>CM055121.1:845273186-851218545 GCA_029206835.1 Rana muscosa
AACCTGGTAAGAGCAACTTTTATGTATATTGTATGGATTTTATCTACAGATCATCTATAGGTGATCACTTAATTATCAATACCAGATAGGAGAAAAGACAAGCTGACAGATACAACGTCCGTTTAGCTGAGTATTCTAAGTATTATTGTAAGAATACAATTTCTGCAGAGCTGCAGTCTGTAGACATAACTCTTCTCTTATCTCCCCGGCTGTAAATTATGAAGCTGTTAGGACTTTTTTTTTTTTTTTTGCAAGGGAGGAATTTTATCTTTATCAGCACAACATACATCCCACCCCCTTAATTAAGAAAAAAAAAAGTTACACGATGTACAACCTTTTTTTCATTAAAAGCAGGATCACAAAATTTGATTTTTAACAAATCTGCAAAACAATATTTTTAAATACATTTAAATGCGAAAAATCAATAACAAAAACAGCAATAAAGTATAAATAGAAAAAATAAACAGTCGTGGAACATTACAACATAAAATAAATAAATAAATAAATAAATAAATATAATAATCATAATAATAATAACAATAGCAATTCATATGATATTGTATTTGTTGTTGTTTAATCGTAATTATTATTAATATAAAATTATTATTACCTATATATATAGATATATATATATATATATATATATATATATATATATATATATATATATATACACCACTTTTAAGTACACAATGGGTTTTATTTACTAAAGCTGGAAAGCGCAAAATCTGTCTCACTTCTGCATAAAAACCAATGAGCTTCCAGGTTTTATTACCAGGCTTAATTGAACAAGCTGGGGTTAAAAGCTCATTGGTTTCTATGCAGAAATGAGCCTGAATTTGGGCTTTCCAGCTTAGTAAATAAAACCCATTGTGTACTTAAAAATGGGTTATGCCTGTATATATATATATATATATATATATATATATATATATATATATATATATATATAATAGTTATGACAATTAATATTATTTTGTATGTGTTGTTGTTTAACAGTAATTATTGTTATTATTATTATATATATTTTTTTTTTATTTATTATTGTTATTTGTTGCTGTATAAACGCAGTCAGTAGCTTTAGCAGCATTATTATTATTATTATTATTATTAATATGAAATAATAATAATATTATAATACAATATCATATAGTATATATGTATAACAAAATAATATTATTTTGTATTTTTGTTGGTTAACCGTTATAATTCTTTTTTTGTTGTTAATTTATTAATATTATTATTATTGTTATTTATATTATTTTTATTATGTGTTGCTGTTTAAACGTAGTCAGTATTAGTAGCAGCAACAGCATTGGTATTTGTTGTTCAGCAGTAGGTATTATTATTATTATTATTAATAATAATAATAATAATAATACCTACTGCTGAACAACAACAACTACTAATAGTAATGCTGCGACTACTAACTACTTTAAAACAATCACAAAAAATGATCAGATATAATACTGGTAAACCATAGCAAATAAACACTACTAGGACTAACGATAATAGTAATAGAAGTGGTAGTATTTGTTATTGTTCAGCAGTAGTTATTATTATTTTTAGTATCAATATGTTTGTTGTGGTTTTTAGTATTTTTCTATATATTAAACTAGATATAAAATCCTGGCTGGACTATGAAAATTGCATAAAATAAAATGGAATATTAAAAAAAAAAAAAAAAAAAAGCTTGATAAGGTTAGTGGCCACCCCTGTTTTTTGAACTACTATAAATATAATATATTGCTTGTAGTAATGCAGGGATTCTTTGAAATAAAAGCAACTACAATACAGATACTTAGGTGATTAGCCTGCCTTGTCCCTGAGCAGATACAGATAGTATTGTGCCTGGAAGCTAGTGTGTGATAAATGTATTTCCATGAATCAGGGCTTCTATCTGCTGTGTGACTAATCCCTTCATGTCAGGGTCTTTATCCCACACAAGACTGGATGTAATCCTCCATGTACATGGTATATTTCTATTCCTATAAGCAGACATATATACAATGACTGTCTGTGGAGGTCTGTTATATTAACGGATCGGATTCCCTAGCCTGATTCCCAGCAATAGCAGAACTGTCTCCTTGGGTGCTAGGAACATTCAACTCATTTGTACTTGTTTCCTTTCTCTGACAGACATGGCCGTTTATGGTGGCTGGAAAACCTGAAAATGACCTCAAAGAGGTGGTGGGCTCAAGTCGCCTATGTGGGACCACGGCATCATGACCTTAGGGAAGGAGCCTATAGACAGCCCCTGCAGGAAGGGACATCTCACCTTATGATGACAAGAACTTCTAAAGACTATATAAGCATATCCAAGAGAAGAGACCAAATGTATATACCTAATGATCCCATTTTATATTTAACTCCATGGCCTTGTATATTTCATGCTGTCCTGAGCCTTGCTGGTCCAAGAGAACTCAGAACACTGTCTGCAACTTTGTACTATATGATTAAATATAGGGTGTCTTGTCAGGCTTTGACAGCCTCCTCTGCTGATCCCCCTTGTTTCAGATACAAAGATTTATATTAAAGTATATATTTTTTTTCCACGAGAAAGATATTTCTGCAAATAAATACTTGTTTACATATGGAGCACTCTTTGTGTTGCTTTGGGGTAGATAGATGGACAGATAGATAGAGATAGATAGATAGATAGATAGATAGACAGATAGATAGATAGATAGATAGATAGATAGATAGATAGATAGATAGATATAGAAAAACAGATTATTTAATGAATTAAAAGACAGTTTGAAAGAAAGAAAGATGAGATAGATAGATAGAGATAGATAGATAGATAGATAGATAGATAGATAGATAGATAGATAGATAGATAGATAGATAGATGGATAGATAGATGGATAGATAAATATAGAAAAACAGATTAATTAATTAATTAAAAGACAGTTTGAAAGAAAGAAAGATGAGATAGATAGATAGATAGATAGATAGATAGAGATAGATAGATAGATAGATAGATAGATAGATAGATAGATAGATAGATAGATAGATAGATAGATAGATAGATAAATATAGAAAAACAGATTAATTAATTAATAGACAGTTTGAAAGAAAGAAGGATGATAGATAGATAAATAGATAGATAGATAGATAGATAGATAGATAGATCGATAGATACATAGATAAATAGATAGATAGATAGATAGATACATAGATTCCTTAAAATCGCTACATTTTGTTTACAGTTGTTTAGAAACGCATTATTTTTTTTATTTATTTTTTTATTTCTGAGAAATTTAGGAAAATTTCACTATTGGCGTTTTTTGTTTGTTAAATAATGAAAATAGTAATGAAAATAGTTTGATTAAAGATGATCTGTAATACCTGTAAGGATATAGAAAACACAATAACTGAGCTAAACCTCAAAGGTTACACATGTGAGATTCAGTAAGATCAATATGTGGATTTTGGGTGAAAACTGATAAATAGACCTGATAATTGAATTGAGACAACAGATTTTCGCCTTCCCTATAGTGGTAATGAGATGAGACTGATACAAAACAGACCTTAGCTGTAGAGCTGCAGTTCATTGTTATTAACTGTTTTTATTTATGTGAATATTCAATTCAATGATCCAAGAGCAGATTAAATAATTACACAGCACCTTGCTTTTCACAAGACTGGATCATTGAAATTAATGTTTACACTATTTATTGATTTTATTATGTGAAATTTCGCAACTCCTTTAGTAAAGCAGCCTCATTTTATATATATATAGATATATATATATATATATATATATATATATATATATATAGTATATAATGTATCTAATATTGACAGGTATACATAATGTTGACAAGAAGTGAGTAGTGTCATTGTATCATGGAAGTTGTAGGACTTGGATAGGACTTGAGAGATCCTATGGCAGTAGTGGAAATAGTCAGCCTGCAATTTGTTGGACGAAACATTTTCTAAATTTCTTTAATAATTCATCCTCATTATAATCAACCTATACTATATAAATTATATATATATATATATATATATATATATATATATATATATATATCCCTGTCCACATTATACTGTATAAGCATATAAAATGTATATATTAACATTATATATATATATATATATATACATATATACTCACAGTGCATGTGCCCCAGGTTTTCTATTGAGTGTCTCTTGTCTATTTTGAGATATACACACTATGCATTATACATTATACGGTTTATAAATGTTGAAAATATAATATAAATATATAAATATAATATAATATATATATATATATATATATATATATATATAATTTTGTGTGTGTATGTATATATATATATATATTTTTGAAAAAATATTTACATACACACACATAAAATTATATATATTTATAAACTGTATGATCATCTCCATATCTCAAAATATGTGTGTATATGTGTGTATATATATATATATATATATATATATATATATATATATATTATTTTCAACATTTATAAACTGTATGTATAATGCATAGACTGTGTCATCTCCATATCTCAAAAGAAACAAAGGACACTCAATAGAAGACGTGTGGCACATACATTGTGTGTTATAATATATTGTATATGTAGCGTAAATAGGTATATTTTACATGCATGGTACAGTATAATGTTGGCAGGGAGAGAGGGATAGTATCACTGTATCATGTAAATCGTAGGAGTTGGGAGTTCCTATGGGACTAGTCACCCTGCATAAGTAGATAAGTCATGAGGCCACCTACAGGTGCTGCTCCTGACTTATCTCCCTATGCATTTATTTTCATAGGATCGCCCATAAAGGGTCACCGTTCTTTGCATATCTGTCCAAGGTCTTCCTTCAGCTCCCCATTATGAAATGTAGATCTCAGGTCACCCAGGGATGTGATCATCTGCCCCTCTCCCAATCACCCGGAATGTATGTTCTCTGGGATGAGTGCCTATACCTTGATCAGCGCAGAGTCTCCTGGCAGCGGGCAGCCTGTGAGCAGCAGACAGGTAGGCAGGCTCCGAGCTGAGAGGGTTAACCGGTCCATGGTAGAAGCTAGAACAGAGTGGCACGGCTTTATCCTCCGAGGGATTAGGATTGAAATCTGTTGATGGGGAAGTTTTAAGGAGATTACATTGAGATAAACAGAGGAAAGAGGGAGAGGGGATGAGATAGTGGCACTGCGATCCCAGCAGGGCTGTTTAATGTTTCAGGGTTATGACCGGACTGTTTACACCAAGTCCTCAGTAATTTATACTGGTGTACTAGCTGAGAGCTTTACATTTCCGTTTCACTGGTTCTGCTAGTGTTTCTCTTTGTCAGTGATAGCAGCCTCCCAAGGTAAGATCAGATGTCCCATGCCAGGAGATCCATTTACTGCAGGATGTGCTGAGATTTGTAGTTCCCCAAGCTTCTAATCACCTCCCATGTAGGCATCTGGTCACTCACAGGACACAGGTCACCTTATCCACTCCTTTATTGCAACCTTACACTTCCCATCTCCCTTGTGTCCCCCCTTCTCATCCTCTGATGTTTGTCTTTTGGTGTCACAAGCTTGTATTATTTGTTTTTTCATCACCTCCCTATGGATATTGAAGATCTAATGAACTCCTGACCTCCTTCCGCCACATCCCCAACAATTCAAAAGCCATGGCTTTCTTGGGATCAAGTATAAAAACAAAGCACACAACTTTACAAAGTGTCTGGAACTCTTAATTCTTTGTACAATTCAAATGGATTTCCCCACTTTAATTATTAGGGTAGAAGTGATAAATTTATTGAGGGTAATTTATTTATTGTTTACTAGCTGGGGCATTGCTAGACCCTGGCATCCAAGCCTGGTACTTGAGGTCTTCTACTGAGTGCCCATTTTCTCTTTTGAGATAAGATACGTTCTATGCATTATACAGTTTTGAAATGTTCTATATTTCAACTACTTTTCAATTCATCTATATTTTAACTACTTTATTTCCAGTCCATCTATTATTTATTCTATCATCATACATATTGTGACAATGATGTTTTAAGACCATTTCGTTTTAGTTCAGTTCAAAAAGTGATAGTCACCTTAGATTTGATCCAAAGTGGTCATCATGGTCATCTGCCAGCCCCTCAACATTTTATTCTATGTGCCCAGAGCTTCCTGGCACCCAGTGTACATGCACCAGGTCTTCTATTGAGTTCTCTTGGTCTCTTTTAACATATGAAGATAATACATTCTTTGTATTATACAATTTATAAATGTTGAATAGTTTAGCTACTTTTTTTCCAGTTCATCTATTATGTATTCTATCATCATAATGTGACCTTACTGTTTGGAGAGTAATTCATTTTTGTTCGTATAAAAAAATGATAGTCGTCTTAGATTTGATGCAAAGTGGTCAACATGGTCACCTATCAGCTCCTCTACATTCTATGCATTACATACACAGTTTTGAAATACTCTATATTTTAACTACTTTTCAATACACCTATTATTTATTTTGTCATCATAATGTGACAATACTGTTTTAAGACCATTTCATTTTTGTTCAGCTAAGAAAGTGATAGTCATCTTAGATTTGATCCAAAGTGGTCATCATGGTCACCTACCAGCCCATCAATGTTTTAAATTATGTGCCCAGATCTTCCTGGTACCCAGTGTACATGCCCACTTCTATTGAGTATCCCTGGTCTCTTGTGACATATGGAGATAATACATTTAATGCATTATACAGTTTCTAAATGTTGACTATTTTATCTACTTTTTTTCCAGTCCATCTATTACAGGCATACCCCACTTTTAAGTACACAACGGAGTTTATTTACTATCGCTGGAAAGTGCAAAATCAGGCTCACTTCTGCATAGAAACCAATGAGCTTCCAGGTTATATTACCAGGCTTAATTGAAAAAGCTGGGGTTAGAAGCTCATTGGTTTCTTTGCAGAAGTGAGCCTGATATTGCACTCTCTAGCGATACTAAATAAACTCTATTGTGTACCTAAAAGTGGGGTATGCCTGTATTTATTCTTTCATCATAATGTGACATTACTGTTTTGAGACTAATTCATTTTTGTTCAGTGAAAAAAATGATAGTCATCTCAAATGTGATGCAAAGTGGTCAACATGGTCACCTATCAGCTCCTTAGCATTCTGTGCATTTCATAGTTTTGAAATGTTCTATATTTTAACTACTTTTCAATACACCTATTATTTATTTTGTCATCATAATGTGACAATACAGTTTTAAGACCATTTCATTTTTGTTCAGTTAAAAAAGTGATAGTCATCTTAGATTTGATACAAAGTGGTCATCATGGTCACCTACCAGCCCATCAATGTTTTAAATTATGTGCCCAGAGCTTCCTGGTACCTAGTGTACATGCCCACTTCTATTGAGCTCTCCTGGTCTCTTTTGACATTTGGACAAAATACATTCTATGCATTATACAGTTTATACATGTTGAATATCTTAGCTACTCTTTCCAGTTCTTATTTTATTTATTCTGTTATCATATTGAGACATTACCATGCCCCTGCTAACCTGGATTAGTAAATAAGGTGAAGCTGTGTTTATTTTAATTATCCAATTACGTACCAGGAAAAAAAATCACGTGCAATGGAAACACAGCATTTTTTTTTATACTTGATTGGATGATTGAAGTACAATTTTACCTTTTTTTAACTAAACTAAGTGAACATTCACTTTACAAATCTTATGCCGCGTACACACGACCATTTTTCATGACGAGAAAAATTAAATTTTTTAATTTGGTCATTGAAAACAATCGTGTGTGGGCTCCAGAGCATTTTTCACGACGTGAAAAATGACCATTAAAAATTTGGAACATGCTCTAATTTTTCTCGTCGTTTTTCACATCGTCGTTTTTCTCGTCATGAAAAACGGCCGTGTGTAGGCTTTAACGACGTGAAAAAATGCGCATGCTCAGAAGCAAGTGATGAGACGGGAGCGCTCGTTCTGGTAAAACTAGCGTTCGTAATGGAGATAGTACATTCGTCACGCTGTAACGGGCTAAAAAGCGCAAATCGTCTCTCATCAAACTTTACTAACAAAAGGATCAGCAAAAGCAGCCCAAAGGGTGGCGCCATCCGAATGGAACTTCCCCTTTATAGTGCCGTCGTACATTTCGCGCTTTGCTCGAGCATTTTTTTTTCATGATAGTGTGTACGCAAGGCAGGCTTGAGAAGAATCACGTCGAAAAAAAAAACGTTGTTTTTTTCAATGACATTAAAAACGGTCGTGTGTACGCGGCATAACTCAGGTAACAAAATAAAAAGTGTCAGTGCCATTAGTAAATCATCCTGGAAGAGAGTCTGTCCTCTTATTTTTTTTTTTGTATATTACAGGTACTTATATGGCACTGTCAATTTACATATATTGTACATTCATATCAGTCCCTGCCCTCAAGGAGCTTACAATCTAAGGTCCCTAACTCACATTCATACACATACTAGGGCCAATTTTGACAGGAGCCAATTAAACGACCAGCATGTCTTTGGAGTGTTGGAGGAAATCCATAGAGGCACAGAGGGGACAGGCAAATTCCAGGCAGGTAGTTTTGTGGTTGGGATTCAAACTCACACCCCTAGTGCTGCTAGGTGGAATTGCTAACCACTTAGTCACTGTGCTGCTTTTGTAGGTGAAGCTGTGTTAATTTTAGTAATTCAATCATGTGCAAGCAAACTATATATATATATTTTTTTCATTTCCCTCGTACGTAATCAAACTGACACTAAATTCTGCTTCATACCACATGCAGTCCAGTGTGTTTTTTTTCTGCATCAAAAACGCATGGAAAATAGGTTATATGGTTTCCAATGGCAGAGTTCACACCAGTGCAGTCAGTTCCAAGGCATTCCAGTTCCAGAAAAAAAAAAAGTACAATATGCTGCATTTTTCCTGCACTGGACTGTACTGGAAAGCGGTAAAACGCATCAAAAATGCGCTGGAACGCATCAAAAACACACCAGACCCAAGTACAGTGAAAAAAAAACAGGAAAAAAAGAAGAAAAAAAGCATCTGAAAATGCATCAAAAACACCCCGAAAAGCGTTAAAAACGTGCATGCAGAAAAGCATCTGGAGCTGATCTGGAGTGCGTATTTGTGGTGTGAAGCCCTAAAGGGGAAAAGTAGAGTTTTGGGAGCTGGCAGAGCATGGAGACAGAAAAACACTGTAAGAAACAATTTTATGCAAAGTAGTTTAAAGGGCCATGAAGTGGTGGTTGATAACGGATTATTTTGGGAGAATAAGTATATTGTTTAGTGTCAGTTTAAGCATTTATAGTGAACACAACTTCACCCTATTTACTAAAGTAAGTGAACAATCACTTTACAAAGTGTACATTCTTTACTCTTTTTGTAAATCAACCATTTGAGGTAATTTACTAAAACTGGAGCGTGCAAAATCTGGTGCAGCTCTGCACAGAAACCAATCAGCTTCCAGCTTTTATTGTCAAAGCTGAAGTTAGAAGCTGATTGGCTACCTTGCACAGCTGCACCCGATTCTGGGTGCTCCAGTTTAAGTAAATCTCCCCCATTATCATTCTGAACACATTCATATTACAAATCTGTGATCATCATCACCTATCATTTTTATTTTGCCGATTAAATTATAGAGACCTGCAAGTTGTGATGTATAATTTGCTATTTGTTCTTAGAAAAGACAACACTTGATAGTTCTACTTGTGTAAAGTCCAGATTAAATATTTTGCAAGGGTAATAAATATTACTTGATATTAGAAAACATATGATCATACTCTGGCATACAGATTCCTCTTTTCATCCAAGCTCTAGTCTTTGAGTGCAAATAAAGGCAATAGAATCCTTTACAGGGTCTTTATTATGGAAAAAAAAACATAAAAAATAAATAAGTTAAAAGTAGTATAAAGTTACCTTGACATTTTGATTGCTGTACTTCTAGCGAAGATGATTTTAAAAAGCAGAAATTGTATTTTTAACTGTGTAGTGGTAGAGTGTTTCGTTTTTAGTGGGTCAGCACACCCATAGGGATTGATTCATTAATGGAGTAGAGAAAGTTTTTTTTTTTTTTAGCTTAGTAAGCAAAGTGAATCTGAATTTGCTTAGAATACCCAGTCTCATGCAGTTGAATAATAAAAAAATAATAGAGTGAGTAGGGATGAGCCAATTGTGCCTGGGTTTGGTTTGATTTAGGTTCGCAGTCGCAGAACACGACTAAAGCTCTGATGTCAAATATGAACCATTTAAAGTCTTGATGGTAATGGATGTTTTCTATGCTAATAGACAAAATCTTGTCAAACAAATGGCATGGGGAGACTTGGCACTGCCCTGGGGAACATGCACCAAAGCAAAGGAGAGAAGTGATGTTAATAATGCTTTAAGGGCAAAATTAAAAAACTTGACCTCCTGAAGGTTTTACCCACTTCAAGAGTAACTGCAGTCTGCTCACATAATTTGTAATAAAAACATCTTTGCCATTCTGAAGCTTCTCTCCGACCACTTTGCATATTATTTTATATATACTGTGATTCTGTACTTGCCAAAATATGCTGCAGAAATCTCCCTCCACTGAGTCTGGCTGCAACCATTTTAACTGTGGGCAGCTGAAGCTGCTGCCTGTTCACTTCCTGGATTTACACAGACACACAGAGGCACACCTCCATATCTGCAGCTCTCATTGACCCTCTTATGACTCACCCCCCCTCCCTTCCTGGCAAACTCTCGCAAGAGTGAGAGTGAGAGCTGTGCATGAGGTCACAAGCTTAGGAACAAGAAGTGGGCTGTATAAGGTATTTACTGGCAGAAAAAAAAATGTTTTACTATCCAAAGTTAAAACAACAAGGGCAGAAGATTTAATAGATGGAAAGTTTAAAAAATGACTGAAGGTCCACTTTCATGACCAGGCCATTTTTGCAACACTGTACGCAAATGAAATGTATACATTTTTTTCACACAAATAGAGCTTTTGCTTGGTGGTATTTGATTACCACTGTGTTTTTTATGTTTTGCTATATAAATGGAAAAAAAAAGACTGAAGATTTTGGAAAAAAAATTATTTTCAACTTTCTGTTATAAAACTCATCATATAAAAACAAATGTATTTTTAAATTTAGGTCAAAATGTATTCTGCTACATGTCTTTGGTAAAACAAAATTCCAGTAAGGCTACTTTCACACTGAGGAGCTGGATGCACTGGCGGTATAGCGGCGCTATTTTTAGCGCCGCTATACCGTATTTTTTGCCGCGATTTGCGGGCGCTAGCGGGGGGATTTTAACCCCCGCTAGCGGCAGAAAATTGGTTAAAAACGCCTGCAATAACGCCTCTTTGCGGCCTTTTGCGGACGTTTTGGAGGCGCTACCCCATTGATTTCAATGGGCAGGGGCGCTATAGGAGCGCTATTTTTAGCACTCCTATTGCGCCTCAAAGATGCGGCTTGCAGGAGTTTTTTGACCCCACTGCAAGCGCAAGACTCCAGTGTGAAAGCCCTCGGGCTTTCACATTGGATACTATTGAGCGGATTTTTTGGGGCGCATTGCAGGCACTATTTTTAGCGCAATAGCGCCTGCAAAGCGCCTCAGTGTGAAAGGGGCCTAAGTGTATTGGTTTGTGTGAAAATTAGAGCATCTGCAAACTATAGTATATTTATTTGAAAAATTGATCAATCCTAATTTACTGACAGCCTACCTCAATTCTTGAGGCCCCTAAAATGCCAGGAAAGTACAAACACCCCCCTACCCCCCCTTAATAACCCCTTTTTGGAAAGTAGATAGTCTCGGGTATTTAGTCAAAGGCATGGCAAGTTTTTGTAAAGCTTGTAGTTAATTGTCACAGATTTTTGGAAAATGAAGAAATTTAACTAAATTATTTTTCACATTGTTTTTTACATACTGTAACCAGTACAGTACAGCACCATCATATGACTGGCACGGCAGTGATCAGGGTAACTGACTGATGATATGATATGTTTAAAATAAAGATAACTAACTCATTTTTTATTGAATTTTTTTCTGTTATTTTGTTTTTTTTTGTTTTTTTTTAATGTTTACTATTTTGTTTTTACATGCTTTCATCAGAATAGTTCAGTGTCACCATAGTACCAATTATAATGCAAACATGTTTTTTTATGCAGTGTCTCGCTGTATAAGAAAAAAAGCATAAAATATAAACCTATAAAATCTTAACAGGAGTTAAAATCATCTTAAGGCCCGTACACACTTTTTGCCAACAAACTTCAAAATGAGCACGTTTTTCAAAAAATCCGACCGCGTGTACGCTCCATCGGACAAACTTTTTCGGTTTTCATCGGACAAAAGGGTGGCGGTAAAGAGCAGAAAAAACACGTGATTTTGGGAAAGTTTGCTGAAAAAGTCCTGCCGTGTGTATGCATACCAAGGTCACGGCCAACACCCTTCAAACAAAAATCCACTGAAAAGTTTGTTTGAAGTCCGACCGTGTGTATGAGGCTTAAGGCTTTATTTATTGCTGACATAGCTTGTGGAGGGGAGGCAATATGACATCTTTAGCCTCGTACACACGGTCTTCCATCAGACTTTTTTCGTGGATTTTTGTCCGAACGGAGTTGGCCGGGAACACCCATAGCATACACACCACAGGACTTTTCTGCAAACTTTCCCAAAACTTCTTCCAACATCGCATGGTTTTTCTGCTCTTTTCTGCTCTTTACCCTTTGGTCAACTTCTGCTATTGTTGGTTGATTTTAACATTATTTGTTTTGTCCATCGGACAAAAGTCCGATGGTTTTCTGTACACACGGTCGGACTTTGCTCCATCAGACTTTTGTTGGCCAAAAGTTTGTCCGTTTGCAGACCAAACTTTTGTCCGATGAAAACAAAAAAAAAAAAAAGTTTGTCCGATGGAGCGTACACACGGTCGGATTGTTGGTCCAACTTGCTCAAAACAAAGTTTGTTGGCCAAAAGTCCGACCGTGTGTACGGGAAGTAAACCCTCCTATCATTTTCAGCCAAGGAAGCTGCCATCTTGGCCTCTGTTTTAATCTTCAACTGCCGTGATGCTGCACATGTGATCAGTTATGACACCAGCCATTGGATGGTTTGACAGTTTGGTTGAGAGCACAACCAATGTGACAGTTGGCATTCCCGGCATGCCGGGAATGTAGCTGCTTTTTGAAACTGTTAAATCGATGGGTTTACTTCCGCTTTAAGCCTTGGGGGCCTGAAGACCTTGTTCCAGTGCTGGCACTGTTATTTTATTGATAGTCATTCACATGTCTATCTTCCACCGACAGAACAATTGAATAATTCAACATCAACATTAAAGTATAACTAAATGCAAAACTTTTTTTGATAGAGGGAAGAGTGATTAGAACGTTTGTCAATTTTTATTGCTATCTGTGCCCCCGTTAGGGAGATTCGCCCTCCCTATTTGTCCTGTTTACAGTTATCATTGAAATAAAAGTGAAAGAAAATCCCAAATTTTGTGCTGCCCCCCAGAAAAGTAATAGAGGGGAAATCTTCCAATGAGGACACTATTTCTGGTGACCTGGGTGTCCCTAAGGGATTCCTTTAATTTGCAGGAATTTCCTTTCACTTCCTGTTTGGCTATGGGACAGGAAGTGAAGGGAAATCTCCCCAATGGGACAAGGATGTCAAAAATAAACAATAAATTACAGGGATTATTATAACCCTCCCTTACTCTATCTAAAATGAAAAAAAATTAAAGTTTTGCCTATAGTTCTACTTTAACTGTGCAATATCCCTGCTTCATGTAAGATCGTGTGATTCCTTATCTGTCATTTTAGACACCAAAAGGTCTCCTGTAGTGTCATTCAAAATAGTTACAGGTAATCTGATATACAACAAACATGCTTAGCAAAACTTAGTGACAGGATGCTACTTGATTACGTTATATATTCGAGTATAAGCCGAGTTTTTCAGCACATTATTTTGTGCTAAAAATGCCCCCTCGGCTTATACTCGAGTCACCTTTTTGCGCCTGATCTTCCAGATTTTGGGGACCCGGTAGTGGCCGTCCCTAGGTCCCCCAAACTTGGCACACATGTAGCCCCACTCTTCCTCTACAAGTGTGCAAAGGTTGTTGTCCGGGGACCTACGGCCGGGGAGCACCAATTTTTCAAAGCCAGGCACCCCTTCCATAAACTCCCATGTTAAACTGTCATTTCTCTGGTGAATTTGGGGACCCGGTACTGGCCGGTCTTAGGTCCCCTGGACCTGGAACTTGGCACACATGTAGCCACATTTCTCCTCTATAAGTGTGCAAAGTTTGTTGTCTGGGGGACCTACGGCCAGGGAGCACCGATTTTTCAAAGCCGGGCACCCCTTTCATAGACTCCCATGTTAACGTCAGTCTAGTCATGGGCACAGTGAGGCATGGGCACAGTGAGGCATGGGCACAGTGAGGCATGGACACAGTGAGACATGCACATGGACACAGTGAGGCAAAGTGAGGCACAGTGAGGCATGCAGATGGACACCCTAGACTTATACTCGAGTCAGTAAGTTTTCCCAGTTTTTTGTGGTAAAATTAGGTGCCTCGGCTTATATTCAGGTCGGCTTATACTCGAGTATGTACGGTAGTAATTATTGTCAGTAGAAAACGGCTAGGAAAAGTTGTACAGGGAGAGACTATTGGTACATTTATTGTATGGTAATATGTTGATTACAATGTGATTTTCCTAAAAATGTATTTCACATTTTTATCATCAGGGGACTCCTGTGATGTGGATTACTGTGATGCAAGGAAGAATCAGAATTGATTTTAGCATCATCAGATTTTTGGATATGCAGTTCACCAATAGGTTAACACTATAGCATCGTCCTTAAAAGATTGTACTTTGTTTATTTTGCTCTCTTTTGGTCTGTTAATATACTATTAAAGGTATGTATGCTTGTTTGATTACTGCAAAAGAAACGTGTTTATTCTGCTAAAAATTCCAGTGAGCTGACAACGTTATTTGCAAATCTCAAGCAGTGTTATCAGCCCTGCCCTCTGTGAACTACAAAACACCTTCCTTTATGCTACATGGATGAAGAAAGAAAAAGGTGTTTTTTAAATCAGGAGCAAGTAGCCTGAGAAGACAACGCATATCACTAGAAAGGGAAATGTGTCACTGCCAGAATCACAAGGTGAAAATAATGGAGAAAAAAAAGGACTTAAGAAAAGGAATGCAATCATTATATCTAAGGACTAGTAAGCTGCAATGTATTAATTATTTGTTCTTGGGTTTACGTACACTTTAACCACTTCAGCCCTGGAAGGTTTTACCTACTTCCTGACCAGGCCTTTTTTTTAGATACGGCACTGCGTTGTTTTAACTGACAATTGCGCGGTCGCGCGACGCTGTACCAAAATAAAATAGATTTCCTTTTTTTCCCACTTTTTGGTGGTATTTGATCACCTCTGCGGTTTTATTTTTTGCACTATAAACAAAAAAAATGTTTTGAATAAAAAACAATATTCCACACTTTCTGCTATAAAACATTCCCAATAAAAAATAATTAAAAATCTAATTTCTTCATCAGTTTAGGCCAATATGTATTCTGCTATATATTTTTGGTAAAAAAAATCCCAATAAGCGTTAAGATCCCCTTCAAACTGGGTTGTTTTGCAGGCGCTATTGTCGCTAAAAATAGCGCCTGCAAACCAACCTGAAACAGCCGCTGCTGTCTCTCCAGTGTGAAAGCCCCGAGGGCTTTCACACTGGAGTGGTGCGCTAGCAGGACGGTAAAAAAAGTCCTGCTAGCAGCATCTTTTGGAGCGGTGAAGAAGCAGTGTGTTTACCGTTCCTCCACCGCTCCTGCCCATTGAAATCAATGGGACACTGCGGCTATACCGCTGGCAAAGCGCCTCTGCAGAGGCGCTTTGCGGTGGTTTTTAACCCTTTCTCGGCCGCTAGAAGAGCGTATTATAGGGCTATATATATATATATATATATATATATATATATATATATATATATATATAAAACAGCAAATTACAGTTAAAAGTGGAGCAATTATCAAGTGGGAGTCTGGGAATGTGGGGGGACTCTGATGACCAGAGACGACCTTCCGCAGAAAGAATACACTAAGGTAAGGGGGGTGGGTTACTGATATAAGGGGGAAACCTTTATATCAGTGTCCCCTTACATTATTGTATTCACTCCCCCCTTACATCAGTGACCCCCCCTCAGGCTGGCCTGGCGGTGCTGTCACTGACCTCCTCTCAGGTTCACCTTGCAGGGCTCAATCAGTCGGCTCCAGCTTGGTGGCTGTGGGCATGGTACAGGAGATGTCTGAGGCTGTGGGCATGGTACAGGAAATGTCAAGATGTCAGAGGCTGCGGGCATGATACAGGAAATGTCAAGATGTGAGAGGCTGCAGGCATTGTACAGGAGATGTCAGAGGTTGTGGGCATGGTACAGAAGATGTCAAGATGTCAGAGGCTGCAGGCATGGTACAGGAGATGTCAGAGACTGTGGGCATGGTACAGAAAATGTCAAGATGTCAGAGGCTGCGGGCATGGTACAGGAGATGTCAGAGGCTGCGGGCATGGTAAAGGAGATGTTGGAGGCTGCGGGCATGGTACAGGAGATCAATGCAGCCTCACCAGTGCCCATCAAATGCAGCCTCACTGTGCCCATCAATGCAGCCTCACTGTGCCCATCAATGCAGCCTCACTGTGCCCATCAATGCAGCCTCTCTGCCAGTCCATGCAGCCTCACTGTGCCCATCCATGCAGCCTCGCTGTGCCCATCAACACAGCTTCACTGTACCCATCAATGCAGCCTCACTGCCCATCAATGCAGCCTCACTGTGCCCATCATTGCAGCCACACAGTGCCCATCGTGGCAGCCTCACTGCCCATCAATGCAGCCTCACTGTACCCATCAGTGTAGCCTCACTGTACCCATCATTGCAGCCTCATTGTACCCATCATTGCAGCCTCACTGTACCCATCAATGCAGCCTCACTGCCCATCAATGCAGCCTCACTGCCCATTAATGCAGCCTCACTGTACCCATCAATGCAGCCCCAATGCCCATCATTGCAGCCTCACTGTGCCCATCGATGCAGCCTCACTGTGCCCACCATTGCAGCCTTACTGTGCCCATCATTGCAGCCTCACTGTACCCATCAATGCAGCCTCACAGTGCGCATTTTGCAGCCTCATCGTGCCCATCATTGCAGCCTTACTGTGCTCATCATTGCAGTCTCACCATGCCCATAATTGCAGCCTCACGTGTCCATCATTGCAGCTTTTTTGTGCCCATCATTGCAGCCTGACCGTGAATCATCATTGCAGCCTCACTGTGCCCAACATTGCAGCCTCACCATGCCCATCATTGCAGCCTCACCATGCCCATTACAGCCTTACCGGGCCCATAATTGCAGCCTCACCGTGCCCATAATTACAGCCTTACCATGCCCATTGCAGCCTTACCGTGCCCACAATTGCAGCCTTACCATGCCCATAATTGCAGCCTTACCATGCCCATTGCAGCCTTACCGTGCCCACAATTGCAGCCTTACCGTGCCCACAATTGCAGCCTTATGGTGCCCACAATTGCAGCCTTATCATGCCAATTTCAGCATCACTGTGCCCATATTTGCAACCTCACCGTGCCCATAATTGCAGCCTTACCATGCCCAATTGCAGCCTTACCATGCCCACAACTGCAGCCTTACCGTCCCCACAATTGCAGCCTTACCATGCCCATTGCAGCCTTACCGTGCCAACAATTGCAGCCTCACCATGCCCATAATTGCAGCTTCACCATGCCCCTAATTGCAGCCTTACCATGCCCATTGCAGCCTTACCGTGCCCACAATTGCAGCCTTACCGTGCCCACAATTGCAGCCTTATGGTGCCCACAATTGCAGCCTTACCATGCCAATTTCAGCATCACTGTGCCCATATTTGCAACCTCACCGTGCCCATAATTGCAGCCTTACCATGCCCAATTGCAGCCTTACCATGCCCACAACTGCAGCCTTACCGTCCCCACAATTGCAGCCTTACCATGCCCATTGCAGCCTTACCGTGCCAACAATTGCAGCCTCACCATGCCCATAATTGCAGCTTCACCGTGCTCATAATTGCAGCCTTACCATGCCCATTGTAGCCTTACCGTGCCCACAATTGCAGCCTTACTATGCCCATTGCAGCCTTACCATGCCCATTGCAGCTTTACCGTGCCCACAATTGCAGTTTTACCATGCCCATTGCAGCCTTACCATGCCCATTGCAGCCTTACTGTGCTCATCATTGCAGCCTCACTACAGTCAGTGCCTGACTGGATTACACACAGCAGGTATCCATCTCCCGCTGTGTCACAGAGTTCAGTGAGAAATATTCGGCCGCGCTGACTGTGACACAAAAGTCCCGCCCTCCTCCTAGACCAGCTTGTGTGAAAGACAGAACACTGCGTCTATCACACGAGCTGGTCTAGGAGGAGGGTGGGACTTTTGTCACAGCTTGGCCAAACTTTTCACACTGAACTCGGTGCCTGCTGTGTGTGACAGGAGGAGGGAGGGGAGCATTGCAGCTGCCCACAGCCACGGCTTAGCTCAAAGCGGCCCCAGGGCAGGCAGCTTACCAGGAAATGTCCCGGTATCCCGGTAGGCCAGTCCGGCCCTGATTTTCAGTTCCAAAAGCGGTAACCACGAGCCACAGTCGGGATTGCATCGCAGTATCCTGGTATAGCTTACTTACCTTGTCCCCAGGATCCTGCAATGTCGTCTGGCTGTGTCCACCGCCGGATCATCCGCCCAATGTATCACTGTTCCGGGCTCCATTTCCTGCGAGCGTTGCGACTCATGGGGCGAAGCCTGGCGGCAAATTCAAAAATGTACAGAAAACAAAACACACATAATACATTGTAATCTGTAAGATTACTGTATCAAATTATGTCACCTCCGTTTTGTCCCTAGTGCTTTGTCCATGGGCCTGTAGTTTTATATTATATATAGTGTTCTTTCTGCCTGGAAACTTGAGAATGTCCATGGCCAGCAAAAAGCGTCCCTTTACGTCAAAAGCGGTTTTAGACCAGCTAGAAAACAGCGATAGCGAATTAGAATCACTTGCAGAATTGAGCGATAGCGATTTGTGGGGGAAATTTGTCATCAAACACTGAAAGTGACGACAGCGACGATTCTGCGATTGAGCAAATTTGATTTGATTACATTATTACAATTTTTATTATTATTATATTATTATTTTTTATAATTATTTATAGTTATTTATTATATTATAAATTATGATTTTGTGTTTCAAACTTTATCATACCCGGGATCAGTGGCAGTGCGTCCATAGTGGGCGCAGGAGCACCGCCCCCTCTCTCCTGCACCCATCAATCAACAATACATAGATTAATACATTGCATGAATCTATGTATTGTAGCCGCTGCTGCCCACTATTCAGGTGTCTGGCCCCCTGTTGAGCGCCGGCCATCAGAATAACAGCGGTGGGTGTGTTTTGGAAGTGCCTGATTAGAGCGAGAGGCTCTAATAGGCTTCCCAATTAGAGCCCGTGGGCTCTAATCGGCTTCCAAATGGTTAACCAGACGTTCCCTGGTTAAACCGTGCTGTGTTACGGAATCGCTTCCCTAATACTGACCCGCCTCTCAGCCAATCAGGTGCACCGGGTCTGATTACCGGTCACCTGATTGGCTGAAGCGACATCGAGGGAGCGGAGGGAGCATGGAGAGGACGGCGCTGACCTGAAGAAGGTAAGTGCCGGGTTGGGGGGGAAATTGGCTGCATTTGGGGGCACAAACTGGCTGCAATTGGGGGCAAAAACCGGCTTCAATTGGGGGGACAAACTGGCTGCAAATGGGGGGACAATCTGGCTGCATTTGGGGGCACAAACTGGCTGCATTTGGGGGCACAAACTGGCTGCACTTGGGGGCACAAACTGGCTGCAATTGAGGGGACAAACTGGCTGCAATTGGGGGGACAAACTGGCTGCATTTGGGGGGCACAAACTGGCTGCATTTGGGGGCACAAACTGGCTGCAATTGGGGGGACAAACTGGCTGCAATTGGGGGGACAAACTGGCTGCATTTGAGGGGACAAACTGGCTGCATTTGAGGGGACAAACTGGCTGCATTTGAGGGGGAAAACTGGCTGCATTTGGGGGCAAACTGGCGGCGTTTGATGGGCACAGTGGCTACGTTTAATGGGCACAGTGGTGGCAATTGATGTTTTTTTGTTTTTTTTTCAGTTTGTTTGCGCCCCCCTCAAAGATTTTGAGCACCAGCCGCCACTGCCCGGGATGTCTACTAGACTCTTGTTTGGACATATTTAAGTGAGTTATTCCTAAAAAATACAGGCCTACAATATAAAATGCCAAATTTCCATGCGAAACAATATACCGTTTTGGCATTCAAAAATCTGACATAATCATACCGCCAGGGAAGTTAATGTTTAGTCACCAAGATGTGGTTTGAAACGGGTTGTACGTTTTTAGATTCCATGACAGTCTGGTCTCTGTAATATACATGGACATTGAAGTCATTGAGGATTGAATTCCAAGTTGGTGATGGACTATATTTACTTTGTATAGCCTGAAACATGATCACTGTGCGATGGGGGGTGATATCCATGTTCACAAATATTTCTTGGCTGATTCTTCACTGCTGTGGCTATATGCCTGTATGTCTACGAAGTTGATACAACTATATAATCAGTGACCATTGACCCCTGGGCCACAACATACCTTGATTCATATTAGGACTGAGGATTTGTTTATAATTTCACCACCAAATCTTTGATCCATCTCTGATTTTCAACCGCTTTGCTTGACAGATATGATTTTCTTTGGATGGGTTCTATGAACTATGATTTACATGCATAAGAACTTATCTGTGACCAGAAATCAATTCCATCTACTATTAGGATCACCCCTACCCCATACACACATATACTGTATATTAGCCATTTATAACTATACTGCTTAAAACAGGGGTAATGTTATTTGTTATAAGAGAGAGGTATAGATGTGGTTTTAGGTGTGTTTGTTGTGTGTGGTACCATTTTAATACAAGGATTTGTACATTGTAATCATTTTCGATAATCAATAAAGTTACAATTTAATATAGTCCAGTGAGTTGCCATATTTATGTTGTTCTTTCCTCTGGTGGTTGAGTTAAATCAGGTTTTTTAAACGTAGTTTTTGATGTTTTTAGATGTACATGTAAACCTTATGGTAGTGGATTCTAAAACTTATACACCATTTTAACATTTGTCAGATTCCTAGTTGCTGCCTAGCACACTTCCTAGCCACCTTGGTGTCCTTTTGTCATGTCTCACAGTCATTCAGACAGTTTTATGTCATCAGAGATACTGCTCCATGTAAAAGCATTGCAGAAGCTGAGTATATCTGTCAGGGTTGAGATTCAACCCTTAAAGTGGTTGTAACCCTAAAAAAATAATTAAAAAAATATCCTGTTCCTTCAAAGCATGATTAACAGCACAGTTCTTGTGCTGTGTAATTTGGCCCTTTCTATCATCTAAAATACCTGGCTGATCCTGCCTTGTGCTGCCCTCCCCTCTGTAAACTGACCATGTTTATCGTGACTGTTGATCCATGATTACCGTGGTCAGGTTAAGTGCCTCCGTCATCCCATTGTCACTCCTCTCTCCACAGAGAGGCAGAACGGGGAAACAAAGCAGGTCCCCGTTTTGACAGGGGAGTACAGAGAGATCATCTGTTCCTAGTGTTTAGGAACAGCGATTTCTCTCAACTCCCAGTGAGTCCCCTCCCCCCACAGTTAGAAACACCTCTCTAGGGCACACTTAACTCCTTGATCGCCCCTGGTGTTAACCCCTTCCCTGCCAGTGTAATTTATACAGTGATAAGTGCATATTTTTAGCTCTGATCAATGCAATAATGTCAATGGTCCCAAAAAAGTTTCAAAAGTGTCCGATCTGTCCGCCGCAATGTCGCAGTCCAGCTAAAAATCACTGATCACCGCCATTACAAGTAAAAAAAAAAAAAAATGCCATAAATCTATCCCCTATTTTGTAGACGCTATCAATTTTGCGCAAACCAATCAATATACGCTTATTGTAATTTTTTTTTTTTAACAAAAATATATAGAAGAATACATATTGGCCTAAACTGATAAATACATTAGTTTTTTTACTTTTTTTTAGGATATGTATTATAGCAAAAAGTAAAAAATATCGTTTTTTTTGTTTATAGCGCAAAAAATAAAAACCGCAGAGGTGATCAAATACCACTAAAAGAAAGCTCTATTTGTCAGGAAAAAAAACCCATCAATTTATTTGAGTACAGCATAATTGTCAGTTAAAGTAATGCAGTGCCGTATCGCAAAAAAATGGCCTGGTCTTTAAGGGGGTAAATCCTACCGGGGCTGAAGTGGTTAATGGAGCATAGGGGCTTCTAGGAAGATAACAAAGTGGCTTTACAACCACTCTAAGCCCAGTATACACAATAAGAAATTCAGATGAACAATCAACCGGTTTTCCTTGATGTTTCACAGCAGGTCGAATCCAAGGATGGTACTAATTGTACTAAAATTCTCGAATGACAAATGCTTTTTTTTTGTTGTTTATTGTTTCTGATCATGTGCAGTCTTTCGTATCTGCTTTTTCTGATACGAAAAATTTATGAAAACAGCACACATGAAATGAAAATCGTTAGTCCTGTTCACGTCCAAATTTTTTTTGAAATTTGTCCCTTCAGATATTTTAATTTGGAAAGTCTGAATTTGATGTCAAAACTTATGAAAATCGAACGATCGTGCCTCGTACAGAATTTTTCTTCCGATTTTCTCATAGTATGTACGCCAGTGTAGTTATAATGCTTTTAATTCTTATGTATCATCCATAGATCTCAAGACATCAGCAGCACCACTGAAAGCTTTTACCGATTCTGTTTAATCATAGCCTACATTCACATGGCAGTTTAGCAGTGGATCGTTCAGAGGGGGCGAAACGCCGCCTCTGGGAGCAGCAACACTCTGTGCTATGGCCACATACAAACTGGCCGATTGGCTGCTGTCAATTTGTGTGCGCTCAAAGATTTCCACAAAAATGCCAACCCCAGACACACACTGACTGCGACCAGGGTCGGTCAGGGGGCGCTATTCGCATGTAGATCAGTTATGTGGGAAAAGTAGCTCGTCGGCCATTGATTTGTACAGAGTACAGCTCCGCCCCTGGCCACTGCTAAACTGCTGTGTTCATGTAGTCTACTCATCAACATCAGCAGTGTAACTGAACAACCACCAAGCAGACCTCCCTAGTGTAACATCTAATGAGTGGCTGCCAGCATAAACATGAGTCCACACATCAAATGAATAAACAAAAAATAAAGGCACAAAATGCGGCCCTTCTCCGAACCAATAAGTCACCATAATGTGTTGAAGCAAAACACGCTATAATTTTTTTTTCTTTTACATGAAGTGGCCAAAAAGACTCAGAAATAGTATGTACAAAACATATAACACAAAAAACTGCCCAGTGAGATCACCACATCCACCACCAATCACACTAAAATTACATCACGTTGGTATCGCACCTTCCGCTCCGAGAAGACGTCACATGACGAAATGTATAGGACGTGGCAAGGTCACTCTCATCATCACGCACGTTGGTATCGCACTCGCAGTCTGGAACGCACAACGGGGTGTGATACACACAGTGGCAGAAAGAATATACAGTACATTTGAATCACACAGTCACAGGACTGAGCTGACTCTGGGATTCTATTTTCTGATCAATATTATTTATTAGATTATTTACAATATTTTTCATATTTTTTTTTACTTGTGGATATTGCAATTTTCTTAACATTATATCAATTGCACGATTTTGCACGTTGACACTTTTTGGATACAAACTGTCCACATATTGTATGCACGTTAGCACTTCTTATATGCATCTTTTTTGAAATACGTGTTTTTGTATTATATGTGATGGAATAATTTTATTGTTTAGCACTAGCACATTGGATAATTTGTTAGCTCATAGTATAATCGATAGATGTAGACCAGCGCTATCCATTTTTTTATCTCACTGTATTAAAATACACTTACGTTTAAGTGTGCACATTATGGTGAACACAGAAAAAAGTTTGTAGAAGTGGATTCTGGCCCCATAAGGAGCATAAAATGTTTTGTTTATTCAACATTAGCAGTGTGCTGCAACATAGCTTCTAACATCAACCTGTCCTAGCGATTTTAATTTTCACTTATCACTGTCCTCAGTACAGCATTCGTGCATTGCAGTATTTGCTATCCAAACTGTCCTTATTGTTTCCATTTATTAATCATGTACTCCTATTTTTGCATCATTGCCATACAATCATAAAGTAATATATATCCCTTCCTCACAATTCTTCACAAACAGCTTGGGGTAGCTTGGCAACTGTCATTTAAAACAGAACTATTGGCAAAACGTTTTTTTTTTTCGTTTTGGATAGAGTAAGGGAGGGTTAAAACCCCTGAAAGTTTATTTTTGCCATCTGTGCCCCATTGGGGAGATTTACCTTCACTTCCTGTCCCATAGCCTGAAACAGGAAGTGAGAGGAAATTCCTGCAAATTAAGAGAATTCCTTGGAGACCCCCAGGTCACCAAAACTACGGAGCACCTGGCTGCTAGGCTGTCTGAGGTCTATCTAGGTTTGAGAGAAGCAGAGCGGGGTTGGGGCTTCAGGCCAGAAGCCCAACCAAGCTGCAGAGTTTCCGCCGGATGGGGAACCGAATTGTTGCCAGCGGTGAGGGAGAAAAAGTTGCCA
The DNA here is from genome assembly GCA_029206835.1 of Rana muscosa. Taxonomy (NCBI): domain Eukaryota; kingdom Metazoa; phylum Chordata; class Amphibia; order Anura; family Ranidae; genus Rana; species Rana muscosa. The sequence continues at coordinate 845,297,885 of CM055121.1, forward strand.
TAAGGGACGACCACTCCTGTTGCCAGGGGCAAGTGAGGATCAAGGCCAGAGGTAAAGGGGAAGCAGTCGCCACCAAGGGACAACCACTCCTGTTATCGGAGGCCAGTGTATGGAAGTCTGAAGAAGTACCAGAGCAGCCTTTTCACATGCCGGGGAAGGTGAAAAAGTGGGAAAGCTTCAGCAGAGTGTCAAACCAGGGACCCAGCAGGTTAGCAGGGGTGAAGCTTGAGGAGTATACAGCAGGTTAGCTGTGGAAAAGCTCAGGGGATCAAGTGACGACTGGGATCTTGAAGTCTAGTGAGAGACTGGGAGCTCAGTGAGTGAAGATCTACAGTGGGATACTGTGAGATGTGGGAGAAGATCTGTAATGGGTTACTGTGAGTTACGTGTATAGATCTCTATTGACTGTTGAAAGTTCAGTAGCCATAGGAGACAGCAGTTCTACAAATACAGTTGCTGCCTCCAGCTTAAAGGCCCTCCACCTGTATAGCTGTCTGCCTATTATTTTTGCTTTGGAGTCTGCCAATTGCTATTGCATCTGCCTAAGGGTAGGGATGAGCCCGATGTTCGAGTCGAACATAAGTTCGACTCGACCATCGGGTGTTCGCCTGTTCGCCGAACAGCGAACAATTTGGGGTGTTCGTGGCAAATTCGAAAGCCGCGGAACACTGTTTAAAAGTCTATGGGAGAAATCAAAAGTGCTCATTTTAAAGGCTTATATGCATGGTATTGTCATAAAAAGTGTTTGGGGACCTGGATCTTTCCCCCAGGGGACATGTATCAATGCAAAAAAAAGTTTTAAAAACTACAGTTTTTTCAGGAGCAGTGATTTTAATAATGCTTAAAGTGAAACAATAGAAGTAAAATATTCCTTTAAATTTTGTACCTGGGGGGTGCCTGTAAAGTGGCACATCTTTCCTGTGTTTAGAACAGTCCCTGCACAAAATGAAATTTCTAAAGGAAAAAAAAGTCATTTAAACTACTCGCGGCTATAATGAATTGTCGGGTCCCAGCATGGGTTCCCCCCCCCCCCCCAGTCCATTACCAGGCCCGTTGGGTCTGGTATGAATATTAAGGGTAACCCCGAACCAAAATGTAAAAAAAAATTGCGTGGGGGTCCCCCCAAATTCCATACCAGGCCCTTCAGGTCTGGTATGGATATTAGGCGGAACCCTGAGCCAAATAAAAAAAAAATGGCGTAGGGGTCCCCCTCAAAATCCATACCAGACCCTTATCTGAGCACGCAACCTGACAGGCCGCAGGAAAAGAGGGGGGGCGAGAGAGCGCCCCCCCCTCCTGAACCGTACCAGGCCACATGCCCTCATCCCCACAACCCTTGCCCGGTGTTTGTAGGGGTATGCGAGCGGGGGACTTATCGGAATCTGGAAGTCCCCTTTAACAAAGGGGACCCCCAGATCCCGGCCCCCCCTATGTGAATTGGTAACGGGGTACATTGTACCCCTACCATTTCACAAAAAAGTGTCAAAAATTTTAAAAAAAACAGGAGACAGCTTGGGACAAGTCCTTTATTAAAAAAAAAATAAAAAAAATTCCAGCGATGCACATCCATTCTCGAGCGGAGGATACGGAGAAAAAAGAAAAACTCTGACACGATCCGTCTCCATGGGGGGTTCCCGTCGAAGGACACTACACCCGCCGTGACAGCTCTTAAATAGCTGAGAGCGGGGCCACCCATCAAGTGCGCGGGTGACCCCGCCCCCCTCTGACGCCACAGGAAAACGCAGCGGGGTTGCCCAGTGACATGTATGGGTGACCCCGCCCCCCTCTGACGCCACGGGAAACCCCCGTGGCATCAGAGGAGGGCGGGGTCATCTGTACATGTCACTGGGTAACCCCGTGGCGTTTAGGGGGGCGGGGTCACCCGCGCATGTGACGGGTTGCCCCGCTCTCAGCTATTTAAGAGCTGTCACGGCAGGTGTAGTGTCATTCGACGGGAATCACCCATGGAGGCGGATTGTTTTTTTTTTTTAATAAAGGACTTGCCCCAAGATGTCCCTTTTGTTTTTTTACCATTTTTGACACTTTTTTTGTGAAATGGTAGGGGTACAATGTACCCCGTTACCAATTCACATAGGGGGAGGGGCGGGATCTGGGGGTCCCCTTTGATTAAGGGGGCTTCCAGATTCCGATAAGCCCCCCGCCCGCATACCCCTACAACCACCGGGCAAGGGTTGTGGGGATGAGGCCCTTGTCCCCATCAACATGGGGACATCCTCCCCATGTTGAGGGCATGTGGCCTGGTACGGTACAGGAGGGGGGGGCGCTCTCTCGTCCCCCCTCTTTTCCTGTGGCCTGCCAGGTTGCGTGCTCGGATAAGGGTCTGGTATGGATATTTGGGGGGATCCCCACGCCATTTTTTTTGGTGCGGGATTCCCCTTAAAATCCATACCAGACCTGAAAGGTCTGGTATGGATTTTAAGGGGGACCCCTATGCCATTTTTTTTTAAATTGGCGCAGGGTTCCCCTTAATATCCATACCAGACCCAGTGCCTGGTATGGAATTTGGGGGGACCCCCCACACAATATTTTTTTTTAATTTTGGTTCGGGGTTCCCCTTAATATTCATACCAGTCCCAAAGGGCTTGGTAATAGACTGGGGGGGAACCCATGTCGTTTTTTTCAATTACTTTTATCTGTATTGCCGGGACCCGACAATTCATTATAGCCGCGAGTAGTTTTAAATTACTTTTTTTCCTTTAGAAATTTCATTTTGTGCAGGGACTGTTCTAAACACGGGAAAATGTGCCACTTTACAGGCATACTATAGGCACCCCCCAGGTACAAAATTTAAAGGAATATTTAACTTTTATTGTTTCACTTTAAGCATTATTAAAATCACTGCTCCCGAAAAAACGGCTGTTTTTAAAACTTTTTTTTTGCATTGATACATGTCCCCTGGGGCAGGACCCAGGTCTCCAAACACTTTTTATGACTATAACTTGCATATTAACCTTTAAAATTAGCACTTTTGATTTTTCACGTTCGTGTCCCATAGACTTTAACAGTGTTCGCGTGTTCGAACCAATTTTTTGCCTGTTCGCATGTTCTGCTGCGAACCGAACCGGGGGGTGTTCTGCTCATCCCTACCTAAGGTTGTCCTGGCCCTAACCCCCTCTCAACCAGTTCTGTTTAAGAGACAATAAATCAGTTTTTCTTGCATTCAAAAAGTGACTGGCGCCAATGTTTCCAACTTGCATTACACCCACCATGCCTAATAACCCACACTTCGAGAAAGGATGTCAGCTCTCCCTGACTCTGGAGGTCACCATTAGGCCTTTTTATGGGTCGGGGACACCGCTACAAGTAATTTCACAGTAAATAGATAATTAATCAATTATTATGTTACAACTTATATAAAACAGTACCTTGTTAGCAGCAGAAGATTCTCATTCTCCCTCTTAACTATGTGAGAAAAACATGGGATTATAGGTAAATCTTATACCCATAAACCCATGTTTTTACCTTGTAGTTAAGAGCGCTGAGCTGGAAGTGCGTATGTGTCTTTTAGACACATGCCCCCTTCTATGACACTGCAGTGAGAGGAGAGCCTCCACTGCAGCATTTTAATCGGACAGCTGGGGCCAATGATACACGCTGCAAACAGAGTGTGCCAGCTTGTATTTATACTTTCCGCTCTGTATGTAGCTTCTGACGGGCTCCACAAGGAGCCTTGTATCTCTGGAACCATAGGTCCCAGTAGCCCAAACTTTCAACCAGTGGTTGGCTATGACTTTGGCTACCTACCCTGCCCCCCTCCCAAATTTGGGGTCTCTGTGACCCCAGGTTGCCGAGCTACGACCCTCAAAGCTCAATCCTTTTTTTTTTTATGTTCATGGCTCTGCCTCACCTGCCTCCCCTGACTGCACGTCCCTGATGCACAATGCCAGATAGTTAGGTCTGGTATGTGTGTAGTGGTCACTTTCCAGTATATTAGTAGGCTAACCTGTTTATTGCAATATAGTTTATATGCAGCTCCTGTTATATTAGTTATAGATGGCTCTTGTTATTGTAGTTAATCATACCCCTTCTGGTCTTGGATTCCATAGCTAGTTTTAGCTTAGGGTTCAGTATCCAGTATAGGCTAGAGCCAGATTAGGCATCTGATGGCCACTTCTGGTAGTTAGAAGTACGTTTGCATGTCAGATTAGAAACCACCAAGGAGAAACTAACGTGCAGACTAGATAGGCTGACTCTGAGTCCCAGTGCCACACCACAGTTCCTACTGGTGAAACGTTGCATTCCAGGCTGGTTGGACAACGTCTGGAGAGTTTCCCCATTACCAGAGATCTTGTTTTCAGGACAAAGACGGACACTGCACCATGATCATCGTAGTGGCCCTTGCAACTGGACTTTGCTGCAACATTCATTTGGAGTTACAGTATATCTATTAATAACATATATATATATATATATATAAATATATATATATATATATATATATATATATATATATATGTTCACAATTCCACCAGCACTTCTATTGGCGCTTTGTTGATAATACCTGTATGTACATTGGATGTATGTACTGTTAGTAATCTTTTCTTATATGAAGCCTGTATTATTTCTGTACTGCTGTGCATCAACTGTATATACTTATGGTTAATGTTATATGCTCACACCTCCGCACTGCTACATCAGTCTCCACAGGCTCTTCTCCCCCCAGTGGTCTAAGGTCCTGATATTATTAAGACTGATGTGGGGTCCATAGTTTTGGACATGATGATGCTGATGGACAGTCTACTGCTGTAGAATAGGGGATCACTGTCTGCCAGAGGAGTGGAGGATCAGGTAAGTAAAAATGCTTTGATTCTCTCCTAGAATAATCAAGCAGTTAACCTTTGCAGGGTGGGTGCAGCACCAATGCAAGGGAGAATTGTCTGATTTCCTGGAATTGGTCTTTAATATTCTAGTCTCCATAGTCTATGGTCACTGATGCAATACTGTACATGGTCTTGTGTTGGATGAAAATTACTCAGGGAAATACTTATCATGTATTGTTTTGATCTCTTAGAAAGTCTTAATTTACTCATTAGCACTTGGTTGTTTTTCAGCACTCAGGAGAACATTCTGGCCTCAAACTGATTCATTCAACACTGGTCCAAACAGCTGGAAATAATTTTCAGTCTTTTCAATATTTTTCTAGCAGTAGCTACAACAATCATTAGAGGACCATATTCATTCAGCAACTTTCCAGTTTTAAGTGTTAACGGTAAAGTTTAGTTTAAAATGTTGTTATGGATGCAGCCCCAGGGACATAACTTACCTTCAGTTAAGTGTGTCCCATATCCTGCTACCTGCTGCTTTCTGTAGAAATCTTCCCTCCACTGATCCAGGTAGTATTCTCCACAGCCGTGATCATCCGGCACTGTGGGGTTTAAGATCAGTGGCTGTGACTGTGAAGTATTGGCGCCGCTCGCCCTACCCTTGCCCATTCATGAAACTCATAGTATTTTTTCCCAGAATGGAAAGCGACCTGGGAATAGAGGAGGGGCATGAGAATAATAGGATCTTCTTCCTCCATTCACCATTTTTTTTTTATTCTGGAAAAGAATACTATAAGTACTGTGGATGGATGAGAGAGGAGGAGGGGGGGGGCAAGGTGAGCTGATGCTTCACAGTCAAAGCCACAGATCTTAACCACCAAAGTGCCAGTAGATCACTGATGAGGGGAGTGCATCCTGGCATCGGTGGAGGGAAGATTTCTACAGTAAGCAGCTGCCAGCCGGACATGGGACACGCCTCATAGAGGTAAGTTATGTCCCTGGTGCTGTATACTCTTTTTTAACTTAACTTCAGCCTTAAAGTGAGTGTAAACTCCCATCTCTGACTTTTACCTATAGGTAAGCCTATAATAAGGCTTACCTATAGGTACTGTAAATATCTCCTAAACGTGCACCATTTAGGAGATATTTAGGCTCCATGCACACTGGACGCTAAAAAAAGCTATAAAAAACGCCAGTCGCTTTGCAGGGAGCCTTTCAACGTTTTTTAGCGTTTTTGCAATAGCGTTTATTAGCGTTTTTCAGTGTAAAGCCCTGTACACACAATCGGATTTCCTATGGATTCTAATCCGATGGATTTTTCCATCGGAAATCCGATGAAGCTGACTTCCATCAGTCTTGCCTACACACCATCAGTCAAAAATCCGACCGTCCCAAACGCTGTGACGTAAAACACTCCGACAAGCCGAGAAAAATGAAGTTCAATGCTTCTGAGCATGCGTCGACTTGATTCTGAGCATGCGTGGGGTTTTTGTCCGATGGAGTTCCACACAGACGATCGGAATTTGCTATCGTTTTTTTTCCTATCGGATAAATTTAAAACATGTTCTATTTTTTCTCAACAATGGAAAAAAGACCGATGGGGCCCATACACGATCAGTTTGTCCGATGAGAAAAGTCCATCGGACTGTTTTCATTGGTAAAACCGATCGTGTGTACACGGCATTAGCGTTTTTTAGCTTTTTTTTTTTTTTCCAATGGATCAAAAAACGTTTATTAGCGTTTTGCATTTTTTAGCATTTTTTCCCGCCGAAAAACAGCACTTTGAACACAAATTTCTTGCGTTCAGAAAAAAGCCCATAATCTCCACTGCTCATTAACGCAAAAAAACGTCCATGTGTGCATGGACACATAGGCTAACATAGAGTGCAGTTTATGGGCTTTTAAAAAAAACACCCAAATGCCAATAAACTGCAGTTTATGAGCTTCAGTGTGCATGGAGCCTTACTGTACATGCATCCGGTGACGCCACGGCACATGTGCTCTGAAGGAACAGCCACCCGGGCTATTCCTTCAGAGTCCTGTGCTATAAGCGGCTGCTCCGGCATACATGCATGTATTGTCATGATGGCTCCACACACACAGCCAAAGTGCGCGAACCTAGAAGGAAGCCCCTACAGCAGTGACAGCATGGCGCTGAGGGGCTTTGTTTTCAGGTAAGTTTCACATAATGTGCTAGTATGCAATGCATACTAGTACATTATGGCTTTACCTTGCAAAAAAAAACAAACACAGCGGTTTACTACTGCTTTAAAATACTAGTGGTAAAACATTCCCAGCAGTACTAGGATCTAAAACTCAACTCTAGGTTAAAACTTTTGTTTTTAGTTTTAGATAGCATGCTGTTATAACATCCATCGATTTTTAAATTTAAAAAATTTCTGTCTGATTCTGTCAGTGGAAACTCCTTTTTTATCCAGTTCTGTGTGACAACTGTTATTCGGAGAGGAACTGAAGGGAAATCTTTCTCATGGGGACACAGACAGCTATAAAATGCTATAAAATGCTGAAAAGGTTTAAACCTTCACTCTACTAGAAAATGTGTTTTTATTGTTGCCTTTGTCTCCGTTGGGGTAATTTATCCGCACTTCTTATGCCTTCTGACATTTTCCCCTGTTCTGTCACCTATTACATAGACAGAAAGCAAGATGTCAGAAGACAGCAAAAAAAAAAGTTTACAAATTTACTAACATTTTTATTATCTATTTGTAGTGGGTATGTACTTTCCCGGGTGTAAATTTGAATTTGACAGAGACATTGGTGATGTGTAATTCCCTGCAGCTGTTGCCCTGGGCTGGGGTTGAATCATTGCTGTGTGCTGTGCCTCCTTTTTGTCCTCCCTCGGCAGCGGTATGGTGGGGCGGGGAACCCGCCGTGCTTGCTGGGAGAGGGTATAAAGGGGCCGGCCATCTTTGTCACGGGGTGGAAGTCCCAAGCACCTTCAGCTTGCGGACGGTGGTTCGTGTCGGTCCTCTGGGTGGCCTAGGCCTAGAGGACAGCCAGAGGTCGTGCTCCATCCCAGGCACCTTTAGCCTGGGGTGAGGTACTCGAATGGAGGTCCGGAGCTCAGTGCCCAACACTGAGTTCCGTGAGGGAAGGAGATCCTAGGGAACCCCGGGAGTGGGTACCCGAATCCGGAAGGCGCAATGGACCGGGGGGAGCTCCTCACTTGAAGACCCGGTGCAGCATATTGCCGGTGACAGGTGAGCCTCTCGTCTGAGACCGCCTGGAAGGAAATCCCCCCTCATGCGGAGACCGTAACTCACTTTCAGGAAGGAAAGTGGAGAACTACATTGTGTCTGGGCCTATTCGCATCCACACCCCCTTTTCTGTTCTGTTTCTACCAAGGGAGTGGAGGTGGCCGCTACACGTGGGGGCTCGGGTCCGGTATAGTGTTGTGCACCACAGTATTGAACGTGTCTGTTGGAAGAGTTAATCGAATAGGCAGGCCTTCATTGGCTGAAGTGCATCCCTGCTCGAAGTCGTGGACATGACCCAATGAAGGGAAAGGCCCGTGCAGAAGAGTGGAAAGAGGGGGAAGTTCAGCCGTGTGAAGTACTACACGTGGGGGCTTCTATTGCACTGCGCCACCAGGCACACCCCCATCGCTTAGTTCGTGGGCGTGACTCAGAAACAGAAAAGAAGAAAAGCCCGCAAACTGGAGCAAAGGGGAGGAGTCCAATACGTGTGAAGGACTACACGTGGGACATTGGCGCAAAAACGCAGTGTGCGATGGATCAGCAGCAGGTCGCCATGTTTGGACACACCTCGTGGATTCCAGTTCACCCTTCCACCACGACATTGACTGCTGCTGCTCCGGTAACAGATACGGGGATCCGACTAAAGCCAAGGGGTCGATTCGCCCTGTATTTGTGCATGGACGTTGAGGCCCTGGGTGTGATTTGTCCCGGGTGTTCGGGACTGGTGTGCCAGTTGAAGCCGTTTGGACATTGTGAGGCCTGTGGGGAGTTCCTGTTCGAAGTGGATCCGCCGGTGGAGAGGCCGAGGACTATTTACCCCGGCCAGGCTTCAGGCAACACCACTCAGAGAGGAGGAATCACTGCTGTGAGAGTCACCCCTACGCACACTGCAACGACCGCAGAGGAGGTCGTAAAACCCCAACGGGAGAAATCTGAGGATGCTGACTCGGTCACCAATGTCTCGCAGCGTCCGCCACCGAAGAGAAAGACCGGCATGGTAGCCCCGACCAGCGGTTGTGGTGGACCATCTCGCCCGCTTACGCCCGGCCCGGATGGATCCGTCGACAAGAGTTCCGGGCGTCCCGCTTCAAGTAAAGGCCGAGCTAAGCCAGGCGGAGAGATTTGGTGTGTGGGTGGAGGTGTCGGGAAGTCATGGCCTACCGAATCCGCAGGAGGTGGTGGCTCCGTTTCTACAACCGGCTACATACCTGCGGAGGAGTTTGACACCTCTGATCTGGAGTCGCTCTCGGACATGGGAGACGACGCTGCTATAGACGATTTGTTTGCCGGGAAGGGCTGGGACAAAGTACCTCTCGCTTCATCTCGGAGGATCAGAGATCCACCCATGTCTTTAGGGGAAAGCACACCCCGGGTGAAGGCATCAGCGCCTGAAGAGAGGTCCGGTCTCCAACCTGCTTCTACATCCCCGGTGCCATCTGTACCGAAGGCCGGGGAAAAGAGACTGCTGCTGCGGGCACCTATGCCCAGATCAGATGTGATCAAGGTCCCTCGCCACTCGGACTCGATAGTTTTGCCTGGTGAAGGGGACAAAGCTACCATGCCTGCTTTGGCGAGATTGCAACGGCTATTTGGTCAGAAGGTTGCTGCAGACTATGGATGGGAGTATCCATACTTATCGAAGGAACTGCTCTATGAGGTGGAAGTGTGCTGGGAGCGCTGGTACAATGACTTTGTGTGGACCCACCTTCAGGTTCCCCACGCCCGCAGGTACTTGGCATGCTCTCCAAAGGCCTCTCAACGTTTTAAAGACTGCAAGGCAGAATGGATGTTGGGACGACACATCCATGTAGATAAAGTGTTGATCCGGCGCAAAGAAGGAGAAGATGTGGAGTATCATCTGGAGACCATGGATCAGCACTTGAAACCACTTGTTCTGCCGCACCCCCGCTTTTACCTGTAGGAGAAAAGAGACTCCGTTCTTATCATGCTGCTGAACTTTCTGGGGCCAGTTGCTTTTGTGCCCAGAGGAATGAAGAACTGTTCCTGTTTGTTCTTCACTTTTCCTGCAAGAGATTATGGACTCTGGGGTAGATAGGGCTGAAAGAAAAGAAGAAAGTTCCACGGGTGCAGTTACCGTGGTGCTGTCACCAGGTGGCAGTGTTGCTCAACGTTAAGACACTTTTCATGCACTCACTCTTTGGAGAAAAGGGATTTCTTCTCGGAGACGTTTCTTTTCCATTACACAAATAAAGGTGTCAGGGTTATGTGTATTAATCCTTTCTTTTCCCTCTGCAGGAGAACATCCAATGGTGTCCCTAGGGGGGGCCAGAGGGGGCCCTGGCCCCCCCAGCATTATGCTGTGCCCCACCATGTGCCCCCCCCCCCCAAAAAAAAAATGTTTTTTTTTTTTTGCTTTTTTGTATTTCGCTCGGGCTGCTGGGGTAACATAGTCTCTCCTGAGAGGGAGAGTGTCCCCAGTCAGCTCCTGCGGGGGATTCCTCCCCCCTCCCTCTGCTCGCTGACACTGCAAAATGCGAGCACTCACACAACCACAGCCGCCCGATCTGCTCCTTCCCCTGCATCCTCATTGGCACGGAGAAGAGCGAGTTGCAGGAAGGACTCCACGAGCACTGTGAGAGGGGGGGGCCCAAGCCTTCATCTCAGTTACTGAAAAAACAGACTGATTTCTCCCGTCCTTAGGACAGAAAAACCAGCCTGTAAATTTCCGAGAGTGGTGACTGCAAGCTGAGCCGAGTGTCAGTCTATGACACTTTTTCACAACGCAGGGAGTCCAGCCACCCCCCTCACTCTCCTCACATACGAGCAGGGAGGAATACAGCTCCTCCTCCTCCTTCCAGTCCCGCCCACACTATCCCGGCATGCTGTATCTGAAGAGAGGGGATGTGTGGGCGGGAAATATGAAAATCAGCAGCATTCCTGGCTGTGTGTGAATGATGCCTTAGATTTTAGCCTGGACCGTGGGTAAGTGTGTGCAATGCAGACTGCAGTACACTGTAAATCACTGAACTGCATTATCTCCATCCCTTCTCTCCCCCATCTGTCTCCCTCCCCCTCTCCTGTTCTTTCAAGACATTCACAATTTACTTTCACTTTCAGTTAGGCAGGTAATATACGGTGCAAATTTCTTTCCTGTGTCCACAGATTGCAGGAAAGAAACTTGCATAATTCCCCCATCAACACAGACAGTGCTGACAGGGGAATATCCCTCCTGCCCAGCAATTGTATTCTCCCGACAAACAGTGATTATCACTAGTGGCTATAGCAACCACTAGTGATAATCATAAGAGAATCTGCTCATTAATGGTTCGAATCTCAGCCAGTTCCTGCTGAACCAGCTGAGATTTAAACTGTCTATGGCTGGTCTTAGCTCTTAGGCAGCCCATACATTGATCAATTCAACTATTCAACTAAGAAATGATCCAATTCCCCCATCTACACATTATAGGTGGATGGGGGAATCCTCCCAGTGTGGACCAGTGCTGGAACAACCAGAGTTGCTGTCCTGTCCCGGCTATTCACAGCGCTGGTCTCTGTCTCCATGGCAGCGGCGGCAGCACATTGGAACCCAGTGCTGGTTACTTTATGGGGCTGATGTACAGTAAGATGACCAGATTTTTAAAATGAAATCCGGGGACATATTTTATTTTTTATTTTTTTTGGCTAATGGTAAACTATTTTATAGGCATATTTTCCTCAAATGCATTGTATGTGGTGTTTATGGAATGATTGTATGATATATACGTTCTTTGCCACATTTCGTCCATGAGATGAAAAAAAAAAAAAAAACACTTCTTAGAATTTTTGGGATATGACTACCAAATGTTATGAAGAGAAGATAGAGAAAAACTTGGGAGGGATGGAGTCCCAAAATTTAAATCCAATCCAGGCAGGGGTGGCTCCAGACAATGTATTTTTGGGGTGCTTTGGTGGTGCTTGAAGTAAAAATGAGGGTGCTAATGCGGTGCGCTACCACACACCTGTGGGAGTGGCCAGCAAGTGGCGGTTTCATCATGGCGTCCAATGATGATCAGTAGGTCCTGGCCTCTGTATACCAATAAAAAGCCAAAAAATGCAGCACAACCCTACACTTCATTTATACATTTCTACAAATGGACTTATAAGTGAAATGGTAAAACCTATAAATGAATATCCAATGCAAATCAACCAATGTATTGCAAGTTAGCAGTGATGATGTCACCTCCTCTGCAAAAATATTTTGAGAATTTGCAGAGCAAATAATGGTGAAACCCCCTACATACAAAAATAATAACAGAGACGCAAATCAACCCATGTATTAGAATATAGTAGTGATGGTGTCACCCTCTCTGCAAAAGGTAAGAAATATTGCAGAGCTGCAATGTGCAAATAGCGGTAAAGCCACCTATATATAATCATAATAATGATAATAATAAAATGTACACTTGAGGTATATATTTTACATTTTATTATTCTGATTATATATAGGTGGTTTCACCACTATTTGCACATTGCAGCTCTGAAAAATGTATTACCTCTTGCAGAGAGGGTGACAACATCACTACTACGTTCTAATACATGGGTTGATTTGTGTCTTTGTTATTATTATTATTGTATGTAGGGGGTGTCACCGCTATTTGCACATTTAAGCTCTGCAATTTCTCAAAATATTTTTGCAGAGGGGGTGACACCATCACTACTATATTGCAATACATTGGTTGATTTTCACTGGATATTCATTTATAGGTGTTACTATATCACTTATAAGTTCATTTGTACAATTTTATAGATGAAGTATAGGGCAGCGCTGCATTTTTTGCTTTTTATTGATTTGCGTTAGATGAGGGAACCAGCTAAGAAGATTCTCTTATTGCTTTTGAGATATTTTTAGTTGCATGGTAATTGATTTACCTGATTTGTTATGTCCTCTGTATACTGGTAACCACTGGCCATGCATATTGGTGGTCAGTGTGCCCCCTGTATTCTGGTGCTACATGCAGAGTGCAGGTGGGTGCTGGATGCAGGGCTCAAGAGGATGCTATGTAGAGAGTGCAAGGTTCAGGAGTGTGTTTTGGAAAGAGTGATGGTCAGAGACTGCAGACATACTACAGGAGATGTTCAGAGACTGCAGATATTATACAGGAAATGGTCAGAGACTGCGGATATAATACAGGAGACGGTCAGAGACTGCGGATATTATACAGGAGAGAGACTGCGGATATAATACAGGAGACGGTCAGAGACTGCAGATATTATACAGGAGAGAGACTGCGGATATTATACAGGAGAGAGACTGCGGATATTATACAGGAGATGGTCAGAGACTGCAGATATTATACAGGAGAGAGACTGCGGATATTATACAGGAGAGAGACTGCGGATATTATACAGGAGAGAGACTGCGGATATTATACAGGAGGGCCAGCACAATTTGTTGTTAGAGATGGTCTGGGCATGTTCAAAATTCCACATGCCAGAGCCTGCCAGGAATCCCACACTGCACAGCGCTAATCACAGGCAGTGAGACATTTCCCGGTCCGCAGCTGTACAGATCAGGAAACGTCTCACTGGCTGTGATTAGCACTGTGGAGTGTCGGCTTCCTGGCGGGATTGGGCATGTGGGATTTCAAACACACCCAAGCCCATCTCTATTGGTTGTAGACAGTTGAGCTCCCTGCAGGTTGCTTAGCAGCAGTGGAGCCTTCTCTGACATGCTGATCGGGATGCAGTCCAGGTGATGCTCCTAGTCAAATCCTAGGGGTTGATTTACTAAAGGAAAATCCACTTTGCACTTGAAAGTGCACATGGAAGTGCAGTCTCTGTAGATCGCTGTAAATCTGAGGGGAAGCTCTGAAATTAGGGGAAGCTCTGCTGATTATATCATCCAATCATGTGCAAGCTAAAATGCTGTTTTTTATTTTCCTTGCATGTCCCCCTCGGATCTACAGCATCTGCACTTCCATGTGCACTTTCAGTGCACTTTCAAGTGCAAAGTGGATTTTCCTTTAGTAAATCAACCCCCTAGTGTTAAATATCAGTGATTTTATTAATCAAAGCCCATACTTTACAGGCATAGAGCCCACATGGCTGCTGAACATACGGTTGATTATATATATGTGGTTGTACTCTTGATGCTAATAAATACTGTGTTTATTAGATCTGACTGGGAGCATCACCAGGATCACGTCCCGATCAGCATGTCAACAGAGAAGGTTATACAGCATTACTGCTGCTAGGTGACCAGCTCGGGGCTCGGCTCTCTATAACCAATAGTGCCAGCCTTTCCCTGCATGCGCCTATAATGTCACCAGCACTAGGTCCTAATAGACTGCCTCCGCTGCCAAGGAGACAGATGCCAGACCAGTGCTGTCAGAAGCAGGGACAGGACAGCTGGGGAACCCCACAGTGGCAGAACACTAGGGCCCGATGGCAAGACAACCTTTGCAACCCTGATAGTTCTCCCACTGCTTTGGACCCTTATATTTTCTTGGTGTGCTGGTGACATATATCTCTTGTTTTCTGACACCCTGGGGGGCCCCAGTAAAGTGAGAAGGGAGCTCACTGTAGAACATGTGAAAGGGCCCGTTGTGGGATCGTAGTAAAGGGCCCGAGGATGGATATATATATATATATATATATATATATATAAAATTGCATTTTATAGTTGGCCCCCCTACTTTTGTCCCTGTCCCCCCATGTGCCCCCCCTAAATATGAAAGCTGGAGACGCCACTGAGAACATCCCATCAAGTTTACTGAGGATGGGGTGGGTCTTAGTTAGGATGGGTGGGAAAAGTCAAATGTGAATATGTGATTCAAAGTTATGAATCAGTGCTGTTGTTTCTCTTCTGTCTTTATTCTCTTTCTTTACAGGGCTCAGACACAATGGTTTAGTTGGATAGTTTTTTTCAAAAGTTTTATATTTTTGTACAATTGTTAGTCGGTTTCTGGATTGGATTATGTCAGCCGTTAAGGGCATGATTTACTCCAGACACTGGGGACCAGTGTCAAACCACCAGGGGGAGAGTGTAGCGGGTATGTACTTTCCCGGGTGTAAATGTGAATTTGACAGAGACATTGGTGATGTGTAATTCCCTGCAGCCCAGTAGGTGGCGCTGTTGCCCTGGGCTGGGGTTGAATCATTGCTGTGTGCTGTGCCTCCTTTTTGTCCTCCCTCGGCAGCGGTATGGTGGGGCGGGGAACCCGCTGTGCTTGCTGGGAGAGGATATAAAGGGACCGGCCGTCTTTGTCACGGGGTCGAAGTCCCAAGCACCTTCAGCTTGCGGACGGTGGTTCGTGTCGGTCCTCTGGGTGGCCTAGGCCTAGAGGACAGCCGGAAGTCGTGTTCCATCCCAGGCACCTTTAGCCTGGGGTGAGGTACTCGGATGGAGGTCCGGAGCTCAGTGCCCAACACTGAGTTCCGCGAGGGAAGGAGATCCTAGGGAACCCCGGGAGTGGGTACCCGAATCCGGAAGGCGCAATGGACCGGGGGGAGCTCCTCACTTGAAGACCCGGTGCAGCATATTGCCGGTGACAGGTGAGCCTCTCGTCGGAGACCGCCTGGAAGGAAATCCCCCCTCGTGCGGAGACCGTAACCCACTTTCAGGAAGGAAAGTGGAGAACACATTGTGTCTGGGCCTATTCGCATCCACACCTCCTTTTCTGTTCTGTTTCTACCAAGGGAGTTCAACTGATTGTGTTCATTCAAGAAGAATAAAGGAGTGTTGAACTTTAATGGTGTGGGGCTCATTTCCTGACAGACATTGTTCAAGGTGACTCTTGGAGGGAGGATCCAGGTGCACAGCACTGACCCGAAGGTAATACAAGAACGTTGCTTATACCGCACTGACACATGTGGTGGAAGCCAGGCGTGGTGTTCCCCGCTCCCTCCCCTCTAAGGTACCCCTAGACAAGAGAAAGACGAGACGAGAGAAAGAGGGGAGTGGAGGTGGCCGCTACATATTCAAATTTTAAAAAAAAATGTGCTTGGAGTAGGGCTTTACCACTAGTAGTATTTGAATTCCATTTCACATGGCTTTATTTATATTTTCTCTGCGTTTATATACAGACCAAGCTGTCCAGCAAATGTGAGGGGCTGAGACAAACCATATAGCATTATTGAGGTACCCAAAAGGGTCAGTTTTTCTTCATGTAGATCAAACCCCTTTTCCAAAAAAAAATTACCTGCACCTGTTTAAAGGGGTGTTAAATGGTGTTAGAATTTTATTTGTTTGCCACTTACTTAAAATGTATTTAACCACTTGCCGACCGCTCACGGTATATATACGTCGGCAGAATGGCTCGTACAGGCACAATCACGTACCTGTGCGTGGCCCTTTAACTGCCGACGTCGGGGTCGCGCGCGCGCCGCCGGTGGCGCGCTCGCGACCCCCCTGCCTTCCCCGTGAGTGGGACCGCGGCTCCCGCGGACTCAATCGCCGCGGGGATCCCCGCGATCGTCTCACGGAGGCTCGGAGCGGGGAGATGTGTGTGTAAACACAGCATCTCCCCGCTCCTCTACTGACAATGTCAGCGATCTCCGCTCTGTGTAATCAGAGCGGAGATCGGTGACGTGTCAGTCGTAGCCACGTCCCCCTCAGTTAGTAACACGCCCCTAGGCACACGTAACCCCTTCAGCGCCCCTAGTGGTTAACCCCTTCACTGCCAGTGTCATTTTCACAGTAACCAGTGCATTTTTATTGCACTGATCGCTGTGAAAATGACAATGGTCCCAAAAATGTGTCAAAAGTGTCCGATGTGTCCGCCATAATGTCGCAGTCATGAAAAAAATCGCTGATCGCCGCCATTACTAGTAACGCTGATTGCGATTTTTTTTATCAAAACTATGTAGAAGAATATGTATCGGCCTAAACTGAGAAAAAAAATGTTTTTTTATATATTTTTTGAGGATATTTATTATAGAAAAAAGTAAAGATTTTTGTTTATAGCGCAAAAAATAAAAACCGCAGAGGTGATCAAATACCACCAAAAGAAAGCTCTATTTGTGGGGAAAAAAGGACGCCAATTTTGTTTGGGAGCCACGTCGCACGACCGCGCAATTGTCAGTTAAAGCGACGCAGTGCCGAATCGCAAAAAGGGGCCTGGTCATAATGGCCCGTATTGGTCTGGGGCTTAAGTGGTTAAACTATATGTCCCTCAGCTACCCCAACCACAGAGCGACAACATTGCTGAATGATTTAACTGTATTTCGAGGCAAAACCATTTTTTTTCAGATACAGTAGGAAAAAGGTTGAACCGGGTGTCGGCAAACCAGTCGATTGGGATCTACCTATCACTTGCGGCCAAGTAATGGGCGGGGCAGCCTTACCCTGCAGTTGGGGGGCCCCCTCTCCTCGTGTGGGGCCACAGTCATGTAAGAGTCGACATTAAAGCTAAACCCCAGCTTAGATATGAGCCGTACACCGTGTGCAGCCATGTAATATACAGAGGTCCTCTGTGAAACGTCCTGTCCCATGTCACTGCCCACCTTTGCCTTCCAAATGTAGCATTCAGGAGGGACACTGCTGAGCCTCTGCCCTACTCCACCAGTCCAGAATAACTCTGTCACCTCTCTCCCAGTGACAGAATGGGGTCCCGCCGTGCACTAAGCGCGGACCTCATGCGTGCACATAATTTAACTCCTTCACTCTCCCATACCATGTGGCTAGGTCCATGGGATCTCCCTACCGCAGGTTTAGTTCCGATTGATTTTGGGGCACCAATTGCTATGAAGGGTGTCAGAGCACCAACCTCTAGCTACCGGAGTACACGGCACCCATGTCTAACCCAGATCATGGTTACCTGTAGCGACCACACTTTCCTCAACTCTCCTGCTCAGTTAACCCTTTGTGGTGGCCTTCTGTTCCTCTTAAACCCTGTATGTGCTTTAGACGCCCTGTTCTTTGATACTCCATATACCTTCATGCATCCATTTGAATAATTTCAGACCAGGCTTAGGACAGTTACATTTTTTGATGAATACCTCACAGCATTACAATCTTATAATGCAAAACATGGTTTCTTCCTAACTAATTCGTTTCAGGCTGCTCAGGCATGCCTTTTCAGGTAGTAGTCCATAAACGGAAGAATCCTAGTGAGGTAGATTCCTGTGCGGTGTGCTTGCGGGTTGCTGTTGGTTACATGTTCATAGACAGGCTTTTCTCCATTTTCCCATGCAGTCCCAGCTCCCTCTTCAGCCCAGCCTTCCCCTTTTTACATGTAGAACATGGTAGAGGGCAGAGCCCAGAAAAGCCTAGGAAAATGCAGAATCCATATTACCTTTTCCCCACCCGGGCAGCCCAGTAACTATCTACAATAGCAGCGCCACTAGTAGGTACCTGCCTACAATCTGATGGGTAGATTCTGACCTTGCCTTGCTGCCAGCTCCTAACCCTGCTCCCTCTCTTCTCAGATCTTATGAAAGTGGCAAAAATCAATATGGCCTGAGGAATGACAGAACTGCCACCAATCAGTGAGCATTGTGAGATGGGGCCCTGCCCAGCCAACTCTATGAAGCCATGAGACACATCTGTGTTAAAATGGCAACAGGAGGATCTGGTGGGCCCATAGTGGACACGTGCTGCAGAGTAGGTCCCTGCAGACTGAAAATGGGTAAAAGGACAGGAGAGGTTGGGTGTCAGGGGGGCACCAGGCTGTACAAGTGTGTTGGTTGCAATGACAGGTCCTCATTAATGACCTGGCACTGTTATTAGAGGGATCAACAGCCTTTTGCTGCCTACAATGTGCATGCATGTGTTTACTGCAGACCTATGCACTCTGCATTAAAGGGGTTGTAAAGGTTCGTTTTTTATTTTCTAAATAGGTTCCTTTAAGCTAGTGCATTGTTGGTTCACTTACCTTTTTCTTTGATTTACCTTCTAAATGTTTGTTTTCTTTGTCTGAATTTCTCACTTCCTGTTTCTCCTCACTAAACTTCACACCATCATCCGAGTGGTGTGGAGTCAGCCAGAACAGCTTACTGAACAGCTTACTGAGGAGGAACAGGAAGTGAGAAATTCAGACAAAGAAAACAAAGAAAAAAAATCATTTAGAAGGGAAATCTAAGGAAAAGGTAAGTGAAGCAACAATGCACTAGCTTAGAGGAACCTATTTAGAAAATAAAAAACAAACCTTTACAACCCCTTTAAATACTACTGACCCCTGCATTGTGTGTTCCTTACTCCAACCTCTGCACTGTGTATTACTTAACACTGTACTCTGTGTTGCATACTACTCTAACTTTTGAACTCTGCCTCAATTATCCCTGACCCCTGGATTATATCTTGCATCCTACTGACCTCTGACTTACATACTACTGAACTCTACTGATTCCTAAACTCTCTTCCATGTTCTTCAGGTAAATCCCCACCTCTCCAGGTTTTCCTAGTCATGGGTTAGACCCTCTGTCGGGTTTTTATTGCTGTTTGTGTCCCCAGTGGAGAGATTCACCTCTCTAGTTGTACTGGTGACCATTGTCACTGAGAATGAATGTCTGTTTACCTCAGTGATGACTAATCTGCTTTGCGCAAATAGGAGGCAATAGTCTCTATTTAGACTCCAGGAAATGTTGTCATGATTCCAATTTAATGATAAGCACTTTTTTAAGGAGGATGTCAGCTGGGATTGGTAAAAAAAAAAAAAAGTGGATAAATACTCCAGGCAAATAAATATATCTGGTAATGCATGGGCAGTTTTGCACGTATACTTTTTGCCTGAATATTGGACACTTTAAAACATTGCTTCACTTCTTGCAATATCCCTTCAAAGCTTGGTTATCCTTTTTTTTTTAATCAGCCAGAACATATAAAGTAGAATGCATCATTTTTTCTCTTAATTATTAACAGATAGTGGCCTTGGAGCACATAATGTCACCTCCAAATCAAAAATATACAGGATATGGTGTTTAGCAACTATTCCATGAGAATAAACAAACTGTGAAGGCTCTGTTCTTGTGCCCTCGTCAGTTGCAGTTTGTTGCTGGCAGATAAGATAGGTGGATTAACAAATTGAATCATAAACTTTAAGAGTGTTTGTGATTATTGCTGATGTTTTGAAGTGACTGTTATGTTGAACCGCAGTCTGGGAAAATCTGGACCTATAAGAGCACATTCATTTTAGGAGGTGGGAGTGTGTACACTTTTTATATCCGAATTCCTGACATCAATGCTTTAAGACTTATTTTCCATTCCAACTTTCAAAGTAGCAAGAAGACATACTTGTATGTGATGTCAGGAAGCAAGTAAAGGTCAATGTAACCCAGAAGAGCTTTAATGGGAACGTGTCTGTGCTCCTACTAAAAGTATTGAATGAGGAACTCCAGCCAAGATTTAGGAATTCTACATTTAATGAGAGCCGTTTAACAAAACTTTATTTAACTGATTTTTTTTTTATTAAAGATTTAATTTTCTTTGAAATAGTCACCTTAGGGAGTCATGGATTCTTTCTATGGAAGAACTTAAAGGTTACAGTGAGTAGACTCATGGGGAGCCAAAAAAAATTCCAAATGAAAAGGGATTCACTTATAACTGCCTCCTAACAAATCCAGAAGATTAAAGCCTCGTACACACAAACGAGTTTCTCGGCAAGAAACGAAAAGAAAACTGCCGAGATAGCTTTCTTGCCGAGAAAATCGTTCGTGTGTATGGTTTCTCGTCGAGAAAACTGACCAGAATCTCGACGAGAAGAATAGAGAACCTGCTCTCTATTTTCTCGTCGAGATTCTCGTCGGCATGTTTCTCGACGAGAAAAGTGTGTGTGTGTACACTTACCTGTCGCCGTGGAAACCCGCGCATGCTCGAATTGACTTTGACGCATGCGCGGTAGCTTCCTAGGCATAGGTAGGGTGTAGCAAGATGGCGGCGACGGCATCGAATGTGACGAGCGCACGCTCGTCGTAGTCGATGACGTCACCGCGTTCGCTCCATTCAAAGAACCGCGGGTTCTTTGAATGGAGCGTGTGTACATTCGGCCGGGACAAGCTTCTTGTCCAAGAATCTCGTCAAGAAAAACGACATGTTTTTTCCTGACGAGATTCTCGGCCGTGTGTACGAGGCCAAAGAGTTATTCCTTGCTTAAACTGAACATGGCAAAAAAAAAAAAAATGGATTTTAGATTTTTGTATCTCTGCAAACCTCACCACAACCAGGCCTTAAAGCACATTATGTGAAACTTACCTTAAAACGAAGCCCTCCAGCAGCATGTTTTAACCGCTGACAGGGCTTCCATAAGTTTTTCCTTCCGGGTTAGCAAACTGCGGCCGCTCGAGTGTCCGAGCCACGATGATGTCACTCCCTCGCATGCGTGCAGAATTCACTGTTAAAGCGGGATTCCACCCGCAATTTTATTTTTTTTAAAAGTCAGCAGCTACTAACACTGTAGCTGCTGACTTTTAATAAGGACACTTACCTGTCCTACTCGCCCGCGATGTCGGGCCCGCCACGGCGATCGATCAGTGCTGGCAGGTCCCAGCTCCTCCATCCTGACTAAGGGAAACAGGCAGTGAAGCCTTACGGCTTCACTTGCCGTTTCCTACTGCGCATGCGCGACTCGCACGGCGCTTTGTGAATGGGCGGCTGCCTCCTGGGATACACACAGTTCCCAGAAGGCAGCACGCCCCATTCACAAGAAGAGGAAGCGGAAAGACATACACCGAGGCAAAGGAAGAGGCAGATTAGGGGACTTCCGCATAGCAACGGGCATTTCGGGGAGTATAATTATTATTTTTTTATTCATTTTTTTCTTTTTTTATAGGAATTTTAGTGTTAAAAAAAAATCTGGGTGGACCTCCGCTTTTTAGGCACAGGGCTCTGAAGGAACAGCACAGGTATGCCATTCCTTCAGAGTGCTTGTGTCAGTGACATCACCGACAGCTACGCAAGTAAATATCTCCTAAGTGGTGCACATTTAGGAGATATTAAAATGGTTGTAACCCTAAAAAAAGAGATCCTGTTCCCTTATAGCAGATTAAACAGCACAGTGTTTGTGCTGTCTAATCTGTCCCTCTCTAAGCTGTAAAAACCTGGTTGATCCTGCCTGTTCCTGTTTCCCCCTTGGTGTTCTCACCACGGTAATCATGGCTGCTGATCCTTGATTACCGTGGTCAGTTTACATGCCTCCGATATCCGCTGCTCTGCTCTCTCCCTGTGTACATGTTTGTGGAAAATGATGCCTTTAAATACCTTTTTCAGATCTCTTCTGGTCCTGTCACATGACCTCAGGCCTCTCTCCCCCCCATCTATGGGCTACTGCGAAGGGGCTGAGCATAGGGTTGCCACCTGTCTGGGATTCACCCAGACAGTTCGGTTTGGAATCATGTGTCCGGGTTTCAACATGCCTGAAACCCGGACACATTATTCAGACTAGACTATGACTTCCCAGCAGGGTTGCCGGCTGCAGCTGTCTAAGCTGAGAGTATCTGTTACACTCTTTTTCACACTGCCCAAAGCCAGCACTAACAATCCCCCCCCCACCATACACACACACAGACAGGAGAGGAGAGAGGGCTCGATTTGCTCCTCTTCCTCCAGCCCCTACCCTTCTGTGTCTGCCCACACTTCAATCTCCAGCGCTGTGCCTCAGAATAGGAAAGTTGTGGCCGGAAATTTAAAGTCCAGCAGCCTCAGATACATCTGGATGAGAGGTGCTGACTGCCAAGGGGTGAGTGAGCTCACCATCCCTGTCTGTGACTGAAGTCTCCCCCCCTTCTCTCTCCTGCCTCTGAGTGAGTACACTAAGGTAAATCAGGGTTCTCAGAGCACCCCTTACATCAGAGTTCCCCTTTACACCAGAAGCCACCGTGTTCCCCCTTACATCAGACTCCTCTCCATGCATCAGAGTTCTCAGTGTTCCCCCTTAAATCAGGGTTCCCAGAGCATCCCTTACATCAGAGTCTGCAGAGTCCCCCCTTACAGTGAAAGGGAACTCTGCGAGTTCAGATGTAAAAGGGGAACTCTGTGGACTCTGATGTAAAGGGGGACTCTTGTGATTAATTTCATATGATTAGAAATGTTTTTTAATTGCAAAATATATCTATAGTTTATACCATAAAAATTATTGCTGTGCGCCGCTAAAGTGTTCAGGTTTGACTTGAAGAAAAGGTGGCAACCCTAGCTGAGCGGCCAGCACAGCTGTCATGTGACCTCCCTGTCTGACATCAGAGGGAGATCTCGGCCGCTCCCGCTGTAGCCTGTAGATCGGAGGATCAGAGTGGCCAGAGGTCACATGACCAGCCAGAAGAGATCAGAAAAAAGGTATTTAGAGGCATCATTTGACACAAATGTGTACACAGTGTGTTATGGCTGAATAAAAAAGAGGGGCTGGCAGTGAA
Source organism: Rana muscosa (assembly GCA_029206835.1). NCBI lineage: Eukaryota > Metazoa > Chordata > Amphibia > Anura > Ranidae > Rana > Rana muscosa. The sequence continues at coordinate 845,321,169 of CM055121.1, forward strand.
ATTTTTTATGGTTACAACCACTTTAACAGTACCTACAGGCCTTATTGTAGGCTTACCTGTAGGTAAAACATAAACAAATCCACTTTACTACCACTTTAAAGGAGATCTATAGTCAGAGCTTACACTTTCATTTTATGACATCAGCATCAGCAATGTAATAACAATACAAAAAATCATTATATTTGACAATGCAAGTGGCGGCTGGTGCTCTATTTTTTGATTTTTTGGGGGGTGGCAAACAAACCACCTGACACCAACCACCCCACCCCGTTAGTTTGGTTGGTCGATCAGTGAAACCCCTCCTCCCCCCGTTGCTCAGTCAGTCAGTCAGTCAAAACCCCCCCGTTGCTCGGTCAATCATCCATCCGTCCGCCCATCAGCCCCTCACTTGACCCATCCAGGCCACGGGCAGCTTTGGAGGCTTTCCCCTGCATCTCCTCCTCTGCACCTCCCCCCTGCTCCCGGCCAATACAGTCACTTCTCCTCTCAGCCAATCGGGTCTTAAGACCCTCTTCCTGATTGGCTGGAAGGAGGAGCAGGAAGACAATAGCGAATATTAATTTGCTATTGTCAAACAACTGGGTGGGCTCAGGGTGCAGGGCTCCCACCCTTTTTTGAAGCCAATTAGAGCCTCAGGCTCTAACCACGTGCTTCAAAAAAAAACTGATTGAAATCCATGCGTCCGGCATCATGCATGTAGATTAGGGCCGGGCGCATGGATTAGGGGAGCGGCACTTGTTGTGAGCTGTGCCTGTTTGCTGGCCATCTCTTTTCGTGACTTCCTGGACTCCCTGCATGCTTTGCAGCTTCTCTCCTGCTTTCAGTTTCTAAGGACTACATATCCTATGGTACCTTGCTGCCTGCAAACCGGCATTCCTGTACTGACTTCGCCTCCTAAAACTCCTCCTCTCAGCACCTCTGTAGTTAAAGCAGTTGTATACCCTGCTTTCTGATTTTTACCTACAGGTAAGCCTATAATAAGGCTTATCTGTAGGTAAAATGAATATCTCCTAAATGTGCACGTTTAGGAGATATTCACCCTGAATTCAGCCGCTGACGTCAATGGCGCATGCACTCTGAAGGTCCAGCATTTCATGCGAGAACTTCAGAGCTTCTTGCCAGAACCCGAGGGCTCCTGCACGGAATAATGTCAGCCCCCTCAGCGGTGACTGAGCGCCGCTGCGGGGGCCTGCGATCTAGGGGAAGTATTTCATGATGAGCAAGTGCGGTGCATATTAGCTCATTGTGCCTTTGTCTTACAGGTTTTTTTTTTTTGCTTGTTTTCATTTTAAAGGGTTTACAACCGCTTTAAGATGACAGGTTCTGTGAAATGTGGGACATACAGTGCCTACTCACAGGGCATATCAAATAAATGTCACAGAATTCAAGGAATTAAAGTGGTTTTAAAGGCTCAAGGTTTTTTACCTTCCTGCATTCTATGCATGAAGGTAAAAACATTATGTGTACAGTGGCACCCACAAATACTCACCTGAGCTCCCTCTCGATTCAGCCATGTGCACAAGAGCTAAACTTCTCCCAGGTCTCTCATTCCTCATTGGCTGAGACAACAGTGGAAACCATTGGCTTCTGCTACTGTTACTTACAGCCAATGAGCCAATGCGGAGAGAGTGGGGGGTGGGGTCAAGCCACGGCTCAGTGTGTCTTATGGACGCATAGAGGGGGGCTCGGTAACAAGCACGCATCAGTGCCCTAGAGCAAGCGGCTTGCTATTGGAGGCACTGGCTGAAGAGGAGGAGCCAGGAGTGCTCATTGGGGACCCAAAAAGAGGAGGATCAGGGCTGCTCTTTGCAAAACCACAGCACAGAGCAGGTAAGTATGACATGTTTTTTAATTTTATCTTTTTAATGAACCTTTAAAGAGGAAGTAAACCCCAAAAAATTTTCCTCACAAAAAACCCTGCAAGAAAAAGGCATAATGAGCTAGTATGCATAGCATACTAGCTCATTATGTGGCACTTACCTGAGATCGAAGCCCCCGAAGCGGTCCTTGTTCCCCTCCACCGCCACCACCATGTTGCCTCGGAGCATCATCCTTGTATCGCCACTCCGGCGCTGTGACTGGCTGGAGTGGCGATGAAGTCAGTCCCGCGCATGCACGCTGTTCCAGGATTATCTATTGATAAAACCGGCACGCTCAGTGCGCCTGCGCCGTTGTCTACGGCGTGCATGCGCCGTAGACATCGGTGCAGTGTTATCTGCAAATATCTCCTTAACCGTGTAGGTTAAGGAGATATTTCTTGCACCTACAGGTAAGCCTTAATCTAGGCTTTCCTGTAGGTGCAAGTTGTCTGGTTGGGTTTACAACCAATTTAATGTCACTTTAAATGTGTGGAGATCTTCACAATGTAAAATTACTAACTTCAAGATCATTCAGTGTAATATGAGTAAGTTAGAAATTACTGAAAAACAATGTGGAAATGAATATATGATTTAAATTTTTGATACATATACACACTTTTTTATTTTTTTATTCTCTTTATTAATGCTTTTTTATGTTGTTGAGTTACAAAACAAAGCCATAGGGGCATACCCCAGCCAATCATTGCACATAACCACATGCACAACAAAAAAAAACAACATCACACCCTAACGCTAAATACGTCTAGCTGCTAAACACAACATAAACACCTCCCAGGTTACACATGATAGGATTTCAGCAGGAGTTATTATTTCTTGTAGGACCTCATCTCATTCCTAATTGCCTGTGTAGAACTGTACAGGAGCATTTAGGAGTAGGCACGATTATCTTGTTGACTATGCTTACACCTCCGTTTACCTATTTGGATTATGGACCTCAGCTCCAAGCACCCCAGGTGGTTACCGGGGAGATCCATCTAAGTCACTCCCCTGGGGGTTGGTCATCAGTTGTGGACTCTGAGTCTGTCCACAAATGCCAGACTTTTTCATATTTTTTGGGGCATCCTCGAGACAGATACGTCGCTTTATAGAGGGGTATTATTGTGTTAACTAGCTGTTTCCAAGAGGTCAGGGTGGGAGGGGTGGTTGACTTCCACTTTAATACTAAGGCTTTTCTTGCATAAAAGAGAAGGATACCTGTTGCTTTGGCTAGTGCCAGTTGCTCCACCAGTCCGAGAAGGCAGACACTAATTGTCAGGGGAATAGGAATGGTAGTTAGGCTGTGAATAAATTGAGTTACCTCCCGCCAATAGTCCTGAATCTGTGGGCAATCCCAGAATATATGCGTGAAGCCCGCAGGAGAAGCAGAGCATCTCCAGCAGCTAGCCGACAGGGCCGGGTATATGCGATGAAGGCGTTGGGGCGTGTAATAGATCCTGTGGAGGATTTTGAATTGGATCAGTTTGTCCTTAGTAGCAACCAGCGGCTGGAATGGATAGTCCCACATGTCTTCCCAGTCTTCACTGTCCAGCTCCTGCACCTCCACCCGCCACAGGCCGCGCAGACCATCTAGTCCAACCTGGATGGACGGTAGAAGTGCTTGATAAATTTTGGATAAAGGTTTTGAAAGCTCGGCATCGTCTAGGAGAATCTCCAAGTCATTAAGTTCCAGCCGAAGCTGAACCGACTTGAATTGCGAATTAAAGGCGTGGCGGAGCTGCAGGAACTTGAAGAAGAAAGAGTTCAGAAGCTGGAATTTGTTCTTTAGCCTATCGAATGTAAATAACCCCAACACATTGCAGATATCCCTCAAATACTTGATGCCCTTACTGGCCCACAAACCCGGGTCCTGCAGAGAGTGGAATTCCCGCAACCTTGGATTACACCAAAGTGGTGTATTAGGGGACCATCTGGCCTTTGCCAAATTAGGTTTAACTACTTCCCACCCGGCCACTGTACATATACGGCCGGGTGGGTGCTCTCTCCTTCTGAGTGGACGTTCCTGAACGTCCTTCAGAAGGAGGGGGATCGCGCGCGCGCCGCCGGCGGCGTGTGCGCGCGCCCGCCGCGTTACCAAGGACCCGGTGCGCGTGCCCGGCGGCCGCGATTGCCGCCGGGCACCCGCGATTGCCCGGGAACCAAGCAGGAAAGTGGATCTGTGTGTGTAAACACACAGATCCACGTCCTGTGAGGGAGAGGAGGCTGATGGTGTGTCCCTTGTACATAGGGACAACCATCGGTCACCTCCCCCAGTCACTCCCCTCCCCCCACAGTTAGAACACATTGAGGGAACATATTTAACCCCTTCCCGCCCCCTAGTGGTTAACCCCTTCCCTGCCAGTCATATTTATACAGTAATCAATGCATTTTTATAGCAGGGATCGCTGTATAAATGTGAATGGTACCAAAAATGTGTCAAAAGTGTCCGATGTGTCCGCCACAATATCGCAGTCACAATAAAAATCGCAGATCGCCGCCATTACTAATAAAAAAAAAATTGCTATAAAACTATCCCCTATTTTGTAGACGCTATAACTTTTGCGCAAACCAATCAACACGCGCTTATTGCGATTTTTTTTTATACCAAAAATATGTAGAAGAATACGTATCGGCCTAAACTGAGGAAAATTTTAATTGAAAAAAAAAATGGGTATTTATTATAGCAAAAAGTAAAAAATATTGTGTTTTTTTTCCAAACTGGACGCTCTACTTTTGTTTATAGCGCAAAAAATAAAAACCGCAGAGGTGATCAAATACCACCAAAAGAAATCTCTATTTGTGGGAAAAAAAGGACACAAATTTTGTTTGGGAGCCACGTCGCACGACCGCGCAATTGTCATTCAAAATGTGACTGCGCTGAAAGCTGAAAAAGGGCTTGGGCAGGAAGGGGGTTTTAGTGCCCAGTAGGGAAGTGGTTAATCACTACTGTGTAACATGCCTTAATAATCGCTTTCATAGCCGGAGGTAAAGGTACCGGAGAGACCCCCGAACCCCTATAGAGTGCGTTGCAAAGGGCCTCAAAGGATCCCAAGTGTGCTGCCTCTAGGATGACTGATGCATTGGTGTCGTCGGAGATCAGCCAGTTATGTGCATGGGTGAACATATACACACTTTAATTTTGCATCTAAATAGGGGGTGCCAGAAATGCTAATTGAAGCTAAGTCATGGCCTTTCAGCTATATCTGGCTGAATTTGAGGGATCCCAGGACATACCAAAAATATACAGTGCCTTGAAAAAGTCTTCATACCCCTTGGAATTTTACACATTTTGTCATGTTACAACCAAAAGCGTAAGGCCCCTTTCACACTGAGGCGTTGCAATAACGCGCTAAAAATGATTAGCGTTATCACCGCATTTTTACCGCGTTAGCGCTAAAAATATCGCTAACGCCTATGCGTTTTTACTGCATTTTTATCGCGTTTTTACGGTAAAAAGGATTATTTGGTATCCCACAATCCTCCACTCTACTGTGGTCATGTGACCTTGCCACAGCTTCTGGGCGTTTTTACCGCGTTTTTACAGCGGTACTCATTCATTTCAATGGGGATAGGCGTTTTTACAGCGCTATTTTATGCGCCCCAAAGATGCTCCAAAAAAGCTGTTTGCAGGATTTTTTACAACGCACAGCCAGCGCAACACCTCAGTGTGAAAGCCCTCAGGGCTTTCACATTGAGAATGCTGGGGCAGGATTATTTCAGGCGTTTTTACAGCGCTATTTTTAGCGTTAAAACGCCTGAAAAACGCCTCAGTGTGAAAAGGGCCTAAATGTATTTTATTGGGATTTTATGTGATAGACCAACACAAAGTGGCACAGAATTGTGAAGTGGAAGAAAAATAATAAATGGTTAATTTTTTTTTTTCAAATAAATATGTGAAAAGTGTGGCGTGCATTTGTATTCAGCCCCCCTGATTCAATACTTTGTAGAACTGCCTTTCACTGCAATTACAGCTGCAAGTCTTTTTGGGTATGTCTCTACCAGCTTTGCACATCTAGAGAGTGACATTTTTGCCCATTCTTCTTTGCAAAATAGCTCAAGCTCTGTCAGATTGGATGGAGAGTGTCTGTGAGCAGCAATTTTCAAGTCTTGTCACAGATTCTCAAATGGATTTGGTCTGGACTTTGAGTGGGAAATTTTAACACATGAATATGCTTTGATCTAAACCATTCCATTGTAGCTCTGGCTGTATGTTTAGGGTCGTTGTTCTGCTGGAAGGTGAACCTCTGCCCCAGTCTCAAGTCTTTTGCAGAGTCTAACAGGTTTTCTTTTAAGATAGCCCTGTATTTTTCTCCATCCATCTTTCCATCAACTCTGACCAGCTTCCTTGTCCCTGCTGAAGAAAAGCATCCCCACAACATGATGCTGCCACCACCATGTTTCACGGTGGGGGTGGAGTGTTCAGGGTGATGTGCAGTGTTACTTTTCCGCCAAACATAGCGTTTTGTTTTTAGGCCAAAAAGTTCCATATTGATCTCATCTGACCAAAGCACCTTCTTCCACATGTATGCTGTGTCCCCCACATGGCTTCTTGCAAACTGCAAATGAGACTTCTTATGGCTTTCTTTCAACAATGGCTTTCTCCTTGCCACTCTTCCATAAAGGCCAGATTTGTGGAGTGCATTACCATGGGCCTCTTGGCCGCTTCTCTGATTATTTCTCTCCTTGCCCGGCCTGTTTGTTTAGGTGGACGGACATGTCTTGGTAGGTTTGCAGTTGTGCCATACTCTTTCCATTTTCGGATGAGGGATTAAACAGTGCTTCGTGAGATGTTCAAAGCTTGGAATATTTTTTTATAACCTAGCCCTGCTTTAAACTTCTCCACAACTTTACCCCTGACCTGTCTGGTGTATTCCTTGGCCTTCTTGATGCTGCTTGTTCACTAAGGTAATTGTAATTGTAATTGTGTTTATAGACCACATGTCTGCCCAAAGATAAATAGCGGTTGCCAATTTTCATGTTGTATACATGTTTGGCAATACGACGCCAAAACTCATTTTTGGTTTAACAAACCTCTGAGGGCTTCACAGAGCAGCTGTATTTATACTGAGATTAAATTACACACAGGTGGACTCTATTTACTAATTAGGTGACTTCTGAAGGCAATTGGTTCCACTAGATTTTAGTTAGGGGTATCAGAGTAAAGGGGGCTTAATACAAATGCACGCTACACTTTTCAGATATTTATTTGTAAAAAAAAATGAAAACCATTTATCATTTTCCTTCCACTTCACAATTATATGCCACTTTGTGTTGGCCTATCACAGTGATGGCAAACCTTGTCACCCCAGATGTTTTGGAAATACATTTCCTATGATGCTCAACTACACTGAAGAGTGCATGAGCATCATGGGAAATGTAGTTCCAAAACATCTGGGGTGCCAAGGTTTGCCATCACTGGTCTATCACATAAAATCCCAATAAAATACATTTACGTTTTTTATTGTATCGTGACAAAATGTGGAAATTTTCAAGGGGTATGAGTACTTTTTCAAGGCACTGTGTGTTACAGTGTATGGGACTTTAAAGGACACATACAAGGTTTGAGCACAAAGCCACAGGATTCTGAGGGGATTTTTTTTTTCGGTGAACAGTCATTGTTAAGGTAATTGAGAAATGGACAGAACTATTTGGAAGCTCAATATTCAACACCAGCAAGTCAAGAGGTTTTGTTATATGGGATTATCTGTGTGCAGCCGGCAATGGTGTTGGAATGTACCAAGTGAAGTTGGTGGCATATCCAGATCTCTGGTGTCAAAGTCAAGCTTCCCCTGACTACAAGCCAAATAGTATACTACATTGTTAATCACAGCTACATGAAATAGATGTTTCAAAAGTCCCTGCCATCTCCTTTTCCATTATATAAAAAGGAATAAGAAGTAAAACCAAGTGATCCTGAAGGTGGGGAGAAAACAGAAAGTACTGACACTAGTGCATAGAAAGCCTGAAAAGTGCAAGGTATAGAGGAGACTGAGTGGAGACAGAAGGGTGTACTAGGAGTCACAGGGGTGCGCTGGAGACATAGGAGTGCAAAGGGGTCACTAGAGACACAGGAGTCACTGAAGACACAGGAGTGCACAGGGATCTCTGGAGACAAAAGTCACTGGAAACCCAGGATTGCACAGGAATCTCTGGAGACACAAGTCACTGGAAACCCAGGATTGTACAGGAATCTCTGGAGACACAAGTCACTGGGGTCACAGGAGTGCACAGGGATCTCTGGAGACACAAGTCACTGGAGACACACAGGAGTGCACAGGGGTCTCTGGAGACACAAGTCACTGGAGACACACAGGAGTGCACAGGGGTCTCTGGAGACACAAGTCACTGGAGACACACAGGAGTGCACAGGGGTCTCTGGAGACACAAGTCACTGGAGACACAGAAGTGCACAGGGATCTCTGGTGACACAAGTCACTGGAGACACACAGGAGTGCACAGGGGTCTCCGGAGACACAAGTCACTGGAGACACAGAAGTGCACAGGGATCTCTGGAGACACAAGTCACTGGAGACACACAGGAGTGCACAGGGGTCTCTGGAGACACAAGTCGCTGGAGACACACAGGAGTGCACAGGGGTCTCTGGAGACACAAGTCGCTGGAGACACACAGGAGTGCACAGGGGTCTCTGGAGATACAAGTCTCTGGAGACACAAGTCGCTGGAGACACACAGGAGTGCACAGGGGTCTCTGGAGACACAAGTCACTGGAGACACACAGGAGTGTACAGGGGTCTCTGGAGACACAAGTCACTGGAGACACAGAAGTGCACAGGGATCTCTGGAGACACAAGTCACTGGAGACACACAGGAGTGCACAGGGGTCTCTGGAGACACAAGTCACTGGAGACACAGGAGTGTAAAGAGTCTCTGGAGACACAAGTCACTGGAGACACAGGAATGCACAGGGGTTGCTATTGAATGGAGGCAGGCAAGTAGGTCTGCAGCAGACAGCTCGGCTCAGGCATAATGGTGTCACCTGCTCCTTTAGGCTGGGTTTACACTATTGTCGCATGCGGCTCACAGCAAGGGTCCGGTGCGTCACCGTTCACCGTTTCAGGTCTGATTTCAACCCGAATTTTTGGCTGAATTTGGACTTACGCAAAGTAGCACATAATTGTGAAGTGGAAGGAAAATGATAAATGGTTTTCAAAATTTTTTACATATAAATATCTAAAAAGTATCGTGTGCCTTGGTATTTAGCCCCCCTGAGTCAATACTTTGTAGAACTGCCATTCGCTGCAATTACAGCTGCAAGTCTTTTTGGGATGTCTCTACTAGCTTTGCACATCTAGAGAGTGAATTTTTTTCCCATTCTCCTTTGAAAAATAGCTCAAGCTTTATCAGGTTGGAACCAAGTGATCCTGAAGGTGGGGAGAAAACAGAAAGTACTGACACTAGTGCATAGAAAGCCTGAAAAGTGCAAGGTATACAGGAGACTGAGTGGAGACAGAAGAGTGTACTAGGAGTCACAGGGGTGCGCTGGAGACATAGGAGTGCAAAGGGGTCACTAGAGACACAGGAGTCACTGAAGACACAGGAGTGCACAGGGATCTCTGGAGACACAAGTCACTGGAAACCCAGGATTGTACAGGAATCTCTGGAGACACAAGTCACTGGGGACACAGGAGTGCACAGGGATCTCTGGAGACACAAGTCACTGGAGACACACAGGAGTGCACAGGGGTCTCTGAAGACACAAGTCACTGGAGACACAGAAGTGCACAGGGATCTCTGGTGACACAAGTCACTGGAGACACACAGGAGTGCTCAGGGGTCTCTGGAGACACAAGTAACTGGAGACACAGAAGTGCACAGGGATCTCTGGTGACACAAGTCACTGGAGACACAGAAGTCCACAGGGGTCTCTGGAGACACAAGTCACTGGAGACACACAGGAGTGCACAGGGGTCTCCGGAGACACAAGTCACTGGAGACACAGAAGTGCACAGGCATCTCTGGAGACACAAGTCACTGAAGACACACAGGAGTGCACAGGGGTCTCTGGAGACACAAGTCGCTGGAGACACACAGGAGTGCACAGGGGTCTCTGGAGACACAAATCGCTGGAGACACACAGGAGTGCACAGGGGTCTCTGGAGACACAAGTCACTGGAGACACACAGGAGTGCACAGGGGTCTCTGGAGACACAAGTCGCTGGAGACACACAGGAGTGCACAGGGGTCTCTGGAGACACAAGTCACTAGAGACACACAGGAGTGCACAGGGGTCTCTGGTGACACAAGTCACTGGAGACACACAGGAGTGTACAGGGGTCTCTGGAGACACAAGTCACTGGAGACACAGAAGTGCACAGGGATCTCTGGAGACACAAGGCACTGGAGACACACAGGAGTGCACAGGGGTCTCTGGAGACACAAGTCACTGGAGACACAGGAGTGCAAAGAGTCTCTGGAGACACAAGTCACTGGAGACACAGGAGTGCACAGGGGTTGCTATTGAATGGAGGCAGGCAAGTAGGTCTACAGCAGACAGCTCGGCTCAGGCATAATGGTGTCACCTGCTCCTTTAGGCTGGGTTCACACTATTGTCGCATGCGGCTCACAGCAAGGGTCCGGTGAGTCACCATTCACCGTTTGAGGTCTGATTTCAACCCGAATTTTTGGCTGAATTTGGACTTACGCAAAGTAGCACAACATTGTGAAGTGGAAGGAAAATGATAAATAGTTTTCAAAATTTTTTACATATAAATATCTAAAAAGTATCGTGTGCCTTGGTATTTAGCCCCCCTGAGTCAATACTTTGTAGAACTGCCATTCGCTGCAATTACAGCTGCAAGTCTTTTTGGGATGTCTCTACTAGCTTTGCACATCTAGAGAGTGACATTTTTGCCCATTCTTCTTTGAAAAATAGCTCAAGCTTTATCAGGTTGGATGGAGAGCGTCTGTGAACACCAATTTTCAAGACTTGCCACAGATTCCCAATTGGATTTAGGTCTGGGCCATTCTAACACATAAATATGCTTTGATCAAAACCATTCCATTGTAGTTCTGGCTGCAGGGGCGGATCCAGGGGGGGGCAACAGGGCAATTGCCCCCCCGAGACCATCTGTCACACTCACTTGCTTGCTCTGGTTTTTTTTTGCGCCTGATCTCCCGAACTTTGGGGACCCGGTACCGTCCGGCCGTAGGTCCCCAGGACCCCAAACTTGGCACACATGTAGCCACATTTCTCCTCTACAAGTGTGCAAAGTTTGGTGTCTGGGGGACCTACGGCCGGGGAGCACTTTTTAAAACTGGGCACCCCTTCCATAGACTCCAATGTTAAACGGTCATTTCTCCAGTGATTTTGCGGACCCGGTACCGGCCGGTCATAGGTCCTCTGGACCCCAAACTTGGCACACATGTAGCCCCATGTCTCCTAGGCTTATACTTGAGTCAATAAGTTTTCCCAGTTTTTTGGGGTAAAATTAGGTGCCTCGGCTTATATTCAGGTCGGCTTATACTCGAGTATATACAGTACTTGTTCTGCGGCTGCCGCTGCCTCTCTGAGTCTCTCTCTCAGTTTCTCAGAGAGCGCTGAGAGAGAGACTCGTCTTATGTAGTTACGTGGCGCACTGACACGATACCAGGAGCGGAGAAGGAGGTGGGTGGAGCCTCTTCCCTGCACTCGTTGCTAACGCCTGGGCCGCTTGGCATCTAGCAATGAGTGATGTCAGTGAGTCACGTCAGGCCGCTCTGCGGGCAGGTGCGATAGCGTGCGGCTCCACAGACAGGTAAGAAAGCGGGCGGCTCCGCTTGCGGCGCGGTTTGTTGTCGGGGGCGGCGTGGTTCGTGGGCAGACCGTGCTGCTCAGTGTGTTGGCAGCGCAGGTGAGAGAGCAGGCTCAGTGTGGCAGCTGGCCAATCAGCTAGCTGGGAGCGGGGGAGCAGAGAGATGAGATCATCTCTCACCGCCCGTGCCTGCCCTGCATTCCTGCAGTGACTTCCGCCCTTACTGTGCAGGCAGAAGAGAGATTACATTATCTCTCTGCTGCCTGACTCTGGGAGTCTGGGACACAGCAAGAGACAACCAAAACTACACCTTAGCATGCAAGTTAGTGACAATCCGCAAGGTGTGGCAGGCGACGTGGCAAGTGACAATCCGCAAATTGTGTCAGGTGACGTGGCAAATGACAATCTGCATCTGGTGGCAGGCAAGTGACAATCAGCAAGGTGTGGCAGGTGACGTGGCAAGTGACAATCCATAAATTGTGTCAGGTGACGTGGCAAATGACAGTCTGCATCTGGTAGCAGGCAAGTGACAATCAGCAAGGTGTGGCAGGTGACGTGGCAAGTGACAATCCGCAAGGTGCGGCTAGTGACAATCCACAAGGTGTGGCAGGCGACGTGGCAAGTGACAATCCGCAAATTGTGTCAGGTGACGTGGCAAATGACAATCTGCATCTGGTGGCAGGCAAGTGACAATCAGCAAGGTGTGGCAGGTGACATGGCAAGTGACAATCCGCAAAGTGTGGCTAGTGACAATCCGCAAGGTGTGGCAGTTGATGTGGCAAGTGACAATCCACAAGGTGTGGCAAGTGACAATCCACAAGATGTGGCAGGTGACGTGGCAAGTGACAATCCACAACGTGTGGCAAGTGACACGCTCAGGGCTCCCACTAATTGCAGGCGACGGTGGCAAGTGACACACTCGGGGCTCCCACTGATTCTACATTGAACTATTTAATTTCATATTACAATGTAATAATAGAAATAATGCGCTTCAATCATCCTGACACCATAACAACCATGGTGCCGGGATGATTGAAGCGCTGACACCAACCATTTCCCCGATAAATTTCCCACAAAAAAAAACATTTTTTGGCAGTGCCCCTCCCAAGAGAAGACTCTGGATCCACCCCTGTCTGGCTGTATGTTTAAGGTCGTGAACCTCTGCCCCAGTCTCAAGTCTTTTGCAGACTCTAACAGGTTTTCTTCTAAGATGCCCTGTATTTGGCTCCATCCATCTTCCCATTAACTCTGACCATCTTCCCTGTCCCTGCTGAAGAAAATCATCCCCACAACATGATGCTGCCACCACCATGTTTCATGGTGGGGATGGTGTGTTCAGGGTGATGTGCAATGTTAGTTTTCTGCCACACATAGCGTTTTGCTTTTAGGTCAAAAAGTTAAATTTTGGTCTCATCTGACCAGAGCTCATTCTTCCACATGTTTGCTGTTTGTGTCCCCCACATGGCTTTTTGCAAACTGCAAACTGGACTTCTTATGGCTTTCTTTCAGCAATGGCTTTCTCCTTGCCACACTTCCATAAGGGCCAGATTTGTGGGGTGCATGACTAATAGTTGTCCTGTGGACAGATTCTCCCACCTGAGCTGTGGATCTTTGCAGCTCCTCTAGAGTTACCATGGGCCTCTTGGCTGCTTCTCTGATGAATTCTCTCCTTGCCCGGCCTATCAGTTTAGGTGGACGGCCATGTCTTGGTAGATTTACATTTGTGCCATACTCTTTCCATTTTCAGATGATGGATTGCACAGTGCTTTGTGAGATGTTCAAAGCTTGGGATATTTTATTCATAACCTAACAATACTTTAAACTTCTCCACAAAGTTATCCCTGACTGGTCTGGTGTGTTCCTTGGCCTTCATGATGCTGTTTGTTCACTAAGGTTCTCTAACAAACCTCTGAGGGATTCACAGAACAGCTGTATTTATACTGAGATTAAATTACACACGGGTGGACTCTATTTACTTATTAGGTGACTTCTGAAGGCAATTGGTTCCACTAGATATTAGTTAGGGGTATCAGCGTAAAGGGGGCTGAATACAAATGCACGCCACGCTTTGCAGATATTTATTTGTAAAAAATCTAGAAAACCATTTATCATTTTCCTTCCACTTCACCATTATGTGCCACTTTGTTTTGGTCTACTACAATAAATCCCAATAAAATACATTTACGTTTTTGGTTGTAACATGACAAAATGTGGAAAGTTTCAAGGGGTATGAATACTTTTTCAAGGCACTGTATGTAAACTTTACAGAAGGCCGTGACCTTTGTATTAGGTGAGTATGAACCTGGGAAGGAGAAAGGTAGGATGCTAGGCTGGCAGGATAGGTTCCTATTTTATGATTCAATGTCTTTTCATATTAACCAATTATTTTAATGAAGTTCATCACACATAACTGTCATTTAGAAAACTGGGTAACACTGGTGACAGCAGAGAGCATAGCTGACTGAATGCTGGTCGTTTTCTAGCTTCCCGTGTCTGACTACTCTGACTCCATCTGCTGGCTGTAAAAGGAATAATATATATGGGCAATATTTTATATTTGCATGGCTGAAATGCTTTGAAAAAAATGTGTTACTTTACTCCGAAACATAATACATAAACAAATAAAATACATGGAAAAACATGATTTATTGCTTTTAAACACAAAAGTAACAGTTCAAAATATAAAATACAATAATCATATACAAGATAAATGAAACAAAGTGTTACACTGCTTTCATTTACACGTCATTGGACCACAAGCACATATTAAAAACATTACGTTTTCCCACATGATAAATGTTACAGACAGCAAATCCTAAGGGCTCTTTCACACGGAGGTCCGTCCAGGTCCGCCTGTCAGTTTTTTAGGCGGACCTGAAACGGATCCTCCATGCACCCCTATGGAAGCACGGATGTCAGCGGAGACATGTCCGCTGACATCCGCTCCGCTCCGCTCCGAAAAAGTGTGACGGAGGAAAATCCTATTTTTCCTTCCGTCTGCGGAGCGGATCGGATGACAACGGACTCTACGGTCCGTCGTCATCCGATTCCCCATAGGGGAGAGCGGCGCTCTGACAGGGCGGTCCCTGCACAGTGTGCGGGGACCGCCCAGTCATCCGTCGGCTCAGCGGGGATCAACGGAGCGATCCCCGCTGAGCAAGCGGAGCTTCACGGGGCGGATCTTCACGGATCCGCCCCGTGTGAAAGAGCCCTAACTCTCGGACCCCTCCTTTCTCATATCATTATCAGTACTAGTGTAAGGTGACCAGATTTTTAAAATGAAATCCGGGGACATGTTTTTTTTTTTTACTAGTAATGGCGGCAATCAGTGACTCTCTGCCCGTCGCCGCCCGCCTCACAGCCTGTCAAAGTCTTACTCTCCAGGCCCCAGCTACTACTGGGTGTGGAGGAAGATCACTCCGCCAGGGAAGGCAAGGAGATAAGCAGGCAGGAGGCTGGCCGGGACTTGAGCCAAGGCAGAAGAACATGCGAGCGGAGCTGAATGGCCATGCCCCAGAAACTGAAGAAATGGTCCCTCCACTCCAACCAGCACATGATCATCAGAAAGGGGCACAGATAATGGAGAAAAAAATACACCCCTCAAGCTAGGAGGAGCGGCGGGGGGGGGGGGGTGTAATTCAGATTTTGTTTTTTAATTCTGCACTGACTGTCTTTGAAATTGCCCCAGCCCCTGTTCAAATCCAATTTGGGGACAAAACCGGGGACAGGCTTGGTCCGGGGACAGTGTCCTCAATCCGGGGATGTCTGCTCACCCAATACTAGTGTCCTCTTTGGGTTTCAAATAGGAAGGTAAGTGTTCCCCCCACAATTCCCAGACCAACCCCCAATCCTGATTAGCTAAAGACATTATTATCACTATAAAGTGATTTTGTCACCACCCTTGATGGCCGCTGCTGCTTTCATTAGCCAGGCGGAGATGATGTCACTCCCGTGGGACTCCAGTCAGATTTGGCATTGCCGATCTTGTACAGTGAGCTTTAATTTCATTAAAAATGTATTACATAATTTATTGAAATGACAAAGTATGTAATCATACCACACTATTAAAGAATAAACCCAATACCCTTCAGCACTCAATTAAAATAGACAACGTTGTCTGATTTGCAAGGACACAGGTACAGACATAATGATGACTTCTCAGGGGTGCAAGCATCTAATGTATTAATCTTACAGTGTCAAAAATGTATTCCACCTCAAATAACATGCTGTGCCACCTTGATGCCAGTTACCCAGGTATATAAATAACACACAAATACCAGCATAAGGCTGCATAGAATGACTGATACTGCAAGTAAACCTGCGCAATATGTGTAATAAATCAGTTAACAAAGTCCATAACTTTCATAATTTGTCATTCCATAAGTATTATTAATAGTCCATCAATCAGGGATGTTCAGTTTGCAAGGGTATTGTGTGATAACAGCGATAATCAAGTCATGAACTATACATTGTGGACTGAAGCAAATAATCAGAAGTAGCATAACACAATGATGCATTTATTAAGCTTTAGCAGGTGGAGAAAGCAGCGGCACAGATGCATGGAAGCAAAGACACAGGCAGAGAAGACTGTACGCATATAAATCATCCCCTTCCACCCACTTTTATAACTTGGTCTTAAAGGAAAGACCACTCCTCCACCCCTCGTTTTTGGATAACTATTTTTTATCTATTTACCGTATATACTCGAGTATAAGACAACCCGAATATAAGCCGAGGCACCTAATTTTACCACAAAAAAATGAGAAAACTTATTGACTCGATTATAAGCCTAGGGTGTCCATCTGCATGCCTCACTGTGTCCATGTGCATGCCTCACTGTGTCCATGCCTCACTGTTTCCATGCCTCACTGTTTCCATGCCTCACTGTTTCCATGCCTCACTGTTTCCATGCCTCACTCTGCCCATGCCTCACTCTGCCCATGCCTCACTCTGCCCATAACTAGACTGACGTTTAACATGGAGTCTATGGAAGGGGTGCCTGACTTTGAATAATCTGTGCTCCCGGCCGTAGGTCCCCCAGACAAAAAACTTTGCACACTTGTAGAGGAGAAATGGGGTTACATGTGTGCCAAGTTCTGGGTACAGGGGACCTACGACCGGCCAGTACCGGGTCCCCAAAGTCTCCGGAGAAATGACCGTTTAACATGGGAGTCTATGGAAGGGGTGCCCGGCTTTGAAAAATCGGTGCTTCCCGACCGGTACTGGGTCCCCAAAATTCGGGAGATCAGGCGCAAAAAGGTGACTCGAGTATAAGCCGAGGGGGGCATTTTCAGCACAAAAAAATGTGCTGAAAAACTCGGCTTATACTCGAGTATATATTTATTTTTTACTTTTTCTGAAGTACATAGTGTACTTCCGTCCTAGCTCAGCTGCGGTCCATAGCGTAATTTCCTCCTAGTTTCCCTATGAGAGCCGTCTTAAAGGGGTTGTAAAGCTTCGTGTTTTTTCACCTTAATGCATCCTACCCCACGCCAAAGCACCCATCCCCCCATGTTGAGGGCATGCGGCTTGGTACGGTTCAGGAGGGGGGGGCACTCGCTCGTCTCCACCCCCTTTCCTGACCTGCCGAGCTGCATGCTCGGATAAGGGTCTGGTATGGATAATAGGGGGGACCACACGCCGTTTTTTTGGCGTGGGGGCTCCCCTTAAAATCCATGCCAGACCGAAGGGCCTGGTATTGTCTTGGAGGGGGGACCCATGCTGTTTTTTGTTTTTGTTTTATTTGGCGTGGAGTTCCCCCTAAAGTTTCATACCAGACACAGTGCCTGGTATTGTCGGGGATCGAAGTCAGATCCCCGTTCATTGAAGTCGGACGGATGTCAGACTTCAAGTCGCAGGGCAAAGTCGGATCCACAGTTGTACGACTGCCGTGTTGTACCAGTGTGAACCCGGCCTGTAGCAGCTACAAATCTCTCTGGCGATCTTTAGTTTGGATACAAGGTTGCTGTTGCAGATGTCTGCAGCACTTATCTAAGCAGTTAAAAATGACTGTTATGCTAAGGCCTCTTGCTCATGATTAGGGATGGGCCCGGTGCTCGATTCGAACCCATGTTCGAATCGAGCATCGGGCGTTCGCTCGCTCGTCGAGCCCAGAACTATTTGGGCCGTTCGCATCACATTCGTGTGATGCGAGCGGCCCCGCAATGCATTGCGGCCGGCGCGGCCGGCGCAGTGCATTGCTGGCTGATGATTGGCCAAGCATGCACTGTGACCCCGCATGCTTGGCCAATCACAGCGCCCGAAACTCGGAGAGCAATAATTGGCTACAGGCAGGACGGCTGTAGCCAATTACAGCTCAGGGGCTTTAGTACACGCCCCACCATTTAAAAGGCCGCCACGCCATCGGCCCCGGTCACATGAGTTCCGGCTTTAGGAGAGATTAGTCTGCTGATTCTGTCTTTGCTTGATACTGAAAGATTTGCTCTTCTTTGCTAAACCATTGGCTATTTCTTTGCTAAACCATTGCTACCTAAGTCATTGATCGTTCATTGCTGCTGATTGCACAGTTAGTGTGTTATTAGCTGCTGCTGGGGATTAGTCTGGTGCGTGCTTACTGTTAGTACAGTATTGCAGTAGTACCAACCGCAGTGCTGTTAGCACAGCATTGCACCCCAACAGCACCCATAGGACTTCTAGTGTGTTAGTGGCAGCAAACAGAGCTCCTATATTTTCTTCTCAGCAGCACCCATAGGACTTCTAGTGTGTTAGTGGCAGCAAACAGAGCTCCTATATTTTCTTCTCAGCAGCACCCATAGGACTTCTAGTGTGTTAGTGGCAGCAAACAGAGCTCCTATATTTTCTTCTCAGCAGCACCCATAGGACTTCTAGTGTGTTAGTGGCAGCAAACAGAGCTCCTATATTTTCTTCTCAGCAGCACCCATAGGACTTCTAGTGTGTTAGTGGCATCACACAGAGCTCCTATATTTTCTTCTCAGCAGCACCCATAGGACTTCTAGTGTGTTAGTGGCAGCAAACAGAGCTCCTATATTTTCTTCTCAGCAGCACCCATAGGACTTCTAGTGTGTTAGTGGCAGCAAACAGAGCTCCTATATTTTCTTCTCAGCAGCACCCATAGGACTTCTAGTGTGTTAGTGGCAGCAAACAGAGCTCCTATATTTTCTTCTCAGCAGCACCCATAGGACTTCTAGTGTGTTAGTGGCAGCAAACAGAGCTCCTATATTTTCTTCTCAGCAGCACCCATAGGACTTCTAGTGTGTTAGTGGCAGCAAACAGAGCTCCTATATTTTCTTCTCAGCAGCACCCATAGGACTTCTAGTGTGTTAGTGGCATCACACAGAGTTCCTATATTTTCATCTCAGAAGCACCCATAGGACTTCTAGTGTGTTAGTGGCATCACACAGAGCTCCTATATTTTCTTCTCAGCAGCACCCATAGGACTTCTAATGTGTTAGTGGCAGCAAACAGAGCTCCTATATTTTCTTCTCAGCAGCACCCATAGGACTTCTAGTGTGTTAGTGGCAGCAAACAGAGCTCCTATATTTTCTTCTCAGCAGCACCCATAGGACTTCTAGTGTGTTAGTGGCATTACACAGAGCTCCTATATTTTCTTCTCAGCAGCACCCATAGGACTTCTAGTGTGTTAGTGGCAGCAAACAGAGCTCCTATATTTTCTTCTCAGCAGCAACCATAGGACTTCTAGTGTGTTAGTGGCAGCAAACAGAGCTCCTATATTTTCTTCTCAGCAGCACCCATAGGACTTCTAGTGTGTTAGTGGCAGCAAACAGAGCTCCTATATTTTCTTCTCAGCAGCACCCATAGGACTTCTAGTGTGTTAGTGGCATCACACAGAGCTCCTATATTTTCTTCTCAGCAGCACCCATAGGACTTCTAGTGTGTTAGTGGCAGCAAACAGAGCTCCTATATTTTCTTCTCAGCAGCACCCATAGGACTTCTAGTGTGTTAGTGGCAGCAAACAGAGCTCCTATATTTTCTTCTCAGCAGCACCCATAGGACTTCTAGTGTGTTAGTGGCAGCAAACAGAGCTCCTATATTTTCTTCTCAGCAGCACCCATAGGACTTCTAGTGTGTTAGTGGCATCACACAGAGCTCCTATATTTTCTTCTCAGCAGCACCCATAGGACTTCTAGTGTGTTAGTGGCAGCAAACAGAGCTCCTATATTTTCTTCTCAGCAGCACCCATAGGACTTCTAGTGTGTTAGTGGCATCACACAGAGCTCCTATATTTTCTTCTCAGCAGCACCCATAGGACTTCTAGTGTGTTAGTGGCAGCAAACAGAGCTCCTATATTTTCTTCTCAGCAGCACCCATAGGACTTCTAGTGTGTTAGTGGCAGCAAACAGAGCTCCTATATTTTCTTCTCAGCAGCACCCATAGGACTTCTAGTGTGTTAGTGGCAGCAAACAGAGCTCCTATATTTTCTTCTCAGCAGCACCCATAGGACTTCTAGTGTGTTAGTGGCATCACACAGAGCTCCTATATTTTCTTCTCAGCAGCACCCATAGGACTTCTAGTGTGTTAGTGGCAGCAAACAGAGCTCCTATATTTTCTTCTCAGCAGCACCCATAGGACTTCTAGTGTGTTAGTGGCAGCAAACAGAGCTCCTATATTTTCTTCTCAGCAGCACCCATAGGACTTCTAGTGTGTTAGTGGCAGCAAACAGAGCTCCTATATTTTCTTCTCAGCAGCACCCATAGGACTTCTAGTGTGTTAGTGGCATCACACAGAGCTCCTATATTTTCTTCTCAGCAGCACCCATAGGACTTCTAGTGTGTTAGTGGCAGCAAACAGAGCTCCTATATTTTCTTCTCAGCAGCACCCATAGGACTTCTAGTGTGTTAGTGGCAGCAAACAGAGCTCCTATATTTTCTTCTCAGCAGCACCCATAGGACTTCTAGTGTGTTAGTGGCAGCAAACAGAGCTCCTATATTTTCTTCTCAGCAGCACCCATAGGACTTCTAGTGTGTTAGTGGCAGCAAACAGAGCTCCTATATTTTCTTCTCAGCAGCACCCATAGGACTTCTAGTGTGTTAGTGGCAGCAAACAGAGCTCCTATATTTTCTTGTCAGCAGCACACATAGTACCTATAGTGTGTTAGTGTCAGCACCCATAGGACCTACAGTGTGTTGTGAGCACACATAGGAGTTCTATTTTTTATACTATATACACTACCGACTACAATGGCTGGAAGACCGCCAAGGAGAGGCAGAGCGTGCCGAGGCAAGAACACAGGGCAGGCAGGCTCTGTTTCTAGAGACAACAGTGCTGGCCGTGGACGTGGTCGTGCATCGTCATCAGCACGTGGCCATGGGACACGCTTGTCTTTGTTTTCGGCAGCTGGACATGTGGAGCCGCATCATGCCGAAGGCTTGGTAGAATGGATGACCAAGGCCTCCTCATCCTCCTCATCCTCTCTCACCCAGGCTCAGGGTACTGGCAGAGCAGCTGCCAACGCGTACTCAATGGCATCATCAGCCACCCCTTCCCTAGACCCACCATGTCCTCCTGAGGAGTCCCCCGAACTGTTTGAGCACAGTGTTGGGTACATGCTCCAGGAGGATGCCCAACGATTCGAAGGCTCGGATGATGATACCCAGCTTGAGGAAGTCAGTAGTGTGCGCGCAGAGAGAGGGGATGCTGAAGGACAGCAATCTGGCAGTAGTGTTCCACCAGCTGCAGCTTACTGCCAGGTTTGCTCTAGTGGTGAAGAGGGAGGGGATGATGAGGTCACTGACTCCACGTGGGTGCCTGAAGGGAGAGAGGAGGAGGAGGAGGAGGATGCAGCGTCACATGTCCAACGAGGCAGGATGCCCCCTGGAGGCCAGCTAGAGGCCAGCACAGCAACTGTACCACACCGCAGAGCTCCGCCTGTGCAGGGCGCTGCCTCTGCACGTTATCACAAAAGTTCTTTGGTGTGGGCCTTTTTTGAGACGAGTGCATCAGATCGCACCACTGCTATTTGCAATATTTGTCTCAAGCGTATCTCGCGTGGCCAAAACATCAGCCGCTTGGGCACCACAAGCATGAGCAGACATATGTCGACCTGCCATGCAGCTCGTTGGCAAGCACACATAAAAGACCCACACCAAAGAACAAAGCGGACCTCTCCTTGCTCCTCATCAGCTGGGATCTCCATCCCCACTATATCTTCAGTCCTCTCTGAAAGCTGCTCTGAGAGGACTGAAGGTGTAGAATTAGGTGTGTCACAACCAAGTACTTGCAGTACACCGACGTCCGATTGTAGCAGGCAAATTTCCCTGCCCCAGCTGCTGGACCGTCGAAAGAAGTATACTCCCAGCCATCCACATGCCCAGCGGTTGAATGCTAGCTTGGCTAAATTGCTAGCACTTCAACTGCTGCCTTTTCAGTTGATAGACTCGGCCCCCTTCCGTGAGTTTGTTCAATGTGCGGTTCCTCAGTGGCAGGTTCCCAAACGCCACTTTTTCTCACGGAAGGCGATTCCGTCTCTCTACTGGCATGTGGAAGGCAATGTCCATGCCTCGCTGGACAGGGCGGTCAGCGGTAAGGTGCATATTACCGCTGACTCATGGTCCAGCAGGCATGGACAGGGACGTTATCTTTCTTTCACGGCCCATTGGGTCACTCTATTGGTAGCTGGGAGGGATGCAGGACAAGGTGCAGTAGTGTTGGAGGTTGTTCCGCCACCACGCCTCCAAAATGCTACTACTGGTTGTGACACACCTCTCTCCTCCACCCCCTCCTCTTCTTCTTCCTCCATGTCCTCTTCGAGTGCTCTGTCCTCGGAACCAGCGGTGCTCCGTAGGCGTACAAGGGGCTACGCGAGTACGCAGGCAAAAAGATGCCATGCCGTGCTTGCGCTGGTGTGTTTGGGGGACAGGAGCCACACTGGGCCAGAGGTTCTGGCAGCTCTGCAGGGGCAGGCCGAGAGGTGGTTGACGCCACGCCAGCTTAAGCCAGGAATGGTCGTTTCTGATAATGGCACCAACCTCCTCTCCGCCCTGCGACAGGGGCAGCTCACCCATGTGCCCTGTATGGCTCACGTCCTCAACCTGGTGGTGCAGTGGTTCTTGGGCAGGTTCCCAGGCTTACAGGATGTCCTGAGGCAGGCCAGGAAAGTCTGTGTGCATTTCCGCCGATCTTATAATGCCAGTGCTCGGCTGACTGAGCTGCAAAAGGAGCTGAACCTGCCCAAGAACCGCCTAATATGTGACATGCCCACCAGGTGGAACTCAACGTTGGCCATGCTGCAGCGACTGCACACGCAGCAGAGGGCCATCAATGAGTACCTTTGCGACTACGGCACCAGGACAGGGTCAGGGGAGCTTGGCTTTTTTTCCCCACGCCAGTGGAGCATGATCAGGGATGCATGCACTGTCCTCTCACCATTTGAGGAGGCCACGAGGATGGTGAGCAGTGACAGTGCATGCATCAGTGACACTGTACCTCTTGTCCACCTGTTGGAGCATACGCTGCGTGGGATAATGGACAGGGCACTTGAGGCAGAACAGAGGCAGGAAGAGGAGGACTTCCTTGTTTCTCAAGGCCCCCTTTATCCAGACAATGTTCCTTCTGTCCCACCCATCACACAGGAAGAGGAGGAGGAGGAGGAGGAGGAGGAGGATTGTGTGAGCATGGAGGTGGAGCCTGGCACTCAGCATCAGCAGCAGCAGTCTTTTAGGGATGATGTACAGTCCCAACAAACCAGTGGACTTGTACGTGGCTGGGAGGAGGTGGCTGGCGATCATGTCATCCTCAGTGACCCAGAAGACTCCGGACCGAATGCCTCAGCTAACCTACGCTGCATGGCCTCCCTGATCCTGCAAAGCCTGCGGAAGGATCCTCGTGTTCTTCGGATCAAGGAGAGTGACCATTACTGGCTGGCCACTCTCCTTGATCCACGGTACAAGGGTAAGGTTGCGGACCTTATCTTGCCGTCGCAGAGGGAGCAGAGGATGAGACATCTCAGGGAGGCCTTGCAGAAAGGTCTGTGCAACGCGTTCCCAGAAACTGGGAGGTTACAAACTCCTGGTCCTGGACGACAAGTTGCTGAGGCTTCGGTCAGTAGCAGAAGGAGCGGTGGGGAAGGTGGACGTCTGACCGATGCGTTCAGACAATTTTTTAGTCCGCAGCCCCAAGGTATGATCGGTTCCAGCAACCATCGCCAGCGTCTGATATACATGGTGCAGGAATACCTAGGGGCAAGGTCAGACTTGGACACCTTTCCCACCGAAAATCCTCTGGCTTACTGGGTCCTGAGGATGGATCACTGGCCAGAGCTTGCACAGTATGCAATTGAGCTACTGGCCTGTCCTGCATCCAGCGTTCTTTCCGAACGCACATTCAGTGCTGCTGGAGGATTTGTCACCGATCATAGGGTGCGCCTGTCCACCGACTCGGTTGATCGACTGACCTTCATAAAAATGAATCAGTCTTGGATCACCACCAGCTACCAGACACCTGAAGCGGATATAACGGAATAATTTATAATGTCACATCCCTTCAAGACTGCCTATGCTGATGCTGAGTGACTGTCCTGTTATGTTCACTGACTATCCTCTTCCTCCTCCTCAATGATCCATGCCACCACACCAGTGCCTAAGGCACAATTTTTCAGCCCCTGTATAACAGGGGCGTGTAATTAAATTTTTTTAAAAAGATGCTTCGCAACAGGTGTGACTGCTGTGCTCAGAGTACAGTATCTGTGAGGTGTTGCAGTGTTGTGGCACCAGCACCAGTGCCTAAGGCACAATTTTTCAGCCCCTGTTGGGGCGTGTAATTACAATTTTTAGGCAATGCTTTGCAACAGGTCTCATTGCTGTGCTCAGAGTACAGTATCTGTGAGGGGTTGCAGTGTTGTGGCACCAGCACCAGTGCCTAAGGCACAATTTTTCAGCCCCTGTATAACAGGGGCGTGTAATTAAATTTTTTTAAAAAGATGCTTCGCAACAGGTGTGACTGCTGTGCTCAGAGTACAGTATCTGTGAGGGGTTGCAGTGTTGTGGCACCAGCACCAGTGCCTAAGGCACAATTTTTCAGCCCCTGTTGGGGCGTGTAATTACAATTTTTAGGCAATGCTTTGCAACAGGTCTCATTGCTGTGCTCAGAGTACAGTATCTGTGAGGGGTTGCAGTGTTGTGGCACCAGCACCAGTGCCTAAGGCACAATTTTTCAGCCCCTGTATAACAGGGGCGTGTAATTACAATTTTTTAAAAAGATGCTTCGCAACAGGTGTGACTGCTGTGCTCCAAGTACAGTATCTGTGAGGGGTTGCAGTGTTGTGGCACCAGCACCAATGCCTAAGGCACAATTTTTCAGCCCCTGTTTAACAGGGGCGTGTAATTACAAATCTTGATCTAATAGTTCACAGCAGGGCCCATTCCTGCGCCCACCAAGAGTAACTATGAGGGCCTACAGTCTTGTGGCAACACCGTCCACCACCACCACCACCACCAAAGGCCCAATTTTTCTGCCCTGTTCAACAGGTGCATGCAATTACAAATCTTGATCTAATAACTCACAGCAGGGCCCATTCCTGCACCCACCAAGAGTAACTGTGAGGGCTTACAGTCTTGTGGCAACACCGTCCACCACCACCACCACCACCACCAAAGGCCCAATTTTTCTGCCCGGTTCAACAGGTGCATGCAAGTACAAATCTTGATCTATTAACTCACAGCAGGGCCCATTCCTGTGCCCACCAGTCTTGTGGCTACACCAACATCTAATAGGGCAAATTTCTGCAGAGTATATACGGCAGGCCCCTACTTTCAAACATCCAACTTACAAACGACTCCTACTTGCAAACGGCAAGAGAAAACAGGAAGTGAGAGGAAATCTACCCCTAGGAAGGAAAATTCTATCCTGTTAGATTTAATTTGGGAAAAAGGTATCTCCTCTCTACTGATGCTTTATCACCAATCCTTGTTTCAATTAAAACCCCACTTTTCCAAAAACATTTGTCATTGGGACGGAAAGTGAGGTGACATGTTCTGAACAGATGTGCAAAGACAGCAAATGTTACAGGGGTGATAACCCCTCCCTATGTTCTCCAAAAAGCTTAAAAATTGATTTTTTTGGGATGTAGCTACACTTCATAATGTACCTGTTCAGATTCTACTTAAGAACAAACCTACAGTCCATGTCTTGTTTGCACCACCTATATACTGCTGTTCAGAGTATATAGGGTTGTAGGTATAGGGTTTTATTTTGGGTGCGGGGTCCCCCTTAGTATCCATACAAGACCCAAAGGGGCTGGGGTGGGGGGGGGGGTGATGGGGTAGCCATGCCATTTTTCTCAAGGATTTTCAGCCATATGGCGGCCAGGACAAGACATGACATTAAAGCCGCAAGTGGTTTTAAATGGCTTCTTTTTTTCCTTTACAAATGTCATTTTGTGCAAGGACAGTTCTAAACACGGGAAACACATGCCACTTCACAGGCATACTTTAGACACCCCCCAGGTACCATATTTAAAGGAAAATTTCACTTTTTTTTTTTCACTTTATGCATCATTAAAATGACTGCTCCCGAAAAAACTTTAGTTTTTAAAATGTCTTTTTGCATTGATATATGTCCCCTGGGGCAGGACCCGGGTCCCCAAACCTGTTTTATAACATTAACATGCATATTGGCCGTTGTAATTAGCAATTTTGATTTCGAACGTTCGCGTCCATTATAACGAATAGGGTTCGAAAATTTGCGCGAACTTTCGGTCCGTTCGAAGGTTCTGGTGCGAACCGAACCCGGGGGTGTTCGGCTCATCCCTACTCATGATACTCCTGTTTGAGCATCTACTTTTTCAGACGCTTTTCTTTGTATGTATTTGCGCGTATTTACGCGCATTTTCGAGTATATGTGTTAGCTTGTTTTTGCGCGTACTCGTGCATTTTCACGCATATTCGTGAAAATGTATTCTCGCGTTCTTGTTCTGCACAATATGTAAATGGTCATTTGTGCATATTTGCGTCCATTTGCGTCCATGAGGCGTAAATTACTGACCTAAAAAGCAGATTTTTCTATTTATTTTATTAGTGAATAGGGGATATTATTGCGCTGCCAAAGTGAAGACAGTAGAAGTCCTATAGGACAAAACGCGTAGCGTTTCTCTGCTTGCCATAGCCCTATATACTGCGCAATTATTTACTTGTGATCACCTTTTACTTGCACACATCGAACAATGTCTGTATTTTTTAATCTTTTTTTAAAATAAATTGTGTGCCGTTTTGATCCACGCCATGTGGAGGCTTTTCTTTCCTCTTTTGTTTTATATCATCCATTCCATTGCATCGTATGTGACCTGGTCTCCCTGAGGGTTGACCCTTTACCTGCAGATACTATCTGGTCGTGACGGACCCTGGACCATTTGTCTTGCTGTCTGGCTATCATCAGGAAAAGCGTTTGTGATACATCCCTGACGATCGGAGGAGGAGATCGCAGTGATACTACAGATATCTACATCCTTGTTGTCACGACTTACCACTTATCGGTGTGTGGGTCCACATCTCACGGTAAGAGTACCGACCCCTTCCCCAGGTGGTGGGATCACAGCCTCTCCGTTTATGAATATCACGGTTTAATGCCAGGATTATTCACCATCTATCAGCCATTGCACATAGACTTGTTCCTGCTCATATAACACAGCCTCCCGGAAGGATTGTATACTGTATTATATTGAATTTGGACTTATCATCTTCACTCACCAGTTGTGATTTGCACATACAAGAGACTTTCATTTATGCATTTTACATGTTGAATTGATTCAATATTCACCCTTGGTTACATTTGTTTTTAAAGCACTTGTTGCTTGTCCTTATATGATATTAGTGTCCTTTGGACGCATGAGTTTGCGATTTACTATCACCAGGGCTTTTTTTCAGCGGGAACGCAGGGGAACGCAGTTCCGACACCTCCTGGACTGACTGTATGTAATGTCAAGGGGTGCTGGGGTGTGCTGCAGGGTATTGATGCTCACTGCTTGCGGATCTATTCTAGCTGGAGGGGATCTATTTTTGCAGGGGGGTCTATTGTTGCTGAGGAGGTCTAGTGTTGCTGGTGGGGGACCTATTGTTGCTGGGGGGGTCAGTTGTTGCTGAAGAAGATCAACTGTTGGGGGAGGGGTCTATTGTTGATAGCTGCCAGAGAGTCTATTAATGCTGGCTGTGTGGAGATCTGTTGATGCTGCCGGGAGTCTATTGTTGCTGGGGGGGATTTTGTTGTGGGTGGTACATTGTTAGGGGGATCTATTGTTGCTGGCTATAGGGAAAACCGAATTCCATACAAATTACTTAGCACAACAAAATGATACTTGGTTCTGTATTGTCTAAAAGGGGCGGTACTGGGAGGTGGGTAGGGGATGAAACCATGGGACATTGCTCGGAGGTGAGTAGGGGCAGAGAAAACAAGTGACTCGGAAAAGGGGAGTTCCTGCACCTATTGTCTGAGAAAAAAAGCCCTGACTATCACACTTCATATTCATTTTGCTTCATTGGTGGTCGCACCATTGTCATTCTTATATTACTTTGCCCACTGTTTTATTCTTTAGCGCTGCACATTTTCTTTCATATTTATTTTATTTACTGAAGAATGCATGGCGCTTGCTTACGCACCTGTATGCATAGGCACATTGCAATTAATGGGCTGTATTTTAGCTCAGTAAAAAAAAAAGAAGCTGTACTGAGCTTTTCAAGCTGCAGTGTACAAGAGGCCTAAAGCGGAACTCCATGTATGGATTCTTTAGCATAGTTACATTGTGACCAATTTAAGCATGCATATGCCTTACCAGTGGGACCACTGTGGAAGTAGAGAGTCGCTGTCACTAGTCACCATTACTATAGTGATCACAGCAGCCTTCCAGGCCATGTGCGAAGTGGCTGCCCTACTGCCTAGTGAACACTGGGGGGAGGGGGCATTCACAGAATTCCTTGCATTTTACTCAATGAATGCAAAGAATACAAAGAATACTCTTGGACATGGAGGAGATCATGATGTCACCATCCTGCCACTCCACCTTGCTCAATCATAGAATGCCTTGTATATATTTAGAGAAATGTTAGGTGTTCTGTGAATGGTGCCTGTGCCCAAAAGAGCGCAGCCATCACTAGGAATGAGCTCAGGTGTCTTCGGACATGAGTGGGCATAGTCACCCAGAGCTGTGCCAAATAAACATAATACAAGATGCTGCAGGGAGAGGAGCCCTGCAATTCAGGTAAGAAAGGGGGAGGTTTGAGGGTTGGGGGAATGGAGGGGGGCAGAGGCATTTTCCACCCCACAGCTGCACATATACACATGTACAAAAAAGTGGTAACCACCCCAACCTATAACTGGCCTTTACAGCAGGGTGCACATGGAAGGGCAATACAAAGTCAATCAACTTAAAGCGGAGTTCCACCCACTTTTACAACTTGGTCTTAAAGGGGTTGTAAAGGTTCATGTTTTTTCAACTTAATGCATCCTATGCATTAAAGTCAAAAAACATCCGACGATTACCGGCCCCCCGTTTTACTTTACTTACCGCGTTCGGCTCTTCATTGGATAGATTCATAGCAGCGCAGCCATTGGCTTGCGCTGCTGTCAATCAAATCCAATGACGCGGGGGGCGGGGCCGAGTCCTGAAATTGGCGGCTATGGACGCCGAATGCAGGACTCGGGAGTGTGCCCACAAAGTAACCCCCTTGGGAGAGCGCTTCCCAGAGGGGGTTATGTGAAGCGGGGAGGAGCCTAGAGAGCCACCAAGGGACCCCAGAACAGGTGGATCGGGGCCACTCTGTGCAAAACTAACTGCACAGTGGCGGTAAGTATGACATGTTCGTTATTTAAAAAAAATAAAAATCGAACCTTTACAACCACTTTAACCCCTTCCATACCGGCCATTGGGAAATGACGCCGGCAGGAACCCTCTCTCCCTCTGGGTGGACGTCATATGACGTCCTCCGCTTTGAGGGGGGATAGCTGAATGATGCCTGCAGCTAGAGGCATCATTCAGATATCCTTGTTTAGAGCCGGCGATCCTGCGCACCATAAGAATGATCATAGCAGCGATTCCGCCACTTGATCGTTCTAATAGGCGGCGGGAGGGGACATCCCCCCACTCCCGCCTCCTTCTGGTGCTTCTCCGGGCTCTCCCGTGCGATCGGGGACCCGGAGCGAATCGTCGGCGCTGGTGGTGGGTCACGTGATGAGCATAGAGATGGTCACCAGTCATCTCTATGATCGTCGGAGGCCCGGGCGCGATGTGATGATGTCACGCCCGGGTCCTCAAATGTAAACAAAGCCGCCATTGCGGCTGTAAGTATGAGATCAGTGAATTTTTTTTCACTGATCTCATGCTTTCCAGCCTGGAGGAGAGATGTGGGGTCTTATTGACCCTGCATCTATCCATAAAGAGGACCTGTCACATACATTCCTATTACAAGGGATGTTTACATTCCTTGTAATAGGAATAAAAGTGTAAAAAAAAAAAAAAAAGTAAAAAAAAAAAAAAAAAGTTAAATAAAAAAAATATATATATATATATTTGTAAACGCCCGTCCCCAATAGCTCGCGCTTAGAAGCGAACACACACTTAAGTCCCGCCCGCATATGTAAACGCCGTTCAAACCACATATGTGAGGTATCGCCGCATGCGTTAGAGCGCGTGCAACAATTCTAGCACTAGACCTCCTCTATAACTCTAACCTGGTAACCTGTAAACATTTTCAAAGCGTCGCCTATGGAGATTTTTAAGTACCGAAGTTTGGCGCCATTCCATGAGTGTGCGCAATTTTAGTTCAAATATGTTTATTGAGATTTTAGGTGTCGGTGTGCGCAATTTTAAAGCGTGACATGTTAGGTATCTTTTTACTCGGCGTAACATAAGCTTTCATATTTTACAAAAAAATTGGGCTAACTTTACTGTTTTGTTATTTTTTAATTCATGAAACCATTTTTTCCCTCAAAAAAAGGCGTTTGAAAAATTATTGCGCAAATACCGTGCAAGATAAAAAGTTGCAACAGCCGTCATTTTATTCCCTAGGGTGTCTGCTAAACAAAACATATATAATGTTTCGGGGTTCTGAGTAATTTTCTAGCAAAAGAATGATGATTTGTACATGTAGGAGAGAAGTGCCAGAATAGGCCCGGTATGGAAGTGGTATAAAAAGCCCTGTATGGAAGTGGTTAAATGAAAGACCACCCCTCCACCCCTCGTTTTTGGATAACAATTTTTTATTTATTTTTTTCTTTCTTACTTTTTCTGAAGTTCATAATGTACTTCCGTCCTAACTCAGCTTCGGCCCAGAGCGTCATTTCCTCCTTCTCCCCCGCTGCCTTCTGGGACTTGTGTGTGTCCCAGAAGACGACAGGGCCATTCAGAAAATGCTGCGCAACTCACGCATGCGCAGTGGGAAACTGGCTTTTAGTGTTAATTTTGGCAGCAAATTTTGATTTAGTTTTAGTCTTATGCTGTGTGTATGCTCCAGAGCATTTTTAACGACGTGAAAAACGGCCTTAAAAAATTTAGAACCTGCTCTATTTTTTCACGTCGTTTTTCATGTCGTTTTTTTTAACGTTGTTAAAAACGGTAGTGTGTATGCTTTTCCGAGGGGAAAAAAAATGCGCATTCTCAGAATCAAGTATGAGACGGGAGCGCTCGTTCTGGTAAAGCTAGCGTTTGAAATGGAGATAGCACATTCGTCACGCTGGAAATTATTGCATTGTTTAATGCAGCGCATTCCTTTCTTCTTTATATAATGCTTAAATTATGAACTTCTTTTGCTAATGATATTCAGAGTTATGACAAACTTGTTTTTTAGTAATTCTTAGTGATCTCATGAACTTAATTTTTTGTTGGTAAGCCAGATCTCCGTCATAAATTATTAAATTATTTTAAATAGCTTCAAACAATTTTTTATGTTTTTGTTTTTCTTTTATATTTAGGAATGTATTTCTTTTTAATTTTCTTTTGTGTGTCAAGTTACCACACCAACATTATACATTTTTATTATTTCCCCTCAAGGAGGTTTGTGTCCCTTGTTAATTAAAAAATGATTTTTTGAAATGTCCCTGCCTACTCACTAGCAAAATCTCTTTTTGAATTGAAATCACATAGTCAAGTATTTGCTGTAAATCAAATAATCCTTTATTTAGGCAGATAACAAATTAAAGGGGAAGGCAGCACTGGAGACCCTGCTTGAATTTGTGCATCCTTTGGACCCCACAGCAAACATCCAAGAATAGAACACCAAACTCTGTAATACCAAAAAAAGAAAAATAGAAGCACAATCTTGTCTTGGACTCCCAGAGGTCAGGAACAGCAGCAGATAAGTCAGATATGTCCCCAGTCTGTGGTACTACAGCAGTCATTATTTTTTCCTCTTTCTTGTAGCCTTCTCTCCAGCCTTCTCTGCAGCCTTCTCTGCAGCCTTTGTTGAGCGCTTCCTCGGAGGCTGTGTCTCAGGAGGAGAGCTTGTAGCAGGAGGAGGAGTAGGAGGAGGAGGAGGGACGACCTCTGTTAGATCTGTGAACTGGGTAAGTTCACCCAGCAACCCCCTGTTGATTACCTTCAACATTAAATTCTCGCTGTACAGGCGTTGCCTCATGTCCATCTGGCCTAGTTTATGTGTCAGTACTGCGGCATAGCCCTCTTCAACAGAGGGGGGCTCTCTGAGGGCCGCAGTAGCCTCTCGAAGAAAGGCACGGGTTTCCTACTCCACCTGCCTAACCCTCCTTGGCATTCTTTATTGTATTTTCAGGGGAGGCATCTGGGCTCTTGTGCTGGGTCTGGCCTCCTCCTGTGTGCCACTGGGCCCAGCCTCCTCCTGTGTGCCACTGGGCCCTGCCTCCTCCTGGTCCCCAACGTCACCCTCTTCCTGGCTCTGCTCTGGCTGTATAAAAAAAAGGGACATACTTATATTTTTGTCATCATCAATCACACACATTTTTCACCTCAAGACATTTGAAAATGGAATGGCAAAAGTTATTAAAAATACAATGATTCTGACCCCTGCATTTTTTGGCTTGTCCCCATCAATTTTGACCACTACTGTCTATTGCTATGTAAACCAATTTTTTTACAGACATTAAATAGATAGCAATAGTAACATCTATTTTACATCATCACTTTTGTTACATATAAATCTTGATATCAATACTATACCTGGCTCCATATGTCCAAATCTGGCTCCTCAAGGACCTCTGGTTGATCCTCCGAAGAAGCCAGAGCTGGTTGCAAGGAAGGCTGGAGGGTTGGCTGCAAGGAAGGCTGGAGGGTTGGCTACAAGTTAGGCTGAAGAGACCTCTGGGGGGAAGGGTTGACAGAGATTCCCTGACTTCAAGATGGTCATCCAGAAATGATAACTTGCTGTAGTACCACAGACTGGGTTTATAAACCTTATCTGCTGCAGGACCTGACCTCTGGGACTTCAGGACCATATTCCACTGTGTCCTGTATGTGCCCCTAATGGTACCTAGTTTGGTGTTCACCTCTTGAGTGGTTGTGGTGGGGATCTGGGTTTTTACAAATCCAAGCAGGCTCTCCAGTGCTGCTGTCCTGGCTGCTTTATTTTTATTTTTGGCAGTTTTAGTTTGCCACAGGACAGGGAGTTCCTTCCATCTGTCCAGGAACACCCCCATGAACTCTGGACTCTTGAAAGCCTGCATGTTTTCTGAAAGTCAAAAACAACACAAAAAAACTAGTGTCAGTCAAGACTCCTCAAATAATCTTTTTGACCATATATAGGTCACAATCTCATCCACTGATGAAACCAAAATCCCAAAAATGTTATGTACCTTTGTTAACACGTTCATTGCTATCTCCCTCTTCCGGCAAATTAACGTATTTACGACACATGGGTATTAGCTTTATATACACTGCGCATGCGTGAAACTCCGCACGCTTAGCCCGCCCCTGACGTTCGATATAGTACTTTCCCCGCCCCTTCTCGCTCGTCATAGTGCTAAACAACATGGTGGAGACACAGGTGGCTGAGATTACCTCAAGAGAGGATGAAATTCCTGAGGAACCAAAATCCCGATCCCGGAGATATAAGGCATCCAACATGAAATTCGAGGAAATGGTGGAGATGGTCGCCATTTTGAGGAGGGATCATTATGATGCCAAGCATAGGCCGTATAAAAGGCCTAATCTTGTCAAAACCAAAATTATGGGGAAAGTGGTTAAAACTCTTCACCAAAAATTTGGGGTGTGCGGAACGAAGGAACAGCTCAGAAAACGTTGGTCTGATCTCAAGTTGCGGGAGCCCGACCAATACAAAAGAATAAAGAAAGTTATAGGAAAAAGTAAGTAATTTTCATGCATTTTAAAAGCAAATTATTAATACTTGTATAATGCTGCGAGTTTTTTGCTTTAATCTAGTACAGTGAAAGATAGCAACTTTCATGTTCGTCGGCACAGTAAACGGACGTAGTAAACCTCTTTCTACGTACACTTATTAATACGATGTTTTGGGATCATCCAGCGTTAAATAAAAAAGTTACCATGTATTTTTTGTGGGGATGATTTTTGACTTTTTTTTTGGGGAACTATATTTTTCAAAACTTAAGGGTATGCATTGTAATGTTAAAGGAGAGAATGCTCAGCAGCTGTTTAAACATCTGGACTCAGTAGTACAAGTGTGGCCCAACAGAATATCCTTTTTAGGGTGTCACAGGTGATCCAGTGTATATACTTGGGGGTGTTTCAATGTGTCAAACTTAATAAAAATAATTAGATGTTCCTGTTTTGGGTATGGATCCAATCATGTGTTCAGGTTGTAACTTGGGCTTAAAAGAAAATTGTACCACACTTCTAAAGAATGTTTCATATTTCTCTTTCAGGGCTTATTTTTTAATATAATTATTATTTAGGAAATAAACTTTACCTTTTATTGCAATCTCAACAGGGCTTCAAAAAGGTTTGACAGATGAGCCTATAAATCCCACACCTCCAACAAGAGACCCAGAACCACATGATGTAGAGGAACGTGAAGTGGAGGAAGTGGAAAGTGGCACCACAACAGGTCAGTGTCAAACAACACAGATGCAGGTTAATAGATATAGGCCTACATATTTTATTTTATTTTATACTACATGTTTTTATTTTATTTTTTAGGTGCTGTTCTGCCTGAAGACCCCGAAAAGTTTACAAGTCACAGTGCACAGATCCTGATACAATACCTAATGGTCTGCTGTCGTGACCTTGAAAAAATAAAGGGAGACTTGATAGAGATCAGGCAAAATACCAAGCGGGTGGAGAAAAGGCTACAAAATATCATGGCTGTGCTTGGGCGGGTTTAATTTTTTGCCACAAAAGAACTTTGAACTTGCTGTGTTTTTGCAGGTTTTTGTTTCGTTTAATGTTTAATTAATACTACATGTAGAAATTTAGAGAAAATATTTTTTGTAAGTTTTATAAGCATGTTTTGTTGAAAAAATAAAATAAAAAAATAGGTACAAACAATAAAAAGTTTGTAAAGCAAAAAAATGTGTGGCTTAATTATGTAAATGTTGCCCAAAGTTCGCAAAATTTGGTTTTGTGTTTACACTGACAATGAAGGGAATTTAATAATGCAAAATACACATGGCACTACAAGTGCACTAGGAGAACCTAGGAGAAACATAAAATAAACCAAAACAAAAAGACAATACAAAGAAATTTTCGCAGAAAGAATTTATTTTACAACAATAGAAAATTAATAATCCACAGGCATATCAATGGCCCCCCTACCCACAAAATATTCAACACATTGCTGCCGAACATCACGGCCGGTTTGGGGGGCCAAGCCTGGACGGCCAGCTTCCAGGGCCACTAGATTGTTACTGTCCTGTAATGAGGCCTCAGGCCCACTCAAAGTAAGATAATTCGGGGAATGAACCCGTAAAAAATTATGTAGGACACAACAGGTCATGACCACATGGTTCCATTTATAGGGGGCAAGATGGATGGAGGTGAGGAACAAGCGGAATCGGCTGGCCATGATGCCAAAGACATTTTCCACCACCCTTCTGGCTCTGGCCAGCCGATAGTTAAACACCCTCATCTCAGGGGTGAGGGTTCATTGAGGAAATGGCCTCATTAAATGGGGACCCAGGCCAAACGCCTCATCCACTACAAAGACAAATGGGAGTCCCTCCACATTCTGCTCCGCTGGTGGCAAGGCCAGCTCATCTGATATGAGCTGTTGGCCAAACTCTGTCTGAGCAAAGACTCCTCCATCCGACATACGTCCATTTTTTCCTACGTCCACGTAAAGAAATTCGTAGGTGGCCGACACTAGGGATGAGCTCGGTGTTCGAGTCGAACATAGGTTCGACTCGAACATCGGCTGTTCGCGCGTTCAGCGAACAACAAACGATTTGGGCCATTCGCGCCAAATTCGAGTGACGCGAACGGCCCACAATACACTGCGCTATCGCAGTGTAATCCCGGCGCTGTGATTGGCCAAGCATGCTTTGTGACCCTGCATGCTTGGCCAATCACAGCGCCGGCAGCGAGGAGAGCAATGATTGGCCACAGGCAGGATGCCTGTGGCCAATTATAGCTGAGGTGGTTTAGTACACGCCCCACACTATAAAAGGCCGCCAGCGCGGCGGCCTCGTGTAGTGTGTTCCGGAGCATTGAAAGTGAAGGATAGGCAGGGACAGTGTCAAATCCATTCTTTGCTAAACCTTGTGTGTAGGGACAGAGAAGGATAGGCAGGGAAAGTGTCAGTGTCATATTCTTTGCTAAACCTTGTGTGTAGGGAGAGAGAAGGATAGGCAGGGAGAGTGTCAGTGTCATATACTTTGATAAACCTTGTGTGCAGGGAGAGAGAAGGATGGCAGGGGACAGTGTCAGTGTCATATTCTTTGCTAAACCTTGTGTGCAGGGAGAGAGAAGGATAGGCAGGAGAGTGTCAGTGTCATATACTTTGATAAACCTTGTGTGCAGGGAGAGAGAAGGATAGGCAGGGGACAGTGTCAGTGTCATTGTTGCTAAGCCTCCTGCACATTATGCACCTGAAGTTAGCCCGTATTGCTGCTTTTTCCTGGTGTGTTACACCAACAGGATTTTGCGGCACTTACAGCGGGCGGAGTGTGCCTCCTGACCATATTACACCTGAACTTAGCCTGTATTGCTGCTTTTTCCTGGTGTGTTACACCAACAGGATTTTGCGGCACTTACAGCGGGCGGAGTGTGCCTCCTGACCATATTACACCTGAACTTAGCCTGTATTGCTGCTTTTTCCTGGTGTGTTACACCAACGGGATTTTGCGGCACTTACAGCGGGCGGAGTGTGCCTCCTGACCATATTACACCTGAACTTAGCCTGTATTGCTGCTTTTTCCTGGTGTGTTACACCAACAGGATTTTGCGGCACTTACAGCGGGCGGAGTGTGCCTCCTGACCATGTTACACCTGAACTTAGCCTGTATTGCTGCTTTTTCCTGGTGTGTTACACCAACAGGATTTTGCGGCACTTACAGCGGGCGGAGTGTGCCTCCTGACCATATTACACCTGAACTTAGCCTGTATTGCTGCTTTTTCCTGGTGTGTTACACCAACAGGATTTTGCGGCACTTACAGCGGGCGGAGTGTGCCTCCTGACCATATTACACCTGAACTTAGCCTGTATTGCTGCTTTTTCCTGGTGTGTTACACCAACAGGATTTTGCGGCACTTACAGCGGGCGGAGTGTGCCTCCTGACCATATTATACCTGAACTTAGCCTGTATTGCTGCTTTTTCCTGGTGTGTTACACCAACAGGATTTTGCGGCACTTACAGCGGGCGGAGTGTGCCTCCTGACCATATTACACCTGAACTTAGCCTGTATTGCTGGTTTTCCCATTTCCCTGCAGGCCATTAGAATGTCTGGAAGGCAAACAAGGAGAGGCAGACAGTCAGGAGCCAATAAAAGAGGGCAAGCAGGCTCTGTGTCTAGAGACAACAGTGCTGGTCGTGGACGCGGTGCATCGCCATCAGCACGTGGCCATGGGACACGCTTGTCCTTCTTTTCGGCAGCTGGACGTGTTGAGCCGCATCATGCCGAAGACTTGGTAGAGTGGATGACCAAGCACTCCTCATCCTCCTCATCCTCTCTCACCCAGGCTCAGGGTACTGGCAAAGCAGCTGCCAAAGCGTCCTCTTCCCTGGTATCAATGTCATCATCAGTCACTCCTTCCCTAGACCAACCATGTCCTCCGGAGGAGTCCCCCGAACTGTTTGAGCACAGTGTTGGGTACATGCTCCAGGAGGATGCCCAGCGTTTCGAAGGGTCTGATGATGATACCCAGCTAGAGGAAGGCAGTAGCGTGAGAGCAGAGAGAGGGGATGCTCAAGAAGGACACCAATCTGGCAGTCATGTTCCAGCAGCTGCAGCATACTGCCAGATTGGCTCCAGTGATGAGGAGGGAGGGGATGATGAGGTCACTGACTCCACGTGGGTGCCTAATAGGAGAGAGGAGGAGGAGGAGGAGGAGGATGAGGAGGAGGCACATCTCCAACGAGGCAGGATGCCCTCGGGGGGCCAGCGTAAGGGCAGCACACCGACGGAATCACACCGCAGAGCTCCGCCTGTGCAGGGCGCTGCCTCTGCCCGTTATTCAAAAAGTTCTTTGGTGTGGGCCTTTTTTGAGTCGAGTGCATCAGATCGCACAGCTGCTGTTTGCAACATATGTCTCAAGCGCATATCGCGTGGCCAAAACATCACCCGCTTGGGCACCACATGCTTGACCAGACATATGTTGACCTGCCATGCAGCTCGTTGGCAAGCCTACCTTAAAGACCCACACCAAAGAACAAAGCTGACCTCTTCTTGCACCGCATCAGCTGGGATCTCCAACCCCACTATACCTTCAGTCCTCTCTGAAACATGCTCTGAGAGGAATGAAGGTGTAGAATTAGGTGTGTCACAGCCAAGTACTTGCGGGCACTCTGCTAGCAGTACACCGACGTCCGATTCTAGCAGGCAAATTTCCCTGCCCCAGCTGCTGGACCGTCAAAAGAAGTTCACTCCCAGCCATCCACATGCCCAGCGGTTGAATGCTAGCTTGGCTAAATTGCTAGCGCTTCAACTGCTGCCTTTTCAGTTGGTAGACTCGGCCCCCTTCCGTGAGTTTGTGCAATGTGCGGTTCCTCAGTGGCAGGTTCCCAAACGCCACTTTTTCTCACGGAAGGCGATTCCGGCTCTCTACCGGCATGTGGAAGGCAATGTCTTGGCCTCGCTGGACAGGGCGGTCAGCGGTAAGGTGCATATTACCGCTGACTCATGGTCCAGCAGGCATGGACAGGGACGTTACCTTTCTTTCACGGCCCATTGGGTCACTCTTTTGGCAGCTGGGAAGGATGCAGGACAAGGTGCAGTAGTGTTGGAGGTTGTTCCACCGCCACGCCTCCAAAATGCTACTACTGGTTGTGACACACCTCTCTCTTTCACCCCCTCCTCTTCTTCTTCCTCCACGGCCTCTTCCTGTGCTTTGTCCTCGGAACCAGCGGTGCTCCGTAGGCGTTCAAGGGGCTACGCAAGTACGCAGGCAAAAAGATGCCATGCCGTGCTTGCGCTGGTGTGTTTGGGGGACAGGAGCCACACTGGGGCAGAGGTTCTGTCTGCTCTGCAGGGGCAGGCCGAGAGGTGGATGACGCCACGCCAGCTTAAGCCAGGAATGGTAGTTTGCGACAATGGCACCAACCTCCTCTCCGCTCTCCGACAGGGACAACTGACCCATGTGCCCTGTGTGGCTCACGTCCTTAACCTGGTGGTGCAGCGGTTCTTGGGCAGGTACCCGGGCTTACAGGATGTCCTGAGGCAGGCCAGGAAAGTCTGTGTGCATTTCCGCAGATCTTATAATGCCAGTGCTCGCCTGGCTGAGCTGCAAAAGGAGTTGAACCTGCCCAAGAACCGCCTTATATGTGACATGCCCACCAGGTGGAACTCAACGTTGGCCATGCTGCAGCGGCTGCACACGCAGCAGAGGGCCATCAATGAGTACCTGTGCGACTATGGCACCAGGACAGGGTCAGGGGAGCTCGGCTTTTTTTCACCACGCCAGTGGGGCATGATCAGGGATGCATTCACTGTCCTGGCACCATTTGAGGAGGCCACGAGGATGGTGAGCAGTGACAGTGCATGCATCAGTGACACTGTACCTCTTGTCCACCTGTTGGAACATACGCTGCATGGAATAATGGACAGGGCACTTGAGGCAGAACAGAGGCAGGAAGAGGAGGACTTCCTTGCCTCTCAAGGCGCCCTTTACGCAGACAGTGTTCCTTCTGTCCCACCCATCGCACAGGAAGAAGAGGAGGAGGAGGAGGATTGTGTCAGCATGGAGGTGGAGCCTGGCACTCAGCATCATCAGCAGCAGTCTTTTAGGGATGATTTACAGTCCCAAGAAACCAGTGGACTTGTACGTGGCTGGGAGGAGGTGGCTGCGGATCATGTCGTCCTTAGTGACCCAGAGG
This sequence comes from Rana muscosa, assembly GCA_029206835.1. NCBI lineage: Eukaryota > Metazoa > Chordata > Amphibia > Anura > Ranidae > Rana > Rana muscosa. The sequence goes on from CM055121.1 coordinate 845,361,172, forward strand.
ACTCCGGACCGAATGCCTCAGCTAACCTATGCTGCGTGGCCTCCCTGATCCTGCAAAGTCTGCGGAAGGATCCTCGTATTCTTTGGATCAAGGAGAGGGACCATTACTGGCTGGCCACTCTCCTTGATCCACGGTACAAGGGTAAGGTTGCGGACCTTATCTTACCGTCGCAGAGGGAGCAGAGGATGAGACAACTCCGGGAGGCCTTGCAGAAAGGTCTGTGCAATGCGTTCCCAGAGACTGGGAGGTTACAAACTCCTGGTCCTGGACAACGAGTTGCTGAGGCTTCGGTCAGTCAAAGAAGGAGCGGTGGGGAAGGTGGCCGTCTGACCGATGCATTCAGACAATTCTTTAGTCCGCAGCCCCAAGGTATGATCGGTTCCAGCAACCATCGCCAGCGTCTGATATACATGGTGCAGGAATACCTAGGGGCAAGGTCAGACTTGGACACCTTCCCCACCGAAAATCCTCTGGCTTACTGGGTCTTGAGGATGGATCACTGGCCAGAGCTTGCACAGTATGCAATTGAGCTACTGGCCTGTCCTGCATCCAGCGTTCTTTCAGAACGCACATTCAGTGCTGCTGGAGGATTTGTCACGGATCACAGGGTGCGCCTGTCCACTGACTCTGTTGATCGACTGACCTTCATAAAGATGAACCAGTCTTGGATCACCACCAGCTACCAAACACCTGAAGCTGATATAACAGACTAATTTATTTTCAAATGTCACATCCCTTCAAGACTGATGCTGATGCTGAGAGACTGTCCTGTTATGTTGACTGACTATCCTCCTCCTCAATGATCCGATTGATGATGATAGCTTGGAAGAACATTTTTGTTTCTGGGTGCCGCCACCAGTGGCTAAGGCCCAATTTTTCAGCCCCTGTTTAACAGGGGCGTGTAATTACAATTTTTTATGCAATGCTTTGCAGCAGGGCTCATTCCTGCACTCCAACTAGAGTATCTGGGAGAGGTTGCAGTGTCGTGGCACCAGCACCAGTGGCTAAGGCCCAATTTTTCAGCCCCTGTTTAACAGGGACGTGTAATTACAATTTTTAATGCAATACTTTGCAACAGGGCTCATTGCTGTGCTCCAAGTACAGTATCTGTGAGGGGTTGCAGTGTTGTGGCACCAGTGCCAAAGGCCCAATTTTTCAGCCCCTGTTCAACAGGGGCATGCAATTACAATTCTTGATCTAATAATTCACAGCAGGGCCCATTCATGCGCCCACCAAGAGTAACTGTGAGGGTTCACAGTGTTGTGGCAACACCAACATGTAAGGGGCAAATTTCAGCTGAGTATATACGGCAGGCCCCTACTTTCAAACATCCAACTTACAAACGACTCCTCCTTGCAAACGGAAGGATACAACAGGAAGTGAGAGGAAATCTACCCCTAGGAAGGCAAATTCTCTCCTGTAAGAGTTAATATGGGAAAAAAAGTGTCTCCTCTCCACTGATGCTTTATCACCAATTCTTGTTTCAATAAAAACCCCAAATTTTCAAAAAACATTTGTCATTAGGACGGAAAGTGAGGTGAACTGTTCTGAACAGATGCACACTGCACAGACAGCAAAACAAATGTTACAGGGGTGATAACCCTTCCCTATGTTTTCCAAAAATCTTAAAAATAGATTTTTTGGCTGGAGCTACACTTAAACAATGTACCTGTTCAAAATTACAAACAGATTCTACATAAGAACAAACCTACAGTCCCTGTCTTGTATGCACCGCCTGTATACGGCTGTTCAGAGTATATAGGGCCTTTTTTATTTTGTGTGCGGGGTTCCCCTTAATATCCATACAAGACCCAAAGGGGCTGGTAATGGGCTGGGGTAGGGGGGGGGGGGGGGTGTGTGATGGGGTAGCTATGCCATTTTTCTTAAAGATTTTCATCCATATTACCGGGACCAGACATTACATTAAAGCCGCAAGCAGTTTTAAATGGCTTTTTTTCCTTTAGAAATGTAATTTTGTGCAGGGACAGTTCTAAACACGGGAAACACGTGGCACTTCACAGGCATACTTTAGACACCCCCCAGGTACGATATTTAAAGGAATATTTGACTTTTTTTTTTTCACTTTATGCATCATTAACCACTTCAATACCATGCACTTATGCACCTTCCCGCCCAGACCAATTTTCAGCTTTCAGTACTCTCACACTTTGAATGACAATTACTTAGTCATGCTACACTGTATCCAAACAAATTTTTTATCATTTTCTTCTCACAAATAGAGCTTTCTTTTGGTGGTATTTAATCGCCACTGGGTTTTTTATTTTTTGCGATATAAGCAAAAAAACAGCAATTTTTTTAAAAAAAACAAACTTTTTTTTAGTTTCTATTGTAAAATTTTGCAAATAAGTAATTTTTCTTCATAAATTTGTGCCAAAATGTATACTGCTACATATCTTTGGTAAAATGAACCCAAATTAGTGTATATTATTTGGTCTTTGTGAAAGTTATAGAGTCTACAAACTATGGTGGCAATCACTGAAAATTTATCACATCTGATCACACCTGATGTACTGAAGGGATATCTCATTTCTTGAGACACTAACAAGCGAGGAAAGTACAAATACCCCAAAATTACCCCTTTTTGGAAAGTAGACAGTCCAAGGTATTTACTAAGAGGCGTGGTGAGTTTTTTGAAGTTGTATTTTTTTCCCACAATTCTTGGGAAAATTTAATTTTTTTTTTTTTTTTTTTTTTTTTTTACACAAACTGGTCATATTAACAGTTTTTTTCTCTCACACAGCATATGCATAATTGCAACTACACCCCAAAATACATTCTGCTACTCCTCCTGAGTGTAGCGATACCACATGTGTGAGACTTTTACACAGCCTGGCCACATACAGAGGCCCAACATTGAAGTAGCACTTTCAGGCGTTCTACAAGCATAAATCGCACATATCCTTTCTCAACCACCTATTACACTTTTGAAGGCCCTGGAGCACCAGGACAATGGAATTTTCCACAAAATGACCCCATTTTGGAAAGCACACACCCCAACGTATAATCTATGAAGCATTATGAGTCTTTTGAACGGTTCATTTTTTTCCAGAAGGTTTTGGAAAATGTGGAGAAAAAATGAAAATGCATTTTTTTTACACAAAGTTGTCCATTTATAAGATATTTCTAACGCATAGCATATACATAGCAAAAATAACACCCCAAAATGCATTCCGCTACTCCTCCTGAGTATAGCGATACCACATGTGTGAGACTTTTACACAGCCTGGCCATATACAGAGGCCCAACATTGAAGTAGCACTTTCAGGCGTTCTACAAGCATAAATCGCACATATCCTTTCTCAACCACCTATTACAATTTTGAAGGCCCTGGAGCACCAGGACAATAGAATTTTCCACAAAATGACCCCATTTTGGAAAGCACACACCCCAACGTATAATCTATGAGGCATTATGAGTCTTTTGAACAGTTCATTTTTTTCCAGAAGGTTTTGGAAAATGTGGAGAAAAAAATAAAATGCATTTTTTTTACACAAAGTTGTCAATTTATAAGATATTTCTAACACATAATATGTACATAGCAAAAATTACACCCCAAAATGCATTCTGCTACTCCTCTTGAGTATGGCGATACCACATGTTTGAGACTTTTACACAGCCTGGCCACATACAGAGGCCCAACATCCAAGTAGCACCTCCAGGCATTCTAGCAGCATTAATTGCACATATCATTTTCTGACTACCGATCACATTTTTGAAGGCCCTTCATATATCTAACACATAGCAGGTACATACCAAATAACAAAAGATTACCTGTGGTTTTAGAACTGCAGTGGTCCACAGAGGAGAGCATCGGTCCAGGCAGCAGGCAGGGATGAGGTCAGCGACAGCAAAAGCAATCATCCAGGCAGCAGGCAGGAATACTGTCCATAGTTTGCACAGGCAGAGATACTGTCAGCACAGCCAGAGCACAGCCAAAGCACAGGTCCAGGTAGCAGGCAGAGGTGTCCCGGCAGAAATGCTGTCCAAAGTCAGTAGAGGCAGCAGGCAGATATATGGTCAACACAGCCAAAGTATTGGTCCAAGCAGCAGGAAGAAACATGGTCCATAATGTCATGGGTCATTACAGGCAGTAATATGGTCAGCACAGCCAAATTATTGGTCCAGGCAGCAGGAAGGACCATCAAGCTTAGGGCCAGGGGGACAGGGGTAGAGGCTTCTCCCACCCAAATCGCTTTGAAGCCTCCGGGCAACCAGACCCTGTTCTTGGAGCACAGAAAACGAAAAACTGTTTTTCTCTACTCAGAACGCTATTCTGAAGCCCCTCACATATGTGAGACCCCTGTGTACTAAAAGTAGATGGCCAAAAGATCAGTCCAAGTGGCAGGCAAAAACATGGTCGATTAACAGGCCAAGGTCGGTACACGTGGAAGTCAGAAACGTGGTTTAAATCGGCAGGCAGAGGCATCGTCGGTAAACAGGCTGAGGTTGGTGCACGTGGAGGTCAGAAACGTGGTTTAAATCGGCAAGCAAAGACATCGTCGGTAAACAGGCCAGGGTCAGTTAATTAACATGGAAGGTAGTTAGTAACATGGTAGCAGGCAAATAGGGAAATGGCAGTCTATTAATAATAAGGGGAACTAATGGATGTATGATAATTTTTGAAGCAATTTCCGATGCACAGGCCAGGTTGGGAGGGACAATCGGGACAATAATAGCTGGTGTCTCTTCTTACTCCTCCTCTGCTGCATACACGGCATTTCTTTTGGCGTCTTCTTCCAGATTCTGTGGGGGGGATGCTAAAGGGATAGTGTCGCTCGTGAAGCCGACTCACACTATCAGAGCAAATGCTTCCTGGGGCGGGATCTTGTTGGTAAATGAGGGCATCGATGATATCTTCGATATATTGGAGGTAGTGGAGTCAGTGATTTTGAGTTGCTTTTTGGTAGCAGACAAACGAATTAAAAAGGGCCATGTGAAACAGGTGAAACGCAACTTTTTTGTGCCAATAACGGGACTTTCTGGTTGATAAGTAGGGCTGTAGCATCTGGTCGTTTAAATCCACCCCCCCCCCATGTACAAATTGTAGTCGTGGACACATTCGGGCTTTACAATGGAGCCGCGTCTTCTTGGGATCTCCACCATGGTGTCATTGTGGATCGTAGAGAGGATGTGGACATTTTTCTTGTCCCTCCACTTCATGGCCAACACCTCCTCGTTCCTCATGGATGCGGATTCTCCAGGTCGCAATTTTTTTGTCAATAAATTTTGTGGGAATCCCTTCCGTTTTTTTTTTTAAGGTACCGCAGGCCGGGGTTTGTTTACTGTAAAGGTGGCGAAAAAGGGGCAGGCTGGTATAATAATTATCAACATATAAATGGTAACCTTTTCCGAACAGGGGGTATGCCAACTCCCAGACAATTTTTCCACTGGTTCCAATATATGTGGGGCAATCACGGGGCTGGAGCTGGGAGTCTTTGCCTTCGTAGATCCTGAATTTGCAGACGTATCCAGTGGCTCGATCACATAATTTATTTAATTTTAACCCATACCTGGCTCTCTTGCTTGGTATGTACTGCTTGAACTGCAGTCGGCCGGTGAAATGTACGAGGGACTCGTCCACACAAATTTTTTGGTCTGGGATGAAAACTTCTTCAAATCGCTGGGAAAAGGCATTGATTAGGGGGCATATCTTGTACAATTTGTCGTAGTTGGGATGATCTCGGGGAGGGCACTGTGAATTGTCATTGAAGTGGAGAAAGCGCATAATCATGTCGTATCTTTTCCTGGACATGACAGCGGAATATATGGGCATGTGTTGGATGGGGCGTTTGGACCAATATGAATGGACTTTGTTCTTTTTTGTAAGCCCCATATTGAACATAAGGCCCAAAAATAATTTAAATTCCTCCAATGTTAGACTCCGCCACTGGAACATGCGGGCGTAGGAAGAATCGGGGTTGGCAGCAATAAATTGGGATGCATACAGATTTGTTTGATGCACTATATTCTGCAGCAAATCTTGTGGGAAAAATAAACAAAAATAATCAAATTTAGAAAAATTTGTAGTGTCGGGCTGCACACCTGGCTGTGCGGTGAAAGGGGGGATGATAGCGGATCCTGAGTTGGCAGGCAACCATAAGGGGTTTGCCAGGGCATCGGGAAGGTAGGATTGGGGCTGGATTCTTCGGGTTGGGCGTGCATTTCCATTGCTTGTACTGGGCTCCTCTTCCTGGGGTATGGCGCTGCTGGTGGTGGGCAGTTCTCCTGATCTTGGTGCTGATCTTGGTGCCGATCGCATTCTTTTGGGAGGGACGGTTTCCTCCGGGGACTCGGACTCTGAGCCACTATCCTCCACTGGCTCGTATTCCGAACCAGAATCGGATAATGGGAGCTCCCCGCTGCTCTCATCATCCGACATGGCAAGAATGGCATATGCCTCCTCAGGTGTGTAAACCCTTTGGGACATTATGGCAGTGCTTATTGGTGGGCCTGTGTAATGGTACTGCTGGTGGTAGTAGTGGCGGTCTGTGTGGTAGTACCGATGGAGGTATTAGTGGTGGGCCTGTGTGGTGGTACCGATGGCGGTATGGGTGGTGGTGGTACCAATGGCGGTACAGGTGGTGGTCGTACCTATGGCGGTACGGGTGGTGGTGGTGGCGGCGGGTACCGATGGCGGTACAGGTGGCGGTACGGGTGGTGGTGGTAGCGATGGCGGTATGGGTGGTGGTGGTACCGATGGCGGTACAGGTGGTGGTGGTACCGATGGCGGTACAGGTGGTGGTGGTACCAATGGCGGTACGGGTGGTGATGGTACCGATGGCGGTACAGGTGGTGGTACAGGTGGTGGTGGCACTACCGACGGTGGTACGGGTGGTGGTACTGGTGGTGGTACCGATGGCGGCACTAGTGGTGATACCGGTAGTGGGCCTGTGTGGCAGTATAGATGCTGGGCCTGGTGGCGGTACTGGTGGTGGTACTGGTACCGATGGCGGTACTGGTAGCCTGTGTGGCGGTGCCAATGGCGGTACCGATGGAGGTGGGCCTGTGACAGATGATTGACAGATGGGCTGATTGATTGACAGATGGGCTGATTGATTGATTGACAGATGGGTTGATTGATTGACAGATGGGGTGATTGATTGACAGGTGGGGTGATTGATTGACAGATGGGCTGATTGATTGACAGATGGGCTGATTGATTGACAGATGGGCTGATTGACAGATGGGCTGATTGACAGATGGGCTGATTGGCTGGGCTGATTGATGTGCTGGGCTGTGTGACAGGTCCTCTTTATGGGGGGGGCGTGTTGTGCACTGTAAACTTATGTAGACAAACTACACTGAGCTAACTTACTGATCTCTTCTCTCTCCTCACAGATTGGTGTGTGAGGAGAGAGCAGGGATCAGGTAGTAACTCCTGTGGAGTTTGTTTACATTTGTGACCGGCTGTGATTGGACACAGCCGGTCACGTGGTAAACAGCCAATTCATTGGCTGTTTACTCTGATCGGGGACGCGCTGTGTCCAAGGGACACTCGCCTTCCCCGATCCCCGCTCTGCAAGCCTGTGGCGGCGCGCACGGAGCGCGCCGCCGAGTTTGTTTTGACAGGTGATGGGCTGTGACTTTGACACAGCCGATCACATGGTAAACAGCCAATGAAATTGGCTGTTTACCGTGATCGGGGAAGCGCTGTGTCCGAGGGACACATGCCGTCCCCGATCACCGCGCTGCGCGCCCCCGCGGGCGCGCGCAAGGCATTATCCTGCAGGACGTCATATGACGTCCAGTATCGATAATGCAACCACTTCCCGGATGTCAATTCACTATTGACTGGGCGGGAAGTGGTTAAAATGACTGCTCCAGAAAAACGGCCGTTTTTAAAACTTCTTTTTGCATTGATACATGTCCCCTGGTGCAGAACCCGGGTTCCCAAACCCTTTTTAGGACAATAACATGCATAATAGTCGTTATAATTAGCACTTTAGATTTCGAACGTTCGCATCCATTGTATTTAATAGGGTTCTAAAGTTTGTGCGAACTTTCGGTCCGTTCGCGGGTTCTGGTGCGAACCGAACCCGGGGGTGTTCGGCTCATCACTAGCCGACACCACTGCCATCATGACGATGCTGTGGAACCCCTTATAATTGTAGTAATAGGATCCCGAATGAGGTGGTGGTACGACCTGAACATGCTTGCCGTCGATGGCCCCTCCACAGTTTGGAAAGTTCCATTGTTGGGCAAACTGAGATGCCACATGCTGCCATTCATGTGGCGTAGAAGGGAACTGTGGAGTTAAACAAAAAAAGTTAATACTTTTAGACATCAACATTGCAAGCAGATTTGACAAAATCATTCCTGGCCAACATCAAGATAAACTTAGAAAGATTGTTAAATGATTTGTAACCAGCAAAAAAGCCAAAAGAAAAAAAAAAGAAGAAGAAATAACACAGTCACTTATCAAATCCAACAACCCCTCTGATGAGCCATTTAAGCTATTTTATGAGGGGGGTTGGAAGATGAGTTGGGGACCTCACAAATCAAGGCTGTAGCATAGAGTTGAGCGGACACCTGGATGTTCGGGTTCGACGGGTTCGGCCGAACTTCGGAAAAAAGTTCGGGTTCGGGACCGAACTTTAACCCGAACCCGAACCCCATTGAAGTCAATGGGGACCCGGACTTCTAAGGACTAAAAAGGCTCTAAAAAAAGTAATGGAAAGGGCTAGAGGGCTGCAAATGGCAGCAAAATGTTGTTAAGAGCACGGCAAGTGCTCTGCAAACAAATGTGGATAGGGAAATAACTTAAAATAACATAAAAAAAGAAAAAAAAATATGCTGGAGGCCCCCTTTTCAGCAGAAGAGGTACGGGAAGTCATTAAGAACCTCAGAAACTCAACGGCACGATGCCACACATATGGTGGGAATGCCCCAGAATATGCCCTTTCTGGAATAAATTATTCAATTTAATGGATAAGCTAGTGGGAAAATAAAATACTTTGAAATAAAAATGTAGCGGGGTGCTAAATTTAAGGGAAGTGTTTGAGTGGTAAATAGGCTCAAACATCCTAATTCTGTAGGATTCATGGACCATTTTGTCCTCGGGGGACAGTATTGGTGTGCAGTTCCCTGCGGCCTACAGGTGGCGCTGCCATGGTAGGCTAGGGTTGAACCGCCGATACAGTGCTGTGCCTTTTGTGTCCCCTCTTGGCAGTAGTACAGCGGGGCGGGGAACCTGCTGTGCATGCCGGGTGCATGTGTTCCTGTTCCATCTCGGGTACCTTTAGCCCGGGGTGAGGTACTATCCTGGAGTTCCTGCTGCCCTGGGTATGGAGGCCTAGGTGCGGGAGTAAAGCCTGGAGTCCAGAGCCTTCGTCTGGAGTCCGCTAAGGGTCGAGGAGTCTTAGGGTGCCGCCTCATGTAGGGGACCATGTTCCAGGGAAGGGAGGATCATTCTGATGGACCGATGCGGGAGTCACGGTGAAGGAAGGGTCTGTTGACTCCCTGGAGAGATGTCTTCCCCTTGATATGGGCTAGGTTCGTAGAAGGAGAAGCTCAAGGTCATCTTGACTGTATCAGAGGCCTTATTCACCCGGCCCGTGGCAGGGGCCTTATACACCCTGGTCTGTGGCAGAGACCAAAGTTCTCCAGGTCCGTGGCAGGGGCCTTGTACACCCTGTCTGTGGCAGAGACCAACCTCAAGGTCTGTGGCAGAGACCGTGCACCTAAAACTGTTTGAGAAACCTAAGCAGTGAAGTGAATGTGCTACGTTTGTGCCTGGACCTTCTCCACACCTTAAGCTGTCCTGTTTCTTTGCTCTAACCTTTTCTATCCGAGTAGAGTTTATTTTGCCATGAGAGAATAAGAGTTGTAATTTCAGCTGATGTGGACATTGACTTTACTGGGAATTAAAGGACTTGCCTCTACCTACAGTAGAGGTGAGAATCATCCTCTGGAGAAGTTTTGACTCCGGCTGTGGACACCACTCAACCTCTTTATATAGGACGGTACGGGCTGGTAGTGCGGTGTGCCTTTCTCCCTCCTGCGAGGAGCCAACAACATAAAGGCAGGTAAGGGGGAAAGGATCTGTGCACTACAAAAAAATAAAATAAAAATTATAATCTTGACCTAGGAGGACGAGGTCCATATGGAGTAGGAGGTTGAGGTGGCGGTGGATGTGGCTGTGTAGGTGGAAGCGGCGGTGGAGGAGGACGAGGTAGCCAACACTGATTCAAAAATACAACAATGGCTGGGTAAGGCCGGTGATGTGTCGAATTCTGTCCCCCGTCAAATAGTGTCCACCCTGTACTGCGCTTGCTCAGTATGTAGGACAAGGGGATTTCGAAAATCTCCCAAGACGAATGGCGCCTGCGTGGTGAGTTCAGGTGAAGGCCACACCATCCGTGGTTCAAGCCGAGCCAAGTGAGGCCGTGCCCGAAGCGTGGCGATTGAACCGTGCCCGTGAGGGGCCCTGTTACTATGTGCTACCGTATGTCCACTTGGATGGTGGGGCTTGAACCTGCACTCACTGCGCAGGCGCCGTTCATCTTCGGAGATTTTGTGAATCTCCTTGTCCTCTGTACTGCGCAAGCGCTGCGCCTTCGCAGTATGGGCCGGACACAATCCGATGGCCGGACAGTTTTTGTCACAACACCGGTATACATGTCTATTCTGCACAAGGTACGGACAAGTCCTGTGGGATCCATGCCTGGTTCATTTTAATGAACGTGAGCTTGTCCACATTGGCTCTGGACAGGCGGCTGCGCTTGTCTGTGATAACGCCCCCTGCCGTACTAAATACACGTTCAGATAATACACTGGCTGCAGGGCAGGCCAGCACCTCCAAGGCATAAAGGGCAAGCTCAGGCCATGTGCCCAATTTGGAGACCCAGAAGTTAAAGGGGGCAGACCCGTCATCCAGTACGTGTAGGCCTGTGGACACATACTGCTCAACCATGTTGGTGAAATGCTGCCTCCTGCTAAGACGTTCCATCTCAGCTGGTGGTGCTGGTTGTTGTGGCATTCTGACAAAGCTTTTCCACATTTCAGCCATGCTAACCCTGCCTTCTGAGGTGCTGCCGGTGCCCCGGCTGCGTTGGCAACCTCTTCCTCCTCCTCTGCCTTCGCCTTGTGCTTCCACCGTACGCCCGCTGTCAGGTGGGAATGCCTCCAGCAGCGCGTCTACCAGCGTGTGCTTGTACTCGCGCATCTTACGATCCCGCTCCAGTGAGGGAATTAAGGACGGTACGTTGTCCTTGTAACGGGGATCCAGCAGGGTGGCCACCCAGTAATCAGCACCAGTTAAAATGTGGGCAACTCGGCGGTCATTGCGGAAACACTGCAGCATGTAATCGCTCATGTGTGCCAGGCTGCCCAGAGGCAAAGAAAAGCTGTCCTCTGTGGGAGGTGTATCGTCTGTGTCCTCTGTATCCCCCCAGCCACGCACCAGTGATGGCCACGAGCTGGTCTGGGTGCCACCCTGCTGTGAAAATGGCTCCTCCTCCTCCTCCTCCATCTCCTCCTCCACCTCGTCATCCTCCAGAACTGTGCCCTTTCTGTCGGACAATTGTGTACCTGGCGTTTGTTGGTGCAGGAACCCACCCTCGTAGCCACTTGTGAAAGACTGCCCTGAAAGCCTTTGAAATGATCCCGCTTCCTCCTCCTCCTCCTCATCCTCCTGTGCCACATCCTCTTCCATCATCGCCCAAAGCGTTTTTTCAAGGAGGCACAGAACTGGGATAGTAACGCTGAGAACGGCGTCATTGGCACTGGACATGTTGGTGGAGTACTCGAAACAGCGCAACAAGGCACACAGGTCTCGCATGGAGGCCCAGTTATTGGTGGTGAAGTGGTGCTGTTCCGCAGAGCGATTCACGCGTGATTGCTGCAGCTGAAACGCCACTATCGCCTGCTGCTGCTCGCACAGTCTGGCCAGCATGTGCAAGGTGGAGTTCCACCTTGTGGGCACGTCACATATGAGGCGGTGAGCGGGAAGGCCGAAGTTACGCTGCAGCGCTGACAGGCGAGCAGCAGCAGGGTGAGAATGCCGAAAGTGCGCACACACAGTCCGCACTTTCTGCAGCAGCTCTGGCATATTGGGGTAATTTTTAAGGAACCTCTGGACCACCAAGTTCAGCACATGCGCCAGGCAAGGGATGTGCGTCAAACCGGCTAGGCCCAGAGCTGCTACGAGATTTCGCCCATTATCGCACACCACCAGGCCGGGCTTGAGGCTCACTGACAGCAACCACTCATTGGTCTGTTGTTCCATGTCCCTCCACAACTCCTGCGCGGTGTGGGGTTTTTCCCCCAAACAGGAAAGTTTTAAAACTGCCTGCTGTCGTTTACCCCTGGCTGTGCTGAAGTTGGTGGTGAAGGTGTTACGCTGACCGGATGAGGAGGCGGTAGAGGATGAGGAAGCGGAGTAGGAGGAGTTAGCAACAGGAGGCAAACTGAAGCGCCCTGCAATCCTCGGTGGTGGAAGGACATTCGCCAAACTGCTATCTGCCTCAGGCCCAGCCGCCACTGCATTTACCCAGTGTGCTGTTAGGGAGATATAACGTCCCTGACCGTGCTTACTGGTCCACGCATCCGTAGTTAGGTGGACCTTGCCACAGATGGCGTTGCGCAGTGCACACCTGATTTTGTCCCCCACTTGGTTGTGCAGGGAAGGGATGGCTCACCTGGAAAAGTAGTGGCGGCTGGGCACGACGTACTGTGGGACAGCCAATGCCATCAGGCTTTTAAAACTCTGCGTCTCCACCAGACGGAATGACAGCATTTCAAAGGCCAGGAGTTTTGAAATGCTGGCATTCAGGGCCAGGGATCACGGGTGGCTAGGGGGGTACTTCCTCTTCCGCTCCAATGTTTGGGAGATAGAGAGCTGAATGCTTCCATGGGACATTGTGGAGATGGTTGGTGACCCAGGTGGTAGTGTTGCTGGCAGATCCTCTGTTTGCGGGGTGGCAGGTGCCACTGTCACTACAGAGGTGGATGAAGAGGCCGAGACTGCAGCAGAAGAGGAAGCAGGAGGAGCCAGAGACCTTTCTTGGTTTTTGAGGTGTCTACTCCACTGCAGCTCGTGCTTTGCACTTAGATGCCTGGTCATGCAGGTTGTGCTCAGGTTGAGAACGTTTATGCCTCACTTCAGGCTCTGATTGCACAGCGTGCAAACCACTCGTGTCTTGTCATCAGCACATTGTGTGAAGAACTGCCATGCTAGGGAACTCCTTGGACCTGGCTTTGGTGTGCTCGGTCCCTTGCTGTGTTGGGCAGTAGCAGACATACTGTCTAGGGGACGGACACTCCGCTTTTGCACCCTGCTCCCTCTTCTGCTGTGCTGGTGGCTCTGTGCGACCACCGCCTCTTCCTCCAAACTACACTGGTCACCTGCATAACGTTGATTCCATGTGGGGTCGAGGACCTCATCATCCTCCACATCATCTTCCACCCAGTCTTCACCCCTGCCCTCCTTGTCTGTCTGCACAATTGCGAAAGCAGCAGCAGTTGGCACCTGTGTTTCGTCATCATCCGAGACGTACTGCGATGGTCCTCCCATGTACTCATCATGAAACATAAGTGGTTGGGCATCGGTGCACTCAATCTCTTCCACTTCTGGGGCAGGGCTAGGTGGATGGCCCTGGGAAACCCTGCTAACAGAGTCATCGACAAGCAGAAGAGACTGCTGCATGATTTGGGGCTCAAACTGCTTGGCTGATTTGCAAGGGGGTAAGGTGAAAGACTGATGGACATGGGTTTCAGGTGTCAACTCTGATCTTTCATCAGAAGAGTGGGTGGGAGACAATGTGAAGGAACCCGAGGCACTGTCAGCAACCCAACCTACTATCGCCTGTACTTGTCCTGGCCTAAACATTCGTACAGCCTCATTAGGCGCGACAAAATACCGCCGCAGGCTCGGTCGCCTACTCGCACCTGAGGAAGGTGTTTCACTTGTGCGTGTATTTGGCACAGATCCACCAGGTCCTCTCCCTGCAACAGGAGCTCCACCAGCAGCACCACGACCGGGGCCACCACGTCCCTTTGACCTTCTCCTCATATTTTCCAAATTTAGGATCTTGCCCTAAATGGGTGTTTTTGGAAGAGCAGAACACACCCACAGTACGTAACCGCTGAATCGCACAGCTACAGAACTGCAGAAAATGCTATTCAAAAAAAAATTTGTTTTTTTAGTATAGCACAGTAGGAGAAAACTATATAGAAATTGTTTATTTCACACACCTCCACATATGTATAACACACTGCAAACTATTTTTTGTGGCCCTGAATGGCTCTTTTTGCAAGCGTACATTAAAGTGCAAATTTTTTTTTTTATATTTTTTTCCCTAAACGGGTCTTTTTTTGCACAAGCAAAATAAAATGCAATTTTTTTTTTTTTTTTGCCCTATGGGTCTTTTGGAAAAGAGCACAATAAAGTGCCTTTTTTTTCCCCTAAATGGATCTTTTTCAAAGAGCAGAATACACCCACAGTATGGAAACGGTGTATCTCTCAACGTAATATATTATGCAGTGCTGGTGCACTGAGCTTGCAGATAAAAGGTAGATTTTCTCTGACACTGGGCTCATGGCAGTGTAAAAAGACTGCACTGCAACACAAACAGGTAAACCTATGCAGATCGCTGATTTTAATCTCTGAATCTGGACTCCTATATAATATATCTCTCTCCCTGAAAGCACCAACAGGAACCTGGCCCTACACTACACTATCTCTCTATCTTTTCCCTCAGATTGCAGAATCAGGACTACCTCATGTATTTTACAATCTCTCCCTATTAGCAACAGCAGCAGCCAAGATCCTCTCCCTATCTATTCTGAAGCAGAGTGACGTGTGTGCTGTGTGCCTCTAGCTTATATAGAAGCTGGGTCACATGTTGCACTGACCAATTACGCAGTTAGAAATGCTTCAGGGGCCAGCTTCAGGGGCCAGCCAATCACCTTTTGATTAGCTGGCCCCTGAAGCATTTCTAACTGCGTAATTAGATCCCGAACCCGAACCCGGACTTTTGCGCAAAGTCCGGGTTCGGGAAAAAGCTAAAGTTCGGTACGGACCCGAACTTTACAGTTCGGGTTCGCTCAACACTACTGTAGCACTCTGTATGAATTGAAAGAAAATTTAACATTCCTAAGCAATCTTTAGGGGGCGTTTAGGGTAAAGCACTACAATGGAGCAGACAACAAAAGAAAGGGAAGTGACTAGGCTAGGTGGGTATGGCCCCAGGATAGCATGCTGGAGAGGTTAGTTAGGGGAAATATGCATGTAGGCCAAAAAAGGAACATAAAAAAATACACAACATGCATGGGGAGAAAGGGGACATTCCCAGCATATTAGAATCATGGGAATTAGGGACTGATGAAATAAATAATAAACATTATTAAGCAAGAAATACATAAAATGTGATGTTTTAAAGTAGAAAACTTACCTTAATATAGTCCTCCTGCAAAACTTGAAGGATGGCAGAACAAGTCTCTGTTATACTGAGCCCCAGAGCCTGGGGGGAGATGCCTGTTGAGAACTTGAGGTCCTGCAGGCTTCTCCCAGTCGCCAGGTATCGCAACGTGGCGATGAGCCTCTGCTCAGCAGTGATGGCTTCCCGTATAACGGTGTCCTGCCTGGTAATATAGCCAACAGCTGCTGAAATACGGGGTCAGACATCCTGAGAAAATTCCTGTAATCCTCAGGATTATTCTCCCTGATCTCCCACAACAAAGGCATGTGACAGAAATGGTGCCGCTGGAGCAACCAATTCTTGGTCCATGAACTCCTCCTGACCCTGCTCATGGCCTGGAGTCGGGATACAGCATGAACCTCGGCACCAACTACAGCACGAACTCTACGACGAGTACGTAGCCGCAACATGGCTAGATAACGGTCGGCTGGTCAGAACGAACTAAAAGGACGCACGGAAGAACAGCAAGGCCTATGAAGAATGAGCTGAAAAACAGGAACGAGCAGACAAGAACGCACTGAATAAACAGATACGAACTGACTACAAGCACTGAAAGACAGATACGAACCCACAGGCACAAACTGAACTCCACAAAACGATCTTCAAAGCACGAAGACTGAAAAGCGCGAATCGTCTCTCACCAAACTTTTACTAACACGCAGTAACACGAAATTAGCAAAAGCGTCCCAAAGGGTGGCGCCATTGGAACGGAACTTCCCAATTATAGTGCCGTCGTACGTGGTGTACGTCACTTCGCTTTCCCCGAGCGTTTTTTTTAATAAACGTGTGTATGCAAGACAGGCTTGAGAGCAAACAAGAAAAATCACGTCGAGAAAAACGTCGTTTTAGAAAATGACATTAAAAACGATCGTGTGTACGTGGCATTAGTCTTAGCACTAAAATGGCATTTTAGTTTTAGTACCATTTTAGTCTTCTGCAATTGTTTTAGTTTTAGTCATAAAATGTCCTACGTTTAGTCGACTAAAATCTCCAGTACATTTTAGTCGACTAAAACTAATTTTAGTCGTCTTAAATGTAATGGGTGTAATTAAATTGTAATACATTAGTTAACATTTCTCTACAATTTCCAAACTCATTATATACTGCTGGAGTGAAGAATCGAATATGTTATTATTTATGGTATTGAGGTATGAACATTTTGAAGTCAAATTTCAATTTAGTTTTAGTCTTGGTCTTTTGACTAAAATGGCGTTTTAGTTTTAGTCCCATTTTAGTCTTTAGACTAAAATGCCATTTTAGTTTTAGTCGTATTTTAGTCATCTCAATTGTTTTAGTTTTAGTCATATTTTAGTCGACTAAAATAGTATTCATTTAGTCGACTAAAATGTTTTAGTCGTTTTAGTCGACTAAATTAACACTGCTGGCTTTGAAGACTGAAGGCTTCCCTTAGCTACAATGGCGGCGCCTGCTCGCGAAGCTATGACTAAGCACTGTTGAGAGTCTGAAACGCGTCAGTTTTTCCTGTACCCTGCTGTGGTTTGTACTTTTGTTATTTTGCACAATAAAGGCGTTTATATTGGAGTGCAGCTGTCCAGATCTTCCCTCTTCTAATCGGCCTCGGGGGGCCCACGTCTCGGGCTCCATGGAGAGGTAAGTGTCCTTATTAAAAGTCAACAGCTTAAAAAAAAAAATGTTTGCAGCTGGAACACCGCTTTAAACTTTGCCTACACGTTATTAAAAATATATATATAAATAAACATTTACTTTGAAATATATGTAGCACACGGCCCTTTTACTCCCGTCTTTGGCTCACTCACAGGAAGAAAAGGCACACCATACCACCATGCCCATACCCTCTGGTTTGCAGAGGTTAAGCACACTTGTAACTTACGGGTCTTGCAGCAAGGTTCTCCTCAAAGTTAGTTCTCGTCCCCTAGAATGTAAAGGACAAGTCTCTATACCCCCAAGTAACTCCAAGGTCCACACCAGTAGCAACTCCAACGTAGAGTTTATTTTCCTTATGCATGAATAACCACAAAGTTGAGAAGAGAGAAAGGTGTTAAAAAGGATAGATCAGATTCAGAAAGTCCTGGCTTGTTCGCCACTCGATCCCGAGTGGGTATAGCTCACCCGGATAGTCACCCAATGGCACTAGCAGCCGGCATGTAGCTCAAACAGTCAATCAGATTCCCTTCATAGATGCGATCGGGAGATCCCCTGCCACAAAATCTATAGTGTCCTGAACCTCCTAATAGTTACGTTGTTAGATCCCTTTTCGGATGGATGACATCCCTCCAGAGTTACTGGGCCACTTCCTTCACTGTGATCTCTCACCAGTCCTTCGGAACGGTCCTCCCCGAGCCTCCTCTTCCAGATGCGGATCCCCTCGCAAGGCAGCACCCTGGGATTCTTCCTCCCTGAAGTTGGCTCCAGCTAAAGGTGCTGGGCCCAGGGCTGAAGTTGCAGTCCCAGGACTAAAGGTGCCTGGGACTGAGGCGCACGTGGCCCCATGGCCTGGAGGGCCATGCACTTGAACTTGGACTTCAGAACCGTAGGTTCCCCCGGGTACAGGTCCCCGGGGTAGTAAGTCCACCCTGACCAATGGCGTCTGCCCCTTTTTGTACCCTCGCCCGCCATGCACAGCGGGTTGACCACGCCCACTGCACGGCTGCCGAGAGAGGACATCCAAACCCCAATCGCCACTCCATCACCTGTGGTTCAACCCCGAGTACAAGTGACAGCGCCACCCACACTTTTAAGGGGAACTGCACGCCAGGTGAAAACAGCAGCAAGGCAGAGTCCAAAAAATTGGAAGATCCGAGCCAACTACCACTCAAATCACCCCCTACATTTAATATAGCAGCCCCCTAAATTGGGACCCCCGCTACATATAGATTTGTAATAAGCTTGAAAAAAATGATGTTATTTTTAATTATTTATTTATTTCACGCCAGGTGAAAACAGCAGCAAGGCAGAGCCAAAAAAATTGGAAGATCCGAGCCAACTACCACTCGAATCACCCCCTAAATTTAATATAGTAGCCCCCTAAATTGGGACCCCCGCTACAAATAGATTTGTAATAAGCTTGAAAAAAACCTTGTTACTTTTAATTATTTATTTTGATTCTCTATTCTGAAAGACTAATGCCCCGTACACACGATCGTTTTTAATGTCATTTTTTAAACCAATGTTTTTCTCCTCGTTTTTTTTCATGTTTCCTCTCAAGCCTGCCTTGCGTACACACCATCATTAAAAAAAACGATCAAGCAAAGCGCAGTGACGTTCAACACGTACGACGGCACTATAAAGGGGAAGTTCCGTTCGAATGACGCCACCCTTTGGGACGCTTTTGCTAATTCCGTGTTATCGCGTGTTAGTAAAAGTTTGGTGAGAGACGATTCGCGCTTTTCAGTCTTCGTGCTTTGAAGATCGTTTTCGGGAGTTCAGTTTGCACCTGTGGGTTCGTATCTGTTTAGCACTGCTTGTAGTCAGTTCGTATCTGTTTATTCAGTGCGGCCTGCTCTGCACGTTCGTGTTTTTCAGCTTGTTCTTCATAGGCCTTGCTGTTCTTCCGTGCGTTCTTCTAGTTCGTTCTGTTCAGCCGACCGTTATCTAGCCATGTTGCGGCTACGTACTCGTCGTAGAGTTCGTGCTGTAGTTGGTGCAGGGGTTCATGCTGTATCCCGACTCCATGCCATGAGCAGGGTCAGGAGGAGTTCATGGACCAAGAATTGGTTGCTCCAGCGGCACCAATTCTGTCACATGCCTTTGTTGCGGGAGATCAGGGAGAATAATCCTGATGATTTCAGGAATTTTCTCAGGATGTCTGACCCCGTATTTCAGCAGCTGTTGGCTTTGGTGTCCCCCTATATTACCAGGCAGGACACCGTTATGCGGGAAGCCATCAGTGCTGAGCAGAGGCTCATCGCCACGTTGCGATACCTGGCTACTGGGAGAAGCCTGCAGGACCTTAAGTTCTCCACAGGCATATCCCCCCAGGCTCTGGGGATCATTATACCAGCGACTTGTTCTGCCATCCTTCAAGTTTTGCAGGAGGACTATATTAAGGTAAGTGTTCTTCTTCAAAAATTCACATTGTATGTGTAGCGGGGTCTTCAAATTGATGGGATACACCTGGGGAATGGTGTGACCCAGGTGTATAATTGTGTTAGGGTTCAGACCCCTTTTTGTTTCGTGGAGGATTGGAGGATGTAGTATTCTCCTTTGCCTGTGGGTGGCGGGTACCCGCAGGCTTCAGGTAGAATCATCTCCTGCAGTGCTCCCTGTTTTGTCCCTTCTCGGAGATGGTATGGCTGGGGCGGGGAACCCGCCGGGCCGTTGATGGGAGGAGATAAAAGGGGGAGACGCCCTTACCACGAGGTCGTTTGCGGAGAAGGAGGTCCTCGGAGGAGGAGGGTTGCGGTCCGCACCCAGGGCCCTTAGGCCTGGGTGCTGGAGATCCAGGAGTCTGGTCCAGGTGCCCATGGCCTGGTCCGGAATCATGTTGGCGTCCATCCCAGGCACCTTTAGCCTGGGGTGAGGTACTATCGAGGAGGCCTGGGGCCCAGTACCTTCGACTGGGTCCCGCTAGGGTGGACTGTCCGAGGGTCCCTGAGCGGAGGGACTCGTATCTGAGGTGAGGAGGCCAGAGAGGTTACCCACTGGAGACCCGGAGCAGCACCAACCCGGTGACAGTGGGCCTCTGGGAACTCTCTTGGGAGGACACATCCCCCTGATAGGGGCCACAGCGTATCGAAGAGGGCTCCATTGCTGTTCATAGGGGTTGCTGGAAGAGACCCCATCTTTCCTGTTCTGTAACAGCCGGATTGGCTTAGGCGCCGCTGGTCATAGTACAGTGGCATAGAACTTAAACTTTAGGAAGTGCCTCGATCTGCTCGCCCCACCGTTGGCAAGGTTATAGGTCCCAACCAGTTTGCTGCAAAAGAACTGTTTATTGTGCTTTGCGTATTGGAGTGTCAAATAAACAAGTGTTGGACCTTTCTCCGGTGTGTGAACTCCAGTTACTGGAAGCAAAGGGGAGGCTGGTGAGCTTGCAATTACAGACTCAGTGCATTCACAGAACACACCGGCCCGAGGAAACATCAGTAAGTGGCCTTCACCTCCCTACTACAATGGGGAGGACATGGGCCGTGGCGCATCTCACTCTCACAACCCAGGAACCCCTAGACATGAGTTGGTGTGTAACCGATAAAGATGGAGAGAGGGTGAGGCCGCTACACGTGGGGGCTCGTCCGGGATAGAGTGTGTTCTAAAGATGGACTTGAGAATGTCTACATTTGAACTTTGCTGCCCAGAGGAGTTCCGAGCAGATCGGCCATATTACTGGCCAAAGTGCGTCCCTGCTCGGAGTTGTGGAAATGACCCTAACACGGGAAAGGCCCATGCGGAGGAGCGGAAAAAGGGAGAGGTCCAGCCGTGTGACGTACTGCACGTGGGGACTGTTAACGCACTGCGCCACGAGGCACCCCATGGCGACATCGTTCGTGGGCGGAGTCAAGAAGAAGCCCGCGAAAATGTACAGCTCATGGGAGGAGTCTGGCCAAGTGTGGGGATACACGTGGAGACTCCGGCGTGGGGTCAGTGCATGATGGAGCAGCAGATAGTCGGGATGACCTCAAGTGCCCCGTGGATTATGGTTCCTCACCCCACGAGAATGACTTCCTTTGCTGCCCCCATCACAGACACGGGGATAAGACTCAGGCCCCGAGGGCGGTTGGCTCTGTACACTTGCAGAGACACGGAGGCCCTCGGTGTGATCTGTCCCGGCTGCTCGGGACTGGTGGTCACCCTGAAGCCATTCGGGCGATGTGAGGAGTGCAGAGAATTCCTTTTTGAGGTCGAGTCGTCCACAGCAGGGCCCCGGGCCCTTCGCCTCAACCACCTCACGTGTACCGCTACTCCGGAAGGGGAGATCAAGGCCTTTGTCGAGGTTCCCGTGCGCGCTGACCAGGGCGATGGACTGCCCAACAGAGAAAAATCCGAGGATGCTGCCTCGGTCGCCACAAGTTCTCTGCTCCCACCCCCGAAGAGGAAAGTTGGCCTAGTACAGGCATCCTATGGACGTGGTCGAGCTTCACCCCGCTGCTTGCCTGGCCTGGATGGCGCCGGTCAAGAAGGAAGTCCCGGACATCCCAGTCTTCTACAAGGGTCAGGTGAGCCAGGGGCTGGGACTGTGGTGGTGGTTGGAGGTGTCGGGGGCCCATTGGAGGTGGAGCCCCCCAGGGAGGATGATTCTGTGTCCACCGCAAGATATCTGCCTGCGGAGATGTATGACACCTCCGACCTAGAGTCGCTGTCTGACTGCGGAGATGATGGCGAGATAGACGAACTGTTCAGCCGCAAGGGCTGGGATAGAATGCCACTTCTTGCTTCCCGTGCGGTACGGGATTCACCTATGTACACAGGAGACAGCACACCTCGGGTGGAAGACCCGCAGCCTACGAGGGAACCTACCCCTCCACCGGTGTCCTCATCTACTGTTACCTCACCTGCTTTGGTTGTGGGGACACCCCGCGCTTCTCTGAGAGCGCCGAAAGTCAGTTTCAGGGAGCTGGTAAAGGCACCTCGGCATCCGGAAGCTATTGTGCTGCCTGGAACTGGAGAGAAAGCCACTATGCCACCTTTGGCCCGCTTGCAGAGACTGTTTTGCCACAAAGTAGCTCGGGAATATGGGTGGGAGTACCCGTATCTGCCCCGGGACTTGCTGTATGAGGTGGAAGTCTGGAGAGCAAGATGGTATGACGAGTTTGTGTGGGACAAGTTGAAGGTGCCTCATGCTCGCAGGTACCTGGAATGTGTGCCGGCAGTGTCTAAGAGGTTTGAGGACTGCAGAGCTGAATGGAAATTGGGGCGCCATATCCATGCTGACAAGATAGTCATTTGCAGAAAAGAAGGAGAAGATGTTGAGTATTCGATAGAGGCATTTGACAAACACCTGAAACCCCTGTATCTGCCGGATCCAAAGTTTTACTTATAGGAGAAAAGAACTCCTGTTTATTTCCTTTGTGCACTTGAACTTTCTGGAAGAGCTATTCCCAGACACCCAGGACTGTGCCCTGCTTTTGTTTGTGTTTGGGTTTTTTCTTTTTCTCGTTGGAGACTTGGGGCTGTTGTGTTTTTTTTTTTTGTGTTTCCCCTTTTCTTCATGTGCCAAAGGCAAGGACATTTGGGAATAGTGGCAGAGTAGGGAAAAGCTGGAAGAACGAAGATTCGTTGAGTGTCATGACCGCGGCGCTGTCACCAGGTGGCAGTGTTGCGCAACAAATGTCTGAAAATGTTTCACACACACATCACCTTGCTTGTTGGAGTGAGTGGGTCTCACGGCTGACGGGCCCACTCAAGCCAAATGACACGAAATTATGTTAGGATGTTGTTTTTTCTTTCCCCTGCAGGAGGATCGTCAATCAAGACCATTGAGAGTGGGTGGCTCTTAGACAGTGTGGGAGAAGGGTTGTGATTATGCAGATGTTTAAAGTGTTTTATGACATAAGTTGTTTTATATGTTCCCCATTCCCTGAGCAGGTCTTGGCACTTGACCAGCGTCCAATCACAGGGGGGAATGTGTAGCGGGGTCTTCAAATTGATGGGCTACACCTGGGGAATGGTGTGACCCAGGTGTATAATTGTGTTAGGGTTCAGACCCCTTTTTGTTTCGTGGAGGATTGGAGGATGTAGTATTCTCCTTTGCCTGTGGGTGGCGGGGTACCCGCAGGCTTTAGGTAGAATCATCTCCTGCAGTGCTCCCTGTTTTGTCCCTTCTCGGAGATGGTATGGCTGGGGCGGGGAACCCGCCGGGCCGTTGATGGGAGGAGATAAAAGGGGGAGACGCCCTTACCACAAGGTCGTTTGCGGAGAAGGAGGTCCTCGGAGGAGGAGGGTTGCGGTCCGCACCCAGGGCCCTTAGGCCTGGGTGCTGGAGATCCAGGAGTCTGGTCCAGGTGCCCATGGCCTGGTCCGGAATCATGTTGGCGTCCATCCCAGGCACCTTTAGCCTGGGGTGAGGTACTATCGAGGAGGCCTGGGGCCCAGTACCTTCGACTGGGTCCCGCTAGGGTGGACTGTCCGAGGGTCCCTGAGCGGAGGGACTCGTATCTGAGGTGAGGAGGCCAGAGAGGTTACCCACTGGAGACCCGGAGCAGCACCAACCCGGTGACAGTGGGCCTCTGGGAACTCTCTTGGGAGGACACATCCCCCTGATAGGGGCCACAGCGTATCGAAGAGGGCTCCATTGCTGTTCGTAGGGGTTGCTGGAAGAGACCCCATCTTTCCTGTTCTGTAACAGCCGGATTGGCTTAGGCGCCGCTGGTCATAGTACAGTGGCATAGAACTTAAACTTTAGGAAGTGCCTCGATCTGCTCGCCCCACCGTTGGCAAGGTTATAGGTCCCAACCAGTTTGCTGCAAAAGAACTGTTTATTGTGCTTTGCGTATTGGAGTGTCAAATAAACAAGTGTTGGACCTTTCTCCGGTGTGTGAACTCCAGTTACTGGAAGCAAAGGGGAGGCTGGTAAGCTTGCAATTACAGACTCAGTGCATTCACAGAACACACCGGCCCGAGGAAACATCAGTAAGTGGCCTTCACCTCCCTACTACATTGGGGAGGACATGGGCCGTGGCGCATCTCACTCTCACAACCCAGGAACCCCTAGACATGAGTTGGTGTGTAACCGATAAAGATGGAGAGAGGGTGAGGCCGCTACATATGGTTTTTATTTTTGGATAATTTTAATTTGCTTTATTTGCAGTGCCTAATTCACATGATTCTTAGCTGCAGGGAATGTCCCCTTTCTCCCCATGTTTTATTATTTAAAGTTTGGGGTTTGAGGCCTACCTGTAAATTTGGCTTACCTAACCTCTCCAGCATGCTATCCTGGGGCCATACCTACCTTGCCTAGTCATTTCCATGTTTTTTATTCTATGTTCCATCGTAGTGCTTTACCCAAAACGCACCCTAAATTTTGCCTAGGAATGTTTCATTTTTGTTAACTTCAATACAGAGTGCTACAGCCTTCATGTGTGATATTCCCAACTCATCTTCAACCCCCCCCCCATAATTTTTTTTTTTTTTTTTTTCTTGCTTCCAATTTTTTTATGTTTTGAACAGTTTCTACCAATGTTGCCCATGAATGTGTGTATGAAATCAGCTTTCAATGTTTCTGGCTCCAAGTATTAATTTGTTATTTCTTTAATTCCACAGTTCCCTTCTTCGCCACGTGAATGGCAGAATGTGGCTTCCGAGTTTGCCCAGCGATGGAACTTTCCGAACTGTGGAGGAGCCATCGACGGCAAACATGTTCGGGTCGTCCCACCACCCCATTCGGGATCCTTTTTTTATAATTATAAGGGGTTCCACAGCGTCGTGATGATGGCAGTGGTGTCGGCCACCTACGAGTTCCTCTATGTGGACGTTGGCAAGAATGGCAGGATGTCTGATGGAGGAGTTTTTGCCCAGACGGAGTTTGGAGAACGGCTCCTTTTGGATCTGCTGGCCTTGCCACCAGCGGAGCAGAATGTGGAGGGACTACCTTTTGTGTTTGTGGCGGATGAGGCGTTTGGCCTGGGACCCCATTTGATGAGGCCATTCCCGCAACGCACCCTCACCCCTGAGAGGAGGGTGTTCAATTATCGGCTGGCCAGAGCCAGAAGGGTGGTGGAAAATGCGTTTGGGATCATGGCCAGCCGATTTCGCCTCTTCCTTTTTTTTTTTTTAACAGAGAGTTTTTATTAGACAAATCAGCATTACAATACAACCAGTAAATAGCACATCCTCCAGTGCAGAGCAAACAAACAGGATAATGCGTCACATCCGGGGGAACACACCCCTCTCATTCGTTGCTAAATGCAAATAATCAACAAACATTGGCCCAAACCCGGTCGTGCATAAAACGACTCTAGTTCACCCCTCCCCGGCCACACAACAACCCTGAGTAGCAGTAAAGTCCAGGGACCAAGAGGGGCAGGGGGGGGGAAGCCATCCCCAACAACAGCCCAGTCAGTCACACCCAGGGGGGAGTTCCAAGTCAGAGCGAGTGGTCTGCCATGAAGACCAAATTTTGTCGAACTTTGCGGGGCACTGTCTACTCTCATAAGTCAATTTATATAGAGAAAGTACTGAGTCGACTGAGCGCTGCCAGGCGGCGCATGTGGGGGGGTCCTCAGATTTCCACTTGAGCAGGATTTCCCTCCTAGCATAAAATAGTGAGAAGGTCAGGCAGAGTTTACAATATCTATCCCCTTCCACGTCCTCCATATGATTCAGCAGTAGGATCTTGGGGTCAGTCAGCACGTTTAAGCCAGTCACGTCCGTCAGTCTGGAAGCCACATCCACCCAATAGGGCTGGAGTTTCGGACACGACCAGACCATGTGCCAAAACGTACCTATCTCCTGCCTGCATCTCTGACAATTAGGATCTCGCTGCGGGTAAATACGTGCCAGCCTCTGCGGGGTGTAGTAGGCTCTGTGGAGAAATTTAAATTGTATAAACCTATCCTTTGCAGCTATCATAACAGGGATATAAGATGCGAGGCAATCCCTCCACTCCTCCTCGTCCAGTGACAGAATATCAGCCCTCCATTCCTCCCACGGCTTAGTAAGCTTGGCATCAAACTGTACAGTGAGGTACAGGTAGAGGGACGAGAGGGGGCGGTCCATGAGGGCGGAGGATAAGAGTCGCTCAATAGAGTCTGACTCCAGGGTTATAGGCTCTGGGAATTGGGCCTCAAAAGCATGTCTCAGCTGCCAGTACCTAAATTGGAAAGAGACCGGCAGGAGATACGCCTGCCTGAGTTCCTGGAAAGGCATAATCGTACCCGCTTTCACTATATGTTTCAGAGTAACGATTCCCTTTTTCGCCCACAGGGATGGATCTGGGATACTATTCATGTGAGGCAGCATAGGGTTAGCCCACAAGGGCATATGCGGGGATACCAAGTTGGGTCGCCGGTACATTAGTCGAGCCTCCTGCCAGACCTTAACTGTGGTCCGCATGAGGGTCGTCATACAGGGGCTGGCCCTGAGGCCACGAAACGGTAGATTGCTCAAGGCTGCATAAGAGCCCACAATAGCCACCTCAAGTGTGACCGCCGGATTTTGTCTAGGCTGGGAGAACCACCATCTCACCGTAACCAGGACAGCTGCCCAGTAGTAAAGCAAAAAATTAGGGAGCGCCAGTCCACCTCCGGACAAAGACAAATATAAGGTCTTCCTCGCCACCCGGGGGGGGGTCTCCCAGCCCAGACAAAAGAGATCAGCAGGCTGTCCAACCTCCGGAAGAAAGACCTAGGGATATACGAGGGGGTATTGCGAAAGACCATCTTCAAAAGGTTGACTCTACCCACTGGCGTCAGAGGGAGGGACCGCCACACCGCGCACTTGGCCACTAGTTGGGTCATGAGTGGTTGTATGTTTTTGCCAACGTAGTCACCAATCTTACTGCTAACCTTGATGCCCAGGTATGTAAACTCGTCCACCCATCTGAGCCGCGTTCGTGTCGTGGGACGCGGGGCCGAGGGACATAGGGGAAATAAGACCGATTTGTCCCAGTTGATGCGAATACCGGAGTAGCCCCCAAATTGATCAATCAGATCTAAAGCCACCTGCAGGGATGAAGAGGCGTCCGCCAGATATAGCAGGGCATCATCCGCATACAGAGACAGCTTTTCTTCAATTGGACCTATTTTCAATCCCCGGACCCTCGTCTCAGCTCTCAACAGGATGGCCAGTGGTTCCATAGCAAGGGCAAATAAACCCGGGGAGAGGGGGCACCCCTGTCTCGTGCCGCGACCCAAGGGGAAGACGTCTGATAGACAGCCGTTGGTCCGAATTCTAGCAGATGGGGAGCTATATAACATGCGTACCCATTTCAGGAAGCCTGGCCCAAACCCGAAGCTGTCGAGCACCCCCCAGAGGTAGCCCCACTCTACAGAGTCGATGGCCTTCTCTGCGTCAAGTGAGGCCACCACTCCCGTCGACCCCTCACCAGCCCCATCAATGTGGGTGAGGAGGCGTCTAATGTTAATATCCGTTCCCCTACCCGGCATAAAGCCTGTTTGATCCGAGTGTACCAGGGCAGTAATGACAGAGTTCAGTCTTGTTGCCAAGATCTTGGCCAGGATCTTCGCATCAACGTTCAGCAACGAGATAGGGCGATACGAGGAACAGAGGGAAGGGTCCTTCCCCGGCTTCGGGATCACCACTATGACCGCCTCACCCATGGAAACAGGGAGCTCTCCCTGCTGCGCGGACACCGCGAATAGGGAATGTAGTCTGGGCACTAGTTCGTCTGCATAGTGTTTGTAGAACTCTACAGGAATTCCATCAGGCCCGGGCGTCTTGCCAGATTGCATAGATTTAAGGGCCCGCTGGATCTCCTGCACCGTGACAGGGGCGTCAAGTCGCTCACGGTAGGTCGCCGTAAGGACCGGAATGTCAATGTCTCCCAAATACTTCACCAGGTCCTCATCACCATAGTCCACCCTTGACTCATAGAGTGCACGGTAGAAGTCAGCAAAGCACTGATTAATACCCCCCGGAGAGCTTACCAGCTCCCCCGTGGGGCCCGTAATATGGGAGACACTAACCCCCCCTCCTGCTCCCTGGAAAGCCAAGCCAGCATCCTACCCGACCTCTCCCCCTGTTCAAAAATCCTATGGGACTGAGCGAGTAGCTTTTTTTGGGTAAGTGAGGTACGGATACCAAGGACCTCCCCCGTCAGGAGCTGCAGGTGGGCATAGTGTTGGGGGTCACGGGTCCTAATAAAGGTCTCCTCTGCACTGGCAGCCTCCCTTTCCGCCCTCACTAAGTCTGCGCTGCGTTCCCTACGAACTCTGGCAATAATGGTCTGGTAGTGTCCTCTCGTGGAGGCTTTAAAGGCATCCCATACAGTCCCGGTCCCCGCCGTGCCCTCATTGTCCGCCCAATAACCGGTCAATTCAGTTTGGAACTGGTCGTCCACAGAGGTGTCTGGGATCCAAAACCTGGACAGTCTCCACAGGCGAACAGGATGGCCCCTAGAGAAATCCAGCGCCAGAAGCAATGGTGCGTGATCCGAGATCCCCCTAGGCAAGATCTTCACATCTGTAACCCTTTGCAGGACCGGTCTGCCCGCATATACCAGATCTATGCGGGAGAACGTCCTGTGGGAGGCCGAGTGGCAGGTGTAGGCCAAGTCCCGAGGATGTTTCCACCTCCACACGTCCGTCAGTCCATAGACATCAGCCCACTCAGCCAACCCAGAGTAGTGTCGACCTCCAGGCGTCAGGCGATCCATATCTGGATCGGGGACCAAGTTAAAATCCCCCAAAAACACAGTATTATCAGAGGTGAACTCGGCCACCCTGCTCGTTATGTGGTTCAGCAGCAACAGGGAGGCTGGCGGGGGAAGATATAGACCCACTATGGTCCAGGTCAGCGAATGAATCACGGCATGAATTATGACGTATCTACCATCAGGATCGAGAATCAGGTCCAGGAGCCGGAACGGGAGGGACTTTAACACAAGTATACTGACCCCTCTAGAAAAGCTAGAATAGGTAGAGTGATAGTGGTGGCCCACCCATGGCTTTTTAAGTGACAGAATTCTACTCCCCATGAGGTGCGTTTCCTGTAGGACACAGATATGCGGGTTATAAGACTTAATAAATTGGAACACCAGGGAGCGTTTGGTCGGGGAATTCAACCCCCTGGTGTTCCACGATAGGATATTAACTGCTGACATGGACCGTCAGATTGATAGGGGGGACAGGATGACACCGCATGACTCCCGGACCTGACCCCCAGACCCAGGATGTACACATCTGGAAACAGAGCAATGCTGAAGTATCAACGTTTTGAATGTAAAGCAAAAACATAATGAAAACAAAAACAACAAAAAGAAAAAAACAGATCAGAACAAGAAAAATAGCCCCAGAAGGGCAACAATACCCACCCCCCACCCCACCCAACCCCCTAAAACTGAGGAGGGTATCCATCCCAAACAATAACAGCTCGCCGGCTGCAAAGGGGGTTCCGTGCAAGAGGCGAACTCAGCCCCCCAGATAAATTCTGGGGGGGGCCGAGCAACTGTCTGAGCGACTCTCTAAGTGCGAGACTTCCGCTGGTAATGCAACAAGCTGTAAGGGACAGGGGTTCAGGAGGATGGAAGCGGACAGGAACGCGTCCCAGCAGTACAGTCGATCCAGTGACAAGGGAGTAAACGTGGTATGGTCCCCTGTGTCACATGGGGGGATAAAAAGACCCAAAAAAAAAAAGGGGAAAAAGGAGTGTTCTCCTGATCACGTCAGGGGCGCTAACTTGGGTTCCCACATCGGCGGGGGCCAGCCGTCACCATCGGAGCTGCACACACCAAGGGGATTAGCCGGACACAACAGGTGCAACAACAGGTGTGAGAGCTCCGTCCAGGGGGCTAGTCTGCCGGCCCCACCGATATAGGCAAATTCAAAACAAGGGTGGTATCAAATAGTACATACCATGCGTCCAATCAGCGGGCCCGCGGCAGCGACTCCAACCAGACAGACACCTCCCTGGGATTAGTGAAGAAGCGGGTCGACTCCCCGTCCTGTACTCTCAGACGGGCCGGGAAAAGGATGCTGTAACGGATGTTGCGCGCCCTCAGAGTCACCTTGACCTGGTCGAACGACTTCCTGAGCTTCTGTGTTTCTACCGAATAATCGGGGAAGACCATCAGCTTGACGTTCTGGAATCGTAGGTCGCCCACGAGCCTGGAGGCACGGAGAACTTCGTCCCGATCCCGGAAGTTGAGCAGGCGGAGGATGAAGGTTCGCGGCGGGGTTCCAGGAGGTCCCGGCTTAGGAGGAATGCGGTGCGCCCTTTCCACCACATATTGGGGTGACATGCGAGCCTCGGGGAGGAGGGTACGCAGCATACCCTCTATAAAGCCTATAGGGTCACTCCCCTCTACCCCCTCGGGTAGACCGACAATGCGGAGGTTGTTGCGCCGGTTTCTGTTTTCGGCGTCCTCGGCTCTGTATTCAAGGGCATGAACTTTGGTTTGGAGATTGCGGAGCGCTGCGCCCTGTTCTGCGACCACATCTTCAGTGTTACTAACTCTCTGCTCGGTCTCCGCCATCCTGGTCCTAAGCTTGTCCATGTCCTGGCGGATAAGGCCTACGTCCATCTGGACGGCCTCTATTTTTGTGGTAAAGGTGGACTGGCATGTGGCAATGGCCGCCATGACTTCCGCCAGCCAGGGCGGTCGGGCTTCAGCCGAGTCCATGGGGCCTATCTGTGAGGCCTTGTGGGAGCTCCGGGTGGTACGGCTTTGCACCGGGAGATCAGCGGGCGTTGGAGGGGGGTCCGGTAACGGTTGAGAAGTTAGTTTTCTGCCCCCTTTGTTGGACCTTGCACCCGAGCTCCGGCGCCGCATTCAGGGTGCTCACCGTGCCCTGAAAATATAGTTGGCGGCTTTAGGGGTTCCCCCGTGTTCCCCCTGGAGAGTCACAAGAGGAGAAAGGGGGGGGAGAGGGGCCCGGTTGGACCGCCAGGAAAGGCCCCGGCTGCGGCCTAGCAGGTCGAGCGGGCCTGGACGCAGGATTGATGGATGGATGGATGGGTCAGCAGTCAGTGTGTCCACCTCTGTCCAGCCGCCCACAGCCCGCGTCAGCCCACCTCTCCCATGTGCAGGGGGCCGCAGCGCTCCTCCGCTCCGCTCCGGAGCTCCGATGTCCTCCAGGAAAGTCCGCGGCTGCGGCCTAGCAGCGCGAGCGGGCCCAGATGCAGGATGGACGGGGAAGTGAGCAGCAACCGATGCGTCCCCCACCACCTCCGCCGCCCACAGCCGCCGCCAGTGCACCAATCCGAATTGCAGGGGGCCTCAGCGCAGCTCCGGCCCGATCCGGACCCCCGAACGCCGCCAGGAAAGACCGCGGCCGCGGCCTAGTTACACGCGGAGGAGCCGGAATTCGCCTGTGGAGGGGTTAGCAGCCGTCAGGAGGACTGCCTCGCTTCCCTCTCTATTGCGCCCCACTCCCCCAGTCAGCAG
This sequence comes from Rana muscosa, assembly GCA_029206835.1. Taxonomy (NCBI): domain Eukaryota; kingdom Metazoa; phylum Chordata; class Amphibia; order Anura; family Ranidae; genus Rana; species Rana muscosa. The sequence goes on from CM055121.1 coordinate 845,392,591, forward strand.
GGGTGGATGAATCGGCCTCTAACTGCCCAGGATCCGGGTAAGAAGCTGAAAGCAGCGGAGCCCTCAGTAAAAGCAGCCGCTCACAGCGCCATCTTGGCCACGCCCCCCTTCGCCTCTTCCTTACCTCCATCCACCTTGCCCCATACAAATGGAACCATGTGGTTATGACGTGCTGTGTGCTGCATAATTTCCTAAGGGTGCATTCAACGAGTTATATATCTTTGAGTGGGCCTGAGGCCTCTTTAATCAATGCAGAAACTTTGGTGGCCCTGGAACCTGGCCGTCCTGGCTTGGCCCCCCCAACCGGACGTGAGGTCCGTAACCAATATGTGGACTATTTTATGGGTAGGAGGGCCATTGAAATGCCAGACAATCTATAATAATTTTCTAGCAAAAAAATATAACTTTTTCTTGAGTAAAGATTGGTTTGGATTTTTTATTGTATAATGTTTGATGTTTCTGGTAGGTTTACCTAGTGCACTTGTTTTGCCATGTGGATTAAACAATCTTTTAATTAGCCTTCATTGTCAGTGTAAACACCAAACATTGATTAGTTCACTCAGCACCACATTTACATAATGAAGCCACAATGATTTGTTATGTAAAAATACCTTTATTTCTTTTTTTAGGTGGGAAACTTCCTTAGAAATGTGGATGTTCCCTTAATTTCGGATGTATTAAAACGCATGACCAGCCATGCATAAACAAACTATATTCGTCAAAATTTTGAAAAAGCTAAACATGTGCTAGTCATTAAAGGGTAAAATAACAAAAAAACTTATAAAACTCTGCTAGTAAAACGTTATTTGGTGTAAAAACATTAGACACGCCCAAGCACAGCCATGATATTTTGGAGCCTTTCCTCCACCCGCTTTGTATTTGCCCTGATCTCTAGCAAGTCTCCCTTAATTTTTTCGAGGTCACGACAGCAGACCATCAGGTATTGGATCAGGATCTGGGCACTGTGATGTGTCAACTTATTGGGGTCTTCGGCCAGAACTGCACCTAAATGTAAAAAGAAATATGTAGGATAGAATATGTAGGCCTACATCTATTTAACATGCATGTGTCTGGTTTCACTCTGACCTGTGGTGGTGCCACTTTCCACTTCCCCAACATCACATTCCTCTCCATCCTGGGGTTCTGGGGGTATTGTTGTAGGTGTTGCAATTCTCGTCTCATCTGAGGTAGCTTTTCGAATCCCTAGGGAGATTGAAATAAAAGGAATAGTTTCATTAGTAGCGACTCAATTTTGCTAAAATAAGAAACATGAAAAAATACTTTGTAATCATTCTTTTGAAGCATGCTCCATTTTAAATTTTACCCCCTGTGCCAACCGGGACAAATGATTGGATACATAGCCCAAACCAATGCATATACATTTTGAACACAAATTTGACACATTGTAACACCCCAAAGTATCTACACAGGATCACCTGTGTGTGACACCCTCAAGCTTTTTGGCTTTAGGCCCACACTTGTACTACTGCGTTCAGATGTTTCATCAGCTGCTGAGCATTCACTCCCTTAACATTACCATGCATATCGTTTTTTCAAACAAACAAATGTCCTTTGGATTAGCACCCAAAAAATAAGTGAGGCCCAAATTTACTCCCCCAAATAAACCAAAATACATGGGTGTTCACACTGGATGATCCTAAAACATCGTTTGAGGAACTGTACGGAGAAAGAGGTTTAATACGTCCGTTTACTGTGCGGACAAACATGAAAGATGGTATCTTTCAGTGTACTATATGAAAGTTAAAAATACACGACAGAATACAAGAAAATAATATGTACCATGGAAACTAAAAAAAAATTACTTACTTTTTAATATAACTTTCTTGATTCTTTTATATTGGTCGGCCTCCCGCAACTTCAGATCTGACCATCGTTTTCTGAGCTGTTCCTTCGTTCTGCACACCCCGAATTTTTTGTGAAGACTTTTGACCACTTTGCCCATAATTCTGGACTTGACCAGATTAGGCCTTTTATACGGACCATGCTTGGCATCATAATCCTCCTTCTTTAAAATGGCGACCATCTCCACCATTTCCTCGAATGACATGTTGGATGCCTTATATCTCCTGGGTCTTGATTTGGGCTCCTCTGTAATTTCATCCTCTGTAGAGGTAATCTCAGCCACCTGTGTCTCCGCCATGTTTTGTTCAGCACTACGAGCGAGAAGGGGCGGGGAAAGTACAATATCGAACGTCAGGGGCGGGGAAAGCGTGCAGAGTTTCACGCATGCGCTGTGTATATCAAGTGAAGATCCATGTCTGGGAAATACGTTCATTTGTCGGGAGAGGGAGTTAGCAACGAACGTCGTGACGAAGGTACCTAACAATTTTACTTTTTGAGGTTCATCAGACGAGGAGATTTGTGTGCTCAAAATATGTAGACAATGCACAGTTGAGGAATGTTGCCTGAAATATATTTTTTCTTTGGTTTCTCGCTTTTACAGATATCATGAATACTTTTAAAAACCCAGACTTCATGGGGGAGTTCATCGACAAATGGCAAGAGCTCTCTATATTATGGCAAATAAAAAGTGGCGGAAATAAAAATAAAGACGCCAGGAAAGCAGCACTGGAGAGCCTGCTTGCATTTGTGCAAACAAAGATACCCACAACAACTCTCCAAGATGTCAAAAACAAAATTGCGACCATCAGAGGGACATACAGGACCCAGAGGACTATGGTCCTGAGGTCCCAGAGGTCAGGTGCACCAGCAGATAAGGTTTATAAACCCAGTCTGTGGTACTACAGTAAGCTTGCTTTTCTGGATGACCAGCTGGAAGTGCGGGAATCTCTCTCCACCCTTCCCCCCAGAGGTCAATCCAGCCTTCCTTGTACCCAACCCTCCAGCCTTCCCTGCAGCCAGTCCTCCAGCCTTCCTGTCAACCCTGCTCTGGCTTCCTCTGAGGATCAAGATCAGGGCCTTGAGGAGGCAGATTTGGAGATATGGAGCCAGGTAAAGTATTGATATCTATATTTATATCTTACAAAATTGTAGAATTTAAATAGATGTTAGTATTGTTAAAGGTATGTACACTTCTACCAATAAAGTTTGTGAAGAGCAAGATACAGTAGTGGCCTAATTTTATGTGCACAAGACAACAAAACCAGGATGCAGAATCAATGAAAATGACATAACTTTTGGCATTGATTTCAACAATGTCTAGAGGTGAACAATGTCTGTGATTGATGATGTGGCAAAATAAATAATGTCCCTTTCTTTTTTTACAGCCAGAGCAGAGCCAGGAAGAGGGTGATGTTGGGGATCAGGAGGAGGCAGGGCCCAGTGGCACCCAGGAGGAGGCTGGGCCCAGTGGCACCCAGGAGGAGGCTTGGCCCAGCACAAGAGCCCAGATGCCTCCCCTGGTAGTTAAACCACGAGGGCCAAGGAGAGGTAGGCAGGTGGAGGAGGAAACCAGGGCCTTCCTCAGAGAGGCAACAGCGGCCCTCAGAGAGGCACCCTCTGTTGATGAGGGATTTGCCGCAGTCCTCGCCCACAAACTAGGGCAAATGGAGTTGCAGCAAAAAATTTACAGTGAGACCCTGCTATTGAAAGTCATCAATAAGGGCGTGCTGGGTGAACTCACTAGGTACACGGACATAACGGAGGTTGTCCCTACTCCTCCACCTCCTCCTCCTCCTCCTCCTACTCCTCCTGCCACAACCTCTCCTCCTGATCCCCAGCCTCCAAGGAAGAAACCAACCAAGGCTGCAGAGAAGGCTGGAGAGAAGGCTACAAGGAAGAGGAGAAAATAATGCCTGCTGTAGTACCACAGACTGGGGACATATAGGACTTATCTGCTGTGGCTCCTGACCTCTGGGAGCTCAAGACAAGATTGGGCTCCTTTTTTTTGGGGATCTAATCTCTATTTTGGTTTGGACATCTTGGATGGTTGTTGTGGGGTCAAAGGGATGCACAAATGCAAGCAGGCTCTCCAGTGCTGCCTTCCACTTTAATTTGTTAATGTTCTGAAATAAAAATAATTTTAGTGCCCTTAAAATACTTGACTATGTGATTTGTATTTCAAAAGAGAGCTTGCTAGGGAGCAGGCAGGGACATCTCAAATTATATTATTGTTATTATCAGGGGACACAAACCTCCCTGAGGCCAAATGAGACACATTTGGAAGGTTGTTGTGGTAACTTTACACAAGAATAATTTAAGCCTAAATAATAAAAAAAAGGCCACAAAAAAAAACACAATAGGAAAATAAAATTTAAAGAAAAAAGGAGAATTACATTATTTTATTATTATTAGTATTATTTAGGAGGGAGGTGCGGCTTATAAATAATATTTTACAATCATTAGAGCAATTTGGAATTACTTTAGAAACAAGTTTGGCATAACTGTCAATGTCATTATCAAAAGAGGGTAATTTTAAAGCATTATCAAAAGAAGAACGGAATGCGCAGCATTAAAACGATGCTATTAATTCCACCGTGACGAATGTGCCATCTCCATTTCCAACATTAGCTTTACCAAAACGAGCGCTCCCGTCTCATAGTTGCTTCTGAGCATTCGCGTTTTTTTTCACGTCGTGAAAGCATACACACTATCGTTTTTCACGTCGTTAAAAAAAACGACATGAAAAACGACGTGAAAAAAGAGAGCATGTCCGGAATTTTTAATGGCCGTTTTTCACATCGTTAAAAATGCTCTGGAGCATACACACGATCATTTTTCAGGGCCACTTTTTAAAATGGCAGTTTTAACGGCATGAAAAACGATCGTGTGTACGGGGCATAAGGCCCCTTTCACACGGGGGGAGATCGGATGAAAATGGATCCGCCTGTCCATTTTCATCCGATCCAATTGACCAGACGGATGGAAAATAGGGTTTCCATCCGTCCGGATTTGGCGGATGTCAGTGGACATGTCACCGCTGACATCCGTCACTCCATAGAGGTGAATAGATCGTCCGATCAGGTCCGTCTTAAAAACGTACAGGTGGACCTGATCGGACAGCATATGTGAAAGGGGCCTTATATTTGTTATGTCTCGTGACTGGCACAGCACCAATCAACACTGTGTAGACGTAGATTCATAGTCCAGCCGTCCTTTGCTGCTATAGCGCATACATCAGCAGAGTACTAGAAACTCCTCCCTCAGATCTTTCCTTTCCCGGGAAACATTATGTGAACAGCAATGATTAAATAGTTGCAGACTTTGGGTGTAATTATTGGCTTTGATTCATTAAAGCCAAGAACACTGTATACTGTATACTCAGAGAAGGTGTCCCCCGCTTCAAGAGGAACTGCAGTCAAAGTCTAGGTAGCCGAATCAAAATAAAATCATCATTATGCAGATTAATCACCATACAACATCATAGGCCACACAACAAGCTCTAAAGGGCTTGTTGTGCCAACTAAGGTTGGGCACCGGGGATATAGAGTTTCTCATTATATTTATTAAGAGATAACGTCAATCCCGCAGATAAGTTCTTCTAATAACTGGATTCCTGGCAAGTAAAAGACATCGGCATTTATTAAAGTCCAACAGCAACTAAAACTTTTCTATTTAGTGTCTGTCTTCTTGTCCCCGTGATATACATCACTGATCAACCATCATTCATGTCCTGGTGTCACAGAGACAGGAAGTGAGGTGAACTCTACCTGAAGGGGGAAGGGCATTTCAAGAAACCCGTTTGTCCTACCAAAATAAAATAAAAATGATATGTGAATTTAACCTGTAGCGAAGACAAATATTCTATAACAGTGATGCCCAAACTGTAGTCCTTCACTCTCCTTTAACTTGCCCAAGGATGACACCCATGATGGGACAATAATAATGGGGCAATAATATTCCTCCCACTAACACTAATGATGGAGCACTATTCCTCCCACTAACACCAGTGATGGGGCACTATTTCTCGTACTGATCACAATGATGGGGCACTATTCATCACACTAACACAAATGCATACCTCCCAACTTTGTAAAGTCCCTTCGCGGGACATTCTGATGTCCCCTCTCCCCTGCCAACAACCAGAGTTGTTGAGCGGGGGGGGGAGGGGGTGGGACATTGGCAAAAAAAAACGGGAATTGCCACAGAAGTTGTTGAGCGGGGGGGGGGGGGGGTGATGGTTGCCGCCGGAACAAAAAAAAATTTAAGCGGGGAGGGGGGGGTTTGGGGCGCGGCGGGGGGGCCGCCGATCACGGGGGGGGCTCTTACCTGCTGCTGCTGCTGCTCCTCTTCTTCTCTTCATGTTTCCTGCTGTGCGGGAAACATGATAGTCTCGGGGGAGTGCGGGAAGGAGGAGCCTCTGTGGGTAAAACCCGCACAATCCGTGCCAGTTGGGAGGTATGCAAATGACGGAAGCACTATTCCTCCACTGACACCAATGATGGGGCATTATTCCTCCACTGACACCAATGATGGTGCACTATTCCTGTCACTTGACACCAATGATGGGGTACTTTTCATTCCACTGACACTAATGATGGGGCACTATTGCTTCCACTGACACCACAATTAGGCACTATTCCTTCTGCTGATACCAATGATAGGGCACCATTAATCCCACTGACACCAATAATGGGGCACTATTACTTCCACTGATGCCAACAATGAGTCCTATTCCCCTCAATAACAACAATGGGGGCACCTTCTGGATCTCTCTGAAGCTGAGGGTTTTTGAAGCATCCTGGAGATGAAGCTGGGAGTTCCTGGACCTTTGTGGAAATAGGGGCCTCTGAATCTGCCTGGAGTTTGAGGGTTTCTCGATTTACCTGGAGCTGGGTTTTTCTGGATTTACTTGAAGCTGATGGTTTCTGGATTTACCTGGAGATGACGATGGGGGTTTCTGAATCTAGCTGGAGATGGAGCTGGGGGTTTCCAGATCTACCTGGAGATCGAGCTGGGGGTTTCCGGATCTACCTGGAGATGGAGCTGGGGGTTTCTGGATCTACCTGGAGATGGAGCTGGGGGTTTCTGGATCTACCTGGAGATGGAGCTGGGGGTTTCCACATCTACCTGGAGATGGAGCTGGGGGTTTCCGGATCTACCTGGAGATGGAGCTGGGGGTTTCCCGATCTACCTGGAGATGGAGCTGGGGGTTTCCGGATCTACCTGGAGATGGAGCTGGGGGTTTCCGGATCTACCTGGAGATGGAGCTGGGGGTTTCTGGATCTACCTGGAGATGGAGCTGGGGGTTTCCGCATCTACCTGGAGATGGAGCTGGGGGTTTCCGCATCTACCTGGAGATGGAGCTGGGGGTTTCCGGATCTACCTGGAGATGGAGCTGGGGGTTTCCGGATCTACCTGGAGATGGAGCTGGGGGTTTCCAGGTCTACCTGGAGATGGAGCTGGGGGTTTCCAGATCTACCTGGAGATGGAGCTGGGGGTTTCTGGATCTACCTGGAGATAGGGGTTTTTGGGTCTCTGTGAGCTGTGATTTTTTTTAAGTAGCCTTGAGTTGGAGCTAGGGGGTTTCTGAAGATGCCTGGAGTTAGAGCTGGGGGTTCTGGTCTGGATCTACCTGGATCTAGATTTATGGATGTACATGGAGCTGGGGATTTCTGTGTCTACCTGGGGTTGGGGGTTTCTGGAGCTGGCTAGAGATGGAGATGAAGCTGGGGGCTTCTGGATCTACTTGTAGCTGGGGGTTTCTCTATCTGACCAAAGCTGGGGGCCTCCAAATCTGCCTGAAGTTGGGTGTTTCTATGTCTGCCTAGAGCTGGGGATTTCTTGATCTACCTAGAGTTGGGGGTTTCTTGATCTGCCCATAGTTGTTTTTTTTGGACCTACCTGGAGCTGAGAGTTTCTGGATCTGCCCTGAGCTAGGGGTTTCTATATCTGCCTGGAGCTGGGGGGTTTTCTGGATCTGCCCGGAGTTGGGGTTTTTTGGACCTACCTGGAGCTGAGAGTTTCTGGATCTGCCCTGAGCTGTGGGTTTCTATATCTGCCTGGAGCTGGGGGGTTTTCTGGATCTGCCCGGAGTTGTTTTTTTTTGGACCTACCTGGAGCTGAGAGTTTCTGGATCTGCCCTGAGCTGGGGGTTTCTATATCTGCCTGGAGCTGGGGGGTTTTCTGGATCTGCCCGGAGTTGCAGATTTCATATACATTAGGTAACCTGAGATCTCACCTGTCCTGAGGAGGACGAATGAGGACAGGCAGAGGAGAGCGCGCACCTTCATCGTCCCTCTGCCATTCTTCTACAACTTGCAATTAGGTGCTCTGATATTTGGAATGAGATTTTTATATCTGGTATTGGTTCCATGACAGGACAGACACACCCCTTATAATCTTCACAGAATGGCCAGCTCAGCAGATTTAGAAGTCCAAAGTTCCAAAAGCTCCTGTATACACATCCCATGTTCTGTAGAGCAAAGGTACTAAATACCTTCTGTGTAAAATATGATACACCGCCTGGGACAAAGATTCCAACCAATAGGGAAAAAACAATATCCCGACTAATGAGCACCACAAAATCTGTTCTCAGCCCATTTCCCCGCCTGAAAAAGTTTTGCCTATAGTTCCAAGTAAAGTGCTTAAGACATTGTCCTTGCCTGGTCTGAAGTTACTAAAGAGGTGTATCGTAAGTAGGGATGAGCTCGGTGTTCGAGTCGAACATACGTTCGACTCGAACATCGGCTGTTTGATCGTTCAACGAAGATCGAACGATTTGGGCCGTTCGCGCCTAATTCGAGTGACGCGAACGGCCCACAATGCACTACGCCATCGCAGTGTCATCCAGGCGCTGTGATTGGCCAAGCATGCACTGTGACCCCGCATGCTTGGCCAATCACAGCGCCGGCAGCGAGGAGAGCAATGATTGGCCACAGGCAGGATGCCTGTGGCCAATTATTGCTGAGGGTGTTTAGTACACGCCCCACACTATAAAAGGCCGCCAGCACGGCGGTCTAGTGTAGTGTGTTCCGGAGCAGGGAAAGAGAAGCATAGGCAGGGACAGTGACATTTTTTTTTTCTTGCTTAACCTGGATTCCTTTAGTTTAGGGAAAGAGAAGGATAGGTAGGGAGAGTGTCAGTGTGTTTTACTGTGCGAATCCTTGTTTCTAGGGACAGGGAAGGACAGTGAGGGAAATTCTCCTTGTGCTATAGTGTGCTAAAGCATTGATCATCAACCATCTTTAAAAAATCATTTTTTCTAGGGACAGAAAACTATAGGTAGGGAGAGTGTCAGTGTGTTTTACTGTGATAATCCTTGTTTCTAGGGACAGGGAAGGACAGTGAGGGAAATTCTCCTTGTGCTATAGTGTGCTAAAGCATTGATCATCAACCATCTTTAAAAAAACATTTTTTCTAGGGACAGAAAACTATAGGTAGGGAGAGTGTCAGTGTGTTTTACTGTGCTAATCCTTGTTTCTAGGGACAGGGAAGGACATTGAGGGAAATTCTCCTTGTGCTATACTGTGCTAAAGCATTGATCATCAACCATCTTTAAAAAAACATTTTTTCTAGGGACAGAAAACTATAGGTAGGAAGAGTGTCAGTTTCTTTCACTGTGATAATCCTTGTTTCTAGGGACAGGGAAGGACAGTGAGGGAAATTCTCCTTGTGCTATAGTGTGCTAAAGCATTGATCATCAACCATCTTTAAAAAAACATTTTTTCTAGGGACAGAAAACTATAGGTAGGAAGAGTGTCAGTTTCTTTCACTGTGATAATCCTTGTTTCTAGGGACAGGGAAGGACAGTGAGGGAAATTCTCCTTGTGCTATAGTGTGTTAAAGCATTGATCATCAACCATCTTTAAAAAAACATTTTTTCTAGGGACAGAAAACTATAGGTAGGGAGAGTGTCAGTGTGTTTTACTGTGATAATCCTTGTTTCTAGGGACAGGGAAGGACAGTGAGGGAAATTCTCCTTGTGCTATAGTGTGCTAAAGCATTGATCATCAACCGTCTTTAAAAAAACATTTTTTCTAGGGACAGAAAACTATAGGTAGGAAGAGTGTCAGTTTCTTTCACTGTGATAATCCTTGTTTCTAGGGACAGGGAAGGACAGTGAGGGAAATTCTCCTTGTGCTATAGTGTGCTAAAGCATTGATCATCAACCGTCTTTAAAAAAACATTTTTTCTAGGGACAGAAAACTATAGGTAGTGTGAGGGGGTTAGCTCGGCAGCGGGTGTGTGTGACCCCCGAGATGGGCTCCCCACACAAAAACAGGCCCAGCAAACGGAGGTTGTGGTTTTCAAAATCAAAAAGGTGCGGTTTATTTTCTATTTACAGTGACAAAACACAGCAAAGCAAAAGAAACATAAACAAAATAAATCCTGGTCAACTTGACCTCTGACTAAACATACAGGTTTCCTAACTAACAACTGGGATCAGCCTAGTGCTGTCCTAGTCCCTAAGTCCCTGGTTTTAAATGTCCAAGCAAATAGCCACACAGGCTTTGTCTCACCGCACAGGGGTTCACTCTCCCTAGACAGTCCACACAGGTCTGGTTCCAGGCATGAGCTAACATCTAATGAAGCTGGGAGTTCTTATAGAGGCCTAAATGAGCTGACAAGCTTCAGCTGGTCTCATCAACTCCCTGTCTGCACGACGCCCCACACTCTCCCTAGAGGTATGAGTCATCCATGAGCCCACTAGCCTCAGCTGGGCTTATACAACTCTCCACCTAGTTGTATAAGTCGGCGTAAAACCTGAATCTGGGCGAAATATATCTACCCCCCTGGATGCAACCAGGTGACTTTACCTTCCTGCTGTCACATACCCCCCCCCCTCTTGTTTTAACCTCGGGTTGGAACACCAGCAATCAGGCATTCATGTACTCGAGACAAAGCATCCACATTCCCCATTTGAACGCCAGGGCGATGCTTTACTGTGAAGTTGAATTCCTGGAGGGCCAGGAACCACCTATTCACTCTTCTATTTGTTTCCTTGTTTTGAGCCATCCACTTTAACGGAGCGTGATCCGTAATCATGTCAAAGTGCCTACCTAGCAGGTAGTACCGAAGAGAATCTAGAGCCCACTTCACCGCTAAACACTCCTTTTCAACGGTGGCGTAATTTACCTCATGGGACTTCAACTTCCTGCTGAGGTAAATGACTGGGTGCTCTTCCCCGTTCCAGACCTGGGACAATACTGCTCCTAACCCCACATCTGACGCATCACTTTGTACGACAAAGTCTTTAGAGAAGTCGGGTGAGTACAACACTGGCTGGCTACATAAGGCTTGTTTCAAGAATTGGAATGCTGCCTCAGCCTCGGGGGTCCATTTAATCATGACCGACCCTTTCCCCTTCGTCAGGTTGGTTAGGGGCACAGCCTTAGAAGCAAAGTGGGGAATGAATCGCCGATAATACCCAGCGATTCCCAGAAAGGCTCGTACCTGCTTCTTGCTGTTGGGACGTGGCCAACTCTGGATGGCCTCGACTTTGTTGAGTTGGGGTTTTATTACTCCCCTCCCAATGGTGTACCCAAGATATTTGGCCTCCTCCTGCCCAATGGTACACTTCTTGGGGTTAGCCGTAAACCCCGCTTCCCGAACAGAGTCCAGGACTGCTTGCACTTTTGGCAGATGTGAGGCCCAATCTGTGCTATGGACAATTATGTCATCCAGGTAAGCCGCAGCATACTTCCGATGGGGCCTCAGCATCTGGTCCATTTTCTGCTGGAATGTGGCCGGCGCATTCTGTAACCCGAACGGCATTCTTTTATATTGGAACGCCCCGTCTGGGGTTACAAATGCGGTTTTCTCTTTGGCCGACTTGGCCAGGGGGATTTGCCAATACCCTTTTGTGAGGTCAAGAGTCGTCATGTATCGGGCTGTTCCCAGCCGGTCGATCAACTCATCTATACGTGGCATGGGGTAGGTGTCAAATTTTGTAACTTTGTTCAACTGTCGAAAATCGTTACAAAATCGCCAGCTCCCATCCGGTTTAGGCACCAACACAATGGGACTAGACCAATCACTTTGGGACTCCTCTATCACCCCTAAGTTCAGCATTTTCTGTACTTCCTCCCGTATTGCCTCCCGTCGGGCCTTTGGGATCCGATAGGGTTTTAACTTCACCCTTTCACCGGGCGGGGTAATGATGTCATGCTCTACCCCAGATGTTTGTCCCGGCAGCTCAGAGAATACCTCCTTGTTGCGAAGCACAAACTCCTTAACCTCCTGTTGTTGGGGTTGTGACAAGGTGGCTGCTATTCCAACCTCCGGAATCACGCAACCAGTTTGAGCTGGTGACCAAGTGTCTGCGACTAGGGACTCTCTATCCCTCCAGGCTTTCAACAGATTAACGTGATAGATCTGTTCGGGCTTTCGCCTTCCTGGTTGTCTGACCTTGTAATTCACTTCGCTCACTTTTTCCATTATCTCGTAGGGGCCTTGCCATTTGGCAAGGAATTTACTTTCAACCGTAGGGACAAGTACCAGTATCCTATCCCCCGGGGAAAAGGTACGGGTCTTGGCTCCACGGTTGTACACTCTCTGCTGTGCTAACTGCGCTTGGGCCAAATGTTCCTTCACGATGGGCATTACCTGTGCAATTCGGTCTTGCATCAGGGCGACATGCTCAATCACACTCCTGTGGGGAGAACTCTCACTTTCCCAAGTTTCCTTGGCAATATCCAACAGCCCTCTTGAGTGTCTCCCATACAGTAACTCAAAGGGGGAGAATCCCGTAGAGGATTGGGGCACCTCCCTAATAGCAAACATCAGATAAGGAAGTAGACAGTCCCAATCCTTTCCATCTCTATCCACCACTTTCTTCAACATTAGTTTTAGGGTTTTGTTGAACCTTTCAACCAGCCCATCGGTTTGGGGGTGATACACAGATGTACGTAATTGCGTCACTTTGAACAATTTACACAGCTCCTTCATAACCCGGGACATAAAGGGTGTACCTTGGTCCGTAAGCAGTTCTTTACAAATACCCACCCTGCTAAACACAAGAGATAGCTCTTTGGCTATGGTTTTGGCCGAGGTATTTCGGAGAGGGATCGCTTCTGGATAACGGGTGGCATAGTCCATTATAACTAATATGTACTGGTGCCCCCTAGCGGACTTGATTATAGGACCTACCAAATCCATGGCGATCCTCTCAAACGGGACCTCAATGATGGGTAGAGGGACCAGCGGGCTACGGAAATGTGGCATCGGGGCCGACCTCTGACACACAGGGCAGGAGGAACAATAATTTTCTATGTCCTTCATCACCCCCGGCCAATAGAATCTCTGTAATACCCTCTCTCGGGTTTTCTCTGTCCCCAGATGACCTCCAAGAATGTGCCCATGGGCCAACTCCAACACCAACTTCCTGTAAGGTTTGGGCACCACAAGCTGCTCAACGGTTTCTTCTGCCCTTTTTGCCACCCGATACAGTAGGTCCTTCTCTACGCTGAAGTATGGGTAAGTGCAGGTATTATCTGGGTTCACTAACTCGCCATCTATTTTCACTACGTTTTCCCGTGCCTTTATTAGGGCGGGGTCTTTCAACTGTTCTGTGGCAAAGTTTTCCCTGTGAACCTCAAGATCAGAAAACTCCACAGACGGTAGGTTTTCGTCTGAGGAGGTGGGCTCCTCTCCAGTTTCTTGAGTCTCCCCTGCCAATACTGATAAGGGAAATTCCGGAGAGTCCTCACCACTCTCAGGGGAGTTCTGGCTATCACATTCCTGGTACATAGGGGCACCAGTGGGGGGCTCAGGATCATCCCACAGTTCCCAGAACTTCGGAAAATCCCTTCCCACAATGGCGTCATGCGGTAACTGAGATACTAAGCCCACTGGATGAGAGAGGGTACCTTTGGGGGTCTCGAAACACACTGTAGTCACTGGATACTCTCGGGTGTCCCCATGCACACAAATAACAGCTACCTTGCTATTCCCAGAGACCTCTGTTTTAACTAACTCAGCCTTTATCAGGGTCACAAGGCTACCTGAATCCAGCAATACCACAACATTTCTACCATTAACACACATTTTGCATAAATGTTTCTCAGTTCCTCGAATGGCAGTGCATGCGACTGTCGCACACAGCGACTGACGTCTGCCCATCAGAAAGTCACACTGCATGGGTTCCTCCACAACCGGGCAATTGGCTGCAATATGTCCCGCTTGCCGGCAGTGGTAGCAAACGATCCTTCTTGCGGCCTCTTGAGCCGCTGATTTCCCAGGCTGTTCTCGCCAAACTTGGGGTAGAGCTCCCACCCTCTCACTCTCTCCACCCTCACCCCTTGGAATCCTCTTATCCGCCCCTGGGGATGGTCTGGTCTTAGGGTGGAAAGTCCGAGTGTCTCTGGAAGAGGCCGTCAGGTTCTCTGTAGCCAAGTATTTCTCCACACGATCCACAAGACCATCGGCCGTCTCTGGGTCTCCATGGCTTACCCACTTTTGGATGGCAGTAGGAAGAGCTCTCAAAAACCGATCCATTACAACACGTTCCACAATCTTTGGTGCGGACAAAGTCTCTGGCTGTAGCCACTTTCTGCTCAGGTGAATGAGATCATACATTTGAGACCTGGGGGGTTTTCCAAGCTGGAAAGTCCAGTTATGCACACGCTGAGCCCGGACAGCCTGGGTGACACCCAGCCTTGCCAATATTTCAGCTTTTAGCATCGCATAGTCTTTTGCTTGGTTAGGCTCTAGGTCATAGTAAGCTTTCTGTGATTCACCAGTTAACAGAGGAGCCACCAGTCCAGCCCACTGCTCCTCAGGCCACTTTTCTCTTTCAGCGGTCCTTTCAAATGTGGTCAAAAATACCTCTGGATCATCCTCTCCAGTCATTTTTGTCAATAAACGACTCACCCCAAAGGACGCGGTATTAGTGGGACGGCTTTCCTCACTGGTCAGCGGACGTTGCTGCATTGCTGCTTCCATCTGTTGTTGTAGTCTCTGCTCTTGCTTCTGTAACAGGTCTATGAAGCGGGCCTCAGATTGCTGCTGGGCTTGTTGCTGAGCCTCCAGACTCTGTTGCAAAGTTGCGTTTGTCTGCTTCTGGGCTGCAAGGCTCTGTTGATGAGCTTGCTGCTGGGCTGCAAGGCTCTGTTGATGAGCTTGCTGCTGGGCTGCGAAGTTCTGTTGTTGAGCTGCAAGGCTCTTTTGCAAACCTGCATTTGTCTGCTGTTGATTGGCATTTGCTAGAGCCAGCTGCTTCAGTATCTCCTCCATGCTGGCTTAAAAAAAAACTGCCACTGGTTCTCCACCAACTGTGAGGGGGTTAGCTCGGCAGCGGGTGTGTGTGACCCCCGAGATGGGCTCCCCACACAAAAACAGGCCCAGCAAACGGAGGTTGTGGTTTTCAAAATCAAAAAGGTGCGGTTTATTTTCTATTTACAGTGACAAAACACAGCAAAGCAAAAGAAACATAAACAAAATAAATCCTGGTCAACTTGACCTCTGACTAAACATACAGGTTTCCTAACTAACAACTGGGATCAGCCTAGTGCTGTCCTAGTCCCTAAGTCCCTGGTTTTAAATGTCCAAGCAAATAGCCACACAGGCTTTGTCTCACCGCACAGGGGTTCACTCTCCCTAGACAGTCCACACAGGTCTGGTTCCAGGCATGAGCTAACATCTAATGAAGCTGGGAGTTCTTATAGAGGCCTAAATGAGCTGACAAGCTTCAGCTGGTCTCATCAACTCCCTGTCTGCACGACGCCCCACACTCTCCCTAGAGGTATGAGTCATCCATGAGCCCACTAGCCTCAGCTGGGCTTATACAACTCTCCACCTAGTTGTATAAGTTGGCGTAAAGCCTGCATCTGGGCGAAATATATCTACCCCCCTGGATGCAACCAGGTGACTTTACCTTCCTGCTGTCACAGTAGGAAGAGTGTCAGTTTCTTTCACTGTGATAATCCTTGTTTCTAGGGACAGGGAAGGACAGTGAGGGAAATTCTCCTTGTGCTATAGTGTGCTAAAGCATTGATCATCAACCGTCTTTAAAAAAACATTTTTTCTAGGGACAGAAAAGTATAGGTAGGAAGAGTGTCAGTTTCTTTCACTGTGATAATCCTTGTTTCTAGGGACAGGGAAGGACAGTGAGGGAAATTCTCCTTGTGCTATAGTGTGCTAAAGCATTGATCATCAACCATCTTTAAAAAAACATTTTTTCTAGGGACAGAAAACTATAGGTAGGAAGAGTGTCAGTTTCTTTCACTGTGATAATCCTTGTTTCTAGGGACAGGGAAGGACAGTGAGGGAAATTCTCCTTGTGCTATAGTGTGCTAAAGCATTGATCATCAACCGTCTTTAAAAAAACATTTTTTCTAGGGACAGAAAACTATAGGTAGGAAGAGTGTCAGTTTCTTTCACTGTGATAATCCTTGTTTCTAGGGACAGGGAAGGACAGTGAGGGAAATTCTCCTTGTGCTATAGTGTGCTAAAGCATTGATCATCAACCATCTTTAAAAAAACATTTTTTCTAGGGACAGAAAACTATAGGTAGGAAGAGTGTCAGTTTCTTTCACTGTGATAATCCTTGTTTCTAGGGACAGGGAAGGACAGTGAGGGAAATTCTCCTTGTGCTATAGTGTGCTAAAGCATTGATCATCAACCATCTTTAAAAAAACATTTTTTCTAGGGACAGAAAACTATAGGTAGGGAGAGTGTCAGTTTCTTTCACTGTGATAATCCTTGTTTCTAGGGACAGGGAAGGACAGTGAGGGAAATTCTACTTGTGCTATAGTGTGCTAAAGCATTGATCATCAATCAGCTTTAAAAAAACATTTTTTCTAGGGACAGAAAACTATAGGTAGGAAGAGTGTCAGTTTCTTTCACTGTGATAATCCTTGTTTCTAGGGACAGGGAAGGACAGTGAGGGAAATTCTACTTGTGCTATACTGTGCTAAAGCATTCCTCATCAACCATCTTTGAAATCCTTGTTTTTTGGACAGTCAGGAAAATTGTCGTTGTGTTATTCTGTGCGAAAGCAATCATCCTCAACCATATTTAGAAATCCTTAAGTAAAGGGACAGAGAAGGACACCTGAAGGTAGCCCTTATTGCTTTTTTCCCATCTCCCTGCAGGCCATCTATTAGAATGTCTGGAAGGCAAACAAGGAGAGGCAGACAGTCAGGAGGCAATAAAAGAGGGCAAGCAGGCTCTGTGTCTGGGGGCAACAGTGCTGGTCGTGGACGCGGTGCATTGTCATCAGCACATGGCCATGGGACACGCTTGTCCTTCTTTTCGGCAGCTGGACATGTTGAGCCACATCATGCCGAAGACTTGGTAGAGTGGATGACCAAGCCCTCCTCCTCCTCCTCATCCTCTCTCACCCAGGCTCAGGGTACTGGCAAAGCAGCTGCCAAAGCGTCCTCTTCCCTGGTATCAATGTCAGACTCATCATCAGTCACTCCTTCCCTAGACCCACCATGTCCTCCTCCTGAGGAGTCCCCCGAACTGTTTGAGCACAGTGTTGGGTACATGCTCCAGGAGGATGCCCAGCGTTTCGAAGGGTCTGATGATGAAACCCAGCTACAGGAAGGCAGTAGCGTGAGAGCAGACAGAGGGGATGCTCAAGAAGGACACCAATCTGGCAGTCATGTTCCAGCGGCTGCAGCATACTGCCAGATTGGCTCCAGTGATGAGGAGGGGGGGATGATGAGGTCACTGACTCCACGTGGGTGCCTAATAGGAGAGAGGAGGAGGAGGAGGATGAGGAGGAGGCACATCTCCAACGAGGCAGGATGCCCTTTGGTGGCCAGCGTAAGGGCAGTACACCGACGGAATCACACCGCAGAGCTCCGCCTCTGCAGGGCGCTGCCTCTGCCCGTCATTCAAAAAGTTCTTTGGTGTGGGCCTTTTTTGAGGCTAGTGCATCAGATCGCACAGCTGCTGTTTGCAACATATGTCTCAAGCGTATATCGCGTGGCCAAAACATCAGCCGCTTGGGTACCACATGCCTGACCAGACATATGTTGACCTGCCATGCAGCTCGTTGGCAAGCCTACCTCAAAGACCCACACCAAAGAACAAAGCGGACCTCTCCTTGCACCGCATCAGCTGGGATCTCCAACCCCACTATAACTTAAGTCCTCTCTGAAACATGCACTGAGAGGAATGAAGGTGTAGAATTAGGTGTGTCACAGCCAAGTAGTTGCGGCCACTCTGCTAGCAGTACACCGACGTCCGATTCTAGCAGGCAAATTTCCCTGCCCCAGCTGCTGGACCGTCGAAAGAAGTTCACTCCCAGCCATCCACATGCCCAGCGGTTGAATGCTAGCTTGGCTAAATTGCTAGCGCTTCAACTGCTGCCTTTTCAGTTGGTAGACTCGGCCCCCTTCCGTGAGTTTGTGCAATGTGCGGTTCCTCAGTGGCAGGTTCCCAAACGCCACTTTTTCTCACGGAAGGCTATTCCGGCTCTCTACCGGCATGTGGAAGGCAATGTCTTGGCCTCGCTGGACAGGGCGGTCAGCGGTAAGGTGCATATTACCGCTGACTCATGGTCCAGCAGGCATGGACAGGGACGTTACCTTTCTTTCACGGCCCATTGGGTCACTCTTTTGGCAGCTGGGAAGGATGCAGGACAAGGTGCAGTAGTGTTGGAGGTTGTTCCACCGCCACGCCTCCAAAATGCTACTACTGGTTGTGACACACCTCTCTCCTCCACCCCCTCCTCTTGTTCTTCCTCCATGGCCTCTTCCTGTGCTTTGTCCTCTGAACCAGCGGTGCTCCGTAGCCGTTCAAGGGGCTACGCAAGTACGCAGGCAAAAAGATGCCATGCCGTGCTTGCGCTGGTGTGTTTGGGGGACAGAAGCCACACTGGGGCAGAGGTCCTGTCTGCTCTGCAGGGCCAGGCCGAGAGGTGGTTGACGCCACGCCAGCTTAAGCCAGGAATGGTGGTTTGCGACAATGGCACCAACCTCCTCTCCGCCCTCCGACAGGGACAACTGACCCATGTGCCCTGTGTGGCTCACGTCCTTAACCTGGTGGTGCAGCGGTTCTTGGGCAGGTACCCGGGCTTACAGGATGTCCTGAGGCAGGCCAGGAAAGTCTGTGTGCATTTCCGCAGATCTTATAATGCCAGTGCTCGCCTGGCTGAGCTGCAAAAGGAGTTGAACCTGCCCAAGAACCGCCTTATATGTAACATGCCCACCAGGTGGAACTCAACGTTGGCCATGCTGCAGCGGCTGCACACGCAGCAGAGGGCCATCAATGAGTACCTGTGCGACTACGGCACCAGGACAGGGTCAGGGGAGCTTGGTTTTTTTTCTCCACGCCAGTGGGGCATGATCAGGGATGCATGCACTGTCCTGGCACCATTTGAGGAGGCCACGAGGATGGTGAGCAGTGACAGTGCATGCATCAGTGACACTGTACCTCTTGTCCACCTGTTGGAGCACACGCTGCGTGGAATAATGGACAGGGCACTTGAGGCAGAACAGAGGCAGGAAGAGGAGGACTTCCTTGCCTCTCAAGGCCCCCTTTACCCAGACAGTGTTCCTTCTGTCCCACCCATCGCACAGGAAGAGGAGGAGGAGGAGGAGGAGGATTGTGTCAGCATGGAGGTGGAGGCTGGCACTCAGCATCATCAGCAGCAGTCTTTTAGGGATGATTTACAGTCCCAAGAAACCAGTGGACTTGTACGTGGCTGGGAGGAGGTGGCTGCGGATCATGTCGTCCTTAGTGACCCAGAGGACTCCGGACCGAATGCCTCAGCAAACCTACGCTGCATGGCCTCCCTGATCCTGCAAAGTCTGCGGAAGGATCCTCGTATTCTTCGGATCAAGGAGAGGGACCATTACTGGCTGGCCACTCTCCTTGATCCACGGTACAAGGGTAAGGTTGCGGACCTTATGTTACCGTCGCAGAGGGAGCAGAGGATGAGACAACTCCGGGAGGCCTTGCAGAAAGGTCTGTGCAACGCGTTCCCAGAGACTGGGAGGTTACAAACTCCTGGTCCTGGACAACGAGTTGCTGAGGCTTCGGCCAGTCAAAGAAGGAGCGGTGGGGAAGGTGGCCGTCTGACCGATGCGTTCAGACAATTCTTTAGTCCGCAGCCCCAAAGTATGATCGGTTCCAGCAACCATCGCCAGCGTCTGATAAACATGGTGCAGGAATATCTAGGGGCAAGGTCAGACTTGGACACCTTCCCCACCGAAAATCCTCTGGCTTACTGGGTCTTGAGGATGGATCACTGGCCAGAGCTTGCACAGTATGCAATTGAGCTACTGGCCTGTCCTGCATCCAGCGTTCTTTCGGAACGCACATTCAGTGCTGCTGGAGGATTTGTCACAGATCACAGGGTGCGCCTGTCCACCGACTCGGTTGATCGACTGACTTTCATCAAGATGAACCAGTCTTGGATCACCACCAGCTACCACACACCTGATGCTGATATAACAGACTAATTGATTTTAACATGTCACATCCCTTCAAGACTGATGCTGATGATGAGTGCCTGTGCTGTTATGTTGACTGGCTATCCTCCTCCTCCGAGTCCTCAATGATACGATTGATGATGATAGCTTGGAAGATCATTTTTGTTTATGGGTGCCGCCACCAGTGGCTAAGGCCCAATTTTTCAGCCCCTGTTTTACAGGGGCGTGTAATTACAATTTTTTTAGCAATAATTTGCCATAGGGCTCATTGCTGTGCTCCAAGTACAGTATCTGTGAGGGGTTGGAGTGTTGTGCCACCAGTGCCTAAGGCCCAATTTTTCAGCCCCTGTTTAACAGGGGTGTGTCATTACAATTTTTGAAGCAATACTTTGCAACAGGGCTCATTGCTGTGCTCCAAGTACAGTATCTGTGAGGGGTTGTAGTGTTGTGCCACCAGTGCCTAAGGCCCAATTTTTCAGCCCCTGTTCAACAGGGGCATGTAATTACAATTCTTGATCTAATAATTCACAGCAGGGCCCATTGCTGCACCCACCAAGAGTAACTCTGAGGGCTTACAGTGTTGTGGCAACGCCACCACCACCACCACCACGAAAGGCCCAATTTTTCAGCCCCTGTTCAAAAGGGGCATGTAATTACAATTCTTGATCTAATAATTCACAGCAGGGCCCATTCCTGCACCCACCAAGAGTAACTCTGAGGGCTTACAGTGTTGTGGCAACACCACCACCACCACCACCACCACGAAAGGCCCAATTTTTCAGCCCCTGTTCAACAGGGGCATGCAATTACAATTCTTGATCTAATAATTCACAGCAGGGCCCATTGCTGCACCCACCAAGAGTAACTGTCAGGGCTTACAGTGTTGTGGCACCAGCACCACCATCAAAGGCCCAATTTTTACTACCACTGTTCAACAATTATATGTAATTAAAATTCCTGATATAATAGTTGACAGCAGGGCGTTCCAGCACCAACCAAGAGTAACTGTGAGTGCTTACAGTGTTGTGCCAACACCAACAACTAAGGGGCCTATTTCTGCAGAGTATATACGGCAGGTCCCTACTTTCAAACATCCAACTTACAAACGACTCCTACTTGCAAACGCAAGAAGACAACAGGAAGTGAGAGGAAATCTACCCCTTGGAAGGAAAATTCTCTCCTGTAAGAATTAATATGGGAGAAAGGTGTCTCCTCTGTACTGATGCTTTATCAGCAATCCTTGTTTCAAGAAAAACACCACATTTCAAAAACAGTTGTCATTGGGACAGAAAGTGAGGTGAAATGTTCTGAACAGGGGCACAGACAGCAAAACAAATGTTACAGGGGTGATAACCCTTACCTATGTTTTCCAAAAAGTTTAAAAATAGATTTTTGGGCTGGAGCTACACTTAAACAATGTACCTGTTCAAAATTACAAACAGATTCTACATAAGAACAAACCTACAGTCCCTGTCTTGTATGCACCGCCTGTATACGGCTGTTCAGAGTATATAGGGCCTTTTTTATTTTATGTGCGGGGTTCCCCTTAATATCCATACAAGACCCAAAGGGGCTGGTAATGGGCTGGGGTAGGGGGGGGGGGGGGTCATGAGGTAGCTATGCCATTTTTCTTAAAGATTTTCATCCATATTACCGGGACCAGACATTACATTAAAGCCGCAAGCAGTTTTAAATGGCTTTTTTTTCCTTTAGAAGTGTCATTTTGTGCAGGGACAGTTCTAAACACGGGAAACACGTGGCACTTCACAGGCATACTTTAGACACCCCCCAGGTACGATATTTAAAGGAATATTTGACTTTTTTTTTTCACTTTATGCATCATTAAAATGACTGCTCCCGAAAAACGGCCGTTTTAAAACTTCTTTTTGCATTGATACATGTCCCCTGGTGCACAACCCGGGTTCCCAAACCCTTTTTAGGACAATAACATGCATAATAGTCGTTATAATTAGCACTTTAGAATTCGAACGTTCGCATCCATTGTATTTAATAGGGTTCTAATGTTCGTACGAACTTTCGGTCCGTTCGCGGGTTCTGGTGCGAACCGAACCCGGGGGTGTTCGGCTCATCACTAATCGTAAGTAACCAGCACACATCTAGATCTAGGTAACAAGTGGTTCTTTAACACATTGGCGTATGAAGACATCAATGTAGAATGAAGCAGCAAAGAGTAACAGAAGTGTAACAAGCAGCCTGGCGATGACATACCTCCCAACATTTTCAGATGGGAATGAAGGACACCTACTAACAAATGTATGTAGCCATAGGACACGCCCCTGCCACACCCCCTAAAGGAGAATTAACCAAAAAAAGGTTAAATAATTCCAGAAGGACTTTTTTTTTACCACTACTATTCCTTTATATTGGCTTTTAAAATGTACAAATGCAGCAATTTAGAAATCAGATGAAAGGTTTAGCACTGGGAAACACTTTTTAAAAGATAAAAAGTGCATTTTATATATGTAGCACACCCCCGTAGGAGCTGCTGGTTTAATTTTTTGGGCCTTGCACATTACCTCAACATTCGTTGTCTAGGGGTTGAGAGTCTACAGTAACTTCAATGTTCACACAAGTTATGAATCCTTTTTTTCAGGCTTTATTTTCCAGACAAACTTGTATAGGAAGAGGGATGGAGGGTTAGGGGAAGGTTCAGGCACACACAGCAGATCACTGGGGAAAACTTCTAAGATACAAAGTCTCACTCACCACTCTCCTTCGAGTGGGTACTGCTCACCCGGATAGGCCCCTCTCACTTGGCCTAGCAGCCGGAATGATGCACAAACAGATAAGAGAGAACAGTCTCTGCCACAGACCTTTTTGATGGTTATGTTGAACCGTTCAGTTATCCTCTGCCACAGGATTTTAGTACCAGCCTTACAGTCTAAGAGCCTTTAAGCCAACCCAGCAGACTGTAAGGTTACTTTAGTTACGGTGCATCCCTCAATAAGGTCCCCAGGCCTTCCGCAAGATACCGGCCTTCCGCTCGGTCCTCTCCAGGACAGGTCCTCCCCTGGTGTCCTCCATTGAGTGGCTTCCTCCCTCAGGACGGACAGCACAGGATCACCTTCAAGCGTAGGCCCCAGTCAAGCCAACTGGGCCTACCTGGCATAGTTACAGCCTCGGACCAACATGGCTCAGAGGCTGAATTGTCAGTAACACATGCCTCGAGCCAGAAGGGCCACGAGGTGAAGAAGAGCCCAGAATAATGGCGTCTGCCCCTTAGGTACCCTTCCCCAGCATGCTCAGCGGGTAGACCACTCCCACTGAACTGTTCCCGGGGAAAGACACCCAATGCACTTTGGCCTGTTTGTCTTCTACATTGGCCTGGGGTGGTAACGCCACCTACAGGTAAACAGTGGGAAGTCCTTCCAACACAGCCATAGCCGGAAGAGAGGCTGATTTAGCCTTAATTATTTACAGAGTCTGAGCTAACTACCAGTTCAGGCACCCACTAAATTTAACATAGCGCCTTGTCATCAGGAGCAGGGCGCTACATATACAACTATATAGATCGGACTAAAATGAGGGACAAATGAGGAGGAATGAGGGACAGAGGGACATTGCTCCAAATCAGGGACAGTTGGGAGCTATCGCATACCTCACATTTTTGGAGATGGGAATAAGGGACACCTATCAGCAAAACTATGCAGGCCTAGGACACACCCCTTGCCACGAGAATTGTACAAAAAACAAGATTTGTTAAACCCACAAGTGCTTTTTTTTTTACCACTACTATTATTTTTAATGCAGCAATCAGTACCACCTTTTGTTGGTCCCCACCCACCTCTGTCTGTCCTCACCCATTTTGTGTGCCCCACCCACCTCTGTCTGTCCCCACCCATTTTGTGTGCCCCACCCACCTTTCTATGTCCTTTGCAACGTTTTTCTGTCTCCTCCCACTTTTATGTCCCCACTCACCTTTGTTTGTCCCCACCTACCTTTTTTCTGTCCTCACCCACCTTTGTCTGCCCCCACCTATCTATGTACAGCACCCTACAAGCCCCTCCCACCAGCCATGATTTGACTGCATTGCATGAAGAAGCACAGAGACCCAGTGATGATATCATTAGGTCTAAAATAAGGGATATGGTGAAAACAAAAATATTTTATTTTTAATTAAAGGGGGGTGTTGATGGGTGGGGGGGGTCAGTGCAAAATATGAACATGTTGTTGGAAGAAGGTGGTAGAAAAAAGACAGATGGAGAGAGTGAGGAGAAGACAGAAGGGAGGAACATCAAGAGATAGATGGAGGGAGAGGAGGCCAGAAGAGAGAGCAGAAGAGATAGAGGAAGAAATAGAGGGAGATGAAAATGTAAAGTGAATGTGGGTTCCTTCATCTTGGGGGGTCATAAAGGAGAAGATGGGGAGAAGAGAGAATGAGACTGACATATAGAGAATGGATGGAGGTCTACAGCTCCCCTCTCTCCTCCAACGTTCCAGAAAGGATCTTGCTCCAGAATTGGAACTTGTCCTCCCTTAGCTGAGCCGATGTTTTCTGCTTCAAGTTCATTTCCAAATATTGTCCCTTTCTGTCATACAGAGGCCACTCTACCAGACCCGGTCCATTGGGGTCCCTGCCAGAAATAAATTATTCACATTTTAGTACAGAGCATTATATTCAAGGCATTTGTGTCTCATGATCTGTCTGACTCTTATGCCGCGTACACACGATCGGAAATTCCAACAAGAAAACCGTGGGTTTTATTCCGACGGAATGTTGGCTCAAACTTGTTGCATACACACGGTCACACAAAATTCCGATCGTCAACAACGCAGTGACGTACAACACTACAACGAGCCGAGAAAAATTAATTTCAATGATTCCGAGCATGCGTCAAATTGATTCCGAGCATGTGTGGTTTTTGGTGCGTCGGAATTGCATACCGGAATTTTTCTTGTCGGAAAAATTGAGAACCAGCTCTCAAATTTTTGTTGACGGAAATTCCGTCAGAAAAAGTCAGATTGAGCCTACACACGGTCGGAATTTCCGACCAAAAGCTCACATCAAACTTTTCTTGGCGGAATTTCCAATCGTGTGTACGCGGCATTAGAGGTCTATTTATAATAATAAAAATCTCTCAGCCATTTGTGAATCAGCACAATCATTCCGTGGGAATTGGGCAAAAATAACGTTCTTTAGGCTGTTTTCTCTTCTGAATGAATGGCCTTTTGTGATAGGCAGTAGTAAAATAATGCAATATGGCCACTAGATGGAGCTAAGGAGCATAGGAAACACATAGGTCATTGTAACAAGACATACAATGTAACAATTCTAGAGAGAATCAGATTGGTTACATTTTTGGATAATAAGGCCCTTACTGGGAGAATGTCCCAATTTAGTGATATCTTTATAGGATTTGTAGATCGTTAATGTCCTATAAAGTTCTCAGAGAAGACCTGTGTTGGATCTGCTGCCTCGTCCTCCTCCTATTCAGGATCTACCAATCAACATCAATGATTCTGTGCAGGAAGGACCACAAAGTCTTCTTACCCGTTCCATGCAAAGTTGGCCCAGTATCTCATGATGGTTCTGGAGAGGACCTTCTCTTCATTTGTTGCATCAACTTGGCAAGAAAACAACAGAGAACAAAGAGTGAAGAGAGCTATTCGTTCTCCTCGGAAACTAACCTATACTCAGATGGGAGAATGTTCTGAGGATTCAGTTGTAACTGCAAGAAGGACAATAGAGAAACCTGCCCCCTCCACTGTGCATTTAGTGGAGGGCAACCCCAGCTCACTCTCTGGCACAGTTAGGCAGGTCACTTCCACTAGTATGACCTGTGGGCAGGACGATCTTCCTCACCAAGTTTGATGGAAGGTTCCCCTGCCCAGTTCTTTTGCTACTGTAAATTGTATTGTTTGCAATTAATGTTCCTATTATCTTTGGGGACCAAAGATTTTAAGTGGGGGGAGTGTGTAGCGGGTGTTTGCTTTAAGGTCCAGAGACTACCATACCCAAGATGCATTTCCCCGCGCAAGGACTGCTGGGGCGGGGTATTTAACCAGAGGGCCGGCCTGAGAACTCTCTCTTTGGACACTGCCCGACCAGCAAGTGGACCTCCGTGCTGAGTCTGCTGATAATACAGGGCCTGAAGCCTAGGCCTGTAAGCTTTAGAGAGGGTCTGTGAGGGATCAGTTGCATAGATGAAGGCTGTCCAAAGCAAGGAATAAATTATTACACCTTATACCTTTACCCCTAGGCAAACCCCCCCCCCACAAATACTTGGGTAATTTATACTTGTTTCTGGAATTGGACTTTAAGCAATATCCTGATATTTACTCAGGTCAGAGATCTAGGAATACAGAATCTCATATTTGTTTTTTCATTTTGCAGCCCTTGGACATGGACATGGAAACAAACTGTCGCCTTCCTCCATCAGCGATAGATGTAAAGGCATTGGAAATTCCAGGAAGAAAAATATACATTCCTGGATTCCCAAACATCAACAGGCTGTGAGGATGCTTGTCATGCCTGTCAACCTGTAGTGTCATGCCTGTCAACCTGTAGTGTGTAGTGTGTAGTATGGTATGTGTGTATGTGTGTGTTGTGTGTGTGTGTGTGTAGTATTTAGTGTGTAGTGTGTAGTATTTAGTGTGTAGTGTGTAGTGTGTAGTTGACAGTGTGTGCCAGCAGTAGTGATGAGCCGAACACCCCCGGGTTCGGTTCGCACCAGAACCCGCGAACGGACCGAAAGTTCGAACGAACATTAGAACCCTATTAAATACAATGGATGCGAACGTTCGAATTCTAAAGTGCTAATTATAACAACTATTATGCATGTTATTGTCATAAATAGGGTTTGGGAACCCGGGTTCTGCACCAGGGGACATGTATCAATGCAAAAAGAAGTTTTAAAAACGGTCGTTTTTCAGGAGCAGTCATTTTAATGATGCATAAAGTGAAAAAAAAAAAGTCAAATATTCCTTTAAATATCGTACCTGGGGGGTGTCTAAAGTATGCCTGTGAAGTGCCACGTGTTTCCCGTGTTTAGAACTGTCCCTGCACAAAATGACACTTCTAAAGGAAAAAAAAGCCATTTAAAACTGCTTGCGGCTTTAATGTAATGTCTGGTCCCGGTAATATGGATGAAATTCTTTAAGAAAAATGGCATAGCTACCCCATGACCCCCCCCCCTACCCCAGCCCATTACCAGCCCCTTTGGGTCTTGTATGGATATTAAGGGGAACCCCGCACATAAAATAAAAAAGGCCCTATATACTCTGAACAGCCGTATACAGGCGGTGCATACAAGACAGGGACTGTAGGTTTGTTCTTATGTAGAATCTGTTTGTAATTTTGAACAGGTACATTGTTGAAGTGTAGCTCCAGCCCAAAAATCTATTTTTAAACTTTTTGGGAAACATAGGTAAGGGTTATCACCCCTGTAACATTTGTTTTGCTGTCTGTGCCCCTGTTCAGAACATTTCACCTCACTTTCCGTCCCAATGACAACTGTTTTTGAAATGTGGTGTTTTTCTTGAAACAAGGATTGCTGATAAAGCATCAGTACAGATGAGACCCCTTTCTCCCATATTTATTCTTACAGGAGAGAATTTTCCTTTCTAGGGGTAGATTTCCTCTCACTTCCTGTTGTCTTCTTTCGTTTGCAAGTAGGAGTCGTTTGTAAGTTGGATGTTTGAAAGTAGGGACCTGCCGTATATACTCTGCAGAAATAGGCCCCTTAGTTGTTGGTGTTGGCACAACACTGTAAGCACTCAGTTACTCTTGGTTGGTGCTGGAACGCCCTGCTGTCAACTATTATATCAGGAATTTTAATTACATATAATTGTTGAACAGTGGTAGTAAAAATTGGGGCTTTGATGGTGGTGCTGGTGCCACAACACTGTAAGCCCTGACAGTTACTCTTGGTGGGTGCAGCAATGGGCCCTGCTGTGAATTATTAGATCAAGAATTGTAATTACATGCCCCTTTTGAACAGGGGCTGAAAAATTGGGCCTTTCGTGGTGGTGGTGGTGGTGGCGTTGCCACAAGACTGTAAGCCCTCAGAGTTACTCTTGGTGGGTGCAGCAATGGACCCTGCTGTGAATTATTAGATCAAGAATTGTAATTGCATGCCCCTGTTGAACAGGGGCTGAAAAATTGGGCCTTAGGCACTGGTGGCACAACACTACAACCCCTCACAGATACTGTACTTGGAGCACAGCAATGAGCCCTGTTGCAAAGTATTGCTTCAAAAATTGTAATGACACGCCCCTGTTAAACAGGGGCTGAAAAATTGGGCCTTAGGCACTGGTGCCACAACACTCCAACCCCTCACAGATACTGTACTTGGAGCACAGCAATGAGCCCTATGGCAAATTATTGCTAAAAAAATTGTAATTACACGCCCCTGTAAAACAGGGGCTGAAAAATTGGGCCTTAGCCACTGGTGGCGGCACCCATAAACAAAAATGATCTTCCAAGCTATCATCATCAATCGTATCATTGAGGACTCGGAGGAGGAGGATAGCCAGTCAACATAACAGCACAGGCACTCAGCATCAGCATCAGTCTTGAAGGGATGTGACATGTTAAAATCAATTAGTCTGTTATATCAGCATCAGGTGTGTGGTAGCTGGTGGTGATCCAAGACTGGTTCATCTTGATGAAAGTCAGTCGATCAACCGAGTCGGTGGACAGGCGCACCCTGTGATCCGTGACAAATCCTCCAGCAGCACTGAATGTGCGTTCCGAAAGAACGCTGGATGCAG
This sequence comes from Rana muscosa, assembly GCA_029206835.1. Classification (NCBI taxonomy): domain Eukaryota; kingdom Metazoa; phylum Chordata; class Amphibia; order Anura; family Ranidae; genus Rana; species Rana muscosa. Next base: position 845,421,573 of record CM055121.1, read on the forward strand.
GACAGGCCAGTAGCTCAATTGCATACTGTGCAAGCTCTGGCCAGTGATCCATCCTCAAGACCCAGTAAGCCAGAGGATTTTCGGTGGGGAAGGTGTCCAAGTCTGACCTTGCCCCTAGATATTCCTGCACCATGTTTATCAGACGCTGGCGATGGTTGCTGGAACCGATCATACTTTGGGGCTGCGGACTAAAGAATTGTCTGAACGCATCGGTCAGACGGCCACCTTCCCCACCGCTCCTTCTTTGACTGGCCGAAGCCTCAGCAACTCGTTGTCCAGGACCAGGAGTTTGTAACCTCCCAGTCTCTGGGAACGCGTTGCACAGACCTTTCTGCAAGGCCTCCCGGAGTTGTCTCATCCTCTGCTCCCTCTGCGACGGTAACATAAGGTCCGCAACCTTACCCTTGTACCGTGGATCAAGGAGAGTGGCCAGCCAGTAATGGTCCCTCTCCTTGATCCGAAGAATACGAGGATCCTTCCGCAGACTTTGCAGGATCAGGGAGGCCATGCAGCGTAGGTTTGCTGAGGCATTCGCTCCGGAGTCCTCTGGGTCACTAAGGACGACATGATCCGCAGCCACCTCCTCCCAGCCACGTACAAGTCCACTGGTTTCTTGGGACTGTAAATCATCCCTAAAAGACTGCTGCTGATGATGCTGAGTGCCAGCCTCCACCTCCATGCTGACACAATCCTCCTCCTCCTCCTCCTCCTCCTCCTCCTCCTCTTCCTGTGCGATGGGTGGGACAGAAGGAACACTGTCTGGGTAAAGGGGGCCTTGAGAGGCAAGGAAGTCCTCCTCTTCCTGCCTCTGTTCTGCCTCAAGTGCCCTGTCCATTATTCCACGCAGCGTGTGCTCCAACAGGTGGACAAGAGGTACAGTGTCACTGATGCATGCACTGTCACTGCTCACCATCCTCGTGGCCTCCTCAAATGGTGCCAGGACAGTGCATGCATCCCTGATCATGCCCCACTAGCGTGGAGAAAAAAAACCAAGCTCCCCTGACCCTGTCCTGGTGCCGTAGTCGCACAGGTACTCATTGATGGCCCTCTGCTGCGTGTGCAGCCGCTGCAGCATGGCCAACGTTGAGTTCCACCTGGTGGGCATGTCACATATAAGGCGGTTCTTGGGCAGGTTCAACTCCTTTTGCAGCTCAGCCAGGCGAGCACTGGCATTATAAGATCTGCGGAAATGCACACAGACTTTCCTGGCCTGCCTCAGGACATCCTGTAAGCCCGGGTACCTGCCCAAGAACCGCTGCACCACCAGGTTAAGGACGTGAGCCACACAGGGCACATGGGTCAGTTGTCCCTGTCGGAGGGCGGAGAGGAGGTTGGTGCCATTGTCGCAAACCACCATTCCTGGCTTAAGCTGGCGTGGCGTCAACCACCTCTCGGCCTGGCCCTGCAGAGCAGACAGGACCTCTGCCCCAGTGTGGCTTCTGTCCCCCAAACACACCAGCGCAAGCACGGCATGGCATCTTTTTGCCTGCGTACTTGCGTAGCCCCGTGAACGGCTACGGAGCACCGCTGGTTCATAGGACAAACCACAGGAAGAGGCCATGGAGGAAGAAGAAGAGGAGGGGGTGGAGGAGAGAGGTGTGTCACAACCAGTAGTAGCATTTTGGAGGCGTGGCGGTGGGACAACCTCCAACACTACTGCACCTTGTCCTGCATCCTTCCCAGCTGCCAAAAGAGTGACCCAATGGGCCGTGAAAGAAAGGTAACGTCCCTGTCCATGCCTGCTGGACCATGAGTCAGCGGTAATATGCACCTTACCGCTGACCGCCCTGTCCAGCGAGGCCAAGACATTGCCTTCCACATGCCGGTAGAGAGCCGGAATAGCCTTCCGTGAGAAAAAGTGGCGTTTGGGAACCTGCCACTGAGGAACCGCACATTGCACAAACTCACGGAAGGGGGCCGAGTCTACCAACTGAAAAGGCAGCAGTTGAAGCGCTAGCAATTTAGCCAAGCTAGCATTCAACCGCTGGGCATGTGGATGGCTGGGAGTGAACTTCTTTCGACGGTCCAGCAGCTGGGGCAGGGAAATTTGCCTGCTAGAATCGGACGTCGGTGTACTGCTAGCAGAGTGGCCGCAAGTACTTGGCTGTGACACACCTAATTCTACACCTTCATTCCTCTCAGTGCATGTTTCAGAGAGGACTGAAGTTATAGTGGGGTTGGAGATCCCAGCTGATGCGGTGCAAGGAGAGGTCCGCTTTGTTCTTTGGTGTGGGTCTTTGAGGTAGGCTTGCCAACGAGCTGCATGGCAGGTCAACATATGTCTGGTCAGGCATGTGGTACCCAAGCGGCTGATGTTTTGGCCACGCGATATACGCTTGAGACATATGTTGCAAACAGCAGCTGTGCGATCTGATGCACTAGCCTCAAAAAAGGCCCACACCAAAGAACTTTTTGAATGACGGGCAGAGGCAGCGCCCTGCACAGGCGGAGCTCTGCGGTGTGATTCCGTCGGTGTACTGCCCTTACGCTGGCCACCAAAGGGCATCCTGCCTCGTTGGAGATGTGCCTCCTCCTCATCCTCCTCCTCCTCCTCTCTCCTATTAGGCACCCACGTGGAGTCAGTGACCTCATCATCACCTCCCTCCTCATCACTGGAGCCAATCTGGCAGTATGCTGCAGCTGCTGGAACATGACTGCCAGATTGGTGTCCTTCTTGAGCATCCCCTCTGTCTGCTCTCACGCTACTGCCTTCCTCTAGCTGGGTTTCATCATCAGACCCTTCGAAACGCTGGGCATCCTCCTGGAGCATGTACCCAACACTGTGCTGAAACAGTTCGGGGGACTCCTCAGGAGGAGGACATGGTGGGTCTAGGGAAGGAGTGACTGATGATGAGTCTGACATTGATACCAGGGAAGAGGACGCTTTGGCAGCTGCTTTTCCAGTACCCTGAGCCTGGGTGAGAGAGGATGAGGAGGAGGAGGAGGGCTTGGTCATCCACTCTACCAAGTCTTCGGCATGATGTGGCTCAACATGTCCAGCTGCCGAAAAGAAGGACAAGCGTGTCCCATGGCCATGTGCTGATGACAATGCACCGCGTCCACGACCAGCACTGTTGCCCCCAGACACAGAGCCTGCTTGCCCTCTTTTATTGCCTCCTGACTGTCTGCCTCTCCTTGTTTGCCTTCCAGACATTCTAATAGATGGCCTGCAGGGAGATGGGAAAAAAGCAATAAGGGCTACCTTCAGGTGTCCTTCTCTGTCCCTTGAAACAAGGACTTTGACAGTGAAAGAAACTGACACACTCTCCCTACCTACAGTTTTCTGTCCCTAGAAAAAATGTTTTTTTTAAGCACAAATTAGCACAAGGAGAATTCACTCACTGTCCTTCCAGGTCCCTGGAAACAAGGACTTTGACAGTGAAAGAAACTGACACACTCTCCCTACCTACAGTTTTCTGTCCCTAGAAAAAATGTTTTTTTTAAGCACAATTTAGCACAAGGAGAATTCACTCACTGTCCTTCCAGGTCCCTGGAAACAAGGACTTTGACAGTGAAAGAAACTGACACACTCTCCCTACCTACAGTTTTCTGTCCCTAGAAAAAATGTTTTTTTTAAGCACAATTTAGCACAAGGAGAATTCACTCACTGTCCTTCCAGGTCCCTGGAAACAAGGACTTTGACAGTGAAAGAAACTGACACACTCTCCCTACCTACAGTTTTCTGTCCCTAGAAAAAATGTTTTTTTTAAGCACAATTTAGCACAAGGAGAATTCACTCACTGTCCTTCCAGGTCCCTGGAAACAAGGACTTTGACAGTGAAAGAAACTGACACACTCTCCCTACCTACAGTTTTCTGTCCCTAGAAAAAATGTTTTTTTTAAGCACAATTTAGCACAAGGAGAATTCACTCACTGTCCTTCCAGGTCCCTGGAAACAAGGACTTTGACAGTGAAAGAAACTGACACACTCTCCCTACCTACAGTTTTCTGTCCCTAGAAAAAATGTTTTTTTTAAGCACAATTTAGCACAAGGAGAATTCACTCACTGTCCTTCCAGGTCCCTGGAAACAAGGACTTTGACAGTGAAAGAAACTGACACACTCTCCCTACCTACAGTTTTCTGTCCCTAGAAAAAATGTTTTTTTTAAGCACAATTTAGCACAAGGAGAATTCACTCACTGTCCTTCCAGGTCCCTGGAAACAAGGACTTTGACAGTGAAAGAAACTGACACACTCTCCCTACCTACAGTTTTCTGTCCCTAGAAAAAATGTTTTTTTTAAGCACAATTTAGCACAAGGAGAATTCACTCACTGTCCTTCCAGGTCCCTGGAAACAAGGACTTTGACAGTGAAAGAAACTGACACACTCTCCCTACCTACAGTTTTCTGTCCCTAGAAAAAATGTTTTTTTTAAGCACAATTTAGCACAAGGAGAATTCACTCACTGTCCTTCCAGGTCCCTGGAAACAAGGACTTTGACAGTGAAAGAAACTGACACACTCTCCCTACCTACAGTTTTCTGTCCCTAGAAAAAATGTTTTTTTTAAGCACAATTTAGCACAAGGAGAATTCACTCACTGTCCTTCCAGGTCCCTGGAAACAAGGACTTTGACAGTGAAAGAAACTGACACACTCTCCCTACCTACAGTTTTCTGTCCCTAGAAAAAATGTTTTTTTTAAGCACAATTTAGCACAAGGAGAATTCACTCACTGTCCTTCCAGGTCCCTGGAAACAAGGACTTTGACAGTGAAAGAAACTGACACACTCTCCCTACCTACAGTTTTCTGTCCCTAGAAAAAATGTTTTTTTTAAGCACAATTTAGCACAAGGAGAATTCACTCACTGTCCTTCCAGGTCCCTGGAAACAAGGACTTTGACAGTGAAAGAAACTGACACACTCTCCCTACCTACAGTTTTCTGTCCCTAGAAAAAATGTTTTTTTTAAGCACAATTTAGCACAAGGAGAATTCACTCACTGTCCTTCCAGGTCCCTGGAAACAAGGACTTTGACAGTGAAAGAAACTGACACACTCTCCCTACCTACAGTTTTCTGTCCCTAGAAAAAATGTTTTTTTTAAGCACAATTTAGCACAAGGAGAATTCACTCACTGTCCTTCCAGGTCCCTGGAAACAAGGACTTTGACAGTGAAAGAAACTGACACACTCTCCCTACCTACAGTTTTCTGTCCCTAGAAAAAATGTTTTTTTTAAGCACAATTTAGCACAAGGAGAATTCACTCACTGTCCTTCCAGGTCCCTGGAAACAAGGACTTTGACAGTGAAAGAAACTGACACACTCTCCCTACCTACAGTTTTCTGTCCCTAGAAAAAATGTTTTTTTTTAAGCACAATTTAGCACAAGGAGAATTCACTCACTGTCCTTCCAGGTCCCTGGAAACAAGGACTTTGACAGTGAAAGAAACTGACACACTCTCCCTACCTACAGTTTTCTGTCCCTAGAAAAAATGTTTTTTTTAAGCACAATATAGCACAAGCACAAAACACACTGACACTCTCCCTACCTATCCTTCTCTTTCCCTAAACTAAAGGAATCCAGGTTAAGCAAGAAAGAAATAAAAGTCACTGTCCCTGCCTATGCTGCTCTATCCCTGCTCCGGAACACACTACACTAGGCCGCCGTGCTGGCGGCCTTTTATAGTGTGGGGCGTGTACTAAACACCCTCAGCAATAATTGGCCACAGGCATCCTGCCTGTGGCCAATCATTGCTCTCCTCGCTGCCGGCGCTGTGATTGGCCAAGCATGCGGGGTCACAGTGCATGCTTGGCCAATCACAGCGCCTGGATGACACTGCGATGGCGTAGTGCATTGTGGGCCGTTCGCGTCACTCGAATTTGGCGCGAACGGCCCAAATCGTTCGATCTTCGTCGAACGATCGAACAGCCGATGTTCGAGTCGAACGTATGTTCGACTCGAACACGAAGCTCATCCCTAGCCAGCAGGGTGCCAGCCAGCAAGCCACCCACAGCAGGGTTCCAGCAAGCCACCCATAGCAGGGTCCAAGCCAGCAAGCCGAACAACAGCAGGGTTCCAGCAAGCCACCCATAGCAGGGTCCAAGCCAGCAAGCCCAACCACAGCAGGGTGCCAGCCAGCAAGCCCACCCACATCAGGCTGGCAGCCAGCAAGCTCACCCACATCAGGGTGCCAGCCAGCAAGCCCACCTGCATCAGGGTGCTAGCCAGCAAGTCCACCCACATCAGGGTGCCAGCCAGCAAGCCCACCCACAGCAGGGTGCCAGCCAGAAAGCCCACAAACAGCAGGGTACCAGCCAGCAAGCCCACAAACAGCAGGGTGCCAGCCAGCAAGCCCACGCACAGCATGGTGCCAACCAGCAAGCCCACCCACATCAGGGTGCCAGCCAGCAAGCCCAGCCACAGCAGGGTGCCAACCAGCAAGCCCACCCACAGCAGGGTGCTGTCAGCCTATGTTACACTATGGGAAAGGAGCAGCCGGGCAGCCGGGGAACACAGGTCCTAATTTGTGTGCATTCAGGGCCACTCACCCACTCCTGCACATCTCTCAAATTAGGACTGTGTTTGTCCAGCCGCTGCGTCCCCTTAAAGGGGTGGATGGACATGATGATGAAGATTCCTCATATTTGGACAATAGTTCTTAATGTGACATAATACCTGGATTGGACCTATATACCGATATATTCATGAGAAATTTGAAGAGGACAGTTCATCTGTAAAGACATTGATATCATCTTCAGAAGATCCAGATGAACAAAGATTAAAAAAACAAAACAAGAAAACTGCACTGTACAGAGGAGCCACCCCCAGCAGAGTGCCAGCCAGCAAGCCAGCTACAGCAGGGTGCCAGCCAGAAAGCCCACCCACAGCAGGGTGCCAGCCAGAAAATCCACCCACAACAGGGTGCCAGCCAGCAAGCCCACCCACATCAGGGTGCCAGCCAGCAAGTTCACCCACATCAGGGTGCCAGTCAGCAAGCTCACCCACATCAGGGTGCCAGCCAGCAAGCCCAACCACAGCAGGGTGCCAGCCAGAAAATCCACCCACATCAGGGTGCCAGCCAGCCACCCAAAGCAAGGTGCCAGCCAGCAAGCCCAACCACAGCAGGGTGCCAGACAGAAAATCCACGCACATCAGGGTGCCAGCCAGCAAGCCCACCCACATCAGGGTGCCAGCCAGCAAACCCACCCACATCAGGGTGCCAGCCAGCAAGCCACCCACATCAGGGTGCCAGCCAGCAAGTTCACCCACATCAGGGTGCCAGCTAGCAAGCCCACCCACAGCAGGGTGCCAGCCAGTCACCCAAAGCAAGGTGCCAGCCAGCAAGCCCAACCACAGCAGGGTGCCAGCCAGCAAGCCCACCCACATCAGGGTGCCAGCCAGCAAGCCACCCACGTCAGGGTGCCAGCCAGAAAATCCACCCTCATCAGAGTGCCAGTCAGCAAGCCCACCCAAGACATTGATCTCATCTTCAGAAGATACAGATGAACAAAGATTCAAAAAACAAACAAAAAAAAAACTGCACTGTACAGAGGAGCCTTGACGAGGCAGTGCAGCTTCCACATACATTTGCAAAAGTGTGCAATGTGACTGCCTGCATTGGGATGCACGGAGCGCCTGTATCCACGGCCCTCACACGGGGTACGGATTCATATGCCTTGTGTGAACGAGGCCTTAGGACCGCACTTTACAGAGCAGCCTTGGCAAAGTAGTGCAGCTTCCCCATTTGCAAATGTGTGCAACTAATGCCCCATACACACGATCATTTTTCATGCCGTTAAAAATGCCATTAAAAAAAATGGCCATTAAAAATGATCGTGTGTATGCTCCAGAGCATTTTTAACGACGTGAAAAACGGGCATTAAAAATTTCGAACATGCTCTCTTTTTTCACGACGTTTTTCATGTCGTTTTTTTTAACGACGTGAAAAACGATAGTGTGTATGCTTTAACGACGTGAAAAAAAATGCGCATGCTCAGAATCAAGTATGAGACGGGAGCGCTCGTTCTGGTAAAACTAGCGTTCGTAATGGAGATAGCACATTCGTCATGCTGTAACGGACTGAAAAGCACTAGACTGAAAAGAGCGAATCGTCTCTCAACAAACTTTACTAACATGAAGGGTGGCGCCATTCGAACGGAACTTCCCCTTTATAGTGGTGTACGTCACTGCGCTTTTCTTGAACATTTTTTAAAATGATGGTGTGTACGCAAGACAGGCTTGAGAGGAAACAAGAAAAAAAATGACAAGAAAAACGTCAGTTTTAAAAATGACATTCAAAATTATCGTGTGTATGGGGCATAAGACCTCTGTTTTTAATGTCAAGTGTTAGATTGTGCCTTTTTGATTTATTTGCAGGCTAGCTGGTAAGTGTGCTGGAAAATCTTTTGTTTTTGTGCTGTGCAAAGCCCTTCCATGCGCACCTTACTTCAAAAGCTAGTTATAAACTGCTGTAGCTGTCCTGCTTTGTACACTGTTTTTAGATACAACTTTAATAAAAACTACATTTATAAAACAAAAACTGGGGTAGTTGTCTGGTTTTGTATACTGTTTTTAAATAAAGCTTTAATAAAAACTAATTTTTTTTTTTTTTAAACTGGGGTAGTTGTCCTGTTTTGTATAATGTTTTTGCATAAAACTGCAATTATATAAAAAATCAGGGGGGTAGTTGTCTTGTATTGTATACTGTTTTTGGATGAAACTTTTATACAAACTACAATTATATATATATAAAAAAAAAACTTGGGTAGTTGTCATTCTTGTAAAGACAGTCTTAATGCATTGTATCGATATTATGCATATACAATTTTTCTGCTGTCAATAAACATCAAACAGATGACAAGAAAATAAATTCCCAGAGAGCTTTGGGTTATCTAAAGAGGCAGGCAGCACAGCAGACAAAGTCTGAATTTGGGAAGATTTGTGTGACTGAGTCCTCAGAGGGGAGCCGTAGAAAGAAGGAGGAGACGGCTGAAAATGTAGGCCTGCTAAAAGGGGATGTTTCAATGCACTGCATATAGCAGGCCTCTGTAGAAGCCCTTTCCTCAGAGGATGGACACCAAGCAAAAAGAAGGTCATTCCTGTTTACTCTGTGGGCCATTTCACTCCTGATGCCGCGTACACACGATCGTGATTCACGGCGGTGAAAACACCGTCGTGAATCACGACATGAAAAAAAATGAAAAACGAGGGAACGGCATTTTCCCCCACACACGACCGTTTTTCCCGTCATTTTTTTCTTTGTCGAGAAAAACGACCGTCTGTGGGCTCCACGGCAGTGTCTCCCTATGGGAAAACTGCCGCGGAAAAAAATGATGGAAAAAACGATGAGAAAATTTAGAACATGTTCTAATTTTTCTCGTCGTTTTTCCTGCCGTTTTTCTCAACGAGAAAAACGGCATAAAGCCCACAGACGATCGTTTTTCTCGGCGAAAAAAAAAATGACATTTTTCCCGACGGGAAAAATGATCGTGTGTACGCGGCATGAGAGCTCAGGAGGAGCTGGTAGTACCAAGAGGATTATGAAGGTAAAAGGAGGATACTAAGGTCGAAGAATAAAGACCGAAATCCAATGGAAACTGCCATCAAAATCAGAATAGATGGGGATGATCTGTGACCGTCAGTGAAGTGCTCGTGAAGTGCTAACTGCGCAAGAAAAAAAAGATGGGAGGCCGAAACAAAGAGGAATAGGCCAAGAAATAGACTGATTCACCAAGGAAATAAATACGTGAAAATCTCAATTTCCTCTGAAATATGCAAACAAGGAGAAGGATCATTCCTGCACATCCAACAAAACCCATAGGTAGTGATGGTAACAACAGCCTCAGCTCAGACTCCATCCAGGCCTTGCCCGCTCTGACATGTTTCGCCCTGTCCACTGGACTCAGCCTTGGAGGACCTCCATGACACAGCCCTGTGGGCAGGCGAAACGAGCTGGGGGGCATGGCCTGGATGGAATCTGGGCTGAGGCTGCTCGGACCATTGCTACCTGTAGATTTTGTTGGATGTGCGGCACCTAAAATGATCCTTCTTCTTGTTTGCATTCACTGAGCTAAGACAAGCCCAGTGGCGTCACTAGGTTTGGTGTCACCTGGTGCGTAAAAATATGGTGTCACCCCCCCTTATCAGACCAGCTCAGGGTTAGCGGTTCAGCTACTGTACATATATATATATTATAGCTGTGTCCAGCAGCACCCCCGTTATCAGACCAGATCGGGGGGGGGGGGGGGCAGCTCAGCTATTATGTGTATATTATATATAAAATAGATGTGTCCAGCTGCACCCCCATCCCCCCTTTAGCAGACCAGCTCAGGGTGGGCAGCTCAGCTACTAAATAAATATATATTGTGACAGCAGGAAGGTAAAGTCACCTGGTTGCATCCAGGGGGGTAGATATATTTCTCCCAGATTCAGGCTTTATGCTGACTTATACAACTAGGGTGGAGAGTTGTATAAGCCCAGCTGAGGCTAGTAGGCTCATGGATGACTCATACCTCTAGGGAGAGTGTGGGGCGTCGTACAGACAGGGAGTTGATGAGGCCAGCTGAAGCTTGTCAGCTCATTTAGGCCTCTATAAGAACTCCCAGATTCATTAGATGTTAGCTCATGCCTGGAACCAGACCTGTGTGGACTGTCTAGGGAGAGTGAACCCCTGTGCGGTGAGGCAAAGCCTGTGTGGCTATTTGTTTGGACTTTTACTAAACCAGGGACTTAGGGACTAGGACAGCACTAGGCTGATCCCAGTTGTTAGTTTAGGAAACCTGTATGTTTAGTCAGAGGTCAAACTGACCAGGATTTATTTTGTTTGTTTCTTTTTGGCTTTGCTGTGTTTTTGTCACTGTACATAGAGAAATAAACCGCACCTTTTGATTTTGAAAACCACAACCTCCGTCTGCTGGCCCTGTTTTTGTGTGGGGAGCCCAACCAGGGGGTCACACACACCCGCTACCGAGTTAACCCCCTCACAGTTGGTGGAGAACCAGTGGCAGTTTTTTTTAAGCCAGCATGGAGGAGATACTGAAACAGCTGGCTCTAGCAAATGCCAATCAACAGCAGACAAATGCAGGTTTGCAAAGGAGCCTTGCAGCCCAGCAGCAAGCTCATCAACAAGCCCAGCAGCAATCTGAGGCCCGCTTCATAGACCTGTTACAGAAGCAAGAGCAGAGACTACAACAAATGGAAGCAGTAATGCAGCAACGTCCGCAGACCAGTGAGGAAAGCCGTCCCACTAATACCGCGTCCTTTGGGGTGAGTCGTTTATTGACAAAAATGACTGGAGAGGATGATCCAGAGGTATTTTTGACCACATTTGAAAGGACTGCTGAAAGAGAAAAGTGGCCTGAGGAGCAGTGGGCTGGACTGGTGGCTCCTCTGTTAACTGGTGAATCGCAGAAGGCTTACTATGACCTAGAGCCTGACCAAGCAAAAGACTATGTGATGCTAAAAGCTGAAATATTGGCAAGGCTGGGTGTCACCCTGGCTGTCCGGGCTCAGCGTGTGCATAACTGGACTTTCCAGCTTGGAAAACCCCCCAGGTCTCAAATGTATGATCTCATTCACCTGAGCAGGAAGTGGCTACAGCCAGAGACTTTGTCCGCACCAGAGATTGTGGAACGTGTTGTAATGGATCGGTTTTTGAGAGCTCTTCCTACTGCCATCCAAAAGTGGGTAAGCCATGGAGACCCAGAGACGGCCGGTGGTCTTGTGGATCGTGTAGAGAAATACTTGGCTACAGAGAACCTGACGGCCTCTTCCAGAGACACTCGGACTTTCCACCCTAAGACCAGACCATCCCCAGGGGCGGATAAGAGGATTCCAAGGGGTGAGGGTGGAGAGAGTGAGAGGGTGGGAGCTCTACCCCAAGTTTGGCGAGAACAGCCTGGGAAATCAGCGGCTCAAGAGGCCGCAAGAAGGATCGTTTGCTACCGCTGCCGGCAAGCGGGACATATTGCAGCCAATTGCCCGGTTGTGGAGGAACCCATGCAGTGTGACTTTCTGACGGGCAGACGTCAGTCGCTGTGTGCGACAGTCGCATGCACTGCCATTCGAGGAACTGAGAAACATTTATGCAAAATGTGTATTAATGGTAGAAATGTTGTGGTATTACTGGATTCAGGTAGCCTTGTGACCCTGATAAAGGCTGAATTAGTTAAAACAGAGGTCTCTGGGAATAGCAAGGTAGCTGTTATTTGTGTGCATGGGGACACCCGAGAGTATCCAGTGACTACAGTGTGTTTCGAGACCCCCAAAGGTACCCTCTCTCATCCAGTGGGGTTAGTATCTCAATTACCGCATGATGCCATTGTGGGAAGGGATTTTCCGAAGTTCTGGGAACTGTGGGATGATCCTGAGCCCCCCACTGGTGCCCCTATGTACCAGGAATGTGATAGCCAGAACTCCTCTGAGAGTGGGGAGGACTCTCCAGAATTTCCCTTGTCAGTATTGGCAGGGGAGACTCAAGAAACTGGAGAGGAGCCCACCTCCTCAGACGAAAACCTACCGTCTGTGGAGTTTTCTGATCTGGAGGTTCACAGGGAAAATTTTGCCACAGAACAGTTAAAAGACCCCGCCCTAATAAAGGCACGGGAAAACGTAGTGGAAATAGATGGCGAGTTAGTGAACCCAGATAATACCTGCACTTACCCATACTTCAGCGTAGAGAAGGACCTACTGTATCGGGTGGCAAAAAGGGCAGAAGAAACCGTTGAGCAGCTGGTGGTGCCCAAACCTTACAGGAAGTTGGTGTTGGAGTTGGCCCATGGGCACATTCTTGGAGGTCATCTGGGGACAGAGAAAACCCGAGAGAGGGTATTACAGAGATTCTATTGGCCTGGGGTGATGAAGGACATAGAAAATTATTGTTCCTCCTGCCCTGTGTGTCAGAGGTCGGCCCCGATGCCACATTTCCGTAGCCCGCTGGTCCCTCTACCCATCATTGAGGTCCCGTTTGAGAGAATCGCAATGGATTTGGTAGGTCCTATAATCAAGTCCGCTAGGGGGCACCAGTACATATTGGTTATAATGGACTATGCCACCCGTTATCCAGAAGCGATCCCTCTCCGAAATACCTCGGCCAAAACCATAGCCAAAGAGCTATCTCTTGTTTTTAGCCGGGTGGGTATTTGTAAAGAACTGCTTACGGACCAAGGTACACCCTTTATGTCCCGGGTTATGAAAGAGCTGTGTAAATTGTTCAAAGTGACGCAATTGCGTACATCTGTGTATCACCCCCAAACCGATGGGCTGGTTGAAAGATTCAACAAAACCCTAAAACAAATGTTGAAGAAAGTGGTGGATAGAGATGGAAAGGATTGGGACTGTCTACTTCCTTATTTGATGTTTGCTATTAGGGAGGTGCCCCAATCCTCTACGGGATTCTCCCCCTTTGAGTTACTGTATGGGAGACACCCAAGAGGGCTGTTGGATATTGCCAAGGAAACTTGGGAAAGTGAGAGTTCTCCCCACAGGAGTGTGATTGAGCATGTCGCCCTGATGCAAGATCGAATTGCACAGGTAATGCCCATCGTGAAGGAACATTTGGCCCAAGCGCAGTTGGCACAGCAGAGAGTGTACAACCGTGGAGCAAAGACCCGTACCTTTTCCCCGGGGGATAGGATATTGGTACTTGTCCCTACGGTTGAAAGTAAATTCCTTGCCAAATGGCAAGGCCCCTACGAGATAATGGAAAAAGTGAGCGAAGTGAATTACAAGGTCAGACAACCAGGAAGGCGAAAGCCCGAACAGATATATCACGTTAATCTGTTGAAAGCCTGGAGGGATAGAGAGTCCCTAGTCGCAGAAACTTGGTCACCAGCTCAAACTGGTTGCGTGATTCCGGAGGTTGGAATAGCAGCCACCTTGTCACAACCCCAACAACAGGAGGTTAAGGAGTTTGTGCTTCGCAACAAGGAGGTGTTCTCTGAGCTGCCGGGACAAACATCTGGGGTAGAGCATGATATTATTACCCCGCCCGGTGAAAGGGTGAAGTTAAAACCCTATCGGATCCCAGAGGCCCGACGGGAGGTAATACGGGAGGAAGTACAGAAAATGCTGAACTTAGGGGTGATAGAGGAGTCCCAAAGTGATTGGTCTAGTCCCATTGTGTTGGTGCCTAAACCGGATGGGAGCTGGCGATTTTGTAACGATTTTCGTCAGTTGAACAAAGTTACAAAATTTGACACCTACCCCATGCCACGTATAGATGAGTTGATCGACCGGCTGGGAACAGCCCGATACATGACGACTCTTGACCTCACAAAAGGGTATTGGCAAATTCCCCTGGCCAAGTCGGCCAAAGAGAAAACCGCATTTGTAACCCCAGACGGGGCGTTCCAATATAAGAGAATGCCGTTCGGGTTACAGAATGCGCCGGCCACATTCCAGCGGAAAATGGACCAGATACTGAGGCCCCATCGGAAGTATGCTGCGGCTTACCTGGATGACGTAATTGTCCATAGCACAGATTGGGCCTCACATCTGCCAAAAGTGCAAGCAGTCCTAGACTCTATCCGGGAAGCGGGGTTTACGGCTAACCCCAAGAAGTGTACCATTGGGCAGGAGGAGGCCAAATATCTTGGGTACACCATTGGCAGGGGAGTGATAAAACCCCAACTCAACAAAGTCGAGGCCATCCAGAGTTGGCCACGTCCCAACAGCAAGAAGCAGGTACGGGCCTTTCTGGGAATCGCGGGTTATTATCGGCGCTTCATTCCCCACTTTGCTTCTAAGGCTGTGCCCCTAACCAACCTGACGAAAGGGAAAGGGTCGGTCATGATTAAATGGACCCCCGAGGCTGAGGCAGCATTCCAATTCTTGAAACAAGCCTTATGTAGCCAGCCAGTGTTGTACTCACCCGACTTCTCTAAAGACTTTGTCGTACAAAGTGATGCGTCAGATGTGGGGTTAGGAGCAGTATTGTCCCAGGTCTGGAACGGGGAAGAGCACCCAGTCATTTACCTCAGCAGGAAGTTGAAGTCCCATGAGGTAAATTACGCCACGGTTGAAAAGGAGTGTTTAGCGGTGAAGTGGGCTCTAGATTCCCTTCGGTACTATCTGCTAGGTAGGCACTTTGACATGGTTACGGATCACGCTCCGTTAAAGTGGATGGCTCAAAACAAGGAGACAAATAGAAGAGTGAATAGGTGGTTCCTGGCCCTACAGGAATTCAACTTCACAGTAAAGCATCGCCCTGGCGTTCAAATGGGGAATGTGGATGCTTTGTCTCGAGTACATGAATGCCTGATTGCTGGTGTTCCAACCCCAAGGTTAAAACAAGAGGGGGGGGTATGTGACAGCAGGAAGGTAAAGTCACCTGGTTGCATCCAGGGGGGTAGATATATTTCTCCCAGATTCAGGCTTTATGCTGACTTATACAACTAGGGTGGAGAGTTGTATAAGCCCAGCTGAGGCTAGTAGGCTCATGGATGACTCATACCTCTAGGGAGAGTGTGGGGCGTCGTACAGACAGGGAGTTGATGAGGCCAGCTGAAGCTTGTCAGCTCATTTAGGCCTCTATAAGAACTCCCAGATTCATTAGATGTTAGCTCATGCCTGGAACCAGACCTGTGTGGACTGTCTAGGGAGAGTGAACCCCTGTGCGGTGAGGCAAAGCCTGTGTGGCTATTTGTTTGGACTTTTACTAAACCAGGGACTTAGGGACTAGGACAGCACTAGGCTGATCCCAGTTG
Source organism: Rana muscosa (assembly GCA_029206835.1). NCBI lineage: Eukaryota > Metazoa > Chordata > Amphibia > Anura > Ranidae > Rana > Rana muscosa. The sequence goes on from CM055121.1 coordinate 845,437,213, forward strand.
TTAGTTTAGGAAACCTGTATGTTTAGTCAGAGGTCAAACTGACCAGGATTTATTTTGTTTGTTTCTTTTTGGCTTTGCTGTGTTTTTGTCACTGTACATAGAGAAATAAACCGCACCTTTTGATTTTGAAAACCACAACCTCCGTCTGCTGGCCCTGTTTTTGTGTGGGGAGCCCAACCAGGGGGTCACACACACCCGCTACCGAGTTAACCCCCTCACAATATATATATATATATATATATATATATAAAATATAGCTGTGTCCAGCTGCACCCCCATCCCCCCCATTAGTAGACCAGCTAAGGGTGGGCAGCCCAGCTACTATATATACATATATATTATAGCCTGTGTTCAGCAACACCCCCATCGCAATCCATCACCCCCCTGCCCGTTACAGCACCAGCTCAGGGCCAGGGCGGGCCGCCTGGGCAGAGAAGATGTGTCAGGCTCAGCAGTGCAGTAGGAGGAGAAAAGCACAGCAGGCCAGGTGCGGCCATGATGCCGGAGGTGTTTCGGCTAAAAAAAAACTGCCACAGGGAGTCAGGGCCACCCTTGGGATGGTGTCAGCCCTCTGGCAGGTGTCACCCGGGTGCGGACCGCACCCCACTAGCAACGCCACTGGACAAGCCCCTTGATAGCCTGCACTCCCCATTGACTGTTCTCCAGACCAACTGATTTGTTCCAAATTCCCTGATTTGGAACAAAGTCCCTCTGTTTCTCTTTCTTCCTCATACGTCCCTATTTTTAGTCCGATCTATATAGTTATATATAAAATGCACAATTTCATTTTCCACTGCTAAACCTTTCATCCAATTTCTAAGCGGCTGTATCTATCAATTTCAAAAGCCAGTATAAAGGAATAGTAGTGGTAAAAAAATAATTTGTAGGTTTAATCAATAAACCTACAAATGGACAGAGTCCAGTCTTTTCGGCAGCCTTTGTATCTCTCAGTCATTACGGCCGAACATGTAAAGTACCTATGGCCTTTCTTTACCTCCAAATGATCCCAGACAAAATCACTGTACCATCGTTCCCAAAAGGCCTATATTTCAAAGAGTAAGTTCCTTGGAACGTACGGATACTCCCATCCATAGTCCGTAGCAACCTTTTGATTCAACAGCCGTTGCAGTCGGGCCAAAGGCGGCATGGTCGCCCGATCTCCAGTTCCTGGCAAGACAATAGCATCCGGAGATCTGCGGGGGCATACGGGCTCCAACTGTGGCATAGGCGGCCTTAATCAAGAACGGGCCTCCGAAACAGCAGGCACAAAAAGCACCGGAGCATGCAAAGTGGACACAGGAACAACTACTCCAGTAATAACAGGGGTTTCCACCCGGGGTGCAGCTTCCCCAGAGTCCATGGGCGATCCCTTTACACTACGGGGAGAGGTCAGCAAAATTTTGTCCCATCCCTTCTTTGCAAACAGTTCATCAATTTCTACATCATCGCCAACTTCAGAAGAAGAGTCTATGTCTGAGGTATCGTACTCTTCTGCTGGCAAATAATTCCTGGTCAACACCGACTCTTTTACTTTCAAAAGTTCCCGCGGGTCAGGTACCCAAGCATCCATAATGGAACGAACACTGAGCCTCTTCCCTTTCCCCGGCAAACTTGACACAGTTCTCCCAGCCTCCTTACCTTCCCCTTCCGTGGATCGCTTGGAGGTCCCTCCGGCTAGACGATCCGGTTCGGGTAGGCGCTGGGTTAGGCCTTGACCACGGCCGCGGGAAGCCTTCACATATCCCACCTTCCTTTTAGTAGGCGGAAGGGAGGACTCCGTTGCAACCGAGGCAGCATTCGCTGTGTTCACAGCCTCAAACTCCTTAATGGCTGGAGCTTCAATCTTCAGTTCCGCTATCTCCGCAGTAGTGCACGTGGGCATGGCTGTGGGAGCATACATTTCCTCCTCAGGAGCAACAGTACCTGAGATACAATCCAGGCGGAAGACTTTCGGCACCTCCATTGGCTGTTCTACCTCAAAGAGGAAATCCCCACAGCGGGTACATCTCCCAAAAGGGCAAAGCTGTACGACCAGTCCCTGACATCTCGCACAAATCATGCCCAAGACCTCTGCATCTCTGCACTTGTAGAGGGCAAAGCGAGCTCGGGGCTTCAGCCGGATCCCTGTATCCGTCAGGGAGGCCACAACAGAGGCAACATTCATGGCTGAACCGGGCAAAGGAACACGAGATCCCGGTGAATTAGACATCCATGAAGCAGAAAACATGTCGCCTCGTCAATGGTTCAGTCGCACTGTCCCTTTGGCGCCAACCGCACTACGTGGAACACACACTTTGGCTGGGGCTCCTCCCGTTTTCTTCCTTGCTGCATGCAATTTGTGGGCTTTTGCAGACTTTGAGACACGCCCACGAACTACGCAGTTGGAAATCACAGCCAGGCCTGTACTCTCTCTCACTTGTGGCGCAGTCCAATATCCAAAAATGGCCGACTCCCAAAGAGCCATGCGGGAAAGTAAAGTCCAGCTCCCAGGAACCACTGCAGAATCCCGGACTCGAGCCCCCACGTGTAGCACATGGATCCTTTTCCCCCTCTTACCCTCTCAAGCAGGGGGATAAGACACACCATGCCACATGCCCGTGTCCTCTAGATTATAAAGGTCAGGCGGTGTTACGAACTTGGGTCCTGCAGTTAGTAATTCCCTTCTTCTGGTTCTCCCCTCTATGTTTATAGAGGCGAGTCTTTATCTTTCCCAAATGAGGTCAATGTCCACACAACATATCAACTCCAACGTGAGTTTATTTTCATCTTGCTTTCAGGAACCAGAGAGTTGAAGTGAGAAAAAGAGGTTAGCAGATAGAAGTGGATTCAGGCACACTCTTGGCTTTGTCGCCACTTGATCCCGAGTGGATACATCTCACCCGGATAGTCACTTAATAGAACTAGCAGCTGGCGTGACGCTGGAACAATGACTCAGTCCCCTCCAAGGACCAAGTCAAGGAGATCCCTCCTGAACTTCAACACTCCGCAGAGGCAGTCTGCGAAGCGAGGTATCCTTCCCTCTGACAGGTCACCAGGCCTTTCCCGAGTCAGCAATACTCTGTTACTCGCTTTCTTGTTATGGGATCGATCCTCCCCTGGTTTCCTCTGTGTCAGAGCGGTTACCCTCACGCGGGTTCCCTGGAACTCCTCTTCGGTTGTAGACCCAGTCAAAGGTACTGGGCCTACCTGGAACTCTGCAGTCTCAGGCTGAAGGTGCCTGAGACTCCTCGATCAAGATGGGGCGCACCCCCCTCTGAAGGGTATCTCCCTCCGGGCAAAGACCCCCGGAATTGGTTCTGCGGGCATGGGCCCCCGGGAATTGGCTCTCTGGGCATGGGCCCCAGGAATTGGCTGTCGTGTAATGGCGTCTGCCCCTTATATATCCTCTCCCGGCATGCACAGCAGGCCAGAACCGCCCACCAACGATAGCCGAGAGAGGACATCCAATACCCACTCCATCACCTGTGGTTCAACCCCGGGCATAGGTGACAACACCACCTATACGTCCAGAAGGGGAACTGCACGCCAGATGACACAGCAGTAAGGCAGAGTTCAAACAATCAAAAGACCCAAGCCAACTATTGCTCTGGTCACCTCTAAATTTAGGTATAGCGGGGTTTAATTTTGGGACCCCGCTACATATGTAAAAAGGTAAAAAGAAAGAAATCCTAAAATCCTGAATACACACACCAAAGCAAGTAAAGCACTCAAGTGATATACAGTATATAGTCCATACAAGTGCATAAGCAGCAAAGATCTCTGCAAACCACCTGAATTTTGGAACCTGTGCCCAAAAAAATTAAAATATAGGCAGGCAAAACAGCAAATGATGGACTTGTGTCTTTTTTCAACCTCACCTACTATGTAACTATGTAACTAAAATAACTAGTCATTACTATTTCCTGTGGTCTCCCTGCAGCTTATTGTTTCTCCAATTTTTGACTTGCAATGCCTTGTCCTTCCATGTGGAGGCGGCCATCTTGGTAGAGGCAGGGGTCTGCTTCCTCATGTTAGAACCTCCAGCAAGGAGAACAGTGAGAAGAACACTAGTGACATCTCACTCCAAACCTCCAGAGACTAGCAGTGGGATGCAGCAATGCCTTAGATCTCACGCTGCAGATATACAGCTATGGGGAATTAGGCACAGGAGTGTCTAAGCACACTCACATACCAGGAAGGGCTATCTTTCATGAGGAATTGGAGACAAAGGATACATTTTAGGGTAGAGTTTAGGCACAACTGACATTTATATTAGTTTCCTATCAAATCCTCTGTTTTTCAGTTCGGGTCCCCTATAATATCCAAAATTTGGCCCTGGACTTCATCCAGACCGGCCCACTTTAATTCAATAAAATGCTGCCCCCCAAAAAATCACGCCCACTAAAAGGCCCCTACATCCATTATTGTATATCATGAGAGGGTGAGCGAGAGGGGAATGAGAGAGAGCGAGAGGGGAAGAGTTGAGGGAAAGGGGATGAGAGGGGGTGGGTGAGGGAAATGGGATGAGAGGGGGTGGGTGAGAGAGGGGGGTGAGTGTAAGAGAGAGGGAGTGAGTGTAAAAGAGAGGGGGTGAGTGTAGGACCCCTTACACACTGAGGCGTTTTTCAGGCGCTTTTGGGCTAAAAATAGCACCTGTAAAGCCCCTGAAAAATGCCTCCGCTGCAGTCCCAGTGTGAAAGTCCTCCAAGCAGCATCTTTGGGGCGCTGGAGGAGCGGTGTACACACCGCTCCTGCCCATTGAAATGAATGGCTGAGAGACAGAGGAGGGGGCTGAGAGACAGAGGAGGGGTCTGAGAGACAGAGGAGGGGTCTGAGAGACAGAAGGGGAAGCTGAGAGACAATGGGAGGGAACTGAGAGACAATGGGAGGGAGCTGAGAGACAATGGGAGGGAGCTGAGAGACAGAGGAGGAGCTGAAATACAGAGGGGGAGCTGAGAGACAGAGGGGGAAGCTGAGAGACAGAGGGGGAAGCTGAGAGACAGAGGGGGAAGCTGAGAGACAGAGGGGGGAGCTGAGAGACAGTGGAGGGGAGCTGAGAGACAGTGGAGGGGAGCTGAGAGACAGTGGAGGGGTCTGAGAGACAATGGAGGGGTCTGAGAGACAGGGGGAGCTGAGAGACAGAGGAGGAGAGCTGAGAGACAGAGGAGGAGTCTGAGAGACAGAGGAGGGGTCTGAGAGACAGAGGGGAGCTGAGAGAGAGAGGAGGGGATAAAAGAGGGGGGACTGAGAGACATGGGAACTGAGAGACAGAGGGGGGACTGAGAGACAGAGGGGGGTCTGAGAGACAGAGGAGGGGTCTGAGAGACAGAGGGGGAAGCTGAGAGACAATGGGAGGGAGCTGAGATACAATGGGAGGGAGCTGAGAGACAGAGGAGGAGCTAAAAGACAGAGGAGGAGCTAAAAGACAGAGGGGGAGCTGAGAGACAGAGGGGGAAGCTGAGAGACAGAGGGGGAAGCTGAGAGACAGAGGGGAAAGCTGAGAGACAGAGGGGGAGCTGAGAGACAGTGGAGGGGAGCTGAGAGACAGTGGAGGGGAGCTGAGAGACAGAGGGGTCTGAGAGACAGTGGAGGGGTCTGAGAGACAGTGGAGGGGTCTGAGGGACAGAGGAGGGGTCTGAGAGACGGAGGGGGGGTCTGAGAGATGGAGGGGGGGTCTGAGAGGCAGAGGGGAGCTGAGAGAGGGAGGAGGGGATAAAAGAGGGGGGACTGAGAGACACGGGAACTGAGAGACAGAGGGGGGACTGAGAGACAGAGGGGGGTCTGAGAGACAGAGGGGGGTCTGAGAGACAGAGGGGGTCTAAGAGACAGAGGGGGAGCTGAGAGACAGGGGGGAGCTGAGAGACAGGGGGAGCTGAGAGAGAGGGGGAGCTGAGAGACAGAGGGGGCTGAGAGACAGAGGGGGGCTGAGAGACAGAGGGGGGCTGAGAGACAGAGGGGGGCTGAGAGACAGAGGGGGGAGCTGAGAGACAGTGGAGGGGAGCTGAGAAACAGTGGAGGGGAGATGAGAGACAGTGGAGGGGAGCTGAGAGACAGTGGAGGGGAGCTGAGAGACAGTGGAGGGGAGCTGAGAGACAGTGGAGGGGTCTGAGAGACAGTGGAGGCATCTGAGAGACAGGGGGAGCAGAGAGACAGAGGAGGAGAGCTGAGAGACAGAGGAGGGGTCTGAGAGACGGAGGGGGGTCTGAGAAACAGAGGGGAGCTGAGAGAGAGAGAAGGGGAAAAAAGAGGGGGGGACTGAGAGACACGGGAACTGAGAGACAGAGGGGGGTCTGAGAGACAGAGGGGGGTCTAAGAGACAGAGGGGGAGCTGAGAGACAGGGGGGGAGCTGAGAGACGGGGGGGAGCTGAGAGACAGGGGGAGCTGAGAGACAGAGGGGGCTGAGAGACAGAGGGGGGGGCGGAGAGACAGAGGGGGGGCTGAGAGACAGAGGGGGCTGAGAGACAGTGGAGGGGTCTGAGAGACAGTGGAGGGGACTGAGAGACAGACAGAGGGGGGTCTGAGAGACAGAGGGGGGAGCTGAGAGACAGAGGGGGGGGAGCTGAGAGACAGAGGGGGAGAGCTGAGAGACAGAGGGGGAGAGCTGAGAGACAGAGGGGGGTCTGAGAGATAGAGGGGAGCTGAGAGACAGAGGAGGGGCTAAAAGAGGGGGGACTGAGAGACACGGGAACTGAGAGACAGAGGGGGGTCTAAGAGACAGGGGGGTCTGAGAGACAGAGGGGGAGCTGAGAGACAGAGGAAGAGCTGAGAGACAGAGGGGGGACTGAGAGACAGAGGGGAGAACTGAGAGACAGAGGGGGAGAGCTGAGAGATAGAGGAGGGGGCTGAGAGACAGTGGGGGGATCTGAGAGACAGAGGGGGAGCTGAGAGACAGAGGGGAGCTGAGAGACAGAGGAGGAGAGCTGAGAGACAGAGGAGGAGAGCTGAGAGATAGAGGAGGAGAGCTGAGAGACAGAGGAGGGGTCTGAGAGAGAGGGGGGTTCTGAGAGACAGAGGGGGGGTCTGAGAGACAGAGGGGGGTCTGAGAGACAGAGGAGGGGTCTGAGAGATAGTGGGGGGGCTGAGAGACAGAGGAGGGGGCTGAAAGAGGGGGGACTGAGAGACAGAGGGGGGGGACTGAGAGACAGAGGGGGCAGAGAGACAGAGGGGAGGGCTGAGACAGACCACATAGCACTGTCCCTTTCTGCAGTCCCTCCTCTGCTCACCTCCCCGCTGTCTCAGTGTTCTGGCATGTTTGTGTAGGATGCCAGGTACCTGATGGCCATCAGCAGCAGTGCCGAGTCTCCCTCTTGATCCGGGGGGTGCTCACGCTGCTCTGCTCCTTACAGCGGCGCATGCTCTCTTCATCCGGGCTCCCAGTCAGCCTGCCCTCCGGCCCAGGCCGCATGGTTCCTGGAGCAGAGAGGAGATGGAGGAATCGAGGTTCTGGGAGCGCCGGGGTGGCCGCGCTCGCTACTGTCCGCCTCTTCGGTGGTCAAGGAGGGGGTGGAGCTCTTCTCCCTCGGAATTTTACATCCAACTGCCCTCCTCGATGGCCACCTTCCCCGAATCCCAGCCGCTGTTTGCTGCCACGCTCCCGCTGCTGCCGAACTGCATAAAAAAATGGGCCTCAAAAAAATAATTTTTAATTTTTTTTTGTGAGGGCCGCTGTTTGCTGCCACGCTCCCGCTGCCGCAAAACTGCATAAAAAAACGGCCCACAAAAAAAAATAAAAAAAAAATGTTTTTTTCATTTTTTTTTTTTTTTTTTGTGAGGGTCGCTGTTTGCTGCCACGCTCCCGCTGCCGCCGAACTGCATAAAAAAAACGGGCCACAAAAAAAAAACATTTTTTTTTTTAAAACGGCCCACTGAGCCATCGGCCCACCGGGAAACTCCCGGTAGTCCCTATGGCCAGTCCATCCCTGATAATATCTCTTTGCATTCCTTCACCTTCACCCTTGTGATACACGCCACTCACTAGGGAGACATAAACTCCATAGCAATAGCAGCTCCAGCGTGCCTGTTATATCATCTGTACGGTGCTGTTTGGTTCACATCAATTGGACTCCCATTCTCTCAATTATACAAAGAGTGAAAGAACGAATAAACACCATCCTCTTGTTCCCACATAATAAAAGTATAATAAAAGGGTAATACTGTCAAATTCATATTAAATTCATAATAAAAATGAATAAAACACCCACATATAACCCTGCTATGACGCAAATATTAGAGGGCGCTAATGAGTGATAATTACTCTAGTGCACATATAAAATAAACAATTCTTGTGAAATGGTGAGTTCCAAAGATTAATCCATCAATCATTGCAGATAAACATAAATTATAGTCCCAACTTTTGCAAAATTGCATACAAAAATGCTTAGAGTCCAGTGATAAAAAGTGGTATAAATCTTGCTGGGAAAGAAAAAATTATAACTTCTCCAGTGGTGCAATATATATTCCTTCACCAGGTAAAAATTTAGTACAACATTCAAAGTGCACAGGATATAGATTGTGCTTATCAGACCTACTTGACCTCTTTATTTAAAAAGATAGTCAGATGCGCTTGTGCAGGATAATGCCTGCATGCATATCGATAGACAGGAGCATGTACGATACCTCTTCATCGGAGTGTTTAAGGATAGGACATGTAACACAAACAGAATGCTTCCATAGTGCAACACTGTTTTATTTAAAAGCTAATATAAAAATACACGAGCCAAATGGCTACTCACTGGGGCTGCAGGCTTGACTGGAATCACTAGCTCTCCCGCCTTCGTGGTGGCGTGCGTTCCACCGGCCGTTGAGCGCTGACCAGATGAACTGGAAGTGGCGTAGGGCATACTACACGTGACCAGGTATCGCCGCCGACTAACGTTTCGTTTGGTTTACGTCTTCAGGGGGCGTGCCTGGTCACTAAGCGTCAGGGTATATGTAGTCTAGTTTGCGGGGGAGCGGTCAATGGACGGGGACTGAATAGCCAATAGGCGAAGCATCCACGATGCCGGTTTACATTCACATATCCCAGCAACAGCTGGCATAGCATACCACATAGTTAATTAGGCATCCAGGCACACAGACTGAGGCGAATACTACACCGTGGAATATTCCACCTGATGCATAGCACTCCCTCAAATCTCCAGTCTGGAGAACCAGGATTGATAGAGCAATCCTCATCCCTGGCTAATAATAATAGCTAGCCTCAAGGTTTTAAAAACCGGTAGCAAAAAGAAATAAATCTATAATTAAAATATGCACCATACTTTAGAAATTAACCATAGGCCTAGTATATATGCTTAAAAATGTCCTGCATTACTGGACAGAGACCACTAGATTGAGCCTACTAAACTAAATTTCCAAATAGATATGGGATCGGCTCCCATCCACGGCCCCCATACTAGCCTAAATGATGAACCCATTAAGAGATTATATATCTAAACTAGATATAAAATTGAAAAACTTAAATAGTGGAATTTGGGCAGAAAAGGTTACCAACTAGATAACATATTGGCAGAGTGTGGTAGAACCCAATGGGGGTATTACCAACTGATGAAAACAAAGGATACCCCCATTAGATTAGTCATTGGACAGGAAACAGTTTAAGTCAAGTTCAATATTCATGCAATATGGCTGCATACTCCGCAGTTTATACAGCCATCTGGTCTAGTTTTGAGAGATAGCTCGTTTCATATGGGTCCCTCTCCAGTGCCTGGTTACCTTATCTATTCCATAGAAGGTACACAGGCTTGGATCACTGTTGTGATAGCTTTTGAAGTGCCTGGACACACTGTGGTTAGGGAATCCCTTTTTAATATTAGTCAGATGTTCAGTAATTCTCGTTTTGAGTTGTCGTGTAGTCCGGCCTACATACTGGAGTGAGCATGGACACTCCAGGACATAGGTAACATGGTCAGAATAGCAAGTGATTAAAGGTTTTGTTTTGAACTGTTCTTTAGTTACTGTGGACTGAAAGCGTGTGGTCTTCTTAGGATCACTTGGCCTTCTAGTAATTCTACATTCTTTGCATCTAGTGCAATGATAAAACCCAGATCCATCCAAAAACATAATTGGTTTCTTGGGGGGGGGGGGTCTGGTACATTGCAGGCTATTCGATTTCGCAATCCTGGTGCTTGTCTATAAATGAACTTAGGTTTGGAGGAGATAGTGGATTGCAGGTCTTTGTCCTTAAGAAGTATAGGCCAGAATTTTTTAAAAACCGCTTCCACTTGTCTAAATTGTCTATGGAAACCCGACACGAAAGCTACCTCACTTCCAAATTCCTTCTTTGGCTTAGCTACTAGCAAAGTTTGTCTATCCATTGAGGACACTTGGGGCAAGACCTTGTTTAGTCACTCCAATGGATATCCTTTTTCCAGAAATTTGTCAATAAGAATATTTGCTTGTATTAGAAAGTCGTCATTGTTTACACAATTGGGCCTCAGCTGCATATTTTGTCCTTTTGGGACAGCCCCTATCCACTGAGGATGATGGCAACTGTGGGTGGGCACAAAGCCATTTCGATCAGTGGTTTTGAAGTACGTCTTGGTCTCAAACCTACCTCCTTTTTTACTGATAGTTAGGTCCAAGTAATTGACAGTGGTGTGGCTGACTTCCGCTGTAAGATTTAGGCCGTATTTGTTAGTATTCATTTGTGCCAAAAATATTTTCAAAGTTGCCTCTGTTCCTTCCCAGAATAGACTCACATCATCTATATACCTCCTTTATAATGAAAGTGATTGGTTGGTATTTTTAAAGATAGTCTCTTGCTCCCATTTGTTTAGTACAACGATAGCCACACTTGGGGCATACCGAGCCCCCATAGCCACCCCTCCAATTTTATTATAATATTGGTTGTTGGCCCAGAAAAAAATTATTACCCATGGCCATTTGCAGGCCTTTGATCAAATACTTGATCTATAATTTCTTGGTTTTTGATTCTTTAACTAGGGCCCATTGGAGTGCCTCAGGGGCATCTACATGGCGGATATTGGTATACAATGACTCAATGTCTACCATTACCATTAATGTGGTTTCAGAGGCACTGATTGATTGTAGTGCTACTATTAAGTCCCTACTGTCTTTGAGGTTGGAGGGACTTTGGGAGACTAGTGGTTTAAAGAAACCATCCAGATATTCACCCAATCTGGAGAATAGGGAATCAATCCCACTGATTATGGGTCTTCCTGGTGGGACCTCTTTGTTTTTATGTATCTTGGGCACTATATACATTACTGGGACTTTTGGGGCATGTAGAATTAAATATTCAGCTTCTTTCTTATTCAATAGTTGTTTACTCAATCCCTCATCTATCCATTCTTTTAATTGTACTTTCAATCGTGCGGTTGGGTCTCCATTGATTTTTTGATATGCAATCGTATCTTCAAGTAACCTTTGCATTTCTGCATAATAATATTCTCAAGTTAATATCACCAATACTCCCCCTTTGTCTGGTGGTCTGACCACTATTTGCTTAATATCTTCTATTGGTTTAATTCCTTCCTATATATGTTGGTTAGAGGTGTGTTTTGATATTTGATATTTCCATGTCACGAACTTTATCCTGTACCATGTTTCTAAACACTTCTATATGGTGGTTCATTCCCTTTTTCGGGTTGAACACAGAATTATTCCTCAAGCCACTGTGTACAAAAGGGGGGTTGGAATTGGTCATATTTTGGTTCGTGGTCTGGCCTGCAAAATATATTTTTATATTTAATTTCCTTATATGTTTTTCAATATCGATAAATAATTCAAACTTATCTATATTTTTTAGGGCTGTGAAAATTAACTATTAATTCCTCAATTAATCGATTAATTGTTTTGATTGATCAAAATTCTTTTGATCGGTACTCACCTCTCCGCCGGCTTCCAGGTCTTCAGGGAGTTCTGTCGGAGATCCGGTGACATCACGGACACCGGCGGGGCTTGCCGTGTCCATCTGAAGGGCTCCTTTGCTGTGCCTTCATATCTGCATGCCGGCAGGACCTTACTATCTGCCACACGCAAGGGCTGTTACATTTCCCTCTATCAACCTGGGATTCTACAGCCACCCACTGGGAGTTGTGATAGTTCCCTTCACAGGACATCTACATGCCGACGGACTGATGTTAACCCCTTCTCATCTGGATTCAGCAGTGGTATCGTTGTACACATTTTTATACCAGTATCATACTTAGCTACATGTTTTTATGACATGACTGCTTTTGCTACCGTTTGGTATTACTCGCACCATTTTTACAGTTTATGTAGCTACATTGATTTTATCTCCAGTGCAATATTTATTTTGTTACCTACTTGAAGACTATAAAAGTTTTAATGCTATTCCCATCGAGCGCTGCCTTTGTGTGTTTTTTGTATCCTGCTATCCATTTTTCCAGTGGTTGGGAGCTGCACTGGGAATCAGCCTGCAAGGAGATCAGCTAAAAGTAGTTGGATCTGTATGTGCGTTATAATTAATCAAAATTAGTCGATTAATCGATTAAAAAATAAATCGATTCATCGAACACGAAAATTTTAATCAGTAACAGCCCTAATATTTTTATCTGGCGCAAATTTCAGTCCCTGTTGTAATACCTCTAATTCTTTGTCTGAAAACTGAACTCCTGCTAGATTAAAAATTCCTTCATTTAATTGGTTCTTTTTCTTTTTCGTTCTACCTCTTCCTCTTCTGCCTCTCTTTCTGACTGTTCTTTTGGATACTGTAGGGACCTGGGCTGAATACGGTAGGGCTCTTTCCAGCCCCTCCATTCCACACCCCCCGGTATTGGTTTTGATAGGGGGCCGGTCTTCCCCTAAAGCTTCCCATAAAACCTCCTCGCGGGGGTCTGGGCGGATATTGATTACAGTTGTATTCGCAGTGGTTATATTCAGAAGATCTCGTATCCAGAGGGGCAAACCTATTGTATGTATCTACTGGATGGGGAGGCGGATAGGGGTAGGGGTTCTGGGGAGGATAACTAGTATTTTTATGATGGACATAAGGGGGTTTAATAGAGGATTTGGTGCTCTTTTTGGGGGTACTAAAAATTTTGGGGGTTTTGGTTGACTGTGTTGCTACCTTGGAGATACCAGTTTCTCTTGCGGGAGATGTCTCAGGTGAGGAAGCTACACTGAGAGTATCTTGCCACTTGTAAACCTTATTCTCTTTAAAGTCTTTGATATCTCTTTGGTATTTTTTTTATTTTTTTGTTCTTTATTTCACCATCATATTTTGATAAATGGGTTTGTAGAAGCTTAGCTTTGTCTGTGTAGTGGCTATTGGTTTTGAATGGTTCCATCCTTTCCTTAAGGTCTGCGATTTTGGCCTCCGAAATCACATTCTTAGCTCTGCGTCTCCTAATCATCAGCTGCATTCGTTTTTGCTTGCAGGCGTTAAAGAATTGGTACCATTAATCCAATAGCTGTAAGTCTTCAACCCCATCATTGGGACTGACATCCCACCTTAATCTCCTAGGTGTGAGGTTTTTGCCTACGTACATTTCAAACGATGCAATGTCCCACCAAAGTCTTATTTGCTTCTCCATGTCAAATTGTAATCGCTTGAAGCCCCTCTCTAGATCTAAGTTGGGACTAGGGGCTTGTTGAAACACTTCTTCTATATTAATGTGTCCTTCTTTCATAAAGTTAAACACATCCATGGCTGCGTAAAAAAAACTGTTAAAAAATCCTAATTCTTGATACTCCAGTGATTATAAAAAATAATTTTCGCGCCAAATAAATACAAAATTTAAATATATCAATATCAAATATTGATATATTTTAATTTTGTATTTATTTGGCGCAGAAATTATTATTTTATTATAACCCTGCTATACCTAGTTCAATAACACCATCACAAACAGAGAAGTCCAGGATTCAAATGGATTGAAGGGACTGAATCTGCAGCACCCAAGTATAAACTCCTCTCTTTGCCTTCATGTAATACCCGTCAGCAGCACTTGCATAGCTCCCAACTGTCCCTGATTTCGGGGAAAAAGTCCCTCTGTCCCTCTTTCTTCCTCATTTGTCCCTCATTTTTCTCTGATCTATGCAGTTATATATAACATGTACATAGGTGTGCGCAGCCTATTGCATTAGGGTGTGCACCCCGCAGCTCAAACACTCACGCCTTTCTCTGCAGCCTCAGCTGCACTGGACAATAAATTCATGGGAAGTGCTCTGTGCTGAGCGGCTTCCTGTTCGTTCAAAAACTGAAGCATAGTAAGCAGTTTTCTATGCTTCAGTTATGAATGAACACAGTGAGTGAGTGTGTGTGTGTGTTCGCTGTGTTCATTTAGAAAAGGAAGGGACCGGTATATATTACATATATTACATATTTAATAGCCCCTTCCCCCACTCTCTATTCTGAAACATCCCCTCCAGCAGCCAGGGGGAGAGGAGAGGGGGGAAGCCAGCAACACTGCGGATGGTACAACATAGGGGGAAGCCCAGACAATATGGGGAATCAGCACCACACACAGTGATTAGGGTGTGCCCAGACACTCCTGGCACACCCCCTGCGCACACCTATGAACATGTACCTTTTTATCTTTCAAAACGTTTTTCCCAGTGCTAAACCTTTCATCCAATTTCAAAATTGCTGCATTTGTAAATTTCAGAAGCCAAAATAAAGGAATAGTAGAGGGGAAAAAAAGCACTTTAACTAATATTTTTTTGTAGAATTATCCTTTAAGGGGGCATGACAGGGGGCGTGCCCTATGCCTAAATACTTTTGCTAACAGTTGTCCCTCGTTCCCATTTCAAAAAGTTGGGAGGTATGTCATTATTGTTACTCGTTCTGAGGTCAAATGCCTTTTTTATATCTCCCAGGCTGGTGTTGTGAGCGGCCATTTCTAGTGAGGGCAAATAAAGTCGCAGCCACAGTCTTCCTGGAAATGTCGCCGTCTTGCCGCCTATTGTAATCTCACGCTCCTGGCCGTACATTCGCAATAGAAAATGTGCTTCCAGACATGGACAGGTCACTATAGCAGTGGCAGCGAACTTCCGCTGTGGCTGCTATAGTAACATGTACACGAAGGCCTGGAAACGCATGTGCATGAAGGGCTTTTACATTTTTGATTCACAATGATTACACAGCAAGGGCTGAAGGTTTGATTGAGCCCACGTTCACATTGGGCCGATTTGGCATGCGATTTCACCCCCCCCCCAGTCCAGGACCACCTGTGTACTTCCCTCCTAGTCCAGGGCCTCCTCTGCACTCCCCCTCTCCTAATGCAGGGTCTTTGCTACACCAACCCATTTCTAGTCCAGGGCCTCTCCTGCACCCCCTCCACTCCAGCTCCTCCCCTGCACCCCCCCCCCCAGTCCAGGGCTCCCTCTGCCCCACGGTCAGCCCAGGTCCTCCTCCGCACCCCCCCAGCCCAGGACCTCCTCTGCACCCCCTAAGTCCAGGGTCTCTTCTGCACCCCTCCATAGGTCAGGGCCTCCTCTGCACCCCCTTCAGGCCAGGGCCTCCTCCGCGCCCCCAAGCCAAGGGCCTTCTCTAAACACCCCCACCCCCTCTCAGCCCAGTGCCTCCACTGCATTCCCCAGTCCAGGGAATCCTCTGCACCCCCCCAACACAGGGCCTCCTCCGCACCCCCCCTCCTCAGGCCAGGGCCTTCTCTGCCCCCCCTCAGCCCCAAATCCTTTGACATACCAACCCCAACTTCCTAGTCCAGGGCCTTCTGCACACAAACCCCTCTCCTTGTCTTAAAAAAAATCCTTCCAGTTCCCATATACCGTATTTATCAGCATATAACACGCACAGGCGTATAACACGCACCCCAATTTTGGGAGGGGAGTTTAGGAAAAAAAAAACTTACATTTTAAATAAAGAACTTTGAAGCAAAATTAGGGTCACAGCTCATCAATGCACCCTGCTCAGTGCCCATATCCAGCCTATAAATTGACCAACAATGCAGCTTGATCAGTGCTCATCTACAGTCTGGAATCAGCATGTTCTGCCAAAAGCCTCGTACACACGGCCGGTTTTCTCGTCAAGAAACGACAAGAAAACTGCCGGGAGAGCTTTCTTGCCGAGAAAACCGGCCGTGTGTACGAGGCTTTCAGGTTTCTCGTCAAGAAAACTGGCCAGAATCTCGACGAGAAAAATAGAGAACCTGCTCTTTATTTTCTCGTCGAGATTCTTGTCGGCCTGTTTCCCGACGAGAAACCCGAGAGTGTGTATGCTTACCTGTCGCCGTGGAAACCCGCGCATGCTCGAAATGACTTTGACGCATGCGCGGTAGCTTCCTAGGCATAGGTAGGGTGTAGCAAGATGGCGGCGACGGCATCGAATGTGACGAGCGCACGCTCGTCGTAGTCGATGACGTCACCGCGTTCGTTCCATTCAAAAGAACGGTGGTTCTTTTGAATCGAGCGTGTGTACACTCAGCCGGGACAAGATTCTTGTCAAGAATCTCTTCAGGAAAAACTACGTGTTTTTTTCTGACGAGATTCTCAGCCGTGTGTACGAGGCTTAAGTGTCCATAGTGCATCTACTATAAAGAACCTGGGAATCAGACACTTGCATGGTCCAGTTCATTGATGGATACTGCAGATCGTTATTAATGTATTGCTGCACCTGGTGCTGATCATCAAAACAGGCTGAAGAAAAAAGTGGAAAATACGGAAGTAAATGGATCACTTGTTGCTGACAGGTTGCTCATCCTTAGGCTTCATGCCCACGGACGTTTTTACAGCTGCGTTTTTTACAGCTTAAAAACGCCTGTCCATGTTATTGTAAATTTATTTATTTTTTTAAATAAAATAAAAACGTCGGAGCTAAAAAACGCGACCGCGCGTTAGTGTGCGTTTCTGCGCGTTTTTGACGCTCGCGTTTTTTTCTGCCTAACTCCGACGCTGAGGAACGCACTGGTCCTGGGTTTTTTTTACAGCTTAAAAACGTCTACTCCATTTCCAGCCTATACTCTCACCTTATTGACCATCAGACTGCCAAATTCCATCTTAAACCATTCCAGAAATGGTCCCAAATATTTGAGGACGAAGACCTTTCGGAGAAAATCCTTGAGGGATACAGACAAGTTCACAAACTTACCATATCCGAAACATGGCGTGAGACGCAATTCAAAATTATTCACAGAGCATACTATCCTTTCCGTATCAACAAGGCAGAACCAGCTCAAGAGCGGTGCCCCTGGTGTTCCACACCGCATCCTACACTGCTTCACCGCCTCTGGGAGTGCCAACCCATCATTGCATACTGGGACTCTGTTCTGAACTTTATCTACAAAATCACTAAAATACGGATCCCAAGACATTACCTTATATGTTTATTTGGCAGTGAACCATCCCTATCCACGCCACCAACAAAGACTCCGCTTCACATCTCCCACTGGACGCATATCTGCCTCCTGGTGGCCCGCAGGACTATCATGTCTCACTGGATCAACTCAACACCGCCAAACCTACCGGCGTTAAAAAAAGCCCTCTTATCGCTTTTCTATCTGGAAAGGTTGGACACTATTGTGTTGAACTTTCGCTCCACCTCACGATTCTTTACGAGATGGCGGAAATTCATGGAACACACGTTCGCCCAAGAGGATCTACAAAAACTCATGCAACCGTTCCGCTATACAGATTGGTATCTCAAACGAGACCTTACAAACTCCCTAGGCAACCTTAAATTATCAAATCTGTCTGACCCCTCTGCATTTATGCCGCCCTGAACCATGAAAACATGTCTTCAT
This sequence comes from Rana muscosa, assembly GCA_029206835.1. Lineage (NCBI taxonomy): Eukaryota > Metazoa > Chordata > Amphibia > Anura > Ranidae > Rana > Rana muscosa. The sequence goes on from CM055121.1 coordinate 845,454,880, forward strand.
GGCTCCTTGACGTTCTTGATTCTTTCGGACCCTCATCTGTTTTCTCCACCCACCGCTGCTTCTACTGCCAGTTCCATATCCGAGGTTATAACATTTTTATTTTTATTTTATTTTTTGATACCCCAAACGTTGCTTCCGCTCCTAAAGGCACTAGGCTTTGTACTGCCTCATCATCCTGTTGCTGTAATATTGTTTTAAATGGGTAATCACTGTGCTATTGTTTTGTTTTTGTTTTTTTTGGTTTTTTTTTCCCTCTTTGTTTCCTGTTTCCTTTTCATTTGTATTTTACATGACTGTATGTGAGTCGAAATTCATTTACCAAGCACTGATATAATGTAAAAAACCCAATAAACATTTTTTTCAAAAAACGTCTATGCTATTTGCAGCTCAAAAACGTCTAGGTGGGCATGAAGATATAGACTAACATGGACAGGCGTTTTTAAGCTGTAAAAAACGCTCAAAAACGCGGCTGTAAAAACGTCCGTGGGCATGAGGCCTTAGTCATACTTTTTCTGTAAACAAACCAGCATCACTAGTATGATATCGCTCCTGCAGTATGATCTACAGAGTCATGCATGTAGGCTCTATGCAGGGTATATTCATAATGGACAATTTGCCCTATAATGCTGATAGTGACAAGAGGATACATCCGAGTTGTACTATAAATAACATGTCGAAAAGACATGCAAAACAAGAATGTTTAACAGTTCAGTGTAATAGATCAAGTGGCAAGCATAAAGCAGAGCAATGTCCCTACATTACCACATCTATAGGCTGTTCCGGTGTAGCATGTGATCTCCTACAGCTCTCCATGTCCCAGCTGAATGGGGGATCGTGTAGGCGGCGTCACGGGGCTGTGATGACTGCTGAATTTACATTTCGTGTAATGTAAATTACACGGAGCCGTGATCTCCTGTGTACCCGGCACTCCGTTACTCACAGCCACGTCTCCTGGCCCTGCTCATATGATAGACAGAACAGTGGCCCAATGCAGGGCCAGGAGGCGTGGCTGTGAGGAGATCGTGGCTCTATGAAATTCAGCGGTGCTCGCTCCTCTTCCCTCACACAGCAGGGATCGGCATATAACACGCACACACAATTTTCCCCTGATTTTAAGGGGAAAAAAGTGTGTGTTATACGCCGATAAATACGGTAATTGTAGCAAAGAACAAGGAGAAGAACACCGCTCCAGACAGAATCAGGTGCAAGGTAGATCATAGTTGCAGACCTTGGCTCACCACCATTGAAGACAAATAAAACATGAAATTGGTCGCACACTGGAACTCCAACTTATTTTGAGGTCATCTTTATTGTCAAAAGGGTCAGACAGATACAGGCAAAACAACACATGTGAACAAGCAAGCTATCGCTTGTGAAGCGCGTCTACCATTGCCTTTATCTGTCTGACCCTTTTGACAATAAAGATGACATCAAGATAAGTTGGAGTTCCAATGTGCGACCAATTTCTTGTTTTATTCCCATATAATTGTACTGCAGCTGGGATGCCTCATTGAGAAAAGACATGTTTGGGCACTGGGCAGGACTAGGAGAGAGACCCCAAAGCACTCCGCAGGGGATGCTGCTCGCACCGGGTGCCTCTGCTCTAGGGTGTCACTGCTGCCGGTTCAAGTGTAATCGTCAGGCAGCGCCCGCTGCATAGTTTTCCAAATATCGGAGAATCAACTAGGAGGGAGACCGCACAGGCGCACTAACGCTGAATCACTCTGCTGCCTGTCCATTACACTTGATCAGGCAGGGGCAGCAGTGACACCCTTAGTGCAGCGGTTCCAAGTGCGGGTAGATGCGTCATCCAGGGCATCGCCCCCCTAGTTTCGGCCCTGGTTTTAAGCAATAGTTTACTGTCATGAATGACTTTCCATTTATGACAGCTTGCTTACTGTTTACATGCTGTGATTGGCTACATCTAATCACATGGTACAGGGTGCTGTGATTGGCCCAGGTACCATGTGATAGCTGTGGGTCAATCACAGCATCACAACAGTAAGGACTAAAGAGCTGAAAAAAAAGCATACCAAAAACACACCTTCCCATTGAAAGCAATGGAAAACGCAGAAAAAAAATGTGGCAAAAACATGCCCAGGCTGCGTCTTTGGTGCTGTTTTTGAGTCACATGTGCTTTAAAAACTGCATCGCAAAAGCGGTAAAATTACATGAAAATCTAATTTTTGCAGCGGATCAGTGTGAAAGTTTCCTAAGCAAAACAGTAATGAATGGAAGCCAGTCTGGTCAATATTCCTATTGCACACATTCCTGGCAAATATAGCTCATAAAATGGTGGGTGCCGCAGCGATTATCAGTTGGGTCCTGGAAACATCAAGCAAGCGTACATATTCGACTGCATACCATGGATCGACAACTTCCGCCTAAGGTTTCTTTAATGGAAGAGATCAAGTGCCGGAGCCGCCCAGGGCCCCTTCGTCAGACAGATGTGATCTCTTTCATTAAAGAAACCTTTGGATGGAAGTTGTCGATCCATGGTGTGCTGATGAATGGAAGCCATTAATGACTGTTTTGTTGACATTGTAATCATGTGATCGCTATGACCAATCATAAGGATTACAGGGTACCCTGGTCTTCACAGTTCAACTGAGCAGGGGATCTGCTGAATGAGGGTACTGATAATCTGGGGATCTGCTGAACGAGGGTACTAATATAATCTGGGGATCTGCTGAAAGAGGTTACTAATAAACTGGGGATCTGCTGAACGAGGGTACTAATAATCTGGGTATCTGCTGAACGAGGGTACTAATAATCTGGGTATGTGCTGAATGAGGGTACTAATAATCTGGGGATCTGCTGAACGAGGGTACTAATAAACTGGGGATCTGCTGAACGAGGGTACTTATAATCTGGGTATCTGCTGAACGAGGGTACTAATAATCTGGGTATCTGCTGAACGAGGGTACTAAGAATCTGGGGATCTGCTGAACGAGGGTACTAACAAACTGGAGATCTGCTGAACGAGGGTACTTATAATCTGGGGATCTGCTGAACGAGGGTACTAATAATCTGGGGATCTGCTGAATGAGGGTACTAATAAACTGGGGATCTGCTGAATGAGGGTAATAATAAACTGGGGATCTGCTGAACGAGGGTACTAATAAACTGGGGATCTGCTGATCGAGGGTACTAATAATCTGGGGATCTGCTGAACGAGGGTACTTATAATCTGGGGATCTGCTGAACGAGGGTACTAATAAACTGGGGATCTGCTGAACGAGAGTACTAATAATCTGGGGATCTGCTGAATGAGGGTGCTAATAATCTGGGTATCTGCTGAATGAGGGTGCTAATAATCTGGGGATCTGCTAAACGAGGGTACTAATAATCTGGGGATCTGCTGAATGAGGGTACTAAGAATCTGGTGATCTGCTGAACGAGGGTGCTAATAATCTGGGTATCTGCTGAACGAGGGTGCTAATAATCTGGGGATCTGCTAAACGAGGGTACTAATAATCTGGGGATCTGCTGAATGAGGGTACTAATAAACTGGGGATCTGCTGAACGAGGGTACTAATAAACTGGGGATCTGCTGATCGAGGGTACTAATAATCTGGGGATCTGCTGAACGAGGGTACTTATAATCTGGGGATCTGCTGAACGAGGGTACTAATAAACTGGGGACCTGAGGAATGAGAGAACTAATAATCTGGGGATCTGCTGAACGAGGGTGCTAATAATCTGGGGATCTGCTGAACGAGGGTGCTAATAATCTGGGGATCTGCTAAACGAGGGTACTAATAATCTGGGGATCTGCTGAATGAGGGTACTAATAATCTGGTGATCTGCTGAACGAGGGTGCTAATAATCTGGGTATCTGCTGAACAAGGGTGCTAATAATCTGGGGATCTGCTAAACGAGGGTACTAATGATCTGGGGATCTGCTGAATGAGGGTACTAATAAACTGGGGATCTGCTGAACGAGGGTACTAATAAACTGGGGATCTGCTGATCGAGGGTACTAATAATCTGGGCATCTGCTGAATGAGGGTACTTATAATCTGGGGATCTGCTGAACGAGGGTACTAATAAACTGGGGATCTGCTGAACAAGAGTACTAATAATCTGGGGATCTGCTGAACGAGGGTGCTAATAATATGGGGATCTGCTGAACGAGGGTGCTAATAATCTGGGGATCTGCTGAAACGAGGGTACGAATAATCTGGGGATCTGCTGAACGAGGGTACTAATAATCTGGGGATCTACTGAACGAGGGTATAAAAAGGCTGGGGATCTGCTGAACGAGGGTTCTAATAAACTGGGGATCTGCTGAGTGGGAGTACTACTGAGCTGGGGTACTACTGGGCCCCTTTAAAACAAATAGAAAATCAACATACACAGAGCATTTTTCAAGCTTCATTAAAGCTTTACAAAAGCATCATAAAAGCATGTTGAAGCAGTAGGCACTTTAATGTGTGTTAAAGGACAAGTACAGCCAAAGCTGGATTGGCTGTACCTCTCCTGCTGTCGGCTGACGTCACAGAGCTGGTCCGGGCTCAGGCAAGATCACAACCATATGGTTGGGATCCGCCCACATGCCTGGAATGCCATCTGTTTCAGCCTCTAAGCAAGCCGCTGAGAGCCTGAGCCGGCCACTCTTGCCCCCTCCATAGCTTAGCGCTTCAGTGAGCACAACAGGGGGGGTGCAAGGCAGAGAGCTGAGAACTGAGCGATCTGCAATGTTTGATCGCTCGGTTGTCAGTGTTTGAGACGGCGGGGGACAGATGCTGCAGTCCTATACTTCTCTTTTAAAGTGGAGTGTAAATGGGGTCTTAGTCCATTGAATCCTCCCTGCAGCTACATAACCAGAGGTGGGGTCCTGGGAGAATAGTCTGCAGGAGCCTTTGAATCACACCCCTGAAGCACTGATTGGGGTTGCAATATTTTGCAGGCTCCAATCCTAAAAAATAATAAATGGACATTAGTCTTTTTTCCATATGTATACATGTGTTCCTTTTTAACACAAGGTGGACTGGCAGCTCCGTTGGAATAGCTGATGCCATTCCTCCAAACAATAACAAAGAGAACAATTCCGTTAGAAATGCTGGAATGAGCAGTGGACAGTGACTAACACTCCCTGCCCTTGAGACTTCTAGCCTGTCACTCCGAGACCTTATCTCCTCCCAGGAAGTCTCTGCCCGGATGTGACGTATACGCCTCTCATCTCTCCCAACATCCAGCATTCCCAAACAAAGACCACGACCACCTTACACCCCGCCCCTAACCGCCATGGCCCTCCTTCCAGCCAATCACACACAGACTCTTAGCCCGGGCGGAGGCGGAGATGCTTGAGCCGTCATAGGCTATTGGCGGCTGGTGCGGCGCTCGCTGGTTGGCGGAAGGGCGGAGCGGCACGGACTGCGCTCCAGGGTTACCAGGTCCCAGCACAGCTTCCGGAAAGACACGGATTTGGATCTGCACTGTACTGGCTGCACCGGCTCTGACGGTGCACTCACAGGTACGTTGTGGCAGCAGCAGGCCCGGCTACGGGCGGGTGGTCTGTGTCCTGTCCCGGGTGGGCGAGTATTACTGAGGAGATGCCGTAGGATGACCGCTCCTTTGTGACACTGCATTACAGCACCTCATTCATTGAGATGGGCTCCCTCAGTGCTATCCCTGCTCATCTGATATGTCACAGAACCTTCTGCAGGCACAGGGCCAGCTTTATCATATGCACAGGACTATAGGGCCCATAATGTATCACAGACAACATGAAGGCCATTTACATTACAAAAGGATCTGTCCTCACACTGCAACTCAACTCTTCCTAGAAAATCATTTGTCTGCATGTTCTTCCCCTACAAAATCCTCCCTTGTGTACACATCCAATAGGCCGGAGACTGCTGCTGGGTGCTGCCATCTTGGATGTGATGTCAGCAGACATAGGAACTCTATAGTCTTCTCTCCCAGGAGTTGGGCCAGCACAGGCAGTAGTTAGATATTGGCAGATAAGTAAAAACTTAAAGCGGAGGTCCACCCAAAAAAAAATTGAAAAGCCAGCAGCTACACATGCTGTATCTGCTGGCTTTTAATAAATGGACACTTACCTGTCCTGGAGTCCAGCGATGTCGGTACCCGCAGCTGATGTTTCCATCAGCTGTCACGTGCTACCGCCGCTCTTGCATGTAAGGGTTACCCGGCAGTGTAGCCTTTTGGCTTCACGCCAGGAACCCTACTGCGCATGCGTGAGGCCTGCTCCTCTCTCTACTTGCCCGAGGGAGGAGGAGGAGGAGGAGGAGGGAGCCCTGTGCTGATGTCACGGACCGCGGCCCGGACTCCCGGAAGTGGGAAAGGATACCTGTCAAAGACAGGTATCCTGTCTCCCCTCCCCCTGAAAGGTGCCAATTGTGACACCAGAGGGGGGGGGGGGTGGGGATACGATGAGTGGAAGTTCCACTTTTGTGTGGAACTCCCCTTTAAGTGCAACCTTAATGCTGATGCGCCCTGTGATGAAATGGAGTTTGACACCCCTGGTCTAGAAAATCATAGTGAAGAAAGAATGGGACACCGCACACCAAGAGCAGCCAAATCAGTTGATTTGTCTTCACTATGATGTTCTAGACCAAGGTTGTCCAACTACATTTCATCACAGGCCGCATCAGCATTAAGGTTGCCCTCAAAGGGCCAGTTGTATCTGGGGTGTGCTACGTGCAGGGTTCAGGGGCGCGCTACGTACGGGGTTCAGGGGCGCGCTACGTGTAGAATGCAGGGTTCAGGGGTGTGCTACGTAAATAGCATAGGTTTCAGGAGTGTGCTACATGTAGAGTTCAGGGGCTGCGCTCCGTGCAGATTGCGGCATTCAGGGGCTGCGCTCCGTGCAGATTGCGGCATTCAGGGGCTGCGCTCCGTGCAGAGTGGGGCATTCAAGGGGCTGCACTCCGTGCAGAGTGGGGCATTCAAGGGGGTGCACTCCGTGCAGAGTGGGGCATTCAAGGGGGTGCACTCCGTGCAGAGTGGGGCATTCAAGGGGGTGCACTCCGTGCAGAGTGGGGCATTCAAGGGGGTGCACTCCGTGCAGAGTGGGGCATTCAAGGGGCTGCACTCCGTGCAGAGTGGGGCATTCAGGAGTGTGCTACATGTAGAGTTCAGGGGTGCGCTCCGTACAGAGTGCGGCATTCAGGGGTGCTCTCCGTACAGAGCGTAGGTTTCAGGGGTGTGCTACATGTAGAGTTCAGGGGTGCTAAACATACAGAGCGTAGGTTTCAGGAGTGTGCTACATGTAGAGTTCAGGGGTGTGCTCCGTACAGGGTGCTCTATGCGCAGAGTTCGGCACAATACGTACAGTGAGAGTGTGCAACCCAAACCCATACCCCTAAAGCTTCCTCTCAACTCTACTGCCTGGCTCTAGTTCCTCCCCGTGTAAGTGGCTCTACCATCCATGTATTCAGCTTTAGCACCTCCCTCTGTAGGCGGTTCTGCGTCCCCTTGCAGGGAGATTGTTCTCTCTCTGATTCTCGAGATCTGTCCCCGCGATAGGTGTGTGCAGGGATCTGTTAGATCCAGGAGCCGCTGAGAGCAAAGCTGTCCCTTGTAAACACAGAAACCTTCTGTGTTTACAAGTGACAGCGGGGAGGTGGTGGAATGGAGTTCCGGGTGTGGATGGCCACATGACAAGGCTTGGCAGGCTTGATTGGGCCCCTGGGCCTTGTTGATACCTGCATTCTAGAGTATGCCAGGATGAGCTTCTTGGATGCTGGCCCCCACCGGATGAATTTATGTTTGTGCTTTCCGTGGCACGCCACAAGTTTTCGTTAAAGCCCCTTTCACACTGAGGCGCTTTTCAGGCGCTTTCACGCTAAAAAAAGCACCTGAAAAGCTCTTCAAAAGCGCTCAGTGTTTTACTGGCAGTTTAGAAGCGCCTCAGTGTAAAAGGGGCCTAAGGAAACTTAGAGCAATCAACCCAAGTCAACCGACCCTTCTTGAAAAGTCATTATTTTCTGCCAAGTTCAAAGGTGCTTTGCATAAAGCGGGGATCGGGAGCGAGCACGCACCAGCTTGCTATTGGTAGCACTGGTTGAAAAGAACAACCACCCTTTAACCACTTCAATACCGGGCACTTACCCCACTTCCTGCCCAGGCCAGCTTTCAGCGCTCTCGCATTTTAAATGACAATTGCGCGGTAACGCAACACTAAACTAAACAAAATTTTTATCAATTTGTTCCCACAAATAGAGCTTTCTTTTGGTGGTATTTATTCACCACAGGGGTTTTTATGTTTTGCTAAACAAATAAAAAAAGTCAATTTTGAAGAAAAATAAAAGTTTTCTTTGTTTCTGTTATAAAATGTTGTAAATAAGTATGTTTTCTCCTTCACTGATAAGGCGGCACTGATGAGCACTAATAAGCCGGTACTGTCAGGCATTACTGATTGGCATCTCTAATGGGCACTGATTGGCAACCCTGGTGGTCCTGGGTCGGCATCCTCGGGGGGGGGGGGGGGGGGCTGCACTGATAATCAATCAGCGCAGACCCACCCCTGTCCAGAGAGCAGCTGATCATCTCTCCTCTACTGGCATCTGTTGGTGCAATTGGAGGGAAAGCCGATAAACGTCTATTCCTGTTTACGCTGGACACAGCTAATCGTTGGACACAGCTAATCACATGGTAAACAGCCTACGTAAGAGGCTCTTTACCGAGATCGGTGATGCGGTGTGTCAGACTGACACACCAACGATCGCCGTGGTGCATGCCCCCGCGGGCGTGGCTTATCCTGCTGCACGACATATAATGTCCTGTCAGGTCAACTTAACCACTTTGTGCATGTCATTCTGCTATATGGCGGGCAGGAAGTGCTTAATGTCACTCTATTATGTTGCAGTTTACCAGTTCTTAGAAGTGGCTGCATTTGTTTTCTTTTTCAGGCTTCTTTTACTTTCAACTGGTGTTCCAGCCAGTAAGTATGTTGTTTTTCAAAAGACCAAGCTGTCCTGCAGATGTAGCAGTTACAGGAATGAGACAAACCATTTTACCACTGGCAGGGGTGCTTAACCACTTCCTTCCCAGCTTTCAGTGCTTTTGCACTTTGAATGACGGATATCGCTTTCCTTTGGTGGTATTTATTCATCACTGAGTTTTTATTTTTTGCTGAAAAAAACGATCCCAACGGTCACACAGCGCACCCAATGTGCGCCTCAGGGGGCGTGGTTTTGGGATTACTTCTATGGACGCCGTTCCAGAATTAGACGATCGTGCTGCAGCTGTATTTTGGCAATAGTGCAGGTATTAACCACTTCACATCCCGCCCATAGTCATATGACGTCCGCAGGAGGGATCTCCCATCCTGGGCGGGCGTCATACGACCTCCTGGGCTTCCCAGCCGTCGCTCGGGGGCCAGTGCGCGTGCCCAGTGGCCGCGATGTCTGCCGGGCACCCGCGATTGCCGGTAACACTGCCAAGGACGTGGATCTGTGTGTGTAAACACACAGATCCACCTCCTGTCAGAGGTGAGGAGACCGATGGTGTGTTCTCAGTACAGAGGAACACCGATCAGTCTCCTCCCCTTGTGAGTCCCCTCCCCCTACAGTTAGAATCACTCCCTAGGACACACTTAACCCCTTCCTCACCCCCTAGTGTTAACCCCTTCCCTGCCAGTCACATTTACACAGTAATCAATACAATTTTATAGCACTGATCAATGTATAAATGTGAATGGCCTCAAAATAGTGTCAAAAGTGTCCGCTGTGTCTGTCGCAATAAAAATCGCAGATCACCGCCATTACTAGTGAAAAAATAAAAATGATAAAGATGTCATGAATCTATCCCCTATTTTGTAGACGCTATAACTTCTGCGCAAACCAATCAATATACGCTTATTGCTATTTTTTTTTACCAAAAAAATGTAGAAATATATATATATATATATATCGGCCTAAACTGAGGAAAAAAGTATTAAAAAAAAGAGATTTATTATAGCAAAAAGTAAAAAATGTTTTTTTTCAAACTTGTCGCTCTTTTGTTTATAGCACAAAAAATAAAAACCGCAGAGATGATCAAATACCACCAAAATAAAGCTCTATTTGTGGGGAAAAAAATATGAAAATTTCATTTGGGTACAGTGTTGCATGACCGCGCAATTGTCATTCAAATTGCGACAGCGCTGAAAACTAAAAATTGGCTTGGACAGCAAGGGGGTGTAAATGCCCTGTGTTGAAGTGGTTAAAGTGGAACTTTACCCAGAACAACTTGATAAATAATAATCTTCTTTAGAAAGAAACATAAATTCCACATTAATAATTATGCTACCAAAATTAGTGTGTGCTGTAAATAGCCTCCAGCATTGCTCTTGTTTCTTCTTGCTGAAGTCCAGAGCCCCTGAGCAGCAGTAAATATTTAGGCTGTCAGCAGATTGGGCTCTTGTGGCTCTGATTTTCAGCACAGCACCAAAAAATAGAGAGCAACTGAGCATGTGCAGAGCTCGGTGAGACAGAGGAGTTAATTTAGTAAAACTGGAGTGTGCAAAACCTGGTGCAGCTCTGCATACAAACCAATCAGCTTTCAGGTTTTGTTTAATTGAACATACTGAAGTTAGAAGCTGGCTACAATGCACAGCTCCACCAAATTTTGCACTCTTCAGTTTTGGTAAATGAACCCCAATGTATTACTGGATTTTAAACTGTATAGGCACGTATTTTTAATGTTCTGCACGGCTACAAAGGGTGTGGTGCTCAGGTGGCCTCCTAAAATGCCGGATACACAAGCATTAAAATTTAAAGCATATCTAATCCCAAAAACCAAAATTTAATATATTGCAGCTTAACAATAGTTAGATGTGGTAACTAACTGCATTTGATTTCTGTATTCAGTTTTCTTTTCACTTTGTAATCTGGTCAGTCACACTCCTTCCTGTTGTAGTGTGGGCTATCTATGGAGGAGTAATGGAGGCAACCCTTGGGCAGTGGTATTGCCTGGAGAGGGTAGTGTTAGATGGACTATTAGATTTCAATAGACTTTATATAAATGACAAATTAAGGACGAACTCCAGTGAATATTTTTTAAGCAGTTGCAAAAAAAAGGCTTTTCTTGTTCATACATCACGGGACACAGAGCGGCATAGTCATTACTATGTGGGTTATATAGAATTACCTTCAGGTGCTGGCACTGGCAACTTCCAAAACAGGAAGTACCCTCCCCTATATAAGCCCCTCCCATCCGGGAGTACCTCAGTTTTTTGTCAGTGTCTAAGGTGTTGGCCAAGGTTAACATGTATTCATCTGGGCTTGTGTACAGGTTCTCTGGGCCTTAGCAAGCTATTCCGGATCCGACCAAAAAAGCTTCATAGCTAAACGGTCGGTACCCGGGCCTTGCAGAGAAGAGCAGGGTTTTGCCTGTAATGCCTCTCTTAGGAGGGCTGGACCCTGGGTTCCAGAGCTCTGGTCATACCCACAACCAAGAGGCTATCTGTGCAGGGTGCTATACAGGTCCAGGGGAGTGGAATCCTTGGGAACCCGGTCCCTGAAGGTCTAGTACAATGCCTGCCGTGAGAGGTGAAGTTTGGGCTTCTGTGGACCAAACAAAGTCCTGCGGCGGGGAAAAGGTAAGTGGGGGCCCCTCAGGAACTTGGTTCTATTGAGGGGACCCCCAAGCCTAATATGTCTTTCTGCCTGTTACCTAAAGGGTATTCCCGCTAATAGCTGTATATGCCTAAGAAATCCTAGAAATGTCTTTTCATAAAGGAAGTTTTAAAAACTGTAAACCTAGAAATGTTTTTCATAAAGGAGGTTTTAAAAAAAAAAAAGACAAAAGTGCGGTACCTGTGTTTGTCCACTAGAGGCCGCTGTGGAACGTCTTTTTTCTTGGGACTATTCCTTCCATGGTGAAAGTCCAGGCAGATGAGTGAGCTCTCTATCAGGGAAGCTGCATTCCTCTGTCATGCTGCCAAGTAGTTTCCTTCCATCCCCGAGTCCTGGTGAAACAGGGACCCTGGCTCCTCTCCCTACATGGCGCCAAGAGTGCATGCGCGTGCGCACACACGCTTTCTTTTTATAGATTTAGCTTCACAAATGGCGGCGAAGCCTGGCGGATGACGCGCTCTGTGCGCCCAGCGCTTCGGCGCATGTGCGGGCGTCCCAGCAAGATAAAAGGACTCAGTCCACGCTGCTTGCTATGGACACAGAGCATGAAAAGGAGCTGGTAGCATGGTATAGGGGTTTACAGCGGGCGGTTGATACAGGCATCCCCAGAAAGACGCATTAGTAGACACCCACTGATGTACATAGCAGCAAATTGCATTAGACTATTTCAGTAAAGGGGTGTATTGCGGCTGGAATACCTCAGCTTTGAACTAAGGAATATGCCGCCTAAAAAACTCAGAGATATACCTCTCAGGAAGTGTAGGGGGTCTCCATCGGGCTCTGAGGATCTGGAGCAGTCATCTGCACCCTCCTCCCCTGAGAAATCAGAGGTTAATACCCATAAGGAACCCCCGGGAGTGCCAGGTACTGCGGCTGTCCTCAGTCCACCTGCTCCTGCATATATAACAGAGGAGGTTTTTTCCTCAACTCTGGAGGGATTGGAGCAGAGATTGGCAGCATTGATCGCTTCTTCTCTACAGGAAAGAAAGCGCGCCAGATCTCCATCACCTCCATTAGAGTGCCTGTTGGCAGAGCAACAGTCCCAGGAAGGGACCGACCTACCTGAAGGGGATCAGGAGGTTAACTCTGTTTTTGAGGAATCGACAGTAGATGAACCATTTTCAGCATCACAGACTGAAAGATTGTGGGTCCAGACCCTAACTGACATGGTTCGATCTGCATTTAAAATGCCTCTTGTTGAACCATCAACTACTGCTGTCTCCTCATTGGGGTCGCTAAAAGCTCCCCAGATTAATTGCTCCTTTCCAATTCATCCATTATTGGAAGGACTTATATACCAGGACTGGGAACATCCTGATAAACTATTTGTTCCACCTAAGAAATTTCAGGTGATCTATCCCATGGAGGAAAAATTCACCCAGAGATGGAATGTTCCTACGGTGGACGCAGCCATTTCTTCTGTGAACAAATCACTGACATGTCCAGTAGATAATGTTCAAATGTTCAAAGATCCAGTAGATAAAAAATTGGAATCTTTATTAAAATCTGCTTTTTCCACAGCAGGGGCTGTTACACAGCCAGCAGTGGCAGCTATTGGGGTCTGCCAAGCTTTAAAGGATCAAATGAAAATGGTCCTGAGGGATTTGCCAGACCAGCAGGCCCAGGCTCTGGCTGATCTGCCTAGAGCATTATGCTTTGCGGTTGACGCCATCAAGGATTCTATCCATCAGGCCTCCTGCCTCACGCTGTCTTTGGTACATATGCGTAGGCTTCTGTGGCTCAAGAACTGGTCTGCTGTGGCTCCCTGTAAGAAGCTCTTAGTTAGCTTCCCATTTCATGGAGAACGCCTTTTTGGCGAAGACCTGGATAAATTTACCACTGGAAATCTTCTGGATATAAGTACTCTCTTACCAATTAAAAAGAGGTCTAGGGGTCCATCTTTTAAGAGGACTACCTCTCCTATCCCTGGGACGTCTGCTACTAAGCAGTTCCGACGGCCTCCTCGGTCAAACTCAGGAGGTAAAAATCAGGGACAGTCACAGGGTAATAAAAAACCCTGGATCCGAAGAGGTACTAAACCAGCCTCCAAGTCAAGCCTATGAAGGGCTGCCCCCACTCAAACGGGTGGGGGGAAGACTTCAGTTGTTCACAGAGACCTGGCGGGAGACGGTCAAAGACAGATGGGTGCTCTCCGCAGTAACTCGGGGATACAAGTTGGAGTTAAGAGTCTCCTCCTTCCCATTTTATGTGGTCAGGCATGCCAAAAGACCCTCTGAAAAGAAGGTGTCTCCTAGTGGCGTTAGAACAACTATTGCTCCAAGGAGTAATTATGGAGGTTCCTATGGAAGAGTGGGGGTTGAGTTTCTACTCAAACCTTTTCACAGTCCCGAAACCAAACGGGGACATAAGACCCATATTGGACCTAAAGAGTCTAAACAAATTTCTAAACGTCCGGTCCTTCCGGATGGAGTCGATCCGATCGGTCACCGCTGCCCTACAGGGGGAGGGATGGTTAGCCTCGATCGACATCAAAGATGCTTACTTGCATGTTCCCATCTTTCCAGGTCATCAAAAATTTCTACGCTTTGCAGTAGAAGGGCGCCATTTTCAGTTCAGAGCCTTACCATTCGGTCTGGCCACAGCACCAAGAGTGTTCACAAAAATTCTGGCCCCACTGTTGGCCGATCTAAGAACACGAGGTGTAACGATAATGGCATACCTAGACGACCTGTTGTTGATGGACCACTCAGTTGCCAAGCTAGAAGTGGTAATTGTCGCTACAATCAAGTATCTAGAATCTCACGGTTGGGTCATCAACCTGGACAAGTCAGCCCTACAGCCAGTGAAAAACCTGGTATATCTAGGGCTACGGCTGGATTCAGACCAGAGGAGGATTTTCCTACCTCAAGACAAAGTATCCTCTTTGAGGGACTTGGTCCGCCTACTTTGTGTAAAAAGACAGCCGTCCATACGCCTGTGCATGAGGCTGCTAGGAAAGATGGTAGCATCATTCGAAGCTGTGCCATACGCCCAATTCCACTCAAGGAATTTACAGAGGGCCATATTGTCAGCCTGGAACGGAAAAATTCAGGCTCTAGACTTCCCGATGGCTTTGTCCCCTTCCGTTCGGAAGAGTCTCTGCTGGTGGTTGATCCCCCAGAATCTCCAGAAGGGAAAACCCGTCAGTCCGATATCCTGGAAGGTGGTCACTACAGATGCCAGCCTTATAGGCTGGGGGGCAGTACTGGAGCAATAGTCTCTCCAGGGCAGATGGTCAAATGTAGTAAAAACCCTGCCCATCAATCTCTTACAGATACGAGCAGCCCGGTATGCCCTAGTAGCCTGGGCATCCAGACTCCAAGGGTCCCCTGTCAGAATTCAATCAGACAATGCCACAGCAGTGGCATATATCAATCATCAGGGAGGCACCAGGAGTTGTGCAGCCCAGAGGGAAGTAAGTCACATCCTGGAATGGGCAGAAAAGCATGTCCCATGTATGTCAGCTGTCTTCATTCCAGGGGTGGAGAATTGGAAGGCGGACTTTCTAAGTCGCCAACAGTTATGCCCAGGGGAATGGTCCCTTCATCCCGAGGTCTTCCGAGCAATATGTCAGCGGTGGGGAACACCGGATGTAGATCTGCTAGCATCCAGATTCAACGCAAAGGTGGACAGATTTGTCTCCCGGACAAGGGATCCCCTCGCTTGCGGCTCGGATGCTCTGGTGTTCCCTTGGAATCAGTTCAGACTGATATATGCATTCCCTCCGCTACAATTGTTGCCTCGACTCCTTCGCAGAGTCAGGTTGGAAAAGAAGCCGGTGATCTTGGTGGCTCCAGCGTGGCCCCAAAGGGCCTGGTACGCCGAGATCATCAAAATGTCTGTGGGGAGTCCTTGGACCCTTCCACGTCGTCCGGACCTGCTTTCGCAAGGGCCGATATACCACCCTTCCTTACTAACTCTAAGTTTAACGGCCTGGCTATTGAATCCCACATCCTAAAGAAGAGAGGTCTCTCTAACTCTGTGGTATCAACTATAATCAATGCCAGGAAGCCTGTATCCAGGCAGATCTACTATAGAGTTTGGAAGGCGTACATCACTTGGTGCGAGGCCAGAAAGTGGCATCCACGTAAGTACGTTATAGGCAGAATTCTGGACTTCCTGCAGTGGGCTGTAGACAGGAAGTTTGCCTTAAGTACTATCAGGGGTCAGGTTTCGGCCTTATCAATACTATTTCAAAGGCCCCTGGCTATGCATTCACTTGTCAAATCCTTTATGCAAGGGGTGACTCGTATTATTCCACTGATTAAAGCTCCCATATGTCCATGGGATCTAAATTTGGTTCTGTCGGTTCTGCAGAAGCAGCCATTTGAACCTTTGCGGCACATTTCCTTGGTTCTACTCACCAGAAAATTGATATTTTTAGTAGCCATATGCTCGGCTAGAAGAGTGTCGGAATTAGCCGCCATGTCCTGTAAGAGCCATATCTGGTTATTCATAAGGACAGAGTAGTATTACGCCCTCACCCAGCCTTTCTTCCTAAGGTGGTATCGAGGTTTCACTTGAACCAGGATGTGGTTCTTCCTTCTTTTTTCCCAAACCTACTTCGGTAGAGGAAAAGTTATTACATTCTTTGGATGTAGTAAGAGCAGTTAAAGCTTATCTAAAAGCCACTGCTCAGATTCGTAGAACGGATTCTCTGTTTGTTCTGCCGGAAGGCCCCAGAAAGGGTCAGGCAGCATCAAAATCTACTTTAGCCAAGTGGATTCGACAGGTCATAATACAAGCCTATGGCTTGAGAAGGAGACCGCCTCCGTTCAAAGTTAGGGCGCACTCCACGAGAGCAGTTGGAACTTCATGGGCAGTGCATCACCAGGCCTCCCTGGCTCAAGTCTGTAAGGCCGCAACATGGTCTTCAGTACACACGTTTACTGGGTTCTACCAGGTGGACGTTAGAAGTCAGGAGGATGTCGCCTTTGGGCGCAGTGTGTTGCAGGCCGCAAAAGATCCTCATGCCTGATGGCGCCCAGCTTATGTATGGTGTATCCCCCCTCTCATTTGGCATTGCTTTGGGACGTCCACATAGTAATGACTATGCCGCTCTGTGTCCCGTGATGTATGAACAAGAAAGTAGGATTTTTAAAACAGCTTACCTGTAAAATCCTTTCTTGGAGTACATCACGGGACACAGAGCTCCCACCCCTCTTTTGGGGACACGTATTGCTTTGCTACAAAACTGAGGTGCTCCCGGATGGGAGGGGCTTATATAGGGAGGGTACTTCCTGTTTTGGAAGTTGCCAGTGCCAGCACCTGAAGGTAATTCTATATAATCCACATAGTAATGACTATGCTGCTCTGTGTCCCGTGATGTACTCCAAGAAAAGGATTTTACAGGTAAGCTGTTTTAAAAATCCTACTTTTTTCCTTTTGGGATAACTGTTTTAGAAAATGAATAAAAGCTGACCATTGTAAGCACCCCTGTTGTCTTAAAGTATGGGGCATAGTAAAAAAAAACAAAAAACAACATTCATACTCGCCTCTCTGCTGCAGCATTAGTCTAAAGCCTCGTACACGCAATCAGATTTTCCGCAGAAAGAGTAGGACTTTTTGTCCGAAGGGCGTTTGCCAGGAACTTGTCTTGCATACAAACGGCAAAGAATTGTCGGCCAACAAACACGAAACTAGAGGTCGACGATATATCGGCCAATACTTGGCCATTTTTGATAAATCGGCATCGGCCGATTATTATCAAAATTAGGCCGATATTTTACACTAACCGCCGCTCCTCCTCATTTCTCCACACTCAGCGGTTCTGGCAGCATCAAGCGCCGTGCTGAGTGTGTCAAACTGACATGTAACAGAGAGGAAGGAGATAGCAGCTGTCAGCTCGATGTCGGGGGTGGGCGGGACCCAGCAGCTATATTACACCAGCCAATGGGATGGTATCTGGGCGGGCTGCTGTGTATGTGGCTCCGCCCCCTTCTAAAGCAGCCCAATCATTGGCTGGTGTAATTTAGCTGCTGGGTCTCGGGTTCCGCCCACCCCCACATCGAGCTCATTCTGACAACTCTGTCTCTCCTCTCTTGTCAGTTTCACACAGTTACACTTGGCTTAGTGTGAAACCTGCAAGTGCCAATAAGTGCCACCTGTCAGTGCCACCAGCCACCGCCAATCGGTTCCATCTGTCAGTGCCAACTGTCAGTGTCACCCGCCACTGGCAGCCAGTGTCACCCACCAATCAGTACCACCTTCCAGTGCCAACCAGTTCCAATTGCTAGTGCCACTGCCAATCAGTGCCACCTACCAGTGCCATCTGTCCAGTTCCAAATCAGTGCCATCTGTCAGTTCCAAACCAGTGCCATCTGTACTGAGGACATCAAGTGTGTGCTAGTGACAGGAGTAAGCAGGAAGGAGTGGAGTGGGTGTTTGTTTTTTTTTGTTTTTTTTTACACCGGCCACAAAAATCGGCATCATATATCGGCCATCGGCCGCCCCGATTTCTAAATATCGGCATCGGCCAGAGAAAAACTCATATCGGTCGACCTCTACACGAAACTACATGATTTTTCTGCCCTTTAGCACCACCCTTTGGACATCTTCTGCTAATGTTGTCTTATGAGCATTGCTTCTGAGCATGCGTGTTTGTACTTGGGATTTTTTTCCGACAGACTTCTGTACACACGATTAGATAATCTGACATGACACATTTTGTTGTCAGAAAATTTTAAAGCATGCTATCCAACATTTGTTGTGGGAAAATCCGACAATTGACCGATGGAGCATACAAACGGTCGGATTATCTGACAACATCCTGCCATCACACTTTTCCCGTCGAAAAATCCGATTGTGTGTGCGGGCCCTAATGCTGCAGCTGCCCCCTGCTGGCTCTAAGCCTCAGAACATGGCAATCACATGACTGCTGATGGCAAAGTTCTTGGTATTCACTGGGGAGCGGCTGGCTCCGTCTTTCAGTGGCATGCTGAGAGGCAGAGCATAAAGGATTAGTCAACAGTATTGCCTGCAGGGTGGATTTGATTTAAATCAAGTCGATTTTAAATCGCAATTTAAATCACTAGTAAAAAGGCTTGATTTAAATCAATTTTTTTAAAGAGCAACTGTCATCTCTGTCTCCCAGCGGCTCCTCCTCTGACCCGCTGTTGACTCACCGACAGTCCCATTCATTTTAATGGGACAGCTGGTGATGCGACAGTGACACAACATAGTGAGTGGATGCCCGCTAACAGGTGCTGCCATGATGGATCTGAAATGACATGTGCCCTTTAAATGTAAGGACCTATTCTTCCTGGTAGTTAGGATCTTTAATATTTGCAAACAAAATTAAGGTTTCCTATTTAGAATAATAAGCTGTCAGGTTAGTAAAACTGATATCAGAACCGATTCAATCATACAGTTTGTAGTGTACATAGATTTGCAAAAAAAGGGATAAAGGAATATTTCTGAAGTTTGTTTTATGTTGTGGTTACTGTGAAATTGTGTGAATGCATCAATGCAGTGCATGTTATTGCAGATTGGATTCATTGAATGAGTTTACCAAAAATGTAAATATTGCAGAATATACAACCTCATGCTACATAACTAAGCTCCATTTCATGCTGAATAAACTAATTTATTAATGTATCTTAAATAGAAAAACTATCTTTAGATAGATTTTTACTCCAAAAGCATTTTATTAAAATAAATGTAATAAAAATGCAAAAAATCGATTTTTAAATAAAATAAAAAAAATATATTTTCTTTTCGTTTATTTTTTTTTAATCATTGATTTGTATCCACCCTGATTGCCAGTGAATCCTCTACAGCTGATCTTCTCCCCATTAATGGCTTTCTGTGCAATGTTCTTCACTATCGATGGTGACTATCTGGGATGATGCACATGCCATGGTTACTGTATTTGCCTCACTTATCTTTTGTTTTACTGCCAGTTCACACCAGACGCAGTTCCGTGAGCTTTTTTTCTGCACTAAAAATGCATGCACAGTGTTTTCCATGTATTCCAAAGGCTTTAGTTCACACCAGTGCAGTCAGTTTCCAGTGCAGAAACTGACCGGAACTGACTGTATTGGTGCAGAAAAAACGGAACTGCATCTGGTGTGAACTGGCAAGTCTGCTGTTTGTGGCCGAGCAGTTAGGCCTCTTTCACCCAGGTGGCTGTCCTGCTGCTGTTAAAAGCATGCTTTATTTTGAAATGCCAAGACTCCAGGCACAGTGATCACTTGCAGTTGTACATTGCGATTAGCAGCGATTACATGCGGCTGCGGTGGAACATTCTTGCCATTTCTGATGTGCTTCCTGTTTTTCTTTCCTTGTTGCCACTGCTATCCCCAGGTTAAATAGGACACTACGATTACCTGCGGTTATGTACAGATATCTGCCATAAATCATTCCTGTACACAGTCAAATACATTTTTTCTAACTGCTCTAAATCCCATGTAACGAAACCGTTGTTAAATGCAGTGTGTGAATGGGGCCATGGGAAAGCATTGTCTGAGTTTAGGTGTGGTAGATAACTTCATCTATCCACAGCTAAAAGCTGAATCCTATCTGCCTGTGTGAAAGGGGCCTTATAGTCCTTGTTTAATTTATTGGAGAATTCATCTAGGTCTTGCTACATAAGAGCTACTGTTAGAGGGGTGCCAGACACAGTTTTTTCACAGGTTTACCCCCCTACATGACCAGTCCATTTTTTGGTGATACAGCACTGTTACTTTAACTGACTATTGCGCAGTCGTGCGACACTGTACCCAAACAAACTTTATGTTCCTTTTTCCCACGAATGGAGCTTTCTTTTGGTGGTATCACCTTGTGGTTTGTAAATGAAAAATGTAAATAAACAAATTTCTTCATCAGTTTAGGCCAATATGTATTCTACATATTTTTGGTGTAAAAAAAAATTGCAGTAAGCTTATATTGATTGTTTTGTGCAAAAGTTACAGGGGCCATATTTATGGCATTTTTTTTATATATATATATATATATATATATATATATATATATATATATATATATATATATATATATATATATATATATATATATTTATTTTATACATTTTACTAGTAATGGCAGTGATTAGCGAATTTTTGCGGGATTGGGGCGCACTAGTTGGACACTTTTGACACTTTTTTGGGATCAGTGCTATAAAAATGCACTGATTACTGTATAAATAACACTAGGGGGCGATCAAGGGGACAAGTGTGTTCCCTGGGAGGTGTTTCTAACTGTGGGGGGAGGGGACTGACTGGGAGTACAGAGAGATTGCTGTTCTTAATCGCTAGGAACAGACGATCACTCTGTACTTCCCTGTCAGAACGGGGATCTATTTGTTTACATTGACAGATCCCCATTCTGGCTCTCTGGAGTGATCACGGGTGGCCACATGCATCAGCTCCCCTGCTGTGCTCTTAAAGGAGCAGACGTACCGGTACAGTGATTCGCGGGAAGGAGCCGACCTGCTGCAGTATAATAATGGAGGCTGGTTGGCAAGCGGTTAAACCAAAAAAACATTTTGAAGAAAAAAAAAACAGCATTTTTTACTTTCCGCTATAAAACATATCCAATAAATAAAATGTAAAAATCGAATTTCTTCAATTTACGCCAATATGTACTCTGCTACATATTTTTGGTAAAATAAATCCCAAAGAGTGAATATTGATTGGTTTGCACAAAAGTTATAGCTGTGTCTACAAACTATGGGATATGTTTATTTTTTTACTGCTAATAGCAGTGATCAGCGACTAATAGCAGCACTGCGATATTGCAGTGGAAAGTCAGGACACTGACACTTTTGACACCAGTGACACTAAAGCCCCGTACACACGGTCGGACTTCCATCAGACTTTTCCGTGGTTTTTTTGTCCGAACGGAGTTGGTCGGTAACACCCATAGCATACACACGCTCGGACTTTTCTACAAACTTTCCCAAAACTTTTTGCAACATCACATGGTTTTTCTGCTCTTTACCGCCACCCTTTGGTCAACTTCTGCTATTGTTGGTTGATTTTAACATTAGTTGTTTTGTCCATCGGACAAAAGTCCGATGGGTTTTCTGTACACACAGTCGGACTTTGCTCCATCGGACTTTTGTTGGGCAAAAGTTTGTCCGTTTGCAGACCCAACTTTTGTCCGAAGAAAAAAGCAAAAAAAGTTTGTCCGATGGAGCGTACACACGGTCGGATTGTTGGTCCAACTTGCTCAAAACGAAGTTTGTTGGGCAAAAGTCCGACCGTGTGTATGGGGCTTTACACAGTGATCAGTGCTAAAAAATATGCACTGTCTCTGTACTAATGGCTGGGAAGGGGTTAACATCAGGGGCGATCAACGGGTTAAATGTATGCCTGACCAATGCTTTACTACTGTAGGGGAGGTGCTTGTACTAGAAGAAGGCATGGATTGGTGCCACTGCTTAGCAGACACCCAGGATCCATGCCTTCTGTACTGACCGGTGACCTGCCTTGTTTACATTGGCAGTATGCCGTTTTGCCTATGTGCCCGAAGTGCTGGCGGACAACGAGTCTGACGTTCAGCTCCTGCTGTGTCAAATCACAGCGGGAGCAGGCTGCTGGCAGCACATGCGCCCCAGACCCAGAAATGGAGGATCACGCAGTAAGTACGTGATCCTGCATAGCAGTGCTGTCTTGCTGCTGTATATATACAGTATACGGTCAGCAAGCGGTTAAAAGATGTGTACAAAGTCATTACTTGACCCCAAATGGCCTGTATTTGTCAGCTCTCTGCAAAAGACAGGGACCCCCCAAGAGAGGAGTTTCACCCATGTGGAGAAATCCAAGTGTAAGAATTCATACAAGTCCAAAGTCTTTATTGCTCAACTGATTACAAGAAGCAGGGCAAAAGACAGTGAATGCGTTTAGAGGGCCATACAATTCCCCTTCATCAGGGCTGTGTGCAACAACAGAATGTTAAGTGGACTCGAGTAAAAAGGGACTCATTAGTGCTGGTATTTCGAGTGGAATTAGAGGCCACTTCTGCACTGACTGCTGGTAATGACATCTGCCAGCAGGAGTACTATTGAGTCCATCTTCCATTCCACCATTTAATCCAGCCTTGATTTAGGGGGATTGTGTGGCCCCTTGGCTGTCTTTTGCCCTGTTTGTCGAACAATAAAAACTTAGGTCAAATACAGCGCCAAATAAAAAATCCTTTTGTGTCCAAAGACACTTACTGCTAGGCAAGTCAGGTTCAGTTTAAAGGGTTATGGTGGCAATATTTTAAAATTTGTAAAACCTGCAAATCTGCTGACTACCAGTAAACAGTAAAAAAACAGTTGCTGACTACCAGTTTTCCTAATTGAAATCTGTACTGGGTGAATATGAAGGCTGCTGTTGCTAAAATCTTTTGGAAAATGCTTGTTTCTCAGGCCCCTTTCACACATGCGGACCGTATGTCCGTATTTCATCCATCCGCTTTTGGATGAAATACGGACATACATTTATCCCTATGGGATAGCGGATGTCAGCGGATGAACAGCCATTGACACTTGATATCATCCGTCTCCGCTATGGTCCGATTCTGCAGACGGAGGAAAATCCTATTTTTCCATCGTTCGGCAGAGCGGATCGGATGAACACGGACAGATGGTCCGTGTTCATCCGATCCCCCCATAGAGTAGAGCGGAGATCTGACAGGGCGGTCCCTGCACAGTGTGCAGGGACCACCTTGTCATCTGCCGGCACAGCGGGGATGAACGGAGCGACCCCCTCTGAGCAAGAGGATGTTCACGGGGCCGATCATCATGGGATTCGCCCGTCTGAAAGGGACCTTAGCTGTCTCTAACTTCAGTATTTCGAGGGCCTATTCACACCCTTTTTCTAGCTGGTGTCTATAATTCACACCTTCAGCCATATGAGGCAAATGATTAACACCCACTCAGGACCAATGACTGGTATATGTAATTAGAACGGGGTTGACCCACAGCTTTTATACTTCCCACCCCCATTCTTGGACAATCAACATCTGCCCTGATCCCATTGTCTGTGCCCCTTGTGTGTATAAATGTTGGGATATATTCCTGATACTCATTAAAACTGAAGAAATGGATTGCATATGGTACGAAATCTCCAACATTATTGAACAAATCCAGTTGAGTGTGACTGAATACTACTAGCTAAAGTGACTTGGGTGATGGTACCATTACATATTGGTAACATGTTAACCATGGGTGTGCGCAGCCTATTGCATTAGTGTGCACCCCAAAGCTCAAACACACACATGTGCGTGTGTGTGTGTGTGTGTGTGTCTATCTATATAATGGGCCCTGGTACATTGATCTCCCTGCCAGCACAATGAAAGAGGAGTTTAGTCTTGTAGCAGATTCGGTGAGATGGAGATCTTTCCCATCTCCCCATTGCTACACAGAGCAATAAAGCTAATGCGCACTAGGTGATTAGGGTGTGCCCGGCCACACCCTGTGCGCACGCCTATGATGTTAACCCTATGCAAGAATTATGTGGCATGGTATTTTATAAAAACTAGTATTGCGCAGCATGTGGTTTCTCATCTGCTTCCTAGGTTACTATTGTTACCAGAGGCTGATCTAGTTATTGTTGTAGGGCTTTTGGGTCACCTAAGTATCCAGTGTTGGCATCCGTCATTCTCCCTATGAGAGAGGCAGGGTGAGCTCATGTCAATGACACCTTGAACCATTGCAGCTTAGCAGTTCTTAGATATGGTAGTTGTATTCGTTTCCTGTTTAGGCTTTCTTTCTTCAATTTTTCACCTGGCTATCCAACCAGTAAATCTGTTGTTTTTCAGCGGAAACACTCTCTTGTAGTTACAGGAATGAGACAGATCATTTACTACTGTCGGGGGTGCTTAAAATGACCAGCTTTTATTTTTGCAAAACCTTTGTTACAAAAGGAAAAAACAAATTGATTAGTGTTTGCTGGCATTCAGCTTTAATTTGTTAGTGTATTTAAATCTGGTAGTACTTCTAACACTTCCCCCCCCCCCCCCCCCCAGACTAACAATGCTGCTGTCCAAATCTGCCTCTTACCCCCTTTATCCAGAGTGGTGTTTTTATAAGGTGTGTGTTACTGGCCAGATCACTATGGAAAAGAGGAAAGTAAACCTAAAAAAAAAGAAAACTAATGCAGCCATCACTTCAAATGATTAGTAAGCTGCAATATATTACATTTTTTTTTGTTTGTTTGTTTGTTTTGGGTTACTACTGCTTTTAATCTTTGACTTTTCTTTGCGTAGAGAGAGACCGTCTGAAAGCAAACAACTTCTACCCTTAACCCTCGATGATGGCCAAAATGTTATCTACTGTAAAGCTATTAAGCTTGAATTTAAACATATCAGTCTTTCTGTGATCACCCATATAGGCATTGTATATTAATTTTTGCATATTACTTTTTAGGGTGCATTCTTCATGGTTTGTACAAGAATCGAGTAATCCACCTCAATGGATGCGGACAGCGATGTGGCATTAGATATTTTAATCACAAATGTTGTATGTGTGTTTCGAACCAGATGTCATTTAAACTTGCGAAAGATTGCATTGGAGGGGATAAATGTAATATACAAGCGTGAAGTTGGCGTGAGTAACTTTTCTTCTATTCCTGTCTCTCATAGCTAGATATGGAAAACTTAGAGTGGTTGTAAACCTCTGAAATGAAAATTGAACAAAGCATATCCCTCCATAGTGTGTATTAGCCTCAATCCAAAGCACCTAATTTGGTTCCTATATTTTCTCTTCTCACTCTGCTACCTGCAAGAGCTACTTAGTCACTCTGACAGGTTATGCTGACACCACAGAATCCTGGGAGATGGATTGCCCCCCCCCCCCCCAAACACATAGGTGATTGACAGGCTCAGCTGTGCATGTTTACCTATGGGACTGTGTACAGGGGGTGTGTCCATTCCATCCACTCATGTCTCTGATTACAGACTACTGTCTGTATATTCTGTAAACTTGCTGACATTGACATGTTTTTAAAACTGTATATATCATCACAACTACTTACTGTATCCAGGTGGATATTATACCTCCCCCCCTTCCCCCCCCTCCCCCCCCCCCCCCCCCCCCCCCGAGGACAGATTGTGCTTTCATTTGGTTGTTAATGGATATCTCGTGTATTTTTTACTAAAGGAAAACTGGCCACAAATAGTAAAAAAAAGTCATTACTGTAACCCACCACCAAAAAAACCTGTGAAATAAATTCTCACTCCTGACAAATCGCGGTGTCGCAGCATATGTGTGCGATATCTTTTCTTTGTACCCATAGTAGTACACTTTTTTTTTTTTGTGTTTTTTTTTTTTTTCCCTACCTACTGACAGTAACTGACACTCACTAAACTAATCAAGCCCTGATCTATTAATTTATTACAGATTTCTTCTCTACAGGAGGAAAAGATTCAATGAATCTTTTCCTCTTCACAGAGGATGAACAACACGGGCTGGTCTTCACAGTAGTGGGCAGTAGTCAGCTAATCAGTCGATCACATGATTAGGAGCCAGTTCTCCCGACTCCCAATATTTGAACGAGACCTGGAGCTGTTGGTAAACAGCTCAGTCTAAAGCCCCATACACACTATTGGATTTTCTGCAGATTTTTGTCTTCAGATTTTACAAAACCATATAATATGAGGTCAAACCTTAAGAGTTTCAATTTGTATGAAATCAGGCAGGCCCCTTGCGCTACATGGTTTTGGTAAATCTAAAGAGACAAAAATCTGCAGAAAAAATAGTGGTGTATAGCAGTGATGGCGAACCTTGGCACCCCAGATGTTTTGGAACTATATTTCTCCATGATGCTCATGCACTCTGCAGTGTAGTTGCGCATCATGGGAAATGTAGTTCCAAAACATCTGGGGTGCCAAGGTTCACCATCACTGGTGTATAGGGTCTGGGAGTGCGTGATCGAGACGCAATCCCATCACAAACACAGGAACGCATATATGTGGCTCCCAGGAATAAATCCCTCTTTCTGGATGCTGCATATTTGTGTGGTTAAGTATTTCAGTCATAAGGATCATGGGGGGGGGGGGGGGGGGGGGCTAAAGAAATATTACAAAGTAAAAGTTTATCTTTGCATATATTTGATAGGGTGCCTGTATCCCTGGAAACGCTGCTTGTTTCATAATACTTTGAGTTATTTATTATTATTATACAAGATTTATATAGTGCCAGCAGTTTCCTTGCTCAATATGTGAATAGTTAATAATAAAAATAAAAAAAAATGGTTGATTTGCTCTCAGGGGGTTGAAAAGGCTCATTTATTTTTTTTTTTCACCTTAATGCATTCCTATGCAAAAAAAAACTGGCAATGACGCCCCCCCCCCCCGAGCCCCCATTTTACTTAAGCCCCGAAACTCTGTGGGCTCGTTCCCGCGATGGTTTCCCCCAGCTAGAGTCCTGCTCTCTATCACATCCAACGACGCGGCGAGTTGGGGGGCAGGGTAGAGTAGATACAGTCGGCGGCTATGGCCGCCGGCTGTATCGCGGGAGCGCGCCCGCAAGCTAACCCCCTTGGGAGAGAGAGCTTCCCATGAAGGGGGTTAGCTCTTGTGGGGAGGAGCCGAGACAGCCCCTGAGGGACCCCAGAAGACCTGGATCGGCGGCACTCTGTGCAAAACGAACTGCACAGTGGAGGTAAGTATAACATTAACTTTTATTTTTATTTTTAAAGTGTTTAGTGTCCCTTTTTTAAATATTTACAGCAAATTAATTTTAGGATTCATCCTCATTAATCCCAAAACACTTTACATACAGTGCCTTGAAACTTTTCCACATTTTGTCATGTTACAAAACAGGAACGTAAATGTATTTTATTGGGATTTTATGTGATATAGTCAGTTAGAACAACACAAAGTGGCACATAATTTAAGAGGAAGGAAAATGATAAATGGTTTTTCAACTTTATTTGTAAAAAAAAAAAAAAAAAAAATGTGAAAAGTGTGACGTGCATTTGTATTCAGCCCCCCTGAGTCAATACTTTGTAGAACCACCTTTCGCTGCAATTACAGCTGCAAGTCTTTTTGGGTATGTCTCTACCAGCTTTGTACATCTAGAGAGTGACATTTTTTACCCATTCTTCTTTGCAAAATAGCTCAAGCTCTGTCAGATTGGATGGAGAGTGTCTGTGAAGAACAATTTTCAAGTCTTGCCACAGATTCTCAATTGAATTTAGGTGTGGACTTTGACTGGGCCATTCTAACACATGAATATGCTTTGATCTAAACCATTCCATTGTAGCTCTGGCTGTATGTTTAGGGTCGTTCTTCTGTTGGAAGGTGAACCTCCACCCCAGTCTCAAGTCTTTTGCAGACTCTAACAGGTTTTCTTCTAAGATTTTCCTGTATTTGGCTCCATCCATCAACTATGACCAGCGTCACTGTCCCTGCTGAAGAAAAGCATCTCTACAACATGATGCTGCCACCACCATGTTTCACGGTGGGGATGGTGTGTTCAGGGTGATGTGCAGTGTTAGTTTTCTGCCACACATAGCGTTTTGCTATTGGGTCAAAAGGTTAAATTTTTGTCTCATCTGACCAGAGCACCTTCTTCCACATGTTTTCTGTGTCCACCACATGGTTCCTCGCAAACTGTAAACAGGACTTCTTATAGCTTTCTTTCACCAATGGCTTTCTACTTGCCACACTTCCATAAAGGCCAGATTTGTGTAGTGCATGACTAATAGTTGTCCTGTGGACAGAGTCTCCAACCTGAGGTGTGAATCTCTGCAACTTCTCCAGAGTTACCATGGGCCTCTTGGCTGCTTCTCTGATTATTGCTCTCCTTGCCCAGCCTGTCAGTTTAGGTGGACGGCCATGTCTTTGTAGGATTGCAGTTGTGCCATACTCTTTTCATTTTCGGATGATGGATTGAACAGTGCGCTGTGAGATGTTTAAAGCTTGGAATTTTTTTTTCATAACCTAACCCTGCTTTAAACTTCTCCACAACTTTATCCCTGACCTGTCTGGTGTGTTCCTTGGCCTTCATGATGCTGTTTATTCACTAAGGTTCTCTAACAAACCTCTGAGGGCTTCACAGAACAGCTGTATTTAAACTGAGATTAAATTACACACAGGTGGACTCTATTTACTAATTGGGTGACTTCAGAAGGCAATTAGTTCCACTAGATTTTAGTTGAAGGTATCGTTAAAGGGGGGCTGAATACAAATGCATGCCACACTTTTCAGATATTTATTTGTAAAAAAAAATGAAAACCATTTTCCTCCCACATTACAATTATGTGCCACTTTGTGTTGGTCTATCACATAAATTCTCAATAAAATACATTTACGTTTTTGGCTGTAACACGACAAAATGTGAAAATGTTCAAGGGGTATGAATACTTCAAGGCACTTTATGTAGAAAAATAACCAGAGCTTAGCGTTTCCTTGTTTTTCCTATATTTTTTTTATTTATTCCGAAAGCGCATGTATTGTAATTTTTTGTTAACTGTTTAGACTTAATGTGTTCTTTCTTGCTCTTATTTTAGAAGGTGTTGATGAAACTGAGAAAGCCTAGAATAACAGCTACAATCTGGTCATCTGGAAAAATAATTTGTACAGGAGCTACAAGGTAAAACATTTCTTCAAATTTCATGAAAGCCATCAGGACAGGTCTTGCAAAGATGGGTGAATAAAGCTGTATTCTTTTCTGTCAAAATATAAAAAGTGCACATGTTCAATATTTAACTTACTGCACTAAGTAATTAGTCCAAAAGTAACATTTCCATTTTTGTGGAGAACCATGTGCCAGACTCCCATGGTAATATTTCCCCCTCTAGTTCCAGGCCTGACTTCAGCTACTCCAAACAAAGCCGTGTAAGCTGGTCCCTCTCGTTCTGTTATTATTCTCTCCTACATTAAATAATACATAAGATATTGAACTGCATAAATAAGACCTACCGTATATACTCGAGTATAAGCCGACTCGAGTATAAGCCGAGGTACCTAATGTTGCCCAAAAAAACTGGGAAACCTCACTGACCCGAGTATAAGCCGATGCCCCACTGTTCCCTAGCTCGCTGTTCCCTGTAAATAGAAATTTTTACATTGTAATTCTTACCTGTAAAGAAGTTGCGGCTGCGGCGACCATCGTTCGAATTCCGCGGCGTCCATCGTTCGAATTTCGCGGTCTCTTCCTGTTCCTTACTTGATAGGCGATTCTCAGCAGACACTCTCCGCCTATCACGATCATTCTCTCATCCTTAGTTTTCCCAGCAGACACTGTGTTGGGTATTCCGCCAATCACAGACGTCTGCTGGAAAACTGAGGATGAGAGAACGTTCGTGATAGGCGGAGTGTGTCTGCTGAGACTCGCCTATCAAGGAAGGAAACAGGAAGAGACCGCGGAATTTGAACGATGGACGCCGCAGCCGCAACTTCTTTACAGGTAATATTTACAATGTAAAAATTTATATGACTCGAGTATAAGCCGAGGGGGGGACTTTCAGCCCCAAAAAAGGGCTGAAAATCTCGGCTTATACTCAAGTATATACGGTACTATATGATAGTCGTCATAGCAATTAAAAGGTACTGATAATTTGGGTATAAAATTTAGAATTCCAGATGCAAAAGAAACTTGTCGGTATAGAAATATTGAAGCTGACATCACTGAATTGATTTGAAGCTCACCACTTTCAGAAGAATCCAGATTTGATAGCACCGTATTTTTACATAGGCTGAACTGGTGTCTTTATTCAACCCAAGTGGTTTCCTTTAATAACTCATTTGACTCCATCCTCCAACATAAACTGAAAACCTAAAAGTGAAGTATGGTCCAAGCTTTTTGGCAATACTTGTCTTTTGGGTCACAAGAGTGCACTTACTTTTGCTCTTGTGTCCCAGGATCAGCAGGCTCAAGCCCATTGTCGGCTGATGTCACAGAGCCGTTCCAGGCTCTTGAAGGATCTCGACCATATTGTCGGAATCAACTCAGCTGCCTTGTGGACAGTAGGCTCCAGGTCTCAGCATGGGGTAAAGATTTGACGCTAACTGCGCCCACCCCCTCACCTGCCTGGCACTCCGGTGAGCGCCGAAGGGGCTGAGCGAAGACAGTCTAACTGTCACTTCTCTCTTCTCAGAGCTGACCAAGCAGTCATGTAATGATTCAATTCTTAGGCTTAGAGCTGGGGGGGGGGGGGGGGGGGGGCGGCGGCAGCTGGAGCATCAGACCAGTGCTGCAGCATGGAGGTATTTTTCATTATCTTGTACTTTTTTAAATATCATGGTCATTTTTTTCCCTATCAGCCAGATTCCAGTTAGCATGTTCTAGGGCATGTTATACAGGCATTTGGTTATTTATTATTATTATTATTATTATTATTATTATTATTATTATTATTAATTTTTTTTTTTATTATTATTATATGGTACTCCCCATAAAAGTTTGGCTCATTGTTTTTTTCTTTTCTGCTCTAGTGAAGAGGAAGCCAAATTCGGTGCTAGGCGGTTGGCTCGTTGTTTGCAAAAACTTGGCTTTTTGGTACAGTATTAATTTTCTCTGTTTTATGCACAAGTATAAAGTATAACTGTTATGCATTGTGTTTTTATCCTGTGAAGTGTGTGTGTGTGTGTGCGTGCGCATGCACTGTGGGTTATATCAATAAAAGTTGTCATCTATGCAGTACAGAACAATGTGCATACAACATTAAGACAGCTGTACCCCTCCTTAAGCAGCCAGGCTCTAATGCCGATCCAGTGGTTTCAGTACAATTTTATTATTATTATACACAATTTATATAGCGCCAACAGTTTACGCATCGCTTTACAATGTATAGGGGGACAACATAATTACAGTACAGTTCAATACAAAAGGTACAGGTACAATTAGAGTTATGGATCAGTAGGTTTTTAAAAAGAATAAGTATGCATATAATATCTGACTTCACTGGATGCATGCTTCTGTTTGGTCTATGACATAAAAAATATATTCAAGCCAGAGGCAGACAGGAAGTAAGCTTGTTCAACAAATCGAAAAATGTCTCCCTAAATGTTTCTTTGGCAAAAGGTAAATGAAGCAGTGATTTCAGCAGTTATAGAATATAAAATATAGCTGTTGCGCAATTTTACATGTATGCTTGCTGAAACGTGGATCTTCTATTTCAATTTCAATTTCAATGCCAAGCAAAGGTTGTTAAAAAAACTTTTTCAATAGTAGTTTTGGCAAAATGGCTGAACAAGTGCAGAAGAAATATGTAGACATTTTATTGTATTTTTTTTGTCTCTTAGGGAGCTAGTTATATTAACAAGGAAGCAATGTGGATCTCTTGTCTAAATGCTTTGGAACACTTAGGGTTAAACATTGGAATGACCCAATTCTTACTTGGAATTCTATTGTCCAACATTGGTATTTAATCTGTATCGGTGATAAAGGAGATATATTAAAAAAAAAAAAAAAAAAAATCCTAGGATTGAAGGTTTTAACCACTTGCCGCTCGCTAACAGTAGATTTACTGCTAGCTGGTGGCAGCTGAATGGCTTCCATTCATGACTGTTTTGCTTACTATTGTGAAGCTGTGATTGGCCCACAACTTTCACATGGTATCTGGCCAATCGCATCACCCTGTACCATATAATTATCTGTAGCCAATCACAGATCACAATATGATGAACGCTGTCATAAATGAAATTCATTCCTGACAGCTAAACCTATTGCTTATTACAGTGATCATCACTGTTAAAAGCAATACTGGTGTAAAAAAGAAAAAAAAAATCCCTGATCCCCCCCCCCCCCCCCCCTAAGTTGTACAGTTTCACTATGGTGAGTCTGAGCTACTCTGATGACAGGATGTTAAAAAATATTTTTTTACATACTGTCAGCAGTCAATATCCCTGAATACCGTTACACCAAACTCATGTTTACACTACTTGTACTTCACTGATGTCAGTATGTGTAAAAGAAAATAAAAAATATTTAATTTCTTTATTTATCAACGAATTAAGGGGAAAACTCACAACTTCAAAAAACTCAAATACCTTGGACTGTCTGCTTTCCAAAAAGGGGTCATTTAGGGGATTTTTGACTGCCCTGACATTTTTGGGCCTCAAGAAATGAGATATGCCGTCAGTACATTAGGATTGTTCAGTTTTCAAATATCTATTTATTATTATTATTATTATTATTATTATTATTATTATTATTTCAAGTGCTTGTATAGCGCCGTCAATTTACTCAGCACTTTACATATATATATTGTACATTCACATCAGTCCCTACCCTCCAAGGAGCTTACAACCTAAGGTCCCTAACACACATTCATACATATACTAGGGCCAATTTAGATAGATATGCTGGTAGGTTAATCAGATCCTATCTCTATATATACATATCTCTACACTGATATGGGTTATTTTTACCAAAGAAATGTAGCAGCATACATTTTGGTCTAAATTTATGATGAAAGATTATTTGTTTGCAAAATTTTATAATGAATTAAAGAGAAACTTTTTTTTTTTTTATGTTCAATATTTTATAGTTTTAATTAAATTCCACCAAAAGAAAGCTCTATTTGTGTGGAAAAAATTATAAAATTTTCATTTAAGTACAGTATTGCATGACCACGCAATTGCCAGTTAAAGTAGCACAGTGCTGTAAAGCAAAAAATAGCCATGGACATGAAGGGGGTAAAACCTTCCGGAGGTGAATTGATTAATAGTTGCCCTCTTGTGTACAATGGTTCCCCCTCCTGAGCAGCATTGTCAGCCGATTCATAAGTCCATCATAGCCTCTTTTTGAAAAATTGAAGAAGTAAATTAAAAAGGTAAAATATTGTATCCAATAGAACTGAATGATACATCTCCTAAGTTATGTCGTATTGGTTTAACAAAAAAGAATTATTATCCCGTAAGAAGGATCCTAAAACACTTCTCCGGGAGATTTTAATAATTAATAATAAAAAATAAATAAGGAAAGATAAGAAGAGAGAGAGAGAAGAAAAGAGGTCAGAGGGAAAGAAGAGCAAGAAAGAAAGATGGGAAAGTAGTAAGTACATGCCTAGTTCGTTAAGATTATGGTAAAGGATAATGGAAAAAGGTCCTAATTAATTGGAACTCCAATATAGTTAGCCCATGGATCCCATATTTTACCAAACTTCACGGTGGTGTTATTTAGAATACTGGCCAGTTTTTCATGAGTCATTATCCAAGACCCTTTTCAAATAACATCAGAAAGGAAAGGTCTAGGTTTTTTCCAAGCCTTGGCGACTGTAATTTTAGCCCCTGTGAGTATAAAATGAATAAGAATTTGAGAAAATTTAGGAATATGGGGTATATGGGCATTTAGAAGAGCAACACATGGGGACCTGGCATTCAGTAACCCTGGAGATGAAAGCAAATACTTTTTTCCAAAAGGAGCGAATCCTCGGGCATTCCCATCATATATGGGCCATTGATCCAGAAAGTCGGCATCCTCTAAAGCAGAAAAGATCCAAGGTAGGGTATATGGTGGCTAATTTAGTGGGGGTAAGATACCACCTAGTTAACACCTTTTTTAATATTGGCTTCTGTTAAACACATGTTTTAGAATACCTTTTTAAAGGACTTGGAGCAAGCCCTGTGCCAGGTTTCCAGGTCCCAGCTGAATTGAAAGTCAGTTTCCCAATCTATCATATAGGAGGATTTCGCCATGGAGTGAGATGGGGACGAATAGACCACTGATATGCCTCCCCTTGGTTCCATATTTTGACCACACCACAATTCGTATTTAGTAAATTGGAAAGGCAACGGTTTGTCCTTCCAAAGAGTAGTAAGAAATTTAGATATTTGAGAGAAGTGTAATCCCTTTGAGTCTGGGAGTTTTAATCTATTAACACAGTAAGTAAGAGTGATGGGACTCTCAGAGACCACTAAGTCTCCAATGCGGTATAGCCCTCTGTCCGTCCACCATTTGAATTCTTCCACGTTTAAGCCCGGGGGAAAATACGGGTTGTTAAATAAAGGAGGGAGAGGATGGCCTGAAGAAATAAGAGCCGAATGGGACCTGAATCTGTCCCATAGGGCGAAAGAAAAATCTGACATTTTCTTATAGTTCCTTTTTAAAAATAAAAAAAAGTTTGTCTGGAATTGGGCTTTAACCAGTTGCCGATCGCCCTATAGCAGTTTTACTGCTGCAGGGCAACCGCGCTGCACAGGATCGCGTACAGTATATATACACATGTGATCCTGCACTTCCGGGTATCGGGCTTGAGTGCGCCCCGCTGGCGGCTCGCTCCCGCTGTGATTCTATACAGCGGGAGCTGATCAGCGGATCCCGTGGACCCGATGTTTGCTGGCACCCACTGATCGTTCGGTATACAGGCAGATCGCCATTCTGTCAGTAGGGAAGTCGGTAGGCTTTTTTGGGATTTTTTATTTTTTACCAAAAATATATGTAGCAAAATAAATATTGGCTGAAATTGATAAAGTAATTTATTTTATTTTTTTAATTTATTTTTTATCGGTTATGTTTTCTTGCAAAAAGTAAAAAATATTAGATTTTTTTTTTTTTCTTCAAAATTGTCGTCAGTCTTTTTTTTGTTTATCACGCAAAAAATAAACGCAGAGGTGATCAAAGAAAGCTCTTTTTGTGGGAAGAAAGGACATACATTTTGTTTTTGTACTGTGTCACACGACCACGCAATTGTCAGTTAAATTAACTCAGTGCCGTATCACAAATGAATGGCCTGGTCATGAAGAGGGGGTTATCTTCCAAAGGGCAAGTGGTTAAAGTACACCAGTCAAAGCAGGCAAAAAGCTCCTGTTGGTTGTGAATTCCTGCCCAATGTGTCCTGCCCCAGGAGTCCAAAGCCATATGTAAGTAATGAATGGTGATGCTTGGGCTACACTGCTGATTAACCACTCCTGGACCACCCACTGTGTGTGTGTGTATGTGTCATTACTTTGATATATATTTTTAAACAGCGGGCGGTCCGCTTTAACATAAATGTGGTCTCAGTGGCAGTTACGCCGCAATATCACTTTTATGGTGGACGGGAGAAGTGCCCCCTCCCGCCGCTTAGTGTAAATATGAGATCTGAGGTCTTTTTGGCCCTGTCCTGCTATTTCTATTACAAGGGATGTTTACATTCCTTGTAATAGGAATAAAAGTGTTAAAAAAAAAATGTTTCTCTTATCGTCCATGGACTGACACAGCTCTAATACTGAAACACGTGGGTATATGTCCCTGCTTGCAGGAGAAGATCTAGACAGAATGTTAGAAACATACATTCTAGAACAAGCCAGAGCTGAACAGCCCCGCCCAGGTCCCCCCGGACATAACCCTCCTACCTGCAGCCTCGGTTTTTTTTTCTGCCTAGCAGAAAGAGAAGACGTGGCTCTCTCAGGAGCCAGTCTCCTGGAAGATTTTATTTCTATTCCTTTGAGAATTTTATTATTTTTATTTTTGTGACCTTCAATCAACTGTCGGCTGGGCAACAGGTTGGGTACACTAGTATCCTCGTAGTCTTCCCTGTCCGACCATCGAGCGTGCTGATCCTCGCCTTGTGTGTGTGTGACTCAGTTCACGACATGCCCCATGACTCCAGGGGTGGCCGGTGGGCTTTTATGCTCCCGCGGTCCTCACAAGATTGAACAGTGCCTGCTGTATCTTTTGTGGTGGACCGGGCCGACAGCTACTCAGTACTACTCTGTGATAGGTCTGTCTGAAACAAGCCAGTGGGTCCCTCTGGGACGGGTAAGTAGTCTCTCCTGCATCAGGTGAGTACATGCTGGCTGTGTTTCTCTGTATGGGTTTTTTTTCCCCTGTCTCCCCCCTGTATGCTGCTCTCTGCACCCTAATCCAGCACTGCGCTGTGTGGGGGGGGGTACCTGGGGGTCACTCTGGCCTGGCGGGAGGGGAGGGGGGGGGTGCTCTGATTCAGATATGGGGCTCAGGACCCTAGCTCTGAATATTTTAATGTTTTTGATCAGGACATTCCTTGTGAGGAAGACTCCAGTTCTGAGTCAGTAAATGACAGGGCGCTTGTAAGTGAACTCATTGATGCTGTGAGGGACATTCTCAAGCTGGATGCTGTGGCTGAGGTACCTCCGGCGGACGCTGTCTCCTTTGGTTCTTTTCAAGCTTTTCTTTTACACAGCTTCCTCACTGTTTCCTCACGCTGCGTCGAGAGCAGCATGGATGATACAGTGGTACACAGTGCACCCCCCCCCGGTCGGTGCAGCATGGTGGGGGGGGGGGGGCTTTATTCATTTATTTCTCTAGTTCCTGTGAGCTTTCTGTGTGATGTCTCTGAGGCAACAACAGGGTCTCTGCACCTGTGGTTTCCCGCCATTTCCTGGGGAACGCTCTGAGCCCTGACAGGACCACGGTCTGCGGTGTCAGAGGTTTCCTTTTACCTGCATGCTGCTTCGGCAGCACATTTAAGCAGGTTGGAATGATACAGAGAAGATTATGCGCCTCTGCGCCATAATTTAAACTTATCTTATAACTCTACACTGGATACATTCAGTGTATGTATGTGTTATTGATCACTGTGTCTGCGTGGGTTTCCTCCCACGTTCCAATGCTGTCTTCAGTGTCATACACAATATGTTTATACACGACTCTAAATACATTCACAGTATATGTATGTATTATACTCTCTGGGTCGGCGTGGGTGTCCTCCGGGTGCTCCGGTGTCCTCCTACGCTCTCACGGTATGTGCGCTTCGGCTCTCTGCACAGTAAAGACATGTGCAATATGTTTATTGCACATACTCTAAATACTTACAGTATGTGTATGCTGTCTGCATGGGTTTCCTCCCACGCTCCAATGGTAATGCACAGCATAAACATGTGCAATATGTTTATTCACATGCTATCATTCCTACACGGTATCTGTGTGCTGTCTGCGTGGGTTTCTTCCGGGTGTTTCCGGTTTCCTCCAACTCTCTGTCGGCATGTGCGCCTTTGGCTCTCTGCACAGTTTAAACATCTTCCGTATGTTTATCACGCATGCTATCATACTTACGCAGTATGTGTATGCAGTCTGTGTAGGTTTTCTCCGGTTCCCTCCCACACTCCAATGGTATGGGCGCTTTCGGCACTATGCACAGCCTAAACATGTGCGATTTTTGATTATTCACATGCTAACATACCTAAACGGTATGTGTGTGCAGTCTGCGTGGGTTTTCTCCAGGTCCTCCGGTTTCCGCCCACGCTACATGACATGTGCCCCTTTTGGTGCCATACACAGTATAAACATACACATTATGTTTATACACAACTCTAAATACATTCACAGTAGATGTATGTATTGTATTCTCTGGGTCTGCGTGGGGTTCCTCCGGGTACTCTGGTTTCCTCCCACGCGCCAACTGTGTGCGCGCCTTCGGCACTATGCACACAGACATGTTCAAAATGTTTATCACACATACTATAGTACCTACACTGTATGCGTATGCAGTCTGCGTGGGTTTCATCCGGGTGCTCCGGTTTTTCCCCCGCGCTCCAATGGTGTGCGCATTTTCAGCGCTATGCACAGCATAAACTTGTGCTATTTGTTTTTTCGCATGCTATCATGCCTACACGGTTGTGTACGCAGTCTGCGTGGCTGGTTTCCGCCCACGCCCCAATGATGTGCGCGCCATTGTCGCTGGCACAGTATAAATGTGTCTAATATGTTTATCCACACGTACTAAACTACATACGCTGTATGTGGTTGTATTATGCTCTTTGTGGCTGAGTGGGTTTCCTCCCACGCTCTAATTGCGCGTTTTGACGCAATACACAGCATAAACTATATGTTTGTACAATCAGCACTTATCAATGGAGTAGCTGCTGGATGGAGCATTGTCATTAGGATCCCTGGTATCAGGTGTACCACCTTCCACCTGCCCTTCGGTGGTGATCAGAAGCGCTGGCTTGGACTGTGTTCGCTATGCTGAGGTTGCCTTTCTTGGCCAACAATTGAGGCACCCTGTAAGCCGGGGCCTCCCTTCTCTAAAACATTGCAGGGTCTCTTTGGGATTATCATACCCATCCCGCTGCAGGACGGTCCTGCTGGCCGTGTGCATTCCAGGGGAAGGGTCCTTGCATCCGGAGTTGTTTTCACCTCCTTTACCGGAGGTGGGGCACCGGATGTGGACCTTTTTGGCCTCTCGACTCACTCGCAAAATTTAGAGATTCGTGGCCAGGTCCAGGGATCCCTGGGCAGACGCGTCAGACGCTTTGGTGGCCGTGGGGGCAGTATCGCCTGATGTATGCTTACCCTCCGCTACTGTTGTTGCCTCGCCTGCTTCGCAGTGTAGTGGCCGAGTGATCCTCGTTGCTCCGGAACGGCGACATTGGTACGCCGATCTAGTTCGGCTATTCGCAGACATTCCTTGGCGACTGCCTATTTGGGTGGACCTTCTGTCTCATGGTCCCGTACTTCATCCTGCTTTACAGTCCTTCGCTTTAATGGCATGGCTGTTGACAGCCAGGTGCTGAGGGACCGAGGTCTCTCGGATTCGGTCATCTCATCTATGTTGTGGGCATGGAAATCTTCCTCCAGAAAGATCTATCACCCTACCTGGAAGGCTTACATCGCTATGTGCGAGGAGCTTGATTGGCGTCCACGGACGTATTCCGTTCCCAGGATTTTGCTGTTCTTACAGTGTGGGTGACCCAAAAGCTGGCCTTGCGTACCATCGAGGGTGGATTTCGGCCCGGGCTGTCTTTTTCAACGTCCGCTAGCGGGCCTATCCTTAATTAGCACCTTTGTGCAGGAGGTTCGCCATGCGATTCCCCCCCCCCCCCCCCCGTCAAGCCTCCTCTCCATCCTCGGGATCTCAATTTGGTGCATCTCGGTTCTCCAAGAACATCCCTTTTGAAAATATCCGAGATATTCCTCTCTTGACTTTGTCTCAGAAGGTGGCTTTCTTAGTGGCCATTACTTCTGTTGGACGGGTGTCTGAGTTGGCGGCTCTGTCATGCAAGTCGCCTTACCTGGTCCCCCATAAGGATAAGGCGGTGTTGCGCCCGCGACCGTTTTTCCTTCCAAAGGTGGTTTCGGCTTTTCGCCTTAATGAGGACATTGTCCTTCCGTCCTTGTGCCCTCTCCCATCGCATCCCAGAGAGTTTGCGCTTCACACTTTGGATGTGGTGCGAGCCTTACGGGTGTACCTAGCGGCTGCTGCTTCTATTCGGAAGTCTGACTCACTGTTTGTGTCTGTCTCTGGTCCAAAACAGGGCCAAGCGGTGTCGTCTGCCACCATTTCTAGGTGGATCAGACAGACCGTTATACAGGCCTATGCCCTTTCCGGTTACGGCACATTCCACCAGGGCAATTGGTGCTTCCTGGGCTTTCCGACATCAAGCGTCGGTTGCACAAGTGTGCAAGGCGGTGACTTGGTTGTCCATTCATACCTTTTTCTAAGTTCTATAAGGTTGATGTGGCTGCATCTTCGGATGCTTCCTTCAGCCGCAAAGTGTTGCAGGCCGCTGTTTAATGTTGCAACTCCTCCGTTGAGGAGCTCTGCTTGTTTGGAGTGAAGTGTTTTGGTTTTTTCTTTACTACTGCTCCCACCCTCTTCTAATACTGCTTTGGGACGTCCCACGTGTTTCAGTATTAGCGCTTTGTCAGTCCATGGACGATAAGAGAAAATTAGGATTTTTGTACTCACCGTAAAATCCGTTTCTCTGACGTCCATGGACTGACTCAGCACCCACCCTTCTTTTAAGGTTTGTACTGCTTTGTTACGAACTGAGGCTGCAGGTAGGAGGGTTATGTCCGGAGGGACCGCTCCCCTGGGCGGGGCTGTTCAGCTCTGGTTTTTTCTAGAATGTATGTTTCTAACATTCTGCCTAGATCTTCTCCTGTGAGCAGGGACATATACCCACGTGTTTCAGTATTAGAGCTGTGTCAGTCCATGGACGTCAGAGAAACGGATTTTACGTGAGTACAAAAATCCTATTTTTAAAGGACAGTGTAAAAGTGAAATAAATAAGAAAAAAAAACGAATTTTAAAGCACCCAGTCCCTCCGAGCTTGCGTGCAGAAGCGAATGCATATGCAAGTCGTGCCCACATATATGAACGGTGTTCAAAACCACACATGTGAGGTATTACCGTGATTGTTGGAGCAAGAGCAATAATTCTAGCCAAAGACCTCCTCTGTAACTCAAAACTGGTAACCTGTAGAAATTTTTAAATGTCGCCTATGGAGAATTCTAAGTACCAAAGTTTGACGCTATTCCACGAGCCGGTGCAGTTTTGAAGCATGAAATGTTAGGTATCGATTTACTCGGTGTAACATTATCTTTTACATTATAGAAAAAAATTGGGCTAACTTTATGGTGGTATTTTTTAATTCAAAAAAAGTGTATTTTTTTTTTATTGTGTTTTTGTAAGACCGCTGCACAAATACGGTGTGAAAATATTGCAACAATCTCCATTTTATTCTCCTAGGGTCTTTGCTAAAAACATTATATATAATGTTTGGGGATTCTAAGTAATTTTCTAGAGAAGAAAATCGATTTTTAACTTGTAAGCGACAGGTGTCAGAAATATAGGCTTGGTCCAGAAGTGGTTAAAGCTCATTGAAGTTTTTTGACTACTCTTTGGTAATGTAAGTTGTAACACCTGGAAATGTAATATGATTCAAATGAGATGACCCACAAGATCTTTACGCTCGGCAAATCAAAACCGCCTTATGCCTAAACCATATAACTTTGCAGCAGCTGGTGGAAAAACTCTCCAAGTCTTTGGTGTATTTTTATGGAATAATCTTCCTGAGAATATGCAAAAAATCAACGCGCTAACTTTCTTTTCATAAGGTACTGAAGACTCATTTACTTTCCAACGTACAGTGGGGCAAAAAAGTAATTAGTCAGCCACCAATTGTGCAAGTTCTCCCACTTAAAAAGATGAGAGAGGCCTGTAATTGTCATCATAGGTATACCCCAACTATGAGAGACAAAATGTGGAAACAAATCCAGACAATCACATTGTCTGATTTTTGAAAGAATTTATTGGCAAATTATGGTGGAAAATAAGTATTTGG
Source organism: Rana muscosa (assembly GCA_029206835.1). Taxonomy (NCBI): domain Eukaryota; kingdom Metazoa; phylum Chordata; class Amphibia; order Anura; family Ranidae; genus Rana; species Rana muscosa. Next base: position 845,496,378 of record CM055121.1, read on the forward strand.
TCACCTACAAACAAGCAAGATTTCTGGTAGTGAAGACCAAAGAGCTGTCGAAGGACACCAGAAACAAACTTGTAGACCTGCACCAGGCTTGGAAGACTGAATCTGCAATAGGCAAGCAGCTTGGTGTGAAGAAATCAACTGTGGGAGCAATAATTAGAAAATGGAAGACATACAAATCCACTAATAATCTCCCTCGATCTGGGGCTCCACGCAAGATATCACCCTGTGGGGTCAAAATAATCACAAGAACGGTGAACAAAAATCCCAGAACCACACGGGGGGACCTAGTGAATGACCTGCAGAGAGCTGGGACCAACGTAACAAAGGCTACCATCAGTAACACACTACGCCGCCAGGGACTCAGATCCTGCAGTGCCAGATGTGTCCCCCTGCTTAAGCCAGTACATGTCCGGGCCCATCTGAGGTTTGCTAGAGAGCATTTGGATGATCCAGAGGAGGATTGGGAGACTGTCATATGGTCAGATGAAACCAAAGTAGAACTGTTTGGTAGAAACACAACTCGTCCTGTTTGGAGGAGAGAGAATGCTGAGTTGCAACCAAAGAACACCATACCTACTGTGAAGCATGGGGGTGGCAACATCATGCTTTGGGGCTGTTTCTCTGCAAAGGGAACAGGACGACTGATCCGTGTACATGAAAGAATGAATGGGGCCATGTATCGTGAGATTTTGAGTGCAAACCTCCTCCCATCAGCAAGGGCATTGAAGATGAAATGTGGCTAGGTCTTTCAACATGGCAATGATCCCAAACACACCGCCCCGGCAACAAAGGAGTGGCTTCGTAAGAAGCATTTCAAGGTCCTGGAGTGGCCTAGCCAGTCTCCAGATCTCAACCCCATAGAAAACCTTTGGAGGGAGTTGAAAGTCTGTGTTGCCCAGTGACAGCCCCAAAACATCACTGCTCTAGAGGAGATCTGCATGGAGGAATGGGCCAACATACCAGCAACAGTGTGCGACAACCTTGTGAAGACTTACAGAAAACGTTTGACCTCTGTCATTGCCAACAAAGGATATATAACAAAGTATTGAGATGAACTTTTGATATTGACCAAATACTTATTTTCCACCATAATTTGCAAATAAATTCTTTCCAAATCAGACAATGTGATTGTCTGGATTTGTTTCCACATTTTGTCTCTCATAGTTGAGGTATACCTATGATGACAATTACAGGCCTCTCTCATCTTTTTAAGTGGGAGAACTTGCACAATTGGTGGCTGACTAAATACTTTTTTTGCCCCACTGTATATGGATAAGGGACGTCTGCTACCTATTACTTTCCAGCTGATTAGCCCGCCCTGACTTGTTGCTGCTCACCTAAAATGTGGACTTGTTACTCTGTTTTTTTTAAATAAATAAAAATTCCGTTTTGCTGTGATTTTATTATTAACTTATTTTGGATGTGATATTTGTTCTGCTCATTTTTGAAGGTCAGTATATGTATCTGGTTTATCTAGCGCTTAGGCGCAGTTCATGAACTGTATTTGTCGCTTTACAAATAATAAATCAATCAATAACGGTCAACAAGCCTTGACCCTTTTTGTTGCTGGAGCCTTTTTTTTTTTTTTCCCTCGTTTAAAGTGTTCATAAACTCACAACAGTAAAATCAGTCTGCATACAGTGAAGCATGCTTGTTATACTTACCTAAGGGGTTAATCCTGCAAAAAAACCTGTCTTCTATGATGCTTTCCTTCTTCCACAGTCCCCAATCCATCTGCTGATAGAACAGAGCCCTAGGAGGCACACTGCACTTGCTCAGTTTGGTGTGTCTTGCTAGAGTTTTTGTTTTTTTGGGAGGGTGCATGTGATAAGCATAGAGCCAATCAGCACTGTCCAGACAAAGTCAGAGGATCATGCAGCCTCATAAGACAGTCGGAGGAGAATGAAAAGTGGGAGCTGGGTGCCTGTAAAAACGGGGTACGTGCTTCCCCCCAAAATGTGGCATGTGGCTTCACAGCTGGGCGTGCACTGTGCATGTGCGAGCCGTGCTGTGAATGGCTGGGTAATCTTCTGGGACCTGTGACGTGTCCCAGAAGATTGCAGGGAGGCAGGTGATCTTTCGTGCCAGGGTAAGAAGTGGGAGCTGGGTGCCTGTAAAAATGGGGTACGTGCTCTTGCTCTCCCCCCCCCCCCCCCCCCAAAGTGGCATGTCAGGGGGTCACCAGCACTTAAAGTGGAAGTTCCATTTTTGGGTGGAACTCCGCTTTTAAGAGAATGGGAATATTGCACATATATTTAGTGTGTGTGTGTGTGTTTGATTTGATAGAGATATAGAGATATAGATATATATATATATATATATATATATATATATATATATATATATATACATACATACATACATACATACGCTGAAATAAGTGCGCACGTGTTAATAATATTGCTCTTATTATTCAGTGTTTCTTTGTTTTTGTATAACAGGTAAAATTTACAGAGTTTAAAGTTGTCAATGTGTTGGCAGTGTGTAATATGCCATTTGAAATAAGGCTCCCAGAATTTACAAAGAGAAACCGCCCTCATGCAAGGTAAGTATTTTTTTTTTTTTTTCTCTGATCTATCATTTTTAATCCATCTCATTTCATTGTGACTTTTATGCTAAATATTGTGTTTTTGTGCAGTTATGAACCTGAACTTCACCCTGCGGTTTGCTATAGAATAAAGACTTTAAAAGCAACACTACAGATTTTCTCAACTGGAAGTATTACAGTAACAGGTAATAACACGTTTCACATATTCATTCTTATGCCTAATGAACCAAAAGGAGTGTTCTGAATTTTTGCATGGATGGTTAAAAAAAAATGTGGGCTGATTTTCATATGTGGTTTGTGAAAAGCAGCCCAGTTAAAAGCAAGCAATGCTTCTGCTTTTAAAGTGGAAGCGAAGGCTCTCCTAGATATCCTGTATTAAAGCGTTTTTTACCCCCAAAAAAAAGATCCTATTACTTTAAAGCTTAAATAACAACAGCACAGTGCTTGTGCTGTGTAATTTTGCCCGTTCTATTACCTGAAATACCTGGCTGATCCTGCCTGGTTCTGTCCTCCCCTCTGTAATCTGACCCCGGTTTATCATGACTGCTGAGCCCTGACACCATGGTCATTTTACGTGCCTCCGTCATCTGCAGCTCTCCCGTGTGCTCTCCCCCCTCCCCTCCCTGCCTGTCAGCTGTGTGTGTGTGAACCCCTTTAACAAAGATCTGCATACTTACTGGTCTCGTGATTCAGAACCTCTGGCTTCTCTGTGTAAGGGAGCTTTTGACAACCGCTGTGAATTCCCAGAGTCGTGATGTTAACTATAGGCTCTTTTGGCCCAGCTGTTGTTGGCACTTCCCCCTCTCCACTGCAGGCAGCTGCTTACTGGCAAATGGAAGTCAGAGCAGCAGGATTATGTGACCGGGGCAGATTAGAAATAGGTCCACAGACCCTCCTTCCCCTTCTTTTTTTTTATTTTTTATTTTTTTTTAAGCTGGTTATGCAGAATAGGTAAGAGGATGGGGAAGGGAACATTTTTAAGAAGAGTTAGTATTAAGCCTGGTACACACTAAAAGTTCGCTGTACTAACATCTAAAGTTAGTACAGCGAACTTTTAGTGTGTACCAGGCTTAATACTACGTAAAATGAGGCACGTAAAATGACCATGGTGTCAGGGCTCAGCAGTCATGATAAACCGGTGTACTAACATCTAAAGTTAGTACAGCGATCTCCCCTCGCTAAGTTGTTGTGTTCTAACAGGGACAGCCGCCCCCCCCCCCCCCCCCCCCAACAGAACACCCTGATCATCACGCTGGCCTGACAGAAGCCAGTCAAACGACCGCCTTCTGTCTGACAGACCGACATACACACGGGCCGAATGTCGGATGGTTTTTATTGAACCAGCTGATGTCTCCCGACATTTGGCTCGTGTGTAGTCTTATCTTCCACTTTAAGCATTGCTTCAAACTGCTGGGATATTATAATGAGAATTTTAAGGCAGTCAGGACACGGAAACATTTTTTCCTTTTTTTTTCTGGTGCAATCTTTTTTTATTAAGATTTTTTAAGAAGTGTGAACAATTGCAATAATCCCGCGCAGGGGATATAAAAAAAAACATAACATGGCACAGCTGAATAGTGCACATCAAAAACATCTTCGATGGTGGGAGTTACCAAGCAACAACAGCCCTCCGGCTGAGGCTGGGGGGTCAACATAAAGTAACTGAGCATTATTGCTCAGAGAGTAAAGCGTGGAGTAATCCACTAAAATGTGGAAAATAAAACTAAAATCACAAACACATAAACAAAATAAAATTGAGGAAAAAACACACACAAAATAAGAGTGAAAAAAAGAGAGGGGGGGAGAGAGAGAGAGAGAGAGAGAGAGAGAGAGGTACTCCCAGGTCGGGAAGATAAAGGTGGTCAATTAATGTGGCCTAGGCTGTCGGATGCAGAGTGGGAAGAGCGTAGGACCACCTAGGGCCCCAAACCTTCAACTTGGCGTGGGTGGGAGTCATGAAGCATACTAGACATCTTCTCATTAATCATGAGAGTCGTTAAGGTGCTCTTCACCTCCGCAAACGAGACAGCCGGCTTCTTCCAGGCCCTTGCTATAGTGCGCTTCGCAGCGATAAACAAATAGGTGGCTAACTTCTGCTGATGAATAAAAAGGCCCGGGACCGGGCAGTGAAGCAAGGCCAATTTAGCGTCCTTGCGGGGGAGTATATGGAAGAGAAGACAGAAGACCAAATACCCTCAACCAGAATCCCACCAGGCGGGGGCAGAACCACCAGGTATGAAGTTCGTCTCCACGCTGACCACAACCCCTGAAACCTCTATCACTGTAAATTTTTTTCCTTTTTTGAGTGGAGTCTTCTACATTTCCATTGAGCGAAAAGGATCAAGAGTACCACATGTTGGCAACTGTCAGTAATAAGGGAAGGTTGGTATAGGTTCTGTGCACTATGTCTACTGATGCAGAGCAAACGGTTATTGTCCTGCCAATTGTTATTGAGGAGATATATGGCCATCCAGTCATAAGATAAGCCTCATGGTTCCTGTGGGAGGAACAGTCTTATACTGTTACTTATTGCCCCTACTTATACTTATTGCCCCTACAGCAGGGTTGTCCAACCTTTTGACCTTCGTGGGCCACATGGGAAGAAGAGGAATTGTCTTGGGCCACACATAAAATACACTACTGAGGATAGCTGATGAGCAGACAGTCAAGCAGATCACAAGTTAAAAATTACCGATATAGATAATGTACCTATCTGAGTAAAAAACTTTTTTTTTTTTATGATTTTTTTTTTTACTATAATTGTAAAAGAGTAACCTAAAACTAGTGCGATATTTGACACTGTTTTTGATAAACTAACACATCAATATTTGGTTTGATGGATGTAGTAGCAATTCTCAAGGTGCTCATCAGATATTTTGGTTTTAATTTTGCCCTTCGTGTGCTTCATGTTTGAAAATAGTTGTTCACAAATATAGATGCTGACCAAAACTAATGACATGAATAAGGAGTGATTGTGAAGAGTGGAATATTTTTGCTTTAGAAAGATGAAAGTCCAGTAAAGGGACACTGTATAAAATTTTTCTTCAGCCTCATGTGTTCACTAATTAACGCATTATTACAAAATCTAAAAAAAAAAAAAATTGGTATTGCTCATAAACATATTGTTAATATATCTTAGTGTAAACTGGATTACAACTCAATTTTTATTGTATACTTGTTCAGATGTTTATTCTTTTACTACACTGTATTGTGTGTTCATTTTCACCCAATAAAACTTTGTGAAAAAAATAAATAAAAATAAACGTTTTTAATTCCGTTTTACGATTTTGTGTTGGGCCGCGTTCAAAGCCAATTTGGGCCACAGGTTGGACACCCCTGTAATACATGGAGAGGAAACAAATCCTCGTTCATAAGTTGTACTTGTTTATCTGCAGCCATTCAAAGTACAGAATATATACATATTTTCTGAGCTTTCGGAAAGGAGGGGGAGCTGGTTACACTCCAGTGAGGGAAGGGACACATGGAGTAGTGGCTGTCATTCACAGGTTGTGCACTGGACCTCCCCTCCCCTGTCACCTGTTTTATCTCTTGGTGTCAGCAAAACTTGTCCTAAAGGGGTTGTAAGCCCTCGTATTTTTTTCACCTTAATGCATCCTATGCATTAAGGTGGAAAAACATACCTGAGCCCTGAATTTCCGTTGGCGCGTCCCTGCAGTCCCTTTCTCCACAGGTTCCCAGCTCTTGATTGGATAAAACAAGAACTTGGTCGCACATTGGAACTCCAACTTATCTTGATGTCATCTTTATTGTCAAAAGGATCAGACAGATGCAGGCAATAGTAGACGCCTTTCACAAGCGATAGCTTGCTTGTGAAAGGCGTCTACTATTGCCTGTATCTGTCTGACCCTTTTGACAATAAAGATGACATCAAGATAAGTTGGAGTTCCAGTGTGCGTCCAATTTCTTGTTTTTTTTCGTCTTCCCTGGTGGTGAGCCGAGGGTCTGCACTTGTGATCTACCTTGCACCTGATTCTTTGTTCTTGATTGGATAGATTGATAGCAGTGTTTTTGTCTTAACTAGCAGCGTTACTGCATATGTGTCAGGTACAAAATATGTTTAAGTACTTCTAGGATGAAATACTTTGCTTAAAATTTTTTACATTTCTTTTTCTGCAGGTCCAAATGTGCAGGCCGTTGCCACTGGCGTGGAGCAGATTTATCCCTTTGTGTTTGAAAGCAGAAAAGTGAATTTGTAAATAACCACTCTGAGCCCCATCCCTTTTAACCACTTCAAGGATTAAGGTTTTAAACCCAGGCATTTTAACAAAAAGAAGGAAACTTGTAACTTGATCAAAGAAAATCGGACCAATAGAGGGACAACACTTCTTTTTACCCTGTTGTCTGTCGCAGTGTTGCCGCTTTGGATTCAGAGACATGTCTGTGTTTTAAGAAGGGACTGTTTACAAGACGTGGACCTGCTGCTTTTTAAACATCTGTGCTATTTATTTGTGACGTAATTCCCATGCATTCATATGGAGAGACCTGTAAAGACGTGCACTAAGGCAAATCATTTGTTTTGAGCTTGTGATTTATTTATAGTATTTTTACTTTTTTTTTTTTTTTAATATGGGCACCAAAGAAAATGTAAAAGTTTTCTTCTCACTCATTGAATGTGTTTTTATAAATGTTTTCTTCTCATAGCACATGTCCCCTTCTTTTTTTTTTTTTTTTTTTTTTTCTTTTTTTCCCTTCTCTTTCTTTGTGTAAATATTTTTTAATAAAATGAATTTGCTTAAATTTGTTTTTTCTTTTCTAATTTTTTAGCCATCACTCCCAGGCAGGACCTAAAAATATGTTTTCTCTTTCGTTCATTGACGGACACAGCAACTTGAATCTTGACCTTAGGGTTATATCGCCACCTTCAGGAGAGGACTAGGCAGAACATGTTAAAATGGCAAAACTGCACAGGATTTTCTTCCAGAACGGCGCAAATCACACAGAGCACTTTGTGACTGGGAGAGCGGACGGCAGCACAGCACAGTACCTGGGTCAGGGTGTTGAGTCCTACGGGAGCCCCTCAGTCTGTGGCAGCTAGTAGGGTGGACTTTTTAGTGTGACTTGCCTTCGGTCGCTAACGGGTGTCAGGCGAGTGTGGGTCAGCATGGCGTCAGAAGCTGGCGCTTCTTCTCCAGATATACCTGTGGTGGCAACCGGTTCCCATGCACCTGCGGTGCCTAATGGATGCTTTGTCGGTGGTCCTGGAGTCTTTTGTTGCCAGGGTGGAAGCGGCGTGCGGGCACAAGGGGGGTAAAAAACGCCCCCACCGTCTTCTGGGGAAAGCTCTGATTCAGACTCTGGCCTTGCTGTGGCAACCGGCCCCTGTTCTGAATTTTCAGAGGATGCGGACCAGGACCGTTCAGGCAGTGAGGATGATTCCGTGTCCGGGTCAGCGCATGAAAGGGCGCTTGTTGGAGCACTTATCACAGCGGTGCGGGATACCCTAAAATTGGAGGATACGGCGGGGGCATCTACAGAGGTGTCTGTCCCTTTTGGGTCTCACAAGCCGGCCTGCACGGCTAAGGTGTTTCCCTACCTGACCTATTTTGATAAATTTATCTACAAAGAATGGGAACGCCTGCAGCGGGCCTTTTCGGTCCCAAAACTAATGGCTGTGCGTTGCCCCTTTTGAGGAGAATTTCTTGAAAAAATGGACATCTCTCCCGATTGTGGACCCCCCCCCCCCAGTATCCAGGTTAAAGGTCATCACGATTCCGATGGAGGGGACCCCTGCCTTTTAAGGACCCTGACGATAGGAGGGCCGAGGCGGTTACCCGGTCCATGTTTACGGTGGTGGGGTCAGCATTGCGACCAGTGTTGGCCACGGCCCTGGTGTCCCAGACACTTACTGAATGGTCAAAATTGTTGCACCGTGAGTTGGAAAAGCAACAGGCTTCTCCGGTCTGCGTGGAACTGGCGGACCAGTTGGTGTATGGCCTTTAAATATGTCTGCGATGCGGCCTTAGATACGGCCCCCTTGCTTTCCAGAGCCTCAGTATCTGCTGTGGTGCTACGTCGCCTGATTTGGCTAAAATGCTGGTCTGCGGACCAGGCATCTAAGAAGGCTCTGGCGGATTTGCCCTTCAAGGGGGAGAGGCTCTTTGACATTATTAAAAATGTTACTGGGGTAAGAAATGGTAAGGAGCCTCGCCGTAGGCCAGGACCTTCCTTTTCCGCTCAGAAGCGTTTTTTTCGTCCGCCCGGGGCGGCGGATAAGCGTCCCCAGACCGACAAGGTGTCCACTGAGGGACAGAAGTGTCCCTGGTTTCGCAAGCAAAACAAGCCTGCAAACAAATCCATGACAACATGAAGGTTTGCACCGCCTGACTCTCGGGTGGGGGGTCGCCTTCGGGAGTTTGCAGTTTGGTGGACCTCCCTGCTTTCCGGCCAGTGGGTCTGCGAAGTGGTTGCATCCGGATACAAGATGGTTTCTCTCTTGTCCACCAAACAGGTTTTTTCCCTCCAAACCTTCATCTTCTTCCGGCTCGTCGGGAAGACTTGTTGGGGGTCGTTGCTGCTGCATGGGGTGATATTGCCGGTACCGCAGGAAAGGTTTCAGGGATTCTACTCCAATTTGTTTGTAGTCCCAAAGAAGGAAGGGGTCCGTCCGATTCTGGACCTCAAGGCCCTCAACAGATTTGTGATGGTGAAAAGATTCAGGATGGAATCGGTTCGCTCTGTGGTCGCTGCACTCCATCCGGGGGATTTTCGGGTGTCCTTGGACATCAAGGACGCATACTTGCATGTCCCCATATGCGTCGGGCATCAGAGGTTTCTGCGGTTTGCGGTCGGGGACGAGCACTACCAATTTGTAGCTCTCCCTTTTTGGCCTGGCGTCGGCACCAAGGGTTTTCACCAAGGTGCTCGCCCCGATTCTGGCTTTGCTGAGACAGCGATTTAATCGCAATCGTGTGGGCTACATGGACGACCTCCTTCTGAGAGCAGCTTCAGCCTCAGAATTAGAGGAGGATGTGGCGATAGCCAGTCACTCTTCGGGAGTTCGGTTGGGTTCTGAACCTCCCAGAAGTCAGTGTTAGTACTGACAACGCCTGGATTACCTGGGCTTGATTCTGGACTCCTCAGAGGCGAGGGTCTTTCTCCCTTCGGACAAGCTGCAGACTTTTCAGGCTGCAGTGAAGCTGTTGATGTCTCGCAAGTGGTCGTTGCTGCGTTTTTTGCATGCGAGTCCTGGGTCTCATGGTGGCCACTTTCAAGGCGGTACCGTATGCTCATTTCCACACTTGAGTCTTTCAAAAGGAGATTCTGTCCAAATGGGACAAGTCTCCGTTGTCTCTGGATTGTCGGATTCGGGTGAGCCACCTTGTCAGGGAATCCCTGATCTGGTGGCTGAGGTCTCTGGCTCTTCAGTCCGGGAGGTCGTTCCTTCCTTTTTCATTGGACGGTGATCACGACGGACGCCAGCCTGGCCAGTTGGGGGGGAGGAGTTTGGGGCGTACAGTCGGCACAGAGTCGCTGGACGCAGGAAGAATCCCGCCTGCCGATCATTGTGCTGGAACTTCGGGCGATCAGGCGGTGCCTCTCCACATGGTCAGAGGCTGCAGGGACGCCCAGTCAAGATCCAGTCGGACAACACCACGGCGGTGGCGTATGTCTTCCATCAAGGAGGAACAAGGAGTTCTGCTGCAGCATTGGAGGTCACTCGCATCCTGCGGTCGGCCGTGTACAATTCGGGCGTAGAAAACTGGCAAGCAGACTACCTAAGCCGCCAGATGCTGGACCAAGGGGAGTGGTCGCTACATCCGGAGGTCTTTTGACTCCTTTGCCTAAGATGGGGCACGCCAGATGTGGATCTCCTGGCCTCTCAACTCAATTGGAAGGATCTGAGGTTTGTGGCCAGGTCGAAAGACCCAGGGGCGGGAGACGCGTTGGTCGCTCCATGGGGGCATTATCGGCTGATTTATGCTAAGGGACCGAGGTCTGTCGGACTCGGTAATCTTCACTATGATGAGGGCGCGGAAGTCATCTTCTCAGAAGATTTATCGCACATGGAAGGCCTATGTCTCTGTGTGAGGAGATGGGGTGGCGTCCGCGGACATATTCGGTTTCCAGGATTCTGCTGTTTTTGCAGCGGAGCGTGGATCAAAAATTTTGCTTTAGGGGCAGATATCAGCCATGGCTGCCTTTTTTTTTTTTTTCCCAGCGACCCTTGGCGGCTCATTCTTTGAGTACGTTTGTGCAAGGGGTTTGACATGTGGCCACCGCTGCCTCCGTGGGATTTGAATCTGGTGCTTTCAGTCCTTCAGAAACCGCCGTTTTGAAAAACATTAGGGAGATCCCCTTATTGACACTCTCCTCAGAAGGTAGCCTTTCTGCTGGCTATTACATCTGCCAGAAGGGTTTCTGAGTTGGTGGCCTTGTCTTGCAAATCTCCCTACTTGATCCTCCACAAGGATAAGGCGGTGCTACGCCCACAGCCTTCTTTTCTTCCTAAGGTTGTTTCAGCATTTCATCTAAATGAGGACATTGTGCTTCCGTCCTTGTGTCCTCGGCCGTCGCATCCTAAGGAGGTTGCTTTGTATTCCATGGACATGGTCCGGGCTCTGTGTGTGTATCTGTCTGCTACGGCTCCCTTTTTGAAGGTCAGACTCCCACTTTGTGTCGGTGACTGGTCCGAAGAAGGGCCTGGCGGTCTTGTCGGCCACCATTTCTCGGTAGATCAGACAGATCGTGATCCAGGCTTATGCCTTAAAAGGGAGGGCGCCTCCCTTTCACGGCACATTTGACCAGGGCAATTGGTGCCTCCTGGGCTTTCTGACATCAAGCGTCCATTTCCCAGGTGTGTAAGGTGGCGACCTGGTCGTCCGTTCACACTTTCACTAAATTTTACAAGGTTGATGTGAGTGCATCTGCGGATGTTTCCTTTGGCCGCAAGGTTTTGCAGGTGGCTGTTTACGGTTGCAACTCCTCCATTGAGGAGCTCTGGTTGTTATGGGTAGAGTTTGCTTGCTGTTCCCACCCCTCGTTTTTTGACACTGCTTGGGGACGTCCCTAAGGTCAAGATTTAAGTTGCTGTGTCCGTCAATGAACGAAAGAGAAAATAGGATTTTTGTACTCACCATAAAATCCTTTTCTCTGAAGTTCATTGACAGACACAGCACCCACCCCTCCTTTTTTCTGTTTGTACTGCTTTTTGACGAACTGAGCTGCTTGATGCAGTGTGACGGGTTATAGCCAGTAGGACCGCCCCCTGGGTGGTACTGTGCAGTTTTAGCTGTTTTAACATGTTCTGCCTAGTCCTTTCCTGAAGGTGGCGATTATAACCCTAAGGTCAAGATTTAAGTTGCTGTGTCCGTCAATGAACTTCAGAGAAGAGGATTTTGCGGTGAGTACAAAAATCACATTTATTTAAACCTAAACGATACATACTAGTAATTGAGGCAAAAAATGATATTTACAGATATTTTGGCATATCCCCTTTAACCATTTGAGAGAAGTCTAATAAGCCTCATAAAAGACCAATGTATGTAACCTTTTAAAGATGCACTCCAGGAAAAATTAAGTGTTTAAAAGTGCATGTGAACCAGAAATCTAGTTAGCATCTTTTGGCATACATTTACAGTTTTTTTTTTTTTGTTTTTTTCCTAAGCAAATCATTTTCTAAATTGTACGGTGCAGGACACAGGCATAGTCTTAAATGATTGGATTATATGCAAGCTCATTTGGGTGACTGTACACTGGCAAAGCAGAGCTGTTAGAACCCACACCTAATCTCTCCCACTCCCAGCACATCTCAGTGTTTTGTTTTTGTGTATCATTAGGTGACTGAGCGAAATCTTTGACCTTTTCTCCGTGGAGTTATTGTTTGCCTTTTTCTATCAAGTTTTTGGCTGCACTATAGCTACTGCGGCTGTTCCCCTTGCAGCTTCTGGATTGGTGCCCCCTCAATATTGGGCCTCGGACTATACCCAGACCCCACAACATGAAAGACACAGGGTCTGCCTATAATATCGCTTCGGGCACTGGAGTCTGAGTTAGGCGATCTCCTTGGCATGTGGAGCAACACATTGTCAGCTGCTGGGTGCTTTCAGGTCCAGGGCAGTGACGACTGCACCAATGTAACCCAGTCCCTTAAGATCACTTCATGAGGTATGCCCACCTGTGAACAGCAAAGCTAGGCTGGGGTTTTTCCCTGTTCACAAGAGGATCTGCTTTGATGCATCTGGACTTGCAGCTTTTTCCTACGCACAGTGCTATATTTCTATCCCGTAGGATCTAGCAGAGCAGTGGCTTTGATAATTTAACCACTTGCCAACTGCATACTGTAAATATACGGCGGCAAAGTGGCTCTGCTGGCACTTCCAGGTTTAGGACGCCGGCAGCCCACTCCTGCTGTGATTAGACCGAGCGGGAGCTGATTGACAGATATGGTGGGCACTGTCTGCTGGCACCCACTGATTCTTCAGTACAGTGACAAAACTGCAGTCTGCCTATGTAAACAAGGCAGATTGCCATTCTGTCACTACAGAAGACATGGATCCTGTGCCTCTGCTAAGCACAAACACCTCCCCCACAGTAGTAAAACACATCTTAGGAACACATTTAACCCTTTGATTGCCCCTGATGTTAACCCCTTCCCTGCCTGTGTCATTAATACGGTGACAGTGTATTTTATTTAGCACTGATTGGTGTCGCTGGTCCCCAAGAAGTGTCAATTGGTGTCCTAACTGTCCACCGCAATATCGCAGTCCCGCTATAAGCTGCTGATCACCACCATTACTAGTAAACAATTAAAAATAAATATCCCATAGTTTGTAGACGCTATAACTTTTGTGCAAACCAATCGATATACACTTATTGTTTTTTTTTACCCAAAAATATGTAGCAGAATAAATTTTGGCATAAATTGATGGAAAAAATTCTATTTTTTTTTTCCATTTTTTTTTTTATTGGATATGTATTATAGCAGAAAGTAAAAATTGTTGTTTTTTATTTATTTATTTTTTTTTTAATTGTCCTTTTTTTTTTTTTTTTTTTGTTTATAGCGCAAAAAATAAAAATCGCATAGGTGATCAAATACCATCTAAAGAAACCTCTATTTGTGGGGAAAAGGGACATTTTGTTTAGGTACAGCGTTGAATGACAGCGCAATTGTCAGTTAAAGTAACGTAGTGCCGTATGGCAAAAAATGGCCTGGTCACGAATGGCGGTTAACGTTCTGGAGCTGAAGTGGTTAAGCCTGTCAGTTTGAGCATGTTTGAGCTTTGCGGCGGCAGGCGAGATTGGGGCTGAAGGGGTTTGGTAAACCTGTGTTTACCAGCCCCCTCCCTGTACTACATTGTACAAAAAATAGACCTCAGGGGTCTATTTAGACCTTTGATATGTCGCCAAAGAAAAAAAAAGTGCAAAATATTAAATATACAGTAATTCATTGTAAAAAACAAACAAACATGGGACCCTTTCACATGGAGTTGACACAGTCAAGCAGATCCGCTTGCTTTGCAGGGGATCTGTCCACTAATCCACACTGAGCACACGGATGACGGGTCAGTTTCCGCTCCGCTGATGCAGATCACCCACGGACACATCCCACTGTTCTTTTTGGGGCGGTCGAATGGAAACAGACCATCTGTTGATTTCCATTCGATTGTCATCCAATCCGATCTGCTAGACTGACAGTTAATAGATCCCCATCTGTCAGTTTTTATTAGATGCAGGCAGGTGTAAACGGACAGGTCCATTTACAGCCGCCTCTCCATAGAGCACAATGGGTGGTCTGATCAGGTCCGATCGGTCTGCTCATGTCAACGGGGCCTAAGGCCTTGTTAACGAAAGGCATACACTGCATACATCTCTGGAAGCCCTTTTTACCTGTACAGGGATGCCCAGGCGTTCTGTGCATCTCTGTGCAGGCAATCCCATTAATGTAATTTGGGATGTAGCAACTGCCTGAACAGAGCCATTGCTCCCAATTTGACATCCATGTAGGTCCGGGTGCATGTCCCTGAGCTCACTCCATCTGTGTTCAGGGTCATGCACCCATACCAATAAAGATGTCAGATTGGGAGCAGCAGCAATGCCTGGGCAGCCTTTGCATCCCAATTGACATAAATGGGACTGCCTACACGGGGATGCATGGAACACCTGGAAATCCCCGTACAAGTAAGCATGGCCCTCCATGGGTATACACTTTAGTATGCCACATGTGAGCGATGCTTTAGTAGCAATTTAAGAGGAATTTTTGTTAGTTATGATGTGTTTTGTGTGCACTAGTCATGATTTTAGTGTATTTTTTGTGAAAATAGCAATTTGATGAACATTTGCGCAGTTATTGTGGGGGCCTAAAAAAATCAGTAGCACTTTTTTTTTATTTATTATTCTATAGGCCATGTGCTTTCTGAAAATCTGGTTTGAGAGGTCTTTTACAAATTCTCAAAGCTGTAATTGAAAAAAATCTCCAGCTTTTTAGAGTAAATTATGTAAATTTTGCCACGTCCTCCACTAATAATGATTTTAGTATATTTTTATTAATATTGTTTTGATAAACATTTGCACAAATATCGCGGGGACTTAAAAATCAGTAGAGCCTTCTTTTTATTCTACTGGCATCGTGCTTTAAAAAAATATATGGTTTGGGTGGTCTTTTACAAACTCTGAAAGCTGTAAGTGAGAAGTTAAAACCTAGAGATTTTTAGAGAAATGTTTGCGTACGTCCGATTTTTACCATTTCTCAAATGCGGAATTTTACATTTACAAATATTTTGTTATTAACTCAATACAGGTTTTGTTTTTATATTTAGAAGAAATTTAGCAGGAATTTTGTAAAATTTGCATTTTTAGCAAAATAAGTATTGGGTAAACATTCCTTTTATTTTACTGGTCCTATGCTTTCAGAAAATTTATGGTTTTGACTTTTGAGTCTTTTACAAAGCTGTAAGGGAAAAATGAAAAACTTGCGTTTTTTTTTAGGAGTTTGATTCTTTACATTTTTGCGTAAGTTCAATTTTCATCATTTTACAAAAAGGCGTAATTTAAAATTTGCAAATATTTATTCACTCAATACAGGTTACGCTTATATATTATATTTAGTAGGAATTTTGTAAAATGTGCTGTGTTTATATCTGCTAATAATGCCTTAAAAATCAGGACCACCTTTTTTTATTCTACAGGTC
Organism: Rana muscosa; assembly: GCA_029206835.1. Lineage (NCBI taxonomy): Eukaryota > Metazoa > Chordata > Amphibia > Anura > Ranidae > Rana > Rana muscosa. The sequence continues at coordinate 845,512,074 of CM055121.1, forward strand.
GTGTGCTTTCAGAAAATATATGGTTTGAGGGGGTCTTTTACAAACTTTGAAAGCTATAAGTGATTTTTAGAGAAATTTGGATATTTAAATTTTTGTGTACATTCGATTCTCACCATTTCCCAAAAAGCACAGTTTTAAAAATAAGTAAGAAGGCCAGCATGGTGGCCTGGATTTATGGGAGGAGGGGGGGTAGAGAATATATAACCAGTCCGCTCGCCTACTGGCTTTGTCGGTTTCCGGCGCACATTACCACGTCACTAGGCCGACTCCTCAGCGAGCACGAATTGTGTGTCCACAACTTCTGAGGCATCTGTTCCTGTTCGCAACATTCACACACGCGCCTGGCTTGGCTGCCACAGGTAGGGTTTCGCAAACGTTTTATGTCATGCAACGTTTTGTCATGCATAGATGTCTTGTACCGGAGACTTCGCTACAAACATCTCCTTAGGAAAACCTGCACAGCCATTCATTCGTCTCGCACCGCTAGTCATTTCCAGGCATCACGCCGACACGAGTCGTGTTCGTGTCGCACAGAATGTTCAGGCATGCCGCACTTATCATTGATGCACCCATACCACACTCACCGATGCGCATCTCCCTCATGTTAAAACATTTCACTCAATCCTTTGTCATGTACCGCGCTCCGGTTTGGATCCAAGTCGCATCCACGTGCACCGATTTGTCCCGGCGTGTCCCAGTTTGTCGGCCTCATTTCAGTACATGCTCCAGAGTCGCTCGTTGTTAGTCGTACCTGCGACGCACCGACTAGTGCCTCTGTCATGCCAGAAACTTTGTCATTCACATCACTAGCACGCATCTGAGCACAAGCTGTGCGCATTCATACGTGCAGCTTCATCTCAAAAAGGACCCCCTGTGGCTGGCCCCATTTCAGTACACAACCCAGAGCCCAGTCGGTGCCAGTCGCACATGCGGCGCACCGATTCGCATCTCCGTCATGGAAAAATTCTGTCACTCGTTTGCTGTCACGTACCTGATTTGAATCCTCACACATTCGTGAGCAGGCTTGTCTCAGAACAACGCCCAGTTGTTATCGGCCCCATTTCAGTACGAGCCCGGTCGTTGTCAGTCACACCTGCGGCGCACCGATCCATGCCTCTGTCATGGGACATTTCTGCCACTTATTTAGCTGTAACACATCTGATTGAATCTACGCGCATTCTCAGGTGCAGCTTCGTCCCAAACATGGCCCTATTTCAGTACATGCTCCAGAGTTTGCTTGCCACGAGTCGCACCGCACCGACTTGAGTCTCTGTCATGGGAAATTTTCGTCACTCATTTTACTGACGCGCATTTGATTCGAATCCTCGCAAGTGCTCGCGAGCAGGCTCGTCTCACGTGTACCCCAGTGGTTGTCGGCCTCATTTCAGTACATGCTCCAGAGCCCGGTCGTTGTCGGTCGCAACTGCAACGCACCGATTCATGCCTTTGTCATGGGACATTTCTGCCACCCACTTCACCGCCCTACTACCTCATCCGATTCGCTCACTTAGTCATGTTCAAATCTGCTAGTCGCCCCCCCATCACTTATCTGTCATTTCTCCTCCAGGTCAGTCAAAGTTCAGTGGGTCCATCCTGCACTAGGTTGGACGTCATTTCTACAGGTAAAAAAAAAATGTACACCCCAAAAAAAAAAAGAAAACAACCCCCATAGGAAATAGAAACAACCCCGATTCTCGTGTCGCCCACCTATAGGTTCCGGTCAACCAACTCCGACCTCAAAGACAGGATATAGCATCTAGGGCACGAATCACTCAGAGCCATGTCTCAGGCCGGCAGTGAAGACCTCACCTCCTCCCGTCTCAGAGAGCGGCAGCACACAGTCCTTCAGGGGATGGACTATCCCCAAATTGACAACAGAATTGAGGCGCAGGCAGGTGCCCTTCCCTGCTACAGCCAGGAAGGCAGAGCTCTTCAGGCTCCTATTCCTGCCGCCAGCCTCAAATGATCTCCCGCCGCCAGCCTCACCTGGACCAAGTACCCAGCAGGCATCCTTGCAGTCCATATCTGTTGCTGTTTCTCAACTCCACCCTATGATATCATCCCTGTCTACCACAGTTACAGCCATGCAGGCTAGAGTGACACTCCTGGAGGCTCGCCCACCCATGGCCATCCCTGACCTGCCTGCAGTTCAGGTTCTGACACCCCCTCCTGCAACTCCCGCAGGCAAGAGCCCCGCTGTCCTCCCAGCACATTTGGTCTCAGCCAGCATTAGGAAGGACATTCTGGACGGCAAGTGCATTAACCTTGCCTCACTCCTCATTTCAGTCCACGATTTAGCGGAAAACAAGGCCTACACCTGGGGAGACGTGTCAGTGGTCCTCAAGGCCAAGGATCCAAGGCTCAACCGCAAATTGTCTGTTCCAGAATTTGCGCTGGCCTTCGGGACGCTCAGGGATGTCCTATGCTCGGCCTCCCCCAACAGGAGGGAAGATTTGGACCTATATCTCCACACCGTGGTGGATCTAGGTTACAAATACGGAGGCTTTTCGTTTTACGATTACCACCGCTCCTTCTCAGCCAAAGCAGCAGCCAGACTGTTACAATTCCAAACAACTACAGATTGGAGTCTCATGGACACCGAATTGTTCTGCCGTCACTTCGCCGGCCTGCGCTCACCTCTATGCGCCAGCTGGCAGTCTTCTACCCACACTGCCACTTGGTGCGCCAACACCACAAATAGTCGCCCCTTCGAATTCCCCTCCACCTCAAGGGCATCTCTAGGCCTACCGGCCCCCCAACAGACGACCCGGGTGGACAAGTTCGGACGTCCTGTACAGAGAGCAGGGGGAGCAGCCATCAGCAACAACTTTAATTACGGGTCCTGCAACTGCAGCCAATGTCGCCTACTCTATATCTGTGTCATATGCCACAGGGCACACCCCAAAACCCTATGCCTAGTTAAACAGCAGAAGAAGTCTTGACTAAGCCGAGTAAATATTCTGTGGCTGGAGCTCTACCTCACTTCACACCCCACTCCCTCACCACCTTCCTTGTCCAAGGATTCACAGCAGGGTTTCACACAGGCCTCATTTCTGTACCCGGTGGTAGCAGCCGCCAAACTCTGGGGTCACATTTGGACCAGACAAACCGTGACCTTCGCCACTGACAACCAGGCCACCGCTGACATGATCAACAAAGGCAGGTCCAAGTCGCTCATAATAATGTTCTTCCTACGTAGGCTGGAACAACTGTCTTTACAACACCAATTCAATTTTCATTGTACGTTCCTTCCGGGCAAGTATAACCTTGCCACAGACGCTCTGTCTTGCTTTAACTATACTTCCTTTTTCCAGCAGAGACCCGGAGCCGATCAAACCTCAGCCCCTATCCCTCCTTGGTCTCAGCTGACCCTGGACTAGAACAGCACCTACAGAAGCGACCCAGCTCATCAACCAGTCCCTATCTGACAACACTCTTAAAGCCTACCATGCAGCTTGGGACGCATTCAGCAAATTTCTGACACCCGCTCCGCAAATACGACTATAGACGTCAGGCACATACTGGCCGTCATTTCATACTGCCATGGTTGCTTAACCTTATCCCATAATACTATCTGTCTGTACTTAGCAGGCGTCCAGCACTTTCTGGCCTTACAAGATCCCGCAAAACCCTCATTGTTCACATCCCACGCAGTCAGAGCTGTCCTACGCAGAATCCAGAAACGACAACCAGTCGTCAACCCCAAACGTCTATCCATAACCAGTGCCATCTTTAGGGATATGTCTACCATGGTCATACAAGCGGCCATCTACTTGGCGTATTACGGGTTCCTATGGCCTAGTGAGTTCACCTACAATAGCCCCGCTGGCCAAGTTCTGTGCAGACGTCACTTGGTTCGCCATCAAGATCATTTCACACTCCACCTTGCAGTGTCCAAAACCCAGCAATCAGGCTTCGGCATAGACATCTGCTTATATAAAACAAACAACATCTGGTGTCCAGTAACCATATTGGACCGCCTACTGTCACACCTTCCAGTACAACCAGACTCTACTCACCTACAGGGGGTCCCCGGGTTATGAGCAAGATAGGGACTGTAGGTTTGTTCTTAAGTCGAATTTGTTTGTAAGTCGGGACAGTACCTTTTTAAGTGCTCCACATAGGCAGATGACATGAGCTCATGCTGGGACACAGGGATAGAATGTACTGTACATTCTATCCCTGTGTTCCAGCATGAGCTCATATCATCTGCCTATGTGGAGCTCTCATTCAATCGTGTGTGGTACAAGTACAGTACTGTACAGGGCATATACTGTAGTAGTGGGCACATAACAGTACAGTATGTATTCTCACCATCTTTCAGGGTGCTTCTGATGCAGTCCTGTACTGTATGTGGGGTGTGAAGAACAGCTGCAGTCCAGTGAGGGTGGCTGGCTGGGAGTACCAGGCATGGAAGGTCCAGAGTGCTGCAAGACAGGCAGAAGGATGTAAAGATGCTGGGCTCCAGGACACCTCAACCAGCCCACACAGGCAGTCTCCGCTGGGCAGCTCACCAGATCACAGCAGGGCGATGGATGTCTGGTGAGGCAGGTGAGAGCAGCAGTGTCCGCACATCTGAGTCCAGGCCAGGCCGGCTGCGGTGCACCTTCACGGGGGAGCAGCGCAGGAAAGACCAGGGATCTGCAGGCTTCACTAGGGCGGACCAGGCCGCAATACAGGCACAGGACACAGCAGGGTATGGAGAGGAACAGGTAGGCATGTAATTAGGTTGTTTTTTAGTGTTTATGTGCACGGATGGCTAAGGATGGAGTGCAGGACCCCGTTCGTAAGTAGGAGTCGTTCGCAACTCGGATCTTCGTAACTCGGGGACCCCCTGTACTCCCATTTCCGACTAAACACTTGAGCACCTGCCAGTTTATCAAGCATGTGAGGATCCTTCTACGAAATCTACACCTCAACCCCACTCAGTATACAGGTCACTCTTTTCGCATTGGAGCAGCCTCGGCCGCCTCTCGACATGGGGTCCCAGACCACGTCATCAAGAAGCTAGGCAGATGGAAGTCCACCTGCTTCGCCCGGTACATCCCTAACCCTCAGGTGGAAATGGCACAAGCTTTTACCAAACTTGCTCAATGAACAATCTAACTCAATAAAGCCATACCCCTACCTGAATGTTTTTGCCCCCTTATTTTTGGCATACCATCCATTAGGCCAGGGCACACTTCAGGTCCATTTTATGTTGTAAGTCCACGACAAATGTATGTCATCCATATCTGTATCGGCCATAGGGCTTCAACTATAAGTAAGAAGGCCAGCATGGTGGCCTGGATTTATGGGAGGAGCCCGGGGGGCTATATAACCTGCGGGCTTTGTCGGTTTCCTGTGCGCAATACATGGTTTCCGGCGCACGTTACCCACCCTCCCATCCCCTTTTAAGGCATTCTCAGAAAATCATTTCTCTCCACAATATTCATCACTAATCTTGGGTATGCCCGCTTATTTTGGCATATCATCCATTAGGCCAGGGCACACTTCAGGTCCATTTTATGTTGTAAGTCCACGACAAATGTATGTCATCCATATCCGTATCGGCCATAGGGCTTCAACCATAAATATTTGTTATTAACTTCATACAGGTTGGCTTTTATAGTTGGTTGGAATTTTGTAAAATGTGCTGGATTTTTATTGATTGCTAATATTGATTTTAGTGTATTTTTAACAAAAATATGGTTTTGATAAACATTTGTGCAAATATCATTCTCCCTTAAAAAGCAGTAGAACCTTATTTTTATTCTACTGGTCATGTGTTTTTAGAAGTTTTATAAACTCTGAAAGCTGTAAGGGAAAAATAAAAAAGCAATGGAAAAAATGGTCCGGCCAGCTGAGTTTAAAAGTGGAGCGCAGGGTCTGTTAGGTTAATATACACTCCTAAAGTACCATCCACACTGGATTCATTTTACTTCCATTTCTCCTACTTGTAAAGTTTGCTTCACAACCCCATTCTAAAGTAGTTAAAAAAAAAAAAAGTAAAAACCGAGGAAAGCAAAAGGAATTGTTGATCACTAACACACTTACCCTTTTATACTATAGATATGATTGTTAAATATTCACTGATGGCAAAACTTTTGTACATCTTGCCCATAGGACAGTTGATCATTCCTCTGCTAATCTTTTAAATAAAGAAGAAAAAAATAAAGAAAGAAAAGACCGCACCGTTATTTCAATCGTAGTTAATTATTCTTAGTGATATTAACTAATTTACTTTTCTTTTCTGTAATGGTCAAATAACCTACCTAACAGTAGCTACTTAGTGGACCTTAAAATTCTACCATTTATGTTAAACATGATTTGTTTACTGTTGTATTATTTATTACAACTGCTTGTATTTACTTGTTGATCCAATCAATAAAATATTTTGACAAGGAAAAGACAGCACCGTGATCTGAGGCCTCTACCAGGGCTTCAGCTGCTATGTATGGAATAGATTTTTTCCACCCTACAGTGGCTTGAGTACCCCTCTGGGGAAGCTGTAGCATTTCAAACAGCTAATCTAGGGCTCAAGAGTGCTGCGTCAGGGGGGCTCACCAGCTCCATTGTTGGCTGGGGGGGGGGGGAGCAATAACGTAGTGTCTTTTCCTAAGGCTGCATTCACACCAATGCGTTTTTCTCATGCTTTTTTGCAGAAACACATCACATTTTTTTTTTTTCATGGATTTCTATGGAACACATTCATGCATTTTTGGAAAGGAGCGCAAAATGATGCCTTTAGTTTGGTTCAATAGACTTCAATGTAGAAGCTGCAGAAAAGCATGTAGTGCGTTTTTACTGCAATTTGCGTTTTTAACCACTTCCCGCCCAGTCAATAGCAGATTGATGTCCGGGAAGTGGTTCTGTTATCCTGACTAGGCGTTATATGACGTCCAGAAGGATAACAGCCGCCACGCGCCCGTGGCGATCGGTGGTGCAGTGTGTCAGTCTGACACACCGCAACACCGATCTCAGTAAAGAGCCTCCGACGGAGGCTCTTTACCACGTGATCAGCCGTGTCCAATCATTGCTGATCACTATGTAAACAGGAAGAGCCGTTGATCGGCTTTTCCTCACTCGCGTCTGACAGACGCGAGTAGAGGAGAGCCGATCGGCGGCTCTCCTGACAGGGGGGGCTGTGCTGATTGTTTATCAGCACAGCCCTCCCACGGATGCCCACACTGGACCACCAGGGAAGCCACCAGGATCACCAGGGAAGGAGGCAACATGTGGATGGCCAGGTATGTACCCCATGGCCATCCACATAAGAAAAAAATTCACAATAGATGCCAGTCAGTGCCCACAAATGGGCACTGACTGGCATAATTATGGACAAGATAAAAAAAGTGATGCCCAGCAATGCCACCCATCAGTGCCCATCTGTGCCACCTATCAGTGCCACCCATAAGTACTCATCAGTGCCGCCTATGAGTGCCCATCAGTGACCATGATCAGTGCCACCTCATTGGTGCCACCTCATCGTTACCGCCTTATCAGTGACCATCATTGAAGAAGAAAACGTACTTATTTACAAAAAAAATTAACAGAAACAAAGAAAAACTTAATTTTTTTCTAAATTTTCGGCCTTTTTTTATTTGTTGCGCAAAAAATTAAAATCGCAGAGGTGATCAAATACCACCAAAAGAAAGCTCTATTTGTGGTAACAAAATTATTTAAAAAATTGTTTGAGTACAATGTAGCATGATCGCGTAATTGTCATTCAAATTGCGACAGCGCTGAAAATTGGCTTGGGCAGGAAGGTGCGTAAGTGCCTGGTATTGAAGTGGTTAGATATGTAAAAAAAAATTCCCTTCCCCCCCCCCCCAAAAAAAAAGGAAACACGGAAAGCACTGCAGAAACGCTCAAAAGTGACATGCATAGATGTGAATCGAGCGTTATACTCTACTGACTGGATCTGTAGAGTAACCAGCTCTGCAGGAAGGACTTGTGCGTAACCTTTACTGGTAGTGTCTCACTTGAATGCTGTTTTGTTCTTAGCATGCTTATAGTGACCTGTTCACGGACAGCTGTTGTCCTTTCATGCTCCGCAGTGAGTCCGTGAGTATTCCTTATTGGTAATGTCTCGCTTATGTACAGTGGCCCATAGTAACTTAGTCATGGGTGGCCTTTAACCCCTCCTGTTTCTCAGAAGGGTTTGTAAGTAACTTTTGTTGGCAGCGCCTCATTTGTATTCTGTTTGTTAGCCTATGGTGGCTTGGTCACGGTTGACAGTTACACCCCTTTCCCACAGTAGGTATGAGTAACTTGTGTTGTTAATGCATCACTTTAGTTCTGTTTTGTGAGCCGATCAATGACCATTGGTCCCTCCACACATGCCAGGGTGCTGGGTGTAATCCTTGACTCTGACCTCTCCATCAGCCCCCACATCCAATCACTGCCTAAATCTTGCCGCCTAGATATCACCCCTTCCTGACTAACGACACCACAAAGCAACTTATTCACTCCTTGGTTATTTCCTGCCTTGACTACTGCAACTCTCTCCCTAATGGCCTACCCTTACACAGGCTATCCCCCTCTCAGTCTATTATGAATTCTGCTGCTAGACACATACACCTCACTAACTGATCCGTGACTGCTGTAAATCCCTTCACTGGCTTCCACTACCCCACCGTGTAAAATTCAAAATACTAACCACAACATACAAGGCCATCCACAACATCTCCCCCAGCTACGTCACCAACCTCATCTGCAAATATCGCCCAAATCGTCCCCTCTGCTCATCCCAGGACCTCCTGCTCTCTAGCGCCTTTGTTACCTCCTCCCACGCTTGCATACAGGACTTCACTAGAGCCTCTCTCATCCTCTGTAACTCCCTGCCCCGGTATGTCCGATCTGCCCCTACCCTGTTTACTTTTAGGAGATGCTGGAAAATGCATATATTCAGGAAAGCCTATCCCACACCCACCTAAGAACTGTACTCGAGACACCCCCATCAAATCATCCCCCGCAGCTATTAACTTTTTTGCCACCGCCCCCTCCCTTTTAGAATGTAAGCTCCACGAGTAGGGCCCTCCTGTCCCTACTGTATTGAAGTGTATTGTAATTGTGCTGTCCCCCTGCCACATTGTAAAGTGCTGCACAAACTGTTGGCGCTATATAAATTGTGTATAATAATAATGACCTGTCACAGACAGATACTTATACCTTCTCCTCTGCAATGAACTAGGACTAACCCTAAATGTCTCCCTTGTATGTTGCTATACAGTGGCCTATGATGATCTCGACACAGACAACCATGTCACCATCTGCTCTTGGGTGGATGCATAAGTAAACCTTTATTGGTCATGTTTCACTTGTGTGCTGCTGTAAGCAGTTTCTGGTGGTCTAGCCATGGTCAGGTTTGACACCTCCTGCCTTGCAATGGATCTGTGAATACCCTTAGTGGTCCAGTGACCTTTTATGCCTTGGTGTGCCATTAACCCCTCCTGCTTTGCAGTGGGTTCAAGGATAATCCTTATCAAAAAAGTCATGCTATGCTTGTATGCAGTTTGTGCTGCGACCTAAGTTTAACCTAGTCATGTTCGGCCTTTAGCTACGGCCGCTTTGCAGTTGGTTCATGGGTAACACTTGCTGGTCCAGTCTTGCTTGCATATGGTTTGTATGATGGTTTAGGGCCCAGGGTAGGCAACCTCGGCCATCCAGCTCTGGTGAAACTACAAATCCCATCATGCCTCTAAGAGTCATGCCTCTGATTGTCAGGGTCTTGCAATGTATCATGGGACTTGTAGTTTCACCATAGCTGGAGGGCCAAGGTTGCCTACCCCTGGTTTAGGGTGTCCTAGTCTCCAGCGGCCATTAACCCCTCTTGCTTAACAGGCAGTCCACGAGTAACCCTGTAGATGCGTTTTTTGTTTACTGGATGCCCAATACAACCCTTATCCCTGCTTTGTATCACCATGCAATAGACAGTGCAGTCATTGCAAAGCTATATGTGGATCTTTAACTCAGAACATTGGCAATCTAAGAAACCTGGTTTGAAAGTGTCTTTAAGCTTCCCATCAACATTCTGGAACTCATGGCCATTCAAATGTCCCTTCAGCATTGGATACCCCAGTTTTGGGGGCTTCCAAAGAGGGTTCAGTCAAACAATACTTTGGCTTGCATCAACCATCCAGATCACACCAGAAGTCACACAGATGTGGCACATCTGATTCTGACCTGTGCGGAATGGTATCTTTCAGCCCTGATTGCCATGCTCATTCCTGGTGTGGAGAAGTTGACAGGTGGACTTTAAAGAATGGTCCCCAGGTATTTTAGGACCTTCTAGCATCCAGGTGCAACAATAAACTGGGCAGGTTTGTTGCTAGGTACAGGGATCCTCAAGCCTTAGCTGTAGCTCCTCTGGTAACTTTTTTGGATCAGTTTTCCCTAATCTAAACCTTCCTCCCATAAAGATCCTACCTTGGCTGCTCAGCAAAATTGAGGTTGAGGGCTTCTGGTGATCCTCGTGGCCCAGAAGTGCGCAGTACTCGCATTTACGCATGCTTCAGATGAACACACCATGGCTGCTTCCAAAACGCCCAGACCTACTGTCTCAAGGACCAATGCTTCATTCTGCTTCTCAGTTGATGGCTTGGCCAGCCCAGTTGCAGAGGGATCAAGGTTATGGGACTCAGTCATCCCTAAGCCTCTCCAAGCTAAAGGATCCACTTCCCATATGGTCTACCATCGCACCTAGAATGCTTACATATCCCAGACTTTCTCCGATCTTGATCAGCGTTTGGCCTTGAACACCATTAATGGACAAATCTTTGTGAAGGGGTATCTTACCTAACTCCCCCCAGATTCTCTCCAGTTACTCCGTGGGATAATAAGCTGGTCCTGATGGCCCTCCAGGAGCCTCCTTTTGAACCTATTGGGGACTTTCACAAGAGTGACCTTACACTCAAGGTGTTTTTTCTTTTCACGATCCCCTCTGCTAGACAGGTGTCAGTTAGAAGTCTTGGAAGGTGAGAAACCATTCTTGGAGCTTTATGAGGATAAAGAAGCCCATAGATTATGCTTTTTTCTTTCATTCCACCACGAAACTGGTCGAGGTTCAATCCATCTATGGCTGGCTTGAGGCCATATTCCCTAATGTAGTCCCTCCTTTCCTCACCTATTTGGACATTGTCCTACCTTTCTTTTATCCGGCTCCAGACAGATCTCCTGTCTGGACATGCTTTCAAAAGTTATTTGTTGAATGTATATGGGGGAGGTTCCAACTAGGGATGTGTGCAAGTGGGAGGTTATCGTCCTTGTTTCAAATATACGAAAAGACAGAGTAAATAATAGGACTTTCGATTCCCCTCCAGTGAGCACACAGAAGCAGTTATATATAAAAAAAAAATACAGAACTTTATTTATAACAATAAAAATGTATAAACACATATTGTATGTTACAGCTTGCATATTGATACCAACAATCGTCATCCTCTGCAAACATGCATGGCTTTTGGTCACGTTAGAGAGCTTAAAGGGGTTGTAAAGGTTGGTTTTTTATTTTCTAAATAGGTTCCTTTAAGCTAGTGCATTGTTGGTTCACTTACCTTTTCCTTAGATTTCCCTTCTAAATTATTTTTTTCTTTGTTTTCTTTGTCTGAATTTCTCACTTCCTGTTCCTCCTCAGTAAGCTGTTCAGTAAGCTGTTCTGGCTGACTCCACACCACTCGGATGATGGTGTGAAGTTTAGTGAGGAGAAACAGGAAGTGAGAATTTCAGACAAAGAAAACAAAGAAAAAAAATCATTTAGAAGGGAAATCTAAGGAAAAGGTAAGTGAACCAACAATGCACTAGCTTAAAGGAACCTATTTAGAAAATAAAAAACGAACCTTTACAACCCCTTTAAGGTTGACGTGTTTTGCTAAGATCGGTTTTTCAGGGCCTCCCATCTCTCACATGAATACATATGACCAAAGGAATAAATTATTTTCATAGAAAGGTTTCATCCATATGTAGTATATATATATATATATATATATATATATCTGTATACCCAAAAAGTAAACAAAAATTACCAGAAAACACAACTGCAACAAAACAGCTGGAGATTAGAGCATTTTAGAAGAACCTAGCATTCCAATTAAAATACATAAGAATGTGGAAATAGAGGATATAACACAGGACACATATCTATAAACACATGGGCGCATACCTTCCATTGTTGTTAAACTTCAATCCTCCCCGAAACGTTAAAGATCAACTCCAACCATATTCTATAAAATTTGTTTGGGCAACCATTAGCAGTATAGGTCATTTTATAAATGGGCAGGGCTTGATTGGCAAATTCTACATACATCTGTAAAGTGGGGGGCTCTGATTTCTTCCAACGGAGGGTATTTGCTTTTTTTTATTTCATAGAAAAGGAGGAACCGGACCAATACCTTCTGGGCAGCACCTAACTCTTCCTTTTCCAAATCTCAGAGGAGGCACCTGACAGGGTTACAGTACATATATTAGGTAAAGCCAGTCTTGTTTCCATAAAGGATGTAATATCTGACCAGAACCACAGGGGGGCATTTGGTGAGGAGGTAAGAGGGGAGGCTTTAATTTTCCGACTGCATATATAAAAAAAAAATTATAATATAGCTTTAGGACCTCTGCCTCCTTACTGGGCTAAGGTCCATTCCTATAGAGTAAGTTAACCAAAGCTTCATAGGAATGCATAACGGCCGCCACTGAGGCATTATCTATGTCGGGGGAAAAAAAACAGCTGTGTATGTGTGTCAGCTGAGCTGCCAAGTAATAGGACTGCAAATCAGGTAACGCCAAGCCCCTTCTCTGCATCGGGAGTTGTAACATTTCTAGGGAAATTCTAGGGGGATGAGAGGCCCAGAGGTAGGAGGTGAGCTGGGTGTTAACATCTACAAAATGTTTTTTTGCACAAAGATATCGGAGCATGCCAAAATATATATAAAAAATCTTTGGGCAGGAAGATCATTTTAAATAGGTTGATCCTACCCAGCAACTTTAGGGGGAGTTTGTTGTAAGTACTGTAGCTTTATATGTTAGCCAATTAGATGCTATTGTTGTTTCCTGTATGGTATATATAAACTTATTCAAAGATGGTCACCAGCAAAGCCTGAGGAAGGAGCACGTATGCTGACCTTGTACCCAGAAGTGGCGTCGTCGCTGTGTACTGCCGATCTCCGACCCAGCTATCCGGAACTGTAAGCCAACAGTGCGAACGGATCGCGGCCTGATCACGGACCTTACCATCAGCCAGTGACGCCAGGCATCACCCCGGGACAGTGTGGATGATTACTATATACGCAATGCTGGAAAATATTGCTTGTTTGTGAGTGTTTCTATGTTTATTTTATTGATTAAATACTAAACTTGCTACACTTAGAAGCCACTGCTTTTTGTCCCTTTCCATGTTCCAGAGACTCTTCTAACTTTTGAGCTGGCAGCCTTCCAAGGACAGCATATTGTTTTCTTTATACGGACTTATTGATTTATATGGACTTGTTTTATTGCCCAGTTCAGTAACTTACCCCATACCCATTGGTTAGCCATATCCGGAGTGCGCCATATTACCCTACTGTTAGAGGGAGTTTAACTCAAATGTTCAGACAGTTTTTCAGTTTGCGTATTAGGGAATATATGTTGTTTTCTATATAGGTACTTAAAGGTTGTTGTATCTCAATTCCTAAATAGCAAAATTTAGAGACCATTTGAAGTGGTAGAGCAGGAGGGAGTACTGCTTTGAATAGGGGGTCTAAAGATTTAGGTCTAGAGTTGCTCCGGTTGACTTTGAAGTCTGAAAAGGTCTTACATTGTGAAATAACCTTTAAGGCTGTAATAAGGGAGTCCGCCAGGTACAAGAGCAAATCGTCAGCGTATAAGGAGGTTTTTCTTCTAGTTAATTAATCATGCACCCTTTTAATAGCCTTATTTTATTTCCTTATTTTAAAAGTCAGCAGCTGCAGTAATTGTAGCTTCTGACTTAAAGCGGAGTTCCGCTGAATTTTTTTTTTTAACAGGTAATAACTCTTGTTTTCCCAAGTCATCTTCCAGGAGGCTTACAGAGAGGACAAAATAGAACTGCCTGATCAGGGCGGGACCACAGCTTTAAGCACCTTCCCCCCGACAGCCTTTTTCTGGTTAGAGAACAGGCCCGATCTGTGTTGTTTTTGAAGGTTTGGAACCTGGACCCGAATGCCGTCTTACAGATCTGGAGAGGAGAAGCGCTGACCTTTCCAGCCCAAGAAATGGCCCCTGCTCTGTCTGAATGAGCTTTGATGTTTTCCAGGGGAAACAGTGATGATGCCTGGTAGGCTTCCATCATTGCATATTTCAATCACCTTGTGATAGTAATATTTTGACGTCTTCTTTTCTTTATCTGGGCTCCAAAACAGAACAAGCAAACTAGAGGTTGATCTCCAATCTATAGATCTTATCCTACTCAATGTTCAATTAATGAGATACCCATGGACATTCAAATAATAGGCCCTAGTGATTATCCAGTGAGGTTTCTGCCCTAATGTTAGATATATCTATCTATCTATATATATATATAGTACAGTAAGCATTCGGTTATTTTTGCGCAAGATCCCCGTGATGGACATGAAGGTGCCGCTCAGGGTGGTCTTAAATACATCCCATTCAGTGGGGGGGATCCACCTTCCCCAATTTGTTTCTCCAGTAGTTTGCAATTCCCTTCTTACATTCACCCTGCACGATCTCGTCCTCCAGCCAGTAGGAGTTCAGGCGCCAAATAGCAGGCCCTGAACCTGGAAGGAGAAGGAGATCCACTAAGAGAGGGGCATGGTCTGAAACCCCCCTGGGCAGATATGAAGCAGCAGAGACAACAGGAAGGGTCTCGGCCGGGACAAACACCATATCTAATCGGGACATGGTGTGGAAAGTATCCGAATGGCAGGAAAAATGGCGCACATCCGGATGTTTCCAGCGCCATACTTCTGTAAGGCCACGGACCTGGATCCAATCTAGGAAGGAGGGAAAGGGTCTTCCCCCACCCCACAGTCGGTCCAGTGCTGGATCTAAAATGGCATTAAAGTCCCCCACATAAAGTAGGGGGCCAGGAGGTCTATTTAGCAATTGAAGTGACAGTTTAGAAAGTAGCTCCGCTGAAAAAAGAGGGGGGATATAAACAGTCACCAGGGTAAGTGTCACTTTAGAAATCTGTAAGGTGAGAATAATGAACCTCCCCTCAGGGTCAGTTTTAACCTGAAGTGTCTCAGCTGTGAGAGATTTGGCCAATAGAATTGAAACTCCCCTGGAGTAATTAGTATGAGTGGCATGGTAGGAGTTGGGCAACCAAGGGCGTTTTAAGGCCCTCATTTTAGAGCCTGTAAGGTGAGTGTCTTGGAGGCAGATAATATGAGGATGACATTTTTTCAAAAGGGAAAAGACCAAGGATCTCTTCTGGGGTGCATTCAGACCTCTAGTGTTCCATTAGACTATCCTTAGGGGCTTCGTCATTGCAAAACATACAGTAGTAAGTGCAGTAATAAGTAAGCATAGAGTAACATGGAAACATACACATAAATGACCAGATAGGCCACACCCCCTGAAGCACATACAAGCACAGAAATAAAAAAGTGCGTGGATCTGCCAGCAGGAGAATAGGAGCCCTCATTGAAAAAAATAAAAGTAGTAACAATCTGCCTTAGGCAGCAACCTGAGAAGACAATATCACAGTTAAAATACAAAACTGATCAGCAAAAAAAGGAAATTAGAAAAAAAGCAAAAAGGGAAAAAACAAAAGTCCCAAAAAGAAAAAAAAAACCCCATCCCCACCCCCCACCCCACTTGGCCATCCCAAACATAGCGAGCCTTGGATCCCAAACTGAAAGACCTTCCCGACAAAAACAGTAAGGAAAGGTCACAAAAAAAACTTGTTCCGTGGCCTCGCCACTAGCTGGTGTGAGGATTCGCTGTCCACCAGTCCAGGCAAGGCAGGATAGTAAACAGTGCAAATAGGGGAGAAATTCCAGAAGCCTGGTGGGATAAGTATAGAAATCACAGCATCCGGCACATCAGGGAAGGGGTAGCACCCATCAGAGGAGACAAGGTGGCTAAAACAGCAGTCAGTTTAAATTGCAAGAAAGGCACAGGATACACATGGTGGTGCACAGAGGTCTGTTAGTAAGGCAGTTGGTATGTGATGTCCTGAGACTACTGACATCGTCAGTCAGCTCTGCGTCTGTAAGCTGCTCCAAAACGATCATTCAGCCACGCCATGGCCTCCTTGGGGCTGGTGTAGAAATGAGCCTTACCCACATAAATGATGCACAGTTTGGCAGGGAAGAGCATGGCATAGGACAAACCTTCTGTGCGCAGGTGAGATTTCACTGCAGAAAAGGAGATTCGCTGGTGTTGAACTTCAGAAGAAAAGTCAGGATAGACTGAGATTGTGTTCCCAATATATTTGAGAGGGCCTTTCTCCCTAGCCAGGTGCAGGATGGCGACTTTATCCTGGAAGTTGAGGTTGCGAGCAATAATGGAGCGTGGTGGGGCACCCTCAGGGGGAAGACGGGGAGGGGTGCGATGCGCTCGTTCAATGACGAGGGAGAATGAGGGCGCATCAGTACCAAAAATGTCCCGTAGCCAGGAATAAAGAAACTTTTCAGGATGAGGGCCCTCAGCCCTTTCTGGGAACCCTACAAATCTGAGGTTGTTCCTGCGAGAACGATTTTCCAAATCGTCGATTTTGACGCAGAGTTCTGCCATTTCGCTAGTGACATCCCGCATGTTAACAGATAGGGGATTAACAGTGTCCTCCAGGGAGCTAATACGGTCCTCTGTCTCTCCGGTTCTATCACAGAGGTTCTGGACATCCTGTTTAAGTAGTGAAAAATCCATGCGGATAGATGCTTTCTGAGTAGAAAGGGAGGCCTTACAGTCCTGGATAGCTAGCATAATGGTGGATAGTGTAGGTTCAGCAGGGGTAGGAGAATCCACAGACAGGCCAGTCTCAGTTAATGGCTGGGAGTCTTGGGACATCAGGGGGTCTGCTTGAGAGAGAAAGAGGGCAGGAATAGAAGCACTCACCCCTGTAGCATGGTTCTTGTCAGCAGAGGAGGAGGCCTGCAACGTGTCTGTCTGCCCTGCATGTGTCCCGGCGCCATCTTGACTCCTGAACCATGCTAGTTGCTCCGCCGTGGATGGGGGCCGGGGCGGCTCGTATTTTACCATTTCAGCCAGCCTGCCAGATGCCCACCTCCGTGGGGAACAGATCGGTACCTTCGGCGAGGATAACGGACCCAGGATAAGGTAAGGATGTCGGTTGAGAGCCGGAGCAGTGTGCCTATGCGACTGCTCTCTTCACCATCTGGCCACGCCCCCCATCCCTACATATCTACCTCACAGTATCGCCGGATTGGCTGAAAGAAACTGGTACTGTGTGACTGTACTTAAACGTTGCAAAAGTTGTGGATTCTTCAAGTCTGTGGCAGAGACTATTTGTATTCTTCAAGCCTGTGGCAGAGACTATTTGTATTCTTCAAGTCTGTGGCAGAGACTTTTGACCGAGCACCGCACTGGCTGCTAGGTTAGTGAGAGAGGCCTATCCGGTAAAACAAAAACAACAGTCACAAGCGCTAAATTGGTGGGTAGTAAGTAAAAATAACCCAAATGTTTTGGGAAGTGCAAAGAATCAAAAACAAGGAGAGGACCGAGATCCAGAGCTGCAGGAAAAAAATTCGTACCCAGAAGTACAAAATACACAACATACAAACA
This sequence comes from Rana muscosa, assembly GCA_029206835.1. Lineage (NCBI taxonomy): Eukaryota > Metazoa > Chordata > Amphibia > Anura > Ranidae > Rana > Rana muscosa. Next base: position 845,529,768 of record CM055121.1, read on the forward strand.
CTATAATCCAGCGCTCATGGATCCTGCATAATGACACATGAAGACTCTTGGTAAAAGTAAAAGAACTTAATCCATTTATTGATCGCAATAAAAAAAGTATAAAAAAAGGATCCAGATAAATCTTGACTCTCTAGACACAGGTAGTAATAATCGATAGCTTGCAGTGATATCCGTGGAGCAAGGAGGGGTTAAATAAGTCAGAACATAGCCTGTGACATGAACACAGTATGGGCACAGTACCTTAGATGGTAGGGACAAGCAGACCAACATGTGGAGGGCCCTCCAGCACGAGGGACGCGGAACCAGGCTCGTAGCACTGCTGGGACAGGAGGAATCACACACTTCGTTCCTCCAGATTGATGACGTCACCCAGCCGCGACGCCGGCTTGTGTGTCAGGATACAGACAATGTTGTGGGACGAGTGATGCCGTCCAGCACGCTCCTCTCCTACGGAACAAACAATGTCACGGCTCCCTGGTGGAGATGTTGGAGAATGACCACTTCAGGAAGTAAATAATGAATATTAAGACCAGCTCATGGACCCGATAAATGGGTTACTGAAAAGTTCCTAAACGGAACAAGTCATCCGGGATGCATAAGAGTTGTATAATATCTTGAAGGGGGGAGAAAAAAGGAGGGGGAGTATTTAGCCTCGACTAACGTTTCATGCTCCCTGTGCGCTTCATCAAAGTCTTAAGTTCTTTTACTTTTACCAAGAGTCTTCATGTGTCATTATGCAGGATCCATGAGCGCTGGATTATAGAGGCCTATCCGGTGGTTGCTACATCCAGTGTGGAGACTGTTTGTCCTCTGGATTAAGAAGTACCCGTGATCCGCAAAGCAAGGTACCTGAATCTCCCCTAACCCTCCATCCCTCTAAATGACATTTCTTTGATAAAACCATTGGAAAAGAGACTATGTGTTGGTGCTGACATCTGTGAAAACTCTTCAATGGAACCCCTATGATGGATACTATGGAACAGACAGGTAACGGCATGACCCAAAAATATAACCAGCAGCTCCTACGGGGTAATGCTACACTTGTATTTTGGCGCTCCGCGCCATATATATATATATATATATATATATATATATATACACAGTAATTTTGTATCCTTCCGTGTCACATGCCTCCTCTAGACCACTGTTGACCTTTGGCGTTTCTTTGATGCTTCAACTTTTTCCCTTCAGGATACAGTAAAGAACCAACATTCATCTCAAATTGCCAGTGTGCCTTCTCTCCAATATCTGGGTCTGACCCTCCCAGGATCCATCCCAGGTTGGGAACCGATTAAGCACATCATCCAATCCATTTGTATACAATCTTCTCTTTTGAATTTTTTTTTTGCTACCTAGGATTGAGTTTATTGTGCTATCATATCCCTCTGCCACATCTTCACCTTTGTCACTGGAAGGGGACATCAATGGTGGGCATTGAGTTTTTAATCTAGTATGATTGATTTGCACCGCATGATTCAGGTTTTAATATTGGTTATTCTACTGTGTTTCCCCGAAAATAAGCCCGGGTCTTATATTAATTTTGGCAACAAAAGATTCAGTAAGGCTTATTTTTGGGGTAGGTCTTACCATGTAATGCGCTGTCTTCTCTCCCCTCTCTCTCTGCCTGACAGGAATCCCCAGTGTAAACTGAGTTAAAATGCTTGTAAAATCTTATAATCCACTCTATTACAGTAGTATATAATGTACAATGTGTTTGTTTCTGTAATATAATTGTGCCAAATACCCTCGTTATAGCGCCACTCTGTGCTTCTGTGACCCGCTGGAGCTCTCTTCCCCGCATTTATATTACAGAAACACACACATTGTACATTATATACTACTGTAATAGAGTGGATTATACAAGCATTTTAAACTGGGCCCTATTTTCGGGGTAGGACTTATATTGCAGCCTTCCTGCAAAACAACGCTAGGTCTTATTTTCAGGGTAGGTCCTATTTTCGGTGAAATGCGGTATGTGTTTTGATATAATAAATTTTGACTATTTCAATTGCAGAATGAGCGGTGTTTCCCTATTCTCTTTTTCATTGGAGTTGGTTGAGCCTATACAGGATTTTTATCATTAGGTTTTTGACACTTTAATAGCCTAATTCTGTCTAAGGAGCACCGCCAGTGGCTCAATGGCAGTGGCAAACAGCAGGGGCGATAAGGAAAACCCCTGCCTGGTACCACAAAACATTGAAAATGCCTCAGTAATGGAATTATTTACGCAAAGTCATGCCATAGGCTGCAAATATAGTAGTTTGACCCAGGTCATAAATTTATGGCCAAAGCCCAATCGTTTGGGGATCTCAAATAAATGTGGCCATTCAATGGAATCAAACGCTTTGTGCGTATCAAGTGATATCACCACTCTAGTGTCTGGATCAGGACCATAGATCTGAAGATTAGTAAATAAACGGCATACATGAATTGCTGTGGATCGCCCGGGGATAAATCCTGTTTGATCAGGGCTAATAAGACCAGCAATAACTGCATTTAGGCGACGGGCCAGGACCTTTGCCAAAATTTCTAAATATTTGAGATCCTTATTGGGCTTTGGGATTAGGACTATCAAAGGCTCACAAAGTGCAGCAGGTAAAACGTATTTTTCGTAAGCCTCCCTGTACATTGACAGTAGTTTGGGTGATAGATACTCTGCATAGGTTTTGTACCACTCAATTGGGTGACTATCCAGACCCAGAGTTTTATTTGGATTAAAGGAGGCAATCGCAGCTTCTATCTTCTCTACTGTAATGGGCCGATCTGAGTCATTAACTTCGATCTCAGAGAGGACAGGTAAGTGGATGACATGGTTGCCAGTGCCACGCCACCCACTTACACCCCTGTGAGAGGAGTGTACATTTGTGGTGCCCTGTGCTGGTCTGATGGGATAGATATATATGTGTGTGTGTGTGTGTGTGTATATATATATATATATATATATGTATATATACATACACACACACATACAGTATATAATATAGCTGCGTCCAGCACCCCCCTCCATCAGACCAGCTCGCTCAAGGTGGGCAGCTCAGTCAGCTACTATGCCTATATATAATATTATAATATAAATATAGCTGTGTCCAGCAGCAGCACCCCCCCCCCCTCGTTATCAGACACAGCAGGGGGGGCGTGCTGTGTCCACCACCCAGGTATAGTAGCTGAGCTGAGCCGAGCCACCCTAAGCTGATCTGGTAAGTGGAGGGGGGTGGCCGTAGCCCAGGTGTGGATAGACAATGACCCACACCCACATCAGATCTGTCCAGCACCATGTCAGCAGGTCAGTTCCAAAATCTGAATCAAATCATCAAAGTCAATGATGCAATTGTCTGCTGTTTCCAAGGACTGATCCAATCCAGAGATCGTAATACAGTGGGATCTCTGGATCGGATCTGTCCCTGAGGACAGCAGATAATGAAAAGTATGGGCAGAGCTGCGATGACATCACAGTATGCCAGACCTTCAGCGTGCTTGCACCAGTGATGTCGCCGGATGGAGAGGGGGGGGGGGTGACACCAACCCTAGTGAGTGTGACACCACTGATTCAGGTTCAATGGTTCTAATGCACTAAGCAGCAGTTCCAATTTATTTTAATGTCACAAGAGCACAGGGAACCTAGTAGTAAACCATTACTCATAAAAAAATGTTAAATCATTCCCAAAAAACAGATAATCCTGTTTGTAAAATTGTGTATTTAGAGTGTAAATTGTATTGCTTACATCATCTTTTTTTTAGTCCATAAAAGGTGCATGTTTCCGGCTAAGATCTTGACATATTACAGTGCATCTGGAAAGTATTTACAGCGCTCCACTTTTTCCACATTTTGTTATGTTATAGCCTTATTCCAAAATGGATTAAATTCATTAAAAAGGAAATAGGTCAAAGAGCGGGACTTTATATGAGGCACACGGATGTGGAGAATAAATTTGATGGAGTACAGCTTTTAATTGATTCAAATAGCAATATAATTTCATATTTAAATTTCTATGCATTTTGCTATATAACAATACTCTTTACATTTCATCTGAATCAAATATTGCTTAATAAATAATTAATAAAATTCCAACAAGGACATATCATATATTTACAGATACATGAATGGATGATATATATTATACATCCATTGAGATAAAGTGATATCCGCACTAGATGGAGTAGTGGCTGCTGCCCCCCTTTTAAAAGTATCCTAGATAGGAAATTGAAAAAAATAAACATATATAGGGGTGATGGCGCTGCCTCTTATGCCGCGTACACACGACCGCTTTTCTCGACGAGAATAACGGCATTTTTTTATTTCGCCGAGAAAACCGATCGTCTGTGGGCTTTATGTCGTTATTTTCAACGAGAAAAACGGCATTAAAAACGATGAGAAAAATTAGAACATGTTCTAATTTTTCTCGTCGTTTTTCCCGACATTTTTTCCGCGGCAGTTTTCCCATAGGGAAACACTGCCGTGGAGCCCACAGACGGTCGTTTTTCTCGACAAGAGAAAAAATGTCGTGAAAAACGATCGTGTGTGGGGAACAAGCCGTTCCCTCGTTTTTAATGTCATTATTCACGGCGGTTTTTTAACCGCCGTGAATAATGATCGTGTGTACGCAGCATTAGGCTAGTTTCATCCCCAATGGGGTATAGCTGGGTAAAGAGATGCTTCTAGTGCTCTACAATAAGTGTATTAATGAAAATCATAAGTGAAAGTATGTAAAAAACAAGAGTATATTCCTATACTGAATAGTGCCCTATGTTGTTCACTGAAATAAGTGACCAGGTTTAAACTTGTCTGGAAAGGCCTAAAAAGGGCGATCTGTGCGATCGCTCTTTGGCCAATTGTGTACCTTGTGAATAGAAAATGTTGTCAGTAAAAAAATCTCTATAACAGTATGCTCACTGTGGACTGAGTGAGTGACTGTGCTGGGATATCAACCCGGCTGGTGCTGATAGTGCAAGGAGTGGTAGCAACTGGTCCTAATACATGTGCCAATCCAACATTATACCATAACACATTACAACTAGTGATGGACGAACATCTAGCGGGACGGTTCGCGAACGCGATCGCGCGAATGCGGGCAAATGTTCGCGAACCGCAAGGCAAGCGAACATTAAAAACCTCCAGGTCATATTTGCAGCCACAAAATACTTACTAGCTGTGCACACATAGTCCCACAACATGGACAATGACATACCAGAAGTATTAAGCGAATCTGCGATCGACAACGACAAGCATTCTTTTTTTATCTACAAAATTTCATCAATTCAGGAGCGCATGAAGGCAATGGAAGAGACGCAAGACCAGGCTATGAAGGGGGTGCAGGAGATGATCCTGCTTTTGGAAAAGTTGCCATTATTTTTATTTTTTTATTTTTTTATAAGTTATTGTAGCGGGTATCCCAAATTTAGGGGTGACCTAAACAATAGTTGGCTCGGGTCTTCTAATTGTTTGGACTCCTCCTTGCTGCTGCTTTACCTGGCGTGCAGTTCCCCTTAGGTGTATAGGTGGTGCTGGCACTTGTACCCGGGGTTGAACCACAGGTGATGGAGTGGCTATTGGGTGTCCTCTCTCGGCAGCCATGCAGTGGGTGTGGTCTACCCGCTGTGCATGCCGGAAGAGGGTACAAAAGGGGCAGACGCCATTGTTCTGGGCGCGAATACCCGGGGACCTGTACCCAGGGGAGTGTATCCCCTCGAGGAGGGATACAAGCATTGACTGTGGGGTCTCGGGCACCTTCAGCCCGAGGCTACGGAGTTCCAGGTAGGCCCAGTACCTTTAACTGGGTCTACAAAGCCAGAAAGGAAACCCAGGGAGCCCAGGTGAGGGCGACCGCTCTGACTAAGAGGAAGCCAGGGAAGGATCGGTCCCATAACAGGAGGCGAGTGATAAAGATTGCGGTCTCGGGAGAGGCCTGGTGAACTGTCGAAGGGAAGGATTCCTTGCTCCGCAGACTGCCTTTGCGGAGTGCTGCTACCTAAGGAGGGATCTCCTTGACTTTGTCCTTAGAGGGGACTAAGTCACTGTTCAAGCTACATGCCGGCTGCTAGTGCCATTGGGTGACTATCCGGGTGAGCTGTACCCACTCAGGACTGAGTGGCGATGAAGCCAAGAGTGTGCCTGAATCAGTTCTATCTGCTAACCCCTTTCTCTTTTCAACTCTCCGGTTACTGAAGCATAAAAGGAAAATAAACTTGTGTTTGAGTTGAAGCGTGGTTTGGACATTGGCCTTCTTTGGGAAAGGTAAAGACTTGCCTCTAACCTCTAGAGGGGAGAACCAGTGGAAGGAAGCAACTCGCTGCGGGACCCAAAAATATGACACCACTCAAACTCTTCAAACAGGAGGGTACGGGCATATAGTACGGTCTGCTTTTTTTCTACAAGTGAGCCAAAGGTAGAAAAAAGGTCCGTGTGCTACATTATATAAATCGTTTATACAGTTATGCATATACATGGTCTACTGGTCACGTGTTGAATTCCTCCGACATCCATGCCTCATTCATTTTTATAAATGTGAGGTAGTCAACACTGTCGTGAGCTAGGCGAATGCGCTTATCGGTCATGATCCCCCCTGCTGCGCTAAACGTCCTTTCGGACAGGACACTGGACGAGGGGTAAACCAACAGTTCCATTGCAAATTGTGCAAGCTCTGGCCAGAGGTCAAGCCTGCCCACCCAGTAGTCCAGGGGTTCATCAGTTCTCAGAGCGTCCACATCGGCCGTTAACCCGATGTAGTCGGTCTAGGCGTTCCCTGATGCTGGATCCGGTTGACACCTGTCGATGGGTCGGCTGAAAGAATGATCTCATATCAGAAGTGACCAACACATCTTAAAACCGCCCTCTTCTTGCAGGTGCTGTTGGATTGGTACCCGCAACTGTTTCTCTGGGAGTGGAAATTCCTCTGCCAGCGCACGCAAAAGCAGAATGCAGCATTTCTCTAAGCAAGGCCTGGAAGTGCTCCATTCTGACAGCCTTCTGTGATGGTGGTAACATTTCCGGCATTTTTGGTTTGTACCGGGGGGGTCCAAGTACATTGCCACCCAGTAATGGTCCTTGCCCTTTATGCTTTTTATACGGGGGTCCCTCTTAAAACACTGGAGCATGAAGGCCCCTATTTGCACTAAACTGGAAGCAGTGTGGTGGCCTTGGTCCTGCTCATCATCCAGGATAATGTCGTCCTCGTTCCCCCCCCCCCATCCACGGACAACAACAGGGATCCCACAAAGGTTTAAAGCATGCTTTTCTTGCTCCATCTCATCCGCCCCGGCACCATCCTCCTCTGACTCCTCTTCAGACTCCTGTTGACTTGTCTCAGATAGAGTAGCCCCCCTGGGAATTCATCCAGCATTGCGACTTCCTCATCTTCCTGCTCCTGCTCCTCGACGGCTTGATCAGTGACACGATGCAATGCACGCTCCATAAAGAAGGCATAAGGTACGATGTCACTGATGGCGCCATGGCTGCGACTGACCAGTTTGGTGATCTCATCAAATGGCCGCAAAAGTCTGCATGCGTCGCTCATGAGCAGCCACTGACGCAGTGAAAAAAACCAAGCTCCCAGAACCTGTTCTGCCGCAGAGTTCGTACAGGTAGTCGTTAACTGCACGTTTCTGCTGGAGCAGCCTATCAAGCATATACAAGGTTGAGTTCCATCGCGTCGGGCAGTCACAAATAAGACGTCTGACCGGCAGATTGTGTCGCAGCTGAATGTCAGCAAGGCGAGCCATGGCCATGTAAGATCTACTGAAATAGGCCGAGATTTTCCTTGCCTGCCGCAAGACGTCCTGGACCCCAGGGTATTTGACAACGAATCGCTGCACGACCAAGTTTGCTGCGAACCGCAAGGCCATCTCTAATTACAACATTAATTCATAACCCATAATGTGGCAGCAGACAATATGAGAACTCAGCATATTAGTATGACAACAGACAATAATAATTAAAGCCCAGCGGGCAGTTCTGAAAGATAGATTCAAAAGGGTGGTCAGTGGTACAACTAACTGTATATGTGACCACCATTTAGCATTGCTTAGGTGGACCAAGGACCCATATACAGCCCTGGAGGGGCAAAACGAATCACCTCAGTGTATATGCCACTTGTCCAGGTGCTAAATGCAAAAGTATTCAAAAGACAGCAAAGCGTGCGATACAGCGACAGCCAGACAACAGCTTGGCTATACCCCCCAAGACGCACACTACCCCTGCAGGGGTGCATCCATCTGGTGAGTGCAAACATATAAAGGGGGGGAGCACCACTGTCACCCTTATAACTCTGCGGATCATCTGAATAGGAACTTCACCAAGTCACTACCATCACTGCCATTTGCTATTGGGACTGTATCAGATGAGGTACATCATAGGGGCACCTCAGGTCTGATCTTCTACGGTGTGGATGTCATCAAGGACCATTGGAGGGGCAGCAATAAAACTATCTTGGTGTCCCAAAACGAGACAAGATGGATCCACAGGTTGGAGTCCTTGGCCCTTTAAGGGCCTCAACTTAGACCTGAATTGCTTCCTTTTCTAACTTTTAGGCCCCAATACTAATTTCTACCCACTTGCTGCACCCCCAATTCTTTTAACATTCCCATTTTGATAAATAGGTTGTCCACTCAGAAGGCCGAGTGGCGTACGTGAGACCACAGAGGAGACCACTGGTGACCCTCCAGCTCACCTTATGTTTACATAGGGTGGGCTAATTTCATATATCATGCCTATATTAGTCTCCCATTTACATCATTTGTTAAGTTGATTTTGGAGGGGCTAGCCTGATACCCATCCATGTGTTATAGGCAGGGTTGGTAATGTGTGGCTACCATACCTAGCCCTTAGGGAGATATTATACATATACAGTATATACTCACTGCCAGTTAGCCTGTTACCCATCCATGTATTATAGGCAAGTTTAATAATGTGTGGCTATCATGACCTAGCCCTTAGGGAGACATTATATATACAGGTCCTTCTCAAAAAATTAGCATATTGTGATAAAGTTCATTATTTTCTGTAATGTACTGATAAACATTAGACTTTCATATATTTTAGATTCATTACACACAACTGAAGTAGTTCAAGCCTTTTCTTGTTTTAATATTGATGATTTTGGCATACAGCTCATGAAAACCCAAAAATCCTATCTCAAAAAATTAGCATATTTCATCCGACCAATAAAAGAAAAGTGTTTTTAATACAAAAAAAGTCAAGCTTCAAATAATTATGTTCAGTTATGCACTCAATACTTGGTAGGGAATCCTTTTGCAGAAATGACTGCTTCAATGCGGCGTGGCATGGAGGCAACCAGCCTGTGGCACTGCTGAGGTGTTATGGAGGCCCAGGATGCTTCGATAGCGGCCTTAAGCTCATCCAGAGTGTTGGGTCTTGCGTCTCTCAACTTTCTCTTCCCAATATCCCACAGATTCTCTATGAGGTTCAGGTCAGGAGAGTTGGCAGGCCAATTGAGCACAGTAATACCATGGTCAGTAAACCATTTACCAGTGGTTTTGGCACTGTGAGCAGGTGCCAGGTCGTGCTGAAAAATGAAATCTTCATCTCCATAAAGCTTTTCAGCAGATGGAAGCATGAAGTGCTCCAAAATCTCCTGATAGCTAGCTGCATTGACCCTGCCCTTGATAAAACACAGTGGACCAACACCAGCAGCTGACATGGCACCCCAGACCATCACTGACTGTGGGTACTTGACACTGGACTTCAGGCATTTTGGCATTTCCCTCTCCCCAGTCTTCCTCCAGACTCTGGCACCTTGATTTCTGAATGTACTTTGGACCACTGAGCAACAGTCCAGTGCTGCTTCTCTGTAGCCCAGGTCAGGCGCTTCTGCCGCTGTTTCTGGTTCAAAAGTGGCTTGACCTGGGGAATGCGGCACCTGTAGCCCATTTCCTGCACACGCCTGTTCACAGTGGCTCTGGATGTTTCTACTCCAGACTCAGTCCACTGCTTCCGCAGGTCCTCCAAGGTCTGGAATCGGTCCTTCTCCACAATCTTCTTCAGGGTCCGGTCACCTCTTCTCATTGTGCAGCGTTTTCTGCCACACTTTTTCCTTCCCACAGACTTCCCACTGAGGTGCCTTGATACAGCACTCTGGGAACAGCCTATTCGTTCAGAATTTCTTTCTGTGTCTTACCCTCTTGCTTGAGGGTGTCAATGATGGCCTTCTGGACAGCAGTCAGGTCGGCAGTCTTACCCATGATTGCGGTTTTGAGTAATGAACCAGGCTGGGAGTTTTTAAAAGCCTCAGAAATCTTTTGCAGGTGTTTAGAGTTAATTAGTTGATTCAGATGATTAGGTTAATAGCTCGTTTAGAGAACCTTTTCATGATATGCTAATTTTTTGAGATAGGAATTTTGGGTTGTCATGAGCTGTATGCCAAAATCATCAATATTAAAACAAGAAAAGGCTTGAACTACTTCAAGTTGTGTTTAACGAATCTAAAATATATGAAAGTCTAATGTTTATCAGTACATTACAGAAAATAATGAACTTTATCACAATATGCTAATTTTTTGAGAAGGACCTGTATATATATACTCACTGCTAGTTAGCCTCCCACCTGGTCATAGGTCATTGATGTTATTTAAATATAGTCCTTATTTCCCTCATTTATTAGAGGACACCTCCATTTTATATTACTTTTTAGTTCCCATTGATCCCTAAATTGGGGCTAATACCACTACAGCGATGTTTTAAATGTGTGGTCAGCCTGACTCTAACCCCTTGGTGAACATCACACACACACATTCAGCGCCCATAGCCGTATATTCGGATATAGGACACCATATGTTTACTAAAGAGCGCCCTACCTTCCCCCCTTCATTCAGAGAAGTTTTGTTTATTTAAGTTTATTTAATTTTATTTAATTTTCTTAATCGGCGAGGTTGAACCATCCCTCCCTTTAATTTTTAAAAAATTTTGCGCTATATAGATGGATTGTAATTTTAAGTAATATGTACTGTCTGTGTTACTGTTGTATAGCGGCATCTGGGGAACGATAACAATTTAATTTTATATTTTTTAATAAACCAAACTCATTCACACTATGGGAGCCTACTTTTGATTTTTTTCCAAATCACCTGAGGAGCCAGTAAGGAGATCAATAGGAGGAGAGAACCAATCCACCATCTCAATGAGAACCGCAGTGGGAAGACAGCAAAGCGTGTGATACAGCGACAGCCAGACAACAGCTCGGCTATACCCCCCAAGACGCACACTACCCCTGCAGGGGTGCATCCATCTGGTGAGTGCAAACATATAAAGGGGGGGAGCACCACTGTCACCCTTATAACTCTTTGGATCATCTGAATAGGAACATCACCAAGTCACTACCATCACTGTCATTTGCTATTGGGACTGTATCAATGCACTTTTGAATTTAGCACCTGGACAAGTGGCATATACACTGAGGTGACTCGTTTTGCCCCTACAGGGCTGTATGTGGGTCCTTGGTCCACCTAAGCGATGCTAAATGGTGGTCACATATACAGTTAGTTGCACCACTGACCACCCTTTTGAATCTATCTTTCAGAACTGCCCGCTGGGCTTTAATTATTATTGTCTGTTGTCATACTAATATGCTGAGTTCTCATATATTCTGCTGCCACATTTATGGGTTATGAATTAACGTAATGTGTTATGGTATAATGTTGGATTGGCAAAAAACATAAAAGAAAACAACAAAACCACTATAACACTGTGAAAAATTATTTTTGCATGGACACACCACCTCCGTGCAGAAGCATTTGTAAGTTTTATGGGTCAAGCATATGTCTGTCCATTTGTTTTTCATAGATTTAATAGGTTACTGGAACTTATTTGTCCTTTCTATCCCTAGATTATCACATCGGTTTTGCTCCTGATGAGCGGCCCTAAAGGCCCGAAATGCATAGAGCTAACATCTACCGACAAGTGTATATACTTATTAATCAATCTTTTATGGACGTTTCTTGCAATATACTTCAATAACCCCCTATTCAACTATATCCATTTGTATCTATCAGTGGATTGCCGGTGTGCCTAGATATCAACTACAATGCATGTATAATATATATCATCCATTCATGTACCTGTAAATATATATGTCCTTGTTGGAATTGTATTAATTATTTATTAAGCAATATTTGATTCAGATGAAATGTAAAGAGTATTGTTATATAACAAAATGCATAGAAATTTAAATATGAAATTATATTGCTATTTGAATCAATTAAAAGCTGTCCTCCATCAAATGTATTCTCTGTGTCCGTGTGCCTCATATAAAGTCCTGCTCTTTGCCCTATTTCCTTTTTAATACTAAACCGAGATGGAGGAGGGGATCTAAACGGCCCCTGTACCTCATTTAAAGTCCCAACAACCCCTTTCCCCCTCTTTTTGTCATTTAATTAGGGATGGAGGCACACGGCCACATTAATATAAATTGTATTTTATTAATTTTCCTAACATGGCTGCTTCGCAATTGACAGGCTTTCTAGTTCTCGTATTTACCTTGATTTTTTCAATAATAGTTTCTGTATAGAACAATTGATATATGGGAGGTTTCTTCCAGTAACCTATTCTCCTCTATTAATTTGTATTTTATTTTCTTCTTCTTTAGGCGTGTGCGCGCTGGTGGTTCTGGGCATGTTTTACGCTGGATCTTGCCTTGTTGTCACTTCCGGGAGCTGCGATGCGCACTGCGGACCTCCCCGCTCCCTTCGCCCCTTGGCCTGGGGTGGGAGGGGGTTCTGTCACTGCGCGTCGAAGTCACGCCTTCTACTCCAGCATGCGGCGTCCATTTGGCGCTGCATTGCCGGCAGAGCGTTCTTCCAGCTGACGCGCATGGGGGGGGAGGACTGGGTGGGCGCATCTCGCCGGGTGTCTGACGGCCCGGTTGATGGCGCCTCCCCTTCCATCTCCCCCTGTTGCGTGCCTCAGCGTGACGTTGGGGGCGGCGCTGTGGCAGCGCTCCCCATATGAGCCTCTCTCTGTGTAGGGCTTCACACTTAGGATCACACACATTACCACTGATCATGGAGCATTGTGCACCAGGCATAATCTGCCCTTCTCACTCTGCAACAGGTATGGTTTTCTTTCCTCACCACTCACACAGTAATTGGCCTTCTGACCTCACTCTCCTTTTTCTCTTTGGCTCCCTTTCTCCTAGTCTTTCCCTTCCTTCCTTCTCACTGCTGCCCATACTATGGTTCCTCTCTTTACACCATCCCTTCCAACACATTCATTCACACTAATTCTCACACATAATTTTTCACAGTGTTATAGTGGTTTTGTTGTTTTCTTTTATTTACAGAGGCCCCTCAGTTTGGGTCCCAACACTCAGTCCAACACAACTTTGAACTATACACCTCTACCCTCTCGGTGCTTGGTTTGTGTGGGCCGTCCCTGCCCTGCTTCGCCCCCTCAGCTCCCGGGTGTGACGTTCTTTGGCTGGTCTGGGACTTGCATGGACACACCACCTCCGTGCAGAAGCATTTGTAAGTTTTATGGGTCAAGCATATGGGTGGGGGAGCTCTCCCACTCTATGTCTGCCCATTTGTTTTTCATAGATTTAATAGGTTACTGGCACTTATTTGTCCTTTCTATCCCTAGATTATCGCATCGGTTTTGCTCCTGATGAGCGGTCCTAAGGCCCCTTTCACACGGGCAGCTGTTCTGCCGCAGTTAAAAGCATGTTTCTTTCTTTTGAAATTCAAGACCCCAGGCACAGCGATCAGCTGCATTTGTACACTGCGATTAGCTGCGTTTACGTGCGTTTACTTGCGGCTGCGTTTAGCTGCGGTTGGCCATTATTGTCATCCCCATAGCAACCATTTTTATTTTGATGTGCTTCCTGTTGTTTTTTTCTTTTGTTCACGCTGCTATCCGCAGCTGACACAGTGCACTGCGATTACCTGCAGTTATGTGCAGATAGCTGCGCTACATCGCACCTGGACGCATTCAATTCTATTTTTTCTATTCGCACCGAACCGCATGTAACGAAATCACAGCTAAACGCTGTGTGTGAATGGGGCCATAGGAAAGCATTGTGTGCTTTTAGCTGCGGTAGAAAACTAGAAAATCCGCAGCTAAAAGCACCATTCTATCCGTCCGTGTGAAAGGGGCCTAAAGGCCCGAAATGCATAGAGCTAACATCTACCGACAAGTGTATATACTTATTAATCAATCTTTTTTGGACGTTCCTTGCAATATACTTCAATAACCCCCCATTCAACTATCTCCATTTGTATCTATCAGTGGATTACCGGTGTGCCTAGATATCAACTACAATGCATGTATAATATATATCATCCATGCATGTACCTGTAAATATATGATATGTCCTTGTTGGAATTTTATTAATTATTTATTAAGCAATATTTGATTCAGATGAAATGTAAAGAGTATTGTTGTATAGCAAAATGCATAGAAATTTAAATATGAAATTATATTGCTATTTGAATCAATTAAAAGCTGTCCTCCATCAAATTTATTCTCTGTGTCCGTGTGCCTCATATAAAGTCACGCTCTTTGCCCTATTTCCTTTTTAATACTAAACCGGGATGGAGGAGGGGATCTGAACGGCCCCTGTACCTCATTTAAAGTCCCAACAACCCCTTTCCCCCTCTTTTTGTGGATTAAATTCATTATTTTCCTCAAAATTCTACAAACAATAACACATAATAACAACATGAAAGAAGTTTGTTTGAAATCTTTGCACATTTATTAAAAAGAAAAAAATAACACGTACATAAGTATTTACAGCCTTTGCCATGACACTCAAAATTGAGCTCCGGTGCATCTTGTTTCCACTAATCATCCTTGAGATGTTTCTACAACTTGATTGAAGTCCACCTGTGGTAAATTCAGTTGATTGGACATGATTTGGAAAGGCACACACCTATCTGTATAAGGTCTCACAGTTAACAGTCTATGTCAGAGCACAAACCAAGCCATTAAGTCCAAGGAATTGTCTGTAGACCTCTGAGACAGGATTGTATAGAGGCACAGATCTGGGGAATGGTACAGAAAAATTTCTGCAGCATTGAAGGTCCCAATGAGCACGGTGGCCTCCATCATCTATAAATGGGAGAAGTTTGTAACCACCAGGACACTTCCTAGAGCGGGCTGCCAAAATGAACTATCAAGGGCCTTCGTCAGGGAGGTGGCCAAGAACCCGATAGTCACTCTGATAGAGCTCCAGCGTTTCTCTGTGGGGAGAGGAGAACCTTCCAGAACAACCATCTCTGCAGCACTCAACCAATCAGGCCTGTATGGTAGGGTGGCTAGATGGAAGCCACTCCTCAGTAAAAGGCACATGACAGCCCATCTGGAGTTTGCCAAAAGGAACCTGAAGGACTCTCAGACCATGAGAAACGAAATTCTGTGGTCTGATGAAACAAAGATTGAACTCTATGGCTTGAAAATCCCCAAACACACATATATATATATATATATATATATATATATATATATATATATATATAAAACAGAGACCCTAGAGAATAAAATGGTGGTTGTTGCAATTTCTTGTTCATACATCACGGGACACAGAGCAGCATAGTCATTACTATGTGGGTTATATAGAATTACCTTCAGGTGCTGGCACTGGCAACTTCCAAAACAGGAAGTACCCTCCCCTATATAAGCCCCTCCCATCCGGGAGTACCTCAGTTTTTTGCCAGTGTCTAAGGTGTTGGCCAAGGTTAACATGTATTCATCTGGGCTTGTGTACAGGTTCTCTGGGCCTTAGCAAGCTATTCCGGATCCGACCAAAAAAGCTTCATAGCTAAACGGTCGGTACCCGGGCCTTGCAGAGAAGAGCAGGGTTTTGCCTGTAATGCCTCTCTTAGGAGGGCTGGACCCTGGGATCCAGAGCTCTGGTCATACCCAAAACCAAGAGGCTATCTGTGCAGGGTGCTATACAGGTCCAGGGGAGTGGAATCCTTGGGAACCCGGTCCCTGAAGGTCTAGTACAATGCCTGCCGTGAGAGGTGAAGTTTGGGCTTCTGTGGACCAAACAAAGTCCTGCGGCGGGGAAAAGGTAAGTGGGGGCCCCTCAGGAACTTGGTTCTATTGAGGGGACCCCCAAGCCTAATATGTCTTTCTGCCTGTTACCTAAAGGTATTCCCGCTAATAGCTGTATATGCCTAAGAAATCCTAGAAATGTCTTTTCATAAAGGAAGTTTTAAAAACTGTAAACCTGGAAATGTTTTTCATAAAGGAGGTTTTAAATTAAAAAAAAAAAAAAAAAAAAAGACAAAAGTGCGGTACCTGTGTTTGTCCACTAGAGGCCGCTGTGGAACGTCTTTTTTTCTTGGGACTATTCCTTCCATGGTGAAAGTCCAGGCAGATGAGTGAGCTCTCTATCAGGGAAGCTGCATTCCTCTGTCATGCTGCCAAGTAGTTTCCTTCCATCCCCGAGTCCTGGTGAAACAGGGACCCTGGCTCCTCTCCCTACAGGGCGCCAAGAGCGCACACGTGCACGCGCGCGCGCACACACGCTTTCTTTTTATAGATTTAGCTTCAAAAAAGTGGGCGGAGCCTGGCGGATGACGCGCTCTGTGCGCCCAGCGCTTCTGCGCATGTGCGGGCGTCCCAGCAAGATAAAAGGACTCAGTCCACGCTGCTTGCTATGGACACAGAGCATGAAAAGGAGCTGGTAGCATGGTATAGGGGCTTACAGCGGGCGGTTGATACAGGCATCCCCAGAAAGACGCATTAGTAGACACCCACTGATGTACATAGCAGCAAATTGCATTAGACTATTTCAGTAAAGGGGTGTATTGCGGCTGGAATACCTCAGCTTTGAACTAAGGAATATGCCGCCTAAAAAACTCCGAGATATACCTCTCAGGAAGTGTAGGGGGTCTCCATCGGGCTCTGAGGATCTGGAGCAGTCATCTGCACCCTCCTCCCCTGAGAAATCAGAGGTTAATACCCATAAGGAACCCCCGGGAGTGCCAGGTACTGCGGCTGTCCTCAGTCCACCTGCTCCTGCATATATAACAGAGGAGGTTTTTGCCTCAACTCTGGAGGGATTGGAGCAGAGATTGGCAGCATTGATCGCTTCTTCTCTACAGGAAAGAAAGCGCGCCAGATCTCCATCCCCTCCATTAGAGTGCCTGTTGGCAGAGCAACAGTCCCAGGAAGGAAATTTCCGGTGATCTATCCCATGGAGGAAAAGTTCACCCAGAGATGGAATGTTCCTACGGTGGATGCAGCCATCTCTTCTGTGAACAAATCACTGACATGCCCAGTAGATAATGTTCAAATGTTCAAAGATCCAGTAGATAAAAAATTGGAATCTTTATTAAAATCTGCTTTTTCCACAGCAGGGGCTGTTACACAGCCAGCAGTGGCAGCTATTGGGGTCTGCCAAGCTTTAAAGGATCAGATGAAAATGGTCCTGAGGGATTTGCCAGACCAGCAGGCCCAGGCTCTGGCTGATCTGCCTAGAGCATTATGCTTTGCGGTTGACGCCATCAAGGATTCTATCCATCAGGCCTCCCGCCTCACGCTGTCTTTGGTACATATGCGTAGGCTTCTGTGGCTCAAAAACTGGTCTGCTGAAGCTCCCTGTAAGAAGCTCTTAGTTAGCTTCCCATTTCATGGAGAATGCCTTTTTGGCGAGGACCTGGATAAGTATATCCAGAAGATTTCCAGTGGTAAAAGTACTCTCTTACCGAGTAAGAAGAGGTCTAGGGGTCCATCTTTTAAGAGGACTACCTCTCCTATCCCTGCGACGTCTGCTACTAAGCAGTTCCGACGGCCTCCTCGGTCAAACTCAGGGGGTAAAAATCAGGGACAGTCACAGGGTAATAAGAAACCCTGGATCCGAAGGGGTACTAAACCAGCCTCCAAGTCAAGCCTATGAAGGGCTGCCCCCACTCAAACGGGTGGGGGGAAGACTTCAGTTGTTCGCAGAGACCTGGCGGGAGACGATCAAAGACAAATGGGTGCTCTCCGCAGTAACTCTGGGATACAAGTTGGAGTTAAAAGAGTCTCCTCCTTCCCATTTTATGTGGTCAGGCATGCCAAGAGACCCTCTGAAAAGAGGGTCTCTCCTATTGGCGTTAGAACAACTATTGCTCCAAGGAGTAATTATGGAGGTTCCTATGGAAGAGTGGGGGTTGGGTTTCTACTCAAACCTTTTCACAGTCCCGAAGCCAAACGGGGACATAAGACCCATATTGGACCTAAAGAGTCTAAACAAATTTCTAAATGTCCGGTCTTTCCGGATGGAGTCGATCCGATCGGTCACCGCTGCCCTACAGGGGGAGGAATGGTTAGCCTCGATCGACATCAAAGATGCTTACTTGCATGTTCCCATCTTTCCAGGTCATCAAAAATTTCTACGCTTTGCAGTAGAAGGGCGCCATTTTCAGTTCAGAGCCTTACCATTCGGTCTGGCCACAGCACCACGAGTGTTCACAAAAATTCTGGCCCCACTGTTGGCCGATCTAAGAACACGAGGTGTAACGATAATGGCATACCTAGACGACCTGTTGTTGATGGACCACTCAGTTGCCAAGCTAGAAGTGGTAATTGTCGATACAATCAAGTATCTAGAATCTCACGGTTGGGTCATCAACCTGGACAAGTCAGCCCTACAGCCAGTGAAAAACCTGGTATATCTAGGGCTACGGCTGGATTCAGACCAGAGGAAGATTTTCTTACCTCTAGACAAGGTATCCTCTTTGAGGGGCTTGGTCCGTCTGCTTTGTGCAAAAAGACAGCCGTCCATACGCCTGTGCATGAGGCTGCTAGGAAAGATGGTAGCATCATTCGAAGCTGTGCCATACGCCCAATTCCACTCAAGGAATTTACAGAGGGCCATATTGTCAGCCTGGAACGGAAAGATTCAGGCTCTAGACTTCCCGATGGCTTTGTCCCCTTCCGTTCGGAAGAGTCTCTGCTGGTGGTTGATCCCCCAGAATCTCCAGAAGGGAAAACCCTTCAGTCCGATATCCTGGAAGGTGGTCACTACAGATGCCAGCCTTATAGGCTGGGGGGCAGTACTGGAGCAATGGTCTCTCCAGGGCAGATGGTCAAATGTAGTAAAAACCCTGCCCATCAATCTCTTAGAGATACGAGCAGCCCGGTATGCCCTAGTAGCCTGGACATCCAGACTCCAAGGGTCCCCTGTCAGAATTCAATCAGACAATGCCACAGCAGTGGCATATATCAATCATCAGGGAGGCACCAGGAGTCGTGCAGCCCAGAGGGAAGTAAGTCACATCCTGGAATGGGCAGAAAAGCATGTCCCATGTATATCAGCTGTCTTCATTCCAGGGGTGGAGAATTGGAAGGCGGACTTTCTGAGTCGCCAACAGTTATGCCCAGGGGAATGGTCCCTTCATCCCGAGGTCTTCCTAGCAATATGTCAGCGGTGGGGAACACCGGAGGTAGATCTGCTAGCATCCAGATTCAACGCAAAGGTGGACAGATTTGTCTCCCGGACAAGGGATCCCCTCGCTTGCGGCTCGGATGCTCTGGTGTTCCCTTGGGATCAGTTCAGACTGATATATGCATTCCCTCCGCTACAATTGTTGCCTCGACTCCTTCGCAGAGTCAGGTTGGAAAAGAAGCCGGTGATCCTGGTGGCTCCAGCGTGGCCCCGAAGGGCCTGGTACGCGGAGATCATAAAAATGTCTGTGGGGAGTCCTTGGACCCTTCCACGTCGTCCGGACCTGCTTTCGCAAGGACTGATATACCACCCTTCCTTACTAACTCTAAGTTTAACGGCCTGGCTATTGAATCCCACATCCTAAAGAAGAGAGGTCTCTCTAACTCTGTGGTATCAACTATAATCAATGCCAGGAAGCCTGTATCCAGGCAGATCTACTATAGAGTTTGGAAGGCGTACATCACTTGGTGCGAGGCCAGAAAATGGCATCCACGTAAGTACGTTATAGGCAGAATTCTGGACTTCCTGCAGTGGGCTGTAGACAGGAAGTTTGCCTTAAGTACTATCAAGGGCCAGGTTTCGGCCTTATCAATACTATTTCAAAGGCCCCTGGCTATGCATTCACTTGTCAAATCCTTTATGCAAGGGGTGACTCGTATTATTCCACCGATTAAAGCTCCCATATGCCCATGGGATCTAAATTTGGTTCTGTCGGTTCTGCAGAAGCAGCCATTTGAACCTTTGCGGCACATTTCCTTGGTTCTACTCACCAGAAAATTGATATTTTTAGTAGCCATATGCTCGGCTAGAAGAGTGTCGGAATTAGCCGCCATGTCCTGTAAGGAGCCATATCTGGTTATTCACAAGGACAGAGTAGTATTACGCCCTCACCCAGCCTTTCTTCCTAAGGTGGTATCGAGGTTTCACTTGAACCAGGATGTGGTTCTTCCTTCTTTTTTCCCCAAACCAAGCTCGGCAGAGGAAAAGTTATTGCATTCTTTGGATGTAGTAAGAGCAGTTAAAGCTTATCTAAAAGCCACTGCTCAGATTCGTAAAACGGATTCTTTGTTTGTTCTGCCGGAAGGCCCCAGAAAGGGTCAGGCAGCATCAAAATCTACTTTAGCCAAGTGGATTCGACAGGTCATAATACAAGCCTATGGCTTGAGAAGTAGACCGCCTCCGTTCAAAGTTAGGGCGCACTCCACGAGAGCAGTTGGAACTTCATGGGCAGTGCATCACCAGGCCTCCCTGGCTCAAATTTGTAGGGCCGCGACATGGTCTTCAGTGCACACGTTTACTAGGTTCTACCAGGTGGACGTTAGGAGTCAGGAGGATGTCGCCTTTGGGCGCAGTGTGTTGCAGGCCGCAAAAGATCCTCATGCCTAGTGGCGCCCAGCTTATGTATGGTGTATCCCCCCCTCATTTGGCATTGCTTTGGGACGTCCCACATAGTAATGACTATGCTGCTCTGTGTCCCGTGATGTATGAACAAGAAAGTAGGATTTTTAAAACAGCTTACCTGTAAAATCCTTTTCTTGGAGTACATCACGGGACACAGAGCTCCCACCCCTCTTTTGGGGACACGTATTGCTTTGCTACAAAACTGAGGTACTCCCGGATGGGAGGGGCTTATATAGGGGAGGGTACTTCCTGTTTTGGAAGTTGCCAGTGCCAGCACCTGAAGGTAATTCTATATAACCCACATAGTAATGACTATGCTGCTCTGTGTCCCGTGATGTACTCCAAGAAAAGGATTTTACAGGTAAGCTGTTTTAAAAATCCTACTATTTTTTGTCATAATGTATTTGTGCAGCCGTCTTTCAAAGACTTAAAAAAAAAAATACACTTTAATGAGTTAAAAAAAAAAACGAAGCAGTAAAGTTAGCCCAATTTTTTTTTTTATAATGTGAAGTTACGCCTTGAGAATCGTGATCTTTATTCGGAGAAAAAAAAGTAATTCTCATTTTAGACAAAAACGTGCACCTCTAGTGTTGAAACATGCTCCAAAGTGTTTTGGATCTCAGGCTGGGACAAAGGTTCATCTTCCAACAGGATAACAAACCTAAGCACACAGCCAAGATAACAAAGGAGTGGCTACGGGACAATTCTGTGAATGTCCTTGAGTGGCCCAGCCAAAGCCCAGATTTGAACATCTCTGGAGAGATCTGAAAATGGCTGTGCACCGACACTCCCCATTCAACCTGATGGAGCTTGAGAGGTCCTGCAAAAGAAGAATGGGGGAAACTGCCCAAAAATAGGTAGAAACAAAGAAGGGGTCATTTGGACTTTTAATGAGGTATGTGTGCGGCAACAGAAAGGCAGTCAGTGTAAAAACACAATGTTTATTCCTTAGTAATGAAACATAACATGTTAAAAAATCCATTCATGGGTTTGTATCCATATAAACAACATGTAACAAAGCATGGTATATAGAACGAGCAACAACAATAAATTGATACATTGTATAATAAATAATTGAAAACTGGCAACAGCACCAAGGTAATACATTGTCTGATAAATATGTAGCAACCTCAAGGACAGAGTATACAAAAATGAATTCTGCCCAAAAATAGGTGTGCCAAGCTTGTAGCATCATACTCAAAAAGACTTGAGGCTGTAATTGGTGCCAAAGGTGCTTCAACAAAGTATTGAGCAAAGGCTGTGAATACTTCTGTACATGTCATTTTTTTTTTAGTTTTTTTAATTTTAAATAAATTTGCTAAGATTTCAAGCAAATTTCTTTCACGTTGTCATTATGGGGTATTTGTTGAATTTTGAGGAAAATAATGAATGTAATCCATTTTGGAATAAGGCTGTAACATAACAAAATGTGGAAAAAGTAAAGCGCTGTGAATACTTTCCGGATGCACTGTATATGTCTTATTTTTTTCTGAAATAATTCAGTTTACTTTCCGGAATACCTACAGAAAATAAAGGGAAAGTATATTGTATTTATAGTAGCATATTTTTTGTCACTGCAGTGTGCATTTGGATTTTTTTTGCTTATGTTCTATGTGCTTGCTCTGTTAATCCTCGTACACATGGGAGGGAATCTCTTCGAAAAAAATGTTTTGGTTTTCTCGACGGGATTCCTGGCAAGCTTGTCTTGCCAAGCCCGGTGTACACACGCGCCATTCAAAAGAACCGCAGTTCTTTTGAATGGCAAGAACGCAAAGACGTGATCGACTACGACGAGCCGGCGCTCGTCACATTCGATGCTGTCGCCATCTTGCTACACCCTACACTACCCTTGTATGCTACCGCGCATGCGGCAAAGTCTCATCGAGCATGCTCGGGTTTCCCTGGACAGGTAAGCATAAAGATGACCGGGTTTCTCAGCAGGAAACACTCTGCCGAGAATCCCAACGAGAAAAATAGAGAGCAGGTTCTCTATTTTTCTCATTGAGATTCCTGGCAGTTTTCCTGTTGAGAAACCATACACACGAACGGTTTTCTCGGCAAAAAGCTCTCCCAGCAGTTTTCTAGCCGAGAAAACCGGTCGTGTGTACGAGGCTTCATAGTTAGTTTTTGTATTAACCGCTAGAATAATCACTAGAGGGAGCTCTGGGCTTGACCTAACTTCCTTCCTAAAGGGAATTTATAACAAGGACGCATTGAGGCTATCTAGTTGTTAGTCTGGCTACATGACTTCAGTACTTTTTGATTGACTAACCCAGAATAAATATGCAGATTGGGAGCTCTGACTTTGACTTTTTTGATCACTTTGACTTTTTTGATCTGAATTCTGAAAGTGTTGAAAGCAGATATAACAAATGACAACAAATATCTTCAATAACAAGCTCTATATTGCTTTCAGTACTGATTTTCTTTAACAATCGTTAAGTCACAGATCTACCACTATATTAGCATATGTAGCTTCAATGGGGCCTATCCCCCAGCTAGATTGGCCTCCTTGGGGCACGTGTGGCCAAATTGTTGTATCTACAGATTACATTGGCTCTTACAGTGCCTTGAGAAAGTATTCATACCCTTTGAAATGTTCCATATTTTGCCATGTTACAGCCAAAAACATAAATTAATTTTATTGGGATTGTATGTGATAGACCAACACAAAGTGGGACAGAATTGTGAAGTGGAAGTAAAATAATAAATGATTTTACAATTTTTTTATAAATAAATATCTGAAAAGTGTGGCGTGCATTTGTATTGAGCCCCCTTTACTCTGATACCCCTAACTAAAATCTAGTGGAACCAATTGCCTTCAGAAGTCACCTAATTAGTAAATAGTCCACCTGTGTGTAATTTAACCACTTAAGCCCTGGACCATTTTGTAGCTAAAGGACCAGAGGTGTTTTCAGAATTTTGCACTGCGCTGCTTTAACTGTAAATTGTGCGGACATGCAATGTTGTACCCAAACAAAATTTGCGTCCTTTTCTTCCCACAAATAAAGCTTTCTTTTAATGGTATTTGATTGCCTCTGCGATTTTAATTTTTTGCGATATAAACGGAAAAAGACCGAAAATTTTGAAAAAAATATATATTTTCTACTTTTTGTTATAAGAAAAATCGAATAAACTCAATTTTAGTCATACATTTAGGCCAAAATGTATTCAGCCACATGTCTTTAGTAAAAAAAATGTTAATAAGCGTATATTTATTGGTTTGCGCAAAAGTTACAGCGTTTACAAACTAGGGTACATTTTCTGGAATTTACACAGCTTTAAATTTATGACTGCCTATCTCATTTCTTGAGGTGCTAAAATGGCAGGGCAGTACAAACCCCCCCCCCCAAATGACCCCATTTTGGAAAGTAGACACCCCAAGGAAATTGCTGAGAGGCATGTTGAGCCCATTGAATATTTTTTTTTTGTCCCAAGTGATTGAATAATGACAAAAAAAAAAGAAAAATTACAAAAAGTTGTCACTAAATGATATATTGCTCACACATGCCATGATTATATGTGGAATTGCACCCCAAAATACATTTTGCTGCTTCTCCTGAGTACGGGGATACCACATGTGTGGGACTTTTTAGGAGCCTAGCCACGTACGGGACCCCAAAAACCAAGCACCGCCTTCAGGATTTCTAAGGGCGTAAATTTTTGATTTCACTCCTCACTACCTATCACTACCTATCACAGTTTCGAAGGCCATAAAATGCCAAAATAGCACAAACCCCCCCAAATGACCCCATTTTGGAAAGTAGACACCCCAAGCTATTTACTGAGAGGCATGTTGGGTCCATGGAATATTTTATATTTTGCCACAAGTTGCGGGAATATGACAAACTTTTTTTTTTTTGCACAAAGTTGTCACTAAATGATATATTGCTCACACATGCCATGGGCATATGTGAAATTACACCCCAAAATACATTCTGCTGCTTCTCCTGAGTACGGGGATACCACATGTGTGGGACTTTTTGGGAGCCTAGCCGCGTACGGGACCCCAAAATCCAAGCACCGCCTTCAAGGTTTCTAAGGGCATAAATTTTTGTCTTCACTCTTCACTACCTATTACAGTTTTGAAGGCCATAAAATGCCAAGATAGCACAAAACCCCCCCAAATGACCCCATTTTGGAAAGTAGACACCCCAAGCTATTTGCTGAGAGGCATGGTGAGTATTTTACAGCTCTCATTTGTTTTTGAAAATGAAGAAAGACATTTTTTTTTTCTTTTTTAAATTTTCAAAACTTTGTGACAAAAAGCAAGATCTGCAAAATACTCAACATACCTTCTCAGCAAATAGCTTGGGGTGTTTACTTTTCAAAATGGGGTCATTTGGGGGGGGGTTGTGCCATCTGGGTATTCCATGGCCTCCAAAACTGTGGCAGTGAGGAGTGAAATCAAAAATATACACCCATAGAAATCCTGAAGGCGGTGCTTGTTTTTCGGGGTCCCGTGCGTGGCTAGGCTCCCAAAATGTCTCACACATGTGGTATCCCCGTACTCAGGAGAAGCAACAGAATGTATTTTGGGGTGCAATTCCACATATAACCATGGCACGTTTGAGCAATATATCATTTAGTGACAACTTTTTGTACATTTTTATTTTTTTTCTTTTTGTCATTATTCAATCACTTGGGACGAAAAAAAAAATATTCAATGGGCTCAACATGCCTCTCAGCAAATAGCTTGAGGTGTCTACTTTCCAAAATGGGGTCATTTGGGGGGGGGGGGGTTTGAACTGTCCTAGCATTTTATGGACAACATTAGGAAGCTTATGTCACACATAATCCACTCTTCTAACCACTTGAAGACAAAGCCCTTTCTGACACTTTTTGTTTACATGAAAACATATTTTTTTTTTGCAAGAAAATTATGTTGATCCCCCAAACATTATATATTTTTTTTAAAGCAAAGGCCCTACAGATTAAAATAGTGGGTGTTGCATTTTTTTTTCTCCTCACAGTATTTGCGCAGCGATTTTTCAAACGCATTTTTTGGGGAAAAAACACACTTTTTTTATTTTTAATGCACTAAAACACATTATATTGCCCAAATTTTTGATGAAATAAAAAAGATGACCTTAGGCCGAGTACATAGATACCAAACACGACATGCTTTAAAATTGCGCACAACGCGCAACGGCGACAAACTACATTCATTTTTAAAAGCCTTTAAAAGCCTTTACAGGTTACCACATTAGATTTACAGAGGAGGTCTACTGCTAAAATTACTGCCCTCGATCTGACCTTTGCGGTGATACCTCACATGCATGGTGCAATTGCTGTTTACATATGACTCTAGACCGACGCTTGCGTTCGCCTTTGCGCAAGAGCAGGGGGGGACAGCGGTGCTTTTTTTAATTTATTTTTATTATTATTTATTTTGCTTTTTTATTTTATTTTCAAACTGTTCCTCCCATATTTATTTTTTTTACCATTTTTATTGTTATCTCAGGGAATGTAAATATCCCCTATGATAGCAATAGGTAGTGACAGGCAGTGCTGTATTATGGCCTAGGCCGACAAGGCCCAGGCCTAGGGCGGCACTTTGCGGGGGGCGGCTGAAAAGCGCCCCCCCGCGAACCCCCCCTCCTCCCGCACGGAGAGCCGCACAGCTGAATCCTGGAGCTCAGTGCCATGACAAGTTTCGGCACTGAGCTCCGGTAATTGGTCACTCTAGCTGGATGCGCTGCCGCGGTCACCCGGGACATCTGCCGCCCGGGGTCCCGCAGCGTCAATCAGCTGTACAGAGCAGCCGTCCCTCTCTCTCTCTCTCCACATCGCACAGTCAGTCTCCGGCTCTTCCCCCCCTCTCGGCTCAATGTTCCTGTGTACACAGCCAGGAGGAGGAGCTGAGGAGAGACACAACTTCAGTCAGTGAGAGAGCCGAGAGCCGAGAGCCGTGCTGCTGGTATGTGAGACAACTTGTGAGAGATGACACAGGCAGGGGGGAAGATAAGAGGTGAACTGAAGTGATGGGAGGGGAGAGGGGGGTATTGGGGATATGTGCTGGGGAGTGATTTGAGAGGAAAGAAGATATGTGCTAGTGGGGGGGGGTCTGATCCCCCCCCCACTAGCACATATCTTCTTTCCTCTCAAATCACTCCCCAGCACAAATCCCCAATACCCCCCTCTCCCCCCAAATTAAAAGATGCTCTGCCCCTCCCCACCCTGTCCTCATCCCACCCTGTCCCTCTGTCCTCATCCCACTCTGTCCCTCTGTCCTCATCCCACTCTGTCCCTCTGTCCTCATCCCACCCTGTCCCTCTGTCCTCACCCCACCCTGTCCCTCTGTCCTCATCCAACTCTGTCCCTCTGTCCTCATCCCACTCTGTCCCTCGGTCCTCATCCCACTCTGTCCCTCGGTCCTCATCCCACCCTGTCCCTCTGTCCTCATCCCACTCTGTCCCTCTGTCCTCATCCCACTCTGTCCCTCTGTCCTCATCCCACTCTGTCCCTCTGTCCTCATCCCACTCTGTCACTCTGTCCTCATCCCACCCTGTCCCTCTGTCCTCATCCCACCCTGTCCCGCTGTCCCCATCCCACCCTGTCCCTCTGTCCTCATCCCACTCTGTCCCTCTGTCCTCATCCCACTCTGTCCCTCTGTCCTCATCCCACTCTGTCCCTCTGTCCTCATCCCACTCTGTCCCTCTGTCCTCATCCCACCCTGTCCCTCTGTCCTCATCCCACCCTGTCCCTCTGTCCTCATCTCACTCTGTCCCTCTGTCCCTATCCCACTCTGTCCCTTTGTCCTCATCCCACCCTGTCCCTCTGTCCTCATCCCACCCTGTCCCTCTGTCCTCATCCCACCCTGTCCCTCTGTCCTCATCCCACTCTGTCCCTCTGTCCTCATCCCACTCTGTCCCTCTGTCCTCATCCCACTCTGTCCCTCTGTCCTCATCCCACTCTGTCCCTCTGTCCTCATCCCACCCTGTCCCTCTGTCCTCATCCCACCCTGTCCCTCTGTCCTCATCCCACCCTGTCCCTATGTTCTTATCCCACCCTGTCCCTCTGTCCTCATCCCACCCTGTCCCTTTCTCCTCCTCCCATGAAAACAACAGGGCGGGTCTTAAAAGGGAAGGGGTGCGTCATATATAAAGTAGGGGGTGCGCGAGTTCCATCAGGCCTAGGGCAGCACAAAACCTAAATACACCACTGTTGACAGGTACTCTTTTTTTGAAAAAAAATTGGGGGGTTAGACCCTAGATCTTTCCTCCGCCCTCAAAGCATCTGACCACACCAAGATCGGTTTCCCAATTTCCCAATGGCGCTGTTTATATCCGGGGGGGGGGGACATTCCCTCCCACTGCTTGTAAAAGCAGTCTAGAGGCTAATTATCTGCTAGAATTGCTTTTACATGAAAGCCGGCCACTGGCTGAAAAGAATGATACCAAGATGATACCTAAACCTGCAGGCATCATTCTGGTATAAACATTCAAAGTCCAGCAACATACCAGCACGTTGCTGGTCCTTGTTGGACATGTATTGTAATCTTTTTTTTCATGCATCCTGTTGGCTGAACGAAAAAAAGAGATTGATCGGTGGGTATGCCCACCATTAGAATACCTCCCTTCATCCACCCACTTCTAATGATGGGCATACATGCACCATTTATATATGCCGAAGCATGGGGGAATCCTCCTGCAAAAAAGTTATGCCGCGTACACACGGTTGGACTTTTCCACGGGCAAGCCTCCGTCGGAATTTCGACCGTATGTACGCGGCATAAAAGATTATGCCACGTACACACGGTCGGACTTTTCCACGGGCAAGCCTCCGGCGGAATTTTGACCGTATGTACGTGGCATTAGGAGCAAAATTGCACCTCTGCCCCTGCTGCCCCCATGCTTCGGCATATATGCTCTTTTTTTTTAACTGTGGTGGTAAAATCACCTCCTACATCGTTGGAGTCACGGCTTTATGTATCGTAGGAGCAAACGCTGTTGCTGTCAAGATAAATAAATCCGCGCTGCAACTGAATGGCGTACCTGCTAAGTAGGGATGGGCCCGGTGCTCGATTCGAACCCATGTTCGAATCGAGCATCGGGCGTTCGCTCGCTCGTCGAGCCCAGAACTATTTGGGCCGTTCACATCACATTCGTGTGATGCGAGCGGCCCCGCAATGCATTGCGGCCGGCGCAGTGCATTGCTGGCTGATGATTGGCCAAGCATGCACTGTGACCCCGCATGCTTGGCCAATCACAGCGCCCGAAACTCGGAGAGCAATAATTGGCTACAGGCAGGACGGCTGTAGCCAATTACAGCTCAGGGGCTTTAGTACACGCCCCACCATTTAAAAGGCCGCCACGCCATCGGCCCCGGTCACATGAGTTCCGGCTTTAGGAGAGATTAGTCTGCTGATTCTGTCTTTGCTTGATACTGAAAGATTTGCTCTTCTTTGCTAAACCATTGGCTATTTCTTTGCTAAACCATTGCTACCTAAGTCATTGATCGTTCATTGCTGCTGATTGCACAGTTAGTGTGTTATTAGCTGCTGCTGGGGATTAGTCTGGTGCGTGCTTACTGTTAGTACAGTATTGCAGTAGTACCAACCGCAGTGCTGTTAGCACAGCATTGCACCCCAACAGCACCCATAGGACTTCTAGTGTGTTAGTGGCAGCAAACAGAGCTCCTATATTTTCTTCTCAGCAGCACCCATAGGACTTCTAGTGTGTTAGTGGCATCACACAGAGCTCCTATATTTTCTTCTCAGCAGCACCCATAGGACTTCTAGTGTGTTAGTGGCAGCAAACAGAGCTCCTATATTTTCTTCTCAGCAGCACCCATAGGACTTCTAGTGTGTTAGTGGCAGCAAACAGAGCTCCTATATTTTCTTCTCAGCAGCACCCATAGGACTTCTAGTGTGTTAGTGGCAGCAAACAGAGCTCCTATATTTTCTTCTCAGCAGCACCCATAGGACTTCTAGTGTGTTAGTGGCAGCAAACAGAGCTCCTATATTTTCTTCTCAGCAGCACCCATAGGACTTCTAGTGTGTTAGTGGCATCACACAGAGCTCCTATATTTTCTTCTCAGCAGCACCCATAGGACTTCTAGTGTGTTAGTGGCAGCAAACAGAGCTCCTATATTTTCTTCTCAGCAGCACCCATAGGACTTCTAGTGTGTTAGTGGCATCACACAGAGCTCCTATATTTTCTTCTCAGCAGCACCCATAGGACTTCTAGTGTGTTAGTGGCAGCAAACAGAGCTCCTATATTTTCTTCTCAGCAGCACCCATAGGACTTCTAGTGTGTTAGTGGCAGCAAACAGAGCTCCTATATTTTCTTCTCAGCAGCACCCATAGGACTTCTAGTGTGTTAGTGGCAGCAAACAGAGCTCCTATATTTTCTTCTCAGCAGCACCCATAGGACTTCTAGTGTGTTAGTGGCATCACACAGAGCTCCTATATTTTCTTCTCAGCAGCACCCATAGGACTTCTAGTGTGTTAGTGGCATCACACAGAGTTCCTATATTTTCTTCTCAGCAGCACCCATAGGACTTCTAGTGTGTTAGTGGCAGCAAACAGAGCTCCTATATTTTCTTCTCAGCAGCACCCATAGGACTTCTAGTGTGTTAGTGGCAGCAAACAGAGCTCCTATATTTTCTTCTCAGCAGCACCCATAGGACTTCTAGTGTGTTAGTGGCATCACACAGAGCTCCTATATTTTCTTCTCAGCAGCACCCATAGGACTTCTAGTGTGTTAGTGGCAGCAAACAGAGCTCCTATATTTTCTTCTCAGCAGCACCCATAGGACTTCTAGTGTGTTAGTGGCAGCAAACAGAGCTCCTATATTTTCTTCTCAGCAGCACCCATAGGACTTCTAGTGTGTTAGTGGCATCACACAGAGCTCCTATATTTTCTTCTCAGCAGCACCCATAGGACTTCTAGTGTGTTAGTGGCAGCAAACAGAGCTCCTATATTTTCTTCTCAGCAGCACCCATAGGACTTCTAGTGTGTTAGTGGCATCACACAGAGCTCCTATATTTTCATCTCAGAAGCACCCATAGGACTTCTAGTGTGTTAGTGGCAGCAAACAGAGCTCCTATATTTTCTTCTCAGCAGCACCCATAGGACTTCTAGTGTGTTAGTGGCATCACACAGAGCTCCTATATTTTCTTCTCAGCAGCACCCATAGGACTTCTAGTGTGTTAGTGGCAGCAAACAGAGCTCCTATATTTTCTTCTCAGCAGCACCCATAGGACTTCTAATGTGTTAGTGGCATCACACAGAGTTCCTATATTTTCATCTCAGCAGCACCCATAGGACTTCTAGTGTGTTAATGGCATCACACAGAGCTCCTATATTTTCTTCTCAGCAGCACCCATAGGACTTCTAGTGTGTTAGTGGCAGCAAACAGAGCTCCTATATTTTCTTCTCAGCAGCACCCATAGGACTTCTAATGTGTTAGTGGCATCACACAGAGTTCCTATATTTTCATCTCAGCAGCACCCATAGGACTTCTAGTGTGTTAGTGGCATCACACAGAGCTCCTATATTTTCTTCTCAGCAGCACCCATAGGACTTCTAGTGTGTTAGTGGCAGCAAACAGAGCTCCTATATTTTCTTCTCAGCAGCACCCATAGGACTTCTAGTGTGTTAGTGGCAGCAAACAGAGCTCCTATATTTTCTTCTCAGCAGCACCCATAGGACTTCTAGTGTGTTAGTGGCAGCAAACAGAGCTCCTATATTTTCTTCTCAGCAGCACCCATAGGACTTCTAGTGTGTTAGTGGCATCACACAGAGCTCCTATATTTTCTTCTCAGCAGCACCCATAGGACTTCTAGTGTGTTAGTGGCAGCAAACAGAGCTCCTATATTTTCTTCTCAGCAGCACCCATAGGACTTCTAGTGTGTTAGTGGCATCACACAGAGCTCCTATATTTTCTTCTCAGCAGCACCCATAGGACTTCTAGTGTGTTAGTGGCAGCAAACAGAGCTCCTATATTTTCTTCTCAGCAGCACCCATAGGACTTCTAGTGTGTTAGTGGCAGCAAACAGAGCTCCTATATTTTCTTCTCAGCAGCACCCATAGGACTTCTAGTGTGTTAGTGGCAGCAAACAGAGCTCCTATATTTTCTTCTCAGCAGCACCCATAGGACTTCTAGTGTGTTAGTGGCAGCAAACAGAGCTCCTATATTTTCTTCTCAGCAGCACCCATAGGACTTCTAGTGTGTTAGTGGCAGCAAACAGAGCTCCTATATTTTCTTCTCAGCAGCACCCATAGGACTTCTAGTGTGTTAGTGGCAGCAAACAGAGCTCCTATATTTTCTTCTCAGCAGCACCCATAGGACTTCTAGTGTGTTAGTGGCATCACACAGAGCTCCTATATTTTCTTCTCAGCAGCACCCATAGGACTTCTAGTGTGTTAGTGGCAGCAAACAGAGCTCCTATATTTTCTTCTCAGCAGCACCCATAGGACTTCTAGTGTGTTAGTGGCAGCAAACAGAGCTCCTATATTTTCTTCTCAGCAGCACCCATAGGACTTCTAGTGTGTTAGTGGCATCACACAGAGCTCCTATATTTTCTTCTCAGCAGCACCCATAGGACTTCTAGTGTGTTAGTGGCAGCAAACAGAGCTCCTATATTTTCTTCTCAGCAGCACCCATAGGACTTCTAGTGTGTTAGTGGCAGCAAACAGAGCTCCTATATTTTCTTCTCAGCAGCACCCATAGGACTTCTAGTGTGTTAGTGGCAGCAAACAGAGCTCCTATATTTTCTTCTCAGCAGCACCCATAGGACTTCTAGTGTGTTAGTGGCAGCAAACAGAGCTCCTATATTTTCTTCTCAGCAGCACCCATAGGACTTCTAGTGTGTTAGTGGCAGCAAACAGAGCTCCTATATTTTCTTGTCAGCAGCACACATAGTACCTATAGTGTGTTAGTGTCAGCACCCATAGGACCTACAGTGTGTTGTGAGCACACATAGGAGTTCTATTTTTTATACTATATACACTACCGACTACAATGGCTGGAAGACCGCCAAGGAGAGGCAGAGCGTGCCGAGGCAAGAACACAGGGCAGGCAGGCTCTGTTTCTAGAGACAACAGTGCTGGCCGTGGACGTGGTCGTGCATCGTCATCAGCACGTGGCCATGGGACACGCTTGTCTTTGTTTTCGGCAGCTGGACATGTGGAGCCGCATCATGCCGAAGGCTTGGTAGAATGGATGACCAAGCCCTCCTCATCCTCTCTCACCCAGGCTCAGGGTACTGGCAGAGCAGCTGCCAACGCGTACTCAATGGCATCATCAGCCACCCCTTCCCTAGACCCACCATGTCCTCCTGAGGAGTCCCCCGAACTGTTTGAGCACAGTGTTGGGTACATGCTCCAGGAGGATGCCCAACGATTCGAAGGCTCGGATGATGATACCCAGCTTGAGGAAGTCAGTAGTGTGCGCGCAGAGAGAGGGGATGCTGAAGGACAGCAATCTGGCAGTAGTGTTCCACCAGCTGCAGCTTACTGCCAGGTTTGCTCTAGTGGTGAAGAGGGAGGGGATGATGAGGTCACTGACTCCACGTGGGTGCCTGAAGGGAGAGAGGAGGAGGAGGAGGAGGATGCAGCGTCACATGTCCAACGAGGCAGGATGCCCCCTGGAGGCCAGCTAGAGGCCAGCACAGCAACTGTACCACACCGCAGAGCTCCGCCTGTGCAGGGCGCTGCCTCTGCACGTTATCACAAAAGTTCTTTGGTGTGGGCCTTTTTTGAGACGAGTGCATCAGATCGCACCACTGCTATTTGCAATATTTGTCTCAAGCGTATCTCGCGTGGCCAAAACATCAGCCGCTTGGGCACCACAAGCATGAGCAGACATATGTCGACCTGCCATGCAGCTCGTTGGCAAGCACACATAAAAGACCCACACCAAAGAACAAAGCGGACCTCTCCTTGCTCCTCATCAGCTGGGATCTCCATCCCCACTATATCTTCAGTCCTCTCTGAAAGCTGCTCTGAGAGGACTGAAGGTGTAGAATTAGGTGTGTCACAACCAAGTACTTGCAGTACACCGACGTCCGATTGTAGCAGGCAAATTTCCCTGCCCCAGCTGCTGGACCGTCGAAAGAAGTATACTCCCAGCCATCCACATGCCCAGCGGTTGAATGCTAGCTTGGCTAAATTGCTAGCACTTCAACTGCTGCCTTTTCAGTTGATAGACTCGGCCCCCTTCCGTGAGTTTGTTCAATGTGCGGTTCCTCAGTGGCAGGTTCCCAAACGCCACTTTTTCTCACGGAAGGCGATTCCGTCTCTCTACTGGCATGTGGAAGGCAATGTCCATGCCTCGCTGGACAGGGCGGTCAGCGGTAAGGTGCATATTACCGCTGACTCATGGTCCAGCAGGCATGGACAGGGACGTTATCTTTCTTTCACGGCCCATTGGGTCACTCTATTGGTAGCTGGGAGGGATGCAGGACAAGGTGCAGTAGTGTTGGAGGTTGTTCCGCCACCACGCCTCCAAAATGCTACTACTGGTTGTGACACACCTCTCTCCTCCACCCCCTCCTCTTCTTCTTCCTCCATGTCCTCTTCGAGTGCTCTGTCCTCGGAACCAGCGGTGCTCCGTAGGCGTACAAGGGGCTACGCGAGTACGCAGGCAAAAAGATGCCATGCCGTGCTTGCGCTGGTGTGTTTGGGGGACAGGAGCCACACTGGGCCAGAGGTTCTGGCAGCTCTGCAGGGGCAGGCCGAGAGGTGGTTGACGCCACGCCAGCTTAAGCCAGGAATGGTCGTTTCTGATAATGGCACCAACCTCCTCTCCGCCCTGCGACAGGGGCAGCTCACCCATGTGCCCTGTATGGCTCACGTCCTCAACCTGGTGGTGCAGCGGTTCTTGGGCAGGTTCCCAGGCTTACAGGATGTCCTGAGGCAGGCCAGGAAAGTCTGTGTGCATTTCCGCCGATCTTATAATGCCAGTGCTCGGCTGACTGAGCTGCAAAAGGAGCTGAACCTGCCCAAGAACCGCCTAATATGTGACATGCCCACCAGGTGGAACTCAACGTTGGCCATGCTGCAGCGACTGCACACGCAGCAGAGGGCCATCAATGAGTACCTTCGCGACTACGGCACCAGGACAGGGTCAGGGGAGCTTGGCTTTTTTTCCCCACGCCAGTGGAGCATGATCAGGGATGCATGCACTGTCCTCTCACCATTTGAGGAGGCCACGAGGATGGTGAGCAGTGACAGTGCATGCATCAGTGACACTGTACCTCTTGTCCACCTGTTGGAGCATACGCTGCGTGGGATAATGGACAGGGCACTTGAGGCAGAACAGAGGCAGGAAGAGGAGGACTTCCTTGTCTCTCAAGGCCCCCTTTATCCAGACAATGTTCCTTCTGTCCCACCCATCACACAGGAAGAGGAGGAGGAGGAGGAGGAGGAGGAGGATTGTGTGAGCATGGAGGTGGAGCCTGGCACTCAGCATCAGCAGCAGCAGTCTTTTAGGGATGATGTACAGTCCCAACAAACCAGTGGACTTGTACGTGGCTGGGAGGAGGTGGCTGGCGATCATGTCATCCTCAGTGACCCAGAAGACTCCGGACCGAATGCCTCAGCTAACCTACGCTGCATGGCCTCCCTGATCCTGCAAAGCCTGCGGAAGGATCCTCGTGTTCTTCGGATCAAGGAGAGTGACCATTACTGGCTGGCCACTCTCCTTGATCCACGGTACAAGGGTAAGGTTGCGGACCTTATCTTGCCGTCGCAGAGGGAGCAGAGGATGAGACATCTCAGGGAGGCCTTGCAGAAAGGTCTGTGCAACGCGTTCCCAGAAACTGGGAGGTTACAAACTCCTGGTCCTGGACGACAAGTTGCTGAGGCTTCGGTCAGTAGCAGAAGGAGCGGTGGGGAAGGTGGACGTCTGACCGATGCGTTCAGACAATTTTTTAGTCCGCAGCCCCAAGGTATGATCGGTTCCAGCAACCATCGCCAGCGTCTGATATACATGGTGCAGGAATACCTAGGGGCAAGGTCAGACTTGGACACCTTTCCCACCGAAAATCCTCTGGCTTACTGGGTCCTGAGGATGGATCACTGGCCAGAGCTTGCACAGTATGCAATTGAGCTACTGGCCTGTCCTGCATCCAGCGTTCTTTCCGAACGCACATTCAGTGCTGCTGGAGGATTTGTCACCGATCATAGGGTGCGCCTGTCCACCGACTCGGTTGATCGACTGACCTTCATAAAAATGAATCAGTCTTGGATCACCACCAGCTACCAGACACCTGAAGCGGATATAACGGAATAATTTATAATGTCACATCCCTTCAAGACTGCCTATGCTGATGCTGAGTGACTGTCCTGTTATGTTCACTGACTATCCTCTTCCTCCTCCTCAATGATCCATGCCACCACACCAGTGCCTAAGGCACAATTTTTCAGCCCCTGTATAACAGGGGCGTGTAATTACAATTTTTTAAAAAGATGCTTCGCAACAGGTGTGACTGCTGTGCTCAGAGTACAGTATCTGTGAGGGGTTGCAGTGTTGTGGCACCAGCACCAGTGCCTAAGGCACAATTTTTCAGCCCCTGTTGGGGCGTGTAATTACAATTTTTAGGCAATGCTTTGCAACAGGTCTCATTGCTGTGCTCAGAGTACAGTATCTGTGAGGGGTTGCAGTGTTGTGGCACCAGCACCAGTGCCTAAGGCACAATTTTTCAGCCCCTGTATAACAGGGGCGTGTAATTAATTTTTTTTAAAAAGATGCTTCGCAACAGGTGTGACTGCTGTGCTCAGAGTACAGTATCTGTGAGGGGTTGCAGTGTTGTGGCACCAGCACCAGTGCCTAAGGCACAATTTTTCAGACCCTGTTGGGGCGTGTAATTACAATTTTTAGGCAATGCTTTGCAACAGGTCTCATTGCTGTGCTCAGAGTACAGTATCTGTGAGGGGTTGCAGTGTTGTGGCACCAGCACCAGTGCCTAAGGCACAATTTTTCAGCCCCTGTATAACAGGGGCGTGTAATTACAATTTTTTAAAAAGATGCTTCGCAACAGGTGTGACTGCTGTGCTCCAAGTACAGTATCTGTGAGGGGTTGCAGTGTTGTGGCACCAGCACCAATGCCTAAGGCACAATTTTTCAGCCCCTGTTTAACAGGGGCGTGTAATTACAAATCTTGATCTAATAGTTCACAGCAGGGCCCATTCCTGCGCCCACCAAGAGTAACTATGAGGGCCTACAGTCTTGTGGCAACACCGTCCACCACCACCACCACCACCAAAGGCCCAATTTTTCTGCCCTGTTCAACAGGTGCATGCAATTACAAATCTTGATCTAATAACTCACAGCAGGGCCCATTCCTGCACCCACCAAGAGTAACTGTGAGGGCTTACAGTCTTGTGGCAACACCGTCCACCACCACCACCACCACCACCAAAGGCCCAATTTTTCTGCCCGGTTCAACAGGTGCATGCAAGTACAAATCTTGATCTATTAACTCACAGCAGGGCCCATTCCTGTGCCCACCAGTCTTGTGGCTACACCAACATCTAATAGGGCAAATTTCTGCAGAGTATATACGGCAGGCCCCTACTTTCAAACATCCAACTTACAAACGACTCCTACTTGCAAACGGCAAGAGAAAACAGGAAGTGAGAGGAAATCTACCCCTAGGAAGGAAAATTCTATCCTGTTAGATTTAATTTGGGAAAAAGGTATCTCCTCTCTACTGATGCTTTATCACCAATCCTTGTTTCAATTAAAACCCCACTTTTCCAAAAACATTTGTCATTGGGACGGAAAGTGAGGTGACATGTTCTGAACAGATGTGCAAAGACAGCAAATGTTACAGGGGTGATAACCCCTCCCTATGTTCTCCAAAAAGCTTAAAAATTGATTTTTTTGGGATGTAGCTACACTTCATAATGTACCTGTTCAGATTCTACTTAAGAACAAACCTACAGTCCATGTCTTGTTTGCACCACCTATATACTGCTGTTCAGAGTATATAGGGTTGTAGGTATAGGGTTTTATTTTGGGTGCGGGGTCCCCCTTAGTATCCATACAAGACCCAAAGGGGCTGGGGTGGGGGGGGGGGGTGATGGGGTAGCCATGCCATTTTTCTCAAGGATTTTCAGCCATATGGCGGCCAGGACAAGACATGACATTAAAGCCGCAAGTGGTTTTAAATGGCTTCTTTTTTTCCTTTACAAATGTCATTTTGTGCAAGGACAGTTCTAAACACGGGAAACACATGCCACTTCACAGGCATACTTTAGACACCCCCCAGGTACCATATTTAAAGGAAAATTTCACTTTTTTTTTTTCACTTTATGCATCATTAAAATGACTGCTCCCGAAAAAACTTTAGTTTTTAAAATTTCTTTTTGCATTGATATATGTCCCCTGGGGCAGGACCCGGGTCCCCAAACCTGTTTTATAACATTAACATGCATATTGGCCGTTGTAATTAGCAATTTTGATTTCGAACGTTCGCGTCCATTATAACGAATAGGGTTCGAAAATTTGCGCGAACTTTCGGTCCGTTCGAAGGTTCTGGTGCGAACCGAACCCGGGGGTGTTCGGCTCATCCCTACTGCTAAGCAAATGATGGTTAACATTAAAACAAAGTAACATTACAGTATAACAGTAAGACCTTACCCTACCATACCTGCAAAGCAAATACCAAAAAAAAAAAACTATTATAAAATAAAACATTTTTTTAACTCAACCTGTGCCTAAAATATATACTGTATTTATTGGCGTATAACACTCACTTTTTTACCCTGAAAATAGAGGGTAAACCGTGCCTGCGTGTTATACGCAGGGGGCTATGGAAAGTATTTTTCCTGAAACTTCCCTCTTAAAGTTAGGGTGCGTGTTATATGCCTGTGCGTGTTATACGCCGATAAATACGGTATATGCCGAAGCATGGGGGCATCCTCCCGCAAAAAAGTTATGCCGCGTACACACGGTCGGACTTTTCCACGGGCAAGCCTCCGTCAGGAATTTCGACCGTATGTACGCGGCATAAAAGGTTATGCTGCGTACACACGGTCAGACTTTTCCACGGGCAAGCCTCCGTCGGAATTTCGACCGTATGTACGCGGCATTAGGAGCAAAATCGCTCTTCCGCCCCTGCTGCCCCCATGCTTCGGCATATATGCTCTTTTTTTTTTTAACTGTGGTGGTGAAATCACCTCCTACAGCACTGGAGTCACGGCTTTATGTATCGTGGGAGCAAACGCTGTTGCTGTCAAGATAAATAATTCCGCGCTGCAGTTGAATGGCGCACCTGAAAACAAAAAATTACATACCTGAAAAGCAAGCATGATAAAACATTGCAGAATAGAATACAGTAAAAAAGAGAAGAACAATAGAGAGAAAATAGAGAGAGAGAGAGAGAACAATAAAACGACAACTATTTTTGGTTTTTTTATTTTATATTTTTTTTGTGTTTTTGTTTTTTACGTTTTTTTTTTACATTTT
Source organism: Rana muscosa (assembly GCA_029206835.1). NCBI lineage: Eukaryota > Metazoa > Chordata > Amphibia > Anura > Ranidae > Rana > Rana muscosa. The sequence continues at coordinate 845,568,973 of CM055121.1, forward strand.
ATTTTTACTCAACTGTAACGGTTCGGGTCTCTCAAAATGTGATGGCATCTTAGGAGACCCTGTTTAAGTGTGTCCTAGTCTGTGAAATGCTGTACCCTACGCTAAAACTTCACTTTTGAGTGGAAGCGTTCAAAACATTTACCAATGCAAAGACCAGGATTGTCAGGACAGAGTGGACAAAAATAACGGGTGTCACGCCTAAATCCACGCTTGCTACAGAGACAACATCTTTTTTTGGGGGGCTCGTTGGGTAGGGGTACTCTCGAGGACATACGGATAATGCCTCTCATGCAGCCGGCTTACTGCATTTGGTTGGGAATGGTGAGGTGCAGAACCGCCTGGATACAGGAGTTCTGTGACAATCTCATTCTGGAATTTTAGAAGAGATAACGTCCTGCCTGATGCTCTGTATAGCACATGAGCGTTCAGCAAAGCCAATTGGAATAAGGATAGAGACACTTTTTTGTACCAGCGTCTCGCCTTACGGTCAATTAGATACGGCGCCAACAACTGGTCGTTGAGGTCCACCCCTCCCATATTTTTGTTATATTCGTGGACACAGAGGGGTTTCTCCACAACACCAGTCGCCGTAGGAATTTGGACTGTCGTGTCTGCATGAAGGGAGGTAAGAAGGAAAACATTCTTATTATCCCTCCACTTCATAGCGAGCAAGTTATTACACTTCACGCAGGCTCTCTCCCCCAGCCTAAGACGGGCATCTACAAGCCGCTGGGGAAAGCCCCGGCGATTAGGTCGCTCGGTGCCACATGCTCCAATCTGATGATCAAACAAGTGACTAAACAGTGGCACGCTCGTGTAATAATTGTCCACATACAAGTGGTACCCCTTTCCGAATAAGGGTGACACCAATTTCCACACTATCTTGCCAGCGCTCCCTATGTAATCTGGGCAGTTGACTGGCTCAACCTGACTGTCTTTTCCCTCATAAACCATAAAGCTCCATACATTGCCTGTTGCCCTGTCACAGCACTTATAGAGCTTGACCCCGTATCTGGCACGCTTGCTGGGAAGGTACTGCTTGAAAGACAAGCGGCCAGAAAATGTAATCAGGGACTCATCAACCCAGACAACTTGATCGGGAATAAACAAGGCTGCAAAACGTTCGTTGAAGTGGTTTATGAGGGGCCGAATTTTGTAGAGCCGGTCGTATTTAGGGTCTCCACGTGGACGACAAAGTTCATTGTTGTTGAAGTGCATGAAGTGCAAAATCTGCTCGTATCGTGTCCTGGGCATGGAGGCAGAGAACACGGGCATGTGGTCAATTGGGTGCATGGACCAATAAACACGCAATGATGGGAATTTATGTGTGCCCATGTTGAGGGAAAGGCCCGGAAAGGTTTTAAATTCGGAAACCATAATTGGTTTCGAATCTTTGGCAATGGAAGGCAACTGGGGACTAGCGGCGATGAATTGACCAGCATATAAATTACTCTGGTCCACAATAGATCTATAGAGATCTTCAGTGAAAAACAGCGAATAAAAATCAATTGGCTTAAAATCAGCTGTTTCCACCTGAATACCGGGTTGGGCAGTGAATGGGGGAAGTATGGGTTCTGCAGAAGTGGTGGGGACCCAATCAGGATAGGCGAATTCTGCAGGAAGGGCACTATGGTCACGACGGGCCTGCCTTTGTCTTCTTCTTGGTGGCAGCGGGACACTACTTGTGCTTGCCACCTAGCCAGCTTGAACTGCACTTATGGGACTCACCACGTCACCACGTCATACTGCAGTGCTGGATGTACGCCCAGGCTGTACTAGGCCGCTGGTGCTTGCCAATTCACCAGAAGGAATAGCGGCACTAGTACTACTCTGCTCCATGATACGAGAGCCCTGCAGTTCTTGCTCCTCAACAACAGCAGAAGATCGGGATCAGGTACGCCTGACCTTAGCAGGGACCTCACCTTTGTTGTCAGAGCTATCTGACATGGAGCCGCTGACTTCACTGTCTTCTACGGGAAGATATTCTGAGCCTGAATCTGACAGATACGTGACCTCCTCTTCACTATCTGTCATGCTCAGAATCTCGTAGGCCTCTTTACTAGTGTACCTTCGATTTGCCATTTTGGGCTCTAAATTTAGGGGTACACTAGTAAGATTCACAGGTAAAAAAAGCACCTGACTGTCAGCAAATGTATCAAACGCTTAAAAAAAAACTGTTAGCGATCGCAGGATTCAGGACTGTCTCTGCGAACGCTGCAGTTATGTGTGTTGTGTTTGGTAAGTTACAGTGATCGATCGATACTGCACTTGGGTGGGCCGGGCTGGGCTGGGCGGAGGGGCTAAGCGCAGGTGCTAGCAGGTATCTGGGCTGATCCCGCTAACACTGCGTTTTTGGGAACCCTAAACCGCTGGGGACGCTAGTATAGATCTGATCAGATCAGATATTGATCTGTTCAGATACTATACCACTAAGGGAGGTGTATGCTTTGCGCGTGGGTGTTAGCGTTACTGGCACTAACCTAACGCTGCCTGGGGCGACGCAGACCCTCTCTGGTGCTAAAACCTAATTGATATCACCCGCCGGGCGATCAGGGGGTTAAACCTTTATTGGGTTATATACGGCGGGTGCCCTGATGCTATAAAAAGCAAACTAACCAACCAGCGTCACCCATAACCTTTATATGGTGATCACTGGTGAAAGGGTTAACTAGGGGCAATCAGGGGGTTAAAACCTTTATTAGGTTAAATATGGGGGTACTTGACGCTATATAAAAACCTGACGGGTAACCTAAATAACTAAAAAACTAACTGGCTAACCAGTGTCACCAGTGACGCTTATACAGTGATCACTGGTAAAAGGGTTAACTCTAGGGGCAATCAGGGGGTTAAAATAATATATGGGGGTACCTGACGCTATAAAAACCTGTGGCAAACCTAAAAATAAATAACTGGCTATCTAGGGCACCAGCGACACGAATACAGCGATCGGAAAAACGATTGCTTAGTGACGCTGGAGTTAGGGGGTGAAAGGGTTACCTGGGGGGCGATCAAGGGGTTAAACCTTTATTAGGGGGGGTTAGGGGGCTACCCTGGACCTAAAGGGGCCTAAACCTAACTGCCCTGCAACTTTTTACTGTCACAGATGACACTAAATGCAGTGATCAGTAAAATAAATGATCACTACAATCAGTGACACTGTGCCTGGGGGCTGGGGGGTGATCTGGGGGTGACTGGGGGGTGAAATGTGTGCCTATGTGTGCCTACGTGTCAGTGGGCTGTTGGTGCACTAACCTGCGTCTTCTCTCCTCGGCGCTGCGGACGAAAAGACCGCCACAAGGGGAGAGGACATCACTCCCTCTGCCTGTGTTTACATTTACACAGCAGAGGAAGATTCTCATTCGCCGGGAGCGATCGCGAGGGGGTGGCCGGAATCCAACGGCCGTCCCCTCATCACGGATCGTTCCCGAACAACTAACGACCGCTCACTGTATAGAAGGGGGGTCCCACTGGACCCCCAACTATACAAAGGCAGTCACGTACAGGTACGTGACTTTGCCTGTCGGTGCCATTCTGCCGACGTATATATACAGTGAGCGGTCGTTAAGTGGTTAATCTCAATATAAATACAGCTGTTCTGTGAAGCTCTGAGGTTTGTTAGAGAACCTTAGTGAGCAAACAGCATCATGAAGGCCAAAGAACACACCAGACAGGTCAGGGATAAAGTTGTGGAGAAGTTTAAAGCAGGTTTAGGTTATAAATAAATATCCTAAGCTTTGAACATCTCATGGAGCACTGTTCAATCCATCATCCGAAAATGGAAAGAGTATGGCACAACTGCAAACCTACCAAGACATGAGCATCCACCTAAACTGACAGGCCAGGCAAAAGCTATGTGTGGCGGAAAACTAACACTGCACATCACCCTGAACACACCAACATGGTGGTGGCAGCATCATGTTGTAGGGATGCTTTTCTTTAGCAGGGACAGGGAAGCTAGTCAGAATTGATGGGAAGATAGATGGAGCCAAATACAGGGCAATCTTAGAAGAAAACCCGTTATGCCACGTACATACGGTCTGATTTTCCGATGTAAAAAGTCAGATGGGAGTTTTCATCGGATATTCCGACCGTGTGTATGCCCCATCGGACTTTTTCCGTCAGAAATTCCGACGGACTTAGAGAACATGTTCTCTATTTTTTCGGAAAATCCGTTCATCTGTATGCAATTCCGACGCACTAAAAACCACGCATGCTCAGAATCAAGTCGACGCATGCTCGGAAGCATTGAACTTCATTTTTCTCGGCTCATCGTAGTGTTGTACGTCACCGCGTTCTTGACGGTCGGAATTTGATGTGACCGTGTGTATGCAAGACAGCTTGAGCAGAATTCCGTCGGAAAAAACATCCGAGTTTATTCCGAAGGGAAAACCGGTCATGTGTACAGGGAATTAGAGTCTGCAAAAGACTTGAGACTGGGGCAGAGGTTCACCTTCCAGCAGGACAATGACCCTAAACATACAGCCAGAGCTACAATGGAATGGTTTAGATCAAAGCATATTCATGCGTTAGAAAGAAAAGCCCGGAGCAAAGTAAAGAAAGTACATAGGCGGAGGGCTGGCATGACTGGGGAAACAGGGTACTGTAATAGGGAAGTCTGTATTGGATGAGTTGGAGTGGGAGGGGGCAGAGGTCAGATAAATAGGCTGGGACTTCTCCTCCGGGCAACACAGCGGGGGTGAAAGTTCCCGCCCACCCTCCCCTAATGATGTGGTTAGGAGTGTTGGTATGTTTAATTTCTTTTTGTTCCCAGGGACAGGTTGGGACGGAGCGGAAGTCGTGGCAGAGGCGGGTGTCTGGTCTTTGCAGGGGAAGGATGATGCCTCGGGAAGAAGTGTTCAGGACCTGTCGTTGGTATGGGTCCTGATGGTGGGCTTCCAGTTAAAGGAGGTTTAGCTGGAAGCATTGGTAATGGGGGCACTGCGGTCATGGTTGTCTCTGAGCCAGCATGTCGGCTTGAGGCCTATTAACAGATTTGAGAGGTACCGCAGTGCAATCGTTTACACAGATGGTAATCGAGGTTCCTGCAAAGATCGACACTAGTAGTTGACTGGTGGGTTTTCATAACAGATGTTTACGTTTATTGTTAATTTAAATATTAGTTTTAATAAATAAGGCTGCTACGGCCTATGTTTTCTCCAACTCCAGTGTGGTCTCGTTTGCTTAGGTAAGGGGGTTAAGGTTGGGATTATGAGGGGTTAAGTTAAAAGAAGGTACATCTGTTATACAATAGTCATGGCCCATTCAAAGTCCAGACCTAAATCCAATTAATAATCTGTGGCAATACCTGCAAATTGCTCTTCACAGTTACTCTCCATCCAATCTGACAGAGCTTGAGCTATTTTGCAAAGAAGAATGGGCAAAAATGTCACTCTCTAGATGTGCAAAGCTGGTAGAGACATCCCCAAAAAGACTTGCAGTGGTAATTGCAGCGAAAGGTGGTTATACAAAGTATTGAAGTATTGACATTTTGAAAAACTATTTATAATTTTCCTTCCACTTCACAATTATATGCTGTGTTGGTTTATCACATAAAATCCCAATAAAATACATTTATGTTTTTGGTTGTAACATGACAAAATGTGGAAAATTTCAAGGCACTGTAAGAGCCAATGTAATCTGTAAAGACAACAATTTGGCCACACGTGCCCCAAGGAGGCCAATCTGGCTGGGGGACCATAGGCCCCATTGAAGCTGCATATGTAACATTAAAAAAAATGTGGAAAATGTCAAGGGGTATAAATACTTTTTCAAGGCATCGTAAGCCTAGTACACCTTCAGAAAATCAGACGAAAAATACGGCTTTCGAAGCGAGAGTAGGTTGATCTGATCATTCGTAAAACAGTTTTCGAGAGCCGATCACGACAGTTCATCCACAATTTTCCAAAGGGACAAACACGAAAAAAAAATCTCGTCTGATACCAGAACATACGATTTTCATTTAATCAGTATAGTATTCGGCCCGAAAAAAAAAATACAGAAGACCAAGGCCACGCATGCTCAGAAATAAAAGGATATATTACAATACAATACAACAAATTACATCACTTCCGAAGTTGTATTCTGTGTACGAGAATTTTTGTGAATTGGGTAACCTCTTCATTTTCGATATGAGACTAGCATGCAAAATCAAAATAAAAATTATTCGTCCGATATTCTCATTGTATGTACAGGCATACCCCACTTTTAAGTACACAATAGAGTTTATTTACTATCGCTAGAGAGTGCAATATCAGGCTCACTTCTGCAAAGAAACCAATGAGCTTCTAACCCCAGCTTTTTCAATTAAGCCTGGTAATATAACCTGGAAGCTCATTGGTTTCTATCCAGAAGTGAGCCTGATTTTGCACTTTCCAGCGATAGTAAATAAACTCCGTTGTGTACTTAAAAGTGGGGTATGCCTGTACAAGGCTTTAGAGCTCCTTTCCTGGTGTAATCTGCAGGGTTTAGCTATCACTCTGATAGCAGGTCTGTGCTGAGTATGAGGACTACTGACAGAGGCTCCAAATGCAAGGAGCAGGACTGTATATCAAATCGACAACAAAGCAACTGCAGGTTACATATGAACAGTACTGACAGCCACACTGGATATACAGAGTCTAGCTGTGGATTAGACAGGTAGTGGTGAAGGGTTTGACAGTTGATCTTGCTCTATGTATTAGGAGCCCTGACAATGACTTCTATATGAAAGATAGATGAAACCCTCCTTATTTAACCCATATTAGTTCTTATTAACTTCCTCCTCTCTTTCTTACCTTAGGGATTTATACTTCTGAGATAATTTTTGATTATTTAATCAATTTTGTTTTCATTGTAAATTATTTTTTCCATCCCAATTCTATTATTCCATTGAAAGGGATTGTAAATGTCCTGTTTACTCACACTGAGATGCACAGGTGTTCTGTGCATCCCCGTGCAGACAGTCCCATTGTTGTCAATTGGGACGCAGCCACTGCTCCCAATTTGACATCTGTGTGGGTGGAAGCATCGGCTGTACCCGTGCAGCTGCTGCGTCCCAATTGACATAAGTGGAACTGCCTGCACAGGGGATGCACAGAACACCTGTCCATCCCTATGCAGATAAACACGGGCCTCCACGGGCGCGCGCTTCAGTACGCCCTGTGTTAACGAGGCCTTACGCACAAAAACTTTCAGTGGGGGTGACTTTTTTATTTTATTTATAGGGACCTTGTATAAATATCAATGTAGTAAGATTACTATGTTTTAGTTTTTTCAGGTTTATTGATGAGAAAAAAAAAAAAAAAAAACAACACATATTAATTTAAAGAGGATACAATTTTAAATCAGTAGACAAAATAAACCACTTTAAATATTTACATTGAATAAAACTAGCAGCATATATTACGAGAAGAACGCAAAATTCAGTAATAAATATTTTGTGCTTCTTCTTTACCGGTTTGAGATACATTGTTTGACACAGAAAGTAGTGTTCCACACCAATTTTAGGCCTGTAACAACTCCAGAGTCCTTTTATTGTGTCAGTTTACCAGTGTCAGTTGAATAGTTGAATCTCATTACTGTTACCAGTTGCTGGAACTGATTTCTAACCTTCAATACAATATTGTCTTATTGTATATGTATAAAATAGATGAAGCTAATTCATTAAAGGGGGTTGTAAACCCTTGTGGTTTTTCACCTTAATGCATTCTATGCATTAAGGTGAAAAACCTTCTACAGTGCAGCAGCCCTTTTACTCACCTGAGCCCGGTCTTTCCAGCGCCAAGAAAAAGCACTCCAGCCCGTGTCTCAGGTCCTGATTGGATAGATTAATAGCAGCACAGCCATTGACTCCCGCTGCTGTCAATCAAATTCAATGACGTGGGAGCTGGGGGGTGAGGCCGAGTCCTGCTGGCTGTGTCAATGAATGCAGCAGCAGGACACGGGAGCGCACCCACACGAGTGCCCCGAGGGAGAGTGCTTCTACAATAGGGCACTCGGGAAGAGGAGGAGCCAGGAGCGCTGCTGAGGGACCCCGGAAGACGAGGATCGGGGCCACTCTTTGCAAAACCAACTGCACAGAGGAGGTAAGTTATTTAAGTTTTCTCCTGAGTGGACAAAAAATAAAATAAACTGCGGCAGCAGTCTCCCGAGTCTTTTTGACTTTCCAAATTTCATTTTTATTTAATTCTGACAGGCAAAGTCTCAAGACTTCCAGATAGAGCTGAAACTTGCAGCTAATCCCAGTTACACCATATTTGTTTTGATCCATCACTATGGCAGCCAGCCTTACCAATAGGAGTGTGCAGAAGGTAGGAAGGGACAGTCAAGCTTAATGCTAAGAGGTGCGGAAGCTTTACCTGTTGAGCCTCATACACACGATCGGATTTTCCGACGGGAATTGTGTGATGACAGACTGTTGGCCTAAAATCCGACCGTTTGTATGCTCCATCAGACAATTGTTGTCAGACTTTCCGCTGACAAATGTTGGATGGCAGCTTATAAATATAAAAAAACGCTGCATTTTGTGGGAAAAAAGTCCCCGACCCTTTCCAAAAACGCAGAGGCACAAAAATGCATTGATGTGAACATGTTCCATAGGAACCCATGTTAAAAAATGTCCCCGCATTTCTGCAAAATGCATCAAAAAACGCAATAGTGTGAATAGAGTCTAAAGCCCTGTACACACGGTCGGACTTTTGGACAACAAACTTAATTTTGAGCAAGTTGGACCAACAATCCGACCGTGTGTACGCTCCATCGGACAAACTTTTTTTTGCTTTTTTCTTGTTTTCATTGGACCAAAGTTGGGTCTGCAAACGGACAAACTTTTGCCCAACAAAAGTCAGATGGAGCAAAGTCCGACCGTGTGTACAGAAAACCATCGGACTTTTGTCCGATGGACAAAACAAATGTTAAAATCAACCAACAATAGCAGAAGTTGACCTAAGGGTGGCGGTAAAGAGCAGAAAAGAGCAGAAAAAGCACATGAGATTTGGAAAAAGTTTTGGGAAAGTTTGCGGAAAAGTCCTGTGGTGTGTATGCTATGGGTGTGCCCGACCAACTCCGTTCGGACAAAAAACCACGGAAAAGTCAGATGGAAGTCCGACCGTGTGTATGGGGCTTTAGAGTGACCTGAGATTTGAATTTAGTGGGAAGGGTTAGGAGGCTGTTAAAGCAATGAGGTGCAGGCACCTAGTCTTAACAGTTTTATTTTTATTTCAGTGATCGTTTACACCATATCCATTGAGCTGCATAGATCAAAACAAAGGCGCATAAGAGTAAAGCCCCTTTCATACTTGTGCGACCTGAACGTCACACGATCTTTGACACAACTTGAAGCAATGCCTGTGTAATCTTAAGGTCTAGGGACCTCAAGTCGCAATCAAAGTCGGACCAAAGTAGTGCAGGAACTACCTTGAAGTCGCACAGATATGAACTGTACTCACTGGAAATCATGATGTATGACTTGTTATGCGACTTTGCAGTCCCAAGTGTATCAAAACTGGAGCAGGTGTACATGGTAACCAATCCACTTCTATCTTTTATTTTCAAGACTTAACTGATCAAGCTGAAGATAGAAGCTTATTGATTGCCATGCACAACTGCTTCAGATTGTGACTGCTCCAGTTTTAGTAAATTTCCCCAAATATATTCCTGTTGCAAATATTCCTGAAGAAAGCCTGGAGTAGGGGGTGCTGAAGCAACAACCGGCAATTTAAACTGACTTTAGCACTAAGGAGAACATTTGTTCCCCGTCATATGTGCTGGCGACATGTGATCTCCCTGGTGTGAATAAGCCCTAAGGCTGAGGAGGAAAGAGTTTGAAGATACTGCACAGGAGGAGGGCTTTATCTGACTAGCTGCAGCTTGTAATGCGCACTGTGCAAATATTAGTGTGCGGTGAAATCAGAATAAGCAATTTCAGTACAGGAGCAGAGCTTATAAGACTGTGCATAACTGAAGGTAATGATGGAGTTTAGCTTTAAATAGCAAGTCATAAATCTGCAAACATAACAAGACTGTTGCCTAAAGCGATAGTAAACCACAGTTGGAGAAAAATGTCAGTGCAAGTTTAGGAGATATTCACAGTACCTACAGGTAAGCCTTATTATAGGTTTACCTGTAGGTGCAAGCGGTGTATTAGAGTTTACAACCACTTTAAGCCTGATCTACATCTTTTTCCAAGGATAATTCCAAATTTGCAATTATCACTTCCCTATTTATTAATAGTGTAGTTTAAAACAAAGGGTACTGTTTATTGATTTAAAGTGCACTTTAAAAATATTTAATTATAGATTGCAGATTGCAGTCGTCCTAAATGGCATCTATTTTGTGTTCATATTGAGCTCCACTGGAACCAGCTTCTGTCTGCTTCTACCCAAGGAGAAAATTGAATGGCACATGAATGACCTGGAAAATAAAGACACAGTTCTTTTACAACTGCAGTACATTAAATATACAATAATAACATAGACAAAAGATAATAGCATCACCAACAACTAGTATTTTAAATAGCTTCAGCTGTGTATTTTTTTTAATACATTACATTTTTATTAGAAAGGAAAGATCAGAAAATACAGTATAAATACCACCGAATCAGAGAACAGATAAACTATGGATAGTAGTTACAGGCATACCCCACTTTTAAGTACACAATAGAGTTTATTTACTATCGCTAGAGAGTGCAATATCAGGCTCACTTCTGCAAAGAAACCAATGAGCTTCTAACCCCAGCTTTTTCAATTAAGCCTGGTAATATAACCTGGAAGCTCATTGGTTTCTATCCAGAAGTGAGCCTGATTTTGCACTTTCCAGCGATAGTAAATAAACTCCGTTGTGTACTTAAAAGTGGGGTATGCCTGTACATTTTAACAACATATATTAACATTTAAACAATATATTACCATTAATAAATTGACCACAAATTATGTCCACTCCTGTTGCTACTCCTCACCAAATTACAGACTCCCGGCTGCCAGTGTGTAAATACAGAGGTGGGCATGGTGGGTGATGTCATTGACCAAATATGGCCATTCCCGCCTCATTATTAACCTCCCTGACGGTATGATTCTGGAAGATTTTAGGTGCTGAAAGCGGTACAATTATTTTGCATGGAAATTTGGCGTTTTACAATGTAGGCCTGTAATTCTTAGGAATAACTCACTTAAATCTGTCCAAACAAGAGTCTAGTAGACATCTCGGGTATGATAAAGTTTGAAACACAAAATCATAAATTATAATATAATAAATAATAACAAATAATAATTTAATAATAATAATACTTTTTATTCAATACATTTTAGTAAATAATATAATCAAAAACACAGAATTTTTTTTTGGTCAAACAAGGGTGCAATATTAGTAGTCATATTGCTTGATTGATTGATTGATATGTAAATTTATATCGCGCCAAATACTGTCTTGGAGGACTGCAACTAAGCGCACTGTACCATAAATTCACCAATCAGCCTTGGGAAAAGAAAAAAAATAACTACTTGAGAAAAAAGGGAGGAGAGAAAAAAGAAGGAAAGGCTCACGAGAGGAGTAGAAAAACAAAGTTGACGTTAATTATTACTGATTTTAATGTCTCTACATCCGTAGTTAAGAAAAAGCGTTTTTAAAAAGGTGGGTTTTTAATTGCCTTTTAAAAATGGCTTGGGGCATTGGGAGCCGGAGATGGTCGGGGAGTGATGTGATGTCTATATGGTGTACCCGTAATAGTGCGTGCTGCTTGATTCTGTATAATTTGGAATTTTTTAACCCACTTAAGGGGAAGGCCAAGGCAAAAACCTTTGGCAAAGTCTAGTCTGGATTGTACTAGAGCCAAAGTAAGTGTGATTTGGTGTCGATATAAAAGTAGATGTCTGATCTTTCGAATAATTTGCAAATAGATTGAGGCATTTTTCATACAGTTCACGATTTGCGGAATCCAGGTAAGCTTTGAATCAAAAACGATTCCAAGGTTCTTGACTTGTCTTTTAAGTTCTGGGCAGGTACCTAGGTCAGATGGCCATCGGGATAGAATGGGAGAGGCTAGAGGTTCGCCCACTTGGAGTATTTCTGTTTTGGAGCCATTAAGGCTCAGCCAGTTTCTATTCATCCATTCATTCACAGCTTCAGAAAATGTCCCGGGTATGGAAAATTTGAAAACATGGTATAGCACAAAGTCCAACATCACAATCGGGACAATAGAACCGGGTTTCTTTTCGGATTTTCCTTCCAGTGTCGTCACGCTTAGAGCAGCAAACCACACACATCCTTGTGGGTGCTGACTTCTTTTCCGTTGGTGGAATGTGGTCCATAAAGTGACGACTAGTCAGGCGTTCCGGGTTCACAACGCCAGCAGCCCGACGTCCAGATCTGTTTACTGCCGTTGGCGCCTGGTGCTTCAGAAATATAAGTTTGGCAACCTTCCAAACAAAGTCTGCATGAACCATAGGTCTGTCACTCTTTTTTTTCAGGAGAATGAATGCATTCCACATGCACTGTTCCAGAAGATGCCTGAATATTTTTTAGTAATATTTTTTTTGTTGCTTCCTCATCGCAGGATAAAAGGTCATGGCCTGGTCAGCTCTGTCCACACCTCCCATGGTAATGTTGTAATCCAACACGGCTTTGTTACGTCTTTTCCACCTTTGGTGTGTACCATGAGAGTAGAGGTGTTATGAATAGTACTCATTAGGCACACATCTTTTTTGTCCCGCCATCTCAGTGCCATCATTTTTCCTTTCTGCCAGGCAACTATTTCTCCTGCCTTGAGCTTTTTATCGGTGGCATGTCACGCCGGTTAGCCCTAACAGTTCCATATGCATCCGTCTTGTTCAGTAGAAGGAATTCATAGAGTTCTGGAGAAGTATAAAAATTGTCTGTGGTGACACAGTAGCCCTGATTCAGCAATGGCTCAATCAAAGAAAGAACCAAAGTGGTTGCCATTCCATAACTGCTGAATAGTTCACTGAATTTGGTCCCTTTCCCGGTGTACAGGACTGAATTCCATATGTACCCAGAGCTGGATTCACACAGCATGAATGATTTGATGCCAAATCGTGCTCGCTTTGACGCGATATACTGTATACTGTATCCAGCTGAGTCTTCCTTTGTAGGCCATTAGACTTTTGTCAATACTTATGTCTCTGTCTGGTACATAGGTCTGCTGGAAATTCTTCAGAATTATTTGATAAATCTCCCAAATTTTTTTCAGTTTTGGAGCTGGATGAAAACTCTCATCAAAGTCTTCATTATTTGCAAAGTGCAAATATTTTCATTATGAGAGAAAATTTGTATTCCGACATAACTGTGCCAAAAAAAGGAGTGGCTAGTAACTTGTTGGTGGTCCAATACCACTTCTGCAGGGGTTTCCCCACCACTCCCTGAAGAATAATTAGGCCCAGAAACTTCCAGATGTCCTCTCTGGTTACTGGTTCCCACTTTCTGCTCCTGGAAAACCTCTGATGGGTAGCAGCTTTATTTCATTAAACAATATTGTTTTTAATCCCAATTATTATAATTTACTTGCTATTGAATGTTGCTTTTCACTTACAGCCAACAGGAACTGTTGTTGACATTGTATTAGCGGAACAATAAATGTTTACTGAGCACATAATTCACACTTCATCTTCTGACTTACTCAGGGCAGTGACTTTACTGGGTGTTGTAAAATTAGTGGACTATGACTTTGATTAAATAGGAGTGATTTATTATTCTGGGGAGGTATGCAGGTCACTGCCAATTTTTCACACAGTTAACTGCGAGGTGAAAAACAACTAGAAAAATGCTGTGAACCATGGATTTAGCCAGCAATAAATTAAGCTATCCAAGATCCTGTCCTATTTTAACTGCAGTGATCTCTGGAGCTTTGATACAAACAGATAATGACACCCAAAGATATTGTTATTTCATTTTAATATAATACAGGGTATGGTAATTCATGTACCCATATAAACAGTATTCCTGACACCAGAATGTGCTGTGTGTACAGGCTGAACATAGGCTGACAGCTGTCAAATTAGGTCCCTCCCACTCAGCTGATGTCACAGTAAACCCTGCCTACTGTCCACAGACATCAATTCCCTTTTAGTCAGATTTGCGTAAAAGTTGACAGAATGTTTGTGATGTGGGCATAACTTATTACCAGTAACAGTAAACTAGCCTTATTACACCTAGAACGTCATAGTTCCCACACCCAGCATTTTAAAGGACAGCTCACCTTTATTCTGCCCCCACATATACATGCCAAATGATCATCAATTTGGGAAAAGACCCAGGGACAAAAAATATATGCCTGCAGTATATTCATTCACACCTTGCAGCTTCTCAACCCTTAATACAAAAAAGTAAAAAGCAAAAAACATCAGAAGCAAAGGTGACATCACTCATGCCTCGTTCACATGACCGGTCTTCCCGTCGGAAAAAAAAAACAATGGTTTTCCCGACAGAATTCCTCTTAAGCCTTCCTTGCATACACACAGTCACACAAAAGTCCGGTGAACTTTTGACTGCCAAGAATGCGGTGACGTAAAAGACTACGACGAGCCGACAAAATTAAGTTCTATGCTTCCGAGCATGTGTCAAATTGTTTCCGAGCATGCACGTTTTTTTTCCCGTCGGAAAAGCATACAAACAGTTTTCCCACTAGGTTTTTTCCTGATGGGAAAAAAGAGATCCTGCTCTCTTTTTTCCCGTCGGAAAAACTCAGATGGAGCATACACACGGATGGGATTCCCGGCCAAAAGCTCTCATCGCAGTTTTTCTGACGGGAAAACCGGGTGTGTACGAGTCATAAGTCTTCTAATGGGATCCCGGAAAAGCTGAAGATTCCAAATTCTGGAAAAATGCATTTCTAGAAAGTGATAAAGCATTTTTTTAATGAGATTTGGGGTCTTCAGTTTTCCCATACCTCCACAGTAAGTGCTGTCACAATTGTTTAGGCAAATGGCCACAAGCTGGGGTGTAAGATAAGGAACTTTTATTTTTTATCCTTCCACCAGGAACTGCAAAGTGTACAAATCACCAAATGTTCTCAAATATCTGTATCAAACAATAAAGCATAAGCTGGTTTGATTTCTGAGTTTTGAGAATCGGCTTACTTATCTCTATCTGCCCCTAGTTTTAGGTTTCGTTGTGTGCCCTACAGGCAGAGGAATAATACTGGAGCCCAGTTTTCTACCATAGGTGCAGGGGAGATATACCCCAAACCCCATCCCTGAAACCATTGTATTTTTAAGATAGAATATATGTTCCTGTATTAGTAATGCAATAATAATTTAGAGATAGATGGCATAGTATTGTAATAACTATAAATATTATATCCAAGTAGGGATGAGCTAGTTTGTTTACAAACAGGAGCCAATTAGGGATCTATTATTTGTGACTGCAGCATCAGCGGTGCAGCATTTTCAGGAACCAGTTTGTCATTGCGGCAATGGAAACATCGTTGAGTGAGGATCTACATCACTTGACGAAATGACTGACATTGAATTTACAGCAAACTTTTTCGGTGGGGGAGTCTTTGTTTAATTATTACATTTTTGGATGAATGAGTAAGAACATAGCTAGGTTGAAAAAAGACACAAGTCTATCTAGTTCTAGTACTAATGTACCCCATACTCATATGTTGGTTCTCATTTTCAGGATGCAGGTCATGATATATACTCCTTAGAACTGAAGAAGTGGCTTAAACACGTCTTCAACATTACAGAACAAGTCCAGTTAAATGTGATTACCGTATATACTCAAGTATAAGCCGACTTGAATATAAGCCGAGGCACCTAATTTTACCACAAAAAACTGGGAAAACGTATTGACTCGAGTATAAGCCTAGGGTGTCCATCTGCATGCCTCACTGTGCCTCACTTTGCCTCACTGTGTCCATGTGCATACCTCACTGTGACCATGCCTCACTGTGCCTTACTGTGTCCATGCCTCACTGTGCCCATGCCTCACTGTCACTGTGCCCAATCTCCCTACCTGATCTCCGGTACTGTGTGATTAGACTGACGTTTAACATGGGAGTCTATAGAAGGGGTGCCCGACTTTGAAAAATCGGTGCTCCCTGGCCAACAAACTTTGCACATTTGTAGAGAAAGAGTGGGGCTACTTCTGTGCCAAGTTAGGCGTCCAGGGGACCTAGGGCCAGTACCGGGTCCCCAAAATCACCGGAAAAATTACAGTTTAACATGGGAGTCTATGTAAGGGGTGCCCGGATTTGAAAAATCGGTGCTTCCCGGCCGTAGGTTCTCCGGGCAACAAACTTTGTACACTTGTAGAGGAAGAGTGGGGCTACATGTGTGCCAAGTTTGGGGGCCAGGGGACCTACGGCTGGCCGGGATCAGGCGCACAAAAGTTGAAGATGGACACAGACTCGAGTATAAGCCAAGTGGGGCATTTTCAGCACAAAAAAATGTGCTGAAAAACTTGGCTTATACTCAAGTACAGTGGCGGCTGGTGCTCAAATTTTTTGGGGGGCGCAAACAAACTGAAAAAATAAATAAATCATCAATTGCCACCACTGTGCCCATTAAACGCAGCCACTGTGCCCAAACGCCACTAGTTTGTCCCCAAATGCAGCCAGTTTCCCCCCCATATACAGCCAGTTTCTCCCCCATAATGCAGCCAGTTTCTCCCCATATGCAGCCAGTTTCTCCCCCATAATGCAGCCAGTTTCTCCCCCATAATGCAGCCAGTTTCTCCCCCATAATGCAGCCAGTTTCTCCCCCATAATGCAGCCAGTTTCTCCCCCATATGCAGCCAGTTTCTCCCCCATAATACAGCCAGTTTCTCCCCCATATGCAGCCAGTTTCTCTCCCATATGCAGCCAGTTTCTCCCCCATAATGCAGCCAGTTTCTCCCCCATAATGCAGCCAGTTTCTCCCCCATATGCAGCCAGTTTCTCCCCCATATGCAGCCAGTTTCTCCCCCATATGCAGCCAGTTTCTCCCCCATAATGCAGCCAGTTTCTCCCCCATATGCAGCCAGTTTCTCCCCCATAATGCAGCCAGTTTCTCCCCCATATGCAGCCAGTTTCTCCCCCATATGCAGCCAGTTTCTCCCCCATATGCAGCCAGTATCTCCCCCATATGCAGCCAGTTTCTCCCCCATAATACAGCCAGTTTCTCCCCCATATGCAGCCAGTTTCTCCCCCATATGCAGCCAGTTTCTCCCCCATATGCAGCCAGTTTCTCCCCCATAATGCAGCCAGTTTCTCCCCCATAATGCAGCCAGTTTCTCACCCATATGCAGCCAGTTTCTCCCCCAATATACAGCCAGTTTCTCCCCCATAATTAGGGGTGCAACGGATCAAAAAACTCACGGATCGGATCGATTCTCGGATCAGAGCCACGGATCGGATCATTTTCGGATCGCAAAAAAAAAAAAAAAAAATTACTAATATCCACGTCACCCCCCCCCCCACTGTAATATCCACAATCTCCCCCAGTAATATCCACAATCTCCCCCAGTAATATCCACAATCTCCCCCAGTATGTAATATCCACAATCTTCCCCCTGTATGTAATATCCACAATCTCCCCCTGTATGTAATATCCACACTCTCCCCCTGTATGTAATATCCACAATCTTCCCCCTGTATGTAATATCCACAATCTTCCCCCTGTATGTAATATCCACAATCTTCCCCCTGTATGTAATATCCACAATCTTCCCCCTGTATGTAATATCCACAATCTTCCCCCTGTATGTAATATCCGCAATCTTCCCCCTGTATGTAATATCCACAATCTTCCCCCTGTATGTAATATCCACAATCTCCCCCTGTATGTAATATCCACAATCTCCCCCCGTATGTAATATCCACAATCTTCCCCCTGTATGTAATATCCACACTCTCCCCCTGTATGTAATATCCACACTCTCCCCCAGTATGTAATATCCACACTCTCCCCCTGTATGTAATATCCACAATCTTCCCCCAGTATGTAATATCCACACTCTCCCCCTGTATGTAATATCCACAATCTTCCCCCACTTACCAGTCCCTCCCGCCGGCCAGTTCAAATCTACGAGCAGCGAGGGGTGATGACGTCACAAGGCGGCCGCCGCCCCCGGGTGTACCAAGATGGCCGCGGCTCCGGAACTAGGCCAAAGCCGCGGCCTTTCCTAAGGCCAAGGCCGCGGATCGCGGTGTGTGCCGATCCGAACGGGGTGACCCGTTCGGATCACGGATCGTCACCGATCCGTTGCACCACTACCCATAATGCAGCCAGTTTCTCCCCCATATGCAGCCAGTTTCTCCCCCATATGCAGCCACTTTCTCCCCCATATACAGCCAGTTTCTCCCCCATAATGCAGCCAGTTTCTCCCCCATAATGCAGCCAGTTTCTCCCCCATAATGCAGCCAGTTTCTCCCCCATATGCAGCCAGTTTCTCCCCCAATATGCAGCCAGTTTCTCCCCCATAATGCAGCCAGTTTCTCCCCCATATGCAGCCAGTTTCTCCCCCATATGCAGCCAGTTTCTCCCCCATAATGCAGCCAGTTTCTCCCCCATAATGCAGCCAGTTTCTCCCCCATAATGCAGCCAGTTTCCCCCCCATATGCAGCCAGTTTCTCCCCCATAATGCAGCCAGTTTCTCCCCCATATGCAGCCAGTTTCTCCCCCATATGCAGCCAGTTTCTCCCCCATAATACAGCCAATTTCTCCCCCATATGCAGCCAGTTTCTCCCCCATATGCAGCCAGTTTCACCCCCATAATACAGCCAGTTTCTCCCCCATATGCAGCCAGTTTCTCCCCCATATGCAGCCAGTTTCTCCCCCATATGCAGCCAGTTTCTCCCCCATAATGCAGCCAGTCTCTCCCCCATAATGCAGCCAGTTTCTCCCCCATATGCAGCCAGTTTCTCCCCCAATATACAGCCAGTTTCTCCCCCATAATGCAGCCAGTTTCTCCCCCATATGCAGCCAGTTTCTCCCCCATATGCAGCCAGTTTCTCCCCCATAATGCAGCCAGTTTCTCCCCCATAATGCAGCCAGTTTCTCCCCCATAATGCAGCCAGTTTCTCCCCCATATGCAGCCAGTTTCTCCCCCAATATACAGCCAGTTTCTCCCCCATAATGCAGCCAGTTTCTCCCCCATATGCAGCCAGTTTCTCCCCCATATGCAGCCAGTTTCTCCCCCATATAAGCCAGTTTCTCCCCCATATACAGACAGTTTCTCCCCCATAATGCAGCCAGTTTCTCCCCCATAATGCAGCCAGTTTCTCCCCCATAATGCAGCCAGTTTCTCCCCCATAATGCAGCCAGTTTCTCCCCCATATGCAGCCAGTTTCTCCCCCATAATACAGCCAGTTTCTTCCCCATAATGCAGCCAGTTTCTCCCCCATATGCAGCCAGTTTCTCCCCCATAATACAGCCAGTTTCTCCCCCATATGCAGCCAGTTTCTCCCCCATAATACAGCCAGTTTCTCCCCCATAATGCAGCCAGTTTCTCCCCCATATGCAGCCAGTTTCTCCCCCATAATGCAGCCAGTTTCTCCCCATATGCAGCCAGTTTCTCCCCCATAATGCAGCCAGTTTCTCCCCCATAATGCAGCCAGTTTCTCCCCCATGATGCAGCCAGTTTCTCCCCCATAATGCAGCCAGTTTCTCCCCCATAATGCAGCCAGTTTCTCCCCCATATGCAGCCAGTTTCTCCCCCATATGCAGCCAGTTTCTTCCCCATATGCAGCCAGTTTCTCCCCCATAATGCAGCCAGTTTCTCCCCCATAATGCAGCCAGTTTCTCCCCCATAATGCAGCCAGTTTCTCCCCCATAATGAAGCCAGTTTCTCCCCCATATGCAGCCAGTTTCTCCCCCATATGCAGCCAGTTTGTCCTCATAATACAGCCAGTTTCTCCCCCAATAATACAGCCAGTTCCCCCCCCCCAGCCCTGCACTTACCTTCCTCGAGTCAGCGCTGTCCTTCTTCCGTCCTCGATGTCTTCTCCCGCCCTCGATGTCACTTCAGCCAATCAGGTTACCGGTAACCAGACCCGGTGAACCTGATTGGCCAGGGAACTCACCCCTGTGCATTCTCTCATTAGATATTTAGAAGCCGATTACAGCCCTCAGGCTGTAGTCGGGAAGCCTATCAGAGCCTGCTGGCTCTGATAGGCACTTCTAAAGGCCAATCAGACGCTGTGATTCAGATGGCCGGCGCTCAAGGGGCCGGCCATCTGAATAGTGGGTGGCAGCAATACATAGGTTCATGCAATGCATGAACCTATGTATTGTTGTGGTGAGTGACGGCCGGGCGCAGAAGCGAGCGGTAGCGGCGCTTCTGCGCCCACTATGGTTGCGCCGCCATGTGTGAAAAAAAGAAATAAAAAAAAAAAAAAAAAACTCTTAAAGGGCCCGTTTTTTTTTTTTTTGGTGACCACAGGAGGGGGGGGGGGGGGCGGCGCCCGGGCGCCGCCCGGGCGCCCCCTATGGACGGGCCGCCACTGCTCAAGTATATACGGTAACTATAATCAGATACAGTGCATCCAGAAAGTATTCACAGAGCTTCACTTTTTCCACTTTTTTTATGTTACAGCCTTATTCTAAAATGGATTAAATTCATTATTTCCTCAACATTCTACAAACAATACCCCATAATGTTTGACGTGAAAGAAGTTTGTTTGAAATCTTTGCAAATTTATAAAAAAAAAAATCACATGTACTTAAGTATTTACAGCCTTTGCTTAATGCTTTGTTGAAGCAACTTTGGCACCAATTACAGCCTCAAGTCCTTTTAAGTATGATGCTGCAAGCTTGGCACACCTATTTTTGGGCAGTTTCTCCCATTCTTCTTTGCAGGACCTCTCCAGCTCCATCAGGTTGGATGGGGAGCGTCGGTGCTCAGCCATTTTCAGATCTCTCCAGAGATGCTCAATCAAGTCTGGGCTCTTGCTGGGCCACTCAAGGACATTCACAGAGTTGTTCTGTAGCCACTTCTTTGTTATCTTGGCTGTGTGCTTAGGGTCATTGTCCTGTTGGAAGATGAACCTTCGCCTCAATCTGAGGTCCAGAGTGCTCTGAAACAGGTTTTTATCAAGGATGTCTCTGTACATTGCTGCATTCATTTTCACTCGATCCTGACTAGTCTCCCAGTTCCTGCCGCTGAAACAAAACTCCAAAGCATCATGCTTCACTGTAGGGATGGTATTGGCCAGGTGATGAGCGGAGCCTGGTTTCCTTCAGACATGACACTTGCCATTCAGGCCAAAGAGTTCAATTTTTGTTTCATCAGACCAGAGAATTTTGTTTCTCATGGTCAGAGTCCTTCAGGTTCCCTTTGGCAAACTCCAGGTGGTCTGTCAGGTGCCTTTTACTGAGGGGTGGCTTCCGTCTGGCCACTCTACCATACAGGCCTGATTGGTGGAGTGCTGCAGAGATGGTTGTTCTTCTGGAAGGTTCTTCTCTCTCCACAGAGAAGCTCTGGAGCTCTGTCAGAGTGACCATCGGGTTCTTGGTCACCTCCCTAACCAAGGCCCTTCTCCCCCATTCTCTCAGTTTGGCCGGGCAGCCCGCTCTAGGAAGAGTCCTGGTGGTTACAAACTTCTTCCATTTACGGATGATGGAGGCCGATGTGCACATTGGGACCTTCAATGCTGCAGAAACGTTTTTGTACCCTTCCCCAGATCTGTGCTTCAATACAATCCTGTCTCAGAGGTCTACAGACAATTCCTTGGACTTCATGGCTTGGTCTTTGCTCTGAAATGCACTGTTAACTGTGGGACCTTATATAGACAGGTGGGTACCTTTCCAAATCATGTCCAATCAACTGAAGTTACCACAGGTGGACTCCAATCAAGTTGTAGAAACATCTCAAGGATGATCAGTGGAAACAGAATGCACCTGAGCTCAATTTTGAGTTTCATGGCAAAGGCTGTGTATACTTATGTACATGTTTTTTACTTTTAATAAATTTGCAAAGATTTCAAACCAACTTCTTTCACGTTGTCATTATGGGGTTTTGTTTGTAGAATTATGAGGAAAATAATGAATTTAATCCTTTTTGGAATAAGGCTGTAACATAACAAAAAGTAGAATAGTAGAATAAGTGAAGCGATGTGAATACTTTCCAGATGCACTGTATTCCCCATACTCATTCACCTAGGGGGACCAGATATCTGGGAGTCCTCTTATTCTGAAGGGAGTTTTTAGATTCTGATAAGTATCAATAACATCTGATTTGTAAGGAATACCATAATCCCTTTTTTAAAGGGACATTCTAATTTTTTTTTAAATGGGAAAACTCCTTTGGGTGCCCCTTTAAATTCAAAAACAGACTTTTATTCATGCATGCAGCCTGGATGACAAGGAAAGGGGAGGCAGTGAGTGCGCCCGCCCATCCCCCCAACTATACCAGGCTATATGCCTTCAAAATTGGAAGGCACCTTGTCCCAATGTTGAGCGGACAAGGGCATCAACCCTACATGGGGCAAATTTCCCCTAAGAAAAGTTTAAAGTAAATAAAAACATCCGCACATGGACAAAGTCCTTTATTTGAAAAACAAAGTACACAATGCTCGTCAATGTAAATCCAATGTCCATCATTTTGTTCAACAATGTAGATCCTTGTCACGGGGAGCCTGACAATGTTGACATGACGATCCACTGCATGACAATGTTCACCCACTGCAGTTCAGTGGCAAAATGACAGACCCCCAGCAGGCTGCTGTATGTAATTAACCACTTGAAATGCCTGGGTGACGTCATTGACCAAATATGTTCATGACCAAATCTGGTTAATGACATCACCAAGGATTCCTGGTCAGTTTGTTTACAAAAATCAGCTGGCCTGCGATCAAAAATGATAGATCCCGGCTAATTATTGTTTACAAATGTCAGCCGGAAGTTTGGGAAGAGGGGGTCAGAACTGGCCAAACATGGCCAGTTTGTTTGGACATTTGAACTGTGAATAAGCTGGATTTGGATCAAACTCACAGTCAACCTTCACACAAAACTTACCTCAATACCTAAGCATATTTATGGTGTTTTCATTAGATAATAGCAAAACACAATGGTATGTTAATTGGGTCAATTGGCTTTAGCATGCATCTATTCTTTGGCCAACTTTTTGATGAAGTGTGTACGTTTGTAGGGGTTGTCCCATTTTGGTTTTGGATAAAGGCAAGTACAAGGATTTTAAGCTAGTTGGGAAATATTTGCCTGCTATAAAGTTCAACTTTCACACAAGTGCTTATCATCACTTAGGAATTCGCCCCTACAAGCAGTCGCATCATTGATATTATCAGGACAAATATGACCTGTCTAAGTTCTTCCTTCAGTGCAAGGATAATATTAAACCACAGACAAGCAGATAAATCCACTTACCTATTTGCCAGTTCCATAGATATTTCTTCCAGTGAGCGTCCTTTTGTATTAGGAACAAACATTATAACAAATGCAAGACATATTAGGCTCATTACAGCATAACTGAAGATCATCAACGGCAAGCCAATAGTCTCTGTTCATATGAAGGAGAGGGAAAGACACAATTACCATTTTTTTAAATGAGTGAAAATGTTAGAAAACATTGATTCAGTCTCCTAGGTTGTCAAAATTTGCTTTTATGTGATCCCAAAAGCAAAAATGCAATGTTTTGCAACTTACCAGCTTTTAGCTTCATTCACACCTGGGCGTTATGAATCGTGGGTGGAATCGCCATGATTCCGACCGTGATTTAGAATCACAATACGCTGGACGCATTTGCGATGCCATTATTTCTCAATGGCACCCTAAACGCGGTGCGATTTTGCCGCAATCGTCGTGCGACAAATCACTGCAAACTCGCGCCAACAAAATCGTAAGACCTGCGTCACCCAAAAGAAGTTCCAGAGCCTTCTTTAGGGTGACACGCATCTTTCCATTTTGTTTGCACGATTTTGCTGCGATTTGTAGTGCGACAATCGCGGGAAAATCGCACCCCATTTAGGGTGCCATTGAGAAATAATGGCATCGCAAATGCATCCAGCATTTTGCCACGATAAGGCCCGCAATTCAAATCGCCCAGGTGTGAATGGAACCTTAGATGTGATAGCTACATTCGTTTTTTCATTTTTTTACCTTTATTTTCACCTGTTGATCCTACCAGTAACATACCGTATATACTCGAGTATAAGCCGACCTGAGTATAAGCCGAGGTACCTACTTTTACCACAAAAAAATGGGAAAACTTATTGACTCGAGTATAAGCCGAGGGGAGGAAATGTGCCCATTGCCCAACCTTACTGTGCCCATTGCCATCTCACTCTGCCACCTCACTGCCCATTGTCACCTCACTGTGCCCATTGTCGCCTCACTGTGCCCCCTTACTGTGCCCATTGCCATCTCACTGCCCATTGTCACCTCCCTGTGCCCCCTTACTGTGTCCATTGCAGCCTCCCTGTGTCCGAGTCAGTGTACCTCAAAATCTTGTAATTCCACGGCCGGCATCCATTGTTCAAATCTCGCGCCGTTCTCCCTGTCCCTTCCGTGATAGGCGTTTCCAGCAAACACTGTGTTGAGTGTTTGCGCCTATCACGGAGGTCCTCTCATTCTCCGACTCCGTTTCCCAGCAGGCACTGTGTTCAGTGCTCCGCCAATCACGGACCTCGGACAAGAGGACCTCCGTGATAGGCGCAAACACTCAACACAGTGTTTGCTGGAAACGCCTATCGCGGAAGGTACAGGGAGAACGGCGCGAGATTTGAACAATGGACGCCGGCCGCGGAATTTCGCGATTTTCAGGTACTGACTCGAGTATAAGCCGAGGGGTATACTTTCAGCCCTAAAAAAAGGGCTGAAAAACTCGGCTTATACTCGAGTATATACGGTACTTACTATCCCAGGGTGGCGGCACTTACTCACACTACTGTATCAGAAAACACATTCAATGCTATGTTCACGGACCAAAGGGGAACAAATAGGAAAATTTCACTGTCAAAATTTTAATTTTGCATCAATAATTAGTAATACTTACACACTTAATAATAATGGATCCATATGTCTAATAACAAATGTTATCGATTTAGTATTACCTTCACCAAAATTATTACCATCATGAAAATAAAGCTCCTAAATAAATATGAAGTGATGTTTTTTTAGTGAGGACTTTCCCCCAAAAATTTCAGTCTGCTAAATAAGATTTTTAAGCCGCCACTGATTAAACCACTAGAAAATTACAATCACAAAGGCAAAAGTGCCCCAATATACAGTGTATATAAAAAGTCTACACACCCCTATTAAAATGTCAGGTTTCTGTGATATAATTTTTTTTAGACAAAGATAAATAATTGCAGAACATTTTTACCTTTAATGTGACCTATAAACTGTACAACTCAATTGAAAAACAAACTGTGAAATCTTTGGGGGGGGGGGGGGGGGGTTTAAAATAAAAAAATAAAAAAATATTTTTGCATAAGTGTGCACACCCTCTTATAACTGGGGATGTAGCTGTGTTCAGAGTTAAGCACTCGGATTCAAATTAATGTTAAACAGAAGTCAGTACACACCTGCCATCATTTAAAGTGCCTCAGATTAACCCCAAATAATGTTCAGCTGTTCTAGTAGGTCTTTCTTGCCATTTTCTTAGTCACAACCTACAGCAAAAGCTAAATTTTGCAAAAACACATCTTAAGTCTCCAAAAGGCATGTGGGAAAATGTGTTACGGTCTGATAAGAGGTTGAACTTTTTGGCCATAATTCCAAAAGTTATGTTTGGCTCAAAAACAACACTGCACATCAACAAAAGTGAAGCATGGTGGTGGCAGCATCATGCTTTAGGGCTGTTTTTCTTCAGCTGGAACAGGAGCCTTAGTCGAGGTAGAGGGAATTATGAACAGTTCCAAATACCAGTCAATATTGGCACAAAACATTCAGGCTTCTGCTAGAAAGCTGACCAAGAAGAGGAACTTCATCTTTCAGCATGACAATGGCCCAAAGCCTACTTCCAAATCAACAAAGAAATGGCTTCACCAGAAGAAGATTAAAGTTTTGGAATGGCCCAGCCAGAGCCCACACCTGAATCCGATTGAAAATCTGTGGGGTGATCTGAAGAGGTCTGTGAACAGAAGATGCACTCACAATCTGACAGATTTGGAGTGTTTTTGCAAAGAAGAGTGGGCAAATATTGCCAAGTCAAGATGAGCCATGCTGATACTCATACCCAAAAAGACGGAGTGCTGTAATAAAATCATAAGGTGCTTCAATAAAGTACGGTATTAGTTTAAAGTAGTTGTAAACCCTTACATACCACTTTTTGCTACAGGTAAGCCTATAATAAGGCTTACCTGTAGCTACCCTGGATATCTTCTAAACCTGCATGGTTTAGGAGATATCCCCCTGTATCTGCATGTGCCAAAGTCATCGGCACATGCACACTGAAGCAAAAAAAGTAATCGCCACATGCGCACTGAAGCAATGGCACGTCGTGCCATTGCTTCAGTTGGACTGTGCTGTTTCTGGCGGCTCCCGCGCGCATGAGCGGGAGTGACATTACGTGGCTCCGGCGAATCACAGAGCCGGAGTCCACGGCCTCGGAAGGAAGAGGGGCGAAAAAATGGACGCAGCCTGCACACGGGACAGTGCTGGATTCGTTTGCAGGTAAGTGTCACATAATGGGCTAGTATGCGATGCATACTAGCCCATTATGTTTTTAATTTGCAGGCTTTGCAGGGAGCAAAAGAGGAAGTAAAACCCATCAGGGTTTACTTCTTCTTTAAGGGTGGGCACACTTATGCAACCATATTTTTTTAGTTTTTTAGTTTTACTTCCCTCCGCCTAAAAGATTTCAGTTTGTTGTTCAACCGAGTTGTACAGTTTATAGGTCACATTAAAGGTGGTAAAAAGTTCTGAAATGATTTAACTTTGTCTCACTTTTTTACATCACAGAAACCTGACATTTTATTTTAACTTTTTATATCCACTGCATGTATGTATGTATGTGTATATACAGTGGGTACGGAAAGTATTCAG
Source organism: Rana muscosa (assembly GCA_029206835.1). Lineage (NCBI taxonomy): Eukaryota > Metazoa > Chordata > Amphibia > Anura > Ranidae > Rana > Rana muscosa. Next base: position 845,595,885 of record CM055121.1, read on the forward strand.
ACCTCCTTAAATTTTTCACTCTTTGTTATATTGCAGCCATTTGCTAAAATCATTTAAGTTCATTTTTTTCCTCATTAATGTACACACAGCACCCCATATTGACAAAAAAACACAGAATTGTTGACATTTTTGCAGATTTATTAAAAAATAAAAACTGAAATATCACATGGTCCTAAGTATTCAGACCCTTTGCTGTGACACTCATATATTTAACTCAGGTGCTGTCCATTTCTTCTGATCATCCTTGCGATGGTTCTACACCTTGATTTGAGTCCAGCTGTGTTTGATTATACTGATTGGACTTGATTAGGAAAGCCACACACCTGTCTATATAAGACCTTACCGCTCACAGTGCATGTCAGAGCAAATGAGAATCATGAGGTCAAAGGAACTGCCTGAAGAGCTCAGAGACAGAATTGTGGCAAGGCACAGATCTGGCCAAGGTTACAAAAAAAATTCTGCTGCACTTAAGGTTCCTAAGAGCACAGTGGCCTCCATAATCCTTAAATGGAAGACGTTTGGGATGACCAGAACCCTTCCTAGAGCTGGCCGTCCAGCCAAACTGAGCTATCAGGGGAGAAGAGCCTTGGTGAGAGAGGTAAAGAAGAACCCAAAGATCACTGTGGCTGAGCTCCAGAGATGCAGTCGGGAGATGGGAGAAAGTTGTAGAGAGTCAACCATCACTGCAGCCCTCTACCAGTCAGGGCTTTATGGCAGAGTGGCCCGACGGAAGCCTTTCCTCAGTGCAAGACACATGAAAGCCCACATGGAGTTTGCTAAAAAAACACCTGAAGGACTCCAAGATGGTGACAAATAAGATTCTCTGGTCTGATGAGACCAAGATAGAACTTTTTGACCTTAATTCTAAGCGGTATGTGTGGAGAAAACCAGGCACTGCTCATCACCTGTCCAATACAGTCCCAACAGTGAAGCATGGTGGTGGCAGCATCATGCTGTGGGGGTGTTTTTCAGCTGCAGGGACAGGATGACTGGTTGCAATTGAGGGAAAGATGAATACGGCCAAATACAGGGATATCCTGGACGAAAACCTTCTCCAGAGTGCTCAGGACCTCAGACTGGGCCAATGGTTTACCTTCCAACAAGACAATGACCCTAAGCACACAGCTAAAATAACGAAGGAGTGGCTTCACAACAACTCTGTGACTGTTCTTGAATGGCCCAGCCAAAGCCCTGACCTAAACCCAATTGGGCATCTCTGGAGAGACCTAAAAATGGCTGTCCACCAACGTTTACCATCCAGGTGTGAAAAACTTGTTGCATCTTTCCCAAAAAGACTCATGGCTGTATTAGATCAAAAGGGTGCTTCTACTAAATACTGAGCAAAGGGTCTGAATACTTAGGACCATGTGATATTTCAGTTTTTCATTTTTAATAAATCTACAAAAATGTCAACAATTCTGTGTTTTTCTGTCAATATGGGGTGCTGTGTGTACTTACATGTACTTATTAAATGAACTTAAATGATTTTAGCAAATGGCTGAAATATAACGAAGAGTGAAAAATTTAAGGGGGTCTGAATACTTTCCGTACCCACTGTATATTAAACTGTATGTACTGTATATGTGTGTTACCTATTGAGTGGATGTCATCATACACCTACATATACTCTATGATAACTATTAGACTGGCTGCTTTAATCAGATTCTCTTATCCAGTCTTCGTCATATACAGTCTGTTGGGTGTGTAGCTAAGTGTGTTTGATAGGACCTTGAACTTAATAAGCTGTACTATATCAAATCAAAATTAAATATTTAAAATGTGTTTTAGTGTTAATAAACCTGGGGTGGAATTTTTATTAATCTCTGATAAGAAATAAATGACGTGGCTGTCAATAATGTGTTGTGTGCCTGTAACAGGAACATTTACTGTACTCGTATTAATACGAAAATCAGTGTTTCGCAACACACTTGCATTCATATAGCAAACAATGAGTGAATAAATCATTCACTTGGAAATTAGTACATAAATTGTCTATTTATTCTAATACTATGACAAAAATATTGAAATCCTTTTAAATAAGTGTTAACTGGGCTTATTCAACAAGCAATGAAAGAGTACTGTCCTATGCTCAAACAGAAGCAAGATAAGGCAACCAGTCAGATTTAAAATGTACTATTTTCAGATCAGTGCAAGATGAGTTTTGAATCGCTTCTATGAGTTTCTGCATTGTTTTCAAATACATCCTTTTCTTTATTAATTTTATATATTTTTCATCAGGATTTTGAATTAAAAAGCATAAAATTAAACAGAACTCTTACCAGTGAGCGTAAGGAAGGTCAGGGATATGAGGAGGTTCATGCCCCAGTTCATGCTACTAGTTATTGCAAAAGCCCGACCTTTAATACCCGCAGGAAAGATCTCACTCTGCACCAGCCAAGCCACTAAAACACAAAAAAAACAACAGTTTACCAACTAGCTGAAGGATATGAAAATCAAGGCAATATCTATCTAACAAATATCAATGTTTTATTTTTATTTCAAACATTTGTGTTGAAATCCCCACTTGTTAATTTCAGGATCTGCAGTGCTAAGATCCGTCTACTAAATGAGAAATATGGTGTCATCTATTTATTAGTGTTAGTGAAACGTTAGAAAATCTGTTTTAGTTCACATATATAGAGACCTGGAGAAAGAAACATGTCTAGTGCATGTGTGAAAATACTCAGTCTGATGCAAGCCGTTCTTTCTTCTTAGTAGTGCTATACAGTAGTTGTGTCTTTCTGTGAAAATACAATATATTAGTCCTTTAATGGAGCACCTAAGTGCTCTTATTTAGCACCTGTTCGGGGTTCCTAATCTTAATCTTTCTTTTTGGGGCCCCATTACATCTTTAAACCTATCTGCTTGGGTTTACAATTTTTAATTAGATATTTACTTATTGTGTATGGAATATAAAAAAAAAAGCGTGTACCCAAAGATTGCAGATAATTCAAATCATATTTTTTTTTGTGTGAGTTGTCAATGTATTGTTTGTGAGTTGATTTTCAAACAAATTATCGAATTTTTCTGTAACAAAAGGTTGCATTTTTGGCTTCTCGTGTTTTGGCATGCAATAAAATGGTTATAACACCCAGTGATCTGTGTACTCTTTTAAAACTATTCTGCTAAGTAAAACATGTAGCCAGTACACATAGTAAAATAACCAGTAGCCACTGCCAGTAAAATTGGCAAGCAATAGATTGCTACTGCAAAGATCTGTTACTGCAAGGTGAGGTGTAGCACGAGGCTTAAGGAGATACCGAGAGTCTAAACAACTACAGTGAGGGAAAAAAGTAGGATTTTTAAAACAGCTTACCTGTAAAATCCTTTTCTTGGAGTACATCACGGGACACAGAGCAGCATAGTCATTACTATGTGGGTTATATAGAATTACCTTCAGGTGCTGGCACTGGCAACTTCCAAAACAGGAAGTACCCTCCCCTATATAAGCCCCTCCCATCCGGGAGTACCTCAGTTTTGTAGCAAAGCAATACGTGTCCCCAAAAGAGGGGTGGGAGCTCTGTGTCCCGTGATGTACTCCAAGAAAAGGATTTTACAGGTAAGCTGTTTTAAAAATCCTACTTTCTTGTTCATACATCACGGGACACAGAGCAGCATAGTCATTACTATGTGGGACGTCCCAAAGCAATGCCACATGAGGGGGGGGATACACCATACATAAGCTGGGCGCCATCAGGCATGAGGATCTTTTGCGGCCTGCAACACACTGCGCCCAAAGGCGACATCCTCCTGACTTCTAACGTCCACCTGGTAGAACCTAGTAAACGTGTGTACTGAAGACCATGTTGCGGCCTTACAAATTTGCGCCAGGGAGGCCTGGTGATGCACTGCCCATGAAGTTCCAACTGCTCTCGTGGAGTGCGCCCTAACTTTGAACGGAGGCGGTCTACTTCTCAAGCCATAGGCTTGTATTATGACCTGTCAAATCCACTTGGCTAAAGTAGATTTTGATGCTGCCTGACCCTTTCTGGGGCCTTCCGGCAGAACAAACAAAGAATCCGTTCTACGAATCTGAGCAGTGGCTTTTAGATAAGCTTTAACTGCTCTTACTACATCCAAAGAATGCAATAACTTTTCCTCTACCGAGCTTGGTTTGGGGAAAAAAGAAGGAAGAACCACATCCTGGTTCAAGTGAAACCTCGATACCACCTTAGGAAGAAAGGCTGGGTGAGGACGTAATACTACTCTGTCCTTATGGATAACCAGATATGGCTCTTTACAGGACATGGCGGCTAATTCCGACACTCTTCTAGCCGAGCATAGGGCTACTAAAAATATCAATTTCCTGGTGAGTAGAACCAAGGAAATGTGCCGCAAAGGTTCAAATGGCTGCTTCTGCAGAACCGACAGAACCAAATTTAGATCCCATGGGCATATGGGAGCCTTAATCGGTGGAATAATACGAGTCACACCTTGCATAAAGGATTTGACAAGTGAATGCATAGCCAGGGGCCTTTGAAATAGTATTGACAAGGCCGAAACCTGGCCCTTGATAGTACTTAAGGCAAACTTCCTGTCTACAGCCCACTGCAGGAAGTCCAGAATTCTGCCTATAACGTACTTACGTGGATGCCATTTTCTGGCCTCGCACCAAGTGATGTACGCCTTCCAAACTCTATAGTAGATCTGCCTGGATACAGGCTTCCTGGCATTGATTATAGTTGATACCACAGAGTTAGAGAGACCTCTCTTCTTTAGGATGTGGGATTCAATAGCCAGGCCGTTAAACTTAGAGTTAGTAAGGAAGGGTGGTATATCGGTCCTTGCGAAAGCAGGTCCGGACGACGTGGAAGGGTCCAAGGACTCCCCACAGACATTTTGATGATCTCCGCGTACCAGGCCCTTCGGGGGCCACGCTGGAGCCACCAGGATCACCGGCTTCTTCTCCAACCTGACTCTGCGAAGGAGTCGAGGCAACAATTGTAGCGGAGGGAATGCATATATCAGTCTGAACTGATCCCAAGGGAACACCAGAGCATCCGAGCCGCAAGCGAGGGGATCCCTTGTCCGGGAGACAAATCTGTCCACCTTTGCGTTGAATCTGGATGCTAGCAGATCTACATCCGGTGTTCCCCACCGCTGACATATTGCTCGGAAGACCTCGGGATGAAGGGACCATTCCCCTGGGCATAACTGTTGGCGACTCAGAAAGTCCGCCTTCCAATTCTCCACCCCTGGAATGAAGACAGCTGATATACATGGGACATGCTTTTCTGCCCATTCCAGGATGTGACTTACTTCCCTCTGGGCTGCACGACTCCTGGTGCCTCCCTGATGATTGATATATGCCACTGCTGTGGCATTGTCTGATTGAATTCTGACAGGGGACCCTTGGAGTCTGGATGTCCAGGCTACTAGGGCGTACCGGGCTGCTCGTATCTCTAAGAGATTGATGGGCAGGGTTTTTACTACATTTGACCATCTGCCCTGGAGAGACCATTGCTCCAGTACTGCCCCCCAGCCTATAAGGCTGGCATCTGTAGTGACCACCTTCCAAGATATCGGGCTGAAGGGTTTTCCCTTCTGGAGATTCTGGGGGATCAACCACCAGCAGAGACTCTTCCGAACGGAAGGGGACAAAGCCATCGGGAAGTCTAGAGCCTGAACTTTTCCGTTCCAGGCTGACAATATGGCCCTTTGTAAATTCCTTGAGTGGAATTGGGCGTATGGCACAGCTTCGAATGATGCTACCATCTTTCCTAGCAGCCTCATGCACAGGCGTATGGACGGCTGTCTTTTTGCACAAAGCAGACGGACCAAGGCCCTCAAAGAGGATACCTTGTCTAGAGGTAAGAAAATCTTCCTCTGGTCTGAATCCAGCCGTAGCCCTAGATATACCAGGTTTTTCACTGGCTGTAGGGCTGACTTGTCCAGGTTGATGACCCAACCGTGAGATTCTAGATACTTGATTGTATCGACAATTACCACTTCTAGCTTGGCAACTGAGTGGTCCATCAACAACAGGTCGTCTAGGTATGCCATTATCGTTACACCCCGTGTTCTTAGATCGGCCAACAGTGGGGCCAGAATTTTTGTGAACACTCGTGGTGCTGTGGCCAGACCGAATGGTAAGGCTCTGAACTGAAAATGGCGCCCTTCTACTGCAAAGCGTAGGAATTTTTGATGACCTGGAAAGATGGGAACATGCAAGTAAGCATCTTTGATGTCGATCGAGGCTAACCATTCCTCCCCTTGTAGGGCAGCGGTGACCGATCGGATCGACTCCATCCGGAAAGACCGGACGTTTAGAAATTTGTTTAGACTCTTTAGGTCCAATATGGGTCTTATGTCCCCGTTTGGCTTCGGGACTGTGAAAAGGTTTGAGTAGAAACCCAACCCCCACTCTTCCATAGGAACCTCCATAATTACTCCTTGGAGCAATAGTTGTTCTAACGCCAATAGGAGAGACCCTCTTTTCAGAGGGTCTCTTGGCATGCCTGACCACATAAAATGGGACGGAGGAGACTCTTTTAACTCCAACTTGTATCCCAGAGTTACTGCGGAGAGCACCCATCTGTCTTTGATCGTCTCCCGCCAGGTCTCTGCGAACAACTGAAGTCTTCCCCCCACCCGTTTGAGTGGGGGCAGCCCTTCATAGGCTTGACTTGGAGGCTGGTTTAGTACCTCTTCGGATCCAGGGCTTTTTATTACCCTGTGGCTGTCCCTGATTTTTACCTCCTGAGTTTGACCGAGGAGGCCGTCGGAACTGCTTAGTAGCAGACGTCGCAGGGATAGGAGAGGTAGTCCTCTTAAAAGATGGACCCCTAGACCTCTTTTTACTCGGTAAGAGAGTACTTTTACCACTGGAAATCTTCTGGATATACTTATCCAGGTCTTCGCCAAAAAGGCGTTCCCCATGAAATGGGAAGCTAACTAAGAGCTTCTTACAGGGAGCTTCAGCAGACCAGTTTTTGAGCCACAGAAGCCTACGCATATGTACCAAAGACAGCGTGAGGCGGGAGGCCTGATGGATAGAATCCTTGATGGCGTCAACCGCAAAGCATAATGCTCTAGGCAGATCAGCCAGAGCCTGGGCCTGCTGGTCTGGCAAATCCCTCAGGACCATTTTCATTTGATCCTTTAAAGCTTGGCAGACCCCAATAGCTGCCACTGCTGGCTGTGTAACAGCCCCTGCTGTGGAAAAAGCAGATTTTAATAAAGATTCCAATTTTTTATCCACTGGATCTTTGAACATTTGAACATTATCTACTGGACATGTCAGTGATTTGTTCACAGAAGAGATGGCTGCATCCACCGTAGGAACATTCCATCTCTGGGTGAACTTTTCCTCCATGGGATAGATCACCGGAAACCTTTTAGGTGGAACAAATAGTTTATCAGGATGTTCCCAGTCCTGGTATATAAGTCCTTCCAATAATGGATGTATTGGAAAGGAGCAATTAACCTGGGGAGCTTTTAGCGACCCCAATGAGGAGACAGCAGTAGTTGATGGTTCAACAAGAGGCATTTTAAATGCAGATCGAACCATGTCAGTTAGGGTCTGGACCCACAATCTTTCAGTCTGTGATGCTGAAAATGGTTCATCTACTGTCGATTCCTCAAAAACAGAGCTAACCTCCTCCTGATCCCCTTCAGGTAGGTCAGTCCCTTCCTGGGACTGTTGCTCTGCCAACAGGCACTCTAATGGAGGTGATGGAGATCTGGCGCGCTTTCTTTCCTGTAGAGAAGAAACGATCAATGCAGCCAATCTCTGCTCCAATCCCTCCAGAGTTGAGGAAAAAACCTCCTCTGTTATATATGCAGGAGCAGGTGGACTGAGGACAGCCGCAGTACCTGGCACTCCCGGGGGTTCCTTATGGGTATTAACCTCTGATTTCTCAGGGGAGGAGGGTGCAGATGACTGCTCCAGATCCTCAGAGCCCGATGGAGACCCCCTACACTTCCTGAGAGGTATATCTCTGAGTTTTTTAGGCGGCATATTCCTTAGTTCAAAGCTGAGGTATTCCAGCCGCAATACACCCCTTACTGAAATAGTCTAATGCAATTTGCTGCTATGTACATCAGTGAGTGTCTACTAATGCGTCTTTCTGGGGATGCCTGTATCAACCGCCCGCTGTAAGCCCCTATACCATGCTACCAGCTCCTTTTCATGCTCTGTGTCCATAGCAAGCAGCGTGGACTGAGTCCTTTTATCTTGCTGGGACGCCCGCACATGCGCAGAAGCGCTGGGCGCACAGAGCGCGTCATCCGCCAGGCTCCGCCCCCTTTTTTTTAAGCTAAACTTTATAAAAGGAAAGCATGTGTGCGCGCGCGCGTGCACATGTGCGCTCTTGGCGCCATGTAGGGAGAGGAGCCAGGGTCCCTGTTTCACCAGGACTCGGGGATGGAAGGAAACTACTTGGCAGCATGACAGAGGAATGCAGCTTCCCTGATAGAGAGCTCACTCATCTGCCTGGACTTTCACCATGGAAGGAATAGTCCCAAGAAAAAAGACGTTCCACAGCGGCCTCTAGTGGACAAACACAGGTACCGCACTTTTGTCTTTTTTTTTTTTTTTTTAAAACCTCCTTTATGAAAAACATTTCCAGGTTTACAGTTTTTTTAAAACTTCCCTTATGAAAAAACATTTCTAGGATTTCTTAGGCATATACAGCTATTAGCGGGAATACCCTTTAGGTAACAGGCAGAAAGACATATTAGGCTTGGGGGTCCCCTCAATAGAACCAAGTTCCTGAGGGGCCCCCACTTACCTTTTCCCCGCCGCAGGACTTTGTTTGGTCCACAGAAGCCCAAACTTCACCTCTCACGGCAGGCATTGTACTAGACCTTCAGGGACCGGGTCCCCAAGGATTCCACTCCCCTGGACCTGTATAGCACCCTGCACAGATAGCCTCTTGGTTTTGGGTATGACCAGAGCTCTGGATCCCAGGGTCCAGCCCTCCTAAGAGAGGCATTACAGGCAAAACCCTGCTCTTCTCTGCAAGGCCCGGGTACCGGCCGTTTAGCTATGAAGCTTTTTTGGTCGGATCCGGAATAGCTTGCTAAGGCCCAGAGAACCTGTACACAAGCCCAGATGAATACATGTTAACCTTGGCCAACACCTTAGACACTGGCAAAAAACTGAGGTACTCCCGGATGGGAGGGGCTTATATAGGGGAGGGTACTTCCTGTTTTGGAAGTTGCCAGTGCCAGCACCTGAAGGTAATTCTATATAACCCACATAGTAATGACTATGCTGCTCTGTGTCCCGTGATGTATGAACAAGAAAGTATTTGATTCCCTGCTGATTTTGTAGGTTTGCCCACTGACAAAGAAATGATCAGTCTATAATTTTAATGGTAGGTTTATTTTAACAGTGAGACAGAATAACAACCAAAAAATCCAGAAAAATGTATTTAAAAAAAGTTATACATTTATTTGCATTTTAATGAGTGAAATTTGTATTTGATCCCCTATCAATCAGCACGATTTCTGGCTCTCAGGTGTCTTCTATACAGGCAACAAGCTGAAATTAGGAGCACTCTCTAATGCACTGTACACACAATCGGATTTTCAGTCGGAAAAACCTTGGATGGTTTTTCCGACGGAATTCCGCTCAAGCTTGGCTTGCATACACACGGTCACACAAAAGTTCTCTGAACTTTCGACCGTCAAGAACGCGGTGACGTACAACACTACGACGAGCCGAGAAAATTAAGTTCGATGCTTCCGAGCATGCGTCGAATTGTTTCCGAGCATGCGTCGGATTGTTTCCGAGCATGCGTCGGAATTTTTTCCATCGGAAAAATTGAGAACCTGCTCTCAATCTTTTGCTGGCGGAAATTCCGACAGCAAAAGTCCGATGGAGCATACTGTACACACGGTCGGGATTTCCGACCAAAAGCTCACATCGGACTTTTGCTGGCGGAAATTCCGACCGCGTTTACGTGGCATAAGCCTAGGTTCACATTGATGCAATTTGGTATGCGCTTTGACATGTCAAAGTACGTGCCAAATCAGCGGCTATTGCCAGCAATTGGACCGTCCGGGTCGTTTCTGTACTACTTTTGGCGAATTCAGGGTGTGATTTGTATAGACATCTGTGCAGAAACCCGTGCATTTCAAGTCGTATGAAATCGTGCAAGTGCAGCTGAACTTGCACGATTTAAATCCCGCTGTCAGTGTGAACCCATGGTTAATGGGAGTGCTCTTAATCTCAGCTTGGTACCTGTATAAAAGAGCACCTGTCCACAGAAGCAATCAATCAGATTCCAATCTCTTCCCCATGGCCAAGATAAAAGAGCTGTCCAAGGATGTCAGGGACAAGATTGTAGATCTACACAAGGCTGGAATGGGCTATAAGACCATTGCCAACTCACCATGTTTGGAGGAGGAGGAGGAATGCTGCCTATGACCCCAACAACACCATCCCCACCATCAAACATGGAGGTGGAAACATTATGCTTTGGGGGTGTTTTTCTGCTAAGGGGACAGGAGAACTTTACCGCATCAAGGGTCAATGGATGAGACCATGTACCATCAAATTTCGGGTTGGAACCTCCTTCCCTCAGCCAGGGCATTGAAAATGGGCCATGGATAGGTATTCCAGCATGACAATGACCCAAAACACACGGCCATGGCAACAAAGGAGTGGCTCAAGAAGAAGCACAATAAGGTCCTGGAGTGGCCTAGCCAGTCTCCAGACCTTAATCCCATAGAAAATTTGTGGAGGGAGCTAAAGGTTTGAGTTACTAAATGTCAGCCTCAAAACCTTAATGACTTGGAGAGGATCTCAAAAGAGGAGTGGGATAAAGTTCCTCCTGAGATGTGTGCAAACCTGGTGGCCAACTGCAAGAAACGTCTTACCTCTGTGATTGCCAACAAGGGTTTTGCCACCAAGTACTGAGTCATGTTTTGCGAAGGGGTCAAATAATTAAAATGCAAATGAATTTATAACTTTTTTGAAATGTGTTTTTCTGGATTTTTTTGATGTTACATAGTTACATAGTCTCTCACTGTTAAAATAAACCTACCATAAAAATTATAGACTGATCATTTCTTTGTCAGTGGGCAGAATCAGCAGGGGATCAAATACCTTTTCCCCTCACTGTGTAATATACAAACAGAGAATAGAGGTTGCGTCACAGCAGGTGGAATGTCTCACCACAAGATGGTTGGGTCTTTGCCAGAGCTCTGGGTGGTGAAGAAGGAGATTGGCTGACAATCCCAGGCTGTGGCCCTCCCTGGTGGCACATTTGAGACAGAAAAACAGACTCAACAACAGAGAGTTAAAGGTCACAAACACACACGTGGATAGCAGCAAGTACCAAGACTAGATCTACTAGATGAAAAGGTTGTCAGAGAAAACCATGCAGTGGCAGAAGCAACAAAACAGCTTACATACACTTGAATAGAAGGTTGGCAGAAAAGGATGACACTCAAGAGTGGAGGCAAACTATATGCACTAGATCAGAATCAACCACACAGAATCAGAAGCGACACAACTGCTTGTGTTTGATGAAACGGTTGCCAGGAGTCCAGGACACACTTAGAACTAAACATAACCACAAAATACAGACCAAGGAATAACATGACAAAATAAAAAAAACGCAGGAATCACAAAGCAGGAACCAAACATACAAAAAAAAGGTAATGGATCAAACAAGTATGTTCTAGTAATAAGCAAACTGACATATGCCAATAATGCCGCGTACACAGGGTCGGATTTTCCAGCAGCAAAAGTCCGATGTGAGCCTTTGGTTGGAAATTCCGACCGTGTGTAGGCTCCATCTGACTTTTGCTGTTGGAATTTCCGCCAGCAAAAGATTGAGAGCAGGTTCTCAATTTTTCAGACGGGAAAAATTTCGATCGGAAATTCCGATCGTCTTTAGCAATTCCGACGCGCAAAATTCCGATGCATGCTCGGAAACAATTTGACGCATGCTCGAAGCATTGAACTTCATTTGCTCGGGTCGTCCTAGTGTTGTACGTCACCGCGTTCTTGACGGTCGAAAGCTCAGAGAACTTTTGTGTGACCGTGTGTATGCAAGCCAAGCTTGAGCGGAATTCCGTCGAAAAAAACATCCAAGGTTTTTCCGACGGAAAATCTGATCGTGTGTACGGGGCATTAGAAGGGTGGAAATACCACACAGGAGAAAATGATATGTGAAAGGCAAAGATAAGCAAATGAGCTCAGAAGGGGTAGTGTACTATACAGTGCAAAGCATGCAAATAACATATGACTAAATCTGACCTGTAGCCACATTCTCACACTTTTTATATTTTTGTTTTCCATATGTGTCTTATGTATTTTGTCAAGAAGAAACAATATCAAAATTCCTTAAATTATTTTAGTTATATAGAACTACTGTATGTAGCTACAGAGGTGTGTAATTATATATAAGGCTACCTAAATAATCCTGGTTCAGGGACCACAAAAACAAAATGGTTGTCTGCCTTTACTACTACTGGTAAAGTAAAAGAAACTGAAAACACTTACTTGGTCCCAAACCTATTGAAAATGCAGCTACATAAATCAGTAGGCTGCCTAAATACAACCATTTCATGAAAACTGGTACACTGTGTGCTTGTGCTGTAACAGCTTCTTCAGAAGGATCGGGTCCTGTCTGTATAGTCCGTTGGTCCATTTTAGTCACATTTCCTGAAGACGGAGGTAAAGACGTCCTGGTTGATAATTCACTGAATTCTTCCTGGAGAGACTCATTGTTTTTGGTTATTAGGTCTGATTTGTAAAAGTGGGAATTCTCAAAGGACTGGTTTAGATAGGAACTGGTTTTACAAATATTATTATAATTAATGTCAATGTTAAGGCTTATTATTCCCATTGTAACCAATGATGTTGCCATGACAGCAGACCCAATACAGAGGAAAGTCTTACTTCCAATTCTGTCTACAAAAAATGTTGCTGGGATTGTACTAACCACTTTCACAACTCCGATGCCTGTTGAGGCTAGGCTAGCAGCTTCATCACTCTGGTAGCCAACCGATTTCAGTACTGTAGAAGCATAAAATAAGATGTTGGGTTGCCCTGTAATTTGGACAAAGAAGCTGAGAGCTATGCCTATTAACAGACGGGCTCTCATATTGTCCCTTGAACAAAATAAGTCCCAAAAACTGTACTGGTATTCTGCTTTTATGGAGGATTTGATAGCTGTAAGCTCTTCCTTGGTCTGTGAGGTTCCTTTTAGTTTCTGAAGAACTTTGCCAGCAGCCTCATCATGTCCCTTCATGATTAAAAAACGAGGACTCGGAGGGAGAAAATACATAGCAAATGCCTGTAATGCAGCCAAAGGAATTATGAGTCCAAACATGTATTGCCAACCACTGCTAACAGTTGCAAAGAGAAAATTTGAAATGTAGGCCAGCAGTATGCCAACTACAATCATTAGTTCATTTAGAGACACCAGCATGCCTCTTCTATGATGAGGTGCAATTTCTGCAATATAAACACAGGTAGCAATTGCAGATAAAGATATGGAAATGCCAATGATGATGCGTCCTGCAATGAGGCTTCCATAGGATACAACGGTGATCAACATCAAATTTGCAAGTCCAAGTAAACAAGACGTAATCATGATTGCGATTCTCCTTCCATAGTAGTCTATAAGGAATCCTCCAACCAGTGAAGCTAAAAGTGCTCCAATTAAAAGTGCACTCACTACTAGTTCTTGCTGTTGACAGTTAAGATGTAGTAGGCTATGTAGCTGAAGAAGGGCCCCGGAGATAATACCCAGCTCATAGCCCACAAGCAGTCCACTTATAGCCGCTATGACTGAAGAAAGGACAATAAAAAGTCCACATCCTAAAGAAAAAAAAGAAGAAAACACCCAATCAGTAACACATAAACAGCAGTATATACAGTACAAGTGGCCATGACAGAGAACCTCCACATATATTTACATGTAGGGATAAATTATAAATACTGTATTTATTGGCGTATAACACTCACTTTTTTATCCTGAAAATAAAGGGTAAACTGTACCTGCGTGTTTTACACAGGGGGCTGTGTAAAGTTTTTTTTCCTGAAACTTCCTTCTTAAAGTTAGGGTGCGTGTTATACGCCTGTGCGTGTTATACGCCGATAAATACGGTAATATCAAAATTACGAATGAAAGTCAAAATACTAACAACAACTTACAAAGCCATCCACAACTCGGCCCCTAGCTAGATCACTAACCTGGTCTCAAAATACCAACCGAATCGTTCTCTTCATTCCTTCCAAGACCTCCTGCTCTCAATCCTCTTTGTTACCTCCTCCCAAGCTCATCTCCAGGACTTTTCCTGAGCGAGCCTCACCCATCCTATGGAATTCCTTACCCCAATCTGTTCGACTGTCTATTTTTAGACGATTCCTAAGCACTTCAATACCGGGCATTTTCCCCCCACTTCCTGCCCAGGCCAATTCTCAACTTTCACGCTTTGAATGACAATTGCGCGGTCGTGCGACGTGGCTCCCAAACAAAATTGACGTCCTTTTTTCCCCAGAAATAGAGCTTTCTTTTGGTGGTATTTGATGATCTCTGCGGTTTTTAATTTTTTTGCGCTATAAACAAAAATAGACTGACAATTTTGAAAAAAAAAAACAATATTTTTTACTTTTTGCTATAATAAATATCCCAATTTTTTTTCTGTTTAGGCCGATACGTATTCTACATATTTTTGGTAAAAAAAATTAGCAATAAGCGTATATTGATTGTTTTGCGCAAAAGTTATAGCGCCTAAAAAATAGGGGATAGATTTATGAAATTTATTTTCTTTTTTCTTTTTTTTACTAGTAATGGCAGTTATCTGCAATTTTTGTCAGGACTGCGATATTACATCGGACACTTTTGACACTATTTTGGGACCATTCACATTTATACAGCGAACAGTGCTATAAATATGCACTGATTACTGTATAAATGTGACTGGCAGGGAAGGGGTTAACACTAGGGGCGATCAAGGGGTTAAATGTGTTCCCTAGGGAGATATTCTCACTGTAGGGGGAGGACTGACTGGGGGAGGTGACCGATCGGTGTCCCTATGTACAAGGGCCACACCATCGGTCTCCTCTCCCTGACAGGATGTGGATCTCTGTGTTTACACACAAAGATCCATGTCCCTGGCTCTGTGACGAGCAATCGCGGGTGCCCGACGGACATCGTGGCCGCCGGGCACGAGCATCGGGTCCCCCGTGATGCCGCGAGTGCGCGCGCGCGCTCCACACTACGGGGAATCCCAGGACGTCATATGACGGCCGCCCGGAGGGACGAAGGGTTCCTGCGGCCATCATATGACTATAGGCCGGGTGGGAAGCGGCTAAAAACCCATCTCTTCAGAGAAGCCTATCCTCCCCCTACCTAATAGCTGTACATTGTCTTCTCCATCAGCTCATCCCTCACAGTTATTAACTTTTGTATTTCTTGACCCTCCCTTAGACTGTAAACTCTATCGAACAGGGGTCTCTGATTTCGTATTGAATTTTATTGTATCTGTACTGTCTGCTTTCACATTGTAATGTGCTGCACAAAGTGTCGACGCTATATAAATACTAAATAATAATAATAATTTGCCATTTTGTTATCTTTTTCTGCTACCTTATCAGACATTTAGAGGGGTAGCATTTTTCTTGTGTTACAACCAATATCAACTGCTTCTCTGGTGAGAGGCTAAAGCTGGATATACACTATACAATTTTCTTTAAGTTTTTTCCTTTAGATTTACCAAAATCATATAATATGAGGTCAAACCTTAACAGTTTAAATTTGTATGCAATCAGGCAGGCCCTTGTACTATATGGTTTGGTAAATCTAAAATAAATCAAACAACAAAAGTTGTATAGTGTGTATCCAGCTTTAGAGTATGTGAATATGATAAGCTTATGCATACACATGTGTGAAAATTTAGATACGCTCCATGGAAATTATGGACTTTTTTGACACTTGCAAACATTAGATTTTTATTCAAACTGTGCCTACAGAGAAAGGTGATATACTTTTGAATAAGAACACAAGAAAACACACCTTTTCAATAATTTATGCAATAAAAATATTAGATGTAAAGGTGTATGGTGGATTGCTTGTAGGCAAAAATCCTACAAAATGTTATTGGAAATCATATTAGGGCTTTGAGAAGGGCATAACTCTCTAGTTCTTTTTGAGCCGTTTCTTGCTGAATTCGCTAGCGTGCTGCAGGTCATTATAATGTTGAGTAATTTCCGGTTCAATTTCAATTTTTGAATGGGGGGGGCCACTCACATCAAGCACACTTTGATATGATGCACAATGTATAGTTGATTTGATGACTGAGAGATGCACAGGCTTTGAAGCATCAACACAATCCCAAATCAAAATATTTTTTATCACCATGCTTCACAGTTATGGCCTTCACCTTCAAGAAAGCCTGGGCTCTGCTTATAGATTCAGGGACAAACTTTAATTTTGCTCTAATGTTCTGTTTTCATAACCTTTTTATGAAGGTTGAATTGGTGTAACATCTTTCTGATAGTAGATGCATTCAGTTTGACCCCAGCTGTTGCAAGAATTACCTGAACGCTCCAGAATGTAATTTTTATTGTCATTGTAGTGCACTCATCCTTTACACTTTCTTTGAGTAAAAAAAACCAAAACAATTAACTGGTGTTTTTTACCTTCCCTAGCCTATCTGGCTTATCCAGAGCAAAAAAGAAATAAGAAATAGCTACACGTACACTTCGAAGTAAACCTGTCACTCAGCAACCTAGTTATGTAATTTCTGCTTCTATTAGGTGCAGATTTCAACCTTCCATTTTAAATCAATGGGCCCTCAAGGCAAGCCAGAAACCCAGGTACAACATGGGGAAAAGTGCATGTGTTACATATGATTTTTTTTCCCCATTTTTCCCTGATATATACTTTAAGACCACACATTACACTAAAGGAGAAATAGGAAGAATGGGAGATGAAAGGGGAGTCTTGTGCCATTTGAGGAAAAAATGCGAATTGGATTGCTAATACTGTCCATTACTGCAACTATGCTAAAGTCAAGCCCACTTTATTTATAATTTAGTTTATTTCCATTAAATCCTCTGCAGATAATTTCAGAGCTCATCACATGTAGAGTGGCTAATTCTGCTTCTTAAAGTCTTCACTCTCCAATGTCCTCTCTCTGTCTGTTCAATGTTTTACCAATGAGATCAAACTTTCCAAGGCAGGTGAAACCTAATGGATGCCCCTGCTGTTCACACATTAAGAGGGGAGATTTAGGTGCATTCTACTAGTAGCGACAGAAATCATGACATTACTTCCTTCATTAATTGTAACACTAAGTATTTGATATATGCAATTACGTGCAACATTCAGTATCTTGCCAGTACTTCCTGTAGATTGAGGGATTGCTTGAATGACCATCTTTATGTTATTCACAAGAAACATTCAACCAATGTAGCTAACCACTTCAATGATTTTCATGCAGGTGACCCCTCAGCTGTATCTATACAAGGTGTAGAAAAGTCCCCAAGAGAGGTGGTGATAAGTCCAGACTTCTGTGTAAAAAGGACGTTTTGGATCTTCCGTTTGGGTACACGTAAACCTGTAGGGCTCAACCATGAATGTGATGTGTCACATTTTTATGAATGAATAAAGTGCAACCTAGGTTTTTGCTACTAGTGACCCTGATAGACATTTTTTCAAATTTTTCATTCAGTCTGTTCTTTTTATGATTCATATGATGTTTTATATCTGTTATATATGTTAGAATTTCTGAATTTGTTGCCCTCAACAGGGGCAGTTTTCTGGCAATTATTGGCAGCCGCAAACCAATCGTTTCACACAGATTGGTCCAATCACAAGTAATTGTTGCATATACAGTATCTCACAAAATTGAGTACACTACGCTAACATTTTTGTAAATATTTTATTATATCTTTTAATGTGACAACGCTGAAGAAATGACACTTTGCTACAATGTAAAGTAGTGAGTGTAAGGTTTGTATAACAGTGTATATTTGCTCTCCCCTCAAAATAACTCAACACACAGCCATTCATGTCTAAACCTCTGGTAACAAAAGTGAGTACACCCCTAAGTGAAAATGTCCAAATTGAGCATACAATTTCAATATTTTGTGTGGCCACCATTATTTTCCAGCACTGCCTTAACCCTCTTGGGCATGGAGTTTACCAGAGCTTCACAGGGTACCACTGGAGTCCTCTTCCACTCCTCCACGATGACATCACAGAGATGGTGGATGTTAGAGACCTTGCGCTCCTCCACCTTCTGTTTGAGGATGCCCCACAGATGCTAAATAGGGTTTAGGTCTGGAGACATGCTTGGCCAGTCCATCACCTT
The DNA here is from genome assembly GCA_029206835.1 of Rana muscosa. Classification (NCBI taxonomy): domain Eukaryota; kingdom Metazoa; phylum Chordata; class Amphibia; order Anura; family Ranidae; genus Rana; species Rana muscosa. The sequence continues at coordinate 845,614,170 of CM055121.1, forward strand.
TCCCCTCAGCTTCTTTAGCAAGGCAGTGGTCGTCTTGGAGGTGTTTTTGGGGTCGTTATCATGTTGGAATATTGCCCTGCGGCCCAGTCTCTGAAGGGAGGGGATCATGCTCTGCTTCAGTATGTCACAGTACATGTTGGCATTCATGGTTCCCTCAATGAACTGTAGCTCCCCAGTGCCGGCAGCACCAATGCAGCCCCAGACCATGACACTCCCACCACCATGCTTGACTGTAGGCAAGACTTGTCTTTGTACTCCTCACCTGGTTACCGCCATACACGCTTCACACCATCTGAACCAAATAAGTTTATCTAGGTCTCATTAGACCACAGGACATGGTTCCAGTAATCCATATCCTTAGTCTGCTTGTCTTCAGCAAACTGTTTGCAGGCTTTCTTGTGCATCATCTTTAGAAGAGGCTTCCTTCTGGGACAACAGCCATGCAGACCAGTTTCATGCAGTGTGCAGCGTATGGTCTGAGCACTGACAGGCTGACCCCCACCCCTTCAACCTCTGCAGCAATGCTGGCAGCACTCATACGTCTATTGCGAAAAGACAACCTCTGGATATGATGCTGAGCAGACGCACTTAACGTCCTTGGTCAACCATGGCAAGGCCTATTCTGAGTGGAACCTGTCCTATTAAACCACTGTATGGCCTCGGCCACTGTGCTGCAGCTCAGTTTCAAGGTCTTGGCAATCTTCTTATAGCCTAAAATGGCTAATTGGACCTAATTTGGACATTTTCAATTAGGGGTGTACTCACTTTTGTTGCCAGCGGTTTAGACATTAATGGCTGTGTGTTGAGTTATTTTGAGGGGACAGCAAATTTACACTGTTATACAAGCTGTACACTCACTACTTTACATTGTAGCAAAGTGTAATTTCTTCAGTGTTGTCACATGAAAAGATATAATAAAATATTTACAAAAATGTGAGGGGTGTACTCACTTTTGCGAGATACTGTATTTATATATATATATATATATATATATATATATTAGGGCTGTTACTGATTAAAATTTTTGTGTTCGATTAATCGATTTTTTTTTAATCGATTAATCGACTAATTTTGATTAATTATAACGCACATACAGATCCAACTACTTTTAGCTGATCTCCTTGCAGGCTGATTCCGAGTGCAGCTACCAACCACTGGAAAAATGTATAGCAGGATACAAAAAACACACAAAGGCAGCGCTTTTATAGTCTTCAAGTAGGTAACAAAATAAATATTGCACTGGAGATAAAATCGATGTAGCTACATAAACTGTAAAAATGCTGCGAGTAATACCTAGCGGTAGCAAAAGCAGTCATAAAAACATGTAGCTAAGTATGATACTGGTATAAATATGTGTACAATGATACCACTGCTGAATCCAGGAGAGGTTAACATCAGTCTGTCGGCATGTAGATGTCCCGTGAACGGAACTATCACAACTCCCAGTGGATGGCTGTAGAATCCCAGGTTGATAGAGGAAAGTGTAACAGCCCTTGCGTGTGGCAGATAGTAAGGTCCCACCGGCATGCAGATATGAAGGCACAGCAAAGAAGCCCTTCAGATGGACACGGCAAAAGCCCCGCCGGTGTCCGTGACGTCACCGGACCTCCGACAGAACTCCCTGAAGACCCGGAAGACGGCGGAGAGGTGCGTACCGATCAAAAGAATTTTGATTGATTAAAAAAATGAATCGATTAATCGAGGAATTAATAGTTAATTTCCACAGCCCTAATCAATATATCTCTGTAGTGGACATTTGTATGACTAAGCACTAATGGAGCGTGAAACTTGTTAGCTGGTGATGCTGTGCCTCTCTATTTGTGCCTTTGGATATGTTTTTATGGACTTGCTGAAATAAAAGTGATTTTACTGGACGCGCGACCAACCAGAATTATTTTTGCTCATCTGGTATCTAAACTGTGGCTGTGAGGAATGTGTTATTACTTTTTTTGTTTTTTAAATCAGGCTTTCTGTGAGACACAAAGCAGCCTGCAGTGTGTGTTTGGTGGGGGGGGGTCTGGGTGTTTGGAGGAGGAAGAATGGAACTTCCCCTTTTGGGTGAAGTTCCACTTTAACTACAAAAACTTAGTACAAAAGTAATTACCGTACATTTTTGCTATTGGGTACAAAACTACCTAAATACAGTATATATGCAGTTCTTAGTAAGATATTACACCAATGTGGCCATTGGCCAATCATGGATCATGCAGATTGCAGAAATGTTAATTTTTTTATGTAAATTCAATGTGCTATTAACTACACAAAATGGCCTTCAGCATGGAATATTTTTTTCAGATATTTTTCTGTTAGTTTAAACAAGGGTGGTATGAGTAGCATTAAATATGTAAAAACAATGAATGCATAAAACCATTATGTACTTACTAGCTGACTTGAAGCCAGTGAGCCATATATAACGTTGCCAGCTGGCAAGTTTATTCATACTTTCCATGACAAGTAATGAATATTTAGCGAGAAGTTGCGTCAATGCACAACATGCACATCTCAAAAAACAGGGTAAGCTGCCATGTTAAAGCATGCCAAAAATCCTTCTTAAAATACAGATAAAGATTTTGTCATTGTAAGCTTGAAAGATCTGTTGTTGCATATCAGAGGCGTAACTAGAACCTTCAGGGCCCCGGTGCAAGAAACCATAAAGGCCCCCCCCCGACACCCCCACCCTTACATTGCATTCCGTAGCGTTCCCCTTTACATCAGAGCTCTCCCTTACATCAGGGTCTGTAGCATTCCCCTTTACGTCAGAGTTCCCCTTTAGATCAGGGTCTGCAGAGTTCCCCTTTACATCAGATTCCATATTTCCCCATAGTTCTCCCTTCCATCAGAGTCTGCATGGTTCTCCCTTACAGTGTACCCTGATGAAGAGGAGAGCTCTGTGGATCCTGATGTAAAGGGGAACTCTGATGTAAAGGTGAATGCTGCGGATCATTATGTAAAGGGAAACGCTGTAGACTCTGATGTAAGCGGGGCTCTGTGACCATGGTCCCCCTTACATCATAGTCCGCAGCATTCCCCTTTACATCATAGTTCCCCTTTACACCAGAGTCCGCAGGGTTCCCCCTTACAGTGTAAGGTCGAACTCTGCAGGCCCTGATGTACAGGGGAACTCTGATGTAAAGAGGAATGCTGTGAACTCAAGTGTAAAGGGAAACTCTGATGTTAGGTGGCCCCTCCCGTTACATCAGAGTCTACAGCGTTCCCTTTTACATCAGGGTCCACAGAGTTCTCCCTTGCACTGGGGGTAATCCTTTAGACTTTGATGCAAAGGGTATGATGTGAAGGGGGACTCTGGTGACCACAGTGACCCCCCCCATAGACTCTGTGTGGCCTGGCTGGAGCTGTCAAACTGACCTCACCTCCTCCATTGCTCAGGTGCAGGACAGGCTCAGGCAGACCTTGGCTTTGATCGTTGATCCTCTTCTCTTCTCCTCCCGACTCTCCCACTCCCCCTCTTCATATCACCCACCCGTTCAGTGTAAATTATGTCATTCACAAATAACATTTGTCCCATAGTTGTGGGTTTTGGGCGCCATTTTGTTGAAGACCAACTCCTCTCTGTGTATATGGGCAAACTTCAACAAAATGGCGCCGGCAATGGAGACATTTGCTTGTCAGGGGGGTGGGCTCCAGCTGATGGAGAGCTGAGGGGGAGATGTCCCATCCAGCCCAGCCGGAGTGCGAATCTGCAGGCGTTCTGCAGGATTGGTGTGTGCCGACGTATCCTCCTCCTCGAAATGTCACCACGCGGCCGCCCCGCCCCCCGAGTCTGTCCTAACCCGATCACTATTTGGCCATCCTGAGGCCCCCCCACAGCGGCGGAACAACAGGGCCCAGTTGCGGAGGCGATTGTTGCAACCCTGATAATTCTGCCACTGTTGCATATCTTATACGTCTGTACTAACTTTTCCTGTTTTTATTTTAGTTATCAGTGATTAATGCACTGATCTAGTGGCTGATACACCAGATTGCACGTGTGCTGATGTGTTATTTTGTGTTTTAACAAGCACTGTGTTAAGGCAGCACATTTCAATGGGCTGAAAACACATTACTATACATACAGTGCCTTGCAAAAGTATTCACCCCCCTTGACATTTTCGTGTTTTGTTGCCTCACAACCTGGAATTAACATGGATTGTTTGAGGATTTGCATCATTTAATTTACAGAACCTGCCCACAACTTTGAAGATTTTTTTTTTTTTTATTGCGAAGCAAACAAATAGGACAACATAACAGAAAAAGTCAATGTGCATAACTATTCACCCCCCCTAAAGTCAATACTTTGTAGAGCCACCTTTTGCGGCTATCACAGCTCCAAGTCGCTTTGGATAAGTCTCTATGAGTTTGCCACATCTTACCACTGGGATTTTTGCCCATTTCTCCTTGCAGAACTGCTTTAGCTCCTTCAAGTGGGATGGTTTGCGCGTGTGAACAGCAATCTTTAAGTCTGACCACAGATTTTCTATTGGATTGAGGTCTGGGCTTTGACTAGGCCATTCCAACACATTTACATGTTTTCCCTTAAACCACCAAGTGTTGCTTTAGCAGTGTGTTTGGGGTCATTGTCCTGCTGGAAGGTGAACCTCTGTCCTAGCCTCAAATCACACACAGAGTGGTACAGATTTTGCTGAAGAATATCCCTGTATTTAGCACCATCCATCTTTCCCTCAACTCTGACCAGTTTCCCAGTCCCGCTTGCTGAAAAACATCCCCACAGCATGATGCTGCCACCACCATGTTTCACTGTGGGGATGGTGTTCTTTGGTTGATGTGATGTGTTGGGTTTGCGCCAGACATAGTGTTTTCTTTGATGGCCAAAAAGTTCAATTTTAGTCTCATCAGACCAGAGCACCTTCCTGTATACATTTTGGGAGTCTCCCACATGCCTTTTCGCAAACTCAAAACATGCCATTTTGTTTTTTGCTGAAAGTAATGGCTTTCTTTTGGCCGCTCTGCCATAAAGCCCAACTCTACGGAGCGTACGGCTTATTGTCGTCCTATGTACAGATACTCCAGTCTCTGCTGTGGAACTCTGCAGCTCCTCCAGGGTTACCTTAGGTCTCTGTGCTGCCTCTCTGATTAATGCCCTCCTTGCCCAGTCCTTGGTGTGCGGCCGTCTCTTGGCAGGTTTGCTGTTGTGCAATGTTCTTTCCATTAGGTTATGATAGATTTGATGGTACTCCTAGGGATCAACCCTGACTTGTACTTCTCAACAACATTGACCCTTATTTCGAGAGTTCCTTGGTCTTCATGGCAGTGTTTGGTTAGTGGTGCATCTTGCTTAGGTGTTGCAGCCTCTGGGGCCTTTCAAAAAGGTGTGTATATGTAATGACAGATCATGTGACACTTAGATTGCCCACAGGTAGACATAATTTCTCTAATTATATGACTTCTGAAGGTAATTGGTTGCACCAGAGCTTTTTTATAGGCTTCATAACAAAGGGGGTGAATACATACGCACATGCCAATTATCATTTTTTTATTTCTGAAAAATAGTTTTATGTATATATTTTTCTAATTTTACTTCACCAACTTAGACTATTGTGTTCTGATCCATCACATATAATTCAGATTAAAAAAACATTGAACTAAACCCTGTAATGTAACAAAATAGGTAAAAAGCCAAGGGGGGTGAATACTTTTGCAAGGCACTGTATTTTAACAGATATGCATGATTTTTTACAACACGGTACACTACAATTCACAGATGATTTACATTTGAGCTTTGCAATGTTTTAGAACACACGTGGTGTGGTGCACCAAAACACACTCAGATCCGGTAGTTTACATGTGTAGCGGGGCCCACCCCTCTCACCCTTTCTTCTTCTCGGCTTGCTGTCTTGTCTAGGGGAACCTGGGAGGAGGGATGAGATCCACCACGGCCCATGTCCTCTTCTGGATAGAGGTGAAGGCCCGAATGTATTTTTACCATCAGGTCGTGTGTATAACCCGGGGTCAAGTCTTTCCTCTAACTGACCCCCCTTTGCTCCCAGTAACCAGAGTTCCACACCACTGAAAAGGTCCAACTCTTATTTATTCCTTAGCAGCAAATAAATCGTCACTCAGCACAGACAGGTTGTGACCAAAGAACAGTTCAGTATTGGTGGGGAGTAGGTCAAGGCACAATCCTTAATCAAGCTAAACCATTGAGATATCACCAATGGTTATAACGCACAGTGGCTGTGAATGTACTTATTTTCTTTTCTGAGTCTCTACCAGCAACTCTAATGAACATGAAACAGGAGTTACCTTCTTGTGGCTGCGGCCCCTGTCAGAGGGAAGACATCCTTCCGAGAGAGTTACCGGAGGCCCCGCCGTCACCGGCAATGCTGCACTGGGCTGTTCGGAAGGGTTACACTCCCCGGCCTCCTCATCTCAGATTCGGGCGCCCAACACCTTAGGGCCCCTCGGACTCCTCCACCCTCGCGGAACTCAGTCGAAGGTACTGGGTCCCAGGCCTCCTCAGTAGTACCTCACCCCAGGGCTAAAGGTGCCTGGGATGGACTCCATCACCCGCTCTGGCCAGATCAAGGGCACCTGGGCCCGGAACTCCGGAACGCCAGCACCCAGGCTGAAGGTGCCTGGGCGCGGCCGCGTCCTCCGACTCTGAACCCCGTGTTCAGGGCGTCCGCCCCTTTTATCTCCTCTCCCTTTGCATCACAGCAGGTTCCCTGCCCTGCCGTACAAGCGCCAGGAAAGGACAAAAGAGATGCAGTCTTGTGGTGAGGGTTCAACTCCGGCCCAGGGCAACAGCGCCTCCTGCAGGCCGCAGGGAACCTCACACCACCAGAGTCCTTCGAGAACCATAAAATGGTCCCAGATTCCCTAACAATCAGTGCATCTAGGTTACACTACCACCCAGATTCTTCCCCTAAATTCAAATACCCGCTACACATGCAATGTACAAACATTCTTTAACCTCTTCAACACCGGGCTTTTTTTACCACCTCAATACCGGGCCTATTCTGGCACTTCTCTCCTACATGTACAAATCATCAATCTTTTGCTAGAAAATTACTCAGAACTCCCAAACATTATATATGTTTTTTTAGCAGACACCCTAGGGAATAAAATGACGGTCATTGTAACTTTTTTCTTGCACGGTATTTGCGCAACAATTTTTTAAACGTCTTTTTTTGGGGAAAAAAATGGTTTCATGAATTAAAAAATAATAAAACAGTAAAGTTAGCCCAATTTTTGGGGAAAATAGGAAAGATGATGTTAAATAGTAAATAGATACCTAACATGTCACGCTTTAAAATTGCGCACACTCATGGAATGGCGCCAAACTTCGGTACTTAAAAATCTCCATAGGCGACGCTTTAATTTTTTTTACAGGTTACCAGGTTAGAGTTACAGAGGAGGTCTAGTGCTAGAATTGTTGCACGCGCTGTAACGCACGCGGCGATACCTCACATAAGTGGTTTAAACGTCGTTTACATATGTGGGCGGGACTTACGTGTGCGTTCGCTTCTGATCGCGAGCTACCGGGGACATGGGCGTTTTATTTATTTTTTTATTATTATTTTTTTTATTTTACCTGTTTTTTTTTATTTTTACACTTATTTTAATTTTTTTTTTTATCACTTTTATTCCTATTACAAGGAATGTAAACATCCCTTGTAATAGGAATGTGTGTGACAGGTCCTCTTTATTGAGAGATGCGGGGTCAATAAGACCCCACATCTCTCCTCCAGGCTGGAAAGCATGAGATCATGAAAAAAATTTCACTGATCTCATACTTACTAGCCGCAATTGTTTACATCTGAGGACCCGGGCGTGATGTCATCACATCGCGCCCGGGCCTCCGACGGTCATAGAGATGACTAGTGACCATCTGGTTACCAGTCATCTCTATGCTCGTCACGTGACCCACCACCGGCGCCGGACGATTCTCTCCGGGTCCCCGATGGCACGGGAGAGCCCGGAGAAGCACCGGATGGCGGCGGGAGGGGGGGGGTGTCCCCTCCCGCCGCCTATAAGAAGGATCAAGCAGTGGAACCATCGCTATGATCGTTCTTATGGTGCACAGAATCGCCGGCACAACAAAAGGATATCTGAATGATGCCTCTAGCTGCAGGCATCATTCAAATATCCCCCTACAAAGCCGAGGACGTTATATGACGTCCACCCAGGATGGGAGATCCCATCCGTGGATGTCATTTGACTATGGCTGAGTAGGGAAGTGGTTAAAACATGTGGTTTACCATTTGTTACCAACAAGTACAGATCTAAATAAGCCTTCAAACTCATTATGCAGATACTTAAGATGACATGGTGCAGGACTGAGTAGATTTTGAAGCAAGTTTGTGTGGCGAGTAGTGAACGCATCTGAGTCCAAGTTAGGCAATATCATAATATTGTAGAAATGTTTGACACAACTTAATCAGGCCCGGTGGGTAAGCACACCTGTCCGGAGCCACTTACAAACTGTGACAATAGTTTGAAGACTTGAAGATGCACTGTCTGTGTCTGCATTGAGGAGCGGAACACGGCCTGGCTAATCCACACCCAAAAGAGAAGGCTTCCTGGAGTGAGGTAAACCACCACGTTCAGAACCACGTCCTACCTCTGTACTGTCAGTACTCTGTACTGAAGAAACGTCTTGCTCGTGACGTTTCTTCAGGAGCTGTGCCGTGACCGGTAGCTCCCGCGCGAATGCCATCGCAGCTCCAGCCAATCACAGCGCCGGAGCCCGTGAACCTGGAAATAACTCCGGGAGACATGTCGCCAGTCACAGCGGTGTACGGGGACCGCTGCAACAGCTTTGATCTAAGGTAAGTATTTCATAAGGAGCTAGTATGCGATGCATACTAGTTCATTATGCCGTTGTCTTGCAGGTTGTTTGTTTTTTGTTTGTTTTTTGCTTTTTAAGTGTTTACAACCACTTTAAAAGGTAAAACTAAGGGCAAACCCTTTTTTTTTTCATTTTGGATAGGGTAAGGGAGGGTTATAATTCTGTGATTTTTTTGCTATCTTTGTCCCATTGGGCAGATTTCCTTTCACTTTTTGTCCCGTAGCCAAAACAGGAATTGAGATGAAATCCCTCAAAAGGGATGGAATCCTTTGTTGTAACCAGGGTTGCAGGGGGCCAGATTTTGGCACCATAATGTACCAGTTCCATCCCACTTCTTCTTGGATAAAGCACCCACCTACCTGCCTTTGTAGCCACCACATTTTATGACCATAGGCTCCTGACCATAGACTTCTTACCTGGCCAGTGGCTTTGACTGCTTCAATACTGGGCACTTTTACCCCCTTCCTGCCCAGGCCAATTTTCAGCTTTCAGCACTGTCACACTTTAAATGACAATTGCGCGGTCATGCAACACTGTACCCAAATGAAATGTTTTCATTTTTTTCACGAATAGAGCTTTCTTTTGGTGGTATTTAATCACTGCTGTTTTTTTTTATTTTTTACAAAAAAAAAAAATTAGGACCAAAAAGTTTTTGTCAGAAAATATTGTAAATAAGTAATTTTTCTCCTACACTGAAGTGCGCTAATGAGGCTGCACTGCTAGGCTGCACTGATGAGCACTGATGAGGCGGCACTGATAAGGACACACTAATGTGCCGCACTGATGGGCACTGATAGGTGGCTCTGATAGGCCACACTAATGATCACTGATAGGCAGCACTGATTGGCAGCACTGATGGGCTTATAAGTAGGCACTGATGGTCACTGAAAAGCAGCACTGACTTGCATCACTAATGGGCACAGATTGGCATCACTTCTGGGCATAGATTGGCATCACTGCTGGGCACTGTTGGGGCTGTACTGATAATCAGAGCACTGATGATCAGTGCCCTAATTATCTGTACAGTCTCCCATGTGAGGAGATGCCGCTGATCGGCTCTCCTCTCCTTACACTTTGTCAGTGTGAGGTGAGGAGAGACGATTACGACACTTCCTTGTTTACATGTGATCAGTTGTGATTGGACACAGCTGATCACACGGGTGAAGAGACGCATCGTCTCTTTACTTAGGATGGGGGTAAGACTGGGCGACGCCATATGATGTTGTCCCAGAACGAGAGAGGATCGTCATTTGACTATACGGCGGGCGGGAGGTAGTTAATATTCTGAATAAAGGGATCTCCACACACAAATGCATTTCAGCACTTTACTGCAATTTCACATTTTCACTTTGTTTCCTGTGACATTTCACATTTGACATACTATCAGAATCTTTGGCGTGGAAGGCCATATGCAAGGTTGCATATTCTGTAGCAGTTATTTCAGTACAGAGCAAAAGTACACATCTTTTAGTTGAGCCAACCTCCCTCTCCTCCTTGGAATCACCATAGAATGGGACCACTTCCCTATGTACACTAAGTCCATAGCCCTAGGCTTCCATTACCGAGTCACAAGACCCGCAGCTGGGGGGCAAAGAGACAAGGTGCTTCCATTAGTCTATCCATCTCTTCCTTCTACAGTTTTTCCCAGCCATGCACACTTCCAGATGACAAACCTGTTCCCAGGTTTCCACGATTTCATAACTACAAGGACACTATCCAGGCCCCTAGGGCCTTTTTCACCCTACAGGACCTATAGAAAAAGGTCAGGGGAGACAGGGTGACTTCAGCGATTCTTCTAATGATCTGTACCACCTCACCTGGGAATTCAGCCCTGCTTAGAGCTCTTTAGCTCAGTTCAGTGGAGGTCTACATCTTGGCAGCTCTGGGGCATCTCCCGGGCTCTCATGCCCAACCCACAGCTGGCATTTATAAGTGCACTAACTCCACCCATTACATCACTAGAGGAAGGATTTCTCTAAAAGGGGAGCTAAAACCCACTTTTAACTTTCCCCTTAGCATCTCATAATGGCAACGGAGCCATCTAGTGGCAGGCAAGCTAACTGCACCTGCCAACAGGGTCACCAGAACTAATGTCCTTATTGAAAGGTTACCCCTCTATTACTGTTCTGTGGACAACTCAAAATTTGGAACTTTCTCTCACTTTCACTAATAATGGTAAACATGACACATAGAGAGGGTGAATTTGCCTATCTGGGGAACATACAGCAATAAAAACCTTAGAATTTGGTGGAGATGGATTGTGTGCTCTAATCCATATCCACTTTGTCCAAAAAAAAAAACTATACTTCATGCATTGGGAGGGCAAGTGGTTAAAATAGATGTTTTTGTTTACACTGGATACCACAGCTCCCAATGTAATTGCATCTCGCTGCTGATAAGAGGGCTGTGGTTGACACAATTGTAAAGAATAGATACTGTAAAATCACAACAAATATGTAATACTAAAAGTAAAATGAATTAGCGAGCAATGTGAAAATGAACATGAGTATATAAATTGTTGGGGGTTTGAATAAGTTATGAAGGCATAATTAAGTTATGAAGGCATAATTAAGGGGGTGGAATGTTTGTCACTGTACAGATTATCACAATATAGAGACAGGACAACAAGCTTGACAGGGGCGTTAGCCTTTGTAAGAGAGCAGGAACTAATAAAAGTATAGCACACCAGCCTGAACTAACAGGGAACTAGAATTTCACAGGCAATATAAATATATGAATAACATGTTTATTGTGGTCTCTGAAAGCATTATTCACTTTAAAAACCCTGTGTTATATTTTAAATAGAAGACACCATTGAGATAGGGAACAAAACAAACATCTAATGTTTACTTTGTTTGCGAGGTATGAACTTTAGTAAACGGCATAGTCGACTACATAACTATATGCTATGCTAAGATTACTATTTGTGAAAACAATTCATTAGATATGCACAAGTAACTCAATGCATAGATATACAATGCATTGGGATAATAAGGTTTATATATATATATTGTGAGGGGGTTAGCTCGGCAGCGGGTGTGGGTGACCCCCGGGATGGGCTCCCCACACAAAAACAGGCCCAGCAAACGGAGGTTGTGGTTTTCAAAATCAAAAAGGTGCGGTTTATTTTCTATTTACAGTGACAAAACACAGCAAAGCAAAAGAAACATAAACAAAATAAATCCTGGTCAACTTGACCTCTAACTAAACATACAGGTTTCCTAACTAACAACTGGGATCAGCCTAGTGCTGTCCTAGTCCCTAAGTCCCTGGTTTTAAATGTCCAAGCAAATAGCCACACAGGCTTTGTCTCACCGCACAGGGGTTCACTCTCCCTAGACAGTCCACACAGGTCTGGTTCCAGGCATGAGCTAACATCTAATGAAGCTGGGAGTTCTTATAGAGGCCTTAAACGAACTGACAGGCTTCAGCTGGTCTTCTCAACTCCCTGTCTGCACGACGCCCAGCACTCTCCCTAGAGGTATGAGTCATCCATGAGCCCACTAGCCTTAGCTGGGCTTATACAACTCTCCGCCTAGTTGTATAAGTCGGCGTAAAGCCTGAATCTGGGCGAAATATATCTACCCCCCTGGATGCAACCAGGTGACTTTACCTTCCTGCTGTCACATACCCCCCCCTCTTGTTTTAACCTCGGGGTTGGAACACCAGCAATCAGGCATTCATGTACTCGAGACAAAGCATCCACATTCCCCATTTGAACGCCAGGGCGATGCTTTACTGTGAAGTTGAATTCCTGGAGGGCCAGGAACCACCTATTCACTCTTCTATTTGTTTCCTTGTTTTGAGCCATCCACTTTAACGGAGCGTGATCCGTAACCAAGTCAAAGTGCCTACCTAGCAGGTAGTACCGAAGGGAATCTAGAGCCCACTTCACCGCTAAACACTCCTTTTCAACGGTGGCGTAATTTACCTCATGGGACTTCAACTTCCTGCTGAGGTAAATGACTGGGTGCTCTTCCCCGTTCCAGACCTGGGACAATACTGCTCCTAACCCCACATCTGACGCATCACTTTGTACGACAAAGTCTTTAGAGAAGTCGGGTGAGTACAACACTGGCTGGCTACATAAGGCTTGTTTCAAGAATTGGAATGCTGCCTCAGCCTCGGGGGTCCATTTAATCATGACCGACCCTTTCCCCTTCGTCAGGTTGGTTAGGGGCACAGCCTTAGAAGCAAAGTGGGGAATGAATCGCCGATAATACCCAGCGATTCCCAGAAAGGCTCGTACCTGCTTCTTGCTGTTGGGACGTGGCCAACTCTGGATGGCCTCGACTTTGTTGAGTTGGGGTTTTATTACTCCCCTCCCAATGGTGTACCCAAGATATTTGGCCTCTTCCTGCCCAATGGTACACTTCTTGGGGTTAGCCGTAAACCCCGCTTCCCGAACAGAGTCCAGGACTGCTTGCACTTTTGGCAGATGTGAGGCCCAATCTGTGCTATGGACAATTACGTCATCCAGGTAAGCCGCAGCATACTTCCGATGGGGCCTCAGCATCTGGTCCATTTTCCGCTGGAATGTGGCCGGCGCATTCTGTAACCCGAACGGCATTCTTTTATATTGGAACGCCCCGTCTGGGGTTACAAATGCGGTTTTCTCTTTGGCCGACTTGGCCAGGGGGATTTGCCAATACCCTTTTGTGAGGTCAAGAGTCGTCATGTATCGGGCTGTTCCCAGCCGGTCGATCAACTCATCTATACGTGGCATGGGGTAGGTGTCAAATTTTGTAACTTTGTTCAACTGACGAAAATCGTTACAAAATCGCCAGCTCCCATCCGGTTTAGGCACCAACACAATGGGACTAGACCAATCACTTTGGGACTCCTCTATCACCCCTAAGTTCAGCATTTTCTGTACTTCCTCCCGTATTGCCTCCCGTCGGGCCTCTGGGATCCGATAGGGTTTTAACTTCACCCTTTCACCGGGCGGGGTAATGATGTCATGCTCTACCCCAGATGTTTGTCCCGGCAGCTCAGAGAATACCTCCTTGTTGCGGAGCACAAACTCCTTAACCTCCTGTTGTTGGGGTTGTGACAAGGTGGCTGCTATTCCAACCTCAGGAATCACGCAACCAGTTTGAGCTGGTGACCAAGTGTCTGCGACTAGGGACTCTCTATCCCTCCAGGCTTTCAACAGATTAACGTGATAGATCTGTTCGGGCTTTCGCCTTCCTGGTTGTCTGACCTTGTAATTCACTTCGCTCACTTTTTCCATTATCTCGTAGGGGCCTTGCCATTTGGCAAGGAATTTACTTTCAACCGTAGGGACAAGTACCAGTATCCTATCCCCCGGGGAAAAGGTACGGGTCTTGGCTCCACGGTTGTACACTCTCTGCTGTGCTAACTGCGCTTGGGCCAAATGTTCCTTCACGATGGGCATTACCTGTGCAATTCGGTCTTGCATCAGGGCGACATGCTCAATCACACTCCTGTGGGGAGAACTCTCACTTTCCCAAGTTTCCTTGGCAATATCCAACAGCTCTCTTGGGTGTCTCCCATACAGTAACTCAAAGGGGGAGAATCCCGTAGAGGATTGGGGCACCTCCCTAATAGCAAACATCAGATAAGGAAGTAGACAGTCCCAATCCTTTCCATCTCTATCCACCACTTTCTTCAACATTTGTTTTAGGGTTTTGTTGAATCTTTCAACCAGCCCATCGGTTTGGGGGTGATACACAGATGTACGTAATTGCGTCACTTTGAACAATTTACACAGCTCCTTCATAACCCGGGACATAAAGGGTGTACCTTGGTCCGTAAGCAGTTCTTTACAAATACCCACCCGGCTAAACACAAGAGATAGCTCTTTGGCTATGGTTTTGGCCGAGGTATTTCGGAGAGGGATCGCTTCTGGATAACGGGTGGCATAGTCCATTATAACTAATATGTACTGGTGCCCCCTAGCGGACTTGATTATAGGACCTACCAAATCCATGGCGATCCTCTCAAACGGGACCTCAATGATGGGTAGAGGGACCAGCGGGCTACGGAAATGTGGCATCGGGGCCGACCTCTGACACACAGGGCAGGAGGAACAATAATTTTCTATGTCCTTCATCACCCCCGGCCAATAGAATCTCTGTAATACCCTCTCTCGGGTTTTCTCTGTCCCCAGATGACCTCTGTTTTAACTAACTCAGCCTTTATCAGGGTCACAAGGCTACCTGAATCCAGCAATACCACAACATTTCTACCATTAACACACATTTTGCATAAATGTTTCTCAGTTCCTCGAATGGCAGTGCATGCGACTGTCGCACACAGCGACTGACGTCTGCCCGTCAGAAAGTCACACTGCATGGGTTCCTCCACAACCGGGCAATTGGCTGCAATATGTCCCGCTTGCCGGCAGCGGTAGCAAATGATCCTTCTTGCCGCCTCTTGAGCCGCTGATTTCCCAGGCTGTTCTCGC
The DNA here is from genome assembly GCA_029206835.1 of Rana muscosa. NCBI lineage: Eukaryota > Metazoa > Chordata > Amphibia > Anura > Ranidae > Rana > Rana muscosa. The sequence continues at coordinate 845,629,409 of CM055121.1, forward strand.
CAAACTTGGGGTAGAGCTCCCACCCTCTCACTCTCTCCACCCTCACCCCTTGGAATCCTCTTATCCGCCCCTGGGGATGGTCTGGTCTTAGGGTGGAAAGTCCGAGTGTCTCTGGAAGAGGCCGTCAGGTTCTCTGTAGCCAAGTATTTCTCCACACGATCCACAAGACCATCGGCCGTCTCTGGGTCTCCATGGCTTACCCACTTTTGGATGGCAGTAGGAAGAGCTCTCAAAAACCGATCCATTACAACACGTTCCACAATCTTTGGTGCGGACAAAGTCTCTGGCTGTAGCCACTTTCTGCTCAGGTGAATGAGATCATACATTTGAGACCTGGGGGGTTTTCCAAGCTGGAAAGTCCAGTTATGCACACGCTGAGCCCGGACAGCCAGGGTGACACCCAGCCTTGCCAATATTTCAGCTTTTAGCATCACATAGTCTTTTGCTTGGTTAGGCTCTAGGTCATAGTAAGCTTTCTGCGATTCACCAGTTAACAGAGGAGCCACCAGTCCAGCCCACTGCTCCTCAGGCCACTTTTCTCTTTCAGCGGTCCTTTCAAATGTGGTCAAAAATACCTCTGGATCATCCTCTCCAGTCATTTTTGTCAATAAACGACTGACCCCAAAGGACGCGGTATTAGTGGGACGGCTTTCCTCACTGGTCTGCGGACGTTGCTGCATTACTGCTTCCATCTGTTGTTGTAGTCTCTGCTCTTGCTTCTGCAACAGGTCTATGAAGCGGGCCTCAGATTGCTGCTGGGCTTGTTGCTGAGCCTCCAGACTCTGTTGCAAAGTTGCGTTTGTCTGCTGCTGGGCTGCAAGGCTCTGTTGATGAGCTTGCTGCTGGGCTGCAAGGCTCTGTTGATGAGCTTGCTGCTGGGCTGCAAGGCTCTTTTGCAAACCTGCATTTGTCTGCTGTTGATTGGCATTTGCTAGAGCCAGCTGTTTCAGTATCTCCTCCATGCTGGCTTAAAAAAAAACTGCCCGCATTCTCCACCAACTGTGAGGGGGTTAGCTCGGCAGCGGGTGTGGGTGACCCCCGGGATGGGCTCCCCACACAAAAACAGGCCCAGCAAACGGAGGTTGTGGTTTTCAAAATCAAAAAGGTGCGGTTTATTTTCTATTTACAGTGACAAAACACAGCAAAGCAAAAGAAACATAAACAAAATAAATCCTGGTCAACTTGACCTCTAACTAAACATACAGGTTTCCTAACTAACAACTGGGATCAGCCTAGTGCTGTCCTAGTCCCTAAGTCCCTGGTTTTAAATGTCCAAGCAAATAGCCACACAGGCTTTGTCTCACCGCACAGGGGTTCACTCTCCCTAGACAGTCCACACAGGTCTGGTTCCAGGCATGAGCTAACATCTAATGAAGCTGGGAGTTCTTATAGAGGCCTTAAACGAACTGACAGGCTTCAGCTGGTCTACTCAACTCCCTGTCTGCACGACGCCCAGCACTCTCCCTAGAGGTATGAGTCATCCATGAGCCCACTAGCCTTAGCTGGGCTTATACAACTCTCCGCCTAGTTGTATAAGTCGGCGTAAAGCCTGAATCTGGGCGAAATATATCTACCCCCCTGGATGCAACCAGGTGACTTTACCTTCCTGCTGTCACAATATATATATATATATATCTATGTTTCCCCATTATTTGAGTTGGGGTTCCTTTTAGGGGGACATCTTGTATGCATTTTTGAGTATTCAGGGGTTCTGCCCCATGCAGGGTGAGGGCTTCCAGGGTAGTGCGCTTGGAGAGGAGAAGGACTGATGAGCATGCCTGACGAAGGGGTCCTCTGTGGCTCCAAAACATTGCACTATACCGTTTTGTGACGTGATCATTCTTTAAATAAAAAAAAGTTTGGACGAAATTGATGATCTTTGGTGTGCTGATGAATATCTACATATCGTATAGGTTTCAGTATCCATCTGGCGGTCGTTACAGCACCCAGTATTTGAAGAGCCTATTCCAGGAATGTGTGCGATGGGAATATGGACTATAGAGAGGAGAAGGGCTGATTTACAGTGCTCTCAGGATTAGTATGTCCTTAAAAGTGACCTGGAATTTCGGAGGCTCATAGACACTTTTGGGGTGGGAAAGAGCCTCTAAATCCTGATTATAGGGGTTTTGGTTCTGAAGGGGTTAACCCGCCTGCTCCTGTGCCTCGTCTCTAACAAAAAAACCTGGAAAAAATATACTTGTTGATTATGTAAAAAAAACAAAGTTGGCTTGTGCGCACTTCCTGTGGTCACAACATGCACTTTCATTCTATAACATCAGCATTGTAATACCAAAGCAAACAACAGTAATATGGTATTTGACAATACAATATAAGCTTACTTGACAAATCTCCTTTTATGTTGTGAGTTCTGCCTGTCTGCTGGTCATCTCTTTCCACAACTTCCTGGATTCCCAGCATGCTCTGCAGCTTCTTCTCTACTATTTACATTCAATTTATACAGACTACATATCCCATGGTACTGACCCTACTGCCTGAAACTACTCCTCTCAGCACCTCTGTAGTTCAGAAGGCAGGCTCTGTGAAATGTGTGACACAGCAATGCCTACTTACAGGTAATTTCAAGTAAATGGGTGGTGGCTTTCGCAAAGTAAGTTTACAAACTTCAAAATTGTTCAGATTAATAGGAGTAGAAATAGTGGCAAGGATTGAAACTCAATGTGGAATTTATTATAATGATTTTACATTTTGATACTTAAAAAAATGGTTGACCATACGTGATCAACCATCCTACAATAGCTGTAGACACAGCTTCTGCTTTATGCAGGGACACATGGGTCTCACAGGTATTTCTGTTTAGGCATTAGAAAAGTTCAGAAGAAACATAGTCTCATGCCACGTACACACGACCGTTTTTAATGATGAGAAAAATGAAATTTTTTAAAATGGTCATTAAAAATGATCGTGTGTGGGCTTTCCAGCAGTTTTCCCGCCGAGAAAAACGCAGAGAATCACGACGAGAAAAATTGGAACATGCTCTAATTTTTCACGTCGTTTTTTACATCGCCGTTTTTCTCGTCATGAAAAACGGCCGTGTGTGGGCTTTAACGACGTGAAAAAAAATGTGCATGCTCAGAATCAAGTATGAGACGGGAGTGCTCGTTCTGGTAAAACTAGCGTTCGTAATGGAGATAGCACATTCGTCACGCTGTAACGGACTGAAAAGCACGAGGCTGAAAAACGCGAATCGTCTCTCAACAAACTTTACTAACATGAAGGGTGGCGCCATCCGAATGGAACTTCCCCTTTATAGTGCCGTTGTACGTGTTGTACGTCACCGCGCTTTACGCAAACATTTTTTTCCACGATAGTGTGTAGGCAAGGCAGGCTTGAGAGGAAACACGAAAAATCACGTAGAGAAAAATGCAGTTTTTTTTAATGACATTAAAAACAGTCGTGTGTACGCGGCATCATACCTTAAAGACAGCCCCAGTGCTACTTATCTCAGAGGGAAGTGACCATTCTTTCTAAAACGACTAAGCAGTCTGAATATTTTTCTTTCTAAAATGTCAACTCTAAAGAACTACAACGTACACAACCTCCATCCTCCACTTTTTTTGCTGTAATGCACTGGCATTCACCCTTCTTTGGGCGATAAGAGAACACACAGTCCTTATGCCGCGTACACACAATCATTTTTCCCGTCGAGAAAAATGAAATTTTTTCCTTTGGACGAGAAAAACGATCGTCTGTGGGCTTTTTGTCGTTTTTCTCGACGGGAAAAACGGCATTAATCACGACGAGAAAAATTAGAACATGCTCTAATTTTTCTCGTCGTGATTCCCGTTGTTTTTTTCCGCGGCAGTTTTCCCATAGGGAAACATTGCCGGGGAGCCCACACACGGTCGTTTTTTTCGACCAAAAAAAAAAATGTCATTTAAAACGGCCGTGTGTGGGGGGAACAAGCTGTTCTTCGTTTTTAACGTCGATTTTCTCAACGGTGTTTTCACCGTCGAAAAAATCGTTCGTGTGTACGAGGCATTAATCTACAAAGTTCTTTCAAATTGTTGTTTTCTAAAAAAAAAAAATTATATCTGAAATGTTGTCTGTTTACCCTACAGCATTGCTTTTAATGAGGACATACATTTTTTTTATCATGTGTTAATGTAATTTGCCAGACATATTTACGGTAAATCCTCTCCAACTCCAACTCAAGAGACATTTTACAAACAGCCATAAAACATACCACCAAATCAGCACTTCTCTCTCTTAATAATTAGCATCCTTGACAACTTGGCTTTGTTTGCTATGTTATCCCTTGTAATCCTTCTGTATACATGTTTATTTTAAGTGGGAAAAAAAGTGCAAGACAAGGAAAAATTAGATTTTAGCAGATCTGCCTCTAATATTAGTCAAAAACATGCTGTTTTTCCAGATTTACCTTGAAAGAACTAGTCTTAAAGTGATTGTAAAGTCTCGTTTTTTTTTTTTAATAATAAAAATGTTATACTTACCTCCTATGTGCAGATTGTTTTGAAGAGGGACCACTTCTCGGTCCCTCTTTGCTGCTTTTGGCCCCTCCCTCCTATCGAGTGCCCCCTCACCCAGCAGCCCTCTATGGGGGCACTGGATCCGAGTCAGAGCTCCGTGTATCCATTTAGACATGGAGCCCCGACCTGGCCCCACCCCCTCTCTCCCCTGATTGGCTGGCAGACTGACTTTGATTGACAGCCATGGGAGCCAATGGCGCCACTGCTGTGTCTCAGCCAATCAGGAGGAGTATCCCGCATGGCTTAGACACTCTTGGAGAGAAATGGGGCCCAGGTAAGTAATTGGGGGGGTGCTGGGGAGACTGCTACACACAGATGGTTTTTTATCTTTGTAGCGCCCTGCCCCTGATGATTGGGGCGCTATTGTAAATTTAGGGGGTGTCAGAGCCAATAGTTGGGCTCAGACTTGTGTAATTACATTCAAATTGCCTCTGTCCTGGCTATGGTGGTGCCTGATAGTGTTTTTCCCTTGTTGCCTGAAATTGGTGGTACCACCTCGGGTCCATGGTGTATTGGGTGTCTCTTCTCGGCAGCGGTTCAGTGGGAGTGGTGCCCCGCTGTGCATGCTGGGGAGGGATATTTAAGGGGCAGATGCCATTGTGCAGGGTTTCTTCTTCTTCACCTTGTGGCCCTCCTGGCGCAAGGTATGTGCGTGTGTTCTCAGCCTGGGGCCACTTTGGCCCGAGGCTGCATCTCTAGCGAGTAGGCCCAGTTATGATGACTGGGGCCTACAATCCTAAAGGGGATCCCAAGCTGTCCACCAAGAGGGAGGAAGCTGCTTAACGAAGGCAACCGGGGGAGGACCTGCCCTGGAGGAGTCCAGCAAAGTGCTAATGTCTCAGGATAGGCCTGGTGACCTTGTTAAGAGGGGATCCACTACTTTAAAAGCCCAGCAGTTTGCTGGATCGGCTTGAAGGTTCTTTTACTGCATGGCTGGAAGTTCGGGACTGAAATCCTGTGGCAGAGGATTCCTTGCTATCCATATTTTGTTCTCAAGCGGACTGTGGCAGAGACTGTTCTCATACTGTTTCGTGCATCATCCCGGCTGCTAGGCCAGGTGAGAGGGGTCTATCCGGGTGAGCAATACCCACTCAAAAGTGAGAGTGGTGAATGACTTTAGACAATTTGTGTGTTCTGCAATGAGTACCTGAACCTTCCCCTCTCTTCTCATACCTTCTACTTTCTATACAAGTTACTGCAGCAAAAATAAAACCCAACAGTTGAAGGTTTTACATCTTGTGTGGACATTGCAGTTTCTACAGACTTTCTTCCCCTGACAACGAACTTAGGAGGTAACGTGCAAAGCCCAAAACTTAAACCAGCAGCTCCTACGGGGGTAGTGCTACATGTTATTGCATAGAATGCATTAAGATGAAAAACCTTCTGCCTTTACAACTCCTTTAAATAAGTAAATTCATGAATGTTAGAGGATGAGTTAATTTGTTAACAAAAACACACAAGCCCACTCACCCTAGAGCCCCCCCTCCCTCAAAGGTGGCTCACTCACCTCTCTATGGGAGAAGCAGTCTCTGTTGTCCCAATGTCTTTGGCCTAAAATCTTTTCCAACATTCTTTTGCAATAAGTCATCATAGACTTTAATATCGCCAACACTTCTAGTATTAGAATATGACCCCATTCCAGTTCATTGCTACTCATTACACAGCAAGTGTCGGATAAGATTTTGAGCTGCTAGCATGTAAACACTGGATAAGACCACTGCTGTCATAAAATGGTAATTAAGCAACTGAGGAGGGGGGTATTCTAGTAGGTTAGAGTGTCAGCTTAGGGGGCTACGAGAAATGGGCTTTTGTTATAAAGTGAACTTGTATTTGAACAAATCAAAAATTAATTACCTGAACAATATGGTTTCAAATGTATATCAAGCTAGTTCTTGATAGAGTAGGGAAGGATTAGAATTTGTGTCATGTTGTAGCTGCTATCCATGCTATGCTCTATTTGTAAAGAAAAGCATTTTTGTTTCTGTCTGTTTTGCTACAGGATAGCTACCTTCATTTCCTGTCTGGTAAAATTGGTGTCATCGGGACAGGAAGTAAGGGTAAACCTCTCTTACACAGCACTGTATAGCACTAAACACCTCTAATCTTTCCATCCTCTACCAAAAACTAGAAAAAACGATTTGGCTTGATACCCTTTAATTCTGTCAAAAACGAATTACGAGTTGTTAATGACCTATTCTCTAAGACAATATGGGATTATTTTAGGTTATTCAATAATGAAATTCAATTCTATACAATAGTGACAATCAAATGATGGCGCCTAATGGGTCTAAAGTGGTTGAAAATAAACCAGCTGTATACCTAGACAAATTAAACTGTGCATTTTTATATATGCATAAGCAAAAGTTGCCTTCAGTCAAAACTGCATTTGGATTAGCATACCAAGGGGAAATCAGTGGCCCCCCTGCTCGCTCGTCCCCTTCCTTTCCTGACCTGCCAGGCTGCATGCTCGGTTAAGGGTCTGGTATTGATTTTGAATGGGACCCCACAACATTTTATTTTTATTTTGGCATACTAAAACCAGAAGGGCTTGGTATGCATTGGGGGGGACCCCACACCGTTATTTTCCTGACTTTTAATTGCCGACAATCCTTTTTTTTTTACATTCAGCTGTCAGGGGGGAACCCTGCTGACAGCTGATGACTCATTGGTTGTTAAGGAACCGGCGGCCGACCACACCTTAACAACCAGCTATTCAGTTTGTTAAAGAGAAAAAAAGAGAAAAGAGAAAAAAAAGGCAAAAAACTGTATGCAAAAATGCATCAAGAAGATACGTTCTAAAATGCAAATCGCACCGCAAAATGCACCGTAACTGCATAGAGCTGCAATATAATGTTTGCTTTTGCGTTTAATACTGCTTTAATTTTAAAAGTGGACCTCCAGGCAAAACTATATGTAGCGCCCTGCTCCTGTTGACCAGGTGCTATTATCCAAATTTAGTCGGATGTCTGAACTGTAGTTTCATGTTTTGGCTAAATTGGCCTATGTACCAGCTTTGGCTAAGTTGGGTGTATTTCCCGCGGTTACCAGCAGGTGTCGCTGCCACCTCTGGTTCGTGTTGGAAGGTACAACAAGCCGAGGCATATTGTGTTCTCTTTCCCAGAAGCAACCTAGTGGGAGGTTGATACCGCTGGGCATGCTGGGAGAGGGTACTTAAGGGGCGGATGCCATTTTAGGACTCTCTCTCACCTCGTGGCCACCCTGGCCGGAGGTATGTGACAACTCCTCTTCTGCCTCGGGGCCTGCTGGCCTGAGGTTTCCATTACTGTAGGTAAGCCCAGAAGCTATCTGGGGCCTACTGGTTCGAGGGTGATCCTGTGCTATCTGTCCTTCGGGAAGAAGCCAAGCAATTAGAGGAACCAGGGGAGGACTCATCTTGGAGAGCATGCAGCAGAAGGCTGGTATCTCAAGAGGAGCCTGGGGCCTCAATTGGAGGATGCATCCCAACCAATCTGCCTCACAGTATTGCTTTCATTTTGTCCGTGCATCATCCCGGCTGCTAGGTGGGTGAGAGGGGCCTATCCGGGTGAGCACGATTCAGTGACAGCAAGTATACCTGTCTCCAGGATCTCAAGTGTCTCAGTGATCTACACCAGGTACCTGAACTTCCCCTAATCCTCCATCCCTCATTCTGCTAACGTTGTGGTTAATAAAAAAAAGCATTGGAAAAAACTCAGTGACTAGCGACCGTGTTTTATGCAACTTTTCAACCCTAGACTTTGAGCCAACATGGAGAACAGTGGGGTAATGGCAGACCAAAACTAACCAGCAGCTCCTACGGGGGTAGTGCTACATATATAACTATATTGAAAAAATTATAAAACTAGAAAACAAAACCGGAGTTATTTGGACTTTGTCAGACTGAATATGCTGTATGTGAGAGAGAAAGGCCACACCGATCAGAGTCTTGGTGTGAGAAAAACAAACTTCTCCTTTCTCATTGCTAAAATGCATGCATGTTACTGCAGCCAAGCACAATACAAGTCCACTCCTGTCTGGGTTCACATCTTTGCTGTGCAGCACGGTGTGCTCAGAAATAAAATTTGGAATGCTTGTCTTTTATGCTTTCAGGCCCACTGAAATGGCATAATTGTAGATGATTTCACATTGCAAACTGATTCTTTTTTGTCGCCTCCCCCCCCCCCTCCCTCAATGCACATTGCTAAAGGGGCTCCTGGGATTTTGTATTAAATTATGACAGTATTAAATAAAATTTTAACCAAAGCCCTTCACAAATGAAACTAGTAAAATATTCCTTATCAGTTCAATACAGCATCTCATGAAGCTATTGCAATACTTTCTAAATGTAATCACTATAGTAATTATAACCAACCAGGGAATGGGAACCTGCTGCATAAAGCAAGATGACCCAATCACTAATCTTTATCTGCTCTCTGACAGCTGTCAGACAATATTTATCTTGTAGATAGCTGTCTACATACTGTTATTTCTGTGGGGTGTGGTCTGGCACTACCTATGAAGGATTCTATCAATACATCATCAATGTCATTGCCATAGGCTGACATCTAGAATGACCTACTGCTTTGGCTATTTTTCATAAAGGGGTGGAGGGGATCCTTTAAATCACACCCTGCTTCTTCTTTTCTCCATGACATCTCACTATGCTTGGGGCCTCCAATGCCATGTGCACCCGCTCCAGCTCTACAACATGGCCACAGCACTAAACAGCTGGGTGCCACAGTCCACTTAGCATCCATTGCCACACAAATCCAATGGTAAGAAAACAGGAACCCAGCTGGGACACTGAAGAGTCCTTTCCTCAAGCCTGATCATTGCAATCACTTAAAGAAGGACCTGCGACTTACCCCTTTTATGACCCTTTCACATGGGTGTTTGTCTGCTCAGTTTAGCAGGGGACCTGTGAGAAGATCCCCTGCAGAATTGGAGTTGAATAGGACAGATGCCATTTTTTTTTTTACATCTATGCCCGTTTAGTTTGTGTCTATAGTTACACAGCGGATAAGGGCAGACCCGTGATGGCTCTATGGGTGGTCAGATGTAAACTGACTTGTCCGTTTACATCATGCTATCTTCGATCCATCACATTTAGGTCCGGAAAAATGGAAAAAGGATAGGGTCTATTTCTGTTTGGGTTTTTTTCTGGACCTGGACAAACTCAAAGGTAAGCAGATATAATCAGCCTGCTCATAGACCAACATGCAGCTCAATCAAGTTTGCGTGAAATAATGAGAGATCAGAAAGCTTGTGTGAAAAAGCCCTTAAAATTACATGTGTGGGAATAGAGAACCCTTTCTTCGCTGATTTTCCATGCACAGAAAGCCACTCCATAGTTGCCAAAGAAAAAAAAAACAAACACATTGGATTTTAAATCCTATTTTTAAAACGGTATTGTAAGCATGTATAAAAAGCAGTAATTAGTTATTAGGGACTGAGCATCTAGGAATTGGGCACTAGACTAGCAGCCTTTACCACTGCATGTAGATTCCACTAGGACTATATTCATCTGCACCACCATAAAGATTGGGCCCTAACATTAGCCAGCTGAGGATCTAGGGTATAGAACTGTCCCTTGAGATAAGCTGCTATACAAGGACTTCATTCATGGCCTCTAGCAAAGAGGCACCATGGCAGTAGATCTGGGTTTTAGTAAATTCATCCTGAAAGTACACTCTAGCAGTATAGTATACTGGTGGTGGCAGGAAAGTTATGTCAATACTGTTTACCATTACTGTTGATATGGTTTGTGCCATTGTTTAAAGCTGATTTGCAGTTCATCAAGCATAGATTAATTTAACCACTTACATCATTGCTCTAAACTACTACCAGGTGGTCATTTTCTCTGTCTGGATAATTATGCTAGACTTACATTCCACCTGTCTCTGTATGTACATATCGCCATCTACTTTAATTTGTCATAATAAAACGCACTTCTTTACTTTAAACCAGACCAGTGTTTATTTCCAGATACTGAAATATAATTGTTTGTTTAGTATGTATCTTTATGCCCTCAGCAGTACGGCAGTTACTATCTGCTTTACCTGGTGTGTCATAGAGGCCAACGTTGTTAATAGAGTCGAGGCCAAAACAGAAAACCCAAACTGTCAAGTGGCTCCTTCGGACTTAGCATAGCAGATGAAACTAATTAAGATACCTGAATTTTACTTGGTATTGGTTTGTTGTAAATACCTGTAACACTCTGATTAGGAGAGACGGAGGAAACAAACATGGCTAATCCCTATGCTGTGTAAACATGTGATGATAATGAATATGCTGACAGTGGAAGAGAGCAGAGTGAGAAGGGGAGATCTAAACAGTCCACTGTTACTTCTTCCTCTGTCCAATCACAGTCTGGGGGCAGGGAACAGAACTGTCCCTATTGCTTGAATGCAGCAAAGAAATTCAGACCAGCAACCTGGCATGGTTGTGTAACCGAGAACCGGATGTATAGATAAAACAGCAGCTTTATACATACAGTATCTCACAAAAGTGAGTACACCCCTCACATTTTTGTAAATAGTTTATTATATCTTTTCATGTGACAACACTGAAGAACATACACTTTACTACATAGTAAAGTAGTGAGAGTACAGCTTGTATAACAGTGTCAATTTGCTGTTACCTCAAAATAACTCAACACAGCCATTCATGTCTAAACCACTGGCAACAAAAGTGAGTACAACCCTAAGTGAAAATGTCCAAATTGGGCCCAATTAGCCATTTTTCCTCCCCGGTGTCATGTGACTCGTTAGTGTTACAAGGTCTCAGGTCTGAATGGGGAGCAGGTGTGTTAAATTTGGTGTTATCGCTCTCACTCTCTCATACTGGTCACTGGAAGTTCAACATGGCACCTCATTGCAAAAAACTCTCTGAGGATCTGAAAAAATGAATTGTTGCTCTATATAAAGATGGCCTAGGCTATGGGAAAATTGCCAAGACCCTGAAACTTTGCTTCAGCACAGTGGCCAAGACCATACAGCGGTTTAACAGGACAGATTCCACTCAGAACAGGCCTCACCATGGTCAACCAAAGAAATAGACGTATGAGTGCTGTCAGCATTGCTGCAGAGGTTGAAGGGGTGGGGGGGGGTCAACCTGTCAGTGCTCAGACCATACACTGCACACTGCATCAAATTGGTCTGCATGGCTGTCGTCCCAAAAGGAAGCCTCTTCTAAAGATGATGCACAAGAAAACCTGCAAACAGTTTGCTGAAGACAAGCAGACTAAGGACATGGATTACTGGAACCATGTCCTGTGGTCTGATGAGACCAATATAAACTTATTTGGTTCAGATGGTGTCAAGCGTGTGTGGCGGTAACCAGGTGAGGAGTACAAAGACAAGTGTTTCTTGCCTACAATCAAGCATGGTGGTGGGAGTGTCATGGTCTGGGGCTGCATGAGTGCTGCTGGCACTGGGGAGATACAGTTCATTGAGGGAACCATGAATGCCAACATGTACTGTGACATACTAAAGCAGAGCATGATCCCCTCCCTTTGGAGACTGGGCCGCAGGGCAGTATTTCAACATGATAAAGACCCCAAACACACCTCCAAGTTTACCACTGCCTTGCTAAAGAAGCTGAGGGTAAAGGTGATGGACTGGCCAAGCATGTCTCCAGACCTAAACCCTATTGAGCATCTGTGGGACATCCTCAAACTAAAGGTGGAGGTGCGCAAGGTCCCTAACATCCACCAGCTCTGTGATGTCCTCATGGAGGAGTGGAAGAGGACTTGAGTGGCAACCTGTGAAGCTCTGGTGAACTCCATGCCCAAGAGGGTTAAGGCAGTGCTGGAAAATAATGGTGGCCACACAAAATATTGACACTTTGGGCCCAATTTGGACATTCTCACTTAGGGGTGTACTCACTTTTGTTGCCAGCGGTTTAGACATTAATAGCTGTGTGTTGAGTTATTTTGAGGGGACAGCAAATTTACACTGTTATACAAGCTGTACACTCGCTACTTTGTAGCAAAGTGTAATTTCTTCAGTGTTGTCACATGAAAAGATAGAATAACATATTTACAAAAATGTGAGGGGTGTACTCACTTTTGAAATACTGTGTATGAACTTGATATTTAGATGTTTGTTTGGAGTTCAGGTTTGATTTTTTTTTTTTTTAACAAAAGCTTTCTGTTTGGAAATTCTTTAACATTAATTGTTTGGAAACTCTCCCATTTCTAGGAAAGCAGAAAAATGTAAAAGTGTATTGTATTTAGTGTGATGTATTACGCAGTTAAGCATCAGTTCCTCATTTTAAAATATTATTTCGTTTTTAGTTTCAATTAAATTTTACATGGCAGTCCTATTTTACTGTTCCCAAATAATCATTGCCTTAGGCATGTGATAGTATCTGCCGTTCCTTAATAGAACACGCTGACTGACACAGTAAACGGCATCTTCCAGGATGTGCTACGTAATAGTAGCCAGTAAATATATACAAACAAGATAAACCAAGCCTGTCCTCGCAAAGACATTACAAATCGGCGTAACCCATAAACAAAGCAAATATTAGTCCAGTAGGTTCTGTCGCAGACAGGTCCTGTTCATAGTAGCAAGCACTAGAAACCTGTAAATTCCCACATGTAGGAAATCCATACCGTGTGAGAAGTACAAACTTTGTTACTTCACTGCATTGAATTAATTCTATAATACTGACATATGCCATAGCCAATTCTCTGTTAATGTCTAAAGGTTTATAACTATTAGTAACAGTCTGGGGTCCATTTCATAAAGCAATCATATGGCCTTATCATGGTTATACTGCAGGCAAATTTATAGAGCATAGTGATTCGATTAGTGCTTAGCTGGCTTCTGGAATTTGAACAGCAAAACGCTATTATTACGAATATGTGTAGTAAGAAAAAATTCTGGGAGGAAAGCCCAGTTACATAGACTTAGTGGGTATCGCTCCTGCCTTGCAGCTAGGGTTGCCACCTCATCCCTTTAAACCTAAACACATATGAATTACACAGGTTCTGAGGCTAATTTAATGCAGATAAGGCACCAAGTGAATTTAATTACCATCTTAATCAGGCACAAAACCTGTGTAAATAATATGTGTTTGGTTTTAAAGGGATGAGGTGGCAACCCTACTTGCAGCACTAGGGTTCCCACTTTGAATCCCTGCCAGGACACTATCTGCATGGGGTTTGCATATTCTCCCTGTGTTTGCATATGTTTCCTCTGCGTATTCCAAAGACATGCTGGTAGTTTAATTTGATCCAGTCTAAATTAGCCTTAGCATGTATGAATGCAGCATAGGGACCTCAGATTGTAGACTCCTTGAGGGCAGGGACTGCTGTGACTGTACAATATGTAAAGCACAGTGTAAATTGTTAGTGCTATATAAATACTTGTGATAAATATAGCTGAGTTCCTTTTGCTGCATTAAGCAGAGAAACGTAGTATTACACTGATGGCTCTACATCGTGGCCTGCATTTTATGGATGGTTCGTGGTGTGGAGTATCACTGCCAAGTATAGCAGTGTAGCACCCCCTAGTGTACATAGCTGGGATAAGTTAGACAAATTTAGTTGGGCTTCATTTTAGTCTGTGAAGTAATTTCAATTGGGGTCAAATGAAGTTCAGTGTAGATTTGTTGGCAGGCTCTACAGGCCGAGTATCTGTTGCCTCCCCCTGGCTTCTGGAAGCTTCTAGTAAGTTCCAGAACTTAGTGGGTGGGGGTATGGAGATGAGAGCCTGAATATTTAAGGGATTTCTGCCAATCCCTGGATAATGATGGCCCAGAAGGTGGGGAGATGGCCCTTAAATATTGTAGAGCATGGCTATGTAAGTAGAGATTCCAGGATCCAGAGGCCTGGAGGGGAACCCCAGTGGTGGTGGCTCTGCCTCTAGGCAGAAGGTGCAAGAGAGAGAAAGGAATAGAAGGAAGAGCAACTCTCACCCCCTTCAGCCTCAACAAGACTTAGCTGAGACACCCTGGGAGCACATGGAACCTGTTCAGCATGAGACCTGATCAGGAATTACCATCCCTGCTACAGGACACTTGGGAACTGTTTGTTCATCGCCGACAGCCTATATGGAAAGGCAGCCCAGTGGAAGCCATTCAGGAAGGACAGCTATTGTTAAACCTTCACCTCGTGCTTGGGAAGATTTGCTGCTAAAGTACCAGTGCTTGGATCGGTATTCGATTTACTGCCAGTCTGTTTGTAAGTAGTCTCGCATAGCAACCATCTGGACCAGTGTTTCTCAACTCCAGTCCTCAAGGCGCCTCAACAGGTCATGTTTTCAGGATTTCCCTCAGATGAAACAGCTGTAGTAATTACTAAGGCAGTAAAACTGATCAAATCACCTGTGCAAAATAATGGAAATCCTGAAAACATGACCTGTTGGGGCGCCTTGAGGCCTGGAGTTGAGAAACACTGATCTGGACTAAAGAGACAGAGTAGCTGCAATTGTCCTCACATGTTCTTTTCAAGTCAGTTCTGGGCATCCCATACCTCCCTATACCCAATCCAAGTTGTTTACCCCAATAAATATAAAAAAACAAAGCCCTTTTGATTGGTTTATTGACTTTGTGTGCTTGCCAAAAATGCGTGCTGCCTGGCTGTGCCGAAGAAGGGGGACCCAAAATCCAGCAGCCCTTTAGGGGGACCCAAAATCCAGCAGCCCTTAAGGGGAGCTACAGCAGCAAAGAAAAAACCATATTGACTCTCTGTTATATACGGGGGCCCTCTGTTTATTGGTTTTGGTTGATTATAAGGAAAGACATATACCCATAAATAAATGTTAGGATTCATTCTATATAAATATAACAGCCAATATAGCCTTGAAAATGTATATGATTACTGGCCTTCTCTGTGAATTCTAATCCTCTTATATCTTACAGTAGTGGGTAAATTCTTTAATAAATTGTTTGCAATAAATACATTGTGCGCTAAGCAGTGCTGCAGCAAACATACAATATTGCCGTTAAAAGCAGGAATTATTAGTAACAGTGACTTCAGAAAGGAGACAGTTGCCAGAAGAATAGATATCTAATGACATGCCTACAACACTGGACAAATCTAACAAAAGTTCTTCAGGTTTCCTAAGAACCATGCGTAAATGACAGTTATATTGGCTACAGGAAAGCCTCTCCTCTTTCTTTGATGTTACTTTATTCAGGTGGGGAAGTGTTAAATAGGGATGGGTGAATTTGCTCAGGTGCTGCAAATTGCATGTAGCAGTCAGGACATCAACAATCTCATCCCACCAATGTACAACATTCCCCTTGACGCCTGCCCCATTTCCTCCTCCTCCTCCTCCTCCTCTTCCTCATCACCAGCACCAGGCAAGGTAAATGCTTTTTTTTTTTCCCAGGCCAAGCCAGCTGGTTAGTGCCATTGTCACAAGCAAAATAAAAATAAAAAGCCCATACTAAAAGAATGTATACCTACCCCAAAAACAGAACCTGGAACATTAAATTCCCCAACTGAATTTTTATTCTTTGTTCAAATTGTTTATTGAGTTTACAAGTAGACAGGTAACAAAAGAACTGCGTAAAGAAAGATAGCGCATAACTTTCAGTGTGTGATTGCCATAAAGTAGGTGACATATGGTTCTCTGCCGCTCCCCAGTATGGGTTTCTGCCGTAGCCAAAATTGCTGCATATACCAAAAAGTTTTCCCCCTGTTGGAATCAAAGACAGTGGTTCCCCCAGAAGAAAACAAGACGGCTACTATTGGCAGTATTGGGCAATGATGAACCAGGAATGTAAAATAATAATTATTTATTAAAGTATCCAAAAAATGTCACATACAAAATATAAAATCCTGCTCTGTATAGGAGCTAGTAAAGACCAGTTCAGCTAAATAACAATCAACATCGCACCATATGAAAAACATATACAGTGGGTACAACAACAGACATACACCAGGACAAATACAAACAATGCACAAACAAATAACAACAATATTCCGGACGCCTATAGTGCCACATTTGTTTAGAAAGTCCTGCGGAAATCCCCGCTATAAGTATTTTAACCAGTTGTCTACCGCCCACCGTCAAATGACGGCGGGCGGAAGACTCTTGTTCTGACAGGACGTCATATGACGTCCTGCCTTTAAAAGCAGCAAGGGGGCGCGCGCGCGCCGCCACGTCGCTGTGGACCCGATGCGCGTGCCCGGTGGCCGCGATGGCCGCTGGGCACCCGCGATTGCCCAGTAACCGAGCAGGACCTTGGATCTGTGTGTGTAAACACACAGATCCACGTCCTGTCAGGGAGAGGAGACCGATGGTGTGTCCCTTGTACATGGGGACAACCATCGGTCACCTCCCGCAGTCAGTCCCCTCCCCCCACAGTTAGAACACATCTAGGAAACACATTTAACCCCTTCCTCGCCCCCTAGTGTTAACCCCTTCCCTGCCAGTCACATCTATACAGTAATCAATGCATTTTTATAGCAGGGATCGTGAATGGTCCCAAAAATGTGTCAAAAGTGTCCGATGTGTCCGCCGCAATATCGCAGTCACAATAAAAATCGCAGATCGCCGCCATTTCCAGTAAAAGAAAAAAAAATGCTATAAATCTATCCCCTATTTTGTAGACGCTATAACTTTTGCGCAAACCAATCAATGCACGCTTATTGCGATTTTTTTTTTACCAAAAATATGTAGAAGAATACGTATCGGCCTAAACTGAGGAAAATTAAAAAAAAAAAAAAAAAAAAATTATATTTATTATAGCAAAAAGTAAAAAATATTGTGTTTTTTTTCAAACTTGACACTCTTCTTTTGTTTATAGCGCAAAAAATAAAAACCGCAGA
The DNA here is from genome assembly GCA_029206835.1 of Rana muscosa. Classification (NCBI taxonomy): domain Eukaryota; kingdom Metazoa; phylum Chordata; class Amphibia; order Anura; family Ranidae; genus Rana; species Rana muscosa. The sequence goes on from CM055121.1 coordinate 845,646,683, forward strand.
GGTGATCAAATACCAAAAGAAAGCTCTATTTGTGGGAAAAAAAGGACGCAAATTTAGTTTGGGAGCCACATTGCACGACCACGCAATTGTCATTCAAAGTGTGACAGCGCTGAAAGCTGAAAAATGGCTTGGGCAGGAAGGGGGTTTTCGTGCCTGGTAGGCAGGTGGTTAAACAAAAAGGATTTGGTATAAATTGGACATTCAAAACACATGTGGCCCCCCGCGGGTGATCATGGGAATAGCAGGTGTGGATATTAGGTCATGGCAATGATACTGAAATTGATGCCGGTATCTAAATTAGGTTTGCAGGTTGGAAAAAAATTGTGAATGAGAGGTGAAAAAAGAATACGTCATAACAGTCTTGTTAAGATGTCTTTGTTTGCTGGCTGAAGTTCCCATAGGATTACTGACATCAAAGTGCAAATAAGGGCAGAAAAATAATTACTACCTCCCCAAATGAATCACTGTATTCCACGTATGGTTTGCCTGGTTCACACTTGTCCGACAAACACTCCGACATTAGGAGCTCATGTCGCATGACGTGTGAAAATCAATGTTTCCCTATGAGAGCCGTCTTAACTGGTCCGACACAAGTCGGTCCGACATTAAAAATGCTCCCTGTACTACTTCTGTCCGACTTTGATCCTACTTCAGCCCATTGAATATCATTGAAGTCGGATCAAAGTAGGATCCTTGTCCTAACCATCCGACATTTGACATCCGACATGGTGATTACGGCTGGGTTCACACTGATACGACACGACATTCATCCGACTTTCATCCTACTTTGCTCTGCGACATTAGTCCTACATTGATCCTACATTGGTCCGACATCCATCCGACATTCATGAACCGGATACTACTTTGATCCGACATTGTGCTAGTCTGACTTGTCCTTTGACCAATCAAAACAATCCCAGGGTGAGATAAATTCCTTTTACTGCTGCTGTAATCACCATGTCAGATGTCAAATGTCGGATGGTTAGGACAAGGATCCTACTTTGATCCGACTTCAATGATATTCAATGGGCTGAAGTAGGATCAAAGTCGGACAGAAGTAGTACAGGGAGCATTTTTAATGTCGGACCGACTTGTGTCGGACCAGTTAAGACGGCTCTCATAGGGATTCATTGATTTTCACACGTCATGCAACATGAGCTCCTAATGTCGGAGCGTTTGTCGGACAAGTGTGAACCAGGCCTACAGCAGCAGTAAAAGGAATTTATCTCACCCTGGGATTGTTTTGATTGGTCAAAGGACAAGTCAGACTAGCACAATGTCGGATCAAAGTAGTATCCTGTTCATGAATGTCGGATGGATGTCGGACCAATGTAGGATCAATGTAGGACTGATGTCGCAGAGCAAAGTAGGATGAAAGTCGGATGAATGTCGTGTCGTATCAGTGTGAACCCAGCCTCAACAAAAAGAAGGACAGTCTTGTAAAGAAGGCTTAGAGCCTCTCGTTAGCTTTTATTGCTGTAGGACAATCCTTGTCTCCATAAGCTGCACGCTGTGAGAGACCACATGGCTGAAATCAAGCCTCTTTTATGCTTTCAAGTAAAGGTATAGAGTGTGTAATGATCTATAGCTCACGTATGTCCGTGCTGGCTAGGTAACATAAGTGTAGTCCAACAGCCCCACTGATTGATAAGTTCTCAAAAAGCAATGAGATTTGAGTGCTGATATATAGGTAAATGAAGAAGATTTTTACATTACCATCTTTATGTGTTGTGTGGATACCGCTGATACTCCGGCTTGTGTCTCCATAAGGAACGGAGGCTTTTTTTATCCTATCCGTTGCTTCATGTGTGCACACACATCCAGGGGGATCAGACAAGAGAAGCCTTTGTACAGTCTGTTCTTAGAGGTTCAGCAGACTTCCCGCACAGATTTTCAAACCTGCATCAGCTGCATCAGCTGAATGTGATCACATGCGACATCCAGTCCAAAGCTCTCCACATTCCACACCCCGTTCAGCTGGGGGATCAAACGAGCGGCGTTACGGACCGTGTGACGTGGTCCGCGAAGAGCTTGAAATAGGCTATTATTGTATACTAGAAGAAAAGAGAAGTGGTATAGAAAAGAGAAAGGAAAAGAAAGGAAGTGAGAAGACCCCACTATGAGTGTGGGGTGACCAGAATAGATTCCCCAGGGAAAGAGAGAACACACACTGTTAGAGACCAATGACTAATAGATAAAGTCGAGTCACCATGGCATAAGCACTGTTTCTTGAAGTCTGGGGGGTAGACAACACTTGATCCAAGGTTGCCAGATTCTATCAAATTGTCGAATCTTATCCTTATTGATGGCTTCCATTGTTGCATAAATCATAGACAGATTCATCCTATGTTTCGCTTTGGCTACTAGCAGAGAGGGAAATCTCAAGGCCTTGGCTATCATTCATTTAGCGGCCATTAGGAGGGGATCAAATAGTTTTAACTGTTTGCGCGACAAGATCAACGGTTTCAAATTTAAGAGGGAAATTGCATGGTCTGGTTGTATGGATAGTTCAAATACTTCCGATGCCAAAGCAAATATAGCTTTCCAGAAGTTTTGTACAACTGGACACTCCCACCATATATGCATGTGCGTACCCGAGGCCACACAACCACGAAAACAGTTGTTTGAAAAGCCAGGAACATATATTGCAAAGCAGGCCGACACCAGATACCATCTTAGAGCAAGAAAATCCTGGACAGCAGCACACCAATACAACACCTTTATTGTGAAATATAAAATCCAAAACAGTCAGTCCATGCTATGCAGAGGTTGGGGGCAATAGCTAACACGTTTCACACTGTAGGACAGTGCTTAATCGTAGCTAGTGTAACATTGTTTGTCTGTGCATATAGATAGGGGTAAATGACCAATCAAAAGAACTTCATCAAGACCACCTCCCTGCACAATCAAATCAAAACAAGGAACACATGCAGGAAGCGGGTGCAGGCATGTGAGGCACCTTATCAAGGAAACCATTCACAGTCTGCATCCCCCTCAGAGAGCATCCCACATGAAACAACAAGACCATAAATAAATAATACTTTCATGACAAAATAAGTGAAAATTTAAACCAATATTATACCAAATCAAATTAAATAGAAATAAAGTTTTCAGATGTTTAAATGTGACAATGTATAAAACAATTAATGTAAGTGTAGCGGGTGTTTGAATTTATGTGAGGACTCTGGTGGTGTGGGGTTCCTTGGGGCCTATAGGTGGCGTTGTTGCCTTGGGCCGGAGCTGAACTCACACCGCAAACTGTGCCTTTTTGTCCTCCCCTGGAGCTGGTACAGCGGGGCGGGGAACCCGCTGTGACGCAAAGAGAGAGGTCATAAAAGGGGCGGACGCCCAGACCTTAGGGGCAGAGAGTTGGAGGACGCGGCCGCACCCAGGCACCTTCAGCTTGGGTGCTGGCGTTCCAGTGTTCCGGGCCTAGGCACCCTTGGCCTAGCCGGAGCAGAGATGGAGTCCATCTCAGGCACCTTTAGCCTGGGGTGAGGTACTATGGCGGATGCCTGGGGCTCAGTACCTTCGACTGAGTTCCGCGAGGGTGGAGGAATCTGAGGGGACCCTAACTCCTTGGGTGCCCGTGTCTGAGTTCGTAAGGACTGGTGCGCAGTAACTTCTCTGAAGAGCCCGGCGCAGCATCGCTGGTGACGGAGAGGCCTCCATTTCTCCCTTGGACGGATTTCTTCCTCTGACAGGGGCAAAGTGAGCGAAGGCAATTCACGTTCTATATTACCTAGTCAGTAGGGATGAGCTTCGTGTTCGAGTCGAACATACGTTCGACTCGAACATCGGCTGTTCGATCGTTCGACGAAGATCGAACGATTTGGGCCGTTCGCGCCAAATTCGAGTGACGCGAACGGCCCACAATGCACTATGCCATCGCAGTGTCATCCAGGCGCTGTGATTGGCCAAGCATGCACTGTGACCCCGCATGCTTGGCCAATCACAGCGCCGGCAGCGAGGAGAGCAATGATTGGCCACAGGCAGGATGCCTGTGGCCAATTATTGCTGAGGGTGTTTAGTACACGCCCCACACTATAAAAGGCCGCCAGCACGGCGGCCTAGTGTAGTGTGTTCCGGAGCAGGGATAGAGCAGCATAGGCAGGGACAGTGACTTCTATTTCTTTCTTGCTTAACCTGGATTCCTTTAGTTTAGGGAAAGAGAAGGATAGGTAGGGAGAGTGTCAGTGTGTTTTGTGCTTGTGCTATATTGTGCTTAAAAAAAACATTTTTTCTAGGGACAGAAAACTGTAGGTAGGGAGAGTGTGTCAGTTTCTTTCACTGTCAAAGTCCTTGTTTCCAGGGACCTGGAAGGACAGTGAGTGAATTCTCCTTGTGCTAAATTGTGCTTAAAAAAAACATTTTTTCTAGGGACAGAAAACTGTAGGTAGGGAGAGTGTGTCAGTTTCTTTCACTGTCAAAGTCCTTGTTTCCAGGGACCTGGAAGGACAGTGAGTGAATTCTCCTTGTGCTAAATTGTGCTTAAAAAAAACATTTTTTCTAGGGACAGAAAACTGTAGGTAGGGAGAGTGTGTCAGTTTCTTTCACTGTCAAAGTCCTTGTTTCCAGGGACCTGGAAGGACAGTGAGTGAATTCTCCTTGTGCTAAATTGTGCTTAAAAAAAACATTTTTTCTAGGGACAGAAAACTGTAGGTAGGGAGAGTGTGTCAGTTTCTTTCACTGTCAAAGTCCTTGTTTCCAGGGACCTGGAAGGACAGTGAGTGAATTCTCCTTGTGCTAAATTGTGCTTAAAAAAAACATTTTTTCTAGGGACAGAAAACTGTAGGTAGGGAGAGTGTGTCAGTTTCTTTCACTGTCAAAGTCCTTGTTTCCAGGGACCTGGAAGGACAGTGAGTGAATTCTCCTTGTGCTAAATTGTGCTTAAAAAAAACATTTTTTCTAGGGACAGAAAACTGTAGGTAGGGAGAGTGTGTCAGTTTCTTTCACTGTCAAAGTCCTTGTTTCCAGGGACCTGGAAGGACAGTGAGTGAATTCTCCTTGTGCTAAATTGTGCTTAAAAAAAACATTTTTTCTAGGGACAGAAAACTGTAGGTAGGGAGAGTGTGTCAGTTTCTTTCACTGTCAAAGTCCTTGTTTCCAGGGACCTGGAAGGACAGTGAGTGAATTCTCCTTGTGCTAAATTGTGCTTAAAAAAAACATTTTTTCTAGGGACAGAAAACTGTAGGTAGGGAGAGTGTGTCAGTTTCTTTCACTGTCAAAGTCCTTGTTTCCAGGGACCTGGAAGGACAGTGAGTGAATTCTCCTTGTGCTAAATTGTGCTTCAAAAAAACATTTTTTCTAGGGACAGAAAACTGTAGGTAGGGAGAGTGTGTCAGTTTCTTTCACTGTCAAAGTCCTTGTTTCCAGGGACCTGGAAGGACAGTGAGTGAATTCTCCTTGTGCTAAATTGTGCTTAAAAAAAACATTTTTTCTAGGGACAGAAAACTGTAGGTAGGGAGAGTGTGTCAGTTTCTTTCACTGTCAAAGTCCTTGTTTCCAGGGACCTGGAAGGACAGTGAGTGAATTCTCCTTGTGCTAAATTGTGCTTAAAAAAAACATTTTTTCTAGGGACAGAAAACTGTAGGTAGGGAGAGTGTGTCAGTTTCTTTCACTGTCAAAGTCCTTGTTTCCAGGGACCTGGAAGGACAGTGAGTGAATTCTCCTTGTGCTAAATTGTGCTTAAAAAAAACATTTTTTCTAGGGACAGAAAACTGTAGGTAGGGAGAGTGTGTCAGTTTCTTTCACTGTCAAAGTCCTTGTTTCCAGGGACCTGGAAGGACAGTGAGTGAATTCTCCTTGTGCTAAATTGTGCTTAAAAAAAACATTTTTTCTAGGGACAGAAAACTGTAGGTAGGGAGAGTGTGTCAGTTTCTTTCACTGTCAAAGTCCTTGTTTCCAGGGACCTGGAAGGACAGTGAGTGAATTCTCCTTGTGCTAAATTGTGCTTAAAAAAAACATTTTTTCTAGGGACAGAAAACTGTAGGTAGGGAGAGTGTGTCAGTTTCTTTCACTGTCAAAGTCCTTGTTTCCAGGGACCTGGAAGGACAGTGAGTGAATTCTCCTTGTGCTAAATTGTGCTTAAAAAAAACATTTTTTCTAGGGACAGAAAACTGTAGGTAGGGAGAGTGTGTCAGTTTCTTTCACTGTCAAAGTCCTTGTTTCCAGGGACCTGGAAGGACAGTGAGTGAATTCTCCTTGTGCTAAATTGTGCTTAAAAAAAACATTTTTTCTAGGGACAGAAAACTGTAGGTAGGGAGAGTGTGTCAGTTTCTTTCACTGTCAAAGTCCTTGTTTCCAGGGACCTGGAAGGACAGTGAGTGAATTCTCCTTGTGCTAAATTGTGCTTAAAAAAAACATTTTTTCTAGGGACAGAAAACTGTAGGTAGGGAGAGTGTGTCAGTTTCTTTCACTGTCAAAGTCCTTGTTTCCAGGGACCTGGAAGGACAGTGAGTGAATTCTCCTTGTGCTAAATTGTGCTTAAAAAAAACATTTTTTCTAGGGACAGAAAACTGTAGGTAGGGAGAGTGTGTCAGTTTCTTTCACTGTCAAAGTCCTTGTTTCCAGGGACCTGGAAGGACAGTGAGTGAATTCTCCTTGTGCTAAATTGTGCTTAAAAAAAACATTTTTTCTAGGGACAGAAAACTGTAGGTAGGGAGAGTGTGTCAGTTTCTTTCACTGTCAAAGTCCTTGTTTCCAGGGACCTGGAAGGACAGTGAGTGAATTCTCCTTGTGCTAAATTGTGCTTAAAAAAAACATTTTTTCTAGGGACAGAAAACTGTAGGTAGGGAGAGTGTGTCAGTTTCTTTCACTGTCAAAGTCCTTGTTTCCAGGGACCTGGAAGGACAGTGAGTGAATTCTCCTTGTGCTAAATTGTGCTTAAAAAAAACATTTTTTCTAGGGACAGAAAACTGTAGGTAGGGAGAGTGTGTCAGTTTCTTTCACTGTCAAAGTCCTTGTTTCCAGGGACCTGGAAGGACAGTGAGTGAATTCTCCTTGTGCTAAATTGTGCTTAAAAAAAACATTTTTTCTAGGGACAGAAAACTGTAGGTAGGGAGAGTGTGTCAGTTTCTTTCACTGTCAAAGTCCTTGTTTCCAGGGACCTGGAAGGACAGTGAGTGAATTCTCCTTGTGCTAAATTGTGCTTAAAAAAAACATTTTTTCTAGGGACAGAAAACTGTAGGTAGGGAGAGTGTGTCAGTTTCTTTCACTGTCAAAGTCCTTGTTTCCAGGGACCTGGAAGGACAGTGAGTGAATTCTCCTTGTGCTAAATTGTGCTTCAAAAAAACATTTTTTCTAGGGACAGAAAACTGTAGGTAGGGAGAGTGTGTCAGTTTCTTTCACTGTCAAAGTCCTTGTTTCCAGGGACCTGGAAGGACAGTGAGTGAATTCTCCTTGTGCTAAATTGTGCTTAAAAAAAACATTTTTTCTAGGGACAGAAAACTGTAGGTAGGGAGAGTGTGTCAGTTTCTTTCACTGTCAAAGTCCTTGTTTCCAGGGACCTGGAAGGACAGTGAGTGAATTCTCCTTGTGCTAAATTGTGCTTAAAAAAAACATTTTTTCTAGGGACAGAAAACTGTAGGTAGGGAGAGTGTGTCAGTTTCTTTCACTGTCAAAGTCCTTGTTTCCAGGGACCTGGAAGGACAGTGAGTGAATTCTCCTTGTGCTAAATTGTGCTTAAAAAAAACATTTTTTCTAGGGACAGAAAACTGTAGGTAGGGAGAGTGTGTCAGTTTCTTTCACTGTCAAAGTCCTTGTTTCCAGGGACCTGGAAGGACAGTGAGTGAATTCTCCTTGTGCTAAATTGTGCTTAAAAAAAACATTTTTTCTAGGGACAGAAAACTGTAGGTAGGGAGAGTGTGTCAGTTTCTTTCACTGTCAAAGTCCTTGTTTCCAGGGACCTGGAAGGACAGTGAGTGAATTCTCCTTGTGCTAAATTGTGCTTAAAAAAAACATTTTTTCTAGGGACAGAAAACTGTAGGTAGGGAGAGTGTGTCAGTTTCTTTCACTGTCAAAGTCCTTGTTTCCAGGGACCTGGAAGGACAGTGAGTGAATTCTCCTTGTGCTAAATTGTGCTTAAAAAAAACATTTTTTCTAGGGACAGAAAACTGTAGGTAGGGAGAGTGTGTCAGTTTCTTTCACTGTCAAAGTCCTTGTTTCCAGGGACCTGGAAGGACAGTGAGTGAATTCTCCTTGTGCTAAATTGTGCTTAAAAAAAACATTTTTTCTAGGGACAGAAAACTGTAGGTAGGGAGAGTGTGTCAGTTTCTTTCACTGTCAAAGTCCTTGTTTCCAGGGACCTGGAAGGACAGTGAGTGAATTCTCCTTGTGCTAAATTGTGCTTAAAAAAAACATTTTTTCTAGGGACAGAAAACTGTAGGTAGGGAGAGTGTGTCAGTTTCTTTCACTGTCAAAGTCCTTGTTTCCAGGGACCTGGAAGGACAGTGAGTGAATTCTCCTTGTGCTAAATTGTGCTTAAAAAAAACATTTTTTCTAGGGACAGAAAACTGTAGGTAGGGAGAGTGTGTCAGTTTCTTTCACTGTCAAAGTCCTTGTTTCCAGGGACCTGGAAGGACAGTGAGTGAATTCTCCTTGTGCTAAATTGTGCTTAAAAAAAACATTTTTTCTAGGGACAGAAAACTGTAGGTAGGGAGAGTGTGTCAGTTTCTTTCACTGTCAAAGTCCTTGTTTCCAGGGACCTGGAAGGACAGTGAGTGAATTCTCCTTGTGCTAAATTGTGCTTAAAAAAAACATTTTTTCTAGGGACAGAAAACTGTAGGTAGGGAGAGTGTGTCAGTTTCTTTCACTGTCAAAGTCCTTGTTTCCAGGGACCTGGAAGGACAGTGAGTGAATTCTCCTTGTGCTAAATTGTGCTTAAAAAAAACATTTTTTCTAGGGACAGAAAACTGTAGGTAGGGAGAGTGTGTCAGTTTCTTTCACTGTCAAAGTCCTTGTTTCCAGGGACCTGGAAGGACAGTGAGTGAATTCTCCTTGTGCTAAATTGTGCTTAAAAAAAACATTTTTTCTAGGGACAGAAAACTGTAGGTAGGGAGAGTGTGTCAGTTTCTTTCACTGTCAAAGTCCTTGTTTCCAGGGACCTGGAAGGACAGTGAGTGAATTCTCCTTGTGCTAAATTGTGCTTAAAAAAACATTTTTTCTAGGGACAGAAAACTGTAGGTAGGGAGAGTGTGTCAGTTTCTTTCACTGTCAAAGTCCTTGTTTCCAGGGACCTGGAAGGACAGTGAGTGAATTCTCCTTGTGCTAAATTGTGCTTAAAAAAAACATTTTTTCTAGGGACAGAAAACTGTAGGTAGGGAGAGTGTGTCAGTTTCTTTCACTGTCAAAGTCCTTGTTTCCAGGGACCTGGAAGGACAGTGAGTGAATTCTCCTTGTGCTAAATTGTGCTTAAAAAAAACATTTTTTCTAGGGACAGAAAACTGTAGGTAGGGAGAGTGTGTCAGTTTCTTTCACTGTCAAAGTCCTTGTTTCCAGGGACCTGGAAGGACAGTGAGTGAATTCTCCTTGTGCTAAATTGTGCTTAAAAAAAACATTTTTTCTAGGGACAGAAAACTGTAGGTAGGGAGAGTGTGTCAGTTTCTTTCACTGTCAAAGTCCTTGTTTCCAGGGACCTGGAAGGACAGTGAGTGAATTCTCCTTGTGCTAAATTGTGCTTAAAAAAAACATTTTTTCTAGGGACAGAAAACTGTAGGTAGGGAGAGTGTGTCAGTTTCTTTCACTGTCAAAGTCCTTGTTTCCAGGGACCTGGAAGGACAGTGAGTGAATTCTCCTTGTGCTAAATTGTGCTTAAAAAAAACATTTTTTCTAGGGACAGAAAACTGTAGGTAGGGAGAGTGTGTCAGTTTCTTTCACTGTCAAAGTCCTTGTTTCCAGGGACCTGGAAGGACAGTGAGTGAATTCTCCTTGTGCTAAATTGTGCTTAAAAAAAACATTTTTTCTAGGGACAGAAAACTGTAGGTAGGGAGAGTGTGTCAGTTTCTTTCACTGTCAAAGTCCTTGTTTCCAGGGACCTGGAAGGACAGTGAGTGAATTCTCCTTGTGCTAAATTGTGCTTAAAAAAAACATTTTTTCTAGGGACAGAAAACTGTAGGTAGGGAGAGTGTGTCAGTTTCTTTCACTGTCAAAGTCCTTGTTTCCAGGGACCTGGAAGGACAGTGAGTGAATTCTCCTTGTGCTAAATTGTGCTTAAAAAAAAACATTTTTTCTAGGGACAGAAAACTGTAGGTAGGGAGAGTGTGTCAGTTTCTTTCACTGTCAAAGTCCTTGTTTCCAGGGACCTGGAAGGACAGTGAGTGAATTCTCCTTGTGCTAAATTGTGCTTAAAAAAAACATTTTTTCTAGGGACAGAAAACTGTAGGTAGGGAGAGTGTGTCAGTTTCTTTCACTGTCAAAGTCCTTGTTTCCAGGGACCTGGAAGGACAGTGAGTGAATTCTCCTTGTGCTAAATTGTGCTTAAAAAAAACATTTTTTCTAGGGACAGAAAACTGTAGGTAGGGAGAGTGTGTCAGTTTCTTTCACTGTCAAAGTCCTTGTTTCCAGGGACCTGGAAGGACAGTGAGTGAATTCTCCTTGTGCTAAATTGTGCTTAAAAAAAACATTTTTTCTAGGGACAGAAAACTGTAGGTAGGGAGAGTGTGTCAGTTTCTTTCACTGTCAAAGTCCTTGTTTCCAGGGACCTGGAAGGACAGTGAGTGAATTCTCCTTGTGCTAAATTGTGCTTAAAAAAAACATTTTTTCTAGGGACAGAAAACTGTAGGTAGGGAGAGTGTGTCAGTTTCTTTCACTGTCAAAGTCCTTGTTTCCAGGGACCTGGAAGGACAGTGAGTGAATTCTCCTTGTGCTAAATTGTGCTTAAAAAAAACATTTTTTCTAGGGACAGAAAACTGTAGGTAGGGAGAGTGTGTCAGTTTCTTTCACTGTCAAAGTCCTTGTTTCCAGGGACCTGGAAGGACAGTGAGTGAATTCTCCTTGTGCTAAATTGTGCTTAAAAAAAACATTTTTTCTAGGGACAGAAAACTGTAGGTAGGGAGAGTGTGTCAGTTTCTTTCACTGTCAAAGTCCTTGTTTCCAGGGACCTGGAAGGACAGTGAGTGAATTCTCCTTGTGCTAAATTGTGCTTAAAAAAAACATTTTTTCTAGGGACAGAAAACTGTAGGTAGGGAGAGTGTGTCAGTTTCTTTCACTGTCAAAGTCCTTGTTTCCAGGGACCTGGAAGGACAGTGAGTGAATTCTCCTTGTGCTAAATTGTGCTTAAAAAAAACATTTTTTCTAGGGACAGAAAACTGTAGGTAGGGAGAGTGTGTCAGTTTCTTTCACTGTCAAAGTCCTTGTTTCCAGGGACCTGGAAGGACAGTGAGTGAATTCTCCTTGTGCTAAATTGTGCTTAAAAAAAACATTTTTTCTAGGGACAGAAAACTGTAGGTAGGGAGAGTGTGTCAGTTTCTTTCACTGTCAAAGTCCTTGTTTCCAGGGACCTGGAAGGACAGTGAGTGAATTCTCCTTGTGCTAAATTGTGCTTAAAAAAAACATTTTTTCTAGGGACAGAAAACTGTAGGTAGGGAGAGTGTGTCAGTTTCTTTCACTGTCAAAGTCCTTGTTTCCAGGGACCTGGAAGGACAGTGAGTGAATTCTCCTTGTGCTAAATTGTGCTTAAAAAAAACATTTTTTCTAGGGACAGAAAACTGTAGGTAGGGAGAGTGTGTCAGTTTCTTTCACTGTCAAAGTCCTTGTTTCCAGGGACCTGGAAGGACAGTGAGTGAATTCTCCTTGTGCTAAATTGTGCTTAAAAAAAACATTTTTTCTAGGGACAGAAAACTGTAGGTAGGGAGAGTGTGTCAGTTTCTTTCACTGTCAAAGTCCTTGTTTCCAGGGACCTGGAAGGACAGTGAGTGAATTCTCCTTGTGCTAAATTGTGCTTAAAAAAAACATTTTTTCTAGGGACAGAAAACTGTAGGTAGGCAGAGTGTGTCAGTTTCTTTCACTGTCAAAGTCCTTGTTTCCAGGGACCTGGAAGGACAGTGAGTGAATTCTCCTTGTGCTAAATTGTGCTTAAAAAAAACATTTTTTCTAGGGACAGAAAACTGTAGGTAGGGAGAGTGTGTCAGTTTCTTTCACTGTCAAAGTCCTTGTTTCCAGGGACCTGGAAGGACAGTGAGTGAATTCTCCTTGTGCTAAATTGTGCTTAAAAAAAACATTTTTTCTAGGGACAGAAAACTGTAGGTAGGGAGAGTGTGTCAGTTTCTTTCACTGTCAAAGTCCTTGTTTCCAGGGACCTGGAAGGACAGTGAGTGAATTCTCCTTGTGCTAAATTTTGCTTAAAAAAAACATTTTTTCTAGGGACAGAAAACTGTAGGTAGGGAGAGTGTGTCAGTTTCTTTCACTGTCAAAGTCCTTGTTTCCAGGGACCTGGAAGGACAGTGAGTGAATTCTCCTTGTGCTAAATTGTGCTTAAAAAAAACATTTTTTCTAGGGACAGAAAACTGTAGGTAGGGAGAGTGTGTCAGTTTCTTTCACTGTCAAAGTCCTTGTTTCCAGGGACCTGGAAGGACAGTGAGTGAATTCTCCTTGTGCTAAATTGTGCTTAAAAAAAACATTTTTTCTAGGGACAGAAAACTGTAGGTAGGGAGAGTGTGTCAGTTTCTTTCACTGTCAAAGTCCTTGTTTCCAGGGACCTGGAAGGACAGTGAGTGAATTCTCCTTGTGCTAAATTGTGCTTAAAAAAAACATTTTTTCTAGGGACAGAAAACTGTAGGTAGGGAGAGTGTGTCAGTTTCTTTCACTGTCAAAGTCCTTGTTTCCAGGGACCTGGAAGGACAGTGAGTGAATTCTCCTTGTGCTAAATTGTGCTTAAAAAAAACATTTTTTCTAGGGACAGAAAACTGTAGGTAGGGAGAGTGTGTCAGTTTCTTTCACTGTCAAAGTCCTTGTTTCCAGGGACCTGGAAGGACAGTGAGTGAATTCTCCTTGTGCTAAATTGTGCTTAAAAAAAACATTTTTTCTAGGGACAGAAAACTGTAGGTAGGGAGAGTGTGTCAGTTTCTTTCACTGTCAAAGTCCTTGTTTCCAGGGACCTGGAAGGACAGTGAGTGAATTCTCCTTGTGCTAAATTGTGCTTAAAAAAAACATTTTTTCTAGGGACAGAAAACTGTAGGTAGGGAGAGTGTGTCAGTTTCTTTCACTGTCAAAGTCCTTGTTTCCAGGGACCTGGAAGGACAGTGAGTGAATTCTCCTTGTGCTAAATTGTGCTTAAAAAAAACATTTTTTCTAGGGACAGAAAACTGTAGGTAGGGAGAGTGTGTCAGTTTCTTTCACTGTCAAAGTCCTTGTTTCCAGGGACCTGGAAGGACAGTGAGTGAATTCTCCTTGTGCTAAATTGTGCTTAAAAAAAACATTTTTTCTAGGGACAGAAAACTGTAGGTAGGGAGAGTGTGTCAGTTTCTTTCACTGTCAAAGTCCTTGTTTCCAGGGACCTGGAAGGACAGTGAGTGAATTCTCCTTGTGCTAAATTGTGCTTAAAAAAAACATTTTTTCTAGGGACAGAAAACTGTAGGTAGGGAGAGTGTGTCAGTTTCTTTCACTGTCAAAGTCCTTGTTTCCAGGGACCTGGAAGGACAGTGAGTGAATTCTCCTTGTGCTAAATTGTGCTTAAAAAAAACATTTTTTCTAGGGACAGAAAACTGTAGGTAGGGAGAGTGTGTCAGTTTCTTTCACTGTCAAAGTCCTTGTTTCCAGGGACCTGGAAGGACAGTGAGTGAATTCTCCTTGTGCTAAATTGTGCTTAAAAAAAACATTTTTTCTAGGGACAGAAAACTGTAGGTAGGGAGAGTGTGTCAGTTTCTTTCACTGTCAAAGTCCTTGTTTCCAGGGACCTGGAAGGACAGTGAGTGAATTCTCCTTGTGCTAAATTTTGCTTAAAAAAAACATTTTTTCTAGGGACAGAAAACTGTAGGTAGGGAGAGTGTGTCAGTTTCTTTCACTGTCAAAGTCCTTGTTTCCAGGGACCTGGAAGGACAGTGAGTGAATTCTCCTTGTGCTAAATTGTGCTTAAAAAAAACATTTTTTCTAGGGACAGAAAACTGTAGGTAGGGAGAGTGTGTCAGTTTCTTTCACTGTCAAAGTCCTTGTTTCCAGGGACCTGGAAGGACAGTGAGTGAATTCTCCTTGTGCTAAATTGTGCTTAAAAAAAACATTTTTTCTAGGGACAGAAAACTGTAGGTAGGGAGAGTGTGTCAGTTTCTTTCACTGTCAAAGTCCTTGTTTCCAGGGACCTGGAAGGACAGTGAGTGAATTCTCCTTGTGCTAAATTGTGCTTAAAAAAAACATTTTTTCTAGGGACAGAAAACTGTAGGTAGGGAGAGTGTGTCAGTTTCTTTCACTGTCAAAGTCCTTGTTTCCAGGGACCTGGAAGGACAGTGAGTGAATTCTCCTTGTGCTAAATTGTGCTTAAAAAAAACATTTTTTCTAGGGACAGAAAACTGTAGGTAGGGAGAGTGTGTCAGTTTCTTTCACTGTCAAAGTCCTTGTTTCCAGGGACCTGGAAGGACAGTGAGTGAATTCTCCTTGTGCTAAATTGTGCTTAAAAAAAACATTTTTTCTAGGGACAGAAAACTGTAGGTAGGGAGAGTGTGTCAGTTTCTTTCACTGTCAAAGTCCTTGTTTCCAGGGACCTGGAAGGACAGTGAGTGAATTCTCCTTGTGCTAAATTGTGCTTAAAAAAAACATTTTTTCTAGGGACAGAAAACTGTAGGTAGGGAGAGTGTGTCAGTTTCTTTCACTGTCAAAGTCCTTGTTTCCAGGGACCTGGAAGGACAGTGAGTGAATTCTCCTTGTGCTAAATTGTGCTTAAAAAAAACATTTTTTCTAGGGACAGAAAACTGTAGGTAGGGAGAGTGTGTCAGTTTCTTTCACTGTCAAAGTCCTTGTTTCCAGGGACCTGGAAGGACAGTGAGTGAATTCTCCTTGTGCTAAATTGTGCTTAA
This sequence comes from Rana muscosa, assembly GCA_029206835.1. Taxonomy (NCBI): domain Eukaryota; kingdom Metazoa; phylum Chordata; class Amphibia; order Anura; family Ranidae; genus Rana; species Rana muscosa. The sequence goes on from CM055121.1 coordinate 845,661,685, forward strand.
AAAAAACATTTTTTCTAGGGACAGAAAACTGTAGGTAGGGAGAGTGTGTCAGTTTCTTTCACTGTCAAAGTCCTTGTTTCAAGGGACAGAGAAGGACACCTGAAGGTAGCCCTTATTGCTTTTTTCCCATCTCCCTGCAGGCCATCTATTAGAATGTCTGGAAGGCAAACAAGGAGAGGCAGACAGTCAGGAGGCAATAAAAGAGGGCAAGCAGGCTCTGTGTCTGGGGGCAACAGTGCTGGTCGTGGACGCGGTGCATTGTCATCAGCACATGGCCATGGGACACGCTTGTCCTTCTTTTCGGCAGCTGGACATGTTGAGCCACATCATGCCGAAGACTTGGTAGAGTGGATGACCAAGCCCTCCTCCTCCTCCTCATCCTCTCTCACCCAGGCTCAGGGTACTGGAAAAGCAGCTGCCAAAGCGTCCTCTTCCCTGGTATCAATGTCAGACTCATCATCAGTCACTCCTTCCCTAGACCCACCATGTCCTCCTCCTGAGGAGTCCCCCGAACTGTTTCAGCACAGTGTTGGGTACATGCTCCAGGAGGATGCCCAGCGTTTCGAAGGGTCTGATGATGAAACCCAGCTAGAGGAAGGCAGTAGCGTGAGAGCAGACAGAGGGGATGCTCAAGAAGGACACCAATCTGGCAGTCATGTTCCAGCAGCTGCAGCATACTGCCAGATTGGCTCCAGTGATGAGGAGGGAGGTGATGATGAGGTCACTGACTCCACGTGGGTGCCTAATAGGAGAGAGGAGGAGGAGGAGGATGAGGAGGAGGCACATCTCCAACGAGGCAGGATGCCCTTTGGTGGCCAGCGTAAGGGCAGTACACCGACGGAATCACACCGCAGAGCTCCGCCTGTGCAGGGCGCTGCCTCTGCCCGTCATTCAAAAAGTTCTTTGGTGTGGGCCTTTTTTGAGGCTAGTGCATCAGATCGCACAGCTGCTGTTTGCAACATATGTCTCAAGCGTATATCGCGTGGCCAAAACATCAGCCGCTTGGGTACCACATGCCTGACCAGACATATGTTGACCTGCCATGCAGCTCGTTGGCAAGCCTACCTCAAAGACCCACACCAAAGAACAAAGCGGACCTCTCCTTGCACCGCATCAGCTGGGATCTCCAACCCCACTATAACTTCAGTCCTCTCTGAAACATGCACTGAGAGGAATGAAGGTGTAGAATTAGGTGTGTCACAGCCAAGTACTTGCGGCCACTCTGCTAGCAGTACACCGACGTCCGATTCTAGCAGGCAAATTTCCCTGCCCCAGCTGCTGGACCGTCAAAAGAAGTTCACTCCCAGCCATCCACATGCCCAGCGGTTGAATGCTAGCTTGGCTAAATTGCTAGCGCTTCAACTGCTGCCTTTTCAGTTGGTAGACTCGGCCCCCTTCCGTGAGTTTGTGCAATGTGCGGTTCCTCAGTGGCAGGTTCCCAAACGCCACTTTTTCTCACGGAAGGCTATTCCGGCTCTCTACCGGCATGTGGAAGGCAATGTCTTGGCCTCGCTGGACAGGGCGGTCAGCGGTAAGGTGCATATTACCGCTGACTCATGGTCCAGCAGGCATGGACAGGGACGTTACCTTTCTTTCACGGCCCATTGGGTCACTCTTTTGGCAGCTGGGAAGGATGCAGGACAAGGTGCAGTAGTGTTGGAGGTTGTCCCACCGCCACGCCTCCAAAATGCTACTACTGGTTGTGACACACCTCTCTCCTCCACCCCCTCCTCTTCTTCTTCCTCCATGGCCTCTTCCTGTGGTTTGTCCTATGAACCAGCGGTGCTCCGTAGCCGTTCACGGGGCTACGCAAGTACGCAGGCAAAAAGATGCCATGCCGTGCTTGCGCTGGTGTGTTTGGGGGACAGAAGCCACACTGGGGCAGAGGTCCTGTCTGCTCTGCAGGGCCAGGCCGAGAGGTGGTTGACGCCACGCCAGCTTAAGCCAGGAATGGTGGTTTGCGACAATGGCACCAACCTCCTCTCCGCCCTCCGACAGGGACAACTGACCCATGTGCCCTGTGTGGCTCACGTCCTTAACCTGGTGGTGCAGCGGTTCTTGGGCAGGTACCCGGGCTTACAGGATGTCCTGAGGCAGGCCAGGAAAGTCTGTGTGCATTTCCGCAGATCTTATAATGCCAGTGCTCGCCTGGCTGAGCTGCAAAAGGAGTTGAACCTGCCCAAGAACCGCCTTATATGTGACATGCCCACCAGGTGGAACTCAACGTTGGCCATGCTGCAGCGGCTGCACACGCAGCAGAGGGCCATCAATGAGTACCTGTGCGACTACGGCACCAGGACAGGGTCAGGGGAGCTTGGTTTTTTTTCTCCACGCCAGTGGGGCATGATCAGGGATGCATGCACTGTCCTGGCACCATTTGAGGAGGCCACGAGGATGGTGAGCAGTGACAGTGCATGCATCAGTGACACTGTACCTCTTGTCCACCTGTTGGAGCACACGCTGCGTGGAATAATGGACAGGGCACTTGAGGCAGAACAGAGGCAGGAAGAGGAGGACTTCCTTGCCTCTCAAGGCCCCCTTTACCCAGACAGTGTTCCTTCTGTCCCACCCATCGCACAGGAAGAGGAGGAGGAGGAGGAGGAGGAGGAGGAGGATTGTGTCAGCATGGAGGTGGAGGCTGGCACTCAGCATCATCAGCAGCAGTCTTTTAGGGATGATTTACAGTCCCAAGAAACCAGTGGACTTGTACGTGGCTGGGAGGAGGTGGCTGCGGATCATGTCGTCCTTAGTGACCCAGAGGACTCCGGAGCGAATGCCTCAGCAAACCTACGCTGCATGGCCTCCCTGATCCTGCAAAGTCTGCGGAAGGATCCTCGTATTCTTCGGATCAAGGAGAGGGACCATTACTGGCTGGCCACTCTCCTTGATCCACGGTACAAGGGTAAGGTTGCGGACCTTATGTTACCGTCGCAGAGGGAGCAGAGGATGAGACAACTCCGGGAGGCCTTGCAGAAAGGTCTGTGCAACGCGTTCCCAGAGACTGGGAGGTTACAAACTCCTGGTCCTGGACAACGAGTTGCTGAGGCTTCGGCCAGTCAAAGAAGGAGCGGTGGGGAAGGTGGCCGTCTGACCGATGCGTTCAGACAATTCTTTAGTCCGCAGCCCCAAAGTATGATCGGTTCCAGCAACCATCGCCAGCGTCTGATAAACATGGTGCAGGAATATCTAGGGGCAAGGTCAGACTTGGACACCTTCCCCACCGAAAATCCTCTGGCTTACTGGGTCTTGAGGATGGATCACTGGCCAGAGCTTGCACAGTATGCAATTGAGCTACTGGCCTGTCCTGCATCCAGCGTTCTTTCGGAACGCACATTCAGTGCTGCTGGAGGATTTGTCACGGATCACAGGGTGCGCCTGTCCACCGACTCGGTTGATCGACTGACTTTCATCAAGATGAACCAGTCTTGGATCACCACCAGCTACCACACACCTGATGCTGATATAACAGACTAATTGATTTTAACATGTCACATCCCTTCAAGACTGATGCTGATGCTGAGTGCCTGTGCTGTTATGTTGACTGGCTATCCTCCTCCTCCGAGTCCTCAATGATACGATTGATGATGATAGCTTGGAAGATCATTTTTGTTTATGGGTGCCGCCACCAGTGGCTAAGGCCCAATTTTTCAGCCCCTGTTTTACAGGGGCGTGTAATTACAATTTTTTTAGCAATAATTTGCCATAGGGCTCATTGCTGTGCTCCAAGTACAGTATCTGTGAGGGGTTGGAGTGTTGTGGCACCAGTGCCTAAGGCCCAATTTTTCAGCCCCTGTTTAACAGGGGCGTGTCATTACAATTTTTGAAGCAATACTTTGCAACAGGGCTCATTGCTGTGCTCCAAGTACAGTATCTGTGAGGGGTTGTAGTGTTGTGCCACCAGTGCCTAAGGCCCAATTTTTCAGCCCCTGTTCAACAGGGGCATGCAATTACAATTCTTGATCTAATAATTCACAGCAGGGTCCATTGCTGCACCCACCAAGAGTAACTCTGAGGGCTTACAGTCTTGTGGCAACGCCACCACCACCACCACCACGAAAGGCCCAATTTTTCAGCCCCTGTTCAAAAGGGGCATGTAATTACAATTCTTGATCTAATAATTCACAGCAGGGCCCATTGCTGCACCCACCAAGAGTAACTGTCAGGGCTTACAGTGTTGTGGCACCAGCACCACCATCAAAGCCCCAATTTTTACTACCACTGTTCAACAATTATATGTAATTAAAATTCCTGATATAATAGTTGACAGCAGGGCGTTCCAGCACCAACCAAGAGTAACTGAGTGCTTACAGTGTTGTGCCAACACCAACAACTAAGGGGCCTATTTCTGCAGAGTATATACGGCAGGTCCCTACTTTCAAACATCCAACTTACAAACGACTCCTACTTGCAAACGAAAGAAGACAACAGGAAGTGAGAGGAAATCTACCCCTAGAAAGGAAAATTCTCTCCAGTAAGAATAAATATGGGAGAAAGGGGTCTCATCTGTACTGATGCTTTATCAGCAATCCTTGTTTCAAGAAAAACACCACATTTCAAAAACAGTTGTCATTGGGACGGAAAGTGAGGTGAAATGTTCTGAACAGGGGCACAGACAGCAAAACAAATGTTACAGGGGTGATAACCCTTACCTATGTTTCCCAAAAAGTTTAAAAATAGATTTTTGGGCTGGAGCTACACTTCAACAATGTACCTGTTCAAAATTACAAACAGATTCTACATAAGAACAAACCTACAGTCCCTGTCTTGTATGCACCGCCTGTATACGGCTGTTCAGAGTATATAGGGCCTTTTTTATTTTATGTGCGGGGTTCCCCTTAATATCCATACAAGACCCAAAGGGGCTGGTAATGGGCTGGGGTAGGGGGGGGTCATGGGGTAGCTATGCCATTTTTCTTAAAGAATTTCATCCATATTACCGGGACCAGACATTACATTAAAGCCGCAAGCAGTTTTAAATGGCTTTTTTTTCCTTTAGAAGTGTCATTTTGTGCAGGGACAGTTCTAAACACGGGAAACACGTGGCACTTCACAGGCATACTTTAGACACCCCCCAGGTACGATATTTAAAGGAATATTTGACTTTTTTTTTTTCACTTTATGCATCATTAAAATGACTGCTCCCGAAAAACGACCGTTTTTAAAACTTCTTTTTGCATTGATACATGTCCCCTGGTGCAGAACCCGGGTTCCCAAACCCTATTTATGACAATAACATGCATAATAGTTGTTATAATTAGCACTTTAGAATTCGAACGTTCGCATCCATTGTATTTAATAGGGTTCTAATGTTCGTTCGAACTTTCGGTCCGTTCGCGGGTTCTGGTGCGAACCGAACCCGGGGGTGTTCGGCTCATCACTACTAGTCAGTGGCAGTGACTATTCACCACTGGTGACAGCACAGTGGGCAGCAGTAAGAAGGGAAAGGATTCTGCCTCTATCTGTCCCCATTTTCCAAAGGAGAAAGATTGTTTTATTGCTTGGCAAGAAGAATAAAACTGAGTTGTACCTATTCACTGTGTGGAACTTGGGTTACTAAAGCAAAGGAGTCAGGAACGAAGGACTAGACTTGACTCTAGGACACCTACACAAAATCCCAATCTTCTGGCCTTCCCCTCTTAGTTACAGAGGACATGGGCCGTGGTGTGTATCATCTCTCTCTCCCAGGTACCCCTAGACAACAGCCATATAACCGATAAAGAAAGGGAGAGGGGTGAGGCCGCTACACGTGGGGGCATCGTATCCGGGATATGTGTATGGTGTCTGAAATTGAACTTTGCTGCCCGGAGGAGTTCCGAGTAGGTCGGCCATATTAGCCAACGCGCCACGAGGCAACCCATAACTGTGTAGTTCGTGGGCGGGGCAAGGGAAAAGCCCGCAAACAAGTGAAAAGCCAGCGAACAAATGCAGAAGGTGGGAGGAGTCTGGCCACGTGGACGTACGCACGTGGAGATTCTGGCGCAGGTGGGTCAGTGCGCAATGGAGCAGCAAAGAGAGAGGATGGCTTCAAGTGCTCCGTGGATTTCCGTTCCTTCCTTTGCGGATATGTCTTCTCTGGCTGCTCCGATTATGGATACGGGGATAAGACTAAGGCCCCCGGGGGCGATTGGCTCTCTATACCTGCAGAAACATGGAAGCCCTCGTGTGATCTGTCCCGGCTGTTCGGGACTGGTGGTCCAGCTGAAGCCGTTCGGGCGCTGTGAGGTCTGCAAAGAATTTCTCTTCGAGGTGGAACCATCCACAGAAAAGCCTCGGGCTTTCCACCTCAACTACCTCACAGGGACTGCCACTCCGGAGGGAGAGATCGATGCTGGTGCGTTCCCTGTGCACACTGATCCGGGCGAAGTGACTGCCCAAGCGGAAGTGAAAAGAGAGAAATCCGAGGATGCTGCCTCGGTCACCAGCAGCTCCCTGCTCCGGCCGCCGAAGAGGAAAGTCAGCCTAGTAATGGCCTCGTGTGGTTGTGGAAGAGCTTCGCCCCACTGCTTGCCTGGCCTGGATGGCTCCGGTAGGAAAAGTCCTGGACACCCCTGTTCTTCTAAGGGCCCAGGTGAGCCAGGGGTTGGGACTGTCTGCGTGGTTAAAAGTGGCGGTAGCCCACAGTCGGTAGAGGCCGTCAAGGGGGATAGTTCCGTGACTGGGAATTATCTGCCCGCTGAGTGCTACGACACCTCTGACCTGGATTCATTGTCTGACAATGGCGATGATGGGGAGATAGACAAAATCTTCCAACAGAAGGGATGGGACAAGATGAAGCTACCCTCGTCCTGTGTTGCAAGGGACCTGCCCATGTCTACTGGAGATAGTACACCTCGGGTAGAGGCTTCAGTGCCAAGGGAAGAAGCTGGTTCTCTGTCTGAAGTTCCCCTTTTGGATTCAACATCCATTTCACCTGCTCCTGTTGCGGGAGTGCAACGTCAATCACTGCGGGCTCCTAGGCCCAGGTCTACCGAAGTGGTGAACGCACCTCGCCACCCAGAAGCGATTGTTCCACCTGGAGAAGGAGACCGAGCTACTATGCCACCTTTGTCAAGGCTGCAGCGTCTCTTTGGCCAGAAGGTTGCTCAGGAATATGGGTAAGAATACCCGTATCTGCCTTGGGAACTGCTCTATGAGGTAGAGGTCTTTTGGCAAAGATGGTATGATACCTTTGTATGGGACAAACTGAAAGTACAGCAAGCACGGCGGTACCTTTCCTGTTCACCAACGGTCACCAAGAAGTTTTAGGACTGTAAAGCTAAATGGATGCTGGGAAGACACATTCATGCGGACAAAGTGGTGATCTGCCGCAAGGAAGGAAAGAGTGTTGAGTACCATGTGGAGGCTTCTGATGATTGTCTGAAGCCTATATCATTGCCTCATCCAAGGTTTTACCTGTAAGAGAAAAAAAAAGAGAAGAGAGGGAAAAAGACTCCCGTGTGCTTTTCTTTTCCTTTCCTGGCTGAACTTTCCGGAGTGCCTTTCCTCGAACACAGGGACTGTGCCCTAGTTTTTTTTTGTATATGGGCAGTTCTACTCGTTGGAGATATGGGAGCTGTTTTTGTTTGTTCTCCCTTCTTCTCCTGGCACTCAAAAGAAATCAGTGACTTTGGGTTTTAGATAGTGTAGGGTCACAGAGAAAATGATCAAGAGGAAAGTTCATCTGGAAGTGATGAGTGTCTTGACCGCGGCACTGTCACCAGGTGGCAGTGTTGCGCAACGATTGTTAGTTTTTTTTTGACATTATACAGCACTTATTGGAGTGAATGGTTTTTTTTCTAGGATAGACTCATTCATTCCAAGCAAACACACATGTTGGTAGGATGTATGTTTTTTTTTCTTTCCCTCTGCAGGAGACTCGTCTGTCAAGACTACTGAGAATGGGTGGTCCTTAGATAGCCAGAGGGAGGGAAGAATGTAAATGTGTGAGATATTTAAAGTGTTTTATTGGAAAGTTTTATAGTTATATTGTTTTAAGTTTTCCCTTTCCCATTCAGGTCTTGGCACAATTCAGGGCTAAATTGTGTGGTTTGGTTTCTGGGCTGAACTTATGTCACCACCCTTGTGGGATATGGGTTTGTACCAGATACTGGGGACCAGTGTCAAATCACCAGGGGGAGAGTGTAGCGGGTGTTTGAATTTATGTAAGGACTCTGGTGGTGTGGGGTTCCTTGGGGCCTACAAGTGGCGTTGTTGCCTTAGGCCGGAGCTAAACTCACACCGCAAACTGTGCCTTTCTGTCCTTCCCTGGAGCTGGTACAGCGGGGCGGGGAACCCGCTGTGACGCAAAGGGAGAGGTCATAAAAGGGGCGGACACCCTGACCTTAGGGGCAGAGAGTTGGAGGATGCGGCCGCACCCAGGCACCTTCAGCTTGGGTGCTGGCGTTCCGGTGTTCCGGGCCTAGGCACCCTTGGCCTAGCCGGAGCGGAGATAGAGTCCATCTCAGGCACCTTTAGCCTGGGGTAAGGTACTATGGCGGATGCCTGGGGCTCAGTACCTTTGACTGAGTTCCGCGAGGGTGGAGGAATCCGAGGGGACCCTAACTCCTTGGGTGCCCGTGTCTGAGTTCGTGAGGACTGGTGCGCAGTAACTTCTCCGAAGAGCCCGGCGCAGCATCGCTGGTGAGGGAGAGGCCTCCATTTCTCCCTTGGACGGATTTCTTCCTCTGACAGGGGCAAAGTGAGCGAAGGTAATTCACGTTCTATATTACCTAGTCAGTGGCAGTGACTATTCACCACTGGTGACAGCACAGTGGGCAGCAGTAAGAAGGGAAAGGATTGTGCCTCGATCTGTCCCCATTTTCCAAAGGAGAAAGATTGTTTTATTGCTTGGCAAGAAGAATAAAACTGAGTTGTACCTATTCACTGTGTGGAACTTGGGTTACTAAAGTAAAGGAGTCAGGGACAAAGGACTGGACTTGACTCTAGGACACCTACACAAAAGCCCAATCTTCTGGCCTTCCCCTCTTAGTTACGGAGGACATGGGCTGTGGTGTGTATCATCTCTCTCTCCCAGGTACCCCTAGACAACAGCCATATAACCGATAAAGAAAGGGAGAGGGGTGAGGCCGCTACATACAGATCATAAATCAATTGATATACAGATCATAAATCGCAGATAAAACAAAAATATATACCAGTAATTAAAATAATTGTTGGAAAAAAATTCTTGTTCCAATGATATATTCACAAGAAAAACAACGGAGGATTGTTTTAAACATACTGCAGATAATGCATGAACACCCTCACTTGTGGGAGGGGCCTCGGATAAACTTGTGAATTGAAATAAGAAAGACCCTTTATCACTTGAGAAGAGAAAAAGTAACCTCATAGGAAGTACGAGTATGTTATTATATACTGTATATAATTACTTAATATATTCGCTAATCTATATGAGACACAAGAGAAAGAATAAAATGAACAGAACAATCAATGGAAAAAATCAATAATATTGCTAGTCATATCAATTATATCGATCAAGAATTTGTGATATGAAATTCAAAAATAAAAGAAGAAGGAAAAAAATTTACAAAAAGGCAAGGAAATTCAAACGAGTGGCCTTCATGCTACATGACATGTTTCCCATCATCATGAATTAGATGTATTAATGACAATATAATGGAACCTATCGTCATTCTAAGTGACCCTAAGGACGTGTCTCACTCGTAAAAGTGAGACACGTCCCACTCAAAGTTAAGGCCTGCTGGTTTTCTAGTATTTAAATTGAAGATCCAGTAAACGTATTTTTTATACAAAATTCCCTATTTATATGCACAGAAAAACAATGTTACACTAGCTATGATTAAGCACCAACCTACAGTGTGAAACATGTTAGCTATTGCCCCTAACCTCTGCATAGCATGGACTGACTGTTTTGGATTTTATATTTCACAATAAAGGTGTTGTATCGGTGTGCGGCCGTCCAGGATTTTCTTGCTCTTTGATCCATTGCAGAGCCTGCACCTGTCTGCCCTAACAGGGCATTGTTTTTCACGGAACTTCTGCCTAGAGTGGCATTTTTCTCCACCAGATACCATCTTACTAAAACCTTGCAATTAGCTTCCACCTCCACCACATTGGGTGAGGAAAACTTAGTTATAAACCAAGTCTCAGACCATTCCACTGTATCAAAGTTACATTGCAGATCACGCTCCCATTTAGCTACTAAAATTGGGGGACCCACATCAGGTTTAGCTAGTACTTGACTAATAGGATTGATATGAGACCTTGAATATGTGGGTCACTTTTACAGATGCGTACAAACATCTGTGTCAAGATAACGTCCAATTGAACGTAAGGAGTATAGAAATTTGTCATTTGCAAATAGCAGAACATTTCCGACCATGATAATCCAATTAGTTTTCGCATAGATCTCAGAAGGGGCAAAATGCTGGTGCAGATGTCAGTTTATGGAGGCGAATTAGACCCAAACCCGTCCATGCCCGAAAAAACCCTAGAGAGTCCCACGCCGGAAGAAGGCTGGATTTTTTAGGAAAGAATGAAGAGGCAACTGAGCTGACTGCAGGTCATAAGCCATCTTAAATTCAACCCATATCAAGAGGGAATGTTTTGTGACAGGGTTGGAGATAGAAGCTCGGTCTTTCGGGCGTAGCCACAAAAGATTGGCCACGGAGATAGGATCACGTTCTACTGACTCAGTCGCAAGCCACATAGGAATTTCAAAGGTTGCATGGTATTTAGCTAAAACAACTAGATGAGCCGCATTGTAGGATGCCGCAATGTTTGGCAGACCCAGGCCTCCTCTGAGTTTGGGAAGAAATAGAGTAGTCTTAGCTGTACACTTTTTTAAAAGATCCCCATATAAAGGCCGGCACTCTCCGTTAATCCAAAGAAAAATACGCTGGGACATGGATAGGCAAGACTCTGAAGAGATATAAAAATTTCGGCAGAATAGCCATTTTTATAACATTTATTTGAAATGTAAAAGACACATATTGAGAGTGAATGGTGCTGCTCACCCCGGATATGTACGATATGAGAATGTTCCCCCAATGGGGTTTTTAGGCAAGCAAAAATTCAATGATTATAAATAATATGCATTGTTATGTTTAAAAGATTTTATTGGATGTAAACATGTGGCGTGAATCATGACAAATATAATATAAACTCTGGTAAAAAGAAGAATCTAAAAATCCATACACAATGGTGCAAAACCAAAATTGTTATACAACTTGACATGTTACATGCATCTGTATTCCCCTCTTACCTTAGTATTATCACCACTCTCATGCAACACAATTTCATTGTCCTATACCCAATGAATGGGCACCTTTTTCCTTTTATAGGTACACATTTACATATAAGAACACTTATTATATAGAACATTATATAAATATATACAAAAATAGGATACTTTCTTGGTGAATTTCTGCCTGCCCATACTCAATATATAAAACTAAAAACCCATTTAAGCGCATCATACAATGCACTTTATAATATGGTTTCCAATGCTCTGCCGCAGGTGTCCGCCATCTTGTCCATGCATGCCTCGTAGGGGCCTTTCTCCTAATTATGACTCCCTGCAAGTCGCATGTGGCCCATTTGATGCTGCATCCTGGGGTGCCAGGTGGCCGGGGAGCCATCTGGATTTCTTTTAAGGCTTTTTAGTGGAAACTCTGGTCCAAGAGGGTTCCCTTTTTTATACACAGCCAACTGGTAACTATGTACTTTATATATATTTCTTCCCGTTTTGGAATATACCTGAGCAGGATTTGAAAACTCATTATGTAATCTCTTACAGCAAACCAAAAACCTCTGAAGAAGACCCCTAAGGGGTTGAAACGCGTCAGGCTTGTATATGGACAGATGCATGTAACATGTCAAGTTGTATAACAATTTTGGTTTTGCACCATTGTGTAGGGATTTTTAGATTCTTCTTTTTACCAGAGTTTATATTATAATTGTCATGAAACACGCCACATGTTTACATCCAATAAAATCTTTTAAACATAACAATGCATATTATTTATAATCATTGAATTTTTGCTTGCTTAAAAACCCCATTGGGGGAACATTCCCATATCTTGATAACATTTATTTTGCCTATCCAAGAGAGAGGCAGGGTGGACCACTGTGTCAGGAGGTCAGAAATCTGTTTCAGGAGAATGGGGAAATTGGCTGCGAAGAGATCTTGGGTGTTAGCCGTGAGGCGAGTACCTAGATACGGGTGTACTGTCTACGAAAATTGTAGTGCTTCTTTCGCCGAAAGTAATTCCAAGGAAGACAGAGAGACATTCAACACCATTGATTTTTTAAGAATAAATTTTAAATTTTATTGTACAAAATATATATATATGTATCAAAACATAACAATTCATTGAAGTATTAAAAACATAGAGTGTGAATATTGCTTAAATGATTACAATAACCAAGTCCGCTTGTCTCCCAACGCGTTTCGGGATGTATCATATCCCTTCATCAGGGTCCGCATTACAGCCCCTGATGAAGGGATATGATACATCCCGAAACGCGTTGGGAGACAAGCGGACTTGGTTATTGTAATCATTTAAGCAATATTCACACTCTATGTTTTTAATACTTCAATGAATTGTTATGTTTTGATACATATATATATATTTTGTACAATAAAATTTAAAATTTATTCTTTACTTTCATAAATTTGTTGCCGCTAAAGTCCCATCCTATGTGGGGGGTTTTTCCTCTCTTGATTTAAAATTTAGGGATGTTGGCAACTATTCAGGTCCAACTTGATGTTCACACTTCTATTTATATTGATTTTTTAAAGTTAACGGACAAACCTGAAATATTATTATTATTATTATGCCACAATTTCTATAGCGCCAACAGTTTGTGCAGCGCTTTACAATGTAAAGCGGGACAGCACAATTATAATACAGTAGGCCACCAGAAACTGCTTACAGCAGCACGCAAGTGAAACATGACAAATAAAGGTTTACTTATGCATCCACCCAAGAGCAGATGGTGACATGATTGTCCATGTCGAGATCATCTTAAGTCAATGTATAGCATCATACAAGGGAGACATTTAGGGTTACTCCTAGTTCACTGCAGAGCAGAAGGTATAAGTATCTGTCTGTGACAGGTCATTATTATTATTATGGTATTTATATAGCCCCAACAGTTTGCGCAGTGTTTTACAATATAGAGGGGGGACAGCACAATTATAATACACTTCAATAAAGAAGGGACAGGAGGGCCCTGCTCATGGAGCTTACATTCTAAATGGAGGGGGGAGTTGGTACAAAAGGTAATAGCTGCGGGGGATGATTTGATGCAGGTGGCTCGGGTACAGTTCTTAGGTGGTTGTGGGAATGGCTTCCCTAAATAAATGAGTTTTCAGGAATCTCCTAAAGGTGGACAGGGTAGGGACTTATCGGACATACCGGGGCAGGGAGTTCCAGAGGATGAGAGAGGCTCTAGTGAAGTCCTGTAGGCGAGCATGGGAGGAGATAACAAGGGAGCTAGAGAGCAGGAGGTCCTGGGAGGAGCAGAGGGGACGATTTTGGCGATATCTGCAGATGAGTTTGGTGATGTAGCTGGGGGCGATGTTGTGGATGGCCTTGTATGTTGTGGTTAGTATTTTTTTTTCACAAGAAAATGTTGTGGTTAGTATTTAGAATTTTATACGATGGGGTAGTAGAAGCCAGTGAAGGGATTGGCAGAGAGGGGCAGCAGTCACAGATCGGTTAGTGACTACAGGGGGTATAGCAGCAGCAGCAGCATTCATATTAGACTAAAGGGGGGATAGCCTGTGTAAGGGTAGGCCATTAAGGAGAGAGTTTCAGTAGTCGAGGCGGGAATAAGTTGCTTTGTGGTGTCGTTAGTTAGGAAGGGGCGAATTCTGGAGATGTTACGGAGGTTAAGGCGGCAAGATTTAGCCAGTGATTGGATGTGGGGGCTGAAGGAGAGGTCAGAGTCAAGGATTACACCCAACACTCTGGCATGTGTGGAGGGACCAATGATTTTGCTGTTGATGATAATGGTAAAGTCATGGGGAGGGGATCGGGAAGGAGGAAATATAACAAGCTCAGTTTTAGAAAGATTGAGTTTGAGAAAGTGTGATATCCAATCCAATATGTCATTAAGTAAGTTTGTGATCTGTGAGGAGATCGAGGGGGTGAGTTTAGGAGTGGAGAGATAGATCTGGGTGTCGTCGGCATAGAGGTGGTATTAGAAGCCATGGCAGGTTATCAACTGGCCCAGGGAGGAAGTATAGAAAGAGAATAGGAGGAGCCCAAGGACAGAGCCTTGGGGTACCCCAACAGAAAGAGCAAGATGAGCGGAGGAGATGGAGTTTTAAGTGACACTGAAAGTGCGCTGAGATAGGTAGGAGAAGAGAACCAGGATAAGGCATAATCATGGAGGTCAATGGAGTGGAGTTTGCTGAGGAGGAGCAGGTGGTCAACTGTGTCGAAGGCAGCAGAGAGGTCCAAGAGTATAAGTATGGAGTACTGGCCGTTGGTTTTAGCATTTAGTAGGTCATTGGTGAGTTTTAGTAGGGCAGTTTCAGTGGAATGTTGTGGGCAGAAGCCGGACTGCAGGATCGAGAAGGTTGTTGTCAGTGAAGTAGCAACTCATTTGATCGTATAGCAGCGAATTGGTTAAGAATGGCCAAACGGTGGACACTTGTGGAGTCAACATAAAGATTAGATTGTTGTCCGCAAACAAGCAAATTGTGATGATAACCCCTCCTAATTCTATACCTTTGATATTAGGGTCTGATCGTATTGGGCAAGCCAATGGTTCGATGAGGAGAGCGAACAGGAGGGGGGCAAGCGGGCACCATTGTCGCATGCCTCTCCCTATACTGAATTAATCAGATTTATAACCATCATATTTATTAAAAGCCTTTGGCTTGTCATAAAGAGCAGAGATCCCACCCATGATATGTGGGCCAAAGCCCAATTTCTGAAGGGTATAGCGTAAATAAGACACATGAAACGGTGTTGAATGCCTTCCTGATGTTCAGAGACAAAACAGGAAGGAATGCGTTGCTGCCTAGCTGCATGTGCAAGAAGCACGGCTCTGCGGATATTATCTCCAGCTTGTCGGATCAGGATAAATCCGACCTGATCACGGTGTACAAGGTATCCAATGATTTTATTTAGCCGAGTCGCCAATACTTTGGCAAGAAGCTTGACATCCAAGTTAAGCAACGAGATAGGACGATAGTTCGTCCATGACATATCATCCGATCAGGCCTTTGGTAGCATGCATATTATCGCGGTTAAGGTATCTGGTCCAAAAGAGTGTCCACCAAGAGTTGCGTTAAAGGCTTTGACCAGAAGAGGGGTCAAAATGCTTGAGATTTTCTTACAATAAGATGCAGAAAACCCTTTAGGGCCCAGTCATTTGTTAAGTTTCAGAGCTCTAATGGCTATAGAAACTTCCTCTTCAGTGATAGGGTTTTCGAGTCGATCATAGTAGAATTGAGATAGCGTTGGGAGGATTATATTGTAGAAAAGGGTCTCTGCCTTGGATCTATCCAGTTCACAGTCCCCATAGAGGAGTGCGGGGCTCTGACAGGTCCGTCTCTTCACAGTGAGCGGAGACGGACCTGTCATCTGCCTGCTCAGCAGGGATCAACAGAGCAAAGCGGAGTCCTCCGGATGGACCGCACCGTCTGAAAGGACCCTAACAGTATTAATACTCATGGTAAGAATATTACAATGGCAGCTTTAAACTCTAAAGCCTCATACACACGATCGGACTTCCATCTGACTTTTCCGTGGATTTTGGTCCGAAGGGCGTTGGCCGTGAACTTGTTCTGCATATACACGGCAGAACATTTTCAGCCAACATTCACCAAACCACGTGGTTTTTCAGCTCTTTACCGCCACCCTTTGGGCAACTTCTGCTATTGTTTTCTGATGTTTAGCATTGGTTCGGAGCATGCGGGTTTGTACTTTGGATTTTAGTCAGATGGATTTGTGTACACACGATCGGATAATTGGACAGAACACATGTTTTGTCAGAAAATTTGAGAGCATGCACAGCCAACATTTGTTGTCGGAAATTCCGACAACAATAGTCCGATGGACCATACAGACGGTCGGATTATCCGACAAAACACGTCAGTCGGACCATTGTTGTCGGAAAATCGTGTGTATGGGCCTCACATATGTATGTTCACATATGTACGGCCGTGGGTTCGTGCCTGGGGTCCGGTGCGTTCCTTGTTACCGTTCAGGTGCGATTCAGGTGAAAACTGCATCTAATTTGCACATATGTGAACCTGGCCTTAGTGGGGATTCAAGCTTATGCAATCCTATGCACCTAATATGAATGGACTGCAAATGCACTGCAATAGATAAAAAACACACATGACCATTTTTTTTTTAAAACACAGCACTCCCCAATGCACAGGTATGTGCATGAAGGTGCTCTACATAGGCAGATGAGACAGGATACAAAAAAAACCCACTAGTGTAGCACCCTCTACCATAGGTAGGTGCTAGAATAGGATTTTTCTAGGGAAGCTGTCAGTGCAGGCAAATTTAAGCAGGCCTATGCTTCAGGCTAGGCCTGCTTGTTTTGATCTGGGTGCAGGGAGTTGTTAGCATAGCAGTGGGTGTGACCACCTGTGCTTTAGTTCTGAGGTGCCTCCCCTGCTTCCAGGGAGATTGTTCTGTAAGAGAGGCAGGATCTGAGACTGGAGTGGCAGGCAGCTAATGTGAGGAGCCCTGACTAATCCCCACTCGGTATTGGCCTCCCATATAAGCTGGGGTCACATGCTACTGGGGAGGAGTTGTCGGCCAGGATAAGTGGAGAATGGAATACTAGGCAGCTGCTTAGGGCGCCCCCATCTGGGGGGGGGGGGCGCGCTGAACACGGAGTGGCCCGGGAAGAGCTGTGAGGGAACCTCATCCTTACACGGTCATGGATGAGGTCCGAATCTGTACACGGTCACAGATGAGGAATTCCTGGAGCAGAAGGGCAGAAGGTGCTGCTGGAATGTATGTCTGGATAAAGTTCTTCATCATGGACTTGGGGCAGGAGAGGGTCAGAGTGAATACCACAGTGGAGTGCTGGGTGCAGAGGCATGCCAGGGAGTTTGGGAGGGAACTTCATCCTTACATGATCATGGATGAAGCCCTCATCTTTACACGGTCATTGAACAGAGGAGATACTGTGGGGAGTAGTGTCAAGTCGCTGTGGCCTGAGGGCGCAGGATTTACAAGTAGGACTAGCTGGGAGCAGTAGTCCATCTATTACCACGTGCTACTAAATTGCTAGGCCGCCAGAGAGAGGTGCTGCAGACCTCTGGCCTAGTATCAGCGCTCAAGTAACAGCATCCAAGTAACAAGTAACAGCAACTATGTACAGCCAGCAACCTGGGGTTATTCAGAGTATCCCCTTTTGTCATACTGAAGATGATGGGACAGAAGCCTAATAGTTTTACAGTGGAAGATTTGTGCAGGAGGAGAGAGATCCTGGGAGCAATACTCTGCAGGAGCTAGTGCAGAGGAGGAGGAGCTATAGTCTACATGAGATATGCTGGGGAAGAGACGGTGAATGTTAGAAGTACCCCAACCAAGTTATATCCCCCAATAAACAAAAACAAAACAACGAAATGACTGCTCATTGTCTCAGAAGTGATATATGGGGGTCTGGCAGCAGAGTGATTTGGTGGATGTTAGTTACTAGTAGCAACCAAGCGCTACATTTGGAGGTCCCACCGAGATCCACCTTCACGGTTAACATGCTGGCCATCGCCCCTAGCAACCATTAAAAGCCGGGGGAGACTTTGCCAGTTTTGGCAAGTTTGGGATATAATGAGGAAAGGACTGTGTGTTTGCCTTTAAAATGACTTTTGCCACATGCCGTTGCCCATAGCAACCTAATTCCAGCTTGTTGCCAAGTGTTGTTGCCCATAGCAACCGACCAGGATCAACGCTGCCATCACGCCCCTGCACTCAGTTGACTTATGGACACTCACTACAGCGATAAGCCCTGCAACCAGTGACTGTAACCATGTGCTATCACCCGTGGCAAGCACGGCGAGCGATCGCGCTCATTGGATTACAAATATGTCCAGCGCTCTGCATGGCGTGGGCATTACTCACTGCATTGCAGAAATGTGAAATGACTTTGTTATTCCTGCTCAACACAGTAAAAGGAGTTTGTGAATGTCTGCTGTTGCCCTTAGTAACAGAATGCAACAAGGGGGTGTCTTTGACGGGATGCTGCACGGTCAGTCCCACACAGTAGGATGTTACAGGGAGAAACTTTTATTGTGTAAATTGTGATCACTGCATGGTTTGCCTGCCTTCAGTTTCCAGTTCTGTGTCGCAGTTTCTAAAGACTGACATGCCTGGACAGTGCCTGCAATTCATCAGCGCCTGCCACCAGGTGTCGCTACAGTGCGCACAGCCTCAAGCCTGCTTACAGTTCCTTGCACGTCGAAACAACAAGCGTGTGGGCGGAGTTACACCCCAGCGGAGGACAGAAACGGAGACCAGCGTGCTGCGCGCCAGACACGAGGTTGAGGAAGATGGCTGAGGGTGGTTGGAGGATGCTCACCATGCAATGGTTGCCTGACATGCAGGATCGGGTGCTGGTCGATACAGGCATTCGGCTGGAGCTCACGGGAGGATTGGCCTTGGGGGTGATCGAAGGAGTGGAGTGGCTGTGCATGCTATGCCCCAGATGTCAGATTCCGACGGCTGAAGTCAGCGCCTGGGCCCGGTGTGGTCACTGCGGGGAGCCGCTAACCAGCTTATGGCCAATGCAGCGGGAGTCAAGGTACTATGCCATCAACCTGCCCACTGGACTATGCGTGCCACAGTCGCAGGTGGCTAGGAGGGCCAGAGAGGGCCAGATGTCACCAACTCCAGCAGAGAATAGCTGCTATCAGGTTCGTCCATCCCAGAGTTTCGGGACATAGAGGGAGCAAAAGATGTTGGGCAGACCCATGGCCTGGCCAGGGGCCCGGAGGTTGCAGGTGCCAGTGTGCAGCCTCCAGTTGATCTCCCTGAAGAGGTGACTCCAAGCAAGACCCTTGCTGTGCCCATCCAGAAGGAGCCCATGCTGCAAGAGGAGGAAGATCCTTCAGGTGAGCTGGATGAGGTGAGTGAGGGCTGGGTCGTTGACTGGGGTTCGCCCAGAGTGCTGGACAGGTTTGGGTCCATAGAGAAACTTTTCTCCTGGTCCTCCCCAGAGGAAGCCTCCAGTGAAGAGGAGGAATGGGAGACAGGAGATTCCCCATCTACAGGAACCCCATCCGAAGTAGTGGAGGAACCACAACTTCCAGCACAGACCCTGGTTCAAACCCACAGACTTTTCACAAATCAGCCTTCCACTACCCAGACCAGGGCAGCCACATACAGGCAAAGGGTCATCAAGGCCCCAGACGCCTGTGTCCTGCCTGGCAGGGGGAAACCCAAGGAACTGCCCAGGCTGTCCTGTTTCCAGCGGGAGGTACAGAGGAGGGTTGCTCTGGAGTGGGGCTTAGATTACCCCTATGTCCCACCCCAAATTATGGACATCATAGAGGACTCCCGGGGAGAGTGGGAGGATGACCTAGTTTGGGACTACTTGCACGTGCCCAAGCCGCTGCGGGTGCCAGAAAGTGATGTCTGGGCCCGTTTCAAGGACATTTGGGAGGAATGGAAGCTTGGCCGTGCCATATACCGAGGCAGGGTCCTAGTGGTAAAGGCGGGTCGGCATACTAGGAGTCACTCGGTGTCTGTCAGAGGGGAGGGGGATAGCCGGAGGAGGTTGCCGGATGCACGCTTTTTTTGTAGTTGGAGTACTGTGTAGGGTTGCCACCTCATCCCTTTAAAACCGAACACATATGAATTACACAGGTTCTGTGGCTGATTAAGGTGGTAATTAAACACACTTGGCGCCTTATCTGCATTAAATTAGCCTCAGAACCTGTGTAATTCATATCTGTTCGGGTTTAAAGGGATGAGGTGGCAACCCTAGTACTGTGCTGTGTAGCCGCAAGTAAAAGTGCCCACCAGGCACAGTATGTGTGTGAGTGTGAACGAGTGAGCACGTCTTTGCCTGAACTCCCCTGCTGAGACTACTAATGAATCCCGGACAAGGCTACTAACAAGTAGCTAGCTGATTAGCCTCCAGCTGAATGTATTAGCAGACCCAAAGATAGTGTGCTGGGATGTGCTGGAGCTGGAGACTGGTACATATCTATCTAGCGGCATTTTGAATACAACCAGACCGGATCCCTTTGATTTTAGATCAGCACTACCTTGAAGGCGCAAAGGGTCCAATGGTGTGCTCCCTTGCTGTTGGACGGGTTAAACTGCAGGACTGTAGGTCCGAAGCTCGGGTAGGAGATTTCTCTCTTTTTTTGCTAAAAGTGAAAATGTTTTTCAAGAAGCTGGTCTGCTGAGGAGGATTGCTGCTTAAAGTGGAAATATATGCTCTGTTTTGCTTTGACTCCCAACACTGCATCAGCGGACTGCCTACTTTTCCATCCATTTTTGTATTATGCATAGAAGCTGAAAAATCTACTAGCTAGACTGAATAGACATGTTAATGTGTTAATGTGCTGGACTGCTTGATTGCCTAGCTACTGGCCACTTATTTGCAGAAACTCCCCAAAAGAAAACAAAAAGGGAGAAAAACCTTCTATTTCTCAGTGCTCTTTGTGTCCCAAAAGTCTTGCTTTGAGTCCCCCCACTTTGACACGGACTGATAACCTGATAACCTGCATGTAAAAAGTGGATACTGTGGCTGCAAGTGGGTGAGTCATCCTTAGATGCATATTGTAGTGTACGGACAGTTGGAATACTGGACTGTCAAATATCCAGAGAATGTTTTGCTGACATTATATCTGCAACCTGAGAGCAATTAGAGAAAGCAAAATAAGCCTGTACTCAGTAAAAATTCTTTGGTCGCATAAGAATATATGTTGGACTGTGAAATACTGCAAATTATATATTGGACAAAAACATTAGGCTATGTACTATATACATGCTTGCTGGCGGTTCATATAAACTGTATATCCAAGGCATAGCTAAGAACCTGGAAAAAAAAAATCCAAATATATAAAAGAAAAAGTCGCTTCAGTTGCAGTAATCGCACCAGTCGCATCATCAAAAAGACTAAAGTTTCTCTTTCCAAAGGAAGGTGTTTGGACAGTGTAAACTGGGGTGTAGCTGCCTTGCAAAAGGTGGCGGGATGGTATACCCCCCTTCTCGTTAATTATCTTTATACATATCCTTACGTGATAATTCTGCACACCTGTATATCTTCAAAAATGTACCAAAAATCTATACAAATTTTTTATTACTATACTCCAGTCCCCTCCCCTCCCCCCGGGCTATGAGATAATCTGTGTGATAACCTGTGTGCGAACGAGTGCTGCTAGTACTGACTGAGAGATGCCAACACGCCGACAGACAGCACAGAAACAAGCTGGAGTCGGAGCTGGAGGCATTCGCTCTTACCTCTCCCCTAGAGCAGCGGAAGCTGGGACCCCAGCCGTTGGAAGGAAAGCGGGGGGGTGGATCCCAGCGGGAGCCGGGCTGTGAGCGGACGTAATCATCTCTGAATTGACCGTGGGTCCCCGACGCCTGGCCGCAGTGTTACGGCTGGTGACCGAGGCTCCCCAGTGCTAGGGAGAGGAAGGACGGTAGTCGGAAGTCTGGCAAGTGGCCCAGTGAGTGGTCGGAGTGGCTCAGGTGTGGAGAGGGGTCAACCGGCGCTGAGCAAGAATGGTATGGGACATGGCATATTGCTGGGTGTTGAGCGGAGCCTGGACCCTGGATCCTGTAATGGCGGTGAAAGATAAGGACAGAAACAAAGCTATAAATGTACAGCGAGATATCGAGGTAAATTACTTTGATTTTTTTGAGACATCAGTGGCTGGTGGAGAAGGGAGGGAAGAAATAGCAACATTACCGGCTTTTGCTCTGAGTGGAGAGGCATCCGAAGCATCTGCTATGGCGGTGGAGGAGCCTGGGGGGGCTGAGGGAGCATGGACTGTTGCAGACACAGGCTCCCCTGGAAGTCCAGGAAGGGGATTAATACCAGTACCCCCAATAGGCCAGTGCCCCAGCCCAGTACAAACTGAGGGTAAATCCTCTCTAGGGCACATATAGACGGACATTAGAGACATCAGAGAACTTCTCAAAGCACTGCCATCCAAGACGGATATTATGCAACTTATATCTGCTGTAGAGTTAACATTCCAGCAAGCAGTGGACAGTCTAAGGCCTCGTACACACGACCGATTTTCTCGGCAAGAACCAGCAAGAAACTTGCTGGCAGAGAGGTCTTGCCGAGTAAATCGGTCGTGTGTACGCTGCTAGCGGGTTTCTCGTCGAGAAAACCGACAAGAAACCTCGACGAGAAAATAGAGAACCTGCTCTCTATTTTCTCGTCGAGATTCTCCTCGGCATGTTTCTCGACGAGAAAAGTGAGTGTGTGTACACTTACCTGTCCGCCCGGAAGCCCGCGCATGTTCAAAATGAATTTGACGCATGCGCGGTAGCTTCCTAGGCATACGTAGGGTATACCAAGATGGCGGCGACGGCATCGAATGTGACGAGCGCATGCTCGACGTAGTCGATGACGTCACCGCGTACACTCCTTTAAAAGAACCGCGGGTTCTTTGAAACGAGCGTGTGTACACTCGGCCGGGACAAGTTTCTTGTCCAAGAATCTCGTCGAAAAAAACGACATGTTTTTTTTC
Source organism: Rana muscosa (assembly GCA_029206835.1). Taxonomy (NCBI): domain Eukaryota; kingdom Metazoa; phylum Chordata; class Amphibia; order Anura; family Ranidae; genus Rana; species Rana muscosa. The sequence goes on from CM055121.1 coordinate 845,684,348, forward strand.
AACGAGAATCTCGGCCGTGTGTACGAGGCCTAAGAGAAGATACTTGTGCACTGGGGCATAGGGTAGAGACCTTGGAAAATGGTCATGAGGATATGGTACAAGCAGTGGTAGAGATGCAAGACATAGTGAAACATCATGAGGAGACATTAAATTCATATAAAGACCAACTCGACGATCATGAAAATAGAGATCGCAGGCAAAATATTTGCATAAAGGGAATGTCAGAAGCGATTCAGGCGTCTGAATTACTACCAACAACTCAAAGATTATTTCAACAGATAATGGGAGACTCAGCACCTGGAAATATTGAGATAGACAGGGTCCATCGTATGCCATCGTATGCCATTCAGAATGCAGATAGACCTAGGGACATTGTCTGCAGATTACATAAATTTACAGTTAAAGACTCTATTATGAGAACGGCACGTGGTCAATCTGAAATTGAATTTGATGGAATGCATATATCTTTGTACCCCGATCTGTCACGCAGGACCTTAAAGCAGAGGCGGGCTGTTCGGCCTGTGTTGGACGCCCTGCGCACTGCAGAAGTTAAATACCGGTGGGGTTTCCCATTTAGCCTTGTGGCTTCAAGGAATGGGAAAACAGCTACTCTCCGCACCAGAGATGATATACAGTTGTTCACAGAAATATTAGATTTACCTCCTGTAGATTTTGTAGATTGGAGGGAGAATAACCCTGGGAATCCTTTACAACCTTCGGAGAAATGGCAACGGGTGTCAAATAAAGCGCAACGCAAAAATCGCATAAATAAGCACAAAGAGACAGGATAAGAGTCTATTTTTTGAGGAAAGATTAAGAAGAAGGAGAAGGAATGGACGATTAATGGGAAGAGAATAGAAGAAATGAGGAAGAGGCGAAGATAGGGAAGAGACATGAAAGGAAAGGAAAGACTTTTTTTTTTTTTTTCTCAGGACACCTACTTGATGTGAAGGAGTTGAGATATACAGTTTACATATGAAGATAAATAGGGTGGGGGGGGGGGGGGAGCATGGAGGAATTATTTTTATATTTTTGGGACCTACACAAATGTATTTATTTATTTAGGTTTTTTTTCCTTTCTCTTTTTGATTAACTCAACTTCACTGGAATATAGTGGCATAGGTTTTAGTTAAATATATGGCCCAATCGTGTCTGTGATATATTTATATATAGGGGGGTGTATATTTATGAGCTCGAGAGGGGCTTCACATAATTAAATCACTTAAATGTTTTTTTGTTTTTTTTAATTAGTCCCATTGGGAAGTATTGGTAATGGTTTTAATTATGTATACGTTTCAACTTTGTGTAAGATAATAGATATATAAAGGTTTACACTTTTATGTGCCCGAGAGGGGCCTCACGTATTTAAATTACCTAATTTTTTTTTTTTTCTCTTTTTCCACTTTAATATTAGGGGAATATGGAATATGGTAGCAAGGACTTTATTTAGATATATATTTTGGTTACATTTTGGTTAGGTGTGTTATGTATATATGTATATATATATATATATATATATATATATATATATATGTTTTTATATATTTAAGTTATTTAAATGGCCTCATATAGGTATATATCGCTATTGCTAATGCGTGTTGTTTATTTGTACAGGTATATATAAGAATGTGTGTGAGTGGGTCTTATATATTTAAGAGAATGGTTTTTGGAGATGGAGATGGCGATGTGTATTTATTTAAAAATCTTTTTTTTTCTTCCACTTTCTCTCTCCTTTCGTGGAATAGAAATAATTGTAAATGAAGATGTATAAAGTTATTCCTTCTGCCTCACATATTTGCTAGTACCTTTCTCAGAAGAAGGATTTTTGTAGAAGGGGAAAGCAGGGGAGATATAGATATAAATAGAGGGAAGCTAAATATGCCCGGGGGGAGTGGGAACTAGATGTTTTTGGGTAAGGGTGAACTCTACCCAGTAGGTCTGGTCCGATATAGAGGACTAGGAATTCTGCAATATTGCAGGAAGACGGAGGGATTGGTATAGGTGGTGACACCCTTGCATTAATCTATTTCCTGATTAGAGTGGGGTTTAGGGAGGGAAGGGGCTGCGACTGGGTTATTATCCAGGGGTAGACCCAACTCCCAGGGGAAGGCACGGTCTGTGGGGAGAGATATGGGGGGGGGAGGGCAGCGGATAGGAAGGGGTGTAGGGGTAAAAGTAAGGAATGTCTAGTCCGATAAAGGTATTGACCTATAATGTAAGAGGAATGTGTTCATTGCAGAAAAGGGGGCGCCTCTGGCACGAATTGCATCGCTATGAATCTGAGGTGGTTTATATGCAGGAGACGCATTTTGTGGCAGGAGCTATCCCAAAAATGCCCACACATACCTTTGATAAGTGGTTCCATTCTCAATCTCCCATAGCCAGGGCAAGGGGGGTGACTATGGCCTTTAAAAAATATTTTCCGATGTGTTTTGTATCCTCTCAGATAGACCCCGAGGGACGTTTTTTATTTGTTAAGGGGACATTATATGGACATCAATACAGTACACATTTGCCTCGATCTATGCACCCAATACGGGGACAGTCAACTTTCTAATAAAGACACTGAGGTTGCTAGAAAAATGTAAGGAGGGATTTTTGATAGTAGAGGGGGATTTTAACCTTACCCTGAATCCAAATATGGATACATCAACTGGGAATTCCCAGATATCTTTTAGGGCACTGAAACACATAAAACAACTTATGCGCTCTCTCCACTTAGTGGATACCTGGCGGGTAATGCATCAAGGGGTAAAAGATTATAGCTACTATTCAAAAACCCATAATACTTACTCCCGTCTGGATCTTCTCCTGGTGGACCAGTTTTACCTGGAGAGGGTACGGGCCTGTAAGAGGTAATAACAATCTCAGACCATGCTCCGGTAATTTTGACTCTTTCTCCAGTATGTCCAGGTCACCTGGAAAGGACCTGGCGACTAAATGAGTCCTTATTGGACGACAAAAAGATAGTGGAGGCTATACGTCTTAAAATTGGAGCATACTTTGAGATGAATACAATGGAAGAAGTGTCTGAGCAGGCAATATGGGAAGCGCATAAGACGGTAATTAGAGGGGAATTGATAATGTATGGGTCAAGGGCTAAAAGAGAGAAGCAAAAGGAGATAACAGATCTACTAGAAGAAAACAATGAATTAGAAACTAAACATAAGAGAAATCTAAACTCAGAAGATGCTAAGAAATTAGAAACCTCGAGAAGCAAGTTGTTACAATGTATAGATAATAGGATTGAAAATAAACATAGATATTATGCAAATAGTTTTTATGAACAGGGGAATAAATGTGGCAAGTGTCTAGCCAGACAACTTAAAAAGCAACAGGACTCGAGACATGTCCATAACCTGATAATACAAAAGAAAAAAATAGTGGAGAGCCAAGCAATTGCAGCAGAATTTCATAAATTTTATGAGGCCCTATATAACATACAAGAACCAGTAGGAATCGCCACAGATGAGCAGCGAAAGAATGAAATGAGAGACTATATCAAAGACTCGGATCTGACCCAGCTGCCATCTTCGGTGATTGAAGAACTAGAATGAGAAATTACGATTGAGGAACTAGACAGGGCAATAAATTCTCTGTCTCTGGGCAAAAGCCCAGAACCTGACGGCTTCACAAATATATATTATAGAAAATTCATGGCAGAACTGGGACTTCCACAATGTAGATACTTCAACACAATCAATGCTTCTAACCCTCTACCACCTGAAGCCCTATTAGCATATATCACAGTACTTCCCAAAGCAGGGAAGGACCCCCAACATTGCGCTAATTATAGACCCATCTCCCTACTTAATTCAGACACCAAGCTGTTAGCGAAAATACTGGCTCTTCGATTACAAAATCACATAGTAAAGCTAGTTCACCCTGATCAAACGGGCTTTATGAAGGGCCGGGAGGCCAGAGACAACACAATACGTGCTCTTCATATCCTTGATTGGATAGAACACGGCCCGAATAGGGCCCCTAGAGTGGTATTATCTATGGATGCCGAGAAGGCTCTTGACAGGGTGAGCTGGCCTTACATGAAGTGTTAAGGGGGATTGGATGGGTGAGCGAATGATGGGCTGGGTATCGGTGTTGTATGTGAATCCAAGAGCCAGAGTGAAGGTAAATGGGACAATGTCGAATTATTTTAAAATACAGAACGGGACGAGACAAGGGTGTCCATTATCTTCTTTGTTGTTTGCCATAATGTTGGAGCCTTTTTTGTGTAAAATCAGGAGAAATATGGGAATAGTAGGGGTATGTGTAGGAGCAATGGAACATAAAGTGTCGGCATATGCCGACGACTTGTTATTTTTTTTAGATTCACCACAGAATTCCATACGGCTCTGATGGCCGAGGTAGCTGAATATGAAAGGCTATCAAATTTTAAAATACATTTTGAGAAATCAGTGCTCCTACCTAGCCACGTTCCCCCGGCAATGGCAACAACTCTGAAGAGCATGTACCACTTTGTCTGGAATGAAAAATATTTGGTCTATCTAGGGACACACATTACACCGGACCTCGGGCTATTGTATGATTTGAATTACGGTTCTCTATTGAAAGAGATAATAAGAGATTTGCAGAAATGGAAGTGTCTAGTCTTAACATGGGTAGGGAGAGTGAGTGCTATAAAAATTACCATATTGCCTAGATTAATCTATTTCCTGCATACGATCCCCATATCACTTCCACAGGCCTTTTTTAAAGATCTGAGAAAGACATTCATTGCATTTGTATGGAACGATAGGCGGCCAACTTTCCCATGACATATTACGCAGGGGGAAAAAAGAAAGAGGACTTGGATTACCGGACATTGCTCTATATTATAGAGCAATGTCACTGGTAAGGATTCTAAATTGGTGTCACGACTCCACGGGTAAAAGGTGGGTCACATTAGAGCAGGAAATAACAGGACAGAACCTAGCAGGGGCGCCATGGATCCCGAGCATATCTAGGGGTCTTGCAGAATGGACCTCTCCTCTGACGTGGAACACTCTTAAGATATGGGATAAAATGAACAAAATGGGGGAGTATGCCCCCCAGGTCTCCCCCCTGATGCCATTTGAGGGATTCTCTTGGTTCCCTCCGGGGGAGGAAGCTGGGTTTTTGGGATCATGGGGGAGTGATGGAAAAAGGACATGTGGCAAATTTGCACCAGGAAGGGAGTTGATCCCTTTTTCAGAGTTGGTATCAAGGTGGGGGAATACACCTATGGGCGAATGGAGATATCACCAATTGAGGTGTTTTTTTGCCAAGTTAAAACCATTACTAAGGCCTAGAATGTCCCTTATCACATTCGAGTCCCTATGTATTAGCATACCGGATGACAGACACTTATTGTCGCAAATGTATAGATTGGTCTTAGGGGCCCAAAATACAACAGTTCCCTATTTTGTCAGGGAATGGGAGAGTGAGCTGAATCAGGTTTTTCCTCTGCGCAGGCGAGGAGACTTATTGATTTGGTACACTCTACCTCCATAAGGACACGAATACAAGAAATGTCATATATGTAGCGGGGTATTGCCTTTTAAAACCCCAGAGACTACAGTACCCAGTGCGCAACGGGACACCCAGAGTGCATTGCCCCGCGCAGAGACTGCTGGGGCGGATTATTTAACCGGAGGGCGGGGCTGAATTCTGTCTCTTTGGACACCGCCCACCCAGCAAGTGGAACTCCTTTCCGAGCCTGCTGAGATACAAGGCCTGAAGCCTGGGCCTTTCTCCAAAGAGCCTTCTGCTCTCCCCCCGAGCAAACCTGAGGGACTTCTCTCCATACTGTTGCTGCATCGTTGCCAGGAGGACCGAAGACTTGGATGTCGTGAGATCTGTGTACCGAGACACAGCAGCGGAAGATACAGACACGGACTGGTCCGGTTGGGTGACAGAGCACCTGCTCAGAGAACTATATAGGATCTCTAGGCCCAATAACTGTTATCCGGAGTTATCAATAGTGTTGCGCTGTGCACTGGAGAGACAGCGCATCGGAGCAACTTTAGAGATTGCCTTTAATTCACCAAGTTATTCAAACCCCTTTTACCCCGTGGATTACAGTTGTTTTCTTCAAAAGTGCACCACCGTTTTGCTAGCGAAGATCTTCCCCTACAGAACTTCTACACAGTACAGTCAGACCTGACTTAGCGTAGACATTGCTGGGCGCCATTTTTTGCGCCATTTTTTGCCCACGAGGGAGAATAGCTGCAGCGGGGATTATGCACAGTACTGTATATCTGTTTATTGAGATAATCTTTTATTGCAGGGCTCTGCATATATATGTACACTGTTTATTAACTATTTATTAACTGTTTATTTAAAAAAATTATACCAGTGGCCCTCTTAGCTGGGGGTATCGCTACATATAAATTTCTGGCAAGGTGGTATCGGACACCAGTTAAGATGACACAGATGTTTCCAACTCTAGATGCTAAATGCTGGAGAGGATGTGATCAAAAAGGGATGTATTTACATTTGTGGTGGGAGTGTCCCAAAATTAAAGTTTTTTGGGACGCGATCATCCCATGGGTTATGAAATTAACTTTGGATCCCATAGTGGTAACACCACTATATTGTTTGTTCCATGGGACTACAAGATCCAATAAATCCTATAAGAACAGTATTACTCCACACTTACTGAATGCAGCTAAATTACTAATTCCTAGGCTATGGAAACAAACTCGAGGTCCTACCTTGCTGGAATGGAAGAGGGAAGTTAATTTAATTAAAGAGGCTGTGAAATGGATATATGTAGTTAAAGATAAACAAGTTAAATTTAATGAAATATGGGCAGGGTGGGAGCAGCATTCCTCGGAGGTAAGATAGGTAAAAGAAAATAAATAGGTGAGATTAGACTAAATAGATGAATAGAAAGGAATACCCTATATGCTTACCCTGACTGAGCTGTGTTGAGTCCCCTGGGAGGAGAGGATTTTCCTTCTTTTTTTTTTTTTCCTCTCCTTTTCTTTTCCTCCCCTTCCCTCCGTTCCCCCTCCCCCCTTTTTTTTTTTTTTTTTGGGGTGTGGGGTGGTGGGAACAAATAAGGTTTGTATTATGTGTAATAGAAGGGGCATGATGGCTCTAGAAGCCTCGTAAGGTATATTAATCCCCCCTTTTTTTTTTTCACTAACAATTAGGGATATTTTTTTTTGGGGGGGGTGTGAAGGTCCAGCAATGGTGGGGAACAGAGGGATAGGAGGGGATGGAATTAAGGGGAGGGAGGTGGGGGGGAAAGGTAGGAATTTATTTTTTCTTTTTTTCTTTGTCTTTTTTTTTTGTGTTGTTTTGTCTTTGGGAAGGGGGATACTAGATTAAAATTAATTCAATGTTAATGTATGATGTTGTGTATATTAATAATTATGTGTTAAATAAAAAAAAAATGTATTATAAAAAAAAAAGTGCCCACCAGGACTGCAAGACCAGGGCAGGGTTTGGGTGGGTCTCCTCAAAGACAAACTGTATGCAGAGAACAGTGATTGCCTGCCACCCAAGGTGCCTGATAAGAGGACATATCATGGACACTAGGGTGTACTGTCCCTGCCAAAACCTTTTTCTACCTACCCTTCAGGAGGGGCCCCTCCACCCAGGAGCAAACAGAAGGTTTCATTGCCCATCGGCATGTATGTTTTGACTGTGCCCACCAAGAGGCACCTTTAGATCCCTCCTGTTGGAGTGACAATGAAACAGGGAAAAACATGCCACTCTTGTAGAAATTTGCAGAATGTGTTTCTTTTGTCACCAAGTAGAGGATCGTAACCCCCTCTGCCTGGTGAAGTGATGATGTAAAGTTAGTGTGTGTAGATAGTTTGTATGTTTGTGTCCATCTCCAACGCGGGAACAGATGAAGACCTGTGTTAGGCAGAGTATTCCTCGTAAGGGAGCAGTGCTCTGGTTCCGCTTGTATGTACCTAGCTGCAGGGACCTGTAGGTTAGGATGTCTATGCTCAAATTGTACAGTGTGCATATGTGAACAAATTGTATATACTATATTTTTGTACGTAACTTATTTGTGCATAGCCCCGTCCAAGTTTTTACCCTTTCCCCCATCCAACCAATTGATATGAGATGCCTTTACTCCTGGGCCCAGGAGGTATTTTGTAAATTAATTTTTCCACAGCTGAGGACAGCTGTGATTTTGGTGGGGGTGAATGTAGCACCCTCTAACATAGGTAGGTGCTAGAATAGGATTTTTCTAGGGAAACTGTCAGTGCAGGCAAATTTATGCTTCAGGCTTGGCCTGCTTGTTTTGATCTGGGGCAGGGAGTGGTTAGTATAGCAGTGGGTGTGACCACCTGTGCTTTAGTTCTGAGGTGCCTCCCCTGCTTCCAGGGAGATTGTTCTGGAAGAGAGGCAGGACCTGAGACTGGAGTGGCAGGCAGCTCATATGAGAAGCTCTGACCAATCCCCACTCGGTATTGGCAGGGGGCAGGCCTCCCATATACTGTAAGTTGGGGTCACATGCTACTGAGGAGGAGTTGTCGGCCAGGAGAAGTGGAGAATGGAATACTAGGCAGCTGCTTAGGCGCCCCTATCTGGGGGGGGGGCGTCGAACGCGGAGTGGCCCGGGAAGTGCTGTGAGGGAACCTTATCCTTACACGGTCATGGATGAGGTCCGAATTTGTACACGGTCACAGATGAGGAATTCTTGGAGGAGGAGCAATAGTCTACATGGAGATATGCAGGGGAAGAGATGGTGAATGTTAGAAGTACATCAGTTCTTCAGGGCTAAATCTACTAATCAATGTTCTCTAAATGTTATGGCAATTCAACAAAGTTCTATGGGCATCCCATAATCCCCTTACCCCAACCAAGTTATATCCCCCAATACACAAAAATAAAACAACGCAAATGACTGCTCATTGTCTCAGAAGTGATATATGGGGGTCTGGCAGCAGGGTGATTCGGTGGATGTTTGTTAATAGTAGCAACCAAGCGCTACACTAGGTATTATCATATAGTAGAAATTTTAGAAACTCATACTAAGCTACTCTTAACTTATGGAATGTGAAATCAGATTGCTCTCTATAGGTCATTGCACTTTGCACAACACCAGTGCTCTTATTACTGCCTTACTGGACAAGCCAGTTAATTGTTCAGATGAGAACATGGACGTAAATCAGCAATTTCTAATCTATTTCCAGTAATGATGTAGATCACAAATGCAGAAGTCAAACTCTGTCCCTATTCTCAAATATTCTTCCAGTTAAGGAAATAGCCTTAGTAAAATGTACAAGTTAGTGTTGCAAACCTTATGGGCCTTATGGGCCTACATTTTTTTTATAGAAGTCACTGTGTATGTGTCTTCTGCTATAGATGCATCTCCCTGCCTTTCCGCATTTTTTTTTTTTCTGTATCTTTTTTTTTTTCTGTATCTTCTTTTTCTGCGAATGCGCAACTCAGTGTACAGTCTTGGCACCATTCTGTGCTAGGATGAAGTAACTCCAAGAGAAGATGGTATCGCTGGCGACAGAGGTAGCGCAGAAATCCCAGTGCTGGTATGTCATAATGTGCAATAATGCTGTGTACACATTATGGAAAAAGCTCCCGGGGGCCCTCTAAATGTTTTCACAGTTGCAGCAATTTAATTTCGCTTTAACACTAACATACTGTGGGTAAAAACAGCATGTGTAAAGTTCAGTAAGTGCAAAGGTCACTTCTGCGACCTAGCCGCGATTTTACAGCAACTTGAAGCAATGCCTGTGTAATCTTGAGGTCTATGAACCTCAAGTTGCATCAAAGTCAAATGCAAAGTAGTGCAGGGACTACTTTAAAGTCACTGCGACTTGAAGTCGCACAGATATGAATGGTACTCATTGGAAATCATGGGGTTTCGTACAAGTGTAAAAGGGGTCTAGCTCATGGCAGCAAATTAAATTTCAAATGTTAAAGTATATCTAAAGCCAAAACACTTTTGTTCCAACCTGGATAGAGTAGATGATGGTTAAAAAGCCTGTTAGGTTTTTCATTTGCAACCTATGTCCCACTCCAGAAGCTGGACCTTTACTCCACAATACTCTTTAGCCCCACTGTATTCCCCCACCCCTTAATTTTCAAACGTGACACTTTTTTCTGTTTTGTTTTTATTTATATTTTTTTAATTTTATTTTTGGACCACCCCATCTCCACACATCAGATATTCCAGGAGGCAAGAGCTGGAGGAATAAGGACCTGGCAGGGCATCATCAGGGGCCTGGCTACAAGACACAGCTGGCTCCCAATGACATTACAGAGGAGGATGGCATTGCAGTACCCAGTGTACAGCAGTGGAATTGTGGATCACAACAGATTGACGTTGGATTTGATGGGTGTGTGTATACAGGTGCATCTAATAAAATTAGAATATCATCAAAAAGTTACGTTAGTTCAGTAATTTCATTCAAAAAGTGAAACTCATATATTTTATATAGATGCGTTACACACAGAGTAATATATTTCAAGCATTTTTTTTTTTTTAATTTTGACGATTATGGTTTACAGCTAGAGAAAACCCAAAATTCACTATCTCAAAAAATTTGAATATTACATAAGACCAATGAAGCGCACCCACCCCAGCCTTTACCTGCTTTTCTTATAGTTGGCTCCTTCGCAGGAAAAGACTGAGGCACACCGCACCACAAGCCCGTACCCTCCTGGATGGGGAGGTTGAGCGGTGTTAGTTTCTCGGTCCTGCCTGCAGCCAGTGTTTGAAAACCTCCAGAGTTGACCTAGATTCTGGGGTAGCCAGAAACAAGTCCTTAGTTCTCCCCAGTAAGCAACTGTCCACACCAACTGAAAAGTCCAACTTCTTATTTATTCTTAAGGGCAATAAATAGTCTCTTTGAGAGCAGACAGGTTGGGACAAACACGGGTCAGATAAGGTGGGAGGAGGTCCAGGCACAAATTTAATTTAGGGTTTCTCCTGTTCTGGTTTGCACGAACAGGCTTGGCGCATGGTCCCTGCCACGGACCTGGTGAATAGTTGCAAGTCACTGCCACTGACCTGGTGTGCGTAGAGTCACTGCCACTATGACATAAAGAACCCGCACTTCCTTCTTTGAGTAACTTGGCCCCTTTTTAGGATAAGAACATCCCTCCAGAGAGTTACCAGAGGCCCCCTCTGTCACCACGACTCTGCGTTGGGTCTTCAGAAAGGGTCACCTCCCTGGCCTCCTCGATCCTGGATATGGGTCCCCTCGCAAGGCGGATCCCTGGGAGCCTTGATCCTTAGCGCAGTGTTTCTCAACTCCAGTCCTCAAGGCGCACCAACAGGTCATGTTTTGGGGATTTCCTGGCAGATGAAACAGTTGTGGTAATTACTAAGGCAGTGAAACTGCTCAAATCAATGGAAATCCCAAAAACATGACCTGTTGGTGCGCCTTGAGGACTGGAGTTGAGAAACACTGCCTTAGCGGACCCCAGCCGAAGGTTGCTGGGTTCCAGGCCCTCGCCAAAGTACCTCACCCCAGACTGAAGGTGTCTGGGATGGAAACAGCAGCTCCGCCTCCGGGCCTAGGGCACCTGGAGGCGACCCACACACCCAGGCCTAAGGTGCCTGGGCGCAGGACCAACGACGACGGCCAACGACGAACCCCTCTGGAAGATGGCCGCTCCCTTTTATATCCTCTCCTGACAGGCACAGCAGGTTCCCCGCCCTGCCGTACTGCTGCCGAGAGGGGACAAGAAAAGGCACAACCCCGTACCAGGGTTCAACCCGGGCCTAGGGCAACAGCGCCACCTATAGGCCCCAGGTAACTGCACATCAGTACTATCTCCCAGGGACAGAAATAGTCCATGAAACCTAACAATTAGTGCATCTGAGCCTAGTTACCACTCAGATGCTCCCCTTAAATATGACACCCCGCTACACATCCCCCTCACTTAATGGACACTGGTCCCCAGTGTCTGGAACCAACCTATGCCTCTCAACCAGAGTCAGCATAAACCCCATCCAGAGACAAACTAACAAAAAAAAAATGAAATGACAATTTAAAAATTGCTTGTTTGTGCCTGAACCTAAAATGGGCAAGGAAAGGAAAACAGATGGGAAGAGGGATACATAAGTGTATAAAACATTTGAAGTCATACAAACTTTACAATAAAATTTACACTTCCCTTCCGCAGCACTAGCTAAGACCCGCCCCATACTCAGCAGTCTTGCTTGCCATTCACCTGCAGGGGAGAGAAAACACACCTGAAATAATAGTAGTTGGAATGAAGAGGCTCTTCCCTAGAGAAGAATCCCTTCCTTCCAACAAGTAACTGCATAATGTCTTACTGTCCTTGCAATAGTTACGTAACACCGCCACCTAGTGGTAGTGCCAACGTCAGAACACTCATCCCAATCAAAACTTTTTCTTCTTTTCTTGATCTGTGGCCCTACCCCAAAGTCTTTGTTATCTTTGCGGTGGGAAGAGAAGGGAGAACAACAACAGCAACAGCTCCCGCTCCTCCAAGAGTAGAGTACCCTTTAAACTAGGGCAAAGTTCCTGGGCTGGAAGAAAAACGTTCAAACAAAAAATCAAGGAAAAAAAAAAACCACAAGAGTCTGGTCTCTTACAAATAGTAATGTGGGTCAGGCAACACCAGCGGCTTCCACTTCTTGTCGAATGTGTCTATATGGTACTCCACATTGTCCTTGTCTTTTCTACAAATAAGTACCTTGTCCGCATAGATGTGCCGACCCAACATCCAAGCAGCTTTGCAGTCCCTGAACCGCTGAGTGGCTGCGGGTGAACAAGAAAAGTACCTTCTGGCCTGGGGTACTTTGATGTGTGTCCATACAAACTCCTCGTACCACCGATGTCTGCAGGCCTCAACCTCAAACAACATTTCCTTCGGCAGGTACGGGTATTCCCACCCATACTCGCTGGCAACCCTTTGGTTAAACAGTCTTTGCAAGCGGGACAGCGGTGGCATGCTGGCGCGGTCTCCTGCGCCAGGCAAAACAATGGCATCTGGGTCCTGAGGCACTTTAACTGCCTCCGGGCCAGTTGCAGTGACACCCGTTTCGTAGCAGTAGTGGAAGCAGGTGCCTCCGACGGTGGAAGGGTAGGCAAGGGGACAGATCCCTCCTCAGGCTCGAAAGCCACCACCCGGGGTGTACTTTCCTCCAATGACATGGGTGGGTCCCTAGGCTTACGGAACAAGGACAGGGGCATCTTGTCCCATCCATTCCTCTCGAACAGTTCATCAATTGCGGCGTCATCACCCACATCAGAGATGGACTCTAGGTCGGAGGTATCATACTCCTCCGCAGGGAAACAGTTCCTGGTGAAGGATGATTCACCCCCTCTGGCTAACTCACTAGCATGTGAATCCCCAGGGCTAGAGGCCTTTAACAAAGTCTCTCCCACGGGCTTACCTCGGCTTGTAGAAGAACTCGGACGTCCGGGACTTTTCCCTTCGAATGCATCCGTTCCGGGTAAGCGCTGGGGCGTTGCTCCACCACGGCCGCGGGAAGCTTTCACAAGACCCATCTTCCTCTAGGGCGGTGGGAGAAAAGACTCTGCTGTAACCGAAGCAGCATCCTCCGGTTTCTCGCTCGCTGAAGCGATCTCCTCTGTGACTTCCTCCGATGTCTCGTCAGTGCGCGCAGGGGTGGCTGTGCAAGCTTCGATTCCTCCTTCCAGAGTGGTGGCGCCCGTAAGGCAATTAAGGTGGAAGGCCCGAGGCCTCTCTGTAGGTTGCTCGACCTCAAACAAGAACATCTTACAGCTTTCGCATCGCCCGAATGGCTTTAGATGAACCACCAGTCCCGAGCAGCCGGAACAAATCACACCGAGGGCCTCCACGTCTTTACTCACGTAGAGGGCAAATTTTCCCCGGGGCTTGAGCCGAATCCCTGTATCCGTTATCGAAGCAGCGAATGAAGTCATTTTCATGGTTGTAGTAGCTGGAACCCATGAGGCATGCAACGCCATGCTGACCATCTGCTGCTCCATCGCACACTGACCTTTTCGCGTCGAAGTCCCCACGTGTAACTCCATACATGGTCAGACTCCTCCCATCTCCTGCATCGTTCGCGGGCATTCTGAGTAGGCACGCCCACGAACTACGCAGTCAGGGTTCTCCTCGTGGCGCAGTTCTAAACATGGCCGACCTCCACGAAACTTCACTGGGGAATAAAAGTTCAACTTCTGGGGGGGGTTTTCTCACTTTGTGGCCACAAACACATCCCGGACGAGCACCCACATGTAGCGCACCCACCCCAGCCATTACCTGATTTTCTTATAGTTGGCTCTTTCGCAGGAAAAGACTGAGGCACACCGCACCACAAGCCCGTACCCTCCTGGATGGGGAGGTTGAGCGGTGTTAGTTTCTCGGGCCTGCCTGCAGCCAGTGTTTGAATACCTCCAGAGTTGACCTCGTTTCTGGGGTAGCTAGAAACAAGTCCTTAGTTCTCCCCAGTAAGCAACTGTCCACACCAACTGAAAAGTCCAACTTCTTATTTATTCTTAAGGGCAATAAATAGTCTCTTTAAGAGCAGACAGGTTGAGACAAACATGGGTCAGATAAGGTGGGAGGAGGTCCAGGCACAAACTTAATTTAGGGGTTCTCCTGTTCTGGTTTGCCCAAACAGGCTTGGCGCATGGTCCCTGCCACGGACCATGAGGTTGGTCACTGCCACTGACCTGGTGAATAGTTGCAAGTCACTGCCACTGACCTGGTGTGCATAGAGTCACTGCCACTATGACATAAAGAACCCACACTTCCTTCTTTGAGTAACTTGGCCCCTTTTTAGGATAAGAACATCCCTCCGGAGAGTTACCAGAGGCCCCCTCTGTTACCACGACTCTGCGCTGGGTCTTCAGAAAGGGTCACCTCCTTGGCCTCTTCGATCCTGGATACGGGTCCCCTCGCAAGGCGGATCCCTGGGAGCCTCGATCCTTAGCGGACCCCAGCCGAAGGTTGCTGGGTTCCAGGCCCTCGCCAAAGTACCTCACCCCAGACTGAAGGTGTCTGGGATGGAAACAGCAGCTCCGCCTCCGGGCCTAGGGCACCTGGAGGCGACCCACACACCCAGGCCTAAGGTGCCTGGGCGCGGAACCAACGACGACGGCCAACGACGAACCCCTCTGGAAGATGGCCGCCCCCTTTTATATCCTCTCCCGACAGGCACAGCAGGTTCCCCGCCGTACTGCTGCAGAGAGGGGACAAGAAAAGGCACAACCCCATACCACAGTTCAAACCGGGCCTATGGCAACAGTGCCACCTATAGGCCCCAGGGAACTGCACATCAGTACTATCTTTTGCATGAATTACTGCATCACTGCTGTGTGGCATGGACTCGATCAGCCTGTGGCATTGCTGAGGTGTTATGGAAGCTCAGGTTTCTTTGATAGTGGCCCTCAGCTTGTCTGCATTATTGGGCCTGGTTTCTCTCATCTTCCTCTTGACAATACCTCAAAGGTTCTCTATGGGGTTTGGGTCAGGCGAGTTTGCTGGTAATCAAGCAGTGCTACCATGATAATTAAACCAGGTATTGGTACTTTTGGCAGTGTGGGCTGCTAACAAGTCTTGCTGGAAAATGAAATCAGCATCTCCATAAATCTGGTCAGCAGAGGGAAGCATGAATTGCTCTAGAATTTCCTGGTAGAGGGCTGCGCTGACTTTGGACTTGATAAAACACAGTGGACCAATACCAGCAGATGACATGCTTTCCCAAATCATCACTGACTGTGAAATCTTCACACTGGACCTCATACAACTTGGATTCTGTGCCTCTCCACACTCCCTTCAGACTCTGGGACCTGGATTTCTAAATGAAATGCTACATTTTCCACATTTAGGACTGGGCACCTGCACACACTGCCAAAAGTACCAATACCTGGTTTAATGATCATGGTATCACTGTGCTTGATTGGCCAGCAAACTCGCCTGACCCAAACCCCATAGATAATCTGTGGGGTATTGTCCAGAGGAAGATCATGAGAGACACAACAATGCAGATGAGCTGAAAGCCAGTATCAAAGAAACCTGGACTTCCATAATACGTCAGCAGTGCCACAGGCTGATCCCCTCCATGCCACACCGCTTCCATGCAGTAATCCATGCAAAAGGAGCCCTGATCAAAAATTTAGTGCACACTATACTGTACATGGAGATACTTTATAGTAAGCCAACATTTCTGTATTAAAAATCGTATTTTTTATTGGTCTTATGTAATATTCTAATTTTCTCTGAGATACTGAATTTTGGGGTTTCACTAGCTGTAAGCCATAATCATCAAAATTTAAAGAAAGTAACTTTTTGATGATATTCTAGTTTTGTGAGATGCATCTGTATTTACTACAGACATCCAAGTATAAAAGGGTAAGATGGGGTGAAAAAAATATTAAAGCATAGGGTGAGGTTCCATGTAAACTTATTTGTCCTGTAGATGCAACAGGAAACAAGAAATCTCTCCAAATTAAAGGACTCTTCCTCTGAAGCCTCGTATACACTAATAACGGGTTGAATGAAAAAAAATGACAGCTCAGGTGGGAGCCACTGTACTAACAATCCCGTGTAAATACAGCAATCTCCCCTGCTGTGCTATTGTGTTCTGACATGGGGACAGTTCCACTGCCAGAACACTCTGGTCAGTCATTGGCTGAAAAGCTGTTTGGGAGTCGGTCGGCAGACCTTTTTTGGACATGACCCTTCAACAGAAGCCGGCTGAAAGGCTGGCTTCTGTCGGACTGACTGGCATACACATGGGTCGAAAGTCGGCTGTTTTTTTATTGAACCAGCCGATGCTGCCCGCCATTCGGCCTTTGTGTACTAGGCTTTAGACAGTTTTCACTTGAACATCCATCTGTTCGTATTGAAAAACGTACACTCTATTCCTATTCTGGTAAAAACTTTTTTGGATTTCACCTTCAGTCCCACTGACAATGGTTACAGGACAAATATAAAGGGTGAAAGTTCCTAACAGGGACACAGATATTAATAAAAACCCTGACAGGGTTCTACCTTTTCCCTACTCTACCAAAAAAAATAGACTGATTTATTAATATTTTTCTGGTGAACCTCTCAACTAAAAAAAAAGTTTTAGGCCCGATTCATACCTATGCATTTTTACAGCTTTTTTGCATTTTGCAGATTTGCACAACAGTCCATTTAACATGAGTTTCTCTAAAATTCAGTAGCAAACACAAATCAAAGCTTTTTATGAAGCAGTAAGACTATGGCGCACTAATACAAATGGTGGATGTCTGCCATCAGGCTTGATGCTAATTAATCCTTAATTTCTCTATCCATAGACTTTAATACAAGGCAATTTACAGATATAGGTCCAAACATGTCTCGGGGCATGATATCCACATAGAATTCAGCCTTGTTCATGCTACCACATGACAAAGCAGAAGAAATAACATTTATTCCATTTCTACGTCATGGCATGTCATGTCTCCCAAAAATACTGGAAGTACAAGAGAGCAGTTGGCCTCATGGGTGTCCGCTGAACTTTTTTCAGGGGGGGGCATAATTTTAAGGTCATCCATGCTCGGTCCCTTTTTGACAATGTCATGAAGGGGAGGGGCTTAGTCATTATGACATAAAGCGCAGGCATGCAAAGGTTTGATTAACCTGATGCAAAAGCTTAATAGAAGGATCAAGCTGCCATTGTCTGATTAGCAATTTCTATTTTTTTAAACCTCCCCCCCCTCTAGCGCCGAATAGCGCCACTAAAACGATGGTAAAGCGCCGCTAAAACTAGCTGCGCTTTACCGATGACGTGGCCAGCTGGCAGTGTGAAATAGCTCTTGAGGATAAATCCGCTTCACTCCATGTCCATATAAATATAGTGTGTCTCCAGGGGGGGCAATTGACCCCCCTTGCCCTATGGAGCGGACGCCCATGGTTGGCCTTGTAGGCACTATCCAACTGCTCTGCAGCTTCTCCTGCTACATTCTCTGTCGTTTACCCCAAAAGGAAACAATAACAACTGAAACAGGTTTTCTAACCTATCTGATCAAGGAGGGCTCAGCCAACAGCAGCCTCCCTGTCTCCAAGGATATGAGACTGTTGACCACATCCGGATGCTGTCATCTCATGTCTCTGACACTTTAGATGCCCTTGGTTGAACATGCTACAAGTTAAAGCACTAAGGCATACTTAGAAACCACTCCCATGGCAGCAACCTATCACTTTTTAAATACGTTACGTGTGGAAATCAAACTCTTCCAAGGGTTTGCATATTTGATTATGAGAAACTTTATTAATAATGTGCAGAGGATTTTCTTTAAAGTGCAATTAACGTGCTTGGTTCACTCAAGTGTACATAAAGATGCAAAGAAGCAGACACAAGCTTGTGGAAAGAATGTGGGAAAAAAGGCTTGTATAGGCCCCCCTTTGCCCATGGGAACGTGGTGGTGTCATAATAAACCCCTTTTGAATGGTTTTCAATGAGGCTTATTGTGATAGGCCAATTGAGGTCACATGTCCAGAAATGTTCTGGAAGGTCAGTAGGTCAATTAGGGATAGGTCAGTCAAGGTCAGGGGACATCCCAGAAAATTCCAGATGGGTCTTAGGGCCCTTTATAAGGAGTCTGTCACAGGGTATTTGTTGCCAGAAGAGTATCACCTAGAAGAGCTCCCCTCCCAAATACCCCCCCTCCACAGGCGCGGCCAAGGTTTCGGTGGTGGCCCTTTTTAAATAAGATTGGATCAAAAGGGGCATATAAAAAGAAGTTAAAATACTTTATTGGTCAGCTTGAGTCTAAGTGGCTAACCCTTACACACCACTTTTTCCTACAGGTAAGCCTATAATAAGGCTTACCTGTAGGTTCTGAAAATATCTTCTAAACCAGTGATATGCAATTAGCGGACCTCCAGCTGTTGCAGAACTACAAGTCCCATGAGGCATAGCGAGACTCTGACAGCCACAAGCATGACACCCAGAGGCAGAGGCATGATGAGACTTGTAGTTTTGCAACATCTGGAGGTCCGTTAATTGCATATCCCTGTTCTAAACCATGTCATCGGTGCCGTTTCGTGCCATTTCTAAAGGGCCCGTGCTGTGACTATCGGCTCTCGCTCGCATGCGACTTCACGACTCACGTGACTCTGGACAGTCACAGAGCCGGAGCCCATGGCCCCGTAAAGGAAGAGGGCTGAAGATGGACAAGGACCTCTGGGACATTACGGGCTTTGTCTGCAGGTAAGTGCAACATAATGGGCTAGCATGCGCTGCACACTAGCCCATTACGCTTTTACTTTGCAGGGGAAAAAAGGGGAAGTAAAACCCATTAGGGTTTACTTCCTCTTTAAATAGTGAAAAAATTGATTTAAAAAACAATAAACCCGACTGTGGCCTATTTTAATCCACTATTGGTGTTGGTTGTTTTTTTTAATAAAGAAATTCTATGCATGTTTGTTTTATGTATTATGTCATCTACGTTCCCATGATAACCTGACAAATCTGTCTGACAAATCTTTCCCCATGAAAATGTTTAGCTGAGTGTCTGCAGTTACCATAGGCATGACATGAGATTAGCCACTGATCTGATCAAAATCAACTGGATTCAGTGACACTTGTCTCATGTCTTTGGAGGCTGGGTTCACACTGCTGCGCAGGACCCTTTTTTTTGGTTCGCACCAGAATTGGATTGCATGGATGTTCACACCCATGCGATCTGATTCCTGGCCGAATTGACAATTGGCACTGCAATATGCAAACTGATCTGGGGGTGTCATTAACTTTGTATTGACACTCCCAGCGGTTCGCATAGGGCAGTGAACTGCCTGCGAGTCAGGTGCGATGCGGGAACCCGCAGTGGATTTGCAGGGTTCCTGCATGCCACCAATTTGAACTGGGCCTAAGGGATGGTACTGAAAATTGTCTCATGTGTTAGTAAAAGCTATGTTTGATGAAATCTTCATTCCTCTGTCCCATTCCCCCCCAGATACACCCATGATTTCAACAAACACAGCAGCCACCAGCGCAAAACATTTTTCATTCAATGCAAGTACCATTCTTGGTGGTGCTGTCTTAAATATATATACAGGTCCTTCTCAAAAAATTAGCATATTGTGATAAAGTTCATTATTTTCTGTAATGTACTGATAAACATTAGACTTTCATATATTTTAGATTCATTACACACAACTGAAGTAGTTCAAGCCTTTTCTTGTTTTAATATTGATGATTTTGGCATACAGCTCATGAAAACCCAAAAATCCTATCTCAAAAAATTAGCATATCATGAAAAGGTTCTCTAAACGAGCTATTAACCTAATCATCTGAATCAACTAATTAACTCTAAACACCTGCAAAAGATTCCTGAGGCTTTTAAAAACTCCCAGCCTGGTTCATTACTCAAAACCGCAATCATGGGTAAGACTGCCGACCTGACTGCTGTCCAGAAGGCCATCATTGACACCCTCAAGCAAGAGGGTAAGACACAGAAAGAAATTTCTGAACGAATAGGCTGTTCCCAGAGTGCTGTATCAAGGCACCTCAGTGGGAAGTCTGTGGGAAGGAAAAAGTGTGGCAGAAAACGCTGCACAACGAGAAGAGGTGACCGGACCCTGAAGAAGATTGTGGAGAAGGACCGATTCCAGACCTTGGAGGACCTGCGGAAGCAGTGGACTGAGTCTGGAGTAGAAACATCCAGAGCCACCGTGAACAGGCATGTGCAGGAAATGGGCTACAGGTGCCGCATTCCCCAGGTCAAGCCACTTTTGAACCAGAAACAGCGGCAGAAGCGCCTGACCTGGGCTACAGAGAAGCAGCACTGGACTGTTGCTCAGTGGTCCAAAGTACTTTTTTCGGATGAAAGCAAATTTTGCATGTCATTCGGAAATCAAGGTGCCAGAGTCTGGAGGAAGACTGGGGAGAGGGAAATGCCAAAATGCCTGAAGTCCAGTGTCAAGTACCCCACAGTCAGTGATGGTCTGGGGTGCCATGTCAGCTGCTGGTGTTGGTCCACTGTGTTTTATCAAGGGCAGGGTCAATGCAGCTAGCTATCAGGAGATTTTGGAGCACTTCATGCTTCCATCTGCTGAAAAGCTTTATGGAGATGAAGATTTCATTTTTCAGCACGACCTGGCACCTGCTCACAGTGCCAAAACCACTGGTAAATGGTTTACTGACCATGGTATTACTGTGCTCAATTGGCCTGCCAACTCTCCTGACCTGAACCCCATAGAGAATCTGTGGGATATTGGGAAGAGAAAGTTGAGAGACGCAAGACCCAACACTCTGGATGAGCTTAAGGCCGCTATCGAAGCATCCTGGGCCTCCATAACACCTCAGCAGTGCCACAGGCTGGTTGCCTCCATGCCACGCCGCATTGAAGCAGTCATTTCTGCAAAAGGATTCCCGACCAAGTATTGAGTGCATAACTGAACATAATTATTTGAAGGTTGACTTTTTTTGTATTAAAAACACTTTTCTTTTATTGGTCGGATGAAATATGCTAATTTTTTGAGATAGGATTTTGGGGTTTTCATGAGCTGTATGCCAAAATCATCAATATTAAAACAAGAAAAGGCTTGAACTACTTCAGTTGTGTGTAATGAATCTAAAATATATGAAAGTCTAATGTTTATCAGTACATTACAGAAAATAATGAACTTTATCACAATATGCTAATTTTTTGAGAAGGACCTGTATATATATATATATATATATATATATATATATATATATATATTTATGCAGTGCCTTGAGAAAGTATTCATACCCCTTTGAAATTTTCCACATTTTGTGATGTTACAACCAAAAACATAAATGTATTTTATTGGGATTTTTATGATAGACCAACACAAAGTGGCACATTATTGTGAAAAGGAAGAAAAATGATAAATGGTTTTCAATTTTTTTTACAAATAAATATGTGAAAAGTTTGGCATGCATTTGTATTCAGCCCCCCTGAGTCAATACTTTGTAGAACCACCTTTCACTGCAATTACAGCTGCAAGTCTTTGTGGGGATGTCTCTACCAGCTTTGTACATCTAGAGAGTGATATTTTTGTCCATTCTTCTTGGTAAAATTGCTCAAGCTCTGTCAAATTAGATGGAGAGTGTCTGAACAGCAACTTTCAAGTCTTGTCACAGATTCTCAATTGGATTTAGTTCTGGACTTTGACTGGGCCATTCTAACACATGAATATGCTTTGATCTAAACCATTGCATTGTATCTCTGGATGTATGTTTAGGGTCGTTGTCCAGCTAGAAGGCAATCCTCTGCCCCAGTATCAAGTCTTTTGCAGACTCTAACAGGTTTTATTCTAATGGTGCGTACATACGCTCGGAATTTCCGATGGAAAAAGTCAGACGGAATTTTTTCATCGGATTTTCCGACCGTGTGAATACCCCATCAGACTTTTTCCGACGGAAATTCCGACGGACTTAGAAAGAGAACATGTTCTCTTTTTTTCCGATCAAAAATATTTTCATTCGTCTGGATGCAATTCCGACGGACTAAAAACCACGCATGTTCGGAAACAATTCAACGCATGCTCGGAAGCATAGAACTTAATTTTCTCGGCTCGCCGTAGTGTTTTACGTCACCGCGTTCTTGACGGTCGGATTTTAGTGTGACCGTGTGTATGCAAGACTGCTTGATCGGAATTTTGTCAGAAAAACCTGTGTGTACGCGGCATTAGATTGCCCTGTATTTGGCTCCATCCATCTTCCCATCTACTCTGACCAGCTTCCCTGTCCCTGCTGAAGAAAAGCATCCCCACAATATGATGCTGCCACCACCATGTTTCACGGTGGGAATGGTTTGTTCAGGGTGATATGCAGTGTTAGTTTTCCTCCACATAGCGTTTTGCTTTTAGGCCAAAAAGTTAAATTTTGGTCTCATCTGACCAGAGCACCTTCTTCCACGTGTTTCCTGTATCCTCCACATGGCTTCTCACAAACTGCAAACAAGGCTTTTTATGGCTTTCTATCAATAATGGCTTGCTCCTTGCCACTCTTCCATAAAGGCCAGATTTGTGGAGTGCACAACTAATAGTTGTCCTGTGGACAGATTCTCCCACCTGAGCTGTGGATCTCTGCAGCTCCTCCAGAGTTACCATGGGCCTCTTGGCTGCTTCTCTGATTAATGCTCTCCTTGCCTGGCCTGTCAGTTTAGGTGGACGGCCATGTCTTGGTAGGTTTGCAGTTGTGCCATACTCTTTCCATTTTCGGATGATGGATTAACCACTTGCCGACCGACTCACGCCGATATACGTTGGCAAAAGTGGCACGTTCCTGCGAATCGCCATATAGATAGGTCGGCTCCTTTAAGAGCCATAGCAGGCTAGGTTTGCCGCCGGCTACCTGTGATCGTGGGCACGAGAGCCAGAAAGGGGATTTGTGTGTGGAAACACACAAATCCCCGTTCTGACATGGGAGAAGAAACACATCTGCTGTTTGAAGTAATTACAAACAGCGATATGTCTCCTCCCCCAGTCAGTCCCATCCCCCCACAGTAAGAAACATTCACAAAGGAACACATTTAACCCCTTAATCATTCTCTAGTGTTAACCCCTTCCCTGTCAGTGACATTTACACAGTAATCAGTGCATTTTTTTAGCACATTGGTCCCAAAAAGGTGTCAAAAGTGTCCGATCTGTCCACCGCAATGTCGCAGTACCGCTAAAAATTGCAGATCACCATCATTACTAGTGAAAAAAAAAATGCCATAAAAGTGCCATAAATATATCCCCTATTTTGTAGACACTTTTGCGCAAACCAATCAATATACACTTATTGCATTTTTTTACCAGAAATATGTAGAAGAATACATATTGGCCTAAACTGATGGAGAAATGTGTTTTTTAAAAACATTTTTGGGGATATTTATTATAGCAAAATGTAAAACATTGTTTTTTTTTGCAAAATTGACGCTCTTTTTTTGTTTATAGCGCAAAAAATAAAAACCGCAGAGGGGATCAAATATCACTAAAAGAAAGCTCTATTTGTGGGAAAAAAAGGACGTCAATTTTGTTTGGGTACAACGTTGAACGACCGCGCAATTGTCAGTTAAAATGACGCAGTGCCGTATCGCAAAAGTGGTTAAACAGTGCTCCGGGAGATGTTCAAAGCTTGGGATTTTTTTTTTTTAAACCTAACAATGCTTTAAACTTCTCCACAACTTTATCCCTGACCTGTCTGATGTGTTCCTTGGCCTTCATGATGCTGTTTGTTCACTAAGGTTCTATAACAAACCTCTGAGGGCTTCACAGAACAGCTGTATTTATACTGAGATTAAATTACACACAGGTGGACTCTATTTATTAATTAAGTGACTTCTGAAGGCAATTGGTTCCACTAGATTTTAGTTAGGGGTATCAGAATAAAGGGGGCTGAATACAAATGCACGCTACACTTTTCACATATTTATTTGTAAAATATTTTGAAAACCATTTATCATTTTCCTTCCACTTCACAATTATGTGCCACTTTGTGTGCCACTATTACACAAATAAAATCCCAATAAAATACATTTACGTTTTTAGTTGTAACATGACAAAATGTTGAAAATGTCAAGGGGTATGAATACTTTTTTAAGGCACTATATATATATGAACTGTCAGGAAATCTTTTAATTCAATATATAGTGTATCACAAACAAATAAAAAATAATAATAATAAAACCCTATAAACAAAATATCAAAGACAACCTTTTCATGCAATTTGTCATGCGATTTGACAGTACAAAATCACATGACAAGTCGTACCCTACTTTCGGCAATGGAACCGTTAAAATCGTAGCAACTCAATTCGCAGCGACTTTGAAAAAGGTTCCTGCACAACTTTTTTGACATTTCATTGTGACTTGCATGGACTTCTGTTAAATGAAATTCCAAGCCGCAATGAAGTCAGAGATCGAAATCGCACTGATCTGCAGCTTTTAAATTGTGCTGAAGTAGCGCAATTTCAAAGCGACACTGTTGTGAACCAGGGCTCATGCAGCTGCCTTGTACCAACCACCAAGTGATTATAATGCTGCTTACCAAGAGGTCTAAATCAGCATTTAAAAGATGACAGATCCCGCATGGATGGATGGATGGCTCCAGCTCTCTTTCTCTCACACCTCAGCAAGCTCACTCTCTCATGAATGGCATGCCCCAAAAGTGGTCACTGGATCACTTCTCATATACCGGTCTCAGCGGCAGAAACATATACCAAGGTAAGAGCAAGGAAATTCCAGAGTGAAGTACTGTTTAGAAAACATTTCTTAATAAACCAAGTGGGTACTCACAAAACAGATAGTTTGACAAGCATATGACACAGCGCCGCTGACTCACGGACGGGTGTCATAACACCACCGCTAAACTCTGCCCTACTCGTGTTTCGTCCGACGGGGTGCTAGTTAAGCACAACATTGGATATAAATAAATAAATATATATATATATATATATATATATATATATATTTAACTGAACTAAACTTTAAACTTAGGCCCCATGCACACGAGACGCTGTTATTTGCTGTTGAACGCGCGTTCAGAGGCAGTTGGACGCTTTTTTCAACTGCTCCTGAACCCATTCAATGTTATCCTATGTGTCCATGCACACACTCTCGTTTTTTGGCGTTTACAAGCAGTTGCGTTTAACCTCGTTTTTCCAGAAGCAAAAAAATGGGTTCAGACGCAAAAGTTTTCACGTTTCAGACGCTAAACGCTGCTAAACGCGGCTAAACGCGGTACCGGTGTTTTGCCGCGTTTGCGTTTATAAGCGTTTTTAAAGGTGACCTATTTTTTAACATTAGAAATCTCAAAAATGATGGCAAATGATGAAAAACTATTAAAAAATATAAAAGAAAACTGTAATTGCTTGCATCGCATTGTGGACAATCCACAACTTGTGGCAGGTAAAGTGGCAAGTGGACAATCAACAACTTGTGTCAGGTGATGTGGCCAGGTGACGTGGCAAGTGGACAATCCACAGCTTGTGGCAGGTGACGTGGCCAGGTGACGTGGCAGGTAACGTGGCCAGGTGACGTGGCAAGTGGACAATCCACAACTTGTGGCAGGTGACGTGGCCAGGTGACGTGGCCAGGTGACGTGGCAGGTGACGTGGCAAGTGGACAATTCACAACTTGTGGCAGGTGATGTGGCACGTGATGTGGCCAGGTGACGTGGAAAGTGGACAATCCACAACTTGTGGCAGGTGACGTGGCTAGATGACGTGGCAGGTAATGTGGGCAGGTAACATGGCTAGGTGACGTGGCCAGGTGACGTGGCAAGTGGACAATCCACAACTTGTGGCAGGTGACGTGGCCAGGTGACGTGGCAAGTGGACAATCCACAACTTGTGGCAGGTGACGTGGCCAGGTGACGTGGCAGGTGACGTGGCAAGTGGACAATTCACAACTTGTAGCAGGTGAAGTGGCCAGGTGACGTGGCACGTGATGTGGCCAGGTGACATGGCAAGTGGACAATCCACAACTTGTGGCAGGTGACGTGGCCAGGTGACGTGGCAGGTGACGTGGCAAGTGGACAATCCACAACTTGTGGCAGGTGACGTGGCCAGCTGACGTGGCAGGTAACGTGGCCAGGTGACGTGGCAAGGTAACGTGGCAAGTGGACAATCCACAACTTGTGGCAGGTGACGTGGCACGTGATGTGGCAAGGTGACGTGGCAAGTGGACAATCCACAACTTGTGGCAGGTGACGTGGCCAGGTGACGTGGCCAGGTGATGTGGCCAGGTGACGTGGCAGGTGACGTGGCAAGTGGACAATCCACAACTTGTGGCAGGTGACGTGGCCAGGTGACGTGGCAAGTGGACAATCCACAACTTGTGGCAGGTGACGTGGCCAGGTGACGTGGCAGGTGACGTGGCAAGTGGACAATTCACAACTTGTGGCAGGTGAAGTGGCCAGGTGACGTGGCACGTGATGTGGCCAGGTGACATGGCAAGTGGACAATCCACAACTTGTGGCAGGTGACGTGGCCAGGTGACGTGGCAGGTGACGTGGCAAGTGGACAATCCACAACTTGTGGCAGGTGACGTGGCCAGCTGACGTGGCAGGTAACGTGGCCAGGTGACGTGGCAGGTAACATGGCCAGGTGACGTGGCCAGGTAACGTGGCAAGTGGACAATCCACAACTTGTGGCAGGTGACGTGGCACGTGATGTGGCAAGGTGACGTGGCAAGTGGACAATCCACAACTTGTGGCAGGTGACGTGGCCAGGTGACGTGGCAGGTGACGTGGCAAGTGGACAATCCACAACTTGTGGCAGGTGACGTGGCCAGCTGACGTGGCAGGTAACGTGGCCAGGTGACGTGGCAGGTAACATGGCCAGGTGACGTGGCCAGGTAACGTGGCAAGTGGACAATCCACAACTTGTGGCAGGTGACGTGGCACGTGATGTGGCAAGGTGACGTGGCAAGTGGACAATCCACAACTTGTGGCAGGTGACGTGGCCAGGTGACGTGGCCAGGTGATGTGGCCAGGTGACGTGGCAGGTGACGTGGCAAGTGGACAATCCACAACTTGTGGCAGATGATGTGGCAAGTGATACGCTAAATACAAGTACACTGCTGCTCTCTCAGCTGCTGCTACTCACTCTGGTCTCACAAACTGGCTGAAATGGTTAAAATTTACTGTTTTTTGAGCTTAGGGAGGGTCTATGATGAAACGCTTATAAACGCAAACGCGGTTAAACGCCGCTAAACGCGGCCGCAAACGCGGCAAAACGCGCGTTTATAAACGCCGGTTTCAGCGTTTAAAAACGTGTGTTCAGCAGAGTTTGCACCTGCGTCTCGTGTGCATGGGGCCTTAAGCTTTACCTGCTTTCCAATAATACCTGTATGGGTGCCAAGGTGTCTCTGGTGTCTCTGGACCACAGGGCAGTAGAAGTTGAGATTATATCAGCAATGATCCCTTGCATTGTGCTACTGTAATCTCTGCCATCATTCTATTATTGTATATTGCATAAATCTCATTGCAAACATGAATTGTTACATGCTTATCTAATCCAGTTCTGTCAACTCATAGCAGTCACCTGCAGGGGCAGGATTATGACCCATGATGAAGTTAAAAAGTAAGCGTATCTCACAGCAAAAGGAGTTTGCAGGAACTGGGGGTGCTTACAAGAGAAAAACAAAATGAAAACAGCACCCTACAGAGAAAGGCATATGTCCCTGCTTTAAGGGAACATGTCATAAACATGGGGTAATTGTTCCCCAAAAAAGCTGGTTAGACCAGGGAATGTCTGTTGCATAGTTATGCGGCGTACACACAAATGTTCGATGTGAGCTTCCGTGTGTAGGCTCCATCAGACATTTGCTGTCGGAATTTCCAACAACAAAAATTTGAGAGCTGGTTCTCAAATTTTCTGACAACAAAAGTTGTTGTCGGAAGTTCCGACCGTGTGTACACAATTCAAACGCACAAAAATTCTACGCATGCTCGGAATCAATTCGACGCATGCTCGGAAACATTGAACTTCATTTTTTTCGGCTCGTTGTAGTGTTGTACATCACCGCTTTCTTGACGTTCGCAATTTCTGACAACATTTGTGTGACCATGTGTATGCAAGACAAGTTTGAGCGAACATCCGTCGGAAAAAAATAAACGGTTTTGTTGTCGGAATGTCCAATCGTCTGTACACGGCATAAGATTTAAAAAAAGACACTAGCTCAGCTAGTTCAACCCAAAAAAAAAAAACACATACACAAATAGAAAACCTCTCTATATACTATGCTATATATACCCACAGTTGATCCAGAGGAAGGCAAGTACTAAAAGCAAGTCTGTAAGTATTATAAAACCTTTTCAGACACCCCCTGGATGACAGAACTCTGGGGAAGATTAGCTTGCCTGAAATAAGTTCTCATGAGATAAGAAGATGGGAGTCTGCTCAGACAACTCACACTGTAGCCTAAGGCCAGCCTTTGTCAGCCTTATTAACATGATGGAACCCTCTAACAAACTTTCAGGTCTCAGGGAAGCCCTGCCAATAATCACTGTATCTACAGCTTACAGTGCATTAGCCCGGTGTTCAGTGGGAAGAGTGCTTCTTATATCAGTGATCACTTGAAAGAATCACCGGACAGATAACCTAAGGCCGGCCATAGACTGAGCACATTTCTTTCCTTGTAAAATTCAGCAGGCTGGTTGTACCCAAGTTGATTGATCTATCAACTTGGGTACATTCAGTCTGCCCATACATGGTTCGAATCTTAGCCACTTCCTGCTAAACGTCTATGGCCGGCTTCATATCTAAGAGGCAGAAATTGCTCAAGGAACCCATAGCAACCTCTGAAAAAACCCTAGGGTTCCACCGAACCCCGGTTGAGAAAGGTTGTTAAAGACAAGGGAGTGCATTGACCTGTGGCACCAAGAAACACTTGAAAATACTGTAGCGGGTATGTACTATTTAGTAGACTTGTGCACAACGGAAAAACTTGTTCCGTTTCTTGTGCACAACGGAAAAATTCGTTCCGTTTCGGTTCGTTTCTTTTCGGTCCTGTTGATTCGTAATCATTCGTAATTTTGCTAGACGGGATTTTTCGTGTTCGGACTAATTCGTATTTTCGCAAGCGACATTTTTCGTTGAATTTTTAGTTGATTTATAATTCGTACTTTTGGTAGGGTACATTGTTTTTCGTTGATTCTGGACACAACTCCTACTTTTGTAACTTTTTTGGGGTTTGTTGATTCGTAATTTTCCGTGTCTCTCTCACAACGACGCTGCCTATTATGCCTAATGTGCTTCGAATGGATTTGTACTTTTCTAAATACATAGCGGTTATTTGTAACGATTCGAAATCTCATATTTTACTTTCGTTTTTTACATGCGGCTATAGCCTCCGCCCCTGTACACCATTTTGAGAGGGTTCAGCACGGTGAGGGAGAAGCAGAGAGCAGAGCAGAGTGTTATTGTGCTTTGAATGGATTCGTACATTCGTAACTTTTTTCATAACAAATTATGTCGATGACATTCGGGCATTCGCTATTTGCGGTATAATTTATTTCGGATTCGGTTTTATTCGTAATTGCTTTGTTCGGAAATTTGAATGCTTCCGAATGTCCGAAAGTTGCTAAATTCGGACGAATTTCGATTCGTTACGAAAGGAATTGCACAAGCCTACTGTAGCGGGGTGTTCCCCTTTAATGCAGAGAGACAAGAAGTTCCAGGTGAGAGGTGAGTCGGGAGGAAGTAAAGAGACATTATGGAAGTGAAAGCAGAGGAGAGAGAGACTACATCTCCCAGTACATCTTGCAGCACCCAGGGTGCATTGCTC
Source organism: Rana muscosa (assembly GCA_029206835.1). Lineage (NCBI taxonomy): Eukaryota > Metazoa > Chordata > Amphibia > Anura > Ranidae > Rana > Rana muscosa. The sequence continues at coordinate 845,714,506 of CM055121.1, forward strand.
CAGAACAGAGACTGCTGGGGCAGACTTTATAAAGGGGAGGCGGAGTTTTGGTCGGCCTCTTTGGACACCCCCTCTCCTAGCAAGAGGATGTCTGTGCTGAACTGCTGTGTGCACAAGGCCTGAAGCCTGGGCCGTGTGCTCCTTTCCAAAGAGCCCTCTGCCAGCCTAGCAGAGCCTTAGAGACATCTAATCCTCCTTGCTGCAGTACACCAGAAGGATTGAAGACTTGGATGTCGGTGGATTCCTGTTCCTAGACGAATCGATGGAGGAAACGGACTTGGACTTGTCCGGGTGGTGAGAGCTGTTTAAAGACAGATCCTTTATCTTTACTATTCGTTGGGATTACAAAGTTGTTCTTCAAGTGCACCACCGAGAGATTGCTAGCGAATATTGTTTCACTGAACTTCCATTTAGATCAGTCAGGCCTGACTGCATAGGTAGACATTGCTGGGTGTTAGTCTACCCATGAGGGGAAGTAGCTGTAAAAGGGCAGCGCTAGAGTTGCATAGCAATACTTTATTATTCTGATTACTCTGTTTATCTTTATTACTGTTTATTGCAGGGATCTGCAACTTGTTATACTGTTGTTTATTACTTGCCCATTAGCCTCAGTAAAATATCTGGGTAAAGTACATTTGGTGTCAGTTCCGCTTACTTTAATAGGAGTTTTAAAGTATATTCTGTGTATGTTTGTTATAGGACTGCGTCACCAACAGTTGCGATCACGCGGTCCTATCTCTCTATCACCAGCTGTGCCACGGGAGGTTAGAGCCGATTGCCGGGGGTTGACAGCGGTGCACTGCAGGGCCCAAATCAATATCAGCGGCTCTCTTAACTGGGGGTAGCGCTACACTACTATTTAGGGGCAGCAACTGGGTGGTAGTATGACCCAGATGCACTATTGGTAGAACAGGGCTATGTTCTATTCGTGTGAGGACATCAGTGGTGTTAAGTTCCCTGCGGCTCAGTAGGTGGTGCTGTCACTTTGAGACGGGGTTGAACCACTACTGCAGTGCCGTACCCTTTGTGACCTCTAGCAGCAGCTGTACTGCGGGGTGGGGAACCCGCTGTGCTTGCTGGGAGAGGGTATAAAGGGGCAGACATCTTCACCATGAGGTCCGAGTCCCAAGCACCTTTAGCCTGAGGGCTGCTGTCCGTGATCGGTGTCCAGGCGCCCTTGGTCTGTACACGTGAAGTTCGTGTTCCATCCCAGACACCTTCAGTCTGGGGTGAGGTAATCAGCCGGAGGCCTGGGGCCCAGTACCTTCCACCGGGTCCCGCAAGGGAGGGATTGTCCTAAGGTGCCCCGGGTGTCAGGCACCTGAATCCAGGGGCGCAAGGGACCAGAGGAAGGATTCAAGCGAAGATCTGGTGCAGCATATTGCCAGTGCCGGGTGAACCTCTGGAGACCGTCCGGATGGATATCTTTCCCGAACAAGGGCCAATTCATCAGGGAAGGTGGTTCATGTTCTATGACCGGTGGCAGCGGTTCATCTAGTCAACTCAGGTCGGTGAGACCTGCTATTAGGCCTGTGGCAGGGGCCTCAACAGTTCACCCGGTCGGTGGCAGCGACCAATCTCACAGTCGGTGGCAGAGACTGTGCGTCAAGCCTATTTGCAATGAAAGGAATAGGAGAGTTCACTGTGCCTGGACCTACTCGTATCCACACCCTGTCTGTTCATTTAAAAGTTCAACTGATGCTGTGCACTGTTCGAGAAGAATAAAGAAGTGTTGGACTTTTTATGGTGTGGGGCTCTATTACTGACAGTTAAACTCCCACAGGAGAAGCAGAGGCTCCATCCAGAACACAGGCCCGAAGGTAAAACAAATGTTGGCTTTCACCTCTACACATTAGAGGACAGGGGCCGCAGTGAACCTCATCCTCCTCCCACATACCCCTAGACAAGCCAGCCGTTTTATATTTACAAGGGGACGGGGGGGGTAAGGCCGCTACAATACTATGCACAAACTATCAGACAGCTGCAAAGTGCTTGGAAATACATATGGGCCCTATGGTAATGCGTTAGAAGTAGATAGTATACAAACAAGCATTTACAGTACACAAAGGATGTAGCATGAATGAAAATACAATGGGCATAGGCCAATTTTTATATTGCGTATGTGTCTACTGTGATCTTTGTGTTAACAACAGGGCAGTCAATCTAGAATTAACTGTATGTTTTATGGACTAGTGCCCAAATAATTTTTTATGATTACAGGAACAGCACCATGACAATGATGGTATGATCTGATAAGTAGCAATAGCGGGTGATTAGTAAAAGGATAAATGATTGAATAAAACATACAACTGCTGTGTGCAGAAGGAATGCTCAGGTGATCGCACTACAGGGCCACCATTATAAATCAAAATTTACAGCCTACGTGACAGGGCCTCCTATCATGAATGGCAACACATTTACAGTCATGTAAATAATAGCCCGCAGGTAAAATGAAGGAAGGAATCACAATGAGGAGGAAATGAGGAAGTGTAACTGCAAACTGTTTATTTACCTTAAAAGCCGTGAACACTCTGAACTTGTCAAGCTAATTGGCCCGGAAAGGGTCTGACTTGAGCTTGCCTTTGGCTAGCTCTTTGCTGCTGGCTTTCTGAGCTGGTTCCTCTAACTGTGGAGGTCACACTTTGCCCACTAGCTGGAAACGGCAGGCTGCTTAAAGCCCCATACACACGATCTGACTTTTTGACAACAAACTTCAAAATGAGCACGTTTTCAAAAAAATCCGACCGTGTGTACGCTCCATCGGATACATTTTTTTTGTTTTTCATCGGACAAAAGTTCGCTCTGCACACGGACAAACTTTTCGGCAACAAAAGTCCTACGGTGCAAAGTCCTGCCGTGTGTACAGAAATCCATTGGACTTTAGTCCGAAGTACAAATATGCATGCTCAGAACCAATGTTAAAATCAACCAACAATAGCAGAAGTTGACCAAAGGGTGGCGGTAAAGAGCAGAAAAAACACGTAGTATGTCAATTACGTCACTACGTTGATGTTTGTTGGCAGAAAAAGACCTGTCGTGTGTATGCTATGGGCGTTCCCGGCCAACACCCTTCAAACAAAAATCCACGGAAAAGTTTGTTTGAAGGCCAACCGTGTGTACGAGGCTTTAGAATAGTCAGGCCTGAACACAGGCAGCCCCTACAGATCCCAGGCCTCCATGCATACCCGATGGGCCCAGGACTTGTATAGGAGAGCTGCCTGTACCCATTATTGGAGGCCCAGTCACATTTTGTGCTAAGAGGCAGGAAAAAATTTCATTTTACAGAACAAAGGAAATAACTATCCACTATTTGGGAGGCCAACCCCCATCACTCCCGCATCAGATTACGGGCCATGTCACACTTGCAATGCAGCTCATCAGCAATAGAAATGCGAGTGCACAGAGTTTTTTTTGTGCTGGCCAAAATGGAGCAGAATTTAGCTGGCCAGGGCTAGCACAATGATTTTGTTGCTTTGGCCGGTGAAAGAATGATGCTTTTGAAGCAGGTGAGTGTTTTTTTTTTTTTTTGTCGCATTAGGCATCCTGTCCCCGTGACATTGTGTAATGGTCCTGACGTGATAAAAACATTGTGATCAGCTGACACCAAAATGTAGAAAAAGCCAAACTTTTTTCTTACTAAAGCAGGGTATACAAGTTCATTTTTTTTTTCATTCAATCAGCAGGATGAACAACTCACCAGAACACACTGGTCAGCGCTCGCAGCCATTGGCTGCCAGTGATGATTGGATGCCGATCATATGCCCATTTGCCAGCTAAACGAGCCAAATGTCGACCGGTTTCTGTTGAATCTGGCGAAATTCGGCCTGTGTGTACCAGCCAGTTGTCATGAGACAGTTGTCATGAGAACAAGTGTCCCCATTGAAAGCTTTCCCCTTTATTCCTGTTATGGTGGCAACTCAGAAATGTGGATTATTCTTCTCCTTTATCACTGGATACATTGGTGATAAGGAGAATTAGAGACAGTAAACCTCCCTAATAGGGACAGCAATAAAGGTTTTATGAAACTTACAACTCTATCCAGACCTAAAAAAATGTTTTAGTTATACTTTCATTTGTAACATGTACCCTAGATAGCAGACACCAAAGACCCCAAATGAGAGTACTCAAGCTTGGCAATTGGCTGTTTAGACCCCTGTAGTAAGCAAGGCAAAGGACATGTGTTCCCCCACACCTGAAAGATCAGGTTATTTACAAGTTCAGATAGTGGTAAGGCACTTATGCCTCATACACACGACCGGTTTTCCCGACGGGAAAATTGGCGGAAAAAAAAAGAGAGCAGGATCTCTTTTTTCCCGTCAGGAAAAAACCCTAGCGGGAAAACCGTTCGTCTGTCTGCTTTTCCGACGGGAAAAAACGCGCATGCTCGGAAACAATTCGACGCATGCTCGGAAGCATAGAACTTCATTTTGTCGGCTCGTCGTAGTCTTTTACGTCACCGCGTTCTTGGCAGTCAAAAGTTCATCGGACTTTTGTGTAACCGTGTGTATGCAAGGCAGGCTTGAGAGGAATTCCGTCGGGAAAACCATCGTTTTTTAGCCGATGGGAAAACCGGTCGTGTGTACGAGGTATTAGAAGTAAGCCAGCCATACATGGGTTGGTTTGCAAACAAATTTTCTTTTGAAAATCTGAAATTTTGTGTGTTTTGCGATCCAATGGTGCCACCATTGATTTCGAAATTCGACCAACCAAGCCCTTAATTTCACTTCATGTTACTACAGAAAAGAAAATTTGTGGCTAGGAATCTTCTTTTCTTTTACAGGTCGAAACTCATGTACATTTCTTTTTCGATTATATTCCCCAGACGATTCTCCCATCGTTGATTAGAAATTTGTTTGTTTTTCCAAAAATTTCCAACATGCCTGATCACTCAAATTCGATGGTCGCATGAAAATCGGCCATTACTGCAGCCCACTTATGGTGAGAAATTCGAAAGAAAATTCTTAGGCCTGATTCACACCTATGCATTTTTAGTGCTTTTTGCATTTTGCAGATTTGCACTACAGAACGTGTTCCATAGGAAACCATAGTAAATGGACTATAGTGCAAATCTGCAAAATGCAAAAAGCACTAAAAATGCATAGGTGTGAATCCAGCCTCAATGTGACAGATCAGAGGCAGTCTGTTTACACCTGGCCACCCATAGATCGGAGAATTTTCGTACACATTTTTGTTTAAAATTCCACTAGTGTATACCCAGCTTAAGTCTATGGGCAGGCAGGTGTACCCAGATCTCTGCATAATTTTCCTTTTATTTGGACCTAAATGTGATAGATTAGAGGCAGTCTGATGTCAGGCTGGGTTCACACTATTGTGAATTGAATGCGGGTTTCACCGCATCCAATTCGCATGACAGAAAACTGTGACCAGTTCTCAATGGAGCCGGTTTACATATCTCCGGGGCAGCCACAGAGTGTATAGCAGAAGAGTCCTGTGTGTCTGGCTCTGTTTCAGGTCCGAATTCAGCCAAAAATGTGGATGTGGATAATTCAGACCTGAAGCGGTGAACGGGGACGCACTGGAACCCCTGCTTTGCCCCACGGCCGCACATAGTGTGAACCTAGCCTAAATGGATGCAGGTCTGTTTACATCTGGCCACCCATGGATCTGAGAATTTTTTTTGAAATTCCACTAGCACGGGGGTCAGCAACCAGTAAATTGCGGACAGGTGACTGGTAGATGGCGGTCTGGGCTTGCTGACCCACCATCCCAGAGCATCAAACAGAGTGCAATGCAGAGGGACTAGTAGGGAACAAGAGACGCATAAGCTGATGCCTCCTTGGTAGTGCTGGCTTCTGTCCCATGTGGAGTGGCCCAATTTTACTTGAATTGCACCAAAAGCAACAGGGGGCTTAATTCCTGCTGCATCATGTGTACACCTTTGGCTGCTGCCTTAGCAACTAAAGGGGGTAGAGATTGAGGACAGTAAAACTTGCAACTCAACTGCAGGGTTTTATGTGTAAACGAGCCCTAAAGCCTCGTACACACGGTCGGACTTCCATCGGACTTTTCCGTGGATTTTTGTCAGAATGGAGTTGGCCGGGCACACCCATAGCATACACACCACAGGACTTTTCTGCAAACTTTCCCAAAACTTTTTGCAACATCACATGGTTTTTCTGCTCTTTTCTGCTCTTTACCGCCACCCTTTGGTCAACTTCTGCTATTGTTGGTTGATTTTAACATTAGTTGTTTTGTCCATCGGACAAAAGTCCTATGGTTTTCTGTACACACGGTAGGACTTTGCTCCATCGGACTTTTGTTGGGCAAAAGTTTGTCCGTTTGCAGACCCAACTTTTGTCCGATGAAATCCAAAACCAAACGAAAAAAAGTTTGTCCGATGGAGCGTACATACGGTCGGATAGTTGGTCCAACTTGCTTAAAACGAAGTTTGTTGGGCAAAAGTCCGACCGTGTGTACGGGGCTTTAGAATGCTGGTGCCGAATGCAACTAAGGGCTCATTCACAAGTGCAGCGGGCACTGGTGCTCCTCTAAAAAGTGGTCTGAGTGTGCTTGACAGGTGGTCAGGAGGTGATATGTTGCCTCCTTGCCACTTGATTTAAACCCATAATTGCCATGCAATGCACGTGATTGCGATATGGTAGTACAGCAATTACAGGTTTAAAATCGGTGTGAGGAGGCGACAGTGTGCCCATCTTTGACTTCTCCCATTTTCTTCAGTTAGATCTCCACCTCTTTAAGCGTACAGTATACCCAGCTTAAAGGGATAGTTCACCATATCCACAAAACTTATGTAAATAAGGGACATCTGTAGATAAAAACAAACTGTGCAGCTCTGACTAATGTTGAATAAAGCCCTTGCTATAGGTGTAGGCCATTTACATACCTTATGAAGCCTGACTGGAATACTCCCAGGATGTTGCTAAGAGGCCTAGTCAATACTGCTCACTTCCACCATCACAGGAGTGAGCTCTCAAATGTTGAGCTCAGAGCTACTGCATCAGGGGAGAGAAAGAGTATGTGAGGGGGTTTGAATCAGAGAAAGAGCTCACTCCTGTGATATAAGGTATGTAAATGCCTACACTTATAGCAACTGTATTATTCATCTTTAGTCAGAGCTGCACAGTTTGTTTTAACCGCTTGCCGACCGCTGCACGACGATATTCGGCAGAATGGCACGGCTGCGCAAAGGGATGTACCTGTACGTCCTTTTTAAATCGCGGCATCGTGGGCACGCGCGCGCGCCGCGTGCTCCATGAGTGTGACCGCGGGTCCCTCAGACTTGATGTCCGCCGGGTGCCCGCGATCGTGTCACGGAGCTGCAGAACGGGGAGATGCCTATGTAAACAAGGCATTTCCCTGTTCTGCCTAGTGACAGGACAGAGATCTACTGCTCCCTGTCATCGGGAGCAGTGATCACTGTTGTGTCACTTGTAGCCCAGCCCCCCATAGTTAGAATCACTCCCTAGGACACACTTAACCCCTTCATCGCCCCCTAGTGTTTAACCCCTTCCCTGCCAGTGTTATAGCATTTTTATAGCACGGATCGCTGTATGAATGACAATGGTCCCAAAATAGCTTCAAAAGTGTCCGCCATAATGTCCCAGTCATGATAAAAATCGCAGATCGTCGCCATTACTAATAAAAAAAATGCCATAAATCTATCCCCTATTTTGTAGACGCTATAACTTTTGCTCAAACCAATCAATATACGCTTAATGCGATTTTTTTTACCAAAAATATGTAGAAGAATACATATCGGCCTAAACTGAGGAAGAAATGTTTTTTTTTTATATATTTTTTGGGGATATTTATTATAGCAAAAAATATTGCTTTTTTTTTCAAAATTGTCGCTAATTTTTTGGTTTATAGCGCAAAAAATTAAAAACGAAGAGCTGATCAAATATCTCCAAAAGAAAGCTCTATTTGTGGGAAAAAAAGGATGTCAATTTTGTTTGGGTGCAACGTCGCACGACCGCACAATCGTCAGTTAAATCGACGCAGTGCCGAAACGCAAAAAAATATCCCGATCATTGGGCAGCCAAATCTTCCGGGGCTGAAGTGGTTAATCTACAAACATCCCTTACCTGCATAGGCAGTTGTTTTGTAAAGGTGAACTATCCTTTTAAGTCTATGCGCAGGTGTATGTATCCAGATCTCTGCTTCCTTTTCCCTTTATTTGGACCTAAAAATGACAGTTTAGAGGCAGTCTGATGTAAATGGACGCAAATCTGTTTACACCTGGCCACCCATAGATCTGATTAAGCCGCGTACACACGATCGGTTTTACAGATGAAAACAGTCCGATGGACTTTTTTCATCGGACAAACCGATCGTGTGTGGGCCCCATCGGTCTTTTTTCCATCGGTGTTTAAAAATAGAACATGTTTTAAATAAAATTTAGATAAAAAAAACCCACGCATGCTCAGAATCAAGTCGACGCATGCTCAGAAGCATTGAACTTCATTTTTCTCGGCTCATCGGAGTGTTTTACGTCACCGCGTTTGGAACGGTCAGTTTTTTGACTGATGGTGTGTAGGCAAGACTGATGGAAGTCAGTTTCATCGGTTTTCCGATGGAAAAATCCATCGGTTTAAAAACCATAGGAATTCCGATCGTGTACAGGGCTTAAGAGTAAAAAAAAAGATGTAACAAACGGGGGACATCCGTCTGTTCTGCAGGGGGTTGGATCACAGATGCCCCGCTGCTCAGACGGGACACGGCTCATATAAAAGGGGCCTAATGCCGCGTACACACGACCGGATTTCCCGTCGGAAAAAGTCTGATGTGAGCTTTTGAACGGAAATTCCGACCGTGTGTATGCTCCATCTGACTTTCTGTCGGAATTCCCGCCAGCATAAGTTTGAGAGCAGGTTCTCTATTTTTCCGACGGAAAAAATTCCTATCGGAAAAAACATTCGTCTGTATGCAATTCCGACGGGGGGGAAAAAAACACGCATGCTCGGAAACAATTTGACGCATGCTCAGAAGCATTGAACTTCTTTTTCTCGCTTCGTCGTAGTGTTGTACGTCACCGCGTTCTTAACGCTCAAAAGTTTCGAGAACTTTTGTGTGACCGTGTGTATGCAAGCCAAGCTTGAGCGGAATTCCGTCGGAAAAACCATCCAAGGTTTTTCTGACATGAAAACCGATCGTATGTACGCGCCATCGGAAAAGCTTTTCGTCTTCATTACCGACATCATTTTCGCTACGGGTCAGCCTGATGGTATTCTACATAACAATCTATAAACAAGTCAATACAAACTTCCCAGCAGTCAAAACACAAACATAAGCCTGTGTTTCAATGTGTTTGGTAATAATAAGAAATAGAGACGTTCCCAGGCCCAGCAAAGAATCAGAACATTGTGTACCCTGGCTGTCACTCAGGATGGTGTTACCTGTTTGCCTAGGGACTGGTTGGTGGCCGTGTTGTTGCAGGATAAGGTCCTCTGTAGTGTTTTCTGGAAGCATTTTCCTGGTGGTGGGAATTTTTCCAGGTCATACGGAGATCTATGATGAAGATGCGCTCCCCTTGGCAGCGGCGGACAGTGATCTTACCTTGCACATCATAACATGATCCAGACTGCTGCTGCTGCTGCTGAGAACAACTTTGTTTCTATTTCAAAATACTTTGCCCTTCAGTGACACAGACTGCAACTATTCTTAGCAACCTATCAAAGAGCGAGAGGGCGTGGCCTGGGCCAGCAGCATAGTGTGCTGTGCTTAACACAAAAACTGCCTTAAACCTGCAGTGTTTACATTGCCTTCATTTGCATTGTTTTTGTCATTAATTTCAGCTTAGGAAACTTTTAGAGCAGGCTTAAAGGTTAGCTAAGAGCCAAGCTCCACTATTACAGCCAGGATTCGTCTGCATCCAAAACTTTTTTGGGCACCTAAAACTTGTTCAGGGTTAAATCGTCTTTAATTTAACCTTGACGCACAAGCTTTATTTCCCTTCTTATAAAGATTGAGATTTTTGTTATTATTTTTTTTTTCTGTTTGCAAAAAAAAAGAAAGAATTAATTAAAACAAAAATCTCAACAATCTCAATGGTCTAAATTACTCTGTATAAAGCGCTGAAAAGATACAGTATCTCACACAAGTGAGTACACCCCTCACATTTTTGTAAATAATTTATTATATCTTTTCATGTGACAACACTGAAGAAATGACACTTTGCTACAATGTAAAGTAGTGAGTGTACAGCTTGTATAACAGTGTAAATTTGCTGTTACCTCAAAATAACGCAACACACAGCCATTAATGTCTAAACCGCTGGCAACAAAAGTGAGTACACCCCTAAGTGAGAATGTCCAAATTGGGCTCAAAAGTTTAAATATTTTGTGTGGCCACCATTATTTTCCAGCACTGCCTTAATCCTCTTGGGCGTGGAGTTCACCAGAGCTTTACAGGTTACCACTGGAGTCCTCTTCCACTCCTCCATGATGACATCACAGAGCTGGTGGATGTTAGAGACCTTGCGCTCCTCCACCTTCCGTTAGAGGATGCCCCACAGATGCTCAATAGTGTTTAGGTCTGGAGACATACTTGGCCAGTCCATCACCTTTACCCTCAGCTTCTTTACCAAGGCAGTGGTCATCTCGGAGTGGTGTTTGGGGTCGTTATCATGTTGGAATACTGCCCTGTGGCCCAGTCTCCAAAGGGTCATGCTCTGCTTCAGTATGTCACAGTACATGTTGGCATTCATGGTTCCCTCAATGACCTGTAGCTCCCCAGTGCCGGCAGCACTCATGCAGCCCCAGACCATGACACTCCCACCACCATGCTTTACTGTAGGCAAGAAATACTTTTCTTTGTACTCCTCACCTGGTTGCCGCCACACACGCTTGACACCATCTGAACCACATACATTTATCTTGGTCTCATCAGACCACAGGACATGGTTCCAGTAATCCATGTCCTTAGTCTGATTGTCTTCAGCAAACTTTTTGTGGTCTTTCTTGTGCATCATCTTTAGAAGAGGCTTCCTTCTGGGAATACAGCCATGCAGACAAATTTTATGCAGTGTGCGGAGTATGGTCTGAGCACTGACAGGCTGACTCCCGTCCCACCCCTTCAACCTCTGCAGCAATTCTGACAGCAAATAGAAAAAAAACGCACTGACCCTGAAAAAAATATCTATCATGAAAAGCTAAAACAAAGGCAGCAGCTTGGGTGAGATAAACACAAACAGCAAATAAGTAAAAAAGAAACTGCGCCAATAATTAGTCCACCGAGGACCTCTGTGGACTTATTATTGGTGCAGTTTCTTTTTTACATAAATGCTGGCAGCACTCATACATCTATTTCCCGAAGACAACCTCTGGATATGACGCTGAGCACGTGCAATCAACTTCTTTGGTTGACTATGGCGAGGCCTGTTCTAAATGGAACCTGTCCTGTTAAACCGCTGTATGGTCTTGGCCACCATGCTGCAGCTCAGTTTCAGGGTCTTGGCAATCTTCTTATTGCCTAGACCATCTTTATGTAGAGCAACACTTCTTTTTTTCAGATCCTCAGAGAGTTCTTTGCCATGAGGTGCCATGTTGAACTTCCAGTGACCAGTATGTGAGAGTGAGAGTGATAACACCAAATTTAACACAACTGCTCCCCATTCACACCGGAGACCTTGTAACACTAACGAGTCACATGCCACCGGGGAGGGAAAATTACTAATTGGGCCCAATTTGGACATTTTCACTTAGGGGTGTACTCACTTTTGTTGCCAGCGGTTTAGACATTAATGGCTGTGTGTTGAGTTATTTTGAGGGGACAGCAAATTTACACTGTTATACAAGCTGTACACTCACTACTTTACATTGTAGTAAAGTGTCATTTCTTTAGTGTTGTCACATGAAAAGATAGAATAAAATATTTACAAAAATGTGAGGGGTGTACTCACTGTTGTGAGATACTGTATATGTATTAGTGGATAAATAGATAGATAGATAGATAGATAGATAGATAGATAGATAGATAGATAGATAGATAGATATTGCAAATAAATAAGCTAGCATATGAAAATGCATTGGACCCTGACTCTGTTCTCATATAGTAGGTTTGCTATGCTCACAAATGTTGGTAAGACAGTACGATAGGAATCAGATAACCAGAAAAACTGTCATGGTGCTACAAATAAAACACAAAAGATTACTATGCATACATCAATCTGGTTTTCTAATCACTTTCCAGTATCTGCTACTGGTTGGCATCATATGATAAGTTTTTATTATGATGCAAAATATATTATTTTAGTATACATGACAGAGGGAAGTGAATCTCTAGGCAAAACCTTTTTTTTATGTTTTGGATAGAGTGGGGAAGGGTAAGACCTTCCATCAAGTTTTATTGCTGTTTATTGCCCACTGGGGAGATAAATGAAGAAAAATGCAACATTTTGTCCCCGTCACAAGAGGTAACGGAAAACTAGTGGAGGCAACTGTTAAAGATAGAAGTTCTACTCACTTTGATAGATCTTCTCTAACTTCTTGTTGCATCTCTGGGACAGAAAGTGAAAGGAAATTTGGTACACAGCTGCCAAAATAATAATAATAATAATAATAATAATGATAATAACTTAGCATAATTTTTTATATTAGTGGCAAGAAACAACTTTTTTTTTATCCACATAATAAATATAATTGGTGATGCTGGCATTATCCTGTTGAGTCAAAGGAAATATAATTTATACTTTCAATGACTGTATCGTTTCTACAAAAATGAAATCAATACTGCAAACCTCAGTAACTATGTGAGTGGATTTGAGTTACAATTTTGGGGATAGATAGATTTGCTAGCCCCTGTAATTTTAACACTTTAAAGAGTGGAATACTGTGATTCCATTTTTAAATCTAGAATTGTGAATGATTATACAACAATAAAAAGTAGTTTGCTGCTGCGGGGTATGGCTATGGCTATGAATAAACTTTTAAGGACTCTGTGGATGAACAAATGGAAGTTTGTGTGCCCACTGTTGGTGGACTAAAACACCCATTTGCTATAAAGTGTAAAAAAAAAATGATAAATTTGCTGCCAGTTCTAAATTATAGAGGGGAAAAAAGGGATTTTTATAACAGCTTACCTGTAAAATCCTTTTCTTGGAGTACATCACGGGACACAGAGCGGCATAGTCATTACTATGTGGGTTATATAGATACCTTCAGGTGCTGGCACTGGCAACTTCCAAAACCGGAAGTACCCTCCCCTATATAAGCCCCTCCCATCCGGGAGCACCTCAGTTTTGTAGCAAAGCAATAAGTGTCCCCAAAGAGGGGTGGGAGCTCTGTGTCCCGTGATGTACTCCAAGAAAAGGATTTTACAGGTAAGCTGTTATAAAAATCCCTTTTTCTTTCTCGTACATCACGGGACACAGAGCGGCATAGTCATTACTATGTGGGATGTCCTAAAGCAATGCCCAATGAGGGGGGGGATACACCATACATAAGCTGAGCGCTATCAGACATGAGGATCTTTTGCGGCCTGCAACACACTGCGCCCAAAGGCGACATCCTCCTGACTTCTAACGTCCACCTGGTAGAACCTAGTAAAACGTGTGTACTGAAGACCACGTTGCGGCCTTACAGATTTGAGCCAGGGAGGCCTGGTGATGCACTGCCCATGAAGTTCCAACTGCTCTCGTGGAGTGTGCCCTAACTTTGAACGGAGGCGGTCTCCTTCTCAAGCCACAGGCTTGCATTATAACCTGTCGAATCCACTTGGCTAAAGTAGATTTTGACGCTGCCTGACCCTTTCTGGGGGCTTTCGGCAGAATAAACAAAGTATCCGTTCTGCGAATCTGAGCAGTGGCTTTTAGATAAGCTTTAACTGCTCTTACTACATCCAAAGAATGCAATAACTTTTCCTCTACCGAACTAGGTTTGGGGAAAAAAGAAGGAAGAACCACATCTTGGTTCAAATAAAACCTTGATACCACCTTAGGAAGAAAGGCTGGATGAGGACGTAACACTACTCTGTCCTTATGGATAACCAGATATGGCTCTTTACAGGACATAGCTTCTAATTCCGACACTCTTTTAGCCGAACAAATGGCTACTAGAAAAAACTATTTCCTGGTGAGAAGAACCAAGGAACTATGCTGTAATGGTTCAAATGGTTGTTTCTGTAGAACCGACAGAACCAGGTTTAGATCCCATGGACATATGGGAATATTAACCGGAGGACTAATACGCATCACTCCTTGTCTAAAGGCTTTGACTAGTGAATGCGAAGCCAAGGGCCTTTGAAAAAATATTGACAAGGCCGAAAACTGACCTTTGATAGTACTCAAGGCAAGCTTCCTATCTACAGCCCACTGTAGGAAGTCCAGACTCCTACCTATTACGTACTTATGTGGATGCCATTTCTTGGCCTCACACCACGCGATGTACGCCTTCCAGATTCTATAGTAGATCTGCCTGGATACCGGCTTCCTGGCATTGATCATGGTAGGTACCACAGGATTAGAGAGCCCTCTCTTTTTTAGAATGTGGGCTTCAATAGCCAGGCCGTCAAACCTAGGGCTGGTAAGGAAGGGTGGTATATTGGTCCTTGCGAAAGCAGGTCCGGACGATGTGGGAGGGTCCAAGGACTCCCCACTGACATTTTACAATCTCCGCGTACCACGCTCTTCGGGGCCACGCTGGAGCCACCAGAATCACTGGTTTCTTTTCTACCCTGATTCTGCGGAGTAATCGAGGTAACCATTGTGGCGGTGGGAATGCATATATCAGCTTGAACTGATCCCAAGGGAACACTAGGGCATCCGAGCCGCAAGCTAGGGGATCCCTTGTCCGAGAGACAAACCTGTCCACCTTTGCGTTGAATCTGGATGCTAGAAGATCTACATCCGGTGTTCCCCACCGCTGACATATTGTCCAGAAAACCTCGGGGTGAAGGGACCATTCCCCTGGGCATAATTGCTGGCGACTTAGAAAGTCCGCCTTCCAATTCTCCACTCCTGGAATGAATACCGCAGATATGGCTGGGACATATCTTTCTGCCCATTTCAGGATGTAATTTACTTCCCTCTGGGCTGCACGACTCCTGGTGCCACCCTGATGATTGATATATGCCACTGCTGTGGCATTGTCTGATTGAATTCTGACAGGGGACCCTTGGAGTTTGGATGTCCATGCTACTAGGGCATACCGGGCTGCTCGTATCTCTAAGAGATTGATGGGCAGGGCCTTTTCTGCATCCGACCATCTGCCCTGGAGAGACCATTGCTCCAGTACTGCCCCCCAGCCTATAAGGCTGGCATCTGTAGTGACCACCTTCCAAGAAATCGGACTGAAGGATTTCCCTTTTTCCAGATTCTGGAGAACCAACCACCAACGGAGGCTCTTGCGAACGGAAGGGGACAAGGACATTGTAAGTCTAGGGCCTGAACTTTTTTGTTCCAGGCTGACAGTATGGCCCCTTGCAAATTCCTTGAATGGAATTGACCGTAGGGTACTGCTTCGAATGATGCCACCATTTTTCCCAGCAGCCTCATGCACAGGCGTATGGACGGCTGTCTTTTTTGTACCCACTAAGTGGATCAAATCTTTCAAAGACAACACCTTTCCTCGAGGCAAGAATATTTTTCTCTGGCCTGAATCCAACCTTAGCCCCAAGTATTCCAGACTTTTGACTGGTTTTTAGGGCTGACTTGTCTCGGTTGATAATCCAACCGTGAGATTCCATATACTTGATTGTCTTGTGAACGACCACGTCTAGTTTTTTCACTGAGTGGTCTATCAGCAACAAGTCATCTAGATATGCCATTATCATTACACCTTGTGTTCTTAGATTGGCCAATAAAGGGCCAGAATTTTTGTAAACACTCGTGGTGCTGTGGCCAGACCGAAGGGTAAGGCTCTGAACTGAAAATGGCGCCCTTCTACTGCAAAGCGTAGAAATTTTTGGTGGACTGGAAAGATGGGAATGTGCAAATAAGCATCTTTGATGTCGATCGCGGCTAACCAATCCTCCCCTTGTAGGGCAGTGGCCACCGATCGGACCGACTCCATCGGAAAGTCCTGATATACAGGAATTTGTTTAGCCCTTTTAGAATTAATATGGGCCTCCCGTCCCCGTCTGCTTCGGGACTGTAAAGAGGTTTGAGTAAAACCCGAACCCCCATTCTTCCAGGGGAACCTCCATAATTACTCCTTGGAGCAATAGTTGTTCTAGTGCCAACAGGAGGGACTCTCTCTTCCGGGGATCCCTTGGCACGTTTGACCTCAAAAATGGGAAGGAGGAGAGTCTTTTAACTCCAATCTGTATCCCAAACATACTGCGGAGAGCACCTATCTGTTTTGATCGTGTCCCGCCAGGTCTCTTGCGAACAACTGGAGTCCTCCCCCCACCCGACTGAGTGGGGGCAACTCTTCAATGAATTTAACTTTGGGGGAGGTTTTGTACCTCCCCTGACCCAGGGTTTCTCATTACCCTGCGATTGTCCCTGTTTTTTACCCCCGGGAATTGACCGAGGAGGCCGTCGGAACTGTTACACAGCCGATGCCCCAGGGACTGGAGAAGCAGGCCTCTTAAAGAGGGACCTCTAACTCTGTTTTTAACCGGCAAGAGTGTATTTTTACCGCTGGAAATTTTCTGGATATATTTGTCCAGGTCTTCCCTGAATAAGCGTTCACCATGAAATGGGACGCTAACCAGCCATTCTTTACAGGGAGCTTCAGCAGACCAGTTTTTGAGCCATAGAAGCCTACGCATATGTCTACAGACACCGTAAGGCGGGAGGCCTGATGGATTGAATCCTTTATGGCGTCAACCGCAAAGCCTAAGGCTCTAGGTAGATCAGCTAGGGCAAGGGCCTGCTGATCTGTCAAGTCCCTCAAGACCTGTTTCAACTGATCCTTCACTGCTTAGCAGACCCCACTGCTGGTTGTGTCACCAAGCTTGCTGTAGAAAGAAGCAGATTTTCATAAGGACTCTAATCTTTTATCTATTGGGTTCTTAAACATTTGGACATTATCCACTGGACATGTCAGTGATTTATACACACAAGAGATGGCTGCGTCCACTGTAGGGACCTTCCATTTTTTGATGAACTTATCCTCCATGGGATAGACCACCGGAAATCTCTTGGGGGGAATAAATATTTTCTCAGGATGTTCCCAACCCTGGTAAATGAGCCCTTTCAGTAAAGGGTGAAGTGGAAAAGAACAGATAGTCTGGGGGCTTCTAGCGACCCCAACGAGGATACAGTAGTGGTTGATGGTTCCGCAAGGTGCATTTTTAAATGCTGATCGGACCATGTTAGTCAGAGACTGAACCCATAATCTTTCAGCTTGAGATGCTGAGAAAAGGTTCCTCCACTGTTGATTCCTCTATAACAGAATCAACCTCATCCTGATCCCCTTCAGGCAGGTCGATCCCTGTATGGGACTGTTGCTCTGCTAACAGGCACTCTGAAGGAGGAGACGGAGATCGGGCGTGCTTTCCCTGACAGGGAGGCAGCGATCAATGTTGACAATCTCTCTCTAATCCTCCCAGAGCTGAGGAAAAAACCTCCTCTATTACATACACAGGAGCAGGTGAACTGAGGACAGCCACAGTACCAAGTACCCCTGTGGGGTCTCTACGGTCACTTACCTCTGAACTTCAGGGGAGACTGGTCAGCAGAAGCATGCCCAAGATCCTCAGAGCCCGATGAGACCCCCTTCGCTTCCTGGAAGATTCAGTTCCGGAGCTTCTGGACGGCATATTCCTAAGCCTAAAGCTGAGGTATTCCAGCCGTAATACACCACTTTTACTGAGAATAGTCTAGCACAATTGCTGCTATATAACAGTTGGTGTCTACTAAAGTGCCTTTCTAGGGGATGCCTGCATCAACCGCCTCTGTGTGCCTTTATACTGTTGCTAGCTCTGTCTGTGCACTTCAATAGCCAGCTATGATTGTGCTTTAAAACACGCTGGACGCCCGCACATGCGCAGTAGCGCCGCGGCGCACACCGAGCGTCATCCACCCGCTCCGCCCCTTTTTCCAGATCGCCTCTATATATAGAGGCGCGGGCACGTGCGCCTTCGGTGCCTTTTTTGAAAAAAAATAAGGAGCTAGATGGGAGCCAGGGTCCCTGCCGCAGGGCCCGGGGATGGATGAGCGCAGCAACAGGGCAGAGGAGACAGCTTCCCAGCAGAGAACTTACCAACTGCCTGGATTTGATTTTGGAAGAAAAAAATCCACATTACAAGAAAAAGAACCATAGTGGCCTCTAGTGTCTAACACAGGTACCGCGGTCTTACATTTTTTTTTTTCTTGCCTACTATTAAAATTTTTACATTTTCTCAGTTGTAACAGGCATACACAGACTATTAGCGGGAACACCTTAGGGAACAGGCAGAAAGACAAAATAGGCTTGGGGGTCCCTCAATAGAACCAAGTTCCTGAGGGCCCCCACTTACCTTTTCCTCGCCGCAGGACTCTGTTTGGTCCACAGAAGCCCAAACTTCACCTATCACGGCAGGCATTGTAATTAAACCTTCAGGGACCGGGTTCCCAAGGATTCCACTCCCCTGGACCTGTATAGCACCCTGCACAGAAAACATCTTGGTCGTGGGTATGACCAGAGCTCTGGATCCCAGGGTCCAGCCCTCCTAAGAGAGGCATTACAGGCAACACCTTGCTCTTCTCTTGCAAGGCCCGGGTACCGACCGTTTAGCTATGAAGCTTTTTTGGTCGGATCCGGAATAGCTTACTGAGGCCCAAAAGAACCTGTACGCAAGCTCAGTGAAAAACACATGTTACTTCTTGGCCAACACCTTAGACACTGGCAAAAAACTGAGGTGCTCCCGGATGGGAGGGGCTTATATAGGGGAGGGTACTTCCGGTTTTGGAAGTTGCCAGTGCCAGCACCTGAAGGTATCTATATAACCCACATAGTAATGACTATGCCGCTCTGTGTCCCGTGATGTACGAGAAAGAAATGTTGTTTAATGTAAGGCTGTGGGACAGTTTTGGAGAAGTTTTTTTTTATTTTTTATTAGAGCTTTCAGATTGCCCAGTTGGATGCAGAAAAAAAATATACAATTTAGGTTTTATCTAAAGAATCCTTCTGAGGAAATGAAAGATCGATATCAATGTAAAGCATTCCTCTGAAGAGGGGAAAAATTGGCCTTTAATTGAGCTAATATGGGAGATTTGTCTGTTAGACATAGAGATAAGTAAGACGTTGGAATACCAGTAAAGGATTGTCTTGGGATGTCCCTGACTCAAAATCTGGGCTGGAAAATATATGAGTCATTGATAAGACTATGAACTGAAGAGAGAATTTTATTTGAAACCTTCTTCAGTTAGATGATAATAGAGAATGACATTTCTAATTACAGATATAAGGATTATGAAGGACTGCATTCTATCTGTAAGGGCAGTGGCGGCTGGTGCTCAAAATTTTTGGGGGGCGCAAATAAGCTTAAAAAAAACAACAATTGCAGCCACTATGGCTATCAAACGCAGCTACTGTGCCAAACGCAGCTACTGTGCCATTAAACGCAGCCACTGTACCCATAAATTGCCGCCACTGTGCCATCAAACGCAGCCACTGTACCCATCAATTGCTGACACTGTGCCCATCAATTTCCACCAGTGTGCCCCATCAAATGCTGCCAGTGTGCCCATCAATTGCCGCTATTGTGCCCCATCAGATGCTGCCAGTGTGTCGATCAATTGCCGCTATTGTGCCCCATCAGATGCTGCCAGTTTGCCCATCAATTGCCGCTACTGTGCCCCATCAGATGCTGCTAGTGTTCCCATCAATTGCCACTACTATGCCCCATCAGATGCTGCCAGTGTGCCCATCAATTGCCGATACTGTGCCCCATCAGATGCTGCCAGTGTGCCCATCAATTGTCACTACTGTGCCCCATCAGATGCTGCCAGTGTGCCGATCAATTGCCGCTACTGTGCCCCATCATATGCTGCCAGTGTGCCCATCAATTGCCGCTACTGTGCCCCATCTGTACCCTATGCTGCCCGGCACTTACCTGTCTCGCAGCGGGTCAGCGGCGGTCTCCTGCATGTCCCCCATGTCTTCTTCCGTCCTCTCTCAGGCGTCCAATCACAGCGCCTGACGTTTCAGCCAATCAGATGACCGGTAACAGACAACCTGATTGGCTGAGAGGCGGTTCAGTGTTAGCAAAGCAAATTCCTTCGCTTTGCTAACACACAGCTGAGTGAACAGTGAACGCCCAGCATGGTGCCCGCTTTTCACATTTTTGGGTGCCTATTACAGCCTATGGCTCTAATCAGGTGCTTCCAAAAAACACCCCCACTGCTGTAATTCAGGTGCCCAGCGCCCGAAAAGGGGCCGGACACCTGAATAGGGGGTGTCAGCAGTGACCATAGGTAGATTCATGCAATGCATGAATCTATCTATGGTGATTAGAGCGGTGACAAGAGAGGGGGGGAGGGCGGCGCTCCTTTGCCCTTTGTGGACGCACCGCTACTGTGGGCGTAGACTGGACTTTCTGAAAAAGACTGCCCTGTTGAAGGTAGATTGCCATGTGAAAAACTATCCTGTTAGAGAAAATGTTTCCTGTTAGAAGCTGCCCTGCAAAGACTGCCATCTGACAGACTACCTTATTACAGAGAGACTGCAAGGTGATAGACTTACCATTAGTAAAAGTTTTTGGATTTCACATTCAACACAATGGGACTTTGAAAGTACCAAACAATGTTTCAATAATGTATAAAAAATAACAGAAAAGTATTGAGACATTGTTTGGTACCTTGAAAGTCCCATTGCGTTGAATGTGGAATCAAAACTACCATAGGTAAGACGAATGTAGGTTCCTCCACATTGATTACCTAATAATCTGGCTCCATGCAGGTTTATGTAAAGTGACCATTAGTGAAAGCCATGATGTTTTTTCCTGTTAGAGGCTGCATGTTGGGAAAGACTCCACTGTTAAGTCTTTCCCCTTAGAGACTGCTATGTGAGAGACTATCCTGTTGGGGGTGTCCTTTTAGAAACCGTCCTTGTCAGGGGATTCCCATGTCATAGACTATCTTTATAGAGAAAGAGAGGAACACTGCAAGTAAGGGACTGCTCTTTAACAGACTACACGAGAGAGAGACAACTATAATATAAATTTAAAGTGACATTAAAGGCAGCTTTTTTTTTTTTAAATAACATAGTAGGGGGTCGCTCTGGTCTACAGTAGGTAAAGTGCCATCATCCCTGGTGAATACACAAGAGAAAACCCTCTAGTGGTGGGACTATGTAGGCACTGAGAAAACGTCTGATATATATATATATATATATATATAAAATTATTTATTGATACAAAAAGATAAAATCTAGTAGGACATACAGAACATAATTTAATATGTGAATACAAATACAAAGAATTCATGAAACTAATGACTCCTAACGTGTTTCGATGAATCTTCTTCAGAGGTGTCAGACATCAATGTTACAAAAGGTTTGTCTGAAAGATAGATGCATACATAAATACACAAAACATCAACAGTGTATATAGAAAATACATATACAGTACATACATAGTACTTAACTGACTCAATTGTATAGGTTTCATCAATCTGTATATCACTGTGATTAAAATAAAGATGGAATGGTCACCGAAATGCACTGGTGCTGATCTCCCGCCATACACCCACCGCAGGGGCCGAGTTGCCCAAACTCAGGTGTTGCACTACAGAAGCTCCCCCAATGCAGCCGGTGCCAGAGAGCACACCGATAATCAAGGTTTGCAAAACGACAATAAAAAGGCACAGGCCAATCTGAAGAGGTCAGGGTGAAATTAATAAATTAGATGACAATCTGAATAATGTCAACTGAACATCTTATGAACACAAAAATTATCCACCGGAGGGAGACATCAATGTGTGCAGGTAGATGTGGGATGGCGAATTAGAATATAAATAAAAAGTAATAAATAAATCTCACATTTTAAAGGATGATTGTGGATGATCAGGGAAACTCATATGGAGTATAAAGCACCAGACTTGCGATCTAAAAAGCCAATTGACATTATTCAGATTGTCATCTAATTTATTAATTTCACCTTGACCCCTTTAGATTGGCCTGTGCCTTTTGATTGTCGTTTTGCAAACCTTGATTATCAGTGTGCTCTTTGGCTCCGGTTGCATTGGGGGAGCTTCTATAGTGCAACACCTGGGTTTGGGCACCTCGGCCCCTGCGGTGGGTGTATGTTGGGAGATTAGCACCTGTGCATTTCAGTGACCATTCCATCTTGGTTTTAATCACAGTGGTATACAGATTGATGTAACCTATACAATTGGGTCAGTAAGTACTATGTATGTACTGTATATGTATTTTCTGTGTAGAATTATAAAGTAAAGAACACAGCGCTATAAATGTTCATGTGAAAAACTGGCGCAAAACACTGCATCAAACTTATATGTGCACATTAATGAAAAAATAAGCAAGCATAAAGTCCATAAGTGAATAAATCCCAAAACCAAAACGGAATGCTCTGAGATAAAACGTCTAGGTCTTCCACCACGATTGCTCAGTATAAAGATGGCCACTCACCAGAGCTGTTTGACCGCTTTTTACAGGATGGTCAAAAAATGCTTTGGGTACACCAGATTGGTTCCGCTAATGGCATAAATCCACTCCAATGGCCACTCAGGAAGGGGCTAGAATGTAAAAAATGACTCCACAGGAGACATGGATAAAAGTCTCATAGTGTAGTAATTTTTTAATAAAATAAAATAAAAACAACAGCAATAGTAGCAGTTACACTCATATGTTGTTGTTTTGTGTCACCTCTGAAGAAGATTCATCGAAAGCGTTAGGTGTCATTAGTTTCATGAATTCTTTGTATTTGTAGTCACATATTGCAAATGTTCTGTATGTCCTACTAGATTGTATCAATAAATAATTTTTATACATATCAGATGTTTTCTCAGTGCCTACATAGTCCCACTCCTAGAATGCATGAAGGTAAAAAATCTTGAGACTTTACAACCACTTTGCCTGAAATAGATTTTTTTCAGATCAGGACAAGGGTGTCTGCTCAGACATACACTCTGTACCCTATAGACAGCCTTTCCCAACCTTTTTAACATGGAGGAAACCTTCAATTAACTTCCCAGGCTCAGGGAACCCCTGCTGATATTTAGTGAGGGACTATTATGTGAGAGACTGTCAATTTGAGAAAGCCATATGCACATAGTACAGTATCCACCAGGGAACAATTTAGAATTTTAAATGGGCATTCCAGTCAAAACCTAAGTAGGCTTAAATCTACTCCCACCTCCATCCTAGGCCTATTCTAGCTACTCTGTAAAAGAAAGATGTCACATGATCAGGTCCCAGCTCCGGCTTTAGTGAATAGGAAGGACAGCCGACAACGGCTGCCCCATAGTAAGCCTATGGGTGAGGTCACATGCAGCCATTGTTTTTTTTTTTTTTAAAGATTTATTTATTGAGTTTTTTCATGTACAAAGCAAACAGTCTCGCAAATGGTTACATCACATGTATATAACATTGCACATTAATGATAGCACCACAGGGCTATATGGTATTATCAAAAAAATTGTGAAAACTAAAAAAACAAAATAAGTAGGTTGACCAAAGTGGGCCACGTAGGGCCCCACTATGGGAAATCATAGTATAGTAAGCAGTGGAGATATAATCAAGTACAGTCAACCCCTACACACACACACCCAGCCATACACACCTCACCGCCCACCACACCTCCAACCAGAACCCGAGAGCACCAAACCAACAACATTGTCCCCAGCAGGCTGCAGCCTTAGCAAGCCAACCCAGGGCAATACCCATTAGGGTTGGGAGAGCGGGATGTCCTTCCAAAAGGAATCTGCAATGTCAAGCCAGGGCTGCCAAATCTTGGTAAACTTGGCAGGACAGGCCCTACCCTTGTAGATGCATTTAAAAATGGGTATAACCTTATTTATCATTCGGTACAACCTTTGAACATCTGGAGCAAAGGCACTCTTCCATTGTAACAGAATAAATTTCCTAGCGGAAAAAAGAATAGTGCGCACCAGAATTCGAGCATAGGTCCTGGGTACGAACTCATTGAGAACTCCCAACAGTCCAACCTCCGGTGTACAAGGTATTGGTAAACGTAAGGTGTCCTTGAAAAAAGAAAATAAGTCCTTCCAAAGCGTCGACAAAGCAGAACAAGACCAAAACATATGTATGTATCCAGCATCAGTGGAGTCACACCTAGAACAAGAAGCAGCAGAGACAAAACCCATGTGAGCCAGCCTGGCAGGAGTATAATGCAATTGGTGTATACATTTAAACTGTACGTACAGATCAGTAGATCCAATAAGGTCCTGAAAGCACCCCTCCTCGGACAGCCCCGGAATGTCCACCTCCCATTTCCGCTGAGCAATCTGAAAGGGATTAACCCCAGCAGACTGCAGGCGGGAGTAAATAGTCGGAACCAGCTTTTCAATATCCAGGTACAACAGCAGCTTCTCCAAAGGCGATTCAATGAGCTCCTGGGTCAACCCAGTAAATTGCGCCCGAACGGCATGACGTAGTAACAAATACTTATAGTAGAATTTATTCGTCACCCCACACCGTACCTTCAAATCCTCAAAGTAGATAAACGTATCATTAACAAAAATGTGGGAGACATGCGTGACCCCGAGTCGTGTCCACCACAAGGAGTCCGGGTGACCTAGAAGCTCAGCGAAATTTGGGTTCTGCCACAGGGGGGACCTGGGAGACATCCCATCCGAGTCTGCAAGCACCTTGTTACCTTCATGCCCTAGAACCCACCAGTGCAGTCAATAGAGCAGTGGAACAGGATGAGGAGGCCTCCAGGAACCAGTCATAAACATAAGCTAGCTGTGACGCTATGAAATAGTGTCGCAGATTAGGGAAGGCCAAACCCCCATCAAGTTTAGCAGCTTGAAGCGAGGCCCTAGCTATTCGCGGGGTCGACCCCTACCAGAGGAAGGTGGAGTGGAGCGAGTTAATCCTGTTAAAGAGTTTTTTATACAAAAAGACTGGGGATGCCCGAAAAACATATAGGAATTTAGGTAAATATATAATTTTAAAGATATTCACACAGCCTATCAGATTAAGTGGTAAGGAGGCCCAGGTACGCAGCCTGGTCTCCATGTGTGTTATAATCGGGGTAACATTAAGGTTTTCAAACGAAGATAGGTCAGCATTAATATGTATCCCCAGATACTTAAACATGTGTTGGACGGTCAATTTGGATGTAGAGAGGTAGGCGTAATCTAGTTCAGGGCCTATAGGGAATGCCACCAATTTATCCCACCCAACTCGTAACCCAGAGACCCTCCCAAACACCTCCACAACACCCAGTAGCGAAACAAATGACTGCTCAGTCCCATCCAGGTAGATTAGGGCATCATCTGCTCTGCAGCCATTGTCAGCGATCTCTCCTCTACACTGAAGCCGATGCTGCAGAGATCATGTGACCGAACTGGAGCACCCTCAGGATAGGTAAGTATACACATCTTTCTTTTATAGGATATATAGAATAGGTTTAGAATTGGGGTGAGATTAGATTTAGGCTTTATTAGGTTTTGACTGAAATTTCACTTTAGCCAAAGCAAGACCACTACAAAATTGGTCCTGACTGGTGACTATAGCCTCATACACACGCACGGTTTTCTCAGCAAGAAAGCTGCTGGGAGAGCTTTTTGCCCTGAAAACCGTGCGTGTGTATGCTTTCTCGGCGAGAAAACTGCCGGGAATCCCGACGAGAAAAATAGAGAACCTGCTCGTCGTAGTCGATGACATCACCGCGTTCTTGCCATTCAAAAGAACGCTGGTTCTTTTGAATGGCCGTCTGTATGCACGGCTTTGCAAGAAAAGCTTGCCAGAAATCCCGTCAGGAAAACCGACGTTTTTTTTTCCTGACGGGATTCCCGGCCGTGTGTATGAGGCTTAAGAGTTTTGGACTTTTGCACAATGTTCCTTGCCTCATGTTATCCAGTAAGCTCACTAATGTTAGGCAAGCTAAATGTGTTTGTGTACACAGGTGTTTGTCCATATACCCCTTTGTTTGACTTGTGCTCATCATGTAGTGAGCAGAATGGAAGCAGTGTACCATTCTGAATTAATTACTTTGGTCTTGAGATTAACAAAATGCAGATTAGGCACAGTAAGATCCAGGATATGTTAAGTGCAATGTTTTCAGTTGTTGTTACCCTAACAGCTTACTATACAAAACTATCAAGAGAAACTCTCCATCAAAACATATTAAATTACTTTGAAACATTTTTAGCTTCAATGCCTCTTTATAATGGTTCTCTCTGGCAATTTACAGCCGACTTCAGAGTTGATGCTGTATCTGGCTATAATGCTTCTCTATGCAAATATAAATTACTGGTTTAATGGGATCCTCCACAGCTGTATTAGGTAACATGATGCTCTGCGCGATCTCCTGACTTACTGGTTCCAACCATGAGTGCTGTCCTACTCCTCTTATAATCTGAAGTGAAAATAAACCTGTAAGCAATACATCCACCAAATCTTCACCTTTAGTTTTCTTTTCTTTTTAAAGCGGTTGTAAAGTCATTATTTTTACTTTTACCTACAGGTAAGCCTATACTAAGGCCTCGTACACACGACCGATTTTCTCGTCGTAAACAGTCAAGAAAAGTGCCGCGAGAGTTTTTTTGTCTAGAAAAACGTTCGTGTGTATGGTTTTACGACGAGAAACTTGACGAGAATCTCGACGAGAAAATAGAGAACCTGCTCTCTATTTTCTCGTCAGGATTCCAGATTTCCTCGTCGTGTTTCTCGTCGGCCTGTTTTGTGACGAGAAAATGGTTCGTGTGTATGCTTTTACGACTCTTCCAAAAGCGCGCATGCTCACAAGCAACTATGAGACGGGAGCGCATCTTCTGGTAAAACAAGCCTTCATAATGGAGAGAGCACATTCGTCACGCTCATAAATATTTCATCGTTTAAATGTTCTGCATTGAATTCTTCGTTAGAATGTTACATTAATCAAAACGAGAGACCTTCTTTTGCTGCTGATATTCACACAGAGTTCTGCCTTATTTTTAACCTTTTTCATGCTGCTCTTTATAAGATTTATGTGTATTATATCGTGCAAGTTTTTAGGAATAATTTAAATGGTTAGATTTTTCAAAATGATGTTAATTATAATTTCTCAATGTTTTGATAGCGATCTCACATTTAATTTTCTAATCTATATTTTTAAAATTTCACACCATGTTTTTGAGCTAATCAGATTTAGTTATTCTTTTGGGGGGGTGATATCTGTGCCTTTTATTGTCAGTCAAATGTATCTGCTTACTCCAAAGCTTTTTTTTTTTTATTTAAAAATACACATAGTCAAGTATGAACTTAAACAAAAAACACATTTATTCATGTTTATAAATTAAATAAAGAGAAGGCAGCGCTGGAGAAGCTGCTGCCATTTGTGCATCCCAGGGACCCCAGAGCACACACCAACCCTGTGTGGACACTAAAATTGGGAGCTTGAGAAGGCCCACATTTCAGAACACAATCTGATGCTGGCCTCCCAGAGGTCAGGAACAGCAGCAGGTGAGATATATGTCCCAAGTGTGTGGTACTACAACAGGCTGCCTTCTGTCCGACCAGTGCGACCACAATGAAGCAAGGCCATCACTTCCTCTTCTTCCTGGCAACCTTCCCTGCAGCCTTTCCTGAAGCCTTTCCTGAAGCCTTTCCTGCAGCCTTTCCTGCAGCCTTCCTTCTTCGTTTAGCTGGAGGCTGGCCCACTGGAGGGGTACTCCTGTCAGGAGGAGGAGGTGGAGGTGTAGCAGAAGGGGGTGGGGCAGAAGAAGAAGGTGGAGGTGTAGCAGAAGGGGGTGGGGCAGAAGGTGGAGGTGTAGCAGAAGGGGGTGGGGCAGAAGGTGGAGGTGTAGCAGAAGGGGGTGGGGCAGAAGGTGGAGGTGTAGCAGAAGGGGGTGGGGCAGAAGGTGGAGGTGTAGCAGAAGGGGGTGGGGCAGAAGGTGGAGGTGTAGCAGAAGGGGGTGGGGCAGAAGGGGGAGGGGTAGCAGAAGGGGGTGGGGCAGAAGAGGAAGGTGGAGGTGGAGGTTGAGGTTGGGTCAGTTGGGCCACCTCACATATGGCGGTATTGGGGGTAATTTGCTCCATCACCCCCTTGTTGAGCAAGGTGATGAGCAGGGGTTCGCATAGGAGGCGTTGCTCCATGCTCATCACCTTGAACTTAGCCTCCACTAGGCTGGCAATGGCCTCTTCAGGGGATGTGGGCTCCTTGAGGGTGGCATGGGCCTCTTTAATAAGGGCCATTGCTGCGTCACTGGTGGTCCTGTCCCTCCTGCCTCTTTTGTGAAGCCTGATGGGAGGCACCTGGGATCTGGTGCTTCTCCTTTGCCCTGCCACCTCCTGTCTGCCACTGGGCCCTGCCACCTCCTGGCTGCCACTGGGCCCTGCCACCTCCTGGCTGCCACTGGGCCCTGCCACCTCCTGGCTGCCACTGGGCCCTGCCACCTCCTGGCTGGTACTGGGCCCTGCCACCTCCTGGCTGCCACTGGGCCCTTCCTCCTCCTGCCTGACAGTTTCCAGACCCTCCTCCTGGCTGATTTCATCCTGTGTATGAAAAAGAAACATAGTTTAATATGTTGGTTTAATCTTTGCCTCAAACTTTGTAATCCTGATGGAAGCAATTAGAATGTAAATGCATAAATCCTTGCTTTAAATTTACCACTACATCAGCTTGACTATTTACCACACAATTAAGTGCAGAATAATGTCTACAGATCATGATTTCACTTGTGGAATACAAAATAATGTATGTTTCTCATCCTGACATATTTGGGAAACATAAATTTTATCCCACTACATTTTCAGTTAATACTATACCTGGCTCCAGATGGACAAATCAGGATCATCCAGGATGGCTGCCTCCTCTTGCTCCAGAGAAGGCTCAGGTTGGCTGCAGGGAAGTCTGGGGGGAAGAGTGGAGAGTGATGGCCTTGGCTCAATGTGGTCATCCAGGAATGACATCCTGCTGTAGTACCACAAAACCGGGACATAAACATCATCTGCTGCTGCTCCTGACCTCTGAGAAGCCAGCACCTTAGAGCGTTCAGTCCTGTAGGTACCTCTCAAGCTCCCAATTTTAGTGTCCACTTGTTTTGCTGTGGCTGTGGGCACCTTGGTATGCACAAATGGGAGCAGCTTCTCCAGCGCTGCTTTTCTCACCCCTTTTTTTTATGGATGGGGTTTTTGGTCTCCCACAGAGCCGGCAGCTCCCTTACCCGGTCAATAAATTCCGCCAGGAACTCTTTGTCGCTAATAAAGACATTCATATTGTATCTGCAAGTAAAATAATTTATATTTAAATAATGTGAGGCAAACAGTCTAACCTCCTTCACATCCTAGTCACCATATATATCCTCCACCAATCTCAAGACAGTATAGGCCCACAATTTTTACAAGTCTCACAAAATCACATACCTTCGTTCGCACGTCCGTCACTTGAACTCCTCTCTCCGCACACCGAACGTACTATAGTCACATGTGTGTTTGCTATATACACACCACGCATGCGTCCAAATTCGAACACGTCGCTCCGCACACGTCGCCCGCCCATGACGTTCTAACTAACATCTTTTCCCCGCCCCTTCTCTTTCGGCGCGCAGACAGATATGGCGGAGTTACAGCAGGTGTCTGATAATTCCGCAACTAGCGAGGAGACAAGCCCGGAGACCGAGGACACGTCACGATCAAGGAGGAGATTCAAGGCATCGAATATGTCTTTGGCGGAGATGGCGGAGATGGTGGACATCTTGGTCAAGGCTGATTATGATGCCAAGCATGGGCCGTATAGCAAACCAAATAGAAGGAAGGCCAAAATCCTCACTAAAGTTGTGAAGAGTCTGAGGGCGAAGTTCGGGGTGAAACGCTCAAATGAGCAGCTCAGAAAGAGGTGGTCAGACCTCAAACTGAGGGAACCAGACCAGTTGAGGAGCATAAAGAGGATGCTCGCTAAAAGTAAGTAAAATGACGACCTTTCTGCTATTAATCTTTTTAGAAACTGACTTTTTTTTTTTTTTTTCATATTGGACTCCCTTCCAAAATGTAATATTTTGAACTAGGTTGGGCACAGTAATCGTTCGTTACGTTACCGACACTTCGTTCGGCCACTATCCGCGGTTTTGGCTTATTTAAGACCCCCAAAAGTAATTAGACATCTGCCATTTTTGATCAAGTATTGTGGCTAATTTTTAAGTCTAGATGATGTGTTTGTAAGGAGAATGAAATGCAAACTTTAATCAGTGTAAAGGAGAGGACACTCAGCAGCTGCTTCCACATCTGTACTTTGGAGCACTATAGTGTGGGCCACCAGACCCGCCTTTTTTGGGTGTCCCACACAGGTGCATCAGAGTTTATTTGTGGTGCCTCCATGTCCAAAAAATTACATCCAAATGTGAATACTAAACATATTTGGGGTCATAAATAATGCATTTTTCTTTAAATTCCGCACAAACACACACTTGTACCCCACTTCCAAACAATTTAGCCTGTTTTAAGTTTAAAAATGAGATTTTTACAGTGTGATAAATAGACCTTTGGTTTTATTCTCATAGGGGAGAGAAGACTGGGAGGAGGACACTCCAGGGAGCACATGCACCCCACAACTTCCAAGCAACCCCAAACTCCCAAAGATCCACAACCGAAAGATGTGCAGGAAGTTGAGGTGGAGGAAGGAGAAGTGCAGGAAGGAGAGGTGGATGACGTTGTGGATCTGGTCACCACAACAGGTCAGTATCTGACACCACAGCTTAAGGTAAGCGAGGTAGGCCTGCAGAGTTTTATTAAAAAAAATTTATGGTTTTTAGGGGATGGAAATGTTGTGAAGGATAGCACACCGTTCTCTGCTGACAGTGCCCTCCGCCTCATCCAGCAAGTGATGGAATGTAGCACGGAACTGGACCTAATTAAACAAAGAATCCATGTGATGGAACAAACATTTAAAGACATTCTCGATGTTTTGGGGAGAATTCAATAAGCCATCCAAACACATTTGTTTTTACATGTTTGTTTTTATATTTTTACTAATTTTTGGAGTAACAAAGCAGCCAAAAATTGAATATGCACACAGTGTGTGAACATGTGCTATCTGCCATCAGGGGATATCCATGTACGTCTTTTGTGGGTGCAACCCCTTCCTCGTATCAAAAGTCGGTGAACTGAGGAAGGGGATGCACCCCCAAAACACGTCCATTGATCACCCCTGATGGCAGATAGCACATGTTGACAATAGGGATCAGGATTGTAAACTTCCTATTTGCAAAAAATTAAAAATGTGTGCATATTGAATTTTTGGCTGGGCAAGGGGTGGCAGGACCCCATATTAGGACGGGCACATAGAGACATAGTTTGTGTAACTGAATGTCTCAGATTGCTCAGAGGTATCCAATGTTGTCATTTTAGAAATGCAAGTGGTATTTTTGTATTTTCATAAGCCAAAATTTGCCGGGTTGTGGCCAGGCCAACCCCAAAGTAAAAAAAAAAAAAAAAGTGCAGAGAGTAAAATATTTGACCACAAACAACGTGTAGCTTCTTTTTATAATACTCTCTAAGCTTATTTGGTTCTTTTGTAAGGTAACATAGTGAAATTGGTTGTTATTTACTAAAGTAAAATACACTTGCCACTACAAATGCACAAAGACAAACTAGGAGACAGGAAAGAACAAATAATTAAAGGTTTAAACAAGATTTTTATTGGGATACTTAGACATAGGCTGGCATAGGAATTGCCCCCCTACCCGTGAAATACTCCATGTATTTGTCCCGAACCACACGGGCATTTTGGGGGGGCAAGCCAAGACGGGCAGATTCCAGGCCCGGAAGGGGATTTGCAGGGAAAAGTCCAGCCTCTTGCAAAACTGAGGCCATATACGAATTAGATTTTTGGCTCAGAAAGTTGTGTAGCACACAGCAGCATAACACTACATAGTTTATTTTGTAGTCCGCCAAGTGGATGGAAGTCATAAAAAGGCGGAAACCGGCTGGCCATTATGCCAAAGGCATTTTCAACGACTCTTCGGGCCCTGGCCAGCCGGTAATTGAACACACTCTTCTCTGGGGTCAGGGTCCTCTGTGGAAATGGCCTCATAAGATGCCGTCCGAGTCCGAAGGCTTCATCAGCCAAGAAAACAAAGGGGAGTCCTTCAATATTCCCTGCATCCGGTGGCAATGCAAGGTCGTCACTCTGGAGACGGAGGGCAAACTCCGTCTGGATGAAGGATCCCCCATCGGACATCCGGCCATTCTTCCCTACATCAACATAGAGGAATTCATACCGTGCTGACACCACCGCCATCAGCACAATGCTATGAAACCCCTTGTAGTTGTAGTAGTAGGACCCAGAACGGGGTGGCGGCACGATGCGGACGTGCTTCCCGTCTATGGCACCACCGCAGTTGGGGAAGTCCCACCGCGTGGCAAACTCCGATGCCACAGTCTGCCATTCCTGTGGCGTGGAAGGAAGCTGTGGAGTGAAACAAGATGAAATAATATTAGAAAAACAAAGGCATACATTACAAGCAAATTCTAAACCAAAAAATTAGAGACCAACATCAATCTAATTATACGTTTATTAAGGTGTGTAAAAAAAGTATAATGGAAGGCTCATTTATCATATTCATCACCACCTCTGATGGGCCATTACTAAATTATTTTGGGGGGGGGGAGATGTGTTTGGCCACAGGATAGCATTGCAGTGGCGGTGCGTCCAGAGTGGGCGCTGGAGCACTGTCCCCTCTCTCCTGTGCCCATCACTCAGAACAATACATAGGTTCATGCGTTGCATGAACCTATGTATTGTCTATGCCGCACACTATTCAGGTGGATGGCCTCTTGTAAAGCGACCGACATATGAATAATTGCGTCATTTAGGGGGTTAAAATTGCAGAGCAGAAACAGGTATTAAAAAAGTCTTGCAAATTACAACCTGAGGGATGTAATTGGCTTCCTCAGAGAAAAATCGGGGACGCAAGGAGGGGGCATTCCTTGTGTAAACACTGACAGGCTGCTCTGGCAATCATGTTCACCAAGTCTGTTTAATGGTAACATGATTGGCTGATGCAACATGAAGGGAAGGAGAAGACATCAAGGACAGAAGAAGGATGGCGCTGACCACAAGAAGGTAAGTGCAGGGCTGGGGGGAAACTGGCTGCATTAGAGGGGACTAAATGGCTGCATTGGAGGGGACAACTGGGGGCGTTTATTAGGCAACAGAGCAAAAAAGGAGGAAGTTTATTTCCAAAATTGGGGTTGGAACCCCCCAACATTTGGAGCAACAGGCGCCCCTGCTGGAAAAGTTAGTGAGGGGAAATATTTAGGGAGGATAAAAAAGGGGCAATCTAAAGCTTCCAACATGCATGGGGACAAAGGGGACATTCTCAGCATATTACAATCATGGTAATTAGGGAAGGATGAAAGAAATACAATACATTAGCATACATGTAATACATAAAATGTGATGTTAAGGGAGAAAACTTACCCTAATATAGTCCTCCTGCAGGACTTGTATAATAGCAGAACAGGTGTCTGGGATTATGAGGCCCAGAGCCTGGGGGGAGATGCCTGTGGTGAACTTCAAGTCCTGAAGACTTCTCCCTGTCGCCAGGTAACGCAACGTGGCGATGAGCCTCTGCTCAGCACTGATGGCTTCCCGCATAACGGTGTCTTTCCTGGTAATATAGGGGGACACCAAAGCCAACAGTTCCTGAAAAACGGGGTCAGACATCCTCAGAAAATTCCTGTAGTCCACAGGATTATTCTCGACGATCTCCCGCAGCAGAGGCATGTGGCAGAATTGGTCCCGCTGGAGCAACCAATTCTTGGTCCATGAACTCCTCCTCACACCATTCATGGACTGGTCTTGGTCCAAAACAAGCAGACCAACACCAAGCGCACGCACAGCACGAACTCGACGACGAGAACGTCCAGGCGACATGGCTAGGAAACGGTCGTCTAATCAGAACGTACAGAACAGAACGCACTTTAGAACAGCAAGGCCTATGAATAACGAACTGAAATTCAGAAACGAACAGGCAATAACGCACTGTAAAACAGATACAGATACGACCTGCCTAGACGCCCTGAAAGTCAAGATACGAACCCACAAGCACAAAATGAACCGCAGAAAACGATCTGAAAAGTACGAAGACTGAAAAGCGCGAATCGTCTCTTCCCAAACTTTTACTTCACACGCGGTAACACGAGATCAGCAAAAGCAGCCCAAGGGGTGGCGCCAAGAAAAAAGATCTTCCCCTTTATAGTGCCGTCGTACGTGCTGGACGTGAGCGCAGAGAACCACGAGGAAATTGGAAAATGACAGTGTGTACGCATAGAAAGCTTGACGAGAAAATCGACAAGCTTAACAAGAATCTCGTCGAAAAAAACGACGTGTTTTTTACGACGAGAAAATCGGTCGTGTGTACGAGGCCTAAGGCTTACCTGTAGGTAAAAGAAATATCTCCTAAACCTTTACGGTTTAGGAGATATTCCCCTTGCAATGCGCCGCTGACAGCAGCGGCGCATGCGCACAGGGGATTCTCGGGCTGAAGGCTCGGCAGACGCCGAGCCTCGCCGGAACGAAGTCTCCCGTGCGCATGCGCGGGAGTGAGACATCGCGGCTCCAGCCACTCACCGCGCTGGAGCCGCGATACCCGGAAGACACGCCGAGGCAACATGTCATCTCCCTCGGCGTGGACCAGGTGAGTTATCGATGCCTCGTTCTAAGGTAAGTATTTCATAATAAGCTTGTATGCTGTACAAGCTTATTATGCCCTTTCCTTTACAGGTGTAAAAAAAAAAAAGTCAACCGCTTTAAGAAGGATTTTATTGCAACTTTGCAGTTGATTTTTTTTTTTTTCTGTATTGCACTTATATATTGTTTAAAGCATAAACGCAGTATTAAAAAAAAAATATAAAAAAAAAAAAATTCCTAGATATTTTAAAACTAAAAGATCTTTTACAGCAATACTAATTTTATCTAGCGCATGCAATACAGGTTAAAGGGATTGTAAAGCTTCCCGTTTTTTCACCTTAATGTATCCTATGCATTAAGGTGAGAAAACATCCGATGCTTACAAAGCCCCCCAGCCCCCCCCCGTTTACTTACCTGAGCCCTCGAAAGTCCTGCGTCATGAACGCGCTGGCTTTTCTGCCCGGTCGTCTCGGCTGTTCTTGGCTCTTCATTGGAGATTGATAGCAGCGCAGTCATTGGCTCCCGCTGCTGTCAATCAAATCAATGACGCTGCGCGCTGGGGGGCGGGGCCGAGTGGTACGCT
The DNA here is from genome assembly GCA_029206835.1 of Rana muscosa. Classification (NCBI taxonomy): domain Eukaryota; kingdom Metazoa; phylum Chordata; class Amphibia; order Anura; family Ranidae; genus Rana; species Rana muscosa. Next base: position 845,749,757 of record CM055121.1, read on the forward strand.
TGGCAGCTATGGCCGTCACTGTATCACACGAGAGCGCACCCACAAGCTAACCCTCTTGGGAGAGAGCTTCTCAGAAGGGGGTTAGCTCTTGCGGGGAGGAGCCGAGACAGCCGCCGAAGGACCCCAGAAGACGAGGATCAGGGCCACTCTGTGAAAGACGAACTGCACAGTGGAGGTAAGTATTGTATGTTTGTTATTTAAGAAAAAAATAATACCTTTACAACCCCTTTAAGTTATGCTAATTCTTTAAGCCCAGGCTGTCATTAACACCCCCTGTATGGGTACGTCATAAATGGTGCCTCAGATCTCAAGAAGATGTTGTGGAAAATGTCATTCGCATCACTATGTACTATGTCTACAATGTAGATGTGCTCTATATACTGTAAATCTTTACATAGTTACATAGTTAGTCAGGTTGAAAACAGACACAAGTCCATCTAGTTCAACGATAAAAATAAATAAATAAATAATAATATCATCCATTCCCATATACACAGTCCTATACCCACAGTTGATCCAGAGGAAGGCGAAAAAACCCAGAAAAGCATAATCCAATTTGCTACAGCAGGGGAAAAAATTCCTTCCTGATCCACCGAGAGGCAACCGTATTTTCTCTGGATCAACTCTATCTATAAATGTTAGTACCCAGTTATATTATGTACATTTAGGAAAGAATTCAGGCCTTTCTTAAAGCAATCTACTGAGCTGGCCAGAACCACCTCTGGAGGGAGTCTGTTCCACATTTTCACAGCTCTTACTATAAAGAAACCTTTCCATATTTGGAGATGAAATCTCTTTTCCTCTAGGCATAAAGAGTGTCCCCTTGTCCTCTGTGTTGACCGTAAAGTGAATAACTCAACACAAAGTTCACTATATGGACCTCTTATATATTTGTACATGTTGATCATATCCCCCCTTAATCTCCTCTTCTCAAGAGAGAATAAAATCAGTTCCTCTAATCTATCCTCATAGAGTTCCTCAATGCCTCTTATTGGTTTGGTTGCCCTTCTCTGCACTTTCTCCAGTTCCCCGATTATCCTTTTTGTGAACTGGGGCCCAAAACTGAATTCCAGGTGAGGTCTTACTAATGATTTGTACAGGGGCAAAATTATATCTCTCTCTCTCTCTCTGGAGTCCATAGCTCTCTTAATACAAGAAAGGATTTATTATGCTATCCCACTCACACCATTAGGATGATCGTTTTTCCATGCTCCTTTTTTCTTACTTCACTCATAGGTCATACTAATTCCCCCCCTTCCCTTACTAGCTCAGTAGTATTACCTATATGTTTACCATTTTCTATATTACTATTTATTACAGAAGCCGTTTTTGGGCTCAGTACAAGTACTGTAGCTATGGAACTACCAAGGGGAATTTGTTATGCAACCCTTCACCTCAGGGCCGAGGGCCCCCCCTGCCGCCGCATTGCCTGCACCTCAGCTCCCGGGGGGGATGTTTTGTATCATCCCCCAGCGTCTATCATTACCAACGTTACCCTTTATACGTTTTTTAAGCTACCCATAGGTAAGAGTGTTAGGACCAAGTAATTTGCTCCCCCTCTTTTCCCTCTAATCAATTACCATTGATTATGAAATTATTCTTTACTCTAGGTATTCCCAGTTTTAATTGCTCCTGAAGAGTGGACTACACATCCACGAAATGCGTAGAGCCTACACAAGTGTTGCCATGTCACATCAATCATGTACATACCATGGGTTTTACGTTGTTTGAATCATCAATTAATTCAATATAATAGCAATCATGTTTTTACAATTTCACACAATTTTGGGCATACTGCTGGTCTTATCAATGACTATATGTTATTATGTATACTATGCAATTTATTATGAACAATCGTGATTTACCAATCATGTTCTTATCTAATTTGCATTGTGTCTACTGTTTAATGATGACCATTATGTACTTTACTATGCTCAATTGTGATAATAAATATTGTCTACACTTTATTGATTGATTCATTCCACCCAAGTGCTGTGTCTCATACAAAGTGCCAACCTTTTCCTTTTTCAAGAAAGGATTTTACTCGCTTTGGAAAGCGCAGCTTGGCATTGCATGCTTATGATCTACCAAAACCCCCAGATCCTTTTCCACTATGGATCCCCCCAGTTGTACTTCCCCTATTATGTATGATGCATGTATATTCTTAGCCCCCAAGTGAATAACTACATTTATCTACATTAAACCTCAACTGCCACATAGTCCCCCAATTAAACAGAGCATTGAGGTCGGCTTGTAAGATGAAGACATCCTATAAGGACGTTATTCCACTGCATAGCTTAGTGTCATCTGCAAAAACTGAAATGGTTCTTTTAATCCCAGACCAAATATCATTTATAAAGATATTAAAAAGTAAGGGTCCCAGCACTGAACTTTGGGGTACACCACTGATAACCTTAGACCATTTAGAGTAAGAATCATTAACCATGACTCTCTGAATTCTGTCTTTTAGACAGTTTTCTATTCATTTACAAACTGATATTTCTAAGCCTGTAGACTTTACCTTACACATTAGCCATGTATCGAACATTATCGAACGCTTTTGCAAAATCCAAGCAAAATCCAAGCATACCATGTCCACCGTCACCCCTCTGTCCAAAGTTTTACTTACCTTTTCATAAAAAAGAAATCAGACTTGTTTCACAACTTCTGTCTTTCATGAATACATGCTGTCTGTTGCTTAAAAACAAATTTTTCCAGCAAGAACTCATCTATGTGCTGTTACAGTATATTACAAGAGCACAAGGTGTATTGCAAAACATATAAACTGCATTTTTGTTATTTTTTTTCAAATATTCCAGGTATATATATATATTTTTTTTTTGCATAGTTTCTATACCTGACAGGTCCCTGTGGAGGCAGAGAATCACTGTAGTAACCACTGCTACTAAAGTGCTCCTCACTCTCTTCCAAATCCCATGCAACGGGCACCTTTCAGAGAATGTCTTGCATCTTTCTCAATGACAAGGATGAGGTGGACATTGTGCCATTACCGCCTGTCCTCATCCAATCAGAGAAAGCTTTGAAATCATTGAGAAAATGCAAAGTGTTCTCTAAATGGTGCCCGTGTCAAGTGAGCAACCTCCAGTGGTCACTATGCAGTAACTGCTTGGCATGAGATCCAGAAGAAAGAGAGGTACACTTTACTAGCAGCGGTTAATACTGTGATTCTCCTTTTCCACAGGGCCAAGGATTGAACATGCATGGATCCAAGCTGGACCAATATAACTATGCAAAGAAACATACCTAGAATTTTGCTTTAACTTTGTGCCTACAATCTAAAATGAAATGCAAACTGTCATCCTTAGGGGCATTCAGCAGAATGCACAACTCAGACAGATACTCTAGAAAATGATCATCTGTGGAATTTGTCCTGACTATTATAATCTGAGAGTGGTTTACCTTACTGGTTTGTAAAAAAAAAACATTATAATAAACTAGTGCAGCACTTTAGAAAACCTATATTGTAGCCATTAAAGCCGATTACAGTTCAGTTAAAGGTCTCTTTCAAACATTCTCTGCATTGCTTCAAAATTAAAAGTTTGCTTAGTTTTTAACTCTGTCAGGTATTTTAAATGGAAGCTATAATTCTTAGTCCAAGTCCAAGGTCCATTATACCTTGTACTTGTTTATGTAAAATGAATTAAAGCTGAACTCTAGGCATCTAGCTAAACAAACACAAGACATACATATAAGGGATTTCTTTCAACTGCCAAAGGCTTATGCCGCGTACACACGACCGTTTTTCATGACGAGAAAAATTTCATTTTTTTATTTGGTCATTAAAAATGATCGTGTGTGGGCTCCAGAGCATTTTTCACGACGTGAAAAATGACCATTAAAAATTTGGAACATGCTCTAATTTTTCTCGTCGTTTTTCACGTTGTCGTTTTTCTCGTCATGAAAAAAGGCCGTGTGTAGGCTTTAACGATGTGAAAAAAATGCGCATGCTCAGAATCAAGTATGAGACGGGAGCGCTCATTCTGGTAAAACTAGCGTTCGTAATGGAGATAGCACATTCGTCACGCTGTAACGGACTGAAAAGTGCGAATCGTCTCTCAACAAACTTTACTAACACGAGGATCAGCAAAAGCAGCCCAAAGGGTGGCGCCATCCAAATGGAACTTCCCCTTTATAGTGCCGTCGTACGTGTTGTACGTCACCGCGCTTTACTCAAGCATTTTTTTCCACGATAGTGTGTAGGCAAGGCAGGCTTGAGAAGAATCACGTTGAGAAAAACGCCTTTTTTTTCAATGACATTAAAAACGGTCGTGTGTACGCTGCATTTGTCTTTTGTGTTCATCCATTTCTGAGATTCACACAGATCTGTCACACGGCACAGCTCCTACCTGTTTGGTAGGGCAGAAGACCTTAGAATTTTTGGGTTGGAGTAATACAGCTTGTTATTCTTCCAGTCTGCGACTGTATAGTAAAGGAGAATAAGCAGACTAATGAGCCCATCTCTCTGTCACCCTGCTTTTTTCCTATCAGCATGTTACTTGTTAGCACTGGTTGGTTTCTTGTGCATCTCCCTCTAGTGGATCACAAGAAGCTGATGCCAGGTCAAATTTAGGTCCTGAGACTGCTTGTGTTGAAAAAAAGGAATTTAATTATGTATTAATGAATACATAGCCACACAATTCTGTGCCTTTAATATGTCTGGATAACTATGAGTAAAAAAAAATAAAAATGACCTTGAATACCCTGTGACATTGTCATGTTACAACCAAAAACATAAATGTATTTTATTGGGATTTTATGTCATAGACCAACACAAAGTGGTACAAAATTGTGAAGTGGAAAGAAAATGATAAATGGTTTTCAAAATCTTTTACAAATAAATGTGTGAAAAGTGTGGTGTGCATTTGTATTCAGCCCCCCTGAGTCAATACTTTGTAGAACCAGCTTTTGCTGCAATTACAGCTGCAAGTCTTTTTGGGGATGTCTCTACCAGCACATCTAGAGAGTGAACGTTCTCATTCTTCTTTGCAAAAAAGCTCAAGCTCTGTCAGATTGGATGGAGAGCATCTGTGAACAGCAATTTTCAAGTCTTGCCACAGATTCTCAATTGGATTTGGGTCTGGACTAAAACAAATATGCTTTGATCTAAACCATTCCATTGTAGCTCTGGCTGTATGTTTAGGGTCGTTGTCCTGCTGGAAGGTGAACCTCTGCCCCAGCCTAAAGTATTTATTAGACCCTTCACAGGTTTTCTTCTAAGATTTCCCTGTATTTGGCTTCATCCATCTTCCCATCAACTCTGACCAGCTTCCTTCTCCCTACTGAAGAAAAGGCATCCCCACAACATGATGCTGCCACCACCATGTTTCGCGGTGGGGATGATGTGCAGTGTTAGTTTTCCACCACACATAGTGTTTTGCTTTTTTGGTCTCATCTGACCAAAGCACCTTCTTCCACATGTTTGCTGTGTCCCCCACATGACTTCTTGCAAACTGAAAACGGGACTTTTTTCTGGCTTTGTTTCAACAATGGCTTTCTGCTTGCTGCTCTTGCATAAATGCAATTTGTGGAATGCGTGTCTAATAGATGCCTGTGGATAGATTCTCCCACCTGAGCTGTGGATCTCTGCATCTCCTCCAGAGTTAACATGGGCCTCTTGGCTGCTTCTCTGTTTAATGCTCTTCTTGCCCGGCCTGTCAGTTTAGACGGACGGACATGTCTTGGTAGGTTTGCAGTTGTGCCATACTATTTTCATTTTAGGATGATGGATTGAACAGTGCTCTGTGAGATGTTTAAAGCTTGGAATATTTTTTTATAACCTAACCCTGCTTTAAACTTCTCCACAACTTTATCCCTGACCTGTCTGGTGTGTTCCTTGGCCTTCATGGTGCTGTTTGTTCACTAGGGTTCTCTAACAAACCTCTGAGGGCTTCACAGAAAAGCTGTATTTCTAAGGAGATTAAATTACACACAGGTGGACTCTATTTACTAATTGGGTGACAATTGGTCCCACTAGATTTTAGTTAGTGCTATTCAGATATTTATTTGTAAAAAAAAAAATTAAACCATTTATCATTTTCCTTCCACAATTATGTGCCACTTTGTGTTGGTCTATCACATAAATTCCCAATAAAATACATTTGCGTTTTTGGTTATAACATGACAAAATGTGGAAAATTTCACGGAGTATGAATATTCTTTCAAGGCACTGTAAGTAAAGCAGAAAACATAATGAAAAGTGGACATTCACAGAAGATAAACAGTAAAATCCCCGGGTTAATACAACCAATAGATAAGAAAATAAAATACTTATTGTGCCGCCTATGGCTACCAGACCTTGTCATAATTTCTAGGGCAGTTCCTTTACCTGTATGCCAATTTGTAAAATTGCATTAATGAAAGAGTCCCGTGAATCCACCGACAGGGTCATGGGGAGGTCCATTTAAAGTATTTCTTTTTTAGAATTATACAGTAAGTAATAAATCAGTGTTTTAGTGTAGCAAGGCCTCTGTTCATCATCCTGGATGCCCAACAATGCAAGCTCGGGGGTGAACGGGAGGGACAGTTGCAGACCGGTATTAATACATGCAAATACTTCCGTCCAGAACTGCGCCACTCTAGGGCAAGTTCAAAACATGTGGTAATATGTTCCAACATAAGAGTGACAGCATGAACAGTCGGGAGACCTTTGTGGATAAATTCTATGCGGTCTCTGAGGCGTGTTATATATTCTATGCAAAAATTTAGCTTGAATCAATTTATCTCGCAAAGAAATAATGAACCTAGAGTGATCCTCAAAACATTTCTCCCAGGAATCCCTGTCCCTGAAGATCCTCTTTAACAATGTAAATAGACCTCTGCTGACTTTAAAGAGCTGTCAATATAATTCTTTGTGCATAACTACGACTATGCGCATATAATTATGCATACTGTATGGCTTTCAGTGCTGAATGGGGTGTTCAGCTTTTCAGAACCAAATCTGGAATCAAATTTAGCCTTTTGCCAAACACACAGCAACCCTATGTGAGAATAGCAGTCTGCATGAATGCAGGCAAATAAACCTGGGGCCACTATTGCAGCTGTCTGTTTGTTTATATCCTTTTGCTGATACTTCAGTGCCCCCATACTCTCCACTGAGCACCAACACCAGGCATTCTTCCACTGAACATCGCATTTTTTGCTTCCTAAAGCCCTGTACACACGGCCAAAAATCCCGTCAGGAAATAACCGTAGGTTTTCTCGACGAGATTCTTGGCAAGCTTTTCTTGCAAAGCCGTGCATACAGATGGCCATTCAAAAGAACCACCGTTCTTTTGAATGGCTAGAACTCGGTGACGTCATCGACTACGACGAGCATGCGCTCGTCACATTCGATGCCGTCGCCTCCATCTTGCTTCACACTACACTACCCTTGTAATCTACCGCGCATGCATCGAAGTCTCATCGAGCATGCGCGGGCTTACCGGAGGACAGGTAAGCTTGTAGCATCGTACACACACACACGGTTTTCTCATCGGGAAACAGGCCGTCGAGAATCCCGACGAGAAAATAGAGAGCAGGTTTTCTATTTTTCTCGTCGAGATTGTTGGCAGTTTTCTCGACGAGAAACCATACACACGACCGGTTTTCTTGGCAAAAAGCTCTGCCAGCAATTTTCTTGCTGTTTCTTGCCGAGAAAACCGGTCGTGTGTACGAGGCTTAACAACTTTTTTCCTCTTCCTGGCAACAAGAATTATTTCCTCCCACTGACCACCAGCACTGGTCCTCCCATTGATTTCCACTACATTTGTTCTTTCTTCCTACGGACCACTGATGCCAGGTCACCCCCCCCCCCCCCGAACCCTTACTGTCTAACTGCCACTGTTGCTGAACAGCTGGGTCTGTTAAAGATAGCGGCAGAATCAACAGGTGAAAATATGGGTAAAAAGGTCTGATTAAGAAACAAAACAAAACAAATGGAGCCACCACATTATTTAGGAATTGGTCAGCTGCAATATAATATTTTTTTTGTTTTTTGTTTTTGGATTTATCGCTATCAGAAAAATTCCTTAGCAAAAATAGCTTTTTTTTTTGATTAATCAGATTTTATTGAATATTTTAAAATTTATACACAGGTTCCACTCATAGCATAGAAAATAGCCCAATCCTGTATAGCTATTCTAAGATTGGATTATTCCCACAACAAAACTCAAAGTCTTATGCCTTGTACACACAAGCGGAATTTCCGTCGGAATAAACTCCGACGGGTTTTCCCGACGGAGTTCCGATGGAATTCCGCTCAAGCTTTCTTGCATACACACGGTCACACTAAAATCCGACCGTCAAGAACGCAGTGACGTAAAACACTACGACGGGCCGAGAAAATTAAGTTCTATGCTTCCGAGCATGCGTCGAATTGTTTCCGAGCATGCATGGTTTTTAGTCCGTCGGAATTGCATCCAGACGAACGGAAATTCTGAAAAATTGAGAACATGTTCTCTATGTAATTCCGTCGGAATTTCCGACTGAAAAAGTCCGATGGGGCATACACACAGTCGGAATATCCGATGAAAAAATTCCGTCTGACTTTTTCCATTGGAAATTCCGAGCCTGTGTACACGGCATAACTCTCTAAACCATGACCGCTGGGTAGAGAGATAAACAAGGATACAAAACAAAGAGAGAAAGCCCATTAAGCATAGCAAAATCCTAAGTACTAGGAATTTTTGCCCAATCTTCCATATTGATTTCTTAATACTATCGAGTGTCCCTAAAACACATCTGCCCAAGCTCAGAAAACAACACAAAATGAGAGAAAAAGAGAGAGAGAGAAGGAAAAAAAGAGAAGAAAAAAGAATAGCTTGCTTTAAAGTTTCAAAGTGCAGAAGTGTTTTAAGTCTTATAGTACCAGCCAACACAGTAAACAATAAGAAATGCTTGAAGCCAAACAGGAAATGCAGGAGGCTTCAGGTAATCCTGACTGAAGCAGAAAAGCCAGGGATTGATGGACACATAATCACTATGCAAGTAGATAATTAGGACAAGGATACAAGGAGAGACAAAACTACTTCCTATTAGCTGAGCCAGCCTGAATAGCATAGGTATTTACTGTAACTACGCGGGTGGGAGCAATTATTTACTCGCAATCCAATGTGTTCTTTGTGTTTCTGGCTCCTGCATTAGTTGAAATCCTCCTCCTCTGATTCACCCTCCCCAGTGATCTGCCACTTCGGCAGGATTTAATAGAGCAAAGGGACCTGCCATATGCACTCATCAAGGGTGCCAACTATGTCCTGCCCTTTCTGCCCACCATCCTCCATTCCTAGAAGCCGTACTATAGCTTCCATGAAAGAAAAACTATGAATGGAGGACGGGCAGATGAATTAAAGGTCCATTTACTCTATTTATAAATAATTTTGCATGCAAAGAACCATAGTACAGCTTCTATAAATAGAGGAGTGGGTGGAAGGAGCGGGCATAGTCGGCACTCTTGATGAGCGCATATGACAAGTCCCTCGGCTCTATTAACCCCCAAAACCTTAGAAGATTATGGCAGTGGGGGAAGGGAAGGATTATCGGATTGATAGTAATTAATGTCTCTCATTCTGAATTAGGCTATTGGGTGACAAATGTCTATGCAAAGACACCCTGCTCCTATTTTCCAAGATATCTGCTAGTGACAGATATGGTGAAACCACTCTCTCTTTAGCCCCGTACACACGGGCGAGAATCCCGTCAGGAAAAAACGTTGTTTTTCCTGACGGGATTCCTGGCAAGCTTTTCTTGCCAAGCTCTGTGTACACACGCACATTCAAAAGAACCACCGTTCTTTTGAAAGGCAAGAACGCGGTGACGTCATCGACTACGACGAGCATGCGCTCGTCACATTCAATGCCGTCGCCGCCATCTTGCTTCACCCTACACTACCCTTGTAAGCTTCGATGAGACTTTGACGCATGCGCGGGCTTACCTAGGGACAGGTAAGCATACAAGCCTCGTACACGCTCACGGTTTTCTTGTCGGGAAACAGGCCGACGAGAATCCCGATGAGAAAATAGAGAGCAGGTTCTCTATTTTTCTCGTCGAGATTCCCGGCAGTTTTCCCAACGAGAAACCATACAGACGAACGGTTTACTCGGCAAAAAGCTCTCCCAGCAGTTTTCTTGCCGAGAAAACCGTCCGTGTGTATGAAGGCTTCAGTCTAGTGATTGGCTGCTAAACTTGGTCACTGTCAGGATCCCTCTAGTCCTATTAGTCCACTACACAGTTTGTTCAACAATATAGCCATGATTAAAGGTGAACCTCTGAACCCCTGAAACTGGGGGGAAATTGGATTACTATGTTGCAAGATTCTGAATAAAATGAAATGTGGACTTCATATATTCTGCTTTTGGTGCTTTTCTCTTTGCACACCTAATCCTTACTCAAGTTAAAGTGGAGCTCCGCCGGAAAAAAAAAATATTAAAAGCCTGCTGGCTTTTAATATTTGGACACTTACCTGTCCGGGAGTCCAGCGACGTCCGCAGCAGAGGACGAGCGATCGCTCGGCACTCTGCTGCTCCCTCCGCCATCCTCGCTGAGGGATCCAGGAAGTGAAGCCCTGCGGCTTCATGCCCGGTTCCCTACGGCGCATGCGCGAGTCACGCTGCGCCGTTCTGATTCGTCCTCCTGTGTTCTGGGAGCCGAGTGTCTCCCAGAACACAACGGGGAATCTGGGGGAAGTGACGTCACTCCCGCAGATTCCCGGAGAGAGGACTCCCGGATGTGGGTGAAAATACCTGTCTTAGATAGGTATCTTCACCCCCCTCCCCCCTGAAAGGTGTCAATTGTGACACCGGAGGGGGGGAGGGTTCCAAATAGCAAAAGTTTGTATTTAGGGTGGAGCTCCACTTTAAGGTCCAACCTTCAGCCATCACTTCTTGGAGTGCTTCCTAATAGTCATTATTCCTTCTACACTGCTTAAGATCCGACTAAAAGTACCCACTGCTATAAGAGATCCAGATTCCAACACCACCATTCTACTTCCTTTGTCCTTAATGTCACCTTTATTTTTTTAAATAATTTTATTATGGTTCCTCTTTAAATAAGAGCTTTCCACTGCACTACCTACCTTCCCCACATTCCTGCATTGTCCTTCACATCCTCCTGCATCGCTTCTGACCATTCCTCTTTTGGGTTAAATGACACCCAGCATCATTCATCCCACTTCCTGTGAGCCCAGACTGTCATTAACATACCTCTTGGTGGTATCTTATTCTGTAGTGTGGGCTTACAGTACATTGCTGCATAGAATGGGGCTCCCAAATCACAATGCTACCAACGCTGGGGAAGAAAGACCAGTTCTCCACATAACCACCTGGAAGACACTTGAAATTTAGATATGTGTGCTATATATATATTTTTTAAATAGATGCAGGGAGGGGTGCAGAAAGGGAGGGATGGTCAACCTGAGGTTAGGCCTTAAACCTCTGCATTTTTCTTAAAGTGCAGTGATACAGTCATGCCGCGTACACACGATCGTTTTTAATGTCATTTTCAAAAACAAAGTTTTTCTCGACGTGATTTTTCTTGTTTCCTCTCAAGCCTGTCTTGCATACACACATTCATTAAAAAAAACGCTCGAGCAAAGCGCAGTGACGTACAACACGTACGACGGCACTATAAAGGGGAAGTTCCATTCGGATGGCGCCACCCTTCATGTTAGTAAAGTTTGTTGAGCGACGATTCGTGCTTTTCAGCCTCGTGCTTTTCAGTCCGTTACAGCGTGACGAATCTGCTATCTCCATTACGAACGCTAGTTTTAGCAGAACGAGCGCTTTCGTCTCATACTTGATTCTGAGCATGCGTGTTTTTTTTCCCCTCGTAAAAAGCATACACACTACCGTTTTTCACGTCGTTAAAAAAAACTACGTGAAAAACGACGTGAAAAAATAGAGCAGGTTCTCATTTTTTTAGGCCATTTTTCACGTAGTTAAAAATGCTATGGAGCATACACACGATCGTTTTTAATGCCCATTTTAAATTTTTTTATTTTTAACGTTGTGAAAAACGGTTGTGTGTACGCGGCATCAGGGGAAAAAAGTATTTGATCCCCTGCTGATTTTGTTTGTTTGCCCACTGACAAATAAATAATCAGTCTAGAATTTTAATGGTAAGTTTATTTTAACAGTGAAAGACAGAATAACAACAAAAATATCCAGAAAAATGTGTTTCAAAAAAGTTATAAAGTGATTTGCATTTTAATATGTGAAATAATTATTTGACCCCTTTGACTTAGTACTTTATGGCAAAACCCTTGTTGGCAATCACAGAGGTCAGACGTTTCACACCAGGTTTGCACACACCTCAGGGGGGATTTTGTCCCAATCCTCTTTGCAGATCCTCTCCAAGTCATTAAGGTTTCGAGGCTGACGTTTGGTAACTGGAACCTTCAGCTCCCTCCACATATTTTTTATGGGATTAAGGTCTGTAGACTGGCTAGGTCACTCCAGGACCTTAATGTGCTTCTTCTTGAGCCACTTCTTTTGTTGCCTTGGCCGTGTGTTTTGGGTCATTGTCATGCTAGAATACCCATCCATGACCCATTTTCAATGCCCTAACTGAGGGATGGAGGTTCTTACCCAAAATTTTATGGTACATGGCCCGTCCATCATTCCTTTGATGCGGTGAAGTTGTCTTGTTCCCTTAGCAGAAAAACACCCCCAAAACATAATGTTTCCGCCTCCATGTTTGACGGTGGGGATGGTGTTCTTGGGGTCATAGGCAGCATTCCTCCTCCTACAAACACAGTGAGTTGAGTTGATGCCAAAGAGCTTAATTTTGGCCTCATCTGACCAAAACACTTTCACCCAGTTCTCCTCTGAATCATTCAAATGTTCATTAGCAAACTTCAGATGGACCTGTACATGTGCTTTCTTAAACAAGGGGACCTTGCGGGCACTGCAGGATTTCAGTCCTTCACAACGTAGTGTGTTACCAATTGTTTTCTTGGTGACTATGGTCCCAGCTGCCTTGAGATCATTGACAAGATTCTCCCATGTAGTTCTGGGCTGATAACACACCGTTCTCATGATCATTGAAACTCCACAAGGTGAGATCTTGCATGGAGCCCCAGACCGAGGGAGCTTGACAGTTAATTTACATTTCTTCCATTTGCAAATAATCGCACCAACTGTTGTCCACCTCTCACCAAGCTGCTTGGCAATGGTCATTTAGACCATTCCAGCCTTGTGTAGGTCTACAATCTTGTCCCTGACATCCTTGGACAGCTCTTTGGTCTTGGCCATGGTGGAGAGATTGGAATCTGATTACTTCTGTGGACAGGTGTCTTTTATACAGGTAACAAGCTGAGATTAGGAGCACTCCCTAAGTGAGTGCTCCTTATCTCAGCTCGTTACCTGTATAGAAGACACCTGGGAGCCAAAAATCTTGCTGATTGATAGGGGATCAAATACTTATTTTACTCATTAAAATGCAAATCAATTTATAACTTTTTTGAAATGCGTTTTTCTGGATATCTTTGCTGTTATTCTGTCTATCACTGTTAAAATAAACCTACCATTAAATTATAGGCTGATAATTTTTTTGTCAGTGGACAAACGTACAAACTCAGCAGGGGATCACATACTATATCCAGTGAGGGAAAAAGTATTTTACAGGGCTCATTCTGTGGTGCTAAGTAATTTGTTAACTATAACAAGAAAAGCAGCAAAATAGATCCCCTGCAGCCAACAACAATAGACTCCCCAGTAACAATAGATCCCCCACACAACAATGCCCCCCCCCCCGCAACAAAATACCACCCAGCAACAATAGATTCACCCCAGCAACAATAGATCCCCAGCAGCAACAGCAGATCTCCCAGCACTGAAAACAACAACAAAATAAATTACGCACTGACCTAGTGCATTATCAACATAACTGTTTTTATTGAATGATAAAAAGCAAACTCTTAACAAGCATAGGCATGTAAAATGTTGCTGACGAGACCACCTCAAGATCCACAGTGCTCAGCTAGTGGTGTGGGAAGCCCTTGTTGCATCCAAAGACTAACATGTTTCGAGGGCTGAGCCCTCTTCATCAGAGCCGACCTATCTCCTAGAGATCTCCTAGCAGCTAGCATCAATAGACCCTCCAGAAGCCAGCAAGAATAGACCTCTCTCTCAACAGTAGATCCCCCACAGCAACAACTGACCCCCCAGGGATATAAGACCCCTGCAACAATAGACCATCCACAAGCAAATAGAGACCCCCACCAGTGACAATAGATCCCCAGCAGCCATCATCAATAGACCCTCCAGCACACCCCAGCACCCCTTGCCATTACATACTTTCAGTGCTGGAGGTGTCGGAACTACTTTCCCCCATGTTCCCCCTGAAAAAAAGCCCTGTTATTTTACAGGAAAGAAGATACAAAGTCACCCAAGAGAAAGGTATATCACAGATTTATTGTGAAAACATTGTCACTTAGGTAAAAAAACTGCCCGTTCAGGGTCTCACGGTGTCCCTTCCTCAAAGTGACATAATGAGAAATGTCAGTATTCTTTTGACTTACCGTATATACTCGAGTATAAGCCGACCCGAGTTTAAGCCGAGGCCCTAATTTTACCACAAAAAACTGGGAAAACGTATTGACTCGAGTATAAGCCGAGGGTTAAAATGCAGCAGCTACTGTAAGCGGAAAAGAGGGTCAACAATGCCCATTTGCAGTTTCACTGTGCCCATTCTCACTGTGCCCAACACCTCACTGTGCCCATTACCTCACTGTGCCCATTACCTCACTGTGCCCATATCCACACTGTGCCCATATCCACACTGTGCCCATTTGCACGCCTCACTGTGCCCATTACCTCACTGTGCCTATTACCTCACTGTGCCTATTACCTCACTGTGCCCATTACCTCACTGTGCCCATTATCCACACTCACCTTCTGCTTGCTACAGTGAAGAAAAGATCACCTCCCATGTCCATCGCGCTGCAGGCGTCCATTTTTTTAAATTCGCGGCTTCCTCCTGGTCCCGTGCGGTTCCGTGATAGGCGATTGACACTGTGTTCAGTGTTCCGCCTATCACGGCCATCTTCTCATCCTCGGATTTTCCCAGCAGACACTGTGTTTAGTGATCCGCCAATCACAGACATTCTTTCATCCTCGAACAAGAGGAGAAGGTCCGTGATTGGCGGATCACTAAACACAGTGTAAATCGCATATCACGGAACCGCACGGGACCAGGAGGGAGCGCGAATTTTAAAAAATGGACGCCCAAGGTAAACTGACTTGAGTATAAGCCGAGGGGGGGACTTTCAGCCCAAAAAAAAGGGATGAAAATCTCGGCTTATACTCGAGTATATACGGTATGTGCCAATTTTCTCACAATAAATCTGTAATACATATTTGTCTGGAGTGCTGGTGATTGTGTATTTTCTTATTTAGTTCTGGCATGGCACCATCCGTCACAATCACTTCAAGCACCCAGTGATCGCTTAAAGGTCTGGTACCTCCAGGAGTGCCACTTCATATTTAGATGTTTATCTTGTAATGTATAGGCTATGCTATACTCTATTTTTAATATATGTTTTCTCTACCCATCTCCATTCATATAAACATGAATATTCAGTCAAACGAAACATTCCTGCTTATGGAGCGTTTGACATTCACAGGTGCTGGGAGGGAGGCTGTTCATATTAGGAATGGCTAATCTCCCTTTGTCTATGGGAATTCTAAAGCCTCGTACACACGGCCGAGATTCTCGTCGAAAAAAACATGTCGTTTTTTTCGACGAGATTCTTGGACAAGAAACTTGTCCCGGCCGAGTGTACACACGCTCGATTCAAAGAACCCGCGGTTCTTTGAATGGAGCGTACGCGGTGACGTCATCGACTACGACGAGCATGCGCTCGTCACATTCGATGCCGTCGCCGCCATCTTGGTATACCCTACCTATGCCTAGGAAGCTACCGCGCATGCGTCAAATTCATTTTGAACATGCGCGGGCTTCCGGGAGGACAGGTAAGTGTACACACACTCACTTTTCTCATCGAGAAACATGCCGACGAGAATCTCGACGAGAAAATAGAGAGCAGGTTCTCTATTTTCTCGTCGAGATTACTTGTCGGTTTTCTTGATGAGAAACCATACACACGAACGAGTTTCTCGGCAAGACATCTCTGCCAGCAAGTTTCTTAATGGTTCTTGACGAGAAACTCGGTCGTGTGTACGAGGCCTAAGAAGTTGTCACACTGTGTATATCAGAGGCAGGGATGGCTCGGAAATATGCAGTGCCAAAGGTGAGTAAAAGATGTGGGGTTTAAACTTAGCATGCAGCCAATTGTGAGAAATGTAAATACTATTTATTGGGGTCTGTTTAAATAGTGATAGGCATTTAAGTCTTTAATGCTCCCATCTGCTTAGCAATAGTTTTTCACAGATAAGCAATTACACACTGATGGGGGGTGGGGGTTGAGTCAAGAGTGTTGCTAGGAAGGCCTATCGTATTCATGGGTACCTTGAAGAAAGGAAATCTGCAGCATGCAACAGTACTTGTGGTCACATTGAGTCGAACAATGGGCATGGCTTAGAGAGACATGGTTAAATAGATCATGAGCCCATTCATAATATACACTGCACACACGTGTCCTTCTACCCAAAAATACTCCTTAACCACTTCAGCCCCGGACCAGGCCACTTTTCGAGTCGCTTTAACTGACAATTGCGCGGTCGTGCGACGTGGCTACCAAACCAAATTGATGTCCTTTTTTTCCCCACAAATAGAGCTTTCTTTTGGTGGTATTTGATCACCTCTGCGGTTTTTATTTTTTGCGCTATAAACAAAAATAGAGCGACAATTTTGAAAAAAATTCAATATTTTTTTACTTTTTGCTATAGTAAATATCCCCAAAAAATATATAAAAACCCTTTTTTTTCCCTCAGTTTAGGCCGACACGTATTCTTCTACATATTTTTGGTAAGAAAAAAATTGCAATTAGCGTTTATTGATTGGTTTGCGCAAAAGTTATAGCGTCTCCAAAATAGGGGGTAGTTTTATGGCATTTTTATTAATAATTGTTTTTTTTGCTAGTAATGGCGGCGATCAGCGATTTTTAATGTGACTGTGACATTATGGTGGACACATCGGACACTTTTGACACCATTTTGGGACCATTGTAATTTTTTCAGCGATCAGTGCTATAAAAATGCACTGATTACTGTAAAAATTGCACTGGCAGTGAAGGGGTTAACCTGTAGGGGGCGCTGAAGGGGTTAAGTGTGACCTAGGGAGTGCTTCTAACTGTTAGGGGCGTGGCTTGCGTGACATGTCACTGATCGCTGTTCCCGACGACATGTCACTAGGCAGAACAGGGAGATGTTGTGTTTACACTGACATCTCCCCGTTCTTCAGCTCCGTGACCCGATCGTGGGACACCGGTGGACATTGAGTCCGCAGGTCCCGCGGGCACCACACAGCCCGCAAATTAAAGGGGACATATACATACGCCCATTTGCGCAGCTGTGACATTCTCTCAACGTAAATCCTCATGCGGCGGTCGGTAAGCGGTTAATTACTGTGCCGCAAGTTAGACTCTCAAAGACGCCTTCAGGATAATAATCAGTCTTTTTTTTAATTACACTCTTCAATTATAAGCTTTTCTGAACGCAGAGACATGGAGCTAACATTTGTACCTACCTTAAAGGAGAACTTCATTAAAATTGTTGGAGATCATTTATCAACTAGCAACTGTTTAAACAAAAACACTTTTGTAGTGCCCTACTCCTGTTGGGTAGACGCTATATGTTAAATTTAGTTATCTGAGCTGTAGTTTAGCTCAGAAGGATTAAGCTAAATTGTTAGCTCTGTTTCAGTCTAGCTGGGTTGCGCGTTTTCCACCTGACAGTAGGTGTCACTGTCACCACGGGTCAGGGTTGGAAATGCAGCAGGCTAGGTGTATTGGGTATTCCTTTCCCAGAAGTGTCTCAGGGGGCGTGGTCAACCCGCTGTGCATTCTGGGAGGGGGTACTTAAGAGACAGAGACCGCTCTATCGGGGTTCGTTGGCAGATCCTGGCCTGAGGGCCCTCCTGGCCTCAGGGATGTGCAAACCATTTTCGGCCTCGGGCCTATTGGTCCAGGAGTTGCTGGGGCCTACTAGTCCAGGGATGGTCCTACACGGTCTTGCCTGCGGGAAGAAGTGGAACAATTGGGGACTCAACGGTGCTGCCGGCTGGCTGAAAGATTCTGGCACCGTGAGCTGTGTACTTTTGAAGGAACTTTTGCAAAGTGTCAGTGTGGTTACACAATCTTGTGGAGGAAGGTTGTGGAAAGACTAGACGGCACTCATCAAGTCTGTGGCAGAGACTTTGAGCGAGCTTCGCACCGGTTGCTAGGCCAGTGAGAGTAGGCCTATCCGGTGGTTGCTGAATCCAGCGTGGAACTGATTTGTCCTTTGGATCTAAGATTGTGCCCGTGATCCGCAAAGCAAGGTACCTGAACCTCCCTATCCCTCTACCCCTCTGTTGGAACTAGTATAATAAAGCTCTTGAAGAAAAAGTAACCAAGCGTTGGTGTGAACATCAATGAAAGCTCTTCAAGAAGGATCCCTGACACGAGTGTGGTGAACAGAAAGGTAACGGTAGGCCCAAAACTTTAAACCAGCAGCTCCTACGGGGGTAGTGCTACACTTTGATAGGAGTATATAATGTAGAAAGAGCAGAGATTAGAGTATGTAAGATACAACATAGCATATAGAATTTAAAGGTCAGGAGTATGTAATGTAATGGTCAATGGTAATAAAAAATACTCTAGTGTCAGTGGATAATGGAAGTAAATAATGTCACAGTGTTAGTGGTCAGTGGGAGCAAAAAACAGCCTTGGTGTCAGTGGTCAGTGGGAGTTTAAAATGCCCCACTACCGGTGGTTAGTGTGACACAAAAATTCCCTAGTGTCAGTGATCAGTGGGAGTAAGTAATATCCCAACACTAGTAGTCCATGAGAAAAATTACCCAACTTTGCTGGTCAGTGGGAGTGAAATATTCCCCACTGCCTGTGGGAGGAACAAATGCTCTGGCATCAGTCATTGGTGTGAACAAACACAATTCCCCTGTGTTAGTGTTCATTGGAAAAAATATTGCCCAGCATTGCTGGTAAGTGGAGATAAAATTACCTCCGAAACAGTGCTCAGTGGGAATCAAAAATGCTCCAGTGTTGATAGTCAGAATGGAATGGAAAAATTATCCAATGTTGATGTTCATTTGGCAGAAGAACACCTCATAATTTTAAAAGTCCCTATAGAAGAAACGGTCACACTTCCATAATTCCAGTGTATAAAATATTTGTGCAGCGGTTTTACCACTGTTCTGTTTACTTATTATATGTCTGTGAACCAGCTGTGCTAGCTATGGAACGTGTAATACCCAATACTACATACTAGTCAACTCTTCTGCATCTTACAGTGCCTTGAAAAAGCATTCATACCCCTTTACATTTTCCACATGTCATGTTACAACCAAAAATGTAAATGTAATTAATTGGGATTTTATGTGATAAACCAACACAAAATGGCACATAATCATGAAGTGGAAGGAATTTTTTACAAGTAAATATCTTAAAAGTGCGACATGCCTTATGCCGCGTACACACGGTCAGAATTTCCAATGGAAAAAGTCCGATGGGAGTTTTTCATCGCATATTCCGACCGTGTATATGCCCCATTGCACTTTTTCCGTCGGAAATTCTTACGGAATTAGATAGAGAACATGTTCTCTTTTTTTCCAACGGAAAAACTTTCTATTGGAAATTCCATTCGTCTGTATGCAATTCCGATGTACTAAAAACCACGCATGTTCAGAATCAAGTTGACACATGCTCGGAAGCATTGAACTTAATTTTTCTTGGCTCGTCGTAGAGTTGTACATCACCGCGTTCTTGACGGTCGGAATTTGGTGTGACCGTGTGTATGCAAGACAGCTTGAGCGGAATTCCGTCGGAAAAATCATTTGAGTTTATTACGATGGGAAAACCAGTCCTGTGTACAAGGCATTAGTCTTCAGCCCCCCTGAGTCAATACTTTGTAGAACCACCTTTCGCTGCAATTATGGCAGAAAGTCTTTTTGAGGATGTCTCTACCAGCTTTGCACATCTAGAGAGTGAAATTTTTGCCCATTCTTCTTTGCAAAATAAAAATTCAACAAAAGCCAGGCACAAACATGGATGAGCAAAGAAGTCTTATTGGAAGATTGATTACAATACCGAGGCCGCTGCTCCCAAACTCAGAAGACCAAAGGAGAAAAAACATATGAAAACAAATGGGGGAGCGCTGTTCCAAAGGATGGTTGATGAGCAATAATAAAGGAACATATGGTAAATACTTTATTGGCGTGGAAACACGTGACCTGAGAAAGGAGTCAATCACCGAAACATGTAGTCCCTGCACTGTTCAAGCTCCGGCATCGTCTCCTAAATTTTTTTTCCCTTGTCCCTGGATTATATGACTCATTGTAGCCCGCCTGAGCCGGTTTGTATACAGTGGTACTGATGCGGCCGGTCAGGTGATTAAAGCCTTGCTCCCCCATTTGTTTTCACATTCTTTGCAAAATAGCTCAAGCTCTGTCAGATTGGATGGAAAACGTCTGTAAACAGGTGTGAGGCCGGGTTGCTGAGAGGGCGCCCCTTGCGGCTAAGTGCAACACACCCCTGGGAGTGATACAGGGAGTGCAGTGCCCAAAGAAGCACGGTTTGCCGGTACTGCTGTTGGATGAGCTGGTTAACAGAGAGCAGCTGGGGTGCGCTGGGTAAACTGTGGCAGCCGTGCAAGGTGGTACCACAGGTATAGAACAGCAGGGTGAACCAGGAACAAGTCAGTAGCCAGGCCAAGCGTCATACACAGTACAATCAGTCCGAGATGGGTACAGGAGCAAGCCAGGTCATACACTGAGGGCAGGAGATAACAGTGTAGTCAGCCAGTCCGGGATCAATCACGATGGGGCAGACAGAAGCAGAGGTCAAGACGTGAGTCAGGGGTCAAGCCAGAGGTTCAGGATAAACGGGTACAGAAAGCCGGGTCGGTAGCAGGAAGTCCAAAGATCAGAATACACAAGGCACAGAAGATACAGGGAGCTGAAGACAATCCAGCAATCTGCATGTGTCAGTGGCAGGTTTAAATAGGCCAGGTAGCACCAACATCTGTCATGCTGTGCGCGTGCGTCTGCACGCACCCGCCATTGCGCATCTGCGTGTGCGCATGACGAATGCTGGCAGGATTGCCCATTCCTCGGCTATTTCCCTGACAGCAATTTTCAAGTCTTGCCACAGATTCTTAATTGGATTTAGGTCTGGACTTTGACTGGGCCATTCTAACACATGAATATGCTTTGATCTAAACCATTTCATTGTAGCTCTGGCTGTATGTTTAGGGTCGTTGTCGTCCTGGAAGGTGAACCTATGCCCAGTCTCAAGTCTTTTGCAGACTCTAATGCCCCATACGCACGACTAATGGTTTTCCCGACGGAATTCCTCTCAAGCCTGCCTTGCATACACACAGTCACACAAAAGTCCGGTGAACTTTTGACTGCCAAGAATGCGGTGACGTAAAAGACTACGACGAGCTGACAAAATTAAGTTCTATGCTTCCGAGCATGCGTCAAATTGTTTCCGAGCATTCGCGTTTTTTTCCCATCGGAAAAGCATATGGACGAACGGTTTTCCCGCTAGGATTTTTTCCTGACGTAAAAAAAAGAGATCCTGCTCTCTTTTTTTTTCCGCCAGTTTTCCCGTTGAAAAAACTCAGATGGAGCATACATACGGCTGGGATTCCCGGCCAAAAGCTCTTATCACAGTTTTTCCGACGGGAAAACCGGTCATGTGTACGAGGCATAACAGGTTGTTTTCTAAAACTGCCCTTTTTTGGCTCCATCCATCTTCCCATCAACTCTGACCAACTTCTCTGTCCCTGCTGAAGAAAAGAATCCCCACAGCATGATGCTGCCGCCACCATATTTCACCGAGGGGATGGTGTGTTCAGGGTGATGTGCACTGTTAGTTTTCCGCCACACTTCTTCTTCTTGCCACTCTTCCATAAAGGCCAGATTTGTAGAGTGCATGACTTATGCCGCGTATACACAAGATCGGAAATTCCGATAAGAAAAGTTCGATGTGAGCTTTTGGTCGGAAATTCCGACCGTGTGTAGGCTCCACCAGACTTTTTCTGTCGGAATTTCCGACAGCAAAAATTTGAGAGCTGGTTCTCAATTTTTCAGACAAGAAAAGTTCTTGCCGGAAATTCCGATCAGCTGTATGCAATTCCGACGCGCAAAAAAACACGCATGCTCTGAATCAATTCAACGCATGCTCGGAATTATTAATTTTTCTCGGCTCGTTGTCGTGTTGTACGTCACTGCGATCTTGACGGTCGGAATTTTGTGTGATCGTGTGTATGCAACACAAGTTTGAGCCAACATTCCGTTGGAAAAAAATCCGCGTTTTTCTTGTCGGAATTTCCAATCGTGTGTACGCGGCATAATAGTTTTCCTGTGGACAGATTCTCCCACCTGAGCTGTGGATCTCTGCAGCTCCTCCAGAGTTACCATGGCTGCTTCACTGATTAATGCTCTCCTTGCCCGGCCTGTCAGTTTATGTGGGCAGCCATGTCTTGGTAGGTTTGCAGTTGTGCCATTCTCTTTCCATTTTCGGATGATGGATTGAACAGTGCTTCTGTGAGATGTTCAAAGCTTGGGATTTTTTTTTATAACATAACCCTGCTTTAAACTTCTCCACAACTTTATCACTGACCTGTCTGGTGTGTTCCTTGGCATTTATGATGCTGTTTGTGCACTAAGGTTCTCTAACAAACCTCTGAGGGCTTCACAGAACAGCTGTATTTAGGCCTGGTTCACACTGAAGCGAGTTTATAACGAATGTGATGCGTCAAAAACATTCAAAATTTGCATGTCATCCATAAAGTCATTGTTTTCAATGACGATCGTTCACATACATGCGTTGCGATTCCTCTACGAATGTGATGCGATAAAAAAAAGGGTCTTGTGCGAGATTACAGCATTGTGTTGCGAATTTAGTCTCCATAGACATCAATGTAAATTGTTCTGGATGGAAATATGGGATGGTTCACATATGTGCGAATTCCACCACACTACTCTCCACAAAAACCAGGAAGTACACATGAAGTTAACACCTTTTTTTTTACATTAGGATTCTATTGGTTAGAACATCAATCGCAACTATGTCCAACTCCTGAAATTTGCGGTAAATTTGCGGTAAATTCGCACCTCACACAGGACAAAAAACTGAACAAATTCTCAGCGCAGCAGTGTGAACCGAGCCTGATACCGAGATTAAATTACACACAGGTGTACTCTATTTACGAATTAGGTGACTTTTGAAGACAATTGGTTCCCCTAGATTTAGTTAGGGGTATTAGAGTAAAGTAAGGTGACCAGATTTTTAAAATTAAATCCGGGGACATATTTTTTTTTTTTTACTAGTAATGGCGGCAATCGGCGACTCATTGCCCGTCGCCGCCCGCCTCACAGCCTGTCAAATCTCACTCTCCGGGCCCCGGCTACTACTGGGTGGGGAGCGGAGGAAGATCACTCCGCCAGGGAAGGCAAGGAGATAAGCAGGCAGGTGGCTGGCCGGGACTTGAGCCAAGGCGGAAGAACATGCAAGCAGAGGTGAATGGGCATGCACCCGAAAGTGAAGAAATATTCTCTCCGCTCCGACCAGCACATGATCATCAGAAAGGGGCACAGATAATGGGAAAAAATACACCCCCCTAAGCTAGTAGGAGTTGTGGAGCGGGGGTGTGTAATTCAGAATTTAATTTTTTTTATTCTGCACTGACTGTCTTTGAAATTGCCCCAACTCTTGTTCAAATCCAATCTGGGGACAAAACTGGGGACAGACTTGGTCCGGGGACAGTGTCCTCAATCCGGGGACTGTCCCCTGAAACCGGGGATGTCTGGTCACCCTAGAGTAAAGGGGGGGCTGAATACAAATGTACGCCACACTTTTCATATATTTATTTGTATACAATTTTGAAAACCATTTATCCTTTTCCTTCCAGTTCACCATTATGTGCCACTTTGTGTTGGTCTATCACACGGGTCCTGCCCCAGGGAACATGTATCAATGCAAAAAGAAGTTTTAAAAACTGACGTTTTTTCGGGAGCAGTGATTTTAACCACTTGCCGCCCGCCCTATAGCGGATTGACGGCGGCAAAGTGGTTTTAAAATCCTGACTGGACGTCTTATCCGACGGAGACTCTTTACCATGTGATCAGCCGTGTCCAATCACGGCTGATCACATGTAAACAGGAAAAGCCGGTAATCGGCTTTTCCTCACTCGCGTCTGTCAGACGCGAGTAGAGGAGAGCTGATCGGCTGCTCCTCTGACAGGGGGGGTTTGTGCTGATCAATTATCCCCCTGAGGATGCCCACACTGGACCACCAGGGATGCCACTGGACCACCAGGGATGTCCATTACAAGGTATGCCTCCCTAGACCACCAGGGATTGAAATCAGTGCCCCCTAATGAATGCCAATTAGTGCCCTTAATGGATGCCAATCAGTGCCCACAATGGGCATCACTGATTGGCAGGCATTATTGTTTGGCACTGATTGGCATCCATTAACACATTACAGTGCCACCTATCAGTGCCCATCCATGCCACCTATCAGTGCCCATCCATGCCCATCCGTGCCACCTATCAGTGCCCATCTGTGCCACCTATCGGTGCCCATCCATGCCGCCTATCTGTGCCCATCTGTGCCGTTTATCTGTGCCCATACGTGCCGCCTATCTGTGCCCATCCGTGCCGCCTATCTGTGCCAATTCGTGCCGCCTACTGGTGCCCATCCGCGCTGCCTATCGGTGCCCATCCGCGCTGCCTATTGGTGCCCATCCGCGCCGCCTCATTGGTGCCCATCAGTGCCGCCTTATCAGTGCCCGTCAGTGCAGCCCCATCAGTGCCCATCAGTGAAGGAGAAAACTTACTAATTTACAAAGTTGTGTAACTGA
Organism: Rana muscosa; assembly: GCA_029206835.1. Lineage (NCBI taxonomy): Eukaryota > Metazoa > Chordata > Amphibia > Anura > Ranidae > Rana > Rana muscosa. The sequence goes on from CM055121.1 coordinate 845,774,737, forward strand.
AACAAAAAAAATATGTATTTTTTTAAAAATTTTCATTTTTTTTTTAATTTTTGGCAGAAAATAAAAATCGCAGAGGTGATCAAATACCACCAAAAGAAAGCTCTATGTGTGGGAACAAAATGATAAAAATTTAGTTTGGGTACAGTGTAGCACAACCGCGCAATTGTCATTCAAAGTGCAACAGCGCCGAAAGCTGAAATAATAATAATGCTTAAAATGAAAAAATAAAAGTGAAATATTCCTTTAAATTTCATACCTGGGGGGTGTGTATGATATGCATGTAAAGTGGCGCATGTTTCCCGTGCTTAGAACTGTCCCTGCATAAAATGTCATTTTTGAAGGAAAAGAAGTCATTTAAAACTCACTCGCGGCTATTAATGAATTGTCGGCTCCTGGCAATACATACAAAAGTCATTGATAAAAAAAAAAAAGTGTGGGGGTCCCCCAGAATTCAATTACCAGGCCCTTCAGGTCTGGAATGGATATTAAGGGGAACCCCGCCGCAAATTTAAAAAAAAATGCATGCGGTTCCCCCAAATATCCATACCAGGCCCTTCAGATCTGGCATGGATTTTAAGGGGAACTCCACCCCAAATTTAAAAAAAAAATGGCGTGGAGTCCCCCCAAAAATCCATACCAGACCCTTATCCGAGCATGCAACCTGGCAGGCCCCAGGAAAAGAGGGGGGGACGAGAGAGCGCCCCCCCCTCCTGAACCGTACCAGGCCACATGCCCTCAACATGGGGAGAATGTCCCCATGTTGATGGGGACAAGGGCCTCATCCCCACAACCCTTGCCCGGTGGTTGTGGGGGTCTGCGGGCGGGGGGCTTATCGGAATCTGGATGGAAGACCCCTTTAACAAAGGGGAACCCCAGATCCCCCCCCTATGTGAATTGGTAAGGGGTAACCATTTCAGCGGTGAAATCCAGTGTCCCGCGGCGATCCGATGTCCAGCGCTGTTCGTCATTGGCTGAGCCTGAGCGGACCTGATGGGGAACTTCCTCCGCAGTCTATTACATGTATAGACCCGCCCCTTCTAAAGTTCCCCATCAGGTCCGCTCAGCCAATGACTAGGTGTAAGGCCCCTTTCACACGGGCGGCTGTTCTGCCGCAGTTAAAAGCATGTTTCTTTCTTTTGAAATTCAAGACCCTAGGCACAGCGTTCAGCTGCATTTGTACACTGCGATTAGCTGCATTTACATGCGTTTACATGCGGCTGCGGTTGGCCCTTATTGTCATCACCATAGCAACCATTTTTATTTTGATGTGCTTCCTGTTGTTTTTTTCTTTTGTTCACGCTACTATCCGCAGCTGACACAGTGCACTGCGATTTCCTGCAGTTATGTGCAGATAGCTGCGCTACATCGCACCTGGACGCATTCAATTCTATTTTTTCTATTCGCACCGAACCGCATGTAACGAAATCACAGCTAAACGCTGTGTGTGAATGGGGCCATAGGAAAGCATTGTGTGCTTTTAGCTGCGGTAAAAAAACTAGAAAATCCGCAGCTAAAAGCACCATTCTATCTGTCCGTGTGAAAGGGGCCTAAGGCTGAGGGCCTGATGCGGAACATGAGAAGGGGCGGGTCTATACATGTATTACACAGTGAAGGAAGTTCCCCATCAGGTCCGCCCCCTCGGTATGTCAGACCCCGCCTACGTCATTGGCCTGAGCGGGTAACTTCCTTCACTGTGTAATTTAAATTTACACAGTGAAGGAAGTTCCCCATCAGGTCCGCTCAGGCCAATGACGTAGGCGGGGTCTGACATACCAAGGCGACGGACCTGATGGGGAACTTCCTTCACTGTGTAATTCATGAACAGACCCGCTCCTTATGTTCCGCATCAGGTCCTCAGCCTAACACCGAGTCATTGGCTGAGCGGACCTGATGGGGAACTTTAGAAGGGGTGGGTCTATACATGTAATAGACTGCGGAGGAAGTTCCCCATCAGGTCCGCTCAGGCTCAGCCAATGACGAACAGCGCTGGACATCGGATCGCCACGGGACACTGGATTTCACCGCTGGAATATTTTTATTTTTTTGTTTTTTTTTAATAAAGGACTTTTCCAAGGTGTTTGTGTGTTTTGTTTTACATTTTTTGACACTTTCTTCGTGAAATGGTAGGGGTACGCCATTTTTTTTTTAAATTTGGGGTGGAGTTCCCCTTAAAATCCATGCCAGATCTGAAGGGCCTGGTATGGATATTTGGGGGAACCGCATGCATTTTTTTTTTAAATTTGCGGCGTAGTTCCTCTTAATATCTATACCAGACCTGAAGGGCCTGGTAATTGAATTCTGGGGGACCCCCACGCTTTATTTTTTATTTTTATCAATGACTTTTGTATGTATTGCCGGGAGCCGACAATTCATTATAGCCGCGAGTGAGTTTTAAATGACTTTTTTTCCTTAAAAAATGACATTTTATGCAGGGACAGTTCTAAGCACAGGAAACATGCGCCACTTTACATGCATATCATACACACCCCCTAGGTACGAAATTTAAAGGAATATTTCACTTTTATTGTTTCACTTTAAGCATTATTAAAATCACTGCTCCCGAAAAAACGGCTGTTTTTAAAACTTTTTTTTGCATTAATACATGTCCCCTGGGGCAGGACCCGGGTCCCCAAACACTTTTTATGACAATAACTTGCATATAAGCCTTTATAATTAGCACTTTAGATTTCTCCCATAGACTTTTCGAATTTGCCGCGAACACCCCAATTTGTTCGCTGTTCGGCGAACGGGCGAACAGGCAATGTTCGAGTCGAACATGAGTTTGACTCGAATTTGAAGCTCATCCCTAGCAGCAATTGTGCATGCTTACAACAGTACAACAAGTGACGCTACAGGGTACTCTCCCTATCGACTTATGTTTGGGAGAGAAGCAAGACTACCCGTAGACCTGGCCTTCGGCACCTCCATAGACCATTCCTCAGCCACTTCCCACAAAGGATATGTGGACAGGCTGAGGCACAGTTTAAAGTTAGCCTATGAACAGGCCCAAGCAGCTTCGGATCAAAGGGGAGCCCGCAACAAGAGAAACTTTGACCTGAAGGTCCGGATTCAGGATCTGCAACCTGGGGACAGAGTGCTGCTACGGAACTTGGGAGTCCCTGGGAAGCACAAGCTTGCAGACAGATGGAGACCTGAGCCATATGTTATTTGTAAGAAGCTGCCCGGCCTGCCAGTCTACCAACTGAAGCCGGAGGGAAAGGTGGGGCCATTGAAGACTTGGCACCGGAACCACATACTCCCACTTGCCAAAGCGGTTCGGATACCCCCTGTAAAGCATTCCACTGAGCCAGCTTCCATCCTGGATACTCCTAGGCCAAATACCTGGTCCCAGGCATCTTGGTCTGAAGAAACAGATGTCTCTGAACCTAGTGAGGATGAAAGGGAAGAGCTAGAATGGCTATGGCCTTCCCAGGCCCCAGTGACTTCTGCTATAGATCTTCCACCTTTGAAAGACACCATAGACAAGTACACTAAATGCAGAAGCTGCTGAGTTCATCCCGTCCAGTCCTCTATCAGACTCATGGGACGATGCCTTCGACTCACTCCCAGAGGAGGATCCAGGAGGTTCCATGTATCTTCCTGCTCCTGAGTTAAATGTTTCAGAAACAGTGGAAGCTGCCATGTCTGTTCCAGAAGAGGAACCTACAGTGTCCAAACCAGAAATCCCAAGAGAGCGGAGGGTGAAAAGAACCATAAGGCCTCCCCGAAAGTTGACTTACCCACAAATGGGGGAGAGCTCGGAGGACACTGTAGTAACTGCCAGGAGGAGTGCAGAAAACCCTGATCCCTCCACTGTTCATTTTGTAGAGGGCAACCCCAACTCACCCTCTGGCACAGTTAGACAGGCCACTTATGACAGTGTGACCTGTGGGCAAGGAAGTTCACCCCCTCATTTTTGGTGGGAACTTCCTCTGCCGACATCATACGCAACTTTGTCTAATGTTGTGCGTAGTGTATGTTGACAACTATCTTTGGGGACCAAAGAGTTTAAGTGGGGGGAGTGTGTAGCGGGGTCTCCTTTAAGGCCCCATGGACTACGTTACCCAGAACCCCGTTTGGCACCCAAGGTGCAATTTGCCACCGCAGAGACTCATGGGTGGGGTATAAAAGGGGAGGGCGAGGCTAAGCCCGGCCTCTTTGGACACTGCGTGGCTAGCAAGAGGACTCCCTGTGCGGACCTGCTACAAGTGCAAGGCCCAAGCACCTGCTCACAACTATAACCGAGTACTTTTGTTAGGCCTATTGACTGCCTTGGCCCATCGTGTTATACTTGCTGTCCTGACAGGAGACTAGTTGCAGAACTGAGTTATATAGTCTCCGGTCCGTTGTTTCTATTACTATAAATCGTTACTGGATTACAAATTATTGTTCCTGTATGTGCACCACCGATCATCTTGCATGCGAAGATTCTTTACTTTAAGACTGAGCTTTAACTGAGTCAGGCCTGACTGGGAGTGTAGAACTTTGTTGAGCTCCATATTGCTCACGGGGAGAATAGCTACACGTGTGTGTGATCTCTTTATATACTATAGTTGACTAGTGTTATTATTACTGCAGGGCTCTGCATGTATGTGTTGTATTGTATTGATCGTTGACTTTTATATCCAAGTAAATCTACTATAGTTAATCATTCCGGTATTAGTGTTCATTACTATACTTTAGAACTGTTTAAATGCCTTGTGGGATTGTTCATGGGCAGGTATAGAGCTATACTAATATACCACCCCTAGACTAGCTGTGCCAGAGGAGGGTCAAGTAGATTGCCGGGGCTTGGCTGTGCTGTGTACAGGGCCCGAAACAAAACCAGCGGCTCTCTTAGTTTGGGGGTATCGCTACACGTTTTTGGTTGTAACATGACAAAATATGGAAAATGTCAAGGGGTATGAATACTTTTTTCAAGGCACTGTATGATTCTCTCCCAAGAGATAATGGATATAACAAAATATGTAACATGCACAAAGGTCTGCTAAGCAGGGCCACCAACCGGCAAGCACCAAATTAATTTAGAATCAAATGACATACAGTAAGTATAAAACAGCAAGTGTAATACTAATGTTGTTGGCAGCCATCAGCACTGGTGGAATGGTAGTAGAGGGATTTTTTATTACCAATGAAAATCTCAGCCTGGGTCTCATGGATCTTTCTTTCAGCTTGGAGATATAACAGCTGTGACAGCTACCCAATTGCAGAAGCCACTAGATATAAAAATGGAAAAACAAACACTATTACAATTAGTGTTACTGATATTGTATTTGAAACCTGCACTAATCATATTTGTTTTATGAGTGAAACATGAATCATTTTTACCAGCGCAAAGGCAAGGCATAATCAAATGGCAAGTAGCAACATGTTAGCATGGAAAATCCTCTTAGCTAAATGTAATAAAGCAGATTATAAAACCAAAAATCCATTCCTAATTTAATTATCGCTGGCCCTTATTATGACATCATGCATCTTTTATAGTTAAAAGTTGAAATAAAATGAGAGATTATGAGGACAAAAAGAAAGGAACCTCTCAAGCAATGTTATCCCAATCTGGTGCATGTGTGAACTACTATTTTACACTTTTTCTTACATTGGTGTGGCAAGGAGTGGGGCTTAGTGGGAAAAGGTGGCGTTTAGCACACATGGAACTCTGGCGCATTGATGAAGTGTAGTGTGGGTGGGGTGCAGCAAGGTTCGGCGTCAATAACACACACAGTCCAAGTGTGATGTAAAGAACTTGTATTGAAGTAATGCAAAGGCAGTTCAATAAAACTGGTGTGAAGACAGCCCAACCGGGAGCACTCACAGGTCTCAACAGCATGTAGAGAGCAGGTTTCAGCTGGACTGACAGCATCTGTTAGGAGGGGCAGAATGCTACCTGGTCATCTAGCACCTAAGCTAAGGTGACCAGATTTTTAAAATTAAATCCGGGGACATATTTTTATTTTTTTTACTAGTAATGGCGGGTATCAGCAACTCTCTGCCCGTCGCCGTCGCTGCCCGCCTCACAGCCTGTCAAGTCTTACTCTCCGGGCCCCGGATACTGCTGGGTGGGGAGGAGAGGAAGATCACCCCACCAGGGAAATCAAGGAGATAAGCAGCCAGGTGGCTGGCCGGGACTTGGGCCAAGGCAGAAGAACATGTGAGCGGAGCTGAATGGGCATGCACCCGAAACTGAAGAAATATTCCCTCCACTCCGACCAGCACATGATCATCAGAAAGGGGCACAGATAATGGAAAAAAATACACCCCCCTAAGCTAGTAGGTGTGGCGGAGCGGGGGGGGTTTAATTCAGAATGTATTTTTTTTTTATTCTGCACTGACTGTCTATGAAATTGCCCCAGCCCCTGTTCAAATCCAATCCGGGGACAAAACCGGGGACAGACTTGGTCCGGGGACAGTGTCCTCAATCCGGGGACTGTCCCCTGAAACCGGGGATGTCTGGTCACCCTAACCTAAGCGGCATGTCTGGAGAAGTTGCGAACCCTAGTGTTGCATGGTTGGACAACCTTCATATCTTTCCTGTTATGTTGCAGGAACACAAATGTAGCGATACCCCCAGCTAAGAGAGCCGCTGAAATGATTTGTTTGGGCTCTATAATGCACTGCTGTCAACCCCCAGCAATTGTCTCTAACCTCTCCTGGCACAGTCAGTAGGGGATGACAGGACTGTGTAACCTGTAACTCTCGGAGACACCATCCTGCAATAAACACAGCAATATGGTATAGCTATCAATAACCGTCTCTTCTGCACAGTAAATGACACAAACACAAGTATACTTAACCCTGGCACTTTTACTGAGAATATTGGTTAAGCATAGAAAAAGTATACACGAACACATGCAGAGCCCTGCAATGAAAAGGGGTACTTTTGCAAACAGACAGATATAACAAAAGAAACTAACGGTCCCCGCTGAAGCTATTCTACCTCATGGGTAAAAATGGTACCCAGAAATGTCTACGCTACTGAGTCAGGCCTGACTGTACTATGTAGAAGTCCTGCAGAGAGAAATCTTTGCTAGCAAACGGTGGTGCACTTTTTGAAGAAACAATAAGTCTTAGAGACTCCTAGATACTCAAAGCACTGTCCCTCTGGTGTGTGACTACAAGCACTAAAGTTAGTTCCGAACAACAGTTATCTGGCCTAGAAGATCCTGTGTTTGTCTCTGAGCATGTGCTCTCTCACCCAACCGGACCAGTTCGTGTCCGTATCTTCCGTTGCTGTGTTTCGGTACACATATTCCACGACACCCGGGTCTTCGGTCCTCCTGGCACAGCAGCACAGCAGTACAGCAGCAGTCGGGTGACATCCCGCAAGCTCCTCGGTGAAACGGAAGGCTCTTTGGAGAAAAACCCCGGCTTCAGGCCTGGTAACACAGCAGACTCAAACAAGAGTTCCACTTGCTGGGCGGGCGGTGTCCAAAGAGACCGAACTCAGTCCCGCCCCCCCAGTTAAATAGCCCACCCCAGCAGTCTTTGCGCAGGGCAATGCACCTTGGGTGTCTCGTGGCATTCTGGGTACGGTAGTCTCTGAGGCCCTAAAGCAGTGGTTCTCAACTCCTGTCCTCAGGACCCACTAACAGGCCAGATTTTAAGTATTACCTTGGTAAGATGCAGACTAGAATACTGCAATCCCTGAGCAGCAAATTATATCACCTGTGATGCCTTACAGTTATCTTACAAACCTGGTCTGTTGGTGGGCCCTGATGACTGGAGTTGAGAACCACTGCCCTAAAGCAATACCCCGCTACACAAACATAAACATGTAAAAAATGTCTGCCCTTTTGATGCTATCATTCTTGAACAGGGCTGGTTGATAGAGCTGGTATCACCCTAAAATAGCAACAGCAAGCTCAAGTAAGACGTGACCTTCCTGGGTTTCCTGTAACATCATCTCTGTGTCTCAGTCTCCAAGGGTAACCTTTCTAGATCTCCCTTACCACTTAAAACCCAGTTGCAGGTTACCACCCTCCTTCGCCATGAAGCCCCCCTGCATAATATATGCTTCATTTTGTTAAAATACTTACCTTTACCAAATGTCTTTAGTCCAGTCATGTGGCATGCAGAGTCCTCTTCCTCTTTATCTATTTTCCAGCACTGGGTGGTCCTTATGGATGCAGATGGAGTCAGTGCTGCTCTCTGCATTACATACCTCCCAACTTTCTGAGATGGGAATGAGGGACACCTATTAGCAAAAATATGTAGGCATAGGACACGTCCCCTACCACGTCCCCTTTTAAAGGAGAATTATAAAAAAAAAAAAAACTGGTTAAACCCATAGGTGATTTTTTACCACTACTATTCTTTTATATTGGCTTCTGGAATTTACAAATGCAGCAATTTGGAATATGGATTAAAGGTTTTGCTCTGTAAAATGCTTTTTAATAGATAATTAGTGCATTTTATATACAACTATATAGATCAGACCAAAATGAGGGACAAACAAGGAGGAAAGAGGGACAGAGGGACATTGCTTTAAATGAGGGACAGTTCCTCCAAATCAGAAACAGCACAGGGCGGGGGGGGGGGGGACCAGAGAACAGCACAGGGGGGACCAAAGAACAACACAGGAGGGGACCAGAGAACTGCACAGGAGGGGACCGGAGAACTGCACAGGAGGGGACCGGAGAACAGCACAGGGGGGACCGGAGAACTGCACAGGAGGGGACCAGAGAACTGCACAGGAGGGGACCGGAGAACTGCACAGGAGGGGACCGGAGAACAGCACAGGGGGGGGGGGACCGGAAAACAGCACTGGGGACGACGACCAGAGAAAAGCACAGGGGGGGGGGGGGACCAGAGAACAGCACAGGGTGGGGGACTGAAGAAGAGCACAGGTGGGACCAGAGGACAGCAGGGGGTTGGAGAATGGGGGGTGGGGTGGGAGAGAGCAGAGAAGTTGCTGGGAAAGATCACAGAGGGGCCAGGAGAGCGTTGAGGGACCTGTGGGCAGCAGAAGGAAACTCCATATTCTTCTTGCAGCCACTGAATGCCCGCTTTTCCTCCTTTACCTCCTGCAGGCATTCAGCGGCTACAAGAAGAACATGGAGGGCATCAGTTCCTCTATATGCCGCCCCTCCTGTCCAGGTTTAGAGGGAAGCTGCATGGGCCCCCTGGAGTATGAGGCTGGGTTGCAATGGCGACCCCTGTAGTTTAGGGTGACCAGACATCCCCGGTTTCAGGGGACAGTCCCCGGATTGAGCACACTGTCCCCGGACCAAGTCTGTCCCTGGTTTTGTCTCCAGATTGGATTTGAACAGGGGCTGGGGCAATTTCAAAAACAGTCAGTGCAGAATTAAAAAAAAAAAATCTGAATTACACCCCCGCTCCGCTGCTCCTACTAGCATAGGGGGGTGTATTTTTTTCCATTATCTGTGTCCTTTTCTGATGATCACATGCTGGTGGGAGCAGATAAACGAATTCTTCAGTTTTGGGCGCATGCCCATTCAGCTCCGCTAGCATGTTCTTCTACCTTGGCTCAAGTCCCGGTCAGCCGCCTGCCTGTTTATCTCTTTGCCTTCCCTGGTGGAGTGATCTTCCTCCTTCTCCCCACCCAGTAGTAGCCGGGGCCTAGAGAGTAAGAATTGACAGACTGTGAGCCGGGCAGCGATGGGCAGAGAGTTGCTGATTGCCGCCATTACTAGTAAAAAAAAAATATGTCCCCGGATTTTATTTTAAAATCTGGTCACCTTACTGTAGTTACACTGCTGCAGTGGAGGAAAAAAAAAGATGGCAAGATTCTGAGGCTGTGATAGTTGCAGATGAGCCACTGCTGAGAGGATTGCTTAGCATACAGAGGGGTTAAGAAGACTAGTAGGTGAAAATGTGGCAGAACATGAAAGGCTGAGAATGAAGGAGGGGGAGGGGGGTTGCTGCAGGTGTAGTGAGAGCCAAACAAGTAGTGGGAGAGAAGAGGCAGTGAGCAGCTGGACAGAAGGGCCAGGTGTGAGGAGTTATCATGTGTGCAGGGATGCAGGAAACATCTTCAGCTCTGAGGGGTTCATGCTGGGACCTGTAGTTCTTCACTTTTGGGGGGTCACATCCCCCAAAAGTGAAGGATTTCAAGTCCCAGCATGAACTCTGCCCTGATATCTAAGGATGTGTCCTCCTTTCATGCAGGGTGTAATCCATACCTCCCAACCCGCAAAGATTCTGCGGGTTTCTCCCGCAGGGACATAATTTTCCCGCGTACCCGCGTGGGACACTGTTTTCCCACATAGACCCTCAGTCCGCCAGCCCGCCAGCAACACCGCGCAGTGGACAATAGGAAAGTTGGGAGGTATGTGTAATCTCATCTGTCAGAGTCCTCTCCTGCCGACCCTTATCTGCTTACTCTGCACAGTGCACTGAGAGGCTTTCTTGTTCCAGGCTGTGACACACTTTGAGTTTCTGAAAAGTGCTGACAGTACAGAACTCTGGCTGCTGGGGGAGAGCTGTCAGGATTTTAACCCCGATGGATCTGTAATATTGGTCAGTCAGTGCTTTGCATGTTACTTGCCTTTCTGCCATCTCTCTGTTTCGTTTGTTCACTGCAGTCCGTCTCAGATGTTTCTTCTGCATGCCGCTGCCTGGCTGAACTCCAGAACATACAGGGAGGAGGTGGGTGGAGCTAAACAGAAGGCGTGGAGGAGGAAGTTAAATCTCCTCCTCTGTGATGGGCCTCTGCCGCTCTCCTGCTCTGACGTCACTGGTTGCTACACGCCAAGTGGGCGGCAGGTAGCAACCAGTTTGGGCACTGAGCCAGCGGCGGTGGTGAATAAAGTAAAAGGGGTCTCTGCCAGCTAGGGGTCCACCACAGACTGACAGTGAGAGACAGAGACGATGCAAAGGCTACTTTAGGGGGCATTAGATCTGCCCAGGGCCAGGGGCAATTTCCTGGACACTGTATTGTCCCGGAATGAGGGTGCCCAGGGACAGAGCTACCAATTGCGGGAAGGTCCCGCAGAATCCGGGACGATTAGGAGGTATGGGCCATTATTACACTTAAGTACAGTGAAGCCTCTGGGTTGAATGAAGCTGGGTGTAATTCAAATGGGAAAACTGAGGACATCTTGTGGCAAAAAGGAATTACTGCAGAGAACAGTGCTAGAAAGGAGAATTGTAACAAGTTTGGGGAGCTTTTCATTAACCACCTCCCTACTGTGCACGAAAACCCCCTTCCTGCCCAAGCCATTTTTCAGCTTTCAGCGCTGTCACACTTTGAATGACAATTGCGCGGTCGTGCGACGTGGCTCCCAAACGAAATTTGTGTCCTTTTTTTCCCCACAAATAGAGCTTTCTTTTGGTGGTATTTGATCACCTCTGCGGTTTTTATTTTTTGCGCTATAAACAAAAGAAGAGTGTCCAGTTTGGGAAAAAAAACACTATTTTTTACTTTTTGCTATAATAAATACCCATTTTTTTTTTTAAATAAAATTTTCCTCAGTTTAGGCCGATATGTATTCTTCTACATATTTTTGGTAAAAAAAAAAAAAAATCGCAATAAGCGCGTATTGATTGGTTTGCGCAAAAGTTATAGCGTCTACAAAATAGGGGATAGATTTATAGCATTTTTTTTTTTTTTTTTTTTATTAGTAATGGCGGCGATCTGCGATTTTTTATTGTGACTGCGATATTGCGGCGGACACATCGGACACTTTTGACACATTTTTGGGACCATTCACATTTATACAGCGATCCCTGCTATAAAAATGCATTGATTACTGTATAAATGTGATTGGCAGGGAAGGGGTTAACCACTAGGGGGCGGGAAGGGGTTAAATATGTTCCCTCAATGTGTTCTTACTGTGGGGGGAGGTGACTGACTGGGGGAGGTGACCGATGGTTGTCCCTATGTACAAGGGACACACCATCGGTCCCCTCTCCCTCACAGGACGTGGATCTCTGTGTTTACACACAGAGACCCACTTTCCTGCTCGTTTCCCGGGCAATCGCGGGTGCCCGGCGGCAATCGCGGCCGCCGGGCACGCGCACCGGGGCCTTGTGAACGCGGCGGGCGTGCGCGCGCGCCGCTGGCGGCGAGCGCGCGCCTCCTAGCTCGTTTTAAAGGGAGGACGTCATATGACGTCCTCCCAGAACGAGAGTATCCTCCGCCCGCCGTCAATTGACAGTGGGCGGGGGACAAGTGGTTAAAAACCTTTAAAACTGTTCTCACAAGGATTATTTTTAAACTTTCAAGATAGGGGAGCCTTTGTTACCCCTTTTGAAGTCCTAGATGAATTTCAGCCAGGAGATAAGACCTTGCATAGTACCTAGAAATTAAAATGGCATTGCTGGGGTTTTTAATCAAACGGACATTTTTTTACAGTTATGTGGGGCATAATTTAATGCTTCATGACCTGATAAACAGTTAAGGATTTTTCACCAGTGAGAGGTCATAACCAACTTTGTCTCCCATGGGTAAAAGTTTGAACATAAACTCAGTCTTATGTCAGCTTCCCAGCTATAGAGAATGCAGGCTGGTATCAGTATAGCATCAGGCAGCATGTTCCCTGTCTCCTTGTCAAACGTACTGAAAAATTCTGAAAAATACTGAAACAAAAACATCAATTGCAGCCACTGTGCCCATCATATGCAGCCACTCTGCCCATCATATGCAGCCACTCTGCCCATCATGTGCAGCCACTGTGCCCATCATTTGCAGCCACTGTGCCCAGCAAAAGCAGCCACCTGTGCCCATCATATGCAGCCAACTGTGCCCATAATATGCAGCCAAATGCGCCCAGCAAATGCAGCAAACTGCGCCCATCATATGCAGTCTCTGTGCCCATCATATGCAGCCTCTGTGCTCATTAAAGTGGAGTTCCACCCTGAAAAAAAATACACGAAAATGCAGCAAAAAAAATGAAAATAAAAAATTTAAAAAAATATATATTTTTACTCACCCGAAATACCAGTTGCTATGCGGATGTTCCTAATCTGCCTCTTCCCTAACCAAGGTGGATCTTCTTCATCCCTCCTACTTGCGGTGTCTTCTGGTGAATGGGGCGCGCTGCCCTCTGGGAACTGTGAGTAATCACAGAGAGAAGCCGCCCATTCACAAATTGGTGCGAGACTCACGAATGCGCAGTAGGAAACGGGCAGCGAAACGGGCCTGTTTCCCTTAGTGAGGATGGCGGCGCGGGACCTGCAATGATCGAGGGATCAACATCGGGGGGGCCATCATCGTGGGCGAGTAGAACAGGTAAGTGTCCTTATTAAAAGTCAGCAGCTTCAGTGTTTGTAGCTGCTGACTTTTAAAAAAAAAAAATCGCGGGAGGAGCTCCGCTTTAAATGCAGCCAACTGTGCTCCATCAATTGCAGCCTTTGTGCCCATAATATGCATCCACTGTGCCCCCCCGTCCACCCACTGTCTTCCCGGCACTTACCCCACCTTTGTGGTGGTTCAGGCAGCAGGTCAGGCGGCGAGCTGTGTAGCGCGGCAATGGATGCAGGACTCCTCCGTGCGTGTCTTCTTCCTGTTCTGCGTGGCGGCCAATGGGATCGCCTCTACTTTCAACCAATCAGGTGCCCGGTATTACATCCGGGCCTCCTGATTGGCTGAGAGGCGGTTCTGTGTTAGCAAATCTATCCATAGTACACAGAGGGGGTGGCTGGAGAGAGGGGGCGGCGCCCGAGCACCCCTAATGGATGCACCGCCACTGGATGCAAGCACGTATGCTTGGGTGTGCCAGGCTGGTAGTGATTCACAAGGTGTGTTTTTTTATTAAAATAGAAGACAATAAAAATGAACCCTCCAAGTGCGAATGGCACATTTTTTACACAAGATCCACATCAAAAAAACACAAAACATACTTCTAAGCATTGGGGGACATTTATCAATCCTGTTGCAAGGAAAGGCAATGTTTAAAAGGATGAATGGATAAATGACAATCCGCAACTCCATACATGCTCTTTAAATCAGTCCGAATTTATTATATCTCCATAAGGATAAAAATACAGCATAGGTAGACGTGTTTCAGCCGCAACGGCCTTGTTCACAATTGTTGTGAACAAGGCCGTTGCCGCTTTATCCATTCATCACTTTGGCAGCTGAGCAACTGCATATCCTGCACCCGACAGCTCAGGCGGAGTTTCATTTATCTGGGGTAGTAGCACCTTTCATTGTTGTTAATGTTTAAAAGGAGTAGGGTGATGGTTTTATTACAAGGTTGCAGCTATAATTTTCTACTTTGGCCGCTCTAAATTCCACATTTGTGAATGCATTTACCCTTTCGCTACCGGATCCATTTTTGCATACATGTTTAAAAAATAATTTCAGGCCTGAAGATTATGAAAACCCCCATGCATTATATATTTTCTGAAAGCAGACACGATAGAGAATAAATAGCAGTAGTTCCAATTTTTTTTCTGTCACATGATATTAGTGCAACAGTTTATGAAACTCACAATTTCAGTAAAAAAATACACTAAAATAAATTTTAGGGCACATAGTCTCAATAAATTAGCTACCGTAAATACTCGAGTATAAGACGACCCGAATATAAGCCGAGGCACCTAATTTTACCACAAAAAAATGGGAAAACTTATTGACTCGAGTATAAGCCTAGGGTGTCCATTTGCATGCCTCACTGTGCCTCACTTTGCCTCACTGTGTCCATGCCTCACTGTGTCCATGACTAGACTAACGTTTAACATGGGAGTCTATGGAAGGAGTGCCCGGCTTTGAAAAATCGGTGCTCCCCAGCCATAGGTCCCTCAGACAACAAACTTTGCATACTCGTAGAGAAGAAATGGGGCTACATTTGTGCCAAATTCCGAGTCCAGGGGACCTACGACCGGATGGTAACGGGTCTGCAAAGACCCTGGAGAAATTACCATTTAACATGGGAGTCTATGGAAGGGGTGCCCGGATTTGAAAAATCGGTGCTCCCCGGCCGTAGGTCCCCCGGACAACAAACTTTGCACTCTTGTAGAGGAAGAGTGGGGCTACATGGCCGGTATTGGGTCCCCAAAGTCCGGGAGATCAGGCGCAAAAAGGTGACTCGAGTATAAGCCGAGGGGGCATTTTCAGCATAAAAAAATGTGCTGAAAAACTCGGCTTATACTCGAGTATATACGGTAATTGGTAAATAGATACATAACATGTCAATGCTTAAAATAAAGTGCCCCTGGCGACAAACTTCGATACCCTATATTTTTCATAGATGATGAAAAGACCTACAGATCATCAATTCAATGTGAATAACAGGCCTAGAATTGTTGCTCCAACTCTGGTATGTTCAGCGATATGTAACAAATGTATCGCAATCAACGTTTTTGTGTGTAGGTGCTCCTGATGTGATGTTTTTTTTTCTTCGTATGTGCGTGAATGTGGAGGTAGTGGGGGCTCAACATTTTTGAACTGCTTGGGTGTAAGTTTAATTTTTTTACACTTTTTAATATTTTTTCAATAAACTTTGTTTTCTTTATCATAGTAACCAAAATGTCCCCTATGTGATGAATTTTTTTAATGAGACATTAGAGGTCTAAAAGACCCCTGAGGTCTCACCTGCCTTCCAAAAAAGCTAATGGAGTGCAGATCGCAGCCACCGGAAAACTTCCATCTGTCAAATGACAGGAAAAATCCCAGCTGATCACTTCTCAATAATACGTCTGTAGGCCGGTGCGGTTTACCCTCCCCTCTGTAGATGGCACTGTGTTGCTGACTGCTGTACAGAGAGAACAGAGGACGAAAGGAACTTTGTTCTTCTAAAGCATTCATAGGTGTTCACCAGGGTAGCAGTGGTCCAATTGGACAGTGAATGACCTCTGCAGCCATCTTTGCTGAGGGCAGTGCTAATAAATAAAAAACACTGCCACGCTGCAGTTGGCAAGCATTTGCAGTGGATAGGCAAGGGACAGGATCCGCGCTGGCTAGGGATAGGGCATCTAGTCCCAGGGAAATGTTCCTGATGAGGAGGGAAAGAATTGGAACACTTTTGCTGGCTCCGATACCTGTGGACTTTAGAGTTGGTGATAAGGATCAGCCATCGGTCTGCTTAGTGCCGCTTATACTGCCAAAACAGTGGCTGGGACTTTGGTCTCGGTGTGTCTTTTCTTCATCTTGGGTACCAACCTATTGGCCCTGTCCACAATTCTATTTCGAGTGGAAATCAGTCTCATCTTTAGCAATAAATCTGTCTTTGAACTTTAAAAATTAAACCACTTGGCTGTCAGGAATAAAGGCACACAGGTGTGCAGACCTGTTGCAGAGATATTGTTGAAGGATATGCAGCATGATTTGCAACTAATTGTGTTGTTAAGTTGCTTGATAAATGTCCCTTGTTGTTTTGAAGCATTTTTTTTGGCTTAAATTAATCAAAACTTTGTGAACTGCTTTTTTTAAGCTTGTGTGTGATTGATGAATTATAAGTAAATGAAGAAATGGAGGTCGTGTGTGACTTCTTCCTCTGCAAATGTGCCATATCCCATCTGTTTTGAGCTATATTACCAAAAGTATTGGATCGTCTGCCTTTACATGCTCTTGATTTTTAATAGATAATCAGAGTCTTAGTCTGTAGGGTTCAATATTGAGTTGGCCCACCCTTTGCAGCTATAACAGCTTCAACTCTTCTGGGAAGGCTGTCCACAAGGTTTACAAGTATGTCTATGGGAATGTTTAACCATTCTTCCAGAAGTGCGTTTGTGAGGTCAGGCACTGATGTGGATCACAGTCTCCGCTTGTCATGGATATGCAGTAATGTTTGTCTGTCCGCTTACCTTTCCTCCTCTGGTGTTCACCTTAGAGGCCAGACTCTCTCACCTGGCTGCTTTTATAATCTCTCCTCCCAGCCTGGCTCCACCCCAGGCCCTATCACAGAACTCTATATTAACCTGTGCACTGCAAGTCTGCCTTGCTGATCAACGTGTTTGTTAGGCATTGTGTGTTTGGGTTCCTGCCTGCCGTGTGCTACGTCTGTCTCTGTGTTACGATATTGGCTTGTTCCCGACTATCCCTGTCTGCTAGTGACCTTGACCTTCGGCTTGTCCTTCGTTTTCCTTGTCTGCTTGTTGCCCTGACCTTGGCTTTTCCCCTCACTATTCTTGTATCCTGTGCTGCTGATTCCCCTCTATCCTCTTTACCCTACGGAGCGTGAGCTAGGGGACTCTGGGGGATGTGACCTGGACCCAGCTGCAGCGTAGGCCATCCTCACCACTAGAGGCTCTGGTGAAAACCTGCTGGATCTTAGACTCCGCGCCCTGGGGAATCTTGGGCTCTAGCTCCCTGTGGATCCCTGTTGTGCTCCACTGGTCCCGCTTTCCACAACCACCCAGTTTCCCATCCGCAGCAGTCAGCCATAGGGTTCACTACCTTGTGGTGCACTCCTGACCCCCAACGGTGTGCATCTGTCATTTGGCCACAGGTGACCTGACACCGCTCTAATCCATCCCAAAGGTGTTCTATAGGGTTGAGGTCAGGACTCTGTGCAGGCCAGTCAAGTTTCTCCACCCCAAACTCGCTCATCCATGTCTTTATGGACCTTGCTTAGAGCACTGGTGCGCAGTCATGTTGGAACAAGAAGCAGCCATCCCCAAACTGTTCCCACAAAGTTGGGAGCATGAAATTGTCCAAAATGTCTTGGTATGCTGATGCCTTAATGCCCCGTACATACGACCGTGTTTCCTGTCGGAAAAACTGCGATGAGAGCTTTTGCCTGGGAATCCCGACCGTGTGTATGCTCCATCGGACTTTTTCCCACAGGAAAACTGCCGGGAAAAAAAAGAGGGCAAAAAAAAAAAGAGAGCAGGATCTCTTTTTTCCCGCCAGGAAAAAATCCTAGTGGGAAAACCATTCGTCTGTATGCTTTTCCGACGGGAAAAAAAATGCGCATGCTCGGAAACAATTCAATGCATGCTCGGAAGCATAGAACTTTATTTTGTCGGCTCGTCGTAGTCTTTTACGTCACCGCGTTCTTGGCAGTCAAAAGTTCACCGGACTTTTGTGTGACCGTGTGTATGCAAGGTAGGCTTGAGAGGAATTCCATCTGGAAAACCATCGTTTTTTTTTTCCGACGGGAAAACCGGTCGTTTGTACAGAGCATAAGAGTTCCCTTTACTGGAACTAAGGGGCCAAGCCCATCCCCTGAAAAACAACCCCAAACCATAACCCCCCCCCCTCCACCAAATGATTTGGACCAGTGCACAAAGCAAGGTCCATAAAGATATGGATGAGTTTGGGGTGAAAAAACTTGACTGGCCTGCGCAGAGTCCTGACCTCAAACCGACTGAACACCCTCGGGATGAATTCGAGCGGAGACTGCGAGCCTGGCCTTTTTTTCCATATCAGTACCTGACCTCACAAATGCGCTTCTGGAAGAATGGTCAAACATTCCCATAGAATAGACACACACCTAAACCTTGTGGACAGCCTTTCCAGAAAGGGAGAGGTCATAAAAGGGGCGGACGCCCTGATTTTGGGGCAGAGAGTTGGAGGACGCGGCCGCACCCAGGCACCTTCAGCTTGGGTGCTGGCGTTCCAGTGTTTCAGGCCTAGGCGCCCTTGGCCTAGCTGGAACAGGGATGGAGTCCATCTCAGGCACCTTTAGCCTGGGGTGAGGTACTATGGCGGATGCCTGGGGCTCAGTACCTTCGACTGAGTTCCGCGAGGGTGGAGGAATCCGAGGGGGCCCTAACTCCTTGGGTGCCCGTGTCTGAGTTTGTGAGGACTGGTGCGCAGTAACTTCTCTGAAGAGCCCGGCGCAGCATCGCTGGTGATGGAGAGGCCTCCACTTCTCCCTTGGATGGATTTCTTCCCCTGACAGGGGCAAAGTGAGCGAAGGTAATTCACGTTCTATATTACCTAGTCAGTGGCAGTGACTATTCACCACTGGTGACAGCACAGTGGGCAGCAGCATGAAGGGAAAGGATTGTGCCTCGATCTGTCCCCATTTTCCAAAGGAGAAAGATTGTTTTATTGCTTGGCAAGAAGAATAAAACTGAGTTGTACCTACTCACTGTGTGGAACTTGGGTTACTAAAGCAAAGGAGTCAGGGACGAAGGACTGGACCTGACTCTAGGACACCTACACAAAAGCCCAATCTTCTGGCCTTCACCTCTTGGTTACGGAGGACATGGGCCATGGTGTGTATCATCTCTCTCTCCCAGGTACCCCTAGACAACAGCCATATAACCGATAAAGCAAGGGAGAGAGGTGAGGCCGCTACACATCAATAAAACGTGTTTTGGCTAAAGTTGCATTTTAATAGCCCATAACAACCAATATGTATTGTACCGACAGCAATAATAGTGAAGAAAAGGTATAATTTGATTGCTTTCGATTATTTTTGCATATAATGTTTATGGCGCGTAATGCTGCATTATTAAATAAACCTGTGCACTGCATATGGCACTCTAAAGCAGACAACAAAACCCATACATTCATGGCTTTACATTTATTTTTTATTTTTAGTAAAACAAATACCAATAAGGACATTTTAATTTTATTGTCATCTGGAAAAAAAACACGTGGTCCAGTTCATGGTGTATTACCAAAATGACACCACTAGATGGCAATATACATACACAAAATGTGTTCTAAATATGCATTTGAATAGTAGGGAAGAGCTGAAACATTAGGATAAGCAATGAATATTAGTGACTTAAATGCCAAAATCAATGATTGAACTTGATTAGGCCAATAAACATTTGGGGGTGATTTGTATACATCGCTCGATCTACAATATTTAATGCCACTAGATACATTTATTCTTCGTGTTACTCTTTTTAACATTATTTTGGCAAACTGAAAAAATACGCGCTTCCCTACCCTCCAGGAAGCTTGTCATAACTGTTATGTGGGCAGATACCAGTTTGTATGCCTTTTGGCATTAGGCAATAAAGAATAAAGTTCCCCCCAAAAAAATGGTTTGCACACTCAAAACACCGGCACAGTGCTTATGGGCACTGAAGTCTTTCCAAAAACTGCTGCACCAGGAAATGGTTCAGGAACTGGAAAATGGGTTGTTTGCATGCAACTTACCTGCTTCCACTTCATTCACATTGAATTATTTCAATAACATTGATAATAGTTGCTCAAAATATGTTCTTGCTGAAAAAAAAAAAAACGATAATTCCCCCTTGAAGCAAGCCTATACTATGCAAAATTAGTTAAGTGCACCTAGCTTGTAACAGTAGCCACCTCCAAGAGATTCTGATCAGCCTTAGCAATCCTCATAGGCGTGCGCACACCCTAGTCACCCAGTGCACCAGGGCCCCTGATAAAGCAGTACAGTTGGCCCTTCTGTAGCAGGTCTGGGTCTTATCAGCTCAAAAGAGGGGCCCGGGCACCTGCCGAGCAGGAGGACTGGCTGTACTGCCTTATTCCAGACACTTGCCCTGCAGAACTGCTGACTTCTCCTTTCCCTCCCACTGGCTGCACTGCAGGGGGTATCAGTTCTAGTATCTATGCCCCTTCCCATTTCTGTCCGGGCCCCACTATGTGCCTTCCTCTGCAGAACTTCTGGCTTCCCTCTTCTCCTCTCTCAATGGCAGCTGCTGCAGGCACACAGGGGGATTGTCAGGGTCACCTGTGGCCAGGTGACAGATGCACACCGTAGGGGGACAGGAGTGCACCGCGAGGTAGTGAACCCTATGGCTGGCTTCTGCGGATAGGAAACTGGGTGGTTGTGGAAAGCGGGACCAGAGGAGCACAACCGGGATCCCAACGGAAGCGAGAGCCAAGATTCCCCAGGGCGCGGAGTCTAAGACCCAGCTGGTCTTCTCCAGGGCCTCTAGTGGTGAGGATGTTACGCTGCAGGCTGGGACCAGGTCGCGGCCCCTGGAGTTTCCTAGCTCACGCCCCGTAGGATAAGGGGAAAAGAGGGGAAGCAGCAGCACACGATAGAGAGAACCGAATAACAAGCTGAAGGTCAGGGGCCACAAGCAGACAAGGATAACGAAGAACGAGCCGAAGGTCAAGGGTCACGAGCAGACAGGGATAGTCGGGGACAAGCCAATAACGTAACAGAGAGACAGACGTAGCACACGGCAGGCAGGAACCCAAACACACAATGCCTAACAAACACGTTGATCAGCAAAGCAGGCTTGCAGTGCACAGGTTAATATAGTGTTCAGTGATAGGGCCTGGGGTGGAGTCAGGCTGGAAGGAGATTATAAAGGAAGCCAGGTGAAGGAGGTCTGGTCTCTAGATGAACACATGAGGAGGAAGGTAAGATGGCAGACAGACATTAATGCATATCCATGACAGTACCCTCCCTCTTACGAGGCCTCCCCCTTCCCCGCCTGGGCCCAGGTTTAGAGGGAAACTTCAGATGAAACTCCTTTAACAGACGAGGTGCAAAGACCTCAGATGCAGTGATCCAAGACCTCTCCTCAGGACCAAACCCTTTCCAATGAACGAGGTACTGAAGAACGCCTTTACAGAGTCGGGAGTCCAGAATTTGACTGATCTCGTACTCCTGATTATCCTCAGAGACAGGCGCCACGGTAGGGAGAGGACGAGAGAATTTATTGAGGACTAAAGGCTTTAGAAGAGCAACATGAAAGGAGTTAGTGATTTTAAGGCTCTTAGGAATCTGGAGTTTGAAACAAACCGGATTCAGTTTAGCAGTTACCGTGTATGGACCGATGAACCGTGGAGCAAACTTCAGAGAAGGAACTCGGAGCTTGATGTTCCTGGTAGAGAGCCAGACTTTGTCCCCTGGCTGAAGAGAAGGCGGTTTACGCCTGCGGCGGTCGGCAAAGCCTTTGAATTTTTCAGCAGCTGCCCGGAGGGAATCATGAACGTGACCCCAAACGGAATTGAGAGACTCCTGAACCGAAGCCAAAGCTGGAATGTCTGGAGAACAGATCATGGGAAGAGGAAGTTGAGGGTGTTTTCCATAAACTGTGAAAAAGGGTGTCTTCTGCGAACTGGTATTCACATGATTGTTATGGGAGAATTCTGCCCACGGGAGTAGAGAGGACCAATCGTCATGGTGAGAAGACACAAAGGTGCGAAGAAAGACCTCTAACTCCTGATTAACCCTCTCAGTCTGTCCATTGGATTGGGGATGGTAAGAAGAAGAAAAATCCAAGACAATATTGAGGGATTTGCAAAAGGCTCTCCAAAAACGAGACGTGAATTGGACTCCCCTGTCGGAAACAATATGAGAAGGGACCCCATGTAGGCGGAGAATTTCCCGAATGAAAATGGGAACCAAGGCAGGGGCAGAAGGAAGACCAAGAAGAGGAACAAAATGAGCCATCTTGGAGAATCGATCGATTACCACCCAAATGACTGTATTATTCTCAGACAGTGGGAGATCGGTGATAAAATCCATGGCAATATGGACCCAGGGTTCCTTAGGAATGGGCAAGGGCATGAGGAGACCAGCAGGAGCTTGTGTGGAGGATTTGGACTGAGCACAGACATGACAAGCTTTAACGTAGTCTTTGACGTCTGAGCGGAGATTAGGCCACCAGTAGTGACGACTGATGTGTAGGAAGGATCGGAGGAATCCAGAATGCCCTGCCACCTTGGAATCATGTCCCCAACGAAGGATCTTAGCTCTTAGCTCAGTGGGGACAAAGGTCTTACCAGGCGGAATTTTAGACTTCAGGGTGGTAGAGTGGGCAACAATGCATGAGGTGGGAATGATCGGCTCAGGTTCAGGGGCGGACTCCTCGTCCAAAGTGTCAAATGACCTAGAGAGCGCATCAGCCCGACCGTTGCAGGAACCAGGTTTGTAGGTAATCGTGAAATTAAAACGGGCAAAGAAGAGACTCCACCTGGCCTGTCTAGGATTCAGACGTTTAGCATTCTGTAGATACTGTAAATTCTTGTGATCGGTAAAGATCGTTATGGAGTGAGGGGAACCCTCCAAGAGATGACGCCACTCCTCTAACGTCAATTTAATTGCGAGAAGTTCCCGATCACCGATGGCATAATTCCTCTCTGCCTGAGAATTTTTTTTGGAGAAGAACGCACATGGTTGGCGTCTCTTCTCAAAGATTTGAAGAAGCACAGCTCCCACCCCCATTGAAGAAGTGTCCACTTCAATAAAAAATGCATTCCCAGGATTTGGTCTCCTCAAGAGGGGGCCAGAAACAAAGGCCTGTTTCAGGTTGTGAAATGCAGAGACAGCTTCGGGAGGCCAGTCTCTGGCATTCACACCCTTCTTGGTCAAAGCGATAATAGGCGCGGCAATGGAAGAGTAATTCCTTATGAACTGCCTATAATAATTAGTGAAGCCAAGAAAGCGCTGTGTGGCCTTGAGGCTAGCAGGAAGAGGCCAGTTGGTGATAGCCAAGACCTTCCCAGGGTCCATACGAAGCCCCGAACATGAGACGAAGCACCCCAAAAACAGGACCTCAGAACATTCAAAGGAACATTTCTCCAGCTTGGCATAGAGATTGTTCTCTCTAAGACGTTGAAGTACAGTGCGGACATGGTTTCTGTGGACGAGCAGATTCTCAGAAAAGATCAGAATGTCATCCAGATAGATGACAACAAACTGGTACAGCAGATCTCTGAAGATTTCATTGACAAAGTTTTGAAACACGGCTGGAGCATTACACAGACCAAAAGGCATCACCAGATATTCGTAATGCCCGTCTCTAGTGTTGAATGCAGTCTTCCATTCGTCGCCCTCCCGTATTCGAATGAGATTGTACGCGCCTCTGAGATCCAACTTGGTGAAAATGGAGGCACCCTTCAACCTATCGAATAGCTCAGATATTAAGGGTAAGGGGTATCGATTTTTAATAGTAACCGCATTTAAACCCCGATAATCGATGCAGTGTCTTAAGGTACCATCCTTTTTGGCAACAAAAAAGAACCCTGCCCCTGCAGGCGATGAGGATTTCCGGATGAAACCTCTCTCCAGATTCTCTGCTACATACTCCGACATGGCCTGGGTCTCTGGGATGGACAGAGGGTAGGTACGACCCCTGGGTAGAGTTGCTCCGGGGACAAGATCAATAGCACAGTCAAAAGACCTGTGGGGAGGAAGCACCTCAGCTGATTTTTTACAGAACACATCCCGGTAATCGCTGTATGCGGCGGGAAGATCAGAAGAAACAGAAGTGGCAGCAACCGGAAGACTCTCCTTGGGGGTCACCTTGAGAAGACACGACGAGAAACATGAGGAACCCCAGGCCAGGATCTGCCCAGAGACCCAGTCCACATGTGGAGAGTGGAGCTGTAGCCAAGGGAGGCCCAATACAACTGGGGTAGAGGCCTTGGGTAGAATAAGAAAGGATATCCACTCCTGGTGGAGAATCCCTACCGACATCCTAATGGGTAGTGTCTGGAAGCGAATAGGGCCCCCTGGGAGAACAGTGCCATCAATTGCCGAGACTACCAATGGGGTAGTGAGAGGTGAAAGGGTAAGCTTCATAGAAGAAGCAGTTCTCCAATCCATAAAATTGCCGGCAGCCCCGGAATCCAGGTATGCAAGGGTTGACTGAGGAGAAGTGCCTACATGAAGGAACACCGGCAAGAGCAGGCGAGAAGGTGATGTTTCTGGGTCCAATACTCCACCTTCCAAATGTATTAGACCCGAGCGTTTCCCGGACGAAGCGAGCAGGAGTCACGAAAATGACCCTTGCCCCCACAATAGAGGCACAAGCCCAGAGTTCTGCGCCTAGCACATTCTTCGGGGGTTAGTCTGGTCCGGCCCAGCTGCATAGGTTCTTCAGCAGGTAGAGGATGCTCCACGGAATGAAGGGAGGGGAGCTCAGACTGGCTAGGACCCAGAGAGTGCTGGCGTCTTTTTTCTAAGGACCTCTCTTGAAAACGAATGTCGATCTGGTTGCATAATGAAATTACATCGTCCAGACCGACGGGAATGGCTCTTCCCGCTAATTCGTCTTTCACTCGGTCAGAGAGGCCATGTAAAAAGGTAGCGACCAGGGCCTCATTATTCCAGCTCAATTCAGCTGTGTGGATACGGAACTGAAGAGCATATTGCCCCACTGAACTAGATTCTTGGCGAAGACGTAAGACAGCACTAGCCGCTGAAGAAGCCCGAGCCGGCTCTTCGAAGATATTACGAAAGAGCTTCAAGAATTCGGACAGACTGGAAACCACCGGATCGTTCCTCTCCCACAGGGGGGCAGCCCAGGCCAAAGCTTCACCGGAGAGGAAGGAAATTATATAGGCTACCTTAGCCCGGTCAGACAGGAAGCTTTGAGGCTGAAGCTCAAAATGAATAGTGCGTTGGCTGAGAAACCCTCTGCAGGCCTTGGAGTCCCCAGAGAAACGGAACGGAGCTGGCAGTGTTAGTGAGTGTGTGGCTGCGACTGGTGCGATAGGTACAGCCGCTGGTTGTACTTGGGGTTGCGGATTCGGGGTTCCCAAGGAGACCTGAAGCTGCTCGAATCGAGAAGCTAGATCCTGGAGGAATCGCATCACCTGGGTCTGATTTGATTCCTGGGTCTCAAGTCTGCGAACTATGCCCTGCAATGGATCATCCGCGGGAAGCGGGATGTCAGCCGGGTTCATGGCTGATCAAACTGTCAGGGTCACCTGTGGCCAGGTGACAGATGCACACCGTAGGGGGACAGGAGTGCACCGCGAGGTAGTGAACCCTATGGCTGGCTTCTGCGGATAGGAAACTGGGTGGTTGTGGAAAGCGGGACCAGAGGAGCACAACCGGGATCCCAACGGAAGCGAGAGCCAAGATTCCCCAGGGCGCGGAGTCTAAGACCCAGCTGGTCTTCTCCAGGGCCTCTAGTGGTGAGGATGTTACGCTGCAGGCTGGGACCAGGTCGCGGCCCCTGGAGTTTCCTAGCTCACGCCCCGTAGGATAAGGGGAAAAGAGGGGAAGCAGCAGCACACGATAGAGAGAACCGAATAACAAGCTGAAGGTCAGGGGCCACAAGCAGACAAGGATAACGAAGAGCGAGCCGAAGGTCAAGGGTCACGAGCAGACAGGGATAGTCGGGGACAAGCCAATAACGTAACAGAGAGACAGACGTAGCACACGGCAGGCAGGAACCCAAACACACAATGCCTAACAAACACGTTGATCAGCAAAGCAGGCTTGCAGTGCACAGGTTAATATAGTGTTCAGTGATAGGGCCTGGGGTGGAGTCAGGCTGGGAGGAGATTATAAAGGAAGCCAGGTGAAGGAGGTCTGGTCTCTAGATGAACACATGAGGAGGAAGGTAAGATGGCAGACAGACATTAATGCATATCCATGACAGGGATGTTTCAGTATGGGAAGCAGGGGAAGGGGCAGGTAGATATGCCTTTTTCCTGAATAAAAAACAGTGAGCAAACACTACCGATCATGTAAAAGATATATATTTGCACTTAGCCCAAAAAATTATATATATATATATATATATATATATATATATATATATATAGTGAAGGTGCTGCTGCTTATGATAGCCTGAATACTTTAGTTAATAATGTGTGTAGGAAAAATATAAGCACGCAATCCAATAATCAAATACTAATAATGTGAATACAAAGGATTCAAAAACAATAAGTGTCCATATAGAAAATAAAAATGAAAAATAAAATAAATGACCATATAAAAGTCCAACAAGTGCTCCAAAAAATTGAGAAAAAAACTGTGTTCACTCAGTGCTTCTCTTTCAATCAGCGCCGCTTACCAGAACAGTTGGATCCCAAATTATAGAGATCAATTGCGGTCATGCAAATGTCAGCCAACACGGATAATCCTCTCCCTAGACTCCTCCAAACACTGCTCCTGTCCAATGTGGCCGGGCTGTTAAAATGAAGGATCTCTCGTGGATATGGATCATCTGTCTCCGGGTTGTCTCAGGTACATAGGATAATGGAAGGAAGAAGCTTCATGATGTAGTACTTCAAACTTCTATTTATAAAAAAAATATGTAGCACTTACATTCAAGAAAACTGTGAAAATCACAGTGGCAATACAGCTGTGGATCTTGCCAACAGATACTTATACTTATACTTAAACTTATACTTATACTTAATGACGTCAAGGAATGCTGCTCCACCCAACGCGTTTCCCCGTAAGAGGCATCAGCTGGGACCAGAGGCTCCCAGGGGGATGTTTCAGTATAGGAAGCAGGTGAAGGGGTCAGTAGATATGTCCTTTTCTGAAGAAACACAGTGAGCAAACATGACCGATCGATTCTCTGTCCATTCAACGCTGAAGGTTAGTAAACTATGTTTCCAATGCTTCCATTTGCAAAGGAATAGGAGGTCTGTGAGTGCTTTCTATACATTCACCTGTGCAGCTGAGGCTGCAGGGAAAGGGACTGATGAATATACAGTGGGTACGGAAAGTATTCAGACCCCCTTAAATTTTTCACTCTTTGTTATATTGCAGGTATTTGCTAAAATTATTTAAGTTCATTTTGTTTCCCTGATTAATGTAGGCCAGCTCTAGGAAGGGTTCTGGTCGTCCCAAACGTCTTCCATTTAAGGATTATGGAGGCCACTGTGCTCTTAGGAACCTTAAGTGCAGCAGAAATTTTTTTGTAACCTTGGCCAGATCTGTGCCTTGCCACAATTCTGTCTCTGAGCTCTTCAGGCAGTTCCTTTGACCTCATGATTCTCATTTGCTCTGACATGCACATGGCTTTCCTAATCAAATCCAATCAGTACAATCAAACACAGCTGGACTCAAATGAAGGTGTAGAACCATCTCAAGGATGATCAGAAGAAATGGACAGCACCTGAATTAAATATGAGTGTCACAGTAAAGGGTCTGAATACTTAGGACCATGTGATATTTTCTTTTTTCTTTTTTAATAAATCTGCAAAAATGTCAACAATTCTGGGTTTTTCTGTCAATACGGGGTGCTGTGTGTACATTAATGAGGAAAAAAAATGAACTTAAATGATTTTAGCAAATGGCTGCAATATAACAAAGAGTGAAACATTTAAGGGGGTCTGAATACTTTCCGTACCCACTGTATATACAAATTGTGTCCAGCTGGAAATGTACCAGTTTTTCATGTGGCCACATGTACACAGTGGATTGTATCTACATCAACATTTTACAGCTGACTGGACATAATTGAAACAGTCCCCCCTGACAATAAGCAACATTTGTATATATTCTAAAGTTCACAAGGATTTTAGATAAATTACTGAAATAATGGTAATAAATTAAATTTAGAAAACTAATATTTTGAATAAATATCAGCTGCAGTATCAGTATACCCAGTGAAGTGACTGGCCTCAGGTGATACACAGAGATGAAACAAATCCTCCTACATAAGTTGTACCTGTTTATCTGCTGTCTTCTCTTCTCTACATGCGTTCATATTATAGAATTTACAAAGCCTGTCTGAGCTGTCAGAAAAGAGAGGACGGAGAGCTGAAGTTA
The DNA here is from genome assembly GCA_029206835.1 of Rana muscosa. Classification (NCBI taxonomy): domain Eukaryota; kingdom Metazoa; phylum Chordata; class Amphibia; order Anura; family Ranidae; genus Rana; species Rana muscosa. The sequence continues at coordinate 845,803,002 of CM055121.1, forward strand.
CACTCTGCAGAGCTCAGTGAGGAGAGCTCTGAGAGCTGATTGGAGGGGCAGGTTCCCTACAACCCCAGAAAAGTAAGTTGAAAGGAAGTATCAGAGTTCTGCCAGAAAATAAAGAGATTTAGGATTGGGCGTACCTGGAAGCACACCCGGAAAAAGGATTGGGCCTACGTGGCTGACAACTGGCACAGAGGTATCCCAACTGCAATGATGTGTACAGTTTTTCTGCCCTCCAGATAGAAACAAGGGGAAAGGGGGGGGGGGGGTGACATTGTGTGGTCCTGCCATAGGGAGAGTTTGGTAAATTGGTATAGAGGTAACACAGGACTCTCCAAAGATCCAGCTTGAGAAGCTCCAGCAGGTGGTTTGTGAGCAGAGAAAATTGTGTCTTGAGTTTTCTCTGGATTTGGTAGTTCGGGACCTTGAGTTCGAAGGTTCCAAAAGAGCATTGGGTAAGACGGAGCCTTCAGTCCTTTTACTTTTTTCTTTTTTTCACGCTCTCGATACTTTTCTTGTCGTACCACTTAGGTTATACCTATGATTTTACTGTTTTCTGGGGCTGAGATCCCCCCTTACTTTCTATTCAGAAGACAACCTTTTACCGGACAGGAAGTGAGGGAAAATCTGCAACAATAAAACCAGACAGACAACAATAAAAAGCTGACAGAGGTTCTAGCATTTCCCTACCTTACTTTACTTTACTTTACTTTAGTCCGTAATTTTATTAGAGAGAATTCTCCTAATTTCCTGTCATTAAAGTGTTACTAAACCCAGGACCCGGCATTCACTATATCTGTCTCCCACAGTACACAGAATATAAACTGCTAAATACCTTTCCTCATCAGCAGTTAAAGCAGTCTTCTGACTTCTATCAGTGTCTGGTTAAAGCTTAGAGGAGGAGTTTTCATACAGCACTAACTGTCTTATGAGGCTGTAGAACCCCTGACCCTCTCTCTGGACAGTCCTGATTGGCCCTGTGCTGATCACATGCACTCACCCAAGACAAAAAAAACCTCTCTAGCAATACACACCAAACTGAACATGTGCAGAGTGCCCCCAAGGCTCTGTACTATCAGCAGAAGGATTGGGGACAGTAGTAAAAGATGGGGAGGATCAGAGAAGACAGGGTCAAATAACCTTTTTATACAAGGTGGAGGATTAACCCCTTAGGTTCCACAGTGAGTAAAACAAGCATGATTTACTGCATATACAGTCTGATTATACTGTTGTGGGTTTAGTAACAGTTTAAGGCAACCTTATATCAGACAGGAAGTGAAGGAATCTCTCCAATGGAGCCTCTGATGACAGTAAAGAGTTCTAACACCTCTCCAAAATTAAAAAAAAAATGTTTTTCTTATAGCCACACTTTAAATAAGTACTCCAAGAAAAAACAATATCACACACCCAGCATCTGGGAGACTACATGGAAAAATGGATCCTGAATGTCTTCTTACTCGGTAACTTCCAGCTGCAGACTCCTATGTACTCCCTTCTTGTATGAAAGCTGCCAGTATAAGATTTATAGCACTGAGTCTGACTTGCTCCACATACTGTAAGGCTTACCTGATTGAAAAATGATGGACTCTATAATGATATCAATCACCAAGAGTGCTCCTGGAAGACCGACTCTGTTCTGCCACACTTCATGTCATTTATAAGTCTGGTATTGAAGGGCATGAGGTTATAATTTTTCTGTAGTATGTTGGCACCTAGTGGTGGTTTTGGGCCACTGCAACTTGTTTAGAATGTGATTTTGGCATCTTCTTCTGCTCTTCCCTCCCTGTTTAGGCCTATTTATCATGTCTTAGCTAGACCCCCCCCCCCCCAGTTCTTCCATGTTCCCTCAATCAGTGTTCATTTTTCAAAGAGATAGGGCTCAGGAAAGTAATTGGTGGAGACTCACTTAAGCCTTGTACACACTACTAGTTTTTTTTTCCGTTCAACCCAGAGGGTTGAACAAGAAAAACTGACAGCACAGGTAGGAGCCACTGTACTAACAATCCGATGTTAGTACAGTGATCTACCCTGCTATGCTATGGTGTTCTGAGAGGGGGCCCTGCCAGAACACTCCGTTTGCGGGAGGGAGGGGGCCCCATCACATGCTGCCTCCTCAAGTCCTCTGGCTGTGCTGCCCTCTGCTGCCCTCTGCTGGGGCCCCAGGACAAGTCGGGGCCCCAAGCAGCTGCTTGGTTTGCCTGTCCTGTTCCGACAGCTCTGAGTATAGTGCACAATCTCAGGTTATGCTGGACACCAGTGTCCTCTCGGCTAATTACAGAAGAATGGATGTATTCATTGCCAGCTGGGTAGGTCTGCATAACTCACAACTGCCCCAAATTTAGAGGGACTGTCCCTCTGTCCCTCTTCCCTCCTCATTTGTCCCTCATTTTGGTCTGATCTATATAGTTGTATATAAAATGCACTTTTTATCTTTCAAAAAGTGTTTTCCAGTGCTAAACCTTTCGTCCAACTTCTAAATTGCTGAATTTATATATTTGAAAAGCCAGTATAAAGGAATAGTACTGGTAAAAAAAGCACTTAATGCTTAACTAATCTTTTTTTTGTTTAATTTTCCTTTAAGGGGATGTGGCAGGGTGTGTCCTATGCCTATATACTTTTGCTAATAGGTTTCCTTCGTTCCCATTTCAAAAAGTTGGGAAGTATGAGCCTGTAAAACTGAGCTGAGATTTAATTATTTGTTTAAATGAAATGTGTGATGCATTTCCATTTACCAACACAAGATGTCGCTGTAAGCCTACTTTTCCAGGCTTTATATCATACTAATAGTCAAGGCAGGACTGTAGGCCCTAAATCCCAGCTCCAGGGAAACAGTTTACTTTTAATATTTTTCATATTCTTTGTTTCTAACATTTACCTACTAAGCCCCACTAAGCTGATATCGGAAGATACAATGGGGTTAATTTACTAAAGCTGGAGAGTGCAAAGTCAGACTCACTTCTGCAGAGAAACCAATCAGCTTCTAACTTCAGCTTGTTCAATTAAACTTTGGCAATAAAATCTGGAAGCTGATTGGTTTCTATGAAGAACTGAGCCTGATTTTGCACTCGCCAGCTTTAGTAAATGAACCCCCACAGTCTATTAGGGATGCCAGTTTTACCACAACTTTTTCTCAAGTACTCCCCAATACCAATTATCGATACCTTTTTTGCCCTTGGATGCATTTTTTTTTTTATGGGTCACACCAGTGCAATTTGACATGTGACTTGACAGTTCAAAATTGCAAGACAAGTTGCACCCGATTTGTGATTTCATTACGACTTGCATTGACTTCTGTTAAATGAAGTTGCAAGCCGCAATGAAATCGTCAGTCCAAATCGCACTGGTTTGAGGCTTTGAAATCACAATGAAGTAGAGTGATTTCAAAGCCGCACAGTGTGGCTTTGAAATAAGGCTAAGGCTTTGAAATTTCATTACTTCAGATCAGTGCGACTTGGACCTACAATTTCATTGCAGCTTGCAACTTCATTGCAACAGAAATTCCAATGCAAGTCGAAATGAAATTGCAAAAAAAGTATTGGTTAGTATCGGAGGAATTGAATGAGTACAAGTACTTGTGCAAATGCTTAGTATTGGCACTGATAAAGGTATCAGTGCAACACTAGTGTCTATGAATGAAAGACAACAGTTTCAGAGTGCCCATAGGCTAAGGAGGGGCAAGGGGAGGAGGTATGGCTATAAATATGGTAGAAACTGCACCTCTTAATAAATTAATATGGGATGTAGCTTGTTACCTTAAAAATCCAGAACAATGCTTGATTATATGAGACAGGTGTGGGGTTGCCACCTCATCCCTTTAAACCCGAACACATATGAATTACACGGGTTCTGAGGCTAATTGAATGCAGATAAGGCACCAAGTGAGTTTAATTACTACCTTAATCAGCCACAGAACCTGTGTAATTATTATGTGTTCAGGTTTAAAGGGATTAGGTGGCAACCCTAGACAGGTGATCCCCACCGGGAGAAGACAGTGATTATTGCTAGCAGCTATAGCAGCCCCTGTCAATTGATCAACTTGGTACATTCAGCCTGCCCATACACAGTTCGAACCATGTATGGCCTGTCTTACTCTATCCAAAAATTTAAAAAATGTTGCCTTAGGTTCTCCTTTAACCACTAGCCGACCAGTTCACACAGGTATACAACGGCAGGTCGGCTCTCCTGCGCAAATCACCGTAGCTGTACGGCATCTAGCGCGCCGCCGCCGGTGCACTTTCACTTCCGCTGCAGGCTGCGTGAGCATGCCCCTGTGTCGGGCCGACTCGATGTCCGCCTGGGGGCCCACGATTGCTTAGTACAGAGGCAGAATGGGGATCTGCCAGTGTAAACAAGGCGGATCCCCATTCTGAAAGGGGACATGTTAGAGATCTACTGTTCCCAGTGATCGGAAACAGTGATCTCTGTCATGTCCCAGTGAGCCCACCCCCCTACAGTTAGAACACACCCAGGGAACACAGTTAACCTCCGACTTCCTCAGCAGGAACAAATGAGCTGAAAATAAAGGACAGTTTTCAATGGTGAAGTGCCAGAGGAAGCACAGCAATTACCTGCAGTAGTAGTAACCTATACCTATTACAAATCAATGGAAGCCAACAATTAGGACCATGGAAAGTACCCCTAGCACATAAATCATGGATCAATGGACATGTTTTACCAGGGCCGCATATATGCAGCCACTCTGCGTTAAGGCCCCACTCGCCCACTGCGTTAAGGCCCCACTCGCCCACTGCATTAAGGCCCCACTATATCAGTTATGACCTAGCTAGCTGGACTTCAGAAACAGGCAGCATTTAGGGTTTGCTTGTGTCTTAATGTTTTTACATATTTGCTGCACATCAGAAAACCAGACTCTGAGGACTGTTTGTCTACATTGAGGTTCAGATTTGGGTCTCTTCCCATATTTGATGTTGGTTTAGCTAGCCACACTCAGATACACAACATTGTCTATGCTTGTGTCCTTTCTGTCTAAATCTATTGTTTTGTGCCCACAATCTATGACCTTCTTATTTGTGATATTAATAATGCATGTATCACCTTTTGTATTTCAGCCCTCTTTTCCATGGAGGGGCCAGGAGTTCTGGCTGCAGAAGACACTTGTCAGGAAGCCTCAGCCCCTTACATTCAGGGATGCCAGAACCATTTCTTAGGGTTGAAGCCCAGTAGGGTTATAGGACACTGGAGGAAGGTGATAAAGAATGACCTTGTTTAGTAAGAACTTGGGAAGTTCTGTTCAGAGGAGTATTATGGCCTGAAGATGAAGTATAAAGATGTATACCCGACTGAATAGGTTACGGCTCAATGCATGGCCTTCATTTCACCATTCTAGCAGAACTAGATGTAGCAATATGAGTGTTCTACTCCTGCTATGGACTTTGAAGTAGCCAAGCAGCTGCATATATGCGTGTGGCTGGCATCAAGGGGTTACTATTCAAACAACTCATCCTCCACACAGTAAATTCCTTTTGTATCACTTGTCCCTCCCATTTAGATTGTAAGCTCTGGTGGCTGTCAGAATACAATGGCCGACAGAAAAGATTCTAGTCACACCCTTGGCCATGGATTGGGGGAATTGAGTGTGTCGTTCCGCCCACGGGGCTAGCAAGAGAAATCTTGTAGTGTATGGCCAGCTTTAGGGTCTCAGAAGCCAGAGTCAGCCAGGTAACCAGTCTTTTCAGTGGAAGGTCAGCAATGGCAGCCAACATACTTGTCTCAGTTCAGGTTTCCTTTAAGGTAGAAATAAACCCCAAATGCAAATATTTATATATTGCAGCTTCCCATTCCTTAGATGTGATGGCTGCATTAGTTTTTTGTTTTTGTTTTTTGTTTTGCCATTTTTCTTAATTTTTACTTGGTGATCCTGCCAATAACACAATTCTGCCTTAAGGTGGCTACACCCATTCCTCCACTGTATGCATGAAGGAGCAGTGTAGACACCCTTGGACAGCAGCATTTTCTGGAAAGGGTAGTGTTAGATAGACTAATAGATTTAACTACTTCAGGCCTGGGCCAATTCTGACACTTCGCTCCTACATGTAAAAATCATAATTTTTTTGCTACAAAATTACTTAGAACTCCCCAACACTATATATATATATATATATATATATATATATATATGTTTTTTTAGCAAAGACCCTAGAGAATACAATGGCGGTCATTGCAACTTTTTATCTCGCACGGTATTTGCGCAGGAATTTTTCAAACGCGTTTTTTTGGGGGAATAAACAGTTTCATGCTTTTAAAAAAAAAAACCAGTAAAGTTAGCCCAATTTTTTTGCATATTGTGAAAGATGAAGTTACGCCGAGTAAAAAGATACCTAACATGTCATACTTCAAATTTGCACACGCTCGTGGAATGGCGCCAAACTTTGGTACTTAAAAATCCCCATAGGCGACGCTTTAATTTTTTTTACTGGCTACATTTTTTGAGTTACAGAGGAGGTCTAGTGCTAGAATTATTGCTCTCGCTCTAACGTTTGCTGCGACACCTCACATGTGTGGTTTGAACACCGTTTTCATATGTGGGCGGGACTTGCGTATGCGTTCGCTTTTGCATGCGAGCACACGGGGACGAGGGCACTTTTAAAAAAAAATAAAAAAAAATTATTGTTAATTTTACTTATTTTTTTTTTATTTTGACACTTTAAAAAAAAAAAAAAATTGATCACTTTTATTCCTATTACAAGGAATGTAAACATCCCTTGTAATAGGAATAAGCATGACAGGTCCACTTTACAGTGAGATATGGGGTCAATAAGACCCCACATCTCACCTCTAGGCTGGGAAGCCTAAAAAAAAAAAAAAAAAAACGATCACTGCTTCAAAGCCGAAGCGGCGCCGTTTTTTTGAATGCAGAGGCCGGGCGTGACGTCATAATATCGCGCCTGGCCTCCGACGATCATAGAGACTCCGGCGACCATCTGGTCCTCCGGAAATCTCTGTGATCTACATCCGGGGCCGGCGGATCCTGTCACCGACTCACCGATCGCACAGGTGAGTCGGTAGAAGCACCGAGGGGCGGCGGGAGGGGGGGACGTCCCCTTCCGCTGCCCGTAAGAACGATCAAGCGGCGGAAGAGCCGCTATGATTGTTCTCATGGTGTAGGGAATCGCCGGCTGAAACCGGCAATATCTGAATGATGCCTGTAGCTGCAGGCATCATTCAGATATACCCCCACAAGCCCGAGGACGTCATATGACGTCCTGTGGGCCTGAAGTAATTAAATGGACTTTACATAAGTGGCTAACAAACTCCAGTTACAGAAACTGTTTTGTTCCTTTTAGGATAAAGGTTTTACATAAATTAATAAAAGCTGATCATTATAAGCACCGCTGTTAGTGGTCAATGGCTTGTCCCTGCCTTCTAACTGTCACTTTTGCTGCACAACTTGGACTGATAAAGGAAGTTGAAAAATAACAGACTTGCTGGATCAACAGGTGAAAAAAAAAAAAAAAAAAAGCCTAAACAAAAACAGTAATGCAGCCACCACATCTTAAAATCAGTAAACTGCGTTGTAAACCCCGGTCCACTTTTTCTAATTTTCACTTATTATGGTGCTCTATGTTATTCCAATGCTTGTGCAATGTATTATTTTGAAAAACGATGCCCGCAAATACCCGCAAATACCTTTATTGTATACTGTCTTCTCTCTGTATTTCCAGGTATCGAAATCCCCATTGCTACTCCTGTTCTTTGAAGCAAATTCTGACGCCGCTTCCGCCCTTACTAGGTCCCTGTTAGAAATCTTGCACATGCGCCGTAGCGCCGTAACGAAGCCTCGATCTGGATAGCGGTTACTGCAGCAACCAGATTTTTATCTCAGGCTTCTGTTTGTTTAAACACCCCATTTGTGACGTCTTCTATAGTCACAAGAGGGAGTACAAGGAAGTGTTGGTGGTTTAATAGCGCAAGACTTCTCCTCTGTGTCTGACAGAGGGGAAGTTCTCGCATACTAATTTCCTGAATTGTAGTGAATGAAAACCGGCTAGCATTACTTGCCGGTTTTCACGCGGTAATCTACGCATGCGCGGTGACGACATCACAAACAAACATTTTCATTTTTAAAGAAAGTACAGCGGTGAGTACAGTGACATCGATCAGCTGCCTGTGTTATGTGTAATATATTTAGGCAATGATGTTCAAGAGGGTTTACAACCACTTTAACCACTTCCATACCGGGCCATTGTAAAATGACGCCGGCAGGAACCCTCTCTCCAGTGCCGGCCCAAGACATTGTGCTACCTGGTACCAAGAATGAAATGCTGCCCCCCCCCCCCCAAAAGAAAAATCACGCCCACCAAAATGCCCCCATATTCATTATTTTATATCATGATAATCAAAATGGACCTGTCATGGCTCTATACATGTATATAGGAGTATAAAAGGACCTGTGCGTGGCCGTTGGCCGCGATGTCAGCTGGCCACCCGCGATCGCTCCATAGAGCCAAAACGGGGATCTGTCAATGTAAACAGACAGATCCCCATTCTGACAGGGGAGGAGAGACAGATCTGCTGTTCCTAGTGATTAGGAACAGAGATCTCTCTCCTCCTCCAGTCAGTCCCCATCCCCCCAGTTAGAAACACCTCCCAGGGAACACATTTAACCCCTTTCCTGACAGTGACATTTACACAGTAATCAGTGCATTTTTATACCACAGATCGCTGTATAAATGTCACTGGACCCAAAAAAGTGTCAAGTGTCCAATCTGTCCACCGCAATGTCACAGTTTCGCTAAAAATCGCAGATCACCGCCATTACTAGTAAAAAAATATATAATAATAATAAAAATGCCATAAATCTATCCTCTATTTGGTAGACGCAATAACTTTTGTGCAAACTAATCAATATACACTTATTGCGTTTTTTTTTTTACCAAACATATGTAGAAGAATACATATCGATCTAAACTGATGAAGAAATTTTTATTTTTTTGGATGTTTATTATAGCAAAAGTTAAAATAAAAAACAATTTTCAAAGTTGTCGCTATTTTTGTTTATAGCACAAAAAATAAAAACCGCAGAAGTTATCAAATACCACCAAAAGAAAGCTCTATTTGTTTAGGTACAACGTCACACGACCGCGCAATTGTCAGTTAAATCGATGCCGTGCCGAATCGCAAAAAAATGATTGAAGTGCACTATTTATATTGTTATATAAAATAAAATAGTTCAACTCACCATAATGCAGAATCAGTGGGAGCCCTGAGTGTGTCACTTGCCGCGTCACCTGCCACCAGATGCAGATTGTCACTTGTTGCAAATTGTCACTTGCCACAATGCCATCTGCCACAATTTGCAGCTGGTCACTTGCCACGATGCCACACATTGCAGATTGTCACTTGCCACGACATCACCTGCCACACGTAGCGGATTGTCCCTTGCCATGACGTCACCTGCCACACGTCTGACAGAGAGGAGGAGGGGGTCTGACAGAGAGGAGGAGGGGGGGTCTGACAGAGAGGAGGAGGGGGGTCTGACAGAGAGGAGGAGGGGGGTCTGACAGAGAGGAGGAGGGGGGTCTGACAGAGAGGAGGAGGGGGGTGGCGGCTGATAGAGAGGAAGAGGGGGGCGGCTGATAGAGAGGAAGAGGGGGGCGGCTGATAGAGAGGAAGAGGGGGGCGGCTGATAGAGAGGAGGGGGGTGGCGGCAAATAGAGAGGAGGGGGGGCGGCTGATAGAGAGGAAAGGGGGCTGATAGAGAGGAGGGGGGCGGCTGACAGAGCAGATGAGAGAGACGGACCTCAGGAGGGTGGGCGAGGAGGGGGGTGGCTGATAGAGAGGAGGGGGGCCGCGGGTGGCTGACAGGGCAGATGAGAGAGACGGACCTCAGGAGGGGGGCGGCTGATAGAGAGGAGGGGGGGTGGCTGATAGAGAGGAAGGGGAGGCTGATAGAGAGGAGGGGGGGCGGCTGACAGAGCAGATGAGAGAGACGGACCTCAGAAGAGGGGGTGGCTGATAGAGAGGAGGGGGGGCCGTGGGCAGCTGACAGGGAGATGAGAGAGACAGACCTAAGGAGGGAAGGCGGCTGATAGAGAGGAGGGGGGGCAGTGGGCGGCTGACAGGGCAGATGAGAGAGACAGACCTCAAAAGGGGGGGGCGGCTGATAGAGAGAGGGGGGCCACGGGCAGCTGACAGGGCAGATGAGAGAGACGGACCTCAAGAGGGGGGGCGGCTGATAGAGGGGGGGCCGCGGGCGACTGACAGGGCAGATGAGAGAGACAGACCTCAGGAGGGGAGGCGGCTGATAGAGAGAGGGGGGGCCGCGGGCAGCTGACAGGGAGATGAGAGAGACAGACCTCAGGAGGGGGGGGGCGGCTGATAGAGAGGGGGGGCCGCGGGCAGCTGACAGGGAGATGAGAGAGACAGACCTCAGGAGGGGGGGGCGGCTGATAGAGAGAGGGGGGGCCGCGGGCAGCTGACAGGGAGATGAGAGAAACAGACCTAAGGAGGGGGGGGCGGCTGATAGAGAGAGGGGGGGCCGCGGGCAGCTGACAGGGAGATGAGAGAGACAGACCTAAGGAGGGGGGGGCGGCTGATAGAGAGAGGGGGGGCCGCGGGCAGCTGACAGGGAGATGAGAGAGACAGACCTCAGGAGGGGGGGGCGGCTGATAGAGAGAGGGGGGGCCGCGGGCAGCTGACAGGGAGATGAGAGAGACAGACCTCAGGAGGGGGGGGGGGGCGGCTGATAGAGAGAGGGGGGGCCGCGGGCAGCTGACAGGGAGATGAGAGAGACAGACCTCAGGTCTCCTGTGACACACGGGGCTAGTTAGGACTCCGGGAGCATGCAGGGCTGGCGCGATTACCCACAGTCCAGCTCCTCCGCTCCTCCAGGCGAATCACAAGCCTCATGTCTGCTGTCCGTCCCTCCCACATAACCTGCTCGGCCAATCACAGGACACCCGCCGCTGCCCATTGCTGAGCTTGGCTCAAAACACGGAGAGATTTTTAGGCAGCAGTTTGAACATTGATTTGCCGCTCCCCTGAAAGTGCCGCCTGGGACCGTGGTACCATCGGGTCCCATGGTAGGGCCGGCCCTGCCTCTCTCCCTCCGGGTGGGCATCATATGACGTCCTGGGCTTTGTGGGGGGATATCTGAATGATGCCTGCAGCTAGAGGCATCATTCAGATATCCTTCTCTTCTGCCGGGCGATTCTGTGCACCATAAGAACGATCATAGCGGCATCCCCCCCTCCCGCCGCCATCTGGTGCTTCTCCGGGCTCTCCCGTGCCATCGGGGGCCCGGAACATGAGTCGTCCGGCGCTGGTGTCTGGTCACAGGATGAGCATAGAGATGACTGGTGACCAGATGGTCACCAGTCATCTCTATGACCGTCGGAGGCCCGGGCGTGACGTCATCACATCGCGCCCGGGCCTCCGATGGTCATAGAGATGACTGGTGACCATCTGGTCACCAGTCATCTCTATGCTCATCCTGTGACCAGACACCTGTGCTGGACGATTCATTTTCCGGGCCCCCGATGGCACGGGAGAGCCCGGAGAAGCACCGGATGTTTCCCAAAGTTAAACAAAGCCACGATTGCGGCTGAAAGCATGAGATCAGTGATTTATTTTTCCCGATCTCATGCTTTCCAGCCTGGAGGAGAGATGTGGGGTCTTATTGACCCCGCATCTCTCCATAAAGAGCACCTGTCACACACATTCCTATTACAAGGGATGTTTACATTCCTTGTAATAGGAATAAAAGTGATCAAAAAAAAAATAATTGTAAAAATAAAAAAAATGAAGTAAAATAAAAAAAAAATTTTTTTTTTTTTTTTAAAACACCCCTGTCTCCAATAGCTTGTGCTCAGAAGCGAACGCACACCCAAGTCCCGCCCACATATGTAAACGCCGTTCAAACCACATATGTGAGGTATCGCCACGTGCGTTAGTAACTGGGGCGTGGATCCACATATTCACGCCCCACCCGGATATCCTGGTTGTTACACGCTGTATTGGAACGCACGCCGCTGTGGAGGTGGTTCGAGCCTGGAGTATCCATTACATGCTTGCAGCCCCAGTGCCGGGAGAGGCACAGGACAATGTAAGAAGCCATTTGGCGTTGCTGTTTTAATTTCCAATTTTAATAAATGGGTTGCACTATGAGAAGTCTTTGCTTATATTTCATGTCCTGTCCTTCAGCATCGGAGGAGAGAGGGAACACATTTCCATCCAGCTAATCTTATGCCGCGTACACACGATCATTATTCACGACGGTTAAAAAAACGCCGTGAATAATGTCATTTAAAACGGGGGAACAGCTTGTTCCCCACACACGGTCGTTTTTCACGTCGTTTTTTCTCTTGTCGAGAAAAACGACCGTCTGTGGGCTCCGCGGCAGTGTTTCCCTATGGGAAACACTGCCGCGGAATAAATGTAGGAAAAAACGACAAGAAAAATTAGAACATGTTCAAATTTTTCTCGTCGTTTTTAATGCCGTTTTTCTCGTCGAGAAAAACGACAGAAAGCCCACAGACTATCGTTTTTCTCGTCGAATGGGAAATTTTTTTTGTTTTTCCCTAAGAGAAAAACGGCCGTGTGTACGCGGCATTATGTGTACAGGCACCAACCTGTCAAAGCTAGTGTGACTTTCTTTTTAATTAAAGAAGTCTACACATTCTGGTAAGCTCACTACTTTACCTGAGCACTTTGGGTGTTGCAAGTTTCTCATTTCTCTGTGGTGGAGGATTTGGAATGCACTTTGTTTGAAGATTTATATTTATCATCACAGCAAGGTTTGATTGTTTCTGTTTGGTGATTGATTTTTGGATTGGACTGAGACATCCATTCAACATTTTTTTCCCACAAATTGGGACTCCAATAATATATATGTATTTAATTCAACCAATTTTTCTAGATTTTCACTATATAGGTTTTATATATTGTTGCACTGTCACTAGTGTTTGTGTATTGGTCCAATATTGTTTGATTTTTTAGTTAACCACTATATTGTCAATCACTAGCGCCCCCTATTCCTCTTATATATCAAGATAAAAAGTTGCAATAACCGGCATTTTATTCCCGAGGGTGTCTGCTAAAAAAAACATATATAATGTTTGGGGGTTCTGAGTAATTTTCCAGCAAAAGAATGATGATTTGTACATGTAGGAGAGAAGTGCCAGAATAGGCCCGGTATAGAAGTGGTATAAAAAGCCCTGTATGGAAAGGGTTAAAGGTCTGTTTTTGGGCTTACATATGCTTTAATGATTCTTGGTTCCAAGTGTTGAATTTCTATTTCACCTGAAGGTGTCGCTCTAAATCAAGAAACTACAAGACATGACAGTATATATGTTTATTCATGTGCCAAAAGATACACAGTACTCTTGAGCATACAGATGAATGGGAATGCAGGAAAGAATATTACAGTCATCAGATAAAATTCTGAAGTGGAACTATTAAACAATCCGGTAAACATCTCTCCCTGCTTTCGAAGCTTACAGTCTAATTTCAAATCAGTATAAATATATCTAAAAATGAGGTAACCTTTGGAAAATAGATCTACTGACAGCAGACCGCACTGCAATGATTTCTGGTCATAGTTCTTTCACAAATTTGATTATCCAGCCTGTCAGAGAGAAAAGACTTTGTGAGTTCACGGTTTGTTTTAAGGCTTAGTCCACCCAAAAACAATTCAATTTTTAGTGTCTACTGCAACCCTGTCGTTTGGTTAAAATAATTCTCCGGAGCCCCTTGGAAATGAAGATGCTGAAACTTACCTGTTTGGTGGACGGTGAGTGCAAACATTGCTCTCTTGCAGAGATACACAGGGACCGCTACTCCCCAACACTTCTAGGTGTGTCACATATGGTGTCAGCAGGAGGAACCACAATACATTTATTGATTGTATTTATTATTAGTGCTTATATAGTGCCGTCAATTTACACAGCGCTTTACATATATATTGTACATTCACATCAGTCCCTGCCCTCAAGGAGCTTACAAACTCACATTCATACATACAAATACTAGGGCCAATTTAGATGGGATCCAATTAACCTACCAGCATGTCTTTAGAATGTGGGAGGAAACCGGAGTACCCGGAGGAAACCCACGCAGGCACAGGGAGAACATGCAAACTCCAGGCAGGTAGTGCTGTGGTTGGGATTGACAGTGAGAGATTAATGTTGTGGTTCCTCCTGTGGGCCGCTACATCATTACAGGACACAGTCGTGACATAGCAGCCAGGAGGAGAAAAATCAGAATGGGGCTCAGTATCCAACACACCTGAAAGAGTACATCTCAAGAACATCTGACTTAGACAGGTACGTTTTCAGCCTGGTTTTTTCCACAGGGCTTTGTTTATACAGTTTCATCCGAGCAACAGGGTCGCTCAACATTTGAGGTCTTCAAAAAGCCTCCATTATTCAGATCTCTGTATTTGAGTACCTAGATCTACGCTACTGCAGAAGTCATACTCTACCTGTTGGAGTTTTGGTAATTTATTCTATAAGAAAGTATACCCAGACAGGTAGTATTAAGAATTCTACAGTCAGAGCGCCAATATCCCACTGTGGGTGAGAATTTCTAAAATGTCAAGGAGGGTAGTTGCAGAGCTAGGAAGGATAGCAGGAGGGTCTTATCATTGGGATCCCAAGTAGATACAGTGGAACCTTGGATTACGAGCATAAGCCGTTCCAGGAGAATGCTTGTAATCCAAAGCACTCGCATATCAAAGCGAGTTTCCCCATAGATGGAAACAAAGATAATTTGTTCCGCATTTACTTTTATGGCATGCAATACCGCACGTGGCCAGAGGTTAGGGGCGCCGGCTGATCTCAGAAACCCTCAGAAAGTTTCGGAAACACTCGGGAACGGAGTATTTCTGAGTGTTTCCGAGTATTTCCGAACGTCTCTGAACCGTTCCGAGTTTTACCTAGCGCCCCCGCACCTCTGGCCAAATGCGGTACTGCACACCCCATTGGCTTGAATTCTGCTCGTTTTGCGAGACAGCAATCGCAAACCGAGTCAGGATTTAAAAAAAAAAGTTGCTTGTTATTCCAAATGCTCGTTAACCGCGTTACTCGTAAACCAAGGTTCCACTGTACAAGAAGCCAGTAGGTGACTCAGTCCACCAAAACTTCACCTAAAGCTATAATACCATTATTATTTGGACTGACCCTTTACAAATAACTATCATATTTCCAATTTAACAAGCAGAAGCTGTTTAACATAAAATACTTTGTAACAAACTTATTTCAGAGAGTACTTCATGGTTAGTTACATTCATGTAACAAAGTGGATCAGAAGAAAAGTTCCTACAGACCTTTGGACAATGGTTGCCCTATACAAGCCATTTCAACATTCGATGATATAATATTTGGACAGCGTTTTCTATCAAGGAAAAGATATTCTACACTAATTTGCAGAAACAATTCTGGAAATGTTCTGATCAGTCCCACATTGTTTCATAATTGTGAGTACAGAAATAAGCTGTATTACCTCTTGTACCCCATCTGTTATATATTTTTTAAAAATGCACACTAATGTAAAATCAATTCATCAGTAAGATGATTTTAAAGAATGTCCATTGTGCAGAACTGTGATATTGTACACTGGACACAAGAACTTCAATGATCATATCACTTCCTACCATACATCACTTAAAATATGTTAGCACCTTTTCGGATAATGTCAGATGAGAGTCTCTGAGTGCTGCATGTTATCCTGGATTATTTGAGATCACTACATCAATTTACCATGGACACCTATAAGGGAATACTGGGCTTGATTTACTAAAACTGGAGAATGCAAAATCTGATGCAGCCCTGCATAGAAACCAACCAGCTTCCAGTTTTTTTTTTTTTTTGTCAAAGCTTAAAGGGTAACTCCACTTTCATGGGGAAAAAATAGCAAATGAAGAAAAAATAATATAGCGTGTACATTTGCGACACAAGTCATATTGTAATTGAATGTTATTAAAAATTACCTTTCCTTTTCAATCTGCAGCCGCTGTAATTTTCTGTAAATGCAATGCAATATGGCTACCTGGAGTTGTTCTGTACACAGAGTGTGTACTGACCACCCCCCAGAAACATCATTTCCTGCTTGTGTGATTGGCTCACCAATTTACCCAGAGGTCTGCCTAAGATATAAGTCAGATTTCAGGCATCCCCTGCAACAAAAATGTCATTTTTGGTAAGATACTCCCAGTAGGAACACGTTTCAGCCCTGGTTCACATTGGTGCGATTTGACATGCAATTGCCGGTAATGGCATCATCCTAATCGGTGCGACGCCGCATTTGCAGCGCCGCACCAATTTCCAAAAGTAGTTTCTGTACTTCTTTTGGCGATTGGGGGGGGGGGGGGATTTCCATTGACATCTGTACATAAACCTGCACAGATCTCTCTGAAATCGCTGCTGAAATCGAGACTGACATGCAGGAATAAAAGCCTGCTAGTTCAGCTGAACTCGCACAATTTCATTCCTGCACTTAGCCCTGGTTCACATTGATGCTACTTTGAAATCTCGCTACTTCATGTGAAGTAGCGTGATTTCAAAGTAGCAAGGTCAGCGCGATTTCAGCTGCTACTTGATAGACATCTGTATGGCTTCATGCACAGAGGTCTATTTAGGTTGCACCCGAAATCGGCAAAAGTAGTGCAGGAACCGCAAAATCGTTGTCGCACTGGTTGGAACAGGGCCATTGCCTCCAATAGGCTGCGACTTGTCATGCATGACAAATTGCTCCAATGTGAACCTAGGCTTAGTGTGAACCTAGGCTAAAGGGATGCAGGCCCAGCAGCTTTCCTCATTAGCACTCTGCAGGTGCACAGCTGATAGATAATTATGAAACCACTCCCATTAGACCCACTTGGAACAGAGGCACAGACAAACACACAGGGATTTCTTTAGAATAACAAAAGGTAGGAATCTGCAACAAAGGTTGTTATAATCCTTGCATGGTACATAGATCACCCAGGGGGGGATGTTTTTTTCTCAACAAAAGTGGAGTTATGCTTTAATTGAACAAGCTGAAGTGAGAAGCTGATTGGCTACCATGCACAGCTGCACCCGATTTTGTACTCTCCAGTTTTAGTAAATCGACCCCAGTGTTCCCTATGCCACATAATTACACATTTTCTAAAATAAGCTGCATGCATGGCAAAATGAATATAAATACACAGAGACAGATACAGCAAAGAGACATGGAAACAGGACAGGTATACAAAAATAAAATTATACACACCAAATTTGTCCTCAAAATTTAGTTTCTGCATTGTTGGGATATTTCTAATATTATATACTATTATATTGATATTATAGCTTTGAATAAAGTTTCCTACATGGAGACCTGTGAAAGGGAACTTTGCTTTAGAAATATAACATTATTTGTTATAATGTAATTTAGCGAGAATTATAATTATTATTTAAGGTACTTATATAGTTGTGGATTAAGTTTGAATTGAAGGTAACTACAAACACTACAGTGGACGGCAGCTGATCTTTATACAGACATGCAAGTTCACATCAGGTGAATATGAATGTTGATGTCAATGGAGACTGTGGGTGCTGGCCCTAATATGGGTAATTACAGACGATTGGACAGAAAAATCACCCAAACGCAATTAAGTAAAAAATGCATCTCAGCCAGTTGATTCTGCTTCTGAGCAGACCGGTCATCAGGAATTAAGGGAAACCTACAGACTAGCCTAAACTGTCCCCAAGCAGACTGTCAACAGCTAGATCACGTGACCGTTATGCAATGTCTGTAGGATCCTTAAAACACTGAATTCTGTGTACACTAATTGCTTTGTCTGATTTTAAACATTTAGTTTGGTATAGTCATCTTCAAACAGCTAAAGCTTGGCCATAGACGATTTGCAACCAGACAGATACAGTCAGTGTTGATGGGGGAATCCCTCCCGTGGAGCCATTGTGTTCTCCCAGCAGGGGGAGCCATCCCCACCAGGAGAACACAGTGATTATGGCTAGTGGCTATAACAGCTGCTAACAATAATCGCATATAAAATCCAGCAGGATGGTTGTACCCAAGTTGATCGATCAATCTTGGGTACATTCCGCCTGCCCTTGCATGGTTCGAATCTTGGCCAGTTCAGCAGGAACTATCTATGGCCAGATTAACTTTCAATATCTGATGTACTGAAAACCTGTAAAAAAAAATAAAAATACCTTACCTTTGATGCAAAGGCAGGTATGCTAATTTGGCAAACCAACGACAGGTCAGACAAAAGCTAAAGTCAAGCCAAGAAAAAATCAAAGACAGACAGCCTGTGTAAAATTAGGCACTGACCATGTTTTTTTACGACAAACTTCACTAAGCAATGTAGACAAAAACTCACCCAAGCTCTACCGCACGATTTGTAGAATAATGAGCTGAATAATGATGCTTAGGCTTGTTGTGTCCCATAAACATCAAAATAGCAAGAAATGCCGGCAACTCGATTGATTCTTCTTAAATTTTTATTGAGCGCTAACAGCAGTACGACATCTAAAATGCTAACATGTTTCGGCCGGATCCTTCCTCATCGCAATCTTCACTAAGCACTCATGAGGCTCTTTACTGCCATATATTTAAAAAGAACTCTAAACTAAAGAAGACCAAGGGCTCCTATAGGAGTGCACATCAGTCCATGCAAAACATTAAAGTGTCACTAAACCCACAACAGTAAAATCAGTGCGTATATGCAGTAAAGCAGGCTTGTTATACTCACTGTGGAACCTAAGCCTGCACATTGTGTAAAAAGGCTGTTTGATCCTGTCTTCTCTGATCCTCCCTTGCTTCCACAGTCCCCAATCCATCTCCTGATAGAACAGAGCCTTGGGGACAAGCTGCACATGCTCAATATGGTGTGTATTGCTAGAGAGTTTTTTTTCTTAGGAGAGTGCATGTGTTTTAGCCCAGGGCCAATCAGCACTGTCCAGACAGAGGGTCGGGGGTCCTGCAGCCTCATAGGACAGTCGGAGGAGACTGAAACCTCCTCCTACAAGCTTTAACAGGACCCTGATAGAAGTCACAAGACTGCTATATACTGCTGATAAGAAAAGGTATTTAGTGGTTTATATTTACTAAAACTATTGCATTTCCATGTTCTGTGGGAGACCAGATATAGCGAATGCTAGGTTTAATAACACCTTAAGAAAAAAAGTCTGTTTTTAAAAAATCTATAAAAATGGGTTTAACCATGACTTACGTATTTTTCCATTGTCAGTTATCATGCACCATATTTGCACATTGATAACAAAAACAATAAATAACAAAGTCAATAAATTCAAAGGCAAAGTGCAGCAATCCATAACAACCAATCAACAATGTGACTGGATGCTACAAAGCATTGCACTGCACCACTGTTAGCCAGTTCATCACAGTTGAATGAAATAAATAATATAGCACGCCATACAAAGTATACAGTGTAAATATCATCAGACAATAGCAAAATAAAGGCCTAAATTTGCCAGAGACGCATAAAACACTGTAAAGGTTTTTATTACCATTGTAAAATGTATTCATAGTAATACATAATGGGGGAAATTTACTATAATTGAAGAAGGTAGAATCTGGAGCATAGTAAGCAATTAGGGGCATATATAAGACCAGTCCTCCTGCACAAGGAATGAGAGCAGCAGTGATTGGTCTTGTTCCTGCACAGAGGCACAGTTGTTCAGTGCTACATTACTGCACAGATCTGGAAGAAATACACAAAGGACACAAAGAGTGACATAAAAACACACATGGAATTTGTATTAGGACAATTTTTGAATATCTCAAAGTTCAACTTTAAACTTGCAATGCAAAGCAGAATCTTTTGGCAAACAAAAACCAACCAAAAGAACTGGATACACATAAAGTGCATATTTATTAAGATAATAGACTACATAGAAGTTTCACTGGAGACCAACACAAAGCGGTGACGTCATCTACTACGACGAGCGTGCGCTCGTCACATTCGATGCCGTCGCCGCCATCTTTGTACACCCTACCTATGCCTAGGAAGCTACCGTGCATGCGTCGAAGTCATTTCGAGCATGCGCGGGCTTCCCGGCGGACAGGTTAGTGTACACACACACAATTTTCTCGTCGAGAAACAGGCTGACGAGAATCTCGACGAGAAAATAGAGAGCAGGTATTTCTCGTCGAGATTCTTGTCGGTTTTCTTGACGAGAAACCATACACACGAACGATTTTCTCAGCAAGAAAGCTATCTCGGCAGTTTTCTTGTCGTTTCTTGCCGAGAAACTCGTTTGTGTGTACGAGGCTTGACTGTGTGTTGATGGGGGAATCAATCTTGTGGAGCTTTTGTGTTCTACTGGTGGGGAGGGGGGCGGGTAGCTGCCCATACCGGTAGAACACAGTGATTACTGCTTGTGGCTTGTATAGCTGCTGGCAATAATCACATGCTAAAAAGCCAACATGCTAATTGTACCCAAGTCGATCGATGGATCTATTTGGGTACAATCAGCCTTTCCATAGATGGATTGAATCTTAGCCGGTCCCTGCTGAACTGGCCCTGATTTGAACTGCGGATTCGGACTGGAATCGGTTCACATGGGTGTTCTCACCTTTTTTGTGCAAACCCGATGCAAGTTCAGCCATACAACTGTATGGCTGATCTCGCATTGCACAGACATCGCATGCGATCAGCACAGCAGTGCGGGTACGAATCACGCTCTGTGTTTGCTACAGTGTGAACCCGGGCTAAAGCTTGACCCACACTAGTAGATTACTAATCAATTACTTTACTAATAAATCTCTGGCTGAGGTTATTGTATTCTGATAGCTGGGCTCTGACAACTGTCAGAATACATTGGGTGCTGCCAAAAGGTGACAAAAACTGATTGGCTGCATGAGTATTAGCCTACCCTGGCTCCTTTGATATATAAGGCCCATACACACGATCAGAATATCGTACAAAAAATACCGCTTTCAAAGCAATGGTACGAACGTATCTGAAGGGACAAAGGCGAAAATGTTTCTCGTACGATACCAGATCGATTTTTTATTTAATTAGTACAGTTTTCGTCTAAAAATACTATCCGAATTTTTAATTTGTTGTATGAGAATTTTCAAACTTTAGTTACCTCTTCATTTTGGATATGGAGCATGAAAAAAAAAAACAGACGATCATTCACCGATAATCTCGTTGTGTGTACCAGGCTTTGGTTGAAGACTATCAGGAAGTAGAGTGCCAACAGGCCAACCACTGCTTGAATTATGGCCAGTTCATCAAAAATCAAATGAAGTTAGATCAGCAGCATATGGCCAGCTTAAAGCGGAAGTAAACCCAACGATTTGATAGTTTCAAAAAGCAGTTACATTCCCGGCATGCCGGAAATGCTAACTGTCACATTGGCTGTGCTCTCAACAAAACTGTCACACCACTCAATGGCTGGTGTCATAACTGATCACATGTGCAGCAATATGGCAGTTGAAGATTAAACAGAGGCCAAGATGGCAGCTTCCTTGCCTGAAAATGATAGGAGGGTTTACTTCCACTTTAATGCAGAACAACCAATTAGAATTCATCCTTCTAAAGTCAAATCAGTACAATCGGTTGCTATTGAACTCAGAAATTAGCACTTGAACATGAACTCTTCCTTGAATAAGGCTGTTTATGCCTCCTCAAGCAAAAGAAGGCAACAATGAGTTTCTACTACTATCCTAGCACTTATTGTGTCTCAGTACAATGTGTCATTCATCACCGGTGACACTTTGCAAGGGCTGAAATCATTGACATTCAACTCATTTTATCACTAGTGAAAGATGCTCCATCACTGATGGAAAAGCAGCTGAAACTAGTGTAGAGTAAAGACGCACCAACCAAGTGAACTATTGCTGGTTCAGACATCAAAAGTGTGACTCCACAGGATACTATAAGTTGAATTGTCCCGTCACTGGAGAAGTGTTACCAGCCACACTTTGTCCATCTGACATGGGACTTAATGTGACTCCCTGAAAAACAACTGGTAGGAACATCTGCTATGCGTCCCTTGTTTTTTAGGCTTGAAAGCACGCATTTTACATGCACTGTGTCAAAATGTGGTATAAGCACTTGTACTTAAAGGGGTTGCAGATTTCACTCCTCTCTCACCATAGCTTACATTTGCTTAGATATAGCAATTATATTATTCCCATATTTTAGGTATAGCATGCATCCTGGTTTATTTATTAAGGCAATGCACAGAGCACAAGGAATGTGAAAAGTCCAGTAGTCTACAGCAGGCAAACACATTGGTCAAAACAAAGAAAGCGGACTGCTGATGTGGGCTCAGGGGCAGTGCTCTGCGCCCTGAGCCCACCCTTTTTTGAAGCATATTAGAGCCTCTGGCTCTTATCACATGCTTCAAAAAAATAATAATCTTAAAAACTAAAAAATCCCCTATTAGAATCCATGCGTCCGGCGCCCTGCATGTAGATTAGGGGGCCGGATGCATGGATGGGGAGGCGGCGCCCCTGCGCTCCTAATGAACCAGCCATCACTGCTTCTATTTGACTTGTTCTCATAGACTTTAATGGAAGTCACCTCAAAGTCAGATCCTCGTCTATATTGATGTGATTTAGATCCGAGACTACAGGATTACCCAGGCATTCCTGAAAGTCGCTTCTAAAGTTGTATCAAAGTAGTACTCAAGTCACTGGGCAAAGTCGCACCGTAAATCACGCAACTTTCAGGTCGCAGTAGCGTGAAAGGAGCCGAAAGGAGGGTTATAACCCCTGTCAGATTTTTTTTCTGCCATCTGTGTCCCATTGGGGAGATTTCCCTTCACTTCCTATCCCATAGCCAAACAGAAAATGAGAGGAAAGCCCTGCAAATGAAGGGAATCTCCTGGGGACCCCCAGGTCACCAGAAGTAGTGTCCCCATTTTAAGATTCCCCTCTATTACTTTTCTGGGGACAACTCAAAATGTGGGATTTTCTTTTACTTTCATTTTAATGATAATGGTAAACAGGACAAATAGAGAGCGTGAATCACCCTAATGGGAACAGACAGCAATTCAAACGGACAAGCTTTTTAATCTATCCCCACTCTATCCAGAACAAAAAAAAAAAAAAACGTTTTGTCTTTACTTATACTTTAAACTCTAGGTATGATCTGTATTGCATACATATATTGGTTGAAAAGTAATAGTTCTGATGACCTGAGGGTCCCCAAGGAGTTCCCTTTATTTGCAGGGATTTCCTCTCACTTCCTGCTTGGCAATGGGACAGGAAGTGAAGGGAAATCTCCCAAATGGGACACAGATGGAGGAAAAAAAAATATCTGACAGGGGTTTTAACTCTCCCTTACTCTATCCAAAATGAAAAAAAAAAATGTTGCCTATAGTTTAACTTTAAACATTAATTTATCCCCTTTAACATGCTGTATACCATGTTTTTTTTTATTTTTATCATGCATGATATTGATAAAAATGTTTAATTACATAATACAGTGGGAACACCAAAAATGTACAACTAAAGAAACAATGGTAAGCATAACAGCAGCAAAAAGCTCTCACCTGTCATTATTCTAAATATGACATCTGGTTGGCTTTATGCAGCATTAGGGTGACCACATTTCCAAACTGCCATTCAGGCAGCGGGCCCATTACACCATTACATTGCACAAAGCCCATACATATGTTACTAAGCAGACCCATCATATAAGTAATCTATTTTCTTGATCATTTTTTATGAGTAAAAACAAATGCCAATATCATTAGGATAAACATTTATAAACAGATCATTTTATGTAAAATTATGGCCATAAAAATAAACTATAAATATAGTGCAAAAAAATCACAGTCACAGCCTTAACAGAAGTGGAATGATGATAGAAAAACATGCTCAGTACATGCGGGTTTCGTGAAGGAAAGCTGATTACACAGTAATTCCACTTGGAGACAGGCCTTCTCCAGCCAGAATCATGGTCAGGTCAGTCAGGTTAATGCCTTAGTCGTGTGGCACTGCCAACACTTCATTAAGCTCATTGTCCAGATGCCAGATCTTTCCAGAATGTAGTATGTGTAAAAACTGAGCACCAAAAAAACGTAATTTTTCATCTTCCTTCAAGACGCAAACTTTTCGATACATTTACTTACACTGTTCTATTGCTACTGGTTAAAATGTATGTAAAAGCATTTTTTATTCTTTTTTGGATAAGAGTAGAAAAGTGTTAAGCCCTGTACACACGATCGGATAACCTATGGATTTTCGTCCGATGGATTTGTCCATCGGAAATCCGATGAAACTGTTTTTCATCAGTCTTGCCCACACACCATCAGTCAAAAAACCGACCGTTCCAAACGCAGTGACGTAAAACACTCCGATGAGCCGAGAAAAATGAAGTTTAATGCTTCTGAGCATGCGTCGACTTTTTTGATCCGATGGACTTTTTGATCCATCGGAAAAATTTAAAACATGTTCTATTTTTTAAAACTGATGGAAAAAAGACCGATGGGTCCCATACACGATCGGTTGGTCTGATGAAAACCATCCATCGGACGGTTTTCATCAGTCAAACCGATCGTGTGTACAGGGCTTTATACCCTTTGTCAAGTTTTTTGCAGCCAGTGTCACCTCTCTGTTTGTTTATTAAGACAGCAAATGAGGAGAATTTGAAAACCTTGGATAGTCACCAAAGCAAGAGGAGAATAAAAAGCCTTCAATGGGGACACTAACACCTGTGACAACTCTCCAAGACAGGAATTCCAATCACTTTGGAGAGATTCCCTCACACGTCCTGTTGTCCCCTGCTCAGGAAAGGAAGGAAAATCTCCCCAGCAGGACACAGGCAATACAAATAACCTGATAGGAATCGAAACCCTTCCCTACTGTATCAAAAACAAAAAATGTGTGAGCTTTAAGGCCTCATGCACACAAGGTGTTTGCCCAGCTCTCCTAAACACTTGACGCATGTAAACGCGTCTAGACGTGTTTAGGCGCTTGGGCATTCGTTTAATTGGTAAGAATACTCATTTATTCTGGTCAATTAAAAGAATTAGGCTGGGTTCACACTACTGTGAATTGGACGTGGGTTTCCCTGCATCCGATTCGCATGACAGGAGAGTGTGACTGGCTCTCAATAAAGCCGGTTCACACAGCTCCGGGACGGGCGCGGTCTGCATTTAAAAAGGGTCCTGCACGTCTTTGGTTCCGATTCAGGTGCGAATTCAGGCAAAAATTTGGATCCAATTCGCACCAGAATCGGTGACCAGGGACGCCACAGGCCCCATGCTGTGATTGGCAGCCGCTGCATATGTGAACCCGGCCTTAAAGGGGAGTTCCAGCCTTTTTTTATGTTTATTAAAAGTCAGCAGCTACAAAAAGTGTAGCTACTGACTTTTAATAAACAGACACTTACCTGTTCCACTGTCCAGCGCCGCGCCGCCTAGAGCTCCGCTCCTCTCCACTTCTTCTCCGCCGGCGCCTCCATTCATAGTGTGGGCACCCGGCCGTGACAGGCAATCGCCTGGGACCTGTCACGTCCCAGGTGATCACCTACAGGGAGGGGCCGCCATATGACGTATCGCCTAGGCGACCCCAGGGCGGAAGGAGGAAGTGGGACAGTAAGTCCCACTCCTACTGAAGCCCCCACTCCCCCCCCCAAAAAAAATTACATGCCAAATGTGGCATTTAAGGGGCGAGGAGTGGATTAAGCGGAAGTTCCAAATTTGGGTGGAACTCCGCTTTAAGCTCCCTTTTCACAGCTAATTGACAAAGTAGTTGTTCAGCGTTTCAGGTCAGTTTTTTAATCGGGATCATATCAGGATTGCATCAGTAGCCGGTCAGTTTTACATCAGGATCAGGTCAGAATTGTATCCTGTTCACAACTGAATGACATGTGCGATTCAGAAGCGTTCCCGTAGAAGTCACACCTGAGCCGGACTGCACTGCTCAGAAAACTGACAGGGCTCTTTTTCAATTCGCACGGAATCCGCACTCCGGCTGCACCGGACATATGTGAACAGGTACAATTGAAAGCAATGTTTTTTCACATGTAATGCGAATTGGATGCGGTTCAAAATGTATCCAATTCACATATATGTGAACCTAGCCTAAATGCTCAAGCGCTTGATGTACCTAGCATTAGGTGCGTCAAGAGTTTGTTTCTGCCAAAATGCTGCTGCTCCTGGATGCGCTGGCAGTGGGTATTTTTTTCTGCCTCTAAACGCATATGGGTGCCTGGACACATAGGTTAACATGCATGGGGCGTATAGTAAAAAAAGCCAGATGGCCTTAAAGCAGCATTTTTTAATGCTCAGTTTGCATGAGGCCTTAAAGTGGTGTTCCAGCCGCAATTTTTTTTTTTAAAAAGTCAGCAGCTACAAACACTGTAGCTGCTGACTTTTATTAAGGACACTTACCTGTCCTAGGCGCTCGCAATGTCGGCCCCCGAGGCAGATCCCTCGATCGTGACAGGTCCCGGCACCGCCATCTTCACTAAGGGAAACAGGCAGTGGAGCCTTGTGGCTTCACTGCCCATTTCCTACTGCTCGTGCGTTCGTCGTGCGGCGGTTTATGAATGGGTGGCTGTTCTCTGGGATGCACGCAGTTCCCAGAAGACACCGCGCCCCATTCCCCAGAACAACGCAAGGAGGACAAGAATGAAGACCAGCCACGGACTAGGAAGAGGCAGATTAGAAAGATCTGCCTAGCAACTGACATTTCTGGTATTTTTTATTTTTTTTTGGAGCATTTTTATGTCATTTTTTTTAGGGTGGACCTCCACTTTAAGCTCATTTGACTCTTTTTAGCAAAATTCCAATTAACATCAGAACAGACATGGTGCAGGAAACTTGCTTTCCATGCGCATTTCAAAACGCATTGCAGTCGCGATCTTCAGAGGGTGTCAATATTAAGATGACACCCCAAATGCAGTGTGTTTGCCTGCACCGATTCACATGGTACAGAAGCACCTTGCGATTGCAGTGAGTTTCCAATAATTGGGGATAAAACTTATTTTGTTGCGGTGCGATTTCAGCCTATTCAAAATGAACGGGCTGAAATCTCATTGCATAGTACAGCATGTGAATTAAACAGGAATGCACAGCGTGTTCCTGTGGTGTGAACCGGCTCCTAATGAATTCTGGTGGCTACAGGCAAAAGGAACTGTTCTTTCAATAGACACTTTGGGGTTGATTAATTAAAGGCAAATGGGCAGTCCACTTTGCAAGGGAATTTTCCCCAGACTTCCATTATCCAAACATGTATAAGCATTTTCCTTTTTTTAAATTTATTTGGTAAGGGATTGGGTAATTTTTGCAAAGTGAAATTTCACCACATTCTTTTACTTAAATTTTTTATTAGTCTCGCAAATTTTACAAACTTTTACTTATGAGTGCATCGGAAGGCATAGGCGATGCAATATACCATAAGACAATAAAGAAAACGTTAGTGGAAACAAACATAGCAAAGCAGAATTCTTATGACGATATGTTATGGAGTCCAGATTTCAGATGCAAGTACATAGGGGGGGGGGGGGGGGAGGGGTGTTATGGTGAGATAGTGGACAACTGTATACTTAAAGCGGAGGTCCGCCAAAGTTTTTTTTTCTTTAAAAGTCATCAGCTACAAATACTGCAGCTGCTGACTTTTAAAATATGGACACTTATCTGTCCAGGGCGCCCGCGATGTCAGCACCCGTGGCCGACCCGTCCCTCGGTCCTCGGATGCTGCTGCCACCATCTTCGGTAAGGGAATCAGGAAGTGAAGCCTTGCGGCTTCATTTTCCAGTTCCCTACTGCGCATGCGTGAGTCGCGCTGCGCAATCGAAATGGTTCCTGCTGTCTTTTGGGACCCGTGTGTCTCCCAGAAGACAGCGGGGGGGGGAAACGGGAAGTTGCCTAACCCCCGCGGGGGTCTATGCCCGGAAGTGGGTGCAAAAACCTGTATTATACAGGTATCTGCAGCCCCCTCGTTCCTGAAAGGTGCCAAATGTGAAACCGGAGGGGGGAGGGTTCCGAAAAGTGGAGGTTCCATTTTTGTGTGGACCTCCGCTTTAAACAATTAGGCAGAGAGAAAGGGCTGTGTTCTTCAAGGTAGGCTTCACCAGGTTCAACAGAGAGTAATACTGTGTAATTAACGAAGTAAGGTGGTAGTGTTGATATTGAAGTAATTGAGCCATGGGGCACATTCGCTCTGGAATTTAGGCAGGGTCAGGTTTACTTTGGCAAACATAAGTTCCATCTGTAGATGTTGATCAAGGTCAACTCCCTAGGGGACTAGTTGAGAAGAAGGTGACGAGATGATATTCCAGCTCCTTGTTATGGAGAGTCTAGCCGCAATTAGGATGTGGGTAAGGATGATATGCTAAAAAGCATCCCATGTTCCCTTTTCCAAGCCTAGCAATGCTAGTTGGGGTGTGATTTTTGTAGAGTTCCCATGATGTTGGTGATAAGGGTTTGAACAGATTGCCAGAAGGCGCAGAGGGCAGGACCACCAGACATGTACCGTGGACCCTGTGCCTCTGCAATTTCTCCAACAAGCAGGTGAACGGGATAGCGAAAAAAAGCGGGATAATTTTGTTGGCGTGTAATATCAATGGTGGAGTATTTTTTGCGCTATTTGCCAGTGCGATATGCATCTAGAGGCTTTCATGGTGAGGCATGTGGCAAGGTGCCTGGATGTTAGCTCTGTGGAAGAGTCCAGGGTATTTTCCCATTTTTTCATTGATGGAGTCTTCTCTGGGGTTTGTGTAGAGTCCAGCGTTTTGTAGAAAATAGAGGAAAATAGAGGATCCCTATGCAGGGCGGTCGTAGATTTTTTTATAAGGTAGGTAGTGAGGGGTTGATCCAATCTTATGATAGAGGACAGAGTATGTCACACTCTTAGGCACTTGAAGAAGTCCTTATTGGGAATATTGTAATCCTCATGTAGGTGTTGGAAGTGGCGTAGCTTGCCTTCATGTAGAATGTTCAATTGTGGTAATGCAGAAGGCTAGGGACATATCAGAGCATATTATTTCCAGCACAGCCAAAGGGAGAGATTCAATTGCTTTTTCCGAGAGACCGTTATTTTGATGATAAATTGAACTCCAGACTTTGAGGGTTGCGTTTACTGTGCTTAAGAAAGATGGCGTTGGTCGATGTTGTAGCCATATAGCAGCTAGCAGAGGTTTGGTGGGGTAGCGAAGGGCGGATTCTTCTATTTACGCCCACAGAGGGCGAGATGAGGGGGACCACCACTGTTGGGTTTGGTTTAGGAGAACTGCTTTGTAGTAGTTCTTGAGATTAGGAGCTCCAATTCCTGCTTTGGCCGTTGCAGTGCACATGATGGAGTGTTTAACTTTGGGGCATTTGCCATCCCAGATAAAGTTGTCGATGGTGCGTTGTAGCGTATCTAGTTGAGAAGAGAGTAGCGGTACTGGGAGAGTTCAGAACATATATAGCAGGTGTGGCAAAAGAAACATTTTGGATAGTGCTATCTTCCCAGCCCAGGTGAAATTTCACCACATTTAACTAAACATTGGGGGAAATTCCTTGCAAAGTTAAGCACCTATTTGCCTTTTTGTAAACCAAGCACCTGACTTGTGACGCCCATTTTTATGTTGTTTGCCATGTGGCCTAAAGGTTTGGTCACATTTTGGCCTCTTTTGGTGATTCCGCAGGTAGTTAAAACCCATAAGAAAGCACCAGGTTTGAGCTGGATAACTCAGTTCACATTGTGCAATTAAGATGGCCATAAATAGAGAGATTTTCTTTCCTGCAGCCATGTGTTGCAGGAAAGAAGATTGCTCAATTCCCCCGTCAACACAGTCATTGTTGATAGGGGGAATCCCTCCTTCAGAGCTATTGTGTTCTCCCGGCGGGGGTTTCCCCCCTGGGAGAAGACAGTGATTATTGCTAGCAGCTATAACACCCACTGGCAATAAAATCTGATAGGCTGGTTGTACCCAAGTCGATCAATCAATCAACTTGGGTACATTCAGCTTGCCCATACATGGTTCGAATCTCAGCGTGTTCCTGCTGAACTGGCCAAGAGTTCAACAATCTATGGCCAGCTTTAGGAGATAAGTGTGTTAGGGCAAAATGAATGCTGTCTGAGCACTAAGACTGTAGCTGCCTATTCTTCTGTATGGGTTCTCACGCAGGGTCTCCCCAGGGGAAAGCATCTGCAGGCAGAATGGTTCCTGTAAAACGAATATGTACTATATTGGATATTCTCCTGCATAGCACACAGTGTGAACAAGGCCTAAGTTAGGTGCATCCTATTAAACAGTGCTGCTGCCTGAAGTAACTAGTCAAGTGTTCTCCATCACCTTCTAACATGGAAATTGACAGATTAAAAATGACTGGTCGTGAAAACCAACACATTAATAACCACTTCTGACCTCCTAAAAATGCCAATTCCCTGGATGTCATGTTGACCCCTTTGGCATTAATGCTTTCTTGAGTGGCTGATCCATAATCATTATGCACAGCATTTTTTTTTTTTTTTTGGGGCAGTGGTGCAGGACAACAGTCAATCAACCTGTACTTTTTTAAGCTGGTCAGCAATGAAAGGCTCCATATAGCTCCCATGACAGGTATCCTTTAAGGTAAACTTTACTCAGGGGATAAAAGGGGGTTACCATTACTGGCCTCCTGCTATAAAAGGCTAGTTACCTGGCGGTTATATGAAGCCACTGGCTTTAGTACCTTCTAAAGGTAGCTTTACATGGATCAAAGTCCAGCAGACTTTTGTTGAAGGAACCGGGTGCAAAATTCTTGGCCGAACAGCACCTATATCCAAATCAGATGTAGGTACTGTTCAGGTATCCCGACATCGGCAGGTGTCAGCTGTCAGAATACAATAGAGGCCCTGCAGACTCTTCCATCTATGTGTTTGGCTTGGATGAGGGAATCAAGCAACATCTTACGCTGGCCATAGACAGTTCGAATCTCTCCCGGTTCAGCAGGGAGCGGCCCAGATTTGAACACTGTATGGGCAGGCTAATTGTACCCAAGTTGATCAATCGATCCAGCCTGTCTGATTTTTAATGCGTTTATGCCCGTGGCTATAGTTTCTAGCAATAATCAGTGTGTTATCCTGACCGGAACTGGGGGAACACATTAGCTTCATTGGAGGGATTCCCCCATTAACAGTGACTGTGTTGATTGGGGAAATCAAGCGATTTTCTTTCCTGCAACCTGTGGTTGCAAGAACGAATATTGCACCATCTATGGCCAGTTTTATTATGCTTTACTGATCTAGAACAAATATAAAAATTAGGAAAGTCAGGAATCTTTATGTGCATACTTGTTCTGTGTTTGTAACTCAGAGTATTGAAACAAAAGGATCAATGTGAAACCCAGGATTTACAGAAAAAGAGTCCGCAATGGAAGCCTCCATGTTGATCTCAGGAAGAGTGAGGACCATTTGGTGATATGTTTCGGCCTTGTGTATGTCAGACCAGTTTATTGCTACAAAATACTTTTCATTTACATTCCCATTGTCCCTTCTTCATACTGGTGTACAGAACCATACATGTATTTTAAAGTTTTATTGCAAACCCTTGGGTTTGATCACAGAAAGGTACATTTTCTCTTATTATAGTACATTGGCATTTTTTGTACGTACATCCATAAGTTTAAATATACAGCTCTAGTATATATACACAATATATACAAAGATGGTCAGGAATGTCAAAAATAAATCATAAATAATGTACATTTAAACCACATATTACAGCTTCAAACAACTAAATGTGGGGCATTTTGGTCCATAAAACCCATTTCTAAAAATAGAAATCTTTGAATAGCAGCAATGCTTTACTTCAAGCATTTTAAACCAAAAAAGGTAATTGCAAGCCCATGGCAATACACTTAGTTAGTACTATCCAAACAAAACAAAAAATGTACATTAAACTTCACTTCCACATATGGAAGAAAAAAGGTACAATGCCCCAGAATTAGTGTCACATTAAGGTGTGAACATCACAGTTCTACTGCGATGGTAAGTCACACTCATACCACTGTTCACTTGTGAAAGCAGAGTCCACCAGCCAAGAAATTCCATCTCATCCGGACAGTTCTCAAGCTATTCTGGACCTCCGATTTAGAAAGGCACGTTGCAAAACGAAAACAAATCAGACTAAAACTTCAGATGTTCTTCCGCCTTGAAGATTCTTCCTGAAACTCCTCAATCTGCTTACAAAGTCTGGGATCTGCAGTCTCACTGGCAGAGCTGGTTCTTCATAAAAACCAGCCCCCTCACAGCTGAAGGCCATTGCCTGTATTAAAGTCACTTATTGTCCCTCGTTGACTAAGCTCCACTGTGCGTTCATCCAGAAAAACTGATCATGTTGAAATTAAGGCTGTGATGCTGTCATGAAGGATGTGCAACTTTTGTGACTCGACTAAGAAAATGTGACCACATGGTGACGGAAGCCTTTCTCAAAGGAAGGACTCCATGGGTGGGGCATAGGAGAAGCCCATAAAAGCTTCTGCTGCTTCTTTAATGCTGGCTGTTATTAGAATGCTGTCAGGTGACTGGCCAATAGAATTTGGAACCGGTTCTTCTGTGAATTCAGGATCAAAGTGTTGCAAATCGCTTGGGCCACTCTATTAAAAAGGAAGGTAAACAAAAACAGTTTAGGACCATGAACTTGCAAATGAAGGCGATACTTCCCCACTATGCTACCTCAGCAATATAAACCGCTTACAAATAAGGTCATGCTCTAAGATGGACACTCTGTCCCCGTGTTTTATCAAGTTACAGATTAGTGCTGCGAATCTAAATATACATATGAATCCTGCATGACTGCACTAACGTCCTAATTCATTCTCATTCAAGACACAAATGGGGGAGACTTACTAAAACTGGAGCACTCAGAATCGGGTGCAGCTGTGCATGGTAGCCAATCAGCTTCACACTTGAGCTTGTTCAATTAAAGCTGGCCATACACCATTAGATTGTCTGCAGATTTTCGATGGTTAGATGGAAAAAGTGGGAGATTCCTCTATCCACACAGTTAATATACATGGAGAAATCTGTTGCACTTTTTCCATCTAACCATAGAAAATCTGCAGATAATCTAATGGTGTATGGCCAGCTTAAGCTTTGTCAATAAAACCTGAAATCTGATTGGTTTCTATGCAGAGCTGCACCGGATTTTGCACATCAACCCCAATGTGTGATTTGCAAGCAAGTGAACTAATTAAACTGCAAGTCTAATGTCTTCCAACATTAAAAATAGCCTGGCGTTAAGACATAGCTGCTTAATACTTACCACATTTGGGTTAAAGGGAGGCGTAATCTTCTTATTGATGAGATCATCCCAATTAATTGGAGAGAAAAAGATGTGGTTCTTAATCTCCATCTGTCAGCAAAGGAAAAATAGGATTAGACCATCAAAAGTAATTATGCAGACATGATCTTTGAGTGTCAGAGCAGCATGGGAATTTTGTACATGGAATCTGCACTTACAAAGTCATTCTTGGCACCAAGTCTTTTAGTGCGATCTTTCTGCAGTAGGCCCTCCAGAAGATTCCTGGCCGAGTTGGTTATGTTTGGTTTCAGCTGCAGGGGCTTATTTAGGATGTTGTCATACATCTCAGCTGTGTTACGGCTGTAAAACGGTGGCTGTGGGAGGGAAAACAAGCCTTTTGTTAGATTTGTGGACAACCCGCATTACCATTATTACCAAAAAAAAGGCAGTGGGGTTTATTTACCAAAACTAGAGAGTGCAAAATCTGGTGCAGCTGTACATGGTAGCCAATCAGCTTCTAACTTCAGCTTGTTCGATTAAGCTTTGACCAAAAAAAAACTGGAAGCTGAATGGTTTCTATACAGAGCTGCACCAGATTTTGCACTCTCTAGTTTTAATAAATGAGTGTGAATTATAAATGATTTGGATGCTACTTACCAGGCCATAAAGCATTTCGTACAGTACTGCTCCTAAGCACCACCAGTCAACTGTTCTGTCATAAGGCTGTTTGTGAAGAACCTCTGGTGCTAGATACTGTAAACGGAATAAAAAGGATTAGATAAATCACATTCTGAAGTACAGCAATAAAAAGTTACACAATATCAATAAAAAAAAGCAAAAAAAAAAAAAAAAAAAAGATAAACATACCTCTGGAGTGCCACAGAAAGTAGAAGTTGTGCCATTGGGCTCAATGTTTTCCTTGCAAAGTCCAAAATCGGTAAGAACAATGTGACCCTGTGAATCCAGTAATATGTTCTCAGGCTTCAAGTCTCTGCAAAGAAAAAGCAAATAAGATAAGACAGTGCTCAATGCCTACACACGAGACAGTGCTCGGTGCATTCGACATATGGAGTCATCTGGATTAAGGAAAGGCAACTGACCTGTAAACAATATTCAGAGAATGCAGGTATCCCAGTGCACTGGCTATTTCAGCTGCATAAAATCGAGCTCTTGGTTCCAGGAAGCAACGCTCTCTTTGTAGATGGTAGAATAGCTAAAAAGAGAAAATATAAATAAAGATTAGAAAAGACGCTCAAGCAGCTGCACTTAGACAATTGACGTGTACTGGTATGCAAAGCTAGAAGACAATGGCTGGAAGTTGCTGGCTGCAGCAGCCTGACCCTTGGCAGCCCATAGGGAAATGCTAAATCTAGTAACTTTCCACCCTTCAGCAGTATTTTCCCATAGTGAAAGAAAAAAAAAAAAAAAGACAATGCTACAGCTAGCTGAAACAGGAAAAGGTATGCTGGATGGAACTCCTGCTTACCTCTCCACCATTGATGTAATCCAAAATGAAGTATAATCGGCTGGACGTCTGGAAGGAGAAGTGAAGCCCGACCAGGAAAGGGTGCTTGACGTTTTTTAATAGCACGTTACGTTCTGACATTATGTGTTTTTCCTAAGGATATAAAAAAAGAGAAAAAGCACATCAGCTACTGACAAACCGGAGACACTACCATCACAGAAGAAAAATAAAATAAATTAATTAATAAAAACAATACTAATAAGATTTTATTTATGTATATATATATATATATATATATATATATATATATATATATATATATATAATGTTATTAGTATTATTTTTTATATATTAATAATTTTCTTTAAAAATACTGATAAAAAAATCAATATATATATATATATATATATATATATATACACACACACACATACATACATACAAAAAAAAAATGTATATATATATATATATATATATATATATATATATATATATATAAAGTTATTAATATTATTTTTAGTATATATATATATATATACATACCGGTATATATATATATATATATAATTTTTTTTTATTATTATTTTTAAAGAAAAATATTAAAAATACGAATTAGATAAATGTTTCTGCCTATAAGAAGCAACCATTTTTTTTTTTTTTTTTTCTCCAAACGAGGTTTAAAAGAATTAACAAACATTGTGATTGGTTGCTATGTACAGAAGATTATTTTCCTATAACACTCATAATACATCAACCCATATTTCACAACTGATTATAGACTTATATATTTGGTTTCCTTAGCAGCACACTGTTTGTCATAACTTTTCCTCCTTCTCGTCAGCACAGTTCATAATTCCAGACTGACCAGTATGAGTCACATTGAAGCAAGTAAACACAAGTCATAATTACCTCTTTTTTCTTAAGGATGGCTTTCTTCTGTAAAACTTTAACCGCATAGAATTTTTCATCCACTGTGTGCCTTGCCAGGAGCACTTTTCCGAAGCTGCCCTTCCCGATGATTTTCAGAAACTGGAAGTCGGATGGCTTGGCATGAGGATTGGATGATGGACCAAGGTTGATCTGTTGTGATGGGCTAGGCTGAAAGGCAAAATGGTCTTACTTAGTATATGGCAAGGTATCCATATAAGTTGTTTAAAAAAAAATAAAAAAATAAAGCATCTTAGAAGCCTATAATCAATGGTTATAAGCATTTGGCATCTTAGAAGCCTATAATTAATTGTGATATGCATTTGATGCTTGTGTATTATTAGATGACAAATCCTGAATGAAACAGTAACTTTGGCTTCCCATTATTCTGTGTGCATTGAATTGTAGGTGTGAAGTAGCCCAGTTAGTTTCCCATTCGCACTTAGCCCCCCCATTCATAGAATGTGAGCGGCTTCAGGCAATTTTGGAGCATGTTTTACTTTGTGTATTTGTACACGTGTTTTTTTGGGGCATTTTCAGACACAAGTTATTTTATTTTAGCAAATAGAAAGCTAGTTACTAGGAGAAGGAAAGGCATTAAGTGCATTTTCAGGAGCTCCTATTGATGTCTACAGGGCCAAAAAGGCAAAACTCTGCCCCCAAAGAAGCTCATCTACTTGTTTTGAGTGACAAAGCTTCAAACAATACAATTGATACAATTTATATATAAGAATTGAATATAATGAATATATATATATATATATATATATATATATATATATATATATATATATATATGACTTCCCTTTAAATTGTAAGCTCCACAAGCATGACCCTCCTATTCCTTCTGTATTGAACTGTATTGTAATTGTACTGTCCCCCTTTATGTTTTAAAGTTATGCGTAAGCTGTTGGCGCTATATAAATCCTGTATAATAATAATAATAATATAATGGGCATCTTGATGTTGAGCATTGAAGATAGATAATATGTTCCTGAACCCCAACATAGACTGGTATCAATCCCTGTGATGCTATGCAAGAACCCACAAAGGGGAAAAACTGGGGAAAATTTGACTTTTTAATACTAAAAAAGATATAAGCAAAATAACAAGGCATAAATACTTGTCTAAAAGTACATTTTATGCGAACAATATTAAAAAGCCCCTAGAAGAGCAGGGGTTAATATAGTGTCACATAAAATTATCAAGTACAGAACTATAGAAGCTAAAACTACCGTATTTATCGGCGTATAACACGCACAGGCGTATAACACGCACCCTAACTTTAAGAGGGAAGTTTCAGGAAGAAAACTTTCCACAGCCCCCTGCGTATAACACGCAGGCACAGTTTACCCTCTATTTTCAGGGTAAAAAAGTGAGTATTATACGCCAATAAATACAGTATATAGGACACAAGCTTGAGCATTGAAGAAATGTGCTTCAAATCGCTCCGGTGTGAATGGGTGGCAAACTGCAGATCATAGATGTGAACCAGCCACAATTTCTACTTGGCATGCATGCTAATATCGCAAAATGCAAGCGTTTTGCAGCATGAAAATGGACACAGGTTAAACAATCATTAACAGAAGCAGCAATAGATACTTACAGGGGGTGAGGGATTGTCGTTTAACAGTTCTGGCTCTGAAGGTTGTGAAATATTCAGCATGGATTGCACTTCATTACTGAAATAAAAGAACAAAAACAAACTTGTGAATAAAGTCCACTTTGGCCACTAGGAGGCAGTGTCACACATACAATTCTGACTCTATACTATAGGATACTATGAATGGAAGAAAAGTATTCTCTGCCTTCAGATCAGCCTCACATCATTGTATTTTGGGAGCGCAACAAAAATCCAAGGACTGCTCGAGTTATAAAGCTCATCATACACGTTACAATCTGATTGGACAATTTAGATCTCCCAAATAGTGCCAATTGATTGGGTAGCTTAGGTAGGTCCTTATAGACCATAGTTTAGGTACGATTGTACAATTTAGATCTCCCAAATAGTGCCAATTGATTGGGTAGCTTTGGTAGGTCCTCATAGACCATAGTTACGGTACGATTGTACAATCTAGATCTCCCAAATAGTGCCAATTGATTGGGTAGCTTAGGTAGGTCCTTATAGACCATAGTTTAGGTACGATTGTACAATTTAGATCTCCCAAATAGTGCCAATTGATTGGGTAGCTTTGGTAGGTCCTCATAGACCATAGTTACGGTACGATTGTACAATCTAGATCTCCCAAATAGTGCCAATTGATTGGGTAGCTTAGGTAGGTCCTTATAGACCATAGTTTAGGTACGATTGTACAATCTAGATCTCCCAAATAGTGCCAATTGATTGGGTAGCTTAGGTAGGTCCTCATAGACCATAGTTTAGGTATTATTGTAGCATGTATGGTGAAGAACGACGGCTGGTATATACAAAGCAGGCAGATTTGTGCAGTCATCAATGAATACAAAGTTTTCCTAGCAGTAGATGATGGAAGTAGGTCCATCCCATGTCTATAAGGTAAGTAAGAAAGTCCACTTACTGCTTGCAGGTGTAGGTGTTGGTGGAGATCTTCTGGATGAAATCATTGAGACCCATTCTCCTTTGCTTCATGAAAGCTGTAAGACACAAGAGATAGGTAGAAGATGAGTACAGCTACAAATGATGGTACAGATGATAATCCAACAAATGTCCCCCTATGTCCTCTCCATTAGGGTCCCCATGTCCTCTCCTGAGCACTCACCGATCAGCAGGGCCACCATGCCCCTCATCTTGGAGTAGGTAAGTGTGCTGGGCACGTTGTCCGTGCTCTTTACTGTCATAGTGATGTAGTAGATGGATAAATCCCTGTTGGAGATTGTACAGTCCCGAGAGCTCCACTGATTCTACAGCCCTCTCGGCTCTGTCTGCCTTTATATATGGGATGAGTCCGGGGAGGCGGGGCTAGCACACAATGAAACAAACTTGGCTCGGGTTCAAAGCGCCCAGATCCAGCTGGGGTCAGTCAGCTGGTGAATACCGGAGCTGGGGCACCGCCCCCTCGTTCGTCTGATGGCGACACAAGGGGGCGGGGTGTGTGCGGGCTCACTTCTTTTCTGGAGGGGAGAAGAAGAACTTCTTGTCCTCCGATGTTATCGGCCAGTGCCAAGAGGAAGGAGAAGGGGGTGCGGGGGGGACCTATGTACAGTACATACCACAACGCCCAGCAGAACCTGCTTCACCAGACACATACAACAGGGACACTGCGGGTTACATATACATTCCCAAATCACTCATTTCCCATACTAATCACACATAGGCAGCGGAGGCACAACGGTGCTTGTCAGTGCCTGTCATATACAAGGGACGGAGGCTGGGATCACACAGATACAAGGGTGCAGGGCTGTGATCTCATAGGAGAGGGGGGGGGGGGGGGTACAGAGCTGGGATCACACAGATAAAAGGGTGCAGGGCTGTGATCTCATAGGAGAGGGGGGGTACAGAGCTGGGATCACACAGATACAAGGGTGCAGGGCTGTGATCTCATAGGAGAGGGGGGGGGGGGGGTACAGAGCTGGGATCACACAGATAAAAGGGTGCAGGGCTGTGATCTCATAGGAGAGGGGGGGGGTACAGAGCTGGGATCACACAGATAAAAGGGTGCAGGGCTGTGATCTCATAGGAGAGGGGGGGTACAGAGCTGGGATCACACAGATACAAGGGTGCAGGGCTGTGATCTCATAGGAGAGGGGGGGGGGGTACAGAGCTGGGATCACACAGATAAAAGGGTGCAGGGCTGTGATCTCATAGGAGAGGGGGGGGGGTACAGAGCTGGGATCACACAGATAAAAGGGTGCAGGGCTGTGATCTCATAGGAGAGGGGGGGTACAGAGCTGGGATCACACAGATAAAAGGGTGCAGGGCTGTGATCTCATAGGAGAGGGGGGGGGGTACAGAGCTGGGATCACACAGATAAAAGGGTGCAGGGCTGTGATCTCATAGGAGAGGGGGGGTACAGAGCTGGGATCACACAGATAAAAGGGTGCAGGGCTGTGATCTCAGGACAGGGGGGTACAGAGCTGGGATCACACAGATAAAAGGGTACAGGGCTCTGATCTCATAGGACAGGGGGGTACAGAGCTGGGATCACACAGATAAAAGGGTACAGGACTCTGATCCCATAGGAGAGGGGATTACAGAGCTGGGATCACACAGATAAAAGGGTACAGGGCTGTGATCTCATAGGACAGGGGGGTACAGAGCTGGGATCACACAGATAAAAGGGTACAGGGCTGTGATCTCATAGGACAGGGGGGTACAGAGCTGGGATCACACAGATAAAAGGGTACAGGACTCTGATCCCATAGGAGAGGTGAGTACAGAGCTGGGATCACACAGATAAAAGGGTACAGGGCTGTGATCTCATAGGACAGGGGGGTACAGAGCTGGGATCACACATATAAAAGGGTACAGGGCTGTGATCTTATAGGACAGGGGGGTACAGAGCTGGGATCACACAGATAAAAGGGTACAGAGCTCTGATCTCATAGGACAGGGGGGAACAGAGCTGGGATCACACAGATAAAAGGGTACAGGGCTGTGATCTTATAGGACAGGAGGGTACAGAGCTGGGATCACACAGATAAAAGGGTACAGGGCTCTGATCTCATAGGACAGGGGGGTACAGAGCTGGGATCACACAGATAAAAGGGTACAGGGCTGTGATCTCATAGGGCAGGGGGGCACAGAACTCTGATCTCATAGGACAGGGGGTACAGGGCTGGGATCACACAGATAAAGGGGTATAGCCAGGGCTCGGATCACATAGATTAGAGGGTACAGAGGTTGAAATCCCACAAGACAGTGGGTACAGGGCTGTGATCTCCTAGGACAGGGGGATACATGGGGCACTGATCACACACACAGATAAGGAGTACAGGGCTGGGACTACACAGATAAAGGTGTTCAGTGTTGTGATAACATAGAATGGGAGTAGAGAGGCTGACATTATTCCAGAAATCAAGGGGGTACAGGGTTGTGATCTCATATATTAACAAGGGCTGGGGACGTGAGCCCACAGATCAGGGAACAGCAGTTGTGATCACACAGATAAAGGGGTACAGGGCTGTGATCACACAAATAAAAGGGTACAGGGCTGTGATCACACAGATAAAGGCGTTCAGTGTTGTGATACCATAGAATAGGGGGTACAGAGGCCGAAAGTTGTGATCTCAAAAATCAAAAGGGCTGGGGAAGTGATCCCACAGATCGGGAGTACAGCGCTTGTTACAGATAAAAGGAGTAGGGAGGCTGTGATCTCATAGGATAGGGGGTTCAGGGTTGTGATCATATAGATTAGGGGGCACAGAGGCTGTGATCCCACAAATCAGGGGGTACAGAGGCTGTGATCATGCAGATCAGAAGGGACTGGTCTGGGGCATGGATCACACAGATCCAGGGATACCGACTAGTGATCCCATAGATAAGGCGATGTAGAGGCTGTGACTCCATAGATCAGAAAGGACCGAGGTAGACATTTTACAGATCAGGGGGCACAGAGACTGTTATCTTATAGATCAGACAGTACAGAGGCTGTAATCCCACATATATAGGGTCTACCGACTACCGAGCTGTGATCCTATTCTTATAAAGTGGGGGGCTGTAATCCCACCACAAATCAGGGGGTACAGGGCAGTGATCCCAGAAGTAACTGGGGAGTGACCTCATAGGGGTGTGCAGTGATAGATCAGAAGGGACTGGAGCAGTGACCCTACAAATAAAGGGGCACAGGACTATGATCACACAGATGAGAAGGGACTTGGGCATGGATCCAGTAGGTCAGAGGTATAGTCTAGGGCAGTGATCCGATAGATCAGAAGGGACTGGGCCAGTAATCTCACAGATTAGAGGGATGATGATCACATGTGCCCAGGATCCCCCTGTCTAATCTAAGCACAGAAGACTCAGAGCTGGGCTGATGACACTATACATAAAGCATTGCATTGCTCCACTCCATAACCCCATCACATCTAATAATAAGAGGGGATCCCCACCAGAGTCAGATCACAGTAATGACCATTAGATCTGCAGTGTACATGGAATCATGGTGTTTTTCTCCCTGTAATACAAGGAATCCATTGCTCTCCACCTATACTGAGCTGTATTAGCTGTTCTGCGTGGAGCAGGTGTTTCTCCAACGCACTGGTGGGAGGCAATGACAACAACACACAGCACATCCCACTCATTTTACTCATCTCCCCCCATAGCACATGTCACAGTGGGCAGAGGGAGTCCCTGTGGAGGTGTGTGGACAAGTGTGACAAGGAAAACAAAGCCAGGCATTCCCTGCTGAGCTGATCAACACTGATCCCTTCACTAACCTAACCAGTCTGATGATTTCCACAGTCATTAGAAACATCAATTTCCTCTGTGTTACTGGTTCTGGGGTGATTGGGCAGGGTTGGGTGACAGGGATGCAGCTACTATGGGGGACAACACTGGAGCAGCTGTGCATAGCTAGCAACCAATCACTTTCTAGCTTCAGCTTGTTCAGTTAGGCTTTGAAAATAAAAGATAGAAGCTGATTGCTCCAGTTTTGATTAATTATCCTCAATGTTTATTATCGCCTTCATAATCCTTAATATATTACATAGATCTGCACTAGTGATTGCTTCACTCTGCCACCATGTAGAATACTTGGACCTATAGATGCGTGTCTCTGCAATCTGTTTTATGTGATAGCCACCAAAAAGTGCAAAAATGTTTTGCAAAAATAAAAAAACTGTTTAAAAAAGAAATAAATATCCATTAGCTGCTTCTAAATGCCCTTAAAAATGCATTGTGGGATCCATCAAAAACCCACAAACAAGTCTTTTGCAAAAATAAAATCTGGTTAATAAAAAAGGAAACGTTCCTCAGCTGCTCTTGATGTGTCCTCTAAATCAGGGGTCTCCAAACATTCTAAACAAAGGGCCGGTTTATTGTCCCATCAGACTCTTGGAGGGCCGGACTTTGGCCAGCGGGGGGTGGAAATTTTCCTGGCATCAGTGGGACTAAACATATGGTATTAGGGGAGAAATAGTGCCCCATCATTGGTATCATAGGGAGGAATAGTGGCCCATTAGTGGTGTCAGTGGGAGAAATGGTGCTCCACTGTCAGTGTCAGATGTCAGAATAGTGTCTCGTATCAGTGGGAGGGATACTGCCCCAAGGGCCGGATAAAGACAAGCAAAGGGCCGCATCTGGCCGCAGTTTGGAGACCACTGCTCTAAATGAAGTGACACCATAAACTCATATGAAGAGATAAAACTGGTTTCCATAAAATGACCATGTCCCCTGTCCTGAATCTCTACTGCTACTCCTTTAATATTATACAACTTTCTTATTCAATTTCCTTTAGATGTACCTTCAGCCCTGGTTCACACTGATGCGATGTGGAAAACGCACAATATTCGCTGCGTTTCCCTGAATTGCATCGCACTGCTTCTCAATCACATGGCATTTATGCAGTCTGCTGCAGGCGTCAATGTTAGAGTAACGACACCCCTTGAGGCTAGGTTCACAATCCTGCGAAT
This sequence comes from Rana muscosa, assembly GCA_029206835.1. Classification (NCBI taxonomy): domain Eukaryota; kingdom Metazoa; phylum Chordata; class Amphibia; order Anura; family Ranidae; genus Rana; species Rana muscosa. Next base: position 845,846,081 of record CM055121.1, read on the forward strand.
TTTATTGCAAATTTGAGCCGTTGCGATTTCTCAAATTCGAAAGTCATTAAAATAACATTGTTTTCTATTAGTGCCGTTCACATCAGTGCGGTGCGAATCGAAGCTGTGGGGAAAACAGGGTCCTGTGCGAGTTTGACCTGTGTGCGATGCGAATTCAGCTCTATAGACTGGCATTCCCTGAAATCGCGGCAAATTCGCGGCAAAAAACGCAGCCGCAAAATCTCGATTTTGAATTCGCAGCAGTGTGAACCTAAACAGATCACAATACGCAGTGCGATTGCCAGAATAGCATCGCATGGGTGTTTACAGGTGCTATTCCGGGGGGGAAAAAAGGGTCCTGCAGCATTTTGGCGCAGATACGATGTGATTTGAGCCACACAAAATGCGGTGCGATTCCTGCGCAAAATAAATGTGGTATTTTCCACGCACCAGTGTGAACTTAAGCTCAACTATGTAGTGCAAGGGGCTGCCTGATTGCATACAAATTGAAAATGTTTAGGTTTGACCTCATATTATAAGATTTTGGTCAAAAGTACGAGAAAATTGTATACAGGCTCATTGGTTTCTATGCAGAAGTGAGCCTGATTTTGCACTTTCCAGCTTTAGTAAATAAACCCCATTGTGTACTTAAAAGTGGGGTATGCCTGTAATGTATGGCCAACTTTAGTGACACTGCACAGCTTCTCCTGCTGTTACGTTCAGCAATAGCACGTTCCCAGCACAAGGGGGCGCCCACAAGACACACTTTGACATATCCAGACATTCTATAGTACATACAGTATAGCTGTGCTCTGAAATGTACACTTTACATTTTTTCACTGACATTTTCACTGTACTCATTAAAACGAACCACAAAGTGACCGAGAAGCCAAATGTTACATGTCACAGGCTGGATTTTTTCCATGAGATGTAAACTTTTTTGTTTTCCTATCCATGATCATGTATCCTAAAAGTTACAAGTTACAAGTGAAAACATTGATCTACAAAGTGGCAACATATTTTCCAAATAACAATCAGCCAAAACAAATGAAACTAGAGCAGGAAACCAAATCCTGTGCAAACAAGCAGTAAGTGATCTCCATCAAGCCACCCACCCCTATCATGGTATGGTAAATACCATCCATCAGCCCAGCCAGCACATCTCCTCCTAAAGTCATTCAAAGTGAGCTGAGAATCCTCAGACAATACTAAGTCCATAAAGAGATTAAACACATCAGGCAGACAAGTTATTGACAGCTCCAGCAGAATCAGCAGAAAACAATAGGACTTTCCCTTGTATAAAAGCCTGCAGGACAATGTCACCCTCCCCAGTCCCAGATCTTCACACCTTATCCTATTCATCTTATATGGTGATCAGATTGTACACAATGGCTTTTATCTATAGACCAGGAAAGCTTACCTTTCAGAGGAGACTTTTCTGTCTTGGTTCTCATGTTGGAATGCAGAGATGTAATAATAATCCACAGTCAGATCTCACTCCACCCCTCCTTCTACAGTGCTCAGGGAAAAGGGAGCCTCTCTATTGCAGCCTGCTACTTTATGAAGCCACAGGCACTCAGATTAGCATAGAGCAGATAAGGGTAGGCTGCTTGGCTCTGCCCAGGATCACAGTCCAAGTGACAGCAATCAACTGCTTCCAAAAGTCACCAGGGTGAAAGGACTATAGGAGAGGAGAGGAGGGGAGAGGAGAGGAGGGGAGAGAAGAGGAGAGGAGAGGAGGGGTGACAACCTGGGACAAGGAAGGAAGCTCTCAAGGGTCGCCTGTCTTCTTCTTGCTGTGGCGCCTGGCTGGGGTTGTCACATTGCCTTGTGTCATCTGCAGGAAAGTCAGCTTTGTTGAGACTTTTCTTCCTCCGGGCCGGATACCCAGAGGGTGGAGCAGGCGCCCCCTGTTCAGCCCTGCCACCTACTAAGCATTTCCTAACAGGAAAAATACACTTTTTTCCCCCTTCCTTAGCCACTGATCCCATCTATGAAGAAAGCTCAATGAGCTGCACATTGTTGGAGTCTGATCCAATACTACAGGGTCAGCTCACACTTCTAAAGGAAAACACAAATCAAGAAGCACTCATACTGAGTCTACAGACTTTCTCTAACTTTTTAACACAGAGGAACCCCCGAAATAACGTTCAGATCTCAGGGAACCCCTGCTAATAATTATTATATTGACGGGTCAGGGGACATCAGGGGCCGATTTATAAAAACGGGTGCAGCTGTGCCTGGTAGCCAATCAGCTTCTAACATCAGCTTTGACAATAAGCCCCTGTTCACATCGGGCCCATTTGACATGCGATTTGACATGTCAAATCGCCCGTTAAATCGTTGCCTATTGCCAGCAACGGCACAATCCGAATCGGTGCGACGCCGACACTTTTGGCGACTTCAGGGGCGATTTCAAAAGACATCTGTGCAGGAACCCGCACAGATGTCTCTGAAATTGCTCCAAAAGTCGGACTGAAGCCCACGTTCACACTGGGCCGATTTGGCATGCAATTTGACATGTCAAATCGCATTCTAAATCGGCATCTATTGCCGCACGGATTCCCAAAAGTAGCTCCTGTACTACTTTTGGTGACTTCGGGGGCGATTTGAACAGACATCTATGCATGAACCCGCACAGATGTCTGTCAAATCACCCCCAAAGTCGGACTCAGGGCTGGTGCTACCACTAAGCAAACTAGGCAGCCGCCTAGGACACACTGCTGCCTAGGGCGCCCAGCCACTAGTGTTCCTACTCGCTTCTCTCTGTAGCAAGCAACTAAGTCTCAGCCTCAGCAGGCAGCCGCCACTCCGTTCACACTTAGTGTTAGAGGCACAGCGGCGGCAGAGGACTGTGTCTGTGTCCCGACTCCCGAATTCATGGAAGCATGCAAACATTCATTGATGGGCGATGGTAGGGTGCATTGATGGGCGCTGGTGGGGCTGCATTTGATGGGCGCTGGTAAGGCAGCATTGATGGGCGCTGGTGAGGCTGCATTTGATGGGAGCCGGTGAGGCTGCATTTGATGGGCGCTGGTGAGGCTGCATTTGATGGGCGCTTCATTAAAAAGGTGGAGTATACATGGGCAGGGCAAAGGGGGTAGAGTCAGGGGTGGAACCAGGGGGGGTGGCGGAAAAATTAGGTTTCGCCTAGGGGGTCAAAAATCCTTGCACCAGCCCTGCTCGGATTGCATTGCCGGTTTGAAATCATGCGAGTTCAGCTGAACTGGCACGATTTCAAACCCGCCCTTAATGTGAACCTAAACGTGATGCGGTTTTGAAATTATGAGAGTTCACCTGAACTCGCACAATTTCAAAGCCGCATTCAGTATGAACCCAGGCTAAAACCTGGAAGTTGATTGGTTTTTATGCACAGCTGCACCAGATTTTGCACTCTCCAGTTCAGCCTCGATCACATTGACTGCGGCTTTGACTTGATCTGAAATCACACAATTTCAAAGCCGTATCTCAGTGCGACTTCGGGTGCGACTTGGAAGACATTTGTGCGGCTTCATGCACAGATGTCAATGCAAGTCACAACTGAAAACTGCAAAAGTAGTGCAGAAACTCGTTTTTCAAATCGACGTGGCACCGCAAAGTCGGCATTGCACTGATTTAAACAGTGTGATTGCCGACAATTAGGTGCTACTTGTTGAATCGCATGACAAGTTGCTCCAATGTAAACAAGGTCTTTTAGTAAATCAAGCGCATTAGAGTAAAGAGTGAGCTGAGACATAAGAAAAAAGTAAAAGAATAAAGAATGTGGTATACTAAGCATGTTTGACACCCAGGGGGTTCTATAAGATACAATTATTTTCAGCAATAAAAATGAAACTAAACAAATACTAATACATAAAAACTCATCATTGATGGTCAATGGAAAAATAGCCCATTACCTAGATTGTCAATGGTCAGTAGCCCCCTTACATTTGTGGTCAGTGTAATGTCTATTACATTGGGGGGCATTAATTCCGGACCACCGCACGACTATATACGTCGGCACTTTGAAGAGGGATATCTCTGTTATGGCAGCAGCTAGCTGCCATAACCCAGGTATCCATCTCTTCAGGCAGCGGTCCGGTTTACGGTAATGGTGGTCTCTGCGGCGGATTTGCCACGAGATCACTGTTATCGGCGGGCGGGAGAGGGCCCCCCTCCCGCTGCTCTCCCGCGCCCTCCGCTGCTTACCGGTAGCGGCGGAGGCGATCGGGTCCTGTCTCCTGCTTGGTATGGATACGAGTGAGGGGAAGATGGCCCCCACCCGTCTCCATACCATAGCAGGGCAAAACCAACGTCAAAACGCCAGTTCCGCCCATAGCTCTTAAAGGGACATTTTTTTTTGTAATTTTTTCAAATGACAACATTTTTATTTTTTTTGCATTTTAGTCTAAATATGAGATCTGAGGTCTTTTTGAGTCCAGATCTCATATTTAAGAGGACCTGTCATGCTTTTCTTCTATTACAAGGGATGTTTACATTCCTTGTAATAGGAATAAAATTGACCCAATTTTTTATTTAAAACAGTGTAAAAATAATTAAAATAAAGTAAAATAAATAAGATATATATATATATATATATATATATATATATATATATATATATATTAAAGCATCCCATCCCGAAGAGCTAGCGCGCAGAAGCGAAAGCATACTTGAGCAGCGCCCGCATATGAAAACAGTGTTCAAACTACAGATGTGAGGTATCGCCTCGATTGTGAGAGCGATAGCAATAATTCTAGCCCTAGAACTCCTCTATTACTCAAAAGATGCAACCTGTAGAATTTTTTAAACGTCGCCTATGGAGATTTTTAAGGGTAAAAATTTGACGCCATTCCACGAGCGGGTGCAATTTTGAAGCGTGACATGTTGGGTATCAATTTACTCGGTTGAACATTATCTTTCACAATATAAAAAAAATTGGGCTAACTTTACTGTTGTCTTATTTTTTAATTCAAAAAAGTGTATTTTTTCCAAAAAAAAGTGCGCTTGTAAGACCGCTGCGCAAATACGGTGTGACAAAAAGTATTACAATGACTGCCATTATATTCTCTAGAGTGTTAGAGAAAAAAATATGCATAATTTTGTGGGTTCTAAGTAATTTTCTAGCAAACAAAACTTGTTTTTAACTTGTAAAACACATCTGAAAAAGAGGCTCGGTCCTTAAGTGGTTAAAATGCTACCTCAAACTGGCCATAGGTGGATCTTTTTTTTTTTTAATCATTCAGCAACCAGCCACCGGACTGAACAAAAAAAAAAGCAAACTGATTCCTCCATCCACAAAAACAAGGTGGATAGAGGAATTCTCCAAGCTGAGACATAGGACATAGGATTATAGTGACTGCATTTCCAAGTGCATTTTCAGTGAAATTTTAAGTGCACTTTGCACTTGTAGTTTGCACTTGTAGTGCAAAGTGGATTTGCCTTTCGTAAATAACCCCCATTGTATTCTGACAGCAGGAACCCCTCTGTTAGATTACACTAATCTGCAGCTGCTGATCAAGAAACATTTTCTAACATTCCAGTTCAACAAATTTCGACCATTCGATTGACTTATCTTAAACATTAGCAGCTGCACATGGATTGAAATTCAACCAGTCCCCGCGGAACCAGCGGAATTTCAATCCACCTTTGGCTAGCTTTACATTAGTGATCAATGAAGAAATTCCCCCCTTAGATTGGTGGTCAGTGAGAGAAGGATCCTCTTCTTAAATTGGTGGTCATTGGAAGAAGGGCACTTTTACATTGGTGTTCAGGGGGAACAATGCTCCTTACATTGGTGTTTAGTGGGAGGAATTACCTTCATATTAGTGGTCAGTGGGAAGAATAACCTTCACATTGGTGACCAGTAGAAAGAATAACCTTAATATTGTTGGTCAGTGGGAAGAATAACCTTCACATTGGTGGTCAGTGGGAAGAATAACCTTCATATTGGTGGTCAGTGGGAAGAATAATCTTCATATTGGTGGTCAGTGGGAAGAATAATCCTTATATTGGTGGTCAGTGGGAAGAATAACCTTCATATTGGTGGTCAGTGGAAAGAAAAATCCTTATATTGGTGGTCATTGGAAGAATAACCTTCACATTGGTGGTTAGTGGGAAGAATAACCTTCATATTGGTGGTCAGTGGGAAGAATAATCCTTATGGTCAGTGCCAGTGGGAAGAATAACCTTCATATTGGTGGTCAGTGGGGAGAATAACCTTCATATTGGTGGTCCGTGGGAAGAATAATCCTTATATTGGTGGTCAGTGGGAGGAATAACCTTCATATTGGTGGTCATTGGGAAGAATAACCTTCATATTGGTTGTCAGTGGGAAGAATAACCTTCATATTGATGGTCAGTGGGACGAATAATCTTCATATTGGTGGTCAGTGGGAAGAATAATCCTTATATTGGTGGTCAGTGGGAAGAATATCCTTCATATTGGTGGTCAGTGGAAAGAAAAATCCTTATATTGGTGGTCATTGGAAGAATAACCTTCATATTGGTGGTTAGTGGGAAGAATAACCTTCATATTGGTGGTCAGTGGGAAGAATAATCCTTGTGGTCAGTGCCAGTGGGAAGAATAACCTTCATATTGGTGGTCAGTGGGGAGAATAACCTTTATATTGGTGGTCAGTGGGAAGAATAATCCTTATATTGGTGGCCAGTGGGGGGAATAACCTTCATATTGGTGGTCAGTGGGAAGAATAACCTTCATATTGGTGGTCAGTGGGAAGAATAATCCTTATATTGGTGGCCAGTGGGAGGAATAACCTTCATATTGATGGTCAGTACGAAGAATAACCTTTATATTGGTGGTCAGTGGGAAGAATAATCTTTATATTGGTGGTTAGTGTGAAGAATAACATTCATAACAGTGGTCACTGGTAAGAATTTCCATATACAGATAGGCAAAAAGATCATTGGTGTCAGTGGATACTTATATGGTAAACAGAGCACCGGCTTGCCCTGGCAACATGCCATGCCCCCCCCCCCCCACACTCTGTACAGCCACATTATGAGTGCGACTGGGACAGCTTTGACCAAATGTGCTATTCCCCTAATTTATCAAAGTATCATGAGAGCTGTAGCTGAGATCCTTACACTCCTGCTTAAAGTGGTTGTAAACCCTTTACAGACACTTTCTACTACAGGTAAGCCTATAATAAGGCTTACCTGTAGCTACCCCGCATATCTCCTAAACCTGTACGGTTTAGGAGATATCCACTGTATCAGCATGTGCCGACGTCATCAGCACATGCGCACTGAAGCAATGGCACGTAAGTGCCGTTGCTTCAGTTAGTGTGCCATTACCGGCGGCTCCCACGCGCAGGCAGGAGTGACGTCATTGCGCCAATTACAGCGCCGGAGCCCACAATACCCAGAAGTAACCAAGGAAGCAATGTTGCCGGCCGGAGCAGTGTACGAGGACCGCTGCGGGGGCTTCGATATAAGGTAAGTAATTCATAATGAGCTAGTATGCTATGCATACTAGCTCACTTTGCCTTTGTCTTGCAGGTTTTTTTTTTTTTTTTTAGTTAGTGGGTTTACAACCACTCTAAGTTGCCTTGTAGATGATCCTGCTCTGTACCTGGCTGGCAAAATTCTTAATGAATTGCACTTTCAGAACTGATTTACCGCAAATGTTTTTTTAACATTTAACATTATTTAACTCTTAGTGAATTGACCCCGGGGTCCTTTACATTTCAGAAACCACCAGGAATAAGTTGGAAATATAAGAACAATTGCAGTAGAGAACTTTACTATGGGGACTAGATTCTAGATCTTCAACACAATCTCGTCCTTCCCTAGAGCTTATGTGCATTCCCGTCACCTGTTTCTTCCTGCTATAGAAGTTTACCTCGTTAGTCTTCTACCATAGGTGGCGTAACTGGCCTTATTTTAATCTTTTATAAAAAAAACTGTACAAAGGTGTAGTCATTTACATTGCATGCTTTTACATAGCTGTGATTTGTGCAGAAAGATTATACTGCATAGCAATCTGTGAACTCTCTGACCTCTCGCACAAACTCACTCAACTCTAGCGTGCAGCTTAGGCTATCGACCCTCAGTGTAAACTCTGTGACCAGACAGAGAAGAACGTTTGTGTTTTAATGTTTGTTAGGCCTAGGTCTTTTCTGATATTGCCATTGATTCATGTGTTTACATTGAATTATGAAAATACAAAAATGAACATTTACCTTACAAAGGCAATGACAGAAAAGAATGCATGGGTTGGAAGAATTTTTTTTTTTGAGACCCGATGAAAGAGCAGAAAAGGATTCTTTGCAAGAATGATGCAATAACATTGTGCACATAGTATGATGACAGTCATCAACTTCTGGTCCCTGGCTCGCTAGGCTGAAAAGTAAGAGTACATGTTCTTAAATGCCATGCATTCCCCTATATGGGTATGACTGGTCACAAGTAAATGAAAATACTGCAATCCCTCTCCATAAACTACAAAAAAAGGAAGATGATCAGATTACTCTGCAATCAGGGCAGTGCTGGGGCAGATGGCACCCAAGGCAGCCATCCCCGGGTCACTGCAGCCAGTGGAGGCCCGCTTATTAGGGTTGCATGGGCGCTGCCCCCTAATCTATGCCCCCGGCCCCTAATCTCCATGCAGGACACCGGATGCATGGATTTTAATGTGTTTTTTTTAAGGTGAAAGCTAGGCCTGTTTGTTTTGATATGTGGGTTGGGAGTGGCTTAGAGTAGGCTGGTGGTTCACAGCTAGCTTCATCTTTTGGTTACCTCCCTTCTGTAGAAAGAAGAGTGGAAGAAAGGTGGAGCTGTCTGGGGTGTTCTAAGGAGCCCCGACCAATCCCCAACCTGGATTGGCAGGAGGCAGGCCTCCTTAAATACCTGGAGTCAGCCCAGCTGGGGAGGAGTTGTTCGGGTGGAAGAACCAGAGATAGAGTATTAGGCTGTCAGGGTCTTGGAGGGAGCCCCCCTGTCTGGGGGGGTGACCTTGGGCCAGGGACTCGGAGCTGAACAGGAACCCCACACAACCCAAGGGGTGTCCTGAACAGGAGCAGGAGAGGACAGCGGGGAATACTGTTGGGCATGTCTCCAGGAGGGATCCATTTCATCATTGGTGCCCGTTACAGTTTTCATGCCCAGTGTGCATCCCGCTCTGGTACCGTACATATATTTACATGTCTTTTTCTATCACTGCACTGCTATTTGGCAGCCTGCATTGTCATACGTCCCGCTCTGTGCTAATCATGCCTCCACCAATCATTCCGCTCCTCCCGCTCTGGCCACTCCCTCCCCCCTCGCAATATAATCTAGCTCCACATCCCCTGCCCTGTAGCTTGATGAAGAAGTGCGGCTGCCATGTCACACGCAGCCTGTACCTCACGAAACGCGTTGCATTCCCAGTGACGTCAGCATCCCTAAGCCTGCCATTCCAACCACGCTCCAAGCCTCGTTCTGGAATTCCTCCTCCATCGCAGCCGGCTTCATCTCCATCTAACAGCGGTGTGAGCGAATCTTCAGCAGCACAGCGCCCCAGCAAGACCAGAAGTGGACTGACAGACCTGATGACCTCCCTCCCCTTGTTTGGGAATTGTTTTATGCCTAATTTTCACCATCTAAATGTGAATGGCCTATGTTTACTACTCAATTAAAACTATTTTAAAACTGCTGCACCCAGAGGTGCTCTTTTCTTGTGCTTTAGCCTGTAGTGGGTGGAGCCTGCTGGGTTACAATTTAATATCTGGGTTTGCAAAGGCATTTTGTACACAAAAAGAAGATTTGTGACTATTGAAGATTATATTTAAATAAAATGATTGTGCTCGCAGTTCAGCTTTCACATACAGACCAGGGACTAAGCTCAGAATCTATTAATGATTTGTAATGTTTAAAAATAACAAACAAAATCCATACCCATGTGTTATTCACCTATATTCTGCTATATTCTAGTATTCATTAGATTTACTAACAAAGGTGACTGACTTCCAGGTCTCTGACTTGGGCCTTCTGATATGGTAACTCAGGGCAGCAATTGAGCGGCGGTTTTATTTTCAGAGTTCACGTGCTATTGGCCTTTGGATAAGTTCATTGCTCCAGGATTTGCTTAAATATACAATACAAACAGATCCCTGCACTTTCCATGCAGAGTGAAGCTTATTCATGGAATTTGAAAGTAGTATAATACGTGTTGTTAAAATTTAATGACAGCAAACCTTTTGAAAAATAGCATTTAGATGTAACTATCATCTAAAAAAAAAATCTAGTAACTAGCAAAGGTTAAACAGGTACAAGTGGATGGAATCATGTAAATAATGTGGTTTGATTGGTCAAAATATGGTAGAATCATAGCTCAGATATGTCAGAACACTGAGGGGTCAGAACACATACCGGTATGTATATTACAACACAGAATAGGATGTATTGTTGAATTTCCATGGCATATCCCTTGTATAGTGCCCAAGTTGGTCATTATTATGCCTGTTACAGAATACAGTGGAACCTCGGATTACGAGCATCATCCGTTCCAGGAGAATGCTCGTAATCCAAAGTACTCGCATATCAAAGCGAGTTTCCCCATTGAAGTCAATGGAAGCGAAAATAATTATTTCCGCATTGACTTCAATGGCATGCAATACTGCATGAGGCCAGAGGTGGGGGGGTGCCAGAGAGCCTCGGAAACTGCTGGAAAGGGCCAAAGGACACTTCGGCTGACCTCGGCAAACCTTGGAAAGGCTCGGAAACTGAGTATTTCTTTTTCGTACATCACGGGACACAGAGCGACTTAGTCATTACTAATGGGTTATATAGATACCTTCAGGTGCTGGCACTGGCAACTTCCAAAACCGGAAGTACCCTCCCCTATATAAGCCCCTCCCATCCGGGAGCACCTCAGTTTTTTGCCAGTGTCTAAGGTGTTGGCCAAAGAGTAACATGTGTTTTCACTGAGCTTGCGTACAGGTTCTTTTACGGGCCTTAGTAAGCTGTTCCGGATCCGACCAAAAAAGCTTCATAGCTAAACGGTCGGTACCCGGGCCTTGCAACAGAAGAGCAAGGTTTTGCCTGTAATGCCTCTCTTATGAGGGCTGGACCCTGGGATCCAGAGCTCTGGTCATACCCACGACCAAGATGTTGTCTGTGCAGGGTGCTATACAGGTCCAGGGGAGTGGAATCCTTGGGAACCCGGTCCCTGAAGGTTTAATTACAATGTCTGCCGTGATAGGTGAAGTTTGGGCTTCTGTGGACCAAACAGAGTCCTGCGGCGGGGAACAGGTAAGTGGGGGCCCCCAGGAACTTGGTTCTATTGGGGGACCCCCAAGCCTAATTTGTCTTTCTGTCTGTTACCTAACAGTATTCCCGCTAATATCTGTGTATGCCTGTAACTACTGGAAAATGTAAAATTTTAATAGTAGTCAAGAAAAAAAAAAAAAAAAAGAGGACCGCGGTACCTGTGTTAAACCATTAGAGGCCGCTGTGGTCCATTTTTCTTGTCATGTGGATCTTTGGTTTTTTCAAGTCAAAAGATCCAGGCAGTTGGTAAGTTCTCTGTGGGAATCCACTTCCTCTGCCCTGTTGCTGCGCTCATCCACCGCACAGGCCCTCCGGCAAAAAGGGCCCTGGCTCCTAGTCCCTGCTTGGTTAAGGCGCCAATGGTGCACGGGCGCGCGCGCGGGCGCGTGCACGCGCCTCCTATGAAAGGAAGGGGCGGGGCGGGTGGATGACGCTCGATGCGCACCGCGGCGCTTCTGCGCATGTGCAGGCGTCCCAGCATGGATAAAGGACACAGTACAAATGTCAGCTGGATGCAAGCAGAGCTAGCAACAAAACGGTGGCACACAGAGGCGGTTGATGCAGGCATCCCCATAGAAAGACACTTTAGTGGACACCAGCTGGTATATAGCAGCAACTGTGTTAGACTATTACCAGCAAAATTGGTGTATGACGACGGGAATACCTCAGCTTTATGCTTATAGGATATGTCGTCCAGACGCTCTGGAAATAAGTCTTCCAAGAAGCGAAAGGGGTCTCCATCGGGCTCTGAGGATTTTGGGCATGCTTGTACTGCGCCAATCTCCCCTGAAATTTCAGAGGTCAGTAGCCATAGGAACCCCGCAGGAGTACCTGGTACTGCGGCTGTCCCCAGTCCACCTGCTCCTGTATATATAACAGAGGAGGTTTTATCCTCAACTCTGGGAGGATTGGAAGAGAGATTAACAGCATTGATCGCTGCTTCCCTGTCACAGGGAAAGCGCGTCCGATCTCCGTCTCCTCCTGCAGAGTGCCTGTTAGTGGAGGAACAGTCCCACACAGAGATCGACCTACCTGAAGGGGATCAGGATGAGGTTGATTCAGTTATAGAGGAATCAACAGTGGAAGAACCTTTCTCAGCATCTCAGGCTGAAAGATTATGGGTTCAGTCTCTGACTAACATGGTCCGAGCAGCATTTAAAATGCCTCTGGCGGAACCATCAACCACCACGGTTTCCTCGCTGGGGTCGCTGAAAGCTCCCCAGACTGTCTGTTCCTTCCCAATCCACCCTTTATTGGAAGGGCTTATTTACCAGGATTGGGAGCATCCTGTTAAAATATTTACTCCCCCCAAGAGATTTCCAGTGATCTATCCCATGGAGGATAAGTTCATAAAAAAATGGAGGGTCCCTACAGTGGACACAGCCATCTCTTGTGTAAATAAATCACTGACATGTCCAGTAGATAATGTTCCAATGTTCAAAGACCCAATAGATAAAAAATTGGAGTCTTTACTAAAATCTGCTTTCTCTACAGCAAGCATGGTGACACAACCTGCAGTAGCAGCGATTGGAGTCTGCCAAGCAATGAAAGATCAGTTGAAACAAGTCTTAAGGGACTTACCAGATCAGCAGGCTCTTGCCCTAGCTGACCTACCTAGAGCCTTGTGTTGCGGTGGACGCCATAAAGGATATAATCCAACAGGCCTCCCGCTTTACGCTGTCTGTAGACATATGCGTAGGCTTCTATGGCTCAAAAACTGGTCTGCTGAAGCTCCCTGTAAGAAATTGCTGATTAGCTTCCCATTTCATGGAGAACGCTTATCTGGAGAAGATCTGGACAAATATATCCAGAAAACTTCTGCCGGTAAAAGTACACTCTTGCCGGTTAAGAACAAGGGTAGAAGTCCTTCTTTTAAGAGGCCTACTTCTCCAGTCCCTGGCACATCGGCTGTGAAACAGTTCCGACGGCCTCCGTGGTCAAATCCAGGGGGCAGAAATCAGGGACAATCACAGGGTAACAAGAAACCCTGGGTCAAGAGAGGTACAAAACCTCCCCCCAAGTCATGAAGGGTTGCCCCCACTCAATCGGGTGAGGGGAAGACTTCAGTTGTTCACAGAGACCTGGCGGGACACCATCAGAGACAGATGGGTGATCTCCGCAGTAAGTCTGGGATACAGGCTGGAGTTAAAAGACATTCCTCCTGCCCATTTTATGAGGTCAAACGTGCCAAGCGATCCCCAGAAGAGAGGATCCCTCCTTCTGGCACTAGAACAACTATTGCTCCAAGGGTAATCATGAAGGTTCCCTTGGAAGAAAGCGGGTTCGGGTTTTACTCGAACCTTGTCACAGTCCCCAAACCAAATGGGGACGTGAGGCCCATATTAAATATAAAAGGGCTAAACAAGTTCCTACATATCAGGACTTTTTCGGATGGAGTCGATCCGATCGGTGGCCACCGCCCTACAAGGGCAGGAATGGTTAGCCTTGATCGACATAAGGGATGCTTATTTGCATATTCCCATCTGTCCGGCCCACCAGAAATTTCTACGCTTTGCAGTAGAAGGGCGCCATTTTAAGTTCAGAGCCTTACCTTTCGGTCTGGCCACAGCACCACGAGTGTTCACAAAAATTCTGGCCCTACGATTGGCCAAACTAGGAACACAAGGTGTAACGATAATGGCATATCTAGACGACTTGTTGCTGATAGACCACTCAGTGAAAAAAACTAGAAGTGGTCGTTCACAAGACAATCAAGTATCTGGAATCTCACGGTTGCATTATCAACCGAGACAAGTCAGCCCTAAAACCAGTCAAAAGTCTGGAATACTTGGGGGCTAAGACTGGATTCAAATCAGAGAAAGATTTTCTTACCTCCAGAGAAGGTGTCGTCTTTGAAAGATTTGACCCACTTAGTGGGTACAAAAAAAGAAAAGAAAACCATCCATACGCCTGTGTATGAGGCTGCTGGGAAAAATGGTGGCTTCATTCGAAGCAGTACCCTACGGTCAATTCCATTCAAGGAACTTGCAGAGGGCCATACTGTCAGCCTGGAACAAAAAAGTTCAGGCTTTAGACTTACCAATGTCCCTGTCCCCTTCCGTTCGCAAGAGCCTCCATTGGTGGTTGGTGCCCCAGAATCTGGAAAAAGGGAAACCCTTCAGTCCGGTTTCTTGGAAGGTGGTCACTACAGATGCCAGCCTCATAGGCTGGGGGGCAGTACTGGAGCAATGGTCTCTCCAGGGCAAGTGGTCAGAAGCAGAGAAGGCCCTGCCCATCAATCTCTTAGAGATACGAGCAGCCCGGTATGCCCTAGTTGCATGGACATCCAAACTCCAAGGGTCCCCTGTTAGAATTCAATCAGACAATGCCACAGCAGTGGCATATATCAATCACCAGGGTGGCACCAGGAGTCGTGCAGCCCAGAGGGAAGCGAATTGCATCCTGGAATGGGCAGAAAGATATGTCCCAGCCATATCTGCGGTTTTCATCCCAGGAGTGGAAAATTGGAGAGCGGACTTTTTAAGTCGCCAGCAATTATGCCCGGGGGAATGGTCTCTTCACCCCGAGGTTTTCCAGGCAATATGCCAGCGGTGGGGAACACCGGATGTAGATCTGCTAGCATCCAGATTCAACGCAAAGGTGGACAGATTTGTGTCTCGCACAAGGGATCCCCTAGCTTGCGGTTCGGATGCCCTAGTGTTCCCTTGGGATCAGTTCAAGCTGATATATGCATTCCCACCGCGATTAATCCGCAGAATCAGGGTAGAAAAGAAACCAGTGATTCTGGTGGCTCCAGCGTGGCCCCGAAGGGCATGGTACGCGGAGATTGTAAAAATGTCAGTGGGAAGTCCTTGGACCCTCCAACATCGTCCGGACCTGCTTTCGCAAGGACCGATATACTACGTTTCCTTACCAGCCCTAGGTTTGACGGCCTGGCTATTGAAGCCCACATTCTAAAAAAGAGAGGGCTCTCTAATCCTGTGGTATCTACCATGATCAATGCCAGGAAGCCGGTATCCAGGCAGATCTATTATAGGATCTAGAAGGCGTACATCACGTGGTGTGAGGCCAAGAAATGGCATCCACGTAAGTACGTAATAGGTAGGATTCTGGACTTCCTACAGTGGGCTGTACATAGGAAGCTTGCCTTGAGTACTATCAAGGGTCAGACGGCCTTGTCAATATTTTTTCAAAGGCCCTTGGCTTTGCATTCATTAGTCAAAGCTTTCATACAAGGAGTGATGCGTATTAGCCCTCCGGTTAGTATTCCCATATGTCCATGGGACTTAAACCTGGTTTTGTCGGTTCTACAGAAACAACCATTTGAACCATTGCGGCACATTTCCTTGGTTCTTCTCACCAGGAAATTGATTTTCTTAGTAGCCATTTGTTCGGCTAAAAGAGTATCGGAATTAGCCGCCTTGTCCTGTAAGGAGTCATATCTGGTTGTCCATAAGGACAGAGTAGTATTACGTCCTCATCCAGCTTTTCTTCCTAAAGTGGTATCGAGGTTCCATTTGAACCAATATGTGGTTCTTCCTTCCTTTTTCCCCAAACCTAGCTTGGTAGATGAAAAGTTATTGCATTCTTTGGATGTAGTAAGAGCAGTTAAAGCTTATCTTAAAGCCACTGCTCAGATTCGTAGAACGGATACTTTGTTTGTTCTGCCGGAAGGCCCCAGAAAGGGTCAGGCAGCATCAAAAATCTACTTTAGCCAAGTGGATTCGACAGGTCATAATACAAGCCTATGGCTTGAAAAGGAGACCGCCTCCGTTCAAAGTTAGGGCACACTCCACAAGAGCAGTTGGAACTTCATGGGCAGTGCATCACCAAGCCTCCCTGGCTCAAGTCTGTAAGGCCACAACATGGTCCTTAGTACACACGTTTACTAGATTCTACCAGGTAGACGTTAGAAGTCAGGAGGATGTCGTCTTTGGGCGCAGTGTGTTGCAGGCCGCAAAAGAGCCTCATGCCTGATGGCGCCCAGCTTATGTATAGTGTATCCCTCCCCTCATTTGGCATTGCTTTGGGACGTCCCATTAGTAATGACTAAGTCGCTCTGTGTCCCGTGATGTACGAAAAAGAAAAAGGGATTTTTATAACAGCTTACCTGTAAAATCCTTTTCTTGGAGTACATCACAGGACACAGAGCTCCCACCCCTCTTTTTTTTGGGACACTTATTGCTTTGCTACAAAACTGAGGTGCTCCCGGATGGGAGGGGCTTATATAGGGGAGGGTACTTCCGGTTTTGGAAGTTGCCAGTGCCAGCACCTGAAGGTATCTATATAACCCATTAGTAATGACTAAGTCGCTCTGTGTCCCGTGATGTACTCCAAGAAAAGGATTTTACAGGTAAGCTGTTATAAAAATCCCTTTTTCCGTGTCTTTCCGAGCATTGCCGAACGGCGCCGATCGGCTGTGATCGGCGTCGTTCAGCCCTTCTCGGCTTCAGCGCCCCTGCACCTCAGGCCAAATGCGGTTACTGCAGGCCCTTATAGCTTGAATTCTGCTCGTCTTGCGAGACAACACTCGCAAACCAAGTCAGAATAAAAAATAAAAAAAAGTTGCTCGTCTTTCAAAATACTCGTTAACCGCGTTACTCGTAAACCGAGGTTCCACTGTATACCTAACTGGGGTTTCCATGTACTTTACTAGTCTGTAGCAAAGTTTGCCTAGATCTTCTTGATATGTGCAATGCTCAGTGGTGGTCCTGGTGCTCACCATATTCCTGGCAGAAAATTCCATATGCTCAAAATTGTATGTCCCTGACCCTGCGCCATATGGTTAGCATGTCACTAGTAGAGAATGCAATGTGATCAACATATACCTTGACACTGAATTAGAGGTAGTTAGCTTAGCCCTAATATAGAGCCTCTTGTGTTCAGCATGTTCTTGACTGTCACCCTTACTCTCAGAATGTCCATGGGAGACATGAAACCCATGCAGTCAGTATATTCTTGACAGAGAATCCAATGCAATCAGTGTGTCCCTGGCAGTGTACCTTACACTCAGCATGCCCCTTGCAGTCTGTACCATGTGGGTACCATGTCCTTGGAAGAGAATCTGGTGTATTTAGCACATCCCCGATTGGCATGTTCCTCCTAGCAGAGTGTTTATCATGCTTGAAATATTAGTCATTCTACTAGCATGTCTCTGGGACAATTTCCTCACTGGCAAAATTAAAGTGGTTCTAAACATTCTATGCATTCTATGCCGAGTCTCAGGAGTGAGCACGCACGGGTGCCCCCATGGAAATCGGCTTTCCATGGAGGCACCAACCAAAGAGGAGGGGCGTGGAGCAGCGGCGGAGGACCCCAGAAGAAGAGAATTGGGGCTACTCTGTGCAAAAGCATTGCACAGAGCAGGTAAGTATAGACATGTTTGTTATTTTAATTTTAAAAAAAACACGAAGGTTTAATATTACTTTAAATATGCTTAGCATGTCCCCAGTTGTGATTAGCTCTGTTTTGAATTTTTTTTCATAAAACTTTAAAAAACACAATTTATTAAAAAAAAGTATAATAAGGTACATCAATATTCCAACAAATGTAGTGGAGCTCAATGCATATGTGCACTCCCTGCATACCTCATTGGATTATGTTTGCTGGAATATTGATGTGTCTTATTATACTTATATTTGTGAGTATATAATATTTTACGCACCATTTGGAATAAAAAATGTTTATGGTAATGCACGAGGCTGGTGCACCCTCTTTTTGTGTTCTCTTGTAGTCGTTTCGTGGATTTTCCCCCTCCAAAAAAGGGCTGCAAAGCCTGTATATCACCTGTTTATCGATAGAGCATTGATTTGGAGATCATGTTGGAAGATTCCCCTATGTTCTGCTAAAGATTATCACATACATGCAGGATTAGTGGACTCCTTGCTCCTTAGCGCTGATGTTTTTTCCTTCCTTTGATTAGCCGAATATACCTGGGTTCAGTTTGAGTCAGGTTCGGTGAACATTAATAAAGTTCAGGTGCTAAATCCAAACAGGTAAATGTTCGGACATTAATCTGAACTTGTGTTTGGACCGAACCTTAAGCTCAACCCTAGTCCCTGTAGGAAAATTCCATCAACTCCTCCTGTGATATCTGTACTACAGCCAGAACTACAAGTCTCTGCACCAACAGCAGACTACGGAGTAAAAGTAACAGTTTTAACAAATTCTACAGCCAGAGATGGGGCACACTTCATTGGAGGCAGCTTATTTTTACTGCGCAAATATAAAAAAAAAATTTTTGGCCATACTTCAGCTTTAAAGGAAACTATAGCTTATTTTTATTGTATACACAGTTTTAGTTGTTAGTACAGCGTTTACCTAAAGGTGATTTCCCATTGTTTTACATATGTGCGGTTTCATATTTTAATTTTTGTTTTCAGTTAGTCTGAAAAGAAAGGAAGATTTTCAAACAAATGGAGAGCGCTGCAGCAATAGCCACCTAAAAGCTGAAAACTTAACAAAAAAGTATATTCTCTGTAAGGTTTTTTGTGGGAAGAGACATGATTATCATTTCTTTATGCCCCTGTGGTCCACTGCATCACTACTATGGAGTATATTACTGTACCTGCTTAAAAAAGGAGTATATTATCAGCCTAATATCTACCATATGATCAGCTTGCAAACATATAATAGATTTGGTTGTACATTACATGGTTATCAGAAAATGAGTGGCAACAAATAATAGTAGAATTATACGATTCTTGTGAAAGATACATGTGAGGCCAGAAATAGGTCAGACTATAGCACATAAAATATAGTATAGAAGCAGTAGATGTGGGTGAAGGGGGTCCAAGGTCCAACTTCGAAGAAAGGTGACACCGCACACCTACAGTATCTAATTTTACGGTCACATAGAGGACCCCAACATGCCCTGACCTACATTTTGCCAATTAAGTGTATACATTTTCTTTTGACACGCCATGTAGGGCAACAAGTCCTAAACAGCTGGTTATGTCTGCATCATCTTGGTCTGTCCAATAATTGGATAATATATAGGCACCTTTGATTTCATCAGGCACAGAAGCTGTTTTCTGCCAAAAGATAGTATTCCATTCAAATGTTCTACAAAAATTGACAGAAGCCCTTGATTTTAAATTCTGTCTCAAGTATTATATTGTTTTTTTGTATATTGTACATTGTACTCATTTTCCTTCAACACTAAAATGATTATATTGTAAAATCTGCTCACCTATTTACATGATCACAATACCAAAACTCTAGATATGTCATATAAATTATGTGCCTATTTATAAACGTTTTCACCAAGATTCTCACAACTTTCAACCAAGATTCAGACATGTTATACCTAAGATTCCATTTAAAAATAGACGTATCTTTGGTGAAGGTTATATGAATTGTTTATGTAGTTTTGAAAGGTGTTATAAAGGATTAGGTTATCTGCATATTTTTATTGTTGTCCATGTCTCTGCTGGAAAAATTCTCCCTGAAATTGACGGACTGAAAGTGAGGGAAAATCCAACATTTTTGGTTGTCAACAGAAGAGGAATAGAGGAAAAATCTTCAATTCAGGACACTTGTTCCAGTGACAAGCAAATAAAAGGGGAATTGCTTGTGGAAAGGGGGGAATAAATGTTTAGAGCTTAGATAAAGGAATACGATTTGTATCATATATATTTGTGTATACCTGTTTATACAATAAAAGAGAGAATTAAAAAACAAATAAAAAAATAAAAGGGGAATTTCTTCACCTTAAATAGATCTCTTTTACTTTACTTATTGTGTCTAGTCTTTCTGAACCAAGGTGTTATGGAAACCTAGGGTTCCTCCAGAGGTTGCTAGGGGTTCCTTGAGCAATGAACAATTTCTATCTCTCAAGCCTCGTACACACGACCAAGTTTCTCGGCAAGAACCAGCAAGAAACTTGCTGGCAGAGATTTCTTGCCGAGAAATTCGTTCGTGTGTATGGTTTCTCATCAAGAAAAGCGTCAAGAATCTCGACGAGAAAATAGAGAACCTGCTCTCTATTTTCTCGTCGAGATTCCTGCAGCCTGTTTCTCGACGAGAAAATTGAGTGTGTGTACACTTACCTGTTCGCCGGGAAGCCAGCGCATGCTCGAAATGACTTTGATGCATGCACGGTAGCTTCCTAGGCATAGGTAGGGTGAACCAAGATGGCGGCGATGGCATCGAATGTGACGAGCGCATGCTCGTCGTATTCGATGACGTCACCGCGTACGCTCCATTCAAAGAACCGCATGTGTACACTCGGCCGGGACAAGTTTCTTGTCCAAGGATCTCGTCGTAAAAAACAACATGTTTTTAACGACGAGATTCTCGGGCGTGTGTACGAGGCTTCAGATAAGTTCACACTGATCTTTTTAGCTATCTGTAAGGAGGCAATTCTTCCCAATAACCCTTAATGTAACGGGCATTTTTTTCACTGACCATCCCACTAATACATCATGAGTTGTAGATTTAGTAACATTTAGTAGGGGTTCCCTGAGACCAAAAAGTTATTTGAAGGGTTTCTCTATGTTGAAAAGGTTAAGAAAGGTTGGTCTACATAATACGATGCAAAGGAAAATCTCTCCAGTAGGACACAGATGGAAAAAAACAGATAGGGTTTAACCATTGCTTAATCTAAGATGAAAAATGGTGTGGCGTTAGATATACAGCTTTTTAATATAAAAATACCCATTTTCTAGCTACATGAGGAGCTTCAAGTTTTAATATTAATAGTTAAATGATATCAATATTTTTCCAATTGGAATAAGTATTTGGAGTATAATTTCTGGCCATCATGCATTTGACGATTCCACCCTTTTCCCTGGCTAACGCAAAACAAAGGCTTGTTCACAAAGCTGAGTGATGAAAGAGTGACTGAAAATAAGAAACATGATGCACGCAGTCACTGAACAGTCCCCACCTACACTAAAAGAATGACTTTAATTCTTTGGAAAGAATTCATCAGAACAATAAGAGTCATAATCTGTATGCTAATTCGGGTGGTAAATGAAAAGTGCTAAGCCTATGGGCCACCAAAGGCTACTGCCAAGATCGTGAATAAAAATCACATAAAAAAATGATTATGGTCACATGCTATTGATCTTCTCAGGAGATGTAAAAGATGTAATAACTGAATTATGTGTGTGTTCATAAACTTAGAAACATTTCTCCACTGGGAAATTTCTATAATTTAAGTATAAAATTCACATTGTAGTTATCTTTAAAGCTTGCTTGTCTATCATTTAGAAAGTAGGTCTATATTTCGAACACTGGGCTTTTCATGACATCATTCTTTTATGCTTCTATGGTTTTAGCCAAATTGAATTTGGTTTATATCTACCAGTAACTATCTAATCTCAAAAACCTGCAGCTTAAAGATGGCTATGTAGTTCTTACAATTAGTTTAATCTCTTAAAATAAAGCCTTTTCTGATGTACACAAATGGCATACTCTAGCTTAGGCACATATTTGGTTAGTTAACATTAAATATGTTGTCTGTGGGGTTTTATTGAGAATATGTTTCACCGCTACCACAAAAATACCCTACGGTAATGTGAAGAACAATATCAACTGATCAGAACTTATCAGGTGACTACAGTAAACTCAAATGTACAAATACCTTACGAGTCACTGACCTGAAACAAGTATATAACAATTTGGAGGACTGTGAAGTCAGGGGGCTAGGATGCATATTTAGGCTCTTAAATTCAATGCATATTTCCCCCATACATGTTCTGTTAAGACACTTTATATATCATTTTATCTTCATATGTGCTATTCTGAATAAGTAAAAAAAAAAAGAAAACACACAAGGTACAAACATACAGACATATATGCATAAAATAAACCAAAATAACCTCTACTTACCCTTTGTCATTTTATCTGTCTTATAAGTGTTGCCGCTGCCACAGATATACAGTAAATTCATGATTGAGAGCTTGATCAGACAGGGGACCCTATATAAATATGTGTCAATAGGTCTCTAGAGCAGTTCAGACAGCTCACCAACATAAGTCCTCTGGTTTCCTACAGTCTGGATTACACGTGCATGCCAAATCTGAGGCATTTATATCTCCTACATCCTAGATGGTGTGTATAAAGCTTAATTCTCATGGTCACAGTGTTCTGAACTTATTTTTATGGCAAGCCTGTTTTTGTAGTTAATCCTGATAAATAAAACATTTTGATTATAATACTAAGCTAAAAGAGTCTTAGTAGGACACACAATGATAGCCAAGATAAGACCAGTAATGGAGTTACTAAAATCCTCAGATTTATTTATTTATTTTTCTCTTTTCACGATCCATCTGCTGTTTGTGGCTGGCATAATCCATATATGGCAATGTGACTCATATTTATCAGATAAATATAACTAGCGCTATACACAAGCATAGGGTATGCATTAAAAGAAACAGGTTACACATGGGCTCCCACAGATGGCTGGTGTACATAAATGACTGCGATGACAAGGCTTATTTTGGCAATCATATCAGATGAATAATGGTAACGTTGGTTTGATTAGTTAGGAAGAAAAAATTTTGATTGGTTGATGATAGTATTAAACAAAAATGAACAATAGGAGCCATTGTGAATCAGCTAAAGCATGATGGACCTGGCCTCAAAATATGCCTAATTCCATCACTTTAAATTTTTATTAGCTAGTAGCTTCTATTGAGTTTTAGATATTTTTGCAATGAGTAGAATTAAAATTCCTATTCTGCCAGGTCAATATGGTTCTCGATATTAAATGGGAAAGAAAAAGTCAGGTTGTAGAATGACCTCATCTGGATAGGCTTTACTGATTTTACTGTTCCCTGCAAAGTACAGTCAAAATAAGAAGGTATCTGCATGCCTCACTTGCATAAAAAAAAAGGGGGGTTTAATCCTCATCTCAAAATAGCGGATGGATTAATGCAAACATTTAAGTCTTAAGCCTAGTACACACGAGCGGGTTTTCCGACGGGAAAAGATCCGTCGGAAATCCCCGGGGGGAAAACCAAGAACCTGCTCGGTAACTTTTCCCCCGTACACACGAGAGGTTTTCCAGTCGGGAAAACTTTGATGAGAGCTTTGGTCGGGAATCCTGACCATGTGTATGCTCCATCGCAGTTTTTCCCATAGGAAAACTGCCAAAAACTGCCGGGAAAAAGTCCGCCGGGATTCCTGGCGGGAAAAAAGAGAGTAGGTTCTCTTTTTTTGTCCGGCGGCTTTTGGCAGTTTTCCCGTCGGACATACACACGGGAGCATACACACGGCTGGGATTCCTGACCAAAAGCTCTCCTCGCAGTTTTTCCGTCGGCAAACCTGCTCGTGTGTACGAGGCATAACTCGCAGGCCAACTGTGCACTCAGAAACACTGTTTTTCAGTGCAGATACAGCCTAATATTATCAAGCAATTATTTCAAATGCTGTTTTTAGGATTTTTGGCCATAATTAACGCAGTGTAACCATGATTTCAATGTTATAGTGTATCATTCTTCCCTGCACATATTTAAAATCCAGATGAATCGCTGAACATCTGGTTCCCACTAATTTATGTTTATATTCTTTTCTACATTTGGTCTATTTTGGCCCTCCTGTCTGCCTTGTAGTATACAGAGGTCAGTTTCTGCTCACAGTTATCCATACTTTTCTGCATCCAATTATTTGTTTTGTGCCTTCATACAGGCATCTGTTTGTCTCTTGGGTCCTGAAGCAAGCTACACTGCTGTTACTGAATTGTATTTATGAACAGCCATAATACTGATTTTGTGTCACTTATCAGCCTTTTGGCTAAGAGAAAGTGTAGCATCTGTTCTTACCTGTGTCCAGTAGGGGTGCTACGCTACTATTCTGGCCTTTTGGTAGGTAAGGTTGCCTGTTTGGTATCCCTGCTGGTGTACTGGGGGCTGTATAGGTTGGACAGAAACCGGGGGTGTCTGAGGAATGTGAGTCATGGGAGTAATTTGCCCCGGAAGACTAGAGGGGCCCAGTGCCTCCTGATTTAAATGGGTCTACCTGGTCTGGGCATGGGCTGGGCAGGCCAAAAGCCTGCAATGTCAATGCCCCCTGGGAGTTGGTCACCCTTGGGGTGCTCATAGTATCACTTGGACATGGGAAACCCACTGTGAGAAAGAGCACAAGGCCATGTCACCTTAGTTTTTTTCTGCATAGTGCCTATATGGGCTAGGCTTTTTGGCTAAGTCCTGGGCAATTTTTGCTACTAGGCCGCAAGGCCTAGCCAATGCACCCGCACTGGCACTATTTATTTAATACATTTTTTTAACTGTTTTGTCACTTGCACTTTTGTCTGTGTATATTTTCACTTGGATGGAGGGTATGCATCCTCAGGCCTACCCTGAAGTCTAAGGGGAGGATGTGTGGTCATCAGGTTCCTTCCTCCCCTGAGCCAGAGGGTCTCTTTTTGGGGCAGCCCCTCACCTAGTACTCGTTGGTTGGCTTCAGCTAACCATGAGGAGAGGGGTCTGTCAGGCCTTTGGCTATGTGGACCAAGTTGAGCCTTGCCCCTACAAGAAGCCTTGCACCCTAGGGGGTCCGGGTAGAGTTCAGCGACTAAAGACACACACTTAAGTGCACTTTTTTGTGTGTGTTTTTTCATCCTTGAGTGCACTTTTTTGTACACTTAGGTATTTAGCTTTTGCACACCAGCACGTGTTAAAAAAGAAATACTTATTTTGTGATGTGTTACATAGACAAAAGTATAGTATCCCTAAACAAGGCGGCCAAGAGACAAGCTTAAGTCTCCCTAAGAATGAGAAGTAGATAGATTTTGGCCAAATTTTGAAAGTGGTGGGACCTGCTGCATTCTAATACAAAATGTTTCAGCCAACAGAACAGAGAAGGGTCAAAGAGATTTCACCAGACCTCCAGAATCATCCAGAGACATAAGAAATTCTCAGGTCTCACATGTACACATAACTGGACTTGTCCTATAATGTTGAAGAACTCGAGAATAACCTTGGATAAGCTGTGAAATGTCTTCAACATTACAGAACAAGTCCAGTTGAATGTGACTAATTACTACTAACTATACCATGACCTGGATAAATGAGAACCCTCACTGACAAAGAAAGTAAATAAAATAGCCCCTTCTCAGCTATCCAATATGCTATTTTCTGAAGGAACATCTTGTTGATGGTCAATCACTTGGTGATTTTAATTCTATGATTACTCTCACAACCATTAGAGGTGTATCATTTCACCATGTAATAGCAAGAGTTAAACTAAGCATGTTATTTGTTTTTTGAAGCGAGGGATCCATCATGTTTGCTGGAAATTGTACACAAAAACTGGTAAACAACACTTGTTAAGTAAAAGCAGAATTTGCCATTTATTTTCTTTTTCCTCTTTCCTTGCTTCAATATCCTCAAAATGAACCTTACTTTGAGGGCAATGTCTTACTCGCACTCTGAGTAACTGGAAATCATAAATACTCCCTGAGGACAGATTGCAAGCTTTGCACAAACAATTGCAGCAAAAACTCAGACACACAGAAGGGTTGATTTACTAAAGGAGTAGAGGCTATTCACTTATCAAAGTGAATGTTTACTGAACATAGTAAATCAGATGCAGCCTTACTCACTTCAATCAACAAATTATGTTGTAGCAAAAGTTTTTTAAATTCCCCTCTCACACAACTGGTATTCAGAGAGACTATAGAATCACCTTTTCTTTTACTATCATTCTCTCTGTGTTTGTGTTTCCCTATATAGCTAAGCATTTCTTGACTGACGTCCGTTGCACCAGTCGAAACGCACGTAGGGTGAGGCCAGATGCTGTACACTCACTGTTGATCCCTGGTGTGGTGTTTTGCATGTGTTACTCTGTAACTTTTGTGAGTATATCTACATTTAATAAATCATGTGATTTTAGCATACTACTCTATGGTCCTTTGTTGTTTCTCCTACCCATTATTTCTTTGAGGTGCTGAACCATAGGGGTGATGGGGTCAGTGGTATCCTGAGAGGTAGCACTCCAATTGAATGGTTTCTGTGCTGTTGATCTCAGATCATTTGGAGATCATTACTGTTTTGTGATGTGGTTTGGGATTCTTACACATGGATTTTCATAATTTTTTAAGATTTAACATTTGGACTTTTATATATCTCTCTTTGAGCTTTACCTCTTTTTTATGCATAAGTAAATTATATGTTATGGGACTGTTATTTCACCATTTTGATGCACACTTTTCATTATGGTTTAATATGAGCTAACCTATTTTTTCATACACATATTTATGTTTTGATCACTACAGAAAGATTGGTTTTGCACACCTATATATTATACAGTATATAATTGAGAAAATCAATCTCTTGCACAAATTTTTTTTTGTCTAGGATTTGCCCACATGTCCTGCATGGTCATGATTATTTTTAAGTTATAAATATAATATAGCGTAGACAGTTTTGAAATAGAATCATAGAGACATTGCTAGAAATAAATATTTGGGAGCTAGGAGAATACCAGCAGAGGGGCCCTTGCTAATTCGGTGATGCATTGCAACAGTTATGTATGCCATCATGATAGATAAGGTGATCATTTGCTAGCAGGAGTCTCTTATAGCCTGTTCACACTAACACATTGCAGCAAAGCATTCACAGTTAGGGCCAGTTCACACCAGATGCAGTTCCGTTCAGTTCTATGTGCTTTTTTTCTGCACTAAAAATGCATGTACAGCGTTTTCCATGGATTCCAATGGCTCTAGTTCACACCATGCAGTCAGTTTCCGGTCAGTTTCCGGTGCAGAAACTGACCAGAAACTGACTGCATGGTGTGAACTAGTGCCATTGGAATACATGGAAAACACTGTGCATGCATTTTGTACAGAAAAAAGTGCACGGAACTGAACGGAACTGCGTCTGGCACGAACTAGCACTTAATGTGTGTTGTGGCAGCTCATTCCAATGCACCAAATTGCACATCTGTGCTATATCATGTGCTACAAGGCAAGTGCCAAAGTGGGTTTGTACCAATTGATTGGCACCACATTGTGTTTCATGCATTGCTGTGTAATGTGATAAGATGCCTGTTTACAACAATACACTGGTGTGAACAGCCCCTTATTATGTGCAGAGTCCTTTTTTATTAACACAGAATGGGGGCATCTTTGAGGCTGAACTCCAAGCACCAAAACTTTCATTTAAATATACTCCTTAGCAGCCACAAATCCACTTTGTGTGCACCAAATACTTTTACATACCCAGTTATTACTGTAAGAATAACAGGGACATCATCACTGTGCTGTACATAGACTGTGCAAAGAGCAGAGCTATAGGTGGGACCCAGCAGGTCCTCCCATTACAGGCTGCCTACAAAGAACTACAGGAGGGCCGGATACAAGACCAGTCACCCTACACAAAGAGAGAGAACAGCAGTGATCTTTATTACAGGGAGTTCTTCATGGAGGCAAAGTTTCATATTAGAGAACTGCACAGATCTGGAAAAATACACAAATCACACCGAGTAAGGCCCCTTTCACACTGAGGCGTTTTTACAGCGTTTTTGCGGTAAAAATAGCGCTGTAAAAATGCCTGAAATAATCCTGCCCCATCATTCTCAATGTGAAAGCCCTGAGGGCTTTCACACTGAGGCGTTTTGCTGGCTGTGCGTTGGAAAAAATCCTGCAAACAGCTTTTTTGGAGCATCTTTGGGGCGCATAAAATAGTGCTGTAAAAACGCCTATCCCCATTGAAATGAATGAGTACCGCTGTAAAAACGCGGTAAAAACACAGTAAAAACGCGGTAAAAAACACCCAGAAGCTGTGGGAAGGTCACATGACCGCAGTAGAGTGGAGGATTGTGGGATACCAAATAATCCTTTTTACAGCAAAAACGCGGTAAAAACGCGGTAAAAACGCATAGGCGTTAGCGCTATTTTTAAAAACTCATAATTTTTTTGCGTTTTTTCAACGCCTCAGTGTGAAAGGGGCCTAAGAAAACACATGTCTCTTGTGCTTAGACAATGTTTGCTTATCCCAGAGTTCAGCTTTAATTGTTATGAATTTTGTAGGAGCCCTTTTCAGCTGCATTGGCTCCAAATAATAATTGGTTATAATAACCACCACTTATCTTTGCAACCGTGTCACCTTTTTATGACACTGTTTGGGATTCAAATGTTCTAAGATGTTTGTGTGCTCGGGTGAGGGTAAAGTGTCATCTCAAAACATTCGATGTTATAGATCATCTATCTAAAAAGCAGTATTTCACATTATTACCTCATAAACTAGGTGTGGTGATTTGGCCTCATATTTTATTGTGTGACTTCATAAACACATTTGCACAGTTATTAATGAGTGAATTGTCTGTCATGCTAAATAACATCATCTGTAGGATGTAATGTTGCATGAATTTTGCTGACTGCAGTTACAAAAATAGTGCTTATGCAACCTTAATTTCAGGGTTCAACGCCAGATTTTAATACCATACCCGTTTAGGCTAATCTCATTTTAAAGCATAACTCTACTTTTGTTGAGAAAAAAAACATTCCCCTCTGGGTGATCTATGTACATTACAAGGATTAT
Source organism: Rana muscosa (assembly GCA_029206835.1). Lineage (NCBI taxonomy): Eukaryota > Metazoa > Chordata > Amphibia > Anura > Ranidae > Rana > Rana muscosa. Next base: position 845,874,760 of record CM055121.1, read on the forward strand.
AACAAACGTTGTTGCAGATTCCTATCTTTTGTTATTCTGAAGAAATCCCACTGTGTTTCTCTGTGCCCCTGTACTGAGTGGGTCTAATGGGAGTGGTTTCATAATTAACTGTCAGGTGTGCAGTTGCAGGGCACTAATGAGGAAATCTGCTGGGCCTGCATCCCTTTTGACGTGTTCCTATTGAAAGTATCTCTCCAAAAATGAAAAATTTTTGTTGCAGGGGATGCCTGAAATCTGACTTGTATCTTAGGCAGACTTCTGGGAAAATTGGCGAGCCAATCACACAAGCAGGAAATTATGTTTCTGGGAAGTGGTCAGTACACACTCTGTGTACAGAACAACTCAAGGTAGCATATTGCTTTGCATTCTCAGACAATTACAGTGGCTGCAGCAGATTGAAAAGGAAAGGTCATTTTTAATAACATTCAATTACTATATGATTAGTGTCACAATTATATGTGCTATATTATTTTTTATTTTTTTGCTATTTCCCCCCCCCCCCCGCAAAAGTAGAGTTACCCTTTAATTGTAGACAAGCCAGTGCTTAGCCAGCATACATTTCATTGCAGGAGCATACACTCCATAGCAAAAAAACGTATGTCTGCCAAAGGCGGTTAAAATCTCGTCCAGTTCAGCAGGCTAAATATACCAAGTTGATCGATCAACTTGGGTACAACCAGCCTGCTGGATTCAGTTACGATTATCGCTAGAGGCTGCTATTGCACAAACATTATAGCATCTACAAACTATGGTATATATACTGGAATTTGTAGTTATTTATTTTTTATCTAGTAATGGTGGCAATCAGTGATTTGTAGCAGGACTGCAATAGTATGGTGGGCAATCTGACACTTTGTGGGCACCAGTGACCCGCATACAGTGATCAGTGCTAAAAATATACACTGTTACTGTACTAATGACACTGGGAAGGTGTCAAGATCTAGGGCGATCAAAGAGTAAAATGTGCTTTGTGCATTCATTGTGTGCTGTTTTTACTAAGGTATGTGCCGTTTTTATTTTCTGCTTTGCAGGGAAACAAAAACCAGCACATCCCCACTGACAGGACAGGGCTCTGTATTGTTTAAATTCACAGAGCTCTGTCCTGACGTCCTGCTCGCTGATTAGCTGGTGCCGGCGGTCAGTCATTGGCCGGCACCTGCTGATTGGTTTGTGCTGGTTCCTGCTGAACTGGCTGGATTTCGATGTGTCTTAGGCCACTTTTAGTAGTTCAGGGCCAGCGTCTTACTTCTATGGCCCATACACATGGTCCGAAAATCGTCCGTTTTTTTTTTTCGAATGCTAGTCGCGCATCGAAAATGTTACAAAAATTCTTGTATGACAGAATAAAAAATCATAAGTGATGTCACGCGTTGTAGTGTATTTGTATTGTATTTTCGGACGACAACTGTACTGATTAAACAAAAATCGTACAATCTGGTATCGTACAAGAAAAAATTGTGCTTGTCCGATTGGATAATATTGTATAAACTGTCACAATCAGCTCTCAAAAGCTCTGTACTAACGATCCGATTATCGTACGATCGCTTCAAAAGCGGTATTTTTTTTTGTCCGATTTTCGGATCGTGTGTACGGGCCATTATAATCATTATGGAAGCCATGACATATCCTCCCATTTGGTATACTGAGGGACCAAAATATGACTGACTATCTAGATCAGGGGTCTCCAAACTTTTCAAGAAAATGGTGGTAGAAAATGCCCAGGGCCAAGCATCAGTGAGAATAAACACAGCCTCAGTGTTGGTGGTCAGTCGGAGGAGGAATAGTGCTCCATCATTGGTGTCTGTGGAAGAAATAGTGCCCCATTGTTGGTGTCATTGGGAGAAATAGTGCCTCATATCATTGGGAGCAATAGTGCCTAAAGGGCCGGATGAAGGCTATGAAAGGGCCACATCCGGCTCTCGGGCAACAGTTTGGAGATCCCTGATCTAGATTAAAGGCAATCTGTGTTCATATTAAACATTCTATTTAGTTATACCGTAATTAATAAATAATGTAAATTGATGGTAAAATAAAAAATTCTATTTAAATATTTAAAGTTTATTTCAGGCTAAAAGTCCCTATGATTTATTCCTTTAAAATTTCTGCAGGTATGGAAAATACATGTTGATCGGCCAGAAATGTGCATAAAGCTTGTCAAAGACACATCTCTGCACCAGGGATGAGCTTCGTGTTCGAGTCGAACATACGTTCGACTCGAACATCGGCTGTTCGATCGTTCGACGAAGATCGAACGATTTGGGCCGTTCGCGCCAAATTCGAGTGACGCGAACGGCCCACAATGCACTACGCCATCGCAGTGTCATCCAGGCGCTGTGATTGGCCAAGCATGCACTGTGACCCCGCATGCTTGGCCAATCACAGCGCCGGCAGCGAGGAGAGCAATGATTGGCCACAGGCAGGATGCCTGTGGCCAATTATTGCTGAAGGGGTTTAGTACACGCCCCACACTATAAAAGGCCGCCAGCGCGGCGGCCTTGTGTAGTGTGTTCCGGAGCAGGGAAAGAGAAGCATAGGCAGGGACAGTGTCATTTTTTTCCTTTACTAATCCTGGATTCCTTGTGTTTAGGGACAGAGAAGGATAGGTAGGGAGAGTGTCAGTGTGTTATTCTGTGCTAAATCTTGTTTGTAGGGACAGAGAAGGACAGTGAGGGAAAGTGTCAGTGTGCTATTCTGTGCTAAACCTTGTTTGTAGGGACAGAGAAGGACAGTGAGGGAAACTGTCAGTGTGCTATTCTGTTCTAAACCAATCTTGCTGAACCGTATTTGAAATCCTTGAGTTTAGGGACAGAGAAGGACACTCAGGGAAACTGTCAGTGTGCTATTCTGTTCTAAACCAATCTTGCTGAACCGTATTTGAAATCCTTGAGTTTAGGGACAGAGAAGGACACTCGTGGAAACTATCAGTGTGCTATTCTGTGCTAAATCTTGTTTGTAGGGACAGAGAAGGACAGCGAGGGAAACTATCAGTGTGCTATTCTGTGCTAAACCTTGTTTGTAGGGACAGAGAAGGACAGTGAGGGAAACTGTCAGTGTGCTATTCTGTTCTAAACCAATCTTGCTGAACCGTATTTGAAATCCTTGAGTTTAGGGACAGAGAAGGACACTCGTGGAAACTATCAGTGTGCTATTCTGTGCTAAATCTTGTTTGTAGGGACAGAGAAGGACAGTGAGGGAAACTATCAGTGTGCTATTCTGTGCTAAACCTTGTTACTAGGGACAGAGAAGGACAGTGAGGGAAAGTGTCAGTGTGCTATTCTGTGCTAAACCTTGTTTGTAGGGACAGAGAAGGACACTCGTGGAAACTATCAGTGTGCTATTCTGTTCTAAACCAATCTTGCTGAACCGTATTTGAAATCCTTGAGTTTAGGGACAGAGAAGGACACTCGTGGAAACTATCAGTGTGCTATTCTGTGCTAAACCTTGTTTGCAGGGACAGAGAAGGACAGTGAGGGAAACTGTCAGTGTGCTATTCTGTTCTAAACCAATCTTGCTGAACCGTATTTGAAATCCTTGAGTTTAGGGACAGAGAAGGACACTCGTGGAAACTATCAGTGTGCTATTCTGTGCTAAACCTTGTTTGTAGGGACAGAGAAGGACAGTGAGGGAAACTGTCAGTGTGCTATTCTGTTCTAAACCAATCTTGCTGAACCGTATTTGAAATCCTTGAGTTTAGGGACAGAGAAGGACACTCGTGGAAACTATCCGTGTGCTATTCTGTGCTAAATCTTGTTTGTAGGGACAGAGAAGGACAGTGAGGGAAACTATCAGTGTGCTATTCTGTGCTAAACCTTGTTTGTAGGGACAGAGAAGGACAGTGAGGGAAAGTGTCAGTGTGCTATTCTGTGCTAAACCTTGTTTGTAGGGACAGAGAAGGACAGTGAGGGAAACTGTCAGTGTGCTATTCTGTTCTAAACCAATCTTGCTGAACCGTATTTGAAATCCTTGAGTTTAGGGACAGAGAAGGACACTCGTGGAAACTATCAGTGTGCTATTCTGTGCTAAACCTTGTTTGTAGGGACAGAGAAGGACAGTGAGGGAAACTGTCAGTGTGCTATTCTGTTCTAAACCAATCTTGCTGAACCGTATTTGAAATCCTTGAGTTTAGGGACAGAGAAGGACACTCGTGGAAACTATCAGTGTGCTATTCTGTGCTAAATCTTGTTTGTAGGGACAGAGAAGGACAGTGAGGGAAACTATCAGTGTGCTATTCTGTGCTAAATCTTGTTTGTAGGGACAGAGAAGGACAGTGAGGGAAACTGTCAGTGTGCTATTCTGTTCTAAACCAATCTTGCTGGAGTGCGCATGCGCGGGGACTCGGAGAAGGACGTGTGCTGACCGAGCTCCCGGCACCCCGACCCACCAGAGCTAACGATAGCGCAGGCACTGAGGTCCGTGAGCCAGGACCGACCCCACACCAGCCCCGAAGTGGCGATGAACCGTAGGGCACAGGGGCAGCCGCGGAAAGGACATGATACGCAAACTACAGCCCAGAAGAGAGCAGGGCCTTCCCCTACAGCACAGCCGCGATCCAAGATGGCGCCGGGTAAGCCAGACACACGAGGCAGCACGGCAGCAGCCAGATCCGACGGCGCTACACAGAGAGGAGACAGGCAGCTAAATCTGGAGCCAACTAGGGATCCATTCTCCTCACAATCCTCGGGAGAGGTGGAGACCGGACAGCGGGGTGAGTCACTATCACATCCCCCATCCCCAGCCATATACGCTGATAGACATGACTCTCCAAACTCCCCTGCCTCCCCTGCCTCCTCCATGGATAGGAACATGGCAGACTTAGCAGAAGTCCTCATTAGCCAATCCAGCCAATCCAGCCAGGATATGCCAATTCCCCAGCTCTCACACTATTCCCCTGATGCTGTACTGTTGGGCAGATTCTCCACCATGTTGCAGCAGGAGCTCTCTAAGGCCTGCACATTAATCACCACTGACCTGAAAAAAGACATCCATAGCTTGGGAGAGCGTTTTGAGCTAATTGAAACCAAAGTGGATGGAGCCATCAAAAGGGTCAACCAGAACTCAGCCATGGTGACAGACCTCCAGGATAGATTAGAAGAGGCATTCACAAAAATTGAAGATTTGGAGAATCGTTCTCGTAGGTACAATGTCCGCGTGCGTGGCCTCCCTGAAACTCACACAGATCTAGAGGGGGCTGTAAAAGACCTGATGAAAACCCTTATCCCTGATATAGCCAACCACCACATGGAAGTTGATCGCGTTCACCGAGCACTGACAGCCCCAAGGGCCGACGGCCTACCACGAGACATTATTGTTAAGCCACATCACTACCGCATTAAGGATAAGATGATGCTTGCGGCTCGCAACAGGCCGGACCTGTCGCTATTTGGAACACCAATACAGCTCTTTACAGATTTGGCGCCATCAACGGTCCAGAAACGCAGAAACCTACGGCCATTACTCCAGCAACTTATGGCCAAACAGATTAAGTATCGATGGTCGTTCCCTTTTAAGTTATCATTCACTTACAACGGAAAGTCCCACTCCTTTTCCACGTTCCAAGCAGGCGAAGACCTACTGCTTAGTCTCGGCATCATTGCACGGGACTCTCCGACTCCGATTTCATCTCCCCCTTGTCTGGATCATCGTCCCCTCTCCCCGATATGGCAGGATCGCACACGCTCACAGGCCAGAAATGCTCGCCGGAATACCTGAGTATTATTGCTCTTCTCTCTTTTTGCTTTTTGCCCCCTTTTGGGAACTGTTAGTGCTTGATTGCACGGATATGGCCTGGGCCCATGGTGGACTTTGGGCCTGATGGGGCCATCGTTACCGTTCACAGTTCACAGGTTACAAAGTCACGGGTTACAAAGTTACTGGAGTTCCTGGTTCTTCGGCCTGGCTGCCAGCCGAATATTTTACAACCCCGACGGGCCCAACCTGGTCGAAGAAATTTTGCTTTTTGCTTTTTAGCAGTCTGGGGGCCTTAGTCGGACCGCAATGTGTTCCCCTGTTGGGCTGTGGCTCGGGGGCCGGAACGACCGATGGGGACCCTTCCGGCCCCGGCGCCACTGGCCTTGGGAATGCATGTTCCTATAGACAGCCTGTTATGTTAAAACTGTATTGATTGATTTTGTCATTTCCGATATGACCTCGAATAGCCTGCTCGTACAGAGTGTAATCATATTTGGGTCGGGGTGGTCATGCTTGCCACCCAACTGCAAGACTACCTATCCTACGACAAGGATGGTACCCTTGCACCTAATTTGCCGGATGTTGTCTCCGGCAGGGGTTATTCCCCATTCCTTCATTCATCAGCTAGGATTGAGTTATATTGGTTGTTTGGGCCTAAGGCCTATGTATATGTTTTTTTGCTTTTATTTTTGTTTCTCTTCTTCTCTAATGCCTTTTCCTTCTCTCCCTTCCCCCTCTTTCTTCGGAGCCTCGGTTCAGCGCCCTTCCCTTATGTCATGGTCTGAGAGGTCACATAGCCAAACAGTCCTCATCATCGGGACCCTTCTCGCTTCATTCATTATGCAAGGTAAGAGTGCTCTGCCCTACCACGATGGCCACCACATATAACACAGACTATTCGATAGTTAGCCACAATGTACATGGATTTAACTCCCCTACTAAAAGAACTAAGGCTTTCCAGTTTTATCATAAACAGAAGGCTGAAGTCCTGCTATTGCAGGAAACTCATTTCTCCAATGTCTCAGCGCCCCGTTATCTCAATGGGAAGTATCCACAGTTTTACTTGGCAGGGGGTCGGGAAAAGAAGGGCGGTGTAGCCATCTGCTTTTCGAAACGGACCCCCTTTACCCCCATCGCTATCGTTAAGGACAAGAGAGGTAGATATATTATGGCAGTGGGGCGGCTCCATGACCAGGAGGTGTCCTTTATATCATACTATGCCCCGAATACTGGACAGCCGGAATTCTTTAGCAAAATGCTGAAGATTCTTATGCCCAAAGTCCAGGGTCAGGTCATTATGGGAGGCGATAGTAATATTCCCTTGGACAGAATTATGGATAAATCGGACTCCTCTAGACCAACATTGAAACGCCCACCGACTGGAAGCAGCAAGGTTGCACGTCTGTTTCATTTCTATGACCTCATCGACGCCTGGCGAGAAAATAACCCTACGGTCAGAGACTTTACACACTTTTCACAAGCCCATCATACTTACTCGAGGATAGACCACGTTCTAGTACGTACGCCTTTGCTACCATTTATTAAGTCGGTTAAGATTTTATCTACCCCTTGGTCTGATCATTCCCCGATAAAACTCTCTACTTCAGGTCTATGGACTAAATCTAGACCCTCCCCGTGGAGACTTAATGTGAGCTTGCTGAATGACCCTACAATCTTTTTAGAGATTCAAAAGGAAATACAGGAATACTTTAGACTTAATAAGGCATCGGACACATCCCCCGCAATTAACTGGGTAGCTCATAAAGCAGCGATTAGGGGCATATTGTTACAAGTGGCAGCCAGGATTAAACGCAATAGGGAACAGGCAAATAAGATTCTGGAAACTAACTTAGATAACTTACTTAGTGAACAGCACAGAAATCCCCTGGTAGATATAAGGCATAAAATTGACGAGGCTCGACTAGCACTAAATCTTAGCTTGACTACTCAAGCGGAGAAACATATTAGTTGGTCTAAGCACAGGTTCTATACGATGGGTGATAAACCTACCACAATGTTAGCTAGAAAACTGGTTCCTCGACCGTACACACCGACTTTGCCTAAACTACGACTATCCACGGGCCTAACCTCCCAGAACCCCGAACGGATAATTGGAGAATTTCACAAATTTTATGCTAAGCTGTATGGAGTGCAGGACAAGTTCGATTCATCTGAAGCGAGCACATTCTTTCGCGACTTACAGCTGCCTAAATTGACACAAGCCCATGCGGAACTGATGGACGGTGCTCTTACAGAGCCTGAAGTCAGGGCTGCAATCAAAACCCTACACCCTACCAAGGCCCCTGGGCCAGATGGATTCCCGGGTCACTACTATAGGAAATATCACGATCTTCTGGCCCCACATCTCTGTACTTACTTTAATGACCTGAGAAGCGGCAGCAAGCTCCCCAGCCATGAAAATGTAGCCTATATAAGTGTTATCCCGAAACCAGGAAAGGACCATACAGACTGTTCCAATTATCGCCCAATTTCTCTGATCAATACGGATCTTAAGATTCTAACCAAAATACTGGCCCAGAGACTTAATACTTTTCTTCAGTGTTATATCCATCCTGACCAAGCAGGTTTTGTCCCGACAAGACAGGCATCGGACCAAACCCGCCGGATAATTAACCTTATCTCGGCAGTTCGGTCTGATTGGGATGGAAAGGGGACTAGGAGGGGAATGTTACTTTCATTGGATATCCAGAAGGCGTTCGATTCTATCTCCTGGGACTATCTTTTTGATGTTCTCACACGCTTTGGATTTGGGAGACGCTTTCTGGATCTCCTTCACATATTATATGATTCCCCCAGTGCCTCGCTAATGCTCAGAGGATATACATCCCAAACATTTCCTATCAGGAGAGGAACTAGACAGGGCTGCCCGTTATCGCCACTATTATTCGCCCTGGCGATTGAACCACTAGCGCTCAAAATTCGCGCCTGCAGAGATATACAGGGCATTTATTGCGGAGACTATGAACACAAATGTTTACTCTTTGCGGACGACTTGTTGCTGACCTTGACCTCACCGATCACATCCCTACCTAACTTGTATGCTATTTTGCAGCCTTTCTCCAACATTTCCGGGTTGGCAATTAATCATAGTAAGTCAAGAGCACTGAACTTATCTTTGCTAAGCTCCACTCAGGCTACGCTTGAAAAATCATTTCAATTCCGATGGGAATCCACAGCTCTCCCTTATTTAGGCATACAGCTGACCTCATCTATTGGTGAGTTGTACAAAGAGAATTAATATCCAGCCCTTTTCAAACGGCTAACAGCTGACATGGCTAAGTGGCAGGTTCACCCGCCATCGTGGTTTGGCAGACTTCACTCAATCAAAATGAATGTTCTACCTCGATTATTGTATTTCTTCCGTACCTTGCCAGTTTCATTGGCCCGTGATGACCTTAAACGATTCCAGAATAAAGTACTACAGTTTATTTGGGGTGATAAGAGACCCAGGGTGAATAGGAGCACTCTATACACGTTGAAGCGGAGAGGAGGACTTGGTCTTCCAGACTTATTAAAATATTTTTATGCTGCCCAGATAGCACAACTTACAAGGTTTCACTCCCAACAGGCACAGGCCATTTGGATGGCTATGGAATCTTATTCCTGCCGTCCCAAACCTATTTCTTATATTTTATGGCTCCCTATCAAGGAGCGACCTCCTATACTTTGCCCTACTTTATCCATGTCACTGGAACTATGGGACAGACTCTCCAGATCTCACAAATTCAAATCTCCTCATTCTCCACTGACACCTCTGCTTCAAAATAAAGCATTCACCCCGGGTCTCACTCCACTAGCGTTCGAATGGTGGACTAATAAGGGTTTTAAGTGTATTGCTGACTTGTGCGATCATAGAGGTATGCTGACCGAACGGACTATGGCTGACAGGCATCAAATGCCTCCAGCGGAGGGTTATAGGTTCGCCCAAATCTCACATTATGTACAAACCCTGGCTCGCAAGAGCAACCTAGCAACCCAAACTCCCATGGAACATCTATGCAAAAATTATGATAAAATTAAAGGACATTTATCTGCTATATATTCGATATTGCTGAGTGTATCGACAAAGCTGACTTATATGGTCCAATGGGAGACCGACTTGCAGGAAACCCTGGATCTGGACGAATGGCATAGGATAGCCGAGACAGCATCTCGTTCGCTCGTCAATACTTCAATAATTGAGGCCAATTATAAGGTTCTACTGAGGTGGTATATGGTGCCGGTCAGACTGGCAACTTTTGTCTCAGGAGCTACCCCGTTGTGCTTTAGAGGATGTGGCCAGATGGGCACCACCTATCATATTTGGTGGACATGCCCAAAGGTCCGGAGGTTTTGGATCAGGGTGTATAATTTAGTTTACTCCCTTACCCAACTAAACCTAACTAAATCAGCTAAGCAAGCACTACTGGGGGGAGGAGATGTGGAAGCCTCCAAGTCCTGCAAGAGGCTCTTGACATTTATTTTTATTTCAGCCAAAATCACTATTGCTAGGAACTGGAAATCGGCAGCTCTACCATTCGATCAGCTTAAAGGCAAATTGTCTTGGTTGATGCTAAACGAACGCTTGACCGCTCTGGCCCAAGATAAAATGAAACTGTTTCATGGAGTTTGGGACCCATGGCTTCGTTACCTAACTAATGACCCGGGGATGTTTACAGCATAGCCTAGGGGATTAGGTTGAGATGTCTGGATGCTGAATCGGGGCTCCTCCCCCCCTCCCTCCCCCCATTCCCCCCTCCTCAACTGTCCTTTCCTTACTCTGTCTCCTTCCTTCTATTCTTTGTCACTGTCCTCTTTCCTCTCTTTTGAAATTTGTTTATTGTTTATTTTTGGACTCAGATCCAGACCTTAGAGGTTTGTGCTGCTCCCTGTTTTCTCAGCTCCTACGGGACCATTGTCAGTCTGATCAGACCTCTGGGCTGCCCACACGGCCGGCTGAGTTGCGCCCCCCCCCGATAGATGGATGGGGGGGCGGCTCATCTGGGTGGACGGTTCAGATATGATCTGCGATGCTAATAGGGGTTAACGGCTTTACGGAGCTTCGGACTACTCCAAGGACCCCTACACTTGGTGATCTTCATTGTGTTACCCCAAATGTTGATTGTGACTGTACAATGTTATGTGGCGACTTTTATACATTTTGTATGACAAAACTTGAATAAAAAGATTGAAACATAAACCAATCTTGCTGAACCGTATTTGAAATCCTTGAGTTTAGGGACAGAGAAGGACACTCGTGGAAACTATCAGCGTGCTATTCTGTGCTAAATCTTGTTTGTAGGGACAGAGAAGGACAGTGAGGGAAACTATCAGTGTGCTATTCTGTGCTAAACCTTGTTTGTAGGGACAGAGAAGGACAGTGAGGGAAACTGTCAGTGTGCTATTCTGTTCTAAACCAATCTTGCTGAACCGTATTTGAAATCCTTGAGTTTAGGGACAGAGAAGGACACTCGTGGAAACTATCAGTGTGCTATTCTGTGCTAAATCTTGTTTGTAGGGACAGAGAAGGACAGTGAGGGAAACTATCAGTGTGCTATTCTGTGCTAAACCTTGTTTGTAGGGACAGAGAAGGACAGTGAGGGAAACTGTCAGTGTGCTATTCTGTTCTAAACCAATTTTGCTGAACCGTATTTGAAATCCTTGAGTTTAGGGACAGAGAAGGACACTCGTGGAAACTATCAGTGTGCTATTCTGTGCTAAATCTTGTTTGTAGGGACAGAGAAGGACAGTGAGGGAAACTATCAGTGTGCTATTCTGTGCTAAACCTTGTTTGTAGGGACAGAGAAGGACAGTGAGGGAAACTGTCAGTGTGCTATTCTGTGCTAAACCAATCTTGCTGAAGCATATTGCAAATCCTTGTGTTTAGGGACAGAGAAGGATAGGCAGGGGACAGTGTCAGTGTCATTGTTGCTAAGCCTCCTGCACAGTATACACCTGAAGGTAGCCCTTATTGCTGTTTTTCCCATCTCCCTGCAGGCCATCCATTAAAATGTCTGGAAGGCAAACAAGGAGAGGCAGACAGTCAGGAGGCAAAAAAAGAGGGCAAGCAGGCTCTGTGTCTGGGGGCAACAGTGCTGGTCGTGGACGCGGTGCATTGTCATCAGCACATGGCCATGGGACACGCTTGTCTTTCTTTTCGGCAGCTGGACATGTTGAGCCACATCATGCCGAAGACTTGGTAGAGTGGATGACCAAGCCCACCTCATCCTCCTCATCCTCTCTCACCCAAGCTCAGGGTACTGGCAAAGCAGCTGCCAAAGCGTCCTCTTCTCTGGTATCAATGTCATCATTAGTCACTCCATCCCTAGACCCACCATGTCCTCCTCCTGAGGAGTCCCCCGAACTGTTTGAGCACAGTGTTGGGTACATGCTCCAGGAGGATGCCCAGCGTTTCGAAGGATCTGATGATGATACCCAGCTAGAGGAAGGCAGTAGCGTGAGAGCAGAGAGAGGGGATGCTCAAGAAGGACAGCAATCTGGCAGTCATGCTCCAGCAGCTGCAGCATACTGCCAGATTGGCTCCAGTGATGAGGAGGGAGGGGATGATTAGGTCACTGACTCCACGTGGGTGCCTAATAGGAGAGAGGAGGAGGAGGAGGATGAGGAGGAGGCACATCTCCAACGAGGCAGTATGCCCTTAGGTGGCCAGCGTATGGGCAGCACACCGACGGAATCACACCGCAGAGCTCCGCCTGTGCAGGGCGCTGCCTCTGCCCGTCATTCAAAAAGTTCTTTGGTGTGGGCATTTTTTGAGGCGAGTGCATCAGATCGCACGGCTGCTGTTTGCAACATATGTCTCAAGCGTATATCGCGTGGCCAAAACATCAGCCGCTTGGGCACCACATGCTTGATCAAACATATGTTGACCTGCCATGCAGCTCGTTGGCAAGCCTACCTTAAAGACCCACACCAAAGAACAAAGCGGACCTCTCCTTGCACCGCATCAGCTGGGATCTCCAACCCCACTATACCTTCAGTCCTCTCTGAAACCTGCACTGAGAGGAATGAAGGTGTAGAATTAGGTGTGTCACAGCCTAGTACTTGCGGCCACTCTGCTAGCAGTACACCGACGTCCGATTCTAGCAGGCAAATTTCCCTGCCCCAGCTGCTGGACCGTCGAAAGAAGTTCACTCCCAGCCATCCACATGCCCAGCGGTTGAATGCTAGCTTGGCTAAATTGCTAGCGCTTCAACTGCTGCCTTTTCAGTTGGTAGACTCGGCCCCCTTCCGTGAGTTTGTGCAATGTGCGGTTCCTCAGTGGCAGGTTCCCAAACGCCACTTTTTCTCACGGAAGGCGATTCCGGCTCTCTACAGACATGTGGAAGGCAATGTCTTGGCCTCGCTGGACAGGGCGGTCAGCGGTAAGGTGCATATTACCGCTGACTCATGGTCCAGCAGGCATGGACAGGGACGTTACCTTTCTTTCACGGCCCATTGGGTCACTCTTTTGGCAGCTGGGAAGGATGCAGGACAAGGTGCAGTAGTGTTGGAGGTTGTTCCACCGCCACGCCTCCAAAATGCTACTACTGGTTGTGACACACCTCTCTCCTCCACCCCCTCCTCTTCTTCTTCCTCCATGGCCTCTTCCTGTGCTTTGTCCTCGGAACCAGCGGTGCTCCGTAGGCGTTCAAGGGGCTACGCAAGTACGCAGGCAAAAAGATGCCATGCCGTGCTTGCGCTGGTGTGTTTGGGGGACAGGAGCCACACTGGGGCAGAGGTCCTGTCTGCTCTGCAGGGGCAGGCCGAGAGGTGGTTGACGCCACGCCAGCTTAAGCCAGGAATGGTGGTTTGCGACAATGGCACCAACCTCCTCTCCGCCCTCCGACAGGGACAACTGACCCATGTGCCCTGTGTGGCTCACGTCCTTAACCTGGTGGTGCAGCGGTTCTTGGGCAGGTACCCGGGCTTACAGGATGTCCTGAGGCAGGCCAGGAAAGTCTGTGTGCATTTCCGCAGATCTTATAATGCCAGTGCTCGCCTGGCTGAGCTGCAAAAGGAGTTGAACCTGCCCAAGAACCGCCTTATATGTGACATGCCCACCAGGTGGAACTCAACGTTGGCCATGCTGCAGCAGCTGCACACGCAGCAGAGGGCCATCAATGAGTACCTGTGCGACTACGGCACCAGGACAGGGTCAGGGGAGCTCGGGTTTTTTTCACCACGCCAGTGGGGCATGATCAGGGATGCATGCACTGTCCTGGCACCATTTGAGGAGGCCACGAGGATGGTGAGCAGTGACAGTGCATGCATCAGTGACACTGTACCTCTTGTCCACCTGTTGGAGCACACGCTGCGTGGAATAATGGACAGGGCACTTGAGGCAGAACAGAGGCAGGAAGAGGAGGACTTCCTTGCCTCTCAAGGCCCCCTTTACCCAGACAGTGTTCCTTCTGTCCCACCCATCGCACAGGAAGAGGAGGAGGAGGAGGAGGAGGAGGATTGTGTCAGCATGGAGGTGGAGGCTGGCACTCAGCATCATCAGCAGCAGTCTTTTAGGGATGATTTACATTCCCAAGAAACCAGTGGACTTGTACGTGGCTGGGAGGAGGTGGCTGCGGATCATGTCGTCCTTAGTGACCCAGAGGACTGAATGCCTCAGCTAACCTACGCTGCATGGCCTCCCTGATCCTGCAAAGTCTGCGGAAGGATCCTCGTATTCTTCGGATCAAGGAGAGGGACCATTACTGGCTGGCCACTCTCCTTGATCCACGGTACAAGGGTAAGGTTGCGGACCTTATGTTACCATCGCAGAGGGAGCAGAGGATGAGACAACTCCGGGAGGCCTTGCAGAAAGGTCTGTGCAACGCGTTCCCAGAGACTGGGAGGTTACAAACTCCTGGTCCTGGACAACGAGTTGCTGAGGCTTCGGGCAGTCAAAGAAGGAGCGGTGGGGAAGGTGGCCGTCTGACCGATGCGTTCAGGCAATTCTTTAGTCCGCAGCCCCAAAGTATGATCGGTTCCAGCAACCATCGCCAGCGTCTGATATACATGGTGCAGGAATACCTACGGGCAAGGTCAGACTTGGACACCTTCCCCACCGAAAATCCTCTGGCTTACTGGGTCTTGAGGATGGATCACTGGCCAGAGCTTGCACAGTATGCAATTGAGCTACTGGCCTGTCCTGCATCCAGCGTTCTTGCAGAACGCACATTCAGTGCTGCTGGAGGATTTGTCATGGATCACAGGGTGCGCCTGTCCACCGACTCGGTTGATCGACTGACTTTCATCAAGATGAACCAGTCTTGGATCACCACCAGCTACCACACACCTGATGCTGATATAACAGACTAATTGATTATAAAATGTCACATCCCTTCAAGACTGATGCTGATGCTGAGTGCCTGTGCTGTTATGTTGACTGGCTATCCTCCTCCTCCTCCTCAATGATCCGATTAATGATGATAGCTTGGAAGATCATTTTGGTTTATGGGTGCCGCCACCAGTGGCTAAGGCCCAATTTTTCAGCCCCTGTTTAACAGGGGCGTGTAATTACAATTTTTGATGCAATACTTTGCAACAGGCCTCATTGCTGTGCTCCAAGTACAGTATCTGTGAGGGGTTGCAGTGTTGTGCCACCAGTGCCTAAGGCCCAATTTTTCAGCCCCTGTTCAACAGGGGCATGCAATTATAATTATTGATCTAATATTTCACAGCAGGGCCCATTGCTGCGCCCACCAAGAGTAACTGTCAGGCCTTACAGTGTTGTGTCAACACTACCACCACCACCACCACCACCACCACCACCACAAAGGGCCAATTTTTCAGCCCCTGTTCAACAGGGGCATGCAATTATAATTATTGATCTAATAATTCACAGCAGGGCCCATTGCTGCGCCCACCAAGAGTAACTGTCAGGCTTTACAGTGTTGTGGCACCAGCACCACCATCAAAGGCCCAATTTTTACTACCACTGTTCAACAATTATATGTTATTACAATTCCTGATATAATAGTTGACAGCAGGGCGTTCCAGCACCCACCAAGAGTAACTGTGAGTGCTTACAGTGTTGTGCCAACACCAACACCTAAGGGGCCAATTTCTGCAGAGTATATACGGCAGGTCCCTACTTTCAAACATCCAACTTACAAACGACTCCTACTTGCAAACGGAAGAAGACAACAGGAAGTGAGAGGAAATCTACCCCTAGGAAGGAAAATTCTCTCCTGTAAGAATTAATATGGGAGAAAGGTGTCTCCTCTCTACTAAAGCTTTATAACCAATCCTTGTTTCAATAAAAACACCACATTTCAAAAACAGTTGTCATTGGGACGCAAAGTGAGGTGAAATGTTCTGAACAGGGGCACAGACAGCAAAACAAATGTTACAGGGGTGATAACCCTTCCCTATGTTTTCCAAAAAGCTTAAAAATAGGTATTTGGGCTGGAGCTACACTTAAACAATGTAGCTGTTCAAAATTACAAACAGATTCTACATAAGAACAAACCTACAGTCCCTGTCTTGTATGCACCGCCTGTATACGGCTGTTCAGAGTATATAGGGCCTTTTTTATTTTGTGTGCGGGGTTCCCCTTAATATCCATACAAGACCCAAAGGGGCTGGTAATGGGCTGGGGTAGGGGGGGGGGGGGTGATGGGGTAGCTATGCCATTTTTCTTAAAGATTTTCATCCATATTACCGGGACCAGACATTACATTAAAGCCGCAAGCAGTTTTAAATGGCTTTTTTTTCCTTTAGAAATGTAATTTTGTGCAGGGACAGTTCTAAACACGGGAAACACGTGGCACTTCACAGGCATACTTTAGACACCCCCCAGGTACAATATTTAAAGGAATATTTGACTTTTTTTTTCACTTTATGCATCATTAAAATGACTGCTCCCGAAAAAACGGCCGTTTTTAAAACTTCTTTTTGCATTGATACATGTCCCCTGGTGCAGAACCCGGGTTCCCAAACTCTGTTTAGGACAATAACATGGATAATAGTCGTTATAATTAGCACTTTAGAATTCGAACGTTCGCATCCATTGTATTTAATAGGGTTCTATTGTTCGTGCGAACTTTCAGTCCGTTCGCGGGTTCTGGTGCGAACCGAACCCGGGGGTGTTCGGCTCATCCCTACTCTGCACCAAAATTGTCTGTTTTTGCGGCAGATTAATGAAACTGTCTTGGAAAGTGTCCATCCTCAGTGCAGCTTATACAAAATAAAATGAAAACGAAAAAAAGCCCCCATTATTAAAAAAAACACCAAAGAGGTTGATCCCTACAAAAGCTTCCAATTCCCTAACACTATGGTTGCTCTTTGCCCTCCACCCCTTTTTATAGTAAGGCAAACTTAACCAAACCCTACTTATTAGCCTCTTTGAAAGCCTCATACACACGATCGGATTTCCGTCGGACAAAGCGTAGGACTTTTTTTCCGAAGGGCATTGGCCCTGAACTTGTTCTGTATACAGACGGCAAAACTTTGTCAGTCAACAAATATGAAATAACGTGGTCTTTCAGCGCTTTTACGCCACCCTTTGGGCAACTTCTGCTAATGTTGTGCTATGGTTAGCATTGCTTCTGAGCACGCGTGTTTGTTTTTCTTTCCAACGTACTTGCGTACACACGATCGGATAATCCGACATCACACATTTGTTGTTGGAAAATTTTAAAGCATGCTATGCTAAATCCGACAATTGTCCTATGGAGCATACAAACGGTCGGATTCTCTGACAAAACCCTGCCATTACACAATTCCCGTCGGAAAATCTGATTGTGTGTACAAGGCTTAAGGCATAGTTCAAAGGCCAATAGGCATAGTTCAAAGGCCAATAGGCCATGCAGTGCATTATCGTTTTTAAAATCTTCCCTCTGCAAATCTGCACAAACGTTTGCCGGGGCCGCAAATCTTGCCCGGGCAGGGTTCACCTCTAGCCCATGGTAGCAAAAAACTTGAACCTAATCTCTTCCTCATATATATACAGTATACAGTGTTTATGTCTGCTTTTATGTCTCTATGCATTGAGATCATGAACTTGAAAACTTGTCTGAGGTCACCTTCTCTTATCTCACTCATTAAATGAATCATCTCTTCATAAAACACACCTCTTCAGCCTTGTAGCTATATGACAAACCTCAGCTGTTCAGGCATATCTCATTGGCATATGACAGCCTACATCGCACATAATGTCAACACTCCAGTTTCAACCACTTTCACATGAATTGTCAACGTTATTGTCCTCATACTGAAACAGAGCCTTGGTTTATAGCAAGATGTTTCTGCCTATTGATAGCAGCTCACAAAATCCACTTTCCATATTCCTCCAAAATCAAAAAGGATGTCACAATTAGTGATGAGCCGAACACCCCCAGGTTCGGTTCGCACCAGAACCCGCGAACGGACCGAAAGTTCGTACGAACATTAGAACCCTATTAAATACAATGGATGCGAACGTTCGAATTCTAAAGTGCTAATTATAACGACTATTATGCATGTTATTGTCCTAAAAAGGGTTTGGGAACCCGGGTTCTGCACCAGGGGACATGCATCAATGCAAAAAGAAGTTTTAAAAACGTTAGTTTTTCGGGAGCAGTCATTTTAATGATGCATAAAGTGAAAAAAAAAAAGTCAAATATTCCTTTAAATATCGTACCTGGGGGGTGTCTAAAGTATGCCTGTGAAGTGCCACGTGTTTCCCGTGTTTAGAACTGTCCCTGCACAAAATGACACTTCTAAAGGAAAAAAAAAGCCATTTAAAACTGCTTGCGGCTTTAATGTAATGTCTGGTCCCGGTAATATGGATGAAAATCTTTAAGAAAAATGGCATAGCTACCCCATGACCCCCCCCCCCTACCCCAGCCCATTACCAGCCCCTTTGGGTCTTGTATGGATATTAAGGGGAACCCCGCACATAAAATAAAAAAGGCCCTATATACTCTGAACAGCCGTATACAGGCGGTGCATACAAGACAGGGACTGTAGGTTTGTTCTTATGTAGAATCTGTTTGTAATTTTGAACAGGTACATTGTTTAAGTGTAGCTCCAGCCCAAAAATCTATTTTTAAACTTTTTGGAAAACATAGGTAAGGGTTATCACCCCTGTAACATTTGTTTTGCTGTCTGTGCCCCTGTTCAGAACATTTCACCTCACTTTCCGTCCCAATGACAACTGTTTTTGAAATGTGGTGTTTTTCTTGAAACAAGGATTGCTGATAAAGCATCAGTACAGAGGAGACACCTTTCTCCCATATTAATTCTTACAGGAGAGAATTTTCCTTCCAAGGGGTAGATTTCCTCTCACTTCCTGTTGTCTTCTTGCGTTTGCAAGTAGGAGTCGTTTGTAAGTTGGATGTTTGAAAGTAGGGACCTGCCGTATATACTCTGCAGAAATAGGCCCCTTAGTTGTTGGTGTTGGCACAACACTGTAAGCACTCACAGTTACTCTTGGTTGGTGCTGGAACGCTCTGCTGTCAACTATTATATCAGGAATTTTAATTACATATAATTGTTGAACAGTGGTAGTAAAAATTGGGCCTTTGATGGTGGTGCTGGTGCCACAACACTGTAAGCCCTGACAGTTACTCTTGGTGGGTGCAGCAATGGGCCCTGCTGTGAATTATTAGATCAAGAATTGTAATTGCATGCCCCTGTTGAACAGGGGCTGAAAAATTGGGCCTTTCGTGGTGGTGGTGGTGGTGGTGGTGTTGCCACAACACTGTAAGCCCTCAGAGTTACTCTTGGTGGGTGCAGGAATGGGCCCTGCTGTGAATTATTAGATCAAGAATTGTAATTACATGCCCCTTTTGAACAGGGGCTGAAAAATTGGGCCTTTCGTGGTGGTGGTGGTGGTGGCGTTGCCACAACACTGTAAGCCCTCAGAGTTACTCTTGGTGGGTGCAGCAATGGGCCCTGCTGTGAATTATTAGATCAAGAATTGTAATTACATGCCCCTGTTGAACAGGGGCTGAAAAATTGGGCCTTAGGCACTGGTGGCACAACACTACAACCCCTCACAGATACTGTACTTGGAGCACAGCAATGAGCCCTGTTGCAAAGTACTGCTTCAAAAATTGTAATGACATGCCCCTGTTAAACAGGGGCTGAAAAATTGGGCCTTAGGCACTGGTGGCACAACACTCCAACCCCTCACAGATACTGTACTTGGAGCACAGCAATGAGCCCTATGGCAAATTATTGCTAAAAAATTGTAATTACACGCCCCTGTAAAACAGGGGCTGAAAAATTGGGCCTTAGCCACTGGTGGCGGCACCCATAAACAAAAATGATCTTCCAAGCTATCATCATCAATCGTATCATTGAGGACTCGGAGGAGGAGGATAGCCAGTCAACATAACAGCACAGGCACTCAGCATCAGCATCAGTCTTGAAGGGATGTGACATGTTAAAATCAATTAGTCTGTTATATCAGCATCAGGTGTGTGGTAGCTGGTGGTGATCCAAGACTGGTTCATCTTGATGAAAGTCAGTCGATCAACCGAGTCGGTGGACAGGCGCACCCTGTGATCCGTGACAAATCCTCCAGCAGCACTGAATGTGCGTTCCGAAAGAACGCTGGATGCAGGACAGGCCAGTAGCTCAATTGCATACTGTGCAAGCTCTGGCCAGTGATCCATCCTCAAGACCCAGTAAGCCAGAGGATTTTCGGTGGGGAAGGTGTCCAAGTCTGACCTTGCCCCTAGATATTCCTGCACCATGTTTATCAGACGCTGGCGATGGTTGCTGGAACCGATCATACTTTGGGGCTGCGGACTAAAGAATTGTCTGAACGCATCGGTCAGACGGCCACCTTCCCCACCGCTCCTTCTTTGACTGGCCGAAGCCTCAGCAACTCGTTGTCCAGGACCAGGAGTTTGTAACCTCCCAGTCTCTGGGAACGCGTTGCACAGACCTTTCTGCAAGGCCTCCCGGAGTTGTCTCATCCTCTGCTCCCTCTGCGACGGTAACATAAGGTCCGCAACCTTACCCTTGTACCGTGGATCAAGGAGAGTGGCCAGCCAGTAATGGTCCCTCTCCTTGATCCGAAGAATACGAGGATCCTTCCGCAGACTTTGCAGGATCAGGGAGGCCATGCAGCGTAGGTTTGCTGAGGCATTCGGTCCGGAGTCCTCTGGGTCACTAAGGACGACATGATCCGCAGCCACCTCCTCCCAGCCACGTACAATTCCACTGGTTTCTTGGGACTGTAAATCATCGCTAAAAGACTGCTGCTGATGATGCTGAGTGCCAGCCTCCACCTCCATGCTGACACAATCCTCCTCCTCCTCCTCTTCCTGTGCGATGGGTGGGACAGAAGGAACACTGTCTGGGTAAAGGGGGCCTTGAGAGGCAAGGAAGTCCTCCTCTTCCTGCCTCTGTTCTGCCTCAAGTGCCCTGTCCATTATTCCACGCAGCGTGTGCTCCAACAGGTGGACAAGAGGTACAGTGTCACTGATGCATGCACTGTCACTGCTCACCATCCTCGTGGCCTCCTCAAATGGTGCCAGGACAGTGCATGCATCCCTGATCATGCCCCACTGGCGTGGAGAAAAAAAACCAAGCTCCCCTGACCCTGTCCTGGTGCCGTAGTCGCACAGGTACTCATTGATGGCCCTCTGCTGCGTGTGCAGCCACTGCAGCATGGCCAACGTTGAGTTCCACCTGGTGGGCATGTCACATATAAGGCGGTTCTTGGGCAGGTTCAACTCCTTTTGCAGCTCAGCCAGGCGAGCACTGGCATTATAAGATCTGCGGAAATGCACACAGACTTTCCTGGCCTGCCTCAGGACATCCTGTAAGCCCGGGTACCTGCCCAAGAACCGCTGCACCACCAGGTTAAGGACGTGAGCCACACAGGGCACATGGGTCAGTTGTCCCTGTCGGAGGGCGGAGAGGAGGTTGGTGCCATTGTCGCAAACCACCATTCCTGGCTTAAGCTGGCGTGGCGTCAACCACCTCTCGGCCTGGCCCTGCAGAGCAGACAGGACCTCTGCCCCAGTGTGGCTTCTGTCCCCCAAACACACCAGCGCAAGCACGGCATGGCATCTTTTTGCCTGCGTACTTGCGTAGCCCCTTGAACGGCTACGGAGCACCGCTGGTTCAGAGGACAAACCACAGGAAGAGGCCATGGAGGAAGAAGAAGAGGAGGGGGTGGAGGAGAGAGGTGTGTCACAACCAGTAGTAGCATTTTGGAGGCGTGGCGGTGGAACAACCTCCAACACTACTGCACCTTGTCCTGCATCCTTCCCAGCTGCCAAAAGAGTGACCCAATGGGCCGTGAAAGAAAGGTAACGTCCCTGTCCATGCCTGCTGGACCATGAGTCAGCGGTAATATGCACCTTACCGCTGACCGCCCTGTCCAGCGAGGCCAAGACATTGCCTTCCACATGCCGGTAGAGAGCCGGAATAGCCTTCCGTGAGAAAAAGTGGCGTTTGGGAACCTGCCACTGAGGAACCGCACATTGCACAAACTCACGGAAGGGGGCCGAGTCTACCAACTGAAAAGGCAGCAGTTGAAGCGCTAGCAATTTAGCCAAGCTAGCATTCAACCGCTGGGCATGTGGATGGCTGGGAGTGAACTTCTTTCGACGGTCCAGCAGCTGGGGCAGGGAAATTTGCCTGCTAGAATCGGACGTCGGTGTACTGCTAGCAGAGTGGCCGCAACTACTTGGCTGTGACACACCTAATTCTACACCTTCATTCCTCTCAGTGCATGTTTCAGACAGGGCTGAAGTTATAGTGGGGTTGGAGTTCCCAGCTGATGCGGTGCAAGGAGAGGTCCGCTTTGTTCTTTGGTGTGGGTCTTTGAGGTAGGCTTGCCAACGAGCTGCATGGCAGGTCAACATATGTCTGGTCAGGCATGTGGTACCCAAGCGGCTGATGTTTTGGCCACGCGATATACGCTTGAGACATATGTTGCAAACAGCAGCTGTGCGATCTGATGCACTAGCCTTAAAAAAGGCCCACACCAAAGAACTTTTTGAATGACGGGCAGAGGCAGCGCCCTGCACAGGCGGAGCTCTGCGGTGTGATTCCGTCGGTGTACTGCCCTTACGCTGGCCACCAAAGGGCATCCTGCCTCGTTGGAGATGTGCCTCCTCCTCATCCTCCTCCTCCTCCTCTCTCCTATTAGGCACCCACGTGGAGTCAGTGACCTCATCATCCCCTCCCTCCTCATCACTGGAGCCAATCTGGCAGTATGCTGCAGCTGCTGGAACATGACTGCCAGATTGGTGTCCTTCTTGAGCATCCCCTCTGTCTGCTCTCACGCTACTGCCTTCCTGTAGCTGGGTTTCATCATCAGACCCTTCGAAACGCTGGGCATCCTCCTGGAGCATGTACCCAACACTGTGCTCAAACAGTTCGGGGGACTCCTCAGGAGGAGGACATGGTGGGTCTAGGGAAGGAGTGACTGATGATGAGTCTGACATTGATACCAGGGAAGAGGACGCTTTGGCAGCTGCTTTGCCAGTACCCTGAGCCTGGGTGAGAGAGGATGAGGAGGAGGAGGAGGGCTTGGCCATCCACTCTACCAAGTCTTCGGCATGATGTGGCTCAACATGTCCAGCTGCCGAAAAGAAGGACAAGCGTGTCCCATGGCCATGTGCTGATGACAATGCACCGCGTCCACGACCAGCACTGTTGCCCCCAGACACAGAGCCTGCTTGCCCTCTTTTATTGCCTCCTGACTGTCTGCCTCTCCTTGTTTGCCTTCCAGACATTCTAATAGATGGCCTGCAGGGAGATGGGAAAAAAGCAATAAGGGCTACCTTCAGGTGTCCTTCTCTGTCCCTTTACTTAAGGATTTCTAAATATGGTTGAGGATGATTGCTTTCGCACAGAATAGCACAACGACAATTTCCCTGACTGTCCAAAAAACAAGGATTTCAAAGATGGTTGATGATCAATGCTTTAGCACACTATAGCACAAGGAGAATTTCCCTCACTGTCCTTCCCTGTCCCTAGAAACAAGGATTATCACAGTGAAAGAAACTGACACTCTTCCTACCTATAGTTTTCTGTCCCTAGAAAAAATGTTTTTTTAAAGACGGTTGATGATCAATGCTTTAGCACACTATAGCACAAGGAGAATTTCCCTCACTGTCATTCCCTGTCCCTAGAAACAAGGATTATCACAGTGAAAGAAACTGACACTCTTCCTACCTATAGTTTTCTGTCCCTAGAAAAAATGTTTTTTTAAAGACGGTTGATGATCAATGCTTTAGCACACTATAGCACAAGGAGAATTTCCCTCACTGTCCTTCCCTGTCCCTAGAAACAAGGATTATCACAGTGAAAGAAACTGACACTCTTCCTACCTATAGTTTTCTGTCCCTAGAAAAAATGTTTTTTTAAAGCTGATTGATGATCAATGCTTTAGCACACTATAGCACAAGGAGAATTTCCCTCACTGTCCTTCCCTGTCCCTAGAAACAAGGATTATCACAGTGAAAGAAACTGACACTCTTCCTACCTATAGTTTTCTGTCCCTAGAAAAAATGTTTTCTTTTTCGTACATCACGGGACACAGAGCGACTTAGTCATTACTAATGGGTTATATAGTTTACCTTCAGGTGTTGGCACTGGCCAATTCCAAACCGGAAGTACCCTCCCCTATATAAGCCCCTCCCACCCGGGAGCACCTCAGTTTTTTGCCAGTGTCTAAGGTGTTGGCCAAAGAGTAACATGTGTTTTCACTGGGCTTGCGTACAGGTTCTTTTGGGCCTTAGTAAGCTGTTCCGGATCCCACCAAAAAAAAGCTTCATAGCTAAACGGTCGGTACCCGGGCCTTGCAGCAGAAGAGCAAGGTTTTGCCTGTAATGCTTCTCTTAGGAGGGCTGGACCCTGGGATCCAGAGCTCTGGTCATACCCACGACCAAGACGCTGTCTGTGCAGGGTGCTATACAGGTCCAGGGGAGTGGAATCCTTGGGAACCCGGTCCCTGAAGGTTTAATTACAATGCCTGCCGTGATAGGTGAAGTTTGGACTTTTGTGGACCAAACAAAGTCCTGCGGCGGGGATCAGGTAAGTGGGGGCCCTCAGGAACTTGGTTCTATTGGGGGACCCCCAAGCCTAATTTGTCTTTCTGTCTGTTACCTAACGGTATTCCCGCTAAATATCTGTGTTTGCCTATAACTACTGAAAATGTAAAATTTTAATAGTAGTCAAGAAAAAAAAAAAAAAAAAACAGGGACCGCGGTACCTGTGTTAAACCACTAGAGGCCGCTGTAGTCCATTTTTCTTGTAATGTGGATCTTTGGTTTTCTCAACTCAAAAGATCCAGGCAGCTGGTAAGTTTCTCTGAGGGAATCCACTTCCTCTGCCCTGTTGCTGCGTTCATCCACCGCACAGGCCCTCCGGCAAAAAGGGCCCTGGCTCCTAGTCCTCTGTTGGTTTTTGAAAAGGGCGCCAGTGCACGCGCCTCCTATGAAAAAAAAGGGGCGGGGCGGGTGGATGACGCTCGATGCGCGCCGCGGCGCTTCTGCGCATGTGCGGGCGTCCCAGCATGGTTAAAAGACACAGTACAAGTGTCAGCTGCATGCAAACAGAGCTAGCAACAAACAGTGGCACACAGAGGCGGTTGATGCAGGCATCCCCATAGAAAGGCACTTTAGTGGACACCAGCTGGTATATAGCAGCACCTGTGTTAGACTATTACCAGCAAAAATTGGTGTATGACGACGGGAATACCTCAGCTTTGTGCTTAAAGGATATGTCGTCCAGACGCTCCGGAAATAGATCTTCCAGGAAGCCAAAGGGGTCTCCATCGGGCTCTGAGGATATTGGGCATGCTTGCACTGCACCAATCTCCCCTGAGAATGCAGAGGTCAGTAGCCGTAGAAACCCCCGCAGGAATGCCTGGTGCTGCGGCTGTCCCCAGTCCACCTGCTCCTGTATATATAACAGAGGAGGTTTTATCCTCAACTCTGGGAGGATTAGAAGAGAGATTAACAGCATTGATCGCTGCTTCCCTATCTCAGGGAAAGCGCGTCCGATCTCCGTCTCCTCCTTCAGAGTGCCTGTTAGTGGAGGAACAGCCCCACACAGAGATTGACCTACCTGAAGGGGATCAGGATGAGGTTGATTCACTTATAGAGGAATCAACAGTGGAAGAACCTTTCTCAGCTTCTCAGGCTGAAAGATTATGGGTTCAGTCTCTGACTAACATGGTCCGATCAGCATTTAAAATGCCTCTGGCGGAACCACCATCCACTACGGTTTCCTCGCTGGGGTCGCTAAAAGCTCCCCAGGCGGTCTGTTCCTTCCCAATCCACCCTTTATTAGAAGGGCTTATTTACCAGGATTGGGAGCATCCTGATAAAATATTTGCTCCCCCCAAGAGATTTCCGGTGATCTATCCCATGGAGGATAAGTTCATAAGAAAATGGAGGGTCCCTATAGTGGACGCAGCCATCTCTTCTGTTAACAAATCACTGACATGTCCAGTAGATAATGTTCCAATGTTCAAAGACCCAATAGATAAAAAATTGGAGTCTTTACTAAAATCTGCTTTCTCTACAGCAAGTATGGTGACACAACCTGCGGTAGCAGCGATTGGAGTCTGCCAAGCAGTGAAAGATCAGTTGAAACAAGTCTTAAGGGACTTACCAGATCAGCAGGCTCATGCCCTAGCTGACCTGCCTAGAGCCTTGTGTTTTGCGGTGGACGCCATAAAGGATACAATCCAACAGGCCTCCCGCTTTACGCTGTCTATAGTACATATGCGTAGGCTTCTGTGGCTCAAAAACTGGTCTGCTGAAGCTCCCTGTAAAAAACTGCTGGTTAGCTTCCCATTTCATGGAGAACGCTTATTTGGAGAAGATCTGGACAAATATATCCAGAAAATTTCTGCCGGTAAAAGTTCACTCTTACCGGTTAAGAACAAGGGTAGAAGTCCTTCTTTTAAGAGGCCTACCTCTCCAGTCCCGGGCACATCGGCTGTGAAGCAGTTCCGACGGCCTCCGCGGTCAAATTCAGGGGGCAGAAATCAGGGACAATCACAGGGTAACAAGAAGCCCTGGATCAAGAGAGGTACAAAACCTCCCCCTAAGGCATGAAGTATTGCCCCCGCTCAATCAGGTGGGGGGAAGACTTCAGTTGTTCACAGAGACCTGGCGGGACACCATCAGAGACAGATGGGTGCTCTCCGCAGTAAGTCTGGGATACAAGCTGGAGTTAAAAGGCACTCCTCCTGCCCAATTTATGAGGTCAAACGTGCCAAGAGATCCCCAAAAGAGAGGATCCCTCCTTCTGGCACTAGAACAACTATTGCTCCAAGGGGTAATCATGAAGGTTCCCCTGGAAGAAAGCGGATTCGGGTTTTACTCGAACCTTTTCACAGTCCCCAAACCAAATGGGGACGTGAGGCCCATATTAAATCTAAAAGGGCTAAACAAGTTCCTAAATATCAGGACTTTTCGGATGGAGTCGATCCGATCAGTGGCCACCGCCCTACAAGGGCAGGAATGGCTAGCCTCGATCGACATAAGGGATGCTTATTTGCATATTCCCATCTTTCCGGCCCATCAGAAATTTCTACGCTTTGCAGTAGAAGGGCGCCATTTTCAGTTCAGAGCCTTACCTTTCGGTCTGGCCACAGCACCACGAGTGTTCACAAAAATTCTGGCCCCATTATTGGCCAATCTAAGAACACAGGGTGTAACGATAATGGCATATCTAGACGACCTGCTACTAATAGACCACTCAGTGGAAAAGCTGGAAGTAGCTATTCACAAGACAATCGAGTATCTGGAATATCACGGTTGGATTATCAACCGGGACAAGTCAGCTCTAAGACCAGTCAAAAGTCTGGAATACTTAGGGCTAAGGCTGGATTCAAATCAGAGAAAGATTTTCTTACCTCCAGAGAAGGTGTCGTCTTTAAGAAATTTGACCCACTTAGTGGGTACAAAAAGAAAACCATCCATACGTCTCTGCATGAGGCTGCTGGGAAAGATGGTGGCTTCATTCGAAGCGGTACCCTACGGTCAATTCCATTCAAGGAATTTGCAAAGGGCCATACTGTCAGCCTGGAACAAAAAAGTTCAGGCTTTAGACTTTCCAATGTCCCTGTCCCCTTCCGTTCACAAGAGCCTCCATTGGTGGTTGGTGCCCCAGAATCTGGAAAGAGGGAAACCCTTCAGTCCGGTTTCTTGGAAGGTGGTCACTACAGATGCCAGCCTCATCGGCTAGGGGGCAGTGCTGGAGCAATGGTCTCTCCAGGGCAGGTGGTCAGAAGCAGAAAAGGCCCTGCCCATCAATCTCTTAGAGATACGAGCAGCCCGGTATGCCCTAGTAGCATGGACATCCAAACTCCAGGGGTCCCCTGTCAGAATTCAATCAGACAATGCCACGGCAGTGGCATATATCAATCATCAGGGTGGCACCAAAAGTCGTGCAGCCCAGAAGGAAGCAAATTGCATCCTGGAGTGGGCAGAAAGATATGTCCCAGCCATATCCGCGGTTTTCATCCCAGGAGTGGAAAATTGGAGAGCGGACTTTCTAAGTCGCCAACAATTATGCCCGGGGGAATGGTCTCTTCACCCCGAGGTTTTCCAGGCAATATGCCAGCGGTGGGGAACACCGGATGTAGATCTGCTAGCATCCAGATTCAACGCAAAGGTGGACAGGTTTGTGTCTCGCACAAGGGATCCCCTAGCTTGCGGCTCGGATGCCCTAGTGTTCCCTTGGGATTGGTTCAAGCTGATATATGCATTCCCACCGCCACAATTGTTACCGCGATTACTCCGCAGAATCAGGGTAGAAAAGAAACCAGTGATTCTGGTGGCTCCAGCGTGGCCCCGAAGGGCATGGTACGCGGAGATTGTAAAAATGTCAGTGAGGAGTCCTTGGACCCTCCCACTTCGTCCGGACCTGCTGTCGCAAGGACCGATATACCACCCTTCCTTACCAGCCCTAGGTTTGACGGCCTGGCTATTGAAGCCCACATTCTGAAAAAGAGAGGGCTCTCTAATTCTGTGGTATCTACCATGATCAATGCCAGGAAACCGGTATCCAGGCAGATCTATTATAGGATCTGGAAAGCGTACATTACGTGGTGTGAGACCAAGAAATGGCATCCACGTAAGTACATGATAGGGAGGATTCTGGACTTCCTACAGTGGGCTGTAGATAGGAAGCTGGCCTTGAGTACTATCAAGGGTCAGATTTCGGCCTTGTCAATATTTTTTCAAAGGCCCTTGGCTTCGCATTCACTAGTCAAAGCCTTTATACAAGGAGTGATGCGTATTAGCCCTCCGGTTAGTATTCCCATATGTCCTTGGGACTTAAACCTGGTTCTGTCGGTTCTACAGAAACAACCGTTTGAACCATTACAACACATTTCCTTGGTTCTTCTCACCAGGAAATTGGTTTTCTTAGTAGCCATTTGTTCGGCTAAAAGAGTGTCGGAATTAGCAGCTATGTCCTGTAAGGAGCCATATCTGGTTGTCCATAAGGACAGAGTAGTATTACGTCCTCATCCAGCCTTTCTTCCTAAGGTGGTATCGAGGTTTCATTTGAACCAAGATGTGGTTCTTCCTTCTTTTTTCCCCAAACCTAGCTCAGTAGAGGAAAAGTTATTACATTCTTTGGATGTGGTAAGAGCAGTTAAAGCTTATCTAAAAGCCACTGCTCAGATTCGCAGAACGGATTCTTTGTTTGTTCTGCCGGAAGGCCCCAGAAGGGGTCAGGCAGCATCAAAATCTACTTTAGCCAAGTGGATTCGACAGGTCATAATACAAGCCTATGGCTTGAGAAAGAGACCGCCTCCGTTCAAAGTTAGGGCGCACTCCACAAGAGCGGTTGGAACTTCATGGGCAGTGCATCACCAGGCCTCCCTGGCTCAAGTATGTAAGGCCGCAACATGGTCTTCGGTACACACGTTTACTAGATTCTATCAGGTAGACGTTAGAAGTCAGGAGGATGTCGCCTTTGGGCGCAGTGTGTTGCAGGCCGCAAAAGATCCTCATGCCTGATGGCGCCCAGCTTATGTACCCCCCCCTCATTTGGCATTGCTTTGGGACGTCCCATTAGTAATGACTAAGTCGCTCTGTGTCCCGTGATGTACGAAAAAGAAAAAGGGATTTTTATAACAGCTTACCTGTAAAATCCTTTTCTTGGAGTACATCACGGGACACAGAGCTCCCACCCCTCTTTTTGGGACACTTATTGCTTGGCTACAAAACTGAGGTGCTCCCGGGTGGGAGGGGCTTATATAGGGGAGGGTACTTCCGGTTTGGAATTGGCCAGTGCCAACACCTGAAGGTAAACTATATAACCCATTAGTAATGACTAAGTCGCTCTGTGTCCCGTGATGTACTCCAAGAAAAGGATTTTACAGGTAAGCTGTTATAAAAATCCCTTTTTTTTAAAGACGGTTGATGATCAATGCTTTAGCACACTATAGCACAAGGAGAATTTCCCTCACTGTCCTTCCCTGTCCCTAGAAACAAGGATTATCACAGTGAAAGAAACTGACACTCTTCCTACCTATAGTTTTCTGTCCCTAGAAAAAATGTTTTTTTAAAGACGGTTGATGATCAATGCTTTAGCACACTATAGCACAAGGAGAATTTCCCTCACTGTCCTTCCCTGTCCCTAGAAACAAGGATTATCACAGTGAAAGAAACTGACACTCTTCCTACCTATAGTTTTCTGTCCCTAGAAAAAATGTTTTTTTAAAGCTGATTGATGATCAATGCTTTAGCACACTATAGCACAAGTAGAATTTCCCTCACTGTCCTTCCCTGTCCCTAGAAACAAGGATTATCACAGTGAAAGAAACTGACACTCTTCCTACCTATAGTTTTCTGTCCCTAGAAAAAATGTTTTTTTAAAGCACACTATAGCACAAGGAGAATTTCCCTCACTGTCCTTCCCTGTCCCTAGAAACAAGGATTAGCACAGTAAAACACACTGACACTCTCCCTACCTATAGTTTTCTGTCCCTAGAAAAAATGTTTTTTTAAAGATGGTTGATGATCAATGCTTTAGCACACTATAGCACAAGGAGAATTTCCCTCACTGTCCTTCCCTGTCCCTAGAAACAAGGATTATCACAGTGAAAGAAACTGACACTCTTCCTACCTATAGTTTTCTGTCCCTAGAAAAAATGTTTTTTTAAAGATGGTTGATGATCAATGCTTTAGCACACTATAGCACAAGGAGAATTTCCCTCACTGTCCTTCCCTGTCCCTAGAAACAAGGATTATCACAGTAAAACACACTGACACTCTCCCTACCTATAGTTTTCTGTCCCTAGAAAAAATGATTTTTTAAAGATGGTTGATGATCAATGCTTTAGCACACTATAGCACAAGGAGAATTTCCCTCACTGTCCTTCCCTGTCCCTAGAAACAAGGATTCGCACAGTAAAACACACTGACACTCTCCCTACCTATCCTTCTCTTTCCCTAAACTAAAGGAATCCAGGTTAAGCAAGAAAAAAAAAATGTCACTGTCCCTGCCTATGCTTCTCTTTCCCTGCTCCGGAACACACTACACTAGGCCGCCGTGCTGGCGGCCTTTTATAGTGTGGGGCGTGTACTAAACACCCTCAGCAATAATTGGCCACAGGCATCCTGCCTGTGGCCAATCATTGCTCTCCTCGCTGCCGGCGCTGTGATTGGCCAAGCATGCGGGGTCACAGTGCATGCTTGGCCAATCACAGCGCCTGGATGACACTGCGATGGCGTAGTGCATTGTGGGCCGTTCGCGTCACTCGAATTAGGCGCGAACGGCCCAAATCGTTCGATCTTCGTCGAACGATCGAACAGCCGATGTTCGTGTCGAACGTATGTTCGACTCGAACACCGAGCTCATCCCTAGTCACAATGCAAGGCAAGAATCAACGACAGCACGTTTATCGCATGGGTGTTCCATTGCTGCTGACTTAAAGGGGTTGTAAAGATTAGTTTTCTATTTTCTTAATAGGTTCCTTTAGGCTAGTGCATTGTTGGTTCACTTACCTTTTCCTTTGATTTACCTTATAAATGTTTTTTTTCTTTGTCTGAATTTCTCACTTCCTGTTTCTCCTCACTAAACTTCACACCATCATCCGAGCGGTGTTTAGTCAGCCAGAACAGCTTACTGAACAGCTTACTGAGAAGGAACAGGAAGTGAGAAATTCAGACAAAGAAAACAAAGAAAAAAAATATTTAGAAGGGAAATCAAAGGAAAAGGTAAGTGAACCAACAATGCACTATCTTAAAGGAACCTATTTAGAAAATAAAAAATGAACCTTTACAACCCCTTTAAGCCGGGCATAGATGGATCGAATCTCGGCCAGTTTAACAGGGACCGGCCGAGATTCAATCCTTGCCAGCGGTGGCCCGTCCAATAGGGGTGCCAGGCGCCACCCCCTCTCTCCTCTTCACCCCCTATATGCAATGGATAGATTCATAAATCTATCCACGCCCATTGTGGCCACCCTCTATTAATGTGTCTGGCCCCTTTTGGGGCACCGGGCACATGAATTACAGCGGCCAGGTTTTTTTTTAAAGCACCTGATTAGAGCCATAGGTTTTAATAGGCTTCAAAATCGCGTGGACTCGGGTCGCAGAGCATGCGTCCTGAGCCCACCCAGGTGGGTTGCAACAGCGAATGAATATTCGCTGTTGCAACACTGATCCTCCTCCCGGCCAATTGGGAAGCGGGTCTGGTACCCGTCACCCGATTGGCTGACAGTACAGGCAAGAAGGAGAAAAGAGACGCACGGCATCTCTATGAGAGGAAACAGAGCCGCTCTTGGGACACATCTTGCTGCCATTCACCCGCTGCTTGACCCGCCACTAAGAGGGGGTAAGTGCCGGGCGAGGGTGCTGGATGAGTGATAGCTGCAGTTTTCATTAGGGTCCTCCTGGATCAGTCCGCTCCGCTGACCGGGTGGGGTGGCTGTGTGCGTCCGTGCCGCTGGCCGTGAGCGGCCACTGGATTCATCTATGGGCAGGCTGGTTGTACTGAATCTATTGATCGACTTAAGCACAACCAACCTGTCAGATTTTTTTCTGACCTATGGGCTGCTTTAGGCTATGTGGGGCTCTACATTCTGCCCCATGCAAAAGCTAGGGAGAGATTTTTTTAAATGTAAAATGCTCCAGTGAAGTGGATGCAATCTCTAATTGGATGACAAGTAATTTGCTAAAACACTCGATAACATAAACATTTGATGTTTTGTTTTTCGCAAAACAATGTTTTAACCTCTTTTTTTGGCCATTTTTGCCTCTCAGTGCTGGTGGTCTCCTTCAGCGTCTTTCGGCTGCTCCTTACCTGCATTATATTGCCTTTTACTATAAAATTATCTTTATGACCATTTCTGCCTAAAAAGTCCAAGGGGGTTGCTCCAATCCTGCACTGCGGTGTAGGTATACAAACTTCTCCTTACCTACATGCAGGCCTTCCAGGGTCAACGCCAAATTATTGTTTGGACCGACTTCCTAATGGTGACAATGCTGGATCATGCCAGTGCAATGTGTGTCAACACAGCAGCTTATTGATTCCACCAGGGGTGTGCATGACAGTCTTACAATGCAAAAAGGACCATTGGGAGGTAGTCACCCCATAACAGGGACCTTCATAACAAGATCAGCTTGGTATTCTTCTAATAAAAGCTGGAGATTTAATACGATTTGTATTATTTAATCAACATGTTAGAACTTAAATTAGAGTTTAGTAATTGAGTTTACATATACTTTAATAGAATATGTCAGTGCCTAGAATGGCTCAGTGAGTGGAGGGTGTGACCACATTGCGTTGGCAGTAGGAGGGCCTAACCTCCCTGGCGGTATGATTATGTCAGATTTTTGATGCTAAAAGCGGTACAATGTTTCGCTTTGGAAATTTGGCGTTTTATATTGTAGGCCTGTAATTCTTAGAAATAACTCACTTAAATCTGTCCAAACCAGAGTCTAGTAGACATCCCGGGTATGATAAAGTTTGAAACACAAAATCATAAATTATAATATAATAAATAACTATAAATAATTATAACAAATAATAATATAATAATAATAAAATGTATTCAATAATGTAATCAAATCAAAAACACAGAAATTTGCTCAGTTGAAGAATTGTTGCTGTCATTACTTTCAGTGTTTGATGACGAATTTCCCCACAAATCGCTATCGCTCAATTCTGCAAGTGATTCTAATTTATTATCACTGTTTTCTAGCTGGTCTAAAACCACTTTTGATGTAAACGGACACTTTTTGGTTGCTATGGACAATCTCCAGGCATAAAGAACAGTATTTATAATATAAAACTACATGCAGGACACTGGACAGACCACTAGGGACAAAAGGGAGGTGAAACTATTTGATACAGTACTGTAATCAGTAAGATTACAATGTACTGTATGTATTGTGTGTTTTTCACTTTTTGATTTTGGCGCCGTGCTCCGTCCCCATGCGTCGAAACGCTCGCAGGGAACGGAGCTCGGCACTGTGATACATCGAGCGAGACACGGCAGCTCGCACACACAGCGGGGAGACATCGCAGGATCCAGGGGACAAGGTAAGTAAGCGTTACATTGATCCTGCGATGCAGTCCCGAGTGTGGCACGGGGTTACCGCTTTTGGTACTGAGAATTCACCCAGAGCCACACTCGGGATTACAGCCAGGGAGGTTAAAGAGACTTAAAAGTTAAAGTGGTTGTAAACCTCAGATATGAAATATGAACAAAGCATATCCCTCTATAGCAGTGGTTCTCAACTCCTGTCCTCAGGACCCACTAACAGGCCAGATTTTAAGTATTACCTTGGGGAGACGCAGACTAGAATACTGAGTAGCAAATGAGATCACATGTGATTTATTTCAGTTATCTTGCAAACCTGGCCTGTTAGTGGGTCCTGAGGACAGGCGTTGAGAACCACTGATCTATAGTGTTTACTTGTCTCACATAAAAGCAATAATTGGTTTATTTACTAAAGCTGAAGTGTGCAAAATCTGGTGCACTTCTGCATAGAAACCAATCAGCTTCCAGGTTTTTATTGCCAAAGCTTAACTGAACAAGCTGAAGTTAGAAGCTGATTGGCTACTAAGCGCAGGTGCACCAGATTCTGAGTGCTCGAGTTTTAGTAAATCTACCGCTAAGTATCATTGATGTCTGTTGCTTTGTTCTTCTGCATGAACGCCTTCTGACAAGTTTTCCTGACACCAAGAGAAAAAAAGTGAAAGGGGAGGGGCTTCTAGCAGATTGACAGCCTCAGTTCTGTTCCTGTGTGTTGTGTGAAGGGGCTGTGTCTCTTTTCTCCAATCAGCTATCAGAGCTCTCCTCACTGAGCTCTGCAGTTTGTAATTTCAGCTCCCCACCCCACTTTTCTGAAATCTCAGACAGCTTTATAAATTCTGTATGAATGTAGAGAAGAAAAGACTACAACAAAACAGAAACTACCTATGTAGGAGGATTTGTTTCATCTCTGCGTATCGCCTATGGCCAGTTACTTCACTGGGTATATGGAAGGATAGAAATAGAACC
Organism: Rana muscosa; assembly: GCA_029206835.1. Classification (NCBI taxonomy): domain Eukaryota; kingdom Metazoa; phylum Chordata; class Amphibia; order Anura; family Ranidae; genus Rana; species Rana muscosa. Next base: position 845,909,882 of record CM055121.1, read on the forward strand.
TGAGCCTACTAACTATATACACAGCACACATATGCCACATTCGTCAAACCTATAAAATATTGCATTGCCAATTGGTGCACTGTGGTGGTGCCATGCTGGATCGCTGTACGGACAGCATTGCTCTTACACAAAAAAAACATACATTCTTCCATGCAGCCTATTCTTCAATTTTGCATCCTATGTTGAGGAGCAACAAAGCATTGTAAGCATTAACACTTGGCAATTAAAGCTTTTGGAACAATGATAAAGATTTCTGCCCTGTTTTTGGCTTGAGTTCAGTTTGGCTTTAAACGTTATCTGTTAATGAGGTATACAACCATAACACCAGGAAGTTCACCAGCTTTTCACACTTTAATGACTTGTTTCTGCAATTATGATCCATGATCTGCAGATGGCATTTTGTTCAGTAGAAGAACCTCTTGGATTGAAATTGTAGGGTTTATACCAGCAGGAATATTTCCTGTGTACTAATAAACCATGATTTATTTTTACAGTGCAAACACTGTTATTATATTATAATGCACTTTAACTCATTTTAGTAGCTAGTGATGGAAATGAAAACAACAGTCATCAAGACCAGTCCATGTATAAATGGTCATTTAAACCTCAGGTTGGCAGAAACAATGTAACCATTTTCTCCCAAGACATGAAGCAGCCGTGTGGCAAAAAAATATCGCCGCTCCAGCGCTGTGAGTGGCTGGAGCAGCAATGTCGTCACATCCGGTCCGGCGGCTGCCGGCCTTTGGCCGAGAATCCCCGCTGCGCATGCACCCGCTGCATTCAGCGGCTCATTGCGAGGGGAATATCTCCTAAACCGTACAGGTTTAGGAGATATTCTTTTTACCTACAGGTAAGCCTTATTATAGGATTACCTGTAGGTAAAAGTTAAAAATGTGGGTATACAACCGCTTTAATTGGTCTAGAATGGGGTTTTACTTTTTTTCCCACTTTAGCCTGTGACATGTTGTAACAGCTGCTTGATTGAAATGATAGAAACAAAAGTATTACATAGTTGTAACCAGTGACAATGTAACAACTGTTAAGACAATCTTTGAAGCAAAAGCCCATGGTGCTTACAGATACTGTATACTATACAATTGTAGGGGTCCTTTCTCATGGACAGCATCCATTCCGATCAGCAGGGAATCCATGAACAGATCCCTGGCTGATTTACAATGGAACGAATGAAACTTTTGTGTCTGTTAAGTTTTTTCCTCCACTGCCTTTTCTTAGGTCCCTTTCCAACTTTTATGTGTCATGGTAAGGTGGAAAATGGAAAAGGACACAATCCTATTATTTATGCTTCGTAGATGGACTTGGAGATAGTTGGGTGGAAACAGACTCACTTCTCTTTATATCTGGTTAACCATAAACGAATACGAAGTTTCTTCTGTTCAGATCTGCCTGAAAAACTGACAGGCTGATTTGATCAGAAAGTTTATCTGAAAGGATGGCATGACTAACATTGACAAAGTTTTGATGACCTTATTTTTTGCTATTATTACAACGCTGTTTCCCGTAAGTGTTAACTTTGTTAGTTAATACATTTAGTGAGTATCTATTGTAGATTAGAAGATTACACCCTTAAGCCTCGTAAACAAGATGAGAATATCGGAGGAATGATCGTCCATTTTTTTTTTTTTTTTTGCATGCTAGTCTGATATCGAGACTGAAGAGATTACTAAAGTTCTGAAAATTCTCGTACGACAGAATACAACTTCGGAAATGATGTAATGTGTTATATTTGTATTCTTTCATTTCCGTGGTCTTGGTCTTCCAATTTTTTTCAGATGAATACTGTGCTGATTGAATAAAAATTATACGTTCTGGTTTCGTACAAGAAAAAAGTTTGCGTTTGTCCCTTCAGAGAATTTAGCACAAACTGTCGCGCTCTCGTACAATCGCTTTGTAAGCAGTATTTGTCGTCCGATTTTCTGATTGTGTGTTCTAGGCTTGTGCTCAATGCATAAGGCACATCTATTGTATTCTCTCCACTGAATTAAACATTTTCACCCACTTTTCACTCTTTGTAATTGAAATTGTCACAGAAGAAAAACAAGGTACTTGAGGTTCCATAAAAGAAAAGTTTATAGGTGTTCTTTGTGTTATTTTTAGGGCCGCGAGCTGAAAATTAGGTTTGGGAGCAAACCAAGTTCACAAGAAACCAATTATCCTCTCCTGCCATTACCTCAAATAAATTATTCAGAATCACAAAAGCTCCATATTTTGGATTTTTTTAAAGCCATTTGGTTCTGACTAATAACTGAAGCATTTCATAAAAGTTTGTCTCATATGTTTTATTACCGAAATGTCAAATATAAACACTTGTTTGAGGCAATACTTGCTTTTTATGCCTAATTGGTTCTGCAGAACACATTTATCATGGCCTAATTAAAAAAACATATAACCTAGAAGGACCTATGAGGATAGGGCTTACATTGCTGATTTATTTTTTAAAACAGAACTCTATCCTCTCCTGTTTCTGACCTATCTGCTTCTGCCCTTGCTTCTCACTGGAAAACTGCGTGGTTCTTTAATTCTACCCCCCTCCCCACTGTGTCCCTCCAAATTTTCATTGAGGGGAATTGCAGCAGGCACACTACCTGTATGCAGATGTCCAGCCTGGTGACTGTCTGACATGCCCCCTAGTCTTTAGGGGGTTTCATTCACTGCTAAAGGGTTCTTTATGGTGAACACAGCTTCCACGGTGCCAGTGCCAGCCAACTAACTTTTTAACCTTTAATGTTAGCCCTTAGTTAAAAATGACACTAATCTATATCGTCCATAGTTCTAGTCCATCTTAGGTGTGCCCAAGAGAGGGTGGCTACATTTCTACATACAACGGGACCATGGAGAATGAATGTAGCCACTAGGGTTGCCACCTTTTCTTCAAGCCAAACCCAAACACTTTAACGGCCTGGGACACCTTTGGGTGCCCCAAGGAGAGTAGTAATGCGATGCGCATAGCGTGCCACAGCAAACAGTGGGTGTGGCTAAATTGCTCTTGCTGACATCATCGCCCTGCACCCCAGTGATGTCGAACCTGCCCCCAGACAGCCACCCACAGCTCCCGGACAGCAGCAGATTTGTGTGTAACTATTTTGGCCCAGTCTGAAAAATGTGTCCAGGTTTCAGACTGCCTGAAACCCAGACACATGATTCAAAACCCGGACTGTCCGGGTGAATCCCGGATAGGTGGGAACCCTAGTAGCCACCCTCTAACAGGAAGTCAGATCACAGCAGCAAAAATTTGGAGCTTTGGAGAAGGATGGGAGCAATAGAAGGTACCTTTTCAGAGTTAGGAAAATATACTTGGATACCTTTTTTTATAAAGCCAGATTTTACTGTCCCTTAAATACATACTTAGACAAGGATGATGTAAGCTGGGACCCAGTGCCTCCTTGGATGTCTCTGTTACATTCTAGGCAGCGGTGTTTCATGGTTTTAATGTGAGATCTCGTGGATGCACAGACATGTTCTGGGTCTCCGCCAGGTATGCGGGAGCGGGCAGAGACTCACAGTGCTTCTGCACATGTGTGGGATCTTGTTTCTAGATTGCAGATTTCAGAATTAAATGCTTATTATATGCTTTTTATTTGGAATATACAACATTGTACATTTGACCTCTGGACAGTAGACTTTGGTCCAAAGCTTTCAGCACTGAAAATAACTCATACCATTGATCTACAACCTATCTATGTTAGATAAATTCATCCATACACCAAACTTATCCCTCCCCTACCATTAACACTTTAATCAACCTCTACCCAAACATCTTTGAACCTAACTCCTATCCTAAAGCCGTGTACACACGAGCCGAATGTTGTGTGTAGTGCAGCCGGTCGGACAGGCTGGTTTCTGTCAAAGGGGCATGACCGAAAAAGATATTCCGACTGGCTCCCAGTCAGTGCTCTCAGCCAACAGCTGAGAGTGCTGACCGGAGTGTTCTGGCAGGGCACCGTTCCCCGTCAGAACACAATAGAACAGCAGCGGAGATTGCTGTACTAACATCGGTTAGTTAGTACAGAGGCTCCCTCAGAGCTGTCAGTTTTTTTTCGTTCAGCCTGCTGGGTTGAACAAAAACAAAACTTAAACTAGCAGTGTGTACTAAGCTTTACAATAAAAGTAAACCCTTATCAATTAATCTAATTATACACTTAACCATTAACCAACTCTTACTTAAAGCGGTATTAAAGCCAAAACCAAAAATGTAATATAGTGCAGCTTACCAATCATTAGATGTGGTGGTTATATTAGTTTTCTTTTTAGTCTTTTTTCCCTCTATTTTCACCTGGTGATCTGGCTAGTAACACACCTCCTGTATTAGAGTGCCCCCACTCTGGATTAAGGAGCAACAGACACCTTTGGATAACAGCATTGTCAGTCTGGGGGTACAGAATTAACAACACTAAAGCTGGCCATAAATGGATTGAATTTTGGCCATTTTAGAAGGGACCGCCCGAATTTCGTTCCCTCTATGGCCGTTCCCGCTAGAGAGAAACTGATCTAGAGATTGGCTTCTCTCAAATAGCATTTCAGTCCCCGTTAGTGCAACTGAAGCAAACAATTAACTATGGGTGGCAAGGCACTGTCAAAAGATCTCTGGGATACAAAATAATTCCAAAGGCTTTATCAATGCCTAGAAGCACAGTGAAGTCTATTATTAATAAGTGGAAGGTATTTGGTGCAACACAGACCCTCCCTGGATCAGGACGTCACTTCAAACTGTATGAAAGAGCCAGGAGGAAACTGGTCAGAGGGGGGCTACCAAGAGGTCTACAGCTACTCTGAAGCAGTTGCAGGAATTTATGACAAAGAGTTTTCATTGTGTGGATGTGACAACAATATTACAAATTCTCCACAAATGTGGCTTGTATGGGGAGGTTGCAAGAAAAAAGCCACACCTCAAGAAAGGCCACATGCAGTCATGACTGAGCTTTGCCAAAACTCACCTTGAATAATCTGAGGCCACTTGGAAAAAGATGTTATGGTAAGATTAGACTAAAATGTAATTATTTGGCATCAACAACAAACGATATGTCTGGCGGAGCCGGAGATCCAGTACAGCTTACCATACAAATAACACCATTCCTACAGTAAAGCACGGAGGTGGTGATATCCTGTTATGGGGGTGTTTCTCAAATTCTTGAGAAAAATCTGCTGCCCTCTGCCACAAAGTTGTCAATAAGAATAAGGTTTACCTTCCAATACGAAAATGACCCAAACCACGCAGCAAAAATTACCACACAGTGGTTGAAGGAGAAAAAGGTGAATGTCCTTCCATGGCCTAGTCAGAGCCCAGACTTAAACCCCACTGGAAATCTGTGGAATGACTTGAAGACTGCAGTCCACAAACAGTCACCATCAAATTTAACTGAACTTGAACAGTTCTTCAAAGAAGTAAGTTTAGCTGTGCAAAGTTAGTAGAGACATATCCCAACAGATTAAAGGCTGTAATTAAAGCAAATAGTGGTTCAACAAAATACTGACACTAGGGGGTGATCCTTTTTCCAACTCATTAATTCATTATTTTCTTTTTTTTTCTTTTACATGTTGATGTTATATCCTATTACTTGGATTTTCGAATAAATACAGCTGGATAAAACTAAAACCGCGTCTGTCTTCATTTCAGCCCTCAAAGGGGGTAATTCTTTTCTATACCCACTGTATGTCCAGCTTAACAAACTGAAGCTAAACTCCAGCTAACACTTTTTAAGAAGTTATAGTAACAGTTTTTTCCTTTTGTGATAAGGATTTCACATAAGTAAATAAAAGCTCACCATTTTAGGCACCCCCGTCAGTGTTAAATGCTACATCTGCAGGACAGCTTGTTCTGTTGAAAAATAACAGACTTACTGGCAGGATCACCAGGTTAAAACAAAAAAAAAGAAAGTCTAAAAAAGAAAAAACAAATGCAGCCATCACATCTATGAATTGGTAAGCTGCATTAAAATAAATGTTTGCTTTTGCGTTTAATACTGCTTTAACTTATAACCTAACACTAAAATGAGACACCTAACAGTAACCATAATGTCTTTGGGCAGAATGAGAACATAGAAGCTTTGTTGAGGAAGCAATATGAGAACAAGGAAACATGAAAAACTCTTCAGACACAGGTACTTTGAGCTATAATATGTGTTGTTTTTGCTTCACTGCCCTTTTAGACCTTATCTGCCATATAAGCCTGTTATAGCAGAAAACAAACTTATGTTATAATGCCAATATTCATTTACTCTGTATAACCTGCATCTGTCACTTGGATTGGTACATTTCATGTAATAGCTATTGGCACCGTACAGTTAGTATGACCATGACCAGTCCATTATTTCTTTTGCAAATCTTCATTTGTTTTTTACACTAAGCAAAGTCCAAGGCCTGTGCAGCAAATTAATCAGGATTTACGTAAGAACATGAGTAATTGGTAATGTCACAGCTGCCCTGTCATTCCTGAGTCCTCCCTTGTCCTTGTTCCTACTTATTACTTAGCTGTGGGCCCGAAACATTTTACTTTGCTGGAAATAAACTGATTTTTTTATAATTTTTTTTACAGAAAATCCTTGTTTTATTACTTAAAGCGGAGTTCCAACGACATATAGCAATTTTTTTTTTCAAATCCATCTGTTATAATCATAGTATACTAATGTTGCACTCATTAGCCTGCTAAATTGTGCCGCTATTGTTCATATTTTATGAAAAAACAAACCTTACATTTCTCCTGTTTGGGCATTCCCATCTTGCTTGTGGGCAGGCGAAGCCCACAAGGATAAACTTCCAGGATACGGTGCTGCTAAATAACCAGCATGCACCGCCCATTCTCGCACATGCGCAGTAAGCACACCTGCGCATGCGCAGTAAACTTGTCAGGTTGCCATCACAGCAGTCACCGTCGTCGGAAGTGCCCGCCCCGTGGTGATGGCAACCAAGATTCCAAATAATGCAATGACAGCCCTCGGCGCTGCCCACTGACTCCTGGGAAATTCTGACATACATCTTCCAGGAGAAATAGCGAGCACAGGCGCCGAGGGAAATGACGGCAATCGCCGCGGAGAGGAAGTGGCAGATTACAAGGGACCGCATAGCAACAGTGCAGAAGGGGTAAAAAAGTAAAAAAAAAAATTGTTGCTGAAGTTTAAAGCTGTTTATTGCTATAAAATACATTTTATGGGTAGAACTCCACTCCACCAAGTTGGTTGTTCTTGGTGTGAAGCAAGTACAACCAACTCTACTTGCTTCACACTCTGCATGGTTTAAGCTGGGTTCACACTTATACAACACAACTGTTGTACGACTATCATCCTACATACGACACAACTGTTGTACGACTATCATCCTACATACGACACAACGGTTGTACGACTATCATCCTACATACGACACAACGGTTGTACGACTATCATCCTACTTTGTCCTGCTACATCTGTCCTACATCGGTTCTACTTCCATCCAACTTGAATGAACAAGATAAGATTTTGCTACGACTTTGAGATAGTACGACTTGTCCTTTGACCAATCAAAACAATCCCAGAGTGACATAAATTCCTTTTACTGCTGCTGTAATCACCATGTCAGATGTCACAAGTCTGATGATTAGGACAAGGATCCTACTTTGATCCGACTTCAATGATATTCAATGGGCTGAAGTAGGACCAAAGTCGGATCAAAGTAGTGCAGGGATCATTTTCAAAGTCAGACCGACTTGTGTCGGACCAGTTAAGACGGCTCTCATAGGGAATCATTGATTTGCACACGTGCGACATGAGCTCCCAATGTGGGAGCGTATGTCACACCAGTGTGAACCCAGCCTTGAGCTGTTGAGTACCTTTTTTGATTGATTTTTATAATAGGTTGCACCAGCGTGCAAATGTCTGGTGTGCCCAATGGCCAGTCAGGGCCTGTACAATGCTATTTGTAATATGCAGCATGGAGGGGGTTAATGTATTGCCACTGGTCACTGATGCATTAGTGACCAGTGCCATTTAATTAACCCCTTTGTCAGTGGCGGTGCATCCATAGTGGGCGCAGGAGCGCCGCCCCCTCTCGCTTCTGTGCCCGTCGCTCACAACAACAATACATAGGTTCATGCATTGCATGAACCTATGTATTATCACTGCCGCTGCTGCCCACTATTCAGATGGCTGACCCCCTGTTGAGCGCCGGCCATCTGAATAACAGCGGCTGGTTGGTTTTTGGAAGTGCCTATCAGAGCCAGCAGCATTTGGGGACACACTGGCTGTATATGGGGACAAACTGGCTGCATTTGGGGACAAACTGGCTGCATTTGGGGACACACTGGCTGCATTTGGGGACAAACTGTCTGTATTTGGGGACAAACTGGCTGTATATGGGGACAAACTGGCTGCATTTGGGGACAAACTGGCTGTATTTGGGGGGGGAAACTGGCTGTATATGGGGACAAACTGGCTGTATTTGGGGACAAACTGGCTGTATTTAGGGGAAACTGGCTGCATTTGGGTGGAAACTGGCTGCATTTGGGGGGAAACTGGCTGCATTTGGGGACACACTGGCTGTATTAGGGGACAAACTGGCTGTATTAGGGGACAAACTGGCTGCATTTGGGGACAAACTGGCTGTATATGGGGACAAACTGGCTGCATTTGGGTGGAAACTGGCTGTATTTGGGGACGAGCTGGCTGTATATGGGGACAAACTGGCTGTTTTTTGGGGAAACTGGCTGTTTTTGGGGGAAACTGGCTGCATTTGGGGACAAACTGGCTGTATTTGGGGACAAACTGGCTGCATTTGGGGACAAACTGGCTGCATTTGGGGGAAACTGGCTGCATTTGTGGAATGGGAAAGACACAATGGGAGAGGGATGTTGCTGCTCACCCCGGTAGTCGGAAGAATGGGATGTTCCCCCAGTGGGGTTTTTGGGCAGCTGAATTCAAAAATTGATAGCAATGTATGTATAAAAGGTTTGTTTATTAAAATTCAAGGAAAAGGGGATGGTGGTACAAGTTAAGATAAGAGCTCTGGTAACATGTAATTATACACAATTGCAAACACTAAAAATTGTCATACAGCTTGACACATTGTATATGGAAGCATGTAGCAATTTCTAATGCGTTTCGACCCTTTTCATGGGTCTTCTTCAGAGGTTTCGGTGTTGCTATAAAGAGGTATACAAAGTAAGTTTCAAAGGTTTTCACCTGAATTGTACAAAATTGTACAAAATTTAAAAGTATATAAATAACATAATCACCAATTTATTGTGTGTAGACAATAGACACTTTTTACCAGGATTTCCACTAGGAGATGCCCCAGAGTCCCAGAATACCTTCCTGGCCGTGTGGATTCCCCATATAATATCGCTGGGAAAGACTGCAGTTTACAAGAGTTCACCACATGGGATGAGGATCCCCAAACGGGGGGAGGTGCCCAAGAAGGGGCTGACACCTGCGGCAAAGCATTTACAGCATGATTACACAGTGCATAGCATTGTGTGATTTATATAATAAAACATATAAAGCATTAAAGTGTTGAGCAGACAGAAATATACATCCTCTCAGTTGGGTATGCCGCCTAAATTGTTCAGATATATATTAATGTGTGTATGTTAATGGGTTTATTAATTAATATGCAGATCAATCAAGTGGTAGTTGTAGTCACTTATGTGTCAGGTAAAAATGTGATAAAACAATGTGTGAGATGGCGAATGGTGTGAAAGTGAAATAGTGATATAAATAATAACGAGTGTGATGATGTGAAACAATAATAAATGCAGAATGGTGTAAAGAGAGTGTGATGTAATGGCTGCATTTGGGGACAAACTGGCTGCATTTGGGGACAAACTGGCTGCATTTGGGGGAAACTGGCTGCATTTTGGGACAAACTGGCTGCATTTGGGGACAAACTGACTGCATTTGGGGGAAACTGGCTGCATTTGGGGACAAACTGGCTGCATTTTGGGACAAACTGGCTGCTTTTGGGGACAAACTGGCTGCATTTGGGGGGAAACTGGCTGCATTTGGGGGAAACTGGCTGCATTTTGGGACAAACTGACTGCATTTGGGGACAAACTGGCTACATTTGGGGACAAACTGGCTGCATTTGGGGGGAAACTGGCTGTATTTTGGGGGAAACTGGCTGCATTTGGGGACACACTGGCTGCATTTGGGGACACACTGGCTGCATTTGGGGACAAACTGGCTGCATTTGGGGGGAAACTGGCTGCATTTGGGGGGGCAAACTGGTGGCGTTTGGGCACAGTGGCAGCGTTTTATGGGCACAGTTTGTTTGCGCCCCCCCAAAAATTTTAAGCAAAAGCCACCACTGCCCCTTGTGCTGCATTAGTGGCACCAGTGTCAATGTTTATAAACCCCTTCATACTGCAGCATACAGGGGTTAATTAACACTGCCACTGGAGCCACTGCCACTAATGCAGCACAAAGGGGTTTATTAAATGCCATTGGTCACTAATGCCTCAGTGACCAGTGGCAATACATTAACCCCCTTCATGATGCATATTACAAATAGCATTGTAAATTAATTAACCCACCCCCCCACCACAAAACCACAAACACCCCATTGCCCCCCCCGTAGCGACGTCACTGAGTGTAAACTATGTACCAAATTTTTCACATATTTATGTAAATTTGGATTTTATTGATTTGAGGAATATTTCACAATCGTAGTGTGGGTAAGCAATGATAGGCTTATGCCGCGTACACACGACCATTTTTCTCGTCGGGAAACATAAAAAAAATTCTCTTTGACGAGAAAAACGACCGTGTGTGGGCTTTTGGTCATTTTTCCCGACGAGAAAAACGGCATTAATCACGACGAGAAAAATTAGAACATGCTCTAATTTTTCTCGTCGTGATTCACGCCATTTTTTCACACGGCAGTTTTCCCATAGGGAAACACTGCCGGGGAGCCTACACACGGTCGTTTTTCTTGATCAAGAGAAAAAATTACGGGAAAAACGGCCGTGTGGAGGGAAACAAGCCGTTCCTCGTTTTTCCCGTCGATTTTCTCGATGGTGTTTTCACCGTCGAGAAAATCGATCGTGTGTACGCGGCATTAGAATTTGGATTATTGTATAGCCTGCTTTACACGTAGCAAGTTTGGTTAGATGAATGTAGAACTCCAGTCAACAGCAACACAAAGCTGAAGTGGATTATCTTCTTTCTCTCTTCTACTAGAAAGAATGTTTTATTGGTGTCTGAGTCCCTTTTGGAAATGTCCCCTCAGTTCCTTTGCTGTAATAAATAAAGGCACAGACGACAGTAGAAACTGATGGAGGATTCAACCCTTCCTCTCTCTGATGTTTTGGCTGGAGGTAAACTTTATTCAGCATAGACACCATCAATACAGTTATGTAGTCGGTTTTATTTACACCATATTTTATCACATACACTGGCTAATCTTTAAAGTCCTACTCCTGACCTTTCTTTTTTTTTCCCACGTTGTCACAAATTTTCTAGAATGTGAGGAACCATAGATGAAAGCTGACCTTTCTGTGCTTCATTGTTTTCTACCTCACAGGCGAAACACAGTTTCTTTTGTGTACAGGAATGGAGTAAGAGGAGCTAGAAACTAACTAGAAAGGCTCATGCAAAAAGTGAAAATGAAAAGTAACATAACGTAGGCAAAAGCAGTAATAATATAATCTCTGTTGTATTGTCACTTACACATACTTTACTTTCAAAGCTGATGAGGTGGCATTTATATAACTGAATAACTCAGTGATCAAGATTCCTGCGTGCTTCTTGTTGTCATTGACCATGGTAATTGTGTAACTTCGTGTTATGTTACGCTAGAATCAATTAGTGCTTTTACCTGAGGGAAATGAAAAGAATTACAGTCTGTATACTGTAAAAGTACATGTAGACATGAGGCGACAATTGCCTTGTTTAGCATTTTTGGGCTGATCGAGTGATGGCACTATGGGGCTCATTGAGGGCTGGGCCAAGGTGGAAGCCGCACCTACTTTGCATGCCATGCCATGAAGGTGGGGGGGGGGCGGGGGCCCTGTGTTGGTGTCAGTGGGAGGGAGGGAAAAAAACAAGCTGTCCCAAAGGGGGGAGTTGATGGAGGGAGCACAGAGGGGAGTAGTTGATGGTCTGGACAAGTAGTACAGTGAGGGGCAGTCAATGGTGTGGGAAGGCAGTACAGAAGCGTCAGTTTATGGGGGTGAAGGGACATACTGCTGCCTAAACATTTTTTACCCTAATGCAAGGAATGCATTATTCACTTAAAGACCAGCCGCCACAGTTGCACTGCGGCAGGTTGGCTCTCCTGGGTGAATCGTTGTCATGGTACGTCAGCCGCACGCAAGGGGGCGCACGCAAAACCGATGCGTGTGGCCGCGATGTCTGCTGGCCACCCGTGATCAATCCTGAGAGAGACAGAATGGGGATCTGTCAATGTAAACAGACAGATCCCCGTTCTGTCAGGGGAGGATAGACAGATCGTCTGTTCCTAGTGATTATGAACAGCGATCTGCCTCCTCCACCAGTCACTACACTGCCCCCACAGTTAGAAACACCTCCCTAGGGAACACTTTACTCCTTGATTGCCCCTAGTGTTAACCCCTTTTTTGCCAGTGACATTTATACAGTAATCAGTGGCTATCGCTGTATAGATATCAGTGGTCCCAAAAAAGGGTCAAAAGTGTCCGATCTGTCCGCCGCAATGTTTACAGTCCCACTAAAAATCGCTGATCACCGCCACTACTAGTAAAAAAAAAAAAAAAATGCCATAAATCTATCCCCTCTTTTGTAGACGCTATAACTTTTTCGCAAACCAATCAATATACACTTATTGTGATTTTTTTTTAACCAAAAATATGTAGAAGAATACATATCGGCCTAACCTGATGAAGAAATTCGTTTTTTTACATTATTTTGGGGATCTTTATTATAGCAAAAAGTAAAAAAAAAAATATTTTTTTTTCAAAATTGTCGGTCTTTGCATAGACAGTTAACTATAGCAGGCCTTTGATTAACCAGGTGGTATGATCTTAAGAAAAAGCAGTTAACCTTGACACTAATATGCTGGAAAAACAAACATTTCATACTCACGTCAAATACATTAATCTTGCAGAGACCGGGTGGCTAACAACAATTTACTAACAGTGACAGTATAAAACTGAAACAGAAAAAGTTTAACTCTCTGATTATGCCAAATGTGCAAATTATGCAACAGCTTGTTTGTGAATCATAAACTGGCAAGAATGATGTTCATATGCTGTATTTAACACAGCAATCATACATTGTGTAAAGCAATGGTGTTAATCCTTAATTTTTTTTCTTTGCTGATCATGAGCCCAGATTATTTTCAAATAACAAGTGTTGGCTACGGGCAAGGTAACATTAAAACATCTAAATTTAGAATAGTAAAAATATCTATGTAGGGGTATAAAATGTGTTTCTGGATACAGTTCTGGTATCTGGTACATTTATTCCGTACATTAGACATTAGCCCTGTACACACGGGCGGGAATCCCGTCAAAAAAAAAACTTCGGTTTTCTCGACGGGATTCCTGGCAAGCTTGTCCTGCCAAGCCCTGTGTACAGACGGCCATTCAAAAGAACCGCCGTTCTTTTGAATGGCAAGAACGCGGTGGTGATGTCATTGACTATGACGAGCCGGCGCTCGTCACATTCGATGCCGTCACCGCCATCTTGCTACACCCTACACTACCCTTGTATGCTACCGCGCAATGCGTCAACGTCTCATCGAGCATGCGCGGGTTTCCCTGGGACAGGTAAGCATACTCACAAACAGTTTTCCTGGCAGGAAACACTCTGTTGAGAATCCCGATGAGAAAAATAGAGAGCAGGTTCTCTATTTTTCTTGTCGAGATTCCCGGGAGTTTTCCTGCCGAGAAACCATACACACAAACGTTTTTCTCAGCAAAAAGCTCTCCCAGCAGTTTTCTTGCCGAGAAAACCGGTCGTATGTACGAGGCTCTATACTAATAATGTAGAAGATGACCACATTGGCCACTTTGGTGGACTTGGTAATGCAAATAGCTATATACTAAAGGCAGAGGAGATCCAAAGCAGGTAACCCCACTGGTGCTGGCCCGGCTTGCCACAGCAACAAACAAGGAAACTTGGAATAGGTAGCTGCACACCGCAACATATGACTAAGCACAAGATGTGTGAAACATGTTAACCTTCCATTCATTCCTGTGACTGCATCTGTTTGCATTAGAATAAAGACGTTTTATTGGTATCCGGTTGCGGTGTGCAGTGTGCGGTGTGCGGCTGCCTATTCCCTATTCCAAGTTTCCAATGTAAATAGCTAAATGATAAGAGATGTGGCTGGGATTTTCCTTGATGTTTTTTTGAGCTTCAGTCTGACATGTGCTAACTATTATACTACATGTGCATTTCCTGTAGGAAGGGTACACTGAAATTCCAAAAGGTAACTGTAAAAGCTAACTAAAAGTAAACATGCTGCATGAAGGGTAGCACAGTACATATGGATGTCGCATAGTGTAGGCTTTGCCTACAGCAGAAGTGCATACACAATGTCATACATTCTTGGGAATTTAAGAAACCACTTTTCTTGCAGTATTGTCCTTTAAAAGTCCCTGCCTCCAGTTTTGGTAGCTTTACCAAAATGTGCAACTGATTTAAAGCGGAGTTCCGCCAAAAAAAAAATATTAAAAGTCAGCAGCTACAAATACTGCAGCTGCTGACTTTTAATACATGGACACTTACCTGTCCTGGGCGCCCGCGATGTCGGGTCGCGAAGCCGATTTTTTTCTCGGCTCTCGGGTGCTGCCGCCGCCATCTTTGGTAAGGGAGTCAGGAAGTGAAGCCTTGCGGCTTCACTTCCTGGTTCCCTACTGCACATGCGCGAGTCGCGCTGCACAATTCCACTGGTCCCTGCTGTCTTCTGGGACCTGTGTGTCTCCCAGAAGACAGCGCGGGGGGGCGGAGTAGGCACCGGACGTGGCGTAGGTCACTGCGATCACCGCAGTGATCTATGCCCGGAAGTGGGAGCAAATACCTGTATTACACAGGTATCTGTTCCCTCCTTCCCCCTGAAAGGTGCCAAATGTGACAGAAGGAGAGGGGGGGAAAATTCTAAAAAGCGGAAGTTAAATTTTTGGGTGGAACTCCGCTTTAAGTCATTTTTAAAAGGGCCCCCTATACAAAGCGACACAATTACTGGACCAATTTCAAA
Source organism: Rana muscosa (assembly GCA_029206835.1). Lineage (NCBI taxonomy): Eukaryota > Metazoa > Chordata > Amphibia > Anura > Ranidae > Rana > Rana muscosa. The sequence continues at coordinate 845,925,044 of CM055121.1, forward strand.
ATTATAACCTCCAGTTTGTAGATAAAGGAACTGGAGGTAATTAGGGCTATCTAATGGTTGGTGTATAGAGACAGGCACAGTGCAGAGTTTCTGTCTCTGTACACTGTGTAGAAGGCAGCGTGTTTTCAATGCAACCCCCTTCTCACCTGTCACTGGTTGTTAAAGTACATAAAATTACAATTTTCAGTGCAAAACAGTGAAAATATCAATATTTAAGCTACAAACATGTAGCTAGTGCTATTAGTAATGTGTTTAAGTTATAACAAAAGGCAAAAAAACATATTTCCCCATTTACATGAAGGACAGGTTAATATAACCCAGCACAGAGTCCCCCTTATGTTAAAGTCTGCAGTGTTCCCCTTTTCAGTGCAAGGAAAAACTCTGCGGGCCCAGATGTAAAAGGGAACTGTGTGGACCATGATGTAAAGGAGAAGTCTGAGGACTCTAATGTAAGGGTGAATGCTGCAGACTTTGGTGTAAAGGAAAACTCTGATGTAAGGGGGTCTCTGGTCACCAGAGCCCCCCCCCCCCCTTACATAAGAGTTCAGAGCTCCCCTTAACATCAAATTCGACAGCGTTCCCCTTTACATCCACAAAGTTCACCCTTACATCAGAGTCAACAGAGTTCCCCTTTACATCCGAGTCTGCAGGGTTCCCCCCCACAGTGTGAGATGGAACGCTGCAGACCCTGATGTAAAGGGGAACACTGTGGACCCTAATTAAAAAAAGGGAATGCTGCAGACCATCTGTGATGTAAAGGGGAACTCTGATGTAAGGATGACTCTGGTCACCAGAGCCCCCTCCTTCCTTACACAAGAGTCCACAGAGTCTCCCCTTATATCGGAGCCTGCAGGATCCCCCCTTACACTACAAGGGGGACCCTGTAGACCTTAATGTAAAGGGGAACACTAATGTTAAGGAGAATGCTGTGGACCATGATGTAAAGGGGAATGCTGGTCACCAGAGCCCCCTTACATCAGAGTCTGCAGCGTTCCCCTTTACATAATGGTCTGCAGAGTTCCCCCTTGCACCGTAAGTGGGAATCCTGCACACTCTGATGTAAAGGGGAACTCTGAGGACACTAATTTAAGGGGTAATGTCGGGATGGGGGGGGTAAACACAGACCACCTTCCACAGAGTGAATACACTAAGTTATGGGGGTGGTTACTGATATAAGGGGGAACATTAATATCGGTGCCCCCCTTACCTTACTGTACCCACTCCCTGAGACTCCCTTTTACTTCAGTGACACCCCCCAATGAGACTGCATGGCCTAGCTGGTGGCTGGAGTAATGTGATGTCACACTGACCTCCCGAATGCTTGCTCACTCAGCCTTGGGACAGTCTGCAGCACCAGTCTCTTCTTCAGTCCAGGGCTCTCGGTGGGTCTTCCGTTCCTGGGTCCTCCTTGCTCAACATGCTGGCCCTTCTGTAATTTGTAAAAGGTGGCAAACAGTGCCATGATGTCACCAACGCCTGCCTGAGCCCAGCTGACTCGAAATTGCGCACGCGTCACCGCGCCCACCCCTCGGCCTAACCCAGCCATACCCAGCCATACACAAAGGGAAAGAATCTGAAAGAGAACTAGTGTCTCTAAATCCCCAACAGGCTCCCCTAGATTTAAAAATCCTTGTCCACTCCGCTGTCTGTGCACTGTCTATATTCCTGACTCAGCATGTGGTACATGCCCCAAATCATGTACCTGATCGCAACAAGTATATGAATCTATCTGTGCCCTGTACTGAGTCTGACAGTCATTATACAGAGGCATGATGAAATTCTAAAGTAAAGAGATTCTAATTCGAAAGAGAATTCTCCTGATTGCTGCTTTTTAATGGAGGTACCAGTCATGAATACCCTTACATAGGCTACACAGCATATGGTTTCTTTGGAATGTTTCCTTTTTTTGGTGCACTAGGAACAATAGTGCTGCCGGCCAAAAAATGATTTTTATCAAAGTGTATGTAAATCCAAACACTTTAGTTGTCACCAGAAGAGGAGGTTAGGGTCAGTCTTCCAATGAGCATGATACGTGTTAATGCATGATGGCGTGCATTATGACTTGAATTGACATATAATATGAAAAATAACAGCTGGGAGTTTCTGTATACATACAGCAGCTGTAATAGCTGCTGCTGTTAAAAAACAGAGATTAAGAGATACATATTAACTGTTACTTTTGTATTTACTCGGTTCATTCTTCTACAGATACAAAGACATGAGCTTTGATCTGTATAAGATGGCAGTTAGACCTTGTTTACACTAGTGCAATTTTCAGATGCGACTTGAGTCACAAAGAAATTGCATGACAGGGAAAATCACATTGTTTTAAATGGTATCTGTTAACATCAATTTTGGAAAAGGGTCCTGTGCTACTTTATTGCGATTCCAGCATGATTCTGGCTCAATAGTTCATGCAAACTACATCCAAGTAGCATCACATAATCACGCTGAAAGTCTGATCTTAGCAGAGTGAACCTAGCCTTTAGCCTCTGACAAGTGAAAAAAGTGTATTTTTTAAAATATGTTCCTATTTAATGCCTTATTAACCCATAGTTTAACTTGATAAGTTTTGTTTATTTCTTACGTAGTTACATAGTAGGTAAGGCTGAATAAAGACCATAGTTCATCCAGTTCAACCTGTGTAGGTGTACGTCTGTCAATTTCTTTTTTTCTATCCATTAACATTTACATTTTTTACTTGTTTTGGATGCAGTGGCAGCCCATTATTTCAAATTCGCTACCTTAACACAACATTCCTGCTGAATCAGCTAAAAGTGGAGCTGTGGGTGGCCCTCATTGGCCCCACCAGGTTCAACAAAAATCAACTGAAAAATTAAAAGACCCAAATAGAAAACTGTCAGCTGAACAGTGGCTGTATCCAATTGAAAAGTTGACACTTGAATACAGTAGCTGGCAGTGCATACTCTATATAAGTTGTTTAACATGGATGGTGGATGTATTAATGTTCTCACATTAAACAATGGGCTGAATAAAAGAAATGTAGCTATATATATATATATATATATATATATATACACAGAGATTTTTTTCAGCAGGAACGAGGGGGAACGCAATTCCGGAACCTCCAAAACTGAATGTATGTAATAGAAAGAGGTGCTGGGGTGTGCTGGAGAGTCTATTGATGCTGGCTGCTGGGGAATATATTGTTGCTGGAGGGGATCTATTTTTGCGAAGGAAGGGGGTTTATTGTTGCTGGGGAGTTCTTCTGTTGCTCATAGGGGATCTATTGTTGCTGGGGTGTCAGTTGTTGATAGCAGGGATGTACTGTTGAGGGAAGGGTCTTTGTTGCTGGCTGCTGGAGGATCTATTGATGCTGGCTACTGGGGAATCTATTGTTGCTGGAGGGGATCTATTTTTGCAGGGGGGGTCTAGTGTTGCTGGTGGGGTATCTATTGTTGCTGGGGATGGGTCTTATGTTGCAGGGGGTCAATCATTGCTGAGAGGGATCTGCTGGCTGCTGGAGGGTATAATGATTCTGGCTGTTGGGAGTCCATTGTTGCTGGGGTGTTCATTTTTGTTGATCTATTTTAATGCCTTTCTTGTTATCATTAACAAATTCCATACAAAATACTTAGTACCACAAAATGATACTTGTTTCTGTATTATCTAAAAGGGGTGGTACTGGGAGGTGGGTAAGGGGTGGAACCAAGGAACGGTGCTCGGAGGTGGGTAGGGGGCGAAGTCAATGGTGGCTTGGAAGGGAGGAGTTCCTGCACCTAGTTCCTGCACATATTCTCTGAGAAAAAAATCCCTCTAGTATATATATATAATATATATATATATATATATATATATATATATATATATATACTAGATTGTAAGCTCTAACGAGAAGGGCCCTCTGATCCCTCCTGTATTGATTTGTATTGTAACTGTACTATCTGCCCTCATGTTGTAAAGCGCTGCGCAAACTGTTGGCGCTATATAAATCCTGTATAATTATCCTGTATAATAATAATAATATTTATACACTGTATATATATATATATATATATATATATACTGTATATATATATATATTGTGAGGGGGTTAGCTCGGCAGCGGGTGTGTGTGACCCCCGAGATGGGCTCCCCACACAAAAACAGGCCCAGCAAACGGAGGTTGTGGTTTTCAAAATCAAAAAGGTGCGGTTTATTTTCTATTTACAGTGACAAAACACAGCAAAGCAAAAGAAACATAAACAAAATAAATCCTGGTCAACTTGACCTCTGACTAAACATACAGGTTTCCTAACTAACAACTGGGATCAGCCTAGTGCTGTCCTAGTCCCTAAGTCCCTGGTTTTAAATGTCCAAGCAAATAGCCACACAGGCTTTGTCTCACCGCACAGGGGTTCACTCTCCCTAGACAGTCCACACAGGTCTGGGTCCAGGCATGAGCTAACATCTAATGAAGCTGGGAGTTCTTATAGAGGCCTAAATGAGCTGACAAGCTTCAGCTGGTCTCATCAACTCCCTGTCTGCACGACGCCCCACACTCTCCCTAGAGGTATGAGTCATCCATGAGCCCACTAGCCTCAGCTGGGCTTATACAACTCTCCACCTAGTTGTATAAGTCGGCGTAAAGCCTGAATCTGGGCGAAATATATCTACCCCCCTGGATGCAACCAGGTGACTTTACCTTCCTGCTGTCACATACCCCCCCCTCTTGTTTTAACCTCGGGGTTGGAACACCAGCAATCAGGCATTCATGTACTCGAGACAAAGCATCCACATTCCCCATTTGAACGCCAGGGCGATGCTTTACTGTGAAGTTGAATTCCTGGAGGGCCAGGAACCACCTATTCACTCTTCTATTTGTTTCCTTGTTTTGAGCCATCCACTTTAACGGAGCGTGATCCGTAACCATGTCAAAGTGCCTACCTAGCAGGTAGTACCGAAGGGAATCTAGAGCCCACTTCACCGCTAAACACTCCTTTTCAACGGTGGCGTAATTTACCTCATGGGACTTCAACTTCCTGCTGAGGTAAATGACTGGGTGCTCTTCCCCGTTCCAGACCTGGGACAATACTGCTCCTAACCCCACATCTGACGCATCACTTTGTACGACAAAGTCTTTAGAGAAGTCGGGTGAGTACAACACTGGCTGGCTACATAAGGCTTGTTTCAAGAATTGGAATGCTGCCTCAGCCTCGGGGGTCCATTTAATCATGACCGACCCTTTCCCCTTCGTCAGGTTGGTTAGGGGCACAGCCTTAGAAGCAAAGTGGGGAATGAATCGCCGATAATACCCAGCGATTCCCAGAAAGGCTCGTACCTGCTTCTTGCTGTTGGGACGTGGCCAACTCTGGATGGCCTCGACTTTGTTGAGTTGGGGTTTTATTACTCCCCTCCCAATGGTGTACCCAAGATATTTGGCCTCCTCCTGCCCAATGGTACACTTCTTGGGGTTAGCCGTAAACCCCGCTTCCCGAACAGAGTCCAGGACTGCTTGCACTTTTGGCAGATGTGAGGCCCAATCTGTGCTATGGACAATTACGTCATCCAGGTAAGCCGCAGCATACTTCCGATGGGGCCTCAGCATCTGGTCCATTTTCCGCTGGAATGTGGCCGGCGCATTCTGTAACCCGAACGGCATTCTTTTATATTGGAACGCCCCGTCTGGGGTTACAAATGCGGTTTTCTCTTTGGCCGACTTGGCCAGGGGGATTTGCCAATACCCTTTTGTGAGGTCAAGAGTCGTCATGTATCGGGCTGTTCCCAGCCGGTCGATCAACTCATCTATACGTGGCATGGGGTAGGTGTCAAATTTTGTAACTTTGTTCAACTGACGAAAATCGTTACAAAATCGCCAGCTCCCATCCGGTTTAGGCACCAACACAATGGGACTAGACCAATCACTTTGGGACTCCTCTATCACCCCTAAGTTCAGCATTTTCTGTACTTCCTCCCGTATTGCCTCCCGTCGGGCCTCTGGGATCCGATAGGGTTTTAACTTCACCCTTTCACCGGGCGGGGTAATGATGTCATGCTCTACCCCAGATGTTTGTCCCGGCAGCTCAGAGAATACCTCCTTGTTGCAAAGCACAAACTCCTTAACCTCCTGTTGTTGGGGTTGTGACAAGGTGGCTGCTATTCCAACCTCAGGAATCACGCAACCAGTTTGAGCTGGTGACCAAGTGTCTGCGACTAGGGACTCTCTATCCCTCCAGGCTTTCAACAGATTAACGTGATAGATCTGTTTGGGCTTTCGCCTTCCTGGTTGTCTGACCTTGTAATTCACTTCGCTCACTTTTTCCATTATCTCGTAGGGGCCTTGCCATTTGGCAAGGAATTTACTTTCAACCGTAGGGACAAGTACCAGTATCCTATCCCCCGGGGAAAAGGTACGGGTCTTGGCTCCACGGTTGTACACTCTCTGCTGTGCTAACTGCGCTTGGGCCAAATGTTCCTTCACGATGGGCATTACCTGTGCAATTCGGTCTTGCATCAGGGCGACATGCTCAATCACACTCCTGTGGGGAGAACTCTCACTTTCCCAAGTTTCCTTGGCAATATCCAACAGCCCTCTTGGGTGTCTCCCATACAGTAACTCAAAGGGGGAGAATCCCGTAGAGGATTGGGGCACCTCCCTAATAGCAAACATCAGATAAGGAAGTAGACAGTCCCAATCCTTTCCATCTCTATCCACCACTTTCTTCAACATTTGTTTTAGGGTTTTGTTGAATCTTTCAACCAGCCCATCGGTTTGGGGGTGATACACAGATGTACGTAATTGCGTCACTTTGAACAATTTACACAGCTCCTTCATAACCCGGGACATAAAGGGTGTACCTTGGTCCGTAAGCAGTTCTTTACAAATACCCACCCGGCTAAACACAAGAGATAGCTCTTTGGCTATGGTTTTGGCCGAGGTATTTCGGAGAGGGATCGCTTCTGGATAACGGGTGGCATAGTCCATTATAACTAATATGTACTGGTGCCCCCTAGCGGACTTGATTATAGGACCTACCAAATCCATGGCGATCCTCTCAAACGGGACCTCAATGATGGGTAGAGGGACCAGCGGGCTACGGAAATGTGGCATCGGGGCCGACCTCTGACACACAGGGCAGGAGGAACAATAATTTTCTATGTCCTTCATCACCCCCGGCCAATAGAATCTCTGTAATACCCTCTCTCGGGTTTTCTCTGTCCCCAGATGACCTCCAAGAATGTGCCCATGGACCAACTCCAACACCAACTTCCTGTAAGGTTTGGGCACCACAAGCTGCTCAACGGTTTCTTCTGCCCTTTTTGCCACCCGATACAGTAGGTCCTTCTCTACGCTGAAGTATGGGTAAGTGCAGGTATTATCTGGGTTCACTAACTCGCCATCTATTTTCACTACGTTTTCCCGTGCCTTTATTAGGGCGGGGTCTTTCAACTGTTCTGTGGCAAAGTTTTCCCTGTGAACCTCAAGATCAGAAAACTCCACAGACGGTAGGTTTTCGTCTGAGGAGGTGGGCTCCTCTCCAGTTTCTTGAGTCTCCCCTGCCAATACTGATAAGGGAAATTCCGGAGAGTCCTCACCACTCTCAGGGGAGTTCTGGCTATCACATTCCTGGTACATAGGGGCACCAGTGGGGGGCTCAGGATCATCCCACAGTTCCCAGAACTTCGGAAAATCCCTTCCCACAATGGCGTCATGCGGTAACTGAGATACTAAGCCCACTGGATGAGAGAGGGTACCTTTGGGGGTCTCGAAACACACTGTAGTCACTGGATACTCTCGGGTGTCCCCATGCACACAAATAACAGCTACCTTGCTATTCCCAGAGACCTCTGTTTTAACTAACTCAGCCTTTATCAGGGTCACAAGGCTACCTGAATCCAGCAATACCACAACATTTCTACCATTAACACACATTTTGCATAAATGTTTCTCAGTTCCTCGAATGGCAGTGCATGCGACTGTCGCACACAGCGACTGACGTATGCCCGTCAGAAAGTCACACTGCATGGGTTCCTCCACAACCGGGCAATTGGCTGCAATATGTCCCGCTTGCCGGCAGCGGTAGCAAACGATCCTTCTTGCGGCCTCTTGAGCCGCTGATTTCCCAGGCTGTTCTCGCCAAACTTGGGGTAGAGCTCCCACCCTCTCACTCTCTCCACCCTCACCCCTTGGAATCCTCTTATCCGCCCCTGGGGATGGTCTGGTCTTAGGGTGGAAAGTCCGAGTGTCTCTGGAAGAGGCCGTCAGGTTCTCTGTAGCCAAGTATTTCTCCACACGATCCACAAGACCATCGGCCGTCTCTGGGTCTCCATGGCTTACCCACTTTTGGATGGCAGTAGGAAGAGCTCTCAAAAAACCGATCCATTACAACACGTTCCACAATCTTTGGTGCGGACAAAGTCTCTGGCTGTAGCCACTTTCTGCTCAGGTGAATGAGATCATACATTTGAAACCTGGGGGGTTTTCCAAGCTGGAAAGTCCAGTTATGCACACGCTGAGCCCGGACAGCCTGGGTGACACCCAGCCTTGCCAATATTTCAGCTTTTAGCATCACATAGTCTTTTGCTTGGTTAGGCTCTAGGTCATAGTAAGCTTTCTGCGATTCACCAGTTAACAGAGGAGCCACCAGTCCAGCCCACTGCTCCTCAGGCCACTTTTCTCTTTCAGCGGTCCTTTCAAATGTGGTCAAAAATACCTCTGGATCATCCTCTCCAGTCATTTTTGTCAATAAACGACTCACCCCAAAGGACGCGGTATTAGTGGGACGGCTTTCCTCACTGGTCTGCGGACGTTGCTGCATTACTGCTTCCATCTGTTGTTGTAGTCTCTGCTCTTGCTTCTGCAACAGGTCTATGAAGCGGGCCTCAGATTGCTGCTGGGCTTGTTGCTGAGCCTCCAGACTCTGTTGCAAAGTTGCGTTTGTCTGCTGCTGGGCTGCAAGGCTCTGTTGATGAGCTTGCTGCTGGGCTGCGAAGTTCTGTTGTTGAGCTGCAAGGCTCTGTTGATGAGCTGCAAGGCTCTTTTGCAAACCTGCATTTGTCTGCTGTTGATTGGCATTTGCTAGAGCCAGCTGCTTCAGTATCTCCTCCATGCTGGCTTAAAAAAAAACTGCCACTGGTTCTCCACCAACTGTGAGGGGGTTAGCTCGGCAGCGGGTGTGTGTGACCCCCGAGATGGGCTCCCACACAAAAACAGGCCCAGCAAACGGAGGTTGTGGTTTTCAAAATCAAAAAGGTGCGGTTTATTTTCTATTTACAGTGACAAAACACAGCAAAGCAAAAGAAACATAAACAAAATAAATCCTGGTCAACTTGACCTCTGACTAAACATACAGGTTTCCTAACTAACAACTGGGATCAGCCTAGTGCTGTCCTAGTCCCTAAGTCCCTGGTTTTAAATGTCCAAGCAAATAGCCACACAGGCTTTGTCTCACCGCACAGGGGTTCACTCTCCCTAGACAGTCCACACAGGTCTGGGTCCAGGCATGAGCTAACATCTAATGAAGCTGGGAGTTCTTATAGAGGCCTAAATGAGCTGACAAGCTTCAGCTGGTCTCATCAACTCCCTGTCTGCACGACGCCCCACACTCTCCCTAGAGGTATGAGTCATCCATGAGCCCACTAGCCTCAGCTGGGCTTATACAACTCTCCACCTAGTTGTATAAGTCGGCGTAAAGCCTGAATCTGGGCGAAATATATCTACCCCCCTGGATGCAACCAGGTGACTTTACCTTCCTGCTGTCACAATATATATATATATATATATATATGTATATACTGTATATATATATATGCCATGTTACAGTATTGGTATAGGAAAAAAAAAATACACATGAAAAATAAATAGTGAGCTGAAATCTCCGTGATTTATTTTTTATTATTATTAACCTTTCTCTACTGTTGAGAAATACAACTACTATGGAAATCCAAAATATGGTAACATTCAAAAAGTTATTTAAGTAACATTTCGTAATTGTAATAAAAAAAAAACACAAATTCTTAGTGTTACAGTTACAGTTACAGTATATTTACAAAAAAAAAAAAAAAACGATTTTGAAGAACTTTTCTAAGTGCATATGCATCTGCATTGTTTTAATTAATATCAATGACATTCAAATGAAAAAAAACGAATTATATGCCATGTCCTGCAAAAAAAAAGGAAAATCACTATGCACACATTTCAGTGCTTGAAGCCCACTGTGTCCTTAATAACGTTTACTCAGCTTCTCTTTCTTTCCAGGAGAACAGAGTAGCACTGTGACTGTAATCAAGCACCAGGAAAGCTTTGGCTTTGGCTCAGCTATTACTGTCATCACAAAAAGCTGTACCACCTACTCAGCTACATAAGCTGGCAAAAACAATTGTTACCCAGCACCTGTGAGCAAAGTCATCCAGTGTTTCTAAACCTTACATGTTCCATCACCACAACAACTTAAATCCACAAATGGATGTGAAATACACATTTAAAGAAAACCTAGACTCCCATTCCCATCCTAATGCTAGTTGCCTGACTCATGTACTGAACCCTATACTTCAACACTTTGAGGTACTGGCCCAGAATAAATAAATATAGCAAGTGGCATCACAGTAAGCGTATTTGATCAGAATATTTATTTGAATTAAAAAAATTCTTGAGGTCATTGGATGGGGCTGCCTACTACAGTATGTTCTATTAATGCGGGCATCATTTACTTCATTAAAGCCATAAAGCTCTATTTTCTGAATTATGGAATTGAAAAAGAATAAAAAAACAAACAACACATTCTTCAATGTTGGAAGCGTAAGGGCCACTTGAGCATGCACTAACCCACAAGCATTATCACACGTGCATTGATGCAGGTGAAGGCAGCCAAAGTATTTAGAGTGGGCTGGTAGGACAGATTAACACATGAAAATTTAAAACGGAAGTAAACCCATCGATTTAACAGTTTCAAAAAGCAGTCGGGAATGCCAACTGTCACATTGATTGTGCTCGCAACCAAACTGTCAAACCATCCAATGGCTGGTGTCATAACTGATTACATGTGCAGCATCATGGCAGTTGAAGATTAAACAGAGGCCAAGATGGCAGCTGCCTTGCCTGAAAATGATAGGAGGGTTTACTTCCACTTTAACACATTAAATTGATCTAACCTAACCTCCTATTCAGATGCTTACTTAACTTTATCTGATGACGGTGGCCTCCTTCAGTGTTTACATTTCCTGCTGTAGAACTCTTCTCTGGTGCTGCCTACACCTCCATAGTAACTCCCCAGTAACTTGAGTGAGGCTATACTTTTACAGTAGAGACACTAGAAGTACTATCCAGTGCCAAATATGAAATATCTTAAAATTAAGCAATATTCAGTATGATGTAATTTATGATATTATCTGATTTGTTTTCGGATATATTACTTATTATCATTTTAAACAGGTGGGCATCGAAAGCAGTTGGTAAGATGTCACATTTATTTTGGTTAATTCCCCCTCATACCTATAATTAACATTATTTAGAAGATTAGGACACTGTAGCAGAGTATGTATTGGGTTGGGTACTTGTAGAATGCTCGCCATATGAAAAAAGTAGCAGGTAGTGAAATAAAATGGTTTGACCTGCATGTCAGATTGAGGCAGTTCTGCACCTCTTTGATATGGTTATATTTCAAAATTGGCTGATTATGAGATGCTTATAGGGTGATTATCATAGCAGAGTTGATCATAGCAAACTTAATCTGTCAAATCTGCAATATGGTCATACGTAGGTAAAGAGCTAGCAAAAGCCAATTGTATCTGTTGAGAAGTCCATAGATATTGCTTGGCCATCATAATTGATATACTACATGTATCACTTAGTACACATTGTCATCATTTGACTATTCCTATTGTTTTCTATTCATGTTTTTTTGGACCCATCTGCTAAGCAGACCGCCTCTACTGCATCTTCTCAATAGACACTGTTAGATGGACACCCTTATGATTAGTTATTCTCATTTACTTAATGGTCTAGTACATTTTGCAACCTCATAATGAACTAATATATTTTGTCACCAATATTTTTTGGTATACTCTATGTTAGACATTGAAATATTCAAAAGGAATCATAGCACACAAACCTTCTTATTGAAAATCACAGGTGATTCTCATTGCAGGCTATAATTATTTATCTAACATAAAACTCAGTGACACCAAACCCCTTAATACCTAACAGGCAAAGTCTCCATTTACCACATTTTTATTCATTGCCTTTCATTTTTCAAGCCTGATATTTTAATCCTGGTCTCTATTGTTCATGGAATTTCATTTCATGGTACATTAGGTCTAAAATCCTTCTGTCCACTGCTGAATTATTGTAGGCAATGCTTTTTTTCTCTTTAGAAATATTTCAGAGCACTCTCTATCTGTATGTGCTGGTCATTAGCTCATATATGGTAGATTCTTTTAGAAAAGCTATAAGTATAACATGTTAAGAAATGAAATAAGTTAGATTTTGGCTATAATTTTAAAAGCTCTCCATGCTGGATTTGAGCACCTCCTGACCCCCCTCATTGCACTCCCCCATTTATGTGTCCAAGACAATTTTGGGTATGGGGAAGCATGTGACTTCTTCTTATGTTGTAGTGCTCAGGCCTTAACAGCTAATCACCAGGCCTGAAACTGTCACATAAATAATCTCTACAGTACACCATCCAATACAGAGTTTGCACAGGCTGTGATGTAACAAAACTAAATAATAATTAATGGGTCATTTATTAAGTGGTTCCTTGACTACTAATGCCATGCAAGCGTTTATATCTAGGTAGGATTTCCCCTAACCACTAAAGTAGCAGGGGGCTTTAAAGAACTTATAACTGAACACTAATATAAGTGTATCACCCTAGTTGGGTGCTAGCGAGATAAGTAAGAGGTCAATTTAGTCGCTTTTGGGCTCTACTGTAGTCAGTGGATTTATTTTTGTCTACTCTGGGTTCGGTACCTGCAGGCTTTCCTGTCTCCCTGTCTTTCCAGAAATCTCTGTAACATAGTGGGAGAAGAAAGTAGAGTCTGAGCTGGCCCTGTATACAGCCCCAGCCAATCCCTGGTTCGGAGAGTGATCAGCAGGAGTTAAGAAGGGTATATAGGGGCTAGAGCAGAGAGTAGCAGGGTCCTTTGCCTACTGGAGAGTGACCCAGCCTGGAAGTGCTGTCAAACCTTTCAAGGCTCAGAAAAGCTTTAAGAAGTCCTGGATGATTCTAGCTCACTAAGGAGTTGAAGGATCACCTCAAAGTTGCAGGAACACCCAAAGAGGATCTTCCTGGCATGCGTTTGTGTCAGTGTCAGCTGAAACAAGAAGAATGCATTCAGATTGTTTGTGACACAGTGAGTGGGCTTTAGAGAAATCTTGGGAGAGAGACTGTTGCTTTTGCACCCCTTTTTTTCTACAGGGACTCTTCCAGTCCTGCTGCCAGGGTTGTGTTTAAAGTGGAAGCCCCCTGTACTGAGTTATTTTTACTTTCTGTACAGAAGACTCTGCTTTATGTCAGTTAACCGTTGCAAGATAGTGTCCTCCTTAAAGTTGTTAGTTCGGGTATCCCTACGTTTTTCTCAATCCCTATCCCAGTTCTACAAAACAAATAAAAAGCACAACAAAAAAAGACACTATCTGCCTGATTAATATGTGAGGAATGAGTGGGATTTGATGCACCTGGCTGAAAATACCCCATGTCTGGCTGTTTGAACCATCAAGGGATCACAACCTGAGTTAACATTGGGACCATCCAAGAGGGTCTGCGCTACAAAATTAAAAAGGCATTAACACTGACCACTTTGAGAAAGGGGGATTCTATTAGGGGACCTTTCCACTAACCATTTACACTCTAGCATTTACAAAAATGCTGTGCATTCAAACACATACTGGAGACATTTTAGTATCTTTTCGCATACCTGTATATTTAGTGCATTTTATTTGAAAAAACATGCATTATGTTATGTTAAAATGCAGCAAGAGGCTTAATATTATGTGCTAAAATGCAATGAAACAAGAGAAAAGGCATCAAAAAATAGGTGAAAAAGCATTTTTATGCTTGAGTGTTTTGCATGGGGCTCTGTGAATTTTAGTTATATAATTTTGTTTTTGCCGATTCAATATTAGTAGAACAGTGGATGTTGGAGTAGTTTTATTAGACCTACCTAGACACTTATAGCTAGCTATTACAATTACTGTATATACTCGAGTATAAGCCGAGTTTTTCAGCACATTTTTGTTGTGCTGAAAATGCCCCCCTCGGCTTATACTCAAGTCACCCTTTTGCACCTGATCTACCAGACTTTGGGGACCAAGTACCATCCCCAAACATGTAGCCCCACTCTTCCTCTAGAAGTGTGCAAAGTTTGTTGTCCAGGGGACCTACAGCCGGGGAGCACCAATTTTTCAAACCTGGGCACCCCTTCCATAGACTCCCATGTTAAATGGTAATTTCTCTGGTGAATTTGGGGACGTGCTACCGGCCGGTCATAGGTTTCCTGGACCCGGAACTTGGCACACATGTAGCCCTCTACAAGTGTGCAAAGTTTGTTGTCTGGGGGACCTACGACCGGGGAGCACAATTTTTTTAAACCTAGGCACCCCTTCCATAGACTCCCATGTTAAACGTCAGTCTAGTCATGGACATAGTGAGGCATGGGCACAGTGAGGCATGGGCACAGTGAGGCATGGACACAGTGAGACATGCACATGGACACAGTGAGGCAAAGTGAGGCACAGTGAGGCTTGCAGATGGACACCCTAAGCTTATACTCAAGTCAATACTTTTTCCCATTTTTTTGTGGTAAAATTAGGTGTCTCGGCTTATATTCAGGTCGGCTTATACTCGAGTATATACGGTAGCCCAGATATGGCAGCTTATTGACCAGGTAGTTACTCATAATGAGAAGGGCTGGAAGATGAGGAACAATTCATTTCTGTAAATAAATGGGTCAGAGGTCAAATAAAGAAGTGGACAGACTTTCTGGAGCTCTGAGTTCATGTCAGGAGATGGGAAGAGGAAGTTCAACAGGTTATTTTCCACTATATTTTACTGTGTGAAAATTTTATTAATTATTACATAATTATTATGGTCTTGGGCTGTGTGAAAACGTGGCTAGTGTCACCAAAAATACATTTGTCTCTTTTTGGTATATTTTTCTGAAGTCTGATTTTTGCATTACCTGTTTCATTGCTATTCCAAAACGTGTTGTCTTCCGACTGGCTCACAACCTCTTGTTTGCATGCTTTCATTCCCTACAAAAAACATTGATAGACTTTAGTATTCATTCAAATATTTTAAAAAGTTATCAAAATAGGCACACAAAAGAACAGACAGTCAAGCCGCGTACACACGACCGAGTTTCTCGGCAAGAACCAGCAAGAAACTTGCTGGCAGAGCTTTCTTGCCGAGTAAATTGGTCGTGTGTACGCGGCTATCAGGTTTCTCGTCAAGAAAACCGTCAAGAATCTTGACGAAAAAAATAGAGAACCTGCACTCTATTTTCTCGTCGAGATTCTCGTCAGCATGTTTCTCGACGAGAAAAGTGTGTGTGTGTACACTTACCTGTCGCCGTGGAAACCCACGCATGCTCGAAATGACTTGCGCATGTGCGGTAGCTTCCTAGGCATAGGTAGGGTGTAGCAATAGGGCGGCGACGGCATCGAATGTGACGAGCGCACGCTCGTCGAAGTCGATTACGTCACCGCGTTCGCTCCATTCAAAGAACCGTGGGTTCTTTGAATCGAGCGTGTGTACACTCGGCCGGGACAAGTTTCTTGTCCAAGAATCTCATCAAGAAAAACGATGAGTTTTTTCATGACGAGATTCTCGGCCGTGTGTACGAGGCTTAAGTCTTAATATACATAAAATCGAGATCCTCTTATGCAAAACACTTATGAATGATACTCCTAAATAAGTATTGTATGCAGATGCTTCTATACTTGTCCTCTGGCAAATGCTGTGCTGGGTGCGACCTATTGTTTTTTGTCTTCATTCATTTTAAGTCGATAGGAGCAAAAAAAACTGGGAAAATGTATCTAAATCTTAAATGAAAGCTTTTAAAAAGCATAGTTCTCTCCAACCTGAAGCAAGTGTTATTTTAAAGGAACTCTGTCACTATAAGACCTGCCATTACTGACGCTCTTTTAAAAATGCTTGTTGCCTAACTTTAATTATTTTGCATTACATTCCTGGAACAAGCATGTTGTAAATGAGCTTGAGAAAAGTGTCAGAATTCATTATCTCTATCATTGTTCCAGGGCAGTGAAAAAGATAGCATTAAAGCCAAAACATCAACATGAGTGCCAAGAAATTAACGTTCTCAAAGGTGAGTTCAGCAGTGGCGAAACCAATCCTTTTCTAATGACAAAATCACCTTAAGGAGTAATAACCTATCTGGCAATCTTCATGAATTGAATTAACCATTGATTTTTTTTAATAGTAAAAAAGTGTTTTAATTGCATGAGAAATTATAAAAAGTAAGCCAAGTAAACCATGTTATATACCTTTTTGAACTTTGCGAATTGAGCCAGTAGTTTACTTTCTTGTAAAAAATATCACAAGCAACCCCATAGCTTCAATCCATGTATCTAGTAAACATGCATGCATATACTTAAAAATGTGTAAATTTTATCTAAAAGTAGTTGGATCATGCTTCTTCAGATAGTTATAAGGGATAACCATCTTACCAGACAGGGATACCACTATTGACAGTTATGTTGTTTTGATTGTATATTATTTTTCAGTAACTAAGAAACTTTAAAAATAAAAAATTGGCTTCCGGAAAGGTAAGTATATGCAGTCCTCTTTCAGCAGGTATACTGTACATACAAATGACTCTGTGCTGGTAGGGTCACTTTAAGATGATCCCTTCCACATGTATAATATATACAGATACTGCAACGCTAAAGCAACACATTAAATTACATTTCATAAATCTTAAATCACATAATTGTAAGTATGACATGCAGAAATTATATTGAAAAAATCCCATATCAAGAGTCCATGTAATTGGTGATGAATACAAAAATCCTCATTCGTGCTCCGTGTAGCAAAACACACTTCAAGTGAAGAAAGGGTGATAATCCTTAAACCAGAGAGAGTTCTTCTCCACACCCAGTGCAAGTTAGTACAACCTGCTTACCAGCTAAAATGTTACCACTAGATTATAGATGGCTCAGCTGATCATAGGAAAATAGGTCTCCCCTAATATGCTTTCTTCAATCCTCACCGCTCACACGGAACTCGGGAATGAGAAAGAAAAGCGCTTCCATAGTGCAGTGAATAATTGCACTTACAAGAGTTCCAGATAAAATTAGCATATGATAAAATCCAATAAACAAAAGGTCGCGGCGCCCCTACGAGCTTCACTTCCAGGCTCACTCATGTATTGACCTCTCAGAAGGAATAGCAGGATGACGTCACCGTCGTAGGGCACACCCTATGCGTTTTGTCACATAGAACGTCGTCTGGGGATAGGCCAGGTGAACCAGGCCTATCCCCAGATGACGTTCTATGTGACGAAACTATGTGCACTATGGAAACGCTTTTCTTTCTCATTCCCGAGTTCTGTGTGAGCGGTGAGGATTAAAGAGAGCATATTAGATTTTGGGGAGACCTATTTCCCTATGCTCAGCTGGACTACCTATAATCTAGGGGTCACATTTTAGCTGGTAAGCAGGTTGTGCTAACTTACACTGGGTATGGAGCAGAACTCTCTCTGGTTTAAGGAATATCTTCACTTGAAGTATGTTTTGCTACATGGAGCACGGATGAAGATTTTGTATTCATGACCAATTACATAGACTCTTGATATGGGATTTTTTCAATATAATTTCTGCACGTCATACCTACATTCTGTATGTAATATTTATGCAATTTCATTTCATTTTATATGTTGCTTTAGCGCTGCACTATCTGTATATTTTATTTTTTGTGGAGTTTGTATCTTGACTTTTTGAGTGCTGGCAGCTGAATTCCATTTTCTTTCTCAAGCACGGCATTAGCTTTTGCTTTTTTTCTCCTTCCACATGTATACCTAAATCAATTTTAAAGCAGTTCTACCTTCTATTGTTAAAATGCTGAGCATTGTGGTGAAGATAGATATTGCATTGGTCGCAAGAAATTGTTTAAAAAAAAGCTGCTTCCAATATCTCTCCTATGACGCAAATAATTCTATTTATTTTCACTAAACCACAGATATCTTTAAACAGAGCATCTCTCCTGCTATGTGATTCTCTGTCAAACTCAGTTTATTTTTCCTTCGTTCATAATATTTTATTTTCCACGATTTACATGATGACGCAGTTATATGTTTGCCGTGTACACACATTTTTATGGTCTGTGTGTTTCTTATCCATCTAGCATTTTCTGTGTGTTATATTCCAAGCATTTGTATTTAGGTGTTGATAACTATTTAGCTAGGTAATACACAATGTCTGCCAACCATATTAGGCTGCTTTAGACTTAGACTTGTGATAATCAACCTGTAAATGGGTTGAAGTCAACTACTATAGCCAGTTTATTAGGTTCTAGCATTGTTTAGCATGAGTTTTTCAGCTTCAAAGGTGCCGACATGCCTTGACACCTATCCATATAAGTTATAGGCTGTTGTAAAAAAAAAAAAGTGTTAATTTTAAAATAAGAGCGTAAGGCAGTACATAGATGATTTTTTTGTTTTCGTTCAACCAACAAAAAAAATGACTTGATTCCCCCACCCACACCCTCAAGGTGGATAGGGGAGTCCTCCCACTGTGCCTTTGTATTCTGACAGTTGGTAGATGTCAGAGTACACTGATCAGTGCTGCTGGCTACAGCCGGTGGCGCTGAACGAGCGGACATTTTTCAATAGGGCAGTTGTACAACAGTCTATCGGTAGTCTACAGCAGTGGTTCTAAGCCTCAGTCCTCAAGTACCCCCAACAGCCATGTTTTGGGAATTTCTCTTGAATAAAATAGCTTTCCGAAATACCAAGCCATTGACTCTGATTTAAAGCAGCTGTGCAAGATAAAGGGAAACCTGCAAACATGGCCTGTTGGGGGTACATGAGGACTGAGGTTGAGAACCACTGGTCTACAGTATCCCTGCTAAACCAGCCACATTTCGATCCATGTATGGTCAGCTTAAGCTTTACCACTGTTCTACTGCTCTGTTGAAGGAACCAAAATTTCCTGGAGTGTCGATCTCCTGTGTCCCCCCGCTGCACTCATGGTTTCCCAAGCCAACCTTCACATCACTACAGGACACAGTTGTGATGTGGAGGTTAGAGGAAGGAACCACTGACTGCAGCAGGGAACACAGGAGATCAACACTCCTGGACATATAGTTTTTGCAGCAGACTTGAACAGTGGATTTCTGTTCAACTGAATGATGCTGAGTGGCCCTGGCTGCAGGAAAGATATTTATTTTCTTCTTTCACAAGGGACATTTTTTTGCCATTTAGTTTTTATCTCAGGATTGCTGTAACATCTAGTTCCCCTACACCTGAACCTTACAACGTAATTTTAACACTTAATCTTCCCTAACTCTTAATCCTTAAAAAGGTAGTTAAGCGGCAGCTAACTTTCTATCTTAAAATAAAAGTAAAAAGCTGCAAAAACGAAATGTGTTCACCTTACACTATAGTAGAATATGTTAAAAAATGTTTTCGCGCTAAAAGCAAAACATACAAAGCTACATCTGGTCAATAATGATGAAGTCACGAGGTGCGTGACGTAACGGCGTAGGGAGTTTGCGAGGTTACCGCAGACCGGAAGTACCCGGAGGAACAGTAAGACGGCGCACCGCGCCGCTGTGATTATTACATGCTTACCTTATCTTTATTTGATGTACGAGCAATTACATTTTTAATGAATAAACTTAGTCCAATTTACTACTACACTATTGGAGGCCTTTCTCTTTCCATCCCTGGTCTGGTATCCCCACTGGAGGTGTTCCTCCCTTCCCCCCCTCTCCCCCTCCAGGTTTACTGATACTGTGGAAGTGAGTGGAGATTTGGTGGAGATTTGGTGGAGATCAGTTGGAACACCCGTTTGAGTGGAACCAGTATAGAAGAAAGCATCCATATTGATTATGCCCTATTATATCCATCTAGAGGTGAGAGTTCTGTGAGACTACCCTTGGATACATCACTATTAATCCAACTACTAGTGGAACTACATCTACACGTTTATTTGATCACCTGTATTAAGATTTATTCATTTATTTAGGAATATATCTCACATCCACATCAGGATTTATCTTAAACATATCGCTGTTGGACTGTATAGCATTATTTGCATTTTATCTGCAGTTTCAGCACTTGTGCACTATTTTTGCACTAGCACTTTGGAATTATCGTTTACTTCTTTATTTAGATTATTATTCGTATTTATAGGTTTATATTTACACTAGACTGCACAGCCTTTCTTCTTTATTTACAGTTTTAGCACTAGTGCACTATTGTACAGATTCATGTCACTTTGCACCAGCACTTTGCAGTACTAATTTAGTACTTTATTTGCCATTGGACTATATTATTCCTATTGTTGTCACTATATATTATTTTATGAGATACTAGTACGGTCTCACTGCACTGGATTTTATTAAGTTTTTTACTGTATATGGTTAATTTATAGTTTTTATTGACCAGATGTAGCTTTGTATGTTTTGCTTTTAGCGCGAAAACATTTTTTAACATAACTTTCTATCTTAACTTGTATCTACAAGTAAGCTTACTTTTTTTGGTGGCAAAATACAATAAGCTGTATACTGAAGCAGTTCAGTTTAGCAACATTTTTGGCAGTCATCTTGTGTTTGTCCTTCTTATGGTCCAAAAATTCACCTCAAGTGTCAGACTATTCCATCATTTGGATTTGGCTAAATCAGCTGAATACCAAGATTGTCATCCGGAATTGTTAAAATACCTGTGTTCGTAATATATCCAGTCTAGCGCCCCGCACCCATACACTCAATATAAATGTATTAACTCGAGGATCTCATTTCTATTGGTATTTTATTGAATTCCGTGTGTGATACAGATAAGTTTACACATAAGCTGTCACGCTAGACCTTAGAAAGCCCTGTGTAACTGCATTCATTTTAATCCAACCCCAAACAATTAGAAATCTGAGAATCCCATATTAACACCTGTAAATGATAAAATTCACTAAAAGATCAACTCTCACCTCCCTTCCTCCCCAAGCCATAAAATTAAAGCAATTTATTTTTAGAGTCATCTGATGACATTACATCATCACAAAACCTTTATTGTGTATTGTTACTAAATTTAGTGTATGAATGATCATGACTTTAAAGGTGAAGTAATTAGGGATCCCAAAACCAATTGAAAACACCCACAGCATATTACCTGCTTACTTCCTCTCATTAGACATAATAATGTTTTCACCAATAGTTTTAGATGGTTGACAATACCTAGTGATTAGAAGGTAAATCCAGAAAGGACATATCCTGATATTATTAGTGGGGTTCTTTTTTTGGAAAGATGCAAACAAATGCCTGCTTAATTAATTCAGTCAAAACAATCACCTAATAGCTGGATACTTTTAGGCTAAAGTCACAATAAACAGTGAAAAATTAAATAATGATCCCATATTATTGTCATAACACCACTTCTTGGTGTATGGCTGGCGGCTATAAATGCAATGATTTTCAAGAAGGAACATGAATATCTTTTAGAGTATCTGTGATATTTAATAATTGAAATATAATGTCACTTGTATGAGTCTGATGTAGTTGGTCATTCTTTCTGATTGCTTATGCTATGAAAAATAACTGTTAAGCTGTAATTGGCGCATGTGCTAAGCAATTGTTTGTACTGATAACTTTTTTCAAAATGATTGTCTGCATACAATGGTTTACCAACATGTTGTAAAATAATTTTGTTCGATATGTCCCATTTTATCTGCTCTCGGTGATTGTTTTTTTACTTAGAATGCTGTTCTATTCTCAAAATTGGTCAGTCTATATATTATGTGATCTCCCTGATACAACAATTAGTGTAATCCCAGGAATATGGAATCAGACATGGTGGTCTTTCCTATAGCATATAATGTATATCAAGAGCAATTTCAGGCCAGTAGCCAGTGGATACAAATATTATTTGTCAAATGTACAGAATAAGACATGACATACACAGTCAAATGATAAAGTATCATAAAGTACACATGATGCATGAATTTTTAGTGGAATTGTTCATAGAAACGAATCATTAGAACTGTCTTAACTGGCGAGATTTCCCCATGCTATCCATTCTGGCGACAGGTAATATCAGGAACTGAAAGTGAGAGAAAATCCAATGTGAGTCACTGTAACAGGAGGTGAAGGGTAATCTGCCAATAAGGACGCCTGTACCATTAAACATTGAATATTATTTTCAGTTAAGCAGGCCATAAATGATTTGATTTTCTTTCCATCTGCCATCGGTGGAATAAAAAGGAAATTCACTCAATAACCCCATCAACACAGTTAGTGTTGATGGCCGAATAAAGAAATGCACTCAATAACCCCATCAACACAGTCAATGTTGATGGGGGAATTCCTCCCGCAGCGCTATTGTATGCTGTCAGTAGGGGGGCGCAGGGAGCCTTCCTGGCCAGCAGAACCTATAGCTGCAAGCAGTAATCATATGTAAAAAATCCAACATGCTGGTTGTACCCAAGTTGATTGACGGATCGACTTAAAAACAACCAGCCTGCCCATAGATGGATCAAATCTCAGCTGGTCCCTGCTGAACTGGTTAAGATTCTATGGCTGGCTTCAAAATGTATCGCTAGTCAAAATATTTATGTATTTTTGAAAAATATTTATGTATTTTTGAAGAGAGTGGGATGGGTTAGACACTCCAAACAAGTATTAATGCTATCTGTGTCTCCATTGGGGACCCTCACCCCTTTTGTTGTACTTGTGTCCATTGTCACCAAGAATAAAGGAAATCCAAAATGTTAGAGTTGTTCCAAAAGGTAAGGGAAGTTTCTGAATACACCAGTTCTGGGGACAGCTGTCTATAAAAGGAAATCCATTCTTATTTTCTTATTGGAAGATTTCCAGTTGCGTTTCTCGGACACATACAGCAAAAATAAATTGCCATTTTCAATCCTTTCATACTTTATCTCCAAAAAAACAAAACAGGGACACACCAATAAAACCATACATTTTTGTCTGGACTTTCCCTTTAAATAATGCTGCGCTGACATATTACTAAATATAACTAAATATAACTACTCATATACTTGACATAACCACTGTTGAAACAGAACAAGCATAGGTCCTCAGTTTTTCAAAATATAATCCCAAATCATATGCAAGTTAATCATGAATAAAATGTATTCTACAAAAGCAGAAATAATATAATATGCCATTTCTAAAAGTTACCAGCTGCCATATTCGATTTACTAATGTTTAGTATTTCCCTGGTAGAATTGCCTGCGTACACTTACTTTTCTTGACATAAACACATCTGCACACCCCTAAGGCCCCTTAGCCCACGTGCTTGCTCTATGTATATTTTGACACACAGCCAAAGTCAAGATCTTTGACAGGTCTCCACAATGGAAAACACGTTGAAGTGAATTAAGTCAAAGCGCTGATATGAATAATTAAACTAGATAAATAATAATAAATGAATTCAGCTGCAACTATTCAAATGTGCTCTGACACCACAATATAGTAATTAGTTAAAGATTAATAGTGCCCTAAAAGTAATTTCCCTTGAGGAAGTCACGTGACCTGTGACGCAACACGTGGGGAGGAGCCAGTGATGACACTTCCGGTGTTTTGTTATACTGGACATGCAGTGAGGAGGAAAAAGCTGCTTGCAATACTAATCGTACAATATGCGTTTTTATTGAGCAAATGTGAGTGGAAATTTTTTTTATTAGTAGAATCAATGATATTGTAGCAATCTTGTGCGATGATGTTATTCCATTTATTTTGAGAATCAACACACACGGAGAAATCAACTATCCTTGGGGAATCCTAGGCAGAACTTTGTGCCATTACTTGGAATCCGAACACACATGAACTGACCGCAATGAGGATAGGTGTCTATAAGTGACATTACACATAAATTGTTTGCTTGGAAGGTGAGTAGGCAATTCACATTCAGGTGGTAGTGAATTTTTGTCTGCACTGAATAGTATTATTATTATTTTCATGGAGGAAAGTTTTTTCATTATTCTAAAGTTTATGCTATTTCTGATATTTATATGTATTTGTAGCAACACCCTATAAGTGTGTGTAGCATTAAGCACTGTACATTATTATCAGGTTGTTTTTAGCGCACTATTAATCTTTAACTAATGGAAAAGCATGTGCCTCTCCGCCTGTTAGCATGATTTATAGAAAGGCAGGTGCTGTGAATTTTACAAAGTAAAGCCTCGTACACATGGCCGAGATTCTCGTCGAAAAAAACATGTCGTTTTTTTCGACGAGATTCTTGGACAAGAAACTTGTCCCGGCCGAGTGTACACACGCTCCTTTCAAAGAACCCGCGGTTCTTTGAATGGAGCGAACGCGGTGACGTCATCGAATACGACGAGCATGCGCTCTTCACATTCGATGCCGTCGCCGCCATCTTGGTTCACCCTACCTATGCCTAGGAAGCTACCGCGCATGCGTCAAAGTCATTTAGAGCATGCGCGGGCTTCCCGGCGAAAAGGTAAGTGTACACACACACAATTTTCTCGTCGAGAAACAGGCTGACGAGAATCTCGACGAGAAAATAGAGAGCAGGTTCTCTATTTTCTCGTCGAGATTCTTGTCGCTTTTCTTGACGAGAAACCATACACACGAACGAATTTCTCGGCGAAAAATCTCTGCCAGCAAGTTTCTTGCTGGTTTTTGCCGAGAAACTTGTTTGTGTGTACGAGGCTTGAGGCTCTGTCAAGGCTGATGATTTGACTGCAGGTCAAGATTAATCAATAGCACTTGCTGTCATGACTTGTGAATCCGCTCCCACCAGCGCGGACTGGCTGACCAAGACATAGGATAGCAGCTGGGTGGATGGTTTGCGAAAGCCACAGAGTGGACACAGAGGACTTGGCTGGCCGTTTGCTTAGCAGAAGTGAGAGCACTGAGAAGATACCGCCTGGTCTTCACCAGAGGTGGAGATGTTGCACTGCAGGTGGTATCCAGGTTGCAGTCCTCTGGCTCACGCAAGCCAACCACAAAGAACTCTCTTGCAGTGCTGTCTTTTACCCACCAGGAGAAGACAGTAATTATTGCAAGTGGCTATAGCAGCTGCTAGTAATAATCACAAGTATAACCAGCAGGCTGGTTGTACCCAAGTTGATCGATTGATCAACTTGGTATATTCAGCCTGCCCTCACACGATTTGAATCTTGTCCACTTCCCGTGGAACCGGCTGAGATTCAAACAATCTATGGCCAGCCTAAGAGACAAATGAGGTACACAGGCTAGGGGTGAACAGGTCCAGATAACAATGGAACTTACAGGGCAGAAGAGAAACTAGAAACTGATGAGCAAAGAGAGACATGGAGGTGATGAAAGACAGAATTCAGGTAGGAATCACGGAGTGACAAGAGCAGGATACAGGGTGAGGAAGACAAGGGTGAGACACATACTGGGAACAAGGCTGGGAGCAGTTTTGGGGCACACTCAGAGAAATAGGCTGGGAGAAGGCTAGGACAGACTGGGAGTAAGGCTGGAAATGAACTGGGACACACTGGTAGCAAGGCAGGAAACAAGTTGGGACAAACTAGAAGCAAGGCTGGTAGAAATAGGAATGCTGAGGATCACAAGAGGCACAGGGAAATGCACTAAGAGAATGCAGGGTGGTCCAGGTGGATGCGTTGCTCAAACACTTAGCAAGACAATGGCTGCACACAGAGGGAAAGACCTGGATCTTGAAATGGAACAGGAAAAAGTGACACTTACCCAGGTTTATGGATACCTATAAGGTGGGCAGAAGTGCTTTTGTCAAAAAGAATGGTATGTCTGACATCACAAGGCAATTATAGTTTACTGTAGTATACTGTATTAGATGCAGTTACAGGTTCACGTTTAAGAAAAGTCACTGTCACAGACAGACACGCATGTGACACAGATACCATTCATCATGTGCAGGCTCCTCCAGTGACTATTATGGCAGCAGGAGTACACGTCAATAACAAGCTGTCAGCTAGAGTTCTCCTCAAACATTAATTACTAGAGTGAATACATTGACACTGTTGTGTTTGTCTCCAAGTGCGTCATCCTGCAGTAAACTGTATTGAAAGCAAAATTGTACCATGGGTAAAGTGGGGAGTTTGCAGATTTAACAACTTGTCCATGTCATGTAGACACACTTAATGCATCTATTATATGTGCTACAATAATATGTGATAAAATGTATCAATTCATAAGGTTATGACATCATTGTTGCATTTGGAATATGTGTAAATAAATAAAAAAATTTAGTGTACTCTAGACCTGGGATACCTCCACTGTGTATGGATGACAAGTACTCTTTAAAGGGTAACTCCCCTTTCGTGGGGAAAAAAAAGCGAATAAAAAAAAAATATATAGTATATACAATTGCGACTAAAATCATATTGTAATTGAATGTTCTTAAAAATGATCTTTCCTTTACAATCTGCAGCTCTGTAATTTTCTGTAAAATGCAATGCAATATGGTTACCTGGACTTGTTCTGTACACAGAATGTGTACAGAACGCCCCCCCAGAAACATAATTTCCTGCTTGTGTGATTGGCTTACTGATTTTCCCAGAAGTCTGCATGAAGATACAAGTCAGTTTTCAGGCATCCCCTGAAACAAAAATGTCATTTTTGGTGAGATACTCCAAATAGGAAATCACGTCTAAAGGGATGCAGACCCTTAAGTTTTTCTCACTGAAGCCCTGCAGGTGCAGTAGCTGTTTTATAATTATGAAACCACTCCCATTAGATTCACTTTCCACATGGACACAGACAAACACACAGGAATTTCTTCTGAATAACAAAAGGTAGGAATCAGCAACAAAGTTTGTTAAAATCCTTGTAATGTACATAGATCACCCAAACGGGAATGTTTTTTTTTTCTCAACAAAAGAGGAGTTACTCTTTAACAGGGTGAAAACAGGAAGGAAGACATTGTGCTAAACACAGGGATTTGAATGACCTTGAATAAAATTACATATGAAAGATGATATTCAATGAGCAATTTTCTTTAAAATTTGGAACATCCTCAATAAAGCAGTTAGGTGTCAGAAAAGTATACAGCCACTGTACAGAACTCAGGAATGTGCTCATTCCCATGAACACAGACAAGGTAAATGTAGACACATAAGCAGGGAGCTTTCCCTGTGCTATCAGGTGTACAGCTTAAGGCCTGCACGCCAACAAGAAATTGAGAAGCTACATTACTGACTGTGTATTGAACTCAACGTGCAATCGACACTCATGCTGCTATTTTCAAGGCATTACATCTTGTCTAGGATTGATTACTGATTCAAAAAACAGAAAGGTTCAACTGGTTTCTAACTATACCTTCTGCAGCTGCCCCGAATATAGGCCACAAATGAACTTATGTATATTCCACTGAGCCCATCTATCACTGGAATCACTGGAAATGATATATAGGAAAATCAAGAATCTCTAGATCAAACCTTCGCTTTATCTTTGTACAATATCCAGGAAATAGTAGCTATATTCAAAATGACTGTTAGTCTGGAAGAAAGATCTGGCAGCTATGGTGTTCGTCTAAGCTTCTGGGGCTGCTCAGTCTAAGTTATCATTGTTTTAATAAAACTGCAAGCTGCATTACTCAGTCTACAAGGGTCTTGTTCATTTGCTCAGATTAAAAAAGTTATGGGCACACAAATATGGACTGATCTGCTTGTCGCAAAGTGCCCATTTACACCCCAAGTTCAGATGCAAGTGCACGTCCCTTTAATTCTAGTCCTACAACTCCCTGGGTTCCTGGACATGTCCAGGGAAGATATGTTTCCATGTTTCCCTCCCTCAGTAGCTCAAGGGGGCCACACCTCATGGGGCAGAAGTTTCCAAAAAAGTGATATGCAGCCAGGTGATGGGCCCTCTACTGCCATAACTGGTATGCCAGCAGCCAGGTCAGAGCCTACTAGCACACACCTCCCCAACTGCTACCAGAGTACTTCAAGTGTGGTGCCCCCCTCCCCCTCCGTATCTTCAGACCTTAGATCCCTCCAGATGTTCATATGTGTTACCAGAGCTACCCTGAACTTCACTGAGAGAGATGCTGTTTATGAGGATTGTCACAAGTAGCTGTTCTTGTGTTCTGAACAGTTTTACTGAAGACAGACTCTTTAAAGGTTTATTTATTAAAACTGGAGAGTGCAAAATCTGGTGCAGCACTTTATAGAAACAAATCAGCTTCCAGGTTTTTTGTCAAGGCTTAATTGAGCAAGCTGAAGTTAGAAGCTGATTGGCTACCATGTACCAGATTTTGCACGTTCCAGTTTTAGTAAATAAACTTGTTTATTGTTATAGCGACTTATAGAGACTATGCTATGTAGCTGCATGTTACCCTGATTGAGCCACAGAGATATTGCTGTGAAGAGTCCATGTTTGTGCAACTTTCATTATTCTGAAGTATATCCACGCTGTTTACCATCCTTAATATGTTTCGCATTATTGCTTCTAACTTTTCACCTGTTTAGTTAACCGCAAGTTGACATACCAGGGTGGTTTTTTAATACCATTCTGGAATTTCTGCTATAGACTAAAATTGAAAGAAGTTATTGTCCTTGGCATTTGACCCCTTAGGTCAAACACACACCTTAGCTTTTCTTTTAATTATATTGGTTCCTCTCCAATTCTTTCTTAAATTTGACCCAATTTATTTTTTATTTGAATTTTAGGTAGAGATGCTCCATCACTGTAAATTTGGTTGCTTTGAGGTTTTATGTTTTTTTTTTTAGGTTAAAAGGTAATAAGGTTGCTGGGCAGTGGTTGCTTCAGACTGCTGTAGCTATGCTAAGGGAAAGAAAATTTCACCTACTTATACACCTTTTCAGGAGAAATTACATCCAGTCACTCTATCTTAATATATCTCCAGTGTCTTCTGTTTTTTTCTATCAAAAAAATGTTGCTTACTATGTGAATGGACAAATGACGATTACAGAATTTGTGTTATATATCTTACAGTGGCTGATGATTAATTTAGGTGTCTGAACCATGTTTTATGTGTTATAAAATTTATAGTTGGTCTTGAGCTTAAAGTTCTTGAGTCTAGTATTTATGTAATGGTATTCTTTCTAAATTAGTATGGTTGTTACATAGATTTAACCCCAATAAAGCACTATGGCCAAAAAGCCAATGCAAGTATATTTGGTTTTTGATGTCTTTTTATTTAGCAATTGTATGTTGATGCTGCTTAGTGGGGGGATAGGTATATACAATACCATGAAGAGTATGGCACAACTGCAAACCTACCATGACATGTCTACCTAAACTGACAGACTGGGCAAGGAGAGCATTTATCAGAGAAGCAGCCAAGAGGCCCATGGTAACTCTGGAGGAGCTGCAGAGATCCACAGCTCAGGTGGGAGAATCTGTCCACAGGACAACTATTAGTCATGCACTTCACAAATCTGGCCTTTATGGAAGAAAGCCATTGTTGAAAGAAAGCCATAGGAAATCCCCTTTGCAGTTTGCGAGAAGCTACGTGGGGGACACAGCAAACATGCAGAAGAAGGTGCTCTGGTCAGATGAGACCAAAATTTAACTTGTTGGCCTAAAAGCAAAACTAACACTGCACATCACCCTGAACACACCATTCCTACCGTGAAACATGGTGGTGGCAGCATCATGTTGTGGGGATGCTTTTCCTCAGCAGGGACAAGAAAGCTGGTCAGAGTTGATAGGAAGATGGATTGAGCCAAATACAGGGCAATCTTAGAAGAAAACCTGTTAGAGTCTGCAAATGACTTGAGACTGGAGCAGAGGCTCACCTTCTAGCAGGACAACGACCCTAAACATACAGCCAGAGCTACAATGGAATGGTTTAGATCAAAAGCATATTCATGTGTTAGAATGGCCCAGTCAAAGTCCACACCTAAATCCAATTGAGAATCTCTGGCAAAACTTGAAAATTGATGTTCACAAACGCTCTCCATCTAATCTGACAGAGCTTGAGCTATTTTTAATTTTTAGAATGAGCAAAAATGTCACTCTCTAGCTGTGCAAAGCTGGTAGAGACATCCCCAAAAAGACTTGAAGTGGTAATTGCAGCGAAAGGTGGTTCTACAAAGTATTGACTCAGGGGGGCTGAATACAAATGCATCCCACACTTTTCACATATTTATTTGCAAAAAAATTGTAAAACCATTTATCATTTTCCTTCTACTTCACAATTATGTGCCACTTTGTGCTGGACTATCACATACAATCCCAATAAAATATATTTACGTATTTGTTTGTAATATGACAAAATGTGGAACATTTCAAGAGGTGTGAATACCTTTTCAAGACACTGTATACATTGATTATTAGAGCCCACTTAGACTTTTCATGAGAAAAATAAAGATGTGTTGTTTTTTTTTATTATGAGTTTGTCCTAAAAGATACCATCTATTCTAACAGACATATCAACTTTTCAGAATAAGAAAGTCATCCATGTAAAACAGAAAAAAATAAGTTTATGATAAACAGAATGAGGTGTCTATAAAATGTTATCTGTAATAAATGTTATATGTAGCAAATACAATCCAAAGTCTTCTTAGTTATCTCACAAAAGGTAAGTTATATTTACGCAGTCTCACGAATGGAATTCTTTTAGATATCTGTGAAGGGCATATCTTGGGTCATGTAGCCGTAGCAACACAACAACAAACTATAGAGCCATATGACACAGCAAGTATGGAATATTCAGGAAGACAGAAGATATCCATTACATCCCTTTCATAAACAAACAACTTGAAACAATTCAAATCTAATCTACTGCATTTAATCCAGTACAATTTTCTCCTATTTATCTGGAGGCTTATCTTTTATCATTTTATTTAGTTATTGTATAGTTCATTATAGATCAGGTATTTATACTAAATCATAGAATCTTACAACAATAAAGTTATAGTGGCTATAAACTATAAACTTTTTCAGTAATGCAGTGAAAAAGCAATCATATACAAATTGCAGTAATCCATAAGGTATATTTGGTAAGGCATGGTACTGGGCACCAGTGAAGTACAAACTGCAATAACTTACAGCCAAAGGGGATTGGAAAAGATCAATCAGCACATTTGTTGATTGGTGGATATCTTGAATAGGTTAGTGCACTTTGAACATCCTTATTGCTTTATGCAAAAGGTTTATTGAATATAACTGATAGAAAAAGAACAAGTTACTGAATGAGATAAAATAATTTAATTACAGTTGGTAGATATAGGTTACAGCACTTTGTACTTTATTCCTGAAACAACAATGGCAGGGACAGGTCATTGCAGGGACAGAATAGCTAAACAATTGCAGCAAGAGTTAAAAAAGATTTAGTCCATAAGTTAAACAGGGACCAATGTAAAGACCCCTGCCAGTGTCATCTGCATGCCTCACTGTGCCTCACTTTGCCTCACTGTGCCCATGTACATGCCTCACTGTGCCTCACTGTGTCCATGCCTCACTGTGTCCATGCCTCACTGTGTTCATGCCTCACTGTGCCCATGCCTCACTGTGCCCATGCCTCACTGTGCCCATGACTAAACTGACGTTTAACATGGGAGTCTATGGAAGGGTTACCCGACTTTGAAAAATCAGTGCTCCCCGGCCGTAGGTCCCCCAGACAAAACAATTGCACACTTATAGAGGAGAAATGGGGCTACATGTGTGCCAAGTTCCGGGTCCAGGGGACCTACGACCGGCCGGGACCGGGTCCCCAAAGTCACCGGAGAAATTACTGTTTAACATGGGAGTCTAAGGAAGGGGTACCCCAGACAAGAAACTTTGCACACTTCTAGAGGAAGAGTGGGGCTACATGTGTGCCAAGTTTGGGGTCCAGGGGACCTACGGCCAACCAGTACCCGATCCCCAAATTCCGGGAGATCAGGCGCAAAAAGGTGACTCGAGTATAAGCCGAGGGGGGCATTTTCAGCGCAAAAAAATGTGCTGAAAAACTCGGGTTATACTCGAGTATATACAGTATTTTATTATTATTATTATAATACAGGATTTATATAGCGCCAACTGTTTACGCAGCGCTTTGCAATATAAAAGGGAGGCAATACAGTTATAATACAATAAAATACAATAGGATTAAGAGGGCCCTGCTCAGAAGAGCTTACAATCTAATAGGATGGGGCAGGTGGTGCAAAAGGTTGTAACTGTGGGGAATGAGCTGATGGAAGCGGTAAAAGATTAGTTGGAGACGTGATAGGCTTCCCTGAAGAGATGAGTTTTCAGGGATCGCCTGAAGGTAGCAAGAGTAGGGGATAGCTGGATGGGTTGAGGTAGCGAGTTCCAGAGGATGGGAGAGGCGCTGGAGAAATCCTGGAGACGAGCCTGGGAGGAGGAGGCGAGAGAGCTTGAGAGTAGGAGGTCTTGAGAAGAGCGGAGAGGACAGTTTGGCTGATTTTTGGAGACAAGATTGGTGATGTAGCTTCGGGCAGAGTTGTGGATGGCTTTGTATGTTGTGGTTAGTATTTTGAATTTAATTCGCTGGGCGATCGGGAGCCAGTTTAAGGATTGGAGGAGAGGGTTGGCAGACACTGAGCGGTTGGTAAGGTGGATAAGTCTGGCAGCAGCATTCATGATAGACTAAAGAGGGTATAGCCTATAGAGAGGCAGGCCAATGAGAAGGGAGTTGCAGTAGTCAAGGTGAGAGATAACGAGGGAGTGAATGAGGAGCTTGGTGGTTTCATTTGTTAAAAAGGGGCGAATTTTAGAGATGTTACAGAGGTGAATTCTCTGTGTTAGAAAATAAGGTTATGTTCCTTAAAGAAGAATGTGAGAGCTGCAGCATGGGCTTCTGGATAGGTTTAGGTAGTATTCATTCCTCAGCCTCCCTCCCTCAGCAGTTTAGAAAGGCCATATGATGAGACAGAGATAGGTGGGCAACTGATCTGCAGCCAGTTGTGAGGCCTTCCCCTGTCCAGGCCTAATAGCACACAGCTTCTCCAAAAGACCAAGCTTCTGTGGGGAACACCTCTCAGATTGCTACTAGAATACTCCAGTTTTAGTGTGTGGCCCAGTGGCGACTGGTGCTCAAAATTTTTGGGGGGGCGCAAACAAACTGAAAAAAAAAAAAACATCAACTGCCGCCACTGTGCCCATTAAACGCAGCCACTCTGCCCAAATGCCACCGGTTTGCCCCCCTCAATTACAACCAGTTTGTCCCCAAATACAGCCAGTTTGTCCCCAAATGCAGCCAGTTTCCCCCCAAATAGAGCCAGTTTGTCCCCAAATGCATGTCCCCAAATGCAGCCAGTTTGTCCCCAAATGCATGTCCCCAAATACAGCCAGTTTTTCCCCAAATACTGCTAGTTTGTCCCCAAATGCATGTCCCCAAATGCAGCCAGTTTGTCCCCAAATGCAGCCAGTTTGCCCCCAAATACAGCCAGTTTGTCCCAAAATGCAGCCAGTGTCCCCCCAGCCCGGCACTTACCTTCCTCGGGTCAGCGCCGTCCTCCTCCACGCTCCCTCATGTCTTCTTCCATCCTCAATGTCTTCTCCTGCCCTCGATATCGCTTCAGCCAATCAGGTTACCGGTAACCAGACTCTGTGAACCTGATTGGCTGAGACGCGTGTCAGTGTTAACCAAGGAACGCACAGCCCGCGCTTCCCCTGATTAACTATTTGAAAGCCGATTACAGCCCACAGGCTGTAATCGGGAAGCCTATCAGAGCCGCTGGCTCTGATAGACACTTCCAAAAACCAATCAGCCGCTGTTATTCAGATGGCCGGCGCTCGCCAGGGGGCCGGCCATCTGAATAGTGGGCGGCAGCGGCGTCGGCGACAATACATACATTCATGCAATGCATGAATGTATGTATTGTTGACTTGAGTGACGGGCGCAGGAGAGGGGGGCCGGGGCTCCTGCGCCCACTATGGGCGCACCGCCACTGGTGTGGCCCTTTGTCCTCAGGCCTTGGCTCCCTCTAACTGTTCACCAGTGTTATCAGAGCTACCTTAAACTCCACAGGGAGGGACCCTGTTTATGAGGATAATTGCAAACAGCTATGTTTTGAACTGTTTTAATGAAGTAGTGATTCTCAGACAGGCTGTTACATAGTCTTTTAGAAACTGTGCTATGCAGCCATATATTAACTAAAGCATTCATTGATGGGTGAAACTATAGATTGCTGTTTCTAGGTATTATAGGGTAATATTTATAAAGCAGTGAATTTGACATTCACAAAACATTTACAAGTGGTTAATCATTCCCAGTAACCTAAAACACATGCAGCAGGTGATTTTACCTACAGTGAATTTTTGGTGAATATCATATTTACTACCTTATAAATTTGCCCTTAAAGTGTAAACTATTCAATATAATTAAAGATAAACGCAGAAAAAGTATTTTCCTGTAGTTGTCTTTCTGTTTATTACTTTCCGATACTCAGTCTAGCAGTTGGTAATTCAGCACAATTCAATTACATAGCACTGTTCAGACATTAATAACAGGGTCAGATTTCTGTATTGCCAACATGAGCTATGGACTGGGGCTGCACGGCTGCCAGGAGCAGCACATGGGCACTCAAATATCACATTTCTGTCTGTTAGTAACACATATCAGTGTATAGTGAAGGTTTCCTGACTGGCGCCCTGTGTACAATTCAACTAGGCCCTCTTTGTTGTTCCTGCATTGTTTTGGAACTTTTCTTGGGTACTAGTATATCATGTATTTAGATTTTACCCATTCTGGGTTCATACACTTATGACCAAACTCAAAGGTAAAATTGGATTAGAGATGATGGCGTCTACTGATAGCAAGCTCCCTGACAATGGTGTGCTGACAGCAGTTGTGACATCAGTTTAGGCAGCTAACAGCACAATGTCACTGGCTCTCCAGAAATGAAACCACTACACACCCCCACTGAACCCTTTCCCAGACTTTAGCCACACTGCAGGTAGTGATATCACAACAGGTGGGACAACAGCAAGCTCTACCACTGGTCCAGGCTGACCAGAAGCACTAATTACTGCAGGTAGTGGATTTCCTAGCATTCTCTGTGAAAAGTGGAATCAGAAGCCCTGGATCTTTAGGAGGAGCTCCTTGAGTCAGGAGTCTGCTGAGCAAAATATACCTCTGGAGGAAGCTAGTGATAACATTGACAAGGTCCCATAATCACAACACCTCCCTCCAACCCCATTATCATTACAGTCCACCTCCTCTCCTAGTCACAGTGACTCTCTGCCACCATAGCTCCCCCCCCCCACCATGCCAACTCCACTTCTCTACACAGTTACAGCATTTTCCACCCACCTCTCTCTGGCCACTGTGCCTCTCTACTAGTGATGAGCCGAACACCCCCGGGTTCGGTTCGCACCAGAACCCGCAAACGGACCGAAAGTTCGCACGAACTTTAGAACCCTATTAAATACAATGGATGCGAACGTTCGAAAACTAAAGTGCTAATTATAATGACTATTATGCATGTTATTGTCCTAAAAAAGGGTTTGGGAACCCGGGTTCTGCACCAGGGGACATGTATCAAGGCAAAAAAGAAGTTTTAAAAACGGCCGTTTTTCGGGAGCAGTCATTTTAATGATGCATAAAGTGACAAAAAAAAGTCAAATATTCCTTTAAATATCGTACCTGGGGGGTGTCTAAAGTATGCCTGTGAAGTGCCACGTGTTTCCCGTTTTTCGAACTGTCCCTGCACAAAATTACATTTCTAAAGGAAAAAAAGCCATTTAAAACTGCTTGCGGCTTTAATGTAATCTCTGGTCCCGGTAATATGGATGAAAATCTTTAAGAAAAATGGCATAGCTACCCCATCACACCCCCCCCCCACCCCAGCCCATTACCAGCCCCTTTGGGTCTTGTATGGATATGAAGGGGAACCCCGCACACAAAATAAAAAAGGCCCTATATACTCTGAACAGCCGTATACAGGCGGTGCATACAAGACAGGGACTGTAGGTTTGTTCTTATGTAGAATATGTTTGTAATTTTGAACAGGTACATTGTTTAAGTGTAGCTCCAGCCAAAAAAATCAATTTTTAAGCTTTTTGGAAAACATAGGGAAGGGTTATCACCCCTGTAACATTTGTTTTGCTGTCTGTGCAGTGTGCACCTGTTCAGAACAGTTCACCTCACTTTCCGTCCTAATGACAAATGTTTTTTGAAAATTTGCGGTTTTTATTGAAACAAGAATTTGTGATAAAGCATCAGTGGAGAGGAGACACTTTTTTTCCCATATTAACTCTTACAGGAGAGAATTTGCCTTCCTAGGGGTAGATTTCCTCTCACTTCCTGTTGTATCTTTCCGTTTGCAAGGAGGAGTCGTTTGTAAGTTGGATGTTTGAAAGTAGGGGCCTGCCGTATATACTCAGCTGAAATTTGCCCCTTACATGTTGGTGTTGCCACAACACTGTGAGCCCTCACAGTTACTCTTGGTGGGCGCATGAATGGGCCCTGCTGTGAATTATTAGATCAAGAATTGCAATTGCATGCCCCTGTTGAACAGGGGCTGAAAAATTGGGCCTTTGGTGGTGGTGGTGGTGGTGTTGACACAACACTGTAACGCCTCACAGTTACTCTTGGTGGGCGCAGGAATGGGCCCTGCTGTGAATTATTAGATCAAGAATTGTAATTACATGCCCCTGTTAAACAGGGGCAGAAAAATTGGGCCTTAGGCACTGGTGCCACAACACTGCAACCCCTCACAGATACTGTACTTGGAGCACAGCAATGAGCCCTGTTGCAAAGTATTGCATCAAAAATTGTAATTACACGCCCCTGTTAAACAGGGGCTGAAAAATTGGGCCTTAGGCACTGGTGCTGGTGCCACGACACTGAAACCTCTCCCAGATACTCTAGTTGGAGTGCAGGAATGAGCCCTGCTGCAAAGCATTGCATACATTTTTTTAATTACATGCCCCTGTTAAACAGGGGCTGAAAAATTGGGCCTTAGCCACTGGTGGCGGCACCCAGAAACAAAAATGTTCTTCCAAGCTATCATCATCAATCGGATCATTGAGGAGGAGGAGGATAGTCAGTCAACATAACAGGACAGTCTCTCAGCATCAGCATCAGTCTTGAAGGGATGTGACATTTGAAAATAAATTAGTCTGTTATATCAGCTTCAGGTGTTTGGTAGCTGGTGGTGATCCAAGACTGGTTCATCTTTATGAAGGTCAGTCGATCAACCGAGTCGGTGGACAGGCGCACCCTGTGATCCGTGACAAATCCTCCAGCAGCACTGAATGTGCGTTCTGAAAGAACGCTGGATGCAGGACAGGCCAGTAGCTCAATTACTGTGCAAGCTCTGGCCAGTGATCCATCCTCAAGACCCAGTAAGCTAGAGGATTTTCGGTGGGGAAGGTGTCCAAGTCTGACCTTGCTCCTAGGTATTCCTGCACCATGTATATCAGACGCTGGCGATGGTTGCTGGAACCGATCATACCTTGGGGCTGCGGACTAAAGAATTGTCTGAACGCATCGGTCAGACGGCCACCTTCCCCACCGCACCTTCTTTGACTGACCGAAGCCTCAGCAACTCGTTGTCCAGGACCAGGAGTTTGTAACCTCCCAGTCTCTGGGAACGAGTTGCACAGACCTTTCTGCAAGGCCTCCCGGAGTTGTCTCATCCTCTGCTCCCTCTGCGACGGTAAGATAAGGTCCGCAACCTTGCCCTTGTACCGTGGATCAAGGAGAGTGGCCAGCCAGTAATGGTCCCTCTCCTTGATCCGAAGAATACGAGGATCCTTCCTTAGACTTTGCAGGATCAGGGAGGCCATGCAGCGTAGGTTAGCTGAGGCATTTGGTCCGGAGTCCTCTGGGTCACTAAGGACGACATGATCCGCAGTCACCTCCTCCCAGCCACGTACAAGTCCACTGGTTTCTTGGGACTGTAAATCATCCCTAAAAGACTGCTGCTGATGATGCTGAGTGCCAGGCTCCACCTCCATGCTGACACAATCCTCCTCTTCCTCCTCCTCTTCCGGTGCGATGGGTGGGACAGAAGGAACACTGCCTCTGTTCTGCCTCAAGTGCCCTATCCATTATTCCATGCAGCGTATGTTCCAACAGGTGGACAAGAGGTACAGTTTCACTGATGCATGCACTGTCACTGCTCACCATCCTCGTGGCCTCCTCAAATGGTGCCAGGACAGTGCATGCATCCCTGATCATGCCCCACTGACGTGGTGAAAAAAAACCCAGCTCCCCTGACCCTGTCCTGGTGCCGTAGTCGCACAGGTACTCATTGATGGCCCTCTGCTGCGTGTGCAGCCGCTGCAGCATGGCCAACGTTGAGTTCCACCTGGTGGGCATGTCACATATAAGGCGGTTCTTGGGCAGGTTCAACTCCTTTTGCAGCTCAGCCAGGCGAGCACTGGCATTATAAGATCTGCGGAAATGCACACAGACTTTCCTGGCCTGCCTCAGGACATCCTGTAAGCCCGGGTACCTGCCCAAGAACCACTGCACCACCAGGTTAAGGACGTGAGCCACACAGGGCACATGGGTCAGTTGTCCCTGTCGGAGGGCGGAGAGGAGGTTGGTGCCATTGTCACAAACCACCATTCCTGGCTTAAGCTGGCGTGGCGTCAACCACAGACAGAACCTCTGCCCCAGTGTGGCTCCTGTCCCCCAAACACACCAGCGCAAGCACGGCATGGCATCTTTTTGCCTGCGTACTTGCGTAGCCCCTTGAACGCCTACGGAGCACCGCTGGTTCCGAGGACAAAGCACAGGAAGAGGCCATGGAGGAAGAAGAAGAGGAGGGGGTGGAGGAGAGAGGTGTGTCACAACCAGTAGTAGCATTTTGGAGGCATGGCGGCGGAACAACCTCCAACACTACTGCACCTTGTCCTGCATCCTTCCCAGCTGCCAAAAGAGTGACCCAATGGGCCGTGAAAGAAAGGTAACGTCCCTGTCCATGCCTGCTGGACCATGAGTCAGCGGTAATATGCACCTTACCGCTGACCGCCCTGTCCAGCGAGGCCAAGACATTGCCTTCCAAATGCCGGTAGAGAGCCGGAATCGCCTTCCGTGAGAAAAAGTGGCGTTTGGGAACCTACCACTGAAGAACCGCACATTGCACAAACTCACGGAAGGGGGCCGAGTCTACCAACTGAAAAGGCAGCAGTTGAAGTGCTAGCAATTTAGCCAAGCTAGCATTCAACCGCTGGGCATTTGGATGGCTGGGAGTGAACTTCTTTCGACGGTCCAGCAGCTGGGGCAGGGAAATTTGCCTGCTAGAATCGTACGTCGGTGTACTGCTAGCAGAGTGCCCGCAAGTACTTGGCTGTGACACACCTAATTCTACACCTTCATTCCTCTCAGTGCAGGTTTCAAAGAGGACTGAAGGTATAGTGGGGTTGGAGATCCCAGCTGATGCGGTGCAATGAGAGGTCCGCTTTGTTCTTTGGTGTGGGTCTTTAAGGTAGGCTTGCCAAGGAGCTGCATGGCAGGTCAACATATGTCTGGTCAAGCATGTGGTGCCCAAGCGGGTGATGTTTTGGCCATGCGATATACGCTTGAGACATATGTTGCAAACAGCAGCTGTGCGATCTGATGCACTCGACTCAAAAAAGGCCCACACCAAAGAACTTTTTGAATAACGGGCAGAGGCAGCGCCTTGCACAGGCGGAGCTCTGCGGTGTGATTCCGTCGGTGTGCTGCCCTTACGCTGGCCCCCCGAGGGCATCCTGCCTCGTTGGAGATGTGCCTCCTCCTCATCCTCCTCCTCCTCCTTCTCTTTCCTATTAGGCAGCCACGTGGAGTCAGTGACCTCATCATCCCCTCCCTCCTCATCACTGGAGCCAATTTGGCAGTATGCTGCAGCTGCTGGAACATGACTGCCAGATTGGTGTCCTTCTTGAGCATCCCCTCCCTCTGCTCTCACGCTACTGCCTTCCTCTAGCTGGGTATCATCATCAGACCCTTCGAAACGCTGGGCATCCTCCTGGAGCATGTACCCAACACTGTGCTTAAACAGTTCGGGGGACTCCTCAGGAGGACATGGTTGGTCTAGGGAAGGAGTGACTGATGATGACATTGATACCAGGGAAGAGGACGCTTTGGCAGCTGCTTTGCCAGTACCCTGAGCTTGGGTGAGAGAGGATGAGGAGGATGAGGAGGGCTTGGTCATCCACTCTACCAAGTCTTTGGCATGATGCGGCTCAACACGTCCAGCTGCCGAAAAGAAGGACAAGCGTGTCCCATGGCCACGTGCTGATGGCGATGCACCGCGTCCACGACCAGCACTGTTGTCTCTAGACACAGAGCCTGCTTGCCCTCTTTTATTGGCTCCTGACTGTCTGCCTCTCCCTGTTTGCCTTCCAGACATTCTAATGGCCTGCAGGGAGATGGGAAAACCAGCAATAAGGCCTAGCTTCAGGAGTATATTTTGCAGGAATCACACTACGCCTGCTGTAAGTGCTGCAAATGCCTGTTGTTGTAACACACCAGGAAAACACAGCAATACGGGCTAACTTCAGGTGTAATATGATCAGGAGGCACACTCCGCCCGCTGTAAGTGCTGCAAATGCCTGTTGGTGTAACACACCAGGAAAACACAGCAATACAGGCTAACTTCAGGTGTATAATGTGCAGGAGGCACACTCCGCCCGCTGTAAGTGCTGCAAATGCCTGTTGGTGTAACACACCAGGAAAACACAGCAATACGGGCTAACTTCAGGTGTATAATGTGCAGGAGGCTTAGCAACAATGACACTGACACTGTCCCCTGCCTATCCTTCTCTCTCCCGGCACACAAGGTTTATCAAAGAATATGACACTGACACTCTCCCTGCCTATCCTTCTCTCTCCCTGCACACAAGGTTTAGCAAAGAATATGACACTGACACTGTTCCCTGCCTATCCTTCTCTCTCCCTGCACACAAGGTTTATCAAAGAATATGACACTGACACTCTCCCTGCCTATCCTTCTCTCTCCCTGCACACAAGGTTTAGCAAAGAATGTGACACTGACACTGTCCCCTGCCTATCCTTCTCTCTCCCTGCACACAAGGTTTAGCAAAGAATATGACACTGACACTCTCCCTGCCTATCCTTCTCTCTCCCTGCACACAAGAATAGCACAAAGAATACCACACTGTTCCTGCCTATCCTTCTCTTTCCCTGCGCCGGAACACATTACACAAGGCCGCCACCCTGGCGGCCTTTTATAGTGTGGGGCGTGTGCTAAACCCCCTGAGCTATAATTGGCAACCTGCCTGTGGCCAATTATGGCTCTCCTAGCTGCCGGCGCTGTGATTGGCCAAGCAAGCAGGGTCACAGTGCATGCTTGGCCAATCATAGCGCCGGGATTGCACTGCGATGGTGCAGTGTATTGTGGGCCGTTCGCTTCACTCGAATTTGGCGCGAACGGCCCAAATCGTTCGATGTTCGCCGAACGGTCAAACAGCCGATGTTCGAGTCGAACATCCCTACTCTCTACCAACTACTTTACTTTACAGATCACAGCACCTCTGAATGCAAACCTCTCCTCCTCCATTTAGCTACCTCCAGTCTACCCATCTTTTACCTCTTTCATCTCCCCCACCCTGTTTTATTACACTGCCTTTGTGCCAAGCATCTCTCACCCTCCAGGCCACAGCACCTACCTTCCACCTCATACACCCCACCTTGCCCCCCTCACTAACCCCAACACCCACTTGCCAACCCTTCCCCTTTACCTGTGGTGTGTGTGTGTGTGTGTGGGTGCAGCTTGGCATCTTAGCTTGGGCACTGGATGACCTTGTCCCAGCACTGGTGGCAGGCGGCATTGATATGTAAAACGTGGGGTATATTCATAGGTATATAATCACCACTGCTGAATGCTGCCGACATTGGGGATGCAAACATGCCCTGCCTGCCTCTGTCACTGAGCCTGCCATCAGTCTGTACTGCAAAGGTTAGCAGATGGGGGAAGGGGGATGTCCAGAGGTAACAGAGAAAGGATTACAGTTCGGAGTGTTAGCTCTCTATTTTCAATGTACATAAAATAATAATTAATGGCAGTGTTTCATTTTTTAAATAATGATTGTGCTGAGGTTTGTATATGTCCCTAAGACTCTGGCTTGCAGGACAATTTCAGTATATTTTATGAGTACAAGAAGGCTTTTGTTTTGTTTAACTATGCCCCTTTAAGCCCCTCCCACTCTTACCCCATTGTGGACCCACCCACAGTTTGCCATGGCATGCTACAAGAGCCACATTACTACTTTACTTAAGCTACCCAGAGGCACCCTCTCCCTCCGCATCTCTTACCCTCCTCTCTCTCACCCCCTCTCTCTCAGCCCCTTCTCTCTCACCCGCCCTTACCCACATCTCTATTTAATTTAATTTGTTTTAATAATTTATTTATTTTAACAAAAATTGATTGTGTTATCATTTTATTTATTCCCAAAAAAGGCTCGTCAAAATCCTCAGCACCAGACCCATGATGCTCTTAATTTGGCCCTGTATTTGTAGGGTGCAGGTCCAAACTGCTGTGTTCAGAGGTTGGGATGGAGCCGTTCTGTGTTTCCCATTGCATGCGCTTCGTTTTCTCCTTCAGCAGATTAGCAGCCAGTATTGTTTCTTTGAAGTCGGACAGTGACAGGGAAGGGAAGAGTTCCTTGAGATTTACTGTGATCAATTACCACTTTGGGGCTGGGAGCAATATCCACTTTAACATACTATGTAGCCCTAAGAAGTGAACTTTTTGGGGTAGACCCTGTATAGTCTCATTGGATAACCTAAGGGGACCTACAGTAAGGGGACCTACAGTAAGGAATGGGAAGCACTGGTAATCCCTCTCTTAAGCCCTGTACACACGATTGGATAACCTATGGATTTTCGTCCGATGGATTTGTCCATCGGAAATCCGATGAAACTGTTTTTCATCAGTCTTGCCCACACACCATCAGCCAAAAAACCGACCGTTCCAAACACGGTGACGTAAAACACTCCGATGAGCCGAGAAAAATTAAGTTTAATGCTTCTGAGCATGCGTCGACTTGATTCTGAGCATGCGTGGGTTTTTGATCCGACTTGCCCATAGACGGTCAGAGTTTTCGATCGGTTTTTTATCCATCGGAAAAATTTAAAACATGTTCTAATTTTTAAAACCGATGGAAAAAAGACCGATGGGTCCCATACATGATCGGTTGGTCTGATGAAAACCATTCATCGGACGGTTTTCATCAGTCAAACCGATCGTGTGTACAGGGCTTAAGAGTTGACTTTGAATTCTACAGTGATTCTGATGGTACTGTAAAAAAGCAGAGCAAAGTGGTGCCTTGACAAAGAACTGTATACATTGTTTCTGCTACAGTAGACATTAAAAAGGCTAAATGTGTTGAAATTCCTTTATTTCTAGAGGTAGGCCTCAGGTTGGAGGAATATGATCCACCAAGATTGCAGATTTTCCTCATGTTAAAGGTGTTTGATACCCTATCTCAATCCTGTTGCAGAAGTATAGTGGGAGGGGCCTTCAGCCAACAAACATTGTTGCCAGCAAATCAAGGCCCTGCTTATAACGTGCTCTTTGAATCATCGGTTCTAGGTGTACTGATACAGAGTAGACAAACTGTAGCTTCAAGCCTCTCCACCCCTAGACTCGGTGCTTGTATGATATCCAATCTTGTTAGTATAGTAACTGCAACTGCAGCCCCCCACATTCCATCTTAATATTCTGTGATAGCTAAAACTTAATTTGGCATTGTACCACATGTGTTTATTATTCATACTCAGAGTCAGTTTAAAGCTGTAGAACAAATGCAACAAACTTTATAATTTACACTGAATCGTTTTGATGATACAGATGTTGGCAATTCATCCTTAAACCATCCTCCTATGAGTAGAGACCTTATACCATTAATACTCATTGTGTTTCCTGTCAAAATCCTATTCCTGTGTGCCAGGGCACTGTAAAACAATGCTTTATTGATACATATTCATACAAGCAGCTTTGCTCTCTACTAATTTCAGACATGAATGAATGCCTTCTAGATGCCATTTGCAATGGCCTCATTCATATGAAACCCTCTTCATGATTTCTTTTTGTTGAAAGATCGGTTTGAGATGAATAAAAAATAAAACTACCAAAATAGAAGATTCACTTACAGCTGGTCCTTGTTTTCTGTTCCTCTTTATTTAGCAATGAATTGGGTAAAAATGAAACCATTGTAAATGGGATTTATCTCTCTCATTTATTAGCTTGGTTATATTGCAATTATCTTTTTTTCTATAAACACATCTGTATTTTCTAAAAAGAGAAAGAACATGAAAACACAGAGGGCTATTTGAATTTGGAGATTTTTTTATGTTGTTCACATTTAAGGTATAATATGTTTTTTTTTTAAACTTGGGTACAGGGAATTTAAAGTGGAAGTAAACCCTCCGAACATTTTCAGGCAAGGAAGCTGACATCTTGGCCTCTGTTTAATCTTCAACTGCCATGATGCTGCAC
Organism: Rana muscosa; assembly: GCA_029206835.1. Taxonomy (NCBI): domain Eukaryota; kingdom Metazoa; phylum Chordata; class Amphibia; order Anura; family Ranidae; genus Rana; species Rana muscosa. Next base: position 845,969,520 of record CM055121.1, read on the forward strand.
ATGTGATCAGTTATGACACCAGCCATTGGATGGTTTGACAGTTTGGTTGAGAGCACAACCAATGTGTCAGTTAGCATTTCCAGCATGCCGGGAATGTAACTGCTTTTTGAAACTGTTAAATCGATGGGTTTACTTCCGCTTTAAAGAGAGCAAGTAGGTGGAGGGAAATTACATAGCTGACGATGTTAATAGCAAACAGTTGTTATAAAATGACATTTACTTAGTGTACAGTAAATGAAAGTAAACCTTCCTTTTGGTCCCCCAGTGATCCATGCACTTTTCATAGAATAGCAAAATATCTTCTATGTCTCGTTATGAGAGAGTATAAAAGTCATGGGTCAGTGCCTAGGGCAACAGGGTGAAAGGGCAGCACTAAGTCTACAACATTGTCAAAGTTTGACAACTTTTTAATTATTTTGTTTCCCTTTTTCTTTGCACATTTGTCACTCAACTGTAGGGGAAAGGAATTGCCAGAGATGTTGAGAGAAGTCAAAACACTTTTTTTTTCTCAATTGCCTTCCTTTGGTTTGGTGGTATGTACCAGCACAAAGTAGTTTGTATAAAGGACAGTTATCATTCAGGTGTACCTAGCCCAGCACGACATTGGCTTTGTGTTTCCCATTTCCTCCCAGCACTAGGAAAAATATTAAGACTATAATGACTTTATTGCCCCAGCTTCTGCTTGTGTTGCCTAGGTAAAGTTGGTGTCACGGATCTTTTGGGCAACACTTTGGAACACTGAGGATCTCAAATCTCATGAGAAGACACTCCTGTACAGTACTAGGGCATCTTTGGGATTCTCAGCTTTCTTAGGCTCTCCTTGGAGAGGGTGTATGAGGGTGGGGTCCAATAGATACATAGACCTTGCATTTTGATAGAAGATCTACTTTTCATGAACCTGTTGCTTTGCCCTGCATGTGCAAAGCTGGCTGTGCATCCCACAGAGAGATGGTCAACCACCATTATAAACTCTTCTGGTCAGTCTCTTGTTTCTCTTCTTCTTTTCTACAATTTTTTTTGCCTCTATCATTGGGACACATTATTCTTCATTGTTAGTAGTCTTCTTGCAGTACAAAAACACAACAACCTATAACATCTGATCTGGTTTCAATTTACTTAGTCAGCCCCACTAGTAAACTTTTTTAAAGGCTACTGTCCTTTGCTCTTCCACTATTTGATTACATAAACCTCTATGTCCAAGGAGACATTTTAGAGCCCTCATATATTCTGTCCAGTGTTAATGCAAATTAAACATTTTGTGGATGGAACCATATTGATGTATCAGGGACAATTCCCCGTCTATGCCACTAAACAATTACATTACCAGTAGAAATATGTTAGTGTGAAGTATCTGTTTTGGCAAAAAAATGTAATTCTGTTTAACCAGTTTTCCAGTTGGCTCAACCAGACTGACTCAAATGCAACTAGAGTAGATTAAAGCCATTCGGCTTGGTCAAGGTCCACCCTGGCCTGTGAATGGATAGTGAAGAGCAGCAACATATGAATGAAATACTCTTTGTGATCTCCTATTAGCTGCTTGTAAACTGGACAACATACATAGTAAACCCTAATTAGCTTGGGGCTTTGTTAAACTAGCAATCCTAGCCAGCAGCAATTTCACTAAATAGAACACTTAGAACCGGTTCACAAAGGGGCGACTCGTCAGGCGACTCAGCCACCTGACAAGTCGCTCTCTGCTCTCTTCAATGGAACCGTTCTAATAGGAGCGACGCAAGTCGCTCCGACTTAGAAAAAGGTTCTTGTACGACTTTGGGGGTGACTCGGGGCAACTTGCATTAACTTCAATACAGAAGTCATTTTGCAAGTCGCCTCTGAAGTCGTCTTCAGATCGCCTTGCCGATTCGCCCCCAAAGTCGTGCCACCTGTGTGTGAACCAGCTCTTACCAGCTTCTAATGCATTGGTTGTTCATTGGCTAAAATGCTTCAAATGCTAAAAAGTATTTAGGAATTAAAATGTTTTAATGAATGCATAACTGAGTTAAAGGGGGGATAATTTGCCTACGTGTTTGCCTTAAGATCTTGTACGGCAAGAAATTGTAAATGTTATTTACATCCAATTTTTTTTCATTTATTTTCTTTTTGTTTAGTTTTAGCCATGCTATAGCCTTTACGTCAGATGTATGGGCAAATGACAATGAAATTTACACATAATATGTTTAAATAAAATGATCTATGAAATGAAAGTCTTTGCTGGACATGTGTAGATGCCAGAACCAATGGATTTTTTTTTTAAGCAGGATTAAAAAATCCTATAAAATAAGACCTAGATTTTTCGACATTGTTCTTTGATCTATTTTTGGTTTGTTTCCTCATATTATCAGTCTTTTAACATCCCTATTTTATAATACAGACGCAGCGTTTTTCAATGTAACTGGCTACTGCAAGAATAGAAACAGTTTGATGTATGGCAGTTGAGATCATTAGCAGAACTGACCTTGAGGTAAGTCATTGGAAGTCATTTCTAAATAAAGGTAAAGCAGTGGTGTGTGTGTTATTTAAACTTCAGCCTTAAAATGGCATTATTTAATTAAAAGTTACAAACTTGTGTTAAATAAGCAATAATTACTCATAAAATAATTACATGCTATTTTAAAAATAAAAGTGAATGTCATAGGATTAGCATCAAATTTATTCCAGCAATAAATTTCTCTGTTGAGTTATGCCTTTCACCACTTCCAGATAACTTGCAAGGATGACCCCAGTGCAGATTGCACAAAAAGGCCCTTTAGCTACAAAGTGAAATTCCCTGTAGGGGGCAGCACAGAAGCTCTCTGAGTAAAATCTCTGTCTATCCATGGAGTACAAGACCTCCTATCTGCATGTAATCTCTGGATCCCTTTCATTTAGTTTGGGGTTTTCACTGAGATACTCTTGTTTCCTCCCACAGTCCAAAATTCATTGGTAGGTTATTGGGCTTCCATTAAAAATTGCTTAAATTGTAAACGTCTATACAGTGCCATCTTAAGAGCATTATAGGCCCCCGGGCAATACAGTGCACTGGGGCCCTGTCTACACAATCACGCACGGAATAAAAATGTGGATTGTCACTTGCCACATCACCTGATGCGGATTGTCACTTGCCACACCTTGCGCATTGTCACGTGCCTGCTAAGGTGGTGTTTTGCTTGTCTCTTGCTTCTAGGTCCCAGAGTTAGGCAGCAGAGAGATAATGTAATCTCTCTGCTGCCCACGCTGCCTGCACAGTGAGGGCAGAAGTTACTGCAGGGATGCCGGGGTGGTGAGAGATGATGTCATCTCTCTGCTTCCCTGCCCGCTGATTGGCCTGCCATCCACTCACACCTAGCCTGCTCTCACCCGCCCACAAACCAAGCTGCCCGGTCCACCCGTGGAGCCGCCCGTGGAGCCGCCCACTCTCTCACCCTCCCACAGAGCCGCCCGCTCTCTCATCTGCCCGTGGAGCCGCCCGCTCTCTCAACCCGCCCGGCCCGCAACAAATTTTGCTGGGGTCGCTGGGCAGGTGGGGCCTCCCAGGCAAGCGGGGCCCCCGGGCAACTGCCCAGCGTGCCAATGCGAAAAGACGGCCCTGCGTCTATATAATAAATTAAATAAATAAATAAATAATAGACTCAGTCATTACTTGACACCTCCTCTAGAGACTGAGCCTTTAAGATCTACACAGCCAGCTGCCCTAAAGCCAGGCCTCGTTGACTACTCTTAAGCACCCCAACGGTTACTGGGCCCCAACGTTTATCTGTCTGAAGAGACAGGACTAAAGATTGCCCCTTAACTATTCCTACTCAGAGACTTTCCCCCGCTTTGGTTAGTTAGGAGATACCTCTTAGGAGATGCTGCACCATACCCCATCCAGAAGTAGTATTATCACTCATACTACAGTCAATGTTTTTTTCAGTTGCTTATTGCTGAGTTGCTAATTCCTATGTTGATTTCGGTCAGTGGTATAGAACCTGTTTCTAGTCACTTTGGCTTAGTTATTTATCTGCCTAGCAGACTTTTTAGAATTGACCTGCTGTGTGTTCATTTATGTTCAAACTGCCATTTATTCTAATCCAAATTTATAGATTAAGTGCATTTATCACTAAACAGGTGTGTGTCTATTTTTGGGTAGTAACTAACAGTCTGTTTGGAGGTATTTATACTGGTGTCTTTGTACGTGCTTGCAGTGACTTTTATTCAACCAGGTGTGTCAGAGGGGCTGAGGTCGTTCTTGGAGATGAGGAGCACAGAACATAGAACCCCAAATTATCAAGTAACTCTTTCGGGGGTAGCACTACATAAATAAATAAAATAAAATAAAAATAATATAATAAATTAATATTGTGCTCTTACCCCTCTAAAGCATATGCACATATGAATGCAAATCCAAGTCCCCAAACAAAGTTCAATTAATTCAAATTACATACAAAAATATAAATCTCTACCTAACATAAAACTCACCTATAATGTTTGTGCTTATGATTATATAAAATATAAATTTGAAATGAAGCTTTTAACCAGTGATTGATAGGCAATTTCTTATGATTATATAATGTTTATGATAAAATCTGAAAGAATTGAACTTTATAATTGGGCTTTATGGATTTGCATTCATATGTTTATATGTTTTATAACAATAAGAGCACAATATTAATTGATTATATTATTTTTATTTTATTCATGTATTTATAATTTTTTGTGAATTTACACCTCCCATAATTTTGTGCATGTATGAAAACTTATCTAGATGCACAGTAACAAATGTCAGAAAAGTGCTGCACCAGTAGTAAATATATTTTTTGGAAGGGGAGATTACTCCATCTATGCTGTTTAGTGTGGAAGGGAGAATTAATAGATTTTCCTTATTCAGACTGTGGGGCTGAATGAGAGAAATCTCAGAGTGTATAGTTAGATTTAGCTCAAACAACATAAAATTAAACACATATTTTTAACCCTGTCAATTCCCTCAGTGGAAGACCACCAAGCTCACATGCTGTGCAGCATAGAGCACCAAAATAGCCCGATTATTGTTTCAAACTGGTACTGGTAATGCCTATTGTATGGTAAGTAGGTCTCTTTCACAGTTATGGGCCCTGTGTGCTTAAGCTGGACATAGATGGTTCGAATAGGTTGAACCGGCAGAGATTCAAACCATATATGGGCAGGCTGAATGTACCCAAGTTGATTGATCGATCAACTTGGGTACAACCAGCCTGTCAAATTTTACACGTGATTATTGCTAGCAGTTGCTATAGCCACTAGCAGTAATCACTGTGTTCTCCCAACGTGGATGTCTCCCCTTGCCCCCCCTGCTGGGAGAATGCAATGGCTGAGCAGGTTCTGTGGTTGCAAGAAAGAAAATCACTCCGTCTATGGCTGGCTTTACACTGTTGGATTTACAAAATTTTACATTTACCTTATTAACCACTTCGATATCAGGCACTTTCCCCCCTTCTTTCAGCTTTCACTATTTATTTGACCATTGCGCAGTCATGCTACACTGTACCCATACAAAATTTTTATCATTTTGTTTCCACAAATAGAGCTTTCTTTTGGTGATATTTGATCACCTATGGGGCTTTTTATTTTTTGCAAAAAAACAGAAAAAGACAGACAATTTCGTTTTTTTTTTTTTTCAGTTTCTGTTATAAAATTTTGTAAATAAATAAGTTTTCTCCTTCACTGATGGGCACTGATGAGGCTGCACTGACGGGCACTGATAAGGTGGCATTGATGGGCACTGATGAGGTGGCACCAATGAGGTGGCACTGGTATGCGGCACTGATAGGCACTGATAGGCGGTACTGATGGGCACTCAAAGGTGGCACAGGTGGGCACTCATAGGTGGCACTGATAGGCTACACTGATGGGTACTTATGGGTGGCACTGATGGGCACTGATAGGCGGCACTGATTAGCATGGATGGGCACTGATAGGTGGCACTGATGGACACTGGTGGGTGGCACTGATGAACACTGATAGATGCCACTGATGGGCATCACTGATATGGAGACACTGGCAGGCATTGCTGATGGGCACTAATTGGCATCATATGTGGGCACTGATTGGCATCATATGTGGGCACTGATTGACATCCCTGGTGGCCATGGGTGGCATAACTGGTGGTCATCAGTGGTGGAAATCCCTGGTGGTCCTGGTGGCATCCCTAGTGGTCCTGGGTGGGAAACCAGGGGGGGCTGCACTGATAATTAATTAGCACAGACCCCCCAATCGTCTCTCCTCTACTCACGTCTGTATGTGTCCAATCACAGCTGATCACGTGGTAGAGAGCCTCTCTTTACCGAGATCAGTGTTGCAGTGTGTCAGACTGACACACACACAGCACCACCGATCGCTGCACTGCTCGCCCCCCTGGGCGTGCACCGGCTTGTTATCCTGATCACGTCATATGATGTCTGGTCAGGATAACACAACCACTTTGCGCACGTCATATTGCTATATGGCGGGCCGGAAGTGGGTAAATGAGTTATTATTGGTTACCTGGTTTAAGAACAATATGGAATTTTAAAGTTTCGCTACAGATGACCGGCTAGCTGGATCATTTTAATACATATATTAGAGCTGTTTTACCTACCAAAGGTTCCATGTGGTTATGAGATTTACACTGTCTTACCAAACATCACAGCCAGCCTAGTGGCCTTACTTGTTTCTGCTGCAGCGAAGCAGTACAGTTACATTGCTTGGTGTTGAGTTATTCACTTTACGGTCAACACAAAGGACACGGGGGCATTCTTTATGTCTAGAGGAAAAGAGATTTAATCTCCAAATATGGAAAGGTTTCTTCACAGTAAGAGCTCTGAAAATGTGGAATAGACTCCCTGCAGAGGTGGTTCTGGCCAGCTCAGTAGCTTGCTTTAAGGTAGGCCTGGATTCTTTCCTAAATGTACATAATATAACTGGGTACTAACATTTATAGGTAAAGTTGATCCGGGGAATATCCGATTGCCTCTCTGGGGATCAGGATGGAATTTTTCCCCCCTGCTGTAACAAATTGGATCGTGCTCTGCTGGGGTTTTCCGCCTTCCTCTGGATCAACTGTGGGTATAGAATTAGGTATATGGGATTGTATGATATTATTTTAATTATTTTATTTTTTTATGGTTGAACTGGATGGATTTGTGTCTTTTTTCAACCTGAGTAACTATGTAACTATGTAACTATGTAACCTGTAAAGGCGTTTAAAGTGTCTCCTATGGAGAATTTTAAGTTTAGGTAGTTTGTCGCAATTCCACGAGCGTGCCCAATTTTACTGCGTGACATGTTAGGTATCTATTTACTCGGGTTAACATCATCTTTTCATAGTATACAAAAACTTGGGGAATATATTGTGTTTTGTTTTTTAATTCATTAAAATTCTTTTTTTTGCGTTTGAAAAACCACTGCGCAAATACCGCGTGACATAAAAATTGCAATGATCGCCAATTTTTCCCTAGGGTCTCTTCTAAAAAATATATATAATGTTTGGGGGTTATGAGTAATTTTCTAGCAAAAAATACTGATTTAAGCGAAAAGTGATAGAAAAGGCTTGATCTTTAAAGTGGTTGTAAACCCACTCTGACAACTTGCACTTACAGGTAAGCCTAGATTAAGGCTTACCTGTAGGTGCAAGAATTATCTCCTTAACCCACACGGTTAAGGAGATATTTACAGAAAACACTGCACTGATGTCTACGGCGCATGCGCGCCATAGACAACGGCGCAGGCGCACTGAGCGTGCCGGTTTTCTGAATGGGATAATGCTGGTCCCGCGCGTATGCGCGGGGATCTGCCGGTCCCGTGCGCATGCGCGGGAGTGGTGTCATCGCCGCACCTGCCAGTCACAGCGCCAGAGTGGCGATACACGGAAGACGCTTGGAGGGGACATTGCGGTGGCGGCGGAGGGGAACGAGGAGCGCTTCGGGGGCTTCGATCTCAGGTAAGTGCCACATAATGAGCTAGTATGCTATGCATACTAGCTCATTCGGCCTTTCTCTTGCAGGGTTTTTTTTCAAGGAAAAAAATATTTGGGTTTACCCACGTAGGAACATGGAGAACATGCAAACTCCAGGCAGGTAGTGTCGTGGTTGTGATTTTTTTATTTAGTCCTTTATTTCCGTAAAAAGTGCAGTTAACAATCAACACAGATAGCATAGATACATGACAAAAAACAGACAGTAGACTCAAACATGGTCATAAAATAAAAGAAGCGTATCAGATACTCCGGCATTGCACAGTAAAAAGGCACATGGAAAAATAAACCACAACATCGAGGTAGTATCAGTGTGCGAATCCGGGGAAGCATCCTGTCAATTACTTGCGTGACCTAGAACTAATGTCAATGCATGCAATGCTATACAAACGGTAACAATTTGTAATTTTTATAGTTGTTTGGGAAGCAAGGCAACCCAATGGCCAGGTAGCACAAACATGGGACACATGAGAAAGTAATGTGCATCAGTATATTCACAGTATCTGCCCAAACAGCCCATGGTTGGGTAAAGATGATAGGGGGGGTATGGTCAGTAGGGGAAAGGGGGATGAGTAAAGGGTCAGAAGGGGAGAAAAGAGGGGGGAGCATAGTGGAAGGCAAGAGCAGATAGCAAAACCTAGAAAAGGCGTAAAGGAGGGTAGCACCCTCCCACTAGGGAGCGGATAACGCCCATTGGATCAGCCAGACTGTGCAACCTCTTGGAGATAAACGTCCGTGTATATAAAGTGCTGCCAAGGTCTCCAGGTCTCCCGGAAGGTCTCCTCCCTGTTGTGCAAGGTGGCAGTAAGATCCTCCATGTCTCTAAGTTCATTCACTTTGGAAAACCACAGGGACTTCGTCGGTGGGTTCTCCGATCTCCAACAGAGGGGGATGCATGCCATGGCAGCATTCAGTAGTTGGATGGTGAGAGAGGCCTTGTATTTCCTAATGGGTCGCTCTGGAAGGTGAAGCAAGCATACCGCCGGGTTCCCCTCCAGGGAAACATCAGTCAGGTGTCTGATCGTGCGAGCCACCTCGAGCCAGAAAGGGGAGAGTTTGGGACAAGCCCAAACGGCATTCAACATCGTCCCTTCTGCAGTGCCGCACCGCCAACATAGGCTAGGGACCTGCGGGAAGAAATGGTGTAGAGTGGTGGATACTCTATACCATCGGGTCATAATTTTGTAGCAGGTCTCTTGGACTCTAGTGGCTATAGAGGATTTCTGAGCAAAGTGGAGAATCTTCTCCCTCTGGGAGTCAGTGAATCGTGTGCTGAGTTCTGCTTCCCACTTGGAGAAGACCGGGGGAATGAACCCTTCCGCTGGTCGAGTCAAGGTGGAGTAGATAAGCGAAAGACAGTGCCGCACTGGCCCCCCACGGTGGCAGATGTGTTCTAGCTCAGTGAGTTGACGGGAGATGCCCGGATTCCATAAGCATCCGCGCGGAAATTTGCGCAGCTGTAGGCCACTCCAGAAGTCCAGTGGGGGTCTGTAGCAGACACCCCAGCTTCAGGGGAGAGTTGACCGTTGGGCCGCCAAAAAGTCACATAAATGGAGCCGACTTCCAGCTGCCAGTTGCTTGAGGTAAGGGCTCTGAAGGCCAGGTGTAAACTCTGGATTACCCAGAATTGGCACCATAGGGAGGGCATCGGGGACACCGAAGAGTGGCGAAAAGCATCTCTGGCCACTGATAGTGTGCTGCCCAAGGTGGGATAGACAGCAAGGTCCCTTGGCAGAGATGTGGTGATCCAGGGCCAGCTCTTGGCTGTGTCTCCGGAATCCTCCAATTCTATGGCCACCCAGTGCTTTGCCTCTGCGTGGCAATGCCAGTCCACCAGCCTAGTAAGGTGAACCGCCCTGTAATAGGCTTTCATGTCTGGGAGGCCAACCCCCCTCCCTGCTTTTTGCAAGGTGAAGGAGTTGAAGTCCAATGCAAGGCTTGCGGTGGAACCAAACAAAATCGCGGAACATAGAGTCAATTCACTTGAAAAATACTGGAGGTAGACGGATAGTAAGCGCCTGCAACAGGTACAGAACCCTCGGCAACAGGGTCATTTTCAGGGCACTGCAATGGCCAAACCGCGTCAACGTGAGGGAGTGCCCACGGAGAAGATCCGCTTTAGTCGAAGAAGTAGCGAGGCGAAATTCATCAAGTATAGGTCAGCGGGGTTAGGGGTGATGTCGACTCCCAGGTACTGGATAAGGTTAGTCACCCAGCTCAGAGGAAAGGCCAAACACAGACGTGGAACAATGTCCCTACCCACCGTTATATTGAGAATGGAGGATTTGGATAGATTAATTTGAAAGAGGGAGAGGGCCCCGTAATCTTGGAGAGATCGAAGCAGATTTGAGAGGGAGGTAAGTGATTCCGCTAGGAAGAAAATTAGGTCATCCGCGAATGCGGGTGGTTGTGATTTGAATCAACGTCCCTTGTGGTGCTCAGTGGCAATGCCAACCTCTTAGCCACTGCACTGCCCCTGTAGTAAATAGCATTATATATATATATATATATATATATATATATATATATATATATATATATACATATATATATAAATTTATATGTATTTTTTGTCCTAATCAAAATAAACAAAGATAAAAAAAATATATAGAAAACAACTATACATTCCCTTTAATTGGTAGGGGGGAGCTCCTGGACATTTTCCCTGATAAGTAGTAGTAATCCTAGCATGATGCTGACTCAGTATCATTTAATTACATAGCACAGCCTGGAGAGATTTATGGTTACAAAATAACATTCTTTAAAACCCATCAAATGATGCATTATGGAAGTACAATTGTTGTTCAGTCTACATATTGTTCAGTCTACATGCCGCTCTCCAAGATGAATCACAAACATAGCAAAAAACTGTTACCAAGTAAATTATATCAGAAGTTACTGGTGTACAGACCTAAATGTTACAGTCTGTGACAGGTCCTACGAACATTTCAATCTTAACTTCAAGAACAAGCATTCATTGTTCAAGGCACAATGCTGCAAATGTACCAGCTTTCTGGCCAGGAACTGTTCATTGTAAAAATCATGAGACAGCATTATCTAGAAAAGTAGTAATGTGTTTTCTACAAGGTACCTTTATAAGAACATTACAAGTGTGTGGTCAGCTCACTTCATATTTGCCATTTGTATGCTGGTTGTTGTATTTTACAGGCAAACTATCAAAAAATACTGTATAACCCCAAATGCCAGTGAATACAACATGTATCTATTAAAACTTTGTTAAATGTACTTTTAGATGCAAATAGTGTAAATACTTAAATTCCAATTCATCTAAAACTGGCCATACTCTATGCAAAAATTTCTTAATGAGTTGCTCTGTCTGCAAACTGCCATCTAACATTGTCCAGTCGAAGGATCCAGGCAGAAAATTGGCAGCCCCTTATATATTTGTATATGTTGATCATATCCCCCCTTATTCTCCTCTTCTCAAGTGTGAATAAATTCAGTTCCTCTAATCTTTTCTCATAGCTGAGCTCCGCCATGTCTCTTATCAGTTTGGTTGCCCTTCTCTTCACTTTCTCCAGTTCCCCAATATCCTTTTTGAGAACTGGTGCCCAAAACTGAACTGCATATTCCAGATGAGGTCTTACTAATGATTTGAACAGGGGTAAAATGATATCTCTCTCTCTGGAGTCCAGGGCTGCTGTTAGAAATCATGGGGCCCCATACAGCCTACCAGACAGGGCCCCCCCCCCCCCGTGGCCAAAAGCGACTGAGGACATCGATTTATCAGTCTCTTTCTCTGTAGCCACAGCTGCACAAATGAATGAATACAAAGTGCTCTTAAGTGTCCTGCTCGTTCGCAAATTGAAGCTTAGTAAACTGTGTTTAATATGCTTCAGTGATGAATGGGCAAAGGAGTGATTGGTACTGATCTCTCAGTGTGTTCATTCAGGAAAGGAAGGGGCCAGTAGATGACATATTTACTGATCCCTTCCCCCACTCTCCATCCAGAAACATCTCCCTGTGTGCCCATAGCAGCTGAGGGGGGAGAGGAGAGGAGGTTAGCTGGCAGCGATGTGGGGGAAAGGGGGACACGGGGGTCTAGACAGAAAATGGTAGGGGCACATGTGCCAGGACCAATCCCCCTGTAGTGCAGCCTGAGGGAGAAAGAAGAGAAGCTGGCAGCACTGCAGGGGGAGGAAGAAGAGGATTGGTGTCAGCAAAAATACAGTACAGCCGGCCCTTCTGCTCAGCAGGGCCCACCTTTTGAACTGATGGGGCCCGGGCCCAGTACAGGAGGAACAGAAAACAAAAACCGCTCAGGTGTGGACGTTCTCCAGGTGATTACTTCCTCCCAACAGCCAAGGGTGCAGGCAATGCAAACTCAGGCAATAACAAAAGAACAAATCTTCTGGACAGCAGCACTCCAATAAAAGCCTTTATTTTGTAAAATCTTCCAAAAAATCCAAACAACACACAGCAAGTCACAAAACTCTGGTCAAAGCTGACGCGTTTCACACTGTCTTAGTGTTTAATCATAGCTGCTGTGTGATTTTTTGGAAGATTTTACAAAATAAAGGCTCAGTACAGGAGGGCTGGCTGTACTGCCTTATCAGCGGCCCTGCTGAGGAAGACCTCAGATTGGAGGATTGTCTATCCATGTTTTAGTATGTGAGCATTCTTTACTAAAAATTGCAACTTTAAGTCTCAGACAACTCTGGATCACATGATCTGTAAAAGTTACATTATTGTGACTTTATGCCAGAGCCTGTTAATTGTCCTCCAGCATGAGTTCATGTACCTGCAGTATTTACTGCCTGTTATGAAGTATTCAGTATAGGAGATATCATCTTGCCAGTTCCTACTGACATCAATAACCAGAATTCATTCATCAAACATTCTGACAAGCTTAAATGCATGTTGTGAATATACTGTACATCATGGTGATGTGCAAATGATTATATGATGTATAAAAAGTGATCGTAAAATGTATATAAAGCCACTTTTTAGTTCTTGATATAGTGGGGAACTGTTAAAACCCTTCTCAGGTTTTTATTACAGCCTACTGCGAAGACTCACTCCCTATATCTTACCTGGGGACCATTGTATCCACTACAGTAGGTGATGGGAAATCCAAAATGTTATATTTGTCACTGGAAATTTTCGGGTGGGAATTTGGAACACTTATTTTCGGGAGACAGTGGTGATCGCAATGACGTCACCAGTGTGGGGGGTGTGAGTGAAATTTAAAACAGATAGAGGAGTAGAGGCTATATTGTTATATATTGCAGTGAAACAGCAGATTGAAAGTAATTTTAGAAGGCCAGAAAGCTAGCCTGTTATTTTACATCAAACTTGAACAGACAATTCTGGTGAGAAAGGCATGTGTAGATGATTTAGCAAGGGCTAAAGTAGTAAAATGTTTTGATGAGAAAGTGGTTTGCTCCTTACAGGCTAAAGAGCCAATTCTTTTGCATGATGAAGGGGTCCTCATAGCGACTCTGAAACAATGCTATACAGCTGTGATAAATTGATTTAGGTAATTATGTTTTTAAGTACTGATGATTCTGGAAGCACTTGTGCTGCAGAATGGGAAAAGATGAACATTTCAAGAAAAACCTTTCTCCTAACTTCTGAGTTGCCAGTGGCTTACTTATGAAAATAATGAAAGATCAGGGTTGGACAATGATCATAAAGGGGCATTTCCCTGAAATGTGTAACCACGCACCCTTCCCATCCTATCATACTTATGTATCTCTAGCTCAGCTCTTGGTTTGAAGCTAACGGTGTACTCCATGCTGGCTCCTGCCAAAGTTCCCGGTTATCAATGCTTCCTGCTCCGGCTCTACAATCTACAACCATCTTGTTCTGCATATAGAGCACATCTACTTCCAAGTATCACTCTGCTCTACCTGGCTTGCTGAGCTCTGCAGATACCAGAGGACTAGTAATGCTTTTATGTTTTTAAACAATGTGAGTGCAATTTTAACTTCCTTTCATTGTTTAAAAAAAATCTACACTTAGATGGCAGCGCTCTCTGTTTCTATTGTTTTTCAACAACTTCCTAATGCCTAGGACACACAATGAGAAAATCGGGGAATGTTATAATTTGTATGAGAGCTTTGAACCTAAATATTTACATGAATGTTATATTGCTTGGGTTTTCAATGATTGATACAGTCAAGAAAGAATGAAGGTGTTTTATAGATGGACCACAGAACATCATCCTGCTGTGTTATGGAGATGAAGTAGGTAATGTATATACAGTATATAGGGCCAAGACTAATTTTGATCCATGTAAGGTTACTGCGGTTGTACAGCAGTCCATGTATTGGCCTCTGTACAACCGTCCTTCTGGAAAATTTCCTCTCGATCAGCGCTGCAGACTATAGCCTGCAGCACTGATCTCATCTGTGTACTCTAACAACAGGGAAATTTCCCTGTTCTCAGAATACAATGTTGATGTGGGGTTGATTTACTAAAACTGGAGGGGGCAAAATCTGGTGCAGGTCTGCATAGAAACCAATCATCTTCCAGTTTATTTTATCAAAGCTTAAAGCGGTTGTAAACCGCTGGTTGTTATTTTATTTTTTTCAGACCTGCAAGGTAAAGGCATAATGTGCTAGTATGCATTGAAACTTACCTGAAAACGAAGCACTCCGGAAATGCGATATAATTGCTGGAGGCACCTTCACCCCGTCTTCCTTCTGGGTCCGCGGACTCCGGCTGTGTCACAGGCCGGGGCCACGATGACAACACTTCTGCGCATGCGCGGGGGAGCCGTCATTCACGGCACAGCTATCTGAAGGAACTGCACGGGTGGCCGTTCCTTTAGAGCGCTTGCGCCGATGACATCATCGGCTGCATGTAATGTAAATATATCCTAAACTGTACATGTTTAGGAGATATTTACAATACCCATAGGTAAGCCTTAATATAGTCTTAACTATAGGCACAAATTATGCCTTTGAGTTTACTTCCTCTTTAATTGAAGAAGCTAGAAGCTGATTGGCTACCATGAACAACTTCACCAGATTTTGCACTCTCCAGTAAATCAACCCCAGTGGGAGGATTTCCCCATCCACTGCAAATTTGTGGATTGGGGAATCAGGTCAGTTTTTTAATTCAATCCAATGGTTGAACAAAAAAACGAACTCATCTATGGCCTTAGATTTCATTTTCTTTCTTGCACCAGAATAATTGCAATTCCACTGATTGCGGTGAGCAATATTATATATGCAATATATCATGCAGGCTCTCCACCCCCTCTATGTAGGTATATATGGAGTGTTTTCAGTCCTCACAAATTAGACGCTAGGGTCCCAAGCAGACCGCCTGCGCCACACGTAAGGGGAGATTGATTGTCCTTCTCAAAATCTCCAATGTACCATTTCTATTAAAAAATATAGATACATAGTGGTTCTTTTTTCTAATTATAGGGCTCATAAGGGGATTCCACCCCATGTCTCCTTTCCTGGACTGTCTAGTTTATTCCCACATGGTCATCTATTTTGAACCAGGTATGCAATTTACATATGGAATTGTTGTTGCCATACTTTGACATACTTGCTTAGGTCAATATAACTGTTTTTTGGCCTACTCTGGTTAATTTTTTATTTTCTACTTTTCATTTCAAGATTTTTGTTTTTTAATTCAAATATCAAGTGACAAACTAGTGATAGAGTGCTTTTTCCCTTAGACACAGCCCCCATGGTGGAGCTTGCTCTTATTGCCTCCCCCTGGTAATCACTGATCCCCTGTGGGTTAGATGCCTGCCTACAACTGGGACTTAAACAGGATGTGCTTTTAGCTGCTTCTGCTGGTCCGAACATTGGGTCATGCCCATTTCTGTAGGTTTGACATGTTTGGAATGCTTCAAATACAGTATAGATATTGCCATCTGTAATTCAGTGAAGCCAACATAATTTCTTTCTTCATGTATGTAGGAATGTTCCCACCTCTTTATCCCCTGAGGAAGACTACGTATAGTTGAAACGCATTGGGATATTTTGGTGGATATGCAATTTTTATTTCATAATATGTGATGTTGTAATTAGACATGTGCACAACATAAAAATTTGTTTAGTTTGGTTTAGTTTCTGTGCGTTTCCGTTGATTCGTAACGATTCGTAATTTCGTAAGACGTGGGTTATCGTATTCGGACTCTTTCGTATTTCCGTAAGGGTTATTTTTCTGTTGATTCGTTTTTCCGTTAGTCTAATTTTTGTTGATTTGAAATTCGTATTTACGTTATATTTTATATTCGGCCGCGTTCGTATTTTCGTAAGAACTATATTTTCGTTGATTTGCAATGATTCGTATTTTCGTGTCTAATTTCCGTTGATTGGAAAATCGTACTTTTGTAGATTTAATTACATTCGTACTTTAGTTAGAATACATTTTCCATTTATTCAAAACACTGCTCGTCGTAATTTTGTAATTCGTACTTTCGTGAGATTGACTGGCTCATTTATTCGGACTTTCGTAACATTGTTTTCGTAGATTAGTAATCGGGGCATAATTCGTAATTTTACATAATGTGTCAGGATAGGAGAAAAAAAAAATATGTCAGAGATATTACAAAATACAAATATAGAAATTAGAATCTAGACAGAGTATGCTTAAGAAACAAAGAATTTCTCTCTCACAAGTCACAACTTTACTCACAAATCCAACAGAACAGTGCAACCTACCCAACCACAACCTATCTGGACTGTGGATGGAATGCACTGCAGTCTAACACAGAAAAACACACAAGGGAATAAGAAACAAGCTCATTGGGGGAAGAGACAACCTCTTCAGGGGAAGGGACAAGCTTATTGGCCATTGGCCAACGTCCAGAACTAATTCAGAACTAACGAAATAGAATTTAAGTTTTTTCGAATTTTCGTTGTTTTGATTTCCATTTTCCAAAGATTCGTAATTTTTTTTTTCGTTCATTTTGTTTTTTTTACGTTTTCCGAATATTCGTAATTTCGTGTTTTTGATCATTTTGATTTTCGTTATTTTTTGATCTTTGTTCGGTATTTTCATTGTTTTTATGTTTTTGTTTTTTACTTTTTCGTATTTTGGCTGTTTCAAATTTACTAAATTCATATTTTCGTTGTTTTCCATATTCGTTCTTTTTGATAATTCGTTGTTCGTTTGTAATTTTATCAAACCGTTCGTTTATTCGTATGTTTACGAATCAACGAATATAAAAATTTTTGACGAATAACAAATTTGTAACTAAACGAATTGCACATTTCTAGTTGTAATTGTCCCTGCCCCCTATGTGGCCAGCAGGTGATGATTATAACCAATCAGGACATGAATTGTACAGACCAGCTATTTTAACCTATTGTATGATAAAGATAAAGATTTTATAAATTAAAAGTTTGAAAATTAAAAATTGAAAATCTTCAGGCAAGTTATTGAACACACGAACTTTAAATGTCCAAATTTTATCAGGACAGCCCTGCTTCATTCCCTTGTATTAATTACACATTTGACTATTAAAAGACACAGCTTTTGGCAGCCACGGCCTTTCCTGGCACTCTTTCAAAACACTGGAAACTGGAGATCTTGGAGTTGTTAGTCCAGAATTGTCAATGTGTATATATTTTTATTGGGATCTGTACAATGTTAAGACATGTATTATTAATACTGGTAATATGTTTTGCATTTGTGCAGAGCGTTTCAGTGAAAGCAAGTCCATCTGTCATTGGTACAATTATCTCATTAATTAAAGTAATGCGTTGCTGTATCAGGTTTCCTTTTTGTCCACTGCAGCATGTTTGTAATAGTGCCAATGCATTCCACAACTCATTAAAAAGAGGGCATATCCTCCTATGAATTACACTTTCATGTCCTGTGGAAAGAATCTATTGTAAATGGAAAGAATGATGCTATGGCCAGTCGGAAATCGAAGCCCGCTGCCTTGTGATCAGATTGAACAAGGATAATGTGATAAGTAGGACAGCAATACATTACTGGTTATTACAATGACTGTACCAGAGCACCTATAGATTCGATTAGTATTAACTTTATAACAGTTATAGAAGTAAATTAAATGGAGACCAGAGCCATGGTAATATTTTATTTTCATGAGATTTTATTGCCAATACATTAGCTGGAAAAAATACTGAACATTATTTATGGGTTTGTTCTGTCTTTATTCCTTGCATTTCACATTGAAATTTCACAGATGAAATACAGTTAAAGGGGTTGTAAAGGTTATTTTTTTTTAAATAAAAATAACAAACATACCTATACTTACCTGCTCTGTATAAAGCCTCATGCCCACTGACGTTTTTACAGCTGCGTTTTTTACAGCTTAAAAACGCCTGTCCATGTTATTGTAAATATTTTTTTTTATTTTTTTTGGAAAAAAAAAAAAAAAAAACGTCGGAGCTAAAAACGCGACCGCGCGTTAGTGCGCGTTTTTGCGTGTTTTTTGACGCTCGCGTTTTTTTCTGCCTAATTCTGACTCTGAGGAACGCACTGGTCCTTTTTTTTTTTTTTACAGCTTAAAAACGTCTATGCTATTTGCAGCTCAAAAACGTCTAGGTGGGCATGAAGCTATAGACTAACATGGACAGGCGTTTTTAAGCTGTAAAAAACGCTCAAAAACGCGGCTGTAAAAACGTCCGTGGGCATGAGGCCTAAGGGTTTTGCACAGAGAAACTCCGATCCTCCTCATCTGGGGTCACCTGCAGGTGCTCCTCTCCTTCATCGTATGCCCCAACAGAAAGCCGCTTTCCATGGGGGCACCCGTGCGGGCGCGCTCCCAAGTCCATTGACACAGACAGCGGGACGCGGCCCCGCCTCTTGCTCTCGTGTCACTGGATTTGATTGACAGCAGTGGAAGCCAATGGCTCCTGCTGCTATCTATCTATCCAATGAGTACAGAGACAGCAGCTGGAGATGCTGGGCTTGTGCACGTCGCTGGAACTGATGGGTTCAGGTAAGAAAAAAGGGGGGAGGGGATCTGGCAGCAGCTGCAGCATAGAAGGTTTTTAACCAAAGAATGCATTAAAGTGAAAAACCTTTACTATCTTTACAATCTCTTTAAAGTAGAACTATAGGCAAAACTTTTTTTTTCATTTTGCAAGGGAGAGTTATAACCCCTGTCAGATTTGTTTTACCATCTCTGTCCCATTGCAAGGATATCCCTTCACTTCCTGTCCCATAACCAAACAGGAAGTGAGAGGAAATTTCTGAAAATTAAGGGAATTCCTTGGGGACCCCTAGGTCACCAGAACTAGTGTCCCCATTGGAAGATTTCCCCTCTATTACTTTTCTGGGAACAACCCAAAATTTGGGGTTTTCTTTTACTTTCATTATCAATGATAATGGTAAACAGGATAATTAGAGTGTGTGAATCGGGAGCACAGACAGGCAGGTGTTCTAATCCCTCTCCACCCTATCCAAAATATTTTTTTTTGCCTTTTAGTTATACTTTATAGGAGCAGTTTTACCTGCCAAAGGAATTTTATTTGTGTTCATCCAGTTCTAAGATTTGCTCACATAGCACAGCCCTGTCTGGCAGGGCAGGGACCTGACTGTTCTCTCTACTGCAGTTACATAAAGCTAGCCATACCCCTTTCTCCTGTTTAACCCTCCACGTTAAACTTTATGGAGGAAGGAATCTTCCCTACTGGCTATCGTATTTAGCAGCAAATGGGGCCCTCCAGCTGCTGAACATGCAAACAGTGACTGCATCTGATTGGATACTGTTTGATCATTTTCCACCTGAAAAAAATCAGCGTTTGTCAAGCTTGGTGATCCCGATAAAGCCACCAATAGCTAAATTTTTCCACACTCACAATATTCAATAATATTAAACAGTTATGCAACAGTTGTCCATTATCTTTGGTCAAAGCCAAAGTCGCATCCAAGTTATACCCACCCAAAGTTGTGTCAAAGTTGCATAAAAGTTACATCAAAGTTGCACCCCAAAGTCGAGCTACTTTGAAGTCTTACAAGTGGGAATGGAGCCTTGCTCTTATTGTTCCTGTTTCACTTTAACTCCATTGGAAAGCTAATTCGCCTTGCTGCCCTCCAAGTGCTGGGGAAGACCAAATATGCTAGATAATGAACAAACACAAAGAGGGTGCACCAGCCTAGCGCATTACCTTTATATACCATTTATTAATAATAAAAAAGCAAATGTTATACTCACAAACCCATGTATATAAATGCTCTTCAATAAAAACCAAGGAACAGAAACGCCAAGAGCTACAGCAAATACTTCCAATCACGGCTGCCTTTTAGACCTGAGTAGCTCCCATCCGAGATTTGTGTGCTGTGGTTCCTAGCCTTTCTGTTCTTTGGTTTTTATTGAAGAGCATGTATATACATGGGTTTGTGAGTATAACATTTGCACTTTTATTATTAATAAATGGTATATAAAGGTAATGCGCTAGGCTGGTGTTCCCTCCTTGTGTTTGTTCATTATTAAGAACTTAGGCAGGTCTGCTTGGGTTTTCGGTGCTGCAGAGAGGATCAACAGATATTTTTCGGAACTTGTAGAGTTTTTTAAACAGTGGGAAATGTGTATGTATTGCAGAGATTTAGAGCCGGTTCACACAGGGGCGACTCGTCAGGCGACTCAGCCGCCTGACAAGTCGCGCTCCGCTCTATTCAATAGAACCGTTCTAATAGGAGCGATGCAAGTCGCTCCTACTTAGAAAAAGGTTCTTGTACGACTTTGGGGGCGACTCGGGGCGACTTGCATTGACTTCAATACAGAAGTAATTTTGCAAATCGCACCTCAAGTCATCTTGAGATCGCCTTGCCGAGTCGCCCCCAAAGTCGTGCCACCCCAGTGTGAACCGGCTCTTACTGCTTATGATTTTTTATTTTTTTTACCCACTGTGGCAGGGATATAACTCTATTGAATTTGTATAAATACATAAAGTATATAATCATACAGGCCCACGCACTGCTTCTTCTATATTTCATTTCTAATAGTCTTTTGCGTAGGTTTTAGTCTCATTGTTGTCCTGATATAACATTGGATAAAATGCTATCTGTCCAGAGGTTATTCTGACATGGAACTGTACGTCGGCTGAAGCTTTATTTTTAATAGTTGTTACACAACATGCTTACTTACAGATGGACTTTGATTTTACCAGCATTATCTAACATTTCATAGGGGAAAATGCAAACCATAACCTAAAGGTCAGACACAGATAACATTTACAGTTATAGCATATAGATATCTAATGTGCAGTAACTGACAAACTTGGCAGGCTTGAGTTGAATGTAGGCATTGTGTTTGTTGTTATGGATGTGGATAGGATTTACTTACTTATTTACTTTCCATATCTTACTATGTAAAGAAATATAGCAGTTTTTTTATTTTTTCATGTTCCGTTTCTCATTCTGTTCTTTGGTTTT
This sequence comes from Rana muscosa, assembly GCA_029206835.1. Classification (NCBI taxonomy): domain Eukaryota; kingdom Metazoa; phylum Chordata; class Amphibia; order Anura; family Ranidae; genus Rana; species Rana muscosa. The sequence continues at coordinate 845,990,809 of CM055121.1, forward strand.
TAATTTTCTAAATTAGCTTATTTATTATGAAGGACATTGATTCAAGTAATATTTTTTTGCATTCTTCTGTGTTAGTTATACATGTATTTGCATACATAACGTAGTTTGGTATTAAAAGAATGGCCAGGAACCTGTTGTTGTGTAACATATGAGGGTTCACATGTTTTTATTATAATAACATTTATTAGGCAATATATAATACTCATTTACACTTTATCCACTGCCAAAAAAACGAAATAAAAGGATTAGGAATATTCTTCTAATGGAAGCACTGTAAAATTAGCGGAGGATTAGGATGCCCTAATTTTGCCTATTACTACAGAGCAGCACACATAGCAAGTCTTACTAAATACCAGGCATGCCTTGAAACCCCATTATGGGTGTCCATAGAAGCCATTGAGTGTGACCCTCTCCCAATATCCAACTTATTATGGATGTCGCCAAGAGACCGTAAAAAACTAAAAAACCCTATAACTAAACATTTCATTTCCCTGTGGGACAGATTCAAGACTAATACTTCTCTTCAATCCCTGAACAATCCTCTACTGTCATTCTTTAAAAACCCAGCATTCTATCCTGCATGGATATATCCTAAATCCTTTAAAGAATGGGTGTCCAGGGATGTCTTATATATGCACAAATTTTTGAATGCATCGTCATTTATCACATTCCCATCATTATGTGAAAAATATGGTCTTCCGCAATCTGAGTTGTTTAGATATTTACAAATTAAAAACTTTTTTACACCCCTCTTGAACACTACAACTTCATTGTCACAACTGTCCAGTTTCGAAAATATTTGTCAAAAGAATCCCCATGCCAGAGGTGCAATATCCACTATATACTCGCATATGCTGATACATTCTTGTGGTGATAAACCGTCTTATGTTGGGAAGTGGGAGGAGGATTTGGAACGAACATTAGAGATTTCAGAATGGAACCAAATATGGTCAACAACTAAAACAGTTTCTCCCAACATAATAGCTAGTGAAGCCAATTACAAGGTCCTGACAAGGTGGTACCTGGTACCAGACAGGGTAGCCAAATATGTGCAGAACTATTCACCACAATGTTTTAGAGTTTGTACGGATTTGGGCACGTATTTTCATATTTGGTGGTCATGTCCTAAAGCACAAACATTCTGGAAAGGTATATTTAAAATTTAAAATTGCAACTAAATTACTAGGGAAAACAATCCTTCCTGATCCTGCAATGGCCCTACTTAACCTAAAACCAGACTCTATTCCACATACTCAATTCAAATTGCTGGTGCAACTCTTCACAGCTGCCAAACAGACACTAGCATTATCATGGAAATTACCTAAATTGGTCTTACAGGAAGTTATAGCTAAAATGAATTATACCATGACCCAAGCCAAGATGGCCGCTATTGCAATGGACATGATCCCCAGATTTGAAAAGATGTGGCAGCCCTGGATTATATATAATACACCAACTTTGGACAATAGGGTATTAATGCCATGGTAGCCGAATCAGTATGTTATATATACCATTGTTCAACTTCTCTTGGATTTGAAAGGTGACTCTCGGCTCGACCACGCGGACCCCCCTTATATTCCAGTACTCTCTTTTTTCTCCATTTTATTTTCTTATACTTATTTTCACTTATCTCTTTTTTTTCCTTTCCCTTTGTTTTTGTTTTTTTTGCTATTTTATTACTATGATGTTGAAGCTCCCTTAGTATTGTTAATAAATCTTTGCTCCGCAGAGGATAATATATATATATATTGGTAGTTACTAATAATTGCATAAAACCTCTAAAACGTAATAATATTATTACCACTGGAAACTAATTAATATACCATACTTTGTCCACAAGTATCTACTAATATGTTTACTTATTGAAATAAGAATATTTGAGCTTCTCTATTTTTAATATATTTAATGTATCATCTACAATTTGTATCACAACTTGTACGCAATAAAATATATTTGACAAGAGGAAGCACTGTGTAAAGAATAATTCGTTTTTTTTTTTTTTTTGCTTTAAAGTGGTTGCAAACCTCTGAAAAAATTAGCAGAGCATATCCTTCTATAGTGTGTACTTGCCTCAGTTAAAAGCACCTAGTGTGAGTTTTGTCTCCTCCCACTTTCCTTTGCTCTCTGCATGAGTCACTTCTGACAGTTAATGCCAACACCAAGCAATCCCAGGAGAAACCCAGCTCTCCCATCAGTAAACAGCAGGTGATTGACAGCCTGTGCATATTTCCCTGAGACTGTGTAGAGGGAGGTATGTTCATTTCCCTCACACAGGTCTCAGATTACACTCAGCTCTCCTCCCTATCCTGTGCAGTATGTGACATCAGATCCCAGCCCCCAGCCTCTTCAAACTCGGAAATGTTGTGTAAATTGTGCACTTTAAAGAGATGTAGAGGAGAGAGGGCTGCAGATAAACAGGTACAACTTATGTAGGAGGATTGGTTTCCTCTCTGTGTATCACCCGAGGCCAGTCACTTCACTGGGTATATGTAAGGGTTTACAACCACTTTAACAAGATATACATAGGAATAGAAAAAAACAAAAAACAAAGACAGTAGTTCTATGCAGACTTAAAAAACAAATAATTGATAGAATCATCGGGGGGAAAAAAAGAAAAATAAAGAATGCCCAAACCAGCCTTTTGTGTTGTAGTGATAATAAAGGAAAACCTGTTAGCCAAATAAAGCGTGTATGTCTGGAGGTGTTGGGAGAATGAAAGCTACAGGAGGGTTCCCATGTTTAGATATATTTATGGAAACCATATGGATCCAATCAAAAATTCATACACAGATTGCAGCCTTGTTTTCCAAAATACAAAATACTTAGTATGTTTCAATATAATTATAATACATGTTGGAAAGCTGCATATGTATCTGAAAAGAGAACTTTAGTCTTATGAAGCACAGGTTATTTTAAAAAAGGGATCCCCCACCCTGCACAGCCAGGCACACCAAATTTTCACAGGCTCCCAGAGTCAGAGAACGGTCCAGTACTTTTGTATTTTTATTGAGGGGATAAACCTTGGATAGGGAGAAGAGGTATTATGGGATGCCAACTTGACTTCAGACAACTTCAGGGACAACTCTACTATACACAGTCTATATGCAACTCTTTCTCTTTTTCCAACCCTATAGTTTGCTTGCAAAAAAACAGACTGAGCTGGGACACTTTTAGTGAATCTGGCAAAGCACAGCCAGATTAAAGCAAAAACCCTTTACAGGCAGGGACCCCGGGCCCTTTGGTTGTGTAGCAAAGTCCAGTGTCCATCTTACATCCATGTGGCTACTGATCCCAGCACCATCTTTTCAGGCACTGCCAACCCACCTGGCTGCAGCTGCCTTTTTCACTAGCCCTCCTGGCTACTTCTCCTTAGTCCTCCCAGACTGACACCACAGTCCTCCCAGACTGCACACTCACCAGCCCACCTGTCTAACTCTCCTGGAGAACTCCTGGATGTGCTGACCTGCCCCTGCTGTCCTCACACTTGCTCCCATGCCTCCTGGAAGGTTATCCTATGTGTGGTGTAGAGGGTCCCTCCAACACCCGAGCCCAAGGCCCGAGGTCACTCCCCTAGACTAAGGGTCACCAACAGCCTCCTCAGCACCCCTTCTCCATCTCCCACTGCCCTAAGTAGCATGACCCAGAAGCATTTAAAAGGTGCCCGCCCCTGCCAGCCCACTTTGCTGGGGATTGGCTGGAGTCCTCCTAAATACTCCAAGCAGCTCCGACCAGAATCCACCCTCTACTTCTGGAAGCTTCTCCAAGTTTCAAGAGAGCAGGGGGAGTTTCCAGAGGTGCTACTTGATAATTTATCCAGCCTCCCTGAGTCAATCAGAGCTTTGACCCAGATTCAACCCTTGGCTTCCAGCCATGCCAAATTTACCTACTCTAACAACTATGTACACTTAGCACACTAGAAGGTGCTACATATTGTTGTTCACATACATGGCAGTGGAGGTATGGGTTTCAGAATTTATTCTGTTCATATACCAGTTTAACCAAAATAAAGGGGCCATGTCAAAGTACAATTACAATTGAAATTGTTTCTAGTAGAACCATTTTTGACTGCTAAATTCTGAATCTTGATAGCTGACTGATCAAACTCTTCTACTTATCCCATAGGTTTTTATTAATTGTGCAGCAGGGTATTCCCTCTTTTGCTTTTCCCCAATCAGTTCAGCTGCCTGAAAACATTTGGAACTTCTGGTATGGAGGAGCATTTGACTGACTCCATATAAGAGTGATGTGCCATTTGCTAAACATCAGCGCTATGACACGAGAACAATCCATAGCCTTGTGTAAGCTACAGCTTAAGTTGCATGTAGCTTACAAAGCCCAACTTCAACCGTTTCTAGCAGCTGATTGGACAAACACTGGGGTGGAGGATAGTAAGAAAAGTATGTGCTCCTGCTCAGGGTAAATTAAAGTTATACTAAAGTCTCTTTTTTTTTTAATTCAAAATAACAAACATGTTTTACTTACCAGCCCAGATCCTTCTCTTCTCTGGTCCCTCTTCGGTGCTCCTGGCCCCTGTCTCCTGTTAAGTGCTCCCACAACAAGCAGCTTACTATGAGGCACCTGAGCCAAGCCCCAGCTCCCTATGTCCATTCAGATCTCCAGGTAGCTGGATAACGTGAATCTGCATAAGTGCCAGTGATCTGTCTCGAGTCCCAAATATGCTGGGTTCACCATTGGTCCAATCACAGGTTGGAGCAGGGAGGTAACCAGGCTATTTTGTTTAACTGCAGCAAACTAAAGTCAAGTCTCCATCCTGACTTTATGATATGACAAAGATGTATAAGGGCCATGTAAGGGCTTTGTTGTTGTCAAACACAGTCTTTTTACATTTAAACACAGCACAGTCCAAAAGTATGAATCTGAATACAAAGGTCTGCGTTTGATGTGTATTTCCCACAATGCAAATGCATCTCTAATAGGACATACTGCATTTAGAGAAATGTAATGTGCAAAGCAGGTCAAACACAACCTCAGAACTGTCATCCGCAATGTACCATTGATGTAAATAGAAGTCTGCTAAACTTGGTTTAACTTGCGTTTAAAGAAAATATCAAATTAAATCTCCACAGATGGCAAAAAACTGACAGGGGGTATAACTCTCTCTTACACTATCCCAAAAAAGAAAAACAATTGACAAGGGGTATAATTACCTTACTCTATCTAAAAAAAAGTTTCCCCTTTGGTTCTACTGTAAGGAAGGCGACCAAGTAGAATTAGTAGGTTAGTTGATTACTTTGAAAAACAATCAAAAAGCAATACTTTTTTCTTGAGTTAGGTATTAATCAGTGGCGGCTGGTGCTCAATTTTTTTTTTTGGGGGGGGGGGGGGGCGCGTAAACAAACTGAAAAATTCTGAAAAAAAACCCATCAATTGCAGCCTCACTGTGCCCATCAAACACAGCCACTGTACCAAATGCAGCCACTGTGCCATCAAACGCTGCCACTGTGCCATCAAACGCTGCCACTGGGCCATCAAACGTAGCCACTGTGCCCATCAAACACAGCCACTCTATAAAATGCAGACACTGTGCCATCAAACGCAGCCACTTTGCCCATCAAACGCTGCCACTGTGCCCCAAATGCTGCCACTGTGCCCCAAGTGCTGCCACTGTACAAAACGCAGCCACCCAAGTGCTGCCACTGTGCCCCAAATGTTGCCACTGTACCCCAAGTGCTGCCACTGTGCCCCAAATGATGCCACTGTGCCCCAAGTGCTGCCACTGTGCCCCAAGTGTTGCCACTGTACCCCAAGTGTTGCCACTGTGCCCCAAATATTGCCGCTGTGCCCCAAGTGCTGCCACTGTGCCCCAAGTGTTGCCACTGTGCCCACGAGCGGTGTCCGGTGTCCTCCATTTCTTCCCCGACACCAAAGTCTTCTTCTGCTCCTCCTCTCGTCCTCTGCAATGATTGGACCCCTAATAGGCGTCCAATCACAGCGGCTGTCGTTTCAGCCAATCAGGTGACAGGTAACACAGACCCGGTGCACCTGATTGGCTAAGAGGCGGTTCAATGTGAGCACAGCGAACTCCTTTGTTTTGCTGACATACAGCTGAGTGAGAAGCGAACGCACAGCCTTGCGATCACTTCTCACATAGAGCCTCTGGCTCTAATCAGGTGCTTCCAAAAAAACACCCCCACCGCTGTAATTCAGGTGCCCGAAAAGGGGCCGGACACCTGAATAGGGGGTGTCAGCAGCGACCATAGATAGATTCATGCAATGCATGGATCTATCTATGGTGATTAGAGCAGTGACAAAAGAGGGGGGCGGCACTCCTGCACCCTTTATGGACACACCGCCACTGGTAATAATGTGGCATTGCACTGCAAAACAGGCTGACATACACCTTTTAATTGCCTAATCATCATCAGATGAAAATAAACTATTTTTGTTTCCATGTATTAAGACTTATCACTGAGCATGGCTTGGTGCCTGGACAATGCAGATCATTTTAAACATTGTAACACCCATAGCAATGTTATTGCTACATTTTTTGTTACATTGACTGCTACATTTTATTGATGTAGCCACTGAATACTCATAAAAAGATATCAGTTTTTCTAATTAGTGATAGGGATGCGCCAATACACTGGCCGCCAAAAATTATCAGGTGAAAATAGGTTTATCAGCGTTTTGGCGATAAAAAAAAAAGTGCAGATAGTGGCCGCCGAAAATAGAGTTATCGGCATTTTGACGATAGAAAAAAGGTGCCGATATGCACAAATATGAATTAATATTACTTAAAATTCATGATATTATTTAAAAAGTCTAATATATATATTTTTTATATATAATTGTATTATATTTTTTAAAACCTAAACCAAAAAATAAATTGCGCACAAAGTGTCACCAAATAGTAAAAAATAATCATTTCTCAGTGACAGCTGCACTCACAAAATGCCCACATAAAAATTATACATATTAATATTACAAAAAAAAAGTGTTGCGCTATCAATATAAAGTGCATAAATGCATAACAATTACTCAATCAAGTAAACATTTATATATACGGTATATCAAAAACTGTAAATAAGAATGTGTTAACAAGCATTCATAAATAATCCAATAAAGTCCATCGGAAAAAAAAAAAAAGAAGAGAAATGCTCTTGTGCAAAAAGTTCATTTAAATTTGTGTCAACAAAAATCCATATTTCAGTGTGGATAGCAAAATCTTCACATCCCAAAGTGCACACATTTTGATGGCTGTGAGCAACACTCACCCCCTGGAGATACTGTATTTATTGGCGTATAACACTCACTTTTTTACCCTGAAAATAGAGGGTAAACTGTGCCTGCGTGTTATACGCAGGGGGCTGTGGAAAGTTTTTTTTCCCGAAACCTCCCTCCTAAAATTAGGGTACGTGTTATACGCCGGCGCGTGTTATACGCCGATAAATACGGTAATTAATTGCCCACTGTTGAACATCCTGGTTGTATGATAACCCATCCTGGAATCTTGGCTTCTGATATCCATCCATTCCATAGGGATACTGGGATGAAGTGCAGCCAGACCCCCATCTTGGGGTCAGAGTAGCTGGTAAACAGCTTGAGTATTGGGTGTACACTTTTGGGTGTGAAGATTTTGCTATCCACACTGAAATATGGATTTTTGTTGATACACAAACGTAAATGAACTTTTTGCACAAAAATGGACTTTACTGGATTATTTATGAATGCTTTTTAACACATTCGTATTTACAGTTTTTGATATATAATATATATAATATATAATCGAGTAAACATTCATATGTTTACTCGATTGATTAATTGTTATGAGTTTATGCATTTTATATTGATAGCCAACACGTTTTTTAGTAATATTTTTTAAAACCATGTCCATTTCAGTTTTGGTTTTGGTTTTCGGCCAGCTGCATCCTGAATTTTGGGTTTTGGTCCAGAATTTTCATTTCGGTGCACCACTAATTAGTGACTTTCTGCATGTCGAAGCATTTTTGTGTAAAAGTGTCATATTCACTTTAAATTGTATACATCTGATTTGTATCCTTGTAACTATAGTACTAATGTTTTTAAATATTTTGTTCATAAAAAAAGCAACTGCATAAAAGAATAAATGTCATACTTATCTGTGCAGGGTTGTATTTGCTTTTCTTAGCAATCTATAAAATGCCATTCTTTTACATGCTTTGAATGACCTATCACATAGATGTGTTTTGAAAAGTTAAGCTTCAAAACTGAAATTTCCTTTAATTCTTTTGTTACTATATGAATTACAATGGGACTGTATGGCTTACTTGAGGGTCCGCACGTAGTTATACTTGGGTTCGGTGCTGATGGGTGTAGATATTGTTAAAATAACATTTTATAATGTGCTTATGAGGTCAGTGTTGGTATTCAGAGAGGATACTTGTTAGAAGTTTTAGGTCTCCTACTGTGGTATGTATACTTTCACTGCCAGGGTCGGAAAGCTTCTTTAGTGTATGGATTATTAAAACCTGTCAAGCCTGTGTGGTTATTATTACTGATGTTACACAGTCAATCGTAAAGTGATACGTCATCTTCTTTGATGTTGTTGAATATCCATAAGGACTTGTAAATCTATCAATAAGAATGGAGGGGGGCATCATAAGTTGCAATACCTTATATCTCAGGGAATTTTCCATTACTAATTTACAAAGCTTTTTGCACATTTCTAGCTACATGTATTACATTCTAAAATTAGCAAGATGGAATTTGTATCCTAATGCCGCATACACACGACCATTTTTCATGGCGTGAAAAATGCAATTTTTTAAATTGGTCATTAAAAACGATCGTGTGTAGGCTCCAGAGAATTTTTAACGACGTGAAAAAGGGCCTAAAAAAAATTAGAACCTGCTCTATTTTTTCACGTAGTTTTTCACGTCGTTCTTTTTAACGTAGTGAAAAACGGTAGTGTGTATGCTTTTATGAGGGGAAAAAAAATGCACATGCTCAGAATCAAGTATGAGACAAGAGCGCTCCTTCTGGTAAAACTAACGTTCGTAATGGAGATAGCACATTCGTCACGCTGTAACAGACTGAAGAGCATGAGGCTGAAAAGCGCGAAACGGCTCTCACCAAACTTTACTAATACGAGGATCAGAAAAAGCAGCCCAAAGGGTGGCGCCATCCGAATAGAACTTCCCCTTTATAGTGCCGCCGTACGTGTTGTACGTCACCGCGCTTTGCTCGAGCATGTTTTTTCACGATAGTGTGTAGGCAAGGCAGGCTTGAGAGGAAACAAGAAAAATCACGTTGAGAAAAACGTTGTTTTTTTCAATGACATTAAAAACGGCCGTGTGTACGCGGCATAAGCCTAAGCAACTAAAAAATAACTATGCGGAATCTGGGAACATTACGTTTATATATTATATTTTAAATACAGCATACATTTTAATTTTGAACATTAATGTAGATGTAAATCTAATCACATGAATCTCAAATAATATTTAACATGTTATTGGAATGTCAAAAGACATTTTCAGCATTTTTAAATCTACAGCTTTCATTAAATAAAGCTGTAATAATTTCATTAAAATAAAGCTGTTCCTGTTATGGGGTGGCAGCACTCTGTTCCTTTCCCCCAATTGTGATTTTACTTAGTCAACCAGTAACATGTGCTTCTGGAGTAGACTAAGGCTAGCCATAGACGATTCGAATCTCGGCCGGTTCAGCTGAATGTGGGCAGGCTGAATGTACCAAGTTGATTGATCTTGTTGCTACTGTATTGTTACTTGTGATTATCGCTAGCGGCTGCTATAGCTGCTAGCAATCATTCTTGTTTTTTTACAGCGATGACGTGGTTGAAGGAAAGAAATTTGCACCGTCTATGGCCTACCTAAAGCTCAATGTGCAGGCATGGTCCACTGCTGTCACCATCATAATACCTGCATAGAGCAAAAACATGCTGCAGCCAATGGAGCATGTGTGTTTGGAGGTAGATGCAAAGAAACTGGAGGAGATCAGCAGCACTAGGATGCAAAAAAACTTAAAAAATATGTAAAAACAGTTTGGCAACTGTTTATAATAGTTGTTTACTAAACTAATTGTCACCCATTTAAGGTTTAGTTCTACTTTAAAATGTAAAAAGAAACATGTCTAAATACACCAAATGGACTGTTGGCCAACAATATGTACACTGATAAAAGAAAGGTTCTCTTAAAAGTAGATCTAAACCCTAAATGGAGGACATTTAAGGGTTGATTTACTAAAACTGGAGAATGCAAAATCCAGTGCAGCTGCGCATGTTTGCCATCCTGCTTCTAACTTCAGCTTGTTCAGATATAGTGGAGTTCCACCCAAAAAAAACTGGAAGCTGATTGGTTTCTGTGCAAAGCTGCATCAGTTTTTGCACTCTACAGTTTTTGTAAATAAGACCCTTTAGTTTGCTAAAGCATTGTCTCCTAGAAACAGTTTATTTCCTAGGAAAATACTTGTTTTCCCCTTTTGTCATCCATATTTTCATTTCAGTGCTACTGATCTCCTCCAGCTTCTTTGCATCCACTTCCTGTCTCCCCCCATCAGTGTTGTAACTAACGCCGTTTAAATAAACGGCGTTAGGTAACGTAGCCACTTTTGAGGGTAACGAGTAATCTAACTGATTACTCTTCCCCTCATGGCACCGCCGTTCCCATTACTTGGGCGGCGTTACCCCAATTACATCTACTCTCCGCAGCCGCCGCGAGTAGGTGTAACACTGAATGCAAGCCGCCATCTGCCTACCTGATCAGCGTGTCATGCAGACAGACGGCAGCCATTGCAGTGTCCAAAAGCCGCGCCTCCCGAGTCCTCGTCGTCTGTGATAGGCGAAACACTCAATTTCACAGCAGGCAGTGTTCAGCCTATCACCGACATCCGCTCATCCTCGTCTGTGTTAGTGAAGTGAAGCACAGGCACAGTGAGACACAGGCACAGTGAGGCATTGGGCACAGTGAAGCATTGGGCACAATGAGGAATGGGCACAGTGAGGCATGGGCACAGTGAAGCACGGGCACAGTAAGACATGGGCACAGTGAGACACTGGCACAGTGAGACATGGGCACAGTGAGGCATTGGGCACAGTGAAGCATGGACACAGTGAGGCATGGGCACAGTGAGGCATTGGGCACAGTGAAGCATGGGCACAGTGAGGCATGGGCACAGTGAGGCACAGTGAGGCATGGGCACAGTGAGGCATGGGCACAGTGAGGCATTGGGCACAGTGAGGCATGGGCACAATGAGGCACAGTGAGGCATGGGCACAGTGAGTCATGGGCACAGTGAGGCACAGTGAGGCATGGGCACAAAACCAATATTATTTATTGTTATCCCTCCTATTATTTTTAAACACTTACTTTGCTGAGTAACTAATTACTTTTTCAATGTAGTAACTAACTCCATTACTTTTTGGAAGAAGTAATTTGTAACTGTAACTAATTACTTTTTTAACGTAAGATGAACAACACTGCCCCCCATGTACTCCATGTGTGGCTGGATGCCACTGCATAGGGGGAGTTTCCTGATAGTGAAAAAAATGCTGGCGCAGCTGCTTGTAGTTTTCACTGAAAGCACATGTGGGTCACAAAGTGCCAGTGACAAAGAGTAAGACATGGTTTGAATCTCAGCTGGTTCCTGCTAAATTGAGATTCAAATTGTGTATGAGCAGGCTAAATATACCTTGATCTATCTACTTGCCGGGTTTTACCTGCGATTATCGTCAGCGGCTACTATAGCCGCTATCAACAATCACTGTCTTCTCCTGGTGGAGACAGTTTCCCCCTCCCTCCCCCGCCCCCCCAGCTGAGAGAAGACAATGGTCCAGCCTAAAAGGAAATGAGGACAGTGGTGAACCATGCCTGCACATTGAGCTTTAGTGTCCTCCAGAATCACATGTAATAGGGTGACTATGTAGGATCACAATTTGGTCAAAGGGACAGTGTTACAACCCTATAAACGGAAGTGTCTGAGCATGGACCTTCATGGAAGGATTGCCAAGTATTTGTTTAGTAAAAGCTGTAGATTTTAACAGGAATGAATGTGACTTTTGAAAGGACGTTTACATGTTAAAGATTCTGTTAGAGTTAGGTGTCTGGGTTTTCATCTATTGGGTTTTCATCTATTTTACCAAACAAAATCAGCATATTTACTACCAGTAAAAAGAATCAATATTAATGCCCACTGACAATATAGAATCAATAGTAGGTTATCTACGTCATGTAATTTTCCACAAAGGTGAGGATCAAAACCACAAATTCTTTGTAAGGTCTAACCAATAACTCAGGCTTTATAGGTAGACCAAGTGGACTTCAACGGTTTAGACTGGCGTGAGTGGAAAGGGAAATTCCCAACAGTATTATAAATTTCTTTGTTAAGTGTGTTGACATGTGGTTGTAGTTAAGTTTATATAACCCTTCTGTACCCCATTACTGAAATTTAAGGATTTTTCCTCCAGAGACATAAAGGAATGCATGAAATTTGAACAACCAAGCACCTTGTAGGTACCAGGAGTCTGCAGCTGGCCGACTTCTGGGATCTTAAAATTCTTTCATCATCAAATCTTAGTTTTTGACAAATGCTCTGGCATGCTTGATAGAAACCATCTGGTCAAAGTCATAGGCTAGTAAACGACATGGTATGCTTGATTGTAGAAAATTTCAAGGAGACAATTTGATCAGGAAATAAATAAATGCAAAGACAGAACTTTAGACCCGGTTCACACAGGACTTGCCGCACGACTCTGCCGGGCGATCTCCACACGACTTTAGCTCTGAAGTCGTCCCAAAGTAGTACAGGAACCTTTTTCTAAGTCGGAGCGACTTGAGTCACTCCTATTAGAACGGTTCCATTGTACAGAGCAGAGCGTGACTTGTCAGGCGGTTAAGTCACCTGACGAGTCGCCCCTGTGTGAACAGGCTCTTAATGTTTCTTGCAAAAAAAAGGTCTCCATAATGTGGCGCACAATATATTTCAATCACCTGCACTCAATTATGCTGTATAAACTAGAAGTCAATAAAATGTGCTTAAAAGAGTACATAGACCTACATAAATTACTGTAGTTTCCATGGAAAGTAGTATTATAGAAAATCCAGTATATACAGAAAAAACACCCACAAAAGTAATTTAAATTATGTAATCTTTTACAACTGATACAAAATTTTTTAAAAAGTATGGTTGCCATAGTTACATTTTTGATTTGAGACAAAACTTAAAACACAAGAAACAAGAACTTTGCTCCTTAGATGCATTGTGCAAATTATGCACAGATCAAAATTTTCATTTAATACTAAGCTGTAGGAACTTGGTTCAGTGGGATCTTTTGTTCATCTAGATCAGTGATGGCGAACCTTGGCACCCCAGATGTTTTGGACCTACTTTTCCCATGATGCTTAACTACACTGCAGAGTGCATGAGCATCATCATGGGAAATGTAGTTCCAAAACATCTGGGGTGCCAAGGTTCGCCATCACTGATCTAGATTATGATTTAATCAGCAGTTAGAAGATATGTACATGCTGACATTTATATTTTGAAAAGTAGTGTTTGGATATCAATGTATTGATGACTATTATTATTATTATATTGATGAAGTGTAACTTTACCTATAACAACTTGATAAAAAATAAAGTTATTTAGCAAGGAACATACATTACACATAAAAAAATTATGCCACCAACATTAGTGTGTACTGTAAATTGCCCCCAACATTGCTCCTGTTTCTTCTTGCTGGAGGCTGCCATTTTGAAGCCCCTGAACAACAGTAGATCATAAAGTAAACTAAACCTATTGAATTAATGGTTTCAAAAGACGGTTACATTCCTGGAGTGCCAGCATTGCTAACTGTCACATTTGCTTGTTTCCTCAACCAAACTGTGAAACCATCAAATGGCTGGTATCATAACTGATCATATGTGCAGCACCATGGCAGTTTCAGATCAAACAGAAGCAGCTTCATTGGCTGTAAATGATAGGGGGGTTTAAATCTGTTTTAACCACTTAACGACCGCCCACTGTAAATATACGTCAGCAGAATGGCACCGACAGGCAGAATCACGTACATATACGTGATTGCCTTTGTATAGTTGGGGGGTCCGATCGGACCCCCCTTCTTTACAGTGGGTGGTCGTTTTACCTTCGGGAGCGATCCGGCATGAGGGGACGGCCGTTCGATTCCGGCCACCCCCTCTCGATCGCTCCCGGCGAATGAGAGAGCTTCCCCTGCCTGCCAGGAAGGAGGAAGTGATGTCATCTCTCCTGCGGCGCTCACATATACCGAGCGCCGTACAGGAGAAGATGCAGGTTAGTACACAAAACAGCACACTGACACCAGGACACATAGGCACATAAATCGCCCCCCCAGGCCCCCCCAGACACCCCCAGATCACCCCCCAGCCCCCCCCCCCAGCCCCCAGTCACAGTGTCACTGATTGCAGTGACCATTTATTTAGTGATCACTGCAATCAGTGACATTTGTGACTGTAAAAGTGTCACTACATTTAGTTTTAGGTCCAATGTAACCCCCTAACCCCCCCTAATAAAGGTTTAACCCCCTGATCACCCCCCAGATAACCCTTTCACCCCCTAGCACCGCCGTCGCTAAGCAATCATTTTTCTGATCGATGTCTTAGCGTCGGTGATGCTGATCGGTAGCCAGTAATTTTTTTTAAGTTCGCCGCAGGTTTTTATAGCGTCGGGTACCCCCATATATTACCTAATAAAGGTTTAAACCCCTTGATCGCCCCCCAGGTAACCCTTTCACCCCCTATCACCACTGTCACTAAGCGATAATTTTTCTGATCGATGTCTTAGCGTCGGCGATGCTGATCGGTAGCCAGTAATTTTTTTTAGGTTCGCCGCAGGTTTTTATAGCGTCGGGTACCCCCATATATTACCTAATAAAGGTTTAACCCCCTTGATCACCCCCCAGGTAACCCTTTCACCCCCTAGCACCGCCGTCGCTATGCGATCATTTTTCTGATCGATGTCTTAGCGTCGGTGATGCTGATCGGTAGCCAGTCATTTTTTTTAGGTTTGCCGCAGGTTTTTATAGCGTCGGGTACCCCATATATTACCTAATAAAGGTTTAACCCCCTTGATCGCCCCCCAGGTAACCCTTTCACCCCCTATCACCACTGTCACTAAGCGATAATTTTTCTAATCGATGTCTTAGCGTCGGCGATGCTGATCGGTAGCCAGTAATTTTTTTTAGGTTCGCCGCAGGTTTTTATAGCGTCGGGTACCCCCATATATTACCTAATAAAGGTTTAACCCCCTTGATCACCCCCCAGGTAACCCTTTCACCCCCTAGCACCGCCGTCGCTATGCGATCATTTTTCTGATCGATGTCTTAGCGTCGGTGATGCTGATCGGTAGCCAGTAATTTTTTTAGGTTCGCCGCAGGTTTTTATAGCGTCAGGTACCCCCATATATTATCTAATAAAGGTTTAACCCCCTGATCGCCCCCCAGGTAACCCTTTCACCCCCTATCACCACTGTCGCTAAGCGATCGTTTTTATGATCGTTGTCTTAGTGTCGGTGATGCCGATAGGTAGCCAGTAATTTTTTTTTTAGGTTCGCCGTCAGGTTTTTATATAGAGTCAGGTACCCCCATATATTACCTAATAAAGGTTTTAACCCCCTAATTGCCCCTAGTTAACCCTTTCACCAGTGATCATCATATAAGTGTTACGGGTGACGCTGGTTAGTTAGTTTGCTTTTTATAGTGTCAGGGCACCCGCCGTATATAACCCAATAAAGGTTTAACCCCCTGATCGCCCGGCGGGTGATATCAATTAGGTTTTAGCGTCAGAGAGGGTCTGAGTCACACCCCAGGCAGCGTCAGGTTAGTGCCAGTAGCACTAACACCCACGCGTGAAGCATACACCCCCCTTAGTGGTATAGTATCTGATCAGCTCAATATCTGATCTGATCAGATCTATACTAGCGTCCCCAGCAGTTTAGGGTTCCCAAAAACGCAGTGTTAGCGGGATCAGCCCAGATACCTGCTAGCACCTGCGTTTTGCCCCTCCGTCCAGCCCAGGCCACCCAAGTGCAGTATCGATCGATCACTGTCACTTACAAAACACAACACACATAACTGCAGCGTTCGCAGAGACAGGCCTGATCCCTGCGACTCCAGTGCTGTAGGAGGTGATTTCACCACCACAGTTAAAAAAAAAAAGCATATATGCCGAAGCATTGGGGCAGCAGGGGCGGAGGAGCGATTTTGCTCCTAATGCCGCGTACATACGGTCGAAATTCCGACGGAGGCTTGCCCGTGGAAAAGTCTGACCATGTGTACGCGGAATAACTTTTGCGAGAAGATGCCCCCATGCTTCGGCATATATAAATGGTGCATGTATGCCCATCATTAGAAGTGGGTGGATGAAGGGCGGTATTCTAATGGTGGGCATACCCACCGATCAATCTTTTTTTTTCGTTCAGCCAACAGGCTGCATGAAAAAAAAGATTACAATACATGTCCAACAAGGACCAGCAACGTACTGGTATGTTGCTGGACTTTGAATGTTTATACCAGAATGATGCCTGCGGGTTTAGGTATCATCTTGGTATCATTCTTTTCAGCCAGCGGCCGGCTTTCATGTAAAAGCAATCCTAGTGGCTAATTAGCCTCTGGACTGCTTTTACAAGCAGTGGGAGGGAATGTCCCCCCCCCGGATATAAAAAGCGCCATTGGGAAATTGGGAAAGCATTTTATCACACCGATCTTGGTGTGGTCAGATGCTTTGAGGGCAGAGGAAAGATCTAGGGTCCAATAGACCCCAGTTTTTTCAAAAAAGAGTACCTGTCATTACCTATTGCTATCATAGGTGATATTTACATTCCCTGAGATAACAATAAAAGTGATAAAAATAAATAAATATGGAAGCAACAGTTTAAAAATAAAATAAAAAAGCAAAATTAATAATAAAAAAAAAAAAAAAAAAGCACCCCTGTCCTGCCCTGCTCTTGCCCAATGGCGAACGCAAGCGTCGGTCTGGCGTCATATGTAAACAGCAATTGCACCATGCATGTGAGGTATCACCGCGAAGGTCAGATCGAGGGCAGTAATTTTAGCAGTAGACCTCCTCTGTAAATCTAACGGGGTAACCTGTAAATGCTTTTAAAGGCTTTTAAAAATGTATGTAGTTTGTCGCCAATGCGCGTTTGTGCGAAATTTTAAAGCATGTCGTGTTTGGTATCTATGTACTTGGCCTAAGATCATCTTTTTTATTTCATCAAACATTTGGGCAATATAGTGTGTTTTAGTGCATTAAAATTAAAAAAAGTGTATTTTTTCCCCAAAAAATGCGTTTGAAAAATCGCTGCGCAAATACTGTCTAGAAAAAAAAATGCAACACCCACCATTTTATTCTGTAGGGCCTTTGCTTTAAAAATATATATAATGTTTGGGGGTTCAACATAATTTTCTTGCAAAAAAAAATATGTTTTCATGTAAACAAAAAGTGTCAAAAAGGGCTTTGTCTTCAAGTGGTTAGAAGAGTGGATGCAAGCTTCCTAATGTTGTGTATAAAATGCCAGAACAGTTCAAAACCCCCCCCAAATGACCCCATTTTGGAAAGTAGACACCCCAAGCTATATACTGAGAGGCATGTCGAGTCCATGGAATATTTTATATGTTGACACAAGATGCGGAAAAAATAATTTTTTTTTTTTTTTTTGCACAAAGTTGTCACTAAATGATATATTGCTCAAACATGCCATGGGCATATGTGGAATTACACCCCAAAATACATTCTGTTGCTTCTCCTGAGTACGGGGATACCACATGTGTGAGACTTTTTGGGAGCCTAGCCACGTACGGGACCCCAAAAACCAATCACCGCCTTCAGGCTTTCTAAGGGTGTCAATTTTTGATTTCACTTCTCACTGCCTATCACAGTTTCGGAGGCCATGGAATGCCCAGATGGCACAAACCCCCCAAAATGACCCCATTTTGGAAAGTAGACACCCCAAGCTATTTGCTGAGAGGTATTGTGAGTATTTTGCAGATCTCGCTTTTTGTCACAAAGTTTTGAAAATTGAAAAAAAAAAAGAAAAAAAAAATGTTCTTTCTTCATTTTCAAAAACAAATGAGAGCTGTAAAATACTCACCATGCCTCTCAGCAAACAGCTTGGGGTGTCTACTTTCCAAAATGGGGTCATTTGGGGGGGTTTTGTGCTATTTTGGCATTTTATGGCCTTCAAAACTGTGATAGGTAGTGAGGAGTGAAATCAAAAATTTGCGCCCTTAGAAATCCTGGAGGCGGTGCTTGGTTTCCGGGGTCCCGTACGTGGCTAGGCTCCTAAAAAGTCCCACACATGTGGTATCCCCGTACTCAGGAGAAGCAGCAGAATGTATTTTGGGGTGCAATTTCACATATAACCATGGCATGTGTGAGCAATATATCATTTAGTGACAACTTTTTGTAATTTTTTTTTTTGTCATTATTCAATCACTTGGGACAAAAAAAAAAAATATTCAATGGGCTCAACAGGCCTCTCAGCAATTTCCTTGGGGTGTCTACTTTCTAAAATGGGGTAATTTGGGGGGGGTTTTGTGCTATTTTGGCATTTTATGGCCTTCAAAACTGTGATAGGTAGTGAGGAGTGAAATCAAAAATTTGCGCCCTTAGAAATCCTGAAGGCGGTGCTTGGTTTCCGGGGTCCCGTACGTGGCTAGGCTCCTAAAAAGTCCCACACATGTGGTATCCCCGTACTCAGGAGAAGCAGCAGAATGTATTTTGGGGTGCAATTCCACATATAACCATGGCATGTGTGAGCAATATATCATTTAGTGACAACTTTTTGTAATTTTTTTTTTGTCATTATTCCATCACTTGGGACAAAAAAAAAAAATATTCAATGGGCTCAACATGCCTCTCAGAAATTTCCTTGGGGTGTCTACTTTCCAAAATGGGGTCATTTGGGGGGGTTTGTACTGCCCTGCCATTTTAGCACCTCAAGAAATGAGATAGGCAGTCATGAATTTAAAGCTGTGTAAATTCCAGAAAATGTACCCTAGTTTGTAAACGCTATAACTTTTGCGCAAACCAATAAATATACGCTTATTGACATTTTTTTTACTAAAGACATGTGGCTGAATACATTTTGGCCTAAATGTATGACTAAAATTGAGTTTATTCGATTTTTCTTATAACAAAAAGTAGAAAATATCATTTTTTTTCAAAATTTTCGGTCTTTTTCCGTTTATATCGCAAAAAATAAAAATCGCAGAGGCAATCAAATACCATTAAAAGAAAGCTCTATTTGTGGGAAGAAAAGGACGCAAATTTCGTTTGGGTACAACATTGCATGTCCGCACAATTTACAGTTAAAGCAGCGAAGTGCAAAATTCTGAATTCACCTCTGGTCCTTTAGCTACCAAATGGTCCGGGGCTTAAGTGGTTAAAGCGGAGGTTCACCGGAATTTTTTTTTTTAAAAGCCAGCAGCTACAAATACTGCAGCTGCTGACTTTTAAAAAATGGACACTTACCTGTCCAGGTGGCCCGCCGAAGCCGAGCTACCGCTCGGCTCTCGGCTTTCCCCACCGCCATCCTCGGTGAGGGAATCGGGAAGTGAAGCACTGCGGCTTCACTGCCCGGTTCCCTACTGTGCATGCGTGAGTCGCGCTGCGCCATCCTCACTGGTCCCCGCTATGTTCTGGGAGTCGTGTGTTTCCCAGAACACAACATGGGGGGTGACGCGAAGGGGCGGGACTCCCGCAGGAGTCTATACCTAAAAGTGGTGCAAATACCTGTTTTATACAGGTATCTGCACCCCCTCCCCCCTGAAAGGTGCCAAATGTGACACCGGAGGGGGGGAGGGTTCCGAAAAGCGGAGGTTCACTTTTGGCTGAACCTCCGCTTTAATGCTGTCAGCAGATCTGCCTCTACGAATTCGTCAGTGCCTAAAAGTGTCTAAAAAAGGAGAGCAACTGAGCATGTGCAGAGCAGGGTGAGACAGTGTATAACTGGATTTTAAACCATATAGGCAAATATTTTTAATTCTTTACATACTGTAGCTATACCTGCAAAAGGGGTCAGTCTGAAGTGTTTTTGCTGGTGTCCAACTAAAGCTGAACATCATGTGATTTTTACCAGTCAATGAACGCTCAATGTATCTATACTGGGTTGAAGTTCTGCTAACTTTAGTCATTCGATCATATGCAAGCCAAAATCCTTTCTTTTTATTCTCCTTGCAAATGATTTGTTATTCATTGAATTTTCACTTAGCTTCACTTCATTCACTAAGCATAGTAAAAATTCACTTTGCATGGTAAACATTCTCAAATGTTATAGTAGAATAAACTCCGGGTCTCGGAACTCATAGATTTTTATACAAACTTCCTTTTTGTCAAAACATGTATTCTGCTGTAGCGATTGCTGTCATAGTTTTGTATGGCCAACATTTTGACATTAGCATCTATTTTTAACACTATCTTCCAAAACCCACACATAAATTTTGGTCCATATTTTAGGATTAGTAGAACTTACCTCATAACTGGTAGGGTTTCTGAGGATGCCAAATCAGGCATAAAATGAGAAGATGTATGCATAAGGTGTTTTTAATTTGGAGAAATTGGGAAGGGCCAGAGATTAGTGGTGTTTAAATTGAAACACGTTGGCTTTTCTCCTACTAAAGACAGCATTGGAATAGTGTTTATATGGTAACCTCTTAGTTTTCTATGTTATTTTCCTATGCTTTCTTCCAAAGGCATAATGTTAAAATTAACCTTTTCACTCCATTAGCTGTCTCAAATGCACTTACACTTTCCCCAAAATATGTAGATGGTGGTATATATATTGTTACCTATAGGTAAACCCGGGACTTTTTGTCAAGGCTGTTGCAAAGCCCTCATCTGCATCTCTAACCAATCCCCCAGATACTGTCATATGCAAAGAGCAGTGACATGTCTGTCACAGTCACAGAGAGGTATCTGAAATGCTTTACAACCTGACTTTACTTTCTATAAACTGTATGATGTGACAAAATGGTGGTTCCCAGTTGGAGGGGTCTTTTTAATGAAAGA
Organism: Rana muscosa; assembly: GCA_029206835.1. Taxonomy (NCBI): domain Eukaryota; kingdom Metazoa; phylum Chordata; class Amphibia; order Anura; family Ranidae; genus Rana; species Rana muscosa. The sequence goes on from CM055121.1 coordinate 846,011,811, forward strand.
TCATTTACAAGCATGCACGTTTTTACTGGACTAGGTTTCTTTTTTTTTTTAAAGATATTTTTATTAGGTTTAAGACAAACCAACAAACAGAAAGAAACATACAAAAAACAACAACAATACCACCAGACAACCTGGTCATAAACATTAGGCAATACACTCAAACATAAAAAAATAAACTGACATCAGTACAAAATATAAAGTAGGCACAATGGTAAAAGGCTCAGGTATAATACTGGGATATAGCAAAAGCGGAGGTCCAGACATTAGAGATCCCTGAGGCACGGCCCATCAATGGTCAAGCAAGAGTAGTACAATCAGTGCTGGGAGAGGGTTAGCGGACTAGCCAACCATCTACCCCAAATTTTGTGGAAGGTTTTGTTCCGTTTCCGGAGTTCAAAAGTAAGTTTATATAGTGGGATAGCGTCATTAATAAGTTTTGACCCGAGGGATTTCAGAGAGGTCTGTGCGCCCTTCCAGGACAGTAAAATAGCTTATTTTTAACATAGAAGAAGAGTATATGGAGCAGTCTCTTGGCATGTGATGATAGGTGTAATTCGCCAAAAATGCCTAATAGGCAGTTCTTGGGGTGGATTATGTTTGGGAGGCCTAGCGCCGATGAGATGAAAGCACCCACTTCTTCCCAGAAGTCCCGGACTACCGGGCATGACCAGAAGCAGTGTAAGAAATCGGCCTCTTGGCCACAGCCGCGGAAATAGACAGCCGAGGGCAGGAGACCCATCTTGTGTAACCTAGCCGATGTGAGGTGGGTTTAATGAAAATTTTTGATCTGCATGATGCGGTCACGGGAAGCAATAACAGAGGTTTTATATGTATCACTGAATTCTGACCGGTCCCCGTCTACCAGGGAGATGTCCAGAGAGGTCCGGGACTAGGTTTCTTATGCATATGGAATGGGTAGAAGTGGGTGTTGACCTTTCTCAAACTAAACAAAAATGACCAGCCAGAGCAAGCCATTCTAGCTGATTAACTTTCCCCAGCCATGCAAACTCATCCAGGGAGCAGCAGCCAGTGTCATTGAGGAGCTTAGAAATCTAAGAATGATTTCTGTCCAACTATATATGGTTAGATAAGACAAACTGAACATTTTGTGATTTCTGTTGGCACCTTCTGGTATAAAGAGTACTATGACTTCCACAATAAAAGGTGCGTAGACTACTAAGACTTCTTATCTTCAAACTATAAAATCAGTTTCCCAATAAAATTTCTGGGACCTGATGACTATTGTAACTCCTACAATGTTATCGTTCTTAAACCCATTCATATGAGCCAGTAAGATAACCATATTTCGTAATTTATTTTTGTTTTGTAGATAAATAATGTGATTTTGAGATTCAGAACTGTATCGTAAGCTTGTTTTTTTCCATGGATTCATCCATGGCCTTGTTTATATCAGAACTGTATCGTGCCTGAGGAAAATAAAAATCAAATATATTTTGAATGAATGAATGAATGAGTGACTTGTATAGCGCTCACATGTGAACTAAATCGCCTCTAGGCGCTTTTGCAGCCAGTGTCTGCTTGGCTGGTGCGGTCATTTTACCCCGTAGGATCTCGACACGCTTGGGACACACAGTCGTACACACATATACACATATATACTGGGCCAATTTGGACAAGATCCAATTAACCTACCAGCATGTCTTTGGAGTGTAGGAGGAAACCGGAGTACCCGGAGGAAACCCACGCAGGGGTTTTGTAAGCTTGCATCTTCATTTTGTAAATTAGAAAAATAACGAGGTGTGGCTTTATTTCCAAACTCCCTACTTTCATCTAATACAGTGCAGTACACTGCTTTCAACATTTGAAAAGAATTACAGAATTTTGTATTTTTTTACAAAACAGTGTAGGAATGAAAATCACATTTGAGATACTGTACAATTATTGCGCACTGCTAGATCTGCATTATAACATTTTTAGTTGTAGTATTCCTTGCATGTATTTTGTTTATCTAAGTTCAGATAAAAAGTTTAGAGCTTGCTGTATGATGACATGATAGGCTAGGATAACATTCAGAAACGGGAACGTAAACTGTCCAGTCGTACAAATTCTTTCCATGTTCACTTCCCTGATTCCTACCATCTGTATTTCATTTACCAGTTGGACCTGCTAATTTACATTCTTTTTGATGTAATCACTGTTACATTTTAAATTTGCTGTTTTAATGTGATCAGGAGCCAGAGCTGCAATTAAAACCATTCAGCATCTGTCTGTCTGTCTAAATATGTAGAACCCAGTCATTTAGTTTGTCCTAATGATTCACTGCTAGGCATATTGTGGGAATGTTATTTAAATTGCCTCTCTTGTTTTTTGCAATTGATACTGTGCAAGCCCCCCATTTATGAAACCATTGAGTACTGCTTGGACCTTGATGAAGGGGACATACCCCGAAAGCTTGTCCTGAAAAATTGTATGTTAGTGCAAATAAAAAAAAGTATCACAGGCAGTACTCAATTGTTTCTATGAAACCATAGAAAGACTAGAAACCATAGCTTTTAATCCATTGTACATCAGTGTTTAAAAATATGGCTTGCTCAGAGACAGACTGAAGCATGAGTGGACAGACAGCTAGGCAGAGGATAGAGAGATAGATAGACAGATTGATAGGCAGATTAATAGGGGAAGAAGGAAATTATATTTGTAAACATCAAAAGATCATTTGGATTGTTTTTCTTTCATAAAGAATAAAAACTTAAAAAGCTAAAATTGATCACTAAAAATCTGCTCTCCATGGTGTGTAAGCTGCACACTTGTATGGCCTTTTTTTCATACAATGGTCTTTTCCTTTCTGAGTTGGCACCTAATTTGAATGGTAGGAAGAGGAAAGAGTCCTGGACTGCCGCACTCTGTATAAACGGTTTAGCTATGAGTAAGCATCAATTTTTAATGTGAAACGCGCCAGCCATCCACCCCTGCGTGTCTACTGTCTGTTTTTCGTTTGCTTTTGGATTTATGGATACATTTTTGGACTTTTCTCTTTGAAACTCAATAAACCATTTCTACAGAGTGCGGCAGTTCAGGACTCTTTCCTCTTCCTATGCATTAGTGCAGAGCCAGCACCTGTCAGTGTAACAGGGCAGGAGCAACCATTGGAGTCTAACAGCTTGGAGCGGTATGCCTTTTTAATTTGAATGGTAGTCAGCACATAGAATAAATAGACTTTAAATAACCCTTAACCTCCCTAGCGGTAATCCCGAGTCAGGCTCGGGGTGAGTTTTTTATGCTAAGAGCGGTAACCCCGAGCCAGACTCGGGCTGCATTGCAGTATCCAGGGGAAGTTACTTACCTTGTTCCCTGGATCCTGCGATGTCCTCCCGCAGTGTCTGCGAGCTGTCATCTCGCTCGATACTCACTGCCGACAGTGCCGAGTGCCGAGCTCCGTTCCCTGCGACGTTGCGGAAACACATAGTATACATACAGTATACTGTGATCTTACAGATTACAGTATTGTATGTAATAATTACACATCCCCTTTGTCCCTAGTGGTCTGTCCAGTGTCCTGCATGCACTTTTATATAATAAAAACGTTTCTTTCTGCCTGGAAACTGAAGATTGTCCATAGCAACCAAAAAGTGTTCCTTTATGTCAAAGTGGTTTTAGACCAGCTAAAAAACAGCGACAATAAATTAGAATCACTCGCAGAATTGAGCGATAGCGATTTGTGGGGAAATTCGTCATCAAACACTAAATCTAATGACAGCGACAATTCTGCAACTGAGCAAATTTCAGTGTTTTTGATTTGATTACATTAGTGAATAATTTTTATTTTAATTACATTACTATTTATTATAATTATTTATAGTTATTTATTATATTATAATTTATGATTTTATGTTTCAAACTTTATCATACCCGGGATGTCTACTAGACTCTTGTTTGGTCAGGCTTAAGTAAGTAATTACTAAGAATTGCAGGCCTACAATACATAATACCAAATTTCCATGCAAAATAATTGTACCGCTTTTGGTACGTAATTCCAGACAGAATCATACCGCCAGAGAGGTTAAAGAATTAGTTCACATATTTTCCCACCTCTGCACAATTATTAAAGCATATGTTAGTGCAAAAATATATACTTCATACATCTACACAATAAATGCCAGAAATATACAGTAGTATGTTCCTACCTTCCTCTTTGACATGACAACACCATTTTGACTCTGAATTCCACAGCATAAGTTGTCAGCCCTGCCTATTTCATTTCTGATGCATTCACGTGAACATAGACCTCTCCTCATCTCCTTTGCCCATCCTTATCTCTATAACACATTGTGCACAGACAGAGAGTGTATGAAGTTATCAACTCACAAGATTTCTTGCAAATTCAACAGATATGTTTGGCTTTTAATGAAAAGATATAGCAAAAAAAATTCAATGGTATATTTAGCAGGCCAACTGGGAGCAAACTACTGATAAAATCCTCTTTTGGAGGCAGCATGGGGTCTGCTTTATATGCCAATCTACCTTTACTTTTTAAAGGTTCACAACACCAAACAAGAGAAAGGAGAGATGGCTTCTTGTATTCTGATCTATAAAGGGCAGCACAGTGGTGTAGTGGTTAGCACATAGCAGCAAAGGGGTTGCGGTTCAAATCCTAAGCACCACGCAACCTGCCTGGAGTTTGCATGTTGTCCCTGTGTCTGTGTGGGTTTCCTCCAGGTACTCCGATTTCCTCCCAAACTCCAAAGTCATGCTGGAAGGCTAATTGGCTCATGTCTAAATTGGCCCTAGTATGTGTTTGTATTAATGTGAGTTAGGGACCTTAGAGTGCAAGCTCCTTGAGGGCAGGGACTGATATGAATGTACAATGTATATGTTAGGTGATGCATAAATTGACAGTGCTATATAAGTACCTGCAAAAAATATAGGGTCTTCTGACTCATCTCATTAGTTCCTACAATCACTTGCCCCCACAGTTCTCTAGCTAAACAAGCCAGAAACTAAATGAGACGAGACTCTTTTTAAAGGTCCTGGCTCAAAAGTTCTTCTGTAGTAAATTAAGGATTATCAAACTCCTCTTGTCAATCCTTGAAACACCTTCCTCCTATAATTTTCGTGCTAATCTAGCCACAATTACGTAGACTTGTAAAGGAAAAGAAAAGAAAATAAGACTACCCACTTTCCAGAGGCTCTAAACCAAAAGTTTCTCTAAAGTAAATGAAGGGTCTTCTGATTCCTTTCATCATTCCCTGAAACCCCTTACCTCTACAGTTCTCTAGCTGAACTAGCCACAATTACCCAGACTTGGCCAGTAAAAGAAAGGAAAATAAGACTACCCCTTCCTTTTGTAGGCACTAATTCACATGTTTCTCTATAGTAAATTAAAGATCTTCTGACACCTCTCACCTTCCCTGCAATCCCTTCCTCCTATGGTAATCTAGCTGAACTAGCCAGAAACACTGGGCTTGGACGGGAAAAGAAAAGAAAACTACCCTACAAGTGTTATTGAGCCTGTTACTGCAAGGGGTCATGCGCCTGTAACCCCAAGTTTCCTATATACAGGGGGTCCCCGAGTTACGAACACCCGAGTTACGAACGACTCCTACTTACGAACGGTCTCAAATGCCGGCCACTTGTGCTCTACGATAACTTTCGAGCAACTCTGACACATTCTACACTGCCGTACTACGCCCCAGATAACATAACAAGCGCCCGGAACATCCCACATCCATGCGCAGGCGGCAGTTACACTTACGAACACTTACGAATGCAGTGTTCCGACCGGAATTTAAACTTACAAATGCAGTGTTACGAATTATGAACAACCTCGACTTACGAACGAACCTACAGTCCCTATTGTGTTCGTAACCCGGGGACCCCTGTATGTGTCTACCAGTGTTCTGCACCTGTTGCAAAGTAATACTACTAGTGCTAGCATCTGTGTTCTGCAAGCAACTTTGTTATTAATCTGCACTCTACTAACTACAATTACTGATAATCCTTTGTAGACTCTGTGTCTGCTGCTTTCTTAACTTAGAGCAAAGGATATGTTGCCAGCACACCAAGGATCTCCAAAAATGAGTCCAAAGCTTTATTCAACGATCACATCACAGCTAAAACAGTGATGTTTTCTAGCCATGCAGGACCTCTTCATCGAGCATGTGACATCACATGCCTGATAAAATGGTCCTGCGTGGCTCTAAAAAAGGTCGCTGTTGTAGCTGTGTGGAGATTGTTGAATAAACCTATGGTCCCTTTTTTTGAAGATCCTTGGTGTGCTGGTAACATATGCTTCTCTCTGAGTATTGATAATCCCCAGCCAGTGGTCACTGCAGCACCTGCTTACCTAACACCCATTGCGGGAATGTGTGCGTCGGGAATATTGTTCTGGGCTTCCTTAATTGAATACCCTATTTTGGCTCCACCCACAAACTTCTATTGCTTGTTGCAGTTGTGTATAGTAATTTTGTCTACACCTGAACTTGTTATGTGGGCACCCAAAGAGAATTGTGTTAGGTGTGATATAATATATATGGGTGTGAGAGAATATAGAACATATGAAAAAACTAGGCATTTAACAAAAATTATTTAAGAAAAAGTACAAATATTAATATACACTTAATGTGAATTATAACTGATGAGAGAGCCTACGGTGCCATAATTGTGCCATATTGTAAATATAGGTACTTACAGTAGTACAGCTTGTTTGACTTTCCAAGTAGTAGACCTGTTTGTCATGAGGAGATTTAAAACTTTCAAATGTAGGGTCATCCAGGTAACTGTGACACAGTGAGTACTCGGGCTCTTCTTCGGTAGTTGCTATATGCATCACAGTAGGTACAGGTGTGTATTTCAAGTGTTTACTTTGATGTTTATCCTTGCTGGCTGTTGGCTTCTTTATCCATCTTCTGACCTAGAAAAATCATATGAAAACCACTTATAAAATGTGTGTATTTACATTATTTATTTATACTTCCCTTTTATAAAGTGCATTGACAGCAAACGCCTAAAATATTTAACATATTGACCTATTGGGGCACTTTATTTTTAGCATCACATTATCAGATTTTGCATGTCTGAGAGTTCACACACACAGGCAGTGGATGCAAACATATATCCAGTACCTTTTCATTTCTTCTGCAGTGCTCTGTTTCCTTAGTTCCCCAACCCATCGGCCCAGAAAACTATTTTAATGAACTGAGCAGCAACATTAACAGAAGACAAAGTCTGCTTTCGTTTTTAACCACTTCAATACCAGGCACTTATACACCTTCCTACCCAAGCCAATTTTGAGCTTTCAGTGCTGTCGCAATTTGAATGACAATTGCGCGGTCATGCAACACTGCACCCAAACATATTTTTTATCATTTTGTTCCCACAAATAGAGATTTCTTTTGGTGGTATTTTATCACCTCTGCGATTTAGATTTTTTGCTCAACAAATAAAAAAAGAGCGAAAATTTTGAAAAAAATAAAGTTTTTCTATGTTTCTGTTATTTTTTTTGTAAATAAGTACCTTTTCTTCTTCAATGATGGGCACTGATATGGCTGCACTGATAGGCACTGATAAGGCAGCACTGATGGGCACCGATGAGGTGGCACTGATTAGGTGGCACTGATGGGCACTGATAGGCGGCACTGATGGGCACTGATAGGCGGCACTGATGGGCACTAATAGGTGGCACTGGTATGCAGCACTGATGGGCACTCATAGGCGGCACTGATGGGCACTCATAGGCAGCACTGATAGGTACTTATGGGTGGCACGGACGGGCACTGATAGGTGGGCACTGATGGGCACAGATGGGCATGGGTGGGCACTGATGGACACTGGTGGGTGGCACTGATGACACTGATGGGTGGAATTGCTGGGCATCACAAATTTTTTCGTCCCATGATGGTGCCCATTCAACCGATTAACGAACCGATCATTCAGCCGATCAAAGGCTCTTCCTATTTACATTGTGATCAACTGTGATTGGACACGGCTGATCACGTGGTAAAGAGCCTCCGCCGGAGACTGACACACCGCACCACCGATCGCACCCTATGGGCGCGCGGCGGCTGTTTTCCTGCTGGACGTCATTCTGCTATAGGCCGGGCGGGAAGTGGTTAAGCAATGAAAGGCCAATAAGCATGTCAATGTGTTGTCATTTAACTTACTATATTCTCAGCTCCCAGTGTCACAATGTGCTTAATGGGTTCCAGGAAAGTGCTTGATATGCCTATTTTTGGTGCTTCAAGCATAATAAACCAAAGAGCAAAAAATTTAATATATACCAGATTATCGATCTCTAGATGTGGTGGCTGCATTTGTTTTTTTATAAGAACATTTTCTGTAAACATAGAAGATACCGGTTGACCGTGCAAGAAGAGCAGTGTCCCTGTCTGTGTCTGTGATCTGGGAGAAGAACAAGGTGCGCCAGACTAAGTGCAGCATAAGTAAAACCAGGGTTTATTAAAAGTATTAGCCAAATGGCTACTCACAAGATGTAGATATTAAAAAAGCATATAATGCAAGGCGGGTCCGTGGTCATTCTGGGGGGTCCAGAGGTATCACGCAGCAGACTCAGCGATGTTCGCGGCAGGATACATGGAAGCACCAGCGTGGTACACACCAGGGTTACCAGGTTAAATAAAGAAATCAAAGCATGAAAAAAGAAAACTAAAGCAACCACCACATCTAATGGCTGGTAAGCAGCAGTATATTACATTTTGGTTTTGGGTTCAAAGACATTTTAACAAAACCTGTCATGAAAAAATTTAAATGGAAGAAAAACCTAGGTTTAACTACTCCTAAAAAAAAATCAGCCCCCCCCTCTCCTATCTATCCTGCCTAACCTGTATAAAAAAAAAGATGTGTGCACTTACTTATTTTTAATCAGCCCTGGTCCAGTCACGTGATCCTGCATGTAGGCAGGTGCAGCTTGTTCTCCATTCTGTAGATAGTGTTGTGTGCTGTGCCACTGTACAGATGGAGTGGAGGCTGGGAGGAACATCATTCCTCTGCAGACTCCGTGGGTGTCACCACTGCAACACTGAGTGACATTTGGCGGCCATATTTAGTATGGGCAGTGTTAATAAATATCATTGCCTTGCTGGATCTGGCACACATTTCTGAGTGGCGAGAATAGGGAGAGGGATCCCGCTTGTCAGGGACAGTGAATTAGGCTTAGGGAAAGGTTCCAGTGCAGGAAGGGAGAGATTAGGGACATCGCTGTATGCTTTACTATTTACCAGTCTCTGGGACTACTGCATAGGACTTGTATAGCTTATTCAAGTGCTGCTGGTGCCACCACTTTGCCAGTTAGACACCTGTCCTGCACATGCCACCCCACAACCATGTTATCTGTTTTACCTGCAATGCATCAATACAATAACCGCTCAAACTTTTTCTGGACTTGTTGTTGCTGTTTCTTTAACTTGGGTACCAACTTCCTGGCCATGTCCACACACAGCTCTGGCTCTCCTGTGTCAGTGAGCGGCTGCTGCAAGGGAGAGGATGGAGCGCTGACAACAGCTGGTACATGGGAGCCTATCTGTGATGTCACAGCTCCTGGAGTTCCCTGAATCTGAGCTGCAAGATCACGTGACTTGACTAGAGTGGATTTAAAATAGGCAGGTACACACATATTTTTTATACAAGTTGGGCATGATATTCCACTATCATTGTTTTTATAACATTTATTATGGATGTTCACAACAGAGCACAGCAAATACACACATTTGAGCTTTATTTACTCATTTATATGGTAAGAGGGAGAAGCTTCCGTTTGACACGTTTTTCTGACACTTATTTAATTAATTAATTGATTGCCAATTAGGGTGTCAATTGATAACCTTCACCTCATGTAATTATCTATGTACCAGTGTGTATATATAACTGTCTGTAGACACCAGTTTTTTGAGCTAAGAGTAAGCACCCGACCTTGGTGTGAAACATGTAAGCTGATACCTGTAGTTCACCTTTGTATCCGGCACTTGAATAAAGAAATTGCACAGGAGTGCGGCCGTCCAGCCTTCTTTTCTTCTAGGTTGGGCATGATAGTTAGAAAGAGGGGGTAGGGAACATTTTTAAGAATAGTTAGACTTAAGCCTCGTACACACGATCGGATTTCCATCGGACAAAGCGTAGGACTTTTGTCCGAAGGGCGTTGACCGCAAACTTGTCTTGCATACAAACAGCATAGAATTGTCGGCCAACAAACAAACAACGTGGTTTTTCAGCTCTTTAGCGCCACCCTTTGGGCAACTTCTGCTAATATTGTGTTATGGTGAGCATTGCTTCTGAGCATGCGTGTTTGTACTTTGGATTTTTGTCCGACGGAAAATTTTAAAGCATGCTATCGCACAATTGTTGGCGGAAAATCCGACAACAATTGTCCGATGGAGCATAGAAATGGTCGGATTTTCCGACAACAGCCTGCCATCACACAATTCCCGTCGAAAAATCAGATTGTGTTGTACGAGGCTTAAGGCTTTTTTTCCATTTTAAGGTCAGATTTGCTAAAGTTTTGCAAGGCCCAATTTGGTAAAAATCTGGCCATACAAACATTTGGGTGGATTTACTAAAGTCAAATAGACTTGTGTACTTTGCAAGTGCAGTTGTAGTCATTTTCCTCAGTGCTTAGTGAATGTGGTAAAGCCATGCTGATTTCTGTCATCCAATCACGTGCAAGCAAAAATGTTTTTTTATTATTTATTTCTTTGCACCTGATTTGGTATTCTTTACAAAGTGAAGCTATGGCTACCATTATTCCATCCAGATAAAAGATCCAAAGCTTTCAAGCTGAGACAAATCATGCTGCTGTCTTTACTGTAAATAACCCATGTTATTGATATTACGGTAGTTTGGAGATTAGAGAATCTCATGTCGAAAAAAGATGACCAAGGTTTTTAACCAGTTTTACCAACAACCACCTTGTAATATGGATGCTGTTTGACTGGATTTTTACTAATTGGATTGTTTTAGGGCAAGTTACATTTTTTCCCAATTGTTTAGGAATTTTTATGCAAATGAAGAACTATACTGACTGAGTACAGTCTATCGCAATATAAGAAAAAGCTATATAGCGTTATTGGAAAGATTATATGTTGACCTCCTGGGCTCATTCTCTTTTAGCAAATGTGCCTAATAATATTTTGGCAGATCAGATCCAGATGCACAGCTGACAATGGTTTGCTCTTTTCTCATTTGCAGACAGCACTAAGCCCTTCAGTATTTTAGACTCATCTCTGGGCTATGAGTTCTAGCATAAACATGTTTTCAATGGTTTACTTTCCACTTCACTTTTGCAAAAGGAAAGGAGTTAATTTGCTAAGGGATTACCGTAATTGTTTTTCCTAATGAAGTGAACCTGTGTTCACGTCAAGCATTCAGTGCTGAACAGTGCAGTTAGAAAAAAGAATGTCTCTTATATATTATTGAACTGATTCACTTTAATCAAGTAAAGTGAAATTTACTCTTTTGGTAAGTCACTCTTGATGGACCTTGCTGTTGGTTTATCCTTTCACAAAAAAGTCCTGATTCTAAGGACTCTCCATAATTTATTTTCCATCCATTTATCAAGGTTGGTGTACTAAAGAAGATGCATGTATGATGAATATTCCATGAACAAACAAATGGGGAATTTAGCTTTGCAAAGTGTGCAAACATGCACGCACAGCCTACAGCACATATATGCGTGGAATCCGCTAACAATAGTGGTCTGCTAGACGCAGTGTTTCTCAACTCCAGTCCTCAAGGCACCCCAACAGGTCATGTTTTCAGGCTTTCCATTATTTTGCACAGGTGATTTGATCAGTTTCACTGCTTTAGTAATTACCACAGTCGTTTCAACTGAGGGAAATCCTGAAAACATGACCTGTTAGTGCGCCTTGAGGACTGGAGTTGAGAAACAGTGTGCTAGAGACTCTATTGTATGGAGTTGATTTACTAAAGGCAAATAGTCTGTTCACTTTAAATAGGGAGTTGCACTTGGCAAGGGAATTAGCCTCAGAGCTTGGTGAATGCGGGGAAGTTTCACTATGCAAAAAATATCCAATCATGTGCAAGGTAAATGAAAAAAAATAAAAAAACAGCATTTCTGCTTGCACGTTATTGGATGATGGAAGTCAGTAGAGCTTCATCTCATTCATTAAGCACTGAGGTAAATTCCCATGCAAAGTTAAAGTGTTAGGCCGTGTTCACAAATGTGCGATTCAGGTTTTTGCCTGAATTCGCACCTGAATCGAACCCAAACACGCACAGGACCATTTTGCAATCAATTCCACGGCGCTGTGTGAACCAACTTCATTGAGAGCCGGAAACATCTGCCTGTCATGTGAATTGGATGCGGGGAAACCCACATCCAATTCACATATATGTGAACCCAGCCTGACTAAACCCAGGACCCTGCATTCACTATATCTGGTCTCACACAGTACACAGAACATGGAAGTGCAATTATTTTAGTAAATATAAACTGCTAAATGCTTTTTCTCATCAGCAGTATATCGCAGTCTTATGACTTCTATTACTGTCTGGCTAAAGTAGGAGGACTTTCCATTCTATTCTGACTGTTCTATGAGGCTGCAGGACTCCTGACCCTCTGCCTGTACAGAGCTGATTGGCCCTGTGCTGATCACATGCCCTCCCAAGAACAAAAAAACTATCTAGCAATACACACCAAACTAAGCATGTGCAAAGTGACTCCATAGACTCTGTCTTATCAGGAGATGGATTGGGGACAGTGGAACAAGCATGCTTTACTGCATATACAGACTGATTTTACTGTTGTGGGTTTAGTAACACTTTACCAGCCTATTTGCCTTTAATAAATGAAACTTTAGTAAATGTGTATGCAGTGTCCATACAAACACCAGCAATGCCAGGGGATGCCTAAAATCAAAATGTGATTTTCTACTTTTTTTTTTTTTTGGGTCTATCTAACCCTTGTTAGCAATTGCAATTGCACATATTATTGAGTAATCAAGCGCACATGGGTTTCCTCAAAGGGGACTGTAATTTGTAGAAAGCCTTAGTGAACCATACATATAGAGGTATTGTGCTTCACATGCACATGCCAAAGTTCAAGTACAAGCCAGTTTACAGAATTCCATATGCTGGGTCTAATGGACATTTCAATGATAAAACCTTTACATGTACTGACACTTTCCTATCATACCAAGTTTTTTTTTAACATGCTATTTGTGGGGCATGTATCGTTCACTGCTTAGCAAGCTGGTCACTTTTTCAAAAAAATGTAAAGAAAAATTTTGATGTGCACATTTTGTGCTTTACCTTACAGAAGCCACAAAGGCAACAATACTTGAATGTTAAACATGCACGGCAACCTAAGATCATATCATACACATTGAATACCAGTGTACATTCAGCTAGATAGGTTCAGGGATATTGATCAATCTGCGTATGTATGTGTGCACCTGTATGTAGGTCTTCAATCCAAGCATATAATGCCAGTTTATACTTGCTCTTACCGTGTTTCCCCGAAAATAAGCCTGGGTCTTATATCCATTTTGGCAACAAAAGACACACTAGGGCTTATTTTCGGGGTAGGTCTTACCATGTAATGTGCCGTCTTCTCTCCCCCTCTCTCTCCCTGCCTGACAGGAATCCCCAGTGGTTAAAATGCTTGTAAAATCCTATAATCCACTCTATTACAGTATTTTATAATGTACAATGTGTGTGTTTATGTAATATAATTGTGCCAAATACCTTTGTTATAGCGCCGCTCTGCTCTTCTGTGACCTGCCGGAGCTCTCTTCCCTGTATTTATATTACAGAAACACACACATTGTACATTATATACAACTGTAATAGAGTGGGTTATAGGATTTTACAAGCATTTTAAACTAGGGCTTATTTTCGGGGTAGGGCTTATATTGCAGCCCTCCTGGAAAATATTGCTAGGTCTTATTTTCGGGGTAGGTCTTATTTTCGGGGAAACACGGTATTGTCTTCCTTTGGTAATTCACCTTTCCACATTACCCTTCTCAACACACATTTCATGTAAAGCTGGCCATACACTAAGTATTTTCATTCAGCCTGCGGACTGAATTAAAAAATCGACCTAATTCTAGACATGTGCATTCGTTTTCGTCCGAATGCATTTTCGTCCGAATTTCAGGGATTTTCGCATTCGTTTTAACAAACGATAATGAACGTGCAGAATCCAAAATCCGAAAGATCCTACATAAAGAATGCTTTATTTTCGCTTCTTAACGACAACAGTTCGATATAGATAGAAGATTCGACATGACGGTGACAATAGCGATCTGTGTCTATCGAACCTGCGGTTGAATGTGCCTAACCTAACTCTATTAGTCCTAGATTATTAGACATCGAGAGAAAAGATTCGACATTATAGAGACATTTATAATGTCTTGGACTGTCTTGGACTAACTCTATTAGTCCAAGATTATTCGACATAGAGAGAAAAGATTAGACATAGAGAGAAAAGATTCGACATTATAGAGACATGAAGATTCGACGAAGCAGCTAAAAACATACGATCGCTGCAATCGTACATTTCCGGTCAAATGCTCCACCCATAGGCTATAGGAAAATTCTAATGTTGGTTGACTAGTAATAATAATTAATAAATATAATTATTACTAGTCATACAACATTAGAATTCTACTATAGCTTGTGGGCGGAGCATTCGACCGGAAATGTACGATTGTGGCGTTGTACAGTTTAGCTGCTTCGTCGAATCTTCTTAGAACATTCGACAGACACCATAAGCCTTCAATTGACAGATTCGACCTTAATTAATTTGGATTTTCGGACGAATGAATTTTTTAACGAAACAAAATAAATAAAAACTAATTTCGGGAGTATCTAAATAAATGTATTTTTCGGATGAAAACGCAATTCTGAAACAAAATATTTCAGTGTGCACATGTCTACCTAATTCCTCCATAAAATACATATCTCCTGCTGCAGCTATTGTATTATGACAGCTGGCACCAGAGGCTGTCAGAATACCTGAACAGTGGCTCCATCTGATTGGATGCAGCTGCTGGTCAGCTGACCATTTTCATTAGCTAGGTGAATTATGTCTATAGCCTCTTGTAATTCAGTGTGAATATGAAAGTTCAGCTATGTGGATCTCAAACAACTCACCACCCTGGATATTTCATTACATTCAAACAATGTTCCAGTCGTTTCTCAGAAATGGTTTGGAAATAAGATAATGAATATCCTCAAATCACAGCATTAACAGTAGTTGTTTCATGTGCCAAGTCTGTATGATTACAAACAAAATTGTTACTGGTATTGGTGTAATAAATGAGATATTACCGGTAATTATTAAGAGCTGAATTGTACACATTAGCTGTGATTTGAAGGATCGTTCTGTATAAAACCACTATTTTTGTTTTTACTTTATGCAGGAGAGTTAAATTTTTGTTACGTCTCTCATGGGCTTTATTGGTTTTGATTTCCATGTGAAAAGCTAAAATACTCCAGTATTTACATTTTTCTCAAAAAGTAACCTGTGAGGAACTGTGGACCCCAGATGGACAATGCTGGTGTCCAAAGTTGTCTTCATTGCTCCTCCATGCAGAGCGGAGCCACCCTAAGACAGGAAGTGTGTTACTGGCCAGATCACCAAGTGTAAATAAGTGAAAAAAAAATACAAAAAAATACAAAACTGATCCAGCCACCACATTTCAGGATTGGTCAGCTGCAATAGATTACATTTTTGTTTTTGAGTTTAAAGTATAACTAAAGGCAAAACTTTTTTTAAAGTATTGGATAGAGTGGAGAGGGATTAGAACACCTGTCAGTTTCTGTCTGTGCCCCGTTAGGGAGATTCACCCTCTCTATTTGTCCTGTTTACTATATTCTTTGAAAGTGAAGGTAAAAGAAAATCCCAAATTGTGGGTTGTCCCCAGAAAAGAGGGGGAATCTTCCAATGGGGACACTAATTCTAGTGACCTAGGGATCCCCAAGGTATTTCCCTTCATTTGCAGGGATTTTCTCTCACTTCCTGTTTTGCCTATGGGATAGACGAGAAGTGTCAAGAAAACTCCCCACTGGGATACAGATGGCAAAAAATAAAACTGACGGGAGTTATGACTCTCCCTTACTCTATCCCAAAAAAAAGTTTTGCCTATAGTTCTACTTTATTATTGCTTAAAACATGGCCTGAATTGACTAAAAATATTTTCCTTTCCAGTTCAACACTATACTGCAAAAAGTATTGGGACACCTGCCTTTACTCGCACATGAACTTTAATGGCATCCCAGACCTATTCCGTAGGGTTTAATATTGAGTTGGCCCACCTTTTGTAGCTATAACAGCTTCAAATCTTCTGGGAAGGCTATCCACAAGGTTTGGGAGTGTACAAAAAAGACAAAATGGAAGGCATGCACACCTAGGGCATTACCAATGACATTTAATAAATGGTGAAATCAATAAAAAGTGGATACTCACAAAATGCAACTCTCAATGAGCCTTAAAATCACACAGTATGAAAACATGTGCTAGGGTCACATCAAGGGGTTAAAGCTAACACGTTTCGGGGGCACATCCCCTTGCTCAGATCTGTGCTACCTGAGGAAGGCAGCATCCACCTAGTCTTGGAATACTGATGCCATTCTTTCCCTTTACTATAGAAGACCCCTTAGCGTTGGAAGTGACTATCTTTTTTCGTGTAAGGTTTAAGAGTGTTTCTATGGGAATGTTTGACCATTCTTCCAGAAGCGCATTTGTGAGGTCAGGCACTGATGTTGGAAGAGAAAGCCTGACTCGCAGTCTCCACTCTAATTCATCCCAAAGGTGTTCTATCAGGTTGAGGTCAGGAGGCCAGTCAAATTCCTTCACTCCAAACCCACTCATCCATCATTATGGACCTTGCTTTGTGCACTGGTGTGCAGTCATGTTGGAACAGAAAGGAGCCATCCTCAAACTTATGTGGATCACAGTCTCTGCTCTAATCTATCCCAAAGGTGTTCTATAGGGTTGAGGTCAGGACTCGCTCATCCATGTCTTTATGGACATTGTTTGTGCACTGGTGCGCAGTCATGTTGGAACAGGAAGGAGCCTACCCCAAACTGTTCCCACAAAGGTGGGAGCTTGAAATTGTCCAAACCGGCTTGGTATGCTGACGCCTTAAGAGTTCCCTTCACTGGAACTAAGGAGCCAAGCCCAACCCCTGAAAAACAACCCCACATCATAATCCCCCCTCCACCAAATGATTTGGAGGGGTGGCCCAATAATTTTGGCAATATAGTGTGGATGAGCGAGTTTGGTCCTGACCTCAACCTGATAGAACACCTTTGGGATGAATTAGGGTGGAGACTGCGAGCCAGGCCTTCTCATCGAACATCAGTGCCTGACCTCCCAAATGCACTTCTGGAAAGAATGGTCAAACATTCCCATAGACGCACTCCTAAACCTTGTGGACAGCCTTCCCAGAAGAGTTGAAGCTGTTATAGCTGCAAAGGGTGGGCCAACTCAATATTGAACCCTAAAGTTCATGTGCGTGTAAAGGCAGGCGTCCCAATACTTTTGGCAATATAGTGTACACATGCCCAAGCCTGAGCATGTTTTTATGGACATTGCGGGCACATATCAAATACTGTGAGGATACAAGCTACTTGGTCGAATATTGTACATATAAGCTTTAGTAAATCAGGCCCAATGTATCTGCTCTATGCACACATACCTCCCAAACTTTTGAGATGGGAATGAGGGACACCTATCAGCAAAAGTATTCAGGCATAGGACACACCCCTTGCCACACCCCCTTAAAGGAGAATTGTACAAAAAATCAACATTGGTTAAACCCACAGGTGATTTTTTTTTATCACTACTATTCCTTCATATTGGCTTTTGGAATTTACAAATGCAGCAATTTAGAAATCGGATGAAAGGTTTGGCGCTGGAAAACACTTTTTGACAGATAAAAAATTGCATTTTATATACATCTATATAGATCAGACCAAGATGAGGGACAAATGAGGAGGAACGAGGGACAGAGGGACATTGTTCCAAATCAGGGACAGTCCCTCAAAATCAGGGACAGTTGGGAGCTATGTGCACATACTGAGAGACTTCTCCTTCATGAATAACAGACAAGGGGGTGTGAGAGCCAAAAGGTGCCATGGACATCTAGGTCACCACTGGAATCCTCATGATTGGACAGTAATGATCTAATGTACCTCAGCATATATCAAAATGTTTTTCAGGCTTAAATGCACTTTGATTTTTTTGCTGAATCATTTTCCAGCTTACTAAAACTTTGGGAAGATAAATGATCCCTTCACTGTGCATAATCCAGAATTGCTGTTGCAGTATAAAATCCAAAACGTCATTGGCTTTAGTAAAATATATTACGATTCGTAAAGCAGCCACACCACCACACTAGGCCTCCTTGTGACACCTAGAGTGCGCCTCCTTTTCTTTACTTTTCCCTGCAGTCACGGAGACAGATCTTTGATTTGTTTTAGTTTTCTTTGGAAGGAGATGTGCTTAATATAGACTTTTGTAGAAACATTTTCCATGATGCACATACGGAAATGTGTTTCTGATTTGAAACTCAGATTTTGAAGCTGGAGCAATTCATAGTGTGCTATGTGATGGAGACGGGATATTTTACAAATTTCAATTTAATAAAGCCTGCATTTATTTTGACACATATTCTTTTTTCGTTTCTGAATTCTGATTAATATGAACATGCATTTCGTTGGATGTGAATTTTAAACGTATTCTTTTATTTCCATGAGCTCTTTGGCAAACCATAGAGATCATTCCCCTTAAAGAAAGAACAAATACATGAACAATATTACTTTCCAGGGAAGGAAATAATGGTCTGTGGGCTTTGTTTAACACATAAAAAAATATTAGTTTTACTACCTTTTTGATTCCTTTGTCCCTTAAAAAATATTGCAAGTCTAATATATAATTGGCATAGGGAGTATGATCTTTGTTAGGAGGATTTTCTACTTTGAAGCTGTAACAGTATGTACCTTACAGCTTCAAATTCTCCACAAACCCTCTTTTAAAAGTGGAAGTCTACTTTAGCCCATTTACTCACATACTCAGATGTAGGTGCGGGCCTCTTTAACTCCATTTCCCACAACTCCCTGGGTTCCTGGATCTGTTTAGGGTATCTAAATCCCCTCCCCCCCTCAGATGCTTAAAGGGGCCATACCTGATGAGGCAGTGGTAGCTGTGCAAGTGATATGCAGCCAGGTGAGAGGGCCTCCAGTGTTAGAACAGGCGTGCGTGCAGCTGGGCTGGAGCCCAATAGCATGCAGCTTCTCCAGAAGATCCAGCTATTTTGGGGAGCCCCACCCTGATTGCTGCCAGAGTTGTAGTGGTGGTGGCTTTTTGTTATTAGGCCTAGGATCCCTCCAGCTGTTCTCCCATGGTACCAAAACTATCCTGGACTTCACTATGAGGGATGCAATTTATAAGGATAATCGCAAGTAGCTGTTTGTGTTCTGTATTGTTTTACTAAAGTAGTTATTCTCAGATAGACTGTCTGTTATTATAAAGCATGGGTGCTCAACCTGTAGCGCTCCAGCTGTTGCCAAACTACAAGTCCCATTAGGCATTGCAAAGCTGATGGTTACAAGCATGACTCCCAAAGGCAGAGGCAACATCTGGAGGTCCACAGGTTCAGTACCTATGTTATAGAGTCTTTTAGATTATGCTGTGCAGCCCCATTATACTCAGATTAAGTCAAAGAAACTGTGAACGGTCCGTGTTTGTGCTTTCATAATCTGTTTTGTATTATTCTGCAATTAATGCAAGCCCTTTGCCACTCTGACCCTGTTTTGCATCATTGTGGCGAAAAATGGGTGTGGTTTATGCGGGTAGTGGGAGTGGCTTAAATGGGCGTGGCTCAAAGGGTGTGTGGTTAGAGTCTGAGATGAATGAGGGATGGAGGGAGAAAGAAAGGGAGAAATAAAGGGAGAAAGAAAAAGAGAAAGAAAGAGGGAGGGAAGGAGAGAGAAGGAAGAATGGAGGGACAGCAGGCCCAGATCCTACACCACAATAGAAATATGTGTATTCCAGAGTTTAACAATCAGCAGATAAAGATACTCCAAACACTTGGTGTTAGCGCTTCAATCATCCCGGCACCATGGTTGTTATGGTGTCAGGATGATTGAAGCGCATTATTTCTATTATTACATTGTAATATAGAATGAAAATATTCAACTCACCATAATGCCGAATCAGTGTTAGCCCCGAGTGTGTCACCTGCCACGTCGCCTGCCACCAGATGCCATCAGGTGCCCCCAGCGAAGTCCGTCCTTACATCAGGTGCCCCCAGCAGAGTCCATCCTTACATCAGGTGCCCCCAGCGGAGTCTGTCCTTGCATCAGTCATCCCCAGCGGAGTCCCTCCTTACATCAGGCATACCCAGCAGAGTTCCTCCTTACATCAGGCATACCCAGCGGAGTCCCCCCTTACATCAGGCATACCCAGCGGAGTCCCTCCTTACATCAGACGTACCCAGCGGGGTCCCCCCTTACATCAAGCATACCCAGCGGAGTCCCTCTTTACATCAGGCATTCCCAGCAGAGTCCCCCCTTACATCAGGCATAACCAGCAGAGTCCCTCCTTACATCAAACGTACCCAGCGGAGTCCCTCCTTACATCAGGCATTCCCAGCGAAGTCCCTACATACATCAGGCAATCCCAGTAGAGTCCCTCCTTATATCAGGCGTCCCCAGCGGAGTCCCTCCTTACATCAGGCGTCCCCAGCGGAGTCCCTCCTTACATCAAGCGTCCCCAGCGGAATCCCTCCATACATCAGGCGTACCCAGCGGAGTCCCTCCATACATCAGGTGTACCCAGCGGAGTCCCTCCATACATCAGGCGTACCCAGCGGAGTCTCCCCTTACATCAGCCGTACCCAGTGGAGTCCCCCCTTACATCAGGCGTACCCAGCGGAGTCCCTTCATACATCAGGCGTACCCAGCGGAGTCCCTCCATACATCAGGCATACCCAGCGGAGTCCCTCCTTACATCAGGCATACCCAGTGGAGTCCCTCCTTACATCAGGTGTCCCCCCATTGAAGCCCCCCTTAATCAGGTGTGTCCTTGCATCGGTATAGCAGTGTCTTCTGTCTCAGCTGCAATTACTGTTTCCCATTCCCCGAGGGGGAACAAAGTAGAGGCGGAGCCGGCCACGTGGCTGCAATAGAAATTAAGCTGCGGCACCGCCCACCCCGCCCCTTTCAATGACGGACCAGTAGCGGGGCGGGGCCACAGCTTAATTTCTATTGCAGCCAAAAAACGGATGGCTAGTACAATAGAAAATAAAGCTGCTGCGGCGCCGCCCACCCCCACCCCTTTCCATAACAGATGGACCTGGGGCAGGGCGGGGGGTGGGCGGCGCCGCAGCAGCTTTATTTTCTATTGTACTAGCCATCCATGTTTTGGTCTTCTTAAAAATGGCAGCCGGCGGAGACATTGTCTCCGCTGGCCGTGGACCTCTAGCGGAAAATCAGGAAAACACGGATCTCCCGGGACATTTCCTGGGACAAAATAAATCCGGGAAAAGGGTGTAAATCCCGGGAATGTCCCGGGAAATCCAGGACAGTTGGCATCTATGTACAAATACACAC
Organism: Rana muscosa; assembly: GCA_029206835.1. Lineage (NCBI taxonomy): Eukaryota > Metazoa > Chordata > Amphibia > Anura > Ranidae > Rana > Rana muscosa. Next base: position 846,033,360 of record CM055121.1, read on the forward strand.
AGTGTCTAAGTGGTTAGCACTTCTGCCTTGCAGCTCTTGGGTCATTGCTTCAAATCCCAACCATGACACTACCTGCCTGGAGTCTGCATGTTCTCCCTGTGCCTGCGTGGGTTTCCTCCGGATATTCCGGTTTCCTCCTACGCTCCAAAGACATGCTGGTTGGTTTATTGGCTCCAGTCTAAATTGGACCTAGTATATGAATGTGACTTTAGATTGTAAGCTCCTTGAGGGCAGGGACTGATGTAAATATTTATTTAAATTTACAGTGTTATATAAGTACGTGTGATAAAATAAATAAATATTAGGACTAGGAGACCTGGCTTTGATATAAATTACTGAGAATATCTGTCAATAATAATAGGTCAGGGTGAGAGTTATATAGCATAGTTCCCCTTAGGGGCCACAGTGTACCCAGCTCAAATAGCCAGCAAACTTCCCACCTCTGTGTCTGTTGCAAAATACGATCTGTCACTAGAAGTGTGAGCCAGGCTTGGCACACAAATACAATCAGAACTGATGATTAAATTATTCACATCAGTCATGGAATGGTGCTAAAGATAGAACACTGAACTTTGGTTAATGCAAGATCTATAATGGCACACATCAAAGACCTGAATTCATAGGTATTCTGACATTCATTGTTCTACTATGTAAATTAACAGGAAAGTGGTGTACTGTATGTAAGTGGTATGTGGACCACTTCCTAAACAGGTGCATTGGGCTGAATGTAAGCAAATTGTCACATAAGGCAATTCTGTGGCAACCCTGGGGCAATTTTGCCACACTTTTGCATAATGGGAAAGTGTAGCAAATCTGCCACACCTGGTTCACACTGAACGCAAACTCTTTTCTGCTTGTTTTCCGTGTGTTCCCATGCATCCCATTTATTAATAAATGTCCCTCAGTGTGAACTTCTGGTAGAAGATTGGTTGCCTGTCTGTCTCCGGCTTCAATACCTTCTGGGGGACAATTATCAATGTATAAAAGCATTTAACATGACAGCCAAGTAAATGGTATTTTCAGAAGTCATGGCTGACTCTATATATTCTCACTATCAACTTCTTCAGGACAGGTGCAGCATACTCAGGTTACGTCTTATATCCCTTCTTTCGCTCTATATGCAAAAAAAAGTGTTTAGTAATGGACTTGACTAATTCTATTGCATCTATTCAACAGGAAGTCTCAGCTGTCAGGAAACACATGAGCCAAGTGCAGTCGGCCTGTAATCCTTTGAGGTGAGACCCTGATCTGGAGGTGTGGACGGTGGGGGCATATTACCAGAAACTATGAGTGGGAGGAGAGCCCAGTTCCCTCATGTAAGCCATTAAACTAGGAGTTCCTGGGGCAGAGAGACGACCTGCAAGAATTATTATTGTAGCGATACCCCCTAGAGGGCTGCTGATTATAATTTTGGGTCCTGCCGTTACCCCACCTTTCACTGTCCCAGTACTATTAGTCTATGATAGGAGATGTCAAACAGATGTGAGCGACAATCACTTCAGTCTTTTTCCCCAATGCTTTAGTAATAAACTTGAAGTAGGAAAAAGGATATAGGATTAGGGGAAGTTCAGATACCTTATTGCAGATCACTGATCACTGATTACTTGGATCCAGAGGACAAAATAGCTTTCTGTCAGCGGATCTTGCAACACCGACCTAGCAGCCGGTATGATGCACAGACAAGTCTCTCTCACAGACTTAGCGATAACTGCACAGTACCAGAACCTTTAAGCCCTCCGGCAGTACTGTGAGGTAGGTTAGCTTCGGTACGTCCTCCAAACGAGTTACCAGGCCCCTCCTGAGAAACCAGCCTTCGTCCTGGTTCTCTCCAGCAAGAGTCCCCTTCCTGGATATGCTCCGTTTGATTTGGCTTCTTCCGCGCAGGCAAGACAGCACAGGCCCACCTCCGGTTAAGTAGACCCCAGACAGGCTTCTGGGCCTACTTGTAGTAACATAGCCTCAGGCCTGGACGGCCATGAGGCAGAAAGCCTCGAGGTAGAAAAGTGACACAGCCTTAGGCCAGGAGGGCCATGAGGTCAGAGAGAATCAAACATGGAGTCTGCCCCTCTCCCAGAATGCACAGCAGCAAGAACACCCCCACTGGGCTGTTTCTGGGGAAAGAATATTCAATACACTTCAGCTTGCTGTATTTCTCACACTGGCCTGTGGTGACAAAATTGGAACAGAAGCTAATTTAAACTTGTACAATCAATCTGAACTATTTACAATTCAGACAAACACTAAATTTACAAAATAGCCCCTATTCTTTAGGAACAGGGCGCTACATTATTAATCACATGCCTTTCTAGTGTGTAAAAGTCCTTATAGACTATGGCTTCCTTTACCAGACATTTTTTTTTAGCTTTTAGGTTCTCCGAGCCTAAAGCCACACTTCTCTATCTATTTTTCAAAGCTGTTGCACGTGTCTTAGTGAATTAAATCACAGCACTGCTAAGACATTTATATTCAGGTAAGGACACTCTTTATAAAGCTAGTGAGTTCAAGTAGATTTAAACCCCAACTGGATGACATTTAGTTTGCTGAAAAACTGTATATCATAAACAAGTCCCTCCTTTTTTAATTACAAAATAAATGTCACCGTGTTTATCCTTTAGGTTTAGGGGATCAGTACTGCTGATCACCTGCAGCCCCTTTTGCAGCCCCCCCTGTCAACATGCAAAATTGTGTCCCCTTCATTTTCAGCCTGTCACAGACAACAACCTGCATTTGTTGATTTCTGTAGCCATTGCATACAATATGGTTCAATGCATCAGGGAGGTCTTCTCTCTCTAGTAGTCTAACCCTTAGCAACATGAAACTACTTTGCAAATTGTAACCTTCGGTATCCAGTTACTGCTGTAGAACATAGTTAAAAACAGAAACAACAACTGCATGTGCTTTGATACTACATAATATTACTAGTGATGTTTAGCTTTATTGGAAACTCCTGAATGACATCATCTATCTACAGTTTTCTTCTCTCTTTATGCCTTAGGTATCTCAGAATCTGTGGTACTGACTTAATGTAAATAACCCAACATCAGAAGGCCACAGAAAGATTGTACGATAGGTGGGATCATGTCTACCCATTATCAGTTGTGTAGAGACTCACTACTATATGTTTTGTAGCTCAAGCTGTAGGCAGATGCAGACATTCCTCACACCTGTAAGTGGAACTTTGCCAATGTTACAGGGGAATAGAGGTCTAATAAAGGAAATTGTCCCACTATGGACTCTGTCAGTCATCATTGAGAAGGTGGGTAACATGTAATGGAATGGAATGGACACCGCTCTCCCAATCAACTCATGTAAGTAGGAAATAAGGAACGGCTTCACTTTTCCATGCCTCGCCACAAACCACATCCACTTATGCGCTTTGCCCTGCCCACCAGGACTTAGTGACTAGACTTCAGTGGGTGGGGTGAAATGCATCACCTGGAGTGGTTTCTGGAAAAGCGCAGGCTGAGGCTGTTCCTTATCTCCTTTTTACATGAGATGGTTGAGAGAGTGACATCAATTCCACTCCATTACATGTTACTTCCTGGATGAATATAGTAAGACGCCAACACCCCATCTCCTAAGATCAAAGGGAAGAATCTTCTCCTCAGCTTGGGTGGTGCTTCAAGGTTTATATCTGGGAAGGTAGGTGTCTGATTGGATGCCAAATTCCTGCAAGACTTCAGGTGGCCATTTTGATGCAGGACCCTTTAATGAGGGGATCCCACATCATATGAGTGTGCCTTTGCCGAGTGATAGTTTAAGGAAAGCAACCCACTAGTTAGGGGCAGTGATAAGTGCAGGGAAAGGTTCCTGGCAAGTAGGGATAGTATAGGGGACACTGTCAGGTGCAAAAAAAGTGCAAAAAAGTGTTCTGAGGATTTATTTCAGTGTGTCAGTACAGCTATGGACATAAAAGATCCCACCACCCGTCCAACAGGGGCTGTCCTCTGGTAACATTACTGTGAATTACATTACAGAAGTCTATATTAAATCTATCTTGCACACCAGTGTGCCATAACATTATTCCATTGTAACTGCTATAACTCCAAATAATCACTATAATGTTACTGCAGTGCTGAATACCATGTGTGTGTGTGGTTCCTCCTGAGTGGGTACCATGGTTGAGTCCCCACCTGTAAACCAACAAACAGAAATGAAGCACACACATTATATTGCTTCCTTTCTAAAGCCTTCTACACACGGGCTGAAAATATAACCAGCCTTTAAAGTGGAGTTCCACCCTAAAGTGGAACTTCCGCTCATCGAATTCCTCCCCCCCTCCGGTGCCACAATTGGCACCTTTCGGGGGGAGGGGGAACAGGATACCTGTCAAAGACAGGTATCCTTTCCCACTTCCTGGAGTCTGGCCGCGGCCGTGACGCGACCTTGACGTCACCGCAGGGCTCCCTCCTCCTCCTCCCCTGGCTGCCGGGCTAATAGGAGAGAGGAGAGGGGCCTCGTGCATGCACAGTAGGGTTCCCGGTGTGAAGCTGAAAGGCTTCACTGCCGGGTTCCCTTACCTGCAATGGCAATGGCAGCACCCGACAGCTGATGTGAAACATCAGCTGCGGTGCCGACATTGAGGCACACCAGGACAGGTAAGTCTCTGTTTATTAAAAGCCAGCAGCTGCAGTATGTGTAGCTGCTGGCTTTTAATTTTTTTTTTTTTTGCCCGTGGTTGCCTGGAACAGCCCTTTAAAGTAAGGTGCACATGGAAGGGGCTTTGCCATTGTCCTGTCAAAGCTAGTTATAGATTGGGTTGGTCGCCATTTATCTTTGCAGCTGAATTTGATGCAGAGATGCATTGGATACCTCCAGCTGCCATTGTGCTCTTGCTGAGTGTCCAATGCATTCTCTAGCCTTTAAAGTGACACTAAGCCCACGTTCACACTGGGGCTGCGGGAGTGAAGCCTGCGAGTTCAGCTGAACTCGCACAATTTCACTCCCGCTGGCAGTCCCGATTTCGGCCGCGATTTCAAAGACATCTGAAACAGATGTCAATGTAAATCGCGGCTGAAATCGCAAAAAGTAGTACAAAAACTACTTTTTGTAATCGGTGCAGCGCCGCAGATGCGGCGTCGCACCAATTAGGACGGTGCCATTGGCCACAATTTGCTGCAAATTTCGCCGATTTGACATGCGATTTGACATGTCAAATCGCATGTCAAATCGCACCAGTGTGAAGCAGGGCTTTAGGTTCAGGTTTTTTTCTTTTTAAATAAAAAACATGTCATACTTACCTCCACTGTGCAGCTCATTTTGCACAGAGTGGCCCCGATCCTCCTGTTCTGGGGTCCCACGGCGGCGTCATTGGGATTTGATTGACAGCAGCAGGAACCAGTTGCTGCGCTGCCATCAATCTATCCAATCAAAGCCGGGACTCTGTGGAGAGAAGGAGGGCGGGGACGCGCCCACGGAAATTCAGGGCTCAGGTAAGTAAAACTGGGGGGGGGGCTGGCGGGCCGGACACTGCAAGGTGTTTTTTCACCTTAATGCATAGGATGGTTTACAACCCCTTTCAGGAGGATAGGGTTACCTCCAGGAAAACCTGCCCTTAATTTATCCACTGCTTTATGTGCTCCATTTTGGAAACTCTCAAAACTCTAGAGTTAGGACCACAGTATACAGAGAAGCCTTGGCGAGATACTGTGGCTTTCACATATGTTTGCAAAAGTGTGAAACTAAAACCTCTGTTTTAACATGAACTGTTAAACAGGGATAATTTAGTTTTGTTGCAGGCTAGCTGGTAAGTGTGCTGGAAATTTTTCTAATGTTTGTATTGTCTTTATAGGTGTCTTGTGAGTCCAGGAACCTGGGGACAAGGGTGTAACTATATAGCAAACTACCGTATCTGATTGCTTCTGAGCCAAGAAGCACAGGAGACCCAATGCATTCTGGTCCACAGTGGCCTGTGCAGGTAGAAGTAGCATTTGGCAAATATATTTGGAAAAACAATGAACGTGCATTAAAATTGAGAATCTCTGTAAAATTGCTATGAAAACATTAAGTATTTTGTACTGCTAGAGGTATTGCCTGTTAGAAAGGGATTGGAGACGCCACATTGCCCTTTGACTGATTTGCTATGAGGGTCCTATCACACATTTTCAGCCTTGCTTGGGGAACTATAATATATAACTTTTGATACTTCTTGGTAAGAGTTGCCCCCACCCCACTCCATTGGTTAACAAGGTTGTTAATCACAGCGATTGGCCAGTAGGGTGGTCAATAGATGGAAGAAAGCAACTTAGCTAACGGCTTTGTCGCAAATTGTCAGAATTTGTATATTAGAGTGCCATGGGCCTCCAAGATAGTTGGTAAAATGTTTGAAGTTAGCCTGCATTTTCTTCATGTTTTCGATTTGATAGCTATGATAAACTGACATTATTCAGTGGACTGAAATGATGTAAGAGCCTGCTGGCACATCAAGGTGCTGAATGTTGCCTGATTCTTATAATCAGATCATTATAGGACTAATCAGAGGAAAGCAGGACAATGGGGTGCTTAGTTATCCAAATGAATCTAATGTCAGGTCAAAAAAAGAAAGCTCATTGGTGCCTATGACAAATAAAAATAGATATTTTCATGCTCCAGTGTTCACCTGCTTTCAGGCAATAAACTAAAACTGTTACGTAAATCTTGTCACATATTGAATCATGATCGTTTATATGTTAATCACAGCAAGTTACAGGTTATCAAGTAATGCCTTTTCAACATATAGATTTTTAAAATCAATACATATTGAGCCTATTTCAACCAGGTTTCAGGAAAGATTAAATTCCCATTACAAATATTTGCTTGGTCCAATATAATTAATCACAGGAAAAATATATCTTATGTATTTTGAGGCCCTGTAAATGATTACCATGTTGCTAAGGAAGTGTATAGGAGCAAACAATTACCATTTTTGCCCACTCATTCCTATTTCTAAAGAAATTGGAAAAAGGGAAATAAGTAACCAACAGAAGTTATGAAACCTATGAGTACACATTAGCCAAAAGCCCTGATCAAGTTGCATTTGTACATGGAGTGATGTGCTCCTAGGCTTCTAGAGAAATATATTTTGCACTCTCAGCTCACCACATTAAAGTTCATCCCATCCATGAGTTAAAACCGAATTCCAAGCAAATATGTCAGTTCTGTATAGAGCAGAGATGTTCTGTCAACTCCTTATTGTTGACTTTTTGAACTATTTGACAGGTGTTAGACGGAACAGGAAATTTGTGTAAATCTCCCCCGCAACAACACAGACAGCAATAAAAAAAATCTTAGTACAGAGGAAAAGGTTATCCTCTGCCAGAATATCAGTGATTAGCTGCAGGGTGAGGTTCCAGATGGGTAGAAAGGATAGGGACATGCCATAGGGACAGGGATAGGGGACATGCCATCCTTCCAAGTTCCTGGAAACCTCCCCATTTGGGTACGGACCGGCCAGGCTGCATTCTGTCCCTCAAGACAGATGTTGTCGACACATCTGAGACATGCTCCGCCACACATTGCTGTCATATACTGTGAGTGTTCCTGATTGTGTTAATGCAAGTTCTGTTCTCTGCAACCATACTCCAAGTGCACCAAACCATGCTGCACCTTCCCTCAGGAGTAAGAGTGTGACGAGTGGTGCGGCTGGCTAAGTCAGATCAAATAGGTCTCCCTGATATCATCGGTATATACACTGGGGCAAAAAAGTATTTAGTCAGCCACCAATTGTGCAAGTTCTCCCACTTAAAATTATGAGAGAGGCCTGTAATTGTCATCATAGGTATACCTCAACTATGAGAGACAAAATGTGGAAACAAAACCAGACAATCACATTGTCTGATTTGGAAATATTTTTTTTTGCAAATTATGGTGGAAAATAAGTATTTGGTCACCTACAAACAAGCAAGATTTCTGGCTCTCACAGACCTGTATCTTCTTCTTTAAGAGGCTCCTCTGTCCTCCACTCATTACCTGTATTAATGGCACCTGTTTGAAATTGTTATTAGTATAAAAGACACCTGTCCACAACCTCAAACAGTCACACTCCAAACTCCACTATGGTGAAGACCAAAGAGCTGTCGAAGGACACCAGAAACAAAATTGTAGACCTGCACCAGGCTGGGAAGACTGAATCTGCAATAGGCAAGCAGCTTAGTGTGAAGAAATCAACTGTGGGAGCAATAATTAGAAAATGGAAGACATACAAGACCACTGATAATCTCCTTTGATCTGGGGCTCCATGCAAGATCTCACCCCGTGGGGTCAAAATGATCACAAGAACGGTGAGCAAAAATCCCAGAACCACACAGGGGGGACCTAGTGAATGACCTGCAAAGAGCTGGGACCAACTTAACAAAGGCTACCATCAGTAACACACTACGCCGCCAGGGGCTCAGATCCTGCAGTGCCAGACGTGTCCCCCTGCTTAAGCCAGTACATGTCCGGGCCCGTCTGAGGTTTGCTAGAGAGCATTTGGATGATCCAGAAGAGGATTGGGAGAATGTCATATGGTCAGATGAAACCAAAGTAGAACTGTTTGGTAGAAACACAACTCGTCGTGTTTGGAGGAGAGAGAATGCTGAGTTGCAACCAAAGAACACCATACCTACTGTGAAGCATGGGGGTGGCAACATCATGCTTTGGGGCTGTTTCTCTGCAAAGGGAACAGGACGACTGATCCGTGTACATGAAAGAATGAATGGGGCCATGTATAGTGGGATTTTGAGTGCAAACCTCCTCCCATCAGCAAGGGCATTGAAGATGAAACGTGGCTGGGTCTTTCAGCATGCCAATGATCCCAAACACACCGGCCGGGCAACGAAGGAGTGGCTTCGTAAGAAGCATTTCAAGGTCCTGGAGTGGCCTAGCCAGTCTCCAGATCTCAACCCTATAGAAAACCTTTGTAGTGAGTTGAAAGTCTGTGTTGCCCAGCGACAGCCCCAAAACATCACTGGTCTAGAGGAGATCTGCATGGAGGAATGGGCCAACATACCAGTAACAGTGTGTGACAACCTTGTTGTGAAGACTTACAGAAAACGTTTGACCTCTGTCATTGCAAACAAAGGATATACTGTATAACAAAGTATTGAGATGAACTTTTAATATTGACCAAATACTTATTTTCCACCATAATTTGCAAAAAAAAAATTCCAAATCAGACAATGTGATTGTTTGGATTTGTTTCCACATTTTGTCTCTCATAGTTGAGGTATACCTATGATGACTAGGGTTGAGCGGACCCGAACTGTAAAGTTCGGGCCCGTACCGAACTTTTGGGGTCCAGGACCCGAACCATTGACTGTATGTTCGGGTTCGGGTCCGGTGTTCGGCAATATGCATGTAAAGTCACGCTTGTTTCCTGTGCTTAGAACTGTCCCTGCACAAAGTGTCATTTCTGAAAGAAAAAAAAGTCATTTAAAACTCACTCGTGGCTATAATGAATTGTCGGCTCCCGGCAATACATAGAAAAGTCATTGATAAAAAAAAAAAAAAGTGTGGGGGTTCCCCTAAATTCAATTACCATGCCCTTCAGGTCTGGTATGGATATTAAGGGGAACCCTGCCGCAAATTTAAAAAAAAAATGCGCGCGGTTCCCCCAAATATCCATACCAGGCCCTTCAGGTCTGATATGGATTTTAAGGGGAACTCCACCCCAAATTTTAAAAAAAAATGGCGTGGAGTACCCCCAAAAATCCAGACCAGACCCTTTATCTGAGCACGCAACCTGGCAGGCCGCAGGAAAAGAGGGGGGGACGAGAGAGCGCCCCCCCCTCCTGAACCATTCCAGGCCACATGCCCTCAACATGGGGAGGATGTCCCCATGTTGATGGGGACAAGGGTCTCATCCCCACAACCCTTGCCCGGTGGTTGTGGGGGTCTGCGGGCGGGGGGCTTATCGGAATCTGGAAGACCCCTTTAACAAAGGGGACCCCCAGATCCCGCCCCCCCCCCTATGTGAATTGGTAATGGGGTAAATTGTACCCCTACCATTTCACAAAGAAAGTGTAAAAAATTGTAAAAAAAATACACAGAAAACCATTGGGAAAGTCCTTTATTTAAAAAAAAACAAAAAACATTCCAGCGATGAAATCCAGTGTCCCACGGCGATCCCGATGTCCAGCGCTGTCCAGACGAAATGTCATTGGCTGAGCCTGAGCGGACCTGATGGGGAACTTCCTCGGCAGTGTATTAAATGAATAGACCCACCCCTTCTAAAGTTCCCCATCAGGTCCGCTCAGCCAATGACGTAGTGTAAGGCTGAGGACCTGATGCGGAACGTGAGAAGGGGCAGGTCTATTCATGTATTATACTGCGGAGGAAGTTCCCCATCAGGTCCGCTCATCCAATGACGTAGGTGGGGTCTGACATACGAGGGTGCGGACCTGATGGAGAACTTCATCCACAGTATAATACATGAATAGACCCGCCCCTTCTCACGTTCCGCATCAGGTCCTCAGCCTTACACTACGTCATTGGCTGAGCGGACCTGATGGGGAACTTTAGAAGGGACGGGTCTATTAATTTAATACACTGCCGAGGAAGTTCCCCATCAGGTCCGCTTAGGCTCAGCCAATGACATTACGTCTGGACAGCGCTGGACATCGGGATCGCCGCGGGACACTGGATTTCATCGCTGGAATGTTTTTTTTTATTTTTGTTTTTTTTATTTTTATTAAAGGACTTTCCCAATGGTGTCTGTGTATTTTTTTTACTATTTTTTACACTTTCTTTGTGAAATGGTAGGGGTACAATGTACCCCATTACCAATTAACATGGGGGGGCAGGATCTGGGGGTCCCCTTTGTTAAAGGGGTCTTCCAGATTCCGATAAGCCCCCCACCCGCAGACCCCCACAACCACCGTGCAAGGGTTTTGGAAATGAGGCCCTTGTCCCGATCAACATGGGGACATCCTCCCCATGTTGAGGGCATGTGGCCTGGTACGGTTCAGGAGGGGGAGGGGCGCTCTCTCATCCCCCCTCTTTTCCTGCAGCCTGCCAGGTTGCGTGCTCGGATAAAGAGTCTGGTCTAGATTTTTGGGGGTACTCCACGCCATTTTTTTTTATTTGGGGTGGAGTTCCCCTTAAAATCCATACCAGACCTGAAGGGCCTGGTATGGATATTTGGGGGAACCGCACGCATTTTTTTTTTAATTTGCGGCGGGGTTCCCCTTAATATCCATTCCAGACCTGAAGGGCCTGGTAATTGAATTTGGGGGAACCCCCACGCTTTTTTTAAAAATTTTTATCAATGACTTTTCTATGTATTGCCGGGAGCCGACAATTCATTAATAGCCGCGAGTGAGTTTTAAATGACTTTTTTTCCTTCAGAAATGACACTTTGTGCATGGACAGGTCTAAGCACGGTAAACAAGCGCGAATAGTCCTCAGAAGTTCGGGTCCCCATTGACTTCAATGGGGTTCGGGTTCGGGGTCAAGTTCGGGTCAAGTTCGGTCCCGAACTCGAACTTTTTACCGAAGTTCGGCCGAACCCGTCGAACCCGAACATCCAGGTGTCCGCTCAACTCTAATGATGACAATTACAGGCCTCTCATCTTTTTAAGTGGGAGAACTTGCACAATTGGTGGCTGACTAAATACTTTTTTGCCCCACTGTTTGTGGCAATAAGCCGGCTAAGTAAAGAATTATACTTGGAATCTCATTATAGCTCTATACTCTGGGGAACAGGTACATTTAGTCCAATTGCCATCTGGTTGCCATTGGTAGATACACTTAATATAAAAATTTATATAAATTAATTATTAAATTAATATAATATTAATATAAAAATTAATCACATTTTAAGCTCATTTAGACCAGTGTTTCTTTATGTCATCAACTCTGAGTTGTATTCATTGCTCATGAAAGTAAAACAAGGGGTGCATTAAATGCATGAATAATTAGAAGACTATTAAAGTGGATGTAAACACACTCTCATCCTTCCTAAACTACTGCCATAGTGCTGATCTATAAGGATATAGATGCCTCCTGCATGTATCCTTATCTGTCAAATGTCTCCCCTCTGTCTGTTATAAGACCTGAAAAACTGCAGATTCTGTGGGTGGATCTGTTGTGTGGAGCTCGGTGGGTGTAGTCGTGATGTCAGTAGACTTCCCGCCCACCTCTACACTCCCCTTGTCAACATGCATTTTCTCCTGTGTATTCCTTCTGCTAAAATCCAGAAAAGTAACCACATGACTTCAGAAAAGGAGTGGGGGTGGGAATTAAAAAATAATGCCTGTCTCAGGCTTAGTGCATGAGATATGTAAATAACCTGTCATTCATAGCAAGGGGGTGGAACGCACAAAAGTTCTCCTGTTTGTCCGTTTATCTCACTGAAAAAATAAAAGAGGATTGCTCAGAGCTGGATTAACTCTGTGGCAAGACTGGGCACAGATGATAGGAAATCGTATACACTACATTGTGACAGCAAAAAAATGAATAAAAAAATAAATTCGGGTTTACATCCACTTTAAGTACCACTGCAAAAAAAAATTTGTGTTGGATTGGTTAATTGGTTATTTTGTACAGGTGACATGGACTTGAGGCATTGAAATTGTCTACTTTCAAATCATATTGGGAGAAACTTGACCACACTTGGAAAGTGATGGACCCACTTAGCCAGTCTGTTTAATTTTTCTTACAGTACTGGTGGTACACAAAATATTATTGCAAGGATTCTTCTTGCATTGCGCTGTCAATTAAAAACTTAAAACTTCAGATATCAAAATAATTTGCTTTCCTGATTATGGAAAGTTTGGACTTAGAGTGGAGCTGTGGCCAAAAAAAAAAAAAAAAGCCCCCTCTTATTTCAGTAGCTGCTGTCACTGTGAAGTAAATTATCCTCCAAACTTGCCAGGGAAACATCTTAGTCTTAAATTCTCTATACAGTGCCTTGAAAAAGTATTCATACCCCTTGAAATTGTACACATTTTTGCCATTGTACAACTTAAATGTATTTTATTGGGATTTTATGTGATAGACCAACACAAAGTGGCACATAATTGTGAAGTGGAAGGAAAATGAAAAATGGTTTTCCAAATTTTTTACAAATAAATATCGGAAAAGTGTGACGTGCATTTGTACTCAGCCCCCCTGAATCAATACTTTGTAGAACCAGCTTTCTCTGAAATTACAGCTGCAAGTCTTTTTGGGGATGTCTCTACCAGCTTTGCGCATCTAGAGAGTGACATTTTTGCCCATTCTTCTTTGCAAAATAACTCAAGCTCTGTTAGATTGGATGGAGAACATCCGTCAACAGCAATTTTCAAGTCTTGCCACAGATTCTCAATTGGATTTAGGTCTGGACATTGACTGGGCCATTCTAACACATGAATATGCTTTGATCTAAACCAGGGATCCTCAAACTACGGCCCTCCAGCTGTTGCGGAACTACAAATCCCATGAGGCATTGCAAAACTCTGACATTCACAGACATGACTAGGCATGGTGGGAATTGTAGTTCCTGAACACCTGGAGGGCCGTAGTTTGAAGACCCCTGATCTAAACCATTTAATTGTAGCTCTGGCTGTATGTTTAGTGTCGTTGTTTTTTTTTTTAAATATGTAAATATTTGAATGTCCACTGCCTTACCACAATTAAGAGGCCAGGCTATGGACATTTGCAAAAGGGGCACAGACAAAAAAAAGGCTGGCACAGCTTTTAACCTTCACACACTCTACTATTAAAATTGTTTTTATAGCTGTTGTATTTCTGCTAGGGAGACTTTCCTTAACTTCCAGTCCCAATGACAACACTACAAGAAGTGAGGAAAAATCTCCTCAAGGGGGTCACAAACACCAATACAACTTGACTATTATGACTTTACACCTTGAGGAGTAAAGATTGGAATAATTAAGAAAATATGACAAACATTTGCCTACTTTGCCCAGGTTCACACTGGGCTGCGGGAGTGAAGTCGTGCAAGTTCAGCTGAACTCGCACGATTTCACTCTCGCTGGCAGTCCCGATTTCCGCCACGATTACAAAGACATCTGCGCAGGTTTCTGCACAGATGTCAATGTAAATCGCGGCCCGAAATCACAGAAACTACTTTTTGAAATCGGTGCAGCGCCGCAGATGCGGCGTCGCACCGATTAGGACGGTGCCATTGCAATTTGCGGCAAATACCGCCGTTTTGACATGTGATTTGACATGCCAAATCGCATGTCAAAACGCACCAGTGTGAACCAGGGTTTTATGTCATATCATATGATCTCCTAATCTGTTGGCTGTTTATTACTGCTATGTACTGTAGCTTTGAAAATAAAGTTTAAAAAAAAATTGGACTGAGGTCCTAAGCTTTTACAACTCTGTCAAAATTTACAAACGAGAACGTTTTGGCTGGAGTTCCACTTGATATCGCTTATGGAATGGAGGCAAATTTTCTGCATTGATTAATGGGCAACATGGTACAACACTCTTGCTAGAACTGTGTGTAGAAAACCATAATGGAAAATTAAACGTGCGCTCACTGTTAGCACATGTTCCTTTCTGACTTAAGTTGGCAAATTTTCCAAGTTGATGCTTATATTCATTCTTTCACTTCCACAATTTGTACTTTTAAATGTCAGATTACACTGTTTTTACAATGTTTTATTCTGTTCTATGAAGTAGTGGAAACTTTTACAATGGCATATGCATCATTAATGAAAGTGAAGAAAAACATTCACTTGCATTATACATTCAGCATCCCACTTGCTTAGAATCATTTCCATGTTCAAACCTTGCAGGGGCATCAGGACAGAAATCTGACTCATGCTGACCTGGTTGGACCTCTCCAGCATGTTGTCGTACTAAGTATTATACAGAGCAAGTCAATCGGGACTCATAGAAACTGTCTGGTTTTCACTCCTTTGTTTATTGGAAAAAAATAGTAAAACAGTTCAGTTTAACTCTGGTATAAGCAAATATTGTCTAAGTATAAGATGTGTGTGTACCCTTACTTGAATCTTAGTGTCCTTTGTGTATTTCTTCCATATCTGTGCAGTAATCAAATGTAAAATGTTGCCTTTGTGCAGAAGCTTCCTGTAATAGAATGACCAGTCATAGCTGCTCTCTCTCCTTGTACAGGGTGACTGGTCTTGTATCCTCCCCCTCCTTTAGTTTTCTGCAGGCAGCTTGTAGTGAGAGAACCTGCTGGGTCCCTCCCATAGCTCTGCACCATGCACAGGCTATGTACAGCACAGTAAGTCGCAAGATATTAAAGTAGAACTATAGGCAAAACCTTTTTTTTTTTTTTTTTTTAGATAGTAAGGGAGGGTCAAAACCCCTGACAGTTTATTTTTTTGCCATCTGTGTCCCATTGGAGACATTTCTTTCACTTTCTGTCCCATAGCCAAAACAGGAAGTGAGAGGAAGTCCCTGCAAATTAAGGTAATCCCTTGGGGCTCCCCAGGTAGGGTGACCACGTGTCCTTGATTGCCCGGGCACCTTCATTCCAGGACAATACAGTGTCCCGGAGTGAAACCGACACAGCCACCCCCCGGGCCGATCTGATGGCCCCAAAAAAGGCTGCCACATCACCGCTTTACTCACAAACAGTACTTGTCCTGGCCGGGAATGCCTGGAGGAGCACAATCCCGCCCCCTGCTTGTGAATGGAGAAATCATAAATCCTGACTATTGTGTCTAATGACTGTGCTGTGATTCGTTACAACACAAGCTGATTTTTGGGATAGGGGTGTCCCTGAATGGTAGTTTGGAAATGTGGTCACCCTATCCCCAGGTCACCAGAACTAGTGTCCCCATTGGAAGATTTCCCCTCTATTACTTTTCTGGGGACAAATCAAATCAAATTGTAGGATTTTCTCTTACTTTCACCTTCAATGATAATGGTAAACAGGACAAATAGAGAGGGGGAATCTCCCTAATGGGGGGCACAGACAGCAATAAAAACTGACAAGTGTTCAAGTCCATCTCTACTCTGTCGAAAAACAAACTGTATTTTTGAAGGCATTAGAATTAAAGTATAACTAAAATAAATACTTTCTTTTTTTAGTTTTGGATAGAGTGGAGAGGTATTAGAACACCTACTAGGTTTTTATTGCTGTCTGTGCTCTCATTAGGAAAATTAACTCTCTCCATTTGTCCTGTATACCATTATCATTGAATGTAAAAGGAAAAAATAAAATCCCAAATTGTGGGTTGTCCCCAGAAAAGTAATAGTGGGGACACTAGATCTGGTGACCTGGGGATCCCAAAGGAATTCTCTTTATTTGCAGGGATTTGCTCTCACTTCCTGTTTGGTTATGAGACAGGAAGTGAAGGGAAATATCTGCAATGGGACACAGATGGCAAACAATTTAATCTGACAGGGGTTATAACCCTCTCTTGCTCTATCCAAAATGAAGAAAAACTTCTACTTTAATATTCTTTGCGGCTATTGAGGATATTTTTCAATTAAAGTTTTTTGTGCCTGGAGTTCAGCTTTAAGAGACTTGGTCACCCTTTCAGGAAAATGTAATGCTTTCTGCCTATTCAGGGAAAGGTGATAGAGCCCCTATGACCCTTTTGACTGCCTGAGCCTTTTTTTTTGGCATTTTTTTTTCCACCTATGTTAAAATGTATATTTTATGCCTGAAGATTATTTAAAAATCCCAAAACATTATTTGCTTTCTAAAAGCAGAAACCCTGGAGAATAAAATGATGTTAGCTGCAAATTTTTGTCTCATGATATTAGCTCAGGTTTCAGGAAAAAATACAATGTAATTCATTTTAGTGCACACAAACGCAATATATACCAGATTGCAATGAGTAAATAGATACCAAAAATGTCAAGCCTTACAATTGTGCATGTCTGTGAAACAGCAATGAACTATGGTAACTAAAATTGTTCATAGGGCAATGAGGAAAAAATGAAGACGTCTGGATAGCCGCACTCCAATCCAACGTGGCTTTTATTGGAAAAATAAAATAAAATAAAACAGGCACTACATGTCACAGCAACGGGGTAACAGGGACAGCTAACGTGTTTCACACTTAGGAGTGCTTACTCATAGCTAGTTATGACTCATAACTAGCTATGAGTAAGCACTCCTAAGTGTGAAACACGTTAGCTGTCCCTGTTACCCCGTTGCTGTGACATGTAGTGCCTGTTTTATTTTATTTTATTTTTCCAATAAAAGCCACATTGGATTGGAGTGCGGCTATCCAGACTTCTTAATTTTTTCCTCATTGCCTTGTGCATTGCCAGCACCCTTGGTTCCTGGAGAGGTATTTGTTGTTGGGGTGAGTCTATTTGGAGCGGTAATTTTTGTTTTGTAAAATTGTTCATAGGCGATGCTTTAAAAGTATTAAAAGCACTTAATGGGCAAAGGGACAGTGTCTAGAGTCTAAAGGAAACTTGTACTGAAATATAGAGGATACCACTGCTTACCTCTCCTTTTGAAAATGCAAGTTGTCTGGCTCTAATGATGATCACAAGGTGTCAATACTTTGTGTTGCACTAACCCAGAATAGGTATGCAGATCACAAGCGCTGACTTCATTCAGACTTCCCTTTATGTATTTACAGTAGGTCAAGGACTAAAAAAATCAGAAACAACCTTGAAACTAGCATTTTCAAAAGGAGTGTCAGCAATGGTGGCTATTATATTTCTCTCAGTACAGTTGTTTTTCTACAGACAACAAGCAATTGTTGCTTTTTATCATTGTAATAATGGCCAAATATCAATACATAAAATACCTCTTGTAACATTTCCAAATTGATACGTTTTTCCAGGCTAATACTTCAATGTAGTTTTTTTTTTTCTTTTGCACTTTGAAGAGTACAACAGTCCAATAGCTTACTTTGAAGTAAACCTAGCATCAGAAAAACATGGTGGCTGTCATTGCTAACCTTTCCTTCTGTAAATGCTAGTTGCCTGACTACCAAGCTGACTCACCTGCTTCAATATTTTCAGTCAGGGACCGAGAGCAAGTTTTGGGTAAGGACTTGTGACCTTAATCTTGTTTCAATGATCTTAATATACATTATATTACCAAAAGTATTGGGACGGAGTTTAACCATTCTTCCAGAAGCGCATTTGTGAACTCCGGTACTGATGTGGACTAGAAGGCCTGGCTCGCAGTCTCCACTCTAATTCGTCCCAAAGGTGTTCTATCGGGTTGTGGTCAGGACTCTGTGCAGGCCAGTCAAGTTTCTCCACACCAAATTTGCTTATCCATGCCTTGCTTTGTCCACTGGTGCGCAGTCATGTTGGAACAGGAAGGGGCAATCCCCAAACTCCTCCCACAAAGTTGGGAGCATGAAATTGTCCAAAACGTCTTGGTATGCTGACGCCTTAAAAGCTCAAACTCTGAAAAACAACCCCACACCATAATCCCCCCTCCACCAAATGATTTGGACCAGTGCACAAAGCAAGGTCCATAAAGACATGGATGAGCGAGTTTGGGGTGGAGGAACTTGACTGGCCTGCACAAAGTCCTGACCTTAACCCGACTGAACACCTTTGGGATGAATTAGAATGGAGACTGCAAACCAGGCCTTCTCGTCCACATCAGTGCCTGACCTCGCAAATGCTCTTCTGGAAGAATGGTCATACATTCCCATAGACACACTGCTAAACCTTGTGGACAGCCTTCCCATAAGAGTTGAAGCTGTTATAGCAGTAAAGGGTGGGCCAACTTAATATTGAACCCTACGGACTAATACTGGGATGCTATTAAGGTTCATGTGCGTGTAAAGGCAGGTGTCCCAATACTTTTGGTAATATAGTGTATGTTCCAGATTGGCAACTAACAAAAAAGGAAGCCAGAGTGTCAGCATAACAGACAGATAATTAGCATTTTAAAGCAGGAGATCCGGATTGGCAGCCCCATATTTCCATTATGACAGGTTCAACCTAAAAAAAAGCATTACTGTACATAATAAAAATGTAATAGCAACTATATGGTCACCTACTGTACAAAAGTCTCCAAAATTAAGGTATGTGGCAGTCTTTCCATTGTACACTAAGGCCTCATGTACACACTGCTGCTGGTAAACGGACATTTAGAAGCAGTTGGGCATTTTTTTCAACTGCTTCTGAACTTTCCTCTATGTTATCTTATCAGTACATGTACACAGGGTCGTTTATAGTCGTTTCTAGGCAGTTGTGCTTAGAGGCTTTTTCTTGAACCCCAAAAAATTTGTCCAGAAGCTGTGTTTAGAGGCAGTTGAAGTGCCAAATGCGGCTAAACACGGCAACTTGTGTTTAGCAGCGTTTCGTTTACAGACGTTTTTTTATTTTAACAAAAAAAAAAAAATATATATATATATATATATATATATATATATATATATATATACGGTATATACTCGAGTATAAGCCGATTTTTTTAGCACTTTTTTTGTGCTGAAAATGCCCCCCTCGGCTTATACTCGAGTCACCTTTTTTCACCTGATCTCCCGGACTTTGGGGATCCATTACCGGCCGAAAACTTGGCACACATGTAGGTCCCCTCATCCTCTACAAGTGTGCAAAGTTTGTTGTCCGGGGGACCTACGGCCGGGGAGCACCAATTTTTCAAAGCCGGACACCCCTTCCATAGACTCCCATGTTAAACGGTAATTTCTCCGGTGAATTTGGGGACCCAGTACCGGCCGTTCGTAGGTCCCCTTGACCCGAAACTTGGCACACATGTATCCCCATTTCTCCTCTATAAGTGTGCAAAGTTTTTTGTCTGGGGGCCCTACAGCCGGGAAACACAGATTTTTCAAACCCGGGCACCCCTTCCATAGACTACCATGTTAAACGTCAGTCTAGTCATGGACACAGTGAGGCATAGACACAGTGAGGCATAGGCATAGTGAGGCATGCAGATGGACACCCTAGGCTTATACTCGAGTCAATAAGTTTTCCCAGTTTTTTGTGGTAAAATTAGGTGCCTCGGCTTATATTTGGGTCAGCTTATACTTGAGTATATACAGTATATATTTTTTTCAAATGCTTCTAGACGCAAACGCGGCTAAACGCGGTATGTAAACGTGTCTAAACGCGGCATGTAAACGCGGCTAAATGGCCGCTTTTAGACACTGGTTTCTAGCTGTCAAGGTAAATTGTTTAGGAGAGTTTGAACAACGTCCCAAGTACATGAAGCTTAACAGTTTTTTCCAGCTTTCTACAAATATAGCACATATATAATATCTGTAGAATTATTTGTACACATGCTTATGTATTGTACTGCATATGTTAATAATTGTGTGGCTCCAGAGATCTGTGACCATAAGAAAAAGGAAAAGTGGCCGACGGCCAGATGTAGTTGGAATCTAAACTTGTTGTCATTACAACACTACAAGGCAGTTATTTCAAATTATATGATCCCGAAAGGCCGTCATCCTTCAGAATACTACCCCAGGGGAAAATGCAGAAGCACTCTGCCCAGGAAGGAAAACCCTATTCAAATCTGAACCAAATTACATTCATTTATATTCAGACAGGAACTGATCCATTAACACCAAAATATCATGCTGCATCAGTTAGGTCCTGTATTTAGTAATAAACCCTGGGCGCCATGTAATACACAGAAATCAGATACTTAAAGGAGGCATGTAATAAGAAACAGCGAGGGCTGCCTTTTTCAATCTCCTTGTTTGGCTGTCATATTTGTTACCTGGATTCAATGCTTTCTGAATATCTATGACCTAGAACTAGAACGCAGATTAGAAATTTTGGAATCACTTGCTAAACATTAGCTGGATCTCTGAAATTCTGAAAGCGATAAGTCCAAAGGCAGCCAGGCAATTAGGCTATTCAGGAGGTAAGAATCAAAATTCCCTAAATTTCCTTTGGAAATGAACCTGTGTTTTCCCAAGAAGGAAAGAGGAAAGGTCCACTTTATAGCTGAACGTTAGGTATGGCAATTTTTACATAATTACATTGGCCCAGCATGAACCAATGTAAGAATGTACGTGTCATATCTGTGGGATCCCTGTGGAACCTGGAAATCACTGTAGTGGGCACCCCTACTACAGTGATTGCCAATAACTTTTAGGTCTTGTGCCAAGTGCTGCTTGCTGAAAGGAGCAGGCTAGTATACATGGAGAGTGGTCCCAACTCTAAAGTGCTCCCTATTAGAGAAGAGGTGCACAGGGAAGATGGCTTACAAATTATGTGCTGGTGTGCCACACCTGAATGACAGCTATAGAATGTCTGCTCCTGTATATGGCGTTCCGCGCCAAAGAATTCTGTCAGTATGTCAATGTGATGTTAGATGTACCATCTTTGAGAAGTTACAGTAAAGTGCAGAAAATATATTTCATGTGTGGATATTCCTTTATTCTTAAATATTAAGGCCTACTGCCAGGGATGTCATGAGTGGGTCTTTGGACAGAAGTTTGACACAATATGGTGAAAAGCTACAACTACCAGCAGGTGGGTAGCTGTCATATAAAAGAAGAATCAAGGTGGGAACGTGTGCAATTTGGCACCAACACCTAGCCAATCGCAAGCCCCCTTACACCTAAACTACCCATAAGTACATATTCACTAGGGATGGGCTTTGAGTTCGAGTCAAACATGAGTTCGACTAGAACATTGTCTGTTCACTTGTTCGGCGAATTTCGAAACATTATGAACCGTTCGCGCCAAATTTGGGTGGTGCGTCATGGCCCATAATGCACTGCACAATCGTAGTGCATTGCTGGCTGTTTGATTGGCCAAGCATGCACTATGACCCGCATGCTTTGGTCAATCACAGCGCCGTCAGCACAGAGAGCCATAATTGGCCAATCATGGCTCAGGGGGACTAAGTACATGCCCCACACTATATAAGGCCGCCTGCGCGTCGGCCTTGTGTAGTGTGTTGCGGCGGCGGAGAGATAGAGAGAGAGAGAGAGAGAGAGAGAGAGTGTCATTTAATTTCAGTTAGCTAGATTGAGCAGGCAGTTGATTTAGTTAGATCCAGTATTCCAGTATATTTAGTATAAATATACATTGCAGGCTTTGTATATATATATATGTAGCACACAGACCCCCTTTTACCTGCCTTGTTCTTCGGCTCTTCGCAGGAAGAAGGGGCACACCATGCCAAAAGCCCGTACCCTCCTGTATTAAGAGGTTGAGCGGTGTTGTTGGTGGGTCATTTCACAGTTGAGCCGAGAATGGTTTTCTCACCTCTGTGGATAACAGATTTGAGTACTTGCTTCCCCCCAGTGAATAGAATGTCCACACTTGCTATAACTCCAACAGAGAGTTTATTTCTTCTTTCAGCAAATAACAGTCTCTTGATAGAAACAAAGGTTGGAGCAAGAAAAGGATAGCACAAGATGTGGTGAAAGGTCCAGGCACAATCTTAGTCACCTCACTGTCCAGCTTCTGGGACAGACTCAGCTTCAAATGGATAGTCTACTTGGAACAAGACTAGCAGCCAAATGACACTCACACTTTACTTAAGGTCTCTGCCACCGACCTGGTGAAATTGGTCTCTGCCAAAGACCTGGTGATATTGGTCTCTGCCACAGACCTGATGAAATTGACCTTGGCCTCCGGAGAGTTACCGGGACCCTTTCCTTCACTGTGACTACCACATTAGTCCTTCGGAATGGTTCCTCCCCCGGCCTCCTCTACTCAGATACGGGTCCCCTCTCAAGGCGGCACCCTGAGACTAGTCGATCCCCGACAGGCCCAAGCCAAAGGGGCTGGGCCCAGGCCTTTGCTGCAATTCCCGAGTTCTCGCATCCAGGACGATCAGGAACAGCAGAGTAGTACCTCACCCGGGGACTAAAGGTGCCCAGGATGGAACCGGAACAGAGAACACCCGCCCTTGGGCCTAGGGCACCCAGGACGGACTGGAACCAGAACCAGGGGTAGGACCCCACCGACTAACCCCGAACAGGCAGCGTCTTCCCCTTTTATCTCCTCTCCCAGCATGCACAGCAGGTTAACCCCGCCCCACTGTACATTTGCAGAGAGGGGACACAAAAAGCACAGCCCTGTACCAGTGGTTCAACCCTAGCCTACTATGGCAGCGCCACCCATAGGCCACAGGGAACTGTACACCAATACTCTCCCTGCAGATAAAATGGTTGTAAACCATGACAAATCAAGGTGTTTGGGCATACTACCTCCCAAACACTTCCCTTAAATTGAGGACCCCGCTACATATATATATATACTGTATACAGTTTAGCTAGATCTCACTGCAGAGCGTTCCTGTTATTCTCTTCCTAATAATACTACAGGCAGGCCGTTGATTCAGGTAGCTGCAGTATATTAAGTCAGTGTACTGTCTCCTGGGCACAGTGTGCAGCTAAACCTCACTGCAGACAATTCCTGTTGTTCTCTTCCTAATAATACTACGGACAGGCAGTTGATTCAGGTAGCTGCAGTATATTAAGTCAGTGTACTGTCTCCTGGGCACAGTGTGCAGCTAAACCTCACTGCAGACAATTCCTGTTGTTCTCTTCCTAATAATACTACAGGCAGGCAGTTGATTCAGGTAGCTGCAGTATATTAAGTCAGTGTACTGTCTCCTGGGCACAGTGTGCAGCTAAACCTCACTGCAGACAATTCCTGTTATTCTCTTCCTAATATACTACAGGCAGGCAGTTGAATCAGTTAGCTGCAGTATATTCAGTGTATATATATACATCCCAGCTTTGTGCAGCTACAGCTCACTGCAGGACATTCCTTGTGTACCTATTCCAGTACATCAAATACAGTATGTCTGGAAGGCCAAAAAGGAGAGGCAGACACTTACAGGCCACTAAAAGAGGGCAAGCAGGCTCTGTGTCTAGAGGCAACAGTGCTGGTCGTGGCCACGGTGCATCCTCAGCACGTGGCCATGGGGCACGCTTGTCCTTTTCTTCGGCAGCTGGCCGCGTTGAGCCACAACATGCAGAAGAGTTGGTAGAGTGGATGACCAAGCCGTCCTCATCCTCCTCATCCTCTGTCACCCAGGCTCAAAGTTCCTTGGCTGCCAATGCAGGTGCCAAAGCGGCCTATTCCATCGGCTTGAGGTGATCATCAGTTACTCCTTCCTTAGCCCCACCATCATGCATGGAGGAGTCCCCCGATCTGTTCGACCACAGTGTTGGGTACATGCTGCAGGAGGATGCGCAGCGTTTTGAAGGTTCCGATGATGGTACCCAGCTTGAGGAAGGCAGTAACGTGAGCCCAGAGAGAGGGGGTGCCCAAGAAGGACAACAAACTGACAGTCATGTTCCCCCAGCTGCAGCATACTGCCAGGTTTGCTCCAGTGACGAGGAGGGAGGGGATGATGAGGTCACTGACTCTACATGGGTGCCTGATAGGAGAGAGGAGAAGGAGGAGGAGGCACATCTCCAACGAGGCAGGATGCCCTCCAGGGGCCAGCTTAAGGGCAGCCAACCGACTGCATCACACTGCAGAGCTCCCCATGTGGAGGGCGCTGCTGACCTCTGTGGACCTCTCCTTGCTCCTCATCGGCTGGGATCTCCAACCCCACTATACCTTCAGTCCTCTCTGAAACCTGCACTGAGAAGAATGAAGGTGAAGAATTAGGTGTACCACTGCCAAGTACTTGCGGGCAATCTGCTATCGGTACACCAACGTCCGATTGTAGCAGGCAAATTTCCCTACCCCAGCTGCTACACCGGCGAAAGAAATTTGCTTCCAGCCATCCACATGCCCAGCGGTTGAATGCTAGCTTGGCTAAATTGCTAGCACTCCAATTGCTGCCTTTTTAGCTGTTAGACTCTGCCCCCTTTCGTGAGTTTGTGGAATGTGCGGTACCTCAGTGGCAGGTTCCCAAACGCCACTTTTTTCACAGAAGGTGATTCCGGCTCTCTACCGACATGTGTTAGGCAATGTCTTGGCCTCGCTGGACAGGGCGGTCAGCGGTAAGGTGCATATTACCACTGACTCATGGTCTAGCAGGCATGGACAGGGACGTTACCTATCTTTCACGGCGCACTGGGTGACTCTGCTGGCAGTTGGGAAGGATGCAGGACAGGATACAGTAGTGTTGGAGGTTGTTCCGCCACCACGCCTCCAAAATGCTACTAGTAGTGATTCTGACACACCTCTCTCCGCCACCCCCTCCTCTTCTTCTTCATCCATGGCCTCTTACTCTGCTGATTTGTCCTCGGAACCAGCGGTGCTCCGTAGGCGTTCAAGGGGCTACGCAAGCTCGCAGACAAAAAGATGCCATGCGGTGCTTGAGCTGGTGTGCTTGGGGGACAGGAGCCACACTGGGGCAGAGATTCTGTCAGCTCTGCAGGGGCAGGCTCAGACGAGGTTGACGCCACGCCAGCTTCAGCTGGCTGACCTCCAAAAGGAATTTAACCTGCCCAAGAACCGCCTAATCTGTGACATGCCCACCAGATGAAACTCAACGTTGGCCATGCTGCAGCGGCTGCACACGCAGCAGAGGGCCATCAATGAGTACCTATGCGACTATGGCACCAGGACAGGGTCAGGGGAGCATGGATTTTTTTCGCCACCCCAGCGGGTCATGATCAGGGATGCATGCACTGTCCTGTCACCATTTGAGGAGGCCACGAGGATGGTGAGCAGTCACAGTGCATGCATGAGTGATACTGTCCCTCTTGTCCACCTGTTGGAGCACACGCTGCGTGGAATAATGGACAGGGGACTTGAGGAAGAACAGAGGCAGGAAGAGGAGGACTTCCTTACCTCTCAAGGCCCCCTTTATCCAGACAGTGTTCCTACGGGCCCGCCGATCACACAGGAAGAGGAGGTGGAGGATTGTGTCAGCATGGAGGTAGAGCCTAGCACTCAGCATCAGCAGCAGTCTTCAAGGCATCATTTACAGTCCCCAGAAACCCATGGACTTGTACGTGGCTGGGAGGAGGTGGCTGCGGATCATGTCGTCCTTAGTGACCCAGAGGACTCCGAACCGAATGCCTCAGCAAACCTACGCTGCATGGCCTCCCTGATCCTGCAAAGCCTGCGAAAGGATCCTCGGATTCGTGGTATCAAGAAGAGGGATCATTACTGGCTGGCAACCCTCCTTAATCCACATTACAAGGGTAAGGTTGCGGACCTTATCCATCCGTCGCAGAGGGAGCAGAGGATGAAACATCTTCGGAAGGCCTTGCAGAAAGGTTTGTGCAACGCGTTTCCAGAGCCTGGGAGGTTACAAATTCCTGGTCCTGAGGCTTCGGTCATTTAAAGAAGGAGCAGTGGAGAAAGTGGCCATCTGACCAATATGTTCAGACAATTTTTTAGTCCGCAGCCCCAAGGTATGATCGGTTCCAGCAACCAATGCCAGCGTCTGATTTACATGGTGCAGGAATACCTAGGGGCAAGATCAGACTTGGACACCTTTCCCACCGAAAATCCTCTGGGTTACTGGGTCTTGAGGATGGATCCCTGGCCAGAGCTTGCACAGTATGCAATTGAGCTACTGGCCTGTCCTGCATCCAGCGTTCTTTCGGAACGCACATTCAGTGCTGCTGGAGGCTTTGTAACTGATCACAGGGTGCACCTGTCCACCGACTGGGTCGATCGGCTTACCTTCATAAAAATTAATCAGTCTTGGATCACCAGCTACCAAGCACCTGATGCTGATGTAACCGAATAATTTTTTTATGAATGTGCCAATCAAACCCATCTAGTTGAATGACAGCCAACCAGTGACTTCCCTGTGACCCACATATTTTTCTTGCCTGTGTAACCAAGTGGTCCAGGCACGTGTAACATGTAACTGCCCTGTGTCCTAGCAACCAATTATTGCTAGTTAACTTGAAAAGTGGGGCTGATCCCGCCTTCTATCCAGACCATTAGCACTCCCATCCTCTGTCCCACTGTGAAGATGACAGTGGCAGCTTTACTGTGGGGAAGAGGACAGGAGCGCTGGTCAGTCTGGACAGTGGGCATGGGAAAGAGAGGATACACAGGCAGCTGAATGGCATAGCCACGGCGGTCTGGACAGAGCTGTTGCTCGTTTCTGGGTCCAGACCATGGTCTGCCATTTAGTGATGCCTGATATATACTCACCTACGTGGTTGAAGCATCAGGTAGATGCTGTAGCTGTCCCCTGCCAGTTCTAGGACCGAGAATTGAGTGATCTCATGACCGCCGATCACTCAGTTCTTGGTCTTCACTGGGCAGAGAGTGGTGACTGTCAGTCAGTGCTCATTGGAGTGCTGGGCTGTGGAGTGGGCAGGAGTGTGTACCTCAGGTTCTCAGCGGAATGCTGATAGGCTGAGCCAGCTGCCAGTCAGGCATGTGGGTGGATCCCCACATAATTTTTGGGATAAATCCAGAGACTGAAGCAGCTCAGTGATGTTAGACAAAAGTGGGATGTAGACCACAGTTGGCTGAATCTGGGTCACAGGAGTACAGAAATAAATGCAATCCAGGGACTCACAGGAGAAGTACGGCAAAAGAGCTTTGACCATACTTCTCTTTTAATGCAAACACTGTGTTGAAAGTGCTGGGGATAGAGAATATATACAAATTGGTGCCTTCGTCCCATTAAACGTTGTATGGAGGGAATAATGAGGCTAGTGTGGACTGTGTGGGCACCATGAGGACTGATAAACAGTCGAGGATAGAAGTTTAAAAGATTTTTATTACATAATTATATATGTAGCGGGGTCTCTAAATTTAGGTAGGACACTCAGGTGTGTAAGTATGGGAATAATGGACCATTTGTGTTCGTGGAGGATTGGACGGTGTAATAATCTCCTTGGCCTCTGGGTGGCGGGGTACCCGTAGGCTCAAGGTAGATTGGTCGTCACAGTGCTACCCTTTTTGTCCCTTTCCGGAGATGGTACGGCGAGGGCGGGGAACCTGCCGTGGTGTCGATGGGAAGGGATAAAAGGGGAGACGCCCTAACCATAAGGTCTTTTGGAGGATCTTCTTCACGCGCCCAGGCACCTTAGGCCTGGGTGCGGGCGGTTCCGGATTCCGGCCCAGGCGCCCTGGGCCTGACCGGGATGGAGTTGGAGTCCATCCCAGGCACCTTCAGCCTGGGGTGAGGTACTAAACCAGGAGGCCTGGGGCCCAGTGACTTCGACTGGGTCCCGCAAGGGTGGAGAAGTCCGAGGGTCCCTGAAGTGGATGGGGCCCATGTCTGAGGTGAGGAGGCTGGGGAGGTTACCCATTCGGAGAGTCTGGAGCAGCATCAACCCAGTGACGGATGGGCCTCTGGTAACTCCCTTGGAGGGACATCTTCCCCTGACAGGGGCCGCAGCGCAGCGAAGGTACTCCTATCTATGTTCTCTTGAGTCACTGGTAGAGACTCTCAAGTTCTAAGTCCTTTCTAGCTAAGGCTATAGTAACCGTTGGCGAGATCGCAGTGGTTTAGCTGACAACCAGGATAGTGCCTCGACCTGCTCATCCCCCGTATCAAAATGTTATCAAGTCGCAACCAGTTGGCTACTGAAGCACTGTTTATTGTGAGATATGCAATAAAACAAGAGTTGGACTTTGATCGGTGTGTGGAACTCTGGTTAATGGGAGCAGAGGGAAGTGTTGGCACAGCAGGACTTGATTCTAGACAAAAGCACACAGGCCCGAGGAAATATCTGGTGCTGGCCTTCACCTCGCCCACAGCTATAGGGAGGACATGGGCCGTAGCGCATCTCACCCTGTCATGTGACATACCCCTAGACAAAAGAGATGGGGTGAGGCCGCTACATATATCATAAAAAAAAAGTAATTTCGTGACATTCCATATATCATACCATCAAAATCAATGGAGAAAAATACAACTGTACATACATAATATCTGGTGCTCTACATGTTTCACGTTATGATTCAAAAGAGAATCTGCTTAGTCAGGAGCTATATCTAAATATGTATGGGTTTTCAATGGACATATGAGAAAAGTGTGTTTTCACGTCACATGGGTGCTGAACCAGATGGGACCAGAAAGCGGATCAGGTGATTCCGGGTGTGTCATATGGGGTTGGTAAATCCACCAGAGATACAGAAATCAGGAAGTATGGGTAATCATATCAGGTGTTCCATTGCAGTTGGCAACCAGAGTGATTTATAAAACAGAGAATCCAAAAACCAGTATAAGTCAGACTTCCGGAATAAAGAGAAGATTTGACATGCCAGGGAGATGAATATGGATGTGTCCTCCAGACAGCACACACCTTCCTCCCACTGACGCCAATGACGGGGCACCATTTTCTCCCAATGACGCCATCGATGGGGCATTTTGTACTTCCAGGGTCCACAGTTTGGCCCCCCTAAAGTCTGAAGGAGGGTAATCTGGCCCTTTGTTTATAAAGTTTGGAGACCTCTGCTTTAGATCATAGAACCACCTTCATTACCTCAACAGACTCTACAAGATGGATTTTCTGAAAGTTTTCGCTAATATAAATAGGTAACAACATTTTGCAAGTATACATGCATACTCAATGTTTGACTTGTAAATTGTTTGCATTAAAAAGTATACAGTACTTTATTTTATTCTGCTTTAGTGACTGGTGAGTTAGTTGTTCAATTCTTTATAAATATGCCCCAACTCAACAACACAGCTGTCCTCAGAACTTGAATGCATTATGAGGAAGAGTTGCTATTGCCTGGATGCTGTGAATTTATAAAGCAAAAAGTTATCAGACCATATATTTTATGAGAAAGAGAAGTGGGAATAAACTTGAACTGAAGCTATAGGAAAGAAAAAATTACCTTATTCTGTATTGGGAATGCCCAATGCTGCCAAACATGGCTGGTATGAACAAAGCCTAAAAACAGTTGAGATTTGACATTCAAAAGGGGTCACCAATTAGAAACAGCATTTTGTGATTTAGTATTCTCTCAGCATCCTCAGATAAAGATAAAAGGTCATGAAGTAAGCTCTGAGATTCTCAGATACAATGTTAATTTTCTTTTCTCATACTTGGCAAAAATACAAAAGATATCTTCACTGACACAAAATGTTACATTTGGTCAATGACATCAGTGGGCAATTGAATGTATAGAATTCTTACATGGACTAGACATGTGCACAAATATTTTGTTTTGGAATTTCGTTTTCGTCCGAAAAATAAATGTATTTAGTTACTCCCGAAATTCGTTTTTTTTATTTTGTTTCTTTAAAAAATTTGTAGCAAGGTGGTACTTTGAATGTAGCTTATAGACTACAGTTTGTGCCTATCAGGAACCTAGCTCCCTCTGGTGTCCGTTTGTGTTATATTGCTGCAATTTGTTTGGTTCAGCTATGACAAGAACAAAGCATGATGGACATTGTAGTACACAGAGACAGAGACTCTATTGCTGTGGATTGGAAATAGACTACATTACCCACAAGACCACTGTACTACCAATAGTGCAATGCGCAGCGCACAGCCTGATGGGAGGGCTTATTTAAGAGAAGGGCGGACTCAGCTCAGTCTCTCGGGACGCCATCTTCAAGCCGGCAGGAGGCCTGTGTTGAGGTCTGCTGTAAGTGTGCCTAGGCCCAAGAAGCCTGGGCCTACAGTTACCGAGAGCGGATTGCCTAGTTAGAGAGGGATCCTTGCGGACAGTTTCGCTGATCAAGCCGAAGGAGGATCGGCCTGCAGCTCGCAGCATCCGGAGTCATCTATCCAGATGACTCAGTACCCAGAGAGAATGGCCGTGCGGAGGACCAGGGACCTCGTGATATCGAGAGACGGACTACAGAGAGAAAGTTCCGGATTGAGGAAAGCCTGAGAAGCAAGGCCTCATTTGGTGAGCTGGCACTTGCCCATCAGTATAAGTTAACTGACTCGTAGGAGTGTGACTTTCGTAAACCTTACTTGTACTTCCTGGCATCTGCAGCGCACAGGGACACATCGCCTCCAGGTTGGTGATACAACGACTTGGGGAAATTAGCATACACTTTACCGCCACTTTGTGCGCCTCAATTGGCTGTCTCTTCCTTTCATCCTACCCATTGGAACACAAATAAACAAGTGCACCAACGGAGCTAGCAGAAGATTAACTGACTCCACAAGGAACAGTCACCTATTTCATTACCCTCACACGTTGTTACTACAGGACACGCACCCGTTGAACTGTTCACTAGGGGGAGCCATACAGTTGTGAATTTATGTGATTGTTATAACTGTTTGCATCAATTTGTGATTTCTACTGTTTTATGTGAGACTTGGTGGAGAGGTGCCCCAGTGCTACTGTCATTGAACTGGGAGTTTCCTCCACCATACTCTCACTCAGGTCTGACCCTTGGGTCACGTAATTTGGGTCTGATCACGGGGTTATTCCAAACCAGTAGTACTCTATTGATTTATACAGGGATCTGTATGTATTTGATGTTGATTGCATAACCATTGTTCTACTTTTTTTTGCCGAGTAAACACATTACCACTGGTTGAACTACATCTTGTGTGGGACTCTATCTTTTGCAGCTGTGTGGCAGGTGAACCACACTAAGGTAACAATATTTAACTACATTTATTGTTGTGTGGTATCATTGTGGCCCTCTATAGCCATTTAGGGGCCCACAATCACAATATTTCCAGTTGTGCCAAGGGGGAACCGAGCCAAATTCTAGGGGTTGATAGGCAGAGTGCTGGCCCAAACTTAAACCAGCAGCTCCTACGGGGGTAGTGCTACAAATGTCTGACAATCCGAATTAATTAAGGTTGAACCTGTCATTGAAGGCTTATGGTGTCTGTCGAATGTTCTAAGAAGATTCGACGGAGCAGTTAAACTGTACGACGCGGCAATCATACATTTCCGGTCGAATGTTCTGCCTACAAGCTATAGAAGATATCTAATGTTGTATGACACTAGTAATAATTATATTTATAAATTATTATTACTAGTCAACCAACATTCAAATTCTTCTATAGCTTATGGGCCGAGCATTTGACCGGAAATGTACGATTGCCGCGTCGTACAGTTTAGCTGCTTGTCGAATCTTTAGAACATTTGACAGATACCATAAGCCTTCAATGACAGATTCGACGTTTGTATGTTTTTCGCTGCTTCGTCAAATCTTCGTCGAATGGTCTACCCCAACACTGTCTCTATAATGTCGAATCTTTTCTCTTTATGTCAAATCTTTCCTCTCTATGTAGAATAATCTTGGACTAATAGAGTTAAGGTTAGGCACATTCGACCAAAGGTTCGATAGACACAGATCGCTATTGTCAGCGTCATGTCCAATCTCCTATCTATATCAAACTGTTGTAGCAACAAAAACAAAAATAAAGCATTTTTTTATGTCGGATCTTTCGGATTTCGGATTCTGCGCGTTCGTTTTCGTTTGTTAAAACGATAACGAAAATACCCGAAATTCGGACGAAAATGCATTCGGACGAAAACGAATGCACATGTCTAACATGGACTGGTAAATAAACCCGCACACTCGGGCAATCTGACAGAGCACATTTGTGCCTAGCAAACCCACACTTCTGCAAAACCACTTTATCCTGGGGAAAAACAATAACAATCATCTGAAATGATCCAAAACATTACTAATGTGTATACGATATGTACAGCATTTAGTTCATGGTGTGGGGGTAAGTTAGTAGGTTCAATTAATTAGGCTAACATGGCCACAGAGTTTGGACCATGATGATATTATCACACACCATCATTGTACCAAGCACAGTTGTGGCCAAGGTATGTTCCTCTTTGACAGGTTACCCACCACAACCTTTTTAGTTACATTTTTGATTACAGAATCTAAGGCACATTCACAGGAAATTTTGTATAGCAGTTACCACATTTCTGGGGTGGTATGGCCTCTTCAAAATTTAGAAAATCCTTGTGACAGTTTCAAAGTTTTGCAAATTAGCCAACTGGTGGCAATAAAGATCAACTCTTTTCTGGCGTACATAGAGACTCCGGTGCTCAAAGTGGGGCATGTCTATGCTGGGAAACTGTCATGGATGTGACAGGTTCCTGCATAGGTTTCCTTGGTTACCATGAAGCCAGCGTCCACTGGAGCCATATCAACCAATGACTCATTCTCTGGCTCCATTCAGTTTCCAGCTAGATGATTACCCAGCCAACAGCTGAATTTAAACATAGAGGGATGGATGTTTGTGCGGCCTCCTCCCAAATATTGCAATGATCATATTTGGACAGATACAAGCAGCTGATTGGGGTCAAAAATGAGTAACTGGTTGAGTCATTAGCACAGCTGACTGCATCTTAGCAACTAATGCTGATGTTCAGGAAGGGGGGGGGGGTGCTGTGTAGTTGAGTCTGCACTGAGGATGGATTGTCCAGTAGGGAATGTGGCCTCAATGCTGCCCCCCTCTATGAAACAAACTAATTTACCTATTTTCGACAGGTCCATAAATTTGTTGTAAGAATCAACATTTATCACGCAGAGGCACAACAGTATTTTAAAGAGTATTTACAAATTCCAGGGGTTGTATGCCAACCTTTGCTTTGCATGGGCCATAATGCTGTCTTCCAAACTACTCTGGTCTAATTCAGGATGCAGGTCTGATTCAGGAGGTAGAAAATATTTCTGTACCTCTTACTTTGCCATATTTACTCATGGAAACAGCAGCTAAACAGTCGGTGCCATCTGCTTTTCATACTGCAGTATTTTTTAGCTCAGTTCAAACAACACATAGGTCTCCAAGGGGCATAACAGCTTCTCTGCAGTGCTCTAGTTTCTCCTCCAATGTAGATTCTATAACAAAAGATGATTCATCGTTTTCTTTTTTACATTTTTTTGGAACGTCAAAAAATGAAATGTCTAGGAAATCTTTTTGGACAACTTAACCAAAATACTTCTCGTTTTGTGGTATGATTTAGCATTTGCTAATGCAGACAATAATATTATAATAATTGATTTGACTTAGATAAGGTTTAAGTGGACCCAGTGGCTTACCTAGCATATCTGGCATCGGGGGGTTGGCTGATCATTTTTCTAACAACCCCCCTCCACACACAAAATTGATCCAAAGTAATAAAGGGGCACACTTAGTGCCAAATTGTGCTAATAGTGGGGAGAGGCCTAAAATGCCATGGCTAAAAAAATCCCTCCCCTTATGCATTGCAAACATATGCCACAGTCTGTTTTCACACAAAATGTGCCACAAGCGCGAGTGACAAGTACAAACCTCAGCAAACTAATAAAAATAAAAATAAAATAAACTCTTCCGTTAGATATGCTTTTCTACACACATCCTACCTTAAAGAAGAACTTCAGGAGTATATAATGTACTTAGAGTGCAGTGGTCAGGAGAATATCATATACAGCCCAGCATACAGGGTGTAGTAGTCAGAAGTATGAAATGTACAACAGGGTTCATAGTGTCTATTGCGCACGGCTCAGGAGTGCATATTGCACAGGATGCAGGGCACAGGAGTGAAAGAACTAGGAGTGTTTAATACAGAGGCTGCAGGGATCATGAGTACATTATGAACAGAATGGAAGGCTCAGGAGTGTGTAATGCATGGACCACTGTAAGGAGTAAGACCAAAAGTTACCTCCTCATCCCAGTACAAGTCCCCCACCCCCCAAGCCCACAGTACAGATTTCCCTATCATCTCTAAATTTGCGAATGTCAGAGTGAGAGAAATAATTCTAGCACCAGACCTCCTGTTCAACTCTGAACTGGTAACCTGTAAAGTCATTTAAACTTTTTAAAGCATCGCCTATGGAGAATTTTAAGCACCGTAGTTTGCCTCCATTCAACAGGCAGACGCAATTTTAAAACATGACATGTTTGGTGTCTATTTACCCAGCGCAACATCAACTTTCACATTATGCAAAAAATTTGGGCTAACTTTATTGTTTTGTGTTTTTTTTGAATTCACGAAAAGTGTTATTTTTCCAAACAAATTGCGTTTGAAAAAACACTGCTCGAATACCTTGTGACATAAAAAATTGCAACACCCACCATTTTATTCTATAGGGTCGATTTTTACATGTAGGAGCGAAGTGTCAGAAATGGCCCAGGTGCGAAGTGGTTAACTACTTGCCGACCAGCCGCCGTCATTATACTGTGGCAGGTCGGCTTGTTCCCGCAAATCGCCATAGGTGTATGCCGCCTCTTTTAAGAGTCATAGCAGGCCGCGCAGCAGGGGGAGCCGATGTGCGTGGATGGCGGCCGTGATGTCCACCGTTTACCTGTGATCGCTCCACAGAGAGCCAGAACCAGGATTTGTCAATGTAAACAAACAGATCCCCGTTCTGACAGGAGTGAGTGATCGTCTGTTCCTAGTGATCAGGAACAGGGATCTCTCTCCTCCTCCAGTCAGTCCATTCCCCCCACAGTTAGAAACACCTCCCAGGGAACACATTTAACCCCTTGATCACCACTAGTGTTAACCCCTTCCCTGCCAATGTCATTTATACAGTAATCATGATAAAACAGGAAGGTTGGGACTTTAGATGAAGCACCTCAGGGAAAGAGGCGCCTCCATCCCTAAATTTTAATATAAAAGAAGGGGGAGTTTGAGACTTTTGACGAGGCACAAAAAGCAACCGGATGTAGAAAGGTCATTTATTTAACAACCATAGACATGACATCATATAGCTAAAATAGGTATTACAGTAGAGGTTGTACTTACATAAACTCAGATACAACAAAGAGTAGACATGAATCATAAAAAAATATATGGTAGCGTTGCTGATATTGCTCCACGTACAAATTCATATAAGACTTATTAATAATGAATAAATGTCCTCACAGATATAGTCATTAGGGTATGCATATTTGTAAGCTCTACGAGTTTCGGGGGATAAATACCACCTCATCAGGAGCTGATGCGTATGAACGTTCTGTAGAAAGAATAAAGAACATTGAACATATAATAACCCCAATAGCGGTAAAGGTAAAGGGGAAAGGAGCAAAAAAAGGAGGGGAGGGAACCATGGGAGAGGAAATGTTCATCCCCCTATTCACTTGAGGACTCGACATGTCACTGCAGAATACTGAGAGGCCAAGGAGTATCACAAATGCCTCCACCGGGAGCTAAGGTGGGAAGGGTCCCCAGGACAGAGCACAACCAAAGCATTTTTATAGCACTGATCACTGTATAAATTACACTGTTTTAAAAAATTAATAAAATTGGGATAATTATAGCAAAAAGTAAAAAATATATATTTTTTTCAAAATTGTCACTCTTTTTTGTTTATAGAGCAAAAAATAAAAACCGCAGAGGTGATCAAACACCACCAAAAGAAAGCTCTATTTGTGGGGAAAAAAGGAGGTAAATTTTGTTTGGCTTACCTGTAGGTAAAATGAATATCTCCTAAACCTACATGGTTTAGGAGATATTTACCCTGCATGCAGCCGCTGACGTCAGCGGCGCATGCGCCGCGAAGGTCCGACGAAGGTCCGGCGTATAGTGTTGGACCTTGCCGGAACTGAGGATTCCCATGCGCATGCGCGGGAGTGACATCATCGCGGCTCCGGCCACTCACAGCGTCGGAGCCGCGAACCCGGAAGAAACGCAGAGGGGAAAATGTCAGCTCCCTTGGCGTTGACCGGGATGCGATGCGGGGACCTCGTTCTAAAATAAGTATTTCATAATGAGCTAGTATGCAGGTTTTTTTTTTTTCATTTGCGTGTATACAACTGCTTTAAGTGGTTAAGCAGTCCTTGACTATTTTAATGAAGATATTCTTTAGGGTAGGCTCAGACAAAGTGTTAGCTCTCTGACTATTTTCAGTGTACACAAAACCCTATGTAATGGAAGAGTTTTTTTTTTTTTAATTGTCGTGATGAGGTTGATACATATCTGTGAGACTCTTTGATTTAGTTAACCACGCCCTTTTAACCCTTTTCCATTGTCTACGCAACATGGCTGCACTCACCATTCGCACCGATGTGCTACGTGAGCCACGTTACTTCTCCATTTGAGGTTCCTAAACACACCCCAGGTCTTTTACAATCCTAGCAACACCCTAGCCACAATAAAAATTGTGCACACTCTTTGCCACAAGGCACTAAGCATGCTGCAATTTTTTATTTTTAGTTTTTATCAAGATGTTGGGCCTATGATTTTGCATACGGGCCCACTGATTTCATAAAATGCCCCTGTCTTGACTATTTTATGAGACTATGGGATTGATTTACTAAAACTAGAGAGTGCAGCATGGAAACCAATCAGAATCCAGGCTTAACTGAACAAGCTGAAGTTACAAGCTGATTTGCTACCATGCATAGCTGCACAAGACCTCTATGAATTCAAGTAGGCATGGGTATGTTAGGCATTTGAACACTTTGTAGGTACTCTTTCTTTTTCAGGTTAGTGACTCATTAAGAGTGAAGAGTGACAACCCTGGAGCTTGCACCTTCAAGAAATGTCTGCAGTGGCAGTTTGCACATACCCTGACAATTTCCCTTTAAAATTATTTTTGCTCAGTGACTGCAGGGATAATAGCGCAGCAGCTGCACCAGTGACTGTAGATCTCTTAGCATGTGTGCCATTATCAATGTGAGATCTGTCTGTCCGTGGCCACCAGAAGATCACAGACAAATGGCATTGCATGTCTGTGCAAAAGTACCTAGAAAATTACACTGCAAGTTGCTATGCAGCCAGGAATTATACAATAAACATTCTCAGTTTCTGCCATTCTTCAATACCATGAAACACACGTACTGAAGCATACAAAATGACATAAATGACCATGTGAAAAACGCTAATGAAATGAAAATTAATTAATGAGCACCGAATTATACAGCTTTATACTGTAACAGACACATGCTGTTTGTCAATTAAGTTAGACTGATAATGAATGGTTTAATCTTGGAATTATTCAAGCATAAGAAATAATTGGGCAATAGGCATATAGATTACTGCCAACAAGCCAGCTTTGCATATATAAGGCATTATTCTGGTGTTATTTTTACCAGATCATACTTCAACAAAGGAATGTTTCATGATATCTCTGAAACTGATCACACATTTCATATATTATAGCTTATAGCACAATTAGCATTAAGACTGTTAATGATGACATTACATATCTATTGAGATACATCATCACATGCATACCTCTGTGTAATGCAATGTTCAGTAATAAATATAACCACACATGTGATTATTAGGCATTATTGACGTCAATGTTAATTGTTTACCTATAATTATGTAGCACACAGATCCCTTTCTTGCTTACCTCCACTAGCAAGTGGGACGCCACATGCCCAGTATCCTCCTTGTTGAAGAGGGTGAGCGGTGTTATCTATTTTTGGGTCTTGCGGCGAGTTACCTCTTTCCGTTGGTTCTTCACCCTAGAGTGTAGGAAGAAGTCTATTCTCTCTCTTAAGGAAGGTCAATGTCCAGACCGTATCAAACCCAATAAAAAGGTTTATTTTGCTTTGATTAAGAACTTGACAGAAAAAGTTGGAGATAAAGAGGAGTGAACAGGGAGGCAGGTTCAGGCACGCGGCACTTAACTATCACTCGTCGCCACTCAGGCCTGAGTGGGATTTGCTCACCCGGATAGTCCCCTCTCACAGTTCTAGCAGCCGGTGTGGAGCACGGAACATTCACTTGTATTTTCCTAGGGATACGATCAAGAGACAGCTTCCAAATCTTGAACTTCCCAGTCTAGTAACACTTGAGTCCTTAGGTGCCAATGGGGCACGTTACTAGGCTTGTGGCAGACTACAGAATCCAGGCCTCTCCCGAGACAGTGACTTCTCTCACCGATCCCCTTGGGTAGATCCTCCCCTGGTTGCCTCTCCTTCAGAGCGGGTCACCCCTCACCTGGGTACCCTGGGATTTCTCTTCGGGTGTAGACCCCAGCCAAAGGTGATGGGCCTATTTACAGCGGTGCAGCCTCAGGCTAAAGGTGCCTGGGACTGGTACACACATGCACCCCTGGCCTGAAGGGCCGGGAGGAGCGGACTGCTCCCTGAATAATGGCGTCTGCCCCTTATGTATCCTCTCCCATCATGCACAGCAGGTAGACCACGCCCACTGCACAGCTGCCGAGAGAGGACACCCAATAACGTTGCAACGCTACCTGTGGTTCAACCTGAGCCTGGGGTTGCAGTGCCACCCACAGGCCACAGGGAACTGTACTGCCAGGCAACATTACCTCAGAGCAGAAGCCAGTTTTTGAAGAATTCAACAGCTTGAGTCCAACTATGGGCTCAGGCTACCCCCTAAATTTAAGCATACTGATCCCCAATTATTTGGGGGTCCGCTACAATTATATTGTACTTATATGCTTTGTCAAACATGACTTACTTTGCCGCAGCCAAATTATAAAAAAATATGTAGCGTATGTGCAAGTAAGTGAGATAAAATATCCCTTAAAGTACACCTGCACCCAGACTATGGACATTAAACTATTTATATATTTGTAGAAAACTGTAAAAGATTTAAAACAAGCCATCCCTGACCTCTCTAGCTGCTTTTAATGTGAAATTATTCATTCTTAAAGATCACAACAAGGACTCTAAAGCCCCGTACACACGGTCGGACTTTTGCCCAACAAACTTCGTTTTAAGCAAGTTGGACCAACAATCCGACCGTATGTACGCTCCATCGGACAAAATTTTTTCGTTTGGTTTTGGATTTCATCGGACAAAAGTTGGGTCTGCAAACGGACAAACTTTTGCCCAACAAAAGTCCGATGGAGCAATGTCCGACCGTGTGTACAGAAAACCATAGGACTTTAGTCCGATGGACAAAACAATACTGTTAAAATCAACCAACAATAGCAGAAGTTGACCAAAGGGTGGCAGTAAAGATCAGAAAAGAGCAGAAAAAACACGTGATGTTGTAAGAAGTTTTAAGAAAGTTTGCAGAAAAGTCCGAGCGTGTGTATGCTATGGGTGTTCCCAACCAACTCCGTTCGGACAAAAAACCACGGAAAAGTCAAATGGAAGTCCGACCATGTGTACGAGGCTTAAGACAGGCCATAGACAAGTGGAAATCCGAAATTTCTGTTGTGCGAAAAAACTAAAATAGCTCATACGATTGTGCCATCAATTGTTTATTTTTTCTAATACTAATCCATCATGTTGGATCAGGCACTTTCGATTGCAGCATGAAAATTGCCTGTTGCAGCTGAGCTGGCACACTAATGATGCAAAAAACAAACAATTCCAAATTTTTGTTCGGTTTTCGCATCTTCTATGGTCTGCTTTAAGCAGCCCATAGATGCTCTATTCCCTAATCAACAGAGTCAGTGTTGATTGTGGACACTCTCCAGCAACGCTATTGTGTTCTCCCGGCGGGGGTGGGGGGGAGCCCTCCCTGACAGCAGAACACAAAGATTACTGCTAGTGGCTATAACAGAAGGCAGTAATCATATGTAAAAAATCTGCCAGGCTGATTATACCTAAGTTTATTGATGGATCGATTGGAACCAAGCAGCCTGCTCATTGATGGATCGAATGTTAGCCGGCCCCTGCTGAACCAACAGAGATTCGATCCATCCATGGCCAGCTTAAAGGATAAGTTCACCTTTTTTCTTTTCTAAATCCCAGCTCCCCTATGTACCAATATAGCATTAATGTACCCTTTTTGCAAAAATATCAAAGCTGGTCAACTCCTTCCTGTGTCATGACCTATAGTCTGACCAGGAAGCAAGGCAAAACGAATGGATATGTTTGGAAACATTGATGAGGACAAGTGCCTTTGACAGCTTGGTCGCTGAGCTGGGAGCAAGCAGTGAGTGTGCTCTCAGCACAGAAACCTCTGCCGCCCATGGATGCATATAAACGGTGTGTGGGCATTAAAGCCTGTCCACTTTGCCATATGACATATGCATTAGGCGGGCGGCAATACGTTAAATTAGGTGTTTATATTTTATGCACAAAATCGCTATAGATCCTTGCATCATAAATGTAATTAATAATGAAAGTAATAATAACACTAAGTTATATCTCAATAGACTAGATTCTAACCACTTCTAACCACTTCAGCCCCGGACCATTTGGCTGCCAAATGACCAGGCCACTTTTTGCGATTCGGCACTGCGTCGCCGTAACTGACAATTGTGCGGTCGTGCGACATGGCTCCCAAACAAAATTGACGTCCTTTTTTTCCTACAAATAGAGCTTTCTTTTGGTGGTATTTGATCACCTCTGCGGTTTTTATTTTTTGCGCTATAAACAAAAATTGAATTTAAAAAAAATGAAATATTTTTAACTTTTTGCTTTCCTAAATATCTCCAAAAAATATATAAAAAACATTTTTTTTTACTAGTAATGGCAGCGAGAAGCGATTTTTATCATGACTGCGACATTATGGCGGACATATCGGACACTTTTGATGCTATTTTGGGACCATTCACATTTATACAGCGATCAGTGCTATAAAAATGCACTGATTACTGTATAAATGTGACTGGCAGTGAAGGGGTTAACCACTAGGGGGCTAGGAAGGGGTTAAGTGTGTCCTAGGGAGTGATTCTAACTGTTAAAGGGCATGGCTACGAGTGACACATCACTGATCGCTGCTCCCGATGAGAGGGAGCATACGATCAGTGTCAGTGTCACTAGGCAGAATGGGGAGATGCTTGTTTACACTGGCCTCTCCCCGTTCTGCAGCTTTGTCACCCGATTGCGGGACACCGGCGGAAATCGAGTCCACGGGTCCCGCGGTCACGGAGCTTGCAGCAGGGGCGAGTGCGCCGCCAGTGGTGCACGCGCACCCGCATGGCGGCAAATTTAAAGTGACGTTAATATACGTCACTTTGCCCAGCCCTGCCATTCTGCCGACGTATATAGTCGTGAGCCGGTCGTTAACCGGTTAATATAACAAGTATAGTACTCTAATCTATTTTTAACATCTATGGCATGGGTGCTCAACCTGTGGCCCTACAGCTGTCCCATGAGGCATTGCAAGGCTGACAGTTACAAGCATGACTCCCAAAAGCAGAGGCATGATAGGACTTGTAGTTCTGCAACAGCTGGAGGGCCAAAGAGGTTGAGCACCCATGCTTTAAGCATATTCAACTTTAAAAGAGGCCCTTTTACCCTCTTGGTGATGGATGCCATTTATTATAACAAGAGCGGCCCAGGGAACGGCCATTTTGCCGATTGTTGGCCTAAAAAATAACGTTACTGTTTTCCAGCATTCTCATTGGTTTTTTCTCACTCTTCGATCCTTATCAAACTGCATTTTTTCCTTATTGTTGTTAGTTTTTACAAATCATAACATTCATTGGATTTTTTTTTTTTCCATTCAGAAATTTTGCATTCAACAAGCATTAGATTCTCTGAGCTCAGTAATTGATGCTGGGAAACACCAATTATTCAATAAAAACACAGAAACCAGTTAAATCAGGATAATACTTGCTAGGAAAGATTTCCTGGTGAACTACTTGACACCTGTGTAACCCAATTAGCACTGAGTGATAACTGTTCATTTAGGAGGGGCTGAATGAATAAGTAGCCATGTCACAAAGCATTCCACAGAACTGTTAATGCAATGGAGATAATTTTGTTAATGACCTAATTAAAGAAAGCATTTGCACTGCGTTTTCTTAACAGTTGTAAATGAACCCGTAAATACTCTGACAAGCTGTTTCAGGTTACTGTGAAAAGTATAGCGCTTAGACGTGATGACTTTAAATGCAGATTGCAAAAAAAATCTGATCAAAGTAGGCATATTTGGTGCCAATATCCATATATGTATACGTAAAGTGGTCACAATTAAGATTAGGTTATATGGCTATCAGATTCAAGGGGGTCGACCTAGTAAAGGCAAATAGGCTATTCACGTTGTAAGGGAATTTTCTGAAGAGCTTGATGAATGTGATAAAATTTCACTTTGCACAGAATATCCAATCACGTGCAAGAAAAATGAAAAACAAAAGCATTTTTGCTTGCACGTGATTGGATGATGTAAGTAAGTATAGCTACAAATCACTCACTAAGTTCTTTGGAAAACTCCTATGCAAATTTCAACTTCCCCTGCCTTTTCCTACACTAAATCAACTCCAAAGTGACCACAGACAGTAGAGAACATTCACCTGTTCTGACTGAATACAATCAGATTGGGGAACACTTGAAAGTTTAAAGGCCCCCTCAAGGACCCTAGCTAATGGCCCGTACACACGATCCGAATATCGTCCGAAAAATGTCGTCCGAGGAAGAATCGTACGATGATCGGATCGTTAGTACAGGGCTTCCGTGAGCCGATCATGAGAGTTCATCCGATATTATTTTATCGGACATGCACGAAAATCTTCCTCGTACGATACCTAATCGTACGATTTTCGTTTAGTCAGTACAGTTGTTGTCTGAAAATATAACACAAATACAACACAAATACATTACAAAACATGACATCACTTCCGATTTTTTTTTCTGTCGTACGAGAATTTTCGGGACTTTAATAACCTATTCAAACTCTACTTGCGACTAGTAAACTGTCGTCCGATTTTCGGATCGTGTGTACGGGGCATAAGCCTACTCAGTTGAAAGTCAACCAGCCTGGATAAAATATCCCTGCCAATCGCTATTTTTTCTGGGGACAGCACTGACCCCTCCCTACACCATAAATACACTCATGCAATGCAAATGTAGAGGGGTGTTCAATTTAGGGGGAGTGTCTGAGTGGTAATTAGGCTCAGACACACTGATTGTTAGGGTTTATGGACCATTTCTGTTCACGGGGGATAGTATTGGTGTACAGTTCCCTGTGGCCTACAGGTGGCCCTGTCGACGTGGGCCAGGGTTGAACCACCGATAGAGGGCTGTGCCTTTTGTGTCCCCTCTCGACAGTAGTACGGCGGGACAGGGAACCTGCTGTGCCTATCGGGAGAGGGTATAAAAGTGGCGGACATCTTCCGTTCAAGGTCCACACCCAGGCACCTTCGGCCTGGGGGTGAGTGAGGGTCGTCTCCGGGTGCCCTAGGCCCGGAGGTGGAGTTCCTGTTCCATCCCAGACACCTTCAGTCTGGGGTGAGGTACTAATTTAAAGACCCGGGGCCCAGCATCTTCGGCTGGGGTCCGCCAGGGATCGAGGACTCCCAGGGTGCCGCCTTGCGAGGGGACCCGTATCTAGGACGAGGAGGCCAGGGAGGTAACCCCTTCCGAAG
Source organism: Rana muscosa (assembly GCA_029206835.1). Lineage (NCBI taxonomy): Eukaryota > Metazoa > Chordata > Amphibia > Anura > Ranidae > Rana > Rana muscosa. The sequence continues at coordinate 846,077,185 of CM055121.1, forward strand.
ACCCAGCGCAGGGTCGTGGTGACGGTAGGGGCCTCTGGTAATTCTCCGGAGGGAGGTCTTAAAGAGTTAAGCTACGTTTGTGCCTGGACCTTCCCCACATCTAAGCTGTCCTGTATCTTCGCTCCAACCTGTCTGCTATCAAAGAGGCTGTTTATTATCCTGTGAGAAATAAACAATGAGTTGGACTTTCAGCTGGTGTGGACATTCACATTCCTGGGGAAAGCAAGAACTTGCATCTATCCAAGGTAGAGGTGAGATAATTCTTGGGAGGACTTTGACTCTGGCCGCAGACAAGGCCCAAAACTAACACCGCTCAACCTCTTTATACAGGAGGGTACGGGCTTGTGGTGCGGTGTGCCTCTCCCTTCCTGCGAGGAGCCGAAATGTATGCAGGAAGAGAGGGGTGTGTGCGCTACACAAACTTGCATTTTTTTTGTTCTAGAAATAAGTTAGGCACTATCATAGTGATTAGGCACATATCAAATTTCAAAAATAGAAGCAAGAAAATTAAGAGTGTAACACAATAAATAATAAAGTGCATTATGAGCAATATATATTCCCAGGGAGATGCTAAAAGGTAAACAGGGGATACACAGATGGGACCATGTCGGGTCAACCCCCGCATAGCCCTCCCTTCAAAGGAACATAGAATTCACACACCAGCCACATTAGTCAAGCACAGTAAAAGGGAGATTCAATCCAAATGTCTCAGATCTTTTGGGGCAACCTCAGGAAAGATATGTAATTTTATACAATGGGTCCACAAAATGAACCAGTTTCTTCCAGCTCTCCAAAGTCTATCTGATTTCCACACCAAAACAATAGGTTTTCTAGCATAGAATAGAAGAAGACCCAAAGGAGTTCTGGAGGCCCTGGAAAAGGCTAGATGGTTGACCAAACCCAATAGACAAACAAACATTGTTTGAGGAACAGAAGTTGTGGTTGAGTAAATAAACTATAGGATATCAGCCCAAATGTTTGTATGCAGGAACAGGAGGAAAAAACATTCAAAAAATTTGCACGTGTTATAAGGTCCTACTGTGGGGAAACTTCGGTCTAATCTCTGCGCTGTAAGGTAGGCTATGTGGTGAATTTTGTATTGGATTAGCCTATCCCGTGTGGCCACCCGCGTTTACAACCACTTTAAATATTTTTTTGAGCAAATTCCTTCCACAGTACATCAAACTTCATTCTTCATTGTTGGAGAAAGAGTACTTGAGAACCAATCGTATCGGTCTTTGTCCCCTCAGAGATGCTTACACTTTATTGTCCCCCCACAGTCACTATTATTAGTATTGTCATTATACATGTTTAGAGCTCTGGCGTATAATGCAGTGCTGTGCTGTGAATGTTTCATTATTCACATTGCTTTTTACATCAGAGGAACATAAACCGTAATGTTTTCATCGCAGTTACACATATTTATTATTATACTTATTCATTTTTATAAGATAACCACTTGCCAACTGGCTCACGCCGATATACATCGGCAGAATGGCACTCCTGTGCAAACTGACGTACCTGTTTATCAGTTTGTAAAAGCGGGATAGTGGGCCCGGTGATCGGGAGCAATAATCTCTGTCATATTTCAGTAAGCCCATCCCCCTACAGTTAGAACACGCTGAGGGAACACAGTTAACCCCTTGATCGCCCCTAGTGTTAACCCCTTCTCTGCCAGTTTCATTTTTACATTGATCAGTGCATTTTTATAGCACTGATCAATGTAATAAGGTCACGGGTCTCCAAAAAGTGTCATTTGGGGTCAGATTTGTCCGCCGCAATATCGCAGTCCTGCAAAAAAATCACAATCACTGCCATTACCAGTAAAAACAATAAAAGTCCCTAAATCGGTCCCGTAGCTTGTAGACGCGATAACTTTTGCGCAAACCAATCAATATACGCCTATTGAGATTTTTTTTTACCAAAAATATGTAGAAGAATCGGCCTAAACTGATGAATACGTTTGTTTTTTTATATATTTTTTGGATATGCTTTATAGCAGAAAGTAAAAAATAATATATACTGTATATATATATTTTTTTAATTGTCGCTCTTTTTTTGTTTATAGTGCAAAAAATAACCGCAGAGGTGAACAAATACCACCTAAAGAAAGCTCTATTTGTGGGGAAAAAAGGACGTCAATTTTGTTTGGGTACAGCTTTGCATGACCGCGCAATTGTCAGTTAAAGCGACGCAGTGCCGTATTGCAAAAAATGCCCTGGTCATTAAGTGGGTAAAACCTTCCGGGGCTGAAGTGGTAAATTTTTTTTTTTTTTTTCAGCTCCAACATATTGTATTTTAAAACAGTTACCAAGAACTTTCACACTGGGTTAGGGGTCATAACCATTTCTGTACAGGGACCTCCTGCTGACTGTGTATACAATGTGCTAAAATAGATAAAAAGATAAAGCTATGGCCTAGCTACCTACAATCCTTTCGTGACGTGAAGCCTAGATGACCACATCAAATTTAGTAGCATTAGTTAACTTGACTACAACTATATGACTAGTTTACATGTCCTAATATTTTTTTAATTAATTTTATTCGGTACACTTAAGCAATAGCCTTGCTCAGTTTTTTTTATTATAGGCTGACAAATGTGGAAACATTTAAATTAAATTTGTTTTATTAATGTATTATGTCAGTATTAAACAGAAGCACACTGCCAATTTCAGGCTAAAGGCTTATTTTGTGAACTATATGTGATAACTAAATGACATAGTGACCAGATAATTGGCAACCACTTTGATGCTAGACTAGCCATCACAAGAAGATGAAAAACTTCACACCCACATCACTTTGAAGATGTCATCCAGATCCTCAATTACCATATTTTACTATAATATGATAATATGGGCCTTGGATTGGAGGAATTTGTGTTCTGTGCACTCCTGTTTCCACAATACTATTACTTACCGTATATTAAAATAATAGTTAGTTACATAGTTACATAGTAGGTGAGGTTGAAAAAAGACACAAGTCCATCAATAGGGATGAGCTCGGTGTTCGAGTCGAACATAGGTTCGACTCGAACATCGGCTGTTCGCGCGTTCGGCGAACAACGAACGATTTGGGCCGTTCGCGCCAAATTAGAGTGACGCGAACGGCCCACAATACACTGCGCCATCGCAGTGTAATCCCGGCGCTGTGATTGGCCAAGCATGCACTGTGACCCTGCATGCTTGGCCAATCACAGCGCCGGCAGCGAGGAGAGCAATGATTGGCCACAGGCAGGATGCCTGTGGCCAATTATTGCTGAGGGGGTTTAGTACACGCCCCACACTATAAAAGGCCGCCAGCGCGGCGGCCTCGTGTAGTGTGTTCCGGCGCAGGGAAAGAGTTACATAGGCAGGGACAGTGTCAGTGCTATTTGTACCTCAAACTTGTGTGTAGCGACAGAGAAGGATAGGTAGGGAGAGTGTCAGTGTCATATTCTTTGCTAAACCTTGTGTGTAGGGACAGACAAGGATCGGCAGGGAGAGTGTCAGTGTCATATTCTTTGCTAAACCTTGTTTGTAGGGACAGACAAGGATAGGCAGGGAGAGTGTCAGTGTCATATTCTTTGCTAAACCTTGTGTGCTGAACCATATTGCTAAACCTTGTGTGTAGGGACAGACAAGGATAAGTAGGCAGAGTGTCAGTGTCATATTCTTTGCTAAACCTTGTTTGTAGGGACAGACAAGGATAGGCAGGGAGAGTGTCAGTGTCATATTCTTTGCTAAACCTAGTGTGCTTAACCATATTGCTAAACCTTGTGTGTAGGGACAGACAAGGATCGGCAGGGAGAGTGTCAGTGTCATATTCTTTGCTAAACCTTGTGTGCTGAACCATATTGCTAAACCTTGTGTGTAGGGACAGACAAGGATAAGTAGGCAGAGTGTCAGTGTCATATTCTTTGCTAAACCTAGTGTGCTTAACCATATTGCTAAACCTTGTGTGTAGGGACAGACAAGGATAGGTAGGCAGAGTGTCAGTGTCATATTCTTTGCTAAACCTTGTTTGTAGGGACAGACAAGGATAGGCAGGGAGAGTGTCAGTGTCATATTCTTTGTTAAACCTTGTGTGCTGAACCATATTGTTAAACCTTGTGTGTAGGGACAGACAAGGATAAGTAGGCAGAGTGTCAGTGTCATATTCTTTGCTAAACCTTGTTTGTAGGGACAGACAAGGATAGGCAGGGAGAGTGTCAGTGTCATATTCTTTGCTAAACCTAGTGTGCTTAACCATATTGCTAAACCTTGTGTGTAGGGACAGACAAGGATCGGCAGGGAGAGTGTCAGTGTCATATTCTTTGCTAAACCTTGTGTGCTGAACCATGTTGCTAAACCTTGTGTGTAGGGACAGACAAGGATAAGTAGGCAGAGTGTCAGTGTCATATTCTTTGCTAAACCTTGCTTGTAGGGACAGACAAGGATAGGCAGGGAGAGTGTCAGTGTCATATACTTTGCTAAACCTAGTGTGCTTAACCATATTGCTAAACCTTGTGTGTAGGGACAGACAAGGATAGGCAGTCGACAGTGTCAGTGTCCTATTCTTTGCTAAACCTTGTGTGCAGGGAGAGAGAAGGATAGGCAGGGGACAGTGTCAGTGTCATTGTTGCTAAGCCTCCTGCACAGTATACACCTGAAGCTACCCCTTATTGCTGGTTTTCCCATCTCCCTGCAGGCCATTAGAATGTCTGGAAGGCAAACAAGGAGAGGCAGACAGTCAGGAGCCAATAAAATAGGGCAAGCAGGCTCTGTGTCTGGGGGCAACAGTGCTGGTCGTGGACGCGGTGCATTGTCATCAGCACATGGCCATGGGACACGCTTGTCCTTCTTTTCGGCAGCTGGACATGTTGAGCCACATCATGCCGAAGACTTGGTAGAGTGGATGACCAAGCCCTCCTCATCCTCCTCATCCTCTCTCACCCAGGCTCAGGGTACTGGCAAAGCAGCTGCCAACGCGTCCTCTTCCCTGGTATCAATGTCATCATCAGTCACTCCTTCCCTAGACCCACCATGTCCTCCTCCTGAGGAGTCCCGCGAACTGTTTGAGCACAGTGTTGGGTACATGCTCCAGGAGGATGCCCAGTGTTTCGAAGGGTCTGATGATGATACCCAGCTAGAGGAAGGCAGTAGCGTGAGAGCAGAGAGAGGGGATGCTCAAGAAGGACACCAATCTGGCAGTCATGTTCCAGCAGCTGCAGCATACTGCCAGATTGGCTCCAGTGATGAGGAGGGAGGGGATGATGAGGTCACTGACTCCACGTGGGTGCCTAATAGGAGAGAGGAGGAGGAGGAGGATGAGGAGGAGGCACATCTCCAACAAGGCAGGATGCCCTTGGGTGGCCAGCGTAAGGGCAGCACACCGACGGAATCACACCGCAGAGCTCCGCCTGTGCAGGGCGCTGCCTATGCCCGTTATTCAAAAAGTTCTTTGGTGTGGGCCTTTTTTGAGGCGAGTGCATCAGATCGCACAGCTGCTGTTTGCAACATATGTCTCAAGCGTATATCGTGTGGCCAAAACATCAGCCGCTTGGGCACCACATGCTTGACCAGACATATGTTGACCTGCCATGCAGCTCGTTGGCAAGCCTACCTTAAAGACCCACACCAAAGAACAAAGCGTACCTCTCCTTGCACCGCATCAGCTGGGATCTCCAACCCCACTATACCTTCAGTCCTCTCTGAAACCTGCACTGAGAGGAATGAAGGTGTAGAATTAGGTGTGTCACAGCCAAGTACTTGCGGCCACTCTGCTAGCAGTACACCGACGTCCGATTCTAGCAGGCAAATTTCCCTGCCCCAGCTGTTGGACCGTCGAAAGAAGTTCACTCCCAGCCATCCACATGCCCAGCGGTTGAATGCTAGCTTGGCTAAATTGCTAGCGCTTCAACTGCTGCCTTTTCAGTTGGTAGACTCGGCCCCCTTCCGTGAGTTTGTGCAATGTGCGGTTCCTCAGTGGCAGGTTCCCAAACGCCACTTTTTCTCACGGAAGGCGATTCCGGCTCTCTACCGGCATGTGGAAGGCAATGTCTTGGCCTCGCTGGACAGAGCGGTCAGCGGTAAGGTGCATATTACCGCTGACTCATGGTCCAGCAGGCATGGACAGGGACGTTACCTTTCTTTCACGGCCCATTGGGTCACTCTTTTGGCAGCTGGGAAGGATGCAGGACAAGGTGCAGTAGTGTTGGAGGTTGTTCCACCGCCACGCCTCCAAAATGCTACTACTGGTTGTGACACACCTCTGTCCTCCACCCCCTCCTCTTCTTCTTCCTCCGTGGCCTCTTCCTGTGCTTTGTCCTCGGAACCAGCGGTGCTCCGTAGGCGTTCAAGGGGCTACGCAAGTACGCAGGCAAAAAGATGCCATGCCGTGCTTGCGCTGGTGTGTTTGGGGGACAGGAGCCACACTGGGGCAGAGGTTCTGTCTGCTCTGCAGGGGCAGGCCGAGAGGTGGTTGACGCCACGCCAGCTTAAGCCAGGAATGGTAGTTTGCGACAATGGCACCAACCTCCTCTCCGCTCTCCGACAGGGACAACTGACCCATGTGCCCTGTGTGGCTCACGTCCTTAACCTGGTGGTGCAGTGGTTCTTGGGCAGGTACCCGGGCTTACAGGATGTCCTGAGGCAGGCCAGGAAAGTCTGTGTGCATTTCCGCAGATCTTATAATGCCAGTGCTCGCCTGGCTGAGCTGCAAGTGGAGTTGAACCTGCCCAAGAACCGCCTTATATGTGACATGCCCACCAGGTGGAACTCAACGTTGGCCATGCTGCAGCGGCTGCACACGCAGCAGAGGGCCATCAATGAGTACCTGTGCGACTACGGCACCAGGACAGGGTCAGGGGAGCTTGGGTTTTTTCACCACGCCAGTGGGGCATGATCAGGGATGCATGCACTGTCCTGGCACCATTTGAGGAGGCCACGAGGATGGTGAGCAGTGACAGTGCATGCATCAGTGACACTGTACCTCTTGTCCACCTGTTGGAACATACGCTGCGTGGAATAATGGACAGGGCACTTGAGGCAGAACAGAGGCAGGAAGAGGAGGACTTCCTTGCCTCTCAAGGCCCCCTTTACCCAGACAGTGTTCCTTCTGTCCCACCCATCGCACAGGAAGAAGAGGAGGAGGAGGAGGAGGATTGTGTCAGCATGGAGGTGGAGCCTGGCACTCAGCATCATCAGCAGCAGTCTTTTAGGGATGATTTACAGTCCCAAGAAACCAGTGGACTTGTACGTGGCTGGGAGGAGGTGGCTGCGGATCATGTCGTCCTTAGTGACCCAGAGGACTCTGGACTGAATGCCTCAGCTAACCTACGCTGCATGGCCTCCCTGATCCTGCAAAGTCTGCGGAAGGATCCTCGTATTCTTCGGATCAAGGAGAGGGACCATTACTGGCTGGCCACTCTCCTTGATCCACGGTACAAGGGTAAGGTTGCGGACCTTATCTTACCGTCGCAGAGGGAGCAGAGGATGAGACAACTCCGGGAGGCCTTGCAGAAAGGTCTGTGCAACGCGTTCCCAGAGACTGGGAGGTTACAAACTCCTGGTCTTGGACAAGGAGTTGCTGAGGCTTCGGTCAGTCAAAGAAGGAGCGGTGGGGAAGGTGGCCGTCTGACCGAAGCGTTCAGACAATTCTTTAGTCCGCAGCCCCAAGGTATGATCGGTTCCAGCAACCATCGCCAGCGTCTGATATACATGGTGCAGGAATACCTAGGGGCAAGGTCAGACTTGGACACCTTCCCCACCGAAAATCCTCTGGCTTACTGGGTCTTGAGGATGGATCACTGGCCAGAGCTTGCACAGTATGCAATTGAGCTACTGGCCTGTCCTGCATCCAGCGTTCTTTCAGAACGCACATTCAGTGCTGCTGGAGGATTTGTCACGGATCACAGGGTGCGCCTGTCCACCGACTCTGTTGATCGACTGACCTTCATAAAGATGAACCAGTCTTGGATCACCACCAGCTACCAAACACCTGAAGCTGATATAACAGACTAATTTATTTTCAAATTTCACATCCCTTCAAGACTGATGCTGATGCTGAGAGTTTGTCCTGTTATGTTGACTGACTATCCTCCTCCTCCTCAATGATCCGATTGACGATGATAGCTTGGAAGAACATTTTTGTTTCTGGGTGCCGCCACCAGTGGCTTAGGCCCAATTTTTCAGCCCCTGTTTAACAGGGGTGTGTTATTACAATTTTTTATGCAATGCTTTGCAGCAGGGCTCATTCCTGCACTCCAAGTAGAGTATCTGGGAGTGGTTGCAGTGTCGTGGCACCAGCACCAGTGGCTAAGGCCCAATTTTTCAGCCCCTGTTTAACAGGGGCGTGTAATTACAATTTTTGATGCAATACTTTGCAACAGGGCTCATTGCTGTGCTCCAAGTACAGTATCTGTGAGGGGTTGCAGTGTTGTGGCACCAGTGCCTAAGGCTCAATTTTTCTGCCCCTGTTTAACAGGGGCATGTTATTACAATTCTTGATCTAATAATTCACAGCAGGGCCCATTCCTGCGCCCACCAAGAATAACTGTGAGGCCTTACAGTGTTGTGTCAACACCACCACCACCACCACCACCAAAAGCCCAATTTTTCAGCCCCTGTTCAACAGGGGCATGCAATTACAATTCTTGATCTAATAATTCACAGCAGGGCCCATTCCTGCGCCCACCAAGACTAACTGTGAGGCCTTACAGTGTTGTGTCAACACCACCACCACCACCACCACCACCAAAAGCCCAATTTTTCAGCCCCTGTTCAACAGGGGCATGCAATTACAATTCTTGATCTAATAATTCACAGCAGGGCCCATTCATGCGCCCACCAAGAGTAACTGTGAGGGCTCACAGTGTTGTGGCAACACCAACATGTAAGGGGCAAATTTCAGCTGAGTATATACGGCAGGCCCCTACTTTCAAACATCCAACTTACAAACGACTCCTCCTTGCAAACGGAAGGATACAACAGGAAGTGAGAGGAAATCTACCCCTAGGAAGGCAAATTCTCTCCTGTAAGAGTTAATATGGGAAAAAAGTGTCTCCCCTACACTGATTCTTTATCACCAATTCTTGTTTCAATAAAAACCCCAAATTTTCAAAAAACATTTGTCATTAGGACAGAAAGTGAGGTGAACTGTTCTGAACAGGTGCACACTGCACAAACAGCAAAACAAATGTTACAGGGGTGATAACCCTTCCCTATGTTTTCCAAAAAGCTTAAAAATATATTTTTTGGCTGGAGCTACACTTAAACAATGTACCTGTTCAAAATTACAAACAGATTCTACATACGAACAAACCTACAGTCCCTGTCTTGTATGCACCGCCTGTATACGGCTGTTCAGAGTATATAGGGCCTTTTTTATTTTGTGTGCGGGGTTCCCCTTAATATCCATACAAGACCCAAAGGGGCTGGTAATGGGCTGGGGTAAGGGGGGGGGGGGGTGTGATGTGGTAGCTATGTCATTTTTCTTAAAGATTTTCATCCATATTACCGGGACCAGACATTACATTAAAGCCGCAAGCAGTTTTAAATGGCTTTTTTTCCTTTAGAAATGTAATTTTGTGCAGGGACAGTTCTAAACACGGGAAACACGTGGCACTTCACAGGCATACTTTAGACACCCCCCAGGTACGATATTTAAAGTAATATTTGACATATTTTTTTTCACTTTATGTATCATTAAAATGACTGCTCCAGAAAAACGGCCGTTTTTAAAACTTCTTTTTGCATTGATACATGTCCCCTGGTGCAGAACCCGGGTTCCCAGACCCTTTTTAGGACAATAACATGCATAATAGTCGTTATAATTAGCACTTTAGATTTTGAACGTTCGCATCCATTGTATTTAATAGGGTTCTAAAGTTCGTGCGAACTTTCGGTCCGTTCGCGGGTTCTGGTGCGAACCGAACCCGGGGGTGTTCGGCTCATCACTATCCATCAAGTCCAACCTATGTGTGTGATTTTATGTCAGTATAACATTGTATATCCCTGTATGTTGCGGTCATTCAGGTGCTTATCTAATAGTTTTTTGAAATTATCGATGCCCCCTGCTGAAACCACCGCCTGTGGAAGGGAATTCCCCATCCTTGTCACTCTTATGCCGCGTACACACTGTCTAAATTTCCGACAACAAATGTTCAATGGGAGCTTGTTGTCGGAAATTCTGACTGTGTGTAGGCTCCATCGGACATTTGCTGTCAGAATTTCCGTCAACAAAAATTTGAGAGCTGGTTCTCAAATTTTCCGACTACAAAGTTTGTTGTCGGAATTTCCAAACGCGTGTATACAATTTCGACGCACCAAAGTCCACGCATGCAGAATAGCCGCACTGGCTATTGAACTTAATTTTTCTCGGCTCGTCAAACATGTTGTACGTCACCGCGTTCTTGACGTTCGGAATTTTCGACAACATTTGTGTGACCGTGTGTATGCAAGACAAGTTTGAGCGAACATCCGTCTGAAAAAAATCCACGGTTTTGTTGTCGGAATGTCCGATCGTGTGCACGCGGCATTACAGTAAAGAACCCTCTACGCAGTTTAAGGTTAAACCTCTTTTCTTCGAATTTTAGTGAATGGCAGCGTGTCTTATTAAACTCCCTTCCACAGAAAAGTTTTATCCCTATTGTGAGTTCACAAGTACGGTATTTGTAAATTTAAATCATATCCCCTCTCAAGCGTCTCTTCTCCAGAGAGAATAAGTTCAGTGTTCGCAAACCTTTCTTCATAACTATTATCCTCCAGTCCCTTTATTAGTTTTTTTGCCCTTCTCTGTACTCGCTCCATTTCCAGTACATCCTTTCTGAGGACTGGTGCCTAGAACTGGACAGCATATTCCAGGTGCGGCCTGACCAGAGTCTTGTAGAATGGGCCTGAGAATTGGTGCCCAGAACTGAACAGCATACTCCAGGTGCGGCCGGACCAAAGTCTTGTAGAGTGGGCCTGAGAACTGGTTCCCAAAACTGGACAGCATACTCCAGGTGCGGCCGGACCAGAGCCTTGAAGAGTGGTATAATTATCGCTTTATCTCTGGAGTTAATCCCCTTTTTAATGCATGCCAATATTATTATTATTTTATTGTTATTATACAGGATTTATATAGCGCAGCGCTTTACAACATCAGGGAAGACAGTGCAGTTACAATACAATTCAATACAGGAGGGATCAGAGGGTCCTGCTCGTTAGAACTTACAATCTAGAAAGTAGGGTCAAGTGGAACAAAGAGTAGTAGCTGTGGGGGATGATCAGATGGACAAAATTAAGGTCTTGAGAAGAACGAAGAGAACGATTAGCTTGGTATTTAGAGACTAGGTCAGTGATGTAGCTGGGGGCAGAGTTGTGGATGGCTTTGTAAGTAGTTGTTAGTATTTTGAATTTAATTTGTTGAGTGAGCAGAAGTCAGTGGAGGGATTGACAAAGAGGAGTAGCAGAGACAGAGCGATTGGTAAGGTGGATGAGTCTGGCGGCAGCATTCATGATGGACTAAAGGGGGGATAGAGTATGCAGAGGTAAGCCAATGAGGAGGGAGTTGCAGTAGTTGAGGCGAGAGATGACCAGGGAGTGAATTAAGAGCTTTGTTATGTCATTGGTTAGAAAGGGGCGTATTTTGGAGATGTGGCGGAGGTTGAGGCAGCAAGATTTAGACAGTGATTGGACGTGGGGCTTAAAGGAGAGTTCAGAGTCCAGGACTACTCCTAGGACCTTGGCATGTGGGGATGGGCTGATAGTTGTGCCATCAATTTTGACATAGAGATCAGGGGAAGAGGCATGTGGGGGAGAAAAAATGATAAGTTCGGTTTTGGATAGATTGAGTTTGAGGAATTGGTGTGACATCCAAACTAATATATCTGATAGTAAATTAGTGATACCTGAGGAGAATGAAGGAGCAAGTTGAGGGGCAGAGAAATAGATTTGAGTGTCGTCAGCGTAGAGATGGTATTGGAAGCCGTTGGAGGCTATCAGCTGACCCAGGGAGGAGGTGTAGATTGAAAATAGGAGAGGTCCAAGAACAGAACCTTGGGGGATCCCAACAGAGAAAGGAAGAGGAGAGGAGGAAGTAGAATTGTAAGTAACGCTAAAGGTGCGGTTGGATAAGTAGGTAGAGAACCAGCGAAGAGTACAGTCACGGAGACCAAAGGTATGGAGTTTTTTGAGGAGGAGGGGGTGGTCAACCGTATCAAAGGCAGAATAGAGGTCCAGGAGTAGGAGTGCAAAATAGTGTCCCTAATGCCTTGTACACACGATCTGAATTTCTGATGGAAAAAGTCAGACGGACTTTTTCCATTGGATCTTCTGACCATGTCTATGCCCCATCGGACTTTTTCCATTGGAAATTCCAAGGAATTCCGTCGGAGTTTAGATAGAGAACATGTTCTCTTTTACTCCGATGTGATTTTGGCTGGGCAAAAGTCTGACCGTGTGTACGGGGCATTCGTTTTGGCCGTTAGTATATCGTTAGTTAGTTTTAGGAGAGCAGTTTCTGTGGAATGTTTAGGACGAAATACAGACTGAAGGGGATCAAGAAGGCTATTATCAGCAAGGTGGATGCTCAGTCGGTTGTAGACTAGACGTTCAAGGAGTTTGGATAAAAAGGGGAGCAAGGAGATGGGGCGTAGGTTGTTAAGATTGGATGGGTCTAGTGAGGGCTTTTTAAGCATGGGGCTGACTAGTGCATGTTTCAAAGAGTTAGGGAAGATGCCAGAAGAGAGGGAGAGATTGAAGATGTGGGTTAGAAAGTGTAGAATAGAGCCAGAGGGTGAACGTAGCATTTGCGAGAGAACAGGATCCAGAAGGCAGGTGGTAAGATGGACATTAGCAAGTAATTTAGCAACCTCGTCTATAGTGGTGGGGTTGAAAGAGGGAAGTAATGATTGTACCTGTGGGCATGAGGTGTAAAGCATGGAGGGTGTCTGATATTCTGTTTGCTTTGTTAGCAGCAGCTTGGCATTGCATGCCACTGCTGAGCCTATCATCTACTAGGACCCCCAGATCCTTTTCCATCCTTGATTCCCCCCACTAGTTATTATTAATAATAATAACAACACGCCCCTTGTCTCTGCCTCTACTTTCCCTCATAGAACCATCTCTCTGAAAAGAATAAATCCCTGAGCAGCAAAAATAAATTCCTCAGCAGCAACTAGAAATTCCCCGGCAGCAACAATAAATCCCCCAAGTGCATCAATAAATCCCCCAGCAGCATCAATAAATTGCTTAGCAACATTAAAAAATCCCCAAGCAGCAACAATATCAAACAAAGTGGTGTGGAGCAGGAAACTTACATCACGGTATATGGAATAAAGTGGTGCAAAATAGGCAATTAGGTGTGTGGCATAGGAATCATACAGCATGACATATGGAATTCACAGTGTGAACAGACCTGCAGTAATTGCAGTAACAGACAGCCTAGCTCAGGGATATGCAATTAGCGGACCTCCAGCTGTTGCCAAACTACAAGTCCCATCATGCCTCTGCCTCTGGTTGTCATGCTTGTGGCTGTCAGAGTCTCGCTATGCCTCATGGGACTTGTAGTTTGGCAACAGCTGGAGGTCCGCTAATTGCATATCCCTGGCCTAGCTCATCACTGCTGTCACATCTAAACAAGCAGTCAGGGAAGAAGGACACTTAGGCCCCTTTCACACGGACGGTCCGTTCAGGTCCGCCTGTCAGTTTTTTAGGCGGACCTGAACGGATGCTCCATGTAGCCCTATGGAGCCACGGATGTCAGCGATGACATGTCCGCTGACATCCGACCCGCTCCGCCAAAGTGTGACGGAGGAAAACCCTATTTTTCCATCCGTCGGCGGAGTGGATCGGATGACAACGGACTCTACGGCCCATCGTCATCCGATCCCCCCATAGGGGAGAGCGGCGCTCTGACAGGGCGGTCCCTGCACAGTGTGCGGGGACTGCCCAGTCATCCGCCGGCTCAGCGGGGATCAACGGAGCGATCCCCGCTGAGCAAGCGGAGCTTCACGGGGTGGATCTTCACGGATCCGTCCCATGTGAAAGAGCCCTTAAAGTGGTAGTAAAGGCTGAAGGTTTTTTACCTTCATGCATCCTATGCATGAAGGTAAAAACCTTCAGTGTGCAGCTCCCCCCTCAGCATGTTGCTTCTGCAATAAAGTACACTTACCTGACTATTGGAAATTATTTGCAGAATATACACTGAGCTGCACATGCGCAGCTCAGTTTAAATCCTGGCACGCTGCCAGTGTGCCGGGATGACTGCACTCCCATGTATGTGCAGAAGTGAAGTCACCCTGTGCCAGCCAATCAAAATGGCATTGGACCGTTGGAACAAATGTACGTTGTGCCTTTAATGTGTAACTGAGGCGAAAGTCCACCACTGTCCTTGAGTGGCATGGCACCTCCAAGCCAGGACCTCTGAAAAAAAAAAGCCCTTGAGTCACCACATCTAAACATTAGTAAACTGCATCATATTACATTTTTAGTTTTTGGGTTTAGATACATCTTAATGCTTTACAATTGTTTATTAATCCATACGATTAAGCTGAAATCAAAGAGAAGGTGGGGTGACAGATGCATACTTTCTTCTTCCTCCACTGACTCAAACCTTATGACTATACCATTATTTTCCTTTTTTTAAATCTGCATATGTTTATATCTTCATGACAACTGCTCATATTGTTGCAAAACATTTATATTTGAGAATTCCCACAGTTCTTTTTTCCTTTGGTGTGTTAACTCATTGTTTGTTTCCACCCACTGTGGTTATGAACACTCGCAGAGGAATAATGATTCTTCAGTGGTTGAGATACTTAGTCACAGCCATGTCTTCTTTCCACATCCTTACATGAAACATTCCATGCATCCCAGGCACAGATTCCTAATACCACCGTTACCATAGTAAATGGAGAAAACACAAGTACAGCAACAACATAGTCCATTGTTCAGGTACTCTAAATGAGTACTAAAATAAAAAAAAAATCTGGCCACAAAATAACATTTGTTAAGGAGCTGATCACCACATGATCTTCAGATATTTATCTAGATGTACACGTAACATCCTGTGAGTAAGTTATGCAAGGTTGTATAGGTTATCTGTACAACTGATTAAAAAAATAAATAAAAAAAACACATGATATTTGTAATATATTTGGGTGCCCCAGCTTTTGTATGGATGAGAGAAGGTTATATATTTACCGTATATACTAGATTATAAGCCGAGGCACTTAATTTTACCACAAAAAAATGGGAAAACGTATTGACTCGAGTATAAGCCTAGGGTGTCCATCTGCATGCCTCACTGTGTCTCACTTTTTCTCACTGTGTCCATGCCTCACTGTGCCCATGTCTCACTGTGCCCATGCCTCACTGTGTCCATGACTAGACTGATGTTTAACATGGGAGTCTATGGAAGGGGTGCCCGGGTTTGAAAAATCGGTGCTCCCCGGCCGTAGGTCCCCCAGACCAAAAACTTTGCACACTTATAGAGGAAAAATGGGGCTACATGTGTGCCAAGTTTCGGCCGGTACCGGGTCCCCAAAGTCACTGGAGAAATTACTGCTTAACATGGGAGTCTATGGAAGGGGTGCCCGGCTTTGAAAAATTGATGCTCCCCGGCCGTAGGTCCCCCGGACAACAAACTCTGCACACTTGTAGAGGAAGAGTTAGGCTATATGTGTGCCAAGTTTGGGGTCCAGAAGACCTACAGCTGGCCGGTACCGGGTCCCCAAAGTCCGGGAGATCAAGGGTGACTTGAGTATAAGCCGAGGGGGGCATTTTCAGCACAAAAAAATGTGCTGAAAAACTCGGCTTATACTCGAGTATACTGTATACGGTATGTGGTTTATAGCCCCTGATCCCATCCCATTACATAGTTTCCTTTGGTTTTGCATTGTAACTGGGAAGGCACTATCAGCCAGTGCTTACAAGCATACAACCTGGCATTTCTACAATTTGAGTCCTGCAAATAGGGGGCAGGGCCGGTTCTACCACTAGGCAAACTAGGCAGCCGCCTAGGGCGCACTGCTGCCTAGGGCTCCCGGCCACTGGTGTTCCTACTTTCTTCTCTCTGCAGCAAGCAACTAAGTCTCAGCATCAGCAGGCAGCCTTCGCTCCAATCGCACATAGTGTCAGAGGCGCAAAATTAATGGAAGCAAGCAAACATTCATTGAAGGGCACTGGTAGGCTGCATTGATGGGCGCTGGTGAGGCTGCATTTGGTGGGTGCTGGAGAGGCTGCATTTGATGGACGCTGGAGAGGCTGTATTTGATGGGCGCTGGTAAGGCAGCATTTGAGGGGCGCTGGAGAGGCTGCATTTGATGGGCGCTGGTGAGGCAGCATTTAATGGGCGCTGGAGAGGCTGAATTTGATGGGCGCTGGTGAGGCTGCATTTGATGGGCACTGGTGAGGCAGAATTTGAGGGGCGCTGGAGAGGCTGCATTTGATGGGTGCTGGTGAGGCAGCATTTGATGGGCGCTGGAGAGGCTGCATTTGATGGGCGCTGGTGAGGCTGCATTTGATGGGCACTGGTGAGGCAGAATTTGATGGGCGCTGGAGAGGCTCCATTTGATGGGCGCTGGTGAGGCAGCATTTGATGGGTGCTGGAGAGGCTGCATTTGATGGGCGCTGGTAAGGCAGTATTTGATGGGCGCTGGTGAGGCAGCATTTGATGGGCGCTGGTGAGGCTGCATGGCTGCATTTGATGGGCACTTCATTAAAAAGGTGGGGTATACATGGGCAGGGAAAAGCGGGTGGAGTTAGGGGTGGGGCCAAGGAGGGCGGCAAAATTAGGTTTCATCTAGGGTGTCAAAAATCCTTGCACCAGCCCTGATAGGGAGCATCCTGGTGTACCAGACAATATTCCAGCTAAAGTAAAAGGCTAATAAAACCGTCCCCCCTCTTCACCATCACCTTAAAGTGGAAGTAAGCCCTCCTATCATTTTCAGGCAAGGAAGCTGCCATCTTGGCCTCTGTTTAATCTTCAACTGCCATGGTGCTGCACATGTGATCAGTTATGACACCAGCCATTGGATGGTTTGACAGTTTGGTTGAGAGCACAATCAATGTGACAGTTGGCATTCCCGGCATGCCGGGAATGTAACTGCTTTTTGAAACTGTTAAATCGACGGGTTTACTTCCGCTTTAAAAAGACATCAGGCTCTTCTACACCTCAGTGCACTGTGGTGTGGAGGTGCAGTTTTTCAGGGTTTTTGTATAGTTCCCACCTTCTCCCAGTGAAATATCATTCATTATAATATTATTATGAAAAATTTTGGGCTACAGATGTTTTTTGACCGTAGCAACCACTGAATTCTTTGTGTGTCCAGTTAATTATGGAAGAATGAAAGGGAAAATGTTATTGATTGCTATAAACAGCTCTTTGTGTGAATGACAGCCAAAATTATTACTGTGCAGCTACTCTCTATGCAAAAAAATAAATAAATAAATACATAAATAAATAAATAAATAACGTAAATTTATTTCTGCTTTAATGGCTATTATTGATGATCATGGTCATCATTGCCCAACTATATGACGAGTTAATGCAAGCTATTTACCCTGCCCAGTTAGACAGAGCAAGTTCTCCCAGGCTTCAGCTATATCTTGACTCATTTGCTTTTAATAGCAAAGAGTAAATATGTACTCTAATAAAAGCATTCAGCTTGCAATTTCTTGAACCTTTTTTATCTGTTATATGTATTTTAAAAAATTTTGTACCAGACAAGCCAAGCACCATTTTTTGCAAACTTCAAAATTTACTTTTACTGAATAAAACAGTGAAAAGGGAAATATTAAGCTAGTCTATATTCCCTCCTCACTATTAGAAAATACTCACATGCCCATTGAATCCAGTGTTGTCCTGCTGTAATCCACTGGCTAAAGTGGGCACAAACCTTATTGCCCACTTCCTTCAGATTGCGGCCACCCCCCTTCCCTGGGTTATTATTTAGAATTTATTATCTATTGTATGATTATGTGCAGTGTGGGTTTTTGAGGTACTGGCCCCTTTAAGAATGCAAATTAAGGATCCAATCATGGAAAATTTCATTGGGAAGCTATATTGGGATCAATTGGCAGTGTCCGTGGCCTCTCTGCAAGCAAAATTGCTCCCTCCTGCCGTCGCGTGTGTGGTATTGACACCCTGGAGTCAAGGGTGGTCTTTGTATAAGTGTTATGCTGTTAATTCTGGTTTGAGTTCTGATAAGTGGGCCAAATGTTTAAGGTAATCTGTATATTTGTATTCAGTTTAATGCATTAATGGTGTAATGACCAGGGATGAGCCGAACACCCCCCTGTTCGGTTCGCACTAGAACCTACGAACAGACAAAATGTTCGTGCGAACTTTAGAACCCTATTAAATACAATGGACTCGAACGTTCGAAATCTAAAGTGTTAATTATAAAGGCTAATATGCAAGTTATTGTCCTAAAAAGTGTTTGGGGACCGGGGTCCTGCCCCAGGGGACATGTATCAATGCAAAAAAAAGTTTTAAAAACGGCCGTTTTTTCGGGAGCAGTGATTTTAATAATGCTTAAAATGAAAAAATAAAAGTGAAATATTCCTTTAAATTTCGTACCTGGGGGGTGTGTATGATATGCATGTAAAGTGGCGCATGTTTCCCGTGCTTAGAACTGTCCCTGCACAAAAATGTCATTTTTGAAAGAAAAAAAGGCATTTAAAACTGACTCGCGGCTATTAATGAATTGTCGGCTCCCGGCAATACATTTAAAAGTCATTGATAAAAAAAAAAAAAAAAAAAAAGCGTGGGGGTTCCCCACAATTCTATTACCAGGCCCTTCAGGTCTGGAATGGATATTAAGGGGAACCCCGCCGCAAATTTAAAAAAAAATTGACGTGGGGTTCCCCCAAATATCCATTCCAGGCCCTTCAGATCTGGCATGGATTTTAAGGGGAACTCCACCCCAAATTTAAAAAAAAATGGCGTGGAGTCTACCTAAAAATCCATACCAGACCCCTTATCCGAGCACACAACCTGGCTGGCCGCAGGGGAAAAGGGGGGGACGAGAGAGCGGCCTTCCCTCCCTCCTGAACCGTACCAGGCCACATGCCCTCAACATGGGGAGGATGTCCCCATGTTGATGGGGACAAGGGCCTCATCCCCACAACCCTTGCCCGGTGGTTGTGGGGGTCTGCGGGCGGGGGGCTTATCGGAATCTGGAAGACCCCTTTAACAAAGGGGACCCCCAGATCCCGGCCCCCCCCTATGTGAATTGGTAAGGGGTACATTGTACCCCTACCATTTCACGAAGAAAGCATAAAAAAATGTTTAAAAAACACACAAACACCTTGAAAAAGTCCTTTATTTAAAAAAAAAAAAAAACATTCCAGTGGTGAAATCCAGTGTCCCGCGGCGATCCCGATGTCCAGCGCTGTCCTTCATTGGTTGTGCCTGAGCGGACCTGATGGGGAACTCCCTCTCAGTATTTTAAATGTATAGACCCGCCCCTTCTAAAGTTCCCCATCAGGTCCGCTCAGCGGACCAGATGCGGAACATGAGAAGGGGCGGGTCTATACATGTATTACCAAAGTGAGAGCAGTTCCCCATCAGGTCCGCCCCCTCGGTATGTCGGACCCGCCTACGTCATTGGCCTGAGCGGGAAACTTCCTTCACTGTGTAATTTAAATTTACATAGTGAAGGAAGTTCCCCGCTCAAGCCAATGACTTAGGCGGGTCCGACATACCGAGGGGGCGGACCTGATGGGGAACTGCTCTCACTTTGGTAATACATGTATAGACCCGCCCCTTCTCATGTTCCGCATCTGGTCCGCTGAGCGGACCTGATGGGGAACTTTAGAAGGGGCGGGTCTATACATTTAAAATACTGAGAGGGAGTTCCCCATCAGGTCCGCTCAGGCACAACCAATGAAGGACAGCGCTGGACATCGGGATCGCCGCGGGACACTGGATTTCACCGCTGGAATGTTTTGTTTTTTTTTAAATAAAGGACTTTTTCAAGGTGTTTGTGTGTTTTTTTTAAACATTTTTTTACGCTTTCTTCGTGAAATGGTAGGGGTACAATGTACCCCTTACCAATTCACATAGGGGGGGGCCGGGATCTGGGGGTCCCCTTTGTTAAAGGGGTCTTCCAGATTCCGATAAGCCCCCCGCCCGCAGACCCCCACAACCACCGGGCAAGGGTTGTGGGGATGAGGCCCTTGTCCCCATCAACATGGGGACATCCTCCCCATGTTGAGGGCATGTGGCCTGGTACGGTTCAGGAGGGAGGGGGGGCCGCTCTCTCGTCCCCCCTCTTCCCCTGCGGCCGGCCAGGTTGCGTGCTCGGATAAGGGGTCTAGTATGGATTTTTAGGGGGACTCCACGCTATTTTTTTTTACATTTGGGGTGGAGTTCCCCTTAAAATCCATGCCAGATCTGAAGGGCCTGGAATGGATATTTGGGGGAACCCCACGTCAATTTTTTTTTAAATTTGCGGCGGGGTTCCCCTTAATATCCATTCCAGACCTGAAGGGCCTGGTAATTGAATTGTGGGGAACCCCCACGCTTTTTTTTTTTTTTTTTTATCAATGACTTTTGTATGTATTGCCGGGAGCCGACAATTCATTAATAGCCGCGAGTGAGTTTTAAATGCCTTTTTTTCTTTCAAAAATGACATTTTTTGCAGGGACAGTTCTAAGCACGGGAAACATGCGCCACTTTACATGCATATCATACACACCCCCCAGGTACGAAATTTAAAGGAATATTTCACTTTTATTTTTTCATTTTAAGCATTATTAAAATCACTGCTCCCGAAAAAACGGCCGTTTTTAAAACTTTTTTTTGCATTGATACATGTCCCCTGGGGCAGGACCCGGGTCCCCAAACAATTTTTAGGACAATAACTTGCATATAAGCCTTTATAATTAGCACTTTAGATTTCTCCCATAGATTTTTCGAATTTGCCGCGAACACCCCAATTTGTTCGCTGTTCGGCGAACGGGCGAACAGGCAATGTTCGAGTTGAACATGAGTTCGACTAGAACTCGAAGCTCATCCCTAGTAATGACACATGTTTTATGGTTTGTCAGCAAAAAAGTGCCGTGGCCATTTCTTGCAACTTTTGCCTAATTGTTTTCTTTTACTCTTGTGTTGGTTGTATTTGGAAATTCTGTTGGAGAGGATTCGGGGGGGGGGTGTCCTGCAATCTCATGCAGCACACTCAGTACTGTACTGTCATCTTCTCTTCTTATTTTATAGGGATCTGGCTGTCTCAAACAGGTTCTTGTGGTTGACCCCCAGATTACATGCTGCAGCACATGTGCATCGTGTTCTAGGTTGCCCCAAAGCCTCCTGGGATATGTGATATATGTGAGTATCCCAGGAGGCTGTGGGCAACTGGAGTAAGTTGTTCTCCCTGAGGCGTTAAACTTGGAAATGCAGGACCCTGCACAGTATACTGCATATCCACTTCTAGCCCAAGGCCGTCATATGACGTCCTTGACTTTCAATGAGACTA
Organism: Rana muscosa; assembly: GCA_029206835.1. Taxonomy (NCBI): domain Eukaryota; kingdom Metazoa; phylum Chordata; class Amphibia; order Anura; family Ranidae; genus Rana; species Rana muscosa. Next base: position 846,098,609 of record CM055121.1, read on the forward strand.
TCTGAGAATATCTGAATGATGCCTGCAGCTACAGGCATCATTCAGATATCCTCGTTTTCAGCTGGCGATTTTGTGCATCATAAGAACAATCATAGCAGCAGTTCCACTGCAAGATCATTCTTACAGGTGACGGGAGGGGATGTCCCCCTCTCCCGCCGCCATCCGGTGCTTCTCCGGGCTCTCCCGTGCCATCGGGGACCCAGAGAAAGGCTCGGCCACCGCCAGATGACGACCATAGAGATTTCCGGTGACCAGATGCTCACCAGTCATCTCTATGACCGTAGAAGGCCCGGGTGAGACGTTATGACATCACATCCGGGTCGCGGTTGTAAACAAAGCCGCCATCGTGGCTAGTAAGCATGAGATCGTGATTTTTTTTTCTCGATCTCATGCTTTCCAGCCTGGAGGAGAGATGTGGGGTCTTATTGACCCTGCATCTCTCCATAAAGAGGACCTGTCACAAACCATTCCTATTACAAGGGATGTTTACATTCCTTGTAAAAGGAATAAAAGTGATCAAAAAATAAATAAATGTAAAAGAAAGTGTAAAAAAATAAATAAAAATAAACTAAAAAAAGAAAAGAAAAAGTAAAACGCCCCTGTCCCCGGTATCTCGCGCTCAAAAGTGCACACGTAAGTCCCAACCACATATGTAAACACCGTTCAAACCACACATGTGAGGTATCGCCGCATGCTTTAGAGCGCAAGCAACAATTCTAGCACTGGACCTCCTCTGTAACTCTAAACTGGTAACTTGTAAAAAAAATTAAAGAGTCGCCTATGGAGATTTTTAAGTACCGAAGTTTGGCGCCATTCCATGAGTGTGCGCAATTTTAAAGCGTGACATGTTGGGTATCTATTTACTCTGTGTTTACTAGGGCTAACTTTAGAGCTGGTTCACACAGAAGCGACTCGGGATCCGACTTCAAGTCGTCCCAAGTCACCCCAAGTCGCGCTGTTTTTAAAACTAATGGAAGTGAATGGAGCCGTCTTAATGTACACGACTGCAGTCGCTCCGACTTCAAAAAAGGTTCCAGTACGACTTCAATCCGACTTCTAGGTGACTTGTACCAATTTATTTCAATGGAAGTTGCCTCAGAAGTTGGATCACTGTCTTTACTGCAGCGGCTTTTCAGGAAGTGAAAATTGTTTTTAGGGCAAACCCCTCCCACAGAGCTGATTCAAGGTTGATTGGCCACTGGAATGTCTCCTGTCCTGGAGGCGACTTGTAAGTTATTCCATGTCGCGCTGTGGTGCAGGCTCAGGTCGCTTCCAGGTCGCCTCCAAATAGTCGTGTTGCCCCTGTATGAACCGGCTCTTACTGTTTTGTTATTTTTGAATTCATGAAACATACAGTGCCTTGCGAAAGTATTCGGCCCCCTTGAACTTTTCATCCTTTTGCCACATTTCAGGCTTCAAACATAAAGATATAAAATTTTAATTTTTTGTGAAGAATCACCAACAAGTGGGACACAATTGTGAAGTGGAACGAAATCTATTGGATATTTTGAACTTTTTTAGCAAATAAAAAACTGATAAGTGGTGCGTGCAAAATTATTCGGCCCCTTTACTTTCAGTGCAGTAAACTCACTCCAGAAGTTCAGCGAGGATCTCTTAATGATCCAATGTTGTCCTAAATGACAGATGGTGATAAATAGAATCCACCTGTGTGTAATCAAGTCTCTGTATAAATGCACCTGCTCTGTGATAGTCTCAGGGTTCTGTTGAAAGCGCAGAGAGCATCATGAAGACCAAGGAACACACCAGGCAGGTCCGTAATACTGTTGTGGAGAAGTTTAAAGCCGGATTTGGATACAAAAAGATTTCCCAAGCTTTAAACATCCCAAGGAGCACTGTGCAAGCGATCATTTTGAAATTGAAGGAGTATCAGACCACTGCAAATCTACCAAGACCTGGCTGTCCCTCTAAACTTTCAGCTCAGACAAGGAGAAGACTGATCAGAGATGCAGCCAAGAGGCCCCTGATCACTCTGGATGAACTGCAGAGAACTACAGCTGAGGTGGGAGAGTCTGTCCACAGGACAACAATCAGTCGTACACTGCACAAATCTGGCCTTTATGGAAGAGTGGCAAGAAGAAAGCCATTTCTCAAAGATATCCATAAAAAGTCTCGTCTAAAGTTTGCCACAAGCCACCTGGGAGACACACCAAACATGTGGAAGAAGGTGCTCTGGTCCGATGAAACCAAAATCGAACTTTTTGGCCACAATGCAAAACGATATGTTTGGCGTAAAAGCAACACAGCTCATCACCCTCAACACACCATCCCCACTGTCAAACATGGTGGTGGCAGCATCATGGTTTGGGCCTGCTTTTCTTCAGCAGGGACAGGGAAGATGGTTAAAATTGAGGGGAAGATGGATGCAGCCAAATACAGGACCATTCTGGATGAAAACCTGTTGGAGTCTGCAAAAGACCTGAGACTTGGACGGAGATTTATCTTCCAACAAGACAATGATCCCAAACATACAGCAAAATCTACAAAGGAATGGTTCACGAATAAACGTATCCAGGTGTTAGAATGGCCAAGTCAAAGTCCAGACCTGAATACAATCGAGAATCTGTGGAAAGAGCTGAAAACTGCTGTACACAAATGCTCTCCATCCAACCTCACTGAGCTCGAGCTGTTTTGCAAGGAAGAATGGGCAAGAATTTCAGTCTCTCAATGTGCAAAAGTGATAGACATACCCCAAGCGACTTGCAGCTGTAATCGCAGCAAAAGGTGGCTCTACAAAGTATTAACGCAAGGGGGCCGAATAATTTTGCACGCCCCACTTTTCATTTTTTTCTTAGTTAAAAAAGTTTCAGAAATCCAATAGATTTCGTTCCACTTCACAATTGTGTCCCACTTGTTGGTGATTCTTCACAAAAAATTAAAATTTTATATCTTTATGTTTGAAGCCTGAAATGTGGCAAAAGGATGAAAAGTTCAAGGGGGCCGAATACTTTCGCAAGGCACTGTATATAATGTTTGGGGGTTCTGAGTAATGTTCTAGCAAAAAATTATGATTTTTACATGTAGGAGAGGAGAGGAGTGCCAGAATAGGCCAGGTATGGAAGTGAACATACATGAAAGATGCAAGGGTCTGTCAGGAGTCCAGAAACTCATTGACCTTTTATACACAGACACTAATTACAAGCAAACAGATCACAGGTGAGGATGGTTACCTTTAATAGCCATTTAAAACCTCTTTGTGTCAACTTGTGTCCATGTTATCAGGCCAAAATCACCAGGGTATGTAAACTTTTGATCAGGGTCATTTGGGTAGTTTCTGTTGCCATTATGATTTAAAAAGAGTAAACACAGTTGATTGATAATAAACGGCTTCAGCCAAACACTAACCATGAGTGAAAGGCCTCGTACACACGACCGATTTTCTCGGCAAGAACCAGCAAGAGGTCTTGCCAAGTAAATCGGTCGTGTGTACACTGCTAGCGGGTTTCTCGTCGAGAAAACCGACAAGAAACCTTGACGAGAAAATAGAGAACCTGCTCTCTATTTTCTCGTCGAGATTCTCCTCGGCATGTTTCTCGACGAGAAAAGTGAGTGTGTGTACACTTACCTGTCCGCCCGGAAGCCCGCGCATGTTCGAAATGAATTTGACGCATGCGCGGTAGCTTCCTAGGCATACGTAGGGTATACCAAGATGGCGGCGACGGCATCGAATGTGACAAGCGCATGCTCGACGTAGTCGATGACGTCACCGCGTACACTCCTTTCAAAGAACCGCGGGTTCTTTGAAACGAGCGTGTGTACACTCGGCCGGGACAAGTTTCTTGTCCAAGAATCTCGTCGAAAAAAACGACATGTTTTTTTCGACGAGAATCTCGGCCGTGTGTACGAGGCCAAAGAAATGTTTTTGTGTTATCCTTCATATTCTCTGAAAAATGGCAAAGAAATCATGTTTTATTTTTCTTTTTTTTTTCGTTCTGTGAAAAATAATGAGGCTAATGAAGGATGTTTTTTTTGGCATAACAACAGGTTCAGAATAGTTGGAAGGAACTTCTGTAACCCTCACGAGCTGTTTAATCACTTCAGCTTCAGAAGGTTTTACCCCCTTCGTGACCAGGCCATTTTTTGCTATTCGGCACTGTGCTATTTTAACTGACGGTCATTCAACGCTGTACCCAAACAAAATTGATATATTTTTTTCCACACACACAGAGCTTTCTTTTCGTAATATTTGATCACCACTAGGTTTTTAATTTTTTGTGTTATAAACAGAAAAAAAAACAATATTTTTTACTTTCTGCTATATAACATATCCAATAAAATAAAAAGAATGAATTTATTCAAAAATTTTGGCCAAATTTTTTTCCGCGAAATGTTTTTGAGAATAAAAAAAATCACAATAACTGTATATTGATTGGTTTACATTAAAGTTAAAGCACCTACAAACTATGGTAATATATACTGGAGTTTTTATTTTTTAATTTTTTTTATACTACTAATGGTGGTGATCAGCAACTTATAATGGGACTGCAATAGCGCGGTGGCCAATATGACGCTGACTGACGCTGGGGGGAACTGACTAACTGCCACCCACATCACCAGTGACACTAATACAGTGATCAGTGCTAATAATATGCACTGTAATGACACTGGCTGGGAAGGAGTTAACATCTAGAGTGATCAAGTGGTTCAATATGTTCCTAACTATGTGTAATGTGTGTAAAGTGTGTTGCTTTTACTAGTTAATCTCTAAGTTTCTCATCCCTACTTTGCAGGGATAAGAAACACAGAGATCATTCCCTGTGTTCAGAGCTCTGTCTTGAATGTCAACACAGAGGTCTGGGATGTGAATTTACACAGCCGATCAGCAGGTCCCAGCCGTGAATCATTGGCTGGGACTTGCTGACAGGCTGTGCAGGGTGTATAATTACAGTGGGAGCAGGCCAAGGGACACACATGCACGTGCCCTAAACCCGGAAGTAGGCGGTAATGTTCCAGTTTGTTGCTTTGCCTACAGCGGCTAATAATCTACAGTACAATGCGGACAGCCGGTCGCTAAGTGGTTAAAGCCCATTGCACCCTTACACTCCATCCAAAACATCTGCATTTTGCCTTCCCTATTAACTCAAATGTACTTTGTAAATTTGCAGAAATATCCTGATTTTCAATAAAATGTAAGTAAAATAAAAACTGTCCATTTTGCTCAACCCTGTTTATGAAATGTATGACTGTTGAAGATGAATAAATTACAGTTGGTTTTATTATAATTTGGTGCGATGTGCAATAGGTAATGTGCAAAATACAGCAACCCAAAGCGTTAAAACAGATTTCACATTTCATTGGTGAGGGATTAAGGCCCCTTTCACACTGGGGCGTTTTTCATGCGGTTTAGCGCTAATAATAGCGCTGTTATACCGCATGAAAAAATCCTGCCCTGTGCCTTCAATGTGAAAGCCCGAAGGCTTTCACACTGAAGCGGTGCGCTAGCAGGACCGCTCCAAAAGTCCTGCTAGCCGCTTCTTTACAGCGGTAAAGGAGCGGTGTGTTCACCGCTCCTTTACCACGGTCTCCCATTGAAATCAATGGGACACCGCAGTAATACCGCCCGCAAACCGCGGCAATAGCCGCGGTTTGCGGGCGGTATTAACCCTTTTTCGGCCGCTTGCGGGGGTTAAATTAACCCCCCTAGCGACCGCATACCGCGGTAAGAACGACGGTATAGCAGCGCTGAAAATCGCGCTGCTATACTGCCACCGCTCCTGCCCGCCCCAGTGTGAAAGGGGCCTAAGGTTCACTACAGATCAGTGGATTTGCCCAGAGAAGCCCAGATCCTCCTCTTCTTGGGTCCCTCTTCTGTGCTCCTGGCCCCTCCCTCCTGTTCAGTGCCCCCACAGCAAGCAGCTTGCTATGGGGGCACCCGAGCTGAGTCACAGCTCCCTGTGTCCATTCAGACACGGAGCTGTGGACACGGCTCGGCCTGGCCCAGCCCCCTCTATCTCCAGATTGGCTAACTGACTTTGATTGACAGCAGTGGGAGCCAATGGCGCCTCTGCTGTGTCTCAGCCAATCAGGAGGGAGTGTCTCGAACAGCAAAGGCACTGTTGGACATCGCTGGATGGATATGGGGCTCAGGTAATTTCCCTACACTTCCCGTCCCATAACCAAAACAGGAAGTGAGAGGAAATGAAAGTGTTTCTAAAGGCAGAAGTTTTTTCATCCTAATGCATTCTATGCGTTAAGTTAAAAAATCTTCTGTGTGTAGCAGCCTCCCTCAGCCCCCCAAATTCTTACCTCAGGTAATGTGCAAGAGATCCTCGGCTCTCCCTCTTCATTGGCTGAGACAGCAGCGGGCGATATTGGCTCCCGCTGCTGTCAATCACAGCCAGTGAGCCAATGAGGAGCGAGAGGGGGCGAGGTCGAACTGTGACTCTGTGTGGTAATGAACTGTGGTGTGAATGGGCTCTGGTGGCACTCAGCAGATGGAAGGGGCCAGAAGCATCAGCGGGGGGACCCGAGAAAAGGAGGATTGGGGCTGACCTATGCAAAACCACTGGAAAGAGCAGGTAAGTATGACATGTTTGTCATTTTTTTTTAAAAGCCAAGCCTTTAATATCACTTTAAGGGAATTCCTTGGGGGCCCCTAGGTCACCAGAACTAGTGTCCCCATTAGGAGATTTACCCTCTATTACTTTTCTGTGGACACTTTCTTTTACTTTCACTTTCAATATGTAGCGCCCTCCTCACTCCCCTCTTTCTCTTCAGCTCGTCTGTCTCTTGTCTAGGGGTATCTTTCAGAGGGGAAGGGAGCGGGGACACCACGCCTGGCCTTCACCACAGGTTTTAGTGTGATACAAGCAAAGTTCTTTTACCTTCGGGTCAGTGTTGTGCACCTGGAGCCTCCACCGAGAGTTACCTTGAACAATGTCTGTCAGGAAATGAGCCCCACACCATTAAAGTTCAACACTCCTTTATTCTTCTCGAATGAACACAATCAGTTGAACTCCCTTGGTAGAAACAGAACAGAAAAGGAGGTGTGGATGCGAGTAGGCCCAGACACAATGTTTTCTCCACTTTCCTCCCTGAAAGTGGGCTGCGGTCTCCGAGCAAGGGGGAATTTCCTTCCAGGCGGTCTCCGATGAGAGACTCACCCGTCACTGGCAATCTGCTGCACCAGGTCTTCGAGTGAGGAGCTCCCCCCGGTCCATTACGCCTTCCAGATTCGGGTACCCACTCCCGGGGTTCCCTAGGATCTCCTTCCCTCGCGGAACTCAGTGTTGGGCACTGAGCTCCAGACCTCCATCCGAGTACCTCACCCCAGGCCAAAGGTGCCTGGAATGGAACACGACCTCCGGCTGTCCTCTAGGCCTAGGCCCGCCTAGAGAACCGACACAAACCACCGTCCACAGGCTGAAGGTGCCTGGGACTCGACCCCGTGACCAAGATGGCCGGCCCCTTTATACCCTCTCCCAGGAAGCACGGCAGGTTCCCAGCCCCACCATACCGCTGCCGAGGGAGGACAAAAAGGAAGCGCGACACACAGCAATGATTCAACCCCAACCCAGAGCGACAGCGCCACCTGCTGGGCTGCAGGGAATTACACATCACTAATGTCTCTGCCAAGTTCAAATTTACACCCGGGAAAGTACATACCCGCTACAAATAATTATGGTAAACAGGACCAATAGAGAGGATGAATCTCCCTAAGAGCCCATTCACACAAGGGCGGCACGACTTGTGCCGCGACTGTGCTGGGCGATCTCAAGACGACTTCAAAGCAGACTTCCAAAATGACTTCTGTATTGAAGTCAATGGAAGTCGCCTTGAAGTCGTCTTGAAGTAGTACAGGAACCTTTTTCTAAGTCGGAGCGACTTCAGTCGCGCCGCTTAGAACGGTTCAATTGTACAGAATGGGACGCGACTCGTCAGGCGGCTGAGGAGCCTGACGAGTCGCCCCTGTGGGAATGGGGACTTACGGGGGCACAGACAGTAATAAAAATTGACCAGCGTTCTAATCCCTCCCCACTCTATCCAAAACTAAAAGAAAAATAAATTGCCTTTAGTTATACTTTAAATGCAGAATACACAGCACTTATACTACTCCTCTGAGTACATAATAAATATATATTTCCCTACAGAGCTTAAGGCAAGATAAAGTTTCACTCATTTACTGTAAGCTAGCACAGATAATTTTGCTGCAAATCAGTTTTCTTTCTGGTGCTGTATCAGCATATTCCTAAATGCATTCCTAAAGCTGTACTGACATGAGAAAAAAACTCTACACGTGTCAACATTACTATTTTGTCAGTAGCGTTTGTTCATAAGGCTTGATTTAGACCTTGCCTGCCAGTAATTGTATGTATGGAGCACCGTTACTTTTCCCCCCAATAATTACCCACTCAGGTATTAAGCTAGGTAAACATGTATCGAAATTCTGCTGAACTGGACGAATTTCATTGTGTGTGTAACCCTCTCTGTTTAAGAATTGATAGACCAGCTTCTGTTGAACGGTCCTGCTGGAAACCACTGGTTGAACAAAAAGTAGGATTTTTAAAACAGCTTACCTGTAAAATCCTTTTCTTGTAGTACATCACGGGACACAGAGCAGCATAGTCATTACTATGTGGGTTATATAGAATTACCTTCAGGTGCTGGCACTGGCAACTTCCAAAACCGGAAGTACCCTCCCCTATATAAGCCCCTCCCATCCGGGAGTACCTCAGTTTTGTAGCAAAGCAATACGTGTCCCCAAAAGAGGGGTGGGAGCTCTGTGTCCCGTGATGTACTCCAAGAAAAGGATTTTACAGGTAAGCTGTTTTAAAAATCCTACTTTCTTGTTCATACATCACGGGACACAGAGCAGCATAGTCATTACTATGTGGGACGTCCCAAAGCAATGCCACATGAGGGGGGGGATACACCATACATAAGCTGGGCGCCATCAGGCATGAGGATCTTTTGCGGCCTGCAACACACTGCGCCCAAAGGCGACATCCTCCTGACTTCTAACGTCCACCTGGTAGAACCTAGTAAACGTGTGTACTGAAGACCATGTTGCGGCCTTACAGATTTGCGCCAGGGAGGCCTGGTGATGCACTGCCCATGAAGTTCCAACTGCTCTCGTGGAGTGCGCCCTAACTTTGAACGGAGGCGGTCTACTTCTCAAGCCATAGGCTTGTATTATGACCTGTCGAATCCACTTGGCTAAAGTAGATTTTGATGCTGCCTGACCCTTTCTGGGGCCTTCCGGCAGAACAAACAAAGAATCCGTTCTACGAATCTGAGCAGTGGCTTTTAGATAAGCTTTAACTGCTCTTACTACATCCAAAGAATGCAATAACTTTTCCTCTACCGAGCTTGGTTTGGGGAAAAAAGAAGGAAGAACCACATCCTGGTTCAAGTGAAACCTCGATACCACCTTAGGAAGAAAGGCTGGGTGAGGACGTAATACTACTCTGTCCTTATGGATAACCAGATATGGCTCTTTACAGGACATGGCGGCTAATTCCGACACTCTTCTAGCCGAGCATATGGCTACTAAAAATATCAATTTCCTGGTGAGTAGAACCAAGGAAATGTGCCGCAAAGGTTCAAATGGCTGCTTCTGCAGAACCGACAGAACCAAATTTAGATCCCATGGGCATATGGGAGCCTTAATCGGTGGAATAATACGAGTCACACCTTGCATAAAGGATTTGACAAGTGAATGCATAGCCAGGGGCCTTTGAAATAGTATTGACAAGGCCGAAACCTGGCCCTTGATAGTACTTAAGGCAAACTTCCTGTCTACAGCCCACTGCAGGAAGTCCAGAATTCTGCCTATAACGTACTTACGTGGATGCCATTTTCTGGCCTCGCACCAAGTGATGTACGCCTTCCAAACTCTATAGTAGATCTGCCTGGATACAGGCTTCCTGGCATTGATTATAGTTGATACCACAGAGTTAGAGAGACCTCTCTTCTTTAGGATGTGGGATTCAATAGCCAGGCCGTTAAACTTAGAGTTAGTAAGGAAGGGTGGTATATCGGTCCTTGCGAAAGCAGGTCCGGACGACGTGGAAGGGTCCAAGGACTCCCCACAGACATTTTGATGATCTCCGCGTACCAGGCCCTTCGGGGCCACGCTGGAGCCACCAGGATCACCGGCTTCTTCTCCAACCTGACTCTGCGAAGGAGTCGAGGCAACAATTGTAGCGGAGGGAATGCATATATCAGTCTGAACTGATTCCAAGGGAACACCAGAGCATCCGAGCCGCAAGCGAGGGGATCCCTTGTCCGGGAGACAAATCTGTCCACCTTTGCGTTGAATCTGGATGCTAGCAGATCTACATCCGGTGTTCCCCACCGCTGACATATTGCTCGGAAGACCTCGGGATGAAGGGACCATTCCCCTGGGCATAACTGTTGGCGACTCAGAAAGTCCGCCTTCCAATTCTCCACCCCTGGAATGAAGACAGCTGATATACATGGGACATGCTTTTCTGCCCATTCCAGGATGTGACTTACTTCCCTCTGGGCTGCACGACTCCTGGTGCCTCCCTGATGATTGATATATGCCACTGCTGTGGCATTGTCTGATTGAATTCTGACAGGGGACCCTTGGAGTCTGGATGTCCAGGCTACTAGGGCGTACCGGGCTGCTCGTATCTCTAAGAGATTGATGGGCAGGGTTTTTACTACATTTGACCATCTGCCCTGGAGAGACCATTGCTCCAGTACTGCCCCCCAGCCTATAAGGCTGGCATCTGTAGTGACCACCTTCCAAGATATCGGGCTGAAGGGTTTTCCCTTCTGGAGATTCTGGGGGATCAACCACCAGCAGAGACTCTTCCGAACGGAAGGGGACAAAGCCATCGGGAAGTCTAGAGCCTGAACTTTTCCGTTCCAGGCTGACAATATGGCCCTTTGTAAATTCCTTGAGTGGAATTGGGCGTATGGTACAGCTTCGAATGATGCTACCATCTTTCCTAGCAGCCTCATGCACAGGCGTATGGACGGCTGTCTTTTGCACAAAGCAGACGGACCAAGGCCCTCAAAGAGGATACCTTGTCTAGAGGTAAGAAAATCTTCCTCTGGTCTGAATCCAGCCGTAGCCCTAGATATACCAGGTTTTTCACTGGCTGTAGGGCTGACTTGTCCAGGTTGATGACCCAACCGTGAGACTCTAGATACTTGATTGTATCGACAATTACCACTTCTAGCTTGGCAACTGAGTGGTCCATCAACAACAGGTCGTCTAGGTATGCCATTATCGTTACACCCCGTGTTCTTAGATCGGCCAACAGTGGGGCCAGAATTTTTGTGAACACTCGTGGTGCTGTGGCCAGACCGAATGGTAAGGCTCTGAACTGAAAATGGCGCCCTTCTACTGCAAAGCGTAGGAATTTTTGATGACCTGGAAAGATGGGAACATGCAAGTAAGCATCTTTGATGTCGATCGAGGCTAACCATTCCTCCCCTTGTAGGGCAGCGGTGACCGATCGGATCGACTCCATCCGGAAAGACCGGACGTTTAGAAATTTGTTTAGACTCTTTAGGTCCAATATGGGTCTTATGTCCCCGTTTGGCTTCGGGACTGTGAAAAGGTTTGAGTAGAAACCCAACCCCCACTCTTCCATAGGAACCTCCATAATTACTCCTTGGAGCAATAGTTGTTCTAACGCCAATAGGAGAGACCCTCTTTTCAGAGGGTCTCTTGGCATGCCTGACCACATAAAATGGGACGGAGGAGACTCTTTTAACTCCAACTTGTATCCCAGAGTTACTGCGGAGAGCACCCATCTGTCTTTGATCGTCTCCCGCCAGGTCTCTGCGAACAACTGAAGTCTTCCCCCCACCCGTTTGAGTGGGGGCAGCCCTTCATAGGCTTGACTTGGAGGCTGGTTTAGTACCTCTTCGGATCCAGGGCTTTTTATTACCCTGTGGCTGTCCCTGATTTTTACCTCCTGAGTTTGACCGAGGAGGCCGTCGGAACTGCTTAGTAGCAGACGTCGCAGGGATAGGAGAGGTAGTCCTCTTAAAAGATGGACCCCTAGACCTCTTTTTTACTCGGTAAGAGAGCACTTTTACCACTGGAAATCTTCTGGATATACTTATACAGGTCTTCGCCAAAAAGGCGTTCCCCATGAAATGGGAAGCTAACTAAGAGCTTCTTACAGGGAGCTTCAGCAGACCAGTTTTTGAGCCACAGAAGCCTACGCATATGTACCAAAGACAGCGTGAGGCGGGAGGCCTGATGGATAGAATCCTTGATGGCGTCAACCACAAAGCATAATGCTCTAGGCAGATCAGCCAGAGCCTGGGCCTGCTGGTCTGGTAAATCCCTCAGGACCATTTTCATTTGATCCTTTAAAGCTTGGCAGACCCCAATAGCTGCCACTGCTGGCTGTGTAACAGCCCCTGCTGTGGAAAAAGCAGATTTTAATAAAGATTCCAATTTTTTATCCACTGGATCTTTGAACATTTGAACATTATCTACTGGACATGTCAGTGATTTGTTCACAGAAGAGATGGCTGCATCCACCGTAGGAACATTCCATCTCTGGGTGAACTTTTCCTCCATGGGATAGATCACCGGAAACCTTTTAGGCGGAACAAATAGTTTATCAGGATGTTCCCAGTCCTGGTATATAAGTCCTTCCAATAATGGATGTATTGGAAAGGAGCAATTAACCTGGGGAGCTTTTAGCGACCCCAATGAGGAGACAGCAGTAGTTGATGGTTCAACAAGAGGCATTTTAAATGCAGATCGAACCATGTCAGTTAGGGTCTGGACCCACAATCTTTCAGTCTGTGATGCTGAAAATGGTTCATCTACTGTCGATTCCTCAAAAACAGAGCTAACCTCCTCCTGATCCCCTTCAGGTAGGTCGGTCCCTTCCTGGGACTGTTGCTCTGCCAACAGGCACTCTAATGGAGGTGATGGAGATCTGGCGCGCTTTCTTTCCTGTAGAGAAGAAGCGATCAATGCTGCCAATCTCTGCTCCAATCCCTCCAGAGTTGAGGAAAAAACCTCCTCTGTTATATATGCAGGAGCAGGTGGACTGAGGACAGCCGCAGTACCTGGCACCCGGGGGTTCCTTATGGGTATTAACCTCTGATTTCTCAGGGGAGGAGGGTGCAGATGACTGCTCCAGATCCTCAGAGCCCGATGGAGACCCCCTACACTTCCTGAGAGGTATATCTCGGAGTTTTTTAGGCGGCATATTCCTTAGTTCAAAGCTGAGGTATTCCAGCCGCAATACACCCCTTACTGAAATAGTCTAATGCAATTTGCTGCTATGTACATCAGTGGGTGTCTACTAATGCGTCTTTCTGGGGATGCCTGTATCAACCGCCCGCTGTAAGCCCCTATACCATGCTACCAGCTCCTTTTCATGCTCTGTGTCCATAGCAAGCAGCGTGGACTGAGTCCTTTTATCTTGCTGGGACGCCCGCACATGCGCAGAAGCGCTGGGCGCACAGAGCGCGTCATCCGCCAGGCTCCGCCCCCTTTTTTGAAGCTAAACCTTATAAAAGGAAAGCATGTGTGCGCGTGCGCGCGCGCGTGCACGTGTGCGCTCTTGGCGCCATGTAGGGAGAGGAGCCAGGGTCCCTGTTTCACCAGGACTCGGGGATGGAAGGAAACTACTTGGCAGCATGACAGAGGAATGCAGCTTCCCTGATAGAGAGCTCACTCATCTGCCTGGACTTTCACCATGGAAGGAATAGTCCCAAGAAAAAAGACGTTCCACAGCGGCCTCTAGTGGACAAACACAGGTACCGCACCTTTGTCTTTTTTTTTTTTTTTTTTAAAACCTCCTTTATGAAAAAACATTTCCAGGTTTACAGTTTTTTTAAAACTTCCCTTATGAAAAAACATTTCTAGGATTTCTTAGGCATATACAGCTATTAGCGGGAATACCCTTTAGGTAACAGGCAGAAAGACATATTAGGCTTGGGGGTCCCCTCAATAGAACCAAGTTCCTGAGGGGCCCCCACTTACCTTTTCCCCGCCGCAGGACTTTGTTTGGTCCACAGAAGCCCAAACTTCACCTCTCACGGCAGGCATTGTACTAGACCTTCAGGGACCGGGTTCCCAAGGATTCCACTCCCCTGGACCTGTATAGCACCCTGCACAGATAGCCTCTTGGTTTTGGGTATGACCAGAGCTCTGGATCCCAGGGTCCAGCCCTCCTAAGAGAGGCATTACAGGCAAAACCCTGCTCTTCTCTGCAAGGCCCGGGTACCGACCGTTTAGCTATGAAGCTTTTTTGGTCGGATCCGGAATAGCTTGCTAAGGCCCAGAGAACCTGTACACAAGCCCAGATGAATACATGTTAACCTTGGCCAACACCTTAGACACTGGCAAAAAACTGAGGTACTCCCGGATGGGAGGGGCTTATATAGGGGAGGGTACTTCCTGTTTTGGAAGTTGCCAGTGCCAGCACCTGAAGGTAATTCTATATAACCCACATAGTAATGACTATGCTGCTCTGTGTCCCGTGATGTATGAACAAGAAAAGACCTTGCTGGGGTTGATTTCCTAAAACTGGAGAGGGCAAAATTTGGTGCCGCTCTGCATAGAAACCAATCAGCTTCCATTTTTTTTTTGAACAAGCTGAAGTTAGAAGCTGATTGGTTACCATGCCCAGCTGCACCAGATGTTGCACTCCTCAGTTTTAGTAGATCGACCCCACAGTGTGTACACAGCTCCCCATACCCAGGCGGGAAGAAAGATAACATTGCTCAAAGACCTTAACTGAGCATAAGTTCTTGAATGACTTTTTTATTGTCTCTTTCTCAATATGGGTTTCTGGCACCTGCCTGGACTACAAACTTGCATTCCATTTGGAAATAAATGTGGATGACCAAATCTTTATAGATTGCATATTGAGCTGACTAAAGACCTGGCTGCTCAGATCTCATATTATTGGCAGTTTAAATATGTAGTATAGTAGTATATATATTATATTATATTATATTTAGTAGTTAGTAGGAGGATGACAGCATTTATAATTTTTCTTAATATAAATGTTCCCAAATGCTGCTATGTTCTCCCCCTTACTAACCACCCTTATAACCTCGGTGCACCCTGAAAACCATGGAATTCTTTATCTATGAAATTCTAAAGAACTAAGCACAGTCACACTGGATTTATGGCACAAGATGGCTGAATACACCAGAATTGGAATAGGTAACATGATAAAGTGCTGTCTAACACATGCTGCTCATCAGCAATACATTATTAGTTTGTAAGTGGTACGATTCCTCTCACAGTTATGTAGAAATTAGGACCTTTGTTTTCTCATCCTCAACTTAGCCCCTATCTGAAGCAGTGAATAGAAAAAGTTTATCTGTCATAGACGACTTAAAGTAGAACTTCACCAAAAAAGGGATTTTCCAATTATCCTCCTCTTCTCCCCTTCTGTAGTACTTTTGGATGGTTTTTTTTCTTGGAGCAGGTACCTATTTTTGACAGGTACCCGCTCCCACTTCCTCTTGGATTGCCCAGGCAATTCGAACTGAAGTTGGGCCCCCTTCAACTTACCTGCAACCTCCTGGGTATTTGATGGACCCCAGGAGGTTGCAGGCAAGTGGAAGAGGCCCAGCTTCTAATAGAATCACCTGGGCCATCTGAGAGTAAGTGGGAGTGGGTACCTGCGGGTTCATTGAGAAAACACAGCACTACTCATGGGAAGGCAGCTGTGAAGCACCAGAAGGACACAGCCGACTAACCCACATCCAAGATGGCAGGGCCAGGGACCTATGGACCAGCAAAGAACTGGCCCGGGTGAGGATAGCGCTGGGTCGCTGGACTGGTAAATGCATGTTTATTAAAAGTCAGCAGCTACAGTATTTGTACTTTTTTTTTTTTCCAGGGTGAAGTTTTTCTTTAAAGTGGCGTTAAACAATACCTTTATTCTCTAAAAATAATATACAGTATATACATGTACTACTTATTGGCCCTATAGTTGATTTTTTATGAATTTGTTTAATGTCCTTAGTAATCTTATAAGATTCTCTCTTTTCTTCCCTCTTCTGTTTGTTTGGAACAAGCAGTGCACCTCAGTTGCGGTTATGTACACTACAAATCTTATAGTCTATAATCCCTAGTCCATTTTAGGAGGCTGAAATCAATAGAAGGTTCCCTTTTGCATTAAGAATATATACTTTAAAGGAACACTACAGGTTCCCGTTTTTTTTTTTTTAAATAACAAACATATTATACTTACCTCCACTGTGCAGCTCGTTTTGCACACAGTGGCCCCGATCCTCCGCTTCTGGGGTCCCTCGGCAGCTGTCTCGGCTCCTCCCCGCAAGGACTCCACACCATAATGCGAGAGAGCTCGCATGGTGTGGAGTTACTGCGGGCGCGCTCCCGTGATACAGCGGTGGCCATAGCCACCGACTGTATCACTCGGCCCCGCCCCCTGATGTGCCGCGTCATTGGATGTGATTGACAGCAGCGCCAGCCAATGGCTGCGCTGCTTTCAATCCATCCACAGTAGCCAATCAACGGCCAGGCACAGGGACTTGGAGGATAACGGGAGCGAGCGCGGGACTTTCGAGGGGCCAGGTAAGTAAAACGGGGTCTCGGGGGGGGCGGTATTGTCAAATGTTTTTTCACCTTAATGCATAGGATGCATTAAGGTGAAAAAACATTTACCTTTACTACTCCTTTAATATATTTTTAAAAATATTGACTATATTTATTTATTTTAAACAGAGTTAGTGTCACTTTAAGACTTTGAAAAAGGCAACAAATAGCCATATATTTTTGTGAAATATCTGTTGAAAGCATTAGGAATTTTCCAAGGGCTATCAGCATGCACCAATGGTTAGGGAAGCAATTTCACTTATCGCCCACTATGCTGGAGAAAGGCTACCGGGGGAATTATCCAATTCTCAATGTGAGACTTCTTCTCAGAGGCAAATGACAAACGTATCTTGGGCAACCCAAGAGACTGGCAAGCACAGTGACATCACTACACATAATACAACACAACCATGTCATCATACGTAGAGAAAATTTTATTTATTGTACTATTCCCCAAAATTCAGGCTGCACGTAAATTTACAGAATTATGCAAACTGACAATTCTGATCTCTCCTTTTGAAAATGTTAGTTGCCTGGTTGTCCTGCTGATGCTTTGGGGTTGACTTACTAACAACAAGTAGGCTGTTCCATTTGCTTAGTGAAGGTGGTGAAAAAAAATGACCCAATGCAAAAAAATAAAAAAATTGCATTTTTGCTTGCACATAATTGGTTGATGGAAGTCAGCAGTTTCTCCTTATTCACTAAGCTAATGGGAAATTCTCTTGCAAAGTGAAAATTACTTTGCAAAGTGAACAGGTATAAAGATTAGAAATTCCAACACTTTTTCCGACTCTCTATTTGAGCATGCTTCTTCAAGGTATAAAATTAAACAAGCAACAAGCATTTTCTAAAGGAGGCCAACAATGGAAATCCCTGTACATTCCTCATGACGGGTGTACATTATGTTTTAGTGAACATGTAAATCTGTGTACAAATCAAAATAGTAGTGTGTAGCACAGCCTGAGCATCACATAAAAATATCTACGATGCCTGATGTCAGAGTGAATTTTTCTGACATCATACATAATAATAGAAAAACAAACAGACTTGTACTGTATTTCCAGGTTCATAGTGATAGTTAGCTCTTTATGAAATAGATAACTTGCATGACCTGATGTGTCTTTCAGATGCATTGCTGCACCTTACACCTTTATGTGTACCAACTATATATAAATGTTTCCATATATTCTGCAATATCTATAGTATGTGCATTATTTTAAATATAATTATATGTATTGTACATACAATTACCTGTATGGTCCATTGTATGGACTGTAAATTATATATCTACATATATGGCCATTGTATGGACTGTAGATGATATATCTACATGTATGGTCCATTGTATGGACTGTAAATGATATATGGCCATTGTATGGACTGTAAATAATATATCTACATGTATGGTCCATTGTATGGACTGTAAATGATATATGGCCATTGTATGGACTGTAAATAATATATCTACATGTATGGTCCATTGTATGGACTGTAGATGATATATCTACATGTATGGTCCATTGTATGGACTGTAAATGATATATGGCCATTGTATGGACTGTAAATAATATATCTACATGTATGGTCCATTGTATGGACTGTAAATGATATATGGCCATTGTATGGACTGTAAATAATATATCTACATGTATGGTCCATTGTATGGACTGTAGATGATATATCTACATGTATGGTCCATTGTATGGACTGTAGATGATATGTCTACGTGTACGGTCCATTGTATGGACTGTAAATTATATATCTACATTTATGGTCCTTTGTATGGACTGTAGATGATATGTCTACGTGTATGGTCCTTTGTATGGACTGTAAATTATATATGTACATGTTTGGTCCTTTGTATGGACTGTAAATTATATATCTACGTGTATGGTCCTTTGTATTGACTGTAAATGATATGTCTACATGTATGGTCCATTGTATGGACATTATATGAACTGTATGGTCCATGATACATCTACGTGGTCTACTGACATTCACGGAAGACAAGATCAGTCACAATTTAGTTAACGCTAGAAGCGGGTACCCTAATGTCTACATATATTTGGTCATAAAATGGTCATAACTTAACATGCAGGACAATCCTAATTTAAAATGCTCATTTAATAAGGGGTTTGTTAAAAATGTACAATTTCAGAATAATTTGTCATCCGTCAATGGAGGATGCTAAATAAGAAAGCCTACACTGATTCCTCAAGGTTCTCCTTTAAACGTAAGTCATCCTTGCCCGGACTGTACATGACCCACTTTTTAGCCTGTATGCATATTATAGTGTATTTGAGATAGCGGTCATAAAATAACGGACACATGAATTGTGCATTTTAATGAATTTTATTAATCAAGGGCGGAGTGGTTCTCTGTTTTTTATAAACCTCTGTGCTGTATAGATGACAAAATAATGCAAACTGTTTCATTAAAAGATGATTTGGTCAGATGATGCACAAACACTAAGCAATGCATTGATATAACCCGAGAGTACTTTTTTTGTATTGATGAATGACCTATTATAGCATAACCGAACGGTATGAATATATAACTATTGCAAAATATAGAGGAGACAATGTAGACAATGAGGAATAGCTTCAGTGTCTCTACTGATGAAAGCAGACTTGGCCTATGTTGCACCTAGTTCCATTTCCCAATGCCTATGATCTCATGCAGTTCCAGCACTAGATTGATTTTATCAATGAAAGCATTCTGCAGATGCTAGTAGCACAATCCCTGCGTAGTCAGCTCCTTATCCATATTCCCTGCTTCACTGGTTATCTTTTTTTTTTTTTTTTGCATGCATCTATTTTACCGTTGCCTAGGCAGACCATAATTGTATTTCCTTATTAAGCATGCAGTCTTACCCTTTTTTTTAAGAATTGAAAGGCAGAACACTTCTTGACTGGGAATCCATTCATGTCTTTGTTGACCATTTTCCTCAATTGGAAGCACCCAGTAAAAGATCCACAGACAGGCACTTGCTTAGTCACCGCATCCGTTTCCCCCCCTTTTGAACCCAATGTGAACACAATGTACGCTAGACGGAGGGAAGATCAGTAAATTACAGGCTCAAACAGCCACGAGTTCCTGAATCTTTATCCTGATCCATTCATTCTGCACCAGTTACTGCAGAAGCCTGCAGTGAGAAGTCAAGACTTTTAATCATTCATTAAAAGCTGAGACATGCTAAATGTTGTATGGCAGCAACTTGCTGAACGACCCATATGCAGAATGAGGAAAAATTGATCCTGGTCCTTCATCAAGTGCTCATGGCTTAGCGAAAGACACAGCTCCCTCCCAGAGCCTGTATTTTGCTGTTTCTCAGGTGACGTGATGCTCTGCTGTTAGAGAGATGAGAGCTCTGATTCTTCAGCCTGCTTTTTTTGATTGGGTACCATCCATTGGGAATAGTGCTGGCATAGCGAGAGCGAGAGATGGAAAGAACACTTAACTATTAAGGTTACTATCTCTCTACTGTAGGCAAAGGGCTCCTAACATACAGTAACTGAGAGACGCAGCAGACCCAGGGGAGGACTACATATGTGACAATTGTTATGCCATGCTATGAGACGCTAGTTAACAGTGTTGCACAGACATCACATGTTCTTCAGTTTGGATTCTTTTATCATGCATTGCTCAGTTAAAAAAAAAGCTAAGTGCATGCATTTTAAAGAAATACATTGAATTTGCCAATTGAGCAATAATAAAAGGAAAGTTTAATATTTGTTATGTATTTTTTATGTATTTGTTGTGTTCAAGAATGATTCTTTTTTAATTGTTGTATTTATATGTTGTCACATAAATATGAAATATTGAACAACAATATACACTATATTGCCAATAGTATTGGGATGCCTACCTTTACACACACACACATAAACTTTAATGGCATCCCAGGGTAGCAGTTGGTTGCTACTAGTTACTAACATCCACGCATATTCACCCTGCTGCCAGACATCCATACGTCAGACTTGTAGACAATGAAAAGTCTTTTGCTTTGTTTTGTTGTTTTATTTGGGGGATTGAACTTGGTTGGGGGAAAGGGATATGGGATGCCCATGGAATAAATTGGTATTTGCAATGTTATAGCGGCTCCGCTTTACATTGAAAATGTCCTAGTGGTTTACTCATTACTAGGGTTGAGCGGACACCTGGATGTTCGGGTTCGACGGGTTCGGCCGAACGTCGTAAAAAAGTTTGAGTTCGGGACCCGAACTTGACCCCGAACCCGAACCCCATTGAAGTCAATGGGGACCCAATCTTTTGAGGACTAAAATGGCTCTAAAAAAAGTAATGAAAAGGGCTAGAGGGCTGCAAATGGCAGCAAAATGTTGTTAAGAGCATGGCAAGTGCTCTGCAAACAAATGTGGATAGGGAAATAACTTAAAATAACATAAAATACATAAAAATAAAAAATAATAATCTTGACCTAGGAGGACGAGGTCCATATGGAGTAGGAGGTTGAGGTGGCGGTGGATGTGGCGGTGTAGGTGGAAGCGGCGGTGGAGGAGGACGAGGTAGCCAACACTGGTTTTTGTTTTTAATTTAATTTTTTTTAAATTAGGATACACCCCAAAAAAAGTGAGAGAGATCAAAAATACAACAATGGCTGGGTAAGGCCGGTATACATGTCTATTCTGCACAAGTTACGGACAAGTCCTGTGGGATCCATGCCTGGTTCATTTTAATAAACGTGAGCTTGTCCACATTGGCTCTGGACAGGCGGCTGCGTTGTCTGTGATAACGCCCCCTGCCGTGCTAAATACACGTTCAGATAATACACTGGCTGCAGGATAGGCCAGCACCTCCAAGGCGTAAAGGGCAAGCTCAGGCCATGTGCCCAATTTGGAGACCCAGAAGTTTAAGGGGGCAGACCCGTCATTCAGTACGTGTAGGCGTGTGCACACATACTGCTCCACCATGTTGGTGAAATGCTGCCTCCTGCTAAGACGTTCCATATCAGCTGGTGGTGCTGGTTGTTGTGGCGTACTGACAAAGCTTTTCCACATTTCGGCCATGCTAACCCTGCCTTCTGAGGTGCTGGCGGTGCCCCGGCTGCATTGGCGACCTCTTCCTCCTCCTCTGCCTTCGCCTTGTGCTTCCACTGTGCCCCCGCTGTCAGGTGGGAATGCCACCAGCAGCGCGTATACAAGCGTGCGCTTGTACTCGCGCATCTTACAATCACTCTCCAGTGAGGGAATTAAGGATGGTACGTTGTCCTTGTAACGGGAATCCAGCAGCGTGGCCACCCAGTAATCAGCACCTGTTAGAATGTGGGCAACTCGGCGGTCGTTGCGGAGACACTGCAGCATGTAATCGCTCATGTGTGCCAGGCTGCCCAGAGGCAACGAAAAGCTGTCCTCTGTGGGAGGTGTATCGTCTGTGTCCTCTGTATCCCCCCAGCCATGCACCAGTGATGGCCATGAGCTGGTCTGGGTGCCACCCTGCTGTGAACATGGTTCCTCCTCCTCCATCTCCTCCTCCTCATCCTCCACCTCGTCATCCTTCAGAACCGTGCCCTTGCTGGACAATTGTGTACCTGGCGTTTGTTGGTGCGGGAACCCACCCTCGGAGCCACTTGTGAATGACTGCCCTGAAAGCCTTGGAAATGATCCCTCTTCCTCCTCCTCCTCCTCCTCCTGTGCCACATCCTCTTCCATCATCGCCCGAAGCGTTTTTTCAAGGACGCATAGAACTGGGATAGAAACGCTGAGAACGGCGTCATCAGCACTGGCCATGTTGGTGGAGTACTCGAAACAGCGCAACAATGCACACAGGTCTCGCATGGAGGCCCAGTTATTGGTGGTGAAGTGGTGCTGTTCCGCAGAGCGACTCACACGTGCGTGCTGCAGCTGAAACTCCACTATCGCCTGCTGCTGCTCGCACAGTCTGGCCAGCATGTGCAAGGTGGAGTTCCACCTTGTGGGCACGTCACATATGAGGCGGTGAGCGGGAAGGCCGAAGTTACGCTGCAGCTCTGACAGGCGAGCAGCAGCAGGGTGAGAACGCTGAAAGTGCGCACAGACGGCCCGTACTTTCTGCAGCAGCTCTGGCATATCGGGGTAATTTTTAAGGAACCCCTGCACCACCAAATTCAGCACATGCGCCAGGCAAGGGATGTGCGTCAAACCGGCTAGGCCCAGAGCTGCTACGAGATTTCGCCTATTATCGCACACCACCAGGCTGGGCTTGAGGCTCACTGCCATCAACCACTCATCGGTCTGTTGTTCCATGTCCCCCCACAACTGCGCGGTGTGGCGTTTTTCCCACAAACAGGAAAGTTTTAAAACTGCCTGCTGTCGTTTACCCCTGGCTGTGCTGAAGTTGGTGGTGAAGGTGTTACACTGACCGGATGAGAAGGCGGTAGAGGATGAGGAAGCGGAGTAGGAGGAGTTAGCAACAGGAGGCAAACTGAAGCGCCCTGCAATCCTCGATGGTGGAAGGACATGCGCCAAACTGCTATCCGCCTCAGGCCCAGCCGCCACTGCATTTACCCAGTGTGCTGTTAGGGAGATATACGGTGCTTACTGGTCCACGTATCCGTAGTTAGGTGGACCTTGCCACAGACTGTGTTGCGCAGTGCACACCTGATTTTGTCCCCCACTTGGTTGTGCAGGGAAGGGATGGCTCGCCTGGAAAAGTAGTGGCGGCTGGGCACGATGTACTGTGGGACAGCCAATGCCATCAGGCTTTTAAAACTCTGCGTCTCCACCAGACGAAATGACAGCATTTCAAAGACCAGGAATTTTGCAATGCTGGCTTTCAGAGCCAGGGATCGCGGGTGGGTAGGGGGATACTTCCTCTTCCGCTCCAGTGTTTGGGAGATAGAGAGCTGAACGCTTCCATGGGACATTGTGGAGATGGTTGGTGACCCAGGTGGTAGTGTTGCTGGCAGATCCTCTGTTTGCGGGGTGGCAGGTGCCACTGTCACTATAAAGGTGGATGAAGAGGCCGAGACTGCAGCAGAAGAGGAAGCAGGAGGAGCCAGAGACCTTTCTTGGTTTTTGAGGTGTCTACTCCACTGCAGCTCGTGCTTTGCTCTTAGATGCCTGGTCATGCAGGTTGTGCTCAGGTTGAGAACGTTTATGCCTCGCCTCAGGCTCTGATTGCACAGCGTGCAAACCACTCGTGTCTTGTCATCAGCACATTGTCTGAAGAACTGCCATGCTAGGGAACTCCTTGGACCTGGCTTTGGTGTGCTCGGTCCCTTGCTGCGTTGGGCAGTAGCAGGCGTACTGTCTAGGGGACAGACGCTCCACTTTTGCACCCTGCTCCCTCTTCTGCTGTGCTGGTGGCTCTGTGCGACCACCGCCTCTTCCTCCGAACTTCACAGGTCACCTGCATCACGTTGATTCCATGTGGGGTCGAGGACCTCATCGTCCTCCACATCATCTTCCACCCAGTCTTCACCCCTGACCCCCTTGTCGGTCTGCACAATTGCGAAAGCAGCAGCAGTTGGCACCTGTGTTTCTTCATTATCCGAGACGTGCTGCGATGGTCCTCCCATGTACTCATCTTGAAACATAAGTGGTTGGGCATCAGTGCACTCAATCTCTTCCACTTCTGGGGCAGGGCTAGGTGGATGGCCCTGGGAAACCCTGCTAACAGAGTCATCAAAAAGCAGAAGAGACTGCTGCATGACTTGGGGCTCAGACTGCTTGGCTGATTTGCAAGGGGGTGAGGTGAAAGACTGATGGACATCGGCTGCAGGTGCCAACTCTGATCTTTCATCAGAAGAGTGGGTGGGAGACAATGTGAAGGAACTGGAGGCAGAGGCGTTGCTAGGGGGGTGCGGGGGGTGCGGTCCGCCCCCGGGTGACACCCGCTAGAGGGGTGACACCCTCCCTTTTTTTTATTTATTTATTTATTTTTTTTTTTTTTATTTTTTTTTTTTTTTTATTTTTTTTAATTTTTTTTTTCTTTTTTTTTACAGCTGACCCATTCATTGATTAATTTCACCCCGCTGGGCTGGAAGCCTGGAACAACACCTCCAGCGCCGCGGCCGCGCCTGGTGTGTGTCCTCCGGCTCCTTATTCTTCCTATTCCTAAATTCCAATCCTCCTCCCTACCCTACAGAGCCAGCGAGCGACTCAGCCTGTCACATCATCACACTGCACTGTGATGATGTGACGACACGTCACTGCAGCACACACACAACTTTCTCCGCCCGGGCGGCGCGGCTGCTGTGTGTGACGGTCGCTGCCCACAGTGCCCAGCCCTCCTCCTCTCCACTCTCCAGGAGTACAGACTGTCTGAGACTCCAGCTGGCGGCGGCGCGGCGCACAGAATAAGAACAGGTGGGGGGGGGGGGTTCTCCACCGTCGGCCCGCCGGAGCACAAGATGAGGTGTGTGTATGGGGGGGGGGGTTGCCTTTGTAAGAGAGCTAGTGTGGGACAGTGGGAGGACTCAGTTTCAGTGTCTGGCGCCCTGCCCCTGACGGCCTGTATATGATATGATAAGGAAGGGGGGGGGGATGCAAGGTGGTCTGCTGCTAGACACAGCTATAGATTTTATATATATATATATATATATATATATATATATATATATATATATATATATATATACTATGTAATATAGCTGGTCCAGCCGCCCCTCCCCCCACCAGACCAGCTAACTCCTGTGCTACTGTGCCTATTATATGTAATATAATATATTTGTGTCCAGCAGCCCCCCCCCCCCCCCATTATCAGACAGCCAACACTCACAATATAATTTATATTAGCTGACTGAGACACCCCCAGCCTGAGCTGGTCTGATGATGATGATGATGAGGGGGGGGGGGGAATGCTGCTGGCCACAGATATATTATATTAGATATAGGCACAGTAGCTGAGTGACACACCTACCCACCCTGAGCAAGCTGGTCTCATGGGGGGGGGTGCTCTGTGTCACCAGGTATGATAGCTGAGCGGAGCCGCCCTAATCTGGCCTGATAAGGGGGTGGGGGGTGTCCACAGACCACAGCACAGGTGTAGGCAGACAGTGACCCACACCCACATCAGATCCATCCAGCAAGCAGAAGGTCACAGCAGCATCTTCTCGTCTTCTCTGTGGCCATCAGATCCGGTCCAAGCAAGCAACACGCCTTGTTGTCAGCAGGTCACAGCATCTTCTCGTCTTCTCTGCGGCCATCAGATCCAGTCCAAGCAAGCAACACGCCTTGTTGTCAGCAGGTCACAGCATCTTCTCGTCTTCTCTGTGACCATCAGATCCGGTCCAAGCAAGCAACACGCCTTGTTGTCAGCAGGTCACAGCATCTTCTCGTCTTCTCTGCGGCCATCAGATCCGGTCCAAGCAAGCAACACGCCTTGTTGTCAGCAGATTACAGCATCTTCTCGTCTTCTCTGCGGCCATCAGAAACGGTCCAAGCAAGCAACACGCCTTGTTGTCAGCAGATTACAGCATCTTCTCATCTTCTCTGCAGCCATCAGATCCGGTCCAGCAAACAACACACCGTTTCAGCAGGTCAGTTCCAAAATCCAAATCATGCCAATGATGCCATTATCTGCTGTCCCCAGGGACAGATCCGATCCAGAGATCACCATACAGTGGGATCTCTGGATTGGATCTGTCCCCTGGGGACAGCAGATAATGAAAAGTGTGGGGGCAGAGCTGCGATGAAGTCACTCATCGTGTTGGAGCCCTCGGTTAAGCCCCTTTTACACTGGGGCAGTTGGTGCGTCGGCGGCGCTTTTTCTGTTTGAAGAGCGCAGTCACCTAGTGGAACATGCAATTAAGCAGGCACATTTAAAATCTAAAGAATATGGAATTGCCGTAGAGAGAAGAGCCAGGTTTAAGAAGAGGATGGCAGGGGAACAGGCACGTGATGCTGGAGGCATAAGTCTACAAGACGAGAACAAGAGGGCAATGCTTGAGTGCATTGATCGCTTCCATTCTGAACTCCAGATCAGATTAAGAGCCATCATGGAAGTTGCAGCCATGTTTGAGGCTGTTCAAGCAGAGTCTCATATATGAAACTGAAGAAACATTAAAGGTGTCCATTCCAAAACTGACCACTTTTTATGACGAAATATCTGAGAGTGAGCTGTTAATGGAAATACCCAGACTGAGGAGACATCTCAAAGCAGCCAAGATCAACCTAGAAGAAGTCAAAGATTGGTCGGCTTTACAAGTTTTGACCTTCATAGCAGAATGGGACTTCATTGAATCTCTTCCAACCCTTTCACTATGTCTAAAAATATTTCTGACAATCTGTGTGTCTGTGGCTTCATGGGAGAGGAGCTTTTCAAAGTTGAAGCTGATAAAAAACTATTTGCGTTCAACGATGGGACAGGCGAGGCTTTCTGATCTTGCAATATTATCAGTTGAAAGTGAACTAGCGAAATGTATTGATTTTGATGATGTTGTTCACAATTTTGCAGCTGTCAAGGCTAGAAAAGCAAAGTTTTGATTTAGATGTTAACTAAATGCTTTCATATTTGTTCCTGTTTTTGTGTTATTTATTTATTAATTCAGTAAAGTTTAAAGTTAAAATAAATACAGTTCTTTAACAGTTTAAGCTTTGATTTCTATTATTTTCATATGATTTTGTTATTCAAATTTGCTAGTTGATTGATAGTTATTAACGGCACTACTGTTGCCAATATATGCAGTGTTATTAGGGTGAAAAAAATTATTGGGGGGGGGGGGGGGTGACACCATGTTATACCGCACCAGGTGACACCAACCCTAGTGACGCCACTGACTGGAGGCACTGTCAGCAACCCAATCTACTATCGCCTGTACTTGACCTGGGCCTGGCCTCAACATTTGTAGAGCCGCATTAGGCCCGACCAAGTACCGCTGCAGGCTCTGTCGCCTACTCGCACCTGAGGAAGGTGTTTCACTTGTGCGTGTAGCTAGCACAGATCGACCATGTCCTCTCCCTGCAACAGGAGCTCCACCAGCAGCACCACGACCGGGGCCACGTCCCTTATTTGACGGTCTCCTCATATTTCTGAAATTTAGGATCTTGCCCTAAATGGGTGTTTTTTGAATAGCAGAATAGAGCAACAGTATCTAAAGGGTATATCTCACAGGTACAGATATGCAGAAAACGCAGCAAAAATTTTTTTTTTGCCCTAAATGTTTTTTTTGAAGAGCAGAATAGGAGAACAGTATCTAAAGTGTGAATCTCACACATACAGATATGCAGAAAATGCACCCAAAATTTTTTTTTGCCCTAAATTTTTTTTTTGGGGGAATACCTTTGCAAATGTTTTGGCGGTTATGCTTTCCATTTCCTCGAATAGCACAAAAATGGTGGACTCTAATCTTGACAGCGTTAATTCAAACCATTCTCCTTGTCTGCACTCTCCCTGCAGACTTCTACCTCCAGGACACTTCTCCTCCTGTGCAACACTTTCCTGTCACAGCATTAGACATCCTGTCCCACCATATTGAGCTGACTAGGCCTCACTCTGAATAAGTCCTAGAAGTAGTTTCACTTGATGATTCTTAATAGGCCAGGGACCTGCAGTACCCCTTCTTAATGGCCCTGAACATTTAGTTAGAAAGAAGATTTGATGATGGACTACTGATCCCAGCAAGCCCGACTTGCAAATCCTGCCCCCTCAGGCTGCAACGATTTGTCACAAAACCCCACAGTCTCTCCTCCATTTTGAAGGTTGAGACAAACTGTTACACACTGGCAGGGGTCTTATCGACCCCACATCTCTTCATAAAGAGGACCTGTCACAATGATTCCTATTACAAGGGATGTTTTACATTCCTTGTAATAGGAATAAAAGTGATAAAAAAAAAAAAAAATTAAAAAAAGTGTAAAAATAAAAAAAATTAAGTAAAATAAAAAAAAAAATATAAAAAAAAATTTAAAACGCTCCTGTCCCCGGTAGCTTGCGCTCAGAAGCGAACGCTTATGTAAGTCCCGCCCACATATGTAAACGCTGTTCAAACCCCACATGTGAGGTATCGCCGCGTGTGTTAGAGCGTGTGCAACAATTCTAGCACTAGACCTCCTCTGTAACTCGAAAATAGTAACCTGTAAAAAAAATGTAAGCGTTTCCTATGGAGATTTTTAAGTACGAAGTTTGGCGCCATTCCATGAGCGTGTGCAATTTTAAAGCGTGACATATTAGGTATCTATTTACTCGGTGTAACATCATCTTTCACATTATACAAAAAAATTGGGCTAACTTTACTGTTTTGTTATTTTTTAATTCATGAAACCGTTTTTTTTTTCCCCAAAAAAGGCGTTTGAAAAATTATTGCGCAAATACCGTGCGATATAAAAAGTTGCAATGACCGCCATTTTATTCCCTAGGGTGTCTTCTAAAAATAAATATATAATGTTTGGGGGTTCTGATTATTTTTTAGCAAAAAAATGATGATTTTTACATGAAGGAGAGAAGTGCCAGAATAGGCCCGGTGGAGAAGTGGTTAATACAGGAAATGTATTACGGTACTGGTCAGATCACATGGTGAGAACAGAGGGGAAAAGTCTAAAACAGAAAACTAATACAGCCATCACATCAAATGATTGGTAAGCTGCAATGTATTACATTTTTGATTTTGGTTTTAATACCGCTTTAAATATAAGCACTGCCATACTGTATGAAAGATACACAATATACTAAGATATGTAATCTGTACCCTGACATGTAACTCTGTGCTCAGAACCTAGAGGAATGACGCAATGTTTTGGCTGAATGAAGTAAAACAATCAAAAGGAGCGTGGCCAGTTTACAAATGTTCTCAGACATAATGACCAAGCCATTACATACAGTACAATAACAAAGTTACAGTGGACCTTTCTGTAACTTTACAAGTATTTGCCTCGACTTAGATGATGTCATCAGTCTGTTATCTGGAGGAGGAAGAATTTATTCGGTCTTCTGCTCCCTGGTGACCAATCAGAAATATTTTTATCTTTGCAGCAAGTCACAAGAGCAGAGACTGCACCAGGAGACCGATCTGTGTCAGTAATTGGTCAGACGTAATACTTAGCATACGTGTACTAAATATGAAAAATATACTGTATCTGATGCTAGGTCCATTTTAACAGAAGATGATATAGATGGCTCTCAGTTGGTTAGAAAAAAAAACAAAAAACTGTTGTTTAACCTTCTGTTCTCAAACAAATGATAATACTCATGCCCCATCAATATGTTGCTATTGCTGTGCTCTACATCAGTGCTCTCCAAACTGACAGCCTAGGGGCTGGATGCTGTCCTTTGCTTGTCTTTATACAGCCCTTGGGTCACTATTCTTCATGGGGTGTTATTCCTGCCACTGACACCAATGATGGGACACTATCCCTCCCACTGACACCAATCATGGGGTACTATTCCTCCCACTGACACCAATGATGGGACACTATTCCTCGCACTGACACCAGTCATGGGGTACTATTCCTCCCACTGACACCAATGATGGGACACTATTCCTCCCACTGACACCAATCCAATCATGGGGTACTATTCCTACCACTGACACCAGTAATGGGACACTATTCCTCACACTGACACCAATCATGGGGTACTATTCCTTCCATTGACACCAATAATGGGACACTATTCCTCCCACTGCCACCAATGATGGGAAGTTATTCCTCACACTGACACCAATCATGGGGTGCTATTCCTTCCATTGACACCAATATTGGGACACTTTTCCTCCCAATGACACCAATCATGGGACACTATTCCTCCCACTGATACCAATTATGGGACACTACTCCTCCCACTGATACCAATGATGGGACACTATTGATCTTTTATTGAAAAGAATCAAGCAACCAATTTTATACAAAAGTAAAAAACAAAACCATGGTACAAAACTTCAACAGAAAACAAAGGAATACACATCCATGTTCAGAATATATACAATATATACATAATCCACTACCAAAACATCCCTAGAAAACTATCTACATAAAGCAGCAGAGAGGGCCTAAGAGGCACAACCCATCACCTATGTACGCAGCCATTTATCAAAAATTCATCAAAAATACTGATAATCTAGGGTGATAAGAGACAGACAGCCACACCCGGGAAAGAGACTCCTGGCAGTCAGGGAGGCTTGAAACCCCTCCACGCCTTCAACCAAGCCCCCTGACCCCGCTTGTCTCTCTCAAGCTCCCGAATCTTCCCCACCTCATGCAAAATGTCATACACCACCACCTCAACAGGAAGGAGTTTTTGCCGAATGCTGACCTGACACCGTGCATTCCAGGTGAAATAACGGACTACTAGGCTAACTAAAAAAAGTGTATCCAAACAAAAAACTCCACCGGTATTGAATGCTCCGTACACCCACTCAGCATAACCCAGCCTGGAGAGGAAAGGGACACCGAGGGCCCGCCCCACCTGTTTGTACACCTCTATGTTAAAAGGGCAATGAAGCAGAAAATGGTCCATAGTCTCCTCCTCATCTGCACACTCCTCCCGAGGACAGCTACGATCCATCCCACTGCGGAATTTCAAATTGCCCCGAACATAGAGCTTCCCATGGAAGCACAACCAGGCCAGATCCCTAAATTTAGGGGGTACACTATCCAAATTAATCAGTCTTAACCCCGCCCTCAAAACTGGGCCCGGGCAATCCCTTAAGGCCAGTGGGTCATGAAAGACTTCGCTCAAGACTCGACTCATAAGGACTTTCCTTGGAACCGATCTGAGATCTTCAGCCGACAATCGCCACTGCTGCAGTAACTTCAGGCACGGAGCGACATAGGCTGGTAGCTGACCACGATGACCCCTGCGATTCTTCACTTGGCCACCTTCTTCCCAAAGTCGTAGAAAAGGCCTAAACCAAGATCTAAATATGCCTACCCATCCAGGAGGTTCCACTGCAAGCATATTACCAATGTTAAACTTTAGAAATAGCAGTGAAAAGAAAAGAACTGGGTTGACCATACCTAAGCCACCCTCCCTCCTGGATAGGTAGGTGACATTCCTCTTGATGGGGTTCAGTCTGTTCCCCCACAGCATCTGGAAGAACACACTACTGACCCTAGCATAGAGAGACACTGGCAAGATGCAGACAAAGCTGACATACAAGAAGATCGGAATCAGGTAAGTCTTAATCAGATCAACCCTTTCCCTCATAGATAACTTCCATCTCTTCCAGCTGACCACCTTAGTATTGGCAATTTCCAGTCTGCCTTCCCAGTTTTTGAGGCCATAATCGCCGGGTCCAAAATCAATGCCTAGTATCTTAATTCTTTCCTGGGGCACTGGAAAGGTGTCCAGGAGATCAAAACCCTCACCATCCTTTCCCATCCAGAAAACTTCAGTCTTTTCCTGATTGATCTTGGAGCCTGATGCTTCAGAATACCGTGATGTCAGAGAGACCACCTCCTCCGCTTCATCCGTCCCAGTGACAATCACCGACACATCATCCGCATAGGCAACAACCCTCAATGGCGGCTCACCCGGGAGCCCCACTGGTACCCCACACAACATGCCGCTCTCTAGCCTCCTGACGAAGGGGTCGATTGCAAACACATAGAGCAGGGGACTCAGGGGACAACCCTGGCGCACCCCGGAGCCAACCCCAAAGGACTGTCCAACCCAACCATTAACAAGAGGGAAGCTTTCTGCCCCCTTATACAAGACTTTCAGCCAATCGACAAAACCACCCGGCAGACCGTACTTACTAAGGAGCAACCACAGGTACTCATGGTTAACACGATCAAAAGCCTTTGCCTGATCCAATGTCAGCAAATACTTTCCCCAGCCTGCAGCCCTGCACCGCTCTAAGGCCTCCCAGACAGCTAAAACCGCTGTGAAGGTGCTCCTACCCTGGACCGAACAGTGCTGATGGCGAGAAAGCAAAGACTCTGCCACTGACGATAGGCGCCAGAAAAATATCTTTGCCAGTATCTTTCTATCGACATTAAGAAGGCTGATGGGGCGCCAATTCTCAATCATCGAAGGATCTTTACCCTTTGAAAGAAGAATCACAGCCGAGTGCCTCATGGAAGGGGAAAGCACCCCCTCAGCAAGGCAACTGTTAAAAACCTCTACCAAATGCGGGGCCAGAATAGACTTAAAGGCTTTGTAAAACTCAGCCGTCAAGCCATCCGGTCCAGGCGACTTTTTGATGGCAAGCTGTTCAATTGCCCTCATCACCTCTTCGACTGTGATCTCCTCTGTCAAATTCATCAATGGAACATCTCCACCATTTAGACCTGGAGTAGAGTCCAAAAAGCTTTCCATCTTGTCACGATCAAGCTCTTTCCTCCCAAGAAGGTCGGCATAAAAGGACCTCACGACCTCCAGAATCCCTGACCTGGACTTTGTCAAGGAACCTGTACTGTCCTTAAGGCCAACGACCGTTTTAACAGCTACACCTTGTTTGCAGTTCTGGTAAGGGTCAGGCGAGTGGTACTTCCCATAGTCCCTCTCCAGAACCAAAGAGGCATGCCGGTCATATTGACACTTCCTGAGAAGGAGTTTCACTTCGGAGATTGCCCCAGGATCTCCTCCTCTCGAGACAAGAATATCCAGCTTCCTCCGTAAACGTTGGTAGGTCATGTATTTATTAAACTGATTTCTATTGGCTAGGCCCCTGAAGAATCCAGCGATCCTCTTTTTGGTCAGCTCCCACCACTCAGCCTTGCTGCTACAAAAGTCAAGGATGGTCACCTGTGCCTGAAAGAATTCCTCAAAGGATTGTCTAATATGTTCTTCCTTGAGTAGTGTCGAATTTAATCTCCAGATGCCCTTGCCCCTCTGAGGGGCGTCTGAAGCATTCAGTACCACAGATAGCATACAGTGATCAGAGAACTCTACTGCCTGCACCACTGGGGGCGAGAAAGCAGAGGCCTCCTTCAAAAAAAACCTATCTATCCTACTCTGACTATTACCACGATGAAAAGTGAACCCGGTGTCATCTGGGAGGTGCTTAATGTGCACATCCACAAGACCAGCATCCCTAACCATATTATTTAAAAAAACGCTATCATATCCCAGCCTGTCCTTGAAGTCCTTCCTGTCCTTGGGCCTAGTTACTGTATTAAAGTCACCTCCAAAGACCACTTGCCGGGATGTAAAAAGAAATGGCTTGATCCTTGTAAAAAGGCATTTCCTGTCCCACTTTGTGTGCGGCCCATAAACATTGATTAGGCGCAGGTCCTGCCCTCCCACAAGGACGTCTAAGACCATACATCTCCCAATCTCCACCTCAATAACCCGCCGGACAGTTACCATGCCGGTTTTAAACAACACCGCCACACCGCCGTAAGGCTCGGCCGCAAGAGACCAGTAAGATGGACCATACCTCCACTCTCTCTTGGCCATATGAATATCTGCCAAGGAGGTGAGCCTAGTCTCTTGCAAAAATAAAATTTCAGCATCTAATTGGCTGAACAAAAAGAAGGCCATAGAACGAGCTCTTACTGACTTAATGCTGGCGACATTAATTGTCACCACTTTTAACGGAGGGGGAACCGCCATTTGGGTTATTGGGTGGATTGCTTCTTAGCTCCCCTCTGCTGCTCATCACCAGAAGCCTCTCTCTTTCTAGAGGCCGCCTCAAAGTCCATTTCAGAATCGGAACTTCTTTCAGAAGAAGCTCCAGATGAAGAAATATCCCACTTGGAGGACCTATGACGGCTGGAGACAGAAACCGGAGCTTCTCGTCCCCGTTCCGTCCTCACCGCCTGCCTCTTCCGCCTCCCAACCTTCCTTCTCTCCTCCAGGTACCGCAGGTCAGCCTCAGAGATGCCCTCATCTCTTATTTTTTTCTTTAAAGTCTTTCCACAAGACTTCTTTACAGAGGAAGGGGCGCCCATTTTAGTACACGCTGGTGGGGGGGGTGATCCTTTTAAGTCAGACTCGGGAGGGGTAGACTCCTGGGGGGTAACAGACTCGGGGGGCACAGACTTGGAAGGTTCCGACACAAGAGGAGAGGGTACAGTAGGCTGGGGGGACACAGAGACAGAAACAGAAGGAGTACTTACAGACACAGGAGGGGTGGCCACAGGAACTGGAGAGGGATCCTGAGCAGGACCAGGGGAGGGGGTCACCGCAGAGGAGGATGGTACACCAGGGGTCTCACCCTCCATCCCGTCCAGCCTTGACATGTCCTCTACTACCTCCTTCTCCATATTGTGCCAGGCTTCAGGACATCTGCTGTAGGGGTGGCCAAGGCGCAGGCACAGGTTGCACCTGATCATCTTAGTGCAGTCCTTAGCCATATGACCCTGACCCCGACACACTGAACACATCAAGGCTGAACAGGAGGAGCTCAAGTGCCCCTTTTCTCCACAGCGGTGACACAGCTTCGGCTGACCAGGGTAGAAAACAGTCATCCTATCCCTCCCTATGAAAGCTGAGGAGGGCAGGTGACGGACAACATTCCCATCCCTGGCCAACCTGACTGTTACCGACCATCCCCCAGTCCAGATGTTACGCTCATCATGGATTTTATTAGGTTTGGTCAAAACTTCCCCATAGTTCCTTAACCAGACCTCTAGATCCCGAGCAGGAACACTCTCATTGGTCAGGATAATGGTTATTTTTTTTACTGTTGACCTCTGAGAAACCGCAACTGGGACCAGACCTTCCCATTCAGGTCTTGACCTGCACCGAGCCTCATATCGCTCCCAGAACAGGTCAAGACCCTCTGGCTTGGTGAAGCTAACTGTATAGTCCCTTGTCCCAGCTACGTGTATAAAGGCATACAGGTCATTTGCACCAAAACCCATCTCCAATATCAAGTCCACCACTGCACGCCGTGCTGGAGGGATGGCACCACCTTCCCATTTCAGGATAACTACATTACGTCTTGGACCCCCAGCAGAAGCCAGAGACCCAAGACCAGATCTTGGGGTGCTCAAGGTGGCAGCTTGCAGTGGAAAACCCCGCTTGGGAGCGGGACTACCAGGAGCAGAGTGTGCCACCTGTGCAAAAGTAGGTTTATCAGGGCCAAGGGCTGACACTGAAGCCACATCACTCTGTATATTATTATTATTATCAACTGTATGAACTGAAATGGCAGGATCTGTAGCAGGATTGTTCATCACACTGGTACTGGGGTGATTGTTATCAGTCACAGAACTATTCAAATTCCCATCAGGAATAGTCACAGTGGCTGCAATACCAGCTGTCTCCTGATGCTGCACTGTAGAGTCCTCAGCAGCAGTGGGGCAAACAGCTTTGGACTCAGCCAAAGAAAGGTTAATGGGCTGTGCTGACACTTGCAGTCCATCCACAGAAATGACATTTTTTAAATGTAACTCTTGCTGCATTGCAGCCTCAGCAGGCACAACATTGCTGCATACAGGACTAGCAGCCTGATTGTCATTAGGCACATTGTCAGTCACAGTGTTAAAAGGAACAAAAACAGTCTTATCCACAACATGGGACTTAGCAGGCTTTACTTTATCAGGTACATCATCAGAAATGTCTTCCTCATTAAACACCATCTGATCCCCCCGCATAGGAGACTCCATTACCTGGATGGCCCTCAGCATGCCTCCAGATTCCTGGGAAGGCATGGGGCTGCTTACCTCTCCCTGGGGGGGCAGGGGGTCAGAACTGGGGGTCTCCTCCTCCTCCAACTCCATCTTTGTCACCCTTGCAAACCTCTTGTCGTTACAAAACTTCTCTTTGAAGGGCCCATCTCTGCCTTCCATCATGGCCACGATGGTCTCCTGATGATCCACACGGACCTTGGCCAGTTGGATTTCCGGATCCATGGATCCCCGTTTCTGGCTGTGTAAGCCCTCACGTTGCCTTCGCAGGCGCTTCAACTCCGCTCTCAACTTGTAAAGCTTGTCCCTCTCCCTATTCAGGACCTTAATCCCGGCCACCACTCGCTCCCGAATGGCCTCCGAGCCTTCATCCTCACCAGGGGCAGAGAGATCGGCTTGTGCAGAGGCAGGCAGTTCACCTGATGGCCCAGGAGATGGCTGGGAGCCTCCAGCAGGAGAGGCCCCGCTGGCCTCCATGGTCTCCCCAGAAAGGGGGCCAGGGAGCTGGGATAGATTTCACCACCACTCCCCTCTCACAGAGCAGCTTCAGAGGCACCTTCCTCCTGACACACCTGTGCTCCAATGATGGGCGGGGCACTATTCCTCCCACTGACACCAATGATGGGACACTATTCCTCCAACTGACACCAGTCATGGGGTACTATTCCTCCCACTGACACCAATGATGGGACACTATTCCTCCCACTGACACAAATCATGGGGTACTATTCCCCCACACTGACACCAATGATGGGACACTATTCATTCCACTGACACCAATGATGGGACACTATTCCTCCCACTGACACCAATGATGGGACACTATTCCTCCCACTGATACCAATGATGGGACACTATTCCTCCCACTGATACCAATTATGGGACACTACTCCTCCCACTGACACCAATGATGGGACACTATTGATCTTTTATTGAAAAGAATCAAGCAACCAATTTTTATACAAAAGTAAAAAACAAAACCATAGTACAAAACTTCAACAGAAAACAAAGGAATACACATCCATGTTCAGAATATATACATAATCCACTACCAAAACATCCCTAGAAAACTATCTACATAAAGCAGCAGAGAGGGCCTAAGAGGCACAACCCATCACCTATGTACGCAGCCATTTATCAAAAATTCATCAAAAATACTGATAATCTAGGGTGATAAGAGACAGACAGCCACACCCGGGAAAGAGACTCCTGGCAGTCAGGGAGGCTTGAAACCCCTCCACGCCTTCAACCAAGCCCCCTGACCCCGCTTGTCTCTCTCAAGCTCCCGAATCTTCCCCACCTCATGCAAAATGTCATACACCACCACCTCAACAGGAAGGAGTTTTTGCCGAATGCTGACCTGACACCGTGCATTCCAGGTGAAATAACGGACTACTAGGCTAACTAAAAAAAGTGTATCCAAACAAAAAACTCCACCGGTATTGAATGCTCCGTACACCCACTCAGCATAACCCAGCCTGGAGAGGAAAGGGACACCGAGGGCCCGCCCCACCTGTTTGTACACCTCTATGTTAAAAGGGCAATGAAGCAGAAAATGATCCATAGTCTCCTCCTCATCTGCACACTCCTCCCGAGGACAGCTACGATCCATCCCACTGCGGAATTTCAAATTGCCCCGAACATAGAGCTTCCCATGGAAGCACAACCAGGCCAGATCCCTAAATTTAGGGGGTACTCTATCCAAATTAATCAGTCTTAACCCCGCCCTCAAAACTGGGCCCGGGCAATCCCTTAAGGCCAGTGGGTCATGAAAGACTTCGCTCAAGACTCGACTCATAAGGACTTTCCTTGGAACCGATCTGAGATCCTCATCCGACAATCGCCACTGCCGCAGTAACTTCAGGCACGGAGCGACATAGGCTGGTAGCTGACCACGATGACCCCTGCGATTCTTCACTTGGCCACCTTCTTCCCAAAGTCGTAGAAAAGGCCTAAACCAAGATCTAAATATGCCTACCCATCCAGGAGGTTCCACTGCAAGCATTTTACCAATGTTAAACTTTAGAAATAGCAGTGAAAAGAAAAGAACTGGGTTGACCATACCTAAGCCACCCTCCCTCCTGGATAGGTAGGTGACATTCCTCTTGATGGGGTTCAGTCTGTTCCCCCACAGCATCTGGAAGAACACACTACTGACCCTAGCATAGAGAGACACTGGCAAGATGCAGACAAAGCTGACATACAAGAAGATCGGAATCAGGTAAGTCTTAATCAGATCAACCCTTTCCCTCATAGATAACTTCCATCTCTTCCAGCTGACCACCTTAGTATTGGCAATTTCCAGTCTGCCTTCCCAGTTTTTGAGGCCATAATCGCCGGGTCCAAAATCAATGCCTAGTATCTTAATTCTTTCCTGGGGCACTGGAAAGGTGTCCGGGAGATCAAAACCCTCACCATCCTTTCCCATCCAGAAAACTTCAGTCTTTTCCTGATTGATCTTGGAGCCTGATGCTTCAGAATACCGTGATG
This sequence comes from Rana muscosa, assembly GCA_029206835.1. NCBI lineage: Eukaryota > Metazoa > Chordata > Amphibia > Anura > Ranidae > Rana > Rana muscosa. The sequence goes on from CM055121.1 coordinate 846,137,102, forward strand.
TCAGAGAGACCACCTCCTCCGCTTCATCCGTCCCAGTGACAATCACCGACACATCATCCGCATAGGCAACAACCCTCAATGGCGGCTCACCCGGGAGCCCCACTGGTACCCCACACAACATGCCGCTCTCTAGCCTCCTGACGAAGGGGTCAATTGCAAACACATAGAGCAGGGGACTCAGGGGACAACCCTGGCGCACCCCGGAGCCAACCCCAAAGGACTGTCCAACCCAACCATTAACAAGAGGGAAGCTTTCTGCCCCCTTATACAAGACTTTCAGCCAATCGACAAAACCACCCGGCAGACCGTACTTACTAAGGAGCAACCACAGGTACTCATGGTTAACACGATCAAAAGCCTTTGCCTGATCCAATGTCAGCAAATACTTTCCCCAGCCTGCAGCCCTGCACCGCTCTAAGGCCTCCCGGACAGCTAAAACCGCTGTGAAGGTGCTCCTACCCTGGACCGAACAGTGCTGATGGCGAGAAAGCAAAGACTCTGCCACTGACGATAGGCGCCAGAAAAATATCTTTGCCAGTATCTTTCTATCGACATTAAGAAGGCTGATGGGGCGCCAATTCTCAATCATCGAAGGATCTTTACCCTTTGAAAGAAGAATCACAGCCGAGTGCCTCATGGAAGGGGAAAGCACCCCCTCAGCAAGGCAACTGTTAAAAACCTCTACCAAATGCGGGGCCAGAATAGACTTAAAGGCTTTGTAAAACTCAGCCGTCAAGCCATCCGGTCCAGGCGACTTTTTGATGGCAAGCTGTTCAATTGCCCTCATCACCTCTTTGACTGTGATCTCCTCTGTCAAATTCATCAATGGAACATCTCCACCATTTAGACCTGGAGTAGAGTCCAAAAAGCTTTCCATCTTGTCACGATCAAGCTCTTTCCTCCCAAGAAGGTCGGCATAAAAGGACCTCACGACCTCCAGAATCCCTGACCTGGACTTTGTCAAGGAACCTGTACTGTCCTTAAGGCCAACGACCGTTTTAACAGCTACACCTTGTTTGCAGTTCTGGTAAGGGTCAGGCGAGTGGTACTTCCCATAGTCCCTCTCCAGAACCAAAGAGGCATGCCGGTCATATTGACACTTCCTGAGAAGGAGTTTCACTTCGGAGATTGCCCCAGGATCTCCTCCTCTCGAGACAAGAATATCCAGCTTCCTCCGTAAACGTTGGTAGGTCATGTATTTATTAAACTGATTTCTATTGGCTAGGCCCCTGAAGAATCCAGCGATCCTCTTTTTGGTCAGCTCCCACCACTCAGCCTTGCTGCTACAAAAGTCCAGGATGGTCACCTGTGCCTGAAAGAATTCCTCAAAGGATTGTCTAATATGTTCTTCCTTGAGTAGTGTCGAATTTAATCTCCAGATGCCCTTGCCCCTCTGAGGGGCGTCTGAAGCATTCAGTACCACAGATAGCATACAGTGATCAGAGAACTCTACTGCCTGCACCACTGGGGGCGAGAAAGCAGAGGCCTCCTTCAAAAAAAACCTATCTATCCTACTCTGACTATTACCACGATGAAAAGTGAACCCGGTGTCATCTGGGAGGTGCTTAATGTGCACATCCACAAGACCAGCATCCCTAACCATACTATTTAAAAAAACGCTATCATATCCCAGCCTGTCCTTGAAGTCCTTCCTGTCCTTGGGCCTAGTTACTGTATTAAAGTCACCTCCAAAGACCACTTGCCGGGATGTAAAAAGAAATGGCTTGATCCTTGTAAAAAGGCATTTCCTGTCCCACTTTGTGTGCGGCCCATAAACATTGATTAGGCGCAGGTCCTGCCCTCCCACAAGGACGTCTAAGACCATACATCTCCCAATCTCCACCTCAATAACCCGCCGGACAGTTACCATGCCGGTTTTAAACAACACCGCCACACCGCCGTAAGGCTCGGCCGCAAGAGACCAGTAAGATGGACCATACCTCCACTCTCTCTTGGCCATATGAATATCTGCCAAGGAGGTGAGCCTAGTCTCTTGCAAAAATAAAATTTCAGCATCTAATTGGCTGAACAAAAAGAAGGCCATAGAACGAGCTCTTACTGACTTAATGCTGGCGACATTAATTGTCACCACTTTTAACGGAGGGGGAACCGCCATTTGGGTTATTGGGTGGATTGCTTCTTAGCTCCCCTCTGCTGCTCATCACCAGAAGCCTCTCTCTTTCTAGAGGCCGCCTCAAAGTCCATTTCAGAATCGGAACTTCTTTCAGAAGAAGCTCCAGATGAAGAAATATCCCACTTGGAGGACCTATGACGACTGGAGACAGAAACCGGAGCTTCTCGTCCCCGTTCCGTCCTCACCGCCTGCCTCTTCCGCCTCCCAACCTTCCTTCTCTCCTCCAGGTACCGCAGGTCAGCCTCAGAGATGCCCTCATCTCTTATTTTTTCTTTAAAGTCTTTCCACAAGACTTCTTTACAGAGGAAGGGGCGCCGATTTTAGTACACGCTGGTGGGGGGGTGATCCCTTTAAGTCAGACTCGGGAGGGGTAGACTCCTGGGGGGTAACAGACTCGGGGGGCACAGACTTGGAAGGTTCCGACACAAGAGGAGAGGGTACAGTAGGCTGGGGGGACACAGAGACAGAAACAGAAGGAGTACTTACAGACACAGGAGGGGTGGCCACAGGAACTGGAGAGGGATCCTGAGCAGGACCAGGGGAGGGGGTCACCGCAGAGGAGGATGGTACACCAGGGGTCTCACCCTCCATCCCGTCCAGCCTTGACATGTCCTCTACTACCTCCTTCTCCATATTGTGCCAGGCTTCAGGACATCTGCTGTAGGGGTGGCCAAGGCGCAGGCACAGGTTGCACCTGATCATCTTAGTGCAGTCCTTAGCCATATGACCCTGACCCCGACACACTGAACACATCAAGGCTGAACAGGAGGAGCTCAAGTGCCCCTTTTCTCCACAGCGGTGACACAGCTTCGGCTGACCAGGGTAGAAAACAGTCATCCTATCCCTCCCTATGAAAGCTGAGGAGGGCAGGTGACGGACAACATTCCCATCCCTGGCCAACCTGACTGTTACCGACCATCCCCCAGTCCAGATGTTACGCTCATCATGGATTTTATTAGGTTTGGTCAAAACTTCCCCATAGTTCCTTAACCAGACCTCTAGATCCCGAGCAGGAACACTCTCATTGGTCAGGATAATGGTTATTTTTTTTACTGTTGACCTCTGAGAAACCGCAACTGGGACCAGACCTTCCCATTCAGGTCTTGACCTGCACCGAGCCTCATATCGCTCCCAGAACAGGTCAAGACCCTCTGGCCTGGTGAAGCTAACTGTATAGTCCCTTGTCCCAGCTACGTGTATAAAGGCATACAGGTCATTTGCACCAAAACCCATCTCCAATATCAAGTCCACCACTGCACGCCATGCTGGAGGGATGGCACCACCTTCCCATTTCAGGATAACTACATTACGTCTTGGACCCCCAGCAGAAGCCAGAGACCCAAGACCAGATCTTGGGGTGCTCAAGGTGGCAGCTTGCAGTGGAAAACCCCGCTTGGGAGCGGGACTACCAGGAGCAGAGTGTGCCACCTGTGCAAAAGTAGGTTTATCAGGGCCAAGGGCTGACACTGAAGCCACATCACTCTGTATATTATTATTATTATTATTATTATCAACTGTATGAACTGAAATGGCAGGATCTGTAGCAGGATTGTTCATCACACTGGTACTGGGGTGATTGTTATCAGTCACAGAACTATTCAAATTCCCATCAGGAATAGTCACAGTGGCTGCAATACCAGCTGTCTCCTGATGCTGCACTGTAGAGTCCTCAGCAGCAGTGGGGCAAACAGCTTTGGACTCAGCCAAAGAAGGGTTAATGGGCTGTGCTGACACTTGCAGTCCATCCACAGAAATGACATTTTTTAAATGTAACTCTTGCTGCATTGCAGCCTCAGCAGGCACAACATTGCTGCACACAGGACTAGCAGCCTGATTGTCATTAGGCACATTGTCAGTCACAGTGTTAAAAGGAACAAAAACAGTCTTATCCACAACATGGGACTTAGCAGGCTTCACTTTATCAGGCACATCATCAGTAATGTCTTCCTCATTAAACACCATCTGATCCCCCCGCATAGGAGACTCCATTACCTGGATGGCCTTCAGCATACCTCCTGAATCTTGGGAAGGCCTGGGGCTGCTTACCTCTCCCTGGGGGGGCAGGGGGTCAGAACTGGGGGTCTCCTCCTCCTCCATCTTTGTCACCCTTCCAAACCTTTTGTCGTTGCAAAACTTCTCTTTAAAGGGCCCATCTCTGCCTTCCATCATGGCCACGATGGTCTCCTGATGATCCACACGGACCTTGGCCAGCTGGATTTCCGGATCCATGGATCCCCGTTTCTGGCTGTGTAAGCCCTCACGTTGCCTTCGCAGGCGCTTCAACTCCGCTCTCAACTTGTAGAGCTTGTCCCTCTCCCTGTTCAGGACCTTAATCCCGGCCACCACTCGCTCCCGAATGGCCTCCGAGCCTTCATCCTCACCAGGGGCAGAGAGATCGGCTTGTGCAGAGGCAGGCAGTTCACCTGATGGCCCAGGAGATGGCTGGGAGCCTCCAGCAGGAGAGGCCCTGCCGGCCTCCATGGCCTCCCCAGAAAGGGGGCCAGGGAGCTGGGAGAGATTTCACCACCACTCCCTTCTCACAGAGCAGCTTCAGAGGCACCTTCCTCCTGACACACCTGTGCTCCAATGATGGGCGGGGCACTATTCCTCCCACTGACACCAATCATGGGGTACTATTGATCTTTTATTGAAAAGAATCAAGCAACCAATTTTTATACAAAAGTAAAAAACAAAACCATAGTACAAAACTTCAACAGAAAACAAAGGAATACACATCCATGTTCAGAATATATACAATATATACATAATCCACTACCAAAACATCCCTAGAAAACTATCTACATAAAGCAGCAGAGAGGGCCTAAGAGGCACAACCCATCACCTATGTACGCAGCCATTTATCAAAAATTCATCAAAAATACTGATAATCTAGGGTGATAAGAGACAGACAGCCACACCCGGGAAAGAGACTCCTGGTAGTCAGGGAGGCTTGAAACCCCTCCACGCCTTCAACCAAGCCCCCTGACCCCGCTCGTCTCTTTCAAGCTCCCGAATCTTCCCCACCTCATGCAAAATGTCACACACCACCACCTCAACAGGAAGGAGTTTTTGCCGAATGCTGACCTGACACCGTGCATTCCAGGTGAAATAACGGACTACTAGGCTAACTAAAAAAAGTGTATCCAAACAAAAAACTCCACCGGTATTGAATGCTCCGTACACCCACTCAGCATAACCCAGCCTGGAGAGGAAAGGGACACCGAGGGCCCGCCCCACCTGTTTGTACACCTCTATGTTAAAAGGGCAATGAAGCAGAAAATGATCCATAGTCTCCTCCTCATCTGCACACTCCTCCCGAGGACAGCTACGATCCATCCCACTGCGGAATTTCAAATTGCCCCGAACATAGAGCTTCCCATGGAAGCACAACCAGGCCAGATCCCTAAATTTAGGGGGTACTCTATCCAAATTAATCAGTCTTAACCCCGCCCTCAAAACTGGGCCCGGGCAATCCCTTAAGGCCAGTGGGTCATGAAAGACTTCGCTCAAGACTCGACTCATAAGGACTTTCCTTGGAACCGATCTGAGATCTTCAGCCGACAATCGCCACTGCCGCAGTAACTTCAGGCATGGAGCGACATAGGCTGGTAGCTGACCACGATGACCCCTGCGATTCTTCACTTGGCCACCTTCTTCCCAAAGTCGTAGAAAAGGCCTAAACCAAGATCTAAATATGCCTACCCATCCAAGAGGTTCCACTGCAAGCATATTACCAATGTTAAACTTTAGAAATAGCAGTGAAAAGAAAAGAACTGGGTTGACCATACCTAAGCCACCCTCCCTCCTGGATAGGTAGGTGACATTCCTCTTGATGGGGTTCAGTCTGTTCCCCCACAGCATCTGGAAGAACACACTACTGACCCTAGCATAGAGAGACACTGGCAAGATGCAGACAAAGCTGACATACAAGAAGATCGGAATCAGGTAAGTCTTAATCAGATCAACCCTTTCCCTCATAGATAACTTCCATCTCTTCCAGCTGACCACCTTAGTATTGGCAATTTCCAGTCTGCCTTCCCAGTTTTTGAGGCCATAATCGCCGGGTCCAAATTCAATGCCTGGTATCTTAATTCTTTCCTGGGGCACTGGAAAGGTGCCCGGGAGATCAAACCCCTCACCTTCCTTTCCCATCCAGAAAACTTCAGTCTTTTCCTGATTGATCTTGGAGCCTGATGCTTCAGAATACCGTGATGTCAGAGAGACCACCTCCTCCGCTTCATCCGTCCCAGTGACAATCACCGACACATCATCCGCATAGGCAACAACCCTCAATGGCGGCTCACCCGGGAGCCCCACTGGTACCCCACACAACATGCCGCTCTCTAGCCTCCTGACGAAGGGGTCGATTGCAAACACATAGAGCAGGGGACTCAGGGGACAACCCTGGCGCACCCCGGAGCCAACCCCAAAGGACTGTCCAACCCAACCATTAACAAGAGGGAAGCTTTCTGCCCCCTTATACAAGACTTTCAGCCAATCGACAAAACCACCCGGCAGACCGTACTTACTAAGGAGCAACCACAGGTACTCATGGTTAACACGATCAAAAGCCTTTGCCTGATCCAATGTCAGCAAATACTTTCCCCAGCCTGCAGCCCTGCACCGCTCCAAGGCCTCCCGGACAGCTAAAACCGCTGTGAAGGTGCTCCTACCCTGGACCGAACAGTGCTGATGGCGAGAAAGCAAAGACTCTGCCACTGACGATAGGCGCCAGAAAAATATCTTTGCCAGTATCTTTCTATCGACATTAAGAAGGCTGATGGGGCGCCAATTCTCAATCATCGAAGGATCTTTACCCTTTGAAAGAAGAATCACAGCCGAGTGCCTCATGGAAGGGGAAAGCACCCCCTCAGCAAGGCAACTGTTAAAAACCTCTACCAAATGCGGGGCCAGAATAGACTTAAAGGCTTTGTAAAACTCAGCCGTCAAGCCATCCGGTCCAAGCGACTTTTTGATGGCAAGCTGTTCAATTGCCCTCATCACCTCTTCGACTGTGATCTCCTCTGTCAAATTCATCAATGGAACATCTCCACCATTTAGACCTGGAGTAGAGTCCAAAAAGCTTTCCATCTTGTCACGATCAAGCTCTTTCCTCCCAAGAAGGTCGGCATAAAAGGACCTCACGACCTCCAGAATCCCTGACCTGGACTTTGTCAAGGAACCTGTACTGTCCTTAAGGCCAACGACAGTTTTAACAGCTACACCTTGTTTGCAGTTCTGGTAAGGGTCAGGCGAGTGGTACTTCCCATAGTCCCTCTCCAGAACCAAAGAGGCATGCCGGTCATATTGACAGTTCCTGAGAAGGAGTTTCACTTCGGAGATTGCCCCAGGATCTCCTCCTCTCGAGACAAGAATATCCAGCTTCCTCCGTAAACGTTGGTAGGTCATGTATTTATTAAACTGATTTCTATTGGCTAGGCCCCTGAAGAATCCAGCGATCCTCTTTTTGGTCAGCTCCCACCACTCAGCCTTGCTGCTACAAAAGTCCAGGATGGTCACCTGTGCCTGAAAGAATTCCTCAAAGGATTGTCTAACATGTTCTTCCTTGAGTAGTGTCGAATTTAATCTCCAGATGCCCTTGCCCCTCTGAGGGGCGTCTGAAGCATTCAGTACCACAGATAGCATACAGTGATCAGAGAACTCTACTGCCTGCACCACTGGGGGCGAGAAAGCAGAGGCCTCCTTCAAAAAAAACCTATCTATCCTACTCTGATTATTACCACGATGAAAAGTGAACCCGGTGTCATCTGGGAGGTGCTTAATGTGCACATCCACAAGACCAGCATCCCTAACCATACTATTTAAAAAAACGCTATCATATCCCAGCCTGTCCTTGAAGTCCTTCCTGTCCTTGGGCCTAGTTATTGTATTAAAGTCACCTCCAAAGACCACTTGCCGGGATGTAAAAAGAAATGGCTTGATCCTTGTAAAAAGGCATTTCCTGTCCCACTTTGTGTGCGGCCCATAAACATTGATTAGGCGCAGGTCCTGCCCTCCCACAAGGACGTCTAAGACCATACATCTCCCAATCTCCACCTCAATAACCCGCCGGACAGTTACCATGCCGGTTTTAAACAACACCGCCACACCGCCGTAAGGCTCGGCCGCAAGAGACCAGTAAGATGGACCATACCTCCACTCTCTCTTGGCCATATGTATATCTGCCAAGGAGGTGAGCCTAGTCTCTTGCAAAAATAAAATTTCAGCATCTAATTGGCTGAACAAAAAGAAGGCCATAGAACGAGCTCTTACTGACTTAATGCTGGCGACATTAATTGTCACCACTTTTAACGGAGGGGGAACCGCCATTTGGGTTATTGGGTGGATTGCTTCTTAGCTCCCCTCTGCTGCTCATCACCAGAAGCCTCTCTCTTTCTAGAGGCCGCCTCAAAGTCCATTTCAGAATCGGAACTTCTCTCAGAAGAAGCTCCGGATGAAGAAATATCCCACTTGGAGGACCTATGACGGCTGGAGACAGGAACTGGAGCTTCCTGTCCCCGTTCCGTCCTCACCGCCTGCCTCTTCCGCCTCCCAACCTTCCTTCTCTCTTCCAGGTACTGCAAGTCAGCCTCAGAGATGCCCTCATCTCTTACTTTTTTCTTTAAAGTCTTTCTAGAAGACTTCTTTACAGAGGAAGAAGCAACCTTTTTAGTACACGCTGGTGGGGGGGGGTGACCCTTTAAGTCAGACTCAGGAGGGGTAGACTCCTGGGGGGTAACTGACTCGGGGGGCACAGACTTGGAAGGTTCTGACACAAGAGGAGAGGGTACAATAGGCTGGGGGGACACAGAGACAGAAACAGAAGGAGTACTTACAGACACAGGAGGGGTGGCCACAGGAACTGGAGAGGGATCCTGAGCAGGACCAGGGGAGGGGGTCACCGCAGAGGAGGATGGTACACCAGGGGTCTCACCCTCCATCCCGTCCAGCCTTGACATGTCCTCTACTACCTCCTTCTCCATATTGTGCCAGGCTTCAGGACATCTGCTGTAGGGGTGGCCAAGGCGCAGGCACAGGTTGCACCTGATCATCTTAGTGCAGTCCTTAGCCATATGACCCTGACCCCGACACACTGAACACATCAAGGCTGAACAGGAGGAGCTCAAGTGCCCCTTTTCTCCACAGCGGTGACACAGCTTCGGCTGACCAGGGTAGAAATCAGTCATCCTATCCCTCCCTATGAAAGCTGAGGAGGGCAGGTGACGGACAACATTCCCATCCCTGGCCAACCTGACTGTTACCGACCATCCCCCAGTCCAGATGTTACGCTCATCATGGATTTTATTAGGTTTGGTCAAAACTTCCCCATAGTTCCTTAACCAGACCTCTAGATCCCGAGCAGGAACACTCTCATTGGTCAGGATAATGGTTATTTTTTTTACTGTTGACCTCTGAGAAACCGCAACTGGGACCAGACCTTCCCATTCAGGTCTTGACCTGCACCGAGCCTCATATCGCTCCCAGAACAGGTCAAGACCCTCTGGCCTGGTGAAGCTAACTGTATAGTCCCTTGTCCCAGCTACGTGTATAAAGGCATACAGGTCATTTGCACCAAAACCCATCTCCAATATCAAGTCCACCACTGCACGCCGTGCTGGAGGGATGGCACCACCTTCCCATTTCAGGATAACTACATTACGTCTTGGACCCCCAGCAGAAGCCAGAGACCCAAGACCAGATCTTGGGGTGCTCAAGGTGGCAGCTTGCAGTGGAAAACCCCGCTTGGGAGCGGGACTACCAGGAGCAGAGTGTGCCACCTGTGCAAAAGTAGGTTTATCAGGGCCAAGGGCTGACACTGAAGCCACATCACTCTGTATATTATTATTATTATTATTATTATCAACTGTATGAACTGAAATGGCAGGATCTGTAGCAGGATTGTTCATCACACTGGTACTGGGGTGATTGTTATCAGTCACAGAACTATTCAAATTCCCATCAGGAATAGTCACAGTGGCTGCAATACCAGCTGTCTCCTGATGCTGCACTGTAGAGTCCTCAGCAGCAGTGGGGCAAACAGCTTTGGACTCAGCCAAAGAAGGGTTAATGGGCTGTGCTGACACTTGCAGTCCATCCACAGAAATGACATTTTTTAAATGTAACTCTTGCTGCATTGCAGCCTCAGCAGGCACAACATTGCTGCACACAGGACTAGCAGCCTGATTGTCATTAGGCACATTGTCAGTCACAGTGTTAAAAGGAACAAAAACAGTCTTATCCACAACATGGGACTTAGCAGGCTTCACTTTATCAGGCACATCATCAGTAATGTCTTCCTCATTAAACACCATCTGATCCCCCCGCATAGGAGACTCCATTACCTGGATGGCCTTCAGCATACCTCCTGAATCTTGGGAAGGCCTGGGGCTGCTTACCTCTCCCTGGGGGGGCAGGGGGTCAGAACTGGGGGTCTCCTCCTCCTCCATCTTTGTCACCCTTCCAAACCTTTTGTCGTTGCAAAACTTCTCTTTAAAGGGCCCATCTCTGCCTTCCATCATGGCCACGATGGTCTCCTGATGATCCACACGGACCTTGGCCAGCTGGATTTCCGGATCCATGGATCCCCGTTTCTGGCTGTGTAAGCCCTCACGTTGCCTTCGCAGGCGCTTCAACTCCGCTCTCAACTTGTAGAGCTTGTCCCTCTCCCTGTTCAGGACCTTAATCCCGGCCACCACTCGCTCCCGAATGGCCTCCGAGCCTTCATCCTCACCAGGGGCAGAGAGATCGGCTTGTGCAGAGGCAGGCAGTTCACCTGATGGCCCAGGAGATGGCTGGGAGCCTCCAGCAGGAGAGGCCCTGCCGGCCTCCATGGCCTCCCCAGAAAGGGGGCCAGGGAGCTGGGAGAGATTTCACCACCACTCCCTTCTCACAGAGCAGCTTCAGAGGCACCTTCCTCCTGACACACCTGTGCTCCAATGATGGGCGGGGCACTATTCCTCCCACTGACACCAATCATGGGGTACTATTCCTCCCACTGACACCAATGATGGGACACTATTCCTCCAACTGACACCAGTCATGGGGTACTATTGATCTTTTATTGAAAAGAATCAAGCAACTAATTTTTATACAAAAGTAAAAAACAAAACCATAGTACAAAACTTCAACAGAAAACAAAGGAATACACATCCATGTTCAGAATATATACAATATATACATAATCCACTACCAAAACATCCCTAGAAAACTATCTACATAAAGCAGCAGAGAGGGCCTAAGAGGCACAACCCATCACCTATGTACGCAGCCATTTATCAAAAATTCATCAAAAATACTGATAATCTAGGGTGATAAGAGACAGACAGCCACACCCGGGAAAGAGACTCCTGGCAGTCAGGGAGGCTTGAAACCCCTCCACGCCTTCAACCAAGCCCCCTGACCCCGCTTGTCTCTCTCAAGCTCCCGAATCCTCCCCACCTCATGCAAAATGTCATACACCACCACCTCAACAGGAAGGAGTTTTTGCCGAATGCTGACCTGACACCGTGCATTCCAGGTGAAATAACGGACTACTAGGCTAACTAAAAAAAGTGTATCCAAACAAAAAACTCCACCGGTATTGAATGCTCCGTACACCCACTCAGCATAACCCAGCCTGGAGAGGAAAGGGACACCGAGGGCCCGCCCCACCTGTTTATACACCTCTATGTTAAAAGGGCAATGAAGCAGAAAATGGTCCATAGTCTCCTCCTCATCTGCACACTCCTCCCGAGGACAGCTACGATCCATCCCACTGCGGAATTTCAAATTGCCCCGAACATAGAGCTTCCCATGGAAGCACAACCAGGCCAGATCCCTAAATTTAGGGGGTACTCTATCCAAATTAATCAGTCTTAACCCCGCCCTCAAAACTGGGGCTGGGCAATCCCTTAAGGCCAGTGGGTCATGAAAGACTTCGCTCAAGACTCGACTCATAAGGACTTTCCTTGGAACCGATCTGAGATCTTCAGCCGACAATCGCCACTGCCGCAGTAACTTCAGGCACGGAGCGACATAGGCTGGTAGCTGACCACGATGACCCCTGCGATTCTTCACTTGGCCACCTTCTTCCCAAAGTCGTAGAAAAGGCCTAAACCAAGATCTAAATATGCCTACCCATCCAGGAGGTTCCACTGCAAGCATATTACCAATGTTAAACTTTAGAAATAGCAGTGAAAAGAAAAGAACTGGGTTGACCATACCTAAGCCACCCTCCCTCCTGGATAGGTAGGTGACATTCCTCTTGATGGGGTTCAGTCTGTTCCCCCACAGCATCTGGAAGAACACACTACTGACCCTAGCATAGAGAGACACTGGCAAGATGCAGACAAAGCTGACATACAAGAAGATCGGAATCAGGTAAGTCTTAATCAGATCAACCCTTTCCCTCATAGATAACTTCCATCTTTTCCAGCTGACCACCTTAGTATTGGCAATTTCCAGTCTGCCTTCCCAGTTTTTGAGGCCATAATCGCCGGGTCCAAATTCAATGCCTAGTATCTTAATTCTTTCCTGGGGCACTGGAAAGGTGTCCGGGAGATCAAAACCCTCACCATCCTTTCCCATCCAGAAAACTTCAGTCTTTTCCTGATTGATCTTGGAGCCTGATGCTTCATAATACCGTGATGTCAGAGAGACCACCTCCTCCGCTTCATCCGTCCCAGTGACAATCACCGACACATCATCCGCATAGGCAACAACCCTCAATGGCGGCTCACCCGGGAGCCCCACTGGTACCCCACACAACATGCCGCTCTCTAGCCTCCTGACGAAGGGGTCGATTGCAAACACATAGAGCAGGGGACTCAGGGGACAACCCTGGCGCACCCCGGAGCCAACCCCAAAGGACTGTCCAACCCAACCATTAACAAGAGGGAAGCTTTCTGCCCCCTTATACAAGACTTTCAGCCAATCGACAAAACCACCCGGCAGACCGTACTTACTAAGGAGCAACCACAGGTACTCATGGTTAACACGATCAAAAGCCTTTGCCTGATCCAATGTCAGCAAATACTTTCCCCAGCCTGCAGCCCTGCACCGCTCCAAGGCCTCCCGGACAGCTAAAACCGCTGTGAAGGTGCTCCTACCCTGGACCGAACAGTGCTGATGGCGAGAAAGCAAAGACTCTGCCACTGACGATAGGCGCCAGAAAAATATCTTTGCCAGTATCTTTCTATCGACATTAAGAAGGCTGATGGGGCGCCAATTCTCAATCATCGAAGGATCTTTACCCTTTGAAAGAAGAATCACAGCCGAGTGCCTCATGGAAGGGGAAAGCACCCCCTCAGCAAGGCAACTGTTAAAAACCTCTACCGAATGCGGGGCCAGAATAGACTTAAAGGCTTTGTAAAACTCAGCCGTCAAGCCATCCGGTCCAGGCGACTTTTTGATGGCAAGCTGTTCAATTGCCCTCATCACCTCTTCGACTGTGATCTCCTCTGTCAAATTCATCAATGGAACATCTCCACCATTTAGACCTGGAGTAGAGTCCAAAAAGCTTTCCATCTTGTCACGATCAAGCTCTTTCCTCCCAAGAAGGTCGGCATAAAAGGACCTCACGACCTCCAGAATCCCTGACCTGGACTTTGTCAAGGAACCTGTACTGTCCTTAAGGCCAACGACAGTTTTAACAGCTACACCTTGTTTGCAGTTCTGGTAAGGGTCAGGCGAGTGGTACTTCCCATAGTCCCTCTCCAGAACCAAAGAGGCATGCCGGTCATATTGACAGTTCCTGAGAAGGAGTTTCACTTCGGAGATTGCCCCAGGATCTCCTCCTCTCGAGACAAGAATATCCAGCTTCCTCCGTAAACGTTGGTAGGTCATGTATTTATTAAACTGATTTCTATTGGCTAGGCCCCTGAAGAATCCAGCGATCCTCTTTTTGGTCAGCTCCCACCACTCAGCCTTGCTGCTACAAAAGTCCAGGATGGTCACCTGTGCCTGAAAGAATTCCTCAAAGGATTGTCTAACATGTTCTTCCTTGAGTAGTGTCGAATTTAATCTCCAGATGCCCTTGCCCCTCTGAGGGGCGTCTGAAGCATTCAGTACCACAGATAGCATACAGTGATCAGAGAACTCTACTGCCTGCACCACTGGGGGCGAGAAAGCAGAGGCCTCCTTAAAAAAAAACCTATCTATCCTACTCTGACTATTACCACGATGAAAAGTGAACCCGGTGTCATCTGGGAGGTGCTTAATGTGCACATCCACAAGACCAGCATCCCTAACCATACTATTTAAAAAAACGCTATCATATCCCAGCCTGTCCTTGAAGTCCTTCCTGTCCTTGGGCCTAGTTACTGTATTAAAGTCACCTCCAAAGACCACTTGCCGGGATGTAAAAAGAAATGGCTTGATCCTTGTAAAAAGGCATTTCCTGTCCCACTTTGTGTGCGGCCCATAAACATTGATTAGGCGCAGGTCCTGCCCTCCCACAAGGACGTCTAAGACCATACATCTCCCAATCTCCACCTCAATAACCCGCCGGACAGTTACCATGCCGGTTTTAAACAACACCGCCACACCGCCGTAAGGCTCGGCCGCAAGAGACCAGTAAGATGGACCATACCTCCACTCTCTCTTGGCCATATGAATATCTGCCAAGGAGGTGAGCCTAGTCTCTTGCAAAAATAAAATTTCAGCATCTAATTGGCTGAACAAAAAGAAGGCCATAGAACGAGCTCTTACTGACTTAATGCTGGCGACATTAATTGTCACCACTTTTAACGGAGGGGGAACCGCCATTTGGGTTATTGGGTGGATTGCTTCTTAGCTCCCCTCTGCTGCTCATCACCAGAAGCCTCTCTCTTTCTAGAGGCCGCCTCAAAGTCCATTTCAGAATCGGAACTTCTTTCAGAAGAAGCTCCAGATGAAGAAATATCCCACTTGGAGGACCTATGACGACTGGAGACAGAAACCGGAGCTTCTCGTCCCCGTTCCGTCCTCACCGCCTGCCTCTTCCGCCTCCCAACCTTCCTTCTCTCCTCCAGGTACCGCAGGTCAGCCTCAGAGATGCCCTCATCTCTTATTTTTTCTTTAAAGTCTTTCCACAAGACTTCTTTACAGAGGAAGGGGCGCCGATTTTAGTACACGCTGGTGGGGGGGTGATCCCTTTAAGTCAGACTCGGGAGGGGTAGACTCCTGGGGGGTAACAGACTCGGGGGGCACAGACTTGGAAGGTTCCGACACAAGAGGAGAGGGTACAGTAGGCTGGGGGGACACAGAGACAGAAACAGAAGGAGTACTTACAGACACAGGAGGGGTGGCCACAGGAACTGGAGAGGGATCCTGAGCAGGACCAGGGGAGGGGGTCACCGCAGAGGAGGATGGTACACCAGGGGTCTCACCCTCCATCCCGTCCAGCCTTGACATGTCCTCTACTACCTCCTTCTCCATATTGTGCCAGGCTTCAGGACATCTGCTGTAGGGGTGGCCAAGGCGCAGGCACAGGTTGCACCTGATCATCTTAGTGCAGTCCTTAGCCATATGACCCTGACCCCGACACACTGAACACATCAAGGCTGAACAGGAGGAGCTCAAGTGCCCCTTTTCTCCACAGCGGTGACACAGCTTCGGCTGACCAGGGTAGAAAACAGTCATCCTATCCCTCCCTATGAAAGCTGAGGAGGGCAGGTGACGGACAACATTCCCATCCCTGGCCAACCTGACTGTTACCGACCATCCCCCAGTCCAGATGTTACGCTCATCATGGATTTTATTAGGTTTGGTCAAAACTTCCCCATAGTTCCTTAACCAGACCTCTAGATCCCGAGCAGGAACACTCTCATTGGTCAGGATAATGGTTATTTTTTTTACTGTTGACCTCTGAGAAACCGCAACTGGGACCAGACCTTCCCATTCAGGTCTTGACCTGCACCGAGCCTCATATCGCTCCCAGAACAGGTCAAGACCCTCTGGCCTGGTGAAGCTAACTGTATAGTCCCTTGTCCCAGCTACGTGTATAAAGGCATACAGGTCATTTGCACCAAAACCCATCTCCAATATCAAGTCCACCACTGCACGCCGTGCTGGAGGGATGGCACCACCTTCCCATTTCAGGATAACTACATTACGTCTTGGACCCCCAGCAGAAGCCAGAGACCCAAGACCAGATCTTGGGGTGCTCAAGGTGGCAGCTTGCAGTGGAAAACCCCGCTTGGGAGCGGGACTACCAGGAGCAGAGTGTGCCACCTGTGCAAAAGTAGGTTTATCAGGGCCAAGGGCTGACACTGAAGCCACATCACTCTGTATATTATTATTATTATTATTATCAACTGTATGAACTGAAATGGCAGGATCTGTAGCAGGATTGTTCATCACACTGGTACTGGGGTGATTGTTATCAGTCACAGAACTATTCAAATTCCCATCAGGAATAGTCACAGTGGCTGCAATACCAGCTGTCTCCTGATGCTGCACTGTAGAGTCCTCAGCAGCAGTGGGGCAAACAGCTTTGGACTCAGCCAAAGAAGGGTTAATGGGCTGTGCTGACACTTGCAGTCCATCCACAGAAATGACATTTTTTAAATGTAACTCTTGCTGCATTGCAGCCTCAGCAGGCACAACATTGCTGCACACAGGACTAGCAGCCTGATTGTCATTAGGCACATTGTCAGTCACAGTGTTAAAAGGAACAAAAACAGTCTTATCCACAACATGGGACTTAGCAGGCTTCACTTTATCAGGCACATCATCAGTAATGTCTTCCTCATTAAACACCATCTGATCCACCCGCATAGGAGACTCCATTACCTGGATGGCCTTCAGCATACCTCCTGAATCTTGGGAAGGCCTGGGGCTGCTTACCTCTCCCTGGGGGGGCAGGGGGTCAGAACTGGGGGTCTCCTCCTCCTCCATCTTTGTCACCCTTCCAAACCTTTTGTCGTTGCAAAACTTCTCTTTAAAGGGCCCATCTCTGCCTTCCATCATGGCCACGATGGTCTCCTGATGATCCACACGGACCTTGGCCAGCTGGATTTCCGGATCCATGGATCCCCGTTTCTGGCTGTGTAAGCCCTCACGTTGCCTTCGCAGGCGCTTCAACTCCGCTCTCAACTTGTAGAGCTTGTCCCTCTCCCTGTTCAGGACCTTAATCCCGGCCACCACTCGCTCCCGAATGGCCTCCGAGCCTTCATCCTCACCAGGGGCAGAGAGATCGGCTTGTGCAGAGGCAGGCAGTTCACCTGATGGCCCAGGAGATGGCTGGGAGCCTCCAGCAGGAGAGGCCCTGCCGGCCTCCATGGCCTCCCCAGAAAGGGGGCCAGGGAGCTGGGAGAGATTTCACCACCACTCCCTTCTCACAGAGCAGCTTCAGAGGCACCTTCCTCCTGACACACCTGTGCTCCAATGATGGGCGGGGCACTATTCCTCCCACTGACACCAATCATGGGGTACTATTCCTCCCACTGACACCAATGATGGGACACTATTCCTCCAACTGACACCAGTCATGGGGTACTATTCCTCCCACTGACACCAATGATGGGACACTATTCCTCCCACTGACACAAATCATGGGGTACTATTCCCCCACACTGACACCAATGATGGGACACTATTCATTCCACTGACACCAATGATGGGACACTATTCCTCCCACTGACACCAATGATGGGACACTATTCCTCCCACTGATACCAATGATGGGACACTATTCCTCCCACTGATACCAATTATGGGACACTACTCCTCCCACTGACACCAATGATGGGACACTATTCCTCCCACCGACACCAATGATGGGACACTATTCCTCCCACTGACACCAATCATGGGGTATTATTCCTCCCATTGACACCAATGATGGGACACTACTCCTCCCACTGATACCAATGATGGGACACTATTCCTCCCACTGACACCAATCATGGGGTACTATTCCCCTCCCACTGACACCAATCATGGGGGACTATTCCTCCCACTGACATCGATGATGGAGCATTGTTACAGATAGACATTTTCTATTCTTACTGTCCACAATCTGGCCCCTCTAAAGTCTGCAGGATAATAAACCGCCCCTTTGCTTAGAACGTTTGAAGACCCCTGCTCTACATCATAATGTTATGCACTCTACGCAATCATAAATCATTGTGTTCCATCAGCGGCATGCTCAGAAATTCAAGTAGGAGCACCGCCAACATTCAGAGGCTTCCAGTGGCCCATGGCAGCTTCTGGAACCATGCAGGGGTGACCATTGGATATAATTTTATTTATAGAAAAAGTCAGAGACTGAAAGATAGAAGTGAATTTTATTGTGAACCTTGGTAATTCAGTTTGTGCAGCAAGCTGTGCCATAGGAACCAAATCATACTTTCCTGCTCTTACTCCCTGTGGGAATCACCACTAACTTTTTCAATCAGGGAAAACACAGAAGGAATCAATAGCTGAAAATCATTTGCAAAGGACAGTTTCACTGTTCTAAAATTGTAATAGCTAGGAAAGATAACTTGTGATGCATACTTAAACTTGAGCTAAACAAATATTCTTCAAATACCACAGACATATATTTTTTAGTCTTAAATCTAGGAGTTTCTTTGTGTTTTCCTTTCCAAATCTATGCAGCATAAAAAATATCTCCTGCATTTTACTTTGTGCATGAGTTCCCTGAAATAAAGACCACTGCTTTCTCTCCTTGAACAGTGACTGGTCTTGTATCCGCCCCCTCTGTACTTCTCTGTAGGCAGCCTGTAGTGGAAGGGTTTACTAGGCCCCTCCCACAGCTCTGCTCTCTGCACAAGCTATGTACAGCACAGTGATGATATCACTGCTACATGTACCTGGTAATATCTGGGTTTTCAAAGGCATTTGGTGTGCAAAACGTGGATTTAAACCCCCATCGACTAAATAGGAATATGTTTAAATGAAATACCTGTGTGTTCAGCTTATGCCACCTATGCTAATACATTTTTTATGCATGAAAAAAATGTTAAAAGTACAGTATGAAACAAATCCACTCACTTTTCTTAGCCATTCATTGGGTAACTGCACTCAACTGGCGTTCCTCTTCCCTTTCATGGTCACAGGTATTGGCACGAATAGACGCCATCAAACAAGCGGAACGCATTCACCACACTTTATATGACACTATGCTAGTATATGAAAATAAGTGGAAACACTGGACTAATGTGCTTTAATAATGTCATATGACTCTCTCTGCTAGCACCTTTAGATAACCTCTCTACTTGTACCTGAATACTCTACCAGATTGTTGTCTTCACATGTATTGATACTTCTGAAGTTTGCCCTCATCTTCTTCCCATGTCCTGTGATTGTCCACCATTCTCTGATTCAACTATGCTGTCTGACATTTTCCTTGTATGATGTTGATCCTTGAATAAAATCGTTTGTAATTAAAAGTACAGTATGTACTATTTTTTTATGCTTTTTTTAATGAAAAGTGGATAAAAGAAACCCTTGAACTGATGCCCCAAAGAGGAACTTCACCCCCCTGTATTTCTTAATTGTTATGCAGGGTTCTCCTCAGAAAACATACATCTGCCCAGTAAATCCAGCATTGTCCTGGTGCAATCTGCTGCTCCGCTGCCACAGGCCAGGTCCCGTGCTGTTACCTTTCCTTCGTACGTGATCAGCTGGCTGTCTCTTCTGGGTTCTTGCAGCTGGTTCCCAATGAAACTCATCCCCGCCCACTGGCCGCTGTGAGTCCCTCCTCCTGCAGCCTCCTGCGATATGTGACAGGGCTATCCAAGGAGGTTGCAGGAGTAGGTACACCATATTCTCACCTAGAGGAGAAAAACAGAAAAAAATACATTAAATTATATGGTACTGAAGCAGAGCTGCATTATTTTTTTTGCTTTATATCTGTTAGCTTTAAGCTATTTAAAAAAAAAAAAAAAAAAAACAATTTGCACATCATTATCCTGATTGCTTTTGGTTAGAATATTAAAAGTTCCCACTCTGGGTGAATTACTGATGGGGAAGTAAGGAATGTCAAACCTAAAGGCAGCTCAAGACATTACACCTGTCATACTTGATACTTCAAGTAGCATCTGGATAACATGGTATCTCTTGGGTACCACATATTGGACCTGACTATCTAAAGTGTCAAGTGGAGTGATGTGAAGAGATCCTGTGTTCACTTCAAAGATCAAAGAATGGTTCATATTTTATTAATCACTCTGCATATAATTGGAATTTTGCAGCAAATGCAGGATTAGGGATGAGCTTCAAGTTCGAGTCGAACCCATGTTCGAGTCGAACATCGCCTGTTCGGCTGTTCGCCGAATTTCAAACATTATGGGCCGTTTGTGCCAAATTCGAGTGGCGTGTTACGGCCCATAATTCACTGCGGCATCGTGAATTGCTGGCTGATGATTGGCCAAGCATGCACTATGAACCGCTTGCTTTGGCCAATCACAGCGCCAGGGTGGCTTTGGCCAATTATGTCTCAGGGGGTTTAGTACACGCCCCACACTATATAAGGCCGCCTCCGTGGCGGCCTTGTGTAGTGTGTTGCGGTGGTTAAAGAGAGAGGTCAAAGAGAGAGAGAGACAGTGTAATTTATTTTGAGTTAGATAGAGCAGACAGGCGAGTCAGTTAGCTGCAGTTACAGTGTGTAGAGGATATATATGCATCCTAGGTGTTGTATATATATTTACACACTGTATTCAGTTTAGCTAGATCCATTCCTGTTATTCTCTATACTGACAGGCAGGCAAGTGATTGTGCTAGCTGCAGTATTTTCACTTAGTGTACTGTGTGCACCTAAAGGTACCTCAATACAATTAGTGGTGTTCTCATACTAAAACCATAGGCAGGGAGCTGCATTACTTAAATTTAGTATACTGTGTCCTTTGCACAGCGTTCACCTAACGGTACCTCAATACAATTAGTGGTGCTTTCATACTAAAACCACAGGCAGGGAGCTGCATTAATTTCATTTAGTGTACTTCTGTCCTTTGCACAGCGTGCACCTAAAGGTACCTGAATACAATTGGTGGTGTTCTCAAACTAATACCACAGGCAGGGAGCTGTAAGTATTTTCAGTTAGTGTACTGTGTCCTCTGCACAGTGTGCACCTAAAACTAACTAAGACAATTGCTACTTTTCTCATTCTAATACCACAGCAGGCAGTTGATTGTGCTAGCTGCAGTATAATCACTATAGATCTATATATATATATATACATCCCACCTTTGTGCAGCTACATCTCACTGCAGGCCATTAGTATGTCTGGAAGGCAAACAAGGAGAGGCAGACAGTCACGAGCCAATAAAAGAGGGCAAGCAGGCTCTGTGTCTAGAGGCAACAGTGCTGGTCATGGACACGGTGCATCCTCATCAGCACGTGGCCGTGGGACACGCTTGTCCTTCTTTTCGGCAGCTGGCCATGTTGAGCCACAACATGCCGAAGACTTGGTAGAGTGGATGACCAAGCCATCCTCATCCTACTCATCCTCTCTCACCCAGGCTCAGGGTACTTTGTTTGGCAAAGCAGCTGCCAAAGCGACCTCCTCCCTCGGCTCAATGGCATCAGTCACTCCTTCCCTAGCCCCACCATGTCCTCCTGAGGAGTCCCCCGAACTGTTTGACCACAGTGTTGGGTACATGCTCCAGGAGGATGCCCAGCATTTTGAAGGCTCTGATGATGGTACCCAGCTAGAGGAAGGCAGTAACGTGAGCCCAGAGAGAAGGGGTGCCCAACAAGGACAGCAATCTGGCAGTCATGTTCCCCCAGTTGCAGCATACTGCCAGATTTGCTCCAGTGATGAGGAGGGAGGGGATGATGAGGTCACTGACTCCATGTGGGTGTCTGATAGGAGAGAGGAGGAGGAGGAGGAGGCACCTCTCCAACGAGGCAGGATGCCCTCCAGGGGCCAGATTAAGGGCATCCAACCAATTGCATCACGCCGCAGTGTTCCGCATGTTCAGGGCACTGCTGTCTCTGCGCGTTATTCCAAAAGTTCTTTGGTGTGGGCCTTTTTTGAGACGTGTGCAGCAGATCGCACCATTGCTATTTGCAACATATGTCTGAAGCGCATCTCGCGTGGCCAAAACATGAGCCGCTTGGGCACCACGTGCTTGACCAGACATATGTCGACCTGCCATGCAGTCCGTTGGCAAGCATACAAAAAAGACCCACACCAAAGAACAAAGCGGACCTCTCCTTGCTCCTCATCAGCTAGGATCTCCAACCCCACTATACCTGCAGTCCTCTCTGAAACCTGCACTGAGAGGAATGAAGGTGTAGAATTAGGTGTGTCACAGCCAAGTACTTGCGGGCAATCTGCTATTGGTACACCGACGTCAGATTGTACCAGCCAAATTTCCCTGCCCCAGCTGCTGCACCGCCGAAAGAAGTTCGCTCCCAGCCATCCACATGCCCAGCAGTTGAATGCTAGCTTGGCTAAATTGCTAGCAATTCAACTGCTGCCTTTTCAGTTGGTAGACTCTGCCCCCTTCCGTGAGTTTGTGGAATGCGCGGTTCCTCAGTGGCAGGTTCCCAAACGCCACTTTTTCTCACGGAAGGCGATTCCGGCTCTCTACCAGCATGTAGAAGGCAATGTCTTGGCCTCGCTGGACAGGGCGGTCAGTGGTAAGGTGCATATTACCTCTGACTCATGGTCCAGCAGGCATGGACAGGGACGTTACCTATCTTTCACGGCACATTGGGTGACTCTGCTGGCAGCTGGGAAGGATGCAGGACAAGGTGCAGTAGTGTTGGAGGTTGTTCCGCCACCACGCCTCCAAAATGCTACTACTGGTGATTCTGACACACCTCTCTCCTCCACCCCTCCTCTTCTTCTTCCTCCATGTCCTCTTCCTGTGCTTTGTCTTCGGAACCAGCGGTGCTCCGCAGGCGTTCAAGGGGCTACGCAAGTACGCAGGCAAAAAGATGCCATGCGGTGCTTGAGCTGGTGTGCTTGGGGGACAGGAGCCACACTGGGGCAGAGATTCTATCAGCTCTGCAGGGGCAGGCTCAGAGGTGGTTGACGCCACGCCAACTTAAGCCAGGAAAGGTGGTTTGCGACAATGGCACCAACCTCCTCTCCGCCCTCCGACAGGGACAACTGATCCATGTGCCCTGTTTTGCTCACGTTCTTAACTTGGTGGTGCAGCAGTTCTTGGGAAGGTACCCGGGCTTACAGGAGGTCCTGTAGCAGGCCAGGAAACTCTGTGTGCATTTCCACCGGTCATATAATGCCAGTGCTCGGCTGGCTGACCTCCAAAAGGAATACAACCTGCCCAAGAACCGCCTAATCTGTGACATGCCCACCAGGTGGAACTCAATGTTGGCCATGCTGCAGCGGCTGCACACGCAGCAGAGGGCCATCAATGAGTATCTGTTGCAATATGGCACCAGGACAGTGTCAGGGGAGCTTGGATTTTTTCCCCACGCTAGTGGGCCATGATCAGGGATGCATGCACTGTCCTGTCACCATTTGAGGAGGCCACGAGGATGGTGAACAATGACAGTGCATGCATCAGTGACACTGTCCCTCTTGTCCACCTATTGGAGCCCACGCTGCGTGGAATAATGGACAAGGCACTTGAGGCAGAACAGTGGGAGGAAGAGAAGGACTTCCTTAGCTCTTAAGGCCCCCTTTATCCAGACAGTGTTCCTGCTGGCCCGCCTATCACACAGGAAGAGGAGGAGGAGGAGGGGGATTGTGTCAGCATGGAGGTGGAGCCTAGCACTCAGCATCAGCATCAGTCTTCAAGGGATCAATTACAGTCCCAAGAAACACATGGACTTGTACGTGGCTGGGAGAAGGTGGCTGCGGATCATGTCATCCTCAGTGACCCAGAGGACTCTGCACCGAATGCCTCAGCAAACCTACGCTGCATGGCCTCCCTGATCCTGCAAAGCCTGCGGAAGGATCCTCGTGTTCGTGCTATCAAGGAGAGGGATGGCTGGCAATCCTCCTTGATCCACGTTACAAGGGTAAGGTTGAGGACCTTATCGTGGCGTCGCAGAGGGAGGAGAGGATGAAACATCTTCGGGAGGCCTTGCAGAAAGGTCTGTGCAACGCGTTCCCAGAGACTGGGAGGTTACAAATTCCTGGTCCTGAACAATGTGTTGCTGAGGCTTCAGTCAGTCACAGAAGGAACGGTGGAGAAGGTGGTCGTCTGACTGATGCGTTCAGACAATTTTTTAGTCCGCAGCCCCAAGGTATGATCGGTTCCAGCAACCATCGCCAGCGTATTTTTTACATGGTTCAGGAATACCTAGGGGCAAGATCAGACTTGGACACCTATCCCACCGAAAATCCTCTGGGTTACTGGGTCTTGAGGATGGATCACTGGCCAGAGCTTGCACAGTATGCAATTGAGCTACTGGCCTGTCCTGCATCCAGCGTTCTTTCGGAACGCACATTCAGTGCTGCTGGAGGCTTTGTAACCGATCACAGGGTGCGCCTGTCCACCAACTCGGACGATCGACTGACCTTCATAAAAATGAATCAGTCTTGGATCACCACCAGCTACCAAGCACCTGATGCTGATGTAACAGAATAATTTTCTTTGAAATGTCCGATCCCTTTAAGACTACCTATGCTGATGTAGAGTGACTATCCTGTTATGCTGAGTGACTATCCTCTTCCTCC
This sequence comes from Rana muscosa, assembly GCA_029206835.1. Lineage (NCBI taxonomy): Eukaryota > Metazoa > Chordata > Amphibia > Anura > Ranidae > Rana > Rana muscosa. Next base: position 846,161,797 of record CM055121.1, read on the forward strand.
TCAATGATCATGCTGATAGCATGTAAGAACATTTTTGTTTCTGGGCACCGCCACCAGTGGCTAAGGCTCAATTTTTCAGCCCCTGTTTAACAGGAGCGTGTAATTACAATTTTTGATGCAATACTTTGCAGCAGGGCTCATTCCTGCGCTCCAACTAGAGTATCTGTGAGGGGTTGCAGTGTTGTGGCACCAGTGCCTAAGGCACAATTTTTATGCCCCTGTTCAACAGGGGCATGTAATTACAATTCTTGATCTAATAATTCACAGCAGGGCCCATTCCTGCGCCCACCAAGTGTAACCGTGAGGGCTTACAGTGTTGTGGCAACACCACCACCACCAAAGGCCCAATTTTTCTGCCCCTGTTCAACAGGGGCATGTAATTACAATTCTTGATCTAATATTTCACAGCTGGGCCCATTCCTGCGCCCACCAAGAGTAACTGTGAGGACTTACAGTGTTGTTGCACCAGCACCACCACCAAAGGCCCAATTTTTCCTACGACTGTTCAACAATGGCATGTAATTACAATTCTTTAAATAATAGTTCACAGCAGGGTGTTCCAGCGCCCACCAAGAGTAATTGTGAGGGCTTACAGTGTTTTGGCAACACCAACACCTAAGGGCCAAATTTCTGCAGAGTATTTACGGCAGGCCCATACTTTCAAACATCCAACTTACAAACGACTCCTACTTGCAAACGGAATGAGACAATAGGAAGTGAGAGGAAATCTACCCCTAGGAAGGGAAATTCTCTCCTGTAAGAGTTAATATGGGAAAAAGGTATCTTCTCTCCACTGATGCTTTAACACCAATCCTTGTTTCAATAAAAACCCCAAATTTTCAAAAAACATTTGTCATTGGGACGGAAAGTGAGGTGAAATGTTCTGAACAGGTGCACAGACAGCAAAACAAATGTTACAGGGGTGATAACCCTTCCCTTCCCATTTTAAAAATGCACCAGTTCAAAATTACAGACAGATTCTACGTAACAACAAACCTACAGTCCCTGTCTTGTTTACACCGCTGTATACTGCTGTTCAGAGTATATAGGGCCTGGGGGCCCCATGCTTTTCCTTTTTTTAATTTGGGTGCAGGGTTTCCCTTAATATCCATACAAGACCCACCCAAAGGGGCTGGTAATGGGCTGGGGGGGGGGGGGGGGTACCATGCCTTTTTTCTCAATGATTTTCATCCATATTGCCGGGACCAGACATTACATTAAAGCCGCAAGCAGTTTTAAATGACTTTTTTTCCTTTAGAAATGTCATTTTGTGCAGGGACAGCTCTAAACATGGGAAACACGTGGCACTTCACAGGCATACTATAGACACCCCTCAGGTATGATATTTAAAGGAATATTTCACTTTTTTTTTGTTCACTTAAAGCATCATTAAAATCACTGCTCCCGAAAAAATTGCCTTTTTTAAAACTTTTTTTGCATTGATACATGTACCCTGGGGCAGGACCCGGATCCCCAAACCCTTTTTAGGACAATAACTTACATATTAGCCTTCATAATTAGCACTTTTTATTTTGAACGTTCGAGTCCTATAGACTTTAATAGGGTTCTAAAGTTTGCGCGATCCCGACTTAAATGTCGGGATCCACCCAGATGCCTAAGAGGCAGCTTCTTCCACCCTCAGCACAGCCCAGCGCCCCAGCGAGTGCTGGAGGGGGAGAGCAGAGAGCCAGTGATTATCAGTCACTGGCTCTTTGCTTACCGGAGACTGAGAAATGAGCGATTAGTTGTCTTTTGTCGCTCAGTTCTTGGTGTAGAGGTACACAGCATAGACACAGCAAGGCTCCTCAGCAGAAAGGAATAGGGGGAAATGGAACACTCCCCAAATGACCCCAGCCTCCCATGTAGGTCCCTGGGGCCTTTGTCCCGACCACCTGCAGGTACCTAGCTACCAAAGTTTTATTCAGAAGGTTGTTCTTTTTCTCCACAATCATGTGGAAACTTGTACCTATCACCACTGGTGACGTCAGGACCGGAAGAAGACATGAAGGGTCGTCTGTGGTGTCTGGAAGGTGGTGAGACCTTCACAGTCTATCACTTATGGAGAGAGTACCTGATGACAACTTGTATTATTATTATACCCAATGCAATCTTTGTGTTTTTAATGTGACTGGCTTTCATGACACAGGAAGGAGTTGACCTCATTAGCAAACACCCGGCATCATCTACCCTCAGCTGGTCTACTTGTTCCTGTGTCATGACCAAAAGTCTGGATTTTTAAACATCCATAAAGATGTGCATCGGAGGGGAGAATGGGACAGCCGACTTCACAGACTGACATATACAGCTCTACCAGCAGCTGCCTGTCGCCTTTCCCTCTCTCCCTTATGTTTTGACTGCTCTGTATTTGCCCCCCCCCCCCCGCCCGCCGCTCCGATCCCCCTGCTGTCCGGGTCCCCCTGTGTACTGGGGCCCCTACAGGAGGCACTGGTGTCCGGATGTCAGGCAGAGGGAAACCAGGGCACAGCATGCTAAACCTGTACTGTCCAGGTCAAAACCGGACAGGTGGCAATCTGGGGGGGGGGGGTGTCAGGACAAGTCTGATCATTGAAGGAGGACAGGCTGAGTTCCCAGCATAGTTCTCCTGTGGGCAGTTTTAATAGGAAAGCAGAGGGACTGACAGGAACACCAGAGATTTCACAAAAGAAGCAACACAAAGAGAACAGGAGATTTTTTCATACAAGTACATGGTACAGCAGGCACAAATCAGGAATATGAAATGTTGGGGTAACAAACACTTTAAATGTTTAAAAACATTAAATAAAAAAAATAAAAATAATGAATCAATAAAAACATTGTTAAAAAATACAATTAAAAAATATATGGAGAAACAGCAATGGTAACAAACAACCTTTGGTTAGTAGGGATGAGCCGAACACCCCCGGGTTCGGTTCCCACCAGAACCCGCGAACGGACCGAAAGTTCGCACGAACGTTAGAACCCTATTAAATACAATGGATGCGAACGTTCGAAATCTAAAGTGCTAATTATAACGACTAATATGCATGTTATTGTCCTAAAAAGGGTTTGGGAACCCGGGTTCTGCACCAGGGGACATGTATCAATGCAAAAAGAAGTTTTAAAAAGGGACGTTTTTCGGGAGCAGTCATTTTAACCACTTCCCGCCCAGTCAATAGCAAATTGACGTCCGGGAAGTGGTTCTGTTATCCACACTGGACGTCATATGACGTCCTGCGGGATAACAGCCGCCGCGCGCCCGGGGGGGCGCGCATCGTGGCGATCGGTGGAGCGGTGGGTCAGTCTGACCCACCGCTACACTGATCTCGATAAAAAGCCTCCGTCGGAGGCTTTTTACCATGTGATCAGCCGTGTCGAATCACGGCTGATCAGGAAGTAAACAGGAAGAGCCGTTGATCGGCTCTTCCTCACACGCGTCTGACAGACGCGAGTAGAGGAGAGCCGATCGGCGGCTCTCCTGACAGGTGGGGTTCACGCTGATTGTTTATCAGCGTAGCCCCCCCTCGGATACCCACACTGGACCACCAGGGAAGCCCCCAAGGACCACCAGGGAAGCCCTAAGCATGTGGATGCCCCCCATGGCCATCCACATGTAGTAAAAAAAAAAATATATAAAAAAAACATAAAAAAATATGCAAATCAGTGCCCACACATGGGCACTGACTGGCATGATCATGCCAAGAAAATAATGTGTGGTGGCTGGCATTGCTAGGCAGCAGTGTCACCAGTGCCACCTACTAGTGTCCATCAGTGCCACCTATCAGTGCCCATCTGTACCCATAAGTGCCCACCTATCAGTGCCCGTCCGTGACACCTATCAGTGCCACCCATAAGTGCCCATCAGTGCCGCCTAAAAGTGCCCATTAGTGCCGCCTATGAGTGCCCATCAGTGCCGCCTATGAGTGCCAATCAGTGCCGCCTATGAGTGCCAATCAGTGCCACCTAAGAGTGCCCATCAGTGCCGCATATCAGTGCCCATCATCAGTGCCACCTCATCAGTGCCACCTCATTGGTGCCACCTCATCGGTGCCCATCAGTGTTGCCTTATCAGTGCCCTTCAGTGCCGCCTTATCAGTGCCCGTCATTGAAGTAGAAAAGGTACTTATTTACAAAAAAATAACAGAAACAAGTTTTTTTATTTGTTGCGCAAAAATTAAAAATCGCAGAGGCGATTAAATACCACCGAAAGAGAGCTCTATTTGTGGGAACAAAATGATAAAAAAATTGTTTGGGTACAGTGTAGCATGACCGCGCAATTGTCATTCAAATTGCGACAGCGCTGAAAGCTCAAAATTGGCTTGGGCAGGAAGCTGTATAAGTGCATGGTATTAAAGTGGTTAATGATGCATAAAGTGAAAAAAAAAAGTCAAATATTCCTTTAAATATCGTACCTGGGGGGTGTCCAAAGTATGCCTGTGAAGTGCCACGTGTTTCCCGTGTTTAGAACTGTCCCTGCACAAAATGACATTTCTAAAGGAAAAAAAGCCATTTAAAACTGCTTGCGGCTTTAATGTAATGTCTGGTCCCGGTAATATGGATGAAAATCTTTGAGAAAAATGGCATAGCTACCCCATGACCCCCCCCCCCCCACCCCAGCCCATTACCAGCCCCTTTGGGTCTTGTATGGATATTAAGGGGAACCCCGCACACAAAATAAAAAAGGCCCTATATACTCTGAACAGCCGTATACAGGCAGTGCATACAAGACAGGGACTGTAGGTTTGTTCTTATGTAGAATCTGTTTGTAATTTTGAACAGGTACATTGTTAAAGTGTAGCTCCAGCCAAAAAATCTATTTTTAAGCTTTTTGGAAAACATAGGGAAGGGTTATCACCCCTGTAACATTTGTTTTGCTGTCTGTGCACCTGTTCAGAACATTTCACCTCACTTTCCGTCCCAATGACAAATGTTTTTGGAAAAGTGGGGTTTTTATTGAAACAAGGATTGCTGATAAAGCATCAGTAGAGAGGAGACACCTTTTTCCCATATTAACTCTTACAGGAGAGAATTTCCCTTCCTAGGGGTAGATTTCCTCTCACTTCCTGTTGTCTCCTTCCGTTTGCAAGTAGAAGTCGTTTGTAAATTGGATGTTTGAAAGTAGGGGCCTGCCGTATATACTCTGCCGAAATTTGCCCCTTAGATGTTGGTGTTGCCACAACACTGTGAGCCCTCACAGTTACTCTTGGTGAGCGCTGGAACGCCCTGCTGTGAACTATTATATCAGGAATTGTATTTACATGCCATTGTTGAACAGTGGTAGGAAAAATTGGGCCTTTGGTGGTGGTGCTGGTGCTAGAACACTGTCAGCCCTCACAGTTACTCTTGGTTGGCGCATAAATGGGCCCTGCTGTGAATTATTAGATCAAGAATTGTAATTACATGCCCCTATTGAACAGGGGCAGAAAAATTGGGCCTTAAGCACTGGTGCCACAACACTGCCTGCCTGTGTTACTCAACAGGAAATCACAGCAATAAGGCCTAGCTTCAGGTGTATATTTTGCAAGAAGCACAATACGCCTGCTGTAAGTGCTGCAGATGCCTGTTAGTGTGACGCACACGGAAAACACAGCAATAAGGGATAGCTTCAGGTGTATACTGTGCAGGAGGCTTAGCAAAAATATCACTGACACTGTCCCTGCCTATCCTTCTCTCTCCCTACACACAAGGTTTAGCAGAATATCACTGACACTGTCCCTGCCTATCCTTCTCTCTCCCTACACACAAGGTTTAGCAGAATATCACTGACACTGTCCCTACCTATCCTTCTCTCTCCCTACACACAATTTCACTAATACTGTCCCTGCCTATGTAACTCTTTCCCTGCACGCCGGAACACACTACACAAGGCCTCCGCGCTGGCGGCCTTTTATAGTGTGGGGCGTGTACTAAACCCCCCGAGCTATAATTGGCCACAGGCATCCTGCCTGTGGCCAATTATGGCTCTCCTCGCTGCCGGCGCTGTGATTGGCCAAACATGCGGGGTCACAGTGCATGCTTGGCCAATCACAGCGCCGGGATTTTGGGCCGTTCGCGTCACTCGAATTTGGCGCGAACGACCCAAAAAGTTTGATCTTCGTCGAACGATCGAACACACGATGTTCGAGTTGAACACATGTTCGACTCGAACGCGGAGCTCATCCCTATTGGTTAGTAGCATCAATGAAAATGTTGCTTCACAGGGACAGAATTTTTGCATTGGGTTCACAATTGTATTCCAATGATGGTACAGTGATAAGAACAACAATTTGCTGTAGAGTCAGTGAGGAGCTTGTCCAGCAGATATATGATACCAGCTATATAAAAACTGCTTTAAGGTTCTAACATTGCTAAAGATAAGGTGTCCTTGTGTGATAGATAGGAGTTACAGTTAAACATGTACTGTATGTGAACCTTGATGAGGAATTCTGGTTCAATGGTTTAAGTTTAAAGAATGCTAGAACTTTATGATGACAGTAAATGGCAGTAAATTCATTTAACTTACAGGATGTGTTTGTTCAATTTAATCAATTACTAAGTTACATGTCTGCATTTATTATCCAGATTCATGTATCTCCAGACACAAGGGTTTCGATATTTTTGAAAAATACAAAATATGCAAAAATATTCTTTTATTATAAGCGTGTTTCTCTTTTTACTGATCTGAATATAATATTTTTTCAACATTAAGAAAATGCAAGAATTTAAATCAATACAGTAATCAATTCCTATATTTTAGTAGCAGTGCTGCTTCAACCACTTGCTTACTGGGCACATAAACCCCCTTCCTGCCCAGGCGAAATTTCAGCTTTCGGCACTGCGTCGCTTTGAATGACAATTGCGCGGTCGTGCGACGTGGCTTCCAAACAAAATTGATGTCCTTTTTTCCCCACAAATAGAGCTTTCTTTTGGTGGTATTTGATCACCTCTGCGGTTTTTATTTTTTGCGCTATAAACCAAAAAAGAGCGACAATTTAAAAAAAAAACACAATATTTTTTGATTTTTGCTATAATAAATATCCCAATTTTTTTTAAAAAAAAAACTATTTTTTTCTCAGTTTAGGCCAATACGTATTCTTCTACATATTTTTGGTTAAAAAAAATCACAATAAGCATATAGTGATTGGTTTGCGCAAAAGTTATAGCGCCTACAAAATAGGGGATAGAATCCTGACATTTTTTTATTATTTTTTTTTTATACTAGTAATGGTGGCGATCTGCGATTTTTGTCAGGACTGCGATATTGCGTCGGACATATCGGACACTTTTGACACATTTTTGGGACCATTCACATTTATACAGCGATTAGTGCTATAAAACTTCACTGATTACTGTATAAATGTGACTGGCAGGGAAGGGGTTAACACTAGGGGGCGAGGAAGGGGTTAAATGTGTTCCCTATGAGTTATTGCTACTGTGGGGGGAGGGGACTGACTGGGGGAGGTGACCGATCTATGTCCCTATGTACAAGGGACACAGCATCGGTCTCCTCTCTCCCTGACAGGACATGGATCTGTGTGTTTACACACACAGATCCATGTCCTTGTCTGTGTACCGGCCGATCGCGGGTACCTGGCGGATATCGCGGCCACCAGGCTTGCGCATCAGCATCTCAGTGATGCGCCGGGCATCTCAGTGATGCGCCGGGCACGCGCGCGTGCCGCTAGCAGCGCTCGCGTGCCCCCCAGTGGCCGGAGGAGCGGAGGCCGTATAATGACGGCCTCCCGGCATTATAGAACCACTTTGCGTCCGTCATTTGTCGTATGATGGGCGCAAAGTGGTTAATGCCAAACAGTCAACACTGGGATACAGGTAAATAAAAAGAAAGGAAATAATTTGAAAATGGCAAAGAGGAAGCTAAAGTCAGCTGAAACCGACCATGTCTCAGATACTTATTTTATAATGCCATCTGTTTTTTTTTATATTACAGTTGTATTAAATCTGTTTTTTTTTCCACTTCCTCATTTGATTTTAAGTTCCTCTACTAATAAAAGTAATAGACTTAACCTGACATCAAGTTATGCATTATTTACAATACATCCTATAAACCAAAATGGAACGGCACCTTAAAAAGAAACCACAATATTTTCTTAATAAAAAAAAAAAGCAATAAACTTTAAATGAGAATACCACTTCAGACAAACTCAACTGTAAAATAATGTATTATTTTGTTATGTCTGTTTGGTAGTTTTGTTTTGAAGAAACATTCCCTTACGTTGGATACAAAAAAAATTTGCGCTGCCTATATGTGTGAGCAGCTACAAACCCAATAAGACAAAAGGTAAAATCAAGATAACGAAAAAATTGTAGCGCTAATAAAACCAAAAATACATAACACCCAAGTAAATGAATGAAAAAAATAATATCAGTCCACAATTCAACACATAATATGTGAATGTACACAAAAACAAAAGTCTCTGGTAGGACGTCGGACGTCAGACGATGCAATTTATTGCGAAACGTGTCGGGAGACTCCACTGCTGCCATTGATTATATCCAAAGCACTTGTTCGTTGATGTAATGTAAGTGTTCCTACCTACATTAATACATTTTTTTAAGACTGTATCACGCTATGTGCCCTCCTTCTCTTTTCCTATTTTGGCATTGGTTTACCCTGGGCTACCATCATTGTGTTATCAGATTCCGAGATTCGGTTCAATCATCTGTCTTGAGACGTTGAAGAGTTCATTCTTGGCACTTCCAGCAGAGGACCTAACCTCTACAGGGACACACGTTAAAGCCTGAGTTGACCTTGGATTGTTTGATTTACTCATCAGAGAATCTCCTACCAGAGACTTTTGTTTTTGTGTACATTCACATATTATGTGTTTAATTGTGGACTGATATTATTTTTTTCATTCATTCACTTGGGTGTTATGTATTTTTGGTTTTATTAGCGCTACAATTTTTTCCTTATCATTCCCTTACGTTCCCTTACACTCATTCAGCATGTTTTTTTTTTTTTACCCTTAAAGGGGTTGTAAAGGTTTGTTTTTTATTTTCTAAATAGGTTCCTTTAAGCTAGTGCATTGTTGGTTCACTTACCTTTTCCTTTGATTTACCTTCTAAATGTTTTTTTTCTTTGTCTGAATTTCTCACTTCCTGTTTCTCCTCACTAAACTTCACACCATCATCCGAGTGGTGAGGAGTCAGCCAGAACAGCTTACTGAACAGCTTACTGAGGAGGAACAGGAAGTGAGAAACTCAGACAAAGAAAACAAAGAAAAAAAATATTTAGAAGGGAAAACTAAGGTAAAGGTAAGTGAACCAACAATGCACTATCTTAAAGGAACCTATTTAGAAAATAAAAAATGAACCTTTACAACCCCTTTAACCATTGCAAATTTTTCAGACTCTGTGTTTGCAAGTTAAAATCATTTTTTTTTTTTGCTAGAAAATTACTTATATATTATATAAGTATAATATATTTTTTGCAGACACCCTAGAGAATAAAATGCCGGTCGTTGCAATACTTTCTGTCACACCGTATTTGCGCAGCGGTTTTATAAGCACACTCTTTGATAAAAAGCTGACCGCTGAAGAAGAGGATACCGGGGTTATGGCAGCTAGCTGCTGCCATAACAACGATATTCCTCTTCAAACTGTCGACGTATAAGGACGGCGAGCGGTCTGCAAGTGGTTAAACACCTTGGGGTTGAGTTACTAAAAGCAAATTGTGGTTGCACTCTGCAGGTGCAGTTGCTCCAGAGCTTAGTAAATGTGGTAAAGCTTCACTTTGCAAAGAATACCCAATCACGTGCAAGGTAAAAAAAGAAAGAGCATTTTTGCTTGCACGTGATTGGATGATGGAAGTCAGCAGAGTTTCCCCTTATTTACTAAGCTCTGGAGCAACTGCACTTGCAGAGGGCTACCACAATTTGCAAAGTGCACAGTCTGCCTCTAGTAAATCAACCCCTTTTGGTTATGTCCCCTGTCCTTGTTCCACGTCAGCTCCCTTTTTGGAAGTCATGCCTGATGGATCCAGTGCTGCAGGAGATTGGTTGCATCTTTCTAAAGTCATTATACCCCTGCAGTCTTTTGAGGACCCTGCAGCCAATAGGAAGATTCAACATCACCCAGGCAGTGAGGATGAAGAAGGTCCCCCTGATAGAAGCTAAAGCAGGGGTGCCCAACCTTTTAAAGGCCGAGGGCCACTTAAGCGACTTAGTAACCAGTCGCGGGCCACAATGAATGGAATGGGCAGATGACAGGTCTGTGTCCAGTCTGCATATTCAAAGCAGACACAGATACAGCCCAATCTACTCTATGGGCCCTCTGATCCAATCAGATCCGCTCAATAGAGGTGAATAGAGGGTCTGATTGGGTCGGACTGATCGTGTGAAAGGGGCCTAAGGCTGCTTTTACACTGATGGTCTGCGGTCTACCCACACCATGGGTGCGACGCAGTGTAACTGTGGTTTTCCCGTTGGTTAGCTGCACTTTGCCATAGACGTCTATTATATCCTGCAGGTATGGTGAAATTTCTGTAAAGCCGCTTGCTTCCTCTACCGCCAGCTTCATTCACAACACTGATGCTCTGGGATGGCAGGTCGGCAACCTGCAATATGGGCTTGCCAACCAGTCATTTCAGAGCAGGCAGTCGTGGGCCACATCAGAGGGCTCCATGGGCCACATGTGGCCCCCGGGCCACTGGTTGGGCACCCCTGAGCTAAAGCATCACTTGAGCACAAATTGAAGTATTTTGGGCTTTTAACTTCCCTGGCGGTATGATTCTGTCTGGAATTATGTACCAAAAGCGGTACAATTATTTTGCATGGAAATTTGGTGTTATGTATTGTAGGCCTGCAATTCTTAGTAATTACTTACTTAAACCTGACCAAACAAGAGTCTAGTAGACATCCCGGGTATGATAAAGTGTTAAACACAAAATCATAAATTGTAATATAATAAATAACTATAAATAATTATAACAAATTGTAATGTAATTATAATAAAAATTATTCAATAATGTAATCAAATCAAAAACACAGAAATTTGCTCAGTTGCAGAATTGTCGCTGTCATTAGATTTAGTGTTTGATGACGAATTTCCCCACAAATCGCTATCGCTCAATTCTGCGAGTGATTGTAATTTATTGTCGCTGTTTTTTAGCTGGTCTAAAATCACTTTTGACATAAAGGGACACTTTTTGGTTGCTATGGACAATCTCCAGTTTCCAGGCAGAAAGAACAGTTTTTATTATATAAAAGTGCATGCAGGACACTGGACAGACCACTAGGGACAAAGGGGATGTGTAATTATTACATACAGTACTGTAATCTGTAAGATTACAGTATACTGTATGTATACTATGTGTTTACTTTTTTGAATTTGGCGCCGAACTCCGCCCGTGCACCGCTACGTCGCAGGGAACGGAGCTTGGCACTCGGCAGTGAGGATCGAGTGAGACACGGCTCGCACACACTGCGGGGAGACATCGCAGGATCCAGGGAACAAGGTAAGTTTCTTCCCCTGGATACTGCGATGCAGCCCGAGTCTGGCTCGGGGTTACCGCTCTTAGCATAAAAAAATCACCCCCAGCCTGACTCGGGATTACCGCTAGGGAGGTTAAAATGAATTTTTTTCTTAAACTAAATCAGACATTACTTGGGGAGGAAAAGGGATGGGGGTGCTGAGTGGAGTTCAACTGTAACTGTTAAAGTGGCTGTAAACCTCAGATATGAAATATGAACAAATACTGTGTTTTCATCCAAGGCGCTGAATGTATTTTCTCTCTGCTCTCTAGTTCCTCTGCTATCAGCATGAGTCACTTCTGACAGATTTTTCTGACACCAAGAGACAAAGGTGATGGGTAAGGAGAGCCCCAACACACAGCCTGTGATTGGCAACCTCAGCTCTGTTCCTTTGTGCTGTGTGGAGGAAAGGGGGGAGAGGGGGGGGTTCCCTCTAATCATCTCTCAGAGCTCCTCAATGAGCTGCACAGTGTGTAACTTCAGTTCCCTGGCTGCTGGTTTGTGTTTCTGTGAAAAAAGTCTTATTATCTCTGTGTTTTACAAGGCTGTACAAAACAAATGGCTGCAGATAAACAGGTACAACCTATATAGGAGGATTTGTTACATCTCTGTTTATCACCTGATACACAGTCACTTCACTGGGTATATGGAAGGACTTACAACCACTTTAAATATAGTGATGCTGAAAGCTTTTTATAATAGAATGTAAGCAGGCAGGCTACTATCTCAGAAGAAACATGCAATGTATGCCCAGCGCAGTTTACATTACGGTCCCTGTGTGCCAGGATGACTGTGCATGTGCAGGAGTTAAATTATCCTACGGCTGCCAATGAAGAGCCCTGAGGTAAGTATACTGATTTGAGTTTCCCTTTAAGTGGTTGTGTCCACTACTGGATCTTTGAGCCTCTTTTATACAGAACTGCTCCTCTCCGCTCAACAGGAGATCTGTAAGCAGATCCCCCACTGAATCTGAGCCAAAGGGGATGGATGTCAGTTATATTTGACATCCATGCCTGCTCCGTTTGTGTTTGCATTTTGACAGTAGACATGGGCAAACCCATGATAGCTCTATGGGCAGCCGGAGGTAAACAGACTTGTGTCCATTTACATCAGGCTACCTCTGATCTGTCATTTTTAGGTCATGAAAAATGGATGCAGTCCCTTTTCGTCTTTTGTTTCCAGACCTGGATGGACTCAGAGGTAGACAGGTGTAAACAGACAGAAATCCGTTTACATCAGCCTGCCAATAGACCCACATTAACCTTCTGATTAGGTGCGCCTGAAAAACTGACCTGACTGGAAAGCCCGAGTGAAAGGGCCCTTACAGGTAAACTATGCCAACAACTGATGTCTACTTTGTGTGCCAAACATAGAATCAATCAAGACACATGGGTAATTTTCTGTTGGTATATCGTATGCAGGTATTTACTTTTATAAATTGTTTTTTTTTTTTCAAAAATTCTATTACAAGATCTTATATATAGAAAACCGTCATCCAAAGAGTGCCATTCTTTTAGAAAATGTTAAACACAAAAATAATGAATAAAATCTGTAAAGGGTGTTGCTCATTTCTATACCCAAACCATTTTTAATGCCCTTTTGATCCCATTCTGATTTTGAAACAAAATGTACAATCTTTAGGCCAAATTCTGCAAATCGAAAATACTGTATTCTGAATAATGACAGGTGTGTTGGTTAGCTAGTACAACTCTGTGAGTAATTTGTCAGTTTGACAGCAGGATCTGAGAATTAGGAATGACCACGGGTGCACATTGTTAGTTCTTTGCTGCAGTGTCCAAGAAAAAATTCTCACGGCCAAAGTACAAGGGGATAAAGGGTGATATTCCCTGCTTCCTGTCATATAACTGTTTATAGCCGTTTAAAATTGAAGCATTATACTTACGTATTCCTTCAGCTTCTTTACTGGGTACCACCCAATAATTCCCCGCTGCCTCAGCCAACAAAGGAAGGTGGGGACTACCCTTAGTGAAAACTACAAAACAGAATAATCGGTAGATCCATAGATAAAGGTAGCTGAAATTGTGTAAGGCCCCATGTACACGGAACGCTGTTAAACGCGCGTTTAGAGGCAGTTGGACACTTTTTTCAACTGCCCCTGAACTCATTCAGTGTTATCCTATGTCCATTATTATCCAGTTGCGTTTAACAGCGTTTCTTTGAAAGCAAAAAAATTGGGTTCAGACGCAGAAGATTTCCACGTTTCAGACGCAAAACGTGACTAAACGCGGTAACTCGCATTTAGCAGCGTTTCGTTTATAGGCGTTTTCCATTTTTGGCCATTTAAAAAAAGATATATTTTTTTAAACGCTTCTAATCGCAAACGCGGCAAAACGCCGCTAAACGCGGCATGTAAACGCGGCAAAACTAACGTGGGTTACTATTTGTCAAGTTTAATCATTTAGAAGCTGTTGTAAAAACGTCCCGTGTACATGGAGCCTAAATGTTGAGTTTGGCCCCACTTCAACCACCTCTTAATGTGTCTGTTCACCCAAAATTAACCCCTTCGAACCTAAGAGAAAAACAAATCTAAATGCCTAAGCACAATTTTGCAACTTTGACATGTGTTAGTAAAATTGTACATATCATTACAACTACTTTGTGCATCCAGGTGGATTATCCCGTGTTTTTTTAGGAGAAATTGGGCTTTCACTTGTTGGTAAATGGTAATAGATATCTCCTGATTTTTTTTTATTAGTGAAAGAAAACTGGCCCACAATAGTTGAAAAAATAAATAAAAACTAATTTTATTTTTTATTATTAGTATTTTTACACACACTTTTTTTTTTACTTTGCAAGGAGAGAGAGACATACAGTCTCTTCCATTCACAGAGAAAAAACATGGGGGCGGGCTTCACAGTGATTGGGTGACCCTGAATCATGAGTTTTGGGTCCCCGATCATTAGTAGAGGGCCCGGGGCTCTCTGTGAGAACCTGGTCTCTGTGTTGGGAGTGTGCCATGCAGCGCGCTCCCAGCACAAAGGGAAATGCACAAATATGCGGCCCCACAGAAAAAATCCCAGTCCAGTGGGGCCGTATATTTGTGTTAGGTCGTTGTAAAAGTGTTAAAAAACAAAAACACTTATGTAGTACATCTCTGCAATACATGTACATTTTCCCATGTATTATTCCTTTAAAGACCCTGCAAGTACAGAAAAAATACCTGATGACCTGGCAGAAATGCAATCAGTCATGTTGTGGAGTGATAGCACAGAACATTTTTGTGGACTGAGTGGTGTCAGCCCTGCCCATTAGTCTTTTGCCAAATTACTCAACAGAGGCACTATCATTTTCTCCACAACATAGACATTATTATTTTTATTATGTAGCCCATGATAAGAACTAGGTGAGCTAAAAGAAAACACAGTGTGCAGATGACAGAGGACAGCTCTGAATTTCTGAAACCCTGTACACTCGGGCGGGAATCCCGTCTATTAGAAAACCTTCGGTTTTCCTGACAGGATTCCTGGCAAGCTTGTCTTGCCAAGCCCTGTGTACAGACGGCCATTCAAAAGAACCGCCGTTCTTTTGAATGGCAAAAACGTGGTGACGTCATCGACTACAACGAGCCGGCGCTTGTCACATTCGATGCCATCGCCGCCACCTTGCTACACCCTACACTACCCTTGTATGCTACCGTGCATGCGTCAAAGTCTCATCGAGCATGCGTGGGCTAACCTGGGACAGGTAAACATACTCACAAACGGTTTTCTCGGCAGGAAACACTCTGCCGAGAATCCCAACGAGAAAAATAGAGAGCAGGTTCTCTATTTTTCTCATTGTGATTCCCATCAGTTTTCCTGTCGAGAAATCATACACACGAACGGTTTTCACGGCGAAAAGCTCTCCCAGCAGTTTTTTTGCAGAGAAAACCGGTCGTGTGTACGAGGCTTGACACGGTCAACAGGAATCTGTTTAGCACTTTTTCGAACAGATACATCAGAATGCTTTCAAAGGTATATTTAACAGACCAAAAGGTAGAAATTATCTCCCAGTCCGCATGCTATCTGCATGGAGTTTGCATGTTTTCCCTCTGCATGTGTATGTTTCCTCCCACACTCTAAAGGCAGGCTGGTAGGTGAATTGCTTCTGTCTAGTTAGGCCCTGGCAAGTCTGCATATGTGATAGGGATCTACATAAATAGCATTATATAAATACCTGTAATAAATAATACTCCCCTCTGGTCCTTTAATATGACAGATCCCTTCACTGACTGGTGGGAATATTATGGGTAAACTAAAGACCAAATGTGTATAAAACCTCAGCTGTCATATATGGGGAGCTATTGATTGTTTGGATGCAGCTTTTACTGAAGGTACAGTAGTAGCATTAGTGTATGTATTTTTTTCTTTTTAATCTCAATTTGAAATTTACAGATTTTTTGAACTTTGTTCATCTTTTCCTACATATAGTTACATAGTTAGTAAGGTTGAATAAAGACACCAGTCCATCCTGAGTGAATGTGGGTGTGTGTCTACAATTCTCCCCGTCCCTGTACATTGTGTCTCATTATATTATTTTTTTTAAAATTTAAGGTACCCATATAGCGCCGTCAACCTATGCAGCGCTCCACACACACATCGGTCCCTACCCTCAAGGAGCCCACAATCCAAGGCCCCCAACTCACACCCACATACTAGGGTCAATTTTGGACAGAAGCTAATTGTCTTTGGAGTGTGGGAGGAAACTGGAGTATCCGGAGAAAACCCATGCAGGCACAGGGAGAACATGCAAACTCCAAGCAGGTAGTGTCGTGGTTGGGATTCGAACCAGCAAGCCTTTTTACTGCTAGGCAAGAGTGCTACCCACTACACCACTGTGCCGCCCCATCTTAAAATTCACAGGAAAAGGGAATCTCTCCCTGTTGCAAACTGATACTTATCTATAAAAATCAACATGTCTTACCATTTTACGTGACAAAAAACTGTGAGAAAGATGCAAGAATATTCATCTACTACAAGTGGGTGCTGATAAGTATTGAGCCGTACCCAGAAAAAATTGAGCTAGGAAGCTGTGACTGCCACACTATTCTTCATATTCCCCCAGGAAGTCAATGCACTTGCGATGTCTGTCCTGGAGCTTCTTAAGTTCTTGCAAATAAAATTCTTTCGACTGCTGGTGTAACCACTTATTTGCAGCATTAGTTGCCTCCAGAACACTCCCAAATCGTTGTCCCTTTAGGGGTTTTTTGAGATTGGGGAACTGATAATAGTCAGAAGGAGCCAAGTCAGGCAAATAGGGTGGATGGTGCATCACTTGAAAGCCTAAAGAGGTCAGTTTTTGCGAATGTTTCACCTGCAGTGTGTGACGAGGGGTTGTCATGCAACAGGATGACACCTTTTGGAGAGCTTTCCTCAACATTTTTCCTTGATATTTTGCCTCAGCTTTGTCAATTAAGCGCAGTAATATGTTGCATTGGTGGTTGAACCCTTTTGAAGGTAGTACTTTTTTGACCTGGAGGAACCACTGTGCCTCCATTCCTTAGACTGTTCCTTTGTCTCAGGATCATAACAGTAGATCCATGTCACATCACCACTTACCAGTTTGTCTAGGAAATCTGACAAATTTCTTGCAAAATGTTCCAAAACAGCCACCGATATCACTTTCCACACGTTTCCTCTTTTGTTCAGGTGTCAAAAGTTTTGGCATCCACTTTGCTGTAAGCTTTCTCATTTCCAAGTCGTTGTGGATAATGGCACCAACTCTCCCACGTGATATTCCCAGATATGTAGCAATACTTTTGGCTGATATTCAGCAGTCCTCCATGATCATGTCATGGATGGCTTTCACATTTGCAGGCACAGAGACAGAAACGTGCCTTCCACTGGGTTTCTCACTTTCAACACCGAAATGGACAGTTTTAAAATTGACAACCCAACATTTAACTGTTGCATATGGGCCACTGTCACCCAAAGTTTGTGACATTTCATCATGGATCTGCTTCACACCTTTCCCTTGGAGAAACAGGAACTTGATTATGGTCCTATGCTCTTCGACATTGAATTTTTCTGTAGGTGCTGCCATGTTCACTTTGGACCTGCAAAAGAAAGATAAGTTAAAATCATAGATAGTTGATTTTTGCACCATTGAATATAGACAAATTGGCCATTCCACCCTGCAATTTACAGGTTCCTAGCTAAAAAAATTCTGGGTAAAGCCTCGTACACACGACCGAGTTTCTCGTCGTAAAAAACCCGTCGATTTTCTCGACGAGATTCTTGTCAAGCTTGACGAGCTTCTTGTCAAGCTTTCCTTGCATACACACTGTCAATTCCAAAACTCGTCATTGTTCTGCATGGTCACGTACAGCACGTACGACGGCAGTATAAAGGGGAAGTTCGATTCCAATGGCGCCACCCCTTGGGCTGCTTTTGCTGATCTTGTGTTATTGCGTGTTAGTAAAAAATTTGGTGAGAGACGATTCACGCTTTTTAGCCTCGTGCTTTTCAGTTCAGCATGACGAATGTGCTATCTCCATTGCAAACGCTAGTTTTACCAGAAGGAGCGCTCCAGTCTCATACTTGATTCTGAGCATGCGCGATTTTTTTAAGACTCAGAAAAGCATACACACGACCGGTTTTCTCGTCGCAAAACAGGCCGACGAGAAACCCGACGAGAAAAACGAGAATCCTGATGAGAAAATAGAGAGCGGTTCTCTATTTTTCTCGTCGAGATTCCCGGCAGTTTTCTCGACGAGAAACCATACACATGAATGGTTTTCTCGGCAAGAAAGCTCTCTCTGCAGTTTTCTTGTCGTTTTTTGATGAGAAACTCGGTCGTGTGTACGAGGCTTGAGGCTCAATACTTATCAGCACCCCCTCGTATAAGCAGCTGCTTCATTTATTGCATTACATGCTTTGGACATGTTCAGTGCCTGGCCTTTGTTATAATATCTAGACTTGGAACCAGAATTGTTAACTTTTATCTTTAAACATGATGTCATGATCTATACATTTATCATAGCATTCCCTTTTACTTCTCTAACTCATTGTATGCTTCACAAACCTTTGTGAAGATGTTCAGCAGCTAAAAATGACAGATGCGTATGTACGTAATGGATCAGAAAAGACAATGAGCCTGGAAATGATATATTTCACGGCTTTCTGGTGTTTAATGAATAATAGAAAAAAAACTACTTAACAAAATGCACTCACATGCAAAAATTTGCTTCCTGACTCTTGCGTCCTTTATTATGTTAGTCGTGTACATTATAGTACTACCTCAAAAAATGGAGAATCAAAATATCTAATGTTACATTTAATAATATGCTTTAACTGTGCAGGCTTACTTATGAAAGTGTAGGAATGTGTTGTCCTAACCCTTGATTATCTGTATTTTGTATGGCCTCTCTTGAGTTTTTTTTTTTTTTTTTTTAGCAAGGCCACTCTTGGAATTTGGTGCTGGGGAGGTCTTGCCTGTCCTGTCCGCTGGCCAACACCTGGTGAGTTTGTTGTCAGTGGGTTGGACCTTACTCAGGCAAAATGACTGAACCTTGTTGTGGAAGGGCCTTCATTATTGGGGAACCCTCCTGTCTGGGGAGAGGGGCTGTTGAAAAAGCTGTGTGCTGATTTGAGGCCCCATAGGCTTTAGCCCAGACCTAGAGGATGTTGTCTCTCTGTGTAGGCTTGTTGTCTGCCTTGAGGCCATGTGGGCCTACATAAGTTTTATGCTAGCGTTGGGGTGTTTTTTGCCCTTGATTGCCAATGTGAAAATCAATGTGTCTTTACCACTTGCCTACTGGGCACTTTCACCCCCTTCCTGCCAGGCCATTTTTCAGCTTTCAGTGCTGTTGCACTTTGAATGATAATTCATGCAACACTGTACCCAAACTTAATTTTTATCATTTTTTTGGAGACAGATAGAGCTTTCTTTTGGTTTTATATAATCACCACTGGGTTTTATTTTTTCCTAAACAAACAAAAAAAGAGCGAATATATATATAAAAAAATAAAAATGTGTTTCTGTTATAGAATTTAGTAAATAAGTAATTTTTCTCCATCACTAAAGTGCGCTAATGAGGCTGCACTGATTGGCACTGATAGGCGGCACTGATAAGGCGCCACTGATGGGCACTGATGAGGTGGCACTGATGAGGAGGTGCTGATGAGGCTGCACTGATAGGCACCACTGATAGGTTGCACTGATTGGCACTGACAGGCCTCACTGATGGGCACTGATTGGCAGCACTGGTGGACACAGATTGGCAGCACTGGTGAGTACAGATTGGCAGCACTGTTGGGGTTGCACTGATCATCAGGACACTGACGATCAGTGCCATTATTGTAAGTGCAGATGTCCCCTGTGTGGATTTGCAGGTTTTCAGCTCTCCTCTCCTCACGCGCTGTCAACGATTGGACACAGCTGATCACGTGGTAAAGAGCAGCCACAATTGGCTCTTATCCTCAATCTGTGATCAGCTGCATCCAAGGGAAAGGGAAGAAACCGCTCCAGATGGATATAATTGGCAATCAGTGTCCTCTCAGAAACCACAGGTGCTGGCAATGCACGAAGCAATAGTAGAAGGAAAATATATGGACATCCGCACTCCAAAAAAAAACAACCTTTGGTTGCCTTTATTAGTAAAAAGGATAAAAGCACTACAGGTCACAGCAAACAGTGGGATACACAGCCGACGCGTTTTGCACTAATGTCTAGTGCTTAGTCATAGCTGCTATGACTAAGCACTAGACATTAGTGCGAAACGCGTCGGCTGTGTATCCCACTGTTTGCTGTGACCTGTAGTGCTTTTATCCTTTTTACTAATAAAGGCAACCAAAAGTTTTTTTTTGGAGTGCGGCTGTCCATATATTTTCCTTATATTTTTATCAGCTGCATCCAAAGGACACAGCAATCACAGATCACTGCTGATACACGCCGCAGGGGAGCACGGACACAGAGCGAGCACAGGAGGACATCATATGACGGCCTCCCAGGGTTAAAGATTGGGCAGCCCTACTCTAGTTCCCAAGCTGACTTGGTTTATCTCCACCTTTATCAACATCCTAAATATAGCTAATAAAAAAATTATTTGTTGATTAAAAACGTTAAACTTTAAATAGCAAGTCATCTGTGGAAAAATACCTGCCTTCAAAAATATCTGAAATTAATTTAAAATGTAATTTCTCTGCATCTGAGCGCCACAAACCAAAAATACTTTTTAATTAATTTGTAATATTCAAAGCAAACTCCCCCATCTACCCATGTCTCTTTGCTTTGTTTTGTGGAAAGATCACTTTGGAAAACAACTCTCAATCATTTCTGGCCTTGAGTAAGGGCAGATGATTCATGTAGCATTTACTTCCTGGAATCCATCTGCCCTTAGCTCGGGCATGCATGCAGGAGAGTGCGCTTAGCTGAGAAAACCCCTCCTCCTCTCATCCCCTCCTGAAGACCCCTGGATCAACTAAAAAGTAAACTAGCTGTTGACCCTCCTGAAGAATTCTGGGATGTATGACATAATTTGCCCAGACAAGAAACCAGGAAGTAACTGAAAAAAAAACTTTAAACCAAGTAAATATGATATACTTTCCTATGTATTTACTAATGCTAACAGCATGAGGATTAAAACTATCAATGTTGATTGAGAGAGTGAAGTTCCACTTTAATACTGATAAGCTACATGTTTGTTAGACCCTTTCTATAAACCAAGGTGTTGTTGTGTGCATACTTAGGTACAAATATATATATATATATATATATATATATATATATATATATATATATATGTAGCGGGTATGTACTTTCCCGGGTGTAATTCAAACTGGCAGAGACACCAGCGATGTGCAGTTCCTTGCGGTCCAGCGGGTGGCGCTGTCGCCTTGGGCTGGGGTTGAACCATTGCTGTGTGCTGTGCCTCCTTTTTGTCCTCCCTCGGCAGCGGTATGGTGGGGCGGGGAACCCGCCGTGCTTGCTGGGAGAGGGTATAAAGGGGCCGGCCATCTTTGTCACGGGATCGAGTCCCAGGCACCTTCAGCCTGAGGGCGGTGGTTTGTGTCGGTCCTCTAGGCGGCCTAGGTCTAGAGGACGTCCGGAGGTCGTGTTCTATCCCAGGCACCCTTAGGCTGGGGTGAGGTACTCGGATGGAGGTCTGGAGCTCAGTGCCCAACAATGAGTTCCGCGAGGGAAGGAGGTCCTAGGGAACCCAGGGATTGGGTACCCGAATCCGGAAGGCGTAATGGACCGGGGGGAGCTACTCACTTGAAGACCGGGTGCAGCAGATTGCCAGTGACAGGTGAGCCTCCCATCGGAGACCGCCTGGAAGGAAAATCCCCCCCTCGCTAGGAGACCTCAGCCCACTTTCAGGGAGGAAAGTAGAGAGTTCATTGTGTCTGGGCCTATTCACATCCACACCTCCTTGTTTGTTCTGTTCTCTAAGGGAGTCTAACTGATTATGCTGTTCACTCGAGAAGAATAAAGGAGTGTTGGACTTTAATGGTGTGGGGCTCTTTTCTGGTGGACATTGTTCAAGGTAACTCCAGGTGCACAACACTGACCCGAAGGTAGAGAAGGAACTTTGCTTACACCGCACGGACACATGTGGTGAAGGCTTGGCGTGGTGACCCCGCTCTCTCCCCTCTAAGGTACCCCTAGACAAGAGAAAGACGAGCTGATGCAAAGAGGGGAGTGAGGAGGCCGCTACACGTGGGGGCTCGGGTCCGGTATAGTGTTCGTGTACTACGGAATTGAACGTGTCTGCCCGGAGGAGTTACGAGTAGGCAGGCCTTCATTGGCCGAAGTGCATCCCTGCTTGAAGTCGTGGACATGACCCAATGAAGGGAAAGGCCCGCGCAGAAGAGAGCGAGGAAAGGGGGAAGCTCAGCCGTGTGAAGGACTACACGTGGGGGCTTCTATTTGCACTGCGCCACCAGGCACACCCCCACCGCTTAGTTCGTGGGCGTGACTCAGAAGAAAAAAAGAAGAAAAGCCCGCGAACTGGAGCAAAGGGGAGGAGTCCAATACGTGTGAAGGACTACACGTGGGACGTTGGCGCAAAAACTTGGCAGTGTGCGATGGATCAGCTACAGGTCACCATGTTCAGACATACATCGTGGATTCTGGTTCACCCTTCTACCAGGACACTGACTGCTGCTGCTCTGGTAACAGATACAGGGATCCGGCTAAAGCCAAGGGGTCGATTCGCCCTGTACTCATGCATGGACGTTGAGGCCCTGGGTGTGATTTGTCCCGGCTGTTCGGGACTGGTGTGCCAACTGAAGCCATTCGGGCGATGTGAGGCCTGTGGGGAGTTTCTTTTTGAAGTGGATCCAGCGGTTGAGAAGCCGAGAACCATTTACCCTGGCTGTGCTGCAGGCAACACCACTCAAGGAGGAGGAATCACTGCTTTGACAGCCATCCCTGCGCACACTGCAGCGACCGCGGAGGAGGTCGTGAAAACTCAACGGGAGAAATCCGAGGATGCTGACTCGGTCACCACGATCTCACAGCGTCCACCACCGAAGAGAAAGACCGGTATGGTAGCCCCGACCAGCGGTTGTGGTGGACCATCTCACCCGCTTACGCCCGGCCCGGATGGATCCGTCGGCAAGAGTTCCGGACGTCCCGTTTCAAGCAAAGGCCGAGGTAAGCCAGGCGGAGAGATTTGGTGTGTGGGAAGAGGTGAAAACTCAGTCTCCACTACAGGGTACCTACCCGCGGAGGAGTGTGACACCTCTGACCTGGAGTTGCTCTCGGACATGGGAGACGACGTTGCTATAGACGAACTGTTTGCAGAAAAGGGCTGGGACAAAGTACCTCTCGCTTCATCCCGCAGAACCAGGGATCCACCCATGTCTACAGGGGAAAGTACACCCCGGGTGGAGGCACCAGCGCCTGAAGAGGGGTCCCGTCCCCGGCCTGCCTCTACATCCCTGGTACCATCTGTACCGAAGACCAGGGAAAAGAGACTGCTGTTGCGGGCACCAATGCCCAGATCAGATGTAATCAAGGTCCCTCGCCACCCGGACTCAATAGTTTTGCCTGGCGAAGGGGACAGAGCTACTATGCCTCCTTTGGCCAGACTACAGCGCCTATTTGGCCAGAAGGTTGCTGCAGAGTACGGATGGGAGTATCCATACTTGTCCAAGGAGCTGCTCTATGAGGTGGAAGTGTGTCGGGAGCGCTGGTACAATGACTTTGTGTGGACTCACCTTCAGATTCTACACGCCCGCAGGTACCTGGCATGCTCTCCCAAGGCCTCTCAGCGTTTTAAGGACTGCAAGGCAGAGTGGATGTTAGGATGGCACATCCATGCAGACAAAGTGCTGATCCGGCGCAAGGAAGGAGAAGATGCAGAATATCATCATGAGACCATGGACCAGCACTTGAAGCCACTTGTTCTGCCGCATCCCCGCTTCTACCTGTAGGAGAGAAAGACTCTGTTCTTGTTGAATGCTGCTGAACTTTCTGGGGCCCGTTGTCCTTGTACCCAGAGGAATGAAGGACTGTTCCTGTTTTGTTCTTCACTTTCCAGCAAGAGATCACAGACTCTGGGGTAGATAGGGCTCAAGAGAAGAGGAAAAGTTCCACGAGTGCAGTTACCGCAATGCTGTCACCAGGTGGCAGTGTTGCGCAACGTTAAACACTTTTCACACACTCACTCCTTGGAGAAAAGGGATTTCTTTACGAAAAAGTTTCTTTTCTCTCACACGAATATATGTGTCAGGGTTTATGTGTGGTAATTTTCTTTCTTTTCCCTCTGCAGGAGAGCATCCCATCAAGACCACTGAGTATGGGGTGGGTCTTAGTCAGGATGGGTGGGAAAAGCATAATGTGAATATGTGATTCAAAAAGTTATGGTTAAATGTTGTTGTTTCTTTTTTTTTTTTTATATATATATATGGCTCAGACACAATTGCTTTAGTTGATCAAGTTTTTTCAAAAAGTTTTATATTTTTTGTACAATTGTTAGTTGGTCTCTGGATTGGATTATGCCAGCCCTTGAGGGTATGATTTGTTCCAGACACTGGGGACCAGTGTCAAATTACCAGGGGGAGAGTGTAGCGGGTATGTACTTTCCCGGGTGTAATTCAAACTGGCAGAGACACCAGCGATGTGCAGTTCCTTGCGGTCCAGCGGGTGGCGCTGTCGCCTTGGGCTGGGGTTGAACCATTGCTGTGTGCTGTGCCTCCTTTTTGTCCTCCCTCGGCAGCGGTATTGTGGGGCGGGGAACCCGCCGTGCTTGCTGGGAGAAGGTATAAAGGGGCCAGCCATCTTTGTCACGGGATCGAGTCCCAGGCACCTTCAGCCTGAGGGCGGTGGTTCGTGTCGGTCCTCTAGGCGGCCTAGGCCTAGAGGACGTCCGGAGGTCGTGTTCCATCCCAGGCACCCTTAGCCTGGGGTGAGGTACTCGGATGGAGGTCTGGAGCTCAGTGCCCAACAATGAGTTCCGCGAGGGAAGGAGGTCCTAGGGAACCCAGGGATTGGGTACCCGAATCCGGAAGGCGTAATGGACCGGGGGGAGATACTCACTTGAAGACCGGGTGCAGCAGATTGCCAGTGACAGGTGAGCCTCCCATCGGAGACCGCCTGGAAGGAAAATCCCCCCCTCGCTAGGAGACCTCAGCCCACTTTCAGGGAGGAAAGTGGAGAGTTCATTGTGTCTGGGCCTACTCGCATCCACACCTCCTTGTTTGTTCTGTTCTTTAAGGGAGTCTAACTGATTATGCTGTTCACTCGAGAAGAATAAAGGAGTGTTGGACTTTAATGGCGTGGGGCTCTTTTCTGGTGGACATTGTTCAAGGTAACTCCAGGTGCACAACACTGACCCGAAGGTAGAGAAGGAACTTTGCTTACACCGCACGGACACATGTGGTGAAGGCTTGGCGTGGTGACCCCGCTCTCTCCCCTCTAAGGTACCCCTAGACAAGAGAAAGACGAGCTGATGCAAAGAGGGGAGTGAGGAGGCCGCTACACATATATATATATATATATATATATATATATATATATATATATATATAAAATTAAAAAAAAGTCCCATTACAGCTTTAACTTTAGGAAAAAAAAATACTACCTGGGTATCCTAGGGGAACAATTCCAGAGCTTTTTCTTCTGTAGATTGCCCTTCACACTGGCTGGTCCCATTCCAGTCATTCCCCTGTTTTATTAATAGTCTTCTGTGGGTTTGTAAAATCAAAACATTGGTAATGAGGAAAGAACATCCCTATAATGCTGGAAGATAAACTGAAGTGGTATAAAATCCCAGCTGTACATCAGTTTATTTTCTGTTTTTGTGGGGGGTTTTTTTACATTTAAAAATTACTTAGAAACCAATCTTCCTTATTCTACAACCATGACTATTTTATAAGGAATGTTTGCAATTTTAGCTTTAATAAAAGGAAAGTTGGTTTATTGAATTAGGTTATCTGGCCTGATGGAGTGCATTATGTGTTTTTCCTAGTGCTGGCTAATCTTAAATACTAATGAAACATTTGACCATGAGCCAAAACATATGACACTGACAAACGGTCTGCCTGGGAGTGCATAGCCAGGCCTGACTCTCAAATATCTGGGTTAGAAAGCACTCTGGAGAAAACACAGATGTCTGTCTACAGACGCTCAGTGACCCAGGATGGCACACTGTGACGTAGCAGAATGTCAGGAAATATCTACTGCTTCATTACATCAGTTTTTTCAGTGTGAAGCAGCACATAGAGATGCTACACTTTCCAGATGATGGGAAGGGGAGAAAGAACAAACTGCATGACGTTTGTTCTTTTTACAGTTTTACAATTGTCATTATTCTAGGCCTAATAATATTTAATTTATCAGTAAAGAAATGCAAATGTTTTATTATTAGTTAAAAAAACACAAAACATTTACCCGACCATGATAAATGTATTTATTATTATTATTATTATTATTGTTAATATACAGGATTTATAGAGCACCAACAGTTTGCGCAGCGCTTTACAACATGAGGGCAGACAGTACCGTTACAATACAATTCAATACAGGAAGAATTAAGCCTCGTACACACGATCGGATATCCTATGGATTCTAATCCGATGGTTTTGTCCATCGGAAATCCGATGAAGCTGACTTCCATCAGTCTTGCCTACACACCATCAGCCAAAAAACCGACCGTTCCAAACGCGGTGACGTAAAACACTCAGATGAGCCGAGAAAAATGAAGTTCAATGCTTCTGAGCATGCGTCGACTTGATTCTGAGCATGCGTGGGTTTTTTATCCGATGGACTTGCCCATAGACGATCTGAGTTTTCGATCGGTTTTTTATCCATCGGAAAAATTTAAAACCTGTTCTATTTTTTAAAACCGATGGAAAAAAGACCGATGGGTCCCATACACGATCGGTTTGTCTGATGAAAACAATCCATCGGACGGTTTTCATTGGTAAAACCGATCGTGTGTACAGGGCTTTAGAGGGCCCTGCTCGTTAGAGCTTACAATCTAGAAGGGAGGGTCAAGTGAAACAAAAAGGTAATGACTGTGGGGGGGTGAACTGATGGAGAAAATGAATATGCAGTTGTTAGGTGTGGGTAGGATAGGCTTCTCTAAAGAGGAGGGTTTTCAGGGATCGTCTAAAAGCTAATAAAGTAGGAGATAATCGGACAGATTGGGGTAAGGAGTTCCATAGGATTTGGAGAGGCTCTGGAAAAGTCCTGGAGGTGAGCATGGGAGGAGGTGACAAGGAAGCTAGAGAGCAGGAGGTCTTGAGAGAAACGAAGAGAACGATTAGGTTGGTATTTAGAGACTAAGCTAATGATGTAACTGGGGGCAAAAGTGTTTAAATGGCTTTGTATGTTGTTAGTATTTTGAATTTAATTTGTTGGGTCAGTGGAAGCCAGTGGAGGGATTGACAGAGAGGGGTAGCAGACTCAGAGCGATCGATAATGTGTATGAGTCTGGCAGCAGCAATAATGATGGATTGAAGGGAGGATAGCCTATGTAGAGGCATGCCACTGAGAAGGGAGTTGCAGTAGTCGAGGCGAGGGATGACCAGGGAGTTAATTAAGAGCTTTGTTGTGTCATTGGATAGAAAGGGACATATTTTGTAGATGTTGTAGTGGGTTGAGGTAGCAATATTTGGACAGTGATTGGATGTGGGGCTTAAAGGAGAGTTCAGAGTCCAGGACTACACTTAGGACCTTGGCATGCAGGGATGGGCTGATAGTTGTGCCATCAATTTTGACAGAGAGATCAGGGGAAGGGTCAGGTGAAGGAGGAAAAATTATTGGTTCGGTTTTGGATAGACTGAGTTTAAGGAAGTGGTGTGACATCCAAACTGATACATCTGTTATCAAATTAGTGACACGTGAGGAGACTGAGAGGTAGAGAAATATATTTGGGTGTTGTCAATGTAGAAATGGTATTGGAAGCCATGGAAGGCTATCAGCTGACCCAGGGAGGAGGTGTAGATTGAAAATATTAGAGGTCCAAGAACAGAACCTTGGGGGACCCCAACAGAGAAAGAAAGAGGAGAGGCGGAAGTAAAATTGTAAGTAACGCTAAAGGTGCTGTTGGATAAGTAGGAAGAGAACTAGCGAACAGTACAATCACGGAGACCAAAGGCGTTTTTTGAGGAGGAGGGGGTGGTCAACTGTAACAACGGAAGCAGAAAGGTCCAGGAGTAGGAGTACAGAATAGTGTCCATTGGTTTTGGCCGTTAGTAGATCGTTTTTTAGTTTTAGGAGAGCAGTTTTAGTGGAGTGTTGAGGACGAAATCCAGACTGAAGGGGATCAAGAAGGCTATTCTTGGCAAGGTGGTCGCTTAGTCGGTTGTAGACCAGACATTCAAGTAGTTTGGATAAAAAGGGGGCATAGGTTGTTAAGATTGGCTGGGTCCAGTGAGGGCTTTTTAAGTATGGGTATAAATAATTGGTCATAAAAAAAAGTTAAGGCACCCCTAACTTAAAGCGGATCTTCAGTGCATCTGAGCACCACAAAGCAAAAACACTATTTAATAAATTTTTAATATTCAAAACAAACTCTCCCATCCATCCATGTCTCCAATGCTTTATTTTGTTGAAAACTCACTTTTAAAAACACCCCCATTTTTGTATTTGGCCATCTTGAGTAAGGGAAAATGATTCATGTAGTATTTACTTCCTGGAATCCATCTTTAGATCAAGCATGCATGCAGGAGAGTGTACTTAGCTGCAGTGGCGTTGCTATGGGGATGCGGGGGCTGCGGCCCACACCGGGTGACACCCATCAGAGGGTTGACACCGGGGCCGCCGCTACACACTATAGCTTGCAGCAGAGTGGTGCAAGCAGGGCATTCAGCCATGCAGGAGAGGCTCAGGCTGCCTATAACACTCCCCAGCTGTCACTCAGGGATCTCCAATATCCCCAGAGGCAGAAGGAGTAGGTAGGCGGAGCTGGGGGTGTGGCCACCTCCTCCACTCCTCCCACAGACCCATTCATGCTGAGCCCACAGCTGAAAGAGATAGAGGCGACTGACGAGGACACAGCAGCCTCTCCCACCCGCCCGGGTCTTCATCTGCAAGCATGAGGTATGCTATAAGTTACTGCACAGCACACTGTAACTACATAAAGTCCAAACCTGCCTTGTACCACCCCCAACCTGCCCTGTACCACCCCCAACCTACCCTGTACCACCCCCAACCTGCCTTGCACCACCCCAACCTGCCCTGTACCACCCCCACCTGCCCTGTACCACCCCCAACCTGCCCTGTGCCACCCCAACCTGCCCTGTGCCACCCCCAACCTGCCTTGTACCACCCCAGCCTGCCTTGTACCACCCCAACCTGCCCTGTGCCACCCAACCTGCCCTGTACCACCCCCATTGTGCCTTTTACCACCCCAACCTGCCCTGTGCTACCTCAACCTGCCCTGTACCACCCCCAACCTGCCTTGTACTACCCCAACCTGCCTTGTACCACCCAAACCTGTCCTGTGCCACCACAACCTGCCCTGTACCACCCCCAACCTGCCCTGTACCACCCCAACCTGCCCTGTACCACCCCCAACCTGCCCTGTGCCACCCCCAACCTGCCCTGTACCACCCCAACCTGCCCTGTACCAAACTGCCCCTATACCACTCTATAACACCACTACCTGCCCTATACCACCCCAACCTGCCACTATACCACTCTATACTACCCTAATCTGCCCTATACCATTCAACCTGCCACTATACCACTCCATACTACCCTAAACTGCCCTATACCACCCCAACCTGCCTTGTACCACCCCAACCTGCCTTGTACCAACCAAACCTGGCCTGTGCCACCCCCAACCTGCCCTGTACCACCCTAACCTGCCCTGTACCACCCCCAACCTGCCCTGTACCACCCCCTAACCTTCCCTGTACCCCCCCCAACCTGCCCTGTGCAACCCCCAACCTGCCCTGTACCATCCCCAACCTGCTCTGTGCCGCCCCCAACCTGCCCTGTACCACCCCAACCTGCCCTGTACCACCCCACACTGCCACTATACCACTTTATAATACCCTAACCTGTCCTATACTATCCCAACCTGCCACTATACCACTCTATACTACCCTAACCTGCCCTATACCATCCCAACCTGCCACTATACCACCCCAATCTACCCTAACCTGTCACTATACCACCCTATACTATCATTTACAGGGGCCAGTTTGGGGTGCACCCCGTGACCGTGCGCTGCCTGCAGGGTGCTGGGCAGCCTAGACAGGAGGTAGGGTGACACCATGTTTTACAGCACCAGGTGACACCAACCCTAGTGACGTCACTGCTTAGCTGAGAAAATCCCTCCTCCTCTCCTCCGAAGACTCTTGGGATGTATGACATAATTTGCCTGGAAAAAAAAAACAGGAAGTAATCGAAGAGATTGAAAAAAAAGTTTAAAATAAGTAAATGTGATATACTTTCCCTACTATTTACTAATGCTAGCAGCATAAGGATTAAAACGATCAATGTTGATTGGGAGAGTGAATTTCTACTTTAAGTACAGTGAAGTTCCACTTTAAGTCCAGAAATTTAAAGTAAGACGAGCTGGCACTCCGGTGAAGATCCTAAAATATGATTTATTGTAATAGACGACTACAAACCAGCCTAAAATACCTGTCAATAAATTAGCCTACCCTGTTCACCATGGACTGGGCACTCTCCAATGTCTAAACGTACTCCGAGCACAGCTGCAAAATACCTGGATTCCTATTGAGGCCCAGACAAAATGGTGGTACTTGCAAGTATGATGGATTATGTGACAAGCTCTGTGCCTTCTGCTCTTGCAGTGTGCAGCGCCAGAGCAACCAATTGATGGACTCAAGTAGGGGCATGCCAATGAGTGTACGATTATTGGCTATTGCCTGCTACCTTTCAGAGCAGGCAGGCAATGGTACTAAGATTACAATTTGGCTCTGGAAGATAACTAGTTCATAGTGGGGTTGTGCTTTGTAATTTAATGATAAGTATCCCAGACCAATGCTACCGTTTCCTGTAGTGATGTTGCATCCAGTGGGTGGAACCATGGTGCACAATGAGGGATCATGAATTCAACATACCCTGAAATCTCTCAAATTGTGAAAATTCATCAGCTGGCATAGTTCTGCAAAAGAGGGAAGATTGGAGACATGGGTAGTGGGACATGAAGTAATAATTCCCTTCTTAAAAGAAGTTATTTTTTGTTAATGCGGTAACAGAGTCACTTTAATTAAACAATTTTTCACTGCAACGAGCAAGGCCAGTCAACACTTTAAGTACACCTGACTGAATATTTGGAAGAACAAAAAAAAAAACAACCTTGTAAAATCAATTTCCAGTAAAGCATTGTAATCATTTGTATTTTGCAATCTTCCAGTCTTTTAAAATACATTTTAAACTTTGAGTAAGATATTTGCCTAATGCCATATAACATATTTGTGGTATGATATTCTGCCAAGAAAAACTTTGTTCATCATGTGTACATGATTGTTGTCTTTGTTTCTTTACGTTTCTGCTCCTTTTGCAAGAACTCTTAGTCAGTATGGCTTTTGCAATTTTAGGTTTCATAATAGTTGGCCTGTGTTAAGATTCATTAGTGTTTAAGTTTTGATTTGAATCTTAAAACATAAAGACCCACAAAGCTAGTGTAGCTGTAGCGCTTAGCCCTGCGGGAGCTGCTGGATACAGTGGCAAAGCTAGATGTTCATTCACCTGGGGCAAAAACTCAGTTCAGCGCCCCCCCCAACCCTAACACGAGAGCAAAGTTTTCTATCTAGGGGGCAGGATAGACGATTAGCGGGCCAGCTCCCAGTATGCGACATTTGACCTTAACGCTGCATGTGTCGCTGCACATCTAGCGTTAAGGCCTACACAATCAGCGTGTAGGTGAGGTTTGATTTTAAGCCTCACTTCCATAGTGGATTGAGAGAGGGGCGCTGCCAGGAAAAAAGAAGTAAGTCAAGCAGCGGGTCTTTAGTAAGACCTGCTTCTGTGCACTCTTCTTACTTCCTGTTGGGGCCTCTCCTAAAACACCATGGAGGTGAGGCTTGAAATCGCCTCATTTTACAGTTAAGGCTGACTTATTGAAGGGGTGCCCTGCTGGGCTGTTTATTTTTTATTTTTTGCAGTGCCACAAATTCTAATCTGACATGAAAGTGAGGATTGATTGAAGCGATTTTAAGCCTCACCTCTGGTCAGTGCCATCTTACTAGCATCATGGGCCCCTACCAAATAGATGGTGACCTGTGGCGCGCTAGGCATGCCGCTGCAAAAAATGGTTTAAATTATGCTACATGTTATACCACATTAAATTCACTCCCTGTATACACTGTACACACTGCCCCTCTGTGTACACTGACCCATTTTTCCCTTATAATGATATTTATAAAAAACTTGTTTGGGGGGATCTTTGGTGGGCTATCAGGAGTCTAAATAGACCCCTAATGTCTCACTTTTGGGAGAGGAAACGGGACTGGGGACATAGATTCCCCAACCCCCTTCTGTGCAGCCTCAGCTGCACTGGAGATGAATGAATAGAAAGCGCTCTGAAGTTCATTTCAAAACTGAAGCATGGTAAACTCAGTTCACTATGCTTCAGTAATAAATGAACATAGTGATGATCAGTACTGATCACTTTCTGTGCTCATTAAGGAAAGGAAGGGGACAGTAAGTATGATAAAGGTCTGCAGGGGGGGGGGCATTGGGAGAGCACATCGCATGGCAGGCATACGGCAGGGGGCACACAGCGGGGGCCTGGGCACCAGGGGAAATTGCATGTGGACAGAGCGGGTGATCAGTGCAGCGGGTGGGGGAAATTAATGGAACCGATCTTCTGTGTGACTCTCCCTGCAGTGAGGAGATGCCAGCTATCAGCTGCTGCAGGGAGAGCCACACAGAAGATCAGTTCCAGTAATTTTCACCTCCCGCTGCACTGATCAGTGGCACACCTCTCAATGCAGTGCTCATGTCCTCCCTGCCCCCCTAATTCCGGACCTGGCTGGATATGATGGGTTCTCTTTTTTGCCATTAATTTTTAAACTGCTTAGTCCTAACTGACACACCTGTGTAACTTAAATGTTATTATGCTACCACTCTATAATGCACAGAAAGAAGGCCACAAGCAACTGGGTGGTAGACTGAAAGGATGTGTTATGGCAATGCAGTTAAACAATGCAGGAATCAAGGTTTAAAGATGCTGTACTAGATATAATGACCACTGACCTATAAGAGGGCAATTAACTGAACTGTATGTTAAACCAAATTTTTTATGCAAACTGGGTTAAGATTATCTACATCAACCAAATCAGAAAAAAAGGTCATCATGTGCACACTACACATAGAGCCCTAAAAGCAGGTGGATGTATTTGTTCTCGACAAAGGGGTATCCCTGGAGGTGTCTACAAGTACCTGGTGCCTAATTGTCAATGTTAGCTGGTTGTCATTGGGGCCCTTCTGTAAGCTAGTTCATGTGTAGCTGTACATTTAGGAGTGTGCAATGGGTGGCTGATGGGCTGTCTCTATTGCATCAACTATGTCAGTGTTCAGATAAGCATAGATGATTCAGCTCACCACTCCTGCTACACAAAATAATGGTCCAGATCACTTTGTGGTCTGCTTTCCTCCAGTACCCAGAACTTAGTGACTCAGTCCTCACAAACAAGTGCTCACAAGGCTCAGTCTTTCATCTCTAGTTTTTGATCGTTCTCCCTGTAGGCAGTCACAACAATGGACGTTCCAGCTCCGGTCCCAGCCCACCAAACCACCAAACCACAATCTCTCTGTGGCTCAGTCCTAATGCCGCGTACACACGGTCATTTTTCCCATCGAGAAAAACGACATTTTTCCCTTTGGACGAGAAAAACGATCGTCTGTGGGCTTTTTGTTGTTTTTCTCGACGGGAAAAACGACATTAATCACGACGAGAAAAACTAGAACATGCTCTAATTTTTCTCGTCGTGATTCCCGTCCTTTTTTGCCGCGGCAGTTTTCCCATAGGGAAACACACGGTCGTTTTTTTTCCACCAAAAAAAAAATGTCATTTAGAAACGCCCGTGTGTGAGGGGAACAAGCTGTTCCTCATTTTTCACGTCGATTTTCTCTACGGTGTTTTCACCGTCGAAAAAATTGATCGTGTGTACACGGCATTAGGCTCTTATGGACACAGGACACTTGATGTCTGCACAGGCTCAGCATAGGCACCAACAGGCATTCTCTGGTCCCCACACTGCTCTGAGATGGCACCCTGGTTTCTGTATAGTCCCAGCCAATTCCTAGAATTGCCTGGGAAAGGTTCTGTCTCTTCTCCATTTATCAGCAGGGATTTCTGGGTACTGAAGTCCACCACTCAAAAGCTGGAATTGCACAGAACTCCTTGTGGACTACATATTCCAGTGTCTATGGCTCTACATACCAGTTGCTAGGGTATCTTGGTGACGTTCTGACTTCAATCGTTTCCAAGTCCCTAAATCAGGACATACAGTGTGTATATATATATATATATATATATATATATTTATATATATATATATATATATATATATTGTATACAGTATATATGTTTCACCTGCTGCAGTCTTTTTTAAGATCAGTAATCTATCAGAAAGTGTTGAAGCCAGAGGATCAGCATAATAGCCGAGCAAGTAGCATTCTTAAAAGTAGATTGACAATAGTTGACCATGCATATTACTTATGACAGGTTTCTTTGGGTGGGAGCAACATGAGGCTAGAGAAAAAGGTCAGTCCTTAATAGGACCAAAACTGGGAGAGCTTCAGAAAGTTGATACAACCACTGTCTTCTTATGTTTCCCCAGACGTCTGGATGTCTGTGACAATCCGAAAAAAAAAAAAAAAAAAACTTTCTTTGCATAACTTAATTTCAGTCTTCAATGTTTTTCTTATTAGCTTTTAATTCCCTTTAGTGCCCATGGAAACATCATGACAGTCAAGTATGCATTGTGTAGTCACAGAATAATATGCTAGCATGCTTTCATACTGAAATTGATCACATCTTGATCAGTGTAGGAAATACGTTTTTTTGTATAGACTGTAGACTAGGTTGATAGCAAAAAAAAAACGTAGTTTTACATTCAAGACAATTTAAAAGGGCTTGAAATCTTCTCTTTCAAATAATGCAAAATATATTTTTTTATTATTTAGAGACTAAAAATTTAAAGCTGATTTATTTTTTTGCTGCACTAATATTAGTATTATACTGTATAAGAGAGCAGATATAATTAGTAATTGAATGAATAGAAATAATAATTTTCCCACTGATCTTTTATCTTCTACAGTCAGTTCTAGTTCGTTTTGTGAAAGTAATGTACTGGAACCACATAGATAAAAAAAAAACTGTCAAGAAAAAGGCCCAATCATACCAGGGTGCTGCGATAATGCACACGCAATGCATAGTAACAAGCATTAAAGCTGAACTCTAGGCAGACGTAAAAGACACGTGCGTGCAGATCTGTAATGATGAATACATCATTAAATGTATTTTTTAATGCAATTAGTGTTAATACCTGAACTTGATCTGGTATCATCCACTTTTAGTTTAGTATGGCACAGCTGGAGTGTGAGAGGAAGAAGCATAAGAAGCCAAAGTACTGACAAGGAGCATGCTAATAGGAGGTGAAAGCAAAGTGACAGAGAGATGAGATCATCACTGTGCTGCTTCTCCTTTCACTGTCCATTTACAGGCTTGGGTGGGTCCAGAACAGTCTGGGTTCAAAGGAAGTGGTTTGAATGATTCTGAACAGTGGTGGCCCGTAATGCAGGGCAAAGGGGCTGCCCCCCCCTTATCCATGCATCCGGCGCCCTAATCTACATGCGGGCTGCTGGATGCATGGATTCCAATGTTTGTTTGTTTTTTTAAGCATATAATTAGAGCCCAAGGCTCTAATTGGCTTAAAAAAGGGTGGACTTGGGTGCAGAGCACCTTGCCCCGAGCCCACCCACTTGTATGACAATAGCAAATTAATATTTGCTATTGTTTCCTGATTCTCTTCCCGGCCAATGAGGAAGCCCCGATTAGCCTGGGAGTCTTAGGATTCCCTGGCCAATCATGTCTCAGGACACACTTCCTGTTCCGCCGGGAGGAGAAGCGGTCAGAGTGGCCCCGCTCTTCTTTTACACTTGTACGGGGGGGCGGGGGGTTGGGGCTGGGGGTGATCACCGCCGTTCGTCTCTGGCATGGGGTGGGGGGGGGTGGGTGGTGTTAGTTTTCTGCCCCTTCAAAATATTGAGCACCAGCCGCCACTGACTCTGAATGTCAGATTGACAGGTTCTTGTGGCAGATAAGAAGTACTGCTGGGGAGAGCTCTGCATTGAAAATGAATAGTGCAAAACGTTGCATTTTTAAAATGTATCTGTTAGGCTCCATGCACACTGGACGCTAAAAAAAGCTATAAAAAATGGCAGTAGCTTTGCAGGGAGCCTTTCAACGTTTTTTAGCGTTTTTGCAATAGCGTTTATTAGCGTTTTTCAGTGTTAGCGTTCTTTAGCTTTTTTTTTTAATGGATCAAAAAATGCTAAAAAATGCTGGCGAGCTGCGTTTTTGAGCGTTTATTAGCGTTTTCTGCGTTTCGCCTTTTTTTTGCGTTTTTCCAGCTGAAAAAACGGCACTTTGAACGCAAATTTCTTGCGTTCAGAAAAAAGCCCATAATCTCCACTGCTCATTAACGCTAAAAAACATCCATGTGTGCATGGACACATAGGCTAACATAGAGTGCAGTTTATGGGCTTTTAAAAAAAACGCCCAAACGCCAAAAAAACTGCAGTTTATGAGCTTCAGTGTGCATGGAGCCTAATGGTACATTAAATATTATTATTTTTTATTTTTTTTGCTGGAGTTCTGTTTGAAGCACATTGATACATTGTAATGCCATTCCTTCTGTAGTATGTTGAGGTGTGCTGCATTGCTGAAAACACACAGTTTTTGGTCAATTGTGGTTAGACAGCCAAGTCAAATGAATGGGCTTCCCTAATGCAAGGCCCATTAAAGTGGAGTTCCACCCAAATTTGGAACTTCCGCTTAATCTACTCCTCGCCCCCTTACATGCCACATTTGGCATGTAATTTTTTTTGGGGGGGGGAGTGGGGGCTTCAGTAGGAGTGGGACTTCCTGTCCCACTTCCTCCTTCCGCCCTGGGGGTCGCCTAGGCGATATGTCATATCGCCTTTTGGCGGCCCCTCCCTGTAGGCCAGTGGTTCTCAACCTTTCTAGTGCCGGGACCCCTTGATAAAGTTTCCCAAGTTGTGGGGACCCCTAAAAGTAAAGTTTTTTTCGCAGCTTGGGTTGTCAGCACCCAAGGCAAGACAAGTAATTTGCGCCCCTAACCCATGGACATTTAGCACTCACTGAGTCCCTTCCACTCGTACAGTATTAAAACCCCTTATAATACATTTTAAGATGTACCACTCTTTCTTTTTGCTCTCCTTTTTTCCCTTTTATCTCTCTCTAACCTTATTTCTTGTCCCCCATCCCTCTCTATAGATTGTTGTCTCTCTTATTGTTTCTCTTCTTTTTTCTTTGTTCCTGCCCCTCTTTTCCTCTCCCTTCCATGTATTCTCTATTTTTATTCCTTCTCTTACTCCTTGGTGGGGGGGGGGAATGGGTTGAGTGACAATATTAGTTGGAGTTCTGATCAGCCAACTTAGGTGCTCCTGATCAAAGTCATTTGCTGATCTGAGAACTGTAGTGGGGACTTTTAATGGCAACTATAATCACAGGTTGTATTACTCACTGTGTCTCCGGCTTTACTGTGTCTCCGACTTTGTGGTGTCTCGTAGCAGTGACACCTATGCCGAAATCAGCATATAGGGTCTCCTCCAGCCCCTCCCACTTCACATTCCTCACCAGTCAGCTGACCTCTAGTCTCTGCCACCCAGCCATGCCGTGAACTGAATGGGCGGCTGCAAAGTGGCTGAGTGGGTGGCTGTGAGCTCTAGGAACAGCCCAGCTGGGCAGCCACAGGCTCCAGGGACAGCCCTGCTGGGCGGCCGCAAAAAGGCTGGGAGAGTGGTGCGAGCTTCAGGAACAGCCCAGGATTTGGTGACCCCTGGCAAATCATCATTCGACCCCTGAGGAGGTCCCGACCCCCAGGTTGAGAACCACTGCTGTAGGCGATCACCTGGGACGTGACAGGTCCCAGTCAATCGCCTGTCCACTCAGAGAGCGCTGCGCTGTTCGCACATGCGCAGTGACTGCCCGGCCGTGAAGCCGAAAGCTGTCACGGTCGGGTGCCCACACTATGAATGGAGGCGCCGGCGGAGAAGGGGGGAGAGGAGCGGAGCTCCGGGCGTCGCGTCGCTGGACAGTGGAACAGGTAAGTGTATGTTTATTAAAAGCCAGCAGCTACACTTTTTGTAGCTGCTGACTTTTAATAAACATAAAAAAAGGCTGGAACTCCCCTTTAATACACTTTAATGTGGACTGGGCTGGTGAGAATGGGTTCTAATTGTCAAGCAATGTAAGGACATTCAACACCCCAGGTCCCAGATTCACAATGCGGTCATTGTGTATGTTATAATGACATCGTCACATGTGCTTATGTAGCGGGGGTCTAAATTTAGGGGGGATACACCTGGGTGGTAGTATGACCCAGGTGTGTGTAAATCCTAGAGGATTTGGACCACTTTCAGTCGTGGAGGACTTTGGTGGTGTACTATTCTCCTTGGCCTGGGGTGGCGGTGTTCCCACAGGTCGAGGTAGAATTACTGCCGCAGTGCTGTCCTTTTTGTCCCGTTCCGGCAATGGTACAGCGGGGGCGGAGAACCTGCTGTGGCGTCACGGGAGGAGATAAAGGGGAGAGACGCCCTTGCCACGAGGTCTTCTACATCCGGTGCCCAGGCACCTTAGGCCTGGTGCGGTCGGTCCGGAGTTCCGGCCCAGGCGCCCATGGCCTGGTCGGAGCAGTGTTGGCGTCCATCTCAGGCACCTTAAGCCTGGGGTGAAGTACTACACCGGAGGCCTGGGGCCCAGTAACTTCGACTGGGCTCCGCAAGGGTGGATGAGTCCGAGGGACCCTGAGGTGGATGGGGCCCGTGTCTGAGGTGAGGAAGCCGGAGAGGTTACCCGTCTGGAGAGTCCGGAGCAGCATCAACCCGGTGACAGAGGGGCCTCTGGTAACTCCCTTGGAGGGACATCTTCCCCCTGACAGGGGCCGCAATGCAGCAAAGGTACTCCATTCATGTTCTTCAGAGTCGCTGGTAGAGACTCATATGTTTCAAGTTCCTCTCTCTAGCCAATGGCTATAGCAACCACTGGTGAGACCACAGTGGTTTAGTTTATCATTAGGACAGTGCCTCGACCTGCTCACCCCACCATATTGAACTGTTTATGGATCTCAACTAATTGGCTAACAAAGAACTGTTTATTGTGTGTTACAATAAAATAAGTGTTGGATCCTTATTGGTGTGTGGAACTCTGGTTGATGGGAGTGAAGGGGAGTGTCAGCACAGCAGGACTTGGTTGTGAATAGAAACACACAGGCCCGAGAAGAATACTTGGTACTGGCCTTCACCTCACCTGCTGCAATGGGGAGGACATGGGCCGTAGCGCATCTCACCCTCACGTACAACATACCCCTAGACAGAGAAGAGGGGGTGAGGCCGCTACACTTATATGAACCTTCTGCACAAAGTTATATTGTACTCATCCAAGAGAAGATAAAGACTAAAGGAGAATGTCTTTTCAATTATTTTTTTATTTTTTTAGTTAATTTTTTATATAAAAAAAACAATGTTTCTAGGTATGTTGGAAACAATATATGTAAATGGGGACAGCCATATTTGCTCATTACAGATGCAGGCTCTGACTGAGCCTTGAAAAGCAGTAAAAAAATAGCAGAAAAATAGTTGAAAAATGCTACAGGTTTTCTGGATTGCTAACTGGATGGACATTTTTCTGTTCAGCAATCCAGTAAGTTTAGCCTGGGGCCATATCAGACTACTGGCGCTCTGTTAGCTCCATCCGTATGCCACTGCAACCTATACAGCATAATTGCTTCATTCTTTTTATTGTAGATTTAAACCCCAAATAATAAAAACCCATGATGCTGCTAGTGTGGTTAAAACAGAGAAATAGTTTGACATTTGAACTGTATGAACATATATGGATATGTTGGTTGGACAGTTTCCAGAAACAGACTGATGTCTTCAGTCCCGGGTAATTGATAAAAGGAGAAATACAAGAGAGACTAGGCTGATGGGACTTTTGGTTGGAGATGGTATGTCTGTTGTTAAGGTGAGCACACAAACAAAAATACTTTAAGAAAATATAAATGTATTAATAGTATAAGATAAAAATGACACAGTCATAATACATAGACCATGAGTTGATGCTTGATGTATGAAATTAGATGCTTGATTATGCAGGAAGCCAACATATTTCACAAAATGCTTCTTCAGGGCACCGCATACATCTATGTTTTCATCTGGTCTAAAAAATTGAACCACTCACATGCATCATTACCCGGGCATCAACATCGCCGAAGTGTCCCCTGTGGCTATTCACCCGGTGGGAGCCAGACCCACCAAGATGGCAAGTGGGGGTATTGGATCGTTTAGCAACCAAAATAGTGCATTCAAGGGAATCTAGTCAGTAGATGGTGATGGGTGAAGATGTGCACAGTGCCTTGGTGATCAATCCGACAGTGACATATATTTCGCTGTACTGGCATGAAGATGTGCGTGTCGAACTGTATGAACAGTTGAATTTTTCCATTTATTCCATTTATTTTAACTTCTCGACAAACCATTCTAGAATGTCTATTCCACAAAAGAAAAGTGGGAAATGTATAGTGCAGAGCCTACGTGTTTGCTTTTCAAACTGAAGTATTACATAAACTAAACATGTAGACAATGTTTGGTTTCTGTAATAATGTGATCTATGACAGTAAAACCTTGGTTTGAGAGTAACTTGGTTTGAGAGCGTTTTGCAAAACAATCAATTTTTTTTAAATAAATTTTGACCTGATATACAAGCGATGTCTTGATATACAAGTAGCGTCATGTCACAACTGAGAATAAAAGAGAAGAGAGGTGCCTCTAAGTGTAGCAATATGGGTACATTTAGGCCCCTTTCACACGGGCGGACCGTATGTCCATTTTTCACCCATCCGTTTTCGGATGAAAAATGGAAATACATGTATCCCTATGGGATAGCGGATGGCAGCGGATGAACATCCGCTGCCATCCGATCTTATCCGTGCCCGCAATGCTCCGTTTTTCAGGATAGAAAAATCTATATTTTTCTATCCGTCTGCGGAGCGGATCGGATGAACACGGACAGACGGTCCGTGTTCATCCGATCCCCCATAGGGGAGAGCGGAGATCTGACAGGGCGGTCCCTGCACAGTGTGCGGGGACCGCCCAGTCATCTGCCGGCTCAGCGGGGATCAACGGAGCGATCCCCGCTGAGCAAGCGGAGGTTCACGGGGCGGATCATGACTGATCGGTCCCGTGTGAAAGGGGCCTTACTGAAGGTACAACATTTAGCAACATATTGCTACACTTAGAGGTGCCTCAATTCTCTTTAATACTCTGTAGCTCCTGCTGGATTTTGCTTCTAATCCCCTTGTGGAGGCTGCCATTTGTGGATGGACATTTTATAGTTACACAACCTATCGCATTGCTATAATCTTTTTATATCAACTATAAACTGAGGGACTTATGAATAAATGGTTGTGGAACGAATCATTTGAGTTTCCATTATTTCTTATGGGGAAATTTGCTTTGATATACAAGTGCTTTGGATTACAAGCATGTTTCTGGAACTAATTATACTCGCAATCCAAGGTTTTACTGTATTTGGAAAAGAAGAAATTTGAGCCAGCCATTCTACTAAAATACCTAGGTGTAAATAGTTTAACATAAATATATTGTTCTCTGCAGGAGATAATAGCTTTCTGCAGGCATGACATGCGCGTGAAGGTACAACTTTTGACCTGCTATTTATTGCTTAGTTGCTTCAGTTTTATAACAACTAATTTCATAATCTTGGATGCCTACATTACAAAATTACTTGATAAGAGTAAAATTAAGTCCGGATGAAATGCGATGGAATCTCCCCAGAACTACTAATGTGACAAAATAAATCTTATGCCTGTACTTGCTGATTAAACATGTTCCAGACTTCTTAGAAAATAAATCTTTATCAGTGTTGGTACAACATGCCAAAGAGTGAACTATCTTAGACAGAATTCACTTACTTGTATTCTTTAATAATATCATGAACTGTATCTTCATAAATCATGGACATCATGATGGTAACACATACTGGCTAATCCCAGCAGAAAAGAATATGTAATGATATTACCGTAATTCAAAATCAAATAAAATCTTTCCACTCTCTCTTGGTTTTAGGGTTAGCTGCATTTATTAAAATCTGAATAAGCCTTGGGAACATATCTTTTGTGGCTCACAGTACAATATGATGGCCTTATTCACTGACTCCTAATACTATATTTTTCTGTTTTCCAACAAATTTATGTATACATGTGCTTTTTTGATTGTAATCTCTAAATAGAGCACTAGGGCCAGAGCTGTCACTCCTTGCCTCTCTGCTCTCAAGCTGCCTGTTCCCTCCCTTAGCCCAACAGCTAACAGCTTGGTGCCAGAGCCCAGGATCCTGTTCATGCTCCATACTACTGTTTATTTCAAACAAAACAGGCACACATCTATGACGTATTTAAAGTGGTTGTAAACCCGTTTAAAAAATAAAAAAACACCTGCAAGACAAAGCCATAATGAGCTAGTATGACTAGCATACTATCTCATTATGTATGACTTACCTTAGATCGGGGCCCCCGAAGCCGTCCTCATCTCCCCCTCCAGCCGCAGCCATCGCTCCACAGATACCCTGAAGGTTACTTCCGTGTATCGCCGCTCCGGCCAATCACAGCGCCGCTCCGACGCTGTGATTGGCCGGAGTGGCGAAGACGTCACGCCGCGCAAGCGCGCGGGAGCCCTCAAATCCGGCTAAGCCGGATTTGTGAATGGGAATTCTGACTGAATGCACCGTGGTCTACGGCGCGCATGCGCCGTAGACATCGGTGCATGTCTTTTTATGCAAATATCTCCTAAACCGTGTAGGTTTAGGAGATATTTCTTGCACCTACACGTAAGCCTTAATCTAGGCTTACCTGTAGGTGCAAGTTGCATACGTGGGTTTACAACCACTTTAGGATCCAACTTTGAAGACATTGACATTGAAGAGCACTAGAACTGTATTTAGATATCATGCTGTCCTAGCTACACCAAAAAATACCTTTTTGTACAAGTCCCACCTCTTTTATCATGTGACTATTTTA
Organism: Rana muscosa; assembly: GCA_029206835.1. NCBI lineage: Eukaryota > Metazoa > Chordata > Amphibia > Anura > Ranidae > Rana > Rana muscosa. The sequence goes on from CM055121.1 coordinate 846,204,962, forward strand.
CTAAAAGCATTATACAAAAAAAGAGAAAGAAAGAAAAGATGCTTTTGTATTTACTTAAAGTAGAACTATAGGCAAAACTTTTTTTTGTAGTTTTGGATAAAGCAAGAAAATGTTACAACCCCTGTCATTTTCCTTCACTTCCTGTCCCATAGCTAAACAGGAAGTAAGAGCAAATCCCTGCAATTTAAGGGTATCCCTTAGGGCAGTGGTCATCAACCATGTCCTCAGGGCCCACTAACAGGCCAGGTTTGCAAGATAACTAAAAAAAAATCACGGGTGATATCATTTGCTGCTCAGTGATTGCAGTATTCTAGTCTGCATCTCCCCAATGTAATACATAAAAATTCAGCACTGGTGGATATCATCAAAAATGGTTAAATGCAGTGCACCTGTCATTGTGTACTGGTTCAAGGAATCAAGTAATCATGTAGGTCCACTGACAAAGTGTGTCCATATTACAGTTCCATTATAATTACAAACACCAATAAAACCTAACTCCACCCAAACATTTATTTGTGAAAACCACAAATGACATTATCACATTTGTTAAATACTTTAGATGATTATGGCTTTGTATAAAGCCATGTGCTTTAACACCTAGGTTTAGATTACCTAAAAGATGTGTAGCGGGGTCTCTAAATTTAGGTGGGACACCCAGGTGTGTAAGTATGGGAATAGTGGACCATTTGTGTTCGTGGAGGATTGGATGGTGTAATAATCTCTTTGGCCTCTGGGTGGCGGGGTACCTGGAGGCTCAAGGTAGATTTGCCATGATAGTGCTGCCCTTTTTGTCCCTTTCCGGAGATGGTACGGCGAGGGCGGGGAACCCGCCGTGGTGTCGATGGGAGGAGATAAAAGGGGGAAACGCCCTAACCACAAGGTCTTCAGGAGGATCTTCTTCACACGCCCAGGCACCTTAGGCCTGGGTGCGGGCGGTTCTGGATTCCGGCCCAGGCGCCCTAGGCCTGACCGGAATGGAGTTGGAGTCCATCCCAGGCACCTTCAGCCTGGGGTGAGGTACTAAACTAGGAGGCCTGGGGTCCAGTGACTTTGACTGGATCCCACGAGGGTGGAGACGTCCGAGGGTCCCTGAGGTGGATGGGGCCCATGTCTGAGGTGAGGAGGCCGGGGAGGTTACCCGTCCGGAGAGTCTGCAGCAGCATCAACCCAGTGACGGATGGGCCTCTGGTAACTCCCTTGGAGGGACATCTTCCCCTGACAGGGGCCGCAACGCAGCGAAGGTACTCCTATCTACATTCTCTTGAGTCGCTGGTAGAGACTCTCAGATTCTAAGTCCTTTCTAGCTGAATGCTATAGTAACCGCTGGCGAGATTGCAGTGGTTTAGTTAATAACCAGGATAGTGCCTCGACCTGCTCATTCCCCGTATAAAAATGTTACCAAGTCGCAACCAGTTGGCTACTGAAGCACTGTTTATTGTGAGATGTACAATAAAGCAAGAGTTGGACTGTGATCGGTGTGTGGAACTCTGGTTAATGGGAGCAGAGGGAAGTGTTGACACAGCAGAACTGTATTCTAGACAAAAGCACATAGGCCCGAGGAAATATCTGATACTGGCCTTCACCTCACCCACAGTTATGGGGAGGACATGGGCCGTAGCGCATCTCACCCTGTCGTGTGACATACCCCTAGACAAAGGAGACGGGGTGAGGCCGCTACAGATGTTTTCAGGTACTATAGAATCTTAGGCTGGATTCACACCTATGCAGTTTTAGTGCTTTTTGCATTTGTAGATTTGTACTAAAGTACATTTACTATGGTTTCCTATGAAACACGTTATGTAGTTCAAATCTGCAAAATGCAAAAAACACAAAAAATGCATAGATGTGAATCCAGCCTCAGAGCCCACTACAATGCCAGACCATGTCTTTAAGAGAAATGTAATTAGAAGTTGCCTGTAGACCCCTAGGCATGATAGAAAAAATATATATCTCTTGAGCTGAGATAAACTAAGGTGACCAGATTTTTAAAATGAAATCCGGGGACATATTTTTATTTTTTTTACTAGTAATGGCGGGTATCAGCAACTCTCTGCCCGTCGCCGCCGCTGCCCGCCTCACAGCCTGTCAAGTCTTACTCTCCGGGCCCCGGATACTGCTGGGTGGGGAGGGGAGGAAGATCACCCCACCAGGGAAATCAAGGAGATAAGCAGCCAGGTGGCTGGCCGGGACTTGGGCCAAGGCAGAAGAACATGTGAGCGGAGCTGAATGGGCATGCACCCGAAACTGAAGAAATATTCCCTCCACTCCGACCAGCACATGATCATCAGAAAGGGGCACAGATAATGGAAAAAAATACACCCCCCCCAAGCTAGTAGGTGTGGTGGAGCGGGGGGGTTTAATTCAGAATGTATTTTTTTTTATTCTGCACTGACTGTCTTTGAAATTGCCCCAGCCCCTGTTCAAATCCAATCCGGGGACAAAACCGAGGACAGACTTGGTCCGGGGACAGTGTCCTCAATCCGGGGACTGTCCCCTGAAACCGGGGATGTCTGGTCACCCTAAGATAAACTGCATGGTTTAAAATAAATAAAAACAAATGTTTGGTGGCAATGACCAATCTACAGACATGTACCTGCATACTTACATACATTTATTGTGGACTACATGGGAAAGGACGTACTTCCTGCCAACTTGAAACTAGCTATAAAATATTTTGCTGCTGTTTTTCATAGAACACTGGATTACAGTACCAAAGAGGATTGGACCTTGTGTCTCTATAGCCCACAATGACCCCTGTGTGTCATCTGTGTTCCTTTCTGGAGAGGTTTTCTGTCAAGAGAACTCCAGAAAGTAAAATTATAACATCATAGTGATGTTCATAATTCCATTATTATGCTAAATGCAATTATATGATTTTCTAACCAAAATGTTAGAGAAATTTAGCTTACCTTGATCCATGTGATATATGCAATATGATTGCAGTAACCAGTTCCTTTGTTGGAAGAGTTGCCAGTAATCTTGGGGATTCTTCACACATCATAACTTACCTTGTTGGCCTTTTAGTTCCAAATGAACCCATGAGGGGCCTCGGGCCTACACATGTCTGTACTTTAACATGTATACTTATAAGCTTAATGTATGACAATGCTAGTATCAACCTTGGCGTCAAGAAAAAAATCTATAAGAAAGCACTCATACTTTTAGTTGTCTAACTTCTATATTTTGTAAGCTATAGAGCTTTTTGCCCTACAATGCATAATAAAATAAATAACTGGTTATTTACAGTACCGACAGCAAATGTAATGGAGATTCCTATAAGCCTTTAAGTTCCAATTACTCAAATACTCTGCTACACAGCACTTAAAGTGGAAGTAAACCCTCCTATCATTTTCAGGCAAGGAAGCTGCCATCTTGGCCTCTGTTTAACCACTTAAGCCCCGGACCATTTCGGGCCATTAGGACCAGGCCTGTTTTTGGGATTCGGCACTGCGCTGCTTTAACTGTAAATTGTGCGGACATGCAATGTTGTACCCAAATGAAATTTGCGTCCTTTTCTTCCCACAAATAGAGCTTTCTTTTAATGGTATTTGATTGCCTCTGCGATTTTTATTTTTTGCGATATAAACAGAAAAAGACCGAAAATTTTGAAAAAAAATGATATTTTCTACTTTTTGTTATAAGAAAAATCGAATAAACTCAATTTTAGTCATACATTTAGGCCAAAATGTATTCAGCCACATGTCTTTAGTAAAAAAAATGTCAATAAGCGTATATTTATTGGTTTGCGCAAAAGTTATAGCGTTTACAAACTAGGGTACATTTTCTGAAATTTACACAGCTTTAAATTTATGACTGCCTATCTCATTTCTTGAGGTACTAAAATGGCAGGGCAGTACAAAACCCCCCCAAATGACCCCATTTTGGAAAGTAGACACCCCAAGGAAATTGCTGAGAGGCATGTTGAGCCCATTGAATATTTTTTTTTTTTGTCCCAAGTGATTGAATAATGACAAAAAAAAAAAAAAATTACAAAAAGTTGTCACTAAATGATATATTGCTCACACATGCCATGGTTATATGTGGAATTGCACCCCAAAATACATTCTGCTGCTTCTCCTGAGTACGGGGATACCACATGTGTGGGACTTTTTAGGAGCCTAGCCACGTACGGGACCCCGGAAACCAAGCACCGCCTTCAGGATTTCTAAGGGCGCAAATTTTTGATTTCACTCCTCACTACCTATCACAGTTTCGAAGGCCATAAAATGCCAAAATAGCACAAAACCCCCCCAAATGACCCCATTTTGGAAAGTAGACACCCCAAGCTATTTACTGAGAGGCATGTTCAGTCCATGGAATATTTTATATTTTGCCACAAGTTGCGGGAATATGACAAACTTTTTTTTTTTTGCACAAAGTTGTCACTAAATGATATATTGCTCACACATGCCATGGGCATATGTGAAATTACACCCCAAAATACATTCTGCTGCTTCTCCTGAGTACGGGGATACCACATGTGTGGGACTTTTTGGGAGCCTAGCCGCGTACGGGACCCCAAAAACCAAGCACCGCCTTCAAGGTTTCTAAGGGCATAAATTTTTGATTTCACTCCTCACTACCTATCACAGTTTTGAAGGCCATAAAATGTCAAAATAGCCCAAAACCCCCACAAATGACCCCATTTTGGAAAGTAGACACCCCAAGCTATTTGCTGGGAGGCATGGTGAGTATTTTACAGCTCTCATTTGTTTTTGAAAATTAAGAAAGACATTTTTTTTTCTTTTTTTTTTCTTTTTTTACATTTTCAAAACTTTGTGACAAAAAGCGAGATCTGCAAAATACTCAACATACCTCTCAGCAAATAGCTTGGGGTGTCTACTTTCCAAAATGGGGTCATTTGGGGGAGTTTTGTGCCATCTGGGCATTCCATGGCCTCCGAAACTGTGATAGGCAGTGAGGAGTGAAATCAAAAATTTACACCCATAGAAATCCTGAAGGCGGTGCTTGGTTTTTGGGGTGCCGTACGCGACTAGGCTCCCAAAAAGTCCCACACATGTGGTATCCCCGTACTCAGGAGAAGCAATAGAATGTATTTTGGGGTGTAATTCCACATATGCCCATGGCATGTTTGAGCAATATATAATTTAGTGACAACTTTTTGTACATTTTTTTTTTTTTGGTCATTATTCAATCACTTGGGACAAAAAAAAAAATATTCAATGGGCTCAACATGCCTCTCAGCAAATAGCTTGAGGTGTCTACTTTACAAAATGGGGTCATTTGGGGGGGTTTTGAACTGTCCTGGCATTTTATGCACAACATTAGGAAGCTTATGTCACACATCATCCACTCTTCTAACCACTTGAAGACAAAGCCCTTTCTGACACTTTTTGTTTACATGAAAAAAAAAAATTTTTTGCAAGAAAATTATGTTGAACCCCCAAACATTATATATTTTTTTAAAGCAAAGGCCCTACAGATTAAAATAGTGGGTGTTGCATTTTTTTTTTCCACACAGTATTTGCGCAGCGATTTTTCAAACGCATTTTTTGGGGGAAAAACACACTTTTTTTATTTTTAATGCACTAAAAAACACTATATTGCCCAAATGTTTGATGAAATAAAAAAGATGATCATAGGCCGAGTACATGGATACCAAACACGACATGCTTTAAAATTGCGCACAAACGCGCAGCGGCGACAAACTACATTCATTTTTAAAAGCATTTAAAAGCCTTTACAGGTTACCACGTTAGATTTACAGAGGAGGTCTACTGCTAAAATGACTGCCCTCGATCTGAACTTCGCGGTGATACCTCACATGCATGATGCAATTGCTGTTTACATATGACGCTAGACCGACGCTTGCGTTCGCCTTTGCGCAAGAGCAGGGGGGGACAGCGGTGCTTTTTTTTTTTTTTTTTTTTTTATTATTTATTTGGCTTTTTTATTTTATTTTTAAACTGTGCCTTCCATATTTTATTTTTTTACCATTTTTATCGTTATCTCAGGGAATTTAAATATCCCCTATGATAGCAATAAGTAGTGACAGGTACTCTTTTTTTGAAAAAAAATGGGGGGTTAGACCCTAGATCTTTCCTCTGCCCTCAAAGCATCTGACCACACCAAGATCGGTGTGATAAAATGCTTTCCCAATTTCCCAATGGCGCTTTTTATATCCGGGGGGGGGGGGACATTCCCTCCCACTGCTTGTAAAAGCAGTCTAGAGGCTAATTATCTGCTAGAATTGCTTTTACATGAAAGTCGGCTGCTGGCTGAAAAGAATGATACCAAGATGATACCTAAACCCGCAGGCATCATTCTGGTATAAACATTCAAAGTCCAGCAACATACCAGTACGTTGCTGGTCCTTGTTGGACATGTATTGTAATCTTTTTTTTCATACAGCCTATTGGCTGAACGAAAAAAAGAGATTGATTGGTGGGTATGCCCACCATTAGAATACCTCCCTTCATCCACCCACTTCTAATGATGGGCATATATGCCGAAGCATGGGGGCATCCTCCCGCAAAAAAGTTATGCCGCGTACACACGGTCAAGCCTTCGTCGGAATTTCGAACGTATGTACGCGGCATAAAAGGTTATGCCGCGTACACACGGTCGGACTTTTCCACGGGCAAGCCTCCGTTGGAATTTCGACCGTATATACGCGGCATTAGGAGCAAAATCGCTCCTCCGCCCCTGCTGCCCCCATGCTTCGGCATATATGCTCTTTTTTTTAACTGTGGTGGTGAAATCACCTCCTACAGCGTTGGAGTCACGGCTTTATGTATCGTGGGAGCAAACGCTGTTGCTGTCAAGATAAATAATTCCGCGCTGCAGTTGAATGGCGCACCTGAAAACAAAAAATTACATACCTGAAAAGCAAGCATGATAAAACATTGCAGAATAGAATACAGTAAAAAAGAGCAGAACAATAGAGAGAAAATAGAGAGAGAGAGAACAATAAAACGACAACTATTTTTGGTTTTTTTATTTTATTTTTTTTTGTGTTTTGTTTTTTACGTTTTTTTTTTCTTTTTTACACTTTTTTTTGTAACTTTACAACTGTAATGGTTCGGGTCTCTCAAAATGTAATGGCATCTTGGGAGACCCTGTGTAAGTGTGTCCTTGTCTGTGAAATGCTGTACCCTACGCTAAAACTTCACTTTTGAGTGGTAGCGTTCAAAACATTCACCTTGGCAAAGACCAGGCTTGTCAGGACAGAGTGGACAAAAACTACGGGTGTCACGCCTAAATCCGCGCTTGCTACAGACACGACATCTTTTTTGGGGGTGGCTTTGGGTAGGGGTACTCGGGAGGACATACGAATAATGCCTCTCATGCAGCCGGCTTACTGCATTTGGTAGGGGATGGTGAGGTGCAGAACCGCCTGGATACAGGAGTTCTGTGACTATCTCATTCTGGAATTTTAGAAGAGATAACGTCCCGCCTGAAGCTCTGTATAGCACATGAGCGTTCAGCAAAGCCAATTGGAATAATGATAGAGACACTTTTTTGTACCAGCGTCTCGCCTTACGGTCAATTAGATACGGCGCCATCAACTGGTCGTTGAGGTCCACCCCTCCCATATTTTGGTTATATTCGTGGACACAGAGGGGTTTCTCCACAACACCAGTCGCCGTACGAATTTGGACTGTCGTGTCTGCATGAAGGGAGGTAAGAAGGAAAACATTCTTATTGTCCCTCCACTTCATAGCGAGCAAGTTATTACACTTCAAGCAGGCTCTCTCCCCCAGCCTAAGACGGGCATCTACAAGCCGCTGGGGAAAGCCCCGGCGATTAGGTCGCACGGTGCCACATGCTCCAATCTGATGATCAAACAAGTGACTAAACAGTGGCACGCTCGTGTAATAATTGTCCACATACAAGTGGTACCCCTTTCCGAATAAGGGTGACACCAAGTTCCACACTATCTTGCCAGCGCTCCCTATGTAATCCGGGCAGTTGACCGACTCAATCTGACTATCTTTTCCCTCATAAACCGTAAAGTTCACTACATAGCCTGTTGCCCTGTCACAGAACTTGTAGAGCTTGACCCCGTATCTGGCACGCTTGCTGGGAAGGTACTGCTTGAAAGACAAGCGGCCAGAAAATTTAATCAGGGACTCATCAACGCAGACAACTTGATCGGGAGTAAACAAGGCTGCAAAACGTTCGTTGAAGTGGTTTATGAGGGGCCGAATTTTATAGAGCCGGTCGTATTCAGGGTCCCCACGTGGACGACAAAGTTCATTGTCGTTGAAGTGCATGAACCGCAAAATCTGCTCGTATCGTGCCCTGGACATGGAGGCAGAGAACACGGGCATGTGGTCAATTGGGTGCGTGGACCAATAAGCACGCAATGACGGAAATTTATGTGTGCCCATGTTGAGGGAAAGGCCCAGAAAGGTCTTAAATTCGGAAACCGTAATTGGTTTCCAATTTCTGGCAATTTTAGGCAACTGGGGGTTAGCGGCGATAAATTGACCAGCATATAAATTACTCTGGTCCACAATAGATCTATAGAGATCTTCCGTGAAAAACAGCGAATAAAAATCAATTGGAATAAAATCAGCTGTTTCCACCTGAATACCGGGTTGGGCAGTGAATGGGGGAAGTACGGGTTCTGCAGAAGTGGTGGGGACCCAATCAGGATAGGCGAATTCTGCAGGAAGGGCAGTATGGGCACGACGGGCCTGCCTTTGTCTTCTTGGTGGCAGCGGGACACTACTTGTGCTTGCCACCTCGCCAGCTTGAACTGCACTTATGGGACTCGCCACGTCACCAAGTGTTACTGCAGTGCTGGATGTACGTCCAGGCTGTACTAGGCCGCTGGTGCTTGCCAGTTCACCAGAAGGAATAGCGGCGCTAGTACTACTCTGCTCCATGATACGAGGGACCTGCGGTTCTTGCTCCTCAACAACCTCAGAAGATCGGGATCGGGTACACCTGACCTTAGCAGGGACCTCAACTTCGTCGTCAGAGCTATCTGACGTGGGGCCGCTGACGTCACTGTCTTCTACGGGAAGATATTCTGAGCCTGAATCTGACAGATACGTGACCTCCTCTTCACTATCTGTCATGCTCAGAATCTCGTAGGCCTCTTTACTAGTGTACCTTCGTCTTGCCATTTTGGGCTCTAAATTTAGGGGTACACTAGTAAGATTCACAGGAAAAAAAGCACCTGACTGTCGTCAGCAAATATATCAAACGCTACAAAAAAACTGTTAGCGATCGCAGGGATCAGGCCTGTCTCTGCGAACGCTGCAGTTATGTGTGTTGTGTTTGGTAAGTGACAGTGATCGATCGATACTGCACTTGGGTGGGCTGGGCTGGGCTGGGCTGGGCGGAGGGGCTAAACGCAGGCGCTAGCAGGTATCTGGGCTGATCCCGCTAACACTGCGTTTTTGGGAACCCTAAACCGCTGGGGATGCTAGTATAGATCTGATCAGATACTATACCACTAAGGGGGGTGTATGCTTTGCGCGTGGGTGTTAGCGTTACTGGCACTAACCTAACACTGCCTGGGGCGACGCAGACCCTCTCTGGCGCTAAAACCTAATTGATCTCACCCGCTGGGCGATCAGGGGGGTTAAACCTTTATTGGGTTATATACGGCGGGTGCCCTGATGCTATAAAAAGCAAACTAATCAACCAGCGTCACCCGTAACCTTTATATGGTGATCACTGGTGAAAGGGTTAACTAGGGGCAATCAGGGGGTTAAAACCTTTATTAGGTTAAATATGGGGGTACCTGACACTATATAAAAACCTGACGGGTAACCTAAATAACTAAATAACTTACTGGCTAACCAGTGACACCAGTGACGCTTATACGGCGATCACTGGTGAAAGGGTTAACTCTAGGGGCAATCAGGGGGTTAAAATAATATATGGGGGTACCTGACACTAATAAAAACCTGCGGCGAACCTAAAAAAAAATAACTGCCTATCTAAAACACCAGCGACACGAATACAGCGATCGGAAAAACAATCGCTTAGTGACGCTGAAGTTAGGGGGTGAAAGGGTTACCTGGGGGGTGATCAAGGGGTTAAACCTTTATTAGGGGGGGTTAGGGGGCTACCCTGGACCTAAAGGGGCCTAATCCTAACTGCCCTGCAACTTTTTACAATCACAGATGACACTAAATGCAGTGATCAGTAAAATAAATGATCACTGCAATCAGTGACACTGTGATTGGGGGCTTTGGGGTGACCTGGGGGGTGATCTGGGGGTGACTGGGGGGTGATTTGTGTGCCTATGTGTACCTACGTGTCAGTGGACTGTTGGTGCACTAACCTGCTTCTTCTCTCCTCGGCGCCGGGAACGAAAAGACCGCGGCGAGGGAGATGACATCACTTCCTCCAGCCTGTGTTTACATTTCAGGCAGGAGGAAGCAATTTCATTCGCCGGGAGCGATCGCGAGGGGGGGGGCGGAATCGAGCGGCCGCCCCCTCATGCCTGATCGCTCCCGAACACTTAACGGCCGCTCACTGCAGTGAAGGGGGGTCCGGATGGACCCCCCAACTGCACAAAGGCGATCACGTAGATCTACGTGATTCTGCCTGTCCGTGCCATTCTGCCGACGTAAATCGGCGGTGGGCGGTCGTTAAGTGGTTAATCTTCAACTGCCATGATGCTGCACATGTGATCAGTTATGACACCAGCCATTGGATGGTGTGACAGTTTGGTTGAGAGCACATCCAATGTGACAGTTGGCATTCCCGGCATACCGGGAATGTAACTGTTTTTTGAAACTATTAAATCGTTGGGTTTACTTCCGCTTTAATATAAACATGACTGTAGCTTTAACCACTTCCATACTGTAGGACGTCATATGACGTCCTGGACTTTGGAGGGGGGAATATCTGAATGATGCCTGCAGCTACTGGCATCATTCAGATATCCTTCTTTTCTGCCAGGGAGTTCTGCGCACCATAAGAACGATCATAGCGGTGGTTTCGCCGCTTGATCGTTCTTATAGGCGACGGGAGGGGACGCCCCCTTCCCGCCACCATCCAGTGCTTCTCCGGGCACTCCCGTTTCATCGGGGGCCCGGAGAACGAATCGGCCGGCGCCGGATGAGGACCATAAAGATGTCCAGTGACCAGATGGTCACCGGTCATCTCTATGACGGTCAGAGGCCCGGGCGCAACGTTATGACGTCATGCTCGGGTACCCGGAAGTAAACAAAGCCGCAATCGCAGCTGTCAGCATCAGATCAGTGAATTTTTTTTACCCATCTCATGCTTTCCAGCCTGGAGGAGTGATGTTGGGTTTTATTGACCCCACATCTTTCTATAAAGAGGACCTGTCACTAACAATTCCTATTACAAGGGATGTTTACATTCCTTGCAATGGGAATAAAGTGATCAAAAAAAAAAATGTAAAATAAAGTGTAAAAATAGAAAAAATTAAGTAAAGTTAAAAAAATAAAAATAAAATGCCCCTGTCCCTGGTTGCTCGCGCTCAGAAGCGAACACACACGTAAGTCCCGCCCACATATGTAAACGGTGTTCAAACCACACATGTGAGGTATCGCCATGTGCGTTAGAGCGCGTGCAACAATTCTAGCACTAGACCTCCTCTGTAACTTTAAACTGGTAACCTGTAAAAAAAATTAAAGAGTCGCCTATGGAGATATTTAAGTACCGAATTTTCGCAATGTGTGTGCGCAGTTTTAAAGCGTGACAAGTTAGGTATCCATTTACTCAGCGTAACATCATCTTTCACATTATACCAAAAAATTGAGCTAACTTTACTTTTTTGTTATATTTTATCTCATAAAACCGTTTTTTTTCCCAAAAAATGGCGTTTGAAAAATTGTTGCGCAAATACCGTGGGAGATAAAAAGTTGCAACGACCGCCATTTTATTCCCTAGGGTGTCTGCTAATATATATATATATATATATATATATATATATATATATATATAAAATGTTTGGGGGTTCTGAGTAATTTTCTAGCAAAAAAATTATGATTTTTACATGAAGGAGGCCAGAATTGGAGGCCATACCGGGCCAGAATTGGCCCGGTATGGAAGTGGTTAATGATACATTTTATAATGCATTTTGAGTGTTTGATTTAACATTCATTCCTTTTTTAAAAGCCTCAGAATAGCTGAGTAATCAGGCATGTGTCCAGCTCTGACCAGCACAGTTTATCACCAGGAGACGACCTAGCTCTAGTTATATTCCAAAATAAAATGGAAAAACAGGACAACTGCTGTTTTAAACAGCATGGGAAATTGTACACAGTGGCCAAACAAGTCAGAAACCAAAGTCTGGAAACTTTAGTAATGTGTAGCTAAAAACAGCCTTCAAAAGGAAATTGGCTAAACCACAAATTCACCAACTGCAAGTGGTTAACTATTACATAATTTATGTTTTATTTGTTTTCATTTAACTATCCAGTCAAATTGTTAATACTGAATATATATATATATATATATATATATATATATATATATACACATATACATACAGTGTATATACACACACCAGGTACCAAGTATAGAATTAAAATTAAAGTGGGTTCCCCCTCTTTATGTTACAGTTCCCCCTTTATGTCACAGCTCCCCCCCCCTTTATGTTACAGCTTTCCTTTCCCATCAGTTTCACCTGCCCTTCGTCCCCCCTCACCATTCCTTAGCAGTGTCTTCAGCCCCCCTTCATAGCAGTGTCCTCACCCCTCTATTCACCCCCCTTTGGAGCAGTGTCCTCACCCCTCTATTCACCCCCATTTGGAGCAGTGTCCTCATCGTTCCCCTCCTCTCTTTTGCCTGTGAACATACAGAGCGCCTCCTCGCAGGGATGTAGTCCCAAGGGAGGGGGTGAGCACGCTGACTAACCCCCAGCCAGAACGGCTCGGATGATGGGGACAAGCGTCATGAGGAGGAACAGGAAGTGAGGTATTCAGACAAAGAAAAAAAACATTTAGAAGGGAAATAGAAGGAAAAAGTAAGTGAACCAACAATGCACTAGCTTAAAGGAAGCTATTTAGAAAACAAAAAAACATCCTTTACAACCCCTTTAATGATCTGCCAAAGTCCTGCCAAACTTTTTTTTAATTGTTTCTCTTACAGACTGGAGAAGTGTTAGAACACATGGTAAAATGAATCCTTCCTTAGCCAACCCAAAGTAAAAAAAAAAAAAGTTTGAGTTACATGGTCTTTGCAAAACCAATGCTGAAATAACGATTTAGAAAGATATCAGCATAATGTATATTTATATTTAAATTTAAAATATTAATATTTACAATATTTACACAATTGCAGTGAAAACTATGTGAAATAAAAATAGTACCACAAATGTGTTCATTGTCCCATTATGTTTTCTGCTGTACCTTTACTATACCTTACCATCTTAACTCTGTATCAAAATACCTAAAAAGTATTTCTTGGGCTATAATAATCTTATGCAATATATCAATGCTAGATTGTGGCCATATATTACACCGTTTGTTTTCCTGTTACAAAGTACAAGGATAAAGTAGTACTAGATTAGCAAGTGACTGTAATGATCATATTTACCAATGATAAAACACTTAACACCTGTATCCTGTCATTTAAAGTCCCATATAAAATATACTGTACTGTATAATGTCACAGCACAGAAATTCAGTTACACTTAGTCATCCTATAACAGCAATCAAAATATAAATGTGCCGCAAAAGTTCAAGTGACCATTTTTGTTACTTTACTTTACTTTTACACACAGTATTGTACAAGTAATAATCAACAACATAAAATGCATTTTAGCAAATCAGTGCAATAAAACTCCTGGTGACCAGGCATAATAGGAATAGTTTTGGGGAATGTGGCGTTGTGGTTTCTGCGCACTTTGTTTAAATTTTTTTTTAAACATTTAGGATAATACAGGGAGGTACTGTGAAAAAAACAACACCAACTATAATTATAAACTGTTGTGCCACTGGTCAATTTGTACAAAGTTGAGAACTTCAGCTTTATTTGTATACAACAGTAAACTTTCCTGCAGCTTTTGGATCTCTTGTGGCTCCTGTTTCCACCATTTAATTCAATTAAATTACTGCAGGACAAAGATTTTTTTTTTTCAAGTTGTATTGAGCAGCCAAATCTTCTGGGGCTGGAGTGGTTAAAGGCATCTCCAAAATGTATTTAAAAGGATTGGTGTCTTTTACTTGTCGCCCTTGAAGTTGCATAAAAGAGAAGTTCACTTTTGGAAACATGTCACTTTTTAGGGTGTAACATGTTCCCGCTCCTGCAGCCGCTCAGTGATCCGCTGCATCTGTGTAATAGCAGTACAGGGAGTAGTTCCCTATACCAGCTGTCAGTTTTTGAAAAGAGCGCATCGTGTGGGGCTCCCTCCAGGCATGTACTGGCCATCAGGACTATCGGGAGTTTCCTGGTGGGCCGGTCAGGTGCAGTCCTGGAGCCGCTCCTCTCTGACAGCGAGTGATCGCGATTTCACTCCTGTCAGGAGGAGCAGCTGCCGTCACTTGCTGGAGAGAGGATTAGGCTTTCTGCTCCCTCCAGCCTGCAGGGGGAGATAGACAGCCGGCAGGCTTTTCTTCCTCTCTCCCCTTATCACTTGTCAATTATCACATGACTGGAAAGAGGAAGAAGAGAATCTGCCTTCAGAACTGTGAGTACACGTGGGAGGAGAGGTCCGGGGACACTCTGATATAAGGGGCTGCTGATGGGACACTCTGATGTAAGGGGCTGGTGATTGGACACTCTGATGTAAGGGGGCTGCTGATGGGATACTCTGATGTAAGGGGCTACTGATGGGACACTCTGATGTAAGGAGGCTGCTGATGTGACACTCTGATGTAAGGGGCTGGTGATGGGACACTCTGATGTAAGGTGCTGGTGATGGTACACTCTGATGTAAGGGGGCTGGTGATGGGACACTCTCATGTAAGGGGCTGCTGATGGGACACTCTGATGTAAGGGACTGCTGATGGGACACTCTGATGTAAGAGGCTGCTGATGGGACACTTTGATGTAAGGGAGCTGCTGATGGGACACTCTGATGTAAGGGGGCTGGTGATGGGACACTCTGATGTAAGGGGCTGGTGATGGTACACTCTGATGTATGGGGGCTGGTGATGGGACACTCTCATGTAAGGGGCTGCTGATGGGACACTCTCATGTAAGGGGCTGCTGATGGGACACTCTGATGTAAGGGGGCTGATGATGGGACACTCTGATGTAAGGGGCTGCTGATGGGACACTTTGATGTAAGGGAGCTGCTGATGGGACACTCTGATGTAAGGGGGCTGGTGATGGGACACTGTGATGTAAGGGGCTGCTAATGGGACACTCTGATGTAAGGGGGGTGCTGATGGGACACTCTGATGTAAGGGGGGTGCTGATGGGACACTCTGATGTAAGGGGGCTGCTGATGGGACACTCTGATGTAAGGGGCTGCTGATGGGACACTCTGATGTAAGGGGCTGCTGATGGGACACTCTGATGTAAGGGGGTTACTGATGGGACACTCTGATGTAAGGGGGCTACTGATGGGACACTCTGATGTAAGGGGCTGCTGATGGGACACTCTGATGTAAGGGGCTGCTGATGGGACACTCTGATGTAAGGGGCTGCTGATGGGACACTCTGATGTAAGGGGGTTACTGATGGGACACTCTGATGTAAGGGGGCTACTGATGGGACACTCTGATGTAAGGGGCTGCTGATGGGACACTCTGATGTAAGGGGGCTCCTGATGGGACACTCTGATGTAAGGGGGCTGGTGATGGGACACTCTGATGTAAGGGGCTGCTGATGGGGACACTCAAAATTTAAGTGGGCAGGTCTGAATGAAGTCCATGGCCAATTTTTTGTCCCAGTCCAGCCCTGCTCCCCCCACACAGTCGTGTCATTCACTCACAGTGTTCTGTAAATGAATGAACGACAAGTACCAACAACCTTTGTGGCTGTTGGCTTGAAGTTCTCAATGAACTACCACAGCGGTGTTGAGCCCTCTGGTAGTTCATTGATTCTTCCTGTCAGTGTGATACTGCCTGCCCATATGGTGCAATGCTTTCCAAGCTCCTAAAAAAAATATAGTAAATGCACAATATTTTTTACCTGCAATAAAATGTGCACTTATTATTTTTAAAGATGTACTTATCCTTTAAAAGGAAGACCCTGTTGTACATTATTTTTCAATGCTTTGCTTTGCAAAGGCATGACCGTGCTTGTGCTGTTTTTTTTTTTTTTTTTTGCAATCTCCTGCATGTTAGCCTTGAAAACAGACGTCGGAGGCTCTTTACCGAGATCGGCGTAGCGGTGTATCAGACTGACACACCACACCACCGATCGCCACGATGCGTGCCCCCACGGGCGCGCGGTGGCTGTTATCCTGCAGGACGTCAATAGACGCCCAGTCAGGATAACACAAACACCGCCCAGCTGTCATTTTGCTATAGGCCGGGCGGGAAGTGGTTAATCTCTGTGTATCTCCTGAGGCCAGTCACTTCACATGGTTTATGTAAGGGTTTACAAACACTTTAATTCTCCAGTTCATCAGAAAGATTACATAACCAAAAATGTAGGTTTCTGGTCCACCATTGGAAAGAATTTGGAGAAGTATTTTTTTCTGCAAAGGAAAATTGAATTACTATTTTAACCTATCAATTCCCATTTATTAATCCACATCAAAAAGACTGCTTAAAGTGTATCTAAAAGTATATGATGATTTCCACATTGTATTTCAAAGTGTCTAGCATACTCCTAATAATCTGAGTGATCTTGAAGTTTGCAAACTAGAATACAAGTCAAAGGGAAGCTGCTTTCACGGGAAACACACGGGGTATCAAAAACAACTAGGTTCAATTAAGTAAATACAAAATATCTTTAAAAATTGCAAATATTGAATGAAAATAGTAAAAAAAATTACACACATATAGAAATACCCTTCTCCCACCAATAAAAAAGACAACGTTGGAACCCTGGTTGAGAAACCCTGCTTTAAAGTAATTTTTGCTGTGATATTTGGCAGTCATTTATCTTTGGACAGGTCTGTCTTTTCTTGTTAGAGAATAATCATTCTCTGATGTTCTTTAAAGTGTCACTCTGGTATCCGTCTGTCAAACCTTCAAATTGATGACACCCCTCTCCTAACAGTTCAAGTTCCACATTTTTGTAAGAATACTTGTCTATTCATAATCCAATTCTGGCTTGCAAATATTTGAACCAAATATACCTCTACAAATAATTATGAAAAAGTATTCCCACTACCTATGACATATGTGCTAACAAGGGATTAGACCATTGGGATATGCATGGACATTGTGTGTGATTGGGAGTTTTTTTGCAGCACATGATGTATATGCTTGTATATACAGAAAAAAAGTCTCCAAAAATCTGGCGAAATGACCAGAGAAAATAGATATATTTCACTACATGGAATGGATTTACTAAACATAATGGGGTGGATTTACTAAAGACACATGGACTGAGCACTTTGCAGATGCTTCAGAGCTTAGTAACTGAGGGGGAGCTCTGCTGACTTCCATCATCCAATCATGTACAAGCGATTTTCCCATGTGATTGGGTTTTTGTAAAGTGATGCTTTTTTATTTCATTTACTAAGCTCTGGAGCAATTGCACAGTCTATTTGCCCTAAAGTAGAATTATAGGCACACCTTTTGCCTAGGGATGCCTTTTGTAAGGGAGGGTTATAACCCCTGTCAGTTTTTTTCCCATCTGTGCCCCATTGAAAGATTTCCCCTCTATTGTGTGAATTTCTTTTGCTTTCACTTTCAAGGATAATAGTAAATAGGACAAATTTAAAGAGGGCGAATCTCCCTAACGGGGCATAGACAGCAATAAATAGCCGATAGGGGTTCTAATCTGACTTGCTATGGGGGCAGGCAGAGAATAGGAGGAGCCAAGAGTACCAGTGGAAGACCCACAGAGCAAGTAAGTATAACATGTTTATTATTTACATTTTATTTATTTTTTTACTTTTGAGACGCTTTAATGTCAGATTTTTTGTGTTATGTGGACTGAAGGTGGAAGCCTACAGTGACATCAGATTATGCAATCCACCCAAGCATGATCATGTAAATAGGCGTCCGCAGAACTTTTTTCAGGAGGGGGCATCATTTTAATGTCACCCATGCTCCGCCTCTTTTTGACAATGTCATTAAGGGGAGGGGCTTAGTCATTATCACATAAAGCGCAGGCATGCTAAGGTTTGAGAAACCTGATGCAAAAGCTTAATAGAAGAATCAAGCTGCCATTGTTTGATTAGCAATTTCTAATCAGTTTTGATATTTACAGAGGTTTCACTACTGACTTTTCTTTCTGAAAATGCCAGCACCATGGCTCTGTTGTTACAATATTTATATTCATTAACCCGGAGGAGGTATGCAGATAAGAATTTTTAACTTTCCTTAAAGTGGAGCTCCACCCTAAATAGCAACTTTTGCTATTTGGAACCCTCCCCCCCTCCGGTGTCACAATTGACACCTTTCAGGGGGGAGGGGGGTGAAGATACCTGTCTAAGACAGGTATTTTCACCCACATCCGGGAGTCCTGTCTCCGGGAATCTGCGGGAGTTACGTCACTTCCCGCAGACTTCCCTTGGTGTTCTGGGAGACACTCGGCTCCCAGAACACAGGAGCACCAATCAGAACGGCGCAGCGCGACTCGCGCATGCGCCGTAGGGAACCGGGCATGAAGCCGCAGGGCTTCACTTCCTGGTTCCCTCAGCGAGGATGGCGGAGGGAGCAGCAGAGCGACGAGCGGCCGCTCGTCCTCTGCTGCGGACGTCGCTGGACTCCAGGACAGGTAAGTGTCCAAATATTAAAAGCCAGCAGCTGCTGTAGCTGTAGCTGCTGGCTTGAATTTTTTTTTTTCCGGTGGAGCAACCCCTTTAACAACCTCAATACCGCTGGACATCATATGATGTCCTGGACTTTAGGGGGGGATATCTGAATGAAGGGTGCAGCTACAGGCATCATTCAGATATCCTTTTTTTCAGCCGGTGATTCTGCGCACCATAAGTAAGATCATAGCGGCGGTTCCGCCGCTTGATCGTTCTTATAGGCAACGGGAGGGGACGTCCCCCCCTTCCAAAAGCCATCCGGTGCTTATCCAGGCTCTCCTGTGCCATCAGGGGCCCGGAGAACGAATCGGCCGGCGCCAGATGACGAGGATAGAGATGACCAGTGACTGGAAGTAAACACAGCCGTGATCGCGGCTGTCAGCATGAGATCGGTGAATTTTTTTTCCCGATCTCATGCTTTTCAGCCTGGAGGAGAGATGTGGGGTCTCATTGACCCCGCATCTCTCCATAAAGAGGACCTGTCACAATAGATTCCTATTACAAGGGATGTTTCCATTCCTTGTAATAGGAATAAAAGTGATAATTTTTTTTTTTTTTTTAAATTGTAAAAATAAAAAAAATTAAGTAAAAAAAATAAAATAAATTATAACGCCCCTGTCCCCAGTAGCTCGCGCTCAGAAGTGAACATACACGTAAGTCCCGCCCACATATGTAAACGCCATTCAAACCACACCTGTGAGGTATCACCGCGTGCGTTAGAGCATGTGCAACAATTCTAAGCACTAGACCTCCTCTGTAACTCTAAACTGGTAACCTGTAAAAAAAATAAAAATTAAAGCGTCGCCTATGGAAATTTTTAAGTACCGAAGTTTGGCGCCATTCCATGAGTGTGCGCAATTTTAAAGCGTGACAAGTTAGGTGTCTATTTACTCGGCGTAACATAATCTTTCACATTATCCCCAAAAATAGGTCTAACTTTACTGTTTTGTTATTTTTTAATTCATTTTTTCTCAAAAAATTTTAAATTCTTGCGCAAATACCGTGCGAGATAAAAAGTTGCAATGACCGCCACTTTCTTCCCTAGGTTGTCTGCTAAAAATATATATGTAATGTTTGGGGGTTCTGAGTAATTTTCTAGCAAAAAAAAAATGATGATTTTTACATGAAGGAGAGAAGTGCCAGAATAGGCCCGGTATTGAGGTGGTTAAACTTTTTTGATGTGCCTACAGGCTCTGGCTTAGAAAGCATTCAGACCTACGGGTCAGCATTACAGCCAGGTAAAGAGCATTTTTAGAATGTTAGCAATGATATCTCCATCATGAATATAGAAAAAAGAGCACTCCTATGGACACATCAGTATTGGAGAATTATAGCTAAAAAAAGAAGAAAGGCCAAAAAAAATCCTAAGGTCGCACTTTAAAGGCACAGTGGACAATACATGGATATAAAAATATATTTTATTGATAACAATTCATTGTGAAAACAGAGCAAAAAGATAAAGTGTATTACACACTAGACAAAAATGGTGCATGATGACATATATGCACCGTATGAACAACAATGAGCCCCTGTGCATCAACACGTTTCACTGTTTTGCTTCATTAAGACACATTCAGGGGTTGTTGAAAGAAACAGGTCTCACTATCTAAGATAAAACACACGGGTAAGACTTTGTGTAATGATAACATATATGGAAAAAATATTTATAAAAACATGAATCATCATCACATCCGAGCGACATACAGCGCACACATATAGCTACCTTATCAAAACAATCCGCAGAAGATCATCTCCCCACTGGGCATCATGCATCACCACATATAATATTCAGATAATTATGACCAATGGTAAACTGGAACAATTTACATAATAATGCAGGGGCTCACTGTTGTTCATACGGTGCATATATGTCATCTGCACTATGTTTTTTTTTTTCTAGTGTGTAATACATGTTTTTAACTCTTTATCTTTGTGCCTTTAAAGTCCGACCTTGGGCTGTTTTTTGCCCTTTCTTCTTTTTAAGTGATATCTCCCACATATCTATCATGAAATAATTAATTTAACACCTTGACCGCAATTATACAAGTAGTGCTGTTAGATGAGCTCAAGAACATGGACAGAGACTGCCTCACCTCAGGCAGGTGATGGTGCATGTGGACAGCTCACACTCAGCTCTTCAGGTGTGCTCCCCTCCTTCCCTCAGGCTCTGTGCCGTGCTGCCTGGAGAAGATGGAGGACGTGGGTGGAGCCAAAATAGACCAGGCGGGAAGAAGGAAGACGTTCCTCCTCTGCTCTGAATGCTGGGGCCTCGCCTCGGCCTCATGATGTGAAGTCACTGGTTGCTAGACGTGAGGCGGCAGGCAAGTCTAGCAACCAGTGCAGTGGGGAAAATCAGAGAGGCCAGTGGATGGTGCAATAAGAGAGTCTAGGGAGTCGGGGCGGCGCCGCTGCTGCTGAATGTAATGATCATGTAAAGTTGCCTTTCTTTATATGAAATGTGGAGAGAGTGAGCCACTGGATTTTACATAGTACTCCATAGTGCTCACTGCCCTGTACATGGAGATCAATAAAAAAATGACAAATATATTATTTTAAAAACTGTTAAAAATGTAATGGACCAGGTAAATAACACAACCTAATTATCAAAAACAGGAATTTGCTAAAACTATACTATTAGGAGGGCAGAGATTCCTCTATCTATCTCTATCCGGTCATTTACAGTAAGTTGGGTGTTCCTGTAAATCTTCTTTGAATTGTTTTTAAGTTCAGTCTCCAAGAATAACAGATTGCTAGTTCCAAAACACTTTAGTGTTATAAGTACCAGAGCACACATCAAGAGACTGGCAAGACATATCTCACATGATATGTGGAATGGCCCCAGAGAAACATTTGTCATACTGATGGAGCCAGTTAGTTTTAACTACAGCATTTCTTCAATGTAGAATAATATTTAAAATTCAAGTGTCACTCCATCCCTTAACTACAATTCATCATTTACCCAACATAGTTGTAAAGTCACATTGGTGGGAATTCATTTAAGGAAGAGCTGCCAATGAATCAGTTAATCTTCAAACTTCTCTTATTTTCTTAGAACTCCAGCAATAACTCATTTCTTGAATGTATTACTATGGTATTTATTGGAAAAACAATTTTCTTGTACAAGATCTGAGATTCGCATAATACATTCTGCTTTCAGAAGCCGATCCAGTTTATACAAGTACGTTAAGAATAAGTTTGTGAAAATGTGATGGACTAACTCATAAATTCCAAGGGCATAATTGGTCAGCATAAGTCAAATTATATATTTGTGCTTTGTCAGAAAAATGCAAATTAATATAGGCATATTGATCTTATATAGAAAAAAACTGCGATCCAGTTTAAAGCAGTATTAAACACAAAACCAAATATTTATCAAATTGTAGCTTACCAGTTCTTAGATGCAATGGCTGTATTCGTTTTATTGTTTAGGCTTTCTTTCTTCATTTTTACCTGGTGATCCAGCCAGTAAGTCTGTTGTTTTTCAACAGAACACACTCTCTTGCAATTATGATCAGTTACAGGGGTGAGACAAACCATTTAATATTGACAGGAGTGCTTACAATAATGATAAATGATTTATGTATTCATGTAAAACCTTTATCCCAAAAGGAAAAAGCTGCTGCTTGCTGTAACTGCTTATTAAAACGGTAGTAAACTCTGACAATGATACCACATTTAAGCATTATATCAATCAATTTCGCTGTTTTCAATTAAAATACCACTACTAGTATGCTCCAAAAGCGTTTTTACTCTTAGAAATAAAGAGACGCATGTTCCTAGCCGCCGCCATCACAACTATGGTCCTTCCGCGTTTGTGCAGTGCTTTATTTCCACCCTCAGTAGGTCTCCCTGGACATAATTCTACGAATGCACATTATTCGCTGCATCTCGTTTTCATTTCCGGTCACTACGGAAACCTTCTGCAGCGAATAGGAGCCGATCCTGTTGCTGCCTTTCTCCAGAAGAGGAAGGAGTCTTGCGAGATCTCAGGACTGACGCCAACAGTAAGAAAATGACGCAGCCCCGGCATAGACCAAGCATTTTTCTGGCAGGGTCTATGCTTGCCGGAAAATTCGTTCTTACGGCACTTGCGCAGATGACGTAATTTAAGGTGAGATTTTGCCAGCAGACTTCTGAGTACTACTTTGATAGAAGTATAGAATAGAAGTCGGATAGAAATCGCCTTGAAGTAGTACAGGAACCATTTTTAAAGTCGGAGCGACTTCAGTATGCTAAGACAGCTCTCATTGACTAAAATAGGATTTCACACGTCACGTGAGTCTCACAAGTCGGATCCCAAGTTGCGGCAATGTGAATAGAGCTTAAGCTGGCGTAAATTTGTTAGTGTTTCTAAATCTTCGAGAACATCTAACACACCCTTCCCCCCAGATTAACAATGCTGTCATCCAAAGGTGCCCCCTGTGCTCATATATTCAGCGTGGGGGTACTCTAATAAAAGATACTGGCCAGATATGCAGGTAAAAACAGAGAAAGAAAAGCCTAAAAAAAAAAATGAATGCAGTCACCATATCTAATAATTGGTAAGCTGCAATATTTTACATTTTTGGTTTTGGGTTTAATACCGCTTTTAGGTATTATTGTTGTAATCCAATCAGCACTTGTTTTCACTAGAAGGTCAAAAAAGAATGTTTATTACAAAAGAATAAAGTAACATAACACTGGTGGAAGACACAGAGAGGTGCAAATATACAAAGTAACAAGGAAATAAATTTGACAATAATTAAATAATTATATTTAGAAATGCATTCATGAGGATCACTCAAATTTGCTGCACACCAACAAAGACGTTCCAACGTAGTTTTATTGTTCAAACAACAGTCACATGACAGCCTCCAAGACAAAGACATAGGAACCAGGAGAGGTGACACGTTTCGCACTGTCAATAGTGCTTCTTCAAACCAGAAGGTTTGAAGAAGCATGCTTGTTATACTCACTGTGGAACCTCAAGGGTTAATCCTCTGCATTGTGTAAAAAGGCTGTTTGATCCTGTCTTCTCTGATCCTCCCCTTATTTCACTGTCTCCAATCCATCTCCTGATAGAACAGAGCCTTTTGAGGCACTCTGCACATGCTCAGTTTGGTGTGTATTGCTGGAGAGTCTTCTTTTTTTCTTGTAATCAGCACAGGGCCAATCAGCAGTATTCAGACAGAGGGTCAGGGGTCCTGCAGTCTCATAGGACAGTCAGAGGAAAATGAAAACTCCTCCTACAGTCTATAACAAGTGCTCGGCCGGACACTGATAGAAGTCATAAGACTGCTATATACTGCTGGTGAGAGAAGGTATTTAGCAGTTTATATTTACTAAAATAATTCAATTTCCATGTTCTGTGTACTGTGGGAGACCAGATATAGTGAATGCAGGGTCCTGGGTTTAGTAACACTTTAAGTTAAGGCTTCTTCCCTATGATCTTGCTTTGTTCATGCTGCAAAAGTTGAACTCTCCCTGATGGTGTGGCAAGTCCCTGGATTGTAAATGAATGCTCATTGCATGCCTGATACCTACTGTAGAAGACACAGACGTGCCCTGAGTGGAGGGGGGTTAGACTGGCCAGGCATCACTTTTTATAAGGAGGCAATAAGTCATTCTCAAGGGAATAGTGGATTGGCTGGGTTAGCTTTTGTTAGCACAGGTGTACCAATGATTTTTCAGTGATCTGATCATTTCCCAGTGCTATGGCTTACAGTTGTTTTCTTCTTATGAAATGGGGCAGCTTGACTCCATTATAGATCACTGTCAGCTCTAGCACCAAAATCCTAACTGCTGATGGGATGCATAGGATTGAAGTCATTATGAGCCCCCATTCCCCCTCCCTGTGCTCATAGTAATAGCCAACAGATGAGCTAGCTGTATAGCGTTCTGCAATAGTGCTCTATACTAGGCATGCAGCCCCACAGCTGTTCGGATAATTAATGTGAAGTAACCTTGTCACTCCTATGAGACCCTTGCGCCTTAATGATAATAACATAAAGCACAGCTCTTTGCTTTCTTTTCTTCATACTTGATAGACATCTGTTAAAACAAATGAAATGTCCTTACATTTCTTCAAAAGTCAAAACTCCAGGAAAAATGTTGGTGTATTCTAAAGGACTCTGAACACAATATGATAACATGCGTTGGTCTAGGACCTTGAAAAAAATCTCAGGCCACATATTACTATTGTATACAAGGTAAGTATAGGTGGGGCAATATACAAACATAAAATATTGTTTGTGCTTTATTTTATGTATATAGTTGCTCTAACATCCCCCCCCCCCAGCCTGCCTGCACTTTGTTAAAGTGGGCATGTGCACCATGGCCCCAACCATTCCAATGACTGAGCCAATTTCCATAATTTCAGTAGAAAATGAATGGCGCCACAACATTTGTAGGCTTGTACTAAATCTTGTACTTTCAAAGGGTACAGTAAGTGCATTCTAACAACTTCTTATCCAGCCCTGACATTGGCATCCCTTTAATAGGGCCTATACTCCCAGGTGGCAGGAAGAATCGGCTAATTGTGTGACCACTGTGATTGGCTGTTACAGTGCTCACATGGTTGGGAGCCGGGCCCACCAGCTCCCCACCAACAGCGAAAACCAGGCTCAAAGCTATCACAGACTCTGGTGGACTGAACAAGCTCTCAGCACAGAAAGCTCAGAAAGCACAGAAAGCAGTCTGTGGGAGTTAAAGCCCCCTCTTTGTCACCGCATATATGTGTTACACAGGTGGCAAGAGGTTAGTAAGCAGACAATACACACCAGATGGCCACCGGGCTGTCTCTCCTTTTGTGTCATGCCAGCATGATGCTGGAGGGGACCTGGTGTTCATGCTGGGCTTGGATCCGCAGCCTTTAGTGGGTAACAGTCTCCGTCTCAGCACATTTGTGCAGTTTTCACACTGGTGTTCCTGGAGCCTCTCTCCCTGTTTCACCACAACACACTAAGAATTCCCATTTACCATGATATGACGCAATCACTTTCTACGGGGGATTGCGGCCGTGCGCCTGGCTTTTCCTATCGGATCCCTTTCTCAGCTCGTGGGCGAGACATAGTTGGCCGGTTCCTGGCACGCGCTATCACATGTTCTGATCATACATGAGTAATTTTAGAACATGGATGCATGGCTCCTGATGAGTGGATGCAGTCCACGAAACACGTCATCCCTACCTTGATGCATCCAGTGTATACTGACATTCTAAATGGTTTTTACCAATTTACGTTTTTACCAGACTACATTCTGTCTAATATCCAATATGCATATCTTCTATTGTGCCATGCGATTATTCATCTTTCCAATGTAATTTGACTATTGTACTATGCATGATATGTTGTATTATGTTATGCCATCTAATGGTTTAGTAATAAACATGCATGATTTGTTTGGTGTCACCATGCACACCTCATTCAAAGTCCCAACCCTCCCCCCCCCCCCCCCCCTCAGTGTCTTACTGGGGCCAAGTGGTTCAGTGTACTCGATTTGAAGAGCGGGTATTATCGGATCCCCATGCATTGGGAAGACCAAGAAAAAACAGCATTCATCTGCCCTTTGGGGTTCTATGAATTCAGTCGAATGCCTCAAAGCTTGTCGGGGGCCCCTGCGACCTTTCAACGGTTGATGGAGAGAACGGTAGGAGACATGAATCTTGTGGAGGTGCTGGTGTATCTGGATGACATCATTGTCTTCATTATAATGCTGGAAGAGCATGAAACTCGACTGGAAAAGGTCTTCTCATGCCTCCATGAAGAGGGATTGAAGCTGTCGTTGGAGAAGGGTCAGTTTTACAGAACTTCAGTCACATACCTGGGTCTTGTTGTTTCTGCAGGAGGGGTTGCTACAGACCCACAGAAGTTGGAGGCTGTTCCCACCTGGCCCAGGCAAAGGACTGTGACTGAGCTGAGATCTTTCCTGGGGTTCTGTTCCTACTACAGACGGTTTGCGGCTAACTTTGCCGAGATTACTAGGCCCCTCAATGAGCTGTCACAAGTGGCCACAGGAGAAGGAGAAGATGGAGTCAACGCCAAGAAGGGTGTTGCTCGCAGGAAAGGAGAGTCAGTTCATGAACAGTGGACTTCTCAGTGCGAAAGAGCATTTTGGCAAATCTAGAAGAGCCTCACGGAAGCCCCAGTCCTAGCTTATGCCGACCCTGGTAAGCCTTATAAACTTCATGTGGATGCCAGCAGAAAAGGACTGGGAGGAGTTCTCTATCAAGAGCAGAATGGTGGACTCAGACCGGTGGCCTATGTGAGTCATAGCCTTACCCCATCTGACAGGAATTACCCTGTTCATAAGCTAGAATTCCTGGCTCTCAAGTGGACGGTAGTAGACAAATTGAAGGACTATTTATATGGAGCGGAGTTCGTTTTAAAGACAGATAATAATCCCTTAATGTACATCTTGACTTCAGCCAAATTAGATGCTACAGGGCACACATGGCTGGCAGCCTTGGCAGGATTCAGGTTCAGTTTGAAGTACCGATCTGGAGCCGGAAATTGAGACGCAGATGCTTTGTCCCGCAGGCCTCATAGGATGGAAGAAGAGTTGGAGGGTTGGGCCTATGTGACTGAAGAGGGTGTGCGGGCCTTGTGTCAGGGCATGGCCCATAAGATGAAGGGAGTTGTGGCTGCTGAGTATATTGGGTTCATCCCTCTGGAATACCTAGGCGCTACTGTGGGTTGATGCAAGTAAGAGGGGAAGGCCTACCTCAGTTGACAAGAAGAGACTTGAGGAAAGATCAGGATCAAGATCTGCTATGCCATCTTGGTATCCAAGCCCTGAACAAGCAGGACCCTGGATTATTGCTGAAAAGCCCTGTGAATGGAGCAAAGATTCTACATAGGGAATGAAACAGACTGCAGTTAAAGGATGGAGTGTTGTATAGGCGAGGACCTTCAGGGGATAAGGAGGAGAAATGGCAGTTGTTCCTTCCTGAGAAGCATCGCCCAACTGTTCTGATGTCCCTGCACGATGATCATGGGCACTTAGAGACAGAAAGGACGTTCTGCCTGATTAAAGATCGGTTTTACTGGCCTAACATGAGAGGGGAGGTAGAGAGTTATTGCCACTCCGATTTAGCTTGTATTCAGCATAAGACACTGCCAGTCAGGGCTGCCCCAATGGGTCACTTGCAGAGTCAAGAGCCATTAGAATTGGTTTGCATTAACTTTCTGTGCCTGGAACCATATACAGGTGGAAGAAACAGTATCCTGGTGGTAACTGATCTATTTACCGATTATGCACAGGCATACCCTACCAAAGACCAGAAGGCAAGCACTGTGGCTAAAGTTCTTGTGGAAACGTTTTTTTGTGCACTATGGATTGCCTGTACGGATCCACTCTGATCAAGGAAGAGACTTTGAGAGTCGACTAGTTCATCAACTGTGCACCATGTTGGGCATCAAGAAATCTTGGACTACACCATACCACCCTCAGGGTGATCCTCAGCCTGAAATGTTCAATCGAACTTTGTTGAATATGTTGGGGACTTTGCCTCCAGAAAAGAAGCAGCATTGAGGTAACCATATTGCAGCAATGGTGCATGCTTACAACAGCACTGAGAGTGATGCCACTGGTTATTCCCCCTATCGCCTTATGTTTGGGAGAGAAGCTCATCTTCCTGCTGATCTAGCTTTTGGTACTTCAGTTCACAACATCTCTTTGATGTCTCACAAAGCTAGGTTGATAGATTACGGAAGAACCTTCGACATGCCTATGAGAAAGCTATGGAACATGTCTCTACCAGAGAATCAAGAAATAAGCAGAACTTTGATTTGAAAGTAAGAACACAGGCCTTACAACTGGGAGATCGAGTATTGCTGAAAAACCTGGGGGTACCAGGGAAACATAAGTTGGCAGATCAATGGAGGCCGCAACCTTATATCATTTGTAAACAGCTCCCTGGACTACCAGTATATCAAATAAGACCTGACGGGGAAAAGGGGCCTTTGAAGATGTGGCATAGGAATCATCTACTTCCATTATCTGATGCAGTGAGAGTACCCCAAGGGCCTTTGTTGTCCCCTTCAAAACCGACTCCACCCAGGACTCGCTCACAAAAGAAAATTCCCACCCCTGCTGTTCTGATAGATGAAGAGGATGAGGAGTTTGAAGAAGATTATGTGCCACTGCAAGTTCCTAGCCCTGTGTTATCATCAGGAAAAAGAAGGATTGAAAGAGAGGAAGAGGAGGAAAATATAGTGACTGTGCCCTTCTGGTTGTGGCTTGCAGAGAATGATCCAGATGCTAGCATTTTGAAAGAGAAGGAGAAAGGGGAAGTGTTCACCAAAGTGTCACCTAGAAAGACAACTGAAGCAACTAAGACGGCACGCTGGTCTCTCAGCTCGGAATTGGGGAATCTGCCACCTTTCAGGGGAGCTGATAGGATCAAAACTGAGAGAGTTACCCCCGAGAAAGAAACTAGGGATCTGATAGACTTCTCCAGTGAACTTTTGCCAGTTCCTGAAGCATGTTGCTCTACTGAAATAGGAGGCCCTTGCCCAGAAAGGGAAAATGGAGACTGTCAGGAAAATTCTTAATTTCCTCTTGAGGGGGCTGATGTCTTTTGCCCTACGTTAAGTCCTGAACCTGCAAGTATGGATCTTCCAATGGAGCCTGACATCCAGGACAGTGCAGAGGAAACAGCAGAGAATCCTGTTCAGACTGCTGGAAAGTATTCACCAGTTCGGCTGAGGCTAAATATACATCCTCACAAAAGACTCACCTATGACACGTTGGGAGACAGCTGATTTATACTATTCGCAGACAAGCTCCTATTTCTACACCCCCCTACTGTCAATTGGGTGGGGGCGGCTCTGCTCTGACCTCTGACACCAATGGGTGGGACACGGCAATTGCCCTGGCCTGTTCAAAAACCGAGTTTGAATTAACTGAAGATGTGTATAGATGGTTTCAGCAAAATCCAGAGGTGTGTCAATACCTGTTAAGCCTAGATTGTGGTTGATGTTATTATAAAGTTATTAAAGTGGTTGTAAACCCACTTTTTAAACAAAGACCTACAGGTAAGCCTAGATTAAGGCTTACCTGTAGGTGCATGTAATATCTCCTTAACCTACACGGTTAAGGAGATATTTGTATGTAAATGCGGCGACGCTGACGTCACCCCATTCACAAATTCGGCTAGGTCGCAACATTCGACGACGTAGCCGAATTCGACAGCTCACGCGCGCATGCGTGGAGTCACGTCTTCGCCGCTCCGGCCAATCACAGCGCCGGAGCGGCGCTGTGATTGGCTGCAGCGGCGATACCCGGAAGTAACATTCCGGCTATCGCCGCAGCGATGGATGCGGCTAGAGGAGGGACACGGACGACTTCGGGGGCCCCGATCGAAGGTAAGTGGTACATAATGAGCTAGTATGCTAGTCATACTAGCTCATTATAGCTTTGTCTTGCAGGTTAGTAAAAAAAAAAGTTAAAAGGGTTTACAACCACTTTAACAATCTCTTTTCTCTTCAATAAGTTTAAGATGGATTTCTCCATGTCTTTGGGGACTAAAGAGTTAAAGTGGGGGGAGTGTGTAGCCAAGGTTTTCTATTGTGCTTATGATTAAGGGACAGTTTCTTTATTGTTAAAATGGGTTTGGCTCCCTCTAGTGCATACTGGACTCTATATGTGTTCTTTTCACCTGTGTGAAGACTCAGAGCAAAGCATCATGGAACTTGTAGTCCGGGAGGAGAAAGTGATTGTTATCAGGATCAATCTGGACTACAGGTAACAGAATGCTGTGCGCACAGAACAGACTGCTGGGAGAGGAAATAAAAAGGGCTGATGTGGCCTGATTCGCTCTCTCTGGATGCCATTCTGACTCTGCCAGCAGGAGGTCTGTGTGACAGGGAGTGCTGAGAATCTGCGGCCTACACAGCGGGGAGTCAGATAGCCAGCCCCAGAGGGATCTCTGATGACAGTATCGCTATTCCAGTAAAGCGGACCAGCGGGTGTTCCAGACCATCTGGAGATACCTGTGTAGCAGGTGGTTACATTTAGGGGGAAGCATCTGAGTGGTAACTATGCTCAGATGCACAATTGTTAGGTCTCATGGACCATTTCTGTCCCTGGGAGTGGGTACTGGTGTGTAAGTTCCCAGGGGCCTATAGGTGGCGCTGTTGCCATGGGCCCGGGATGAACCACAGTACAAGGTTGTGCCTTATTTGTCCCCTCTTGGCAGCAGTACGGCGGGGCGGGGAACCTGCTGTGCCTGTCGGGAGAGGATATAAAAGGGGGCGGCCATCTTCCAGGGGGGTTGGTTCCACGCTCAGGCACCTTAGGCCTGGGTGCGTGTGTGTCGCCTCCGGGTGCCCTAGGCCCGGAGGCCTGGTCGGGTTGTCTCTGGGTGCCCTAGGCCCAGAGACAGAGCTGCTGTTCCATCTCAGACACCTTCCGTCTGGGGTGAGGTACTTTGGAGAAAGGCCCGGAGCCCAGCAGCCTTCGGCTGGGATCTGCCGGGGACCAAGACTCCCAGGGATCTGCTTTGCGAGGGGACCCGTATCCAGGACGAGGAGACCAGGGAGGTAACCCTTTCTGAAGACCCAGCGCAGAGTCGTGGTGACAGATGGGGCCTCTGGTAACTCTCCGGAGGGATGTTCTTGTCCTATAAAGGGCTAGTTTACTAACGGAAGGAAGTGCGTGTCCTCTAAGTCACAGTGGCAGTGACACTACGCACCCAAGGTCAGTGGCAGTGACTTTCATCTTTTTTCACCCGGTCAGTGGCAGTGACCAACTTCATGGTCTGTGGCAGAGACCATGCGCCAAGCCTGTTCGTTCTAATCAGAGCAGGAGAAAACCCAAATTCGAGTTTGTGCCTGGACCTCCTCCCACCTTATCTGACCTGTGTCTTGTCCCAATCCGTCTGCTCTCGAAGAGACTGTTTATTGTGCTAAAAAGAATAAATAAGAGTTGGACCTTTCAGTTGGTGTGGACAGTTGCTTACTGGGGAGAACAAAAGACTTGTTTCTGATTACCGCAGAGACGAGGTCAGCACTGGAGGTTTTTTTACACTGGCTGCAGGCAGGCCTGAAAAACTAACACCGCTCAACCTCCCTATTAAGGAGGGTACGGGCTTGTGGTGCGGTGTGCCTCATCCTTTTCCTGCGTAGGAGCCAAGCAGAAGAAAGCAGGTAAAGTCTGGGGTTGGTGCGCTACACCTGCAATCCAGTCCACCGGAAGCTGCAGCATGGCGCAGTGCCGCCATTTCAACAGGACAAAAATACAGAGACAGAGAATTCCGGTTGGAACCCTCTATTCATCTGATGTTCATAGTGGTGAGCGGGCATAGCCCTTGTGATAGTTAACAACAGTACTGCTGATTAATACTTATACAGACTGGCTGGTGATACTTGTAGTTCCACGGATGTGCATCTACTTCCACACAGGCCTCACACAGCAGGCGCTTGGGGTCAATATACCCATTGTGCTTTAGAATCAGTATTGTAAAGACTTCTTTGTCACAGTTAAAGGAGGAGCATACACCGGTTATCATTTCTTCAAATAAGGTGCAGTTTAGTTAATTTGTATTACCTTTTGCATCTTGGATTACTATTAACTGCAGTGCAAAGGACGCAGGCTAGCTGAAGATAACTGGAACTAAAGGAACATTTCTTATTTCCTTTCTTCTGTGCACAACTTCCTTATATTCATTTGCATATATTGCATTGTATTGGGTTGAACCATTACAGGGAGCCACCCTATAGGATAGTATTTGAGTTATATTGTAGTTGATATTTTACAGTTTGCTGGTCTGTGTGTTGAGGACATAGAGGGGAGAAATCCAATACGTGTGATAAAGTGTTGGGTATTTACTCCTCTGTCTACCTGTCCAAATAGGTCTTGTATTGGATTTATGTCAAGTATTTATGCATAGTAATATACAGGGCATAGTCACTGTTAACTTAGGCTGAGTTTACTTATGCAATTCTTTGTGTTTCTCTTATTTCAGTAAACATATCTGATTTGTTCATTGATATTGTGTTAGTCTCTACTTACTATCACAGCTGTGACAGGATGGAACCCAAGGTGTCAGAGGTGAGAGAGGATTTGCAGAGTCGAGGTAACCAATGGGGCACAGAGTCTATTAGCAGCCCTCATGGGGGTACCGCTACAGAAGGTAAACACAGATCTTAATGGGAGCACTGACAGTTACAATGACAAGCTGCTAGAAGGGTTAAGTATTCTTCAGCACTACCTTTAAATTAGTAAAAGCCTGCAAATGTTTGCTAGCAGCTTGTTTAAAGTGATGGTCAACACTCTCATAAGATGTGTTCAAAAAAGCTGACTGATGCTTTTCAAAGCCTCGCTGCACAGGTTCCTCTTGTACAAGCTGAAGCCCATGTGAGCAAGGCCTTAATGTATCAAATATAACTAATATTATTATATAGCATTTATATAGCGCCAAAAATTTGTGCAGCGCTTTACAACATGTGGGCAGGCAGTACAGTTACAATACATTTTAACACAGGAGTAATCAGAGGGCCCTGCTTGTTAGAGCTTACAATCTAGGAGGGAGGGTCAAGTGGTACAAAAGGTAATAGCTATGGGGGATGAACTGATGGAGAAAATAAAAGTAAAGTTGTTAGGTGGGGGCAGAATAGGCTTCTCTGGAGAAAGGGGTTTTCAGGGATCGTCTAAAAGCGAACAGAATAGGAGATAGTCGGACAGATGGGGTAGGGAGTTCCATAGGATGGGAGAGGCTCGGGGAAAGTCCTGGAGGTGAGCATGGGAGGAGGTGACAAAGGAGCTAGAGAGCAGGAGGTATTGGGAGGAACAAAGAGAACGATTAGGTTGGTATTTCGAAACCAGGTTAGTGATGTAGCTGGGGGCAGAGTTGTGGACGGCTTTGCAAGTTGTTGTTAGTATTTTGAATTGAATTTGTTGGGTGAGCAAATATAATTATTATTCGACTAGATAGGAAAATAAATCCTATTACTCATTAAAAGGTTGAAGAGACATGCAATCCTGTGTATTTTGTAAGGAAAATATGCCTTCTAATACATTGATGAACTGAATACTCGTGAATATTAGTCCAACCCTAAAAATCTCTTTTTTTAGTGGCATATCTTTTAAGCACTAAACATGATTTTTAGGTCAAAATTTGCATCGACTTTATCAAAGCATTTTCTCTTTTCATGTTCTTTGGTTTACAACAGCTGTAAAACCACAAGAATTTAGTACATAGGTCCACATTACCAGGGGCAGCATATTTTATCACCTGCCGTGTAAAGCACCTAAATTATTTTAACAATTATGGGCAAAGATCCCTCAAGCATTAAAGATCCCTCCAGCATTTTCCTGCATCACTACTTATTGTCTTTATCTTAAAAGGGGTTACATCAAACTTGTATGATTCTAATTCCCATAAGATCTACCTTGGCCAGATTTACCATTCTACAATCAAATTCTTGGAGACGGGCTCCACAACATGGAACATGCTGATATTTATCCTTTGCAGATCCATAAGACATATTGGATTATGGCTGTGTTGTGTTGGTTGCTAAAATGTGCTAGTTATATATATTGATAACGTATTTGCCTGATGCCAACACAGACTGGAGGCTTAAAAGATCAGCACAAAATATGACTTTATGATGCATTAAATCAGGCTCTTTTCACAAACCGGGATTAACTAACTGCTAAACACAGAGGCGTTATAATGGTTAAATGAAGGAGATGAAAGGCAGATACAGCTGTGTTTAAACTGACAGTAAAGCTCTTCCATGGACAATTTAAAACAGATGTTGCTTTTAGAATGTAATGAATTGCACACTGTAAATCACGGGTATCACAAAGTCTTTTCTTGCCACTATTCATAACTATGCACAGCTAACATACATCTATTTTAAGCATCACACATTTAAAAAAAAAAAAGCCACACATTTAGAAATATGAAGTATATTTTGAGAAAATGGGGTTGATTTCCTAAAGGCAAATAGGCTGCAAACTTTGGATAGGAATTTGAACTTTGCTAGGAAATTATCCCAAGAGCTTAACCTCTTCCAACCCGCAATATAGCAATATGACGTCGTGAAAGTGGTTCTGTTATCCTGACCGGACATCATATTACGTGATCCGGAAAACGTGCCGACGCGCACCTGTGGGGGCGTGCATCGCGACGAT
Organism: Rana muscosa; assembly: GCA_029206835.1. NCBI lineage: Eukaryota > Metazoa > Chordata > Amphibia > Anura > Ranidae > Rana > Rana muscosa. The sequence goes on from CM055121.1 coordinate 846,239,871, forward strand.
CGGTGGTGCAGTGTGTCAGTCTGACACACCGCAACACCAATCTAGGTAAAGAGTCTCTGACGGAGACTCTTTACTACGTGATCAGCTGTGTCCAATCACAGCTGATCATGATGTAAACAGGAAGAGCCGTGTATCGGCTTTTCCTCACTTGCGTCTGACAGACGCAAGTAGAGGAGAGCCGATCAGCCTCTCTCCTGACAGGGATGGTCTGTGCTTATTGATTATCAGCGCACCCCCCCGCCCCGAGGATGCCCACCCAGGACCACCAGGAATGCCACCAGGACCACCGGGGATGGCCATCAGTGATGACCATCAGGTAAGCCACCCATGGCCACCAGGGATGCCAATCTGTGGCTACATATGATGCCAATGTGTGCCCACATATGATGCCAATCAGTGCCCATCAGCAATACCTGCCAGTGCCTCCATAGCAGTGATGCCCATTTGTGATATCTATCAGTGTCCATCAGTGCCACTCATCAGTGTCCATCAGTGCCACCTATCAGTGCCCATCAGTGCCCACATGTCAGTGCCGCCTATCAGTGCCCATCAGCAATACCTGCCAGTGCCTCCATAGCAGTGATGCCCATTTGTGATATCTATCAGTGTCCATCAGTGCCACTCATCAGTGTCCATCAGTGCCACCTATCAGTGCCCATCAGTGCCCACATGTCAGTGCCGCCTATCAGTGCCCATCAGCAATACCTGCCAGTGCCTCCATAGCAGTGATGCCCATTTGTGATATCTATCAGTGTCCATCAGTGCCACTCATCAGTGTCCATCAGTGCCACCTATCAGTGCCCATCAGTGCCCACATGTCAGTGCCGCCTATCAGTGCCACCCATAAGTACCCATAAGTGCCGCCTATGAGTGCCCATCAGTGCCACCTATGAGTGCCCATCAGTGCCACCTATGAGTACTCATCTGTGCAGACTATGAGTGCCCATCAGTGCTGCATATCACTGCTGCATATCAGTGCCACCTATCAGTGCCGCCTATCAATGCCGACCAGTGTCGCATATCAGTGAGGTGATTGGAGAGGGAGCTGTTGATCAGATCTTGGATATATGCCTGTTATCATTCCCTTTCTGGTAAGGAGATTTGATTGTCACTGTGGTGTAGAGTGCTGCTATTACACACTGAAGCTGGTGCTGGGATTTCATCTTTCCCTTTCTATTTAAAGGACTGTTTCACGTATTTAGCGCTACATTTGGAATCTTTATGTAGAGCAACAATTCTTTTTTTCACATCCTCAAAGAGTTCTTTACCATGAGGTGCCATGTTGAACTTCCAGTGACCAGTATGAGAGAGTGAGAGCGATAACACCAAATTTAACACACCTGCTCCCCATTCACACCTGAGACCTTGTAACACTAACGAGTCACATGACACTGGGGAGGGAAAATGGCTAAATGGGCCCAATTTGGACATTTTCACTTAGGGGTGTGCTCACTTTTGTTTGCAGCGGTTTAGACATGAATGGCTGTGTGTTGAGTTATTTTGAGGGGACAGCAAATTTACACTGTTATACAAGCTGTACACTCACTACGTTACATTGTAGCAAAGTGTCATTTCTTCAGTGTTGTTACATGAAAAGGTATAATAAAATATTTACAAAAATGTAAGGGCTGTACTCACTTTTGTGAAATACTGTATGTTACTCTACCTACCCTGGGATGGTGGTTGTATGATTTCATCTTAATATAATCTAAATTTTGTTCATCAGAATTGCCTGATCTTGAATGAATGGAATTTTTTACAACCTATGCCTGAGTCTACTGCATGGATTGGTAAAAGGAGATTATCAGATTGATGGATTGAAGGCTAGATTCAGCTTTAAACCTGCTCCACCTCCCATACAATAGTTCTTTCAGGACAGCCATCCTCATAGAAGCTTAATAAGAGCATTAGCAATGTGGAAATCAAAATCAAACGACAAGCTTATGTTGCAGAGTTAATGGACATACGGCAGCAGCTCATAAACGCTTGACTTTGGTGCATGCGCTGAATGCAAAACTATATCAGAAATAATCTCAATCTGCTGCCATCTGAGGTTAATGACAAGCAGGTCAAGTCAATGTCTTTACATCATAAAGCAATGACAGGGAAGGATTCAATAAACAAATAACATAGAACAGTAGCATTGGTTTATACCGTTCTGGAAATTTTTCTGATTGAAAACAGAATATATGGTTCCCATAAATTATTTTATTTAAAGGAAAACACCACTTTGGTTAACAAGACAATATATAAGATTTCTAAACAAACCTTTTAGAAAATAATTGTTATTTAAAATTATTTATAACTCACAGGCAGCTATGGTTTCCTGTAAAAAAAAACAAAAAACAACTTGATTCCTGGTAATCATGGCAGCACCAGCAGTGCATAAAATAAAAGGATGCATCGGATGTCCCTGTTGAAGTACACTAGTACGAAACGCGTCGGGCTTGCTCACCACTCTACCTACTGCCCTTTTTAATGTTTTTTATGCCTATGTGATCACTTTTACTTTGTCGTTTTTTTTAAATAAACCCGCATTGACCTGCACTATCGGATCACTTTTCTCATTTTTTCCTATGGTTGGTCGATTGAGTTGAAGCTCTCTTCCTATGTGCAACTGCTATTCCGGGAATAATTTTGTTTCCCCGGATTCAAGGTGTTTTCTGTCTCATCGGATGTCTGTGGAGATCGTGTTTGAGTCCTGAGTCTGCTTCCAAGTTGGGGAACCTGCCGGGAAGTTTTCGCCTGAGATTCATAAGATCCAGTCTACAGACAAGCAGAGGAGAATCACCATTGAGTCTTTCCAATGCCTGTTTGATCTGCCTTAATCCGTAGATCCACCTGTTCCGGTAACGGTATTCTACATTTCTTCACCTTCAGAATTTGTGATGACCCATATTGCTTCACGTGTGGTACCAAACATCATTTGTTTCTATCACGGATATGTTTATGGACATTTTTGTGGACTCACTTTATTGTTGTAATTTTTTCAGCCACATTTATTTCATTTTGAGACCAATTCTTTGGCCTCTTTTTCACTATTAGCGCTACATCTTCATTTCACAGCACCAGCAGTGTTGTTACCTAAATAAGTGATTGCTCCACTGCTTTTCCTAGCATTAAAATACTGGGACTGATCATGTGACTCTACTCTCCCAGCCATTTTCACAGAACAGTAGCAGGCTGAAATCTATAAAGGGTAAGTCCACCTTTACAGAACTTACACAGGTCCCCCTCCTCACCCCCTGCCCCAGTCCCGCTGACCTGGACCGCGGCAATCTCCGGTTCTAAGACCCGGCATATCCGCGCCAGGAGCTAGCGGCTCAGAAATCCCCTGAGCTGAATGTCCAAAATGTCCCTCGTCTGGGGGGGACGTTTTGGAGCATTCTAATTGGTCAGCGCCGCCACATGGGCGGCGCCAACCAATAAGAAACCACATAGCCCGTCCTGTCTGCTTTGGTGAAGATATGTGGATGCAGAGAGGTTTTCAAAGCCCCAAGCTCCTGGCGCAGATATACCGGGGCTTAGAACTGGAGCTTTCCACGGTCCAGGTCAGCTGGACTGGGGGGGGGGGCGAGGAGGGGGACCTGTGTAAGTTCGACTTAGAGATTTTTCTGTAAGGTGAACTTATACTTTAATGATGTTTCCAATGGAAAGAAATCAACTGTAAAGGATTGTGTCTTTCTCAACAAAACAACAAAACCAAAGCTATACTTCAAGGATCAGTGAGTCGAGTTCTGCTATATTGAACTAAACCTGAATTCCAATATTCCTATGTATCTCCCGCATAAAGATATTCTTATCTCTGATGCTCCTCCCACTTACCGCTCACTACAATGTAATGTAGAACCCTCCTAGATAGGTGCTAGGATGTTTTATAGTTTTTGGTTGCTCTACCTAACAGAGGAACAGCCCTCTGATTCCTCTTGTACCAAATTGTAATGTAACTGTAATGTCTGCCTTTATTTTGTTAAGCGCTGCGCAAACTGTTGGTGCTATATAAATCCTAAATAATAATAATAATAAATGTATGTTCTGTCTGCTTAACAGAGAGCTGTGATCGTTTACTGTAGGCTGCTCAGTGTGCTCTGATGCTGTTTTGTGCTGTCTGAGTGTCCCTATACTTAGCATCCTAGGAAGATTCTGGGCCATGGAGACTAGGCAGATGAGCAACATAAAAATGCATACAGCCCTGGCCAAATAGAAGGCGAGGTGCCCCTAGGCATGCTGGGTGACTGTATTTATGTTTTAGGGCTCTGGGTCTTCCTCCAGAGAAGAGAGGTCTAGTAGGGGAGGGGGCCTGTTGCCTCACCCTAAAACAGGCTGTCGAGTGGCCTCAGGTGGGCGACCTGAGGGTCTGAACGGTGAATGCTGAAACCCAGGGTTCTCCTGAGAGCTGACTGAGAGAATGGGCATGGATCCTGTCTGGTATCACTGAAGAAGGGGACCTGCGACCAGGGCCTTGTGAGTACAGACCACCCTAAAGGGATACTAGAGACTGGTGCTGCTAAATCCCCTTTAGGTGCTAGAAGTCAGCTGCTGGGTGTAGGCTAAAGGGGACACCGGCTAATGTCTTGAAGAAGCAGGATCCACTAAATGCCTTCTACTAAGCAGGGACTTTGCTCCATTCTGTACAGTTTGCTACAGAGTTCTCCTGAGAAAGCTGTCCTCACGTGTAAATAGTTCAATTTGGAGTATCCTATTTATATCCCTTCCTTATCCACGTTCTCCAATAAAACAACAAAACAAAACCCCTAGACTGGTCATTGGAGACAAGGAGTGGAAGTGTATTTGTGCACCTTGCTGTGGGAAATACCTTCTGACTGGCTGCGGAGCAAACAGTGGATAAGACCCGGGCAAAATACCAGCGGCTCCTGCGTGGGGTGACCGATACAGTAAAATATATTAAAGTGAACACGCTACGGACAAAAAGTATTAAGATATTATTAACGCTGACATTTAGAGTGGAACTAAACTCTCTCAACCAACATGAAATATTTCTAGTCCTTGTGCTGCTAACAATAGTAAATAAGTAGGAAGCTATATTATATTTATTGTTGTAAATGTTTTTGATTTTTACATTTCTTCAGTTGCTTTCTGGTTTCTGGCCTAGGCCAAAACAATATCATTCATCCCTTGAGTCCTCAAGGGCATTTTTTTTTCTTTCACCTAGAGGAGAGAGACTTTCTCAGCTAAGCACACCCTCCTGCCTGTATACCTGAGCCAAAGGCAGATGGATTCGAGGAAGTAAATGCTACATGAAGATTCCAGTAAGTAAATGCTACATGTGCACTTACTTACTCAAGATAGCCAAAGTTAGAAATGTTAGGAGGTCATGTTAGGGTGGTTTCTCAACTAAATAAAACATGAGAACATGGATGGATGGGTAAGTTTGCTTTCAATACTAAAAAATAATTATATAGTGTTTTCAGTTTGTGGTGCTCCGATACAGTTTATATTTTGCCCCCACACCCACCATCAACATGCTAAGAATTGTTTTAAATAAAATCTTTTTTGTTTTAATTACATATTTTGTTTTAGACCCAGTGATGTTTTTGCTTCATTTTTATCAGTTAGCACTGATCCCAGCAATCTTTGACTACAAAATGTCTTCCCCTCTGTATTCTGCTCCTTTATAGATATTAGACACGTGCGGTTAGTTTTGTTTCAAATTATATTTGGAAGATTTTTTTGTTATTCGGATATATCCGAATACTTGAATTACAATATAAACAAATGTTAATGAATGCTACGAATAACGTAACAAAATTTGTTTGAATTTCGGAAATTCAAATCGAATTTTACATTGAACTCCAGTCGAATTTTAACTACATATAATGGATATGCCTTTCGTAAATAACCCCCATCGTAATCATTTGATGAAGATTTTTATTTTGTTTGTTCACTTTGCTACATTCAAATCGAAAACAATATAACATTTTCTTTTCGACCGATTCGAAAACTTATCGATTTGAACAATTCAAAACGAAAAACTCGGTAAATTTCGAAGAAAATTCGAAAAATTCTGAATATGAATTAAATGAATCAACCGAACTGAACTAAACAAAATAACTAGATTAAAGAATGGAAACAAAACTAAACACATTTTTTCGTCATGCACATATCTAATATATATAGTACAGGCATAAGCGTTGTCACCCTAGGACAAGGAGTGTATTCCTGGCAGAATCACCAGTTGAAAAACGTAAGCTTCATACACACGATCGGATTTTCCATGGACAAAGCGTAGGACTTTTGTCTGAAGGATGTTGGCCAACACTTGTGTGCCGTTTGTACGCAAGACAAGTTCACGGCCAACACCCTTCAGACAAAACGAAACGAAACAACGTGGTTTTTCAGCTCTTGAGCGCCACTCTTTGGGCACCTTCTGCTAATATCGTGTTTGGTGAGCATTGATTCCGAGAATGCATGTTTGTACTTTGGCTTGTGTACACACGCTCGGAAAATCAGACAATTGTCGGCCGAAAATGTTAAAGCATTCCATCCAACATTTGTCCGCGGAAAATCCGACACTTGTCTGAAGAGGTGTACAAACAGTCGGATTTTCCGACAACAGCCTGTCATCACACAATTCCTGTTGGATAATCCGATCGTGTGTATGAGACTAAAGATTGCAGCCACCATATCCAAAGACTGGCATCATACCAAGCAATATACTGCATTTTTAGTTTGTGGGTTTAGATATGTTTTGATATTGTGAATACAGGAATTTGACTTTGTGAAGAATATTGTGAATTAATGCATACACAATGTAATGGAAAACGAGGTCAAGAGCATAAATTAATGTGATACTGAATACTGAACACCATTTAAAGAAAGGGGCTTCACAATATGCTGTTTTTTTCTGGTATCAACCTGGAAATCATTTTCATGAGCTATTTGTGTAGATTCGGGGATGCCAGCTGTCTAATTCAGGTGCCGCTATGCCACTCCTACACACCTACACTGTGCGTTAGCTATATGCTTACTCATAAAGCTATGAATAGAAAAGGTCTATAACGGTCAGGCTTCCATAGCACTTAGCAGCTAATTTTATCATTTCACGCAATGGAGGGCTTAAATATTTATCTTTAGTTATATCGTACAGGTACTTTTAATTATACATGTCATTGGACATCATCAAATATAGCATGACTGATGAGACAAGCAGACAGCTGAGAATATCTGATTAACTTCTTAGCCCTCAACATCACAGTCTGGAGGAAGTCTCAGAAGATTAGTGAGCCCTTCATTCCTATTTATATTCTTTAACCTTCACTCTGGCTGAATAGGAACTCAGAACTGCTTAGAGAGCAGGTTGTAAAGCTGTATGCTTGTATTTAGAAGGCATTGTGATGTCAACGAGAAGATGTGCTTGCTAATCTTTTAAAGGGACAATCATAGCAACACGTGTGTCTCTCTAGATTACAGCCACGTGGGGTTTTTCCATTATAATTGGTTTATAACAGCTCATGAAAAAAATATAGCACTTAATACTATTGTGTAACATACGTTTATGTTTTTAAATAGTGACATCTATACATATTTTTATTTTTTTATTCCCCATGTCCATTAACGTCAAAGAAAAATACTTTTGATGTGTGTTATTTAAACTTGTTAGTGCTGTGTAGGTATGAGCCGAACCCCCCCCGGTTCGGTTCGCACCAGAACCTGCGAACGGACCGAAAGTTTGCGCGAACGTTAGAACCCTATTAAATACAATGGATGCGAACGTTTGAAATCTAAAGTGCTAATTATAACGGCTAATATGCATGTTATTGTCCTAAAAAGGGTTTGGGGACACGGGTTCTGCCCCAGGGGACATGTATCAATGCAAAACGAAGTTTTAAAAACGTCTGTTTTTTGGGAGCAGTCATTTTAATGATGCATAAAGTGAAAAAAAAGTGAAATATTCCTTTAAATATAGTACCTGGGGGGTGTCTAAAGTATGCCTGTGAAGTGGCATGTGTTTCCCGTGTTTAGAACTGTCCCTGCACAAAATGACATTTCTAAAGGGAAAAAAGCCATTTAAAACTGCTTGCGGCTTTAATGTCATGTCTTGTCCTGGCAATATGGATGAAAATCTTTGAGAAAAATGGCATGGCTACCCCATCACCCCCCCCCCCCCTCTACCCCAGCCCATTACCAGACCCTTTGGGTCTTGTATGGATATTAAGGGGAACCCCGCACCCAAAATAAAAAAAGGCCCTATATACTCTGAACAGCATATACAGGCGGTGCAAACAAGACCGGGACTGTAGGTTTGTTCTTAAGTAGAATCTGTTTGTAATTTTGAACAGGTACATTGTTTAAGTGTAGCTCAAGGCAAAAAATATATTTTTAAGCTTTTTGGAAAACGTAGGGAAGGGTTATCACCCCTGTAACATTTGTTTTGCTGTCTGTGCACCTGTTCAGAACATTTCACCTCACTTTCCGTCCCAATGACAAATGTTTTTGGAAAAGTGGGGTTTTTATTGAAACAAGGACTGGTGATAAAGCATCAGTAGAGAGGAGACACCTTTTTCCCATATTAACTCTTACAGGAAAGAATTTCCCTTCCTAGGGGTAGATTTCCTCTCACTTCCTGTTGTCTCCTTCCGTTTGCAAGTAGGAGTCGTTTGTAAGTTGGATGTTTGAAAGTAGGGGCCTGCCGTATATACTCTGCTGAAATTTGCCCCTTAGATGTTGGTGTTGCCACAACACTGTGAGCCCTCACAGTTACTCTTGGTGGGCGCTGGAACGCCCTGCTGTAAACTATTATATCAGGAATTGTAATTACATGCCATTGTTTAACAGTGGTAGGAAAAATTGGGCCTTTGGTGGTGGTGCTGGTGCTACAACACTGTCAGCCCTCACAGTTACTCTTGGTGGGGGGCGCATAAATGGGCCCTACTGTAAATTATTAGATCAAGAATTGTAATTGCATGCCCCTGTTGAACAGGGGCAGAAAAATTGGGCCTTTGGTGGTGGTGGTGGTAGTGGTGGTGGTGTTGCCACAACACTGTAAGCCCTCACAGTTACTCTTGGTGGGCGCAGGAATGGGCCCTGCTGTGAATTATTAGAACAAGAATTGTAATTGCATGCCCATGTTGAACAGGGGCAGAAAAATTGGGCCTTTGGTGGTGGTGGTGGTAGTGGTGGTGGTGTTGCCGCAACACTGTAAGCCCTCATAGTTACTCTTGGTGGGCGCAGGAATGGGCCCTGCTGTGAATTATTAGATCAAGAATTGTAGTTACATACCTCTGTTGAACAGGGGCAGAAAAATTGGGCCTTAGGCACTGGTGCCACAACACTGCAACCCCTCACAGATACTGTACTTGGAGCGCAGCAATGAGCCCTGTTGCAAAGTATTGCATCAAAGATTGTAATTACACGCCCCTGTTAAACAGGGGCTGAAAAATTGGGCCTTAGCCACTGGTGTTGGTGCCACAACACTGCAACCTCTCCCAGATACTCTAGTTGGAGTACAGGAATGAGCCCTGCTGCAAAGCATTGCATAAAAAATTGTAATTACATGCCCCTGTTAAACAGGGGATGTAAAATTGGGCCTTAGCCACTGGTGGCGGCACCCAGAAACAAAAATGTTCTTCCAAGCTATCATCATGAATCGGATCATTGAGGAGGAGGAGGATAGTCAGTCAACATAACAGGACAGTCACTCAGCATCAGCATAGGCAGTCTTGAAGGGATGTGACATTTCAAAATAAATTATTCTGTTACATCAGCTTCAGGTGCTTGGTAGCTGGTGGTGATCCAAGACTGGTTCATCTTTATGAAGGTCAGTCGATCAACCGAGTCGGTGGACAGGCGCACCCTGTGATCCGTGACAAAGCCTCCAGCAGCACTGAATGTGCGTTCCGAAAGAACGCTGGATGCAGGACAGGCCAGTAGCTCAATTGCATACTGTGCAAGCTCTGGTCAGCATCCTCAAGACCCAGTAAGCCAGAGGATTTTCGGTGAGAAAGGTGTCCAAGTCTGACCTTGCCCCTAGGTATTCCTGCACCATGTATATCAGACGCTGGCGATGGTTGCTGGAACCGATCATACCTTGGGGCTGCGGACTAAAAAATTGTCTGAACGCATCGGTCAGACCGCCACCTTCCCCACCGCTCCTTCTTTGACTGACCGAAGCCTCAGCAACTCGTTGTCCAGGACCAGGATTTTGTAACCTCCCAGTCTCTGGGAACGCGTTGCACAGACCTTTCTGCAAGGCCTCCCGGAGATGTCTCATCCTCTACTCCCTCTGCGATGGTAAGATAAGGTCCACAACCTTACCCTTGTACCGTGGATCAAGGAGAGTGGCCAGCCAATAATGGTCCCTCTCCTTGATCCAAAGAATACGAGGATCCTTCCGCAGACTTTGCAGGATCAGGGAGGCCATGCAGTGTAGGTTAGCTGAGGCATTCGGTCCGGACTCCTCTGGGTCACTAAGGACGACATGATCCGCAGCCACCTCCTCCCAGCCACGTACAAGTCCACGGATTTCTTGGGACTGTAAATCATCCCTAAAAGACTGCTGCTGTTGATGCTGAGTGCCATGCTCCACCTCCATGCTGACACAATCCTCCTCCTCCTCCTCCTCCTCGTCCTCTTCCTGTGTGATGGGTGGGACACAAGGAACACTGTCTGGGTAAAGGGGGCCTTGAGAGGCTAGGAAGTCCTCCTCTTCCTGCCTCTGTTCTGCCCTGTCCATTATTCCACGCAGCGTATGCTCCAACAGGTGGACAAGAGGTACAGTGTCACTGATGCATGCACTGTCACTGCTCACCATCCTCGTGGCCTCCTCAAATGGTGCCCTGTCCTGGTGCCGTAGTCGCACAGGTAGTCATTGATGGCCCTCTGCTGCGTGTGCAGCATGGCCAACGTTGAGTTCCACCTGGTGGGCATGTCGCATATAAGGCGGTTCTTGGGCAGGTTCAACTCCTTTTTCAGCTCAGCCAGCCGAGCACTGGCATTATATGATCTGCGGAAATGCACACAGACTTTCCTGGCCTGCCTCAGGACATCCTGTAAGCCCGGGTACCTGCCCAAGAACTGCTGCACCACCAGGTTAAGAACGTGAGCCACACAGGGCACATGGGTCAGTTGTCCCTGTCGGAGGGCGGAGAGGAGGTTGGTGCCATCGTCGCAAACCACCATTCCTGGCTTAAGCTGGCGTGGCGTCAACCACCTCTCGGCCTGCCCCTGCAGAGCTGACAGAACCTCTGCCCCAGTGTAGCTCCTGTCCCCCAAACACACCAGCGCAAGCACGGCATGGCATCTTTTTGCCTGCATACTTGCGTAGCCCCTTGAACGCCTACGGAGCACCGTTGGTTCCAAGGACAAAGCACCGGAAGAGGCCATGGAGGAAGAAGAAGAGGAGGGGGTGGAGGAGAGAGGTGTGTCACAACCTGTAGTAGCATTTTGGAGGCGTGGCGGCGGAACAACCTCCAACACTACTGCACCTTGTCCTGCATCCTTCCCAGCTGCCAAAAGAGTGACCCAATGGGCCGTGAAAGAAAGGTAACGTCCCTGTCCATGCCTACTGGACCATGAGTCAGCGGTAATATGCACCTTACCGCTAACCGCCCTGTCCAGCGAGGCATGGACATTGCCTTAAACATGCCGGTAGAGAGCCGGAATCGCCTTCCATGAGAAAAAGTGGCGTTTGGGAACCTGCCACTGAGGAACCGCACATTGCACAAACTCACGGAAGGGGGCCGAGTCTACCAACTGAAAAGGCAGCAGTTGAAGTGCTAGCAATTTAGCCAAGCTAGCAATCAACCGCTGGGCATGTGGATGGCTGGGAGTGAACTTCTTTCGACGGTCCAGCAGCTGGGGCAGGGAAATTGGCCTGCTTAAATCGGACGTCGGTGTACTGCTAGCAGAGTGCCCGCAAGTACTTGGCTGTGACACACCTAATTCTACACCTTCATTCCTCTCAGTGCAGGTTTCAGAGAGGACTGCAGGTATAGTGGGGTTGGAGATCCCAGCTGATGAGGAGCAAGGAGAAGTCCGCTTTGTTCTTTGGTGTGGGTCTTTAAGGTACGCTTGCCAACGAGCTGCATGGCAGGTCAATATATGTCTGGTCAAGCATGTGGTGCCCAAGCGGCTGATGTTTTGGCCACGCGAGATACGCTTGAGACATATGTGGCAAATAGCAGCGGTGCGATCTGATGCACTCGACTCAAAAAAGGCCCACACTAAAGAACTTTTGGAATAACGAGCAGAGGCAGCGCCCTGCACAGGCGGAGCTCTGCGGTGTGATTCAGTCGGTGTGCTGCCATTACGCTGGCCCCCGGAGGGCATCCTGCCTCGTTGGAGATGTGCCTCCTCCTCATCCTCCTCCTCCTCTCTCCTATCAGGCACCCACGTGGAGTCAGTGACCTCATCATCCCCTCCCTCCTCATCACTGGAGCCAATCTGGCAGTATGCTGCAGCTGCTGGAACATGACTGCCAGATTGCTGTCCTTCTTGAGCATCCCCTCTCTCTGCGCTCATACTACTGCCTTCCTCTAGCTGGGTATCATCATCAGACCCTTCAAAACGCTGGGCATCCTCCTGGAGCATGTACCCAACACTGTGCTCAAACAGTTTGGGGGACTCCTCAGGAGGACATGGTGGGTCTAGGGAAGGAGTGACTGATGATGACATTGATACGAGGGAAGAGGACGCTTTGGCAGCTGCTTTGCCAGTACCCTGAGCCTGGGTGAGAGAGAATGAGGAGAATGAGGAGGGCTTGGTCATCCACTCTACCAAGTCTTCGGCATGATGCGGCTCAACACGTCCAGCTGCCGAAAATAAGGACAAGCGTGTCCCATGGCCACGTGCTGATGACGATGCACCGTGTCCACGACCAGCACTGTTGTCTCTAGACACAGAGCCTGCTTGCCCTCTTTTATTGGCTCCTGACTGTCTCCCTCTTCTTGTTGGCCTTCCAGACATAGTAATGGACTGCAGGGAGATGGGAAAACCAGGAATTGGAGTAGTGTATATTGTGCTGGAGGCACACAACACCCACTAACTCCTGCAGATGCCTTTATTAGAGAACACCAGCAATAAAGGGTAGATACAGGTGTATACTGTGCTGTGCTGGAGGGACACAACACCCACTAACTCCTGCAGATACCTTTATTAGAGAACACCAACAATAAAGGGTAGATACAGGTGTATACTGTGCTGTGCTGGAGGGACACAACACCCACTAACTCCTGCAGATGCCTTTATTAGAGAACACCAGCAATAAAGGGTAGATACAGGTGTATACTGTGCTGTGCTGGAGGGACACAACACCCAGTAACTCCTGCAGATGCCTTTATTATAGAACACCAGCAATAAAGGGTAGATACAGGTGTATACTGTGCTGTGCTGGAGGGACACAACACCCACTAACTCCTGCAGATGCCTTTATTAGAGAACACCAGCAATAAAGGGTAGATACAGGTGTATACTGTGCTGTGCTGGAGGGACACAACACCCACTAACTCCTGCAGATGCCTTTATTAGAGAACACCAGCAATAAAGGGTAGATACAGGTGTATACTGTGCTGTGCTGGAGGGACACAACACCCAGTAACTCCTGCAGATGCCTTTATTAGAGAACACCAGCAATAAAGGGTAGATACAGGTGTATACTGTGCTGGGGCACACAACACCCACTAACTCCTGCAGATGCCTGAGAAAAGAACACACTGTCCCTGCCTATCTAGCTTAGAGAACAGTAATAAAGGGTAGATACAGGTGTATACTGTGCTGGGGCACACAACACCCACTAACTCCTGCAGATGCCTGAGAAAAGAACACACTGTCCCTGCCTGCCTATCTAGCTTAGAAAACAGCAATAAAGGGTAGATACAGGTGTATACTGTGCTCGGGCACACAACACCCACTAACTCCTACAGATGCCTGTATTATAGAACAGCAAAAAAGGGTAGATACAGGTGTATACTGTACTGGGGCACGCAACACCCACTAACTCCTGCAGATGCCTGTATTATAGAACAGCAAAAAAGGGTAGATACAGGTGTATACTGTGCTGGGACACACAACACCCACTAACTCCTGCAGATGCCTGTATTATAGAACAGCAAAAAAGGGTAGATACAGGTGTATACTGTGCTGGGGCACACAACACCCACTAACTCCTGCAGCTGCCTGTATTATAGAACAGCAAAAAAGTGTAGATACAGGTGTATACTGTGCTGGGGCACACAACACCCACTAACTCCTGCAGATGCCTGTATTATAGAACGGCAAAAAAGGGTAGATACAGGTGTATACTGTGCTGGGGCACACAACACCCACTAACTCCTGCAGATGCTTGAGAAAAGAAGACACTGTCCCTGCCTATCTAGCTTAGAGAACAGTAAAAAAGGGTAGATACAGGTGTATACTGTGCTGGGGCACACAACACCCACTAACTCCTGCAGATGCCTGAGAAAAGAACACACTGTCCCTGCCTGCCTATCTAGCTTAGAGAACAGCAATAAACGGTAGATACAGGTGTATACTGTGCTGGGGCACACAACACCCACTAACTCCTGTAGATGCCTGAGAAAAGAACACACTGTCCCTGCCTATCTAGCTTAGAGAACAGCAATAAAGGGTAGATACAGGTGTATACTATGCTGGAGGCACACAACACCCACTAACTCCTGCAGATGCCTGAGAAAAGAACACACTGTCCCTGCCTGCCTATCTAGCTTAGAGAACAGCAATAAAGGGTAGATACAGGTGTATACTGCACTGGAGGCACACAACACCCACTAACTCCTGCAGATGCCTGAGAAAAGAACACACTGTAGAACACACTGTCCCTGCCTATGTAACTCTTTCCCTGCACACCGGAACACACTACACAAGGCCGCCGCGCTGGCGGCCTTTTATAGTGTGGGGCGTGTACTAAACCCCCCTGAGCTATGATTGGCTCTCCTCGCTGCAGGTGCTGTGATTGGCCAAGCATGCGGGGTCACAGTGCATGCTTGGCCAATCACAGCGCCGGCAATGCAGTGCGATGGCGCAGTGCATTGTGGGCTGTTCGCGTCACACAAATTTGTCGCGAACGGCCCACAAAGTTCTGGTTTCGCCGAACAGGCGAACAGGCACCCTTGCGGAACCCAGTCGAAGGTACTGGGCCCCGGACCTCTTCAGTAGTACCTCACCCCAGGCTGAAGGTGCCTGGGATGGACTCCATCTCCCGCTCCGCCAGGTCAAGGGCACCTGGGCCCGGAACTCCAGAACGCCAGCACCCAGGCTGAAGGTGTCTGAGCGTGGCTCTGACCTCCGACGACTGAACCCCGTGTTGAGGGCATCTGTCCCCTTTATCTCCTCTCCCGACAGGCACAGCAGGTTCCCCGCCCCGCCATACCACTGCCGAAACAGGACAAAAAGGGCACAGCACTGCAGTGATGGTTCAACCCCGGCCCAGGCGACAGCGCCACCCACAGACTGCAGGGAACTGCACACCACTGGGATCCTCCACGAATGAAAATGGTCCCAAATTCCCTAACAATCAGTGCATCCGGGTCATACTACCACCCAGATACATCCCCCTAAATTTAAATACCCGCTGCACTCTCCCCCTATTGATTTGACACTGGTCCCCAGTGTCTGGTGCAAACCCATGTCTCCCAAAGAGTGGTAACATAAGTTCAACCCAGAGACCAAACTACACATAGAACCAAACCTTAAAACTTAGTCATGAATTGTGCCAGGACCTAAAATGGGAAAGGGAAACAGAAATATAAAACAATGAACTCTCATCAAAAATCCTTTAGGTATTTTACACATTTACATTCCCCCCCTCTCTGCTATCTAAGGACCACCCCATTCTCAGCAGCCTTGACAGATGAGTCTCCTGCAGAGGGGAAAGAAAACATACATCCTATCACATCCTATCACAATGTGTGTTTTCTTGGAATGAATGGGTCTATCCGAAAAGAAACCCATTCGCTCCTTCTGGCAAAAGAGTCGCTGCAGCCTGGCCAAAGGTGGCATTGTGGCACGATCTCCCTCTCCAGGCAGGACAATGGATTCTGGGTGATGAGGTACTTTAACTACCTCTGTAGATTTGGGCTTAGGAGCCCGCAGTGATGCGCGTTGCACTCCCGCAACAGGAGCAGAAGAAACAGCAGGTGATTCAGGGGGTGGAAAGGCAGACAGGGGACCAGATTCCTCCCCAGGCTCCGAGGCCTCCACCCGGGGTGCACAATCCCCAATAGACATGGGTGGGTCCCTTGTTGCACGGGACGAGGGTAGCGGCATCTTGTCCCAACCTTTCCGGTGGAAAATCTTGTCAATTTCCCCTGTCATCACCGGCATCAGATAACGATTCTAGGTCGGAGGTGTCATAGAACTCCGCGGGTAGGTAATTCCCAGTTGACACGGAATCACCCCCCTGAGCGGGCTCCACTGACTGTGGACTCCCGACACCTCCAACCACACACACAGTCCCAACCCCTGGCTCACCTGGGCCTTTAGTAAAACAGAGATGTCCAGGGCTCTTCCCTCCGGATCCATCCAGGCCAGGCAAGCGACGGGGCGAAGCTCTTGCACGAACACAGGATGCCTTTACCAGGCCGACTTTCCTCTTCAGCGGTGGGAGCAGGGAGCTTGTGGTGACCGAGGCAGCATCCTCAGATTTCTCTTTCTCAGTCTCCGCTGAGGCCTTCTCCTTGCCCCGGTCAGTGCACGCAGGCATGTCCGCATAGGCTCTGATCTCCCCCTCCGGAGTAGCGGTGCCTGTCAGGCAGTTGAGGTGGAAGGCGCGAGGCCTTTCTGTGGATGGCTCCACCTCAAAAAGGAACTCCTTGCAGGCCTCACATCGGCCGAACGGCTTCAAGTGAACCACCAGTCCCGAACAGCCGGGACAGATCACACCGAGGGCCTCTATGTCTCTGCATGTATACAGAGCCATAGTCTTATTCCTGTGTCTGTGATCGGAGCAGCAAAGGAAGTCATTCTCATGGTGGAAGGAACCGGAATCCACGGGGCACTTGAGATCATCCCGACTGTCTGCTGCTCCATTGCGCACTGACCAATTCGCACCGGAATCTCCACGTGTGTCCTTCCACATGGCCAGACTCCTCCCATACTCTGCACTTGTTCGCGGGCTTTCCTTTCACCCACAGGCCGCAGGGAACTTCACACCACTGGGATCCTCCACGAACGAAAATGGTCCCAAATTCCCTAACAATCAGTGCATCCGGGTCATACTACCACCCAGATGCGCCCCCCTAAATTTAAATACCCACTACACCAGTATGGGCTCCCTTCTTAGCTAAAAACCCAGTATGGGCTCCCCTCTTAGCTAAAAACCCAGTATGAGCTCCCCTCTTAGCTAAAAACCCAGTATGGGCTCCCTTCTTAGCTAAAAAGCCAGTATGGGCTCCCCTCTTAGCTAAAAACCCAGTATGGGCTCCCTTCTAGCTAAAAACCCAGTATGGGCTCCCTTCTTAGCTAAAAACCCAGTATGGGCTCCCTTCTTAGCTAAAAACCCAGTATGGGCTCCCTTCTTAGCTATTAGGGCCCATTCACAATGTTGTGCTGCGTAAGTAATCACGTATTATGTTGTGAGTTAGCTTGTGTTTCCATTAGGCAGTCCAATCATTTGAATTTGCTGCCTAACACACCAATTGTGGCAAAAAGGTATATGGGCTATTTTTTGTAATGTAGCACACTATAAATGCATGGTAGTGCTTTACAATACATGGTGGAGCATTGCAACGCACATCTATTAGCAAGGTGCATTGGGGTGACATTCAGAATGAATTAGGCATTACCAAAGTGCCTAATGTAAGTTACCATACCGCGATGGCGTGAACAGGCCCTAATACCAAAAAGAAGACTGACACAAAATGGTCCCAATGTACACTGCCCGGTTGGTCTAGGTGTATACTGTCTGGCTGGCTTATAGCTGCACTGCACAGTGTTTATATTTAGTTTTTTCTAATGCTAGTACAGAAAGTTGAGTTGGGCTTTTCACACTCTATAGAACTTGTGTTTGTGATTGCTCAAAATTGGGGGACAAAATTGGATGTAGACTATGGAGTCGATTTATTAAGATTGGAGAGTACAAAATCTGGTGCAGCTGTGCATGGTAGCCAATCAGCTTCTAAATTCAGCTTGTCCAATTAAAGGGGTTGTAAACCCTTTGAGTTTTTTCACCTTAATGCATTCTATGCATTAAGGTGAAAAAAACCCCGTGGTGCAATACCCCCCCCCCCCAGATCCCCCCTTATACTTACCTGACCCCCATGTTTCCAGCGATGGTGACAAGCACAGCAGCTCCAGCCGGTATCTAAGGTCCTCATTGTATAGATTGATAGCAGCAGGAGCCATTGACTCCCGCTGCTGTCAATCAAACCAGTGACGTGGGAGATGGCAGCGGGGCCGAGTCCTACTGTTTGTCTCAATGGACACAGCAGCAGGACATGGGAGCGTGCTGCACGAGTGCGCCCATGGAAATCGCTTTTCTGTGGGGGCACTCGATGCGGGGAGGAGCCAGGAGTGCCACTGGGGGATCCCAGACGAGGAGGATCAGGGCCACTCTGTGCAAAATCCTTGCACAGAGGAGCTAAGTATGACATGTTTGTTATTGAAAAAACGAATCCTTTAAGCTTTGATAATAAAACCTGGAAGATGATTGTTTTCTATGCAGAGCTGCACCAGATTTTGCACTCTCCAGTTTTAGTAAATCAACCCCAGTGTCTGTTGCAGCAGAGTGGGTGTACAACACCAGGACAGCTCTGCACCTGACTTCTGTCATAGCTCAGGTCCAGTCCTTTACTACAACTACAGGAATCCATGAGGAATAACAAAAAAATACATGATTTAAAATAATGGCATAAACTCAAACCTGAAGCATTTGGTTCAACATTGATAGACTTTTCAACTTAGATACAGCTCTTGCAAAAATCTGTTGCTATAATGAATGCTAGACCTTTTCAGCAGCACATTATTTTTTTTAAGCTGTATGTTAAACACAGCTATGGATGCTTTGTATACCAAACACCCACTCCAGTGAGTAAAGATAACTAAGTAAACAGAGAGGGGGATAACAATTGTTTTTATAGAGAAATATTTAAATATCACAATCAAAGTGGTTTTCCACATTTTCTAAGAAGATGGAAGATCCCATCACTTATTCTCTAATGGGCTCAGAGTGGAAAGATTATAAGCTGTTTTTTAGAGTTTATAAATGAGCTCCATAGCTCATGCAGCACCAATTGATGCTTGGTGTATTTTGGAGAAATGCAGCCCTGGTTTGGAAACTCATCAAAGCCTTTGGGCTTTCAGACTGGGACTGTCATGCCAATAGAGGCCAAGTAGCTGAAAATATTATGTAGCGACCTCACCCCTCTCACCCCTTCTCATTCACGGCTTGTCTGTCTCATCTAGGGGTTAGTACTGGGGGGAGGGATGAGATATACCACGGCCCATGTCCTCCAATGTATAGAGGTGAAAGCCAGAACTATCAGGTTTTGTGTATGTGTCCCAGAGTCAAATCCTCTCCTCGGATTGACTCCCCTTTGCTCCTAGTAACCAGAGTTCCACACACTGAAAAGGTCCAACTCGTATTTATTCTTCTCAATAAATAGTCATACAGCACAGACAGGTTGAGACCCATATAACACTTCAATCTTTGTGGGGAGTAGGCCAAGGCACAATTCTTTTAGATAGAGCTAACCACTGTGGTGTCACCAATGGCGAATAGTCACTGCCACTGACTATATTGAACAGAACATGGATTACCTTCGCTAACGTAGCCCCTATCAGGGGAAGGACATCCGTCCAAGACAGTTACCGGAGGCCTCTCCGTCACCAGCAATGCTGCGCTGGACTCTCCGGAGAAGTTCCGCTCACCGGCCTCCTCGTCTCAGACACGGGCACCCAAGGAGTTAGGGCCCCCTCGGATTCCTCCACCCTCGCGGAACTCAGTCGAAGGTACTGAGCTCCAGGCCTCCGCCATAGTACCTCACCCCAGGCTAAAGGTGCCTGAGATGGACTCCATCTCCCGCTCCGGCCAGGTCAAGGGCACCTGGGCCCGGAACTCCGGAACGCCAGCACCCAGGCTGAAGGTGCCTGGGCGCGGCTGCGTCCTCCGACTCTGAACCCTGAGGTCAAGGCATCCGCCCCTTTTATCTCCTCTCCATTTGCATCACGGCAGGTTCCCCGCCCCGCTGTACCAGTGCCAGGAAAGGACAAAAAAAGGATGCAGTCTTGCGGTGAGTGTTCAGCTCCGGCCCAGAGTGACAGCGCCACCTGCAGGCCGCAGGGAACCTCACACCACCAGAGTCCTCCAAGAACCACAAAAGGGTCTCAGATTCCCTAACAATCAATGCATCTGGGTTACACTACCACCCAGATGCCTCCCCTAAATTCAAATACCCGCTACACTTATGACGGCCTTAAAGACAAGTGGGAACTTGCTACACCAAAAGCATGGTGCAACAGGGTCCCTGTTGTCAATATGCACCAATAACAGTGGATATTTACACTTTACATTCATGTGCAAACATTCAAAGTCAAACATCCATATTGTATTCTTCATACCTTTAAGACCACCAGCAAATCTTTTGTGGTCTATATGCGGCATATTGTAAGATTGAGCATATTATGCATGTCCTGCTTACAGGGCATTGTAAGACTCAGCATATCCTGTCTGTAGCGATGTGGACTACAGTCATAATATTGTGCAATTTCCCGTTATTCTTCACCTATAGACCTATTTCTCTAGTGCTGGGCGCCAGTGACTATTATCATATCTGTGAGCCCGACCAAAAGGGTGGGACTAGTAGTCTGTTAAACCAGCAATTCCATTGTGTGACATTACATCTGGACTAAACATCCCAGGAATCCTTGCTACCGCCCGAGGAGACACCTGGGAGGAAATACAAAAGATTCAGGAGCTCCGCCCCATGCTCTCTTTTTCCTGGGCCTTGCCGAGTGCACATCTCCCTGTGGCGGGGGGGGGGGGGAGGCTGCGGCCTACCATGCGGTGATCGAGTGATTCCAACCCAGCTCCGGAGGGCCTAACCCTGCCTGTGGTTCATCAGACATCTAGGCGGCACCCACTCAGCAGATCTACACTACGGCCGCCCGCACCTAGCAGCTGTGGGTCATCGCTGGTCACTTCGCTGAAGGACGTCTCTTCCCGGGTTGCTGTCTGCAAGACGTTAGCCAGTCTGGTCATTGGTGAGAGGGAAATTTCCCATCTTTTGCAATCCTTCCCTGTTGCTTTATCTGAACACTGTGTACAGACACCTTTTCTTTGGGAAGGCCTTACTGCAATTCTGTTTGGACCACTGTACATTGACACCTTTACCTAAAACCACTTCAAGGAGTATTACTAGCCTGTTTAAGCCTTTTGGCTTACTATCACATCACTGTGCCTTATTGGATACAATCTAATGAGCTCCAAATGCCGGTGAAGACTATCAGGCTTGCATCTTGGACATTGCTGTTATTACCATTTAAAGGCCCTATTCCATCCCTATTCTGTCTGATCTCTCATTACATTAGGATATAAAGGTTGAATAGGTTGGCCTGGGATTCCCCTTTAGTGTATGACTGCCTGTCCTAGGTAGTTAACCCTTTACTGTGCTTATAGGTTATGCTCCAGGTGGTACCTCATTGTGCATATATGTAAATTATGTGTTTGTTCTGTTGAACTATTTCTAAGCTGTCTTGTCAGGAAATTCTTCTTCTGAGTCTGGGCTGTTATCCAGATCTCAGTTGACTATTTACCCTCCTTTGTGAATCAATACCACATTACTTACTCCAGTAAAGGCTTAGATAATATAAATATATTTGACTTGTGTGACGTGTCATTCAAAGGTGTTGTAAAAGATGTCTGAACCCAGAGTGTCAGATGAGCTGGAATGTTCACAGGGTCATGGCGATGCAGAAGAACAGGTAAATCCAAGCATCCCTCAAGGGGGCCGTGCTACATGTCTCTTTTGCTTGCACTATACTACAAATACACTGTACTATAAAACAGGTCCTGCTGTTATGCTTTCACTAAGACTCACAATCCTGCCCGTCTTTCTTACATTTTTAATCTACTATAAATATACAATGCACCTAGCAAATTCTTTCTGCATTGTGTGCACTACATTACAACACACAAGATATCCTGCCTTTTCTGTTTACATCTTCCAGCATGATAACTATTCTGCTGCACCCCTTCTTTAAAATGACCCCCAAACCCCCAAAATTCTAAGCTTCCAGCTTAAAGTAAATTGTAAAACCAAAACTTTTTCTTTCCATTTTGGTTAGAGAAGGCGATGGTTAAAACCGGTGTCATTTTTTATTTTTTGCCATTTCTTACTCATTAGAGAGATTTTGTTTCACTTCCTGTCCTTTAGACTCAACAGGTAGCGAGAGAACAACTTTCTAATATAAGGGAACCCCATTTTAGACAGTTTTCACCAGGGCCGATCCTAGGGTCACAGACACCTGGGTGCAGAAATATTTCTGGCGCCGCCAACGTGGG
Organism: Rana muscosa; assembly: GCA_029206835.1. Taxonomy (NCBI): domain Eukaryota; kingdom Metazoa; phylum Chordata; class Amphibia; order Anura; family Ranidae; genus Rana; species Rana muscosa. The sequence continues at coordinate 846,262,345 of CM055121.1, forward strand.
CATGGTCATCTTACTAACTACTCCCCATTACAAATGTTTCTATGGTTATGACTCAAACACAGAGATGCTCCCATAAAAAGTCTTCATTACCCTGGGATCCTCCCATGATCTTTTAACAATAAAGAAAATGAGTACACTAATGGGACCTAGAGGGTCTCTCTAATGACAAACAGAGAGGGATTCTGTTAGAGAGTCTGTTAGAAAGAGCCCCCAGACATACTGCAGACATGATACAGGAGATGGTCAGAGACTGAAGACATGATATAAGAGATGGTCAGAGACTGCAGACATAGTACAGAAAATGGTCAGAGACTGCAGACATAGTACAGGAGATGGTCAGAGACTGCAGACATACTACAAGAGATGGTCAGAGACTGCAGACATAGTACCGCGGATGGTCAGAGACTGCAGACATAGTACAGGAAATGGTCAGAGACTGCAGACACATTACAGGAGATGATCAAGGACTGCAGACACACTACAGGAGGCTGCAGTTCCTATGGATGGCAGTAGATAATGTCAGACCGGCCCTCTCACCAGACCCGGCGATACAGAAACATCAGTTCCTCTGATCAGGAGTCAGCTCACTCTAGGTTGCCCATGGCGACTCCGCTGGGTAGTGCTCAGATCTGTATTTTGGCAATAACTCTATGCCTTTCTTCACCAGGGATAGTGTCAGGTTTTGTGGCTTTCCCTCTGGTGGCGCAGGGCAGTGGGGTTCTCTGTCTAAAGGTCTCCCCTCAGCACTTTCCTCTCCCTGGAGTCTGGGTGCACTTCCCCAAAAGCTTTCCCGGGCTCCTGGCTATCTCTCTCCCCCCCTCTCCCATTCAGCTGCGCATGCTGTGTGGGCTGCAGTTTCCGGGTGACAATGGGGCCGCCAGTCCTCGGGACTATATGTCCCACAATCCTCTTCTCTGCTCCTTTTTTATTGTATTTCTCTCCCTGGCCAATATGAAGGAGGGAGAAGAAACATAGCGGGTAGCTGTGTTGGCAAGCGCAGCTCACTAGTACAACAATGTGAGGAGGAGAGGGGTCTAAGAGCCCGCGGCTGCTCTCTTTCCACTCAGACACGGGCGCTCCGATCTCTGGCTGCTTCGCTCTCCTCCTCTGACAGGAGAAGGGAGGGGGATGGGCAGTAAACACAGATAGCCCTCTTCCCGTTGATAGCATGGGTGGCGGTGGCACAGTCTCTCCTCCCCTGATCCGCTCCTACATACCTCCCAACTTTTAAAGTTGAGAATGAGGGACATTCTGGGGAGAGAGTGACTTGAGGCAGTTGCAGCTTATATCAAAGACCCCATCAGAGTCCCTCCTTACATTAGGGTTCCCATCAGAGCCCCCCACAGCAGGGGTCCCCATCAGAGTCCCCCCCACAGCAGGTGTCCCCCATTAGAGTCCCCCAACAGCAGGTGTCCCCCATCAGAGCCCCCCCACAGCAGGTGTCCCCCATCAGAGCCCTCCCACAGCAAATGTCCCCATAAGAGCCCCCCACAGCAGATGTCCCCATCAGAGCCCCCCCACAGCAGGTGTCCCCATCAGAGCCCCCCCACAGCAGGTGTTCCCCATCAGAGTCCCACCACAGCAGGTGTCCCCATCAGAGCCCCCCCACAGGTGTCCCCCATCAGAGCCCCCCCCACGGGTGTCCCCATCAGACCCCCCCACAGCAAGTGTCCCCCATCAGAGCCCCCACAGCAGGTAGGTGTCCCCATTAAAATCCCCCCACAGCAGGTGTCCCCATCAGAGCCCCCCTACAGTGTCCCCCATCAGAGCCCCCCCACAGCAGGTTTCCCCATCACAGCCCCCCACAGCAGGTGTCCCCCATCAGAGCCCCCCCACAGCAGGTGTCCCCATCAGAGCCCCCCACAGCAGGTGTCCCCATAGATCAGTACCTGTCCAATAGATCCCTGTAGCTCGGGCACGCTGGGAGCAGAAGCACATTACAGGGGGGGGGGCATACGTGGCATCTTTGGTTACTAGGAGGGTGGAACTGGGAGAGCATTTCTGGGAGTGCACAGGATGATTGGCAGCAGCTCCGGCTAATCCAGAAGCCTCTCATCACACCACCTATGGGAGAAGAGCCGACACACGCAAAGGGGCGGGGCAGACAGGAGAATGCTCCACATGCACCGGACAGAATAATTAGTGGAGCCTAGTACCGGAACGTGTTCCGGTACTGGGCTCCGCTGCCGTACCCATCCTGGATTGCGGGGACAGCTGGAGGTATGCGCTCTTGTCAGTTGCCAGCGGAGAGAGCAAGCGGGATGGCGAACCGCAGCACCCGCTACATGCGCTCCGCCTCTGGACACAGACAAGGTGGAGGGAGGGGAACACTCTGGAGCTTCGGAGCCCCCACCTCTGCGGCGCCTGGGTGCGGAGCACCCTGCGCACCCTGCCTAGGATCGGCCCTGGTTTTCACAAAAGCAACTATCTCCTATTTAAAGATTTCCCCTCCATTCCTGTTCTGCACAACATTTAGGATTTACCTACACTGGTGATATAGGTGATCACAACAATTAGAGTGAATCTCCCTAATGGGGACACAAACAGCAATAGAAACCTGACAATGGCTCTAATCTCTCACCACTCTATCCAAAGCAAAAAAAAAAAATTGCCTTTAATTTTACTGGACTAAAAGCCTTCTGCTTACACTCACTTACTTATGTTTATGCTGGAAACAGATGGAGCAATATTATCAGGATATACTGTATATTTCTCAGTGTCTTTTTTCCTTGTATGTGTTATCTCTAAGAAGTGTAGAAACAATATTTGTCTAGGTGGATCACATACATTCTTTAATGTTTCTTAATTTAGGTAGGAGGGAGGCAATCACGTGGCTCATGCTTCCCACAGAAAACGTTGTTTCTTAATTACGTATAAAATGTAAGCGGTACTTGAGCTGTTATTATAGACATTCCTGAGAAAATAACAATGACAATGACAGTATCAATAGCACTTAAGTCTCTAAAAGTTATTCATGTATTGTATTCATTTACCTAGTGCAGACATATTCCCCAGCAAACTACAGAGTCCACATGAACTTTTCACAATTGTTCTTACTTCTGAAGGACTTTCCAGTTTATGGAGTCATAAAGGAAACCATTACTGGACAACCTATATTAGGTGGAAGCCTACCCGTTTGTAGGTGTTCTCTTATCCAGTTTCTGTTTGGGAAAAGCCATAATAAATCCGCTAATGATCTTTATGAAACCAAAGAATACCATATTTAGTTCCAAAATAAAAGATCGCTGACAACATTTGGCATCTGATTATTTGTGCCCACAGCATGCCCAGTTACACCTCTACAGAAGAGCAAACAGTCTTGCCAAGCAGCAATGGAGGCCAATGGCTACATCTTTTCCAGGTGCTTAATCTGGCCGTGTACAAAAGAAACAAACCTTTTACTTATCTTTAGGCTAGGCATGTACCTGCACTGTGGAGTACATGCTTTTTGAGTATCCTACAGCTTCTCATTGCTCATGGAGTAAGGCCGACAATACATGGAGTAAATTCCTTTCCTGCAACCTCGGGTTGCAGGAAAGAAATTCACTCAATTCCCCCATCAACACAGTCAGTGTTGATTAAGGAATCCCTCCTGCCAGGCCATTGTCTTCTCCCGAGAGGGGGCCTTCCCCGCTGGGATAAGATAGTGTTTATCTCTAGCGGCTATAGAAGCCACTTACGATAATCATAAGCGAATTTGGCAGGCTGATTGTACCCAAGTTGATCGATCAACTTGGTACATTCAGCATGCCCATTATTGATTCAAATCTTGGCTGGTTCCTGCCGAACCGGCCAGGTTTTAAACTGTGTATGGCCGGCCTAAGGTACTGGCTTATCTTTGTTAAAAGAGTAGTGCGGGAAGGGAATAAAAAAAGAAACATACATCTTTGCCTAGGTGGCTGCAGAGGCCCCCACTCTACACCAAGAACTGAGCAATCAAAGACCACTGATCACTCAGTTCTTGGGTTTGCTCTGAGCACAGAGCTGATGAGTCGTCACAGCTCTGTGCTCTGCCCCTCCAGCACTCACTGGAGCGCTGGGCTGTGGAGGGGGTGAGAGGCTGAGGTAGCTGCCAGTCAGGCATCTGAGCAGATCCCAACATTATTTTCAAGATCCCTGCAGAGCCTGGACCAGCTCTGTACCATCAGCCAACAGCGGGTCACAGGAGCACAGAACTAAGTGCACTCCTGTGACTCACAGGGGCAGTATGGCTAAAGAGCTTTGATCCTTAATCTCCTTTCAAGATCCTTAGAAAAAATTAAAGCATGTTAAAGCATGCAGTATCTCCTTTGTTTTAATTAATAATGCCCGATCATGGCGAGCCCGATGATTATACTAAACTTGTTTGGCTTTTATTAACTGCTTAAGGACCTGTATTGCGGCAGGTTGGCTCCCCTGCGTGAATCGCTGTCATTGTACGTCGGTTCGTGCAGGCACAGTTGCGGGTGGGGCATGCCCGAGAGTCGGGAGGATTCGATGTCCGCCGGCGACCCGCAATCTCCTAGTACAAAGGCAGAATGGGGATTCGGCCTTTGTAAACAAGGTGGATCCCCATTCTGACAGATGACATGACAGAGATCTACTGTTCCCAGTGATCAGGAACAGTGACCTCTGTCATGTCCAGTGTTGTTCATCTTGCTCTAAAAAAGTAATTAGTTACAGTTACAAATTACTTCTCCCAAAAAGTAAGTGAGTTAGTAACTCAGTTACTACATAGAAAAAGTAACTAGTTACTTAGCAAAGTAACTATATTGGTTATATTATATATACACGGGGGCGGGGGCAGGGCGGTAGAAGGATGATATATATGTAATTTTTTCAGTGTATAAAAATAATAGGACGGATAACAAATAATATTGGTACTGTGCCCATGCCTCACTGTGCCCATGCCTCACTGTGCCCAATGCCTCACTGTGCCCGTGCCTCACTGTCTCCGAGCCTCACTGTGCCCCATGCTTCACTGTGCCCGTGCCGCAGCCTCACTGTGCCCAATGCCTCACTGTGCCCATGCCGCAGCCTCACTGTGCTCAATGCCTCACTGTGCCCGTGCCTCAATGTGCCCGTGCCCCATGCCTCACTGTGCCCCATGCCTCACTGTGCCCCATGCCTTACTGTGCCTCATGCCTCACTGTGCCCGTGCCCCATGCCTCACTGTGCCCGTGCCCCATGCCTCACTGTGCCCGTGCCTCACTGTGCCCCATGCCTCACTGTGCCCGTGCCCCATGCCTCACTGTGCCCCATGCCTCACTGTGCCCCATGCCTCACTGTGCCCGTGCCTCACTGTGCCCATGCCTCACTGTGCCCGTGCCCCATGCCTCACTGTGCCCCATGCCTCACTATGCCCGTGCCCCATGCCTCACTGTGCCCCATGCCTCACTGTGCCCCATGCCTCACTGTGCCTGTGTGTTACGGTACCTCAGATCGGCGGCGTCCCGAAACTCCCGACTACCGGCGGCCATTCTATTATTCAAAAGCCGCGCCTCCTCCAGTCCTCCTCGTTTGTGATAGGCGGAACACTCAATTTCCCAGCAATCAGTGTTCCGCCTATCACGGACATCCTCTCATCCTCATAACACAGACGGGGATGAGAGGATGTCCGTGATAGGCGGAACACTGCCTGCTGGGAAATTGAGTGTTCCGCCTATCACAGGCGATGAGGACTCGGGAGGCACGGCTTTTGAAGACTGCAATGGCCGCCGTCTGTCTGCATGACACGCTGATCAGGTAGGCAGACTGCGGCTTGCAGTTAGACTTACATTACATCTACTCGCGGCGGCTGCGGCGAGTAGATGTAATTGGGGTAACGCCGCCCAAGTAATGGGAACGGCGGTGCCACGAGGGTAAGAGTAATCAGTTAGATTACTTGTTACCCCAAAAAGTGGCTACGTTACCTAACGCCGTTTATTTAAACGGCGTTAGTTACAACACTGGTCATGTCCCAGGCAGCCCATCCCCCCTACAGTTGGAACACGCTGAGGGAACACACTTATCCCCTTGATCGCCCCGCTAGTGTTAACCCCTTCCCTGCCAGTGTAATTTTTACATTGATCAGTGCATTTTTATAGCACTGATCAATGTAATAAGGTCACTGGTCCCCAAAAAGTGTCATTTGGGGTCAGAGTTGTGCGCTGCAAAGTCGCAGTCCCGCTAAAAGTCACAGACCGCAATCACCAGTAGAAACAATAAATAAAAGTCCCTAAATCTATCCCATACTTTGTAGACGCGATAACTTTTGCGCAAACCCATCAATATACGCCTATTACGTTTTTTTTTTACCAAAAATATGTAGAAGAATATATATCGACCTAAACTAATGAATAAATTCTTTTTTTTATATATATATTTTTTTGGATATGTATTATAGCAAAAAGTAAAACAAAATGTTTTATTTATTTTTTCAAAATTGTCACTCTTTGTTTGTTTATAGCAAAAAAAAAAAAACGCAGAGGTGATCAAATACCACCAAAATAAAGTTCTATTTGTGGGAAAAAAAGGAAGTACATTTTGTTTGGGTACAGCGTCGCACGACCGCGCAATTGTCAGTTAAAGCGATGCACTGCCGTATCGCAAAAAATAACCGTATAGGACCTTGAAAAATAACAATAACAAGTAAATGGCCGGATCCACAGCTGAAAATAAAGCAAAACCAAAGAATAAAAGAAAACAAATGCATCTGCCACATTTAAAGATTAGTAAGCTGCAATATATAAAATACATTTATGTTTTTGGGTTTATTAGGTTTAAGTCTGATTTAATATTCTTGTAAAGGTACATTGCCCATTTTCTTCTGCCTGGCTCCGCTGTTGGTCAGGAAGGCCTGGAGCCAGGGGAACACTTGGCTGAGATGAGTGTTTATCCAAGTTCAACTGCCATCATCGCTATCACAGCCCAGCAGCCTGAAGGTGAGTTACAATGACAATGCTGCTGCCATCACAAAGTTTTTTAGCAAAGCCACTGAGCAGGGAATGAATCAGCGATCACTGCCAAATATAGTTCAACTAACGCTAACAATAAGTAAATTACAAGTGCCTTCCTTTACAGTTGCTATAGAAATTTAGCCAAAATTATAGCTGTGTTTTATGGAGGTCATCAACACTTTCATTACAGTGAAAGGAAATATGCAATTCCCAAAAATAAGTGTGTACTGTTACTGTATATACTAACAGTACTTATCTAAGCTAACATATGTTTTCACTACTGCTGATATACAGTCAACAGGCAAGCCTACTTGTTTCTAGTAAGCTTACCCCTGCTAGCACAGAGATAACCTTGTATTGTATGGAGTGGCGGCTGGTGCTCCATTGGTCAGGGGGGCAGCAGATAGACCTGACCACAGACCCCCACCCCATTGCTCCAGCTCTCCACCCCACACTCACTTGAGCCCGCCACAGCCCACACCATTGACAACACCGCCCACCCCCCACGGTCACCAGCTCGCCCTCTCGCCCCCCAAGGCCCCTGTCAGCCCCGCACTTACCCCGTGCAGGTCATGGCTGCGGCGGCGGCTTCCCTCCGCCGTCTCCACCGTGTCCCGGCCGTTGCTTCTCCTCCCGGCCAATGGGGTCTTTGGACTCCTGGCCAATGGGGTCTTCAGACTCCCAGCCAATGGGGTCTTCAGACTCCCGGCCAATGGGGTCTCAGGACCCGCTTCCTGATTGCCCGGGAGGAGAAACAGGAAGACAGCGAATATTATTTTCACTAATGTCCCACAACAGGGTGGTCTCAGGGTGCAGTGCTCTGTGCCCCAACCCACCCTTTTTTTTAAGCCATGTAGAGCCTCAGGATCTCATCATGTGCTTCTAAAAAAAAAAAAAAAAAAAAGAATCCATAGAAATCCATGCATCCCTGCATGTAGATTAGGGGGCCAAGTGCATGAATTGAGGGGAGGGGGGCACCCGTGTGCCCCTAATGGACAGGCTGCCACTGACTTTAATGTAACAGAAGGACAAAGGAGAAGTAGAACAGAATGTGATACAGTCTTACAGTAGTTCACTTTTCAACATATTGGTTTAATAAAACTTAATTAGGAAATGAATTGTACAGTGCAAAGGTAAAAAGTAAAGTCATAAAAAAGCTAAATTAGATTAGATACAAAGATGATGTCAAAGTCTTTTTTTTTTATTAACCTTTGTTTCAGTAACACATATTTCTGAGGACATTGACTTATAATCACCAAAGTTTATCATGGCTTAGAGCTGAACTCTGGGCTCTGCCAAAGTTCCACATAGCCTTGCGGCACTGGTGGGCACTGATTGGTGGCAGTGATGGGCACTGATGGGCAGAACCTGCGGGCACTGATAGGCAGCACAGATAGGCAGCACTGATAGGCACTGATGGGCGGCGCTGATGGGCACTAATGGGCGGCACTAATGGGCAGTACTGATGGGCACTAATGGGCGGCACTGATGGGGATTGATGGGCAGCACTGATGAGCACACACTGATGGGCACTGAAAAGCTGCACTGACTGGCATCACTTATAGGCATTGATTGGTGGCACTTATGGGCACTGATTAGTGGCACTGAGAGGCACTGATTGGTGGCACTTATGGGCACTGATTGGTGGCACTGATGGGCACTGATTGGTGGCACTGATGAGCAATGCTGGGGCTTTCTTGTAATCAGGGCACTGATGATCAGTGCCCTAATTACCTGCCCAGGTCTCCCCTGCGAGGACATGCCACTGATCGGTACTTCTTGCCACACACTCTGTCAGTGTGAGGAGTGGAGAAACGATTCATGGCACTTCCATATTTACATGTGACCGGCTGTGATTGGACACAGCCGATCACATGGTTAAAGAGCCGCGGCCACAGCTTTTTACAGAGATCGGGGTCGTGCCATATTCTAGCAACACAGCGCGACCACAATCGCCGCACTGCACTCCCCCGCGACAGCGGGTGTTCTGAGACGTCAACCCAGAACAAGAGCCACACCATCATTTGCCGGTGGGTGGGCAGCAAGTGATTAAACATGCTTTTGGAGATTGCTTATACATTTTTAAAGTGTTACTAAACCCACAACAGTAAAATCAGTCTGTATATACAGTAAAGCATGCTTGATATACTCACTGTGGAACTTAAGGGGTTAATCATCCACATTGTGTAAGAAAAGGCTGTTTGATCATGTCTTCTCTGATCCTCCCCTTCTTTTCCTGTCCCCAATCCATCTGCTGATAGTGCAGAGCCATTGAGGCACCCTGCACATGCTCAGTTTGGTGTGCATTGCTAGAGAGCTTTTTTGTCTTTTGAAAGGGTGCATGTGATCAGCACAGGGTCAATCAGCACTGTTCAGACAGAGGGTCAGGGGTCATGCAGCCTCATAGGACAATCAGAGGAGAATGAATACTCCTCCTACAAGCTTTAACCAGTGCTCAGCTAGACACTGATAGAAGTCACAAGACTGTTATATACTGCTGATGAGAAAAAGGTATTAGCAGTTTATATTTACTAAAATAATTGCATTTTCATGTTCTGTGTACTGTGGGAGAACAGATATATTGGATGCAGAGTCCTGGGTTTAGTAACACTGTAAGAAAGTGTGGTAGTGTGGTACCCCACCAGTGTATGAATACAGGATTCTCAACCAGGCAGGTTGAGGGGCTCCAGTGTATTTGCTTGTTTGGGAGGAAACTGGCTTTTTAGTTTCCTCATTATTTACTAAAGTCCACTTTGGGACCCGGAGCTTGGGGATTTCTTAGAGATCCGGGTGGGATGAAATCCCCAGTCCTGGATCTGGGTTTTGAGACTCAACGGCACACTGATTGTTCAAGTGTGTGTGGGCCTGATAGTAGAGCCAGGACCAGCATTCTGGGCTCCACCCTCCCGACGAGTGCAGGTGTGCACTGGGGAAGCCATAGAGTGCAGGTGTGCACTGGGGAAGCCATAGAGTGCAGGTGTGCACTGGAGAAGCCAGAGACCCAAGTCTGAGGATCAGAGCAGTGAGGGGCTGCTTTCTAAACAGACGGTCTTGGCAAGGGAATAGTCTGTAGGAGACAGACGAGAGCTTGAAGTGGAAGGCCTGAGCACCACTGCTGTATGTATAAGCCAGGAGGCTGAATTTAATCATTATTTTGTATGGACGTTAGAAACCCCCTGCGAGGGAAAACCTTTGATTTTGTTTTGAACTTTTCTTAATAAAAGTGGGCCCACAAGCCCTGAAATTGAACTTCTGTCATGGATTGTTCTCGCTAGTAGACATGTGCACTGCCAAAAAATTTGTTAGTTTTCGTTTTCGTTTCATTCGTTTTTTTTTTTTTTCGTTTTTCGGGTCATTCGTTATGATCGCAATTCGTAAATTCGTAAATTTGTACATTCGTAAATTTGTACATTCGTAAATTTATACATTCGTAAATTTATACATTCGTAAATTCGTACATTCGTAAATTTATACATTCGTAAATTTATACATTCGTAATTTCGGAAATTTGGAAATTCTATATTTTCGAAAACCCGAAAATTTGAAAATCTGAAAAAATAACTATTAAATTATAGTTGTAATTTCCTTTCAAATTTGGCTGTTAGCGAACGTAACGAATACAAATTTATCTGAAGTTACGCATAACCTGAAATAACAAATGCCGCATCTAAACAAATGGAACGGAACAAATTAATAATAATAATAATAAAACGTTTTTATTATTATTATTGTTATTTATTATTATTATTAATTCATTACGTTCCATTCGTTTAGATACGGCATTCATTATGTCGGAAAACAATTCGTAACTTCGTTAAGTTCACTAACAGCCAAATTTGAAAGGAAATTACAATACCTATAATTGAATAGTTAGTAATAGTTAAGTTATTAGTTAATTATTATTTCAGATTTCCGAAATTTACTAATTTACGATTGTACGAATGTACAAATTTACGAATGTACGAATATTCGGAAATTCGTAAATTCAAATTTACGAATTTCCGGATAGTTGTACATTCGTAAATTCGTGCATTGGTAAATTCGTATATTCATAAATTCGTACATTCGTAAATTTGAATTTACGAATATTCGTTAAAATTCGTTAAATGAGTTTTCGTTAATTCGGATATTTCCGAATTAACGAATTTGTCGAAATTCGTTAAAAAACGAATTCGGAACGAAACGAATTGCACATGTCTACTCGCTAGCGGGTGCTACACTTGAGCTAAACAACCCCCAAATATCACAACAGTTATTCATATCAAAATCAATGCACATATTTTCAAGTGTGTATATATATATATATATATATATATATATATATATATATATATATATATATATATATACTGTATATATATCAAGCGCATTTCAGCGGTATTAAGCCTGACCTTCTGGTGTGTCGCTGTACCAATACATAACAATTGTGAATCCCATGTATTGATCCCACACGTGAATAACATCCTCAGTGAGTATAGGAAAGGTTCCTCTCCACCCGCATGCAGACCCACAATGCACTCACCAGACTTAATTGGCCCCTATTACAGGTAGTCAAATTATGTATGTAGCGGGGTGTTCCCCTTTAATCAGAGACAGGAAATTCCAGAGAGAGGGGAGTCGGGGGGAAGGAATATAAGGAGGGGGCGAGGCCTAGCTCTTTCTCTTTGGACACGGGGCGACAGAGAGAGATACACCTGTGCGGATCTGTGCTGTTCCAGGCCTGAAGCCTGGGGCCTGTGGAGCGAACCAAAGAGCCTTCCACTCCCCTTTGCGAGCCTGGGTGGCATCCAGACTCATCTCTTCTAAAGTTATCTGGATCGGGGATCCGATCGTAGAAGCTGCTGTGGACGAGGACCGACACAGCCGGTGGAAGTTCGGACTGAGGGAAGTGTTCCGGAGTGGTGAGCGAGCGAAAGCTCATCTTTGAACTGTTACTTTTATACTTTGTGCCTACTAGACTTCCGAGGCCTAACACCTCCGGTGTGGGAGAATTACCCCCCCCCTATTGGATTACAAATACATGGTTTTAAATACTTCAAGTGCACCACCTTTACAGATCCTGTGCCGGTGAAGATTTGTGTTTCTTCTAAGACTGAGTTTCATGGTTAGGGATCAGGCCTGATCCGTTAGATAGTTATAAGTTAGTTATCACACCACAGGGTGTTTAGGTAACGGTCGCCCCATGTGGCGTTCCGTCCCCTTTCCATTGCTGGTACACACACACACAGTATTGTGATTTATAACTGCAGGGACCTGCTTATGTGTTGTGAACCAAATGTTACATGCATGCTATTCCCTTTTATCTTACCACTAGCAGTAAAGTCAGTTATTATTTACAACATTGTCTATGAGTCTGAGTTATCAATCCACACACCCACATTTAAAGCATAAGTGATTGTTTATGTGAAATTGCTGTGGGTTAACTGTGCCAGAGTGAGAGAGCAGATTGCCGGGGGGTTGGGGAAGCTGTACTCAGGGCCCAAATCAAAACTTGCGGCTCTCTTAAGTTGAGGGTATCGCTACACGTGGGGGCTCGTAAATCCGGGATTACTGAGACAGCGGTGAGAGCCCGCCAAGACTTACTGGCATGGACCCGAAAGACATCAGAACGTGGTGTGAAGTAGCCAAGACAGATCCAAGCCAGTCAGTGGTCATTAACATTCCGGGTCAGGAATGGTCGACCGAAACGGTGGAAGGGTTAATGAAGTCAGACCCAGACACCTCACACCAGTATACGCTAGTGGAATATTCAGATGGGAAGCCAGAGGCTTGTAAATGCAAATATGCGCGGATGCCGGATAACAGATCTTATAGTTTGGCGTGCGCTACTAAGAAAGAGCTATCACCAACGGGATCACCGCCAGTTGCGGCCCGTACCCCGCCAGAGAGGAAAGACGGAGCGACACCTCCGGTGACGCCTGCACCTGCCACGGCCATATCACCCGAACTGATAAAGGCGTTAGGGGATCTACTAACAAACTGTCAGAAGACAAGCACAGTGCACGTAGAGACTAGCTACCGGAGACTAAAAACATTCTCGGGGGAGCTCCCCGTCCCTGCGGGGGAGGAAGATTTTGACACTTGGGTGGAACAGGCATTACAAGCAGTAGAGGCATGGGAGGTGCCTGAAGCACAGAAAAGACAACGAGTTTTAGAAAGTTTGAAAGGTGCCGCGGCAGAAGCGGTGAAGAGCTTCCGTTTTGGAAATGCAAACTGTACAGCTCAAGATTGTCTGGCCATGCTGCAGGAAGAGTTTGGACAGCTGGAGAAGGTGACAGAGATGGTCTACCAATTTGAACATACTTTCCAGCAGCCGGAGGAGAAACTGTCAGAGTATGTTAGAAGGTTGAACAGGCTGTTATGCAAGATCGTCCTGAAGAAGGGAATGCTGCCCAAAGATGCAGATGAAGCACGAATGAAGCAGATCATGAGGGGAGCGCGGCGCTCAGACCCAGTCTGGCTGCACCTGAAAACCTCAGGAGGAGGAATGTCACTAACCTACTCTGATCTAATAAAAATTATTAGGGACGAAGAGGCGCTGCAGAGAGATCAGCAGGTGGCCAGAGTGAGTGTCACCCCTGTACCAGTGTTGGTCAGTTCAGTCAAGAGCCCGGAAAGAGATGCAGAAGTCGACACTTTGAAATCACAAATGTCCCAAGTGTTGGAGATGCTGACCTCTTTGATGGAGAAAGATCAAAGAAGAGCAGAGAAACCAAGTCCAAGAAAGGAGTTGTTCCCGAATACCTCAGAACCAGCTTCCATACAGGACCGAGAAGAGATGCTATGTTACAACTGCGGGGGCAGTGGTCACTTTGCCAGTAGGTGTTCCAGTCCCAAGAAGAAGAAAATGGATAATCGCCAGCCGGCGGGAAACTCCAGAGGGCCCCGGTGAGGGAGTCAACCGGGTGCCCATCTCTTTCAGTGAGCTCCAAACTGAATGGAAGGAAGCAAAAGAGAGGGGACAAGACCCCTCAGAAGGAATCTAGGGTCTCTCAACCAAGATACACACCAGAGAGAGGGGACAAGACCCCTCAGAAGAAATTTAGCACTCCCAAGAAGGAATGTCTACAACCAAGAGACAATAACATCCCTCAGCGGGTTTGTACTCCCATTAGGGTGGGGAAGGTCAATGCATACCGGGCTCAAGAGAGAATAAAGTCAAAAACAAACTGGATGAAGACAAGTCCTCAGAAGAAAGTGACCTCAACCCGGCCGTACCCAGAAGAATTGGTCGGCCCGTCCCCCACTGTATCTATCCAGGTGGAAGAAGTATATACGAAGGCCCTCCTGGACACTGGAGCTCAAGTGACTTTGTTGTACAGAGACTTCTACGATAGGCACTTAAGCCATTTGCCTATACAGAAGATAGAAGAGCTGGAGATATGGGGCCTGGGAACGCAGAGGTTCCCCTATGATGGTTATCTGCCCATAAAGCTGACATTCGACCCCTCTGTGGCTGGGAAGACAGAAGTGTTCGACACCCTGGCAGTTGTGTGTCCTAGACCACCCGGGGCCAGCAAGATGTCCCTCATCATAGGCACCAATACGGATCTAGTGAGAAGACTTCTGACCCCCCTGGTGAAGATGAGGAGCCATCAAGATCCAAACATCCATCCCATGCTGAAGACAGCCTACCAACGGTTAGTGTTGGAGCAGAAGACCCCAGGAGAGGGGATAGGGAAGGTGTGGAGACTGGGGAGAGAAGGAGTGGTGCTGCAGCCCGGACAGGTGGCTTGTCTCAGGGCCACTGTGAAGCTCACCTGGAAGCAGCCTGGTCCCTTTGTCATGCTGGAATCCGACCCAAGGGAAGATCACTCAGGCCTGGAAGTGATACCGGAAGTGATTCCAATCAAGGCCCTGAAGAAAGCCAGGGGAAGAGTCCCGGTGAGTGTGAGGAACTCTACAGAAAGGGCCATAGAGATCCCTGCTCGGATGCTGTTGGGACAGGTGAGTCCTGCTGTCCCAGTCAGCTGGTCAGAAGTAAAGGGGACGGGTGAAGAAGGAGATGTTTGGGAAAAACTTTCCATGGAGAACCCGAATTTACCTGGAGCCTGGAAAGAGAGAGCCAAGGCCCAGCTGACTAGATGGGAGAAGATTTTCTCCAAAGATGAGTTCGATGTGGGGTGTGCGAGGAGTGCTACCCACCGCATCCGCCTGCAAGAAGACAAACCGTTCAGGGAGAGAGTCAGGCGGGTTCCGCTGGCAGATCTGGAGGATCTGAGGGAGCAGCTTGCAGAACTGAAAAAGACTGGGGTGATTCGAGAATCCAGAAGCCCCTATGCCTCTCCAATAGTGGTGGTCAGGAAGAAGAATGGGTCGTTGAGGCTCTGCATTGACTACAGAACTCTCAACAGGAGGACCACCCCTGATCAGTACACCACGCCAAGGATAGAGGACGCCTTACAGAGTTTGTCTGGAGCCAAGTGGTTCAGCGTGATGGACCTCAAGAGCGGGTACTATCAAATCCCCATGCACCCAGAGGATAGAGAAAAGACCGCTTTTATAACTCCTGTGGGATTCTTTGAGTTTAACAGAATGCCTCAGGGCCTATCTGGGGCCCCAGCTACTTTTCAACGTCTCATGGAAAAGACTGTCGGAGATATGAACCTCATAGAAGTCCTCGTGTACCTGGACGATGTCATTGTCTTCGGGAGAACTTTGGAGGAACATGAGGCCCGATTGGAGAAAGTGTTGAGGAGACTTAGTGAAGAGGGGTTGAAGCTTTCCCCCGAGAAGTGTCGGTTCTACCAGTCTTCGGTGAATTATCTGGGACACGTAGTGTCTGAAAAAGGGGTGGCGACTGATCCTGAGAAGTTGGAGGCAGTTACCTCCTGGCCAAGACCCACAACAGTCACCGAACTTAGATCTTTCTTGGGGTTCTGCTCCTATTACAGGAGGTTTGTGGATGGGTTTGCCCGTATTGCCAAGCCCTTAAATGAACTGCTCCGGACTGAAGGGGAAGAGGATGGCTTGGGCCCTAGAAGACCTGGGGAGTCGGTTCAAGATCAGTGGACCCCCAGGTGTGAAGAGGCCTTCAGAACCCTGAAGAGGAGCCTCACCACAGCCCCAGTATTGGCCTATGCTGATCCCACCAGACCATACGAGTTACATGTTGATGCTAGTCATGAAGGCCTAGGTGGAGTGCTCTACCAAGAGTATGAAGAGCAACTGCGACCAGTGGCCTATGTGAGTCGGAGTCTGACCCCCTCGGAGAAGAACTACCCCACTCATAAGTTGGAGTTCTTGGCCCTCAAATGGGCAGTGGTGGACAAACTAAGAGACTACCTCTATGGGGCAGAGTTTACAGTAAAAACAGATAACAACCCTCTGACTTACCTATTCACCACTGCCAAGTTGGATGCCACAGGACACAGGTGGCTGGCTGCATTATCTGGGTTCAACTTCAGTCTTAAATACAGACCAGGGACTGGAAATAGGGATGCAGATGCCCTGTCCCGAAGATCTCATACCATGGCTGATGACTGGGAGGACTGGACTCAGGTAGCACCGGACGGAGTGCGAGCCCTTTGTCAAGGGGCTGAATTTCAAGCCAGAGGGGGCTCCAGAGCCGAGGAGATAGGAGTTACCACAGTGGGAGTCCCAAAACACTACTGCAGGGTGACTCAACTTGAAGAGGAATGCTTACCGAAGCTGTCTAAGAAGGAACTGAGGTGCGACCAATTGGAAGACCCCATGGGGAGATTGGTCTTTGAAGCATTGGAAAACGAGAGTCCAGAGAAACTTCGACATCACCCCTCCAAGGAGGCTCGTCTGCTAAGGAGAGAGCTAGACAAGCTACAGGTCCATCAGGGAGTGGTCTACCGAAGGGGCCCCTCTGATGACTCCGAGGATAAATGGCAGTTGTTTCTCCCAGAGAAGCACCGAGAGACTGTGCTGGTTGCCTTACATGACCAGCATGGTCACCTGGGAGCTGAAAGAACCTTCCAACTTGTCAGAAGCCTGTTCTATTGGCCCTGTATGAGGGCTGAAGTGGAGGAATATTGCCACTCCTGTGCACGATGCATCCAGAGGAAGACTCTACCCCATCAAGCTGCCCCAATGGGCCACCTACAGAGTCAAGGCCCAATGGATCTGGTATGTATTGACTTTCTCTGCCTCGAACCCGATTTGAGTGGATTGGGAAATGTTCTGGTGGTAACCGATCATTTCACCCGTTATGCACAGGCGTTCCCCACCAGAGACCAGAAGGCTTCCACTGTAGCTAAGGTGCTTGTAGAAAAATACTTCGTCCACTATGGATTACCACAGAGAATCCACTCCGACCAAGGAAGGGACTTTGAGAGTCGCCTGATCCGGAACCTACTGGACTCCCTGGGAGTGGAAAAGACCAGGACTACCCCTTATCATCCACAAGGAGATGCCCAGCCTGAGAGATTTAACCGGACTTTGCTAAACATGCTTGGGACTCTGGAGACAGAGAAGAAGCAGCATTGGAGTCAACACATATCCACTTTGGTGCATGCCTACAATTGCACCACCAGTGATG
Source organism: Rana muscosa (assembly GCA_029206835.1). Classification (NCBI taxonomy): domain Eukaryota; kingdom Metazoa; phylum Chordata; class Amphibia; order Anura; family Ranidae; genus Rana; species Rana muscosa. The sequence goes on from CM055121.1 coordinate 846,279,769, forward strand.
TGACGGGTTACTCTCCCTACCGCCTCATGTTTGGGAGAGAAGCAAGATTGCCAGTGGATCTGGCCTTTGGCATTTCTCTAGACTATACCTCTGCTACCTCCCACAAAGGATATGTAGACAGACTTAGGTATAAATTGAAAGCGGCCTATGAACAAGCCCAAGCGGCCTCAGACCAAAGAGGGGCCCGAAATAAAAGGAACTATGATTTGAAGGTTCGAGTGCAAGACCTGCAGCCTGGAGACCGTGTTCTGCTACGCAACCTAGGGATCCCAGGGAAGCACAAACTTGCTGATAGGTGGAGGTCTGAGCCTTACGTTATTTGTAGGAAGCTCCCTGGACTACCGGTGTACAAGTTAAAGCCAGAGGGGAGAGTGGGACCCTTGAAGACCTGGCACAGAAACCACTTACTCCCGCTTAAAGAAGCAGTCAGGATACCTCCAGTGAGGAACCTACCGGAATCTGTTTCCATCTTGGATACTCCCAGACCCAACACTCGGTCTCAGACCTCTCGATCTAGAGGTGGACAGGCTTCTCAACCAAGTGAAGATGGGAGAGGAGAACTGGAGTGGCTATGGCCCTCCCCAACCCCGGAAAATCCCACCATAGACCTTCCACCCACTGAGGATATGCAGGATGGGACCCTGAACCCAGAAGCTACAGAGTTCATTCCATCCAGTGGCGTGCCTGAATGCTGGGAAGATATTCCGGGCCTGTACTCAGATGAAGAAGAGACAGAGGCCCCAGAACCAGTGACGATGTCAGAGAGTGTTGCTGAAACAGAGCCTGTGGCACCAGAGCCTGAAGTCCCAAGGGAGCAGAGAGCTCGCAGAGTCGTGAGGCCTCCCATGAAGTTAACCTACCCTCAATTGGGAAAGAGCTCAGAGGACTCTGTTACCACCGCTAGAAGAAGTAACGAGTGCTCCAATCCTTCCACTGTTCATTTGGTGGAGGGCAACCCCAGCTCACTCTCTGGCACAGTTAGGCAGGCCACTCATGCCAGTGTGACCTGTGGGACAGGGAATCCCACCTCTGAGTTTTGGTGGCAATTCCCTGTACCAACATCATACTCCGCACTCTCTAAAATGGTTCAGAAATGTTGCTAAAATGTTTATCTTTGGGGACCAAAGAGTTTTAGTGGGGGGAGTGTGTAGCGGGGTGTTCCCCTTTAATCAGAGACAGGAAATTCCAGAGAGAGGGGAGTCGGGGGGAAGGAATATAAGGAGGGGGCGAGGCCTAGCTCTTTCTCTTTGGACACGGGGCGACAGAGAGAGATACACCTGTGCGGATCTGTGCTGTTCCAGGCCTGAAGCCTGGGGCCTGTGGAGCGAACCAAAGAGCCTTCCACTCCCCTTTGCGAGCCTGGGTGGCATCCAGACTCATCTCTTCTAAAGTTATCTGGATCGGGGATCCGATCGTAGAAGCTGCTGTGGACGAGGACCGACACAGCCGGTGGAAGTTCCGGACTGAGGGAAGTGTTCCGGAGTGGTGAGCGAGCGAAAGCTCATCTTTGAACTGTTACTTTTATACTTTGTGCCTACTAGACTTCCGAGGCCTAACACCTCCGGTGTGGGAGAATTACCCCCCCCCCTATTGGATTACAAATACATGGTTTTAAATACTTCAAGTGCACCACCTTTACAGATCCTGTGCCGGTGAAGATTTGTGTTTCTTCTAAGACTGAGTTTCATGGTTAGGGATCAGGCCTGATCCGTTAGATAGTTATAAGTTAGTTATCACCACACAGGGTGTTTAGGTAACGGTCGCCCCACGTGGCGTTCCGTCCCCTTTCCATTGCTGGTACACACACACACAGTATTGTGATTTATAACTGCAGGGACCTGCTTATGTGTTGTGAACCAAATGTTACATGCATGCTATTCCCTTTTATCTTACCACTAGCAGTAAAGTCAGTTATTATTTACAACATTGTCTATGAGTCTGAGTTATCAATCCACACACCCACATTTAAAGCATAAGTGATTGTTTATGTGAAATTGCTGTGGGTTAACTGTGCCAGAGTGAGAGAGCAGATTGCCGGGGGGTTGGGGAAGCTGTACTCAGGGCCCAAATCAAAACTTGCGGCTCTCTTAAGTTGAGGGTATCGCTACATGTATATGGGAAAATCCAAGATGTCATACATGGGGTCACAGGAATGAATCCAAACCGCTGCTGTCATTCATTCAATATATATATATATGTATATATATATATATATATATATATATATATATATATATATAGATAGCATATTCAAAGCTCCAGTTTGGCCATATAGAGAGGGAAATGAAAGAATAATCTCATGGTGCAGTAACTTAAATCATTTATTTAAAAAAGAAGGTTGTATTGCACTTACATCAAAGAAGACATGGATCAGCATGTATTGTATAGGAGTCACCAGTTAGCGCTCCACCTGTATTCCAGCTGACCGGAAATGACGTATCTCAAATACAACCTTCTCTTTTAAATAAATTATTTGAATTACTCCACCATGAGAGTATTCTTGCCTCTCCCTCTCTATATGGCAAAACTGGAGGCTTGAATACAGAGGCGTACTAAGGGGGGGGGCGGGGGGTGCGGGCCGCCCCCAGGTACCACACACTGGGGGGGGGTGTAAGGCCGGCGACCCCCTCCGTGATTGTACTACACCCACGGTGGCAGTGCCGCGTGTTTAGGCAGTGCCGCAGCGGCACACTGTGACAGGCACAGGCAGGAAGAGGAGGGGCGAGGTGAGCTACAGTGGCGAATCGCAATGCAAGGGGGAGGGGGTGTGCTGGGGGTTCACCGCTGCACCTACCACCCCCTCCTCTCGCGGCCGCGGGCTATCTGTCTGTGCGATCCCCATTGTCACACAGGCACAGCCGAGCAGCAGAGAGAAGCCGCCTCCCCCTCCTCTCTGTTTATGTGTAAACAGGGGGAGGGGACCTGCTGTGCATGTGCTGCCGCGCTGATCTGAGGTACAGAAGGGGGGCTACACTGAACGGGGGGCTACACCGAATGGGCAGCTACACTGATCGGGGGGCTACACTGAACAGGGGATCTGCACTGAACGGGGGTCTGCACTGAACGGGGGCTACACTGTACAGGGGGTCTGCACTGAACGTGGGGATACACTGAAGGGGGTCTGCATTGAAGGGGGGATACACTGAAGGGGGCTACACTGAAGGGGGTCTGTATAACATGCAGGGGGTCTAGACCTGCAGGGTGCTGTGTAATGTAAAGGGGTCCAGAGATGCAGGGTGCTGTGTAACCACTTGTCCCCCGCCCACTGTCACTGCGATTGCCGCCGGGCACCCGCGATTGCCCGGGAAACGAGCAGGAAAGTGGATCTCTGTGTGTAAACACAGAGATCCACGTCCTGTGAGGGAGAGGGGACCGATGGTGTGTCCCTTGTACATAGGGACAACCATCGGTCACCTCCCCCAGTCAGTCCCCTCCCCCCACAGTAAGAACACTTTGAGGGAACATATTTAACCCCTTCCCGCCCCCTAGTGGTTAACCCCTTCCCTGCCAATCACGTTTATACAGTAATCAATGCATTTTTATAGCAGGGATCGCTGTATAAATGTGAATGGTCCCAAAAATGTGTCAAAAGTGTCCGATGTGTCCGCCGCAATATCGCAGTCACAATAAAAAATCGCAGATCGCCGCCATTACTAATAAAAAATAAAAATAAAAAAAATGCTATAAATCTATCCCTTATTTTGTAGACGCTATAACTTTTGCGCAAACCAATCAATACGCGCTTATTGCGATTTTTTTTTTTTACCAAAAATATGTAGAAGAATACGTATCGGCCTAAACTGAGGAAAATTTTATTAAAAAAAAAAAATGGGTATTTATTATAGCAAAAAGTAAAAAATAGTGTTTTTTTTCCAAACTGGACGCTCTTCTTTTGTTTATAGCGCAAAAAATAAAAACCGCAGAGGTGATCAAATACCACCAAAAGAAAGCTCTATTTGTGGGAAAAAAAGGACGCAAATTTTGTTTGGGAGCCATGTCGCACGACCGCGCAATTGTCATTCAAAGTGTGACAGCGCTGAAAGCTGAAAAATGGCTTGGGCAGGAAGGGGGTTTTCGTGCACAGTAGAGAAGTGGGTAATGTAAAGGGGCCCAGAGGTGCAGGGAGCTGTGTAATATAAAGGGGTCCAGAGATGCAGGGTGATGTGTAATGTAAAGGGGTGCAGGGGGCTGTGTAATGTAAAGTGGTCCAGCGATGCAGGGTGCTGTGTAATGTAAAGGGGACCAGAGATGCAGGGTGCTGTGTAATGTAAAGGGGCCCAGAGGTGCAGGGTGCTGTGTAATGTAAAGGGGTTCAGAGGTGCAGGGTGCTGTGTAATGTAAAGGGGTCCAGAGATGCAGGGTGCTGTGTAATGTAAAGGGGACCAGAGATGCAGGGTGCTGTGTAATGTAAAGGGGCCTAGAGGTGCAGGGTGCTGTGTAATGTAAAGGGGTCCAGAGGTGCAGGGTGCTGTGTAATGTAAAGGGGTCCAGTGGTGCAGGGTGCTGTGTAATGTAAAGGGGTCCAGAGGTGCAGGGTGCTGTGTAATGTAAAGGGGTCCAGAGCAGTAGGGTGCTGTGTAATGTAAAGGGGCCCAGAGGTGCAGGGTGCTGTGTAATGTAAAGGGGTCCAGAGGTGCAGGGTGCTGTGTAATGTAAAGGGGCCCAGAGGTGCAGGGTTCTGTGTAATGTAAAGGGGCCCAGAGGTGCAGGGTGCTGTGTAATGTAAAGGGGCCCAGAGGTGCAGGGTGCTGTGTAATGTAAAGGGGTCCAGAGATGCAGGGTGATGTGTAATGTAAAGGGGTGCAGGGGGCTGTGTAATGTAAAGTGGTCCAGCGATGCAGGGTGATGTGTAATGTAAAGGGGTGCAGGGGGCTGTGTAATGTACACGGCTTGAGAGTTAAGGTTAGGTTATGGCTGGGATTAAGGGCTGGGGTTTGGGTTAGGGTTTACAATTTTATTTATTGTCTTATTATTATTTATTTATTATTTATGTTTATTTTTTTGTTAGGGTTAAGGGTGTTAATACTACTATTGCTACTACTACTACTACTACTAATAATAACAATAATATTATTATTAGGTAATAATAATAATAATAAATAAATAAATAAATACACAAATAAATAAAAAATAGTATGCATTTATTGTATTTATTCATGATTATGTAATAATAAATAAATAAATACTAATTAATCCCTAACCTTAACGCTTAACTGTTAAAAAATAAATAAATAATAATTAAAAAATAATAATAATGAACACCCTAACACAAAATAAATAAATACAATACTACTACTACCACTACTACTACTATTATTATTTGTATTATTATTAATAATAATAATAATAAATTATTAATATTATTAATTTTTTGTTCTGGTTTGGGTGTTTATTAATATTATTGTTATTAATAATAATTTATTTCATATATTTTTTAAGGTTAGGGGTAAATTATTTATTTATTTACTATTACATATTATACATTTATTTTATTTATTTATTTATTTATTATCTTTGATGATTTTTTAGCAATTTGCGTATTTTTTTTACATTTATTTATTCATATATTATTTCCATTTTTTAACAACCTTTTTTCATTTGAGCAGAAAATCGCACAAAAAAAGTGCATTAAAATGCGCAAAAGCTTTACAAAAACACGCATATCTCGCGTATCCGTTAATTTCTATGGGAATAAAAATGCACCAAGAATGCGCAAATATCTGCCCAATTTGAGCTACAAAAAAAGCTCCAGAACTTTTTTACACTCCAAGCGCTTGAGTTCAGGCGACTTGGAGTGGAGATGTGAACCAACTCCATAAACAATAATTTATTTTTTTTCTCCTCCAGCGTTTTGGAGCTTCGAGCTTCAAGCTACAAAACTGAGATGTAAATGAGGCCTTATACATATTGTGAATCCTCTAAAAAAACAATAGCCGAATTCTCTAAAATACAGATGACCAAATGTCCAGCATAAATATGCTGTCCAAATCGTTGATAGTTACAACATTTTAGTGAACTAAGTTGAAAACTTTTACAAAAGTTCCGTTGCCTTAAGGATATAGCAGGACACGGGAATTGCTACATAATATTAATTTCATGCTTCATCACAGGGCATCACTCTTAAAAGAGGGCAGCTGAGATCAGCTAAAACAACCAACCCATTCATTTTATTATACTTTTTTTCTGCTGAATTTGCTTTCAACCTTTACATGGTCATAGAAAAGGCATCAATCTTTCTTACAAAGATATAATAAGGGAATTCCAGATGGAACATTCTGTTCTCATACAACACAATCTATAGAGATGGCAGCTTTGTTGGTTCTTGTCTTATTTGGTACATGTGAATATGTTTGATATCACAGGTAAACAAGATGTTCCCCATATGCCATTTGTGATGGCTTTGAATAACACTAGTGACAAATACTATTTTCAAAATGTGCTGGCAGCATGCAGTGGATTAAAAGATGTGAAACAAGTATTTAGAGCTGGTGAATTCCGGGAACATAGAAGGTATTTTGTGCGCCAGCCAGGAGACATATTGGATGATATTTTTATCATGTAAACATCTATGTTCAAACTGTTTGTGCTTTAGAATTGTTAAAATGGAAAACATTTAACATTTAAAGGTGGAAATCTGTAAGTACTTACCAAAAAAGTTTTTTTTTAGCTAAACCTTTTACTAGAGCATAGTCAAATGTTTATTTATATTCCAATTCCAGAAGTAGAACAGATGATAGAAAACAGCAAGTAAGACATGGAATGTACTACATTCACAAAGGTGAGCAATAAGGAGAACTGGTCCAGTGTCACACAATCTCCTAGGACAGGGGTCTGCAAACTTTCTAAACAAAGGGCCAGTTCAATGTCCTTCAGACCTTGGGGAGGGGGCCGGACTGAGGCCATTAGGAATACATATGGTCCTGGCAGCAGTCGGAGTAAACAATGCATCTTTGGTTTTTGTGGGAGGAATAGTGCCCCGTGATTGGTGTCAGTGGGAGGAATAGTGCACCATTGTTGGTGTCAGTGGTAGGAATAGTGCCCAGTCATTGGTGCCAGTGGGAGGAATAGTGCACCATTGTTGGTGTCAGTGGGAGGAATAGTACACCATTGTTGGTGTCAGTGGGAGGAATAGTGCCCAGTCATTGGTGCCAGTGGGAGGAATAGTACACCATTGTTGGTGTCAGTGGGAGGAATAGTGCCCAGTCATTGGTGCCAGTGGGAGGAATAGTGCACCATTGTTGGTGTCAGTGGGAGGAATAGCGCCCCGCCCATCATTGGAGCACAGGTGTGTCAGGAGGAAGGTGCCTCTGAAGCTGCTCTGTGAGAGGGGAGTGGTGGTGAAATCTCTCCCAGCTCCCTGGCCCCCTTTCTGGGGAGGCCATGGAGGCCAGCAGAGCCTCTCCTGCTGGAAGCTCCCAGCCATCTCCTGGGCCATCGGGTGATATGCCTGCCTCTGCACAAGCTGATCTCTCTACCCCTGGTGAGGATGAAGGCTCGGAGGCCATTCGGGAGCGAGTGGTGGCCGGGATTAAGGTCCTGAACAGGGAGAGAGACAAGCTGTACAAGCTGAGAGCGGAGCTGAAGCGCCTGCGAAGGCAACGTGAGGGCTTACACAGCCAGAAACGGGGATTCATGGATCCGGAAATCCAGCTGGCCAAGGTCCGTGTGGATCATCAGGAGACCATCGTAGCCATGATGGAAGGCAGAGATGGGCCCTTTAAAGAAACATTTTGTAACGACAAGAGGTTTGCAAGGGTGACAAAGATGGAGGTGGAGGAGGAGGAGACCCCCAGTTCTGACCCCCTGCCCCCCCAGGGAGAGGTAAGCAGCCCCATGCCTTCCCCGGACTCGGGAGGCATGCTGAGGGCCATCCAGGTAATGGAGTCTCCTATGCGGGGGGATCAGATGGTGTTTAACGAGGAAGACATTACTGATGATGTACCTGATAAAGTAAAGCCTGCTAAGTCCCATGTTGTGGATAAAACAGTTTTTGTTCCATCTAGCACCATGACTGACAATGTGCCTAATGACAATCAGGCTGCTAGTCCTGTGTGCAGCAATGTTGTGCCTGCTGAGGCTGCAATGCAGCAAGACTTAGGCCTCGTACACACGGCCGAGATTCTCGTTGAAAAAAACATGTCGTTTTTTTTGACGAGATTCTTGGACAAGAAACTTGTCCCGGCTGAGTGTACACACGCTCGTTTCAAAGAACCCGCGGTTCTTTGAATGGAGCGTACGCGGTGACGTCATCGACTACGACGAGCATGCGCTCGTCACATTCGATGCCGTCGCCGCCATCTTGGTATACCCTACGTATGCCTAGGAAGCTACCGCGCATGCGTCAAATTCATTTCGAACATGCGCGGGCTTCCCGGCGGACAGGTAAGTGTACACACACTCACTTTTCTCGTCGAGAAACAGGCTGACGAGAATCTCAACGAGAAAATAGAGAGCAGGTTCTCTATTTTCTCGTCGAGGTTACTTGTCGGTTTTCTCGACGAGAAACCCGATAGCCGCGTACACACGACCGATTTACTCGGCAAGACATCTCTGCCAGCAAGTTTCTTGCTGGTTCTTGCCGAGAAAATCGGTCGTGTGTACGAGGCCTGTCATTTAAAAAATTTCATTTCTGTGGATGGACTGCAAGTGTCAGCACAGCCCATTAACCCTTCTTTGGCTGAGTCCAAAGCTGTTTGCCCCACTGCTGCTGAGGACTCTACAGTGCAGCATCAGGAGACAACTGGTATTGCAGCAACTGTGACCATTCCTGATGGGAATTTGAATAGTTCTGTGACTGATAACAATCACCCCAGTACCAGTGTGATGAACAATCCTGCTACAGATCCTGCCATTTCAGTTCATACAGTTGATAATAATAATAATATGCAGAGTGATGTGGCTTCAGTGTCGGCCCTTGGCCCTGATAAACCTACTTTTGCACAGGTGGCACACTCTGCTCCTGGTAGTCCCACACCCAAGCGGGGTTTTCCACTGCAAGCTGCCACCTTGAGCACCCCAAGATCTGGTCTTGGGTCTCTGGCTTCTGCTGGGGGTCCAAGACGTAATGTAGTTATCCTGAAATGGGAAGGTGGTGCCATCCCTCCAGCACGGCGTGCAGTGGTGGACTTGATATTGGAGATGGGTTTTGGTGCAAATGACCTGTATGCCTTTATACACGTAGCTGGGACAAGGGACTATACGGTTAGCTTCACCAGGCCAGAGGGTCTTGACCTGTTCTGGGAGCGATATGAGGCTCGGTGCAGGTGAAGACCTGAATGGGAAGGTCTGGCCTCAAAAACTGGGAAGGCAGACTGGAAATTGCCAATACTAAGGTGGTCAGCTGGAAGAGATGGAAGTTATCCATGAGGGAAAGGGTTGATCTGATTAAGACTTACCTGATTCCGATCTTCTTGTATGTCAGCTTTGTCTGCATCTTGCCAGTGTCTCTCTATGCTAGGGTCAGTAGTGTGTTCTTCCAGATGCTGTGGGGGAACAGACTGAACCCCGTCAAGAGGAATGTCACCTACCTATCCAGGAGGGAGGGTGGCTTAGGTATGGTCAACCCAGTTCTTTTCTTTTCACTGCTGTTTCTAAAGTATAACATTGGTAATATGCTTGCAGTGGAACCTCCTGGATGGGTAGGCATATTTAGATCTTGGTTTAGGCCTTTTCTACGACTTTGGGAAGAAGGTGGCCAAGTGAAGAATCGCAGGGGTCATCGTGGTCAGCTACCAGCCTATGTCGCTCTGTGCCTGAAGTTACTGCGGCAGTGGCGATTGTTGGCTGAAGATTTCAGATCGGTTCCAAGGAAAGTCCTTATGAGTCGAGTCTTGAGCAAAGTCTTTCATGACCCACTGGCCTTAAGGGATTGCCCGGGCCCAGTTTTGAGGGCGGGGTTAAGACTGATTAATTTGGATAGAGTACCCCCTAAATTTAGGGATCTGGCCTGGTTGTGCTTCCATGGGAAGCTCTATGTTCGGGGCAATTTGAAATTCCGCAGTGGGATGGATCGTAGCTGTCCTCGGGAGGAGTGTGCAGATGAGGAGGAGACTATGGACCATTTTCTGCTTCATTGCCCTTTTAACATAGAGGTGTATAAACAGGTGGGGCGGGCCCTCGGTGTTCCTTTCCTCTCCAGGCTGGGTTATGCTGAGTGGGTGTACGGAGCATTCAATACTGGTGGAGTTTTTTGTTTGGATACACTTTTTTTAGTTAGCCTAGTAGTCCGTTATTTCACCTGGAACGCACGGTGTCAGGTCAGCATTCGGCAAAAAATCCTTCCTGTTGAGGTGGTGGTGTATGACATTTTGCATGAGGTGGGGAAGATTCGGGAGTTTGAGAGAGACAAGCGGGGTCAGGGGGCTTGGTTGAAGGCGTGGAGGGGTTTCAGGCCTCCCTGACTGCCAGGAGTCTCTTTCCCGGGCGTGGCTGTCTGTCTCTTATCACCCTAGATTATTATTATTATTTTTGATTAATTTTTGATAAATGGCTGCGTACATAGGTGATGGGTTGTGCCTCTTAGGCCCTCTCTGCTGCTTTATGTAGATAGTTTTCTAGGGATGTTTTGGTAGTGGATTATGTATACATTGTATATATTCTGAACATTCCTTTGTTTTCTGTTGAAGTTTTGTACCATGGTTTTGTTTTTTACTTTTGTATAAAATTGGTTGCTTGATTATTTTCAATAAAAGACCAATAGTGTCCCATCATTGGTATCGGTGGGAGGAATAGTGTCCCATCATTGGTATCAGTGGGAGGATTAGTGTCCCATCATTGGTATCAGTGGGAGGAATAGTGTCCCATCATTGGTATCAGTGGGAGAAATAGGGTCCCATCATTGGTATTAGTGTCCCATCATTGGTATCAGTGGGAGGAATAGTGTCCCATCATTGGTATCAGTGGGAGGATTAGTGTCCCATCATTGGTATCAGTGGGAGGAATAGTCAGTGGCGTACTAAGTAGGGGGCGGGGGGGTGGGCCGCACCGGGTGCCACACTCTGGGGGGTGTCAGGCCGGCGCCCCCCCCTCCGTGACTGAAGAGGACTTAGCGTTGACAGCGGGCGGTATGGCGCGGTGACAGGGAGGCACGCCGCGGCAGTCTAGGTACACACAGCAGGCTGAGCAGGGAGCCTGGCTTTGCAAGGGGGGGTGCGAGCCACACCCGAGTGATACCCATCACCCGGGACCCAGCCGCAACTATCCCCTTCTCTCTTGGCCGCGCTGCGGCTCTGATAAGTCTCGGCTGTGACTGTCTCACAGTCACACAGCCGAGCACAGTGAAGCTGCCTACCCCTCCTCCGTGTAGTGCTGTGTGTGCAGCACGCGCTGATCATCTACTGAGGTCTATTACGGGTCTGAAGAGGGGGCTGTCTCCGGGCTGTATTGTGGGAGGGGGAGTCTGTATTGTTGGGGGGTGTCTGTAGTGTTGGGGGTGTCTGCACTGTTGTAGGGGGGAGTCTTTGGTCTGTATTGTGGAGGGGGGGAGTCTGTAGTCTGTAGTGTTGGGGGGTGTCTGTAGTGTTGGGGGTGTCTGCACTGTTGTAGGGGGGAGTCTCGGGTCTGTATTGGGGGGGAGTCTGTATTGTTGGGGGGTGTCTGCACTGTTGTAGGGGGGAGTTTTGGGTCTGTATTGGGGGGGAGTCTGTATTGTTGGGGGGTGTCTGTATTATTGGGGGGTGTCTGCACTGTAGGGGTGGGTCTGTATTGTAGGGGGGTCTGTAGGGGGATGCCTGTATTGTGGGGGTGGTGTTTGTATTGTTGGGGGGGTCTGTATTGTAGAGGGGGATCTGCACTGTAGGGGGGTCTGCACCGTAGGGAGGTCTGTGTAACATGCAGGGGGTGCAGAACTGTTAGGGTGTGTCTGTGTAAGGCGTCCAGAGGTGCAGGGTGCTGTGTAATGTAAAGGGGTCCAGTGATGCAGGGTGCTGTGTAATATAAAAGGGTCCAGTGATGCAGGGTGCTGTGTAATGTAAAGGGGTCCACTGATGCAGGGTGCTGTGTAATGTAAAGGGTCCAGTGGTGCAGGGTGCTGTGTAATGTAAAGGGGTCCAGTGATGCAGGGTGCTGTGTAATGAAAAGGGGTCCAGTGGTGCAGGGTGCTGTGTAATGTTAAGGGGTCCACTGGTGCAGGGTGCTGTGTAATGTAAGGGGTCCAGTGGTGCAGGGTGCTGTGTAATGTAAAGGGGTCCAGTGGTGCAGGGTGCTGTGTAATATAAAAGGGTTCAGTGATGCACGGTGCTGTGTAATGTAAAGGGGTCCACTGATGCAGGGTGTTGTGTAATGTAAAGGGGTACAGTGATGCAGGGTGCTGTGTAATGTAAGGGGTCCAGTGGTGCAGGGTGCTGTGTGATGTAAAGGGGTCCAGTGATGCAGGGTGTTGTGTAATGTAAAGGGGTACAGTGATGCAGGGTGCTGTGTAATGTAAGGGGTCCAGTGGTGCAGGGTGCTGTGTGATGTAAAGGGGTCCAGTGATGCAGGGTGCTGTGTAATGTAAGGGGTGCAGGGTGCTGTGTAATGTAAAGGGGTCCAGTGATGCAGGGTGCTGTGTAATGTAAGGGGTCCAGTGGTGCAGGGTGCTGTGTAATGTAAAGGGGTCCAGTGATGCAGGGTGCTGTGTAACGTAAGGGGTCCAGTGGTGCAGGGTTCTGTGTAATGTAAGGGGTCCAGTGGTGCAGGGTGCTGTGTAATGTAAAGGGGTCCACTGATGCAGGGTGCTGTGTAATGTAAAGGGGTCCAGTGATGCAGGGTGCTGTGTAATGTAAGGGGTCCAGTGGTGCAGGGTGCTGTGTAATGTAAAGGGGTCCACTGGTGCAGGGTGCTGTGTAATGTAAGAGGTCCAGTGGTGCACGGTGCTGTGTAATGTAAAGGGGTCCAGTGATGCAGGGTGCTGTGTAATGTAAGGAGTCCAGTGGTGCAGGGTGCTGTGTAATATAAAAGGGTCCAGTGATGCAGGGTGCTGTGTAATGTAAAGGGGTCCACTGATGCAGGGTGCTGTGTAATGTAAAGGGGTCCAGTGATGCAGGGTGCTGTGTAATGTAAGGGGTCCAGTGGTGCAGGGTGCTGTGTGATGTAAAGGGGTCCAGTGATGCAGGGTGCTGTGTAATGTAAGGGGTCCAGTGATGCAGGGTGCTGTGTAATGTAAGGGGTCCAGTGATGCAGGGTGCTGAGTAATGTAAAGGGTTCCAGAGGTGCAGGGTGCTGTGTAATGTAAGGGGTCCAGTGATTCAGGGTGCTGTGTAATGTAAAGGGGTCCAGTGATGCAGGTTGGTGTGTAATGTAAGGGGGTCTAGTGGTGCAGGGTGCTGTGTAATGTAAAGGGGTCCAGTGGTACAGGGTGCTGTGTAATGTAAAGGGGTCCAGAGGTGCAGGGTGCTGTGTAATGTAAAGGGGTCCAGTGATGCAAGGTGCTGTGTAATGTAAGGGGTCCAGTGATGCAGGGTGCTGTGTAATGTAAAGGGGTCCAGAGGTGCAAGGTGCTGTGTAATGTAAAGGGGTCAAGAGCTGTGGGGTGCTGTGCAATGTAAAGGTGTCCAGAGGTGCAGTTGCGGAGAAGGGGTATACAGTAGTGACAAATAGATATTAAAGGATGCAGGGGGCACAGTGGGGTGTTTTTACCGTGGGGGGGGTGGTGCCAGATATAGGATCCGCCCCGGGTGCCAAATGCTCTAGGTACGCCCCTGGGAATAGTGCCCCAGATATTGGTGTCAGTGAGAGCAATAGTGCTCAGTCATTGGTATCAGTGGAAGAAACCGTGCCCATCAATGGTGTCAGTGAGAGGAAAAGTGACCCAGCATTGGTATCAATTTGAGGAATAGAGTCCTATCATTGGTTTCAGTGGGAGGAATAGTGTCCCATCATTGGTGTCATTGGGAGGAATAGTGTCCCATTATTGGTATCAGTGGGAGGAATAGTGTCCCATCATTGGTATCAGTGGGAGGAACAGTGTTCCATCATTGGTATCAGTGGGAGGAATAGTGTCCCATCATTGGTATCAGTGGGAGGAATAGTGTCCCATCATTGGTATCAGTGGGAGGAATAGTATCAGTGGGAGGAATAGTGTCCCATTATTGGTATCAGTAAGAGGAATAGTATCAGTGGGAGGAATAGTGTCCCATTATTGGTATCAGTAAGAGGAATAGTATCAGTGGGAGGAATAGTGTCCCATCATTGGTATCAGTGAGAGGAATAGAGTCCTATCATTGGTTTCAGTGGGAGGAACAGTGTCCCATCATTGGTGTCAGTGGGAGGAATAGTGTCCCATTATTGGTATCAGTGGGAGGAATAGTGTCCCATCATTGGTATCAGTGAGAGGAATAGAGTTCTATCATTGGTATCAGTGGGAGGAATAGTGTCCCATCATTGGTATCAGTGGGAGGAATAGTGTCCCATCATTGGTATCAGTGGGAGGAATAGTGTCCCATTATTGGTATCAGTGGGAGGAATAGTGTCCCATTATTGGTATCAGTGGGAGGAACAGTGTTCCATCATTGGTATCAGTGGGAGGAATAGTGTCATATCAACGACAGGACGCTCCCTCTCTCAGGGAGAGACTATTGCTCTCCCCATTTAATGTGTCCGGTTCATGCATCATTCAGCATGTCAGTAATTCTATCAGAACTGCTGACACTGGATTGCTTGTCAAGTTGCACAACTATAGGCTATTCCATTCCAAGTCGCTGCTTGTGGTTCTCTTTGTTCCTACTTCAGCAGCTGTTAATTTATTGGCACTTTTTTGGCCTGCTAATTCAGGTTTAAAACTACATTGCCTTATTTCCTTCTGTGGCTCAAACATTTTGGTTGGCCCCTGTTCTTGATGAGCTGGTTGCAGTATACACTTCGGGACTTCCTATATTTAAATTCTCCATGACCTCCGTTCAGTTGTGGGTTGAAACTGATTGCTATGTTTGATCTGCTTTAACGTCATCAAATCTCCTGAAGAAGCTCATCGTAGCGAAACTAGTTCTTATGGCAGTTTCTCATGTGCTGGCATTTTTGTCATGTCTTCAGTATGGATGGTCATTTTAATCAAATGCTTGTCTGTTTTTACCTTTTTTCAATAAATATGTATTAATTGTAATACCTTGTGTATTTCTACTTTCCCTATTGAACACCGTTTAGTCCCAGGGTATATTTTTACCCAAATGTCCAGTTTTCTTTTTGCTCTTCATTAAACGGGATGAGGTGTTCTTGATTTGAGTGAGTCAGCCCCTTGCTATTTAATTTGTCATATCATTGGTGTTAGTGGAAGGATTTGTGTCATATCATTGGTGTCAGTGGAAGGAATAGCTCCCCATTATTGGTGTCAGTTTGAGGAATAGTGCCCCATCATTGGGGTCAATGGGAGGAATAGTACCCCGTTGTTGATGTCAGTAGCAGGAATTATGCCCATTTGCTGGTGTCAGTGGGAGGAATACTGTCTTGTATCATTGGGTGGAAAAGTACCCCAAGGGCCAGATAAAGTTGAGCAAAGGGTTGCATCCAGCCCCTGGGCTGCAGTTTGGAGACCACTGTCTTAGGAAAAAGGATGTAAAAGCATTCCATTTTGTTTGCCTCAAGGTCATGATATTGTTTCTACCTATAAAGCTAGACAGATGCAATGTATTTGGATATACTTATCCATTGTAATAATATTATAACCACTTCAATAAAGTACCTGGATGTGTACTTATATAATGCAAGTAGATCTTCTCAAGAACTAGCTGAAATTGAATGCTGCATTACTATTGATGAGTCTTTATGTTAATAGTTTGAAGCTGACTAAGCATACATATATACAATATATTTTATACACATTTATCTTAAGGGCATGTCAAGCACATAAGGAGTGAAGAAGGATTATCACCCCTGTTGGGTTTTTACTGCTATACAGGCAGACCCCAGGTCAGGGGCAGATCCAGAGTCTAGTCTCAGGAGGGGTACTTCCAGAAAAAAAGGTTGATATGGTGTCAGGATGATGGAAGCGCATATTTCTATTATTACATTGTAATATAAAATGAAATAGTTCAACTCACCATAATGCAGAATTAGTGGGAGCCCTGAGTGTGTCACTTGCCACCGTCGCCTGCCACCAGATGCAGCTTGTCACTTGCCACGTCACTTGCCAACAGATGCAGCTTGTCACTTGCCACGTCACTTGCCACCAGATGCAGCTTGTCACTTGCCACATCACCTGCCACCAGATGCAGCTTGTCACTTGCCAGTGTCACGTCACCTGCCTTCAGATGCAGCTTGTCACTTGCCACGTCACCTGCCACCAGATGCAGCTTGTCACTTGTCACGTCACCTGCCACCAGATGCAGCTGGGGGGTACACATACTTTTACTTGTAATGTCACCTGCCACCAGATGCAGCTTGTCACTTGCCACATCATCTGCCACTAAATGCAGCTTGTCACTTGCCATGCCACCTGCCACCAGATGCAGCTTGTCACTTGCCACATCACCTGCCTTCAGATGCAGCTTGTCACTTGCCATGTCACCTGCATTCATATGCAGCTTGTCACCTGCCACCAGATGCAGCTTGTCACTTGCCAGTGCCACATCACCTTTCTTCCGATGTGGCTTGTCACTTGCCACGTCACCTGCCACCAGATGCAGCTTGTCACTTGCCACGTCACCTGCCCCCAGATGCAGCTTGTCACTTGCCATGTCACCTGCCACCAGATGCTGATTGTCACTTGCCACATCACCTGCCTTCAGATGCAGCTTGTCACTTGCCATGTCACCTGCATTCATATGCAGCTTGTCACCTGCCACCAGATGCAGCTTGTCACTTGCCAGTGCCACATCACCTTTCTTCCGATGTGGCTTGTCACTTGCCACGTCACCTGCCACCAGATGCAGCTTGTCACTTGCCACGTCACCTGCCACCAGATGCAGCTTGTGACTTGCCACATCAGCTGCCTTCATATGCAGCTTGTCACTTGCCATGTCACCTGCCTTCATATGCAGCTTGTCACTTGCCAGTGCCACGTCACCGGTCACCATATGCAGCTCGTCACTTGCGACATCACCTGCCTTCATATGCAGCTTGTAACTTGCCATGTCACCTACCTTCAGATGCAGCTTGTCACTTGTCATGTCACCTGCCACAAGATGCAGCTTGTCACTTGCCATGTCTCCTGCCTTCAGATACAGATTGTCACTTGCCACGTCACTTGCCATGTCACCTGCCACAAGATGCGGATTGTCACTTGCCACGTCACCTGCCACCAGATGTGAATTGTCACTTGCCACATCACCTGCCACCAGATGCGGATTGTCACTTGTCACGTCACTTGCCACCAGATGCAGCTTGTCACTTGCCACGTCACATGCCCCCAGATGCAGCTTGTCACTTGCCATGTCACCTGCCACCAGATGCTGATTGTCACTTGCCACGTCACCTGCCACCAGATGAAGCTTGACATTTGCCACGTCACCTGCCACCAGATGCTGCTTGTCCCTTGTGATGTCACCTGCCACCAGATGCAGCTTGTTACTTGCCATGTCACCTGCATTCATATGCAGCTTGTCACCTGCCACCAGATGCAGCTTGTCACTTGCCAGTGCCACGTCACCTGCCTTCAGATGTGGCTTGTCACTTGCCACGTCACCTGCCACCAGATGCAGCTTGTCACTTGCCAGTGGCACATCACCTGTCACCAGATGCAGCTTGTCACTTGCCACATCACCTGCCACCAGATGCAGCTTGTCACTTGCCACATCACCTGCCTTCAGATGCAGTTTGTCACTTGCCACATCACCTGCCACCAGATGCAGCTTGTCACTTGCCACATCACCTGCCTTCAGATGCAGCTTGTCACTTGTCATGTCACCTGCCACAAGATGCAGCTTGTCACTTGCCATGCCTCCTGCCTTCAGATACAGATTGTCACTTGCCATGTCGCCTGCCACAAGATGCGGATTGTCACTTGCCACGTCACCTGCCACCAGATGTGAATTGTCACTTGCCACATCACCTGCCACCAGATGCGGATTGTCACTTGTCACGTCACTTGCCACCAGATGCAGCTTGTCACTTGCCACGTCACCTGCCCCCAGATGCAGCTTGTCACTTGCCATGTCACCTGCCACCAGATGCTGATTGTCACTTGCCACATCACCTGCCTTCAGATGCAGCTTGTCACTTGCCATGTCACCTGCATTCATATGCAGCTTGTCACCTGCCACCAGATGCAGCTTGTCACTTGCCAGTGCCACATCACCTTTCTTCCGATGTGGCTTGTCACTTGCTACGTCACCTGCCACCAGATGCAGCTTGTCACTTGCCACGTCACCTGCCACCAGATGCAGCTTGTGACTTGCCACATCAGCTGCCTTCATATGCAGCTTGTCACTTGCCATGTCACCTGCCTTCATATGCAGCTTGTCACTTGCCAGTGCCACGTCACCTGTCACCATATGCAGCTCGTCACTTGCCACATCACCTGCCACCAGATGCAGCTTGTCACTTGCCACATCACCTGCCTTCAGATGCAGTTTGTCACTTGCCACATCACCTGCCACCAGATGCAGCTTGTCACTTGCCACATCACCTGCCACCAGATGCAGCTTGTCACTTGCGACATCACCTGCCTTCATATGCAGCTTGTAACTTGCCATGTCACCTACCTTCAGATGCAGCTTGTCACTTGTCATGTCACCTGCCACAAGATGCAGCTTGTCACTTGCCATGTCTCCTGACTTCAGATACAGATTGTCACTTGCCACGTCACTTGCCATGTCACCTGCCACAAGATGCGGATTGTCACTTGCCACGTCACCTGCCACCAGATGTGAATTGTCACTTGCCACATCACCTGCCACCAGATGCGGATTGTCACTTGTCACGTCACTTGCCACCAGATGCAGCTTGTCACTTGCCACGTCACCTGCCCCCAGATGCAGCTTGTCACTTGCCATGTCACCTGCCACCAGATGCTGATTGTCACTTGCCACGTCACCTGCCACCAGATGAAGCTTGACATTTGCCACGTCACCTGCCACCAGATGCTGCTTGTCCCTTGTGATGTCACCTGCCACCAGATGCAGCTTGTTACTTGCCATGTCACCTGCATTCATATGCAGCTTGTCACCTGCCACCAGATGCAGCTTGTCACTTGCCAGTGCCACGTCACCTGCCTTCAGATGTGGCTTGTCACTTGCCACGTCACCTGCCACCAGGTGCAGCTTGTCACTTGCCAGTGCCACGTCACCTGTCACCAGATGCAGCTTGTCACTTGCCACATCACCTGCCACCAGATGCAGCTTGTCACTTGCCACATCACCTGCCTTCAGATGCAGTTTGTCACTTGCCACATCACCTGCCACCAGATGCAGCTTGTCACTTGCCACATCACCTGCCTTCAGATGCAGCTTGTCACTTGTCATGTCACCTGCCACAAGATGCAGCTTGTCACTTGTCATGCCTCCTGCCTTCAGATACAGTTTGTCACTTGCCATGTCGCCTGCCACAAGATGCGGATTGTCACTTGCCACGTCACCTGCCACCAGATGTGAATTGTCACTTGCCACATCACCTGCCACCAGATGCGGATTGTCACTTGTCACGTCACTTGCCACCAGATGCAGCTTGTCACTTGCCACGTCACCTGCCCCCAGATGCAGCTTGTCACTTGCCATGTCACCTGCCACCAGATGCTGATTGTCACTTGCCACGTCACCTGCCACCAGATGAAGTTTGACATTTGCCACGTCACCTGCCACCAGATGCAGCTTGTCCCTTGTCATGTCACCTGTCACCAGATGCAGCTTGTCACTTGCCATGTCACCTGCATTCATATGCAGCTTGTCACCTGCCACCAGATGCAGATTGTCACTTTCCAGTGCCACGTCACCTGCCTTCAGATGTGGCTTGTCACTTGCCACGTCTCCTGCCACCAGATGCAGCTTGTCACTTGCCATGTCACCCGCCACCAGATGCAGCTTGTGACTTGCCACATCAGCTGCCTTCATATGCAGCTTGTCAATTGCTATGTCACCTGCCTTCAGATGCAGCTTGTCACTTGCCATGTCACCTGCCTTCATATGCAGCTTGGCACTTGCCACGTCACCTTCCACCAGATGCAGCTTGTCACTTGCCAGTGCCACGTCACCTGTCACCAGATGCAGCTTGTCACTTGCCACATCACCTGCCGCCAGATGCAGCTTGTCACTTGCCACATCACCTGCCACCAGATGCAGCTTGTCACTTGCCACATCACCTGCCTTCATATGCAGCTTATAACTTGCCATGTCACCTGCCTTTAGATGCAGCTTGTCACTTGTCATGTCACCTGCCACAAGATGCAGCTTGTCACTTGCCATGTCTCCTGCCTTCAGATACAAATTGTCACTTGCCACGTCACTTGCCATGTCACCTGCCACAAGATGCGGATTGTCACTTGCCATGTCACCTGCCACCAGATGTGAATTGTCACTTGCCACATCATCTGCCACCAGATGCGGATTGTCACTTGTCACGTCACTTGCCACCAGATGCAGCTTGTCACTTGCCACGTCACCTGCCCCCAGATGCAGCTTGTCACTTGCCATGTCACCTGCCACCAGATGCTGATTGTCACTTGCCACGTCACCTGCCACCAGATGAAGCTTGACATTTGCCACGTCACCTGCCACCAGATGCAGCTTGTCCCTTGTCATGTCACCTGCCACCAGGTGCAGCTTGTCGCTTGTCATGTCACCTGCCACCAGATGCGGATTGTCACTTGCCACATTGCCTGCCACCAGATGCAGATTGTCACTTGCCAGTGGGTGTGTCCCAGAGTGAGGGAAGGCAGTAAGAGATGATGTAATCTCTCTGCTGCCCACGGCTGCACAGTGAGGGTGGAACTGCGGTGATGCCCTCACTGTGCTGACTGACTTGCATGCCCACTCACTCACTGACCTGCTCACCCACCAGCACATTCATCGGTCGGGCCAATGCCCCCCCCCTCCTTCGAATCTGCCCCTGCCCCAAGTTACAAACAAGATACGTTCTGTAAGTTTGTTCTTAAAGCGTTTGTCACCCCAACACTTCACATTCCTGATAGTTGCCTGCTGTACCATGTACTTGTATAAGAAAGTATCCTGTTCTCTTCGTATTTCTCCCTTTATGTGAAATCCCTGGTGTTCCTGCTAGTCCCCATGCTTTCCTATTAAAAACCGACCACACAAAGCAGGAGAGCACAACGTGGTCAGTTCTCTAGCTATGCTGGGAACTCAGTGTGTTCTCCTCCAATGATCAGACTTGTCCTGACATTCCCCTCCTGCACAGCCATTCACTGGGAAGCTGCTTTTCCCCCTCAGCTCTTGTGCAGCTGAGAACAGAGGGAATGTGATCACTTATAAAAAAAGGAAAAAATGTATTAACAAACCTGTAACATTTGTTTCGCTGTCTGTGCCTCTGTTCAGAAGATTTCACCTCACTTTTTGTCCCTGTGACAATTATATTTTGAAAATTTTGGGTTGTTGTGGAAACAAGGATTGGTAATAAACCTTCAGTTGAGAGTGGAGACACCTTTTTCCCATAATAACTCTTATGCCGTGTACACACACGATCGGTTTTACCGATGAAAACAGTCCGATGGACTTTTATCATCGGACAAACCGATCGTGTATGGGCCCCATCGGTCTTTTTTCCATCGGTGAGAAAAAATAGAACATGTTTTAAATTTATCCGATGGGAAAAAAAACGATAGCAAATTCCGATCGTCTGTGTGGAACTCCATCGGACAAAAAAACCCACGCATGCTCAGAATCAAGTCGACGCATGCTCAGAAGCATTGAACTTAATTTTTCTCGGCTTGTCGGAGTGTTTTACGTCACGGCGTTTGGGACGGTCGGATTTTTGACTGATGGTGTGTAGGCAAGACTGATGGAAGTCAGCTTCATTGGATTTCCGATGGAAAAATCCATTGGATTAGAATCCATAGGAAATCCGATCGTGTGTACAGGGCTTTACAGGAGGGAATTTCCCTTCCTGGGGGTAGATATCCTCTAACTTCCTGTTGTCTCCATCTGTTTGTAAGTATGAGTTGTATGTAAGGCCGGTATACAGGGAGTGAATATCTTTCCTACATACAAAGATTTGAATAGGAGGATCTGGGGTCCTCTGTGCAAATCCACTGCAACAGAGCAGGTTAAGTATGACCTGTTTTATAGGGAAAAAAAATAGACTTTACAATCACTTTAAGCCATTGGATTAGCAATGGTATGTCTGTCAGTCTCTAAAATCAGCAAAATATCATACTTAAATGGTTTTTTGCATAATAGTTTAATCCTGTCCATAAACATGAGCTTACAGTTGCCAGGTCCAGCCAGTTTTTGAGCTAGATCGGCAACTGTCATCATATGTCTGTAAAGTCAAGCAGTCATCTTCTGGGAGAGCACTCCTGAGGGAAAATTGATCACACAGATTAGAAAACATGTTCCCAGTATACATAATAAAGGTAAAGTGAACCACCTATAACTTCTGCCCCTGCCTTTCTGCATTCATGTAAACATGAACCTTACAAATAAGCTTAAATAGGTATTAAAGCCTTGTTTTTTTTTTTCTAAAATAACAAATATGTTATACTTACCTGCTCTGTGCAGTGGTTTTGCACGCTGCCACTCTTGGCACCTCCCTCCTGCCAGGTGATTGACAGCAGTGGGAGCCAAGGCTCTTGTGGACATTGCTGGACCGAGAGGGGACTCAGGTAAGTCTTAGAGAGTGGCGTCATCGCGGCTCAACTATTCAAGCAGCTGCAGCCTGAAAACCCGGAAGGAAGATGGAAACCTCTGCAGCGGTGACAGCACGCCGTTGGAGGGCTTAGTTTCAAGGTATGTCTTTCATAATGTGCTAGTATCCGATGCATACTAGCACATTATACCTTTACCTTGCAGGGAGAACGTTTTTTTTTTTCTTGTTTTTACGAGTTTACTACTGCTTTAAATCTACATCTGCTCTGGCAGATATGTAAGACATGTATGGTCACCTTTATGCAATCCCGCATTTTTAAAGTACCTTGAAAACATCTGTCAACTAATTGACATTGAATTTTAAAAATAAATTATAGTGACTTGTTTTCACTTTTAGTTTTTTGTTATTTTGTCTACCTGCTTGCACTACAGCGATAGCGGCAAGGTTTTTCTAGGGGCGGCTTTTCTGATGTTGATGACAATGCACCATACCTGCAAAATGAATATTGGAAAGGTCATATGGAAGCCTGTTTAACAAGGTCACAACATAGGAACACAAGTGACACATATGAACAGATGGACAGAGAGTTGTATTAAAAATGGCTATTGAAAAGCTTATATGAGATTTGACATTTATGTATACTTTATACTTTTATACTTTATGTATACTTTAAAAGCTCCCATGTAAAAACAGAGGAGCAAGCATTGCTTTTCCAGCAACTGACTCTTATGCCGCGTACACACGATCGGTTTTTCTGATGAAAATAGACCAATGGACTTTTTTCATCGGACAAACCGATCGTGTATGGGCCCCATCTGTCTTTTTTCCATCGGTATAAAAAAATAGAACATGTTTAAAATTTTACGATGGAAAAAAAAAACCGATAGCAAATTCCGATCGTCTGTGGGGAACTCCATCGGAGAAAAAACCCACGCATGCTCAGAATCAAGTCGACGCATGCTCAGAAGCATTGAACTTAATTTTTCTTGGCTCTTCAGAGTGTTTTACGTCACAGTGTTTGGGACGGTCAGATTTTTGACTGATGGTGTGTAGGCAAGACTGATGGAAGTCAGCTTCATCCGATTTCCGATGGAAAAATCCATCGGATTTTATTCCATCGGAAATCCGATCGTGTGTACAGGGCATTACTTTTGTAATTGTAGAAAATGACTATTTTTCTAAATGGTAATAATCAAAAAAACACAATGTCATCTTGTAAGCAATCAGACTGTGACTGCCCATAAAAGGGTCATCTATTACTAAACATGATGTGGCCATGAACATAAAAATATCCAACAAAACAGTGTGTTGACAATTATTGTATTGCTAGAGCTACACTAAAACAAGACCAAATAGTTATTTCGATTTTACTCAGAAATAATTATTGGCATTCTGTGTAATATTAGTCAGATTTATTCATCAATAACCTTTATGATTAACGCATGACTTTTCCCATAATGATACTCTATTACAATTCTGTAAGGATCTTGACACTGTGGAGACACATTGACATGAAAAAGAATCTTTGAAGTGAAATGAAATGTTTTAAGTATGAATGATTCTGACATGATCAAAGGGATCTCACATAGGTCGATAAAAAGTTGCCTGTATTAAACAACCTTAAAAAGTAGCACGCTTCAAGCTGGGGTAAAACTATATCTGAGAAATTGTAAGCAAGATCAGTAAGGAAGGACCCTGTCAGTTCTTATTCCCAGGGTGGTGGTACCAGAGCTGATTTTCGGAAGGACCACTAAGTGCTGCCGATAAACTCTTTTATCTTGATGCACAGTGAATACTGAGTGATGCTATCAAACAGCTTCAGCAAAAGAGAAAATGCTGTCAGCTTGCAATAAAATCAGTTCCCGACAACAGCTATCAAAAAACATGTTTCTTTCTCTACATCTGTCAAGCCTAGTACACACGGCCGAGATTCTTGTCAGGAAAAAAACCCGTCGGTTTTTCTGACGAGATTCCTGGCAAGTTTTCTTGCCGGCCGAGTGTACACACGTACGATTCAAAAGAACTGCCTTTCTTTTTGAATGGCACGAACGCGGTGACGTCATCGACTACGACGAGCATGCGCTCATCATATTCGATGCCCTCGTCGCCATCTTGCTTCACCCTACCCATGCCTTGGAAGCTACCGCGCATGCGTCTAAGTCATTTCGAGCATGCGCGGGTTTCCATGGAGGCAGGTAAGTTTACACACGCTCTGGTTTCTCGTCGGGAAACAGGCCGACAAGAATCCCGACGAGAAAATAGAGAGCAGGATCTCTATTTTTCTCGTCGAGATTTTGGGCAGATTTCCCGACGAGAAACCTCAAAGCCTTGTACACACGCACGGTTTTCTCCCAGCAGTTTTCTTGTCGTTTCTTGCCGAGAAAACCAGCCGTGTGTACGAGGCTTCACACAGAGGTGGGCAAGCATCCAAACATCTCTGAGCAAGGCTACTTTCATACTAGATTTCCATTCACTTCCTGTCTCCGAGACACAATGGAAAGTAAGACAAAATCTTTGTAAAATAAGTGGAGACCTCCTTGAAGATACTTGTGTTATGAGAATAACTGGAGCCATTATTGCTGACTTCCTTCATTAAAATGCTAGCTTCCTGACAGTCCTGCTGAATCTTTGACTTCAGTACTTCCTAAGGCTACATTCGCATGTGTGACTAGCGCCAGTGCGAAAGACAGCAGCAGGAATCTGTTGATTCCTGCAGCTTTTTCAGCCACGTGTGAGCGGCTAGCTGCAGCTGCTGAGCCCTGCAGCCGTAGCTCTCCGTGGCTGCCTGCAGAGCCAAAAAACTTGCAATGATCGCCTCTGGATGCATACAAAGTGACTTGCAAAATGTATGCATTACTTGTTTTGAAGCCATTGGATCAGCTTAATTGTTAGGAAACTGGAATTTGTAGAACATGGCCAACAATGAAAGCCTTATTTTTTCTCTAAGTACATGCTGCCTGTCACATACCTGCACGAGCTCAAGATGATGAGGGTGGTCTCTTGCACATTTAACATTTGTGCATCCAGGACCCGTGCAAGGATTTTTGAACAATTAGGCGAAGGTGCATTTTGCCATTTTTTCAAAAGCAAAGCTTTAAAAGCCCCTACAGGTCATCAGTTTAGAGTTACGCAGGAGCTTTTGTGGTAAAATTATTGCCCTCACTCCAACGTGCTCAGTGTTAAAAGAACATGTCTGAAGCAGTTAAAAATCATTTTACTGCCCCCTACATCCTGGCGCCGTAAGGTGGCTGCCTAGACCTGGAAGTTGAGACAGGGACTGTTAAGGCAAGGGAAGGGCGTAGGTGGCAGAAACCTGGAACTTTGGACTTGAACTTGAGATTGCTGATGTCAGGTAAGTAGAATTGCAGCAATGAAGGCACTTCGACTTTACACAGACCAGTGGAGAGCAGTCATAAGCTGAGTTTGGTAACAGATGGGCAGGAAGGCACCAATCACGAGCAGGATCAAGGTTGGAGATGAGCAGAGGTTGTCAACGTGCAGGCACTGAGGTACAGAATTTATAGGAAAATCTTGGTCAAGAGTTCAGGCCGAGGATGGTAACAGGTAGGCAGCAGACATAAACAGGCAGGGGTAATCCAGAGGCAGGTCAAGCGAAAGCCGGGTCATTAACAGAGTCAATCAGGATTCAGAATCAAGGATAATAAAGATATGATCTGAAAGACCATCCAGCAATAATCTATTAGGCACCAGTGTCTGTGGTGGACATGAATGTGCGTCCGCGTGCACGCCATTGTGCAAGCGTTCCTATGCGCATGCCATGCTTTTTTAGCCTCCCATGCACTTTCATGTGCATAAACATGAGCACAAGCCTTATGTCTAGCATGATCCCTCTTCCAGCTGACATGATGTTCCCGACATTATCTTTAAGATACTTAAACTCATGTTTTGTTGAGAAAATACTGTCTCTTTCAGGTGAACTTTTGCAAAGATTTAAAGTGGTTGTAAACATACTCTTGCAACTTGCACCTACAGGTAAGCCTAGATTAAGACTTACCTGTAGGTGTTGGCAATATCTCCTAAACCTACATGGTTTAGGAGATATTTGCCACAAAGAATGCACCGTTGACTACGGCGCAGGCGCACTGACAATGCCAGTTTTATCAATGGATAATGCCGGCTTTGACGGCTCCCACGCGCATGCGTGGAGTGACGTCATCGCCGTTCCAGCCAATCAGAACGTCGGAGCGGCGATACCCAGAAGTAACCTTCCGGAGCGATGTCTGCAGCCGGAGGGGGAGACGAGGACGGCTTCGATCGAAGGTAAGTTATAAAGAAAAAGTGCCTGTTCGCCTGCCACTGAGTGATACTACACTAGCAAAGTGCAACGTGCTAAAAAAGATTAATAAAATAAATAGGACCCACAGCAGCTAGCTTCTAAAATGTAACCAACATCAACAGATATAAAATAAAAATTGAAGCAGCGCTAAGTGTCAGTGAATACGATAACCGTGCTATAACTGATAAAAACCAGCAAAAAACTAATATACGTGCTAGGGTTGAGCTCGGTGTTCGAGTCGAACATAAGTTCGACTCGAACTTCGGCTGTTCGACCGTTCGGCGAACATCGAACGATTTGGGCCGTTCGCGCTAAATTCGAGTGATGCGAACGGCCCACAATACACTGCGCCATTGCAGTGCAATCCCGGCGCTGTGATTGGCCAAGCATGCACTGTGACCCCGCATGCTTGGCCAATCACAGCGCCGGCAGCTAAGAGAGCCATAATTGGCCACAGGCAGGTTGCCTGTGGCCAATTATAGCTCAGGGGGCTTAGCACACGCCCCACACTATAAAAGGCCGCCAGCGCAGCGGCCTTGTGTAGTGTGTTCCGGCGCAGGGAAAGAGTTACATAGGCAGGGACAGTGTTAGTGCTATTTGTACCTCAAACTTGTGTGTAGGGAGAGAGAAGGATAGGCAGGGAGAGTGTCAGTGTCATATTATTTGCTAAACCTTGTGTGCAGGGAGAGAGAAGGATAGACAGGGGACAGTGTCAGTGTCACGTTCTTTGCTAAACCTTGTGTGCAGGGAGAGAGAAGGATAGGCAGGGAGAGTGTCAGTGTCATATTCTTTGATAAACCTTGTGTGCAGGGAGAGAGAAGGATAGGCAGGGGACAGTGTCAGTGTCACATCCTTTGCTAAACCTTGTGTGCAGGGAGAGAGAAGGATAGGCAGGGAGAGTGTCAGTGTCATATTCTTTGATAAACCTTGTGTGCAGGGAGGGAGAAGGATAGGCAGGGGACAGTGTCAGTGTCACATTCTTTGCTAAACCTTGTGTGCAGGGAGAGAGAAGAATAGGCAGGGAGAGTGTCAGTGTAATATTCTTTGATAAACCTTGTGTGCAGGGAGAGAGAAGGATAGGCAGGGGACAGTGTCAGTGTCATTGTTGCTAAGCCTCCTGCACATTATACACCTGAAGTTAGCCCGTATTGCTGTGTTTTCCTGGTGTGTTACACCAACAGGCATTTGCAGCACTTACAGCGGGCGGAGTGTGCCTCCTGCACATTATACACCTGAAGTTAGCCCGTATTGCTGTGTTTTCCTGGTGTGTTACACCAACAGGCATTTGCAGCACTTACAGCGGGCGGAGTGTGCCTCCTGCACATTATACACCTGAAGTTAGCCCGTATTGCTGTGTTTTCCTGGTGTGTTACACCAACAGGCATTTGCAGCACTTACAGCGGGCGGAGTGTGCCTCCTGCACATTATACACCTGAAGTTAGCGCGTATTGCTGTGTTTTCCTGGTGTGTTACACCAACAGGCATTTGCAGCACTTACAGCGGGCGGAGTGTGCCTCCTGCACATTATACACCTGAAGTTAGCCCGTATTGCTGTGTTTTCCTGGTGTGTTACACCAACAGGCATTTGCAGCACTTACAGCGGGCGGAGTGTGCCTCCTGCACATTATACACCTGAAGTTAGCCCGTATTGCTGTGTTTTCCTGGTGTGTTACACCAACAGGCATTTGCAGCACTTACAGCGGGCGGAGTGTGCCTCCTGCACATTATACACCTGAAGTTAGCCCGTATTGCTGTGTTTTCCTGGTGTGTTACACCAACAGGCATTTGCAGCACTTACAGCGGGCGGAGTGTGCCTCCTGCACATTATACACCTGAAGTCAGCGCGTATTGCTGTGTTTTCCTGGTGTGTTACACCAACAGGCATTTGCAGCACTTACAGCGGGCGGAGTGTGCCTCCTGCACATTATACACCTGAAGTTAGCCCGTATTGCTGTGTTTTCCTGGAGTGTTACACCAACAGGCATTTGCAGCACTTACAGCGGGCGGAGTGTGCCTCCTGCACATTATACACCTGAAGTTAGCCCGTATTGCTGTGTTTTCCTGGTGTGTTACACCAACAGGCATTTGCAGCACTTACAGCGGGCGGAGTGTGCCTCCTGCACATTATACACCTGAAGTTAGCCCGTATTGCTGTGTTTTCCTGGTGTGTTACACCAACAGGCATTTGCAGCACTTACAGCGGGCGGAGTGTGCCTCCTGATCATATTACACCTGAAGTTAGCCTGTATTGCTGTGTTTTCCTGGTGTGTTACACCAACAGGCATTTGCAGCACCTACAGCGGGCGGAGTGTGCCTCCTGCACATTATACACCTGAAGTTAGCCCGTATTGCTGTGTTTTCCTGGTGTGTTACACCAACAGGCATTTGCAGCACTTACAGCGGGCGGAGTGTGCCTCCTGCACATTATACACCTGAAGTTAGCCTGTATTGCTGTGCTTTCCTGGTGTTACACCAACAGGCATTTGCAGCACTTACAGCAGGCGGAGTGTGCCTCCTGATCATATTACACCTGAAGTTAGCCTGTATTGCTGTGTTTTCCTGGTGTGTTACACCAACAGGCATTTGCAGCACTTACAGCAGGCGTAGTGTGATTCCTGCAAAATATACTCCTGAAGGCCTTATTGCTGGTTTTTCCATCTCCCTGCAGGCTATTAGAATGTCTGGAAGGCAAACAAGGAGAGGCAGACAGTCAGGAGCCAATAAAAGAGGGCAAGCAGGCTCTGTGTCTAGAGACAACAGTGCTGGTCGTGGACGCGGTGCATCGCCATCAGCACGTGGCCATGGGACACGCTTGTCCTTCTTTTCGGCAGCTGGACGTGTTGAGCCGCATCATGCCGAAGACTTGGTAGAGTGGATGACCAAGCCCTCCTCATCCTCCTCATCCTCTCTCACCCAGGCTCAGGGTACTGGCAAAGCAGCTGCCAAAGCGTCCTCTTCCCTGGTGTCATCATCAGTCACTCCTTCCCTAGACCAACCATGTCCTCCTGAGGAGTCCCCTGAACTGTTTGAGCACAGTGTTGGGTACATGCTCCAGCATTTCGAAGGGTCTGATGATGATACCCAGCTAGTGGAAGGCAGTAGCGTGAGAGCAGAGAGAGGGGATGCTCAAGAAGGACACCAATCTGGCAGTCATGTTCCAGCAGCTGCAGCATACTGCCAGATTGGCTCCAGTGATGAGGAGGGAGGGGATGATGAGGTCACTGACTCCACGTGGGTGCCTAATAGGAGAGAGGAGGAGGAGGAGGAGGATGAGGAGGAGGCACATCTCCAACGAGGCAGGATGCCCTCGGGGGGCCAGCGTAAGGGCAGCACACCGACGGAATCACACCGCAGAGCTCCGCCTGTGCAGGGCGCTGCCTCTGCCCGTTATTCAAAAAGTTCTTTGGTGTGGGCCTTTTTTGAGTCGAGTGCATCAGATCGCACAGCTGCTGTTTGCAACATATGTCTCAAGCGTATATCGCGTGGCCAAAACATCACCCGCTTGGGCACCACATGCTTGACCAGACATATGTTGACCTGCCATGCAGCTCGTTGGCAAGCCTACCTTAAAGACCCACACCAAAGAACAAAGCGGACCTCTCCTTGCACCGCATCAGCTGGGATCTCCAACCCCACTATACCTTCAGTCCTCTCTGAAACCTGCACTGAGAGGAATGAAGGTGTAGAATTAGGTGTGTCACAGCCAAGTACTTGCGGGTACTCTGCTAGCAGTACACCGACGTCCGATTCTAGCAGGCAAATTTCCCTGCCCCAGCTGCTGGACCGTCGAAAGAAGTTCACTCCCAGCCATCCACATGCCCAGCGGTTGAATGCTAGCTTGGCTAAATTGCTAGCGCTTCAACTGCTGCCTTTTCAGTTGGTAGACTCGGCCCCCTTCCGTGAATTTGTGCAATGTGCGGTTCCTCAGTGGCAGGTTCCCAAACGCCACTTTTTCTCACGGAAGGCGATTCCGGCTCTTTACCGGCATGTGGAAGGCAATGTCTTGGCCTCGCTGGACAGGGCGGTCAGCGGTAAGGTGCATATTACCGCTGACTCATGGTCCAGCAGGCATGGACAGGGATGTTACCTTTCTTTCACGGCCCATTGGGTCACTCTTTTGGCAGCTGGGAAGGATGCAGGACAAGGTGCAGTAGTGTTGGAGGTTGTTCTGCCGCCACGCCTCCAAAATGCTACTACTGGTTGTGACATACCTCTCTCCTCCACCCCCTCCTCTTCTTCTTCCTCCATGGCCTCCTCCTGTGCTTTGTCCTCGGAACCAGCGGTGCTCCGTAGGCGTTCAAGGGGCTACGCAAGTACGCAGGCAAAAAGATGCCATGCCGTGCTTGCGCTGGTGTGTTTGGGGGACAGGAGCCACACCGGGGCAGAGGTTCTGTCTGCTCTGCAGGGGCAGGCCGATAGGTGGTTGACGCCACGCCAGCTTAAGCCAGGAATGGTGGTTTGCGACAATGGCACCAACCTCCTCTCCGCCCTCCGACAGGGACAACTGACCCATGTGCCCTGTGTGGCTCACGTCCTTAACCTGGTGGTGCAGCGGTTCTTGGACAGGTACCCGGGCTTACAGGATGTCCTGAGGCAGGCCAGGAAAGTCTGTGTTCATTTCTGCAGATCTTCTAATGCCAGTGCTCGCCTGGCTGAGCTGTAAAAGGAGTTGAACCTGCCCAAGAACCGCCTTATATGTGACATGCCCACCAGGTGGAACTCAACGTTGGCCATGCTGCAGCGGCTGCACACGCAGCAGAGGGCCATCAATGAGTACCTGTGCGACTACGGCACCAGGACAGGGTCAGGGGAGCTCGGTTTTTTTTCACCACGCCAGTGGGGCATGATCAGGGATGCATGCACTGTCCTGGCACCATTTGAGGAGGCCACGAGGATGGTGAGCAGTGACAGTGCATGCATCAGTGACACTGTACCTCTTGTCCACCTGTTGGAACATACGCTGTGTGGAATAATGGACAGGGCACTTGAGGCAGAACAGAGGCAGGAAGAGGAGGACTTCCTTGCCTCTCAAGGCCCCCTTTACCCAGACAGTGTTCCTTCTGTCCCACCCATCGCACAGGAAGAGGAGGAGGAGGAGGAGGATTGTGTCAGCATGGAGGTGGAGCCTGGCACTCAGCATCATCAGCAGCAGTCTTTTAGGGATGATTTACAGTCTCAAGAAACCAGTGGACTTGTACGTGGCTGGGAGGAGGTGGCTGCGGATCATGTCATCCTTAGTGACCCAGAGGACTCCGGACCGAATGCCTCAGCTAACCTACGCTGCATGGCCTCCCTGATCCTGCAAAGTCTGCGGAAGGATCCTCGTATTCTTCGGATCAAGGAGAGGGACCATTACTGGCTGGCCACTCTCCTTGATCCACGGTACAAGGGTAAGGTTGCGGACCTTATCTTACCGTCGCAGAGGAAGCAGAGGATGAGACAACTCCGGGAGGCCTTGCAGAAAGGTCTGTGCAACGCGTTCCCAGAGACTGGGAGGTTACAAACTCCTGGTCCTGGACAACGAGTTGCTGAGGCTTCGGTCAGTCAAAGAAGGAGCGGTGGGGAAGGTGGCCATCTGACCGATGCGTTCAGACAATTCTTTAGTCCGCAGCCCCAAGGTATGATCGGTTCCAGCAACCATCGCCAGCGTCTGATATACATGGTGCAGGAATACCTAGGGGCAAAGTCAGACTTGGACACCTTCCCCACCGAAAATCCTCTGGCTTACTGGGTCTTGAGGATGGATCACTGGCCAGAGCTTGCACAGTATGCAATTGAGCTACTGGCCTGTCCTGCATCCAGCGTTCTTTCAGAACGCACATTCAGTGCTGCTGGAGGATTTGTCACCGATCACAGGGTGCGCCTGTCCACCGACTCGGTTGATCGACTGACCTTCATAAAGATGAACCAGTCTTGGATCACCACCAGCTACCAAACACCTGAAGCTGATATAACAGACTAGTTTATTTTCAAATGTCACATCCCTTCAAGACTGATGCTGATGCTGAGTGACTGTCCTGTTATGTTGACTGACTATCCTCCTCCTCCTCAATGATCCGATTGATGATGATAGCTTGGAAGAACATTTTTGTTTCTGGGTGCCGCCACCAGTGGCTAAGGCCCAATTTTTCAGCCCCTGTTTAACAGGGGCATGTAATTACAATTTTTTATGCAATGCTTTGCAGCAGGGCTCATTCCTGCACTCCAACTAGAGTATCTGGGAGAGGTTGCAGTGTCATGGCACCAGCACCAGTGGCTAAGGCCCAATTTTTCAGCCCCTGTTTAACAGGAGCGTGTTATTACAATTTTTGATGCAATACTTTGCAACAGGGCTCATTGCTGTGCTCCAAGTACAGTATCTGTGAGGGGTTGCAGTGTTGTGGCACCAGTGCCTAAGGCCCAATTTTTCTGCCCCTGTTTAACAGGGGCATGTAATTACAATTCTTGATCTAATAATTCACAGCAGGGCCCATTCCTGTGCCCACCAAGAGTAACTGTGAGGCCTTACAGTGTTGTGTCAACACCACCACCACCACCGCCAAAGGCCAAATTTTTCAGCCCCTGTTCAACAGGGGCATGCAATTACAATTCTTGATCTAATAATTCACAGTAGGGCCCATTCATGCGCCCACCAAGAGTAACTGTGAGGGCTCACAGTGTTGTGGCAACACCAACATGTAAGGGGCAAATTTCAGCTGAGTATATACGGCAGGCCCCTACTTTTAAACATCCAACTTACAAACGACTCCTCCTTGCAAACGGAAGGATACAACAGGAAGTGAGAGGAAATCTACCCCTAGGAAGGAAAATTCTCTCCTGTAAGAGTTAATATGGGAAAAAAAGTGTCTCCTCTCCACTGATGCTTTATCACCAATTCTTGTTTCAATAAAAACCCCAAATTTTCAAAAAACATTTGTCATTAGGACGGAAAGTGAGGTGAACTGTTCTGAACAGGTGCACACTGCACAGACAGCAGAACAAATGTTACAGGGGTGATAACCCTTCCCTATGTTTTCCAAAAAGCTTAAAAATAGATTTTTGGGCTGGAGCTACACTTAAACAATGTACCTGTTCAAAATTACAAACAGA
Source organism: Rana muscosa (assembly GCA_029206835.1). Lineage (NCBI taxonomy): Eukaryota > Metazoa > Chordata > Amphibia > Anura > Ranidae > Rana > Rana muscosa. The sequence continues at coordinate 846,313,817 of CM055121.1, forward strand.
TTCTACATAAGAACAAACCTACAGTCCCTGTCTTGTATGCACCGCCTGTATACGGCTGTTCAGAGTATATAGGGCCTTTTTTATTTTGTGTGCGGGGTTCCCCTTAATATCCATACAAGACCCAAAGGGGGGGGGGTAATGGGCTGGGGTAGGGGGGGGGGGGGTGTGATGGGGTAGCTATGCCATTTTTCTTAAAGATTTTTATCCATATTACCGGGAGCAGACATTACATTAAAGCCGCAAGCAGTTTTAAATGGCTTTTTTTCCTTTAGAAATGTAATTTTGGCAGGGACAGTTCTAAACACGGGAAACATGTGGCACTTCACAGGCATACTTTAGACACCCCCCAGGTACGATATTTAAAGGAATATTTGACTTTTTTTTTTTCACTTTATGCATCATTAAAATGACTGCTCCCGAAAAACGGACGTATTTAAAACTTCTTTTTGCATTGATACATGTCCCCTGGTGCAGAACCCGGGTTCCCAAACCCTTTTTAGGACAATAACATGCATAATAGTCGTTATAATTAGCACTTTAGATTTTGAACGTTCGCATCCATTGTATTTAATAGGGTTCTAAAGTTCGTGCGAACTTTCGGTCCGTTCGCGGGTTCTGGTGCGAACCGAACTCGGGGGTGTTCGGCTCATCACTAATACGTGCTAATAAAAACAATAATAAACACTAATATATGTTTAACTGTAATAAATATAGTGCAAAACATGCAATTGAAGTCTTAATAAGTCCCCAGAGGAATATAAGTGCAAAAAAAGTCCAAAACACTAAAAAAGATAAAGTGCTATTAATTAAAAGTCATCGGCGGCCAAAGGCAGGCAGGGAGTAAAAAGACAGGTATGAAATCCAGCTTATTGCATCAGGGATATCAGGGGTCGGTAGGGAATCACTAGTCATACACAATCCTCCACCGTAGACACCAGCCTCTTACCTTACTGATGGACCCCAAGGGATCAGACACAGCCTCAAACAATCTCCACTGCTCCAGATAATCGCATCCAGCCCTTTTGTATGGATAGGGATCACTGCAAGGCTCTCCACCACTTCCCGTAGTTGTTCCTTGGGTTAAATCTCCAGTGACCATTCTAAAGTCCCATCATGCACACGTTTTGTCATCTTACAGGCACTGCTCTCCTTTTGTTATTCTGAAGAAATCACTGTGTGTTTGTCTGTATCCATGGATAGGATGGATACAGACAAACACACTTTGGCTTTGTCTTTCAGGTTATTATTTAAAAAAAACTTTAAGCAAACACACTGCTGTTCCTATATAATTCTCTAATTCGATAAGGATCTTGATACAGAAGAGACACATTGATATGAAAAAGAATATTCATACATACGAAAAAAAAGGGGGGGGGGGTGTGGGATTGCCTCATCTATATTAATACTTCTTAGCTGCCAGACTAGCCCAGTTTTCTATAATTTGCTCAAATATAGAAAAAACGGACTGGGTACTATTAGAGGAACAGGCTGTCCCCCAATTCTCCTTAGACTACCTACTTTGGTGCCCCCAAAAACGGAGACCACCCATTTTATCCCCTTCCCTATCTCAATCCTTTGCCCTTTGGGACAGACTCCGTTCTCTTCCTGCTATAGTTTCTGATGCACAACCGCTGGCACACATATTTATTAGTGAAACAGTGAAAATATCTGCGCTATCCATGAATGTAGAATTAGTAGCAGCTAGCACAGTCTGTTGATAGCAAACACAAATGATAAAGTCCAAAAATGCAGCGCTACAGTGAAATAATAAATAAAAGTCCAAATCATTGAAGATCAATCGACATTGGATAGAAATAAAGATGATGTATACCGCCACCAAACTTCAGTGCACAAAAAGGATTAAGGCACACCACACCAACGTGCTCACAATCTGCTTACCAGAAAGTGGGAAATAACAGGCAATGCAATCAAATGGTGTAGAGCAGGGATATGCAATTAGCGGACCTCCAGCTGTTGCCAAACTACAAGTCCCATCATGCCTCTGCCTCTGGTTGTCATGCTTTATGCTGTCAGACTCTCGCTATGCCTCATGGGACTTGTAGTTTGGCAACAGCTGGAGGTCCGCTAATTGCATATCCCTGGTGTAGAGGGTCAAACGATGAAAGCAGGACGTCAAACCAGATGGATCAATCAGAGGGAAGACCAACATCAGGGCAATTTCCAGGGCTCAGAAGATTGATGTAGACACTATGCAAATCTCAGCCAGAGGTATTACCCAACATGAAGAAAAAGAAAAAAAGGCAGCATAGTGAAGCCCATAAGGTGAAAAACATAAGCATTTATTGTAGTCTACTTACAATTTGCAGATAACATCAAGGCATAAAAAATTGTATATATTCCGCGGTTCTCAGCGTGCTTGTATCGGCCAGCCTAACATGTTTCATCCAATGTGGATATCATCAGAGGCGTGGCATATATTTAATAACCCAAAATTTTACCCTGGATTGGATAACATGGCCTTTAGTTGATGGACAAACAAAGGTCTATTCGGATAGGTCATTATATTACATCTCAAGGTCCTATTACCATGTCCCACTGTCTAAGTAAATTAGACCTCCAGGATTCTGAAAAACGTAGATTTGGACAGATTTCACAATTCTTAAATGATATTTGGAAGGAGAAGCCTCTTCCTCACAGATTTACAGATTATGAGCTCTGGTGTAGAGTGGCCATGGGACAAAGGGGAGGTATTTCTGTCATCTACTCTTCGCTTACTAGCCCAACTACGAAATCCTCATACATGACAGCATGTGAGGGTGACCTCCAGCTAAACTGGGACCTGGGAACCTGGCAAAAGGCTTGCTCTAACTCATTCCAAGGTATTTTGAACACTTGCCTTATAGAAGCAAACTTGAAAGTTCTTATGAGGTGGTATATGACTCCTGCCAGGCTTGCGAGCATCTACCCAGCATCGGATCCCAATTGCTTTAGAGGATGCCAACTCTTGGGTTCGATGGTGCATGTCTGGTGGGAATGTCCTAGGATCAGGTCAGTCTGGAAGAGGATATTTAACCTTATATTCAAGGTCACTAAGTGCTCAATTCCCAGGTCTGCTTCTATTGCTCTCCTCAATGCCTGTATTCCTAACATCTCCAAACCCACTCGGCAGCTGATCCACTTTATGCTACTTGGGGCAAAAATTACTATTGCTAGATCTTGGAGGCAACCCCGGGTTCCCATGTTGGCAATACAAAATAAGATCTCTTGGATTATGGCGCAAGAGAAGTTAGCTTGTATTTTATCAAATACAATCCCTAAATTTGAAGCTGTGTGGGAACCTTGGGCTGTTTACTGTGGTATTTCTCTGGTGATCGGGATCAACTCTGATCACCCCATTTCCTCAACTTCACATTAGGCACGTGATTTCTTCCCTCTTCTCTTCTTCCCTTTTTCTCTTTCTCCTTTTTCTTTTTATGTCTTATTTATTAATATTTTTTTTTTTTTTTACCTTCGGTTGATAGATATGATTTAAGGGTTTGGCATAATTAATTGTTGTGTAATTGTTTAGGCAACTCTATGAATCAAATTCAATATGCGCTTCAGAGATAGAGTGTCTTCTACATTTGAACTCCTCATAACCTGGTGTTAGGTATCTGGGAGGGGGGCGGGCTGGGGGGGGGCCTGACCGGGGCACAGGATGATCCCATTTGGGGTGCCCAGGATGGGTAGGACTTCCCAGACTGTCTGACTTTCTGGTTAATTTGTATACCGTTTTTCTTTCTATTTACCAGGGGTTATTTTACAACTTCAGTTCCTTGACCCATAGTTGTTCTCTGAAACACCTTTGGAAGTATTGTTGCTAAGCCTACGTTTTATGCTGATAAAATGTGATATGTTATACATAATATTACCCTTTGTCATGCTGTACCTATGTGATATCTATACTTGATTTGAAAAATAAAAATCTATTGAACGGAAAAAGAATATTCAAGGTGAAATGAAATATATCCTATATATGTAAGGATTATAGTAAACGTTATTGTATATTTTTAGATTGTAAGCTCTAACGAGCAGGGCCCTCTGATTCCTTCTGTATTGAATTGTATTGTAACTGTACTGTCTGCCTTCATGTTGTAAAGTGTTACGCAAACTGTTGGAGCTATATAAATCCTGTATAATAATAATACTTTTTACCTTTTTGTGTTCTGGAAATATTATTCTAAACCTTGCTTGCACTTTTATCTGTCTGACTGATGAAGTAGACGTTCTGCCTTTGTTGAAATAAAAAAAGGCAGATAAGATCACAATTAGGCCACCTGCATATCTTTAGTCTGCAACACCTTTTGAAAATATTTTACCAAATAAAAAATCCTATTGCAGAGCCTGTCTGAAAATTATCTTCAGGCTCTGTCCAGACATCTGGGAGAAGCAGTGAGCCAATCATACTCTCAAGAAATGTTATTTTTTTGGGGGCATGCACAGGCAGTGTACACAATATGCATGTTACTAAAGTTCTATGGAACCCACATTTAAATTTGCTGTTAGGTTTAGAAAGTCATAGTGCAAAAGGGTCAATAATGCAAAAGGGACATAAATACAAAAGGGTCTAAAAGGAGTGACTGAAGAAAGAGTATGAGCTGGAGCAAACCAACAAGTAATGATAGTGTTGCATGGTACCAGGGCCAAAATGAGACTCCAAAACAGCCCAGGCATACATCAATTTCTAATTTTATCAAGTTATACCTGAAAAGACCCCAGAATTTTTTTAGACATAACAATATCATTAAGGTCACCATATTCAATGGGATGCTTTTAATAACTTTTAAAGAAAAAGGAAAGAAACTCTCAGTGGCTTGTGCGCAGCTTGAATGATGTATTAACTCATGATAAAAGTATTAGATAATTTTATTATACATGGATATCGAATTTACAAATTCATTAGAAAAGTACAAGTAAAAAAGAGGGATTGGGGAATGGATCCAATTACATAGAAGGGAACAACAATAAGAGCTCTGATGTACAAATTATAATGGTATTACAGTCATGTGTCACAATAACCATATACAGGTCACCACTATGGGTTGGCATGTATATGGATCCCGACGCGTTTCGATCTTTAATAATGTGATGATCTTCCTCAGGGGGTATCATGTAGACATCTTGCGTGAAATACCATATGTGCTAAACCAGAGTATATAAAAACATGGTGGATAATTTCTCCATGAGGACCAACCAGCAAGAAGAAGCGAAGAACCCAGTATCTGCCTTTTTATAGGCTATTTTCAAAAGTGTTTAGGTGTGTATCATTTCCCTGCTACTTAGTTGCAGTCTCCTTCTAACAGTGCATATCATCAAGGATCTGGTCTGTAAGAAAATTCAGTCCAAATGTCTATCCTTTTATTGGGGATCACTGAAAGATGTCCTGTTTAGCTGCATGGGTCCTGTCTATGTTGCAGTCTGGTTGTCCAAATGGAAATGCATCGGACAATTGTTGTCGGATTTTCCGCGGACAAATGTGGGATAGCATGCTTTAAAATTGTCTGCCAACAATTGTGTGTTGTCGGATTTTCTGATCGTGTGTACACAAGTCCGGGTGACAAAACTCCAAAGTACAGATACGCATGCTTAGAAGCAATGCTCACCATAACACAACAATAGCAGAAGTTGCCCAAAGGGTGGCGCTAAAGAGCTGAAAAATCACATAGTTTCGTGTTTGTTGGCCGACAATTCTTTCCTGTTTGTATGCAAGACAAGTTCATGACCAACGTCCTTCGGACAAAAGTCTTACACTTTGTCCGCAGAAAATACGATTGTGTGTATGAGGCTTTAGTGTAGAGCAATGGCCAACTTAGTACATTAAAAGAGGAAAATGAGCTTGTCAAAGAGCAACATATACAATTGCTAAGATCTCCAATAAGCCCTCAATTAGAAAATCCCAAAGCTGAAGGTTTGCCTGATCTGCTTTGCATAGAACACATCTCCATGTTTAGTCCCCATGCAGTATGTGAATGCATCACTCATGCGTTGACATATAATCCTATTATTACAGTATTTACGATACACAGATGATGTGCACAGACATGATGTGCACCTAGGCTGCAGTCTGTGTATGCTAACAATAGTCTGTATACTTTGGTGACCAAACGTATTGTGCCGAAAATAAAAATTAGATTTTCTTTTTTGGGGTATATCAAATGTAAGATGTTGGAATTACCAAATGTGCATACAACATGAAAATAGAACCACATAAATTGTGCAAAGTTATGATTTGTAAAAAAAAACTCAATAAATCATGAACTGAGCATGTACAGAAGTTTAAGCACCAGCTGGCCTACAAAATTCCTTATACTGGTGCTTGGAATAGAGATTACAGGAATACATACCCATGCAACCCAATAATTATAAAAGGCTACATGCCTTTTAACACTTTAGGGGGTACATTTCAAGAATGGGGGGGCAAGCCTGAAAGGTAATCAATCAATCATTCTATGCCAATCTTGCTAAACAATTATCTGCATACTTTCCTGTTTAGTTCATTAAAGGTTGCTTTTAAACTGGAGATATTATAAATTGTGTTAAGTGAATGAGGACTAGAGGTGTTAAATGAGTACAAGTAGTGTTATACATTAACACTTGTTTATAAAAAATGATGCCATAGGGTATGCAAGTGCTTGCCACCAAGTTTCAAAGACCGTTTTCTATCAGATGATGAGAGCAGCATACTGAGAAAAAGTTGTTAGGACATGAAAAGGAATTCAGAAAATGATTCAATGATCACTCAAGAACAGACAGACTACATGCAAAAGGGGAAAGAGAATTAATTTAATGAGTAACTCTGGTTATGTTCTTGGCAAAGGCAAGGTCCATTTTAGAATTTCAAAATAGGGATTCCAAATGTGAATGTTAAAAATAGAAATAATATATATATATATATATATATATATATATATATATATATATATATATATATATATTGTACAGGACACCAAGGGTCCTGGCTGGATGCTATGTGTCACCAATATTTGGGCTGTGGTCCCTTTAACCTCCCTGGCAGTATGATTCTGTCTGGCATTATGTACCAAAAGCGGTACAATTATTTTGCATGGAAATTTGGTGTTGTGTATTGTAGGCCTGCAATTCTTAGTAATTACTTACTTAAATCTGTCCAAACAAGAGTCTAGTAGACATCCCGGGTATGATAAAGTTTGAAACACAAAATCATAAATTATAATATATTAAATAACTATAAATAATTATAACAAATAATAATATAATAATAATAAAAATTATTCAATAATGTAATCAAATCAAAAACACAGAAATTTGCTCAGTTGAAGAATTGTTACTGTCATTAGATTTAGTGTTTGATGACGAATTTCCCCACAAATCGCTATCGCTTAATTCTGCGAGTGATTCTAATTTATTATCGCTGTTCTCTAGCTGGTCTAAAACCACTTTTGAGGTAAACGGACACTTTTTGGTTGCTATGGACAATCTCCAGTTTGCAGGCAGAAAGAACAGTTTTTATAATATAAAACTGCATGCAGGGCACTGGACAGACCACTAGGGACAAAGGGGATGTGTCATTTTTTTATACAGTACTGTAATCTGTAAGAATACTGTGTACTGTATGTGTACTGTGTTTTTACTTTTTTGAATTTCCCGCTGAACTCCGCCCCCGTGCGCCGCAACGTCGCAGGGAACGGAGCTCGGCGGCACTCGGCAGTCACCAGTGTGTGAATCGAGCGAGGAGACAGCTCGCACACACAGCGAGACACATTGCAGGATCCAGGGACAAGGTAAGTAACTTCCCTGTATCCTGCAATGCGAACCTGAGTCTGGCTCGGGGTTACCGCTTTCTACATGAAAATTCCACCCCGAGTCCGACTCGGGATTACCGCCAGGGAGGTTAAGGGTGATGATAGGTTTGTGTACTCAGGGGTCTCACCCATACAGGGTGAGAAATCCGGGGATAGCAGGACAGAAGAGAGGACTGACTCGCAGTTCTCTCTGCATTAGCAGTGGTGTAGTTGGGATCCGGAATTTTGGAGGCCCTGGAGTGACATTCGGGTGGGAAAAGGGCCTCCTCTGACCACAGGGACTCCCGTCCTTAAAGGGTAAAGAGCCTCCAGGAAGCAGCTCTTAAAAACAGGAAGTAGTATTAGGTGTGGTGTTTGAGTAGGAGTGGTGGTGAGACACCTGTTTGGGAAGCTGCGAGTTTGCTGGAAGCTGCCAAATAGCCTGACGGGGACCATGCTACACCCTGGGGTAAAGACCCATCCGTGCCTTTTTATTTTTGCTCTGTGCTGAAGATAAGCAGACTTTCTTTTGTGTTTCATTCTTGGGTTGCTGCTGGAAGCATTTCTTTGAGTTTCTTTGAAAATAAACACCTCTTTGTTTAAGTTTACTGGCTTTGCACTTGGTCCTGTGGCGCTACAACCCCCCCAAACTTTACAACATATATATATATATATATATATATATATATATATATATATATATATTTGTACTCGGAGTCTCTTGCAGACAATCAAGGAAAGGTAATGGAGGAATGTGGGAAAAGTGACCTGGGGCGTGCCGTGGTCACGAGATCAGTATGCCTAAAAGGGGGCATACCCAAGAAGTAATTAGTAGAAGAAGAAATACAAAAGAGAATGGATCGGTGGGAATAACATGAAGAGAAATGCTGATGGAACGGGTGGTCTAAGGGCAGGTATTTTTAGAGAAAATTCAGCCTTCCCATTTGTACTCAGAGTCTGTTGCAGACAATCAAGGAAAGGTAATGGAGGAATGTGGGAAAAGTGACCTGGGGTGTGCCATGGTCACGAAGTCAGTATGCCTAAAAGGGGGCAAAAATAAAGACAGTAGGATGAGCATTAAAAAGGAGGTTTATTGGAAACAACTGCATAACAGATTATTCAGCCAAGTGTGCAAATGCATGAGACATCTCGACGTGTGGATCTGGAATATACCTGGAGTAGCATGACGACTTCCACCTTCCTCACCTCTTAATAATGTGAACAGGGACCCCTTGGCGAGAGGCCGCTGAAGCAGCCCCTATCCTAAAGGAATGGCTGGACTAGGGTGTGGCAATGTTTGACAAAATGTGCTGTGGTAAGGGGGGCACTAGGGAATGGTAAAAGTGGACTGTCCCTGGGTTTGTTCGCTCTCTGAGCCATGAGTTGGTCCAGAACTGTTACAGGGCAACAATCAGTACCGGTCTCAAAAAACCTAATGTCGGTACCAGCTCCTGTCTGCTGTGTCTTGCAAGCATCTAGGTGCAACCAGTAGGGGTCGGGGGACCTGACTAACTGATTGATTGAAAGCGTACGGGACTTCGTTGCATTACAAGTAAATTTACCTGGCCTTAGAAACCCATAGAAACCCAGGTACATGGCTGCCTTGAGAACTAGGCTAGGTAGTTGCCCAAAAGTGGCCTACTGGAAAAACAATGGAAAATTAAACGGGATAGAGCGTCTGCAGCTGTATTCTGTATACCATTGATAAACCTGCAGTGAATATGGAATTTGAACTGGAGGGACAGCCAAATGAGCCTGCGTACAAAAGCCATGATAATTAACAAACTGGACCTACCTTTGTTAATGGTCTCGGAGGTAGCCTGATGGTCTGTGGAGAAAACTACAGTGTTACCTGTCCATACGTGACCCTACACCTGTGCTGCAGACAATATGGGATAAATCTCAAACAAAGCTGACGTTTGCACAAACCAGGGATTTGCCAGACTTTAATCCGGCCATGGTCCTGCTAGCCAGTTAGTGCCAAAAATTGCTGCATAGTCTTTGGTGGCTGCAGCATGAGTAATGACCTGAGGGGACAACACTGACACTGCAGGGATGAACATGGTGATGCCGTTCCAGTGCTGGAGGAATTCGTCCCACATGCGTAAATTGGATAAAGCCACTGAATCTAGTTTGACCCAGGAATCGGAGTCGGGGGCTAAGGGTAACAGTTCCAACAGCTGAGAAATAAAAGACCTACCTTGGAGAATTATCCTCATGGCAAAGTTTAGCATGTCTAGCAGTGATTGCAATTCCTTCCTGGAACAGGCTTGGGAGATTGTAAATGCATGGATACGGTCTCTGATTCTTGCTAACTTGTCCGCAGGCAGACTAGCCTGCATGAACCGTGTATCTAACATGATCCCCAGGAAAGTGAGTGTAGTAGCCGGGCCTTCAATTTTCTTACCTGCCAGAGGGATGTTAAGTGCAGAAAAAACTGTCATAAGCTTCTGCAGATCAGCGTTGGCTTGTCTAGAACTTTCAATAAGGAGGTAATCGTCTAGATAGCGGATGACTTCCTGACAGTTCTTTATGCGTGAGAATCCAACTAAGTGCCCAACTGAAAGTATCAAATAGCCAAGGGCTGCTTTTGGACCCGAAAGGAAGCTTGGTAGCAAAACAATACAGACCTCTCCACCTGATCCCATGCCACTGCCAGAGGGAAGGCAGAATAGGGAGAAGCTTGAAGGCATCCAATATGTCGGCTTTAGACAGCCAAGCATCCCTACACATACTGATGATGCGTTGTATTGCCTGATCTACTGACGCATATTTGAGTGAAAACTCCTCTGATGGACTCAAGGAATTCAGACTAGGCACATGAGAAGAATGAGGGGCTAACAAGTCGTAAATCAAATGTAATTTATTTGACCAGACCAAGGGGGTTAACTCTCCAATTATGGAAAGGCGGTGTTGAGAGCAGCCCTATGACAAAACCCTTCTCTACTTCGGACTGGATCAGCAAATTTACCGTCTCCATGTCTGTGACTAATGACAGTAATTATTTACACTCAAAAGTGCCTTGTGGAAGTGAAATGAAACCCGTGTGGAACCTCTGTGTGAAACCCTCCACCAAAAACTGACTTGGGGGAAGGATGAGTAGACAAACAGGCCTGCAAATAAGGGACATGAATGTGGCTTAGTCATGTGGTCTTAGCTTGTTTCAGCAAACAGGCAGACTTAGGGTGAGCCCTGTAACAACTGGCACAAACATACAGAAAGCGACACTGGCTATAATTGCATGAGCCATAATTGAGATAGTTGCAAATTTGCGCTTTCCCCTAAAAAATGAATTGGGTGGCCTATCTTATCAAAAAGTGCAGAATGAGCTGGGGTCGGGAGTAAACTAGAGGATGCCCTGGTAAAACGGGGTGTTCCGTAATGGTGCACCAGTAAGTAGTGTGCGTGGATGAATGGCATGTAGCACAAACTGGCGACCTTAGCCCAGCAAAATGGCGACAAAACAGCTCTGTATCAATGTTGCTCCAGTCTGTCACTACCTGGTGTTGAGCAAAAATAGCTGCGACTTTGATAATCATAAAAAGTCGACCCCGTGTATTTCTGACCCAATTCCACTAACGCGTAAAGGTAGAGATCAAGTTCCTCCCTCCTCTGTGGACTTACAGAGCAAATTACATCCCTAAAAATAGATGAAAGCAAGGACAAAATCTGGGAGGGAGAGTTTACAGATAAGCCTGTGGTGCCTGGTCTGGACTACCACGGAGACCTCACCGCAAGCATATGACTTGTCAGCAATATCGTGGGCCGCTATCAAAAGGGAAGCTAGATTCACGTCTTTACTATCTAGAATATCTTTCTTGATATTTGCTGGAATGAAATGTGCCGGAGTAACAGAAAGAGAACTGGCGCCTTTACCTGAGGCTAAAAGTATGACCAAGGGGGTCCCGGGTAGGGATGAGCTTCGAGTTTGCGTCGAACACACGCTCGACTCGAACATCGGCCGTTCAATCGTTTGACGAAGAACGAACGTTACGGTCCGTTCGCGCTAAATTTGTGTTGCGCGACGCGGCCCATAATTCACTGCGGCATCGCAGTGCATTGCTGGCTGATGATTGGCCAAGCATGCACTATGACCCGCATGCTTGGCCAATCACAGCGCAGAAAAAAACGGAGAGCCGTAATTGGCCAAAGCCAGGGTGGCTTTGGCCAATTATGGCTCAGGGGGTTTAGTACACGCCCCACACTATATAAGGCCGCCTGGAAGTCGGCCTTGTGTAGTGTGTTGGCGTTTGTGAAAGAGGCAGTTTCAGAGAGATAGACAGTGTCATTTATATTGAGTTAGATAGAGCAGGCAGGCGAGTCAGTTAGCTGCTGTTACAGTGTGTAGAGGATATATATGCATCCTAGGTGTTGTATATATATTTATACACTGTATTGAGTTCAGCTAGATCCGTTCCTGTTAGTCTCTATACTGTGACAGGCAGGCAGGTGATTGTGCTAGCTGCAGACAGTCAGTGTTTCACTTAGGGCTTTTTCACACGGACGGACCGTTCAGGTCTGCCTGTCAGTTTTTTAGGCGGATCTGAACGGATGCTCCATGTACCCCTATGGAGCCACGGATGTCAGCGGTGACATGTCCGCTGACATCCGACCCGCTCCGATCCGCCAAAGTGTGACGTAGGAAAACCCTACTTTTCCATCAGTCTGCGAATCGGATTGGATGACAACGGACTCTACGGTCTGTCGTCATCCGATCCCCCATAGGGGAGAGCGGCGCTCTGACAGGTCGGTCCCTGGACAGTGTGCAGGGACAGACCTGTCATCTGCCTGCTCAGCGGGGATCGACGGAGCGATCCCCGCTAAGCAAAGCGGAGCCCGCACATGGACACGGATCGTGTGAAAGGGGCCTTAGTGTACTACTGTGTGCTTTGCATAGCATTCACCTAAAGCTCACCTGGATACAGTTATTCTCTATACTGTTACAGGCAGGCTGGTGATTGTGCTAGCTGAAGACAGTCAGTGTTTCACTTAGTTTACTACTGTGTGCTTTGCATAGCATTCACCTAAAGCCTAAATTTTTGATGCATTACTTTGCAACAGGGCTCATTGCTGTGCTCTAAGTACAGTATCTGTGAGGGGTTGCAGTGTTGTGGCACCAGCACCAGTGCCTAAGGCCCAATTTTTCAGCCCCTGTTGAACAGGGGCATGCAATTACAATTCTTGATCTAATAATTCACAGCAGGGCCCATTCCTGCACCCACCAAGAGTAACTGTGAGGGCTTACAGTGTTGTGACACCAGCACCACCACCAAAGGTCCAATTTTTCCTACCACTGTTCAACAGTGGCATATAAATACAATTCCTGATACAATAGTTGACAGCAGGGCGTTCCAGCGCCCACCAAGAGTAACTGTGAGGGCTTACAATGTTGTGGCAACACCAACACCTAAGGGGCAAATTTCTAGAGAGTATATATGACAGGCCCCTACTTTCAAACATCCAACTTACAAACGACTCCTACTTGCAAACGGAAGGAGACAACAGGAAGTGAGAGGAAATCTACCCCTAGGAAGGGAAATTCTCTCCTGTAAGATTTAATATGGGAAAAAGGTGTCTCCTCTCCACTGAAGCTTTATCACCAATCCTTTTTCAATAAAAAACCCAAATTTTCCAAAAACATTTGTCATTGGGACGGAAAGTGAGGTGAAATGTTCTGAACAGGTGCACAGACAGCAAAACAAATGTTACAGGGGTGATAACCCTTCCCTATGTTCTCCAAAAGCTTAAGAATAGATTTTTTGGCTAGAGCTACACTTAAAAAATGTACCTGTTCCAAATTACAAACAGATTGTACTTAAGAACAAACCTACAGTCCGTGTCTTTTTTGCACCGCCTGTATACTGCTGTTCAGAGTATATAGGGCCTTTTTTTATTTTGGGTGCGGGGTTCCCCTTAATATCCATACAAGAGCCAAAGGGGCTGGTAATAGACTGGGGTAGGGTGGGGGGGGGGGGGGTGATGGGGTATTGCTGGGACCAGACATTACATTAAAGCCGCAAGCAGTTTTAAATGGCTTTTTTTTCCTTTAGAAATGTCATTTTGTTCAGGGACAGTTCTAAACACGGGAAACACGTGGCACTTCACAGGCATAATTTAGACACCCCCCAGGTACGATATTTAAAGGAATACTTCACTTTTTTTTTTCACTTTATGCATCATTAAAATCACTGCTCCCGAAAAAACTACCATTTTAAACTAATATTTTTACATTGATACATGTCCCCTCGGGCAGGACCCGGGTCCCCAAACCCCTTTTAGGACAATTACATGCATATTAGGCATTATAATTAGCACTTTAGATTTCGAACGTTCGCGTCCATTGTATTTAATAGGGTTCTAAAGTTCGTGTGAACGTTCGGTCCGTTCGAAGGTTCTGGTGCGAACCGAACGAGGGGGTGTTGGCAAGCTGAAATTTCTACACATCTGTTTTTACAACCAAGATCAGATGGCACTTGCCATCCCCAAAGTTTGCATAGCAAAGAAAGGCTTGTCTGGTGTGTTGGAAGCTTCAAAGAGTTTAATGACAATGAACTGCAAGTCTGTCCCCAGTGACCGAGTTGTAATTTACTGGAGGAAGGACTGCCCTGTGAGCAATGATTGGGTCAAAATTCAAATGGGTTGGCAAGGGACGGAGTTCGAATGAGTAATGAGTGAGTTTTTGTAAAAAGGGTTCGTATACAGAATTCTGCCTGTTTGACTGCAAGGACCCCTGCCATAAGGATGTCCATAGGTTATATTGCTAGGACCTTGCTCTGATTGCCATTTTGGGCCTAAGACATGTGACCTGCAAAAGCCTAGTTCTCTATTACATCTGGGAGCTCAGCAAGCAGGACTTTGCCTCGAGGAGAGAATAAGTATCATTTTAATTTATTACTGTTGATATAGGCTGTATAGATATCGGTTGTTAGTATGTAACATTCCTATTTTTAGAGGAATAAATGTAATATGACTTGGTTTACGAATCAACTGCGTCTATCTTATAATTAACCATGTATCTTCAGGCCTAACACGCTCTGATAGGTTAGACTAGCAAATAAGGGACTATACAATTAATACATAGATGCAATAGTTATAGATTATAGATTAATATCTATAATATTGCACATTTTACAATAGGGGGTGTTCGGCTCATCCCTAGTCCCGGGAATGGTGGGTGCCTCCAGGGCTGGGCATGGCTGGCTTTCCAATACCTCGACCCTGGCTTGTAGCTTCTGACAGGAGGTTGCCAATGAGCTCAGAATGGAGGGAATTTATGAGAGGGATAACCCGACTTGCTCAGCATTGGAGCATGGTGCACTGGGGAATAAAAGTCTGAAAAGTTCAGCTTTGCGAGCCGAAGCAGGGTATGAGATACCCCTGCATTGCAGTTTAGCCAGGTGTCTGCCATGTTCTGAACACCTGGTCGCAGAAGGAGGGATGGAGGCAAAATCTTTGATATCTGCCGCCTGTGACATGACCTATACAAATGAGAACAAAACTTGTTATGAGTAAATATATTATTCACAAGAAATAATAGATATATTCCCCCTCTTTTTTTTTTATATATGAAAGTGGTGCTATAGTGTATACCATATGGTGATAGTGGATAAGTTAAAATAAATTAATGTAGTGTAGGACTGAAAACGTGTCGGTCTTATAAAATTGATAAAGGCCGAGTTACCTGAGGTGTAGCGGGCAAATTAAAAACGTAAGCTCAGGCCTTGGATACCTGAAAATGTGTCAGGCAAGAGATATGAGAATTTTGAAAAGTCGAGATGTATGACGTATGTGCAACGAACGAGGAGACTTGCCACCACACAAGCCAATTAAAAACAACCATCTCAATACGTTAGTACCCATAAACATGACGAGTAATAATCGTGCGGTGTAACGCCGTGAGACCTAATAAATTATGTATGTAAAGCCAATCAACATGTATGTGAGGACAAACGAAATCGGTGAAACATATTATACCAACCTGTATAAACTGAAATGAAAGATCAAGCCTCACGAGTCCTGTTGATAGGTAGAAACAAGAACTATAGAAAGGAACATAAGAAAAACAAGAGGCTACCACCCAGTCCATGTACGCCGACCCTGGGTAAGACCTGCCCTTTTTTTTTTTAATAATGACTAACCAGAAATGTAATCAAAGTGGCGTGATATCTGCTGGCGTGTCATGGCTCCCTGATAAGGTGAACTGCCACAGCAACAACAAATAACCTAAAATAAAACATACCAAACCCAACCCACGTGTATGTACCCACAATATGACCTGTAATTAATGGACAAAAAAAAAATCAAAACCCAGCGTGACCAATTTAACAATCTTAAACCAGTACCCAGTGTAACCCAACTGCTATAGTGTGACAAAGAAAAAGAAAGACCTATATCCTGATGTTTTAACAACCCCCGTTACCAGACAAATTAATTCAAAACCATCCACCAAAAATACCTTAATTCAAGCGACTACAGTCGCAAAGACAAGTACACACGATCGGATTTTCATCGGACAAAGCGTAGGACTTTTGTCCGAAGTACTTGTATTGCATACAAACGGCAAAGAATTGTGGGCCAACAAACATGAACGTAGTGACGTATTAGGCGTACTTACGAGACTACAAAAGAGGAAGTTCAATTGTCAGGCGCCACCCTTTGGGCGCCTTCTGCTAATCTCGAGTTAGTAGAAATTTGGTCAGTGTTGATTTGCGCTTTTCAGCTCGTGCTTTGCAGTTAGTTTCTGAACGGTCGTTCGTCAACCAGCCATGTTGCATATTCCGAGAAGAGAATGTGCTATTATTGGGCTTGGAGTGATTGCTTTGACCCAAGTCCGGTCCAGGAACAGGAGGAGGAGTATTTCTTGGATCAAAACTTGGTTGCTTAATCGTGACCAATTTTGTCGTATGCCTTTGCTGCGGGAGTTCCAGGAGAATAATCCTGATGATTTTAGGAATTATCTCCAGATGACAGACCCCGTTTTTTCACCGTCTCTTGGCATTGTTGTCCCTCTATATTAGGAAGCAGGACACATGCATGAGGCTTGCCATCACTCCAGAGCAAAGACTCATAGCCACCTTGCGGTACTTGGCGACAGGAAGAAGTCTCCAGGACCTCAAGTTTACTACTGGGATCTACCTTCGTGGCAAATCTTATAACATTGAGGTTATTGTGTTTTTCCCTGAACTCTTTAGTTACATTACAGCACTTTGGATGTGTAGTTGGAAACAAGACTAACATTTTGTGTCTTTTCCTGGGCACAGTTTTTGCTATGAAAATAGCCTTGGATGTTAACAGTGTTAGCTATTATTACATTTTTATGTAGTTAGGTACACATACTTGCCGGTTTGGCTTTGCTTGGTATTATATAACTGGAATAAATACATGAAGCTCTCCATAAACAAAGATCGGACTGTAGCCACAGGACACTGGCAGTGAGCCAGATGTCTGATCCCATTGCTTACTGCTAATGTTCCTTATTTCCTTCAGAATTTCATAGTTTCCACACATTTTTCACATTCCTAACATAGTATGGTGAGCTATCTCTGCAGAACAGTATTTTTCCAGCCTGTCTAACCACACTAAAGATTGGACGACTTATTTAACCAGTTGATAGCCGGGCCATATACAAATGACGGCCTCAAGGTGGATCTAGAAATCCGGGAGGCCGTCATTATACGGCCTCGGCTATTCCGGCCACTGGGGGCCGCGCGAGCGCCGCCAGCGGCGCGCGCCCGGCGCATCACTGAGATGCCGATGCGCGTGCCTGGCGGCCGCGATGTCCGCCAGGTACCCGCAATCGGCGTGTACACAGACAAGGATGTGGATCTCTGTGTGTAAACACAGAGATCTACGTCCTGTCAGGAAGAGGGGACCGATGCTGTGTCCCTTGTACATAGGGACACAGATCGGTTACCTCCCCCAGTCAGTCCCCTTCCCCACACAGTAGTAATCACTCCCAGGTTACACATTTAACCCCTTCCTCGCCCCCTAGTGTTAACCCCTTCCCTGCCAGTGTCATTTTTACAGTAACCAGTGCATTTTTATAGCACTGGTCGCTGTAAAAATGACAATGGTCCCAAAATGGTGTCAAAAGTGTCCTATGTGTCCGCCATAATGTCGCAGTCATGATAAAAATCGCTGATCCCCGCCATTACTAGTAAAAAAAAAATATTAATAAAAATGCAATAAAACTATGCCCTATTTTGTAGACGCTAAAACTTTTGCGCAAACCAATCAATAAACGCTTATTGCGTTTTTTTTTACCAAAAATATGTAGAAAAATACGTATCGGACTAAACTGAGGAAAAAATTTTTAAAAAATAAAAAATGTGGGATATTATTATAGCAAAAAAATAAAAAATATTGTGTTTTTTTCAAAATCGTCGCTCTTTTTTTGTTTATAGCGCAAAAAAACCCCAAAAAACAGAGGTGATCAAATACCACCAAAAGAAAGCTCTATTTGTGGGGGAAAAAGGACGTCAATTTTGTTTGGGAGCCACGTCGCACGACCGCGCAATTGTCATTCAAATTGTGACAGTGCTGAAAGCTGAAATTTGGCCTGGGCAGGAAGGGGGTTTAAGTGCCCAGTAAGCAAGTAGTTAAAATTTCTAACATTAATATGTCAATATTCATTGTATCTGTCAGCTTTTGTGATTAGCTTTTTTGTATTAGCAGTACAGTTCCTGAAGATTTAGCTGGCCATACAATTGAAGATTTATGAATGAACCAAAATTCTCATTACATTCGATAGCTTGATAAATACAATTTGAAATTACATCAAAATTTTGCTTGTCCCTAACATTTTATTTAGAGTGATTGGACTTTACTGAACGAAAGCCACATACATTCTTAGAAAATCATTTATTCAAGAAAAGTTTTCTGTTTTAAGCCTCGTACACACGAACGAGTTTCTCGGCAAGAACCAGCAAGAAACTTGCTGGCAGAGATTTCTTGCCGAGAAATTCGTTCGTGTGTATGGTTTCTCGTCAAGAAAAGCGACAAGAATCTCGACGAGAAAATAGAGAACCTGCTCTCTATTTTCTCATCGAGATTCTCGTCAGCCTGTTTCTCGATGAGAAAATGGTGTGTGTGTACACTTACCTTTTCGCCGGGAAGCCAGCGCATGCTCGAAATGACTTCGACGCATGCGCGGTAGCTTCCTAGGCATAGGTAGGGTGAACCAAGATGGCGGCGACGGCATCGAATGTGACGAGCGCATGCTCGTCGTATTCGATGACGTCACCGCGTTCGCTCCATTCAAAGAACCGCGGGTTCTTTGAAAGGAGCGTGTGTACACTCGGCCGGGACAAGTTTCTTGTCCAAGAATCTCGTCGAAAAAAACAACATGTTTTTTTCGACGAGAATCTCGGCCGTGTGTACGAGGCATTACACTTAAAATTTTCTCATCACTGCGGTTAAAAATGAATGTCGATTTGACCTCACTAATGATTAGAAAATCGAAATTCTACTAGTGTATAGCCAGCTTAAAGCGGAACTTCATCCAAAAGGGTACTTTCTGCTTGTCTACCTTCTCCTCTCATCCTCTTTAAGTTTTGGCACTTCTTTTTTTTTGGGGGGGGGCAAGTACCTGGTTTTGTCAGGTACCCGCCCCCATTTGCGGTCAGATAGCCACGGTGAAACAAGCAAAAGTTTGCCCCCCCAACCCTTTTGGGACACATCATAGGTCCCGGAAAGCTGCAGGACCATTCACAAAGCTCAGTGCATAGCACATGAGCAGTAGGAAGCCGGCTGTGAAGCTACAAGCAGTCACAGTTGGATTCCCAAAATAAACATGCTGGCGTTGGGAACCCAAAGATGGCTGAAGTGCCGGCTCAGGTGAGGACAGAGCTGGATCCCTGGAAGTGTCCTATTATTAAAATTCAGCAGCTACAGTATTTATAGCTGCTGACTTTGAAATGTTTTTTTTTCAGGGTGAAAAAAACCCTATAAGTCTAAGTTCATCCAAACTAAAAAAAAAAGAAAAATTAGCACAAGGGACATAACCTTCAGTAAATAGGACATGTCCCTTGTGCTGATACTTCTTCTTATAGTTGAATCCATCCTCCGTTCATTGCCCCCCCCCACCTTGCTGTCATAAGCTCCCGCAGCTTGGGTTAATACAGCTAAGGATCTGTCACAGGCTCTCATCAAGACCCGCCAGTTCTACCCAGTTGCTCCATTCATAGGAGCCATACTGCAGCTTATATGAATGAAACAGGATCTATGAATGGGGGACGGGTGGATGATTGATAGGTCTGCCCCCTCCATTCATAGATCAGGTTCCATTCATTATAATTTGAACTAATTCAGTGAAGTTAATCAATGTTTTTCCCATAGATGCATTAGCCAGAGGAGACTGCCTAACTTGGTGAAGTTGATGCTTTCAAAACTGTTGTATTTACAGCTAGCTTGATGAATTGTGTATTTTATTAGGTGCAGTTCTTTAGATTATCTAGAATAAATAAATATCTCACTAGAAAACGTATATTGAAAAAAAAACGACAGCTGCAGCACCAAAGACAGACAATCTAATGCCTTCAAATTCATCTAAACCTTGATTTTTTTACCTTTCAGAATGATAAACAAGCATTTTCAGAAGAAGCTTGCATGTTAAACGTCATAAAATAAATGTCATTTACTACTTTTTTGATGGTAAATGCAGCTGGGAATCTGTACAATGTGAGGGACTGACCAGGGCTCTAATCTCCTGCAGATAGAGCAATGTGCTGCCACAGCAGCTTGTTAATTTTTATGCCTGGTGCTAGTTGGTATAGACTTTAGCTAGAAAGCCATGTCTTACTTTATTGCTTTCACTTTCTACTGCAGAGACCAGGCTTAGGAAAGTAATTGTCTTTCACAACTTCAAAATACTTGAAAAAGATCCTCTGTATTGCACTTATAAGTAAGTAAAATTGCATTGGAATCAACTTACTCAAGAGTTAAGTTGCCTGTGGATTTTGTCAAGCCAGCAAGTGGCTATTAGGAATGAGCTACAAGTCAAATCAACTATGATTTTGTTTTGAGGTGCGGAAAACTGCAAACTAATTGGTTCATTTGTCTTTATAGCAGCAAATTACCAATCACGTGTTTCCTGTCCTTTTAACCAGTCAATTGGCATTGAAAAGCCAGTATTGAGGATCCAATATGCCAGCTCCCTCCATATAAAAGTCAGAATTCCCATCAGCCTTTTAATCAGTGTGTTGGAGTTAGAAGAGATAGGGATAACTCACAGAGTGTTTTTTTGGGAGCGATAGTTACTCCTACTGCTATTTATTGCTATATACAGTTCTGTATTTTCTACATAGCAGTAAATTACAGTGTGGTAGACTACAAGGTGTGGACTGTGGAGTATACCACTCTGTATTTAGTGTTCTGTATTGTGCTTCTTTACTGTGTATCGGCAACAAAAAATTTTTTTAAATGTTTTTTTTTTTTTCACACTTCTTAAACCAAAAAGAGGGTCAGCATGGGGCCACACAGACAAGGCACAAGAGTAGGCTTCAGCGTCACCTTAAATCTCATAACTTCACCCTGTCATCTCCATCAGAATACTTGACTAGGCAGAAATCCCTTCCCCAGCTCCCGGATCACAAGAAAAATTATTCATCCAACCACCCCCATGCCCAAGGTCTTAATGCTAGTTTGTCAAATTTGCTGTCTTTACAGCTGCTACCAATTCAGCTGGTGTAGTCTACCCCCTTCTGCAACATTGAGGCCTGTGTTACACTAGAATGGAAGGTACCCAACTGACCTTTTTTTGCTCAGAAGGCCATCCCTGCCCTCCACCAGCATTTGGAGGTTAATGTGAGCCATGTCATTGAATCATGTAGTCAGCAGCAGGGTCCACCTGACAACAGACATGTGGTCCAGCAAGCATGGACAGGGATGTTACATCTTGTTTACCAAACAATGGGTACATGTTGCAGGCTTCTCTCAAACCCTGAAAGTTTTACATGGGTAGGCTGAGATGCTTGAGGACATTAATGTCCGCAGCAACACCAAATATTTAAGTGGTTGTACACCCTGTACAACCACTTTTCCCTACAGGTAAGCCTATAATAAGGCCTACCTGTAGGTACTGGAAATATCTCCTAAACTTCTACGGTTTAGGAGATATTTGCCATATAAGCCGGCGCCGACATTATCGGCTTGTGCCGTGACCGTCAGGACACGCGGGAGTGACGTCACGCGACTCCAGCCAATAGCAGAGCTGGAGTCCACGGCCCCGGAAAGAAGAGGGGTTGAAGATGGACGCGATTAGACAGCGGGGACAGCGCTGACATCGTGGACTTCTTCTGCAGGTAAGTAGCACATAATGGGCTAGTATGCGATGCATACTAGCCCATTATGCTTTTACTTTGCAGGGAACAAAGAGGAAGTAAAACCCATCAGGGTTTACTTCCTCTTTTAGGGTTCTTTGGTGCCTAAACTATATGGAAAATAAACTCAATATTGCTGCAGTGCCTGCGCAAGTTCGTCATGATTCGGTCAATTAGGAAGAGGGACCATTACTGGTTGTTCACCTTTCTAGACAACTAGGGAAAAATGTCAGACCTCATCCTACCATCACAGAGGGTGCAAAAATTTACTATTTGCAAGAGGGCATTTCAGAGAATGTCAGCATTCCCTTTCATGGCCAATGTGCCTTGGGTCCTCAGGTCAATGAAAGGAGAAGCAGCAATGACAGTGACTGGCTCAGCAAGGCTTTAGAGTATATCTTTTCAACATAATGTCCTGGCCTCACTACTGGCAGAAGTATGGACAATGCCTAAACCATATGATTTTGGATTACCTTAAGAACTGAGAACCCCCTGAACTTTCGTGTGTCAAGGATCGACCACTGGTCATCATTTTCCATTAGACCACATACAGCTTAAAAGGTGTCTTCCAAGATTGTAAATTAAAGGAGAATTCCAGGTATGAATGTTTTTACATATCTACTTTGGTCCTGTTTGGACCAATGTAACTATGTCTATAACATACCTGGAAACTAGAAATCACTGTAGTAGGCATTGCTTTTACAATGATCTTGGCTAGCTTCTGGGGACCCATATTGAGCGACTGTCCTGCTGCATTGTGAACACAGGTCAGGAGCCATAGAACTAAGGGCCCTTTCCCAGCTCAATGGTACGTACATTTTTATTTATTTTTTGCATGAGAACATGTTCCCAAGCAGTGTGCTGCTCCTCATGCTCTTTTTTTGTTATTCCCTTTCCTATTTAAGAATGGTCAAAATAGTTTTTCAAGATCTCCCCTCAACCATTGTCTTCAAGAAGGTTCAAATTAAAGTTTCCAATTTTTGGGCTTTGCTATAAGTTCAAAGGACAGCCCGTGAATCAAACCCAAGTGCATTGGCCCTTTGCTAATGGCCATAGTGTCTGCATAGATTGGGTCTATAGAAGGTATATCACTGCATATATCAGCATTTAAAACAAAACATGCTTTCAATCTTTGGGTATAACTAGGCGTTGCTATTCACTGATAGGGCTATCAATGGTGCCAACATCTATGCTGCTACAGCATCAGCAAGCTTGACAGCACTGCAGTGACAGTCATTGCAGAAGGGAAAGCATTGTCACCTCATCAAAGGAAGTGCCTGTCCAATAGTTATACTGGCAGGATCAAAAGGTATTTTACAAAATTCAGAGGGTAAAGGGAGTACAGTCTTACTGGTATGGGCAATTTAACATAACATATGTGATTGTATAGTTCAAACATAATTTTACTTTAATCTGGCATCTCGCACAAAAGATTTCGATGTTAAACTGGTTCCTATAGTTTGGTCCAGACTACTTCAACCATATTTTTCATTTTACTGTTTAAATGGATGGCAGAGTAATGGCAGTACATGAGTGGATATTCCAATGAACATAGGTAACTTATCTTCACTTTTCAATTTCGTATATCTTGACCCAGTTCTCACGCAGGCATACTTTTTCTAATGCCGTTGGCATAATGATGGCTTCCAGTAATAATAAGAAGGTGCTCTTTCACTGTGTAGGCACCAAACATTGGCATCTTAAATCCAAGTTTTCTGAAAACAAAGCATTCTTTGACATAGGAGACTATGTGCTGATTGTTTTGGATTATAAAGGTTTAGTGGGGTGATCTACTGCTACATAAATGGTCCCTTCATATTATTCATGTCATGTTTACTTACATCAGTACACAGTGTGCAAAGAAAGCTGCTGATTGGTGGTTAACATAGGAAAAGCTATAACAATTTATCAGCAAACTAAGTACAATGCCTTTATTCCTAAGGAGAGTCACTCAAAATCAATCTGTTCTGTTTAAAAAACTAGAAAAAGTAGACACAAACCCAAGACAGCCTATACCAGTGATGGTGAACCTTGGCACCCCAGATGTTTTGGAACTACATTTCCCATGATGCTCAACTACACTGCAGAGTGCATGAGCATCATGGGAAATGTAGTTCCATAACATCTGGGGTGCCAAGGTTCGCCATCACTGGCCTATGGTATATTCACCCAACTTTATGACTGATTCGCCCTTTTCACTTTCGCCCAAAAGAGCAACAGCGCTTGACAAAAAAAGTTTTCAATTTTATTCTATGGGGCCGGTTCTCATCGGCATTGTGCTGTCGCTTCTCCTGCCAAAAAAGTACAGGCGCAACCTGGGGCAGGATCGGACTTGGGCCAGGATTGGACCCGTAGACTTTATCAGAAGAGCACTGAAGAACATGTGTGACACAGTTTTTTTTGTGCATTTTCATGTCTAACAGTTCTCCTAGTAAATTGCTTTCCATTGGCCTAAACAAAAACTCTTATGCCTAAAGATTCGGGAGAAATGTGTGTAAAAAGGTACATCAAAAAAAGTAAATGTCTAAAGAAGCTGATGCTAAAATGTGAATGTACCTGAATAGTGTCACTAGGCTGAAATACCTTGAAGCTTGGGACTAAGAGTTATAAGCCTTAAAAAGCTGAAGACATTGGCCACAAGAACGTCAGCACAGATGAATGATTTTGTCTTTCCAAACTTGGTCATGACCCGCAGTGCTCCTGAATGTTCTTTCCAAGCAGATCACTCACCTAGTCTTTTGTACCTTAGCTATTTGCTGTATACTGTCCTTAGCAGATTCACTGCTGTGACGTCATCAGGCTTCTTAAGTCTTCTATCATCCCTCTTATAGGCAGTAGTGGTTGTCACTTATTCATTTAACCACTTGACTTCTGGAAAATTTTGTTCACCACCGTGTTTCTATTTTTTTGCACTATAAGCAAAAAAAAAAAAAAAAAACACAATTAAAAAAAAGAAAAATAAGAATTTTTTACTTTCTGCTATAAAACATATCAGATAAAAAATGGAAAAAATTAAATTTCTTCAAAAATGTAGGGCAATATCTATTCTGCTACATATTTTTGGTAAAATAAATACTGATAACTGTATATTGATTGGTGTGCGCAAAATTTATAGTGTCTACAAGCTATAGGATATATTAATAGAAATATATATATTTTTTTATACTAGTAATGGTGGCGATCAGAGGGACTGCGATTTTGCAATATTTGTGGGAACTAGTGATACTAATACGGTGATCAGTGCTTAACATATACACTGTCCCCCTTACTAATGACACTGGCTGGGAAGGGGTCAGACATCCATTGGCCGGCACCTGCTGATCGGCTTCTGTTGTGACAAATCACAGCAGAAGCAGTGTGCGTGCCCCCTACCAGGAAGTGCAGAATTACTTATATATACATGATTCTGCACAGAACGGTCACCCTGTAGCAGTAAATCTGCTATGGGGTGGTAGTTAAATGGTTAATCAATTGTTCATATTCATATAACCAATATTTAATAATCATATTAAAATGAAGACCAGAATGCCCTGGTATCTCGTGTTCTAGAACAGTGGTTTTCAACCCTGTCCTAAAGTACCACAGGCCATGTTTTGGGAATTTCTCTTAGATAAAATAGCTGTCCAAAATACCAAGCCATTGACTCTGATTTAAAGCATCTCTGCAAGATAAAGGAATACCTGCAATCATGGCCTGTTCGAGGTACTTGATGACAGGGTTGAGAACCACTGTTCTAGAACACTCTAAAAAATATAAACTGACATGAATGCACCCAGAGATTACTACAAACTGTTGGTGCCCTCCTTTTACTCAGTGGTGGCTGGTGCTCAAAATTTTTGGGGGGGCGCAAACAAACCGAAACATTTTGAAAAAAAAATCATCAATTGCAGCCACTGTGCCATCAAATGCAGCCACTGTGCCATCAAAAGCAGCCACTGTGCCCATCAATTGCAGCCACTGTGCCCATGAAACGCAGCCACTGTACCATCAAACGTTGCCACTGTGCCATCAAACGCTGCCATTGTGCCCATCAAATGCTGCCACTGTGCCCATCAAATGCTGCCACTGTGCCCATTGAATGCTGCCACTATGCCCATCAAATGCAGCCACTGAGCCCATCAAATGCTGCCACTGTGCCATCAAATGCTTCAACTGTGCCATCCAAAGCTGCCTCTGTGTCCATCAAATGCTGCCACTGTGCCATCAAATGCTCCCAGTCTGCCTATCGAATGTCGCCACTGTGACCCCCCGCCCTGTCTCGGTGGGGCAGCGGGTGACGGCAAGTGGTGTCCTCCATTGGTCTTCTCCCATCCTTCTCTCCTCCTGTCCACGCCTGATAGGCATCCAATCACAGCGCCTGGCGTTTCAGCCAATCAGGTGATGGGTAACAGACCCGAGCACCTGATTGGCAGAGAGGCGGTTCAGTGTTAGAACAGTGAATATTCATTCGCTGTTCTAACACACCTGGGTGAACTGCGAGCACCAAATATGGCGCTTGCAGGTCACCGGTTTTGACGCCTATTACAGCCTATGGCTCTAATCAGGTGCTTTAAAAACACCCCCCCCCCCGCCACTGTAATTCAGGCTCCCGGCCCCCAAAAAGTGTCCGGGAGGCTGAATAGGGGGTGTCAGCGGCGGCCATGGATAGATTCATGCTATTCATGAATCTATCCATTGGTCATAGAGGTTTTTTTTTCGCAGCTAATGTCTCACAAAGCTGTGTAAAAATTAGGCACATCGCTCCCTACTTTTTTTTTCTACTATAAATTGTTTTTTTTTTTGTTAAACAGGGTATACTGACTGTTTTTATCGGTAAAACCTATCGTGTGTACACGGCTTTAGACATGTGACATTTTTGCTTCAACATATTAAATAAAAACAAAAAACATTTGCTTTTGTATTCATTTTTATAAACTTATATTGCAGCATTCTGTATACATTGTATATAATAACAGACCCATTGGTCACATTTTAGACCCATGCATAGAAACAGGGAGGGAGGAAGTAGAACTAATAAACAGGGCCATGTCTTTTTGTAGACCCTGCCCTTCGAAAGTCTGCTGTCATTCTGGACAGGCTTGTAATCCTTTGGTCAAAAATAGAATCCATGGAATAGAAGGAAGTTTAGTTTTTGGCCAAATAATTATCCCTTCATGATGGAGGGCAAAACAAATCTTAATGCCTGAACATAGTTTTGCAACTTTGACATGTGTTAGTAAAACTGTACATATCATTTCAAATACTAAAGCCCTGTACACACAAACGGTTTTACCGATGAAAACAGTCCGATGGACTTATTTCCATTGGTGAAAAAAAATAGAACATGTTTTAAATTTTTCCGATGGAAAAAAAAAAACGATAGGAAATTGTGATCGTCTGTGTGGAACTCCATCGGAGAAAAAGCCCACGCATGCTCAGACTGAATTAGGAGACAGGAGCGCTCGTTGTGGTAAAACTAGCGTTCGGAATGTAGATAGCACATTCGTCATGCTGTAACAGACTGAAGATCACGGACACTGAAAAGCGCGAATCGGCTCTCACCAAACTTTTACTAACAAAAAAAATATTTCTTTATTTATAAAACAGCTGTATATTTTTTTGCTGTTACTGACACTACCTGACTAATACTAAATTTAAAAAATGTTTTTTAAATCCTGACTAAAATACACTGACATTTGGTCCCGACCTTTGACCATGACCATATCGCAAACCCTGAGCTAGATCAAACCCTGATCTAGCTTTTTTTTTTTACACACACATCTTTGTGTAGACTTTTTTTCTCCAGCAAATAGAAAAAGATACAAGAGGAGAAAACAACACCGTGGCCGGCTGAACAATAACTGATCACTTTGACAGCCAATCAGAATCAATCACAGTTATCAGGTGATTGGGAACTAGGCCTTTCGGCTCCCGATCGTTAGTACAGGACCTGGGGCTCTCGTGAGCCCAGTCTCTGTGCTGGGAGCGTGCTGCACATGTACACATGTATGCGGCCCCACAGGATATAGGCCTCATGCCCACGGGCGTTTTTTCAGCCGCTTTTTGAGCGTTTTTTACAGCTTAAAAACGCCTGTCCATGTTAGTCTATAGCTTCATGCCCACCTAGGCGTTTTTGAGCTGTAAAGAGCATAGGCGTTTGTAAGCTGTAAAAAAAAACCAGGACCAGTGCGTTCCTCAGAATTAGGCAGGAAAAAACGCGAGTGTCAAAAAACGCGCAAAAACGCGCACTAACGCGCAAAAAACGCGCACTAACGCGCGGTCGCGTTTTTAGCTCCGATGTTTTTTTTGTGTTTTTTTTTCAAAAAAAAATAAAAATAAATAAAAATATTTACAATAACATGGACAGGCGTTTTTAAGCTGCAAAAAACGCAGCTGTAAAAACGCCAGTGGGCATGAGGCCTAAGACCCACTTCTGTGAGGCAACATAGTGTACGGTCAGCTGGAAGGGGTTAAAACCAAAGAAATCAAATTACTGTAAAATAGTTGTAAAGGTAACAGAAATATATACAGTGCTGTGAAAAAGTATTTGCCCCTTCCTGATTTTAATTTGTTTTGCATATTTCTCACACTTAAATGATTCAAATCCAAGATGCAGTTTTTAAATTATTGTTTCATTTATTAAGGGAAAAAAGCTGTTCAAACCTGCCTTGCCCTATGTGATTAACCACAATTTTTTTGAAAGCTGAGTTAAATTTCACTTGCCACACCCAGGCCTGATTACTGCCAGACCTGTTGAATCAAGAAATCACATAAATAGAAGTTGTCTGACAAAGTGAAGCACATCATGCCACAATCTAAGAAAATTCAAGAACAGATTAGAAACAAAGAAATGTACATGTATTGGTCTAGGAAGGGTTTCAAAGTCATTTCTAAGGCTTTGGAACTCCAGTGACCCACAGGGAGAGCCATTATCCACAAATGGAGGTAACTTGGAAAAGTGGTGAACATTCCCAGGAGTGGCCTACAAAAATTACTCCAGGAGCATGATGAAGACTCATCCAGGAGGTCATAAAAGAACCCAGAACAACATCTTAAGAACTGCAGGCCTCACTTGCCTCAGGTAAGATCAGTGTTCATCATTCAACAATAAGAAAGCAAAAATGGCATCCATGGGAGAGTTCCAAGGCCAAAGCCACTGCTGACTAAAAAGAACACAAAGGCTCATCTCACATTTACCAAAAAAAAGTCTTGATTATCCTCAAGACTTTTAGGAAAATATTCTGTGGACTGATGAGACAAAAATGTAAATTTTTGGAAGGTGTGCGTCCCGTTAAATCAGGCATAAAACGAATACAGCATTTCATAACAAGAACATCATACCAACAGTCAGACATGGTGGTGGTAGTGTGATGGTCTGGGGCTGCTTTGCAGCTTCAGGACCTGGACGACTTACCATAATTGATGGAACCATGAATTCAGAGCTCTACCAGAAAATCCTAAAGGAGAATGTCCAGCCATCAGTTCGTGACCTCAAGCTCAAGTGCAGTTGGGTTATGCAGCAGGACAATGATCCGAAACACAACAGCAAGTCCACCTCCAAATGGTTCAAACAAAACAAAATTTAGGTTTTGAAGTGGCCTAGTCAAAGCCCAGACTTAAATCCAATTTAGATGCTGTATCATGACCTTACACAGGCCGTTCATGCTGGAAAACCCTCCAATGTGGCTGAATTAAAACAATTCTGCAAAGAAGAGTAGGCCAAAATTGCTCCACAGCAATGTGAAAGACTCATTGCCAGTTAGCGCAAATGCTTGATTGCAGTTGTTGCCACTAAGGGTGGCACAGCCAGTTATTAGCATTAGGGGGCAATTACTTTTTCACATAAAGCCAGGCAGGTTTGGACAGATTTTTTGCCTTAATAAATGAAACCATCATTTAAAAACTGTATTTTGTATTAACTCGGGTTATCTTTGTGCAATAATACAATTTGTTTGATGATCTGAGTCATTTAAGGGTGACAAATATGCCAAAAAATAAAAAATCTGACAGGGGGCAAATACTTTTTCACAGCATTGTACAGCCACATACATAAAAATATAAAATGTAGTGTGTATATTTTTACTTTTTTGGTTGTCAATTCTGATGTTCTTGTGGGCAGGGCAAGGAACTAAGGTACCCAAAAAAGCACATGGAAGCCAATGAGTTGTATAAGGAAAGTAGTGTGGCAAAAGGTTACAGAAGTACTTGCAGAAATACCATTGGTATCACTGTTAGTAACACTTGCAGTAACAGTCACAGTAACTTTTGCAGTAACAAGTATGATTAGTACTTCACTCAGACTCAGTACAGTCCCCGGCAGTGTGCTGGTGCAGGGTGTTTCTTCAGGCTCACAGTAAGGCACAATACAGGCAAGGCCTACTTTACCCAATGACGGCATCTGCTGGAGGGGTGACTGACTGGCGGAATTACAAGGCTCAGCTAGCGGTTCTGAAAAAGGTTGAGTGACTGGTGACTTGATAGGTGTACAGCACTATCCCTATGCCTTAACTCCTTGTTCCTCCAGGAACCTTTGGCTGATGCATTATCTCCCTTCCTATCAAGCAGGTACCTGTCCCTATCCTATCCACTCTCAGAATACGTGCCAAACCCAGGAGGCCACTGCTATTTATTAGCACTGCCCCACCTAAGATGACTGCTGACGGTCACCAGGGATTGCAGCATCCCTGAGACAACTACAGAGTCTGTAGCAGAACAATGTTCCTCTAAGCCTCTTCTCTATCTGTACAGTGGCACAGTAACTCCTATTGGATGGAGGACAAACAGCACACTTTAAAATATAGTTCAAGTTGGCATACAGCAAAATGTCTGCATGAATATATTCCATTCAAAAACACAATGCCTTTTACCATTAAAAAGCAGGCTTTGATTTAAACTTCAATCTTATTTTCTAACAAGTGAAACCAAGCCCATCATGAAATAATACGCCATGGAAAATTATTTGGAAAGGAAATACTGACCTTTTGACGGTCAAATTTTTTACTATGTTAAAATATTTTAGTGACCTTAAGGATTGGGAGAATTTCCAGAGGGGTTACTTCACAAATTTATGCTTTGTAAAGGTTATTACTATACCACTAGAGAAATGTTTTAAGCGTTATTAGTTAAATGTATTATGGTTTACAAAAAATATATATATTATTTCAAGTTTTTCTTTGATGCTGTTTTATGTAATAAGTGTTTTATTTTAAAGAGCCAGAGGGAAATTAGTAGACTTGTGCACAACGGAAAAATTCGTTCCGTTTCGGTTCGTTTCTTTCCGGTCCTGTTGATTCGTAATCATTCGTAATTTTGCTAGACGGGATTTTTCCTGTTCGGACTCATTCGTATTTTTGCAAGCGACATTTTTCGTTGAATTTTTTGTTGCTTTATAATTCGTACTTTCGGTAGAGTACGTTGTTTTTCGTTGATTCTGGACACAACTCCTACTTTCGTAACTTTTTTTGGGTTCGTACTTTCGGTAGAGTACGTTGTTTTTCGTTGATTCTGGACACAACTCCTACTTTCGTAACTTTTTTTGGGTTCGTTGATTCGTAATTTTCCGTGTCTCTCTCACAACGACGCTGCCTATTATGCCTAATGTGCTTCGAATGGATTTGTACTTTTCTAAATACATTGCGGTTATTTGTAACGATTCGAAATCTCGTATTTTACTTTCGTTTTTTACATGCGGCTATAGCCTCTGCCCCTGTACACCATTTTGAGAGGGTTCAGCACGGTGAGGGAGAAGCAGAGAGCAGAGCAGAGTGTTATTGTGCTTCGAATGGATTCGAAATCTCGTATTTTACTTTCGTTTTTTACATGCGGCTATAACCTCCGCCCCTGTACACCATTTTGAGAGGGAGTTCAGCACGGTGTGGGAGAAGCAGAGAGCAGAGCAGAGTGAGTGTTATTGTGCTTCGTATGGATTCGTACATTCGTAACTTTTTCATAACGAATTATGCCGAAGACATTCGGGCATTCGCTATTTGCGGTATAATTTATTTCGGATTCGGTCTTATTCGTAATTGCTTTGTTCGGAAATTCGAATGCTTCCGAATGTCCGAAAGTTGCTAAATTCGGACGAATTTCAATTCGTTACGAAACGAATTGCACAAGCCTAGAAATTAGTAAAATACATGGCTTGAAATCAAGTGCATCTGGCCAATTTATGTTTAACATGAAAATTGTGAGAGTTGAGTTACTCACATAATGACTAAAACAGAAACATTTTTAAATAAATTAATTTTCTGAGAAACATTTTCTGTTTGGAAATGTAAAAGGTCCAAAATGATAGTTTTCAGGGTGTAACCGTAAGACTTTCTCATGTACCATATGCAAAAATTATAATTTGTTCCAAAATCATATGATAAAAAGTGCTGTGCTAGCAGAAAGGCTAAGTTTTTCATTATAGTTTGAAAGAAAAGCACCACTCCTGCATTAAACAATTATGGAATATAGACAAAACGGTATGGCACTGATGGATCTTAATTCCCCCTATTCCTGCACAGCCAGGCAACAACATTTCCAAATTGCATCCAGACACAAGAAATCAGTGCATGGGCTTGTTTTTGTTGTTTTGCTGGCGAAAACAACTTGAATAGGGTATAGGGATTATGGGATGCCTAACTTGATGAACAACAGAAAAAGACAAACCTCCTTCTCTATGTACAAAAAGGTGAATAACCTGGACTATACTCCCTCCGGAAAAAATGCAGTCTCTACGGATCATTGACAAAGTTCTTTACGAATCAGGAGCTCTCAGTCCCCTTTAGTGAAATAGCACAAAGTATCAAACTGTATGCAGGAGTATAGGGTCTCCTCAGTAGAACCTCACACAGTTCTGACTAGGGATGAGCTCGGTGTTTGAGTCGAAGATACGTTCGACTCGAACATCGGCTGTTCGATCGTTCGATGAAGATCGAACATTTTGGGCCGTTCGCGCCAAATTCGAGTGATGCGAACGGCCCACAATACACTGCGCCATCGCAGTGCAATCCCGGCGCTGTGATTGGCCAAGCATGCACTGTGACCCCGCATGCTTGGCCAATCCCAGCGCCGGCAGCAAGGAGAGCCATAATTGGGATGCCTGTGGCCAATTATAGCTCAGGGGGGTTTAGTACACGCCCCACACTATAAAAGGCCGCCAGCGCGGCGGCCTTGTGTGGTGTGTTCCGGTTCAGGGAGAGAGAAGGATAGGCAGGGACAGTGTTAGTGATATTTGTTCATTTACCTTGTGTGTAGGGAGAGAGAAGGATAGGCAGGGACAGTGTCAGTGATATTCTGCTAAACCTTGTGTGCAGGGAGAGAGAAGGATAGGCAGGGACAGTGTCAGTTATATTCTGCTAAACCTTGTGTGCAGGAAAAGAGAAGGATAGGCAGGGAACAGTGTCAGTGATATTTTTGCTAAGCCTCCGGCACAGTATACACCAGAAGCTAGCCCTCATTGCTGTGTTTTCCTGTTGTGTAACACAGGCAGGCATCTGCAGCACTTACAGCAGGCGTAGTGTGCTTCCTGCAAAATATACACCTGAAGCTAGCCCTTATTGCTGTTTTTTCCTGTTGTGTAACACAGGCAGGCATCTGCAGCACTTACAGCAGGCGTAGTGTGCCTCCTGCAAAATATACACCTGAAGCTAGGCCTTATTGCTGTGTTTTCCTGTTGTGTAACACAGGCAGGCATCTGCAGCACTTACAGCAGGCGTAGTGTGCTTCTTGCAAAATATACACCATAAGCTAGCCCTTATTGCTGTGTTTTCCTGTTGTGTAACACAGGCAGGCATCTGCAGCAGTTATAGCAGGCGTAGTGTGCTTCCTGCAAAATATACACCTGAAGCTATCCCTTATTGCTGTTTTTTCCTGTTGTGTAACACAGGCATCTGCAGCACTTACAGCAGGCGTAGTGTGCCTCCTGCAAAATATGCACCTGAAGCTAGGCCTTATTGCTGTGTTTTCCTGTTGTGTAACACATGCAGGCATCTGCAGCACTTACAGCAGGTGTAGTGTGCCTCCTGCAAAATATACACCTGAAGCTAGGCCTTATTGCTGTGTTTTCCTGTTGTGTAACACAGGCAGGCATCTGCAGCACTTACAGCAGGCGTAGTGTGCCTCCTGCAAAATATACACCTGAAGCTAGGCCTTATTGCTGTGTTTTCCTGTTGTGTAACACATGCAGGCATCTGCAGCACTTACAGCGGGCGTAGTATGCCTCCTGCACATTATACACCTGAAGCTACCCCTTATTGCTCGTAGTTTTTTTTCTTTTGTGTTACACTAACAGGCATCTGCAGCACTTACAGCGGGCGTAGTGTGCTTCTTGCAAAATATACACCAGAAGCTAGCCCTTATTGCTGTGTTTTCCTGTTGTGTAACACAGGCAGGCATCTGCAGCACTTACAGCAGGCGTAGTGTGCTTCTTGCAAAATATACACCTGAAGCTACCCCTTATTGCTGGTTTTCCCATCTCCTTGCAGGCCTTTAGAATGTCTGGAAGGCAAACAAGGACAGGCAGATAGTCAGGAGCCAATAAAAGAGGGCAAGCAGGCTCTGTGTCTAGAGACAACAGTGCTGGTTGTGGACGCGGTGCATCGTCATCAGCACGTGGCCATGGGACACGCTTGTCCTTATTTTCGGCAGCTGGACGTGTTGAGCCGCATCATGCCGAAGACTTGGTAGAGTGGATGACCAAGCCCTCCTTATCCTCCTCATCCTCTCTCACCCAGGCTCAGGGTACTGGCAAAGCAGCTGCCAAAGCGTCCTCTTCCCTGGTATCAATGTCATCATCCGTCACTCCTTCCCTAGACCCACCGTGTCCTCCTGAGGAGTCCCCCGAACTGTTTGAGCACAGTGTTGGGTACATGCTCCAGGAGGATGCCCAGCGTTTCGAAGGGTCTGAAGATGATACCCAGTTAGAGGAAGGCAGTAGCGTGAGAGCAGAGAGAGGGGATGCTCAAGAAGGACACCAATCTGGCAGTCATGTTCCAGCAGCTGCAGCATACTGCCATATTGGTTCCAGTGATGAGGAGGGAGGGGAAGATGAGGTCACTGACTCCACGTGGGTGCCTGATAGGAGAGAGGAGGAGGAGGATGAGGAGCACATATCCAACGAGGCAGGATGCCCTCCGGGGGCCAGCGTAAGGGCAGCACACCGACTGAATCACACCGCAGAGCTCTGCCTGTGCAGGGCGCTGCCTCTGCCCGTTATTCCAAAAGTTCTTTGGTGTGGGCCTTTTTTGAGTCGAGTGCATCAGTTCGCACCGCTGCTGTTTGCAACATATGTCTCAAGCGTATCTCGCGTGGCCAAAACATCAGCCGCTTGGGCACCACATGCTTGACCAGACATATGTTGACCTGCCATGCAGCTCATTGGCAAGCGTACCTTAAAGACCCACACCAAAGAACAAAGCGGACCTCTCCTTGCTCTGCATCAGCTGGGATCTCCAACCCCACTATACATTCAGTCCTCTCTGAAACCTGCTCTGAGAGGAATGAAGGTGTAGAATTAGGTGTGTCACAGCCAAGTACTTGCGGGCACTCTGATAGCAGTACACCGACGTCCGATTCTAGCAGGCAAATTTCCCTGCCCCAGCTGCTGGACCGTCGAAAGAAGTTCACTCCCAGCCATCCACATGCCCAGCGGTTGAATGCTAGCTTGGCTAAATTGCTAGGACTTCAACTGCTGCCTTTTCAGTTGGTAGACTCGGCCCCCTTCCGTGAGTTTATGCAATGTGCGGTTTCTCAGTGGCAGGTTCCCAAACGCCACTTTTTCTCACGGAAGGCGATTCCGGCTCTCTACCGGCATGTGGAAGGCAATGTCCATGCCTCGCTGGACAGGGCGGTCAGCGGTAAGGTGCATATTACCGCTGACTCATGGTCCAGCAGGCATGGACAGGGACGTTACCTTTCTTTCATGGCCCATTGGGTCACTCTTTTGGCAGCTGGGAAGGATGCAGGACAAGGTGCAGTAGTGTTGGAGGTTGTTCTGCCGCCACGCCTCCAAAATGCTACTACTGGTTGTGACACACCTCTCTCCTCCACCCCCTCCTCTTCTTCTTCCTCCATGGCCTCTTCCTGTGCTTTGTCCTCGGAACCAGCGGTGCTCCGTAGGCGTTCAAGGGGCTACGCAAGTACGCAGGCAAAAAGATGCCATGCCGTGCTTGCGCTGGTGTGTTGGGGGACAGGAGCCACACTGGGGCAGAGGTTCTGTCAGCTCTGCAGGGGCAGGCCGAGAGGTGGTTGACGCCACGCCAGCTTAAGGCAGAAATGGTGGTTTGCGACAATGGCACCAACCTCCTCTCCGCCCCCGACAGGGACAACTGACCCATGTGCCCTGTGTGGCTCACGTCCTTAACCTGGTGGTGCAGCGGTTCTTGGGCAGGTACCCGGGCTTACAGGATGTCCTGAGGCAGGCCAGAAAAGTCTGTGTGCATTTCCGCAGATCTTATAATGCCAGTGCTCGGCTGGCTGAGCTGCAAAAGGAGTTGAACCTGCCCAAGAACCGCCTTATATGTGACATGCCCACCAGGTGGAACTCAACGTTGGCCATGCTGCAGCGGCTACACATGCAGCAGAGGGCCATCAATGAGTACCTGTGCGACTACGGCACCAGGACAGGGTCAGGGGAGCTCTGTTTTTTTTCACCACGCCAGTGGGGCATGATCAGGGATGCATGCACTGTCCTGGCACCATTTGGGGAGGCCACGAGGATGGTGAGCAGTGGCAGTGCATGCATCAGTGACACTGTACCTCTTGTCCACCTGTTGGATCATACGCTGCTTGGAATAATGGACAGGGCACTTGAGGCAGAACAGAGGTAGGAAGAGGAGGACTTCCTTGCCTCTCAAGGGCCCCTTTACCCAGACAGTGTTCCTTCTGTCCCACCCATCCCACAGGAAGAGGACGAGGACGAGGAGGATTGTGTCAGCATGGAGGTGGAGCCTGGCACTCAGCATCAACAGCAGCAGTCTTTTAGGGATGATTTACAGTCCCAAGAAACACGTGGACTTGTACG
Organism: Rana muscosa; assembly: GCA_029206835.1. Lineage (NCBI taxonomy): Eukaryota > Metazoa > Chordata > Amphibia > Anura > Ranidae > Rana > Rana muscosa. The sequence goes on from CM055121.1 coordinate 846,350,881, forward strand.
TGGCTGGGAGGAGGTGGCTGCGGATCATGTCGTCCTTAGTGACCCAGAGGACTCCGGACCGAATGCCTCAGCTAACCTACGCTGCATGGCCTCCTCCTCCAAAGTCTGCGGAAGGATCCTCGTATTCTTCGGATCAAGGAGAGGGACCATTACTGGCTGGCCACTCTCCTTGATCCATGGTACAAGGGTAAGGTTGTGGACCTTATCTTACCGTCGCAGAGGGAGCAGAGGATGAGACAACTCCGGGAGGCCTTGCAGAAAGGTCTGTGCAACGCGTTCCCAGAGACTGGGAGGTTACAAACTCCTGGTCCTGGATAACGAGTTGCTGAGGCTTCGGTCAGTCAAAGAAGGAGCGGTGGGGAAGGTGGCCGTCTGACCGATGCGTTCAGACAATTCTTTAGTCCGCAGCCCCAAGGTATGATCGGTTCCAGCAACCATCGCCAGCGTCTGATATACATGGTGCAGGAATACCTAGGGGCAAGGTCAGACTTGGACACCTTTTTCTCACCGAAAATCCTCTGGCTTACTGGGTCTTGAGGATTGATCACTGGCCAGAGCTTGCACAGTATGCAATTGAGCTACTGGCCTGTCCTGCATCCAGCGTTCTTTCGGAACACACATTCAGTGCTGCTGGATGCTTTGTCACCGATCACAGGGTGCGCCTGTCCACCGACTCGGTTGATCGACTGACCTTCATAAAGATGAACCAGTCTTGGATCACCACCAGCTACCAAGCACCTGAAGCTGATATAACAGAATAATTTATTTTCAAATGTCACATCCCTTCAAGACTGATGCTGATGCTGAGTGACTGTCCTGTTATGTTGACTGACTATCCCCCTCCTCCTCAACGATCCGATTCACCAGCACCAGTGCCTAAGGCCCAATTTTTCAGCCCCTGTTTAACAGGGGCGTAAAATTACAATTTTTGATGCAATACTTTGCAACAGGGCTCATTGCTGTGCTCCAAGTACAGTATCTGTGAGGGGTTGCAGTGTTGTGGCACCAGTGGCTAAGGCCCAATTTTTCTGCCCCTGTTTAACAGGGGCATGTAATTACAATTATTGATCTAATAATTCACAGCAGGGCCCATTCCTGCGCCCACCAAGAATAACTGTGAGGGCTTACAGTGTTGTGGCAACACCACCACCACCACCAAAGGCCCAATTTTTCTGCCCCTCTTCAACAAGGGCATGCAATTAAAATTCTTTATCTAATAATTTACAGTAGGGCCCATTCATGCGCCCATCAAGAGTAACTGTGAGGGCTGACAGTGTTGTAGCACCAGCACCACCACCAAAAGCCCAATTTTTCCTACCACTGTTCAACAATGGCATGTAATTACAATTCCTGATATAATAGTTCACAGCAGGGCGTTCCAGCGCCCACCAAGAGTAACTGTGAGGGATCACAGTGTTGTGGCAACACAAACATGTAAGGGGCAAATTTCAGCAGAGTATATACGGCAGGCCCCTACTTTCAAACATCCAACTTACAAACGACTCCTACTTGCAAACGGAAGGAGACAACAGGAAGTCAGAGGAAATCTACCCCTAGGAAGGGAAATTCTCTCCTGTAAGAGTTAATATTGGAAAAAGGTGTCTCCTCTCTACTGATGCTTTATCACCAATCCTTGTTTCAATAAAAACCCCACTTTTCAAAAACAGTTGTCATTGGGACGGAAAGTGAGGTGAAATGTTCTGAACAGGGGCACAGACAGCAAAACAAATGTTACAGGGGTGATAACCACTAGCGTTGCTAGCCAGGTGCGGGGGGGGCGGGCCGCACCCGGGTGACACCCACCAGAGGGTGACACCCGTGGGTAGCGCAGTGGCACCACACTGACATCGCCCGCCCGCCTGCTGCCCTGTGCCTTAGGCTCACGCTGCGGCTGTGTCCCTCAGTGGAGCGGAAGGAAGCCGCCGCCCCCTCTGCCTCCTCTCTGTTTACATCCACAGAGGAGGAGGAGGAGCCCGCGCTCGAGGGACACACCGCTGTGTGTATCTGCCGCTCTGTTCTGAGGTCTGTAAGGTAAGGGGGGCATCTTTACTGATGGGGGAGGGGGTGTCTGTACTGCTGGGGTTTGCACCAGGGGGGGGCTGTAACTGAGGGGGGTGTCTGTACTGAGGGGGGAGTCTGGTACTGAGGGAGGTGTCTGGTACTGATGGGGGTCTGGTGCTGAGGGGGGGTCTGGTGCTGAGGGGGGGTCTGTAACTGAGGGGGGGGGTCTGTAACTGAGGGGGGATCTGTAACTGAGGGGGTATCTGTAACTGAGGGGGTGTCTGTAACTGAGGGGGTGTCTGTTACTGAGGGGGTGTCTGTTACTGAGGGGGTGTCTGTTACTGAGGGGGGTCTGTTACTGAGGGGGGTCTGTTACTGAGGGGGGTGTCTGTACTGAGGGGGGTGTCTGTAACTGAGGGGTGTCTGCACTGAGGTGGGGGTGTCTGTACTGAGGGGGAGGTTCATACTGAGGGAGGCGGGTCTATATTGATGGCGGGGAGTCTGTACTTAGTGGAGCGGGTTTGTACTGAGGGAGGGGATCTATACTGTGGGAGTGGAGTCTGTAGTTGTTGGGGGGTGACACCATTTTTTTTCGCACCGGGTGACACCAACCCTAGTTACGCCACTTGGGATAACCCTTCCCTATGTTTTCCAAAAAGCTTAAAAATATATTTTTTGGCTGGACCTACACTTAAACAATGTACCTGTTCAAAATTAAAAAACAGATTCTACTTAAGAACAAACCTACAGTCCCTGTCTTGTATGCACCGCCTGTATACGGCTGTTCAGAGTATATAGGGCCTTTTTTATTTTGTGTGCGGGGTTCCCCTTAATATCCATACAAGACCCAAAGGGGCTGGTAATGGGCTGGGGTGGGGGGGGGGTGATGGGGTAGCTATGCCATTTTTCTCAAAGATTTTCATCCATATTACCGGGACCAGACATTACATTAAAGCCGCAAGCAGTTTTAAATGGCTTTTTTTCCTTTAGAAATGTCATTTTGTGCAGGAACAGTTCTAAACACGGGAAACACATGCCACTTCACAGGCATACTTTAGACACCCCCCAGGTACGATATTTAAAGGAATATTTGCCTTTTTTTTTTCACTTTATGCATCATTAAAATGACTGCTCCCGAAAAACGGCCGTTTTTAAAGCTTCGTTTTGTATTGATACATGTTCCCTGGGGCAGAACCCGGGTCCCCAAACCCTTTTTAGGACAATAACATGCATATTAGTCATTATAATTAGCACTTTAGATTTCAAACGTTCGCGTTTATTGTATTTAATAGGGTTCTAACGTTCGCGCAAACTTTCGGTCCGTTCGAAGGTTCTGGTGCGAACCGAACGGGGGGGTGTTCGGCTCATCCCTAGTTCTGACGCTTGCAGATACTACCAGCTTGCCTGGCTGCCTTGCCTACCAGCCCACCTCGCTGCTTCTGAAGAACTCCCCAGGACAAAGAATTGGGATTTAGAACAACGATGTCCATGGAAAGTATGTTACGTCTGGCATTCTCTTCTCTTGTATGTCCCTGGGTGTGCTGAGTTACGCACACTGTCCTTTGCTCCCCACTGCACTGGGCAACAATCCTGTTCAGGCCTCCAACTGATCAGATCTTCCCATGCTAGCACAGATGTCTTCTGCACAAGACCCAAAGGTAATGGAGATTCCTCTCTTAGGCTTCCTCTGATTCCTTTCCTCACTTCCAGCCTGGAGGCAGAGCCCCTAGACCCGGGGTCCCCTCCCAAGCCACACAACAGCAACCTCTGCACGCCATCTTCCATGACTCTCTTCCTGCTCAGGCTCCACCATATTTTAGGGCTGACCCAGCCACCCTGCCAGTGTCTTCTGCCTTGGGATTGACCAGATTCCCTCAAGCATGCAGATCAGGACCTCCTACCCTTCGCCCACTAACTTCCAGAAGCTTCTCCAAGCTTCTAGAACCAGGGAGAGGTACCAGAGACCTGCCCTGCAGAGCCCTCTAGACTGACCTGGAGTAACACGACTCAATTACAGACTCACACAGCTACCATGAGTCAACAAAATAAATAATACTAGAAGGTGCTGCACTAATATTCTATTCTTAATACCACTATTGTGGTATTAATCTAATCTCTGTATATAATCCACGTTAGGTTTGCAAAAAGATATAGAAGCAGCTGAAGCCATTTCAAAACATTTCATGAGTTACTTTTGTTGAAGCTAAACTCAAGGCAAAACAAATATTTTCTATTGCTATTAATATTATTATTATACAGGATTTATATAGCGACAACAGTTTGTGTAGGGCTTTACAAAATGGAGCTAAGACAGTTACAATACAATTCAATACAAGAGGAATCAGAGGGCCCTGCTTGTGAGACTGTACAAACTAAAAGGAAAGGGTCAAGTGATATTTGAGCTGATGGCAAAAAATTTAAGTACAGTTTATTAGTTCGAGAAAGGATAGGCTTCTAGGAATTGGTGAGCTTTCAGGGACCACCTAAGGGTGGCTAGAGTAGAAGATAGTCAGACAGATTGTAAGTAGTTACAGAGGATGTCTAAATACTAGAGATTTCTAAATTCTTACTTGAATCTTGGTGCCTTTGTTTATTTCTTCCAGATCTTCAACAAAATCCATCTTGAAACAATGTCTAAAGCCTAGTACACACGGCCGAGATTCTCGTCAGGAAAAAAAAACATTGTTTTTCCTGACGAGATTCTTGACAAGAATCTTGTGCCGGCTGAGTGTACACACGTACGATTCAAAACAACCGCCATTCTTTTGAATGGCGCGAACGCGGTGACGTCATCGACTACGACGAGCATGCGCTCGTCACATTCGATGCCGTCGCTGCCATCTTGCTTCACCCTACCTATGCCTTGGAAGCTACCGCGCATGCGTCAATGTCATTTCGAGCATGCGTGGGTTTCCATGGCGACAGGTAAGTATACACACTCTCGGGTTTCTCGTCAGGAAACAGGCCGACGTGAATCCCGACGAGAAAATAGAGAGCAGGTTCTCTATTTTTCTCGTCGAGATTCTGAGCAGTTTTCTTGACGAGAAACCTGAAAGCCTCGTACACACGCACGGTTTACTCGGCTAGAAAGCTCTCCCAGCAGTTTTCTTGTTGTTTCTTGCCGAGAAAACCGGCCGTGTGTACGAGGCTTCAGTTTTGCCTCTGTACAAGCGCTTCTTGTAATACAGACTGGACACTGCTGCTCTTTCAACTTGACCTCTACTATTAGGCCTCGTACACACGACAGGTTTTCTCGGCAAGAAATGACAAGAAAACTGCTGGCATAGCTCTCTTGCCGAGAAAACCGTGCGTGTGTACGAGGCTTTCAGGTTTCTCGTCAAGAAAACTGCCCAGAATCTCGACGAGAAAAATAGAGAACCTGCTCTCTATTTTCTCATCGGGATTCTTGTCGGCCTGTTTCCTGACGAGAAACCCGAGAGTGTGTATACTTACCTGTCGCTGTGGAAACCCGCGCATGCTCGAAATGACTTTGACGCATGCGCGGTAGCTTCCTAGGCATAGGTAGGGTGTAGCAAGATGGCGGCGACGGCATCGAATGTGACGAGCGCATGCTCGTCGTAGTCTATGACGTCACCGCATTCGTTCCATTCAAAAGAACGGCGGTTCTTTTGAATGGAGTGTGTGTACACTCGGCCAGGACAAGATTCTTGTCAAGAATCTCGTCAGGAAAAACAATGGATTTTTTCCTGACGAGATTCTCAGCCGTGTGTACTAGGCTTCAAGCCTAATAGGGGTGAACCACATCAGAGGGACCTGGCCACAGGTAGGGACTGGCTGAATAAAGCATCTATGATGGTGATGTCAGAATGCAGCCTCAATTTTTATGTCATCACACTAAGTTGAGTGGGTACGAGCTCCCTGAAGCAAGTACCTGGCCTGAGACCAGAGAACTACGCGAGGGCAGTTTTGGTATTCCACAACAAGATGATATATGGATTTTCTAAAGCATCCGGTGAACTAGAAGTTTTTGTGCCCAGAGTTCAACTTTAAGAGCAATGTGTTAACATACTGTACTCTTTTGGTTGTTAAAGTTCTGTCATCTGTTCATTTCATTCTGTTCTATAATATGTTAATTTAAACCAAATCACAGATGGAAACGGCCACATAGCGCTATGTCCATTGCACAAACTCACAGCCCATGAACTCCCAGGTTACTCCTTCATTTAAATTTAGCCCAAATCATATTTCTATAATCCTTTATTTCAAACCAGTAATTTTGACTCATTGCTGGATTCACTGTACTGGCCAGAAGCTCTGTGTATGAAAATGGCACCTTGAATGCAGGCCCACAGACAGACCTTTTTCTCTGCTCTGGCCTCCCTGATAATACCCCATGAATGTTCAGTGTGCAGCACAGCACCAAGGTTAGTCCTGTTAGATTTCACTTAAAATATGACTAAACTGGCATCATAAAAGACTATCAACAAATGCTGTATTACATGCTGTTCATACTCACTCAGTCACTATGGGATTAATTTTCTGTATTCTGCAAAAAACCTGGTTGACCCTGCTGTTCTCTGTCTCCCCCTTCAGTCCAAGCCCACAATGCAGCTACGGATTTTGCAAAGCAGTGGTGGCACCTTTGTACATGCCCAGTGAGATTCTATGCTGAGAATTTCCTCCATATCACATCTGAGCAGCCCATGTGACTATGCAGTCACACATGTGGGTGTATACACAGTGGTAAATGACAGCCCACTCCCTCCCTCCTCCTCCATGTCCACCAACCAGCTAAACACAATAGGGGTTGGATATTACATGTAGATTGATGGAGGCTTCACCTACCTCTTATTCTAAGACACAGACTGAAGGAGCATGACACGCCTGTGGCTGACAGAAATCCATCCACACTATGTTATAGCCAAAAAATATAAAAGATTTGATATATAAATATATTTGTGTGACAATTTAAAACAGTTTATTATTGATATTATTTATTTATTTTTACTCTGTATTCCTAAAGCTGTTTTTTTTTTTAACATGTGACCAGCCAGCAGCATAGGACTAGAAGCTCCTCCTGCTTATGTCTCCCTGCAGACAGGCTTGGAAAGAGCTGGGCCATTTGACAGCTGTAAATCGATTAGGAAAAAGGTAGTTAGATCATCACCCATATACAGAAATAGAAGGGACAATGTAAAGTAAACAGTGTGTGTTAAGTATTACATTAAGCTGTAACATGTTTTCATGTTTCACTTGTTGACAGCCCAATGATACCACCACAGCTCATGGCCATGGCTCACCAGCCATATACTACACCAACCAGTTCAAAGTACTTTTTAATTGCTTTACCAATTGAAAGCTAAGGGAAACTGTACATTGTACATTCCACCTCAAAACTAAAGCCATGTACACACGACCAGTTTTCCTGCCAGGAAAACTGGCAAGAGAGCTTTTGGCCGGGAAAACCGGACGTGTGTATGCTTCCTCGCAGTTTTCCCGACAGGAAAACTGTCTGGAATCCCGGTGGGAAAATAGAGAACCTGCTCTATATTTTCCCGTCGGGATTCCCAGCGTTTTTTTTTCTGACAGATTTACTACTACTTTCCTATGGGAAACCCTGCGAGGCAGTGCCGATAGAGCATACACACGGCCGGGATTCCTGGCCAAAGCTCTCATGGCAGTTTTCCTGCCGGGAAACCTGGACGTGTGTAGGGGGAAAAAGCTATCGAGCAGGTTCTCGGCTTTCCCCTCGGTTTTCCCGGCTGACTTTTTACTGGCGGGAAAACCGAGCGTGTGTACAGGGCTTAATAGTCAGAATAAACAGGGATTATGGATATTTGGATCATACATATGTTTTCTGCATTCTGGACCTCTAGTAAAATCTAACTAAGGTTTCATTCATTGCTTTTTATTAGCTTAATCAGTACAAAACGGTTATATATATATATATATATATATATATATATATATATATATATATACTGTGAGGGGGTTAGCTCGGCAGCGGGTGTGTGTGACCCCCGGGATGGGCTCCCCACACAAAAACAGGCCCAGCAAACTGAGGTTTTGGTTTTCAAAATCAAAAAGGTGCGGTTTATTTTCTATTTACAGTGACAAAACACAGCAAAGCAAAAGAAACATAAACAAAATAAATCCTGGTCAACTTGACCTCTGACTAAACATACAGGTTTCCTAACTAACAACTGGGATCAGCCTAGTGCTGTCCTAGTCCCTAAGTCCCTGGTTTTAAATGTCCAAGCAAATAGCCACACAGGCTTTGTCTCACCGCACAGGGGTTCACTCTCCCTAGACAGTCCACACAGGTCTGGGTCCAGGCATGAGCAAACACCTAATGAATCTGGGAGTTCTTATAGAGGCCTAAATGAGCTGACAAGCTTCAGCTGGTCTCATCAACTCCCTGTCTGCACGACGCCCCACACTCTCCCTAGAGGTATGAGTCATCCATGAGCCCACTAGCCTCAGCTGGGCTTATACAACTCTCCACCTAGTTGTATAAGTCGGCGTAAAGCCTGAATCTGGGCGAAATATATCTACCCCCCTGGATGCAACCAGGTGACTTTACCTTCCTGCTGTCACATACCCCCCCCTCTTGTTTTAACCTCGGGGTTGGAACACCAGCAATCAGGCATTCATGTACTCGAGACAAAGCATCCACATTCCCCATTTGAACGCCAGGGCGATGCTTTACTGTGAAGTTGAATTCCTGGAGGGCCAGGAACCACCTATTCACTCTTCTATTTGTTTCCTTGTTTTGAGCCATCCACTTTAACGGAGCGTGATCCGTAACCATGTCAAAGTGCCTACCTAGCAGGTAGTACCGAAGGGAATCTAGAGCCCACTTCACCGCTAAACACTCCTTTTCAACGGTGGCGTAATTTACCTCATGGGACTTCAACTTCCTGCTGAGGTAAATGACTGGGTGCTCTTCCCCGTTCCAGACCTGGGACAATACTGCTCCTAACCCCACATCTGACGCATTACTTTGTACGACAAAGTCTTTAGAGAAGTCGGGTGAGTACAACACTGGCTGGCTACATAAGGCTTGTTTCAAGAATTGGAATGCTGCCTCAGCCTCGGGGGTCCATTTAATCATGAACGACCCTTTCCCCTTCGTCAGGTTGGTTAGGGGCACAGCCTTAGAAGCAAAGTGGGGAATGAATCGCCGATAATACCCAGCGATTCCCAGAAAGGCTCGTACCTGCTTCTTGCTGTTGGGACGTGGCCAACTCTGGATGGCCTCGACTTTGTTGAGTTGGGTTATATAGAAATATGAAGGTATTGGGACTTTTAAGGTGCAACAACTACACAATATTCAATATAAAAAATATAATTTTATTACAAAAAAATATATATGAAAATTCATATGTACAAATATACATGAACCATCAAAATAAACATAATAGAGTTTCCAAAGTGCATACAGACAAAATTCTCTACATGTTTCGCCATTTTGTAGGCTTCCTCAGGAGTTTGTCATGCAAATACTGGAAACAAAAAAAGAAAAATAATAAATACATAATATTATTAACTCAAATTTCAAACTCAAAATTACAAAACAGAATATTATTAAGAAAAAAAGGATAACTGAAAACCATAACCAGCCCAATGGTTGCTCAAAAGTTCATCTCAAAATTAGATCTATTTATTCAAGGTATATGACCTTATTAGTATCAGTTGTAAGTACATTACCTGTAAATTTTGATGGTACAATCTAAAATGAAGAATGACCAGATAGCCAATGAGCTATCCCACACGGGGGGCGCCCGTAAGGAGGGGATCATATGGTGTATCATAGAGGGGGAGAAATACTGGCACAAATAACCACCCGGATATTACTAGCACAGGAACAGAGGGCCATCTGGGGGAAATTACAAAGAAAATTCGAATGAAGTCAAATAACAATCTATGTATAAGAGTAAAGGCGTCTAATCTAGTTATACGGCACATACCCCATCAGTATTTACCTGTTTATGGCTGTTGATAGTAAAAAATATAAATTAGAATAGGCAAAAAAGGGGGCAGTATCTCCAAAGTACCCCAATCAGTGTCCACTCTAAAGGAAACAGAAATAGTGGAAATTACTATAAATATATGTAATAATCCCCTCTAGTTGGTAATCAGAATTTTAATTTTTAGCCATATACTTGCTAGCTGATATATACCTGGTTAATCCAATTGGATAAAGTGTGTCCACATTAGGGCATCTCTGCCGAAAAACTTGTTTTACAAAACCGATCAATCAGTTTACTGAAAAAATAAAATATAAAAACCATTTGGGATTAAAGACCAAAGTAAACCAGACAACAGGATAAAAACCAATGTTGCCCATAAAGAGATCTAGTGCCTAAGTAATTTACCTTTGACTGATATCTAAGAACGTCTTCTCCCCAGAGTGTTGGTCATGCTACTGATTTACAAGGCTGCGATCCGGACTATATACCCCCCCTCCCCCTTCCCATTGGACGCACAATGGCGCCAAATCAATGGGCGGAGCGGGCACGTCAGTTCCGACATCACCCATCGTCAGATCCGACCCGGAAGTGACAATTCCACCACTGAAAAACCGGAGACGTCCGCCGGAAGCACCACCCTGCTCATCAGGAGAAAACATCCTGACGAGCTGGACGCACCATAAGACGGATCCGGAAGGGGAAAAAACATGCCTAAAGTATAGAAAAGGGCAGACTTCCTTTTAAAATCACGGCAGAAAGGGCACATTGGATGTTAAAAAATGGGGCCAGGATATCCGGTGGGCTTAGTCAGATGGCGCTCAGATTGTCTCCCAAAGGAGAACAAAGAGAAACGCCCTGGGCGCCCATATGATCACCAAATCCCCCCCAAAAAAGAAAAGGGAAACGCCACCCTAAAAAATGTGGTAAACTCAATTGAAATCAATTACATATAATGCAGATTTATCAATGATTAAAGAGAGCCCCTATGGAATATAGAAATGGTACATTCAGTCACCTGTACATAAAGACAAATTTAATAAACAAAAATAAAAATAACAAAACAAAATTTAATTTGTTTTAAACAGAGTCTACATATACAGCATAACGATTTTTTTCCTACAAAAAGGGTTTGAAACTGATGGACTCATTTAACCCGGGATACATAGTAGCTCTCAAGGTATGTATCCATCTGGTTTCTCGTTGTAGGAGATTTTTGTCCACATCCCCACCTCTTTCATTAAGAGGTATGTATTCTAAAGCAAAGAATTTAATCTTTGACAGATCGAAGGAGTGGAAAAGACCACTATGTCTACTAATAGGAGTCTCCATTTTTTTCTTTTGAATGAGAGATACATGGTCTCTCATTCTGTGAAAGAAAGGCCTCTTCGTTTTACCAACATAGAAGGCCTTACAATCACAGATCATCAAATAAATTACGCCAATTGACTGGCAATTGCTAAAGAAATTTGGTCTATACGTAACTCCATTAGGGAGAACTATTTCAGTAGAATCATATATAAACCTGCAAAATTCACAATGACCACATGGGGCCGAACCCTTTCTACTCTCAACCCTCTTGATTTGGAGATGGCTATGAACTAGTTGATCTTTTAAAGACCTAGATTTTCTATAGGTAATTTGGGGAAATGGCTTAATATATTTGGAGATAATCTCATCTGTTGCTAGCAAAGGCCAGAATTTTTCAATAATTTTTCTTACTTTCTGATGTTCACCAGAGAACCTGGTAATTAATCGTACCGTTTGGTCAGTAGTTTGAGGTTTCTTAGGATGTATTAGCTCTTTCCTGTTTTTATTTTTTGCTCGTTTATAGGCTTTTTTGAGGGTTGAACGACTATACCCTCTAGCAATTAGTCGAGATTGGAGGGCAGAGGCCTCCGTCTCGAAATCTACTTCCTTACTACAATTTCTTCGAATTCGTAAATACTGACTGTATGGGATACTTTGTACCAGAGTCCTGGGATGAGAACTTGTGGCATGCAGGATGGTATTGCCTGAAGAGGGCTTTCTATATAATGAAGAGCCCAAGGTGCCATCAGAGTTTAAGTAAATAGAAATATCCAGAAAATTTATCACATTCTGGTCACAAATCATCGTAAATTTGAGATTAAAGGAATTTACAGCTAATGAAGACATAAAAGATGTCAATTCCTCTAAGGAGCCAGTCCACACAACAAAAATGTCATCGATAAAGCGTCGCCATATCAAGACTTTATCAAAAAACATTTCAAATGATTCTAAAGAAAAAATCTCCCGTTCCCACCCCCCCAGGTACAGGTTGGCGTACGACGGGGCACACTTGGTCCCCATCGCAACACCCTGCACCTGGAGGTAGTGGGAACGGTCGAAAACAAAAATATTGTTGGTAAGTATGAACAGCAACAATTCCAAAATGAAATTGTTGTAGGGCCTGGCTCCAGGTCCTCTCTCCGAGAGGAAGCCGTCTATAACTTTAATACCCCTAGTGTGGGGGATAGAGTTATAGAGGGCTTCAACGTCTATAGCTACTAGCCATGACCCCGGTGGTACACATAGACCATCCAAAGATCTCAGTAGATCGGCGGTGTCTTGAATGTAGGAACTTAAAGAACCTACATGGGGCCTCAAATAGTCGTCTACCAGCTTACTAGCTGGTTCTGTAAGGCAACCAATCCCTGACACAATCGGACGGCCAGGGGGATTTTCCAAATTTTTGTGCACCTTTGGCAGAGCATAAAACGTGGGAAGTCTCGGCTTATCAATAACCAAGAATTCACACGTCTTTTTGTCTATAAGGTTATCACAAAATGCCCGATTAATGAGAATACGGTATTTTGTCTCCGCATATTTTACCTGTGCAAAAGGAATAGAGCGATACCAACTTTTATTTGAAAGGAGGTTCATGACCATCTGCTTATATTTGTTTAAATCCATTACCACTATGTTACCTCCTTTATCCGAGGGTTTTATCACTAATTGTTCGTTCTGTTTTAAAGATAACACGGCTTTTTGTTGGGATGGCTTAAGGTTGGTATTTCTTCTAAACCTTTTCCAATTGGTACTCTGTAGTTCCTTTGTAACTTGTTGGGTGAATGCCCAAATGTTGGGGTTTCCTTGGAGAGTAGGAAAGGTCCTGGATTTCGGTTTATATAGATTAGGTGGAGGAAAAATTCTCTCCGTGGAAATCTCATCTACGAGGCCAGACTGGGGTTCCTCAAGGGGGTCATCTAGTGGATTACCTTCTTCCCATAATTCCATTAATTCATTTATTGCCTGAATCTCCTTAATTGTTTTATTTTGCCAAAGATCTTCCCCCATGGAATCCATGGGAGAACGTTGATAATCCCTGTCAAACATAATCTTAAAAGTAAGTTTTCTCGCAAAGAGGTTGACGTCCTTTATAATTTCAAAGGCATCAACCTCCTGATCAGGACAAAAAGTCAGGCCAAGGCCCAAAACCTCCGTCTGATCCGGTGTAAGTAAATGTGAAGACAAATTAATTACTTGGAAATTACTTTGGAAGTTGCTTTGAGTGCCTGTGAAGGAATGGGTGTCTTTTTGTTGTCCACAATTGGGGGTGGTGAAAAGATTGGCGCAGTGCGAAGATCCCCTATATTGGGGATTTGAAAGTCCCCCGAAGGGGTAACTATTGATTGATTTAACTTCGGTGCATTAAGAATATTAGAAAAACTGGGTGTGGATAAATTAAGGTGACCATCACCTGTGGGATGAGTGGGAGGGGGTACATTTTTGGACTGTGAACGTAAACCCTGACGATTCATGTCCTGTTGAGTACGTTTAGAAAGCGCTGACATCGAAGGTGCTCGATCAGTCTTTCTTTTATTAGAACTAGCTGACATGTTTGAGGCATTACCTGGTAGGGACGAGGAAGATAAAGATGATTCATCAGAATCAGTGGCTTCCTGATTTTTATTTGTTTGCTTACGAGCTGAGGATTTGGATTTCCTCCATTGGTTTTCAGTAGTCCACCGATAGGCTGTGTTTGATTCATATGCCAGACGATCCCTATAGTATTTTTTATCCTTAGTTTTAAGGATATTGGAGACAAAAGACTCCAAATGTTTTTCTAAGAGAGCCTCTCTATTAGAGAAGGTTTCCTCCGTAGTCAAGTTGGAATTTTCAACATACAATTTTTCTATGTCGTTATTGACTATCTCTAAATCTTTAGCATAGTTTTGGCAAAGAGCCTCCATCATCTTAAATGAACATGACTGTAAGTTTGATTCCCAGTCTAATTTGAATTCTGTCTCCACTTTAAATATATTAGGAAAAATCTGTATACGTAATCCCCACGGTACAATTTTATCCTCTAAATATTTCAAGAAATACCTGCGATTCCAAAAAATACGTGCTTTCTTTTCCAATAAACGTTGAAGGCTATTGAAAAAGCGTTCAAGGGTAATCCCACCAAATGTAGACCCTTGGGCTAGATGGATTTTAGTCATAAGGCCATCAAATGCCGACCCTCTATAGGTAGCCATGCTGATTGAAAAGACTCTGTTATACAAAATAGAAACTATAAAAGGATTAATCTTTAAACCCAATTCAAAAGAATAATCTAATGAACTACAAAAATGATATAGAGGTGACAGGTAGAAAATGAGCGTTTGCCACCCGGTATAATCACAAGGAGAAATTGAAAATAATACCTGTCACCTGTATCTCATAGGCACCACATCCCTTCATTACGAAGCTATATAGAAATATGAAGGTATTGGGACTTTTAAGGTGCAACAACTACACAATATTCAATATAAAAAATATAATTTTATTACAAAAAAATATATATGAAAATTCATATGTACAAATATACATGAACCATCAAAATAAACATAATAGAGTTTCCAAAGTGCATACAGACAAAATTCTCTACATGTTTCGCCATTTTGTAGGCTTCCTCAGGAGTTTGTCATGCAAATACTGGAAACAAAAAAAGAAAAATAATAAATACATAATATTATTAACTCAAATTTCAAACTCAAAATTACAAAACAGAATATTATTAAGAAAAAAAGGATAACTGAAAACCATAACCAGCCCAATGGTTGCTCAAAAGTTCATCTCAAAATTAGATCTATTTATTCAAGGTATATGACCTTATTAGTATCAGTTGTAAGTACATTACCTGTAAATTTTGATGGTACAATCTAAAATGAAGAATGACCAGATAGCCAATGAGCTATCCCACACGGGGGGCGCCCGTAAGGAGGGGATCATATGGTGTATCATAGAGGGGGAGAAATACTGGCACAAATAACCACCCGGATATTACTAGCACAGGAACAGAGGGCCATCTGGGGGAAATTACAAAGAAAATTCGAATGAAGTCAAATAACAATCTATGTATAAGAGTAAAGGCGTCTAATCTAGTTATACGGCACATACCCCATCAGTATTTACCTGTTTATGGCTGTTGATAGTAAAAAATATAAATTAGAATAGGCAAAAAAGGGGGCAGTATCTCCAAAGTACCCCAATCAGTGTCCACTCTAAAGGAAACAGAAATAGTGGAAATTACTATAAATATATGTAATAATCCCCTCTAGTTGGTAATCAGAATTTTAATTTTTAGCCATATACTTGCTAGCTGATATATACCTGGTTAATCCAATTGGATAAAGTGTGTCCACATTAGGGCATCTCTGCCGAAAAACTTGTTTTACAAAACCGATCAATCAGTTTACTGAAAAAATAAAATATAAAAACCATTTGGGATTAAAGACCAAAGTAAACCAGACAACAGGATAAAAACCAATGTTGCCCATAAAGAGATCTAGTGCCTAAGTAATTTACCTTTGACTGATATCTAAGAACGTCTTCTCCCCAGAGTGTTGGTCATGCTACTGATTTACAAGGCTGCGATCCGGACTATATACCCCCCCTCCCCCTTCCCATTGGACGCACAATGGCGCCAAATCAATGGGCGGAGCGGGCACGTCAGTTCCGACATCACCCATCGTCAGATCCGACCCGTAAGTGACAATTCCACCACTGAAAAACCGGAGACGTCCGCCGGAAGCACCACCCCGCTCATCAGGAGAAAACATCCTGACGAGCTGGACGCACCATAAGACGGATCCGGAAGGGGAAAAAACATGCCTAAAGTATAGAAAAGGGCAGACTTCCTTTTAAAATCACGGCAGAAAGGGCACATTGGATGTTAAAAAATGGGGCCAGGATATCCGGTGGGCTTAGTCAGATGGCGCTCAGATTGTCTCCCAAAGGAGAACAAAAAGAAACGCCCTGGGCGCCCATATGATCACCAAATCCCCCCCAAAAAAGAAAAGGGAAACGCCACCCTAAAAAATGTGGTAAACTCAATTGAAATCAATTACATATAATGCAGATTTATCAATGATTAAAGAGAGCCCCTATGGAATATAGAAATGGTACATTCAGTCACCTGTACATAAAGACAAATTTAATAAACAAAAATAAAAATAACAAAACAAAATTTAATTTGTTTTAAACAGAGTCTACATATACAGCATAACGATTTTTTTCCTACAAAAAGGGTTTGAAACTGATGGACTCATTTAACCCGGGATACATAGTAGCTCTCAAGGTATGTATCCATCTGGTTTCTCGTTGTAGGAGATTTTTGTCCACATCCCCACCTCTTTCATTAAGAGGTATGTATTCTAAAGCAAAGAATTTAATCTTTGACAGATCGAAGGAGTGGAAAAGACCACTATGTCTACTAATAGGAGTCTCCATTTTTTTCTTTTGAATGAGAGATACATGGTCTCTCATTCTGTGAAAGAAAGGCCTCTTCGTTTTACCAACATAGAAGGCCTTACAATCACAGATCATCAAATAAATTACGCCAATTGACTGGCAATTGCTAAAGAAATTTGGTCTATACGTAACTCCATTAGGGAGAACTATTTCAGTAGAATCATATATAAACCTGCAAAATTCACAATGACCACATGGGGCCGAACCCTTTCTACTCTCAACCCTCTTGATTTGGAGATGGCTATGAACTAGTTGATCTTTTAAAGACCTAGATTTTCTATAGGTAATTTGGGGAAATGGCTTAATATATTTGGAGATAATCTCATCTGTTGCTAGCAAAGGCCAGAATTTTTCAATAATTTTTCTTACTTTCTGATGTTCACCAGAGAACCTGGTAATTAATCGTACCGTTTGGTCAGTAGTTTGAAGTTTCTTAGGATGTATTAGCTCTTTCCTGTTTTTATTTTTTGCTCGTTTATAGGCTTTTTTGAGGGTTGAACGACTATACCCTCTAGCAATTAGTCGAGATTGGAGGGCAGAGGCCTCCGTCTCGAAATCTACTTCCTTACTACAATTTCTTCGAATTCGTAAATACTGACTGTATGGGATACTTTGTACCAGAGTCCTGGGATGAGAACTTGTGGCATGCAGGATGGTATTGCCTGAAGAGGGCTTTCTATATAATGAAGAGCCCAAGGTGCCATCAGAGTTTAAGTAAATAGAAATATCCAGAAAATTTATCACATTCTGGTCACAAATCATCGTAAATTTGAGATTAAAGGAATTTACAGCTAATGAAGACATAAAAGATGTCAATTCCTCTAAGGAGCCAGTCCACACAACAAAAATGTCATCAATAAAGCGTCGCCATATCAAGACTTTATCAAAAAACATTTCAAATGATTCTAAAGAAAAAATCTCCCGTTCCCACCCCCCCAGGTACAGGTTGGCGTACGACGGGGCACACTTGGTCCCCATCGCAACACCCTGCACCTGGAGGTAGTGGGAACGGTCGAAAACAAAAATATTGTTGGTAAGTATGAACAGCAACAATTCCAAAATGAAATTGTTGTAGGGCCTGGCTCCAGGTCCTCTCTCCGAGAGGAAGCCGTCTATAACTTTAATACCCCTAGTGTGGGGGATAGAGTTATAGAGGGCTTCAACGTCTATAGCTACTAGCCATGACCCCGGTGGTACACATAGACCATCCAAAGATCTCAGTAGATCGGCGGTGTCTTGAATGTAGGAACTTAAAGAACCTACATGGGGCCTCAAATAGTCGTCTACCAGCTTACTAGCTGGTTCTGTAAGGCAACCAATCCCTGACACAATCGGACGGCCAGGGGGATTTTCCAAATTTTTGTGCACCTTTGGCAGAGCATAAAACGTGGGAAGTCTCGGCTTATCAATAACCAAGAATTCACACGTCTTTTTGTCTATAAGGTTATCACAAAATGCCCGATTAATGAGAATACGGTATTTTGTCTCCGCATATTTTACCTGTGCAAAAGGAATAGAGCGATACCAACTTTTATTTGAAAGGAGGTTCATGACCATCTGCTTATATTTGTTTAAATCCATTACCACTATGTTACCTCCTTTATCCGAGGGTTTTATCACTAATTGTTCGTTCTGTTTTAAAGATAACACGGCTTTTTGTTGGGATGGCTTAAGGTTGGTATTTCTTCTAAACCTTTTCCAATTGGTACTCTGTAGTTCCTTTGTAACTTGTTGGGTGAATGCCCAAATGTTGGGGTTTCCTTGGAGAGTAGGAAAGGTCCTGGATTTCGGTTTATATAGATTAGGTGGAGGAAAAATTCTCTCCGTGGAAATCTCATCTACGAGGCCAGACTGGGGTTCCTCAAGGGGGTCATCTAGTGGATTACCTTCTTCCCATAATTCCATTAATTCATTTATTGCCTGAATCTCCTTAATTGTTTTATTTTGCCAAAGATCTTCCCCCATGGAATCCATGGGAGAACGTTGATAATCCCTGTCAAACATAATCTTAAAAGTAAGTTTTCTCGCAAAGAGGTTGACGTCCTTTATAATTTCAAAGGCATCAACCTCCTGATCAGGACAAAAAGTCAGGCCAAGGCCCAAAACCTCCGTCTGATCCGGTGTAAGTAAATGTGAAGACAAATTAATTACTTGGAAATTACTTTGGAAGTTGCTTTGAGTGCCTGTGAAGGAATGGGTGTCTTTTTGTTGTCCACAATTGGGGGTGGTGAAAAGATTGGCGCAGTGCGAAGATCCCCTATATTGGGGATTTGAAAGTCCCCCGAAGGGGTAACTATTGATTGATTTAACTTCGGTGCATTAAGAATATTAGAAAAACTGGGTGTGGATAAATTAAGGTGACCATCACCTGTGGGATGAGTGGGAGGGGGTACATTTTTGGACTGTGAACGTAAACCCTGACGATTCATGTCCTGTTGAGTACGTTTAGAAAGCGCTGACATCGAAGGTGCTCGATCAGTCTTTCTTTTATTAGAACTAGCTGACATGTTTGAGGCATTACCTGGTAGGGACGAGGAAGATAAAGATGATTCATCAGAATCAGTGGCTTCCTGATTTTTATTTGTTTGCTTACGAGCTGAGGATTTGGATTTCCTCCATTGGTTTTCAGTAGTCCACCGATAGGCTGTGTTTGATTCATATGCCAGACGATCCCTATAGTATTTTTTATCCTTAGTTTTAAGGATATTGGAGACAAAAGACTCCAAATGTTTTTCTAAGAGAGCCTCTCTATTAGAGAAGGTTTCCTCCGTAGTCAAGTTGGAATTTTCAACATACAATTTTTCTATGTCGTTATTGACTATCTCTAAATCTTTAGCATAGTTTTGGCAAAGAGCCTCCATCATCTTAAATGAACATGACTGTAAGTTTGATTCCCAGTCTAATTTGAATTCTGTCTCCACTTTAAATATATTAGGAAAAATCTGTATACGTAATCCCCACGGTACAATTTTATCCTCTAAATATTTCAAGAAATACCTGCGATTCCAAAAAATACGTGCTTTCTTTTCCAATAAACGTTGAAGGCTATTGAAAAAGCGTTCAAGGGTAATCCCACCAAATGTAGACCCTTGGGCTAGATGGATTTTAGTCATAAGGCCATCAAATGCCGACCCTCTATAGGTAGCCATGCTGATTGAAAAGACTCTGTTATACAAAATAGAAACTATAAAAGGATTAATCTTTAAACCCAATTCAAAAGAATAATCTAATGAACTACAAAAATGATATAGAGGTGACAGGTAGAAAATGAGCGTTTGCCACCCGGTATAATCACAAGGAGAAATTGAAAATAATACCTGTCACCTGTATCTCATAGGCACCACATCCCTTCATTACGAAGCTATATAGAAATATGAAGGTATTGGGACTTTTAAGGTGCAACAACTACACAATATTCAATATAAAAAATATAATTTTATTACAAAAAAATATATATGAAAATTCATATGTACAAATATACATGAACCATCAAAATAAACATAATAGAGTTTCCAAAGTGCATACAGACAAAATTCTCTACATGTTTCGCTCTATTCCTTTTGCACAGGTAAAATATGCGGAGACAAAATACCGTATTCTCATTAATCGGGCATTTTGTGATAACCTTATAGACAAAAAGACGTGTGAATTCTTGGTTATTGATAAGCCGAGACTTCCCACGTTTTATGCTCTGCCAAAGGTGCACAAAAATTTGGAAAATCCCCCTGGCCGTCCGATTGTGTCAGGGATTGGTTGCCTTACAGAACCAGCTAGTAAGCTGGTAGACGACTATTTGAGGCCCCATGTAGGTTCTTTAAGTTCCTACATTCAAGACACCGCCGATCTACTGAGATCTTTGGATGGTCTATGTGTACCACCGGGGTCATGGCTAGTAGCTATAGACGTTGAAGCCCTCTATAACTCTATCCCCCACACTAGGGGTATTAAAGTTATAGACGGCTTCCTCTCGGAGAGAGGACCTGGAGCCAGGCCCTACAACAATTTCATTTTGGAATTGTTGCTGTTCATACTTACCAACAATATTTTTGTTTTCGACCGTTCCCACTACCTCCAGGTGCAGGGTGTTGCGATGGGGACCAAGTGTGCCCCGTCGTACGCCAACCTGTACCTGGGGGGGTGGGAACGGGAGATTTTTTCTTTAGAATCATTTGAAATGTTTTTTGATAAAGTCTTGATATGGCGACGCTTTATCGATGACATTTTTGTTGTGTGGACTGGCTCCTTAGAGGAATTGACATCTTTTATGTCTTCATTAGCTGTAAATTCCTTTAATCTCAAATTTACGATGATTTGTGACCAGAATGTGATAAATTTTCTGGATATTTCTATTTACTTAAACTCTGATGGCACCTTGGGCTCTTCATTATATAGAAAGCCCTCTTCAGGCAATACCATCCTGCATGCCACAAGTTCTCATCCCAGGACTCTGGTACAAAGTATCCCATACAGTCAGTATTTACGAATTCGAAGAAATTGTAGTAAGGAAGTAGATTTCGAGACGGAGGCCTCTGCCCTCCAATCTCGACTAATTGCTAGAGGGTATAGTCGTTCAACCCTCAAAAAAGCCTATAAACGAGCAAAAAATAAAAACAGGAAAGAGCTAATACATCCTAAGAAACCTCAAACTACTGACCAAACGGTACGATTAATTACCAGGTTCTCTGGTGAACATCAGAAAGTAAGAAAAATTATTGAAAAATTCTGGCCTTTGCTAGCAACAGATGAGATTATCTCCAAATATATTAAGCCATTTCCCCAAATTACCTATAGAAAATCTAGGTCTTTAAAAGATCAACTAGTTCATAGCCATCTCCAAATCAAGAGGGTTGAGAGTAGAAAGGGTTCGGCCCCATGTGGTCATTGTGAATTTTGCAGGTTTATATATGATTCTACTGAAATAGTTCTCCCTAATGGAGTTACGTATAGACCAAATTTCTTTAGCAATTGCCAGTCAATTGGCGTAATTTATTTGATGATCTGTGATTGTAAGGCCTTCTATGTTGGTAAAACGAAGAGGCCTTTCTTTCACAGAATGAGAGACCATGTATCTCTCATTCAAAAGAAAAAAATGGAGACTCCTATTAGTAGACATAGTGGTCTTTTCCACTCCTTCGATCTGTCAAAGATTAAATTCTTTGCTTTAGAATACATACCTCTTAATGAAAGAGGTGGGGATGTGGACAAAAATCTCCTACAACGAGAAACCAGATGGATACATACCTTGAGAGCTACTATGTATCCCGGGTTAAATGAGTCCATCAGTTTCAAACCCTTTTTGTAGGAAAAAAATCGTTATGCTGTATATGTAGACTCTGTTTAAAACAAATTAAATTTTGTTTTGTTATTTTTATTTTTGTTTATTAAATTTGTCTTTATGTACAGGTGACTGAATGTACCATTTCTATATTCCATAGGGGCTCTCTTTAATCATTGATAAATCTGCATTATATGTAATTGATTTCAATTGAGTTTACCACATTTTTTAGGGTGGCGTTTCCCTTTTCTTTTTTGGGGGGGATTTGGTGATCATATGGGCGCCCAGGGCGTTTCTCTTTGTTCTCCTTTGGGAGACAATCTGAGCGCCATCTGACTAAGCCCACCGGATATCCTGGCCCCATTTTTTAACATCCAATGTGCCCTTTCTGCCGTGATTTTAAAAGGAAGTCTGCCCTTTTCTATACTTTAGGCATGTTTTTTCCCCTTCCGGATCCGTCTTATGGTGCGTCCAGCTCGTCAGGATGTTTTCTCCTGATGAGCGGGGTGGTGCTTCCGGCGGACGTCTCCGGTTTTTCAGTGGTGGAATTGTCACTTCCGGGTCGGATCTGACGATGGGTGATGTCGGAACTGACGTGCCCGCTCCGCCCATTGATTTGGCGCCATTGTGCGTCCAATGGGAAGGGGGAGGGGGGGTATATAGTCCGGATCGCAGCCTTGTAAATCAGTAGCATGACCAACACTCTGGGGAGAAGACGTTCTTAGATATCAGTCAAAGGTAAATTACTTAGGCACTAGATCTCTTTATGGGCAACATTGGTTTTTATCCTGTTGTCTGGTTTACTTTGGTCTTTAATCCCAAATGGTTTTTATATTTTATTTTTTCAGTAAACTGATTGATCGGTTTTGTAAAACAAGTTTTTCGGCAGAGATGCCCTAATGTGGACACACTTTATCCAATTGGATTAACCAGGTATATATCAGCTAGCAAGTATATGGCTAAAAATTAAAATTCTGATTACCAACTAGAGGGGATTATTACATATATTTATAGTAATTTCCACTATTTCTGTTTCCTTTAGAGTGGACACTGATTGGGGTACTTTGGAGATACTGCCCCCTTTTTTGCCTATTCTAATTTATATTTTTTACTATCAACAGCCATAAACAGGTAAATACTGATGGGGTATGTGCCGTATAACTAGATTAGACGCCTTTACTCTTATACATAGATTGTTATTTGACTTCATTCGAATTTTCTTTGTAATTTCCCCCAGATGGCCCTCTGTTCCTGTGCTAGTAATATCCGGGTGGTTATTTGTGCCAGTATTTCTCCCCCTCTATG
The DNA here is from genome assembly GCA_029206835.1 of Rana muscosa. Classification (NCBI taxonomy): domain Eukaryota; kingdom Metazoa; phylum Chordata; class Amphibia; order Anura; family Ranidae; genus Rana; species Rana muscosa. The sequence goes on from CM055121.1 coordinate 846,374,152, forward strand.
ATACACCATATGATCCCCTCCTTACGGGCGCCCCCCGTGTGGGATAGCTCATTGGCTATCTGGTCATTCTTCATTTTAGATTGTACCATCAAAATTTACAGGTAATGTACTTACAACTGATACTAATAAGGTCATATACCTTGAATAAATAGATCTAATTTTGAGATGAACTTTTGAGCAACCATTGGGCTGGTTATGGTTTTCAGTTATCCTTTTTTTCTTAATAATATTCTGTTTTGTAATTTTGAGTTTGAAATTTGAGTTAATAATATTATGTATTTATTATTTTTCTTTTTTTGTTTCCAGTATTTGCATGACAAACTCCTGAGGAAGCCTACAAAATGGCGAAACATGTAGAGAATTTTGTCTGTATGCACTTTGGAAACTCTATTATGTTTATTTTGATGGTTCATGTATATTTGTACATATGAATTTTCATATATATTTTTTTGTAATAAAATTATATTTTTTATATTGAATATTGTGTAGTTGTTGCACCTTAAAAGTCCCAATACCTTCATATTTCTATATAGCTTCGTAATGAAGGGATGTGGTGCCTATGAGATACAGGTGACAGGTATTATTTTCAATTTCTCCTTGTGATTATACCGGGTGGCAAACGCTCATTTTCTACCTGTCACCTCTATATCATTTTTGTAGTTCATTAGATTATTCTTTTGAATTGGGTTTAAAGATTAATCCTTTTATAGTTTCTATTTTGTATAACAGAGTCTTTTCAATCAGCATGGCTACCTATAGAGGGTCGGCATTTGATGGCCTTATGACTAAAATCCATCTAGCCCAAGGGTCTACATTTGGTGGGATTACCCTTGAACGCTTTTTCAATAGCCTTCAACGTTTATTGGAAAAGAAAGCACGTATTTTTTGGAATCGCAGGTATTTCTTGAAATATTTAGAGGATAAAATTGTACCGTGGGGATTACGTATACAGATTTTTCCTAATATATTTAAAGTGGAGACAGAATTCAAATTAGACTGGGAATCAAACTTACAGTCATGTTCATTTAAGATGATGGAGGCTCTTTGCCAAAACTATGCTAAAGATTTAGAGATAGTCAATAACGACATAGAAAAATTGTATGTTGAAAATTCCAACTTGACTACGGAGGAAACCTTCTCTAATAGAGAGGCTCTCTTAGAAAAACATTTGGAGTCTTTTGTCTCCAATATCCTTAAAACTAAGGATAAAAAATACTATAGGGATCGTCTGGCATATGAATCAAACACAGCCTATCGGTGGACTACTGAAAACCAATGGAGGAAATCCAAATCCTCAGCTCGTAAGCAAACAAATAAAAATCAGGAAGCCACTGATTCTGATGAATCATCTTTATCTTCCTCGTCCCTACCAGGTAATGCCTCAAACATGTCAGCTAGTTCTAATAAAAGAAAGACTGATCGAGCACCTTCGATGTCAGCGCTTTCTAAACGTACTCAACAGGACATGAATCGTCAGGGTTTACGTTCACAGTCCAAAAATGTACCCCCTCCCACTCATCCCACAGGTGATGGTCACCTTAATTTATCCACACCCAGTTTTTCTAATATTCTTAATGCACCGAAGTTAAATCAATCAATAGTTACCCCTTCGGGGGACTTTCAAATCCCCAATATAGGGGATCTTCGCACTGCGCCAATCTTTTCACCACCCCCAATTGTGGACAACAAAAAGACACCCATTCCTTCACAGGCACTCAAAGCAACTTCCAAAGTAATTTCCAAGTAATTAATTTGTCTTCACATTTACTTACACCGGATCAGACGGAGGTTTTGGGCCTTGGCCTGACTTTTTGTCCTGATCAGGAGGTTGATGCCTTTGAAATTATAAAGGACGTCAACCTCTTTGCGAGAAAACTTACTTTTAAGATTATGTTTGACAGGGATTATCAACGTTCTCCCATGGATTCCATGGGGGAAGATCTTTGGCAAAATAAAACAATTAAGGAGATTCAGGCAATAAATGAATTAATGGAATTATGGGAAGAAGGTAATCCACTAGATGACCCCCTTGAGGAACCCCAGTCTGGCCTCGTAGATGAGATTTCCACGGAGAGAATTTTTCCTCCACCTAATCTATATAAACCGAAATCCAGGACCTTTCCTACTCTCCAAGGAAACCCCAACATTTGGGCATTCACCCAACAAGTTACAAAGGAACTACAGAGTACCAATTGGAAAAGGTTTAGAAGAAATACCAACCTTAAGCCATCCCAACAAAAAGCCGTGTTATCTTTAAAACAGAACGAACAATTAGTGATAAAACCCTCGGATAAAGGAGGTAACATAGTGGTAATGGATTTAAACAAATATAAGCAGATGGTCATGAACCTCCTTTCAAATAAAAGTTGGTATCGCTCTATTCCTTTTGCACAGGTAAAATATGCGGAGACAAAATACCGTATTCTCATTAATCGGGCATTTTGTGATAACCTTATAGACAAAAAGACGTGTGAATTCTTGGTTATTGATAAGCCGAGACTTCCCACGTTTTATGCTCTGCCAAAGGTGCACAAAAATTTGGAAAATCCCCCTGGCCGTCCGATTGTGTCAGGGATTGGTTGCCTTACAGAACCAGCTAGTAAGCTGGTAGACGACTATTTGAGGCCCCATGTAGGTTCTTTAAGTTCCTACATTCAAGACACCGCCGATCTACTGAGATCTTTGGATGGTCTATGTGTACCACCGGGGTCATGGCTAGTAGCTATAGACGTTGAAGCCCTCTATAACTCTATCCCCCACACTAGGGGTATTAAAGTTATAGACGGCTTCCTCTCGGAGAGAGGACCTGGAGCCAGGCCCTACAACAATTTCATTTTGGAATTGTTGCTGTTCATACTTACCAACAATATTTTTGTTTTCGACCGTTCCCACTACCTCCAGGTGCAGGGTGTTGCGATGGGGACCAAGTGTGCCCCGTCGTACGCCAACCTGTACCTGGGGGGGTGGGAACGGGAGATTTTTTCTTTAGAATCATTTGAAATGTTTTTTGATAAAGTCTTGATATGGCGACGCTTTATCGATGACATTTTTGTTGTGTGGACTGGCTCCTTAGAGGAATTGACATCTTTTATGTCTTCATTAGCTGTAAATTCCTTTAATCTCAAATTTACGATGATTTGTGACCAGAATGTGATAAATTTTCTGGATATTTCTATTTACTTAAACTCTGATGGCACCTTGGGCTCTTCATTATATAGAAAGCCCTCTTCAGGCAATACCATCCTGCATGCCACAAGTTCTCATCCCAGGACTCTGGTACAAAGTATCCCATACAGTCAGTATTTACGAATTCGAAGAAATTGTAGTAAGGAAGTAGATTTCGAGACGGAGGCCTCTGCCCTCCAATCTCGACTAATTGCTAGAGGGTATAGTCGTTCAACCCTCAAAAAAGCCTATAAACGAGCAAAAAATAAAAACAGGAAAGAGCTAATACATCCTAAGAAACCTCAAACTACTGACCAAACGGTACGATTAATTACCAGGTTCTCTGGTGAACATCAGAAAGTAAGAAAAATTATTGAAAAATTCTGGCCTTTGCTAGCAACAGATGAGATTATCTCCAAATATATTAAGCCATTTCCCCAAATTACCTATAGAAAATCTAGGTCTTTAAAAGATCAACTAGTTCATAGCCATCTCCAAATCAAGAGGGTTGAGAGTAGAAAGGGTTCGGCCCCATGTGGTCATTGTGAATTTTGCAGGTTTATATATGATTCTACTGAAATAGTTCTCCCTAATGGAGTTACGTATAGACCAAATTTCTTTAGCAATTGCCAGTCAATTGGCGTAATTTATTTGATGATCTGTGATTGTAAGGCCTTCTATGTTGGTAAAACGAAGAGGCCTTTCTTTCACAGAATGAGAGACCATGTATCTCTCATTCAAAAGAAAAAAATGGAGACTCCTATTAGTAGACATAGTGGTCTTTTCCACTCCTTCGATCTGTCAAAGATTAAATTCTTTGCTTTAGAATACATACCTCTTAATGAAAGAGGTGGGGATGTGGACAAAAATCTCCTACAACGAGAAACCAGATGGATACATACCTTGAGAGCTACTATGTATCCCGGGTTAAATGAGTCCATCAGTTTCAAACCCTTTTTGTAGGAAAAAAATCGTTATGCTGTATATGTAGACTCTGTTTAAAACAAATTAAATTTTGTTTTGTTATTTTTATTTTTGTTTATTAAATTTGTCTTTATGTACAGGTGACTGAATGTACCATTTCTATATTCCATAGGGGCTCTCTTTAATCATTGATAAATCTGCATTATATGTAATTGATTTCAATTGAGTTTACCACATTTTTTAGGGTGGCGTTTCCCTTTTCTTTTTTGGGGGGGATTTGGTGATCATATGGGCGCCCAGGGCGTTTCTCTTTGTTCTCCTTTGGGAGACAATCTGAGCGCCATCTGACTAAGCCCACCGGATATCCTGGCCCCATTTTTTAACATCCAATGTGCCCTTTCTGCCGTGATTTTAAAAGGAAGTCTGCCCTTTTCTATACTTTAGGCATGTTTTTTCCCCTTCCGGATCCGTCTTATGGTGCGTCCAGCTCGTCAGGATGTTTTCTCCTGATGAGCGGGGTGGTGCTTCCGGCGGACGTCTCCGGTTTTTCAGTGGTGGAATTGTCACTTCCGGGTCGGATCTGACGATGGGTGATGTCGGAACTGACGTGCCCGCTCCGCCCATTGATTTGGCGCCATTGTGCGTCCAATGGGAAGGGGGAGGGGGGGTATATAGTCCGGATCGCAGCCTTGTAAATCAGTAGCATGACCAACACTCTGGGGAGAAGACGTTCTTAGATATCAGTCAAAGGTAAATTACTTAGGCACTAGATCTCTTTATGGGCAACATTGGTTTTTATCCTGTTGTCTGGTTTACTTTGGTCTTTAATCCCAAATGGTTTTTATATTTTATTTTTTCAGTAAACTGATTGATCGGTTTTGTAAAACAAGTTTTTCGGCAGAGATGCCCTAATGTGGACACACTTTATCCAATTGGATTAACCAGGTATATATCAGCTAGCAAGTATATGGCTAAAAATTAAAATTCTGATTACCAACTAGAGGGGATTATTACATATATTTATAGTAATTTCCACTATTTCTGTTTCCTTTAGAGTGGACACTGATTGGGGTACTTTGGAGATACTGCCCCCTTTTTTGCCTATTCTAATTTATATTTTTTACTATCAACAGCCATAAACAGGTAAATACTGATGGGGTATGTGCCGTATAACTAGATTAGACGCCTTTACTCTTATACATAGATTGTTATTTGACTTCATTCGAATTTTCTTTGTAATTTCCCCCAGATGGCCCTCTGTTCCTGTGCTAGTAATATCCGGGTGGTTATTTGTGCCAGTATTTCTCCCCCTCTATGATACACCATATGATCCCCTCCTTACAGGCGCCCCCCGTGTGGGATAGCTCATTGGCTATCTGGTCATTCTTCATTTTAGATTGTACCATCAAAATTTACAGGTAATGTACTTACAACTGATACTAATAAGGTCATATACCTTGAATAAATAGATCTAATTTTGAGATGAACTTTTGAGCAACCATTGGGCTGGTTATGGTTTTCAGTTATCCTTTTTTTCTTAATAATATTCTGTTTTGTAATTTTGAGTTTGAAATTTGAGTTAATAATATTATGTATTTATTATTTTTCTTTTTTTGTTTCCAGTATTTGCATGACAAACTCCTGAGGAAGCCTACAAAATGGCGAAACATGTAGAGAATTTTGTCTGTATGCACTTTGGAAACTCTATTATGTTTATTTTGATGGTTCATGTATATTTGTACATATGAATTTTCATATATATTTTTTTGTAATAAAATTATATTTTTTATATTGAATATTGTGTAGTTGTTGCACCTTAAAAGTCCCAATACCTTCATATTTCTATATAGCTTCGTAATGAAGGGATGTGGTGCCTATGAGATACAGGTGACAGGTATTATTTTCAATTTCTCCTTGTGATTATACCGGGTGGCAAACGCTCATTTTCTACCTGTCACCTCTATATCATTTTTGTAGTTCATTAGATTATTCTTTTGAATTGGGTTTAAAGATTAATCCTTTTATAGTTTCTATTTTGTATAACAGAGTCTTTTCAATCAGCATGGCTACCTATAGAGGGTCGGCATTTGATGGCCTTATGACTAAAATCCATCTAGCCCAAGGGTCTACATTTGGTGGGATTACCCTTGAACGCTTTTTCAATAGCCTTCAACGTTTATTGGAAAAGAAAGCACGTATTTTTTGGAATCGCAGGTATTTCTTGAAATATTTAGAGGATAAAATTGTACCGTGGGGATTACGTATACAGATTTTTCCTAATATATTTAAAGTGGAGACAGAATTCAAATTAGACTGGGAATCAAACTTACAGTCATGTTCATTTAAGATGATGGAGGCTCTTTGCCAAAACTATGCTAAAGATTTAGAGATAGTCAATAACGACATAGAAAAATTGTATGTTGAAAATTCCAACTTGACTACGGAGGAAACCTTCTCTAATAGAGAGGCTCTCTTAGAAAAACATTTGGAGTCTTTTGTCTCCAATATCCTTAAAACTAAGGATAAAAAATACTATAGGGATCGTCTGGCATATGAATCAAACACAGCCTATCGGTGGACTACTGAAAACCAATGGAGGAAATCCAAATCCTCAGCTCGTAAGCAAACAAATAAAAATCAGGAAGCCACTGATTCTGATGAATCATCTTTATCTTCCTCGTCCCTACCAGGTAATGCCTCAAACATGTCAGCTAGTTCTAATAAAAGAAAGACTGATCGAGCACCTTCGATGTCAGCGCTTTCTAAACGTACTCAACAGGACATGAATCGTCAGGGTTTACGTTCACAGTCCAAAAATGTACCCCCTCCCACTCATCCCACAGGTGATGGTCACCTTAATTTATCCACACCCAGTTTTTCTAATATTCTTAATGCACCGAAGTTAAATCAATCAATAGTTACCCCTTCGGGGGACTTTCAAATCCCCAATATAGGGGATCTTCGCACTGCGCCAATCTTTTCACCACCCCCAATTGTGGACAACAAAAAGACACCCATTCCTTCACAGGCACTCAAAGCAACTTCCAAAGTAATTTCCAAGTAATTAATTTGTCTTCACATTTACTTACACCGGATCAGACGGAGGTTTTGGGCCTTGGCCTGACTTTTTGTCCTGATCAGGAGGTTGATGCCTTTGAAATTATAAAGGACGTCAACCTCTTTGCGAGAAAACTTACTTTTAAGATTATGTTTGACAGGGATTATCAACGTTCTCCCATGGATTCCATGGGGGAAGATCTTTGGCAAAATAAAACAATTAAGGAGATTCAGGCAATAAATGAATTAATGGAATTATGGGAAGAAGGTAATCCACTAGATGACCCCCTTGAGGAACCCCAGTCTGGCCTCGTAGATGAGATTTCCACGGAGAGAATTTTTCCTCCACCTAATCTATATAAACCGAAATCCAGGACCTTTCCTACTCTCCAAGGAAACCCCAACATTTGGGCATTCACCCAACAAGTTACAAAGGAACTACAGAGTACCAATTGGAAAAGGTTTAGAAGAAATACCAACCTTAAGCCATCCCAACAAAAAGCCGTGTTATCTTTAAAACAGAACGAACAATTAGTGATAAAACCCTCGGATAAAGGAGGTAACATAGTGGTAATGGATTTAAACAAATATAAGCAGATGGTCATGAACCTCCTTTCAAATAAAAGTTGGTATCGCTCTATTCCTTTTGCACAGGTAAAATATGCGGAGACAAAATACCGTATTCTCATTAATCGGGCACCTTATAGACAAAAAGACGTGTGAATTCTTGGTTATTGATAAGCCGAGACTTCCCACGTTTTATGCTCTGCCAAAGGTGCACAAAAAAATTTGGAAAATCCCCCTGGCCGTCCGATTGTGTCAGGGATTGGTTGCCTTACAGAACCAGCTAGTAAGCTGGTAGACGACTATTTGAGGCCCCATGTAGGTTCTTTAAGTTCCTACATTCAAGACACCGCCGATCTACTGAGATCTTTGGATGGTCTATGTGTACCACCGGGGTCATGGCTAGTAGCTATAGACGTTGAAGCCCTCTATAACTCTATCCCCCACACTAGGAGTATTAAAGTTATAGACGGCTTCCTCTCGGAGAGAGGACCTGGAGCCAGGCCCTACAACAATTTCATTTTGGAATTGTTGCTGTTCATACTTACCAACAATATTTTTGTTTTCGACCGTTCCCACTACCTCCAGGTGCAGGGTGTTGCGATGGGGACCAAGTGTGCCCCGTCGTACGCCAACCTGTACCTGGGGGGGTGGGAACGGGAGATTTTTTCTTTAGAATCATTTGAAATGTTTTTTGATAAAGTCTTGATATGGCGACGCTTTATCGATGACATTTTTGTTGTGAGACTCCTATTAGTAGACATAGTGGTCTTTTCCACTCCTTCGATCTGTCAAAGATTAAATTCTTTGCTTTAGAATACATACCTCTTAATGAAAGAGGTGGGGATGTGGACAAAAATCTCCTACAACGAGAAACCAGATGGATACATACCTTGAGAGCTACTATGTATCCCGGGTTAAATGAGTCCATCAGTTTCAAACCCTTTTTGTAGGAAAAAAATCGTTATGCTGTATATGTAGACTCTGTTTAAAACAAATTAAATTTTGTTTTGTTATTTTTATTTTTGTTTATTAAATTTGTCTTTATGTACAGGTGACTGAATGTACCATTTCTATATTCCATAGGGGCTCTCTTTAATCATTGATAAATCTGCATTATATGTAATTGATTTCAATTGAGTTTACCACATTTTTTAGGGTGGCGTTTCCCTTTTCTTTTTTGGGGGGGATTTGGTGATCATATGGGCGCCCAGGGCGTTTCTCTTTGTTCTCCTTTGGGAGACAATCTGAGCGCCATCTGACTAAGCCCACCGGATATCCTGGCCCCATTTTTTAACATCCAATGTGCCCTTTCTGCCGTGATTTTAAAAGGAAGTCTGCCCTTTTCTATACTTTAGGCATGTTTTTTCCCCTTCCGGATCCGTCTTATGGTGCGTCCAGCTCGTCAGGATGTTTTCTCCTGATGAGCGGGGTGGTGCTTCCGGCGGACGTCTCCGGTTTTTCAGTGGTGGAATTGTCACTTCCGGGTCGGATCTGACGATGGGTGATGTCGGAACTGACGTGCCCGCTCCGCCCATTGATTTGGCGCCATTGTGCGTCCAATGGGAAGGGGGAGGGGGGGTATATAGTCCGGATCGCAGCCTTGTAAATCAGTAGCATGACCAACACTCTGGGGAGAAGACGTTCTTAGATATCAGTCAAAGGTAAATTACTTAGGCACTAGATCTCTTTATGGGCAACATTGGTTTTTATCCTGTTGTCTGGTTTACTTTGGTCTTTAATCCCAAATGGTTTTTATATTTTATTTTTTCAGTAAACTGATTGATCGGTTTTGTAAAACAAGTTTTTCGGCAGAGATGCCCTAATGTGGACACACTTTATCCAATTGGATTAACCAGGTATATATCAGCTAGCAAGTATATGGCTAAAAATTAAAATTCTGATTACCAACTAGAGGGGATTATTACATATATTTATAGTAATTTCCACTATTTCTGTTTCCTTTAGAGTGGACACTGATTGGGGTACTTTGGAGATACTGCCCCCTTTTTTGCCTATTCTAATTTATATTTTTTACTATCAACAGCCATAAACAGGTAAATACTGATGGGGTATGTGCCGTATAACTAGATTAGACGCCTTTACTCTTATACATAGATTGTTATTTGACTTCATTCGAATTTTCTTTGTAATTTCCCCCAGATGGCCCTCTGTTCCTGTGCTAGTAATATCCGGGTGGTTATTTGTGCCAGTATTTCTCCCCCTCTATGATACACCATATGATCCCCTCCTTACGGGCGCCCCCCGTGTGGGATAGCTCATTGGCTATCTGGTCATTCTTCATTTTAGATTGTACCATCAAAATTTACAGGTAATGTACTTACAACTGATACTAATAAGGTCATATACCTTGAATAAATAGATCTAATTTTGAGATGAACTTTTGAGCAACCATTGGGCTGGTTATGGTTTTCAGTTATCCTTTTTTTCTTAATAATATTCTGTTTTGTAATTTTGAGTTTGAAATTTGAGTTAATAATATTATGTATTTATTATTTTTCTTTTTTTGTTTCCAGTATTTGCATGACAAACTCCTGAGGAAGCCTACAAAATGGCGAAACATGTAGAGAATTTTGTCTGTATGCACTTTGGAAACTCTATTATGTTTATTTTGATGGTTCATGTATATTTGTACATATGAATTTTCATATATATTTTTTTGTAATAAAATTATATTTTTTATATTGAATATTGTGTAGTTGTTGCACCTTAAAAGTCCCAATACCTTCATATTTCTATATAGCTTCGTAATGAAGGGATGTGGTGCCTATGAGATACAGGTGACAGGTATTATTTTCAATTTCTCTTTGTTGAGTTGGGGTTTTATTACTCCCCTCCCAATGGTGTACCCAAGATATTTGGCCTCCTCCTGCCCAATGGTACACTTCTTGGGGTTAGCCGTAAACCCCGCTTCCCGAACAGAGTCCAGGACTGCTTGCACTTTTGGCAGATGTGAGGCCCAATCTGTGCTATGGACAATTACGTCATCTAGGTAAGCCGCAGCATACTTCCGATGGGGCCTCAGCATCTGGTCCATTTTCCGCTGGAATGTGGCCGGCGCATTCTGTAACCCGAACGGCATTCTTTTATATTGGAACGCCCCGTCTGGGGTTACAAATGCGGTTTTCTCTTTGGCCAACTTGGCCAGGGGGATTTGCCAATACCCTTTTGTGAGGTCAAGAGTCGTCATGTATCGGGCTGTTCCCAGCCGGTCGATCAACTCATCTATACGTGGCATGGGGTAGGTGTCAAATTTTGTAACTTTGTTCAACTGACGAAAATCGTTACAAAATCGCCAGCTCCCATCCGGTTTAGGCACCAACACAATGGGACTAGACCAATCACTTTGGGACTCCTCTATCACCCCTAAGTTCAGTATTTTCTGTACTTCCTCCCGTATTGCCTCCCGTCGGGCCTCTGGGATCCGATAGGGTTTTAACTTCACCCTTTCACCGGGCGGGGTAATGATGTCATGCTCTACCCCAGATGTTTGTCCCGGCAGCTCAGAGAATACCTCCTTGTTGCGAAGCACAAACTCCTTAACCTCCTGTTGTTGGGGTTGTGACAAGGTGGCTGCTATTCCAACCTCAGGAATCACGCAACCAGTTTGAGCTGGTGACCAAGTGTCTGCGACTAGGGACTCTCTATCCCTCCAGGCTTTCAACAGATTAACGTGATAGATCTGTTCGGGCTTTCGCCTTCCTGGTTGTCTGACCTTGTAATTCACTTCGCTCACTTTTTCCATTATCTCGTAGGGGCCTTGCCATTTGGCAAGGAATTTACTTTCAACCGTAGGGACAAGTACCAGTATCCTATCCCCCGGGGAAAAGGTACGGGTCTTGGCTCCACGGTTGTACACTCTCTGCTGTGCTAACTGCGCTTGGGCCAAATGTTCCTTCACGATGGGCATTACCTGTGCAATTCGGTCTTGCATCAGGGCGACATGCTCAATCACACTCCTGTGGGGAGAACTCTCACTTTCCCAAGTTTCCTTGGCAATATCCAACAGCCCTCTTGGGTGTCTCCCATACAGTAACTCAAAGGGGGAGAATCCCTTAGAGGATTGGGGCACCTCCCTAATAGCAAACATCAGATAAGGAAGTAGACAGTCCCAATCCTTTCCATCTCTATCCACCACTTTCTTCAACATTTGTTTTAGGGTTTTGTTGAATCTTTCAACCAACCCATCGGTTTGGGGGTGATACACAGATGTACGTAATTGCGTCACTTTGAACAATTTACACAGCTCCTTCATAACCCGGGACATAAAGGGTGTACCTTGGTCCGTAAGCAGTTCTTTACAAATACCCACCCGGCTAAACACAAGAGATAGCTCTTTGGCTATGGTTTTGGCCGAGGTATTTCGGAGAGGGATCGCTTCTGGATAACGGGTGGCATAGTACATTATAACTAATATGTACTGGTGCCCCCTAGCGGACTTGATTATAGGACCTACCAAATCCATGGCGATCCTCTCAAACGGGACCTCAATGATGGGTAGAGGGACCAGCGGGCTACGGAAATGTGGCATCGGGGCCGACCTCTGACACACAGGGCAGGAGGAACAATAATTTTCTATGTCCTTCATCACCCCCGGCCAATAGAATCTCTGTAATACCCTCTCTCGGGTTTTCTCTGTCCCCAGATGACCTCCAAGAATGTGCCCATGGGCCAACTCCAACACCAACTTCCTGTAAGGTTTGGGCACCACAAGCTGCTCAACGGTTTCTTCTGCCCTTTTTGCCACCCGATACAGTAGGTCCTTCTCTACGCTGAAGTATGGGTAAGTGCAGGTATTATCTGGGTTCACTAACTCGCCATCTATTTTCACTACGTTTTCCCGTGCCTTTATTAGGGCGGGGTCTTTCAACTGTTCTGTGGCAAAGTTTTCCCTGTGAACCTCAAGATCAGAAAACTCCACAGACGGTAGGTTTTCGTCTGAGGAGGTGGGCTCCTCTCCAGTTTCTTGAGTCTCCCCTGCCAATACTGATAAGGGAAATTCCGGAGAGTCCTCACCACTCTCAGGGGAGTTCTGGCTATCACATTCCTGGTACATAGGGGCACCAGTGGGGGGCTCAGGATCATCCCACAGTTCCCAGAACTTCGGAAAATCCCTTCCCACAATGGCGTCATGCGGTAACTGAGATACTAAGCCCACTGGATGAGAGAGGGTACCTTTGGGGGTCTCGAAACACACTGTAGTCACTGGATACTCTTGGGTGTCCCCATGCACACAAATAACAGCTACCTTGCTATTCCCAGAGACCTCTGTTTTAACTAACTCAGCCTTTATCAGGGTCACAAGGCTACCTGAATCCAGCAATACCACAACATTTCTACCATTAACACACATTTTGCATAAATGTTTCTCAGTTCCTCGAATGGCAGTGCATGCGACTGTCGCACACAGCGACTGACGTCTGCCCGTCAGAAAGTCACACTGCATGGGTTCCTCCACAACCGGGCAATTGGCTGCAATATGTCCCGCTTGCCGGCAGCGGTAGCAAACGATCCTTCTTGCCGCCTCTTGAGCCGCTGATTTCCCAGGCTGTTCTCGCCAAACTTGGGGTAGAGCTCCCACCCTCTCACTCTCTCCACCCTCACCCCTTGGAATCCTCTTATCCGCCCCTGGGGATGGTCTGGTCTTAGGGTGGAAAGTCCGAGTGTCTCTGGAAGAGGCCGTCAGGTTCTCTGTAGCCAAGTATTTCTCCACACGATCCACAAGACCATCGGCCGTCTCTGGGTCTCCATGGCTTACCCACTTTTGGATTGCAGTAGGAAGAGCTCTCAAAAACCGATCCATTACAACACGTTCCACAATCTTTGGTGCGGACAAAGTCTCTGGCTGTAGCCACTTTCTGCTCAGGTGAATGAGATCATACATTTGAGACCTGGGGGGTTTTCCAAGCTGGAAAGTCCAGTTATGCACACGCTGAGCCCGGACAGCCTGGGTGACACCCAGCCTTGCCAATATTTCCGCTTTTAGCATCACATAGTCTTTGGCTTGGTTAGGCTCTAGGTCATAGTAAGCTTTCTGCGATTCACCAGTTAACAGAGGAGCCACCAGTCCAGCCCACTGCTCCTCAGGCCACTTTTCTCTTTCAGCGGTCCTTTCAAATGTGGTCAAAAATACCTCTGGATCATCCTCTCCAGTCATTTTTGTCAATAAACGACTCACCCCAAAGGACGCGGTATTAGTGGGACGGCTTTCCTCACTGGTCTGCGGACGTTGCTGCATTACTGCTTCCATCTGTTGTTGTAGTCTCTGCTCTTGCTTCTGCAACAGGTCTATGAAGCGGGCCTCAGATTGCTGCTGGGCTTGTTGCTGAGCCTCCAGACTCTGTTGCAAAGTTGCGTTTGTCTGCTGCTGGGCTGCAAGGCTCTGTTGATGAGCTTGCTGCTGGGCTGCGAAGTTCTGTTGTTGAGCTGCAAGGCTCTGTTGATGAGCTGCAAGGCTCTTTTGCAAACCTGCATTTGTCTGCTGTTGATTGGCATTTGCTAGAGCCAGCTGCTTCAGTATCTCCTCCATGCTGGCTTAAAAAAAAACTGCCACTGGTTCTCCACCAACTGTGAGGGGGTTAGCTCGGCAGCGGGTGTGTGTGACCCCCGGGATGGGCTCCCCACACAAAAACAGGCCCAGCAAACGGAGGTTTTGGTTTTCAAAATCAAAAAGGTGCGGTTTATTTTCTATTTACAGTGACAAAACACAGCAAAGCAAAAGAAACATAAACAAAATAAATCCTGGTCAACTTGACCTCTGACTAAACATACAGGTTTCCTAACTAACAACTGGGATCAGCCTAGTGCTGTCCTAGTCCCTAAGTCCCTGGTTTTAAATGTCCAAGCAAATAGCCACACAGGCTTTGTCTCACCGCACAGGGGTTCACTCTCCCTAGACAGTCCACACAGGTCTGGGTCCAGGCATGAGCAAACACCTAATGAATCTGGGAGTTCTTATAGAGGCCTAAATGAGCTGACAAGCTTCAGCTGGTCTCATCAACTCCCTGTCTGCACGACGCCCCACACTCTCCCTAGAGGTATGAGTCATCCATGAGCCCACTAGCCTCAGCTGGGCTTATACAACTCTCCACCTAGTTGTATAAGTCAGCGTAAAGCCTGAATCTGGGCGAAATATATCTACCCCCCTGGATGCAACCAGGTGACTTTACCTTCCTGCTGTCACAATATATATATATATATATATATACAGTATATTGCAACAAAAGCAATAGGAGATTGTGTAGTATCTTTGAGTGTATCAAACACTAACATTTTAGTATTCAAGACACAACAGGATGTGAGAAAAAAATCTCTCCAAATGCGGGAAATGCCTCCACTGGAAGATTTCCATTCTGTTCCAAGGACATCTCAAATTTTGGTATTTTCCCTTACGTTCAGTCCCAATGACAAAGGTCACAAGGCTAGATAGTGGGGGTGAATCTTCTCAGTGTAAAGCAACATACAGCACTAAAACATGACATGACATGAGGTTCTAACCCTTCCCTACTCTATCCAAAATGTAAAAAAAATATGGTTTTACGTACACTTTATTTTTAGGTTCTCTTGAATTAATCACTGCACAGCTATAAAATATTAATGATGCTATATATCATTACAGTGCTGATAATTGTGTAATGAGTAGTTGTAAGCTCTTTTAGGTACAAAGTGTTCCAGGTAGATGTATTTTGCTTCTGAAATACCTTATGTTCGTTCAGTATTTGCTGTCTATTCTAAACACACCTGTGTAAATGATCTGCGTGTATTCACAATGCTGACTGGATAATTCTGTTCATTACATATGTAAGATTAGTCTGGATCTCATTATTCTCAAAATACCGAGACAAAATACAAATTTGGCTAAGTGAACCAGTAACCCCGTATAGAGCTTGTGTATGGAAATTTATTATTAGACCTACTTTATGTGTACAGCTAATCATGCAGTTTGTGATACTTGGAAAATTTAGTAATTTAAAGTGGTTGTAAAGGCAGAAGGTTTAAAGGCAGAAGGTTTTTTATCTTAATGCATTAAGATAAAAACCCCTTTGTGTGCAGCAGCCCCCCTCACACTTACCTGAGGTCCCTCTCTGTCCAGCGATGTCCACGAGTGTCTTAGCCGTCCAAGATTCTCCCTCCTCATTGGCCAAAACACAGCAGTGGCGCCATTGGTTG
Source organism: Rana muscosa (assembly GCA_029206835.1). NCBI lineage: Eukaryota > Metazoa > Chordata > Amphibia > Anura > Ranidae > Rana > Rana muscosa. The sequence continues at coordinate 846,390,052 of CM055121.1, forward strand.
CCACTGCTGTCAGTCAAAGTCAGCTAGCTACTCACGGAAAAGTGGGGGCGGGGGCCGGGTCGGGGCTCCATGCCTGAATGGACACAGGGAGCTGTGGCTCCGCTCGGGTGCCCCCATAGCAAGCTGCTTGTATGGGGGCAATTAACAGGAGAGAGGGGCAGGAGCACCGAAGAGGGACCTGAGAAGGGAAGGATCCAGGCTGCTCTGTGCAAATCCACTGCAACAGAACAGGTAAGTATAAAATGTTTGTTATTTTTATAGGGAAAAAAAAAAACGAGATTTTACAATCATTTTAAAGGAAGCCTATACTGTCAAAAATACAGACAGCCAATGTTGAACTGTTTCTTTGAAAGTGCTGTTTACCCAGATGACAATTTGATCCAATGACTGGGCCAGGAAATTTCCTATATGTACTATATTTTATTTGCAAATTTTTTTTTTAATCCATAACGAACCCCATAACAAGCCAAAAACATATATTCAATACAATTAAAATCATATATAGAACATATATACAACCAAGTTCATAATCCGGGGATAGGACACCACAAAGAAAACAATACTGCCCAATTTTCACAATATTCTGATTATGTCTTATGTCTAAGATAATTGGCAGACCATCTTTCCTATACAACTGTCTATATGCTTCTTGGGTACCATTGATTTAGCCGCAAAACTCGTCAACAGTTGTATAGGAAGTTTGCCTTGCCAATAATCTTAAAACGTTTTTAGAATATCATGAAAACTGGAGTATTGGTTTCTTTGTGGTGTCCTATCCCCGAATTATGACTATTGTTGTATATGTTCTATATTTGATTTTAATTGTTTTATATATATGTTCTTAGGCTTGTTTATGGGTCTATTATGGATTAAAAATATATATATATATATGCAAATAAAATATATGCTTTTATAGGAAATGTTCTGACCTTGTGGTGTATCTTATAAATTTAATGTTGTAGAGCAACAGAAATGCTCCTCCATTTGGGATTGGTCTAGAGATTATGGATGTGGTACAATGGGTGCATATTTATTTATTTTTGTAAAAATTTTCATTGAGTTTTGCAAGTTATACAAGCATAAAAGAGAAATCAGAGTAGGTTCCTGGGGGGTACCAATAATAGACAGAGAAACAGCTTAGCTAGTCCAGGGAGACAAGCCTTAACAAGGGCTACAGCCTCCTTTCCAAAGGATTGATAATAACACATCGAAATGTCAACTCTTACAAACATATTCAAAGCCCTTCGGAAACATGGATAGCGAGTAAATGTCTGCCTAGCAGCTAAGGAAACCATAAGTAAAACGAGAACTGAAATAGCTATAACAACCAGGGCCCTAACCTGTTAACCTAGGACAATGTCAGGTAAATTGAGGAGGAAGAAGAAGAACTAATGTAATCAGGGCCTTAAAACAGTAGTAGAGGGGCAAATCTTGAGTCTCCCAAGTGAGTTCCACATGTCCGCCTTGTTATACCATTCCATGAATTGAAAAGAGGACATTTAGGGTCCTTTCACATGATCGTTCCGCCCGACGGACTCCGCTTTGCTCAGCTGGGGATCGATACACTGACATCTCCATCTCTGCTCGCTGTGCTGAGACGGACCTGTCAGAGTCCCGCTCTCCTCTATTGAGAGATCGGATGAAAACGGACCGCCTGTCCGTTTTCATCCGATCCACCAGACAGATGGAAAACAGGGTCTCCATCCGTCAGGATTTCACGGACAGGATCTGTCAGATCACCGCTGACATCCGCCGCTCCATAGGAGTGAATAGAGGCTCCGATCAGGTCCGCCTGAAAGCCCATGTGAAAGGGCACTTACGCATCTGAAAAAATTTACACCATAAATGATCTCCAACAGATGAGTCCTAAGTTTTAAATAATGGTATCTAACCTCTCCGTATAAAAAAGGGTTTTTAAATGGGTGTCTTTTAGGTTATGTGATTTACTCTGGTCATGAGTATTGACACTAGACTCAAAGTACTGACCACCAGGCAAATATAAAAAGTGTATCTCTAAGCAAAACCTTTAAGTTTTGATTAAAGTGGGGAAGGGTTAGGGCCCTTTCACACTGCTCTGTAGCCCTATGTGTTTTACCGCGATTTTGCTGTGTTTAATATGCTTTTTCTGTGTTTCTGGTGCGTTTTTGGGTTGCCTGGACCTGTTAAAAAAGGACATGTGACTCAAAAATGCAAATCGCGGTGCGTTTTTATCACGATTTACCACGATTTTGCTGAATTTCCATTCATTTCAATGGGAATCAGCGTTTTTGGTGTGGTTTTCAACACTGCACCAAAGATGCAGCATGCAGGACTTTTCAAAACGCACCGCACTCACAGTGCAGTGGTGTGAAATGCCCCATTTGTCTTGAGTAAAAACACAGGAAAACATATCATTGTGACAGGGGCCTTAGACCTCACTTATTGTTATTGGTGTCCCCACTAGCAAGACTGCCCTCCCGCTATTTGTCCCCAGTAACCTCTGTCACTGATAAAAAAAAAATGTAAAAGGAAGTCTAGAAATGTATAGTTATTAGACATGTGCACACTGAAATATTTTGTTTCGGAATTTCGTTTTCGTCCGAAAAATAAATTTATTTAGTTACTCCCGAAATTCGTTTTTATTTATTTCGTTTTTCGTTAGAAATTGCATTCGTCCGAAAATCTGAATTAATTAAGGTCGAATCTGTCATTGAAGGCTTATGGTGTCTGTCGAATGTTCAAAGAAGATTCGACGGAGCAGTGAAACTGTACGACGCTGCAATCATACATTTCCGGTCGAATGTTCCGCCCACAAGCTATAGAAGAATTCTAATGTTGTATGACTAGTAATAATTATATTTATTCATTACTATTACTAGTCAACCAACATTAGAATTCTTCTATAGCCTATGGGAGGATGCATTTGACCGGAAATGTACGATTGCAGCGTCGTACAGTTTTGCTGCACCGTCGAATCTTCTAACTTTCGATGCTTTGTCGAATCTTCGTCATTCTAGCTATTTTACTGCTCCTCCTCTTTGGTTACAATCAGCCAATAACATTCATCATCAACTTTATTTTTATTTTACTTCCCCCACCCAATTCCAGCAGTGATCTTTTCTCTCTATGTCAAATCTTTTCTCTCTATAATAACAAATCTTTTCTCTCCTATGTCGAATCTTTTCTCTCCTATGTCGAATCTTTTCTCTCCTATGTCGAATCTTTTCTCTCCTATGTCGAATCTTTCTCTCCTATGTCGAATCTTTTCTCTCTATAATGTCGAATCTTTTCTCTCCTATGTAGAATAATCTTGGACTAATAGAGTTAAGGTTAGGCACATTCGACCACAGGTTCGATAGACACAGATTGTTATTGTCAGCGTCACGTCGAATCTCCTATCTATATCGAACTGTTGTAGCAACGAAAATAAAGCATTTTTTTATGTCGGATCTTTCGTTTTTCGGATTCTGTGCTTTCGTTTTCGTTTGTTAAAACGATAACGAAAATAGCTGAAATTCGGACGAAAATGCATTCGGACGAAAACGAATGCACATGTCTAATAGTTATCCTCAGAACTAGAAGTAAGGAGAGATCTTCTGAAGTAGACAGATCGTTGTTGGACAGTGTTCTCTGACAATCTTCATGGTTTATTTGCTGATTTGGTATTTAAGGGCCGGTGGGTAGAGTCAATTGGGTTGTTGTTTGGTGCAGGAGAGCAATTGAGGAGGAACTCCACTCATGCATGCACGTATTGGGCCAATATGTGAGTACAAATGGTATGGGTCTGTGTGCTCCCCTTCAATGGAGTGTTGGGGCTGCTCCTGGTGGAGCTGAAAGAAAGGGATAGCATAAGCCCTCTCATTGGGGAAGGGGAACAGTGATTATCAACTTGAACCGTGTGCCCATTGGATCTCTACATTTGGAACTGCTTTATTTTGACAAGATACAAAGTGCATGGCTGTGAAGAAAGAAGTCCTTTGCCAAACTTGTAACTTTGTTTTGTTATAGTAAAAGATTTTATCTTCCTAAAAAGAATTTGCAAACCTGTCTAATGCACTGGTCTCCAAATTGCGGCCCTTGTGCCAGATACAGCAGTTTGCTTGACTTTATCTAGACCTTGGTACACTGTTCCTCCCATTGATCTGAGCAACTATTCCTCCTACTGATATGAGGCACTGTACTGCCCATTGAAACCAGCAACAATACACCATTCCTTCCACTGACATCAACAGTCAGGAACTATTCCTCCCACTGACACCAACGATGGGCATTTTTTCTTCCACTGACACCAACGATGAGACACTATTCCTTCACTGACACCAACAATGGGACAGCATTCCTTTCACTGACACCAACAATGGAGCATAATATCTCCCACTAATAACAATTGGGTACTATTCCTTGTCCTTCTGACTACAAAAGTGTTATTCCCACTGACCACCAACCCTGAGACATTATCTATTTCCACTGCTGCTTTGGCATTTTCTCTTCTCGTTGACCACAGTCTGAACCTCCTAATGTCTTAGGGACAGTAAACGGGCCCTTTGTTTAGAAAGAGAAACCTGAGAACCATGGCAATTGGGAAATTATCCTAATGAAAGAATGGGCTGACAACAGTAGAGTTTTGGGTTCTGTAGCGGTGAAGGTTAATCTGGCTCTACTAGGCTGGTTGTTACTCTGCGTTCCCAAAGGGGCAATGGTGTGGGTAATGATTTTTACACGCACTGGTTCCTCCAGAATAATTGGGCCCCTTCTTTAGGTGACTAGACAGACCCAGCAAGATTATGTGACTTATGAGCCTGGTGTTTAGGTTGCAGGTCTCAGACTACCCTGGACTGAAGAAGATAGGTGATCTGTGCCTGAAGGGGTTAACTGCTTGGTAGAAAGTAACAACTGTCCTTAAAGAAAGAGTAATTGAATTCAGTCTAAGCCACAGAACAGACACAGAGATTCAACATTAAGAAAATCAAAAGTCCATTTGCTCTACATGGCATATGTTGATGTCTACAGTTCAGCTTTAACATATATTTTTTGCATAACTTGGAATCATGCAATCCACTTTAATGTCATAAAGTGTGATAAGTGTTCATAAGTTAATACACTTGCCTGCAGAAACTATATCCAGGCTTTTTATTATACAGTACATATAAGAATTTGGTAGATATTTCTCTAGGCTGTATCAGATACTTAGCTGAGCACATATGCACCAAAGCTGAGTTTGCTCTGGCTATCAAACTCTGATTATGAGCCAACTTCAGCAAGGTCTCCTAGTTACACATGTACTGATGCTCTCAGAAAAGCATCCAATCCGGATACAGATTGCTTATTATCTTCAGTGTTCTGTCATTAACAGACTAGTCTAAACCAGACATAACCTGAACAGGCTCGCCAATATCCCTTCTACATGGCCACTGAATATAAATAGCTTTATTTAAATGTTACCCTAAAAGTGTTTACTCAAGCTTCTAGACTGTTCAGGGATCATATGACATGTATCTTGATGCTATCATGATGCCATTAAATTTAAATATCACCTTATCTGCCTTTATAAATGGTAATATTTTAATTAAAACATAAGCTATTCCTAATAAATACCAAGGCAATTTTTTTCGAACAAAAAAAAATGTTTATAACAAATGATTACTAATATTTTCTAAAGGAACGTGCTGACAGGTGTGGGATTAATGCAAATAATAATCTCTTTATAATGGAGATTGTAAATGGCTTGTTTCAGAGAATGCATTTTAAATGAATACTGCATAATAAATTCACATAATTATGCTTACTTTAGTCACTGAAGAGCATCAGCATTTAGGCAGGTTGCCTACGGCATTAATGCTAGTTAGATTAGCGTTGCTGCCCAGTTTGGGGAAAGGAAGGGTTAGAATTATATTCCACTGCTAACATTTTGCAGGCTTTTGGGGTCCAGCCTTCTGTCCTGTGATATATAAAAGGCAGAGCTTCTGATCTCAAGGGTCGGGTCGGTATGGGTCTGCGACAAGAGATCGGGACTGTGCTGAGACTTGCAGTTCTTCTATGGAGCACCGGTTTTCGGAATTCGTCCAAGCTTGAACTTCTTCCATCAAGACATGCCAACTATGGACTTCACCCACAAGAATTTTACCTGTACAGGTACACTGGGGCAGCCGAAATTAGCAATAGATAGGGAAAGGACGTTCTGCCATGTTATGTTTATCATGCCGTACTTTTAGAAAAAATTAATAAGTGCACTAAGCCTGGTCCCAAGCTATTCAAGGGTTGCACATGGGGCCCTGGCACGCACACACACACACAAGGGTCTGAGCTTGCAACAGCCTGTGACATCACCCAAAAGGTTCTGGTCACATTTCAGCAACAAAAGGTTAACTACAACCAGACTTTGGCGTGGTATCTGGTAGGGTGACGGATTCTCTCGTAGTGAGGGGGTCTGGTGTTATGGCTTCCTCCCAAGCTGTCTGTCTGTCAGTTCCCAAGAGTGGATTAGCATCACAGAGAGTCACAGCCTGGTCACTTGGTATGGAACACAAAGGGTTAAGCACGCATGAGGTCCACGTTATGTGCTAGGCAGGACCCCATTCTGCTACTGGGAGTGAGGTGGCAGAGTACGCTGACTGGTAGAGTGGGCATAGGCTCTGCATGTCTCTCCTAATGCAACACATACACCTGTACTAGTGAGTATTATACAAAACCAGGTCCTTGGAAGGGATTTCACATAACACTCCACACAAGTGACTTGTCTTTGAGTGGGAGGACTGACCTTCAGTTTGATTCTTTACATGACCACAGCCCTTGTCGGGTCCCAATGATAAGAGTGCCCTCGGGTAATGTGCAAACCCAATGTTACAACACATGATCCCTTTGGTCGCCTGGGGTAGACCAGAAGAACACTTGCCTCCCAACGAGTTAATGGTGGAACACATGGAGAAGAGATCACCTGCCCATGACAAGATGCGTACCCTACTCTTACAGGCAGTATAGCATGATCCAGATGGGACAGGAGGAATAGCATCAAACAGCAGAAGGGCCCACCATGAGCCCGTTATCCAACACCTGGTTGTGCTATAGATGGAGTCAAGGGGGTTGATTTACTAAAGGCAAATAGGCATTACCTTTGCAAAGGAGTTATACTTAGCTTAGTGCATGAACTAAAGGAAAAAAAAGTCACATCAGCACTAAAGTGTCACAGTGGAAGAATTCTGCTGTAAGACCAGAATCGTGATAGTAATCTACTCCAGTAAGCTTCAGGCATGCAGCCCTCTTCCGACAGGAGAGATCTTTATAGTAAACGATAAACAAAAAATAGGCCACAAAACCTTGTGCCTTACCCATAAAAAAACTTTATTAGAATATGAAGGTGCCAAAAACATACGCACAAAAAGCCATATGGCTATAAACCTCAAGGGAGGCACAGACCCTGACAGCTGACAATGATGGATACAAGTCACAAGTGCTTCATTAGGACCTGAACTTCATTTGATAGAAGGCAAACAAGCTGATACATCAACATTCCATATATTGATTAACTAATAAGTAATGTGCAAGGTTTTAAGCCCTCTTTTTTTCTTCTATCTCTATCTAGTGGATGTGCTGAAATTTCACTGTGCAAAGAATACCCAATCAAGTTTAAGCAAAATAAAAAAAATGGAATTATGCTTGCACATGATTGGTTGATGGAAGTCAGCAGAACTCCACTTCATTCAGCAAGAGCTGGAGAAAATTCTCTTGCAAAGTGAACAGCTTTAAGTGCCTGTTCACACCAGAAAAATGTTCTCCAGATCCGTTCTGCATGCGTTTTTGCATGCACGTTTTTAATGTTTTTGATGGGTTCTGGTGCGTTTTTGTTACGTTTCCGGATGCTTTCCAGATGCTTTTTTTTCTTCTTTTTTACAGTTTTTTTTGCTTTACTGGGGTCCGGTGATTTTTTTATGTATTTTAATGCTTTTTACCGCCTTTCAGTACATTCTTGTGCAAGAAAAAAGCAGCCTGTAGTACTTTTTTTTTCTGAAACTGAGACACACTGGAATGCACTGCACTTTTGTGAACTATGCCATTGGAACCTATATAACCTACGTTGCATGTATTTTTGATGCAGAAAAAAAAAGTACTGCACTGAATGTGGGGTGAATGGACCCTTAGTAAATTAACCCCAGGGACTACCACCTGGCTAGGCAAAGCCATGACTGATAGGTTATTGGCATTGCAGGCATCAGATTCAAACCTTTTCAGACATCAGATTCAAACCTGGAATTTTCAATGTGACTGATGATGCAGACAGTAGAGAGGGTGCATGTTACATAGTACACGGTTCAGGAAGTATACTCCTACTGCCCTTCTCCCTTTCTTATGTAGCACCCTCCTAGGTAGGTGCTAGAAGAGAGTATAGTTTTTGAGTCTTTTTGCTTACCAGGAAGGCTGATCCATTGGCAGGGCTTTCTCATGGTGTTCAGGTGCTGCTCATGTTGTCTGAATGTTTCACACTGGTCCAATATGGGGGCATATTGGACAGTGGGAGGAAACTGGACAAATGAGAGCACAGGCATAGTGACAGCCCTGGAGATTGGCCGAAGAAAATGCCTCAGTGCATGCTGGGTGACTGTATATATGCCAAGGGCACATGTGCTTGGGGTCTTTGGTTGGAGAACAGGGTCCCGGAGGGAGGGGGCGGCTGCCCCTTCTCTGTAGAAGCTTCCTTGCGGCCTTAGGTTTCTAACCTGAGGGCCTGAATTTGAGAATAGCTGCAACCCAGATGTCCTGCAGAACTGACTGAAAGGGAGACATGGCAGGAAGGATCAGTTTTGGCCTACAGTGAGTACAGATCTGTGTCATGGGGCCTGTCCTGTGAGGGCCATCCCTTCAGCTAGTAGAGTCAGTGGACGGGTGTTAGTTAAAGGGGATGCTGGTGAGTGTCCTGAAGATAAACAGTTTCATCAAGTCTGCTGCCAGAGCAAGCAAAGGACTTATTCTTCCCATAGTTGTGACAAACCATTTAGGACTGGCGTGAGTGCTTACAATGCTCAGCTTTTTTTCATTTATGTAAAACTTTTAAAGCTAAACTAAATGTAAAAAAGAAAACAAATTGCCAAAAGGCAGGCTTTTTATTGCAAAGGAGACATGCTGTATCTCTTCTGCAGTAAAGTACACTTACCTGTCTATTCATAATCATCTGTGGAAGGTACACTGAGTGGCACATGCTCAGTTCAGTTTGCATTTCAGCACACTGCCATTGTGTAGGGATGGCTGTACTCCTGCTCATGCAAAGGAGGGACTTCATCCCATTGCAGACAATCAAAATGACCAACGATCGGCACCCGAAAGAACCAGGGAAAAAAAGATACTGACAAGGGACCTTGTGGGCGTTGAACCGTTGGAACTAAATTAAGTATTCGGCTTTTAGTTGCACTTTAAGGGGGAAAAAAAATTGTTGTTGTAAATGCTTAAAAAAAGTTAACTGGAGTTCAGTTTTAAATTATTAATCAAATCTAAATCTGCTACTACATTTAACACTACCCTGTCCTCAGATTGTCAATGCTGCTGTCCAAAGGTGCCTCAGTTGCTCCTATGGTTGCCACCTCATCCCTTCAAAACTGAACACAAGTGAGTTTAATTACCACCTTAATCAGCCACAGAACCTGTGTAATTAAAGCGGAGTTCCACCCAAAAGTGGAACTTCTGCTTTAAGCACTCCTCGCCCCCTTACATACCACATTTGGCATGTAATTTTTTTTGGGGGGGAGTGGGGGCTTCGTTAGGAGTGGGACATCCTGTCCCACTTCCTACTTCCACCTACGGGCCGCCTAGGTGACTCCTCCTCTGCCCCTAGGCGGCCCCTCCCTCTAGGCAATCTCCTGGTACACGTGACAGGTCCCAGGAGATCGCCTGTTCATTCCGGGAGCGCAGCGCGACTCGCGCATGCGCAGTGCGTCTCGCGCATGCGCAGTGCGTGCCCGGCCGTGAAGGCGAAAGCTGACACAGCCGAGTGCCCAGAATAGTAATAGAGGCGCCGAGGAGAGGAACGGGCAGAGGAGCGACGCTCCGGGCGGCCGCATCGCTGGACTGTGGAACAGGTAAGTATCTGTTTATTAAAAGTCAGCCGCTATACTTTTTGTAGCTGCTGACTTTTAATAAACATTAAAAGGCTTGAACTCCGCTTTAATATGTGTTCGGTTTTAAAGTGCTTACAGGAGTTGTAAAGGTTTGTTTTTTATTTTCTAAATAGTTTCCTTTAAGCTAGTGTATTGTTGGTTCACTTATCTTTTCCTTTGATTTCCCTTCTAAATATTTTTTTTCTTTGTTTTCTTTGTCTGAATTTCTCACTTCCTGTTCCTCCTCAGTAAGCTGTTCAGTAAGCTGTTCTGGCTGACTCCACACCACTCGGATGATGGTGTGAAGTTTAGTGAGGAGAAACAGGAAGTGAGAAATTCAGACAAAGAAAAAAAACATTTAGAAGGTAAATCAAAGGAAAAGGTAAGTGAACCAACAATGCACTAGCTTAAAGGAACCTATTTAGAAAATAAAACATGAACCTTTACAACCCCTTTAAAGTGACTGGCACTGGTTTAAAGTGTTCACATGTTATGTGTTGGAATATAAAGCTGTGGCCTTGCCCTTTCCAACCTAATGGTTGTAAGTGTGTTTATTTAAATGGGGTGATGGGGCAAGGGTGAGGGTTTTAACCATTTATGTTACATTTGATTTGTACCTAGGCCACCTGCACCTCAGCAGTTATGGCATATGAAATTTGCATTGTGCGATTTGTCATTTTAGCAGAGCGTTTAGAAACCTGCCCGCGATTCAAAATGCCCAGATGTGATGTGTAGCCTAAAGACTGGTAAACTGCAATACTACATTTTTGTTTCGGGGTTTATTATCACTTTAAACTGCTTCAAGCTCTAGTCTGTTAATCCCTCTTTGATTATATAACATTAAGCAGCATCCATTAAAGGGCTGCTATTCACGTTTATAAAGATGAATGCTTCTTGCTACTTTCGAAGACGATATCCAGACATACACAGATTCCAGCTGTGTCATTATTCCAATGTAATCCTACAGAACGGAATAGTAACAGGTTATTGGCATAATTATTATTTTGCGTAGGCAAGTAGATGGAAAACTTTTAGAGCAAGTCTACGAACTCGATTGCTCTGTTTTGGCAATGCAGGCCAACTGCATAAATGATTCAGCGAAAGTGAGTACATTGAGTTCCCGAAGAAATATTTGCTTAGGCGTATGTAATTCCTTTGCACTTTCTTGTTTAGAGTCATAGCATGGTGTCATAGTATTTGTATGAGATTTATCAATGGTAACTAGGGCAGGAATATCAAATGCATTTGGGTGACGTGTCCATGGCTAACTGATAGGGCTGTACATTTCCACTCCATTTTTCACATATTCTCTGTTTTTTCACCAATGCAATAGATACTCTAAAAAAAAAAAAAGAAATGACAAAATAGGAACATTCTGTTCCCCGCATGAAAGTCTTCAGAATTTTACATGAGAAAAATAACAGATAAAACTAGATTGGTATGATTCATGAATAATGGATAGTGGAATTCCACTGCCTGGTCAGTCTTGTCATATTCTTTGATTCTACATACAAAATGAAGTCATTCTGTATGCAGGGTGCCTTGCTTTCTAATATTCTAGGCTGCATGCTGAAAAATATATATATCTTTTTTAGCTTCCACATAGGAACAGGAAGAAAGGTTGATGTGTGTGTTTAACCACTTAAGGACCGGAAGGATTTTGCGATACGGCACTGCGTCGATTTAACTGACAATTGCGCAAGCGTGCTACGTTGTACCCAAACTTTTTTCCCACAAATAGAGCTTTCTTTTGGTGGTATTTGATCACCACTGCGGTATTTATTTTTTGCGCTATAAAAAAAAAAAGAGTGACAATTTTGAAGAAAAAAATATATTTTTTACTTTTTGCTATAATAAATATCCCAAAAAAACAAACAAATTTCTTCATCAGTTTAGGCCAATATGTATTCTTCTACATTCGTTTTGTAAAAAAATTGCAATAAGCGTATATTGATTGGTTTGTGCAAAAGTTATAGCATCTACAAAATAGGAGATAGATTTATGGCATTTTTAATATTTATTAATTTTTTACTAGTAATAGTGGCGATCTAAAAATTTTCGCAGAACTGCAACATTGTGGCGGACAGATCAGACACTTTTGTCCCTTTTTTGGGACCAGTAACATTTATACATTGATCAGAGCTAAAAATAGCCTCTGATTACTGTATACATGTCACTAACAGTGAAGGGGTTAACACTAGGGGTCAATCAAGGGGTTAAGTGTTCCCTAGGGAAGTGTTTCTAACTGAGGGGGGAGTGTACTGACTAGAGGAGGAGAGAGATCGCTGTTCCTGATAACTAGGAACAGCAGATCTCTCTCTACTCCCCTGACAGAACGGGGATTTGTCTGTTTACATTGACAGATCCCTGTTCATCGCGCCCACACGCATCGGCTCCGGCGCGGCGCGCACCCCCTATAGCTTCTTAAAGTGGCCGACGTACAATGATGCCGATTCGCGCAGCCGTGCCAACCTGCAACAGTACAACTGCGGCGGCTGGTCGGCAAGTAGTTAAAGCGTATCTATGGTCAAAATGTAAACTCACACATTCATTTCCATATTATACATTGAATTTAAATTATGTGTAGACTATTCCTAATAACCTGAACCATCTTAAATTTTGTAAACCTAATTTGTGAAGGTCCTCACACATTTACTTCTGTGACGCATATTCACTATGCCCAGTGAGTGGGCACTGCTGTGTCACACATTTCACAGAGCCTACCTTCTGAACTACAGAGGTTCTGAGTGGAGGAGTTTCAGGAGGTGGAGTCAGTACAGGAATCACTGCTTGCTGGCAGCAAGGTACCATGGGATATGTAGTCCTCAGAATTTCAACGCCAACAGCAGAGGAGAAGGTGAAAAGCATGCAGGTAACCCAGGAAGTTGTGGAAAGAGATGGCCAGCAGAGAGGCAGTACTGACAACATGAATGGAGATTTGGCTTCTTAAGCTGCCCCCTCCATACCTTTATGCACGCTAATTCACAGGGGTTTAGCGGAGGCATATACCAAGTCAAATTCAGGTATCAGGAACTTTCATTACTTGCATATGAAAATACATATAATAATTTCAATATATACAGTATATTAGTATCAATTGTTTTTTTTATATTTGCCTGTGGTTCAGCTTTAACCGCTTAAGGACCGCTCCATGTAGATATACTGCGGCAGGGTGGCCCCTTAATGCAAAATCACGTACCTGTACGTGATTTTTTTCTTCCGGGTCTGGGGGCGCGGTGGGAGCCAATCAGCAGGTCTGGTAGACCCGATATCTGCCTATGTAAAAAAGACAGGTTCTGTGACTGGAGAAGACAGTGATCTTGTGTTTCTGCTAAACAGGAACACGGATATATGTCTTCTTACAATACAAGCAACCCTCCCCACAGTTAGAAAGCACCCCCTATGGACACAATTAACCCTTTGATTGCTCCTGATGTTAACCCCTTCCCTGCCAGTTTCATTAGTACAGTTACAGTGCACATTATTTAGCACTGATCCCCAAAAAAGTGTCAAAAGTGTCACTTAGTGTCCAAATTATCCGCCTCAATGTCGCAGACCCGCTATAAGTAGCTGATCGCCGCCAATACTCGTAAAAATAAAATCAATACAAATTCTAAAAAAATATCCCATAGTTTGTAGACGCTGTATCGTTTGCGCAAACCAATCAATATATGCTTATTGATTTTTTATTTTTTTTACCATAATTATATAGCAGAATGCATACTGGTCTAAATTGATGAAGAAATTAAATTAAAAAAATAAATTATTGGGTATTTTTTACAACAAAGTAAAAAATATTGTTTTTTTTTCTAAATTTTTGTTTATAGCGCAAATAAATAAAACCCCCAGAGGTGTTCAAACACCACCAAAAGAAAGCTGTATTTCTGGGGAAAAAGGACACAAATTTAATTTGAGCACAGTGTCGCGCAACTGCGCAATTGTCAGTTAAAGTAACACAGTGTGGGGGCATGGCCAGAATCGTCATGTGAGCAGCTGCTTTTCACAGAGCTCCCCCTGGTTACCCTGATTTAATCCTGTTTCTGAAGCAGCAGCATTGCTCACCTGGACACCCGAAGGTTCTGGCACCTCTAGTGACCCTTCTGACACACCAGGCTCCGTTAGCTCCATGATGGTCACCAGGGGGAAAAACAAGGAGGATGCGCAGCGCATGGAGATCTAACATGGCGCTGCAACAAGCCTCCCGCAGTGCAGACCCCGTGGCACAAAGAAGTCCAAGGAGTCCGTGAGTAGACCGCTCAAGGCTCCTAAGTCCACTACGGGGGATACCCCTAAAGGTATGCGCTATTATGCGCAGAAACTGGCCGGCCCGCCCTTTCTCATGGAAATGGCTGAGGTGGGGGATGTGCCTGAGGGAGAGGCCACAGAGCGGGAGGAGATGGAGGGGGAGCTGACAATTTGCGCTGATACAGACCTGTCAGTGACACAGGCAGCGGAGACAGAGGAAGGTTAAGACAGTGAAGAAGAGGAGACTGAACAGCCAACCCTAGCAGAGATCCTGAAAGCAGTTATTAAGTGAACACGTTACAAGAGCGCTTTGGTGGTTTAAAAGAGGAAGTGTCCCTGATCAGACAATATCTGCAAAATATCAGAGAGAGAACTACCAGAGCTGAAAGCAGGATCAGTGATATAGAGGATAAGCTTCCCCCTCTGATTAGAGATTCACAGTCCAACACCAGGATGGTTAAAGCGGTTGATCAGCTTGCTAATGATCTTGAAAATAGACTGCGGAGCAACAATGTGTGTATTGTGGGTCTCCCTGAGAAGATGGAGGGAAGAGACCCCACAATCTTTGTTCAAAGATGGCTAATGGAAGTCTTTGGAAAGGAGGCCTTTACCTTGCTGTATGCAGTAAAGAGAGCCCACAGAGTCCCCACAAGGCCTTTGCCTCAAGGACACTCTCCTTACCCACTATTGGTTCGGATCCTGCACTACAGAGATAAAGAGATTATCCTGCGTCTTGCCCGCGAGAGGCAACACATTCCGTTTAATGGGGCATGTATGTCCTTTTATCCTGAATTTTCCGCTGATGTTCAGAAACGCAGGGCCCACTTTACAGAAGTTCAGAAATGGCTGCAGAAATTACAGGCGCCTTATGCTATGCTATATCCTGTGAGGCTTCAGATCACTGCTAGAGGCCAAGCCCATTTCTTTGAAAATGCTATGGATGCCTCAGCTTGGCTAGATGCCAATGAAAATGCTTTTCATCAGGACAGGAGACCGGCGGCTGAAGAGGACTGAGATGATCTTACTTCCCATGGGATGATTACTAATACTTGGATTTACATTACAAGTTTTTCATCATTGTTACATTTGGGCTGTTTCTGGAAACAAAAGATGATTTTGTTTTATTTTCTCCCAACAGAGAGCGTGTGCAAAGAGTATTCTACCCAGTGTTAAGTATTTTACATTATGAGTGGAGCTGAGCTCCTGCTGGTTGTTGCACGGCCAGTGGGAGACAGGACCGGTTGTCCTATAAACAGTTCAGTTATTCAAATTATCAATGCAAGTTTTCTCCTGTGGGCCTCTGCAACCCCTGTTTTTTGTCCTGCCCATTGCACCTGATCAAGGGATTATATGTGCTGTGTTGTGATGTTACTTTTCAACTTGTTTGGAACTATTTCTCCAGCGCATTACCGGCAACACACTGCAGCCTCATCAAGATACTATGGGTTCACCTGAAAACTTAATAGAAGGATAGATATATATATATATATATATATATATATATATACCTCATCCAAACATAGATTTTAGAAAAAAAGGAGCAATTTTACGGACTTCAATGGTTTCAGAAAGAGACGCAGCAACTAAAATTATATCAAAAATTATTTATTACAAAATTTGTTAAATAACATAGGTAAAACCATTAAGACCAAAAAGCTAATGTGTAAATATAAGCCGTTGGCCAAGCTATGTTGGCTTGTACTGTTTTGTCAAGAGGTCAACGCATTTCGTAATCTGCTTCCTCAGGACAGTTATATCTTAACAGACACCAGTAGGCCTATCCAAAAGAAACATAACAAAATGAATTAAATTCAAACATACAAGATAAACAGCATTGCATGTATATCATAATCTCAAAGGTTAAGAATAGAGGGAAATCACCACTTACATGCCCTCCAGCTTAGACAGAGTAATGGCGCATCATGCACAATGCAGATGCAGCTCATGATTGATATGATATCATCAACATTTAATTGATAAACTCCAAATCTTCCTAGCGACCAAAAAAACAGGTAAAAACTGGAGGTTAGCTATATTGTTCTATATATCTTCTATTTTTAGCGTGGTCAGAGCCATACAAGGAGAGGTTGGTGGGGGGGGGGGTGAGCAGCAAGCAACACTTACTGAGAATAATGCAGCGTACACATGATCAGAATTTCCGACAACAAATGTTCGATGTCAGCTTTTGGTCGGATATTCCATCGGACATTTCCATTGTGTGTAGCCATTTCCGACGCACAAAAGTGCTGCGCATGATCTGAACCAATTTGACGCATTCTCGGAATCATTGTACTTAATTTTTCTCGGCTCGGCGTAGTGTTGTACGTCTCTGTGTTCTTGACCATCGGAATTTCCGAGCAACATTTCTGCGACTGTATACAGTAAATGGATGTGACCTGACACATACACTAATAAAACACATGGTGGCCTCCATCCCTGATTTGATAGATAGAAGAGAAGGGTTTGTGGGACTTTAAATGAGGGAACACCATTTCAAGAGAGAATAATAACATACAAATGAAATAACAGTACATGATTTATTTATTACAATCTTGAATACATATCAGATATTTTGTATCAAATAGATAGGTAGTCACAAGACTTACTCTAAATATGCTGCTCATAGCATGCAATACAAATAAAAAATAGACATGGCAGATATACATGGTAAAATAAATCAATTGAAGAACATATGTAATAGAGACAGGTGACTGTTGGCATCTAGTGGCACTTTACGCGTTTCCTGGCATTTCAGCCACTCATCAGGAGTGTTATAAAGACACTTTATAACACTCCTGGTGAATGGCTGAAATGCCATGAGGAATTATAGATGAAGTTCCTGTGGAAGAGGCCCCCAGACTAGCTATAGCTAGGGCTCTTTTTCAGGCGAGAAAATGAATTTTGAGGCATTGGAAATTGACAGAGCCCCCCACAGTGAAGGTGTGGCTGACTCAGATGGGAGACACTATTAGGTTGAAAAAATGTATCTACCAACACAGGGGGAGAGGTCAAACATTCGAAAAAAATTGGGCACCATGGCTGGATGTTCCTGGCTTAGCTCTAGATAGATCTGATCATGGACCACCTATGGTAAGAATGGTATGGTAATCTGTTGAGTGGGTTTTGTACACTGGATTTCATTGTTTATTTGTTGATTTAGGCTTTGATGCTTAATGTTGAATAGAGTTCCATGAGGGGGATGTGTGCATGGGCAGGGCCGCTGATATAAATCATGGGGCCCCGTACAGCCTACCTGATGGGGGCCCCCTTCAGTTCCACCCCTGGTCCCGCCCCTGGTCCCTCCTTCAGCCCCACCCCTAGTCCCTCCCCAGACCCCACCTTGAAACAAAGAGCAGCACATTATGGCATTGGCAGCATGGGTGGCAATGTCTCTGCAGGCAGAGACCTAAACCAATCTATAATCTGCACCAACAGATATCCCTTGGGGGAACCCTGAGTATCTGTTTTTAATTTTAAAATGTAAACTGTATGTTTTTCTGTATGTAAAAAAACCTCCTTTTTACGTAACAATGCACATTGTTTTTTATCAGTACAGAGATAGTCCATTAATTAATTCATTGGGCGGGAACGCTATAGGGTCAGCTTCAGCAACTATCCCCCTGTCCCCACCCCCTCCTGTTTCTCTATAAATGAATTTGGACTCTTATCTTTTGGTTTGGTGCTTCTTCCAAATATGCACAGTGGTCTATAAGGACATTCTCATGATGGGTAAAAAGGGTTTAGTCATGGAGTCAGCAAAATTAGTCCTGTTACATAATTACCGTATATACTCGAGTATAAGCCGAGTTTTTCAGCACATTTTTTTGTGCTGAAAATGCCCCCTTCGGCTTATATTCGAGTCACCTTTTTGCACCTGATCTCTCGGACTTTGGGGACCCGGTACTTGGCACACATATAGCCCCACTCTTCCTCTTTAAGTGTGCTAAGTTTGTTGTCCGAGAGACCTACAGGTGGGGAGCACCAATTTTTCAAAGCCGGGCACCCCTTCCATAGACTCCCATGTTAAACGGTAATTTCTCCGGTGAGTTTGGGGACCTGGTACCGGCCAGTCTTAGGCCCCCTGGATCCGAAACTTGGCACACATGTAGCCCCATTTCTCCTCTACAAGTGTGCAAAGATTGTTGTCTGGGGGACCTACGGCTGGGGAGCACCGATTTTTCAAACCGGGCACCCCTTCCATAGACTCCCATGTTAAACGTCAGTCTAGTCATGGACACAGTGAGGCATGGGCACAGTGAGGCATGGGCACAGTGAGGCATGCACATGGACACAGTGAGGCAAAGTGAGGCACAGTGAGGCATGCAGATGGACACCCTAGGCTTATACTCGAGTCAATAAGTTTTCCCAGTTTTTGTGGTAAAATTAGGTGCCTCAGCTTATATTCGGGTCGGCTTAAACTCGAGTATATACGGTATGTTGAAAAGTAAGTTTAAAAGAGATACATAGAGGAAATTTTCTGCTTAAAGCTCTGTTTCTAACTTAAGAAGTGTTTTTGACACCCTCTAAATGCTGGGTCCAGAGATGTGCAATTCTGCTCTCGCCAATCTTTGCGTTGTTCCTTAACATAAAGTGCAGTTTTGCTTAAGGCTCGTCATATTTACATGCATAACTTCTAAAAAAAATCTTTGCAGTAAAATTTCTTACATCCACTAGGTGGTGTGAAGAGCATTGGTGGGACCTCAGAGACAAATGAAGTCCACCAGAAGTCTTCTCAGATTATTACCTGATCAGTTGGATGTTATCGCGATGTTTGCAAGGTAGAAGTTCGTCCATCCACCATCGCAGGAAGTGCTGAAGGGTGCTGTGCGCGGTTTCCACGATGACTGGACACTCGATGGAGTGTCCAGTCCACCAACTATTCCAGTCAGAGAGATGCCAGCTGCTTTGTTTTTTTCTTCTGCCGCCGGTGTTCTGTCGAGATGCGGCGCTCGCCTCACTGCTACTTCTTTCACGCGGAGGGAAAGGAATCACTCCGCGGCGCCAGGAAAGGATATAGAGGACACGCTGGCCAGGAAAGTCTAGCATGAGGAGCAGGCACGGAAGAAGGTATTCTTCCACGCCAGAAACAGAAGAAATAGTCCCTCTCTCTGCAGTCACCTACAGTAAAAGAACACTGCAGATATAGAGCTATTAGAGAAAAAAAAAAGTAAAAAGTAAGGTGGGTGGGTGTTGGAGTCGGACGGACGATGTCGTCGTGGCTGTAAGATTTTTTTTTTTTTTTTTACATCAGTTCTCTGTTCAGGTTGCCCGGGCCCCCCTGCTGGCCGGGCCCGGTACAACAGGGCCAGTTGTACTGGCCTATCAGCGGCCCTGTGCATGGGTGTTTGCTATGTTCATGTATGTATAAAATGAATACATTGACTATGTAATGGTCTGGAATTTTGTACTGCTTTTTTTATTACTGCTTTTTTTATTATAATGTTTTTTTTTTCTTGCAATAAAAAAGAAAAAGTAACGCAGTGCCATATCGCAAAAAATTGTCTGGTCATGAAGGGGAGTAAACCTTCTAGAGGTGAAGTGGTTAAATAACAAAGACTGAAAATAAAACCAAGTCATGTTGAAAGTGTGAGTAGACAAACAGATGACTAAAGAAATTATTTTTATGGTCTGCAAACAAGTGAAGCTTCTATGCATTGCTTACTGCCTGCAACAGAAAAAGACAGCAACATCTTATAGTTGAGCAAAATTATAATAAATGTTGTTACTCAGCTGAAACAGTCAAGGTGATTCTGTAAAATAAACACATAATCATACACAGATACTTTAGAAAAATACATACAATATTTTGTAGAGCAGAAAAAAAAAAATCCTGGAAATAAAGTCACTAGTAAAATTATTCTCATTTCATTATGGTAGTGGCCATTCTGATTCGCCTTTGGGGGGACATCTGTCACTTATAATGGCATTATACCACCAGCTGTGGGGATATGTACAGATTGTATACAGAATACCAATTAACACGCAGATGGTGATTTTGCCTTCATTAGTAGATTATATTGTAGTTATGTTTTTATTTAAAGCCCATCTCCAGTTTTTTTGTATTTCTATGTTTTGGATAGGATGAAGGGAGGAATGGTTAGAACCCCTGGTGAGTTTTGAATGTTGATTGTGCCCCTGTTTTCCTGGGAGAGGTTTCCCTGTTTGACAGATAGATATTTCGCTATTTGACAGGTATCAAACAAAACAGATAGTGAAGGAAAATCTCCTCAATGACTCACAGGTATGCAAGACCAAGCCAGTCCCATATTACTCACTTCTGAAAATTGAAAGGAGTGCTGTTAGTTACATCAACATTTTCATTCAGTTATTGCTCAAATAAAATAGCATCATGCTATTTTGATTAGGTAATTTGACACTGTAGTAATCAATGTCTGCAAGAAACAGCATGTTTTAAAATCATGAACCTTTTTTTTTTTTAGTACAAAAGATGGCAATGTGCCAGCTCATATTAATTTGTTAATTGCTGTATACTGCTTGCAGGTAAAAGTAGGAGGGTAGTGCAAGGCAAGCAAGTTACAACAACATGCACAGGTTTTTCCTAAGTGCATTTTCCAAAATATTTTGCAAAGGTTTTTAGATTCACTGGTATAATGACTGTATTCCCAGTAGATTTACAAGAGGTAAATGACTTGTCTAGTTAACCTGGCAGCACGAAAGACAGCATTGTGAAAAAAAAAATATATATATATATATATATATATATATATATATATATATATATATGTAGCGGGTATTTGAATTTGTAAGGACTTGGGTGATGTGAAGTTCCCTGGGGTCTCTGGGTGGCGCTGTTGCCTTGGGCCCGAGCTGAACATACACCGCGAACCGTGCCTTTTTGTCCTCCCCTGGAGCTGGTACAGCGGGGCGGGGAACCCACTGTGATGCAAAGGGAGAGGTCATAAAAGGGGCGGAGGCCCTGTTTTCAGGAAGAGAGTCGGAGGACATGGCCGCGCCCAGGCACCTTCAGCTTGGGTGCTGGCGTTCCGGTGTTCCAGGCCTAGGCGCCCTTGGCCTAGCTGGAGCAGAGATGGAGTCCATCTCAGGCACCTTTAGCCTGGGGTGAGGTACTATGGTGGATGTCTGGGGCTCAGTACCTTCGACTGAGTTCCGCGAGGGTGGAGGAATTCGAGGGGGCCCTAATGCCTTGGGTGCCCGTGTCTGAGTTCGTGAGGACTGGTGCGCAGTAACTTCTCCGGAGAGTCCAGCGCAGCATCACTGGTGACGGAGAGGCCTCCATTTCTCCCTTGGACGGATTTCTTCCCCTGACAGGGGCAAAGTGAGCGAAGGTAAATTCACATTCTATTACTTAGTCAGTGGCAGTGACTATTCACCACTGGTGACAGCACAGTGGGCAGCAGCAAGAAGGGAAAGGATTGTGCCTCGATCTGTTTCCCCATTATTCAAAAGGAGAAAGATAGTTTTATTGCTTGGCAAGAAGAATAAAACTGAGTTGTACCTATTCACTGTGTGGAACTTGGGTTACTAAGCAAAGGAGTCGGGGACGAAGGACTGGACTTGACTCTAGGACACCTACACAAAGGCCCAATCTTCTGGCCTTCATCTCCTAGTAAGAGGAGGACACGGGCCGTGGTGTGTATCATCTCTCTCTCCCAGGTACCCCTAGACAACAGCCACATAACCGATAAAGCAAGGGAGAGAGGTGAGGCAGCTACATTCATATATATATATATATATATATATATAATTACACACACATATATATATATATATTCATATATATTTATTATATATAAAATACAAGGGGTTTACAGCACGGTGAGCATATCTTATAGCAAATAATACAGTAAATTCAGGCATCCCTTCTTACTAACCTATGCTTCCTTGTCCTAAACAGCTTCCATATACAGTACACAACACATGATATACTAAGGAGTAGTGGTGGAGCATCCATAGGGGGCGCAGAACGCGCCTAATCTCCCTAATCTCCATGCGGGGTGCCGAACGCATGGATTTCAATGTTTTTTTTTTTTAAGCACATGATTAGAGCCTGAGGCTTTAATTGGCTTAAAAAAAGGGTGGGCTCGGGTCCGGCCTGAAGGAGAATCGATGGCCCCGGAGTGAGGAGCAACAGCCCGATCCATGTCTGCCTGATCTGCCTCCTTCCTAAGGTAAGGAGACCTAGGATCGCTGTTGCATTCCCATCCGTCTCCCGTGGGGGGAGATCACCACATTCCCATCCGTCTCCCGCGTGGGGGATTGGACCGCCGCATTCCCGTCTGTCTCCCGCAGGGGGGGTGAGGGGTATCACTGCATTCCCGTCCATCTCCCGCATTGGATTGTCATTGTTTTGCCGCCCCCCCCAAAAAAAATATTGAGGTGTGACCATTTAATAGCCCATTAATAGCAAACTCTTGCCTATAAAATGGGGATTCTTAGTTTTCATATATTGCAATATATGTTCCAGCTGGCCAAATGCATTAAAGTGATCCCTCTCTGGATAGTCCCTACTCTATCTTGCAGGTTGCCAACCTCTTAATTGATAATCTAGCATACTCTTAAGAGCGTGGACATTTAGCGGGACATTTACTAAAACTGGTACACACAGAATCTGGTGCAGCTGTGCATAGTACCAATTAGCTTCTAGGTTTCATGCACACTAGTGAGACTTGTCATGCGACTTTGGACACATAACATCACATGACAAGTCACAGCCCATTGATTTCAATGGCATCCATTCCAATCTATGTGACTTAAAGTTGCAGTGACTTTGAAAAGGTTCCTGCAATATTTTGATACCCCTTTTTTGCAACTTGAGTGTCACGCAACTTTAGTATCTCATGTGTTGTATACATGAAGCTATTTAGGACCTGAACACACATCTCCATGTCCACTGCATAGTTCAGGTTAGTAAACAAAAATGCAGGGAGGCCTGAAGTTACTGTATTCATTGATATGAGATACATAGCAATGATTGATTTTGAGGGACGGTCCCTGATTTGGAACAATGTCCCTCTGTCCCTATTTCCTCCTCATTTGTCCCTCATTTTGGTCTGATCTATATAGTTGTATATAAAATTCACTTTTTATCTTTCAAAAAGTGTTTCCCAGTGCTAAAACTTTCATCCAATCTATAAATTGCTGCATTTCTAAATATTAAAAGCCAATATAAAGGAATAGTAGTGGTAAAAAAAGTCCCTTGTGGATTTAACCACTTCCCTACCCAGCCATAGTCAAATGACGTCCACAGATGGGATCTCCCATCCTGGGTGGACGTCATATGACGTCCTGGCTTTGTAGGGGGATATCTGAATGATGCCTGCAGCTAGAGGCATCATTCAGATATCCTTTTAAAGTACCGGCGATTTTGTGCACCATAAGAATGATCATAGCGGCGGTTCCGCCGCTTGATCGTTCTTATAGGCAGCGGGAGGGGACATCCCCCCTCCCGCCGCCATCCGGTGCTTCTCCGGGGTCTCCCGTGCGATCGGGGACCCGGAGCGAATCTTCCGCCGCCGTTGGTGGGTCACGTGACGAGCATAGAGATGACTGGTGACCAGATGGTCACCAGTCATCTCTATGATCGTCAGAGGCCTGGGCGCGATGTGATGACGTCACGCCCGGGTCCTCAAATGTAAACAAAGCCGCCATTGCGGCTGTAAGTATGAGATCAGTGAAAAAAAATTCACTGATCTCATGCTTTCCAGCCTGGAGGAGAGATGTGGGGTCTTATTGACCCCGCATCTCTCAATAAAGAGGACCTGTCACACACATTCCTATTACAAGGGATGTTTACATTCCTTGTAATAGGAATAAAAGTGATCAAAAAAAAAAGTAAAATAATTGTAAAAAAATAAATAAATAAGTAAAAAAAATAAATACATAATAATAAAAAAAATTAAAACGCCCCTGTCCCTGGTAGCTCGCGATCAGAAGCGAATGCACACGTAAGTCGCCCACATATGTAAACGTCGTTCAAACCACACATGTGAGGTATCGCCCCCATGCGTTAGAGCGCGTGCAAAAATTCTAGCACTAGACCTCCTCTGTAATTCTAACCTGGTAACCTGTAAAAAAAAATTAAGCGTCGCCTATGGAGATTTTTAAGTACCGAAGTTTGGCACTATTCCATGAGTGTGCGCAATTTTAAAGCGTGACATGTTAGGTATCTATTTACTCGGCGTAACATCATCTTTCATATTTTCCCCAAAAATTGGGCTAACTTTACTGTTTTGTTATTTTTTAATTCATGAAACCATTTTTTTTTTTAAAAAAAGGCGTTTGAAAAATTATTGCGCAAATATCGTGCAAGAAAAAAAGTTGCAATGACCGTCATTTTATTCCCTAGGGTGTCTGCTAAAAAAACATATATAATGTTTGGGGGTTCTGAGTAATTTTCTAGCAAAAGAATGATGATTTGTACATGTAGGAGAGAAGTGCTAGAATAGGCCGGTATTGAAGTGGTACAAAAAGCCCTGTATTGAAGTGGTTAATTAACCTTTTTTGTGGTTAATTCTCCTTTAAGGGGGTGTGGCAGGGGGCGTGTCCTATGCCTACATACATTTGCTAGTAGGTGTCCCTCATTCCCATCTCAAAATGTTGGAAGGTATGTGAGATATGCTAATATGCTCACTGTGCTGTAACACAGTTGTATTTTATTTTTTGGGGTGTCTTTGTTGGAGAACGCATCTAGTTGTATGCTTAGATGGCTGCTGGTACTGTCCACCCTCCTTGATTACGTATATATTGTATTATTCATGTATTGTTGATTTGGCTCCTGCTCAAAGTAGTGTCTCTTTTAGAGAAGGTGCCTGTGGATAAAAATATACCTGGTCAACTCCAATATTCACTTATAGAAACAAAATACACCTTTATTTAATGTTCTTTGTTGTATAATTTCAGTTCTGAAGCTTTTGGCTACATCCTATACAGTGACTAATGTACAGTGACTAATGTTTCCAATAGTTATATAAGGTCCAGGTATTTGACACAGGAAATATGTTGGGGTCTACATTTTATTTTTACACTTATAGCTCTTGAAGATTGGGTGAAGATCAGAATCAGCACTGGACTGGACTTGGAAGCCAATGGAGGGATTGGTAGAGAGGAGTACTAAACACTGAGCCCTTGGTAAGGTGGATGAGTCTGGCAGCAG
The DNA here is from genome assembly GCA_029206835.1 of Rana muscosa. Classification (NCBI taxonomy): domain Eukaryota; kingdom Metazoa; phylum Chordata; class Amphibia; order Anura; family Ranidae; genus Rana; species Rana muscosa. The sequence goes on from CM055121.1 coordinate 846,415,492, forward strand.
CATTCATGACAGACAGAAAATTGCACAGCCGATGTAAAGGTAATAGTTGCAGTAGTCGAGGCTAGAGATAACCAGGGAGTGAATTAGAAGCTTTGCGGTGTCAATGGTTAAAAAGGGGCATATTTTGGAGATGTTGCAAAGGTTGAGGTGGCATGATTTGGGCAGTGATTAGATGTGGGACCAAAAGGGGAGTTCAGAGTCCAGGGTTTCCCCGTAACATCCTGGCATGATGGCATGAGGAGACGGACTGGTAGTTGTGCCATCAATCTTGTGAGACAAATCAAGGGAAGAGGCACGTGGAGGAGGGAAATATTATGAGCTCAGTTTCGGATTGACTGAGTTTGAGTAAGTGGTGTGACATCCATATTGATATGTCTGTTAGTAAATCAATGATGTGTGAGGAGACTGATGTGGTGAACTGAAGGGTAGAAATATAGATTTGGGTGCCGTCAGCATAGGTATTGGAAGGCAATTAAAGCTATCAGCTGACCCAGGGAGGAGGTGTAGTTCAAGAATAGGAGAGGTCAAAGGCAAGAACATTGGGGTACCCCAACAGAACAAGGAATAGGTGGGGAGGAGGTAGAGTTGAAGGTGACACTGAAGGTGATGTGAAATAGACCTTACATTCGTGTCCACACTCAATACTTCTCTCGTTTAACCATGCTTTTTTTCTAATGCCCACCTAACCACCTGCCCCCTAGACCCTGTTCCTTCGCAAATACGATGGTCACCCTCTTGCTCTATCCTACAATCTATAACTCACATCTTCAATCTCTCCCTCTCTACCGGCATCTTCCCCAATTCTCTAAAACTTGCTCTGGTCACCCCCATATTGGATTCCAACAATTTTAACAACCTAAAACTCATTTCCTTGCTCCCTTTTACCTCCATACTCCTGGAAGGCCTAGTCTACAACTGTCTGGGCTGTCACCTAATTAAGAATAACCTTTTTGATCCCTTTCAGTTGGGATTTCGCCCACAACACACCACAGAAACTGCTCTCCTAAAACTCACAAGCCACTTACTAACAGCTAAAACCAATGGTTTCTATTCTGTACTTTTTACTCTTGGACCCCTCTGTTGCCTTTGATACAGTTGAACACCCCCTCCTCCTCAAAAACTCTGTTCCCGTGCACCAATAGGTAAAAATGGTACGAATACCCAACAGTTGCACTAATGACTAACAGTCGTATCAATTTCTATTAGTTTGTTCTACCACCTATTAGCTTGTACCATTACCTATTAATCTATATGTATACCTAAATGTTTGTACTCTCTGTGTACCGTATTTGTATATCCTTTTATACATTTGTATATCCTTGTATACAGGTTTGTATACCCTTTTTCTTTCTGTATACCCTTTCTATTATATCAATAAAAAACGATTGATCTAAAAAAAATAAAAAAATAAAACTTTATTCCCTTGGTCTCCATGATTGTTTTTGGGTAGAGTAGGGAAGGGTTCAAATCTTTCTCATATTCTTATTGCTGTCTGTATCGCCACAATTTCTTCACACTTTCTGTCCTGGTGACAGTGACTCAGAAGAATGGGAAGTGATAGAGTCAGAGTCAATAGAATTTTTGTTTCACTTGAGTGAAGAAAATGTAGAGCTTTTGTGAGATTTGTATATCTGTTTATGTCTTGCTTACTCAAAGGCCCCTATTCCCCTTGTTTCTTGTGCAGGTGCTACTGAGATAAAAAAGTGAAGGGAAATTTTCCCAGTGATGTCACAGACAGCATATTAAATCAGACCAAAGTTTTACAACTTTCACTCAAGTCTGCTACAGAATGCACAAAATCCGTGCACAGGGTTTCAATCGTCTGCGCCTCCTGAGCAAAGGGTGGGGTGGAAAACTTTTTACAATTATGTATTTTTTTGATCTAGTCATCTACAAATAGGATGCCTATTTTTTTTATTAAACCACTATGGGAAAAATAAGATAAAATGAACAACAGAAAAAAAAAAAAAAATAAGACATAATAAAATAAGCCATAGAAATTTGAATTTGTTTTGTAGTTTGAGAAAATTTCCAACTTCGCTCTATGACAAATAGACCTATTGTTACTACTGCTTTATCTGACGTTTGGATAATAGTTACCAATGCCAAATAAAGCTCTGCAGCTTCGGTTTTGTATAAATGGCATTGGCAAGGCTATAATCTTTAGATTATGAAGATGCAGACTATGTTTCAGCACCTGGTGGTAAAAGCTGGAGATAAAGTAACAAAAGAAACAAGTTAAGCAACAGCTAGCTCTGCGCTCGTCTGTTCTTTTATATTAATGTGATCACGACCTTTACAGCCCAATTACTGTCTACATCAATTAAATGGCTGAGAAAACTTCTAGTACAGTAGTTTTAAATTATAGAGTATAGCTTAAGTGCACAATTTTTCATCAATTCTGTTACAGGAAATTAGTTTTTGCTATGTCTGATATTTTAGGATAAAAATGCAAACAATAGCACGAATAATAAAATGTGTCTTTTAATTACATTTCTTGCTTTATGTCCCCAAATCCTATGCTTAACTAGAGCCACAACTGTTACAAAATTCATTCTTTTCTATTTCTGGTCCAGATGTCTAAGGCCTCTTTCACACTGAGGCACTTGAAAAACTGCCAGTAAAAGACTGAGCGCTTTTGAAGAGCTTTTCAGGCGCTTTTGAAGAGCTTTCAATTCATTTCAATGGAGAGGGGTGTTTTTTCATCGCTCTGTCAGAGCACTGCCCCAGTGTGAAAGCATTTATTGATTTTAATGGAAATACGTTTTCGTAAGCTTTTCAGGCGCTTTTTTTAGCGTGAAAGCGCCTAAAAAGCGCCTCAGTGTGAAAGTAGTCTTACTTATCAGAGTGTCCAAATTAAGAGTTGTCTGTGCTAACTTACCAGACAGCGGATCAGTGGACTTAATTTGATCCAGGATTTGACCCAGATCAGGAAGATTCATCTAATATGGATATCCACAAATTTTCAGCTGTGCAAGAAAAGAACATTCTTTTATTCTCATTTCCTAATAACTAGAGTTGAGCGGACACCTGGATGTTCGGGTTCGACGGGTTCAGCCGAACTTCGGAAAAAAGTTCGGGTTCGGGACCGAACTTTAACCCGAACCCGGACCCGAACCCAAACCCCATTGAAGTCAATGGGGACCCGGACTTCTAAGGACTAAAAAGGCTCTAAAAAAGTAATGGAAAGGGCTAGAGGGCTGCAAATGGCAGCAAAATGTTGTTAAGAGCATGGAAAGTGCAAATGTGGATAGGGAAATAACTTTAAAAAAATTAAAAAATTAAAAAATATGCTGGAGGCCCCCTTTTCAGCAGAAGAGGTACGGGAAGTCATTAAGAACCTCAGAAACTCAACGGCACGATGCCACACATATGGTGGGAATGCCCCAGAATACGCCCTTTCTGGAATAAATTATTCAATTTAATGGATAAGCTAGTGGGAAAATAAAATACTTTGAAATAAAAATGTAGCGGGGTGCTAAATTTAAGGGAAGTGTTTGAGTGGTAAATAAGCTCAAACACCCTAATTCTGTAGGATTCATGGACCATTTTGTCCTCGGGGGACAGTATTGGTGTGCAGTTCCCTGCGGCCTACAGGTGGCGCTGCCATGGTAGGCTAGGGTTGAACCGCCGATACAGTGCTGTGCCTTTTGTGTCCCCTCTTGGCAGTAGTACAGCGGGGCGGGGAACCTGCTGTGCATGCCGGGAGAGCATATAAAAGGGGCAGACCTTTGGCCTGGGGGCTGATGTCCAGTGGGGTCCACGCCCAGGTGCCTTCGGCCTGGGTGCATGTGTTCCTGTTCCATCTCGGGTACCTTTAGCCCGGGGTGAGGTACTATCCTGGAGTTCCTGCTGCACTGGGTATGGAGGCCTAGGTGCGGGAGTAAAGCCTGGAGTCCAGAGCCTTCGTCTGGAGTCCGCTAAGGGTCGAGGAGTCTTAGGGTGCCGCCTCGTGTAGGGGACCATGTTCCAGGGAAGGGAGGATCATTCTGATGGACCGATGCGGGAGTCACGGTGAAGGAAGGGTCTGTTGACTCCCTGGAGAGATGTCTTCCCCTTGATATGGGCTAGGTTCGTAGAAGGAGAAGCTCAAGGTCATCTTGACTGTATCAGAGGCCTTATTCACCTGGCCAGTGGCAGGGGCCTTATACACCCTGGTCTGTGGCAGAGACCAAAGTTCTCCAGGTCCGTGGCAGGGGCCTTGTACACCCGGTCTGTGGCAGAGACCAACCTCAAGGTCTGTGGCAGAGACCGTGCACCTAAAACTGTTTGAGAAACCTAAGCAGTGAAGTGAATGTGCTACGTTTGTGCCTGGACCTCCTCCACACCTTAAGCTGTCCTGTTTCTTTGCTCTAACCTTTTCTATCCGAGTAGAGTTTATTTTGCCATGAGAGAATAAGAGTTGTAATTTCAGCTGGTGTGGACATTGACTTTACTGGGAATTAAAGGACTTGCCTCTACCTACAGTAGAGGTGAGAATCATCCTCTGGAGGAGTTTTGACTCTGGCTGTGGACACGGCCCGTCAAGTACACCGCTCAACCTCTTTATATAGGAGGGTACGGGCTGGTAGTGCGTGTGCCTTTCTCCCTCCTGCGAAGAGCCAACAACATAAAGGCAGGTAAGGGGGAAAGGATCTGTGCGCTACAAAAAAATAAAATAAAAATTATAATCTTGACCTAGGAGGACGAGGTCCATATGGAGTAGGAGGTTGAGGTGGCGGTGGATGTGGCTGTGTAGGTGGAAGCGGCGGTGGAGGAGGACGAGGTAGCCAACACTGGTTCAAAAATACAACAATGGCTGGGTAAGGCCGGTGATGTGTCGAATTCTGTCCCCCGTCAAATAGTGTCCACCCTGTACTGCGCTTGCTCAGTATGTAGGACAAGGGGATTTCGAAAATCTCCCAAGACGAACAGCGCCTGCGTGGTGAGTTCAGGTGAAGGCCACACCATCCGTGGTTCAAGCCGAGCCAAGTGAGGCCGTGCCCGAAGCGTGGCGATCGAACCGAGCCCGTGAGGGGCCCTGTTACTATGTGCTACCGTATGTCCACTTGGATGGTGGGGCTTGAACCTGCACTCACAGCGCAGGCGCCGTTCATCTTCGGAGATTTTGTGAATCTCCTTGTCCTCTGTACTGCGCAAGCGCTGCGCCTTCGCAGTATGGGCCGGACACAATCCGATGGCCGGACAGTTTTTGTCACAATACATGTCTATTCTGCACAAGGTACGGACAAGTCCTGCGGGATCCATGCCTGGTTCATTTTAATGAACGTGAGCTTGTCCACATTGGCTCTGGACAGGCGGCTGCGCTTGTCTGTGATAACGCCCCCTGCCGTGCTAAATACACGTTCAGATAATACACTGGCTGCAGGGCAGGCCAGCACCTCCAAGGCATAAAGGGCAAGCTCAGGCCATGTGCCCAATTTGGAGACCCAGAAGTTAAAGGGGGCAGACCCGTCATCCAGTACGTGTAGGCCTGTGGACACATACTGCTCAACCATGTTGGTGAAATGCTGCCTCCTGCTAAGACGTTCCATCTCAGTTGGTGGTGCTGGTTGTTGTGGCGTGCTGACAAAGCTTTTCCACATTTCAGCCATGCTAACCCTGCCTTCTGAGGTGCTGCCGGTGCCCCGGCTGCGTTGGCGACCTCTTCCTCCTCCCCTGCCTTCGCCTTGTGCTTCCACCGTATGCCCGCTGTCAGGTGGAAATGCCACCAGCAGCGCGTCTACCAGCGTGCGCTTGTACTCGCGCATCTTACGATCCCGCTCCAGTGAGGGAATTAAGGACGGTACGTTGTCCTTGTAACGGGGATCCAGCAGGGTGGCCACCCAGTAATCAGCACCAGTTAAAATGTGGGCAACTTGGCGGTCATTGCGGAAACACTGCAGCATGTAATCGCTCATGTGTGCCAGGCTGCCCAGAGGCAAAGAAAAGCTGTCCTCTGTGGGAGGTGTATCGTCTGTGTCCTCTGTATCCCCCCAGCCACGCACCAGTGATGGCCACGAGCTGGTCTGGGTGACACCCTGCTGTGAAAATGGCTCCTCCTCCTCCTCCTCCTCCATCTCCTCCTCCACCTCGTCATCCTCCAGGACTGTGCCCTTTCTGCCGGACAATTGTGTACCTGGCGTTTGTTGGTGCAGGAACCCACCCTCGTAGCCACTTGTGAAAGACTGCCCTGAAAGCCTTTGAAATGATCCCGCTTCCTCCTCCTCCTCCTCATCCTCATGTGCCACATCCTCTTCCATCATCGCCCGAAGCATTTTTTCAAGGAGGCATAGAACTGGGATAGTAACGCTAAGAACGGCGTCATTGGCACTGGACATGTTGGTGGAGTACTCGAAACAGCGCAACAAGGCACACAGGTCTCGCATGGAGGCCCAGTTATTGGTGGTGAAGTGGTGCTGTTCCGCAGAGCGACTCACGCGTGATTGCTGCAGCTGAAACTCCACTATCGCCTGCTGCTGCTCGCACAGTCTGGTCAGCATGTGCAAGGTGGAGTTCCACCTTGTGGGCACGTCACATATGAGGCGGTGAGCGGGAAGGCCGAAGTTACGCTGCAGCGCTGACAGGCGAGCAGCAGCAGGGTGAGAACGCCGAAAGTGCGCACACACAGCCCGCACTTTCTGCAGCAGCTCTGGCATATTGGGGTAATTTTTAAGGAACCTCTGGACCACCAAGTTCAGCACATGCGCCAGGCAAGGGATGTGCGTCAAACCGGCTAGGCCCAGAGCTGCTACGAGATTTCGCCCATTATCGCACACCACCAGGCCGGGCTTGAGGCTCACTGACAGCAACCACTCATTGGTCTGTTGTTCCATGTCCCTCCACAACTCCTGCGCGGTGTGGGGTTTTTCCCCCAAACAGGAAAGTTTTAAAACTGCCTGCTGTCGTTTACCCCTGGCTGTGCTGAAGTTGGTGGTGAAGGTGTTACGCTGACCGGATGAGGAGGCGGTAGAGGATGAGGAAGTGGAGTAGGAGGAGTTAGCAACAGGAGGCAAACTGAAGCGCCCTGCAATCCTCGGTGGTGGAAGGACATGCGCCAAACTGCTATCTGCCTCAGGCCCAGCCGCCACTGCATTTACCCAGTGTGCTGTTAGGGAGATATAACGTCCCTGACCGTGCTTACTGGTCCACGCATCCGTAGTTAGGTGGACCTTGCCACAGATGGCGTTGCGCAGTGCACACCTGATTTTGTCCCCCACTTGGTTGTGCAGGGAAGGGATGACTCGCCTGGAAAAATAGTGGCGGCTGGGCACGACGTACTGTGGGACAGCCAATGCCATCAGGCTTTTAAAACTCTGCGTCTCCACCATACGGAATGACAGCATTTCAAAGGCCAGGAGTTTTGAAATGCTGGCATTCAGGGCCAGGGATCGCGGGTGGCTAGGGGGGTACTTCCTCTTCCGCTCCAATGTTTGGGAGATAGAGAGCTGAACGCTTCCATGGGACATTGTGGAGATGGTTGGTGACCCAGGTGGTAGTGTTGCTGGCAGATCCTCTGTTTGCGGGGTGGCAGGTGCCACTGTCACTACAGAGGTGGATGAAGAGGCCGAGACTGCAGCAGAAGAGGAAGCAGGAGGAGCCAGAGACCTTTCTTGGTTTTTGAGGTGTCTACTCCACTGCAGCTCGTGCTTTGCACTTAGATGCCTGGTCATGCAGGTTGTGCTCAGGTTGAGAACGTTTATGCCTCGCTTCAGCCTCTGATTGCACAGCCTGCAAACCACTCGTGTCTTGTCATCAGCACATTGTGTGAAGAACTGCCACGCTAGGGAACTCCTTGGACCTGGCTTTGGTGTGCTCGGTCCCTTGCTGCGTTGGGCAGTAGCAGACATACTGTCTAGGGGACGGACGCTCCGCTTTTGCACCCTGCTCCCTCTTCTGCTGTGCTGGTGGCTCTGTGCGACCACCGCCTCTTCCTCCAAACTACACTGGTCACCTGCATAACGTTCATTCCATGTGGGGTCGAGGACCTCATCGTCCTCCACATCATCTTCCACCCAGTCTTCACCCCTGCCCTCCTTGTCTGTCTGCACAATTGCGAAAGCAGCAGCAGTTGGCACCTGTGTTTCGTCATCATCCGAGACGTGCTGCGATGGTCCTCCCATGTACTCATCATGAAACATAAGTGGTTGGTCATCGGTGCACTCAATCTCTTCCACTTCTGGGGCAGGGCTAGGTGGATGGCCCTGGGAAATCCTGCTAACAGAGTCATCGAAAAGCAGAAGAGACTGCTGCATGATTTGGGGCTCAGACTGCTTGGCTGATTTGCAAGGGGGTGAGGTGAAAGACTGATGGACATGGGTTTCAGGTGCCAACTCTGATCTTTCATCAGAAGAGTGGGTGGGAGACAATGTGAAGGAACCCGAGGCACTGTCAGCAACCCAATCTACTATCGCCTGTACTTGTCCTGGCCTAAACATTCGTACAGCCTCATTAGGCGCGACAAAATACCGCCGCAGGCTCGGTCGCCTACTCGCACCTGAGGAAGGTGTTTCACTTGTGCGTGTATCTGGCACAGATCCACCACGTCCTCTCCCTGCAACAGGAGCTCCACCAGCAGCACCACGACCGGGGCCACCACGTCCCTTTGACCTTCTCCTCATATTTTCCAAATTTAGGATGTTGCCCTAAATGGGTGTTTTTGGAAGAGCAGAACACACCCACAGTACGTAACCGCTGAATCGCACAGCTACAGAACTGCAGAAAATGCTATTCAAAAAAAATGTTGTTTTTTTAGTATAGCACAGTAGGAGAAAACTATATAGAAATTGTTTATTTCACACACCTCCAAATATGTATAACACACTGCAAACTATTTTTGTGCCCCTAAACGGCGTTTTTTGGAAGAGCAGAACACACCCACAGTACGTAACCGCTGAATCGCACAGCTACAGAACTGCAGAAAATGCTATTCAAAAAAAATGTTGTTTTTTTAGTATAGCACAGTAGGAGAAAACTATATAGAAATTGTTTATTTCACACACCTCCAAATATGTATAACACACTGCAAACAATTTTTTGTGCCCCTAAACGGCATTTTTTGGAAGAGCAGAACACACCCACAGTACGTAACCGCTGAATCGCACAGCTACAGAACTGCAGAAAATGCTATTAAAAAAAAAATGTTGTTTTTTTAGTATAGTACAGTAGAAGAAAACTATTTAGAAATTGTTTATTTCACACACCTCCACATATGTATAACACACTGCAAACTATTTTTTGTGGCCCTGAATGGCTCTTTTTGCAAGCGTACATTAAAGTGCAAATTTTTATTTATTTATTTTTTGCCCTAAACGGGTCTTTTTTTGCACGAGCAAAATAAAATGCAAATTTTTTATTTATTTTTTGCCCTATGGGTCTTTTGGAAAAGAGCACAATAAAGTGTCTTTTTTTTTCCCCTAAAAGTTAGATTTTCTCTGACACTGGGCTCATGGCAGTGTAAAAAGACTGCACTGCAACACAAACAGGTAAACCTATGCAGATTGCTGATTTTAATCTCTGAATCTGGACTCCTATATAATATTCTCTCTCCCTGAAAGCACCAACAGGAACCTGGCCCTACTCTACACTGTCTCTATCTTTTCCCTCAGATTGCAGAATCAGGACTACCTCATGTATTTTACAATCTCTCCCTATTAGCAACAGCAGCAGCCAAGATCCTCTCCCTATCTATTCTGAAGCAGAGTGACGTGTGTGCTGTGTGCCTCTAGCTTATATAGAAGCTGGGTCATATGTTGCACTGACCAATCACAGCCATGCCATTAGTAGGCATGGCTATGATGGCCTCTAAGGGCACACCAGCTAATCAAAAGGTGATTGGCTGGCCCCTGAAGCATTTCTAAATGCGTAATTAGATTGCCGAATCCGAACCTGAACCCGGACTTTTGCGCAAAGTCCGGGTTCGGGAAAAAGCTAAAGTTCGGTACGGACCCGAACTTTACAGTTCGGGTTCGCTCAACACTACTAATAACCTTTAACTCCCTTATGCTGACTTGTATGCTCTTCTATTCAATAGCAGCCGTTAATGCAGGGCGCACTGGCGCCGCCCCCCCTATACATGCATCCGCCCCCCTAATCTACATGTGGGGCGCCGGGCGCATGGATTTCAATGGGGTTTGTTTTTTTGGAAGCATGTGACTAGAGCCTGAGGCTCTAATTGGCCTCAAAAAAGGGCGCAGAGCACTGCACCACAAGCCAACCCACTTGTGTGACATTAGCTAATTAATATTCGCTAAAGTCTTCCTGTTTTTCCTCCTGGCCAATTGCCGTGTCCTGACACCCGATTGGCTGGGAGTCCTAAGACCCCATTGGCTGGATTCCAGGACTCCTGATTGGCCGAGAGGAAACTGGCGGGACTTTCGGGGCTGGGACTCGGGGAGAGAGACGGAGGGATGAAGATACGTGTGGAGCTGGTGGGTAACGGGCGAGTAAGCGAAACAGGGTGGGTAGTAGCAATCAAGTGATAGGGGATGAGGAGGGAGGGGGATTTGGTGGTGGTCGGATGGATGGCTGGCTGGGTGGGGGCCGCCCCCCCCCCCAGGGAAATTTGAGCACCAGCCGCCACTGCTTCTATTCTTATTGTACCCTCACTGGAAAAGTAAGGAAGACAGCAAAGTTTAGTTTTTAGAGGGAAAAGTCAAAATTTGCATGTTAGTTAAGCTGTCTTTATTGCTGCAGTGAATGACTATTCTGACATGCAGTTTTCACTAAAATAACTCTGGTTTGTAGATTTTATTTCTTATATGGAATATCCTTCTCATATTTTTCCCAGGTTTACCTTTAAAGTGGAGTTAAACATGTGCATATACTTAAAATAGACTTACTAAAGGCAAGATTGCAAGGGAATTTTTCCCAGAGCTTAGTGAATGGGAAGAAGCTCTGCTGACTTCAATCATTCAATCATGCGCAAGCAAAAATTTGTTTTTTTTACTTCATTTGCACGTGATTGGTTATTCTTTGCAAAGTGAAGTTTCTTCACATTCAGCTTTCTCTTTAGTAAATCAAGCCTGTCCAGTGAAAATCAGAAGGGGAGAGGGAAGGCCAGAACTAGGAACCAGTCATATATAATGCAGTGCATGTACTCCATATTACCAAAAGTATTGGGATGCCTGCCTTTAATGGCATCCCAGTCTTAGTCTGTAGGGTTCAATATTGTGTTGGCCCACCCTTTGCAGCTATAACAGCTTATACTCTTCTGGGAAGGCTGTCCACAAGGTTTAGGAGTGTGTCTATGGGAATGTTTGACCATTCTTCCAGAAGTGCATTTGTGAGGTCAGACACTGATGTTGGAAGAGAAGGCCTGGCTCGCAGTCTCCGCTCTAATTCATCCCAAAGGTGTTCTATCGGGTTGAGGTCAGGACTCTGTGCAGGTGAGTCAAGTTCCTCCACCCCAAACTTGCTCAACCATGTCTTTATGGACCTTGTTTTGTGCACTGGTGCACAGTCATGTTGGAAATGGAAGGGGCCATCCCCAAACTGTTTCCACAAAGTTAGGAGCATGAAATTGTCCAAAATGCCTTGGTATGCTGACGCCTTAAGAGTTCCCTTCATTGAAACTAAGGGGCCAAGCCCAACTCCTAAAAGACAACCCAACACAATAATCCCCCCTCCACTAAATGATTTGGACCAGTGAACAAGACATGGTCCATAAAGACATGGATGAACGAGTTTGGGGTGGAAGAACTTGCAGCTCTGCATGCCGATCCCGAATAATCTTAAAGCCCTAAAATACATTTTTTGATTTTAAATTGATCTTTTCTTTTTCTCCTAGCGATGATGTAGTCGGGGCTTCGTAGATGCACCCTGGGAAGGCTATACAATTACTCTCGCCTGATGAAATAAAAATCCCCCCATTTTGAGATCCCCATAGATTTTAGGCAAGGAAGACATCCTTTCTCAACAGATGATTTAGTGTTATACAGGCATACCCCACTTTTAAGTACACAATTGGGTTTATTTACTAAAGCTGGAAAGCGCAAAATCAGGCTCACTTCTGCATATAAACCAATGAGATTCTAAGCCCGGCTTGTTCAATTAAGCCTGGTAATAAAACCTGGAAGCTTGTTGGGTTATATGCAGAAGTGAGCCTGATTTTGCACTTTCCAGCTTTAGTAAATAAACCCCATTGTGTACTTAAAAGTGGGGTATGCGTGTACAATGCATGTGCATGGTGAATCGCATGACTTCATCAATGGGCTGGCAATTACGTCAATACTTATAAAAGACGTACTGTATATATTTCAACCTGACACTTGCAATGACAAAAATTGGTCTCTGAGTGTTTTTGGTTTCATTAGAAATATAAGAAAAAAATGTATAAGCCGCACTCCACTCTTGGCTCCTCTTGCCATATTTATTAGTTACCAACAACTTTCCCTATCCTTGTGAGCAAGCCAGGAGTGGTAAAACGCATCAAGTAAGGTTGGTTCCCAGGTGGAAAGGGTGAAGTGCGTCTGATACATTTTTCTCATATATAGATCCTGTATAATAATAATAATATTTCTGATGGGGGAGTGGAGATGGACTGCAGTGGACAGCACACAAATTGTCCATGTAAAGGAGGTGCAAGTCTTGAGCAGAGTTGTGGATTTGGGTATGCTTTTGTTTTCAATGTCTAATTTAAGCAGCCAAAAAGTTCTTAGTGCTTGCAAGCAGTTAAAAAATATATAATATATTTACGTTTATGCTTTGTTCTTGTTGTTGCACAACAGCTTTAGGTATAGTGGTGTCCTTTCCCAAGGATGTAACACTAAAGTAAGCAGGGTAATCTATGCATACCCATTGTGAAGGACTAGCATCAAGTGTAGAGCTTGAAGGACACCGCCACTCGCTGGTTCTTCTTTTTAAGGGTTGTTTGCCCATTTTTATTAAAAGAAGTTCAAAACAAAATCAAAAGGTTTTCCCTCGCAGGGGTTTCAGTACTCCTTTTCAACAACAAAATGACATTCAGCCTCCTGGCTTATACATACAGCAGTGCTGCTCAGGCCTTCCACTTCAGGCTCTTGTCTGTCTCCTATAGACTATTCCATCTGCAACACCATCCATTTGGATAGCAGCCCCTTGCTGCTCTGACCCTCAGACCTGGGTCTCTGGCTTCCCCAGTGCACACAAGCACTCTCTGACTTCTCCAGTGCACACTTGCACTCTATGGCCTCCCCAGTGCACACCTGCACTCGTCGGGAGGGTGGGGCCCAGAATCCTGGTCCTGATTCTACTATCAGGCCCACACACACCTGAACAATCAGTGTGCAGTTGAGTCTCAAAACCCGGATCCAGGACTGCGGATTTCATCCCACCCGGATCTCTAAGAAATCCCCAAGCTCCGGGTCCCAAAGTGGATTTTAGTAAATCATGAGGAAACTGAAAAGCCAGTTTCCTCCCAAACAAGCAAATACCCTGGAGCCCCTCAACCTGCCTGGTTGAGAATCCTGTATTCATACACTGGTGGGGTACCACACTACCACACCATGCATAAACATATTGAACAGTGGAAAAAATATTTTGACACTGTGCTTGAGTATCTGACTTTTCCCTCTAGTCAGTCAACACATACCTGTAATTCCAATAATTTACTGACAGATACAGACCGTTTTATGAATTTAGTTGCATTATTTATATTTCATTAGGAGTGAAACACTAGACCACAGCTGCAACCATCAAATTGAACAGTATCAGTGAAGACATGAATTCTCTTTATTTCTTTGTGGTCATGTTGGAGTGAGCCTTTCTTTGTGGTTTCAGATGGTGAATCAACAGTATGTATGCATGGAAACAATCTACAAACATGGAAATACAGTTTTACAGCGCTTGTTTTTGTCTTACCCTTTCATCACTGGTACATCCACAATCAGAATTTTTTTAGTCTATACAGTATTTCTTTTTTTTTGTAGTTTTACTGCCAAGCGTGGTGAGTGAGAGGACAAACACAAATCGAAGGGGAGACAACCTGTTCCTCCTCCTTGGGTTTGTCATGACAAGACAATAGCACATAATAAAAAGTAAGCTCTGCATTATCTTATTTTTGGGAATGATATTCCTTAGATTTCTCAGGTCACAGTGTACATTGCTTGGAGTCACCAGATATTATATAATTTGCACCTTTACACTGTTATTTTATGTAATATTAAAAGATAACTGTTGTCCATTGTGGTGGTGTTGGTGGTGATGATGATGATGATAACCGGTTTGAAGGCGGTAATGGTGATAGTGATGACAAGTTTGAAGGCATCTCTAGAAAGTTTTGAGGTTGGATAGAGTAGGATTATAACACAGACACTCCTCACTTAACAACCAAGTTGCATTCCTATGATCAAGTCATTAAGTGAATTGGTCACTAAGTGAGGAACAGCCCCTTACCAACATTTCAAGGATACTGAATACTGAACTGGTAGAGGGCTTGTTTCTACAATCTTTAGATATAATTCTAATGTCACCTTTGCACTATTTAGAACCATATTTTGTATATTTATAAAGTTCATACAGTAGTGCACTGTGTACTGCTGTTTCCACAGCCAAAGATCTCATACAGCATACAATACCAAGTGGTCGGTGAGCTAGTCATAAAGCCCCGTACACACAGGCAGAATGTCAGGAGACATTTGCCTTTACAAAAAATACTGGCTGACATTCTGCCCGTGTGTATGTCAGTCTGTCTGACAGAAGCCAGCCAAACGTCTGTTGGACGTACATGCTGGAAAACCAGCAGCCGACCGACTCCCAGACTGGCGGGGGGCCGTCCCCCTGTCAGAACAGCTCAGCAGGGGAGATCACTGAACTATCCTTGCATGGTTAGTACAGCGGCTCCCGACCGGAGCTGCCAGTTTTTTTTCGTGCAACCCCGCAGGTAGTGTATGGCTTATGTCTGAACAGTCATTAAACAGGTAGGTTGTTAAGTAAGGAGTGTCTGTAAATGACAACTCAGTGCTTCTGCTGTTATCTTATTATCAGATATTTCATGCTGTGGGAAGGACCAGTTTATCAATCATGAAGGTGACAAGTAGGCAACCTGAAAGAGGAAGTTATTCACCATAATTTATCAACAAGAACTTCTTGACTGCAGGCAAAGTAGCATGAAATAAAGAAGAAAGAAACTGTGCTAGAAATAAAATACTACAAAGCTGCAACACAAAGTGGGATAAACACAAAAGCAAAAATAGAAAATTATATGGTCGCGCTCTAATTAATTGACTAATTTTATTTGTGAAAAATATGTGAAAAATATTTTTTATCCCAACCAATATTAAATGGTCCAGTGAAAAAAATATATACTGAATCGAATATCATGAAAAATAATAATGATAATGTAAAAAATATTCTTGTGTGTTACAAAGACCAGCTAGAAGATAATTAATCCTAAAAAACCTGTGAAAGGAATAAATATAGCAAATGAACCTAAATAAACGATAAGTGATATTGTCCGCACATAAAGGTGATATATGAAGTAATTAAACCACCAAAAAATCTGCAATATATGTGCACATGAATGAATGTACAAAAAAATATTAATCCTATTGAAACAAATCCTGTGCAAAAAATCTAAAATTGTCCAAAAAAAGTGTCAACATATAATCTTCAAACCACAAAGTCTTAATGAAAAAGAAATCCCAATAAATCCAAGGTGAAATTCTTTGCAGATAAAAATTCAGGAGCGACTCAGGGAAAGGGTATCAATAAGTGCATACATCCAACTTCATGTGACTCTCAAAACACCATAAATCCACCACTGGAGGAAGTGTGCGCTTACCAGCTGCACAGACCAGAATAGCCTGTGGCTTAAACCCAGCCAGGGTCTTTTCCTCACGATGGTCCCAGGGGAAGGTCCTGACCGCTCCACCAGAAAAGGCTGTATATATGGGGTCACCGCTGGACGTTGTCTCTCCACCAGCACGTCGATGGCTCAAGGCTGACGATGTGACTCTTGCACACAGAATGCAGTGTCCTTGCTGTGGGCACACAACACGCTGCTTTATGAACGTCTGCTGTTTATGGTTCTTACGTTTAGAACTTTATGACTATTTGAAGATTTGGTAGGAGACAGTGTGGTGGCATGGAACATTTTTCTAACGCTGCAACATGTCATATCATATATCATGGGCAATGTGTAATGGCATCTATTGAACTGCTTTGGGAATGTCAATGGCAGGCGTTAATCTTGTACAAATCGGATTCTACCTATGAATATCTCCAACTACATTAAAATTTTGAACAGAATAATCTTAATGAGGAACTTAAGCAAGGTTCCAAAAAAATAAAAGCCAACAGCTACAAAAACTGTAGCTTCTGTTTTGTAATAAACAGACACTCACCTGTCCAGGGATCCAGCGTTGTCCTCACCCAGGCTGGTTTGTTGCTGGTCTTCGAGTCCTCTGTGCCGGCATGTTAACTGTGGGAATCCAGCTGTGACTCCCTGAGGCTTCGCAGCCAGCTTCCCACTGTGCATGCATGAGATACACTGGGCTCTGTGAATAGTCCCGCAGCCTCCTGGGACCCGTGATGTGTCCCAGAAGGTTGCAAAAGAAGGTCGGGGGGGGGGAGTCGAACTTCTGTTCGGATTGCCTAGGTGATCTGTGCGGAAGTGGGGGCAGGTTACCTGAAAAAAAATAGGTACCCGCTTCTCCCAACAAAAGATTCCATATATGGTAGAGGAGGTTGAGAGGAGGAGGAAGAGGGGAACTTCCACTTTTGGATGAAGGTCCGCTTTAACATAACTATTTTTCCTTCACAAACGTTTATGTTGCCAGCTATATTGTAACTGAGGCTCACTGAGGACACTTATAAAAACCGTATTGCATGTTCTGCATTTTACTAAAAATAAACAAAATAAAAGTAATACATAAATAAAATAAATAAATAAAGACTCTGTTTACAGAAAAAAGAGTGCATATTGGGTAAAAATGTTTATTTAAATCCTTTGTGATTTTTTTTTTAGTGTTCCTTGTTGTATTTCAAAGTTTCACGCAAAAACAAGGGTACATTAAATAGAAATAATATAAAATAAACAGACTCATTTTACAGCTGTGATTTAAGGTCTGCAAAGCATAGATTATTTATTCATAATGCAGAATGTATTATGATGTGCAATCCAGTTGATGTTTAATCTGCTTATATCTTGCCTTTCCTGGTTCCTTATCAACATGCTCATTAAATGTTTTAATAAAACCTTTCTGTTTTTCTAACTGGCCTTATTTTAGTCCCAGTGACATCACAACTGTGTGCTTCACAATGTAAAGCAGGCAGATCATGACTGGTGGGAGAGTCTGGCAGGGTCCTGAAAACACCACAGCACTCCGACTCAGTCCTCCTCTCAGGAGTCTTCAGCTCTGTGTAAGCAGTGGGGTGGCTCTTGGAAGGAGTTGTGCAAATATTACCATGCCTCAGTTGGTGGATGTCAGTCTGGAGGAGCGGGCATCCCTAGGAAGGCTTCATTTGCATGCAGACTGCCTTAGGTAATGCCCGTATGTGATACTGAGTCTCCATGCAAGGATAAGGGATGAGCAGGAGATGGGGAAACATCATAGGCACATGCTCACATCAGTCGGTAGCAACCAGCGGGCTACAGCTTAATTTCTACTATTACAGCTATGGCTACCACACTCTTCTCCAACAAACCCAGGCTCCACCCCATCTGCCCACAGATCACACAAAAAACACACCGTGCATGCGTAACTACCTTCTAGCTAAAAAAAAAGCAATTGGCCATGCATGTGCAGTGGACACTCCATGTCAACAATGGGCAGCCAAGGCAAGGGGGCAGAGACTGGGCCCAGGCAGTATACCTATTTTATGGGTTGCATTAGAATCAGTTCCACATCCTTGTGCTGGACCAACCTCTCTACTGCCTCAATGACTAAAAGGGGTGGACCAGGGACAGTAAGACTAGGGAGAAAAGGCCTAGATGATATATGATGTCCTCCAGTGAGCAACTGTGGTGGGCTTTATCTGACTTGCTGCATCTTCTAATGAACACTTGAAAAAGCTGAGAGTGTGCAGTGAAATCAGCCAAAACTATTTCAGTACAGGTAGGGAAAATGGTAATTTGTGCAACACTGAAGGTAAGGCTGGAGTTTGGCCTTAAGAGATATCCATAAACATAGGAAATATTTTTAAAAATTTTGCTTCCATCGCTCTATTTTACCTTTAATGTTAATGCATTTTTTTTCACGCTTATAAACGTTTCACATGGTAAGTATGGTAAACATCAAAAATGGTGAGACAGACAGTGATGAGATATCAGTTCTATTTATAAACATGCTGCTATTTAGGGACTTATTGGGGGAGATTCACTACAACTGATGCACACATAATCTGATACAGCTGTGCATAGTAACCAATCAGCTTCTAGGTTTAGGCCGGGTTCACACTGGTACAATGTGACAGTCGTACAACTGTGGATCCGACTTTGCCCATATTTTCAAAGGCATGGGGCAGGGTCAACGTTGACGTCACCCTGATGGCCCACCCCTTGTGACATCACCGTCCCATCATGCTCCGGGTGGTGATGTCACAAGGGATGAGGACTCCTGATGATGTCGCCCGGTGCCCCCGCCCCATGCCTATATAAGTAATGGCACACCGCGTACCTAACATTAGAGCGGTAGAGAGCGTCGCAAGAAGATCAGAAGAAGAACAGAGGGAGAAGACAGCGCAGAGAGGAGACCCGGCAGAAGCAGAAGACATCAGCGGAGAGAGGAAAACCAGCAAAAGAGGGAGAAAACATCTCCGGAGGAGGGAAAAGAGCCGGAGAGGGGAGAAGAAATTGGAAGAGACGCAGGAGCTGATTTAATAAATTACTTTGTCAAAAACCTGTGTACTGTTTTTATCCTTGACACTTTTTTTTGGTGAATGTACCCCATACTCATTCATATAGGGTGGGGGGGCCGGGATCTGGGGACTTCCTTGTTAAAGGGGGCTTCCAGATTCCGATAAGCCCCCCACCTGCAGACCCAGAAAACCACTGGCCAGGGTTGTCAGGAAGAGGCCCTCGTCCCCATTAACATGTGGACAAGGTGCTTTGGGGTGGGGGGTGCAGGGCCCCCTTGCCCCAAAGCACCCACACCCCCATGTTGAGCGCACGTGGCCTGGTATGGTTAATGAGAGGGGGCGCTCGCTCGTCCCCACCCCCTTTCCTGACCTGCTGGGCTGCGTGCTCGGATAAGGGTCTGGTATGGATTTTGGCATGGGGATTCCCCTAAAAATCCATACCAGACTGAAATGCCTGGTATGGTCTTGGAGGGGGAACCCCATGCCGGTTTCTTTTTAAATTTGGCGGGGAGTTCCCCTTCAAGATGCCCAGAGCACGAGTCGCATGCCAAAGTCGGATCAGTTAAGATGATGATCAGATTTTGATCCGACTTCAATAATATTCAATGGGCTGAAAGAGGATCAAAGTCGGACCAAAGTAGTGCAGGAACCTTTTTCAAAGTCGGACCGACTTGTGTCGGATCAGTTAAGAGGGCTCTGATAGAGAGAACCATTGATTTGCACACATCCTGCGACATGAGCTCCCAATGTCGGAGCGTTTGTCATACAAGTGTGAACCCGGCCTTATTGGCAGAGCTTAATTGAACAAGCTGAACTTTTTTTTAGTAAATCCCGCCCTTTGAGTCATGCAATTATATAGTCCAATGAATCCTTTTCTGAACCATATTTATGGTGGGCTTTGCTCTTTTTTAACTATTTATTATTATTTACAAGCCTTATATGACAACTTTCCAGTGTTTGTTTATAGACGCATTGGCCCTATTTTGAGCTGGTAGAAAATAATGCTTTAACCCAAGACTAATGCAAAATATAACAAAAATTACATAACAATATAGACATTGCATCAAGAACAGCAACAAATATTTTCTGTGTAGCACCTGATACTGTTGTATATTTGGGTGAGACATCATAAGCCAGGGGGTGATGACATATGTCTTCTGCTCTTACAAGCAAAAGGCTTTGTGCCAGAGGGTAAGTTAGTTCTTGCATATTCTGCATGTTCTCCTGAATCTTCAGCTTGAACAGCTGCTACAAAGTCCAATTTTACTGCAGTGCCCTTCACCAGTGTAAAAGAACAATAAATAAATTATAAGTAGGTGAGAGTCAAGCACAATAATCACGGTAATGCTCATAGAATTATTATTCTTTTTCCACTCCCCTCCATTTCTGGTCTGGGCTGAGATTGAAATACAATAGAAAACACATCATGCTGGCTGGTGTTCCACAGTCATTGTTGACCTTAAGTTATTATATTTAGAATTACTAAGAAGACCTTCAGGTATGTTGTTCCTGTGTTTTCCAAAATAATTGGTTACTTCTGCTATGTGCGTACAGGAGCATTAAGTAGAGATTACTGTTGTATTTAATCTGTGGCATAAGGGGGCATATATAAAAAGCAGTGAATCTTGCATCCACTAAATATTATTATTATACAGGATTTATATAGTGCCAACAGTTTGCACAGCGCTTTACAACTTCATGACCTTCATAGTTGCCAACTGTCCCAGATTGGTCGGGACATTCCCGGGATTCACACCCTTTTCCCGGATTTATTTTGTCCCGGGAAATGTTCCGGCAAATCGATTTTTCGCCGCCACGGGCTGCCGCTGCTAGAGGTCAACGGCCGGCGGAGACAATGCATTTTTCTACTAGGGTGTGACACACCTACAAATGAATGCCCGCTCCCTAATTATAGCAAGGCTCCGCCTACATGCAAAACAGTGTCCCATTTTTTTTTTGCAATGTTGGCAACTCTGGACCTTTACAACTTTACAACTGCAGGGGAAACAGTAAAGTTACAAAACAATTCAATACAGGAAGAATCAGAGAGCCCTGCTTGTTAGAGCTTACAATCTAAAAGGGGGGATCAAATGAAACACAAGGTATAGCTGTGGAAAATGTGCTGATAGAGAAAGTGAAAGTACAGCTTTTACGTAGAGGCAGGATAGGTTTCTCTGAAGAGAAAAGTTTTCAGGGATCGCCTAAAAGTGGATAGAGTTTGAGCTAGTCAGACAGATTGGTATAGGGAATTCCAAAGAATGGGAGAGGTTCGGGATAAGTCATGGAGGCGAGTATGGGAGGGGGTGGCAAGAAAGTTAGAGAGCAGGAGGTCTTGGAAGGAATTTAGAGAATCATTTAGTTGGTATTTTGAGACTAGGCTAGTGATGTAGCTGGGGGTCAAGTTGTGGATGGCTTTGTAAGTTATTGTTAGTATTTTGATTGTAATTAGTGGCAGCCAATGAAGGGATTGGCAAAGAGGGGTAGCAGACGCTGAGTGGTTTGTAAGGTGGATGAGTCTGGCAACAGCATTCATGATAGACTGAATAGTGGATAACCTGTTTAAAGGTAAGCCAATGAGGAGCGAGTTGCAGTAGTTAAGGCAAGAGATAACCAGGGAGTGAATTAGGATCTCTGTGGCATCACTGGTTAGGAAGGGGCATATTTTGGAGATGTTGTGGAGGTTGAGGCGGCAAGCTTTGGAAAGTGATTGGATGTGGGGCCGAACAGAGAGTATAGAGTCCAGGATAACACCTAGCACCCTGGCATGGGGGGACGGGTTGATGGTTGTGCCATTGCTCTTGACAGAGATGTGGGGGAGAAATTATTATGAGCTCAGTTTTGGACAGGTTGAGTTTGAGGATTAAGATAAATCTGCCAGGTGAACAAGTTTTAAATTACAGTACAGTGGAACCTCGGATTGTGAGTACCGCGGTTAACGAGCGTTTCGCAATACGAGCACTGTATTGTTAAAAATCCTGACTCGGTTTGCGAGTGTTGTCTCACAAAACGATAAGGATTCAAGCTAAATCGGTGTTCAGTACCGCGTTTGGCCTGAGGTGGGGGGGCGCTGGAGCCAGAGCGGAGCCGATCAGAGCCGATCGAAGCCATTCAAAAATGCTCGGAAAACCTCAGAAATACTCCGTTCCTGAGCCTTTCCTCGGGCCTTTCCGGGTATTTACGAGGCTCTCCTGCGCCCCCCACCTCTGGCCACATGCGGTATTGCATGCCATTGAAGTCAATGCGGAACAAATTATTTTCGTTTCCATTGACTTCTATGGGGAAATTCGCTTTGATATGCGAGTACTTTGGATTACGAGCATTTTCCTGGAACAGATTATGCTCGTAATCCGAGGTTCCACTGTATTTGATTCACCACCAGTTAGTGTTTGGGGAAAGTCATATTTTCTGCTTTATTAAAGATGCTTCAAAATACCATAGCTCTACCAGGAGCTGATGATCTGACCATATTCAGATCCCAGTATTGCCAACATACTATATTGAAATTCACTGACACAACACCTAAAATTTACTGACTTTTAATGGCATTTCCAAAAGTTTAAATTTACAGTTTTAAGTGCAAATTTCATTATTTAAGCTACAAGCAAGTACAATATGCACTTAGCAATGTGAT
Organism: Rana muscosa; assembly: GCA_029206835.1. NCBI lineage: Eukaryota > Metazoa > Chordata > Amphibia > Anura > Ranidae > Rana > Rana muscosa. The sequence goes on from CM055121.1 coordinate 846,437,879, forward strand.
TTGTGCTGAGTAATGCTGACAGCGCCCTGAACTAGCTCTTGCAGCTTTTATAAGTATACCGAATGGAGTATGATTTGTGAATATGGAACATTCATCAAGGTTTTCACCTTGCATGCATCTTTAGATAAAATACCTTCTTCTCTGAAGTCTTCTGAAAGTGCACCAAACGTCCCGCATGCCTCATCTTTGGTGGATTTCAGAAAACACATCAGAAACATGCAACCTAATAGAAGCCAATAGGACCGCAGCTAAAAATGCATGTAAAATGCGTGTAAACTGTGCATACACCTGCGCTGCAGCCAAAACGTAGCACCTCAGTATGAACCTAGCCTAAGACTTCACTGGACAACAAATCAAGTCAAAAGGTTTTTTACTTTATAGCATTCTATGCATAAGACCCCTTTCACATGAAGGGCTCGATCAGGTCTGTCTATCTGTCAGTCTTTCAGGTGGACCTGATCAGACCCTCCATTCACCCCTATGGACTAGTGGGTGTAAACTGACTTGTGTCTATTTACACCTGTCTACCTCCAATCCTATCTGGTCCACAAAAAAATAAAGGAATGGGATCCATCCCCCTCCATCTAGGCAGATTGGACCAAAAGGAAGTCAGTTAACCACTTAAGCCCCGGACCATTTCGGGCCATTAGGACCAGGCCTGTTTTTGGGATTCGGCACTGCGCTGCTTTAACTGTAAATTGTGCGGACATGCAATGTTGTACCCAAATGAAATTTGCGTCCTTTTCTTCCCACAAATAGAGCTTTCTTTTAATGGTATTTGATTGCCTCTGCGATTTTTATTTTTTGCGATATAAACAGAAAAAGACCGAAAATTTTGAAAAAAATTATATTTTCTACTTTTTGTTATAAGACAAATCGAATAAACTCAATTTTAGTCATACATTTAGGCCAAAATGTATTCAGCCACATGTCTTTAGTAAAAAAAATGTCAATAAGCGTATATTTATTGGTTTACGCAAAAGTTATAGCGTTTACAAACTAGGGTACATTTTCTGAAATTTACACAGCTTTAAATTTTTGACTGCCTATCTCATTTCTTGAGGTGCTAAAATGGCAGGGCAGTACAAAACCCCCCCAAATGACCCCATTTTGGAAAGTAGACACCCCAAGGAAATTGCTGAGAGGCATGTTGAGCCCATTGAATATTTTTTTTTTTTTGTCCCAAGTGATTGAATAATGACAAAAAAAAAAAAATTACAAAAAGTTGTCACTAAATGATATATTGCTCACACATGCCATGGTTATATGTGGAATTGCACCCCAAAATACATTCTGCTGCTTTTCCTGAGTACGGGGATACCACATGTGTGGGACTTTTTGGGAGCCTAGCCGCGTACAGGGCCCCAAAAACCAAGCACCGCCTTCAGGATTTCTAAGGGCGTAAATTTTTGATTTCACTCCTCACTACCTATCACAGTTTCGAAGGCCATAAAATGCCAAAATAGCACAAAACCCCCCAAATTATCCCATTTTGGAAAGTAGACACCCCAAGCTATTTGCTGAGAGGCATGTTGAGTCCATGGAATATTTTATATTTTGCCACAGGTTGCGGGAATATGACAAACTTTTTTTTTTTGCACAAAGTTGTCACTAAATGATATATTGCTCACACATGCCATGGGCATATGTGAAATTACACCCCAAAATACATTCTGCTGCTTCTCCTGAGTACGGGGATACCACATGTGTGGGACTTTTTGGGAGCCTAGCCGCGTACGGGACCCCAAAAACCAAGCACCGCCTTCAAGGTTTCTAAGGGCATAAATTTTTGATTTCACTCCTCACTACCTATCACAGTTTTGAAGGCCATAAAATGCCAAGATGGCACAAACCCCCCCAAATGACCCCATTTTGGAAAGTAGACACCCCAAGCTATTTGCTGAGAGGCATGTTGACCCCATTGAATATTTTTTTTTGTCCCAAATGATTGAATAATGACAAAAAGAAAAAAAAAATGTACAAAAAGTTGTCACTAAATGATATATTGCTCACACATGCCATGGTTATATGTGGAATTGCACCCCAAAATACATTCTGCTGCTTTTCCTGAGTACGGGGATACCACATGTGTGGGACTTTTTGGGAGCCTAGCCGCGTACAGGGCCCCAAAAACCAAGCACCGCCTTCAGGATTTCTAAGGGCGTAAATTTTTGATTTCACTCCTCACTACCTATCACAGTTTCGAAGGCCATAAAATGCCAAAATAGCACAAAACCCCCCAAATTATCCCATTTTGGAAAGTAGACACCCCAAGCTATTTGCTGAGAGGCATGTTGAGTCCATGGAATATTTTATATTTTGCCACAGGTTGCGGGAATATGACAAACTTTTTTTTTTTGCACAAAGTTGTCACTAAATGATATATTGCTCACACATGCCATGGGCATATGTGAAATTACACCCCAAAATACATTCTGCTGCTTCTCCTGAGTACGGGGATACCACATGTGTGGGACTTTTTGGGAGCCTAGCCGCGTACGGGACCCCAAAAACCAAGCACCGCCTTCAAGGTTTCTAAGGGCATAAATTTTTGATTTCACTCCTCACTACCTATCACAGTTTTGAAGGCCATAAAATGCCAAGATGGCACAAAACCCCCCCAAATGACCCCATTTTGGAAAGTAGACACCCCAAGCTATTTGCTGAGAGGCATGTTGACCCCATTGAATATTTTTTTTTGTCCCAAATGATTGAATAATGACAAAAAGAAAAAAAAAATGTACAAAAAGTTGTCACTAAATGATATATTGCTCACACATGCCATGGTTATATGTGGAATTGCACCCCAAAATACATTCTGCTGCTTTACCTGAGTACGGGGATACCACATGTGTGGGACTTTTTGGGAGCCTAGCCGCGTACAGGGCCCCAAAAACCAAGCACCGCCTTCAGGATTTCTAAGGGCGTAAATTTTTGATTTCACTCCTCACTACCTATCACAGTTTCGAAGGCCATAAAATGCCAAAATAGCACAAAACCCCCCCAAATTACCCCATTTTGGAAAGTAGACACCCCAAGCTATTTGCTGAGAGGCATGTTGAGCCCATTGAATATTTTTTTTTTTTGTCCCAAATGATTGAATAATGACAAAAAGAAAAAAAAATGTACAAAAAGTTGTCACTAAATGATATATTGCTCACACATGCCATGGTTATATGTGAAATTACACCCCAAAATACATTCTGCTGCTTCTCCTGAGTACGGGATACCACATGTGTGGGACTTTTTGGGAGCCTAGCCGCGTACGGGACCCCAAAAACCAAGCACCGCCTTCAAGGTTTCTAAGGGCATAAATTTTTGATTTCACTCCTCACTACCTATCACAGTTTTGAAGGCCATAAAATGTCAAAATAGCCCAAAACCCCCACAAATGACCCCATTTTGGAAAGAAGACACCCCAAGCTATTTGCTGAGAGGCATGGTGAGTATTTTACAGCTCTCATTTGTTTTTGAAAATTAAGAAAGACATTTTTTTTTCTTTTTTTTTTTCTTTTTTTACATTTTCAAAACTTTGTGACAAAAAGCGAGATCTGCAAAATACTCAACATACCTCTCAGCAAATAGCTTGGGGTGTCTACTTTCCAAAATGGGGTCATTTGGGGGGGTTTTGTGCCATCTGGGCATTCCATGGCCTCCGAAACTGTGATAGGCAGTGAGGAGTGAAATCAAAAATTTACACCCATAGAAATCCTGAAGGCGGTGCTTGGTTTTTGGGGTCCCGTACGCGACTAGGCTCCCAAAAAGTCCCACACATGTGGTATCCCCGTACTCAGGAGAAGCAACAGAATGTATTTTGGGGTGTAATTCCACATATGCCCATGGCATGTTTGAGCAATATATAATTTAGTGACAACTTTTTGTACATTTTTTTTTTTTTTTGGTCATTATTCAATCACTTGGGACAAAAAAAAAAAATATTCAATGGGCTCAACATGCCTCTCAGCAAATAGCTTGAGGTGTCTACTTTACAAAATGGGGTCATTTGGGGGGGTTTTGAACTGTCCTGGCATTTTATGCACAACATTAGGAAGCTTATGTCACACATCATCCACTCTTCTAACCACTTGAAGACAAAGCCCTTTCTGACACTTTTTGTTTACATGAAAAAAAAATTTTTTTGCAAGAAAATTATGTTGAACCCCCAAACATTATATATTTTTTTAAAGCAAAGGCCCTACAGATTAAAATAGTGGGTGTTGCATTTTTTTTTTCCACACAGTATTTGCGCAGCGATTTTTCAAACGCATTTTTTGGGGGAAAAACACACTTTTTTTATTTTTAATGCACTAAAAAACACTATATTGCCCAAATGTTTGATGAAATAAAAAAGATGATCATAGGCCGAGTACATGGATACCAAACACGACATGCTTTAAAATTGCGCACAAACGCGCAGCGGCGACAAACTACATTCATTTTTAAAAGCATTTAAAAGCCTTTACAGGTTACCACGTTAGATTTACAGAGGAGGTCTACTGCTAAAATGACTGCCCTCGATCTGACCTTCGCGGTGATACCTCACATGCATGATGCAATTGCTGTTTACATATGAGGCTAGACCGACGCTTGCGTTCGCCTTTGCGCAAGAGCAGGGGGGGACAGCGGTGCTTTTTTTTTATTTTATTTTTTTTATTATTTATTTGGCTTTTTTATTTTATTTTTAAACTGTGCCTTCCATATTTTATTTTTTTACCATTTTTATCGTTATCTCAGGGAATGTAAATATCCCCTATGATAGCAATAGGTAGTGACAGGTACTCTTTTTTTGAAAAAAATTGGGGGGTTAGACCCTAGATCTTTCCTCTGCCCTCAAAGCATCTGACCACACCAAGATCGGTGTGATAAAATGCTTTCCCAATTTCCCAATGGTGCTTTTTATATCCGGGGGGGGGGACATTCCCTCCCACTGCTTGTAAAAGCAGTCTAGAGGCTAATTATCTGCTAGAATTGCTTTTACATGAAAGCCGGCCGCTGGCTGAAAAGAATGATACCAAGATGATACCTAAACCCGCAGGCATCATTCTGGTATAAACATTCAAAGTCCAGCAACATACCAGTACGTTGCTGGTCCTTGTTGGACATGTATTGTAATCTTTTTTTTCATACAGCCTATTGGCTGAACGAAAAAAAGAGATTGATTGGTGGGTATGCCCACCATTAGAATACCTCCCTTCATCCACCCACTTCTAATGATGGGCATATATGCCGAAGCATGGGGGCATCCTCCCGCAAAAAAGTTAATGCCGCGTACACACGGTCAAGCCTTCGTCGGAATTTCGACCGTATGTACGCAGCATAAAAGGTTATGCCGCGTACACACGGTCGGACTTTTCCACGGGCAAGCCTCCGTTGGAATTTCGACTGTATATACGCGGCATTAGGAGCAAAATCGCTCCTCCGCCCCTGCTGCCCCCATGCTTCGGCATATATGCTCTTTTTTTTAACTGTGGTGGTGAAATCACCTCCTACAGCGTTGGAGTCACGGCTTTATGTATCGTGGGAGCAAACGCTGTTGCTGTCAAGATAAATAGATCCGCGCTGCAACTGAATGGCGTACCTGCTAAGCAAATGGTGGTTAACATTAAAACAAAGTAACATTACAGTACAACAGTAAGACCTTACCATGCCATACCTGCAAAGCAAATACCAAAACAAAACCTAGTAAAAAATAAAAAAATGTTTTAACGCAACCTGTGCCTAAAATATATATATGCCGAAGCATGGGGGCATCCTCCCGCAAAAAAGTTATGCCGCGTACACACGGTCGGAATTTTCCACGGGCAGGCCTCCGTCGGAATTTCGACTGTATGTACGCGGCATTAGGAGCAAAATCGCTCCTCCGCCCCTGCTGCCCCCATGCTTCGGCATATATGCTCTTTTTTTTAACTGTGGTGGTGAAATGCTGGATGTACGTCCAGGCTGTACTAGGCCGCTGGTGCTTGCCAGTTCACCAGAAGGAATAGCGGCGCTAGTACTACTCTGCTCCATGATACGAGAGACCTGCGGTTCTTGCTCCTCAACAACCTCAGAAGATCGGGATCGGGTACACCTGACCTTAGCAGGGACCTCAACTTCGTCGTCAGAGCTCTCTGACGTGGGGCCGCTGACGTCACTGTCTTCTACGGGAAGATATTCTGAGCCTGAATCTGACAGATACGTGACCTCCTCTTCACTATCTGTCATGCTCAGAATCTCGTAGGCCTCTTTACTAGTGTACCTTCGTCTTGCCATTTTGGGCTCTAAATTTAGGGGTACACTAGTAAGATTCACAGGAAAAAAAGCACCTGACTGTCGTCAGCAAATATATCAAACGCTACAAAAAAACTGTTAGCGATCGCAGGGATCAGGCCTGTCTCTGCGAACGCTGCAGTTATGTGTGTTGTGTTTGGTAAGTGACAGTGATCGATCGATACTGCACTTGGGTGGGCTGGGCTGGGCTGGGCTGGGCGGAGGGGCTAAACGCAGGCGCTAGCAGGTATCTGGGCTGATCCCGCTAACACTGCGTTTTTGGGAACCCTAAACCGCTGGGGATGCTAGTATAGATCTGATCAGATACTATACCACTAAGGGGGGTGTATGCTTTGCGCGTGGGTGTTAGCGTTACTGGAACTAACCTAACACTGCCTGGGGCGACGCAGACCCTCTCTGGCGCTAAAACCTAATTGATCTCACCCGCCGGGCGATCAGGGGGGTTAAACCTTTATTGGGTTATATACGGCGGGTGCCCTGATGCTATAAAAAGCAAACTAATCAACCAGCGTCACCTGTAACCTTTATATGGTGATCACTGGTGAAAGGGTTAACTAGGGGCAATCAGGGGGTTAAAACCTTTATTAGGTTAAATATGGGGGTACCCGACGCTATATAAAAACCTGACGGGTTACCTAAATAACTAGATAACTTACTGGCTAACCAGTGACACCAGTGACGCTTATACGGCGATCACTGGTGAAAGGGTTAACTCTAGGGGAAATCATGGGGTTAAAATAATATATGGGGGTACCTGACACTAATAAAAACCTGCGGCGAACCTAAAAAAAAATAACTGCCTATCTAAAACACCAGCGACACGAATACAGCGATCGGAAAAACAATCGCTTAGTGACGCTGAAGTTAGGGGGTGAAAGGGTTACCTGGGGGGTGATCAAGGGGTTAAACCTTTATTAGGGGGGTTAGGGGGCTACCCTGGACCTAAAGGGGCCTAATCCTAACTGCCCTGCAACTTTTTACAATCACAGATGACACTAAATGCAGTGATCAGTAAAATAAATGATCACTGCAATCAGTGACACTGTGATTGGGGGCTTTGGGGTGACCTGGGGGGTGATCTGGGGGTGACTGGGGGGTGATTTGTGTGCCTATGTGTACCTACGTGTCAGTGGACTGTTGGAGCACTAACCTCTGTCTTCTCTCCTCGGCGCCGGGAACGAAAAGACCGCGGCGAGGGAGATGACATCACTTCCTCCAGCCTGTGTTTACATCACATGGCGGAGGAAGCATTTTCATTGGCCGGGAGCGATCGCGAGGGGGGGGGGCGGAATCGAGCGGCCGCCCCCTCATGCCTGATCGCTCCCGAACACTTAACGGCCGCTCACTGCAGTGAAGGGGGGTCCGGATGGACCCCCCAACTGCACAAAGGCGATCACGTAGATCTACGTGATTCTGCCTGTCCGTGCCATTCTGCCGACGTAAATCGGCGGTGGGCGGTCGTTAAGTGGTTAACACCCACCGGTCCATAGAGCAGAGCGGGCTCTGTCCATGTCCGCTGTGAATAAACTGAACAGAGACAGACCTATCATCCATCCACTCTGCTCTGATCAGTAGGGTATTAGTGGACTGTGGACAGATCCCTTTCTGATCTAATTGGAGTCTACCCAGTGTTAAAATGGCCTGATGCCGTGTACACACGATCGATTTTCTCGACGGTGAAAACACCGTTGAGAAAATCGACGGGAAAAATGAGGAACGGCCGGTTTTCCTGACATTTTTTATCTTGGTCGAGAAAAACGACCGTGTGTAGGCTCCCTGGCAGTGTTTCCCTATGGGAAAACTGCCGCGGAAAAAAATGCCGTGAATCACGACGAGAAAAATTAGAGCATGTTCTAATTTTTCTCGTCGTGATTCTTGCTGTTTTTCTCGTTGGGAAAAATTTTGAAAAGCCCACACATGGTCGTTTTTCTCGATAAAGAGAAAAAATGACATTTTTCCAGACGAGAAAAATGGTCGTGTGTACGCGGCATGAAGGTAAAAAAAAACTTTTAGTAGCAGTTCCTTCCTGTGCCCTGCTTAAATACTTATCTGAGTCCTGTATTGATCCAGCGCTGTGCCCGTTTGCAGATCTTCTCTCCCCTCTCTTAAAGGCTTTGCTGAGAGCAGCAGGATCCACTGGCTCCTGCTGTTAGTCAAATCCTGTTCAGAGGAAGCAGGGGGTGGAGGTGTGGATGCACACAGCCTGGCTTGGGAGTGAGCCCGCACGTGTGCTACGATAGCAAACAGCTTCCTATGGTGGTACACGAAAAGAGGTGGAGCTGAGGGTGCCGGTTTAGCACTACCCCCGTAGGAGCTGCTGGTTATATTTTTGGGTCATGCCGTTACCTGTCTGTCCACCATATCCATCATAGGGGTTCCATTGAAAAGTTGTTCACAGATGTCAGCACCAACACACAGTCTCTTTTTGCAATGGTTTTTATTTAACAAAGTCAGTTAGAGGGATGGAGGGTTAGAGGAGATTCAGGTACCTTGTATTTGCGGATCACGGGTACTTCTTTTATCCAGAGGACAAACAGTTTCCACCCTGGATATAGCAACCACCGGATAGGCCTCTCTCACTGACCTAGCAGCCGGTGCGGTGCTCGGTCATAGTCTCTGCCACAGACTTGAAGAATATCGTTAGACAATCCTCTGCCACAGGATTGTATAACCAATAGCTTTTTGTAAAGTCAAAGTACAGTCACACAGTACCAGTTTCTTTCAGCCGATCTGGCAACACTGTGAGGTAGATGGGTCGGGATGCGTCCTCCAATTGAGTCTCCAGGCTCTTCCTGAGATACCAGCCTTTTTGCTCAGTCCTCCCTGGTTTCTCCAATTGCTCGGCTTATCCCCGCAGGCAAGACAGCACAGGACTACCCCTGACTAGTAGGCCCCAGAAACTCCTGGGAATTAATGAAAAGAAACCTGCGCCAACTAATAAAAAATTGTGAAAAAAATAAAAAAAGCTGCACCTCAAGTTCAGTGATAGCTGAAAACAATGTGAAAATAGTGAGAGATAAGGGTGCTAAGTGGCAATCAATCAGAAAAATCTAATGAATATTTAAATTAATAAATTACACCTGCGCTTCCTGATGACGGAAACCGAAACGTACGTCGAGGCGCACTACAGGTCACGCAATTGACGTCACTTCCGGTCCCGCTGGCTGTCTGCTCCAACGAGGTGGAACGCACGCCATCATCCACAGGTCCGGGACTGCCATTTGCCTATTCACGCTTCTACAGCCTCAGTGCCGGGTTCGGGGCACTTACCAAGTAAGAGCGTTTTTGGCTTTTATACATTTACTTGTGCAATAAATGGTATCACACTCTTTTTGCCTCTATTCTCATAATTTGCATACCACCGGAGTCCTCCATATCCCAAGTGTTTTCCATCGCCTGCCTAGCTGACATCATTTAATAACATCTAGCAAGTTGTTACTTGCAGAAAGCCTGCTTGACCTCTTTTTTGGTTAAAAGGGTCAATATGTTGGGGTAAGCTGCCATCTTTACTATAGCACTATCGGGTGTTCACGGTGAAGGTGGATCTGAAAGTCACAAGGATTTACTTGATTAAATACATTATGTATTTGGAAGATTTATGACACATGCAGAGGAATCATTTTGTTCACCATTGTTGTGGGACTATATTGTGTTCATTTCATTTTTTTGGACTTTATTGCCCATTTATATATTCCTATAGAGTGTGTATATTCATTTGGTGTTTTTTTGCAGTTTGCTTGCTAACATTCCACCTACTATTTAACATTTTTTGATTTGTGATTCTATTGGTTTAGTATCCACACATTATATAGCACTACTTGGTTAAGGCGGGTGTAATTTATTAATTTAAATATTCATTAGATTTTTCTGATTGATTGCCACTTAGCGCCCTTATCTCTCACTATTTTCCCAGAAACTCCTGGGCCTACTTCCAGTAACGAGGCCTTGGGCCAGCCAGCCCCGAGGCAGGAAACTGCTACGGCACACCTTAGGCCAGGAGGGCCATCAGGTCGGAAGACGGTCTATCTCTTAAGTACCCTCTCCCAGAATGCACAGCGGGTGAACCACTCCCACTGAGATGTTTCTGGGCAAGAGGTACCCAATACATCCAGCCTGCTGCAATTCCAACCTTTCCAACCTTGACCTGTGGTGACAGCGACACCTACAGTCAAGTGGAAAATGCGCAACACAGCTGGACTAAAAACAGAAACAAGCAATTTATCACTATTATTCTGGGCTAAACTACAGCTCAGACAACTAAATTTACTAATAGTGCCTACCCAATAAGAGCAGGGCGCTACATGTGCAATACCCTTGAGCACCACTCCAGGCCTCTGTTGTAGCTGCAGTTTCAACCTCCTAGCTGCTAATGCTAGGTTGTCTCAATGACAAGACAATGCCAAATTCAACAGTTTGAAGCCCCACTGGCTGGCTTACTTTATTTGTTGAAAAAGCCTCCCTCACTCAACTGAGTTCACCTAAGTTCACCTCTTTGACACAATTTTTTACAGTATTAAAGTGGTATTAAAACCAAAAATGAAACATATTGCAGCTTACCAATCATTAGATGTGGTGGCTACATCAGTTTTCTTTTCTATAGCTTTTTTTCCCCTGTTTTCACCTGGTGATCTGGTTTTCACTCTTTGAACGCAAGGCCATTCCAGCTCTGTACCATAACGTAGAAGGCAATGTTGTGGCATCGTTGGGCAAGGCAGTCAGTCCCAAGGTCCAAGTTACTGCTGACACGTGGTCCAGCAAGCATCAGGGACGCTATATTTCGTTCACAGCACGCTGGGTAACTCTACTTGCATCTCGGAATGATACAGAACAGGGCTCAGTGCTGCAGCTTGTTTTGCTTCCACATCTCTATACAACTGGTGCTGATGATTTGTCAGCTCCATCCCCTCCTCTTCTCCCTCATCCATGCCCTCCTCTGCTGAATTGTCCTATGAAGTGCTCTGTTGGCTGAAATTCAGTGAAAATTCCACCTGCTCGTAAACCGCCAGATTTGTGACATGCATACCAGGTGGAACTCAAATTTGGCAATGCTGTAGCGGCTGCACATGCAGCACAGCGTCGTCAACAAGTACCTGTCTCAGTATGGCACAACGACAGGCTCAGGCCAGCTCGTCTTTTTTTTCCCCACACCAATGGCTGCTGATAAAGGATGCATGCACTGTACTGTCACCATTTGAGGAGGTGACAAGGGTGGTGAGCCTCCTCAGTGACACATCCCTGTTGTGTTCCTGCTGGAGCATACTCTGTGTGGCATTATGGACAGGGCACTCACGGCAGAGCAGTGGGAGAAAGAAGAGGACTTCCTTTCCTCTCAAGGCTCGCTTTATGCAGACACCATAGAATATAGAAGAGGAGGAGGAGGAAAATGCTGGCAGTTTTGAAGGCATTGAATCAGAGGAAGACATATGTCAAACTTTAAGAGATGTTTTTTTTTCCCCAGAACCCCTGGGAGTAGTACGTGCCTGGGAGGAGGCAGTTTCAGATGCTTTAGACCTCAGTGACCCTGAGGATTCTACTTCTCATGCCTCCGCAAACTTGCAGTGCATGGGCTCCCTCATTCTTCAAAGCCTGCGGAAGGACCCGAGAATTTGTGGCATCAAGGAGAAGGATCGCTATTGGTTGACAAACGTCCTTAGCCACCGTTACAAGAGGAAAGTCTCAGAACTCATCCTGTCCACACAGAGGGAGCAGAGGATGAAATATCTTGAGGAAACCTTAAAGAGGAGTTTATGTAATGTTTTTCCAGACTCTGCTAGGTTACAGTCTCATGGAAAGGCTAGTTTTGAGGCTTCTGTTGGTCAAGAGAGGAGCGGTGGAGAAGGGGGCTGTCTCAATGATGCATTTCAAAATTGTTTTAGTCCTCGGCACTCATGGCTGTCACCTTCCACATCCCATCGGCAGCATCTGCATCATGTGGTGGGAGATTATCTAGGGGGGGAAAACAGACACAGAAAGCTTTCCAGTTGACGATCCACTGGGTTAACGGGTCATGAGAATAGACCACTGCCCAGAACTTGTCCAGTATGCAATTGAGCTGCTGGGCTGGCCCGCATCCAGCATGCTTTCTGAACAAGCATTCAGTGCTGTCGGAGGTTTTATGACAGATAAAAGAGCGCGTCTGTCCACAGACTTTGTTAACTGGCTGACATTTATCAATAATTAATCATTCCTGGATTAGCAGCAGCTATCAAACCCCTGATGCCGATGTTGCAGATTAAGTGTTTTTGGGATGTGGAATCTGTGTGTCTAGGCTGCCTAGCTTTGTGGGTGTTAATTTTAATTTTATATAATTTTTTGGTATGGGTTTCATGGGCACAACTAACACCCAAGGTCCAATTTTTCCGCACCTGTTAAACAGGTGCATATCATTTACATTTTTCACAGCAAGGCCAATTTTTGCTTTCATCAAGAATACCTCTTTAGGGTTACGGTGTGAAGGCACCACCAACACCCAAAGCCCAATTTTTCCACCACTGTTTGACCAGTCCGGGACATATAATTTCAATTTTTGACAGCAAGGACAATTCTTGCTTTCATCAAGAGTACCTCTATAGGGTTACGATGTGAAGCGACCACCAACACTCAAAGCCCAATTTTTCCACACCTGTTAGAGCGGGGCATATCATTTACATTTTTGAAAGCAAGGCCAATTATTGCTTTCATCAAGAGTACCTCTATAGGGTTATGGTGTGAAGGGACCACCAACACCCAAAGCCCAATTTTTAAGCACCTGTTATGTCTATCCAAAGTCTGTGAAACAGACACCAGAATTTATCCCAAATAATCTCTAATTTTGTTATGAGTGCACTAAATTGTGACATCATCATACAGACGTGCTCCCCAAGCTGTTTTTTATAAAATAAAGAAAGCTTGCAGGGAACATTTCTTTTTTTTGGCTTTATAAATGTCATTTTTGCTGCAGCAGGTTCTATACACAGTACAGATGCACCACTTTACAGGCAGACTAAGGGAGCCCCCAGGCACCAAATTTAAAGGATTTTTTTTTTATTATTATTATTTCACAAGCATCAGTAAATCACTGCCCATTTAAAATCTATGTTTTTTTACAAAAAAAATGTATTGATACATGTCCCCCTGGGCAGTACCTGGACCCCCATACCCTTCATATGCCCAATAACTTGCATCTAAGCCCTCAAAATTAGCAAAATATTTTTTTCAGTTCAGGTCCCATAGACTTTAATGGGGCTTGTTATTCTGTTGTTCTGGCGTGAACCGAACAGGGGGTAGTTCGATCCATCTCTATTATCAAACTTATTCCTTACTGTGTCTGTGAAAGCCTGGTGAAAGTATCAGTACAATGATGGTCCTTTAGTACAGTTGTCCTTTAATTAATTGCACCCCTCTGAGTGCTGCCTTCATGGTTGCATACTCACCTTCCTCCCCTTTTCAGTGATCTTCACTGTGCAGCTGCCTTTGCAAAGACCCAGCGGGTCCTCACATATGCACCACAGGCCTATTATGCCTGTGGATGAGCCTTAGGCCCCTTTCAGATGGAGCAAAATTGTCCTGTAGGGATGGGTGCAGGATAACCTAGGCTCAGAGGAATTGGGTTGAGATATGCCGGCCATCTGATTAAGGTATTTAATGACAGTAAAAAGTACAACTTAGGAAATCTCAAGATTGAAGGTGAATATTGCTTAAAAATATAGCTTTTGTCACTTTACCTTTTAGTAGAATTTTTTTTTTTTTTAACTGGACTTTGACACACTACAAGAAACAGCTAGAGCTACACCACACACAAAGAGCTCTGAGAAATCTGTCTATGCTGGCGTGTAGAGAGCCTAAAGTAAAATTCCATTTTATATGTGTTTATTTTTTTGGTTTGGATAGAACTTGGAAGAGTTTGAGCCTTTGTCCAGTTTTTATTGGTGTCTCCATTTATGCTTTGGAGATTTCTACAGATAGACAAAAAGTGAAGGCAAACCTCTGTTAGCAATAAAAAAACTGATAGCGATTGCAGGGCCGTCTTAATAGCATCATGGGCCCCTGGGCAAAGTAATGCTCTGGGGCCCCTACAATGGAGACAGTGCAGGTAAACAGACATCAAGTAGGTAGGAGCCAGCACTCTGACTCCTCTACACCCCAGATATCCCCCAGCACTCTGACCCCTCTACACCCTAGGTATCCCCCCAGCACTCTGACCCCTCTACACCCCAGATATCCCCCCAGCACTCTGACCCCTCTACACCCTAGGTATCCGCCCAGCACTCTGACCCCTCTACATCCAAGATATCCCCCCAGCACTCTGACCCCTCTACACCCCAGATATCCCCCCAGCACTCTGACCCCTCTACACCCCAGATATCCCCCCAGCACTCTGAATCCTCTACACCCCAGATATCCCCCTATCACTCTGACCCCTCTACATCCTAGGTATCCCCCCAGCACTATGGCCCCTCCACACCCTAGGTATCCTCCCAGCACTCTGACCCCTCTACACCCCAGATGTCCCACCAGCACTCTGACCCATCTACATAACAGATATCCCCTCAGCACTCTGACCCCTCTACATCCCAGATATCCCCCCAGCACTCTGACCCCTCTACACCCCAGATATCCCCCCAGCACTCTGACCCCTCTACACCCCAGATATCTCCCCATCACTCTGACCCCTCTACACCCTAGATATCCCCCCAGCACTCTGATCCCTCCACACCCTAGATATCCCCCCAGCACTCTGACTCCTCTACACCCTAGGTATCCCCACAGCACTCTGACCCCTCTACACCCTAGATATTCCCCCCAGCACTGTAACCATATACCATAAGATACCCCTTGTATTGTGACCCCACTACATCCCTGATACCCTCTACACTGTGGCCTCTCTGTGTCCCTGATACCTCTAGCACTATAGCCACCCAAGCTACCCCAAGCATTGCTACCCCTATACACCCCAGATCCCCCCTCAGAATTGTTTTCCCCCATACACCCTTGATATCCCCCAGAACCATTATTCCATCCATGTAGTACCCCCTTTCCCAGTGGAGATACAGTGCATGTAAACTTTTGGCTCTGTGCCCACCTCCAGCACTGCACTCACCTATACCAATCAAGCAGGCAGAAGGAGGGGCGGAGGAGGGAGCATCCCTCCGGGCATTCCAAGCCTTTCGGTGCAAACAGTGCTGGACAGCTGGGCTCACCATGACACCATCCACAATGCCACTTCCGCAGGTGGGCTCTCAGTGCTGCCGACTCAGCAGCTCCCACTCCAGCTCCTATCCCGCAGTCTTCGAGTCCCGAGCATTCAAGCTGCATGGGGCGGGGTCAGAGTATCACTTGCGCTCCGGCCCCGTTCCTCCTTGCTGGCTGTGAAATAATAGGTATTGTTCTGCACTGCACGGCGCACCGCTTGCAGCCTGCCTCCCCTGTGTATCTATCACACTCAGTGCCATCATGGGGCCCCAAATTTAGGGACAGTGTGGGCTCAAGGACCAGCTGCTTTGGGGAAAGTGCAGGGGCCCCCATGCAGCTGGGGACTCTGGGCAGTGCCCAGGTGTGCCCTCTCATTAAGACAGCCCTGACCGGTTGTAACTCTGCTCTTCTCAATTCCAGGTTGAATGGCCCCAACATCATTCAACACACTTCCTGTAATCCTAGTGAGTTAGGGGCCTGCCCTGGGCTCACAGGAGAAGGAGAAAGAACGAGGGTGAAAATGACCTGAGATGTTAACGAACCGGACACCTGGAAAAAAGGTATATTGATTTTTTTGGGAGGTTGGTGGTGCTCAAATGGGAGGGAAACTGAAACAAGTAGAGAGATCCTGAGCCTGGAGTTGAGCTTTAAAAACAACCTTTGTAGTTGCAAGAACTGTGGAGCAAGTAATCTTTAAAGTCCCATTCACACCTTAGTAGTTTCAAGCTCACAGCTCCAAAACTCTCAATAAACAAAATCCCATGTAAATAAATGGAGGCTGTTTACTTAAAAGCATCCAGGCACCTGTAGCTCAATGTCAAAAAAACAACAAATAAAAATTCCCTGCTCACTTACCAGCCAACCTGCAACAAACCGAATTAACTTTGTCTAACAGTTCACGTTAAAACCAAGAGGTTTAGTTTGCACACATTTGCAAATACATGCATAGGCTGCAGTGGCTATGTCACAGCACCCTAGTGTACTGCAGTCCTAACTCTATAATACTGAGAGTTTCCTGAGTTGGAGGACTTCCTGTATATAATAATCGATAGATTAAGGGCAAGTATGCCTGGAGGGAGCCCACCCCTCTTTAACTGCTTGCCGACCAGCCATCGTCATTATACTGCGGCAGTTCGGCACGATCCCACGAACCGTCGTAGCTGTACGACGTTCCCTTTAAGTGGGATGGCAGGCGCGCTCGCTGCATCGCGGGGGTGCCGATGCTCGTGCCCTGCGGTCGCGATAACCGCCGGCCGCGAGCGATCGTGGGCATGGGAGGCAGAACAGAGACGCGTGTGTGTAAACACACAAATCCCTGTTCTGTGAGGAGAGACAGATCGTGAGTTCCTAATAGCTAGGAATCACGATCTGTCATTTCATCTAGGTCAGTCCCCTCCCCCCACAGTTAGAAACACAATTAACCCCTTGATCGCCCCCTAGTGTTAACCCCTTCCCTGCCAATGACATTTTTACAGTAATCAGTGCATTTTTATAGCATTGATCACTGTATAAATGCCAATGGTCCCAAAAATGTGTCAAAAGTGTCCGATGTGTTTGCCATAATGTCGCAGTCCTGATAAAAAATCGCAGATCGCCGCCATTACTAGAATAAAAAAATAATAATAATAAAAATGCTATAAATCTATCCCTTATTTTGTAGACGCTATAACTTTTGCACATGCCAATCAATATACGTGTATTGCGATTTTTATTACCAAAAATATGTGGAAGAATACATATCGGCCTAAACTGAGAAAAAAATTGCTTTTTTTTTTTTAAAATGAGGATATTTATTATACCAAAAAGTACAAAATATTGTGTTTTTTTTTTCAAAATTGACGCTCTTTTATTAGTTATAGCGCAATTAAATAAAAGCTCTATTTCTGGGAAAAAAAGGATGTCAATGTTGTTTGAGTGCAGCGTCGCACAACCGCGCAATTGTCAGTTAAAGTGACGCAGTGCCTAATCGCAATAAAATGGCGGTGGTTAAAAGTGGTTAAAAGTACAGAAAAATACTGGACACCGTGCAATAGCACAATGGCAGTGAAGGTATCCAGTGCATCCCCTCATCAATTCACCAACAGTACAAACAAATGGCATCCACCCTAACCTTTATCTGGCCTTTGCAGCATGGAAGGGTGACGCATGTCAAAAAACAACAAACATTTCCAGCTCACTTACCAGCTAGACTGCAGCAAACCGAACTGACCTTGTGTAACAATTCACATTAAAAAGGGTTTAGTTTGCACACATTTGCAAATACATGCGTAAGCTGCAGCGGCCACATCACGCCACCCCAGTGTACTGCAGTCCTAACCACCCCAACCTATAACTGGCCTTTGCAGCAAGGAGCACATGGAAGGGAGACATATGTCAAAAAACAACAAACAAAAATTCCCAGCTCAATGCCTGATGCTTCAAAAGCTACATGAGGCAGATCCAGTCTCTTTTGGTCCTTTAGACTTTATTGGGAATACCTTTTAAAGCTCAAATCAAGAGATTTAGAATATTTTTTTTTCATGTTTTTTTAGAGTGTAAAGACTGCTCTCCTCCCCTAGAGATTTCCATTGGCTAAAATAAATACTCAAATACCCATGCAAAATGCTTGAAATACGCATCTAAAATGCTCATGTATAAGCACAAAAACACTCTAATTAAAATGCCTGAAAATCACTCTGCTCAGGTATGAATACCATGGGAAGTTCACAGTAGAGGAACTGAAGTGGTAGTCTTGACCTGCTCCACTCACCCTGTCCCCTTCTTCTCAGAGCTCCTGCTGTGCGTTTGCATTACGGACTAGAAGGATAGAAAACTGCTGAATCATTGCTCTTATTACCTCTTATGATGCATGGCTTTATCAGCTGGCATGAAATAAATATGTCAGCTAAGTAATGTAGCTAAGATATATGATATTCATTTCTGTGATGACAAACTTGCCAGTTATGTTAATGTTATAACTGAGCAGAATATGTCATGCAGCTACAAATTTTTGTAAACATTGTTAATGGATTGCTTTAAGTATGTCTGGCCAGCATAAATGCCTTGCGCTGGGCAGATTGTGCCTTTATATCTCTCTAATATCTATTAATGACTTAAAGCTGAATCTCAGACACATTTACAATACATACATACAATTATTTATTTATTACTACAACCCTAAATATATTTTTGAAATGCAAGCCATGTAAGTGCCTGAATCTTGCATGTGTAGGCAGGTGCAGTCTACTTTCTCCACTGCGGGTGGCTCTCAACTGCAGCAGCATTGTAGGGGAAGAGGAAGTCAAGAGGAACATGGTTCCTCTATAGATTCTTGGGTCATCTATCCGATTGGATGCTGCTGCCCCATGTGACTCTGGCAGCCATTTTGGGTCAGACAGAGCTTATTTAAGGCCCTGGATCCCAGGCTTGGCGTGCAGTTTGTATCTGGGTAGTGCATGGACAGGTCACTCGTCTGACCGGGACAGTGATTAACAGCAGGGGGAGTTTCCAGAAGAGTAGGGACACACCATCCTTCCCGGAGACCTCCCTATTTGGGTACGGACCTGCCAGGACGCATTCCGCCCCTCAAGACAGACACTGTCAGCAGTGTCAGCACATCTGACACCTGCTCCGCTACACATTGCTGCTACATGCTGTGAGTGTTCCCGGTTGGGTGCCTTCCTGCTGGGGTTTTTGTGAATTACTGGATTCTGCATTAATACAAGTTCCTTTCTCTGCAACTAGACTCTGTGTATTTACTGCCGCGCTGCACCTCCCCACACATGGCATCAGCCTTTTGCAAATCCTGTACAGCAAAGCTAAGTCTAGGGGAGGGAGAAGCAGCATATAAAGCCAACAGCTGAGTTGCAGTGCAACGAGCATCCTGATTGAGGGAGAGAACAGACAGAGATATGAGCTTTTACCGTCCAGTCATAGGCTGGAGAGGTGGGGGGAAGATCTGTAAGTGTTATGTATGACCAAAAACGATTCCTGTACATTTGCATGGTACAAATACTCTAAGTTACCTCTAATGAAGTGTGCTCTATCTCTGGCTGCTGCAGCATTTGCTAAATCTCTTCCATTATTTTCCGTAATCTCTTGTCAGCGCCGAACGCCTGGCTCTGAAACTTGTAGTTCTGGTTGTAGTACGGCTCTGAGACTTGTAGTTCTGGTCGTAGTACGGCTCTGAGACTTGTAGTTCTGGTCGTAGTACGGCTCTGAGACTTGTAGTTCTGGTCGTAGTACGGCTCTGAGACTTGTAGTTCTGGTTGTAGTACGGCTCTGAGACTTGTAGTTCTGGTCGTAGTACGGCTCTGAGACTTGTAGTTCTGGTTGTAGTACAGCTCTGAGACTTGTAGTTCTGGTCGTAGTACGGCTCTGAGACTTGTAGTTCTGGTCGTAGTACGGCTCTGAGACTTGTAGTTCTGGTCGTAGTACGGCTCTGAGACTTGTAGTTCTGGCCGTAGTACGGCTCTGAGACTTGTAGTTCTGGTCGTAGTACGGCTCTGAGACTTGTAGTTCTGGTCGTAGTACGGCTCTGAGACTTGTAGTTCTGGCCGTAGTACGGCTCTGAGACTTGTAGTTCTGGCCGTAGTACAGGTGGTTGGTCACTCGGCATCTCCTCTATTCAGAAAATGCATTATGTTATTTTCACAGAAGGGTCTCCCCCCCCCCCCCCCCCAACAGAGGACGGCAAAACTGCTCCCATATATTTGTTCCATTTGTGTATTTGACTGCCTGGAGTTCAGCTTTAGGAGGGAAGAGAGAAATTTTAAAACATTGCCAGACATGAATCCTCCGTGGCCATAACCAGCAATCAAATTGCTAAAATCTCTATAAAATTTATGACTAGAAAAAGGAAGGAAGGCAGCAGTGGAATCACTTCATTAAGAGACTAAAATGCAAACTGTATAGAGAAATTGATGTTTTATTCATACCGCATTTACTCCTAACGGTTTTAGAACCAGAATTAGGCCAACCATACACTGGCTGACAGGTACAAGTGTATAAAGCTGTAAAAAATGTTAAAAAATCTCATCTGCTGGAGATCTGTCTGTCAGGGTCACCTGTGGCCAGGTGACAGATGCACACCGTAGGGGGACAGGAGTGCACCGCGAGGTAGTGAACCCTATGGCTGGCTTCTGCGGATAGGAAACTGGGTGGTTGTGGAAAGCGGGACCAGAGGAGCACAACCGGGATCCCAACAGAAGCGAGAGCCAAGATTCCCCAGGGCGCGGAGTCTAAGACCCAGCTGGTCTTCTCCAGGGCCTCTAGTGGTGAGGATGTTACGCTGCAGGCTGGGACCAGGTCGCGGCCCCTGGAGTTTCCTAGCTCACGCCCCGTAGGATAAGGGGAAAAGAGGGGAAGCAGCAGCACACGATAGAGAGAACCGAATAACAAGCTGAAGGTCAGGGGCCACAAGCAGACAAGGATAACGAAGAACGAGCCGAAGGTCAAGGGTCACGAGCAGACAGGGATAGTCGGGGACAAGCCAATAACGTAACAGAGAGACAGACGTAGCACACGGCAGGCAGGAACCCAAACAAACAATGCCTAACAAACACGTTGATCAGCAAAGCAGGCTTGCAGTGCACAGGTTAATATAGTGTTCAGTGATAGGGCCTGGGGTGGAGTCAGGCTGGGAGGAGATTATAAAGGAAGCCAGGTGAAGGAGGTCTGGTCTCTAGATGAACACATGAGGAGGAAGGTAAGATGGCAGACAGACATTAATGCATATCCATGACAGTACCCTCCCTCTTACGAGGCCTCCCCCTTCCCCGCCTGGGCCCAGGTTTAGAGGGAAACTTCAGATGAAACTCCTTTAACAGACGAGGTGCAAAGACCTCAGATGCAGTGATCCAAGACCTCTCCTCAGGACCAAACCCTTTCCAATGAACGAGGTACTGAAGAACGCCTTTACAGAGTCGGGAGTCCAGAATTTGACTGATCTCGTACTCCTGATTATCCTCAGAGACAGGCGCCACGGTAGGGAGAGGACGAGAGAATTTATTGAGGACTAAAGGCTTTAGAAGAGCAACATGAAAGGAGTTAGTGATTTTAAGGCTCTTAGGAATCTGGAGTTTGAAACAAACCGGATTCAGTTTAGCAGTTACCGTGTATGGACCGATGAACCGTGGAGCAAACTTCAGAGAAGGAACTCGGAGCTTGATGTTCCTGGTAGAGAGCCAGACTTTGTCCCCTGGCTGAAGAGAAGGCGGTTTACGCCTGCGGCGGTCGGCAAAGCCTTTGAATTTTTCAGCAGCTGCCCGGAGGGAATCATGAACGTGACCCCAAACGGAATTGAGAGACTCCTGAACCGAAGCCAAAGCTGGAATGTCTGGAGAACAGATCATGGGAAGAGGAAGTTGAGGGTGTTTTCCATAAACTGTGAAAAAGGGTGTCTTCTGCGAACTGGTATTCACATGATTGTTATGGGAGAATTCTGCCCACGGGAGTAGAGAGGACCAATCGTCATGGTGAGAAGACAAAAAGGTGCGAAGAAAGACCTCTAACTCCTGATTAACCCTCTCAGTCTGTCCATTGGATTGGGGATGGTAAGAAGAAGAAAAATCCAAGACAATATTGAGGGATTTGCAAAAGGCTCTCCAGAAACGAGACGTGAATTGGACTCCCCTGTCGGAAACAATATGAGAAGGGACCCCATGTAGGCGGAGAATTTCCCGAATGAAAATGGGAACCAAGGCAGGGGCAGAAGGAAGACCAGGAAGAGGAACAAAATGAGCCATCTTGGAGAATCGATCGATTACCACCCAAATGACTGTATTATTCTCAGACAGTGGGAGATCGGTGATAAAATCCATGGCAATATGGACCCAGGGTTCCTTAGGAATGGGCAAGGGCATGAGGAGACCAGCAGGAGCTTGTGTGGAGGATTTGGACTGAGCACAGACATGACAAGCTTTAACGTAGTCTTTGACGTCTGAGCGGAGATTAGGCCACCAGTAGTGATGACTGATGAGTAGGAAGGATCGGAGGAATCCAGAATGCCCTGCCACCTTGGAATCATGTCCCCAACGAAGGATCTTAGCTCTTAGCTCAGTGGGGACAAAGGTCTTACCAGGCGGAATTTTAGACTTCAGGGTGGTAGAGTGGGCAACAATGCATGAGGTGGGAATGATCGGCTCAGGTTCAGGGGCGGACTCCTCGTCCAAAGTGTCAAATGACCTAGAGAGCGCATCAGCCCGACCGTTGCAGGAACCAGGTTTGTAGGTAATCGTGAAATTAAAACGGGCAAAGAAGAGACTCCACCTGGCCTGTCTAGGATTCAGACGTTTAGCATTCTGTAGATACTGTAAATTCTTGTGATCGGTAAAGATCGTTATGGAGTGAGGGGAACCCTCCAAGAGATGACGCCACTCCTCTAACGCCAATTTAATTGCGAGAAGTTCCCGATCACCGATGGCATAATTCCTCTCTGCCTGAGAATTTTTTTTGGAGAAGAACGCACATGGTTGGCGTCTCTTCTCAAAGATTTGAAGAAGCACAGCTCCCACCCCCATTGAAGAAGCGTCCACTTCAATAAAAAATGCATTCCCAGGATTTGGTCTCCTCAAGAGGGGGCCAGAAACAAAGGCCTGTTTCAGGTTGTGAAATGCAGAGACAGCTTCGGGAGGCCAGTCTCTGGCATTCACACCCTTCTTGGTCAAAGCGATAATAGGCGCGGCAATGGAAGAGTAATTCCTTATGAACTGCCTATAATAATTAGTGAAGCCAAGAAAGCGCTGTGTGGCCTTGAGGCTAGCAGGAAGAGGCCAGTTGGTGATAGCCAAGACCTTCCCAGGGTCCATACGAAGCCCCGAACATGAGACGAAGCACCCCAAAAACAGGACCTCAGAACATTCAAAGGAACACTTCTCCAGCTTGGCATAGAGATTGTTCTCTCTAAGACGTTGAAGTACAGTGCGGACATGGTTTCTGTGGACGAGCAGATTCTCAGAAAAGATCAGAATGTCATCCAGATAGATGACAACAAACTGGTACAGCAGATCTCTGAAGATTTCATTGACAAAGTTTTGAAACACGGCTGGAGCATTACACAGACCAAAAGGCATCACCAGATATTCGTAATGCCCGTCTCTAGTGTTGAATGCAGTCTTCCATTCGTCACCCTCCCGTATTCGAATGAGATTGTACGCGCCTCTGAGATCCAACTTGGTGAAAATGGAGGCACCCTTCAACCTATCGAATAGCTCAGATATTAAGGGTAAGGGGTATCGATTTTTAATAGTAACCGCATTTAAACCCCGATAATCGATGCAGGGTCTTAAGGTACCATCCTTTTTGGCAACAAAAAAGAACCCTGCCCCTGCAGGCGATGAGGATTTCCGGATGAAACCTCTCTCCAGATTCTCTGCTACATACTCCGACATGGCCTGGGTCTCTGGGATGGACAGAGGGTAGGTACGACCCCTGGGTAGAGTTGCTCCGGGGACAAGATCAATAGCACAGTCAAAAGACCTGTGGGGAGGAAGCACCTCAGCTGATTTTTTACAGAACACATCCCGGTAATCGCTGTATGCGGCGGGAAGATCAGAAGAAACAGAAGTGGCAGCAACCGGAAGACTCTCCTTGGGGGTCACCTTGAGAAGACACGACGAGAAACATGAGGAACCCCAGGCCAGGATCTGCCCAGAGACCCAGTCCACATGTGGAGAGTGGAGCTGTAGCCAAGGGAGGCCCAATACAACTGGGGTAGAGGCCTTGGGTAGAATAAGAAAGGATATCCACTCCTGGTGGAGAATCCCTACCGACATCCTAATGGGTAGCGTCTGGAAGCGAATAGGGCCCCCTGGGAGAACAGTGTCATCAATTGCCGAGACTACCAATGGGGTAGTGAGAGGTGAAAGGGTAAGCTTCATAGAAGAAGCAGTTCTCCAATCCATAAAATTGCCGGCAGCCCCGGAATCCAGGTATGCAAGGGTTGACTGAGGAGAAGTGCCTACATGAAGGAACACCGGCAAGAGCAGGCGAGAAGGTGATGTTTCTGGGTCCAATACTCCACCTTCCAAATGTATTAGACCCGAGCGTTTCCCGGACGAAGCGAGCAGGAGTCACGAAAATGACCCTTGCCCCCACAATAGAGGCACAAGCCCAGAGTTCTGCGCCTAGCACGTTCTTCGGGGGTTAGTCTGGTCCGGCCCAGCTGCATAGGTTCTTCAGCAGGTAGAGGATGCTCCACGGAATGAAGGGAGGGGAGCTCAGACTGGCTAGGACCCAGAGAGTGCTGGCGTCTTTTTTCTAAGGACCTCTCTTGAAAACGAATG
This sequence comes from Rana muscosa, assembly GCA_029206835.1. NCBI lineage: Eukaryota > Metazoa > Chordata > Amphibia > Anura > Ranidae > Rana > Rana muscosa. Next base: position 846,462,583 of record CM055121.1, read on the forward strand.
TCGATCTGGTTGCATAATGAAATTACATTGTCCAGACCGACGGGAATGGCTCTTCCCGCTAATTCGTCTTTCACTCGGTCAGAGAGGCCATGTAAAAAGGTAGCGACCAGGGCCTCATTATTCCAGCTCAATTCAGCTGTGTGGATACGGAACTGAAGAGCATATTGCCCCACTGAACTAGATTCTTGGCGAAGACGTAAGACAGCACTAGCCGCTGAAGAAGCCCGAGCCGGCTCTTCGAAGATATTACGAAAGAGCTTCAAGAATTCGGACAGACTGGAAACCACCAGATCGTTCCTCTCCCACAGGGGGGCAGCCCAGGCCAAAGCTTCACCGGAGAGGAGGGAAATAATATAGGCTACCTTAGCCCGGTCAGACAGGAAGCTTTGAGGCTGAAGCTCAAAATGAATAGTGCATTGGCTGAGAAACCCTCTGCAGGCCTTGGAGTCCCCAGAGAAACGGAACGGAGCTGGCAGTGTTAGTGAGTGTGTGGCTGCGACTGGTGCGATAGGTACAGCCGCTGGTTGTACTTGGGGTTGCGGATTCGGGGTTCCCAAGGAGACCTGAAGCTGCTCGAATCGAGAAGCCAGATCCTGGAGGAATCGCATCACCTGGGTCTGATTTGATTCATGGGTCTCAAGTCTGCGAACTATGCCCTGCAATGGATCATCCGCGGGAAGCGGGATGTCAGCCGGGTTCATGGCTGATCAAACTGTCAGGGTCACCTGTGGCCAGGTGACAGATGCACACCGTAGGGGGACAGGAGTGCACCGCGAGGTAGTGAACCCTATGGCTGGCTTCTGCGGATAGGAAACTGGGTGGTTGTGGAAAGCGGGACCAGAGGAGCACAACCGGGATCCCAACGGAAGCGAGAGCCAAGATTCCCCAGGGCGCGGAGTCTAAGACCCAGCTGGTCTTCTCCAGGGCCTCTAGTGGTGAGGATGTTACGCTGCAGGCTGGGACCAGGTCGCGGCCCCTGGAGTTTCCTAGCTCACGCCCCGTAGGATAAGGGGAAAAGAGGGGAAGCAGCAGCACACGATAGAGAGAACCGAATAACAAGCTGAAGGTCAGGGGCCACAAGCAGACAAGGATAACGAAGAACGAGCCGAAGGTCAAGGGTCACGAGCAGACAGGGATAGTCGGGGACAAGCCAATAACGTAACAGAGAGACAGACGTAGCACACGGCAGGCAGGAACCCAAACACACAATGCCTAACAAACACGTTGATCAGCAAAGCAGGCTTGCAGTGCACAGGTTAATATAGTGTTCAGTGATAGGGCCTGGGGTGGAGTCAGGCTGGGAGGAGATTATAAAGGAAGCCAGGTGAAGGAGGTCTGGTCTCTAGATGAACACATGAGGAGGAAGGTAAGATGGCAGACAGACATTAATGCATATCCATGACACTGTCTGATCGAATCCGCAGGGATTTCATCCATCGAGCTGCAGATTTTTTTTAAGACAATAATTGGAACATAATTAAACGGATCTTCTCCTGTACAATAAAAATTTGGCACAGAAATACTAGAGCTGATCTACCCATGGCCGTGTATCTTTTGTCATACCGACACCAGCCCTTTATAGTCCTTTGTTCCTAACTTAGCAAATCATCTTTCATCACTTGTGTGAGTACTAACAGTTTTCCAGTGTGTTTGATAAGGTTTCTATGGTGAATATACAATATATGTAATTGCCCAGCTTAGCCTTCTGTTTCCCTGATGATTCATAGGAGCCCTCAGAATGGTATCCCATTTCCTCATAGGGCTTAAGTGAGACAGGAAGGAAGGGGGTCTCGAATATAACTCCAGGATCACATGAAGAGACAGGCACATGCAAGGAAATGTGTCAGACAATCAGCTCCATCAGTTCAAAGTTGAACATGCTGGGCTCACAGCCATGGCTGCACAGCAGGTGGAGATAAATAAAACCTGGTCTATTCTGAACCTTTAATCAAGTGCATGTGATAACAAGCTTTCCAACAAAAGGAAACTAGTGACAATAGTAAACAGTGGCGTGTATAAATCATATTCATAGTATATACCCATTTTACATTATTACATTATGTATCACTTCTGCAATAAATAATAAAAAAAAAAATCATGAACTTTAGATGGTATTTGAAGAATTAATTATTTAACCAGTGAAAAATATTCTTTCAGACTGCCAGGAGCTGTATGTATGCATGCTCAGATTACCCAAGTATCTACAGTATTTTCACCCAGGGGCAGATGTCAAGGGAAGTGCCGTCTGACACCTTCAGCGCTGACTCATCCAGAGGATAAATAATAGTGATCGACTGAAAGTATCTAAAATGATACATCTAGAGCAGTGATCTCCAAACTGCTTGCCATTATCTGTCCTTTAGAGCACTTTTATTCCCACTGATACAAGACACTATTCCTCCCACTGACATCAACAATGGAGCATAATTCTTCCTACTGACATCAACAACGGGACACTATTTCTCCCATTGACACCAACAATGGAGCACTATTCCTCCCACTAATAACAATAATGAGTCACTATTCCTCTCACTGACACAAATGATGGGGCACTTTTCTTCCCACTGATGCAAATGATGGGCACTGTTCCATCTCCTGACACCAATTGTGGGGCACTGTTTCATCCACTGATACCAATGATACGCAGTACTCCTCCCACGGACATTGAAGATGCATTGTTTACTCCCACTGATGCCAGGACAATTTCTACTCCCAATAGCCACATCCCGGCCCCCTCAAAGTCTGTAGGACAGTAACCTGGCCCTTTGTTTAAAAAGCTTGGAGACCCCTGATCTAGAGTATATATAATAGTGATCCACTGAAAGTATCTAACTATGACTCATCTAGTGGAAAAATAATAACGATTCACTGAGAGTACCTAAGAACTTCCTCTAGATGAGAGAACTCATCTAGAGGAAAAATAATAGTGGGCCACTAAAAGTATTAAAGATGACTCATGTAGAAGGTAAATAATAGTGACCCCCTGAAAGTATCTAAAATTATTCATCTAGAGCAGCGGTGTCGACCTGGCGGCCCACCAGCTGTTGCAGAACTTCAAGTCCTATCATGCTTTTTCCTGTGGGAGTCATGCTTGTAACTGTCAGCCTTGCAATACCTCATGGGATTTGTAGTTCTGCAACATCTGGAGGGCTGCCAGGTTGACACCTGTGATCTACTGTAGAGGATAAATATTAGTGATTCACTGAAAGTATCTAGGAGGACTCATCTAGTGAAAAAATAATAGTGATGCACTGAGAGTCCATAAGATGACTCATCTAGAAGAAAAAAAATAATGATCCACTGAAGTCTCTAAGTTGACTCATCTAGAAGAAAAATAATAGCGATCCAGCAGCTGACTTTTAGGCCAGGCTGCGTGTTTTCTGTCATGAGTGCCAATCCACCTGGAGATCCTGGAAGAAGTGTTGTTAGAGAACTCACCTTGCTGGACGTGTTGTGCATACTCCTGTGCGCGCTGGTTCACGTCCTGGACTGCGGGGGCGCGCGCCTGTGCGCGATGGTGTGCCTGTGCACGCTGGTGCATGTACACGCGCGCGCCGATGCGCGCGTGCCATTGCGTGCGCCGATGCGCGCCAAACAGTCCATTTAAACCCCTGGAATACTTCAGACCGGTGCTGTCTGATCTGCAGTTACCTGTGATCTTTTGCTCCTGATACCTGTCTGAACACTTGTCTCTTGATTACCCGGCCTGCCCATCGGATTACCCTTGTCTCCTGCCTGCACCTGACCTCGGCTAGTCTTGACCTTGAACCTGCCTGTTCCTCTGTACTTTGCTGCCTGCCTGTTGCCGATCCTGCCTGTGACCCGACCATCCCGCTCTGCTCCTGCTCAGCATCCTCTGCCTGTGCTCCTGTTTTCTGTTGCCTGTCCGGCCGGACATCTACCCCTCTGCACCTGGATCCAGAACCGCATTCCCTGCAACTACCTGCCAGGCTCTCATACCACTCCGCACTCCCGTGCCTCCTGTTCATACTATCAGGGGCCGTGAGTCGGATACGTAAGGGAGACCTTCCTCTGCTCCATTGGGCTCACCAGTCTGGTACGTATAAGTCTGACAAGTGTACAGAATCTAAAGGTGCATCTGCAGCAGTTATGAAGGGAGTCATGAGCTGGATGCATAAAGCCTAATTGGAAAATCAGCACCCTCTGAGTTAGTACTAATGACCCTGGGGGGGGGGTAATAAAGTAACATCTGGGAGCATACCTGGCTAGGTAGGGCTATGGAGTGGGACATAGAAGGAGAGACTGGTATACTACAGAAGGCACCTTGTTAATCTCAGTCATGGGGAGGCCAATGGCAAAGAGTGGGCACAATATGATGAAAACTTTTAGCTATAGCATTGAGTTGATGCCCTATCCTAGAAGAAGCAGGGCGGGAGCTTGAGTAATTTGGGGCCAACAGGTGGACAATCAGAAGCCCCCTTACACACTGAAAGTAAAATGGCCAATCAATAAATCATAGACCATCAGTCAACAGGAGAGTCTAGTGTAAAATTCGAGTGCTCATCTGCTAAATGATGCATACACAATCTAGCCAAGTCAGGCACTTAAAGTCAGGCAACGATCAATTCACATTGATGACAAAGTCAGGCAATGATCACTTCACCTCTTTCAGATGCCATACATGGATCAAGATTTGTCCAGTTCAGCGGGTATTTCCTGAGTGATTAGTGCCGCTGGCTGTAGCTTTCAGCACTGATCAGTGTATTTTTTTTTTTATATTAAACTTTTCTTTATTTCAACAAGACAAAAAGGTAACAGTAATACCATCTGACTAGTATTTATTTTCCAGGATTTCCTTCATATTCACCTCCTTTTATTCATATTTAGCATAAATCCCTTATTTATTTCTCCCATTGTACCTCCCCTTTGGTCATGCATCTACAGACTCAGTCTATTCCAGTTTTCTTGGTAATATATCTGTCTCTATCCCTCCTCATAAGTTACCCCTACCGTCGGGCACGTAGCAAGTCAAATCAACATAGTACATACATATCCCATTGGCAACTGCCCAACCACAAGCAATCCAGCAAACAAACACAAAACAAACAAACAAACAAACATAAAAAACAAAAAAGGGAGAAAAAAATCCCATTTACAGGGGGTCTGCGAGTCCCCCCCCCCTCCTCCCTTTCCACTGCGCCCTCCCCTTCCTCCCCAGGCCCCCAGGCGGTATATTATTCCTCTATTCTACTCTACTTTCATAAACGTACTCCCCTCATTTGAGTTAATAAAGAGATTCCATATGGACCATGTTTTCCAGTATGTCTCTTTTTTCTGTTGGGCTGTCCATATCAGTTCCTCCATTTGATTCATCTCCTCTACTTTCTTAAGCCAGAGTCTTATTGGTGGGGGTTGTCTTTGCTTCCAGGTGCTGGGTATACATGCTTTCACTGCATTTAGGAGATGACATACTATCGTTTCCTTGTATCTCTTTACTGTCATTTTGGTATCATGTAATAAGAAGAAAGCCGGGTCGTCAGGTATCTCTTCTTTCCAAAACTGCTGGCAAATTCCCCGGACCACCCCCCTGAAATCCTTGACTCTCATTGAGAGACAATTTTATAATTTGTTTCTTGTGTCCTCATGCACATTGAGGATTCAAACATATTGTATATTATACTGATACGTTGTTCCTCTGAGAAGGTTCTTCCCCAATTCCACTTCCCATTTACCTAAAAATGGCAATTGGAAGTCTTCTGATGGTCTAATCATCAGGTCATACATCTTTGAAAGAACGTGGGAAAGTAGTCCTTTCTTATTACAGTATTCTTCGAATATTGTCAACTTCCGCTTGAAGTTATCAGGTGGAGGTAAAGTCTGCAGAAAATGCCTCAATTGTACCGCACACCAGAAGTCTAATTGATATTGATTGGAACTGGATGTCAGTATTTGCCAGTTAGGCCATGCTCCTGTTTCTAGGAAATGTAAAGCCTGATATAACCCCTTTTCTAATAATACCCCAAAGGATTCTTTCCTCAGTCCTATTGTAAATTGTGGATTCCCCAATATGGGAAATAATGGGGACTCTAATGTTGACAACTTCCCTTTAGCAATACGTCCATAGCACATTTTTATCGCCGGGCATATTAACGTGTAGCGGGGTCTCCTTTAAGGCCCCAGGACTACGTTACCCAGAACCCCGTTCGGCACCCAGGGTGCATTCAGCCACCGCAGAGACTGATGGGAGGGGATATATAAGAGGAGGGCGAGGCGGAGCTCGACCTCTTTGGACGCCGCGCTGCAATCAACAGGTCTTCCTGTGCGGATCTGCTGCAGCGCAGGGCCTGAAGCCAGGGCCTTGCACAACTTCCAGAGAGCCTTCCACCCCACTGCGGAACCTGGGTGACACCTGACTTTGCTGACTTCTTACATCAGTTGGATCGGAGACCCGACCATTGCAGACGCTGTGTGTGTAGACACAGCAGGTGGAAGTCCCGGACTGGGATCGCGTCCGGAGTAGTGAGCGAGCACCTGCTCAATCCTATAGGCTGTACTGTTGTTAGGCCTAGAGACTGCCTTGGCCCACCGGCCTTTATTTACTGTTCCACTATAGACTAGTGGCGGAACTGAGTTGAGTTAGTCTCCGGTGAAGTGTTCTTTATTGTCTACCCCTTTGGATTACAAATACTGTTCCTGTTGTGCACCACTAGTCAACTTGCATGCAAAGAAATCGTCCAGCTAGAGACTGAGTTAAATCTGAGTCAGGCCTGACCAGGAGTTAGAACTTTTTGTTGCTGCGCCATAAGGGCGCATAAATAGAGATAGCTGCACTAACAGGGAAATAGCCTGCATTATCAGGGTGTACTATATTTTCTGCTGTAGGGCTCTACAGACATATATGTGTTATGTATTAACCTTGTGCCTTTTACCCAAAGTAAAAAAAAACGTTATACTTCATCACTTGCTATCAGTGTGTTATCATTATGCAAAGAAGTTACCCTTACAATACAGATAGATTGTGATACAAGACAATCCCTAGACTAACTGTGCCAGGGTGGGTCGAGTAGATTGCCGGGGGTTGGTGGTGCTGTATTCAGGGCCCGCAAACAAATCCAGCGGCTCTCTTAACTGGGGGTAGCGCTACACGTGGGGGCTCTCGAGTCCGGGATCCTGATACAGCAAGTAACGCGCCAAAAGTACCAGCATGGACCCACTAGAAGTAGGACAGTTGTGAAAGGCGGTCTGCACAGATTCAGCCGGGTTAGTTGTCATAGAACTCCCAGGGATCTGGCAAGAAGAAGCGGTGAAGCAGCTAGTGATGTCACTGTCCCCGCACCAGAAGGTATGGGTGGTGGATGTCAGGTCGAATTCTTCACTGACCCACGCACTAATAGAGTGGAAGAATGGAATCCCAGAGCATTTCAAGAATCCAAGTATAGAAGCAATAGATGATCAGACTTATAGCCTAATACATGCGCTGCCACAAAAGTCAGGAGCATGGTTTCAGACACCGAAACTATCTCCACCACCGTCCCCAAAATCAGAAAAACGGGAGAAGAAAGAGAGTCCCGGATCACCACCTGCCACCCTCAGCGCAGAATTATGCGCAGTCCTGGGGGAAATTGTAGCTCAGTGTAAGAAGGATCCTACAGACTACCAAATGTCGGGATACAGAAAACTTAGAATATTTTCTGGAAGGAAGCCTGTACCCTCGGGTGAAGAGGGGTTTGAGGAGTGGTTAGACGGCGCCACCCAGGCCTTAGAAGAATGGGAAGTCCCAGAACACAGAAAGAAACAGAGAATTGCTGAAAGCTTGAAGGGGCCTGCTCTAGAGGCCATACGCAACCTCAAGATGAGCAAAACAGACTGTGATGCACAGGATTATCTGGATATTCTGCAGAATGTGTTCGGGGGAACAGAGAAAATCACTGAGCTCACTTACCAGCTGGAGCACTGCTATCAAAAGACAGGAGAGAAACTGTCAGAATTCATGAGGCGCCTGGATAAGATCCTGCATAAGATGATACTGAAGAAGGAGATCGACCCACGGAAGGTGGATGAGGCCCGTGTTCAGCAGGTGATGAGAGGATCTCAGCCCCTGGACCCCATTGCATTAGCGCTACGCACCTGACAGGACGGGAAGAGCCTGGAATACCCTGACTTAATCCCAGTGGTCAGAGAGGAAGAAGCTATGCTGGAGGAAAAGAAGAGGAATCAACCAATTGAGCCAGCTAATCCCCCTCCTCCAGTGATGGTCAGGACAGCCATGACCCTCGAGAGAGACTGGATGCCTTGAAGTCACAGATGTCCCAAGTATTGGAGATGCTGACCTCTCTGATGGAAAAGGTTTCAAGGGTACCAGAGAGGGAAGGACCAAGGAAGGAACTGTTCCCAAACACCTCAGCGCCCGCGTCCCTACAAGATTGGGGGGACATGACTTGTTTCAACTGTGGAGGGGTTGGCTATGTCGCCAAAGTGTGTTCCAGTCCCAAGAAGAAGAAACTGAATAACCACAAGCCGGCGGAAAACTCCAGAGGGCCCCGGTGAAGGAGTCAACCGGGTGCCCATCATCTCCAGTGAGCTCCAAACTGAATGAGAAGCACAGGAAAAGAGTGGACAAAACCCCTCAGAAGAAGCATAGGATTCCTCAGTGGGAACATACACACAAGAAAGAGAATAATGTCCCTCAGCGGGTAGTTACACCCAATAAAAGGGAGGAGATCAATGCATACCAAGCCCAAGAGGGACTTAAGTCCAAAGGGAAATGCAAAGATCCAAAGAAAAAGACCCCTTTGAAGCGGTATCCGGAGAAGCTGGTAGGCCCCTCCCCGATAGTACCTGTCCAAGTGGAGGGAGTCAGAGCCATATTGGATACTGGGGCACAAGTGACCCTGTTGTACCGGGACTTTTATGACAAGCATCTAAGTCACTTACCCATCCAGAAGATTGAGGAGCTGGAAATATGGGGGATTGGGACCGAGAGTTTTACCTTATGATGGCTATCTGCCTATAAAACTGACTTTTGACCCGTCCATAGCCGGGAAGGCCGAAGTGTTCGATACCATGGCTGTGGTATGTCCCCGACCGCCTGGAGCTAACAAGAGTTCCTTAATAATAGGGACCAACACGGATCTGGCCCGAAGACTCTTGGCCTCTCTAACAAGAAGAAAAGGGCCCACAGTCACCAAGATCCACCCAATGCTGAAGACAGCCTACCAGCGATTGATCTTGGAGCAGAAGGCCCCGGAAGAGGGGGTAGGAAAGGTCTGGAGGCTGGGAAGAAGAGGAATAGTGCTGCAACACGGTGAAGTAGCCTGTCTAAAAGCCACTGTGAAACTCACTTGAGAGCAGCAAGGGCCCTTTGTCATGTTGGAACCCGACCCAAAGGGGGAACACTTGGGCTTGGAAGTAGTCCCAGAAGTGGTCCCGTTGAGGGCCCTGAAGAAAGCACATTGTAAAGTACCTGTGAGTGTCAGGAATACTACGGATGGCCCCATGGAGATCCCAGCCAGGATGTTGCTTTGTCTGATGTGGAGAAGACAGAGGGAGAAAGGACTGTGTGGGAGAAGCTTTCCATGGAGAACCCAAACCTGCCCAGGGCTTGGAAAGAGAGAGCAAAGGCCCAGTTGACCAGGTGGGAAAAATCTTCTCCCAAGATGAGTTCGATGTGGGGTGGGCAAGGAGTGCCACCCATCGAATCCGCCTCCAGGAGGACAAGCCCTTCAGGGAGAGGGTCAGGCGAGTTCCGTTAGCAGACCTTGAAGACTTGAGGGAACAGCTCACTGAGCTCAAGCGAACTGGTGTGATTCGAGAATCTAGAAGCCCCTATGCCTCCCCGATAGTGGTGGTCAGGAAGAAGAATGGGTCATTGAGGCTGTGCATAGACTACAGGACCCTCAACAGGAGAACCATACCCGACCAGTACACCACTCCGAGGATAGAGGATGCCCTACAGAGTCTGTCTGGAGCCAAGTGGTTCAGCGTTATGGACCTCAAGAGCGGGTACTATCAGATCCCTATGCATACAGAAGACAAGGAGAAGACAGGTTTCATAACCCCAGTGGGTTTCTTTGAGTTCGACCGGATGCCCCAAGGTCTGTCTGGAGCCCCAGCCACCTTCCAACGTCTCATGGAAAAGACTGTAGGAGACCTGAACCTCATCGAAGTCCTTGTATACCTAGATGACATCATTGTCTTTGGAAGAACCTTGGAAGAACATGAAGAAAGACTGGAGAAAGTTTTGAGAAGACTCAGTGAGGAGGGACTCAAGCTCTCACCTGAAAAATGCCAGTTCTATCAGTCATCAGTTAACTATCTGGGACACATATTGTCCGAAGATGGGGTAGCCACAGACCCCGAAAAGTTGGAGGCAGTTACTTCCTGGCCACGGCCTACCACGGTAACAGAACTCAGATCTTTCCTGGGGTTCTGTTCCTATTATAGAAGGTTCGTGGAGGGGTTTGCCCGAATTGCCAGACCTCTGAATGAGCTACTCAAGACGGAAGGGGAAGAGGATGACTTGGGGGCCAGGAAGCCAGGGGAGTCAGTCAAGGACCAGTGGAACGAGAAGTGTGAAGGAGCCTTCCAGATGTTGAAAAAAAAACTAACCACTGCCCCCGTCCTGGCCTACGCAGACCCAAAGAAGCCTTATGAGCTCCACGTAGATGCCAGTCATGATGGTCTGGGAGGAGTGCTCTATCAGGAGCACGAAGGGCAACTTAGACCCGTTGCATATGTGAGCAGAAGTCTGACTCCCTCTGAAAAGAACTACCCTACTCATAAGTTGGAGTTCCTGGCCCTCAAATGGGCGGTAGTTGACAAACTCTGAGATTATCTGTATGGGGCAGAGTTCACCGTGAAAACCGACAACAACCCCCTCACCTATCTGTTCACCACAGCAAAGCTAGATGCCACAGGACATAGATGGCTGGCGGCACTGTCTGCCTTCAATTTCAGCCTAAAATACAGGCCTGGGGCTGGAAATCGAGATGCAGATGCCTTGTCTAGAAGATATCATGTCCCCACCAGCAGTACAGAAGACTGGACCCAAGTGGCACCCGACGAGGTGCGGGCCCTCTGTCAGGGGGCTGAACTCCAGGCCAGTGGCGGCTCAAGAGCAGAAGAGATATGGGTTACCATAGTAGGAGTCCCCAAACAATACTGTGGGGTAACCCAGTTGGAGGAAGATAACTTGCCAAAACTGTCAAAGAGGGAGTTGAGATGTGACCAATTAGAAGACCCCATGGGGAGATTGGTCCTAGAGGCCCTGGAGAATCAGGATCCAAATAAACTCTTGCGTCACCCTTCAAAGGAAGCTCGCCTGTTGAGGAAGAAGTGGGACAGGTTGCAGGTGCATCAGGTAGTGGTCTACCGAAGGGGCCCCTCTGATGACCTGGAAGACAAATGGCAATTGTTTCTGCCCGAGAAACAATGAGAGACTGTCTTGGTTGCTCTGCACGACAACCATGGCCACCTGGGGGCTGAAAGAACCTTTCAACTCGTCATGAGCCGGTTCTTTTGGCCCTGCATGAGGGCTGAAGTGGAGGAGTACTGCCATTCATGCGCACGCTGTATCCAGCGGAAGACTTTACCCCATCAAGCTGCCCCAATGGGCCACCTACAAAGCCAAGGCCCGCTGGATTTGGTATGTATTGATTTTCTCTGCCTCGAACCCGACCTGAGTGGACTAGGAAATGTTCTGGTAGTAACTGACCATTTCACCCGGTATGCCCAGGCCTTCCCAACCAAGGACCAGAAGGCTTCCACTGTCGGCAAAGTACTTATGGAGAAATACTTCGTACACTATGGGCTACCACAACGGCTTCACTCAGATCAAGGAAGGGACTTTGAAAGTTGGTTGATCCGGAAGCTCCTGGATTCCTTTGGGATCAAGAAAACACGAACTACCCCATACCATGCACAAGGTGATGCTCAGCCGGAGAGGTTCAACCGAACCCTGCTCAACATGCTGGGGACCTTAAGCAGTGAAAAGAAGCAGCATTGGAGCAACCACATAGCAGCAGTTGTGCATGCATATAACAGCACCACAAGTGACGCTACAGGGTACTCACCCTATCGACTTATGTTCGGAAGAGAAGCAAGACTACCGGTAGTTCTGGCCTTTGGCACCTCCATAGACCATTGTTCTGCCACTTCCCACAAAGGATATGTTGATAGGCTCAGACACAATTTAAAGTTGGCCTATGAGCAGGCCCAAGCAGCCTTAGACCAAAGGGGGGCTCGAAACAAGAAAAACTTTGATCTGAAAGTTCGGATCCAAGATTTACAACCTGGAGATAGAGTGTTGCTACGGAACTTGGGGGTCCCTGAAAAACACAAGCTTGCAGACAGATGGAGACCTGAACCCTATGTTATTTGCAAGAAACTACCGGGCCTACCTGTTTACAGACTAAAGCCAGAAGGGAAGGTGGGGCCCTTAAAGACTTGGCATCGGAATCACCTACTCCCACTAGCTGAAGCAGTTTGGATTCCCCCTGCGATGGGTTCCCCTGAGCCAACCTCCATCCTGGATACTCCCAGGCCAAACACTCGGTCCCAGACCCCTCAGATTGGGTATATAGAGACCTCTGAGCTAAGTGAAGATGAGGGGGAAGAACTTGATTGGCTTTGGCCTTCCCAGGCCCCAGAAACTTCTGCTATTGATCTTCCACCTGATGAAGACACCATAGACAGAACACTGAATGCAGAAGCTACTGAGTTCATCCCGTCCAGTCCTTTGTCGGATTCTTGGGAAGATGCCTGTGTCTTACTCCCAGAGGAGGATCCAAGAGGTTCCATGTACCTCCCTACTCTGGAGTCAAGTGCCCCAGGACCAGTGGACACTCCCAAGTCGGTTCCGGAAGAGGAACCTGTTTTAGCCGGACCAGAAAGCCCAAGAGGACAAAGGATGAGAAGAGCCATAAAACCTCCCAGAAGATTGACTTACCCACAGATGGGGAGGAGCTCGGAAGACACTGTGGTTACTGCCAGGAGGAGTATGGAAGACCCTAATCCCTCCACTGTTCATTTGGTGGGGGGCAACCCCAACTCACTCTCTGGCACAGTTAGGCAGGACACTAATGACAGTGTGACCTGTGGGCAGGGGAGTTCACCTCCTTGTTTTTGGTGGGAATTTCCTCTGCCAACATCATACGCAACTTTGGCTAATGTTGTGTGTACTGTAATTTAATGTTATCTTTGGGGACCAAAGAGTTTAAGTGGGGGGAGTGTGTAGCGGGGTCTCCTTTAAGGCCCCGGGACTACGTTACCCAGAACCCCGTTCGGCACCCAGGGTGCATTCAGCCACCGCAGAGACTGATGGGAGGGGATATATAAGAGGAGGGCGAGGCGGAGCTCGGCCTCTTTGGACACCGCGCTGCAATCAACAGGTCTTCCTGTGCGGATCTGCTGCAGTGCAGGGCCTGAAGCCAGGGCCTTGCACAACTTCCAGAGAGCCTTCCACCCCACTGCGGAACCTGGGTGACACCTGACTTTGCTGACTTCTTACATCAGTTGGATCGGAGACCCGACCGTTGCAGACGCTGTGTGTGTAGACACAGCAGGTGGAAGTCCCGGACTGGGATCGCGTCCGGAGTGGTGAGCGAGCACCTGCTCAATCCTATAGGCTGTACTGTTGTTAGGCCTAGAGACTGCCTTGGCCCACCGGCCTTTATTTACTGTTCCACTGGAGACTAGTGGCGGAACTGAGTTGAGTTAGTCTCCGGTGAAGTGTTCTTTATTGTCTACCCCTTTGGATTACAAATACTGTTCCTGTTGTTCACCACCAGTCAACTTGCATGCGAAAAAATCGTCCTGCTAGAGACTGAGTTAAATCTGAGTCAGGCCTGAACAGGAGTTAGAACTTTTTGTTGCTGCGCCATAAGGGCGCATAGATGGAGATAGCTGCACTAACAGGGAAATAGCCTGCATTATCAGGGTGTACTATATTTTCTGCTGTAGGGCTCTACAGACATATATGTGTTATGTATTAACCTTGTGCCTTTTACCCAAAGTAAAAAAAAACGTTATACTTCATCACTTGCTATCAGTGTGTTATCATTATGCAAAGAAGTTACCCTTACAATACAGATAGATTGTGATACAAGACAATCCCTAGACTAACTGTGCCAGGGTGGGTCGAGTAGATTGCCGGGGGTTGGTGGTGCTGTATTCAGGGCCCGCAAACAAATCCAGCGGCTCTCTTAGCTGGGGGTAGCGCTACAAACGGATGTGTCTTAACCGTGAATGGCAGTTCTTTATAGCACCAAGGTGCCCGATCAAGTAAAGCCCTAACTCTGTGCTTGTTCCAAATTCGGCCACGTCTTTAAATCTCTATGTCCGCTTCAATCAATTATTCGACTCAATATAGCTGCTTGGTAGTATTTATATACATCAGGTATAGCTAGTCCACCATATGGGTCCTTGATGATGCCCTGGAGGAGGGGCGAAACGCGTTGACGCAATTTACGGCCAAATTAGAACCAGTGACGTTGCTTCCGATTCTTGTGGAACGCACACCTGGGAACCCGGAAGACACTGATGTTTGTCTTTACTGCAGTCTCGTGAGTCTCTCAGTTAGCAGCGCAATGATATATGTTTATAGGCGGTACTTCACATGATTGTTTAAACACCAGTGGGTGGCTACATCCATGTGTTGAGTGTTATTATTGAATTTTTTAATACTGTCATATTATTTAAGTGCTGTGCACCTCAATATTTTCTTCCGCTAGCGCCGCAAACCTTCTTTCTTGTTCATACATCACGGGACACAGAGCAGCATAGTCATTACTATGTGGGTTATATAGAATTACCTTCAGGTGCTGGCACTGGCAACTTCCAAAACAGGAAGTACCCTCCCCTATATAAGCCCCTCCCATCCGGGAGTACCTCAGTTTTTTGCCAGTGTCTAAGGTGTTGGCCAAGGTTAACATGTATTCATCTGGGCTTGTGTACAGGTTCTCTGGGCCTTAGCAAGCTATTCCGGATCCGACCAAAAAAGCTTCATAGCTAAACGGTCGGTACCCGGGCCTTGCAGAGAAGAGCAGGGTTTTGCCTGTAATGCCTCTCTTAGGAGGGCTGGACCCTGGGATCCAGAGCTCTGGTCATACCCAAAACCAAGAGGCTATCTGTGCAGGGTGCTATACAGGTCCAGGGGAGTGGAATCCTTGGGAACCCGGTCCCTGAAGGTCTAGTACAATGCCTGCCGTGAGAGGTGAAGTTTGGGCTTCTGTGGACCAAACAAAGTCCTGCGGCGGGGAAAAGGTAAGTGGGGGCCCCTCAGAACTTGGTTCTATTGAGGGGACCCCCAAGCCTAATATGTCTTTCTGCCTGTTACCTAAAGGGTATTCCCGCTAATAGCTGTATATGCCTAAGTAATCCTAGAAATGTTTTTTCATAAGGGAAGTTTTAAAAAAACTGTAAACCTGGAAATGTTTTTTCATAAAGGAGGTTTTAAAAAAAAAAAAAAAAAAAAAGACAAAGGTGCGGTACCTGTGTTTGTCCACTAGAGGCCGCTGTGGAACGTCTTTTTTCTTGGGACTATTCCTTCCATGGTGAAAGTCCAGGCAGATGAGTGAGCTCTCTATCAGGGAAGCTGCATTCCTCTGTCATGCTGCCAAGTAGTTTCCTTCCATCCCCGAGTCCTGGTGAAACAGGGACCCTGGCTCCTCTCCCTACATGGCGCCAAGAGCGCACACGTGCACGCGCGCGCGCACACATGCTTTCCTTTTATAAGGTTTAGCTTCAAAAAAGGGGGCGGAGCCTGGCGGATGACGCGCTCTGTGCGCCCAGCGCTTCTGCGCATGTGCGGGCGTCCCAGCAAGATAAAAGGACTCAGTCCACGCTGCTTGCTATGGACACAGAGCATGAAAAGGAGCTGGTAGCATGGTATAGGGGCTTACAGCGGGCGGTTGATACAGGCATCCCCAGAAAGACGCATTAGTAGACACCCACTGATGTACATAGCAGCAAATTGCATTAGACTATTTCAGTAAGGGGTGTATTGCGGCTGGAATACCTCAGCTTTGAACTAAGGAATATGCCGCCTAAAAAACTCCGAGATATACCTCTCAGGAAGTGTAGGGGGTCTCCATCGGGCTCTGAGGATCTGGAGCAGTCATCTGCACCCTCCTCCCCTGAGAAATCAGAGGTTAATACCCATAAGGAACCCCCGGGAGTGCCAGGTACTGCGGCTGTCCTCAGTCCACCTGCTCCTGCATATATAACAGAGGAGGTTTTTTCCTCAACTCTGGAGGGATTGGAGCAGAGATTGGCTGCATTGATCGCTTCTTCTCTACAGGAAAGAAAGCGCGCCAGATCTCCATCACCTCCATTAGAGTGCCTGTTGGCAGAGCAACAGTCCCAGGAAGGGACCGACCTACCTGAAGGGGATCAGGAGGAGGTTAGCTCTGTTTTTGAGGAATCGACAGTAGATGAACCATTTTCAGCATCACAGACTGAAAGATTGTGGGTCCAGACCCTAACTGACATGGTTCGATCTGCATTTAAAATGCCTCTTGTTGAACCATCAACTACTGCTGTCTCCTCATTGGGGTCGCTAAAAGCTCCCCAGGTTAATTGCTCCTTTCCAATACATCCATTATTGGAAGGACTTATATACCAGGACTGGGAACATCCTGATAAACTATTTGTTCCGCCTAAAAGGTTTCCGGTGATCTATCCCATGGAGGAAAAGTTCACCCAGAGATGGAATGTTCCTACGGTGGATGCAGCCATCTCTTCTGTGAACAAATCACTGACATGTCCAGTAGATAATGTTCAAATGTTCAAAGATCCAGTGGATAAAAAATTGGAATCTTTATTAAAATCTGCTTTTTCCACAGCAGGGGCTGTTACACAGCCAGCAGTGGCAGCTATTGGGATCTGCCAAGCTTTAAAGGATCAAATGAAAATGGTCCTGAGGGATTTGCCAGACCAGCAGGCCCAGGCTCTGGCTGATCTGCCTAGAGCATTATGCTTTGCGGTTGACGCCATCAAGGATTCTATCCATCAGGCCTCCCGCCTCACGCTGTCTTTGGTACATATGCGTAGGCTTCTGTGGCTCAAAAACTGGTCTGCTGAAGCTCCCTGTAAGAAGCTCTTAGTTAGCTTCCCATTTCATGGGGAACGCCTTTTTGGCGAAGACCTGGATAAGTATATCCAGAAGATTTCCAGTGGTAAAAGTACTCTCTTACCGAGTAAAAAGAGGTCTAGGGGTCCATCTTTTAAGAGGACTACCTCTCCTATCCCTGCGACGTCTGCTACTAAGCAGTTCCGACGGCCTCCTCGGTCAAACTCAGGAGGTAAAAATCAGGGACAGCCACAGGGTAATAAAAAGCCCTGGATCCGAAGAGGTACTAAACCAGCCTCCAAGTCAAGCCTATGAAGGGCTGCCCCCACTCAAACGGGTGGGGGAAAGACTTCAGTTGTTCGCAGAGACCTGGCGGGAGACGATCAAAGACAGATGGGTGCTCTCCGCAGTAACTCTGGGATACAAGTTGGAGTTAAAAGAGTCTCCTCCGTCCCATTTTATGTGGTCAGGCATGCCAAGAGACCCTCTGAAAAGAGGGTCTCTCCTATTGGCGTTAGAACAACTATTGCTCCAAGGAGTAATTATGGAGGTTCCTATGGAAGAGTGGGGGTTGGGTTTCTACTCAAACCTTTTCACAGTCCCGAAGCCAAACGGGGACATAAGACCCATATTGGACCTAAAGAGTCTAAACAAATTTCTAAACGTCCGGTCTTTCCGGATGGAGTCGATCCGATCGGTCACCGCTGCCCTACAAGGGGAGGAATGGTTAGCCTCGATCGACATCAAAGATGCTTACTTGCATGTTCCCATCTTTCCAGGTCATCAAAAATTCCTACGCTTTGCAGTAGAAGGGCGCCATTTTCAGTTCAGAGCCTTACCATTCGGTCTGGCCACAGCACCACGAGTGTTCACAAAAATTCTGGCCCCACTATTGGCCGATCTAAGAACACGGGGTGTAACGATAATGGCATACCTAGACGACCTGTTGTTGATGGACCACTCAGTTGCCAAGCTAGAAGTGGTAATTGTCGATACAATCAAGTATCTAGAGTCTCACGGTTGGGTCATCAACCTGGACAAGTCAGCCCTACAGCCAGTGAAAAACCTGGTATATCTAGGGCTACGGCTGGATTCAGACCAGAGGAAGATTTTCTTACCTCTAGACAAGGTATCCTCTTTGAGGGCCTTGGTCCGTCTGCTTTGTGCAAAAAGACAGCCGTCCATACGCCTGTGCATGAGGCTGCTAGGAAAGATGGTAGCATCATTCGAAGCTGTGCCATACGCCCAATTCCACTCAAGGAATTTACAAAGGGCCATATTGTCAGCCTGGAACGGAAAAGTTCAGGCTCTAGACTTCCCGATGGCTTTGTCCCCTTCCGTTCGGAAGAGTCTCTGCTGGTGGTTGATCCCCCAGAATCTCCAGAAGGGAAAACCCTTCAGCCCGATATCTTGGAAGGTGGTCACTACAGATGCCAGCCTTATAGGCTGGGGGGCAGTACTGGAGCAATGGTCTCTCCAGGGCAGATGGTCAAATGTAGTAAAAACCCTGCCCATCAATCTCTTAGAGATACGAGCAGCCCGGTACGCCCTAGTAGCCTGGACATCCAGACTCCAAGGGTCCCCTGTCAGAATTCAATCAGAAATGCCACAGCAGTGGCATATATCAATCATCAGGGAGGCACCAGGAGTCGTGCAGCCCAGAGGGAAGTAAGTCACATCCTGGAATGGGCAGAAAAGCATGTCCCATGTATATCAGCTGTCTTCATTCCAGGGGTGGAGAATTGGAAGGCGGACTTTCTGAGTCGCCAACAGTTATGCCCAGGGGAATGGTCCCTTCATCCCGAGGTCTTCCGAGCAATATGTCAGCGGTGGGGAACACCGGATGTAGATCTGCTAGCATCCAGATTCAACGCAAAGGTGGACAGATTTGTCTCCCGGACAAGGGATCCCCTCGCTTGCGGCTCGGATGCTCTGGTGTTCCCTTGGGATCAGTTCAGACTGATATATGCATTCCCTCCGCTACAATTGTTGCCTCGACTCCTTCACAGAGTCAGGTTGGAGAAGAAGCCGGTAATCCTGGTGGCTCCAGCGTGGCCCCGAAGGGCCTGGTACGCGGAGATCATCAAAATGTCTGTGGGGAGTCCTTGGACCCTTCCACGTCGTCCGGACCTGCTTTCGCAAGGACCGATATACCACCCTTCCTTACTAACTCTAAGTTTAACGGCCTGGCTATTGAATCCCACATCCTAAAGAAGAGAGGTCTCTCTAACTCTGTGGTATCAACTATAATCAATGCCAGGAAGCCTGTATCCAGGCAGATCTACTATAGAGTTTGGAAGGCGTACATCACTTGGTGCGAGGCCAGAAAATGGCATCCACGTAAGTACGTTATAGGCAGAATTCTGGACTTCCTGCAGTGGGCTGTAGACAGGAAGTTTGCCTTAAGTACTATCAAGGGCCAGGTTTCGGCCTTGTCAATACTATTTCAAAGGCCCCTGGCTATGCATTCACTTGTCAAATCCTTTATGCAAGGTGTGACTCGTATTATTCCACCGATTAAGGCTCCCATATGCCCATGGGATCTAAATTTGGTTCTGTCGGTTCTGCAGAAGCAGCCATTTGAACCTTTGCGGCACATTTCCTTGGTTCTACTCACCAGGAAATTGATATTTTTAGTAGCCATATGCTCGGCTAGAAGAGTGTCGGAATTAGCCGCCATGTCCTGTAAAGAGCCATATCTGGTTATCCATAAGGACAGAGTAGTATTACGTCCTCACCCAGCCTTTCTTCCTAAGGTGGTATCGAGGTTTCACTTGAACCAGGATGTGGTTCTTCCTTCTTTTTTCCCCAAACCAAGCTCGGTAGAGGAAAAGTTATTGCATTCTTTGGATGTAGTAAGAGCAGTTAAAGCTTATCTAAAAGCCACTGCTCAGATTCGTAGAACGGATTCTTTGTTTGTTCTGCCGGAAGGCCCCAGAAAGGGTCAGGCAGCATCAAAATCTACTTTAGCCAAGTGGATTCGACAGGTCATAATACAAGCCTATGGCTTGAGAAGTAGACCGCCTCCGTTCAAAGTTAGGGCGCACTCCACGAGAGCAGTTGGAACTTCATGGGCAGTGCATCACCAGGCCTCCCTGGCGCAAATTTGTAAGGCCGCAACATGGTCTTCAGTACACACGTTTACTAGGTTCTACCAGGTGGACGTTAGAAGTCAGGAGGATGTCGCCTTTGGGCGCAGTGTGTTGCAGGCCGCAAAAGATCCTCATGCCTGATGGCGCCCAGCTTATGTATGGTGTATCCCCCCCCTCATGTGGCATTGCTTTGGGACGTCCCACATAGTAATGACTATGCTGCTCTGTGTCCCGTGATGTATGAACAAGAAAGTAGGATTTTTAAAACAGCTTACCTGTAAAATCCTTTTCTTGGAGTACATCACGGGACACAGAGCTCCCACCCCTCTTTTGGGGACACGTATTGCTTTGCTACAAAACTGAGGTACTCCCGGATGGGAGGGGCTTATATAGGGGAGGGTACTTCCTGTTTTGGAAGTTGCCAGTGCCAGCACCTGAAGGTAATTCTATATAACCCACATAGTAATGACTATGCTGCTCTGTGTCCCGTGATGTACTCCAAGAAAAGGATTTTACAGGTAAGCTGTTTTAAAAATCCTACTTTTTTATCAAATTTCTAAGGTGTTAGTACCTTATGTTGCAGCAGCTGCGGTCTTATTTCACATTTATGTATTTTCAATTCATTGTTTGATCCTTAAGCGCGAGTTTTAGTTTTTGTTCTTTATTTATTTAGTCCACCATATTGCTTGGAGGGAGTTAACAAGGATCTTCTGATCCTTGGATGTTTCTGTGCTCAAATAAATCTAGAAAAAAGTGTATCGATATGTTTAAAGTATTGTCTAGGTATGTCAATGGGTAATGCTTGAAATAGATACAAGAATTTTGGTAATATGTTCATTTTAAGTATATTTACGCTTCCAAGCCACGAGTGGAATCCTTTGTGCCACCTATCCAGGAGGCTACGAACCCTTTGTAGAAGGGGTGGAAAGTTCAATTCGAAAGTTTTTGCAAGATCAGCTGGGATCATTGTTCCGAGGTAATTCAAAGCATGATCCGTCCATTTTAATTTGTAATTGGATTTCAATGATCCCAGCATCTCCTTGGACATTGCTATTCCCATGGCCTCTGACTTAGTTAGATTAATCTTGAAATATGATAGGGTGCTGTATCTCTCCATTTCAGTATATAAATTAGGTAGGGATATCATTCGATTAGCCAGTGAGAAGAGCATATCGTCAGCATACGCTGAGATCTTATACTGAGTTCCTTCCACTGTCAATCCCTGAATATCCTGATTCAATCGAATCCTGCAGAGGAAGGGTTCTAAGGATAATGCGAAGAGGAGGGGTGACAATGGGCATCCCTGCCTCGTCCCATTAGTGATCCCGAAGGGGGGGGGGAGAACTCAATTTACCTTTACTTGAGCACTTGGTTGAGCATAGATACTTAAAATCCATTGAAGCATATTTTCTCTCACCCCTATATATCGCAGAAGCGAAAAAATAAACTGCCAGTTAACCCTGTCGAATGCCTTCTCTGCGTCTGTCCCCAGGAACACGCACGGTAGTTTTGATAAATTTGCTACGTGTATTACGTTTAGAGCCTTAGTGGTATTGTCCTGCGCTTCTCGCGTCGGGACAAACCCTACCTGGTCCAGATGAATCAGGGAAGGCAATCTTTGCTGCAGCCTAGTTGCTAGAATTTTTGCGAAAATTTTTAAATCTACATTTAGGAGGGATATTGGTCTATAACTTCCGCATAACGTGGAATCTTTTCCCTCCTTAGAATCACCGTAATAAGGGCCTTAAGAGACTCCGCAGAAAATGTGCTTCGGTCACTCATGTCATTATACATCCTCACCAGGTGTGGTCCTAATATCGTCAGGAAGTGTTTATAATATTGAGCTGTGAAGCCATCTAGGCCCGGTGCCTTCCCCGCCTTCGCCCCTCTCACTGCTTTCTGTACCTCTTCAAGTGTGATTGGTGCCTCTAATTCCTGTTGTGCTGTAGGCGTTGGACCGGGCATTCTGGACATCGCCAAATAGGTATCTATTCCTATCTGTGTCAAAATATCTAGTTGCAAGTTATAGAGGGAGGAATAGTATTCTCCGAATCTTTGTGCGATTTGTTTGGGCATTGTTATCTTTTCCCCTTTCTCCCCCATGATCATTGGTACATAAGTCATCACCTGTTGTTCCTTCAGGGCTCTTGCCAGTAGTTTGCCACATTTATTGCCAGATTCGTATGTTTGTTTGCGTCCAATCTGTATTGCTCTTTTTGCTTTGTTCATAAGTAGTTCCGTAACCTGTCTATGGGCAATCAAAAGATTCCGTTCTACCTCTGAGGTGGGGGCATGTTTGTGTAATGACTCTAGTTGGTATATCTTTCTCAACCCAAGTGTTAGCTTTGCTTCCCTTTCTCGCTTTATCCTGGCCCCGTGCTTTATTAGCACTCCCCGCATCACCGCCTTATGGGCTTCCCAGATCACTCCAGGGTACATTCAGGGGTAAAAAAATATATAAATAGTTGTGCTAATCTTAGATTTGTGAACCAAAGATCGAATAATAAAACCAATGAGAGGTCAAAGACCAATTGAAAGTGCATCAGTTAAAAATATTTGTTACATGCTAAATGAAAAACAATAAGCAAATCAATAGTGAAGTGATCACTAAACAATGTTGTGTATAAAGTCCACTATTTTGAAAAAGAAGACCAAAAAAAAACAAAAATTAAATAAAGTCCATATATTGTAATCCAAAGGAAACAACACCCGTGCAGATATCCAAAGAAAGGCCCTCCAATCTTCATTAGAGGCTGGTAACCAAACGTGAAATCCACCACCACTAGTAATTAGTCCTGCTTACCAGATGGAGTTGGTCCCCTGTAACGGGGGACCTCAACAGGCATGTAATAAATCCCAGCTGGTTTAGCCGAACCGATCATGTATCTTCAATTAGAGGTCAGCAATTGAGCAGATTAAAAGACAGCCTTAAGTTATATCAACGCCGGCCGGTTCGTCAGCACGCCGCTCGTTCCGCCCTACACGTTTCGTGAAAATTCACGTCGTCGCGGGGCACGGGCGGCGGGCTGAGTCACCCCCTCTTTATAGGGAACATCTTAGGGGAATAGCCAATCTTTCATCGGATGCGCGCGCATGCCTCGCCGCGAGGTAACCAAGCCTCGATTTCGGCGCCGCCGCGGTCACGGCGTCACGTGTAACCACGCTGCCATAACCATGGAAGCAACAACATGCCAGCAGGAAGCAAGACCAGACGCAAGGTCACAGCATAACACGCGACCACACCGCCGTAACCATGGAAGGGTCAGGAAGCCAGCGGAACGTGATGGCAAACGGCAGAGAGAGCGCACGCACCCGCGTAGAGAGGATCAACCCATGCAAGCCCGGCCCGCTTCCGCCACTCTCCCCCAGTATAAAACCGGAAGTGAGAAGCAGAGTGAGGGCCGGTCCGCATTAGTAAATTTTAAAATAAAAATAGTCAAACCATAAATGGAAATGGGAAGACCCGAGCCGCTCCCATTAATCCCAAATCTGGATAACGAGGGTAGATGGAACAGCTCACAGTCAGCACAGATCCAAAAATGTGATCCCCTGAGTGGGCTCCACGTTTAGCCACATCACGTGATCACACAGTAATCAAATCTAAAATATAAGTGGGTGACAATAAGCCCAAGTAAAGGGGCTTCCAAATAAATTGGAAAACCAGGACAATCATGAAGATTCGCCCCGTATTATCACCAAAAAAAACATATTTAAACATATAAAAATACAAAAGTTGCAATACAGTAAAAATTTATTTACAAATATACAAAATACTAAAACCTCACATGTAAACATTCTACTCATCAATGACCAACCTAATTTTAGTCAAAGACGTAAGATGGAAACCCGAATCATATTAAAAACAAAACGAATAAATATTCTATTCGGTGCTGACCGCCAAATTATTGGCAACCACCAACAGAAGAATGCTAAATCCTGAATATTATCCAATATATACTAGATTTATAACGAAACAGGCTCCACTATATCTGTCAGTTTTCTTCAACTAGTAGTATATGTACTATAATAGTAGTATATGTGCTACATATATAACATACAGATATTGCAGACTGCCATCTTTGCAGTATTTAGTACATACATTTTGATACAATGTACAGTGGTAACAGAACATATAAGGCATCCATGAGATCATTTGCTTCAAGAATTTCCTGTGTAGTATATCAATATGAATGGACAGGTCATATAACCGCACATAAAGGAAAAGGGGAACAAAGAGGAAATATAGTGAGTAAGAGAAGAGGTAGGAGAGTGGAGAGAGAAAGTGATTACAGACAGAGAGATAGAGAAGGTGTCGGAGCGGTGTGGCAAGACCACCCCAGTAGCAAAATTAGGTAGTTTAATTTCTAAAAACATCAGAGGTCTCCATCACACCACTATATCTTCTCATGTGGGATGTAGAGTTGAAGAGATTTCCACTTTAGGAAGAGGAAATATTTTTATAGGCTGATTTCCTCACAAAAAGGATCCAAGGGCACCACAGGGTGTCATACTGAACCCGTTTCATGGGAAAAGGCTGTCAAGTTCTCCATTCTCACAAGAAGACATATCTATTGGTCCCAAGCTTTAATGTATAAGTAAAGTAGGTTACCAATGCTCTCCCAATGACCCTCCTTGTCAAAGTACTAGCTGCCTGTATACCACACTGGTTTCTGGCTTTAATGCTTTCTGAATCTCTGATCTGCAGCAAGTAAGCAAATAAGGTGACCTGATTTCATTTGGACTTCACTAGAAGGATACTTATTCCAGGTCAGTGGAAATATGTAGCACCCTTCTAGATAGTTGTTAGGTTAGGCAAATTTAGTTACTGGCCCACTGTAATCAGTTGCGCTGCATGTGATTATTTTGGTCTGCTTCGTGTTTTACTGGCTGCAGGGTTGACTACTTCCTCCTGTCTGTCTGGAAAGGTTTTGGAAAACAGAGGGCTGAGAGAGTCAAATAAGCAGCTGAATATTTATGCAGTATTGGTCATTCCTTGGGGAGAGGTGGCCAGATGGTGGCTGGGAGGGAGCATAAATACTCTGGAACTTGGAACAGGGGGATTCTTGTCCTAGAAGAAGACATCCCAGCCTTCTGGGTAGGCCTGCAATGTGTCGGCTGTTCTTCGAGATCCCATCTAGGCTAGGTGGGGGCCTATTCTGCTGAAGACTGTTGGAGCTGACTGAGGAAATGTCTTTTGAGGATCTGGTCTGGGATCACAGAAGTAGGTGTCTGGAAGATATTGTGAGGAGGCATCCAATTATCCAAGGACATTACTGAGTACAGACCAGTTTGAGAGATCCCTGACTGTGCTGCTGCTATACCTCTTGTCTTGTCAGCATTGTTTAAAGGGGACATCGTCTATGGTGTCCTAGTATAGCTTAGCCTAATATTTTCTGCAAGCAAGGACTGTGCTCAGATTCTTAGATTAGAGTCCTCATGTTACTGCTTAAAGTTGCTAGAGTATCTCAATGATACCCTAATTTCTCCCAAGTTCAAATTCTGCAGTACTGCAGTAAAGCATCAGAAAAGCATACCCCTAGATTGATTACTGAGCTAAGAGAGTGATTGTGACGGTGTGCCTGGCTGCAGGTGCTATAGCTGGGAAAGAGCCTTGGGACCTAAACAGAAAAGAGTCTGCCCATGAACAGAACACACATCAATGTTCCCCTATATATATTATTCACACGCTCTATACTGGTTTGAGGCTTAACACTTTATTTACATTAGGCTGATCATAATATATATATACAGTGATATATACAGTATATATTTAAGATATATATTTATAAGCAACCTGTAAAAGGGCTACTGTTTCCCTACATGTTTAACCATGTGTCGGATTGTAATTACTTTGTGCTGAGCAAGAGATGTAACCCTTTGTTGATATTACCTTACTTGAAATAAATGTATTGTAAATGAAGCAATCATTAACAATGGTTTAAATCTCATGCTCAAAAGTGATTCAGACATCAAGTGCAGCTGAGCCCCTACAGATGTTTTGAATTTGGCCTTATTGTTGGACTAACATTTGCAAGTGATGAAAAAAAGATTTATCATTAGCATTTAGCAGTCTCCTAAGATTCCCAAAACGGCCATGCCATAGTTCATTATATACAAAAGCAGTGTGATTGACACATCTATAGTCTTTCCTTTGGGAGGTTTTTGAAAACATAGTGGCTTAGTGGTTAGCACTTCTGCCTTGCAGCACTGAGGTCCCCGGTTTCTATCAGGATCAGGACACTTTCTGCATGGAATTTGCATTTTCTACTAGTGCTTGTGAAGGTTTCCTCTGGGTACTCAGGCTTCCTTCGACATTCCAAAGACATGCAGGTAGATTCCTTGGCTCTAGTTTGTCTATGTATACATGTAAGACGGGGACCTAAGATCGTAAACTCCATGAGTGTACAGCATATAAAGTGCTGCATGAATTGTTGGCACTATATAAATAACTGTAATAAATAAATATATAAGTATATTTTAAATACGCATTCTCTGCATTAGGGAAAAAAACCTTCCATGGTTAGCTCCCCCCCCCCCCCAAACTGCCACTATTTACCTGAGTTAGATATTTATCCATCGCCGTGCCCGAGAGCTCAGGATTTACAGAACCCACAGGCAGCAGAAGCAGGAGCGATTGGCTCCTGCTGCTGTCAATCAATTCCTTTAGGGAGGGAGTGGGGGGCTGGGCTGAGACCTCTATTGTGTGTGTCTATAGACGGACAGAGCCCGGCTTGGGAGCGAGCCCGCAGATGCACGCCCATACCCACCCCCAACGTGCTTCTTATGGTGGCACACCTAAAAGAGAAGAAGCGGAGGGTGCTTGTGGGGGACCCAAGAAGAGGAGGTTCGGGGCCACTCTGTGCAAAACCAATGCACATAGTTGGTAAGTATAACATCTTAAATTTTTTTAAGGAAAAAAAAAACACTGCAATCACTTTAACAATTTACACCAATATATTTAGTAAATAATTACTACATAAACAATTGGCTTGCACAACTTTTTGATGAATACATCTTTTATATTAAGTATGGTGGTTACATTAATGGTAAGGTTATTTATCCTTGTTTTATAGCTGAACTTTATGCATTTGACAAGTAGTGTACTTGCATAATTTTTTGCATTGGGTGATGAACTTTAAATGAGATGTAAATAAATACAGAAGGACTCTGTTATGAAGGCTGCTTTTAAAATATTCCTGCCTTTTTAAGGAGTTTTTTTTTTGTTTTTTTTTTACAAGTTTAGAGTTGTCAATTTAGAAAATAAAGATTTTTTTGGTATAATTAAGCAATACATTTTATCTTATTACTGTATGTTGGACGATGGCGCTTAGGTAAAGCAGTATACAGCAGCAGTGACCTAAAATATTTTATCTACACCGCACATACTGCCAACATCTTTAAACTATACTCCTAAAGTGATGCATAAGTTGATACAGCAAGCATAGTATGTTGCTCATTGTAAGAGAAACCCGGAGACAAAGCACGCAGCCGTGCACAGACGTGCACTTTCCAAGAAATGTTAAAAAAAGGACATGTTTTGGCGCATGCGCGTGCGCGCACGATTGCGCGTCGGTGCGTGTGTGTGCGCACACGCGTTGGCGCCGGTCTGCCTATTTAACTTGTCAGTGACATGCACATCTTGCTGAGTGGTCTTTCAGCTAGTGCCTGACTTCCTGATTTGTTCCTGTTTCCTGTTAACCTGACCTGGCTTGCCAGAACCTTCCTCTTGACCTCTGCCTGCCTACTTGTGACCCCGGCTTGTGCTTGACTCCGCCTCTGCCTGATGTTCCTGTGCCTCATCGCCCGACTGTGTACTGCCTCTCGTCTCGGTACCTGCCCTGTCCGGCTGTTGATGACCCACTGGCTTATGTCCCGGCTACGCTTCTGGCTGCTGATCCAGTGACACGGAGCTCCTGTTCTCAGTTCCTGCCCAGCGCTCTCCAGCTACCTGGTCCCTGCCAAGTTTCAGCCAGAGCCATCTGCTACATCGGCCCTTGTGCCACTCTGTGTCCTCCACTCCCTGTCACCACTGTCACCACTATCAGGGGTGTTGAACAGGAGGTGCAAGAGAAGCCCCCTCTACAGCTCGATCTTCACCAGGTACATGACACTCATATCAAGATTCTGTGTTATGTATGATAATTTGATTATTGTACCTTTTTTTTCTCGGGCAGGCTAATGTTATTTGCTGCCGAGATAAGGAGGTCCTGAGGAAGCTGGTATATGTGAAACGCTTCGACCTCTGGGATCATATAGCAAAGATAATTTGTTACAGTAATTGATATGGTCAAAATCGCATATACGATTGTCTCTCTTTTGGTTTTATTAATAATTTTAATAATTTTGTAATAAACAATTATATTTTTTATAGTTACAGTATGTGTGGTCGTTCCTCTCTGGTACCAGGAAAGTCCAATATAAGGTTGTTTTTTTTTTAGATGTTGCAAACTATCTATGCACCCAAATGGTAGATATTGTTTTTTTATGGCTAAAATAAGAAGGGCATTATACCTCTTTTGCACCACATGTACACGACAGCTGTGTCAGGTTCCATTCTTCCAAAGAAGCAAGTGAAGGCAAATAGAACACTCATAGCCTGTTGTTGTCAGTGACAGATCAGTTGAGATTTTTCTCTCGCTTCTGAGATTTAAACCAATCAGCAAGATGGTAGGAAAAAAAATCTATTAAAAAGAAGGATACCTGCAAGCCATGAAAATGTAAATGTAAAACAGCGACTTTACATTTCTTTTAAAATTGCCAATATAAAATGTAAATATTTAAATCACCAGTGCTTAACAAATATTTAATCTTCTGAAACCTGCTCTTGAAAGATGCCACAGTATCATGTAGAAAAAGAAGAAACTTTTCACTGCATGATATGTTAGAGGCCTCTTGTCATGACTTTCTGTCTTTCTTTGTCAGACCAGATAATAGAGAGAGTGTTAAAACTAAGTGAATTTACACTGAAACATGGCTTTAGAAGAAAGGACAACAGCCCAATTTACACTGAAAAAAAAAAGACCTAAGAAATACCCACCACATAGCTGAAAAAAACAATGAATGCTTTGTTCACTAACTCCGCTAGATGGTCCTTTTACATTTCTTAGAAAAGAAGATTTAGGAAAGCGGTTTAAATTAATCTGAGTTGGATAAAACAGTGCAATTTACCTAATCCGTCTGGGAAAATCCTGACCTTGTATGATGCTGCCTCAATGTTCAAGGTTAATGGCAGAGTAAAAGCCAATGGGCATGATGCATCAAATGACAATAAACAATATTAAAACTTAGCGCTGCTCCTATAAAAACAAATAAACAAATTAATACATAAAAATTAACATATAAAAGTACTTGTGCAATCATAAAGTTCACAATTGTGCAATCATAAGTGAAAGTCCACCCATGCAGATGAAGTGCCAAACGTAGATTCTGAGGATTCCAGTGCCACTCTGTGCTCCCCTCCTGGGTTCCCACTCACCAGCAATGTGACTTAATACCGCAAGATCTTTATCCTGCATCAGTGGATGGGACTGTCTCCTTCCTTCTCCTCTGATTACCAGGTTTTCATTGCGATGGTATAAAGTATACCAATGAAGAGAGAGATGTATATAGCTTAATACTGCTTGGTTTTGAAAGAGTTAAAAACAAGTGCAATTACAGCATTGAAAGATCATAAGGGCATGTAAATAAAAAATTGCAAAATAGTAATATCTATCCATTCCCCGCTTGACACGTTTCCCCCCTCCCACTGGGCGTCTTCAGAAACCCTTGCCTGTAAAGCCTGACCAGAGAGTAACTGCAACTACAGTAGTTCAGGCCTAATGAATACTATTAAAAATGATGGTGAGTTTCTATTCTGTCATTGTCAACCTAAGTTAAATATGTTCTTACAAAACCAAAAACAAATACAAGACAATTTAAATTTTGTAAAACTTTCAAA
Source organism: Rana muscosa (assembly GCA_029206835.1). Lineage (NCBI taxonomy): Eukaryota > Metazoa > Chordata > Amphibia > Anura > Ranidae > Rana > Rana muscosa. The sequence goes on from CM055121.1 coordinate 846,492,641, forward strand.
TTAAAGTGAAATATGGAGGCTTATGCGCTGCATGTCTGTTTGTTTGTTTGTTTCTTTTCTTTTAAGGGGCAATTTATCAAGTTTGCAGGGCAGGCATCTTGCCTGTCTATATCAAAGGACATGTAATTTGCACATAAACTCCCCTCAGTATTGTCACCCCCTCTTTTCAAAAGAAGTGACAAGTAATATGTCTTTATCTGGTGCCATTTGTTTGAGGCTTTGCTTCCTCTTGTAGCTGGGTATTGCTCTTCAATTCCGCAGAAACTACATTACCCAGTAGACATTGAGACACCCAGGGTGCATTGCCCCGCGCAGGGACTGCTAGGGTGGACTTTATAAGAGAAGGCGGAGCGGAAATCTTTCTCTTTGGACACCGCTCGCCCAGCAAGTGGAACTCCTGTCTGAGTTTCCTGTGACGTTAGGCCCGAAATCTGGGCCCTTTTCCAAAGAGCCTTCCGCTCTCATCGAGGAACCTGAGGGACGTCTCTCCATTGTTGCTGCATCGTTGCCAGGAGGACCGAAGACTCGGATGTCGAGAGACCTGTGTACCTAGACACAGCAGCGGAGGAAACAGACACGGACTGGTCCGGTTGGGTGAGAGAGCACCTGCTCAGCGACAGATACAGTATCCCTGTTACCCTTGTGGATTACAGTTTATTCTTCAAAGTGCATCACCGTTGGTAGCGAATCTTCAAGACTTTCACTTAGTTCAGTCAGGCCTGACTGGGTAGCGTAGACATTGTGGGGCACCATCTTGTCCACGAGGGAAAATAGCTGCAGCAGGGACACTGAGGGTTACAAAAATACTGTATACTTGTCTGCTCATTTAAATACTGTTTTATTGCAGGGCTCTGCACATGACATGTACACTGTTGTTCTTTTGCTTACCCACAAATTTGAGTAAATACTTAAGGGTCAAGTATACTGGTGTTGGTGTCATTTACTCAGCGGAAGTGTCGGTTAAATATAGTTTTAACTTATTGCTGTGTGTACTTGTCATAGGATTGTGTCACCGTGAGTTGCAGGCCACACAATCCTATCATCCCCTACTAACTGTGCCATGGGAGGGTAGAGCCAATTGCCAAGGGTTGACAGCGGTGCACTACAGGGCCCAAAATATACCAGCAGCCCTCTTAGCTGGGGGTATCGCTATACTCTCTTAGGGACCCCTCTCAAATAAACCTCAAGAAAACCTGTTATAAGAGAAATATAGCAGCTGTTATTGCGACCTCTCCTGAAAATGTTAGCTGCCTAGCCTTCACACCCTTTTGTTTCCAGAAAATAATGTTTATTAACATGAATTCAAAATAAATCATAAATCGGCAGCAATACGCCACTCTACACAGCAAATACTGAAAGTGCACTTGGAAGTGCAGTCGCCGTAGATCCGAGGGGAACATGCAAGGAAAATAAAAAACAGTATTTTAGCTTGCACATGATTGGCTGTAAATCTAAGGGGTAGATCTGAAATGAGGGGAAGCTCTGCTGATTTTTTTATCCAATAATGTGCAAGCTAAAATGTTTTTTTTTTTTTTTCCTTGCATGTCTCCCACGAATCTACAGTGACTGCACTTCTAAGTGCACTTTCAATGCAATTTCAAGTGCACTTTGCACTTGTAGTTTGCACTTGTAGTGCAAAGTGGATTTGCCTTTCGTAAATAACCCCTAAAGGGTTGTTCCCCATTTTTCTATTTCTTTCTGTCACCCATCTTGGTTATCTACAACAGTCCACTTGGTTGTCCTACTTGACTGGGGTCTTGGTTTTCCAAGTGTATGTGCCTTCATATATGTTACCCGTGTACTAATTGACCCTAATTACTGTTCAGCTTCTGAAGACACAAACAACAATATAACAATTGACAGTGGTTCTTACTACTCACCACTCTATCCAAATACAAAAAAAGGTTTTAATTATAGGTATATTTTAAATAAAAGCTGTCATGAGAGAAATGAGGGTGCTAGCTGCTGTCAGTAATGTTGACCCACTCACTAGCTTTAATATTGACCCACTGGCGTCAATATTTTCTGAGTTACTGGCCTGAGAAATGTAGGCAGATCAGAAAAGGAGATGTTGTTCAGTTGTTTCAAAACAAAGGGGGTTATTTACGAAAGGCAAATCCACTTTGCACTATAAGTGCACTGCAAGTGCACTTGACATTGCACTGAAAGTGCACTTGGAAGCGCAGTCGCTGTAGATCCGAGGGGGACATGCAAGTAAAATAAAAAAACATCATTTTAGCTTGCACATGATTGGATAATAAAATCAGCAGAGCTTCCCCTCATTTTAAATCTACCCCTCAGATTTACAGCGACTGCACTTCCAAGTGCACTTTCAGTGAAATTTCAAGTGCACTTTGCACTTGTAGTGCAAAGTGGATTTGCTTTTCGTAAATAACCCCCATTGTGTCACTTCTGTGTGTGTGTGCTAACACGGTTACTGACTCTGGCCTGCTCTGCAACTCGGCCTCTGATTTGGTACTTCCTTATCCGCAGGAAGTTTTCTGTTGCCTATGCCGTGACCTGCCTGCTTTCCTCTTTGTGGGACACTGCTGATTGCCTACTAGTGTCTCTGGCTCTCTCTGCAACTTCAGACCTGCTTCAGTGCTGGAGTTCTTCCATAACCCCTGTTGGTGGTCCTTGCATATTGTCTGCTGATTTCGCCATCAATGATCTCACCTGTGACTTCTGTCCGAGCTTCTTGTTGGTTCTTTCCAGCTGTCTTTACCAAGTCAATGTTTGACAAGCAACTTCTTCTGGCACTCATGTTCCTCCTACACCTCAGCTCTGACTGTCTCATCCCCAAGGGTGCCTGGAATGAAGATACAACAGAGACCACCCTTTTTATTTTGGTCCCTTTTCCGGTACATGACAGATGAGGAACGTTTCGTTTGGATAACACAGGTGATTTTTGAAAGGTTTCTTACCACTTGTGTATGCTGTATTAGTAGGTCTTGAGGAAGGGGGCACATGTTTGAAAACAGAACATTACAAATAGTATTTTAAACCCGAACTCCAGTACAGTGACTGGAACATGACAGTAGTATGACAGACCTGCTGTGGCAGATTATGAAAGGTGCTGCTACAGCAGACTATGACATAAACCTGCACTAACCTTTTTACCTGGCCAAACAGTTGGTTCTGTTATTATTGGCTGAAACATTTTTTTAATTTGATGAATCAAAGAGTATTATATGATAATAGTACTTGAAATTACACTTTTTGTATATGGTATGTGTTGGTACAACTTAATGCATTAGGACCAATGTCATGGTCAAGGATCTTTTCAGAGTTGATGGACATACATACACGTATTCTAAATAAAAATTAGTGGGACTATGTCACCACACCCACCTGGGTAGGCCACATGGGTGAGGAAAGACAAAGTCAAAGTAATTAACGTTTTATTGTGACAAATGTTCCTCCCAGTGATAATTATATTTATACATGCAACAATTACACAGTTTATTAAGAACTAACCGGGCCTGTTTATACTTTTAAGAAGGGTGTGAAATGGTTATTATATTTGTGGATTTATTTGTTTTGACTCTATGTATGTAACGAATATTCCTGTTTAATGTATACACTAATTATGTAGTAGTACGGCCCTATTAATCTGAAACAAGTTCTATAGTAATATTTTTATAACCAAACACAATCACAGAATAATATATTAGAAGGCAGAACTTAACCCATTTGTTGGTGTATCTTTTACCTTTCATATACTGTACATTTGTTATAAACTTTGAAAACTTAGCTTTTTTATATGCTTAAAAAAAATGTTAGTTAGAAAGCGAGGATTGGGATCACTGAGAGATAAATGGAGTAACTAAAGTCCATCTGCCATCTGTATCTTCTGAGGGGTCTGCCCAATACTAAAGTTATCCTGATATAAAATGAATGCCCACTGAAATTACCCTTTAATTATTATTTGTCCCTTTAAATACTACTATGTACAGTCAGTAGTGTATTTAGGTTTTGTGCTGCCCTAGGCCTGACTAAACTCGTGCACCCCCTAATTAAAATATGACCCACCTTTCCTGTCAAGGCCACACCCCTTTCTGTTTAAGACCCGCCCTGAAACTTGAGTGGGGAGACTAGTTCTTAGGGCCTGGGGGGAGCAATGAATTCCCTTAATTTGCATAGATTTCCTCTCACTTCCTGTTTGGCTATGGGGCAGGAAGTGAAGGGAAATCTCTGCAATGGGACAGAGATGGTAAAAAATAAACTGACAGGGGATATAACCCTCCCTTACTCTATCCAAAATGAAAAACAAAAGTGTTGTCTATAGTTCTACTTTAAGCACACATTTCTGATAATTTTATGGAAAGGACTAAGAAGATATAACCATGCCAATGGTACAGCAGAAAACATAGCACAGTCATTAGAAGCTGCTTGCATTTCACTAACAGTGTAGCGCAAGCCGGCAGGGACTCTTTCTGTGCTGCCCCCCTGGAAAGTGCTGCCCTAGGTCTGGGCCTTGTTGGCCTAGGCTAGGATACAGCGTTGTGTACAGTATAGAGTAATTCTAAGCCCAGATAGGTTTCCCACATCTTCCATATTGGGCACATCACAAGCATGGCTTTTTTTCAGTGGGAACACAGGGGAACGCAGTTCTGGCACCTCCAGTGCTGAATGTATAAACTGTCAAGGGGTGCAGGAGGGTTTACTGATGCTGGCTGCTGGGGGGATCTATTGTCACTTGGGAGATCTATTGTTGCTGGAGAGGTCTATTGCTGCTGGTGGGGATCTATTGTTGCTGGGGGAGGATCTATTGTTGAAAGAGGGGTCTATTGATGCTGTCTGCTGGAGAGTCTACCGATGCTGGCTGCTGCAATATCTATTGTTGCTGATGGGGATCTATTGTTGCCGGGGGGGTGTTTTGTTGTCTGGGTTCATTGTTCCCGGGGGATCTATTGTTGCTGGGGGGAAGTCTATAGTTGCTGGGGGGGGGTCTATTGTTGATAAGAAGATGTATTGTTGATGAGGAGGTCTATTGTTGCTGGGAGGGTTCTGTTTTTGCTGTTGGGGATTCTATTGTTGCTGGGAGGGGGGTCTATAGTTGCTGTTAGGGATCTATTGTTGAAAGGAAGCCCTATTTTTGCTAAGGAGGTCTATTGTTGCTGTGGGGATCTATTGTTGCTGGGTGGGTCTTTTGTTGCTGGCTGCAGGGAACCTATTTTACTGCTTTTTATGAACAAATTCCATACAACCACTTAGCACTAGGGATGGGCTATCTGTTCGAGTCGAACATGAGTTCGAGTCGAACATTGGCTGTTCGCCCGTTCGACGAACGGCGAACAATTTGGAGTGTACGTGGCAAATTCAAAATGCCGCAGAACACCCTTTAAAAGTCTATGGGAGAAATCTAAAGTGCTAATTTAAAGGTTAATATGCAAGTTATTATCATAAAAAGTGTTTGGGGACCTGGGTCCTGCCCAGGGGACATGTATCAATGCAAAAAAAGTTTTAAAAACTAAAGTTTTTTCGGGAGCAGTGGTTTTAATAATGCTTGAAGTGAAACAATAAAAGTGAAATATTCCTTTAAATTCCGTACCTGGGGGGTGTCTATAGTATGCCAGTAAAATAGCGCATGTTTCCCCTGTTTATAACAGTCTCTGCACAAAATGAAATTTCTAAAGGAAAAAAAGTAATTTAAAACTACTTGCAGCTATAATGAATTGTCGGGTCTCGGCAATACAGATAAAAGTCATTGAAAGTCATTGATAAATAAAAAAAAATACATGGGGGTCCTCCCCAAATTCCATTACCAGGCCCTTCAGGTCTGGTATGGATATTAAGGGGAACCCTGCGCCAAATGAAAAAAAAATGGCGTGGGGTTCCCCCCAAAAATCCATACCAGACCCTTCAGGTCTGGTATGGATTTTAAGGGGAACTCCGCGCCAAAATAAAAAATTTCCCCATGTTGATGGGGACAAGGGCCTCATCCCCACAATCCTTGCCCGGTGGTTGTGGGGGTCTGCGGGCAGGGGGCTTATCGGAATCTGGAAGCCCCCTTTAACAAAGGGGCCTCCAGATCCCACCCCCCCTATGTGAATTGGTAAGGGGTACATTGTACCCCTACCATTTCACAAAAAAAGTGTCAAAATGTTAAAAACCACAGGAGACAGCTTGGGACAAGTCCTTTATTAAAAATAAAAAAATAAAAAAGAGATTCCAGCGATGTAATCCAATAAATCCATCCTCGATCTCCAGCGAAGTAATCCAATTCTTTATCTCCAGTGATGGATGATGAATAATAAATAAAAGGGAAAAGCAATCACAATGCCACATCCGTATATTTAAGGGGAAAACATGGACGATTACTCAGAAGGGGTAACCAATGGTCAGACTTTAAAGGCAAGGAAACAATAGAAATAGCAAAAAATATATATTTATTAAAGTACAAATTGATTAACACAGTGTTCAAGAATTAAAACTATACAAGATATTACAAAGTATAAATTAGGTCCCTTGTGCGTCTACGCATTTCACCGTGAGGCTTCTTCAGGACGAACAAAAAAATAGCAAGAACAGAGAACAAGTGTCACTATCTGAAATGAGATATGTTGAAGTTATAGACCAAACGATATAAAAATACAGACATACATTACATTCTTACAACTTAAAAGCATGTGTTCAAATGCTCTATGGGCATCCGACTAGATACCATGACAAACAAATAAGTACGGATAAGAACGGACATCTGCCTGTTTACATTGACAGATCTCCATTCTATCTCTGTCAGGAGTGATGCCCACCGGCCACCCACGATCGCTCCTGACAGAGACAGAACGGGGATCTGTCAATGTAAACAGACAGATGTCCGTTCTGCCAGGGGAGGAGAGACAGATCTGCTACTCCTGAAGATTAGGAACAGCGATTGGTCTCCTCCTCCAGGCAGTCCCATCCCCCCACAGTTAGAACACACATGAGGGAACACATTTAACCCCTTGATCGCCCCCTAGTGTTAACTCCTTCCCTGACAGTGACATTTATACAGTAATCAGTGGCTATTTTTAGCTCTGAACGCTGTATAAATGTCAATGGTCCCAAAAAAAGTGTCAAAAGTGTCCGATCTGTCTGCCGAAATGTCCCACTAAAAATCGCTGATCGCCGCCATTACTAGTAAAAAAATAAATAAATAAAAATGCCATAAATCTAGCCCCTATTTTGAAGATGCTATAACTTTTGCGCAAACCAATCAATATACGCTTTACCATAAATATATAGAAGAATACATATCGGTCTAAACTGATGAAGAATTTTTATTTTTTTCAAATGTTGGGGATATTTATTATAGCAAAAAGTAAAAAATATTGTTTATTTTTTCAAAATTGTCGCTCTTTTTTTGTTTAAACCTGCAAAACCTGCACAGTGTGATCAAATACCACCAAAAGAAAGCTCTATTTGTGGGAAAAAAAGGTGTCAATTTTGTTTGGGTACAGCGTCGCACGGCCATGCAATTTTAAGTTAAAGCGACGCAGTGCCGTATCGCAAAAAATGGCCTGGTCATTAAGGGGGCAAATCCTTCCAGTCCTTAAGTGGTTAAACATAAAATGCCAAATACCCATTTGATCTTATTTTCTAGGTATTGTGACTTTTTTTCCCCTTTCCCCCGGGTAGGGAGCAATTGTCACTGAAGCCGTAGTGAAGCTGTCACTCAAGCATTTGATCCTTCCTTCAGACATTATTGTCTGTGGGGTGACTCAAATGCTTGAGTGACAGCTCCATTCAGCTCTGCATGGTCTGGGGGAAGGGACAAAAAGGCTAAAGTAACATCACCCAGCCATATGACTTGCTGTTCTCTTAGCCCTACCCACAACCCAGGTAGTGCTGGCATATGAGGATCGCTCGGTAAGTCATGAGTAGATAATACTGAATAGGGAAGCATGCACAGTGTGGTTGCAAGACTGCAAAAGCTCTAAGCGCTTGCAAACCGTTGTCACCAATGACAAGGAAATGTAAGATGCTTAACATATGAGGAAAGTTTGTGTAGGAAAACAAAGGGCATAAAGACATTTAAAAAGATTTTTTATGTTTATTTGGGGGGGACTGACACTTTAATGGGTAAGCTCAGGAGGGTTTCCTATATTTTTATACTCATATGTCATCCAGTAATTTAGTTTTGCGTTTGTTCATTACAGAAACGGTCCTATGGATTTTGAAATGCGGGTTTAGGTACCTCCTATAGGTGTGATGGTCAAATGTACAAAAATATTTGGCCACATAGCATATCAGTTACTGTAGGATTATTGATAGCATACAGACAGTTTGTGCTGCTGAAAAAAGGTCTAAAAAGTTCTTTTGAAGTCACCATCAGAACAGGTACAGGTAGAACTGTTTGAAAAGTGGTGGGTCTGTCTTAGACTTTAGGTTGCTTCAACTTCTCTTAAGAAGACCTTGTTTCCCTCTATATATCCACGTACATGAAGACTAATGCTGACCATAAACCTTACAATACTATTGTTCAAAATATCATCTTTTTGATGAAAGGACCAAATCATCCACAAATTGATTACACTACTGTCCTCACAAACTACCAGGACAATCCATTCTAGTGGAAAATTATATTTGAACACACCAAGCTTTTTATAATGGTAAGCAATTCTTTTAAAGTAAAAAGAGTTTGAAATGATGAACTCCTTGTCACATCTATGTGACACCTATGTGACTTTGAAGTTCTGAAACAGAAGAACTACTGTAAGAACAGAGTATTTTGAGAACAACTAGTGAACATCCCCATATACAGTATAAAGCACCTAATCCAACTGCACTTTCTGCAATGAATTATAACTTTCAGCAGATCTGATTTTTACACTTGAAAAGCACTGTTCCACAGAGACACACAAACAAAATCAATTTGAGCTTACGTATTTTGGGCTGAAATCTAAAATGAGGTTAGCAACCAGAGAAAGGAATATAAAGTGTTCCAGAAGGACTTTGTAAAAGATACTTCCCTTGCCTACAAGAACAGCTAATCCCTAAGTAGAACTTTCCTATTGCTAAGAGGTCAAATAGCAGTTGAGTTCTGGGATACTTCAAACTAACTATTAAGGGGAGTTTACATGTTTTGTCACAAATATTCTAAATTAGTTTTGCAAATGCCTGGATGCTCCAAACATGTCAACGTTAATTGTATTGAAAATGTTCAACTGTTTAGTGTGCAGTGTTTCAGTTGAAAATACTGAAAGATGACCAAATTACATGGAGCATAAGCACATTGCAGTACTAAAAGCAGTAATTTTAGACTTAATTGTAGCTTTCTGAATTTAAAGGCTTTATTGTTTAGGTAAAACTATCACAAACCTGAGCAATGCAAACCGAGCAAATGATAGAATCGCATAAGAACAGATTAATTGCAAATCTGTTGTAATGATCAAGGCAGCTGGTGCTAAAAGGCTCAACTTTTCCTGTTAAAAATCAACAGTCATTAAAGAGAGATTGATGGGACATCACAAAGGCACCACATCCCCAATTCAAAGAATTGTCAGAGCTGGGCTCAGCCCTTCCTTCTCTGAGCTGTCCACTCAGCTGTTGGATAATTGCCAGCTCCTATCTCTCCACAGTGACTCACCTGTTGATGTTCCTTTTCGTCAGTCCTGCCTACTTAAAGTGGAGTTCCACCCTCTTTTTCAACTTTGTTGCATCCTCTTTATTACTGTCCCCTTAAGAATAAATGGCATTTTTTTTTTAAACTCACTGTTTTATTGACCTTTTATTTATTTCTCCCGCCGCGGCTGCAGCCTCCTCGCGTCATACACTGACCGCTATACCTCCTGGGAGATGTTTGTCATCAATCCCAGGAGGCTCTGGACCGTAGCATCGCGTTCCCATGGTCAGCAAGGCACGCCCATCCTACCCTCCCTCGGTCCGCCTGGAGTGTGTGTCCTTCTTCCTCCGCTCCTCCCTCCCTACCCAGCGAGCCTCAGCCTGTCACATCTCACACTGCACTGTGTGATGATGTGACCAGGCTCCACAGAGGTGGGGGCGCTGAAGCGCCAGAGTGCTCCTCTCCCTCCTCCTTCTCCTCTCCTTGTCCGTAGTCGGCTCTATCCGCCGCCGCCACTGCTGTGTTCCCTGCCAAAGCCCCCCCTCCCTCCTCCTATCAGATCAGGAGAGCGAAACAGCTGGAGATCGGAGCGGCTGTCTCTGACCAGCCGCGCAGTGATGTTGCTGGGGGGGGGGGCGGTCTATGCCTGACGTGTTTGTTCTCCTCTAACCGGGCAGCGCGGCTGCACACTGTCCTCTCCTCTCCAGCTGGTGGTTTGTCCTGGGGGGGTCTATACTAATGGAGGGGGGGTGGTTTGTCCTGGGGGGGTCTGTACTAATGGAGGGGGTGTTTGTTATGAGGGGGTCTGTACTAATGGAGGGGGGTGGCTTGTCCTGGGGGGGTCTATACTAATGGAGGGGGGTGGTTTTTCCTGGGGGGGTCTGTACTAATGGAGAGGGGTGTTTTCTCCTGAGGGGGGGTCTGTACTAATGGAGGGGGGTTTGTCCTGAGAGGGGGTCTGTACTAATAGAGGGGGTAGTTTGTCCTGGGGGGTTGTACTAATGGAGGGGGTGGTTTGTCCTGGGGGTTTGTACTAATGGAGGGGGTGGTTTGTGCTAATGGAGGGGGGTGGTTTGTTCTGGGGGGTCTGTACTAATGGAGGGGGGGGAAACCACACAGCCTGGCGCCATCCCTGGCAGAGAAAGGAATGGAATCATTGCCAGAATACAGATCTGGGCTCTACCCAGTGGAGTCGCCACAGGCAATTCAGAGTGAGCAGACTCCTGATCAAAGGAATCGTTGTTGCTGTATCGCTAGGTCAGGTGAGAGGGACAATCGGCCATTATCTACTAACGTCCATAGGAACTGCAGTCTCTGACCATCTCCTGTATCATGTCCGCAGTCTCTGACCATCTCCTGTACTATGTCTGCATAGATGCGATTCGATGTGCTGGGGGTGATGCAATGTGCTGTAAATGATGCGATTCGACGTGCTGGGGGTGATGCAATGTTCTGTGGGCCATGCGATTCGATGTGCTGGGGGTGTTGCAATGTGCTGTGAGTGATGCGATTCAATGTGCTGGGGGTGATGCAATGTGCTGTAAATGATGCGATTCGATGTGCTGGGGGTGATGCAATGTGCTGTAAATGATGCGATTTGACGTGCTGGGAGTGATGCAATGTTCTGTGGGCCATGTGATTCGATGTGCTGGGGGTGATGCAATGTGCTGTGAGTGATGCGATTCGATGTGCTGGGGGTGTTGCAATGTGCTGTAAATGATGCGATTCGATGTGCTGGGGGTGATGCAATGTGCTGTAAATAATGTGATTCGATGTGCTGGGGGTGATGCAATGTGCTGTAAAATAATGCGATTCAATGTGCTGGGGGTGATGCAATGTGCTGTAAATTATGCGATTCGACGTGCTGGGGGTGATGCACAGTTCTGTGGGCCATGCGATTCGATGTGCTGGGGGTGATGCAATGTTCTGTGGGCCATGCGATTCGATGTGCTGGGGGTGTTGCAATGTGCTGTGGGCCATGCGATTCGATGTGCTGGGGTGATGCGATTCGATGTGCTAGGGGTGATGCAATGTGCTGTAAATGATGTGATTCGATGTGCTGGGGGTGATGCAATGTTCTGTGGGCCATGCGAATATAGATGCATAAATGAATTTTGTTGCTGAGATTAGTCTTTTTTTTAATGAAAAGCTGTACAGAAAAAAGTAGCCGCTGTGTGTGTATATGTATATGTGTGTATATATATATATATATATATATATATATATATATATATATAATTTCTTGAACATGCAGTATATTTACTTTTTACTGCAGGGAGAAGGGGAGGAGAGGTTTGCATAGAAAAGTGTCAACTTCCTATGACACTGCCGTTGCTATGGAAACCTGACCTGAAACCTATTACACTGCTTGTGCAGCACTGAGCATGTGTGAGATCTGCAATCATGAAATTCAGGAAGACATACAGTCTGGCTTCAGATGCCCACACATAAGATGGCCACAGTCTTTTTCTAGTTTATAAACTTTCAAAATGCTGTAATAACCTAACAAAACGGACTTCAGTTTACAGACTAACTTTACTAGAACACATTAAGCTTGTTTATTATAGGGGTATTTTTATTTAAAAAGTGTAATTTCGGCCGGAACACCACTTTATGCCTTCCAGCTCAGTTGCTCTCTGCCTTCGCCTTGGTCAACATCACAGAGACTATCTCCTGCGTTCCTGTTGAATACTTGCTTTGCTGACATCCCTTCTGGCTCCTGATCCTGCTTGCTGTTCCACTACGTTTATCTCTGGCTCTCTGACTTTGGCTTGGCTGACTATCCGATCTGGTTGCTGAACTCTGGCTATGTTTTGACTACGCTCACTCTGTTTATCTTTTTATTATTACTATTAAAAAAGTGTGATTTAACTGTACTTCTGTCTCAGTCTGATTCATGGTTTCTGACAAGAATATTAGAAATTCTTAACAACTAATAGGGTTGGACTTATAGGTTGATGCCGACAAAACTGGCATAGATGGATTGAAAAGGTATTATTATTATTCCAACATGTGTCAATGATTTAAAATATGACACTGTTAGCCTTTTCAGTGTCACTGAAGCAGATGGGAACCCTAAACCCAAGTGCCGGACTGGTATACTTGCAGTGAGCCATGTGGTCTTAATTATACCAAGATTATGAACTGTTTGCCCTTTTCTGTGAAGGAAACACCATATTGCATATAAAGTAACTTTTTAATTTACCGTATTTATCGGCGTATAACACGCACCCCAAGTTAAGGAGGGAATTTTAGGGAAAAAAACTTTTAGGAGGGAAGTTTAAGGAACAAAAAAAACTTACATTTAAATGCAGCCTTATCAGTGTCATTTGCAGCCTTGTCACAGTGCAGTCTTGCCCCAGTGTCCATTGCAGCCTTGTCAGTGTCCATTGCAGCCTTGCCCCAGTGTCCATTGCAGCCTTGTCACAGTGCAGCCTTGCCCCCCAGTGTTCATTGCAGCCTTGCCCCCCCCCCAGTGTCCATTGCAGCCTTGCCCGCCCGCCCCCCGGTGTCCATTGCAGCCTTGGCCGAATTTAAATTTGGCGCCGCCGAGCGGGGCGAACGCCGCAGAGAACGTACGGGCTGGGCGGAGCCGAGATACACATAGCCGAGTGTACTCGGCTCTTCTTGGCTCCGCTCACAGTCACGCCGAGTCCCGCCCTATGATGGACATAACACAGGTTCAATGGCGGGACTGGGCGTGACTGTGAGCGGAGCTGAGAAACGCTGAGTACACTCGGCTATGTGTTTCTCGGCGACGATCGCTGCGCTCCGCTCACAGTCAGCGGAGATTCGACGGGGATAGGTGAGTATCGGCGTATAACACGCACCCACGATTTCCCCCTGATTTTAAGGGGAAAAAAGTGCGTGTTATACGCCGATAAATACGGTATATATGCTTTTGTATTGTCGACACCTTAAAAGTCCCAACCTATATGTTGTTAAGTGTTCCTAATACTTGTATAGTATAATGAAAAAAACAAACAAACCTAATACCTACCTGTTAAAATTAGGCTTGATCCTTAACCCATCCTCGACCCCAACTGTCTTCCTTTTTAAGCATCTCTGTTTCCTAGAGCACCTCCCAATGAGAAATTGTTTCCTAGAGTGCCTCCCAAAAATGTGCAGACTGAGGAAAAACACTAGGGCAGACAAAATCTAGAGCAACAAAAATGTTCAAAATGTGCAGGTATAGCTACAGTGGGGACCCAGTAGGATAATATTCTCCAGGAGGAATTTTCTAAAATTGGAGCAGACAGAATCTGGAGCATGGTAACCAATTCGCTTCTAGGTTTCATTTTTAAAGCCTAACTAAACATGCTGAGGCTAGAAGCTGATTTGTTACTATGCACAGCTGCTCCAGATTCTGCCTGCTACACTTTTAGTAAATTCCTCCCTAAGAGTATAATTCTACTGGGTCCCGATTGTCACTGTACCTACACAATTTGAGCATTTTTATTGGTGAAATAACTGCAAGTGTACATACAGTTTATCCTTTTTAGCTCAGTACACCTAAAATCAACTGGTAATAGAGAAGATCAAGAGTTTGCCCTACTCTTCTTGTCATTGGTGTTGATTTACTAAAGGCAAATAGGCTGTGCACTTTGCAAGAAAATTTACACTTTGGATGGGATTTTTTTCCTTGTATTGGGGGATTGGGTATTCTTTGCAAGTGAAATTTCACCACTTTCACTAAGCTTAAGCAAATTTCCATTACAAGGTGAAAATTCACTTGCAAAATAAACAGCCTACGGTATTTGCCACTTGGTATCAGGTCCACCTGGGGGTTGATATTTTGCAAAGTTTATTAATAGGGATGAGCTTCGAGTTCGAGTCGAACTCATGTTCGACTCGAACATTGCCTGTTCGCCCGTTCGCCGAACAGCGAACAAATTGGGGTGTTCGCGGCAAATTCGAAAAATCTATGGGAGAAATCTAAAGTGCTAATTATAAAGGCTTATATGCAAGTTATTGTCATAAAAAGTGTTTGGGGACCCGGGTCCTGCCCCAGGGGACATGTATCAATGCAAAAAGAAGTTTTAAAAACGGCCGTTTTTTCGGGAGCAGTGATTTTAATAATGCTTAAAATGAAAAAATAAAAGTGAAATATTCCTTTAAATTTCATACCTGGGGGGTGTGTATGATATGCATGTAAAGTGGCGCATGTTTCCCGTGCTTAGAACTGTCCCTGCAAAAAATGTCATTTTTGAAAGAAAAAAATGCATTTAAAACTGACTCGCGGCTATTAATGAATTGTCGGCTCCCGGCAATACATACAAAAGTCATTGATAAAACAAAAAGCGTGGGGGTTCCCCAGAATTCAATTACCAGGCCCTTCAGGTCTGGAATGGATATTAAGGGGAATCCCGCCGCAAATTAAAAAAAAATTGACGTGGGGTTCCCCCAAATATCCATTCCAGGACCTTCAGATCTGGCATGGATTTTAAGGGGAACTCCACCCCAAATTTAAAAAAAAAATGGCGTGGAGTCCCCCTAAAAATCCATACCAGACCCCTTATCCGAGCACGCAACCTGGCCGGCCGCAGGGGAAAAGGGGGGGACGAGAGAGCGGCCCCCCCTCCCTCCTGAACCGTACCAAGCCACATGCCCTCAACATGGGGAGGATGTCCCCATGTTGATGGGGACAAGGGCCTCATCCCCACAACCCTTGCCCGGTGGTTGTGGGGGTCTGCGGGCGGGGGGCTTATCGGAATCTGGAAGACCCCTTTAACAAAGGGGGCCCCCAGATTCCGGCCCCCCCTATGTGAATTGGTAAGGGGTACATTGTACCCCTACCATTTCACGAAGAAAGCGTAAAAAAAATGTTTAAAAAAACACACAAACACCTTGAAAAAGTCCTTTATTTAAAAAAAAAACAAAAAAACATTCCAGCGGTGAAATCCAGTGTCCCGCGGCGATCCCGATGTCCAGCGCTGTCCTTCATTGGTTGTGCCTGAGCGGACCTGATGGGGAACTCCCTCTCAGTATTTTAAATGTATAGACCCGCCCCTTCTAAAGTTCCCCATCAGGTCCGCTCAGCGGACCAGATGCGGAACATGAGAAGGGGCGGGTCTATACATGTATTACCAAAGTGAGAGCAGTCCCCCATCAGGTCCGCCCCCTCGGTATGTCGGACCCGCCTACGTCATTGGCTTGAGCGGGGAACTTCCTTCACTGTGTAATTTAAATTTACATAGTGAAGGAAGTTCCCCGCTCAAGCCAATGACGTAGGCGGGTCCGACATACCGAGGGGGCGGACCTGATGGGGAACTGCTCTCACTTTGGTAATACATGTATAGACCCGCCCCTTCTCATGTTCCGCATCTGGTCCGCTGAGCGGACCTGATGGGGAACTTTAGAAGGGGCGGGTCTATACATTTAAAATACTGAGAGGGAGTTCCCCATCAGGTCCACTCAGGCACAACCAATGAAGGACAGCGCTGGACATCGGGATCGCCGCGGAACACTGGATTTCACCGCTGGAATATTTTTTTTTTTTTTTAAATAAAGGACTTTTTCAAGGTGTTTGTGTGTTTTTTTAAACATTTTTTTACACTTTCTTCGTGAAATGGTAGGGGTACAATGTACCCCTTACCAATTCACATAGGGGGGGGCGGGATCTGGGGGTCCCCTTTGTTAAAGGGGTCTTCCAGATTCCGATAAGCCCCCGCCCGCAGACCCCCACAACCACCGGGCAAGGGTTGTGGGGATGAGGCCCTTGTGCCCATCAACATGGGGACATCCTCCCCATGTTGAGGGCATGTGGCCTGGTACGGTTCAGGAGGGAGGGGGGTGCTCTCTTGTCCCCCCCTTTTCCCCTGCGGCCGGCCAGGTTGCGTGCTCGGATAAGGGGTCTGGTATGGATTTTTAGGGGGACTCCACGCCATTTTTTTTTAAATTTGGGGTGGAGTTCCCCTTAAAATCCATGCCAGATCTGAAGGGCCTGGAATGGATATTTGGGGGAACCCCATGTCAATTTTTTTTTAAATTTGCGGCAGGGTTCCCCTTAATATCCATTCCAGACCTGAAGGGCCTGGTAATTGAATTCTGGGGAACCCCCACGCTTTTTTTTTTATCAATGACTTTTGAATGTATTGCCGGGAGCCGACAATTCATTAATAGCCGCGAGTCAGTTTTAAATGCATTTTTTTTCTTTCAAAAATGAAATTTTTTGCAGGGACAGTTCTAAGCACGGGAAACATGCGCCACTTCACATGCATATCATACACACCCCCCAGGTACGAAATTTAAAGGACTATTTCACTTTTATTTTTTCATTTTAAGCATTATTAAAATCACTGCTCCCGAAAAAACGGCCGTTTTTAAAACTTTTTTTTGCATTGATACATGTCCCCTGGGGCAGGACCCAGGTCCCCAAACACTTTTTAGGACAATAACTTGCATATTAGCCTTTATAATTAACACTTTAGATTTCGAACGTTCGAGTCCATTGTATTTAATAGGGTTCTAAAGTTTACACGAACATTTTGTCTGTTCGCAGGTTCTGGTGCGAACCGAACAGGGGGGTGTTCGGCTCATCCCTGTTTATTAAGTTCTTTTGGCTGTAGTGTGGTAAACGGCAGTGAATTGTGTCATACCACGCTGTGCTAAAAACAAGCAAGAAAAAAAAAAGCAACGCATACTGTACTTTTTTTCAGTGCACACCACTTTAATGGGGTGATGTAAAATGACCTAATAGAGACAAGCCATTTAGCCTTGTCTTGATTTTGGATTGCACTGGGAAAAAATACTGAGGCCTTTGTCCCATAATCTGTGTACCACTAAGAACACTTAAAAAATTGTTCCATTCTGCCCACAAACACAGGTATTATTGCTAAGTGAATAAGTATCAAAATATAAAAACCATGTACAAGCATTCAAAATATAGATAGTATAGAGTTATAGACTGAAAGAACTCATATGTATAAATGATAGAATTTAACCTCTTTTCTTTTGCCTAATACTTTCTTCCTTAGGGGAAATTACAGAATCAAAAATATGAGCTACTTGATATACAGCTATGAATATAATAACATGAGTGCAAAGTTAAATATTTTCAAAGATAACTTTAACACAGAATTCCAAATATAGCTGATTTCCTTTTTTGGTTGTTCTATTCAGCTGATGAGCGTTGACTTGTGACTAATTGACTTCCAAATTCCCTCCTACTTTTTCTGTACTGTTTGGTAGGAATTTCACCAAAGGAGCCAGTCAGTCCATGAAACAATAAGTCATTCTTAAGACGCATAACTGAAATGCTGTTTCTGATGCAAGGGAAGGCCTGATAACATCTAGCAGGCTAAGCTGATCTTTTGTGTTCCAGGCCCAAGTGGGATGTTCCTTCCTGAGCATCAAAGACCACAAGGGAAGTGAGCTTTGGAATACAATGCAGTAGGTTGGTTCCATCTTCTTAGTTAGAACATGTAGCTTCTGCTACTTGGCTTGGTTTTAGCTCTTTACGAAGGTAGCTGCGTGTGTTTTATGCTATAGATTTCCTCTGTTTGTTTAAGTAGGAAGACAAGACAGCAGCCTGACGAGACATTCAGTCGCTATCATTTAAGTACGGGTCAGATATCAAATAGAAATCTTCCAAACTAGTCTGTAGGACTCCCATCGAATTTCCTTTGACATAACAAATTTGACAATAGCTACTTTTTTTTAGAAATTCATAAAAATCATAGACACTTACCACGTACATCATTTATTATTTCACGTATGCATTGATACAGAAAGATTTTTTTTCAGTAGTTTAGTAGTTCCCAGAAAAGGGGAACTTTATATATATTTATAGCTGATTTCCTTTCAGATCATGTACTGTGTATATGTTATATATTTTCATTATTACATTAACTTTCAAATGTATTAAAGTCCAAAGCACCTATATTGCATTGGAGAATGCAGATGGGTGTGCGCCAGAAGTACAATGCTGTACGTTGAGGAAATGCAGATGGGTGTGCAGGTCTGAATCAAAGCTGACATTTACACAGAACAGGAGCTTTTTGTGGAAAGGGGGTCCCCAGGGGAAAGATAAGAGTTTTGCTAATGTAGCACCCCCTTGTGTATAGGTTAGGAAAATTTAGTTAAAGTGGTTGTAAAGGCAGAAGTTTTTTTTGCATTCTATGCATTAAGATAAAAAACCTTCTGTGTGCAGCAACCCCCCCTCAGCCCCCCTAATACTTACCTGAGCTCCATCTCAATCCAGTGATGTTGCACGAGAAACTCTAATGTCTCCTCATTGGCTGAGACAGCAGCGAAGCGCCATTGGCTCCCGCTGCTGTCAATCAAAATCAGCGAGCCAATGAGGAGAGAGAGGGGGCAGGGCCGGGCCACAGCTCTGTG
This sequence comes from Rana muscosa, assembly GCA_029206835.1. Lineage (NCBI taxonomy): Eukaryota > Metazoa > Chordata > Amphibia > Anura > Ranidae > Rana > Rana muscosa. The sequence goes on from CM055121.1 coordinate 846,511,530, forward strand.
TCTGAATGGACAAAGGGAGTTGAGGCTTGGCTTGGGTGCCCCTATAGCAAGCTGCTTGCTGTGGGGACATTCAACAGGAGGGAGGGGCCAGGAGTGCTGAAGAGGAGGCTGCTCTGTGCAAAACTACTGCACAGAACAAGTAAGTATAACATGTTTGTTATTTCTAACAAAAAAAAAAACGAGACTTTACTATCACATTAACCACTTGCTTACTTGGCACTTAAACCCCCTTCCTGCCCAGGCCAATTTTCAGCTTTCAGTGCTGTCACTCTTTGAATGACAATTGTGCGGTCATGCAAAACTGTTCCCAAATTTAATTTGTGTAATTTTTTTTCACACAAATAACGCTTTCTTTTGATAGAATTTAATCACGACTGGGGTTGTTTTTTTTTTTGCTAAACAACAAAAATTTAAAAAAAGAAAAAAAAACAGTTTTCATAGTTTGTTATAAAATTTTGCAAACAGGTAATTTTTCGCCTTCATTGATGTGCGTTGATGAGGCTGCACTGACGGGCACTGATAGGCTGCACAGATGGGCACTGATAGGCAGCACTGATAGGCACTAATAAGACGGCACTGATGGGCACTGATAGGTGGCACTGATGGGCACTGATGAGGTGGCACTGGTGGGAACTGATGAGGCTGCACTGATAGGTGGCACTGAGGGGCACTGATAGGTGGCACTGAAGGGCACTGATAGGTGGCTCTGATGTGCACTGATAGGCACTGGTAGGTGACACTGGTAGGCAGCACTGATAGGAGGCACTGATGATGAGGCACTGATGGGCACTGATAGGTGGCACCGGTGGGCATTGATAGGTGGAACTGGTGATTGTGATTACTGGGAGGTGTTACTGGTGGGCACTGGTAGGTAGCACTGGTGGGCACTGTTTAGCAGCAGTGGGTCTGGAGTGTGCGGGACCAATGTACCGTTTACTCCAGATAATAATCAGCTTTTTTCTTTTCTCGTACTGATAGCGTGGGGAAGAAAAAAAACGATTACGTCTCTGTTTACATCACATGATCACATGATTGCCCGACAGCTGAGGGACCGGCCCCTTACACCAATCTGCGATCAGCCGGGTCTCATTGACTTGCTAATCACAGAGCGAGCCGCATACGCCATTCACGGGAGGACGTACATGGATGCCCTCCCAGCAATTTAGGCCCGTTCTGTAGCCATATTTTGGCTATAGTGTGGGCAGGAAGAGGTTAAGCTTAACTGTAGTCAGTGGAGCCAGGGCTATTTGTGGTTGTTTACAGTTCAGCTGGCAGGCTCTGAGGTCTGAGCCTCTGTCACCTCCCCATGGCTTCTGGTAACTTCCATAAAGTTCCAGAACTTAATTGGCAGAGGAACGGTGATAGAAGCCTGAATATTTATGGGAGCTCTACCAATCCCTGGGTGAGGATGGCCCAGAAGGTGGAGAGTTTTCCCATAAATGCTCAAGAGCCTGGCCATGTGAGGGAGAATACAGGATATAGAGGCCTGGAGGATACTCCTGTGCTGGGGGGCTCTGCCTCCAGGCAAAAGGCATGCAGTGGCAGTGGACAGACAGGAGTACAGAGAAGAAGGAACCAGAGAGGGACCCTCACCCCCTTTAGACTCTTTTCGTCTAGCTGAGACACCGTGGCAGGCAAATGGGACCTGAACAGCAGGAGGTCTGGGCAGAAGTCACCATCTATGCTGTAGGATTGAAAAGGGACTGAGTGAATAACCTGTACACTTTTTACCCCACCAAAGCCTACAAGGGAGATTGCAGTGAAGTTCAAAATTCAGCTAGCTTTCAGAGAAACAGTATACTGTTATCCTCCACCCTTGCTTGGGGTGTTCACAGTTGGAGCCAGGTGCTTCGGCATTTTACATCACAGACTAAAGTACCTGAACTGAATGTACAGTTATTTCAGAGGGCAGTACAGTCTGGGATCTTTGATAGAAGTCTGTGACTCAAATTGTCCTCAAGGTTCTACATTGTCCACGTTCTGGGCATCCCTTAAGTTCTCATCCCCATCCAAGTTACTATGCTGGGGTTGCCACCTTTTCTTTTACATCTGAATCCACAGAGTTCCCTTACACTGTAAGGGGGACTCTGCAAACTCTGATGTAAGGGAGAGCTCTGGGGACTCTAACATAAGGGATGCTCTGGGAACCCTGATTTAAGGGGGAACACTGAGAACAAAGAGGACTCTCATGTAAGGGGGAACACTGTGGACTCTGGTGTAAAGAGGAACTCTAAAGTGAGGGGTGCTCAGGGAACTCCGATTTACCTTAGTGCACTCACTCAGAGGCAGGAGAGAGAATGATTAATGATGAATGGTGAGCTCACTCACCCCTCGGCAGTCAGCACCTCTCATCCAGATGTATCTGAGGCTGCTGGACTTCATATTTCCGGCCCCCACTTTCCTTTTCTGTGGAGTGTGGGCAGACACAGAGGGGTAAGGAACCCAAACTTGAACTGTCCGGGTGAATCCTGGACAGGTGGCAAACCTATACTATCCCTAAAGAAAAAACAAAAAAGAAAGCCCCTGGACTGTTTTGTTTACTACGTGTGCTTGCTGTAAATGCGTGTTGTCTGGCTGTGCAGACAAAGGGGGACCCAAAATCTAACGGCTCCTGAAAGGGTAATGAGACACAAATGGAAGAAAAACATGGTAAACATGGTTCTGTGTTCCCAAAACTCTTAGCTCCCTTTCATGTCACTTCTTTATTTATTTCCTATTGATTCAACTCTGTGTGAGGTCACTGAATGACATACTTTTTTTGTTATCCTTAAACAGTATTTTATAATGGGGTTATTGTCCCTTATGTGGATAGAAAATATTGCTGATGCTAGATTTATAGAGCTTAAATTCCAACAAGGTTATGTTAATCCTGGTTAGTTAAAGAAGCATTATACAATTACTGTATAAAATAACTTGTACTGTAGATATTTTAATGAATCTTTTATTGTTACATAACACATTTGCCCTACAGGCTTCGGTGTGTGTGCAGAGACATAAGGCTTCTTTGTTCCGGAAGAGTATTAGGAATAAAAGACAATGTACTTCAATGACAAATAGCTAGACATCGTTGTATAATATTGTGTGTTAACCCTTTGTCACCTGTATTGACCTGAATATGAATCGGACAGGTATTCAGGTTACATTATATCTGTCTGTGGTTGCCAAAACAATGGCATAGTTCTTCCAGTGTCTTCATCTCTGTAATGATAAACAGGCATATGCATGCTGGCAAAGAAGACAAGTAAGTAAAATCCCACTTTCGTTTTTGTTTTTTTATCCAAGTGACTATTGGAACATACACTGAAAAAAAGAATATTTGCACAGTGCATTAGTGCCTTACATGCAAATTGCAAAGTCATGCCAAACAAACATGTCATGAGATAGCGCAAAAGATATGTTTTGAAAACTGTACATGGCACTTGACTGAAACACCTCTGTCAACTTAAAATCAAGGTAATAAAACACATCCCCATTACAACATAATAAATAAATCTATGGCAACACGACACACACCGTATTCATTTCTGTAGTCATTTTAAATGTGATTCCACTTTTTTATTATGAATGAGTAATAAGGGGTATTAATGTACTCATTCCCTTGGGAGGGGATGGGTATCTGGAACCCACTTGTTATAACGTCCATGGCAATTTTGACATTTCTCTCATACATGTTAAAATCAGCATTATTTTGCTAAAAAATGACTTAGAACCCCCAATCATATACGCTCACATTATTAGGTACACCTTGCTAGTACCGGGTTGGACCCCCTTTCGCCTTCAGAACTGTCTTAATTCTTTGTGGCATAAATTCAACAAGGTGTTGGAAACATTCCCTAGAGATTTTGGTCCATATTGACATGATAGCATCACGCAGTTGCTGCAGATTTTTCGGCTGCACTTCCATGATGCTAATCTTTCATTCCACCACATCCCAAAGGTGCTTTATTGGATTGAAATCTGGTGTCTGTGGAGGCCATTGAACAACACTGACCTCATTGTTATGTTCAAGAAACCAGTTTGAGATGATTTGAACTTTCTTACATGGTGCATTATCCTGCTGGAAGTAGCCATCAGAAGATGAGTACACTCTAGTCATTAAGGGATGGATATCGTCAGCAACACTACAAGGGTAGGCCGTGGCGTTTAAACAATGCTGAATTGGTACTAAGGGGCCCAAAGTGTGCCAAGAATATATCCCCCACACCATTATACCACCACCACCAGCCTGAACTGTTGATACAAGACAGGATGGATCCATGCTTTCATGTTGTTTACTCCAAATTCAAACCCTACCATCTGAATCTCGCAGCTGAAATCGAGACTCATCAGACCAGGCAACATTTTTCCAATCTTCTGTTGTCCAATTTTGGTGAGACTATGTGAATTGTAGCCTCACTTTCCTGTTCTTAGCTGACAGGAGTGGCACCCGGTGTGGTCTCCTGCTGCTGTAGCCCATCTGCTTCAAGGTTCAATGTGTTGTGTGTTCAGAGATGGTATTCTGAATACCTTGGTTGTACCGAGTGGTTATTTGACTTACTGTTGCCTTTTTATTATCTCAAACCATTCTCCTCTGACATCTGGCATCAACAAGGTATTTGCATACACACAACTCCCACTCACTGGATATTTTCTCTTTTTCAGACTTGTTACATGTTCCACCCTAAAAATGGGTGAAACATGTGACATGCTCCACAAGTGAACTTATCCTTCAATAAATTTTAGCGCATACAAACACAATATCATACCCATTTTTGGTAAAATATAAAAAATGACTTTATGCCACTTAAATAGATACCTAACATATCAAGCTTTAAAACTGAACACGCCCACGGAATGGTGACAAACTACTTTTAACTATCCAGAGATTATGTTTGAATGCTTTATGCACACAGGGAATTTGCCCAGCTCTGCTAAATGCCGTTCATTCTGGCAGCACAATTGTGGCAGCGTTTACCTTTAGGACATTAATTTATTTAATTGGACAGAGAAATAATTCATTCTGGCCGTTGAAATGAATTAATGCTCAAGTACTTGAGGCGCCTAGCATTAACATGTGTTTAGGTGTGTCAAGGGTTTTTCTGCCAAAATACTGCTGTTCCTGGATGCACCGGAAGTGGGGGGGGGGTTTGCCTCTCTAAACACCCCTTCCTCTATTTCCCTTTAAACATATGGGCATTAAGAGGCATTTAAAGGCAGAAAAAAAAATACCAGACAGTACACATTTGTATATGAAAAATCAGTGTAGAGGTTCTCTATCCAGTCATAAGCATTTCCCAAAATGTAGAATTTCCATTTTGAGAAAAAATATTTTAGGACATGTCCAAGCAAAAATCAGCTACAAATTATCACATGAAGGAGAGCTAAAACCTATGGCTTTCAGTTGGGCTTTAAACAGTACTTTAGTACTCTTTGTATTATGTTAATAAATAATCCCCACACATTATTAATCCATTGTGTTGACTATATCATCTCATTTAAAAATAATTTGATCATAAATGGTACATTATGGCCAGTTCGCTTTCATATTTTAACATTAGTAACAAAGTACTTAATATCAGACAGCAAAACAAGTGCAGTCACTGGCTGTCAGCTTGCAGAGTAGAGTAGGGACTGACCATAGAGAGATTACTTTCACGCAGTTCGCCAGCTTAAACATGTATTGTAATATATGTCATAACCAAAATCTAGAGTAGATATAGTGAATATGACACCACCAAGTTAATCAATCACTGTAATTTAAAATACCGAAATGAGGAAGATTCACCTGCAGTGCTAGTTTGGTGAATATCCCATGCATGTCTTTATAAATATGCCCTTTGTGCTGTGTGCTGTATTTTAATCAACAGTTCATTAAGGCTTGGTTCACACTGCTGCAAAGGCAAAGTCATACGACTTTGCCTGCGACTTTGCCCTTGCAGCCAACTTGATCTGCCCGACTTGATCTGACTTGTATGCTGTTTAGGAGCTGAAATTGCACCCAATTTGGACCAAAATAGTGCAGGAACCTTTTCTAAAATCGTAGCGACTCGTCTAGTATCAGTTAAGACTGCTCTCATAGGGAAACAATAAATTTGAAATATCATGCGACTTGAGGTCTCATAAGTCGAATCCCATGTCGCAGCAGTGTGAACTGAGCCTTAATTAATAAAAAAAAAAAAAAAATAACAACATTTTTATATGTAGCAAATTGTATAAGGATAACAACATGATCCTTACAGAATCCAACATTATAGTACACCTTAACTGGTATATTGTATAGAAATAATATATCAAGTTAGTAATATTAGAACTGATAATGATATACATTATATGATACCTTAAAGTATTTTTCATTTTATAAAAGTGAAGCTAAAATTGCATTTTTGAGGTTGTTTATACATGGCATTTTACCCTTATGCTTATCTTGAAAGTACTACAAGGATGTGTACCAGGGGACATATAAATGTATGCCAATGTCGTGTTACTTGTGTCGCCTAAGATGAGCAAACCCTATAAATGTGAATCTGAATTCTATTAGATCAGAGCAACTTGACGGCCTGTGTGGGTTGCTCTCCGTAATTACGTATTATCTATTAAACTATAATTTGGAATTCTCTCGGTCTGAAGGTGTTTCCACAGATTTCTATGCCATTTTCTATTCAAAATAAACAAGAAACTGTAAAGCCCTGTACACACGATCGGATTTCCTATGGTTTTTAAACCGATGGATTTTTCCATCGGAAAACCGATGAAGCTGACTGCCATTAGTCTTGCCTACACACCATCAGTCAAAAAAATGACCGTTCCAAACGCGGTGACGTAAAACACTCCGATGAGCCGAGAAAAATGAAGTTCAATACTTCGGAGCATGCGTCGACTTGATTCTGAGCATGCGTGGGTTTTTTAACCGATGGACTTGCCCATAGACGATCGGAATTTGCTATCGGTTTTTTATCCATCGGAAAAATTTAAAACATGTTCTATTTTTTGACACCGATGGAAAAAAGACCGATGGGGCCCATACACGATCGGTTTGTCTGATGAAAAAAATCCATTGGACTGTTTTCATCGGTAAAACCGATCGTGTGTACGTGGCTTAAGTGTGAAAGGGGCCTAAGACGCATAAGCATGCTTCATTGACATTAACACTAAATAGCTATATGTATCTTTAATAGCTGGTTTACAGTTTAATATGGTCTTTGCTACTTTTTTATTTGCACTAGTTCATTTTTTAGAAGAAACCTATAGGATCCTATACCGTCTTCTCAGTATAAACAATACAGATATTTGCAGCTATAATTACAGGCTCCGATAGATCTTTTTTTGAACAGTTCAAAGCCTGTATAAGGAGAAAAAGTTTTTTTTTTTTTAACCAGTTTTAGAAATGTTCTACGGCTGCAGGAAAAGTTATTAATATACCCTGGAGCCAGTGCTGTCCTAGCTAGGTAGATGATGAGGCCTGTCTAGGGTTGAATACAATTTACTATCAACAATGATGGTTTCCTGTGCAGAAGTCAGCTGTTTCCACACAATGGCCAGCGTTTTAAGACGGCTGGCGCCTAACCAAGGTCAAGGTTATTCTGTCATGTTCTCTGCCTTGTAGAAATTGTGTTTCTGAATGTTTCCACTTGCAATTATTTTTTGCCTTCTATAGCTCCCCCATATGGCTTTTATAAGACGGTAAAAATGAGCATGTATTATCTGACAAGCTGAGCTTTATCAAGTTATTCTATTGCAAATAGTTGTGTCTCGCTTAGTTTCCTGTCTCTCTGACTGGTACTATTGAGGAGGCTCCATTTTCTCTACAGGAAGGAAGTAAAAGTTAGCAGCATCACTATTGTAAATCCTTTATTGCCATCTGTTCTTTTTAGTTCTGGTAAAGAAGAATTACAGGCAATTTTAAAAGAAACATAGTTATTTCAGGTATATATTTGTTCAGCAATCCTTAAATGTATTTTTAAATATTGACCTGCCTCCTGTGATCCCCTGCTAATAAGGACTAAGAGAGAAAGGACAGCACTTGAAGCTAGTTCCGGTCCACAATTTGGCACAGTGGTGCCAATCTTAACCCATGGGGATACTAAAGGTAAAACGCTGTTCACTTTGCAAGGGAATTTTTCTAGCTTAGTTATTGTGGTGAAAATTCCCTTTACCAAAAATACCCAACCACGTGCAGGGAAAGTATAAAAAAAAAACTGTATCTTTACTTGCACATGATTTGATGATGGAAGTCGGTAGAACTGAATTTTACCTCAGTCACTAAGCTAAAATTTCTTGCAGCCTATTTATTTTTTATAAATTAATCTCAATGAGATTGCCAATATGATTATAGAGCACACAAATTACCTCATCAAGAAGGTGCTACTCCTTCACCATCCAGTCACAGGCTGGCGCAAATCCCATGAAAAGCGGCGTAAAAATGTTATAGTTAAGAAAAGTAACGTCAAGGACCTACCTCTGCTGTCTGCCAGTGCCACAGGGCTCTGCTGTCTGCCATGAATGTGTAAATCTATGTAATTTTGTACTTGCCCATAGTACTGCTTTAACTGCATATTGTTCAGCAACCATGATCTACCCTGAACATTTGTGATGGTGCTAATCAGTACTAATGGTTATTACTGATTGCAATCTACCTTTCTCATGAGCATCCCGTGGTGCACCAGGATGGACTTGAAACACAAATCGAAGAGTAAAAAAAAAAGGGAAAAGAATGTGAAAGATGAGAGAGAGCACTTGCCATTAATAGAAGTGTAGCGATACCTCCAACTAAGGAGGCCGCAGAATTAGATTTGGGCCCTGAGTGCAGCTCCGCCAACCCCCGGCAATAGGCTCTACCCCCTTCTGGCACAGCTAGTACTAACAATCAATGATATGTCCTATGCAATAGAATAACTAAGCAAGGACACAGTAATGAATTGTAATAAGTAAAGTGTTTTACTCATTGATTCTCAATATGGATAAAGGGGTAACAGTAATCACAGTTCAAGATAATCACTCCTAAGGGCAGCGTCCTGCCACTCTAACACACTATATAGTAACACACGCTACAGGTGCGCCATACGGGCGACCGTTAACTAAGTGCCCTATGGCGCAGTAATCAAACACGCTAGAATCCCCACCAGGCCTGGTTCTAATATTTAACTTAGTCCTTCTTTCTTCACCGGCAGGTCTGTAATGGTGGTGCACTTTAAACAGAGTATAACTTTGTTATCCAAGGGGTATGAAAATAACTTGTAGGCCACGGCAGTCTATAGGCCTATATACAGCAACAGTATCTTAGCTGGGCTTACGCCCTCTCACCCGCCGGACTACGGATCCAGTCCGGGAAACCTCCACCGGTCGTGTCACACACACTCGATCTCTCCAACGATCGGGCCCCCGATCCGACAAGGCTGTAGCTCACAAAGTCAGATGCCACCCAGGTTTGCAGAGGGGAGGGTGGAAGGCTCTTTGGTGCAGAGCAAGGCCTCAGGCTTCAGGCCTTGCACTCCGACACATCCGCACAGGAGGATCCGTCTGTGAAGTCTCGTGTCCCCAAAGAGGCCGAGCCCGGCCTCGCCTCCTCCTTTTATAACCCCTCCCATGAGTCTCTGCGGTGGAACATCACAAGAATGGGGTTATGGGTAATGTAGTTTCTTCCCAATATAGGGGAATACCCCGCTACACACTCCCCCCACTTAAACTCTTTGGTCCCCAAAGATAAATTTTAGCAACAACTATATACAACATTGGACAATTCTGAAAACGATGTTGGGATAGGGGATTCCCACCATAACTGAGGGGTTGAATTCCCTTGCCCACAGGTCACATTATCATGGGTGGCCTGCCTAACTGTGCCAGAGAGTGAGCTGGGGTTGCCCTCCACCAAATGGACAGTGGAGGGATCCGGAATCTCAGCATTTCTCCTAGCAGTGACCACAGAGTCTTCCGAACTGTTCCCCATCTGGGGGTAGGTCAGCTTCTTAGGAGGTCGAATGACTCTTCGAGCTCTTTGCTCTCCTGGAATCTCTGGCTCTGGCGCCACAGGCTCCTCTTCCTCGGAGCAACTATCATGGGCATCTTCCCAGTAATCTGCTGAAGGACTGAAAGGGATGAATTCTGTAGCCTCTGGGTTCAGTGTTTCATCTGTGGTATCTTGGGTGACTGGAAGATCTATGATAGAAGTTCCTGGAGTTGGGGAAGACCACAGTCAATCAAGCTCTCCTTCTTCATCTCCACTAAGTTGGGAGGCTTCTCCATTTCCAGCTCGGGAGGTCTGTGACCGAGTGTGCGGCCTAGGAGTATCCAAGATAGAGGCCGGTGCAGGGGAGTCTCCCACGGAAGGTATTCTAACTGCCTCCGCAAGTGGGAGCAGGTGGTTTCGATGCCATGTCTTCAGTGGGCCTACCTTTCCCTCTGGCTTCACCTTGTAGACAGGTAGGCCCGGCAACTTCCTGCAGATGACATAGGGTTCAGATCTCCATCTGTCTGCAAGTTTGTGCTTTCCGGGGACTCCCAGATTGCGCAACAGTACTCGATCCCCGGGCTGTAGGTCTTGTACCCGGACCTTCAAGTCGTAATTTCTTTTATTCCGAGCTCCCCTTTGATCTGAGGCCGCTTGAGCTTGTTCATATGCTACTTTCAGGCTGTGTCTGAGCCTGTCCACATATCCTTTGTGGGAGGTAACTGAGGAATGGTCCAGTGAGGTGCCAAAAGCCAGGTCCACCGGTAGTCTCGCTTCTCTCCCAAACATGAGTCGATATGGGGAATAGCCTGTAGCATCACTGATGGTGCAGTTGTAAGCATGTACTATGGCTGCTATGTGTTTGCTCCAATGTTGCTTTTTCTCGCTTTCCAGAGTCCCCAACATGTTGAGCAAGGTTCGGTTGAACCTTTCCGGCTGAGCATCTCCCTGAGGATGGTAAGGTGTAGTTCGAGTCTTCTTAATTCCCAACGAATCCAAGAGCTTCCGGATCAGCTTACTCTCGAAGTCCCTCCCTTGGTCTGAATGGAGTCTCTGTGGCAGCCCATAATGGACAAAATACTTCTCCATAAGTACCTTGGCCACGGTGGAGGCCTTCTGATCTTTGGTGGGGAAAGCCTGGGCATACCGGGTGAAATGGTCGGTTATCACCAGAACATTTCCTAGTCCACTCAGGTCGGGTTCGAGGCAGAGAAAATCAATGCACACCAGGTCCATGGGCCCTTGGCTCTGTAGATGACCCATTGGGGCAGCTTGATGGGGCAAAGTCTTCCTCTGGATGCATCGCGCACATGAGTGGCAGTACTCCTCTACCTCTGCCCTCATGCAGGGCCAATAGAACCGACTTCTGACAAGTTGAAAGGTCCTTTCAGCCCCTAGGTGGCCATGATTGTCATGCAAGGCCATCAGAACAGTCTCCCGATGTTTCTCTGGGAGGAACATCTGCCACTTATCTTCTGAGTCATCAGAGGGGCCCCTTCGGTAGACCACTCCCTGATGTAACTGCAACCTATCCCACTCCTTCCTCAGTAGGCGAGCTTCTTTTGAAGGTTGACGCATGAGTATGTTTGGATCCTGATTTTTCAAGGCCTCCAGGACCAATCTCCCCATGGGGTCTTCCAATTGGTCACACCTCAATTCCTTCTTGGACAGTCTTGGTAGGTTGTCCTCTTCCAATTGAGCTACTCCACAGTAGTGTTTGGGGACTCCCACCGTGGTAACTCCTATTTCCTCTGCTCTGGAGCATCCTCGGGCTTGGAATGCAGCTCCTTGACAAAGGGCCTGCACCCTGTCCGGTGCCACTTGGGTCCAATCTTCTATTTCAATGGTCGGGGAATGAGATCTTCTGGACAGAGCGTCTGCGTCTCGATTCCCCACTCCTGGTCTATACTTAAGGCTGAAGTTGAATCCAGACAGTGCGGCCAGCCACCTGTGTCCAGTGGCATCCAGCTTGGCCGTGGTGAACAGGTAGGTAAGGGGGTTGTTGTCGGTCTTCACAGTGAACTCTGCTCCATACAGGTAGTCTTTGAGCTTGTCTACTACCGCCCACTTGAGGGCCAGGAACTCCAGCTTGTGAGTGGGGTAGTTCTTCTCAGAGGGGGTCAGGCTCCTACTCACATAGGCAACAGGCCGCAATTGCCCCTCATGTTCTTGGTAAAGTACTCCTCCCAGACCGTCATGACTAGCATCCACGTGCAGTTCATAGGGTTTGGTTGGGTCTGCGTAGGCCAAGACTGGTGCAGTGGTCAGGCTCCTCTTCAATTCCTGGAAAGCCTCTTCACACTTCTGATTCCACTGATCTCTGATGGACTCTCCTGGCCTCCTGGGCCCCGATCCATCCTCTTCTCCTTCAGTCTTGAGCAACTCATTCAATGGTCTAGCAATTCGGGCAAATCCCTCCACAAACCTCCTGTAGTAGGAGCAGAAGCCCAAGAAGGATCTGAGTTCTGTTACTGTGGTGGGCTGTGGCCAGGAGGTAACTGCCTCCAATTTCTCAGGGCCTGTGGCCACCCCTTCTTCAGATACTATGTGCCCCAGATAGTTCACAGAAGACTGGTAGAACCGACACTTCTCAGGCGAAAGCTTAAGTCCTTCCTCACTGAGTCTTCTCAACACTTTCTCCAGCCTCTCTTCATGTTCCTCCAAGGTTCTCCCAAAGACAATGACATCGTCTAGGTATACAAGGACTTCGATCAAGTTCATGTCCCCTACTGTCTTCTCCATGAGGCGTTGGAAAGTAGCTGGGGTTCCAGACAGACCTTGGGGCATCCGGTCGAATTCAAAGAACCCCACTGGGGTTATGAAAGCTGTCTTCTCCTTGTCTGCTGGGTGCATCGGAATCTGATAGTACCCACTCTTGAGATCCATAACGCTGAACCATTTAGCTCCAGACAAGCTCTGTAGGGCATCCTCTATCCTCGGAGTGGTGTATTGGTCAGGTATGGTTCTCCTGTTGAGAGTCCTGTAGTCTATACAGAGCCTCAATGATCCATTCTTCTTTCGGACCACCACTATGGGAGAGGCATAGGGGCTTCTGGACTCCCGTATCACACCAGTCCTCTTGAGTTCTGCAAGTTGTTCCCTCAGATCCTCCAGATCTGCTAGCGGGACCCGCCTGACCCTCTCTCGGAAGGGCTTATCTTCCTGGAGGCGGATCCGATGGGTGGCACTCCTTGCACACCCCACATCAAACTCATCCTTAGAGAAGATCTTCTCCCATCTATTCAACTGGGCCTTGGCTCTCTCTTTCCAAACCCTGGACAGATTTGGGTTTTCCATGGTCAGCTTCTCCCAAACATCCCCTTCTTCACCTGTCCTCTTCACTTCTGACAGGGTAACAGGGGCCGCCGGGCTCACCTGGCCTAGCAACATTCTGGCTGGGATGTCCATGGGGTCTTTGGTAGTATTCCTAACACTCACTGGAACTCTATAATGGGCCTTCTTCAGGACCTTCAGTGGAATCACTTCCGGTATCACCTCCAGGCCTGAGGACTCACCCCTTGGGTCTGACTCCAGCATGACAAAGGGACCAGGCTGCTCCCAAGTAAGCTTCACAGTGGCCCTGAGACAGGTTACTTCACCGGGCTGCAACACTACCCCTTCTCTTCCAAGTCTCCACACCTTCCCTATCTCCTCTCCAGGGGTCTCCCGCTCTTGGACCAGCCGTTGGTAGGCTGTCTTCAGCATGGGATGGATCTTGGTAGCTGCTTGTCTTTCTTCTGTCACGAGAGGGGTCAGGAGTCTTCGGACCAGGTCCGTGTTTGTCCCTATTATAAGGGAATTCTTGTTGGCTCCAGGCGGCCTAGGACACACAACTGCCAGGGTGTCAAACACTTCGGCCTTCCCAGCCACGGATGGGTCAAAGGTCATTTTGATGGGAAGGTAGCCGTCGTAAGGGAAACTCTGGGTTCCAATTCCCCATATTTCCAGCTCCTCTATCTTCTGGATAGGCAGATGACTCAGGTGCCTGTCGTAGAAGTCCCGGTATAGTAGGGTCACTTGTGCCCCGGTATCCAGGAGGCCCCTGGTGTAGACTCCCTCCACTTGAATGGGCACTATAGGGGATGGGCCTACCAGCTTCTCTGGATATGGTCCGGCAGGAGCCGCCTTCTTCAGACCTTTTCCCTTTGGACTCTCTCTTGTCCTATTCCCTTTGGACTTGAACCTTTCTTGAGCCTGGTATGCACTGACTTCCCTCCTTTTAATGGGTGTAGGAACCCGCTGAGGCGTACTATTATTTTTCTTGGGTGGGCACCCCCTTTGGGGGGTGCCGTGCCTCTCCTGAGGGGTCTCCCCCCTTCTTCTTGGAGTATAGCTTTGTTGAGGGGTATTGCGTTTCCCCTTTGGTGTTCTATCTCTCTTTTTGTTTTTCTTCGCATTCAGCTTGGAGTTTACTGAAGATGGTGGGCACCCGGTTGACTCCTTCACCGAGGCCCTCTGGAGTTTCCCGCCGGTTTGCGGTTGTCTGGTCTCTTCTTCTTCGGACTAGAACATGTGGCTGCAATGTGGCCAACTCCCCCACAGTTGAAGCAGACTATATCTCCCCATTCTTGTAAAGGTTCGGGTGCTGAGGCAATCGGGAACAATTCCTTCCTTGGACTTTCCTTCTTCTTGGGACACTCTGTGTCTTTTGCTATCAGAGAGGTCAATATCTCTAACACCTTGGACATCTGAGTTTTTAGGGTGTCTATCTCCGCCTCTCTTTCAGGGGTCATTACTGGATTGACCAGCACCTGTGCGGGTACAACAATTGTCTTATCCTTCTGCTGGTCCTGTTGCAGCGCCTCCTCATCTCTGATAATTTTTATTAAATCAGCATAAGTCAGCAACATTCCTCCTCCCAAGGTTTTCAGGTGCAGCCAGACTGGATCGGAGCGTAGCGCTCCCTTTAAGACTTGCTTCATTCTTGCCGCATCGGCATCTTGGGGCTTCATCCCTTTCTTTAACACAATCTTGCACAGCAGCCTGTTTAGCCTTCTGACATATTTGGAAAGTTTCTCCTCCGGTTTTTGGAAAGTGTGTTCAAACTGGTAGACCGTCTCTGTCACCTTGTCTAATTGACCAAACTCTTCCTGCAGCATAGCTAGACAATCCTGCGCCGTGCACCCTGCATTCCCAAACCGGAAACTTTTCACTGCTTCTGCACCTTTAAGGCTTTCTAACACTCGCTGCCTCTTCTGTGCCTCCGGCACCTCCCATGCCTCCACCGCCTGTAATGCCTGTTCCACCCAAGTATCAAAATCTTCTTCCCCTGCCGGGACAGGGAGCTTCCCTGAGAATATTTTTAGTCTCCGGTAGCTAGTTTCCACATGCACCGTACTTGTCTTCTGACATTTGGCTAGCAAATCCCCTATTGCATTTATCAGTTCTGGTGATATAGCAGTGGCCGATGCAGGTGCCACCGGGTGTGTCGCCCTGTCTTCTCTTTCAGGTGTAGTTCGGGCCGCAGCCTGTGGCGATCCCGTAGGGGATGGTTCCCTTTCTACAGTTATTGCGTGCGCCAGCCTAAATGTTCTGTTGTCTGGCGTCCGCAGACACTTGTGCTTACAGGCCTCTGGCATCCCGTCCCAATATTCCACTAATGCGTATTGATATGAGATGTTTGGGTCTGTCTTCATGTCTATCACCCATGGTGTGTGATCTGGGGACACTGAACTCATCAGTTCCTCTACCGTCTCACTTGACCATTTCTCGCCAGGGAGACTAATGGCTATCGACTGTTTTGGCTCTGTATTAGCGGCTTTGCACCACTCTTCTACCGCTCTTGGATCCATGGGGTCCATGCCGGCACTTCTGGCGTTCGCTTGCTGCATCAGGATCCCGGACGAGAATCCCCACGTGTAGCGATACCTCCAACTAAGGAGGCCGCAGAATTAGATTTGGGCCCTGAGTGCAGCTCCGCCAACCCCCGGCAATAGGCTCTACCCCCTTCTGGCACAGCTAGTACTAACAATCAATGATATGTCCTATGCAATAGAATAACTAAGCAAGGACACAGTAATGAATTGTAATAAGTAAAGTGTTTTACTCATTGATTCTCAATATGGATAAAGGGGTAACAGTAATCACAGTTCAAGATAATCACTCCTAAGGGCAGCGTCCTGCCACTCTAACACACTATATAGTAACACACGCTACAGGTGCGCCATACGGGCGACCGTTAACTAAGTGCCCTATGGCGCAGTAATCAAACACGCTAGAATCCCCACCAGGCCTGGTTCTAATATTTAACTTAGTCCTTCTTTCTTCACCGGCAGGTCTGTAATGGTGGTGCACTTTAAAGAGAGTATAACTTTGTTATCCAAGGGGTATGAAAATAACTTGTAGGCCACGGCAGTCTATAGGCCTATATACAGCAACAGTATCTTAGCTGGGCTTACGCCCTCTCACCCGCCGGACTACGGATCCAGTCCGGGAAACCTCCACTGGTCGTGTCACACACACTCGATCTCTCCAACGATCGGGCCCCCGATCCGACAAGGCTGTAGCTCACAAAGTCAGATGCCACCCAGGCTCGCAGAGGGGAGGGTGGAAGGCTCTTTGGTGCAGAGCAAGGCCTCAGGCTTCAGGCCTTGCACTCCGACACATCCGCACAGGAGGATCCGTCTGTGAAGTCTCGTGTCCCCAAAGAGGCCGAGCCCGGCCTCGCCTCCTCCTTTTATAACCCCTCCCATGAGTCACTGCGGTGGAACATCACAAGAATGGGGTTATGGGTAATGTAGTTTCTTCCCAATATAGGGGAATACCCCGCTACAGAAGGAAAAGTGAAAGAGACACAGAACTAGGTAGGTACTAAAAAGGGAATCAGGAGTCAGATTGAACTGATATTAGAAAATGTACACCAACCTGATAATGATAATGATACGTTGACACTTGCAATCTGGAAGACAGCAAAAATAAAAAATACATAGACAATACATAATATTTTATCTATACTGTTTCTTTTTCTATCTGAGAAAATAAAGCTAATTGGATAACGACTCCATATGGAGAGGGATTATTTCTGAAAGCACCTTCAGAAATTGCGGGACCAAGGCATAGATAAGAAGAGGATGGAGCGCTGACTAAAGACAGGTATGAAGTGCAGTCTAAGGCAAGTCATGCATGGTTTGAATCTCAGCCGGTTTAGCAGGAGCTGGCCGAGATTTGAACCGTTAATGGGAAGATCAACTTGAGTGCAACCAGCCGGATTCTCTTGCAATTATCACTAGTGGCTTCTATAGGTAAGCCTGAAAAGGACCTGATTTTTTTTATTTTTTTTTACATAGATGGTGTTCTGTTGGGTAAGTTACATTTCAGTTTTTTGGGCTAATATGCTATTGGTTTCTTTGCCTATAACTACCTAACTTCTGTTCCTAATGCATATTGTTAGACACAGGTCAATTTGGCACAGGTCAATTTGGTTGTTCGCTGGCTGTTTGGTAAGTTTAAGCTTGGAAATCTCTTTTGTATTTGTTTTACACACGTCTCCCTTCCAGTGCTCCTTACTGCAAAGACCAGTTATAGGTGGGGGCAGTGGCCACTTGTTTGTATTTATTTGGCTATTACCCTTGTATGAATCTTTTTAGTTACTATTTTTTTTTGTACTATTTTGTGTTTCTGATATCGTCTCCCTACAGATATCCTTTAAAGCGCTATCGTCTTCTGAAGAAGTGAACTTAGTATACATGGTACTATGTAATTTTGGCGGAAACAGTACCAAATAACTAGAGTGCAAATACTGTGCATACGCCATAAACTTTGAATATCAAAAAAAAAAGAGCAAATCATATAAAATCATGAAAAAAGTCCAATGTCAACTGAAAAGCAAGTAGCTATTGAAAGCTTGTATAGGGACTTCAGAACAGTCCCAAACTTTGATAACACCCTGTGGGAGGGGTGAAACACATCTACGTAGACTCTGGTTACTTAGTGACGTCACGTCAGGCGAAGGCACGCAAGGTCGTGAGAACCAAGCCAGTTCCTGGAGTGAGCCGACTGCCCTATAGAAAGAACTCTTATGCCGGGTACACACAGTCGGAATTTCTAACAACAAATGTTCGATGTGAGCTTGTTGTCGGAAAATCCGACCATGTGTATGCTCCGACAACAAATATTTGAGAGCTGGTTCTCAAATTTTACGACAACAAAAGTTATTGTCGGAAAGTGTACACAATTCAACGCACAAAAATCCTATGCATGCTCGGAATCAATTTGACGCATGCTCGGAATCATTGAACTTAATTTTTCTCGGCTCGTTGTAGTGTTGTTCGTCACTGCGTTCTTGACGTTCGGAATTTCCGACATTTGTGTGACCGTGTGTAAGCAAGACAAGTTTAAGGGAACATCTGTCAGAAAAAAATCCACGGTTTTGTTGTCGGAATGACCGATCGTGTGTACGCGGCATAATGATGTTTTCACAAAGCGAGTATAACTCTGGAATATTGTAAGTGTGCTTTTAACCTTTTATTACAATAAACGTGTAGCAGCCTCACCCCGTCTTCTTTGTCTAGGGGTATGTCACACGACAGGGTGAGATGCGCTACGGCCCATGTCCTCCCCATGGCTGTGGATGAGGTGAAGGCCAGTATCAGTATCTTCCTCGGCCCAATGTGTTTTGGTTATGAAACTCAGTCCTGCTATGCTGGTACCCTCCTTTGCTCCCATTAACCAGAGTCCACACACCGATCACAGTCCAACTCTTGTTTTATTGTAAGCTCCACAATAAACAGTACTTCTGTAGCCAACTGGTTGGAACATTTTCTTAACAGCCTGATACGGTGGGATGAGCAGGTCGAGGCACTATCCTAATTTCAGTCTAAACCACTGTGGTTTCACCAGTGGTTATCGTAGCCTTGATTAGCACAGAACATGGAACTTATGAGTCTCTACCAGCAACTCAAGAGAACGTATTTAGGAGTACCTTCGCTGTGCTGTGGCCCCTATCAGGGGAAGATGTCCCTCTGAGGGAGTTACCGAATGCCCATCCGTCACCGGGTTGATGCTGCTCCGGAATCTCCGGACGGGTGACCTCCCCAGCCTCCTCACCTCAGATGCGGGTCCCGTCCACCTCGGGGACCCTTGGATCACTTCACCCTTGCGGGACCCAGACGAAGTTGCTGGGCCCCAGGCCTACGATCTAGTACCTCACCCCAGGCTGAAGGTGCCTGGGATGGACTCCAACTCCATTCCGGCCAGGCCTAGGGCGCCTGGGCCAGAACTCCGAACCGCCCGCACCCAGGCCTAAGGTGCCTGGGTGCGTGAAGAGAAGATCCTCGAAGACCTCGTGGTGAGGGCGTCTCCCCCTTTTATCCCCTCCCTTCGACACCACAGCCGGTTCCCCGCCCTTGCCGTACCGTCTCCGGAAAAGGACAAAAAGGGTAGCACTGTGGTAGTGATTCTACCTTGAGTCTGCGGGTACACCGCCACCCACAGGCCAAGGAGAATAATACACCACCCAATCCTCCACGAACACAAAGGGGTCCAAAACCTCTCACAATTACACACCTGGGTCATACTACCACCCAGGTGTACCCCAACTAAATTTAAAGACCCCGCTACAAACAATATGTACTATACTTTATGGATTATCTCTCCTTCATGCACGAGTGGCAATTATATAGGAAGATAGAGGAAGCAACATCTCCCTGCTCACCAGCCAAGCCTGATAGACCCAAATGCAGTACTGCTAAGGGGTCAATACCATCTGGTGAGTTAAAGCACAGCAGGGTGTGTGGAGCACAGATCACCGTGTGATAACTTTGGAGCACTACAGCACTTTGGATTATTTCTGCACAATAGCACTTTTGGAAGAAAATTGTGTTTGGGACTGTTCTAAAGTCTCTATACAGACTTTTACTAGCTACTTGCTTTTCAGTTCACATTTGACTTTTTTCATGATTTTATATGACTTTATGATTTTCTAGTTTTTTTTTTTATGTGTAGCGGGGTGTTCCCCTTTAACGCAGAGAGACTACACTACCCAGAACCCTGTTCGGGGATGTTTCCACCGCAGAGACTCATGGGAGGGGTTATAAGAGGAGGAGGCGAGGCTGGGCTCGGTCTCTTTGGGACACGAGACTTCAGAGACTGATCCTCCTGTGCGGATGTGTCAGAGTGCAAGGCCTGAAGCCTGAGACCTTGCGCAGCACCAAAGAGCCTTCCACCCCACTGCGAGCCTGGGTGGCGCCTGACTTCGCTTGTCTACAGCCTTGACCGGATCGGGGACCCGATCGCTAGAGACACTGTGTGTGTGTGTGACACAGTTGGTGGAAGTTCCCGGACTGGGACCGCAGTCCGGGCGGGTGAGAGGGCGGATGCCCAAACCATATACTGTTACTGATAATAGGCCTATAGACTGCCGTGGCCCACAAGTTGTTCCTGATACTTCCACTGAAGAATCTTATCAGAGCTGAACTCAGTTCGCTTAGCAAAGTGTTTACCCCATCTTTATCTTTCCCATTGGATTACAAATCATACTCTGTTAATGTGCACAACCGTTAAAGACCTGCCGGTGAAGAAAAGAACATCATCCCCTATAGACTAGTTCGTAGATATTAGAGCCAGGCCTGATCAGCTTTCTAGTTTGTTTGATTACTGCGCCACAGGACGCCTAGCTAACGGTCGCCCGTGTGGCGCACTTGTTGCTGTTAACTTCATATTCATAGTGTGTTAGTGTTGCAGGGCTCTGCATTATATATATATTTTGTGAACTGTGATAAATGTTAACCCCTGATTATTATCAAAAGCTTAAGTAAATCTTTTACCCGTTTTATACTATTATTGTCTGGATGTTTAATTACTCATACAGTATAAGACATACGTATTGCTGTCAGAACTAGCTGTGCCAGTAGGGGGTCGAGTATATCGCCGGGGGTTGGGGGATCTGTCTTCAGGGCCCAAACTAAATCTGCGGCCTTCTTAAGTGAAGGTATCGCTACACGTGGGGGTTCTCGTCCGGGATCCTGATACAGCAGGTGAACGCCAGAAGTGCTGGCATGGATCCACAAACAGTAGAAGCATGGTGCAAAGCCTCTAACGCAGAGCCAAACCAGTCGATAGTCATCAGCCTCCCTGGGGAGGAATGGTCGACTGAGGCGGTAGAGGAGTTAATGAAGTCAGTGTCCCCAGATCACACACCGTGGGTGACGGAGATAAAGTCAGACCCAGACATCTCATATCAGTATGCATTAGTGGAGTACTGGGACGGGATGCCAGAGGCCTGTAAGCGCAAGTGTGTGCGGACGCCAGACAACAGAACCTATAGGTTGGCGCACGCAGTAACTGAAAGAAAGGAACCATCACCAACGGGATCACCGCAGGCTGCGGCCCGAACCCCACCAGAAAAAGGGCACAGGGCGACGCCCCCGGTGGCGCCTGCACCTGCCACTGCTATATCACCAGAACTGATAGGTGCGATAGGGGATCTGCTAACCAAGTGTCAGAAGGCGAGCACGGTGCATGTAGAGACTAGCTACCGGAGACTAAAGACATTCTCAGGGAAGCTCCCTGTCCCCGCAGGGGAAGAAGATTTTGACACCTGGGTGGAGCAGGCATTGCAGGCAGTAGAGGCATGGGAGGTGCCTGAAGCACAGAAGAGGCAACGAGTGATGGAAAGCCTAAAAGGCGCAGCAGCAGAAGCAGTGAAAAGTTTTCGGTTTGGGAATGTAGATTGCACAGCTCAAGACTGTCTAGCCATGCTGCAAGAAGAGTTTGGTCAATTGGAAAAGGTGACCGAGATGGTCTACCAATTTGAACATACTTTCCAACAACCAGAGGAGAAACTTTCCGAGTATGTTAGAAGACTGAACAGGTTGTTGTGCAAGATTGTGTTGAAGAAGGGGATGAAGCCCCAAGATACAGATGCGGCAAGAATGAAGCAAGTCTTAAAGGGAGCGTTACGCTCGGATCCAGTCTGGCTGAACCTAAAAACCTCAGGAGGAGGAACGTTGCTGACTTATGCTGACTTGATAAAAATCATCAGAGATGAGGAGGCGCTGAAACAGGACCAGCAGATGGTTAAGACAAATGTTGTACCCGCACAAGTGCTAGTCAATCCAGTGATGACCCCTGAAAGAGATTCGGAGATAGACACCCTAAAAGCTCAAATGTCAAAGGTGTTAGAGATGTTGACCTCTCTGATGGAAAAAGAGAGAGAGGGTCCCAAGAGAGAAGTACCAAGGAAGGAATTATTCCCAATTGCCTCAGCACCCGCATCTTTACAAGAATGGGGAGATATAGTCTGCTTTAACTGTGGAGGAATTGGACATATTGCGGCTACATGCTCCAGTCCCAAGAAGAAGAAAATAGACAACCGCAAGCCGGCGGGAAACTCCAGAGGGCCCCGGTGAAGGAGTCAACCGGGTGCCCATCACCTTCAGTGAGCTCCAAACTGAAAGCAAAGCAGAAAATAACAGGAGATAAAACGCCTCGGGGGAAACACAACATTCCTCAACAGAGATACACCCCAGAGAAAGGGGGCAAGACCCCTCAGAAGAGGCACAGCACTCCCCAGAGGGGGTGCACACCTAAGAAAAATAATAGTATCCCTCAGCGGGTCTCTACACCCAGTAGGAGGAGGGAAGTCAATGCATACCAGACTCAGGAAAGACTGAAGTCCAAAAGGGATTGGACGAGAGAAGGTTCAAAGAGAAAAAGTCTGAAAAAGGCGACCCCTGCCGGGCCATATCCGGAGAAGCTGGTAGGCCCATCTCCTATAGTATCCATTCAAGTGGAGGGAGTTTACACCAGAGCAATCTTGGATACTGGGGCGCAAGTGACCCTGCTATACAGAGATTTCTACGATAAGCACTTGAGTCACCTACCCATCCGGAAGATAGAGGGACTAGAGATATGTGGGATTGGAACCCAGAACTTCCCCTACGATGGCTATCTGCCTGTCAGGATGATCTTTGACCCATCTGTGGCTGGAAAAGCCAAAGTGTTTGACACCCTGGCGGTTGTGTGCCCTCGGCCGCCGGGAGCCAACACGAGTTCCCTTATAATAGGGACGAACACGGATCTGGTCCGAAGACTTCTGACCCCTATAGTGAAAGAAGAAAGGGAAGCGGCCACCAAGATCCACCCCATGCTGAAGACGGCTTACCAACGATTGGTCTTAGAGCAGAAGACCCCAGGAGAGGGGATAGGGAAGGTGTGGAGACTAGGGAGAGGAGGGATAGTGTTGCAGCCCGGTGAAGTAACCTGTCTCAGAGCCACTGTGAAGCTTACTTGGGAGCACCCCGGACCCTTTGTCATGTTGGAATCTGACCCAAGGGAAGGGTCCCACGGTCTGGAAGTGATACCGGAAGTGATTCCGCTGAAGGCCCTAAAGAAGGCCCATTGTAGAGTCCCAGTGAGTGTTAAGAACAACTCTGATGGCCCCATGGAAATCCCAGCCAGGATGCTGCTGGGCCAGGTGAGCCCTGCTGCCCCTGTCAACCTGTCAGAGATGGGCGAAGGGGGAGACGCTTGGGAGAAGATATCCATGGAAAACCCGAATCTGCCCAGGGCTTGGAAAGAGAGAGCCAAGGCCCAGTTGAACAGATGGGAGAAGATCTTCTCTAAAGATGAGTTCGATGTGGGGTGTGCAAGGAGTGTCACCCATCGGATCCGCCTCCAGGAAGATAAGCCTTTCAGAGAGAGGGTCAGGCGGGTCCCACTAGCAGATCTGGAGGATCTAAGGGAACAACTTGCAGAACTCAAGAGGACTGGTGTGATACGGGAGTCTAGAAGCCCCTATGCCTCTCCGATAGTGGTGGTCAGGAAGAAGAATGGGTCATTGAGGCTCTGTATCAACTACAGGACTCTAAACAGGAGAACCATACCCGACCAGTATACCACTCCAAGGATAGAGGATGCCCTACAGAGTTTATCTGGAGCCAAGTGGTTCAGCGTTATGGATCTCAAGAGCGGGTACTATCAGATCCCTATGCACCCAGAAGACAAGGAGAAGACGGCTTTCATAACCCCAGTGGGGTTCTTTGAATTCGACCGGATGCCTCAAGGTCTGTCTGGAGCCCCAGCTACCTTCCAACGTCTCATGGAAAAGACTGTAGGAGACATGAACCTTATTGAAGTCCTTGTATACCTGGACAATGTCATTGTCTTTGGAAGAACCCTGGAGGAGCACGAGGAGAGGCTGGAAAAGTCTTGAGGAGACTCAGTGAGGAGGGACTCAAACTTTCGCCTGAGAAGTGTCGGTTCTACCAGTCTTCTGTGAACTACCTGGGGCACATAGTGTCTGAAGAAGTGGTGGCCACAGACCCCGAGAAATTGGAGGCAGTTACCTCCTGGCCACAACCCACCACAGTAACAGAACTCAGATCCTTCTTGGGGTTCTGCTCCTATTACAGGAGGTTTGTGGAGGGATTCGCCCGAATTGCTAGACCATTGAATGAACTGCTCAAGACTGAGGGAGAAGAGGATGACTCAGGGCCCAGGAAGCCGGGAGAGTCCATCAGAGATCAGTGGAATCAGAAGTGTGAAGTGGCCTTCCAGGCATTGAAGAAGAGCCTGACCACTGCTCCAGTCTTGGCCTACGCAGACCCAACCAAACCCTATGAACTACACGTAGATGCTAGTCATGATGGTCTGGGAGGAGTACTTTATCAAGAACATGAAGGACAACTGCGGCCTGTTGCCTATGTGAGTAGGAGTCTGACCCCTCTGAGAAGAACTACCCCACCCACAAGCTGGAGTTCCTGGCCCTCAAGTGGGCGGTAGTAGACAAGCTCAAAGACTACCTGTATGGGGCGGAGTTCACTTTGAAGACTGACAACAACCCCCTTACCTACCTTTTCACCACGGCCAAACTGGATGCCACTGGACACAGGTGGCACTGGCTGGCTGCACTGTCTGGGTTCAACTTCAGCCTAAAGTACAGGCCAGGGGCTGTGAATCGAGACGCAGGCGCTCTGTCCAGGAGGTCTCATGCCCCCACCAGTGACATAGAAGATTGGACACAAGTGGCACCGGACGGGGTGCGGGCCCTTTGTCAAGGAGCTGAATTCCAAGCAAGAGGAGGCTCCAGAGCAGAGGAAATAGGGGTTACCATGGTGGGAGTCCCCAAACACTACTGTGGAGTGACTCAACTGGAAGAAGACAGCCTGCAGAGACTGTCCAAAAAGGAGTTGAGGTGTGACCAATTGGAAGACCCCATGGGGAGATTGGTCCTGGAGGCCCTGGAGAATCAGGATCCAAACAGACTCTTGCGGCATCCCTCAAAGGAAGCCCGCCTGTTGAGGAAAGAATGGGACAGGTTGCAGGTACATCAGGGAGTGGTCTACCGAAGGGGCCCCTCTGATGACTCAGAAGATAAGTGGCAACTGTTCCTCCCAGAGAAGCATCGAGAGACTGTTCTGGTTGCCCTGCATGACAATCATGGCCACCTAGGGGCTGAAAGGACCTTTCAACTTGTCAGAAGTCGGTTCTATTGGCCCTGCATGAGGGCCGAGGTAGAAGAGTACTGCCACTCATGTGCACGATGCATCCAGAGGAAGACTTTACCCCATCAAGCTGCCCCAATGGGCCATCTACAAAGTCAAGGCCCAATGGATCTGGTATGCATTGATTTTCTCTGCCTCGAACCCGACCTGAGTGGACTAGGAAATGTTCTGGTGATAACCGACTTATTCACCCGGTATGCCCAAGCTTTCCCAACCAAAGATCAGAAGGCCTCCACCTTAGCCAAGGTGCTTGTGGAAAAGTACTTTGTCCATTATGGGCTGCCCCAGCGACTTCATTCAGATCAAGGAAGGGACTTTAAAAGTAAACTGATCCGGAAACTCCTGGATTCGTTGGGAATCAAGAATACTCGAACTACACCTTACCACCCACAGGGAGATGCTCAGCCGGAAAGGTTTAACCGAACCTTGCTTAACATGTTGGGGACTCTGGAAAGTGAGAAAAAGCAACAGTGGAGCAAACATAGCAGCCCTAGTACATGCTTACAACTGCACCATTAGTGATGCGACACGCTACTCCCCATATCGACTCATGTTTGGGAGAGAGGCCAGACTACCTGTAGACTTGGCCTTTGGCACCTCTCTGGACCATTCCTCAGCCGCATCTCACAAAGGATATGTGGACAGGCTCAGACACAGCCTGAAAGTAGCCTATGAACAAGCTCAAGCGGCCTCAGACCAAAGGGGAGCTCGAAACAAGAGAAACTTCGACTTGAAGGTCCGGGTGCAGGACTTACAGCCCGGGGACCGAGTACTGCTACGCAATCTGGGGGTCCCTGGAAAACACAAACTTGCAGACAGATGGAGATCTGAACCCTATGTCATCTGCAGGAAGCTGCCGGGCCTACCTGTCTACAAGTTGAAGCCAGAAGGAAAGGTAGGACCACTGAAGACGTGGCATCGAAACCACCTGCTCCCACTTGCTGAGGCAGTTAGGATACCTCCCGTGAGAGACTCCCCTGAACCAGTCTCTATTCTGGATGCTCCTAGGCCGAACACTCGGTCGCAGACCTCCCGAACCGAAGATGGAGAGGCCTCTCAACTTAGTGAAAGTGAAAAAACAGAACTTGATTGGCTGTGGCCTTCCCCAACTCCGGGAACTTCTACTATAGATCTTCCAACCTCTGAAGACACTCCAGATGGAACACTGAACCCAGAAGCCACAGAGTTCATCCCATTTAGTCCTTCAACAGATTACTGGGAAGATGCCCATGATAGTTGCTCAGAGGAAGAGGAGCCTGTGGCACCAGAGCCAGAAATCCCAAGAGAGCAAAGGGCTCGAAGAGTCATCCGGCCTCCTAGGAAGCTGACCTACCCACAAATGGGGAATAGCTCAGAGGACTCTGTAGTTACCGCTAGGAGGAATGCTGAAAATCCGGATCCCTCCACTGTCCATTTAGTGGAGGGCAACCCCAACTCACTCTCTGGCACAGTTAGGCAGGCCACCCATGCTAATGTGACCTGTGGGCAAGGGAATTCTATCCCTCAGTTTTGGTGGGAATTCCCTATGCCAACATCGTTTGCAGAATTAACTAGAGTTGTACATAGTCTTTGTTAAGGTTTATCTTTGGGGACCAAAGAGTTTAAGTGGGGGGAGTGTGTAGCGGGGTGTTCCCCTTTAACGCAGAGAGACTACACTACCCAGAACCCTGTTCGGGGATGTTTCCACCGCAGAGACTCATGGGAGGGGTTATAAGAGGAGGAGGCGAGGCTGGGCTCGGTCTCTTTGGGACACGAGACTTCAGAGACTGATCCTCCTGTGCGGATGTGTCAGAGTGCAAGGCCTGAAGCCTGAGACCTTGCACAGCACCAAAGAGCCTTCCACCCCACTGCGAGCCTGGGTGGTGCCTGACTTCGCTTGTCTACAGCCTCGACCGGATCGGGGACCCGATCGCTAGAGACACTGTGTGTGTGTGTGACACAGTTGGTGGAAGTTCCCGGACTGGGACCGCAGTCCGGGCGGGTGAGAGGGCGGATGCCCAAACCACATACTGTTACTGATAATAGGCCTATAGACTGCCGTGGCCCACAAGTTGTTCCTGATACTTCCACTGAAGAATCTTATCAGAGCTGAACTCAGTTCGCTTAGCAAAGTGTTTACCCCATCTTTATCTTTCCCATTGGATTACAAATCATACTCTGTTAATGTGCACAGCCGTTAAAGACCTGCCGGTGAAGAAAAGAACATCATCCCCTATAGACTAGTTCGTAGATATTAGAGCCAGGCCTGATCAGCTTTCTAGTTTGTTTGATTACTGCGCCACAGGACGCCTAGCTAACGGTCGCCCATGTGGCGCACTTGTTGCTGTTAACTTCATATTCATAGTGTGTTAGTGTTGCAGGGCTCTGCATTATATATATATTTTGTGAACTGTGATAAATGTTAACCCCTGATTATTATCAAAAGCTTAAGTAAATCTTTTACCCGTTTTATACTATTATTGTCTGGATGTTTAATTACTCATACAGTATAAGACATACGTATTGCTGTCAGAACTAGCTGTGCCAGTAGGGGGTCGAGTATATTGCCGGGGGTTGGCGGAGATGTCTTCAGGGCCCAAATTAAATCTGCGGCCTTCTTAAGTGAAGGTATCGCTACATATAATTAAAGTTTATGGTGTATGCCCAGTATTTGCACTCTAGTTTTTTGCAATTTAGTAATTTTTGTTATTTGGTACTGTTTGTGCTGTGGTTTGTGGTCTAATATCTGATTGTGTAATGAACAGCAGCAACAGGAGTAGTGTATATGTGCAAACACATTTAGTGTGGGTGGATTGTATTTATATTATACTTCATTCAAGTATTGAGAATTGCCTCTACAGTAAATATTAAAGTAGGAGAGGGTGCCATCATCCCGAATGGACTAGATAAGAAGAAAATGGGGATATGTATAGGGATAACTCCTAACTCCCTTATCACCCAATGAAAGGTTGGGACTATTGCGACACCCATGCACAGCATAAGTATAAAGTTTAAAACATTTTATTTAGGAACAGTACAAGTCAAAACAACAACAATAATTAATACAAAAAGGTACATTTACATAACAAATGAAAGAAGGGGGTTTGTGTAAACTCTACAGGTGTGCAGAGATACGGTACTGATGCGATAGACGATTCCCCGACATGTTTCACGGTATATACCGCTTCTTCTGGAGGCATCACATAACAGTACAGTCTGGCTCACCAGTTTGATCAATAAAGACCAAAAAATGTATAGTAAGCTGAAGCACCTTGAGGGGGGTGCTATGCCCTGGGACGGGCACGAGAGGATTAGGATGGCACCTGTGGTGTACAAGAACTTCAGATAGCCGGGACAAAATTGCAACAAGTGAGTGGGTCACTGTTGGTACATGGGGCACCGATTTTAAGGATCGGGATGTTAAGGATCGGGATGGCCTGGTAAGCTCTTGATATCCGTCTGTAGCCGTCAGTGAACCCAAGCAGAGGGCGAACGAGCCTTGCAGTACTATAAGTTGCAGTGACAGATCTTGAACCAAAGGCATGTGAGCGTGTCCCGGGTGATGGCCGTCCAACTTATGGTGTTCGGCTCATCCCTAATTGCTACTAACACTGACACCTACACTCACTAAGCTAGGTAAAGCACTGAACTAGTTAGGCACCTTTCAGATGGGGCGGACTCCGTCAAGAGTATCCGCCTGCTCAGCAGGGATCTCTCGGGACTGCCTGTCCGTTTCCATCCAACTGTCATCTGATCCAGTCCGCCGGACAAATGGGGAATGGATCAGACGCAGGTGGTCTGATCTTCTGATCCGTGTCCTTTTTTCAGGCTGACCTAGGAATCTGGTTACTCTGGATCCCAATCGTTAGTAGAGACTGTCACCGACAACCTGGTCTCAGTGCTGGGAGCACGAGATCAACGGCGCTCCCACTACAAACACAAGAGCACATAAATGAAAGGTTTAAGTCTAGGTTCACATCTATGTGGTTAATGCATTTTTCAGGCATATTTAGCTTTTTTAAACCCGTGTTTTCGCATTTTTGCCACTGCATCCTTAACAACCGATGAGTCATTGTCACAATATGTACTATTGTTTTTTGGTCCTACTATGGGTACAAAGAAAAAAATCACACACATCGCTGTAATCGTCGGGAGTAGGGAAATTTATTTGGCAGTTTTTTTTTGCTGGTGGTGCATAGTAATGGCATAAAATCAATAAATAATAACAGTCAATAAGCAACCCTCGAGGAACCCTGATGAAGAGCAATGCTGCCTTTCCCTATTATCTAACCAGAGGTCTAGGTATGCATCTGTACTCCCAGATCCCAACGAAGTGCCCACATCCATGGAGAAAAGAACAGGAGATTTATCTGTACAGCCAAGAGCCTATGCCTGGTTGAAAGTCAAAAAACTTGAGGCCCATCCTCAATGGCTTCAAAGGGTTCTCCGTGTCTCTTTGGTGGTATCTACCACAGAAGGCTAGTGTGCTCTGCCTAATGATCATCCGGGGAGGCCCATAATCCTCTTCAAAAGGGGTTAGCCTACTGTGCAATACGTAAAAGTGTGAATCTCTCCCCTGTAATGAGAGGCTACCAGGAGGAACTAGTGTCCAATGAATCGCTCCTAATATGGACTTATTTTTGTACACGCTATGTGATGATATGCTTTGTTCATTGTTCATTTTTCATTTCATTTCATTACAACCACTTTAAGTGGAATGAGTGGGCCTGTGTGCAAGATAAAAAGAGGGTCCCAGGCATCGATTAAAAAAAAAGGCGGCGTGCTCCGTGGCAGTATGTGGGCCTGGCTTAATTTGTGTGAAATATTGGGTGTGGTTTAAAGGGGTGTGGCTTAATAGAGTCTGAGATGACTTACATAGTGCAGAATGTGGTAATGTGGTAATGTTAAATAGGGAATGTACAGTGCAGAGTGTACGGCGGTGGGTAGTATGTGCAGGAGAGAAGTGCGGAGTGTATGGAGGTAAGTAGTATGTACAGAAGAGGAGTATGGAGTGTATGGTAGTCGGTATTATGTGCAGGAGAGGGGTGCAGAGTGTAAGGAGGAGGGTAGTATGTCCAGGAGAAGAGTGCGGAGTGTATGGGAGTGGGTAGTATGTGCAGGAGAGGAGTATGGAGTGTATGGTGGTGGGTAGTATGTGCAGGTGAGGAGTGCGGAGTGTACGTCAGTGGGTAGTGGGCAGGATGGTGGGAGTAGAACAGTGTCAGTAGTTCTTTATTTAATATTTTTTTTTTTTACAATTTAATCTATTTTTTTTTTTTGTTCAGAATGCTTCTTGGGGGCCACTGGATGGTGTCAGTAAGGCAATGGATTAGGTCAGTAGAAGATGATTTGGGGGGAGGGGGACAGTGACAGTAGGGCAGTGGTCGGTGTCAGCAGTTTTTATTATTTTATTATCTATTATTTTTTACAATTTTGTTTTTATATTTTGTTTAAATCGTTTTTTTTTTTTTTTATTACGTTTTTTCACAGTGCTTTTTACCCATATTTACTTTTTAACCTTTTTTGCACAATTTTTTATTGCAATTTTTATTGCAATTTTTTTTTTTATCAGCCCTGCTGAGGAGCTTTGGTGACATATAAACAGACCCCGGACATCTCCCCTTTGAGAGAGCAGCTTCAGCATTGAAGATGAAAAAACAGGAGACAACCGCTCCCGTTCATTCATAAACTGAAGCACAGTAACACAGTTTACTCTGCTCAGTTATTACAGGACACAGGAGTGATCGGTAGTGATCGCTCTCTACTGACTCATTGCGTCACCCAATCTGTACTTCAAATATGTCTTTCTCTCTTTATCTCCATTTCAGGGGGGGGGGGGGGTCTCGGATTAAAGAAGAAAAATAACTTTGTTTGTGTTTTCAGTTCATCTCACAGAAAGTGACAAGGATGCTGCACTTCTGGCACGCTCAACAGGTATTTTCTGTACTTCTCTATATATCTATGTGTAGCAGGTACCTCAATTTGGGGGTCGCTATGTACTAAATTTTGGGGGTAGTATGAGCCATAGTTGGCTCAGGTTCTCTAATTTGTTATACTGAACTCTGCTCTGCTGTAAGTGTTTTCTGATGTACGGTTCCCCTTTGGCCTGTGGGTGGCACTGTTGCTCAGGCCTAGGGTTGAACCTCAGGTGACACAGTGGCGTGATTGGGTGTCCTCTCTCGGCTACCGTGCGGGGGCGGGGTTTTGCCTGCTGTGCATGCCGGGAGGTGATACATAAGTGGCAGACACCATGTTTAGGGAGGAGTGCTGAGGAGTCCCAGGGGAGTGCCGGGGAGTGAGTCCCAAGGGTGTGTGCCCCATGGGGGTGCGTGGCCTGGTCGAGGAGTCTCGGGCACCTTTGGCCCGAGGCTACAATGTTCCGGGTAGGCCCAGTACCTTCAACTGGGCCTACAATTAGAACACTGGAGTCCCAGAGTACCCAGGTGAGGGTAACCCGCTCTGACGGAGAGGGAGCCAGGGGAGGATCGGTCCCACGAAAGAGATGAGTGATAGTAGGTCACTGTCTCGGGAGAGGACTGGTAATCTGTCAGAGGGAAGGATTCCTTGCTCCGCAAGATAACCCTGTAAAGTGCCCATTGGCATCATCGGTTCTTTTCGTTTTACAAAGGTTCAAGTAAAGTTCTGGATTCAGGAATAACAGGATTCTGCTCTATTAGAGGATCTCCTGAACCCGTCCCAAGCGGAGGGGACAAAGTTACAGTATTGTTCGAGCTACGCTCCGGCTGCTGGAACTGTGAGAGGGATCTATCCGGGTGAGCTAAACCCACTCGGGAATCGAGTGGCGACGAGTAAGCCAAGTGGTACGTGCCTGAATCTACCTCCTAACTTCGCTAGCTTCTTTCTCTCTTCAATTTCCCCATTAACTGAGGCAAAGGGAAATAAACTCTTTGTTGGAGTTGAAGTTGTGTGGACATTGACTTTTATTAGGGAAGGAACATAGACTTTTCCCTATACTCCTAGGGACGAGAACCAACGGATGGAGGTAACTCGCTGCAGGACCCAAAATTAAAGAACACCGCTCAACCTTCTAAACCAGGAGGATCCGGGCATGTGGCACGGTGTGCCTTTATCCCTGTAAGGTGGAGGTAAGCAGGAGAAAAGGGTCCGTGTGCTACATATCTATCTATCTATCTATCTATCTATCTATCTATCTATCTATCTATCTGTCTATCTGTCTATCTGTCTATCTGTCTATCTGTCTATCTGTCTGTCTGTCTATCTGTCTGTCTGTCTATCTGTCTGTCTGTCTGTCTGTCTGTCTGTCTGTCTGTCTGTCTGTCTGTCTGTCTATCTATCCATCTACCTATCTATCCAGCTATCTATCTATCTATCTATCTATCTATCTATATATCTATCTAGCTTTTTATATTTAGATAGATAGATAGATAGATAGATAGATAGATAGAAAGATAGATAGATAGATAGATAGATAGATAGATAGATAGATAGATAGATAGATAGATAGATAGATAGATAGATAGATAGATAAAAAAATCAGTTATAATTGCAAACAAAAAGCAAAACAGTTAAAAACAAGACTTTTACAATTGCACATTTTACAAACTGTTTTATTAGGAAAATTACTCAATTTAAACCATGAAAAAATACTTTCATTATATCATTTCCATGATTACAGATAATTATACCTTGTCAATGTCAATGGATTACATAAAGTTGCTGGGCCTTTGTTTATAATCCAAGCCTTTCCTGCAAAATGGTATTTGTGTCTGTGTTTGCTCATGTGAGTCTTATACATAAAGGTTAGATGAACTGGCTTCCAGTTACAACATGCCATTAAAAACTCTAGGCAGCTGATATCCTGAATACAGTATTTGGGAAAAAAAATTGCAAGTATCAAACATTAAAGAACAATACTGTTAACATGTTTAATTTTTAAACTATACATGTATCTTTCTCAGCTTGGTCTGCATTGATAACAAGCTGTTTTGCATCACGGTCACAGTATCCTGATATTGTGGGGGGGGGGGGTCATTACATCTTTCACTGGGGACACGTCTGTATAGTTTTGATTTTTCTGCTTCATTTGAATATCATTAAAACCATTTTTTTTTTTGTGTGCAGGTAACCAGTAGGGTTACACCCAGATAGCAGGCAGTGGCACCCTCCACTGCTTGGATGATTATAGTTTGACAGAGCCCACTGAAGTTTTGCAAATTTTCCAGATCCTGCCATCACTTGAAAGCTCTCCAGACTGGTTATGGTCACTAAGTACTGCATTGTGGAGCAGAGGAGATAGTTATGTGGTTCCCCAGACTTGGAAAAATCGTTTTTTTTGTGGTTTTTTTTCTGGGGAAGCTGAAAAAATTACAGGGGATTGAGTAGAAAGTAATCCAGCAAACCTGTCAGTTTGCCCTGATGAGGCAAATTTTATTTAAATGTTAAAGTGGATGTAAACCCACTCTCATCATTGCTAAACTACTGCCATAGTGCTTATCTCTAAGGATATACATGCCTCCTGCATTACCTATTGTGACGTCAGTAGACTCCCCGCCCACCTCTACACTCCCCTTGGCAACATATATGTTTTCCTCTGTATTTCTTTCACTGAACTTCTGCTGGTCTCGTAGATTATGCCCCATGATCACTAACATCCAGTCAAAACCCAGGAAAGGCACCACATGTCTTCAATAGGGATGAGCTTCGTGTTCGAGTCGAACCCATGTTCGACTCGAACATCGGCTGTTCGATCGTTTGACGAAGATCAAACATTATGGGCCGTTCGCGCCAAATTCGAGTGGCGCGTCACGGCCCATAATTCACTGCGGCATCGCAGTGCATTGCTGGCTGATGATTGGCCAAGCATGCACTATGACACGCATGCTTGGCCAATCACAACGCAGAAAAAACGGAGAGCCATAATTGGCCAAAGCCAGGGTGGCTTTAGCCAATTATGGCTCAGGGGGTTTAGTACACGCCCCACACTATATAAGGCTGCCGGCTCGGCGACCTTGTGTAGTGTGTTGGAGTTGTGAAACGAGAGTTTACAGAGACAGACAGTGTCATTTATATTGAGTTAGATAGAGCAGGCAGGCGAGTCAGTTAGCTGTAGTTACAGTGTGTAGAGGATATATATGTGTAGCGGGGTCTCTTCTAAGGCCCCAGGACTACGTTACCCAGAACCCCATTCGGCCCCAGGGTGGAGGTTCCACCGCAGAGACTCATGGGAGGGGTTACTTAAGTGAGAGGCGAGGCGGAGCTCGCTCTCTTGGGGACACGGCGCGTCAAGTGACAAGTCATCCTGTGCGGATCGGCTGTGAAGTAAGGCCTGAAGCCTGAGGCCTTGCTTGAAGCCCGAAGAGCCTTCCACCATACTGCGGAGCCTGGGTGGATACTGACCCGTCGGTATAGGACGTGAGTTGGATTGAGGACTCGATCGGAGCAGACGCTGTGTGCGACACACAGGAGGTGGAAGTCCCAGGCTGGGATCGCGCCTGGAGTGGTGAGCGGGCACCTACCCATATCAATAGACTGAGTTGTGTTCAGGCCTGTAGACTGCCTAGGCCTGCTGTTCGCTCACCAGTGTTTCTTGGGGGGTCCGGTAGCGGGACAGAGTTGAAGAATCTACCCCTCCCCGTTTTGCCCTGTTATTTCAAGTTAACACCCAATGTGGATTACAAATGGTTATTTCTTTAAGTGCACCAACGAAAGCTGGCCGGTGAAGAAACCTTCATCCCTTAGGGGAAAGAGACTTAGTTCCATTCCATGTCAGGCCTGACTTAGGTGGGGAGTTTAGAAAGTTTGTGCTACTACACCATAGGCGAGCACACGCTATAATAGCTCCGCGTGGTGGACACTGCGCGGCGCCATATTACTGTGCTGCACCTAGTACATTGATTGATGCAGGGCTCTGCAGGCCCATGTATATGTTGCATGTTATACCTTGAATCCTTCATTACCAGTAAAGCTGATATATATATATTGTGACAGCAGGAAGGTAAAGTCACCTGGTTGCATCCAGGGGGGTAGATATATTTCGCCCAGATTCAGGCTTTACGCCGACTTATACAACTAGGTGGAGAGTTGTATAAGCCCAGCTAAGGCTAGTGGGCTCATGGATGACTCATACCTCTAGGGAGAGTGCTGGGCGTCGTGCAGACAGGGAGTTGATGAGACCAGCTGAAGTTTGTCAGCTCATTTAGGCCTCTATAAGAACTCCCAGCTTCATTAGATGTTAGCTCATGCCTGGAACCAGACCTGTGTGGACTGTCTAGGGAGAGTGAACCCCTGTGCGGTGAGACAAAGCCTGTGTGGCTATTTGCTTGGACATTTAAAACCAGGGACTTAGGGACTAGGACAGCACTAGGCTGATCCCAGTTGTTAGTTAGGAAACCTGTATGTTTAGTCAGAGGTCAAGTTGACCAGGATTTATTTTGTTTATGTTTCTTTTGCTTTGCTGTGTTTTGTCACTGTAAACAGAAAATAAACCGCACCTTTTTGATTTTGAAAACCACAACCTCCGTTTGCTGGGCCTGTTTTGTGTGGGGAGCCCATCCCGGGGGTCACACACACCCGCTGCCGAGCTAACCCCCTCACAATATATTTTATATTCTTGCCTCAGTGTGTTGTCTGACTGTTTAGAGATTATTAAGTATAATACACCTGAGAGTGATAGGGGTTTAACCCTAGACTGACTGTGCCAGAGTGGGTCGAGTAAGATTGTCGGGGGTTGGCGTACTGCGTGCAGGGCCCGAAATCTTAATTGGGGGTAGCGCTACACGTGGGGGCTCGTGAGTCCGGGATCCTGTTGCAGCAAATAGCAGCCAAAAAGTACCAGCATGGACCCACTAGAAATAGTGAAGTGGCGCGCAGCAGCCAACACAGATGAAAATGGGGCAGTGATTATAGAACTCCCAGGGATCTGGCAAGAAGATGCAGTGAAACAGTTAGTGATGTCCCTGTCCCCACAACAGAAAGCATGGATAGTGGATGTAAGATCAGAACCTCCTTTGACATATGTACTGGTTAAATGGAAGGATGGAGTCCCAGAAGACTTCAAGAAGCCAAGCATAGAGACGGTGGATAAACAAACTTATAAGTTAATACGTGTCCCACCAAACCTCAAAGATGTAAAGAAAGAAGAGAGTCCCGGGTCGCCACAGGGCACCCTCAGCACAGAATTATGCGCGGTTCTAGGGGAAATCATAGCGCAATGCAAGAAAGACCTGGCGGATTATCAATTAGCAGGATACCGAAAACTCAGAATGTTTTCAGGAAGGAAACCTGTACCTTCAGGCGAAGAAAGATTTGAGGAGTGGTTAGACGGTGCAACTCAGGCTCTGGAGGAGTGGGAAGTCCCAGACCACAGGAAGAAGCAGAGAATTGCTGAGAGCTTGAAGGGGCCTGTTTTAGAGGCCGTACGCAACCTCAAGATGAGCAAAACAGACTGTACTGCGCAGGACTATCTAGACATTTTGCAGAATGTGTTTGGTGGAACAGAGAAGATCACTGAACTCACCTACCAACTGGAGCATTGTTATTAAAAGGCAGGGGAGAAGCTATCAGAATTCATGATGCGCCTAGATAAAATACTGCACAAGATGATCTTAAAGAAAGGGATTGACCTGAAGAGGGTGGATGAGGCCCGGGTCCAACAGGTGATGA
The DNA here is from genome assembly GCA_029206835.1 of Rana muscosa. NCBI lineage: Eukaryota > Metazoa > Chordata > Amphibia > Anura > Ranidae > Rana > Rana muscosa. The sequence goes on from CM055121.1 coordinate 846,548,517, forward strand.
GAGGATCTCAACCACTGGATCCCATCGCACTGGCGTTACGTACAAGACAGGACGGGAAGAGCCTGGAGTACCCTGACTTGATCCGAGTAGTTAGAGAGGAAGAAGCTATGCTGGACGAGAAAAAGAGGAGCCAACCAGTTGAGACGGTGAACCCTCCCCCGGTGATGGTCAGGACAGCCATGACCTTAGAAAGAGATGCAGAGGTGGATACCTTGAAGTCGCAGATGTCCCAAGTGCTGGGAATGTTGACCTCCCTGATGGAAAAGGAGTCAAGGGTACCAGAGAGGGAAAGTCCGAGGAAGGAATTGTTCCCGAATACCTCAGCACCCGCATCCCTGGAAAATTGGGGAAATGTGATCTGCTTCAATTGTGGGGGAGCTGGCCATCTTGCCAAAGTATGTGCCAGTCCCAAGAAGAAGAGACTGAATAACCGAAAGCCGCCGGAAAACTTCAACGGGCCCCGGTAAAGGAGTCAACCGGGTGCCCATCATCATCAAGGAACTCCATACTGAATAAGAACCACATGAGAGAAGGGGCCAGGGCCCCACAGAAGAAACCAAGGGTTCCTCAGAAGGAACGTACTCCAAAGAAACACAATAAAGTCCCTCAGCGGGTAGTTACACCCATACAGAGGAGAGAGATTAATGCATACCAGGCTCAGGAGAGACTTAGGTCCAAAGACAAAAAGAGCAAGGAAAGTCAAGAAGGGAAATGCAAAGATCCAAGGAAAGAGACCCCTTTGAAGCAGTACCCAGAGAAACTGGTAGGTCCCTCCCCAATTGTATCCATTCAAGTAGAGGGGATATACACAAGAGCCCTGTTGGATACTGGAGCGCAGGTGACCCTGTTGTATCGAGACTTCTACGACCGGCACCTGAGTCACTTACCCATCCAGAAGATTGAAGACTTGGAGATATAGGGAATTGGAACAGAGAAGTTTCCTTATGATAGATATTTACCCATAAGATTGACGTTTGACCCATCCATACCTGGGAAGGGGGAAGTGTTCGACACCCTAGCTGTGGTGTGTCCCCGACCGCCTGGAGCTAACAGGAGTTCCTAAATAATAGGAACCAATACGGATCTGGTCCGAAGACTTTTCGTCCCACTAACAAGGAGGAAGAACCTCCCAGTCACGGAGATTCATCCCATGTTGAAGACCACCTTCCAACGGCTGATCTTGGAGCAGAAGGCCCCGGAAGAGGGGGTAGGGAAGGTCTGGAGACTGGGAAAAAAGGGGATAGAGCTGCAACCCGGTGAAGTAACCTGCTTGAAGGCCACAGTGAAACTCACTTGGGAGCAGCCGGGCCCTTTTGTGATGTTGGAACCCGACCCAAGAGAAGAACCTTCGGGCTTGGAGGTAGTCCCGGAAATGGTCCCGGGAGGGCCCTGAAGAAGGCCCACTGCAAGGTGCCTGTGAGTGTCAGAAACACCACGGATGGCCCCATGGAAGTCCCTGCCAGGCTGTTATTGGGCCGGGTGAGCCCAGCCACACCAGTTGCCTCATCAGATGTGGGGAAGACAGATGGAGAGAGTACAGTGTGGGAGAAGCTTTCCATGGAGAACCCAAACCTGCCCAGGGTTTGGAGAGAGAGAGCCCGGAACCAGTTGACTCGGTGGGAGAGGATCTTCTCACATGATGAGTTTGATGTGGGGTGTGCTAGGAGTGCCACCCATCGAATCCGCCTCCAGGAAGACAAGCCCTTCAGAGAAAGGGTTAGGCGGGTTCCATTGGCAGACCTCGAGGATTTGAGGGAACAGCTTGCTGAGCTCAAGCGAACAGGTGTGATCCAGGAATCTAGAAGTCCGTATGCTTCCCCCATAGCAGTGGTCCGGAAGAAGAACGGGTCACTAAGGTTGTGTATTGACTATAGGACCCTCAACAGGAGAACAACTCCGGATCAGTATACCACTCCAAGGATAGAAGATGCCTTGCAGAGCTTATCCGGAGCCAAGTGGTTCAGTGTTATGGACCTAAAGAGTGGGTATTATCAGATCCCGATGCACCCAGAAGACAGAGAAAACACGGCTTTCATAACCCCAGTGGGATTCTTTGAATTCAATCGGATGCCTCAAGGTCTGTCTGGAGCTCCAGCCACATTCCAAAGACTGATGGAGAAGATTTTTTGGAGACATGAACCTCATTGTGGTCCTTGTATACTTGGATGACATCATAGTCTTTGGCAGAACTCTGGAGGAGCATGAAGAAAGGCTGGAGAAGGTCTTGAAGAGGCTGAGTGAAGAAGGACTCAAGCTCTCGCCTGAAAAATGCCAATTTTATCAGTCTTCAGTCAACTATCTGGGACACATAGTGTCTGAAAATGGGGTGTACACAGACCCTGAAAAACTGGAGGCTGTCACCTCCTGGCCAAGACCTACCACTGTAACAGAACTCAGGTCCTTCCTAGGATTCTGTTCCTATTACAGAAGGTTCGTGGAGGGGTTTGCTCGAATAGCGAGATCCTTGAATGAGTTGCTGAAGACGGAGGGGGAAGAGGATGACTCGGGCCCCAGGAAGTCAGGGGAGTCAGTCAAGGACCAGTGGACTGAGAAGTGTGAAGGTGCCTTCCAGATGCTGAAAAAGAGCTTGACCACCGCCCCTGTTCAGGCTTATGCAGACCCAAAGAAGCCTTACGAACTCCATGTGGATGCCAGTCATGATGGTCTGGGAGGTGTACTCTACCAGGAGCATGAAGGGCAACAGAGACCTGTTGCGTATGTGAGCAGAAGCTTGACCCCCTCTGAAAAGAACTATCCCACCCATAAGTTGGAGTTCCTGGCCCTCAAGTGAGCCGTAGTAGACAAACTTCGAGATTACCTATATGGAGCAGATTTCACTGTAAAAACGGATAACAATCCCCTTACCTACCTGTTTACCACAGCAAAGCTGGACGCCACAGGACATAGATGGCTGGCGGCGCTGTCTGCCTTCAATTTCAGCTTGAAATATAGACCTGGGGCGGGAAACCGAGATGCGGACGCCCTGTCCAGAAGGTCTCATGTTCCCACCCACAGTAGTGAAGACTGGACCCAAGTGGCACCCGATCGGGTGCGGGCCCTTTGCCAAGGGGCTGAATTCCAAGCCAAGGGAGGCTCAAGAGCAGAAGAGATAGGGGTCACTATTGTAGGAGTCCCCAAGCAGTACTGTGGAGCAACCTTACTGGGGGAAGACAACCTACCCAGACTGACCAAAAAGGAGTTGAGATCCGACCAACAGGAGGACCCTATGGGGAGATTGGTCCTAGAAGCATTAGAAAGTCAGAACCCAAACATACTTTTACGTCACCCCTCGAAGGAAGCTCGCCTGTTAAAAAAAGAGTGGGATAGGCTACAGGTGCATCAGGGAGTGGTCTACCGAAGGTGCCCCTCTGATGACCAAGAAGACAAGTGTCATTGTTCCTGCCGGAGAAACACAGGGAGACGGTCATGATCGCCTTACAAGACAACCATGGTCACCTGGGAGCGGAAAGGACTTTCCAACTTGTTAGGGACCGTTTCTATTGGCCCTGCATGAGGACTGAAGTTGAGGAATACTGCCATTTATGTGCACGATGCATACAGAGAAAGACTCTACCCCATCAAGCTGCCCCAATGGGCCATTTACAAAGTGAGGGCCCGCTTGACCTGGTGTGCATTGATTTCCTCTGCCTCGAACCCGACCTGAAGGGACTAGGAAATGTTCTGGTAGTAACCGACCATTTCACCCGGTATGCACAGGCTTTTCCAGCCAAGGACCAGAAGGCCTCTACTGTGGCCAAAATACTTGTAGAGAAGTACTTTATACATTATGGACTACCACAAAGGCTCCACTCAGATCAGGGGAGGGATTTCGAGAGCAAACTGATACGAAAACTCCTAGATGCCTTAGGGATCAAGAAGACCAGGACTACTCCTTATCATCCTCAAGGTGATGCTCAACCGGAGAGGTTCAACCGAACCCTGCTCAATATGCTGGGAACTTTAAGTGGCGAAAAGAAGCAACATTGGAGTAGTCACATAGCGGTCCTTGTGCACGCCTACAACAGCACTGTCAGCGATGCTACTGGATATTCACCTTACAGACTTATGTTCGGGAGAGAAGCAAGATTGCCAGTGGATCTGGCCTACGGCACCTCTATAGATCATTGTTCTGCTGCCTCCCACAAGGGATATGTAGATAGGCTTAGACACAATTTGAAGACGGCTTATGAGCAAGCTCAGGTGGCCTCGGAACAGAGAGGGGCCCGCAACAAGAGGAATTTTGATCTAAAGGTTAGGATCCAAGACTTACAACTAGGAGACAGGGTGTTATTGCGAAACCTGGGGGTCCCTGGAAAACATAAACTCGCAGATAGATGGAGACCAGAACCTTATGTCATTTGTAGAAAATTACCGGGCCTACCAGTTTACAGACTTAAACCCGAAGGGAAGTTAGGGCCCTTGAAGACTTGGCATCGAAATCACCTACTTCCGCTTGCTGAAGCAGTTCGGTTGCCTCCTAGGATGGATTCTCCTGAACCCATGTCCATTCCGAACACCCCTAGACCCAACACTCGGTCTCAGACCGCTCGGATGGAGGATACAGAAGATTCAGAAATGAGTGAAGGCGAGGGGGAGGAAATTGGCTGGCTCTGGCCTTTCCAGGGCCCAACGACTTCTGCTATTGATCTTCCACCTGACGAAGATACCGAGGATCACACACTGAATGCAGAAGCTACGGAGTTCATTCCATCTAGTCACTGGTCAGATGCTTGGGAGAGTGTCGGTGAACTATCACCTGAAGAGGACCCAAGGGAAGCCATGTATCTTCCTGCTCCGGAGCCAGATGCTCCTGAATTAGAAGGAACTCCCGAATTGGTCACAGAAGAAGAATCTGTTCCCACAGAAAGTCCCAGAGGACAGAGGGAGCGGAGGGCCATAAAACCTCCCAGGAGGTTAACCTACCCACAAATGGGGAAGAGTGCGGAAGACACTGTATTCACTGCCAGAAGGAGTATGGAAGACCCTGACCCTCCCACTGTTCATTTGGTGGGAGGCAACCCCAGCTTACTCTCTGGCACAGTTAGGCAGGATACTGTTGTTAATGTGTCCTGTGGGCAGAGGAGTTCACCGCCTCGTTTCTGGTGGGAATTTCCTCTGCCGACATCATATGGAGAATTGATGGATGTTGTTAAATGTGTAGCTTGAAGTTATGTTATCTTTGGGGACCAAAGAGTTCAAGTGGGGGGAGTGTGTAGCGGGGTCTCTTCTAAGGCCCCAGGACTACGTTACCCAGAACCCCATTCGGCCCCAGGGCGGAGGTTCCACCGCAGAGACTCATGGGAGGGGTTACTTAAGTGAGAGGCGGGGCGGAGCTCGCTCTCTTGGGGACACGGCGCGTCAAGTGACAAGTCATCCTGTGCGGATCGGCTGTGAAGTAAGGCCTGAAGCCTGAGGCCTTGCTTGAAGCCCGAAGAGCCTTCCACCATACTGCGGAGCCTGAGTGGATCCTGACCCGCCGGTATAGGACGTGAGTTGGATCGAGGACTCGATCGGAGCAGACGCTGTGTGCGACACACAGGAGGTGGAAGTCCCAGGCTGGTATCGCACCTGGAGTGGTGAGCGGGCACCTGCCCATATCAATAGACTGAGTTGTGTTCAGGCCTGTAGACTGCCTAGGCCCGCTGTTCGCTCACCAGTGTTTCTTGGGGGGTCCGGTAGCGGGACAGAGTTGAAAAATCTACCCCTCCCCGTTTTGCCCTGTTATTTCAAGTTAACACCCAATGTGGATTACAAATGGTTATTTCTTTAAGTGCACCAACGAAAGCTGGCCGGTGAAGAAACCTTCATCCCTTAGGGGAAAGAGACTTAGGCCTCGTACACACAACCGATTTTCTCGGTAAGAACCAGCAAGAAACTTGCTGGCAAAGAGGTCTTGCCGAGTAAATCGGTCGTGTGTACGCTGCTATCGGGTTTCTCGTCGAGAAAACCGACAAGAAACCTTGACGAGAAAATAGAGAACCTGCTCTCTATTTTCTCGTCGAGATTCTCGTCGGCATGTTTCTCGACGAGAAAAGTGAGTGTGTGTACACTTACCTGTCCTCCCGGAAGCCCGCGCATGTTCGAAATGAATTCGACGCATGCGCGGTAGCTTCCTAGGCATACGTAGGGTATACCAAGATGGCGGCGACGGCATCGAATGTGACGAGCGCATGCTCGAAGTAGTCGATGACGTCACCGCGTACGCTCCTTTCAAAGAACCACGGGTTCTTTGAAACGAGCGTGTGTACACTCGGCCGGGACAAGTTTCTTGTCCAAGAATCTCGTCGAAAAAAAGACATGTTTTTTTCAATGAGAATCTCGGCCGTGTGTACGAGGCCAAAGTTCCATTCCATGTCAGGCCTGACTTAGGTGGGGAGTTTAGAAAGTTTGTGTTACTACGCCATAGGTGAGCACACGCTATAATAGCTCCGCGTGGTGGACACTGCGCGGCGCCATATTACTGTGCTGCACCTAGTACATTGATTGATGCAGGGCTCTGCAGGCCCATGTATATGTTGCATGTTATACCTTGAATCCTTCATTACCAGTAAAGCTGATACTGTATATATATATTTTATATTCTTGCCTCAGTATGTTGTCTGACTGTTTAGAGATTATTAAGTATAATACACCTGAGAGTGATAGGGGTTTAACCCTAGACTGACTGTGCCAGAGTGGGTCGAGTAAGATTGCCGGGGGTTGGCGTACTGCGTGCAGGGCCCGAAATCAAATCAGCGGCTCTCTTAATTGGGGATAGCGCTACATATGCATCCTAGGTGTTGTATATATATTTATACACTGTATTGAGTTTAGCTAGATCCGTTCCTGTTAGTCTCTATACTGACAGGCAGGCAGGTGATCGTGCTAGCTGCAGACAGTCAGTGTTTCACTTAGTGTACTGTGTGCTTTGCATAGCATTCACCTAAAGTGTAACCTGAATACAGTTAGTCTCTATACTGTGACAGGCAGACCGGTGATTGTGCTAGCTGCAGACAGTCAGTGTTTCACTTAAGTGTACTACTGTGTGCTTTGCATAGCATTCACCTAAAGCTCACCTGAATACAGATAGTGACTATTATAGTGGTGTTTTCTTAATAAAACCACAAGCAGAGAGCTGCAAGTATTTTCAGTGTACTGTGTCCTCTGCACAGTTTTTACCTGAACTAACTGAAAACAATTGCTGCTTTTCCCATACTAACACCACAGCAGGCCATTAGTATGTCTGGAAGGCAAACAATGAGAGGCAGACAGTCACGGGGCAATAAAAGAGGGCAAGCAGGCTCTGTGTCTAGAGGCAACAGTGCTGCTGGTCGTGAACACGGTGCATCCTCATCAGCACGTGGCCGTGGGAAACGCTTGTCCTTCTTTTCGGCAGCTGGCCATGTTGAGCCGCAACCTGCCCAAGACTTGGTAGAGTGGATGACCAAGACGTCCTCCTCCTCCTCATCCTCTCTCACCCAGGCTCAGGGTACTTTGTCTGGCAAAGCAGCTGCCAAAGCGGCCACTTCCCTCGGCTCAATGGCATCAGTCACTCCTTCCCTAGCCCCACCATGTCCTCCTGAGGATGCCCAGCTTTTTGAAGGCTCCGATGATGGAACCCAGCTGGAGGAAGGCAGTAACGTAAGCTCAGAGAGAGGGGGTAGTAACGTGAGCCCAGAGAGAGGGGGTGCCCAACAAGGTCAGCTATCTGGCAGTCATGTTCCCCAAGCTGCAGCATACTGCCAGATTGGCTCCAGTGATGAGGAGGGAGGGGATGATGAGGTCACTGACTCCACGTGGGTGCCTGACACTAGAGAGGAGGAGGAGGAGGAGGCACATCTCCAACGAGGCAGGATGCCCTCCAGGGGCCAGATTAAGGGCAGCACACCGACTGCATGTGCAGGGCGCTGCTGTCTCTGTGCGGTATTACAAAACTTCTTTGGTGTGGGCCTTTTTTCAGACGTGTGCAGCAGATCGCACCGTTGCAATTTGCAACATATGTCTAAAGCGTATCTCACGTGGCCAAAACATCAGCCGCTTGGGCACCACGTGCTTGACCAGACATATGTCGACCTGCCATGCAGTCCGTTGGCAAGCACACCTAAAAGACTTACACCAAAGAACAAGGAGGACCTCTCCTTGCTCCTCATCAGCTGGGATCTCCAACCCCACTATACCTTCAGTCCTCTCTGAAACCTGCACTGAGAGGAATGAAGGTGTAGAATTAGGTGTGTCACAGACAAGTACCTGCTATCGGTACACCGACGTCCGATTGTACCATGAAAATTTCCCTGCCCCAGCTGCTGCACCGCTGAAAGAAGTTCGCTCCCAGCCATCCACATGCCCAGCGGTTGAATGCTAGCTTGGCTAAATTACTAGCACTTCAACTGCTGCCTTTTCAGTTGGTAGACTCTGCCCCCTTCCGTGAGTTTGTGGAATGTGCGGTTCCTCAGTGGCAGGTTCCCAAACACCGCTTTTTCTCACGGAAGGCAATTCTACCGGCATGTGGAAGGCAATGTCTTGGCCTCGCTGGACAGAGCGGTCAACGGTAAGGTGCATATTACCACTGACTCATGGTCCAGCAGGCATGGACAGGGACGTTACCTATCTTTCACTGCGCATTGGGGGACTCTGCTGGCAGCTGGGAAGGATGCAGGACAGGGTGCAGTAGTGTTGGAGGTTGTTCCGCCACCACGCCTCCAAAATGTTACTACTGGTGATTCTGACACACCTTTCTCCTCCACCCCCTCCTCTTCTTCTTCCTCCATGGCCTCTTCCTGTGCTGATTTGTCCTCGGAACCAGCGGTGCTCCGTAGGCGTTCAAGGGGCTACGCCAGTACGCAGGCAAAAAGATGCCATGCGGTGCTTGAGCTGGTGTGCTTGGGGGACAGGAGCCACACTGGGGCAGAGATTCTGTCAGCTCTGCAGGGGCAGGCTCAGAGGTGGTTGACGCCACGCCAGCTTAAGCCAGGAAAGGTGGTTTCAGACAATGGCACCAACCTCCTCTCTGCCCTCTGACAGGGACAACTGACCCATGTGCCCTGTTTGGCTCATGTCCTTAACTTGGTGGTGCAGCAGTTCTTGGGCAGGTACCCAGGCTTACAGGAGGTCCTGAAGCAGGCCAGGAAACTCTGTGGGCATTTCCGCCGGTCATATAATGCCAGTGCTCAGCTGGCTGAGCTGCAAAAGGATTACAACCTGCCCAGGAACCGCCTAATCTGTGACATGCCCACCAGGTGGAACTCTACGTTGGCCATGCTGCAGCGGCTGCCCACGCAGCAGAGGGCCATCAATGAGTATCTGTTGCAATATGGCACCAGGACAGGGTCAGGGGAGCTTGGATTTTTTTCCCCATGCCAGTGGGCCATGATCAGGGATGCATGCACTGTCCTGGCACCATTTGAGGAGGCCACGAGGATGGTGAGCAGTGACAGTGCATGCATCAGTGGCACTGTCCCTCTTGTCCACCTGTTGGAGCACACGCTGTGTGGTATAATGTACAGGGCACTTGAGGCAGAACAGAGGCAGGAAGAGGAGGACTTCCTTACCTCTCAAGGCCCCCTTTATCCAGACAGTGTTCCTGCTGGCCCGACTATCACACAGGAAGAGGACGAGGAGGAGGAGGATTGTGTCAGCATGGAGGTGGAGCCTGGCACTCAGCATCAGCAGCAGTCTTCAAGGGATCAATTACAGTCCCAAGACACCCATGGACTTGTACGTGGCTGGGAGGAGGTGGCTGCGGATCATGTCGTCCTCAGTGACCCAGAGGACTCCGCACCGAATGCCTCAGCAAACCTACGCTGCATGGCCTCCCTGATCCTGCAAAGCCTGCGTAAGGATCCTCGTATTCATGTGATCAAGGAGAGGGATCATTACTGGCTGGCAACCCTCCTTGATCCATGTTACAAGGGTAAGGTTGCGGACCTTATCTTGCCGTCGCAGAGGGAGCAGAGGATGAGGCACCTTTAGGAGGCCTTGCAGAACGGTCTGTGCAACGCGTTCCCAGAGACTGGGAGGTTACAAATTCCTGGTCCTGGACAACGTGTTGCTGAGGCTTCGGTCAGTCAAAGAAGGAGCGGTGGAGAAGGTGGCCGTCTGACCGATGCATTTAGACAATTTTTTAGTCCGCAGCCCCAAGGTATGATCGGTTCCAGCAACCATTGCCAGCGTCTGGTTTACATGGTGCAGGAATACCTAGGGGCAAGATCAGACTTGGACACCTTTCCCACCGAAAATCCTCTGGGTTGCTGGGTCTTGAGGATAGATCACTGGCCAGAGCTTGCACAGTATGCAATTGAGATACTGGCCTGTCCTGCATCCAGCGTTTTTTCGGAACGCACATTCAGTGCTGCTGGAGGCTTTGTAACCAATCACAGGGTGCGCCTGTCAACCGACTCGGCCGATCGACTGACCTTCATAAAAATTAATCAGTCTTGGATCACCACCAAGCTTCTGATGCTGATGTAACAGAATAATTTTCTTTGAAATGTCAGATCCCTTCAAGACTGCCTATGCTGATGCAGAGTGACTATCTTGTTATGCTGAGTGACTATCCTCTTCCTCCTCAGTAATCATGCTGATAGCTTGAAAGAACATTTTTGGTTCTGGGCACCGCCACCAGTGGCTAAGGCCCAATTTTTCAGCCCCTGTTTAACAGGGGTGTGTATTTACAATTTTTTATGCAATGCTTTGCTGCAGGGCTCATCGCTGCGCTCCAAGTACAGTATCTGTGAGGGGTTGCAGTGTTGTGGCACCAGCACCAATGCCTAAGGCCCAATTTTTCTGCCCCTGTTTAACAGGGGCATGTAATTTCAATTCTTGATCTAATATTTTACAGCTGGGCCCATTCCTGCGCCCACCAAGTGTAACTGTGAGGACTTACAGTGTTGTGGCACCAGCACCACTGCCACCACCAAAGGCCCAATTTTTCAGCCCCTGTTCAAAGGGGGCATGCAATTATAATTCTTGATCTAATAATTCACACCAGGGCGCATTCCTGCGCCCACCAAGAGTAACTGTGAGGGCTTACAGTGTTGTGGCAACACCACCACCACCACCAAAGGCCCAATTTTTCTGCCCCTGTTCAACAGGGGCATGTAATTACAATTCTTGATCTAATATTTCACAGCTGGGCCCATTCCTGTGCCCACCAAGAGTAACTGTAAGGACTTACAGTCTTGTGGCACCAGCACCATCGCCAGGGGAGGACTGGCAGCCTTAGGCCTGGGGGGCAAATCCAGTCAAGTGGCCCATTAAACCACCAAATCAGCTCACTATCACCAGTGTCCATCCAAAGCAGCCTCACCAGTGCCCATCCAAAGCAGCCTCACCAGTGCCCATCAATGAAGCCTCGCCAGTGTCCATCAATGCAGTCTGTTTATTGCATGGGGATTAGAGAGAGAAGAGCCGCCGGATTACACAGAGTGGAGATCTACTGCCTACCCGGTGTGGCTGCTGTCATACGAAGTCCCGCCTCCAGGACCGGCTTCTATGATAGACATCACCAGTGTGCTGTCTATCATAGGAGCCGGTCCAGGACTTCGTATGACAGCAGCCGTCGGGTAAGCGGGAGGTTCCCGCTCTGTGTAATCCAGCGGCGCTTGCCCCCCTTCCCTTCTGAGACAGCCCAATAGGCCTAGCAGGACCCATGGTAGGGCTGGCCCTGGGCGCTCTCCCTCTGCCTCAGCTCACGGTGCACCCTCCCAGGATTGGCCCTGCAAAGTGGGGACAGAATCGGGCACGGACTTGGTCCGGGGACAGTGTCCTCAGTCCGGGGACTGTCCCGGGAAACCGGGGACATCTGGTCACCCTAGGCTAGTAGCCAGCAGACCCAACAGGCCACGGTCAGCTCCCAGCAGGACCCAGAGGCCAGCGGCCAGCAGGACTTACAGGCCAGCGGCCAGCAGGACCCATGGGTCAGTGGCCAGCAGGACACACAGGTCGTTTTTTCTGGCTGCGCTGCTCTCAGTTCTCCGCGTGGACTACTTAGCAGTGCTGATATGCACTGGTAGGTGGCACTGGTGGGCACAACTTAGCAGCAGTGGGTCTGGAGTGTGCGGGACTGATGTCCCGTTTACACAAGACGATAAACGACTTTTTTTTCTCCTCACCCTGTCAGCATGAGGGGAACAAAATGCCAATTACCAGCTTCTGTTTTCATCACATGATCAGCTGTCATTGGCTGACAGCTGATCACATGGTAAGGGGCCTATATCTGCCCCTCACTCCGATCTGTGATCAGCCGAGTCTCATGGACTCACTGATCACAGGGCATGCCACGTGCGCCCCACACGTTAGGTATCTATTTACTTGGCATAATCTTTCACATTATACAAAAAAATTGGGCTAATGTGTGTGTTTTTTTTTTTTATTATTCATGACAGTGTATTTTCCCAAAGAAATTGCATTTGAAAAACCGATGTGACATAAAATATTGCAACAATCGCCATTTTATTCTCTAGGGTTTCTGCTAAAAAAATACATATATATATGTTTGGGGGTTCTAAGTAATTTTCTAACAAAAATACAGATTTTTGACAAGTGTCAAAAAAAGGTTTAGGCATGAAGGGGTTTATAATATCAGCTCCCAGCATGAAACAATGAGAAGGAAGAGAGAAATCTTTATTTTCAATAAAAAAAAACACATTCACCAAAAAAACTTACATTATCTCTGCTCTGCTCTCTCACCTCATGGAGTGACAGTCTGCTCCCCGAAGCCTCTCGTCCGTCCTCGTCCTCGTGCCGTGTGGGCAGGCTGGGGAGTTTCTTCCCCCAGGGACTGCTACTGGGCTGCTGGCGATAGGGACTACATGTCCCACGATGCTTTGCAGCTGCTGGAGGCCTGGCTGATGGGCACCCTCCACCTACCAATGAGGAAGCAGGGGAGGGAACAGATTGGGCGGCCGGGCTCTGCGAGCGGAGCCCGCACATGCTGCAGTGTTTGGAGGAGAGGGAGGGGGAAATCCCCCGCAGGAGCTGACAGGCTGGCTCTCACTCCTCTGTCGGTGGATTAGTGTGAGCGCGACCGACAGGGAGTCAGTCAGGCACTCAGTCTGAGTGCCACTTGAGCTTCAGCACTTCTCCCTCTGCCTCAGCTCATGGCCCCTGCCCTGACCCGACTTCCTCCGGGAAAAAAAAAACGTGAGCGCCTGCGGGCAGCCGCCGGTCGTTATGCATATAAGTTAGGGCAGCCTAGGGGGAAATTGCCACCCGGCCCATCCCGCCCCTGACCACCGCCACCACCAAAGGCCCAATTTTTCTGCCCCTGTTCAACAGGGGCATGTAATTACAATTCTTGATCTAATATTTCACATCTGGGCCCATTCCTGTGCCTAAAAAAGAATAACTGTGAGGACTTACAGTCTTGTGGCACCAGCACCACCGCCACCACCAAAGGCCCAATTTTTCTGCCCCTGTTCAATAGGGGCATGTAATTACAATTCTTGATCTAATATTTCACAGCTGGGCCCATTCCTGTGTCCACCAAGAGTAAGTGTGAGGACTTACAGTCTTGTGGCACCAGCACCACTACTGTTCAGAGTATATAGGGCCTTTTTTAAACTTGGGTGCAGGGTTCCCCTTAATATCCGTACAAGACCCAAAGGGGCTGGTAGTGGGGTTGGGGGGTACCCATGCAATTTTTCTCAATGATTTTCATCCATATTGCCGAGACCAGACATTACATTAAAGCCGCAAGCAGTTTTAAATTACTTTTTTTCCTTTAGAAATGTCATTTTGTGCAGGGACAGTTCTAAACACGGGAAACACGTGGCACTTCACAGGCATACTTTAGACACCCCCCATGTACGATATTTAAAGGAATATTTCACATTTTTTTTTCACTTTATGCATCATTAAAATCACTGCTCCCGAAAAAAATGCCATTTTTAAAACCTCGTTTTGCATTGATACATGTCCCCTGGGGCAGGACCCGGGTCCCCAAACCCTTTTTAGGACAATAACATGCATATTAGCCATTATAATTAGCACTTTAGATTTCGAACGTTCGCGTCCATTGTATTTAATAGGGTTCTAAAGTTCGCGCAAACTTTCGGTCCGTTCGCAGGTTCTGGTGCGAACCGAACCGGGGGTGTTCGGCTCATCCCTAGTCTTCAACATGCCCAATCATGCTGAGGTGTGGAGCAGCCAATCCTGGGAGAGTTGGAGCAGAAAGGAGGAGGGTATCTGAGGTACACAGAAAGCCTCTCTCAGGCTCCTGCATGAGATATGCAAATCACCTGCCACTCACAGCAAGGGGGAAGAACTGAGTCCTATTTCTCTGTGTGTCTGTTTTTATCTCAAAAAGATAAGAGGATTGCTCACAGCTGGATTAAATCTTCGTGGCCAGACAGGGCACAGATGACATGAAATCCTATCCTCTAAAAGGTGCAAGCCTTAATTAAACTTTTTTTTTACGGGTTTACATTCACTTTAACCACTTCAATACTAGGTTTCGCACTTTGAATGACAATTGCGCAGACATATAACACTGTACCCAAACAAAATTTTCATAATCTTCCCACAAATACAGCTTTCTTTTGGTAGTATTTTATCACCACTGAGGTTTTTATTTTTTGCTAAACAAACTAAAAAATACCGTCATTTTTGAAAAAAAAACTAATGAGCACTTATTACAGCACTGATGGGCACTACTTTTTGAAAAAAAAAAGGTTTTTCTTAGTTTCTGTCATAAAATTTTGTTTTCTCCTTCACTGGTGGGTGCTGATGAGGCGGCACAGATGGGCACTGATGAGTTGGCACTGATAAGGTGGCATTGATGGGCACAGGTGAGGAGGCACTTGATATGTAGAATTGATATGCAGCACTGATGGGCACTGATATACAGCACTGATGGGCAGTGATAGGCGGCACTGATGGGCACTGATAGGTGGCACTGATGGGCACTGACAGGCGGCACTGATGGACACTGACCGGCAGCACTGATGGGCACTGATAGGTGGCACTGATAGGTGGCACTGATTGGCACTGACAGATGGCACTGATGGACACTAATAGATGGCACTGATGGGCAGCAATGATGATGAGGTACTGACAGGTGTTACTGCTGGGCACTGGTTGGCATTGTGGTGGGCACTAATTGGCACTGTGGTTGGCACTGAGAGACTTTATTGAGGGGGCACTGCTGACAACTGTTGGGCACTGATTGGCACATCTGATGAGGGCTGTGCTGACAATCAATGTGCTGATTATCAGCACAGACCCCCCTCTGACAGGGAGAGTTACCATTTAGCTCTCCCTGTCAGCACGAACTGAGGAATGCCATTTACCGGCACTTCCTGGTTCACAAGATGATCAGCTGTGATTGGTCACAGCTGATCACGTGGTAAAAAGCCTCTGTCAGAGGCTCCTTACCATGATCGGAAACGCAGCGTGTCAGACTAACACGCCGCACTCGCGATCGCCGCGCGGTGTGCCCCTGCTGGATGTCATATGTTGCCCAGTCAGGATAACAGAACCACTTCCCGTCCATCAATCTGCTATAGGCCGGGGGAAAGTGGTAATGAAATCCATAGGTGTACGCAGTGGGTGTGCCAGGTGTGCCTGGGCACACCTCAATCACCCTGAGCAGTGTAGATTTCCCTAAAGTCCACTGCGCTACTGACACCGTTCACTGTTCTACTGACTGACACCATCCACTGTCCTACTGACACGTAAACTGCTCTACTGACACCGCCCGGATCCTCCTCTTCTTGGGTCCCTCTTTGCTGCTCCTGGCCCCTCCCTCCTATAGAGTGCCCCCACAGCAAACAGCTTTCAATGGGGGCACTGGAGCTGAGTCACAGCTCTGTATGTCCATTCAGACACGGAGCCCTGACCTGGACCCGCCTCTCTCCCCTGATTGGCTGACTGACTTTGATTGACAGCCAATACTGCCGCTCCTGTTTATAAGCCTATCAGGAGGAGTGTCCTAAATATCTTAGACAGTCATGGACATCGCTGGAGAGAGATTGGGCTCAGGTGAGTAATTAGGGTTGTGCTGTTGAGGCTGCTACACACAAAAGGTTTTTTATCTTAATGCATACAATGCATTAAGATAAAAAACCTTCTGCCTGCACAACTCCTTTAACCAGTGAGTCTCTAATTTGGTCAGGGTTATTAGAGTTCAGGGCAGCATGACTCATACAGACAGCTTTCTGGTGCCTCCCCTGGTTCTAGAAAGTTGGAGAACATTCTAGAGACTAGAGGGCAGAGGCTAGGAGGGTTGCTCTGCATATTTAGGGGAGCTTAGCCAATCCCCAGGTGGTGGGCCTGGTAGGGAACTAAGTTAGCCCATAAATATGGATAAGTCATGCTGGGAGAGGAGTTGGGCAGAAGATGGAGATGCAGTGCTGAGGAGACTGTCGGTGGTCCTCGAGGGACCCCTGCTGGGGAGAGGTTCTACCTCAGATTGGGGCTCAGGTGCTGGCCTGAAAGGATCCTACCACAGAAAAAGTTGGAAGGGGGCTTTCCTGAGAGGCAGCGTGAGTACTACAGCATGGTACAGGGACTTACAAGGGGAGAGACTGCTACATATAGCAGGTCTCTGTTGAAGACAGCAGTGTGCTTACGTCTTCTTTATCCTTGCCCTGAGAGATCTCCAGAGAGTCAGTCGGGTAGACTGGTGAAGAGAGTTGGTGGGGTGGACTGGTGAAGAGAAGCAGCCAGGTGGGCTGGTGAAGAGGCAACCAGGTGGGCTAGCGTTTCCTGCAGTTGGTAGAGCTGGGACCAGGGTCTACAAGAGGGTGGAGGTACTTCAGGATGCAGTTCACACTACGCTTTGCTACTTACTAAAGGGACTGAGAGTTCCTATCCTGCAAGGGGCTGTTGTTAATGTAACAGAGACTGTTAGCTTGTACAGAAGAATCAACTGGAGCTATACAGAGGATTCAATCAGAATTGTATATAGGGAGGAAGTTCACCCTGGTTTTGTCACTATCAAGTTGGACATCCCATATTGCCTATCCCCATCCAAGTTATTATCCCCTAATAAAAACACAAAACAAAAGGACTGTTCACTGTGTCTGGATTAAAGCTGAAAATGTTATGTGCCTGTCTATGCAGCAGTGGGGAACCCTATCACCTGCAACCCCTATGGATGACAACACTGAAGAAATTACACTTTGCTACAATGTAAAGTAGTGAGTGTACCACTGGCAACAAAAGTGAGTACACCCCTAAGTGAAAATGTCCATATTAGGCCCGATTAGCCATTTTCCCTCCCCCGTGTCATGTGACTCGTTACAAGGTCTCAAGTGTGAATGGGGAGCAGATGTGTTAAATTTGGTGTTATCGCTCTCACTCTCTCATACTGGTCACTGGAAGTTCAACATGGCACCTCATGGCAAAGAACTCTCTGAAGATCTGAAAAAATGAATTGTTGCTCTAAATAAAGATGGCCTAGATTATAAGAAGATTGCCAAGACCCTGAAACTGAGCTGCAGCACGGTGGCCAAGACTAGGGATGGGCCGAACACCCCCCTGGTTAGGTAAGCACCAGAACATGCAAACAGGCAAAATATTTGTGTGAACATGCGAACCCTATATGGGACATGAACATGAAAACTCAAAAGTGCTAATTTTAAAGGCTTATATGCAAGTTATTGCCATAAAAATTGTCTGCCTGTAAAGTGGCGCATCTGTCTGATGTGTACAACAGTGCCACAGCAAAATTACATTTCTAAAGGATAAAATGTCATTTAAAATTGCTTTCAGCTGTAATGTATTGCCGGCTCCCGGCAATATAGATAAAAAAACAAGGAAAAAAATCAGCGTGGATTCCACCACAGTCCATACCAGGCCCTTTGGGTCTGGTATGGATTTTAAGGGGAACTCCACGCCATTTTTCTTTTTAAAGAAACAGAGTGGGATCCCCCTCAAAATCCATACCAGGCCCTTGGGTCTGGCTTAGATTTTAGGGGAAACTCTATGCCAAAATGTTAAGAAAAATTGCAGAGGGATCACCCCCAAAATCCATACCAGACCCTTATCCGAGCAAGCAGCCTGGCAGGCCAGGAAAGGGGGGGGGGCGAGTGCGCGCCCACCCTCCTGAACCATACCAGGCTTGCCCTCAACATGTGGAGGGTGGCTGTGTGTTGAATTATTTTGAGGGGACAGCAAATTTACACTGTTATACAAGCTGTACACTCACTATTTTGTAGCAAAGTGTAATTTCTTCAGTGTTGTCACATGAAAAGATATAATAAAATATTTACAAAGATGTGAGGGGTGTACTCACTTTTGTGAGATACTGTGTGTATATATATATATATATATATATATATATGAGCTTGAGCTTAGGGTTGCACACCCTAATGCAATAGGCTGTGCACACCTATGATTAAATCAACATTAGTGCACATCATGGTGATGCCAGGGATAGAGAAAAATAGCTGTAGACATAACAAAGAGGATTATATTAGTAAATGACAGGTTAGGTAACTTTCAAGTTATCGTTTCTGTTTGTTAAGTCATGAGGCTTTGGCATGTCTTTGTGAAGAAACATCTCAGAAAACGAGATGTTCTCTCTTAAACCCCTAGGCATGTGAATCTGTGCAGAACGGCCGTAAAGTATAGACAAGATGGGCGATAGCCAAGCGCTGTTACATAATTCAATTTTGGAGAGCAGCAGAAAGTTTGAGAAACAATTCTCATGTTGAAGTGCATGCCTGTCTTCAACATTACTGACAAGGATAAATAAAGAAAAAAAAATCTATGTACAGTGGAACCTCAGGTTGCGAGTAACGCGGTTAATGAGCGTTTCGCAATATGAGCACTGTATTTAAAAAAATCGTGACTCGGTTTGCAAGTGTTGTCTCGCAAAATGAGCAAGATTCAGGCCAAAGCAGTGTGCAGTACCGCTTTTGGCCTGAGGTGGGGGGGCGCCGGAGCCGATCAGAGCCGAACGGCGGCGTTCGGAAATGCACAGAAAGGCCCGAGGACAGCACGGCTGACCTTGGCAAATCTAGGGTAGGAAGTCTTTCCGAGGTTTGCCAAGGTCAGCCAAAGTGTCCTCGGGCCTTTTCGGCCGTTTCTGAGGCTCTCCGGGGCCCCCCCACCTCTGGCCGCATGCGGTATTGCATCCCATTGAAGTCAATGCGGAACAAATTATTTTTGTTTCCATTGACTTCAATGGGGAAACTCGCTTTCATATACGAGTACTTTGGATTACGAGAATTCTCCTGGAACGGATTATGCTCGTAATCCGAGGTTCCACTGTAATGAAAAATACTGGCTTGTTCCCAGAAGACGTCTGAGACTCCCTATTAAATGTAAACATTCTACTCAGCTAAATGCGTAAAACAAATCCAAAGGGTATATCAGCTTTCACAATTATTTAAAATGCAAGTGCATGTGTTTGTATCAGGATGTTTCAGTATTCTCAGTGCTTAGTTTACACAACATAATATTCTAATTATTGATTTGTGGCATTTCAAAAAGTTTTACTTATGAACTTGTGGTACGGCATATTCCTGGATTCCAAGAATCCTAATGTTGTCATTACTAATCCTTGTTTTAAACAGTAGTTTTCAGGTTATATCAGGTAACGCTTGATTTCCAAGAATACAGATACTGGAAAATGTATTCAAAATATGAATTAACGTCTACACACCCATTTAATGAAACATGTTTCTGGGTATCTGAATATTAAATTAGCTTTTTTATACATTTTACACAGCAGCATTTAGCGCTAGATAAAGACCAACTCCGTGCAGGAAAAAAAAATCCCTTGCAGTTAACCTGTGTCCGTACAACGGAGAGGAAAAACACCTACCTGATCCTCTCCTTCCCCGGCAGACAGTGTTAACTCCCTTGAACTGGCAGTGGACAGTCCCTTGTTGTCCTCACATCCAGAGCAGGATGATGTTGGGACTCTAGACCTCTAGCCCCGGGGGTGCAGAAGCTGCAGAGACTAGTCTAGCTGCGGGGAGGGATAGAGGATCTGGTGAGTGTATTTCCTTTTATTGTTCCCCTAGACATAAATGAACCCCATTGCAAGGGGTAACTTTTTGTTTGTATGAAGTTGGGCTTTCAGTATACATATTTTTTTGCAGGTCTCATGTACCAAAGTCCAACCAATGCCTGTTTCATGAACTTGGTGCTACGGGCATAAGGCTGGGAGGAATGTGGGAGTCTTACACATCATAGAATTGCAAGGGTTTAAATGAAAGCAATAGCTGCCATGAGCTTGCTACCACTTTATTCACCTGGCTTTCTGGCAAAAGTGATCTGGGCAGCTATAAAGGACCATCCCCCCTACGCCCAGCGGTTCCCGATCCGATATGGCTCCTCCTGGAAACCTGCAATCACAAAACAAAGTGTCAGAATGACAAATAGAAGGAGAGGTAGGAATAGATGTTCCTTTTGAACAGAATAAATAATCACCTCTCAGCACTTATGGGTTGGAAGCTGTTCAACCAGGGGCAGAGAAAGTAGCATATCAAGCACAGTTTGGGGTCTCATAGACCTCTGAAGTCTCCATAAATAATACCTGCCACCTGCCTAATACCCAAAGCAATAACAAGTAAAAAAAATAGGTTTACAAAATAGGTAAATTGGCTCTAGTATGAATGTGAGTTAATAAACCCGATTTTTTTTTTTTTTTTTTGCTGTCACAATGTAGAGTATAAGATTTCCTATCATTTGTGACAGGTCTTGCCACAAAGAGTTAATCCAGCTCTGAGCAATCCTCTTTTATTGTTCAGTGAGATAAAACGGATAAACAGAGAAAAACCTTTGTCCGTTCCGCCCCCTTGCTTTGAGTGACAGGTTATTTACATATCTTGTGCACTAGCTTTAGACAGGCATTATTTTTTAATTCCCACTCCCACGCCTTTTCTGAAGTCATGTGGTTACTTTTCTGGACTTTGACTGGATGTTAGTGATCATAGCAGAAGGAATACACAGGAGAAAATGCATGTTGACAAGGGGAGTGTAGAGGTGGGCGGGGAGTCTACTGACATCACGACTCCACCCACCGAGCTCCAGACAACAGATCCACCCACAGAATCTGCAGTTTTTCAGTTCTTATAACAGACAGAGGGGAGACATTTGACAGATAAGGATACATGCAGGAGGCATGTATATCCTTATAGATCAGCACTATGGCAGTAGTTTAGAAAGGATGAGAGCGGGTTTACATCCACTTTAAGGACCTTAGATTGTAAGCACCTTGAGGACAGGGACTAATGTGACTGTATAATACATATGTAAAGAGCTGCATACATTGATGGCACTATATAAGTATCTGAAATAAATAAAATAAATATATTTAAAAAAAGTAAATCCTCCGCCTCTATGAATGCAATTGCATTTATAGAGCGTTCAAGCAGTGGTGTATTTAATGAAACATGTTTGTGGTGCACATGGGTGCATTGTGTGCAGTGCACACAGAACCTGAGGGGGGGCCCACTGTGCTCTGACCCACAGTGCACCCATGGATGACCCGCACCTGTCACTCTCTGGCTCCTGACACACTTACCGTGTACATAGTACATACATCAGGATAAATTCTCCTCCCTCTCTCAAACTGTCAGCACTCTCTGGCGCTCCCGTTGCGTGTGCTCCAGCACTGGCAGAAAATATACAGGGGTGGAGGTGGAGCTGTCATTGACAAGTGCTGGTTGGATGGGAGCTCATTGCCTGAGCTCGGAGATCCCACCAGGAGTCAGAACACTGTGTGATTAAAATATCATGACCAGAGAGGTATTAGTGATGTCTTGAGGAGGAAGAGAGGTGTGTAAGGCACCTTTCACATGGGCTGCCTGATTAGGTCTGCCTGTCAGTTTTTACCCCAGTCTTTTCTATGGAGCGGCGGATGTCAGTGGACACACATCCGCTGAGTCGCTGACACCCGCTGCCATCCGATCCTGTCCACCAAACACAGATGAATGGTGGTCCTATTCCCCATCTGGGACCAGATCAAATGGCATCAGATGGAAACAAACAGGCGGTCCGTTATTGCCCAAGGATTGCCCCATAGAGGAAAGCGGGACTGTGTCCATGTCCGCTCTGCATAGCGAAGCGGACACGGACCTGTCATCCACGTGCTCAGTGGGAATCAGCAGAGAGATCCCTCTCTGAGCACATGGAAGGGGCCTAAGGGTCCGCCAGGGTGAGGGACAGTTCCAGAGCCTCTGGACAGATAACATGGAGGAGATGCCAGTAGGGCTCATGTATGCTACTGTTAGCAGGAGGGTCCCCGAAGGGCATTGTCATGGTCATACAGAGAGATGATATGACAGGGGAGTTTTTTTGTACTCTGCTCGGTGCTCACAGGACAGCCATGTGGTCATCTATGGCCAGACCAGGTATGTGTGAGGGAATGGTGTCCAGCACTGCACTAATACTAAATCCAGGCAGCTCTGTGACTTCCCTATTACACGTCTTATTGGACAAAGTAGGGTGAATATTTTTAATCAGGGCTGAAGTTCAGAACTAAATGACTTTGCCAGTGATTAAAGTGATTGTAAAGTCTCAGGTTTGATAAATAGTTGTTTACATATCACGTGACATAAACATTTTGAAATTTCTAACTTTTTAGTTTTAAAATCCTGTATGTGTATTTTAGCATGTGTGTACAGTGCCTTGAAAAAGTATTCATACACCTTGAAATTTTCCACATTTTGCCATGTTACAACGAAAAACTGAAATGTATTTTATTGGGATTTTATGTGATAGACCAACACAAAGTGGCACATAATTGTGAAGTGAAAGGAAAATGATAATTGGTTTTCAATTTTTTTTACAAATAAATATTTGAAAAGTGTGGCGTGCATTTGTATTCAGCCCCCTTTACTCTGATACCCCTAACTAAAATCTAATGGAACCAATTGCCTTCAGAAGTCACCTAATTAGTAAATAGACTCCACCTGTGTGTAATTTAATCTCAGTATAAATACAGCTGTTCTGTGAAGCCCTCAGAGGTTTTTTAGAGAACCTTAGTGAACAAACAGCATCATGATGACCAACTAAAACACCAGACAGGTCAGGGATAAAGTTGTAGAGAAGTTTAAAGCAGGGTTAGGTTATAAAAAAAGATTCCAAGTTTTGAACATCTAA
Organism: Rana muscosa; assembly: GCA_029206835.1. NCBI lineage: Eukaryota > Metazoa > Chordata > Amphibia > Anura > Ranidae > Rana > Rana muscosa. The sequence goes on from CM055121.1 coordinate 846,571,554, forward strand.
CGGAGCACTGTTCAATCCATCATCTGAAAATGGAAAGAGTATGGCACAACTGCAAAACCCCCAAGACATGGTCATCCACCTAAACTGACAGGCCGGACAAGGAGAGAAATAATCAGAGAAACAGCCAAGAGGCCCATAGTAACTCTGGAGGAGCTGCAGAGATCCACAGCTCAGGTGGGAGAATCTGTCCACAGGATAACTACTAGTCGTGCACTCCACAAATCTGTCCTTTATGGAAAAGTGGCAAGAAGAAAGCCATTGGTGAAAGAAAGCCATAAGGAGTCCAGTTTGCAGTTTGCGAGAAGCCATGTGGGGGACACAGAAAACATGTGGAAGAAGATGCTCTGGTCAGATGAGACCAAAATTAACTTTTTGCCTAAAAGCAAAAAGCTATGTGTGGTGGAAAACTAACACTGAACATCACCCTGAACACACCATCTTCAACAGGGACAGGGAAGCTGGTCAGAGTTGATGGGAAGATGGATGGAGCCAAATACAGGGCAATCTTATAAGAAAACCTGTTAGAGTCTGCAAAAGGCTTGAGACTGAGGCAGAGGTTCACCTTCTAGCAGGACAACGACTCTAAACATACAGCCAGAGCTACAATGGAATGGTTTAGATCAAAGCATATTCATGTGTTAGAATGGCCCAGTCAAAGTCCAGACCTAAATCTAATTGAGAATCTGTGGCAAAACTTGAAAATTGCTGTTCATAGACACTCTCGATCAAAATGTGACAGAGCTTGAGCTATTTTGCAAAGAAGAATGGGCAAAAATGTCACTCTCTAGATGTTCAAAGCTGGTAGACGCATTTCTAAAAAGACTTGCATCTGTAATTGCAGCGAAAGGTGCTTCTACAAAGTTTTGACTCAGGGGCTTTATCACAAATGCACACCACACTTTTCACAGATTTATATGTAACACATTTTGAAAACCATTTATCATTTTTCTTCCACTTGACAATTTTGTACCACTTTGTGTTGGTCTATCACAATAAATCCCAATAAAATACATTTATGCCGCGTACACACGACCGTTTTTAATGACGAGAAAAATGTCATTTTTTAAAATGGTCATTAAAAATGATTGTGTGTGGGCTTTCCAGCATTTTTCCCGACGAGAAAAACGCTGAGAATCACGACGGGAAAAATTGGGACTAGAGTTGAGCGGACACCTGGATGTTCGGGTTCGACGGGTTCGGCCGAACTTCGAAAAAAAGTTTGGGTTCGGGACCGAACTTTAACCCGAACCCGAACCCGAACCCCATTGAAGTCAATGGGGACCCGGACTTCTAAGGACTAAAAAGGCTCTAAAAAAGTAATGGAAAGGGCTAGAGGGCTGCAAATGGCAGCAAAATGTTGTTAAGAGCATGGCAAGTGCTCTGCAAACAAATGTGGATAGGGAAATAACTTAAAATAACATAAAAAAAATAAAAAATAAAAAAATATGCTGGAGGCCCCCTTTTCAGCAGAAGAGGTACGGGAAGTCATTAAGAACCTCAGAAACTCAACGGCACGATGCCACACATATGGTGGGAATGCCCCAGAATACGCCCTTTCTGGAATAAATTAATAAATTTAATGGATAAGCTAGTGGGAAAATAAAATACTTTGAAATAAAAATGTAGCCGGGTGCTATATTTAAGGGAAGTGTTTGAGTGGTAAATAGGCTCAAACACACTAATTCTGTAGGATTCATGGACCATTTTGTCCTCGGGGGACAGTATTGGTGTGCAGTTCCCTGCGGCCTACAGGTGGCGCTGCCATGGTAGGCTAGGGTTGAACCGCCGATACAGTGCTGTGCCTTTTGTGTCCCCTCTTGGCAGTAGTACAGCGGGCGGGGAACCTGCTGTGCATGCTGGGAGAGCTTATAGAAGGGGCAGACCTTTGGCCTGGGGGCTGATGTCCAGTGGGGTCCACGCCCAGGTGCCTTCGGCCTGGGTGCATGTGTTCCTGTTCCATCTCGGGTACCTTTAGCCCGGGGTGAGGTACTATCCTGGAGTTCCTGCTGCCCTGGGTATGGAGGCCTAGGTGCGGGAGTAAAGCCTGGAGTCCAGAGCCTTCGTCTGGAGTCCGCTAAGGGTCAAGGAGTCTTAGGGTGCCGCCTCGTGTAGGGGACCATGTTCCAGGGAAGGGAGGATCATTCTGATGGACCGATGCGGGAGTCACGGTGAAGGAAGGGTCTGTTGACTCCCTGGAGAGATGTCTTCCCCTTGATATGGGCTAGGTTCGTAGAAGGAGAAGCTCAAGGTCAGCTTGACTGTATCAGAGGCCTTATTCACCCGGCCCGTGGCAGGGGCCTTATACACCCTGGTCTGTGGCAGTTACCAAAGTTCTCCAGGTCCGTGGCAGGGGCCTTGTACACCCGGTCTGTGGCAGAGACCAACTTCAAGGTCTGTGGCAGAGACCGTGCACCTAAAACTGTTTGAGAAACCTAAGCAGTGAAGTGAATGTGCTACGTTTGTGCCTGGACCTCCTCCACACCTTAAGCTGTCCTGTTTCTTTGCTCTAACCTTTTCTATCCGAGTAGAGTTTATTTTGCCATGAGAGAATAAGAGTTGTAATTTCAGCTGGTGTGGACATTGACTTTACTGGGAATTAAAGGACTTGCCTCTACCTACAGTAGAGGTGAGAATCATCCTCTGGAGGAGTTTTGACTCCGGCTGTAGACACGGCCCGTCAAGTACACCGCTCAACCTCTTTATATAGGAGGGTACGGGCTGGTAGTGCGGTGTGCCTTTCTCCCTCCTGCGAGGAGCCAACAACATAAAGGCAGGTAAGGGGGAAAGGATCTGTGCGCTACAAAAAAATAAAATAAAAATTATAATCTTGACCTAGGAGGACGAGGTCCATATGGAGTAGGAGGTTGAGGTAGCGGAAGATGTGGCTGTGTAGGTGGAAGCGGCGGTGGAGGAGGACGAGGTAGCCAACACTGACTTAAAAATACAACAATGGCTGGGTAAGGCCAGTGATGTGTCGAATTCTGTCCCCCGTCGAATAGTGTCCACCCTGTACTGCGCTTGCTCAGTATGTAGGACAAGAGGATTTCGAAAATCTCCCAAGATGAACGGCGCCTGCGTGGTGAGTTCAGGTGAAGGCCACACCATCCGTGGTTCAAGCCGAGCCAAGTGAGGCCGTGCCCGAAGCGTGGCGATCGAAGCGAGCCCGTGAGGGGCCCTGTTACTATGTGCTACCGTATGTCCACTTGGATGTTGGGGCTTGAACCTGCACTCACGGCGCAGGCGCCGTTCATCTTCGGAGATTTTGTGAATCTCCTTGTCCTCTGTACTGCGCAAGCGCTGCGCCTTCGCAGTAAGGGCCGGACACAATCCGATGGCCGGACAGTTTTTGTCACAACACCGGTATACATGTCTATTCTGCAGAAGGTACGGACAAGTCCTGTGGGATCCATGCCTGGTTCATTTTAATGAACGTGAGCTTGTCCACATTGGCTCTGGACAGGCGGCTGCGCTTGTCTGTGATAACGCCCCCTGCCGTGCTAAATACACGTTCAGATAATACACTGGCTGCAGGGCAGGCCAGCACCTCCAAGGCATAAAGGGCAAGCTCAGGCCATGTGCCCAATTTGGAGACCCAGAAGTTAAAGGGGGCAGACCCGTCATCCAGTACGTGTAGGCCTGTGGACACATACTGCTCAACCATGTTGGTGCGTCTACCAGCGTGCGCTTGTACTCGCGCATCTTACGATCCCGCTCCAGTGAGGGAATTAAGGACGGTACGTTGTCCTTGTAACGGGGATCCAGCAGGGTGGCCACCCAGTAATCAGCACCAGTTAAAATGTGGGCAACTCGGCGGTCATTGCGGAAACACTGCAGCATGTAATCGCTCATGTGTGCCAGGCTGCCCAGAGGCGAAGAAAAGCTGTCCTTTGTGGGAGGTGTATCGTCTGTGTCCTCTGTATCCCCCCAGCCACGCACCAGTGATGGCCACAAGCTGGTCTGGGTGCCACCCTGCTGTGAAAATGGCTCCTCCTCCTCCTCCTCCATCTCCTCCTCCACCTCGTCATCCTCCAGAACTGTGCCCTTTCTGCCGGACAATTGTGTACCTGGCGTTTGTTGGTGCAGGAACCCACCCTCGTAGCCACTTGTGAAAGACTGCCCTGAAAGCCTTTGAAATGATCCTGCTTCCTCCTCCTCCTCCTCATCCTCCTGTGCCACATCCTCTTCCATCATCGCCCGAAGCGTATTTTCAAGGAGGCATAGAACTGGGATAGTAACGCTGAGAACGGCGTCATTGGCACTGGACATGTTGGTGGAGTACTCGAAACAGCGCAACAAGGCACACAGGTCTCGCATGGAGGCCCAGTTATTGGTGGTGAAGTGGTGCTGTTCCGCAGAGCGACTCACGCGTGATTGCTGCAGCTGAAACTCCACTATCGCCTGCTGCTGCTCGCACAGTCTGGCCAGCATGTGCAAGGTGGAGTTCCACCTTGTGGGCACGTCACATATGAGGCGGTGAGCGGGAAGGCCGAAGTTACGCTGCAGCGCTGACAGGCGAGCAGCAGCAGGGTGAGAACGCCGAAAGTGCGCACACACAGCCCGCACTTTCTGCAGCAGCTCTGGCATATTGGGGTAATTTTTAAGGAACCTCTGGACCACCAAGTTCAGCACATGCGCCAGGCAAGGGATGTGCGTCAAACCGGCTAGGCCCAGAGCTGCTACGAGATTTCGCCCATTATCGCACACCACCAGGCCGGGCTTGAGGCTCACTGACAGCAACCACTCATTGGTCTGTTGTTCCATGTCCCTCCACAACTCCTGCGCGGTGTGGGTTTTTTCCCCCAAACAGGAAAGTTTTAAAACTGCCTGCTGTCGTTTACCCCTGGCTGTGCTGAAGTTGGTGGTGAATAGGGATGGGCCCGGTGCTCGATTCGAACCCATGTTCGAATCGAGCATCGGGCGTTCGCTCGCTCGTCGAGCCCAGAACTATTTGGGCCGTTCGCATCACATTCGTGTGATGCGAGCGGCCCCGCAATGCATTGCGGCCGGCGCGGCCGGCGCAGTGCATTGCTGGCTGATGATTGGCCAAGCATGCACTGTGACCCCGCATGCTTGGCCAATCACAGCGCCCGAAACTCGGAGAGCAATAATTGGCTACAGGCAGGACGGCTGTAGCCAATTACAGCTCAGGGGCTTTAGTACACGCCCCACCATTTAAAAGGCCGCCACGCCATCGGCCCCGGTCACATGAGTTCCGGCTTTAGGAGAGATTAGTCTGCTGATTCTGTCTTTGCTTGATACTGAAAGATTTGCTCTTCTTTGCTAAACCATTGGCTATTTCTTTGCTAAACCATTGCTACCTAAGTCATTGATCGTTCATTGCTGCTGATTGCACAGTTAGTGTGTTATTAGCTGCTGCTGGGGATTAGTCTGGTGCGTGCTTACTGTTAGTACAGTATTGCAGTAGTACCAACCGCAGTGCTGTTAGCACAGCATTGCACCCCAACAGCACCCATAGGACTTCTAGTGTGTTAGTGGCAGCAAACAGAGCTCCTATATTTTCTTCTCAGCAGCACCCATAGGACTTCTAGTGTGTTAGTGGCAGCAAACAGAGCTCCTATATTTTCTTCTCAGCAGCACCCATAGGACTTCTAGTGTGTTAGTGGCATCACACAGAGCTCCTATATTTTCTTCTCAGCAGCACCCATAGGACTTCTAGTGTGTTAGTGGCATCACACAGAGCTCCTATATTTTCTTCTCAGCAGCACCCATAGGACTTCTAGTGTGTTAGTGGCAGCAAACAGAGCTCCTATATTTTCTTCTCAGCAGCACCCATAGGACTTCTAGTGTGTTAGTGGCAGCAAACAGAGCTCCTATATTTTCTTCTCAGCAGCACCCATAGGACTTCTAGTGTGTTAGTGGCAGCAAACAGAGCTCCTATATTTTCTTCTCAGCAGCACCCATAGGACTTCTAGTGTGTTAGTGGCAGCAAACAGAGCTCCTATATTTTCTTCTCAGCAGCACCCATAGGACTTCTAGTGTGTTAGTGGCAGCAAACAGAGCTCCTATATTTTCTTCTCAGCAGCACCCATAGGACTTCTAGTGTGTTAGTGGCAGCAAACAGAGCTCCTATATTTTCTTCTCAGCAGCACCCATAGGACTTCTAGTGTGTTAGTGGCAGCAAACAGAGCTCCTATATTTTCTTCTCAGCAGCACCCATAGGACTTCTAGTGTGTTAGTGGCAGCAAACAGAGCTCCTATATTTTCTTCTCAGCAGCACCCATAGGACTTCTAGTGTGTTAGTGGCAGCAAACAGAGCTCCTATATTTTCTTCTCAGCAGCACCCATAGGACTTCTAGTGTGTTAGTGGCAGCAAACAGAGCTCCTATATTTTCTTCTCAGCAGCACCCATAGGACTTCTAGTGTGTTAGTGGCAGCAAACAGAGCTCCTATATTTTCTTCTCAGCAGCACCCATAGGACTTCTAGTGTGTTAGTGGCAGCAAACAGAGCTCCTATATTTTCTTCTCAGCAGCACCCATAGGACTTCTAGTGTGTTAGTGGCAGCAAACAGAGCTCCTATATTTTCTTCTCAGCAGCACCCATAGGACTTCTAATGTGTTAGTGGCAGCAAACAGAGCTCCTATATTTTCTTCTCAGCAGCACCCATAGGACTTCTAGTGTGTTAGTGGCAGCAAACAGAGCTCCTATATTTTCTTCTCAGCAGCACCCATAGGACTTCTAGTGTGTTAGTGGCATCACACAGAGCTCCTATATTTTCTTCTCAGCAGCACCCATAGGACTTCTAGTGTGTTAGTGGCAGCAAACAGAGCTCCTATATTTTCTTCTCAGCAGCACCCATAGGACTTCTAGTGTGTTAGTGGCAGCAAACAGAGCTCCTATATTTTCTTCTCAGCAGCACCCATAGGACTTCTAGTGTGTTAGTGGCAGCAAACAGAGCTCCTATATTTTCTTCTCAGCAGCACCCATAGGACTTCTAGTGTGTTAGTGGCAGCAAACAGAGCTCCTATATTTTCTTCTCAGCAGCACCCATAGGACTTCTAGTGTGTTAGTGGCAGCAAACAGAGCTCCTATATTTTCTTCTCAGCAGCACCCATAGGACTTCTAGTGTGTTAGTGGCATCACACAGAGTTCCTATATTTTCATCTCAGCAGCACCCATAGGACTTCTAGTGTGTTAGTGGCATCACACAGAGCTCCTATATTTTCTTCTCAGCAGCACCCATAGGACTTCTAGTGTGTTAGTGGCAGCAAACAGAGCTCCTATATTTTCTTCTCAGCAGCACCCATAGGACTTCTAGTGTGTTAGTGGCAGCAAACAGAGCTCCTATATTTTCTTCTCAGCAGCACCCATAGGACTTCTAGTGTGTTAGTGGCATCACACAGAGCTCCTATATTTTCTTCTCAGCAGCACCCATAGGACTTCTAGTGTGTTAGTGGCAGCAAACAGAGCTCCTATATTTTCTTCTCAGCAGAACCCATAGGACTTCTAGTGTGTTAGTGGCAGCAAACAGAGCTCCTATATTTTCTTCTCAGCAGCACCCATAGGACTTCTAGTGTGTTAGTGGCATCACACAGAGCTCCTATATTTTCTTCTCAGCAGCACCCATAGGACTTCTAGTGTGTTAGTGGCAGCAAACAGAGCTCCTATATTTTCTTCTCAGCAGCACCCATAGGACTTCTAGTGTGTTAGTGGCAGCAAACAGAGCTCCTATATTTTCTTCTCAGCAGCACCCATAGGACTTCTAGTGTGTTAGTGGCAGCAAACAGAGCTCCTATATTTTCTTCTCAGCAGCACCCATAGGACTTCTAGTGTGTTAGTGGCAGCAAACAGAGCTCCTATATTTTCTTCTCAGCAGCACCCATAGGACTTCTAGTGTGTTAGTGGCAGCAAACAGAGCTCCTATATTTTCTTCTCAGCAGCACCCATAGGACTTCTAGTGTGTTAGTGGCATCACACAGAGCTCCTATATTTTCTTCTCAGCAGCACCCATAGGACTTCTAGTGTGTTAGTGGCAGCAAACAGAGCTCCTATATTTTCTTCTCAGCAGCACCCATAGGACTTCTAATGTGTTAGTGGCATCACACAGAGTTCCTATATTTTCATCTCAGCAGCACCCATAGGACTTCTAGTGTGTTAGTGGCATCACACAGAGCTCCTATATTTTCTTCTCAGCAGCACCCATAGGACTTCTAGTGTGTTAGTGGCAGCAAACAGAGCTCCTATATTTTCTTCTCAGCAGCACCCATAGGACTTCTAGTGTGTTAGTGGCAGCAAACAGAGCTCCTATATTTTCTTCTCAGCAGCACCCATAGGACTTCTAGTGTGTTAGTGGCAGCAAACAGAGCTCCTATATTTTCTTCTCAGCAGCACCCATAGGACTTCTAGTGTGTTAGTGGCATCACACAGAGCTCCTATATTTTCTTCTCAGCAGCACCCATAGGACTTCTAGTGTGTTAGTGGCAGCAAACAGAGCTCCTATATTTTCTTCTCAGCAGCACCCATAGGACTTCTAGTGTGTTAGTGGCATCACACAGAGCTCCTATATTTTCTTCTCAGCAGCACCCATAGGACTTCTAGTGTGTTAGTGGCAGCAAACAGAGCTCCTATATTTTCTTCTCAGCAGCACCCATAGGACTTCTAGTGTGTTAGTGGCAGCAAACAGAGCTCCTATATTTTCTTCTCAGCAGCACCCATAGGACTTCTAGTGTGTTAGTGGCAGCAAACAGAGCTCCTATATTTTCTTCTCAGCAGCACCCATAGGACTTCTAGTGTGTTAGTGGCATCACACAGAGCTCCTATATTTTCTTCTCAGCAGCACCCATAGGACTTCTAGTGTGTTAGTGGCAGCAAACAGAGCTCCTATATTTTCTTCTCAGCAGCACCCATAGGACTTCTAGTGTGTTAGTGGCAGCAAACAGAGCTCCTATATTTTCTTCTCAGCAGCACCCATAGGACTTCTAGTGTGTTAGTGGCAGCAAACAGAGCTCCTATATTTTCTTCTCAGCAGCACCCATAGGACTTCTAGTGTGTTAGAGGCATCACACAGAGCTCCTATATTTTCTTCTCAGCAGCACCCATAGGACTTCTAGTGTGTTAGTGGCAGCAAACAGAGCTCCTATATTTTCTTCTCAGCAGCACCCATAGGACTTCTAGTGTGTTAGTGGCAGCAAACAGAGCTCCTATATTTTCTTCTCAGCAGCACCCATAGGACTTCTAGTGTGTTAGTGGCAGCAAACAGAGCTCCTATATTTTCTTCTCAGCAGCACCCATAGGACTTCTAGTGTGTTAGTGGCAGCAAACAGAGCTCCTATATTTTCTTCTCAGCAGCACCCATAGGACTTCTAGTGTGTTAGTGGCAGCAAACAGAGCTCCTATATTTTCTTGTCAGCAGCACACATAGTACCTATAGTGTGTTAGTGTCAGCACCCATAGGACCTACAGTGTGTTGTGAGCACACATAGGAGTTCTATTTTTTATACTATATACACTACCGACTACAATGGCTGGAAGACCGCCAAGGAGAGGCAGAGCGTGCCGAGGCAAGAACACAGGGCAGGCAGGCTCTGTTTCTAGAGACAACAGTGCTGGCCGTGGACGTGGTCGTGCATCGTCATCAGCACGTGGCCATGGGACACGCTTGTCTTTGTTTTCGGCAGCTGGACATGTGGAGCCGCATCATGCCGAAGGCTTGGTAGAATGGATGACCAAGCCCTCCTCATCCTCCTCATCCTCTCTCACCCAGGCTCAGGGTACTGGCAGAGCAGCTGCCAACGCGTACTCAATGGCATCATCAGCCACCCCTTCCCTAGACCCACCATGTCCTCCTGAGGAGTCCCCCGAACTGTTTGAGCACAGTGTTGGGTACATGCTCCAGGAGGATGCCCAACGATTCGAAGGCTCGGATGATGATACCCAGCTTGAGGAAGTCAGTAGTGTGCGCGCAGAGAGAGGGGATGCTGAAGGACAGCAATCTGGCAGTAGTGTTCCACCAGCTGCAGCTTACTGCCAGGTTTGCTCTAGTGGTGAAGAGGGAGGGGATGATGAGGTCACTGACTCCACGTGGGTGCCTGAAGGGAGAGAGGAGGAGGAGGAGGAGGAGGATGCAGCGTCACATGTCCAACGAGGCAGGATGCCCCCTGGAGGCCAGCTAGAGGCCAGCACAGCAACTGTACCACACCGCAGAGCTCCGCCTGTGCAGGGCGCTGCCTCTGCACGTTATCACAAAAGTTCTTTGGTGTGGGCCTTTTTTGAGACGAGTGCATCAGATCGCACCACTGCTATTTGCAATATTTGTCTCAAGCGTATCTCGCGTGGCCAAAACATAAGCCGCTTGGGCACCACAAGCATGAGCAGACATATGTCGACCTGCCATGCAGCTCGTTGGCAAGCACACATAAAAGACCCACACCAAAGAACAAAGCGGACCTCTCCTTGCTCCTCATCAGCTGGGATCTCCATCCCCACTATATCTTCAGTCCTCTCTGAAAGCTGCTCTGAGAGGACTGAAGGTGTAGAATTAGGTGTGTCACAACCAAGTACTTGCAGTACACCGACGTCCGATTGTAGCAGGCAAATTTCCCTGCACCAGCTGCTGGACCGTCGAAAGAAGTATACTCCCAGCCATCCACATGCCCAGCGGTTGAATGCTAGCTTGGCTAAATTGCTAGCACTTCAACTGCTGCCTTTTCAGTTGATAGACTCGGCCCCCTTCCGTGAGTTTGTTCAATGTGCGGTTCCTCAGTGGCAGGTTCCCAAACGCCACTTTTTCTCACGGAAGGCGATTCCGTCTCTCTACTGGCATGTGGAAGGCAATGTCCATGCCTCGCTGGACAGGGCGGTCAGCGGTAAGGTGCATATTACCGCTGACTCATGGTCCAGCAGGCATGGACAGGGACGTTATCTTTCTTTCACGGCCCATTGGGTCACTCTATTGGTAGCTGGGAGGGATGCAGGACAAGGTGCAGTAGTGTTGGAGGTTGTTCCGCCACCACGCCTCCAAAATGCTACTACTGGTTGTGACACACCTCTCTCCTCCACCCCCTCCTCTTCTTCTTCCTCCATGTCCTCTTCGAGTGCTCTGTCCTCGGAACCAGCGGTGCTCCGTAGGCGTACAAGGGGCTACGCGAGTACGCAGGCAAAAAGATGCCATGCCGTGCTTGCGCTGGTGTGTTTGGGGGACAGGAGCCACACTGGGCCAGAGGTTCTGGCAGCTCTGCAGGGGCAGGCCGAGAGGTGGTTGACGCCACGCCAGCTTAAGCCAGGAATGGTCGTTTCTGATAATGGCACCAACCTCCTCTCCGCCCTGCGACAGGGGCAGCTCACCCATGTGCCCTGTATGGCTCACGTCCTCAACCTGGTGGTGCAGCGGTTCTTGGGCAGGTTCCCAGGCTTACAGGATGTCCTGAGGCAGGCCAGGAAAGTCTGTGTGCATTTCCGCCGATCTTATAATGCCAGTGCTCGGCTGACTGAGCTGCAAAAGGAGCTGAACCTGCCCAAGAACCGCCTAATATGTGACATGCCCACCAGGTGGAACTCAACGTTGGCCATGCTGCAGCGACTGCACACGCAGCAGAGGGCCATCAATGAGTACCTTTGCGACTACGGCACCAGGACAGGGTCAGGGGAGCTTGGCTTTTTTTCCCCACGCCAGTGGAGCATGATCAGGGATGCATGCACTGTCCTCTCACCATTTGAGGAGGCCACGAGGATGGTGAGCAGTGACAGTGCATGCATCAGTGACACTGTACCTCTTGTCCACCTGTTGGAGCATACGCTGCGTGGGATAATGGACAGGGCACTTGAGGCAGAACAGAGGCAGGAAGAGGAGGACTTCCTTGTCTCTCAAGGCCCCCTTTATCCAGACAATGTTCCTTCTGTCCCACCCATCACACAGGAAGAGGAGGAGGAGGAGGAGGATTGTGTGAGCATGGAGGTGGAGCCTGGCACTCAGCATCAGCAGCAGCAGTCTTTTAGGGATGATGTACAGTCCCAACAAACCAGTGGACTTGTACGTGGCTGGGAGGAGGTGGCTGGCGATCATGTCATCCTCAGTGACCCAGAAGACTCCGGACCGAATGCCTCAGCTAACCTACGCTGCATGGCCTCCCTGATCCTGCAAAGCCTGCGGAAGGATCCTCGTGTTCTTCGGATCAAGGAGAGTGACCATTACTGGCTGGCCACTCTCCTTGATCCACGGTACAAGGGCAAGGTTGCGGACCTTATCTTGCCGTCGCAGAGGGAGCAGAGGATGAGACATCTCAGGGAGGCCTTGCAGAAAGGTCTGTGCAACGCGTTCCCAGAAACTGGGAGGTTACAAACTCCTGGTCCTGGACGACAAGTTGCTGAGGCTTCGGTCAGTAGCAGAAGGAGCGGTGGGGAAGGTGGACGTCTGACCGATGCGTTCAGACAATTTTTTAGTCCGCAGCCCCAAGGTATGATCGGTTCCAGCAACCATCGCCAGCGTCTGATATACATGGTGCAGGAATACCTAGGGGCAAGGTCAGACTTGGACACCTTTCCCACCGAAAATCCTCTGGCTTACTGGGTCCTGAGGATGGATCACTGGCCAGAGCTTGCACAGTATGCAATTGAGCTACTGGCCTGTCCTGCATCCAGCGTTCTTTCCGAACGCACATTCAGTGCTGCTGGAGGATTTGTCACCGATCATAGGGTGCGCCTGTCCACCGACTCGGTTGATCGACTGACCTTCATAAAAATGAATCAGTCTTGGATCACCACCAGCTACCAGACACCTGAAGCGGATATAACGGAATAATTTATAATGTCACATCCCTTCAAGACTGCCTATGCTGATGCTGAGTGACTGTCCTGTTATGTTCACTGACTATCCTCTTCCTCCTCCTCAATGATCCATGCCACCACACCAGTGCCTAAGGCACAATTTTTCAGCCCCTGTATAACAGGGGCGTGTAATTACAATTTTTTAAAAAGATGCTTCGCAACAGGTGTGACTGCTGTGCTCAGAGTACAGTATCTGTGAGGGGTTGCAGTGTTGTGGCACCAGCACCAGTGCCTAAGGCACAATTTTTCAGCCCCTGTTGGGGCGTGTAATTACAATTTTTAGGCAATGCTTTGCAACAGGTCTCATTGCTGTGCTCAGAGTACAGTATCTGTGAGGGGTTGCAGTGTTGTGGCACCAGCACCAGTGCCTAAGGCACAATTTTTCAGCCCCTGTATAACAGGGGCGTGTAATTAAATTTTTTTAAAAAGATGCTTCGCAACAGGTGTGACTGCTGTGCTCAGAGTACAGTATCTGTGAGGGGTTGCAGTGTTGTGGCACCAGCACCAGTGCCTAAGGCACAATTTTTCAGCCCCTGTTGGGGCGTGTAATTACAATTTTTAGGCAATGCTTTGCAACAGGTCTCATTGCTGTGCTCAGAGTACAGTATCTGTGAGGGGTTGCAGTGTTGTGGCACCAGCACCAGTGCCTAAGGCACAATTTTTCAGCCCCTGTATAACAGGGGCGTGTAATTACAATTTTTTAAAAAGATGCTTCGCAACAGGTGTGACTGCTGTGCTCCAAGTACAGTATCTGTGAGGGGTTGCAGTGTTGTGGCACCAGCACCAATGCCTAAGGCACAATTTTTCAGCCCCTGTTTAACAGGGGCGTGTAATTACAAATCTTGATCTAATAGTTCACAGCAGGGCCCATTCCTGCGCCCACCAAGAGTAACTATGAGGGCCTACAGTCTTGTGGCAACACCGTCCACCACCACCACCACCACCAAAGGCCCAATTTTTCTGCCCTGTTCAACAGGTGCATGCAATTACAAATCTTGATCTAATAACTCACAGCAGGGCCCATTCCTGCACCCACCAAGAGTAACTGTGAGGGCTTACAGTCTTGTGGCAACACCGTCCACCACCACCACCACCACCACCAAAGGCCCAATTTTTCTGCCCGGTTCAACAGGTGCATGCAAGTACAAATCTTGATCTATTAACTCACAGCAGGGCCCATTCCTGTGCCCACCAGTCTTGTGGCTACACCAACATCTAATAGGGCAAATTTCTGCAGAGTATATACGGCAGGCCCCTACTTTCAAACATCCAACTTACAAACGACTCCTACTTGCAAACGGCAAGAGAAAACAGGAAGTGAGAGGAAATCTACCCCTAGGAAGGAAAATTCTATCCTGTTAGATTTAATTTGGGAAAAAGGTATCTCCTCTCTACTGATGCTTTATCACCAATCCTTGTTTCAATTAAAACCCCACTTTTCCAAAAACATTTGTCATTGGGACGGAAAGTGAGGTGACATGTTCTGAACAGATGTGCAAAGACAGCAAATGTTACAGGGGTGATAACCCCTCCCTATGTTCTCCAAAAAGCTTAAAAATTGATTTTTTTGGGATGTAGCTACACTTCATAATGTACCTGTTCAGATTCTACTTAAGAACAAACCTACAGTCCATGTCTTGTTTGCACCACCTATATACTGCTGTTCAGAGTATATAGGGTTGTAGGTATAGGGTTTTATTTTGGGTGCGGGGTCCCCCTTAGTATCCATACAAGACCCAAAGGGGCTGGGGTGGGGGGGGGGGGGTGATGGGGTAGCCATGCCATTTTTCTCAAGGATTTTCAGCCATATGGCGGCCAGGACAAGACATGACATTAAAGCCGCAAGTGGTTTTAAATGGCTTCTTTTTTTCCTTTACAAATGTCATTTTGTGCAAGGACAGTTCTAAACACGGGAAACACATGCCACTTCACAGGCATACTTTAGACACCCCCCAGGTACCATATTTAAAGGAAAATTTCACTTTTTTTTTTTCACTTTATGCATCATTAAAATGACTGCTCCCGAAAAAACTTTAGTTTTTAAAATTTCTTTTTGCATTGATATATGTCCCCTGGGGCAGGACCCGGGTCCCCAAACCTGTTTTATAACATTAACATGCATATTGGCCGTTGTAATTAGCAATTTTGATTTCGAACGTTCGCGTCCATTATAACGAATAGGGTTCGAAAATTCGCGCAAACTTTCGGTCCGTTCGAAGGTTCTGGTGCGAACCGAACCCGGGGGTGTTCGGCTCATCCCTAGTGGTGAAGGTGTTACGCTGACCGGATGAGGAGGCGGTAGAGGATGAGGAAGCGGAGTAGGAGGAGTTAGCAACAGGAGGCAAACTGAAGCGCCCTGCAATCCTCGGTGGTGGAAGGACATGCGCCAAACTGCTATCTGCCTCAGGCCCAGCTGCCACTGCATTTACCCAGTGTGCTGTTAGGGAGATATAACGTCCCTGACTGTGCTTACTGGTCCACGCATCCGTAGTTAGGTGGACCTTGCCACAGATGGCGTTGCGCAGTGCACACCTGATTTTGTCCCCCACTTGGTAGTGCAGGGAAGGGATGGCTCGCCTGGAAAAGTAGTGGCGGCTGGGCACGACGTACTGGGGACGGCCAATGCCATCAGGCTTTTAAAACTCTGTGTCTCCACCAGACGGAATGACAGCATTTCAAAGGCCAGGAGTTTTGAAATGCTGGCATTCAGGGCCAGGGATCGCGGGTGGCTAGGGGGGTACTTCCTCTTCCGCTCCAATGTTTGGGAGATAGAGAGCTGAACGCTTCCATGGGACATTGTGGAGATGGTTGGTGACCCAGGTGGTAGTGTTGCTGGCAGATCCTCTGTTTGCGGGGTGGCAGGTGCCACTGTCACTACAGAGGTGGATGAAGAGGCCGAGACTGCAGCAGAAGAGGAAGCAGGAGGAGCCAGAGACCTTTCTTGGTTTTTGAGGTGTCTACTCCACTGCAGCTCGTGCTTTGCACTTAGATGCCTGGTCATGCAGGTTGTGCTCAGGTTGAGAACGTTTATGCCTCGCTTCAGGCTCTGATTGCACAGCGTGCAAACCACTCGTGTCTTGTCATCAGCACATTGTTTGAAAAACTGCCACACTAGGGAACTCCTTGGACCTGGCTTTGGTGTGCTCGGTCCCTTGCTGCGTTGGGCAGTAGCAGACATACTGTCTAGGGGACGGACGCTCCGCTTTTGCACCCTGCTCCCTCTTCTGCTGTGCTGGTGGCTCTGTGCGACCACCGCCTCTTCCTCCAAACTACACTGGTCACCTGCATAACGTTGATTCCATGTGGGGTCGAGGACCTCATCGTCCTCCACATCATCTTCCACCCAGTCTTCACCCCTGCCCTCCTTGTCTGTCTGCACAATTGCGAAAGCAGCAGCAGTTGGCACCTGTGTTTCGTCATCATCCGAGACGTGCTGCGATGGTCCTCCCATGTACTCATCATGAAACATAAGTGGTTGGGCATCGGTGCACTCAATCTCTTCCACTTCTGGGGCAGGGCTAGGTGGATGGCCCTGGGAAACCCTGCTAACAGAGTCATCGAAAAGCAGAAGAGACTGCTGCATGATTTGGGGCTCAGACTGCTTGGCTGATTTGCAAGGGGGTGAGGTGAAAGACTGATGGACATGGGTTTCAGGTGCCAACTCTGATCTTTCATCAGAAAAGTGGGTGGGAGACAATGTGAAGGAACCCGAGGCACTGTCAGCAACCCAATCTACTATCGCCTGTACTTGTCCTGGCCTAAACATTCGTACAGCCTCATTAGGCGCGACAAAATACCGCCGCAGGCTCGGTCGCCTACTCGCACCTGAGGAAGGTGTTTCACTTGTGCGTGTAGCTGGCACAGATCGACCACGTCCTCTCCCTGCAACAGGAGCTCCACCAGCAGCACCACGACCGGGGCCACCACGTCCCTTTGACCTTCTCCTCATATTTTCCAAATTTAGGATCTTGCCCTAAATGGGTGTTTTTGGAAGACCAGAACACACCCACAGTACGTAACCGCTGAATCGCACAGCTACAGAACTGCAGAAAATGCTATTCAAAAAAAATGTTGTTTTTTTAGTATAGCACAGTAGAAGAAAACTATTTAGAAATTGTTTATTTCACACACCTCCACATATGTATAACACACTGCAAAATATTTTTTGTGGCCCTAAATGGCGTTTTTTGGAAGACCACAATACACCCACAGTACGTAACCGCTGAATCGCACAGCTACAGAACTGCAGAAAATGCTATTCAAAAATTTTTTTTTTTTTTTTTAGTATAGCACAGTAGAAGAAAACTATTTAGAAATTGTTTATTTCACACACCTCCACATATGTATAACACACTGCAAAATATTTTTTGTGGCCCTAAATGGCGTTTTTTGGAAGACCACAATACACCCACAGTACGTAACCGCTGAATCGCACAGCTACAGAACTGCAGAAAATGCTATTCAAAAAAAATTTTTTTTTTTTAGTATAGCACAGTAGAAGAAAACTATATATAAATTGTTTATTTCACACACCTCCACATATGTATAACACACTGCAAAATATTTTTTGTGGCCCTAAATGGCGTTTTTTGGAAGACCACAACACACCCACAGTACGTAACCGCTGAATCGCACAGCTACAGAACTGCAGAAAATGCTATTCAAAAAAAAAGTTTTTTTTTTAGTATAGCACAGTAGAAGAAAACTATTTAGAAATTGTTTATTTCACACACCCCCACATATGTATAACACACTGCAAAATATTTTTTGTGGCCCTAAATGACGTTTTTTGGAAGACCACAACACACCCACAGTACGTAACCGCTGAATCACACAGCTACAGAACTGCAGAAAATGCTATTCAAAAAAAATGTTTTTTTTTTTTAGTATAGCACAGTAGAAGAAAACTATATAGAAATTGTTTATTTCACACACCTCCACATATGTATAACACACTGCAAAATATTTTTTGTGGCCCTAAATGGCGTTTTTTGGAAGACCACAACACACCCACAGTACGTAACTGCTGAATCGCACAGCTACAGAACTGCAGAAAATGCTATAAAAAAAAAAATAGTTTTTTTAGTATAGCACAGTAGAAGAAAACTATATATAAATTGTTTATTTCACACACCTCCACATATGTATAACACACTGCAAAATATTTTTGTGGCCCTAAATGGCGTTTTTTGGAAGACCACAACACACTCACAGTACGTAACCGCTGAATCGCACAGCTACAGAACTGCAGAAAATGCTATTCAAAAAAAAATGTTGTTTTTTTAGTATAGCACAGTAGAAGAAAACTATTTAGAAATTGTTTATTTCACACACCTCCACATATGTATAACACACTGCAAAATATTTTTTGTGGCCCTAAATGGCGTTTTTTGGAAGACCACAATACACCCACAGTACGTAACCGCTGAATCGCACAGCTACAGAACTGCAGAAAATGCTATTCAAAAATTTTTTATTTTTTTTTTAGTATAGCACAGTAGAAGAAAACTATTTAGAAATTGTTTATTTCACACACCTCCACATATGTATAACACACTGCAAAATATTTTTTGTGGCCCTAAATGGCGTTTTTTGGAAGACCACAATACACCCACAGTACGTAACCGCTGAATCGCACAGCTACAGAACTGCAGAAAATGCTATTCAAAAAAAATTTTTTTTTTTTAGTATAGCACAGTAGAAGAAAACTATATATAAATTGTTTATTTCACACACCTCCACATATGTATAACACACTGCAAAATATTTTTTGTGGCCCTAAATGGCGTTTTTTGGAAGACCACAACACACCCACAGTACGTAACCGCTGAATCGCACAGCTACAGAACTGCAGAAAATGCTATTCAAAAAAAAAGGTTTTTTTTTAGTATAGCACAGTAGAAGAAAACTATTTAGAAATTGTTTATTTCACACACCCCCACATATGTATAACACACTGCAAAATATTTTTTGTGGCCCTAAATGACGTTTTTTGGAAGACCACAACACACCCACAGTACGTAACCGCTGAATCACACAGCTACAGAACTGCAGAAAATGCTATTCAAAAAAAATGTTTTTTTTTTTTAGTATAGCACAGTAGAAGAAAACTATATAGAAATTGTTTATTTCACACACCTCCACATATGTATAACACACTGCAAAATATTTTTTGTGGCCCTAAATGGCGTTTTTTGGAAGACCACAACACACCCACAGTACGTAACTGCTGAATCGCACAGCTACAGAACTGCAGAAAATGCTATAAAAAAAAAAATTGTTTTTTTAGTATAGCACAGTAGAAGAAAACTATATATAAATTGTTTATTTCACACACCTCCACATATGTATAACACACTGCAAAATATTTTTGTGGCCCTAAATGGCGTTTTTTGGAAGACCACAACACACTCACAGTACGTAACCGCTGAATCGCACAGCTACAGAACTGCAGAAAATGCTATTCAAAAAAAATTTTGTTTTTTTAGTATAGCACAGTAGAAGACAAATATATAGAAATATGTATAACACACTGCAAAATATTTTTTGTGGCACTAAATGGGTCTTTTTGCAAGCGTACATTAAAGTGCAGATTTTTTTTTTTGCCCTAAACGGGTCTTTTTTTGCACGAGCAAAATAAAATGGAATTTTTTTTATTTTTTTGCCCTTAACCACTTAAGCCCCGGACCATTTCGGGGCATTAGGACCAGGCCTGTTTTTGGGATTCGGCACTGCGCTGCTTTAACTGTAAATTGTGCGGACATGCAATGTTGTACCCAAATGAAATTTGCGTCCTTTTTCTTCCCACAAATAGAGCTTTCTTTTAATGGTATTTGATTGCCTCTGCGATTTTTATTTTTTGCGATATAAACAGAAAAAGACCGAAAATTTTGAAAAAAAATTATATTTTCTACTTTTTGTTATAAGAAAAATCGAATAAACTCAATTTTAGTCATACATTTAGGCCAAAATGTATTCAGCCACATGTCTTTAGTAAAAAAAATGTCAATAAGCGTATATTTATTGGTTTGCGCAAAAGTTATAGCGTTTACAAACTAGGGTACATTTTCTGAAATTTACACAGCTTTAAATTTATGACTGCCTATCTCATTTCTTGAGGTGCTAAAATGGCAGGGCAGTACAAAACCCCCCCCAAATGACCCCATTTTGGAAAGTAGACACCCCAAGGAAATTGCTGAGAGGCATGTTGAGCCCATTGAATATTTTTTTTTTGTCCCAAGTGATTGAATAATGACAAAAAAAAAAAATTACAAAAAGTTGTCACTAAATGATATATTGCTCACACATGCCATGGTTATATGTAGAATTGCACCCCAAAATACATTCTGCTGCTTCTCCTGAGTACGGGGATACCACATGTGTGGGACTTTTTAGGAGCCTAGCCACGTACGGGACCCCGGAAACCAAGCACCGCCTTCAGGATTTCTAAGGGCGCAAATTTTTGATTTCACTCCTCACTACCTATCACAGTTTCGAGGGCCATAAAATGCCAAAATAGCACAAAACCCCCCCAAATGACCCCATTTTGGAAAGTAGACACCCCAAGCTATTTACTGAGAGGCATGTTCAGTCCATGGAATATTTTATATTTTGCCACAAGTTGCGGGAATATGACAAACTTTTTTTTTTTTGCACAAAGTTGTCACTAAATGATATATTGCTCACACATGCCATGGGCATATGTGAAATTACACCCCAAAATACATTCTGCTGCTTCTCCTGAGTACGGGGATACCACATGTGTGAGACTTTTTGGGAGCCTAGCCGCGTACGGGACCCCAAAAACCAAGCACCGCCTTCAAGGTTTCTAAGGGCATAAATTTTTGATTTCACTCCTCACTACCTATCACAGTTTTGAAGGCCATAAAATGCCAAGATGGCACAAAACCCCCCCAAATGACCCCATTTTGGAAAGTAGACACCCCAAGCTATTTCTTGAGAGGCATGTTGACCCCATTGAATATTTTTTTTTTGTCCCAAATGATTGAATAATGACAAAAAGAAAAAAAAATGTACAAAAAGTTGTCACTAAATGATATATTGCTCACAAATGCCATGGTTATATGTGGAATTGCACCCCAAAATACATTCTGCTGCTTTTCCTGAGTACGGGGATACCACATGTGTGGGACTTTTTGGGAGCCTAGCCGCGTACAGGGCCCCAAAAACCAAGCACCGCCTTCAGGATTTCTAAGGGCGTAAATTTTTGATTTCACTCCTCACTACCTATCACAGTTTCGAAGGCCATAAAATGCCAAAATAGCACAAAACCCCCCCAAATTACCCCATTTTGGAAAGTAGACACCCCAAGCTATTTGCTGAGAGGCATGTTGAGTCCATGGAATATTTTATATTTTGCCACAGGTTGCGGGAATATGACAAACTTTTTTTTTTTGCACAAAGTTGTCACTAAATTATATATTGCTCACACATGCCATGGGCATATGTGAATTTACACCCCAAAATACATTCTGCTGCTTCTCCTGAGTACGGGGATACCACATGTGTGGGACTTTTTGGGAGCCTAGCCGCGTACGGGACCCCAAAATCCAAGCACCGCCTTCAAGGTTTCTAAGGGCATAAATTTTTGATTTCGCTCCTCACTACCTATCACAGTTTTGAAGGCCATAAAATGCCAAGATGGCACAAAACCCCCCCAAATGACCCCATTTTGGAAAGTAGACACCCCAAGCTATTTCTTGAGAGGCATGTTGACCCCATTGAATATTTTTTTTTTTGTCCCAAATGATTGAATAATGACAAAAAGAAAAAAAAATGTACAAAAAGTTGTCACTAAATGATATATTGCTCACAAATGCCATGGTTATATGTGGAATTGCACCCCAAAATACATTCTGCTGCTTTTCCTGAGTACGGGGATACCACATGTGTGGGACTTTTTGGGAGCCTAGCCGCGTACAGGGCCCCAAAAACCAAGCACCGCCTTCAGGATTTCTAAGGG
This sequence comes from Rana muscosa, assembly GCA_029206835.1. Classification (NCBI taxonomy): domain Eukaryota; kingdom Metazoa; phylum Chordata; class Amphibia; order Anura; family Ranidae; genus Rana; species Rana muscosa. The sequence continues at coordinate 846,593,318 of CM055121.1, forward strand.
CGTAAATTTTTGATTTCACTCCTCACTACCTATCACAGTTTCGAAGGCCATAAAATGCCAAAATAGCACAAAACCCCCCCAAATTACCCCATTTTGGAAAGTAGACACCCCAAGCTATTTGCTGAGAGGCATGTTGAGTCCATGGAATATTTTATATTTTGCCACAGGTTGCGGGAATATGACAAACTTTTTTTTTTTTGCACAAAGTTGTCACTAAATGATATATTGCTCACACATGCCATGGGCATATGTGAAATTACACCCCAAAATACATTCTGCTGCTTCTCCTGAGTACGGGGATACCACATGTGTGGGACTTTTTGGGAGCCTAGCCGCGTACGGGACCCCAAAATCCAAGCACCGCCTTCAAGGTTTCTAAGGGCATAAATTTTTGATTTCGCTCCTCACTACCTATCACAGTTTTGAAGGCCATAAAATGCCAAGATGGCACAAACCCCCCCCAAATGACCCCATTTTGGAAAGTAGACACCCCAAGCTATTTGCTGAGAGGCATGTTGAGCCCATTGAATATTTTTTTTTTGTCCCAAATGATTGAATAATGACAAAAAAAAAATGTACAAAAAGTTGTCACTAAATGATATATTGCTCACACATGCCATGGTTATATGTGAAATTACACCCCAAAATACATTCTGCTGCTTCTCCTGAGTACGGGGATACCACATGTGTGGGACTTTTTGGGAGCCTAGCCGCGTACGGGACCCCAAAAACCAAGCACCGCCTTCAAGGTTTCTAAGGGCATAAATTTTTGATTTCACTCCTCACTACCTATCACAGTTTTGAAGGCCATAAAATGTCAAAATAGCCCAGAACCCCCACAAATGACCCCATTTTGGAAAGTAGACACCCCAAGCTATTTGCTGAGAGGCATGGTGAGTATTTTACAGCTCTCATTTGTTTTTGAAAATTAAGAAAGACATTTTTTTTTCTTTTTTTTTTCTTTTTTTACATTTTCAAAACTTTGTGACAAAAAGCGAGATCTGCAAAATACTCAACATACTTCTCAGCAAATAGCTTGGGGTGTCTACTTTCCAAAATGGGGTCATTTGGGGGGGTTTTGTGCCATCTGGGCATTCCATGGCCTCCAAAACTGTGATAGGCAGTGAGGAGTGAAATCAAAAATTTACACCCATAGAAATCCTGAAGGCGGTGCTTGGTTTTTGGGGTCCCGTACGCGACTAGGCTCCCAAAAAGTCCCACACATGTGGTATCCCCGTACTCAGGAGAAGCAACAGAATGTATTTTGGGGTGTAATTCCACATATGCCCATGGCATGTTTGAGCAATATATAATTTAGTGACAACTTTTTGTACATTTTTTTTTTGGTCATTATTCAATCACTTGGGACAAAAAAAAAAAATATTCAATGGGCTCAACATGCCTCTCAGCAAATAGCTTGAGGTGTCTACTTTACAAAATGGGGTCATTTGGGGGGGTTTTGAACTGTCCTGGCATTTTATGCACAACATTAGGAAGCTTATGTCACACATCATCCACTCTTCTAACCACTTGAAGACAAAGCCCTTTCTGACACTTTTTGTTTACATGAAAAAAAAAATTTTTTTGCAAGAAAATTATGTTGAACCCCCAAACATTATATATTTTTTTAAAGCAAAGGCCCTACAGATTAAAATAGTGGGTGTTGCATTTTTTTTTTCCACACAGTATTTGCGCAGCGATTTTTCAAACGCATTTTTTGGGGGAAAACACACTTTTTTTATTTTTAATGCACTAAAAAACACTATATTGCCCAAATGTTTGATGAAATAAAAAAGATGATCATAGGCCGAGTACATGGATACCAAACACGACATGCTTTAAAATTGCGCACAAACGTGCAGCGGCGACAAACTACATTCATTTTTAAAAGCATTTAAAAGCCTTTACAGGTTACCACGTTAGATTTACAGAGGAGGTCTACTGCTAAAATGACTGCCCTCGATCTGACCTTCGCGGTGATACCTCACATGCATGATGCAATTGCTGTTTACATATGACGCTAGACCGACGCTTGCGTTCGCCTTTGCGCAAGAGCAGGGGGGGACAGCGGTGTTTTTTTTTTTTTTTTTTTTTTTTATTATTTATTTGGCTTTTTTATTTTATTTTTAAACTGTGCCTTCCATATTTTATTTTTTTACCATTTTTATCGTTATCTCAGGGAATGTAAATATCCCCTATGATAGCAATAGGTAGTGACAGGTACTCTTTTTTTGAAAAAAATTGGGGGGTTAGACCCTAGATCTTTCCTCTGCCCTCAAAGCATCTGACCACACCAAGATCGGTGTGATAAAATGCTTTCAGATTTCCCAATGGCGCTTTTTATATCCGGGGGGGGACATTCCCTCCCACTGCTTGTAAAAGCAGTCTAGAGGCTAATTATCTGCTAGAATTGCTTTTACATGAAAGCCGGCCGCTGGCTGAAAAGAATGATACCAAGATGATACCTAAACCCGCAGGCATCATTCTGGTATAAACATTCAAAGTCCAGCAACATACCAGTACGTTGCTGGTCCTTGTTGGACATGTATTGTAATCTTTTTTTTCATACAGCCTATTGGCTGAACGAAAAAAAGAGATTGATTGGTGGGTATGCCCACCATTAGAATACCTCCCTTCATCCACCCACTTCTAATGATGGGCATATATGCCGAAGCATGGGGGCATCCTCCCGCAAAAAAGTTATGCCGCGTACACACGGTCAAGCCTTCGTCGGAATTTCGACCGTATGTACGCGGCATAAAAGGTTATGCCGCGTACACACGGTCGGACTTTTCCACGGGCAAGCCTCCGTTGGAATTTCGACCGTATATACGCGGCATTAGGAGCAAAATCGCTCCTCCGCCCCTGCTGCCCCCATGCTTCGGCATATATGCTCTTTTTTTTAACTGTGGTGGTGAAATCACCTCCTACAGCGTTGGAGTCACGGCTTTATGTATTGTGGTAGCAAACGCTGTTGCTGTCAAGATAAATAGATCCGCGCTGCAACTGAATGGCGTACCTGCTAAGCAAATGGTGGTTAACATTAAAACAAAGTAACATTACAGTACAACAGTAAGACCTTACCATGCCATACCTGCAAAGCAAATACCAAAACAAAACCTAGTAAAAAATAAAAAAATGTTTTAACGCAACCTGTGCCTAAAATATATATATGCCGAAGCATGGGGGCATCCTCCCGCAAAAAAGTTATGCCGCGTACACACGGTCGGAATTTCCCACGGGCAGGCCTCCGTCGGAATTTCGACCGTATGTACGCGGCATTAGGAGCAAAATCGCTCCTCCGCCCCTGCTGCCCCCATGCTTCGGCATATATGCTCTTTTTTTTAACTGTGGTGGTGAAATCACCTCCTACAGCACTTGAGTCACGGCTTTATGTATCGTGGGAGCAAACGCTGTTGCTGTCAAGATAAATAATTCCGCGCTGCAGTTGAATGGCGCACCTGAAAACAAAAAATTACATATCTGAAAAGCAAGCATGATAAAACATTGCAGAATAGAATACAGTAAAAAAGAGCAGAACAATAGAGAGAAAATAGAGAGAGAGAGAACAATAAAACGACAACTATTTTTGTTTTTTTTATTTTATATTTTTTTTGTGTTTTGTTTTTTACGTTTTTTTTTTTCTTTTTTACACTTTTTTTTGTAACTTTACAACTGTAATGGTTCGGGTCTCTCAAAATGTAATGGCATCTTGGGAGACCCTGTGTAAGTGTGTCCTTGTCTGTGAAATGCTGTACCCTACGCTAAAACTTCACTTTTGAGTGGTAGCGTTCAAAACATTCACCTTGGCAAAGACCAGGCTTGTCAGGACAGAGTGGACAAAAACTACGGGTGTCACGCCTAAATCCGCGCTTGCTACAGATACGACATCTTTTTTGGGGGTGGCTTTGGGTAGGGGTACTCGGGAGGACATACGAATAATGCCTCTCATGCAGCCGGCTTACTGCATTTGGTTGGGGATGGTGAGGTGCAGAACCGCCTGGATACAGGAGTTCTGTGACTATCTCATTCTGGAATTTTAGAAGAGATAACGTCCCGCCTGAAGCTCTGTATAGCACATGAGCGTTCAGCAAAGCCTATTGGAATAATGATAGAGACACTTTTTTGTACCAGCGTCTCGCCTTACGGTCAATTAGATACGGCGCCATCAACTGGTCGTTGAGGTCCACCCCTCCCATATTTTGGTTATATTCGTGGACACAGAGGGGTTTCTCCACAACACCAGTCGCCGTACGAATTTGGACTGTCGTGTCTGCATGAAGGGAGGTAAGAAGGAAAACATTCTTATTGTCCCTCCACTTCATAGTGAGCAAGTTATTACACTTCAAGCAGGCTCTCTCCCCCAGCCTAAGACGGGCATCTACAAGCCGCTGGGGAAAGCCCCGGCGATTAGGTCGCACGGTGCCACATGCTCCAATCTGATGATCAAACAAGTGACTAAACAGTGGCACGCTCGTGTAATAATTGTCCACATACAAGTGGTACCCCTTTCCGAATAAGGGTGACACCAAGTTCCACACTATCTTGCCAGCGCTCCCTATGTAATCCGGGCAGTTGACCGACTCAATCTGACTGTCTTTTCCCTCATAAACCGTAAAGTTCACTACATAGCCTGTTGCCCTGTCACAGAACTTGTAGAGCTTGACCCCGTATCTGGCACGCTTGCTGGGAAGGTACTGCTTGAAAGACAAGCGGCCAGAAAATTTAATCAGGGACTCATCAACGCAGACAACTTGATCGGGAGTAAACAAGGCTGCAAAACGTTCGTTGAAGTGGTTTATGAGGGGCCGAATTTTATAGAGCCGGTCGTATTCAGGGTCCCCACGTGGACGACAAAGTTCATTGTCGTTGAAGTGCATGAACCGCAAAATCTGCTCGTATCGTGCCCTGGACATGGAGGCAGAGAACACGGGCATGTGGTCAATTGGGTGCGTGGACCAATAAGCACGCAATGACGGAAATTTATGTGTGCCCATGTTGAGGGAAAGGCCCAGAAAGGTCTTAAATTCGGAAACCGTAATTGGTTTCCAATTTCTGGCAATTTTAGGCAACTGGGGGTTAGCGGCGATAAATTGACCAGCATATAAATTACTCTGGTCCACAATAGATCTATAGAGATCTTCCGTGAAAAACAGCGAATAAAAATCAATTGGAATAAAATCAGCTGTTTCCACCTGAATACCGGGTTGGGCAGTGAATGGGGGAAGTACGGGTTCTGCAGAAGTGGTGGGGACCCAATCAGGATAGGCGAATTCTGCAGGAAGGGCAGTATGGGCACGACGGGCCTGCCTTTGTCTTCTTGGTGGCAGCGGGACACTACTTGTGCTTGCCACCTCGCCAGCTTGAACTGCACTTATGGGACTCGCCACGTCACCAAGTGTTACTGCAGTGCTGGATGTACGTCCAGGCTGTACTAGGCCGCTGGTGCTTGCCAGTTCACCAGAAGGAATAGCGGCGCTAGTACTACTCTGCTCCATGATACGAGAGACCTGCGGTTCTTGCTCCTCAACAACCTCAGAAGATCGGGATCGGGTACACCTGACCTTAGCAGGGACCTCAACTTCGTCGTCAGAGCTATCTGACATGGGGCTGCTGACGTCACTGTCTTCTACGGGAAGATATTCTGAGCCTGAATCTGACAGATACGTGACCTCCTCTTCACTATCTGTCATGCTCAGAATCTCGTAGGCCTCTTTACTAGTGTACCTTCGTCTTGCCATTTTGGGCTCTAAATTTAGGGGTACACTAGTAAGATTCACAGGAAAAAAAGCACCTGACTGTCGTCAGCAAATATATCAAACGCTACAAAAAAACTGTTAGCGATCGCAGGGATCAGGCCTGTCTCTGCGAACGCTGCAGTTATGTGTGTTGTGTTTGGTAAGTGACAGTGATCGATCGATACTGCACTTGGGTGGGCTGGGCTGGGCTGGGCTGGGCGGAGGGGCTAAACGCAGGCGCTAGCAGGTATCTGGGCTGATCCCGCTAACACTGCGTTTTTGGGAACCCTAAACCGCTGGGGATGCTAGTATAGATCTGATCAGATACTATACCACTAAGGGGGGTGTATGCTTTGCGCGTGGGTGTTAGCATTACTGGCACTAATCTAACACTGCCTGGGGCGACGCAGACCCTCTCTGGCGCTAAAACCTAATTGATCTCACCCGCCGGGCGATCAGGGGGGTTAAACCTTTATTGGGTTATATACGGCAGGTGCCCTGATGCTATAAAAAGCAAACTAATCAACCAGCGTCACCTGTAACCTATATATGGTGATCACTGGTGAAAGGGTTAACTAGGGGCAATCAGGGGGTTAAAACCTTTATTAGGTTAAATATGGGGGTACCCGACGCTATATAAAAACCTGACGGGTTACCTAAATAACTAGATAACTTACTGGCTAACCAGTGACACCAGTGACGCTTATAAGGCGATCACTGGTGAAAGGGTTAACTCTAGGGGCAATCAGGGGGTTAAAATAATATATGGGGGTACCTGACACTAATAAAAACCTGCGGCGAACCTAAAAAAAAATAACTGCCTATCTAAAACACCAGCGACACGAATACAGCGATCGGAAAAACAATCGCTTAGTGACGCTGAAGTTAGGGGGTGAAAGGGTTACCTGGGGGGTGATCAAGGGGTTAAACCTTTATTAGGGGGGGGTTAGGGGGCTACCCTGGACCTAAAGGGGCCTAATCCTAACTGCCCTGCAACTTTTTACAATCACAGATGACACTAAATGCAGTGATCAGTAAAATAAATGATCACTGCAATCAGTGACACTGTGATTGGGGGCTTTGGGGTGACCTGGGGGGTGATCTGGGGGTGACTGGGGGGTGATTTGTGTGCCTATGTGTACCTACGTGTCAGTGGACTGTTGGAGCACTAACCTCTGTCTTCTCTCCTCGGCGCCGGGAACGAAAAGACCGCGGCGAGGGAGATGACATCACTTCCTCCAGCCTGTGTTTACATCACATGGCGGAGGAAGCATTTTCATTGGCCGGGAGCGATCGCGAGGGGGGGGCGGAATCGAGCGGCCGCCCCCTCATGCCTGATCGCTTCCGAACACTTAACGGCCGCTCACTGCAGTGAAGGGGGGTCCGGATGGACCCCCCAACTGCACAAAGGCGATCACGTAGATCTACGTGATTCTGCCTGTCCGTGCCATTCTGCCGACGTAAATCGGCGGTGGGCGGTCGTTAAGTGGTTAATGGGTCTTTTGGAAAAGAGCACAATAAAGTGCCTTTTTTTTTTGTCCTAAATGGATCTTTTTCCAAGAGCAGAATACACCCACAGTATGGAAACGGTGTATCTCTCAACGTAATATATGCAGTGCTGGTGCACTGAGCTTGCAGATAACTGGGCTCATAGCAGTGTGACACTGGGCTCATAGCAGTGTAAAAAGACTGCACTGCAACACAAACAGGTAAACCTATGCAGATCGCTGAGTTATATCTCTGAATCTGAACTCCTATTCCTATATAATATCTCTCTCTCCCTAAAAGCAAAAAACAGGAACCTGGCCCTACACTACACTGTCTCTCTATATTTTCCCTCACATTCCAGAATCAGGACTAACTCATGTATTTTTCTATATCTCCCTAAAAGCAGCAGCAGCAGACAAGATCCTCTCCCTATCTATTCTGAAGCAGAGTGACGTGTGTGCTGTGTGCCTCTAGCTTATATAGAAGCTGGGTCACATGTTGCACTGACCAATCACAGCCATGCCATTAGTAGGCATGGCTATGATGGCTTCTAAGGGCACACCAGCTAATCAAAAGGTGATTGGCTGGCCCCTGAAGCATTTCTAACTGCGTAATTAGATTGCCGAACCCGAACCCGGACTTTTGCGCAAAGTCCGGGTTCGGGTTCAGGTTCGGGAAAAAGCTAAATTTCGGTACGGACCCGAACTTTACAGTTCGGGTTCGCTCAACACTAATTGGGACATGCTCTAATTTTTCACGTCGTTTTTTACATCGTCGTTTTTCTCGTCATGAAAAACAGCCATGTGTGGGCTTTAACGACGTGAAAAAAAATGCGCATGCTCAGAATCAAGTATGAGACGGGAGCGCTCGTTCTGGTAAAACTAGCGTTCGTAATGGAGATAGCACATTTGTCACGCTGTAACGGACTGAAAAGCACGAGGCTGAAAAGCGCAAATCGTCTCTCAACAAACTTTACTAACATGAAGGGTGGCGCCATCCGAATGGAACTTCCCCTTTATAGTGCCGTTGTACGTGTTGTACATCACCGCGCTTTACTCGAACATATTTTTCCACGATAGTGTGTAGGCAAGGCAGGCTTGAGAGGAAACACGAAAAATCACGTTGAGAAAAATGCAGGTTTTTTCAATGACATTAAAAACGGTCGTGTGTACGCGGCATTACTTTTTTGGTTGTAACATGTCAAAATGTGGAAAATTTCAAGGCATATGAATACTTTTTCAAGGCACTGTAAATAACAAACAAAATTGGTCTGGCAGGAAAAGGATTAATCATCCAATCTTGTTCAAGGTAAAATCAGCTGCGTCCAGGCTTGGACGTCTATCCTAAATTGCAGCTACTCGCTCTGTGTGTGGTTACATGCGAAAAGCAGTGGCTGCTGTCATTAGTTTGAATGGGCTGAGTGGTCACTGCCGATTGCATAACCTGGTCATTCCAGCAGCAAGAATTCCCCTTTCAATTCCTGATTCCTGCGGCTGCACCAACCTGGCTGTTTGAAAGGGGCCTAAACCTATGAACACATAGGAGTTTAGAGACAGGGGTGTTTAAAGGCAGAAAAAAAAAACATCACTTGTACGTTCAGGAGAGGAGCTTTTGAGCATAAAAAACATCTGGCGCGCCTAAACGCCGGTAAAAGCGTGTAAACGTGCCTAAGCGCTAGACGCTTTTATTGCTTCTGCTTTTTTTTTTCATTTCAGTTGACAGAATAAATTCATTTTCTGGCCAATTAAATAAATAAATGCCTAAGCGCTTGACACTTCTAAACACGCCAAAACGCATTTGAAAAAATGCTGCTTTTCTTCTACCAGGAGAAAATAATTTTTAAAAGCCCCAGTGTGCATGAAGGCTTACTCTATGACTTACAGCTTACCCCAAGTGTAAGTGACTTACAGCGGGACTTCTGCTTTTGCTGGCAGCTGTACCAGGAACTCTGTATGGTTAAGGGGGCAGAGTAAAATGGAAAAAAGAAAAGGTTGGGACTTTGAATGAGGCCTGAGACAATTAAGTCCCTAGGCCTCCATCCCTGTCAATGCGAAGACAGAAAAGGTCGGGACTTTATATGAAGAATGCGGATTGAAAGCCAAACAGAGCTAGTAAATCAGATAATGTAAATTTATAAAATATTATACAGTAAAATACATAAGATACCATGGTACATATTCCATCACCCAACATGGTTAGTTAGTTCATTAGCATTTGTTCGTAAATAAATTGAGTAAAACAGTAAAAACATGAGGTAGAACTACATGGTAAATATTATTTGGCATCTGAAGCTCGACGCGTTTCACGGCTGTCATGCCGCTCATCAGGGGGCCAAATTACCCAGCTTAAGACAAATTTCCCGGCCCGGCTGAAGGGAAGTTAGAATATAGCAATATGAAAGTACCTAGCTGACACACCTGCACCACAGATGGATGCTTTAGGGTTGTTTTGGATCCCTATATCCCCCCCCCCCCCCTTATCTAAGCCCTTGCATTTTACTGATATGCAATTAATCTGTATATTTAGTACATTGCATGGTGTTCACTTTTACATTTGTTCCATGCAGACACTGTTACTTAGTTACATAGTTGGTAATATTGAATAAAGACACCAGTCAATCTAGTTCAATTATTAGTTTTCTCCCTACTCTAGAATTACCATTTAGATATTTGTATATTGCGATCGTATCTGCTCTTAAGTGTCTCTTCTCCAAGAAGAATATGTTTAATGTTCCCATAACTTCCTGGGGACTAGTGACCATCCTCGATTCCCCCTAGTTAATATCTTGCATTCATATTTATAGCTCCCATTACATTTTTCAATATAAAATCTAATTTCCCACGTAGTTTCCCACCCCTTTATTTTTTTTAGGTCTTCTTATAAAGTTGCTAGATCCTGTTGTGAAGTTATTGCCCTGCTTAGCTTTGTATTATCAGCAAATACTGAGGTTGAACTATTTATACACACCTCAATATCATTTATGAACAAGTTAAACAAAATTGGTCGCAGGACAGAGAGAATGGAGAGAATCAACGAAGCTTTGATTTGACCAGAGGTACCCAAGCTGTTGCATTAAGCCGTGTACACACGATCAGTTTTACCGATGAAAACAGTCCGATGGACTGTTTTCATCGGACGAACTGATCGTGTATGGGCCCCATCGGTCTTTTTTCCATCGGTGTGAAAAAATAGAACATGTTTTAAATTTATCCGATGGGAAAAAAACGATAGCAAAATCCGATCGTCTGTGTGGAAATCCATTGGATAAAAAACCCACGCATGCTCAGAATCAAGTTGACGCATGCTCAGAAGTATTGAACTTAATTTTTCTTGGCTCATCGGAGTGTTTTTACGTCACGGCGTTTGAAATGGTCCGTTTTTTGACTGATGGTGTGTGGGCAAGACTGATAGAAGACATTTTAATCGGATTTCTGATGGAAAAAAACATCGGATTAGAATCCATAGGATATCCGATCGTGTGTACAGGGCTTTAGAATGCATAGAAAAATTGCTGGTTTAGAACAAAATTCTTCTTTAAAGAGGTCTGGCAACAACTTACAAAAATGCAGGTAAAATCAGATATTTTAAATACTTATTTGAAGTGTTTTTTACTTTCCATAAACTATTATTTGTTCGTTTGAAAAGTACATTTGAACTTATTCAAAAATGCAATAAATGTAAAAAAATTTAAAAAAAATGTAAACATTTTTTTTTAAAACTCTAGAAGAGACAATTTCCTATCAGGGCCTCCTCTTTCTTGCCACATCAGAGCCCTCTTCTCTTTTTCACTTTCTCTTCACTTCTTTGTATGTAGTTTCTGGAGGAAGGAAGGGGAATATTAAAGATTATCAGCTCTGATTCTGCTGGGGCTGCTGACATCACATCAAGATGGCATCAATCAGCAGCAGTCTCAGGGCTTTTGATTGTCTACACAAGGGTGGCTTTTATAGGTAAATAACTAGTGATGAGCAGAACTCTGCTGGGTTTTGGTCTGAACACGGTTCGGGGTACTTCATAGAAGTTCGGATGCTGAATCAATAAGTGCCGAATTTGTTAAATTAAAAATGTCAATTTTCTGGGCTAAAAGACAAGGAGGTATCAAAAAAATTGCATTGGCGGCCATTTAACCACTTCAATACTGGGCCAATTCTGACACTTCTCACATACATGTAAAAATCGACTTTTTTTGCTAGAAAATTATTTAAAACATTATATATTTCTTAGCAGAGGTCCTGTAGAATAAAATGATGGGTGTTGCAATTTTTTATTTCGCACGGTATTTGCGCAGCAGTTTTTCAAGGGCAAATTGTTGGGAAAATATACATTTTAATGCACACAAACACAATATAATACAGTGGAACCTCGTATTGCAAGTAACGCGGTTAACGAGCGTTTCGCAATATGAGCACTGTATTTTTAAAAATCGTAACTCGGTTGTCAAGTGCATGAGCATGATTCAGGCCAAATCGGTGTGCAGTACCGCGTTTGTTCTGATGTGGGGGGGCGCCGTAGCCTAGCAGAGCTGATCGTCGCCGATCGCAGCCGATCGGAGCCGTTCGGAAATGCACGGAAAGGCCCGAGGACAGCACAGCTGACCTCGGCAAATCTCGGGAATGAAGTCTTTCCGAGGTTTGCCAAGGTCAGCCGAGGTGTCCTCGGGTCTTTTTGGCCGTTTCTGAGGCTCTCCGGCGCCCCCCGCCTCTGGCCACATGCGGTATTGCATGCCATTGAAGTCAATGCGGAACTAATTATTTTCGTTTCCATTGACTTCAATGGGGAAACTCGCTTTGATATGCGAGTACTTTGGATTATGAGCATTCTCCTGGAACAGATTATGCTCGTAATCCGAGGTTCCACTGTACACAATTATTTTGTAAAATATAAAAGGTGATGTTAAATATGAAGTAAATAGATACCTAACATGTCATGCTTTAAAATTGCATCTGCCCGTGGAATAGTGCCAAACAATGGTAGTTAAAAAATTTCCTAATGCAACATTTAAACGCCTTTACAGGTTACCAGTGTAGAGATACATGGGAGGTCTGGCACTAGAATTATTGCTCTTGCTTTGATGTTCAGGACGATGCCTCACAAGTGTGGTGCGATCACCCTTTACATATTCGTGCATGACCTATGTATACGCTAGTGGTGCAACGGATCGGTGGTGATCCGAACGGGTCACCCTGTTCGAATCGGATCACCATGCGATCCGCGGAGCGCTCCGGAGCCTCGGCCGTAGGAAAGGCCGCGGCTTCGGCCTAGCTCCGGAGCGGCGGCCATCTTGGTACACCAGGCGGCGGCCGCTGTAGTGAAGTTTCGCCGCCATCTTGCTCCACCCCACACTCCTGCACAGTATAGATAGAGAAGGGGCCAAGCGGACATCTTGTTACACCCAACGAAGTTTTAGATTTCCGTTAATTTCAACACAATACGGAGCTTATCAGCTTTAATACATTATTTGGAAATCCATCGGACTGTTTACATTTTAAATTTTAAAAGCAGCAGCAAACCTTACATGATTGCTAATGTGACGGAACACCTCTGATTTTCACATTTAACATTTAGTTAAATGTGAAATTCAGAGGTATTCTGTCACATTAGCAATCATGTAAGGTTTGCTGCTGCTTTTAAAATTTAAAATGTAAAGAGTCCATTGGATTTACAAATACTGTATTTAAGCAAATAAGCTCTGTTTTGTGTTGAAAATAACTGTTAAATCGAAAACTCCGGTGGGTGTAACATTATTTTTTTTATTTTTTTGCTGATCCGAAAATGATCCGATCCGTGGCTCTGATCCGAAGATCGATCCGATCCGTGAGTTTTTTGATCCATTGCACCCCTAGTATACGCTCGCATTTGCGTGTAAGCACAGGGGGGCAGTGGCGCTTTAAATGTTTTTCTTTTTATTATTTATTTCATCCCCAAAAAATTTTTACACTGTCTCTTTCATTCTTTTTTGTATTATATTTATTGCTATCACATGAGATTGTCTGATCGGCTGTTTTCCTGGCTGTTAGCATAAACAAAGAGCCTGGAACCAGAAGTGATGAAATCCTCGTCGCTTCTGGTTTCCAGGGTCACCGAGAGGAACCTCTCTCTGTGTAGTGCCCCCATCGCAGCCGGTTACATCACTCCCAGGCTGTGCGATCGAACCCGGCCCTTCGCCACCCGCAGAAGTGATCCAGCCACTCAAATCACTTCTGCTGTACATGGAATTGCGGCTGCAAATTTTGATACCAGTATAACCACTTCAACCTAAGGACATCCATGGACATCCTACAGTATTGAAGTGGTTAAACTGTGTCAATTTTATTTCTTTGTAAGTGTAATTTTTACCGTAGCACATCCTACAGCAAGAATGCGTAGCATCTTCTCACAAAATACATACCCAACCCTTTGGGTCTGGTATGGATTTTAAGGGTGTACCTCACGCAAAAAAAAAACATAAGAAAGTGTGAAGTCCCCAAGGAAATTCGATTTTTAGTGGGGACTCCAAAAATCATTACCAGGCTCTTAATCCAAGCATGCAGCCTGGCTAGCCAGGAAAGGACAAGCATGCTCCCCTGCAGGGATGAGCTTCGTGTTCGAGTCGAACATACGTTCGACTCGAACATCGGCTGTTCGATCGTTCGACGAAGATCGAACGATTTGGGCCGTTCGCGCCAAATTCGAGTGACGCGAACGGCCCACAATGCACTACGCCATCGCAGTGTCATCCAGGCGCTGTGATTGGCCAAGCATGCACTGTGACCCCGCATGCTTGGCCAATCACAGCGCCGGCAGCGAGGAGAGCAATGATTGGCCACAGGCAGGATGCCTGTGGCCAATTATTGCTGAGGGTGTTTAGTACACGCCCCACACTATAAAAGGCCGCCAGCACGGCGGCCTAGTGTAGTGTGTTCCGGAGCAGGGATAGAGCAGCATAGGCAGGGACAGTGACTGTTATTTCTTTCTTGCTTAACCTGGATTCCTTTAGTTTAGGGAAAGAGAAGGATAGGTAGGGAGAGTGTCAGTGTGTTTTGTGCTTGTGCTATAGTGTGCTTAAAAAAAACATTTATTCTAGGGACAGAAAACTGTAGGTAGGGACAGTGTCAGTTTCTTTCACTCTGCAAGTCCTTGTTTCCAGGGACCTGGAAGGACAGTGAGTGAATTGTCCTTGTGCTATATTGTGCTTAAAAAAACATTTATTCTAGGGACAGAAAACTGTAGGTAGGGAGAGTGTCAGTTTCTTTCACTCTGCAAGTCCTTGTTTCCAGGGACCTGTAAGGACAGTGAGTGAATTGTCCTTGTGCTATATTGTGATTAAAAAAAACATTTTTTCTAGGGACAGAAAACTGTAGGTAGGGAGAGTGTTTTTTTTCTTTCACTCTGCAAGTCCTTGTTTCCAGGGACCTGGAAGGACAGTGAGTGAATTGTCCTTGTGCTATATTGTGCTTAAAAAAAAACATTTTTTCTAGGGACAGAAAACTGTAGGTAGGGAGAGTGTTTATTTTCTTTCACTCTGCAAGTCCTTGTTTCCAGGGACCTCTAAGGACAGTGAGTGAATTGTCCTTGTGCTATATTGTGCTTAAAAAAAACATTTATTCTAGGGACAGAAAACTGTAGGTAGGGAGAGTGTCAGTTTATTTCACTCTGCAAGTCCTTGTTTCCAGGGACCTGGAAGGACAGTGAGTGAATTGTCCTTGTGCTATATTGTGATTAAAAAAAACATTTTTTCTAGGGACAGAAAACTGTAGGTAGGGAGAGTGTTTTTTTTCTTTCACTCTGCAAGTCCTTGTTTCCAGGGACCTGTAAGGACAGTGAGTGAATTGTCCTTGTGCTATATTGTGCTTAAAAAAAACATTTATTCTAGGGACAGAAAACTGTAGGTAGGGAGAGTGTCAGTTTATTTCACTCTGCAAGTCCTTGTTTCCAGGGACCTGGAAGGACAGTGAGTGAATTGTCCTTGTGCTATATTGTGCTTAAAAAAACATTTATTCTAGGGACAGAAAACTGTAGGTAGGGAGAGTGTCAGTTTCTTTCACTCTGCAAGTCCTTGTTTCCAGGGACCTGGAAGGACAGTGAGTGAATTGTCCTTGTGCTATATTGTGATTAAAAAAAACATTTTTTCTAGGGACAGAAAACTGTAGGTAGGGAGAGTGTTTTTTTTCTTTCACTCTGCAAGTCCTTGTTTCCAGGGACCTGTAAGGACAGTGAGTGAATTGTTCTTGTGCTATATTGTGCTTAAAAAAACATTTATTCTAGGGACAGAAAACTGTAGGTAGGGAGAGTGTCAGTTTCTTTCACTCTGCAAGTCCTTGTTTCCAGGGACCTGGAAGGACAGTGAGTGAATTGTCCTTGTGCTATATTGTGATTAAAAAAAACATTTTTTCTAGGGACAGAAAACTGTAGGTAGGGAGAGTGTTTTTTTTCTTTCACTCTGCAAGTCCTTGTTTCCAGGGACCTGTAAGGACAGTGAGTGAATTGTTCTTGTGCTATATTGTGATTAAAAAAAACATTTTTTCTAGGGACAGAAAACTGTAGGTAGGGAGAGTGTTTTTTTTCTTTCACTCTGCAAGTCCTTGTTTCCAGGGACCTGGAAGGACAGTGAGTGAATTGTCCTTGTGCTATATTGTGCTTAAAAAAACATTTATTCTAGGGACAGAAAACTGTAGGTAGGGAGAGTGTCAGTTTATTTCACTCTGCAAGTCCTTGTTTCCAGGGACCTGTAAGGACAGTGAGTGAATTGTCCTTGTGCTATATTGTGATTAAAAAAAACATTTTTTCTAGGGACAGAAAACTGTAGGTAGGGAGAGTGTTTTTTTTCTTTCACTCTGCAAGTCCTTGTTTCCAGGGACCTGGAAGGACAGTGAGTGAATTGTCCTTGTGCTATATTGTGATTAAAAAAAACATTTTTTCTAGGGACAGAAAACTGTAGGTAGGGAGAGTGTTTTTTTTTTTCACTCTGCAAGTCCTTGTTTCCAGGGACCTGTAAGGACAGTGAGTGAATTGTTCTTGTGCTATATTGTGATTAAAAAAAACATTTTTTCTAGGGACAGAAAACTGTAGGTAGGGAGAGTGTTTTTTTTCTTTCACTCTGCAAGTCCTTGTTTCCAGGGACCTGGAAGGACAGTGAGTGAATTGTCCTTGTGCTATATTGTGCTTAAAAAAACATTTATTCTAGGGACAGAAAACTGTAGGTAGGGAGAGTGTCAGTTTATTTCACTCTGCAAGTCCTTGTTTCCAGGGACCTGTAAGGACAGTGAGTGAATTGTCCTTGTGCTATATTGTGATTAAAAAAAACATTTTTTCTAGGGACAGAAAACTGTAGGTAGGGAGAGTGTTTTTTTTCTTTCACTCTGCAAGTCCTTGTTTCCAGGGACCTGTAAGGACAGTGAGTGAATTGTCCTTGTGCTATATTGTGCTTAAAAAAACATTTATTCTAGGGACAGAAAACTGTAGGTAGGGAGAGTGTTTTTTTTCTTTCACTCTGCAAGTCCTTGTTTCCAGGGACCTGTAAGGACAGTGAGTGAATTTTTCTTGTGCTATATTGTGATTAAAAAAAACATTTTTTCTAGGGACAGAAAACTGTAGGTAGGGAGAGTGTTTTTTTTCTTTCACTCTGCAAGTCCTTGTTTCCAGGGACCTGTAAGGACAGTGAGTGAATTTTTCTTGTGCTATATTGTGATTAAAAAAAACATTTTTTCTAGGGACAGAAAACTGTAGGTAGGGAGAGTGTTTTTTTTCTTTCACTCTGCAAGTCCTTGTTTCCAGGGACCTGTAAGGACAGTGAGTGAATTTTTCTTGTGCTATATTGTGATTAAAAAAAACATTTTTTCTAGGGACAGAAAACTGTAGGTAGGGAGAGTGTTTTTTTTCTTTCACTCTGCAAGTCCTTGTTTCCAGGGACCTGTAAGGACAGTGAGTGAATTTTTCTTGTGCTATATTGTGATTAAAAAAAACATTTTTTCTAGGGACAGAAAACTGTAGGTAGGGAGAGTGTTTTTTTTCTTTCACTCTGCAAGTCCTTGTTTCCAGGGACCTGTAAGGACAGTGAGTGAATTGTTCTTGTGCTATATTGTGATTAAAAAAAACATTTTTTCTAGGGACAGAAAACTGTAGGTAGGGAGAGTGTTTTTTTTCTTTCACTCTGCAAGTCCTTGTTTCCAGGGACCTGTAAGGACAGTGAGTGAATTTTTCTTGTGCTATATTGTGATTAAAAAAAACATTTTTTCTAGGGACAGAAAACTGTAGGTAGGGAGAGTGTTTTTTTTCTTTCACTCTGCAAGTCCTTGTTTCCAGGGACCTGTAAGGACAGTGAGTGAATTGTTCTTGTGCTATATTGTGATTAAAAAAAACATTTTTTCTAGGGACAGAAAACTGTAGGTAGGGAGAGTGTTTTTTTTCTTTCACTCTGCAAGTCCTTGTTTCCAGGGACCTGAAAGGACAGTGAGTGAATTTTTCTTGTGCTATATTGTGATTAAAAAAAACATTTTTTCTAGGGACAGAAAACTGTAGGTAGGGAGAGTGTTTTTTTTCTTTCACTCTGCAAGTCCTTGTTTCCAGGGACCTGTAAGGACAGTGAGTGAATTGTTCTTGTGCTATATTGTGATTAAAAAAAACATTTTTTCTAGGGACAGAAAACTGTAGGTAGGGAGAGTGTTTTTTTTCTTTCACTCTGCAAGTCCTTGTTTCCAGGGACCTGAAAGGACAGTGAGTGAATTTTTCTTGTGCTATATTGTGATTAAAAAAAACATTTTTTCTAGGGACAGAAAACTGTAGGTAGGGAGAGTGTTTTTTTTCTTTCACTCTGCAAGTCCTTGTTTCCAGGGACCTGTAAGGACAGTGAGTGAATTTTTCTTGTGCTATATTGTGATTAAAAAAAACATTTTTTATAGGGACAGAAAACTGTAGGTAGGGAGAGTGTTTTTTTTCTTTCACTCTGCAAGTCCTTGTTTCCAGGGACCTGTAAGGACAGTGAGTGAATTGTCCTTGTGCTATATTGTGCTTAAAAAAACATTTATTCTAGGGACAGAAAACTGTAGGTAGGGAGAGTGTCAGTTTCTTTCACTGTGAAAGTCCTTGTTTCAAGGGACAGAGAAGGACACCTGAAGGTAGCCCTTATTGCTTTTTTCCCATCTCCGTGCAGGCCATCTATTAGAATGTCTGGAAGGCAAACAAGGAGAGGCAGACAGTCAGGAGGCAATAAAAGAGGGCAAGCAGGCTCTGTGTCTGGGGGCAACAGTGCTGGTCGTGGACGCGGTGCATTGTCATCAGCACATGGCCATGGGACACGCTTGTCCTTCTTTTCGGCAGCTGGACATGTTGAGCCACATCATGCCGAAGACTTGGTAGAGTGGATGACCAAGCCCTCCTCCTCCTCCTCATCCTCTCTCACCCAGGCTCAGGGTACTGGAAAAGCAGCTGCCAAAGCGTCGTCTTCCCTGGTATCAATGTCAGACAAATCATCAGTCACTCCTTCCCTAGACCCACCATGTCCTCCTCCTGAGGAGTCCCCCGAACTGTTTCAGCACAGTGTTGGGTACATGCTCCAGGAGGATGCCCAGCGTTTCGAAGGGTCTGATGATGAAACCCAGCTAGAGGAAGGCAGTAGCGTGAGAGCAGACAGAGGGGATGCTCAAGAAGGACACCAATCTGGCAGTCATGTTCCAGCAGCTGCAGCATACTGCCAGATTGGCTCCAGTGATGAGGAGGGAGGGGATGATGAGGTCACTGACTCCACGTGGGTGCCTAATAGGAGAGAGGAGGAGGAGGAGGATGAGGAGGAGGCACATCTCCAACGAGGCAGGATGCCCTTTGGTGGCCAGCGTAAGGGCAGTACACCGACGGAATCACACCGCAGAGCTCCGCCTGTGCAGGGCGCTGCCTCTGCCCGTCATTCAAAAAGTTCTTTGGTGTGGGCCTTTTTTGAGGCTAGTGCATCAGATCGCACAGCTGCTGTTTGCAACATATGTCTCAAGCGTATATCGCGTGGCCAAAACATCAGCCGCTTGGGTACCACATGCCTGACCAGACATATGTTGACCTGCCATGCAGCTCGTTGGCAAGCCTACCTCAAAGACCCACACCAAAGAACAAAGCGGACCTCTCCTTGCACCGCATCAGCTGGGATCTCCAACCCCACTATAACTTCAGTCCTCTCTGAAACATGCACTGAGAGGAATGAAGGTGTAGAATTAGGTGTGTCACAGCCAAGTACTTGCGCCCACTCTGCTAGCAGTACACCGACGTCCGATTCTAGCAGGCAAATTTCCCTGCCCCAGCTGCTGGACCGTCGAAAGAAGTTCACTCCCAGCCATCCACATGCCCAGCGGTTGAATGCTAGCTTGGCTAAATTGCTAGCGCTTCAACTGCTGCCTTTTCAGTTGGTAGACTCGGCCCCCTTCCGTGAGTTTGTGCAATGTGCGGTTCCTCAGTGGCAGGTTCCCAAACGCCACTTTTTCTCACGGAAGGCTATTCCGGCTCTCTACCGGCATGTGGAAGGCAATGTCTTGGCCTCGCTGGACAGGGCGGTCAGCGGTAAGGTGCATATTACCGCTGACTCATGGTCCAGCAGGCATGGACAGGGACGTTACCTTTCTTTCACGGCCCATTGGGTCACTCTTTTGGCAGCTGGGAAGGATTCAGGACAAGGTGCAGTAGTGTTGGAGGTTGTCCCACCGCCACGCCTCCAAAATGCTACTACTGGTTGTGACACACCTCTCTCCTCCACCCCCTCCTCTTCTTCTTCCTCCATGGCCTCTTCCTGTGGTTTGTCCTATGAACCAGCGGTGCTCCGTAGCCGTTCACGGGGCTACGCAAGTACGCAGGCAAAAAGATGCCATGCCGTGCTTGCGCTGGTGTGTTTGGGGGACAGAAGCCACACTGGGGCAGAGGTCCTGTCTGCTCTGCAGGGCCAGGCCGAGAGGTGGTTGACGCCACGCCAGCTTAAGCCAGGAATGGTGGTTTGCGACAATGGCACCAACCTCCTCTCCGCCCTCCGACAGGGACAACTGACCCATGTGCCCTGTGTGGCTCACGTCCTTAACCTGGTGGTGCAGCGGTTCTTGGGCAGGTACCCGGGCTTACAGGATGTCCTGAGGCAGGCCAGGAAAGTCTGTGTGCATTTCCGCAGATCTTATAATGCCAGTGCTCGCCTGGCTGAGCTGCAAAAGGAGTTGAACCTGCCCAAGAACCGCCTTATATGTGACATGCCCACCAGGTGGAACTCAACGTTGGCCATGCTGCAGCGGCTGCACACGCAGCAGAGGGCCATCAATGAGTACCTGTGCGACTACGGCACCAGGACAGGGTCAGGGGAGCTTGTTTTTTTTTCTCCACGCCAGTGGGGCATGATCAGGGATGCATGCACTGTCCTGGCACCATTTGAGGAGGCCACGAGGATGGTGAGCAGTGACAGTGCATGCATCAGTGACACTGTACCTCTTGTCCACCTGTTGGAGCACACGCTGCGTGGAATAATGGACAGGGCACTTGAGGCAGAACAGAGGCAGGAAGAGGAGGACTTCCTTGCCTCTCAAGGCCCCCTTTACCCAGACAGTGTTACTTCTGTCCCACCCATCGCACAGGAAGAGGAGGAGGAGGAGGAGGAGGAGGAGGAGGATTGTGTCAGCATGGAGGTGGAGGCTGGCACTCAGCATCATCAGCAGCAGTCTTTTAGGGATGATTTACAGTCCCAAGAAACCAGTGGACTTGTACGTGGCTGGGAGGAGGTGGCTGCGGATCATGTCGTCCTTAGTGACCCAGAGGACTCCGGAGCGAATGCCTCAGCAAACCTACGCTGCATGGCCTCCCTGATCCTGCAAAGTCTGCGGAAGGATCCTCGTATTCTTCGGATCAAGGAAAGGGACCATTACTGGCTGGCCACTCTCCTTGATCCACGGTACAAGGGTAAGGTTGCGGACCTTATGTTACCGTCGCAGAGGGAGCAGAGGATGAGACAACTCCGGGAGGCCTTGCAGAAAGGTCTGTGCAACGCGTTCCCAGAGACTGGGAGGTTGCAAACTCCTGGTCCTGGACAACGAGTTGCTGAGGCTTCGGCCAGTCAAAGAAGGAGCGGTGGGGAAGGTGGCCGTCTGACCGATGCGTTCAGACAATTCTTTAGTCCGCAGCCCCAAAGTATGATCGGTTCCAGCAACCATCGCCAGCGTCTGATAAACATGGTGCAGGAATATCTAGGGGCAAGGTCAGACTTGGACACCTTCCCCACCGAAAATCCTCTGGCTTACTGGGTCTTGAGGATGGATCACTGGCCAGAGCTTGCACAGTATGCAATTGAGCTACTGGCCTGTCCTGCATCCAGCGTTCTTTCGGAACGCACATTCAGTGCTGCTGGAGGATTTGTCACGGATCACAGGGTGCGCCTGTCCACCGACTCGGTTGATCGACTGACTTTCATCAAGATGAACCAGTCTTGGATCACCACCAGCTACCACACACCTGATGCTGATATAACAGACTAATTGATTTTAACATGTCACATCCCTTCAAGACTGATGCTGATGCTGAGTGCCTGTGCTGTTATGTTGACTGGCTATCCTCCTCCTCCGAGTCCTCAATGATACGATTGATGATGATAGCTTGGAAGATCATTTTTGTTTATGGGTGCCGCCACCAGTGCCTAACGCCCAATTTTTCAGCCCCTGTTTAACAGGGGCGTGTAATTACAATTTTTGAAGCAATACTTTGCAACAGGGCTCATTGCTGTACTCCAAGTACAGTATCTGTGAGGAGTTGCAGTGTTGTGCCACCAGTGCCTAAGGCCCAATTTTTCAGCCCCTGTTTAACAGGGGCGTGTCATTACAATTTTTGAAGCAATACTTTGCAACAGGGCTCATTGCTGTGCTCCAAGTACAGTATCTGTGAGGGGTTGCAGTGTTGTGCCACCAGTGCCTAAGGCCCAATTTTTCAGCCCCTGTTCAACAGGGGCATGTAATTACAATTCTTGATCTAATAATTCACAGCAGGGCCCATTGCTGCACCCACCAAGAGTAACTGTCAGGGCTTACAGTGTTGTGGCACCAGCACCACCATCAAAGGCCCAATTTTTACTACCACTGTTCAACAATTATATGTAATTAAAATTCCTGATATAATAGTTGACAGCAGGGCGTTCCAGCACCAACCAAGAGTAACTGTGAGTGCTTACAGTGTTGTGCCAACACCAACAACTAAGGGGCCTATTTCTGCAGAGTATATACGGCAGGTCCCTACTTTCAAACATCCAACTTACAAACGACTCCTACTTGCAAACGCAAGAAGACAACAGGAAGTGAGAGGAAATCTACCACTAGGAAGGAAAATTCTCTCCTGTAAGAATAAATATGGGAGAAAGGTGTCTCCTCTGTACTGATGCTTTATCAGCAATCCTTGTTTCAAGAAAAACACCACATTTCAAAAACAGTTGTCATTGGGACGGAAAGTGAGGTGAAATGTTCTGAACAGGGGCACAGACAGCAAAACAAATGTTACAGGGGTGATAACCCTTACCTATGTTTTCCAAAAAGTTTAAAAATAGATTTTTGGTCTGGAGCTACACTTCAACAATGTACCTGTTCAAAATTACAAACAGATTCTACATAAGAACAAACCTACAGTCCCTGTCTTGTATGCACCGCCTGTATAGGGCTGTTCAGAGTATATAGGGCCTTTTTTATTTTATGTGCGGGGTTCCCCTTAATATCCATACAAGACCCAAAGGGGCTGGTAATGGGCTGGGGTAGGGGGGGGGGGGGGGGGTCATGGGGTAGCTATGCCATTTTTCTTAAAGAATTTCATCCATATTACCGGGACCAGACATTACATTAAAGCCGCAAGCAGTTTTAAATGGCTTTTTTTTCCTTTAGAAGTGTCATTTTGTGCAGGGACAGTTCTAAACACGGGAAACACGTGGCACTTCACAGGCATACTTTAGACACCCCCCAGGTACGATATTTAAAGGAATATTTGACTTATTTTTTTTCACTTTATGCATCATTAAAATGACTGCTCCCGAAAAACGACCGTTTTTAAAACTTCTTTTTGCATTGATACATGTCCCCTGGTGCAGAACCCGGGTTCCCAAACCCTTTTTAGGACAATAACATGCATAATAGTTGTTATAATTAGCACTTTAGAATTCGAACGTTCGCATCCATTCTATTTAATAGGGTTCTAATGTTCGTTCGAACTTTCGGTCCGTTCGCGGGTTCTGGTGCGAACCGAACAGGGGGGTGTTCGGCTCATCACTACTCCCCTGCCCTCCTGAACCACATGACCTCAACGGCGTGGGGGTTGTTACTTTCCAGGAGGTGAACCCCCTGGCATTGCACCTTGTCCCCATGTTGATGAAACCCTGATCAATATTCCTGGCAGATACGGCTCATAAAATGGTGGGTGCTGCAGCGATTACCAGTTGGGTCCTGGTAACATCAAACAAGCGTACATACTCGCCAGCACACCATGGATCGACAACTTCCATCCAAAAGTTTTTAATGAAAGAGATCACATCACAAAAGGAAAGGGCAACGTTTCGGCGCCGCACAGGACCCCTTCGTCAGGCCTGACGAAGGGGTCCTGCGCGGCTCCGAAATATTGCACTTTCCTTTGTCATGTGATCTCTTTCTTTAAAAACTTTTGGATGGAAGTTGTCGATCCATGGTGTGCTGGCAAGTATGTACGCTTCCCCAAAACCCTGGCTGGTGGTTGTGGGGGTTTGCAGGGGGGGGGGGGTTATCAGAGTCTGGAAACCTTCTTTAACCACTTCAATACAGGGCATTTTCACCCCCTTCCTGCCCAGACCAATTTTTAGTTTTCAGCGCTGTCGCAATTTGAATGACAATTGCGCGGTCGTGAGATGTGGCTCCCAAACAAAATTGACGTCCTTTTTTCCCCACAAATAGTGCTTTCGTTTGGGGGTATTTGATCACCTCTGCGGTTTTAATTTTTTGCGCTATAAATGAAAGAAGAGCGACAATTTTGAAAGAAAAACACAATATTTTTTTCTTTTTGATTTAATAAATATCACAATTTTCTTTTTTAAATGTTTTCCTCCGTTTAGGCCGATATGTATTCTTCTACCTATTTTTCGTAAAAAAAATCGCAACAAGCGTATATTGATTGGTTTGCGCAAAAGTTATAGTGTCTACAAAATAGGGGATAGATTTATTGCATTTGAATTTTTTTACTAGTAATGGCGGCAATCTGCGATTTTTATTGGGACCGTGACATTGCGACGGACATATCGGACACTTTTGACACATTTTTGGGACCATTCACATTTATACAGCGATTAGTGCTATAAAACTGCACTAATTACTGTGTAAATGTGACTGGCAGGGAAGGGGTTAACACTAGGGGGCGCTGAAGGGGTTAAATATGTTCCCTAGGGAGTCATTCTAACTTTAGCGGGAGGGGACTCACAAGGGGAGGCGACCGATCTGTGTTCCTCTGTACTGGGAACACACATCGGTCTCCTCACCTCTGACAGGACGTGGATCTGTGTGTTTACACTCACAGATCCACGGTCCTGCTGTAATTAGGGGCAATCGCGGGTGCCCGGTGGACATCGCGCCGCCGGGCACGTGCGCCGGGTCCCGAGAGATGCTGCGGGGGCGCGCGTCGGCGGCGGCTCGCGAGCGCCCCCTAGATGGTCGGGAAGCCCAGGACGTCATATGACATCCGCCCAGGATGGGAGATCCCATCTGTGGACGTCATTTGACTATGGACGGGTAGGGAAGTGGTTAATAATAAGAGAGCCCCGAGTATAGGGGTCCTTTATTAGAAAAATAAACCCCCTCCCCTAAAAAAGTCTCTAGTTGTATATCCATCATTAATCACAAATCCCAGGGCCCATCGATTCACGAAAAAACAAAACAAGGACCCAACACGCATGATTGGTCTAAACTGTAAACAGCTGAGTGACAGCTCCCTGAGCTATCATTAGCTACAGTATATAAGGGAGAGGGCGGGGATAGCAGTGACCTCATTGACTAAATATGGCCATGGTCATATTCTGTCAATGTCACTATCCAAATATGGTCAGTGTCCATATTTGGAAAGTGATATCACCTCTGTCCCCACCCACAAAGGTACGTGGCCAGGGATTCCTGGTGACATCAGTGGTTTCTAGGGAGACAGAAGATGCAAGCACTCCCTGCTTTCTTAGCAACCACTGACAGCTGGATGCTGTTATAGCAGTATTTCTATGATTTTTGGTTCCTGCCAAACGGACAAAAGTTTAGGCATTCACCCGAAAGCTTGCACAGCCAACGTTTGGTCTTAACCTAGGTTAGGACTGAATCGTCAGCTATACATAACAGGTATAAAATACGTTACATATAAATATAATATTATGAAAACATTTTTATTGAAATTAATAGTCTGGTGACAGGGTAACTTTAAGGAAAACTGCACCAAAAGAAATCTGTAGCCTGCCATTGTTGATGTGCTGTCTGGCTTCAAAGCATTCTGAACAAGTATGAAACAAGTAAGACAGAGTGAAGTCAGAACTACTCATTTACATATTTGTTCTGGGTCAGTGACTGAGAAAGTACTAAAACCACAGGATCAGCAGGAAAATTGCATATTCAGAAGGGGAGTCCAGAAATAGCAACCTCTGTGCTCTTTTAGCATAGGTTTTCTTTAAAGCTGAGTCTTTACTTAATTTTGTAAATGGTATGTACAAGTGTACCTGTAATATTCCACAACTAACATTCCACAACTATATACATCCCCTAAATGATACTGTGATGCAGTTGAGGGATAAAGAGGACATCATGCTATATTAAATAGATTTAGGCTCCATGTACACAGAAGCTGATAAACTGCAGTTTATTGGCGTTTTGGCGTTTTTTTAAAAAGCCCATTAACTGCACTCTATGTTAACCTATGTGTTCATGTACACATGGACGTTTTTTAGCGTTAATGAGCAGTGGAGTTAATGGGCTTTTTTCTGAACGCAAGAAATTTGCGTTCAAAGTGCCGTTTTTCGGCGGGCAAAAACGCTAAAAAACGCAAAACACTGAAAAACGCTAATAAATGCTCAAAAACGCAGGTCGCCAGTGTTTTTTTTGCGTTTTTTGATCCATTAAAAAAAAAAAAAAAGCTAAAAAACGCTAACACTGAAAAACGCTAATAAACGCTAGTAAAAAACGCTGATAAAAGCTATATTTTAAAGCAGCTTTTTCTGCCAGAAATCTGGCGTTCAAAACTACAATTTTTGAGCTTCTGTGTTAATGGAGCCTTACCATAAAACATGTTGTTTTCCCCAAAGCAACCAAGTCAAGAGAAGCGAGGAGAAGAGAAGAGAAGAGAGGAAGCTTACCATGACAAAGGTCACAGTGATGGGTGTTACTTCCTCTTTGTTTACCTGCAAAGGTAAAGCATAATGGGCTACTATGCATCACATAGTAGCCCATTATGTGTCACTTACCTGCAGGAGAAGCCCGCGATGTCCCCGTCTTCCTCGCTAGTAGCGAGCGTCCATCTTCACCCCTCTTCTTCCAGGGGGCGCGAACTCCGGCTCTGTGACTGGCTGGAGTCGCGTGACGTGACTCATGCGCGCGGGAGCCGTCTTTCACGGCATGACCCCATTCACAAAACGGCACGCCCAGTGCGCCTGCCCCTTTGTCTATGGCGCGCATGCGCCGTAGACATCGGTGCTGTAATTTTTGCAAATATTTCCTAAACCGTGTAGGTTTAGGAGATATTTGTTGCACCTACAGGTAAGCCTTAATCTAGGCTTACCTGTAGGTATAAGTGGTCTGTAAGGGTTTATAACCACTTTAAAATCCATACCAGACCAAAAAGGTCTGATAAAGAATTTGGGGGGACCTCATGCCATTTGTTTTTTAGCATGGAGTCCCACCTAAAATTCATGTCAAACCTGAAGGGCCTGGTATGAATTAGAGGAGGAACCCCATGCCAATTTTTTTGTGGGGTCCTGCATTAACATTTTTGTCAGAACCTCCTCTAAGATAAGGGTCTGTTATAGATGAAGGGAATTCCCCACCACTTTGTTTACACAGTAGCCAGGAGTTGTAATTTTTCCAACAATTTAAACATGCTTTTTTCTTTGTAAATGTCAGTGTTGCTGTAGTGGGTTGTATACATTGCACAGATGTGCCACTTCACGGCCAGGGTTAAGCCAGTTATGCTATTTATAATTTTTTTGCATTTTTAATGTTTCATTTAAAGCATTACTAAAATCACTGCTTCCCACCAAACTAAATTAAAAACATATTTTTTTTTGCTTTGGTACATGTTCCCCAGAGCAGTGCCCAGCCGCTCATGCTGTGTTTACCAATCCCTGGCATATTAGCCTAGAAAAAGGTCATTACTTTTTTTTTAACATTCAGCTCCCATTGACTTTAACCACTTGCCGACCGCTCACGGCATATATACGTCGGCAGAATGGCTCGTACAGGCACAATCACGTACCTGTACGTGGCCCTTTAACTGCCGACGTCGGGGTCGCGCACGCCACCGGCGGCACGCTCGTGACCCTCTCGCGACCCCCCTACCTTCCCCGTGAGTGGGACCGTGGGTCCCGCGGACTCGATCGCCGCGGGGATCCCCGCGATCGTCTCACGGAGGCTCGGAGCGGGGAGATGTGTGTGTAAACACAGCATCTCCCCGCTCCTCTACTGACACTGTCAGCGATCTCCGCTCTGTGTAATCAGAGCGGAGATCGGTGACGTGTCAGTCGTAGCCACGCTCCCCCTCAGTTAGTAACACGCCCCTAGGCACACTTAACCCCTTCAGCGCCCCTAGTGGTTAACCCCTTCACTGCCAGTGTCATTTTGACAGTAACCAGTGCATTTTTATTGCACTGATCGCTGTGAAAATGACAATGGTCCCAAAAATGTGTCAAAAGTGTCCGATGTGTCCGCCATAATGTCGCAGTCATAAAAAAAAACGCTAATCGCCGCCACTACTAGTAAAAAAAAAAAAAATTACTAAAAATGCCTTAAAACTATACCCTATTTTGTAAGCGCTATAATTTTTGCGCAAACCAATCAATAAACGCAGATTGCAATTTTTTTTTACCAAAAATATGTAGAAGAATACGTATCAGCCTAAACTGAGGAAAAAAAAATTTTTATATATTTTTTGGGGATATTTATTATAGAAAAAAGTAAAAAATATGTAATTTTTTTCAAAATTTTCTATTAAATACCACCAAAAGAAAGCTCTATTTGTGGGAAAAAAAGGACGCCAATTTTGTTTGGGAGCTACGTCGCACGACCGCGCAATTGTCAGTTAAAGCGACGCAGTGCCGAATCGCAAAAAGGGGCCTGGTCATAATGGCCCGTATTGGTCCGGGTCTTAAGTGGTTAATAGAGTTTAGCACCAGAACTTTAGACATGTTTGACAACCCTATGCCAAACCTAGATACCTTCCACTCATCACTACTTTGGTGCTGTCTCCTGGGGACTCATCACTCTACCCAACGCTGCTGGTCCTCCTCCAGGTTGTCTGTCATGTAACTCACTTTTTGTGAGCTCACAGTGTCACAAACCTGCCTCCTGGGGCATGTCATCATGCTGCTGTTCTTTGTAGAATTCAGGAGGCTGCCCACCAGGAAGAAGAGTAGCATGATGACCTCTATTTTTAGGTGACTGGATCAAAGACAACTAAATAAGTATAGATAATATGATAATGTGAACTGAAATGTGGTGTGGTTGGGAGGTCAGTAATAAAGAAGGGTTAAAAATCCGATAGTGTGCAACCTGGAATATGGTTTTAACCACTTCAATACCGGGCACTCTCCCCCCTTTCTGCCCAGGACAATTTTCAGCTTTTAGCGTTGTCACAATTTGAATGACAATTGCACAGCCATGCAACACTGTACCCAAACTACATTTTGTATAATTTTCTTCCAAAAAATAAAGCTTTCTTTTGGTGGTATTTGATCACCACTGGGGTTTTTATTTTTTGCTAAACAAACGAAAAAAGACCGTAATTTTTGAAAAAAAAAAACCTGATGGGCACTGGTAGGCGGCACTGGATAGGCAGCACTGATGAGGAGCTACTGACAGGTATTACTGAGTGGCATCTGAAGGGCATGGACAGGCATTACTAATGGGGCACTGATTGGCACTTTTATGGGCACTGATTGGCACTTTTATAGGCACTGATTGGCACTTTTTTGGGCACTGATTGGCACTTTTATGGGCACTGATTGGCACATTTATGTGCACTGATTGACAATTTCCTGGGCACTGACAGGCATTCTTTATGGGGCACAGGCTGGCAGCTGATAAGGGCTACACTGATAATCAATGTGTTGATTATCAGCGCAGACCCCCCCTCTCACAGGGAGAGCCTCCCTGTCAACACGAACCAAGAAAAGCCATTGACCAGCACTTCCTGGTTCATGCGATGATCAGCTGTGATTGGATATAGTGTGTGAGAATGACACACAGCATCTCTGATCACCGCCAGGCATGCTCCGGCTTGTTATCCTGTTCACGTCATATGTAGGGTGACCACGTGTCCCGGAGTTGCCCAGGACAGTCCTGCATTTTGCTGGTCTGCCCCGGGCACATTCATTCCAGGACAATACAGTGTCCCGGAATGAATCTGACACAGACAGCCCCCCGGGCCAATCTGATGCCCCCAAAAAAGGCCGCCACATCACCGCTTTACTCATTGACAGTACTTGTCCTGGCCGGGAATGCCTGAAGGAGCAAAATCCCGCCCCCTGCTTGTGATTGGAGAAATCATAAATCCCGCCTCTTGTGTCCAATCCCTGTGCTGTGATTCGTTACAGCACAAGCTGATTTTTGGAAAGGGAGGGTGTCCCTGAATGGTAGTTTTGAAATGTGGTCACCCTAGTCAAATGACGTTCGGTCAGGATAACAGAACCACTTTGCTGCTGTCATATTGCTATATGGTGGGCGGCAAGTGATTAAACTACCACTGTCCTGGAACATGCATGTGTATATCATAGGACACATTATGTATTCATGTTACAGGGAAATTACAACCCTGGAATATACACCTTCAAGAGCCAAGAAGGTCCCACATGTCTACCCTGATGGCCTAACTTTAAATAATCAGGCCGCTAGGTTTGTTCTTGTAACACAGTTTTGTGTATAAAATATTATAAGACACTTAAAGAAAATTCTATATTTGTCTTCAAAGGGATCATTTTAAATCGACTAGAGTCTACCTTGAAGTTTTGGATAAGTAATATTTTTTTTTTTAATGAAGTTAATGAGAAATCTGTTTTTGCTTTACTGATGTTTACTAAAGTGTACTGCAATGCTATGAAAAATGTAATGCTTATCATCAGCCGCATGTGAATTCTAAGCAGTCATCCATAACTTTGATGTAACTGTAGTCATTAAGATTGTTCAATCTGATACACAGGTTGTCTAATACAATGTACACCTTACGTAAAATTATTAAAAGTACCATAACTTGTATGCCTTTTAAAATTCTTCACTTATCTGATGTCTGCAAGATCAAACCGGTTGTACTTAGATAAGTTGCAGACAATTCTGCCTTAACATTCATAAAGCTTTGTTCCCAAACATGTTCCGACATTAGTGACGTGAATTTTCTTGGACTCAATTATTTTGGCAAGCTATTTGAAACAATTGGATTGATTTATTAAAGAAGTAGAAACTGTTCATTTAGCAAACTGAATTTTCAATGAGCTTAGCAAATACAGTGAAGCTGAGTTAATGTCAGTCGTCTAATCAGGCAAGAAAAAATCCTGTTTAATTTCTCTTGCATATGATTCCTAAGCCTCGTACACACGATTGGATTTTCCGACAACAAATGTGTGATGGCAGGGTTTTTGTCCGAAAATCTGACTGTTTGTATGCTCGATCGGACAATTGTTGGATTTTCTGACAACAAATGTTGGATAGCATGCTTTCAAATTTTCCGACAACAAATGTGTGATGTCGGATTATCCAATCGTGTGTGTACACAAGTTAGTCGGAAAAAAATCCAAAGTACTCAGAAGCAATGCCAACCATAGCACAACATTATCAGAAGTTGCCCAAATGGTGGCACTAAAGAGTTGAAAAAACGCGTAGTTTCGTGTTTGTTGGCTGAGAAAGTTTTGCCGTCTGTATGCAGAACAAGTTCACGGCCAACACCCTTCGGACAAAATTCCACGGCTTTGTCCGACGGAAATCCGATCGTGTGTATGAAGCTGTGTACACACGATAGGTTTTACCGATGAAAACAGTCCCATGGACAAACCGATCGTGTATGGGCCCCATCGGTCTTTTTTCCATCTGTGTTTAAAAATAGAACATGTTTTAAATGTATCCAATGGTTAAAAAACCGATAGCAAATTAATATCGTCTGTGGGGAACTCGGATAAAAAATCCACGCATGCTCAGAATCAAGTCGACGCATGCTCAGAAGCATTGAACTTCATTTTTCGCGGCTCATCGGAGTGTTTTACGTCACCGCGTTTGAAACGGTCGGTTTTTTGACTGATGGTGTGTGGGCAAGACTGATGGAAGACAGTTTCATCAGATTTCCGATGGAAAAAACATCGGATTAGAATCCATAGGATATCCAATTGTGTGTACAGGGCTTGAGGCTTTATTATTAAAGGGGTTGTAAACGTACAATTTTTTTCCTAAATAGCTTCCTTTACCTTAGTGCAGTCCTCCTTCACTTACCTCATCCTTCTATTTTGCTTTTAAATGTCCTTATTTCTTCTGAGAAATCCTCACTTCCTGTTCTTCCGTCTGTAACTCCACACAGTAATGGGAGGCTTTCTTCCTGGTGTGGAGTGTTGTGCTCGCCCCCTCCCTTGGACTACAGGAGAGTCAGGATGCTCTCTACGTTGCAGATAGAGAAAGGAGCTGTGTGTTAGTGGGCATCCTGACTCTACTGTAGTCCAAGGGAGGGGGCGAGCACGACACTCCACACCAGGAAGAAAGCCTTGCATTACTGTGTGGAGTTACAGACGGAAGAACAGGATGTGAGGATTTCTCAGAAGAAATAAGGACATTTAAAAGCAAAATAGAAGGATGAGGTAAGTGAAGGAGGACTGCACTAAGGTAAAGGAAGCTATTTAGGAAAAAAAAATTGTACCTTTACAACCCCTTTAAGAGTGAATACAGCCAGGCCGTATTTACTAAGCTTAGTCAACATTCACTTTTCAAAGTGAACAGTCATTTTATGTTAGTAAATGAATCATTGTGACGTACACATTTTCAGTCTCAATTTGCACAGAGATTTTCCACCTCACGGAAAAATGGTACAAGAAATATTTACAGACAAGAAATTACAAAACAGACATACTAAACAATAAAACAAAAAAGGGAAAAAATAAAATGTACTTATGTGGAGTCTACCTTTTTTTTTAATACTTGAAGAGTAAATCCAGTCTGATGGTGCAAGAGTCACTGGCCCTCATAAATTGACCTTCCGTATGCTTAGTGATTCCTTTTAGTAAAATGAGAGCTCCCAGCTGCTATGAATGGATGCCAGAGAGATGAATGAAAGGTCTGCCTCCTCCATTCATAGAGCCATTTCCATTGCAGGAACCGATAGCACGGCTTCTATGCATGGAGCATGAGGAAGAAAGGAACAAGGGACTTCAGATTTCAACCTTATGCAGCAGCCAAAAGCAAAAGGGACACTCTTCATTCATGGTAAGCACACACCCTGGTGGTGTTTTTTTTTTTTTTGGTTTTGGTTTTTATTTTACTAGACTTCAGTTTTAAAAAAACAGACCAGATAATAGTATTAATACAAAGTAATACGTAACACCTACAAGTGTATTACCTCTTACAGAAAAAAAAGTACTCACCCTGACAATATCTTCATCTCTATTCTTTCTGATGGGCATCCCCTCCTTTGTGCAGGCATTATTCAGGGTCAGCATTTATTCATGGTCCAAGATGCTGGCATAAAGATGAGACAATCAAGTATAACTTGGTGCCTGTGCATTTCTTGGCTGTTTACACAAATGTCTGGCATAGATCAGCCCCCTGTTATAGCTCTCACCTTGAGACTTCCCTTAAAGCTATAATGTTGCAGTCTGATCTCTGAGTGCAAGGAAACTAAGGACATGCTTCTTCCTGCCTGCAGCAGACCGTTGGCATTGTCTCAGTACAGGCAAAATCACTAGACATGAACTCAGGGACAGCTATTGAATTATAAAAGGTGGAGCTCGTTTTGAAATATTATACTGATGCTATATATAGTGAGATTTCAGGAACTTATTTATGCAGACTTGTAAAGTTGTTTAACGTTCCACCCTAATGAAGCTAGAGTGCATGGGTCAATAAAGGGCTAATCTACCACTTGTACAGTCTATAGACCTGCATATGGATTATTTTGTGAATATACACTAGGGATGAGCCAAACACCCTCCAGTTCGGTTGGCACCAGAACTTGCGAACAGGCAATAAATTTGTTCGAACATCCGAACCCCGTTAAAGTCTATGGGACACGAACATGAAAAATCAAAAGTGCTAATTTTAAAGGCTTATATGCAAGTTATTGTCATAAAAAGTGTTTGGGGACCCGCGTCCTGCCCCAGGGGACATGTATCAATGCAAAAAAAAGTTTTAAAAACTACAGTTTTTTCGGGAGCAGTGATTTTAATAATGCTTAAAGTGAAACAATAAAAGTGAAATATTCCTTTAAATTTCGTACCTGGGGGGTGTGTATAGTATGCCTGTAAAGCAGTGCTTGTTTCCCGTGCTTAGAACAGTCTCTGCACAAAATGTAATTTCTGAAGGAAAAAAAGTAATTTAAAAGTACTCGCGGCTGTAATGAATTGCCGATCCCGGCAATACAGAGAAAAGTCATTGATAAAAAAAAAAAAAATGCGTGGGGGTCCCCCCAAATTCAATTACCAGGCCCTTCAGGTCTGGTATAGATATAAAGAGGAACCCTGCGCCAAATAAAAAAAAAATGGTGTGGGGTTCCCCCCAAAAATCCATACCAGACCCTTATCCAAGCATGTAACCTGCCAGGCCGCAGAAAAAGAGGGGGGGACGAGAGAGCGCCCCCCCTCCTGAACCGTACCAGGCCACATGCCCTCAACATGGGGAGAATGTCCCCATGTTGATGGGGACAAGGGCCTCATACCCACAACCCCTGCCCGGTGGTTGTGGGGGTCTGCGGGCGGGAGGCTTATCAGAATCTGGAAGACCCCTTTAACAAAGGGGACCCCCAGATCCCGCCCCCCCTATGTAAATTGGTAATGGGGTACATTGTACCCCTACCATTTCACAAAGAAAGTGTAAAAAAAAAACAAAAAAACACACAGACACAGTTGGGATAAGTCCTTTATTAAAAAAAAAAGAATAAAAAAAAAAAAAGACTCCAGCTGTGGTAACCCACTCTCGATCTCCACTCCAGCGATGTCGGTATCCTGCAATGGATGATCTCTTTAGGCTGCAGCGACGAGGAAACCCGGGCTTCCCCAGTGAAACGGGAAACCTGCTTTGCATCAGAGGGGGGCGGGGTCACCCGCACGTCACTGGGGAAGCCCGGGTTTCCCCTTCTGTCAGAGGGGGGCGGGGTCACGTGACGGGTGGCCCCACCCTCAGCTACATAAGAGCTGTCCCTGGCTGAAGCCGCCTCATTCCCGGGATGTCTCTGCTCCGGTGAAGAGAGGATCGTGTTCTGTTCCTCGTCGCTGGAGCCTGGAGAGATGATCCATCGCAGGATACCGACATCGCTGGAGTGGAGATCGAGAGTGGATTACCACTGCTGGAGTCTTTTATTTTTTATTCAGTTTTTTATTTTTAATAAAGGACTTATCCCAACTGTGTCTGTGTGTTTTTTTACAATTTGGTATGGTTTAGGCGGGGGGGCGCTCTCTCGTCCCCCCCTCTTTTCCTGCGGCCTGCCAGGTTGTGTGCTCAGATAAGGGCCTGGTATGGATTTTTGGGGGAACCCCACGCCATTTTTTTTTATTTGGCACAGAGTTCCCCTTAAAATCCATACCAGACCTGAAGGGTCTGGTATGGATATTTGGGGGGAACCCCACGCCATTTTTTTTAAATTTGCCGCAGGGTTCCCCTTAATATCCATACCAGACCTGAAGGGCCTGGTAATTGAATTTGGGGGGACCTCCATGCATTTTTTTTTTTTTTTTATCAATGACTTTCAATGACTTTTCCCTGTATTTTGCCAGGACCGGCAATTCTTTACAGCCGCGAGTACTTTTAAATGACTTTTTTTCCTTCAGAAATGACATTTTGTGCAGAGATTGTTCTAAGCACGGGAAACAAGCGCTGCTTTACAGGCATAATATATACACCCCCCCAGGTACGAAATTTAAAGGAATATTTTACTTTTATTGTTTCACTTTAAGCATTATTAAAATCACTGCTCCCGAAAAAACTGCAGTTTTTAAAACTTTTTTTTGCATTGATACATGTCTCCTGGGGCAGGACCCGGGTCCCCAAACACTTTTTATGACAATAACTTGCATATAAGCCTTTAAAATTAGCACTTTAGAATTCTCCTATAGACTTTTACATGGTGTACCCCAAATTGTTCGCTGTTCGCTGAACGGGCGAACAGGCAATGTTCGAGTCGAACATGAGTTCGACTCGAACTCAAAGCTCATCCCTAATATACACTATATTACCAAAAGTATTGGGACACCTGCCATTACATGCACATGAAATTTTTTTTTTATTTTTATTTTTTTACAAACTTTTTTATTGTGTACAAAATAATGGTGCAAACATTATGTCATGACATCAGATAATTGCAGTATTTTCAATCAATAATTATAATGATTTATGACAGAGTAACCGTCTTTATTTATTTATGACAACATCTATTACATATAGAAAATAAATGATTCAGTAGTATTTTGAAATGTGGGGTTATTTTCGTGTATAAATGAATTGGATGTGAAAAGGGGATTCTAATATGGGTCTAAAAGGTAGTCTGAATATTTGAACCATGGGTTCCATTTTTTATCCAGTAGATGCACATGAAATTTAATGGCATACCAGTCTTCAGGGCCGCTGATAGGGCAGTACAGCCAGCCCTGTTGTACCGGGCCCGGCCCCCATCAGCTCCACAGGAAGCCCGGGCAACTTTACAGTTAATTTATGCATGTTAACATTTTGAAACCATACCCATCTGGTCTACAGAGGGGCCCATGAGATGAGTGCAGTGTTCAGACTATTTTTCCTTTTTCGGGCGCATGTACATAAATCCATGCCGCACATTGCTCTGCTAGTTCATTTGTCCCGGCTGCTGCTGCCCCCTGCCTCTCCTGGTGGAGTGATATACTATGAGGCTCTGCTTAGCTCCGCCTTCCGTGATCAGGTGCTGACTGCAGAGACTCAGGCGAGGAGACGGGCGGCTCTGTGGATGAGAGGGAGCAAGTACCTGGAGGACAGCGACGCGTGGCTGCATATGCACTGCACACAGTGAGTGGAGAACAGAAAACAGAAATCCTCACTGTGTCTCACTTAGGCTAACATACAGCATAGCAGGTCATGATTATCAGCATTATGATACTCATGCAAGCAGCACAGTCAGCATGTGTTCTGTCATGGATCTGTTACAGTGTGTCCTATTGCTGTTTGGTTCTTACTTTGTTATGGCTGTACTGGGATATAGTTTGTAACACACAATACAGCCATAAGTTAACAAAGTCAGCACCCAAAAGCCATGTGACACTGTGAGATCCATGAGAGAGCACATGCTGACTGTGCTGCCTGCGCAATTTTCATAATGCTGATAATCATAAGACGCAGTGAGATGCTACTCTACACTTGCGTTTGAGAGGGGGGGCAGTAAACATGTGCCCCCCCAACCACCCCCTTTAACCGCTTCCTGTCCAGCAAGATACTGGTACTTTGCTGGATTGGAAGGGTGATATCTTCGCTGCAGCAATGATCAAGATATAATTTTTTAGCCCCAACGACTCTGCACAAAGTAAAAGTAAGTGGCTAAGAAACCCCTGGATAACTTTTACAGGCAGTGGAAGGGTGTTCCACCACCATCCCTCCATCACCTTTACTGAGCTCTCCCGTGCAATCAGGGGTCCCATTAAAGATGTGAGCAGCAGCATCTAGTTACTGGGACACAGTATGCGTGCATATGTAAACGGTGACAAATTTGCAGAGGTTGGGTCAGGGGAGGAGTCTGGGGTGGGGTTAAAGGAAGCCCCGTTGGGTAGGCTGTACGGGGCCCTGTGATTTCTAACAGCGGCCCTGCCAGTCTTAGTCCATAAGGTTCAATACTGAGTTGGCCCACCCTTTGCAGTTATAACAGCTTCAACTCTTCTGGGAAGGCTGTCCACAAGGTTTAGGAGTGTGTCTGTGGGAATGTTTAACCATTCTCCCAGAATCATATTTGTGAGGTCAGGCACTAATGTGGACGAGAAGGCCTGGCTCGCAGTCTCCGATCTAATTTATCCCAAAGGTGTTGAGGTCAGGACTCTGTGCAGGCCAGTCAAGTTCCTTCACCCCAAACTCAGTCATCCATGTCTTGATAGACCTTGTTTTGTGCACTGGTGCGCAGTCATGTCTGCTTTGTAATATGTGTAATTGATTTCTTGCAGGTGTGCTGCATGTCTTGCTCCCCCCGTCGGCTGTGACAGTCATTTCTTTCCCTGGAGCTCCGATACTGATCCATCATCCACTGTCCCTGCCTATCTCATCCGGGATGGGTGGCGCCAGTAAGATTCATCGATGTCGGGTACCGCGTCCAGCGCATGGCACCAGCCCTGCCGACGTGCCATGGTGCCAGATCACGTGACGTTCTTCACATGATGCCACGGAGGGTCTCACACTCCTGCGTTGTCCTTTCCCCTATGGCGACCAGGGCTGGTGTGGTTCAATTTTTGTCCCACCCTCTCCCTGGGCGTCGTCCACACAGCGATGGGAGGGATCCTTTGACGGGTCTGAGGAACTATAGATAGGAGGGCTCAGACACCAGTCTATGCAAGGCCTTTAGGTGGTTGGACACACACTATTTCTGGTCAGCATTAATTTGATTCTGGTAGGTGCAAATCCTTATTTGTCACACATTTACTTTTTTAACCTGTTTTGACCTTGCACACTGGGGTATTTCCATGCACTGGTGTCACTGCTTCACCAAATTGCATTTTATACTATTTAACACATATACTTAGTTTCACATGTGGATTCTTATTCCATTCAGCTGTGTAGATCTTTTTCACTATTCCCAATTGTACCACGTGACTGCTCCTGGCCATTCAATCATTATTTTAATATTTTTTTCCCAAATGTTTTACCTTTCCTAATTTTAATTTTTTCCTAATTTATTAGTGCACATCATCACCTTTACACACTCTTTTTAATGGCCACCATCCTGGCAGGCCATGCTGGACGGTTCTGTTTGCCCGTTTTTTATCTGTCCTGTATTTCTCTGTTGGTCAATTTTTGGATTCTTTACCCAAAGCTCCTGGATCAGACATCTCCGGCGGCTGCCGGTTCAACTTTCGCATGCAGCACCCTGAATCTTTGTGAGTATGGATCCCTTAAGCCCCCTACACACGATCCGAAAATCGTACGAAAATTGGCGCTTTCTAATCGATCATATGAAAATTGGATTGTTAGTACAGAGCTTTCGAGAGCCGATCAGGACAGTTCATCCGATATTATTCTACCGGACATGCACGGAATTTTTTTTCGTACAATGCCAGATCGTACGATTTTCGTTTAATCAGTACAGCTGTCGTTCGAAAATGCAATACAAATGTATTACAACACATGACATCACTTCCGATTTTTTATTCTGTCGTACGAGAATTTTCGTTACTTTAGTAAACTCATCAGATTCGACGTGAGATTAGCATGCAAAAAAAAAAATGGACGATCATTCGTCCGATAATCGGATCGTGTGTACTGGGCATAAGTCAGATTCCCACAATTTAATCTACATGTCATATTTCCATGTTCATTACTATGTTTTTTCTTTTAACCATTTTACTTTATAGATCATGTCTATGCATCAACCCCTGAAGAGTGAGACTGAACTCACGAAATGCGTTGGGTCACCATAGATGCTATGACACAATTTCCATGGATAATTTGATGACTGTATGTACAGGCATACCCCACTTTTAAGTACACAATGGGACCAGAGCATGTATGTAAACTGAAAATGTACTTAAAGTGAAACAATACATCTTTTCACTTCTAGGGTGTAGTGGGGGGTTAGGGGCTGTAGTGGGGGTGTCAGGAGCACACTGGAACAGGGTGGGCTATGCTCTTGGAGCTTCAGCTCCTTCTACTGAGGCTGCAAAATGTCTGTACAGTACTTGTGAGGCACTTTACATACACTCACGTGTATGTCCTTACTCGTGAGTGTATGTAAAGTGAGTGTACTTAAAGTGGGGTATGCCTGTAACTATGTAATGGATTTGTACATTTGGTCCAACTGTTTGGCATTATGATACCTTTTCCCAGTTCTGTTGCTGGCATACTCAATAAACCTGTACTATGATTTTATTACTAGCTGTGTGGCGCTTTATCTAAAGTCCCAAAGGGCAATACTCCGTATTTGTATGTTGGAACAGAAAGGGGCCATCCCCAAACTGTTTGGAAATTTAGAAATTGTCCAAAATGTCTTGGTATGCTGATGCCTTAACCTCCCTGGCGGTATGATTCTGTCTGGAATTATGTACCAAAAGCGGTACAATTATTTTGCATGGAAATTTGGTGTTATGTATTGTAGGCCTGTGATTCTTAGTAATTACTTACTTAAACCTGACCAAACAAGAGTCTAGTAGACATCCCGGGTATGATAAAGTTTGAAA
Source organism: Rana muscosa (assembly GCA_029206835.1). Classification (NCBI taxonomy): domain Eukaryota; kingdom Metazoa; phylum Chordata; class Amphibia; order Anura; family Ranidae; genus Rana; species Rana muscosa. Next base: position 846,633,278 of record CM055121.1, read on the forward strand.
CACAAAATAATAAATTATAATATAATAAATAACTATAAATAATAATAACAAATAGTAATGTAATTATAATAAAAATTATTCAATAATGTAATCAAATCAAAAACACTGAAATTTGCTCAGTTGCAGAATTGTCGCTGTCATTAGATTTTTTGTTTGATGATGAATTTCCCCACAAATCGCTATCGCTCAATTCTGCAAGTGATTCTAATTTATTATCGCTGTTTTTTAGCTGGTCTAAAACCACTTTTGACATAAAGGGACACTTTTTGGTTTCTATGGACAATCTTCAGTTTCCAGGCAGAAAGAAAAGTTTTTATTATATAAAAGTGCATGCAGGACACTGGACAGACCACTAGGGACAAAGGGGATGTGTAATTATTACATACAGTACTGTAATCTGTAAGATTACAGTGTACTGTGTGTGTACTATGTGTTTACTTTTTTGAATTTGGCGCCGAACTCCGTCCCCGAACGTCGCAGGGAACAGAGCTCGGCACCCGGCAGTGTGAATAGAGCGAGACACGGCTCGCAGACACTGCGGGGAGACATCGCAGGATCCAGGGAACAAGGTAAGTTACTTCCCCTGGATACTGCGATGCAGCCCGAGTCTGGCTCGGGGTTACCGCTCTTAGCATTGAAAACTCACCCCGAGCCAGACTCGGGATTACCGCTAAGGAGGTTAAGAGTTCCCTTCGCTGGAACTAAGAGGCCAAGCCCAACCCCTGAAAAACAACCCCACATCATAATTCCCCCTTCACCAAATAATTTGGACCAGTGCACAAAGCAAGGTCCATAAAGACATGGATGAGTAAGTTTGGGGTGGAGGAACTTGACTGGCCTGCACAGAGTCATGACCTCAACCCTAAAGAACACCTTTGGGATAAATTTGAGTGGAGACTGCGAGGCAGGCCTTCTCGTCCACATCAGTGCCTGACCTCACAAATGCGCTTCTGGAAGAATGGTCAAGAATTACCATAAACACACTCCTAAAGCTTGTGGACGACCTTCCCAGACGATTTTGAAGCTGTTATAGCTGCAAAGGGTGGGCCAACACAGTATTGAACCCTATAGACTAAGACTGGAATGCCATTAAAGTTCATGTGCGTGTAAAGGCAGGTGTCCCAATAATTTTGGTAATATAGTGTATAATCATGAAACCTTAGTACCTTTCTAAATTATTTAAAAGTATTTTTACACCAGCTGGGTGTGTTACAAGCAAGAAAGAACAACATTTTGAACAGAAAGTACACAGAAGTAATGAGCCATAAATATAATGAATTTTAATGAATGCAAATATTGGGAACGATGCACAACAACTCAGATGGCAGCACCCCTAATTATATGTATTATATAAGTGTACTATCCCGCGCTGGCTTTTCAACAGCATGTGTGTTATTTAATCACTTAATACTAGAACATATTGGGTGGCTGCAAACAATAAAATTGTGTCCCCACAATCCCTACATAGAAATAAATAAACAAATTGGTTTTGTTGTACCTACTCCCCTATATATACACAACAAATATATAAATAAACATCCAATGCATAAATCGTAAATTGTAACTTTGCATTGCAGTACTTCAAATAAACACAGATCTCTTCATTGTTTTCCTTATGTGGTATAATGGTGAAAAATACTCTATATATTTAGGGACTTTAATATGTAAACACAGATCACTTTGAATGTCCTTTTCTCATGCAATGGTGAAAAGTTCATATATAGTGATGATGGTGATGATGGTGATTCCCACCACCGTGGGTGCTCACCTTAGCGTTTGAACTGTCAATCCCAATTTAAACTGCATTTTCCCCACATATGGGTGCAAAGACAGCCACCTCTGAAATCCTCCTTGTTCCCTTTTAATCGTAGGTGTCACAGACTACTCCACAATTTGGGTGTATGGCCCTTTAAATCCAAGATATTGCTGTATTGCTGACCATTCATTATATAAAGGTCATCCAGTAGCAGTGGCGGCTGGTGCTCAAAATTTTTTGGGGGGGGGGTGCGTAAACATACGTGCAAAATTCACACAACACAGGATAACCTCATAGTGTAGTATGTTAAAACCAATCTCTGTTTATTAAAACATATTGCACTTACATTAAAACAAAAAAAATACAGTTTGTATTACTGGTGGCGGGGCCCGCGACTCCCATGTCACATGAAGTGGACAATGTGTGGACAGTGTCAGTAGTGCAGTGGACAGTGTCAGCAGGGCAGTTGACAGTGTGTGGACAGTGTCAGTAGGGCAGTAGATAATGTTTGGATTGTGTCAGTAGGGCAGTGGACAATGTGTGGACAGTGTCAGTAGGGAAGTGGACAATGTGTGGACAGTAACAGTAGGGCAGTGGACAATGTGTGTACAGTGTCAGTAGAGCAGTGGACAGTGTGTGTGGACAGTGTCAGTAGGGCAGTGGATGGTGTGTGGACAGTGTAAGTAGGGCGGTGTACAATGTGTGTACAGTGTCAGTAGAGCAGTTGACAGTGTGTGGACAGTGTCAGTAGGGCAGTGGATGGTGTGTGGACAGTGTAAGTAGGGCGGTGTACAATGTGTGTACAGTGTCAGTAGAGCAGTGGATAATGTTTGAATAGTGTCAGTAGGGCAGTGGACAATGTGTGGACAGTGTCAGTAGGGAAGTGGACAATGTGTGGACAGTAACAGTAGGGCAGTGGACAATGTGTGTACAGTGTCAGTAGAGCAGTGGACAGTGTGTGTGGACAGTGTCAGTAGGGCAGTGGATGGTGTGTGGACAGTGTAAGTAGGGCGGTGTACAATGTGTGTACAGTGTCAGTAGAGCAGTGGATAATGTTTGAATAGTGTCAGTAGGGCAGTGGACAATGTGTGGACAGTGTCAGTAGGGAAGTGGACAATGTGTGGACAGTAACAGTAGGGCAGTGGACAATGTGTGTACAGTGTCAGTAGAGCAGTGGACAGTGTGTGTGGACAGTGTCAGTAGGGCAGTGGATGGTGTGTGGACAGTGTAAGTAGGGCAGTGTACAATGTGTGTACAGTGTCAGTAGAGCAGTGGATAATGTTTGAATAGTGTCAGTAGGGCAGTGGACAGTGTGTGGACAGTGTCAGTAGGGCAGTGGACAATGTGTGGACAGTAACAGTAGGGCAGTGGACAATGTGTGGACAGTTGTGCAAAACTACAATATAAATGATAGTGACATAGAATGCTGAAATTAACAAAACATCCATTTTCCAATGTTAGTGCAATCCCACATCAGAGAAGGGAAGAAATTAGGTCCAAAATGATGTCCAAATAAAAATCTCCTATTATGTTATCCTTAAAATTGATATGGGCAGCATAGAAAGTCTTATGATATTTCCTAAATGAAGTTCAATCATCAAGACAACAATTATTCAATCTTCTTAGCATGCATACGTGACATCAAACACGAACACCACAGAACAGTGCTGTATCAGAATAGTGAAGAATCCACCACCTCTATTCAAACAGGCCGCTTACCAGAAGTACTGATCCCTGTGAGAGATCAGTCAACGCATGCGGCTGTTATCCCTACCAAGGGCTCTTTAAGGATCAATCAGCTATCCTGGTTCATCTGTTGTTTAGATCAATAAACTCCCGGTGTCCCAACGGACCATGATAAGACAAGAAAGACATTTCATAGCGTAATCCAGCTTAAGGACGTTTTTAATGTAAATAATAAAATTGTACTTACAAAGTACAACAGGTTAAAATAAGCGAATGGTATCATATAAAGCCGGCCGGCTCTCAGTGCCCGTTGCTTCTGGGACTCTGCGATAGTGAAGTGTGGTGACGTCAGCACGCCGCTCCTCCCTACGTTGTTTCGACAAATCTGTCGTCATCCAGGGGCAGCGTGCCCCTGGATGACGACAGATTTGTCGAAACGATGTAGGGAGGAACGGCGTGCTGACGTTGACTGATCTCTCACAGGGATCAGTACTTCTGGTAAGCGGCCTGTTTGAATAGAGGTGGTGGATTCTTCACTATTCTGAAACAGCACTGTTCTGTGGTGTTCGCGTTTGATGTCACGGATGCATGCTAAGAAGATTGAATAATTGTCTTGATGATTGAACTTCATTTAGGAAATATCATAAGACTTTCTATGCTGCCCATATCAATTTTAAGGATAGCATAATAGGAGATTTTTATTTGGACATCATTTTGGACCTAATTTCTTCCCTTCTCTGATGTGGGATTGCACTAACATTGGAAATTGGATGTTTTGTTAATTTCAGCATTCTATGTCACTATCATTTATATTGTAGTATTGCGCAGCTTGATTTTTATTATTTGTATTTTTGTGTGTCTCACATATATAATTGCAGCACAGGTATTTATTTACCTTTTATATGGTTCTACAGACAGCGCAGTATACCCACCCAATTATTATAATGTGTGGATAATGTAGAGCAGTGGATAATGTTTGAATAGTGTCAGTAGAGCAGTGGACAATGTGTGTACAGTGTCAGTAGAGCAGTGGACAATGTGTGTACAGTGTCAGTAGAGCAGTGGACAGTGTCAGCAGGGCAGTGGATAATGTTTGAATAGTGTCAGTAGGGCAGTGGACCGTGTGTGGACAGTGTCAGTAGGGCAGTGGACAATGTGTGGACAGTGTCAGTAGAGCAGTGGACAATGCGTGTACAGTGTCAGTAGAGAAGTGAACAATGTGTGGACAGTGTCAGTAGAGCAGTGGACAGTGTCAGCAGGGCAGTGGACAATGTGTGTACAGTGTCAGTAGAGCAGTGGACAATGTGTGTACAGTGTCGGTAGAGCAGTGGACAATGTCAGTAAGGCAGTGGAGAATGTGTGTACAGTGTCAGTAGAGCAGTGGATAATGTTTGAATAGTGTCAGTAGAGCAGTGGACAATATGTGGACAGTGTCAGTAGAGCAGTGGACAGTGTCAGTAGGGCAGTGGACAATGTGTGTACAGTGTCAGTAGAGCAGTGGACAGTGTCAGTAGGGCAGTGGACAATGTGTGTACAGTGTCGGTAGAGCAGTGGGCAATGTCAGTAGGGCAGTGGACAATGTGCGTACAGTGTCAGTAGAGCAGTGGACAATGTGTGGACATTGTCAGTAGAGCAGTGGAAAGTGTCAGTAGGGCAGTGGACAATGTGTGTACAGTGTCAGTAGAGCAGTGGACAATGTGTGGACAGTGTCAGTAGAGCAGTGGACAGTGTCAGTAGGGCAGTGGAAAATGTGTGTACAGTGTCAGTAGAGCAGTGGACAATGTGTGGACAGTGCCAGTAGAGCAGTCGACAGTGTCAGTAGAGCAGTGGACAATGTGTGGACAGTGTCAGTAGAGCAGTGGACAATGTGTGGACAGTGTCAGTAGAGCAGTGGACAATGTGTGGACAGTGTCAGTAGAGCAGTGGACGGTGTGTGGACAGTGTCAGTAGGGCAGTGGACGGTGTGTTGACAGTGTCAGTAGGGCAGTGGAAGGTGTGTGGACAGTGTTAGTAGGGCAGTGTATGGTGTGTGGACAGTGTCAGTAGAGCAGTGGTCAATGTGTTGACAGTGTCAGTAGAGCAGTGGATGGTGTGTGGACAGTGTCAGTAGAGCAGTGGACGGTGTGTGGACAGTGTCAGTAGAGCAGTGGATGGTGTGTGGACAGTGTCAGTAGGGCAGTGGATGGTGTGTGGACAGTGTCAGTAGGGTAGTGGATGGTGTGTGGACAGTGTCAGTAGGGCAGTGGACAATGTGTTGACAGTGTCAGTAGAGCAGTGGACGGTGTGTGGACAGTGTCAGTAGGGCAGTGGATGGTGTGTGGACAGTGTCAGTAGGGCAGTGGATGGTGTGTGGACAGTGTCAGTAGGGCAGTGGATGGTGTGTGGACAGGGTCAGTAGGGCAGTGGATGGTGTGTGGACAGTGTCAGTAGAGCAGTGGACGGTGTGTGGACAGTGTCGGTAGGGCAGAGGTTGGTGTCAGTAGAAAAGTGGATGGTCAGTGGATGGTGTGTGGACAGTGTCAGTAGGGCAGTGGACGATGTGTGGACAGTGTCAGTAGGGCAGTGGACGGTGTGTGGACAGTGTCAGTAGAGCAGTGGACGGTGTGTGGACAGTGTCGGTAGGGCAGAGGATGGTGTGTGGACAGTGTCAGTAGGGCAGTGGACAATGTGTTGACAGTGTCAGTAGAGCAGTGGACGGTGTGTGGACAGTGTCAGTAGGGCAGTGGATGGTGTGTGGACAGTGTCAGTAGGGCAGTGGATGGTGTGTGGACAGTGTCAGTAGGGCAGTGGATGGTGTGTGGACAGTGTCAGTAGAGCAGTGGACGGTGTGTGGACAGTGTCGGTAGGGCAGAGGTTGGTGTCAGTAGAAAAGTGGATGGTGTGTGGACAGTGTCAGTAGGGCAGTGGATGGTGTGTGGACAGTGTCAGTAGGGCAGTGGATGGTGTGTGGACAGTGTCAGTAGAGCAGTGGACAATGTGTGGACAGTGTCAGTAGAGCAGTGGACGGTGTGTGGACAGTGTCAGTAGGGCAGTGGACGGTGTGTTGACAGTGTCAGTAGGGCAGTGGAAGGTGTGTGGACAGTGTTAGTAGGGCAGTGTATGGTGTGTGGACAGTGTCAGTAGAGCAGTGGACAATGTGTTGACAGTGTCAGTAGAGCAGTGGACGGTGTGTGGACAGTGTCAGTAGAACAGTGGACGGTGTGTGGACAGTGTCAGTAGAGCAGTGGATGGTGTGTGGACAGTGTCAGTAGGGCAGTGGATGGTGTGTGGACAGTGTCAGTAGGGCAGTGGATGGTGTGTGGACAGTGTCAGTAGGGCAGTGTACAATGTGTTGACAGTGTCAGTAGAGCAGTGGACGGTGTGTGGACAGTGTCAGTAGGGCAGTGGATGGTGTGTGGACAGTGTCAGTAGGGCAGTGGATGGTGTGTGGACAGGATCAGTAGGGCAGTGGATGGTGTGTGGACAGTGTCAGTAGAGCAGTGGACGGTGTGTGGACAGTGTCGGTAGGGCAGAGGTTGGTGTCAGTAGAAAAGTGGATGGTCAGTGGATGGTGTGTGGACAGTGTCAGTAGGGCAGTGGACGATGTGTGGACAGTGTCAGTAGCTCAGTAGACGGTGTGTGGACAGTGTCAGTAGTGCAGTGGACGGTGTGTGGACAGTGTCGGTAGGGCAGAGGATGGTGTGTGGACAGTGTCAGTAGGGCAGTGGATGGTGTGTGGACAGTGTCAGTAGGGCAGTGTACAATGTGTTGACAGTGTCAGTAGAGCAGTGGACGGTGTGTGGACAGTGTCAGTAGGGCAGTGGATGGTGTGTGGACAGTGTCAGTAGGGCAGTGGATGGTGTGTGGACAGGGTCAGTAGGGCAGTGGATGGTGTGTGGACAGTGTCAGTAGAGCAGTGGACGGTGTGTGGACAGTGTCGGTAGGGCAGAGGTTGGTGTCAGTAGAAAAGTGGATGGTCAGTGGATGGTGTGTGGACAGTGTCAGTAGGGCAGTGGACGATGTGTGGACAGTGTCAGTAGGGCAGTGGACGGTGTGTGGACAGTGTCAGTAGAGCAGTGGACGGTGTGTGGACAGTGTCGGTAGGGCAGAAGATGGTGTGTGGACAGTGTCAGTAGGGCAGAGGATGGTGTGTGGACAGTGTCAGTAGGGCAGTGGACAATGTGTTGACAGTGTCAGTAGAGCAGTGGACGGTGTGTGGACAGTGTCAGTAGGGCAGTGGATGGTGTGAGGACAGTGTCAGTAGGGCAGTGGATGGTGTGTGGACAGTGTCAGTAGAGCAGTGGACGGTGTGTGGACAGTGTCGGTAGGGCAGAGGTTGGTGTCAGTAGAAAAGTGGATGGTGTGTGGACAGTGTCAGTAGGGCAGTGGATGGTGTGTGGACAGTGTCAGTAGGGCAGTGGATGGTGTGTGGACAGTGTCAGTAGAGCAGTGGACGGTGTGTGGACAGTGTCGGTAGGGCAGAGGTTGGTGTCAGTAGAAAAGTGGATGGTCAGTGGATGGTGTGTGGACAGTGTCAGTAGGGCAGTGGACGATGTGTGGACAGTGTCAGTAGGGCAGTGGACGGTGTGTGGACAGTGTCAGTAGAGCAGTGGACGGTGTGTGGACAGTGTCGGTAGGGCAGAGGATGGTGTGTGGACAGTGTCAGTAGGGCAGTGGATGGTGTGTGGACAGTGTCAGTAGGGCAGTGGACAATGTGTTGACAGTGTCAGTAGAGCAGTGGACGGTGTGTGGACAGTGTCAGTAGGGCAGTGGATGGTGTGTGGACAGTGTCAGTAGGGCAGTGGATGGTGTGTGGACAGTGTCAGTAGGGCAGTGGATGGTGTGTGGAGTTGTGGACAGTGTCAGTAGAGCAGTGGACGGTGTGTGGACAGTGTCGGTAGGGCAGAGGTTGGTGTTAGTAGGGCAGTGGATGGTGTGTGGACAGTGTCAGTAGGGCAGTGGATGGTGTGTGGACAGTGTCAGTAGGGCAGTGGATGGTGTGTGGACAGTGTCAGTAGAGCAGTGGACAATGTGTGGACAGTGTCAGTAGAGCAGTGGACGGTGTGTGGACAGTGTCAGTAGGGCAGTGGACGGTGTGTTGACAGTGTCAGTAGGGCAGTGGAAGGTGTGTGGACAGTGTTAGTAGGGCAGTGTATGGTGTGTGGACAGTGTCAGTAGAGCAGTGGACAATGTGTTGACAGTGTCAGTAGAGCAGTGGACGGTGTGTGGACAGTGTCAGTAGAGCAGTGGACGGTGTGTGGACAGTGTCAGTAGAGCAGTGGATGGTGTGTGGACAGTGTCAGTAGGGCAGTGGATGGTGTGTGGACAGTGTCAGTAGGGCAGTGGATGGTGTGTGGACAGTGTCAGTAGGGCAGTGGATGGTGTGTGGACAGTGTCAGTAGAGCAGTGGACGGTGTGTGGACAGTGTCGGTAGGGCAGAGGTTGGTGTCAGTAGGGCAGTGGATGGTGTGTGGACAGTGTCAGTAGGGCAGTGGATGGTGTGTGGACAGTGTCAGTAGGGCAGTGGATGGTGTGTGGACAGTGTCAGTAGAGCAGTGGACGGTGTGTGGACAGTGTCGGTAGGGCAGAGGTTGGTGTCAGTAGAAAAGTGGATGGTGTCAGTCGGTAAAGCAGTGGGTGGTGTCAGTAGAGCAGTGGACGGTGTCAGTAATCTTTATTGTGTACTTACAAAGCTACAGTATAAAATAATTTATTAATATGCATGATACAAGAGACAATGAGGCTGATTTACTAAAGTATTCGAGTATGTTCGCACAAACAAAAGATTTACCGGCACTTCAATTGTCCAGTCACACGAAAATCCAATCCCTATTTACTTATTTTAGTCAGGATTGGATTGAATAAAATGAGGTGAATATATTTACATCATTTGTGTTATCATCCTCAAATCCTTTATTAAACCAGTTTCAGTTTGTTAATTGGCATGGAGCATACCAGTACACTATGTTCCCAAGAACCTTTCAAAGATAAACATTTACAAAAAATCACATAGTATTTTTGGAATTTCATGCCTACCTACTGTATAGTGCCATGACAGTTACTATACAATACATGCAAAATAATTATTGGTTGAACTGGACAGACTTGTGTCTTTTTTTCAACCAGACTACCTATGTAACCATGTAACCCACCGCATTCTACATACTTAACATGAAAATACCATGAAAATAGCAAACCTTGTGAGAATGGAATTTAGGACCAATAATGGTGCACCATACATGGTTACACTGTAGCTTTAGTTGCTATACACAATGAAGAGATCTATATCATTGACCATTCATTATATAAAGGTCATCCAGTAGCAGTGGTGGCTGGTGCTCAAATAAATTTTTCTTGGTGGGGGGGGGGGGGGGGCGTAAACAAACTGAAACATTCTGAAAAATACTGAAAAAAAACCCATCAATTGCAGCCACTGTGCCCCATTAAATTGCAGCCACTGTGCCCCATATAATGCAGCCACTGTGCCCCATATAATGTAGCCACTGTGCTTATCATATGCAGCCTCTGTGCCCATCATATGCAGCCTCTGTGCCCATCATATGCAGCCTCTGTGCCCATCATATGCAGCCTGTGCCCATCATATGCAGCCTCTGTGCCCATCATATGCAACCTGTGCCCATCATACAGCCTCTGTGCCCTTGATATGCAGCCAGGGCCCATCATATGCAGCCTCTGCTCCCATCATATCCTCCCTCTGTGCCCATAATATGCAGCCTCTGTGCCCATCATATGCAGCATGTGCCCATCATATGCAGCCTGTGCCCATCATATGCAGCCTCTGTGCCCATCATATGCAGCCTGTGCCCATCATACAGCCTCTGTGCGAATCATATGCAGCATGTGCCCATCAAATGCAGTCTCTGTGCCCATCATATGCAGCCTCTGTACCCATCATATGCAGCCACTGTGACCCCCCTCCCCCGCTTGCCCGTTAGCCGTCTGACCGGCACTTACCCCATGAAGAGATTATGACTAGGCAAATTAAAATTTGTGAAACACGTTAATCTCTGCCAGGTTGTCTACATTGATGTCATGTTTACGATGTCATCTGATGATTTTTCACTTCAATAAAGTCTTCACTTTTGCTTCAAACCTGTGAGCACAGTCAAACCTTTTCCTGTTCCAGCGGCACTTACCCCATCCTGTGGCGGGTCAGGCAGCGGGTCAGGCGATGGCTCCTGTGTCCTCCATGGTTCTCTGACCTCCCGTGCGTCTTATCTTCCGTTCCGTTAAGCGTCCAATCAAGGCGTCTGTGCCTTCAGCCAATCAGGTAACGGGTATTGGATCCACTCCTCCTGATTGGCTGAGAGGCGGTACAGTGTTAGAAAAGCAAATATTCATTTGCTTTTCTAACACACCTGGGTGGACTGCGAGCGCAATGCTTTGTGCTCCAATTCCACCTATTTTGAAGCCTATTGGAGCCTATGGCTCTAATCAAGTGCCTCAAAAAATTACCCCCGCCGCAGGAATTCAGGTGCCCGACGTCCAAAAAGGGTCCGAACACCTGAATAGGGGGTGGCTACAGCGGCCATGGATAGATTCATGCTATGCTATGCATGAATCTATCCATTCTACACAGAGGGGAGGAATGACAGAGGGGGGCGGCGCCCGTGCACTCTTAATGGATGCACCGCCACTGTCCAATAGCTATTTACTTTGCAGTAAAGAGACGTTTTTTGGGTTGCTGATTTCAAATGTCCTACTGTAATTTGAAGTAATATAACAATAAAGTAGTTCCATGGTCACAGCATACACATTCATTTTATAACAACAGCATTGTAATAGCTATACAAATAATAGTTATATTTGACAATCCAATATAAGCTTGATTGAGAAATCTACTTTCATATTGTAATTGTCTGCTGGCCATCTCTTTGCAGAACTTCCTGGATACTGTGAATGCGTTGTAGCTTCTCCTTTGCTGTTTACGTTTAATTTCTAAGGACTATATATCCCATGGTACCTTGCTGTCTGCAAGCAGTGATTCCTGTGCTGAATTGACCTCCCAAAACCACCTCCTCCTCTTAGCACCTCTGTGGATCAGAAGACAGGTGTTTGATCAGATATGGCGACCCATAAGAATTGGTAACGGAAGTGATGTTCCCTCGCCACCATCTTGCTACACCCCGCACTCCTCCATAGTAAGGATACACAGAGAAGGGGGGAAAGCGGACATCTTGTTACACCCACCGGACTTTTGCATTTTACCCTTATATTTAACATTAAAGTGAGTTTATATACTGAAATCCAGTACTTAGAACACCGTCTGACTGTTATGATGTTGAATTTTAAAAGCAGCGTCAAGCCTGCTCATCTCACAGGTTTACTAATCTGACAAAAGTTTGTGGCTTTTAAAATTCAACATCTAACCAGTCACACGGAGTTCTAAGTACTGTATATCACTATATAAACTCACTTTCCTGTTAAAAATAAGTGTAAAATGCAAAAGTCCGGTGGGTGTAACAAGATGTCCGCTTTCCACCTTCTCTGTGTATCCTTACTATGGAGGAGTGCGGGGTGTAGCAAGATGGCAGTGGCGGAACTTCACTTCTGTTACCAATTCTAACGGGTCGCCGAATCTGACGAAACACAGGCTCTGTGAAATGTTTGACACAAACAGTGCCTACTCACAGGGTCATGATCGGTCAGATTAATAGGAATAGACTAGAAATAAGTGAAATACAATGTGGGCATGAATATATGATTTTACAGATTGACTATAGATATGCTTTAAATTTAAAGCGGAAGTAAGCCCATCGATTTAACAGTTTCAAAAAGCAGTTACATTCCCGGCATGCCGGAAATGCCAACTGTCACATTGGTTGTGCTCTTAACCAAACTGTCAAACCATCCAATGGCTGGTGTCATAACTGATCACATGTGCAGCAATATGGCAGTTGAAGATTAAACAGAGGCCAAGATGGCAGCTGCCTTTCCTGAAAATGATAGGAGGGTTTACTTCCACTTTAAATAATAGATGCAAAATATTTCAAACAAAATCCAACAATGGGGATAGCTATATAATTTCAATTTTCATCACATTTTGAAAAAATTCCAAAAATCTGAACATGCCCATGTTTGTGCATATTTAAGAAAGTATGCTTATGTACAGCAGCAGAAAAATAGGCAATTCAAAAATAGACAGTCTTTACTGTGCCACTATCCTGCCTTAAAATAGCATATCTGTCAGAAATACAGAGAAGGCAAAACTCTAAATCGAATATAAAAAGCAGCTACATTTTTACAGGCGCTTACTAATGTGTTTTTATCAGCTATTGCAATACCTACTCATGTGAATGTAGTTCAGCTATTACACTTACAGTGGCATATTGTATTGGCCTTATAGTTTATTACCAAGTGCTAATGAAAACCAAATCCAGTTGTCACCAGATTTTTGCAGAAGTCTGCAGTTACACCCTTGAGTAAGACATTTAATCATCTGTTAGGATGCCAAGAACATGTAGTTCCTCCTGCTAGTAAGTGGTAAATCCTTTTAGCTCTAGTCACGAGGTAAAACACAAGTAAAGGCGTGGAAAACCAGATTTGATGCCAAGGATTTACATATAATAATTTACTTTTCTATGGTATTTTCCTTTTAAACAATCAGAACATACAAAGTAACTTTATGTCTGTTTGTTTGAGTGTTTTTTTATTTTTTTTATATTACTACCCCATTGTGAACCTAGATGATATATTTCAACACCATCATTTCTAATTAACCACTTAAGGATCAGCCACTGTATACACGTCGGCAGAATGGCTCGTACAGGCACAATCACGTACCTGTACATCCCCTTTAACTGCCCGACGTCGGGGTCGCGCTTGCGCGCGCCGCCGGCGGCACGCTCGCGACCCCCCTGCCTTCCCCGTGAGTCGGACTGTGGGTCCCGTGGACTCGATCGCCGCGGGAATCCCCGTGATCGTCTCACGGAGGGATGGAGCGGGGAGATGTTAGTGTAAACACAACATCTCCCCGCTCCCCTAATGACAATGTCACCGATCTCCGCTCTGTGTAATCAGAGCGGAGATTGGTCACGTGTCACTCGTAGCCACGCCCCCCACACAGTAGTAATCACTCCCCTAGGCACACTTAACCCCTTCAGCGCCACTAGTGGTTAACGCCTTCACTGCCAGTGTCATTTTTACCGTAACCAGTGCATTTTTATTGCACTGATCGCTGTAAAAATGACAATGGTCCCAAAAATGTGTAAAAGGTGTCCGATGTGTCCGCCATAATGTCGCAGTTACGAAAAAAATCACTGATTGCCGCCATTACTAGTAAAAAAAATAAAATTAATAAAAATGCCATAAAACTACCCCCTATTTTGTAAACGCTATAACTTTTGCGCAAACCAATTAATAAACGCTGATTGCGATTTTTTTTACCAAAAATATGTAGAAGAATACGTATCGACCTAAACTGAGGAAAAAAAATGTTGTTTTATATATTTTTGGGGGATATTTATTATAGCAAAAAGTAAAAAATATTGTGTTTTTTTTTCCAAATTGTCGCTCTATTTTTGTTTATAGCGCAAAAAATAAAAACCGCAGAGGTGATCAAATACCACCAAAAGAAAGCTCTATTTGTGGGAAAAAAAGGATGTCAATTTTGTTTGGGAACGACGTCGCACGACCGCGCAATTGTCAGTTAAAGCGACACAGTGCCGAATCGCAAAAAGGGGCCTGGTCATTATGCTGCGTATTGGTCCGGGGCTTAAGTGGTTAAATAGTTCACCTAGTTTACAATCATCTTTTTAACACAGATTGTAAGATGTTCAATAATATTTATAAAGCAGTAAGTCAAGTACTATATGTCTTTATAAATTATACCATATACAATGAAAAGGGCACACAATGCAGTTTTATTATGAAATTACAGCAGTCAGAATAAGGGTGACAAATAAAGGTCATTCATGTTTATTGGCAGTTATTTTCCTGACCAATGGAACTTTTAGAAGCGTCAGAGGTTTATAGAAGCCTGATAATATGAATAGCTTGCAGAACAAAGAAAGTCATAAATGATTGTAGGATTTTTAACTAGTTATCTATAAGACCCCTTTCACACTGGGGCTGTGCGGGCATTAGCAGTAAATCGGCACTAATTTTAGCGGGGCTTTACCACTGTTATAGCGGTGCTTTTTGGCCGATAGCGGGCGCTTTTAACCCCCGCTAGCGGCCAAAGAAAGGGTTAATAGCGCCCGTGTTTCTGCGCTACCGAAGCGCTTTGCAGGTGTTTTTCAATGGGCAGGGGCGGTGGAGGAGCGCTGTATACTCCGCTCCCACACCACCCCAAAGATGCTGCTTGCAGGACTTTTTTCCCAGTCCTGCAAGCACACTGCCCCAGTGTAAAAGGGGTCTTAGGGTGATTTATTTAGACCCCTTTCACACTGAGGCGTTTTTCAGGCGTTTTAGCGCTAGAAAACCACCTCACATTCATTTCATTGTGACTTTTCACACTCGGAGCGGTGCGCTTGCGGGACGTTAGGAAAAGTCCTCCAAGCAGCATCTTTTCTTCCATTGAAATGAATGGACAGCGCTTAGAAAACACCTGAAAAGCGCTTCTGAAGAGCCGCAACACAGGCATTTAAATCCTGCATGAGGAGGAATATTTATAATACTGAATTACAGCAGGGTACAGTGTGTATAATATATTATTATGGGATGTGTCTATAATTCAGTAGTGATTACATAAAGCATGTAAGGGAAATATGTTTATCTGCTGCTGTGGCTGGAGGGAAGAGCATAGACATGCTTTACAGCAGGGGTGTCCAAACTTTTTTCAAAGAGGGCCAGATTTGATGAAGTGAACATGCGTGAGGGCCAACCATTTTGCCTGACATTCTTTGAACCAGTAAAATTAAATGCAAATTAACTAATACACTGCCCAACAAGAATTATCTTGCCTTTGTGTCTGTGTGTGGTGTAGAGTCTCAGGATGAGCTTTGGCGTATTATTTGGATATACCGTATTTATCGGTGTATAAAACAATCAGGTGTATAATGCACACCTTCACTTTAAGAGGGAAGTTTCAAGATTTTTTTATTTATTTTTTTAAATAAAGAATGGTGAAGCAAAACAAGGGTCAGTGCCCATTAATGCAGCCTAATCAGTGCCCATCTGCAGCCTCACTATTGCCATGAATGCAGCCTCACCATTGCCATGAATGCAGCCTCACCATTGCCATGAATGCAGCCTCACCATTGTCATGAATGTAGCCTCACCATTGACATGAATGCAGCCTCACCATTGCCATGAATGCAGCCTCTGAATGCAGCCTCACCATTGCTATGAATGGAGCCTCACCATTGCCATGAATGCAGCCTCTGAATGCAGCCATACCATTGCTATGAATGCGACCTCACCATTGCCATGAATGCAGTCTCACTATTGCCATGAATGCAGCCTCACCATTGTCATGAATGCAGCCTCTGAATGCAGCCTCACCATTTCTATTAATGCAGCCTCAACATTGACATGAATGAAGCCTCTAAATGCAGCCTCACCAGTGCCATGAATGCAGCCTCACCATTGCCATCAGTGCAGCCTGATCCATGGCCATCTGCAGCCTCAGAGGGGGCAGGACAAGCGCCAACAGATTACATACAGGAGAATCTCCTGTTTATTCAGCAGCCTCCTATGATAGACAGAGCAGTCTTCCAATGCCAGCCCAGGAGGCGGGACATCCTATTACAGAGGCCGCAGAGTAAACGGGAGATTCTCCTGTATGTAATCTGACGGCACTTGTCCCGCCCCCTCCCTGTCCCCTCCGGGGCTGCCAGAATGATAAATACGGTATATATCTTTTGTGGCCCCCAACCAATCGTTGGGGGCCACAAAAGATACATATATATCCCAATTACCAGTGGGGCCGGAACGCAGGCCGCAATTAGCCGTGGGCCGGACTTTGGACATGCCTGTTTTACAGTTATAGGAATTTCCACTCACTGTCTGTGTTGTGCTCAGTAGTGTGGCTACAGAATGAGGGGGTGTGATTTATGTTGAAGTGTGCTTGTTCACATTTACATGTACAGGCCTAGTGTACCCTCCCACCTTCATTGCAATTTTCAAAGCATGAAGGGAAACATTGTTTAATGATAGTGTAAAGAGAGGGGAGGATATGATGCAATCACTGTTCTAACAGATATTCCCTGGCAGAATACACAATGCGTTTTTTGAACTACAGAGCTGACTTCCTGAAGATTATATTCGACTTTACTCTTCAATGGCAAGGAATTTCAGAGATGTAATAACTGTTTAGTGTTTTATGTGGGTGGGGGGGGTGCACTAATGGGGGATTTTTTGCTGATCCCGGAGTTCTGCTTTAAGCTTTGACATAAAAAATGGAAGCTGATTGGTTTCTATGCAGAGCTGCACCAGATTTTGCACTCTCCAGTTTTAGTAAATAAACCCTAAAGGGTATTTTCATTTATGGAGCCAAATTGAGATAATAATTACCTACTTTACATTTGTTACATGTCCACATTCACATCTTAAAACGTATACTATATTTTGGACCTTCCAGCAAAGAGAAATCTCTTTTTGAGGAGCTGGGGAAGTTGTTTTTGCCATAATTAATCCTGTCAGTACTGTGCAGGCAGACCTTCATCATTATTAATTGTAACTAGATTTGAACAATGTGGGTTTGATTTACTAAAACTGAAGAGTGCAAAATCTGGTGAAGCTGTGCATGGTAGCCAATCAGCTTCTAATTTCAGATTTTTCACTTAATCTTTGACAAAAAACCTGGAAGCTGATTGGTTATTATGCAGCGCTGCACCAGATTTTGCACTCTTCACTCCCTCTGACAGGGGCAAAGTGAGCGAAGGTAATTCAAGTTCTATATTACCTAGTCAGTGGCAGTGACTATTCACCACTGGTGACAGCACAGTGGGCAGCAGCAAGAAGGGAAAGGATTGTGCCTCAATCTGTTCCCCCCATTTTCCAAAGGAGAAAGATTGTTTTATTGCTTGGCAAAAAGAATAAAACTGAGTTGTACCTATTCACTGTGTGGAACTCGGGTTACTAAAGCAAAGGAGTCAGGGACGAAGGACTGGACTTGACTCTAGGACACCTACACAAAAGCCCAATCTTTTGGCCTTCACCTCTTGGTTACGGATGACATGGGCTGTGGTGTGTATCATCTCTCTCTCCCAGGTACCCCTAGACAACAGCCATATAACCGATAAAGAAAGGGAGAGGGGTGAGGCCGCTACATTAGAAAGGCATAACACTGCATTATTTTACACATACTGTAGAAAAGCTGCCAAAATTGTTAGTTGTTTCTTTTGTAGCGCCCTACCCCAATGGTGGGGACGCTATTCTAAAATTTAAGGGTGTCTGGGCCAATAGTTGGGCTCAAACTATCAATTCGCATAAATTGTCTCTGCTCTAGCTGTGGGTTGCCCAATAGCAGTTTCCCTTATTGCCTGTAGGTGCCACCTCAGGCACCGGTTGGAATACGAGTAAGCCATGGTGTATTGTGTGGCCCTTCTCGGCAGCGGTGCGGTGGGAGTGGTCGACCCACTGTGCCTGCTGGGAGGGGATACTTAAGGGGCAGACGCCATTGTTTGGGGTCTTCGCCTCGTGGCCCTCCGGGCGTGAGGTGTGTTGTGTGTGCTTCTGGTCTCGGGGCCATGTTGGCCCGAGGCCGCATCGCTATCTAGTAGGCCCAGCTAGTCTGGCTGGGGCCTACATCAGTAGAGGGGATCCCAAGCTGTCTGTCCAAATGGGGAGGAAGCTGTCTTAATTAAGGAAACCAGGGGAGGACCTGCCCTGGGGGAGACCGGCAAAGTGCTGACATCTTGGGTGAGGCCTGGTAACTTTCTTGAGTAGGGATCCACTATATCACAAGCCCTGCAGTTTGTCGGATTGGCTTAAAGGCTCTTTTACTGCACGGTTGGAAGTTTGGGACTTTGAAATCCTGTGGCAGAGGATTCCTGGACTATCCATTTGCTCAACTTTAGAAGGTCTGTGGCAGAGACTTTGTTCACTTTAAAAGGTCTGTGGCAGAGACCTGCTTCATCTTGGGCAGTCTGTGGCAGAGACTGCCCTATTGCTGGTTCGTGTGTCATTCCGGCTGCTAGGCCATGTGAGAGGTGACCAATACCCACTCTAACATTGAAAGTGGTGAATGACTTTGAACTGATGTTTTGCATTTTGTGCCGAGTACCTGAACCTTCCCCTGCTCTCCTTCTACCTTCTACTTTTTCTCGAAGTTATACTGCATAAGAAAATAAAGCCTACTGTTGAAGGTTTTACATCTGTGTGGATATTGCATTTACTACAGACTTTCCTACCTGGACAACGAAGCTGAAGAGGTAGCGTGCAAAAACCCCAAACTAACCAGCAGCTCCTACGGGGGTAATGCTACACTTTGATCCTGAATGTTAAAATTGTAAACTTAAGTCTGTCATAACCTCTTTACCAAAGCAAGAAAACTGCTAGAAGGGCTAGAACTCAACTGACCCATTGAGTGCCCAGGGAACATCCCCTACTACCCTGAAGATGGTAAAAGTTTTTGAAATAAAGAGCAGTGAATCTGTGTAGGACCATGATTAAAAATTTCCCATGTAGTAAGAAACTCGATGTAAGTGTTTTGTAATAGTTACACAAATCTTTTAAATGAACCACAGAATTAATGGTCTGCATTTGCAAGACTATGGAAAATTATTCCCAATCGTCAGATGGGAATGGCTTGGATTACTAGCCACAATAATGAACTTTTGTGCAACAATCAGTGGTTGAGGAATGGCTGTCATGGCCAACAGATTTAATGAAGAGCTTTTGACTGTCTTAGACCCCTTTCACGCTCAGGCGATTTTCAGGCATTTTAGCGCTAAAAATAGCGCCTGTAAAGTGCCTAAAAAGCGCCTCTTTTGAAAGCACCTCCTAACAAATTAACTGGGTGCCCCCATGATGAGACAGTAGAAATTTCAGCTCTTACTTTAGCCCAGAGATCTCCAAACTTCGGCCCTTCAGCTGTTGCGGAACTACACATCCCATGAGGCATTGTAAAACGCTGAGATTCACGGACATGACTAGGCATGATGGGAATTGTAGTTCCTGAACAACTGGAGGGCCATAGTTTGGAGACCCCTGCTTTAGCCCATATGTTCAATGGCTGCAGATATACATAAAATGTAACTTTAATCTATGTCATGGTTTATCACTGTAACACACAATTTATCACCAAACTAGTAGAAGTGAGTGAAAAAATATGTAGAAATATTAATGTTATTATTATTTATTAGTATTATTATTATTATTATTATTATTAATGTAATATTTATTTCAAAGACCTGTTTTTTAAAGAGACTACAGGGGTTGGACAAAAATATGGAAACACCAGGTAAAATAACAAAATTGTTATCTAATATGGTGTTGGACCGCTTTTGGCATCCCAGACGGCCTAAATTCTCCTGCGAATTGACAAATATAAATCTTGGATGGTGGATAATGGAATCTAAAACCACTCCCCATGCAAAAAGCGTTTCAGTTCTTGTGGAAAATTAGGCCAAACCCTGTTCTCCAAAAAAATTCACCATAATGGTTCTATGATATTGAGGTCCAGCGACTGCAGCACCCAGGAAAAGTGCGAGACTTCATCTATATGCTCATCAAACCATGATTTGACAACACCAGCTGTGTAAATTGGAGCATTATTGTCTTGGTATTGGCAATGTTTTTGGGAAACAATGTCTTCACTATGGGGTGCACATGGTTGGCCAAAATTTGTACATAGTTACTGACAGTGACTCTACCTTTCAAGGTGATGATGGGGCCTGCAGAATACCAAGATATGGCTGCCCAAACAATGATTGCGCCGGCACCATGTTTTATCATTGGCACAAGACAGTCCTGGTCGTAAGCTTAGGATGATGTTTGCCACACATAAACGCGACCGGTGGTTGGGAACAGTGTGAAGCTTGATTTATTGGATCTTATTACAGTCTTCCGTTGACCGATAGTCTTGAAATCCCTGAAGAAAGCACTGCGTTATTTGAGCTTATATAGACTTTATATAGACGTATATACTTATATAGACTTATATAGACTATTATTTATCAGGAGATTTACCAAGAATCTGGATTTTTTTATTTTAATTGTGAATTTATGATGCATTCTAGGGCTTTCTAGCACCCTAAATGTGCCTTGAGCTTCTTGAGAATTATTCTACTATACATGTAGATGTAAGAAATGCTAAACATTTTGTCCCATATCTAATAAAGCACACCCAAAAAATACATTTGTTATTTTTGCCTGTGATCAAAGGCATGGGCGAAGATGAGGATTGTTAGTATTTGGCAAGCCTTGTCCTGATTTAAGCCAGCACCCACTCACTTGTCAGTCTTCACTTTTTCATACAGGATGAATATTGTAATTGACATTATCTCAGGTAATTCATATTTGTGAGTACAAGCTGCTCTTTTCCCATCTCCTCAGGGAGCTATGAACTTATCTGATTATAGAGTCTGATTGTAGAAGTTTGTGGTTAGAAACTCTCACAACCATAACAATATCAAAATGATCAGACATGTTCATATTGCCAAAAGGAGTTGAAATTGGATCAAAATTGCTAAGGTTAGTTGGAGCAAAATGTGATCAGCTGACGTTTTAGAAATCTTTTTTGATGTGGGAGGAGGGTAGGAGTTTATACAAGAGATACTTGCCTGGTGATCATTAGACCGTATGCATCTCTATTCTTGACTTTGAACGTACAACATTCAATGTCACTAGAGCTGGTTTTCTGCATATGAAAATATATAGATTTTTACAAATCCTGGATACCTTATTGAGAACATGGAGGTGCTTGCCCTAGAAAGCCACACGTACACTTTAATAGCAAAACAAAAGCTTGATTTTTTTTCCCTACCTAAGTAAATTCCTCTCAACCAAAATGATTTAAACATTTAATAAAAAGTAAAAATTCACCAAGACCAAGGAATAGAGATATGGGCCATTTTCTCATCAAAATCTATCCATTCGCTTTTTTACCATTTATTAGAATACATTTTCACTTTTAAATCTAAGAAGTTGACTGAATCCTAAATATAATTTAGGATTTAAGCACAGAGGGTATATTAACAGTTACTACTGTTCAAGAACACTGGATTACTTATTAACTGTAATCACCAATTTTGTCATCTCCTTCCCTGTGAATTTGCACACTTCTCCCTCAGTTAACATGCTATATGGCTGGTTTTACTGTGGCTGAAAGGTAACTGATATTTAGCCATCCTTCACTGAAAATTCCATATAAAACACAAAGAATAAATAGAGGATAAATGTGTTTTGGTAGAGGGATAAGTTATAAATCTAAACTACAATTGCAGTTGATACAGAAAAAGATATATAGTTTGTAAAGCCTGTGATTCTGCACAGGTACCAGTACCTAACATGACAGGTGAACTCAGAAGGGAGCACATGGAGAACCTATTAAATGTATGTACTTAGGATAAGGAAGAGTCCTGCAAATCATCCAAGTCCCTCTTTAGTTCATTGTCTGAGTCATGGAATTTTACTGTGTGATGTTTAAAACATTGGAGGAAATCATGTTTTGATGGAGTTAAAAGTAGTAAATTATCAGGTATAGCATGTAAGACAGAAAAAAATAAGCAGATAGCAGGCACAACATCCTATAGGTGCCTATTATTATTTATTTATTACAGGTACTTATAGAGTACCATCAATTAATGCAGCTCTTTACATACTGGATATATTGCACATTCACATTCAGTTAAAATAAATACACATTTGATTAAAAATATATTTTCTAAAGTTCTTTCTTTCTTGTCTAAAAGTGATGATCCAGGACCAATAAATAAACAGGTCTTTAAATTCTTAACTACTTCCTGTCCAGCCTATAGCAGAATGACGGATGGGCGGTGGTTAGTTATCCTGAATGGGCGTCATATGATGTCCAGGAGGACAACATGCTGTAGCGTGCCAGTGGGGGGAAATGCAGTGCAACGATCAGTGGTGCTGTGTGTCACTCTGACAGAGGCGCCTTACCACGTAATCAGCTGTGACCAAACACAGCTGATCACAGCGTGAACCAGGATGTGCCGGTAAATGGCTTTCCTCGGTTTGCGCTGACAGAAAGAGACGATCGGCAGCTCTCCCTGTCAGAGGGGGGGGTCTGTGCTGATAATCCGCACATTGATTATCAGCACAGCCCCATCAGATGTGCCACCAACAATGCCAATCAGTGCCCATCAGCTTCCAGTCAGTGCCCCATCAGGAACACCCGGTTAGTGCCCATCAAAGTGCCAATCAGTGCCCACAGTGCCAATCAGTGCCCATCAGTAATACCTGTCAGTACCTGATCATCAGTGCTGCCCATCAGTGCCATCTATTAGTGTCCATCAGTGCTACCTGTCAGTGCCAATCAGTGCCGCCTATCAGTGCCCATCAGTGCTGCCTATCAGCATAGGCGTGTGCACAGGGTGTGCCAGGTGTGCCCAGGCACACCCTAATCACCCTGTGCAGCACAGATTCCCCCTACTGCCCTGGCTTTCTCCTCCTTCCCCCCGCAGCACTGCCGGCTTCCCTACTCTCATCTCCCTCCAGACGTTGCTGCTGGGATGTTTTAGGATGAGTGAGAGAAGGGGCCAGTAAATATGTAACTTATCAGCCCCTTCCCTTTCATTGTGAGTGATAGGTACTATGTGTTTGATTTTGGGGGTGCACACCCGAATGCAATAGGCTGCGCACACCTATGCCTATCAGTGCCCATCAGTTCCACCTGTGACTGCCCATCAGTGCCACCTATCAGTGCCCATCAGTGCTGTATATCAGTGCCCATCAATTCTACATATCAGTGCCTCCTCATTAGTACCCATCAATGTCACCTCATCAGTGCCAACTCATCAGTGCCCATCAGTGCCGCCTCATCAGTGTCCGTCAGTGAAGGAGAAAACAAAATTTTATAACAGAAACAAAGAAAAACTATTTTTTTCAAACATTTCAGACTTTTTTAGTTTGTTTAGCAAAAAATAAAAACCCCAGTGGTGATCAAATACCACCAAAAGAAAGCTCTATTTGTGGGAAGAAAATTATAAAAATGTAGTTTGGGTTCAGTGTAGCATGACCGCGCAATTGTCATTCAAAGTGTGACAGCGCTGAAAGCTGAAAATTGTCCTGGGCAGGAAGGAGCGAAAGTGTCTGGTATTAAAGTGGTTAAAGTAAATGTAAACCCTCACATATACCCAGTGAAATAAATAGCCTCATATGATACACAGGGATGAAACAAATCCTTCTATATACGTTTTACATGTATATGTGCTGTCTTCGCCTTTATATACTGTTTAGAAAGTGCATATCCTATTAGCATTTTCTCTTCCTGATTCACCTGTGGGTGTGGATTCTTGCCATACACTGTGTGACAGCTGATTGGAGGAAAGGCACACACCCCTTTTCACATAGGCAGAGACTTGAAGAGATGTGCTGTGAATAGACCAGCTCTCTGCTAATCTATTTATAGCACCCACCCTGACACAAAATTCAGCCTGGTTTTATCACATTTGACGGAAAACTTGTCAGAAGTTATCATGCTGATAACAGAAGAACAGAGCAGGAGAAAGCCATGGGACTCAGGGCTTTGAAGAGAGATAAGAAAACTGCAGATATATGTGCCCAGCTCAAATTTCATTAATCCACTTTAACGTGGAACTTCACTCTCTAAATTAACATGAAATATTTTTATCTTTATGCTGCTAGCATTAGTAAATAGATAGGAAGGTATATTATATTTACTTGTTTTAAACTTTTTTTTTACTTTTCTTCAATTAATTCCTGGTTTCCATGCCTATGCAAATGATGTCATAAATCCCGGGAGTGTTCAGGAAAAGATGAGGGGTTTTCTCAGCTAAGCACACCCTCCTGCCTGCATGTCTGAGCTAAGGGCAGATGGATTCCAGGAAGTAAATGCTACTTGGACCATCTGCCCTTACTCAAGATAAGCACAGCTAGAATTGCTAGGGGGGTGTTTTTTGAAAGTGAATAAAGAGTGTAGAGCGCAACTACCTTAGTGATACTAAAATATAAAATAACAGCTGAGGTCAAAAGACAAAAGTGCAATAGTCCAGAATGGGATATGTTCCCAAAAAATGGTAATGTATATATTAGTCCTTCCAAATAAACAATAAGATATAGGTGAATCTTCGTGCATCATGATAGGCTTGAAGAAGGAACCAATCAGAAGTTCTGAAACGCGTCCATTTTTGATGACCTCACTTCCTGTTTGCAGGCCATGCTGGTTGTAGGTCCCCCGTCCACTGACGTCGCTTCCAGTATTCAAGTCCAACGCTGATTCTGACAGCGCAGCCGCTCCATTGGTGCCTCCAGAGCTGTGGCGTCTTCCTGTTTGCCCTGCTGGGACTTTTTCTGCTGCATAGTGACTTCTCTGGGAATTCTTGATATACACTGGGACCACATGATGCCGATCACCCTCATTATACATATGATGCATTCCTCTCATCATCCATCCTAGACCTATCCACATCTACCCATATCGCCATCTGAGACATCCAGTCGCATCAATGGAAGCAGACATACGAGTGGAAACAGCCAGTAGCCGATATCCAGGAGATTCAAAAGGTCTAACAACATAGGGAGTGAGGTAAGCGCTCTGTGAGCATTAAGGATCGTGGAAATCACTTATAGAAGATTGTGTTTATTCACTTTGATGCACGAAGCTGCACCTATATCTTATTGTTTATTTGGAAGGACTAATATATACATTACCATTTTTTGGGAACATATCCCATTCTGGACTATTGCACTTTTGTCTTTTTGACCTCAGCTGTTATTTTATATTTTAGTATCACTCAGGTAGTTGCGCTCATCAATATTTATTCATATCCTTTGGTGCACTTGTAACACGTTTAGATTGAGCAGCAGTTTCCACCACACATATTTATTGTTCTTTTGTTTTATTTGGTTTACGTGGGGGCGCGAGAGACTCATCTTGCACATATGTTTTTTGAAAGTGATGTCTCAGCAAAACAAAGCATAGATACATGGATGGATGGGCGAGTTTGCTTTGAATATTAACCACTTCCGGAAAACCACACGCCGATATACGTCGGTACTTTGAAGAAGGATATCTTTGTTATGGCAGCAGCTAGCTGCCATAACCCCGGTATCCTCTTCTTCAGTGGGCGGTCCGGTTTCCGATAATAGTGGTCTCTGCGGCGGATTCACCGCAAGATCACTTTTATCGGCGATGGAAAAGGGCCCCCCTCTCCCGCCGCTTAACGGAGCCGTCGGCAGCAACCGAGGCGATCGGGTCCTTTCTCCTGCTTGGTAGGGAGACGAGTGAGGGGAAGATGGCTCCCACCTGTCTCAATACCATTGCAGGGCGGAAGCGGCGTCAAAACATCACTTCCGCCCATAGCTCTTAAAGGGACATTTTTTTTTTCATTTTCGTGTAAATATGAGGTCTGGGGTCTTTTTGACCCCAGATCTCATATTTAAGAGGTCCTGTCATGCTTTGTTTTTATTACAAAGTATGTTTACATTCCTTGTGATAGGAATAAAAGTGACACTATTTTTTTTAAAAGAACAGTGTAAAAATAAGAAATAAAAGGCAAAGTAAATAAGATTTTTTATTTTTTTTAAACGTGCTCCATCCCGCCGAGCTCGCATGCAGAAGCGAACGCATATGAAAACGGTGTTCAAACCACACATGTGAGGTATCACCGCGATCGGTAGAGCAAGAGCAATACTTTTAGCCCTGGACCTCCTCTGTAACTCAAAACATACAACCTGTAGATTTTTTAAAATGTCGCCTATGGAGATTTTTAACGGTAAAAGTTTGTCGCCATTCCACGAGCAGGCACAATTTTGAAGCGTGACATGTTGGGTATCAATTTACTTGGCGTAACATTATCTTTCACAGTATAAAAAAAATTGGGCTAACTTTACTGTTGTCTTATTTTTTTAATTCAAAAAAGTGTATTTTTTCGAAAAACACAGACAGCTGCACAAATACGGTGTGACAGAAAGTATTGCAACGACCTATTCTCTAGGGTATTAGAAAAAAAATGTATAATGTTTGGAGTAATTTTCTAGCAAAAAAAAATGTTTTTAATTTTTAAACAACAAATTCCAGAAAAAGGCTTGGTCCTTAAGTGGTTAAAAATGAATAACATTGTGTTTTTAGGTTACGGTGCCCAGATACAGTGTAGTTCCACTTTAATAAATATTTCGTTGTTAAATGCAGTACAGGCTGTGACACAGAGATCCTGTGTGATCCCATGCCAGTTACTCTCTGGCAATATACGCGTAACGCTGTCTGTAGCCACTGGACATTTGAGGACAATTAAACTATGCATACACCACTGACTACATCTATCAAAAATGCTGATCATTATTACCTCAGGCAATTAAATATATACCTACATGCCCTGTATTTTCCATAGCCAGTTACCCAATAATTTGCTTTGGATAATTAATGAGTATAACGTCATCAATGTACTGTTTCTAGTGACTGGAGGCAACAACAGACAAAACATGAGACAACTCTTACTACTGTATCTCACCATTGATATCTCAATGGAACTGACCTACTTTGTTCTGGATGAAGCATTCTGTTGAGATATTGCCAGGTCCTCTACAAATAGCTCTACATTCCTTTGAAATTCAAAGCATTCACTGAGCTCAGGATCTGCGACTCCGGAATGCAATATTCATGCAAACAATTCATAATAAGTTTTATGTATGAAAGAAAAAAATGTTTTACGTCTAAGCAAATATCACATATATTGTGCCTTGCTTTATAATACGGTAATTGTTTAACATTTCTGGGTGGCAAAATACCTTTGTTAAGTAATTACAGTCTTCTCAAGCAATAGGCCCATATAGCTATGTAAATTATATTAACCACTTCAGGGCTACTTGTAGTTTACCCATTAAAAACCAGAGAAATTTTATTGCCAATGTAGCGGGGTCCTCAAATTGATGGGATACACCTGGGCAATAGTGTGACCCAGGTGTATAATTGTGTTAGGATTCAGACCCCTTTTTGTTTCGTGGAGGATTGGAGGATGTAATATTCTCCTTTGCCTGTGGGTGGCGAGGTACCCACAGGCTTCAGGTAGAATCATCTTCGCAGTGCTCCCTGTTTTGTCCCTTCCTGGAGATGGTATGGCTGGGGCGGGGAACCCGCCGGGCCGTTGATGGGAGGAGATAAAAGGGGGAGACGCCCTTACCACGAGGTCTTGCGGAGAAGGAGGTCCTCGGAGGAGGAGGGTTGCAGTCCGCACCCAGGGCCCTTAGGCCTGGGTGCGGGAGATCCAGGAGTCTGGTCCAGGTGCCCATGGCCTGGTCCGGAGTCATGTTGGCGTCCATCCCAGGTACCTTTAGCCTGGGGTGAGGTACTATCGAGGAGGCCTGGGGCCCAGTACCTTCGACTGGGTCCCGCTAGGGTGGACTGTCCGAGGGTCCCTGAGCGGAGGGACTCGTACCTGAGGTGAGGAGGCCGGGGAGGTTACCCACTGGAGACCCGGAGCAGCACCAACCCGGTGACAGTGGGCCTCTGGGAACTCTCTTGGGAGGACACATCCCCCTGATAGGGGCCACAGCGTATCGAAGAGGGCTCCATTGCTGTTCATAGGGGTTGCTGGAAGAGACCCCATCCCTCCTGTTCTGTAACAGCCGGATTGGCTTAGGCGCCGCTGGTCATAGTATAGTGGCATAGAACTGAAACGTTAGGAAGTGCCTTGATCTGCTCATCCCACCGTTGGCAAGGTTATAGGTCCCAACCAGTCTGCTGTTAAAAGAACTGTTTATCGTGCTTTGCTATTGGAGTGCCAAATAAACAAGTGTTGGACCTTTCTCCGGTGTGTGAACTCCAGTTACTGGAAGCAGAGGGGAGGCTGGTGAGCTTGCAATTACAGACTCAGTGCATTCACAGAACACACCGGCCCGAGGAAACATCAGGAAGTGGCCTTCACCTCCCTACTACAATGGGGAGGACATGGGCCGTGGCGCATCTCACTCTCACAACCCAGGAACCCCTAGACATGAGTTGGTGTGCAAAACCGAGGAAAGAAGGAGAGAGGGTGAGGCCGCTACACGTGGGGGCTCGTGAGTCCGGGATAGAGTGTGTTCTAAAGATGGACTTGAGAATGTCTACATTTGAACTTTGCTGCCCAGAGGAGTTCCGAGCAGATCGGCCATATTACTGGCCAAAGTGCGGAGTTGTGGAAATGACCCTAACACGGGAAAGGCCCATGCGGAGGAGCGGAAAAAAGGGAGAGGTCCAGCCGTGTGACGTACTGCACGTGGGGACTGTTAACGCACTGCGCCACGAGGCACCCCATGGCGACATCGTTCGTGGGCGGAGTCAAGAGGAAGCCCGCGAAAATGTACAGCTCATGGGAGGAGTCTGGCCAAGTGTGGGGATACACGTGGAGACTCCGGCGCGGGGTCAGTGCATGATGGAGCAGCAGATAGTCGGGATGACCTCAAGTGCCCCGTGGATTATGGTTCCTCACCCCACGAGAATGACTTCCTTTGCTGCCCCCATCACAGACACGGGGATAAGACTTAGGCCCCGAGGGCGGTTGGCTCTGTACACTTGCAGAGACACGGAGGCCCTCGGTGTGATCTGTCCCGGCTGCTCGGGACTGGTGGTCACCCTGAAGCCATTCGGGCGATGTGAGGAGTGCAGAGAATTCCTTTTTGAGGTCGAGTCGTCCACAGCAAGGCCCCGGGCCCTTCGCCTCAACCACCTCACGGGTACTGCTACTCCGGAAGGGGAGGTCAAGGCCTCTGTCGAGGTTCCCGTGCGCGCTGACCAGGGCGATGGACTGCCCAACAGAGAAAAATCCGAGGATGCTGCCTCGGTCGCCACAAGTTCTCTGCTCCCACCACCGAAGAGGAAAGTTGGCCTAGTACAGGCATCCTATACACGTGGTCGAGCTTCACCCCGCTGCTTGCCTGGCCTGGATGGCGCCGGTCGAGAAGGAAGTCCCGGACTTCCCAGTCCTCTACAAGGGTCAGGTGAGCCAGGGGCTGGGACTGTGGTGGTGGTTGGAGGTGTCGGGGGCCCATTGGAGGTGGAGCCCCCCAGGGAGGTTGATTCTGTGTCCACCGGAAGATATCTGCCTGCGGAGATGTATGACACCTCCGACCTAGAGTCGCTGTCTGATTGCGGAGATGATGGCGAGATAGACGAACTGTTCAGCCGCAAGGGCTGGGATAGAGTGCCACTTCTTGCTTCCTGTGCGGTACGGGATTCACCTATGTACACAGGAGACAGCACGCCTCGGGTGGAAGACCCGCAGCTTACGAGGGAACCTACCCCTCCACCTGTGTCCTCATCTACTGTTACCTCACCTACTTTGGTTGTGGGGACACCCCGCGCTTCTCTGAGAGCGCCGAAAGTCATTTCCAGGGAGCTGGTAAAGGTACCTCGGCATCCGGAAGCTATTGTGCTGCCTGGAACTGGAGAGAAAGCCACTATGCCACCTTTGGCCCGCTTGCAGAGACTGTTTTGCCATAAAGTAGCTCGGGAATATGGGTGGGAGTACCCGTACCTACCCCGGGACTTGCTGTATGAGGTGGAAGTCTGGAGAACAAGATGGTATGACGAGTTTGTGTGGGACAAGTTGAAGGTGTCCCATGCTCGCAGGTACCTGGAATGTGTGCCGGCAGTGTCTAAGAGGTTTGAGGACTGCAAAGCTGAATGGAAATTGGGGCGCCATATCCATGCTGACAAGATAGTCATTTGCAGAAGAGAAGGAGAAGATGTCGAGTATTCGATAGAGGCATTTGACAAACACCTGAAACCCCTGTACCTGCCGGATCCAAAGTTTTACTTATAGGAGAAAAGAACTCCTGTTTATTTCTTTTGTGCACTTGAACTTTCTGGAAGAGCCATTCCCAGACACGCAGGACTGTGCCCTGCTTTTGTTTTTGTTTGGGCTTTTCTTTTTCTCGTTGGAGACTTGGGGACTGTTGTGTTTTCGTGTTTCCCCTTTTCTTCATGTGCCAAAGGCAAGGACATTTGGGAATAGTGGCAGAGTAGGGAAAAGCTGGAAGAACGAAGATTCGTTGAGTGTCATGACCGCGGCGTTGTCACCAGGTGGCAGTGTTGCGCAACAAATGTTTGAAAATATTTCACCCACACATCACCTTGCTTGTTGGAGTGAGTGGGTCTCTCGGCTGACGGGCCCACTCATCCCAAATGACACGAAATTATGTTAGGATGTTGTTTTTCTTTCCCCTGCAGGAGAATCGTCAGTCAAGATCATTGAGAGTGGGTGGCTCTTAGACAGTGTGGGAGAGGGGCTGTGACTATGCAGATGTTTAAAGTGTTTTATGACATAAGTTGTTTTATATGTTCCCCATTCCCTGAGCAGGTCTTGGCACTTGGGAAATTTAGAGGAACTGCCTCAGGGGTTTCACTCCATGTCACCACTTTATGGGAGGCATGGGTGTGCACCTGACGCTGGGGACCAGCGTCAAATTACAGGGGGGAGTGTGTAGCGGGGTCCTCAAATTGATGGGATACACCTGGGCAATAGTGTGACCCAGGTGTATAATTGTGTTAGGATTCAGACCCCTTTTTGTTTCGTGGAGGATTGGAGGATGTAATATTCTCCTTTGCCTGTGGGTGGCGAGGTACCCACAGGCTTCAGGTAGAATCATCTTCGCAGTGCTCCCTGTTTTGTCCCTTCCTGGAGATGGTATGGCTGGGGCGGGGAACCCGCCGGGCCGTTGATGGGAGGAGATAAAAGGGGGAGACGCCCTTACCACGAGGTCTTGCGGAGAAGGAGGTCCTCGGAGGAGGAGGGTTGCAGTCCGCACCCAGGGCCCTTAGGCCTGGGTGCGGGAGATCCAGGAGTCTGGTCCAGGTGCCCATGGCCTGGTCCGGAGTCATGTTGGCGTCCATCCCAGGCACCTTTAGCCTGGGGTGAGGTACTATCGAGGAGGCCTGGGGCCCAGTACCTTCGACTGGGTCCCGCTAGGGTGGACTGTCCGAGGGTCCCTGAGCGGAGGGACTCGTACCTGAGGTGAGGAGGCCGGGGAGGTTACCCACTGGAGACCCGGAGCAGCACCAACCCGGTGACAGTGGGCCTCTGGGAACTCTCTTGGGAGGACACATCCCCCTGATAGGGGCCACAGCGTATCGAAGAGGGCTCCATTGCTGTTCATAGGGGTTGCTGGAAGAGACCCCATCCTTCCTGTTCTGTAACAGCCGGATTGGCTTAGGCGCCGCTGGTCATAGTATAGTGGCATAGAACTGAAACGTTAGGAAGTGCCTTGATCTGCTCATCCCACCGTTGGCAAGGTTATAGGTCCCAACCAGTCTGCTGTTAAAAGAACTGTTTATCGTGCTTTGCTATTGGAGTGCCAAATAAACAAGTGTTGGACCTTTCTCCGGTGTGTGAACTCCAGTTACTGGAAGCAGAGGGGAGGCTGGTGAGCTTGCAATTACAGACTCAGTGCATTCACAGAACACACCGGCCCGAGGAAACATCAGGAAGTGGCCTTCACCTCCCTACTACAATGGGGAGGACATCGGCCGTGGCGCATCTCACTCTCACAACCCAGGAACCCCTAGACATGAGTTGGTGTGCAAAACCGAGGAAAGAAGGAGAGAGGGTGAGGCCGCTACACCAATATTTTTAATTTTTTTATTTTGCAAAATACAACTTTTGCACAATTTGCACATGGGGAAATATCAAAAGAGTATTGCATTCAAAGTAACTGAATACTGAAACATATAAAGCGTTATCTATTTACCAACAATGAAGTCTCAAAAGTATACTGAAAGTAATTGCCCCAGAGAAAGTAGGTCTTGGGGGTGAAAGAGGATTGTGTGCACAAAGAAAATAGTATAGCCTGATAGGCAAAACGAGGGAAGGAAGGAGCATGGAAATAGCTATGTAAGAAAAGAACATAAAGGAGAGAGAAGGAGAAACAGAAACAGGAGGGGGTAAAACAGGAAGGGGAGGGGGTGGTAAGATGGGAGGGGAACTATTGTTTCTCTAAGTAGAATTCCAAAGACAAGGTAGGACATGAAGTTTGGACTCAGAAAGGCCTGTTTTAGGGCCCAGACAGTTAATAGAGTACGATTAATGTCCACTGGCATATAGTGTAAGACTCCCACATTTTTGGTCAGCTTATCATCTAATGCGGCTGCCATTTTCTTGTATGTCACAGATTTATATAAGATTTAAGCTCGCCAATAGGGATAGTTAGCTTTATTAATGGACTACAAAGGTCTGTTTCGCAGCAGTAAAAATATGGGAGCAAAGATCAAAGTGTATTGGCTACTATGCACAGCTGCATCAGATTTCGCACTTTCCAGTATTAGTAAATCAACCCCATTGTCTTACAACTATGGCATTTTCAATGTAGCGGAAAATAGATATAATTAAGACCAATGACACAATGCCATGCATCATTACTCCACCCCCTTTGACCCTAATTTATTTCTCAGACATTTATTCTCTTCTACATCTTATATGTATTTCCACTGTGCATTTACCTTTCTCCTTCCCCTGATCAGCAGGACTTAAAGCCCTATAATTTTTTATGTGTGCTTGGCAACTATGAGTTTTTATTTTGAAAGTAAATTTAATAACTGCAACACTATACATATCATGACCCTGTAAACAGTGTATGTTATTCTGGACCGATAATTGTTGCTTTAGGCTCTTCGGCATGGGTGCTCAACTAGCTGTTGCACAACTTCAAGTCCCAGCATGCCTTTGCCTTTGGGACTCATATTTGTAACTGTCAGCGGCTTTCAATGCCTCATGGGACTTGTAGTTCCACAACAGCTGGAGGGACACAGGTTGAGCACCCATGCTTTACGGCATACCATGGTAAGCTTCCGTCTTTGAGTGCAATTCTTTTAATAAAATATTATAATTAAAAGAAAAAACATTAAAACATTACATTAAAAACTTTTTTGTATTGGATGATATTTAGTTTACTAAAGCACTGTACATGATAAGCAAGCGCTTTTTCGAAATAGAATATTGTTTTCACCTTTTTTAATCCTTTGTTGTATCTCAGTGCTGCTGATCTCCTGCAACTGTAGGCGGGCTGCCAATCTTTCAGAGATATGACCAGCTTGTGCAGCTGAGCATCCTCACCCACAGACAAAACATCAGGCTAATGACTAGTTACTGAATCAAACTCACACCCTGTTCATGTGCAGGGATAGGAAAAATTAGCTGCACACCAACATCCGTCCAACAGGTTTATTTAAAGACTGCCACCAGGACTATGACAACGGACCAAGGGGTGAGGACGTTTCACACATACATTGTGCTTCTTTGTGTGAAACGTCATCACCCCTTGGTTCGTTGTCATAGTCCTGGCAGTCTTTCAATAAACCTGTTGGACGGATTTTAGTGTGCAGCTAATTTTTCCTATTTTGCCTACATGTTCACGGTTGTAAGCCAGAGCTAGTACTAGGGGTGCAACGGATCAAAAAACTCACGGATCGGATCGATCCTCGGATCAGAGCCACGGATCGGATCATTTTCGGATCGGCAAAAAAAAAAAAAATTACTAATATCCGTCATCTCCCCACTGTAATATCCACGTCATATCCCCACTGTAATATCCACGTCATCTCCCCCACTCACTGTAATATCCACGTCATCTCCCCCACTCACTGTAATATCCACGTAATCTCCTCCACTTACTGTAATATCCACGTCACCCCCACTTACTGTAATATCCACGTCACCCCCACTTACTGTAATATCCACGTCACACCCCCCCCACTGTTAATACCCACGTCACCCCCCCACTGTAATATCCACAGTCACCCCCCCACTGTAATATCCACAGTCACCCCCCCACTGTAATATCCACAGTTACCCCCCCCACTGTAATATCCACAGTCACCCCCCCACTGTAATATCCACAGTCACCCCCCCCACTGTAATATCCACAGTCACCCCCCCCCCCCCTGAGTCAGGCATCTCCCCCACTTACCCACAATCTCTGTAATAGGCATCTCCCACCGGCCAGTTCAGATCCCAGCAGCGAGGGTGAGGGGTGATGACGTCAGCGGCACTCAGCGCACACAAGGCAGCCGCCGCCGGGTGTACCAAGATGGCCACGGCTCCGGAGCTAGGCCGAAGCCGCGGCCTTTCCTAAGGCCGAGGCCGTGGATCGCTCCGCGGATCGCGTGGTGATCCGATCCGAACACGGTGACCCGTTCGGATCACGGATCACCACCGATCCGTTGCAGCACTAGCTAGTACCCAGCCCTTCCTTTCTGGTGGATTATCATACTCAGTTGGAGCAGTGATCTGTTTCATCATTCCCATGTGCAGGGATGCTGGCCAAATGTCCCTCTGCTTCATCCTCCTGGTCACCAGTCCTATTAACTCCCTTTCAGCCAGAGCACCTCTATATATAGGCCTATGTTTTCAATTGGTCCAGTTTAGGACTCTAGGAATCCATCCGAACACCCAAGGCCCATGTCACATTGGAGTCTGGGTCGCCTGGCACATGATACCTGAGGGCAGGGCAGCGGATATTAATCATGGCACCCCGAACAGCCTACCTGACGGGGCCCCCTTCAGCCCCAACCTTAACTCTGCCCCTGGCCCCGCCTTGTAAAAATCGGACAGCCTGCAAAATCCTGCTGTAGCCAGTGAGAGAGAGTTGGTAGCAGGGGCATGCATGCGCATCCCTAATCCAGAACAGGCTGGATGACGTACATGTATGTGGTCCAGCCTGCCCGTGCCACCCTGCCACAGTAAATGTACTAAGGGTGGGCGGCAAGCAGTTAAAGGGAAAAGATTGGGGGTGGGTTCACCTGACAGGTCTGATCAGGTCTGCCTGTCCATTTTTCACGTGGACCAGATCTGACCCTTTATTCACTTCTATAGAGCGATGGATCTTAATGTACTTGTGCCAATTTACACTCGCCTACCTCCAATACGATCCGCTAAACAAAAAAGAAAGTGATCCCCTATGTCTAGCGGATCGGGTTGGAGGTCAGTTGGGTGTAAACAGACAGCCGCTTTGTTTACACCATCTGCCCTTAGAGCAGAGCTGGCTGTGTCCGTGTCCACTATACATAAGCTGAGTGGACACGGACCTGTCATCTGCCCACTCTGCTCAGTGGGGGATCAGCGAAACAGATCCCCCACTGAACTGCGGATTCCACTCCGTGTGAAAGAAGCCTTTCTAACAGACAAAACCCAGGCAGGTTAAGATCATCAGCATTATAACACACAGGCACGTGGCTGTTGGGTGCCCTTGTTAACTTATTACCAATAAGTTAACAAAATCAGCACCTAACAGCCATGTCATGTGACACACTGAGACAGAAAACCTGCTGACTGCTGCCTGTGTATTATAGAAGGTGACATAGTAATATGCAGTATATATCTTCCAAAAAATAGTGAAGTTCAAGGCCTTCTTTCACTATCTCGGCGCTATGGTCTCAATGGATTATCTTCAGCAGATATCACCAAATGTTCAAATGTTACCATATGACATTTATATTCAAAAGGTCAGCAGCCGCTTTATAAAATGCACAATGCACACACATAAACAAACAAAAAATTAATAAACTATAAGGCTTCATGCCCACAGACGTTTTTAACAGCTGCGTTTTTTACAGCTTAAAAACGCCTGTCCTTGTTATTGTAAGGCCTCATGCCCACGGGCGTTTTTTCAGCCGCGTTTTTGAGCGTTTTTTACAGCTTAAAAACGCCTGTCCATGTTAGTCTATAGCTTCATGTCCACCTAGGCGTTTTTGAGCTGTAAAGAGCATAGGCGTTTGTAAGCTGTAAAAAAAACCCAGGGCCAGTGCGTTCCTCAGCGTCAGAATTAGGCAGTAAAAAACGCGAGCGTCAAAAAATGCGCAAAAACGCGCACTAACGCGCAAAAAACGCGCACTAACGCGCAAAAAAACGCGCACTAACGCGCGGTCGCGTTTTTAGCTCCGACGTTTTTTTTTTTTTTTTTAGTTTTTTTTTTTCAAAAAAAAAAAATATTTACAATAACATGGACAGGCGTTTTTAAGCTGCAAAAAACGCAGCTGTAAAAACGCCAGTGGGCATGAGAGGCCTTAATGTTTTGTTTTTTTTTGAAAAAAAAAACAAAAAAAAAACGTCGGACCTAAAAAAAACGCGACCGCGCGTTAGTGCGCGTTTTTGAGCGTTTTTTGACGCTCGCGTTTTTTTCTGCCTAACTCCGACGCTGAGGAACGCACTGGTCCTGGGTTTTTTTTACAGCTTAAAAACGTCTATGCTGTTTACAGCTCAAAAACGTCTAGGTGGGCATGAAGCTATAGACCAGTGTTTCTCAACCTTTTTACCATGGAGGAACCCTTGGCAAAAAGTCTGAGATCTCGGGGAACCCCTAAAAAAAAAAATTCAGATCTACAGCTCTCGGAACATCGTATCTGATCAGCAAGCTGTAGATATAACCACGTTTATTGTAGAAATAGCTTTAAATAATGGAATAAAAATTAGAACTCACCTGACACCAACATTATAGTGTGAACAGTGCACATAGAAATCAATTGTTTTCCTTATGTCCCTGCAGAGACCTGCGTTAGAACAAGCCCAAAATATTTTAAGCAAGTCAAATTTGCACACATTTTCAATTTTTTGCACATATGCCGTGAACGAGGTCTTAAGCCCCATACACACGGTCAGACTTCTATCGGACTTTTCCGTGGTTTTTTGTCCGAACGGAGTTGGTCGGGAACACCCATAGCATACACACACTGACTTTTCTGCAAACTTTCCCAAAACTTTTTGCAACATCACGTGGTTTTTCTGCTCTTTTCTGCTCTTTACCGCTACCCTTTGGTCAACTTCTGCTATTGTTGGTTGATTTTAACATTAGTTGTTTTGTCCATCGGACAAAAGTCCGATGGTTTTCTGTACACACGGTCGGACTTTGCTCCATCGGACTTTTGTTGGGCAAAAGTTTGTCCGTTTGCAGACCCAACTTTTGTCCGATGAAAACAAGAAAAAAGCAAAAAAAGTTTGTCTGATGGAGCGTACACACGGTCGGATTGTTGGTCCAACTTGCTCAAAATGAAGTTTGTTGGGTAAAAGTCCGAACGTGTGTATGGACGAGGCTTTACTGAACTTAAACAAAACTCCCAAATATTGTAACTGATAAATAGGATAGCAGACTACGGGAACAGTTGGGACTTGTTCACAACATTCATGCATAAGAATTGATGGAAGATGGTGCAGATTTGACCTGCATAGAATACTTTGGTCTTGTCCACGTCATGTGCAGAGACATGCACTTTCCTAACGTAGGTCTCTGCTAGGACATAAAGAAAATAACTGATTTCTATGTGCCCTGTTCACACCACAATGTTGGTATCATTTGAGTATTTTTCTCTGCAGAGAAATGCATACATGTTGCATATTTCTGTGCAGAAAAAATATGCACATGATACCAATGTTGATTTCAATGTGCACTGACAGCGAGTACTGTCAATGCGCATACCTGGTGCCTCCTCTATAGTTCCAGCTCCTCTGAACCTGTGAGGGTGGTACCAGGAAGAGTGCTGACAGTGGAAGCACATGGCTGAATCTTGCAGGAGGTGAGATCCTGTGTATGGTAGTGACTGAATGCAGACTGCAGGGGCCTGTGGCTGGATGAGACTGAATCATAATAGGATTATGTACAATTATGGCAAAACATAAAGCTATTATAATCTCACCTCCTGTTACATTCAGCCTGTGTGCCTCAACTCTCTGACCCCCCCCCCCCCCCCCCAGTCTGCAATCAGTGCTGTTATACACAGGATCTCATCTCCTGTTCTCTGCTTTTCCCTCCCCCAGCAGTCTGCATTCACCCCTGAAGTACACAGGAACTCAGCTTCTAATCTAGCCATGTGCTCCTTTTCTCTCCTACCCCTCTCCACAGTGTGCATTACTGCTACCTTAATGTATCCTGTAATTTGATTGGCTGGCTTTGCTGCTTTTAAAAGGGGGAGGAGGGGCTTCTCATGGCAGTACTGGGGGCTTTTCATGAGAAATCTGGCAGCAAATAAATCAAAGGACTGTTAGTGGAGGCTCTCTATGAGCTCAGATACAGTGGAAGCTGATAAATATCCCTCAAATAATAATGAGCAGACAGAACACTAATAAAGGTCAGGCCAGTGCTGGATTCTATGAGTAGAGCTCTCCATTCCATAGCCACCCATAGCATCTTCCACAGAACTCTCCCCCTCCCACACAGCAGCCAATTCTCTCTCCCAAAGACCTCATCGCGTGAATGAGCAGCAATTCCCGCTCTCCGCACTCTCCACACCGCCCGTCCCCCACCTTCCCACACCTTCCTACCTTGATAAGTGTTTTAAGATTTGCCTCTTGATGATTCCAGCCATCCCCGAGCCGCTTCTTACACCTCATACACCTCCAGCCTGCAGTCCTCCTCCTGCATCCCAGCGACCCCGTGTCAACCAGAGATACCTGGCTCCGCCCTCTGAGTTCTCTGAGCCGGAACTACAGAGAGGGCATCGGGTATCACTGCGCGCTGACTGTTCTCACTGTCAGCGCGCATTGGGAACACTAAAAACAACATTGGACGGATATACATCTGCCACAATGTTAAATCGCGGCGGAACCCCTGGGGACCTCTCGCGGAACCCTAGGGTTCCGCGGAACCCCGGTTGAGAAACACTGCTATAGACTAACATGGACAGGCGTTTTTAAGCTGTAAAAAACGCTCAAAAACGCGGCTGTAAAAACGTCCGTGGGCATGAGGCCTAAGGCTCCATGTACACAGAAGCTGATAAACTGCAGTTTATTGGCGTTTTGGCGTTTTTTTAAAAAGCCCATTAACTGCACTCTATGTTAGCCTATGTGTTCATGTACACATAACGTTTTTTAGCAAATGAGCAGTGGAGTTAATGGGCTTTTTTCTGAACGCAAGAAATTTGCGTTCAAAGTGCCGTTTTTTGGCAGAAAAAACGCAAAACGCAGAAAAACGCTCAAAAACGCTGGCCGCGAGCGTTTTTTAGCGTTTTTTGGTCCATTGAAAAAAACTTTTTTTTTTTTTTTAAAGCTAAAAAAAAGCTACACTGAAAAACGCTAATAAAAGCTAGTAAAAAAACGCGGATAAAAGCTAGCTTTTTCTGCTGCTTTTAAAACAACCGTTTTTGAGCTTCTGTGTACATGGAGCCTAACAAGTGAACTTGTCAATTACTGAAGCAGCGCTTAGTATTCATAATGAATATATGACAACTCTATCATATGGAAGTCCATAAGAGTGAATAAAGAAATAAAAAAATAAAAAAATATATATATATATATATATATATATATATATATATATATATATATATATATATTGTGAGGGGGTTAGCTCGGCAGCGGGTGTGTGTGACCCCCGGGATGGGCTCCCCACACAAAACAGGCCCAGCAAACGGAGGTTGTGGTTTTCAAAATCAAAAAAGGTGCGGTTTATTTTCTATTTACAGTGACAAAACACAGCAAAGCAAAAGAAACATAAACAAAATAAATCCTGGTCAAGTTGACCTCTGACTAAACATACAGGTTTCCTAACTAACAACTGGGATCAGCCTAGTGCTGTCCTAGTCCCTAAGTACCTGGTTTTAAATGTCCAAGCAAATAGCCACACAGGCTTTGTCTCACCGCACAAGGGTTCACTCTCTCCAGGAAGTCCACACAGGTCTGCTTCCAGGCATGAGCTAACATCTAATGAAGTTGGGAGTTCTTATAGAGGCCTAAATGAGCTGACAAGCTTCAGCTGGTCTCATCAACTCCCTGTCTGCACGACGCCCCACACTCTCCCTAGAGGTATGAGTCATCCATGAGCCCACTATCCTCAGCTGGGCTTATACAACTCTCCACCTAGTTGTATAAGTCGGCGTAAAGCCTGAATCTGGGCGAAATATATCTACCCCCCTGGATGCAACCAGGTGACTTTACCTTCCTGCTGTCACATACCCCCCCCTCTTGTTTTAACCTCGGGGTTGGAACACCAGCAATCAGGCATTCATGTACTCGAGACAAAGCATCCACATTCCCCATTTGAACGCCAGGGCGATGCTTTACTGTGAAGTTGAATTCCTGGAGGGCCAGGAACCACCTATTCACTCTTCTATTTGTTTCCTTGTTTTGAGCCATCCACTTTAACGGAGCGTGATCCGTAACCATGTCAAAGTGCCTACCTAGCAGGTAGTACCGAAGGGAATCTAGAGCCCACTTCACCGCTAAACACTCCTTTTCAACGGTGGCGTAATTTACCTCATGGGACTTCAACTTCCTGCTGAGGTAAATGACTGGGTGCTCTTCCCCGTTCCAGACCTGGGACAATACTGCTCCTAACCCCACATCTGACGCATCACTTTGTACGACAAAGTCTTTAGAGAAGTCGGGTGAGTACAACACTGGCTGGCTACATAAGGCTTGTTTCAAGAATTGGAATGCTGCCTCAGCCTCGGGGGTCCATTTAATCATGACCGACCCTTTCCCCTTCGTCAGGTTGGTTAGGGGCACAGCCTTAGAAGCAAAGTGGGGAATGAATCGCCGATAATACCCAGCGATTCCCAGAAAGGCTCGTACCTGCTTCTTGCTGTTGGGACGTGGCCAACTCTGGATGGCCTCGACTTTGTTGAGTTGGGGTTTTATTACTCCCCTCCCAATGGTGTACCCAAGATATTTGGCCTCCTCCTGCCCAATGGTACACTTCTTGGGGTTAGCCGTAAACCCCGCTTCCCGAACAGAGTCCAGGACTGCTTGCACTTTTGGCAGATGTGAGGCCCAATCTGTGCTATGGACAATTACGTCATCCAGGTAAGCCGCAGCATACTTCCGATGGGGCCTCAGCATCTGGTCCATTTTCCGCTGGAATGTGGCCGGCGCATTCTGTAACCCGAACGGCATTCTTTTATATTGGAACGCCCCGTCTGGGGTTACAAATGCGGTTTTCTCTTTGGCCGACTTGGCCAGGGGGATTTGCCAATACCCTTTTGTGAGGTCAAGAGTCGTCATGTATCGGGCTGTTCCCAGCCGGTCGATCAACTCATCTATACGTGGCATGGGGTAGGTGTCAAATTTTGTAACTTTGTTCAACTGACGAAAATCGTTACAAAATCGCCAGCTCCCATCCGGTTTAGGCACCAACACGATGGGACTAGACCAATCACTTTGGGACTCCTCTATCACCCCTAAGTTCAGCATTTTCTGTACTT
The DNA here is from genome assembly GCA_029206835.1 of Rana muscosa. Taxonomy (NCBI): domain Eukaryota; kingdom Metazoa; phylum Chordata; class Amphibia; order Anura; family Ranidae; genus Rana; species Rana muscosa. The sequence goes on from CM055121.1 coordinate 846,674,908, forward strand.
CCTCCCGTATTGCCTCCCGTCGGGCCTCTGGGATCCGATAGGGTTTTAACTTCACCCTTTCACCGGGCGGGGTAATGATGTCATGCTCTACCCCAGATGTTTGTCCCGGCAGCTCAGAGAATACCTCCTTGTTGCGAAGCACAAACTCCTTAACCTCCTGTTGTTGGGGTTGTGACAAGGTGGCTGCTATTCCAACCTCAGGAATCACGCCACCAGTTTGAGCTGGTGACCAAGTGTCTGCGACTAGGGACTCTCTATCCCTCCAGGCTTTCAACAGATTAACGTGATAGATCTGTTCGGGCTTTCGCCTTCCTGGTTGTCTGACCTTGTAATTCACTTCGCTCACTTTTTCCATTATCTCGTAGGGGCCTTGCCATTTGGCAAGGAATTTACTTTCAACCGTAGGGACAAGTACCAGTATCCTATCCCCCGGGGAAAAGGTACGGGTCTTGGCTCCACGGTTGTACACTCTCTGCTGTGCTAACTGCGCTTGGGCCAAATGTTCCTTCACGATGGGCATTACCTGTGCAATTCGGTCTTGCATCAGGGCGACATGCTCAATCACACTCCTGTGGGGAGAACTCTCACTTTCCCAAGTTTCCTTGGCAATATCCAACAGCCCTCTTGGGTGTCTCCCATACAGTAACTCAAAGGGGGAGAATCCCGTAGAGGATTGGGGCACCTCCCTAATAGCAAACATCAGATAAGGAAGTAGACAGTCCCAATCCTTTCCATCTCTATCCACCACTTTCTTCAACATTTGTTTTAGGGTTTTGTTGAATCTTTCAACCAGCCCATCGGTTTGGGGGTGATACACAGATGTACGTAATTGCGTCACTTTGAATAATTTACACAGCTCCTTCATAACCCGGGACATAAAGGGTGTACCTTGGTCCGTAAGCAGTTCTTTACAAATACCCACCCGGCTAAACACAAGAGATAGCTCTTTGGCTATGGTTTTGGCCGAGGTATTTCGGAGAGGGATCGCTTCTGGATAACGGGTGGCATAGTCCATTATAACTAATATGTACTGGTGCCCCCTAGCGGACTTGATTATAGGACCTACCAAATCCATGGCGATCCTCTCAAACGGGACCTCAATGATGGGTAGAGGGACCAGCGGGCTACGGAAATGTGGCATCGGGGCCGACCTCTGACACACAGGGCAGGAGGAACAATAATTTTCTACGTCCTTCATCACCCCCGGCCAATAGAATCTCTGTAATACCCTCTCTCGGGTTTTCTCTGTCCCCAGATGACCTCCAAGAATGTGCCCATGGGCCAACTCCAACACCAACTTCCTGTAAGGTTTGGGCACCACAAGCTGCTCAACGGTTTCTTCTGCCCTTTTTGCCACCCGATACAGTAGGTCCTTCTCTACGCTGAAGTATGGGTAAGTGCAGGTATTATCTGGGTTCACTAACTCGCCATCTATTTTCACTACGTTTTCCCGTGCCTTTATTAGGGCGGGGTCTTTCAACTGTTCTGTGGCAAAGTTTTCCCTGTGAACCTCAAGATCAGAAAACTCCACAGACGGTAGGTTTTCGTCTGAGGAGGTGGGCTCCTCTCCAGTTTCTTGAGTCTCCCCTGCCAATACTGATAAGGGAAATTCCGGAGAGTCCTCACCACTCTCAGGGGAGTTCTGGCTATCACGTTCCTGGTACATAGGGGCACCAGTGAGGGGCTCAGGATCATCCCACAGTTCCCAGAACTTCGGAAAATCCCTTCCCACAATGGCGTCATGCGGTAACTGAGATACTAAGCCCACTGGATGAGAGAGGGTACCTTTGGGGGTCTCGAAACACACTGTAGTCACTGGATACTCTCGGGTGTCCCCATGCACACAAATAACCGCTACCTTGCTATTCCCAGAGACCTCTGTTTTAACTAACTCAGCCTTTATCAGGGTCACAAGGCTACCTGAATCCAGCAATACCACAACATTTCTACCATTAACACACATTTTGCATAAATGTTTCTCAGTTCCTCGAATGGCAGTGCATGCGACTGTCGCACACAGCGACTGACGTCTGCCCGTCAGAAAGTCACACTGCATGGGTTCCTCCACAACCGGGCAATTGGCTGCAATATGTCCCGCTTGCCGGCAGCGGTAGCAAACGATCCTTCTTGCCGCCTCTTGAGCCGCTGATTTCCCAGGCTGTTCTCGCCAAACTTGGGGTAGAGCTCCCACCCTCTCACTCTCTCCACCCTCACCCCTTGGAATCCTCTTATCCGCCCCTGGGGATGGTCTGGTCTTAGTGTGGAAAGTCCGAGTGTCTCTGGAAGAGGCCGTCAGGTTCTCTGTAGCCAAGTATTTCTCCACACGATCCACAAGACCATCGGCCGTCTCTGGGTCTCCATGGCTTACCCACTTTTGGATGGCAGTAGGAAGAGCTCTCAAAAACCGATCCATTACAACACGTTCCACAATCTTTGGTGCGGACAAAGTCTCTGGCTGTAGCCACTTTCTGCTCAGGTGAATGAGATCATACATTTGAGACCTGGGGGGTTTTCCAAGCTGGAAAGTCCAGTTATGCACACGCTGAGCCCGGACAGCCTGGGTGACACCCAGCCTTGCCAATATTTCAGCTTTTAGCATCACATAGTCTTTTGCTTGGTTAGGCTCTAGGTCATAGTAAGCTTTCTGCGATTCACCAGTTAACAGAGGAGCCACCAGTCCAGCCCACTGCTCCTCAGGCCACTTTTCTCTTTCAGCGGTCCTTTCAAATGTGGTCAAAAATACCTCTGGATCATCCTCTCCAGTCATTTTTGTCAATAAACGACTCACCCCAAAGGACGCGGTATTAGTGGGACGGCTTTCCTCACTGGTCTGCGGACGTTGCTGCATTACTGCTTCCATCTGTTGTTGTAGTCTCTGCTCTTGCTTCTGCAACAGGTCTATGAAGCGGGCCTCAGATTGCTGCTGGGCTCGTTGCTGAGCCTCCAGACTCTGTTGCAAAGTTGCGTTTGTCTGCTGCTGGGCTGCAAGGCTCTGTTGATGAGCTTGCTGTTGGGCTGCGAAGTTCTGTTGTTGAGCTGCAAGGCTCTGTTGATGAGCTGCAAGGCTCTTTTGCAAACCTGCATTTGTCTGCTGTTGATTGGCATTTGCTAGAGCCAGCTGCTTCAGTATCTCCTCCATGCTGGCTTAAAAAAAAACTGCCACTGGTTCTCCACCAACTGTGAGGGGGTTAGCTCGGCAGCGGGTGTGTGTGACCCCCGGGATGGGCTCCCCACACAAAACAGGCCCAGCAAACGGAGGTTGTGGTTTTCAAAATCAAAAAAGGTGCGGTTTATTTTCTATTTACAGTGACAAAACACAGCAAAGCAAAGCAAAAGAAACATAAACAAAATAAATCCTGGTCAAGTTGACCTCTGACTAAACATACAGGTTTCCTAACTAACAACTGGGATCAGCCTAGTGCTGTCCTAGTCCCTAAGTCCCTGGTTTTAAATGTCCAAGCAAATAGCCACACAGGCTTTGTCTCACCGCACAAGGGTTCACTCTCTCCAGGAAGTCCACACAGGTCTGCTTCCAGGCATGAGCTAACATCTAATGAAGTTGGGAGTTCTTATAGAGGCCTAAATGAGCTGACAAGCTTCAGCTGGTCTCATCAACTCCCTGTCTGCACGACGCCCCACACTCTCCCTAGGTATGAGTCATCCATGAGCCCACTATCCTCAGCTGGGCTTATACAACTCTCCACCTAGTTGTATAAGTCGGCGTAAAGCCTGAATCTGGGCGAAATATATCTACCCCCCTGGATGCAACCAGGTGACTTTACCTTCCTGCTGTCACAATATATATATATATATATATATATATATATATATATGTGTGTGTATAAAGAGCACTCAATTCAGTTCAGGTAGCAAGGATAATAATGTCCCAACTGATAAAAGGGTAATCTGTAAAGCTTGATCAGCTTCTTTTCTGGCTACAGCTTCAACTGTGTTAACAGCCCCACAATACTCCTTCTTTATAACAGTTGCCCCTTAGGGGTTCCTACTCACCAGATGGCTGAATAAAGCAGACAATGTAAATCAATCATCCGATCGTCCTCCTCCTTTCTGTCACTCCGGAACACCAGACGCTTCTCCTTACAGCTAGGCAGGTGAATCTCCCGCTTCTTCCACTGATTCAAAATGCTGGGTACTCCCCCTGGTTTCCACAGAGTAATAAGTAAAGGCGGAGATAGTGTAGTCCCGTTTTCACCATTTATTCACAAGTCTTCATATCACATTAAAATCGTATTGCATTATACAGCTGATTGGTACTGTATAAGTATAGACGCGCTGTTCCAGGCATCCGTGCACAGGAGGGTGTATGTGTGTCAGTCACGTCCACCGTAGGACTTCAACACTCACCTCTTCCTGATAGTTGGAGCGCAGATGGAACGCAAACACGCAAGCACGTCTCTTCCTGTTGCTGTGAGGTCACGCCCTGATGTATCGTCCTTTCGACTCCCTCTGAGGGCGTATCCTCACATCGCGGCATACACGAAGATATAGCACATTTAGCCACTTCTCACATTAACCCCTCAGTAGCCTGTTCCTGCTTATCATATCATATCCAGAGCATCCATGGCTATATTTCACCGGGTATGTGAGGGTCTTTGTGCTACACAATTCATATTCATCACTAAATATATTAATGTTCACAAACAGTGACTACAAATATCTGATGTATACATTTAGCATATACAATCTTCATATTGAAGGGAACTTAAATGCGAATACATCAATAGTATACGTCAAACATTCTCTTTACATATATAAAACATAAAACATATATATATATATATATATATATATAGATAAAATATATGTACCTATCTAAAAATAATTAATTAATACTACAACATAGGTAATACTAAAAGAAAGGTAATACTAAAAATTGGTAAAAAAGAAAAAAGTTTAGAAAAGGTCAAAATGAAGTAATCTTCAAAGGCTAAAGAAAAATAAATACTAACTTCCAATCTGTAGCCAAACTATTCTAGATAGAGGTTACAGTAAATTGATCATATTGGAAGAAAATAAAAATAATAAAATTATTACCCACAGATACCATATAATCATAGGAATATTAAATATTAAAATATTCCTCTGAATAAATTTTATCCTAAAATATTCAGAAAAATAAATAAACTCTTATTAAAATTATATTCCTGTTAAAACTATTGAGTAGAGGACATAGTCATAAATATAAATATATGTTAGGGGCTTTCAATCCCTGGTTTCATATACACACATCTAATATCATCTTCTCACTAATATCATAGTAGAACATAATAAAATAAATTAGTTTAAAAGTCGCTTATAAAGCAATTAATGTCAAGTTCTACATTTAACCCTTTCGGGGTGAGTGTGTCTAATAAATAAATCCACTGGGTTTCACGTTTGGACAGCTCCCTCACCAGGTTACTTCCCCTCCATGCTGGCTTGATGTGATCTACACCCCAAAATTTCAACCCGGAGGGATCCTGATTATGGTGTACCTTAAAGTGTAGTGAAACGTTGTGGTCCTTAATACCCAATCTGATGTTTTTAATATGTTCACCAATTCTCACCTTCAGGCATCGTTTTTTTCGGCCTACGTACATCAACCCACAGGGGCATAATAAAACATACACCACGTCAGTGATATTGCACGTAATGAATTCTTTAATGGAGAATTCTTTATTATTTACAGTCAAAGTAAACCTGTCTATTCCTCTCATTGGTTCTATTATAGATCTACAGGCTTTGCATTTACGGCACGCAAAAAAAAACTTTTTGGTCCCAAAATGATGGAGGTCTAGATGGTGGATCTAGTACCTTTTTAACCACTTTGTCTTCCACCCACCTACAGGGGTGTTGCAGCAGCCACAATGAATTCTGGCTTTCCCTCTCCTCCTGGACCCTGTCAGCTGCCTGCCACCACCGCCTCCCACCTCACAGCATCTCACTCTCTGTCTCTCTGGGGCCAACTACTCCTGAGTGGAGGAAGATAACTCCACCAGGGAAGGAAATGGGAAGCCACAGCAGGTGGCTGGGACATGTAGCGCAGCGCGGAATGCACTGTGCATGCGCCGGAAAATGAGAAAAAAGTCCCACACTCCCACCAGCACATGTCATCAGAGAGGGGCCCATAAAATAGCAATAATACACCCCCCTAAGTGCCCCTAGGAGCGGCTTAGCGGGGGGTGTAATTTAGAAAGCCTGTTTTTTTTATTCTGCGCTGACTGTCTGTGAGGCTTCCCAGGCCCCCCCTGCTGAGCTGAGGTACAACAGGGCCGGTTGTACTGGCCTATCAGCGGCCCTCCCATAGGGAGGGTCTTCTGTCATCGTTAGGATGGTGATTCTGGTTGCCTAACCACCACCTGCTCTTGAGCCAACCAGGTTTACACAGTCACTTAACACATTCAATTTTTTTCTCCCAATAGTTAGATTTGACCTGCGACATTGACTAAATACAGTTCCTCCCCAGCTAAGACAATGATGTGGAAAAGATTTTCTTTGCTTGAACATTACTGATTTTTTTCAGAGATAAACAGATTCAACAATCCACAAATTGGTAATTTTTCAGTGCAATTAACCACTTGCCAACCGCTCACGGTATATATACGTTGGCAGAATGGCTCGTACAGGCACAATCACGTACCTGTACGTGGCCCTTTAACTGCCGACGTCGGGGTCGCGCGCGCACCGGCGGTGGCGCGCTCGCGACCCCCCTGCCTTCCCCGTGAGTGGGACCGTCTCACGGAGGCTCGGAGCGGGGAGATGTGTGTGTAAACACAGCATCTCCCCGCTCCTCTACTGACACTGTCAGCGATCTCCGCTGTGTGTAATCAGAGCGGAGATCGGTGACGTGTCAGTCGTAGCCACGCCCCCACACAGTAGTAAACACTCCCCTAGGCACACTTAACCCCTCCAGCGCCCCTAGTGGTTAACCCCTTCACTGCCAGTGTCATTTTCACAGTAACCAGTGCATTTTTATTGCACTGATCGCTGTGACAATGCCAATGGTCCCAAAAATGTGTCAAAAGTGTCCGATGTGTCCGCCATAATGTCGCAGTCACGAAAAAATCGCTGATCGCCGCCATTACTAGTAAAAAAAAAAAATGCCTTCAAACTATACCCTATTTTTTGTAAACGCTATAATTTTTGCGCAAACCAATCAATAAACGGCGATTGCGATTTTTTAAAAAAAATATGTAGAAGAATATGTATCGGCCTAAACTGAGGGAAAAAGTTTTTTTATATATTTTTTGGGGATATTTATTATAGCAAAACGTAAAAAATATGTAATTTTTTTCAAAATCTTCGCTCTATTTTTGTTTATAGCGCAAAGAATACCACCAAAAGAAAGCTCTATTTGTGGGAAAAAAAGGACGCCAATTTTGTTTGGGAGCCACGTCGCACGACCGCGCAATTGTCAGTTAAAGCGACGCAGTGCCGAATCGCAAAAAGGGGCCTGGTCATAATGGCCCGTATTGGGGCTTAAGTGGTTAACACACATGAAAATCCACTACGTTTGTCAATAAATTGCAAATACTATGCCTATCACATCTTGGGCTTTTGCAGAACTGTAGTTCCACTTACAGTTCAGGAATGCTTCTCATTGCTAAATAGGCCAAAGGCCTCCCCTGGTCCCAAAGCTTCCCCCTAGGCACAGGGGACGCCATCCTGCTGGAAGAAAAGTCTTTCATCTCACACTGCCGACATCCCAGGCAAGCTCCTTCTACCCTTACCTCCCAAGCCTTTTTGCAGTCATTTTTTATCTACATGAATTCACCTCAGTGATTACTCTATATAATTTTTCAGGGTGGGGTCCAGTGGCGGCTGGTAAAGTTTTAAGATGGTGGAGTGCCAGACTCCGCCCTTCCCTTTTGACCCCTCCCACTTGTCAGAAGCTCCACCCACCCCTTATAGACTCCACCCACTCTGTTCCAACCTCCTATTTTCTGCGTCTCTGATGTCAGGTCACCTGGCTGAGGGGTAAGAGTTTCAATAGCAGCCTTACTGAATATGGCATGTTTTAACTTTTGAACAGTCCAGCTTTCCAAAAAAAAAAATGATGGGCTATAATAGGGAAAGCTCTTAAGATGCAAACCATTGGTGTCACTACTAGGATTAGTTTTACCAACATTCCTTCCTAATGATGCTCATTTATAGCCCATCAAAAAAAATTTTTTTTTTAAAGCTGGACACTTATTTATTTAAAAGTTAACATAAAAGTTTACATTAGCTATATTCAGTATGACTAGGCAGGCTGCTATGCTGTTGAAACAACTAACCCTCATTTTGACATTCAATTACAATATTACTTGAGTCACAATGTTTTTTTTTTGTTGTTTTTTGTTAGTTTTTTTCCTCATGAAAGTGGAGTTACCCTTTGAGCGATCATATTATATTTTTGTCCCATTTTGAGCGCATTATACCATTTTCTTAAATTTTTCACATATTTTTATAATTGACATACTTTATGTGCATTATTATTATTATTATTATTATAAACCCCATTTAGTATTACTACGACTACAAACTAACTAATATGGACCCCCCTGCATACATATAAAAATATATACATGCCAATATTAAAAATATTTTATTTAAAAAAAATATATATATTTATAAAAATAAAAATGTATATATATATCCGCTTATAACTGGAATCCACTAGTTGCATCACTTACAATTCTTGTTACAGTCCAGCACTAGTCCACAGAAGGATGGACAATAAAATCCAGACTCATCTATAATCAGAAATCAATTTTTTTTTCATAGGTCAGAAGGCAGCATTAACTATACAGTTCCAGGTAGCTGTGAAGGGTCAACCACATATACAAGCAGAAGCAAAGGTGTTAAATGCCATTCATACCAGAAGCAACAGCATGCAGATGTTAAGATGTGAAGGGTTATTAACAGTGGCGGCTGGTGGGTTCTTCTTTTGGGGGGCGGCAAACAAAGCACACCCTCCCGGCAGCATGGCACGGCACTAAAACACCTCCCCCTCCCCAGGTGCTCCGGCACTTACCTGCGGGGCTGTGGTGTCCTCTCCTCCTCTCCTGAAGTGTGGGGCTTTGGTGTCCACTTCTCCAGCGGCTTCCTCCACCGTTTGTCTTCTCTTCCGCCAAAGCGCTAGGCATCCAATAGGATCGCCTGACGCTTTGGCCAATTGGGAAACAGGTCTCACAGACCTGCCTCTTGATTTGCGGGGAGGAACTTTAGTGTGAAAATAGCGAAAATTCATTTGCTATGATCACACAACGAGGCCTACCTTTTTTGAAGCCTATTAGAACCTCTAGCTCTAAACAGGTGCTTAAAAAAAAACACCCACCCCACGCTGAAATCCATGGTCTGGCACCACTGACAATTAGATCAGGGGGCCGGACGCATGTATAGGGGAGGCGACGCCCATGCACCCTCTATGGATGGGCCGCCACTGGTTATTAATTTAGGTAAGCAGCAGGTGAACATGTGTCAATTGAAGCAGAGTAGATAAACAGTCCTCACCTAGCATCCAAGTACACAGAGGGTTAATGGCCAGAGAGTCAGTATTGCAGATAACATCGGGGTATGAGTGACCAAGTAGGAAAACTGTAGCACAGATAAGATTGTGAGGATCGGTACCTCACCCCATTTGGGATATATGCAGAATCCCCTAGATCCAACCAAACCTGATGGGGTCCCATGTGCCCCTGGAGCCTGCTTGATAACATGGCCCTGGCTGGGGGTGAAGAGTGGATACTGGAGAGGGAGAGACCTGGAGGGAGGGGCATGGCTGGCAGCAGGCCAGGCTGTGTAACTGCGGGCAGGGAATATCTTCTCCACTCCCCCAGGGAGGGACCAAATTAGGCTCAATATTTCTCTTTAAAACAAAGAACTTCAAATAACACTTTATCATCACTGTTGGTTCAGATTGATATATTTATTTTTGATCACTTACTCATTTTTCATTACGGATTTTTTATGAATTGGACACAATTTCTATTCACGAATTGGACACTTTTTATTTAATGTTATATCACTTCATTGGTTTATATGGTATATTTATATCATGTTTTAGCGCAACTTTTTATTTATATTTATCAATATACTAGGCTGGCCAGGGTCGGTATTTTGGCCCGCCCTAACAGGCTTCTATTACCAGAATAGGAAACTGGCAAGCAGCCAGTAAGGGTGGAGGACTAATTTTACAGTATTCTAAATACAACTTTTTAATGATTTTTTGGACGGACGTCCTAAATGTTATGCAGATTAGACTTCTTTTTTCTAATCCATCTAGAATGTAGCAACAGCAGCACAGCTAGCTAGAGAGAAACTTAACAGAAAAAAAAAAATTATAATTTACTTTTATTTTTTCTTGTTTACTTATATATTTTTTTCTGCAACAAAACTCATGGGGCACTGCCCCAGGAGCCCCCATGAATGTGCCTCCACTGCTGGGGTCTCCCAATGGTGCCATCAGTTGCTTATACTGCAAAATGTTTGCTAAAATGACTATTTGTAGTCTCCATCAGAAGACTGTGATGGGGTGACAACAAAGGACAACAGTTGGGAGAAAGGGACAGAACATTGTATCCCTATAATAGAAATAGCCAGGAAAAAATTTACTAGATGTTATTTAAAAAAAAAAACTGAAATTAAACTCACTATATATGAGCATATATGAGATTGTATTGGGTTGGGTTTACTTTAATTCTGCAAACAGTTCTGGTGCTGTTAAAAATTATAACTTTTAAAAAACACGTAGCTTATAAAATAGTAAAAGTTTGAAAACAGCTAATGCTACTATTATTCTGCTATTTATTTCATATTATCAAAACATTAAAATAACGCTTCAGGTAAAACACATAATTTACAAGTGATGTAAAGATATTAATTTTAAATAAATATAAAGAAAGAAAACAGAGAACCACAAATATTTAGAAAAAAAATTAAGAAAATTAAGGTAGACTATAATATAAGGCTATAATTAGGATCATTTAGGAGTTAGGGCCCACTCACACTTTTGGATTGCTGCAAAACAAGCACATTTCTATGTACTCCCACAATACACCTTCTCTATATGCAGTGCGTTGCACAGTGCCCTTCATTGTGAAAGGCACCCCAACGTCCTATGTAATGCACAATGCACTACAGCGCACCATAACACACATACTGCATGGGAGATACTTTACTAAACTAGTAGTAGGAGTAGACATAATCTGGAGCAGCTGTGCATAATAACCAAGCTTCTACCTTCAGCTTGATTCATTAAAGGCTAAGTTCACCTTTAGTAACATTTTACATGTTACACCTATATTTAGGGTGTAAAGTGTAAACTGTTACTAGGCAGATAAGCCGAGATCGGGGCAGGTAGCAGACAAACGCAGGTCAGAAGCAAGAGGGATCAGGATCAGAGGTAAAACACAGGAATCAGGAATCAAACACACAGAAGCTGCAGACTAAATGGCAATGAGCCCAAACTGTAGCCTGTTTAAATAACTTATTTGGCACAAGCATTAGTGACAGGTGTGTGCATAAATGCATGAGTGCCCATGCACGCGTACACTTGCTCACGCCTATGCCCACATTCAGGCACATCTGACCAGCCAGTTGCCGGGCTGCGCATGCGCATATGTATGCTTCAGGACACTTTATTTGTGCTATGGGCATGCCTTCCCTGCCTCATTTGTACCATTAAGCCTGCAACAGTTTACACTTCAGCCTCCTAGCAGTATGCAAAACATGTGTTGGGCTTAACAAAGGGTAGTTATGCCTACAAACGTAAGTTGTCATGTTTTACTGTAGTGTACTAGGGTTGTGTTTTATTGCCAGTTTGGCAATGACAATATGCAGATCAATAAACTACCTGACTCCTCACACAGGATCCAGTATCCAATCCCATGTAAACTAAATGCCGCCATAAAAAAATTAGCTTTCCATACAGCCAAAGTTCTATATATATATTACCATTTCATGGATTAACTATATTGGTAAACACTTACGCACAAAAAGTAAAGAATAACATCAAAAAATAGATCCTTTTAGTAAAGATGTGCATGATAATGGGGCTAGTCATGCCCCATCAATCTAATCTGGATTCCTTATCACTAAAGTTGTTTTACAACTAATACAGGAGGTCATATGGAAAAGTGTATATGATACAGTTGTGCTCATAAGTTTACATACCCTGGCAGAATTTATGATTTCTTGGCCATTTTTCAGAGAATATGAATGATAACACAAAAACGTTTCTTTCACGTGATTACTGTTTGGCTGAAGCCATTTATTATCAATCACCTGTGTTTACTCTTTTTAAATAATAATGGCAACAGAAACTACCCAAATTACCCTGATCAAGAGTTTACATACTCCTGTATACCGTGTATTGCCCCCCTTTAACATCAATGGCAGCTTAAAGTATTTTGTGGTATTTGTGGATGAGGCTCTTTATCTTCTCAGATGGTAAAGCTGCCCATTCCGCTTGGCAGAAAGCCTTCAGTTCCTGTAAATTATTGGGCTGTCATGCATGAACTGCGTGTGGCTCAATGATATTGAGGTCAGGAGACTGAAATGACCACTTCAGAACATTCTCTTTATTTTGCTTTAGCCAATGACAGGTCGATTTGGCCTTATGTTTTGGATCATTTTCATGTTGGAATGTCCAAGTAAGTCCCATGCGCAGCTTCCTGGCTGATGAATGCAAATGTTCCTCCAGTATTTTTTGATAACATACTGCATTCATCTTGCCATCAATTTTGACCAAATTTCCTGTGCCTTTGTAGCTCACACATCCCCAAAACATCAGCGATCCACCTCCATGTTTCACAGTAGGAATGGTGTACCTTTCATGATAGGCCTTGTTGACTCTCCAAATGAAGTGTTTATGGTTGCGGCCAAAAAGCATAATTTTGGTCTCATCACTCCAATGACTTTGTGCCAAAAGGTTTGAGGCTTGTCTCTGTGTTGTTTGGCGTATTGTTAAGGGGGATACTTTGTGGCATTTGTGTAGTAATGGCTTTCTTCTGGCGATTCGACCATGCAGCCCATCTTTCTTCAAGTGCCTCCTTATTGTGCATCTTAAAACAGCCAACCCACATGTTTTCAGAGAGTCCTGTAATTCCCCCGAAGTTATTTGTGGGTTTTTCTTTGCATCCCGAACAATTTTCCTGGCAGTTGTGGCTGAAATTTTAGTTGGTCTACCTGACTGTGGTTTGGTTTCAATAGAACCCCTAATTTTCCACTTCTTAATTAGCGTTTGAACACTGCTGATTGGCATTCTCAATTCCTTGGATATCTTTTTGTAGCAGGGGTCTAAATCTAGGGGGAGCACCTGGGTGGTAGTATGATCCAGGATGTACCAATCATGGGAGGGTTTAGACCATTTAAGTCGTGGAGGACTTTGGTAGTGTGCTGCTCTCCTTGACCTGTGGGTGGCGATGTTGTCCTGAGTCGAGGTAGAACCGCTGCCGTAGTGCTACACCCATTTTGTCCTGCTCTGGCAGTGGTACAGCGGGGCGGGGAACCTGCTGTGCCGGCTGGGGGGAAGGGCATAAAAGGGGGTAGACGCCCTTGCCACAAGGTCTTTTTGCTATCCCGCGCCCAGGCACCCTTGGCCTGGGTGCTGGCGGTCCGGAGTTCCGGCCCAGGTGCCCATGGCCTGGTCGGAGCAGTGTTGGCGTCCATCTCAGGCACCTTAAGCCTGGGGTGAGGCACTACACCGGAGGCCTGGGGCCCAGTGACTTCGACTGGGCTCCGCAAGGGTGGATGAGTCCGAGGGACCCTGAGGTGGATGGGGCCTGTATCTGAGGCGAGGAGGCCGGAGAGGTTACCCTTCTGAAGAGCACGGAGCAGCATCAACCCGGTGACAGAGGGGCCTCTGGTAACTCCCTTGGAGGGACATCTTCCCCCTGACAGGGGCTGCAATGCAGCGAAGGTACTCCAGTTCATGTTCTCTAGAGTCGCTGGTAGAGACTCTGAATATTCAAGTTCTCTCTCAAGCCGATGGCTGTAGCAACTGCTGGTGAAACCACAGTGGTTTAGTTTGATTGTTAGGGCTGTGCCTTGACCTGCTCACCCACCGTATTGAACTGTTTTATGGGTCCCAACCAGTCGGCTGACAAAGGACTGTTTATTTGTGTGCTATAATAAACAAGTGTTGGACCCTTATCGGTGTTCTTATCGGTACTCTGGTTAATGGGAGCGAAGGGAAGTGTCAGCACAACAGACTTGGCTTTTAAAGAAACACACAGGCCCGAGGAGAATAACAGGTACTGGCCTTCACCTCACCCGCTGCAATGGGGAGGACATGGGCCGTGGCGCATCTCACTCTTGCATACAAGATACCCCTAGACAAGAGCTATCGGATAACCGATTCACGAGAGAAGGGAGTGAGGCCGCTACATTTTTATATCCCTTTCCTGTTTTATACAGTTTAACTACCTTTTTCCCGCAGATCCTTTGACAATTCTTTTGCTTTTCCCATGACTCAGAATCTAGAAACATCAGTGCAGCACTGGATGAAAGATGCAAGGGCCTGTCAGTAGTCCAGAAACTCATTGACCATTTATACACACACACTAATTACAAGCAAATAAATCACAGGTGAGGATGGATACCATTAATAGCCATTCAAACCCCTTTGTATCAACCTGTGTGCATGTTATCAGGCCAAAATCACCAGGGTGTGTAAACTTTTGATCAGGGTCATTTCGGTAGTTTCTGTTGTCATTATTTAAAAAAGTAAACACAGTTGATTGATAATAAATGGCTTCAGCCAAACACTAACCATGAGTGAAAGAAAAGTTTTTATGTTATCATTCATATACTCTGAAAAATGCCCAAGAAATCATAAATTCTGCCGGGGGGATGTAAACTTATGAGCACAACTGTATAGCAAGTACTGTGTGTTAAATGAAGAAAACACTTTCTACAAAATATATTGTATTTGAAATGTTTGGAAGCTATGTCTAATGCCCCATACACACGATCGTTTTTCATGCCGTTAAAAATGCCATTAAAAAAAATGGCCATTAAAAATGATCGTGTGTAGGCTCCAGAGCATTTTTAACGACGTGAAAAATGGCCATTAAAAATTTCGAACATGCTCTCTTTTTTCATGTCGTTTTTTTTAACGACGTGAAAAACGATAGTGTGTATGCTTTAACGACGTGAAAAAAAACGCGCATGCTCAGAATCAAGTATGAGACAGGAGCGCTCGTTCTGGTAAAACTAGCGTTCGTAATAGAGATAGCACATTCGTCACGCAGTCACGGACTGAAAAGCACGAGACTGAAAAGAGCGAATCGTCGCTCAACAAACTTTACTAACATGAAGGGTGGCGCCATTCGAACGGAACTTCCCCTTTATAGTGCCGTCGTACGTGTTGTACGTCACTGCGCTTTGCTTGATCGTTTTTTTTAAATGATCGTGTGTACGCAAGACAGGCTTGAGAGGAAACATGAAAAAAACGACGTGAAAAACGGCAAGAAAAAAAATGGCAAGAAAAACGATCGTGTGTATGGGGCATAATATTGTAAACAACTATATGAGAATGTCTGACTTTCATCCCAGCTGTTCTCGTTTCTCCATTGCAGCTCCTGACGATGCTAATTTGGTTCCTGGAACATCATTAAGGTTCAAAGACAGGGCAATAATAAATAACCTTTGTAGAGATCTCCAAGCTAAGGATGGTGTAAACAAGGAAAAGAACATGGTTGGTCAAGAAGAAAATGGTAAATACCATATATTGAAAAGTGAACCATAATTCCAGTCTCTATTCATCTGAAATATATCTAAAATTTGTTGGGACAAGAAGCTACCTTACAGCACATATATTTGTGTTACTCTATCTGGGAAAAATAGCAAGGTCATTTTAGTTACCTCTTGTATCCCCTGCTAATCCTCATCACTAATCTCTCCAATGTCACCCTTCCAGTTGGACGTTTAAGCATTGGACACAGTAAAGGATTCAAGCTAATTTAAAATAGAGTCAAGTATTTCCAACAAACTATTCAGGAGGTGATGCCAACAAATAGTTTAACGTAGAGCTGCTAGAGAAAAGTAACAAGGCCATTTGGTAATTGTGCATGGAATACATGGTGTTGTAAATAAATTAAGTAAAAGTTATTAATAAAGACAAGTTCTTACTTAAGGCCACAAAAAATCAAAGAGTAAATAATAGTTCACAGTGTAAAGTTGGGTATAGATCAAAATTCGTCTGGTTCACCAGGGAGCAGCCAAATTTTGATCCATGTATGGGCAGGGTGCCAGCCACCCTGTCAAATTTTTCCCACTTGATCAGTATCGCCAGCTATAACTAGCAACACTGATCAGTGAATTCTGACAGTGGAGAAGTTACCTCGAAGGTCAAAATAGAAGTTAAGCAATGCAGATTCCCCCATCCACAATGAAAAAATGGTGGATGGGGGAATCAAGTCTTTTTTTAGTCAACCCATTGGCTGAACGACAAAAAAAAAGACTCATCTCTGGGCTGCCTAAGGATGAAAGAAATACTTACCTCTCAGAATGTAGACAACCTAAAACAGAAAGTGTGTTACTGGGTAGAACACAAGGTAAAATAAAGAAAAAAATGAAAAAACGACTTTAACGCATATTGACATAGCATAGGCCAGCTATGAAGGAATACAGCATGTCATGAACCTCCACTAGCAGGGTCTGCAAAAAAAATTATATTTAAACCCTGTTGCAAATGGCTTGTTGTTAACAGTCTAGAAACAAAACACATATGTGAGTCTGTTTTTTTTAACCTGAAACTGAACTTTCAGAGCCAAATTTTATACATAAATGTCCTGCTGATCCTTGAAGAACCCTCCCAGGCAGCTGAAATGTTACCCATACAAGTGGTGCTAATGATTTTTTGACTTTGGTCTGATACATAAAGTATATACAACATGTATTAACCAAATGGTAATGGTGGTATTATTTCACATTAATATATTTTCTTATGTTCCGCTTACATTATGTTTATTTAAGTTATAAATCCTACCTTTAGTGTTCTCCTAATATGGACCCTTGGTTCCTGGAATATTGGTATTCCCTTTTGGGTGAACATAAATATACAGTACTATTCATCCATAATTATTTATCTATGCAAACTTTGCAATACTTCAATGTATAAAAAAAATACAGGCCAGGTGGACACCAAACATACCTATCTTACAAGAAGGAGAAATAAACACATCAGACCATCTAAAAGATTTATGCAATAGCTATATCCTATTTAATCTCTGACGAATTGTAGTTTCTTTCTATTAAATATGATGTTGGTTGGCAGATTATAAAATTTTGTTATATGAAAAACATGGATGAATTTAGGATAGTTAAAGTGATTGTAAAGTCTTGTTTTTTTTTTCAATAAAAATAACAAACATGGTATACTTTTCTGCTCTGTGTAATGGTTTTGCACAGAGCAGCTCGGATCCTCCTCTTCTCAGGTCCCTCTTTTCTGCTCCTGGCCCCTCCCTTCTGTTGAGTGCCCCCACAGCAAGCAGCTTGCTATGGGGGCACCCGAGCCAAGTCACAGCTCCCTGTGTCCATTCAGACACAGAGCGCTGCCCCAGCCTCACCCCCTTTCTCTCTTGATTGGCGCCACTGCTTTGTCTCAGCCAATCTGGAGGGAGAGTCTCAGACGGCCAAGACATTCATGGACATCGCTGAACAGAGAGGGGGCGCTGGTAAGTATTAGGAGGTGTTGGGGAGGCTGTTTCACACAGAAGGCTTTTTATCTTAATGCATAGAATGCATTAAGATAAAAAAACCTTCTTACTTTACAACTCTTTTAAGCATAATGGGATTGATTTACTAAAAGTCTGACGCAGCTTTGCATAGAAACCAATCAGCTTCCAGGTTTTTTTGGGAAAGCTTAATTGAACAAGCTGAAGTTAGAAGCTGATTGGCTACCATGCACAGCTGCACCAGATTTTGCACTCTCCAGTTTTAGTTAATCAACCCCAATATGTTACTCCAGCACATCTATCAACCCACCCCTCAGACCCTATGATTGTGTGTAATTTGATCTAGAACAACCTCTCCATTGATAACAAAAAGCTGATGCATTTGAAAGCTTCAGCTCTCAATTGAAATTAAAACCACCACAGATACCGAGAGTAATTTTTTCAGAGCCAGGGACTTTTGCAAAGATCACATTGGACTTTATTGCAAGCAACCAGGACTCTGCATGGAACCAAAGTCCAGGTGAATCTGAAACTTTACTTATGAAATAAACATTTTCAAATAGTATTCACAGCTGCTTTTTCACAATGTACACTGAGCTGTGCACATGCAGCTCAGAGTATAATTTCAACACCCACCGAGATAAATGAACTCCTGGACATAGGCCCAGCCTGGTCAATTAAGATGGCCGAAGATCCCAACTCAGGAGAAGACCAGACAAAGATGTCAGCGGCTGGTGAGGGAGCTCATGAACACTGCAACATTGAAGTGGAGGTGAGTACAATTCTGCTTTAGGTATTTTTCGGCTCTTTCACACGGAGGTCCGTTCAGGTCCGCCTGTCAGTTTTTTAGGCGGACCTAAAACGGATCCTCCATGTACCCCTATGGAGGCACGGATGTCAGCGGAGACATGTCCGCTGACATCCGCTCCGCTCCGCTCCGCCAAAGTGTGACGGAGGAAAACCCTATTTTTCCTTCCGTCGGCGGAGCGGATCGGATGACAACGGACTCTACGGTCCGTCGTCATCCGATTCCCCATAGGGGTGAGCGGCGCTCTGACAGGGCGGTCCCTGCACAGTGTGCGGGGACCGCCCAGTCGTCCGTCGGCTCAGCGGGGATCAACGGAGCGATCCCCGCTGAGCAAGCGGAGCTTCACAGGGCGGATCTGCACGGATCCGCCCCGTGTGAAAGGACCCTAATCCTTTTTGTTTTACTGTTGTTTATGTCTGTTTTATAACATCTTTTCTGTAAAGATTTTATTTTTTCCCATTAAAATTATATTAAAGTTATTAAGCTGAATCTCTGAATGCTCTGATTAGAAATAAAAGAAGTTTGATTCTGTAAAAGAGCTATCGTAGTGTAAACTCTGCTATATTCCTCTCTGGGTGTGATAGAGACATTTCTTTGGAGATCAGACTTGCAATAGCAGACGCTGTGAAAGGTGTGTGTTGCCATTAAACTTCTTGTGGCGGCTACATTGTGTGTGTGTAAAAGGTTAACTGCTCAGTTAATACTCCCCAGTGACAATCACTATTAGCATGCTGGTTCTTAGATTGCTGCCCCAGAGCAGGATAATCTCTGCACAGGTTAAAGCTCAGAGTGTGTCCCTTTGAGTTTTTAAACAAAGCTTCAACCTGGAATTTCAATGCACCTTAAGGGTCATGTTTTGCAATAGTACTGGACCCTACCACTCACATGAATGTGCTAATCTCCTGTGATTTTGAAGCTCACTCCAGGATATTCCTTTCATTTTGAGGATTTCCAGATTAGCCCCATTTGTTAATTAGTTTGAAATGTCAGTTACAATTTTCCTCAAAATTACTAACTAATTCTGTTGATCTGAAGTACAATGCAACCACCATCAGAAACATAACTTAAGCAAAATTCTGGACTCACACAGTATTAAAACGTATAACTTAGCCCTGTACAAAACCCTTTATCATATTTTGGAATTATTTTTAAAAATTAATTTTAAAATAAACCTTGCAAAAATATTTGAGAATTAATTGTGGAAAATAAACTTGAAGATGGGATAACATTATAGCAAAGAGATGTGAAATTAACATGTGATGACCCAATCATCATCAGTTTTAAAGCATTTCATGTATACCTAATGTGTACCTGTGTCAAACCTATTCTATTTATAAAGTTCATTGCACACCAGGAGAAAGACACCTGTTTGAGAAACCATCTATTTGCAGTTGTAGCACCCTGGCCTTAAACAGGGCTGCTAATAAATCTAGTTGTGCTAGGTGGTAACTAGCCTGGCTAACTGGTAGGTTGATCCACTGATCGGGGTCATAAGTTTGAGTTGTGTGTAGTCTCTCTCTTCTGCCAATAGGTGGCACTGTTACTTTTGACATAAAATGATGGATTACCATAAATTCGGGTAATGGGTAACTAGGTTGTCTCAGCCAATCAGCAGGAGTTTTCTTTAACCGCTGTGTATGCTGGTATAGGCTATCTATTTGGGAAGAGTCAGGTGATCGGGGTTCTTCCCGCCCAAGGCTGCGGCCTGGGTGGGTGTGTGTTGAGAAGCTCCTGGTTGCTAGGCCTGAAGACTGAAACCTATACAGGGGGCATGCTGGCTGCTAGGTCCACCTAAAGCCTATCCAGCAGTTCGGGGTTCCGCAATGGAGGAACAGCCAAGGTTAAGCCTGAAGCCTGGGGCAGAACCGCATGTGTTAGAGACTCGGCCTGAGGGGAGCCTGATCGTTGTCGGAGGTAAAGGAGAAGCAGTTGACACAAAGGGACAACCACCTCTGTCATTGGAGGCAAGTTTGGAAGGGATGAAGTTCTGAATGAGTACCAGAGCAGACGCTTCACTAGCAGTGACAGGGACAGTGAAGTAGTGGGAAAGCTTCAGTAGAGACTCATTCAGAAAGGCAGCGGGTAGCTGTGAGTAAAGCTTGAAGGAGTACAGCGGGTAGGTGTAAGTAAAGCTTGAAGATAAGGGACAGAGGTTAGCTGTGGGTACAGCTTGGGAATTCAGCAGGTGGCTGAGAGTCCAAGAAGTCTAATGAAAGATGGCAAGCTGAGCTTAAGGATCTACAGTGGGATACTGTGAGTTAGGCTGGAAGATCTACAGTGGGTTACTGTGAGTTAAACTAGAAGATCTACAGTGGGATACTGTGAGAGAATTGGTTGCCATAGGAGACAGCGGTTGCTGCAAGATACAGATTGCTGCACTCAGCTTAAAGGCCCTTGTTCTGTATTGCTGTCTGCCTAGTTCTATTTTTGTCTGCGGAGTTTGCCTTAACTGCTATTTCATTTGCCTAAGGGTGTCCTGTGCCCTAAACCCTCTCTCCCCACCGTTCTTGTTAAGAGAAATAAAACTCTGTTTATTTTTACAAAAAGTGACTGGCGCCCAATCTTTTCACCTTGCACCACACCCACTATGCCTAGTAACCTGCACCCTGAGGAGGAATGTCTGTTCTCCCTGGCTCGGGGAGATCGCTACACAGTCATTGCCATATGCACAGAAATAGCAAAAGATAAAAGAACATAGTATTGTACATATAGGAACAATTACTCTCCACTAGAGCTGCACAATTCTGCCTAAAATGAGAATCACGATTTTTTTTGCTTGAAGATAGATAACGATTCTCCAACGATTCTCACGGCATAACATCATCTTTCACATTAAACAAAAAACTTGAGCTAACTTTACTGTTTTTTTGTTTTTTTTTTATTCACTGAAGTGTATTTTTTCCCAAAAAATTGCGATTGAAAGACCACTGTGCAAATACAGTGTGACATAAAATATTGCAACAATCGCCATTTTATTCCCTAGGGTCTCTGCTAAAAATATATATATATATAATGTTTGGGGGTTCCAAGTCATTTTCTAGCAAAAAATACTGATTTTAACTTTGTAAGAAACAAGTGTCAGAAAAAGGTTTAGACTTTAAGTGGTTAAACTTCCCTCATTTGATCTAAGTACGAAGAGTTACAATGTTTCTACTTATCTACTAGCACAGACAATGTTGTTAAAAGACTGCCAGGTTTGGCAGACTGCCAAAGTGAGCAGAGAACTCTCTACACTTGTTACATGAAAGAATCGGCAAACTCTGCAATAGAGATTGTGAGGGGTTGAATCGAGATCACGATTTTTTAACAATTAATTGTGCAACTCTACTCTCCACTGTTTAGATTTAAAAAAGTTTGACTAATGTCCTAGTGTTCACATGTTTATATGGTGGGTCCTTGCACTTTTTTGGATGGCTATTCCTTGAAATATAACAACAACAATGCTGATTTAATCCCATTTTCTAACTATTTGCCCATCCTTGGACTAATGAGGGCCCTGAAATATAGTAATCCGTTTATAACCCTCTCCCATATTACAAATATTAATTGTTTTTAAGGTCCTTTTAATGTGTATGTATAGCCAAAACTTGTAATAAAGCTTTGGAGTAGAGAATAATAAAAACCCCTGCCAACTACTGTATTTATTGCAGAGAAAAAGGAGGGGGTGGGGGCAAGGGAATAGTTGCTGAAGCTAACCCTGTAGCGTTCCCACCCAATTGATTAATGGACTATCTCGGTACTGATAGAAAACAATATACATTGTGATGTTAAAAGGTTTATTACAAGTAAAAAACAGAACAAATATACAATCAACATTTTCAAAGGGAAAAAACAGATACTCAGGGTACCCCCAAGGGATATCTGTGATTTGCAGATTATAGATTGGTCGAGGTCTCTACTAGTCTTGCGGTGTTGTACCGCTTCCTCAGGAGAGCCAAGGGGGGAAAGGGAAGGAGGGAATGGGGCAGGGGGAGAGGGGGAAGAAGGAAAGTGGGGGGGGGGCAGCATCTCTGCTCTCTTTGGTCTCCCAAACCATGGGCTCTTCAGACTCACTCAGCCTGTGCTTTCAGCACTTTATTGCTGAAGCCCCACTCCTGGCCTCTCTGCATAGGATTCTCCCAGCTCCATGGTCCTTTACAGATCTCCTTCCTGGACTCTCTGGTTGCCCCAGCTCTTTTGGTCCTCTACTGACCCACTTAGCTGTTCCAACTCTCCCAGTCCCACAGGTAAGGGAATCTCTCTAATTTGGAGTCTTGTCTCCCCAGTTGGTCACCTTTCTAGGCTGGAGCACACCTCTATCCTCACACACCAGCTGTGTATGAATGGACTGAATGGAAACTGTTAACAAAAACAAAGGTGCGATCTTGAAAAAATTTAAAGTTTCAAATGATTGGTTCTTTACCTTTTCAACAAATTTTTTTCACATTTCACCTATCTATCTATGAAAGTGGGTCAATTTTGCCATTTCTGTTGTTTCATTTTGCAGTTCGAGTTTCCACCATTTTATAACCTTTAACCTGTGTTCTATTGGACTATGCCACACTTTCAATGCAAGAAAATTTGAGAAAATCTGTTGTTATATTTCTATGTTTAAAGAAAGACAGCTAAGGGGGTACCACATCCAATAAAAACTGTTAGAAAATAGTTTTTGGACATTTGAGCGGACTTTACCAGTACCAGAAAGGAACACTAAATAGTTTTACAAAATAAATAGATTTATTTAATGTTAAAAAATGGATAAAAGTGTATGTAGAATAAAAACAAGATAAAATAGAGGTCTCTTTTGTATAACCACAGATATATAAAATATATATAGATTCCCTATTACTGCTGAGTCAAACAAAGTCAATGTTTCGCTGTTGCTTCTTCAGGACCTATTTCCATTGACTGCAGGCAAAGGGATTATAGCAGAGAGAGCCCTCCCATGTGCAGCATGCCGTACACTACAAAGGCGCAATCAGACCCGCGCGACACTCCCTAGATAAAGAAGATCAAAAAATACCTGATGCCCCAATAAGGCCAACAAATCCACAGTGTCACTACATCAGGGTGACCATTCTTATTCCACAATAAATGGAGCCGCACTCCTATTGGTTCCTAAATCAAATGATTCAGGACAAAGGTCAGTGATCGATTGGACTGTATAAAAAGCTTCCAGGTGACAAACAGAAGATCAACTAGGACCAATAAACTGGCATTAAATAGCATCCAATGATCTGCATTAGCAGGCAATTGATATCGTTGGTGCTAGTGATGACTACAGGTATAAATCTGTTCCTGAGTGTTCTGGATAAACATGCCGCCAGTTATATTTCTATATTTGACAATATAACAGTGGCTAACATAAGTACAATACTATACAATACAATCCTCTTCCCTTCTTCTGATTTAAGAAGTCAGCAGTTTTAGTGCCACTTCAGTAATGTAGTTCACACCCCAAGTTTTTTCAGTTAGCTGTCAGCTTCCAACAGCCTTTCTGCATCTTTTTATGTTTTTTTTGTAGCTTGCACATTATGATTTCATAAATACCTGATAAAATACTATACAAATACGTTTTGAAAAAAAGCATGAACTAAGAAGTAATTGGATTTTGCCCACCAAGTTCTTATAAGTAGACCCTAATATGTTATACTATATTAAATGCATCTGTGCAGGGGAAGCGAGGTAAGGTTGGCAAGAGGGGAGGGGTTGCATGTCTTTGTTTGCAATGAAGCTACATAACTATTTTTTGCTGTGTGCTTTAAGATTACAATAAAATAAAAATAAAAAATGAAAAGGAGAATGGTAGATGCCAGTACTGGTTAGTTATGAGATGACTAAACTTTTTACTTTTAAGAGTGTTTAGCTTTACAATGTACCTCTGAGTAATATTCTCATAGGTCTTGTTCCTAGTAAATTATGCAATTAATCTGTGCAGCAACTTTTACTATTAATATCAGCTGAAAACGCTTTGAAGGTGGTTGTATAATGATGCCATGCTTAGATGATATTTTAATGAGTATTCAGGAGACCTCATACTGCCATAACCCTTTCACTTTCTAGTGTGAATTCCTTTGAAACTTCTGAATCCCTTTAAACATTTTTAAGCAGGATGGTGATACATGGCAATTCCAATGTGATTGTAAAACAGAAGTTTGTAAGACATGCCGGCATATGGTTTCTTTAATTGCTAATCATTTATTCTGTCTTTCTATTTTTAGGAGTGGTTGATGAAAAAATGGGTCATATATAGCACATTAAATGTAAGGCAATGTGGGACACTCTGAAACATTAGTATATATATGTAGCACACGGACCCTTTTTCCTTGCTTTGGCTCAATTGCAGGAAAAAGGCACACCGTACTATATGCCTGTACCCTCCTGGATGAGGAGGTTAAGCAGTGTTATGTATTTGGGTCCCACAGCTAGGTTCTTCCATCAGTTGGTTCTCGTCTCCTAGGATATAGGGACAAGTCTCTGTATTCCTCCCAGTAAATCCAATGTCCACACCACTTTAAACTCCAACGTTGAGTTTATTTTCTCAATGTTCAGCAGATAGGAAAGGGTGGATAAGAGACAGGACAGCAAGGTTTGGGAGGTTAGTCCAGGCACAAATGGATATCACAATCACTACTATATCCCAGAGTAGGTTTAGCTCACCCGGATAGTCTCCTACAAAGTGGATCCTAGCAGCCGAAGTGATGCTCGAACGTTTGATCAGGTTCTTTTCCTAGATGCGATCAGGAGACTCTCTGCCACAGAATCTATCAGACCCCGAACCTCTCAGCTTTTGGTACATAAGGACAGGTGCCAGCAGGAGCACATTACTAGGCCCTTGGTGGATAGATGAATCCCTCCAGAAAGTTACCGGGCCCCTTCCTTCACCGTGAACTCTCACCGGTCCATCAGAAAAGTCCTCCCCGGTCTCCTCTTCTTAGAAGCGGGCTCCCTCGCGAGAGACACTCTGGGATTCCTCTTTTAGAAGTGGGCTCCAGCTAAAGGTGCTTGGCCCAGTGTTGAAGATGCAGCCCCAGGGCTAAAGGTGCCTGGGACTGATGCGCACGTTGCCCCATAGCCTGGAGGGCCAGGCGCCACGCACCTGGACCCCGACTCCTCTTTTCCTCCGAAAACCCCCCCAGGCGGCATCTGCCCCTTATGTATCCTCTCCCAGCATGCACAGCAGGCCAAACACACCCACTGTACCGCTGCCGAGAGAGGACACCCCAAGGCACAGCACTAACACCAGTGGTTCAACCCTGACCCATTATGGCAGTGCCACCTACAGGCCACAGGGAACTGCACACCAGTATACCACCTGGAAATAAAATAGCACAACCTATAAATTGAGAACGGTCTGAGCCCAACTACTATCTCAGACCAGCCCCTAAATTTGGGTATATAGCACCCCTAAATGGGGTGAGCGCTACATATATTTTTATATATTACCAAAAGTATTGGGACGCCTGCCTTTACACGCACATAAACTTTAATGTATACCAGTCTTAGTATGTAGGGTTCAATATTGAGTTGGCCCACCCTTTATAGCTATAACAGCTTCAATTCTTCTGGGAAGGCTGTCCACAAGATTTAGGAGTGTGTCTATGGGAATGTTTGACCATTCTTACAGAATCGCATTTGTAAAGTTCAGGCACTGATGTGGATGAGAAGGCTTGGCTTACAGTCTCCACTCTAATTCATCCCAAAGGTGTTCTGTCTAGTTTAGCTCAGGACTCTGTGCAGGCCAGTCAAGTTCCTCCTCCCCCAAACCCGCTCATCCATGTATTTATGTACCTTGATTTGTACACTGGTGTGCAGTCATGATGGAACAGGTAGGGGCCATCCCCAAGCGGTTCCCACAAAGTTGGAAGCATGAAATTGTCCAAAATGTCTTGGTATGCTGACGCCTTAAGAGTTACCTTCACTGGAACTAAGGGGCCAAGCCCAACCCCTGAAAAACAACCCCACACCATTATGCCCCCTCCACCAAATAATTTGGACCACTGCACAAAGCAAGGTTCATAAAAGACATGGATGAGTGAGTTTGTGGTGGAGGAACTTGACTGGCCTTCACATAGTCCTGACTTCCATCTGATAGAACACCTTTGGGATGAATTAGAGTGGAGACTGCGAGGCAGGCCTTCTCGTCCACATCAGTGCTTGACCTCACAAATGCGCTTCTGGAAGAATGATCAAGAATTCCCATAGACACACTCCAAACCTTGTGGCCAGCCTTCCCAGAAGAGTTGAAGCTGTTATAGAAGTAAAGGGTGGGCCAACACAATATTGAATCCGAAGGACTAAGATTGGGATGCCATTAAAGTTAATGTGTGTGTAAAGGCAGGCGTCCCAATACTTTTGATAATATAGTGTATGTAAATATGATCAGCTTAAAGTAAACCCTGTTATAAAACAAAATGCTGTCAAATGTTCCTTGCAAGAAAGTAGTATGCTCACATCTCTGGTGGGCCATGTCTTCTTCCTATCCTCTGTTCCAGCATTGCAGTCTCCACAGTGCCTTCAGCATTCAGCACTTCTGGGAATGTCAGATGCCTGTGCCCCCTCGCTGTACGCTAGTCCCTTCTCAGAACCCCAACGTCATTGGTGTATCTTGCAATAAAAACAATGTCATGCTTTCACACTAGAAACTCACAAGTATTGAACTATTCTACAATATGAAGAGCATGACACCATAAATCAGCTTTGGTAAGTGGTGCTATCTATGCAGTTCTTACAATATCTTGCCACTGGACTCTCCAATAGTGATGAGCCGAACACCCCCGGGTTCGGTTCGCACCAGAACCCGCGAACGGACCGAAAGTTCGCACGAACTTTAGAACCCTATTAAATACAATGGATAGGAACGTTCAAAATCTAAAGTGCTAATTATAACGACTATTATGCATGTTATTGTCCTAAAAAGGGTTTGGGAACCCGGGTTCTGCACCAGGGGACATGTATCAATCCAAAAAAAAGTTTTAAAAACGGCCGTTTTTCGGGAGCAGTCATTTTAATGCTGCATAAAGTGAAAAAAAAAGTCAAATATTCCTTTAAATATCGTACCTGGGGGGTGTCTAAAGTATGCCTGTGAAGTGCCACGTGTTTCCCGTGTTTAGAACTGTCCCTGCACAAAATTACATTTCTAAAGGAAAAAAAGCCATTTAAAACTGCTTGCGGCTTTAATGTAATGTCTGGTCCCGGTAATATGGATGAAAATCTTTAAGAAAAATGGCATAGCTACCCCATCACAGCCCCCCTCCTACCCCAGCCGATTACCAGCCCCTTTGGGTCTTGTATGGATATTAAGGGGAACCCCGCACACAAAATAAAAAAGGCCCTATATACTCTGAACAGCCGTATACAGGCGGTGCATACAAGACAGGGACTGTAGGTTTGTTCTTATGTAGAATCTGTTTGTAATTTTGAACAGGTACATTGTTTAAGTGTAGCTCCAGCCAAAAAATCTATTTTTAAGCTTTTTGGAAAACATAGGGAAGGGTTATCACCCCTGTAACATTTGTTTTGCTGTCTGTGCAGTGTGCACCTGTTCAGAACAGTTCACCTCACTTTCCGTCCTAATGACAAATGTTTTTTGAAAATTTGTTTTTTTTTATTGAAACAAGAATTGGTGATAAAGCATCAGTGGAGAGGAGACACTTTTTTTCCTATATTAACTCTTACAGGAGAGAATTTGCCTTCCTAGGGGTAGATTTCCTCTCACTTCCTGTTGTATCCTTCCGTTTGCAAGGAGGAGTCGTTTGTAAGTTGGATGTTTGAAAGTAGGGGCCTGCCGTATATACTCAGCTGAAATTTGCCCCTTACATGTTGGTGTTGCCACAACACTGTGAGCCCTCACAGTTACTCTTGGTGGGCGCATGAATGGGCCCTGCTGTGAATTATTAGATCAAGAATTGTAATTGCATGCCCCTGTTGAACAGGGGCTGAAAAATTGGGCCTTTGGTGGTGGTGGTGGTGGTGTTGACACAACACTGTAAGGCCTCACAGTTACTCTTGGTGGGCGCAGGAATGGGCCCTGCTGTGAATTATTAGATCAAGAATTGTAATTGCATGCCCCTGTTGAACAGGGGCTGAAAAATTGGGCCTTTGGTGGTGGTGGTGGTGGTGTTGACACAACACTGTAAGGCCTCACAGTTACTCTTGGTGGGCGCAGGAATGTGCCCTGCTGTGAATTATTAGATCAAGAATTGTAATTACATGCCCCTGTTAAACAGGGGCAGAAAAATTGGGCCTTAGGCACTGGTGCCACAACACTGCAACCCCTCACAGATACTGTACTTGGAGCACAGCAATGAGCCCTGTTGCAAAGTATTGCATCAAAAATTGTAATTACACGCCCCTGTTAAACAGGGGCTGAAAAATTGGGCCTTAGCCACTGGTGCTGGTGCCACGACACTGCAACCTCTCCCAGATACTCTAGTTGGAGTGCAGGAATGAGCCCTGCTGCAAAGCATTGCATAAAAAATTGTAATAACACGCCCCTGTTAAACAGGGGCTGAAAAATTGGGCCTTAGCCACTGGTGCTGGTGCCACGACACTGCAACCTCTCCCAGATACTCTAGTTGGAGTGCAGGAATGAGCCATGCTGCAAAGCATTGCATAAAAAATTGTAATTACATGCCCCTGTTAAACAGGGGCTGAATAATTGGGCCTTAGCCACTGGTGGCGTCACCCAGAAACAAAAATGTTCTTCCAAGCTATCATCATCAATCGGATCATTGAGAAGGAGGAGGATAGTCAGTCAACATAACAGGACAGTCTCTCAGCATCAGCATCAGTCTTGAAGGGATGTGACATTTGAAAATAAATTAGTCTGTTATATCAGCTTCAGGTGTTTGGTAGCTGGTGGTGATCCAAGACTGGTTCATCTTTATGAAGGTCAGTCGATCAACAGAGTCGGTGGACAGGCGCACCCTGTGATCCGTGACAAATCCTCCAGCAGCACTGAATGTGCGTTCTGAAAGAACGCTGGATGCAGGACAGGCCAGTAGCTCAATTGCATACTGTGCAAGCTCTGGCCAGTGATCCATCCTCAAGACCCAGTAAGCCAGAGGATTTTCGGTGGGGAAGGTGTCCAAGTCTGACCTTGCCCCTAGGTATTCCTGCACCATGTATATCAGACGCTGGCGATGGTTGCTGGAACCGATCATACCTTGGGGCTGCGGACTAAAGAATTGTCTGAACGCATCGGTCAGACGGCCACCTTCCCCACCGCTCCTTCTTTGACTGACCGAAGCCTCAGCAACTCGTTGTCCAGGACCAGGAGTTTGTAACCTCCCAGTCTCTGGGAACGCGTTGCACAGACTTTTCTGCAAGGCCTCCCGGAGTTGGCTCATCCTCTGCTCCCTCTGCGACGGTAAGATAAGATCCGCAACCTTACCCTTGTACCGTGGATCAAGGAGAGTGGCCAGCCAGTAATGGTCCCTCTCCTTGATCTGAAGAATACGAGGATACTTCCGCAGACTTTGCAGGATCAGGGAGGCCATGCAGCGTAGGTTAGCTGAGGCATTCGGTCCGTAGTCCTCTGGGTCACTAAGGACGACATGATCCGCAGCCACCACCTCCCAGCCACGTACAAGTCCACTGGTTTCTTGGGACTGTAAATCATCCCTAAAAGACTGCTGCTGATGATGCTGAGTGCCAGGCTCCACCTCCATGCTGACACAATCCTCCTCCTCCTCTTCCTGTGCGATGGGTGGGACAGAAGGAACACTGTCTGGGTAAAGGGGGCCTTGAGAGTCAAGGAAGTCCTCCTCTTCCTGCCTCTGTTCTGCCTCAAGTGCCCTGTCCATTATTCCATGCAGCGTATGTTCCAACAGGTGGACAAGAGGTACAGTGTCACTGATGCATGCACTGTCACTGCTCACCATCCTCGTGGCCTCCTCAAATGGTGCCAGGACAGTGCATGCATCCCTGATCATGCCCCACTGGCGTGGTGAAAAAAACCCGAGCTCCCCTGACCCTGTCCTGGTGCCGTAGTCGCACAGGTACTCATTGATGGCCCTCTGCTGCGTGTGCAGCCGCTGCAGCATGGCCAACGTTGAGTTCCACCTGGTGGGCATGTCACATATAAGGCGGTTCTTGGGCAGGTTAAACTCCTTTTGCAGCTCAGCCAGGCGAGCACTGGCATTATAAGATCTGCGGAAATGCACACAGACTTTCCTGGCCTGCCTCAGGACATCCTGTACCTGCCCAAGAACCGCTGCACCACCAAGGTTAAGGACGTGAGCCACACAGGGCACATGGGTCAGTTGTCCCTGTCGGAGAGCGGAGAGGAGGTTGGTGCCATTGTCGCAAACTATCATTCCTGGCTTAAGCTGGCGTGGCGTCAACCACCTCTCGGCCTGCCCCTGCAGAGCAGACAGAACCTCTGCCCCAGTGTGGCTCCTGTCCCCCAAACACACCAGCGCAAGCACGGCATGGGATCTTTTTGCCTGCGTACTTGCGTAGCCCCTTGAACGCCTACGGAGCACCGCTGGTTCAGAGGACAAAGCACAGGAAGAGGCCATGGAGGAAGAAGAGGAGGGGGTGGAGAAGAGAGGTGTGTCACAACCAGTAGTAGCATTTTGGAGGCGTGGCGGTGGAACAACCTCCAACACTGCTACACCTTGTCCTGCATCCTTCCCAGCTGCCAAAAGAGTGACCCAATGGGCCGTGAAAGAAAGGTAACGTCCCTGTCCATGCCTGCTGGACCATGAGTCAGCGGTAATATGCACCTTACCGCTGACCGCCCTGTCCAGCGAGGCCAAGACATTGCCTTCCACATGCCGGTAGAGAGCCGGAATCGCCTTCCGTGAGAAAAAGTGGCGTTTGGGAACCTGCCACTGAGGAACCGCATATTGCACAAACTCACGGAAGGGGGCCGAGTCTACCAACTGAAAAGGCAGCAGTTGAAGCGCTAGCAATTTAGCCAAGCTAGCATTCAACCGCTGGGCATGTGGATGGCTGGGAGTGAACTTCTTTTGACGGTCCAGCAGCTGGGGCAGGGAAATTTGCCTGCTAGAATCGGACGTCGGTGTACTGCTAGCAGAGTGCCCGCAACTACTTGGCTGTGACACACTTAATTCTACACCTTCATTCCTCTCAGTGCAGGTTTCAGAGAGGACTGAAGGTATAGTGGGGTTGGAGATCCCAGCTGATGCGGTGCAAGGAGAGGTCCGCTTTGTTCTTTGGTGTGGGTCTTTAAAGTGGAAGTAAACCCTCCTATCATTTTCAGGCATGGAAGCTGCCATCTTGGCCTCTGTTTAATCTTCAACTGCCATGATACTGCACATGTGATCAGTTATGACACCAGCCATTGGATGGTTTGACAGTTTGGTTGAGAGCACAACCAATGTGACAGTTAGCATTCCCGGCATGCCGGGAATGTAACTGCTTTTTGAAACTATTAAATCGATGGGTTTACTTCCGCTTTAAGGTAGGCTTGCCAACGAGCTGCATGGCAGGTCAACCTATGTCTGGTCAAGCATGTGGTGCCCAAGCGGGTGATGTTTTGGCCACGCGATATACGCTTGAGACATATGTTGCAAACAGCAGCTGTGCGATCTGATGCACTCGACTCAAAAAAGGCCCACACCAAAGAACTTTTTGAATAACGGGCAGAGGCAGCGCCCTGCACAGGCGGAGCTCTGCGGTGTGATTCCGTCGGTGTGCTGCCCTTATGCTGGCCCCCCGAGGGCATCCTGCCTCGTTGGAGATGTGCCTCCTCCTCATCCTCCTCCTCCTCCTCCTCTCTCCTATTAGGCACCCACGTGGAGTCAGTGACCTCATCATCCCCTCCCTCCTCATCACTGGAGCCAATCTGGCAGTATGCTGCAGCTGCTGGAACATGACTGCCGGATTGGTGTCCTTCTTGAGCATCCCCTCTCTCTGCTCTCACGCTTCTGTCTTCCTCTAGCTGGGTATCATCATCAGACCCTTCGAAACGCTGGGCATCCTCCTGGAGCATGTACCCAACACTGTGCTCAAACAGTTCGGGGGACTCCTCAGGAGGACATGGTTGGTCTAGGGAAGGAGTGACTGATGATGACATTGATACCAGGGAAGAGGACGCTTTGGCAGCTGCTTTGCCAGTACCCTGAGCCTGGGTGAGAGAGGATGAGGAGGATGAGGAGGGCTTGGTCATCCACTCTACCAAGTCTTCGGCATGATGCGGCTCAACGCGTCCAGCTGCCGAAAAGAAGGACAAGTGCTGCAAATGCCTGTTGGTGTAACACACCAGGAAAAAGCAGCAATACAGGCTAACTTCAGGTGTAATATGATCAGGAGGCACACTCCGCCCGCTGTAAGTGCTGCAAATGCCTGTTGGTGTAACACACCAGGAAAAAGCAGCAATAAAGGCTAACTTCAGGTGTAATATGATCAGGAGGCACACTCCGCCCGCTGTAAGTGCTGCAAATGCCTGTTGGTGTAACACACCAGGAAAAAGCAGCAATAAAGGCTAACTTCAGGTGTAATATGATCAGGAGGCACACTCCGCCCGCTGTAAGTGCTGCAAATGCCTGTTGGTGTAACACACCAGGAAAAAGCAGCAATACAGGCTAACTTCAGGTGTAATATGATCAGGAGGCACACTCCGCCCGCTGTAAGTGCTGCAAATGCCTGTTGGTGTAACACACCAAGAAAAAGCAGCAATACAGGCTAACTTCAGGTGTAATATGATCAGGAGGCACACTCCGCCCGCTGTAAGTGCTGCAAATGCCTGTTGGTGTAACACACCAGGAAAAAGCAGCAATACAGGCTAACTTCAGGTGTAATATGATCAGGAGGCACACTCCGCCTGCTGTAAGTGCTGCAAATGCCTGTTGGTGTAACACACCAGGAAAAAGCAGCAATAAAGGCTAACTTCAGGTGTAATATGATCAGGAGGCACACTCCGCCCGCTGTAAGTGCTGCAAATGCCTGTTGGTGTAACACACCAGGAAAAAGCAGCAATAAAGGCTAACTTCAGGTGTAATATGATCAGGAGGCACACTCCGCCCGCTGTAAGTGCTGCAAATGCCTGTTGGTGTAACACACCAGGAAAAAGCAGCAATACAGGCTAACTTCAGGTGTAATATGATCAGGAGGCACACTCCGCCCGCTGTAAGTGCTGCAAATGCCTGTTGGTGTAACACACCAAGAAAAAGCAGCAATACAGGCTAACTTCAGGTGTAATATGATCAGGAGGCACACTCCGCCCGCTGTAAGTGCTGCAAATGCCTGTTGGTGTAACACACCAGGAAAAAGCAGCAATACAGGCTAACTTCAGGTGTAATATGATCAGGAGGCACACTCCGCCCGCTGTAAGTGCTGCAAATGCCTGTTGGTGTAACACACCAGGAAAAAGCAGCAATACAGGCTAACTTCAGGTGTAATATGATCAGGAGGCACACTCCGCCCACTGTAAGTGCTGCAAATGCCTGTTGGTGTAACACACCAGGAAAAAGCAGCAATACAGGCTAACTTCAGGTGTAATTTGATCAGGAGGCACACTCCGCCCGCTGTAAGTGCTGCAAATGCCTGTTGGTGTAACACACCAGGAAAAAGCAGCAATACAGGCTAACTTCAGGTGTAATATGATCAGGAGGCACACTCCGCCCGCTGTAAGTGCTGCAAATGCCTGTTGGTGTAACACACCAGGAAAAAGCAGCAATACAGGCTAACTTCAGGTGTAATATGATCAGGAGGCACACTCCGCCCGCTGTAAGTGCTGCAAATGCCTGTTAGTGTAACACACCAGGAAAAAGCAGCAATACAGGCTAACTTCAGGAGTATAATGTGCAGGAGGCTTAGCAACAATGACACTGACACTGTCCCCTGCCTATCCTTCTCTCTCCCTGCACACAAGGTTTATCAAAGTATATGACACTGACACTCTCCCTGCCTATCCTTCTCTCTCCCTGCACACAAGGTTTAGCAAAGAATATGACACTGACACTGTCCCCTGCCTATCCTTCTCTCTCCCTGCACACAAGGTTTATCAAAGTATATGACACTGACACTCTCCCTGCCTATCCTTCTCTCTCCCTGCACACAAGGTTTAGCAAAGAATATGACACTGACACTGTTCCCTGCCTATCCTTCTCTCTCTCTGCACACAAGGTTTATCAAAGAATATGACACTGACACTCTCCCTGCCTATCCTTCTCTCTCCCTGCACACAAGGTTTAGCAAAGAATGTGACACTGTCCCCTGCCTATCCTTCTCTCTCCCTGCACACAAGGTTTAGCAAAGAATATGACACTGAGGCCTTGTACACACGGCCGAGATTCTCGTTGAAAAAAACATGTCGTTTTTTTCGACGAGATTCTTGGACAAGAAACTTGTCCCGGCCGAGTGTACACACGCTCGTTTCAAAGAACCCACGGTTCTTTGAATGGAGCGTACGCGGTGACGTCATCGACTACGACGAGCATGCGCTC
Organism: Rana muscosa; assembly: GCA_029206835.1. Classification (NCBI taxonomy): domain Eukaryota; kingdom Metazoa; phylum Chordata; class Amphibia; order Anura; family Ranidae; genus Rana; species Rana muscosa. The sequence goes on from CM055121.1 coordinate 846,709,776, forward strand.
GTCACATTCTATGCCGTCGCCGCCATCTTGGTATACCCTACGTATGCCTAGGAAGCTACCGCGCATGCGTCCAATTCATTTCGAACATGCGCGGGCTTCCGGGAGGACAGGTAAGTGTACACATACTCACTTTTCTCGTCGAGAAACATGCCGACGAGAATCTCGACGAGAAAATAGAGAGCAGGTTCTCTATTTTCTCGTCGAGGTTACTTGTCGGTTTTCTCGACGAGAAACCATACACACGAACGAGTTTCTCGGCAAGACATCTCTGCCAGCAAGTTTCTTGCTGGTTCTTGCCGAGAAACTCGGTCGTGTGTACGAGGCCTGACACTCTCCCTGCCTATCCTTCTCTCTCCCTACACACAAGTTTGAGGTACAAATAGCACTGACACTGTCCCTGCCTATGTAACTTTTTCCCTGCGCCGGAACACACTACACAAGGCCGCCGCGCTGGCGGCCTTTTATAGTGTGGGGCGTGTGCTAAACCCCTGAGCTATAATTGGCCACAGGCAACCTGCCTGTGGCCAATTATGGCTCTCCTAGCTGCCGGCGCTGTGATTGGCCAAGCATGCGGGGTCACAGTGCATGCTTGGCCAATCACAGCGCCGGGATTGCACTGCGATGGCGCAGTGTATTGTGGGCCGTTCGCGTCACTCGAATTTGGCGCGAACGGCCTAAATCGTTCGATGTTCGCCGAACGGTCGAACAGCCGATGTTCGAGTCGAACTTATGTTCGACTCGAACACCGAGCTCATCCCTACTCTCCAACAGTGATTTTAACATATGATTCAACTTGCTAGCAATTGTGCAAAGCTAAAATATACTGTACCTTTTGAATTAAAGTGGTTCTGAAGCCTCAAGCGTTTTCACCTTAATGCATTCTATGCATTAAGGTGAAAAACCTTCTGTCCTTCAGCTCCCCCCCCCCCCCAGGCTCTCCCTCCCCTTTTTCCTCCCCTGAGCCCATTCGATCCAAGGATGTGCATGAGTGCAGCGGCTCCATCGGCTGTCTCTCTCCTCATTGGACAGATTGATAGCAGCAGGAGCCATTGGCTCCCGCAGTTATCAATTGAATCCTGTGACACGGGAATGGGAGCAGGGCTGAGTCCCAATGTCTGTGTCAATGGACACAGCAGTGGGACTGAGGACCGAGCATGCAGAGTGCAAGTGGCTTTCCCTGGGGCACCCGATGAAGAGGAGGGGCCTGGAGCACTAGCACTCAGAAGAGGACCGGGGCTGCTCTGTGGAAAACCATTCCACAGAGCAAGTAAGTATAGGCAGGTTTGTTATTTCTATAACAAAAAATAAATAAAAAATCGAAGGTTTACAACCCCTTTAACATTTCCTTAAATATATGACAAAGGCTGTTTTTTTTTTTTCACTCAAACAAATTGTCAAACTGACCCCTTCTTTCTTCATGTATTTCAAAGGAGTATACAGTTTGGTTGATTTACTAAAGGAATAGGCAGATTAAGCTGAACATTTTAACTTGGAATACCTAACGCTGCAAGAGAAATAATAAAATAAAAAAAAATAGATTTTTGCTTGCACATGATTGGATTATTGAACACTGAATAAACATGCATAATTAAAGTTGTAAATTAAGTGTATTTGTACCTAATTTTGAATATAGCAGCAAAGGGTTATAATCAATGCTGCATTTTTATTTCTGCCTCTGTACCCAGTGGGGACATTTCCCTTCTATCCTGTCCCACAGACATGACAGGAATAGAGTGGAAAACCTACCTTTGGCAGCTGTCACAAAACATGTGTCCTCATTGGTAAATTTCCCCCCATTCCTGTTTCAATAATCAAGCCATGGGAGTGAATCAGACAGGTCAGAAAATAAGAATATATCTCTATTAAAAAGTAAAACATGTTTTGGCTTGAGTTACCCTATAATCTATATCAGTGGCGGTGCGTCCATAGTGGGCGCAGGAGCGCCGCCCCCTCTCTCCCCTGCACCCGTCAAAAACAATACATAGATTCATGCATTGCATGAATCTATGTATTGTCGCCGCCGCTGCCGCCCACTATTCAGGTGTCTGGCCCCCTGGTGAGCGCCTGCCATCTGAATAACAGCGGTGGGTGTGTTTTGGAAGTGCCTTTCAGAGCCAGCAGCTCTGATAGGCTTCCCAATTACAGCCTGTGAGCTCTAATCAGCTTCCAAATGGTTAACCAGAGGGCGCACAGGCTGTGCGTTCCCTGGTCGCCTCTCAGCGAATCAGGTTCACCAGGTCTGGTTACCGGTGACCTGATTGGCTGAAGCGACATCGAGGGTGGGAGAAGACATCGAGGGAGCGTGGAGGAGGATGGCTGACCCAAGAAAGGCAAGTGCCGGGCGGGGGGGGGCAATCTGGCGGCATTTTACAGGGCAAACTGGCGGCAATTGATGGGCACAGTGGCGACAATTGATGGCACAGTGGGCACAATTGATGGCATGGCACAGTGGTGACAATTGATGGGCACAGTGGCGACAATCGATGGGCACAGTGGCTGCATTTGATGGCACAGTGGCTGCGTTTGATGGCACAGTGGTGACAATTAATGGCACAGTGGCAACAATTGATGGCACAGTGGCAACAATTGATGGGCACAGTGGCTGCGTTTGATGGCACAGTGGCGACAATTGATGGCACAGTGGCGACAATTGATGGCACAATGGCGACAATTGATGGGCACATTGGCTGTGTTTGATGGCACAGTGGCGACAATTGATGGGCACAGTGGCTGCGTTTGATGGCACAGTGGCGACAATTGATGGGCACAGTGGCTGCGTTTGATGGCACAGTGGCAACAATTGATGGCACAGTGGTGACAATTATTGGGCACAGTGGCTGCGTTTTATGGCACAGTGGCGACAATTGATGGCACAGTGGCGACAATTGATAGGCACAGTGGCTGCATTTGATGGGCACAGTGGTGGTAATTGATGGGCACAGTGAGGCTGCAATTGATGTTTTTTTTTTTTTCGTTTGTTTAGGCCCCCTCAAAAAAATTCACTGATCTATATTATAATACAAAATAATATACATTTTTTCTGTTTCTTTTAAAAAGAATGCGTAAGTGTCATAATGTAATTGCAATTAAAATGCATACTTATATATTATAGTTCTATTTCTTGATATCGTACACTTCAGAAAATGCTAAATAAAAGAGACAAAAAATAACAGTAAGTATTTAAGTATAAATTTATATAAAATAATAGTGGGGTCCCTGTGGGTTTGTGCTTAGGACTGCCTCGTACACATGATGAGAATATCAGACAAATGTGTCGTAAGACAAAATACAACTTACTGCGATTATGTAATGTATTGCATTGTATTGTATTGGAATGTATTCTTTAGTTTCTGAGCATGCGTGGTCTTGTTCACTCAATTTTTTACAGACGAATACTGTACTGATTAAACGAAACAAACAAATTGTTTGTTCTGTTATTGTACGTGAAACATGTTCATGCTTGTCCGTTCGGATAATTTTGCCTGAACTGTCATGATCTGCTCTCAAAACCTGTGTACTAATGATCAGATTATCGGATGAACATTCCCAAAGCAGTATTTTTCGTCTGATGTTCTCACCGCGTGTACTAGGCATAATGCATACTAGCCATAAGATAGATGCTCAAATATTTGTGTGCTCTCTGAGTTTTGATTATAGTGACAGAAATGTGTCATTAGAATTATAGATACTTGAGCTTTCTTTTTTCCCTTCATCTGTTACATCTTTACACATAAAATTAAGAAAAGGTATGTTGTGTAGAACTCAATGATGTTATAAGACCTAAATAATAAAATTGATGGAATAGTCATTACCATGACACCATATATTCAACATATAGCTCTGGATCAACACAGCGTGTACATTATTACATATACTACATTAACTACCAATTTAAATACACGTGAGTTTATGGTCCACATGTCACCTATCGTGACATTATTCAATTGTGCAATACGTATGGAAAACGTAAAGGGTAATGTGAGTCATACACCCATTTAAATTGCCCGTAGATCTGATAAAGCTCACTTGTATTTTCTTAACACCATAGAATTAAAACACTTTCCAGGTTCTTGTTACCTTGAGTGGACAAGCTAATGCTTAAACGATTATGTTCTGCTTGTGGTATTTTAAAAACAAAGAACATCTGATTCCACTCCAATGATTTATATTCCCTCTATAGTACATTGTACTCTGGTTGACTTTGTAATCCTCTTTCCCCCACCAAAGCCTTCTAATTCTATTCACAGCAAAATGCATGAGTCATGCCGCAACTGAATTATACCCAACCTATCATCTGTATCAGAAATGCATTCAATTTGTCAAAAAAAAAAATTGATGCATATTAATCATGTAAACTGTTTTGTTGCTCTCCCAAGCAGGATTTATTTAACTATTTTGATACCAGATCAAGTGGGCTTTGACTTTGCAGATGGCCCATTGGGGCAGCTTGATGAGGTAAAGTCTTTCTCTGGATGCATCGTGCACATGAGTGGCAGTATTCTTCAACTTCAGCCCTCATGTAGGGCCAATAGAAACGGTCCCTAACGAGTTGGAAGGTCCTTTCCGCCCCTAGGTGGCCATGGTTGTCGTGCAGAGCAACCAGGACTGTCTCTCGGTACTTCTCAGGCAAAAACAATTGCCATTTGTCTTCTAGATCATCAGAGGGGCCCCTTCGGTAGACCACTCCCTGATGCACCTGTAACTTGTCCCACTCTTTCCTCAACAGGCGAGCTTCCTTTGAAGGGTGGCGTAAGAGTCTATTCGGGTCCGGATTCTCCAGGGCCTCTAGGACCAATCTCCCCATGGGGTCTTCCAATTGGTCGGATCTCAGCTCCTTCTTGGACAATTTTGGCAAGTTATCTTCCCCCAGTTGGGTTACTCCACAGTATTGCTTGGGAACTCCTACTATGGTAACCCCTATCTCTTCTGCTCTTGAGCCGCCACTGGCTTGGAATTCAGCCCCTTGGCAGAGGGCCCGCACCCCAACGGGTGCCACTTGGGCCCAGTCTTCTGTACTGCAAGTGGGGACATGAGATCTTCTAGACAAAGCGTCTGCATCTCAGTTTCCAGCCCAAGGTATGTACTTCAGGCCGAAATTGAAGGCAGACAGCGCCGCCAGCCACCTATGTCCTGTGGCATCCAACTTTGCTGTGGTGAAAAGGTAGGTGAGGGGGTTGTTGTCTGTTTTCACTGTGAATTCCGCCCCATACAAATAGTCTCTAAGTTTGTCAACTACCGCCCACTTAAGGGCCAGGAACTCCAACTTATGGGTGGGGTAGTTCTTTTCGGAGGGAGTCAGGCCTCGTACACACGACCGATTTTCTCGGCAAGAACCAGCAAGAAACTTGCTGGCAGAGAGGTCTTGCCGAGTAAATCGGTCGTGTGTACGCTGCTATCGGGTTTCTCGTCGAGAAAACCGACAAGAAACCTCGACGAGAAAATAGAGAACCTGCTCTCTATTTTCTCGTCGAGATTCTCCTCGGCATGTTTCTCGACGAGAAAAGTGAGTGTGTGTACACTTACCTTTCCTCCCGGAAGCCCGCGCATGTTCGAAATGAATTTGACGCATGCGCGGTAGCTTCCTAGGCATACGTAGGGTAGACCAAGATGGCGGCGACGGCATCAAATGTGACGAGCGCATGCTCGACGTAGTCGATGACGTCACCGCGTACACTCCTTTCAAAGAACCGCGGGTTCTTTGAAACGAGCGTGTGTACACTCGGCCGGGACAAGTTTCTTGTCCAAGAATCTCGTCGAAAAAAACGACATGTTTTTTTCAACGAGAATCTCGGCCGTGTGTACGAGGCCTCATACTTCTGCTCACATACGCAACAGGCCTCAGTTTCTCTTCATGCTCCTGGTACAGCACTCCTCCCAAACCATCATGACTAGCATCTACATGAAGTTCATAAGGCTTCTTAGGGTCTGCGTAGGCCAGGACAGGGGCAGTGGTTAATGTCTTCTTCAACATCTGGAAGGCATTCTCACACTTCTTGTTCCACTGGTCCTTGACTGACTCCCCTGGCTTTCTGGGGCCTGTGTCATCCTCTTCCCCCTCCGTCTTTAGCAGCTCATTCAGAGGCCTGGCTATCCGAGCAAACCCCTCCACAAACCTCCTGTAATAGGAACAGAACCCCAGAAAGGATCTGAGCTCTGTCACAGTGGTGGGCCTGGGCCAGGAGGTGACTGCCTCCAATTTTTCGGGGTCTGTGGCTACCCCATCTTCAGACACTATGTGCCCCAGATAGTTAACTAATGACTGATAGAATTGGCACTTTTCAGGTGAGAGCTTGAGTCCTTCCTCACTCAGTCTCTTCAAAACTTTCTCCAGCCTCTCTTCATGCTCTTCCAAGGTTCTTCCGAAGACAATGATGTCATCCAAGTATACAAGGACTTCGATGAGGTTCATATCTCCCACAGTCTTCTCCATGAGACGTTGGAAGGTGGCTGGAGCTCCAGACAGACCTTGAGGCATTCGGTTGAATTCAAAGAACCCTACCGGGGTTATGAAAGCCGTTTTCTCTTTGTCTTCTGGATGCATCAGGATCTGATAGTACCCGCTCTTGAGGTCCATAACACTGAACCACTTGGCTCCAGACAAGCTCTGTAGGGCATCCTCTATCCTTGGAGTGGTATATTGATCCGGTATGGTTCTCCTGTTGAGGGTCCTATAGTCTATGCACAGCCTCAGTGACCCCTTCTTCTTCCGGACCACCACTATAGGGGAGGCGTAGGGACTTCTAGATTCTCGAATCACCCCTGTTCGCTTGAGCTCGGCGAACTGCTCCCTCAAGTCTTCGAGGTCTGCTAACGGAACCCGTCTAACCCTCTCCCTGAAGGGCTTGTCTTCCTGGAGGCGGATTCGATGGGTGGCACTCCTAGCACACCCCACATCGAATTCATCTTGAGAAAAAAATCCTTTCCCACCTGGTCAACTGGCCCTTGGCTCTCTCCTTCCAAACTCTGGGCAGATTTGGATTCTCCATGGAAAGTTTCTCCCACACAGTACTTTCTCCATCTGTCCTCTCCACATCTGGTGAAGCAACTGGGGTAGCTGGGCTCACCCGGCCCAGTAACAGCCTAGCTGGAATTTCCATGGGACCATCCGTGGTATTTCTGACGCTCACAGGCACTTTACAATGAGCCTTCTTCAGGGCAATCACCGGGACCACTTCTGGGACTACTTCTAAGCCCGAATGTTCTTCCCTTGGGTCGGGTTCCAACATGACAAAAGGGCCAGGCTGCTCCCAAGTGAGTTTCACTGTGGCTTTCAAGCAGGTCACTTCACCGGGCTGCAGTACTATTCCTCTTCTTCCCAGCCTCCAGACCTTCCCTACCCCCTCTTCCGAGGCCTTCTGTTCCAAGATCAGTCGTTGGTAGGCTGTCTTCAACATTGGGTGGATCTCAGTGACTGTGGGGTCTTTCCTTCTTGTCAGAGGGGCCAAGAGTCTTCGGACCAGGTCCGTGTTCGTCCCTATTATCAGGGAACTCTTGTTAGCTCCAGGCAGTCGGGGGCATACCACAGCTAAGGTGTTGAACACTTCAGCCTTTCCGGCTATGGACGGGTCAAAAGTCAGTTTTATAGGCAGATAGCCATCATAAGGGAAACTCTCTGTCCCAATTCCCCATATCTCCAACTCTTAAATCTTCTGGATGGGTAGGTGACTTAAATGCTTGTCATAAAAGTCCCGGTACAACAGGGTCACTTGCGCCCCAGTATCCAATATGGCTCTTGTGTAGACTCCCTCCACTTGAACTGGTACTATCGGGGAGGATATCGCTTCGAAGGGGTCTCTTTCTTTTGATCTTTGCATTTTCCCCTTTGACTTTCTTTCTTCCATTTCTCTTTGGACTTAAGTCTCTCTTGGGCCTGGTATGCATTGATCTCCCTCCTTTTGATGGGTGTAACTACCCGCTGAGGGACACTACTCTCTTTCTTTGGGGTGCGTTTCTTCTGAGGAACCTTGCGTTTCTTCTAAAGGGGTCTTCTGTTCCACTCTTTTCAGTTTGGAGCTCACTGGAGATGATGGGCACCCGGTTGACTCCTTCACCGGGGCCCGCTGAAGTTTTTCGGCGGCTTGCGGTTATTCATCTTTTTTTTCTTTGGGCTGGTACACACTTTGGCGAAATGGCCAGCTCCTCCACAATTGAAACAAATCACATCCCCCTAATCTTCCAGGGATGCGGGCGCTGAGGTGTTGGGAAACAGCTCCTTCCTCTGACTTTCCCTCTCTGGTTCCCTTGACTTATTTTCCATCAGGGAGGTCAGTATCCCCAATACTTGGGACATCTGCGACTTCAAGGTATCCACCTCTGAGTCTCTTTCCAGGGTCATGGCCGTCCTGACCATCACCGGAGGAGGATTTACTGACTCAACTGGTAGGCTCCTCTTCTTCTCCTCCAGCATAGCTTCTTCCTCTCTGACCACTCGAATCAAGTCAGGGTACTCCAGGCTCTTCCCGTCCTGTCTTGTGCGTAGCGCCAATGCGATGGGGTCCAGGGGCTGAGATCCTCTCATCACCTGTTGAACACGGGCCTCATTCACCTTCCGTGGGTCAATCCCCTTCTTAAGAATCATCTTGTGCAGGATCTTATCCAGGCGCCTCATGAACTCTGACAGTTTCTCTCCTGTCTTCTGGTAGCAGTGCTCCAGCTGATAGGTGAGCTCAGTGATCTTCTCTGTTCCACCGAACACATTGTGCAGAATGTTCAGATAGTCCTGTGCATCACAGTCTGTCTTACTCATCTTGAGGTTGCGTATGGCCTCTAAAGCAGGCCCCTTCAAGCTCTCAGCAATTCTCTGCTTCTTTCTGTGGTCTGGGACTTCCCATTCTTCTAGGGCCTGAGTGGCACCGTCTAACCACTCCTCAAACCCCTCTTCACCCGAAGGTACAGGTTTTCTTCCTGAGAATATTCTAAGTTTTCTGTATCCTGACATTTGGTAATCTGTGGGATCTTTTTTACACTGGGCTACAAGTTCCCCTAGGACCGCGCACAACTCTGCGCTGAGGGTGGCAGATGGCGACCCTGGACTTTCCCTTTTCACCTGTCTTTCTACTTTTGGGGTGGGTGATGGAGATAGTTTCGGTGTCTGAAATCGTCCTCCTGGCTTGAGCGGCAGCGCGTGTATTAGGCTATAAGTCTGATCATCTATAGCTTCTACACTTGGATTCTTGAAATGTTCTGGGACTTCGTCCTTCCACTCTACTAATGCGTGGGTCAGTGAGGAATTCGTCCTGACATCCACCACGCATGCTTTCTGATACGGTGACAGTGACATCACTAGCTGCTTCACCGCTTCTTCTTGCCAGATCCCTGGGAGTTCTATGACTACTATCCTGGCTGGATCTGTGCCGACCGTTTTACACCACTGTCCTACTTCTAGTGGGTCCATGCTGGTACTTTTGGCGCGTTACTTGCTGCAACAGGATCCCGGACTCGAGAGCCCCCACGTGTAGCGCTACCCCCAGTTAAGAGAGCCGCTGGATTTGTTTTCGGGCCCTGTGTGCAGCACCACCAACCCCCGGCAATCTGCTCGACCCACTCTGGCACAGCTAGTCTAGGGGTTATATTTTTGTCACAATCAATGGGTATGGTAAAGGCACCCTCCTTACAGTAAGACAACACACCAATGTTAAAAATTAAGTATAACAGTTTACTTAGGTTGTAAAAGAAAAGGTTTAAACAGGATATAATACACACAACTGTCTTGCAGAGCCCTGCAGCAATCAATATAGCACACAATAATGGCGCTGCGCGGTAATCCACCACGCGTAGCTATTATGGTATACACGCCCTGTGGCGCATTAAACAATCTCCACTAAACAATCTCCTATATCCCCACCCTGGCCAGGCCTGACCCAGAATAAATCTCAGTCCTTCCTATAGGGATTTCTTTGCATGCAAACTTTCGGTGGTGCACTTGATGAATGGTATTTGTAATCCACAACTGGCAATTACTAAGAATACTATGCAAAAATGATGAGAGACCTTGGACTGCCGCACTCCAAAAAAATATATTTGTTCTTTTATTTAAAATAAAAACAGCAAGTACATGGCACAGCAAAGGAAACAGCTAATGTGAGCTGACGCGTTTCGCACTGAACTTCAGCGCTTAATCATAGCTATGATTAAGCGCTGAAGTTCAGTGCGAAACGTGTCAGCTCACATTAGCTGTTTCCTTTGCTGTGCCATGTACTTGCTGTTTTTATTTTAAATAAAAGAACAAATATATTTTTTTGGAGTGCAGCAGTCCAAGGTCTCTCATCATTTTTGCATTGCTATATGCATTGGCTGCACCCTTGGTTCTGGATCCTGTGAGGAGATTATCAGCTGCACATGAGCGGTAACCTCCCTTCTTCTACTTATCTTGGATTTTGCATACTAAGAATACTATGATGGGGGGGGGACACTTCAACTCTGTCCTGCTACCGGTCCCCCCAGTGGAACAACAAGCAAACAATCGGTGGGCCACGGCAGTCTATAGGCCCAGAATCTGCAGAGTCTATTGGATTGAGCAAGTGCTCGCTCACCACTCCAGGTGCGATCCCAGCCCGGGACTTCCACCTGCTGTGTCTCCGCACACATCGTCCGCAACGATCGGGTCCCCGATCCAACTGATGTCCTCACTCGACAAGTCAGATGCCACCCAGGCTCCGCAGTGGGGTGGAAGGCTCTTTGGAAGTTGCGCAAGGCCCAAGGCCCAGGCTTCAGGCCTTGCACTACAGCAGATCCGCACAGGAAGAAACTCTTGCTTGCAGCGCAGTGTCCAAAGAGGCCGAGCTCCGAGTCGCCTCCTCCTTAAATAACCCCTCCCATGAGTCTCTGCGGTGGCTAACTGCACTCTGGGTGCCGAACGGGGTTCTGGGTAACGTAGTCCCGGGGCCTTAAAGGAGACCCCGCTACATGTTAATGCACATATTGCAGCAAAATGGACCTTATGTTGTAGTTATATGCTAATGGCTAACAGTTATAAAAATGAGAGAAGTTAGTCAATGCAATAATTGATTGCCTTAATTAGACTCAATACAATTGGGACAATATTTATTAATACAGTTTCTTAAAAGAGACAATAATCTGCAACATATTAAAAGACACCAATAGAAAATGTACATAGATTCAAAACCACCATGTGGCAAAAATGAGGTTTGATGTTGATAAATGTTAATTTAGGCACTTGGGGGCTAAGAATTTGCATGCTCCATACACACTAGGGGGAGTACAACTGGAGGAATCAATGGTGGAGAAGGATCTGGGGGTTTTGGTAGATCATAAGCTCAATAATGGCAAGCAATTTTTTTCCCCTTTCTCTACAGGGGGGAGAGACACTATTTTTGGATGGGTTTTGGGTTTGGGGTTATCTTTTTTGTGTGGTGTTTTTTTTTTTGGGGGGCTTGGGGTCCTTTTATTTATTTTTTAGGAAGGGGAGGGGGGTGGATTCTTGATGAATTGATAAGTAAATGGGCTGTGTCAGGGGGAGGGGGAGTGGAGGGAAGAAGTAATAAATGAAAAAAAATTTGGGGTCGGAAATGAATAATGAACGAAAAATGAAATGGCAATATGATATGAATATGATATGAAATGGAAATATATTGTATTAAATATGGTACCAAATGTCAAAGAGGGGGAGGGAGGAGGGGGAGGGAAGGGGGGAGGGAAGATAGATGGAAGAAATGTATGAATATATGTGTATGTTAATACTGGTGAGGGGAGGGGGAGGACTATGAGAAGGTTGGTCAAGAGGATAGGAAAGACACTTTATCTTGTGGTGCTGATCCCTGCATCTCCCCCTAATAGCTCTCTTTTTTCCTTTCTTCTCTCTTTCCCTTATTTTTTTTTTATTTTTTTCTCTTGTTAGAGTGACCATTTATGAAAAGGAGATATCACTTATTAAGCAAGCTGACTGGCTTAAATTGCTTTCAATAAAATAATGGACATAGGAGAGGTGCCCCTTTTTTTTTTTTTCTTTCCCCCCTCAGCTTGTGAAGATAAGCTTAAATATTGGAATTTAAAGTTTGGATTTGGAAATATAAGATGGATCCCCCTCAATTTTGTCTCTCCTCTCCCAACCAGATAGGGATATTAGTAGAGGTGGATACTGGAGAAATAAAATTACACATATACACATAGATAGTCACAATCACAGAAAAGGGAAGAGGGGGGAAGGGGAAGGGAAAGAAGGGAATTATTTTCCTCCCCTTTTTTTTGTTGTTCTGGGGAAAGAGAGGGAAGGGAGGGGATTATGAGGGTATACAAATAAAGAGGGGACCATAGAGGTTCAAGGGGACACTCAATATAAAGTAAGAACAAAAAGGGGAGAGCACAGATATAAAATATAATAAAACACACTAAGGATTGAGTAAGGACTAATATAGTCCAACACTCTAATACACTAAACACATTATATAGATATCGGGATATAGGGATTGGAGAGAGGGAGGGGGGAGAGAGGAGATATGAGGGGGGAGGGACAGAGAAATGGGTTAAAGATTAAAGCTTAGTTAAACATTAGATATAAGTAATTGATAATGATTGGAGCAAATGGAGTAACATAAAGATCTAAGGGGGGACAGGGGGGGAGTGGGGGGGGAGGGAGAGAAAGGGGGAACAGGGGGGAGAGGAGAGGAGGAAACCCCACCTTCCCCCTCTTTTTTTTTTTTTTTGCTTACTGATGCTATTAAATAATATTGAGTATCTTCTCTATACGAAAGGATCTCAGCAAAAAAAAGAGAAGGAACATAAAGACTTAAGTCTAGATATAAACCTTTTTTTTTCTGAGCTTTCCCTGCCCCCCCCCCCCCTTTATTTTAAGAAGGAGCTTGGGGTGGACTCGGGGGCCACTCTTTTTTTTTTCCGATTTCTATTTTCTTTTTTTTTTTTTCTTTTTTTTTCCTTTTTCTGTTGATGTCCCTGGTCATGCTTAACCACTCCCCTAAATAGGTCAGCACTCTCAGAGTAGATAGAGTGCATAAAGCAAATTGCTTTGATACCACTGGAATCACTACAGGAGTATATAGTTAAATTTGGGTAGTGAAGCCCATTTCGATTTGTTTTTCTTTGTTGGGTTTTTTTTTTGTTTTGTTTTGTTTTGTTTTGTTGGTATTCTTGTTAAATATGACGTCAGATGGTATAGTAGTGATGTCCCTGAATGCTAAGGGTCTTAATATACCTGAGAAACGACATATGCTGCTACAGGACTTAAAACGCTCTGGTACTGACATAGCTTTCATTTAAGAGACACATTTTAAGATAAACAGATCCCAATATCTGCAAAATAGATTTTATCCATGGACTTACCATTCTATTAATCCGACAGCTAAATCAAAAGGTGTTTCAATATTAATCTCTAGTAAAATCCCATGGCAATATCAAAGCTCGGAGATAGACCCTATGGGCCGATACCTTTATATTAAGGGACTCCTGGGGAATAGACAGATGACATTAGCAACAATTTATGCTCCCAATAAAAATCAGGCATCTTTTCTGGATGAGGTATTGAGGAAACTCTTAGATTTTATGGAGGGGCAGTTGATACTCGGAGGGGACTTTAATATACCTTTGATACCATCAATAGATACCTCTACGGGTAAATCATCTGTCCCCCCGAGGCAATCCAAATGGATCACAAAATTGCTACATAGGACCCAGTTAATTGACGCTTGGCGATTACAACATTCCGGAGAAAGAGATTATTCGTTTTATTCTCCTCCACATAAAATCTACTCCAGAATTGATTATTTTATGGTTCCCCATACCTATCTACATGCGGTTAGAGCCACACATATAGGCAATATCACATGGTCAGATCACGCACCTGTGTTCATGACGTATGACCTAGCGGAACACAATCATCTACACATCGTTTTTGGCGACTGAATGAAAGCCTCTTGCAGATACCCGAAGTTTTAGAAGATGTGACTAAAGAGCTGACATCATATTTTCAGATGAATGACTTACCAGACTGCGACCCAGGAGTCCTATGGGAAGCACATAAATCAGTCCTTAGAGGTATTTTGAATAAATATGGTGCTCGAATTAAACGGAAGCAAAAGAAACAACTTTCCGAATTACTGAGCAAACTAGCAAAGGTGGAACTTAGGCATAAACATGCCCCTAGTCAGACCTTTAGAAATAGAACTCACAGGACTTAGGAAACAAATTACGGATCTGCTTCATTATAAAGCAAAAGCAGCACTACAGTTCTGCCGCAAGGCGAACTATGAACTAGGCAATAAATGTGGAAAAGTACTTGCAAGAAGGGTCAAGGAACATAAGTTAGCAACATACATACCTCAAGTTGTTAATAGCGCTGGTCAAAAGATAACATTACCAACACATATCACTCAGGAATTTAAAGAGTACTATGTACACCTATATGATCTATCATTACCCATACCATCTCGATCAGCCATAGATGAATTTATTCAAGCGTCCCAAATGCCTTCTTTGACTAGTGCAGTAAAGGAGGAACTAGATGCCCCTATATCTTTAGCGGAATATCAACAAGCATTAAACTCTATGAAAACAGGGAAAGCCCCGGGCCCTGATGGGTTTACGGTACAATATTATAGAACGTTATCAACAATACTAGGCCCGCGCTTGATTAATCTATTTAATGCGATAGATTCCGGATGCTCATTTGCTAGGGATACTCTGGGAGCTCACATTGCCCTAATACACAAAGAGGGGAAAGATCCCACTTTATGTGGCAGTTACAGGCCTATCTCATTACTAAATGTAGATCTCAAATTGTATACTAAAATTCTAGCTACCCGTCTGGCGAACCATCTACAAAAATTGATCCACTTGGATCAAGTTGGATTTATTCCCACACGGGAAGCAAGGGATAGCACATCTAAAGTGTTAAACTTACTCTATGTAACTCAGTCTACAAATACCCCTTGTATATTGTTAAATACTGATGCGGAGAAGGCATTCGACCGGGTAAATTGGTCATTTATGTTTTCCGTACTCAGACATGTTGGGTTAGGAGAAGTAATGATAGGCCGGATAGCTAGAATATATTCAAACCCGACCGCACAAGTGAAAGCAAATGGTGTGCTCTCAGAGTCGTTTTCAATTAAGAATGGTACTAGACAGGGATGTCCCTTGTCCCCCCTTGTATATGCTTTAACTTTAGAACCTTTTCTTTCCACAATAAGGCTAAACTCTGATATACAAGGCGTGATGGTAGGTAACAAACAATATAAGGTCTCGGCTTATGCTGATGACCTGTTATTTTCTTTAACAAACCCAATAGTCTCATTACCATATCTCCTTAAACAATTTGAGTTGTATGGAGCTCTATGCAATTTAAAAATAAAATTTTTGAAGTCAGAGGCGATGGGGGTTGGGTTACCTCCACGAATCCTGGAACAATTACGAGGGGGTTTTCATCTCAAATGGACTTCATCGGCATTAAATTACCTAGGTACAAATATCTCAACAAGTATAATTCGTACTTATGAGCTAAATTTCCCTCCTTTGCTTATAAAAGCTAGGCTATTACTGGAAAAGTGGCATATAAATTTTCACTCGTGGTTCGGTAGATGTAACTTAATAAAAATGTGTATCTTGCCTAAATTCCTGTACCTATTTCAGGCTCTACCAATATGGATACCGCTATCTTATTTTAAACAAGTACAGGCAATGTTCACACGATTCGTTTGGGCCCATAAGAAACCACGCCTGTCTCGTACCTTATTAACACTGCCGAAGCAATACGGGGGCCTGGCATTGCCAGATATTCGGCGATATTATCAAGCAGTACACCTTAGCAGAGTAATAGACTGGCAACGCAATAATGACCTGAAGCTATGGGTGCAAATAGAACAGCATCAATCCCCCATACCATTAGAGAGAGCATTATGGTGTTGGGAACATGTACCATCAGAGTTGAAATCACACCCCCTGATAGGGAACACCTTGAAACAATGCTCACAAGCTATTCTACGTGCGGGCCAAACGACTAAAACATCCCCTTTGACCCCGATTATTGGGAATCCTAAATTTCTACCAGGTCTTTCGATGACACAATTTTCGACGTTACGAGAGACTGAGCAAATGAGCGCATCACAATTTGTGAGAGGAAATAGGTGGGCCACCATGGAGGAGCTGACAAACTCCATGGGTCCATATAGACTCACATTTTGGAATGCAGCTCAGCTATACCACTTTCTGCAGACCATACCAGATCCGCAGGCATATACTAGGCAACTAACCAAATTTGAAGAGCTTTGCTCTGGAACATGATTACTACCTCATATTCTTTCTAAGACATATGCGTTACTTAATTCCCCACGAGAACAGCCAGAGTTAACATGTATATTAAAATGGGGTGAAGATTTACATTGTACATTTACTGCAATACAAGTTCAATCTATGATTGGTCTCTTTTATAAATCTTCAATTTGTACTAAGGTACAAGAAACCAACTATAAAATATTAACGAGGTGGTATATGACGCCCAGTCTACTCCATACAATGTTTCCTGATACATCAGAATATTGTTGGAGATTTGGCAAAGACAGAGGAACGATGTTACACATATTCTGGATGTGCCCTAAGGTAACGCTCTTTTGGACAATGGTCCGTACTATATCTCAGAAGTTCAGTGATTTTCAGATCCCAAACGATCCGGCGTTATTTTTATTACATGTCTCTACCATATCAATCAAAAATTACAAAAAGTCTATTCTGTGTCATCTACTAAATGCAGTTAAATCTTGCATTCCTCTATTATGGAAACAAAAGACCCCCCCCCCCCCCCCGACCATAGCTTTATGGCTGAGGAAGGTAGAAGACATTAGAAGAATGGAAGATCTGATTTTGACAGCATCTGATAGACAGGAGGTGTATAGAGAGACCTGGACATCTTGGAATCTGTTTATAAAATCAGAGGAAGGGATATCCCTTCTAGGGACATGAAATAGCTACAGGAATTTGGGCTATGGGAAGTGGCAGATGCGTGGTTCAATAGTAGCATATATATTCAGGTGACATCTTTGTTGATATATTTTATTATTTATTCTTTTTTTTTTTTTTTTTGTGTGTTCTGTTTCTGGTTTAGCTTAATTTGATTTTGTTTTAACCTAAAGTATAGGGAATGAGGAGGGGAGTTATATTATATAAGGTGGTATGAAGAAGGAGATAAAAGTTTGTGCGATAAGAGGATATACTTGTATTAAATTTAGTATATGTTATATCTGTAATCTAATTAATGTTATGTGTATAAGTGAATCACCTTAGAGAGTTAATAACCACCTATTGATAAATTATGCAATGTTATGTTAACCCTGTTAATTTCTGAAAAAAAACTAATAAAATTCATATTTGAAAAAAAAAGAGAGGTATGGACTCCAGAGAGAAAAATAAAAATTTTCTCCAGTACAAATCATTAGTAAGACCTTTATCAGGAATATGTAGTTCAGTTTTGGGCACCAGTTCACAGAAAGGATATAGGGGAACTGGAGAAAGTGCAGAGAAGGGCAACCAAACTGATAAGAGGCATGAAGGAGCTCAGCTATGAGGATAGTTTAGAGTAGGGATGGGCCCGGTGCTCGATTCGAACCCATGTTCGAATCGAGCATCGGGCGTTCGCTCGCTCGTCGAGCCCAGAACTATTTGGGCCGTTCGCATCACATTCGTGTGATGCGAGCGGCCCCGCAATGCATTGCGGCCGGCGCGGCCGGCGCAGTGCATTGCTGGCTGATGATTGGCCAAGCATGCACTGTGACCCCGCATGCTTGGCCAATCACAGCGCCCGAAACTCGGAGAGCAATAATTGGCTACAGGCAGGACGCTTGTAGCCAATTACAGCTCAGGGGCTTTAGTACACGCCCCACCATTTAAAAGGCCGCCACGCCATCGGCCCCGGTCACATGAGTTCCGGCTTTAGGAGAGATTAGTCTGCTGATTCTGTCTTTGCTTGATACTGAAAGATTTGCTCTTCTTTGCTAAACCATTGGCTATTTCTTTGCTAAACCATTGCTACCTAAGTCATTGATCGTTCATTGCTGCTGATTGCACAGTTAGTGTGTTATTAGCTGCTGCTGGGGATTAGTCTGGTGCGTGCTTACTGTTAGTACAGTATTGCAGTAGTACCAACCGCAGTGCTGTTAGCACAGCATTGCACCCCAACAGCACCCATAGGACTTCTAGTGTGTTAGTGGCAGCAAACAGAGCTCCTATATTTTCTTCTCAGCAGCACCCATAGGACTTCTAGTGTGTTAGTGGCAGCAAACAGAGCTCCTATATTTTCTTCTCAGCAGCACCCATAGGACTTCTAGTGTGTTAGTGGCATCACACAGAGCTCCTATATTTTCTTCTCAACAGCACCCATAGGACTTCTAGTGTGTTAGTGGCAGCAAACAGAGCTCCTATATTTTCTTCTCAGCAGCACCCATAGGACTTCTAGTGTGTTAGTGGCAGCAAACAGAGCTCCTATATTTTCTTCTCAGCAGCACCCATAGGACTTCTAGTGTGTTAGTGGCAGCAAACAGAGCTCCTATATTTTCTTCTCAGCAGCACCCATAGGACTTCTAGTGTGTTAGTGGCATCACACAGAGCTCCTATATTTTCTTTTCAGCAGCACCCATAGGACTTCTAGTGTGTTAGTGGCATCACACAGAGCTCCTATATTTTCTTCTCAGCAGCACCCATAGGACTTCTAGTGTGTTAGTGGCATCACACAGAGCTCCTATATTTTCTTCTCAGCAGCACCCATAGGACTTCTAGTGTGTTAGTGGCAGCAAACAGAGCTCCTATATTTTCTTCTCAGCAGCACCCATAGGACTTCTAGTGTGTTAGTGGCATCACACAGAGCTCCTATATTTTCTTTTCAGCAGCACCCATAGGACTTCTAGTGTGTTAGTGGCATCACACAGAGCTCCTATATTTTCTTCTCAGCAGCACCCATAGGACTTCTAGTGTGTTAGTGGCAGCAAACAGAGCTCCTATATTTTCTTCTCAGCAGCACCCATAGGACTTCTAGTGTGTTAGTGGCATCACACAGAGCTCCTATATTTTCATCTCAGCAGCACCCATAGGACTTCTAGTGTGTTAGTGGCATCACACAGAGCTCCTATATTTTCTTCTCAGCAGCACCCATAGGACTTCTAGTGTGTTAGTGGCAGCAAACAGAGCTCCTATATTTTCTTCTCAGCAGCACCCATAGGACTTCTAGTGTGTTAGTGGCAGCAAACAGAGCTCCTATATTTTCTTCTCAGCAGCACCCATAGGACTTCTAGTGTGTTAGTGGCATCACACAGAGCTCCTATATTTTCTTCTCAGCAGCACCCATAGGACTTCTAGTGTGTTAGTGGCATCACACAGAGCTCCTATATTTTCTTCTCAGCAGCACCCATAGGACTTCTAGTGTGTTAGTGGCATCACACAGAGCTCCTATATTTTCTTCTCAGCAGCACCCATAGGACTTCTAGTGTGTTAGTGGCATCACACAGAGCTCCTATATTTTCTTCTCAGCAGCACCCATAGGACTTCTAGTGTGTTAGTGGCATCACACAGAGTTCCTATATTTTCATCTCAGCAGCACCCATAGGACTTCTAGTGTGTTAGTGGCAGCAAACAGAGCTCCTATATTTTCTTCTCAGCAGCACCCATAGGACTTCTAGTGTGTTAGTGGCAGCAAACAGAGCTCCTATATTTTCTTCTCAGCAGCACCCATAGGACTTCTAATTAGGGTGCCCACGTGTCCCGGTTTGCCCGGGATCGTCCCTGATTGAATATTTTTGTCCCGTGTCCCGAGCAGCTCATTCCGGGACAATACAGACGTCCCGGAATGAAAAGAAAACAGTGACCAGTCCGCTCCGCCTGTCCGCAGCCCGCCACCACCTTATAAATGTTATCACACTGATCAATAACATAAACACATAGGCTGCGGCTGCCACTGCCAGTCTGGTTGCTAGGCTAGGGGCCGCTCCGCATCTAGCAACCAGTGACGTCAGCTGAGCTGGGGACCTGTCAGTGTGGGCAGTGAGTGCAGTGTGCACCCGCCCGGCGCACACTACGCTGAGTCAGAGCAGCCAGCGTGCGCGCCTCCCTCCCCTCCGCATCCACCAGCCAGTCCAGAGCCAGCACAGAGTGAGTGACCGTGACGCGGAGCCACTCACGCACTCACCTGTGCACAGCGTTAGCCAGCCAGGCCAGCCTGAGAGAGCCTCGTCGTCCAGACTAGTCCACCTCCTCCAGTGACGACCGACCAGAGCTAGCACAGAGAGTGAGTGATGCGGCTGACCTGACGCCAGTGACCAGGCAGAGCCACTCTCCTGTGCAGCCTCCAGCCAGGCTCCTGCTCCTCCCGCCCACGTCGAGGTCCACAAGTTTGCAGTCAGTGCCAGCAGCCAGTCTGACTTCCAGGACCAGGACAGGTTAGTGTACTCACTGTACTGTCTTTGTTACACTCACACTTTGTCCCCCTCCGTTCTGCTGCTGCCCCCCCCCCTCCGTTCTGCTGCTGCTGTCCCCCCTCCGTTCTGCTGCTGCTGTCCCCGCCCTCCGTTTTGCTGCTGTCCCCCTCCATTCTGCTGCTGTCCTCCTCCGGTTTTCCTCCGTGTCCCCCTCTGTTCTTCCTCCGTGTCCCCCTCTGTTCTGCTGCTGTCCCCCTCCGTTCTTCCTCCGTGTCCCCCTCTGTTCTGCTGCTGCTGTCCCCCTCTGTTCTTCCTCCGTGTCCACCTCTGTTCTGCTGCTGCTGTCCCCCTCCGTTCTTCCTCCGTGTCCCCCTCTGTTCTGCTGCTGCTGTTCCCCCTCCGTTCTTCCTCCGTGTCCCCCTCCGTTCTGCTGTCCCCCTCTGTTCTGCTGCTGCTGTCCCCCTCCGTTCTTCCTCCGTGTCCCCCTCTGTTCTGCTGCTGCTGTCCCCCTCCGTTCTTCCTCCGTGTCCCCCTCTGTTCTGCTGCTGCTGTCCCCCTCCATTCTTCCTCCGTGTCCCCCTCTGTTCTGCTGCTGCTGTCCCCCTCCGTTCTGCTGTCCCCCTCCGTTCTGCTGTCCCCCTCCGTTCTGCTGTCCCCCTCCGTTCTGCTGTCCCCCTCCGTTCTTCCTCCGTGTCCCCCTCTGTTCTGCTGTCCCCCTTTATTCTTCCTCCGTGTCCCCCTCTGTTCTGCTGTCCCCCTTCATTCTTCCTCCATGTCCCCCTCCTTTCTATTGTCCCCCTCCGTTCTTCCCACGGTCCCCCTGTCTATCCCACGGTCCCCCTGTCTATCCCACGGTCCCCCTGTCCATCCCACGATCCCCCTATCCATCCCACGGTCCCCCTGTCCATCCCACGGTCCCCCTGTCCATCCCACTGCCCCTCTGACTACTCTGCGGCCCCTCTGACCACTCTGCAGGCTCTACAGGGCTGTGGCAGGGAGTGAGCAAGCAGTAGTGGAATAGGGCAGCCATGAGGTGGGTGGTGTGCTCTGCTTTTCCTAACATTCACCTGGCATGGATTAATGGCCATCACTCCTCAGGACTCTCTGCAGTGGGGCACTCTGGAGGTACTATCTGTGTGCCTCCAGAGTGCTCCCTTACTTCCTCCCCTTACTTTCTCCAGAGTGCCCCTTTACTTTCTCCAGAGTGCCCCTTAGTACAGTAGTACTAAGGACAGTAGTACTAAGGACAGTACAGTAGTAC
Organism: Rana muscosa; assembly: GCA_029206835.1. Classification (NCBI taxonomy): domain Eukaryota; kingdom Metazoa; phylum Chordata; class Amphibia; order Anura; family Ranidae; genus Rana; species Rana muscosa. The sequence continues at coordinate 846,731,403 of CM055121.1, forward strand.
TAAGGGGGCACTCTGGAGGGGGATGTAAGGGGGCACTCTGGAGGGGGATGTAAGGGGGCACTGTGAAGGGGGGTGTAAGGGGGCACTGTGAAGGGGGGTGTAAGGTGCACTCCAGAGGATGTTAAGGAGGCACTAAGGGGGCACCCTGGAGGATGTAAGGGGGCTCTGACTAAGTTAGTACCGCCAGACTGCCCCCTTACATCCCCCTTACAACCTCTAGGGTGCCCCCTTAGTGCCTCCAGAGTGCCCCTTTACTTTCTCCAGAGTGCCCCCTTACATCCTTCGGAGTGCCCCACCACCAAAGTGGTATAGCAGTGGCTGACAGACTATCAGGAGGTGGTATTGCACTCCTCTTCCTCCTCTCTCCACTAACTACCCCCCGCCATACACTCCACACTCCTCTCCTGTACATATTACCCCCCGCCATACACTCCGCACTCCTCTCCTGTACATATTACCCCCGCCATACACTCCACACTCCTCTCCTGTACATATTACCCCCCGCCATACACTCCGCACTCCTCTCCTGTACATATTACCCCCGCCATACACTCCGCACTCCTCTCCTGTACATATTACTCCCCCCCGCTATACACTCCGCACTCCTCTCCTGTACATATTACCCCCGCCATACACTCCGCACTCCTCTCCTGTACATATTACCCCCCGCACTCCTCTCCTGTACATATTACCCCCCGCCATTACACTCTGCATTCCCTATTTAACATTACCACATTCTGCACTATACAAGTCATCTCAGACTCTCTTTAACAGCACCCCCTTTAAGCCAATATTTAGCGCAATTTAAGACATGTCCACCGTTCACCGCGACGCGCTTTGCGCGCCATATTGTTGTTCCTGTTGTTGCCTAGGGCCCACTTTTGATCTTGCACACGGGTCCGCTGATTTCATACGCCCCTGCCCCAAAAATCGGCAAAGAAAATGTCAAAAATCATATTTGGGGGGGGGGGGGGTGTCCCTGAATGGCAGTTTTGAGATGTGGTCACCCTACTTCTAATGTGTTAGTGGCATCACACAGAGTTCCTATATTTTCATCTCAGCAGCACCCATAGGACTTCTAGTGTGTTAGTGGCATCACACAGAGCTCCTATATTTTCTTCTCAGCAGCACCCATAGGACTTCTAGTGTGTTAGTGGCATCACACAGAGCTCCTATATTTTCTTCTCAGCAGCACCCATAGGACTTCTAGTGTGTTAGTGGCAGCAAACAGAGCTCCTATATTTTCTTCTCAGCAGCACCCATAGGACTTCTAGTGTGTTAGTGGCAGCAAACAGAGCTCCTATATTTTCTTCTCAGCAGCACCCATAGGACTTCTAGTGTGTTAGTGGCATCACACAGAGCTCCTATATTTTCTTCTCAGCAGCACCCATAGGACTTCTAGTGTGTTAGTGGCAGCAAACAGAGCTCCTATATTTTCTTCTCAGCAGCACCCATAGGACTTCTAGTGTGTTAGTGGCAGCAAACAGAGCTCCTATATTTTCTTCTCAGCAGCACCCATAGGACTTCTAGTGTGTTAGTGGCAGCAAACAGAGCTCCTATATTTTCTTCTCAGCAGCACCCATAGGACTTCTAGTGTGTTAGTGGCAGCAAACAGAGCTCCTATATTTTCTTCTCAGCAGCACCCATAGGACTTCTAGTGTGTTAGTGGCATCACACAGAGCTCCTATATTTTCTTCTCAGCAGCACCCATAGGACTTCTAGTGTGTTAGTGGCAGCAAACAGAGCTCCTATATTTTCTTCTCAGCAGCACCCATAGGACTTCTAGTGTGTTAGTGGCAGCAAACAGAGCTCCTATATTTTCTTCTCAGCAGCACCCATAGGACTTCTAGTGTGTTAGTGGCAGCAAACAGAGCTCCTATATTTTCTTCTCAGCAGCACCCATAGGACTTCTAGTGTGTTAGTGGCATCACACAGAGCTCCTATATTTTCTTCTCAGCAGCACCCATAGGACTTCTAGTGTGTTAGTGGCAGCAAACAGAGCTCCTATATTTTCTTCTCAGCAGCACCCATAGGACTTCTAGTGTGTTAGTGGCATCACACAGAGCTCCTATATTTTCTTCTCAGCAGCACCCATAGGACTTCTAGTGTGTTAGTGGCAGCAAACAGAGCTCCTATATTTTCTTCTCAGCAGCACCCATAGGACTTCTAGTGTGTTAGTGGCAGCAAACAGAGCTCCTATATTTTCTTGTCAGCAGCACACATAGTACCTATAGTGTGTTAGTGTCAGCACCCATAGGACCTACAGTGTGTTGTGAGCACACATAGGAGTTCTATTTTTTATACTATATACACTACCGACTACAATGGCTGGAAGACCGCCAAGGAGAGGCAGAGCGTGCCGAGGCAAGAACACAGGGCAGGCAGGCTCTGTTTCTAGAGACAACAGTGCTGGCCGTGGACGTGGTCGTGCATCGTCATCAGCACGTGGCCATGGGACACGCTTGTCTTTGTTTTCGGCAGCTGGACATGTGGAGCCGCATCATGCCGAAGGCTGGGTAGAATGGATGACCAAGCCCTCCTCATCCTCCTCATCCTCTCTCACCCAGGCTCAGGGTACTGGCAGAGCAGCTGCCAACGCGTACTCAATGGCATCATCAGCCACCCCTTCCCTAGACCCACCATGTCCTCCTGAGGAGTCCCCCGAACTGTTTGAGCACAGTGTTGGGTACATGCTCCAGGAGGATGCCCAACGATTCGAAGGCTCGGATGATGATACCCAGCTTGAGGAAGTCAGTAGTGTGCGCGCAGAGAGAGGGGATGCTGAAGGACAGCAATCTGGCAGTAGTGTTCCACCAGCTGCAGCTTACTGCCAGGTTTGCTCTAGTGGTGAAGAGGGAGGGGATGATGAGGTCACTGACTCCACGTGGGTGCCTGAAGGGAGAGAGGAGGAGGAGGAGGAGGATGCAGCGTCACATGTCCAACGAGGCAGGATGCCCCCTGGAGGCCAGCTAGAGGCCAGCACAGCAACTGTACCACACCGCAGAGCTCCGCCTGTGCAGGGCGCTGCCTCTGCACGTTATCACAAAAGTTCTTTGGTGTGGGCCTTTTTTGAGACGAGTGCATCAGATCGCACCACTGCTATTTGCAATATTTGTCTCAAGCGTATCTCGCGTGGCCAAAACATCAGCCGCTTGGGCACCACAAGCATGAGCAGACATATGTCGACCTGCCATGCAGCTCGTTGGCAAGCACACATAAAAGACCCACACCAAAGAACAAAGCGGACCTCTCCTTGCTCCTCATCAGCTGGGATCTCCATCCCCACTATATCTTCAGTCCTCTCTGAAAGCTGCTCTGAGAGGACTGAAGGTGTAGAATTAGGTGTGTCACAACCAAGTACTTGCAGTACACCGACGTCCGATTGTAGCAGGCAAATTTCCCTGCCCCAGCTGCTGGACCGTCGAAAGAAGTATACTCCCAGCCATCCACATGCCCAGCGGTTGAATGCTAGCTTGGCTAAATTGCTAGCACTTCAACTGCTGCCTTTTCAGTTGATAGACTCGGCCCCCTTCCGTGAGTTTGTTCAATGTGCGGTTCCTCAGTGGCAGGTTCCCAAACGCCACTTTTTCTCACGGAAGGCGATTCCGTCTCTCTACTGGCATGTGGAAGGCAATGTCCATGCCTCGCTGGACAGGGCGGTCAGCGGTAAGGTGCATATTACCGCTGACTCATGGTCCAGCAGGCATGGACAGGGACGTTATCTTTCTTTCACGGCCCATTGGGTCACTCTATTGGCAGCTGGGAGGGATGCAGGACAAGGTGCAGTAGTGTTGGAGGTTGTTCCGCCACCACGCCTCCAAAATGCTACTACTGGTTGTGACACACCTCTCTCCTCCACCCCCTCCTCTTCTTCTTCCTCCATGTCCTCTTCGAGTGCTCTGTCCTCGGAACCAGCGGTGCTCCGTAGGCGTACAAGGGGCTACGCGAGTACGCAGGCAAAAAGATGCCATGCCGTGCTTGCGCTGGTGTGTTTGGGGGACAGGAGCCACACTGGGCCAGAGGTTCTGGCAGCTCTGCAGGGGCAGGCCGAGAGGTGGTTGACGCCACGCCAGCTTAAGCCAGGAATGGTCGTTTCTGATAATGGCACCAACCTCCTCTCCGCCCTGCGACAGGGGCAGCTCACCCATGTGCCCTGTATGGCTCACGTCCTCAACCTGGTGGTGCAGCGGTTCTTGGGCAGGTTCCCAGGCTTACAGGATGTCCTGAGGCAGGCCAGGAAAGTCTGTGTGCATTTCCGCCGATCTTATAATGCCAGTGCTCGGCTGACTGAGCTGCAAAAGGAGCTGAACCTGCCCAAGAACCGCCTAATATGTGACATGCCCACCAGGTGGAACTCAACGTTGGCCATGCTGCAGCGACTGCACACGCAGCAGAGGGCCATCAATGAGTACCTTTGCGACTACGGCACCAGGACAGGGTCAGGGGAGCTTGGCTTTTTTTCCCCACGCCAGTGGAGCATGATCAGGGATGCATGCACTGTCCTCTCACCATTTGAGGAGGCCACGAGGATGGTGAGCAGTGACAGTGCATGCATCAGTGACACTGTACCTCTTGTCCACCTGTTGGAGCATACGCTGCGTGGGATAATGGACAGGGCACTTGAGGCAGAACAGAGGCAGGAAGAGGAGGACTTCCTTGTCTCTCAAGGCCCCCTTTATCCAGACAATGTTCCTTCTGTCCCACCCATCACACAGGAAGAGGAGGAGGAGGAGGAGGAGGATTGTGTGAGCATGGAGGTGGAGCCTGGCACTCAGCATCAGCAGCAGCAGTCTTTTAGGGATGATGTACAGTCCCAACAAACCAGTGGACTTGTACGTGGCTGGGAGGAGGTGGCTGGCGATCATGTCATCCTCAGTGACCCAGAAGACTCCGGACCGAATGCCTCAGCTAACCTACGCTGCATGGCCTCCCTGATCCTGCAAAGCCTGCGGAAGGATCCTCGTGTTCTTCGGATCAAGGAGAGTGACCATTACTGGCTGGCCACTCTCCTTGATCCACGGTACAAGGGTAAGGTTGAGGACCTTATCTTGCCGTCGCAGAGGGAGCAGAGGATGAGACATCTCAGGGAGGCCTTGCAGAAAGGTCTGTGCAACGCGTTCCCAGAAACTGGGAGGTTACAAACTCCTGGTCCTGGACGACGAGTTGCTGAGGCTTCGGTCAGTAGCAGAAGGAGCGGTGGGGAAGGTGGACGTCTGACCGATGCGTTCAGACAATTTTTTAGTCCGCAGCCCCAAGGTATGATCGGTTCCAGCAACCATCGCCAGCGTCTGATATACATGGTGCAGGAATACCTAGGGGCAAGGTCAGACTTGGACACCTTTCCCACCGAAAATCCTCTGGCTTACTGGGTCCTGAGGATGGATCACTGGCCAGAGCTTGCACAGTATGCAATTGAGCTACTGGCCTGTCCTGCATCCAGCGTTCTTTCCGAACGCACATTCAGTGCTGCTGGAGGATTTGTCACCGATCATAGGGTGCGCCTGTCCACCGACTCGGTTGATCGACTGACCTTCATAAAAATGAATCAGTCTTGGATCACCACCAGCTACCAGACACCTGAAGCGGATATAACGGAATAATTTATAATGTCACATCCCTTCAAGACTGCCTATGCTGATGCTGAGTGACTGTCCTGTTATGTTCACTGACTATCCTCTTCCTCCTCCTCAATGATCCATGCCACCACACCAGTGCCTAAGGCACAATTTTTCAGCCCCTGTATAACAGGGGCGTGTAATTACAATTTTTTAAAAAGATGCTTCGCAACAGGTGTGACTGCTGTGCTCAGAGTACAGTATCTGTGAGGGGTTGCAGTGTTGTGGCACCAGCACCAGTGCCTAAGGCACAATTTTTCAGCCCCTGTTGGGGCGTGTAATTACAATTTTTAGGCAATGCTTTGCAACAGGTCTCATTGCTGTGCTCAGAGTACAGTATCTGTGAGGGGTTGCAGTGTTGTGGCACCAGCACCAGTGCCTAAGGCACAATTTTTCAGCCCCTGTATAACAGGGGCGTGTAATTACAATTTTTTAAAAAGATGCTTCGCAACAGGTGTGACTGCTGTGCTCCAAGTACAGTATCTGTGAGGGGTTGCAGTGTTGTGGCACCAGCACCAATGCCTAAGGCACAATTTTTCAGCCCCTGTTTAACAGGGGCGTGTAATTACAAATCTTGATCTAATAGTTCACAGCAGGGCCCATTCCTGCGCCCACCAAGAGTAACTATGAGGGCCTACAGTCTTGTGGCAACACCGTCCACCACCACCACCACCACCAAAGGCCCAATTTTTCTGCCCTGTTCAACAGGTGCATGCAATTACAAATCTTGATCTAATAACTCACAGCAGGGCCCATTCCTGCACCCACCAAGAGTAACTGTGAGGGCTTACAGTCTTGTGGCAACACCGTCCACCACCACCACCACCACCACCAAAGGCCCAATTTTTCTGCCCGGTTCAACAGGTGCATGCAAGTACAAATCTTGATCTATTAACTCACAGCAGGGCCCATTCCTGTGCCCACCAGTCTTGTGGCTACACCAACATCTAATAGGGTAAATTTCTGCAGAGTATATACGGCAGGCCCCTACTTTCAAACATCCAACTTACAAACGACTCCTACTTGCAAACGGCAAGAGAAAACAGGAAGTGAGAGGAAATCTACCCCTAGGAAGGAAAATTCTATCCTGTTAGATTTAATTTGGGAAAAAGGTATCTCCTCTCTACTGATGCTTTATCACCAATCCTTGTTTCAATTAAAACCCCACTTTTCCAAAAACATTTGTCATTGGGACGGAAAGTGAGGTGACATGTTCTGAACAGATGTGCAAAGACAGCAAATGTTACAGGGGTGATAACCCCTCCCTATGTTCTCCAAAAAGCTTAAAAATTGTTTTTTTTTGGGATGTAGCTACACTTCATAATGTACCTGTTCAGATTCTACTTAAGAACAAACCTACAGTCCATGTCTTGTTTGCACCACCTATATACTGCTGTTCAGAGTATATAGGGTTGTAGGTATAGGGTTTTATTTTGGGTGCGGGGTCCCCCTTAGTATCCATACAAGACCCAAAGGGGCTGGGGTGGGGGGGGGGGGTGATGGGGTAGCCATGCCATTTTTCTCAAGGATTTTCAGCCATATGGCGGCCAGGACAAGACATGACATTAAAGCCGCAAGTGGTTTTAAATGGCTTCTTTTTTTCCTTTACAAATGTCATTTTGTGCAAGGACAGTTCTAAACACGGGAAACACATGCCACTTCACAGGCATACTTTAGACACCCCCCAGGTACCATATTTAAAGGAAAATTTCACTTTTTTTTTTTTCACTTTATGCATCATTAAAATGACTGCTCCCGAAAAAACTTTAGTTTTTAAAATTTCTTTTTGCATTGATATATGTCCCCTGGGGCAGGACCCGGGTCCCCAAACCTGTTTTATGACATTAACATGCATATTGGCCGTTGTAATTAGCAATTTTGATTTCGAACGTTCGCGTCCATTATAACGAATAGGGTTCGAAAATTTGCGCGAACTTTCGGTCCGTTCGAAGGTTCTGGTGCGAACCGAACCCGGGGGTGTTCGGCTCATCCCTAGTTTAGAGGAACCAAATTTATTCACTCTTGAAAAGAGGAGATTAAGGGGGATATGATCAACATGTATAAATACATAAGTGGTCCATATAGTAGTGAACTTGGTGATGAGTTATTCACTTTAAGGTCATCACAGAGGACAAGGGGGTAAGAAATGTAATCTCCAAACAAGGGAATGTTTCTTCACAGTAAGAGCTGTGAAAATGAGGAATAAACTCCCACAAGAGCTGGTTCTGGATAGCTCAGCAGCTTGCTTTAAAAAAAGCATGGATTATTTCCTAAATGTACATAATATAACTGGATACCAACATTTATAGGCAAAGTTGATCCAGGGAATATCCAATTGCCTCTCAGGGGGTCAGGAAGGATTTTTTCCCCCTGTTGGACCAAATTGGATCATGCTTTGCTGGGGTTTTCTGCCTTCCTCTGGATCAACTGTGGGTATAGAATTGTGTATATGGGATTGTATGATTTGTTTCCCCCTTTTATTGGTTGAACTAGATGGAATTGTGTCTTTTATGCATTCTATATGTAACCATATACTGCATATAGTACAGCACATCGTCTTTGCTTAAAGTTTACAAAAACACCAACGCATTTCAACTCAACAATTGTAAGACTTCTTTAGGGGGTTGGTATAATACATAGAATTACTCAGCATAACATTATGTCTGATGGCTGCCCTTGCCAGGGGCGGTCACACAACAGCGTCCAATATAGCACAAAGGATGCAATAAACTCCCCACAGAATGATCACCTTAAAAAGTCTCAATCAAAAAGTATCAGGACAAGGGGCAAAAAAAATCCTCCCCAAAATGTAGAATAAAAGACTTCAATGAAGTTAACACGACTGGTGTCAACAAGAGTGGATCAACATACCAAAAAAGGGAAAGAAGGAAAAAATCCTGCAATCACAGCCACTACTGCATCACAACATCGATAGCCTATCAATGTGGTGATGCAGCTTTTAATGTGTAGGCAGGTATAAAAATGCTTTAAGAAAATGTTTTTATTAACTTGTTACAGCTTGGATTTCCTGCACAGTAAACTGGTATTTCCTGGTACCTAAAACTTGTCTACCTCCTTCTACCTCAATACATTCTTGATGGCCAGTGAGGAGGCCCATTATAGTGATGAGCCAAGAGTGATAAGGTGACAAGAGCAGGAAAGCACAACAAGCTTTACCACCACCTGGAAGTGTACCAGCTTTGCTTGTTCAGATCTTCCCCACATTTGGACATAGTAGTGGGAAATGTCAGGTGTGTGCAGTGCAGACACATCTAGGCGCCTACTCTTTATATCTGGCAGAATTTTTTTTTAGGTGACAAAGTTTAAGTTACTGAACAGTAGTAAGAGAAATAAGCCTAATGTACAGTATAAATATTATAACACCTAAAGTATAAGTTCACCCTTGGGAACATGTTACATGTTCCGCCCTATTTTTAGGGTGGAACTTGTAACATGCTCCCACTCCTGCATCCACCGCCCACTCCACTGCCTCTAGTTACAGCAAACAGGGGTCTTCTCCCCCCGCTTTCTGTCACTATTTAAAAACAATTGAGAATTACAAGTACCGACAGCCTTTGCGGCTGTTGGCTTGTAGTTCTCAGTGAACTACCATGGCGCTGTTGAGCGCTCTGGTAGTTCATTGTCTCTTCCTGTTAGTGTGTATCTGCCTGCCTGTACGCGGTACAAGTCTGCAAGAGTCCTGCATGGCACCCATGATCTGCTGATCACAGTTGCAATGCTTTACAGGCTCCAAGTAAAAAAAATAAATGCAAAAAACTAAAGAAGAACCCTGCCTAACTGTTCACAGAACATAAGGGCCAGCTGCTTAAAACTCTTTTTCTTTCAGTAATGTTTAAGCAACTCTTTTGCTTAACTACAGGAGAACAGAGAACTGGTGTTCCCAATGTTGCCTGTTACTTTGCCTGCAGCAGATTCCTGACTAAATGTCGCCTATCACGAGAAGTAGGGTAGAGCCGAACACCCCCCGGTTCGGTTTGCAGCAGAATATGCGAACAGGCAAAAAATTAGTTCGAACACGCGAACAACGTTAAAGTCTATGGGACACGAACGTTAAAAATCGAAAGCGCTAATTTTAAAGGTTAATATGCATGGTATTGCCATAAAAAGTGTTTGGGGACCTGGGTCCTGCTCCAGGGGACATGTATCAATGCAAAAAAAAGTTTTAAAAACTGCATTTTTTTTCAGGAGCAGTGATTTTAATAATGCTTAAAGCGAAACAATAAAAGTGAAATATTCCTTTAAATTTCGTACCTGGGGGGTGTCTATAGTATGCCTGTAAAGTGGCGCATTTTTCCCATGTTTAGAACAGTTTCTGCACAAAATGACATTTGTAAAGGAAAAAAAGTAATTTAAAACTACTCGCAGCTATAATGAATTGTCGGATCCCGGCAATAAAGATAAAAGTCATTGAGAAAACTTCATGGGTTCCCCCCCCCCCCTCCAGTCCATTACCAGGCCCTTAGGGTCTGGTATGAATATTAAGGGAAACTCCGAACCAGAATCAAAAAAAAAATGCGTGGGGGTCCCCTCAGAATCCATACCAGACCCTTCAGGTCTGGTATGGATTTTAAGGGGGACCTCATGCCAAAATATAAAAAATGGCGTTGGGGTCCCCCTAAAAATCCATACCAGACCCTTATCCAAGCACGCAACCTGACAGGCCACAGGAAAAGAGAGCGCCCGACTCCTGAACCGTACCAGGCCACATGCCCTCAACATGAGGAGGGGGACAAGGGCCTCATCCCCACAACACTTGCCCGATGGTTGTGGGTGTCTGCGGGCGGGGGGCTTATCGGAATCTGGAAGCCCCCTTTAACAAAGGGGACCACCAGATCCCACCCCCTATGTGAATTGGTAATGGGGTACATTGTACCCCTACCATTTCACAAAAAAAGTGTCAAAAATTGTAAAAAAACACACAGACACAGCTTGGGACAAGTCCTTTATTAAAAAAGAAAAAAAAATTCCAGCGATGTAATCCTTCCTCATCCCGGGATACGGAGAAACATGCTGCAACGACGCGATCTGCCTCCATGGGAGGCGCCCACCGACTGACGCTAGACTCACAGTGACAGCTCTTAAATAGCTGAGGGTTGGGCCACCGTGACGTGCGCGGGTGACCCCGCCCCCCTCTGACGCAACGGGGAAATGCTGCAGAGTTACCCAGTGACATGTACGGGTGACCCCGCCCCCCTCTGATGCAACAGGGGTTTCCATCGGTTTCCCTAGGCGTCACGGGTGACCCCGCCCCCTCTGACGCCACGGGAAACCCCGTGGCCTCAGAGGGGGCAGGGTCACCCACGCACGTCACGGTGGTCCCGCCCATAGCTATTTAAGAGCTGTCACTCTGGGTCTAGCATCATTCGCTGGGCACCTCCCATGGAGGCGGATCGTGTCGTGGTGGCATGTTTCTCCATATCCCGGGACGAGGAAGGATTACATCGCTGGAATTTTTTTTTCTTTTTTTAATAAAGGACTTGTCCCAAGCTGTGTCTGTGTGTTTTTTACAATTTTTTTACACTTTTTTGTGAAATGGTAGGGGTACAATGTACAGGATCTGGGGTTCCCCTTTGTTAAAGGGGGTTTCCAGATTTCGATAAGCCCCCCGTCCGCAGACCCCCACAACCACCGGGCAAAGGTTGTGGGGATGAGGTCCTTGTCCCCATCAACATGGGGACATCCTCCCCATGTTGAGGGCATGTGGCCTGGTACAGTTCAGGAGGGGGGCCGCTCTCTCCCCTCCTCCCCTCTTTTCCTGCAGCCTGCCAGGTTGCATGCTCGGATAAGGGTCTGGTATGGATTTTTAGGGGGACCCCCACGCCATTTTTAAGGTGGGCCCCTACGCCATTTTTTTTTATTTGGCGCAGGGTTCCCCTTAATATCCATACCAGACCTGAAGGGCCTAGTATGGAATTTGTGGGGACCCCACCACATTTTTTTTTTAAATTTTGGTTTGGGGGTTCCCCTTAATATTCATACCAGACCCAAAGGGCCTGGTAATGGACTGGGGGGGGGACCCATGCCGTTTTTTTCAATGACTTGGATAGATGGATCATGGAAAGTTTAAAAAATTACTGAAGGTCCGCTTTAATTAAAACCTGCCTAGTTTCTCTCTTTGAAACTGCAGCCTACTGAAGCTGCTTTTGTCATTGCTACTTTCCTTCAGCAATGTAGTACTGGCACCTCCTGCATATGCTTGGCTGCAGTGTCACTTGTGTTTTTCCTGGAGTGTATCAGCTGTGTTCCCTGATGCAGTGGTACAATTCGGCAGCAGACACAACCCTTCTTTTAGACAGATTAAAACATTTTTGGTCCCACAGACTTTCAATGGAAGGGCCTGAAAATGCACAACATGAACTTTTTAGAAGTGTTTTAAAAGTGTTTTTTTGCCCATTTTCCTGCACTTTCCAAACCTCATAGCTCATACCGGTATATGCTTTCAAAACTCCCTAATTAAAATGCCTGAAAATTGCTCTGCTGATGTGCGAATGCAGCCAAAAGTCTCAATAGAAGGACTATCCTCTTTCCACTGTACAGTATGTTTTTGCTTTGTACAAGTACCCTATGGCAGTGTCCTGCCCCCTTTGCCCTTTGTTTGACAACTTTAGCCTATCAGCTTAGAAAATGGCCAGAATTTGCCATTTGTGGACTTTATGATGTGTTAGACAAATGGCCTGCATACCGGCTGTGGGCCAATTCACTAATTCCTTATAATGATACAACTGTACATTTGTCATGATGTCTACTTGTGTTGATACATGATCATTATAATTACAAATAAAAAAGACCCAGACAGATTTTACTGTTTAACTGTTTGGTGTGATCAGATCAATTAAAAATTACCTTCCATTTTCTTTTCTGGTGATCCTAGTCATTGGAGCAAAGTAAGGTGGAAATATCCCAATGGAGAAGCCTGTTTTTCGTGACAGCTGTCAAAGGTGAGAATTTACCTCATGTGGGGAAAGCTTATGCCGCATACACACGACCGAGTTTCTCGGCGGTGAAAACACTGCCGTGAAACCCGACGGGAAAAACGAGGACCGGCTTGGTCCCCTTTTCCCAGTCTACACACGGCCGTTTTTCACGACATGTTTTCTCTTGGTCGAGAAAACCGGTGGTGTGTAGGCTCCCTAGCAGTGTTTCCCTATGGGAAAACTGCTGAGGAAAAAAATGCCGCGATTCACAACGAGAAAAATTAGTGCATGTTCTAATTTTTCTCGTCGTGATTCTCGGCGGTTTTCTCATCGGGAAAACTGCTGGAGAGCCTACACACAGCCGTTTTTCTCGTCCAAGAGAAAAAATCACAGTTTTCCCGAAGAGAAAAATGGTCATGTGTACGCAGCATTACACCCATTTCCTGATTTATCTGTATGAAGGAGATGTTGCTCTAGTGGGTACATAGACAAGAGTCATCTTCTCTAAACTCATTCAAATCAAATCTAAAAACCTTTTTTCTTTAGACAAGCTTTCCCTTTTTTCCTTTATGTTATTCTGTGTATTTCTTGTGTTTTCCTTGTAAAGCGCTTTGAGAATCTACATATGAAGGGCGCTATTCAAAATAATGTTTATAATCATTATTAAGAGTGAAAACCTGACAATGTTTCTATACCTTTTCTACACTTTACAAAACTAGAAGAAAACATATGGTTGCAGACGGTTACACTTGACTTATATACAAAATATTAACTATTGTAATTCATATTTCTCTAATGCCGCGTACACGCGGTCGGAATTTCCGACAACAGATGTTCAATGTGAGCTTGTTGTCGGAAAATCCGACCGTGTGTATGCTCCATCGGACATTTGCTGTCGGAATTTCCGACAACAAATGTTTGAGAGCTGGTTCTCAAATTTTCCGTCAACAAAACTTGTTGTCGAAAATTGCGAGCGTGAGTACACAATTCCGACGCACAAAATTCCACGCATGTTCAGAATTAAGCAGAAGAGCCGCACTGGCTATTGAACTTAATTTTTCTCGGCTCGTCGTACGTGTTGTACGTTACCGCGTTCTTGATGTTTGCAATTTCCGACAACATTTGTGTGACCATATGTATGCAAGACAAGTTTGAGCCAACATCCGTCGGAAAAAAATCCACGGTTTTGTTGTCGGAATATCCGATCGTCTGTACGCGGCACAAGTCTTTGTACTGAACGAATTATGAAGGCTGCTTCTGACCTTTTGTTTCTAATATACTAGTTACCTGTGGGTCACCCTGATTATTTGTCTTCAGTATTTTGGGGCTCTTGCTCCCTATGGATATATTGAAGAGGTACAACCCCCTACTAATTCAAACTATAGCTCTGCAATCAGCAAAGATTATGCTTCCTGTTCATTGGAAAGCTCCAGTTGTTACTCAGCAATCGGTCCCCACTGTTTCCCCACAAAGAGCATGGGTTCCACTCTAGACAAAACACAAAAGAAGAGAGCGCAAAGCTGCCCTAGTGTAACTCGACTTTAATATGGTAAAGTTAAAAACACTACAATGGTCAAACTCACATTGTGTTAAGATAGATAGCAGCATAAGGATTCCCCTGTGGCTGCACTCTTAAAACCATCTCAAGATACCGACAGGGGAAGGGGGAGCTGTGAACGTTCAACCTAGCTGCCCGGATCCTGGCAACACATCCGAGGCTATCCACCCCCACGTTCGACGTGTAGATTCTAATGCGCATGCGCCCGGTCCAGCAGGCGCTTTGCGCTTTCTTCTTTTATGTTTTGTCTAGATGTATTCCTGACACCCAGAGGATCCATAGAGAGCAGCAGCACCCTTTGACTTGTCTAATTATCACCAATAGCCAGCTGGAGGATTATACTAAACTGTTGATCAGTGCACCTGCTTGTTTTTTCTTGTGTGTGTATTTTCTGTATGGGTTCCACTCTGAAGCTTTTGGGCAGACTTATCTACTCTTCGGCCCCTATTACACTGGGGCGGTTTGCAGGCGCTATTTTGCTAAAAATAGCGCCTGCAAACCGAGCCTAAACAGCGGCTCCTTTCTCTCCAATGTGAAAGCCCCGAGGGCATTCACACTGGAGCGGTGCGCTAACAGGACGTGAAAAAAAGTCCTGCTAGCCGCATCTTTGGAGCGGTGAGAGGAGCGGTGAGAGGAGCGGTGTGTTTACCGCTCCTCCACCACTCCTTCCCATTGAAATGAATGGGATACCGCGTTAATACCGCTCGAAAACCTGTGGCTGTAGCCGCGGTTTGCGGGTGGTATTAACCCTTTTTCGGCCGCTAGCAGGGGTTAAAACCGCACCGCTAGCGGCCAAATACCTCTGCAATCCCGACGGTATAGCGCCGCTAAAAATAGCGGCGCTATACCGCCACCGCCCCCACCGCCCCAGTGTGAAACCAGCCTTCTAGGCTGTGACTGAAAAGAAAACAAACTACAAGGCTCCATGCACACTGGTTTAAAAAAAAAAAAAAAAAAAACGCCTGTTCCCTTGGCAGAATAATACACTCATATAGAGCGTTTTTTTTTTTTTTTTTTCATTATTATTATTATTATTATTATTATTTATTTATAACAAAGAAACTGGTCTGCATGGACCACAACAGTAAAGTAATTAAGTCAATATTGTTACAGAAATTGGTACATATACATGGAACATACAACATTGTCAGTGACGTAGACATCAATCATTACACTATTGGGTATGTTTCTACAAAAGAAAAAAGTAAATGGAGTGGTAGGCGGTTATGAGTCGAACTCTCCTTGGGGGTAAAACCCCTGCGGACAGTAGTATCCCATCAAGGTTGTAGAGTGGTTCCGTATGTTAGTATGATATAAGACGGAGTATCTTAGCCCCGCTGGTCCAGCTTCCCTTCAGAGCGTTTTTTTTTTACATAGGCGAGTTTAGGAGAGTTTTGCGGTCTGAGGAAGCTCCAATCAGAAACGCAAACCAGAAGGTTTTTTTTCCTACGTCTAAACGTTGAGCTTAAAATATGCCTGTAATTTTCCTAATGTACATGGACACATAGGATAACATTGAGCTGCTTCTACAGGCAAAACACAAAACTCCTGTAGAAGCAAAGTTTTTTTAAAGTGGAAGTAAACCCTCCTATCATTTTCAGGCAAGGAAGCTGCCATCTTGGCCTCTGTTTAATTTTCAACTGCCATGATGCTGCACATGTGATCAGTTATGACACCAGCCATTGGATGGTTTGACAGTTTGGTTGAGAGCACAACCAATGTGACAGTTGGCATTCCCGGCATGCCGGGAATGTAACTGCTTTTTGAAACTGTTAAATCGATGGGTTTACTTCCGCTTTAAGCCAGTGTGCATTGAGCCTAAACTTTGCAAACCTTTTGTTTTGATACACTTAGAATGCATTTCGTTAATATAAAAGCTAAATTGAACTTTACCAAAGTTGCCCAGTGCTTTTTAAATGCTTTGCCATTTCTTGCTGAACACAGTGCTCTTTGGACTAGAGAATATATGTTTGAAAAATGTCTAAAGTACTTAACCTTATCTGTCTACATTGTGGCAGGATTTTCATCACTACAGCCTATGCAAGCTCCCAAAACTCTACTTTGGATTCTCCTTGTTGCAATTTCTAAGTGTATAAAGCAAAACTTGGTCTAATAACAATATGAACATATATTTGTTCAAGCCTTCCCCCTCTTTGAGTAGTCTGGAATGACCCCCTAAATAGTTTTGTAGCCTAATATTTAAAATGAAATACTTGGCTTATTGTGGAGAAGAAAAATAGTCGGGGCCAGTCAATTTAGTCTTTTCTTGAAATCATTTACTCAGCAAACTCTGAACAGATGTTTAGGGGCACAGGATACCCAAAAAGACAAGATAGTTTAGGAAGAGTAATCACTGTCTGTTGTTAAAAGCCAAACTTATGTTCTTCCTTTCTTAACCACTTGCCGCCCGCCCTATAGCGGATTGACGGCGGCAAAGTGGTTTTAAAATCCTGACTGGACGTCATATGACGTCCTCAGGATTTTAAGCCGCTGCGCGCCCCCGGGGGCGCGCATCGCGGCGATCGTTGTTGCAGGGTGTCAGTCTGACACCCCGCAACACCGATCTAGGTAAAGAGTCTCCAACGAAGACTCTTTACCACGTGATCAGCCGTGTCCAATCACGGCTGATCACATGTAAACAGGAAAAGCCGGTAATCGGCTTTTCCTCACTCGCGTCTGTCAGACGCGAGTAGAGGAGAGCCGATCGGCTGCTCCTCTGATAGGGGGGGTTTGTGCTGATAGATTATCAGCACAGCCCCCCCCCGAGGAAGCGCACACTGGACCACCAGGGATGCCACTGGACCACCAGGGATGTCCATTACCAGGTATGCCTCCCTAGACCACCAGGGATGCCAATCAGTGCCCCTAATGGATGCCAATCAGTGCCCCTAATGGATGCCAATCAGTGCCCACAATGGGCATCACTGATTGGCAGGCATTATTGTTTGGCACTGATTGGCATCCATTAACACATTACAGTGCCACCTATCAGTGCCCATCCATGCCACCTATCAGTGCCCATCCATGCCCATCCGTGGCACCTATCAGTGCCCATCCATGCCATCTATCAGTGCCCATCCGTGTCACTTATTGGTGCCCATCTGTGCCGCCTATCTGTGCCCATCCATGCCGCTTATCTGTGCCGCCTATCTGTGCCCATCTGCGCCGCCTATCGGTGCCCTTCCACGCTGCCTATCGGTGCCCATCCGCGCTGCCTATCGGTGCCCATCCGCGCCGCCTCATCGGTGCCCATCAGTGCCGCCTTATCAGTGCCCATCAGTGAAGGAGAAAACGTACTTATTTACAAAGTTTTGCAACAAACAAAAAAAATATGTTTTTTTTCAAAATTTTCTTTTTTTTTTTTAATTATTTTAGCAGAAAATAAAAATCGCAGAGGTGATAAAATACCACCAAAAGAAAGCTCTATGTGTGGGAACAAAATGATAAAAATTTAGTTTGGGTACAGTGTAGCACAACCGTGCAATTGTCATTCAAAGTGCAACAGCGCCGAAAGCTGAAAATTGGTCTGGGCAGGAAGCTGTATAAGTGCCCTGTATGGAAGTGGTTAAAGCGGAGTTCCACCCATTTAAAAGTCAGCAGCTACAAAAAGTATAGTAATTTTAATAAACTTTAAATAAACTTTAACTTTAATAAGCAGACACTGACCTGTCCTATGGTCCAGGGATGCGTCCGCCCGAAGCCTCGCTCCTCTCCCCCTCCTCTCCACGGTGCCGGCATTGTAAGTGTGGGCACCCGGCTGTGACACCTTGCTGCTTCACAATCGGGGTGCGCACTGCGCATGCGCGAGTCACGCTGCACGTTGTGTTTGGAAAGACCTGCTAAGCACAGAAAAAATTAACAAAGCTCAAGCTGGTTACAGTCTAGCAGCAAAAACAATACTAAATTTACCTAGGGATACTCCAGCTTAAGACTGGGTCCCACATTATAAACATAACTGTCAAACGTTCTAAAACATTCACCAGCAGCGACATAAATCGTTAACGGAACAGAAGCTGATCTTGGGAGGATGAATTATGCATTAGAACATGTGGACTTTTACTTACCCTGTGATCTAAATGCTTTATCTTGGAAGTTTGTTTGGAACAACACCTAAAACTTTTTTAATGTATTTTTTTGGACAAAGTGGAGAAGGGTTTACCTGTCTGTGAATGTAATACATTGCACTTCCTAAGACAAAACCAAGTGCGTGAGTCATTTACATTAAAACCTTGGATTGGGAGCGTAATTTGTTCCGGAAACATGCTTGTAATCCAAAGTACTTGTATATCAAAGCAAATTTCCCCGTAAGAAATAATGGAAACTCAGATGATTTGTTCCACAACCATTTTTAGTCTTTTAGTTATAGTCCATATAAAAAGATTATAGCAATAGCATCCACAAATGGCAGCCTCCACAAGGGGATTAGGCCTCATGCCCACTGGCGTTTTTACAGCTGCGTTTTTGAGCGTTTTTTACAGCTTAAAAACGCCTGTCCATGTTATTGTAAATATTTTTTTTTTTTTTTTTGAAAAAAAAAAAAAAAACGTCGGAGCTAAAAACGCGACCGCGCGTTAGTGCGCGTTTTTTTGCGCGTTAGTGCGCGTTAGTGCGCGTTTTGGCGCGTTTTTTGACGCTCGCGTTTTTTCCTGCCTAGTTCTGACGCTGAGGAACGCACTGGCCCTGGGTTTTTTTTACAGCTTACAAACGCCTATGCTCTTTACAGCTCAAAAACGCCTAGGTGGGCATGAAGCTATAGACTAACATGGACAGGCGTTTTTAAGCTGTAAAAAACGCTCAAAAACGCGGCTGAAAAAACGCCCGTGGGCATGAGGCCTAAGAAGCAAAATGCAGCAGGCGCTAAGTACAGTGTATAAAAGAGAAGAGAGGCGCCTCTAAGTGTAGCAATATGATTACATTTAATGAAGGTACAACATTTAGCAACTCACATGGTTAATGGTTAAAAGAGGCACATCTAAGTATGCAGACATCTGGAGTAAAACTGTCGAACATAGACTGTCCTCCGCACCACCGGCTCCCGCCACTGTCAGTCTGTAATCGTGACCAGGAAGACTGCCCTGCAGTAGAGCGATTTGAAAGCGAGGCTTGAAGCACTCGTGGAAGGGGTGACGTTGATGGTGGTGCGGAGGATAGTCTATCTGGACAGCTTTACCCCGGATTCCTGCATACTTAGATGTGCCTGTTTTAATCATCAACCATGTGAATTGCTAAATGTTGTACCTTCATTAAATGTAACCATATTGCTACACTTAGAGGCGCCTCTCTTCTCTTTTATACCCAGTTGTGAAATTAGGCTACTTGTATATCAGAACATCGCTTGTATATCAAGTCAAAATTTATTTACAAATTTTGCTTGTCTTGCAAAATGCTCTCAAACCAAGGTTTTATTGTAGATGCAAAGTAACAGCTGAGAAAGATGCTGTGTACTCATTGGATCAATGAATTAATTGAGCCAGGTGAGGACATAGGCAGCCTCTAAGTTTATGGCATTATATTACAACATCTTGCAAAATCTACATTACCCAGGACAAAATGTTCTGCTTATTTTGTGGTTTGCTCCTCTTCCTGATATGTAACCTACATCTCACTAAGTACAAGGTGTTTTCACACACTTCCTAAACTTAAATAGAAAGAGAAAACAGTGTAGTTTAAATGATTTATTAAGGAAGGAGTGTTATACACTTGGCGGAAGTGTCTTATTTGTGTATATGAGTTACAAACAAATTGTGAGAACTTGCAAATATCATTTAGCATAATGAAATGGTTACATATCGTATGCAGTTAGCTATCAATATACGGGTACTTATTATTTAAAGCACAATGGAATCAGTGAAACATACAGAGCTGTATTTTCAAGAGTAATTGCATGTTTGCACTCAGGTAGTGTATGTTTTATTCATTCTATTAAGATACCTCCATAGATATTAATACCTGCAGAAAATGCAGAAATAAAAAAGCCATCAAGGTTCAGTAGTTATTTTGGCTCAGGTGTTTGCCTAAGCCATGACTTATGCCGCGTACACACGGTCGGAAATTCCACCAGCAAAAGTCTGATGTGAGCTTTTGGTCGGAAATTCCGACCGTGTGTATGCTCCATCTGACCTTTGCTGGCGGAATTTCCGCCAGCAAAAGATTGAGAGCTGGTTCTCAAATTTTCCGACGGAAAAAATTCCTATCGGAAAATCAGATCGTCTGTAGCAATTCCGACGCGCAAAATTCCGACGCATGCTCGAAAACAATTTGACGCATACTCGGAAGCATTGAACTTAATTTTCTCGGCTCGTCGTAGTGTTGTACGTCACCGCGTTCTTGATGGTTGAAAGTCCAGAGAACTTTTGTGTGACCGTGTGTATGCAAGCCAAGCTTGAGCGGAATTCCGTTGGAAAAACCATCCAAGGTTTTTCCGACCAAAAATCCGATCGTGTGTACGCGGCATCACAGGTTTATTATGGCAAAACAGGCAAAAACATACAATAGCTTAGAGCAATCAAATAAAACTGATCTGAAAACTGACATTTGGTTGATTACTATGAGGAACATTCATAATAGAGAGTGGATTTTGATATCCATTTGCCACTATATACTGCAACGTTGGTCCATACTACAGTCTGCATTTTACAGCCCATTCATGAAATGCAGGCCACTGTGTAGCCTGTGGCATTCTTTCTGCTTAAGACAACAGAGTAAATTCTGTTACTGATGAAAAGACAGTGACAGTTACAGGCAATGTGACCAGACTATCCTCCTGGCATTTTTATTTATTTATTACAGGTACTTACATAACACCATCAATTTACACACTGCAGGATTAGGGGTTGTTAGCTCTCGTAGTAGATGTGTTTTTTCAGTGATGCAAGCCAGTCAGGAACTCTGTTTAAGGGCATGGTAGCCCATGTTTATTTAAAAGCACAAAAGTTCACAAGTACATCTGTAGTATTCACAGGGGGGTTCCACCATCCCTGTCTCTTGCATACTTAACAGTTTAGCCTTGTAGCTTTACCTTCTTGCTATCCAGGCCTTTAGCCTTGGGTCTGCTCCTCAGACCCAAACAGTTTCCAAGAGTTTAAGCTTTCTCCTTGCTTACCCCTGGTCAGCACCTTTGTTGCTGTATCACTAATGATGTCTGCCTCCTGCAGACATGCACCACCTCTGACTCCACTCAGAGGTTGAGAGTCCACCTGACTCCCATGCACACAGACTTCCTCTCTGTTGGGTGGAGCCCTGATCCATAATCACCTCTGACTCCACTTCAGAGGATGAGAGTCCACCTGACTCCCATGCACACAGACTTTCTCTCTGTTGGGTGGAGCCCTGATCCATAATCATGTCAGAACTAAATAGCCCAAGACACAGCTGTTCCATCAGCGTGTCTTTCTTTACCAAATCTGGCATAAACCAACACTCTTGAAGGTCACACAAAGTCGCACCCTCATAACACATACAGTACATATATTATACATTCACATCAGTCCCTGCCCTCAGGGAGCTTACAATCTAAGGTCCCTAACTCACATTTATACATACACACTCGCTGCTATATATTGCATTGTTGGTCCATACTACAGTCTGCATTTTACAGTCCATTCATAAAATGCAGACCACTGTGTAACCCCATGCCATTCTTTCTGCATAGGACAACAGAGAGAATTCTGTGACTGATGAAAAGACAGTAAGGTCCCTAACTAACATTCATATGTAGCGGGTGTCAAATTTAGTGGGGTGTATCTGGGCCATAGATGGCCCAGATACATTGATTTTAGGGATTTATGGACACTTTGGAGTGTGGGAGGTAAGAATAGTGTTATGTTCCCTGCGGTCCCTAGGTGGCGCTGTCACCTGGGACCAGGGTTGAACTGCCATTCTAGAGCCGTGCCCTTTTTTTCCTCTCGCAGTGGTGGTACGGCGGGGAGGGGAACCCGCTTTGCCTGCTGGGAGAGGATATAAAGGGGGGCGGACATCTTGAGCACGAGGTCCATTCCCCAGGCACCTTCGGCCTGGGGGCTGCTGCGGTTTGTCCGTGCCCAGGCGCCCTTGGCCTGGGCGCGTGGAGTCGAGTTCCATCCCAGGCACCTTCAGCCTGGGGTGAGGTACTTTACAGGGAGGCCTGGGGCCCAGTACCTTTGACTGGGTCCCGCGAGGGCGAAGCATTCCTAAGGTGCCCCCGGTATTGGGTGCCTGAATCCAGGGCGTAAGGGACCGGAGACGTGACCTCCCCGAAGAGCCAGCGCAGCATTTGCTGGTGCCGGTGGAGGCCTCTGGTGACCGTCCGGATGGATGTCTTCCTCTGACAGGGGTCGTTTGTTCTAAAGAAGGTACTTCATGTTCTCATGGTCTGTGGCAGAGACCCATCTTCATCAGGTCAGTGGCAGGCCTCATCCAAGGCCTGTGGCAGGGGCCTCAACGTTCACCCAGGTCTGTGGCAGGGACCAAATTCACAGTCGGTGGCAGAGACTGTGCGCCAAGCCTGTTTGCACTAAACAGAACAGGAGAAACCTATTCATTAGTTGTGCCTGGACCTACTCTTCTCTACACCTTGTCTGTTCTTTTAAAGTTCAACCAGCCTACCGATTGATCAAAGCAAATAAAACAGAGTTGGACTTTTCATGGTGTGGAACTCGTGTTACTGGAAGCTAAGTGTCCCTGTCAGTGACAGTTGCAATCATTCTCCACAGGAGAAGCTGAGGCTCCGGCCTAGAACACAGACCCGAAGGTAAACGGTTTAGCTCATATCTCTGCATACTACATCAGAGAGCCGAGCTGGTGGTGTGCATCTTCCTCCCTTCTCCCAGATACCCCTAGAAGAGTAAAACCAGCCACAGAGAGAGGGGAGAAGGTGGGAGAAGACTGCTACACATACATACACAATTAACCTTCCAGCTTGTCTTTGCAGTGTAGAAGAAAACCGGAAAACCCACGTAGGCACAGGGAGAACATGCAAGTAGTGCCATGGTTAAGATTCAAACCAACAACCCTAGTTCTGCCAGGTGAATGTGCTACCCACTTAGACACTGTGCTGTTTACAACCATTCATTTTAATTACAGTATATTAACTTTGGAGTCACAAAGCAAGTGAAGTGGCAATGCACGTATGTAAAGCAAACCACTGTGCTTTATCAATGAGTGGTACCGTTTTTTTCGGCAGTATACCCATCGTATAACCATAAAGCTGCTTTATAAATGGCCCCTGTTACTTTATTTCTTTTTCGTACATCACGGGACACAGAGCGACATAGTCATTACTAATGGGTTATATAGATACCGTCAGGTGCTGGCACTGGCAACTTCCAAAACCGGAAGTACCCTCCCCTATATAAGCCCCTCCCATCCGGGAGCACCTCAGTTTTTTGCCAGTGTCTAAGGTGTTGGCCAAGAAGAAACATGTGTTTTTCACTGAGCTTGCGTACAGGTTCTTTTGGGCCTCAGTAAGCTATTCCGGATCCGACCAAAAAAGCTTCATAGCTAAACGGTCGGTACCCGGGCCTTGCAGAGAAGAGCAAGGTTTTGCCTGTAATGCTTCTCTTAGGAGAGCTGGACCCTGGGATCCAGAGCTCTGGTCATACCCACGACCAAGATGTTTTCTGTGCAGGGTGCTATACAGGTCCAGGGGAGTGGAATCCTTGGGAACCCGGTCCCTGAAGGTTTGATTACAATGCCTGCCGTGATAGGTGAAGTTTGGGCTTTTGTGGACCAAACAAAGCCCTGCGGCGGGGAACAGGTAAGTGGGGGCCCCCAGGAACTTGGTTCTATTGGGGGACCCCCAAGCCTAATTTGTCTTTCTGTCTGTTACCTAATGGTATTCCCGCAAAATTCTGTGCATGCCTGTAACTACTAAAAAAAATGTAATAATTTTTAATGGTGGTCAAGAAAAATAAAAATAAAATAAAAATGTTTTTATATATATTTAATATATTAGACTGCGGTACCTGTGTTTGTCCACTAGAGGCCGCTGTGGAATGTTTTCTTGTCATGTGGACTAGCTTCTTCTCAGCAGAGCAAAGTCCAGGCAGATGGTGAGTTCTCTTATAGGAAACTGCTTCCTCTGCCATGTTGCAGTGTTTGTCCATCCCCCGGCCTGCGGCAAAGAGGGGCCCTGGCTCCTGTCCCTTGTTACCATATTTGAAATTAGCGCCGAAGGCGCACGTGCCCGCGCGCGTGCGCGTGCACGCGCCTCTATATATAGAGGTGAGCCGGGAAAGGGGGCGGAGCCTGGGGGATGACGCTCTGTGCGCGCCGCAGCGCTTCTGCGCATGTGCGGGCGTCCCAGCAGTTTTAAAAAAACCACAATATTGTAGTGAGCTGGCTATGAAGTACAGAGACAGAGCTGGCAACATTTAAAGGCATACAGCAAGCGGTTGATACAGGCATCCCCTAGAAAGGCACATTAGTAGACACCAACTGTGATATAGCAGCAATTGTGCTAGACTATTCTCAGTAAAAGTGGTGTATTACGGCTGGAATGCCTCAGCTTTAGGCTTAGGAATATGCCGTCCAGAAGCTCCGGAACTGAATCTTCCAGGAAGCGAAGGGGGTCTCATCGGGCTCTGAGGATCTTGGGCATACTTCTGCTGCACCAGTCTCCCCTGAAGTTCAGAGGTAAGTGACCGTAGAGACCCCGCAGGGGTACTTGGTACTGCGGCTGTCCTCAGTCACCTGCTCCTGTGTATGTAACAGAGGAGGTTTTTTTCCTCAGCTCTGGGAGGATTAGAGAGAGATTGTCAACATTTATCGCTGCCTCCCTGTCAGGGAAAGCACGCCCGATCTCCGTCTCCTCCTTCAGAGTGCCTGTTAGCAGAGCAACAGTCCCATACAGGGATCGACCTGCCTGAAGGGGATCAGGATGAGGTTGATTCTGTTATAGAGGAATCAACAGTGGGGGAACCTTTTCTCAGCATCTCAAGCTGAAAGATTATGGGTTCAGTCTCTGACTAACATGGTCCGATCAGCATTTAAAAATGCACCTTGCGGAACCATCAACCACTACTGTATCCTCGTTGGGGTCGCTAGAAGCCCCCAGACTGTCTGTTCTTTTCCACTTCACCCTTTACTGAAAGGGCTCATTTACCAGGATTGGGAATGTCCTGAGAAAATATTTATTCCCCCAAGAGATTTCCGGTGGTCTATCCCATGGAGGATAAGTTCATCAAAAAAAAAAAAAATGGAAGGTCCCTACAGTGGACGCAGCCATCTCTTGTATGTATAAATCACTGACATGTCCAGTGGATAATGTCCAAATGTTCAAGAACCCAATAAATAAAAGATTGGAGTCCTTATGAAAATCTGCTTGGTGATACAACCAGCAGTAGCAGCTATTGGGGTCTGCTAAGCAGTGAAGGATCAGTTGAAACAGGTCTTGAGGGACTTGACAGATCAGCAGGCTTTGCCCTAGCTGATCTACCTAGAGCCTTAGGCTTTGCGGTTGACGCCATAGAGGATTCAGTCCATCAGGCCTCCCGCCTTACGCTGTCTATAGTACATACGCGTAGGCTCCTATGGCTCAAAAACTGGTCTGCTGAAGCTCCCTGTAAAGAATGGCTGGTTAGCGTCCCATTTCATGGTGAACGCTTATTCAGGGAAAACCTGGACAAATATATCCAGAAAATTTCCAGCGGTAAAAATACGCTCTTGCCGGTTAAAAGCAGAGTTAGAGGTCCCTCTTTAAGAGGCCTGCTTCTCCAGTCCCTGGGGCATCGGCTGTGTAACAGTTCCGACGGCCTCCTCGGTCAAATCCCGGGGGTAAAAAACAGGGACAGTAGCAGGGTAATGAGAAACCCTGGGTCAGGGGAGGTACAAAACCTCCCCCAAAGTTAAATTCATTGAAGCCTCCACTCAGTCGGGTGGGGGGAGGACTCCAGTTGTTCGCAAGAGACCTGGCGGGACACGATCAAGACAGATAGGTGCTCTCCGCAGTAGGTTTGGGATACAGTTTGGAGTTAAAAGACTCTCCTCCTTCCCATTTTTGAGGTCAAACGTGCCAAGGGATCCCCGGAAGAGAGAGTCCCTCCTGTTGGCACTAGAACAACTATTGTTCCAAGGAGTAATTATGGAGGTTCCCCTGGAAGAATGAGGGTTCGGGTTTTACTCAAACCTCTTTACAGTCCCGAAGCAAACGCGGACGGGAGGCCCATATTAATTCTAAAAGGGCCATACAAATTCCTGTATATCAGGTCTTTCCGATGGAGTCGATCCGATCGGTGGCCACTGCCCTACAAGGGGAGGATTGGTTAGCCACGATCGACATCAAAGATGCTTATTTGCACATTCCCATCTTTCCAGTCCACCAAAAATTTCTACGCTTTGCAGTAGAAGGGCGCCATTTTCAGTTCAGAGCCTTACCCTTTTCGGTTTGGCCACAGCACCACGAGTGTTTACAAAAATTCTGGCCCTTTATTGGCCAATCTAAGAACACAAGGTGTAATGATAATGGCATATCTGGATGACTTGTTGCTGATAGACCACTCAGTGAAAAAACTAGACGTGGTCGTTCACAAGACAATCAGGTATCTGGAATCTCACGGTTGGATTATCAACCGAGACAAGTCAGCCCTAAAAATTCAAAAGTCTGGAATACTTGGGGCTAAGGTTGGATTCAGGCCAGAGAAAAATATTCTTGCCTCGAGGAAAGGTGTTGTCTTTGAAAGATTTGATCCACTTAGTGGGTACAAAAAAGACAGCCGTCCATACGCCTGTATATGAGGCTGCTGGGAAAAATGGTGGCATCATTCGAAGCAGTACCCTACGGTCAATTCCATTCAAGGAATTTGCAAGGGGCCATACTGTCAGCCTGGAACAAAAAAATTCAGGCCTAGACTTACAATGTCCTTGTCCCCTTCCGTTCGCAAGAGCCTCCGTTGGTGGTTGGTTTCCCAGAATCTGGAAAAAAGGAAATCCTTCAGTCCGATTTCTTGGGAGGTGGTCACTACAGATGCCAGCCTTATAGGCTGGGGAGCAGTACTGGAGCAATAGTCTCTCCAGGGCAGATGGTCGGATGCAGAAAAGGCCCTGCCCATCAATCTCTTAGAGATACGAGCAGCCCGGTATGCCCTAGTAGCATGGACATCCAAACTCCAAGGGTCCCCTGTCAGACAATGCCACAGCAGTGGCATATATCAATCATCAGGGGGGCACCAGGAGTCGTGCAGCCCAGAGGGAAGTAAATTACATCCTGAAATGGGCAGAAAAAATATGTCCCAGCCATATCTGCGGTATTCATTCCAGGAGTGGAGAAGTGGAAGGCGGACTTTCTAAGTCGCCAGCAATTAGGCCCAGAGGAAGGGTCCCTTCACCCCGAGGTTTTCTGGACAATATGTCAGCGGTGGGGAACATCGGATGTAGATCTTCTAGCATCCAGATTCAACGCAAAGGGGGACAGGTTTGTCTCTCGGACAAGGGATCCCCTAGCTTGCGGCTCGGATGCCCTAGTGTTCCCTTGGGATCAGTTCAAGCTGATATATGCATTCACACCGCCACAATGGTTACCTCGATTACTCCGCAGAATCAGGGTAGAAAAGAAACCAATGATTCTGGTGGCTCCAGCGTGGCCCCGAAGAGCGTGGTACGTGGAGATTGTAAAATGTCAGTGGGGAGTCCTTGGACTCTCCCACATCGTCCGGACCTGCTTTCGCAAGGACCGATATACCACCCTTCCTTACCAGCCCTAGGTTTGACGGCCTGGCTATTGAAGCCCACATTCTAAAAAAGAGAGGGCTCTCTAATTCTGTGGTATCTACCATGATCAATGCCAGGAAGCCGGTATCCAGGCAGATCTACTATAGAATCTGGAAGGCGTACATCGCCTGGTGTGAAGCCAAGAAATGGCATCTACGTAAGTACGTAATAGGTAGGAGTCTGGACTCCCTACAATGGGCTGTAGATAGGAAGCTTGCCTTGAGTACTATCAAGGGTCAGATTTCGGCCTTGTCAATATTTTTTCAAAGGCCCTTGGCTTCGCATTCACTAGTCAAAGCCTTTATACAAGGAGTGATGCGTATTAGTCCTCCGGTTAATATTCCCATATGTCCATGGGATCTAAACTTGGTTCTGTCGGTTCTACAGAAACAACCATTTGAACCATTACAGCATATTTCCTTGGTGCTTCTCACCAGGAAATTGATTTTTCTAGTAGCCATTTGTTCGGCTAAAAGAGTATCGGAATTAGCAGCTATGTCCTGTAAGGAGCCATATCTGGTTATCCATAAGGACAGAGTAGTGTTACGTCCTCATCCAGCCTTTCTTCCTAAGGTGGTATCGAGGTTTCATTTGAACCAAGATGTGGTTCTTCCTTCTTTTTTCCCCAAACCTACTTCGGTAGAGGAAAAGTTATTGCATTCTTTGGATGTAGTAAGAGCAGTTAAAGCTTATCTAAAAGCCACTGCTCAGATTCGCAGAACGGATACTTTGTTTATTCTGCCGGAAGGCCCCAGAAGGGGTCAGGCAGCGTCAAAATCTACTTTAGCCAAGTGGATTCGACAGGTCATAATACAAGCCTATGGCTTGAGAAATAGACCGCCTCCGTTCAAAGTTAGGGCGCACTCCACGAGAGCAGTTGGAACTTCATGGGCAGTGCATCACCAGGCCTCCCTGGCTCAAATCTGTAAGGCCGCAACATGGTCTTCAGTACACACGTTTACTAGGTTCTACCAGGTGGACGTTAGAAGTCAGGAGGATGTCGCCTTTGGGCGCAGTGTGTTGCAGGCCGCAAAAGATCCTCATGTCTGATAGCGCTCAGCTTATATATGGTGTATCCCCCCCCTCATTTGGCATTGCTTTAGGACATCCCATTAGTAATGACTATGTCGCTCTGTGTCCCGTGATGTACGAAAAAGAAAATAGGATTTTTATAACAGCTTACCTGTAAAATCCTTTTCTTGGAGTACATCACGGGACACAGAGCTCCCACCCCTCTTTGGGGACACTTATTGCTTTGCTACAAAACTGAGGTGCTCCCGGATGGGAGGGGCTTATATAGGGGAGGGTACTTCCGGTTTTGGAAGTTGCCAGTGCCAGCACCTGACGGTATCTATATAACCCATTAGTAATGACTATGTCGCTCTGTGTCCCGTGATGTACTCCAAGAAAAGGATTTTACAGGTAAGCTGTTATAAAAATCCTATTTTTTGCACTGCATTAGTGAACAATCCAATGGCGAAACTACCAGGGTTGCAGCAGTCGCACTTGCGACTGGGCCCTGGCATTCCGCCACTGAGAGGGGGCCCCAGCGGGGTTGCTATTTGTAGGTCTCTGAGCTGAGAGCATGTCTCTCATACAGCTCACAGCCGTCATTGAAAGTTCTCCCTCTCTCCTCTTTTGAACGAGCCACACGGGATGAGAGAGGAGACAGCTGATCTGCTCCATCTCCAACCCCCCCCTCACCTGTGTGTGCTCTGAGGGAAGTCAAGTGTGAAGCTAAATGAGAGACCCGCTCTTAGCTCAGAGACCTGCTGGGGAGGCAGGCGGCATTGATCGATGAGCACTGATAGGAGGTACTAATGGGCACTGATAGGCTGTACTGATGGGTGGCACTAATGGGCATTGAACACTGATAGGCAGCACTAATAGACACTGATAGGCAGCATTGATGGGCACTGATAAGTTACACCGATGAGCACTGATAAGTGGCACTGATAGGAGGTACTGATGGGCACTAATAGGTGGCACTGATGGGCATTGAGCACTGATAGGCACAGCACTAATAGACACTGATAGGCAGCATTGATGGGCACTGGTAAGTTGCACTGATGTGCACTGATAAGTGGCACTGATAGGCAGCACTGATGGGCACTAATAGGTGGCACTGATGGACATTGGGCACTGAGAGGCAGCACTAATAGACACTGATAGGCAGCATTGATGGGCACTGATAGGTTGCATTGATAGGCAGCACTGATGGGCACTGATAGCCTGCACTGATGAGTACTGATAGGTGGCACTGATGGGTGGCACTGATGGGCATTGAGCACTGATACGCAGCACTAATAGACACTGATAGGCAGAATTGATGGGCACTGATAGGTTAGACTGATAGGCAGCACTGATGGGCACTGATAGGCTGCACTGATGACCACTGATAGGTGGTACTGATGGGCATTGAGCACTGATAGGCAGCACTAATGGACACTGATAGGCAGCATTGATGGGCACTAATAGGTTGCACTTATAGGCAGCACTGATGGGCACTGATAGGCTGCACTGATGAGCACTGTTAGGTGACACTGATGGGCATTTGGCACTGATAGGCAGCACTAATAGACACTGATATGCAGCATTGATAAGCACTGATAGGTTGCACTGATGAGCACTGATAGGCGGCACTGATGGGCACTGATGGGTGGCACTGATGGGCATTGATGGGCATTGAGCACTGATAGGCAGCACTAATAGTAACTGATAGGCAGCATTTGCAAGCACTTTTGGCACTGAGAGGTGGCACTGATAGGCAGCGTTAATGAGCACTGATAGGTGGCACTGATGGGCATTGAGCACTGATAGGCAGCACTGATGGGCACTGATAGACACTTATAGGCAGCATTGATGAGCAATGATAGGTGGCACTGATAGGCGGAATTGATGGGCATGGATAGGCGGCACTGAAATGCAGCACTGATAAGCGGCATTAACGAGTACTAATAAGTGGCACTAATAGACTGCTGATAACCAGCAAGTCTGTTTACACGTGATCAGCTGATCACATGGAAAGGGTCGCTGTGATTGCACTGGATGCACGTCCCGGGGGATACGTGGGAGGCAGGGTTCTGGGAGGATGTTAATGGATGCCCTCCCAAAATTGGAAGCCTGGGGCTCAGATAGAAGGGTGAGTTAGGGGGGCCCATCATGGTTTCTTGCACCAGGGACCTGAAGGTTCTAGTTACGCCTCTGCCTGCAAGCACTGCACACAGCTATGATAACTCATAACATCCAAGTACATGTTTATTTTTCATTGGTTTAGATCTATTTACGCACAGTAATGTGTTGCTATGGGTTACTGAAATGCATAAACTGATCTCTGCTTCAATATTTATTTATTTAAATAGTGATTGTTTATACTACACATTTCTTTAGTAACTAAATGTCACACAGTAATGCCTGGTACACACGTTTTTTTTTTTTTTTTTGCATGCTAATCTCATGAAGAGAAAACTGAAGCCCTGTACACACGTTCGGTTTTACCGATGAAAACAGTCCGATGGACTTTTTTCATTGGACAAACCGATCGTGTATGGGACCCATCAGTCTTTTTTCCATCGGTTTTAAAAAATAGAACATGTTTTAAATTTTTCCGATGGATCAAAAACCGATAAAAAATTCTGATTGTCTATGGGCAAGTCCATCGGATAAAAAACCCACGCATGCTCAGAATCAAGTTGATGCATGCTCAGAAGCATTAAACTTAATTTTTCTCGGCTCATCGGAGTGTTTTACGTCACCGCGTTTGGAACAGTCGGTTTTTTGACTGATGGTGTGTAGGCAAGACTGATGGAAGTCAGCTTCATCGGATTTCCGATGGAAAAAAACATCGGATTAGAATCCATAGGATATCCGATCGTGTGTACGAGGCTTTAGAGTTTAGTAAAGTTACAAACTTTGTGAGGTAATTGGTTCTAGTGTATTTGTATTGCATTTTCAAAGACAGCTGGGCTGATTAAATGAAATTTGTACAATCTGGTATCGGAGGAGAAACATTTTTGTGCTTGTCCCATACGATAATTTTGAATGAATTGTTGTAATCGGCTCTCAAAAGCTGTGTACTAATGATCAGATTATCATACAATCGCTTCGAAAGAGGTATTTTTCATATGATTTTCTGATTGTGTGTACGGGCTGTTAGGGGTGTATCCACTTTAATATGCAAAATAAAGATTCAGTTATCATTCCCTGTGTTGCTTCTCTGCATGTTGCTGTAAGACAGGCCATATATCAGCGGGTTGTACAAAAGAAAATTTATTGATTCCCCCATCCACATCTAGCTCCCATGGAGCTATTATATTATGACAGCGGGAAGACTTTCCTGCCGTCAGAATACATTCATCAGCACCACCGACTATAGTGAGGGAAAATTTTCCAACAGGCTGGTTGTACAGAAGTTGATCAAGAGATGGATCTGTCCATAAATTCAGCTTTAGTTTCAGCTTTAGTTTCCTGCTGAATAGAGATTGGTCAAACACCCAGCCGGTTTGGTTCGCAGCAGAACTCCTGAACATAGCAAAAGTTCGGACCCAAACTCGGAACCCTATTGGAATCTATGGGGCCCGAACTTGGAAAATCAAAAGTCCCCATTTTTAAGGCTTATATGCAAGTTATTGGCCATAAAAAGCATATGGGGGCCTGGTTACTGCTCTGGGGGGGGGGGGGGCATGTACCAATGCAAAAAAAAAAACTTTTAAAAAGATTGCAGTAATTTCAATGATGCTTAATGTGAAACAAAAAAAAAATCCTTTAAATATAGTGCCTGGGGTGCCCTTAGTGTGCCTGTAAAGTGGCCCATCTGTCCCATGTATAGAACCTGCTGCAGAAAAACTGACTTTTATAAAGAAATAAAATGACATTTAAATTGCCGGAAATACCATTGCCATCCATACCAGGCCCTTTTGGTCTGTTGTGTATTTTAAGAGGAACCCCATGCCAAAATTAAAAAATGCCGTGGGGTCCCCCCAAAATCCATATCAGACCCTTATCCAAACATGCAGCCCGGCATTTCAGGAAAGGATGAGGACGAGCTAGCGCCCCCCCTCCTGAACGATACCAGGCCACATACTCTCAACATGGTGGGGGTGCTTTGGGGTGAGGGGGCTCTGCCACCCCCACCCCAAAGCACCTTGCCCCCATGTTGATGGGGACAAGGTCCTCTTCCCGACAACCCTGGGCTGTGGTTGTCGGGGTCTGCGGGCAGGGGGCTTATTGGAATCTAAAAGCCCCATTTAAAAATAGGGCCCCCAGATTCTGGCCCCCCTTATGTAAATGAGTATGGGGTACATAGTACCCCTACCCATTTACCAAAAAAGTGTCAAAAAGAAATACACACACACACACAGTTTTGACGATTTCTTTATTAAAAATTAAAAAAAACAATGTCCCACGGATGTAGATCCATCATCAGTCACGGAGCCGCTGCCACCGCCGGACCCAAAAAAATAAAAAAAATGCTCTGCTCGCAACGAAGGCTAACTGCCTACTGTAGGCTCTGCCATTTGACTGTTCTTATATTAGGTAAGGGGTTGAGCCACCTGTCAACAACACCTGGTGGCACTGCCCCTTGTGACATCATTGACCCAGCATGCATCAGTCAGTGACATCACAAGGGGGCATGGCCACTGGGTGACATCACTAGGTGGTCCCACCCCTTACCTATTTAAGAACTGTCAAACGGCAGTGCAGGCTTTTGGCGGTCAGCCTTTCTCACGGGTCTACATCGGGGGACATTGATTTTAATTTTTTTTAATAAAGGGATTTTTTTTTACACTTTTTTTGGGTGAATGAGTAGGATTATAATGTACCCCTACTCATTCACATGGGGGGGGGATCAGGGGGCCCCTTGTCAAAGGGGGCTTCCAGAATCCGATAAGCCCCCTATCCGCTGACCCCCACAAAACCACTGTCAGCAGGAAAGCCCACTGACAGCTGATGACTCATCCATTGTTAAAGATGCAGCGACCGGCTTCCCGAACCCGCTCCTTAAAAACAGCTATTCACTGTGCCCTGATTTGCTCAATCAGGGCTTAGAATGCACTCTGCAGGGCAGTGCATTGTGGGGCACGTGACGGGCAAACATCCTGCCCCAAACTTTTGCTCGGCCTGAATTGTACGTCCAACTCTACTGCTGAACAGCCCGAATTTCAATCCATCTATGGTCGGCTTAAAGTGGTTGTAAACCCACTTTTTTTTTTTCTTTTTGGCCAACCTGTAAGAGAAAGGCATAATGAGCTATTATGACTAGCATAATAGCTCATTATGTACCACTTACCTTAGATCGGGGCCCCCGAGGCAGTCCGCGTCCCTCTGTCCAGCCGCAGACATCACTGCGGCGATAGCCGGAATGTTACTTCCGGGTATCGCCGCACCAGCCAATCACAGCGCCGCTCCGGCGCTGTGATTGGCCGGAGCGGCGGAGACGTCACTCTGCGCATGCGCGCGAGAGCATTTTCATTCGGCTACGCCCAGCGATTGCTGGGAAGTAGCCGATTTTGTGAATGGGATTAACCCCATGAATGCGCCGTTGTCTACGGCGCGCATGCGCTGTAGACAGCGGCGCCTGTCTTTTTAGTAAATATCTCCTAAACCGTGTAGTCTAGGCTTACCTGTAGGTGCAAGTTGAAAAAGTGGGTTTACAACCACTTTAAAGCTAGTACACAATCTGACACTATTTGTAAACATTGCTAAAAGATTTGAATTACTGTATTTATTGGCGTATAACACTTTTTCCTGAAACTTCCCTCTTAAAGTTAGGGTGCGTGTTATACGCCTGTGCGTGTTATACGCCGATAAATACGGTAATCAGTTCAACCTATTTGATTTACTATAAAGTGAGCCTGGTGAATTGGTAAACTGCTACTTTTGGAGTGCCAAGTCACAAATTGACACACAGTACATTTTGTGATAAAGAAGCATTGAATGACTTTTTTCTTGCTGTGCATCAATTCAGAATTTCAATGAATAGGGGTCATTCACTTCTGCCTACATAGGCAGACACTGCTGGTGTCTCACATGGGATTGACTACAATTTAAAAAGGTTTTCTAACCTGATTTTTACCTCCTCCTCATACACAGAAAAAAGTGGGTGGCCAGCAGGTGCCAATCCAGCCACATCAAGGCACCATCATTTCATGTCCATGGGCAGCATAAGAGTTTACCTACAGGGGATGTTTTTAACTTCATAATCCTAATCCATTTAATCTTTTGTTAGTAATAACTTTAGTTGCTGTTTTGCACAAAATTGAGTCTCAAGTTTTAAGTACTTACTAATTAATGTGTTGGCTTCTTTATATAGAATCACATTTTAGAAAAGAAAAAAGACACTTGGCTAAGAAAAGGCTTAAAAAGGAAAGCAGCATACACACTTGAATAGCGAGGGTAATTGAAAAAAGGCTGATGACTTTTAATGCCATAATTCACTGCCATTAACGTGGCTGCTTATTATTGCCTCTCTGCATGAATGTTACAGTACAAACATTATTTTGTTATATCACTCGCTGTCAAATTTGCTAATTTGAAAAAAACCTTTTTTTTTTTTAACAATAACTATTAAATTGTATTTGGTAGCTTGTTTGCTGTGCAGACCGGCATTAGCTGTAAACCCACGTGGATTTATTGTGCTGCTTATGAAAGTAAAGCAAGGAAGAATTAGGTTGAGCTCCCTGCACGAGGATGCATTGTCTGGGCTTACATGTGACTGCGAGAACATCCTCTTCCAGACACTGCACATGTCTGTAGATTAGGAAAACAGCAAAACATTTGCCGTAGCTGTTTCCAATGAGCACAAATAATGCATTTCTGGTTGTTCTTTTTATTATTATAATTACATTTATACTGCTTTCAGAGTGCTTTTGAAATGGAACTCCCTTGCAGAGTATTTACAGAGGAAGAGAAAAGGACAACGGGGTGTGCTGGAATCATTAAACATTTACAATGCATATGCTACAATAACAATTCCCCTTTTTAATTAAACTTTGCAGTAAAAAACAAACATTATTACAATTTTGCACAGTGAGAGCAGTTGCTTGCTGTCATTGACTGCCGTTCTCCTATT
Organism: Rana muscosa; assembly: GCA_029206835.1. NCBI lineage: Eukaryota > Metazoa > Chordata > Amphibia > Anura > Ranidae > Rana > Rana muscosa. The sequence goes on from CM055121.1 coordinate 846,767,265, forward strand.
ACAGTTTCTGCACTATGTATGCCCATATTTGGAAGTTAGGCCAGGCGGTGGCCTCTTTGTGGTTGTCAATGAGAGTCAAGTGCTTTCCCTGAGGCGTAAAGGCTAACCATGTCCGAAAACAAGATTAGGCTTCCTATGGGAGTGAAATGTTCCTTAATTTGTGAGCAATAGCCAACCAAGTAGTAGATTGATTTATTTAGCTGCTCAAGCCACTTTACCAATTGTTTAGCGAATGATCAAACACTTACCCATTAAGGAAAATACGGGTTCTTCCTTAAAGTGGTTGTAAACCCCAGTCATGAAATTTGAACTAAGCACATATATCTGTAGTGTTTACTTATCTTTCTCCAAAGCTCTAGGTGTCATTTCTCTCTGGTGCTTTGTCCCTTTGTTATCAGCATGAGTCACTTCTGAGAAGTTTTCCCAACACATGAGATACATTTGTGTCGGGACGGGAGATAAGCACGTAGCTTGTCTTTTAGGAATACAGCTCTGCATGTTCCTTCGTTCCTTTGCCTATGTGGACAGGACAGGTGTGGTCCCTTTGCTCCAATCAGCTCTCACACACTGTAACTGCAGTTCTCCACCCCTCTTCTGTACTCCTCACAGATGAAGGATTTTTTTTTTAAATTGTTCACATTTGAAGGGTTGTAGACAAAAGAAGACTGCAAATAAATAAGTAAAACTTATGTAGGAGGATTTGTTTTATCTTTGTTTTATCTTTGTGTATCATCTGTGGCCAGTCACTTCAGTTCATATACGTGAGGGTTTACAACCACTTCAACCATTTAAGGACAGGAAGGATTTGCCCCCCTAATGACCAAGCCATTTTTTGCAATCAACTTTAGTACAACTAGGGTTGACACCTCATCCCTTTAAACTCGAACACATATTAAATACACAGGTTCTGAGGCTAATTTAATGCAGATAAGGCACGAGGTGAGTTTAATTACCACCTTAATTTGCCACAGAACCTGTGTAATTAATATGTGTTTTGCTTTATAGGGATGTGGTGGCAACCCCAAGTACTGTACAACCAGCCTGTTGGGATTATCTTGTGTGATCATTGTATTCTGGAGATAGGGGAAACCTCCTGCTGTCAGAATACAATAGCGCACCGGGAGGGAGGGATTACCTCATCAACTCTGACTGTGTTGATGGGGGAATCAAGCGATTTTCTTTCCTTCAACCTGTGCTGGAGTTTGCAGAAAAAATCATCAAAAATTTAAGCAGCAATTTTTAATTATTTTTTTAAGTGATGTGAATTGGGGCATATATAACACATATACAGTATAATAGGTGTTATTGCAACTTGGCTACAAAAGTAGACAGTTACACAGGACTAAAAACTAATCTTTTTGTGTAAATTGTGTAGATAACAGCTTTTGGAGCTAACTTCCTTAATGGAAACAAAATAAAGCAAAGTATGGTAAAACCTTGGAGTGCGAGCATAATTCGTTCTGGAAACATGCTTGTAATCCAAAGCACTTGTATATAAAAGCGAATATTCCCCATAAGAAATAATGGAAACTCAGATGATTAGTTCCACAACCATTTATTCATAAGTCCTTCAGTTTATAGTCCATATAAAAAGATTACAGCAATGTGATAGGTTGTGTAACCATAAAATGTCCATCCACAAATGGAAGCCTCCACAGGGGGATTAGAAGCAAAATCCAGCAGGAGCTACAGAGTATAAAAGAGAAGAGAGGCGCCTCTAAGTGTAGCAATATGGTTACATTTAATGAAGGTACAACATTTAGCAACTCACATGGTTGATAATTAAAAGAGGCACATCTAAGTATGCAGGCATACCGGGTAAAAGTTGTCCACATAAACCGTCCTCCGCACCGCCGGCTCTCACCGCTGTTAGTCTGCAATCATGACCGGGAAGACTACCCTGCAGAAGTGCGATTTGAAAGCGAGGCTTGATCCGCTCCTGGAGCGCAGCATGGAAGGGATGACGTCAATGGTGGTGAGGAGGATGGTCCATGTGGACAGCTTTACCCTGAATGCTTGCATATACAGATGTGCCTCTTTTAATCATCAACCATGTGGCTTGCTAAATGTTGTACCTTCATTAAATGTAACCATATTGCTACACTTAGAGGCGCCTCTGTTCTGTTTTACACTCAGTTGTGACATGACACTACTTGTATATCAAGACATAGCTTGTATATCAAGTCAACATTTATTAAAAAATTTAGCTTGTCTTGCAAAACGCCCTCAGACCAAGCTACTCCCAAACCAAGGTTTTACTGCATATGCCTAACAAGTCACCCCCCCGGCACAACATTTGTGCCTATGGAACTGTTCAAATTGGGGTGACTCCGACTTGAGGTAGTGAAGTAGCGTGATTTCAAAGCCACATTCACCACATTCAGTGTGAACGGGGCTAAATATTAACCCCTCCTTTGAAGGTATTGATTTACTGAAGGAGCAGAGAATGCAAACAGAGTAAAACCAAGGTAAAAGTCGATAAACATAGTTTTACTTTTAACCCTTGTGGCGCAAATAGAAAAATCACCTGACCCTGTACCCTCCCAGCCACCGGAGGGCACATAACCTGCAGCGGAGCTTTCGGGTTGATTTAAATTACACACAGGTATTTACTAATTAGGTGACTTCTGAAGACAATTGGTTCCACTAGATTTTTGTTAGGGGTATCAGAGTAAAGGGGGCTGAATACAAATGCACGCCACACTTTTCACATATTTATTTGTAAAAAATGTTGAAAACCATTTATAATTTTCCTTCCACGTCGCAATTATGTGCCACTTTGTGCTGGTCTATCACATAAAATCCCAATAAAATACCTTTATGTTTTTGGTTGTAACATGACAAAATGTGGAAAATGTCATGGGGTATGAATACTTTTTCAAGACACTGTATACTGTGTGCTTCTGTCATAATTTCAGGTCAACCCAGTAACTTTAGTAACATATTTTCTGATACCTGGAAATAAACAGCAGTTATGGGAGGTGATCACTGTTTAGGTTGCTCATCCCCTTCATTTAGCTGTAGTCCATTTTACCAACATGGTGGTATTATTTCCAAACCCCCCCCCCCCAATCCAAAAGCTGCTTTTAATTACATTGCTATTCTGTAAATAGCACCTTCTTTAGACAGCTGTGGGCAGGTGCCACAGGGTTCTGTACTGGAACTGCTGGCTTCTAGTGACAACTGTGGTTCCATGCTAAGCCCAGGACCTGAACGTATCAGTTCCTAGGCTTTTGAGCTTCCTGTAAAGTGTTCTTTTCCATAAGACCATTCTGTAATGCAATGCAACCACAATGCTTTCATGTTCTTCTAACTTGAAAAATTCCAAAGATGTTGTTTGGTGTAACTGGATCTTTTGATAGCTTTGGTGGCCATCTTGGAGCAGGGTAGAGCTAAGCCATCTAAAAAGAGTGAACAATAGATATGTAGCTATAGATATACAGTATATAGATGTAGATAATGAATATATACGATTGGTGTTAGGTTGACTTTTACTATTTGTAATGGAAAGCATTTTGAGTGTTAAAAAATGTCTAGAAGTTGCCAATTGTAAGACCAGCACTGGAGCATCTGATGTTCTTTAGGAAAACATTTACAAATAAAATTAAGGCCTTTGTCTTTTTGCCCTAGTGGTCTCTCATAGAATGTATTAATTGAAGGTTTTATGTGAGCCCAACACATCTGATCACTTTTGATGTTGCAGTTCATTTGAACTGCCTCCTGTCAAGCCTCCCCCTCACCCTGCTGCATGATGCTCAATGCTGAAAGCAACGTGACAGTGAAACCACAGTCATTACATAGTGATCTGTATCCAGCATATTCGTGCCTCTCACAGAGGTTGTTCTATGAAAAGTATTTAGACATTAGCTGGTAAAAGACAGCACTATATTAACCACTTAAAGTGGAGTTCCACCCTGATTTTTTTTTTCCACCTAAAATCTCAAATAAAAAAATGTAATTTTTTTTTTTTATACTCACCAGAAAGGACGGTTGCTATGCAGAACTAGCTCTTCTGCCTCTTCCTTCACAGCGGTGGTCTTCTTCCTCATCCTCTGTCACGGTGAATGGGCCGCCCATTCACAAAGCGCCGTTCCCTTAGTCAGGATGGAGGGGCCGGGACCTGCCAGGACCGAGCGATCGCCGTCGGAGGCCCGATATTTCGCGGGTGCCTAGGACAGGTAAGTGTCCTTATTAAAAGTCAGCAGCTACAGTGAAAAAATAAAAAAAATAAAAAAATAAAAAATCGCGGGTGGAGCTCCGCTTTAAGGACCAGGCCTATTTTTCAAACTTGTTGTTTACAAGTTAAAATAATTTTTTCTTTGCTAGAAAATTACTTAAAACCCCCAAACATTATATATTTTTTTCCAGACACCCTAGAGAATAAAATGGCAGTACTTTATGTCACACCGTATTTGCACAGCAAAAAAAAAAGAAAACAGTAAAGTTAGCCCAATTTTTTTTATATTTTGAAAGATAATGTTACGCCTAGTAAATTGATACCCAACATGCCATGCTTCAAAATTGCGCCCGCTCGTGGAATGGCGACAAACTTTGACCCTTAAAAATCTCCACAGGTGACACTTTCTACAGTTAACCAGTTTTGAGTTTCAGAAGAGGTCTTTTGCTAGAATTATTGCTCTCGCTGCGATACCTCACATGTGTAATTTGAACACCGTTTACATATGTGGGCGTGACTTATGTATGCGTTCACTTCTGCACACGAGCACAGCGGGACGGGGGGGCTTTACATTTTTTTTCTTATTATTTATTTTACATTTTTTATTATTATTTTTACACTGTCCCTTTAAAAAAGATTATTTTGGATCACTTTTATTCCTATTACAAGGAATATAAACATCCCTTGCAATAGAAAAAAAGCATGACAGGACCTCTTTATTGTGAGATCTGGGGTCAAAAAGACCTCAGATCTCACATTTACACTTAAATGCAAGAAGAAAAAAAAAAAAACAATTTTTTTCAATACATTTTCTTTTCCCCTTTAAGGCCGTTTGGCGGAAGTGATGTTTGACTATGCTTCCGTCATCCAACGTCATTGAGTTCAGTGAGGGCCATTATTCCCTCACTCGACTCACAGCCTCTGAGGAGAAAGCATCGGATCGTCTCCGCCGCTACCGATGGCTCCGGTAAGCGGCGGAGATTACCGGAACTCGGCGGGTGGGCGCCTCTCCCGTGCTGATCTTGTGGCGAATCCACCGCGGAGACTACTTTTATCCTAAAGAGGACCGCCCGCTGTTTCAGAAAATACCGGGGTTATGGTAGCTATCTGCTGCCATAACCCCGGTATTCTACGTCAAAGTACCGACGTACAGCTACGGCGGTTTGCAGTAAGTGGTTAAAATAAATCAATCATAACTGCATCAGGCACCGTTATTGGAAACAGGCACATGGTATTTACTTATCTGTCATCCAGCATTATCTACATCTCTACAGTTCTGTTTTGGTACAGAACAACAGATAACAGGTGCCCTGTCTGGTGTACTCAGTCTGTCTTCCATCTGTTTGATTGATTGATTATCCTTACTGAAGAAATGACAGTGATCAAGAAATAAGCACAATAACTCAAAGCAAAGGATGTTAAGGGAAAATGATCATGCACATTAGGTAGACAGGCACTGTTGTGAAACACACAGAGCATTAATATTAATAAATATAAATAATTATTAATAACAATATTAATAATTACTTTGTCATTTGGTATACTTACTAAAATGAATATTAACCACTTAAGCCCCGGACCATTTGGTAGCTAAAGGACCAGAGGTGAATTCAGAATTTTGCACTGCGCTGCTTTAACTGTAAATTGTGCGGACATGCAATGTTGTACCCAAACGAAATTTGCGTCCTTTTCTTCCCACAAATAGAGCTTTATTTTAATGGTATTTGATTGCCTCTGCGATTTTTATTTTTTGCGATATAAACGGAAAAAGACCGAAAATTTTGAAAAAAAATGATATTTTCTACTTTTTGTTATAAGAAAAATCGAATAAACTCAATTTTAGTCATACATTTAGGCCAAAATGTATTCAGCCACATGTCTTTAGTAAAAAAAATGTCAATAAGTGTATATTTATTGGTTTGCGCAAAAGTTAAAGCGTTTACAAACCAGGGTACATTTTCTGGAATTTACACAGCTTTAAATTTATGACTGCCTATCTCATTTCTTGAGGTGCTAAAATGGCAGGGCAGTACAAACCCCCCCCCCCAAATGACCCCATTTTAGAAAGTAGACACCCCAAGGAAATTGCTGAGAGGCATGTTGAGCCCATTGAATATTTTTTTTTTGTCCCAAGTGATTGAATAATGACAAAAAAAAATTACAAAAAGTTGTCACTAAATGATATATTGCTCACACATGCCATGGTTATATGTGGAATTGCACCCCAAAATACATTCTGCTGCTTCTCCTGAGTACGGGGATACCACATGTGTGGGACTTTTTAGGAGCCTACCCACGTACGGGGCCCCCGGAACCCAAGCACCGCCTTCAGGATTTCTAAGGGTGTAAATTTTTGATTTCACTCCTCACTACCTATCACAGTTTTGAAGGCCATAAAATGCCAAAATAGCACAAAACCCCCCCAAATGAACCCATTTTGGAAAGTAGACACCCCAAGCTGTTTGTTGAGAGGCATGGTGAGTATTTTACAGCTCTCATTTGTTTTTGAAAATGAAGAAAGAACTTTTTTTTTTTTTCTTTTTTTTTTCAATTTTCAAAACTTTGTGACAAAAAGCGAGATCTGCAAAATACTCACAATACCTCTCAGCAAATAGCTTGGGGTGTCTACTTTCCAAAATGGGGTCATTTGGGGGGGTTTTGTGCCATCTGGGCATTCCATGGCCTCCGAAACTGTGATAGGCAGTGAGAAGTGAAATCAAAAATTTACACCCTTAGAAAGCCTGAAGGCGGTGATTGGTTTTTGGGGTCCCGTACGCGGCTAGGCTCCCAAAAAGTCTCACACATGTGGTATCCCCGTACTCAGGAGAAGCAACAGAATGTATTTTGGGGTGTAATTCCACATATGCCCATGGCATGTTTGAGCAATATATCATTTAGTGACAACTTTGTGCAAAAAAAAAAAAAAAATTATTTTTTCCGCAACTTGTGTCAACATATAAAATATTCCATGGACTCGACATGCCTCTCAGTATATAGCTTGGGGTGTCTACTTTCCAAAATGGGGTCATTTGGGGGGGGGTTTGAACTGTTCTGGCATTTTATACACAACATTAGGAAGCTTACATCCACTCTTCTAACCACTTGAAGACAAAGCCCTTTTTGACACTTTTTGTTTACATGAAAACATTTTTTTTTTTGCAAGAAAATTATGTTGAACCCCCAAACATTATATATATTTTTAAAGCAAAGGCCCTACAGAATAAAATGGTGGGTGTTGCATTTTTTGTTTCTACACAGTATTTGCGCAGCGATTTTTCAAACACATTTTTTGGGGAAAAAATACACTTTTTTTAATTTTAATGCACTAAAACACACTATATTGCCCAAATGTTTGATGAAATAAAAAAGATGATCTTAGGCCGAGTACATAGATACCAAACACGACATGCTTTAAAATTTCGCACAAACGCGCATTGGCGACAAACTACATACATTTTTAAAAGCCTTTAAAAGCCTTTACAGGTTACCCCGTTAGATTTACAGAGGAGGTCTACTGCTAAAATTACTGCCCTCGATCTGACCTTCGCGGTGATACCTCACATGCATGGTGCAATTGCTGTTTACATATGACGCCAGACCGACGCTTGCGTTCGCCATTGGGCAAGAGCAGGGCAGGACAGGGGTGCTTTTTTTTTTTTTTTTTTTTATTATTAATTTTGCTTTTTTTTTTTTTTTTAAACTGTTGCTTCCATATTTATTTTTTTTAAATCATTTTTATTGTTATCTCAGGGAATGTAAATATCCCCTATGATAGCTATAGGTAATGACAGGTACTCTTTTTTGAAAAAACTGGGGTCTATTGGACCCTAGATCTTTCCTCTGCCCTCAAAGCATCTGACCACACCAAGATCGGTGTGATAAAATGCTTGCCCAATTTCTCAATGGTGCTTTTTATATCCGGGGGGGGGACATTCCCTCCCACTGCTTGTAAAAGCAGTCCAGAGGCTAATTAGCCACTAGGATTGCTTTTACATGAAAGCCGGCCGCTGGCTGAAAAGAATGATACCAAGATGATACCTAAACCCGCAGGCATCATTCTGGTATAAACATTCAAAGTCCAGCAACATACCAGTACGTTGCTGGTCCTTGTTGGACATGTATTGTAATCTTTTTTTTCATGCAGCCTGTTGGCTGAACGAAAAAAAAAGATTGATCGGTGGGTATGCCCACCATTAGAATACCGCCCTTCATCCACCCACTTCTAATGATGGGCATACATGCACCATTTATATATGCCGAAGCATGGGGGCATCTTCCCGCAAAAGTTATGCCGCGTACACATGGTTAGACTTTTCCACGGGCAAGCCTCCGTCGGAATTTCGACCGTATGTACGCGGCATTAGGAGCAAAATCGCTCCTCCGCCCCTGCTGCCCCAATGCTTCGGCATATATGCTTTTTTTTTTTTTAACTGTGGTGGCAAAATCACCTCCTACAGCACTGGAGTCGCAGGGATCAGGCCTGTCTCTGCGAACGCTGCAGTTATGTGTGTTGTGTTTTGCAAGTGACAGTGATCGATCGATACTGCACTTGGGTGGCCTGGGCTGGATGGAGGGGCAAAACGCAGGTGCTAGCAGGTATCTGGGCTGATCCTGCTAACACTGCGTTTTTTGGGAACCCTAAACTGCTGGGGACGCTAGTATAGATCTGATCAGATCAGATATTGATCTGTTCAGATACTATACCACTAAGGGGGGTGTATGCTTCACGCGTGGGTGTTAGCGTTACTGGCACTAACCTGACGCTGCCTGGGGTGTGACGCAGACCCTCTCTGACGCTAAAACCTAATTGATATCACCCGCCGGGCGATCATGGGGTTAAACCTTTATTGGGTTATATACGGCGGGTGCCCTGACACTATAAAAAGCAAACTAACTAACCAGCGTCACCCGTAACACTTATATGATGATCACTGGTGAAAGGGTTAACTAGGGACAATTAGGGGGTTAAAACCTTTATTAGGTAATATATGGGGGTACCTGACGCTATATAAAAACCTGACGGCGAACCTAAAAAAAAATTACTGGCTACCGACCTGCATCACCGACACTAAGACAACGATCATAAAAACGATCGCTTAGCGACAGTGGTGATAGGGGGTGAAAGGGTTACCTGGGGGGCGATCAGGGGGTTAAACCTTTATTAGATAATATATGGGGGTACCTGACGCTATAAAAACCTGCGGCGAACCTAAAAAAAATTACTGGCTACCGATCTGCATCACCGACGCTATGACAGCGATCAGAAAAATGATCGCTTAGCGACAGTGGTGATAGGGGGTGAAAGGGTTACCTGGGGGGCGATCAAGGGGGTTAAACCTTTATTAGGTAATATATTGGGGTACCTGACGCTATAAAAACCTGCGGCGAACCTAAAACAAATTACTGGCTACCGATCTGCATCACAGACGCTAAGACAGCGATCAGAAAAATTATCGCTTAGTGACAGTGGTGATAGGGGGTGAAAGGGTTACCTCGGGGTGATCAAGGGGGTTAAACCTTTATTAGGTAATATATGGGGGTACCCGACGCTATAAAAACCTGCGGCGAACCTAAAAAAATTACTGGCTACCGATCAGCATCACCGACGCTAAGGCATCGATCAGAAAAATGATCGCTTAGTGACGGCGGTGCTAGGGGGTGAAAGGGTTACCCTGGGGGGTGATCAAGGGGGTTAAACCTTTATTAGGTAATATATGGGGGTACCCGACGCTATAAAAACGTGCGGCGAACCTAAAAAAAATGACTGGCTACCGATCAGCATCGCCGACGCTAAAACATCGATCAGAAAAATTATCGCTTAGTGACAGTGGTGATAGGGGGTGAAAGGGTTACCTGGGGGGCGATCAAGGGGGTTAAACCTTTATTAGGTAATATATGGGGGTACCCGACGCTATAAAAACCTGCGGCGAACCTAAAAAAAATTACTGGCTACCGATCAGCATCACCGATGCTAAGACATCGATCAGAAAAATGATCGCTTAGCGACGGTGGTGCTAGGGGGTGAAAGGGTTATCTGGGGGGTGATCAGGGGGTTAAACCTTTATTAGGGGGGGTTAGGGGGCTACACTGGACCTAAAACTGAATGTACTGACACTTTTACAGTCACAAATGTCACTGATTGAAGTGATCACTAAATAAATGGTCACTGCAATCAGTAACACTGTGACTGGGGGCTGGGGGGTGATCTGGGGGGTGATCTGGGGGTGTCTGGGGGGGCCTGGGGGGGCGATTTATGTGCCTATGTGTCCTGGTGTCAGTGTAGTGTTGTGTGCACTAACCTGCATCTTCTCCTGTACGGCGCTCGGTATATGTGAGCGCCGCAGGAGAGATGACATCACTTCCTCCAGCCTGTGTAAACAGTACACAGGCAGGGGAAGCTCTCATTCGCCGGGAGCGATCGAGAGGGGGTGGCCGGAATCGAACGGCCGTCCCCTCATGCCGGATCGCTCCCGAAGGTAAAACGACCGCTCACTGTAAAGAAGGGGGGTCCGATCGGACCCCCCAACTATACAAAGGCAATCACGTACATATACGTGATTCTGCCTGTCGGTGCCATTCTGCCGACGTATATTTACAGTGGGCGGTCGTTAAGTGGTTAATCTTTGTGGAGTAAGTTGTGGCAGATTTTGCCACCCCTCTGAAAAGTGATCCGTTTGACGGGCAACAAAGAGGTAACCCCCTCACTGCCGGTTTTAATCCTGTGAAACCTGACCACAAGTGCGTGCATTGTACACGGTTGCAAGGTGGTTATAGCACTACCCCATTGACTAGCTACTGCCTGCCCACTGAACTCTACTAGGGATATCATTTTTACAGCAGTATGTGTACAACCCTGTGACAGGGGTCACTTTGGGCACAGGGTGAGCCAGGAAATAATGGACATTAAGAATGTCTTGGATTGCTTTAAATTGGGATAGTAATATTAATCCACAAAATGTACTGGTTGTTTGATTCTGAACTCAACAAGTTAATTAAGAGATGCTGATGTGTCACCTGTCTGCTTGTGTAATGTTAATGAATCTCAACTATGCTACAGATCCTTTCATTGTGAATAGTGATAATTAACTCTGTACTTGTGTGTATTCTAAAGCAGACAGACAGTCTGGTGAATATAAAGGTCATGCATAGTCATTTAAGATATAAAGGGATTAGCTAAGAGATGTCAGAATATGTGTATTGGGAGCTCGTTATGTAACCATTGTGTGATGTTGTGGGTGGAGTTGGACCATTGTTCATTTAGATTAATGCAGTATTATTTTGGTGTATAAAAAGAGTCTGCTCTCATTAAAGATTGTCAGTCTAGTTGGAAAGATACAGAGTGTTCGTCTCGTATGTTTGGAAGGATTAATCCTATGGGAAGCGGTCGCCTGACTGTGGAGGATCGGCAGTGGAAGGGTGTCCAGAGAGGGAATATCCTAAACGGCGTTAACCCCTTTCATACTTGGGGTGCCGTTACAAACCCCATTCAGCTGCCTTCGGGAAGGGGCTGGAGGGGGGGGGGGTTTGGGGTGTCAATAAAATCCTGTTATTTTGTTCTGCAAATACTTATACATGAGAACAATTTACATTACACACCCAGGCTCTACCTCCTGCTCTGTGGTACTACACAATAGTTGTTCTTACATCTCCTGCTCCCAATGCAAGTCTATGCCTGGTACACATGATGAGATTTTTGGATGAATAATTTTTTTTTTTTGCATTTTCCATATTAAAAATGAAGAGTTTACTAAAGTTACGAAAATTCTCATACGACAGGATACAAATTTGAAAAGTGATGTAATGTGTTGTAGTGTATTTGTATTGTATTTACAAATTACAACTGTACTGATTAAATGAAAATTGTACGATCTGGTATTGTACAAGAAAAATTGTGGACACTGGTGAGGCTGCATAGATGGGCACTGGTGAGGCTGCATTGCCGGGCACTTGTGAGGCTGCATAGATGGGCACTGGTGAGGCTGCATAGATGGGCACTGGTGAGGCTGCATAGATAGGTACTGGTGAGGCTGCATAGATAGGCACTGGTCAGGCTGCATAGATGGGCACTGGCGAGGCAGCATATATGGGAACTGGCGAGGCTGCATTGCTGGGCACTGGTCAGGCTACATAGATGGGCACTAGTGAGGCTGCATAGTTGGGTACTGGTGAGGCTGCATTGCTGGGCACCGGTCAGGCTGCATTGCTGGGCAATGGTCAGGTTGCATAGATAGGCACTGGCGAGGCAGCAAATATGGGCACTGGGGAGGCTATATTGCTGGGCATTGATCAGGCTGCATTACTGGGCACTGGTGAGGCTGCATAGATGGGCAGCGGTGAGGCTACATAGATAGGCACTGGTCAGGCTGCATAGATGGGCACTGGTCATGCTGCATAGATGGGCAATGGTGAGGCTGTATATATGGGCACTGGTGAGGCTGCATAGATGGGCACTGGTGGGGCTAAACAGTGCACCCACAGCCACACACCCCTCCTCACCCAGATCGGGTAACCTGCAAACCCCCCCGGGCCGATCGGTCGGGTCATCCGGAGCTTGTATATATCATAGAAGTATTCCATAAACACACACCACATACACTGCATATATAATTTGAGGAAAATATGCTTATAAAATAGTTTACCATTTATCAAAAAAAAGCTAAAATATGTCCCCAGGTTTAATTTGAAAAATGTGGTCACCTTAACCTAGGCACCCTTACATACTAAGAACTGTACTCCCATATCGCAGGAGGAATTCCAGACAAAATGTACATTTTTCAGGGTTCTGTTATGAAATAATTACCATTTCAAAATTTTCCCTATAACATAACAAATCTTTAATTTTTGAGTTCAGCTCCACGTTAACTCCTAAACACTATAATCTAAGGATTGGACCCCCAGTGTGCAGTGAATTAAATCAATAAGTACCAGTTATTTTGCTGAATTTGAAATTTTCTTTTTGAAGAGTGTAGTTTGCAGGACACAGGGTTAGTTAGGTACAATCAGAACAATTCATCAGCAAAGCATAAGTTCCTGTATGGGAAAGTACACCTTGGAGTCTTCGCTACACATCTAGTAATACTAGACCTGAAACACTTCTGATGCATGAGAGCAGTATAAATATTCATCAGTTATCCAGCACAACTCACTAGAACACATTATCAGTAGTGATGAGCCGAACACCCCCGGGTTCGGTTCGCACCAGAACCCGCGAACGGACCGAAAGTTCGCACAAACTTTAGAACCCTATTAAATACAATGGATGCGAACGTTCGAAATCTAAAGTGCTAATTATAACGACTAATATGCATGTTATTGTCCTAAAAAGGGTTTGGGAACCCGGGTTCTGCACCAGGGGACATGTATCAATCCAAAAAAAAGTTTTAAAAACGGCCGTTTTTCGGGAGCAGTCATTTTAATGATGCATAAAGTGAAAAAAAAAAAAGTCAAATATTCCTTTAAATATCGTACCTGGGGGGTGTCTAAAGTATGCCTGTGAAGTGCCACGTGTTTCCCGTGTTTAGAGCTGTCCCTGCACAAAATTACATTTCTAAAGGAAAAAAAGCCATTTAAAACTGCTTGCGGCTTTAATGTAGTGTCTGGTCCCGGTAATATGGATGAAAATCTTTAAGAAAAATGGCACAGCTACCCCATCACAGCCCCCCCCCCCCCACCCCAGCCCATTACCAGCCCCTTTGGGTCTTGTATGGATATTAAGGGGAACCCCGCACACAAAATAAAAAAGGCCCTATATACTCTGAACAGCCGTATACAGGCGGTGCATACAAGACAGGGACTGTAGGTTTGTTCTTATGTAGAATCTGTTTGTAATTTTGAACAGGTACATTGTTTAAGTGTAGCTCCAGCCAAAAAATCTATTTTTAAGCTTTTTGGAAAACATAGGGAAGGGTTATCACCCCTGTAACATTTGTTTTGCTGTCTGTGCAGTGTGCACCTGTTCAGAACAGTTCACCTCACTTTCTGTCCTAATGACAAATGTTTTTTGAAAATTTGGGGGTTTTATTGAAACAAGAATTGGTGATAAAGCATCAGTGGAGAGGAGACACTTTTTTTCCCATATTAACTCTTAAAGCCCCATACACACTATCAGTTTTCTTGCAGGTTTTTCTCTTCAGGTTTACCAAAACCATCTAATATGAGGTCAAACCTTAAGAGTTTCAATTCGTAGTATGCAATCAGGCAGGCCCTTGCACTACATGGTTTTGGTAAACCTGAAGAGAAAAACCTGCAAGAAAACTGATAGTGTGTATGGGGCTTTACAGGAGAGAATTTGCCTTCCTAGGGGTAGATTTCCTCTCACTTCCTGTTGTATCCTTCCGTTTGCAAGGAGGAGTCGTTTGTAAGTTGGATGTTTGAAAGTAGGGGCCTGCCATATATACTCAGCTGAAATTTGCCCCTCACATGTTGGTGTTGCCACAACACTGTGAGCCCTCACAGTTACTCTTGGTGGGCGCATGAATGGGCCCTGCTGTGAATTATTAGATCAAGAATTGTAATTGCATGCCCCTGTTGAACAGGGGCTGAAAAATTGGGCCTTTGGTGGTGGTGGGGGTGGTGTTGACACAACACTGTAAGGCCTCACAGTTACTCTTGGTGGGCGCAGGAATGGGCCCTGCTGTGAATTATTAGATCAAAAATTGTAATTACATGCCCCTGTTAAACAGGGGCAGAAAAATTGGGCCTTAGGCACTGGTGCCACAACACTGCAACCCCTCACAGATACTGTACTTGGAGCACAGCAATGAGCCATGTTGCAAAGTATTGCATCAAAAATTGTAATTACACGCCCCTGTTAAACAGGGGCTGAAAAATTGGGCCTTAGCCACTGGTGCTGGTGCCACGATACTGCAACCTCTCCCAGATACTCTAGTTGGAGTGCAGGAATGAGCCCTGCTGCAAAGCATTGCATAAAAAATTGTAATAACACGCCCCTGTTAAACAGGGGCTGAAAAATTGGGCCTTAGCCACTGGTGGCGGCACCCAGAAACAGAAATGTTCTTCCAAGCTATCATCATCAATCGGATCATTGAGGAGGAGGAGGATAGTCAGTCAACATAACAGGACAGTCTCTCAGCATCAGTCTTGAAGGGATGTGACATTTGAAAATAAATTAGTCTGTTATATCAGCTTCAGGTGTTTGGTAGCTGGTGGTGATCCAAGACTGGTTCATCTTTATGAAGGTCAGTCGATCAACAGAGTCGGTGAACAGGCGCACCCTGTGATCCGTGACAAATCCTCCAGCAGCACTGAATGTGCGTTCTGAAAGAACGCTGGATGCAGGACAGGCAAGTAGCTCAATTGCATACTGTGCAAGCTCTGGCCAGTGATCCATCCTCAAGACCCAGTAAGCCAGAGGATGTTCGGTGGGGAAGGTGTCCAAGTCTGACCTTGCCCCTAGGTATTCCTGCACCATGTATATCAGACGCTGGCGATGGTTGCTGGAACCGATCATACTTTGGGGCTGCGGACTAAAGAATTGTCTGAACGCATCGGTCAGACGGCCACCTTCCCCACCGCTCCTTCTTTGTCTGACCGAAGTCTCAGCAACTCGTTGTCCAGGACCAGGAGTTTGTAACCTCCCAGTCTCTGGGAACGCGTTGCACAGACCTTTCTGCAAGGCCTCCCGGCGTTGTCTCATCCTCTGCTCCCTCTGCGACGGTAAGATAAGGTCTGCAACCTTACCCTTGTACCGTGGATCAAGGAGAGTGGCCAGCCAGTAATGGTCCCTCTCCTTGATCCGAAGAATACGAGGATCCTTCCGCAGACTTTGCAGGATCAGGGAGGCCATGCAGCGTAGGTTAGCTGAGGCATTCGGTCCGGAGTCCTCTGGGTCACTAAGGACGACATGATCCGCAGCCACCTCCTCCCAGCCACGTACAAGTCCACTGGTTTCCTGGGACTGTAAATCATCCCTAAAAGACTGCTGCTGATGATGCTGAGTGCCAGGCTCCACCTCCATGCTGACACAATCCTCCTCCTCCTCTTCTTCCTGTGTGATGGGTGGGACAGAAGGAACACTGTCTGGGTAAAGGGGGCCTTGAGAGGCAAGGAAGTCCTCCTCTTCCTGCCTCTGTTCTGCCTCAAGTGCCCTGTCCATTATTCCACGCAGCGTATGTTCCAACAGGTGGACAAGAGGTACAGTGTCACTGATGCATGCACTGTCACTGCTCACCATCCTCGTGGCCTCCTCAAATGGTGCCAGGACAGTGCATGCATCCCTGATCATGCCCCACTGGCGTGGTGAAAAAAACCCGAGCTCCCCTGACCCTGTCCTGGTGCCGTAGTCGCACAGGTACTCATTGATGGCCCTCTGCTGCGTGTGCAGCCGCTGCAGCATGGCCAACGTTGAGTTCCACCTGGTGGGGATGTTACATATAAGGCGGTTCTTGGGCAGGTTCAACTCCTTTTGCAGCTCAGCCAGGCGAGCACTGGCATTATAAGATCTGCGGAAATGCACACAGACTTTCCTGGCCTGCCTCAGGACATCCTGTAACCCCGGGTACCTGCCCAAGAACCGCTGCACCACCGGGTTAAGGACGTGAGCCACACAGGGCACATGGGTCAGTTGTCCCTGTCGAAGAGCGGAGAGGAGGTTGGTGCCATTGTCGCAAACTACCATTCCTGGCTTTAGCTGGCGTGGCGTCAACCACCTCTCGGCCTGCCCCTGCAGAGCAGACAGAACCTCTGCCCCAGTGTGGCTCCTGTCCCCCAAACACACCAGCGCAAGCACGGCATGGCATCTTTTTGCCTGCGTACTTGCGTAGCCCCTTGAACGCCTACGGAGCACCGCTGGTTCCGAGGACAAACCACAGGAAGAGGCCACGGAGGAAGAAGAAGCGGAGGGGGTGGAGGACAGAGGTGTGTCACAACCAGTAGTAGCATTTTGGAGGCGTGGCGGTGGAACAACCTCCAAAACTACTGCACCTTGTCCTGCATCCTTCCCAGCTGCCAAAAGAGTGACCCAATGGGCCGTGAAAGAAAGGTAACGTCCCTGTCCATGCCTGCTGGACCATGAGTCAGCGGTAATATGCACCTTACCGCTGACCGCCCTGTCCAGCGAAGCCAAGACATTGTCTTCCACATGCCGGTAGTGAGCCGGAATCGCCTTTCCGTGAGAAAAAGTGGCGTTTGGGAACCTGCCACTGAGGAACCGCACATTGCACAAACTCACGGAAGGGGGCCGAGTCTACCAACTGAAAAGGCAGCAGTTGAAGCGCTAGCAATTTAGCCAAGCTAGCATTCAACCGCTGGGCATGTGGATGGCTGGGAGTGAACTTCTTTCGACGGTCCAGCAGCTGGGGCAGGGAAATTTGCCTGCTAGAATCGGACGTCGGTGTACTGTTAGCAGAGTGCCTGCAAGTACTTGGCTGTGACACACCTAATTCTACACCTTCATTCCTCTCAGAGCAGGTTTCAGAGAGGACTGAAGGTATAGTGGGGTTGGAGATCCCAGCTGATGCGGTGCAAGAAGAGGTCCGCTTTGTTCTTTGGTGTGGGTCTTTAAGGTAGGCTTGCCAACGAGCTGCATGGCAGGTCAACATATGTCTGGTCAAGCATGTGGTGCCCAAGCGGGTGATGTTTTGGCCACGCGATATATGCTTGAGACATATGTTGCAAACAGCAGCTGTGCGATCTGATGCACTCGACTCAAAAAAGGCCCACACCAAAGAACTTTTTGAATAACGGGCAGAGGCAGCGCCCTGCACAGGCGTGGCTCTGCGGTGTGATTCCGTCGGTGTGCTGCCCTTACGCTGACCCCCCGAGGGCATCCTGCCTCGTTGGAGAAGTGCTTCCTCCTCATCCTCCTCCTCCTCCTCTCTCCTATTAGGCCCCCACGTGGAGTCAGTGACCTCATCATCCCCTCCCTCCTCATCACTGGAGCCAATCTGGCAGTATGCTGCAGCTGCTGGAACATGACTGCCAGATTGGTGTCCTTCTTGAGCATCCCCTCTCTCTGCTCTCACGCTACTGCCTTCCTCTAGCTGGGTATCATCATCAGACCCTTCGAAACGCTGGGCATCCTCCTGGAGCATGTACCCAACACTGTGCTCAAACAGTTCGGGGGACTCCTCAGGAGGACATGGTTGGTCTAGGGAAGGAGTGACTGATGATGACATTGATACCAGGGAAGAGGACGCTTTGGCAGCTGCTTTGCCAGTACCCTGAGCCTGGGTGAGAGAGGATGAGGAGGATGAGGAGGGCTTGGTCATCCACTCTACCAAGTCTTCGGCATGATGCGGCTCAACACGTCCAGCTGCCGAAAAGAAGGACAAGCGTGTCCCATGGCCACGTGCTGATGGCGATGCACCGCGTCCACGACCAGCACTGTTGTCTCTAGACACAGAGCCTGCTTGCCCTCTTTTATTGGCTCCTGACTGTCTGCCTCTCCTTGTTTGCCTTCCAGACATTCTAATGGCCTGCAGGGAAATGGGAAAACCAGCAATAAGGCCTAGCTTCAGGAGTATATTTTGCAGGAATCACACTACGCCTGCTGTAGGTGCTGCAAATGCCTGTTGGTGTAACACACCAGGAAAAAGCAGCAATACAGGCTAAGTTCAGGTGTAATATAGTCAGGAGGCACACTCCGCCCGCTGTAAGTGGCGCAAATGTCTGTTGGTGTAACACACCAGGAAAAAGTAGCAATACAGGCTAACTTCAGGTGTAATATGGTCAGGAGGCACACTCCGCCCGCTGTAAGTGCCGCAAAATCCTGTTGGTGTAACACACCAGGAAAAAGCAGCAATACAGGCTAAGTTCAGGTGTAATATGGTCAGGACGCACACTCCGCCCGCTGTAAGTGCCGCAAAATCCTGTTGGTGTAACACACCAGGAAAAAGCAGCAATACAGGCTAAGTTCAGGTGTAATATGGTCAGGAGGCAAACTCCACCCGCTGTAAGTGCCGCAAAATCCTGTTGGTGTAACACACCAGGAAAAGCAGCAATACAGGCTAAGTTCAGGTGTAATATGGTCAGGAGGCACACTCCGCCCGCTGTAAGTGCCGCAAAATCCTGTTGGTGTAACAGACCAGGAAAAAGCAGCAATACAGGCTAAGTTCAGGTGTAATATGATCAGGAGGCACACTCCGCCCGCTGTAAGTGCCGCAAAATCCTGTTGGTGTAACACACCAGGAAAAAGCAGCAATACAGGCTAAGTTCAGGTGTAATATGGTCAGGAGGCACACTCCGCCCGCTGTAAGTGCCGCAAAATCCTGTTGGTGTAACACACCAGGAAAAAGCAGCAATACGGGCTAACTTCAGGTGTATAATGTGCAGGAGGCTTAGCAACAATGACACTGACACTGTCCCCTGCCTATCCTTCTCTCTCCCTGCACACAAGGTTTATCAAAGTATATGACACTGACACTCTCCCTGCCTATCCTTCTCTCTCCCTACACACAAGGTTTAGCAAAGAATATGACACTGACACTGTCCGCTGCCTATCCTTCTCTCTCCCTGCACACAAGGTTTATCAAAGTATATGACACTGACACTCTCCCTGCCTATCCTTCTCTCTCCCTACACACAAGGTTTAGCAAAGAATATGACACTGACACTCTTCCTGCCTATCTTTCTCTGTCCCTACACACAAGGTTTAGCAAAGAATGGATTTGACACTGTCCCTGCCTATCCTTCACTTTCCTTGCTCCGGAACACACTACACGAGGCCGCCGCGCTGGCGGCCTTTTATAGTGTGGGGCGTGTACTAAACCCCCTCAGCTATAATTGGCCACAGGCATCCTGCTTGTGGCCAATCATTGCTCTCCTCGCTGCCGGCGCTGTGATTGGCCAAGCATGCAGGGTCACAGTGCATGCTTGGCCAATCACAGCGCCGGGATTACACTGCGATGGTGCAGTGTATTGTGGGCCGTTCGCATCACTCGAATTTGGCGCGAACGGCCCAAATCGTTCGTTGTTCGCCGAACGCTGCGAACAGCCAATGTTCGAGTCAAACCTATGTTCGACTCGAACACCGAGCTCATCCCTAATTATCAGTGATTGGCTGGGCTATTAAATGTTAATAATGATACATATTCATCCCTCTAGCTAAATGCCCTTAGAGAATTTATATTTATAGAAATGTAAGGAAACTTAGCTGGTTAGAGACACAGCTGACACAGTATTCCTAAAAGAATCCCTTGAATTCTTGTCTGTGGCAGGACCCATATACTTTATTCCATAAAACAATCTTATAAATTTACCTGCACTCTGTGCTGAATTCTAGAAGAGGCGGTGAGACAACTGCCAATGCAGGGGGTATACAATCTAGGAAATATTATGTACTGTTACCAAAGTTATAAAAAAGAGAATGTAAAGCCCTGTACACACGATCGGATTTCCTATGGATTTTAAACCGATGGATTTTTCCATCGGAAATCCGATGAAGCTGACTTCCATCAGTCTTGCCTACACACCATCAGTCAAAAATCCGATCGTCCCAAACGCCGTGACGTAAAACACTCCGACGAGCCAAGAAAAATTAAGTTCTATGCTTCTGAGCATGCGTCGACTTGATTCTGAGCATGCGTGGGATTTTTATCCGATGGAGTTTCCCACAGACGATTGGAATTTCCTATCATTTATCGTTTTCCATCGGATAAATTTAAAACATGTTCTATTTTTTAACACCGATGGAAAAAAGACCGATGGGGCCCATACACGATCGGTTTGTCTGATGAAAAAGGTCCATCGGACTGTTTTCATCGGTAAAACCAATCGTGTGTACAGGGCTTTAATCTTATGTAAGCTATAACAAATCCTACCTGGGATGGCTGTAGTCCAAAATGAAATTATTGTTTTTAATACTCAACAAAAATTGTTTTTTTCCATAGTACTTTAAAAACACTGAAACTTTCAAAATAAAAAAAGTGCCTACCCTACAATCCTCCTTCAGAGTATTACAAGTATTATAAGCTCAATTCAGAAAGCTAACTCACCAGGATAAACATAGTTGTTAAAAAAAGTGACAGTTATTTTCAGTTGAGTCTAATTAAATTCAAATATTACACTTACACGGCAGAAAAAAGGGTGCCTTAAGCCTCGTACACACGATCCAATTGTTGGCAGGGGGATTGTCTGTTGACAGACTGTTGTCCTAAAATCTTACCGTTAGTACGCTCCTTTTGACAATTGTTCAACTTTCTGCCAACAAATTTTGGATGACATGCTAGTAAATTTTCGGCGGACAACGGTTGGTTGTCAGATTTTCTGATGGTCAGTAAACAAGTCTGTCACACAAAAGTTGAAAGTACAAACACGCATGCTCGGAATTAATGCTCACCAAACACAAAATTAGCAGAAGGGTGGTACGCAAGAGCTGAAACTACTCGTAGTACGTCACTACGTTCGTGTTTGTTGCATGAAAATTGTGTACCGTTAGTATGCAAGACAAGATCCAGGTACACGCCCTTAAGACAAAAATCAGACGCTCGGTTGTCCAACAATTGGATCGTGTGTACGAGGCTTTAGGCTGCTGTTAAAGCATTGAGCATTGTATACTTCATAAATTTATCTAATTTTTCCAACTTTACTTTTTTAACAATGCTAGAGTTCTGATAAATAATGTCATGTTCTAATACTATGACCTTCCTACCAATTTTGTTAATATAATTTATTCATATTGTAATGACTGTTTCATTCATTATGCAGTCATGTGATGTACTGTCAGTACAAAGCTGATCTGCATGGATAAAATTTTAAAGATCTCAGGTTTACCCCAAAACATCCTTCCCGGAGAGATCTCCTGAGAGTCAACCGGGTGGGCTGGAGAAGAGTCAGTCTGGAGGACTGGGGTGGGGAGTTAGCCTGGAGGGCTGGTGAAAGGGCAGCTGCAGCCAGGTGGGTTGGCAGTGCCTAAAGAGGTGGCGCTGGGAGCAGTGGCCACAAAGGAGAAATGTCAAGCTGTTTCACTACATTTTTGCCACACAAGGGGCTACAAGTTCCTGCCTGTGAAGGGCTATTGCTACAATCTGACTGGGAGCAGGTCAGATTACTTGTAACGGCACCCCAAGTATGAAAGGGGTTAACGCCGTTTTGGATATTCCCTCTCTGGACACACATCCACTGCCGATCCTCCACAGTCAGGCGACCGCTTCCCATAGAATTAATCCTTCCAAACATACGAGACAAACACTCTGTATGAAGTTTCCAACTGGACTGCCAATCTTTAATGAGAACAGGCTCTTTTTATACACCAAAATAATACTGCATTAATCTAAATGAACAATGGTCCAACTCCACCCACAACATCACACAATGGTTACATAACGAGCTCCCAATACACATATTCTGACATCTCTTAGCTAATCCCATTACATCTTAAATGACTATGCATGAACTTTATATTCACCAGACTGTCTGTCTGCTTTACAATACACACAAGTACAGAGTTAATTATCACTATTCACAATGAAAGGATCTGTAGCATAGTTGAGATTCATTAACATTACACGAGCAGACAGGTGACACATCAGCATCTCTTAATTAACTTGTTGAGTTCAGAATCAAACAACCAGTACATTTTGTGGATTAATATTACTATCCCAATTTAAAGCAATCCAAGACATTCTTAATGTCCATTATTTCCTGGCTCACCCTGTGCCCAAAGTGACCCCTGTCACATTACTCTACAGTGATTCAGCTGGTGCAAGCAAGTGTGTTCAGAAGGCAAGAGAAGGAGACTGTATATAGACTGTATATAGGAAGATGTCCCTGAAGTTGTTGTTGAAGGTTTTCTGAAGTCAAGTGAGCATCTCATAACCTCCCATCCATATCCAAGTTATTAACCATCAATAAATATCATGGACTGTTCTCTGACTCTGAATCTTGTGAAGATTTGGTGTTCCTGGCTGTGCAGAAGTGAGGGGGATCTAAGTTCATCTGCGGCTCCTTTGCATCTACCTTTTGGATTTAGTTTCTAGCTTAGAAATGATACTTGTGAATTCTGTACTTGTGTAGTTATTGCTTGTGTTCACAATTGTCTGACACAGATCCTTCCCTGCTGCAGACTCTCACCTTTTGACTTTTCAAAATGTTATAGTGTTTCAATTGAAATACTAGGGAAGAGGAGACTGATGCCTGCAGCAGACAGATGACATAATCTCAACCTAGGCAAAGTTACTTGCCTAAAGCTAAAAAGTTGCTTTTTAATGAAAGAATGTACAACTTAAAAAAAATATTAAGTGTGTTGTATATTGTTAAACGTCTGGAATGAATTACTGCAGAATGTAACTTTAAGTTACACAGTTTCTGACAGTGTAGAACAGTGTTTCTAAACCCTTTTTCAGTCAAGGCACCCTTGAAAACTATGGACAATCTCAAGGCACCCATTAAAGAGGAAGTAAACCCTCTGGAAAAAAATAAAATAAAATACACCCTGCAAGACAAAGGCATAATGAGCTAGTATGCATAGCATACTAGCTCATTATGAATTACTTACCTGAGATCGAAGCCCCCGCAGAGGTCCTTGTTCCCCTCCTCCGTCGCCGCCATCTCTCCCGGAGTGACTTCTGGGTATCGCGGCTCCGGCGCTGTGACTGTCCGGAGCCGCGATGACGTCACGGCACGATCACCGTTAGAAAGGGCACGCTCAGTGCGCCTGCGCGCCGTTGTCTACGGCACATGCGCCGTAGACATCGGTGCCCGTCTTTTGCAAATATCTCCTAAACCGTGTAGGTTTAGGAGATATTTCTTGCACCTACAGGTAAGCCTTAATCTAGGCTTACCTGTAGGTAAAAGTGGTCTGTAAGGGTTTGCAACCACTTTAAGGCTGGATTTACACCTATGCATTTTTAGTGCTTTTTTTATTTTGCAGATTTGCACTACAGTTCATTTAACATGGTTTCCATAGTTTTACATAATGTGGCAGCATCGACACACGTAGGACACCCAACATTAGAGGTGATTTATTCTTCCAAAGCAAATACACTATTGCACACTAGTACCGACTGGTATTCCAGTGTTTCTCCTCTCCCACAGTTTCTCTCCATCACTCAGGTAATGTGACCCCAGTGCTGATGGAGAGGGACAAGGATGCTGTGAAAGCGATCAAACCCCTTCTTATCAACACTGATGACATCACTGGTTGTAAAGACGCTGGTGGCTGTAAGGTTGAAATGGTGCACAATAAAAAAAAACTGTGGCTTTGTGTAACTAAAAGGCAGGCTTGATCCACCTGCTGGCTTGTATACATTTTTAGGCATTTTGCCAAGGCACCCCTTAAGAAACCTCAAGGTACCCCAGGGTGCCTGGGCACCCTGGTTGAAAAGGGCTGGTGTTGATTTAATGTAACATATTCTGCTTACTTAAACAATACTCTTTATTGGCATCCTGACAGTTTGTTAATATGAAGCATGGTGAGACTGTCCCCCTACTGATGCTTTATATAATAGTACTTGGCAAATTTACCTTTTTCTTCACTTTAATAACAGGATATGTATTTGGTGTATGTCTGGTTCATTCTAATCTCTATTACTCCACACAGTTAATAATAACACATTAGCAAACAGCAAAGCAGATGGGCAGTTAGCTAAATGGAAAATATGATGTCTACTTACTAAACATCGTTAAACTCCACTACACATAGCTATACACTGCAGAAGATAACACTTTGGCTAAGTTCCCTATTTACAAATTGTCTGTCCTTTTGTGACATTTAGTACTTTAAAATATGTGGTGTTATATGAGCTAATAGCAGTGTGCTATACTTGCCGAGGACCAGATGAAACCTTTAGGACCAGAGCAGGATCTCCAGAAACATAGGAGTACTCCTAGCACTGCTGGCTGGGAATGTTGGAATAACTGAGCATACAATTTACCACGCAGTTCGGAAGTGGTTTGAAAGTTGGATTGCAGGTTTGAATAAATCAATGGCTCAGTTGGATTGCACTGAGTTGGCTGTGGGGCAAAGTGAGAGCTGTCAGAAAAATGGAGTAAAATTATGTTCTAATTGGTAAAATAACACTTTTTACAAATTTGCATCTCTAGATTGACTCAATACATTTTAGTTCTGGAAAATACATATCATTAATAGATTGTATCTTTACATTTCTGCTATTGATTTTCAATATTGGTTTTAGATTTACAAAACCAATTGGTTGAAAAATAAAATCTATTTTATCTTTTCAAGTATATTTTAGGCAACTCGGAACTAAAAGTTATTTTAAAAAACTCTGTGTCTATGCATGTGTATACAGGCCTATTATTACCGGTTGACCCCAAATCTACTATAAATAGCAAGCCTCTCCTGAGAACCTTTGATGACTGACCTTCAGCTTCAGCTTTCTGTACTCATGTATGGGTGGTCCTTGCTCACTTATGGCCCTTTTAACCTACCTTTTTAGATTGCAGCTTCTGTCTCTTGTTCCCTGCCTGACTACCTTTGCCCAGTAACACTGCTCTTGTTCTCTATGGTGAATATATTCCTCAGGATCTGCATACCTATGGGTCTAAAGGACATGCACAGTGTGGTCCCTTTTTACTTAAGTATAATGGATTTTAATCATAACCTTTTGACTATGCTCCATTGTTGTGTTATACATGGTTGCCTTATTCACCACGTGCAATGATACTGGGTCTAGAACTGGTTAATAGATTTTGAAAATCAGAAAATGTGTGGGTTTGTTATTTTCACTATAACATTACACCCACTTGCCATTTTGTTACAGATACACACAGCTGAAGAATATACCTGCTGAGAATATTTAAATACCATCTAATACAAAATATAATTGATTCACATGGCTCATAAAAGAAAATGTGTTAGCTGCACTTGCTGCATGTGTAAATCTCTGCTGTAGGAAAGCTGTTAATTTTCATAATGACAAGGATAGTATTGTCTTGTAGAATTTACATCACCACCTTCTAAGACAGCTTATTTCTCATTTAAGGTGACTAAGAGCTGGTTTCACGTGCTTATTTTTTTTTGATAACCTTTGAAAAAAGCATTCACATGTCAGCACTTTCTTATGTTTAGTCGTTTACTTTATAGAGGTAAACCCTAACTGATAGATATTAAAGTGGTTGTAAAGTCAGAAGGTTTTTTATCTTAATGCATTCTATGCATTAAGGTAAAAGCCTTCTGTGTGCAGCAGCCCCTCTTGGCCCCTCTAATACTTATCTGAGCCCTATCTCTCCCCAGCAATGTCCACGGGTGTCTTGGCCGTCTGAGGCTCTCCCTCCTGATTGGCTAAGACACAGCAGCGGCGCCATTGGCTTCCACTGCTGTCAATCAAACTTGGCTAGCCAATCAGGAGAGAGAGAGGGGGTGGGGCCGGAGCATAGCTCAGTGTCTGAATGGACACAGGGAGCTGTGACTCGGCTCGGGTGCCCCCAAAGCAAGCTGCTTTCTGTGGGGGCACTCAACAGGAAGGAGGGGCCTGGAACAGCGAAGAGGGACCTGAGAAGGGGAGGATCTGGGCTGCTCTGTGCAAATCCACTGCAACAGAGCAGGTCAGTATTATATGTTTGTTATTTTTATAGAAAAAATACAAGACTTTACAACAACTTCAAGTTTTGCTGAAGCACTGTGTATCATAAACAATTGGCATTATTTTAATAAAAATATGATTTTGTATTCACTGTAAAATCTGTTTCTTAGAGACCATTGAGGGATACCACTTATATGATAACTGATAAGCAACATGAGTACAAACAAATCCTATTTTCTCTCTCAGAACACATCTCGATAAAAATAAAACAAGCTATGGGCATCAAAAATCAGTCCAAGCTGAGAGGCGTGAACCCTCATACATAACCAAAGAGAAACACAGGGCATAAAATAGCCACTGGCAGAACTTTTGATCCATTGACCCTGTAAAACTTAGGTAAGGCATGTGCAGAAGTGCAGGTCACAAACTTAAAAATCTAAGAAACATGGGAAAAGGAAGCCTTTATCTCACCACTCATAGTCCAGCACAATAATCTGTTGTTGAATCTGCTTAGAAATAGAGGAAGCTGGAAAACTTATTTCAGGACCTTCTGGAATGACCAATAGGGAATTCACCTGCCAAAAAGAATAGGGGCAGAAAGTTAAACCCTAAGCAACCTCA
Source organism: Rana muscosa (assembly GCA_029206835.1). NCBI lineage: Eukaryota > Metazoa > Chordata > Amphibia > Anura > Ranidae > Rana > Rana muscosa. The sequence continues at coordinate 846,794,505 of CM055121.1, forward strand.
TCACATCCAGGCAATAGAGATCATTTCCATGGGGTGAACTGATGTCAGAAACCTGAAGGCAGCACAATATCCTCAGTAAAGTGAGAAGTGGAAATCACTTTAAGAAAAAATTAGTTTTTTGTCGCAAAACAGCCTCGTCTTGTCTAAGATCAATAGGGGCTCCCTAGGAGGACAATGGTTGAAATTTGGAAAATCTTCCGATAGCCACTTTATGGGATAACAACGGCAAGGAAATTACCCAAATGGGTTTGAAGCAGGTATGTGTAACACCAGCAATACTAGATTTTAATCCCATGGTTGAAGTGGAGGTCCTACATGGGGGAGCATTAGGTGTAACCACTTGTATGAAAGCATGAATCAGTGAATGATCAACAGGATGCCATTGAAAAAGAATGGACAGTGCAGACCCCTGACCTTTAATAGTGTAGGAGCCAAGTGTTGTTCTACAACCAACTGCAGGAAGAAAGAATGTCCCTCTGAAAGAGACACATGGGTAAAACTCACAGAGATTTACACCATTAAAATAAGTGTAGAATATTTTATGAGAAATCTTTTTTGATTACACTTTAAAAGCTTTGTTGGGATTATGAAATCTGAAGTGACCCATCTCTCAGAACCTAGGTTACAACAATCTGTCAGAGCCAGTAACAGAGAAGCAGGTTGTAGGATCAGTCCTTAAAATTACAGATCTGATTAATATGGTAGAGCCACAGAGTGACAGCTAATAGAAAAACAAGATCGACGACCTACCACACACTCCGAGGCCTATCTGGAGCTAAGCAAATAACTGGAATGATCTTAACCTCCACCATAGGTGTGTGCAGCCTATTGCATTAGGGTGTGCATCCCAAACACAAGTGTGTGTAATAAATATATATAGTGGGAGTGGGAAAAGTCCTTCCTGTCCAATGATGAACTTACAGTCTATACACAGCACATCGTACTGTGGCAACGCTACATTGACGATGTGCTGTTAATATGGAATGGCCCAGAAGAAACTTTAAAGGAATGTCTGAAATCATGAACCAAAATGAGTTTAACCTTATTTTTACCATGTCCTAAAGTTCTAGCAAAATAATTTTTTTGGACATCTATATCACTAAGGATCATTTTGGCAAACTTGTCAGTAAATTATATAGAAAGGAGACTGCTGGCAAAACCATCCTACATGCAGGCAGTTTCCATCCGGAACCCCTAAAGAAATCTATACCGTACAGTTTCCATCCGGAACCCCTAAAGAAATCTATACCGTATTACGACTCAAACGTAACTGTACGACAGTAGAAGACTTTCAGTTGGAAGCGGACGAACTAACTCGAAGGTTGCTTCTGAGGGGCTATACTAAATCTTCTCTAAAAAAAAGCTTTTAACAGAGTAAAAACAGTAGGTCAGTGGACGGTGGCAACAGTTTTTTATTTTTATTAATTTATTTTTGTATTATGTTTTACAATTTTACTTTTATATTATTTTTTACAATTTAATTTGCATGTTTTTTTTTTTACTATTTTTTTAGGAGGCCTGTTTGTGAAATGGGAGGGCTTTGGTGAAATATCAGCAGGGGGAAACTGTGCCCCAGGGGTGATTAGGGTGTGCCCAGGCACACCCGGCACACCCCCCTGCGCACGCCTATGACCTCCACCCAATAAATCTGTGTAAAACCTTTAAAACCTGTAAAACCTTTCCAGAGGAATGGAAAGATTCCTGTGAAAAGATTTGTTCAACTTCTTACTGAACCAAGATCGCACCCAGCATTTCAAATGCATATGTATATCCCAAAGAGACCTTTCCCCACATCTAGATGTTGTCCGCTGAGAAAATCTGTCTGCAAGTTATTTAACCTGGGAATGTGTACCACATAAAGCGCTGGAACATGAAACCCTTTCTTGGACTGGATAGACTGTACCTCCATTGCAACATTCCTGGTGCCCACTTAATTATTGATCTAAGCCACAACTGTGGCATTGCTTATTGAGCAAGGCCCGGATGACTGATCATAAGGGGATCTGACAAAGTAACAACAAACAAAATGCTCGGGACTCCAAGATTCCTCTTGAGACCAACAGCCCTGAACAGACAGATCCAGAATTCCACCCTAATCCAGACGACTGACATGAGTTGTCACAATATTCCAATATACAGTGCCTTAAATTCATACCCCTTGAAATATTCCAAATTTTGTCATGTTACAACCAAAAATTTAAATGTATTTTATTGGGATTTTATTTGATAGACCAACACAAAGTGGCACATAATTGTGAAGTGGAAAGAAAATTATAAATGGTTTTCAACATTTTTTACAAATAAATATGTGAAAAATGTGGCGTGCATTTGTATTCAGCCCCCCTTTATTCGGATACCCCAAATAAAAATTAGTGGAACCAATTGCCTTCAGAAGTCACCTAATAAGTGTAGCGTTCTGCTCCTGTTGACCAGGCGCTATTATCTAAATTTAGTGGGATGTCTGAACTGTAGTTAGTTCAGATTCTATGTTTTGGCTAAATTGACCTCTGTTCCAGCCTTGGCAGAGTTGGGTGTATTTCCCGCGGTTACCAGCAGTTGTCGCTGCCACCTCTGGTTCGTGTTGGAAGGTACAACAAGCCGAGGCATATTGGGCGCTCTTTCCCAGAGGCAACCTAGCGGGAGGTTGATACCGCTGGGCATGCTGGGAGAGGGTACTTAAGGGATGGATGCCATTGAGGGTGTCCATGAGGGTTCGCACTGGAGAGGGCCCTGGACTTTGTTTTTTGTATGGAAAGAAAGGGGTTAAGTGCAGATCACTCTCTGGCTGCGTAGGCTACGGGCGAAGCCAAGGAAGCCCGGGAGTTACGTGACCAGAGGAACAAGTGGGAGGAGTCCCCACCCATTGCTGCGTGAGACGCGTGTGTGTGTCTGGCGCCAAAGAGAAGAAGTCGCGTGATCATACGGAGAAGGTCGTAGTGCAACTATGTCTTCTCTTTCTCTAGTACCATCGGCCATGGGGCCCAGGATGTTTTCTCCCAGCACCGTTGCAGGTGCCATGTCATCCAGAACCCTGTTGATGGATACCGGTATTCGTTTGAAGCCGCGGGGGCGGTTCGTGCTGTACGTGGTTGGAGATGACGAAGCATTGGGTATGCTGTGCAACAGGTGCGAAGGACTGGCTGTAAACCCCCGTCCATTTGTTCGGTGCCTACACTGCGGGGAGTACCTGTTTGCCATAGAGCAACCCACCATGCCACCCCGTGCCTACCGGATGGACTGGGCCACGGGCATCGCTACCGAGGAGGCTGCGGCCTTTGTTTCTGCTGCTAGACCTGCGCTTGCCACATGTGCTGCAGTGACTATTGCAGAGGGAGATGGCGCTGTTACTGCCATTGAGGAGTCATCAGCGGACATCGCCACTGCTGTTACCTCCGCTGTATCTACCTCCGCTACACCTCTCCCCACTGCACCTGTCCTCAAGAAGGTGGGATATGTGAAAGCCTCCAGCAGGCGCGGCCGAGGCCTACCCCAAGGACTACCCGAACCGGAGCCAGAGGAGAGCCTGAACCCTGGAGAATCCATGACAGGAACGGGTGAGAGATCAAGGGGGAGCATATCTGGGACTGTTAGCAAATATTTGCCTGCAGAGGAGTTAAGGGACTCTGAAATAGACTACCTGTCTGATGTTTCAGGGGACGATGATCTTTTTGAGACAATGTCACAGGAACTGCTGTGGGCTCAGGGTGAGGATGTTGCTTCCACCTATGCTTTCGCAGATTGGACAGCCATGGACTCTAGGAGAACCTCGCCTAGTGTGGAATCACACAGCACGACTAACGAGACTATGTCTAAAGTTGCCAGTAGTCTTGCGCCTGAAAAGCTGTCTGCCAGGTCCATGGTGCACAAATCTCCTAACTCGTGTGTACCTCCGGGACTGGGGAGCACCCGATCTTTGCCGAGGCTTGCCCGTTTACAAAGGGTTCTCATTAAGAAAGTTGCTACGGAGTACGGACTGGAATTTCCCTATGTTCCTAAGGAAGTAATGCAGGAAATTGAGTCCAACCGAGAGCGGTGGTACGGTGAAGTTATTTGGGACTACTTGTCAGTGCCAAAGCCCTTCAGGAGAGCTGGCTATTCTTCCAAGATGGATGAGCATTTCAGTGGGTGCCTGTTGCACTGGAGTTACAGCAGGAACATTTATGCTGACAAGGTGGTCATTTGCAGGCCCAGAAAGGACAACATTGTGTACTTTATTACCACACTGGATAAAGAGGGGAAACCAGCGACTCTGCCAGACCCCCGATTTTATTGGTAAATGTCCAGAGGGGCTGTTCTGACTTTATTTTTGCTTTGCTAAAGAGGCTAAAAAGGGAAATAGTCTCTATGCTAAAAATGGACTGTGGGGTTACATAGTCAGATAGTGTTGGGTGTGGTGAGAACTTCGAGGTCAAGATTCTTCACTTACTTCATCACTTTGCGCTAAGAAGGACTTTTTTGTGTTATGCTATAGATTCCTGCCACTAAGTGATGGAAGTTTCCTCTACGAAGGGATTGGACTTCTTAAGTTTGCATTTTAGCTTACCTAGATTTGAAGCGAGAAGGGAAGTTCCAATTCTTAGGAAGTGTAGCTTTGCTTCCGCACCGTACAGTAATGTTATTTTATATATTTGCCTGTGTGTCTTTGTTTTTTTAGGTGGACCTGATCTTCTGTCAAGACTGCTGGAGAGTGGGTGGTTTAGGCAGAGGTTAGGGGGTTGACATGTGTAAATGTGGTATTACTGTGTGTTTATGCTCTGTGTTTTAAGATTTGTAAAACTGTTTATTTTCCTTACCTTTTCCCCTCCCATCCAAGTTTTGCAGTTCAGGTACTGGCTCTCGGGATTGAGAGCAAGTTTTTTTTTTTTCAGACACTGAGGACAGCGTCTTTTTATAGAAGGGGGAGTATGTAGCGCCCTGCTCCTGTTGACCAGGCACTATTATCTAAATTTAGTGGGATGTCTGAACTGTAGTTAGTTCAGATTCTATGTTTTGGCTAAATTGGCCTATGTTCCAGCCTTGGCTGAGTTGGGTGTATTTCCCGCGGTTACCAGCAGGTGTCGCTGCCACCTCTGGTTTGTGTTGGAAGGTACAACAAGCCAAGGCGTATTGGGTGCTCTTTCCCAGAGGCAACCTAGCGGGAGGTCGATACCGCTGGGCATGCTGGGAGAGGGTATTTAACCACTTCCCGCCCAGTCAATAGCAAATTGACGTCCGGGAAGTGGTTCTGTTATCCACACTGGACGTCATATGACGTCCTGCGGGATAACAGCCGCCGCGCGCCCGGGGGGGCGCGCATCGCGGCGATCGGTGGAGCGGTGGGTCAGTCTGACCCACCGCTACACTGATCTCGGTAAAAAGCCTCCGTCGGAGGCTTTTTACCATGTGATCAGCCGTGTCGAATCACGGCTGATCAGGAAGTAAACAGGAAGAGCCGTTGATCGGCTCTTCCTCACTCGCGTCTGACAGACGCGAGTAGAGGAGAGCCGATCGGCGGCTCTCCTAACAGGGGGGGTTCGCGCTGATTGTTTATCAGCACAGCCCCCCCTCGGATACCCACACTGGACCACCAGGGAAGCCCCCAAGGACCACCAGGGAAGCCCTAAGCATGTGGATGGCCCCCATGGCCATCCACATGTAGTAAAAAAAAAAATAGGATTTTTATAACAGCTTACCTGTAAAATCCTTTTCTTGGAGTACATCACGGGACACAGAGCGACATAGTCATTACTAATGGGTTATATAGATACCGTCAGGTGCTGGCACTGGCAACTTCCAAAACCGGAAGTACCCTCCCCTATATAAGCCCCTCCCATCCGGGAGCACCTCAGTTTTGTAGCAAAGCAATAAGTGTCCCCAAAGAGGGGCGGGAGCTCTGTGTCCCGTGATGTACTCCAAGAAAAGGATTTTACAGGTAAGCTGTTATAAAAATACTATTTTCTTTCTCGTACATCACGGGACACAGAGCGACATAGTCATTACTAATGGGATGTCCTAAAGCAATGCCAAATGAGGGGGGGGGATACACCATATATAAGCTGAGCGCTATCAGACATGAGGATCTTTTGCGGCCTGCAACACACTGCGCCCAAAGGCGACATCCTCCTGACTTCTAACGTCCACCTGGTAGAACCTAGTAAACGTGTGTACTGAAGACCATGTTGCGGCCTTACAGATTTGAGCCAGGGAGGCCTGGTGATGCACTGCCCATGAAGTTCCAACTGCTCTCGTGGAGTGCGCTCTAACTTTGAACGGAGGCGGTCTCCTTCTCAAGCCATAAGCTTGCATAATGACCTGTCGAATCCACCTGGCTAAAGTAGATTTTGACGCTGCCTGACCCTTTCTGGGGCCTTCCGGCAGTATAAACAAAGTATCCGTTCTGCGAATCTGAGCAGTGGCTTTTAGATAAGCTTTAACTGCTCTTACTACATCCAAAGAATGAAATAACTTTTCCTCTACCGAAGTAGGTTTGGGGAAAAAAGAAGGAAGAACCACATCTTGGTTCAAATGAAACCTCGATACCACCTTAGGAAGAAAGGCTGGATGAGGACGTAACACTACTTTGTCCTTATGGATAACCAGATATGGCTCTTTACAGGACATAGCTGCTAATTCCGACACTCTTTTAGCCGAACAAATGGCTACTAGAAAAATCAATTTCCTGGTGAGAAGCACCAAGGAAATATGCTGTAATGGTTCAAATGGTTGTTTCTGTAAAACCGACAGAACCAAGTTTAGATCCCATGGACATATGGGAATATTAACCGGAGGACTAATACGCATCACTCCTTGTATAAAGGCTTTGACTAGTGAATGCGAAGCCAAGGGCCTTTGAAAAAATATTGACAAGGCCGAAATCTGACCCTTGATAGTACTCAAGGCAAGCTTCCTATCTACAGCCCATTGTAGGAAGTCCAGAATCCTTCCTATTACGTATTTACGTGGATGCCATTTCTTGGCCTCACACCAGGCGATGTACGCCTTCCAGATTCTATAGTAGATCTGCCTGGATACCGGCTTCCTGGCATTGATCATGGTAGATACCACAGCATTAGAGAGCCCTCTCTTTTTTAGAATGTGGGCTTCAATAGCCAGGCCGTCAAACCTAGGGCTGGTAAGGAAGGGTGGTATATCGGTCCTTGCGAAAGCAGGTCCGGACGACGTGGGAGAGTCCAAGGACTCCCCACTGAAATTTTACAATCTCCGCGTACCACGCTCTTCGGGGCCACGCTGGAGCCACCGGAATCACTGGTTTCTTTTCTACCCTGATTCTGCGGAGTAATCGAGGTAACCATTGTGGCGGTGTGAATGCATATATCAGCTTGAACTGATCCCAAGGGAACACTAGGGCATCCGAGCCGCAAGCTAGGGGATCCCTTGTCCGAGAGACAAACCTGTCCCCCTTTGTGTTGAATCTGGATGCTAGAAGATCTACATCCGATGTTCCCCACCGCTGACATATTGTCCAGAAAACCTCGGGGTGAAGGGACCCTTCCTCTGGGCCTAATTGCTGGCGACTTATAAAGTCCGCCTTCCAATTCTCCACTCCTGGAATGAATACCGCAGATATGGCTGGGACATATTTTTCTGCCCATTTCAGGATGTAATTTACTTCCCTCTGGGCTGCACGACTCCTGGTGCCCCCCTGATGATTGATATATGCCACTGCTGTGGCATTGTCTGATTGAATTCTGACAGGGGACCCTTGGAGTTTGGATGTCCATGCTACTAGGGCATACCGGGCTGCTCGTATCTCTAAGAGATTGATGGGCAGGGCCTTTTCTGCATCCGACCATCTGCCCTGGAGAGACTATTGCTCCAGTACTGCTCCCCAGCCTATAAGGCTGGCATCTGTAGTGACCACCTTCCAAGAAATCGGACTGAAGGATTTCCTTTTTTCCAGATTCTGGGGAACCAACCACCAACGGAGGCTCTTGCGAACGGAAGGGGACAAGGACATTGTAAGTCTAGGGCCTGAACTTTTTTGTTCCAGGCTGACAGTATGGCCCCTTGCAAATTCCTTGAATGGAATTGACCGTAGGGTACTGCTTCGAATGATGCCACCATTTTTCCCAGCAGCCTCATATACAGGCGTATGGACGGCTGGCTTTTTTGTACCCACTAAGTGGATCAAATCTTTCAAAGACAACACCTTTCCTCGAGGCAAGAATATTTTTCTCTGGCCTGAATCCAACCTTAGCCCCAAGTATTCCAGACTTTTGACTGGTTTTTAGGGCTGACTTGTCTCGGTTGATAATCCAACCGTGAGATTCCAGATACTTGATTGTCTTGTGAACGACCACGTCTAGTTTTTTCACTGAGTGGTCTATCAGCAATAAGTCATCCAGATATGCCATTATCATTACACCTTGTGTTCTTAGATTGGCCAATAAAGGGCCAGAATTTTTGTAAACACTCGTCCTGCTGTGGCCAAACCGAAGGGTAAGGCTCTGAACTGAAAATGGCGCCCTTCTACTGCAAAGCGTAGAAATTTTTGGTGGACTGGAAAGATGGGAATGTGCAAATAAGCATCTTTGATGTCGATCGCGGCTAACCAATCCTCCCCTTGTAGGGCAGTGGCCACCGATCGGATCGACTCCATCGGAAAGTCCTGATATACAGGAATTTGTATAGCCCTTTTAGAATTAATATGGGCCTCCCGTCCGCGTTTGCTTCGGGACTGTAAAGAGGTTTGAGTAAAACCCGAACCCTCATTCTTCCAGGGGAACCTCCATAATTACTCCTTGGAGCAATAGTTGTTCTAGTGCCAACAGGAGGGACTCTCTCTTCCGGGGATCCCTTGGCACGTTTGACCTCAAAAATGGGAAGGAGGAGAGTCTTTTAACTCCAAACTGTATCCCAAACCTACTGCGGAGAGCACCTATCTGTCTTGATCGTGTCCCGCCAGGTCTCTTGCGAACAACTGGAGTCCTCCCCCCACCCGACTGAGTGGGGGCTTCAATGAATTTAACTTTGGGGGAGGTTTTGTACCTCCCCTGACCCAGGGTTTCTCATTACCCTGCTACTGTCCCTGTTTTTTACCCCCGGGATTTGACCGAGGAGGCCGTCGGAACTGTTACACAGCCGATGGCCCAGGGACTGGAGAAGCAGGCCTCTCAAAGAGGGACCTCTAACTCTGTTTTTAAACGGCAAGAGCGTATTTTTACCGCTGGAAATTTTCTGGATATATTTGTCCAGGTTTTCCCTGAATAAGCGTTCACCATGAAACGGGACGCTAACCAGCCATTTTTTACAGGGAGCTTCAGCAGACCAGTTTTTGAGCCATAGGAGCCTACGCATATGTACTATAGACAGCGTAAGGCGGGAGGCCTGATGGACTGAATCCTCTATGGCGTCAACCGCAAAGCCTAAGGCTCTAGGTAGATCAGCTAGGGCAAAGCCTGCTGATCTGTCAAGTCCCTCAAGACCTGTTTCAACTGATCCTTCACTGCTTAGCAGACCCCAATAGCTGCTACTGCTGGTTGTATCACCAAGCAGATTTTCATAAGGACTCCAATCTTTTATCTATTGGGTTCTTGAACATTTGGACATTATCCACTGGACATGTCAGTGATTTATACATACAAGAGATGGCTGCGTCCACTGTAGGGACCTTCCATTTTTTTTTTTTTTTTGATGAACTTATCCTCCATGGGATAGACCACCGGAAATCTCTTGGGGGAATAAATATTTTCTCAGGACGTTCCCAATCCTGGTAAATGAGCCCTTTCAGTAAAGGGTGAAGTGGAAAAGAACAAACAGTCTGGGGGCTTCCAGCGACCCCAACGAGGATACAGTAGTGGTTGATGGTTCCGCAAGGTGCATTTTTAAATGCTGATCGGACCATGTTAGTCAGAGACTGAACCCATAATCTTTCAGCTTGAGATGCTGAGAAAAGGTTCCCCCACTGTTGATTCCTCTATAACAGAATCAACCTCATCCTGATCCCCTTCAGGCAGGTCGATCCCTGTATGGGACTGTTGCTCTGCTAACAGGCACTCTGAAGGAGGAGACGGAGATCGGGCGTGCTTTCCCTGACAGGGAGGCAGCCTCTCTAATCCTCCCAGAGCTGAGGAAAAAACCTCCTCTGTTACATACACAGGAGCAGGTGAACTGAGGACAGCCACAGTACCAAGTACCCCTGCGGGGTCTCTACGGTCACTTACCTCTGAACTTCAGGGGAGACTGGTGCAGCAGAAGTATGCCCAAGATCCTCCGAGCCCGATGAGACCCCCTTCGCTTCCTGGAAGATTCAGTTCCGGAGCTTCTGGACGGCATATTCCTAAGCCTAAAGCTGAGGTATTCCAGCCGTAATACACCACTTTTACTGAGAATAGTCTAGCACAATTGCTGCTATATCACAGTTGGTGTCTACTAATGTGCCTTTCTAGGGGATGCCTGTATCAACCGCTTGCTGTATGCCTTTAAATGTTGCCAGCTCTGTCTCTGTACTTCATAGCCAGCTCACTACAATATTGTGGTTTTTTTAAACTGCTGGGACGCCCGCACATGCGCAGAAGCGCTGCGGCGCGCACAGAGCGTCATCCCCCAGGCTCCGCCCCCTTTCCCGGCTCACCTCTATATATAGAGGCGCGTGCACGCGCACGCGCGCGGCCACGTGCGCCTTCGGCGCTAATTTCAAAATATGGTAACAAGGGACAGGAGCCAGGGCCCCTCTTTGCCGCAGGCCGGGGGATGGACGAGCACTGCAACATGGCAGAGGAAGCAGTTTCCTATAAGAGAACTCACCATCTGCCTGGACTTTGCTCTGCTGAGAAGAAGCTAGTCCACATGACAAGAAAACATTCCACAGCGGCCTCTAGTGGACAAACACAGGTACCGCAGTCTAATATATTAAATATATATAAAAAATTTTTTTTTTTTTTTTTTTTTTTTTCTTGACCACCATTAAAAATTATTACATTTTTTTAGTAGTTACAGGCATGCACAGAATTTTGCGGGAATACCATTAGGTAACAGACAGAAAGACAAATTAGGCTTGGGGGTCCCCCAATAGAACCAAGTTCCTGGGGGCCCCCACTTACCTGTTCCCCGCCGCAGGACTTTGTTTGGTCCACAAAAGCCCAAACTTCACCTATCACGGCAGGCATTGTAATCAAACCTTCAGGGACCGGGTTCCCAAGGATTCCACTCCCCTGGACCTGTATAGCACCCTGCACAGAAAACATCTTGGTCGTGGGTATGACCAGAGCTCTGGATCCCAGGGTCCAGCTCTCCTAAGAGAAGCATTACAGGCAAAACCTTGCTCTTCTCTGCAAGGCCCGGGTACCGACCGTTTAGCTATGAAGCTTTTTTGGTCGGATCCGGAATAGCTTACTGAGGCCCAAAAGAACCTGTACGCAAGCTCAGTGAAAAACACATGTTTCTTCTTGGCCAACACCTTAGACACTGGCAAAAATCTGAGGTGCTCCCGGATGGGAGGGGCTTATATAGGGGAGGGTACTTCCGGTTTTGGAAGTTGCCAGTGCCAGCACCTGACGGTATCTATATAACCCATTAGTAATGACTATGTCGCTCTGTGTCCCGTGATGTACGAGAAAGAAATATATATAAAAAAAAACATAAAAAAATATGCCAATCAGTGCCCACAAATGGGCACTGACTGGCACTATCATGCCAAGAAAATAATGTGTGGTGGCTGGCATTGCTAGGCAGCAGTGTCACCAGTGCCACCTACTAGTGTCCATCAGTGCCACCTGTCAGTGCCCATCCGTGCCCATCTGTGCCCATAAGTGCCCACCTATCAGTGCCCATCCGTGCCACCTATCAGTGCCACCCATAAGTGCCCATCAGTGCCGCCTAAAAGTGCCCATTAGTGCCGCCTATGAGTGCCCATCAGTGCCGCCTATGAGTGCCAATCAGTGCCACCTATGAGTGCCCATCAGTGCCGCATACCAGTGCCACATATCAGTGCCCATCAGTGCCGCCTATCAGTGCCCATCATCAGTGCCCATCAGTGCCACCTCATCAGTGCCACCTCATTGGTGCCACCTCATCGGTGCCCATCAGTGTCGCCTTATCAGTGCCCTTCAGTGCCACCTTATCAGTGCCCATCATTGAAGTAGAAAAGGTACTCATTTACAAAAAAACTTTACAGAAACAAAGAAAAACATAGTTTTTTTTTACATTTTCGCTCTTTTTTTATTTGTTGCGCAAAAAATAAAAATCGCAGAGGTGATCAAATACCACCAAAGGAGAGCTCTATTTGTGGGAACAAAATGATAAAAAATTTGTTTGGGTACAGTGTAGCATGACCGCGCAATTGTCATTCAAATTGCGACAGCGCTGAAAGCTCAAAATTGGCTTGGGCAGGAAGCTGTATAAGTGCATGGTATTGAAGTGGTTAAGGGACGGACGCCATTTTTGGAGTCTCTCTCTCACCTCGTGGCCACCCTGGCCGGAGGTATGCGACAACTCCTCTTCTGCCTCGGGGCCTGCTGGCCCGAGGTTATGTTACTGGAGGTGGGCCCAGAAGCTTCTGGGGCCTTCTGGTTCGAGGGTGGTCCTGTGCTGTCTGTCCTGTGGGAATAAGCCGAGCAGTTGAAGGAGCCAGGGGAGGACTCGTCTTGGAGCATACTCAGCGGAAGGCTGGTATCTCGAAAGGAGACTGGGGCCTCAATTGGAGGATGCATCCCAACCAATCTGCCTCACAGTATTGCCGGGTCGGCTTAAAGGACTTTCTTATACTGTGCAGTTGTGCTTGAACTTTGAAAATTCTGATTACCAAGTTTGTGGCAGAGACTTTTCATTTGTCCGTGCATCATCCCGGCTGCTAGGTCGGTGAAGGGGGCCTATCCGGGTGAGCAAGATCCAATTACAGCGAGTGTACCTGTCTCCAGGATCTCAAGTTTCTCAGTGATCTGCATCAGGTACCTGAACTCCCCCTAACCCTCCATCCCTCATTCTGCTAACGTTGTGTTTAATAAAAGAAGCATTGCAAAAGACTCAGTGACTGGCAACCGTGTTTATGCAACTTTAACCCTAGACTTTGAGCCAACACAGAGAACAGTGGGGTAACGGCAGACCAAAACTAACTACAGGGGTAGTGCTACATTAGTAAATAGAGCCCACCTGTGTGTAATTTAATCTCAGTATACATACAGCTGTTCTGAGAAAGCCCTTTAGAGGTTTGTTAGAGAACCTTAGTGCACAAACAGCATCATGAAGGCCAAGAAACACACCAGACAGGTCAGGGATAAAGTTGTGGAGAAGTTAAAGCAGGGTTAGGTTATAATACAAATATCCCAAGCTTTAAAAATCTCATGGAGCACTGTTCAATCCATCATCCGAAAATGAAAAGAGATTTGCTCAACTGCAAACCTACCAAGAAGACATGGCCATCCACCTAAACTGACAGGCTTGGCAAGGAGAGCATTAATCAGAGAAGCAGCCAAGAGGCCCTTGGTCACTCTGGAGGAACTGCAGAGATCCACAGCTCAGGTGGGAGAATCTGTCCACAGGACAACTATTAGTTGTCCACAAATCCAGCCTTTATAGAAGAGTGGCAAGAAGAAAGCCATTGTTGAAAGAAAGCCATAAGAAGTCCCGTTTTGCATGTGGGGGACACAGAAAACATGTGGAAGAAGGTGCTCTGGTCAGATTAAAACCAAAAATAAACTTTTTGGCCTAAAAGCAAAGCGCTATGTGTGGTGGAAAACTAACCCTGTACATCACCCTGAACACACCATCGCCATCGTGAAACATGGTGGTGGTAGCATCATGTTTTGGGGATGCTTTTCTTCAGCAGGGACATGGAAGCTGGTCAGAGTTGATGGGAAGATGGATGGAGCCAAGTACAGGGCAATCTTAGAAGAAAACCTGTTAGAATCTGCAAAAGATTTGAGATTACGGTGGAGGTTCACCTTCCAGCAGGACAAGGACCCTAAACATACAGCCAGAGCTACAATGGAATGGCTTAGATCAAAGCATATTCAAGTGTTAGAATGGTCCAGTCAAAGTCCAGACCTAAATCCAATTGAGAATCTGTGGCAAGATTTGAAAATTGCTGTTCACAGACGCTCTCAATCCAATCTGACAGAGTTTGAGCTATTTTGCAAAGAAGAATGGGGGAAAATTTTCACTCTCTAGATGTGCAAAGTTGGTAGAGACATACTGAACAAGACTTGCAGCTGTAATTGCAGCGAAACGGGTGTTCTACAAAGTATTGACTCAGGGGGGCTGAATACAAATGCACGCCATACTTTTCACATATTTATTTGTAAAGAAAATTGAAAACCATTTATAATTTTCCTTCCACTTCACAATTATGTGCCATTTTGTGTTGGTCTATCACATAAAATCCCAATAAAATACATTTACGTTTTTGGTTGTAACATGACAAAATGTGGAAAATTTCAGGGGTATGAATACTTTTTCAAGACACTATAAAGGGCAGAAAAATGCCGCCCTCCAATAATTCTGTGGACAGAGATCACTCATTTCTTACACACGATGAAAATGTTCCATTGTTATCAAGTGGATTTGCGCAAATGAGACTCCTTCAACAGCAGATTTAACAATTGCATCGATTCCTCCTGAGACCAACAACCCTTAACAGACAGATCCAGAACTCCACCCCAATCCAGATGACTGACAGCCTCATTTGTCCCAAGGGACTTGAAAAAGGAGGCCACACCCTCTGAAACATGTTGTCGTGGCAACAGACCGCATACCCTATACACAGTCCCCCCATTTTCAGGGGCTCAAATGTAATTGGACAAATGAATATCATCATAAATAAAATTTTAATTTTTATTATTTTGTTGAGAATCCTTTACTGGCAATGACTGCCTGAAGTCTGGAACCCATGGACATTACCAAAGACTGGGTTTCCTCCTTTCTGATGCTTTGCCAGGCTCTAACTGCAGCTATCTTCAGTTGTTCTTTGTTTGTGGCTCTTTCTGCCTTTAGTTTTGCCTTCAGCAAGTGAAATGCATGCTCAATTGTGTTGAGAACAGGTGATTGACTCGGCCATTGCAGAATATTCCACTTTTCCTTCAAAAGCTCCCGGGTTGCTTTGCTGTGTGTTTTGGATCACTATCCATCTGTACTGTGAAGTGACGTCCAATAAACTTTGCTGCATTTGGCTAAATCTGGGCTGACAGTATATGTCTAAACACTGCAGAATTCATCCAGTTGCTTCTGTATTCTGTGACATCATCAATAAACACCAATGACCCAGTGGGACTGGAAGCCATGCATGCCCATGCCATCACACTGCCTCCACCATGTTTTACAGATGATGTTGTGTGCTTTGGAGCATGAGCTGTTACAAGCCTTCTCCACACTTTTTTCTTCCCATCATTCTGGTGCAGATTAGTAAATTAGCTTCATCCATTCAAAGAATGCCTTTCCAGAACTGGTCTGGCTTTTTTAGATGTTTATTGGCAAAGTCTAATCTGGCTTTTCTATTCTTCAGGTTTTTGAGTGGTTTGTAACTTGTGGTGAACCCTCTGTATTTGCTCTCGTGTAGTCTTCTCTTAGACTTTGACAATGATACGCCCACCTCCTGGAGAGTGTCCTTCACTTGTCTGAATGTTGTGAATGGGTTTTTCTTTACCATGGAGAGGATCCTGATATCCACCACCACTGTTGTCTTCCGTGGACGTCCAGGCCTTTTTTTGTTGCTTTTTAAAATATAGCCTCTAAAGTGAAATACATAGACACTATAATTGGTAGTACCATCATCCAGAAATTTGAGTATATAGAAATCGGGTCTTTGGTCCCCAAACCAAAGAGCCAAAGGAAGGGCTAAGCTGCTTACCTAAAAAGCCCCACCGGTCGAGGGCAACAGGGGTCACCAAACAGGGTCTCCCGCGGCGACCAGGGGGGACGTGCATGTGAATGGACCTACTTCCTAAATATATGAGATAAATAATTGATATCTATAACCCATACCTTAAGGGAAGGGAAGGGGAAGTAGGGGTAGGGAGGGAGGGAAGGAAGGGGGGAAAAAGAAGAAGGGTTAAGGGCAGGAGAAAGGGGAGGGGGGTTGTAAGGGGTGAGAGGGGAAGGGGGGAACGTGAGGGGAAAGGAGGGGAAAGTGGGGTGGGGAAGGTAGATAGGGGAAGGTTTGAATGAAAGAGAGGGAGGGGAAAATTGGCAGTGTGTACCTTGAGTAAAAGGACGTATAAATGGGGGGTCCCAGGAAAAGGAACCCAAATAGAGCAAGTGCTGAAACACATGTTTGCACAGCAAAGGATCGGCAATGGTGATGAAGGTGTGTGAAGGGGGGAACACAGTAAATCCCAGGATAGCATTAGGGTAATGAAGATAACAAATAACACCTAATAAAGAAAGGAAAGGATCCATTGAATAGATAAGGGCCATGGGCGGACTAAAAGTATAGCTCAGGGTGGCTAGAGATAACTTACTGTGTACTTGGTGAAGCCACAGTAATCTCAGGACCTGGCGTCCATTGCACTAGGAAGCAGGCCGAATCCTGCTTATATATCCCCTACCAAGCGACGCTGACGCACATCGGCCGTCGCCGTTGTGCAGCGTCACTGGGTCTGGCCGCCCGCATGACATCAGTACGACTAGGTTGCGCATGTGCCAGTGTCCTACGGTCTGAGGGCGGAAGCCCACAACAGGACACGTGCAAACGAGGCACAGCCCCAGGAGGCGGGACTGTTGACCTCGCCAGGGTGGTCACTTGGCCGCCGCTGGGAGACACACTGGGGACGCCCAGCTCACTCGTTGCTAGCAGGGGGAGATAAGCAGCTGAGCTCAGTTAAATGCAGGTAGATACAAAATTGTGTATAAAGCATAATAATTGGGTACAAAATAGAATGCAGACAATATAAACAATATACAATTACAGTAAACATTTGGTATTGGTATTTAATTGGTGATAAATACCTGGGTGGACAGAAGCAACCTTTACGAACACTAAAGCCCTGTACACACGATCGGTTTGACTGATGAAAACCGTCCGATGGATGGTTTTCATCAGACCAACCGATCGTGTATGGTACCCATCGGTCTTTTTTCCATCGGTTGTAAAAAATAGAACTTGTTTTAAAATTTTCCAATGGATAAAAAACCGATGGGAATTTCCGATCGTCTATGGGCAAGTCCATCGGTTAAAAAACCCACGCATGCTTAGAATCAAGTCGACGCATGCTCAGAAGCATTCAACTTAATTTTTCTCGGCTCATCAGAGTGTTTTACGTCACCGCGTTTGGAACGGTCGGTTTTTTGACTGATGGTGTGTGGCCAAGACTGATGAAAAACAGTTTCATCGGATTCCCAATAGACAAATCCATCGGACGAAAATCCATAGGTTATCCGATCGTGTGTACGGGGCTTAAGGGCAATAGATGGGTATGGTGGAAAACTCCGGTAGCGTCATCAGGTGTCCCCCTACGACAACAAATTGTCTGTAGGAAATAATGGCGCCCAACAGGGCTGGTAGCATACACTCAGGATAATTCAGTATGCCCCTGCAAATGTAATTTGCATTTGGGCAGACTAAGCATTCAGTCTAGAAAGGTTTACGTTGCCTTGTCTGGTTTGATGTTGGGTCAAACAATAGACAAGGATGTCAATCTTAAAGCTAGTATCCAGGCTATGCCCAAAACATTCATAATGAATAGTTGCTTGAGTCACACAGTCTAAAAAAAAAAACTTGGTTAGATTTTGATAATAAAATATACAATAAGAGGCTACTCTCCAAGGTGCTGGAGAGTGTTTAGTATTTGGAGGGCGGGGTGCGAGAGGCACCGAGGTGGAGAAAACCAACCCTAGTGCTTGTCGCAGGCCACCCTACAAGGGCCCAGGTGTGTTATCCACCTAATCAATCTGAATTTAAAATATAGCCTGTAAAGTGAAATACATAGACACTATAATTGGTAGTACCATCATCCAGAGATTTGAGTATATAGAAATCGGGTCTTTAGTCCCCATACCAAAGAGCCAAAGAAAGGGGGGGGGGGGGCGATTGGACTATTGCGGTACCGGTGAGTGGGTGAAATCAAAGGTAAAGATGCAAATATGAAACAAAAATACATTTTATTAATGCAACATCAATAAGACACATAATAATGTACAAATTAAATTGGTGACAAGCCATGAACATCACCAGTATAATGATCCCCAAGGGGGGAAAATCACAGTGGAATTGAGGGTCACGACAATCATCTCACAATCATCTCAACTAGTTTTGTGGCCAATGCCGATTCGTCAGGAGAATATCTGAAATAGGATTGACAATCATCAATGATTATACAATTAACAAGAGCAATGATATGTGAGTTGGGGAGCAAGGCCTAAGCTGCTTACCTAAAAAGCCCCGCCGGTCGAGGGCAACAGGGGTCACCAAACAGGGTCTCCCGCGGCGACCAGGGGGATGTGCATGTGAATGGACCTACTTCCTAAATATATGAGATAAATAATAATTGATATCTATAACCCATACCTTAAGGCTAAATTGGGGTGCAGACACACGTGGTCACTGTGTGCAAGTGATGAGGATGAGTGGAGGAATGGTGTGGGAGTGTGGGTGAAGAAATGGAAAGGAAAGGGAAAGGAAAGGGATGGAAATAGGAAAGGGGAGGGGAGAGAGGGGAGGGGAGAGAGGGAAGGGGGGAGGGGGGAAAAAGGGAGGGAAGGGGGAGAGGGAATTGGAAATGAAGGAGGGGGAGAGGGAAGGGGAAGTAGGGGAAGGGAGGGAGGGAAGATGGGAAAAAAGAAGAAGGGGGTAAGGGCGGGAGACACACTATAGAGGCTCCCTATTTCCTCTGAATTTCTCTATATATACACCCAGTTTTGGTGCTTTTGAGCGGTTTCTGGCGATTTATCTAGCCCTGTGAGAAAGGCATGTAGAGGAAGCACCATCTACACTCTGCACATACTGGAACCCCGCAGGAGGAACGGATAGGAGACCCTCCCCCTCCTCCCCCTGAGTGATCATCTACTACCTCTGATTTTCTCAATGCTGCTTACTTTACAACAGTAAGGTAAGAAGTTAGCACACCTACGGGTGTCATCTTCACTGAAGATTCACGACACTTAGTCACAGTGCCACTTGTTGATGCTAGTCAGCACTTTTTGGTTTGTACCTTGCACCGTCTCATGGTTGAAAGATTTCAGCCCTTCCAGATTGTGTTTCATCTGCACTACTGCACCTTTATTTTTATATGTGCAGCGGGGGTCTAAATTTGGACCAATTTCAGTCGTGGAGGACTTTGGTGGTGTACTATTCTCCTTGGCCTGGGGTGGCGGTGTTCCCACAGGTCGAGGTAGAATCACCGCCGCAGTGCTGTCCTTTTTGTCTCGTTCCGGCGGTGGTACAGCGGGGGCGGAGAACCTGCTGTGGTGTCACGGGAGGAGATAAGGGGGAGAGACGCCCTCGCCACGAGGTCTTCTGCATCCGGCGCCCAGGCACCTTAGGCCTGGGTGCGGGCGGTCCGGAGTTCCAGCCCAGGCACCCTAGGCCTGGTCGGAGCGGAGTTGACGTCCATCCCAGGCACCTTAAGCCTGGGGTGAGGTACTACACCGGAGGCCTGGGGCCCTGTGACTTCGACTGGGCTCCGCAAGGGTGGATGAGTCCGAGGGACCCTGAGGTGGATGGGGCCCATGTCTGAGGTGAGGAGGCCGGAGAGGTTACCCATCTGAAGAGTCCGGAGCAGCATCAACCCGGTGATGGAGGGGCCTCTGGTAACTCCCTTGGAGGGACATCTTCCCCCTGACAGGGGCCACAACGCAGCAAAGGTACTCCAATTCATATTCTTCAGAGTCGCTGGTAGAGACTCACAAGTTTCAAGTTTCTCTCTCTAGCCAATGGCTATAGCAACCGCTGGTGAAACCACAGTGGTTTAGTTTATTGTTAGGACAGTGCCTCGACCTGCTCACCCCACCGTATTGAACTGTTTACGGGTCTCAACCTATCGGCTGATAAAGAACTGTTTTAATTGTGTGCTACAATAAAACAAGTGTTGGATCCTTATCTTTGTGTGGAACTCTGGTTAATGGGAGTGAAGGGGAGTGTCAGCACTAGTGATGAGCCGAACACCCCCGGGTTCGGTTCGCACCAGAACCCGCGAACGGACCGAAAGTTCGCACGAACATTAGAACCCTATTAAATACAATGGATGCGAACGTTCGGATTCTAAAGTGCTAATTATAACGACTATTATCCATGTTATTGTCCGAAACAGAGTTTGGGAACCCGGCTTCTGCACCAGGGGACATTTATCAATGCAAAAAGAAGTTTTAAAAACGGACGTTTTCCGGGAGCAGTCATTTTAATGATGCATAAAGTGAAAAAAAAAAGTCAAATATTCCTTAAAATTTTGTACCTGGGGGGTGTCTAAAGTATGCCTGTGAAGTGCCACGTGTTTCCCGTGTTTAGAACTGTCCCTGCACAAAATAACATTTGTAAAGGGAAAAAAGTCATTTAAAACTGCTTGCGGCTTTAATGCAATGTCTGGTCCCGGTAATATGGATGAAAATCTTTAGGAAAAATGGCATAGCTACCCCATCAACCCCCCCCCCCCCACCCCAGTCCATTACCAGCCCCTTTGGGTCTTGTATGGATATTAAGGGGAACCCCGCACACAAAATAAAAAAGGACCTATATACTCTGAACAGCCGTATACAGGCGGTGCATACAAGACAGGGACTGTAGATTTGTTCTTATGTAGAATCTGTTTATAATTTTGAACAGCTGCATTGTTTAAGTGGAGCTCCATGGCAAATTCCTTTTTTTTTGTTTTTTGTAAAACATAGGGAACGGTTATCACCCCTGTCACATTTTTTTTGCTGTCTGTGCCCCTGTTCAGAACATTTCACCTCACTTTGCATCCCAATGACAACTGTTTTTGAAATGTGGTGTTTTTATTGAAACAAGGATTGGTGATAAAGCATCAGTAGAGAGGAGACACCTTTCTCCCATATTAATTCTTAAAGGAGAGAATTTTCCTTCCAAGGGGTAGATTTCCTCTCACTTCCTGTTGTCTTCTTCCGTTTGCAAGTAGTAGTAGTTTGTAAGTTGGATGTTTGAAAGTAGGGACCTTCCGTATATACTCTGCAGAAATTGCCCCCTTAGGTGTTGGTATTGGCACAACACTGAAAGCACTCACAGTTATTCTTGGTGGGTGCTGGAACGCCCTGCTGTCAAGTATAATATCAGGAATTGTAATAACATATAATTGTTGATCAGTGGTAGTCAAAATTGGGCCTTTGATGGTGGTGCTGGTGCCACAACACTGTAAGGCCTGACAGTTACTCTTGGTGGGCGCAGCAATGGTCCCTGCTGTGAATTATTAGATCAATAATTATAATTGCATGCCCCTGTTGAACAGGGGCTGAAAAATTGGGCCTTTGGTGGTGGTGGTGGTGATGGTGGTGCTGGTGCCACAACACTGTAAGGCCTGACAGTTACTCTTGGTGGGCGCAGCAATGGTCCCTGCTGTGAATTATTAGATCAATAATTATAATTGCATGCCCCTGTTGAACAGGGGCTGAAAAATTGGGCCTTTGGTGGTGGTGGCGGTGATGGTGGTGCTGGTGCCACAACACTGTAAGGCCTGACAGTTACTCTTGGTGGGCGCAGCAATGGGCCCTGCTGTGAATTATTAGATCAATAATTATAATTGCATGCCCCTGTTGAACAGGGGCTGAAAAATTGGGCCTTAGGCACTGGTGGCACAACACTGCAACCCCTCACAGATACTGTACTTGGAGCACAGCAATGAGGCCTGTTGCAAAGTATTGCATCAAAAATTTTAATTACACGCCCCTGTTGAACATGGGCTGAAAAATTGGGCCTTAGCCACTGGTGGCGTCACCCATAAACCAAAATGATCTTCCAAGCTATCATCGTTAATCGTATCATTGAGGAGGAGGAGGAGGAGGATAGCCAGTCAACATAACAGCACAGGCACTCAGCATCAGCATCAGTCTTGAAGGGATGTGACATTTTAAAATCAATTAGTCTGTTATATCAGCATCTGGTGTGTGGTAGCTGGTGGTGATCCAAGACTGGTTCATCTTGATGAAAGTCAGTCGATCAACCGAGTCGGTGGACAGGCGCACCCTGTGATCCGTGACAAATCCTCCAGCAGCACTGAATGTGCATTCTGAAAGAACGCTGGATGCAGGACAGGCCAGTAGCTCAATTGCATACTGTGCAAGCTCTGGCCAGTGATCCATCCTCAAGACCCAGTAAGCCAGAGGATTTTCGGTGGGGAAGGTGTCCAAGTCTGACCTTGCCCCTAGGTATTCCTGGACCATGTATATCAGACGCTGGCGATGGTTGCTGGAACCGATCATACTTTGGGGCTGCGGACTAAAGAATTGTCTGAACGCATCGGTCAGACGGCCACCTTCCCCACCATTCCTTCTTTGACTGCCCGAAGCCTCAGCAACTCGTTGTCCAGGACCAGGAGTTTGTAACCTCCCAGTCTCTGGGAACGCGTTGCACAGACCTTTCTGCAAGGCCTCCCGGAGTTGTCTCATCCTCTGCTCCCTCTGCGACGGTACGATAAGGTCCGCAACCTTACCCTTGTACCGTGGATCAAGGAGAGTGGCCAGCCAGTAATGGTCCCTCTCCTTGATCCGAAGAATACGAGGATCCTTCCGCAGACTTTGCAGGATCAGGGAGGCCATGCAGCGTAGGTTAGCTGAGGCATTCAGTCCGGAGTCCTCTGGTCACTAAGGACGACATGATCCGCAGCCACCTCCTCCCAGCCACGTACAAGTCCACTGGTTTCTTGGGACTGTAAATCATCCCTAAAAGACTGCTGCTGATGATGCTGAGTCCCAGCCTCCACCTCCATGCTGACACAATCCTCCTCCTCCTCCTCCTCCTCCTCCTCTTCCTGTGCGATGGGTGGGACAGAAGGAACACTGTCTGGGTAAAGGGGGCCTTGAGAGGCAAGGAAGTCCTCCTCTTCCTGCCTCTGTTCTGCCTCAAGTGCCCTGTCCATTATTCCACGCAGCGTGTGCTCCAACAGGTGGACAAGAGGTACAGTGTCACTGATGCATGCACTGTCACTGCTCACCATCCTCGTGGCCTCCTCAAATGGTGCCAGGACAGTGCATGCATCCCTGATCATGCCCCACTGGCGTGGTGAAAAAAACCCGAGCTCCCCTGACCCTGTCCTGGTGCCGTAGTCGCACAGGTACTCATTGATGGCCCTCTGCTGCGTGTGCAGCTGCTGCAGCATGGCCAACGTTGAGTTCCACCTGGTGGGCATGTCACATATAAGGCGGTTCTTGGGCAGGTTCAACTTCTTTTGAAGCTCAGCCAGGCGAGCACTGGCATTATAAGATCTGCGGAAATGCACACAGACTTTCCTGGCCTGCCTCAGGACATCCTGTAAGCCCGGGTACCTGCCCAAGAACCGCTGCACCACCAGGTTAAGGACGTGAGCCATACAGGGCACATGGGTCAGTTGTCCCTGTCGGAGGGCGGAGAGGAGGTTGGTGCCATTGTCGCAACCCACCATTCCTGGCTTAAGCTGGCGTGGCGTCAACCACCTCTCGGCCTGCCCCTGCAGAGCAGACAGGACCTCTGCCCCAGTGTGGCTCCTGTCCCCCAAACACACCAGCGCAAGCACGGCATGGCATCTTTTTGCCTGCGTACTTACGTAGCCCCTTGAACGCCTACGGAGCACCGCTGGTTCCGAGGACAAACCACAGGAAGAGGCCATGGAGGAAGAAGAAGAGGAGGGGGTGGAGGAGAGAGGTGTGTCACAACCAGTAGTAGCATTTTGGAGGCGTGGCGGTGGAACAACCTCCAACACTACTGCACCTTGTCCTGCATCCTTCCCAGCTGCCAAAAGAGTGACCCAATGGGCCGTGAAAGAAAGGTAACGTCCCTGTCCATGCCTGCTGGACCATGAATCAGCGGTAATATGCACCTTACCGCTGACCGCCCTGTCCAGCGAGGCCAAGACATTGCCTTCCACATGCCTGTAGAGAGCCGGAATAGCCTTCCGTGCGAAAAAGTGTCGTTTGGGAACCTGCCACTGAGGAACCACACATTGCACAAACTCACGGAAGGGGGCCGAGTCTACCAACTGAAAAGGCAGCAGTTGAAGCGCTAGCAATTTAGCCAAGCTAGCCTTCAACCGCTGGGCATGTGGATGGCTGGGAGTGAACTTCTTTTGACGGTCCAGCAGCTGGGGCAGGGAAATTTGCCTGCTAGAATCGGACGTCGGTGTCAGGCCCGGATTTACTCCCTTTGCCGCCCCAAGGCCGGGTCCTTCAATGCCGCCCCCCCACCATCACATAGGGGGGGGGCGGGGGGGCGACGCGTGGGGGGGTAATCGATTTTTCGCAGACAATGACTGGTGTTAGTGCTTCAATCATTCCGGCACCATGGTTGTTATGGTGTCCAGGATGATTGAAATGCATTGTTTCTATCATTACATTGTAATATAAAATGAAATAGTTCAACTCACCATAAAGCAGAATGAGTGGGAGCTCTGAGCGTGTTACTTGCCGCAGTCGCTTGTCACCAGATGGGAATGTCACTTGCCACGCTGCCTGCCACCACATTGGAATGTCACTTGCCACGCTGCCTGCCACCAGATGGGAATGTCACTTGCACTCTCTGCCCCCGTCTCTCACTCTCTATCTGCCTCTGTCTCTCTCTGCCTCTCTCTCTTTGCCTCTCTCTCTGTCTCTGCCTCTCTCTCTCTTTGCCTCTGTGTGTCTCTCTCTCTTTGCCTCTGTCTCTCTCTCTCTCTTTGCCTCTGTCTCTCTCTCTGCCTCTCTCTCTCTCTATGCCTCTCTCTTTGCCTCTCTCTCTCTTTGGATCTCTCTCTCTTTGCCTCTCTCTGCCTCTGTCTCTCTCTGCCTCTGTCTCTCTCTCTCTCTCTTTGCCTCTGTCTCTCGCTCTCTCTTTGCCTCTGTCTCTCGCTCTCTCTTTGCCTCTGTCTCTCGCTCTCTCTTTGCCTCTGTCTCTCGCTCTCTCTTTGCCTCTGTCTCTCGCTCTCTCTTTGCCTCTGTCTCTCGCTCTCTCTTTGCCTCTGTCTCTCGCTCTCTCTTTGCCTCTGTCTCTCGCTCTCTCTGTGCCTCTGTCTCTCTCTCTCTGTGCCTCTGTCTCTCTCAGTGCCTGTCTCTCTCTCAGTGCCTCTGTGTCTCTCTCTCTCTCTCTCAGTGCCTCTGTCTCTCTCTCTCTCAGTGCCTCCGTTTTTCTCCCCAGTCTGTGTTCCTCCTCACCTGCTTGTCCTGCATCATGGACATAGGCCTGGAGGATAGGAGGAGGCGGCAGCCATGTTTGTTTAGTGTCCCGGGCACTGTGATTGGGCGTATGGAGGTCATGTGCAGAGGGGGGAGTTCAAGATCACGGACAGGCCAGCCCCACGCCGCACATGACCCCCATGGCCCAATCACAGGGCGCCGGACTTTGAAAAATGGCGGCTGGAGCTTCAGGCGGCCGGGGACACAGTAAATGAATTTTAGGAGGACTTGTCTCCTCCGCGGCGCCGCCCTTTCACACAGTGCCGCCCCGAGGCCTGGCCTTGTTGGCCTTGTGGGAAATCCGGCCCTGGTCGGTGTACTGCTAGCAGAGTGCCCGCAAGTACTTGGCTGTGACACACCTAATTCTACACCTTCATTCCTCTCAGAGCAGGTTTCAGAGAGGACTGAAGGTATACTGGGGTTGGAGATCCCAGCTGATGCGGTGCAAGAAGAGGTCAGCTTTGTTCTTTGGTGTGGGTCTTTAAGATAGGCTTGCCAACGAGCTGCATGGCAGGTCAACATATGTCTGATCAAGCATGTGGTGCCCAAGCGGCTGATGTTTTGGCCACGCGATATACGCTTGAGACATATGTTGCAAACAGCAGCTGTGCGATCTGATGCACTCGCCTCAAAAAAGGCCCACACCAAAGAACTTTTTGAATGACGGGCAGAGGCAGCGCCCTGCACAGGCGGAGCTCTGCGGTGTGATTCCGTCGGTGTGCTGCCCATACGCTGGCCACTCAAGGGCATCCTGCCTCGTTGGAGATGTGCCTCCTCCTCATCCTCCTCCTCCTCTCTCCTATTAGGCACCCACGTGGAGTCAGTGACCTCATCATCCCCTCCCTCCTCATCACTGGAGCCAATCTGGCAGTATGCTGCAGCTGCTGGAGCATGATTGCCAGATTGGTGTCCTTCTTGAGCATCCCCTCTCTCTGCTCTCACGCTGCTGCCTTCCTCTAGCTGGGTATCATCATCAGATCCTTCCAAACGCTGGGCATCCTCCTGGAGCATGTACCCAACACTGTGCTCAAACAGTTCGGGGGACTCCTCAGGAGGAGGGCATGGTGGGTCTAGGGAAGGATTGACTAATGAAGATAATGATACCAGAGAAGAGGACGCTTTGGCAGCTGCTTTGCCAGTACCCTGAGCCTGGGTGAGAGAGGATGAGGAGGATGAGGTGGGCTTGGTCATCCACTCTACCAAGTCTTCGGCATGATGTGGCTCAACACTGCCGAAAACAAGGACAAGCGTGTCCCATGGCCATGTGCTGATGACAATGCACCGCGTACACGACCAGCACTGTTGCCCCCAGACACAGAGCCTGCTTGCCCTCTTTTTTTGCCTCCTGACTGTCTGCCTCTCCTTGGTTGCCTTCCAGACATTTTAATGGATGGCCTGCAGGGAGATGGGAAAAACAGCAATAAGGGCTACCTTCAGGTGTATATTGTGCAGGAGGCTTAGCAACAATGACACTGACACTGTCCCCTGCCTATCCTTCTCTGTCCCTAAACACAAGGATTGAAAATATGGTTCAGCAAAAAAGTTTTAGAACAGAATAGCACACTGACACTTTCCCTCACTGTCCTACTCTGTCCCTCCCTACAAACAAGATTTAGCACAGAATAGCACACTGATAATTTCTACGAGTGTCCTTCTCTGTCCCTAAACTCAAGGATTGAAAATATGGAACAGCAAAATTGGTTTAGAACAGAATAGCACACTGTCAGTTTCACTCACTGTACCTCTCTGTCCCTCAACTCAAGGATTGAAAATATGGAACAGCAAAATTGGTTTAGAACAGAATAGCACACTGTCAGTTTTACTCACTGTACCTCTCTGTCCCTCAACTCAAGGATTGAAAATATGGTTCAGCAAAATAGTTTTAGAACAGAATAGCACACTGACACTTTCCCTCACTGTCCTACTCTGTCCCTCCCTACAAACAAGATTTAGCACAGAATAGCACACTGATAATTTCTACGAGTGTCCTTCTCTGTCCCTCAACTCAAGGATTGAAAATATGGAACAGCAAAATTGGTTTAGAACAGAATAGCACACTGTCAGTTTCACTCACTGTACCTCTCTGTCCCTCAACTCAAGGATTGAAAATATGGAACAGCAAAATTGGTTTAGAACAGAATAGCACACTGTCAGTTTCACTCACTGTACCTCTCTGTCCCTCAACTCAAGGATTGAAAATATGGTTCAGCAAAATAGTTTTAGAACAGAATAGCACACTGACACTTTCCCTCACTGTCCTACTCTGTCCCTCCCTACAAACAAGATTTAGCACAGAATAGCACACTGATAATTTCTACGAGTGTCCCTCTCTGTCCCTCAACTCAAGGATTGAAAATATGGTTCAGCAAAATAGTTTTAGAACAGAATAGCACACTGATACTTTCCCTCACTGTACCTCTCTGTCCCTCAACTCAAGGATTGAAAATATGGAACAGCAAATTTGGTTTAGAACAGAATAGCACACTGTCAGTTTCACTCACTGTACCTCTCTGTCCCTCAACTCAAGGATTGAAAATATGGTTCAGCAAAATAGTTTTAGAACAGAATAGCACACTGACACTTTCCCTCACTGTACCTCTCTGTCCCTCAACTCAAGGATTGAAAATATGGAACAGCAAATTTGGTTTAGAACAGAATAGCACACTGTCAGTTTCACTCACTGTACCTCTCTGTCCCTCAACTCAAGGATTGAAAATATGGAACAGCAAAATTGGTTTAGAACAGGATAGCACACTGTCAGTTTCACTCACTGTACCTCTCTGTCCCTCAACTCAAGGATTGAAAATATGGAACAGCAAAATTGGTTTAGAACAGAATAGCACACTGTCAGTTTCACTCACTGTACCTCTCTGTCCCTCAACTCAAGGATTGAAAATATGGAACAGCAAAATTGGTTTAGAACAGAATAGCACACTGTCAGTTTCACTCACAGTACCTCTCTGTCCCTCAACTCAAGGATTGAAAATATGGAACAGCAAAATTGGTTTAGAACAGAATAGCACACTGTCAGTTTCACTCACTGTACCTCTCTGTCCCTCAACTCAAGGATTGAAAATATGGTTCAGCAAAATAGTTTTAGAACAGAATAGCACACTGACACTTCCCCTCACTGTACCTCTCTGTCCCTAAACTCAAGGATTGAAAATATGGTTCAGCAAAATAGTTTTAGAACAGAATAGCACACTGACACTTTCCCTCACTGTACCTCTCTGTCCCTACAAACAAGGATTAGCACAGAATAGCACACTGTCACTGACACTCTCCCTACCTATCCTTATTTGTCCCTAAACACAAGGAATCCAGGAATAGTAAAGGAAAAATAATGACACTGTCCCTGCCTATGCTTCTCTTTCCCTGCTCCGGAAAACACTGCACAAGGCCGCCGCGCTGGCGGCCTTTTATAGTGTGGGGCGTGTACTAAACCCCATCAGCAATAATTGGCCACAGGCATCCTGCCTGTGGCCAATCATTGCTCTCCTCGCTGCCGGCGCTGTGATTGGCCAAGCATGCGGGGTCACAGTGCATCCTTGGCCAATCACAGCGCCTGGATGACACTGCGATGGCGTAGTGCATTGTGGGCCGTTCGCGTCACTGGAATTTGGCGCGAACGGCCCAAATCGTTCGATCTTCGTCGAACGATCGAACAGCCGATGTTCGAGTCGAACGTATGTTCGACTCGAACACGAAGCTCATCCCTAGTCAGCACAGCAAGACTTGGTTTTTAATAGAAACACACAGAAGAATAACTGGTACTGGCCTTCACCTCACCTACTGCAATGGGGAGGACATGGGCCGTAGCGCATCTCACCCTCACGTACAACATACCCCTAGACCAGAAAGAGGGGGTGAGGCCGCTACATATGGACTACTGATTTATAACCATATTTATGCAGTTTGTACTTTTTAGTATTTATACACTACAGTCACTTTATCTGCAACCTTTGCACTTTATCTATCACTATTGATTCTGTATTGATGCAGTTTACTATTTCTTATATCAGTACTTGAAGGTTTATTAGTTTATTATTTTTAATAACACATATTGCTACTAGTGATGTGCATGGCTTGTCACCAATTTAATTTGTACATTATTATGTGTCTTATTGATGTTGTATTAATAAAATGTATTTTTGTTTCATATTTGCATCTTTACATTTGATTTCACCCACTCACCTGTACCGCAATAGTCCAATCCCCCCCCCCCTTCCTTTGGCTCTTTGGTTTGGGGACTAAAGACCCGATTTCTATATACTTTTTAATGTTGCTGAGCTCACCAGTGCGTTCTTCTTTCCTCAGAATGTACCAAACTGTTGATTTGTCTCCTCCGAATGTTGCTGCTATCTCTCTGATAGATTTGTTTCGTTTTTGAAGCCTCAGGCCTCGTACACACGACTGTTTTTCTCGTCCAAAACAGTCAAGAAAAGTGCCGCGAGAGTTTTTTTGTCTAGAAAAACGTTCGTGTGTATGGTTTTACGACGAGAAACTTGCCGAGAATCTCGACGAGAAAATAGAGAACCTGCTCTCTATTTTCTCGTCAGGATTCCAGATTTCCTCGTCGTGTTTCTCGTCGGCCTGTTTTGTGACGAGAAAATGGTTCGTGTGTATGCTTTTACGACTCTTCCAAAAGCGCGCATGCTCACAAGCAACTATGAGACGGGAGCGCATCTTCTGGTAAAACAAGCCTTCATAATGGAGAGAGCATATTCGTCACGCTCATAAATATTTCATCGTTTAAATGTTCTGCATTGAAATCTTCGTTAGAATGTTACATTAATCAAAACGAGTGACCTTCTTTTGCTGCTGATATTCACACAGAGTTATGCCTTATTTTTAACTTTTTTCATGCTGCTCTTTATAAGATTTATGTGTATTATATCGTGCAAGTTTTTAGGAATAATTTAAATGGTTTGATTTTTCAAAATGATGTTAATTCTAATTTCTCAATGTTTTGATAGCGATCTCCCATTTAATTTTGGAATCTATATTATTTAAATTTCACACCATGTTTTTGTGCTAATCAGATTTAGTTATTCTTTTGGGGGGGTGATATCTGTGCCTTTTATTGTCAGTCAAATGTATCTGCTTACTCCAAAGCTTGATTTTGTTTATTTAAAAATACACATAGTCAAGTATGAACTTAAACAAAAAACACATTTATTCATGTTTATAAATTAAATAAAGAGAAGGCAGCGCTGGAGAAGCTGCTGCCATTTGTGCATCCCAGGGCCCCAGAGCACACAGCAACCCTGTGTGGACACTAAAATTGGGAGCTTGAGAAGGCCCACATTTCTGAACACAATCTGATGCTGGCCTCCCAGAGGTCAGGAACAGCAGCAGGTGAGATATATGTCCCAAGTGTGTGGTACTACAACAGGCTGCCTTCTGTCCGACCACAATGAAGCAAGGCCATCCACTTCCTCTTCTTCCTGGCAACCTTCCCTGCAGCCTTTCCTGAAGCCTTTCCTGAAGCCTTTCCTGCAGCCTTTCCTGCAGCCTTCCTTCTTCGTTTTGGCTGGAGGCTGGCCCACTGGAGGGGTACTCCTGTCAGGAGGAGGAGGTGGAGGTGTAGCAGAAGGGGGTGGGGCAGAAGAAGAAGGTGGAGGTGTAGCAGAAGGGGGATGGGGCAGAAGAAGAAGGTGGAGGTGTAGCAGAAGGGGGTGGGGCAGAAGAAGAAGGTGTAGCAGAAGGGGGTGGGGCAGAAGGTGGAGGTGTAGCAGAAGGGGGTGGGGCAGAAGGTGGAGGTGTAGCAGAAGGGGGTGGGGCAGAAGGTGGAGGTGTAGCAGAAGGGGGTGGGGCAGAAGGTGGAGGTGTAGCAGAAGGGGGTGGGGCAGAAGGTGGAGGTGTAGCAGAAGGGGGTGGGGCAGAAGAGGAAGGTGGAGGTGGAGGTTGAGGTTGGGTCAGTTGGGCCACCTCACATATGGCGGTATTGGGTGTAATTTTCTCCATCACCCCCTTGTTGAGCAAGGTGATGAGCAGGGGCTCGCATAGGAGGCGTTGCTCCATGCTCATCACCTTGAACTTAGCCTCCACTAGGCCGGCAATGGCCTCTTCAGGGGATGTGGGCTCCTTGAGGGTGGCATGGGCCTCTTTAATAAGGGCCATTGCTGCCTCACTGGTGGTCCTGTCCCTCCTGCCTCTTTTGTGAAGCCAGATGGGAGGCACCTGGGATCTGGTGCTTCTCCTTTGCCCTGCCACCTCCTGTCTGCCACTGGGCCCTGCCACCTCCTGTCTGCCACTGGGCCCTGCCACCTCCTGGCTGCCACTGGGCCCTACCACCTCCTGGCTGCCACTGGGCCCTGCCACCTCCTGGCTGCCACTGGGCCCTGCCACCTCCTGGCTGCCACTGGGCCCTTCCTCCTCCTGCCTGACAGTTTCCAGACCCTCCTCCTAGCTGATTTCATCCTGTGTATGAAAAAGGAACATAGTTTAATATGTTGGTTTAATCTTTGCATCAAACTTTGTAATCCTGATGGAAGCAATTAGAATGTAAATGCATAAATCTTTGCTTTAAATTTACCACTACATCAGCTTGACTATTTACCACACAATTAAGTGCAAAATAATGTCTACAGATCTTGATTTCACTTGTGGAATACAAAATAATGTATGTTTCTCATCCTGACATATTTGGGAAACATTAATTTTATCCCAATACATTTTCAGTTAATACTATACCTGGCTCCAGATGGACAAATCAGGATCATCCAGGATGGCTGCCTCCTCTTGCTCCAGAGAAGGCTCAGGTTGGCTGCAGGGAAGTCTGGGGGGAAGAGTGGAGAGTGATGGCCTTGTCTCAATGTGGTCATCCAGGAAGGACATCCTGTTGTAGTACCACAAAATCGGGACATAAACATCATCTGCTGCTGCTCCTGACCTCTGAGAAGCCAGCACCTTAGAGCGTTCAGTCCTGTAGGTACCTCTCAAGCTCCCAATTTTAGTGTCCACTTGTTTTGCTGTGGCTGTGGGCACCTTGGTATGCAAAAATGGGAGCAGCTTCTCCAGCGCTGCTTTTCTCACCCCTTTTTTTATGGATGGGGTTTTTCGTCTCCCACAGAGCCGGCAGCTCCCTTACCCGGTCAATAAATTCCGCCAGGAACTCTTTGTCGCTAATAAAGACATTCATATTGTATCTGCAAGTAAAATAAATTATATTTAAATAATGTGAGGCAAACAGTCAAACCTCCTTAACATCCTAGTCACCATATATATCCTCCAACAATCTCAAGACAGTATAGGCCAACAATTTTTACAAGTCACAAAATCACATATCTTCGTTCGCACGTCCGTCACTTGAACTCCTCTCTCCGCACACCGAATGTACTATAGTCACATGTGTGTTTGCTATATACACACCACGCATGCGTCAAAATTCGAACACGTCACTCCGCACACGTCGCCCGCCCATGACGTTCTAACTTACATCTTTTCCCCGCCCCTTCTCTTTCGGCGCGCAGAAGGATATGGCGGAGTTACAGCAGGTGTCTGATAATTCCGCAACTAGCGAGGAGACAAGCCCGGAGACCGAGGACACGTCACGATCAAGGAGGAGATTCAAGGCATCGAATATGTCTTTGGCGGAGATGGCGGAGATGGTGGACATCTTGGTCAAGGCTGATTATGATGCCAAGCATGGGCCGTATAGCAAACCAAATAGAAGGAAGGCCAAAATCCTCACTAAAGTTGTGAAGAGTCTGAGGGTGAAGTTCGGGGTGAAACGCTCAAATGAGCAGCTCAGAAAGAGGTGGTCAGACCTCAAACTGAGGGAGCCAGACCAGTTGAGGATCATAAAGAGGATGCTCGCTAAAAGTAAGTAAAATGACGACGTTTCTGCTATTAATATTTTTAGAAACTGACATGTTTTTTTTTTTTATCATATTGGACTCCCTTCCAAAATGTAATATTTTGAACTAGGTTGGGCACAGTAATCGTTCGTTACGTTACCGACACTTCGTTCGGCCACTATCCGCGGTTTTGGCTTATTTAAGAGCCACAAAAGTAATGAGACATCTGCCATTTTTGATCAAGTATTGTGGATAATTTTTAAGTCTAGATGATGTGTTTGTAAAGAGAATGAAATGCAAACTTTAATCAGTGTAAAGGAGAGGACACTCAGCAGCTGCTTCCACATCTGTGCTTTGGAGCACTATAGTGTGGGCCAACAGACCCGCCTTTTTTGGGTGTCCCACACAGGTGCATCAGAGATTTTTTGTGGTGCCTACATGTCCAAAAAATTACATCCAAATGTGAATACTAAACATATTTGGGGTCATAAATAATGCATTCTTCTTTAAATTCCGCACAAACACACACTTGTACCCCACTTCCAAACAATTTAGCCTGTTTTTAGTATAACAAGGAGATTTACAGTGTGATAAATAGACCTTTGGTTTTATTCTCATAGGGGAGAGAAGACTGGGAGGAGGACACTCCAGGGAGCACATGCACCCCACAACTTCCAAACAACACCAAACTCCCAAAGACCCACAACCGAAAGATGTGCAGGAAGTTGAGGTGGAGGAAGGAGAAGTGCAGGAAGGAGAGGTGGATGACGTTGTGGATCTGGTCACCACAACAGGTCAGTATCTGACACCACAGCTTAAGGTAAGCGAGGTAGGCCTGCAGAGTTTTATTAATTTTTTTGGGGGGTTTTTAGGGGATGTAAATGTTGTGAAGGATAGCACACGGTTCTCTGCTGACAGTGCCCTCCGCCTCATCCAGCAAGTGATGGAATGTAGCACGGAACTGGACCTAATTAAACAAAGAATCCATGTGATGGAACAAACATTTAAAGACATTCTCGATGTTTTGGGGAGAATTCAATAAGCCATCCAAACACATTTGTTTTTACATGTATGTTTTTATAATTTTTTCTAATTTTTTGAGTAACAAACCAGCCAAAAATTGAATATGCACACAGTGTGTGAACATGTGCTATCTGCCATCAGGGGATATCCATGTACGTCTTTTGTGGGTGCAACCCCTTCCTCGTATCAAAAGTCGGTGAACTGAGGAAGGGGATGCACCCCCAAAACACGTCCATTGATCACCCCTGATGGCAGATAGCACATGTTGACAATAGGGATCAGAATTGTAAACTTCCTATATGAAAAAAATAAAAAATGTGTGCATATTCAATTTTTGGCTGGGCAAGGGGTGGCAGGACCCCATATTAGGACGAGCACATGGAGACATAGTTTGTGTAAGTGAATGTCTCCGATTGCTCAGAGGTATCCAATGTTGTAATTTTTGAAATGCAACTGATATTTTTGTATTTTCATAAGCCAAAAATTGCCGGGTTGTGGCCAGGCCAACCCCAAAGTAAAAAAAAAAAAAAAAAAAATTAAGAGAATGTGCACAGAGTAAAATATTTGACCACAAACAACATGTAGCTTCTTTTTATAATACCCTCTAAGCTTATTTGGTTCTTTTGTAAGGTAACATAGTGAAATGGTTGTTATTTACTAAAGTAAAATACACTTGCCACTACAAATGCACAAAGACAAACTAGGAGACAGGAAAGAACAAATAATTAAAGGTTTAAACAAGATTTTTATTGGGATACTTAGACATAGGCTGGCATAGGAATTGCCCCCCTACCCGTGAAATACTCCATGTATTTGTCCCGAACCACACGGGCATTTTGGGGGGGCAAGCCAAGACGGGCAGATTCCAGGCCCGGAAGGGGATTTGCAGGGGAAAGTCCAGCCTCTGGCAAAACTGAGGCCATATAGGAATTTGATTTTTGGCTCAGAAAGTTGTGTAGCACACAGCAGCATAACACTACATAGTTTATTTTGTAGTCCGCCAAGTGGATGGAAGTCATAAAAAGGCGGAACCGGCTGGCCATTATGCCGAAGGCATTTTCAACGACTCTTCGGCCCCTGGCCAGCCGGTAATTGAACACACTCTTCTCTGGGGTCAGGGTCCTCTGTGGAAATGGCCTCATAAGATGCCGTCCAAGTCCGAAGGCTTCATCAGCCAAGAAAACAAAGGGGAGTCCTTCAATATTCCCTGCATCCGGTGGCAATGCAAGGTCGTCACTCTGGAGACGGAGGGCAAACTCCGTCTGGATGAAGGATCCTCCATCGGACATCCGGCCATTCTTCCCTACATCAACATAGAGGAATTCATACCGTGCTGACACCACTGCCATCAGCACAATGCTATGAAACCCCTTGTAGTTGTAGTAGTAGGACCCAGAACGGGGTGGCGGCACGATGCGGACGTGCTTCCCGTCTATGGCACCACCGCAGTTGGGGAAGTCCCACCGCGTGGCAAACTCCGATGCCACAGTCTGCCATTCCTGTGGCGTGGAAGGAAGCTGTGGAGTGAAACAAGATGAAATAATATTAGAAAAACAAAGTCATACATTACAAGGAAATTCTATCCCAAAAAATTAGAGACCAACATCAATCTAATTATACGTTTATTAAGGTGTGTAAAAAAAGGATAATGGAAGGCTCATTTATCATATTCATCACCCCCTCTGATGGGCCATTACTAAATTATTTTGGGGGGGGGGGAGATGTGTTTGGCCACAGGATAGCATTGCAGTGGCGGTGCGTCCAGAGTGGGCGCTGGAGCACTGTCCCCTCTCTCCTGTGCCCATCACTCAGAACAATACATAGGTTCATGCGTTGCATGAACCTATATATTGTCTATGCCGCACACTATTCAGGTGGATGGCCTCTTGTAAAGCGACCGACATATGAATCATTGCGGCATTTAGGGGGTTAAAATTGCAGAGCAGAAACAGGTATTAAAATAGTCTTGCAAATTACAACCTGAGGGATGTAATTGGCTTCCTCAAAGAAAAATCGGGGACGCAGGGAGGGGGGCATTCCTTGTGTAAACACTGACAGGCTGCTCTGCCAATCATGTTCACCAAGTCTGTTTAATGGTAACATGATTGGCTGATGCAACATGAAGGGAAGGAGAAGACATCAAGGACAGAAGAAGGATGGTGCTGACCACAAGAAGGTAAGTGCAGGGCTGGGGGGAAACTGGCTGCATTAGAGGGGACTAAATGGCTGCATTTGAGGGAACAAAATGGCTGCATTGGAGGGGACAACTGGGGGCGTTTATTAGGCAACAGAGCAAAAAAGGAGGAAGTTTATTTCCTAAATTGGGGTTTGAACCCCCCAACATTTGGAGCAACAGGCGCCCCTGCTGGAAAAGTAAGTGAAGGGAAATATTTAGGGAGGAGAAAAAAGGGGCAATCTAAAGCTTCCAACATGCATGGGGACAAAGGGGACATTCTCAGCATATTACAATCATGGTAATTAGGGAAGGATGAAAGAAATACAATACATTAGCAGACATGTAATACCTAAAATGTGATGTTAAGGGAGCAAACTTACCCTAATATAGTCCTCCTGCAGGACTTGGATGATGGCAGAACAGGTGTCTGGGATTATGAGGCCCAGAGCCTGGGGGGAGATGCCTGTGGTGAACTTCAAGTCCTGAAGACTTCTCCCTGTCGCCAGGTAACGCAACGTGGCGATGAGCCTCTGCTCAGCACTGATGGCTTCCCGCATAACGGTGTCCTTCCTGGTAATATAGGGGGACACCAAAGCCAACAGTTCCTGAAAAACGGGGTCAGACATCCTCAGAAAATTCCTGTAGTCCTCAGGATTATTCTCGACGATCTCCCGCAGCAGAGGCATGTGGCAGAATTGGTCCCGCTGGAGCAACCAATTCTTGGTCCATGAACTCCTCCTCACACCATTCATGGACTGGTCTTGGTCCAAAACAAGCAGACCAACACCAAGCGCACGCACAGCACGAACTCGACGACGAGAACGTCCAGGCGACATGGCTAGGAAACGGTCGTCTAATCAGAACGTACAGAACAGAACGCACTTTAGAACAGCAAGGCCTATGAATAACGAACTGAAAATCAGAAACGAACAGGCAAGAACGCACTGTAAAACAGATACGACCTGCCTAGACGCCCTGAAAGTCAAGATACGAACCCACAAGCACAAACTGAACGGCAGAAAACGATCTGAAAAGTACGAAGACTGAAAAGCGCGAATCGTCTCTTCCCAAACTTTTACTTCACACGCGGTAACACGAGATCAGCAAAAGCAGCCCAAGGGGTGGCGCCAAGAAAAAAGATCTTCCCCTTTATAGTGCCGTTGTACGTGCTGGACGTGAGCGCAGAGAACAACGAGGAAATTGGGAAATGACAGTGTGTACGCATAGAAAGCTTGACGAGAAAATCGACAAGCTTAACAAGAATCTCGTCGAAAAAAACTACGTGTTTTTTACGACGAGAAAATCGGTCGTGTGTACGAGGCCTCACAATGGCCTGTTTCACTTGTATGGACAGCTCCTTTGAACGTATGATGTAGGTTCATAGCAATAGATTTAAGAGCTGTAATTCCTAAACCCTTTCTCCGATTTGGATGTACATACCCTCAAATTATACCTGAAAGTGTGCACTTTCAGCCCAACTATAGCTTAAATATATTTTGGTAAATACCTGAAAAAACTAGAATTGTGCCTGTGTCCAAATATATACATTTGATTTTGGCTTTAATACCGCTTTAAAGGTTTCTCTTGAAGTCTCAAAGGTTAAGAATAAAACTAGTGCAAAGCATCTTTTTATTCCATGGTTGATTCTTTATCAAACACCTTGGGAATACTTATAGAAGTGAATGAGGTTATAAAAGAATAAAGTCATGATAGAAGAACTTAGTAGCTGATCTTAATCGGGGCTCCCTCGATATTTAAGTTGCTTTGTGAAGATCTTGCACTTTTACTATTTTCTTTTGATGTATGCAGATATTCTACTTTAAACTGACAGCTTTAAGCCAAATGAGATATTCTGCTGCTTAAGGTTAAGGTTAAAGTAGCTTATCCATTTACAGAAAGGAAATACTGTACAACTAAAGAAAAAAAATCAACTTTGTTTAATTTTTGAACTATATTTTAAAGTAAACCTGTGGAATTCTACAAAATGCACACACCTAGAGGCAATGTTATACTGATGCGCAAAGGCTTCAGAATCCCCAGAACCCAGGATGCACTAATATGCAAATGCAGACTTTTTCTGGCAGTCAACTGCTAGTAAAGTCATCCACTATTACAGTAAAAATTCTGACAACACAGATTTTAGAACATGGTTTACCAAACTTCTTAGATCCTTTGATCCCAGGAAAATAGCAGACTATGTTCTAAAGGGAATGTACAGTCCTTTCAATGTTTTATTTAGGTCAGTGGTTCTCAACTCCAGTCCTCAGGGCCCACCAACAGGCCAGGTTTGCAAGATAACTGAAATGCATCACAGGTGATATAATTTGCTGCTCAGGGATTGCAGTATTCTAGTCTGCATCTCACCAAGGTAATACTTAAAATCTGGCCTGTTTGTGGGTCCTGAGGACAGGAGTTGAGAACCACTGATTTAGGTAAACATGTAAAGGAGATTGGTTTGTTTCACAAAAAAATGTATTGTTTTTTTTGAGTATTGGTACAGGGTATGTAAAACATTTGTATCTAGTAGAAAAAAAAGCAACAAAGGTGAGGTTACAGAGGGAAGAAAACAATAGGAATAGGTCCACCGATTAGAGCAGAGGTGACACCATAAGCATAGCGCTTCGAGCGTTTTTATCGTCGTTTTTACCGTCGTCTTGACGCGCGAATTTGCACCCGTCGAAACACTCGTTGTCGCGCTAGACTTGAATCTGGCGTTTCCATTACATTCTATGACTCCTAAAACGCCCAAATCTGCCCGATTTGCGCGACAAAAAAGGGTCCGGAACTTGTTTGAGCTTCAGGCGTTCGGCTTCAGGCGTTTTTGAGTGTAGATGTGAACAATTTCCATAGAAAATAATGGATTTTTTCCCTTCTAGCGTTTTGTAGCTTCAGGCTTAGGGCTACAAAATGCTCAGGTGTGAATGCAGCCTAAATGACATCTCAAACTATAAGACACAGGCAACATGTACATGTTCAACTGTAATGTAAGCTGGGAGAGGCTCCATTGATAACACTACTTATGAGGGAGTATGCCTCGATGAGGGCGGTAGAAGGTGTAAGGTATTCCAGAAACCAAGACAGGGGTAAGGGTGAGAGCTTGCATGAAATCCACCCAAAATCCACAGCAGGCGGAAGAGAAGAAGAAAAGGGAGAATGGGAGGAGGCTTACCTGGGGAGCAGAGGGGGAGAATCCTGTGCAAGCCAGCCTGATACACAATACAGAAAGAGAATGTCTGTCCAGATGATCATATGGAGAGTAAAGAACGGTCTAAGTTTAAATGGTCATTATAGGTTATCCATTAATCCCAAATCTTCACGAATATGGTGTGAGTGTTGGTAGGTGAGCTTGCCATGAGCCGCTGCTTAACTTCAGCAAAATTAAGGAGTGGTTGGTGCCAGGCTCTGGCCAAGGTCTGCTGGGCTGCCAGGAACACAAACCCCACAAGATTCTTCTGGGCTTCAGTCAAAGACAGGATCGACTTATGCAACAATACCGCCCAAGGATTGCGTGCAAGGGATAAGTTTAAGACCGTACGGATCATTGCATAGACCCGGGACCAAAATAAAGGAGATGGTTTGATTAAAATAATCTTTCCTATATAGCTTAATATTTTAAAACATTGTCTCTTTGTATAACATTAAATTTATATTTACATGTGGGCAGCCATATTTGCTCATTATATACACATACAG
Source organism: Rana muscosa (assembly GCA_029206835.1). Taxonomy (NCBI): domain Eukaryota; kingdom Metazoa; phylum Chordata; class Amphibia; order Anura; family Ranidae; genus Rana; species Rana muscosa. Next base: position 846,834,411 of record CM055121.1, read on the forward strand.
GTGAAACTCAAAAAATTTGAATATCGTGCAAAAGTTAATTTATTTCACTAATGCAACTTAAAAGGTAAAACTAATATATGAGATAGACTCATTACATGCAAAGCAAGATAGTTCAAGCCGTGATTTGTCATAATTGTGATGATTATGGCTTACAGCTCATGAAGACCCCAAATCCACAATCTCAGAAAATTTGAATATTACATGCAATAAATAAAACAAGGATTGTACATAGAACAATATCGGACCTCTGAAAAGTATAAGCATGCACATGTACTTGGTTTGGGCCCCTTTTGCAGCAATTACTGCCTCAATGCGGCGTGGCATGGAAGCTATCAGCTATATAGCTATCAGCTATCAGCCTGTGGCACTGCTGAGGTGTTATGGAAGACCAGGATGCTTCAATAGCGGTCTTCAGCTCTTCTGCATTGTTCGGTCTCATGTCTCTCATCTTTCTCTTGGCAATGCCCCATAGATTCTCTATGGGGTTCAGGTCAGGCGAGTTTGCTGGGCAATCAAGCACAGTAATTCCACGGTCATTGAACCAGGTTTTGGTGCCAAGTCCTGCTGGAAAATGAAGTCGGCATCCCCATAGAGCTCGTCTGTGGAAGGAAGCATGAAGTGTTCCAAAATCTCCTGGTAGATGGCTGCGTTGACCCTGGACTAAATGAAGCACAGTGGACCAACACCAGCAGATGACATGGCTCCCCAAATCAACACAGACTGTGGAAACTTCACACTGGACTTCAAGGATCTTGCAGTGTGTGCCCCTCCATTCTTCCTCCATACTCTGGGTCCTTGGTTTCCAAATGAGATGCAAAATTTTCTCTCATCAGAAAAGAGGACTTTGGACCTCTGAGCAACAGACCAGGTCTGTTTTTCTTTAGCCCAGGTAAGACACTTCTGACGTTTGTTGTTCAGGAGTGGCTTGACAAGAGGAATACAACATTTGAAGCCCATGTCCAGGATCCGTCTGTGTGTGGTGGCTCTTGGTGCACTGACTCCAGCCTCAGTCCACTCTTTGTGAAAGTCTCCAACACTTTTGAATGGCCTTTTCCTGACAATCCTCTCCAGGCTGCAGTGATCCCTGCTGCTTGTGCACCTTTTTCTTCCACACTTTTCCCTTCCACATAACTTTCTATTAATGTGCTTTGATACAGCACTTTGGGAACATCAAACTTCTTTTTCAATTACCTTTTCAGGCTTTCCCTCCTCATGGAGTGTGTCAATGATGGTTTTCTGCACAACTGTCAGGTCAGCAGTCTTTACCATGATTGTGATTCCTACTGAACAAGACAGAGAGACCACTTAAAGGCTCAGAAACACTTTGCAGGAGTTATGGCTTAATTAGTTGATTAGAGTGGGAGACTTTGACCCTAGAATATTGCACCTTTTCACAATATTCAAATTTTCTGAGATTGTGGATTTGGGGTTTTCATGAGCTGTAAGCTATAATCATCACAATTATGACAAATCACTGCTTGAACTATCTTGCTTTGCATGTAATGAGTCTATCTCATATATTAGTTTCACTTTTAAGTTGCATTAGTGAAACAAATGAACTTTTGTACAATATTCAAGTTTTTTCGAGTTTCACCTGTACATAGTAAAGCCTTGTACACACGGTCGGACTTCCATCGGACTTTTCCGTGGATTTTTGTCCGAACGGAGTTGGTTGGGAACACCCATAGCATACACACACTCGGACTTTTCTGCAAACTTTCTTAAAACTTCTTACAACATCACGTGTTTTTTCTGCTCTTTTCTGATCTTTACTGCCACCCTTTGGTCAACTTCTGCTATTGTTGGTTGATTTTAACATTAGTTGTTTTGTGCATCGGACTAAAGTCCGATGGTTATCTGTACACACGGTCGGACTTTGCTCCATCTGACTTTTGTTGGGCAAAAGTTTGTCCGTTTGCAGACCCAACTTTTGTCCAATGAAATCCAAAACCAAACGAAAAAAGTTTTGTCCGATGGAGCGTACACACGGTCGGATTGTTGGTCCAACTTGCTTAAAACAAAGTTTGTTGGGCAAAAGTCCGACCGTGTGTACGGGGCTTAAGTTTACTAAGTTGGTCAACTTGTTAAAGAAAATGCAATGCCTAAATGACCGATATCTTTTTTCACCAGCTGTAAAGACAGAGATAATTGCACTGAATGTACAAATCCCTCTTTTAAATACAATAACAAAAAAAAGTAAGAGTGAACTTCAGAAAATATTAATCTATAACAAAAACTAGCTTGTAATAGTGATTTGAAGTATTCTGTCATTGAAAATGAATTTATCTTTGGCTCCCTTGGATAAAACACTATTTACCTCCAGATTTCAATGATGAGGTCCTTCTGCCATGGTAGCTGATTAATCGCTTCAATACAAACCCCATATACCTAAGAAATGGTAATCATTACGCATCGTACTTGTTCTTGGATCACCCTTGTGGACATTCTCTCTCTCTCACTACTCTTTTCTTTTCTTTGCTCTCCCTATTTATTATAGATATATTGTTCTTCACTACAATAAGTTTAAGTTGTTAGGTCACAACTCATATGGTTAATATGGCGGTAGTTTAAATATACTTTAAGGCACGGTAGTCATATATACAATGCTACACCCCGGCTATCTAGTTAGTGAGGAGCTAGCAGTAACATGGCGCCGTAAGGCTGAGCGTGGCAGCAAGCTCCATGATCCCCTCCAGGCAATCCGTAAGGATAGATCAGCAATTAAGCTGAGATCAGCAGACGCTTCCTAACATAACATAACCTAAAGGTCTTCCTAATCCAAAAGCCCAAAGCCTAAAGCCTAAAGTTACCTGAGCGCGACCGGAACGGATGCTGTTTAACCGGAGGTCATGCACTGCCTGGAGGCATAGTCCGGAGAGGAGGTGGGGGCGTGCAGAGCCGTGAGCCGTGAGCAGAGTGCAGGACCGCCAGCAGTGAGTGGTGCATAGCGTTGGTCTGAGGAGGACCCCACGGGTCGACGCGGTTAGCAGACGTCTAGGACGAGGTGAATAGGACCATGAGATCCAGCAACGGTCTGCGAGCAGTGAGCGGGGAGCAGTGAGCGTTGTGAAGCTGGTGGGGCCGGGACCTGTGATCCGACTATCCCCGACTGATGCAGAGTCCGCCGGAGGGGGTGAAAGAGGTTCCCACGTGACCCTGCGGTACACACCGAGGCAGCAGACGTCTGGTGGAAATAGGCGAAAGTGGAGGAGACCACCACTACAAGCCACTACAAGCCACTACAAGCCGGTAGCATCTACAGCTTGAAGGACTGCTCACTTGGAAGGACAGTGACTCTAACAGAAGACGGGTAAGAAGACTGGAACTCTGTTTTCCCATCCCTAGAAGTCTATGGGGGAATGATGTTTAATACTGTGGCAGTGGCAGCAAGGAGTAAGGCTGTATAAATAGATACAACAAGGAGAAGGGAGATGAGATGAGCACATAAAAAGGAGTGGATTTTGGGGAGGCATTGAAGGACATTAAATTGCTCTCCTGCCTCTATTTTTTCTCTTCCCCCTCTTCTTTGGACCTGGAGTGTGATGCTATATAATTAGCAGAGACCAATCACATTGAACCACTAGCTCTCTCATTTTTTTTTTCTGGGCTGATTCATGGTTGATTGATTGACTATAAATATCAATGTATGAGCTATTACTGTGAACTATCTATGAAATAACCTGAAGTATTCTATGATACGTGTTGAGTAGGATATAACCTCAGCTGCTGATTGTATAAGTAGGTGGTCATTGACGGCAGCTAGGCCGCCAGTAGGCAGCTTATAATAAACAGCAGGATCAAGGTATAAACACAGATAAAGAGGCTAAAGGCTGACTGAGGGGGCACAGATTATCTTCCGAAACCCTATAATAAAACAAGAGAGTATCGCTCAGGTGTGACTTTCTTGGTTCCTATAGGACAAACGGGCACCAAAGGGTCTAGGCAGGTCAGGATAGAACCAGCTGGAACTAAGGTCCTCTAGTAAGGAGAAAATGGGGAAAAAGGGACCTAAGATAAATCAAGGGGAGGGCACAAGTCGAAACACAATTAAATCCTACCTAGTGGTGGAAGGGTCTGACCAAATGGCTGACAGCCCTAGTAATAAAGCAGAGATGAGAATAAAAACACCGGCAAAAAAGGGGGGTCCAGAGAGTGACCAAATAGAAGAGAGGTCCCCAGGGGAAAATAATACCATAAGGGGCCGACAGCCAGAAACACAAGGGAAAAAACACCTGAGAGACAACAAGTGGAAATACCTTGGGAAGATCTACAAGCCCCCCCAACTAAGCAGGATATGCAGGACATGATAGGAATGATATCACGTCTAGAACGAACAATCAAAGTGGAACTAGGGGCAACAAGAAAAGATAGACAGTGTGTACTCCAAAGGGTTGAAGAAATAGAAGAACAATTAGAAGAACACAAAAGCGCAATAAAAGAACTAAGGCAAAGAGCAGATATGGATTGGTTAGAGATAAGAAATGCCCGGTACAAACTTGAAGATCAAGAAAATCGCAGTCGAAGGAAAAATCTACGAGTCAGAGGACTCCCTGAAGAAGCGAAGGACTTAGAATTAGGAGAGGTGCTACGGGAAATTTTTAATAAGGCTCTAAAACGGGAAAATACTGCGCTAATGGGTTTTGAAAGGATACACAGAATTCAAAGAACATATAACGCCCATAGGGATCTACCAAGAGATGTCATCGCAAGATTTCAGGACTACGAACAAAAAGAACGTATATCTCAAAGCACAAGGAACTCAGTCCCTATGGAATATAAAGGAAAAGAGATACTTATTTTTTCAGATCTTGCCCCAGAAACACTAGCCCGTAAAAGGGCATTGAAGCCATTAACAAGTCACCTGCAGGCAAATAGTATTCCATATAGATGGGGGTTTCCAGCCTGCTTAACTGTAAAAAACCAGGGGGTCTCAGCCTATGTACGGTTCCCAGAAGACATAAAGGAATTCTGCAACAGATTGAACATACCCAGTATACATGTAGATAACTGGGAAAAGAGACCTCCAGCTTGGAGGAGTTGGAAAGAGCACGAATGGAACAGCGTTTAGGATCAATTGGTGTAGAATTTCTCCTATATATATATATATGAAGAGAGATAGGTGGGAGGGAGGGGAGGGGAGTGATGAGGGAAGGAAGAAGGGGAAAAATAGTATGAGAATGTATTTGCCTGGAGGGGGGGACATGGAGAGTGGATGCCCGCCGGTGCCCTGTGGACCAGCCTCCTAACTGAGGGCTGGGCCCCCAGAGTAAGGGTGGAAACAACACACCCCAAGATAGGGTCGGCCCGAGGATGCGCCAGGTGGAGCGCTTATCAGGGGAGTCCTAGCATTGGTTGGCAATGCGACTGGGGTAGGGGGAGGGTTGGGTATATGTGGTCTCAATTTGTTTCATATTTTTATGGTTATTTTTTCTTTTTCGTTGTTACTAAAGCTGGGCCTAGAGAGGACGACTGCCATGGAAGGAAGGTTGATAAGCTCTCTCTATGGGAAACAGAAAGGCTGGGGTCCCTCCTCTGCTGGCGGTGTCTGATAAAAAGCTGTATAAATAATATAAGGGATTGAAATTGAGGAATATGACGGACCTGAAAATAGTCACGTATAACGTGCGAGGTTTAAATAGTCCAAATAAGCGATATCAGATACTGCAGGAGATGAAGGGACTGTCGGCTAATATAGTCTTCTTACAAGAAACCCATTTAAAATCGACGTCCAAAACTAGGCTTATCTCAAAAGACTTCCCCACTTGGATACATTGTTACTCACCAAATAAACGGTCGAAGGGTACAGCAATAGGGTTTGATAGGAACACAAAATTCTTGTTAGAAGCCATGGAACTGGACCCCGAGGGAAGATATCTCTTTATTAAGGGTGTTTTGTGTAATAAGAAAATTACTTTGGGAAATGTATATTGTCCTAATAAGTGTCCAGTAAGGTATCTGGGAAAAATCCTGACCAGATTGGAGGCTTTCAGAGAGGGGATGGTGTTACTAGCAGGTGACTTTAATTTTGTCTTTGACCCAGTCCTAGACACACAACCCATATCATTAAGATCTGAGGGGAAATATCTCAGGAAAATAAAGCACAAATTATATCAAATGCAGATGGTTGAGGCTTGGAGAATTCTCCACCCAAAAGATAAGGACTATACATATTATTCATCTGTACATAGATCCTACTCTAGAATAGACCATATCCTTGTAGATCATCTGCTATTAGAAGGACTTAAAGGGGTAGGAATAAAAACAATAACGCTCTCTGACCATGCCCCGGTCATAATGACCTTGGCGTTAGGAGAAGTCCCGGTTGGTACAAGGATTTGGAGAATGGATGAATCCCTCTTGAATGATCCTAAAATAGCGGATGGTCTGGAAAAGGATATGGTCTCTTTCTTTAAAGAAAATTACATAGAAAATGTGCCCCCATCGATCCTATGGGAAACACATAAAGTATTTATGAGAGGGAGGATGATAGCAGAAAAAGCCAAGAGGAGAAAAATTAGGCAGGCCGAGAAAGTAACATTACTAGAAGAGATCCAAGATTTAGAACAGAAACATAAATAAAGACAGGAAGAACATATCTTAGAGATATTAACTGGGAAAAGAGAAAAATTAAGAGACTTAGTAGAACAGGAAACCAAATGGGTATTCAATAATGTGAATAAAAAATTCTACGTCTTGGGTAGGGATGGGCCCGGTGCTCGATTCGAACCCATGTTCGAATCGAGCATCGGGCGTTCGCTCGCTCGTCGAGCCCAGAACTATTTGGGCCGTTCGCATCACATTCGTGTGATGCGAGCGGCCCCGCAATGCATTGCGGCCGGCGCGGCCGGCGCAGTGCATTGCTGGCTGATGATTGGCCAAGCATGCACTGTGACCCCGCATGCTTGGCCAATCACAGCGCCCGAAACTCGGAGAGCAATAATTGGCTACAGGCAGGACGCCTGTAGCCAATTACAGCTCAGGGGCTTTAGTACACGCCCCACCATTTAAAAGGCCGCCACGCCATCGGCCCCGGTCACATGAGTTCCGGCTTTAGGAGAGATTAGTCTGCTGATTCTGTCTTTGCTTGATACTGAAAGATTTGCTCTTCTTTGCTAAACCATTGGCTATTTCTTTGCTAAACCATTGCTACCTAAGTCATTGATCGTTCATTGCTGCTGATTGCACAGTTAGTGTGTTATTAGCTGCTGCTGGGGATTAGTCTGGTGCGTGCTTACTGTTAGTACAGTATTGCAGTAGTACCAACCGCAGTGCTGTTAGCACAGCATTGCACCCCAACAGCACCCATAGGACTTCTAGTGTGTTAGTGGCAGCAAACAGAGCTCCTATATTTTCTTCTCAGCAGCACCCATAGGACTTCTAGTGTGTTAGTGGCATCACACAGAGCTCCTATATTTTCTTCTCAGCAGCACCCATAGGACTTCTAGTGTGTTAGTGGCAGCAAACAGAGCTCCTATATTTTCTTCTCAGCAGCACCCATAGGACTTCTAGTGTGTTAGTGGCAGCAAACAGAGCTCCTATATTTTCTTCTCAGCAGCACCCATAGGACTTCTAGTGTGTTAGTGGCATCACACAGAGCTCCTATATTTTCTTCTCAGCAGCACCCATAGGACTTCTAGTGTGTTAGTGGCAGCAAACAGAGCTCCAATATTTTCTTCTCAGCAGCACCCATAGGACTTCTAGTGTGTTAGTGGCAGCAAACAGAGCTCCTATATTTTCTTCTCAGCAGCACCCATAGGACTTCTAGTGTGTTAGTGGCAGCAAACAGAGCTCCTATATTTTCTTCTCAGCAGCACCCATAGGACTTCTAGTGTGTTAGTGGCATCACACAGAGCTCCTATATTTTCTTCTCAGCAGCACCCATAGGACTTCTAGTGTGTTAGTGGCAGCAAACAGAGCTCCTATATTTTCTGCTCAGCAGCACCCATAGGACTTCTAGTGTGTTAGTGGCATCACACAGAGCTCCTATATTTTCTTCTCAGCAGCACCCATAGGACTTCTAGTGTGTTAGTGGCAGCAAACAGAGCTCCTATATTTTCTTCTCAGCAGCACCCATAGGACTTCTAGTGTGTTAGTGGCAGCAAACAGAGCTCCTATATTTTCTTCTCAGCAGCACCCATAGGACTTCTAGTGTGTTAGTGGCATCACACAGAGCTCCTATATTTTCTTCTCAGCAGCACCCATAGGACTTCTAGTGTGTTAGTGGCATCACACAGAGCTCCTATATTTTCTTCTCAGCAGCACCCATAGGACTTCTAGTGTGTTAGTGGCAGCAAACAGAGCTCCTATATTTTCTTCTCAGCAGCACCCATAGGACTTCTAGTGTGTTAGTGGCAGCAAACAGAGCTCCTATATTTTCTTCTCAGCAGCACCCATAGGACTTCTAGTGTGTTAGTGGCATCACACAGAGCTCCTATATTTTCTTCTCAGCAGCACCCATAGGACTTCTAGTGTGTTAGTGGCAGCAAACAGAGCTCCTATATTTTCTTCTCAGCAGCACCCATAGGACTTCTAGTGTGTAAGTGGCATCACACAGAGCTCCTATATTTTCTTCTCAGCAGCACCCATAGGACTTCTAGTGTGTTAGTGGCAGCAAACAGAGCTCCTATATTTTCTTCTCAGCAGCACCCATAGGACTTCTAGTGTGTTAGTGGCAGCAAACAGAGCTCCTATATTTTCTTCTCAGCAGCACCCATAGGACTTCTAGTGTGTTTGTGGCATCACACAGAGCTCCTATATTTTCTTCTCAGCAGCACCCATAGGACTTCTAGTGTGTTAGTGGCAGCAAACAGAGCTCCTATATTTTCTTCTCAGCAGCACCCATAGGACTTCTAGTGTGTTAGTGGCAGCAAACAGAGCTCCTATATTTTCTTCTCAGCAGCACCCATAGGACTTCTAGTGTGTTAGTGGCAGCAAACAGAGCTCCTATATTTTCTTCTCAGCAGCACCCATAGGACTTCTAGTGTGTTAGTGGCATCACACAGAGCTCCTATATTTTCTTCTCAGCAGCACCCATAGGACTTCTAGTGTGTTAGTGGCAGCAAACAGAGCTCCTATATTTTCTTCTCAGCAGCACCCATAGGACTTCTAGTGTGTTAGTGGCAGCAAACAGAGCTCCTATATTTTCTTCTCAGCAGCACCCATAGGACTTCTAGTGTGTTAGTGGCAGCAAACAGAGCTCCTATATTTTCTTCTCAGCAGCACCCATAGGACTTCTAGTGTGTTAGTGGCATCACACAGAGCTCCTATATTTTCTTCTCAGCAGCACCCATAGGACTTCTAGTGTGTTAGTGGCAGCAAACAGAGCTCCTATATTTTCTTCTCAGCAGCACCCATAGGACTTCTAGTGTGTTAGTGGCATCACACAGAGCTCCTATATTTTCTTCTCAGCAGCACCCATAGGACTTCTAGTGTGTTAGTGGCAGCAAACAGAGCTCCTATATTTTCTTCTCAGCAGCACCCATAGGACTTCTAGTGTGTTAGTGGCATCACACAGAGCTCCTATATTTTCTTCTCAGCAGCACCCATAGGACTTCTAGTGTGTTAGTGGCAGCAAACAGAGCTCCTATATTTTCTTCTCAGCAGCACCCATAGGACTTCTAGTGTGTTAGTGGCAGCAAACAGAGCTCCTATATTTTCTTCTCATCAGCACCCATAGGACTTCTAGTGTGTTAGTGGCAGCAAACAGAGCTCCTATATTTTCTTCTCAGCAGCACCCATAGGACTTCTAGTGTGTTAGTGGCATCACACAGAGCTCCTATATTTTCTTCTCAGCAGCACCCATAGGACTTCTAGTGTGTTAGTGGCAGCAAACAGAGCTCCTATATTTTCTTCTCAGCAGCACCCATAGGACTTCTAGTGTGTTAGTGGCAGCAAACAGAGCTCCTATATTTTCTTCTCAGCAGCACCCATAGGACTTCTAGTGTGTTAGTGGCAGCAAACAGAGCTCCTATATTTTCTTCTCAGCAGCACCCATAGGACTTCTAGTGTGTTAGTGGCATCACACAGAGCTCCTATATTTTCTTCTCAGCAGCACCCATAGGACTTCTAGTGTGTTAGTGGCAGCAAACAGAGCTCCTATATTTTCTTCTCAGCAGCACCCATAGGACTTCTAGTGTGTTAGTGGCATCACACAGAGCTCCTATATTTTCTTCTCAGCAGCACCCATAGGACTTCTAGTGTGTAAGTGGCAGCAAACAGAGCTCCTATATTTTCTTCTCAGCAGCACCCATAGGACTTCTAGTGTGTAAGTGGCATCACACAGAGCTCCTATATTTTCTTCTCAGCAGCACCCATAGGACTTCTAGTGTGTTAGTGGCAGCAAACAGAGCTCCTATATTTTCTTCTCAGCAGCACCCATAGGACTTCTAGTGTGTTAGTGGCAGCAAACAGAGCTCCTATATTTTCTTCTCAGCAGCACCCATAGGACTTCTAGTGTGTTTGTGGCATCACACAGAGCTCCTATATTTTCTTCTCAGCAGCACCCATAGGACTTCTAGTGTGTTAGTGGCAGCAAACAGAGCTCCTATATTTTCTTCTCAGCAGCACCCATAGGACTTCTAGTGTGTTAGTGGCAGCAAACAGAGCTCCTATATTTTCTTCTCAGCAGCACCCATAGGACTTCTAGTGTGTTAGTGGCAGCAAACAGAGCTCCTATATTTTCTTCTCAGCAGCACCCATAGGACTTCTAGTGTGTTAGTGGCATCACACAGAGCTCCTATATTTTCTTCTCAGCAGCACCCATAGGACTTCTAGTGTGTTAGTGGCAGCAAACAGAGCTCCTATATTTTCTTCTCAGCAGCACCCATAGGACTTCTAGTGTGTTAGTGGCAGCAAACAGAGCTCCTATATTTTCTTCTCAGCAGCACCCATAGGACTTCTAGTGTGTTAGTGGCAGCAAACAGAGCTCCTATATTTTCTTCTCAGCAGCACCCATAGGACTTCTAGTGTGTTAGTGGCATCACACAGAGCTCCTATATTTTCTTCTCAGCAGCACCCATAGGACTTCTAGTGTGTTAGTGGCAGCAAACAGAGCTCCTATATTTTCTTCTCAGCAGCACCCATAGGACTTCTAGTGTGTTAGTGGCATCACACAGAGCTCCTATATTTTCTTCTCAGCAGCACCCATAGGACTTCTAGTGTGTTAGTGGCAGCAAACAGAGCTCCTATATTTTCTTCTCAGCAGCACCCATAGGACTTCTAGTGTGTTAGTGGCATCACACAGAGCTCCTATATTTTCTTCTCAGCAGCACCCATAGGACTTCTAGTGTGTTAGTGGCAGCAAACAGAGCTCCTATATTTTCTTCTCAGCAGCACCCATAGGACTTCTAGTGTGTTAGTGGCAGCAAACAGAGCTCCTATATTTTCTTCTCATCAGCACCCATAGGACTTCTAGTGTGTTAGTGGCAGCAAACAGAGCTCCTATATTTTCTTCTCAGCAGCACCCATAGGACTTCTAGTGTGTTAGTGGCATCACACAGAGCTCCTATATTTTCTTCTCAGCAGCACCCATAGGACTTCTAGTGTGTTAGTGGCAGCAAACAGAGCTCCTATATTTTCTTCTCAGCAGCACCCATAGGACTTCTAGTGTGTTAGTGGCAGCAAACAGAGCTTCTATATTTTCTTCTCAGCAGCACCCATAGGACTTCTAGTGTGTTAGTGGCAGCAAACAGAGCTCCTATATTTTCTTCTCAGCAGCACCCATAGGACTTCTAGTGTGTTAGTGGCATCACACAGAGCTCCTATATTTTCTTCTCAGCAGCACCCATAGGACTTCTAGTGTGTTAGTGGCAGCAAACAGAGCTCCTATATTTTCTTCTCAGCAGCACCCATAGGACTTCTAGTGTGTTAGTGGCATCACACAGAGCTCCTATATTTTCTTCTCAGCAGCACCCATAGGACTTCTAGTGTGTTAGTGGCAGCAAACAGAGCTCCTATATTTTCTTCTCAGCAGCACCCATAGGACTTCTAGTTTGTTAGTGGCATCACACAGAGCTCCTATATTTTCTTCTCAGCAGCACCCATAGGACTTCTAGTGTGTTAGTGGCAGCAAACAGAGCTCCTATATTTTCTTCTCAGCAGCACCCATAGGACTTCTAGTGTGTTAGTGGCATCACACAGAGCTCCTATATTTTCTTCTCAGCAGCACCCATAGGACTTCTAGTGTGTTAGTGGCAGCAAACAGAGCTCCTATATTTTCTTCTCAGCAGCACCCATAGGACTTCTAATGTGTTAGTGGCATCACACAGAGTTCCTATATTTTCATCTCAGCAGCACCCATAGGACTTCTAGTGTGTTAGTGGCATAACACAGAGCTCCTATATTTTCTTCTCAGCAGCACCCATAGGACTTCTAGTGTGTTAGTGGCAGCAAACAGAGCTCCTATATTTTCTTCTCAGCAGCACCCATAGGACTTCTAGTGTGTTAGTGGCATCACACAGAGCTCCTATATTTTCTTCTCAGCAGCACCCATAGGACTTCTAGTGTGTTAGTGGCAGCAAACAGAGCTCCTATATTTTCTTCTCAGCAGCACCCATAGGACTTCTAGTGTGTTAGTGGCAGCAAACAGAGCTCCTATATTTTCTTCTCAGCAGCACCCATAGGACTTCTAGTGTGTTAGTGGCAGCAAACAGAGCTCCTATATTTTCTTGTCAGCAGCACACATAGTACCTATAGTGTGTTAGTGTCAGCACCCATAGGACCTACAGTGTGTTGTGAGCACACATAGGAGTTCTATTTTTTATACTATATACACTACCGACTACAATGGCTGGAAGACCGCCAAGGAGAGGCAGAGCGTGCCGAGGCAAGAACACAGGGCAGGCAGGCTCTGTTTCTAGAGAAAACAGTGCTGGCCGTGGACGTGGTCGTGCATCGTCATCAGCACGTGGCCATGGGACACGCTTGTCTTTGTTTTCGGCAGCTGGACATGTGGAGCCGCATCATGCCGAAGGCTTGGTAGAATGGATGACCAAGCCCTCCTCATCCTCCTCATCCTCTCTCACCCAGGCTCAGGGTACTGGCAGAGCAGCTGCCAACGCGTACTCAATGGCATCATCAGCCACCCCTTCCCTAGACCCACCATGTCCTCCTGAGGAGTCCCCCGAACTGTTTGAGCACAGTGTTGGGTACATGCTCCAGGAGGATGCCCAACGATTCGAAGGCTCGGATGATGATACCCAGCTTGAGGAAGTCAGTAGTGTGCGCGCAGAGAAAGGGGATGCTGAAGGACAGCAATCTGGCAGTAGTGTTCCACCAGCTGCAGCTTACTGCCAGGTTTGCTCTAGTGGTGAAGAGGGAGGGGATGATGAGGTCACTGACACCACGTGGGTGCCTGAAGGGAGAGAGGAGGAGGAGGAGGAGGATGCAGCGTCACATGTCCAACGAGGCAGGATGCCCCCTGGAGGCCAGCTAGAGGCCAGCACAGCAACTGTACCACACCGCAGAGCTCCGCCTGTGCAGGGCGCTGCCTCTGCACGTTATCACAAAAGTTCTTTGGTGTGGGCCTTTTTTGAGACGAGTGCATCAGATCGCACCACTGCTATTTGCAATATTTGTCTCAAGCGTATCTCGCGTGGCCAAAACATCAGCTGCTTGGGCACCACAAGCATGAGCAGACATATGTCGACCTGCCATGCAGCTCGTTGGCAAGCACACATAAAAGACCCACACCAAAGAACAAAGCGGACCTCTCCTTGCTCCTCATCAGCTGGGATCTCCATCCCCACTATATCTTCAGTCCTCTCTGAAAGCTGCTCTGAGAGGACTGAAGGTGTAGAATTAGGTGTGTCACAACCAAGTACTTGCAGTACACCGACGTCCGATTGTAGCAGGCAAATTTCCCTGCCCCAGCTGCTGGACCGTCGAAAGAAGTATACTCCCAGCCATCCACATGCCCAGCGGTTGAATGCTAGCTTGGCTAAATTGCTAGCACTTCAACTGCTGCCTTTTCAGTTGATAGACTCGGCCCCCTTCCGTGAGTTTGTTCAATGTGCGGTTCCTCAGTGGCAGGTTCCCAAACGCCACTTTTTCTCACGGAAGGCAATTCCGTCTCTCTACTGGCATGTGGAAGGCAATGTCCATGCCTCGCTGGACAGGGCGGTCAGCGGTAAGGTGCATATTACCGCTGACTCATGGTCCAGCAGGCATGGACAGGGACGTTATCTTTCTTTCACGGCCCATTGGGTCACTCTATTGGTAGCTGGGAGGGATGCAGGACAAGGTGCAGTAGTGTTGGAGGTTGTTCCGCCACCACGCCTCCAAAATGCTACTACTGGTTGTGACACACCTCTCTCCTCCACCCCCTCCTCTTCTTCTTCCTCCATGTCCTCTTCGAGTGCTCTGTCCTCGGAACCAGCGGTGCTCCGTAGGCGTACAAGGGTCTACGCGAGTACGCAGGCAAAAAGATGCCATGCCGTGCTTGCGCTGGTGTGTTTGGGGGACAGGAGCCACACTGGGCCAGAGGTTCTGGCAGCTCTGCAGGGGCAGGCCGAGAGGTGGTTGACGCCACGCCAGCTTAAGCCAGGAATGGTCGTTTCTGATAATGGCACCAACCTCCTCTCCGCCCTGCGACAGGGGCAGCTCACCCATGTGCCCTGTATGGCTCACGTCCTCAACCTGGTGGTGCAGCGGTTCTTGGGCAGGTTCCCAGGCTTACAGGATGTCCTGAGGCAGGCCAGGAAAGTCTGTGTGCATTTCCGCCGATCTTATAATGCCAGTGCTCGGCTGACTGAGCTGCAAAAGGAGCTGAACCTGCCCAAGAACCGCCTAATATGTGACATGCCCACCAGGTGGAACTCAACGTTGGCCATGCTGCAGCGACTGCACACGCAGCAGAGGGCCATCAATGAGTACCTTTGCGACTACGGCACCAGGACAGGGTCAGGGGAGCTTGGCTTTTTTTCCCCACGCCAGTGGAGCATGATCAGGGATGCATGCACTGTCCTCTCACCATTTGAGGAGGCCACGAGGATGGTGAGCAGTGACAGTGCATGCATCAGTGACACTGTACCTCTTGTCCACCTGTTGGAGCATACGCTGCGTGGGATAATGGACAGGGCACTTGAGGCAGAACAGAGGCAGGAAGAGGAGGACTTCCTTGTCTCTCAAGGCCCCCTTTATCCAGACAATGTTCCTTCTGTCCCACCCATCACACAGGAAGAGGAGGAGGAGGAGGAGGAGGATTGTGTGAGCATGGAGGTGGAGCCTGGCACTCAGCATCAGCAGCAGCAGTCTTTTAGGGATGATGTACAGTCCCAACAAACCAGTAGACTTGTACGTGGCTGGGAGGAGGTGGCTGGCGATCATGTCATCCTCAGTGACCCAGAAGACTCCGGACCGAATGCCTCAGCTAACCTACGCTGCATGGCCTCCCTGATCCTGCAAAGCCTGCGGAAGGATCCTCGTGTTCTTCGGATCAAGGAGAGTGACCATTACTGGCTGGCCACTCTCCTTGATCCACGGTACAAGGGTAAGGTTGCGGACCTTATCTTGCCGTCGCAGAGGGAGCAGAGGATGAGACATCTCAGGGAGGCCTTGCAGAAAGGTCTGTGCAACGCGTTCCCAGAAACTGGGAGGTTACAAACTCCTGGTCCTGGACGACGAGTTGCTGAGGCTTCGGTCAGTAGCAGAAGGAGCGGTGGGGAAGGTGGACGTCTGACCGATGCGTTCAGACAATTTTTTAGTCCGCAGCCCCAAGGTATGATCGGTTCCAGCAACCATCGCCAGCGTCTGATATACATGGTGCAGGAATACCTAGGGGCAAGGTCAGACTTGGACACCTTTCCCACCGAAAATCCTCTGGCTTACTGGGTCCTGAGGATGGATCACTGGCCAGAGCTTGCACAGTATGCAATTGAGCTACTGGCCTGTCCTGCATCCAGCGTTCTTTCCGAACGCACATTCAGTGCTGCTGGAGGATTTGTCACCGATCATAGGGTGCGCCTGTCCACCGACTCGGTTGATCGACTGACCTTCATAAAAATGAATCAGTCTTGGATCACCACCAGCTACCAGACACCTGAAGCGGATATAACGGAATAATTTATAATGTCACATCCCTTCAAGACTGCCTATGCTGATGCTGAGTGTCTGTCCTGTTATGTTCACTGACTATCCTCTTCCTCCTCCTCAATGATCCATGCCACCACACCAGTGCCTAAGGCACAATTTTTCAGCCCCTGTATAACAGGGGCGTGTAATTACAATTTTTTAAAAAGATGCTTCGCAACAGGTGTGACTGCTGTGCTCAGAGTACAGTATCTGTGAGGGGTTGCAGTGTTGTGGCACCAGCACCAGTGCCTAAGGCACAATTTTTCAGCCCCTGTTGGGGCGTGTAATTACAATTTTTAGGCAATGCTTTGCAACAGGTCTCATTGCTGTGCTCAGAGTACAGTATCTGTGAGGGGTTGCAGTGTTGTGGCACCAGCACCAGTGCCTAAGGCACAATTTTTCAGCCCCTGTATAACAGGGGCGTGTAATTACAATTTTTTAAAAAGATGCTTCGCAACAGGTGTGACTGCTGTGCTCAGAGTACAGTATCTGTGAGGGGTTGCAGTGTTGTGGCACCAGCACCAGTGCCTAAGGCACAATTTTTCAGCCCCTGTTGGGGCGTGTAATTACAATTTTTAGGCAATGCTTTGCAACAGGTCTCATTGCTGTGCTCAGAGTACAGTATCTGTGAGGGGTTGCAGTGTTGTGGCACCAGCACCAGTGCCTAAGGCACAATTTTTCAGCCCCTGTATAACAGGGGCGTGTAATTACAATTTTTTAAAAAGATGCTTCGCAACAGGTGTGACTGCTGTGCTCCAAGTACAGTATCTGTGAGGGGTTGCAGTGTTGTGGCACCAGCACCAATGCCTAAGGCACAATTTTTCAGCCCCTGTTTAACAGGGGCGTGTAATTACAAATCTTGATCTAATAGTTCACAGCAGGGCCCATTCCTGCGCCCACCAAGAGTAACTATGAGGGCCTACAGTCTTGTGGCAACACCGTCCACCACCACCACCACCACCAAAGGCCCAATTTTTCTGCCCTGTTCAACAGGTGCATGCAATTACAAATCTTGATCTAATAACTCACAGCAGGGCCCATTCCTGCACCCACCAAGAGTAACTGTGAGGGCTTACAGTCTTGTGGCAACACCGTCCACCACCACCACCACCACCACCAAAGGCCCAATTTTTCTGCCCGGTTCAACAGGTGCATGCAAGTACAAATCTTGATCTATTAACTCACAGCAGGGCCCATTCCTGTGCCCACCAGTCTTGTGGCTACACCAACATCTAATAGGGCAAATTTCTGCAGAGTATATACGGCAGGCCCCTACTTTCAAACATCCAACTTACAAACGACTCCTACTTGCAAACGGCAAGAGAAAACAGGAAGTGAGAGGAAATCTACCCCTAGGAAGGAAAATTCTATCCTGTTAGATTTAATTTGGGAAAAAGGTATCTCCTCTCTACTGATGCTTTATCACCAATCCTTGTTTCAATTAAAACCCCACTTTTCCAAAAACATTTGTCATTGGGACGGAAAGTGAGGTGACATGTTCTGAACAGATGTGCAAAGACAGCAAATGTTACAGGGGTGATAACCCCTCCCTATGTTCTCCAAAAAGCTTAAAAATTGATTTTTTTGGGATGTAGCTACACTTCATAATGTACCTGTTCAGATTCTACTTAAGAACAAACCTACAGTCCATGTCTTGTTTGCACCACCTATATACTGCTGTTCAGAGTATATAGGGTTGTAGGTATAGGGTTTTATTTTGGGTGCGGGGTCCCCCTTAGTATCCATACAAGACCCAAAGGGGCTGGGGTGGGGGGGGGGGGTGATGGGGTAGCCATGCCATTTTTCTCAAGGATTTTCAGCCATATGGCGGCCAGGACAAGACATGACATTAAAGCCGCAAGTGGTTTTAAATGGCTTCTTTTTTTCCTTTACAAATGTCATTTTGTGCAAGGACAGTTCTAAACACGGGAAACACATGCCACTTCACAGGCATACTTTAGACACCCCCCAGGTACCGTATTTAAAGGAAAATTTCACTTTTTTTTTTTCACTTTATGCATCATTAAAATGACTGCTCCCGAAAAAACTTTAGTTTTTAAAATTTCTTTTTGCATTGATATATGTCCCCTGGGGCAGGACCCGGGTCCCCAAACCTGTTTTATAACATTAACATGCATATTGGCCGTTGTAATTAGCAATTTTGATTTCGAACGTTCGCGTCCATTATAACGAATAGGGTTCGAAAATTCGCGCGAACTTTCGGTCCGTTCGAAGGTTCTGGTGCGAACCGAACCCGGGGGTGTTCGGCTCATCCCTAGTCTTGGGGAATAAACCGGGGAAATTGCTTGCAAGAACAATTAAACCTAGAAATACACAGAACTATATCTCGAAAATAAAAGATAAGAACGGGGATATGAAACACTCGACTAAAGAAATTATAAAAATATTCCAGGAATATTATCAAGATCTATATAATGTTAATAAAGAACAAGGTTTATTAGCAAAACAAAGTAAAAGTAGGAAAATTTAACAATATCTGGAGAGGATTAAGTTCCGGGCTATAGCAGAGGAAGAAATTAATAAATTAGAAAAAGAAATATCAAGGGCAGAAATAAGTCAAACAATAAAAAATATTAAAATGGGAAAGAGCCCCGGCCCGGATGGGTATACCTCAGTATATTATAAAAGATATGTAGAAACTATGATCCCGTTCTTCCAGAAATATATAAACTCTATAGGGGAAGGCATGGCGATACGGGAGGAAGCACTAGGAGCACATATTACTCTGATAGTAAAGGAAGAAAAAGATCCCTCCCTATGTGCCAGCTACAGGCCTATATCTTTAATAAACCTGGACATAAAAATATACGCAAAAATATTAGCCGATAGATTAAAACCGTTTATGACTGGATGGATAGAAAATGATCAAGCGGGGTTTATACCTGGAAGAGAGAGACGAGAGATAATATTTTAAGAACCTTATTCCTGATACAAAAAGACAAAATAAATAGGACCCCAGCGCTGTTTCTATCTCTGGATGCCGAAAAGGCTTTTGACAGACTAGATTGGGAATTTATGCTAGTAACATTGAGACATATGGGCCTAGGACCCAATATACTTAGATGGATTGGAGCTCTGTATTCCAAACCCTCGGCCCAGGTGCGGGTTAATGGAACTTTATCGGATAGGTTTCTACTTTTCAATGGCACACGCCAGGGATGCCCGCTTCCCCCCTTCTTTTTGTTCTAGCATTAGAGCCACTATTGACAACTATACGAATAAATCAGGAGATAGAGGGTGTCAAGGTAGATGGGAGGGACCACAAAATCTCGGCGTTTGCGGATGACATGATGCTATATGTTACAAAGCCGAGACAGACATTGCCGAAGATCTTAGAAGAATATGAAAGATATGGAGAAATATCTAACTTGAAAATCAATAAAGAGAAAACAGAGATATTAAGTATATCCCTGAGTCCAAAGGAACGCCGAGATCTTGGGGACCTATACCCATTTACCTGGAAACAGAGGGGGATGAAATATCTGGGAATATTGCTGTCCAATAAAGAAAGGGATCTATATGAAGATCACTACATTCCCCTCCTAAATAAAATAAAATCAGAACTAAAGGGTTATCCGATGGAAAGAGTATCCTGGATGGGAAGAATAAATATCATTAAGATGATGATTCTGCCTAAGGCATTGTACATCTTCCAAACACTTCCGATAAAAATCCCAGAAACATACTTTAAAATATTGGGGAAGATATTGAGGAGATTTATATGGAAGGAGAGGAAACCTCGAATCTCAGTGGAGACCTTGATGAAACCCAAGCAGGAGGGGGGACTATACTTACCAGACTTTAAAAGATATTATGAAGCAGCTGTATTAAAGAGACTAGTGGACTGGATGCAGGTGGGTAGACAGGAGGAAAAGAAGTGGGTGGGAGTAGAGGAGAGCCTGAGTAAAAGGGGATTGGGAAAATTAACATGGATAGCAAAACAATACAGAGGCCTCTCACAGGAGATACCATCAATGACAAAGGAAACCCTGAGAATATGGGACAGAGTATCCAAAGAAAAGGAGTGGAAATATAATAGCTCTCTTTTGCCCCTTACAGGGGTGGACTTTTTCCTGCCAGGCAAGGGAGGGGGTGCGTTCCTGGGTTGGGCAATTTCAGATACTTTAAAACGTAAAGATATAATGAAAGGAAATGCCCTATGTCCACTAAAATAATTGAGAGAAAAATATGGACCCTCTCAAGGGGATACATGGCGCTATAGACAGGTCCAACACTTTGTAGGCACCCTACCAAAGCCCCTACGAGCCAGCAATGAGCTGAATGCCTGGGGAAAACTAGTAGAACATATAGGTATAGGAAAACAGGGAATATCAAATATTTATAGGATATTAGGATCTTCAAGGAGACATGAGACATTTAAAGCACTGGAAAGTTGGGAGATAGAATTAAAGCAATCTATACCAGAGGAAAAGAAAGGACAAGTGTTGGAATATGTCCACTCAACATCTGTAGAAGTAAAAATGAAAGAGATGAATTATAAACTTCTTACTAAATGGTACTATGTCCCAGAGAAACTCCATAGGATCAATAAAGAGACATCACCCATGTGTTGGAGAGAGTGTGGAATGGAGGGAACACATGCCCACATATGGTGGCAATGTCCCCTGATACAGGAATACTGGAAGGAGATACTAAGTAGGATAAAGAAGATTAGCGGGGAGGTGGTTAAGCTGGATCCCTGGCACTGTCTGTTTCACAACACGGATACAATAAGGAAAAAATATAGAGGGTCCATGGTCCCACACCTTCTAAATGGAGCGAAAGCATTAATTCCAAGGAATTGGAAGAGTACAAAAGCTCCATCATTAGGAGAATGGATGAAGGAGGTAGATAGAATTAGACTGATGGAAGAGTTGATGTCAACCCAGAATGAAAGTAGGCCAAAATTTGATAGGATTTGGAGGGGATGGAGAGAGTTTAGGGAGGGGGAGGTGGTTGGGGTGGGGATCGGGATTGGGGATAGGTTTTCGGCCTGTCCCCTCTCGCCTTCTCCTGTTCTCCCCCTTATTTTTCTTATATTTTTCTTTATTTATAAATTTTCTTCTTTTTTTTTTTTTCTCTGCACAGAAGAAATGGTCACTAGAGAGTAGGAAAAATGTCCCCTCTTCGGGTGTGTGGGTTAAGCTGCTCCCCTTTTTTGGTAAAGAATTTTTTATAAATAGTTATAATTCTTATAATTTCCTAGCACGGAAGAAATTGTCACTAGAGACTAGTGAAAACTTCCCCTTTTTAGGAGAGTGGTAAAAGTTGTCCGAAAATCTGTTTTTTTTTTTTCCCCTCTCTTTTTTTATGTTTGTATCTATACATTATTTTCTACACACATACTTCACTAGCACTGAAGTAATCTGGTTAGAGACTAGGGAAAAAGAAGAAAATACATATTGTCTTCTTTTACACTTTATTAGCACCGACGAAAATGTCATTAGAGATTATGGGATTTTCCCCTCCACCCTAGGGTGACGGAGGAAAAAGGGTTTTTCTCTACTTACTTAATTCGTTTTTTTTTTTCCCTTTCCCGGCTTAAGGGGCTTAATAATTTTTCTTATTATATTATGGGGTATTAGCACTGATGAAAATATTATTTGAGATCACGGATGGAAATATCACTAGAGACTGGGGGGAACCCCCCCTTCCCCTGGGTGATAGGGGGTTTAATATCAATTATGTAATTTTATTTTAATTTTTTACACTCTATTAGCACTGATGAAAATACCACATTGGGGGAAATACCCCCTCTCTTGGGTGAATGGGGTTCCTCCCCCTCTCCTTTTTTTTTTTTTTGTACACTCTATTAGCACTGATGAAAATATCACTAGAGATTGGGGGAAATACCCCCCTCTCCTGGGTGAATGGGGTTCCTCCCCCTCTCCTTTTTTTTTTCTACACTCTATTAGCACTGATGAAAATATCACTAGAGATTGGGGGAAATACCCCCCTCTCTTGGGTGAATGGGGTTCCTCCCCCTCTCCCCTTTTTTTTTTTTTGTACACTCTATTAGCACTGATGAAAATATCACTAGAGATTGGGGGAAAACCCCCCTCTCTTGGGTGAATGGGGTTCCTCCCCCTCTCCCCTTTTTTTTTTTTCCTCTCCTTCCTCCCTTCCCCCCCTTTCCTTCCCCCTCCCACTTCCTGCCCTCGTCCTCCCTAAACGGGTGACCTTAGCAAATGTTTAAAAAATGGCTAGATAGAAAATAGGGTAAAATATAATATAGGATATCTAGATCTTTCTTAAAATACAACGAATTTGAATGGCACCAGTATAGTATATATAGGTAGGGGATGAATTGAGACCGAGAAATTGTCTTACTATGTATATATGTCTTAAATGTTAATGTATATTTGTATGTAATATATGTTGTAAAAAAAACTTTTTTAATAAAGTTAATAAAGTTGTTAGGTCACAACTCATGTAGTTAATATGACGGTAGTTTAAATATACTTTAAGGCACGGTAGTTATATATACAATGCTACTCACCGGCTATCTAGTTAGTGAAGATCTAATTAATTATCTTTAAATATTCTATGTTATGCATTATTTATTTAAAAAAACCTTTATGTAAACGTCATTATCTGTATCCTTGCATAAACAACCAATGTATGTACTTATTATTGTGTAATAAATAAATATTTTTGACAAGGAAGTAAAACATGCAGCAAATTCAAGAGAATCTGAACAGTGTATCAGCAATGCTTCTGTATCTTTTACAAAAAACATTTCTAAAATAAAAACAGAATAATGGAAAATGAATGTATACTTTTTTTCTTTAAAAGGTCACACTGAGTACATATTTAAAAGCTAAGGACTGGAAGTGGTTAAATGTATTGTCATATCTGTAGGCCATTTGGAAACCTGGCCAAAAAACTTGCATTTAGCAATCTCCATATTCTGCCTTGAGAGTAAATGTGTTTCCAATTATTTTAACGTCTTATTAACAAATCAGGGCTTGAGGATTGAGGATTGCCAACTTGGAGTTTTATGACCAGGCTTTCGGGGGGGACTCAAATAGTCCTACAGAAGAAAAATAAATGAATGAGCATTATACAATGAGGTACAGTTTTTATATATGTAGCGGGTACTTACTTTCCCGGGGTAAATTTTGAATATTTCGGTGACACCGGTGGTGTGTTCCGGCGGTCCACTGGGTGGCGCTGTCACCATGGGCCGACGGACGGATATCGCTGTGTGCTGAGTCTCCTTTTTGGCCTCTCTCGGCAGCGGTATGGTGGAGCGGGGAACCCGCCATGCTTGCTGGGAGAGGGTATAAAGGGGCCGGCCATCTTGGTCACGGGGTCTTCGTCCCAAGCACCTTCAGCTTGCGGACGGTGGTTCGCGTTCGTCCTCTGGGCGGCCTAGGCCTAGAGGACCACTGGAGATCGTGTTCCACCTCAGGCACCTTTAGTCCTGGGGTGAGGTACTTGGATGGAGGTCCGGAGCTCAGTGCCCAACACTGAGTTCCGCGAGGGAAGGATCCTAAGGCACTCCGGGGATGGATGCCTGAATCCGAGGTGGGCCTAATGGACCGGGAAGAGCTCCTCATCTGAAGACCCGGTGCAGCAGACTGCTGGTGACGGGTGAGTCTCTTGTCGGAGACCGTCCGGAAGGAGAATTTCCCTCGTGGGGAGACCATAGATCATTCTCAGGGAGGAGAGTGGATGATAGAACTTGTGTCTGGGCCTATTCGTACACACACCTTCTTTTCTGTTCTGAAGCCAAGGAAGTCCATGTTATGTTCTAAATAAAGGAGTGTTGGACTTTGAGGGTGTGTGGCTCAATTTCTGGCGGACAAGGTTAAAGGAGACTCTTGGAGGGAGGATCCGATGCACAGCACAGACCCGAAGGTAACAAGAGACATTGCTGAGACCACATACACAACTGTGGTGGAAGCCTGGCGTAGCTCATCCCTCTCCCTCCTCTATCATACCCCTAGACCAGAGACAGTGCGAGTTGGAAAACTTTAATAGAGGGGAGTGGGGAGAGGGTGTGCGCTACACGTGGGGGCTTGGGTCCGGCATTGTGTTGTGCATCACTGTATGGAACGTGTCTGCTGGAAGAGTTAAACGAATAGGCCAAAGTGCAGCCCTGCTTGAAGCCGTGGACATGACCCCAAGAAGGGAAAGGCCCGCGCAGGAAGAGCGGTGAACGGGGGGAAGCTCAGCCGTGTGAAGTAGTACACGTGGGGGTTTCTAATTGCACTGCGCCACCAGACACAACCCCCGCCGCTTAGTTTGTGGGCGTGGCTCAACCAAGGAAAAGTGAAGAAAGCCCGCGAACTGGAGCAAAGGGGAGGAGTCCAATACGTGTGAAGGGACTACACGTGGGACATTGGCGCGAAAACTCTGCAGTGTGCAATGGATCAGCAACAGGTCGCCATGTTTGGACACACCTCGTGGATTCCGGTACATCCTTCCACCATGACACTGACTGCTGCTGCTCCAATAACGGATACGGGGATTCGACTGAAGCCAAGTGGTCGATTCGCCCTATACTCATGTATGGACGTTGAGGCCCTGGGTATGATTTGTCCCGGGTGTTCGGGACTGGTGTGCCTGCTGAAGCCGTTCGGACGTTGTGAGGCCTGTGGGGAGTTCACGTTTGAGGTGGATTCGGCAGTGGAGAGGCCGAGAACCATCTACCCAGGCCGGGCTTCAGGTACTACCACTCAAAGAGGAGAAATCACCGCTGTGAGAGTCGCCCCAGCGCACACTGCAGCGACCAGGGAAGAGGTTGTTAAAACTTTACGGGAGAAATCCGAGGATGCTGACTCGGTCACCACTGTCTCGCAGCGTCCGCCACCGAAGAAAAGAACCAGCGTGGTAGCCCCGACCAGCGGTGGTGGTGGACCGTCTCGCCCGCTTACGCCAGGCCCGGATGGATCCATTGACGAGGGTTCCGGACGTCCCGCTTCAAGGAAAGGCCGAGGTAAGCCAGGCAAAGAGACTTGGTGTGTGAGAGGAGGTGTCGGGAAGGCATGGCCTAGTAAGTCCGCGGAGTGTGGAGGCTCCGTTTCTACAAAGAGCTACATACCCGCGGAGGAGTGTGACACCTCCGACCTGGAATCACTCTCGGACCTGGGAGATGATGCCATTATTGATGATTTGTTTGCCGAGAAAGGCTGGGACAAGGTACCGCTTGCTGCATTCCGTAGATCTCGGGATTCACCCATGCCAACAGGTGAAAGTACGCCCCGGGTGGAGGCGACAGCGCCTGGAGAAGAATCTTGTCCTCAGTTTGTCCCTACATCCCCGGCGCAACCTGCATCTGATGCTGGGGTAAAGAGACTGTTGCTGCGGGCACCAATGCCCAGATTGGAGGTGGTCAAAGTGCCTCGTCATCCAGACTCAGTAGTTATGCCTGGTGAGGGAGACAGAGCTACCATGCCTCCTTTGGCAAGACTACAACGCCTATTTGGCCAAAAAGTTGCAGAGGAGATAGGATGGGAGTATCCCTACTTATCGAAGGACTTGCTCTACAAGGTGGAGGTGTACAGAGAGCGCTGGTACAATGACTTTGTGTGGACCCACCTAAAAGTTCCGCACGCCCACAGGTACCTGGCGTGTTCTCCTAATGCTTCACAGCGTTTCAAAGATTGTAAGGCCAATTGGATGTTAGGAAGACACATCCATGCAGATAAAGTGCTGATCCAACGCAAAGAAGGCGAAGATGTGGAGTATCATCTGGAGACCGTGGATCAACACTTAAAGCCACTGATTTTGCCGCATCCCCGCTTTTACTTATAGGAGACAGAGACTCCGTTCTTATCATGTTGATTGAACTTTCCGGGGCAGTTGTTGTGTATGCCCAAAGGAATGAGGAACTATTCCTGTGTTTTTCTTTCCCCTCTTCCTGCAAAGAGATCACAGACTCTGGGGTTAGATAGGGCCAAAGAGAAGAAGAAGAAGAAGCTCCACGAGTGCAGTACCGCGAGGCTGTCACCAGGTGGCAGTCTTGTGCAACGTTTTTTTTTTCAAACACTTTTCATGCACTCACTCTTTGGAAGGAAGGAATTTCTTCTCGGAGAAGTTTATTTTCTTCTTACACGAATACATGTGTCAGGGTTTTTGTGTGTTGGTTTTGTGTTTTTTTCTTTCCCTCTGCAGGAGAGCATCCCGTCAAGATTATGGAACTTGGGGTGGTTTTTAGTTAGGATGGGAGGGAAAGGTATAATGTTGAAATGTAAGTTCATGTTTAATGTTGTCTTTCACTCCTCTTTTGTTGCAGGGGCTCAGACACAATTTTTCCGTTAGGATAGTTTCCTAAAATTTTTTTTTTTTTTAAATTGTTAGTGGGTTTCTGGATTGGATTATGTCAGCCGTTGAGGGCATGATTTACTCCAGACACTGGGGACCAGTGTCAAATGACAGGGGGGAGAGTGTAGCGGGTACTTACTTTCCTGGGGTAAATTTTGAATCTTTCGGTGACACCGGTGGTGTGTTCCGGCGGTCCACTGGGTGGCGCTGTCACCATGGGCCGACGGACGGATATCGCTGTGTGCTGAGTCTCCTTTTTGGCCTCTCTCGACAGCGGTATGGTGGGGCGGGGAACCCGCCATGCTTGCTGGGAGAGGGTATAAAGGGGCCGGCCATCTTGGTCACGGGATCTTCGTCCCAAGCACCTTCAGCTTGCGGACGGTGGTTCGCGTTCGTC
The DNA here is from genome assembly GCA_029206835.1 of Rana muscosa. Classification (NCBI taxonomy): domain Eukaryota; kingdom Metazoa; phylum Chordata; class Amphibia; order Anura; family Ranidae; genus Rana; species Rana muscosa. The sequence goes on from CM055121.1 coordinate 846,861,169, forward strand.
CTCTGGGCGGCCTAGGCCTAGAGGACCACCGGAGATCGTGTTACACCTCAGGCACCTTTATTCCTGGGGTGAGGTACTTGGATGGAAGTCCGGAGCTCAGTGCCCAACACTGAGTTTCACGAGGGAAGGATCCTAAGGCTCTCCGGGGATGGATGCCTGAATCCGAGGTGGGTGTAATGGACTGGGAAGAGCTCCTCATCTGAAGACCCGGTGCAGCAGACTGCCGGTGACGGGTGAGTCTCTTGTCGGAGACCGTCCGGAAGGAGAATTTCCCTTGTGCGGAGACCATAGATCACTCTCAGGGAGGAGAGTGGATGATAGAACTTGTGTCTGGGCCTATTCGTACACACACCTTCTTTTCTGTTCTGAAGCCAAGGAAGTCCATGTTATGTTCTAAATAAAGGAGTGTTGGACTTTGACGGTGTGTGGCTCAATTTCTGGCGGACAAGGTTAAAGGAGACTCTTGGAGGGAGGATCTGATGCACAGCACAGACCCGAAGGTAACAAGAGACATTGCTGAGACCACATACACAACTGTGGTGGAAGCCTGGCGTAGCTCATCCCTCTCCCTCCCCTATCATACCCCTAGACCAGAGACAGTGCGAGTTGTAAAACTTTAATAGAGGGGAGTGGGGAGAGGGTGTGCGCTACATATATATATATATATATATTTTATATATATATATATATTGGTGACCCTAGACTGTTATTTACTGCGAAAAAGTCAACTTAGCCTTTAAATTCTATGAGCCATCAGCCATGACCACAAAAAAGATGTCTCACTCTGCTTTTTGATATTTTTAGTTACTCCTTATTAAATGGAATTCTGAGCAAGGGTTACACAGAATGTAGAAGAAGGAGCATGACTCCCCCTGCTGCAGAAGGGTAAGAGATATTCCAAGGCAGAGGGAGAAGAGGTAGGAGCTACAAAAGGAAGAGCTGATCCAGATCTCGTTGTTAAATAATAACACAAATACACAGTTATGTTCTAGAGATATAAAGTTAATATTTCACAGACTGAGAAATGTCATAATAGACATAGCTAGGTCGACAGTATACTCAAATAACCAAGGTTAAAAATTACAGGCCGGGGAAAGTTCTTATAAACCTGTTAATGTGTTTAAAAATACAGCTTTGTCTCTTGAGGATGTGAAAATTCAAGTAGCGTATTTCTAAATCCCAAAAAAAAACATATTATATTATATTGGGAAAATACTGGAGAGATTAATAAAAGACCACATAGATGAGTTCTTGCTGGAAAAAAACTATTTAAGCAACAGACAGCATGGATTCATGAAAGACAGAAGTTGTCAAACAAACCTGATTTCTTTTTATGAAGAGGTAAGTAAGACCTTGGACAAAGGGGTGGCTGTGGACGTGGTATACTTGGATTTTGCAAAAGCGTTCGATACAGTTCCCCACACACGGCTCATGTGTAAGGTAAAGTCTACAGGATTGGAAATATCAGTTTGTAAATGGATAGAAAACTGGCTAAAAGACAGAATTCCGAGAGTAGTGGTTAATGATTCTTACTCTGAATGGTCCAAGGTTATCAGTGGTGTACCCCAAGGTTCAGTGCTGGGACCCTTACTTTTTAATATGTTTATAAATTATATTGGGTCTGAGATCAAAAGTAACATTTCTGTCTTTGCAGATGACACCAAGCTATGCAGTGGAATAACGTCCTTACAGGATGTCGCCAATTTACAAGCCGACCTCAATGCTCTGTCTAATTGGGCGACTATGTGGCAGATGAGGTTTAATGTTGATAAATGTAAAGTTATGCACTTGGGGGCTAAGAATATGAATGCATCATACATACTAGGGGGAGTACAACTGGGGTGATCCGTAGTGGAGAAGGATCTGGGGGTTTTGGTAGATCATAAGCTCAATAATGGCATGCAATGCCAAGCTGCGGTTTCCAAAGCGAGCAAAGTCCTTTCTTGTATTAAGAGAGGTATGGTCTCCAGAGAGAGAGATATCATTTTGCCCCTGTTCAAATCATTAGTAAGACCTCATCTGGAATATGCAGTTCAGTTTTGGGCCCCAGTTCTCAAAAAGGATATTGGGGAACTGGAGAAAGTGCAGAGAAGGGCAACCAAACTGATAAGAGGCATGGAGGAGCTCAGCTATGAGGAGAGATTAGAGGAACTGAATTTATTCTCTCTTGAGAAGAGGAGATTAAGGGGGGATATGATCAACATGTACAAATATATAAGGGGTCCATATAGTGAACTTGGTGTTCAGTTATTCACTTTGCGGTCAACACAAAGGACAAGGGGGCACTCTTTGCGTCTAGAGGAAAAGAGATTTCACCTCCAAATACGGAAAGGTTTTTTCACAGTAAGAGCTGTGAAAATGTGGAATAGACTCCCTGCAGAGGTCGTTCTGGCCAGCTCAGTAGATTGCTTTAAGAAGGGCCTGGATTCTTTCTTAAATGTACATAATATAACTGGGTACTGACATTTATAGGTAAAGTTGATCCGGGGAATATTCGATTGCCTCTCGGGGGATCAGGAAGGAATTTTTTCCCCTGCTGTAGCAAATTGGATCATGCTCTGCTGGGGTTTTTTGCCTTCCTCTGGATCAACTGTGGGTATAGAATTGGGTATATGGGATTGTACGATATATATATATATTTTTTTTATATGGTTGAACTGGATGGACTTGTGTCTTTTTTCAACCTGACTAACTATGTAACTATGTAACAGCTTAGCAGTCCTTATATGTTGCAGCTACATTTGTTTTCTTTATTCAGGCCTTTTTTCCCTAATTTTCTCCTAGTGATCCTGCCAGTAACACACCTCATGTCCTAGGGCAGGGGTCTCCAAATTTTCTAAACAAAGGGCCAGTTTACTGTCCTTCAGACTGTCTGGGGGGGCAGAATGTTGCCAGTGTGAGTGGAAAATGCATTGGCGTCAATGGGAGTATACAATGCTTTATCATTGGTATTAGTTGGAGGAATAGTGCCAATTGTTGGTATCAAGGGAAGGATTAGTGCCCTATCATTGGTGTCAGTGGGAGGAATAGTGCTTCATTGTTGATATCAGGAGGAGGAATAGTGCCCCATCATTGGTGTCAGTGGAAGGAATGGTACCCCATTGTTGGTGCCCAAGGGCCGGATATCGGCAAGCAAAGGGCTGCATCTGGCCACAGTTTGGAGATCACTGTCCTAGGGTAACAACACTCTCTTATTGTTCTATATGTATAGAGGAGCAGTGTTGTCATCCTACAACAGGAAATGTGTGGGGATCATAGAACACCTCATCTAATTTAATAACATACGTAGTGCTATAGTCACAATAAAGATGAACTAGGCAGGACTGATAACACTTGTGGGGTTAACTCTTCAGTGAAGTTATAAAATCACTGGATTTCTGTTGGGATCATTATTAATAAACAGATATAACAAAATAATTGCAACAACATATTTAACAGTTCAAAAGGGAGCTAATAAAAGTTTATTTTCATGATCTCTGCATATACTTCAAATATAACCCAAAAAAAAAATGTCTCTTGGGGATACTTTTTTAAAATCATATGCCCACTAGGTTTCTCATAGCCTGTTGGTACAAACATCAACTGAAATATGCAAAAGAAAAATATATACTGTGAGGGGGTTAGCTCGGCAGCGGGTGTGTGTGACCCCCGGGATGGGCTCCCCACACAAAAACAGGCCCAGCAGACGGAGGTTGTGGTTTTCAAAATCAAAAAGGTGCGGTTTATTTTCTATTTACAGTGACAAAAACACAGCAAAGCAAAAGAAACATAAACAAAATAAATCCTGGTCAATTTGACCTCTGACTAAACATACAGGTTTCCTAACTAACAACTGGGATCAGCCTAGTGCTGTCCTAGTCCCTAAGTCCCTGGTTTTAAATGTCCAAGCAAATAGCCACACAGGCTTTGTCTCACCGCACAGGGGTTCACTCTCCCTAGACAGTCCACACAGGTCTGGTTCCAGGCATGAGCTAACATCTAATGAAGCTGGGAGTTCTTATAGAGGCCTAAATGAGCTGACAAGCTTCAGCTGGTCTCATCAACTCCCTGTCTGCACGACGCCCCACACTCTCCCTAGAGGTATGAGTCATCCATGAGCCCACTATCCTCAGCTGGGCTTATACAACTCTCCACCTAGTTGTATAAGTCGGCGTAAAGCCTGAATCTGGGCGAAATATATCTACCCCCCTGGATGCAACCAGGTGACTTTACCTTCCTGCTGTCACATACCCCCCCCTCTTGTTTTAACCTCGGGGTTGGAACACCAGCAATCAGGCATTCATGTACTCGAGACAAAGCATCCACATTCCCCATTTGAACGCCAGGGCGATGCTTTACTGTGAAGTTGAATTCCTGGAGGGCCAGGAACCACCTATTCACTCTTCTATTTGTTTCCTTGTTTTGAGCCATCCACTTTAACGGAGCGTGATCCGTAACCATGTCAAAGTGCCTACCTAGCAGGTAGTACCGAAGGGAATCTAGAGCCCACTTCACCGCTAAACACTCCTTTTCAACGGTGGCGTAATTTACCTCATGGGACTTCAACTTCCTGCTGAGGTAAATGACTGGGTGCTCTTCCCCATTCCAGACCTGGGACAATACTGCTCCTAACCCCACATCTGACGCATCACTTTGTACGACAAAGTCTTTAGAGAAGTCGGGTGAGTACAACACTGGCTGGCTACATAAGGCTTGTTTCAAGAATTGGAATGCTGCCTCAGCCTCGGGGGTCCATTTAATCATGACCGACCCTTTCCCCTTCGTCAGGTTGGTTAGGGGCACAGCCTTAGAAGCAAAGTGGGGAATGAATCGCCGATAATACCCAGCGATTCCCAGAAAGGCTCGTACCTGCTTCTTGCTGTTGGGACGTGGCCAACTCTGGATGGCCTCGACTTTGTTGAGTTGGGGTTTTATTACTCCCCTCCCAATGATGTACCCAAGATATTTGGCCTCCTCCTGCCCAATGGTACACTTCTTGGGGTTAGCCGTAAACCCCGCTTCCCGAACAGAGTCCAGGACTGCTTGCACTTTTGGCAGATGTGAGGCCCAATCTGTGCTATGGACAATTACGTCATCCAGGTAAGCCGCAGCATACTTCCGATGGGGCCTCAGCATCTGGTCCATTTTCCGCTGGAATGTGGCCGGCGCATTCTGTAACCCGAACGGCATTCTTTTATATTGGAACGCCCCGTCTGGGGTTACAAATGCGGTTTTCTCTTTGGCCGACTTGGCCAGGGGGATTTGCCAATACCCTTTTGTGAGGTCAAGAGTCGTCATGTATCGGGCTGTTCCCAGCCGGTCGATCAACTCATCTATACGTGGCATGGGGTAGGTGTCAAATTTTGTAACTTTGTTCAACTGACGAAAATCGTTACAAAATCGCCAGCTCCCATCCGGTTTAGGCACCAACACAATGGGACTAGACCAATCACTTTGGGGCTCCTCTATCACCCCTAAGTTCAGCATTTTCTGTACTTCCTCCCGTATTGCCTCCCGTCGGGCCTCTGGGATCCGATAGGGTTTTAACTTCACCCTTTCACCGGGCGGGGTAATAATGTCATGCTCTACCCCAGATGTTTGTCCCGGCAGCTCAGAGAATACCTCCTTGTTGCAAAGCACAAACTCCTTAACCTCCTGTTGTTGGGGTTGTGACAAGGTGGCTGCGATTCCAACCTCAGGAATCACGCAACCAGTTTGAGCTGGTGACCAAGTGTCTGCGACTAGGGACTCTCTATCCCTCCAGGCTTTCAACAGATTAACGTGATAGATCTGTTCGGGCTTTCGCCTTCCTGGTTGTCTGACCTTGTAATTCACTTCGCTCACTTTTTCCATTATCTTGTAGGGGCCTTGCCATTTGGCAAGGAATTTACTTTCAACCGTAGGGACCAGTACCAGTATCCTATCCCCCGGGGAAAAGGTACGGGTCTTGGCTCCACGGTTGTACACTCTCTGCTGTGCTAACTGCGCTTGGGCCAAATGTTCCTTCACGATGGGCATTACCTATGCAATTCGGTCTTGCATCAGGGCGACATGCTCAATCACACTCCTGTGGGGAGAACTCTCACTTTCCCAAGTTTCCTTGGCAATATCCAACAGCCCTCTTGGGTGTCTCCCATACAGTAATTCAAAGGGGGAGAATCCCGTAGAGGATTGGGGCACCTCCCTAATAGCAAACATCAGATAAGGAAGTAGACAGTCCCAATCCTTTCCATCTTTATCCACCACTTTCTTCAACATTTGTTTTAGGGTTTTGTTGAATCTTTCAACCAGCCCATCGGTTTGGGGGTGATACACAGATGTACGTAATTGCGTCACTTTGAACAATTTACATAGCTCCTTCATAACCCGGGACATAAAGGGTGTACCTTGGTCCGTAAGCAGTTCTTTACAAATACCCACCCGGCTAAACACAAGAGATAGCTCTTTGGCTATGGTTTTGGCCAAGGTATTTCGGAGAGGGATCGCTTCTGGATAACGGGTGGCATAGTCCATTATAACTAATATGTACTGGTGCCCCCTAGCGGACTTGATTATAGGACCTACCAAATCCATGGCGATCCTCTCAAACGGGACCTCAATGATGGGTAGAGGGACCAGCGGGCTACGGAAATGTGGCATCGGGGCCGACCTCTGACACACAGGGCAGGAGGAACAATAATTTTCTATGTCCTTCATCACCCCCGGCCAATAGAATCTCTGTAATACCCTCTCTCGGGTTTTCTCTGTCCCCAGATGACCTCCAAGAATGTGCCCATGGGCCAACTCCAACACCAACTTCCTGTACGGTTTGGGCACCACAAGCTGCTCAACGGTTTCTTCTGCCCTTTTTGCCACCCGATACAGTAGGTCCTTCTCTACGCTGAAGTATGGGTAAGTGCAGGTATTATCTGGGTTCACTAACTCGCCATCTATTTTCACTACGTTTTCCCGTGCCTTTATTAGGGCGGGGTCTTTCAACTGTTCTGTGGCAAAGTTTTCCCTGTGAACCTCAAGATCAGAAAACTCCACAGACGGTAGGTTTTCGTCTGAGGAGGTGGGCTCCTCTCCAGTTTCTTGAGTCTCCCCTGCCAATACTGACAAGGGAAATTCCGGAGAGTCCTCACCACTCTCAGGGGAGTTCTGGCTATCACATTCCTGGTACATAGGGGCACCAGTGGGGGGCTCAGGATCATCCCACAGTTCCCAGAACTTCGGAAAATCCCTTCCCACAATGGCGTCATGCGGTAACTGAGATACTAAGCCCACTGGATGAGAGAGGGTACCTTTGGGGGTCTCGAAACACACTGTAGTCACTGGATACTCTCGGGTGTCCCCATGCACACAAATAACAGCTACCTTGCTATTCCCAGAGACCTCTGTTTTAACTAACTCAGCCTTTATCAGGGTCACAAGGCTACCTGAATCCAGCAATACCACAACATTTCTACCATTAACACACATTTTGCATAAATGTTTCTCAGTTCCTCGAATGGCAGTGCATGCGACTGTCGCACACAGCGACTGACGTCTGCCCGTCAGAAAGTCACACTGCATGGGTTCCTCCACAACCGGGCAATTTGCTGCAATATGTCCCGCTTGCCGGCAGCGGTAGCAAACGATCCTTCTTGCCGCCTCTTGAGCCGCTGATTTCCCAGGCTGTTCTCGCCAAACTTGGGGTAGAGCTCCCACCCTCTCACTCTCTCCACCCTTACCCCTTGGAATCATCTTATCCGCCCCTGGGGATGGTCTGGTCTTAGGGTGGAAAGTCCGAGTGTCTCTGGAAGAGACCGTCAGGTTCTCTGTAGCCAAGTATTTCTCCACACGATCCACAAGACCATCGGCCGTCTCTGGGTCTCCATGGCTTACCCACTTTTGGATGGCAGTAGGAAGAGCTCTCAAAAACCGATCCATTACAACACGTTCCACAATCTTTGGTGCGGACAAAGTCTCTGGCTGTAGCCACTTTCTGCTCAGGTGAATGAGATCATACATTTGAGACCTGGGGGGTTTTCCAAGCTGGAAAGTCCAGTTATGCACACGCTGAGCCCGGACAGCCAGGGTGACACCCAGCCTTGCCAATATTTCAGCTTTTAGCATCACATAGTCTTTTGCTTGGTTAGGCTCTAGGTCATAGTAAGCTTTCTGCGATTCACCAGTTAACAGAGGAGCCACTAGTCCAGCCCACTGCTCCTCAGGCCACTTTTCTCTTTCAGCGGTCCTTTCAAATGTGGTCAAAAATACCTCTGGATCATCCTCTCCAGTCATTTTTGTCAATAAACGACTCACCCCAAAGGACGCGGTATTAGTGGGACGGCTTTCCTCACTGGTCTGCGGACGTTGCTGCATTACTGCTTCCATCTGTTGTTGTAGTCTCTGCTCTTGCTTCTGCAACAGGTCTATGAAGCGGGCCTCAGATTGCTGCTGGGCTTGTTGCTGAGCCTCCAGACTCTGTTGCAAAGTTGCGTTTGTCTGCTGCTGGGCTGCAAGGCTCTGTTGATGAGCTTGCTGCTGGGCTGCGAAGTTCTGTTGTTGAGCTGCAAGGCTCTGTTGATGAGCTGCAAGGCTCTTTTGCAAACCTGCATTTGTCTGCTGTTGATTGGCATTTGCTAGAGCCAGCTGTTTCAGTATCTCCTCCATGCTGGCTTAAAAAAAACTGCCACTGGTTCTCCACCAACTGTGAGGGGGTTAGCTCGGCAGCGGGTGTGTGTGACCCCCGGGATGGGCTCCCCACACAAAAACAGGCCCAGCAGACGGAGGTTGTGGTTTTCAAAATCAAAAAGGTGCGGTTTATTTTCTATTTACAGTGACAAAAACACAGCAAAGCAAAAGAAACATAAACAAAATAAATCCTGGTCAATTTGACCTCTGACTAAACATACAGGTTTCCTAACTAACAACTGGGATCAGCCTAGTGCTGTCCTAGTCCCTAAGTCCCTGGTTTTAAATGTCCAAGCAAATAGCCACACAGGCTTTGTCTCACCGCACAGGGGTTCACTCTCCCTAGACAGTCCACACAGGTCTGGTTCCAGGCATGAGCTAACATCTAATGAAGCTGGGAGTTCTTATAGAGGCCTAAATGAGCTGACAAGCTTCAGCTGGTCTCATCAACTCCCTGTCTGCACGACGCCCCACACTCTCCCTAGAGGTATGAGTCATCCATGAGCCCACTATCCTCAGCTGGGCTTATACAACTCTCCACCTAGTTGTATAAGTCGGCGTAAAGCCTGAATCTGGGCGAAATATATCTACCCCCCTGGATGCAACCAGGTGACTTTACCTTCCTGCTGTCACAATACATATAATATAACTGATTAGATGTACTGTATATTTTTTTTATATAACAGATGCAACTGCTATAAAACCTGATTTTCGGTCTGTATTGTAACGTCAGCAATTAGCAGGTAAGACTAGGTGGAATTCATTGACTTTTCACAGTCCGTGAAAACGATTAGCCTGTTACTACAGTATTATTGATTTGTAGTGACACAGGTTTCGGTAATGGGACTGTCTGAAAAGGCAATCTGTCATTAACTAGCTTATTTATCTGTCAAAACTATGTTTCTCATGTGCTCTCCAATGTCCAGGGTACAAACTAGTTCTGAAGCATACACATCACACTTCTTGAACAAATGTCCTAAGGCTAGCATTCATTTACCATGGAAGTCAGACATTGACTGGAGAAAACGGACTTAACCAAGCAAGTTTCTAGGCTAGTAGCAAATTCTCTTAATGGAAACCTGTGTATAGGACATGTAGCGGTCTTCCCCCACCTTCTCACCTCTCTGGATGCCTGGTTTTACTTGTCTAGGGGTACCTGGGAGAAGGGGGAAAAATGCACACTACCAGCTCGGCTCTCTGATGTAGGATGCAGAGATATGAGCTAAACCGTTTACCTTCAGGTCTGCGTTTTAGGCCGGAGCCTCAGCTTCCACTGTGGAGGATGATTGCCACTGTCACTGACAGGGACACTTAGCTTCCAGTAACACGAGTTCCACACCATGAAAAGTCCAACTCTGTTTTATTGCTTTGATCAATAGGTAGACTGGTTGACTTTTAAAAGAACAGACAGGGTGTGGGAAAGAGTAGGTCCAAGCACAACACAATGAATAGAGTTTCTCCTCTTCCGTTTAGTGCAAACAGGCCTGGCACACAGTCGCTGCCACCGACTGTGAATTTGGTCACTGCCACTGACCTGGGTGAACGTTGAGGCCTCTGCCACAGGCCTTGGATGAGGCCTGCCACTGACCTGAGGAAGATGGGTCCCTGCCACAGACCATGAGAACATGAAGTACCTTCTTTAGAACAAACGACCCCTGTCAGAGGAAGACATCCATCCGGACGGTCACCAGAGGCCTCCACCGTCACCAGCAAATGCTGCGCTGGCTCTTCGGGGAGGTCACGTCTCCGGTCCCTTACGCCCTGGATTCAGGCACCGAATACCGGGGGCACCTTAGGAATGCTTCGCCCTCGCGGGACCCAGTCGAAGGTACTGGGCCCCGGGCCTCCTTGTTAAGTACCTCACCCCAGGCTGAAGGTGCCTGGGATGGAACTCGACTCCACGCGCCCAGGCCGAGGGCGCCTGGGCACAGACGAAGCGCAGCAGCCCCCAGGTCGAAGGTGCCTGGGGAATGGACTTCGTGCGCAAGATGTCCACCCCCTTTTATATCCTCTCCCAGCAGGCACAGCGGGTTCCCTGCCCCGCCGTACTATTGCTGCGAGAGGACAAAAAGGGCACGGCTCTAGAATGGCAGTTCAACCCCGGTCCCAGGTGACAGCGCCACCTAGGGACCGCAGGGAACATGACACCATCCATACCTCCCACACTCCAAAGTGTCCATAAATCCCTAAAAATCAATGTATCTGGACCATCTATGGCCCAGATACACCGCACTAAATTTGACACCCGCTACAGACATATGGAGGCTGCAATTGCTGATCTGTTCTGCAGAGAATGCTATTTTTCTGGCATTTTTATCCCCTGGACCTCCTACTGATGTAATAGCTTCCATGCCTTCCAAGGCACTGCCCTGAAATAAAAAATAGAAATTTCAGCTTAATTTTGGCTTTTCCCTTTACGTCACAATTCCCCCTTTAAAGCAGTTCCACAAGGACTGCACTGTAAAAGGGCACTGTGAAAGGGGCTGCACTTTAATGATTACAGTGCAGTCCCCTTTATATCGCAGTGCCCCCAGCAATCACAACCCCCCATCACAGTGCCCCTTACAGTCATGGGGCCCCCCATCACAGTTCCCCTGGCAGTCATAGGGCCCCCATCACAGTGCCCCTTGCAGTAATGGTCCTCCCCATCACAGTCCTCCTTTCAGTCATGTCCCCCCCCCATCACAGTGTCCCTTGCAGTCATGCCCCCCCCCAATCACAGTCCTCTTTGCAGTCATGCCCCCTTCCCCATCGCAGTTCCCCTTGCAGTCATGGTTCCCCCTCCATCACAGTCCTCCTTGCACTCATGTCTCCCCCCTCCCCATCACAGTGCCCCTTGCAGTCATGGCTCCCCCCTTGTCACAGTTCTTCAATCTCTGTCTCTCTCTCAGTGTGTTTTTTATTATCACAGACCGCTGGCGTCACTTACCCCCTGCTGTGTGGCAGCGGACCGCTTATCAAGAGGGCACGGACTGTCAAGTGTCTGTGGCCCGGGGGTTCAGGACCCCTGATCTGCAGCCTGCCTTAGTAGGAGGTCAGTAATGGCAGCCCTTTTTTTCTGTCATCACAGGTTACCTTTAAGGATGGAAGTTGGAGGGTCGGGTTTCACTGTTTATGTGCTCTTCTGAAAGCTGATCTCTAATTTGGTCTTCTTCTTAAAGTGTATCTAAAAGCCCAATTTTTTTCCAGCTTTGGATAGAATAGTGGAAATTTAGAACTTCCCAACTGTGTCCGCACTAGAGAGATTTACTTTCTTTTTGCTCTGGTGGTCATTTTCATTGGAACTAATAGTAATGGAAGTTTTCACATTTTGTGTTGCTACCAGAACAGGAATAGAGGGGAAATATTGGAACATTTGTTGCAGTGAAGGGTTTGCTCTCACTTTGGAGAGATTCCCTCTCACCCACTGTATCTAAAAAGCAAAACGTGAAAGGAAATCTCTCCAAAGGGACAGAAATTACAATATAAAATCTGACTGGGGTTTTAAACATTCTCCTCTCCATTCAAAATGGACATACATTTTGGCTTCAGATATACGGTACTTAATTGTAGTTATTTTTTTCTAAATTTCAGCTCCCCTATGTATCAATATACCATTAATGTACCTCTATTGCAGACAAACTAAAGCTTTCTATGATTTTTAGAACAAGGCCTTACCTAAGCCCTGGTGTGGTCCATATAAAAGTTCATCACTTCCTGGTATGTAGATTTGGGATGTGAAAACTGGTAAGACACAGGAAGAAGTTCACAAGCTGACCCCATTAGCACACACACACCCTGCAGCCATCAACTATCTTTGCACAGCATCCCGGCCATCCCTCCAGGCGTGCATTTGCCTGGCTTGTCAATATAGGTTACCACGGCTGTTGTTTGCACAGCATCCCTGGCGTCATTCTATATGGGCCTGAGCCGCATTCTAAACTCTCTGGGGGCAGCATGCAGCCCTTGGGTTGGACACCCCTTAAGTAGTGCAAGGGCATACCTTATTGGACACAGAGTGAATAGATAGGTAGGTGTATCCTCCTATTCCATAGTTTTGGTAAATCTCAAGGAAATTTTATTTTATTTCAGCGTTGGGGGGAAGTGGTGCGTCAGTTGGTTGAAGCCAAGTGAGGTGGAGCAGTTGTGTCAGTAGGGGGGGGGGGGTGTTCATTAAAGCAGTGTTCATCATGATTGAGGTTGGATATACATATGGTACATATATATATTTTTTTAAATAAAGGTCTTGTAAAAAACATCAGTGTGTTTACTTCTAGGGCACATTCTGATTCTACTATGAACCCTTTACTCATTCACATTGACAAGCTGGGATCTGCGGGCTATCTTGTCAAATGGGGCTTCCATATTCCAATAATCACCCCCTGCACACCCACAGCCACTGAGCTAGAGTTGTGGCAAAGACAACCTTTTCTTCAACAGCATGTGGACAAGGTGCTCCCCCATGTTTAGGGCATGATGTCTGGTATGGTTTAAAATCGGGGGGCAAATGCCCCCCCCCTTTCTGGCCTGCCAGGCTGCATTCTCAGGTAGGAATCTGATATGGATTTTGGGGGGAACCATATACATTATATTTTATTTTTGGCGTGAGGTCCCCCCCAAAATCCATCCCAAGGGGCCTGGTATGGATTGGGGGGGGGGAGAAACACACACCATATTTTTCTACTTTATTAATGTCGGCTCTTATCTTTACATTCTGCTGTCAGTGGGGAATCCCCACTGACAGCAGATGAGTCGCTTGTTGTTAAGAACACAGCGGGTGACAGCTAACAACCATCTAATAAATGAATATATTCAGTAAATTGTGCGTAGCTAGACCATTACCTATTTTACAAATGTATTTGGTAAATGTGTACTTTTTTTTGTGAATTGACTTTTAGACAGTAGTATGCATTTACTGAGCGTTTCTTATTTTTGTGGTGAATAAATAAGAAATAAACCTGCAGTGTATTGACGTTTTCCATATCACATGCAATATTTGGATATATGAACCAAATATTGTATGTGATATCGTTTAGGTAATTGATTCCACTGTATCTTTTTCTCTTCGCGAGCAGATAAGTCTATTTTTTCTCATCATAATGGAGAAACAGCTTAGGGAAGGTCTACGAAATGAATGGTCACTATCAGGGGCGGACTGACCCATCAGGCACTTGGGCACCGTCCGAGGGCCTGAGGCCATTAGGGGCCTGACCCCATGAGAGGCCACTTGAAGCAGCTGTAATAATATCGATAATAATACCGCTAACGGCGCGCTGCTCCCCGCCGGCCCCTCTTTCCCTCGCGTCCACCACAGGTGCTTGTACTGTACGCGACATCACCTGGGATGGACGAGAAGAGAGGAGGGGCCAGCGGGGAGCAGCGCGACGTTAGCGGTATTATTACAGGCATCAGGTAAGTGAATCTTTTTTTTACTGGTGTATAGAAAAACCAGGGCCGCCATCGGAGGGAGGGAGGGAGGGGGCAGTACAGATATATGGGGCCCAGGCCCCAATAGGACCACAGGAAGGCCCATGATACTCTCCTGGTCCCCCCACAGTGTCTCCCTGTGTGCTTCCCCCTCCCACAGTGTCTCCCTGTGTGCTCCCCCCCACAGTGTCCCCCTGTGTGCTCCCCCCACACAGTGTCCCCCTGTGTGCTCCCCCCTCCCACAGTGTCTCCCTGTGTGCTCCCCCCACAGTGTCCCCATGTATGCTCTCCCCCCACAGTGTCCCCTGTGTGCTCCCCCCCACACAGTGTCCCCCTGTGTGCTCCTCCCTCCCACAGTGTCTCCCTGTGTGCTCCCCCCAAAGTGTCCCCCTGTATGCTCTCCCCCCACAGTGTCCCCCTGTGTGCTCTCCCTCCCACAGTGTCCCCCTGTGTGCTCTCCCCCCACAGTGTCCCCCTGCCCCCCCACAGTGTCCCCCTGTGTGCTCCCCCCTCCCACAGTGTCCCCCTGTGTGCACTCCCTCTCACAGTGTCCCCCTGTGTGCTCTCCCCCCCCACAGTGTTCCCTGTGTGCTCCCCCCACAGTGTCCCCCTGTGTGCTCCCCCCCACAGTGTCTCCCTGTGTGCTCTCCCCCCTACTGTCCACCTGTGTTCCCCCCCCAGTGTCCCCCTGTGTGCTCTCTCCCTAGTGTCCCCCTGTGTCCCCCTGTCTCTTCTCCCCCCTCCACAATGTTCCCCTGTGTGCTTACCCCCCAGTGTCCCCATGTGTGCTCCCCCCGTGTCCCCCTGTGTGATCTCCCCCTCCCAGTGTCCCCCTGTGTGCTTCCCCCCCAGTGTCCCCCTGTGTGCTTCAGTGTGCCCCTGTGTGCTCTCCCCTCAGTGTCCCCCTGTGTGCTCCCCCCCACAGCGTCCCCCTGTGTGCCCCCACCATAGTGTCCCCCTGTGTGCTCTCCTCCACACAGTGTCCCCCTGTGTGCTCTTCCCTCCCCCAGTGTCCCCCTGTGTGCTACCCCCCACAGTGTCACCCTGTGTGCTTACCCCCCCAGTGTCCCCCTGTGTGCTTCCCCCTCCCCACAGTGTCCCGCTATGTACCCCCCAGTGTTCGTGTTCCCCTGTGTGCTTCCCCTCGCCAGTGTCTCCCTGTGTGCTTCCTCCCCCAGTGTCACCCTCTGTGCTTCCCTCCCCCAGTGTCCCCCTGTGTGCTTCCCCCCCAGTGTCCCCCTGTGTGCTTCCCCCCACAGTGTCCCCCCTGTGTGCTTCCCCCCCAACAGTGTCCCCCTGTGTGCTTCCCCCCCACAGTGTCCCCCTGTGTGCTGCCCCCCATAGTGTCCCCCTGTGTGCTCCCCCCTGTGTGTCCCCCTGTGTGTTCCCCCCCACAGTGTCCCCCTGTGTGCTCCCCCCCACAGTGTCCCCATGTGTGCTCTCCCTCACACAGTATCCCCCTGTGTGCTCTTCCCCCCCAAAGTGTCACCCTGTGTGCTCACTCCCCCCCACAGTGCCACCCTGTGTGCTTACCCCCAGTGTACCCATTTGTGCTTGCTTCCCCCTCCCCACAATGTCCCCCTGTGCCCTCTTCCTCCCCCAGTGTCCCCCTGTGTGCTCTCCCCCCCCAGTGCCCCCCTGTGTGCTCTCCCTCTCCACAGTGTCCCCTGTGTGCTTCCCCCCCACAGTATCCCCCTGTGTGCTCTCCCTCCCCCCACAGTGTCCCCATGTGTGCTTCCCCCAGTGTCTCCCTGTGTGCTCCCCCTCCCAGTGTCCCCCTGTGCAGGTGTGGCTTGGGTGTGGGCGGGGACACAGGGGGCCCCCATAATCTTCTATTGCCCGGGGGCCCTAATGAGTTGTCAGTCCGCCCCTGGTCACTATGATAGACAATTAGAGGCTATCACAGCAAACATGTGATCAGGAGTCAGTTCCCCCAGGTCTTAATCATTAGTAGAAGACCTGGGGCTGTCACCAACAGAGCGCACTTCCAACAGAAACAGAGGAACTCAGGATTAAAGCCTATTTCTTGGACTCCGCATATATGTTACACGGTTGTAAAGGGGTGTGGGAGATTAGCTCGTGGGGATCACCTTTTCTCAGAATGAAGGTCAGCGTACAAGCAGTTTCTTTAAAACCTGGCGTATTGCCAGCTTTATTTACAAGTGGTTTGCAATAGTCATACAAAATAAACAAAACAGTAAATCAAATCCTTGCCGTCCGGCACTAAACTAAACAGTAACCTCTCTCTATATGGTGAGGGGCTGGTCCCTGTCACCCACAAAACACAGGGTGAAGCAAACCTTTCTTTTCTAATCCAACAAACAGCGCTCTTCTGACTCAGGTTCCCCTCAGAGTCTCAGGCCAGAGCCCTGCTGTGTTCTCTTCCTGGTCTTTTAACTTCCACCTGAGTGTGGACCCAGGTGGACCAGAACATCAGGACCGGAACCCAGCCTGCCACAGAGGCTGGAAAAACCAGACCGGATTCCCGTTCAGTCCCTTACAATGGACCGAATGCGAGGTGAAATGTAGCAATTGTCATGTATCTCATCTCGCATACCGTCACATATTCTCCCCCTCTGCTCAAGCCCCTGCGGCTGAGCACTTGACCCAGCCATAGAGTGCACGCGGGAGAGGGCATCGGCATTATCCTGGAGTTTGCCCGGCCTGTGCTCAACCGTGAATTTAAAGGGCTGTAAAGCCAGGAACCACCTTGTCACACAGGCATTTTTCTCCCTGTTGTCACACATCCACTTCAGGGGAGCATGGTCAGTGACCAGCCTAAATGACCTCCCGAGTAGATAATACCTCAGGGAGTCTAAGGCCCATTTAATGGCGAGACACTCCTTTTCAACAATGGCGTAGTTCCTTTCGTACTTGTTCAGCTTCCGGCTCAGGTATACAACCGGGTGCTCCTCACCATTTCTGTCCTGCGACAGTACGGCCCCTAGGCCCACCTCAGAGGCGTCTGTCTGTACGAAAAACTCCTTTGTGAAGTCCGGGGTCACCAGCAACTGTAGTGCACAAGGGCCTGTTTTAATTTCTGAAACGCCTTCTCGGCCTCAGGGTTCCATTTGACCATGACAGACCCTCTGCCCTTCGTCAGGTCAGTCAGAGGGACGGAAATGGTGGCAAAGTCAGGTATAAACCGTCGGTAATAGCCTGTAATGCCTAGGAAGGCCCGAACTTGTTTCTTGTTTACGGGTTGGGGCCATTTTTGAATTGCCTCAATCTTATTGGTCTGAGGCTTGACAAGTCCCCGACCAATAACGTAGCCAAGATACTTGGCCTCCTCTAGGCCTATGGCACACTTCTTTGTGTTAGCCGTGAGGCCTGCTTCCCTAACGGAATCTACCACCTCCTGTACCCGTGGCAGGTGCGATTCCCAATCTGGGCTGTGGATGACCACATCGTCCAGATAAGCAGCCGCATACGAGCGATGTGGCCTAAAAGTTTTGTCCATCATTCATTGGAATGATGCAGGGGCCCCATGCAGACCAAAAGGCATCCGCTTGTACTGAAACGAGCCCTCAGGAGTGGAAAAGGCAGTCTTCTCCTTGGCCGATTCAGTTAGCGGTATTTGCCAATAGCCTTTTCTTAGGTCTAGGGTCGTTATATAGTGAGCCTGTCCCAACCTGTCCACAAGTTCGTCGACCCGAGGCATCGGGTATGCTTCGAACTTGGACACACTGTTGAGTTTCCGAAAGTCATTACAAAACCTGATAGTGCCATCAGGTTTTGGGACCAGTACTATGGGGCTCGACCACTCACTGTGGGACTCTTCTATCACATCTAACTCCAACATGTTTTTAATTTCTTTTGCGACTGCCTCACGCCTGGCCTCTGGGATTCTATACGGCTTCACATTTACCCGAAACCCTGGTTCCGTCACTATGTCATGTTGGATCATGTTGGTCAGTCCGGGTAAGGGGGAGAAAAAGTCTCTATTTTTATGCACAAATGCCCTAACGTCACTTTGTTGTGCCACGGACAGGGTATCCGTGATGGGAACGTCAGGTGTCACGGGTACCTGGTCGGTTGGAGGCGGGGACGTGGCCAGTAAAGTCTCTCGGTCCTTCCAGGGTTTTAAGAGATTCACATGGTAAATTTGGTGTGGTTTCCTTTTCCCTGGCTGGTAGACTTTGTAGTTTACCTCCCCCACCCTTTCGACAACCTCAAAGGGACCCTGCCACTTGGCTAAAAACGTACTTTCCACCGTGAGAACCAATACCAACACTCTGTCCCCAGGGCTGAAAGTACGGACCCTGGCACTTCGGTCTTAGACCCTCCTTTGGGCCTTCTGGGCTCGCTTCATATGTTCTCGCACCAGGGGTAGGACAGCTGCGATTTGATCCTGCAATAAGAAGACATGCTCTATGATGCTTCTATATGGGGCTGCCTCACCTTCCCATGTTTCTTTGGCAACATCTAGCAGCCCCCTGGGATGCCTACCATACAAGAGTTCAAAAGGGGGAATAGCCTGTGGACGCCTGCGGAACCTCACGTATTGCAAACATGAGATATAGCAGCAAAAAATCCCAGTTTCTCCCATCTTTGTCGACCACCTTTTTCAGCATACTTTTTAAAGTTTTATTAAATCTTTCGACCAGACCATCCGTTTGAGGGTGGTAGACAGAGGTACGGAGATGGGAGATTTTGTATAACTTACAAAGCTCCTTGGTAACCTTGGACATGAAGGGGGTGCCCTGATCGGTTAAGATCTCTTTTGGGATCCCCAGTCGACTAAAGACATGGACCAATTCCTTGGTGATAGCCTTAGCAGAGGTATTGCACAAGAGTATGGCCTCAGGATAGTGAGTCGCATAGTCCATAATCACCAGAATATGCTGGTGACCGCGAGCAGATTTCACAACCGGCCCCACCAGGTCCATGCCAATCCTCTCAAAGGGGACCTCGATTATTGGCAGAGGAACAAGGGGGCTGCGAAAAGGGGGTGACGGTGCCGACATTTGGCACTCGGGGCACGATTCGCAGTACTCCTTGACATCTGCATGCAACCCAGGCCAGAAAAATCTCTGGGCGATTCTCTCCCTGGTTTTTTCAACACCGAGATGCCCCCCATTACATGACCATGGGCCAGGTCTAGCACCACCCTGCGGAAGGGTTTGGGAACTAGTAGCTATTCTACCTCGTCCCCTCCATGTTTTATCACTCGATACAATAAATTGTTTTTAATTGCAATGTAGGGGAAAGACACCACCCAATTAGGATCCACCGGTTCCCCATCCAACATCTTAATGTTTTCCCTGGCTCTCATGAGGGTGGCCTCTCGTAGTTGCTCAGTACAGAAATCCTCTCTCCTGACCTTTAAATCGGGTACCACATTTTGGCTACTCTCAATGTCAGGGTCAGAGGGGTTCTCCTGTTCGTTACCCTCAGGCTGGGAGCTAGCTTCCAGGTCCTCCGGCTCCCCAGCCATGACAGGGAAAGGAAGAGGGTCTCCGGCTTCCTCGATCCCACCAACAGCATCCCCTTCCCTTTGGCAAAAGGGTCTGGTGAGAGTTCCCGTGCTTCCCCAGCAGGGGGAGCTCTATCTACCAGCCTCCCTTTGCTCTCCCATAAATTCCAGAAATGGGGAAAATCTCTTCCCACTAAAGCTTCGTGAAGCAGTGAAGGTACCACCCCCACTGAATGTGTTACACTGCCGCAGGGGGTATCAACCTCAACCACTGCTGTCTGGTAGTCTTGAGTGTCCCCATGGATGCAAATTACCCCAATAGTACTGGGGTGTAGTTTTGTGGGGTTCACACAATCACTCCTGACTAGGGTCACCACACTACCAGAGTCTAGCAGGGCTGTCAGTGGCGTTCCATCCACTGAAATAACACATATCTGTTTTTCAATGCGACTCTGACACGATGCAGTATATGTGCAAACAAAGAAATGCGTCTTTTCATATAAGCATAATCGCATTGCATAGGTTCATCATTTATAGGACAGTTCGCAGCAATATGCCCTAATGCATGGCAACGAAAACATCTTATATGCTCTACCCCCAGTCCTCTTAACAGTCCCAAAGACCTTCCTGGCTTCTTTGGCCAGTCTCCAGGTCAAAGGAACCACAGTCTCATCAGTTGGAATAACAGTCTTATCAAATCTCCCCAAGCTCTTGGACCCCGGAACAGTCTTACTAGAACCGCCGGGAGATCTTGCACCCCTAGACACACCGAAGTGGGGCGTAGATGGATTCACCAAGTCCTCAGTAGCACTGTACCTCTCCACTAGGTCGACCAGTTGGGCTGCAGTTTTGGGGTCGCCCTGTCCGACGCACTTCCTCAGAGCAGCAGGGAGCGCACGCAGATACAGGTCCATTACCACATGCTCCACGATCTGCGGGCCCATCAAGGTCTCTGGCTGCAACCACTTCTTGGTAAAGTGGACCAGGTCAAACATTTGTGAACGGGGTGGCTTGTTGCTGGAGTAGGACCACTGATGCACCCGATGGGCCCGGATTGCCATGGTGACACCCAAGAGTGCGAGTATCTCTGTCTTTAGAGTCTCATAGTCCTGGGCCTTATCGGGTTCTAGGTCAAAATAGGCCTTTTGGGGTTCTCCTGTTAGAAATGGGGCCAAGAGACCCGCCCACTGCTCTTTTAGCCATCCTTCGCAGACAGCAACTCTCTCAAAAGTCGCAAGGTATGCCTCAACATCATCAGCAGCTGTCATTTTTTGTAGGTGGTAGGATGCGCTTATCATCTTTGCTTCCACTGGCACAGGAGGTGCAGACCCCTTTTTCAGTTCCACCAGAGCCTCTGCGAACTGCTGGTTCATCTCCTGCTGGGCCGCCTGTTGTGCTGCAGCGGCCTCTGCGACTTGGCGGTTGGTTTCTCGCTGAGCTGCATTGGCCTGTAGCAGGGCCTTTGTCATTTCCTCCATATTCAGAAAAGTGCCCGCTGAATCCATCACGTGTGGGAGATTAGCTCATGGGGATCACCTTTTCTCAGAATGAAGGTCAGCGTACAGGCAGTTTCTTTAAAACCTGGTGTATTGCCAGCTTTATTTACAAGTGGTTTGCAATAGTCATACTAAATAAACAAAACAGTAAATCAAATCCTTGCCGTCCGGCACTAAACTAAACAGTAACTGCTCTCTATATGGTGAGGGGCTGGTCCCCGTCACCCACAAAACACAAGGTGAAGCAAACCTTTCTTTTCCAATCCAACAAACAGCGCTCTTCTGACTCAGGTTCCCCTCTGAGTCTCAGGCCAGAGCCCTGCTGTGTTCTCTTCCTGGTCTTTTAACTTCCACCTGAGTGTGGACTCAGGTGGACCAGAACATCAGGACCGGAACCCAGCCTGCCACAGAGGCTGGAAAAACCGGACCGGATTCCCGTTCAGTCCCTTACAATGGACCGAATGCGAGGTGAAATGTAGCGATTGTCATGTATCTCACCTTGCATACCTTCACAGGGGTTAAACACACATGATAGTGCAGTGCTTATCCCCTTATACCAATTACATATTCATACCAAATAAACATGTAACATATCACTTTGTATTTTTCTTTGATATACATATGAAATTAGTATAAGGGGATAAGTGCTACACTATATGAGTTTAAGCTGAATCAATTTTGGTTATATAAATGATGGCAGCTTTCATTTATTTATTTTAGGAGAAGGTGAGTAGCATGTTTTTTTTTTTCTTTATTAACTTACCTAACTGTTTACAATTTTTTTTTTAGTGTACACTGAGCTGTGCATAAGCATGTTACATTCTCAGCATAGTGCCCACAATGCTTGAGCAGAAATAAATGAATTGCTGCACATACGCAGAAGTTATATCATACTGCACCTGCCAATCAACACAGCTCGAAGACCTGACACCTAGAAAAAGCTGGGGAGAAAGTGTTGGCCCCAGCGAGGGGTCTTATGGATTTTGGACCGAGGGAGTAAAGGTGAGTATTTGGGGCTTTAGTTCCGCTTTAAATTGTTATAATTGTGCAGAATTATTTATAAAGATTTAGGTTTATCACTTTTTTGTGTAAATCTGTAAAACACTAGGCGTCTTTTTTTTTTTTTTATCAATAAAAACGCCTAGTGTTTTACAGATTTACACTATGCGTTTTCTTTATATTTAATCCCATCGGCACTCTGTGGTTACTGTATATCGGAGGGATCTGATTATTGAGGTCTGCAGCACGGATATACAAGCACGGCGCTCATGGATTGATGCCCACGCTCACCTATACTAAAAGTGAGTGTGAGAACATCTATTCCAGCCACTCCATTTCTGTGATCCACAGAGTTACGCTATCATTTTCTGCTTGTGTTTTTCATGCATTTCATCTGGGAGGCACCTTGCAGTCACTCTTAACTGGAGGGTTTCCATCACTGAAGTTTGCAGTCTGACAGACGAGTTCAGTGCTCGTGGATTGATGCCCATGCTCGCTTATCAAAAGTGAGTGTGAGAATATCTATTTTTCAGCCACCCCATCTGGTGTACCCACAGAGTTATGCTATATACATTTTTTCTTCTCCGTTTGTATACTTTCATATATCTCATGGGAGTGAGAATAGGACTTTTCTGAGAGGATTGCCCATTGCCGTCTGTAACGAGCCCCTTTGCTCGCTCATTTCCACTCTCCTGACACTCCTTTGCTTCTATCGGATCATACTACAGATCGCAACGTCTGATGGTTTGGTCATCCGATGCTCCAGGATTCAAACTACAGCTATGTGACATTCTAATCCATTTGTGAGAGTTCAGAACAAACACCAGGCAGGCTGTATGTAAGTTCAACAGGAGACTTCTTTTATTGGAAGCACACACACACACTCTTATACAACAGTTTGAACACCCTGCTCCCAACAACCACTTTCCTATTGGTCTGAACGCTTCAATTTCCTCCTCTCCTTCATTAAATAGTTTGAACGCCCGAAAGGGCAATTTACGGAAAGGCGCTGCATCTTTAGGTGTTGTCTCCGATTGCCGTATTTCCGCCATTCTCTGCTCATGTTGCCGCTCTAGTGCTCTCTCTTGTCGCTCTAGTTCTCTCTCTTGTCGCTCATCCTGCAGCTTGATGTCTCTAATGGCATTCTGTATGGCAGTCTCTGATGGGTTAGCACCATATAATGCCAACCGCTCTCGGACTCGTTGCTGAAACAGGTCTTCAACTGACCCGGGTCCTGCATCATCATCCCTCTGGTCCATCTCGGCTAGTTCCCTGATCAAGGTGGCCTTGTTCTTTGTCCCACTGGTCCCTCCACGGCTCTCAAGTAAGTCTTTCAGCGTGGCTTTCCTGCAGGCTGCATAGCTGGTCATTCACTGTGGTGGTTTGGAGTGTCCCAGTAACTGGAGAGCAAATCCCACCGCTGCCAACCAATGTAACGAGCCCCTTTGCTCGCTCGGTTCCACTCTCCTGACACTCCTCTGCTTCTATCGGATCATACTACAGATCGCAACGTCTGATGGTTTGGTCATCCGATGCTCCAGGATTCAAACTACAGCTATGTGACATTCTAATCCATTTGTGAGAGTTCAGAACAAACACCAGGCAGGCTGTATGTAAGTTCAACAGGAGACTTATTTTATTGGAAGCACACACACACACTCTTATACAGCAGTTTGAACACCCTGCCCCCAACAACCACTTTCCTATTGGTCTGAACGCTTCAATTTCCTCCTCTCCTTCATTAAATAGTTTGAACGCCCGAAAGGGCAATTTACGGAAAGGCGCTGCATCTTTAGGTGTTGTCTCCGATTGCCGTATTTCCGCCATTCCCTGCTCGTGTTGCCGCTCTAGTGCTCTCTCTTGTCGCTCTAGTTCTCTCTCTTGTCGCTCATCCTGCAGCTTGATGTCTCTAATGGCATTCTGTATGGCGGTCTCTGATGGGTTAGCACCATATAATGCCAACCGCTCTCGGACTCGTTGCTGAAACAGGTCTTCAACTGACCGGGGTCCTGCATCATCATCCCTCTGGTCCATCTCGGCTAGCTCCCTGATCAAGGTGGCCTTGTTCTTTGTCCCACTGGTCCCTCCACGGCTCTCAAGTAAGTCTTTCAGCGTGGCTTTCCTGCAGGCTGCATAGCTGGTCATTCACTGTGGTGGTTTGGAGTGTCCCAGTAACTGGAGAGCAAATCCCACCGCTGCCAACCAATGTAACGAGCCCCTTTGCTCGCTCGGTTCCACTCTCCTGACACTCCTCTGCTTCTATCGGATCATACTACAGATCGCAACGTCTGATGGTTTGGTCATCCGATGCTCCAGGATTCAAACTACAGTTATGTGACATTCTAATCCATTTGTGAGAGTTCAGAACAAACACCAGGCAGGCTGTATGTAAGTTCAACAGGAGACTTCTTTTATTGGAAGCACACACACACACTCTTATACAGCAGTTTGAACACCCTGCCCCCAACAACCACTTTCCTATTGGTCTGAACGCTTGAATAGGAGAACTGAGACGTGTATTGACACAGAAGCCCCAGGGGGTAATTAAAGTACATAAACAAACAGTCAAACACAGAACAATGCTTTTCTTCTAGACCATGGAGCCGTCTGGAGGGGGGGTTAGCCTTAAGACAGGGCAGAAGACCCCCCCCCCACTGTGTAATAGATTCAAAGGAGAAATACTTCAGTATTCAAAGGTTCATGACAATACTCCCCCCCTGGGAAACAGTCCAACAGCCACAGTGGGACCCCAAACGGGTCAACTCAAGGATGTTGGAAAAGTAGTCTTAAGGTTCCAGGTCTGTCTGCCGGGATAACCCATCCGCATTCCCGTTTTGAGGCCCTGGCCGATATTGTATGGTAAAATTGTACGGTTGCAAAGCCAGGCTCCACCTTAGTAATCGCCCGTTCTCTCGCGCCACCCGGTTAAGCCATATCAAGGGATTGTGGTCCGTCATGATGGTAAAAGAGCGTCCATACACGTAGGGCTGCAATTTCTTTAAAGCCCAGACTAAGGCCAAACACTCTTTTTCCACGGCAGCATATCCAACTTCACGGGGTAACAATTTGCGGCTGAGATATGCCACGGGGTGCTCTTTCCCGTCATCGCCAACTTGGCTTAGTACGGCTCCCAGTCCGAACGTGGAGGCATCTGTATGAATGACAAAGCGTTTGTTGGGATCAGGGGCCGCCAGTATGGGAGCTTGCGTTAGGGCGGTTTTTAACTGATGAAATGCTATCTCGCACTCCGGGGACCACAGGACCTGTCTAGGGAGAGTCTTTTTGGTCAGGTCCTTCAGGGGTTTGGCTATGTCACTATAGTGGGGTACAAACTTCCTGTAGTACCCTGCTGTCCCTAAAAATGCAAGTACTTGGGTCGTGGTTCTGGGAACCGGCCAGTTTAGGACGGCCTCTATTTTTGCAGGTTCTGGCCTCTGCTTCCCACATCCTACTTTATGTCCCAGATATTGTACCTCAGATATCCCGATATTACATTTGTCTGGCTTCAGGGTCAGGTCTGCGGCTCGGATCCTATCTAGCACTATTCCCAGGTGTCTAAGATGTTCCTCCCAGGTCTGGCTATAGATTGCGATGTCGTGAAGATATGCGCATGCAAAATCTTGCAGACCATCAAGGAGTTCATCTATCATCCGCTGAAAGGTAGCCGGCGCATTCTTCATCCCGAATGGCATTACCCGAAACTGGTAAAGGCCGAACGGGGTGATGAAGGCCGACTTCGGAATTGCTTCCGCTTCCAAGGGAATCTGCCAGTAGCCCTTACGCAAGTCAATAGTCGTCAGATAATGTCCCTGAGCTATTTTGTCTAGCAATTCGTCCACTCGGGGCATAGGGTAGGCATCTGTCACAGTACAGTCATTCAGTCACCTATAGTTCACGCAAAATCTGGTCGTGCCATCCCGTTTTAGGACTAATACTACAGGGGAAGCCCAGGGGCTTGCTGATGGCTCGATCACACCTAACTCGAGCATCTCCCTAATCTCCGCTCTCATCCCTTCTTGCACTGCTCCAGGAATCCTATAGGCTGGTTGTCTCAGGGGCTTCTGCCCGGGGGTCTCTACCTTGTGCACAGCTATGTGAGTGTACCCAGGGAGTGCCGAGAACATCTCCTGACAGTCTTGGAGTAATTCTCTGGCCTGTTCTCGTTCTTGGGATCCTAATCTATCTCCTAGCCGTATATCCTCCACACCCCCGGAACAGTTACTGATTTCGGGGAGCTCCAGCATCGGTAGATATTCAGAGTCCCCGGTGGCAGGAGCGCATATGGCGGCTACTGCCTCAGCCCTCTCATGATAGGCCTTCATCATATTAATGTGGAACGTCCTCTTAATTTTTGTGTCTGCACAGCTGGCAACCATGTAGGTTGTATCGCACAGCTGTTTTACCACCTGATAGGGGCCCTGCCAGGAGGCCTGTAATTTATTTGGCTTCAGGGGTTTTAGTACCAGGACTTTCTGTTCGATATAAAAGGTGCGATTCCTCGCAGACCGATCATACCAAACCTTCTGCTGACTCTGGGCCGATTGCATATTCTCATGGACTAGATCGGTAAGTTCCCGCAGTCGCTCCCTGAGTTCCAAGACATAACTAAGGATGGGGAGGCCTTCCGGATCCTCTACCCCCTCCCACTGGGCCCTCACTAAGTCTAAGGGTCCCCTAACCCTTCGCCCATATAACAGCTCAAATGGGGAAAACCCAGTGGACTCCTGGGGTACCTCTCTATAGGCAAACAGTAGATGGGGAAGATATTTCTCCCAATCCTTCCTACTCTCCACAAAGGCCCGAAGCAGCTGCTTCAGGGTCCCGTTAAATCTCTCACACAGCCCATTAGTCTGAGGATGGTAGGGGGCGCTCTGGAGGGGTTTAATCCCACAGAGACGCCAGAGCTGCTGCGTCAGCTCAGCTGTGAACTGGGTACCCTGATCGGACAATATCTCCTGGGGAAACCCTACCCTAGTAAATACCCGCAGCAAGGCATCTGCTACTGTATCAGCCTGGATATTGGATAAGGGAATGGTCTCCGGGTAGCGGGTGGCGTAATCCACCACCGTAAGAATATACTTCTTCCCGGTGGCACTGGGGCGGGCCAGTGGGCCTATAATATCTACCGCTATGCGGCTAAAGGGTTCTCTAATAATCGGCAGGGGTTGCAGCGAGGCTTTTGGGTGATCCCCTGTCTTCCCTACTTTCTGACAAGTCTCACAGGTCCGGCAGTATTCTCGCACCTCGGCATGTAACCTGGGCCAGAAGAAAGCATGAGACAACCGACTCCGGGTCTTGGCTATCCCTAAATGTCCGGCCAAGGGGATGTCGTGAGCTTGGACGGGATCAGCCTCGAAAAGTTTGCCGCACTCTTCCTGAACATCTCGATGGTTGGGCTCGTTCTGGAAGCAATGAGCTGCTGGTCTGGATGGATGATTAGTCTCTCGGTACCTCGTGGATCGGGTAGGGCAATATCGCTGCAGATGACCGGTTTGGTTACAGGTATAGCACTTAGGCCCGGTAGGAGGGTTGGGTCGGGCTAGGGGTCTAGAGGCAGACCACTGAGGTACTGAAGTTGGGTTAGAGGCTGGTAAACTGGGCCGAGATAGTGGATAGTGCTCGCTTTCGCCTGACCTTCGAGAGTCCAGATATTCATCGGCCAAAAGTAGCCGCTTGCTGTACAGTCCGTGGTTGCTTATCTCGCACCCAATCCCGTACTACCAGAGGGGTGTGGTTAAAGAACTGTTCTAAGAGTACTATCTGGGCGATGTCCTCTATGGTATGAGCGTGGCTTCCCTGGATCCAGCCCTTAAGGTTTCGCTGCAGACGATGTGCCCACTCTACGTATGTTATGTTGGTTTGTTTCCGGGATTCTCGAAACTTAATCCGGCTGGCTTCGGGTGTAATGGCAAATCGGGCTAGCAGAGCTTCTTTTACCCGGTCATAATCTTTAGCGTCCTTGTCCTCCAGGGCCCGATACGCATCCGCCGCTCTGCCAGTTAAATTACTCGCCAGTAAGGCGACCCAATCTTGGGGCAGTACTTCACGTATCTGGCATAGTCTCTCAAAGTCCAGCAGGAACGCTTCAATTTCCTCCTCTCCTTCATTAAATAGTTTGAACGCCCGAAAGGGCAATTTACAGAAAGGCGCTGCATCTTTAGGTGTTGTCTCCGATTGCCGTATTTCCGCCATTCTCTGCTCATGTTGCCGCTCTAGTGCTCTCTCTTGTTGCTCTAGTTCTCTCTCTTGTCACTCATCCTGCAGCTTGATGTCTCTAATGGCATTCTGTATGGCGGTCTCTGATGGGTTAGCACCATATAATGCCAACCGCTCTCGGACTCGTTGCTGAAACAGGTCTTCAACTGACCGGGGTCCTGCATCATCATCCCTCTGGTCCATCTCGGCTAGCTCCCTGATCAAGGTGGCCTTGTTCTTTGTCCCACTGGTCCCTCCACGGCTCTCAAGTAAGTCTTTCAGCGTGGCTTTCCTGCAGGCTGCATAGCTGGTCATTCACTGTGGTGGTTTGGAGTGTCCCAGTAACTGGAGAGCAAATCCCACCGCTGCCAACCAATGTAACGAGCCCCTTTGCTCGCTCGGTTCCACTCTCCTGACACTCCTCTGCTTCTATCGGATCATACTACAGATCGCAACGTCTGATGGTTTGGTCATCCGATGCTCCAGGATTCAAACTACAGCTATGTGACATTCTAATCCATTTGTGAGAGTTCAGAACAAACACCAGGCAGGCTGTATGTAAGTTCAACAGGAGACTTCTTTTATTGGAAGCACACACACACACTCTTATACAGCAGTTTGAACACCCTGCCCCCAACAACCACTTTCCTATTGGTCTGAATGCTTGAATAGGAGAACTGAGACGTGTATTGACACAGAAGCCCCAGGGGGTAATTAAAGTACATAAACAAACAGTCAAACACAGAACAATGCTTTTCTTCTAGACCATGGAGCCGTCTGGAGGGGGGGTTAGCCTTAAGACAGGGCAGAAGACCCCCCCCCCCCCCACTGTGTAATAGATTCAAAGGAGAAATACTTCAGTATTCAAAGGTGCATGACACCGTCCATAACAGGAGTGCACTTTATGCTGTTTTGTCTCAGCTGGGAGGTAAGCTGCTTGAAAGCACTGCGGTGGACTTGCACTGAAGAGTTGTTTGTTAAACACCTTATCAACCAATGGTGATGGGATCTACTAGTATTGGACTGTATCATACTTTTTTGCAGATCACTGTGTTCACTTTGGACTTTATTTTGTAGTTTACACACTGTTATTGCTGTGTTGTCTTTTTTGCACAGTCTATGCTAATTTTTGTTTACTATTGATGTGTACAGTTCTGCTTTTTTAAGCGTTCACGGTCACACCAATGTGACATTTATATATATTGTATGTATTATTATTTTCACATTTATGTCACTCATTTGATGCTATCACACCACTTACTTTTGGCCCCTTTTCATTAGATTGGCCCACAGCCCCCTCCCTCACCTTTTTCACTTTAATCACAGTGTAGTCACCACTACCTATTATTCATTATTTTCATTTTTGTCTATTTGGATTAGACCCCTTGGTGTCTGCTGCAGTGCCCCTCCCACCTAGCCTATCCCACTTGCCCAATTCAGCTAGCACGGGTGATCCTATTTTATTGATAATGATAACAATACCATGATTTAGACACCAATTCTTCAAAAACATGCAAGAATTCTGATACAACCTTTAAAGCCAGGTCCTTGACAGTGCCATCCAATAATATGGTCCGTTGTAAGCCCGTACCGGCCACCAACTATCTACAGCCCGCTTGGTAGGTACACATTAGTAATTTTTACACCATTATTCACGTGGAATATCTGTTGCAAGTCTCCAAATTGCTCACTCCTTGAGGTTTCTCTAAGCTATGATCACTTCCTCCCTGCTCCCTACATCATATTCTTAAACCATTCCCCACCCATTCTTAACCCTTATCCTGTCTTACAGCCCACCCTGTCATGTGCCCTTTCTCCTAAGTGCTTAGGGCAGCCTGAAGTCTGACTGTTGTTGCTCTGTCAACTACCTGTTCTTTTACATTAACTTTAGTGAATAAAAGGGGAGTTGGGACATTAACTTTCAACTTCTTTAATCAATACTGCTGATCAGTGTATTCTGACAGTGAAGTGGAGGAGTCCTGCTGTCAGAATACAATAGTTCAGAGAGGAGGGTTCCTCCATCCACCTAACTGGCTGATCAAAAAAAAAATAGATCCATATATGGTCAGCCTGTTCATTAACGGTTTGAATCTTAGCCGTTTCCTGCTGAACCGAGCCGAGATTCAAACCGTGTATGGCGGCCTTAGACTACAAGTGTCTTCTGACTCAAGCTGATGTTTTAGGCTAAAGGTAACCAAAGTGGCACCTATAGATATTGTATAAGTAAGTTTGCACAGTAGGGTTTTCTTGCACCTTTTCTTCAAGTCAAACCCGAACACTTTAACCGCGCATGGCAAAATCTGTTTTTTAAGGGGGGGGGGGCACTGTGGACTCTGGTGTAAAGGGGTGGGTTCCATGTGCACACCTATGCACTTAGCAGTTGTGGTACTTGGTTACTTGAGAAGCCACAGTCCATTCTGAATATTGTGTTCGGGTTTCAGGTGGCCTGAAACCTGGACACACAATTCAAACCTCAAACTGTCCAGGTGAATCCTGGATGGGTGGCAACCCTATTGCACAGCTATAATAACATAAGACAGTTTGTTTAGAGTCTTGCGTGCACTCAGTCATGACTGGTCCTTTTTTTTTTCACAAGAAATACTGGTCCTTTTTAAACGTTATTGCTTTATAATGAGCTCTGGCCTATTAAATGATGGTTATCCTTACTTAAGTATTCAGAGCTCTAAACTGTGAGTGTATGTATCTTCAATGAATAACTAGAAACCAGTAAAGACTAGTCATGGTTCATACTTTCTACTGTAAAAGTTTAATGGTAAACATTATCCAGCTGAAGCAAATTACTTTTTCTCCAGAACTTTCTAAACATAGAACAGGATTGCATAGAAAATCATACACTGCCGTTGGCGGACATAAGACACCCATGGAATATAAAACTCAGGAAACTACAGTATTTCAGGCTTATTTGCTTTTCATTATACTGAAAGCACTGCCATTATCACTCTAAGCTTCAATCACACAGGTGATTACTTCCATGTCCCATGCAGGGCCGTGTTTTGTCAGAACTGGGACACACGGACACTCGCACAGAAGTTACTTAGGGACACAGTGGATGTGTCCACGCAGCCGCATCTCCCAATAGACATCTATGGGACTGCCGGCACAGGGATACACGCAAAACCTGTGCGTCCCCGTACTGGCAAAACACGGCCCTGCATGGGACATGGATGTAATTGCTTATCTGCGTGTAGCACACCCCCGTAGGAGCTGCTGGCTTAATTTTGGGCCTTGCACGTTACCTCAGTATTCGTTGTCTAGGGGAAGAACGTCTGTAGTAACGCCAATGTCCACACAAGATGTAAAACCTTAAGCTGTTTTCCTATTTTGCATAAAACACTTGAAAAATAGTAGTAGGGTGAAGGGAAGGGGTAGGTTCAGGTACGCAGTACAGATCACTGGGGAAAACTCTTCAACTATACAGTCATTCACCACTCTTCCTGGAGTGGGTATTGCTCACCCGGATAGGCTGCTCTCACCTGGCCTAGCAGCAGGTATGATGCACGGACAATGATCAGGACCAGTCTCTGCCACAGACTGGTGGTGCACAAAATTGGACAATCCGGGATCCTCTGCCACAGGATTTAACACCCGAACTTCCAGCCAAATAGTCAAGAGCCTTTAAGCCGACCCGGCAGGCTGCAAGGGTAAACTTTAGCTGTGGTGCATCCTCCAAAAGAATTACCAGGCCCTCCTCAAGACACCAGCCTTCCGCTCTGTCTTTTCCAGGACAGGTCCTCCCCTGGTTTCCTCCATTGAGTGGCTTCCTCCCTCAGGACGGACAGCACAGGATCACCTTCAAAGGGTAGACCTCAGTCAGCATAACATGGTTCCAAGGCTTAAATCACACAATACACTCCTCGCGCCAGGAGGGCCGCGAGGGGAAGAAGGACCCCAAAAAATGATGTCTTCCCCTTAAGTACCCTTCCCCAGCATGCTCAGTGAGCAGACCACACCCACTGAACTGTTCCCGGGGGAAGGCACCCAATGCACTCCGGCCTGTCAATCTTCCACACTGGCCCGAGGTGGCAATGCCACCCACAGGCAAACAGTGGGAAGTTTTTCAACACAGCCATAGCCGGAACAGAGGCTAATTTAACCTTAAGCATTTACATCTGAGCCCAACTATTGGCTCAGATACCCTCTAAATTTAACATAGCGCCCAGTCATTGGGAGCAGGGCGCTACATGAGCAAGGTCTTATCAACACCAAAAGCAAATGTGCTGAGAAAAACGTTTCTTTCTGAAAAAGCTTATTCCCTGGCTGTCTGCTAAGCTATTGGCTTCAGTACTTACTGACTCTCCCATCCAGAACAAGTCAGAAGATGTTCTGACTTGACCCTGACCTCAATTGCTACACACTTTTTTGAGGTCAGTGACTCACAAAATATTGAAATTGTTGTTGAAACGGCATGACAGGGTCAGCTAGCGTTTTCAGAAGAAAATAACAAAAAGAATGTCAGTCTTATATATATATATATATATATATATATATATACACACACACACGGTATCTCACAAAAGTGAGTACACCCCTCACATTTTTGTAAATATTTTATTACATCTTTTCATGTGACAACACTGAAGAAATGCTACAATGTAGAGTAGTGAGTGTACAGCTTGTAACAGTGTAAATTTGCTGTCCCCTCAAAATAACTCATAGACCTTGCTCTCTAACATTCACCAGCTCTGTGATGTCGTCATGGAGGAGTAGAAGAGGACTCCAGTGGCAACCTGTGAAGCTCTGGTGAACTCCATGCCCAAGAGGGTTAAGGCCGTGCTGGAAAATAATGGCGGCCACACAAAATATTGACACGTTTGGGCCAATTTGGACATTTTCACTTAGGGGTGTACTCACTTTTGTTGCCAGCAGTTTAAACATTGATTGCTGTGTGTTGAGTTATTTTGAGGGGACAGCAAATTTACACTGTTATACAAGCTGTACACTCACTATTTTACATTATAGCAACGTGTAATTTCTTCAGTGTTGTCATATGAAAAGATATAATAAAATATTTACAAAAATGTGAGGGGTGTACTCACTTTTGTGAGATCCTGTATATAATATATATATATATATATATATATATATATATATATATATATATATATATATATATATATGTGTGTCTCCCCCATCATGGAATGTAGACATTCTGCATTGTTTCATCCATCAGTGCCTATTGTAAGGCTGGCTGCATTAAAATAAAATAATGCCGACATCTGATTGGTTGACACAGGTGACCACACATCATTGCACATTGTATATTATTGTACAACAAAGAAACATAGGTTCCATGTTTTTGGTCTGGTGAATTACTGAGGATGTCTCATATGCAGCATGTTACATCCTGAAATATCTTAAGGCTAAGTTCAACAAAAGCAGAGAGCGGTTTGTAAGGAATGTCCTACTTCTGGTAACTGCACCAATCAGAACTGATATTATCATCCTTGCAAATACTGTCATTTTTATGTATTGTGATTACACACAAAGTTATGCAGCCCCCATTTTAAAACATGTTACACTTTGCTGAAAACAGCCACTGACACATTAAAGCAGAATTTCTGACAAATAGAACAAAACACAAATGAAAAGCCTCTAAAAGGTAAAACAAAACCAACATTTGCTGCATTATTTGGTCCAGCAATTTCCCTCACAGTACATTTTCTGCCTATAAATGTCCTCAATCTTATGGGTAGCATCATTCAACCCACTTCCTCTGAGCCCAAGTCCTTCTGGAACCACCTCAGTCTGTTACTGAAAAGGAGAAGCAGCACATCTCTTTTTTTACTCTGCTTTCTCCTCCTTTCAGCACGCCTCTTATCTTCACATGGACTGATTGGCTCCTTGTACTGCTTCTTCCTCACTTCTCACTCTGAGCTCTGATGTACAGAGACTGCGAGATACCATTTCAAATTGAGGTGTCAGAAGCATAACTTACTTTAAAATCTAGGTAATTGAAAATCTCTTGGGGGACCCCTGTCCTAAGCCCTGACAAACTTTGAAGTCTGTAAAGAGCATCATGTAAAGGGAATACTGTGTGTGGATGGTGGGTTTCCATATACAGCAGGGGTCCCCAACACCCAGGCCTGGGACCGGTGGCAGTCCGTGGCCTGAATGCGGTCGGCAAAACGAGCCAGCACAATCTGCACTGCCACCCTCCACCCACCAGACGGTGCCCAATCCCCTTCTCCTAGCACCACTACTCCCTTACCTCTCATTGTCCTTGTTCTCCAGGGCCTTCAAAAATGTGATAGGTACTCAGGAAATGAAATATGTAATTTATGCCTTTAGAGCGCCTGATGGTGCTACTTGGATGTTTGGCCTCCGTATGTGGCCAGGATGTGGAAAAGTCTCACACACTGGGTATCGCCATACTCAGGATGAGTAGCAGAATGTATTTTGGGGTGTTATTTTTGCTATGTACATACTATGTGTTAGAAAGATCTTCTAAATTGACAACTTTGTGAAGAAAAAAATATATATATATATTTCTTAATTTTCCAAGGCATTGTGGGAAAAAATTGCAACTTCAAAAAATTCACGATGCCTCTTACTAAATACCTCCGACTGTCTTCTTTCCAAAAAGTGGTCATTTGGGGGGTATTTGTACTGTCCTGACATTTTAGGGCCTCAAGAAATGAGATAGGCCATCAGTGCATTAGGATTGATCAATTTGCAATAATGCGTAGCTTAGTTTGTAGACTCTATAACTTTCACACAAACCAATTATCATACACTTATCAGGATTTTTTTTACCAAAGACATGTAGCAGAATACATTTTGGCCTAAATTTTTGCCGAAATTTGATTTGTTTGGATTTCTTTTAAAGCAGAATGTAGAAAATGTTGTTTTTTTTCAAAATATTCGCTCTTTTTTCGCTTTTATCGCAAAAATTTGAAAATGAAATTGTGAACAAATACCACCAAAAGAAAGCTCTATTTGTGTGAACAAAATGATAAAAATTTCATTTGGGTACAGTGTAGCATGACTGAATAATTGTCATTCAAAGTGCGAGAGCACTGAAAGCTGAAAATTGGTCTGGGAAGGAAGGGGGTTTAAGTGCCCAGTATTGATGTGGTTAAATAGCCCTGATCACTGACAGCACTTGCATCTAACCCCCCCTCCCCCCAACAAGTGCAGTGTTAGTATAATTTCTGGCTGCTGTGGCACCATGCAACCTAATCAAAGGGGCTTTCCCTGGTGGCTCGTCAACACCCCACTTAAAAAAGGGGGAGAAAGCCTGCGTGCTGAATGACTAGCAGTAAAATGGAAGGACAAACGTGATGTATTCATGCTGTCTTCCATTCACCCGAAAATGGCGGTCCAAATTCACACAGCATTTGGTGTCATTGAAAATCCTCTCTGCGTCCACGACTATAATATAAATTTGGTGGTGTAGACTTCAATGACCAAATGATGAATCTGTATTTCGCCTCCTGTAGAGCTAGACACTGGTACAAAAAAATTGTCTAAATATCTATTTCAATTGGCTCTATATGTAGCGCACACACCCCTGTCTTTACCTGCATTAACTTCGGCTCCTCGCAGGAAGAGAGAGGCACACCGCACCACAAGCCCGTACCCTCCTGTATAAAGAGGTTGAGCGGTGTTAGTTTTGGGCCTTGTCTGCGGCCAGAGTCAAAGTCCTCCCGAGAATGATCTCACCTCTACCTTGGATAGATGCAAGTCCTTGCTTTCCCCAGGAATGTGAATGTCCACACTAGCTGAAAGTCCAACTCAATATTTATTTCTCACAGGATAATAAACAGCCTCTTTGATAGCAAACAGGTTGGAGCGAAGATACAGGACAGCTTAGATGTGGAGGAGGTCCAGGCACAAACGTAGCTTAACTCTTTAAGACATCCCTCCGGAGAGTTACCAAAGGCCCCCACCGTCACCACGACTCTGCGCTGGGTCTTCAGAAGGGGTTACCTCCCTGGCCTCCTCGTCCCAGATACGGGTCCCCTCGCAAGGCGGCACCCTGGGAGTCCTCGATCCCTAGCGGACCCCAGCCGAAGATGCTGGGCCCCAGGCCTTCAAAATATTACCTCACCCAAAACTGAAGGTGTCTGTGATGGAACAGGAACTCCACCTCCGGGCCTAGGGCACCCGGAGACGACCCTCACTCACCCCCAGGCTGAAGGTGCCTGGGCGTACACCTCGAACGGAAGATGTCCACCCATTTTATACCCTTCCCCGACAGGCACAGCAGGTTCCCCACCCCGCCGTACTACTGCCGAGAGGGGACACAAAAGGCACAGTCCTCTATCGGTGGTTCAACCCTGGCCCACAGCGTCAGCGCCACCTGTAGGCCACAGGGAACTGTACACCAATATGATCCCCCGTGAACAAAAATGGTCCATAAATAAACCCTAACAATCAGTGTATCTGAGCCTAATTACCACTCAGACACTCCTCTTAAATTGAACACCCCGCTACATATACAATGTGTTTATTTACAAAACTACACATCCCAAGGTATTTTCTGAGAGGCATGTTGAGTCCATGGAAGATTTCATTTTTTTTGCCACAAGTTTTTGGACAATGACAAATTTCTTCTATTTTTTGACACAAAGTTGTCACTTTAATGAGATATTTCTCAAACATGTCATGGGCATATGTAGAATTGCACCCCAAAACCCATTCTGCTACTTTTCCTGAGTATGGGAATACCACATGTTACAGACTAATTACGTTAATTACTCATTGAATTTGCTGACTATCTATCACATTTTCAGATGCCCCAAAATGCTGTGACAGTATAAAACCCCTCCAAATGACCCCTTTTTGGAGAGTACACACCCCAAGGCAGGTGTCCTGGCATTTTAGTGCCTGAAGAAATGATAGACAGTCAGAAAGTCAAAGTTGCTTAAAAGCTGCATAAATCCCACTATATACAGTATACCATAGTTTGTAGATGCTATAACTAACACATTTTTTTTACCAAATACATGTAACAGAATACATTTTGGCCTACATTTATGAAGAAATTTTATTTTATTGGATATGTTTTATAACAGAAAGTAAAAAATATTTTTTTTTTTAAATGTTTGGTATTTTTTCATTTATATAATAAAAAATGTAAATAAATAAAACAGTAGTGATCAAATACCACCAAAAGAAAGCTCTTATTTGTGTGAAAAAAAATAGTATCAATTTAATTTGGGTACAGTGTTGCATGATCAAGCAATTACCAGTTAGGCCCCTTTCACACTTATACGACTTCAAAGTCGTGCGATTTTACCACAATTTTGCCACGATTCGCGGCCGTGGTTTGACAAGACAGTCATACGACTGTGGATCCAACTTTGCCCCACGACTTGAAGTACGACTTCAATGAGCAGAGACGCGACTTTGATCCCCCAATAATTAGGGGGAACTTCATGCCAATATTTTTTGAAAAAAAAACTGGCATGGGTTCCCCCTTCTTTGGCATTCCGGGCCCATCGGTCTGGTAAGGGTTTTAAGGGGAACCCCCGCCGAAAAAATGGCGTGGGGTCCCCCCAAAATCCATACCAGACCCTTATCCAAACACCAGCCCGACCGATCAGGAAAGGGGGTGGGAACGAGCGAGCGCCCCCCTCCTGAGCCATACTAGGCCGCATGCCCTGAACATGGGGGGTGGGTGCTTTTGAACTGGGGGGCCCTGCGCCCCCCCACCCCAAAGCACCTTGCCCCCATGTTGATGAGGACAAGGGCCCCTTCCCGATTGTTGGGGTCTGCGGGCGGGGGGGCTTATCGGAATCTGGGAGCCCCCTTTAATAAGGGGGCCCCCAGATCCCAGCCCCCCACCCTATGTGAAAGAGTATTGGGTACATCGTACCCCTACCCATTCACCTGGAATAAAAAGTGTAAAAAAAAAACAACACACTAGACAGGTTTTTAAAGTAATTTATTAGGCAGCTTCGGGGGTCTTCTTCCGACTTCGGGGGTCTTCTTCCGACTCTCCGGCCTCTTCTCCCGCTCTCCGGTGCCTTCTCCACGCTCTCCGGTTCTTTTCCACGCTCTCCGATGCTTTCTGCCTTCTGCCGGGCACCTCCGCTTTCTTCTGCCAGCTCTTTTGCTAGCGGGGGCCCGGTCTTTACCGTCGTCTTCTTCCCTCTTCTCTTGTCCCGATGTTGACACGCCGCTCTCTCCCGCTGTAATGCCGTGTGCACGGCACGCAACGACTTATATAGGCATGGAGCGTGGTCACTGGGTGATGTCACCTGGTGACCCCGCCCCCTTATGACGTCACAGCCCGGGGCATTATGGGACTGTGATGTCATAAGGGGGCGGGGTCACGGGTGACATCACCCGGTGACTACGCCCCTATGCCTATATAAGTCGTTGCACGCTGCATTATAGCGGGAGAGATCGTCGTGTCAACATCGGGACAAGAGAAGAGGGAAGGAGACGACGCAGAAGACCGGGCCGCCGCTAGTAAAAGAGCTGGAAGAAGATAGCGGAGGAGCCAGGCAGAAGACAGAAAGCACCGGAGAGCGGGGAGAAGAACCGGAGAGCGCGGAGAAGGCACCGGAGAGCAGGAAAAGAGGCCGGAGAGTCGCAAGAAAACCCCCTAAGCCGGAAGAAGATCCCCTAAGTCGGAAGAAGACCCCCGAAGTCGGAAGAAGACCCCCGGAGCTGCCTAATAAACTACTTTAAAAACCTGTCTAGTGTGTTTTTTTACACTTTTTATTTCAGGTGAATGGGTAGGGATACGATGTACCCCATACTCAGTCACATAGGGTGGGGGGCCAGGATCTGGGGGCCCCCTTATTAAAGGGGGCTCTCAGATTCCGATAATCCCTCCGCCCGCAGACCCCGACAACCAACGGCCAGGGTTGTTGGGAAGGGGCCCTTGTCCTCATCAACATGGGGGCAAGGTGCTTTGGGGTGGGGGGCGCAGGGCCCCCCTGCCCCAAAGCACCCACCCCCCCATGTTGAGGGCATGTGGCCTGGTATGGCTCAGGAGGGGGGGTGGGCGCTCGCTCATCCCCACCCCCTTTCCTGACCAGCCAGGCTGGTGCTCGGATAAGGGCCTGATATGGATTTTGGGGGGGACCCCACGCCGTTTTTTGGGTGTGGGGGTTCCCCTTAAAATTCATACCAGACCTATGGGCCCAGTATGCTCATGAAGGGGGAACCCATGCCGGGTTTTTAAAAAAAAAATTGGCATGGAGTTCCCCTTCATGCACAAGTCGTGTACAAGTCGCATTCCAAAGTCGGATCTGTTAATACGGAATCCGTCTTTAAACCGACTTCAGAAAAAAAGTAGTGCAGGAACTACTTTGAAGTTGGCATGACTTAAAGTCGTGCCAATATGAATGGTAGTCATTCAAAATCATGCAGAATGACTTGTCATACGATTTTGCCGTACAAAAGCGTGGTACAAGTCGTATAAGTGTGAAAGAGGCCTCAAAGTAGCGCAGTGCTGAATACCAAAAAATGCCCTGGTCAAGAAAGGGGTAAAATCTTCCAGAGGTCAAGTGGTTAAAGTTAATAGCTTTAATAAAGTGACCACCAAATGTATGTCTGCCAACACCTTGATATTACAGTAAAATGCCAGCCAGTGGAATATTTATATTTTACATTCTCAAAGCCTAATCTAAGCCTACAGGTTTCTTTGACACACCTTTCCTTAAGATAAAAAAGCAATGAGCAAACAGCTTGATATCACAGCTTTTTTCCACTGTGTTACCACCTGCAATAATAGCCCTAAATAAATATGCTTACTTGTTTGTTTGTTTTTCGTATTGCAAACAATATACTGACTTTAAAATATTTGTTACTAAAGCGCTAATGAAATAAATAGTGAGAAAACAACAAAAAGATAACCAAATGGTGAAAGCTGCAATCAAACAAAAGATTTCTGTGTCCGTGCAAAATGAATAAATAAACAAATTAATGATGCGCTATACACCAACCTTTTTGTAAGTGCACAAGTGATAATATTCAAACAATTTGTCCGTGCTAAATATCATAAGGAAGATCTACAGTGAAAAACAATTATAAGTATATATATAAATTGCTCCAATTCCACAAATTCATAAATAATTGCAGTGTATTATGTCCAAAGGTAGCATAAATTCCAATGTGGCTGTATCAAATCCTTATTTGAGCTTATCCCCAGATCCACATTCATACAGACCATTGAACAATACAAATGAAACAGATCCAAATCACAACGCTGTGTGAAATAACTCCTAAGACAGACTCCTTCTTCTTACGTAAACTCCGGTTCCCGGAATATTGCCATATAGATGTGAAAAGAAGAGAAACAGATCATTGCGCAATGTAACATACACAAGACACAACCTAACAGCTTTGGCCTGCACTCACATAATCTCCGATACAATCAGCACTTATTCAGCTCAGTTTTCAGTGTAATCCTCACTCAGACTGCTGCGAGCGTCACTTAAGCTCCTCCCCCTACGCGTTGCGTCACTGGCACGTGACTTAATCATGGGTATCATGTGATCCTACAGCGTGCCCTTTTGTAGAGGACGGCAAATCGCTTTGCTGATTGCCATGGTGATGGTCTGAATAATAAACACATCATCGCTGACAGGCGCTGATTTCATTTCATTTAAAAAGTGAACAACTTTTACATGTTCCATACAATATATATATATAACCGCACCTCATTAATACAGGCTTGCGAAATATACAGACAACTTTAAAAAACTATTTAAAACCATTGTTACAAATGATGTACCAGTCCCTCCAGTGGCAAAAAATTTAACTGCTAACATCATTTTTGCATATACAACAATAAAATGACAGAAAAAAAGGGGGAAAAAATTCCTCTTCCCCTAAAAACGATTTCATAGGTCCATAACTACAAGGATGCAGTACTAATCTCTATTGTAAAATACAATACAAATAAAAATGTAAAAATGTATTTAAAATGATAAATAATAATAAAATGTGTATAGCATCCAATCCCATGTATCAATACACATATCTCATCTACCTATGCATATATAGGAAATAAATATGCCCATACCCTATGCCCATATTCCACCTATAGTGATCCCTAATGAACTACTGTTTGTCTTCAACCCTATTCCACTGGTTGAATAAATATCCACAATCAGGCCAAAGGGCATCTCAGGTCCACAAGGCCCAAGGGGATATGACCCATGTAAATGCTCTAAAAATATTATGGCTGAGAATAACTAATAATCTGAAATAAAACAATTTAGGTCAAAATCTATATTTAACCACTTCCATACAGGGCACTTATACAGCTTCCTGCCCAGACCAATTTTCAGCTTTCAGCGCTGTTGCACTTTGAATGACAATTGCGCGGTCATGCTACACTGTACCCAAACTAAATTTTTATAATTTTGTTCCCACAAATAGA
Source organism: Rana muscosa (assembly GCA_029206835.1). Lineage (NCBI taxonomy): Eukaryota > Metazoa > Chordata > Amphibia > Anura > Ranidae > Rana > Rana muscosa. The sequence continues at coordinate 846,902,684 of CM055121.1, forward strand.
GCTTTCTTTTGGTGGTATTTGATCACCTCTGCGATTTTTATTTTCTGCTAATTTTTTTTTAAAAAGACAGAAAATTTGGAAAAAAAAAACATATTTTTTTTGTTTCAGTTACAAAACTTTGTAAATAAGTATGTTTTCTCCTTCACTGATGGGCACTGATGGGGCTGCACTGATGGGCACTGATAAGGCAGCACTGATGGGCACCGATGAGGCGGCACGGATGGGCACCGATAGGCGGCACGGATGGGCACCGATAGGCAGCACGGATGGGCACCGATAGGCGGCATGGATGGGCACCGGTAGGCGGCACGGATGGGCACAGATAGGCGGCATGGATGGGCACAGATGGGCACAGATAGGCGGAACGGATGGGCACAGATAGGCGGCACGGATGGGCACCAATAGGCGGCACTGATGGGCACTGATAGGCAGCATGGATGGGCACTGATAGGTGGCATGGATGGGCATTGATAGGTGGCATGGATGGGCACTGATAGGTGGCACTGTACTGTAATGTGTTACTAATGGATGCCAATCAGTGCCAAACAATAATGCCTGCCAATCAGTGATGCCCATTGTGGGAACTGATTGGCATCCATTGTGGGCACTGATTGGCATCCATTAGGGGCACTGATTGGCATCCCTGGTGGTCTAGGGAGGCATACCTGGTGGTGGGCATCCCTGGTGGTCTGGTGGCATCCCTGGTGGTCCAGTGTGGGCATCCTTGGGGGGGGCTGTGTTGATAATCGATCAGCACAAACCCCCCCTGTCAGATGAGCAGCCGATCGGCTCTCCTCTAAATCGCGTCTGACAGACGCGAGTGAGGAAAAGCCGATCACTGGGTTTTCCTGTTTACACCGTGATCAGCCGTGATCACGTCATATGACGTCCTCAGGATTTTGAAACCACTTTGCCGCCGTCAATCCGCTATAGGGCGGGCGGCAAGTGGTTAAACCATTCGGCGCCAAAGTGCAGATTTCATAAATCCACCGGGATTCACTTTTGCTAATTTCCCTCACCTTGTGGCTTCCCCTCCAATGTGGTTTGAACTTCTGAATAGCCCAGAATTTTAAATCTGCCGGATTCCTCTTATGGCACAAATCAAAATGTCTAGAAACATTATGTTTTGGAAAACCTGCCTTAATGTTTTGCACATGTTCTCTTATTCTTTTCCATAAGGGTTTCTTGGTTCTGCCTATGTACTGTAATGAGCAGGTACATTCCAACATATACACCACCCCTTCTGTTCTACAAGTAATAAAATCTTTAATATTGTAATCCTTTTTTGTGGTGTTAGATTTAAAATTGGAACATTTAACCCCATTTAGACCTGTTTCTCTGCATGCATAGCAGAGTTTACACGGATAAAAACCCTTTCCTTGAAAAAAGGTAAGTATATTTGTTTTTTATAGGTGGGGTCAGGGATATTCTTCACCACTAGATCCCTCAGGGTTGGTGCTCTTCTATATACCACCCTTGGTATATCTGGTAGGACACTTTGTAACTGTTTATTCGCTTTTAACCAGTTGGAGCCCCGGCCATAGTCGAATGACGGCCTCAAGGTGGCTCCTAAAATCCGGGAGGACGTCAATAGACGTCCTCGGCTCCTCTGGCCACTGGGGGCGCGCGAGCGCCGCCGGCGGCACGCGCGCCCGGCGCGTCACTGACATGCCGATGCGCGTGCCTGGCGGCCACGATGTCCGCCAGGCACCCGCGATCGGCCGGTAAACAGACAAGGACATGGATCTGTGTGTGTAAACACACAGATCCATGTCCTGTCAGGGAGAGAGGAGACCGATGCTGTGTCCCTTGTACATAGGGACACAGATCGGTCACCTCCCCCAGTCACTCCCCTCCCCCCACAGTAGCAATCGCTCCCAGGGCACACATTTAACCCCTTCCTCGCCCCCTAGTGGTTAACCCCTTCCCTGCCAGTGTCATTTTTACAGTAACCAGTGCATTTTTATAGCACTGATCGCTGTATAAATGACAATGGTCCCAAAATGGTGTCAAAAGTGTCCGATGTGTCCGCCATAATGTCGCAGTCACAATAAAAATCGCTGATCGCCGCCATTGCTAGTAAAAAAAAAAATATTAATAAAAATGCTATAAAACTATCCCCTATTTTGTAGACGCTATAACTTTTGCGCAAACCAATCAAACGCTTATTGCGATTTTTTTTTTTACCAAAAATATGTAGAAGAATACGTATCAGACTAAACTGAGAAAAATATTTATTTTTTAAAAAAATTGGGATATTTATTATAGCAAAAAGTAATAAATATTGTGTTTTTTTTCAAAATCGTCGCTCTTTTTTTGTTTATAGCGCAAAAAATAAAAACCGCAGAGGTGATAAAATACCACCAAATGAAAGCTCTATTTGTGGGGAAAAAAGGACGTCAATTTTGTTTGGAAGCCACGACGCACGACCGCACAATTGTCATTCAAAGCAACGCAGTGCCGAAAGCTGAAATTTCGCCTGGGCAGGAAGGGGGTTTATGTGCCCAGTAAGCAAGGGGTTAATATAGGCCAGTGTTTCCTAAAGATTTTTTCCAATTGTTTGTGCTGAATATTAAAATCCATAATTATTGCTACCTCTTGAGATTTGTTGTTAATTTTTTCTTTATCCTTTATAAGCTAATTTCTGGGGATTTCATATACCTCTCTTATTTTGTCATGGATAAAATCTTCATCTTTGGACATAATACACTGCAATTATTTATGAATTTGTGGAATTGGGGCAATTTATATATATACTTATAATTGTTTTTCACTGTAGATCTTCCTTATGATATTTAGCACAGACAAAATGTTTGAATATTATAACTTGTGCACTTACAAATAGGTTGGTGTATAGCGCATCATTAATTTGTTTATTTATTAATATACTGACTTTACCATCACTTTACACTTTGCATTAAGCATTTTGCTTAATGATTGCTAGAACAGTGTTATTAAACATGTCTATGTTATACAGTAGTTCCTCCAGTGTGGTTATTGTAACTACTAGTGAAAAGAATTTGTAAAAATTGAATTCAGAGCATTTTTTATTTAGAGCACTGTATTCAGATATCTAGCCAACACAGGTCTCATTGATTTTAGTGGACCTATTATTAAGGAAAAAGGTTTATATTTATATCTGAATGGACGGTTTTATATGTAGTTTTACTTTTTTTTTTTTTATAAAATGATGGTTATTGCTAGAATCTGTTTGTTAAAGTACAACTCCAGGCAGATATAAAACACAAATGAATGCAGCTCTGTAATCATTAATGTATCATTAAGATGCTGAGGCCCATATACTGTACTGCAAATTGGTATTTATTCTTTTATAAGATGGAATAATCATACTGAAAGCTTTCTCTAGTGGCAAGTCTACATGTCTATAAAACAATCACAAAACAGATGGAAGAGCAAGCATGTGTGTGCTTTGTGCCTGCTCTTCCCCCATGGCTGTGCTATGGGTTAAATGTAATCCCCCACTCACCCCATCCTCCCTTCTGGCAGTGGCTTCAGTGATACAGGGAGGACGGGTCATGTCTCCCTCTTAGCACACTGGGATTTGTGCACCCATTCCCACTGGGATTTGTAGTTCTCAAGAGGCACAGTACAGTGCATATTGATGGGGCTGTGAACTTCAATACTCAGGATTCCCTACAGGCAGAGAGGGAGAGCAGAGTGATTTTCCTGGGTTTTTGCTGAAGCAGAGGAATGCAGAGCAGTGTGGACCTGCTGCTTGAACCTGCCAGGGCTGCACTAGAGATAGCCATGAAGGGCTACTACAGAAGGGGACTGGAGCTGTGTGCTGGGTTCATAGAGGCTGAGAACAGAGCTACTAATAGACTCTTGTGCTGCAGACTGTGGGGTACAGACCTGCTACTCCTACCTGTTTGTGCCCACCTTCAGAGAGAATGAACCTAAGAGAGTTGAGAGACCAGAGCTGGAGGGACCCATTGCCATGTGTGCCTATGGTCATTGAAGGTCTGATAGTGAAGACTGAGCCTTTTGGAACAAATGACCCTCAAGCATTTGGGACCAGATCAATTGCATACCAGGATTAATAAACAGAACAACCAAGTTTAGTCCCTTTCTGCCCACATTTAATGCCCAAAACTGTGCCCTAATTAGCAGCTCATCAGCCATCCAATGTGTATAATTTTAAAGGGACAGCATCATGTGCGACGCCTTACAGATGTGCCCCAATGATAGAAGGCTTAGTGCTGCTAAATAGGCAGCAAATGCAAAGATTGTTACTAGGGGAAAAATGCACAATATGTTCACACATGTTTTTCAGGCACTCCCATTGAAGTCTATTGGGACCAAAAACACTTGAAGTTTGTAGCTCATGTACTTTTTTTGGGCTGCAATGTTCAGGTGACACTCGAGTTACAATGTACTCATATGTGAATGGGGCCTAAAGCTTGACACCAGGTTAATATCTGTTAAAAAAAAAAGCATTAAATATATGTAAAAAAACAAACAGTGCAAATACCTAAATTTGGCTTAGTAGCAGACTCTTGGAACCCCCTGTACAGTAGACTGATAGAAGGAGCGATAGCACTAGGGACCAGTCAGGTGTACTGCGATGCAGTTGTGCTGGAAGTAAACACGTAAACAAGAGAATGCAGAATGAGTAGAAGGATGAGCCCATCAGTCTACTGCTTCTCTATTACTGTCCAATCACAAGTTGAGGGAAGGGAGGTGAGCTAGCTCAACTGTTTGAACTTTAGTAGAGAAAGTCACCAATCTGGCTCTGCTTTCAAGTATAGCTACATAAAGTTCAGGACTGAGTTTACAGATATTTTTAGCAGGTAAAACAGTTTCCATAAATGTATTTCTACTGTGTATTTAGCTGCTTGCCTCGAGTGCAGCCTTAACTTCATCAAGTGGCAAAAAAACTATTTTGCATTAAGCATAAAGTCAATGATAAGATGGAGCATGCTGTAAAAATGAGAAGATTTAGCTCCCGCAATTTAAAAATAAAACATTCTAATAGGTTCTCTTGAGAGAATATTTCTTTAGGCCAAATTCCATTATCTGGCGTTTAATCTTTGGGGTAATGATAAATTCCTCTTACTTTAGCAAGACCTTGAAACGATTCTGCAAAGTCATTAGTAACCAAGAAGCTATACATATCTGAATGTGAGTGATAAGGGCTTACGTTAGAACTTGACTCATGCTTTCATCCACTGTGCACTATCTTTACATTACTTTCTGAGAAAAATTCAGTCTCCGATAAATGACGTTAACAGGACTGTGGCTCGAAGCCAATACACAGATTTCAATGTTACGAGAATGGGTGCACTAAGACAGTAAACTAAACAAAGCTAATTGAATGCATGCAAGTTCAAGGCGTTTGGGTGACACATTTCGCATATTTGCTATTGCAAAATATCACTTCCGTAATTGATTTTCCACAAACAAAAGAAAGAAATCTGTTGCTGCTATGCCAGTTATTAGAATAAATTGCATCACTCAGAGGCTGTTTAATATTGATATTATTATTCAGTATAGTACAGTGTAGCTACAAGAAAGTTCAATAGAGGAGGGTTCAGAGGGACCTGCTTGTGAGCTGAGTTAAGAGGTATCTTGATATAGCACGGTCTTACCCCGAAAGGTCCCGACGCGCTTACAAACACATACTAGGGCCAATTTATAGACAGGATCTGATTAACCTACCAGCATGTCTTTGGAGTGTGGGAGGAAACCCACGCAGGCACAGGGAGAACATGCAAACTCCAGGCAGATAGTGTCATGGTCGGGATTTGAACCAGCGAGCGACCCTATTGCTACTAGGTGAAAGTGCTAACCACTACACCACTGTGCTGCCTTGTGAGAGCTTACAATCTATTTTTGTTTATGTAATGCCCACTTTTGTCTATTGTGGTGATGCATATACTGTATACATGCTATAATTTCTGCATATAATACTGTATAACATTTTAAGTACTATTGCTTCCAGGATGGCTGTAGACCAAGGGTGTCAAACTCAATTTCATCACAGGCCTCATCAGCAGTATGGTTGCTCTCAAGTGACAGCAGAGAGTGAGAACGGGAGATGGCAGATCGGGGTGAGTAACACATGAGCCTGATCATCAGTGTAGCCCCATCAGTGCCCATCAGTGCTACCTATCAGCGCCGTATATTAGTGCCTCCTCATCAGTGCCCATCAGTGCCATCTATCAGTGCCCATCAGTGCCGCTTATCAGTGCCGCCTCTTCAGTGCCCATCAGTGCCGCCTCATCAGCACACATCAGTGAAGAAGAAAAATTACTTATTTGCAACATTTTATAACAGAAACGTTTGTGTTTTTGTTTTTTTCCGTTTGTTTAGCAAAAAATTAATAACCCAGTGGTGAATAAATACCACCAAAAGAAAGCTCTATCTGTCCCAAAAAAAATACAAAAATTTGTTTTGGTACAGTGTTGCATGACTGTGTAATTGTCATTCAAAGTATGAGATTACTGAAATCTGAAAATTGGCCTGGGCAGGAAGGGGGTAAAACTGCCCAGTAGGCAAGTGGTTAAATTCTTGTAAACAAAACAATATCCCTGCAACTTGACTGCATTCATTTTTTAAGGTGTGCAGTTTGAATTAAAATTGCCTAAAATAGGTAATAATCTCACTTCCATTTTAATGTGAATGTTGATGAGGGAATTCATGTAGACAAAACATTTGCTCTAATTTAAAATTAATAATGCATATCAAAAGTATAATTTCAGTCTTTGCAGATGACACTTAGTTATGCAGTGGAATTATGTAGACATGTGCATTCGTTTTCGTCGGAATGCATTTTCGTCTGAATTTCGGGTATTTTTGTTATCGTTTTAACAAACGAAAACGAACGTGCAGAATCCGAAAGATCCAACATAAAAAAAATGCTTTATTTTCGTTTTCGTTGCTACAACAGTTCGATATAGATAGGAGATTCGACATGATGCTGACAATAGCGATCTGTGTCTATCGAACCTGTGGTTGAATGTGCCTTACCTTAACTCTATTAGTCCAAGATTATTCAACATAGAGAGGAAAGATTCGATATAGAGAGAAAAGATTCAACATTATAGAGACAGTGTTGGGGTGGACCATTTGACATGAACGACCAAGATTCGACGAAGCAGAGAAAAACATACAAACGTTGAATCTGTCATTGAAGGCTTATGGTGTCTGTCAAAAGTTCTAAGAAGATTCGACAAGCAGCTAAACTGTACGATGCCACAATCGTAATTAATTCAACCTTAATTAATTCAGATTTTAGGAAGAATGCATTTTTTAACGAAACAAAATAAATAAAAACAAATTTCGGGAGTAACTAAATAAATAAATTGAAATGAAATTCCGAAATGAGATATTTCAGTGTGCACATGTCTAGAATTATGTCCTCACAGGATGTCTCCAACTTACAAGCCGTCCTCAATACACTGTTTAATTGGGCGACTATGTGGCAAATGAGGTTTAATGTTGATAAATGTAAAGTCATGCAATTGGAGGCTAAAAACATGCATGCATCATACAGACTAGGGAGAGTACAACTGGGGGAATCAACTGTGGAGAAAGATCTGGGTGTTCTGGTAGATCATAAGCTTAATAATAGCATGCAATGCCAAGCTGTGGTTTCCAAAATGAGTAAAACCCTTTATTGTATTAAGAGAGGTATAGTCTGCAGAGGGAGAGAGACAAAAATAATTTTGCCCCTGTACGAAACATTAGTAAGACCTCATCTGGAAAATGCAATTCAGTTTTGGTCACCAGTTCACAAAAAAGATATTGGAGAACTGGAGAAAGTGCAGAGAAGGTCAACCAAACTGATAATTGGCATGGAGGAGCTCAGCTATGAGGAAAGATTTTATTCTCTCTTGGAGAGAGAGGAGAATAAGGGGGATATGATCAACATGTACAGATCCATAAGTGGTCCCTATTGTGAACTTGGTGTTCACTGTAAGGTCAGGAACACAAAACAGGGTACCAAAAGGTGACCCAAGGTCAGACTTTAAAGGCACAGTAAACAATGAAGGATATAAAAAAAAAATTACAGCGTTTATTAAGACAAAGGTACATACATGGTATGAAAAAGAGCATAGAAAAGGAAATAAAAAAACATATATACTAAGATACATGATATATAGTGAGCCCTTGTGCGTCTACGCGTTTCGCTGTTAAGCTTCGTCAGGACACATTCGGTTTTCGTTGGTTGCAAAAAAAAAGGAGAACGGGTCTCACTATCTAAATAAAACATATGTGTTCATAATTATAGTAATAATAAAACACATCTTTAAAAACACTGTTCTGTCCAAGCGAGAGATCATGACACATATAGGTATAGAGACAGAAAGTACCTTGCAGGAGTGTAAGGTCATCATAGAGGACAAGGGGGCACTCTTTACATCTGGAGGATAAGAGATTTCTTCTCCAAATACGGAAAGGCTTCTTCAAAGTTCTAAAAATGTGGAATAGACTCCCTCAAGAGCTAGTTCTGTCCAGCTCAGTAGATTGTTTTAAAAAAGGCCTGGATTCTTTCCTAAATGCACAAAATATAACTGGGTGCTAATATTTATAGGTAAAGTTGACCCGAGGAATATCTGCTTGCCTTGGGATCAGAAAGGATTTTTTTTCCCCCACTGGAGCAATTTTTTTTTTGCCTTCCTCTGGATCAACTGTGGGTATAGAATTGTGTATATGGAGGTTTTCAATTTGTGTGTTTTTTAATTTTCTGTGAGTTGAACTGGATGAACTTTTTCATTTCAAACTATATTTCTTTAAAGTTCCTTAGGGGACACAGGGTAAATTCTGAGACAAGAGGTTTATACCGCTGCCTACCGCTACTGACACTAGCAAACAAAGCTGTTAGTCAGCAAGATATAACCCATTGCATTCTCATCATGCTTTAGTTTTATGCTAGTGCCTTAGGAAAATGAACATCCTCATTCTCTCAACAAACTTCTTCCACTAGACTGTTTTTTTGTTTTTATCAAGATCCCTATTTTCTTTAGGGAAGCTGCCTTGCTTATTGCAAAGCTAGAGGGCTAATTTCTTGTAATTTTCTGGATCAGCTGATTCTCAGCACAGCCATGTTGAAAATGTAGAGCCACCCTGTAATCTAACCCTAGGGCACTAAGCTCTGCTTAGGGTGCTCTCCAGACACCAGGTGTACTGTGTGAGTCTAAAGCAGAGTGGCTAGTGCAAACTCCTTAGTGTGTATGCCAAATGTAGACTGCGTGTTCTGCTCTAATACTTTCCAGCTATGGATGACATAAAGCACCTTCCAGTCAACCACAGCGGTTGGTCACAAGGCCTTGACTTTTTGGAGCTTTGTATGTCCTTAATATACTCTTCTCTCCAGCTGTGTCACCATAAGGGTTATTGCCCAGAGCACAATAGACCTGTGTGGTTTGTTTTGTTTCGAATTGAAATTTTAACACATTTTTTGTTATTCGGAAATTCGAATGTATCCAATTTTCAATAGTAACAAATTTAAACATATCCTAAATAACGAAACAAAATTTCGGACGGATTTCAAATCAGATTTGAATTTCCAAATACAATAAAATAGAATAGAAAATAAAGGAATAGAATACAAAAGAATATAATAGAAAAAAGAAAAGAATAGAATAAAAAAAGAAAATAAAGAAATAGAACAGAAAATAAAGGAATAGAATAGAAAATAAAAGAATAGACAAGAATAGAGTAAAACAGAACAAAATGGAATAGAAAATAAAAGAACAGAATAAAATAGAATAGAATAGAAAAGAATAGAATATAATATAATCCTTTTCTGAAATTTGAATTACAAATACAATACATTTAAATCGGAATAGAATAGAAAATAATAGATTTGAACAGAATAGAATAGAGAAAGCATAGATTAGAATAGAAAACAATAGGACCAGACTTGAAGAATCGTTCTCCCAGTTGCCAAACTACCACTTACCGTGGATCAGACCTAACGGGATCCCTAGGGAAAGGGCTGCTCACCCCCTAATTGGCCCTACCTTACAGAATTTCCGGCCGGCGTGTAAAAGGTTGAACTTAGCTTCTTCACTCGGGCCGCTGACCCCTATCGACTGAAACCTAGACTTCCCGCCAGGGCTTACTGGGTTCACCATGAATAGCCTACACACAGATCACTCGATTAGGGCAGAAACCTTATTTGACAAGGGTAGGCTTGTACATTTTCAAACCCTCTCCTCCCGATACCTTGACCGAAACATCCTTTTCTTCAAATTCCTGCAGATTAGGAACTTCCTAAATAGCTCCAAACCACTCTCCAACTGGTACAGAGACTGCACTCCCTTTGAAGCAATCTGCACCAGATCAGAACCCCAAAGACACGTGATATCAGATATGAATTCTCTACTATTCGCAGATAGCAATCCCAAAGACAATGCGACTAGTCAACTATGGGAAAGGGAACTTGCAATAGATATCTCAAAGGAGGATTAAATACTTACTCATATAAACACAAAGGGTCCTCAAATGTTTCCACACAGGAAAACGGATTCAAAATCTACTCAAGGTGGTACAGAACCCCAGATAAAATCCATAAATACCATCCCAGTGTCCCCCCATTATCTTGGACATGCAACACAGCCCCCGGTACTCTGCTCCATATATGGTGGGAATGCCCACAGATACAACCCTACTGGAAAGAAGTTCACCACATGATTTCCCATATAACGTCCTACACCCCAGATTTAACACCGGCTCAATATCTACTTCACCACACATTCTTACCCCAATTGGCCTACAAACGATCTCTCACCCTACACCTCATTAATGCAGTCAAGCTATGTATACCCAGGGCCGTCGGAACAGGACAGGCAAAACAAGCAATTACTTGGGGCCCCGAGCTGGCCTAGGGCCCCAGCCTGCTGCCTGTCACTGTCCTCGATTTTCGCCCGGAGCCGATCCACGGATTGCAGCCTTAGGAAAGGCCGCGGCTTCGGCCTAGCTCCGGAGCGGCGGCCATCTTGGTACACCCGGCGGTGACAGGCCGCCGCTATTGCTTATGGGAGTTGTAGTCCACAACGGCGGCTACGTGCTGATGCTTCCTGCTCCTGGGGGGAGGAGTCAGTGTCAGTCACAGTCACTCAGGAGGGCAGCGCAGGCGTGATACAACTCCCATTGCGGTCGGATCAACTTTTGCCCGCCAGACAGTGCCTCTGGAAAAGGTAAGTCAGTGAATGACTTTTTAATGGAGTGATAAAGTCTCTAATAGTTCCACAAATAAAAAAGTAAATACGTTTTCTTGAAAAGTAGTAAAGAATCTGTCTTTCTTTGGCTCCACAAGCATGTACTTGTACTGTTGTACATGATTATTCTGTTCTTCTGTCCAGTAATTCAGCCAGGCCAGGATCAGGATCCCTGAATATTAGTGCGCGACTGCAAACAACTTCCTGGTCACAGCAGCCTGCTTCTCCATCCCAATCCCCACTATTGGAGAAATGTCCAGTATCAGGGTTTTTTTTTTTTTTTTATTTAAATAATAAAAAAAAAAAACCCTGATACTGGCCTTTTCTCCAATAGTGGGGATTGGGATGGAGAAGCAGGCTGCTGTGACCAGGAAGTTGTTTACAGGAGAAAAGCGCACGAATATTCAGGGATCCTAATCCTGGCCTGGATTACTGGACAGAACAGAAATCATGTACAAGTACATGATTGTGGAGCCATAGAAAGACTGACAGATTCTTTACTACTTTTCAAGAAAACGTATTTACTATTTTATTTGTGGAACTATTAGAGACTTTATCGCTCCATAATTATTTTTGAATACTTTTATTATTTTAACAGTGGACATTACAGGGGGAGATGTGGACAGTACAGGGGGGAGATCTGGATATTACAGTGGGGGAGATGTGGACATTACAGGGGGAGATGATGTGGACATTACAGTGGGGGAGATGATGTGGATATTACAGTGCGGAGTCCCCCTGTCCATCCCACGGTCCCCCTGTCCATCCCACTGTCCATAAACAGTCCTAAGCAGCATCTTAATGTTAATGTGAGTGTGTATGTGTTTTAAGTATGTTGGATTATTTGCAACAGCAGTATTTGCACTGTAAACCTTTTTTATTCATATAAAGTGTGGGTGAGCTTAAACTGTATTGCTATGCTGTGGTTCCTGTAGGCTTTGCGTGAGTGCGCGGGGGGGGAGGGTTGGGGGGGCCTCCATGTCCATTTTGCTTGGGGCCCCCAAATTCCTTCGGCCCTGTGTATACCCATACATTGGAAGGCTAGCTCCCCCCCCCTATTATTTCAGAATTGCTTCAATGGGCAATGGGTAGGGAGGATCGACAAAATGGAAGACCTAATCCAACAGGCGAGAGAGACCCAGATGAAATTCCACAAAACATGGGCCTGCAGGATTTATTTTACAGAATCTGCAGAATTCCGCAGTCTATCAAACGCAAGACCATAGCTTGACCTGGGGGCACCTACACAGTATCAGATAACTACTCCAGACACCTAACTGCACACTTACCCTTCCCCCCTGTACCCCATTCTTCCCTTACCCTTCCTTCCCCATAACAGAAACTAAGGTTACCTTACTAATTCTTGGGCTATACTAACCACACCAAACATAACACCAATTTAAACTAAGATAAGGAGCCTCTCCCTTAAAACCCATCCCCGACGTTGAATTTGATGTACATGCACTACCCGAGATGTTGAGTGACTCAGATACTCCACTCAGAGAACCGGCAAGATAACATGCTAAGGTCTGGTTGTAAGCACCCGCACCCACTCACAGTTTGTTCCCAATAGGGGTGTTTGGGTGCCTTGGTGGCGAGCCTGGTCTCTCTACAAACTCCTCATACAGTCCCTCTTCTGTCTCACCATTATTACCCTTTGGGCTCGACTTGAACTGATTTTTTTTCTGGTTATATGTATTATTTTGTTTAACTGGTTATTGCTACAGTTCTCATTATTCTGGCTATACCTCATATGTATTATGAATATACGAATGCAATTTGATATCTGTTCCTTTTCATGTAGAATGGAAAACCTTAATAAAAACATTGAAACAAAAAAAAAAAGAATAGAAAACAATAGAATAGAATAGAAAAAACGACAAATACTACTACTACTAATAATAATGTACAAAAACATCTGACAAATACTACTACTAATAATAATGTACAAAAAAAGTATGACTAGTGTCCCAGCAACATCCTATGTGAAAGCTGAAAAATGGCCGGGGCAGGAAAAAATTGTCCAGTATTCAGGTGCTTAAATTAAACATATATGTGTATTGTACAAGGGCTACCTGAGCTGACAGAAATAACAATCCAATATTCAAATTGTTACTAACTTCAATCAATTCAAATTTGAAAACAAAATCGAAATGAGTACCTCATATTCCTGCTAATAATTGTCTAAAAATGTTGTCTCTAGGTCAGGTGTACCACTAGTGCCCCATCAACATTTTTCACAAAACCTGTGGCCTGTGGCCAAAAACACCAAATCAACATCTGTCAGAGCTTACCAGTGCAACCAATAAGCTGTCACAGCAGGCATGTTCCAGTGTAGTACAAAAACATCTGTATGAACAGTGTCCCATCAACATCTGTCATACCCAGTGTACCATTGCACAAAACCTCTGTAATACTAGTGTCCCAGCAACATCCGATGTGAAAAATGGTCAGAGCAGGAAAGAATAGTTCAGTATTCAAGTGCTTAAATTAAACATATATATTGTGCATTGTACAAGGGCTACCTGAGCTGACAGAAATAACAATCCAATATTCGAAGTGTTACTAATTCTAATCGATTTAAATGTGAATACAAAATCGAAATGAGCACATCATACTCCTGCTGATGAAAAAAACAATGGTCATTCTTCCTTTACAATGTACCTGTGCCCAAAAACATCTGTAGTAGTAGTAGTAGTGTGTGTCCAATCAACATCTGTCTCAGTGTGTACCAGCGCACACCGAAACATCTGTCACACACAGATTCAGTTGAAATGTTTTCGAATGCGGTTGAAATATCTTCAAATGTGGTTGAATTCAGAAATTCAAATTCGAATACGAATAAACAGAACAAAATGAATTCCAAGAATGAATTAAACAAATTTAACTAATCAAACTAAACGAGATTAGTTAAATACTGAATCAAAACTAAACAATTTGTTTTGTTTTGCACATGTCTAGAGCACAACCAGGGAAGCCTCAAAAGCCCTCAGCCAACCAAAACTTTCCCAGTTCTCTAGCAACTAAAACCTTTTTTTATGGTGACTGGCCAAATCCGGATAAGTTATTCACTCCACCCAAGCGTTATGCCCTCGTGAGTGTATACTGGAACCTAATCCAGATAAGTTACTTACTCCATCAAAGCATTATGCCCAGAAATACTCTTGTGAGGGTATACTGGATTTGATTATCCATTCAGTGCTGGACCTCTCCATTACAAGTTTATCCCACCTAGATTTAGTTGGACAGTGCCAAAGCAGTGGCATTTGTCACCCATCAGGAAAGGACTAAAAGTTTCATAGCTCAAAGAGAGGCTAACCCAATTCTGCCTTGGGTGGAACTTCACATTGCAGCCCAGTCCAAGCATTTCAGGTTTGGAAGATAGGTAGGTGGACTTTTATGGTCATCAACATCTGGACTCCAAAGAGTGGTTTCTTCACCTGGAGGTGTTTGAAAACCTCTATTGCAAGTGGTGAACAACAGACGTGGACATCCTGGCTTCCATATTCAATAAAAATTTACAAGGTTTGTCTCCAGGAGCAAAGACCTTCCAGCCATAGCAGTGGATTCCCTAATGACCAGTTCAACCTGACCAAAATCTTCCACCCTCAGAAAACCCTTCCTCTACTGCTTCACAGAATCAAAACTGAAATCACCCCAATAATATACTTACTGCACTTAAATGGCCCAAGCAGATGTGATAGTCCAATCAAATCAGACTCTTGGCAGACTCACTATGAACTCTCTCAGATCGGCCGGATCTTCTGTCCCAAGGACCAGTTCACGACTTGAACACATTTTATATCTGGCAAGCCTCGTACACACGTCCGGGAATCCCGTCAGGAAAAAAACATCAGTTTTCCTGACAGGATTCCTGGCAAGCTTTCCTTGCCAAGCTGTGCATACAGACGGCCATACAAAAGAACCACCGTTCTTTTGAATGGCAAGAACGCAGTGATGTCATCAACTACGACGAGCCTGCGCTTGTCACATTCGAAGCTGTCACCGCCATCTTGCTACACCCTACACTACCCTTGTATGCTACTGCGCATGCGTCAAAGTCTTTTCAAGCATGCGCGGGTTTACCTGGGGACAGGTAAGCATACACACTCACGGTTTTCTTGGCAGGAAACACTCTGCCGAGAATTCCGATGAAAAAATAGAGAGCAGGTTCTCTATTTTTCTCATCGGGATTCCCGGCAGTTTTCTTGCCGAGAAACCATACACACGAACGGTTTTCACGGCAAAAAGCTCTCCCAGCAGCTTTCTTGCAGAGAAAACCGTGCGTGTGTACGAGGCTGCAGCCTTGTTTGCTAGTGTCAAATCTCCTGTAGTCAGCTGTAGCAGGGTGACCCCGTGCTACTCTGTAAAATGGTGGGTTACACCCGATTTTGGGAAAAGCAGACACACTAATAGCTCAGGTGTGTGTTGGCTTCATATTGGAGCAAGAGATGGAGTTCAGGGCCCCACCCTCTGAGGGAGGTCGGTGTGTCTGATGGGAGCCGTGTGAGATGCTGCCAGGTATCTAGGTCCAGGAGAGACTAGAGAAAAAGTCCAAGAGGGACAAGAGGGAGTCCACGTGGGACAGAATCAACAAGGCGGGAATGGGAGCTGCGAGGAAAGGTGCAGAGCTAAGATACAGCATGTGCGCATAAACATTGGGATATGTTTGATGGTCAGAAAGACCAAAAGGTGTTTGATGGTCAGGATGACCCTGCAAAAGTACTGTAGAGGTACCCTACAGAGCAGTAAAGCTGCCACAAGAGAGCCAGGAGGCTGAATGTTATGTCTTTGGAGTGATGGTGAAAACCCCCTGCGTGGGAAGAACTATCTGTATGAACTTTGACTTGCTTTTAAATAAAAGTGGGCTGCAGTCCCCTAAAAATACAGTTTTGGACTGGTGCAACTCATTGTAAACGCACCTACCGCTTGAGTTTCATCTAAGGTGACCAGATTTTTAAATTGAAATCCGGGGACATCTTTTTTTTTTTTTTTTACTAGTAATGGCGGCAATCAGCGACTCTCTGCCCGTCGCCACTGCCCGCTTCACAGCCTGTCAAGTCTTACTCTCCAGGCCCTGACTACTACTGGGTGGGGAGAAGGAGGAAGATCACTCCGCCAGGGAAGGCAAGGAGATAAACAGGCAGGCGGCTGGCCGAGACTTGAGCCAAGGCAGAAGAACATGTGAGCGGAGCTGAATGGGCATGCGCCCGAAACTTAAGAAATATTCCCTCCGCTCCGACCAGCACATGATCATCATAAAGGGGCACAGATAATGGAAAAGAATACACCCCCCTAAGCTAGTAGGTGCGGTGGAGCGGGGGGTGCAATTCAGATTTTTTTTTTTTTTTATTCTGCACTGACTGTCTTTGAAATTGCCCCAGCCCCTGTTCAAATCTAATCCGGGGACAAAACTGGGGACAGATTTGGTCCGGGGACAGTGTCCTTAATCTGGGGACTGTCCCCTGAAACTGGGGATGTCTGGTCACCCCAGTTTAATCACCACAATCTCACACAGCAGTACAGTATAAGCCTCTTATCTCAGCATGTGTCTCCTAAAAAATAAAAAAATAAAAGAAGATTTTACAATAAAAAATCCTGTTATTTTATGGATATAATTTTGAACTGACATATATTAGTCTTGTTTCTCTTTTTTTGCAATTTTAATGTAACTCAGATGGTTTGAAGCTTTCTAATATAATAATGCAGTTTGACATAATGTCCATTGCTACGACCTCCCACCCACATAATAAAACTATGACATAGTCTTTATTTCTGGCTTGGAATAGCCTGGAATGTAATCAGTGCTCTTGCTGCAGGAAACAGGTCTTCCTCCAGCAGGATACATGGGATGGACAGTGGAGACAGCAGGTCGAGAACAGCCAATTTTCTAGAAAAGAAACAAATGACTGAACAAAAAAAAGAAGTAATAAATCTGATGCCTAATTTAGGATGTCATTTGTTTCCTGGTAATAGATATTTGGATGCTTTTTCAAACTATATCAGCTTTATCATTATTGTGTCAAGAACACAGCTTGCAGGGCTATAGCCTAATTATGATGTAACTTTTGAAACTGTCTCTATTTTTACTCTTTTGTTTCGTATTAGGCTGCACAAGAAAAATGCAGTCAATTTTCCAGGTGTAACTGATACATGAGGCTTGGTGCATAAACATTAGTGATGAGCCGAACACCCCCGGGTTCGGTTCGCACCAGAACCCGCGAACGGACCGAAAGTTCGTACGAACATTAGAACCCTATTAAATACAATGGATGCGAACGTTCGAATTCTAAAGTGCTAATTATAACAACTATTATGCATGTTATTGTCCTAAAAAGGGTTTGGGAACCCGGGTTCTGCACCAGGGGACATGTATCAATGCAAAAAGAAGTTTTAAAAACGGTCGTTTTTCGGGAGCAGTCATTTTAATGATGCATAAAGTGAAAAAAAAAAGTCAAATATTCCTTTAAATATCGTACCTGGGGGGTGTCTAAAGTATGCCTGTGAAGTGCCACGTGTTTCCCGTGTTTAGAACTGTCCCTGCACAAAATGACACTTCTAAAGGAAAAAAAAGCCATTTAAAACTTCTTGCGGCTTTAATGTAATGTCTGGTCCCGGTAATATGGATGAAAATCTTTAAGAAAAATGGCATAGCTACCCCATGACCCCCCCCCCCCCTACCCCAGCCCATTACCAGCCCCTTTGGGTCTTGTATGGATATTAAGGGGAACCCCGCACATAAAATAAAAAAGGCCCTATATACTCTGAACAGCCGTATACAGGCGGTGCATACAAGACAGGGACTGTAGGTTTGTTCTTATGTAGAATGTGTTTGTAATTTTGAACAGGTACATTGTTGAAGTGTAGCTCCAGCCCAAAAATCTATTTTTAAACTTTTTGGGAAACATAGGTAAGGGTTATCACCCCTGTAACATTTGTTTTGCTGTCTGTGCCCCTGTTCAGAACATTTCACCTCACTTTCCGTCCCAATGACAACTGTTTTTGAAATGTGGTGTTTTTCTTGAAACAAGGATTGCTGATAAAGCATCAGTACAGAGGAGACACCTTTCTCCCATATTTATTCTTACAGGAGAGAATTTTCCTTCCTAGGGGTAGATTTCCTCTCACTTCCTGTTGTCTTATTTCGTTTGCAAGTAGGAGTCGTTTGTAAGTTGGATGTTTGAAAGTAGGGACCTGCCGTATATACTCTGCAGAAATAGGCCCCTTAGTTGTTGGTGTTGGCACAACACTGTAAGCACTCACAGTTACTCTTGGTTGGTGCTGGAACGCCCTGCTGTCAACTATTATATCAGGAATTTTAATTACATAATTCTTGAACAGTGGTAGTAAAAATTGGGGCTTTGATGGTGGTGCTGGTGCCACAACACTGTAAGCCCTGACAGTTACTCTTGGTGGGTGCAGCAATGGGCCCTGCTGTGAATTATTAGATCAAGAATTGTAATTGCATGCCCCTGTTGAACAGGGGCTGAAAAATTGGGCTTTTCGTGGTGGTGGTGGTGGTGGTGGTGTTGCCACAACACTGTAAGCCCTCAGAGTTACTCTTGGTGGGTGCAGGAATGGGCCCTGCTGTGAATTATTAGATCAAGAATTGTAATTACATGCCCCTTTTGAACAGGGGCTGAAAAATTGGGCCTTTCGTGGTGGTGGTGGTGGTGGCGTTGCCACAACACTGTAAGCCCTCAGACTTACTCTTGGTGGGTGCAGGAATGGGCCCTGCTGTGAATTATTACATCAAGAATCGTAATTGCATGCCCCTGTTGAACAGGGGCTGAAAAATTGGGCCTTAGGCACTGGTGGCACAACACTACAACCCCTCACAGATACTGTACTTGGAGCACAGCAATGAGCCCTGTTGCAAAGTATTGCTTCAAAAATTGTAATGACACGCCCCTGTTAAACAGGGGCTGAAAAATTGGGCCTTAGGCACTGGTGGCGCAACACTACAACCCCTCACAGATACTGTACTTGGAGCACAGCAATGAGCCCTATGGCAAATTATTGCTAAAAAAATTGTAAGTACACGCCCCTGTAAAACAGGGGCTGAAAAATTGGGCCTTAGCCACTGGTGGCGGCACCCATAAACAAAAATGATCTTCCAAGCTATCATCATCAATCGTATCATTGAGGACTCGGAGGAGGAGGATAGCCAGTCAACATAACAGAACAGGCACTCAGCATCAGCATCAGTCTTGAAGGGACGTGACATGTTAAAATCAATTAGTCTGTTATATCAGCATCAGGTGTGTGGTAGCTGGTGGTGATCCAAGACTGGTTCATCTTGATGAAAGTCAGTCGATCAACCGAGTCGGTGGACAGGCGCACCCTGTGATCCGTGACAAATCCTCCAGCAGCACTGAATGTGCGTTCCGAAAGAACGCTGGATGCAGGACAGGCCAGTAGCTCAATTGCATACTGTGCAAGCTCTGGCCAGTGATCCATCCTCAAGACCCAGTAAGCCAGAGGATTTTCGGTGGGGAAGGTGTCCAAGTCTGACCTTGCCCCTAGATATTCCTGCACCATGTTTATCAGACGCTGGCGATGGTTGCTGGAACCAATCATACTTTGGGGCTGCGGACTAAAGAATTGTCTGAACGCATCGGTCAGACGGCCACCTTCCCCACCGCTCCTTCTTTGACTGGCCGAAGCCTCAGCAACTCGTTGTCCTGGACCAGGAGTTTGTAACCTCCCAGTCTCTGGGAACGCGTTGCACAGACCTTTCTGCAAGGCCTCCCGGAGTTGTCTCATCCTCTGCTCCCTCTGCGACGGTAACATAAGGTCCGCAACCTTACCCTTGTACCGTGGATCAAGGAGAGTGGCCAGCCAGTAATGGTCCCTCTCCTTGATCCGAAGAATACGAGGATCCTTCTGCAGACTTTGCAGGATCAGGGAGGCCATGCAGCGTAGGTTTGCTGAGGCATTCGCTCCGGAGTCCTCTGGGTCACTAAGGACGACATGATCCGCAGTCACCTCCTCCCAGCCACGTACAAGTCCACTGGTTTCTTGGGACTGTAAATCATCCCTAAAAGACTGCTGCTGATGATGCTGAGTGCCAGCCTCCACCTCCATGCTGACACAATCCTCCTCCTCCTCCTCCTCCTCCTCCTCCTCCTCTTCCTGTGCGATGGGTGGGACAGAAGGAACACTGTCTGGGTAAAGGGGGCCTTGAGAGGCAAGGAAGTCCTCCTCTTCCTGCCTCTGTTCTGCCTCAAGTGCCCTGTCCATTATTCCACGCAGCGTGTGCTCCAACAGGTGGACAAGAGGTACAGTGTCACTGATGCATGCACTGTCACTGCTCACCATCCTCGTGGCCTCCTCAAATGGTGCCAGGACAGTGCATGCATCCCTGATCATGCCCCACTGGCGTGGAGAAAAAAAACCAAGCTCCCCTGACCCTGTCCTGGTGCCGTAGTCGCACAGGTACTCATTGATGGCCCTCTGCTGCGTGTGCAGCCGCTGCAGCATGGCCAACGTTGAGTTCCACCTGGTGGGCATGTCACATATAAGGCGGTTCTTGGGCAGGTTCAACTCCTTTTGCAGCTCAGCCAGGCGAGCACTGGCATTATAAGATCTGCGGAAATGCACACAGACTTTCCTGGCCTGCCTCAGGACATCCTGTAAGCCCGGGTACCTGCCCAAGAACCGCTGCACCACCAGGTTAAGGACGTGAGCCACACAGGGCACATGGGTCAGTTGTCCCTGTCGGAGGGCGGAGAGGAGGTTGGTGCCATTGTCGCAAACCACCATTCCTGGCTTAAGCTGGCGTGGCGTCAACCACCTCTCGGCCTGGCCCTGCAGAGCAGACAGGACCTCTGCCCCAGTGTGGCTTCTGTCCCCCAAACACACCAGCGCAAGCACGGCATGGCATCTTTTTGCCTGCGTACTTGCGTAGCCCTGTGAACGGCTACGGAGCACCGCTGGTTCATAGGACAAACCACAGGAAGAGGCCATGGAGGAAGAAGAAGAGGAGGGGGTGGAGGAGAGAGGTGTGTCACAACCAGTAGTAGCATTTTGGAGGCGTGGCGGTGGGACAACCTCCAACACTACTGCACCTTGTCCTGCATCCTTCCCAGCTGCCAAAAGAGTGACCCAATGGGCCGTGAAAGAAAGGTAACGTCCCTGTCCATGCCTGCTGGACCATGAGTCAGCGGTAATATGCACCTTACCGCTGACCGCCCTGTCCAGCGAGGCCAAGACATTGCCTTCCACATGCCGGTAGAGAGCCGGAATAGCCTTCCGTGAGAAAAAGTGGCGTTTGGGAACCTGCCACTGAGGAACCGCACATTGCACAAACTCACGGAAGGGGGCCGAGTCTACCAACTGAAAAGGCAGCAGTTGAAGCGCTAGCAATTTAGCCAAGCTAGCATTCAACCGCTGGGCATGTGGATGGCTGGGAGTGAACTTCTTTCGACGGTCCAGCAGCTGGGGCAGGGAAATTTGCCTGCTAGAATCGGACGTCGGTGTACTGCTAGCAGAGTGGCCGCAAGTACTTGGCTGTGACACGCCTAATTCTACACCTTCATTCCTCTCAGTGCATGTTTCAGAGAGGACTGAAGTTATAGTGGGGTTGGAGATCCCAGCTGATGCGGTGCAAGGAGAGGTCCGCTTTGTTCTTTGGTGTGGGTCTTTGAGGCAGGCTTGCCAACGAGCTGCATGGCAGGTCAACATATGTCTGGTCAGGCATGTGGTACCCAAGCGGCTGATGTTTTGGCCACGCGATATACGCTTGAGACATATGTTGCAAACAGCAGCTGTGCGATCTGATGCACTAGCCTCAAAAAAGGCCCACACCAAGGAACTTTTTGAATGACGGGCAGAGGCAGCGCCCTGCACAGGCGGAGCTCTGCGGTGTGATTCCGTCGGTGTACTGCCCTTACGCTGGCCACCAAAGGGCATCCTGTCTCGTTGGAGATGTGCCTCCTCCTCATCCTCCTCCTCCTCTCTCCTATTAGGCACCCACGTGGAGTCAGTGACCTCATCATCCCCTCCCTCCTCATCACTGGAGCCAATCTGGCAGTATGCTGCAGCTGCTGGAACATGACTGCCAGATTGGTGTCCTTCTTGAGCATCCCCTCTGTCTGCTCTCACCCTACTGCCTTCCTGTAGCTGGGTTTCATCATCAGACCCTTCGAAACGCTGGGCATCCTCCTGGAGCATGTACCCAACACTGTGCTCAAACAGTTCGGGGGACTCCTCAGGAGGAGGACATGGTGGGTCTAGGGAAGGAGTGACTGATGATGAGTCTGACATTGATACCAGGGAAGAGGACGCTTTGGCAGCTGCTTTGCCAGTACCCTGAGCCTGGGTGAGAGAGGATGAGGAGGAGGAGGAGGGCTTGGTCATCCACTCTACCAAGTCTTCGGCATGATGTGGCTCAACATGTCCAGCTGCCGAAAAGAAGGACAAGCGTGTCCCATGGCCATGTGCTGATGACAATGCACTGCGTCCACGACCAGCACTGTTGCCCCCAGACACAGTGCCTGCTTGCCCTCTTTTATTGCCCCCTTGACTGTCTGCCTCTCCTTGTTTGCCTTCCAGACATTCTAATAGATGGCCTGCAGGGAGATGGGAAAAAAGCAATAAGGGCTACCTTCAGGTGTCCTTCCAGGTCCCTGGAAACAAGGACTTGCACAGTGAAAGAAACTGACACTCTCCCTACCTACAGTTTTCTGTCCCTAGAAAAAAATGTTTTTTTTAAGCACAATATAGCACAAGGAGAATTCACTCACTGTCCTTCCAGGTCCCTAGAAACAAGGACTTGCACAGTGAAAGAAACTGACACTCTCCCTACCTACAGTTTTCTGTCCCTAGAAAAAATGTTTTTTTTAAGCACAATATAGCACAAGGAGAATTCACTCACTGTCCTTCCAGGTCCCTGGAAACAAGGACTTGCACAGTGAAAGAAACTGACACTCTCCCTACCTACAGTTTTCTGTCCCTAGAAAAAAATGTTTTTTTTAAGCACAATATAGCACAAGGAGAATTCACTCACTGTCCTTCCAGGTCCCTGGAAACAAGGACTTGCACAGTGAAAGAAACTGACACTCTCCCTACCTACAGTTTTCTGTCCCTAGAAAAAATGTTTTTTTTAAGCACAATATAGCACAAGGAGAATTCACTCACTGTCCTTCCAGGTCCCTGGAAACAAGGACTTGCACAGTGAAAGAAACTGACACTCTCCCTACCTACAGTTTTCTGTCCCTAGAAAAAAATGTTTTTTTTAAGCACAATATAGCACAAGGAGAATTCACTCACTGTCCTCCCAGGTCCCTGGAAACAAGGACTTGCACAGTGAAAGAAACTGACACTCTCCCTACCTACAGTTTTCTGTCCCTAGAAAAAATGTTTTTTTTAAGCACAATATAGCACAAGGAGAATTCACTCACTGTCCTTCCAGGTCCCTGGAAACAAGGACTTGCACAGTGAAAGAAACTGACACTCTCCCTACCTACAGTTTTCTGTCCCTAGAAAAAAAGTTTTTTTTAAGCACAATATAGCACAAGGAGAATTCACTCACTGTCCTTCCAGGTCCCTGGAAACAAGGACTTGCACAGTGAAAGAAACTGACACTCTCCCTACCTACAGTTTTCTGTCCCTAGAAAAAATGTTTTTTTTAAGCACAATATAGCACAAGGAGAATTCACTCACTGTCCTTCCAGGTCCCTGGAAACAAGGACTTGCACAGTGAAAGAAACTGACACTCTCCCTACCTACAGTTTTCTGTCCCTAGAAAAAATGTTTTTTTTAAGCACAATATAGCACAAGGAGAATTCACTCACTGTCCTTCCAGGTCCCTGGAAACAAGGACTTGCACAGTGAAAGAAACTGACACTCTCCCTACCTACAGTTTTCTGTCCCTAGAAAAAATGTTTTTTTTAAGCACAATATAGCACAAGGAGAATTCACTCACTGTCCTTCCAGGTCCCTGGAAACAAGGACTTGCACAGTGAAAGAAACTGACACTCTCCCTACCTACAGTTTTCTGTCCCTAGAAAAAATGTTTTTTTTAAGCACAATATAGCACAAGGAGAATTCACTCACTGTCCTTCCAGGTCCCTGGAAACAAGGACTTGCACAGTGAAAGAAACTGACACTCTCCCTACCTACAGTTTTCTGTCCCTAGAAAAAATGTTTTTTTTAAGCACAATATAGCACAAGGAGAATTCACTCACTGTCCTTCCAGGTCCCTGGAAACAAGGACTTGCACAGTGAAAGAAACTGACACTCTCCCTACCTACAGTTTTCTGTCCCTAGAAAAAATGTTTTTTTTAAGCACAATATAGCACAAGGAGAATTCACTCACTGTCCTTCCAGGTCCCTAGAAACAAGGACTTGCACAGTGAAAGAAACTGACACTCTCCCTACCTACAGTTTTCTGTCCCTAGAAAAAATGTTTTTGTTAAGCACAATATAGCACAAGGAGAATTCACTCACTGTCCTTCCAGGTCCCTGGAAACAAGGACTTGCACAGTGAAAGAAACTGACACTCTCCCTACCTACAGTTTTCTGTCCCTAGAAAAAATGTTTTTTTTAAGCACAATATAGCACAAGGAGAATTCACTCACTGTCCTTCCAGGTCCCTAGAAACAAGGACTTGCACAGTGAAAGAAACTGACACTCTCCCTACCTACAGTTTTCTGTCCCTAGAAAAAATGTTTTTTTTAAGCACACTATAGCACAAGCACAAAACACACTGACACTCTCCCTACCTATCCTTCTCTTTCCCTAAACTAAAGGAATCCAGGTTAAGCAAGAAAGAAATAAAAGTCACTGTCCCTGCCTATGCTGCTCTATCCTTGCTCCGGAACACACTACACTAGGCCGCCGTGCTGGCGGCCTTTTATAGTGTGGGGCGTGTACTAAACACCCTCAGCAATAATTGGCCACAGGCATCCTGCCTGTGGCCAATCATTGCTCTCCTCGCTGCCGGCGCTGTGATTGGCCAAGCATGCGGGGTCACAGTGCATGCTTGGCCAATCACAGCGCCTGGATGACACTGCGATGGCGTAGTGCATTGTGGGCCGTTCGCGTCACTCGAATTTGGCGCGAACGGCCCAAATCGTTCGATCTTCGTCGAACGATCGAACAGCCGATGTTCGAGTCGAACGTATGTTCGACTCGAACACGAAGCTCATCCCTAATAAACATTTTGTGCCCAATTGATTTTTTATTACGAGGGTGCTTGAAAATGCATTTACATGCATTTTTTTAGGCACTCCCACTTGAAGGCTAATGTGACCGTTTTTTCCGACGGGAAAACTGCGATGGGATAGGAAAGAGCCCTGGACTGCCGCACTCTGTATAAACGATTTATTTTCAAAATTCCAAAATTAAAATCCAAAGTTAATACATGGGTTCAAAAGTCTAAAAACAAGCAAAAACAGAAAACTGACATGTAGGGGTGGATAGCTGATGCGTTTCACATCAAAGATAGATGCTTACTCATAGCCGCGGGAAAACTGCGATGAGAGCTTTTGGCCGGGAATCCCGGCCATGTGTATGCTCCATCGCAGTTTTTCCGACCGCAAAACTACTGGACAAAAAAAGAGAGCAGGATCTCTTTTTTCCCATCAGGAAAAAATCCTAGCGGGAAAACCGTTCGTCTGTATGCTTTTCCGACGGGAAAAAAACGTGCATGCTCGGAAGCATAGAACTTCAGTTGTCGGCTCGTCATAGTCTTTTACTTCACCGCGTTCTTGGCAGTCAAAAGTTCACAGGACTTTTGTGTGACCGTGTGTATGCAAGGCAGGCTTGAGAGGAATTCTGTCGGGAAAACCATCAGTTTTTTATCCGATGGGAAAACTAGTCATGTGTGAGAGGCATAACGGGCCAAAACTGCCCAAATCTGCCTCAAAGGAAGCTCCTGTACTTTTTTTTTAATAACAGGTGCCTGGGCACTCAAATTTGAACAGTCACCATTTAAAACATTGGGATTTTTAAAGTTAAACATTTTGTAGCATTAAGCTTCGAAGTGTTCAGATGTGAATAGGGCCTTAATAGAGAAGTATGGCCAAAGCTCTGTAGGCCATACTTCTCGTGTGGGTCACAGGAGTGCACCTATTTCTGCACTTCTGTGACCCATACCCCACTGGGCCCCTTCACACCTACTACATTAGTGTGTTGCACAGCTATGCATTTTAAATTAAACCCATATCCTGTGGGTTTGGTGCACCTTTTGAAAGCGCACAAAAATTCCTGAATGCAGGAGTTTTGGTGCACTTTCAGAAAGAGCACCACACCTGCAGGATATGATTGAAGTTTATGGCAAAGCACAGCTAATCTGCAGGAAAATTGCAGGTGCACTAGGCTGCACTCACTGTGCAGGTAAACCGAAGCACATCAGTGTGAAAGCAGCCTTATAGGGGGCTCAGGACAGCAAGGGCTTGTTTACATTTGCAGTTTGGGGGTGGGAAAATGCCATAGTTGAGACGTGTTTTTACTACAACTATTAGTGTAGCATCAGGGGTCACAATCGCGACCTTGCCCCATGCTCCAGGAGGTCCATGCAGCCTCCTTGTCACATTCTGTATTACACGTTGACAAGAAGGGCAGCATACACAGGAAGCGATCCTCTTCATTTTCCTCCTGCAACTGCTGAAATCCGGCTTCTCCTCCTCTCCCTCCCACTGGCATTTAGCATCTGCAGGAGGAAAATGTTTAAATGTTCATTGCGGCCCTCGATCAGTTTCCAAATCACTTAATTGGCCTTCTCTCTTCAAAAGGTGGATAACCGTGGCTTGGACTATACTGGAAGTATCAGAGCAAACTTGTTCTTCCTACATGTTTTGTGAGAACGGCCTTTTACTGTTCCATGTTGCAATCTATATTTTTTCTCAGTTATGATTATATTACCTGAACATAAAATGAGGGAAATTAATGGTTGTTATATTTTATTCGTTTTTGCATACACATTCAGATTTCACCCTCTGTTAATGGGCCACACTTCATACAAAATCTCTATTCTAGAAAACACACAATTTTCTTAGAAATAATAATTTTACATAAAACAGTAGAATTGCTTTTCAGATTATTATGCCGCGTACACACGACCGTTTTTAATGTCATTGAAAAAAACTTCATTTTTCTAGACGTGATTCTTCTCAAGCCTGCCTTGCCTACACACTATCGTGAAAAAAAATGCTTGAGTAAAGCGCGGTGACGTACAACACGTACGACGGCACTATAAAGGGGAAGTTCCATTTGGATGGTGCCACCCTTTGGGCTGCTTTTGCTGATCCTCGTGTTAGTAAAGTTTGTTGAGAGACGATTCGTGCTTTTCAGTTCATTACAGCGTGACGAATGTGCTATCTCCAATCCATTACGAACGCTAGTTTTACCAGAACGAGCGCTCCCATCTCATACTTGATTCTGAGCATGCGCATTTTTTTTCACGTCGTTAAAGCCTACACACGGCCGTTTTTCATGACGAGAAAAACGACGACGTGAAAAACTACGAGACAAATTAGAGCATGTTCCAATTTTTTCATGCCCATTTTTCACGTCGTGAAAAATGCTCTTAAGCCCACACACGATCATTTTTAATGACCATTTAAAAAAATGCAATTTTTCTCGTCATTAAAAACGGTCGTGTGTACGCGGCATTAGAATCATGTCAAAATGAAGGAACACTAGTGTCGTTTAACTGTTACAAAGAATTTAACAGAATATGTAAAAAGGAAATCAAGGATGCAAAAATTCAAAACGAACGACAGATTGCAAAAAATAGTAGGACAAACCCCAAAAAATTCTTCAAATATATTAAAGCGGAGCTCCACCCTAAAGTGGAACTTCCGTTCATCGAAACCCTCCCCCCCTCCGGTGTCACAATTGACACCTTTCAGGGGGAGGGGGGTGCAGATACCTGTCTAAGACAGGTATTTGCATCCACTTCCGGGAGTCCTCTCTGTGGGAAATCTGCGGGAAGTACGTCACTTCCCGCAGAATACCCGTTGTGTTCTGGGAGACACTTGGCTCCCAGAACACAGGGGGACCAGTCACAATGGCGCAGTGCGACTCGCGCATGCGCCGTAGGGAACCGGGCAGTGAAGCCGCAAGGCTTCACTTGCTGGTTCCCTCACCGAGGATGGCGGTGGGGGCAGCAGAGTGACGAGCGATTGCTCGTCCTCTGCTGCAGACGTCGCTGGACTCCAGGACAGGTAAGTGTCCTAATATTAAAAGTCAGCAGCTGCTGTAGCTGTAGCTGCTGGCTTTTAATAAAAAAATTTCGGCGGAGCTCCGCTTTAATAGTAAAAAGGTCAAGTCTGTGCATGTAGGCCCTTTACAAAATAATCTAGAGTGGGTGACTGGGGACAAATAGAAGGCTAATTTGTTAAATACTTTTTTCAGCCCTGTGTATGCAACGGAGCATAGGGCAGTTCATGTCCAAAATGGGTGTGGTAGTGACACAGCCCCAAATGATCCACCATGGCTCAAAAGTGATATGGTCCAGAAATATTTAGACAGAATAAAGGTGGATAAAGCACCTGGACCAGATGGCATACACCCACGGATCCTAAAAGAATTGAGCTCTGTAATTTCAAAGCCATTGTATCTAATTTTTAGGGACTCATTAATGACGGGAATAGTACCACTGGATTGGTGTAGGGCCAATGTGGTGCCTGTATTTAAAAAGGGAACAAAGTCTTTACCAAGTAACTATAGACCTGTTAGTTTAACTTCTATAGTTGGGAAGATACTGGGGAGATTAATAAAAGACCACATAGATGAGTTCTTGTTGGAAAAAAACAATTTAAGCAACAGACAGCATGTATTCATGAAAGACAGAAGTTGTCAAACAAACCTGATTTCTTTTTATGAAGAGGTAAGTAAAACCTTGGACAGAGGGGTGGCAGTGGACGTGGTATACTTGGATTTTGCAAAAGTGTTCGATACAGTTCCGCACACACGGCTCATGTCATGTGTAAGGTAAAGTCTACAGGATTGAAAATATCAGTGTGTAAATGGACAGAAAACTGTCTAAAAGACAGAATTCAGAGAGTAGTGGTTAATGATTCTTACTCTGAACGGTCTAAGGTTATCAGTGGTGTACCCCAAGGTTCAGTGTTAGGACCAGGGGCGGGCTGGGAGGGGGGGCAGGGTGGAGATTTCCCCCTAGGCCGCCGACATTATCTTTAAAACGGCCGCAGCGGCTGTCTGTTAATTTTATTTAAAAAATTCCAGGCTGTGATGGGCGGCCTCAGCGGCCTGTGTTAAGTCGGCCACGGGCCGCGGTGGCCGCTAATTGGCTAGCTGGCTGCAGCTGGCTGCTGCGTAGGCTGCGCTGCATTGTAGGAGCTGTAGTCCAGCCGCGCTAAAGCTAAGTAACTAATCAGCGCAGCGAACTACAACTCCCACCTCCCAGGAGCTAGAGCAGGTCGTGTGGCACATCAGGGGAGGGGACGCACAGCGTCACAACATGTGACTTGCAGAGCTTATGCAGAGCGTTGGTTTGAGCAGCTGCAGACAGTCGAGAAGAGGAGAAGTGACGTCCGGTGACAGAATCATCACCCCCCCCCCCCCGAAGAGGTGCAAGGCAAGGACCTGGCTTTCTGAAACACACAGCCCTCCCTCCCCAGCCTGAAGTAAGGTATGATGAGAAGATCATGAAATTACCCCTGTTGTGATAAAAGTTTGGCAGTGGCGGCTTGTGGGCAATCAACTAACCCCCCCTCATCCAGCACCCCCCCCAGCGGCCTCATCCAGCACCCCCCAGCGGACTCATCCAGCAAGCCCCCCTCATTCAGCAATCCCCCCTGCCAGCCAACCCCCCCGTGGACTCATCCAGCAACTCCCCCAGCGTTCTCACCCAGCAACCCCCCCAGCGGACTCATGCAGCAAGCCCCCCTCACTCAGCAATCCCCCCTGCCATCCAACCCCACCCGCAGACTCATCCAGCAACCCCCGAGCAGGCTCATCCAGCAACCCTCCCCAGCGGACTCATCCAGCAAGCCCCCCTCATTCAGCAATCCCCCCTGCCAGCCAACCCCTCCACGGACTCATACAGCAACCCCCCCAGCGGGCTCATCCAGCAACCCCTCCCAGCAGGCTCATACAGCAACCCCCCCCAGCGGGCTTACCCAGCACCCCCCCCCAGCGGACTCATCCAGCAATCCCCCCTCATTCAGCAATCCCCCCTGCCAGCCAACCCCCCCACGGACTCATCCAGCAACCCCCCCCAGCGGGCTCATCCAGCAACCCCCCCCAGCAGGCTCATCCAGCAACCCCCCCAGCGGGCTCATCCAGCACCCTCCCCCCCAGCAGGCTCATCCGGCACCCTCCCCCCCAGCGGGCTCACCCAGCAAGCCCCCCTCATTCAGCAATCCCCCCTGCCAGCCAACCCCCTGTGGACTCATCCAGCAAGCCCCCCTCACTCAGCAATCCCCCCTGCCAGCCAACCCCCCCACGGACTCATCCAGCAACCCCCCCCCAGCGGGCTCATCCAGCAACCCCCCCAGCAGGCTTATCCAGCAATCCAGCAACCCCCCCAGCGGGCTCATCCAGCACCCTCCCCCCCAGAGGGCTCATCAGGCACCCTCACCCCCAGCGGGCTCACCCAGCAAGCCCCCCTCATTCAGCAATCCCCCCTGCCAGCCAACCCCCCCGCGGACTCATCCAGCAAGCCCCCCTCACTCAGAAATCCCCCCTGCCAGCCAACCCTCCCAGCGGGCTCATCCAGCAACCCCCCCCAGCGGGCTCATCCAGCAACCCCCCCCCCAGTGGACTCATCCAGCAACCCCCCTCATCCAGCAACCTCCCGCCATCGGACTGATCCAGCAACCCCCCCCCCCCGCCAGCGGACTCATGAAGCAACGCACACCCCCCCTGTGCACAGATGCACATAGCCACCCCGACCCCCCCCCATCTGGTCAGCGGAGCAAACTGATCCAGGAGAACCCCCGCCCACTGTCTGCCTTGCACTTACCCCATCTTAGTGGCAGGTCAATTGCAGCAATATGTGTCCCGGGAGCTGCTCTGTTTCCTCTAATAGAGACACCGTGCGTCTCTTCTCTCCTCCTTGCAAGGCGTCCAGTAGGATCACCTGAACTGTCAGCCAATCGGGTGATGGGTACAAGACCCGCTACCCGATTGGCTGGGAGGAGGATCAGTGTTGCAACAGCGAATATTCATTCGCTGCTGCAACACATCTGGGTGGGCTCCGGTCACACTCTCTGCGCTCCGAGCCCACCCTATTTTGGGCACTGTCTGCACTGGTAAGTCTGCACTGATGGGCACTGTCTGCACTAGTGGACACTAATCAGGCTGCGTTGATGGACACTGATGAGGCTTCACTGATGGGCACTGTCTGCACTGGTGAGGCTGCACTGATCAGGCTGCACTGATGGGCACTGTCTGCACTGGTGGGCACTAATCAGGCTGCGTTGATGGGTACTGATGAGGCTTCACTGATGGGCACGGTCTGCACTGGTGAGGCTACGTTGATGGGCACTGATTAGGCTGCGTTTATGGGCACTGATCAGGCTGCATTGATGGTTCAATGGGCCACTTGACTGGACTTGCCCCCCAGGCCTAAGGCTACCAGCCCTCCCCTGGTTGGGACCCTTACTTTTTAACATCTTTATAAATGATATTGGGTCTGGGATCAAAAGTAACATTTCTGTCTTTGCAGATGACACTAAGCTATGCAGAGGAATAACGTCCTTACAGGATGTCTCAAATTTACAAGTTGACCTCAATGCACTGTCTACTTGGGCGACTAAGTGGCAGATGAGGTTTAATGTTGATAAATGTAAAGTTATGCACTTAGGGGCTAAGAAAATGCATGCATCATACATACTAGAGGGAGTACAACTGGGGGAATCCATAGTGGAGAAGGATCTGGGGGTTTTGGTAGATCATAAGCTCAATAATAACATGCAATGCTGCGGTTTCCAAAGCGAGCAAAGTCATTTCTTGTATTAAGAGAGGTATGGACTCCAGAGAGAGAGAGAGAGAGATATCATTTTGCCCCTGTTTAAATCACTAGTAAGACCTCATCTGGAATATGCAGTTCAGTTTTTGGGCACCAGTTCTCAAAAATAATAATCGGGGAACTGGAGAAAGTGCAGAGAAGGGCAACCAAACTGATAAGAGCAGGGATCCTCAAACTACGGCCCTCCAGCTGTTGCGAAACTACAAATCCCATGACGCATTGTAAAACTCTGACATTTCCAGACATGACTAGGCATGATGGGAATTGTAGTTCCCGAACACCTGGAGGGCTGTAGTTTGAAGACCCCTGGATAAGAGGCATGGAGGAACTCAGCTATGAGGAAGGATTAGAGGAACTGAATTTATTCTCTCTTGAGAAGAGGAGAATAAGGGGGGATATGATTACCATGTACAAATATATAAGGGCTCCATATAGTGAACTTGGTGTTGAGTTATTCACTTTACGGTCAACACAAAAGACAAGGGGACACTGTTTACATCTAGAGGAAAAAAGATTTAATCTCCAAACGCGGAAAGGTTTCTTCACAGTAAGAGCTGTGAAAATGTGGAATAGACTCCCTCCAGAGGTGGTTCTGGCCAGCTCAGTAGATTGCTTTAAGAAAGGCCTGGATACTTTCCTAAATGTACATAATATAACTGAGTACTAACATTTATAGGTAAAGTTGATCCAGGGTAAATCCGATTGCCTCTCGGGGGATCAGGAAGGAATTTTTTCCCCTGCTGTAGCAAATTGGATCATGCTCTGCTGGGGTTTTTTGCCTTCCTCTGGATCAACTGTGGGTATAGAATTGGGTATATTGGATTGTACGATATTTTTTTTTTTATGGTTGAACTGGATGGACTTGTGTCTTTTTTCAACCTGACTAACTATGTAACTATGTAAGAGCTTTTCACCTTATCTTGCTTTCTAATGCCCTGTACACACGATGGATTTTTCCGTCGGAATTCCGATGAAGCTGACTTTCATCAGTCTTGCCTACACACCATCAGACCAAATTCCGACCGTCCAAAACGCGGTGACGTAAAACACTCTGACGAGCCGAGAAAAATTAATTTCAATGCTTCTGAGCATGCGTCGACTTGATTCTGAGCATGCGTGGGTTTTTTCACCGATGGAGTTCCCCACAGACGATCGGAATTTGCTATCGTTTTTTTTCCCATCTGTAAAATTTAAAACATGTTCTATTTTTTTACACCGATGGAAAAAGATAGGAAAAACCGATCGTGTGTACGCGGCATGAGGTTACCTTGACCTTAATGATGATTGGTTACAAACAGACCGCGTACCGAATTTCACAGTAACTGTGACCAAGAAAAAGACAATGATGCCTGCTGGATGTAGCATTTGGGCAAACTGAGCAAATTTTTTTAGGGTGCAAAAATGCACCCTTGGGTTTATTATCATTAACATTTTAACTGATGAAAGATACTTCACAAATGCAAAGCATAAAGGTCGTCCGGCAATTTCCTGCTTTCTGCAGTGTTAGCTTATGTCAAATGTACCTGAAGGTTCACTTGTGCTGCAAACAATAAGGAAACGGTTACATGTACCGGTAATTCTTTCTGAGTACCACTGGGTTACTGTAACCATAGAATGCTTTGTTTTCAGGGAACAGATGGGCCGTGAGTGCAAATACATCAATATCCTGTATGGGCTTAGAGATAATAAATGCAAATGATAACCGAGAAGGGCTCTATATATACATACTCTATGATCTGGTATCCTGAAAATGACTGACAAGAGCACCGTAACAAGCTCCGAGTCCTGAGCTGTTCACATTTCTGCCTATTGAAACATTGTCTTTTTACTAATATGTTGGGGCAGCTTATCTTTGACGCTATTCTTCTGCTTTAAATACCTCTTCCTTTTATGTTCCATTCGCCACAATCTTTTCACTTTAATAACACATCATAATCTCATTGCGATATGTTGGTCTCACAATATTTCTGCAGACTTTAGTCTATTACCCACTCTAACCAATTACAGTTTCAGACTATATTAAGCAATGTGACCTTCACACCACAGCTTTGGCCAAAAGACCCAGTTACATTTATGACCAACCCTTCTTCTCATCACTTCCCTGTTACAATCCTGCATCAGTATACAAATGTCAGATCTTTCAAGCATATCTTCTAACTCATTAAGCCTAGGTTCACAATGATGCGGTGCTGGATGAATACACTTGCAATGCAAGTTGATGTGGTTCAGATGGGATTCTAATGTGTTTTTCTTGCGATTTGGATTATCTCTCTCCTGCACTAGATGCACTAGGACATGGTCCAGGGGTGGGAGGTTAGGAAGAAAGCAAAGACTTGCAGAAAACATACTGGAATTGTGTTACTTTAGGACAGATGAGCATTCTGCATACGTTTCCATTCAAGTCTATGGGGCTAAAAATCACACTAAACTCACAAAGGACCTTTGTTAAAATCGCATTGGATTTGCACTGCATATATGTGAAAAGCCTCCACAGAAACTCATGTTATTTCACCTGTAATGCGATTCCATTCATTCTGGAACGCATCAGAATTCGCATTAGTGTTAACCAGGGCTAGGTGTAATGTGTTGCTCGGACTTGGAGGTAAACATCAAGCTTCCACTGCCAGTGCCACAATCAGATGGTTGAAGTGACAAACTTAGAGGAGGAGGCTACAGTAAAACATGGCTAAGATGTCCCATTGTTTACACCAGCCATAGACAGGTTGAATCTTGGCTGGTTCAGCAGGGACCGGCCTAGATTCGAACCGTGTGTCGGCAGGCTGAATGTACTAAGTTGGTCTATCGATCAACTTGCGTACAACTAGCCCGCCTGATTCACTTGTGATTATCGCTAGCGGCTGCCATAGACACTAGCAATAATCACTGTGCTCTCCCAGTGGGGATGGCTCCCACCCCCCCTCAGGAGCAGACAACTGCTCGGCAGGAGGGAACACCCTGTCAGCACTGTCTGTGTTGATGAGGGAATTGTGCAAATTTCTTTTCTGCAACCCATGTCGCACTGTGTATGTCAATTCTAGGTGCTATGCCAACAACTACACCTTATTTTAGATAACAACATTTCTTAAGCTGTCCCCCACACATCAGCCTGTACTGAAAATTGGGTGTCCGTTAGCCAAGACAAAAACTAGGAACAAATGTTTTAGCACCAACCTGTTTTACCTTCTGAGACATATAATACTTAGCTTGAAACAAATATAATTAAGAGTTTACTAACAAAAGATTGATTACATATTAACTAGGGCTCCAATTTAGGGAGAGATACTGAAGGCCTAAAGGATGGAGGGGTATGCAAAAGTATAAGCTCACATGGTAAAATAGACCATTAGAAGAACAAGTTGGTTAATGTTGATCTAATATTTACCGCATGACCAGTTTGAGCACAAATCCATTGGTTTCCTTAGGATGAAATAATGTAAAGTGCAAAGAATTATTTAGGGAGCAAATAAAATCAGTTACCACAATTGCTTACACTTTACAGCTGCCTTACCTGAAACCATTCAAGATTTAGTGCATTAACTTCTTCTAGAGACCTTCTTCAGGATTCAGCACAAAATGAAAAAAAAAACTTGTGCCTTTGGACTGCTTTTGGCAGTTTGTGACCCTCATGCTGTTAGGTATTTCCAGCTATAGTTCCATACAGTTTCAGACACCAGAAGAAGGAATTAAAGTGTTAGTAAACCGCAGCCTTCTAAATAAAAAAAAGAAAAGACAATGGCATAATGTACTAGTATGCATTGCATACTAGCCAGGGCTGGCCCAAGACATTGTGCTGCCTGGGCCCAAGAATGAAATGCTGCCCCCCCAAAAAAAATAACTATGCCCATCCAGCAAAAGAGACGTTTCCATAAAGCAAAGAGACAGCCCAATATATTCAGCAAGAGACATCCCATATATTCAGCAAAGAGACATGCCCCTTCTAGGGTGACCACGTGTCCCGGATTGCCCGGGACAGTCCCGCATTTTGCAGATCGGTCCCGGGCACCTTCATTCCAGGACAATACAGTGTCCCAGGCCAATCTGATGCCCCCAAAAAAGGCCGCCACGTGACCGCTTTACTCACCAACAGTACTTGTCCTGGCCGGGAATGCCTGGAGGAGCACAATCCCCGCCCCCTGCTTGTGATTGGAGAAATCATAAATCCCGCCTCTTGTGTCCAATCACTGTGCTGTGATTCGTTACAGCAAAAGCTGATTTTTGGGAAGGGAGGGTGTCCCTGAATGGTAGTTTGGAAATGTGGTCACCCTAGCCCCTTCCTGCAAAGAGTATTGTGTAGCACCACAAAAGCTCCCCCCTTTCTCTCCACTGCCACCGACCAGCTACGCTCTGATCCCAGCTCAGTGATGCAACATGCTGCAACAACAGCGCTGCAGTGGCGGCTAGGGTGACCACATTTCCAAACTGCCATTCAGAGATACCCCCCTTCCTTCCCAAAAAAAGATGAGGGGGGAGTGTAGTCTCGCTGACAGGGAATTTGGCAGCGGGTGATTTGTCGGGCAAATGGCTGGTGTTAGCACATAAATCATCCTAACATTATGATCGATATGGTGTCAGGATGATCAAATCACATTTATATTACTACATTGTAATATATAATGAAATAGTTTAACTCACCATAATGCAGAATCAGTGGAAGCCCTGAGCTTGTCATTTGCCACCATTGCTTGCCACCAGATGTAGCTTGTTGCTTGCCACCGTTGCCTGCCACAACATGCAGCGTGTCACTTGTCAACATTGCCTGTCACTTGTCACCATTGCCTGTCACCAGATGCAGCCTGTCACTTGTCACCATTGACTGTCACCAGATGCAGCCTGTCACTTGTCACCATTGACTGTCACCAGATGCAGCCTGTCACTAGATGCAGCCTGTCACTTGTCACCATTGACTGTCACCAGATGCAGCCTGTCACTTGTCACCAATGCCTGTCACCAGATGCAGCCTGTCACTTGTCACCATTGCCTGTCACCAGATGCAGCCTGTCACTTGTCATCAATGCCTGTCACCAGATGCAGCCTGTCACTTGTCACCGATGCCTGTTACCAGATGCAGCCTGTCACTTGTCACCGATGCCTGTCACCAGATACAGCCTGTCACTTGTCACCATTGCCTGTCTCCAGATGCAGCCTGTTACTTGTCACCAATGCCTGTCAATTGTCACCAATGCCTGTCACCAGATGCAGCCTGTCACTTGTCACCAATGCCTGTCACCAGATGCAGCCTGTCACTTGTCACTATTGCCTGTCACCAGATGCAGCCTGTCACTTGTCACCAATGCCTGTCACCAGATGCGGCCTGTCACTTGTCACTTTTGCCTGTCACCAGATGCAGCCTGTCACTTGTCAACAATGCCTGTCACCAGATGCAGCCTGTCACTTGTCACCATTGCCTGTCACCAGATGCAGCCTGTCACTTGTCACCAATGCCTGTCACCAGATGCAGCCTGTCACTTGTCGCCATTGCCTGTCACCAGATGCAGCCTGTCACTTGTCACTTATGCCTGTCACCAGATGCAGCCTGTCACTTGTCACGGATGCCTGTCACCAGACGCAGCCTGTCACTTGTCACCAATGCCTGTCACCAGATGCAGCCTGTCACTTGTCACCAATGCCTGTCACCAGATGCAGCCTGTCACTTGTCACCATTGACTGTCACCAGATGCAGCCTGTCACTCAGCCTGGCTCTCTCTCCCTCCCCTTCAGCTTGGCATGCTGGGGGCTGCAATTTCCCCCCTAGAATTGCAATGGGCCAGCCAAGTTTTTGCACTACATATCCCATAATCCTCTTTTTTCCTTTTTGTTTTTTTCCCTGGCCAATGGGAGAAAAAGGGGGAAGAAACATAGCAGTGGCTGTCCTGGGAACAGCAGCATGAGGAGAAGGAGGGGGGAGAAGAGCCCGCAGCTGCTCTCTCTCCACACACACAGAGCTCCGATCTCATGCTGTTCTGCTGCCTGCTAACAGAAGAGGGAATGGGCAGGAAACAACAGAGATAATGGCACCTCGAGGGAAGAGGAGGCAGGCAGCACTGATCCTCGCACCGCACGCCGCTCCTAACTTGCTGAGAGGAACACATACAGGGAGGAGGCTGGTGGAGCTAGCGGAGGAGGAGGAAGTTAAATCCTCCTCCGCAATGAATGGTGGGTCTCTCTCTCCTTACGTCACTGGTTGCTAGACACAAAGCGGTCCGCAGCTAGCAACCAGTTTGGGCAGGGAAGCAGGGGCCGCTGGTGACACCCTTGAAGTGCTTCTTGCCACTGCGGCCAGTGACAGCGGCGCCGGCGATGCAGTACAAGTATGACACTGCACAATAGATGGAGGGAACCCCAGGTCCTCAGGCAGTGCGCCCCTGTTGCCGCCCCTCTTAAAGTGCCGCCTGGGACCATGGTCCCACCGGGTCCCATGGTAGGGCCAGCCCTGATACTAGCACATTATGTAATGCTTACCATACAGCAAACCCCTTCAGTGGCTGACAGGGCTTCCATCTTCACCCAGTCTTCCTCTTCATGGAAATCATGACCACGGCGCAGAACTCTGAAGGGACAGCACAGGTATGCCGCTCCTTCAGAGCGCATGCGCTGGTGATTTCACCAGCTGCATGCAGTGTGAATATCTCCTAAACCGTGCAAGTTTAGGAGATATTCACTGTATCTAGAGGTAAGCCTTATTGTAGGCTTACCTCTAGGTACAAGTTTAAAAAAAAGACTTTACTACCACTTTAATGCCCCATACACACAATCGTTTTTCTTGCCATTTTTTTTCTTGCCGTTTTTCACGTCGTTTTTTTTCATGTTTCCTCTCAAGCCTGTCTTGCGTACACACGATCATTTTAAAAAACGATCAAGCAAAGCGCAGTGACGTATACCACGTACGACGGCTCTATAAAGGGGAAGTTCCGCTCAAATGGCGCCACCCTTCATGTTAGTAAAGTTTGTTGAGCAAGGTTTCGCGCTTTTCAGCCTTGTGCTTTTCAGTCCGTTACTGCGTGACGAATGTGCTATCTCCATTACGAACGCTAGTTTTACCAGAACGAGCGCTCCCGTCTCATACTTGATTCTGAGCATGCGCGTTTTTTTTCACGTCGTTAAAGCATACACACTATCGTTTTTCACGTCGTTAAAAAAAACGACATGAAAAACGACGTGAAAAAAGAGAGCATGTTCGAAATTTTTAATGGCCGTTTTTCACGTCGTTAAAAAAGCTCTGGAGCATACACACAATCATTTTTAATGGCCATTTTTAAAAATGGCATTTTTAACGGCATGAAAAACGATCGTGTGTATGGGGCATAAGGATATACATTAAAGTGGAAGTAAACCCATTGATTTTAACAGTTTCAAAAAGCAGTTACATTTCCGGCATGCCGGGAATGCTAACTGTCCCATTGGTTGTGCTCTCAACCAAACTGTCAAACCATCCAATGGCTGGTGTCATAACTGATCACATGTGCAGCATCATGGCAGTTGAAGATTAAACAGAGGCCAAGATGGCAGCTTCCATGCCTGAAAATGATAGGAGGGTTTACTTCCACTTTAACATGGCATACACAGTGCACCAAGGCAAAAAGTGGATTTGATCTATTGGGAGGGGTCATAGTTTAACAGGGGCAGCTTGTTTGATCCTGGTTCCATAGAGCTAAAGTCTGTAAAGGCTGTAGGTTCTTATTTTACATTTGAAACCTTTAAAATAAAAAGGTTGTATTTTAAATGTGGGGATAGGCATTTCTTTTTTTATACGTAAATTCTTTATTAAAGATTTTCTCAAGATTATACAAAGTACACACAAAAAAAAGTCATCCCCACATTTCCCACCTCCCCGTTCCCCTTTTTCCCACCCCCTTTGAAAGACAATGATTTTTATAGCGTTGGAGTCTATGGTGAGACATGGGTGACCTTCCTGTTGTTCCCTCTAGGACTTCATTCCCTCTCATTCCTTACACCCTTTCATCTATTCCCCATTTTCTCTTCATCCACTCCACAACATTCTCCATAGTCTTTCTCTAGGTTCTATTGGGTCACCTCTCTTCGTTTGAGTGCTTTTATACTCTGTTAGTTCTAAAGATCAATCCCTCTTGCTTCCCACCAGGGTTTCCAGATGTCATAGTATTTTTTTATAGCCCCTTGCTTTACATAAAGCGATTTTTCCATATGAATTACCACATTCATGCTGTTTACCCATTCTCTGCTGGACGGGGATGAGTCCGCTTGCCATCTCAGGGCAATCAATTTTCTTGCCTAGAATAAGCATCTTAGAACCGCGACCTGGGTGTTCCCTGGTTTTCCCGCTCCTTCCACTTGTCCCAGGAGACAGTACTTCTCTTCCAACTCTGTGGAAGTTTCGAACACCCGGTCAATGGTTCCTATTACCTCTGTCCAGTAGCGGAATAGCTTGGGGCATCTCCAAAACATATGGAGCATGTCCCCCTCCATATCCCCACACCTGGGGCAACTTGCATCCAATCTACGTCCAAACTGAAAAAGTTTACATGGGGTATAATAGGTTCTATATAGCAGAAAAAGATGTGACATCCTCTGACACCGACACCAATGGGGCGAGTTCCAAGATTCTGTTCCATTGTGTTTCGGGAATATTGCCCACATCTTTTCCCCAGTGTTCCCACATTTCTAATGCCATTCTTCGTCCTGACCCATCTTCTTAATATAGGTACCCTGGGCTGGTATATCTCCAATATACTTTTATTTTCCAAATACAAAAAATACAAAAAATTTATTTAAAGACAATATATTTATTATCCAATGGCTGGCCATTCTCTGTTTGTCATAGTTCCTGTTGGTTGGGTCCCATAGTTGCGCTTCCAAATGTGCAAGGACACGGCAGTATTGTGTTGGTAGCTTGAG
Source organism: Rana muscosa (assembly GCA_029206835.1). Taxonomy (NCBI): domain Eukaryota; kingdom Metazoa; phylum Chordata; class Amphibia; order Anura; family Ranidae; genus Rana; species Rana muscosa. The sequence continues at coordinate 846,943,691 of CM055121.1, forward strand.
TAAAGTGCAGAAGTAATCTCATTGGTCAGTGCATATTACAGATGACATAACAGTCAGAACTCATTGTAAGTCATTGTTGAAACAAACCAGACCTAGCACTGTTCTTGACCACCACTTTTACCTCTCTACAACGCTTTACACATCTGCTTCCCAAGTCTCACACAGAGGGGAAAACATGAGCTTTAGATGAGAACAGAATTGCCATAGGGAGGCTTGGCTGACTGCCAAGTGTGCTCACACCATCAATCCCAAATTATTGACTGGATAAACTAAAAAGCAGAAAATTTAAGCTGGACTTATCATACAGCAGATGTTCTGCTAAAGGGAAGTGTACAGGATATTTAACCCTCAATCAATGTCACTTCAGTAACATGAAGAAGCTCTTCTAATGCAAGTCTGCTTAAACATTTCTTTATTGACTGGTGCACTAATCATAGGTGCAAGTATGGATCACCAGTGCTCAGAGCTATTTGTTTTTGGCTACATACAACCAGTATTTAGAGAACAGATGAGAGAAGATAATTAGAAAATATATTTAGCTTCCCTAAGCAGATAAATCCACAATCAATGGCACTTAATGCAAATATGCAAATTATTGGTTATTTATCAGGTTTACTGCTTCCTACTATCTTCCATAAATAAATACAAATCAAATGATTTTGTAATGTGTTAGTGTAATTTAAGACAGTACACTACTTTGCGTCATTGAGAATATTCCACCATTTAGTTTTTATTCATCCTCCGATTTTTGATGTACAGTACAAGGCTGTCTTTCGTAGAAAAACCATTTGCTGTGAATAAAAAAGTACTGTAGTAAATATTACCTTAATTTACTCTGTGATAATGGATGTGCTAATGCAGGCTGAACATACAAGGGAAAATCCAATAAATCTTTCTGGTGTGATGTTAGCAACATCACCATTCTGCTGCATTGCATGATCAACAGCTTGGCAAATGCGTCATATATTCCAGTGTTTAGAGACTGGATCCATATTGCTGCTAAGAAAGGGAAGCATTTAGATAGGGATTCATTTTCATTGCTGGGTTAATCACCTATGAGGAACTGCACTTGGAGATAAATGTTTGTATATTAATGGCTATTGAATAAGAATTGTCATAAAGATGGAAGCAATTTTGTATGCGTGCCCAGCATACATTGATGTTAATTAAAAACAATACTTTTTGATATCTTTAGAATGGATAGCGCTACATAGCTACATAGTTACATAGTCTGAAGGAAATCCAGTACGTTCAAGCAAAAGAGAAAATAAGGTACCGGTAATTAAAAACCTTGCATCCTTAGAACCGTAGACATGCAGTTATTTAAAAAAAAGGCAAAAATCTCTAATACATCGTGGTCTGATTTGTCCTAACTGAGAAAAGAATCCTATGTGTTTCCAAATCCCTAAGGCATCCAGATATTTGTATAACATTCTACAGCAGCTTTTACTAAACTTTTTAACATGGAAAAATAGTTTAATAACTTTAATTTTGCTGAGAACCCCTTCTAAAATTACTTACATCCACAGCTCACAGATTAATATTGTGGTGGTGCCTCCGCTAGGGCCAACATGTTTCGACGTTGTAAAGAGGTTAGTATTGATTTTTTATTTATTTTTTACCTTAATTCTATGTGCCAACTAAATATGTAGTTATGGTTGATATCTCCATTATTTTAAATCTGAAATTCAGGCAAACCACTAAATACATACCTCCAAACTCTGTAAGATGGCAGAGAGGGACACATCATAGCACAAAGGCCATAGGCAAAAAACATGCCCCTGCCATATCTCCAGTAATCTCTCTATATGGACGTTAAGGCTTGGATTTTAAGATCTAGTGGACCCCTAATGTTTGTCCTCTTGATGTAAGCAGTTGATGTTTATGTGGGCATTATCCCTCCTGTGGATTATCTTTCTTTCTTTGTTATTCATATAATGAACTTGAGCACCCTGGTGACGTTCTATGCACCATCCAATGGTCTCCTAAGGAAGTCAGTGATTTGAGAAACATGTAGCGCTGTTCAAGCCGTATGAATATTCTATGATGGTTTTATTAGTAACACTCTGAAAGTGATGTTTTTAACAATGTTTATACTTTATTTCATTTTATAGAAATGTTTGCCATGATTTTGACACCTTAAAAATCCAGTTTTGGGGCACTATGCTCAATGTATGGTGGGAATGTGTCATAGAGGGCTAGCAAACCAGACTGTGTGACTGCACAGAGGAGACCAAACGGGTGTAAGTGAAAGTATAACAGTTTATTACGATAAGTGAACAGACAAATAACAACCTTCAACAGAACACAGTGCAGCATCCTAACCAAATAACAGTGACTATAGAAAATATATACAATAATGGGAGATACCGAAATCGTAGTGAAAGCCAGGCCAAGGTCATACACAAGGGGATGGAAGCAGATGGGTATGGACGGGAAACAGACAGGAACAGGGAGGGGACAGGTGGATTGGCTGCAGAGTAGGGATCCAAGAATCCAGGTAACAGGAGGACAAGGGACCGTGGTAATCAGGAGACAGGAGGCACAGAAACAGGATGGGTTAAAGATAGGGATCAGGTCGGATCGGGTCAGGCAGGATGCAGGTTCAAAGTCCAGATCACAGGTCCTAGGTCAGGGAGAGAGATACCAGGGCAAGGAGTGTTTGTACTTGATGGGTATTTAAGAAGGCTTGTGATTAGCTTCAGGTCACAGCTGAGCGCAGGAAGTGCTGCTTGCCCCACACTGCCGGACTACACCCGCTGGTGGACGCCGGTACTACAGCCCATGGATCAGGCATTACCACCAGCAGGTGAGATCCTCCAACAAAGATATTGGCTACAAGAGGACACCTGCTGGCGGACACTAGTACTGCAGTCCATAGGACCAACAGCACCACCAGCGGGTGAAGCCTTCCCTGCCAGAATGCCCGTGTGTTAGGACCTACTGGGGTAGGGGTTTTCCTGTGATTCGCAAAATAACTGGAATCGCAGCAGTTCAATGTCCTTCTATAGCTCTGCTGAATGATCTTCCGGAAGGCATACCGCGCCCTTTGAAAAGATTGATACAGTTTATGTTGCTAGTGGCTAAGATCACTTTTAACAGGTGTGTGGAAATCACCCACTGTCTCTATTCATTGCATGAAGCATAAAGTGTCCTGGATCATAATACATGAGAAGGTGGCTAGCACAATAAAGGACAAACAGGTCCTTTTCAAACAAACATGATAACCATGGGTGAAATATGTGCAGGTACCTCTTGCTCCCACACTTGGATAGTATATGAAGTCTGATGATGTCTGTGAGTCTTGGGTTTCCTCTTTCCTTTCCCTTTTGTTTCCTCCCTCTTCCCCCCCCCCTTTTTTTTTCCTCTTCTGGTTAATCTCTCCCTGTAGCTGGTTTTCGAGCTAGGTTATTTTGGAATTCTTTAAAGATTATTACGAATATGCAGAGTACGCCAATTTATTAGATATACCTGGGCTCATTTTGTATATTGATGGCTGAAGATTCCTATGGCCATACTATTGTCTGATGCAACCATGGCAGCCATGACCCTTTAGAGTTAGTCCGCCTCTCTGTTTATGTATCTTGTACTTTTACACACTAATGTTCTACAGTATATACAGTGCTTTTCTTCTGTGCCCTGTACATGTCCTTCGAAGTGTGGCTGCTGCGGAATTAGTTTTTTGATCTCTGTAAACTTTTCTATTGAAAATATATAATAAAATCCTTTGAACTAAAAATCTTTTTTTTTTTTTTGCTCTTTTTTATTTGAATATATCTGGTGGGATGTGGTTCATCTGATCCCCAGGTTCCCGACTTTTTACATTGTATATCTCCAGTAATATTGACCATAATTAGTTTTTTCAACAATGTGTTTCCTTTATTTTGACTTTAAAAAATAACGAATTACGGTATATAAGTTAAAGTTTTAGTGCAGTAAAACACTTCATAGTTAAAAAAAATACATGGTTTATGAAGTGTCTATGCCTCAAACCAAAAAGGGGTACAACTGAGGAAGAAAGATGGACAGAAGCATTTGGTTCCAAGAGAAGAACAGGTCCTTCTAATGAGGGACAGTTTGGAGTTATGCTAAATATACAAATGATATACACATATGTTCACTGCCTTCTCTGCCAAAGGATTTGCAGTTCTGCCCAGTTACTTTTGTAATTTGTGCGCATCTGCCAGATTGAACAGCCAAAAGGTCCTACCATCTCAAGCACCTGGCCTAATTTATTGTCTCCCAGCTTCGGAACATGCCAAAAAATGTCAAATAAGAGAGCTTCATAGTTTACATGGTAATAACCCCCCCCCCCCCCAAAAAAAAAATGTATTAAATTGCATCTCACCAATTCTTAGATGTGGAGGATGCATTCATTATCTTTTTTTTTTTTTCTTTTTCCTTTATTTTCACCTGTTGATCTGGCCAGTTGATCTGTTATTTTTCTTCCTTAACAGTCAAGCTGTCGAGACAAACTAGCAGCTATGGAGTTAAGACAACCCATTTGCCACTGACATGGGTTACTTACAATTATCAGCTTTTTATTTATTTATGTAAATCCTTTATCCCAAAAGATATCAAATTGTAATGCCCTGTACACACGATCGTTTTTTCCGATGAAAAAAGTCCAATGGACTTTCTTCATCGGAAAAAACGATTGTGTGTAGGCCCCATCGGACTTTTTTCCATCGGTGTAAAAAAATAGAACCTTTTTTAAAAATTTTCCGATGGAAAAAAAAACGATAGGAAATTCCGATCGTCTGTGTGGAACTCCAACGGAGAAAAAAACCCATGCATGCTCAGAATCAAGTCGACGCATGCTTAGAAGCATTGAACTTCATTTTTCTCGGCTCGTCTGAGTGTTTCACGTCACCGAGTTTTGGACGGTCGGAATTTTGTCTGATGGTGTGTAGGCAAGACTGATGGAAGTCAGCTTCATCGGAATTCCGACAGAAAATTCCATCGAATTTTATTCCATCGGAAATCCGATCGTGTGTACAGGGCATAACTGTAACTGTTTAAAGCTGGAGTTCATCTTCAGTTTGTTAGTCAAGTTCATCTAACTCTGCCAGTCTTAAGGCTCGTACACACGATCGGATGGCAGGGTTTTTGTCGGATAATCCGTCCGTTTGTGCGCTCCATCGGACAATTGTTGTCGGAATTTCCGACAACAAATGTGGGATAGCATGCTCTCAAATTTTCCGACAACAAATGTGTGCCGTCGGATTATCCGATTGTGTGTACACAAGTCCATCGGAATAAAATCCAAAGTACAAACACGCATGCTCACGAACCAATGCTAACCATAAGACAACATTAGCAGAAGTTGCCCAAAGTGTGGCGCTAAAGAGCAGAAAAACCACATAGTTTCGTGAATGATGGCTGAAAAGGTTCTGCTGTCTGTATGCAGAACAAGTTCACGGCCATAGCCCTTCGCACAAAATTCCACAGATTTGTCCGATGGAAATCCAATCGTGTGTACGAGGTTTAACACTCCCCTTTCCCTATACTGACAATGCTGCTATCCAAAGGTGTCTACTTCAGCCAAAATGGAGACACCCTAAGACAGGAAGTGTGTTACTGGTGGGATCAAAAGGTGAAATAAGTTTAGTATCCCAAACTAGCAGCAGGTTAAATAAATGCATACATGAAAACTTCCCCATTGAAAACATTTGTATGAAGTTGAATATGTGCCTGTAGAGCAGAGTTGCAAACATGTCAGCAATTGGACTTCTCATATTTTTATAAATTTCTTTTTATTTAACTTTTAAATGGGACAAAGTGCAGTACAAGTTAGCATATTTGCAAGATGCAGTACAAAATGTTATTTTTAGAAAGAAAATTCATATAAAACATTGTGTAGCGGGTATGTACTTTCCCGGGTGTAAATTTGAACTTGGCATCAGTGATGTGTAATTTCCTGCAGCCCAGTGGGTGGCGCTGCCGCCCTGGGCTGGGGTTGAATCATTGCTGTGTGCTGTGCCTCCTTTTTGTCCTCCCTCGGCAGCGGTATGGTGGGGCGGGGAACCCACCGTGCTTGCTGGGAGAGGGTATAAAGGGGCCGGCCATTTTTGTCACGGGGTCAGAGTCCCAAGCACCTTCAGCCTGCGGGCGGTGGTTCGTGTCGGTCCTCTGGGTGGCCTAGGCCTAGAGGACAATCGGAGGTCATGTTCCATCCCAGGCACCTTTAGCCTGGGGTGAGGTACTCGGATGGAGGTCCGGAGCTCAGTGCCCAACACTGAGTTCCGCGAGGGAAGGAGATCCTAGGGAACCCCAGGAGTGGGTACCCGAATCCGGAAGGCGCAATGGACCGGGGGGAGCTCCTCACTTGAAGACCCGGTGCAGCATATTGCCGGTGACAGGTGAGCCTCTCGACGGAGACCGCCTGGAAGGAAATCTACCCTCGTGCGGAGACCGTAACCCACTTTCAGGAAGGAAAGTGGAGAACTACATTGTGTCTGGGCCTACTCGCATCCACACCTCCTTTTCTGTTCTGTTTCTACCAAGGGAGTTCAACTGTTTGTGTTCATTCGAGAGGAATAAAGGAGTGTTGGACTTTAATGGTGTGGGGCTCATTTCCTAACAGACATTGTTCAAGGTGACTCTTGGAGGGAGGATCCAGGTGCACAACACTGACCCGAAGGTAATACAAGAACTTTGCTTATACCGCACTGACACCTGTGGTGGAAGCTAGGCGTGGTGTCCCCGCTCCCTCCCCTCTAAGATACCCCTAGACAAGAGAAAGACGAGACGAGAGAAAGAGGGGAGTGAGGAGGGCGCTACAATTGTATAACATTTTAAATAAACTATCACCATAAAGAAGGTATCTGTTTGTTCTCTTTGTGCTTCTGTATGGCTGGAGCAAAGTGCAGATCCAGTAATATTATATTAGTTTTATTACATGTACTTATATAATAGAGTACAGAGAAAAAGGGATACTCTGATGAAGAATTCAATGGTATTATAGTAAGCGTCCAAAAATTAGAGGAGAAAGTAAAGGTGGGCTGAGGGGATAGGAAAGACAGGGGAAATAGAGGTATCTACACCCTCTCCAGCATGATGTATTAGGCATCATGCTAGGTCCTCAAGAAAAAGTCATGATGTTCTATGGAAACCAAACTTTGTTGACTGTATTTATGGAGTCATTGAATCTTGCTATGAGGTATTCATTGTTATTATCATCATGGATACGTTTATATGGATCCATTTTAGACGGTTCTTTTGATTGGTGCTATTTTAGTGCAATGAAGCAATCTCGCTGCAGTCATAAGGCGTTTTAATAGTTTAGTGGAATATTTAGCCATACTGGGTATAGGTAAGCCTAAAGCCCCGTACACACGGTCGGACTTTTGGCCAACAAACTTCATTTTGAGCAAGTTGGACCAACAATCCGACCGTGTGTACGCTCCATCGGACAAACTTTTTTTGCTTATTTCTTGTTTTCATCGGACAAATGTTGGGTCTGCAAACGGACAAACTTTTGCCCAACAAAAGTCCGATGGAGCAAAGTCCGACCGTGTGTACAGAAAGCCATCGGACTTTTGTCCGATGGACAAAACAACTAATGTTAAAATCAACCAACAATAGCAGAAGTTGGCCAAAGGGTGGCGGTAAAGAGCAGAAAAGAGCAGAAAAACCACGTGATGTTGCAAAAAGTTTTGGGAAAGTTTGCATAAAAGTCTGAGCGTGTGTATGCTATGGGTGTTCCCGACCAACTCCGTTCGGACAAAAATCCACGGAAAAGTCCGATAGAAGTCCGACCGTGTTTACAGGGGCTTAAGAGGAAATAAACAGGATCCAAAAGGTACTGGCTGATCAAGGAGATTTCATACTTTGATCCTCAAAGGTCCCCTTTAATTTTATCATTAATGTGTAATGTGTCTGAACTCTCAGTGGCATACTCAGCAATATTTTGAACGTATGCAGAAATGAAGCACAATGTAATGGCTGCCCTTATGCATTAGTAGTGGTTTTATGATGGGAAGGGGTGACTACATGTGTGGTATCCAACACTGCTCTTCTAATGTGTCTTCAATATTCAATATGACCGACCACCATCACAGGCCTCTCACCCATTTTTGGAGAAACCCCACTAGTTGGTATCTGAGGGGAACTTCCTTTCTTTTTATTTTATACTATACTCTCAAACTCTGTGCTTGGGGGTGGGGAGCAGCCATTCGATTATGCTTTATTCGGCACAACTTGTGAGTATTCAATAATGCAATATGGGTATAAATACAAAGACAAACAATTAATATGAATTCAATTTTTGACAGCTTCACATATTCATATATGTGTTTATAATTGTATTAAATATACAGTATATATAGACTGAATTTTGGACCTCTGATTAGTTAAAACTCTGTAAACAGCTGTACCCCAGTCCAGTCCTAAAGAAGCAGATTTTGCCAGTGAAATACGTTGGCTGACTGAGAAATTGATTCTTAGGCATTATTGCTATGCATGTGGTATACAGTGTTTCATAAAATATGGTGTACAGAAGTGTATGTTGAAAAAATTAAACATATACACACACTTGTTTTGTTTTTTTTTTCAGTATGTATTGTATGTATGTCCACATATATTTTATTCAGTTTGTTAATAAAACTGTACTGATAGAGCCAAATTTTTTACTGACAGTTCAAAAAAATTGGCAAAATTACTGTTTTCAGAGCAGATATCAATATTTAAGCTACAAACGTGTACTCCACAAAGTTCCCCTTTACATCAGAGTCCACAGGGTTTCCCCCTTACAATGTAAGGGGGAACTCTGTGGACCCTGATGTAAAGGTGAAAACTGTAGACCCTGATGTAAAGGGGAATGCTGCAGACCATGATGTAATGGGAAACTCTGATGTAAAGGGGAATGCTGAAGACCGTGATGTAATAGGAAACTCTGGTGTAAAGGGGAATGCTGCGGACCATGATGTAAGGGGGAATGCCACCTCTATTGAGTCTACTCCAACAGAGTCCTCCAGGGACAGTTCTGACTTCCGGTGGGCAGCTCTCCCGCCTCCCTCACCTGACCCTGGCCCCCCACCCCCGGTCCTGGCTGCTGGCTGCCTGCCAGGTGGCGCCATGATGTCACTCCATGCCTGCCCCTCCCCCTGGCACCCGTGCCCAGCTGCAAAGTTCCAAAGATGGCAAAAAGCCTTTTTTTGCTTTTTACAGACAGCCACAGTCCCTAACAGACATTTACAGACAGCTTGTAAATCTGCTGATATTTACAAACTGTCCGTGAATTTATGGACGGTTGGCAGCCCTGATGGGATGGTAGTTTTGTAGGAACGAATCGTTCTAAGGTGCTCTTCTCCACTCTATTCTTGTACCGTACGTTCATAAAAAATATTAACCTTAAGGCCTCGTACACACGACCGATTTTCCCGTCCAAAACAGTCAAGAAAAGTGCCGCGAGAGTTTTTTTGTCTAGAAAAACGTTCGTGTGTATGGTTTTACGACGAGAAACTTGACGAGAATCTCGACGAGAAAATAGAGAACCTGCTCTCTATTTTCTCGTCAGGATTCCAGATTTCCTCGTCGTGTTTCTCGTCGGCCTGTTTTGTGACGAGAAAATGGTTCGTGTGTATGCTTTTACGACTCTTCCAAAAGCGCGCATGCTCACAAGCAACTATGAGACGGGAGCGCATCTTCTGGTAAAACAAGCCTTCATAATGGAGAGAGCACATTCGTCACGCTCATAAATATTTCATCGTTTAAATGTTCTGCATTGAAATCTTCGTTAGAATGTTACATTAATCAAAACGAGTGACCTTCTTTTGCTGCTGATATTCACACAGAGTTATGACTTATTTTTAACCTTTTTCATGCTGCTCTTTATAAGATTTATGTGTATTATATCGTGCAAGTTTTGAGGAATAATTTAAATGGTTAGATTTTTCAAAATGATGTTAATTATAATTTCTCAATGTTTTGATAGCGATCTCCCATTTAATTTTGGAATCTATATTATTAAAATTTCACACCATGTTTTTGTGCTAATCAGATTTAGTTATTCTTTTGGGGGGGTGATATCTGTGCCTTTTATTGTCAGTCAAATGTATCTGCTTACTCCAAAGCTTGTTTTTTTTTAGTTAAAAATACACATAGTCAAGTATGAACTTAAACAAAAAACACATTTATTCATGTTTATAAATTAAATAAAGAGAAGGCAGCGCTGGAGAAGCTGCTGCCATTTGTGCATCCCAGGGACCCCAGAGCACACAGCAACCCTGTGTGGACACTAAAATTGGGAGCTTGAGAAGGCCCACATTTCAGAACACAATCTGATGCTGGCCTCCCAGAGGTCAGGAACAGCAGCAGGTGAGATATATGTCCCAAGTGTGTGGTACTACAACAGGCTGCCTTCTGTCCGACCACAATGAAGCAAGGCCATCACTTCCTCTTCTTCCTGGCAACCTTCCCTGCAGCCTTTCCTGAAGCCTTTCCTGAAGCCTTTCCTGCAGCCTTTCCTGCAGCCTTCCTTCTTCGTTTGGCTGGAGGCTGGCCCACTGGAGGGGTACTCCTGTCAGGAGGAGGAGGTGGAGGTGTAGCAGAAGGGGGTGGGGCAGAAGAAGAAGGTGGAGGTGTAGCAGAAGGGGGTGGGGCAGAAGAAGAAGGTGGAGGTGTAGCAGAAGGGGGTGGGGCAGAAGGTGGAGGTGTAGCAGAAGGGGGTGGGGCAGAAGGTGGAGGTGTAGCAGAAGGGGGTGGGGCAGAAGGTGGAGGTGTAGCAGAAGGGGGTGGGGCAGAAGGTGGAGGTGTAGCAGAAGGGGGTGGGGCAGAAGGTGGAGGTGTAGCAGAAGGGGGTGGGGCAGAAGGTGGAGGTGTAGCAGAAGGGGGTGGGGCAGAAGGTGGAGGTGTAGCAGAAGGGGGTGGAGCAGAAGAGGAAGGTGGAGGTGGAGGTTGAGGTTGGGTCAGTTGGGCCACCTCACATATGGCGGTATTGGGGGTAATTTGCTCCATCACCCCCTTGTTGAGCAAGGTGATGAGCAGGGGCTCGCATAGGAGGCGTTGCTCCATGCTCATCACCTTGAACTTAGCCTCCACTAGGCCGGCAATGGCCTCTTCAGGGGATGTGGGCTCCTTGAGGGTGGCATGGGCCTCTTTAATAAGGGCCATTGCTGCCTCACTGGTGGTCCTGTCCCTCCTGCCTCTTTTGTGAAGCCGGATGGGAGGCACCTGGGATCTGGTGCTTCTCCTTTGCCCTGCCACCTCCTGTCTGCCACTGGGCCCTGCCACCTCCTGGCTGCCACTGGGCCCTGCCACCTCCTGGCTGCCACTGGGCCCTGCCACCTCCTGGCTGCCACTGGGCCCTTCCTCCTCCTGCCTGACAGTTTCCAGACCCTCCTCCTGGCTGATTTCATCCTGTGTATGAAAAAGGAACATAGTTTAATATGTTGGTTTAATCTTTGCATCAAACTTTGTAATCCTGATGGAAGCAATTAGAATGTAAATGCATAAATCCTTGCTTTAAATTTACCACTACATCAGCTTGACTATTTACCACACAATTAAGTGCAGAATAATGTCTACAGATCCTGATTTCACTTGTGGAATACAAAATAATGTATGTTTCTCATCCTGACATATTTGGGAAACATTAATTTTATCCCAATACATTTTCAGTTAATACTATACCTGGCTCCAGATGGACAAATCAGGATCATCCAGGATGGCTGCCTCCTCTTGCTCCAGAGAAGGCTCAGGTTGGCTGCAGGGAAGTCTGGGGGGAAGAGTGGAGAGTGATGGCCTTGTCTCAATGTGGTCATCCAGGAAGGACATCCTGCTGTAGTACCACAAAATCGGGACATAAACATCATCTGCTGCTGCTCCTGACCTCTGAGAAGCTAGCACCTTAGAGCGTTCAGTCCTGTAGGTACCTCTCAAGCTCCCAATTTTAGTGTCCACTTGTTTTGCTGTGGCTGTGGGCACCTTGGTATGCACAAATGGGAGCAGCTTCTCCAGCGCTGCTTTTCTCACCCCTTTTTTTTTATGGATGGGGTTTTTGGTCTCCCACAGAGCCGGCAGCTCCCTTACCCGGTCAATAAATTCCGCCAGGAACTCTTTGTCGCTAATAAAGACATTCATATTGTATCTGCAAGTAAAATAAATTATATTTAAATAATGTGAGACAAACAGTCTAACCTCCTTCACATCCTAGTCACCATATATATCCTCCACCAATCTCAAGACAGTATAGGCCAACAATTTTTACAAGTCTCACAAAATCACATACCTTCGTTCGCACGTCCGTCACTTGAACTCCTCTCTCCGCACACCGAACGTACTATAGTCACATGTGTGTTTGCTATATACACACCACGCATGCGTCAAAATTCGAACACGTCGCTCCGCACACGTCGCCCGCCCATGACGTTCTAACTAACATATTTTCCCCGCCCCTTCTCTTTCGGCGCGCAGACAGATATGGCGGAGTTACAGCAGGTGTCTGATAATTCCGCAACTAGCGAGGAGACAAGCCCGGAGACCGAGGACACGTCACGATCAAGGAGGAGATTCAAGGCATCGAATATGTCTTTGGCGGAGATGGCGGAGATGGTGGACATCTTGGTCAAGGCTGATTATGATGCCAAGCATGGGACGTATAGCAAACCAAATAGAAGGAAGGCCAAAATCCTCACTAAAGTTGTGAAGAGTCTGAGGGCGAAGTTCGGGGTGAAACGCTCAAATGAGCAGCTCAGAAAGAGGTGGTCAGACCTCAAACTGAGGGAGCCAGACCAGTTGAGGATCATAAAGGATGCTCGCTAAAAGTAAGTAAAATGACGACGTTTCTGCTATTAATCTTTTTAGAAACTGACATTTTTTTTTTTTTTTTTTATCATATTGGACTCCCTTCCAAAATGTAATATTTTGAACTAGGTTGGGCACAGTAATCGTTCATTACGTTACCGACACTTCGTTCGGCCACTATCCGCGGTTTTGGCTTATTTAAGAGCCACAAAAGTAATTAGACATCTGCCATTTTTGATCAAGTATTGTGGATAATTTTTAAGTCTAGATGATGTGTTTGTAAGGAGAATGAAATGCAAACTTTTATCAGTGTAAAGGAGAGGACACTCAGCAGCTGCTTCCACATCTGTACTTTGGAGCACTATAGTGTGGGCCACCAGACCCGCCTTTTTTGGGTGTCCCACACAGGTGCATCAGAGTTTATTTGTGGTGCCTTCATGTCCAAAAAATTACATCCAAATGTGAATACTAAACATAATTGGGGTCATAAATAATGCATTCTTCTTTAAATTCCGCACAAACACACACTTGTACCCCACTTCCAAACAATTTATCCTTTTTTTAGTTTAACAAGGAGATTTACAGTGTGATAAATAGACCTTTGGTTTTATTCTCATAGGGGAGAGAAGACTGGGAGGAGAACACTCCAGGGAGCACATGCACCCCACAACTTCCAAGCAACCCCAAACTCCCAAAGATCCACAACCGAAAGATGTGCAGGAAGTTGAGGTGGAGGAAGGAGAAGTGCAGGAAGGAGAGGTGGATGACGTTGTGGATCTGGTCACCACAACAGGTCAGTATCTGACACCACAGCTTAAGGTAAGCGAGGTAGGCCTGCAGAGTTTTATTAATTTTTATTTTTGGTTTTTAGGGGATGTAAATGTTGTGAAGGATAGCACACGGTTCTCTGCTGACAGTGCCCTCCGCCTCATCCAGCAAGTGATGGAATGTAGCACGGAACTGGACCTAATTAAACAAAGAATCCATGTGATGGAACAAACATTTAAAGACATTCTCGATGTTTTGGGGAGAATTCAATAAGCCATCCAAACACATTTGTTTTTACATGTTTGTTTTTATATTTTTTTCTAATTTTTTGAGTAACAAACCAGCCAAAAATTGAATATGCACACAGTGTGTGAACATGTGCTATCTGCCATCAGGGGATATCCATGTACGTCTTTTGTGGGTGCAACCCCTTCCTCGTATCAAAAGTCGGTGAACTGAGGAAGGGGATGCACCCCCAAAACACGTCCATTGATCACCCCTGATGGCAGATAGCACATGTTGACAATAGGGATCAGGATTGTAAACTTCCTATTTGCAAAAAATTAAAAATGTGTGCATATTGAATTTTTGGCTGGGCAAGGGGTGGCAGGACCCCATATTAGGACGGGCACATAGAGACATAATTTGTGTAACTGAATGTCTCCGATTGCTCAGAGGTATCCAATGTTGTAATTTTAGAAATGCAAGTGATATTTTTGTATTTTCATAAGCCAAAATTTGCCGGGTTGTGGCCAGGCCAACCCCAAAGTAAAACAAAAAAAAAAAAAGAGAATGTGCAGACAGTAAAATATTTGACCACAAACAACGTGTAGCTTCTTTTTATAATACTCTCTAAGCTTATTTGGTTCTTTTGTAAGGTAACATAGTGAAATTGGTTGTTATTTACTAAAGTAAAATACACTTGCCACTACAAATGCACAAAGACAAACTAGGAGACAGGAAAGAACAAATAATTAAAGGTTTAAACAAGATTTTTATTGGGATACTTAGACATAGGCTGGCATAGGAATTGCCCCCCTACCCGTGAAATACTCCATGTATTTGTCCCGAACCACACGGGCATTTTGGGGGGGCAAGCCAAGACGGGCAGATTCCAGGCCCGGAAGGGGATTTGGAGGGGAAAGTCCAGCCTCTGGCAAAACTGAGGCCATATAGGAATTTGATTTTTGGCTCAGAAAGTTGTGTAGCACACAGCAGCATAACACTACATAGTTTATTTTGTAGTCCGCCAAGTGGATTGAAGTCATAAAAAGGCGGAACCGGCTGGCCATTATGCCAAAGGCATTTTCAACGACTCTTCGGGCCCTGGCCAGCCGGTAATTGAACACACTCTTCTCTGGGGTCAGGGTCCTCTGTGGAAATGGCCTCATAAGATGCCGTCCGAGTCCGAAGGCTTCATCAGCCAAGAAAACAAAGGGGAGTCCTTCAATATTCCCTGCATCCGGTGGCAATGCAAGGTCGTCACTCTGGAGACGGAGGGCAAACTCCGTCTGGATGAAGGATCCCCCATCGGACATCCGGTCATTCTTCCCTACATCAACATAGAGGAATTCATACCGTGCTGACACCACCGCCATAAGCACATTGCTATGAAACCCCTTGTAATTGTAGTAGTAGGACCCAGAACGGGGTGGCGGCACGATGCGGACGTGCTTCCCGTCTATGGCACCACCGCAGTTGGGGAAGTCCCACCGCGTGGCAAACTCCGATGCCACAGTCTGCCATTCCTGTGGCGTGGAAGGAAGCTGTGGAGTGAAACAAGATGAAATAATATTAGAAAAACAAAGGCATACATTACAAGGAAATTCTATCCCAAAAAATTAGAGACCAACATCAATCTAATTATACGTTTATTAAGGTGTGTAAAAAAAGTATAATGGAAGGCTCATTTATCATATTCATCACCCCCTCTGATGGGCCATTACTAAATTATTTTGGGGGGGGGGGAGATGTGTTTGGCCACAGGATAGCATTGCAGTGGCGGTGCGTCCAGAGTGGGCGCTGGAGCACTGTCCCCTCTCTCCTGTGCCCATCACTCAGAACAATACATAGGTTCATGCGTTGCATGAACCTATGTATTGTCTATGCCGCACACTATTCAGGTGGATGGCCTCTTGTAAAGCGACCGACATATGAATAATTGCGGCATTTAGGGGGTTAAAATTGCAGAGCAGAAACAGGTATTAAAATAGTCTTGCAAATTACAACCTGAGGGATGTAATTGGCTTCCTCAAAGAAAAATCGGGGACGCAAGGAGGGGGGCATTCCTTGTGTAAACACTGATAGGCTGCTCTGCCAATCATGTTCACCAAGTCTGTTTAATGGTAACATGATTGGCTGATGCAACATGAAGGGAAGGAGAAGACATCAAGGACAGAAGAAGGATGGCGCTGACCACAAGAAGGTAAGTGCAGGGCTGGGGGGAAACTGGCTGCATTAGAGGGGACTAAATGGCTGCATTTGAGGGAACAAAATGGCTGCATTGGAGGGGACAACTGGGGGCGTTTATTAGGCAACAGAGCAAAAAAGGAGGAAGTTTATTTCCTAAATTGGGGTTGGAACCCCCCAACATTTGGAGCAACAGGCGCCCCTGCTGGAAAAGTTAGTGAGGGGAAATATTTAGGGAGTATAAAAAAGGGGCAATCTAAAGCTTCCAACATGCATGGGGACAAAGGGGACATTCTCAGCATATTACAATCATGGTAATTAGGGAAGGATGTAAGAAATACAATACATTAGCATACATGTAATACATAAAATGTGATGTTAAGGGAGAAAACTTACCCTAATATAGTCCTCCTGCAGGACTTGTATAATGGCAGAACAGGTGTCTGGGATTATGAGGCCCAGAGCCTGGGGGGAGATGCCTGTGGTGAACTTCAAGTCCTGAAGACTTCTCCCTGTCGCCAGGTAACGCAACGTGGCGATGAGCCTCTGCTCAGCACTGATGGCTTCCCGCATAACGGTGTCCTTCCTGGTAATATAGGGGGACACCAAAGCCAACAGTTCCTGAAAAACGGGGTCAGACATCCGCAGAAAATTCCTGTAGTCCACAGGATTATTCTCGACGATCTCCCGCAGCAGAGGCATGTGGCAGAATTGGTCCCGCTGGAGCAACCAATTCTTGGTCCACGAACTCCTCCTCACACCATTCATGGACTGGTCTTGGTCCAAAACAAGCAGACCAACACCAAGCGCACGCACAGCACGAACTCGACGACGAGAACGTCCAGGCGACATGGCTAGGAAACGGTTGTCTAATCAGAACGTACAGAACAGGACGCACTTTAGAACAGCAAGGCCTATGAATAACGAACTGAAATTCAGAAACGAACAGGCAAGAACGCACTGTAAAACAGATACGACCTGCCTAGACGCCCTGAAAGTCAAGATACGAACCCACAAGCACAAACTGAACGGCAGAAAACGATCTGAAAAGTACGAAGACTGAAAAGCGCGAATCGTCTCTTCCCAAATTTTTACTTCACACGCGGTAACACGAGATCAGCAAAAGCAGCCCAAGGGGTGGCGCCAAGAAAAAAGATCTTCCCCTTTATAGTGCCGTCGTACGTGCTGGACGTGAGCGCAGAGAACCACGAGGAAATTGGAAAATGACAGTGTGTACGCATAGAAAGCTTGACGAGAAAATCGACAAGCTTAACAAGAATCTCGTCGAAAAAAACGACGTGTTTTTTACGACGAGAAAATCGGTCGTGTGTACGAGGCCATACTTTTATTCTTTTTCTATATTTACTGTACATCTACAGTTTATATTAAAATTAAAACATACTACGTGTGTGTAAAAAGAGGTAACAAAACTGACCCAAATATGAAAAGAATTTGGTCTCATCTTAATTTATTTAAATGCAGCTCTCTTCTCCCTCTGCTGGATAAGTCTAATATTGCTAGTAGCTAATAGTGATAAGAGCCATTGATTGTGGCATACAAAGCAGAGGGAGTTCTTACAAAAATGTTAAATATATACCATAAATGTATTCTTAATGACAGTCCAAATATGACTTTAAAATGTAAAAAAATAAAATAAAACAGTTGAAAATTGTGCTTTTCTATTTTCACTAATGTATAACAAATTCTTACAGTGCCTCACAGTTCACGTGGCTCAAGCATATTTGATACACTAACCCCTTATTTACTAGCATGATACCTTTCTCCTTCTTATCTGATATTAATCTAATAATTTAGAAGTCTCTATAATTATTAATGTAAATATTAATAATAATATAATATAGCTAAATGTAGCACTCCACCATGTTTATTTGCTAAGGCATGTTTAATAGGCAGATATTTGTGGTCCCAGTGTTTAGTGAGCTAGTAAGTTGGTTCTTTTGGACTTCTTGGTAGGTCATTCTGACCTAATAAGGAAGATTAGGACCCATTGTGCAATCACATTACTGTTCTATTAAGGCCCCTTCCAGAATCCCGAATAACCCTTTTTAGTCAATTAAAGTGGGTCTAATTTATACTTTTATTGGCACAATTGGTTTCTTCTTCACAGAGTTTATGGTTGGGCAAGATCGCCTGCTCCCTGTAATTTCATCCCTCTAAGGTGCCTTGCATATTAGGTGTTTAGCCCATGTGCATTCATGTGTCAAATTCTGGCATTTTAGTGCATCTGAAGAGCACAGGTGCAGCGTCCAGCCCTGTTGCCTACAGCCTGTCAAAGTTAGGCTATATGAAGAGGTAAGTGCATTTAGCGCTGCATGTGTTGCAGAGAATGCAGCTGCCTCAAAGCACATTGACCAAAGAGGGGTCACTCCACACTGTCATCATTCATGGCACACCTAGTCACTGAATACAAGGCATTCTCTGATTGGTTGAGGTAGAAGGGAGGGATGATACAACCCCACCTTGTCCAATCAGCAAATGTTTTGTATTAAAATAGAAGTAAGTATAAAAAAAAAATCATACTTGCCTAGACGGCTGCACACCGATCAAAGCTGCAGCTGTCCCCCGGCGGCTCCACCCCGAGAACTGAGCGATCAAACACTTTTGATTGCTTAGTTCTCCCCTCCGCTTTGAGCAGAGAGCGGTGACTGTCAGTCACCAGCTCTCTGCTCTGCCCCTCATGAACTCACAGGAGCGCTGAGCTATGGAGGGGGCAGGAGGGGCTGGCTCAGGCTCTCAGGGGATTGCTGAGAGGCTAAGCCAGATACCAGTTCAGGCATCTGGGTGGATCTTTTCAGAGCCTGGATTGACTGAGTGACGTCAGCCAACAGCGGGCTTTAGCTTAAAATTGGTCACAGAAGTGCAGAACGAACTGGATAGCTTTGGCTATTCTTCTCCTTTAATTAAAAAAATACAAGGTGTTCTATGTAAGGTGGCAGTGTGACCCCCTGTAGTCACTGTGCTGTGTGGCACCTGCTTGTGAAGACCCTGATCTGGACCCAGAAGATCAGGGCCATGACTGTAGTAGCGCCAACTACTACAGTAATTGTCAGCTTCCCCAGTAGTCCATTAACTATGAAACATGCATAATTACATTGTGCCAAGCTGGACCAATGTAAGTATGCAATAAAGATCATTTCTGGATTTCAGCTTTAAATATTAGCAAAATGAAATAATTTTAAAATATTCCAATCTTTAAAAAAATGCATTCGCTATAGTTTCCTGATTCTGTACAAATATGTTTCCTAAAAACAGTGAATTGATCAAGTTACACAACCTAGAAGTCGCTAAAACATGTTCTAAAAATAGGCTCCTGTTTAGGAACGCTTTACTTACTGTCTCTGAGTTTGTTTAGCAGTTTTTTGAGTAGAACTACAACATACCAAGTGACACCTTCTTCCTACTCAAATTGCTGGGTAAACAATCAAGATAATGTGGTTAAGAACAAGATTATTCAGCATCTCACTGAATTTACATTTGTGTCAAGGCTTCATTTATATGAGTGCTTTCTAGGCCCCCCGTACTGTCTATCAGATCTCACATTAGTTATATTATTATATGTTGCTTAATTATGCATTTTTTACTTATATTTAGAATTCTGCAATAATGCAACATTATATATGTTAAATAGGTTGTATATGTTACCGTATTTATCGGCGTATAACACGCACAGACATATAACACGCACCCTAACTTTAAGAAGGAAGTTTCAGGAAAAATCCTTTCCACAGCCCCCTGCGTATAACACACAGGCACAGTTTACTCTCTATTTTCAGGGTAAAAAAGTGAGTGTTATACGCCAATAAATACAGTAATTAAAACACTGCTGCATGGTTTAAATGCACACCACATATTCAGATTGAGGTATTCTTTGCAAATTGAGACTTCATCATATTCACTAAGCTCTGGCGAAAATTTCGGAGGCATGGTCGAGCTGGGCATATAAACGCCCTTGCCTCACGGAGCTCCTTCTATTTATACTGTAACTAATTCTGTCCCCGGTGTCTACACCACTGATAAGTACCCACATTTGGTTCCTCAGCACTTTGGGCTTTGTCCAGAATAGCTCTGCAACCTTTGGCCGGTATGATGACATGGCAAAACAGGGAGGAAGCCGCAGTCCTGGAGGATTAACATGGAGCTACATCTGCTCTTCCATTGCCTCTGAGTAGGGTTGCCACCTTTTCTTCAAGTCAAACCCGAACACTTTAGCGGTGCACAGCAATCTTTCTTTATAGTATAAACTATACATATATTTTGCAATTAAATAACATTTCTAATCAAATGAAGTTAATCACAAGAGTCCCCCATTACATCAGAGTCCACAGATTCCTCTTTTACGTCTGAACTCAGAGTTCCCTTACACTGAAAGGTGGGGAGAACTCTGCAGACTCTGATGTAAGGGAGAACGCTGGGGACTCTAACATACGGGATGCTCTGGGAACCCTTAACTAAGGGAGAACATTGAGAACTCTGATGTACGGAGAAGACTCTGATGTAAGGGGGAACACTGTGGCCACTGGTGTAAAGGGGAACTCTGATGTAAGGGGTGCTCTGAGAACCCTGATTTACCATAGTGTACTCACTCAGAGGCAGGTTAGAGAAGGGGGAGACTTCAGTCACAGACAGGGATGGATGGTGAGCTCAATCACCCCTTGGCAGTCAGCACCTCTCATCCAGATGTATCTAAGGCTGCTGAACTACAAATTTCTGGCCCCCACTTTCTTTTTCTGAGGCACAGTGCTGGGGATAGGAGTGTGGGCAGACACAGAGGGGTAGGGGTCGGAGGAAGAGGTGCAGATCAAGCCCTCTCTCCTCTCCCGTCTGTGTGGGGAAGGGATAATGGTTAGTGCTGGCTTTAGGCAGTGTGAAAGAGAGTGTAACAGACGCTCGGCTTACACAACTGCATCCAGTAACCCTGCTGGGAAGGATTAATCTGGTCTGAATAATGTGTCCAGGTTTCAGGTGGTCTGAAAACCGGACACATGACTCCAACCCTACCTCTGAGAGGTACAGAGAAACCCAAAGAGGCTGCAGTTGAACCCAATACTGTCTATGACATGCAGCAGGACATGATATCTACACCACACTCAGATCCTGATGACATACAGACCCATGATACAAAGCAATAAGATAGCTCTATTAGTAAGACTATAGAGACTGAGCAGCCTACTTTGTGAGACATATTATGTGCAGCTAAAAAAAAGAACTAACTCAGTTAAAGCGGGCCTTCAGTCATTTTTTCAACTTTCCATTTATAGTAAAACATTTTTTTTCTGCCAGTAAATATCTTATACAGCCCACTTCCTGTTTCTTATCTGGTCATTAGCCTAGGCTTATGACATCGTGCACAGCTCTCTCTCTCACTCTTGTGAGAGTTTGCCAAGAAGGGAGGGGGGGTGAGTTATAAGAGGGCCAATGAGAGCTGCAGAGCTGGAGGTGCACCTCTGTGTGTCTGTGTAAATCCAGGAAGTGAACAGGCAGCAGCTTCAGCTGTCCATAGTTAAAATGGTGGCAGCCAGACTCAGTGGAGGGAGATTTCTGCAGCATATTTGGCAAGTACAGAATCACAGTATATATAAAATAATATGCAAAGTGGTTGGAGGGAGGCTTCAGAATGGCAAAGATGTTTTTATTACAAATTATGTGAGCAGATTGCAGTTCCTCTTAAAGGAGTAGCTCCAGAGCCTAAAGGAAAAGGTTACTTTATTAGGGCAGGAAAATCAGGGAGTAATTTAGAGGATAAACTGCCTCCTTTACTTTTTCCTGCTGCATTGCACAACTTTCTAAAGCCAACAGGCTCAAGACAGAGGATCTTGAAAACAGACTCCAGGGCAGCAACATTGGCATAGTGGGTCTTCCTTGAACGCACAGATGGCAAGGACTCCATGGACTTTGTCGAAAAGTGGCTGTTGGAACTCTTTGGCAGGGATGCCTTCACACCACAGTTTTCCATGGAGTGGGCCTACAAAACTTCTACTCACCCGCTGCCTCTGGGACATCTGCCTAGACCACTGTTGGCCCACCTGTTGAATTACATAGACAGAGAAATTGCTTTATGTTTAGCTCAGGAACAATTCAATATTCAGGTTAATGAGCCAAAGGCATCCTATTACCCTGATTTTTAATCTGAGGTCCAGCGTGAGAAGGCTACATTTCTGGATGGTAAAAAGAGCCTCCAATGACTGCATGTGCAGTATGCGATGCTATACCCAGCCCAACAGAGAGTTACAGGTAGAGGCCAGGTGCATTATTTCTGTGCAGCTACCAATGCCTCTGACGGGCTGGATGCGAACGAGGTCCAACTGCATAAACAACAAACTGAAGCAGCCCCTTAGTGTGCACTGTTTCATGGGAGAGAAGTATGGCTCTTAACTGCCTTCTTACCCCAGGGCATTTTCCTATTTTGTAGTAAAGTTATGCTCCTACAACACTCAATAGGCTCTACCTGATATGGCTACTACTTTTGCAACTTGTCGATTATATGTTAAACACAACCCACTGCCCCTAGGGGTGTGCCTGTTGGTCACCCCGGGCATTGTGTACTGGCTGTTCCTAACCCAGTTTACCTGTTGTTCCGGATGGAATTTTCATTCTGTTGCATCGTTGTGCTAATATTTAGATTTTCTATACAGTTTGTTTTACCTCTTGTAGATGTCTATTCTGGTTGCTGGCTAATTTGCAGTGCTTGACTCATCCTTGTTCTTATAGTCATGACTGTGTCTATGTTCCTGTGGTGGGTTCCTCCTGGCTGGGTACTTTTTGTGACTGTCTCCTCCTGTAATCTAATACACCTATGCCTGCATTTATGGTGGATGTTTCTTTGATATCCTGGACCTGGAACATCAAGAGGGTTACAAAGCCTTATAAAGATTACACAGTTCTATGCAAATATCAACCTGCAATAAGAAATGCGTATTACGAAGGGCACTTTAAGTTGTCTCAGTACTTCTGGATTGGACATGCTTATTACTCTACTCACACATCCTATTCTGGGGGGGGGGGGTAGCATTTTGATACATAACTTCCTGGAAGTCGAGAGAACTATGTCTGCCATTGACGCAAAGGGCGGATAGATTTTCCTGTACTGCAGATTGTACATAGTTACCTGTATATTGTGCACCTTACTTTAGAAGCTAGTTTTACATTGGGGTATTTGCCATGTTTGTTTAGTTTGCTGGCATTGGTATAGGGACACATTGGACACCTTCAGCTGCAAATTGTGCTTTGCTTAGCTTCTGGGATAAATGGGCTCTCTCCAGGCACACCTGCCCTTAACATATCCATTGCTATATATGCTCCAACATGGAATCTCTAAAAGACTAGAAGCACACTATATAGAGGACCTTGAAAAGACAGTGTCAAACAAACTAAAACTAAAATCCAAATTGTTAAGACAATGTATTTATTTATGTTTTCTAGCTAGCTGGTAATTGTTAAATACATTGGAGTTGATTTACTAAAACTGGAGAGTACAAAATCTGGTGCAGCTGTGCATGGTAGCCAATCAGCTTCTAACTTTGCTTGTTCAATTAAGCTTTGTCAAAAAAAATAATAATGGAATTGGATTGGTTTCTATGCAGAGCTGCACCAGATTTTATACTCTCCAGTTTTAGTTTGCTTTCACTCTTCGTGATTCCTGACCAAAGATGGTGCTATTTTTCGGGAGACTAAAGCAGATGAATGCAACAAATCTTACCCAAGCTCTACTACTGCATTTGGAGTATGGAGGCAGGAGAACGGTGCTCTGGCTAAAGTGTTTACTTCCCAAAGTGCAAGTCCATAATGATAATAGTTGGCAACTTAGAGTTCTTCTTGATACCATGTTAGCTATGAGGAAGGCTTTGTAAGCCGAAACAAGCTAGAATTTTGAATTTTGTGTTATTGCTTATGTAGCCAATAAAGAATTCATATCAAGAAGCACTCAGGTTATCCAATACTATCATTATGGACTAAAGCAGATGAATGCATAACACATTATTTAGAATGCCACATGTGACATGTAAACATATATCTGGTGTGAAGTCCACATTACATAAAATTTGTGTAAATCACTCTATGGTTGTCAACTTTATACAACAAAAGATATGGTGCAATGGAAAGCAAAAGCCTACTGCAACCTGCAAAGGGACCCCCTTATGTCTCATACAAGAACTCCTGATGGATCCTTTCATGTTTCAGGTTGCACATAGTTAATGAATCAGGATGTATGTCCATAACATATAGAAATAAGGATAGGAATTCAGCTTATTCTGAAAAGAATGCAGTGTGAGCATACAGCTAGTAAATAAGGAGTATCATCATCGTCGACATCTACAATTCATTATACCATAGACAAAGTTCATACATATATCTGTCTTTCAAATGTTTTTTTTTTTTTTCTCACAGGGACAACACTGTTTAGTTGTATTAACAAATGATAATAGAGGTCCTCCCAAAACATCATCTGAGCACTTGGTAACAATGTGGTGTGCCTATTTACTTAGGGTTTTACAAACCGGTTAAGGTTGGAGTGAGCTTTATTAGTTAAAGGGGTTGTAAAGGTTTGTTTTTTATTTTCTAAATAGGTTCCTTTAAGCTAGTGCATTGTTGGTTCACTTACCTTTTCCTTAGATTTTCCTTCTAAATCTTTTTTTTCTTTGTTTTCTTTGTCTGAATTTCTCACTTCCTGTTCCTCCTCAGTAAGCTGTTCAGTAAGCTGTTCTGGCTGACTAAACACCACTCGGATAATGGTGTGAAGTTTAGTGAGGAGAAACAGGAAGTGAGAAATTCAGACAAAGAAAAAAAACATTTAGAAGGTAAATCAAAGGAAAAGGCAAGTGAAGCAACAATGCACGAGCTTAAAGGAACCTATGTAGAAAATAAAAAACGAACCTTTACAACCCCTTTAAGCTAGCCACTGACAAACCACTGTAAGGTGTTTGATTTGTTTTACTTCCATGTTTGTTGTATTAATAGGCCTTTGTTCTTGAGTGTTTATCCAGAGCCCATTTGCTCTTTGATGTCCAAGTGAAATCCTTTATGTGGATAAAGTGTGGACAGATGTGAAATCCTAGCAATTGTGATAAAGAAAGAGAAAAACATGACTTCTCTAGCTAGCAAACTGAAAAACTGGTCTAAACCAGCAGTATCTGCAACATTCTGCAAAAGTTGATGTGGACATTCCACAAGCCAGCTTATCTGACAGCTAAATGATTTGTCTTCTAATGCCACAGCTAAAAGCAGAAGAGACAATAACCTATCCCAACTGGTCAATCCTGGAAGGGTTCACAGGTCAGACGAGAAGGGTTTAAAGGCCAAGGTTCTAGCAAGAATTCCATTCTGTTTATGCGGTCTTATTATTATTTGTCATTTAAGCGTCACAAGTCAGAGACAGGAAATTGTTGTCTAACCATCACAGCTCATTCTTTTGACTGTTGGCCGTGAATTGGCCTAATCCAGCTGTTAAAAGCTGACTAGGATATTTGGGAAACAAAAAGGAAAGAAAAAATAGTACAGTTTTAAGATATTATTTTTATATTATTATTATACAGGATTTATATAGCGCCAACAGTTTACGCAGCGCTTTACAACTTAAGTGTAGACAGTACAAATACAATACACTTTATTACAGTAGGAATCAGAGGGCCCTGCTTCTTAGAGCTTACAATCAAAGATAGAGAAATAAGGCCAGCCATAGACAGTTCAAAGCTCATCTGGTTCAGCAGGAACTGGCTGAGATTCGAACCGTTTATGGGCAGGCTAAATGTACCAAGTTGATCGATCGATCAACTTGGGTACAACCAGCCTGCCTGATTTTACTTGCGATTATCACTAGCGGCTGCTACAGCCGCTAGCAATAATCACTGTCTTCTCCTGGCGGGGATGGCTTCCCCCGCCGGCAGATTACAATGTCTCAGCCGGAGGGATTCTGCATATTGCACGTGTTGATGGGGAAATAGTGCAAATCTGTTTCCTGCAACCCGTGAATGCAAGAAAGAAATTTGAATCATCTATGGCCTGCCTAAGTTTTAATGGTGTGAGGGCTGTTTTGACCCTAGTTAGAACAGTGTTTGTATAAAAAATCTTTACCATAATTACACGGAATAGATGAAATCATTGTTTCTATCAGACAGTGGGGTTGATTTACTAAAGGATTTATATAGCACTGACAGTTTGTGCAGTGCTTTACAATATAAAGGAAGGCAGTACAGTTCCAATACAATTGAATACAAGTGGGTTAGGAGGGCCCTGCTGGTGAGAGCACACAATCTAATAGATAGGGGCAAGTGATACAAAAGGTAATAGCTATGAGGGATGATATAATTTTTTGCTGCAGCATGTTATATATACACAGTACAGATGCACCACTTTACAGGCAGACTAAGGGGACCCCCCAGGCACTATAATTAAAGGAATTTTTATTTTTTATTGTTGCACTTTAAGCATAATTAAAATCACCGCTCCTGAAAAACAATTGTTTTTAAAATAAAATTTGCATTGATACATGTATGGGCACTTTTGATTTTTTCAGTTCGGCTCTTATAGACTTTAATGGGATTCGCCGTTCGGCCCATCTATAGTTAAAATTAATTGTGATAATAAAGTGCTCAGCTGTCTGTAAATGTGCAATATTTCAATACAGTTCATTCATTAAAATCCAATTTTCATCCAAAAGTGCTCAATGTGCTGTATCCTTATTCCACACATTAAAAGCTGTGCTCAACCGTGCTCTGTGACCCACTCCCATAAGAGAGTAACTCACCAAAACAATTTGCCTTTCTGATATCAGATCGGAAAAAACAGCTTGTTCACTCCTCATGGTAATGATCCTTCACTTTTCAAACAACTGTTTATCCCCTCCAGAATGCCTCGGTTTTGATCCAGATAATGTGCTTCATTCAAAAGAAAAAGGACAGCCCAATAGTGTAATTCCATAATAAAAATAAATGTATTGGGGGCGTGTCCAAGATGGTGCTGGGAGCAGACGTGTAGAGTCTGAGCTACCGGAGACTGGCTTTCTCTCCTGCAGTTATCGGGTGCAGAGTGACTTCTAACCTCTGACCTGTGTTCCCCCTGCCTCAGTGTCACCTCCAGGGTATGACTAGGTCGAAGATCGCAGCCTACTACCTGTCGCACGGCCCCAGCAGCTAATACAGCAGATAAGGCCAGAGCCACGGATTTGCCTGAACTCCCTGCCCACTTGGTGACCCAGACTGAGGAGCCCGATCGGTTACCCGCCGCAGCGATGGATTTTGAAACAGTCATGCAAGTGATCACCTCCCTGACTGACAAGGTCGACCACATCCAGACCAACATGGAATTTATTCGTAAGGATCTTGATTCATTTTGCGGCTGGGTGACAGAGGTGGAACATAGTGTCTCACAGACTGAGGACACGGTACATGAACATGATAGTGATTTGCATACATTGAAGATGAGGGTTAGGGAGCTGGAAGCTCAGGCTGAGGATGCCGAAAACAGCAACAGGCGGCATAATTTGTGTATTCTGGGCCTTCCTGAGGGGGCTGAGGGTACTAATGCTACTGCCTTTGCTGAGCATCTTCTACAACAGTTGCTTCCATCGGCTCGCTATTCAGCATTTTTTACTGTGGAGAGTAGACTTGTGCACAACGGAAAAATTCGTTCCGTTTCGGTTCGTTTCTTTCCGGTCCTGTTGATTCGTAATCATTCGTAATTTTGCTAGACGGGATTTTTCGTGTTCGGACTCATTCGTATTTTTGCAAGCGACATTTTTCGTTGAATTTTTTGTTGCTTTATAATTCGTACTTTCGGTAGAGTACGTTGTTTTTCGTTGATTCTGGACACAACTCCTACTTTCGTAACTTTTTTTGGGTTCGTACTTTCGGTAGAGTACGTTGTTTTTCGTTGATTCTGGACACAACTCCTACTTTCGTAACTTTTTTTGGGTTCGTTGATTCGTAATTTTCCGTGTCTCTCTCACAACGACGCTGCCTATTATGCCTAATGTGCTTCGAATGGATTTGTACTTTTCTAAATACATTGCGGTTATTTGTAACGATTCGAAATCTCGTATTTTACTTTCGTTTTTAACATGCGGCTATAGGCTCCGCCCCTGTACACCATTTTGAGAGGGTTCAGCACGGTGAGGGAGAAGCAGAGAGCAGAGCAGAGTGTTATTGTGCTTCGAATGGATTCGAAATCTCGTATTTTACTTTCGTTTTATACATGCGGCTATAACCTCCGCCCCTGTACACCATTTTGAGAGGGAGTTCAGCACGGTGTGGGAGAAGCAGAGAGCAGAGCAGAGTGAGTGTTATTGTGCTTCGTATGGATTCGTACATTCGTAACTTTTTCATAACGAATTATGCCGAAGACATTCGGGCATTCGCTATTTGCGGTATAATTTATTTCGGATTCGGTCTTATTCGTAATTGCTTTGTTCGGAAATTCGAATGCTTCCGAATGTCCGAAAGTTGCTAAATTCGGACGAATTTCAATTCGTTACGAAACGAATTGCACAAGCCTAGTGGAGAGGGCTCACCATATATCCTCCACTATGGGGCCCCAGGGAGAACCACCTCGTACCTTCATCTTTAAACTATTTCACTTCCGTGATCATGACCTAGTGATGAGGGAGGCCAGATCCCAAGGTGAGCTGTGCTTTGAAAATGACAAACTGCTGCTATTCTCAGATTATTCGATGGAAACACAGCGGCAGCGGAAATCTTTTGATTCGATAAGAGCAAGACTCCACACCAAGAGTATAAAGTACAGCATGCTGTTTCTGGCTAGATTGTATGACAAATGAAAAAAAAAGTCAGAATTTCCACTTTTTTTAAAGTCAGATGTGTTGAATTCACTCACGCTATTTTTACTTCTAAATTGCGTCCTTACCCAGCCTAGAATAGAGATGATTGTATTTCTGCTGATGGCAGCAAAATGTGTGATCAGCGACTGTACAGACAAAAAACACCTCTTATGCCGCGTACACACGATCGGAAATTCTGACAAGAAATGTCCGATGTGAGGTTTTGGTCGGAAATTCCGACCGTGTGTAGGCTTCATTGGACATTTGCTGTCGGAATTTCCGCCAGTAAAAGATTGAGAGCAGGTTTTCTATTTTTCCGACGGAAAAAGTTCTTCTCCGAAATTCCGATCGTCTGTATGCAATTCCGACGCGCAAAAAAAACACGCATGCTCAGAATCAAGCAAGAAGAGCCGAACTGCCTATTGAACTTCATTGATCTCGGCTCGTCGTACGTCTTGTACATCACCTCGTTCTTGACGTTCAGAATTTCCGACAAGCTTTGTGGGACCGTGCTTATGCAACACAAGTTTGAGCCGAGATTCCGTTGGAAAAAAATCCACAGTTTTCTGGTCAGAATTTCCGATCGTGTGTACGCGGCATAAGTCAATGCCACCTATTGGCATAACTTTACTGTGCTTAATGTTAAATCCAGCCTTGATTTTAAACCTGGCCATACACTACTGGAATTTCAGCCGTTTCCTGCTGAATCAGCCAAAATTTGAGTCACGGGTTACTCTGTTGGCACTAATTGTCAAACAAATAATGACTGCATCCGATGAGATGGTGTCACTATTCTGGTATTCAAGAAGCTGAGGGTGTAGCGGCAGGGTTGGCAGTGGATAGTCCTACATTCATACTGTTAGAATCTGAATGAATCTATTATGCCGCGTACACACGACCGCTTTTCATGTCAAGAAAAAAAACGTCGATTTTCTCGACGTTATTTTTCTTGTTTCCTCTCAAGCCTGCCTTGCCTACAGCGATCGTGAAAAAAACTGATCTAGCAAAGCGCGGTGACGTCCAACACGTACGACGGCACTATAAAGGGGAAGTTTCATTCTGTTCGCGCCACCCTTTTGGCTGCTTTTGCTGATTTCGTGTTACCGCGTGTTAGTAAAAGTTTGGGAAGAGACGATTCGCGCTTTTCAGTCTTCGTGCTTTAAAGATCGTTTTCGGGAGTTCAGTTTGTGCTTGTGGGTTTGTATCTGGCTTTCAGTGCGTGTAGTGAGTTCGTATCTGTTTTTGCAGTGCGTTCTTGTCCGCTCGTTACTGTTTTTCAGCTCGTTCTTCATAGGCCTTGCTTTTCTTCAGTGCGTTCTTTTAGTTCGTTCTGATTAGACGACCGTTTTGAAGCCATGTTGCGGGTACGTTCTTGTCGCCGAGATCGTGCTGTGCTTGCTGCTGGGCTTGTTGCTATGTCCCAGATCCGGTCCATGAGGAGGGTGAGGAGGAGTTCATGGACCAAGAATTGGTTGCTCCAGAGGGACCAATTATGTCATATGCCTCTGCTGCGGGAGATCCGGGAGAATAACCCTGATGATTTCAGGAATTTTCTTAGGATGTCTGACCCCGTTTTTCAGCAGCTCTTGGCTTTGGTGTCCCCCTATATCACCAGGCAGGACACCGTTATGCGGGAAGCCATTACTGCTGAGCAGAGGCTCATCGCCACGTTGCGATACCTTGCGACTGGGAGAAGCTTGCAGGACCTCAAGTTCTCGACAGGCATCTCCCCCCAGGCTCTGGGCGTCATTATCTCTGAGACCTGCTCTGCCATTATCCAGGTCCTTCATGAGGACTATCTTAAGGTAAGTTTTCTCCTTTATAAACATCACAATCTATGTTTTTTTATGCTTGCTAATGTATAGTATATTTTGAACTGTCTCTAATTACCATGATTTGAATATGCTGTGAATGTCCCCTTTGTCCCCCTGCATGTTGTAAGCTTTGAATATTCTATGTTTTTTGGCTACATGCATATTTGTTTTTAAACCAATCTCCAGCATTAGATCCTGGGCCCAAACACACCTAGCCTAGTCAATCCCCATTTTTGTTTTGGACGCTCCATTGTAGTGCTTAGATTGCCTGATTCCCCCCCCCCCCCTAATTATTTGATTTTTGTCTAATCTACACAAATAAATTACATAGTACTATAGATTTGAATTATGATGTCCCCAACTCATCTCAACCCCTCCACCCTCTAAAGAATTTCACAGGTCCATCAGAGTGGGTGATGTTTTTGTTGCTTATTTTTCTATCTTATTCAAGCGGACCTCCATCCAAAATTTTGGGGGTCCGCTCATCGTAGCCCTCGCCCCGGTGTCAAAATTGACACCTTTCAGGGGGGAGGGGGGTGAAGATACCTGTTTAAGCCAGGTATTTTCACCCACATCCGGGAGTCATCTCTGCGGCAAATCTGCCTGAGCCAAGTCACTTCCCGCAGAAGACCCGTAGTGTTCTTGGAAACACTTGTCTCACAGAACACAGGAGGACCAGTCTGAACTGCGCAGCGCTTCTCTTGCATGTGCGTTTGGGAACCGGGCAGTGAAGCCGCAAGGCTTCTCTTCCTGGTTCCCTCACCGAGGATGGCAGAGGGGGCAGCAGAGTGACGAGCAATTGTTCGTCCTCTGCTGCGGACGTTGCTGGACTCCAGGACAGGTAAGTGTACAATTAGCAAACCTCTGCAGCTGCTGTAGCTGGAGCTGCTGTGTTATTTTATATTATTTTGGCTGCGTAGCTCCGCTCTAAAATCCTCCTTACAAATTAATGCTATCCTGATGTTTTGCCCAGAGTGTTTTGTGCTAACATGCTTGCAATGTATAGGTAGTAAAGTATATATTTGTTTTTTTTTCCTTTGACTCCACAGTTACCATCGACGCCACAGGAATGGCAGAATGTGGCATCTGATTTTTCTCAGCGGTGGAACTTTCCCAACTGTGGAGGAGCCATTGATGGCAAGCACGTCCGCATCGTGCCACCAGCCCATTCTGGGTCTTTTTTTTGGAATTACAAAGGCTTCCACAGTATTGTGCTCATGGCGGTGGTGTCTGCGAACTATGAATTCCTATTTGTTGATGTTGGGAAAAATGGGCGGATGTCTGATGGTGGTGTTTTCGCCCAGACCGAGTTTGCAGACCGGCTTCTTTCAGAGGACCTGGCATTGCCACCTGCTGAAGATAATGAACATGGCCTCCCGTTTGTGTTCCTGGCAGATGAGGCTTTTGCGCTTGGACCACATTTGATGAGGCCTTTTCCCCAAAGGTCCCTCACCCCTGAGAGGAGGGTCTTTAATTATCGTCTGGCCAGAGCGCGAAGGGTGGTCGAAAATGCCTTTGGCATCATGGCCAGTCGCTTCCGCCTTTTTCTGACTGCGATAAACATGGCGGAGTATAAATGGAACCATTTGGTCATGTGCTGTTGCATACTGCACAATTTTTTACTCAAAAACTCAAACAATTATCTAGCTACAGTTGACCTTCAGGGCACACAGTGCTTGGATGGACCATTGGCAGCCCAGTTAGCTGGCCCTACAGGCTTGGCCCCCCAAAGCGGCCGTGATGTGCGGCAACGCTATCTAGAATATTTTATGGGTAGGGGGGCCATTGCAATGCCTGATCATTTTTAAACCAATTTTGGTCATAATAAAAAATAATATACTGAAAACATCTTGTTTGCTTTTCTTTTGTTGTATTTGTTCTTTCTCCTAGGTCAGTGATGGTGAACCTTGCCACTCCAGATGTTTTGCAACTCCATTTCCCATGATGCTCAACTACACTGCAGAGTGCCTGAGTAACATTAGAAATGTAGTTCCAAACCATCTGGGTTGCCAATGTTCACCATCACTGTCCTCGGTTATACTAGTGCAGTTGTAGTCCCATGTTTTTTCCTAACAAGTAAATTACAATCATTTATAGAGTCTAAACACACACATTTTTTTAGGGGGGGGGGGCAACATTGATATAAGAAGCCACACATTGTTTAGTGATTAAATTTTTTTATAGGAGTTTAAAAATTTTCACGTTTGTATCAAAATATACCCCAAATTTTTTGGGGAATTTTTTTTTTTTTCTCTTTTTACAACTCAGTACAAAAATGTACAACACGAACAATATACCTTTATAGAAATAAAAGATTTCCCCCCCAAAAAATAAAACAATATTTTTTAGAATATATACAAGTTTTACACCCTCCCAAGAATATGCTCTACTTTTTTCAGTCTTTTCTCCATGATTTTGTTGGTTTGGCACATCTGGAACAGGTTGTCTTTTATCTTTTCAACCTCCCGAGAGCAGACCCTCACTTGTTTCAGCAACATCTGGGCAGTGGCTCTGGTGAAGGTTGCTGGTGCCGCAGGCATTAAAGTCCCTTGAAGTAGTGAAAAGAAAACGTCTTACTAAATATACAGGCCAACATCTATTACCTGAGGCTGTGGTGTATGACACTGACCTGGTGAGTTGCCATTTCCCTCTTCTGCCACATCCTGCGGTTGTGGGTCTTGAGTTGGTGGTGCGGGGTTTGCAGCCTTGTGTCTCTTAGCTCTTTGAAGCCCTAGGAGATATAACCAAAAGGTAGACTTGTGTAACTAAATATATTTTGGCGTGAAAGAGGAATATTAATCATTCTTGGGAAGTGTGTTACAATTGTATTAGTGATAATTTTTTAGGAGATGAACACATGATTGTATCCATTTCCCAAGATGGTAGATTAATCTCTTTTGGTCATGTTTCACACATGGAAACACACCAGGTATCCACTGGATCACCTGTGTGTGACACCATCAAAAGGTTGTTCTTGTGGCCCACACTTTTGCGAATGAGTCCAGATGTGTAAGCAGCTGCTGAGCATACTCTTGTAACCGTACACTGAATCTAGTTACATTAGCGAAATCTAATTACCAACAACTACACAAACATGTTTATAATTACTTCTCACATAAACATTTCATGATGTTCTGTTTCATGTTCTTGGGCACAAGAATCCAACGTTGAAATCCTCGTTCAATACCACCCAAACGATGTTTTGGTGGAATACATTGCTAAAAACATTTGAACATGCATATTATTTTAGGATTGATAAAATGTCGTTCGAACAATGAATCGGGCGAAAAGCTTGTGATTGAGTGAACGTTTGAACGACCATTTATACGATCGATTCGTGTGCCCAAAAACATGAAACATGACATTTTTAACTGTACTACAAACATTATTTTAAAAGCACATGCAACACCACGTTATTATCAAAAATCACATTTAATGTAGATCTACTTACTTTTTTTGATGACTTTTTTAATCTTTTTATATTGATCCGGCTCACGCAACTTAATGTCCGACCATCGTTTCCGGATCTGTTCCCGCGACCTGCGAACACCAAATTTCTGAAATAGCGCTTTGACCACTTTATCCATGATCTTGGACTTCACTTGATTTGGCTTTTTGTAGGGCCCATGTTTGGCGTCATAATCATCCCGGAGCAATATGGTGACCATCTCCACCATCTCCTCAAAGCTCATGTTAG
Source organism: Rana muscosa (assembly GCA_029206835.1). Taxonomy (NCBI): domain Eukaryota; kingdom Metazoa; phylum Chordata; class Amphibia; order Anura; family Ranidae; genus Rana; species Rana muscosa. The sequence continues at coordinate 846,977,916 of CM055121.1, forward strand.
TGGCTTTATACCTTCTGGGTCGGGGCCTGCTTTCTTCCCCACTTTCCACATCATGTTGGTGATTCGCCGACATGTTTACACTCTCCGTCATTAAGGAGTAGCGAGAAGGGGCGGGGAAAGTAGTGTAACGAACGTCAGGGGCGGGAAAGCGTGCGGAGCGTCACGCATGCGCACTGTATATAACTCCAAAAAAACATAGTTGAAAGCGACGTTCAGTGAGTGGAAGAAGGTCGGAGGAGACGAACGTGTAGATCGCGGGTACGTAACATTTTTTATACTTGATATGTCGAGGGTTGAGCGGCCCCGAACAGCAAATGTAGTGACCGTACAGACCTTTAAATTTGGCTGTGTCCAGGAGCATTAAACCTATAAACATTCATTCACTGTATGTTCGGGGCCGGGGTTGGGCAATATGCATGTAACTTGGCGCTTGCTTCCCGTGCTGTTAGTACTGGCCGTGCACAAAGTGTCATTTTTTAATTGTGAATAAACTTTGAAAAGTCAATCGCGGCTCTAAATGAATTCTTGCCTCCCGGCAAATGGCAAGACATTGAAAAGTGAGTTGTACCTGCAAAATTAAAACGTGGGGGTTCCCCCAAATTCGAGTTGCAGGCCCTTCAGGTCTGTCAAGGATTTTAAGGGGAACTCCACCCTCAAATCAGGAAAAAAAAGGGCGTGGAGTCCCCCCAAAATCCACAACAGACACTTTATCCGAGCACGCAACCTGGCCGGCCGCAGGGGAAGAGGGGGGGACGAGAGAGCGGCCCCCCCTCCCTCCTGAACCGTACCAGGCCACATGCCCTCAACATGGGGAGGATGTCCCCATGTTGATGGGGACAAGGGCCTCATCCCCACAACCCTTGCCCGGTGGTTGTGGGGGTCTGCGGGCGGGGGGCTTATCGGAATCTGGAAGACCCCTTTAACAAAGGGGACCCCCAGATCCCGGCCCCCCCTATGTGAATTGGTAAGGGGTACATTGTACCCCTACCATTTCACGAAGAAAGTGTACAAAATGTAAAAAATGACAGTAGTCAGTTTTTGACAATTCCTTTAATTTTTAGTTTGGCTTTCTTCCATCTTCTTCCTTCTTCTTCTTTTCTCGCTTCGTGTTTCTTCCTCCATCTTCCTCTTCATCTTCCTTCTTCCTTCGGTGTTCTCGTCCGCATCTTGCTCCGGGTTCTTCTTTCTCCGGCCGCTCCGTTTGAATTGGAGGTTCCCGCTGTGGGACGCTCAGTTCATCAGTTCTCCTCTTGGTCCGGCGACCCCGCCCCCCTCTGACGCACAGAGATTTCACAGGTACTTTCCCCGTGCAGTCAGAGGGGGGCGGGTCCCCCGGCTCGCAGCGGACCTAGAGGAGAACTGCCTAACTTTGCGTCACACAGCGGGAAACTCCAATTCAAACGGAGCGGCGGGAGAACAAAGAAGAAGCCGAAGCAAGATGCGGACGAGAAGCCCGAAGCAAGAAGGAAGATGAAGATGAAGAGGAAGATGGAGGAAGAAACTCGAATGCAGAAAAGAAGAAGGAAGAAGATGGTTGAAAAACAAAACCAATAATAAAGGAATTGTCAAAAACCGTGTAGTGTCATTTTTTAGATAATGCCATTTTTTAAGGTGAAATGGTAGGGGTACAATGTCCCCCATTACCATTTCACATAGGGGGGGCGGGATCTGGGGGTCCCCTTTGTTAAAGGGGTCTTCCAGATTCCGATAAGCCCCCCGCCCGCAGACCCCCACAACCACCGGGCAAGGGTTGTGGGGATGAGGCCCTTGTCCCCATCAACATGGGGACATCCTCCCCATGTTGAGGGCATGTGGCCTGGTACGGTTCAGGAGGGAGGGGGGGCGCTCTCTCGTTCCCCCCTCTTCCCCTGTGGCCGGCCAGGTTGCGTGCTCGGATAAGGGTCTGTTATGGATTTGGGGGGGGACTCCACGCCATTTTTTCCCAGAATTTGGGGGGGGAGTTCCCCTTAAAATCCTTGACAGACCTGAAGGGCCTGGTATGGATATTTGGGGGAACCACAATGCTTTCCCAATGTTTGTATCAATGACTTTCCTATGTATTGCAATTGACAGGAGACAACAATTAATTATACCCAGGAGTGAATTTAGTTTTAATTTTTTTAAAACAAAAATGACACTTGGTGCAGGGACAGTTCGAGGTACTCCTTTATTTTTGGGGAGTCCTTTTATTCCCAGGATTTACAGGGCAACATTTACTTCAATGGGGTTTGGGTTCGGGGAAAGTCAGGTCACGAACTCTAGCTTTTTACAAAGTTAGCTAAAAAGAGTTCAACACAAACATCCAGGTGTCCACTCAACTCTATGATGACTGATCAATTGCTACGTTAGTGGCCTATATATGGTGAGAAAGATTTGGAGAAGTCCTGACTGACATTCCTTTTTTTGATTTGGGTTTTGAATTGCAGAGAAAATGAAGGTATTTAAGGACCCAGATTTTATGTTGGAATTCCTGCAAAGATGGAAGAATCTTCCAATTTTATGGCAGACTAAAAATAAACATAATAAAAATAAAGAAGCCAGGAAGAGAGCACTGGAGACCTTGCTGGAATTTGTGAAAACTCAGATCCCCACAGCAACACTACAGGATCTGAACACAAAAATTGGGACCATTAGGGGCACATACCGGGCTCAACGGAATAAAGTGCTAAAATCCCTGCGGTCAGGAGCAGGTGCAGTGGACCGATACATCCCAAATCTGTGGTACTATCAGCACCTGAGTTTCCTGGATGAACACCTGGAATCCAGGGAATCCCTTTCCAGCCTTCCACCCAGAACGACCTCCAGCCTTCCTTGCAGCCAACCCTCCAGCCAACCCTCCAGCCTTCCCTGCAGCCAACCCTCCAGCCTTCCCTGCAGCCAACCCTCCAGCCTTCCCTCCAGCCTTCCCTCCAGCATTCCCTGCAGCCAAGCCTCCAGCCAAGTTGAGGTCTCTTTGGAGGAACAACCTCAAGTCCTGGAGGAGCCTGATTTAAATATTTGGAGCCAGGTATAATATTTCACAAAATATTTAGAGTAATAAAAGTTGAATGTTGTAAAAGTTTGTAAAAAAGTGTGAAAAATGTTAAGAGTTATAAAAAAGTGTCTGACATATCAATAGACAGCAGTGGCCAAAAATTAAGGGCACCAAAAAGAAATATACTGGTGTCAGAATGATTCACTTTAATATTTAGTAGCATTCAATTAACAAATGTCATGAGGTGACAAATGTGTGTGAAAGATGAAGGCAAAACTAACTCGATGTACCTTTTTTAAACAGGATGAGGAGACAGGCCCCAGTGGGACACACGAGGAGGCAGGTGCCACTGGAAGCCAGGAGGAGACAGGCCCCAGTGGGACACACGAGGAGGCAGGTGCCACTGGAAGCCAGGAGGAGGCAGGCCCCAGTGGGACCCAGGAAGAGGCAGGCCCCAGTGGGACCCAGGAAGAGGCAGGCCCCAGTGGGACCCAGGAAGAGGCAGGCCCCAGTGGGACCCAGGAAGAGGCAGGCCCCAGTGGGACCCAGCACAACACCAGGCCCCAGATCCCTCTGCTGCGGATTCCAGCAAAAAGATCAAGGAGGCTGCTTCAAATGGAGGAGGAGACCCAGGCCCTAATTAGGGAGGCTACTGCTGCACTCTGAGAGCTCCCCACCGCTGCAGAGGGATTTGCTGCCCTTATTGGGGAGAAACTGCCCCAAATGGAACTGGACCAGAGGCTGAAATGTGAAACCCTAATATTGAAGGTGGTCAATATGGGCCTGTTGAACAAACTGAAGGATTTCACAGACGTTGTGGACCTTTCATATTTTTATGCTCAAGTTCCTGCCCCACTCCATGCCCCTGTAACAGTCCCTGCTCCTGTAACAGTCCCTGCTCCTGTTCCAGACCCTGCTCCTGCTCCAGTCCCTCCTCCACGGACACAGCCTCCAAGGAAGGCTGCAGGGAAGGTCAAACAAAAATCCCGAAAATTAGCCCATGATATGTGCCTCACATGGGCCCAATTTTTGTCTTCACATGCTTTGGTGTTTGCTGTGGTGATCTGGGTCTGCACTAATTTCAGCAGGGTCTCCAGTGCTGTCTTCCTGGCTTCTTGATTTGTACTTTACATATGGTTTTGTTTTGGCTTACCTTTTAATTTGTTATTAGGCCATAATAAATGGAATTTTTTTTGTAAGATACAAAATGAACATGTGTTTTTCTTCTAAATAGCCAGTTTGTAAGTGAGTAGGCAGGGACAGTGGATAAAAATTTGTGAAATTAACAAGGGACACTAACTTCATTGAGGCCAAATTAGAATAAATAATAATGTTGTGGTAACTTGACACACTCCAAAATAGCAAATAATATGTAAAAACAGTCTAAAATCTAATACCACAAATTAAAATCTAAAAAAATAAAAAATAAAAATAATGTAAAAATGTTTGGGTATTTAGGGAGATCTGGCTCCCCTAAATAGAGATTAATCATGATAAAACAATAAATCATAAAGACCAAAGATTGTCCTAACTCTGGGAGAATATCAGCAGCAAGAGAATTGGAATATTGCAGCATTAGAACGAAGAAAAGAATGCGCTGCATTAAACTATGTAATAATTTCATGCATGACGAATGTGCCATCTCCATTCCGAACAGTAGTTTTACCAGAATGAGCGCTCCCTTCTCCTCACTTGCTTCTGATCATGCGCGCTTTTTTCACGTCGTTAAAGCCTACACACGATCATTTTTCATGATGAAAAAAACGACGACGTGAAAAACGGCGAGAAAATTTAGAACATGTTCTAATTTTTCTCGTCGTTTTTAATGCCGTTTTTCTCGTTGAAAATAACGACATAAAGCCCACAGACGATCGGTTTTCTCGGCGGAAAAAAAATATGCCGTTATTCTCATCGAGAAAAGCGGTCGTGTGTACGCGGCATTAGACTTCTCTTGCTCAGTCTGCTGGCTAAACTAGATAAATCTATGCACGTAAGGCTAGCCTTACATTCCCTTTTAATAATATAGTCACATTATGTTCAAATAGGGCTCTGCTTAAAATTATACAGGTGTCAGGCATATTTAAAAGATCTGACTCTGTAGTGTAAAGCCGGGTACACACTACAGTCTTTTTTCATGCAACCCAGCACAAACTAAAAACTGACAGCTCCAGTCGGAGACACTGTACTAACAATGCAAGGTTAGTTCAGCGGACTCCCTCGCTGAGCTGTTATGTCCTGGCCAGGTTAGTGTCGTTTTTTTTGAAAGTCAGGAGATACAGCATTTGTAGTTGCTGACTTTTCATTTTCTGTTTTAGACTAATTCAAAAAAAGAAGGCCTGGATTCCTTCCTAAATGTAAATATTATAACTGGATACTAACACTTATAGGTAAAGTTGATCCAGGTAATATCCGATTGCCTCTTGGGGGATCAAGAAGAAATTTTTTCCCCTGATGGAGCAAATTGCATCATGCTTTTGCTGGTTTTTTTTTTCCTTTCTTCACAAGCAGTGCCCTTCTATCCCTTGCGTATTGAACTGTACTGTAATTGTACTACCCCCCCCCCCCCCTCTACATTGTAAAGCGCTGCGCAAACTGTTGGAGCTATGTAAATCCTGTATAATAATAATAATAATCAACTGTGTGGGTATAGGATTGTATATATAGGATTGTATGTTCCCCCCCCCCCCTTTTATTGGTTGAACTAGATGTGTCTTTTTTCAACCAGAATAACTATGTAACTTAAAGGGGTTGTAAAGGTTCATTTTTTATTTTCTAAATAGGTTCATTTAAGCTAGTGCATTGTTGGTTCACTTACATTTTCCTTCGATTTCCCTTCTAAACGTTTTTTTTTTGTTTGCTTTGTCTGAATTTCTCACTTCCTGTTCCTCCTCAGTAAGCTGTTCAGTAAGCTGTTCTGGCTGACTCCACACCACTCAGAAGATGGTGTGAAGTTTAGTGAGGAGAAACAGGAAATGAGAAATTCAGACAAAGAAAAAAAACATTTAGAAGGGAAATGGAAGGAAAAGGTAAGTGAACCAACAATGCACTAGCTTAATGGAACCTATTTAGAAAATAAAAAAACGAACCTTTACAACCCCTTTAAGAACCACTTTAATCGTATACACTGCTTTCTTCAAAGGTGTCAAGGATTTAAATAAAAGGGACGATACTTTTCGACAGATCATTATTGTCAATGGTAGCATGGATGAAGCATGATAAAGTAAATTTCAGAATCTTCTCAGATTGCTCTACAACACTGTGATATTGCCTCTTGTAACAGATTTAATTGTAATGGATTATAAAACACTAGCTCTGTTCACACCTTGGCGTTTTGTTTTCAGGCAGAAAGTCGCACGTTTGTTGCCACGTTTTTGCCGTGATTTTGCTGCGTTTTGACGCGTTTTACAGCGATTTTGCCGTGTTTTTGTACAGGTTAAAAGGTCACCAGTGTAAAAAGCAGAAAACTACTGTAATCTGCCCAAAAAAAAAGCTCCTGTACTTTGAGATTCAGGCGTTTTGCTTTAGATGACAAAACGCTCAGATGTGAAGAGGGGCCATTGAAATGAATGGGATTTGTCTTGTTGGGCGTTTTTAGAGCTGAGGCTTACAGCAGAAAAACGCTCAAAAACGCCTAGGTGTGAACAGAGCCTTATACTATTCACAAAACAGTTTTAATAGCCCTTTAAATAAAGGGAAGGCACTGTAAATGTGGGAAGTGGGGTTGCATCATTGCATGCTCCTACTAGACAAAAACACTTAGGCCAGTCATTACCACACAAGGGCACTGTTATTCGTTTAGTATACTTACTGCCTTGGTTTATGTCCCATGAAAGTATTTTTCTCTTTAACCTTGAAAACTCATTTTCAGTTATCTGCTGCTTTATGAGCTATAAAGACCAAATCTGACGCACATTGTTGTGCGCAGCCTATTGCATTAGGGTGTGCACCCCGAAGTTCAAACACACATGAGCAGTGGATGGTGTCAGTAGAGCAGTGGATGGTGTAAGTAGAGATGAGATTGGTGTCAGTATTTTATTAATTTTTTTATCTTATTTTGTTATTTTTTTCAATGTGTTAGGAGCCCCATTGAGGGGCATTGGTTAAATAACAGAGAAAGGGACTGAGGACAGAGATTCCCCAGTTCCTTTCTCTGTAGCCTCAGCTGCCATGGGGGTTCAACAGGGGGAATCTGCACTGCACAAGGTGATTAGGGTGTGCCTAGGCACAACCGGCACACCCTGTGCGCACGCCTATGCTGATGCCTGATGAACAGGTAGTACTAGGAGTGAAGCATAATATTTTTTGAAAGGATTTCCTATATTTGCAGGGGTAATAGTCTGAGATATGGGAACCAAGAAATAATAAGCATTTTAAAACTTCTGACACACATAGTGCTTTACGATTATGAAGGACAGTCATATTCAGTTCTGAGTTTTGTAAATTTGTTTGGGGAAAAGGTTTTATTTATCACTCAAGAACTCCCTGGCGAGAGACGTGTGTTTCAATTCCCAGGCCTTCATACATGTCACTGTCCTCCAAAGGGGCTTACACTCTTCCTGTTTGGCCCCTTTCACACGGCTGATTTGTTGCACTAAATGTGCAGATACTTGCTGCTGGAATGATCAGGTTATGCAATCAGCAGCGGCCGCTCAGCCCATTTAAACTAATGGCGGGGTGACATCGGCAGCTTCTGATCACATTTAACAACATGGCCTGGGGAATGCCCAGGGAAAAACCAAGCCTACTTACCGACCAGCTCGCTGACAACCAATTAACCTGTCTAACAGTATGCGTTAAAAACAGGGGTTTGTCCGCACGCATTTGCAAACACATGCGTGAGCCACAGAGCCACGCCAAGGCCCCCTGGAGTCTGTGGTCCTACACTAACAATGAGTGTCCCCACAATGGAGGCACATGCATTCTGATGGTTAGATGAGGGCAGGTGGACTGAAGGGGAGCTGGTCGGTAAGTAGGCTTGGTTTTTCCCTGGGCATTCCCCAGGCCATGTTGTTATCTGCTTTAGCCTTCCAATGCTACTTACCGTGATAGCCAGCTATAGATGGGGGCGGTGGACATGTTTTTGTTTTCACCTATGGTGCTTGTATTGGTCCAGCAACGCACCAGCACCTTTGCAGCCATTGTGCTACATGCTGGGTGTTTGGTGTGCTCCTGTACCTTTAAGGAGGGGTGGCTCCCCTTCAGTCCACCTGCCCTCATCTAACCATCAGAATGCATGTGCCTCCATTGTGGGGACACTCATTGTTAGTGTAGGACCACAGACTCCAGGGGGCCTTGGCGTGGCTCTGTGGCTCACGCATGCGTTTGCAAATGCGTGCGGACAAACCCCTGTTTTTAACGCATACTGTTAGACAGGTTAATTGGTTGTCAGCGAGCTGGTCGGTAAGTAGGCTTGTTTTTTCCCTGGGCATTCCCCAGGCCATGTTGTTATCTGCTTTATCCTTCCAATGCTACTTACCGTGATAGCCAGCTATAGATGGGGGCGGTGGACTTGTTTCTGATCACATTTAGCTGCACACAGAGCGATTAGCTGTAGTTTGTAGCCTGAAGACAGCTGGCTGCCCGCCATTAGTTTAAATGGCTAAACGGCCGCTGCTGATTGCATAACCTGATCATTCCATCAGCTAGAATCCGCAGAACCGGCCATGTGAAAGGGGCCTTAGAGTGTCCATTTTATATTATGGCGTAGGGAATAAGAATGGGAAGAATACTCCAAGAAGGTGAGGTACACCCAAAACTCCAAGATAGATATAAACAGAGCTAGGAAATATGGTAGCAAACTCTCACCAAGAGATACAATAAATGAGCAGATGACTCAGTTTACTGGACTATACCCATATTATTATAATATTATTATTATACAGGATTTATATAGTGCCAACAGTTTGCACAGCACTTTACAAAGTTAGGGCAGACAGTATAGTTACAATACAATTTAATACAGTACGAAGCAGAGGGCCCTGCTCGTTAGAGCTTGCAATCTACCCATAAGTGAAAAATCACTTTTAGTAGGTTAACTTAACGTTGTTCTAAAAGCTAGACATTTCCCCTTAATGCATTCCCTGCATTAAGGTAAAAAAAAAAAAAAAAAAGTCCCTGTATTTGTATTGCTCTCTTACCCCCCTGTATACTTACCTGAGCCCAATGTCGACCGAGCACTGTGCCCATCTGCAGCAGCTCTCTCCTTTTTTTTTTCTGCTCACAGAGGCAGCAATAATATTGACTTCTGCTGCTGTCAGTTAAATCCTGTGAGCAGAGAGTGGGTGGCAGGGTTGAGCTGCTCTGTGTGTGTCAGTAGACACACATAGCCCAGCCTGGAATCAAACCAACAGGTGTGTCCCCATAGGAAGCAGATTCCATATGGGGGCACACCAATAAGAAGAGGAGCCAAGAGCACCAGCAGGGGAACTCCAGAAGAGGAGGTTTGGGACCGCTCTGTGCAATGGTATTGGTTTGAATAACATATTTGTTATTTTAGAAAGAAAAAGCCCTGAAAACTTTTAAAAAGCGACACTAAAATTTAACATTATTTTCAGAAAATCATCCACACACATCCATTACGCAATGACCCTGTAATCTATTTTTCATGAAATTGTTTCTTTATGCATTTTTCTGCCTCTTTGTAATGTCCTCTGTGAGCTCCCAAGTCTCTCCTTTCCCCCCCTCACTTCCGTTTGTTTGGAACGAGTAGTTGTGGTCATGTATGCTGCTCTATGCACACTCCAAATCCCATAGTTCATAGTCCAAAATCCATCTCTTGAGTAAGTAAGGTAGGGTGGCTACCTTCCTACATACAGTGGCAACGTAGAGAATGAATGTAGCCGCACTGTAACAGTAAGTCGGATCACAGCAGCAAAAAAATATATATTGGAGATTTGGAGTCTGAGACTAGTAAAAGGTACTTTTTGGGATAAGAATACATCATTTTTTTAATCCAGAGTTTAGTGTCACCTTAATGAAGCTGCATATTTTTTTCTTTTGTTTTTCATGTTTTTTGCTCAGTTACAGATGGCTGTTTTTCAATGTTCTTCCACACCGGGGATAAATCAATAATAATAGTATGATTTTATTTGTGTAGAGTACAAGATACTCTCTTCTAAATGTTGTTATATTTACCTTTAATTTCTTATTTATTAATTACAGGTACTTCTAAAGCGCTTATAAAACACACACACACACATATATACATACTATATATATATATATATATATATATATATATATATATATATATATATACATACACACACGGTATATATATATATATATATATATATATATTATATATATATATATATATATATATATATATATATATATATATATATATATACATACACACACGGTATATATATATATATATATATATATATATTATATATATATATATATATATATATATATATATATATATATATATATAGTACATTCACAACAGTTCCTGCCCTCAGAGAGCTTACAATCTAAGGTCCCTAAAGGTGAGTACACACTATAAGAAAATTGGGCAAACGATCGTCTGGTTTTCCTTGATGTTTCACAGCAAGTCAAAACCGAGGATGGAAATAATGTACGAATGCTCATACGAGTTTGTTTATTGTTTTTGATCATGAGCAGTCTTTCGTATCTGATTTTTCTTGTACGAAAACCGTAACATTACACATTAAAACAAAAATCATTCATTCTGTTCCAATACGAGAAAGGTTTTGGAGTATGCCACTTCAGAAATTTTCATTTGGAAAGTCTGAACCAGCACATATACTAGGGCCGATTTTGACATGAGCCAATTAACCTACCAGCATGTCTATGGGGTGTGGGAGGAAACCAGAGTACTCAAAGGAAACCCACGCAGCCACAGATAGAACATGCAAACTCCAGGCAGGTATTGCCATGGTTTGGGTTTGAAACAATGACCATGGTGCTGCTAGGTGGAAGTGCTAATCTCTTAGCTACTGTGTTTCCCTTATTAACTTTATATTTAACCTCTTGCAGCAGTATAACTTACATATACGGTGGCAAGGTGGCTCGACACTCCCGGATAGGGGGAGTGCAAGTGTGCCGGCAACGGCCCAGCTGTGCTGTGATTAGACGCAGCAGATGTTGATCACTGTGTGCTGGCCATTGGATTACCACCGGCACCCAGCGATCATCATGAATGTACATAGGACAGAGCCCTGCCTATGTAAACAAGGCAAAGTCCTGTTATGTCAGCGGGGAAGTAATGGATTTTCTTTCCCTGCAAAGCAGGGAATAAAATCTATTACTTCCCCTAGTAAAAGCACATCATAAAGTACACATAAACCGTGGCTAGGCACATATTTACCCCTTTGATTGCCCTAAATGTTTAATCCCCTTCCCAGCCAGTGTTATCAGTACAGTGACAGCGTATATTTTTAGCACTGATCACTGTATTAGTGTCACTGGTTCCCAAAAAGTGTCAACTGTGTCAGTTAGTGTCCGAATGTTCATCACAATATCGCAGTCCTGCTATAAGTCGCTGATCGCCGCCATTACTAGTAAATAAATACCGTATTTATCAGCGTATAACATGCACAGACATATAACACGCACCCTAACTTTAAGAGGGAAGTTTCAGGAAAAAAACTTTCCACAGCCCCCTGCGTATAACACGCAGGCACAGTTTACCCTCTATTTTCAGGGTAAAAAAGTGAGTATTATACGCCAATACATACAGTAAATATAAATTCCAGTATAAATCCCATAGCTTGTAGACGCTATAACTTTTGCACAAACCAATCACTGTATACTTATTGGGATTTTTCTTTACCAAATATATGTAGCAAAATACATATTGGCGGCGTAAATTTATCAAGAAATTCGATTTTTAATTTTTTTTATTGGATATGTTTTATAGCAGAAAGTAAAAAATATATATCTTTTTTTTTAAATTGTCGGCCTTTTTTTTGTTTATAGCGCAAAAAAATAAAAACCCAGTGGTGATCACATACCACCAAAAGAAAGCTCTATTTGTGGAAAAAAAAAGGACATACATTTTGTTTGGGTATAGCATCACACGACCGCGCAATTGTCAGTTAAAGTAACGCAGTGCCGTATCGCAAAAAATGGTCTAGTCCTGAAGGGGGGTAAGTCTTCCGGAGGTCAATTGGTTAAATAAATATTTATTACATTACAATACATCTTATGAAATGGAAGAAAACAACATTGATTTCCACCTCCCATAACAATATACTAATGTACGGTAAATTGGGTTGTTGCAATTCATATATTCATGTGGGATCAAATAACTCCAAGCCAAGCTTCCCTAGAAATAACATGACATAGACTGTATTATTACAGCACATTGGGGTTGATTTACTAAAGACAAATAGACTGTGCATTGCAAGTACCGTTGCTTCAGAGCTCAGTAAATGAGAGGAAGCTTCACTTTCCTTTCCTTGGACATGATTGGATGATGGAAGTCAGCAGAGTTCCCGCTCATTTACTAAGCTCTGGAACAACTGCACTTTCAAGATGCTCAGATTATATATATATATATATATATATATATATATATATATATTATATCAACCCCACTGTCACTGGGTATCCCTCTGAATAAGGCATGACTCACTTTTATGTATAGTGGTCCTTCATGAACTTTTCTTAGGTCACTTTGCATTTTTAAAGGAGTGTAGCTTGTGTTTCCACTTTGCACACATTTGCTTCTAAAAACCTGTCTGACAGACTACAAAGCACCCTTCTGAATTTACAAGAAACAACCAGTTTGCTCTGGTTTCTTCCTAAATTTGGTGCATCCCATATGTGAAATGGGATGTTAAGTGTCAATAAAGAAAGCCACAGTTGACTGAACCTGGTTTCCTAGAAATATATGTAGGTAAACAATACTGTTTATATACATCAGAAAAAGCTGAGTTCGGAGAAAAGGAAGGATTATTTTTCAATAATGACCCTATTGCACGGCAAGAAGTGCATTTTACCAAACAAGTAAAACACTTGAAGGTGTATATATATATATATATATGATATACAGTATCTCACACAAGTGAGTACACCCCTCACATTTTTGTAAATATTTTATTATATCTTTTCATGTGACAACACTGAAGAAATGACACTTTGCTACAATGTAAAGTAGTGAGTGTACAGCTTGTATAACAGTGTAAATTTGCTGTCCCCTCAAAATAACTCAACACACAGCCATTAATGTCTAAACCGCTGGCAACAAAAGTGAGTACACTCCTAAGTGAAAATGTCCAAATTGGGCCTAAAGTGTCAATATTTTGTGTGGCCACCATTATTTTTCAGCACTGCCTTAACCCTCTCTGGCATGGAGTTCACCAGAGCTTCACAGGTTGCCACTGGAGTCTTCTTCCACTCCTCCATGAGGACATCACGGAGCTGGTGGATGTTAGAGACCTTGCCCTCATCCACCTTCCGTTTGAGAATGCCACACAGATAAGCAATAGGGTTTAGGTCTGGAGACATGCTTGGCCAGTCCATCACCTTTACCCTCAGCTTCTTTAGCAAGGCACTGGTCGTCTTGGAGGTGTGTTTGGGGTTGTTATCATATTGAAATACTTCCCTGCGGCCCAGTCTCTGAAGGGAGGGGATCATGCTCTGCTTCGGTATGTCACAGTACATGTTGGCATTCATGGTTCCCTCAATGAACTGTAGCTCCCCAGTGTACTGGGGTGTACTCACGTTTGTGAGACACTGTGTGTATACAGGTGATACTCGAAAAATTAGAATATCGTGCAAAAGTTCATTTATTTCACTAATGCAACTTAAAAAAGGTGAAACTAATATATGAGATAGACTCATTATATGCAAAGTAAGATAGTTCAAGCCGTGATTTGTCATAATTGTGATGATTATGGCTTACAGCTCATGAAGACCCCAAATCCACAATCTCAGAAAATTAGAATATTACATGCAATCAATAAAACAAGGATTGTACATAGAACAATATCGGACCTCTGAAAAGAATAAGCATGCATATGTACTCAGTACTTGGTTTGGGCTCCTTTTGCAGCAATTACTGCTTCAATGCAGCGTGGCATGGAAGCTATCAGCCTGTGGCACTGCTGAGATGTTATGGAAGACCATGATGCTTCAATAGCGGCCTTCAGCTCTTCTGCATTGTTCAGTCTCATGTCTCTCATCCTTCTCTTGGCAATGCCCCATAGATTCTCTATGGGGTTCAGGTCAGGCGAGTTTGCTGGCCAATCATGCACAGTAATCCCACGGTCATTGAACCAGGTTTTGGTGCTTTTGGCAGTATGGGCAGGTGCCAAGTCCTGCTGGAAAATGAAGTCCGCATTCCCATAGAGCTCATCTGAAGGAAGCATGAAGTGCTCCAAAATCTCCGGGTAGACCGCTGCATTGACCCTGGACTTAATGAAGCACAGTGAACCAAAACCCGCATGATAACATGGCTCCCCAAATCAACACAGACTGTGGAAACTTCACACTGGACTTCAAGCATCTTGCAGTGTGTGCCTCTCCATTCTTCCTCCATACTCTGGGTCCTTGGTTTCCAAATGAGATGCAAAATTTGCTCTCATCAGAAAAGAAGACTTTGGACCACTGGGCAACAGACCAGGTCTGTTTTCTTTAGCCCAGGTAAGACGCTTCTGACGTTGTTTGTTGTTCAAGAGGAATACGACATTTGAAGCCCATGTACAGGATCCGTCTGTGTGTGGTGGCTCTAGATGCACTGACTCCAGCCTCAGTCCACTCCTTGTGAAAGTCCCCAACACTTTTGAATGACCTTTTCCTGACAATCCTCTCCAGGCTGCGGTCATCCCTGCTGCTTGTGCACCTTTTTCTTCCACACTTTTCCCTTCCACATAACTTTCTATTAATGTGCTTTGATACAGCACTTTGGGAACATCCAACTTCTTTTGCAATTACCTTTTGAGGATTTCCCTCTTTATGGAGGGTGTCAATGATGGTTTTTTGCCCAACTGTCAGGTCAGAAGTCTTTCCCATGATTGTGATTCGTACTGAACCAGACTGAAAGACCATTTAAAGGCTCAGGAAACCTTTGCAGCTGTTATAGCTTAATTAGCTGATTAGAGTGGGACACTTTGAGCCTAAAATATTGCATCTTTTCACAATATTCTAATTTTCTGAGATTATGGATTTGGGGTTTTCATGAGCTGTAAGCTATAATCATCACAATTATGACAAATCACAGCTTGAACTATCTTGCTTTGCATGTAATGAGTCTATCTCATATATTAGATTCACCTTTTAAGTTGCATTAGTGAAATAAATTAACTTTTGCACGATATTCGAATTTTTCGAGTATCACCTGTATATATATATATATATATATATATATATATACACACACACACACACACACACACATACATATACATATATATATATATATATATATATATATATATATATATCTGCACAACTAACCTACCAGCATGTCTTTGGAGTGTGGGAGGAAACCCACGCAGGCACAGGGAGAACATGCAAACTCCAGGCAGGTAGTGTCGTTGTTGGGATTAGAACCAGCAACTCTTTTTACTGCTAGTCAAAAGTGCTTTCCACTACACTACTGTACACACACACAAACACACACACACAATAGCACTTTTGACTAGCAGTAAACGCATTTGAATGTATGACATCATTTTGGTCTAGGCAGGAAACCAGGAAACAATTGAAGAAATAAAAAAATAAAAAAAAACAGTTTAACACAAGTAAATATAATATACTGTCCCATCCTATCATCGCTGATTAGTCATTACTTTGTGACCACTGACAGGTTAAGTGAATAACATTGATTAACTCATTATAATGACATCTAAAAGTTAGTGGGATATATTAGGCAGTAAGTAAACATGTTGTCCTTGATGTTGATGTGTTGAAAGCAGAAAAAATAGGCATCAAGACATCATAGTTTGTTGCATATGGTGCAGCATATCGGCAGACTGGTCAGGGTGCTCATGCTGCAAAAATGGTTCAAGACTGGTTTGAGGAACACAACAAGTTTGAAATGTTGTCTTAGCCTCTAACAGAACTTAAAGAATCTACTAAAGACAGCTTTTTGTCAGATACCACAGAATACCCTCAGAGGTCTAGTGGCTTCCACACGTCAACTGTCAGGGGTGTTTTGGCAGCAAAATGGAAACTACTCAGTATTAGGTGGGTTGACATAAAGGTATGACTGATTTATTTTACTAATTCTAGCAACATAAGGATTAAAAATAGTTCATGTTGATTAAGAAAGTTTAGTTTTGTTGTTAAGGAATATATGTACAATTATTTCTGATGGCTTACTTTAAAGCCCAATTGAAAGTTTACTTTAAATTAACTTAAGGCCCTTCAGGTACAACAAAACAAGTGGTATGAAAGGTTGTACAAATTGTTTCCTTTAGAAAGCAACCACAGCCTGAACAAAAAAGCCTGTCCCTTGTCAGAATGTTATACAGAAGAACCCTTGCTCTCTGTGTAGAATCAGTGTCTATCTGCTAGGCCTGTTGAGTCAGGCCTATAATCTGCAATATGCACAATTCACCCTGTTGATTGGGAAGCTCTAGCTCTGAGTCAGCAGGGGGTAACAAATACATGTGTAGCAGGGTATTCCCTTTTAATACAGAGAGACTACATCTCCCAGTACATCTTGCAGCACCCAGGGTGCATTGCCCCGTGCAAAGACTGCTGGGGCAGACTTTATAAAGGGGAGGCGGAGTTTGTTCAGTCTCTTTGAACACCCCCTCTCCTAGCAAGAGGATCCCTGTGCTGAACTGCTGTGTGCACAAGGCCTGAAGCCTGGGCCTTGTGCATTTCTCCAAAGAGCCCTCTGCCAGCCTAGCGGAACCTCAGAGACATTTCCTCATCCTTGCTGTACTACACCAGAAGGACCGAAGGCCTGGATGTCGGTGGATTCCTGTTCCTAGATGAATCGGTGGAGGAAACGGACTTGGACTTGTCCGGGTGGTGAGAGAGCACTTGCTCATAGACAGATACTTTCTCTTTACTATTCGTTGGATTACAAAGTTGTTCTTCAAGTACACCGCCAAAAGATTGCTAGCGAAGATTGTTTACCCTGAACTTCCATTTAGATCAGTCAGGCCTGACTGCGTAGGTAGCCATTTCTGAGAGTCAGTCTGCCCACAAGAGGAAGTGATTGTAAAAGGGCAGCGCTAGAGCCGCATCACATTACTTGAGTAGTCTGATTGTTCTGTTCATTTGAAATACTGTTTATTGCAGGGATCTGTAACTTGTTATACTGTTATTTAATTAACGTGCCCATTAGCATCAGTAAAATATCTGGGTAAAGTACACTTTGTGTCAGTTTCGCTTACTTTAATAGTAGTTTTAAAGTATATTCTGTGTATGTTTGCTATAGGACTGCGTCACCAACAGTTGCGGTCACGCGGTCCTATCCCACTATCACTAGCTGTGCCACGGGAGGTTAGAGCCGATTGCCAGGGGTTGACAGTGGTGCATTACAGGGCCCAAATCAATACAAGTAGCCCTCTTAACTGGGGGTATCGCTACACATGTGTCACAGTGTTTGCATCTACATGTGTGTACGATTGTTGTAGAACAAGTTTTGGTATCACCCATATAATCAAAAAGCCAACATATTCCTCAGCAGTATTTTACAGAAAACGCAAATTTATTCAACTGAATCCCTTTTCCTAGAGTAGCTCACAATTCAAGGTCCTTATCTGAGTCAAATTAACGTACATTCTAATTCAAAATTGTATGCCGGGCTGTATACCTCTTAATTTTCTAAGATGGGAAAGAGGGAGACACCTTATAGTGCATGGTATGTAGGACACTCCCATGCCACACACCTCAATTATGAAGGCCTTAACCACTTCTCTACTGTGCACGAAAACCCCCTTCCTGCCCAAGCCATTTTTCAGCTTTCAGCGCTGTCACACTTTGAATGACAATTGCGCGGTCGTGCGACGTGGCTCCCAAATGAAATTTGCGTCCTTTTTTTCCCACAAATAGAGCTTTCTTTTGGTGGTATTTGATCACCTCTGCGGTTTTTATTTTTTGCGCTATAAACAAAAGAAAAGCGTCCAGTTTGGAAAAAAAACACTATTTTTTAATTTTTGCTATAATAAATACCCATTTTTTTTTTTTTTAAATAAAATTTTCCTCAGTTTAGGCCGATACGTATTCTTCTACATATTTTTGGTAAAAAAAAAAAAAAAAAAATCGCAATAAGCGCGTATTGATTGGTTTGCGCAAAAGCTATAGCGTGTACAAAATAGGGGATAGATTTATAGCATTTTTATTTTTTTATTTTTTTATTAGTAATGGCGGCGATCTGCGATTTTTTTATTGTGACTGCGATATTGCGGCGGACACATCGGACACTTTTGACACATTTTTGGGACCATTCACGTTTATACAGCGATCCCTGCTATAAAAATGCATTGATTACTGTATAAATGTGATTGGCAGGGAAGGGGTTAACCACTAGGGGGCGGGAAGGGGTTAAATATGTTCCCTCAATGTGTTCTTACTGTGGGGGGAGGGGACTGACTGGGGGAGGTGACCAATGGTTGTCCCTATGTACAAGGGACACACCATCGGTCCCCTCTCCCTCACAGGACGTGGATCTCTGTGTTTACACACAGAGATCCACTTTCCTGCTCGTTTCCCGGGCAATCGTGGGTGCCCGGCAGCAATCGCGGCCGCCGGGCACGCGCACCGGGGCCTTGTGAACGCGGCGGGCGCGCGCCGCTGGCGGCAAGCGCGCGCCTCCTAGCTCGTTTTAAAGGGAGGACGTCATATGACGTCCTCCCAGAACGAGAGTATCCTCCGCCCGCCGTCAATTGACAGTGGGCGGGGGACAAGTGGTTAAAGAATTACTACGCAAACCAACAAGTCCTTTATACTGGTTGTTCAAAACAGCAGATGTAAGAATTGAGGATTTAGAGGGACAGTTGGGAGCTATGGGACTACATCTACCGTAGGTCACTCATGGTCCAGTGTCTAGGGTATCAGGCTAAGGAGGGGAGGCACCATGCGTTTTTTTATTCTGTTTCCACTATTTGTGGATAAATTAAAAAAGAAAATGCAGAGAGGATTGCAGAGAGGCCCGCTATAGTCCAGAAACAATAAACCATCTTTCCCTTCTCTTATTCCTTAATTTGTATGGTTGAAGTCAGTTTAGACTGTAAAGCAGATACTATGGGAGGTATTTACTACAACTGGAGCACTCAGAACCTGATCCAACTGTGCATGGTAGCCAACCAGCTTCTAAATGCAGATGATTGAACTAAGCTTTAACAATAAAACCTTTAAAGTGGTTGTAAACCCACTTTTTAAACAAAGCCCTACAGGTAAGCCTAGATTAAGGCTTACCTGTAGGTGCAAGAAATATCTCCTTAACCTACACGGTTAAGGAGATATTTGTATGTAAATGCGGCGACGCTGACGTCACCCCATTCACAAATTCGGCTAGGTCGCAACATTCGACGACATAGCCGAATTCGACAGCTCACGTGCGCATGCGCGGAGTCACGTCTTCTCCGCTCCGGCCAATCACAGCGCCGGAGCGGCGCTGTGATTGGCTGCAGCGGCGATACCCGGAAGTAACATTCCGGCTATCGCCGCAGCGATGGATGCGGCTAGAGGAGGGACACGGACGACTTCGGGGGCCCCGATCGAAGGTAAGTGGTACATAATGAGCTAGTATGCTAGTCATACTAGCTCATTATAGCTTTGTCTTGCAGGTTAGTCAAAAAAAAAAAGGGTTTACAACCACTTTAACCTGACTGGTTTCTATCATAGGTGTGCGCAGCCTATTGCATTAGGGCAGGGGTCTCAATCTGGTGGCCCTCCAGCTGTTGCGGAACTACAAGTCACATCATGCCTCTGCCTGAGGAAGTCATGCTTGTAACTGTTAGCTTGCAATGTCTCATGGGACGTGTAGTTTCACAACAGCTAGAGGGCCGCCAGTTTGAGACCCCTGCATTAGGGTGTGCACCCCAAAGGTCAAACACACATGAGTGTGTGTGTGTCTGTATATATATATATATATATATATATATATATATATATATATATATATGGCCCTGGCACATTGATCTCCCTGCTGGCACAGTGACAGAGAAGTGCATAAGCACTTCTATTATGGCAGAACCGGTAAGAGGGAGATCTTTCCCATCTCCCCACTGCTACACAAAGTGAAAATGCTAATGCACACTAGGTGATTATGGTGTGCCCGGGCACATCTGAAACACCCTGTGCGCACGCCTATGGTTACTATGCAGAGTTGCACCAGATTTTCCAGTTTTAGTAAATCCCCCCATATGTTTCACTCAGTAGCACATTTTGTTACTTGTTCTACTGTACTGTATTTATGGTGGACCATCATTGTCACCCTAGGCTGCTTTCCTGATTTGAACTATACACATCTCCTCATTGTCCTCATCTTCATTACATAGAGAAGAGGTGTTTTATAGTTCACAGAACAATGTTGGAAAAACTGATGACCTTTGAGATATCCATTCAATGCAGAGAAAGTTACAAGGCTACTGAATTTCCATTAGGACTAACAAGTATTTGCAGAAAATTTCAATTAAGAATACCAATGCATTTAAGTACCGGTAAGCTGCAATATATTAAATTCGGGCTGAAAAAATTAATTATTCATAACTGTATTTAAATGTCTACAATTATAGTAGGCAGAATGAGGAAAACAGTGACAAAGACAAGAAATGGGCAATGCATCCTTGCTATATTGGATGATGAATACAGGTCAGGTTAGGTGAGCAATAACTGGTCTTGTATTTATCTTTCTGCTCTGCCCACATGTCTGTCTGTCTCTCTCTCCCTCCCACATTCTTTCTAGAAGAAGCTCAAACACAATCTGATAATGCAAACAGTGCTGATGAGCAGTCAGGTTTTCACCAGTTTTGGTTGGCTTTCCAGTCAACATTGTTGACATTTTTTTCAAGATAAGTGACATTAGCAGCATAATATGGGTCTGACAAATGTTTTCTTCCTCCAACTTAGTATAGCAACACTATACTGCACAGTCAAAACAATAATTACCGTACTTGCAAAGTAGCCGGATATTGCCTTTTTTTATCACACTATGCTAAAAGTCATATATTGATCTCTATTTTGAGAATGTTTGTTATTAATATAGTTAACGTTATACTTTGAAACATTCATCACATTATTCTTATAATAAATTTGAATCTGGCCTATGGCAAGTATGTCATTTCAAGAACATTCATAAAAATTTAGCAAGTGACAACACACGAGGCACCATATTACCAAGTTTAGCTATACTTGCATACAGGGGCGGTCAAATAATTTATGCAAACTGTGTTTCTGTACAAGGGCCCTCTGGGAATAAGGATCCTATTCATTTTAGACACTGGTGGAACTACTGTCAGGCTGGTTTCACACTGGGGCGGTGGCGGTATAGCACCGCTATTTTTAGCGGCGCTAAACCGTCGGGATTGCAGAGGTATTTGGCAGCTAGCAGTGCGGTTTTAACCCCTGCTAGCGGCCGGAAAAGGGTTAATACCACCCGCAAACCGCGGCTACAGCCGGTATTACCGCGGTATCCCATTCATTTCAATGGGAAGGAGCGGTGGAGGAGCGGTAAACACACCGCTCCTCTCACCGCTCCAAAGATGCGGCTAGCAGGACTTTTTTTCATGTCCTGTTAGCGCACCGCTCCAGTGTGAAAGCCCTCGGGGCTTTCACATTGGAGAGGAAGGAGCCGCTGTTTAGGCTCGGTTTGCAGGCGCTATTTTTTAGCAAAATAGCACCTGCAAACCGCCCCAGTGTGAAAGGGGCCTCATAGCAACCCCGGTCAGAACCGTAATGGGTGAGCTATCTGAGTGTGGTCTATACCTGCCCTGCTACTATGCTCCTCCACCTCGACTGACCAAGATTCCTATACATTTGTGTAACAAATCTGTGTTCACAGGTGCTCTCCTTACAGTGGACGCCTAGAAGATCCGGCACTTATTAAATTAGTCAGGGCCAGAAAGTGCTGCAGGAGAAGAAGATAGCTATAGAATAGAATATCAGCCTGTTTGGGTGGATAATATCTTTACACAGACAACAAAGAATCTTGCTGGGACACCAATAAAGCTGGCTGGAGAGTGGGGGTTATTACACTGAAACTAACGAAGCTGGTTGAGGAAGAGGAGGGTTATTTTCACATGGACACCAAAAAAGCTGGGGTTTGGGGGGTATTATCACATTGACACGAATAGAACTGGCTGCAGTTATATTATCACACTGACACCAATAAAGCTGGCTGGTAACGTTTTTTTAATTATATTATGGTCTGTAAAGCTGGCTTGAAAGGGGTATCATCATGATGACACCAGTAAAGGTGTTGGGGAATGGCTATTTTCACACGGAAGCCAATTAGGCAGGAGGGATAGGGGTTACTATCAAACTGGAAGGTACCACAGAGAGGGGTCGCCAGACAGGGGGTGACTTATCAAAATTTTGCTATGGGACTCCCTGATTTATAGGTATGCCCCTGACATTAGATATGGGTCAGATCAGAGGTGGCCGGTCCATAAGAGGTGCAGGGGCGCTGCCTCCTAATCTCCATGCGGGGCACCGGACTCATAGGTTTCTAGGAGTTTTTTTTTGAAGCACATGATTGGAGCCTGAGGCTCTAATTGACTTTAAAAAGGTTGAGCTGAACCCACCCACTTGTGACATTAGTGAATCAATATTCGCTACAGTCTTCTGGCTTCTCCTTCCGGCCATTTTAGGACAGGTGGATCTTAAAACTGGATTAGCTGGGAGGAGAAGCAGGGGAAGCTGTGACCTGGATGGGGTAAGTGCGGACCTGGCGGGGGGGTTTGTTTGCTGCCCCCCCCCAAAAAAATGGAGCACCAGCCGCCACTGGGTCAGATAGATGCCGAGACCCACTTTCACTGTATAGTAGACCTGGATACACTGGGTGAGCCAGAAACATATGAAGAGTTTAAAGCGGTTGTATACCGCAAAACTTTTTTTTTTTTTTTGTCAACCTGCAAGGCAAAGGTAGCTCATTATCAATCACTTACCTTAGATCGAAGCCCCCGCAGCGGTCCTCGGACACGTCCTCCGTCGCGTCCATGATACCCGGAGTGACTTCCGGGTATCGCCGCTCCGGCGCTGTGATTGGCCGGAGCGGCGATGACGTCACTCCCGCACATGCGCGGGGAACGGCACGATCCCCGCGCGTGCGCGAATTTCCGGCAGTGTCCGGCAGGCTCCCATTCAAGAGCCGCCGCGCTCAGTGCGCATGCGCCGTAGATAGCGGTACAGTCTTTTTTGCAAATATCTCCGAGACTGTGTAGGTCTCGGAGATATTGCAAGCACCTACAGGTAAGCCTTAATGTAGGCTTAACTGTAGGTGCTTGTACAAATTTTGGGTATACAACCACTTTAAGGTCCCTGATATGGGAGACCGGTGCATTGTTTATTATGATACTATTGCTATCTGGCATACATCTTAAGGGCTCATTGGACAATGTTGACAATGCATGTGTGACCTACGTCATGCTAAATGATCAATGTATGGATCCCTGATTACTTTAAATACTGTACAAAAATATGCTGAGATTCTTTTGTATTGTTTCGAAAATCTTTAATAAACCTTATTGAAACATAAAAGTAATGCACTTGCATCATAAAAGATTCAAAATTGGCTTGTTAAAATTCCAAACATGCCAGGTGACTCAGTGTTGCGATCTCCTCATAGCTTCCTCTGTACACGTGGAGTCACCGTCTCAGCATTGACGTGTAGCCACACCCTGACGCGTTTTGTCACTTCTGACTTTGTCACAGGGGCAACAGCATCTGGTGAGCTTTATTCTTAAGGGAATGGAATTGGCAAACATAACTTTGGTGAATCAAGGAGATTTTGTTTCACTATCTTTTCGTCACTTTATGTTGGACTGTATTACCATATTGATTTGCATAAGTTGGAGCAAATGTACTTTTTGGATATGCCATATGGACACTTTTCATTATGTATGGGTGTTTTGTGTTGATCATTTCACAATGCTAATATTTAGGAGATTTGTAGAATTAGTGGTGAAATGTGGAATTATTTGTCTCTTTTTTACATTGAAATTTGTTTCACCACATTTGCATATCTATCAGTAAAGTATATGTTTGTAGAAAGATAAAGACTGCAATGAGATTGCATCTACTTTAACCAATTGCCGACCAGCCGTCGCAGTTTTACTGCGGCAAGTTGGCTCGGCTGGGCAAATCGCCCTTACCTTACGTCGCTTTTTCTTTTGCCCACCTTTCTTTTCGGGCACCTGCGATCGCTCGTGACAGCGCGAGAACCGGGATCTGTGTGTGTAAACACACAAATCCCGGTTCTTTCAGGGGAGTAGAGACAGATCGTGTGTTCATACCAAGTATGAACACCGATCTATCTCTCCTCCTAGACAGTCCCATCCCCCCTACAGTTAGAACACACATAGGTAACACATTTAACCCCGTGATCGCCCCCTAGTGTTAACCCCTTCCCTGTCAGTGACATTTACAGAGTAATCAGAGCATTTTTATAGCACTGATCGCTCTATAAATGTCAATGGTCCCAAAAATGTGTCAAAAGTGTCCGATGTGTCCACCGCAATATCGCAGTCCCGATAAAAATCCCAGATCGCCGACATTACTAGTAAAAAAAATAAAATAATAAAAATGCCATAAATCTATCTATTTTGTAGACGCTATAACTTTTGCGCAAACCAATCAATATACGCTTAATGCGGGTTTTTTTTACCAAAAATATGTAGAAGAATCGGCCTAAAATAAGGAAAAAAAATTTTTGGGGAGAAATAATGTGGGATATTTATTATGGCAAAAAGTAAAAGATAGTGTTTTTTTAAAAATTGTCGCTTTACTTTTGTTTATAGCGCAAAAAATAAAAACCGCAGAGGTGATCAAATACCACCAAAAGTAAGCTCTATTTGTGGGGACAGCGTTGCACGACCGCGCAATTGTCAGTTAAAGTGACGCAGTGCCGTATCGCAAAAAATGGCCTGGTCATTGAGCAGCCAAATCTTCCGGGGCTGAAGTGGTTAAGCAGGTCAAAAGTTACAGTGCATCCGGAAAGTATTCACATCGCTTCACTTTTTCCACATTTTGTTATGTTCCAGCCTCATTCCAAAATGGATTAAATTCATTATTTTTCTCAAAATTCTACAAACAATACCCCATAATGACAATGTGAAAGAAGTTTGGTGGAAATCTTTGCAAATTGCAAGTATTCACAGACTTTGCCATGACACTCAAAATTGAGCTCAGGTGATCCTGTTTCCAGTGATCATCCTTGAGATGTTTCTATGACTTGATTGGAGTCCACCTGTGGTAAATTCAGTTAATTGGACATGATTTGGAAAGGCACACACCTGTCTATATAAGGTCCCACAGTTAACAGTCTATGTCAGAGCACAAACCAAGCTGTCAGACTTGCACGTACCTGATCAACGAGCCCAATGGAGCAGAGGAAGGTCCCCAGTTCGGATCCGACTCGGGGCCCCTGGTAGTGCAGACAGGAGGCACAGGAGTACAGAAGGGTAAGAGAGCCTGGTAAGTAGTTGCTGGAAGACGGCTCAGGTCCTGGATACAGAAGAGGAGATGAGCCACACAAGCTGCAAGCAGGCAGGCCGGTAGGTATACTGGAGAGTGCAGCTGGGTAGGTGAAGAGAAGAATGGTCAAATACCAGGCAAGGTTGGCAACGGTCAGACAACGTGGTACAGAGGAGCAGGCAGGTTCAGGGTCAAAGACAAGCCGTGGTCAGATGCTGGCGGAAGGCAGGAGAAGTCCAAGTACCGTATATACTCGAGTATAAGCCGAGATTTTCAGCCCTTTTTTGGGGGCTGAAAGTCCCCCCCTCGGCTTATACTCGAGTCATATAAATTTTTACATTGTAAATATTACCTGTAAAGAAGTTGCGGCTGCGGCGTCCATCGTTCGAATTCCGCGGCGTCCATCGTTCAAAATTCCGCGGTCTCTTCCTGTTCCTTCCTTGATAGGTGAGTCTCAGCAGACACTCTCCGCCTATCACGAACGTTCTCTCATCCTCAGTTTTCCAGCAGACGTCTGTGATTGGCGGAATACCCAACACAGTGTCTGCTGGGAAAACTAAGGATGAGAGAATGATCGTGATAGGCGGAGAGTGTCTGCTGAGACTCGCCTATCAAGTAAGGAACAGGAAGAGACCGCGAAATTTGAACGATGGACGCCGCGGAATTCGAACGATGGACGCCGCAGCCGCAACTTCTTTACAGGTAATAATTACAATGTAAAAATTTCTATTTACAGGGAACAGCGAGCTAGGGAACAGTGGGGCATCGGCTTATACTCGGGTCAGTGAGGTTTCCCAGTTTTTTTGGGCAACATTAGGTACCTCGGCTTATACTCGAGTCGGCTTATACTCGAGTATACACGGTAACAAGCCAGGTGGTCAGAAGATCAGGTTTCAGGCAAATAGCAGGGGCAGGATACACAGGGAACTGTAGATCGGACAGCAGCGGTCTGAAGTATTCCAGGGGTTTAAATGGACTGTTTGGCGCGCATCAGCGCAGGCGCGCGCGTGTCATGCGTGCACATGCACCCGCGCGCACAGGCACACCATCGCGCACAGGCGCGGTGGCCCACAGTCTGGTTCGTGAACCAGCGCGCACAGGAGCATGCACAACATCAGCGCGCATCGGCACGCGCGGGCCGATGCGCACCAAGGCGACGACCAACACGTCCGGCAAGGTGAGTTCTCTGACACAAGCCATGAAGTCCAAGGAATTGTCTGTAGACCTCCGAGACAGGATTGTTTTGAGGCACAGATCTGGGGAAGGGTACAGAAAAATGTCTTCAGGATTAAAGGTTCCAATGAGCACAGTGGCCTCCATCATCCATGAATGGAAGAAGTTTGGAACCACCGGGACTCTACCTAGAGCCCAGCCAAACTGAACAAAGGGCCGCCTTTATCAGGGAGGTAACCAAGAACTCGATTGGAGCTCTGTCAGAGTGACTATGTTTCTCTGTAGAGAGAGGAGAACCTTCCAGAAGATCAGCTATCTCTGCAGCACTCCACCAATCAGGCCAGTATTGTAGAGTGCCCAGATGGAAGCCACTCCCCAGTAATGACAGCCCATCTGGAGTTTGCCAAAAGGCACCTGAAGAACTCTCAGACCATGGGAAATGAAAATTCTCTGGTCTAAAGGAACAAAGATTGAACTCTTTGGCCTGAACGGCAAGCGTCATGTCTGGAGGAAACCAGGCACCGCTCATCATGCCAATACAATCCCTACAGTGAAGCATGACGGTGGCAGCATCATGCTGTGGGGATGTTATTCAGTGGCAGGAACTGGACAAGTCAGGATCAAGGGACGGATGAATGCAGCAATGCACAGAGACATCCTTGATGAAAACCTGCTCCAGGGCGCTCTGAACCTCAGACTGGGGTGAATGTTCATCTTCCAACAGGACAACGACCCTAAGCACACAGCCAAGATAACAAAGGAGTGGCTATGGGACAATTCTGTGAATGTCCTTCAGTAGGCCCAGCCAGAGCCCAAACTTGGACTTGATTTAACATCTCTGGAGAGATCCGAAGATGGCTGTGCATGACCCTCCCCATCCAACCTGATGGAGCTTGAGAGGTCCTGCAAAAAAGAATGGGAGAAACAACCCAAAAATAGGTGTGCCAAGCTTGTAGCATCATACTCAAAAAGCCTTATTTATTTATTTTGGGTACTTATATAGCGCCGTCAATTTACGTAGCGCTTCACATATACATTGTACATTCACATCAGTCCCTGCCCTCAAGGAGCTTACAATCTAAGGTCCCTAAGGCTACTTTCACACTGAGGCGCTGGATGCGCTGGCGGTATAGCGGTGCTATTTTTAGCGCCACTATACCGTTTTTTTGCTGCGATTTGCGGGCGCTAGCGGGGGTATTTTAACCCCCGCTAGCGGCCGAAAAAGGGTTAAAAATGCCCGCAATAACACCTCTTTGCAGCGTTTTGCGGGCGTATTGGAGGTGCTACCCCATTGATTTCAATAGGCAGGGGCGCTATAGGAGTGATATTTTTAGCGCTCCTATTGCATCTCAAAGATGCGGCTTGCAGTAGTTTTTTGACCCTCCTGCAAGCGCAACGCTCCAGTGTGAAAGCCCTCGGGCTTTCACATTGGATACTATTGAGCGGCTTTTTTGGGGCGCATTGCAGGCGCTATTTTTAGCGCAATAGCGCCTCAGTGTGAAAGGGGCCTAACTCACATTCATACATACACATACTAGGGCCAATTTAGACAGACTTGAGGCTGTAATTGATGCCAAAGGTGCTTCAACAAAGTATTGAGCAAAGTGTTTTTCCTTTTTTTTTTTTTTTTATAAATTTGCAAAGATTTCAAACAAACTTCTTTTACGTTGTCATTATGGGGTATTGTTTGCAGAATTTTGAAGAAAATAATGAATTTAATCAATTTTGGAATAAGGCTGTACACATAACACAATGTGGAAAAAGTGAAGTACTGTGAATACTTTTCAGATGCACTGTATGTTTTGAGGTGACCTTACAAATAATTGTATTTGTTGCTTCTTTCCCCCTTTCCTGGGCCAAGAACTACAAGCAAAAAGAAGGCACAAAAAAAAATACTAGATAGATCTTCCAATGCTGCCGCCCAGCTATTTCTCCAGACACCTGCATAAAGGATGAAGCAAGTAAAATCAATGTAGCTAGAACTCCTGATCTGCATACATATGTAGCGGGTATATGCTTTCTATTTTTTGAATCTGGTGGGGAAACTGTGATGTATGGTTCCCTGGGGCCCACCAGGTGGCGCTGTCGCTTTGGGCCCAGGGTTGAGCCATCGTTGCGGTGGCGTGCCTCTTTTGGTCTCTCTCAGCGGTTGTATGGTGGGGCGGGGAACCCGCCGTGCTTGCTGGGAGGGGGTATAAAGGGGGAGGCCATGAATTATTGTACACAAATTCCGCCAAGGGGAGTAGAGACACCCAATCGTCCTGAGAGAAGGATGAGAAACATCTTAAGTATTGCTCCAAGGACTGATTTGTCCTTTCAGTCTGACCGTTGGTCTGCGGGTGATAAGCAGACGAAAGGCATAGTTCAATCTTCAAAGCTTTACATAGGGCCCTCCAAAATTTTGAGGTAAACTGTACTCCACGATCTGAGGTTATGTTTGCTGGGATGCCATGCAATCTTACAATCTCCTTAATAAATACAGAAGCGGTTTCAGAGGCAGAGGGGGTTCCTTTCAAAGGTACAAAATGAGCCATTTTTGAAAAACAATCCACTATAACAAAGATGGAGGTGAATCCTTCAGACGGGGGGAGTTCCACAATAAAATCCAAGGAAATCATGTTCCAAGGTTTTTCAGGTACAGGAAGAGATTCTAACAATCCCCTGGTCTTGGCACGATCAGACTTGTTTCTGAGACATACGGAGCAGGACCTGACATAATCTCTACAATCCTTCAATAAATTAGGCCACCAAAAGGAACGGGACACTAGGTCAGAGGTCTTGTGAATTCCAAAGTACCCGGCAAGGGGGTGGTCATGGCATTTCTTGAGGATGTGGACCCTAAACTGCTCAGGAATAAAAATGTGCTCCTTGTGGAAGAAGAGTTCATCTCTTGGTTGAAGGTGCAGATCCAGAGGAGGAGGATGATTAGCAACTGCCTCCTTGATTTGGGACATCACATCTGCCTGGAGGAGTAGAAAGTTCTTGGCAGGTAAGATAGTGTCAGGTTCAGGAAGTGGGGTTGATTCAGAGAACATGCGTGAGAGCGCATCGGGTTTACCGTTCTTGGATCAGGGGCGGAAGGTAAGATGGAAAGTGAAACGTGAAAAGAATAGTGCCCATCTGGCTTGTCGGGGTCTTAGGCGCTTGGCAGTTCTTAGATATTCCAAGTTTTTGTGATCAGTGAAAATAAGGATAGGATGCGCAGCCCCTTCCAACAGATAGTGCCATTCCTCTAGGGCAGCTTTGATAGCTAGTAGTTCACGATCCCCCACGTCATAATGTTTTTCAGAAGAGTTCAGTTTCCTAGAGAAAAAGGCAATTGGATGAAGTAAGGATTTAGCCCCCTGTCTTTGAGATAGGATAGCCCCAACTGCCGTTTCTGAAGCGTCTACCTCGAGTACGTAGGCCAGAGCAGGGTCGGGGTGTCTTAGAATGGGGGCAGAGGTGAATAGTGTCTTTAATTTTTCAAAAGCATCCTGAGCCTCAGGGGTCCATTTGAAAGAAACATGCTGTTGCTTCTTTCCCCCTTTCCTGGGCCAAGAACCACAAGCAAAAAGAAGGCAGAAAACAAAATACTAGAGAGATCTTCCAATGCTGCCACCCAGCTATTTCTCCAGACACCTGCATAAAGTATGAAGCAAGTAAAATCAATGTAGCTAGAACTCCTGATCTGCATACATATGTAGCGGGTATATGCTTTCCATTTTTTGAATCTGGTGGGGAAACTGTGATGTATGGTTCCCTGGGGCCCACCAGGTGGCGCTGTCGCTTTGGGCCCGGGGTTGAGCCATCGTTGCGGTGGCGTGCCTCTTTTGGTCTCTCTCAGCGGTTGTATGGTGGGGCGGGGAACCCGCCGTGCTTGCTGGGAGGGGGTATAAAGGGGGCGGCCATTTTCGGTGGCGGGAGTCGAGTCCCGGGCACCTTCAGCCTGAGGGTGGTGGTTCGTGTCGGTCCCCTAGGCGGCCTGGGCCTAGAGAACGTTGGGAGGTCATGTTCCATCCCAGGCACCTTTAGCCTGGGGTGAGGTACTCGGGAGGAGGTCTGGAGCTCAGTGCCCACCACTGAATTCCGCGAGGGAAGGAGGTCCTAGGGAACCCCGGGAGTGGGTACCCGAATCCGGAAGGCGTAATGGACCGGTGGGAGATACTTGCTTGAAGACCCGGTGCAGCATATTGCCAGTGACAGGTGAGCCTCCCAATCGGAGACCGCCTGGAAGGAAATTCCCCCTCGCTCGGAGACCGCAACCCACTTTCAGGAAGGAAAGTAGAGAGTTCATTGTGTCTGGGCCTACTCGCATCCACACCTCCTTGTCTGTTCTGTTCTCTAAGGGAGTCCAACTGATTGTGTTCACTTTGAAGAATAAAGGAGTGTTGGACTTTAATGGTGTGGGGCTCATTTTCTGGCAGACATTGTTCAAGGTAACTCTCTTTGGAGGTTCCAGGTGCAGAACACTGACCCGAAGGTAAAACAAGAACTTTGCTTCCACCACACACAAACGTCTGTGGTGAGGGCTTGGCGTGGTGACCCCGCTCTCCCTCCTCTAAGGTACCCCTAGACAAGAGACGTACGAGCTGAGAGAAAAGAGAGGGGAGAGAGGAGGCCGCTACACATATATCAGTTCAGTCACTACTAAAGCTAGAGAATTAGATTGTAAGCTCTTCTGAGCAGGGCCCTCTTAATCATCTTGTATTTTATTGTATTATAACTGTATTGTCTCCCTTTTATATTGTAAAACTCTGCGTAAACTGTTGGCGCTATATAAATCCTGTATAATAATAATAATAACAATATTAATAATAATTCACACAACAGGCATCTAGCATTTCCAAAGGGGAAAAGTGATAGCAGTCCTTAGTTTCCTGTCAGGACAGGTGTCTTAAAAAAAACTCTGCCCCAGGTTATTCCACAATGATCTGGCTAGTTGCAAGAATTGCATATGGTAAATAGTACTTTAAGCTGTCTATCTAGTCATCAGTGACACAGAACAACCACAACAAAAGCAATCCCAATGACCTCTAGGGGATGTGTTACCTTTGCCTTTTATTACCTCTTCCTGAGTCAAACATGTTTAGCTTTACTTTCTCAAACTGCCTTAGGATACAAAATTTGAACAGGGCACATTCCTGTATAAAGATGCCTTAAATCTCTAATGAGAGAACATGTACAGTATGTCTTCACCGTAACTTGAATAGTACGTTCTCTTACCACTAAGGTAGCTTTTCTGAGTACAAGTAGATGAGATGAATATCTGTATTGTGAAAATTTGAGGTAATTAATTTGATTTATTTAGTAATTGTAGCGGGGTCCTCAATTTAAGGGAAGTGTTTGGGAGGTAGTATGCCCAAACACCCTAATTTGTCAGGGTTTTGCAACCATTTAATGCGCAGGGAGAGTATTGGTGTACAGTTCCCTGTGGCCTGCAGGTGGCACTGCCATGGTAGGCTAGGGTTGAACCACTAATACAGGGCTATGCTTTTTGTGTCCCCTCTCGGCAAACGTACGGTAGGGCAGGGTTAACCTGCTGTGCATGCTGGGAGAGGAGATAAAAGGAGATAAAAGGGGCAGACGCTGCCTGTTCGGGGTTGGTTGGTTGGTGGTGGTTAGTCGGTGGGGTCCTACCCCAGGTTCTCGTTCCAGTCCGCCCTGGGCGGGTGTTCCTGTTCCATCCTGGGCACTTTTAGTCCCAGGGTGAGGTACTACTCTGCTGTTCCTGTCTGCCCTGGGTGCGTGGACTTGGGAATTGCAGCAAAGGTCTGGGCCCAGCACCTTTAGCTGGAGCCCATCGGGGATCGAGGAGTCTCAGGGTGCCGCCTTGTGAGGGGACCCGTATCTGGGTAGAGGAGGCCGGGTGAGGAACCGTTCCGAAGGACTGATGCGGTAGTCACGGTGAAGGAAAGGGTCCCAGTAACTCTCCGGAGGGATGTCTTCTCCCTAGGCCAAGGCTAAGTTCACCAAGTCTGTGATAGAGGCCTTGAGTAAAGCGTGAGTGTCATTTGGCTGCTAGTCTTGTCCTAAATAGACTATCCATTTGAGGCTGAGTCTGTTCGAGAAGCTGAACAGTGAAGTGACTGAGATTGTGCCTGGACCTCTCCTCACATCTTATGCTGTCCTTTTTCTTGCTCCAACCTTTGTTCCTATCAAGAGACTGTTATTTGCTGAGAGAGAAAATAAACTCTCTGTTGGAGTTAAAGCAAGTGTGGACATTCTATTCATTGGGGGAAAAAAAGTACTCAAATCTGTTATCCACAGAGGTGAGAAAACATTTTCTGGCTCAACTGTGAAATGTCCCACCAACAACACCGCTCAACCTCTTAATACAGGAGGGTACAGGCTTGTGGCATGGTGTGCCCCTTCTTCCTGTGAAGAGCCAAAGAACAAGGCAGGAAAAAGGGGGTCTGTGTGCTACATAATATATAAGTAATATATATGTAGCGGCCTCACTTTCTCCCTCTTTTGCATCTGTTGTTCTTGGCTGTTGTCCAGGGGTACTCTGGGAGGAGAGAATGCAGGACACTACGCCCAGCTTTCACCTTAAATGTATATGAGGTTTTAGCAAAGTCTCTTTAGATTACCTTCGGGTCTGCATTCTGCATATGGAGCCTCCGCTTCTTCCGTGGAGGAGTATCTGCCAGTAATAGAGCCCCACACCATTTAAAAGTTCAACACTCCTTTATTTCTTCCACACCAGAATGAACATACTCAGTTGAACTTCCATAACAGACAGACAGGGGTGTGGATACGAGTAGGCACAGGCACAATGAACTCTCCTATCCCTTTCTCGTGCGGATAGGCCTGGCGCACGGTCTCTGCCACAGACCGTGAAGTTGGTAGCTGCCACCTACCGGGTGAACTAGTTGGGGCCCCTGCCACAGGCCTAAGTATCGGTCTTTGCCACTGACCGGAGTAGCGGTCTCTGCCACAGACCTTAGAACATGGACCACCTTCCGTATGAACACGGCCCCTGTTTGGCGAGGATATCCATCCCGACGGTCTCCGGAGGGCCTGTCCCGGCACTGGCAATCTGCTGCACCAGATCTACGGGAAGGTCACCTGCGTGGTCCCTTACGCCTAGATTCAGACACCCGATTCTGTGGGTGTCTTAGGACGATTCCTCCCGGGCGGATCCCAGTGGAAGAAGCTGGGCCCCAGGCCTGAATGATGCACCCCACCCCAGACTGAGGGTGTCTGGGGTGACTCCCGAACTCCACGTGTCCAGGCCTAGGCCGCCTGGACACCGACCGCTGGACAGTAGCCCTCAGGCTAATGGTGCCTGGGACTCTGAACTCGTGGTGAAGATGTCCGCCCCTTTTATAGCCTCTCCCAGCCAGCACAGCGGGTTCCCCGCCCCGCTGCACAACAGCCGCGAGAGACCAAAAAGGGTACAGCACTCCAGTGATGGTTCAACCCCGGCTCAAAGTGACAGCGCCACCTGCTGGGCCGCAGGGAACTGAACATCACTGATGTCTCCACCCGAATCAGCATACTGAAAGGTACCTACCCTCTACACTTATAAGAAATATTCCATACAATAAAGAGCACATGGGAACACAGCAATTATCTAAGTTGACAAAGTAACTTTTTTTGCTGTCAGCATTCAAGTTGAAGAACTAAAGGCAAAGCTTTTTTTTTTTCATTTAGTTATTTTGCCATCTAAAAGGGAAGATTTCTGTTCCTTTCCTGTCCCATAGCCAAAACAGGAAGTGAGAGGAAATCCCCCCAAAGTGAGGGAACCCTAGGGAGCCACCAGGTCATCAGAATTAATGTCCTGATTGGAAGATTTTCCCTCTATTACTGTTCCGGTGTCAACCCAAAATTTGGTATTTTTTTTTTTTGTTTCGATGATGATGGTAAACAGGACAGAAAGGGTGAATCTTCATAATAGGGGCACAGAGAGCGATAAAAACTGACAAGTGTTCTTGTCTCCATTAAAAAAAATGTTTTGCTTTCAGATATACATTAATATTAAAATAGAATATAGGATCTGCTAGGAGAGAAACTATAGAGAACACCGCTCTAGGTAGACATCTCATAATGCATTCCGCCTGCTAATTGAAATTGGCGCTGGCTCTGCATGTAGGAATGAATCGAAGAAAAGACTGGATGGCCGCACTCTGTTGACACCTTTTCTGATTTTCATTGATTCTGTGCCTCTGATGTCTTTGTACCATACGAATTTTTAAACCGTCTTCAATAAAGGTGTCAACAGATAGCTGCCATCCAGTCTTTTCTGTGATTCAATAACTGCACATTGTTTGCAGAACACCATTAAGAGCCACTACATCCTTTTCAAATATGTCAGATATTGATGCATAGGTGATGAAGCCATGTCATTCAACACTACTATTTACTCAGCAATGGTAACATTAGTAAAGTAAAATCTCAGACATTTTGTGAAGTTCTGTCTGTATTCAAACTGGACACAGTACTGGCACTGCAATTAATTTGATCATGTCCTGCCAAAAACAATTGAACAAGGAACCAATAGCAGCCAATCAAAATTTACTTTTCTGAAGTCAGACCAGTATAAGGCAAATTCTGATAAGTTGCTATGGGTGCTATGGGTACTAGGCCCTTGGCTTACTATCCCTGACCTGAGCTATGCATTTTTGTTTTTGTTTTTTGTTATTTATATAAAACCTTTATTTTAGAAATAAATATGACATACCAGGTGGATTAATGAAGTTTCTGTACTGCACTTTCAGCACTATGGGTTTTCTAAAAGCAAAGAGCTGCAGAAGCTGTTTTCCTCCACACTCTCTGTTGAATTGATAATTCTGCATTTGTTAATTTAAGTCAAACTCAAGGCTTAGCTAAAACATATTGGTTGGAATGCTCATTTCCCAACATGAAATGGACAGTGTCAGGGATCGGATGGGAGACTGAATTGACGAGGTCGGCCTCTCTTATATCTCCTGTCCTGGCTCCGCTGGAGGTGAGACAGAGGAAGCCGAAGGACAAGAGGGACACGAGTGCCTGGAGCAGGAGGTCCTGGGAGAACAGTTTGGCAGGGTTCAGCAGACTGGAGTAGGCTGTGATGTGCCAAGCAGGAATAGGTAACAGCCAGGCAGGTAGCCGGGGGTTAACAGCAACCAGGAACAAGGACAGGAGCAAGGTCTCAGGAATAGCCAGGTTCGTCAGCAGGCGGGCAGCGAGGTACAAGATCATAGACAGAGCAAGAGTCGGGAACGGAGCCGGGTCAGAGATGGACATCGGTACAGGAGCAAGGTCAAGAGCAAGCCGGGTCAAAGTACTGGGGAGACACACAGGATCAGAGCAGGACTCAGGAACACAGCTGAGATCAGTCAGCAAAGCACAAGAGCCCAGACTCCCTTTAAATAGGCTGTCTGGCGCCAAAGGAGAATTAGGCCTGTGCGTGCGCGCTCGTGCGCATTCGCGCATGCGCACCCGCGAATGCGGGTTCTGGCGCGCACGCGCGCGCCTGTTTGCCATTCTATGGCAAAGACTATGTGCTTGTGCACGTCTGTGTGCAAACAGTCTCACAGGAATTCCCTGACATTGCCCCCCCCCTTAGGGATGCCTCCGGATGCCCACAAGAGACCGTTTTTCAGGGTGAAGCTGGAGGTAGGCCTGTATCAACCGGGGGGCATGAACATTAGAGGCTGGTTCCCAGGAATTGTCCTCAGGGCCATAACCCTTCCATTTAATGAGGAACTGAGTCTGACCACCCCTCTTCCTACAGTCCAGAACGGCCTCAACCTCGTATTCTTCACTTCCTTCAACCAGTAGTGGGGCAGGGGCTTCAGTGCCACGATTTGGGAAGGGGTTAGAGACCATAGGCTTGAGCAGCGAAATGTGGAACACAGGATGAATCTTTAAACTGTTTGGCAAGGATAATTCAAAAGCCACAGGATTGATCCGTCTTTTAATTGAAAAAGGACCCAAGAATTTTGGGCCAAGTTTCTTCGAAGGGCATTTCAATCTTAAGTTAGCTGTGGACAGAAAAACTCTGTCTCCTGGCTTCAAGTTCAGGTTCCCTCTTCTCTTCCTATCAAAAAATTTCTTGTTAGCCGCCTGTGACTTTAGGATAGTCTCTCGCGAGAGCAGATTATTGGTGTTGAAAAAGTCCAGTCTCTCTTGCACAGCTGGTACAGAAGACTCCGTGGGTACATCGGGTAGAAAGGAAGGGTGATACCCATAGTTAACATAGAAGGGTGACTGTTTGATTGCCGAATGATGAATTATTGTACACAAATTCCACCAAGGGGAGTAGAGACACCCAATCGTCCTGAGAGAAGGATGAGAAACATCTTAAGTATTGCTCCAAGGACTGATTTGTCCTTTCAGTCTGACCGTTGGTCTGCGGGTGATAAGCAGACGAAAGGCATAGTTCAATCTTCAAAGCTTTACATAGGGCCCTCCAAAATTTAGAGGTAAACTGTACTCCACGATCTGAGGTTATGTTTGCTGGGATGCCATGCAATCTTACAATCTCCTTAATAAATACAGAAGCGGTTTCAGAGGCAGAGGGGGTTCCTTTCAAAGGTACAAAATGAGCCATTTTTGAAAAACAATCCACTATAACAAAGATGGAGGTGAATCCTTCAGACGGGGGAAGTTCCACAATAAAATCCAAGGAAATCATGTTCCAAGGTTTTTCAGGCACAGGAAGAGATTCTAACAATCCCCTGGTCTTGGCACGATCAGACTTGTTTCTGAGACATACGGAGCAGGACCTGACATAATCTCTACAATCCTTCAATAAATTAGGCCACCAAAAGGAACGGGACACTAGGTCAGAGGTCTTGTGAATTCCAAAGTGCCCGGCAAGGGGGTGGTCATGGCATTTCTTGAGGATGTGGACCCTAAACTGCTCAGGAATAAAAATGTGCTCCTTGTGGAAGAAGAGTTCATCTCTTGGTTGAAGGTGCAGATCCAGAGGAGGAGGATGATTAGCAACTGCCTCCTTGATTTGGGACATCACATCTGCCTGGAGGAGTAGAAAGTTCTTGGCAGGTAAGATAGTGTCAGGTTCAGGAAGTGGGGTTGATTCAGAGAACATGCGTGAGAGCGCATCGGGTTTACCGTTTTTGGATCCGGGGCGGAAGGTAAGATGGAAAGTGAAACGTGAAAAGAATAGTGCCCATCTGGCTTGTCGGGGTCTTAGGCGCTTGGCAGTTCTTAGATATTCCAAGTTTTTGTGATCAGTGAAAATAAGGATAGGATGCGCAGCCCCTTCCAACAGATAGCGCCATTCCTCTAGGGCGGCTTTGATAGCTAGTAGTTCACGATCCCCCAGGTCATAATGTTTTTCAGAAGAGTTCAGTTTCCTAGAGAAAAAGGCAATTGGATGAAGTAAGGATTTAGCCCCCTGTCTTTGAGATAGGATAGCCCCAACTGCCGTTTCCGAAGCGTCTACCTCGAGTACGTAGGCCAGAGCAGGGTCGGGGTGTCTTAGAATGGGGGCAGAGGTGAATAGTGTCTTTAATTTTTGCAAAAGCATCCTGAGCCTCAGGGGTCCATTTGAAAGAAACATGCTGTTTAGTTAACTGGATGACAGGAGCAATGATGCCGGAAAAGTTTTTAATAAATTTCCTGTAAAAATTGGCAAAGCCTACAAAGCGTTGAATGGCTTTCTTGTCCTCAGGAGCAGGCCAATCAAGCACAGCGGCAACTTTCTGCGGGTCCATAGAGATGCCTTCTGCAGAAATAACAAGTCCTAAGAATTGGATAGAAGATCTTTCAAAGTCGCATTTCTCAGCTTTAGCGTAAAGATGGTGTTGTCGCAGTCTTTCAAGTACTTTCTTTACATGACCCCTGTGAAGATCAAGAGAGCTGGAGAATATAAGAATATCGTCCAAGTAGACGATAATGAACAGATCTAAGTAGTCCCGGAAGATGTCATTGACTAGATGTTGAAATGTGGCAGGGGCATTGCAGAGGCCAAATGGCATGACAAGATATTCATAGTGCCCAAAGCGTGTTCGGAATGCGGTCTTCCATTCGTCCCCGTTTCGAATTCTGACTAAGTTGTATGCACACCTCAGATCTAGTTTAGAAAACACTTGTGCCCCTCGCAATCTTTGGAAAAGTTCTGGGATTAGAGGAAGTGGATACCGATTCTTAATAGTTATCTTATTAAGATCTCGATAATCCACACAGGGTCTGAGAGTATGGTCCTTCTTTTCGACGAAGAAGATGCCTGCCCCTGCAGGAGATGTGGAATGTCGGGTGAAGCCTTTCTCCAAATTTTCGTCAATGTAATGATGGAGGGCTTCTAATTCGGGCTCAGAAAGAGGGTAGATACGGCCAAACGGAATCTCAGCTCCGGGCAACAGTTCTATGGGGCAATCATAGGCCCGGTGAGGAGGGAGAGAGTCTGCATTCTTTTTGTTGAAAACATCGAGAAAGTCGTGGTAAACTGCAGGAACAAGTCTTGAGGTTTCCGGAACAGACTGGATGGCCAGGAGAGGTGTAGTGGTGCGTACCTCATGCGGAACACAGTGTACCAGACAGTAAGGTGAAGAGAAAAGGACCTCTCCTGTAAGCCAGTTGATGCTGGGATTGTGTGCCTTCAGCCAGGGCATACCCAAGATGATGGGGAACATGGGTGACGAGATGACGTCTAGACGTAGGAACTCTGGATGACTGGCGGAAGAAAGGCAGAGGATGGGACCGTTTCTTGTGTTACTGGGCCAGACTT
The DNA here is from genome assembly GCA_029206835.1 of Rana muscosa. Taxonomy (NCBI): domain Eukaryota; kingdom Metazoa; phylum Chordata; class Amphibia; order Anura; family Ranidae; genus Rana; species Rana muscosa. The sequence goes on from CM055121.1 coordinate 847,017,296, forward strand.
AATACCGGAACAATCAGCGAGGTGTACCACGAACCCTTGTTTCTTGGTACAAAGAGGAAGGTTATGTCGGGCTGCGAAACCAGAGTCCACAAAGCAGCTGCAGGCACCAGAGTCTATGATTGCAGAGACAGAAATGGTTTTCTCAGCAAGCTGTAGGTGGCAAGGAAGGGTTAGGTGAACCCGATCAGGTCCGGGTGGATGCATAGTGTGGATCCAGTTGGTAGAAGATTTGTGTGGTCGTACTGGACAGCTTTGCAGATAGTGACTGACATCACCACAGTAGAGACAGAGGTTAGAGTGCTGGCGACGAAGGCGTTCGGCTGCAGACAGAGGGGACCTCAAAAAACTTTTCATAAAAGGAGCCCGGGGGGAAGTAGTCATGTCACTGGAAAGGCAGGTAATGGCATTCTTGGTTCTGTGATGAGGAGAGTCTCTGTGGGTCCTCTCTGACTGGCGTTCCCGTAACCGTCGGTCAATCAAAATTACAAGTTTAATCAGGTCCTCCAGAACCGAGGGTACCTCCACTCTGGCAAGTTCATCTTTAATAGAGTCAGATAGACCAAGACGGAACTGGTAATGAAGGGCTGCTTGATGCCACTCGGTATCGGTACTCCAGAGGCAAAAATCGGTTACGTAATCCTCCACAGGTCTCTGACCCTGCTGTAGTTTGCTGAGTTCTTGTTCGGCAGTCTGTCTACAGAAGGGGTCAGCGTACAGCTGGGACATGGCAGAGAAAAAAGAGTCCATAGAGGCTAGAGCTGGGTCAAGCTGCTCACAAAGCTGAAAGGCCCAGGATTGGGGCTCATCCAGGAGGAGGGAGATAACAAATCCCACCCTGACATCTTGCGTGGAGAAAGTTCGTGGGAGGAGAGAAAAATAAAGTTTGCATGCATTACGAAAAGTCCGAAATTTCCTGCGATCTCCAGAAAAGCGTTCGGGGACAGGCACTCGGGGTTCAAGAATAGGGTAGGCTCCACCGGATGTGTAGGCCTCCGTCTGAGTGGCTACATCTTTAGCAGCAGAGGAATCTAAAAGTGGCAAAGTCACTGTGTCGGTTGATAATTGATCTTCCATGTGACTTAGATCAGCTTGCAACTTTTGCACGATGTGCGTTAGTGCAGCGATTGATTGTGAAAAGTCCTTAGATGGAGAGGCCTCCCTTTCAGGCTCTATTATTGGCTGACTGATACTGTCAGGGATCGGATGGGAGACTGAATTGACGAGGTCGGCCTCTCTTATATCTCCTGTCCTGGCTCCGCTGGAGGTGAGACAGAGGAAGCCGAAGGACAAGAGGGACACGAGTGCCTGGAGCAGGAGGTCCCGGGAGAACAGTTTGGCAGGGTTCAGCAGACTGGAGTAGGCTGTGATGTGCCGAGCAGGAATAGGTAACAGCCAGGCAGGTAGCCGGGGGTTAACAGCAACCAGGAACAAGGACAGGAGCAAGGTCTCAGGAATAGCAAGGTTCGTCAGCAGGCAGGCAGCGAGGTACAAGATCATAGACAGAGCCAGAGTCGGGAACGGAGCCGGGTCAGAGATGGACATCGGTACAGGAGCAAGGTCAAGAGCAAGCCGGGTCAAAGTACTGGGGAGACACACAGGATCAGAGCAGGACTCAGGAACACAGCTGAGATCAGTCAGCAAAGCACAAGAGCCCAGACTCCCTTTAAATAGGCTGTCTGGCGCCAAAGGAGAATTAGGCCTGTGCGTGCGCGCGCATTCGCGCATGCGCGTGCGCATGTGCACCCGCGGATGCGGGTTCTGGCGCGCACGCGCGCGCCTGTTTGCCATTCTATGGCAAAGACTATGTGCTTGTGCACGTCTGTGTGCAAACAGTCTCACAGGAATTCCCTGACAGACAGTGTCATTTGTAGAGAAACCTGTGTACTGACAAATCACAGTACTGTTGTTAAGAGTGGTTGTATATTCTCAGGCCGAGCAACTATTTTAAGGACAAATTTACAAATGATATAACTACCCCCTTTAACAGTCATGTAGACTACATTATACTGAACCACCCCCCTCCCCAGGTACATACTTACCTCCTCTGATGGGATAGCCTCCCGTATTGTGTACGTACCGATAAAAATCTTGTGCCTTGAGTTCAGCTTTAAATAGCACACATAAATTGGCTATACATTGATCCAAATTTGTCTGGGTCAGCAGGGAACAGCCGAATTTCGATCAGTGGGGACAGAAGTCAATCAAACAATGAACATATTGGAAAACTTTTCTCAATTAGAGGTTGCAGCCATTGATTGGCGTATTCTGACAGCTGCAAGTGCTGCTGTCAGAATACAATGTCCCAGCAGGAGGGATTCTTTCATCCACCTCATTTGTATTTTTTTTCTTCAACTTATGCATGGCCTGTTTTACTCTCTGATTTCTGGGGTTGAACCTACGCTAGGTAGTCTTCAAACCCTGCTGTCAGTTCACTTCATAGGAGAAACCAGTAAATCGCTTGTTCTGGCAGTTCATGCAAAATTTACAAATATCTGTCTATCTTCAAAACTGTCTGATCTGAATGGATATCTGTTGGGGTAATTGAATTGCTTACTATTTTCAGGTATAGTTAAATTAGAACTTTTGGGTTTTCACTTCCTCCTACAGCAAGGAAAAAATGTGCCCACGCTCTACTTAAGTCTGGTACATATGGCCTGGTTCAACAGAAACTGGCGGCCATTCGGCCAATGTGTATAGCAGCCTGTCCAACAAAAGCCAGTCCAACCAGCTTCTGTCGAATGGGCATGCTGAAAAACCAGCACCCAGTAAGCACTGGCAGCTCATCTGCATGTTCTGGTGGGGGGGGGGGGGCAGTCCCTGTCAGAACACAATAGCACAGCAGGGAGATTGCTGCACTAACATTGCTTAGATACAGTGACCTCTCAGTTTTTTTTTCATTCAACCCACTGCGTTGAACTAAACGATACTGCTTGTGTGCACCTAGCTTAACCCTCTCTACACTCCAGCACTGTTTCCAGCTTCCTCTTCTGTTCAGCTTTACTGATTCCCATTGGGTGAAATGACAACCAGCACCATTCTACTATTCTTCCTGTGGGCCAAGCATGTTATTGACATACACCCTGGGGGTTTCTCATCATACAACTTGGGCTCACAGTACTCCTGAACTGAACGGCACTGACAGATCATTATGCAAGTGCTGCTTAGTCCAGGAGGAAGGGCCGCCTCTACCGAAGAAAACCGTAACGTTATGAGAAGGACTAGAGGGCTGTATTGCAAAAAGTATGCATGTGAAGTTTTCAAAAAAATAAAGAAAAGGGAGGGGGGTTCAAGGGGTGGTGGTGGGGAGGGGATAGGAGGGAACAGAAATAATTGTTCTACTTTAAACACAGGTATATTTCTAAAACAAAATATTCTAGAAACAAATTTCCAAAATAATAGTTTTGGACAGCCATGCCATGTCACTTTCAGTCATTTCAGTGCATGTATCTTTGTGTTATGAAATAAAAATTGAGGACTTATACTTTCACTGAGTTTGGATCCGTGCCTCTCACTAGATTAGGTTGCCAGGATGTATTATTTGGAAGATTAGACATGAAGGTTGATGACCTTTAGAGATGTCTCAAGAGAGGTTTTGGTGAAGACAGCCAGAAATATTTGGTCAGTAATAGATCTGGTAAGTGTAACATATTGGGTTGCCAAAGGCTTGCTAATATTATACACTGCTATAGGGATGAGAGTAAAAGACCCAGCCAGACATATGACCTTTTCTTGCCCAGGTTTATTGCTTTAACTCCTACTGCTTGCTTTTATCTAGATAGATCACTTACAGAATCGGTTTACAGAAGGAGCTCATTAGTCAATACTATTTTCATGCTGCACAAATACTGTACAAATATATTTATCAACAGAACAAGCGCTACCAACATTAAGGTTGAGAAAAAAGGGAAAACCTGAAAAGGAAAGCGTGCTGCAGAGCAAAATTGGTGACTACTTTGCACTAAATACTGGCTGGAGCCAAAAGTGACAAGATTAAAAATAATCTGAACCTACTCACAGTACATACTGCACACATATGTCGCAGTCCTTGTACCTACCTTAAAGAAGAACCTTATTAAAATAGTCATAAATTACTTAGCAACCAGAAACGGTTGAGACAATAAACACTTTCGGGAGTATGTTCTAACACACAGCGGTAAGCACTTTGTTATGTACATGTTATGTAGAGTGCAGTGGTCGGCAGTATGTGTCACGGTGCCACTTATATTGCTGGTCAACAGGAAGAAAAAATGTCTGGTATCTGTGGCCAGAAGGAAATAAAAATGTGCAGCATCTATTGCCAGTGGAATTTAAAAATAGCAGGCATCAGTGGCCAGTGGGATGAAAATATGTCTGGCAATGGAGGTCAGCAGGAGAAAAAAATGACCAGCATCAATAATCAGCAGAGTGAAAATTAGCCAGCATTAGTGGCCAATGGAAGTAAAAAAAAATAGCTGTCATTGGTGACCAGTGGAGGAAAAATTGCCAGTGTTGATGGTCAGTGGAAAGAAAGATGCTCCAAGGTGGAGGGGTCATTGGTGCTCAGTGGGGGTAGAGGGGAGATTTGGTGCTTTGAGAGTAGTTAGGAGGGCGTTGGGGCTCTGTGGGGGGAGGAACTGATGCTCTATGGAGGAATGGGATGAAGTTTGGTGGAGGTAGAGGGGGGCACCGTTGTTCACTGGAGGGAAAGGAGGACAAGGTTGCTGTGTGGAGGAATAAATTGGACACGGTTGTTCTGTGGGGTGGGGGGGGTCACTGTGGGTTACTTACCTGTCCTTGTTCTATGTTTCACAGAGCTGCTTCCATCTGCCAGAATTATAGTGCTCGTGTAAGACAGGAGATCACTCCAGCTGACAGATCGACAAAGGTGTGTGATGCCGGGTTTGAGTTAAAACCCTGGGGCAGTTCCACGGAATCTGGGACTGTTGGAAGGTAAGCAGCACATATTTTCTCTGATAAACCAATTAGAATTTTCCAAAAAATGTTTTTCCCACTGCTACATCCCACAATTCAGGAAGCAAGTAAAGTTTCTGGTGCCCATTTTAGTTTTAGACACGCATGTTGCCCACTTATTGTTTAAAGCATAATTCTAAAGCACCATGAATGTATGCATAAATGTGCTAAAGTAACCATTGTCACCAGGAAAGTAGGTAGAACATATAGGGGGTAATTTACGAAAGGCAAATCCACTTTGCACTACAAGTCCAAACTACAAGTGCAAAGTGCACTTGAAATTGCACTGAAAGTGCACTTGGAAGTGCAATCGCTGTAAATCTGAGGGGTAGATCTGAAATGAGGGGAAACTCTGCTGATTTTATTATCCAATCATGTGCAAGCTAAAATGCTGTTTTTTATTTTCCTTGCGTGTCCCCCTCAGATCTACAGCGGCTGCACTTCCAAGTGCACTTTCAGTGCACTCTCAAGTGCACTTTGCACTCGTAGTTTGCAACTGTAGTGCAAAGTGGATTTGCCTTTCGTAAATAACCCCCATAATGTCATTCTCTCCCTCAGTAACTGCTTGATTTAATAAAGATTACTCTTTAAAATATACAGTATCTAAACTCAAGAACCAACATCTAAAATATTGCAGCTTACCAGTCCTTAGATATGGTTGCCACATTAGTTTTCTTCTTTCAGGTTAAGTACATTTTCCAAGCTCAACTTACGGACCAGCCTGCGACCAACAAAATTGACCTGTCCAACAGTATGCGTTAAAAACAGGGGTTTAGTTGCACACATTTGCAAATACATGCGTAAGCCACAGAGCCCTGGCAAGGCACCCCATTTTCTGTTGGCCTAAATTTCTGTGAGTCTCCAACAATGGAAGCACATGCATTTAGATGGATAGGTTTTGGGCAGATAAACCTGGAGGGACTCCACCCCTCCTTAAAGGCACAGGGGCACACTGAACACCAAGCCCGTAGCACTATGGCAGCAAAGGTGTCAGTGCATTGCCTGGCCAATATCATATCCTTTAGGGAGGGGTGGGCTCCTTCCAGGTGTATCTGCCCTACACCTGTCCATCTAAATCAGGGGTGTCCAAACTTTTTTTAAAGAGGGCAAGATTTGATGAAGTGAACATGCGTGAGGGCCAACCATTTTGCCTGACATTCTTTGAACCATTAAAATTCGGTCTAAGTGTGTTCGTTCGAGCACTAATACACTGCCCAACAAGAATTTTCTTGCCTTTGTGGCTGAGAGTGGTGAAGAGATGAGCTCGGGCGTGTTATTTGGATATACCGTATTTATTGGCGTATAACACGCACCTTCATTTTAAGAGGGAGGTTTCAGGAAAAAAAAAAATTTAAATAAAGAATTGTGAAGCAAAATAAGGATCAGTGCCCATCTGCAGACCCACCATTGCCATGAATGCAGCACCCCCATTGCCGTCAGTGCAGCACCCCCATTGCCAGGAATACTGCACCCACCATTGCCAGGAATGCAACACCCACCATTGCCATGAACGCAGCACCCACCATTGCCATGAATGCAGCACCCACCATTGCCAGGAACGTAGCACCCACCATTGCCAGGAACGCAGCACCCACCATTGCCAGGAACGCAGCACCCACCATTCTTAGGAACGCAGCACAATGCAGAAGCCACCATTGCCATGAATGCAGCACTCCATTTCCATGAACTCAGCACCCACCATTGCCAGGAATGCAGCACCCACCATTACCAGGAATGCAGCACCCCTCATTGCCAGGAATGCAGCACCCCTCATTGCCAGGAATGTAGCACCCAGCATTGCCATGAATGCAGAACCCACCATTGCCAGGAATGCAGCACCCATCATTGCCAGGAATGCAGCACCCACCATTGCCAGGAATGCAGCACCCACAATTCCCATGAACGCAGCACAATGCAGCACCCACCATTGCCATGAATGCAGCTCCCCATTGCCATGAATGCAGCACCCACCATTGCCATGAATGCAGCACCCACTATTGCCAGGTATGCAGACTCACCATTGCCATTAGTGCAGCATGACTGATGCCCATCCATCTGCAGCCTCGGAGGAGACAGGGAGGGGGGCGGGACAAGCGGCAAAAGATTACATACAAGAGAAATTCCTGTTTACACGGAGGCCTCTTTAGTACAAGTCCGGCCTTCTTTGATGGACAGATTAGTTGCCCAATGACAGAGCAGGAGACGGGACTTCCTATTACAGAGCCCGTCCGTAAACAGAAAATACTCCTGTATGTACGGCACTCTTCCCGTCCCTGTCTCCTCCAAGGCAGCCAGCATACAGTATTTTGTGGCCCCCGGTGCTGGGAGATCGTTGGGGGTCACAAAACATATATATGTCCAAATAACCAGGCGGGCCGTTCAAAACCGGAATGTGGGCTGCGATTGGCCCGCAAGCCAGACTTTGGACATGCCTGGTCTAAATGCATGTGCTTCCATTGTTGGAGACTCACAGAAATTAGAGTTTAGGTCCACAGAAAATGAGGTGCCTTACCGGGGCTCTGTGGCTTACGTATGTATTTGCAAATGTGTTCAACTAAACACCTGTTTTTAACGCATACTGCTGGACATTTCAATTTGGTTGGTTGCAGGCTGGTCCGTAAGTTGAGCTTGGAAATGTCTTTGTTTTTTTTTATATGCGTTGCCTTTCCAATGCTCCTTGCTGCAGTGACCAGTTACAGGTGGGGCCAGTATCCACTTGTTTGTACTATTAAGTACATTTTCTCTAAGTACAGAAAAATACCTGTTGAATTGTCAGAATTCCAGTGTTCTTGTGCACTGAAAAGTGTAACACCTCATGCAACCCAACGTATAATTGCCATCATCCCGAATATATGTGGAAAATGAGAAAACCTCTAATGTTGGGATTTTGGAGGCAATGCAAAAAAAGGGGGAGGAAAAACCTCAATTTAAAAGTATCTAAATATTTATTTATAACAAAACCGCATAAAGCGGACACATATAAAAAATTTCAAAATTGTACAAAAAGACACATATAAACATGGATATTGTACAATAACTGCATAAATCTAACATATTACAATTCTTTCAAGAAGCAATACAATAGCCTGATTGACCACTCCCGCCGGAGGCAGATCAAGAGAGGCTTATCCAATGCGTTTCAAACTGTAATTGTCCTTCATCAGAGATTTCAAATGCATTCGCTTCTAGGAGATCAAATTTCTGTTAAATACAGAAACAATAAGATAAGTTTTTACTTTAATTTCAACCATTATATAAAATGCAATACAAAGGAAACAAACTTACACAAAAAATCATATATAAATTATTCCATCAATGTTCCCATACATGCATCCCAGGTTCCAGAAACTCCAGGGGTGGATTCCCCGATGCCCTCAAAATGCCAGGAAAACCCTCTGTCAGAACCCATGTCCATATAAGAAGTACGGACATCAAAATAAATTGGTCCAAAATAGGTGCCTTAAACAAAAAAATATATAACATACATAAGTCTGGATGTAATTCTGTTGGGGAATAAAATAATTGTCCCTAGAAAGAATGTGGTACCTGTAGATGGAAAAATGGAAATCTAGGATTCAGATTCATCAGGCAAATATAACTCATGTAAAGAGACAGGACCAAAGGATGCTTGAGTCCAAAGATATATGTCCTAAAAATAATTAAAGAAAACAATAAAAATTGTATCAATCAAAAGAGAGAAGAAAAATTCTTCCCTCTTCTAAATAAAACGTCTCCAAAAGTTTTTGAGTATTACCTGTCAAAAGGATCAAAAATCCCGATAATTATCCAAAAAAGTTTCCATGCAATAGAGGTCCATACAGAAACATCCTCTGCCTGCCAGCAGAGGGAAAGAATGACACCATATAACTCCTTTGGCGTCCTTTATATCCCTCTGCTATGTCTGATTGGTCCAGACCAGGTCACATGACGCACCTGCTCATAGAGCAGAGCCTCATGTAGCCATGGAGACGCCACGCTTCCCACGTCAAGCGCCGATCACATGGCGCAACCAAACCAATCAGCGGTGCGTCTGCCATCATTGCATATCAGCAGCAAAACACCAAGGGAGCGCGGCATGAACTAGCCCACGGCCGCATCATTGAACCAATATAGCATCACCCATCATACCCCGCTGTTATAGCAAGGGTATGATAAACGACCCCTCTGCTGGATCAGTCCCCATTCCGATCCGTCCCGCACCGCAGGAAGTGCATAGACGGCCATCTTGAATGTGGGCAAAGTAAAGGGATGCCAGATGGAAAGGATGGTTTAGATGGAAAGGATGGAACTAAATTGCCGTGGGGCAATCAGACATTGAATGTTAGCACCAGTTTGCCATTGTAAACTCGTGCCCAGGATATAGATCCTTATCCCAGAACAATTGTATATGGACGGGGAGCGGACCAGGGACTAACACCACCGGTGCCGTTTTAAACCTACGGGAGGAACAAAAAAGTTTCTCCTGCCCAGGAAAAAATGGTGGGGGATAAATTCCATTGGAAAACCCCCTCCCCGGCACCAGATATGCACATGTGAAATTGAAAAAGAAGGGATCCTAGATAGAGAGAAAAAACGGGCCACCCCAAAACGGAACTCTGGCTAGATCACAAACCAATATGGGACGCATGCATGGGAGCATGTCAAAAAATCAGCCGAAGCATCAAAAAAGATACCTCCGCAGAAAAAATATTATGGAACATTGAGCACACAGAATATATATGATATAAAAGTCTATATATCTCAAAACCCCACATGTGTGTCAGTGTGCTTTTAGAAAAAATTAGAAAAGTTCTCCTCTATCCATAGACATGGAGAAAAGCTGGAATGTCAGGGCTCATAACTGGGGGTGGGTGGAACATCACGCCAGAATATATTAACAAGGCTAATCAGTCTTCCCCGAACTAAAGCCCTCCAGGAATGGACGAAAGCTTTCAACTTGATTCAAACCTGGGGGCGTAGTTGCCCTAAGGTACCTGATCCAGCGCATTTCCCGCTGGAGCAGGACCTTGTTCCAGTCACCCCCCCTACATGGAATATGAATCCTTTCAACAACTGAAAAAATTACTTTGGGCATTCTATACCTGTGTTTACGTCGGAAAAACAAGACAGGAATTTGGGAAGAGAGTGGAAAAACATATACATAGCATGAGGATAGGGAACCTCTATTTGCCTCTTGGGAGACATGTAGCCAAAAAACACAGGTATAGAATGCCCAAAGTAATTTTTTCAGTTGTTGAAAGGATTCATATTCCATGTAGGGGGGGTGACTGGAACAAGGTCCTGCTCCAGCGGGAAATGCGCTGGATCAGGTACCTTAGGGCAACTACGCCCCCAGGTTTGAATCAAGTTGAAAGCTTTCGTCCATTCCTGGAGGGCTTTAGTTCGGGGAAGACTGATTAGCCTTGTTAATATATTCTGGCGTGATGTTCCACCCACCCCCAGTTATGAGCCCTGACATTCCAGCTTTTCTCAATGTCTATGGATAGAGGAGAACTTTTCTAATTTTTTCTAAAAGCACACTGACACACATGTGGGGTTTTGAGATATATAGACTTTTATATCATATATATTCTGTGTGCTCAATGTTCCATAATATTTTTTCTGCGGAGGTATCTTTTTTGATGCTTCGGCTGATTTTTTGACGTGCTCCCATGCATGCGTCCCATATTGGTTTGTGATCTAGCCAGAGTTCCGTTTTGGGGTGGCCCGTTTTTTCTCTCTATCTAGGATCCCTTCTTTTTCAATTTCACATGTGCATATCCGGTGCCGGGGAGGGGGTTTTCCAATGGAATTTATCCCCCACCATTTTTTCCTGGGCAGGAGAAACTTTTTTGTTCCTCCCGTAGGTTTAAAACGGCAGCGGTGGTGTTAGTCCCTGGTCCGCTCCCCGTCCATATACAAGTGTTCTGGGATAAGGATCTATATCCTGGGCACGAGTTTACAATGGTAAACTGGTGCTAACATTCAATGTCTGATTGCCCAAAGGCAATTTAGTTCCATCCTTTCCATCTAAACCATCCTTTCCATCTGGCATCCCTTTACTTTGCCCACATTCAAGATGGCCGTCTATGCACTTCCTGCGGTGCGGGACGGATCGGAATGGGGACTGATCCAGCAGAGGGGTCGTTTATCATACCCTTGCTATAACAGCGGGGTATGATGGGTGACGCTATATTGGTTCAATGATGCGGCCGTGGGCTAGTTCATGCCGCGCTCCCTTGGTGTTTTGCTGCTGATATGCAATGATGGCAGACGCACCGCTGATTGGTTTGGTTGCGTCATGTGATCGGCGCTTGACGTGGCTTGACGTGGGAAGCGCGGCGTCTCCATGGCTACATGAGGCTCTGCTCTGTGAGCAGATGCGTCATGTGACCTGGTCTGGACCAATCAGACATAGCAGAGGGATATAAAGGACGCCAAAGGAGTTATATGGTGTCATTCTTTCCCTCTGCTGGCAGGCAGAGGATGTTTCTGTATGGACCTCTATTGCATGGAAACTTTTTTGGATAATTATCGGGATTTTTGATCCTTTTGACAGGTAATACTCAAAAACTTTTGGAGACGTTTTATTTAGAAGAGGGAAGAATTTTTCTTCTCTCTTTTGATTGATACAATTTTTATTGTTTTCTTTAACCACTTAAGCCCCGTACCATTTGGTAGCTAAAGGACCAGAGGTGAATTCAGAATTTTGCACTGCGCTGCTTTAACTGTAAATTGTGCGGACATCCAATGTTGTACTGAAACGAAATTTACGTCCTTTTCTTCCCACAAATAGAGCTTTCTTTTAATGGTATTTGATTGCCTCTGCGATTTTTATTTTTTGCGATATAAACGGAAAAAGACCGAAAATGTTGAAAAAAAATGATATGTTCTACTTTTTGTTATAAGAAAAATCGAATAAACTCAATTGTAGTCATACATTTAGGCCAAAATGTATTCAGCCACATGTCTTTAGTAAAAAAATGTCAATAAGCGTATATTTATTGGTTTGCGCAAAAGTTATAGCGTCTACAAACTAGGGTACATTTTCTGGAATTTACACAGCTTTTAATTTATGACTGCCTATCTCATTTCTTGAGGTGCTAAAATGGCAGGGCATTACAAACCCCCCCCAAATGACCCCATTTTGGAAAGTAGACACCCCAGGGAAATTGCTGAGAGGCATGTTTAGCCCATTGAATATTTTTTTTTGTCCCAAGTGATTGAATAATGCCAAAAAAAAAAAAAAATTACAAAAAGTTGTCACTAAATGATATATTGCTCACACATGCCATGGTTATATGTGGAATTGCACCCCAAAATACATTCTGCTGCTTCTCCTGAGTACGGGGATACCACATGTGTATGACTTTTTGGGAGCCTAGCCGGGTACGGGGCCCCAAAAACCAAGCACCGCCTTCAGGCTTTCTAAGGGCGTAAATTTTTGATTTCACTCCTCACTACCTATCACAGTTTCGAAGGCCATAAAATGCCAAAATAGCACAAAATCCCCCCAAATGACCCCATTTTGGAAAGTAGACACCCCAAGCTATTTACTGAGAGGCATGTTCAGTCCATGGAATATTTTATATTTTGCCACAAGTTGCGGGAATATGACAAACTTTGTTTTTTTTGCACAAAGTTGTCACTAAATGATATATTGCTCACACATGCCATGGGCATATGTGAAATTACACCCCAAAATACATTCTGCTGCTTCTCCTGAGTACGGGGATACCACGTGTGTGGGACTTTTTGGGAGCCTAGCCGCGTACGGGACCCCAAAAACCAAGCACAGCCTTCAAGGTTTCTAAGGGCATACATTTTTGATTTCACTCCTCACTACCTATCACAGTTTTGAAGGCCATAAAATGCCAAGATAGCACAAAACCCCCCAAAATGACCCCATTTTGGAAAGTAGACACCCCAAGGAAATTGCTGAGAGGCATGTTGAGCCCATTGAATATTTTTTTTTTGTCCCAAGTGATTGAATAATGACAAAAAAAAAAAATGTACAAAAAGTTGTCACTAAATGATATATTGCTCAAACATGCCATGGTTATATGCGGAATTGCACCCCAAAATACATTTGGTTGCTTCTCCTGAGTACGGGGATACCACATGTGTGGGACTTTTTGAGAGCCTAGCCGCGTACGGGCCCCCGAAAACCAAGCACCGCCTTCAGGATTTCTAAGGGCACAAATTTTTGATTTCACTCCTCACTACCTATCACAGTTTTGAAGGCCATAAAATGCCAAGATAGCCCAAAACCCCCACAAATGACCCCATTTTAGAAAGTAGACACCCCAAGCTCTTTGCCGAGAGGCATGGTGAGTATTTTACAGCTCTCATTTGTTTTTGAAAATGAAGAAAGACATATTTTTTTTTTCTTTTTTCAATTTTTAAAACTTTGTGACAAAAAGCGAGATCTGCAAAATACTCAACATACCTCTCAGCAAATAGCTTGGGGTGTCTACTTTCCAAAATTGGGTCATTTGGGGGGGTTTGTGCCATCTGGGCATTCCATGGCCTCCGAAACTGTGATAGGCAGTGAGGAGTGAAATCAAAAATTTACACCCATAGAAATCCTGAAGGCGGTGCTTGGTTTTCGGGGTCCTGTACGCGGCTAGGCTCCCAAAATGTCTCACACATGTGGTATCCCCGTACTCAGGAGAAGCAACAGAATGTATTTTGGGGTGCAATTCCACATATAACCATGGCATGTTTGAGCAATATATAATTTAGTGACAACTTTTTGTAATTTTTTTTTTTTTCTTTGTCATTATTCAATCACTTGGGACAAAAAAAAAAAATATTCAATGGGCTCAACATGCCTCTCAGCAAATAGCTTGAGGTGTCTACTTTCCAAAATGGGGTCATTTGGGGGGGTTTTGAACTGTCCTGGCATTTTATGCACAACATTAGGAAGCTTATGTCACACATCATCCACTCTTCTAACCACTTGAAGACAAAGCCCTTTCTGACACTTTTTGTTTACATGAAAACATTTTTTTTTTTGCAAGAAAATTATGTTGAACCCCCAAACATTATATATATTTTTAAAGCAAAGGCCCTACAGATTAAAATAGTGGGTGTTGCATTTTTTTTTCCACACAGTATTTGCGCAGCGATTTTTCAAACGCATTTTTTGGGGGAAAAACACACTTTTTTTATTTTTAATGCACTAAAAAACACTATATTGCCCAAATGTTTAATGAAATAAAAAAGATGATCTTAGGCCGAGTACATGGATACCAAACACGACATGCTTTAAAATTGCGCACAAACACGCAGCGGCGAGAAACTACATTCATTTTTAAAAGCATTTAAAAGCCTTTACAGGTTACCACGTTAGATTTACAGAGGAGGTCTACTTCTAAAATTACTGCCCTCGATCTGACCTTCGCGGTGATACCTCACATGCATGATGCAATTGCAATTTACATATGACGCTAGACCGACGCTTGCGTTCGCCTTTGCGCAAGAGCAGGGGGGGACAGCGGTGCTTTTTTTTTTTATTATTATTTATTTTGCTTTTTTATTTTATTTTTAAATTGTTCCTTCCATATTTTTTTTTTTTTTATCATTTTTATTGTTATCTCAGGGAATGTAAATATCCCCTATGATAGCAATAAGTAGTGACAGGTACTCTTTTTTTGAAAAAACTGGGGTCTATTGGACCCTAGATCTTTCCTCTGCCCTCAAAGCATCTGACCACACCAAGATCGGTGTGATAAAATGCTTTCCCAATTTCCCAATGGCGCTGTTTATATCCGGGGGGGGGCATTCCCTCCCACTGCTTGTAAAAGCAGTCCAGAGGCTAATTAGCCACTAGGATTGCTTTTACATGAAAGCCGGCCGCTGGCTTAAAAGAATGATACCCGCAGGCATCAATCTGGTATAACCATTCAAAGTCCAGCAACATACCAGTACGTTGCTGGTCCTTGTTGGACATGTATTGTAATCTTTTTTTTCATGCAGCCTGTTGGCTGAACGAAAAAAAGAGATTGATCGGTGGGTATGCCCACCATTAGAATACCTCCCTTCATCCACCCACTTCTAATGATGGGCATATATGCCGAAGCATGGGGGCATCCTCCCGCAAAAAAGTTATGCCGCGTACACACGGTCGAACTTTTCCACGGGCAAGCCTCCGTCGGAATTTCGACCGTATATACGCGGCATTAGGAGCAAAATCGCTCCTCCGCCCCTGCTGCCCCCATGCTTCGGCATATATGCTCTTTTTTTAACTGTGGTGGTGAAATCACCTCCTACAGCGTTGGAGTCACGGCTTTATGTATCGTGGGAGAAAACGCTGTTGCTGTCAAGATAAATAAATCCGCGATGCAACTGAATGGCGTACCTGCTAAGCAAATGATGGTTAACATTAAAACAAAGTAACATTACAGTACAACAGTAAGACCTTACCATACCATACCTGCAAAGCAAATACCAAAACAAAACCTAGTAAAAAATAAAACATTTTTTTAACGCAACCTGTGCCTAAAATATATATATGCCGAAGCATGGGGGCATCCTCCCGCAAAAAAGTTATGCCGCGTACACACGGTCGGACTTTTCCACGGGCAAGCCTTTGTCAAAATTTCGACCATATGTACGCGGCATAAAAGGTTATGCCGCGTACACACAGTCGGACTTTTCCACGGGCAAGCCTCCGTCGGAATTTCGACCGTATATACGCGGCATTAGGAGCAAAATCGCTCCTCCGCCCCTGCTGCCCCCATGCTTCGGCATATATGATCTTTTTTTAACTGTGGTGGTGAAATCACCTCCTACAGCGTTGGAGTCACGGCTTTATGTATGGGAGCAAACTCTGTTGCTGTCAAGACAAATAGATCCGCGCTGCAACTGAATGGCGTACCTGAAAACAAAAAATTACATACCTGAAAAGCAAGCATGATAAAACATTGCAGAATAGAATACAGTAATAAAGAGCAGAACAATAGAGAGAAAATAGAGAGAGAGAGAGAGAACAATAAAACGACAATTATTTTTGGTTTTTTTATTTTATATTTTTTTTGTGTTTTGTTTTTTACGTTTTTTTTTTTTTCTTTTTTACACTTTTTTTTTGTAACTTTACCAACTGTAATGGTTCGGGTCTCTCAAAATGTAATGGCATCTTGGGAGACCCTGTGTAAGTGTGTCCTAGTCTGTGAAATGCTGTACCCTACGCTAAAACATCACTCTTGAGTGGTAGCGATCAAAACATTCACCAAGGCAAAGACCAGGTTTGTCAGGACAGAGTAGACAAAAAACACGGGTGTCACGCCTAAATCCGCGCTTGCTACAGACACAACATCTTTTTTGGGGGGTTCGTTGGGTAGGGGTACTCGGGAGGGCATACGGATAATGCCTCTCATGCAGCCGGCTTACTGCATTTGGTAGGGGATGGTGAGGTGCAGAACCGCCTGGATACAGGAGTTCTGTGACTATCTCATTCTGGAATTTTAGAAGAGATAACGTCCCGCCTGAAGCTCTGTATAGCACATGAGCATTCAGCAAAGCCAATTGGAATAAGGATAGAGACACTTTTTTGTACCAGCGTCTCGCCTTACGGTCAATTAGATACGGCGCCATCAACTGGTCGTTGAGGTCCACCCCTCCCATATTTTTGTTATATTCGTGGACACAGAGGGGTTTCTCCACAACACCAGTCGCCGTACGAATTTGGACTGTCGTGTCTGCATGAAGGGAGGTAAGAAGGAAAACATTCTTATTGTCCCTCCACTTCATAGCGAGCAAGTTATTACACTTCACGCAGGCTCTCTCCCCCAGCCTAAGACGGGCATCTACAAGCCGCTGGGGAAAGCCCCGGCGATTAGGTCGCACGGTGCCACATGCTCCAATCTGATGATCAAACAAGTGACTAAACAGTGGCACGCTCGTGTAATAATTGTCCACATACAAGTGGTACCCCTTTCCGAATAAGGGTGACACCAATTTCCACACTATCTTGCCTGCGCTCCCTATGTAATCCAGGCAGTTGACCGGCTCAACCTGACTATCTTTTCCCTCATAAACCATAAAGCTCCATACATAGCCTGTTGCCATGTCACAGAACTTATAGAGCTTGACCCCGTATCTGGCACGCTTGCTGGGAAGGTACTGCTTGAAAGCCAAGCGGCCAGAAAATTTAATCAGGGACTCATCAACGCAGACAACTTGATCGGGAATAAACAAGGCTGCAAAACGTTCGTTGAAGTGGTTTATGAGGGGCCGAATTTTATAGAGCCGGTCGTACTCAGGGTCCCCACGTGGACGACAAAGTTCATTGTCGTTGAAGTGCATGAACCGCAAAATCTGCTCGTATCGTGTCCTGGGCATGGAGGCAGAGAACACGGGCATGTGGTCAATTGGGTGCGTGGACCAATAAGCACGCAATGACGGGAATTTATGTGTGCCCATGTTGAGGGAAAGGCCCAGAAAGGTCTTAAATTCGGAAACCGTAATTGGTTTCCAATCTTTGGCAATTTTAGGCAACTAGGGGTTAGCGGCGATGAATTGACCAGCATACAAATTACTCTGGTCCACAATAGATCTATAGAGATCTTCCGTGAAAAACAGCAAATAATAGTCGATTGGCATAAAATCAGCTGTTTCCACCTGAATACCGGGTTGGGCAGTGAATGGGGGAAGTACGGGTTCTGCAGAAGTGGTGGGGACCCAATCAGGATAGGCAAATTCTGCAGGAAGGGCACGACGGGCCTGCCTTTGTCTTCTTGGTGGCAGCGGGACACTACTTGTGCTTGCCACCTCGCCAGCTTGAACTGCACTTATGGGACTCGCCACGTCACCACGTGATACTGCAGTGCTGGATGTACGCCCAGGCTGTACTAGGCCGCTGGTGCTTGCCAATTCACCAGAAGGAATAGCGGCGCTAGTACTACTCTGCTCCATGACACGAGAGCCCTGCGGTTCTTGCTCCTCAACAACCTCAGAAGATCGGGATCGGGTACGCCTGACCTTAGCAGGGACCTCAACTTCGTCGTCAGAGCTATCTGACGTGGGGCCGCTGACGTCACTGTCTTCTACGGGAAGATATTCTGAGCACGAATCTGACAGATACGTGACCTCCTCTTCACTATCTGGCATGCTCAGAATCTCGTAGGCCTCTTTACTAGTGTACCTTCGACTTGCCATTTTGGGCTCTAAATTTAGGGGTACACTAGTAAGATTCACAGGTAAAAAAAAGCACCTGACTGTCACCAAATGTATCAAACGCTACCAAAAAACTGTTAGCGATCGCAGGGATCAGGACTGTCTCTGCGAACGCTGCAGTTATGTGTGTTGTGTTTGGTAAGTGACAGTGATCGATACGGGTGGGCTGGGCTGGGCTGGGCGGAGGGGATAAACGCAGGTACTAGCAGGTATCTGGGCTGATCCCGCTAACACTGCGTTTTTGGGAACCCTAAACCGCTGGGGACGCTAGTATAGATCTGATAAGATACTATACCACTAAGGGAGGTGTATGCTTTGCGCGTGGGTGTTAGCGTTACTGGCACTAACCTAAAGCTGCCTGGGGAGACGCAGACCCTCTCTGGCACTAAAACCTAATTGATATCACCCGTCGGGCGATCAGGGGGTTAAACCTTTATTGGGTTATATACGGCGGGTGCCCTGATGCTATAAAAAGCAAACTAACCAACCAGCATCACCTGTAACCTTTATATGGTGATCACTGGTGAAAGGGTTAACTAGGGGCAATCAGGGGGTTAAAACCTTTATTAGGTTAAATATGGGGTGCCCGACGCTATATAAAAACCTGACGGGTTACCTAAATAACGAAATAACTCACTGGGTAACCAGTGTCACCAGTGACGCTTATACGGTGATCACTGGTGAAAGGGTTAACTCTAGGGGCAATCAGGGGGTTAAAATAATATATGGGGGTACCTGACGCTAATAAAAACCTGCGGCGAACCTAAAAATAATTAACTGGCTATCTAGGACACCAGCGACAAGAAAAAAGCGATCGGAAAAACGATTGCTTAGTGACGCTGGCATTAGGGGGTGAAAGGGTTACCTGGGGGGCGATCAAGGGGTTAAACCTTTATTAGGGGGGGTTAGGGGGCTACCCTGGACCTAAAGGGGCCTAATCCTAACTGCCCTGCAACTTTTTACAGTCACAAATGACACTGATTGCAGTGATCAGTAAAAAAAATGATCACTGCAAATGGTGCACTGTGACTGGGGGTACTGGGGGTGAGCTGGGGGGTGATCTGGGGGTGACTGGGGGGTGATTTGTGTGCCTACGTGTACTGGTGTCAGTGGGCTGTTGGTGCACTTACTGTGAGATGTCTTCTCTCCTCGCGCCGGATCGAAAAGACCGACACGAGGAGAGATGACATCACTTCCTCCTGCCTGTGTTTACATTACAGGCAGGGGAAGCTCTCTCATTCGCCGGGAGCGATCGAGAGGGGGTGGCCGGAATCGAACGGCCGTCCCCTCATGCCGGATCGCTCCCGAACACTTAACCACTGCTCACTGTACAGAAGGGGGGTCCGATCGGACCCCCCAACTATACAAAGGCGATCACGTACATATACGTGATTCTGCCTGTCGGTGCCATTCTGCCGACGTATAATTACAGTGGGCGGTCGTTAAGTGGTTAATTATTTTTAGGACATATATCTTTGGACTCAAGCATCCTTTGGTCCTGTCTCTTTACATGAGTTATATTTGCCTGATGAATCTGAATCCTAGATTTCCATTTTCCCATCTACAGGTACCACATTCTTTCTAGGGACAATTATTTTATTCCCCAACAGAATTACATCCAGACTTATGTATGTTATATATTTTTTTGTTTAAGGCACCTATTTTGGACCAATTTATTTTGATGTCCGTACTTCTTATATGGACATGTGTTCTGACAGAGGGTTTTCCTGGCATTTTGAGGGCATCGGGGAATCCACCCCTGGAGTTTCTGGAACCTGGGATGCATGTATGGGAACATTGATGGAATAATTTATATATGATTTTTTGTGTAAGTTTGTTTCCTTTGTATTGCATTTTATATAATGGTTGAAATTAAAGTGAAAACTTATCTTATTGTTTCTGTATTTAACAGAAATTTGATCTCCTAGAAGCGAATGCATTTGAAATCCCTGATGAAGGACAATTACAGTTTGAAACACGTTGGATAAGCCTCTCTTGATCTGCCTCCGGCGGGAGTGGTCAATCAGGCTATTGTATTGCTTCTTGAAAGAATTGTAATATGTTAGATTTATGCAGTTATTGTACAATATCTATGTTTATATGTGTCTTTTTGTACAATTTTGTAATTTTTTATATGTGTCCGCTTTATGTGGTTTTGTTATAAATAAATATTTAGATACTTTTAAATTGAGGTTTTTCCTCCCCCTTTTTTTGCATTGCCTCCAAAATCCCAACATTAGAGGTTTTCTCATTTTCCGTGTACTTGTGCACTGAACTAATATTAAACAATGGGGATGATTTACTAAAGACAAATCCACTCTGCACTACAAGTGCACTTGGAAGTGCAGTCGCTGTAAATCTTAGGGGAAGATCTGTAATCAGGGGAAGCTCTGATGATTTTATCATCCAATCATGTACAAGCAAAAATGCTGTTTTGGATTTCCCTTACATGTCCCCCTCAGATCTACAGCGACTGCACTTCCAAGTGCACTTGTTGTGCAAAGTGGATTTGCCTTTAGTAAATAAACCCCATTGTTATCAGCTCTGCCAGCTATCTTCTGCTATCAACAAAACACCTCATCTTGATGTAATGGCGATGAAGAGAATAGGATGTATTTGTGGTTCGAATCCAAAGAGCAGCCTACAGTGACACCGTTACTCTTCCATAAATACAGTGCAAGCTGCAAAATATAACATTTTTGTTTTTGGGTTTAGGTACTCTATAAAGCCAAATTTAGGTTCTGCCACAACTGAAAGATTTTACGTTTTTTTGGGCAGAAGAGAAATGTAAAGTCTCTTTTGCCAAAAAAAAATAAAAAATTCCCCCCACAGTGAAGTGCATCATACAGTCCTGACTTTTTCCCAGCATTTGTCAGTTGCCAATAGAGAGAATATATTTTCTGTGTGCACGGTATCCCAATGGTAAAAAAAGAAGTGTTGTGTGACCCAGGAGCAGATAAGGCTACTTTCACACTGAAGCGCTGGATGCGCTATTTTTAGCGCCGCTATACCGTCGTTTTTGCTGCGATTTGCGGGCGCTAGTGGGGTGATTTTAACCCCCGCTAGCGGCCAAAAAAGGGTTAAAAACGCCCGCAAAAACACTGCTTTGCAACATTTTGCAGGCATTTTGGAGGCGCTACCCCCATTGATTTTAAAGGGCAGGGGCACTATAGGAGCGGTATTTTTACCGCTCCTACCACGCCTCAAATATGCGGCTTTCAGGAGTTTTTTTACCCTCCTGCCGGCGCACCGCTCCAGTGTGAAAGCCCTCGGACTTTCACACTGGATACAAAGGAGCGGCTCTTTCAGGGCACATTGCAGGCGCTATTTTTAGCGCAATAGCGCCTGCAAAGCGCCTCAGTGTGAAAGGGGCCTTAGGGTGGGTGATGGACTATGACTCAGGCCTGGACCTGATATGGCTGGAGAAGGCCACCAAGTGAGGTAATTGTGAAAAAGTGTGCAAATATGCTATGCATACATGAAAATTATAGTAACTGTCCAACCCTCACGTGGCAGACCCTAGTTTAATTTTAAATGCCAATTCCTAAATGCAGTAACCAATAGCAACAAGTATGCCTGTGAAGGCTCTCATTTATCCAGGTCAAGTAGTAATTGGTAGCATTCAACTTGAGTTGTTCTGTAGAGTTTAAGACTTTTTGAAGCTTATTTTCTAGGCATTTCTTTAATTATAATGAGTGTCAGGAAGACACCCCAGCTTTTGTATCCACACAGTTAGCATTAACACCTTGATCCAATCACAATGGAAAGGTAGATGTTGTTGTCCAAGAACACAATGGGGAGTGTGAAAATAGTGAAACTACCCTATTCTAATAACATAATCCCATCTTTGGTGTCAGGAACTCTTTGATTTACATGGAGGAAGGTGTGAAAATGGTGGGGTAGAGGGTGTTAAAAGAGCATTATATGTGGAAAATTATGGCTAAAGCCTAGTACACACCATGAGGTTTTTTTCTCCGTTTCACCCAGTGGGTTAGTACAGCGATCTCCCCCGCTAAGCTGTTGTTTTCTGACAGGGGGACGACCCCCCTACAAGAACACTATAGTCGGTCGCTGGTTTACCAGCATGCTTGTCCAACAGAAGCCAGCCGAACAGTAAGCCTCTGTCCGACTGGCTGCCATACACAGAGGCCAAATGTTGGATGTTTTTTATTGAACAGGCAAATGTCATCTGATATTCAGGCTGTGTGTGCTAGGCTTTAGAACAACACAACCCCTGTTCGATGATGGTTTTTCAAATTTGACATAGATGGCCTCTCTCGCGTCACTTGCAAAGAAGTTGTCCTCACTTTCAAAATGTGAAGCTTACGTTTCTTAAAGGAATGTCCCTTAACCATTTCCCACCCGGCCTACAGCAGATTGACGGCCGGGAAGGGGTTCTGTTATTCTGACTGGGCGTCATATGATGTCCAGCAGGATAACATGCCGGCGCGCAGTGCGGCGATCTCGAGTGCGGCGTGTCACTCTGACATGCCGCATCTCTGATCGTGGTAAGAAGCCTCTGACAGAGGCTTCTTACTACATGATCAGATGTGACCAATCACAGCTGATCATCGCGTGAACCAGGAAGTGCCGGTAAACTAAGGTGACCAGATTTTTAAAATGAAATCCGGGGACATATTTTTTTTTTACTAGTAATGGTGGCAATTAGCGACTCTCTGCCCATCGCCACCGCCGCCCGCCTCACAGCCTGTCAAGTCTTACTGTCTGGACCCCGGCTACTACTGGGTGGGGAACGGAGGAAGATCACTCCGCCAGGTAAGGCAAGGAGATAAGCAGGCAGGCGGCTGGCCGGGACTTGCGCCAAGGCAGAAGAACATGCGAGTGGAGCTAAATGGGTATGCACCCGAAACTGAAGAAATATTCCCTCCGCTCTGGCCAGCACATGATCATTAGAAAGGGGTACAGATAATGGAAAAAAATACACCCCCCTAAGTTAGTAGGAGTGGGAGGGGGTTGTAATTCAGATTTTTTTTTTTTATTCTGCACTGTCTGTCTTTGAAATTGCCCCAGCCCCTGTTCAAATCCAATCCGGGGACAAAACTGGGGACAGACTCTGTCCGGGGACAGTGTCTTCAATCCAGGGACTGTCCCCGGAAACCGGGGATGTCTGGTCACTCTACAGTAAACAGCATTCCCTCGGTTCGCGCTGACAGGGAGAGACGATCGGCAGCTCTCCCTGTTAGAGGGGGGGGGTCTCTGCTGATAACAAACACATTGATCATCAGCACAGCCCCATCAGATGTGCCACTACAGTTACCCAAAAGGTACCCATCATCTGCCAGTCAGTGCCCCCTCAGGATCGCCTGTCAGTGCCCAATAAAGTGCCAGTCAGTGCCCATCACATTGCCAATCAGTGCCCTACAAAAACACCTGTCAAAACCTCATCAGTACCTCATCATCAGTGCTGCCCATCATTGCCACCTGCCAGTGCCACCGGTTAGTGCCCATCACAGCCACCTGTCAGTGTTCATCACAGCCGCTTGTCAGTGCCCATCACAGCCGCTTGTCAGTGCCACCTATCTGTGCCCATCAGTGCCGCCTATCAGTGCCAGTCAGTGCTGCATATCATCAATTATACATATCAGTGCCTCAGTGCCCATCAGTGCCGCCTTATCATTGCCAACTCATCAGTGCCGCCTCATCAGTGCCTGTCAGTGAAGGAGAAAACTAAATTTTATAACCGAAACAAAGAAAAACTTTTTTGTTTTCAAAAATGTCTGTCTTTTTTCATTTGTTTAGCAAAAAATAAAAACACCCGTGGCGATCAAATACCACCAAAAGAAAGCTCTATTTGTGGGAAGAAAATGATAAAAATTTAGTTTGGGTACAGTGTTGCATGTGACAGCGCTGTAAGCTGAAAAATGTCCTGGGCAGGAAGGGCCGAAAGTGCATGGTATTGAAGTTGTTAAGGTGTTGAA
Organism: Rana muscosa; assembly: GCA_029206835.1. Taxonomy (NCBI): domain Eukaryota; kingdom Metazoa; phylum Chordata; class Amphibia; order Anura; family Ranidae; genus Rana; species Rana muscosa. The sequence continues at coordinate 847,041,343 of CM055121.1, forward strand.
AAACTGCTGCATCTTGTTCTGTAGAACTTGCCCTCAAATTCTAGGCCATTCCTTTGTTAAGAGGTTGCTTCTTCTTCCCAATGTATAGGTCTTTGCATTCCCCCATACACTCCATTGCATAAGTTGCTTCACTTGTGTTTGGGTGAGGCGTCTTTTGAATGTACAAGCTTCTGTCACAGTTTATTGCTTGCTTTGAAAGACACAGGGATGTGATGTTTGCTTTTCCATGATGGTTGGATCATGGAGACAATGGCATCTGTGCGGATATAAGGGCTGTGGTATTTTCCTGACATTCATTAGAACTTGAGAAGTGGCTTGGATAAGCAACAAAATCTCTTTAAAGCGGAGTTCCACCCAAAAGTGGAACTTCCGCTTAAAGCACTCCTCGCATTTGGTATCTGATTTTTTATGGGGGGGGGGGAATGGGTACCTAGTTTTGACATGTACTTCCTGTTCCATTTCCTGCTTCTGTCCCCTGGCCACCTAGGCGACTCCTCCTCTCCCCTCCCTCTCTGCAATCTTCTGGGACACGTCACAGGTCCCAGAAGATTGCCTGGCCACTAAGAGTGCGCAGCGCGATTCGCGAATGCGCAGTGCACACCCGGCTGTCACAGCCGGGTGCCCACACTTGCAATGATGGCGTCGCAGAGAGGAGGGGGGAGAGGAGCGAGGCTTCGGCCGGCCGCATCGCTGGACCATGGACAGGTGAGTGTCTGTTTATTAAAAGTCAGCAGCTACACTTTTTGTAGCTGCTAACTTTTAATAAACGTAAAAACTAGTGGAACTCCGCTTTAACATTACAGGACAAATACAGTTGAATGTGACTAACTACCAATTGATATGGCAATTAACTTGTACTGGTTGAATTTAGCATAGTGGATTAACTGGTTGCTATGGTTTACTACAATTAGGAGCTCTCTTTCGAATAAAGATACATTTGATCTATAATTCTGTAAAAGAGTGCTCGCTTTTCAATTGCCCTTCCCAATTGCATTCATCTAATTAAAAATGTCTACAGTAATATGTAGCCGGGTATTGTTTTCTTAAACCCAAGAGACTACAGTTCCCAGCACGCTTTAAGTCACCCAGGGTGCATTGCTCCGCGCAAGGACAGCTGGGGTGGACTTTATAAGGGGGAAGCGGGGCCTGGTTCTTTCTCTTTGGACACCGCCCTCCCAGCAAGAGGATCCCTGTGCTGACCTGCTGCGTGTACAAGGCCTGAAGCCTGGGACTTGTGCTTTTCCAAAGAGCCTTCCGCTCCACGAGGAGCCTGCGGAGCGTCTGATCCTGTTGCTGAGTGCTGTCATGAGGAGGATCGAAGACCCGGGTGTCGTGGACACTGTGAAGCGAGTCACAGTAACGGAAATAACGGACAAGGACTAGTCCAGTCGGGTGAGAGAGCACCTGCTCAGAGCTACACCACAGTATCTCTAGGCCCATTAACTTTATTCAGGGCCATCACAGTGATTGCAGTTATACTCTTGGGAGACTATCTGCAGAACTGAGTTATTAGTCTCCCTGGTATTGTAAAGTTACCGATCATCGTTACTTTGTGGATTACAATTGTTCTTAAAGTGCACCACTGTGTTTGCTAGTGAAGATTTCTTCCACAGAACTATACCCTAATCATAGTCAGGCCTGACTGGGTAGTATAGGACATTGCTGGGCGCCATATTGTCCATGAGGGAGGATAGCTGCAGCGGGGTCTGTTAAACTGTCTATCATATTGCTGAACATTTTGATGTTTTAATAAGTATATCCATATTGCAGGGCTCTGAATGTGACATTGCATACTGTTTTATCATTTTAACCTTTACCAACAGTAAAATATTAGAGTTAAGTATATTGGTTGTCAGGGTCATTTACTGTGCTATACCATACTGTGGGATTGTGTCATAGAGAATATTAGACTGATTGCAATTCTATCATCCCCTTTACTAACTGTGCCACGAGAGGTTAGAGCCGATTGCCAGGGGTTGACAGCGGTGCACTACAGGGCCCAAAACAAACAAGGCAGCCCTCTTAACTGGGGGTATCGCTACAAATATATTTGTGAAACCAGGAAAGAATAACAGCTGCAATAAGATCGTTTGCCATGAGCAACATAAAAAATGTCCGTTAATATTACAAATATTTTCCTGAAAATATTCAAATATAATACCATAGCCAAAAAGTAGAATACCGTAGATACATTTTATTAGATTGTAACATCTTAGCTGTTCCAGAGAAAGCATTTCCTATGGAAAGTTTAGTAATCCACCATCCCATGCTAGCTAATGATATTGCTGCTGTTTATAGATCTGTAAAAGGCACGTGGATTACAATTTAAAAGTTCATGATCTGCTTTTAACATGAAGTGGATTTATACAGAGATAATTCCATTACTGTAAATCTGTCTGAGATGATATGTCATTATAGTAGATTTGTTTATAACTGCAGAGGTCACATCTAACATTGGCACAGACATGTGTCATTTGATAGAGCAAAACAGTTGAGTGATAGCCACAATACCTTTCACTTGATAATGTGAAAAGTAGAAGAAATATCAATTAGTTAAACGCTCCTTCTTAAGTTTGGATATAATTTAGGATCTGATTATCATATCACAACAGCTCATCTTTCGGATATATTTATGGATGGGATCCGTTATATTTTGATAAATTTTACTTAGCCTTTTTGTCTTACACTCTTGTTTCATATCATTAAACCATGATTTAATTAGCAATGTTTTGTTTGTTGGCGGCACACTGTTTTAAATGGTGGGCCCTGTAATGTCTTCCTATGGTGGCCTTTGGAAGTCAGTTATGCACTTTGTGCAGGATAAAGTTGTTTTTTGAAATGTGTAAGTGATGAGACTCCCATTGGGAATGGCCAATGGGCACAAGTTCTTTAACACCTAGAAACTGTTCAGCTATCTTAGAAAGTGGATTCGTTTTCACTTGGCTCTAGTGACAAATTGATAATATTCCTAAAGGAAAATTTCAGCCCAAACCTTTTTCTAGGAAAGGGTTAGTACCCCTGTTGACTTTTTATTGCTCTGTTCCTGAAATCATCTGGGATATTCATTTTCAGACCTCATGCACACAGCCGTACCTATCCATACATCCATAGGAAGGGCCATCGTTGCCCACATTAGATGCCCAAAGGTTTCTACTCTGGGTACAGCCAGCTTGGAAGTGCTATGCAAGTGAGGCATAGCCAGGCAGTGCCACCAGCACTGCCTTTTACATTGGCGGTCGGTTTGGGAGAACATGTAAGGTGATTATTTTCCTGTTGGCCACCAATGTAAAATAAATTTTCTGCCCTGACCACTAATGTAAGTAACATTAATCCCTCTGAACATATGGCTCTGCTCCCACCAATTGAGCTCAAGTTATTGTCACTGTTATGCCGCGTACAGACGATCGGACATTCCGACAACAAAACCGTGGATTTTTTTTCCGATGGATGTTGGCTCAAACTTGTCTTGCATACACACGGTCACACAAATGTTGTCGGAAATTGCGAACGTCAAGAACGCTGTGACGTACAACACGTATGACGAGCCGAGAAAAATGAAGTTCACTAGCCAGTGCGGCTCTTCTGCTTGATTCCAAGCATGCGTGGAATTTTGTGCGTCGGAATTGTGCACACACGCTCGGAATTTCTGACAACAAGTTTTGTTGTCGGAAAATTTGAGAACCAACTCTCAAATTTTTGTTGTCGGAAAGTGCGACAGCAAATGTCCGATGGAGCCTACACACGGTCGGAATTTCTGACAACAAGCTCCCATCGAACATTTGTTGTCGGAAATTCCGACCGTGTGCATTATTGTCATTACCCATGTATTTGTTGGCTGTGTATTGTCAATGATTAAACATCTTTAACCCATGTATTGTCGGGAATACTTCATATTGTCAACCCTTACCTAGAAAATCATAGACTTAAGCCTCGTACACACGACCGAGTTTCTCGGCAAGAACCAGCAAGAAACTTGCTGGCAGAGATTTCTTGCCGAGAAATTCGTTTGTGTGTATGGTTTCTCGTCAAGAAAACCGACTAGAATCTCGACGAGAAAATAGAGAACCTGCTCTCTATTTTCTCGTCGAGATTCTCGTCAGCCTGTTTCTCGACGAGAAAATTGTGTGTGTGTACACTTACCTGTCCTCCGGGAAGCCCGCGCATGCTCGAAATGACTTTGACGCATGCGCGGTAGATTCCTAGGCATAGGATAGGGTGTACAAAGATGGCGGCGACGGCATCGAATGTGACGAGCGCATGCTCGTCGTATTCAATTACGTCACCGCGTTCGCTCCATTCAAAGACCTGCAGGTTCTTTGAAATGAGCGTGTGTACACTCGGCCGGGACAAGTTTCTTGTCCAAGGATCTCGTCGAAAAAAACGACGTGTTTTTTACGACGAGATTCTCGGCCGTGTGTACGAGGCTTCATGCAATTTTCTTATACAGGCCTGCTATTATCTTCATGATTTGCCACATAAAACTGGCATGATTATACTGTATATACACCAATTAGATAAAGAATATCTTCACTGCAACAGTTTTTTTTTATTACTAATATTGATAATCTTTTATATTCCTGACCAATACTGAAGAAACAGTTAATGCTTACAGAGTAGGTCTTAAAAATAAAATCCAGCACAGGTGTCAAATATGCTAGGTATGCCACCAGGTACATATTCACCTTCTCAACTTCCTTTGTGTTATCTTATTTATGTTTGCAGTTATTGAGGGATTGTTAGGGTGACCATAGTTGGGCAGATCTCTTACCAAGAATGACAGGAGATGAGTCAACTAGTTGTTTTATCAAAGGAGTTTCTGTTGAGAAAAAGGAACTGCAGAGAATTTGCAACCTGTTTTGTTGCTTCAAAGCACCCATTTCCCCACCCGCAAACTACCTAACTGTAACAAGCCCTGCTAGAAGCGGTCACAACGCTAGCTTTAGTCAGTCCATGTAAGGCCACCCTTGTAGATGCTGACGCTAAAGTATATTAAATAATAGTTGCACTAGGTTTATTTTACGCCGGGCCGTTCAGCTAAGGAAATGCTCTCTTATAGCAAATGAATAGCTGCAAAAATATAAACATATATAAACAATAATTAAATGTGATCTCTATGTCTCTCTACAATTACCTAACTAAAATACCTAAATTCTACAGCGTAACCTTAAATTATATGTTATTTATGGCTGTGATATTAAAGTGTGTTAATGCATGCAAGCAGTACAGCTAAAAGCAGTGTGTGTAAATGTAACGTTGTACTGCACAGTGCATGAAATCCCCTGTAATTACCATCTACCCAGAGAAGGTTTATGTGTGCCTAAATGTTCCCAGGCTGTGAAAACCCCCTTGCAATCTGACTATTCGTTCCATTTGACAAACATGAAAATGGATACATTTTTTTTTATAGAGGTTAATAATGTAATATTTAGATTATGTATTCATACCACAAAAGAAATGTCCCTTCCCCATATGTTCCTGTACCTGGCCTTAAAGGAGTTGTAAAGGTTCATTTTTTATTTTCTAAATAGGTTCCTTTAAGCTAGTGCATTGTTGGTTCACTTACCTTTTCCTTTGATTTACCTTCTAAATGTTTTTTTTCTTTGTCTGAATTTCTCACTTCCTGTTTCTCCTCACTAAACTTCACACCATCATCCGAGTGGTGTTTAGTCAGCCAGAACAGCTTACTGAACAGCTTACTGAGGAGGAACAGGAAGTGAGAAATTCAGACAAAGAAAACAAAGAAAAAAAATATTTAGAAGGGAAATCTAAGGAAAAGGTAAGTGAACCAACAATGCACTAGCTTAAAAGGAACCTTTCTTTTTCGTACATCACGGGACACAGAGCGACTTAGTCATTACTAATGGGTTATATAGATTACCTTCAGGTGTTGGCACTGGCCAATTCCAAACCGGAAGTACCCTCCCCTATATAAGCCCCTCCCATCCGGGAGCACCTCAGTTTTTTGCCAGTGTCTAAGGTGTTGGCCAAAGAGTAACATGTGTTTTCAATGGGCTTGCGTACAGGTTCTTTTGGGCCTTAGTAAGCTGTTCCGGATCCCACCAAAAAAGCTTCATAGCCAAACGGTCGGTACCCGGGCCTTGCAGCAGAAGAGCAAGGTTTTGCCTGTAATGCCTCTCTTAGGAGGGCTGGACCCTGGGATCCAGAGCTCTGGTCATACCCACGACCAAGATGTTGTCTGTGCAGGGTGCTATACAGGTCCAGGGGAGTGGAATCCTTGGGAACCCGGTCCCTGAAGGTTTAATTACAATGCCTGCCGTGATAGGTGAAGTTTGGACTTCTGTGGACCAAACAAAGTCCTGCGGCGGGGATCAGGTAAGTGGAGGCCCCCAGGAACTTGGTTCTATTGGGGGACCCCCAAGCCTAATTTGTCTGTCTGTTACCTAACGGTATTCCCGCTAAATATCTGTGTTTGCCTGTAACTACTGAAAATGTAAAGTTTTAATAGTAGTCAAGAAAAAAAAGAAAAAAAAAAGGGGACCGCGGTACCTGTGTTAAACCACTAGAGGCCGCTGTAGTCCATTTTTCTTGTCATGTGGATCTTTGGTTTTTTCAAGTCAAAAGATCCAGGCAGTTGGTAAGTTTCTCTGTGGGAATCCACTTCCTCTGCCCTGTTGCTGCGCTCATCCACCGCACAGGCCCTCCGGCAAAAAGGGCCCTGGCTCCTAGTCCCTGTTTGATTTCGAAAAGGGCGCCAATGGCGCACGGGCGCGCGCGCGCGCCTCCTATGAAAAAAAAGGGGCGGGGCGGATGGATGACGCTCGATGCGCGCCGCGGCGCTTCTGCGCATGTGCAGGCGTCCCAGCATGGTTAAAAGACACAGTACAAGTGTCAGCTGGATGCAAACAGAGCTAGCAACAAACAGTGGCACACAGAGGCGGTTGATGCAGGCATCCCCATAGAAAGGCACTTTAGTGGATACCAGCTGGTATATAGCAGCAACTGTGTTAGACTATTACCAGCAAAAATTGGTGTATGACGACGGGAATACCTCAGCTTTGTGCTTAAAGGATATGTCCTCCAGACGCTCCAGAAATAGGTCTTCCAGGAAGCCAAAGGGGTCTCCATCGGGCTCTGAGGATATTGGGCATGCTTGTACAATCTCCCCTGAGAATTCAGAGGTCAGTAGCCGTAGAAACCCCGCAGGAATGCCTGGTGCTGCGGCTGTCCCCAGTCCACCTGCTCCTGTATATATAACAGAGGAGGTTTTATCCTCAACTCTGGGAGGATTGGAAGAGAGATTAACAGCATTGATCGCTGCTTCCCTGTCACAGGAAAAGCGCGTCCGATCTCTGTCCCCTCCTTCAGAGTGCCTGTTAGTGGAGGAACAGCCCCACACAGAGATCGACCTACCTGAAGGGGATCAGGATGAGGTTGATTCAGTTATGGAGGAATCAACAGTGGAAGAACCTTTCTCAGCATCTCAGGCTGAAAGATTATGGGTTCAGTCTCTGACTAACATGGTCCGATCAGCATTTAAAATGCCTCTGGCGGAACCACCATCCACTACGGTTTCCTCGCTGGGGTCGCTAAAAGCTCCCCAGGCTGTCTGTTCCTTCCCAATCCACCCTTTATTAGAGGGGCTTATTTACCAGGATTGGGAGCATCCTGATAAAATATTTGCTCCCCCCAAGAGATTTCCGGTGATCTATCCCATGGAGGATAAGTTCATAAAAAAATGGAGGGTCCCTACAGTGGACGCAGCCATCTCTTCTGTTAACAAATCACTGACATGTCCAGTAGATAATGTTCCAATGTTCAAAGACCCAATAGATAAAAAATTGGAGTCTTTACTAAAATCTGCTTTCTCTACAGCAAGCATGGTGACACAACCTGCGGTAGCAGCGATTGGAGTCTGCCAAGCAGTGAAAGATCAGTTGAAACAAGTCTTAAGGGACTTACCAGATCAGCAGGCTCTTGCCCTAGCTGACCTGCCTAGAGCCTTGTGTTTTGCGGTGGACGCCATAAAGGATACAATCCAACAGGCCTCCCGCTTTACGCTGTCTATAGTACATATGCGTAGGCTTCTGTGGCTCAAAAACTGGTCTGCTGAAGCTCCCTGTAAAAAACTGCTGGTTAGCTTCCCATTTCATGGAGAACGCTTATTTGGAGAAGATCTGGACAAATATATCCAGAAAATTTCTGCCGGTAAAAGTTCACTCTTACCGGTTAAGAACAAGGGTAGAAGTCCTTCTTTTAAGAGGCCTACTTCTCCAGTCCCGGGCACATCGGCTGTGAAGCAGTTCCGACGGCCTCCGCGGTCAAATTCAGGGGGCAGAAATCAGGGACAATCACAGGGTAACAAGAAGCCCTGGATCAAGAGAGGTACAAAACCTCCCCCCAAGGCATGAAGCGTTGCCCCCACTCAATCGGGTGGGGGGAAGACTTCAGTTGTTCACAGAGACCTGGCGGGACACCATCAGAGACAGATGAGTGCTCTCCGCAGTAAGTCTGGGATACAGGCTGGAGTTAAAAGGCACTCCTCCTGCCCAATTTATGAGGTCAAACGTGCCAAGAGATCCCCAGAAGAGAGGATCCCTCCTTCTGGCACTAGAACAACTATTGCTCCAAGGTGTAATCATGAAGGTTCCCCTGGAAGAAAGCGGATTCGGGTTTTACTCGAACCTTTTCACAGTCCCCAAACCAAATGGGGACGTGAGGCCCATATTAAATCTAAAAAGGCTAAACAAGTTCCTAAATATCAGGACTTTTCGGATGGAGTCGATCCGATCGGTGGCCACCGCCCTACAAGGGCATGAATGGTTAGCCTCGATCGACATAAAGGATGCTTATCTGCATATTCCCATCTTTCCGGCCCACCAGAAATTTCTACGCTTTGCAGTAGAAGGGCGCCATTTTCAGTTCAGAGCCTTACCTTTCGGTCTGGCCACAGCACCACGAGTGTTCACAAAAATTCTGGCCCCATTATTGGCCAATCTAAGAACACAGGGTGTAACGATAATGGCATATCTAGACGACCTGCTACTAATAGACCACTCAGTGGAAAAGCTGGAAGTAGCTATTCACAAGACAATCAAGTATCTGGAATATCACGGTTGGATTATCAACCGGGACAAGTCAGCTCTAAGACCAGTCAAAAGTCTGTAATACTTAGGGCTAAGGCTGGATTCAAATCAGAGAAAGATTTTCTTACCTCCAGAGAAGGTGTCGTCTTTAAAAGATTTGACCCACTTAGTGGGTACAAAAAGAAAACCATCTATATGCCTCTGCATGAGGCTGTTGGGAAAAATGGTGGCTTCATTCGAAGCGGTACCCTACGGTCAATTCCATTCAAGGAATTTGCAAAGGGCCATACTGTCAGCCTGGAACAAAAAAGTTCAGGCTTTAGACTTACCAATGTCCCTGTCCCCTTCCGTTCGCAAGAGCCTCCATTGGTGGTTGGTGCCCCAGAATCTGGAAAAAGGGAAACCCTTCAGTCCGGTTTCTTGGAAGGTAGTCACTACAGATGCCAGCCTCATAGGCTGGGGGACAGTACTGGAGCAATGGTCTCTCCAGGGCAAGTGGTCAGAAGCAGAAAAGGCCCTGCCCATCAATCTCTTAGAGATACGAGCAGCCCGGTATGCCCTAGTAGCATGGACATCCAAACTCCAAGGGTCCCCTGTCAGAATTCAATCAGACAATGCCACAGCAGTGGCATATATCAATCACCAGGGTGGCACCAGGAGTCGTGCAGCCCAGAGGGAAGCAAATTGCATCCTGGAGTGGGCAGAAAAATATGTCCCAGCCATATCCGCGGTTTTCATCCCAGGAGTGGAAAATTGGAGAGCGGACTTTTTAAGTCGCCAACAATTATGCCCGGGGGAATGGTCTCTTCACCCTGAGGTTTTCCAGGCAATATGCCAGCGGTGGGGAACACCGGATGTAGATCTGCTAGCATCCAGATTCAACGCAAAGGTGGACAGATTTGTGTCTCGCACAAGGGATCCTCTAGCTTGCGGCTCGGATGCCCTAGTGTTCCCTTGGGATCAGTTCAAGCTGATATATGCATTCCCACCGCCACAATTGTTACCGCGATTACTCCGCAGAATCAGGGTAGAAAAGAAACCAGTGATTCTGGTGGCTCCAGCGTGGCCTCGAAGGGCATGGTACGCGGAGATTGTAAAAATGTCAGTGAGGAGTCCTTGGACCCTCCCACATCGTCCGGACCTGCTGTCGCAGGGACCGATATATCACCCTTCCTTACCAGCCCTAGGTTTGACGGCCTGGCTATTGAAGCCCACATTCTGAAAAAGAGAGGGCTCTCTAATTCTGTGGTATCTACCATGATCAATGCCAGGAAGCCGGTATCCAGGCAGATCTATTATAGGATCTGGAAAGCGTACATTAAGTGGTGTGAGGCCAAGAAATGGCATCCACGTAAGTACGTGATAGGGAGGATTTTGGACTTCCTACAGTGGGCTGTAGATAGGAAGCTGGCCTTGAGTACTATCAAGGGTCAGATTTCGGCCTTGTCAATATTTTTTCAAAGGCCCTTGGCTTTGCATTCACTAGTCAAAGCTTTCATACAAGGAGTGATGCGTATTAGCCCTCCGGTTAGTATTCCCATATGTCCTTGGGACTTAAACCTGGTTCTGTCAGTTCTACAGAAACAACCGTTTGAACCATTGCAACACATTTCCTTGGTTCTTCTCACCAGGAAATAGATTTTCTTAGTAGCCGTTTGTTCGGCTAAAAGAGTATCGGAATTAGCCGCCTTGTCCTGTAAGGAGCCATATCTGGTTGTCCATAAGGACAGAGTAGTATTACGTCCTCATCCAGCCTTTCTTCCTAAGGTGGTATCGAGGTTTCATTTGAACCAAGATGTGGTTCTTCCTTCTTTTTTCCCCAAACCTAGCTCGGTAGAGGAAAAGTTATTACATTCCTTGGATGTAGTAAGAGCAGTTAAAGCTTATCTAAAAGCCACTGCTCAGATTCGCAGAACGGATACTTTGTTTATTCTGCCGGAAGGCCCTAAAAAGGGTCAGGCAGCATCAAAATCCACTTTAGCCAACTGGATTCGACAGGTCATAATACAAGCCTATGGCTTGAGAAAGAGACCGCCTCCGTTCAAAGTTAGGGCGCACTCCACAAGAGCAGTTGGAACTTCATGGGCAGTGCATCACCAGGCCTCCCTGGCTCAAGTATGTAAGGCCGCAACATGGTCTTCGGTACACACGTTTACTAGATTCTACCAGGTAGACGTTAGAAGTCAGGAGGATGTCGCCTTTGGGCGCAGTGTGTTGCAGGCCGCAAAAGATCCTCATGCCTGATGGCGCCCAGCTTATGTATCCCTCCCCTCATTTGGCATTGCTTTGGGACGTCCCATTAGTAATGACTAAGTCGCTCTGTGTCCCGTGATGTACGAAAAAGAAAAAGGGATTTTTATAACAGCTTACCTGTAAAATCCTTTTCTTGGAGTACATCACGGGACACAGAGCTCCCACCCCTCTTTTTGGGACACTTATTGCTTGGCTACAAAACTGAGGTGCTCCCGGATGGGAGGGGCTTATATAGGGGAGGGTACTTCCGGTTTGGAATTGGCCAGTGCCAACACCTGAAGGTAATCTATATAACCCATTAGTAATGACTAAGTCGCTCTGTGTCCCGTGATGTACTCCAAGAAAAGGATTTTACAGGTAAGCTGTTATAAAAATCCCTTTATTTGGGAACTAAAAAGCGAACCTTTACAACCCCTTTAACCTTGAAAGACATTACATCACTTCATGTGAACATCTCCCCCAGACTGATCTTACTGCACTGTACTGAACTTGACCTTGTTTCATTTGTACATAGAACAGTAATCACAAGCCACAGGTATATGCAACACTGACAAATACAAGGAAATGGTAAATTGTGGTCTGTAAAACAAAAAATAAATAAAAATTCAATATGCAGCCCTTAGCAGTAGACGGACGCTACATGCAAGTTTACAAAACTGGTTGCCCACCACCTAGGAAGAGCCATTCACTATGGGAGAACTGCACTTGGAAGCACATTATAAAAGTGAACAGGCTGACCCCCATTAATGATGTGTCCCATAAAATTTTAGTCTTCTATTTAAATTAAATCCTAAACAAAGACAGATCATTCAAGGTAGTAAGCACAATGTTTCATTTTAGAAAATTTTAGTCTAATAATCTAGCTTTAATCATATCTGAGGCCAAAACAATTTTTATTGGAGTTTTGGATTGCAGTGGATTATGGTTAAAAATTTCTTACAGATTTATATTGCTGATTTTATCCCAACGGAGGAGATTCACACTCTGCACTTGTCTTAAGCCAGCCATAGACGGATGAAAATTCAGGTGGTTCAACAGGAACAGGCTGAATTTCAATCCATCTATGAGCAGGCTGTTTGTACTTAAGTCGATCTATCTATTGACTTCCGTACACTCAGCCTGTCTTTTTTCTTTTTTTTTTTGTACAGTGATCATTGTATTCTGACAGAACATAAACCTCTTGTAGTCAGAACACAATAGTGCAGCTAAAGGGATTCCCTCATCAACACTGACGGTATTAATGTGGAATCGAGCAATTTTCCTATCTTCAAATCATGGTTGAAGGAAAGAAAATTGCATAATCTATAGCCAAGAACTAGGCGAGGGTGCGCTTACCTACGCACCAAAAGGCCACTTACGGTAACTAAAACTTAACCTTTATTGTAAATCATAAAAAGTATGTAATATCAGGTACTGTATACCTATAGGATGAGGTCAATGCCATTATATATAAATCAACGGTCTATCTCTATGGAGTAATATAAACATCTACCAAGTTTAAATGGTGAAACCTTCTCTTGAATATATATGTATAGACAATATGAGGGTTATAATTTCCTCCTATATTCAATATAAAGGCTCCAGGCTGTATTAGGGGATATGTAAATTAAAGGTCTGCTCACCAACACCGTCAAGAGATGGGGGTATATTTGTCTCTCCTCCCATCTATTGGCATCATATAAAATTGAGATGAACAGAAAAAGAGAGGATATGCTGAGGATATGGGGTATCTATCTTCTGCCCTCTGAAATTGTCTATCTCTCAGATATGCGATACGTGGATATATCCACATGGATATGCGATATGTGGATATATTTGTGGATATGGTGATATGGTGATATATGGGGCTCGTCCATTAGTGGTTATTTGTGTCCACATGGATGAGTGTACCCGTATCGCATATCTGAGAGATAGACAATTTCATAGGGCAGAAGATAGATAGCCCATATCCTCAGTAAGACAGTATTTACTAGCATATCTTCTCTTTTTCTGTTCATCTCAGAATGGCATTGACCTCATCCTTTAGGTACAGTATACCTGATATGGTCATTTACATAACCTTTATTGTAAATCATCAAAAGTAAGTTTTAGTGAAGTGGCCTTTTGGTGCGTAGGGAAGCACACCCTTGTCTAGTTTTAGTCTGATTTTGCCAGTGTTATCAATATCACAGGCTTTTGTGTATATATATATATATATATATATATATATATATATATATATATATATAGTTTATAGCCAGCCTTAGTGACTATTGTCACTAGCAAAGATTGTAATGTGAAATTCAAAACTTTAAGCTCAATAATAGCATCCAATGCCAAGCTGCGGTTTCCAAAGCGAGCAAAGTCCTTTCTTGTATTAAGAGAGGTATGGACTCCAGAGAGAGAGAGAGAGAGATATATAATTTTGTCCCTGTTCAAATCATTAGTAAGACCGCATTTGGAATATGCAGTTCAGTTTTGGGCACCAGTTCTCAAAAAGGATATCAGGGAACTGGAGAAAGTGCAGAGAAGGGCAACCAAACTGATAAGAGGCATGGAGGAGCTCAGCTATGAGGAAAGATTAAAGGAACTGAATTTATTCACTCTTGAGAAGAGGAGATTAAGGGGGGATATGATTAACATGTACAAATATATAAGGGGTCCATATAGTGAGCTTGGTGTTAAGTTATTCACTTTACGGTCAACACAGAGGACAAGGGGGCACTCTTTACGTCTGGAGGAAAAGAGATTTAATCTCCAAATACGGAAAGGTTTCTTCACAGTAAGAGCTGTGAAAATGTGGAATAGACTCCCTGCAGAGGTGGTTCTGGCCAGCTCAGTAGATTGCTTTAAGAAAGGCCTGGATTATTTCCTAAATGTACATAATATAACTGAGTACTAACATTTATAGGTAAAGTTGATCTGGGGAACATCCGATTGCCTGTCGGGGGGATCAGGAAGGAATTTTTTCCCCTGCTGTAGCAAATTGGATCATGCTCTGCTGGGGTTTTTTGCCTTCCTCTGGATCAACTGTGGGTATAGAATTGGGTATATGGGATTGTATGATGTAAGAGAGGATTTTTTTCTCACTTTAGAAGGATTTACACCCTTTGCCATTGTGTCTCCAGATCAAGTGAAGAGAAATCTCCTTAAGCCCAGGTTCACACTGGGCTGCGGGAGTGAAGCCGTGCGAGTTCAGCTGAACTCGCACGATTTCACTCTCGCTGGCAGTCCCGATTTCAGCCGCGATTACAAAGACATCTGTGCGGGTTTCTGCACAGATGTCAATGTAAATCGCGGCCGAAATCGCAAAAAGTAGTACAGAAACTACTTTTTGAAATCGGTGCAGATGCGGCGTCGCACCGATTAGGACATTGCCATTGCCGGCAATTTGCGGCAAATATCGCTGTTTTGATTTGCGATTTGACATGCCAAATCGCATGTCAAAACGCACCAGTGTGAACCAGGGCTAAAGGGACAAGGACAGCAAACAATTGACACGGTTTTAATTTGATAAAAAATAAGTTTGGCTGTAAATACACTTTATATGTATCATAATTGTTCTTCATCTCTTAAGGATATGATGCAATGATTTTTAACTTTGTGTACTGAATCCTCTGTGATTATGTGTGGAACTTAATCTGGCTGCTACAGGTACTACAAGAAATTGGCGTTCTCTGAAATAACCAGCAGTTGTGTATCTAGTGGAGATAAGAAAAGAAAATGTAAAAGTCAGCAGATGCCCTGCGTTTTGGGGACTAAAGCCTGTCGAAGATGGTTTGAATCTTGGCTGGTTTAGCACATTGACTTTTTCAGTTTTTTTGGCCTATTTGTTGTTTGCTTCACAACAAAATAAATAAATAAAAAATCTTCAAAGTTGTGGGCATGTTCTGTAAATTAAATGATACAAATCCTCAAAAAATCCATGTTAATTCCAGGTTGTGAGGCAACAAAACACGGAAAATGCCAAGGGGGGTGAATACTTTTGCAAGGCACTGTACTTTGTCAAAATACTATTTTTTACAGTAATGATAGAAAATAAAAATTAAAGATGTATTAAAGTATTTAAAAAGTTGGTCTGTAAATAGAGCATGAATAAATCGGATCATGGGGAAAAAAACAACAAACTATTTATTTCCCAAAGTACTGCCTTCTATTGGTGGTCAATGGCAGGAAGCTGGGATCATTGGGCTAGGTGGTTACTTACATTACTGCAAGCTCTGGCAGTGATTGTCTAAGCACTGTGCATGCACTTCAAGCAGCACATTGATTTGCTAACCCATAGAGAGTTATTAGTGCCAGCTTGGATATGTGCAGTTGACTGCTTTCCATAAAAATCTCTGCCCACCACCATGTCAGTAGACAGAACATTTAACAGACAACGGTCAATTGCATATGTCCACACTACATAGATCTGTGGTTCTTGGCTGCTACTCGGCAAAAAAAAAATAAAGTAAAAATTCCTTTTTAGAATGGGGCACCTTGGGAAGCCAGTTTCTTGGCAGATAGAAAGCGACAGTCTTCCTTGTCTCACTGCCTGTGAATTAATAATATCTGCAATCATGGAACATGACTTTGGGCAAGGTTATGACACAGTTTCTGAATCCATGTATTTATTAAACAACAGAGTGGCTGCGTCTGTATTTTCAATGTTTGACTTTTCAACTCTTCATTTATTTCTAGTAATTATATTTGCCTAATGTTGGCTGTACCTGCTATGTCATCAGTAATAACAAACCTTTGGATGGAAAATTTTAGGAACCAACTGCAGTACATGAAAATAAATATCAGTAATAATATTTAATATTATGCTAGTACTCCTATAAGCTAAAAGTCCCACTGTAATATTTCAAATACATAGTGATAGACCTAAAGGTATGGAAAATCTAATGACTTGTGTACCCCTGATCACTACTTGTTACAGAGCATCTAACACCATATTTAATATTTACCTTCTTTACCCAGGCTTTGATATTCTGCCAATTCGAATAGCTATTAGAGGGAATATGGGTTGCATTTTAACCACAACATATGCTGCAACCCACATTTATTTCAGCCCAATAGGGTATACTAGTAGTGGACTTGGTCACCAAAAGGCCCCAGTGCCCCCTATTTAACCTCTGCCCAAGAACAAAATCTTATTCATAATAGATGGATGGTCCTTTTCAATGGACTGAAATTTTCCCAACACTACTTATGCCGCGTACACATGATCGGAAAATCCGGCAAGAAAACCGTGGATTTTTTTCCGACGGAATGTTGGCTCAAATTTGTGTTGCATACACACGGTCACACAAATCTTGTCGGAAATTCCGAACTTCAAGAACGCGGTGACGTACAACGCATAAGACGAGCCAAGATCAATGAAGTTCAATAGGCAGTTCGGCTCTTCTGCTTGATTCTGAGCATCCGTGTTTTTTTGTGCGTCGGAATTGCATACAGATAATCAATATTTCCGACAAGAACTTTTCTTGTCGGAAAAATTAAGAACCAGCTCTCAAATTTTTTGTTGTTGGAAATTCCGACAGAAAAAGTCAGATGGAGCCTAAACAGGGTCGGAATTTCCGACCAAAAGCTCACATCAAACTTTTCTTGTCGGAAATTCTGACGGTGTGTACGTGGCATTAGAGGTTTCAAAGAGAGAAAAAAATGTGGGCATCATGGAGAATTCCTCTTGCTTCTTATTTGTCCTAGAAACGATCAGTATCAAAGTCTACAAGTCTAATGTCTGGTACACACGATGAGATTATGGTTTTTTTGCATGCTAATCTCAAATCGAAAATTAATGAGGTTACTAAAGTTACAAAAATTCTCGTACGACAGAATAAAAATTCAGACGTGATGTAGTGTATTGTATTTGTACTGTATATTTGGACAACTGTGGTGATTAAATTAAAATCGTACAATCTTGTATCGTATAAGAATTATTTTTGTGTTTGTTCCTTCAGATAATATCAGATGAACTGTTGTGATCAGGTCTCGAAAGCTGTGTACTAAGGATCAGATTATTGTACAATTGCTTCGAAATTTGTATTTTTCATACAATTTTCTGATCGTGTGTACAGGTCTTAAGTTAACTGTTAAAGTGACAGCTAAAGGTGGAGAGCAGCATATGTTTGTATGGCTTTCCTTCACACACAGCAAGGAAAACCATACACAGGGGTTTAGCACCAAAGGGGGTACATTTTTCCCCTACGTATGCGGCAGTACCAACTTCAACCCCAACAAAGCTCTCCCCCTATGCGATAAGTGCAGTATTTACATATTCAGATATTTCATTCACCTCTATACTTAAGGGGACTGTATACTTACCCATTTAATAACTTGGTCTGGTATCCAAGGGCCATTTTCTGGTACTATTGATACTGTATTGAACACGCTTATAGTGGGAATCTGTGACCACTTACCGCTGTGTGTGATTTATACTCTAATACCTATACATGACCACTACATACCAGTGGTATCTACTATAGACCACATGATATATGTGTATCCTACTACCATAGACACACATATGCAAAAAAAATTTTTCGGTTGTCTGTCAGTTTGGTCACCTTCTCCCACACCTTGAGCCACAAGTTTACCAGCACCTACCCAGTATCTGTACTGAGGAAGCTAATATTTTAGTGAAACGTTTAGACGAGCAAGTTTTTGGAAGCATTACTGGATCAGAAATTCTTCTCTTACCTTGATACATTATTACATTTATCTTTTTACCGTAGGTCCGGTCCTCTATAACTGCATAACTGGTAACTGTGTCTATACAGGGTGTTGTTTGTATGTTGATAATATGTTTTTTAATTATGTTGTAATAAAATTTATACCTTTTTACTGATTCTCCCTCTCATTGTGTGCCCACAAAGTCCGTTCATTTTTTGACTTGGTCAATCCTTGAATATGTGATCAGCTGATTACATGTAAACCGGCTTGCCAGTTGTCAGCAGTCCTTTCCTCCCACTCTGTGTCTGTGTGAGGAAAAGAGAGCCGTTAACTGGAAAGACTGTCAGTACGTTGTTTACACTGATAATCAGGGCACTAATCATCAATGCCCTGATTATTAGTGTAGCCCCTATCAGTGCCACCTATCAGTGCTCATCAATGCTGCCTATCAGTGCCCCCTATCAGTGCTCATCAATTCTGCCTATCAGTGCCCATCAGTGCCACCTATCAGTGCCAGCTATCAGTGTCCATCAATTCTGCCTATGAGTGCCCATCAGTGCAGCCTATCAGTGCTGCCTATCAATGCCGCCTATCAGTGTCAATCAGTGGCACCTATCAGTGCACATCAGTTCTGCCTATCAGTGCTCAATGGCACATATAAGTACCCATCAGTGCAGCCTATCAGTGCTCACTATCAATGCCACCTTTTAGTGCTCATCAATGCTGCCTATCAGTGCCGCCTACCAGTGCTGCTTATCAGTGTCACCTATCAATGCCTATCAGTGCAGCCTATCAGTGCCACCTATCAGTGCCGCCTATCAGTGCAGCCTATCAGTGCTCACTATCAATGCCACCTATTAGTGCTCATCAATGCTGCCTATCAGTGCCGCCTACCAGTGCTGCTTATCAGTGTCACCTATCAATGCCTATCAGTGCAGCCTATCAGTGCAGCCTATCAGTGCCACCTATCAGTGCCACCTATCAGTGCCACCTATCAGTGCCGCCTATCAGTGCCGCCTATCAGTGCCTCCTCATCTGTAACTTCTCAGCAGGACTCTGAGCTGAGAGTGTCTCTCTCATACAGCCCAGAGCCTGCACTAACACTTCCCCCTCCCTCCTCCCTCACATGGATGGGATAGGTGAGAACCAATATGTTCCTTCTTTTCCCGCCCCTCTCCTCCTGTGTATGCACCATGGGAGGTATGAAGCCCAGCAGCTAAATTATCAAATTCAGCTGCTTAGGAGGAGAGGGAGCAGATCTGCTCTCTCTTCTCCCATTCGTGTGAGGGAGGAGGGAGGGGAAACTGTCAAGTGTAGGCTCTAGGCTGCATGAGAAAGATGCTCTCAGCTCAGAGCCCTGCAACCAGCAACCCTGCTGGGGCCCCCTGACAGTGGCGGAACCATTAATGTGCACAGCCAATTGCATTAGGGTGTGCACCCCAAAGCTCAAACACATATGCGTGTGTGTGCCCGCATCTGTATATATACTGACAGTGTCAGTAGGGCAGAGATTGGTGTCAGTAGGGCAGTGGATGGTGGCAGTAGTTTTTATGTTTATTTTTTATTTTTCTATCATTAGGAGTCCCATTAGGCGGTTTTTGTGAAATATCAGGAGTTTAAACCAAACAATCTGCACCAAACAGGGTGATTAGGGTGTGTTCTTTCCACCCCCCCCCCCCCCCAAATACCTACCTGAGTCTTGTATTGATACAGTGCTGTGCCGGTCTGCCGGTCTGCCGATCCTCTCTCCTTTCTTTCACAAGCTTGGCTGAGAGCAGCGGGAGCCAAGCTGTGGAGGCAGACACAGAAGAGGAGCCAAGATCACCGGCGGGGACCCCAGAAGAGGAGGTTTGGGGCTGCTCCATGCATTACCATTGCACAGAGCAGATAATGGGGGTTATTTACGAAAGGCAAATCCACTTTTTACTACAAGTGCACTGCAAGTGCACTTGGAAGTGCAGTCACTGTAGATCTGAGGTGGACATGCAAGGAAAATATAAAACAGCATTTTAGCTTGCACATGATTGGATGATAAAATCAGCAGAGCTTACCCTCATTTCAGATCTTCCCCTCAGATCTACAGCGACTGCACTTCCAAGTGCACTTTCCTAACTTTTATTACAAAATGATGATTTGCTCTACCTATGAATTATTTGTGGGGTTATGGATCCTATAGTGGTTAAAGGATTCTCCATAACATATAAGATATAACTTAATAACTGGGTAGTCCAATTGAGAGACAGAAACACCTTTTATAATGGCCTTATGAAAGGGAAGGACTGACAACTCCAGGGAAAAAAACACATGTTAAAAACACCCAAACTGGTGCCTAGCTCCTATAGGACAGCAGCGAATGTAAAAATCATCCCCCGATGAATCTTGTGCTGGTCTTGACTTGGTCTTTATCAAAAAATAAAAAACAGAAAAAGCCTTAATCATACTTAGTTTATGAGTAAAATAAAAAAATCATAGTTTATGTTAATGTGTTTATTAAATCCAGCTTTCATGTATTGCAAAATGATTGATGAGTACCGTATATCTTGTTTTCTTATTCATTTTGTTTTTTTTGCTTGTTTCTAAGAAAATGATCGTAATGTTCTTTGTCAGCAAACACTCTTGCAAAAATCTGGATATGACTGTAGCAGCTGTTTTTGTCCCGAGGCATATGGGACAATAGGCCAAATTGTCCTATCACTTACAGTGCCAATAATGTCTCCCTGTATTCCATTAAACTACAAGCTATTTATTAAGGTGTGTTACAGTGAATACACAGCTCACCCAATCGGAATTAGCCAGACAGAACAGGCCTTCATTGGCAAAAGATTTATAAAATGTTGATACAGCAGTGTATGATGACATGTTTTATTGAGCAAGTCCACTTAGTATAATAAAGTAACCTCTCTCTTACAACACATAGATCAGGCCAAAGTGACCTCAAAGTAAGTAAGTGTGCAATATGCAGTGGCATGACATGTTTTTTTTACAGAACTATAGTTATATGACTTATTATAAAAAATAATGTTATATTACTTAGTGGGCATATCAGCTGTATACATGACACACATGGCACGGTCTTTATACCCCCAAAATATGCCTTTTGTCGCATGTCTCATAGACACAAATGAACCTCAGCACAATTTTTTTTATTTTTATATATAACCGTTCCTTTATATAGAGCTCAACATTTTTTGAGCCTCCCTAGAAAAGAACTTCACTAATATAGTCTGGGACAGATCGGAAGACATAAGGTGGAAACGCTAAACCCAGCTACTATATACAGAGGTAAAAATACTGGTTCAGCCTGAACTCCTCCTAGCTTTGCTCCTCTGACATGCTTCATCCTGCCTACAGTGCTTAATCAGATAAAGATCTCTATCTCTTAATCATAGCGTTTTTATCTTTATAATTAAAGCACTGTAGGCGGGGCGAAACATGTCAGAGGAGCATAGCCAGGAGAAGTTCAAGCTGATGCCGTATTTTTGCCTCTATATAGAGAAATAGAGAATGGATTCTGGGGGGGGGGGGGGGGTGGCATTTCCACGTTCTGCCTTCTGATTTGTTTTAGCTAGCCTAAATGACCTTGTTTGAACGTGGCACCAGATCTGTGCTTTGGACTGCAGGGGGAAGTTTTGCAGTGCTTTAAGTGGTGCTCTAAGTTTTTGTATATGGGTCATAATATAGTCTGGGACTACTGATCCACCAGTAACTGTTGAGATAATTAACATTTGGTCAGGAGTATGTAATGTACAATATACTGCAGGGACAATGAGTATTTAAAGCACAGGGTGCACGGGTCAGGACTATGTAGCAAAGTCCAGCATGCAGGTGGCTGACGTATATACATCCCAGTGTATAATTATCAGGATACCATGTGCTGGTATCCTGCAGTTATAGCATGACTAGATATTTGGAGCTACGCAAAGGAAACCAGACTCAAACCCAAAGTGAGGAAATATGATTTCTTAAGAACATAAACAAATACAGCAGCCTATACAACACCCTGTAAATACACATGACAAGTGAAAATTGAAAGGATAACTATGTACAGAGAAGAAGGGGGATCAGGTAGGCAGGGTCAAGTGAGGGGTACAAGAATCAGAGATTGAGACAGGTCAGAAACAGAGTTCCTGGGGTAGCAGGTTCATGGGTACCAGGTAACAGTTTTAGGGGAAGCAAGTTCAAGCTGTAGCGGATCAGAGTATACCAATACACAAACAAAATGCTGAAGCCCTGTGAGATTCCTAAGATGGTGCTAAATACCCTCCCAGCAGCCAGTATCAGGTAGAAACGTATTTCTGGGATCTGATGATAGCTGGGAGATACCAGCTGATAGACACTGGAACTGCACCATTCAGGTCCGGGAACCAGAGTGGCACCAGCAGGTTTTCCAATTCCCAACAGTAATGTACAGAGCCTTTCACAAATATGTAACATACAGAGTGCAGGTGCCAAGAGTATGTAATGTAAAGAGTGCCAGGGCCTGGATAATGTAATGTACAGAGTGCAGGGCACAGAAGTCTGTAATGTACAGCTTAGAGTACTAAGTGCAGGGGCCAGGAGTCTGTATTGTACAGCTTAGTGTACTAAGTGCAGGAGTCAGGAGTACAAAACATACTGCCCAACCTACAGAGTGCAGCATGCATAGATAGTTACTACTAAATTATTATGTAGGTTATGTATTATACAGAACAACATACAAAGTATGTTGTTCAGAAGTATGCAACATATAAAGTACATTACATATGCCTGACTGCTGTACTCTGCATGTTGTATACTCCTAGTCTCTGTACTGTCAGCATACAGGGTGCAGAGGTCAGGAATACACACAGTACAGATTGTAGTTTTTAGGTGCAGTCTTTAGGTGTATGCAATGTATAACGGAGTGCATGTTTCAGCCACCCCACAAGCGAAAATTCATTCCAAAGCAAAAACGAATCGCCAGGCAAAAATGTTCCCCCCAAGCAATATATTTCCAAATAAAAGTCCCATATTTCCAAGCAACCCCCTCCCAATTCCCCTCAAAATGAAAATCTCCACTCCTCACAATAAACATCCACCCCATCAATATTCTACCTCCAGCACTATCACACTCCCCCACCAATAATATCCCCACCAGTAGCAATCATACCTCCTCCAATCACCTTCTCACCTCCAGACCTCCGATGCAAAGAGGGCAAAATACCTACATAGAGGGAGTGAAAATCCTTCCAGGCTTCCCCTCAGGCTTTGGTACACGACCCACCATAGCTGGGGAGCAGCCTAGGAGAGCTTCTCTCAACCCTAAAGCTTCGTACACACGAACGAGTTTCTCGGCAAAAACCAGCAAGAAACTTGCTGGCAGAGATTTTTTGCCGAGAAATTAGTTCGTGTGTATGGTTTCTCGTCAAGAAAAGCGACAAGTATCTCGACGAGAAAATAGAGATCCTGCTCTCTATTTTCTCGTCGAGATTCTCGTCGGCATGTTTCTCGATGAGAAAAGTGAGTGTGTGTACACTTACCTGTCCTCCCGGAAGCCCGCGCATGTTCGAAATGAATTCGACGCATGCGCGGTAGCTTCCTAGGCATACGTAGGGTATACCAAGATGGTGGCGACGGCATCGAATGTGACGAGCGCATGCTCGTCGTAGTCGATGACGTCACCGCGTACGCTCCATTCAAAGAACCGCGGGTTCTTTGAATCGAGCGTCTGTACACTCGGCCGGGACAAGTTTCTTGTCCAAGAATCTCGTCGAAAAAAACGACATGTTTTTTTCGACGAGAATCTCGGCCGTGTGTACGAGGCTTAAGAGAAGGCTGTAATCCCTTAAGCCCCATACACATGGTCCTAATCTCTTTTTTATTGAACCGCCTGATACCTCCCGACATTTGGCCCATGTGTATGGGGTTTAAAGAGTAACTCCATTTTCGTGGGGGGAAAAAAATTAAAATTACACTTACCGGTAATGTCTTTTCCAGTAGTCTTTCAGGATAGCCACTATGAGAGACATAGGCTCCTCCTCTTCCTTAGGAAACACTGCGCCAGCACATAAATTCTCACTTCCCCCTGCCGGAGCTCAGTTTTTTCAAGATCACCTCCGGCCAGCTGGGGAGACACAAGAACACATTAATAACATACTATCACATATCATTATCATGCTGCATTCTGGTCCCTTATAAGACCCCCCAAACTTTCGGTTGGTAACTAGGGCTGTCCTGAAAGACTACTGGAAAAGACATTACCGTTAAGAGTAACTTTAATTTTCCCTTTTCCTCTTTCAGGACAGCCACAATGAGAGGATAGACGAGCACTTACCAGCTAGGGTGGGACTACAGCTTGCAAAATCTTTCGCCCAAAGGCTTGCTCACCTGCTGACACCAGGTCCAATCTGTAATGTTTTACGAAAGTGGAGTAGCTGGACCATGTTGCTGCCTTGCATATTTGTTCTGGCGTTGCTCCAGCTCTTTCTGCCTGAGAAGCTGCCATAGCTCTGGTAGAGTGTGCTTTTATACCCGCAGGGATCTCTTTCCTTGCTAATGCAGAGGCCTGTCCAATGGTTACTCTGAGCCATCTGGCAATAGTGCGCCAAGACGCTTTGTACCCCTTTCTGGCCCCTGAAAACAAAATAAATAAAGAGTCTGACTTCCTTTACGGTTTTGTCAGCTCTAGGCACTGCAGGATACATCTCCTTACGTCCAAAGTATGGTAATTCAACTCCCCTTCTCCTGAGTGGTTGGGGCAAAAAGAGGGTAAGACTACTTCCTGGCTTCTGTGAAATCTTGAAGCCACTTTAGGTAGGAATGCCGGATCGGTCTTAAAAACGACCCGATCTGGGAAAATAATGCAAAAAGGGGGTCTAACTGATAGTGCTTCTATCTCGCTGACCCTTCTGTCAGTTGTCACTGCTACCAAAAATACTGTTTTTAAAGTAAGTTCCTTTAGTAAAAATCTTTCTAAAGGTTCAAAAGGGGCTCCCGTTAGGCTTTGCAAGACTAGGGATAGGTTCCACCTGGGGAAGGGTGGACCCCGAACTGGTCTCTGTCTAGTTAGAGCCCTGAAAAATCTGACTACCCACAGGTTGGTGGCCAGAGGTTTTTCTAAATATGCACTGAGTGCCGAAACTTGGGGGTACTTATGGATAAACCCTTGTCTGCCCCACACTGTAGAAATTCCAAAATAGCTGTGGGGCTCTGCGAAGAAAAGGAGCTTCCTACGCACCACTCGCTAAAGCGGAGCCAGACCTTTTTATATATCTGGCGCATCTCCTTCTTTCTGCTATTGAGGAGGGTGGAGATTAATCTCACAGAAAATCCCTTAGATTTTAATATCCCCTCCTCAGTAGCCAGGCCACTAACTTCCACTGGTGTACCTGTGGCCAGAGGACTGGCCCCTGTGAGAGGAGATCCTCCTGAGGTGGTAGGAATAAGGGAGGTTCTACTGCTAGTTGTTTGAGAATCGAGAACCATGCCCTTTTGGGCCAGTGTGGTGCCACTAGAATCAGAGAGTTGTTCTCTATTTGAAACTTCTGGCAACAATACCGGGGCGGGAAGGCATAGCATGTTTTGAAATGCCAGTTCTGGGTCAATGCGTCTACCCCCAGTGCTCCCTCCCCTCCATTTTGGGAGAAAAAACAGGGGGCTTTTGCGTTGTCTTTTGACGCAAAGAGGTCCCTATCTCTTGGATATGAGATTGAAGACCTCCTGGTTGAGGACCTAGTCGCCCTCTCTCAGCTGCCTTCAACTGAGAAAGTCTGCTACCACATTCCTCTCCCCTCTCAGGAAAACTGCTGAGAGTAAAAGAGTGTTGGACTCGGCCCAGCTCAGAATGTCCGTTGCTAGGGCCAACAGGACTCCACTTCTCTTGCCGCCCTGCTTGTTTATGTAAGCGATGGCAGACGAGTTGTCTGACCGTACCTGAATGTGGTGGCCCTGGAGTTCCTTCTTGAAAAACCTGAGAGCCAGCCCGACTGCCTTCAGCTCTTTCCAATTGGACGATCTTTTTAGTTCCTCGTCTCTCCAGGTGCCCTGTGCAGGGAGGGACCCCAGATGTGCTCCCCAGCCCTTGCCACTTGCGTCTGTGGTTACCCCTAGAGAAACTGGGATAAGCCACAGACGTCCTTGCGACAGGTTCGCTACCTTCCTCCACCACCAGAGAGATCTTTTTACCTGGTGTGGAACCTGTATTAGGGTGTCTAGTTCTTTTTAACTGTGGTCCCACACCCTTAGGACAAAGGCCTGCAGGGGACGAAAGTGTACCCCCGCCCACTGAACTGCTGGGAGGGTAGAGGTTAGAAGACCCAATGTTGACATTAGAGACCTGTTGGTTGCTCTGGAGAGAGGCAACGGCTTTGTCCAGTTTCAATACTTTCTCCATCGGGAGAAAAACTCTTAACAGTGTTGAGTCCAGCAGGTATCCCAGGTACGTGATACGCTGTGATGGAATCAGGCTGGACTTTTCCAAGTTCAGCAACCACCCCAGACCTGTCAGGACCTTTTTTGTAAGTTCCAGATCTCTGGTTAGTTGTTCTGGAGCCACTGCAAACAGGAGCAGGTCATCCAGGTATGCTATTATGGATACTCCCTGGAGTCGCAGGAAGGCCATGGGCTCCGCCATGATCTGAGGATAGCCCGAATGGCAGTGCCTGAAACTGTAGTTGTACTGTTACTCCATCTACGTCTACTGCTAGCTGGAGAAACCTCTGAGAGGTCTCTGTGATAGGGACGTGTAGGTAAGCGTCTCTGAGGTCCAGCGATACCATGAAGCAATTGTGGGGAAACAGGGCTCTGACTGTAAAGATTGACTCCATACGGAATCTCTTGTAGGTAATTGACCTGTTCAGAGGCTTTAAATTCAGAATTAATCTGAATTTTCCTGAGGGTTTTCTCACTACAAAGATGTGTGAATAGAATCCCTTTCCTTCCTCCACCTTTGGTACTCTGCAAATTACATTTTGATCTTCTAGATCTCTTAGTGCCTCCAACAGAGCCTTCGCCTTTGCCGTGCACCTGAGTAGATGCATGACAAGGAATCTTCACGGGGGAGGTCTTAAGAACTCCAGGAGGTACCCCCTTCTTATGACCCCCAGGATGAACTGGTTGGGGGGAAATTACCTCCCACTGTGGGAGGAAGGCCCCCAGTCTTCCTCCCACCGTGCTTGGAGGGTCATTGGTTTTTACGGGGCTGCTCAGGAGGGCGAAAGATTGCCCCTCCTCTGCCCTTGCCTCTTGGGCCCCAGGTTTTCTTTTGCCCTTCTGGTTTGGGGGCCTCCCTACGTCTTTGCGGACGAAACCGCTTCTTCGCCTGTACTGGGGCTATCCACCTAAGCGGGAAGGACTTTTTTCTGTCTGCCATGCGGTCTAAAACTGCTTCTAAACCTGGGCCAAAGAGTAGGTCTCCCTTCAGAGGTATCCCACACAACTTAACTTTAGAGGCGCTGTCGTCTGGCCAAGTTTTGAGCCAGAGGGCTCTTCTGGTTGTGAACAAGCAAGCTATCGCTAGCGTCTACCATTGCCTGTATCTGTCTGACCCTGTTGACAATAAAGATGACATCAAGATAAGTTGGAGTTCCAGTGTGTGCCCAATTTCTTGTTTTATTAAGCTCTTCTAGCAGAGTTGGCTAGGGCCGCTGATCTGACCGACATGCGGACCGACTCTGCCGAGGCATCCGCTATGTATGCGATTCCTCTCAGAATCGTAGGGAAAGAAGATAAGATAGTCTCCTTGGCAGTTCCTGCTTCAATGTGCTCTTGAATCTTGGAGAGCCAATGTTCTAAATTGCGGGTCACAACTGTAACAGCCATTTCTGGCTTTAGATTACCAATTGTTGAGTTCCAAGTCTTTTTTAGGAAGGAGTCTATTCTTTTGTCCATGACATCTTCCAACGCTCCCATGTCCTAAAATGCCAGGTCTGTATGCCTGGAGACCTGGGAGAAGGCAGCGTATAGTTTGGGGTTCTTATTCCAAATGGACGCGGGGTCCTCCGAAAATAGGAACCTTCTCTTTAGGGACTTCCTTTCGGGGTTCTGCCATTCCTTTTTAACTGTTTCAAACAGTACGTCATGTACAGGGAAGACCTTTTTCTTTTGTTCCCCCAGGCCCCTGTACATTTGGTCATGGAGTGTCAGGGGTTTCTTGTCCACCTGAATACCGAGGGTTGTGTAAATTGCCCCCAAGAGGTCCTCGACCTCATCCAGGGACAATTTATATCTGGAGGGTTTCCTGGACTCACCGTCCTAGTCCTCTCCCTCTGATCCCTCCTGGGAATCAGAAGTGGCACTATCTGGTTGTGTATGTTCCACCTTGGAAGGGCCTGAAACTTCCTCTGCCCTAACTGCAGTGGCAGGTTTGGCAGGTGCAGAGCCCTGAGCCTGTGGCGGGGTTGTATCCTGTGGAGCGGGATTAGTGGGGAGTTGAAATTTTTCAAAAAGGGATTTGAATGATGAAAAGGTGGGCGGGAGCTCCTTTACTGAGGCTGCTAATCCTGAAAAACATATCAAAATGAGCAGACAGTTTACAACCCTGGGAGTGCACTAGACCCTTTTAGCATGCAGGGATGTACCACCCAGAGGGTCTGCCCCTCCTATGGATTGGAACCCTGCATGGAGGGGCAATCCTAGATAGAGAGGACCCTTCCCCAGGGTGCTCTTACCTTAGGAAGGCTGGAGGTAGTGTCATTGTGTGTCGTCTGGGCATCTGCTTCCGACATGACTGCAGGTGGCTGCTTGCTACAGAGTCTGTGCACGTTCCCAACTCCTCTCTAGCTTGTGCCCAGCCCCCTATCAGCTCCGTGACCCGGAACTGGAAGTCTCGGGTCAAAGGGAAGCATCCGCCCTCCGCCGTAAATGACATCGCTCGCCGTCCGGCCCGCCTGGTTCCAAAAATTCGGCCTGTACTGTGTACAGGGAGAGCGGAGCTGCCTCCCTGCTGCGGCCCTGTGGACACGATAGGGGTCCCTCGCATCCTGCTGCCGCACTCGACGAGGATGGGGTGGCCTCGGTTGGTGGGTATGTACCATGCCTTCGTACCCTGGAAGCCCCTGTTTCCCTTACAGGGTTTTTAATGGCCTCAATCTCCCTGACTGACCGGCCCAGTTCCATGCACAGTGTCTCCCCACCGGAAAAAACACTAATAACTGAGGTCCGGCAGGGGAAAATGAGAATTTATGTGCTGGCGCAGTGTTTCCTAAGGAAGAGGAGGAGCCTATGTCTCTCATTGTGCCTGTCCTGAAAGACGAAAAGGGAAAATAGTGTAGCTCCCTGCTCCTATTGGGTAGGCACTAGTGTAATTTAGTTGTCTGAGCTGTAGTTTAGCTCAGAATAATTGTACCAAATTATTGGTCTCTGTTCCAGTTTAGCTGAGTTGCACATTTTTCCACCTGACTGTGGGTGTCACTGTCACCACAGGTCAGGGTTGGAAATGCAGCAAGCTGGATGTATTGGGTGCCTCTTGCCCAGAAGCAGCTCAGTGGAATTGGTCACCCCGCTGTGCATTCTGGGTGAGGGTACTTAAGGAGCAGACATCGTTTTGGCGGGCTCTTCCGATCCTGACCTGACGGCCCTCCTGGCCTCAGGGATGTGTTAGCAGTTTTTCTGCCTCGGGGCCTGCAGATCCCAGAGGCTCCATTACTGAGAGTAGGCCCAGGAGTTTCTGGGGCCTACTGATCCAGGGATGGTCCTGTGTCGCCTTGCCTGTGGGAAGGGACCGAGCGATTGAGGACTTAATTGGAGGACGCATCCGGATAAAAATCTACCTCACAGTGCTGCCGGCCTGGCTGAAAGATCCTGGTACTGTGTGTTATGTGTTCAGAACTTTACCAAGTGTGTGGTTACCCAAGTCTGTGGCAGAGACTTTGGAACGAGCTCGCACCGGCTGCTAGGTCAGTGAGAGATGCCTATCCGGTGGTGGCTATATCCAGTGTGGAAGCTGTTTGTCCACTGGATTAGGAAAATACCCGTGATCCGCAAGCAAGGTACCTGAATCTCCCCTTACCCTCCATCCCTCTGTCTGGAAGTTCTTTAATAAAACCCTTGAGAAAAAGAGGCTGAAGCCTCGTACACACCACCGAGTTTCTCGTCGTAAAAAACCCGTTGATTTTCTCAACGAGATTCTTGTCAAGCTTTCCTTGCATACACACTGTCAATTCCAAATCTCGTCTTTGTTCTGCGCGGTCACGTACGACGTCAGTATAAAGGGGAAGTTTGATTCCAATGGCGCCACCCCTTGGGCTGCTTTTGCTGGTCTTGTGTTATCGCGTGTTAGTAAAAAAATTGGTGAGAGACGATTCGCGCTTTTCAGCCTCGTGCTTTTCAGTTCAGCATGACGAATGTGCTATCTCCATTATGAACGCTAGTTTTACCAGAAAGAGCGCTCCAGTCTCATACTTGATTCTGAGCATGCGCAATTTTTTAAGACTCGGAAAAGCATACACACCACCGGTCTTCTCGTCACAAAACAGGCCGACGAGAAACCCAACGAGAAAAACGAGATTCCTGACGAGAAAATAGAGAGCAGGTTCTCTATTTTTCTCGTTGAGATTCCTTGCAGTTTTCTCGACGAGAAACCATACACACGAACAGTTTTCTCGGCAAGAAAGCTCTCTCTGCAGTTTTCTTGTCGTTTTTGGACGAGAAACTCGGTCGTGTGTACGAGGCTTAAGTGTTTGGTGCAGACATTTGTGAACAACTCTTCAAGGAAGAACCCTAAGATGGACGTGGTGAACAGTAAGGTAACGCCAGGCCCGAAATTTTAAACCAGCGGCCCCTTCGGGGATATTGCTACAATAGCAAAAAAAATAAAAAATAATATAGCGTATACAATTGCGACACAAGTCATATTGTAATTAAATGTTATTAAAAATTACCTTTTTTCAATCTGCAGCTGCTGGAGTTGTTCTTTACACAGAGTGTTTACTGACCACTCCCCAGAAACATAATTTCCTGCTTGTGTGATTGCTCACCAATTTTCCCAGAAGTCTGCCTAAAATACAAGTCAGATTTCCGGCATCCCCGGCAACAAAAATATAATTTTTGGTGAGATACTCCCCCTAGGAACACGTCTAAAGGATGCAGGCCCAGCAGATTTCCTCATAAGTGCTCTGCTGGTGCACAGCATAGAGATAATTATGAAACCACTCCCATTAGACCCACTGATTCCAGAGGCACAGAGGAACATACAAGGATTTCTTAAGAATAACAAAAGGTAGTAATCTGCAACAAACTTTGTTATAATCCTTGCAATTAACATAGATCACCCAGAGTGGAATGTTTTTTTCTCAACAAAAGTGGAGTTACGCTTTAAGGGAATACAGCCTCTAGATACATGATTCTTTACTGTTTGACCTTCAACTTATTCCTCAATGAGCAAATAGAAAGCTACAATGGCCTAAGAAAGAGGACAGTGCTTCAAAAATAGAGCGTGTATGCATGCAGCATACAGTAATGCGTTTTAACAGCTTCATATTCTGGACAATTTAGTAAATAGTTGGACAGTAGTAGGGCAGTTAGAACATTCGGTATGTATAATGTGCTCTTTCGATGCAAAATATCTATGTTTGGCTATATGTGTACCACTAACATGCTTTTATATATATATATATATATATATATATATATATATATATATATATATATATATATATATTAATGCATACCACTGTATCATTTTTTTTCTTTAAAAATTTCTCTCACCTTGCCTATTACCTAAACTAAATGATGTTGGGGTTGATAAGTAAGCCTAAGCCGTATTGCCAGGAGCTTTCTCATGTTTTCCCCTCCAATCTCCTAAATAAGATAAGATGAATAGTTTCAGCACGTGTTACAAAGCAGTCTGTCTCTTCCTACTAAGCTGCCTTAATTGAGCATAGGCTTTAAAAAGGATTACTCCTTACCTGTCACATAGCAGAGAACTAAGCCACTTCCAAGAACATTACAATTATGTCAGAGAGGAGCATTTTTCTATGGTACCATCATATAAAATACCCAGGGCTTTTTTTCTCAGAGAATAGGTGCAGGAACTCCACCCCTTCTAAGAAGTCTCCCCTTGTCTCTGTGCCCTACCCACCTCCAAGCACCATTTCTTGATTCCACCTCCCAGTACTGCCCCAAGTATCATTTTATGGTGCTCAACAATTTGTATGGAATTTGTTCTTGTCTAATAACCAAAAAAGCAGTAAAATAGATCCCCTGGAGCCAGCAACAATATATCTCCCCAGCAATAATAGATCCCTCATACAACAATAGACCTCACCCCAACAACAATAGGTCCCCCAAGCAACAAATAGATCCCCCCAGCAACAATAGTTCTCCCACACAAACAATAGACCTCCCCACACACAGCAACAATGAACCACCTGCAACAAAATACCACCCTCAGTAACAAAAGATTGACCCCAGAAACATTAGACCCCCCAGCAGCATTAACAGATCTCCCAGCAGCCAGCAACAATAGACATCTCCCTCAATAGTAGATCCCCCCCAGCAACATAAGATCCCCAGCAACAATAGACCCTCACAAACAGATCCCTATCAGTGACAATAGATCCCCCAGCATCCAGCATCAATATACCCTCCAGAACACCCCTTGCTATTACATACATTCAGTGCTGGAGGTGCCGGAACTGCGTTCCCCCGAGTTCCCGCTGAAAAAAAGCCCTGAACATACCATTTTACACATGCAGCCCAGAAATCCCAGAGCATATACAGTATCTGTGCAGGTTGGCCACAGAACTGCATACCAGTACAAAGCTGTAGGATCAAATTAATTTGCCTGGGTTCAATTCGCCAAGGGCTCAGTGAACTTGAACTTAGTGGTGAATCACAATGCAGTCTAGTAGGGTAAATCTGAATCTGGCCATTTTTTTTAAGCTAACTACTGTCAAAAAAGGCACAGGGCAGCTGGTCACTGCTATGGGCGACATGTATTAATGCAGAAGTTAAAAAACAGGTACAGCAGGGAGCGAGTTTTTTCATGTGGCTTTGAGGTCAGGACCAGCTCCTCCGCTGTGGCAGTACCTTTAGGGGCATCCCACAAAGCCCCAGGCCACTCCTCAAGCTCCTTACAAGGAGCTGAAAGCCCACACACCACCACCGACTGTGGTGGTTCCTCGTCAGGTAGGGCAGATGACGTGCAGTGCCTCCAATGGTCTAATGCCCTGTACACACAAGCGGAATTTCCATCGGAAAAAAGTTGGATGGTTTTTCCAACGGAATTCCGCTCAAGCTTGGCTTGCATACACACGGTCACACAAAAGTTCTCGGAACTTTCGAGCGTTAAGAACGCGGTGACGTACAACACTACGACGAGGCCAGAAAAATAAGTTCAATGCTTCCGAGCATGCGTCGAATTGTTTCCGAGCATGCGTGTTTTTTTTCCCGTCGGCATTGCATACAGACAAAAATAGAGAATCTGCTCTCAAACTTTTGCTGGCGGGAATTCCGACAGAAAAAGTCAGATGGAGCATACACACGGTCGGAATTTCCGGTCAAAAGCTCACATCAGACTTTTTCCGACGGGAAATCCGGTCGTGTGTACGCAGCATTAGAGAACCACTTCCCTTTGCTGGGTGTGCTGCTGTAGGTGGCAGTGCCTCAATCGCCTCCATGGATGGTACCTCCGATGCAGGCTTTTGACAGAGCTCGCCCCGCTGGCACTGGGGGAGCACTCAACTCTATGGTCCATAGGGGAGACCTGGTGGGTGCTATCCTCCTCCTTCTCCACCAGGTCTGGAGAGCCTGGGTGTTGCTCTGCAGATGACATGGCCACGGTGGTGACCTTAGTAGCAATGGTCCATAGTGCATTGTGTCTTGGTAGGGTACCAGGTAGTCACACAGACCTCTCCGACTGGGAGCACCTCAAAGAGGAAGGCCCAGCACTCCCCACAACAGACCCGGATGTCAGAGCCAATGTCAGGACTCCACACTCAATGCATACAGAGGCCAAGGTTTCTGTGATCCCAGCGGGGCACACTGCCAGAGCCCTCCTGGACATGACACAAAGTCCAGTGTACAGAGAAACATCACGGATATCAGGTGATATAAAGTGGGACTGTGTCACCCGAGCTACAGGCTGTTTCAGTATCTTCTACTGTTTTTAAAAAAAAAATGGGAGGTGTGCAAGTAGCTGGACTTGCCTAGGGTACAAAATAGTTTAGCACTGGCCCTTACAGTAGCACCCAAAACTGAAAAAAATATTTTTTTTCCCCAGGAGGATTTAGCAACCCCACATGCTCATGGCCTGCTGACTAATTTCTGTCAAACTGTTATTAAAAAATAAGAGACCACAGATGATACAGCAGCAAAAAATCAGCAAGCAGCAGAACATTTTTAACGATAAAGAGTTGTCCAAAATGTGCTAGAGAAAAAGAGCACATACAAGTGTTACTACAAGAATTAGGAGATCACAGATGATGCAGAAGTGTAAAATTGGCCAACAGTAGGAACATTTTAAATAAGGGTATGCCCCCTGGGTCATAACTACAAATTAGGATACTGCAGAGGAAACAGCAAATCTGCATCAATGGCAAAAATGTAAGGGGCCTAAAGGGACCATTTGGATTGCATATAATCCCTAGCCTAATGCCAACACAGACAGATTTCCAAGGCAATGGACATACTATATGCATATCAGTTTGAAACCTAAGCCTGTCAACATTAGGCACCAGTGCTTTAAGTTGTGTTCTCTTTCTTTGAGTGCCATGCTAAAAGCATTCTCCAAGTATGTTGGAAGTGTATATACAGTATATTTATATATACACTGATCAACCATAACGATTTGACCACCTACCTAATACTCAGATTTATTAGGCTCCACTTTTGCCACCAAAAGAGCCCTATTGCCCTGTACACATGACCGGGATTCCCGACAGGAAAAGACCAAGAACTTGCTCTCTACTTTTCCCCCATACAGACAATCAGTTTTCCCGTCAGGAAAACTCTGATGAGAGCTTTTCCTCGGGAATCCCGACCCTGTGTTTGCTCCATCAGAGTATTTCCCCACAGGAAAACTGCCAAAAATGGCAGTTTTCTGCTACACACGGCCAGGTTTTCCGACGGGAAAAAGTCAGTCAGGAATCCCGGTGGGAAAAAAGAAAGCTGGTTGTCTTTTTTTTGGCCGGCGGGTTTGGCAGTTTTCTCATCAGAAAAACTGTGAGGGAGCATACACACGGCCGGGATTCCCGGCCAAAAGCTCTCCTTGCAGTTTTCCCGTCAGGAATCCCGGTCGTGTGTACGAGGCATGACACATCGAGGCATGGACTCCACTAGACAAAGCATCACACTGCCTTCACCAGCTTGCCTTCTTCCCATAGTGTATCCTGGTGCCATCTATTCCCCAGGTAAGCAACTTACATGCACCCAGCCATCCACATGATGTAAAAGAAAATGATTTGATTGATGATGTGATTCACCAAAACCAGGCCCCCTTCTTCCATTGTTTCATTGTCCAGTTCTTATGCTCACATGCCCATTGTGGACAGAGGTCAGCATGGGCACCCAAACTGTTTTTTGGCTATGCAGGCTACTCTAACATGGTGGATTCCCTTTTTCTGCTCATGGGACACTGGAGAAGAAGCTGAAGAAGGTGCAGAAGACAATTCAGCTACCTCTTCAAGTTCCCTTCTTTTGAGTCCCTCAGTTCCACTTCCATTTGAATCTGTGGCACGAACTCTGGGGCTTCAGGCCTAAGTACACTGGAACTACCCCCACAGCAGAAGTGGATGGAGTGGCATCCGTAGGCTCACAGGGCCACAACCAGTCCACATCCAAGTCATTATCACTATCATCTTCTTCTTGTTTTGCTTCAGCAAATGAAAGTGGTTGAGACCTAGTGACTGGAGCTTACCTGGATGAAGACGGTCTGGGTGATGGCACCTCAGTTCTTGCTGGTACCCTGACAGCTTCACTCAGGGGTGGGAAATGGGTTGGATGCCAAGTCTTCAGAAGTCTGTCCCTCCCATGAAGGTGGAAATGGTATACAGGGAGGCTAGGCGGTTGCTTGCAGATAATATATTGCTGAGAACCTGACTGGTCAGCTAACTAATGCTTTCCAGGAAGTCTCAGATTTCTTAGAAATACCCTGTCTCCTAGCTGTAAGTCATGTACTTGAACTCTCAAATCAAAAATCCTTTTGTTCAGTGGACCTCTGGCATCAATAGCTTCTCAAGCTTTCTCATAGGCTGTCCTTTAGAGCCTGTCCACATAACCACTGTGAACATCAGCTGACGTTCTGTCTAGGGAGATGTCAAAAGCCAAATACACTGGCAGATGAGCTACTCTCTCCCAAACATAAGTCTATAAGTGGGGTCTAGTCACACCGTTCTCAGTACTAATGTAGGCATTCACCACAGCAGAAATGTGTTAACTCCAATGCTGCTTTCTTTCTGAAGGAAGGGTCCCTAACATGTCAAGAGATTAATCCCTTCTGATTGTGGATCCCCTTGACGGTGGTAGAGTGGCATTCTTAACTTCCAATAAATCAAACAGCTGTTTAAAGAGCCTGCTCTCAAAATCTCTTCCTTGATCAGAATGGATTCTCTCTGCATAGTCTATAGTGAGCAAAGAACTGCTTCACTAATATGTTGGCAACTGTAGCAGCTCGTTGATCTGTCATTGGGAAAAGCCCGGACATAACAAGTGAAATGATCAGTCACTACCATTACGTTCCCTTGGCCACTCGTGTCAGAATCAATACTGAAGAAATCAACGCACAAAAAATCAATGGAACCTTGATGGCCCATTGGGGCAGCCCTGGAGGGCAGAGTCTACCTCTGGATGCAGCAGAGACAGGCCCTCTCAACTTCAGTCTGCATACAGGGCCAGTAGAAACATTTTGCACTGTCCCTCCATGTTAATTGGTAATGAACAGTTGCCATCTTTTATGTCCTAATTATGTTACTATGCAAAGACCAACCTAAAATATGCATTTTAATTTTTGGTGACATTTTAGAAAAGGAATGTACTATACTGAAATAAAAAGTAATGTGGCCGCAAGAGCAAGTAAAGTCTAGTTGAACTCAGCTGTTTCATTTGAAAGGTTTGTTTACACCAGATGTAGTAAACCGCATTTTTAAACGTAGTACCAATGCATATGCAAGAAAAATGAATGGCTATGGCAAATTTAGGGTATGGAGAAAAATAACTAAAAAGGGGCAGAAGCTTAAAAGAGATGTATGTGTTTTTTTTTGTTTTTTTTTAGAATCATACTTACTTACGTGGATGCAGCATCGGTCCCCCAACATTGAGAACCGAGCGACCGAACACAGCTGATCGCTCGGTTTTCACAGCTCCGTGAGCAGAGAGCTGCTGGCTGTCACCAGCTCTCTGTTCTGCTCCCTCCTCACTCACTGGAGTGCTGAGCTGTGGAGGAGCGGGAAATGCCGAGTCAGTTACCGGTCTAGGCATGTGGGCGGATCCCGACTCCATTGCCGCGATCTTACCCAAGCCTGGATCGGCTTTGGGATGTCAGCTGACAGCAGGCTCAGCCTGCTGTCTGCTGAAAATGGGTTACAGGAGTGCAGAACGAACAGCACTCCTGTGATCCACAGGAGAAGTACAGCCAAATGAGCTTTGGTTGTACTTCTCCTTTACTTTTCGTTGTCCACAGCTGCAGCCTAAGTTTTCAGTGCCACCCAGCAGTGCACACCAAGGCAAGTTTTTTTTTTTTTTGTAGCAGAACTGCAGACTTGCCTACCCACACACATGGTCAGCTTTGAGCAAGGAAAAAATGCTTTTCATTTCACAGCCTCTCATACATGCATGCACATCAGTGTAGCCATTTTCTGTTGGAATCTTAACCACATTAGCCCCAGAAGGATGTGCCCCCTTAATGACCAGGCTTTTTTTGTGATACGGTACTATGTAATTTTAACTGACAATTGCGCGATCCTGCGATGTTGTACCCAAACAAAATTGACGTCCTTTTTTACCCACAAAAAGAGCTTTCTTTTGGTGGTATTTGATCACCAATTTTGAAAAAAATATAATTTAATTTCTGCTATAATACATATCCAAAAAAATATATAAAAAAAACGAATTTATTCATCAGTTTAGGCCGATATATATTCTTCTACATATTTTTGATTTAAAAAAAATCCCAATAGGCGTATATTGATTGGTTTGCGCAAAAGTTATTGCGTCTACAAACTACGGGAAAGATTTAGGGACTTTTATTTTTTTTTATTGTTTTTACTGGTAATGCCGGCAATCTGCTATTTTTAGTGGGTCTGCGACATTGCGGCGGACAAATTTTACCCCAAATTACACTTTTTGGGGACCAGTGACATTATTACATTGATCAGTGCTATAAAAATGCACTGATCAATGCAACAATGACACTGGCAGGGAAGGGGTTAAGACTAGGGGGCGATCAAAGGGTTAAATGTGTTCCCTGGGTGTGTTCTAACTGTAGGGGGGATGGGCTAACTAAGACATGACAGAGATCACTGTTCCTGATCACAGGGAACAGGAGATCTCTGACATGTCATTAGGCAGAACGGGGAATCGCCTTGTTTACATTGGCAGTTTCCCATTCTGCCTCTGTACACAGTGATCGCGGGTCACCGGTGGACATCGAGTCCACTGGACCCGCTCCCGCAAGGCGCAGGGGCGCATGCACGCCCGCTATCCTCCTTGCACAGACCAACGTACAGATACGTCAGTTTGCGCAGTAAATATACGTGAGCAGGTCAGCAAGTGATTAATAAAGAAATAATTACATGGCAAGATTTTTTTTTTTGCACCACACCAAGCCAGTACAGCAGCAGAGATTCCCAATATTCCACCCTGGGAAATGTACTTTGGCACTGCATTTCCCGCTGGCTGGGGAATAAGTCGGCGCTTGCGCCGAGCTCAAATTTAAACCCACCAACCTAATTGTTCATGAGGGAAGGGAATGGTAAAGTGAATATTTAAAACATTGACTCATATAAAAGTCCATTAAAAGCGACTTGAAGGCAGCCCAGGGGAAAAATAAGAAGGGTCTTCCGGAACAGCTGGGAATGAAACACAGGCGCCACTCTAACTGCAGTATGTCAACAGGTTTAATTTCACACATAAAAGATGGGTACTCACAAGAGAGAATTGATAACAGGCATTTGGGCACAATATGCCAGATGTCCGTGAAGTCGTTGCATCCGTGGGGCTGCTTGCTGTGGGCTCTGAACGGGCTGCGCCGGTGATCGCCGACACTTCCTGTATCTGGAACGCACGCAGGGGGAGGCGAGGGATGTCGTCACTTCTGAATAGAGGAGAACCAATAGGCGACGCGTTTGCGGAGCATGCGTTCCTTCTTCAGGCCTAACAGAGGCCATGTTGGATAAGGGCTTATAAGCACAGGAGACACTGCTACTGGGTCCTAGTGTCACACGTCTGTGTTCATGTATACACTCACATTTATTTTTATGGGGAAGACTAAACAATGGAAATATATGACTGTTTAAACATCTAAAATAAACACTGAATAAAAAGCATTAAAATTACTCTTAAGAGTTCAGCATTATAACACAGCAAAGGCTGGAAAAAGAAATTGCTGCACACCACAGCTGGTCCAGAGTCCTTTTATTGAAATATCCCAACGTGACACATACAGAACAATGTCAGGCTACAGATGGGTGATGCGTTTCATATGATTAAGCACAGTTTTTGTGAAACGCATCAACAATCTGTAGCCTGTCAGTGTCCTGTGTGTGTCATATTGGCATATTTCAATAAAAGGACTCAGGACCAGCCATGGTGTGCTGCCATTTCTTTTTCCAGTATATACTTCATGGAGGCAAGCTTGGGCAGGCAACCACGTGTGGAGTCTAAATTACCTCACCTGGAGTGGCGTGTCTCTTGCTCTCCATGGCACTGCATTTGACCTTAAATGAATGATAAAGGCACCACTACAACAGGCCGTAGTAAAGCCAGACTCAGGAGGAATTTGTGTGTGGCCAGTCACCTCATGCACCATTCTTTTTCCAGTTCTACCCACCCACCCACAGTCGGCCTCCTAACAAAACGGTCCTTGGCTCCTCCCCCTCTATCCCTCCTCCTCTCTCTGCAAGGCGTAGCTGCAACATAGCACCACTTACATTTCTGCATGCATGAATCAGCCATTCTGATAATGACCCAGCAGCCGCCTTTCCCAACTCTGGCATTGCCTGGGTCTTTTATGATAAGTCCCCACCTATGACCACAACTGTGTATTTTGGTAACTCAAGCTTGCAGCTCAGAAATTGTGAGCATCAAGGTGCGTAAAGGTGTTTAAAGCTAGAAAAGTTAGTGAAAATTTCCCGGTGCATAAAAGGTGTGTGAGAGTCTCTAAAACTAGAAAAGTTCGAGTTTGTAAACATTTAGCCAGCAAAAGATTGACAGCACAGTAGAATCTCTATCCTAAAGGCATATCATCAGCCTTTTACCAGATTTCTCTGCGTAAAGGTTGTTTAAGTTTTCTGAGGTGAACAGGAATTTTTGCAGATATACAAAGTGAAAACACATTCTTACTACCAAGGACATGTATTCAGTTGCAGCTAGGGAGTAAAGGTTGCAAGGCTGTAGAGATATGCTGCTTTTGATGATGTGGATCAATCCTTGCATCCCATCATTTTCATGCATACAAGGTCAACTACTGGAAAATGCAGGTTTGTGCATCTTCTTGGAATATTCACACCTAATAAGCCCTAACGACTTCACCACATGGCCAGATGTAAATAAAGCCCATCCTGTAATAGAGGTGTAGCGCACCCACCTCTCCCCTTTCCTGCCTTTAATTTCTGGCTCCTCGCAGGGAGGCAGAGGCACACCGCACCACAAGCCTGTACCCTCCTGTGTGAGGAGGTTGAGCGGTGTTAGTTTTCGGGCCTGCCTGCAGCTGGAGTTGAATCCTCCCGTGGATGATTCTCACCTCTACCTTGAATAGATGCAAGTCTTTATTTTTCCCCAGTAATGTAACTGTCCACACCAACTGAAAGTCCAACTTCTATATTTATTTCACACTGGATAACAAATAGTCTCTTTAACAGCAGACAGGTTGGAACAAGACACAGGACAGCTTAGGTGGGAGGAGGTCCAGGCACAAACTCAAATGATTTCTTCAGATTGTTTAGGTTTCGCAAACAGTTTTGGCGCACGATCTCTGCCACAGACCTGGTGAATAAAAGTCACTGCCACTGACCTGAAGAACTACCTTCTTAAAATATTTGGCCCATGTAAAGGAGAAAACCATCCCTCCGGAGAGTTACCAGAGGCCCTCACCGTCACCACGACTCTGCGCTGGGTCTTCGGAAAGGGTTACCTCCCTGGCCTCATCATCTCAGAAACGGGTCCCCTCGCAAGGCGGCACCCTGGGAGCTCTCGATCCCTAGCGGACCCCAGCCGAAGGTTGCTGGGCCCCGGGCCTTCAAAATAGTACCTCACCCCAGACTGAAGGTGTCTGGGATGGAACAGGAACTCCACCTCCGGGCCTAGGGCACCCGGAGATAACACGCACCCCACCCAGGCCGAAGGCGCCTGGGCGTGGACGAACCACACACACCCAGGCTGAAGGTGCCTGGGCGTGGACGAAGACCTCCAACGGAAGATGTCCGCCCCTCTTATACCCTCTCCCGACAGGCACAGCAGGTTCCCCACCCCACCGTACTACTGCCGAGAGGGGACACAAAAGGTGCAGCCCTGGATTGGTGGTTCAACCCTGGCCCATGGCAACATCGCCACCCGTAGGTCACAAGGAACTGTGCACCAACACTATCTCCCATGAACAAAAATGGTCCATTAACCCTAACAATCAGTGTGTCTGAGCCTAATTACCACTCAGACACTCCCCCTAAATTGAACACCCCGCTACAGAGGCTATATACTCAACATTCTGAAAACTGGCCTCCAGAAAACAACACAGCTTTGCTGCTCCCTGGCCACTCCAGGTATTCTAAACACCCAGGCATTCTGTGGTGACGTATAAGGCGGTGATAGGAAGGAACTACAGTGTGCAATGGTAGGAGCAGGTCTTCACTCACCTGTGTCAGTGGCGACATTTCAAATAAAAAGCTGCCAGAAAGGTGAGAATGTAACCTCTTATAGCATGGGCCTTATTTATAAGTGCCTAGTAGTAAACCCCTTCACTGCCGAAGCACTTTTTTTGCCCACAAGCTAAAATGCAAATTTTCTGGCTCAAAAATGAATGAGAACCCCGAAACCATATTTATTTTTTGAAATGAGAGATACTATAGAACAAAATGGTTAGCAGTTGCAATTGTTGTCAATAACACCAAAAAAAATGCTCAAATTCATTTTAGTGCACACAAACATTGTAGTTTTTTTTAGTGCATTTTTTTTTTCCCCTCAAAATAAAAGAATGTGTGTAAATAGATACCAAATATGTCAAACCCCAAATTTGCATGTGCCATTAAAATGGCCAAATGTGATCATACCCCAAAAATTGTTTATAGGTAATGCTTTAAAAACCTTTACAGCTCATCAATTTTAAGTTGACAACGAATGATGGCCCTACAATTATTGCTATCGCTCTGGTGTGTACAGTAATACCTAATATGAGTGGCACAAACGTAATTTTTGTATGCATGCTTTTAAACCTTTTTTTTTTTTAGGGGTGGGGGGGGGTTATTTATTTTGTTAAACTTTTTTTGGTTTCTTTGCTTTCCATTTGAACAGAATAGGAGAGAAGAGAGTGCGCTCTGTGTGTAGTATAAAATATGTATATTGAGGTATATTGAGGTGAAAGACAATTGGCAACTCATATTATACAGCTAAAAGCACTGACTCATCAATAAATTGGAGCCTCTGGTGAAGATCCTCAGCACAGCAGGACACCTGGGTCCAGGCAAAGACAAAGTGGTCTGGTGGAAAAACCTATAGGGCCAAGGTGGTGCCAGACTAAGTGCAGTATATTACAGGCAATTGTAGGTGCATATAAGTAGGGTTGCCACCTCATCCCTTTAAAACCGAACACATATGAATGACACGGATCCTGTGGCTGATTAAGGTGGTAATTAAACTCACTTGGTGCCTTATCTGCAATTAAAGTGGTTGTAAACCCACTAATCGTTTTTTTTTTTTTTTTTTTACCCCACCTGCAAGAGAAAGGCATAATGAGCTAGTATGACTAGCATACTAGCTCATTATGTACCACTTACCTTAGACCAGGGCCCCCGAAGCCGTCCGTGTCCCTGTCTTGAGCCGCAGCCATCGCTGCAGCGATAGCCGGAATGTTACTTCCGGGTATCGCCGCACCGGCCAATCACAGCGCCGCTCCGGCGCTGTGATTGGCCGGAGCTGTGGAGACGTCACTCTGCGAATGCGCGCAGGAGCCGTCACATTCGGCTACGCCCAGCGATTGCTGGGAAGTAGCCGATTTTGTGAATGGGATTAACCCCATGAATGCGCCGTTGTCTACGGCGCGCATGCGCCGTAGACAGCGGCACCTGTTATTTAACTAAATATCTCCTAAACCGTGTAGGTTTAGGAGATATTTCTTGCACCTACAGGTAAGCCTTAATCTAGGCTTACCTGTAGGTGCAAGTTGAAAAAGTGGGTTTACAACCACTTTAAATTAGCCTCAGAACCTATGTCATTCATTTGTGTTCGGGTTTAAAGTGGTTGTAAACCCACTTTTGCAACTTGCACCTACAGGTAAGCCTAGATTAAGGCTTACCTGTAGGTGCAAGAAATATCTCCTAAACCCACACGGTTTAGGTGATATTTGCTAAAAACGACATGCATCCGTGTCTATGGCGCATGCGTGCCGTAGACAACGGCGCATTCATGGGGTTAATCCCATTTACAAATCCGGCTAAGTCCCATCATTCGACGACTTAGCCGGATTCGACGGCTCACGCGTGCATGCGCGGAGTCACGTCTTCGCCGCTCCGGCCAATCACAGCGCCGGAGCGGCGCTGTCATTGGCTGGAGCGGCGATAGCCTGAAGTAACCTGATGGCTGCGGCTGGAGAGGGAGACCAGGACGGCTTCGGAGGCCCCGATCTAAGGTAAGTGATGCATAATGAGCTATTATGCTAGTCATATTAGCTCATTATGGCTTTCTCTTACA
Organism: Rana muscosa; assembly: GCA_029206835.1. Classification (NCBI taxonomy): domain Eukaryota; kingdom Metazoa; phylum Chordata; class Amphibia; order Anura; family Ranidae; genus Rana; species Rana muscosa. Next base: position 847,085,289 of record CM055121.1, read on the forward strand.
GGTAATTAAAAAAAAAAAAAATTCACATGGGTTTACAACCACTTTAAAGGGATGAGGTGGTAACCCTAATCATAGCAACTCACATGGTGGAAAGGAAATGGCGCTTTTTGTAGCACCACAGTCGTCGGCTGACTAATACATGTAGAGCATTGAGTCTCATCTGTAAAAATTGCAGCCTTGTCCAGAGGTTGGGCCAGGAACCAGTTGTGTAGGAGGAAGCAAGCTGATGGTGGCAGACTCCGCAGACCGGACCTGATGTGACGTCAGGGGGACAGGGTTATGCATTTTGAAGCTGCTCAAGTTTCTAAAGCCAACCTTTTGGCTCAATATTTAAACAATATTTAAGTCTCCTTTCACACAGACAGCCAGAGGGCGGTAAAAACAGATAGTTGATTCGTGTTTAACCCCTGTAAACACCTGCAAACCTCTTTTCACTGTCCTTTGAAAAGTGATCCACCGCAGTAAACACTGCCACTAGTGTGAAAGGAACCTCAAGGAAACTAGTTTTCTGGCTCACATTAACATGCAGTATTTCATGTGTTGTCTAAAGCCTCGCACACGATCGGATTTTCCGACAACAAATGTGTGATGGCAGGGTTTTGTCGGTAAATCCGACCGTTTGTATGCTCCATCGGACTATTGTTGTTGGATTTTCCGACAACAAATGTTGGATAGCATGCTTTCAAATTTTCCAACAGCAAATGTGTGATGTCGGATTATCCGATGGTGTGTACACAAGTCCGTCAAAAAAGAATCCAAAGTACAAACACGCATGTTCAGAAGCAATGCTAACCATAGCACAACATTAGCAGAAGTTGCCCAAAGGGTGGCGCTAAAGAGCTGAAAAACCACGTAGTTTCGTATTTGTTGGCTGACAAAGTTTTGCCGTCTGTATGCAGAACAAGTTCACGGCCAATGCCCTTCAGACAAAAGTCCTAATCTTTGTCCGACAGAAATCCGACCGTGTGTATGAGGCTTAATTGTTTAGCAGAACGTGCTGTGTATTAATTATTGCAGATATTTTTTTAGCACTTTACATACTGTGTAGTCACATCAATCCCTGCCCGGAAGGAGCTTACAATCGAAGGTCCCTATCTCACATGCTTACATATACATACTAAGGCCAATTTTTGGATTGCCTGCACAAAATCCTTTTTCTCCTTATACATTCTTGCTCTATATAAACCATTACCGTACTATGTTTTGCAGAATGCTAAAAGTACACACTTTACTACATGTTGTAGACACACTACGATTCTGTCTGTTCATGTTTTATAACTGTTCCTCATAATATGCATAGGTGTTCAGCTTCTTTTTTTCTCACCTCAGCTGCCCCACCTTGTTTTTATTGTGGCAGATACCAAATCGTATGCATTGTAATTAAAATGATTTGCATTTCCATTAGTCACACCACTTGTCAGATCTGGTTGGATTGCAAGATACATGATAACAGCTAATGTTTTGTGATCTAACTAACAAGTTCATTTTGCCACTTCAATAAGTTCACTTCAATAAAATAATTAATTATGCTTGGCTGCTGGAAGCACAACAAATAAATATTAGCTCGAGGCCGCATATGCACATTTAATATACCGTACATTTTGGCAGCATAGCAAGTGAGCTGGTGCCAAAAAATATATTAGTCTAGTTGGTACAATATAACCAGGTTTATACTAATGAAATAAAAAATCATATCATCACAAAGTGGAGCTCTTTCTTTCCCCCACTTCCTCTTAGATATATATATAGGGTTCATATTATGGCTACAATACACTCTTAACCTCCCTGGCGGTATGATTCTGTCTGGAATTATGTACCAAAAGCGGTACAATTATTTTGCATGGAAATTTGGTGTTATGTATTGTAGGCCTGCGATTCTTAGTAATTACTTACTTAAACCTGAGCAAACCAGAGTCTAGTAGACATCCCGGGTATGATAAAGTTTGAAACACAAAATAATAAATTATAATATAATAAATAACTATAAATAATTATAACAAATAGTAATGTAATTATAATAAAAATTATTCAATAATGTAATCAAATCAAAAACACTGAAATTTGCTCAGTTGCAGAATTGTCGCTGTCATTAGATTTTTTGTTTGATGATGAATTTCCCCACAAATCGCTATCGCTCAATTCTACGAGTGATTGTAATTTATTATCGCAGTTTTTTAGCTGGTCTAAAACCACTTTTGACATAAAGGGACACTTTTTGGTTGCTATGGACAATCTTCAGTTTCCAGGCAGAAAGAAAAGTTTTTATTATATAAATGTGCATGCAGGACACTGGACAGACCACTAGGGACAAAGGGGATGTGTAATTATTACATACAGTACTGTAATCTGTAAGATTACAGTATACTGTATGTATACTATGTGTTTACTTTTTTGAATTTGGCGCCGAACTCCGTCCCCGTGCGCCGCAACGTCGCAGGGAACGGAGCTCGGCACTCGGCAGTGAGGATCGAGCGAGACACGGCTCGCAGACACTGCGGGAGGACATCGCAGGATCCAGGGAACAAGGTAAGTTACTTCCCCTGGATACTGCGATGCAGCCCGAGTTTGGCTCGGGGTTACCGCTCTTAGCATTGAAAACTCACCCCGAGCCAGACTCGGGATTACCGCTAAGGAGGTTAAGCCCTATACACACAATCGGATTTCCTATGGTTTTTTAACCGATGGATTTTTCCATCGGAAAACTGATGAAGCTGACTTTCATCAGTCTTGCCCACACACCATCAGTCAAAAAACCGACCGTTCCAAACGCCGTGACGTAAAACACTCCGATGAGACGAGAAAAATTAAGTTCAATGCTTTTGAGCATGCGTCGACTTGATTCTGAGCATGCGTGGGTTTTTTATCCGATGGAATTCCCCACAGACGATATTAATTTGCTATCGGTTTTTTAACCATCGGATAAATTTAAAACATGTTCTATTTTTAAACACCGATGGAAAAAAGACCGATGGGGCCCATACACTATCGGTTTGTCCGATGAAAAAAGTCCATCGGACTGTTTTCATCGGTTAAACCTATCGTGTGTACACAGCTTTAGTGTTGCCAAGCCACACTTTATCCCATACTATGTTAAGGGGTGGGGCTATCTTTGGTGGGCTGTGATAGGCTCTGCAGTAATACCAAAATATACTGAGGTAAAGAAAAATGTTATTATGTTTATTTGTTGTTTTTTTGAGAAAAGTGATTTGTGAAATTTCTTATTTTTATAACACGCCATAAGCTCCTGAAGAAGTGTTTCTTTCAATAACGCGCAACATGTCGAGCTGAGCTGTACATGATACACCGCCTTCCATAAATCATTATACGGTTATATATATACCAGTAGGGAGTGACCTTGGTGTCCTCCTTTTTAATAAACCTTTCTGGTTTATAGGTGGTGTGTTATCAATTTCTGTGTTCTCAGGCCCTTCTAGGAACGGCAAATTTTGTTATCTATGTGTAGCGGGGTATTCCCCTTTAAGACAGAGAGACAAGAAGTTCCAGGTGAGAGGTGAGTCAGGAGGAAGTAAAGAGACATTACTGGAAGTGAAAGCAGAGGAGAGAGAGAGACTACATCTCCCAGTACATCTTGCAGCACCCAGGGTACATTGCTCCGGAACAGAGACTGCTGGGGCAGACTTTATAAAGGGGAGGTGGAGTTTGTTCGGTCTCTTTGGACACCCCCTCTCCTAGCAAGAGGATCTCTGTGCTGAACTGCTGTGTGCACAAGGCCTGAAGCCTGGGCCGTGTGCTCCTTTCCAAAGAGCCCCTCTGCCAGCCTAGCAGAACCTTAGAGACATCTTCTCATGCTTGCTGCAGTACACCAGAAGGATTGAAGACTTGGATGTCGGTGGATTCCTGTTCCTAGACGAATCGATGGAGGAAACGGACTTGGACTTGTCCGGGTGGTGAGAGCTGTTTAAAGACAGATACTTTATCTTTACTATTCGTTGGGATTACAAAGTTGTTCTTCAAGTGCACCACCGAAAGATTGCTAGCGAATATTGTTTCACTGAACTTCCATTTAGATCAGTCAGGCCTGACTGCATAGGTAGACATTGCTGGGTGTTAGTCTACCCATGAGGGGAAGTAGCTGTAAAAGGGCAGCGCTAGAGTTGCATAGCAATACTTAATTATTCTGATTACTCTGTTTATCTTTATTACTGTTTATTGCAGGGATCTGCAACTTGTTATACTGTTGTTTATTACTTGCCCATTAGCCTCAGTAAAATATCTGGGTCAAGTACATTGGTGTCAGTTTCACTTACTTTAATAGAAGTTTTAAAGTATATCACTGTGTGTGTTTGCTATAGGACTGCGTCACCTAGAGTTGCGGTCACGCGGTCCTATCTCCCCCTACTAGCTGTGCCAGTAGGGGGTTGAGCATATTGCCGGGGGTTGGCGGAGCTGTCTTCAGGGCCCAACTAAAGCTGCGGCCTTCTTAGTTGGAGGTATCGCTACACGTGGGGGTTCTCGTCCGGGATCCTGATACAGCAGGTGAACGCCAGAAGTGCCGGCATGGACCCCATCAAAGTAGTCCAATGGTGCGAAGCAGAAGGGACACGCTCAGAAGCGAGCATGGCCATTGAACTTCCAGGGAGTGACTGGAGAGAGAAACAAATTAAAGAGGTGGTACAAATATTGTCCCCGGATAGAAAGGCTTACGTGGTCGCAATGAGACCAGACTCAAGGACGAACTGCACCTATGCACTGATAGAGTGGGGACAGGATGTCCCTGAAAACTTCCACGGTGCCAGTATAAAATTGTCCGAAAAGACTGAGTTCCACCTGACACATCCCTGTCAGAAGCAGTTAGAACCCTTGGACAACATAGCAGGGGCTGCTGTTAAATCGCAGGCAGAGCAACAGCTGATTGATCTGAAACGACAGTACCGTGACATACAAGAGAGGTTTCAGGAGACTTCCAGTATGATAGCTGAACGCATTAAGGAGTTACGTGTCGCTCCTGAGGATCAGAAAGATGGTCAGATAAAGCCCAAACCTGGGAAGGTACCGAAAAAACGAGCTCAGGGTCGCCTGCAGGAAGTAACCATCCGGAAGGATTTCCACATTGATGGCCAGATAGGAGAAAGAGGGCAGAAGGACAAACTGTCCTACACCAACCTCCTACACCAAATAGAGTTGGGGTTACAGAAAGGATATCAGGAATCTGAAATTAGAGAGGCTGTAATCCATGCCATCAGCCCAGGTTCAAGTGTCAGGGGCATGTTAGAGAGGAAGGGTGGATTGACCCTGAACCAGCTAAAGAGGATACTGAAAAGCTACTATGAGGAGGAAGATGCTGCTGAGTTATTTCATCGACTGATAAATATGACCCAGGAGAGTGGAGAGACTCCTCAGAACTTCCTATTCCGGGCCATTGAGCTCAAGGACCGCCTGTTGTCCACATCCAAGGAAGAAGGAAATGGGGAGCATTTTGGAGTCGAGCTAGTCCAAAAGAAATTCCGGAGATCTGTGACTACGGGATTGAGGAGTGACTTCATCAAGCTACAGCTGAAGCAGCATTTGGAAGATCCCTCAACTCCGGATGAGGTCCTCATTGAGAAAATGAATGAAGCAGATAAGATGGAGATTGAGAAGGACCAAAAACAGAGGAAACTTCAATCTCCTAGCACCACAAGTGCCAAAGTACAACAGATAGATGTCCCTTCAGACACTCGGGAGCTTAGTGTACTGGCAGCAAGCACTGAACAGGGATCATGGTCTTCACCTATTCACCACTTCCCCACAAGTCAGACAGATCTGGAGGAGCTGTTCCAGACCCAGAAAGAAATACTAGAGATGATGACGATGTTGATGACTCGTCTGGTGAAACCCCAGACAGAAGAGGTCTCACTACTCATGGCACCAAAGACCCCTACCACTAACCGCTCTATGAAACCAATACAGAGAGCCTGCTTCAAATGTGGAGGAAAAGGACATCTCAGGCGAGTATGCCCAAGCCTGGTAGTTGAGGAAAAGTCCAAACAGCTGGCGGGAAACTTCAGCGGGCCCCGGTGAAGGAGCCGACTGGGTGCCCATCATTTTCAGTGAGTTCCAAACTGAATGAGAAGCTAAGGAAGAGAAAAGACAAAACTCCTCAGAGGAACTATAGTATCCCTCAGCAGGGGTACACCCCAAAGAGAGAGGGCCAGACCCCTCAGAAGAGGCACAGCATTCCCCAAAGGGAATGCACACCTAAGAAAAACTATAATATCCCTCAGCAGGTCTGTACGCCCATTAAAAGGAGGGAAATCGATGCATACCAGGCCCAAGAAAGACTAAAGTCAAAAGGGAGATGGACGAGAGAGAGTCCGAAGGGAAAGGACCAGAAGAAGGCGACTCCTGCCAGGCCATATCCGGAGAAGCTGGTAGGCCCATCTCCTGTAGTGCCCATTCAAGTGGAGGGAGTCTACACCAGAGCCATCTTGGATACTGGGGCACAAGTGACCCTACTATACCGGGATTTCTACGATAAGCACTTGAGTCATCTGCCCATCCAGAACATAGAGGAGCTGGAAATATGGGGAATTGGGACCCAGAGCTTCCCCTATGATGGCTATCTGCCCATCCGGATGACCTTTGACCCATCTGTGGCTGGGAAGGCCGAAGTGTTTGACACCCTGGCAGTTGTGTGCCCTCGGCCGCCAGGAGCCAACAAGAGCTCCCTTATAATAGGGACGAACACGGACCTGGTCCGAAGACTCCTGACCCCTTTAGTAGAAGTAAAGGGGCAAGCAGCCACCAAGATCCATCCCATGCTGAGGACGGCTTACCAAAGGCTGGTCCTAGAGCAGAAGACCCCGGGGGAGGGGATAGGGAAGGTGTGGAGACTTGGAAGAGGAGGGGTAGTGTTGCAGCCTGGCGAAGTAACCTGTCTCAGAGCCACTGTGAAGCTTACTTGGGAGCAGCCTGGACCTTTGTCGTGCTGGAGTCCGACCCAAAAGAAGAGTCCTCAGGTCTGGAAGTGATACCAGAAGTGATTCCGCTGAAGGTTCTGAAGAAGGCAAGAAGGCCCATTGTAGAGTTCCAGTGAGTGTTAGAAACACTACCAGAGGCCCCATGGAAATCCCTGCCAGAATGCTGCTGGGCCAGGTGAGCCCTGCTGCCCCGGTTACCCTGTCAGAAGTAAAGGGGACGGGTGAAAGAGGAGATCTTTGGGAGAAGCTGTCCATGGAGAACTTGAATCTATCCAGGGTTTGGAAAGAGAGAGCCAAGGCCCAGTTGACTAGATGGGAGAAGATATTCTCCAGAGATGAGTTCGATGTGGGGTGTGCAAGGAGTGCCACCCATCGGATCCGCCTCCAGGAAGACAAGCCCTTCCGAGAAAGAGTCAGGCGGGTCCCCCTAGCAGATCTGGAGGATCTAAGGGAACAACTTGCAGAACTCAAGAGGACTGGTGTGATACGGGAGTCCAGGAGCCCCTATGCCTCTCCCATAGTGGTGGTCAGAAAGAAGAATGGGTCATTGAGGCTCTGTATAGACTACAGGACTCTCAACAGGAAAACCATCCCCGACCAATACGCCACTCCGAGGATAGAGGATGCCCTACAGAGCTTGTCTGGAGCCAAATGGTTAAGCGTTATGGACCTCAAGAGCGGGTACTATCAGATCCCTATGCATCCAGAAGACAAGGAGAAGACAGCTTTCATAACCCCAGTGGGGTTCTTTGAATTCAATCGGATGCCCCAAGGTCTGTCTGGAGCCCCAGCTACTTTCCAACGTCTCATGGAGAAGACTGTAGGAGACATGAACCTTATTGAAGTCCTTGTATACCTGGACGATGTCATTGTCTTTGGGAGAACCTTGGAAGAACACGAAGAGAGGCTGGAAAAAGTGTTGAGAAGACTAAGTGAGGAAGGACTCAAGCTTTCGCCTGAGAAGTGTCGGTTCTACCAGTCTTCTGTGAACTATCTGGGGCACATAGTGTCTGAAGAGGGGGTGGCCACAGACCCTGAGAAATTGGAGGCAGTTACCTCCTGGCCACGACCCACCACAGTAACAGAACTCAGATCCTTCTTGGGGTTCTGCTCCTATTACAGGAGGTTTGTGGAAGGATTCGCCCGAATTGCTAGACCATTGAATGAACTACTCAAGACCGAGGGGGAAGAGGACGACTCAGGGCCCAGGAAGCCGGGAGAGTCAGTCAGAGATCAGTGGAACCAGAAGTGTGAAGAGGCCTTCCAGGCATTAAAGGAGAGCCTAACCACTGCCCCGGTCTTGGCCTACGCAGACCCAACCAAACCCTATGAACTGCACGTGGATGCTAGTCATGACGGTCTGGGAGGAGTACTTTACCAAGAACACGAAGGGCAACTGCGGCCTGTTGCCTACGTGAGTAGGAGCCTGACCCCCTCTGAGAAGAACTACCCCACTCACAAGCTGGAGTTCCTGGCCCTCAAGTGGGCGGTAGTAGACAAGCTCAAAGACTACCTGTATGGAGCGGAGTTCACTGTGAAGACCGACAACAACCCCCTTACCTACCTGTTCACCATGGCCAAGCTGGACGCCACTGGACACAGGTGGCTGGCCGCACTGTCTGGATTCAACTTCAGCCTTAAGTATAGACCAGGAGTGGGGAATCGAGACGCAGACGCTCTGTCCAGGAGATCTCATTCCCCCACCATTGAAATAGAAGATTGGGCCCAAGTGGCACCGGACGGGGTGCGGGCCCTTTGTCAAGGAGCTGAATTCCAAGCCAGAGGAGGCTCCAGAGCAGAGGAAATAGGAGTTACCACGGTGGGAGTCCCCAAACACTACTGTGGAGTAGCTCAATTGGAAGAGGACAACCTACCAAGACTGTCCAAGAAGGAATTGAGGTGTGACCAATTGGAAGACCCCATGGGGAGATTGGTCCTGGAGGCCTTGGAGAATCAGGATCCAAACAGACTCATGCGTCAACCTTCAAAAGAAGCTCGCCTGCTGAGGAAGGAGTGGGATAGGTTGCAGTTACATCAGGGAGTGGTCTACCGAAGGGGCCCCTCTGATGACTCAGAAGATAAGTGGCAGCTGTTCCTCCCAGAGAAACATCGGGAGACTGTTCTGATTGCCCTGCATGACAATCATGGCCACCTAGGGGCTTCAAGGACCTTTCAACTTGTCAGAAGTCGGTTCTATTGGCCCTGCATGAGGGCAGAGGTAGAGGAGTACTGCCACTCATGTGCCCGATGCATCCAGAGGAAGACTTTGCCCCATCAAGCTGCCCCAATGGGCCATCTACAAAGTCAAGGCCCAATGGATCTGGTATGCATTGATTTTCTCTGCCTCGAACCCGACCTGAGTGGACTAGGAAATGTTCTGGTGATAACCGACCATTTCACCCGGTATGCCCAGGCTTTCCCGACCAAAGACCAGAAGGCCTCCACCGTAGCCAAGGTACTTATGGAGAAGTACTTTGACCATTATGGGCTGCCACAGCGACTCCATTCAGATCAAGGGAGGGACTTCGAGAGTAAACTGATCCGGAAGCTCCTGGATTCTTTGGGAATCAAAAAGACTCGAACTACACCTTACCATCCACAGGGAGATGCTCAGCCGGAAAGGTTCAACCGAACCTTGCTCAACATGTTGGGGACTCTGGAAAGTGAGAAAAAGCAACATTGGAGCAAACACATAGCAGCCACAGTACATGCTTACAACTGCACCATCAGTGATGCTACAGGCTACTCCCCATATCGACTCATGTTTGGGAGAGAGGCGAGACTACCTGTGGACCTGGCCTTTGGCACCTCTCTGGACCATTCCTCAGTCACATCCCACAAAGGGTACGTGGACAGGCTCAGACAAAGCCTGAAAGTAGCTTATGAGCAAGCTCAAGCAGCTTCCGACCAAAGGGGGGCTAGAAATAAGAGAAACTTTGACTTGAAGGTCCGGGTGCAAGACCTACAGCCTGGGGATCGAGTGCTGTTACGCAACCTGGGGATCCCTGGGAAGCACAAACTTGCAGACAGATGGAGATCTGAACCTTATGTCATCTGTAGGAAGTTGCCGGGCCTACCTGTCTATAAGTTGAAACCAGAAGGAAATGTAGGCCCACTGAAGACGTGGCATCGGAATCACCTGCTCCCACTTGCTGAGGCAGTTAGAATACCTCCTGCGGGAGACTCCCCTGAACCGGCCTCTATCCTGGATACTCCTAGGCCGAACACTCGGTCGCAGACCTCCCGAGCTGAAGATGGAGAGGCCTCTCAACTTAGTGAAAATGAAGAAGGAGAACTTGATTGGCTGTGGCCTTCCCCAACTCCAGAAACTTCTAATATTGATCTTCCAGCCACTGAAGACACTCAAGATGGAACACTGAACCCAGAAGCCACAGAGTTCATCCCTTCTAGTCCTTCAGCAGAATACTGGGAAGATGCCCAGGATGGTTGTTCAGAGGAAGAGGAGCCTGAGGCGCCAGAGCCAGAAATCCCAAGAGAGCAAAGGGCTCGAAGAGTCATCCGGCCTCCTAAGAAGCTGACCTACCCACAAATGGGGAACAGTTCAGAAGACTCTGTAGTCACTGCTAGAAGGAATGCTGAGAATCCGGATCCTTCCACTGTCCATTTAGTGGAGGGCAACCCCAGCTCACTCTCTGGCACAGTTAGACAGGTCCTCTGTCAATCCTATGCAACCGCATTGAATCTAAAATGTTTTGTAGATCTAAAAATGTCTTTGGGGACCAAAGATTCAAAGTGGGGGGAGTGTGTAGCGGGGTATTCCCCTTTAAGACGGAGAGACAAGAAGTTCCAGGTGAGAGGTGAGTCGGGAGGAAGTAAAGAGACATTACTGGAAGTGAAAGCAGAGGAGAGAGAGACTACATCTCCCAGTACATCTTGCAGCACCCAGGGTACATTGCTCTGGAACAGAGACTGCTGGGGCAGACTTTATAAAGGGGAGGTGGAGTTTGTTCGGTCTCTTTGGACACCCCCTCTCCTAGCAAGAGGATCTCTGTGCTGAACTGCTGTGTGCACAAGGCCTGAAGCCTGGGCCGTGTGCTCCTTTCCAAAGAGCCCCTCTGCCAGCCTAGCAGAACCTTAGAGACATCTTCTCATGCTTGCTGCAGTACACCAGAAGGATTGAAGACTTGGATGTCGGTGGATTCCTGTTCCTAGACGAATCGATGGAGGAAACGGACTTGGACTTGTCCAGGTGGTGAGAGCTGTTTAAAGACAGATACTTTATCTTTACTATTCGTTGGGATTACAAAGTTGTTCTTCAAGTGCACCACCGAAAGATTGCTAGCGAATATTGTTTCACTGAACTTCCATTTAGATCAGTCAGGCCTGACTGCATAGGTAGACATTGCTGGGTGTTAGTCTACCCATGAGGGGAAGTAGCTGTAAAAGGGCAGCGCTAGAGTTGCATAGCAATACTTAATTATTCTGATTACTCTGTTTATCTTTATTACTGTTTATTGCAGGGATCTGCAACTTGTTATACTGTTGTTTATTACTTGCCCATTAGCCTCAGTAAAATATCTGGGTCAAGTACATTTGGTGTCAGTTTCACTTACTTTGATAGAAGTTTTAAAGTATATCACTGTGTGTGTGTTTGCTATAGGACTGCGTCACCTAGAGTTGCGGACACGCGGTCCTATCTCCCCCTACTAGCTGTGCCAGTAGGGGGTTGAGCATATTGCCGGGGGTTGACGGAGCTGTCTTCAGGGCCCAACTAAAGCTGCGGCCTTCTTAGTTGGAGGTATCGCTACATATGTTTTTAATTAATTTGTATGTTTCTCCTTCAATAAATTTACATATTTTTTAACTGTATTACGCCTATAAAGTCCATCATCTGCCAACTTACTCTTTTAAATCAGGTTTGTACTAAAACACAAGGGGGTGGATTTATCTATATCTAAATGTACTTTTTAGGGTAATTTTTTATTTGGTAGTCTTAAAAGTGTTACTAAACTCACAACAGTAAAATCGGTCTCTATATGCAGTAAAGCATGTTTGTTAAACTCACTGTGGAACCTAAGGGGTTAATCCTCTGCATTGTGTAAAAAGGCTGTTTGATCCTGTCTTCTCTGATCCTCCCCTTCTTCCACAGTCTCCAATCTATCTTCTGATAGTACAGAGTATTGGGTGCACTCTGCATATGCTCAGTTTTATGTGTATTGCTCGAGAGTTTTTTTTGCTTTTGGAGGGGAGGAGGGTGCATGTAGGGTTGCCACCTCATCCCTTTTAAAACTGAACACATATTATTTACATGGGTTCTGTGGCTGATTAAGGTGGTAATGAAGCTCACTCAGTGCCTTATCTGCATTAAATTAGCCACAGACCCTGTGTAATTAATATGTGTTGGGTATTAACCACTTAACGACCGCTCACTGTATATATACGTCGGCAGAATGGCACCGACAGGCACAATCACGTAGAGTGTACGTGATTGCCTTTGTATAGTTGGGGGGTCCAATCGGACCCCCCTCCTATACAGTGAGCGGTGGCTAAGTGTCCGGGAGCGTTCCGGGATGAGGGGGCAGCCATTAGTTTCCGGCCACCCCCTCGCGATCGCTCCCGGCGAATGGAAATGCCCCCTCTGTCGGTGTCAGGCAGAGGAAGCAGGAGGAAGTGATGTCATCTCTGGTGCGGCGCTCACATATACCGAGCGCCGTACAAGAGAAGACATCAGGTCAGTGCACACAACACTACACTGACACCAGGACACATAGGGACATAAATCGCCCCCCCCCCCAGGCACCCCCAGATCACCCCCCCAGCCCCCAGTCACAGTGTCACTGATTGCAGTGACCATTTATTTACTGATCACTGCAATCAGTGACATTTGTGACTGTAAAAGTGTCAGTACATTCAGTTTTAGGTCCAGTGCAGCCCCCTAACCCCCCCTAATAAAGGTTTAACCCCCTGATCACCCCCCAGATAACCCTTTCACCCCCTATCACCACTGTCGCTAAGCGATCATTTTTTTGATCGCTGTCTTAGCGTCAGTGATGCCAAACGGCAGCCAGTAATTTTTTTTAGGTTCGCCGCATGTTTTTATAGCGTCAGGTACCCCAATATATTATCTAATAAAGGTTTAACCCCCTTGATCGCCCCCCAGGTAACCCTTTCACCCCCTATCACCACTGTCGCTAAGCGATCGTTTTTCTAAACGCTGTCTTAGTGTCGGTGATGCAGATCGGTAGCCAGTAATTTTTTTTAGGTTCGCCGCATGTTTTTATAGTGTCAGGTACCCCAATATATTATCTAATAAAGGTTTAACCCCCTTGATCGCCCCCCAGGTAACCCTTTCACCCCCTATCACCACTGTCGCTAAGCGATCGTTTTTCTAAACGCTGTCTTAGTGTCGGTGATGCAGATCGGTAGCTGGTAATTTTTTTTAGGTTCGCCGCAGGTTTTTATAGAGTCAGGTACCACAATATATTATCAAATAAAGGTTTAACCCCCTTGATCGCCCCCCAGGTAACCCTTTCACCCCCTATCACCACTGTCGCTAAGCGATCGTTTTTCTGATCGCTGTCTTAGTGTCGGTGATGCAGATCGGTAGCCAGTAATTATTTTTAGGTTCGCCGCAGGTTTTTATAGCGTCAGGTACCCCCATATATTATCTAATAAAGGTTTTAACCCCCTGATTGCCCCTAGTTAACCCTTTCACCAGTGATCACCATATAAGTGTTACGGGTGACGCTGGTTAGTTAGTTTGCTTTTTATAGTGTCAGGGCACCCGCCGTATATAACCCAATAAAGGTTTAACCCCCTGATCGCCCGGCGGGTGATATCAATTAGGTTTTAGCGTCAGAGAGGGTCTGCATCACACCCCAGGCAGCGTCAGGTTAGTGCCAGTAACGCTAACACCCACGCGTGAAGCATACACCCCCCTTAGTGGTATAGTATTCTGAACAGATCAATATATGATCTGATCAGATCTATACTAGCGTCCCCAGCAGTTTAGGGTTCCCAAAAATGCAGTGTTAGCGGGATCAGCCCAGATACCTGCTGGCACCTGCGTTTTGCCCCTCCGTCCAGCCCAGGCCACCCAAGTGCAGTATCGATCGATCACTGTCACTTACAAAACAAAAACACACATAACTGCAGCGTTCGCAGAGACAGGCCTGATCCCTGCGACTCCAGTGCTGTAGGAGGTGATTTCACCACCACAGTTAAATAAAAAAAGCATATATGCCGAAGCATTGGGGCAGCAGGAGCGGAGGAGCGATTTTTCTCCTAATGCCGCGTACATACGGTCGAAATTCCGACGGAGGCTTGCCCGTGGAAAAGTCCGACCATGTGTGTGCGGCATAACTTTTTTGCGGGAGGATGCCCCCATGCTTCGGCATATATAAATGGTGCATGTATGCCCATCATTAGAAGTGGGTGGATGAAGGGCGGTATTCTAATGGTGGGCATACCCACCGATCAATCTCTTTTTTCATTCAGCCAACTGGCTGCATGAAAAAAAAAGATTACAATACATGTCCAACAAGGACCAGCAACGTACTGGTATGGTGCTGGACTTTGAATGTTTATACCAGAATGATGCCTGCGGGTTTAGGTATCATCTTGGTATCATTCTTTTCAGCCTGCGTCCGGCTTTCATGTAAAAGCAATCCTAGCGGCTAATTAGCTTCTGGACTGCTTTTACAAGCAGTGGGAGGGAATGCCCCCCCCCGGATATAAAAAGCGCCATTGGGAAATTGGGAAAGCATTTTATCACACCGATCTTGGTGTGGTCAGATGCTTTGAGGGCAGAGAAAAAATCTAGGGTCTAGAAGACCCCAGTTTTTTCAAAAAAAGAGTACCTGTCACTACCTATTGCTATCATAGGGGATATTTACATTCCCTGAGATAACAATAAAAATGATAAAAAAAATAAATACTTGGAAGGAACAATTTAAAAATAAAATAAAAAAGCAAAATGAATAATAAAAAAAAAGCACCCCTGTCCTGCCCTGCTCTTGCCCAATGGCAAGCGTCGGTCTGGCGTCATATGTAAACAGCAATTGCACCATGCATGTGAAGTATCACCGCGAAGGTCAGATCGAGGGCAGTCATTTTAGCAGTAGACCTCCTCTGTAAATCTACTGGGGTAACCTGTAAAGGCTTTTGAAGGCTTTTAAAAATGTATGTAGTTTGTCGCCAATGCGCGTTTGTGCGAAATTTTAAAGCATGTCGTGTTTGGTATCTATGTACTCGGCCTAAGATCATCTTTTTTATTTCATCAAACATTTGGGCAATATAGTGTGTTTTTAGTGCATTAAAATTAAAAAAAGTGTACTTTTTAACCCAAAAAATGCGTTTGAAAAATCGCTGCGCAAATACTGTGTAGAAAAAAAAAATGCAACACCCACCATTTTAATCTGTAGGGCCTTTGCTTTAAAAATATATATAATGTTTGGGGGTTCAACATAATTTTCTTGCAAAAAAAAAATGTTTTCATGTAAACAAAAAGTGTCAAAAAGGGCTTTGTCTTCAAGTGGTTAGAAGAGTGGATGTAAGCTTCCTAATGTTGTGTATAAAATGCCAGAACAGTTCAAAACCCCCCCAAATGACCCCATTTTGGAAAGTAGACACCCCAAGCTATATACTGAGAGGCATGTCCAGTCCATGGAATATTTTATATGTTGACACAAGTTGCGGAAAAACGACAATTTGTTTTTTTTTGTTTTGTTTTTTGCACAAAGTTGTCACTAAATGACATATTGCTCAAACATGCCATGGGCATATGTGGAATTACACCCCAAAATACATTCTGTTGCTTCTCCTGAGTACGGGGATACCACATGTGTGAGACTTTTTGGGAGCCTAGCTGCGTACGGGACCCCAAAAACCAAGCACCGCCTTCAGGCTTTCTAAGGGTGTAAATTTTTGATTTCACTTCTCACTGCCTATCACTGTTTCGGAGGCCATGGAATGCCCAGATGGCACAAACCCCCCCAAATGACCCCATTTTGGAAAGTAGACACCCCAAGCTATTTGCTGAGAGGTATTGTGAGTATTTTGCAGATCTCGCTTTTTGTCACAAAGTTTTGAAAATTGAAAAAAATATATATATATATATATATTTTCTTTCTTCATTTTCAAAAACAAATGAGAGCTGTAAAATACTCGCCATGCCTCTCAGCAAATAGCTTGGGGTGTCTATATTCCAAAATGGGGTCATTTGGGGGGGTTTTGTGCTATTTTGGCATTTTATGGCCTTCGAAACTGTGATAGGTAGTGAGGAGTGAAATCAAAAATTTGTGCCTAGAAATCCTGAAGGCGGTGCTTGGTTTTCGGGGTCCCGTACGCGGCTAGGCTCCTAAAAAGTCCCACGCATGTGGTATCCCCGTACTCAGGAGAAGCAGAAAAATTTATTTTGGGGTGTAATTCCACATATAACCATGGCATGTGTGAGCAATATATCATTTAGTGACAACTTTATGTAATTTTTTTTTTTTTTGTCATTATTCAATCACTTGGGACAAAAAAAAAATATATTCAATGGGCTCAACAGGCCTCTCAGCAATTTCCTTGGGGTGTCTACTTTCTAAAATAGGGTCATTTGGGGGGGTTTTGTGCTATTTTGGCATTTTATGGCCTTCGAAACTGTGATAGGTAGTGAGGAGTGAAATCAAAAATTTGCGCCCTTAGAAATCCTGAAGGCGGTGGTTGGTTTCCGGGGTCCCGTACGCGGCCAGGCTCCCAAAAAGTCCCACACATGTGGTATCCCCGTACTCAGGAGAAGCAGCAAAATGTATTTTGGGGTGCAATTCCACATATAACCATGGCATGTGTGAGCAATATATCATTTAGTGACAACTTTTTGTAATTTTTTTTTTTTTTTTTTTAGTCATTATTCAATCACTTAAGACAAAAAAAAAAAAAACATTCAATGGGCTCAACATGCCTCTCAGCAATTTCCTTGGGGTGTCTACTTTCCAAAATGGGATCATTTGGGGGGGTTTTGTACTGCCCTGTCATTTTAGCACCTCAAGAAATGAGATAGGCAGTCATAAATTTAAAGCTGTGTAAATTTCAGAAAATGTACCCTAGTTTGTAAACTCTATAACTTTTGCGCAAACCAATAAATATACACTTATTGACATTTGTTTTTTACTAAAAACATGTGGCTGAATACATTTTGGCCTAAATGTATGACTAAAATTGAGTTTATTCGATTTTTCTTATAACAAAAAGTAGAAAATATCATTTTTTTTCAAAATTTTCGGTCTTTTTCCGTTTATATCGCAAAAAATAAAAATCGCAGAGGCAATCAAATACCATTAAAAGAAAGCTCTATTTGTGGGAAGAAAAGGACGCAAATTTCGTTTGGGTACAACATTGCATGTCCGCACAATTTACAGTTAAAGCAGCGCAGTGCAAAATTCTGAATTCACCTCTGGTCCTTTAGCTACCAAATGGTCCGGGGCTTAAGTGGTTAAAGGGATGAGGTGGCAACCCTAGGTGCATGTGTTTGGCACAGTCAATCAGCACTCTTCAGACACAGGGTGAGGGGTCATGCAGCATCATATGACAGTCAGAGGAGAATGGAAACTCCTCCTACAAGTTTTAACCAGCTTGTAGTGCCACTGGGCACTGATAGAGGTCACATGACGACTATATGCTGCTGAGAAAGGGTATTAATCAGTTTATACTGTATTTACTAAAATAATTGCGTTTCCATGTTCTGTGGGAGACCAGATATAATGAATGCAGGGTCCTGGGTTTAGTAACACTTTAATAACAGTAACACTTTAATAAAGCCCAAACAGAAGTCGCAGAAATAAGCATGCAGTAAGATAAACATTATCATCTGCTTTCCTGTAATAGCAATTGTGCGAGGTGTCTAAAAATAACTGCACTGTCCAATTGGCACCAGAGTTTGCCCACACACCCCAGTGCAAGCTGTAATCTCACTGACTTGGTTAGGATCGCCCTTTCTCTAAGGCCCCTTTCACACGTGCGGACCGTATGTCCGCTTTTTTATCCATCCGTTTATGGATGAAAAAGGGACATACATTGGTCCCTATGAGATAGCGGGTGTCAGCAAATGAACATCCGCTGACACCCGATCTCATCCGGGTCCACAATCCTCCGATTCGGCAGACGGAGGAAAATCCTATTCTTCAATCCGTCTGCAGAGCGGATCGGATGAACACGGATAGACGGTCCGTGTTCATCCGTTCCCCCATAGGGGAGAGTGGAGATCTGACAGGGCAGTCCCTGCACCGTGTGCAGGGACTGCCCTGTCATCCGCCGGCTCAGCGGGGATCAACGGAGTGATCCCCGCTGAGCAAGCAGAGGTTCACGGGCCGGATCATCACGGATCCGTTCCGTGTGAAAGGGGCCTTACCCAGAACTACAAGTCTGTGTGAGGAGGCTTGTGGTGAGAGGTGTGGTTGTTGCTCCTTCATGTCAGCATAGAGCACTGGATTGGGAGATTCAGAGAATGTAAATAATTCAGGATGTCATTAACCACTTAACGACCGCCCACCGCCGATTTACGTCGGCAGAATGGCACGGACAGGCAGAATCACGTAGATCTACGTGATCGCCTTTGTGCAGTTGGGGGGTCCATCCGGACCCCCCTTCACTGCAGTGAGCGGCCGTTAAGTGTTCGGGAGCGATCAGGCATGAGGGGGGGGCGCTCGATTCCGCCCCCCCCCTCGCGATCGCCATGTGATGTAAACAAGGCTGGAGGAAGTGATGTCATCTCCCTCGCCGCGGTCTTTCCGTTCCCGGCGCCGAGCAGAGAAGAAGCAGGTTAGTGCACCAACAGTCCACTGACACTTAGGTACACATAGGCACACAAATCACCCCCCAGTCACCCCCAGATCACCCCCCAGGTCACCCCAAAGCCCCCAATCACAGTGTCACTGATTGCAGTGATCATTTATTTTACTGATCACTGCATTTAGTGTCATCTGTGATTGTAAAAAGTTGCAGGGCAGTTAGGATTAGGCCCCTTTAGGTCCAGGGTAGCCCCCTAACCCCCCCCCCTAATAAAGGTTTAACCCCTTGATCACCCCCCAGGTAACCCTTTCACCCCCTAACTTCAGCGTCACTAAGCGATTGTTTTTCCGATCGCTGTATTCGTGTCGCTGGTGTTTTAGATAGGCAGTTATTTTTTTTTAGGTTCGCCGCAGGTTTTTATTAGTGTCAGGTACCCCCATATATTATTTGAACCCCCTGATTGCCCCTAGAGTTAACCCTTTCACCAGTGATCGCCGTATAAGCGTCACTGGTGTCACTGGTTAGCCAGTAAGTTATTTAGTTATTTAGGTTACCCGTCAGGTTTTTATATAGTGTCAGGTACCCCCATATTTAACCTAATAAAGGTTTTAACCCCCTGATTGCCCCTAGTTAACCCTTTCACCAGTGATCACCATATAAAGGTTACGGGTGACGCTGGTTGATTAGTTTGCTTTTTATAGCATCAGGGCACCCGCCGTATATAACCCAATAAAGGTTTAACCCCCCTGATCGCCCGGCGGGTGAGATCAATTAGGTTTTAGCGCCAGAGAGGGTCTGCGTCGCCCCAGGCAGTGTTAGGTTAGTGACAGTAACGCTAACACCCACGCGCAAAGCATACACCCCCCTTAGTGGTATAGTATCTGATCAGATCTGATCAGATCTATACTAGCATCCCCAGCGGTTTAGGGTTCCCAAAAACGCAGTGTTAGCGGGATCAGCCCAGATACCTGCTAGCGCCTGCGTTTAGCCCCTCCGCCCAGCCCAGCCCAGCCCACCCAAGTGCAGTATCGATCGATCACTGTCACTTACCAAACACAACACACATAACTGCAGCGTTCGCAGTGCTTGGTTTTTGGGGCCCTGTACGCGGCTAGGCTCCCAAAAAGTCCCACACATGTGGTATCCCCGTACTCAGGAAAAGCAGCAGAATGTATTTTGGGGTGCAATTCCACATATAACCATGGCATGTGTGAGCAATATATCATTTAGTGACAACTTTTTGTACATTTTTTTTTTCTTTTTGTCATTATTCAATCATTTGGGACAAAAAAAAAAATATTCAATGGGGTCAACATGCCTCTCAGCAAATAGCTTGGGGTGTCTACTTTCCAAAATGGGGTCATTTGGGGGGGTTTTGTGCCATCTTGGCATTTTATGGCCTTCAAAACTGTGATAGGTAGTGAGGAGTGAAATCAAAAATTGATGCCCTTAGAAACCTTGAAGGCGGTGCTTGGTTTTTGGGGTCCCGTACGCGGCTAGGCTCCCAAAAAGTCTCACACATGTGGTATCCCCGTACTCAGGAGAAGCAGCAGAATGTATTTTGGGGTGTAATTTCACATATGCCCATGGCATGTGTGAGCAATATATCATTTAGTGACAACTTTGTGCAAAAAAAAAAAAGTTTGTCATATTCCCGCAACTTGTGGCAAAATATAAAATATTCCATGGACTGAACATGCCTCTCAGTAAATAGCTTGGGGTGTCTACTTTCCAAAATGGGGTCATTTGGGGGGGTTTTGTGCTATTTTGGCATTTTATGGCCTTCGAAACTGTGATAGGTAGTGAGGAGTGAAATCAAAAATTTGCGCCCTTAGAAATCCTGAAGGCGGTGCTTGGTTTCCGGGGTCCCGTACGTGGCTAGGCTCCTAAAAAGTCCCACACATGTGGTATCCCCGTACTCAGGAGAAGCAGCAGAATGTATTTTGGGGTGCAATTCCACATATAACCATGGCATGTGTGAGCAATATATCATTTAGTGACAACTTTTTGTAATTTTTTTTTTTTTTTGTCATTATTCAATCACTTGGGACAAAAAAAAAAATATTCAATGGGCTCAACATGCCTCTCAGCAATTTCCTTGGGGTGTCTACTTTCCAAAATGGGGTCATTTGGGGGGGTTTTGTACTGCCCTGCCATTTTAGCACCTCAAGAAATGAGATAGGCAGTCATAAATTTAAAGCTGTGTAAATTTCAGAAAATGTACCCTAGTTTGTAAACTCTATAACTTTTGCGCAAACCAATAAATATACGCTTATTGACATTTTTTTTACTAAAGACATGTGGCTGAATACATTTTGGCCTAAATGTATGTCTAAAATTGAGTTTATTCGATTTTTCTTATAACAAAAAGTAGAAAATATCTTTTTTTTTCAAAATTTTCGTTCTTTTTCCATTTATATCGCAAAAAATAAAAATCGCAGAGGCAATCAAATACCATTAAAAGAAAGCTCTATTTGTGGGAAGAAAAGGACGCAAATTTCATTTGGGTACAACATTGCATGTCCGCACAATTTACAGTTAAAGCAGCGCAGTGCAAAATTCTGAATTCACCTCTGGTCCTTTAGCTACCAAATGGTCCGGGGCTTAAGTGGTTAAAGGGATGAGGTGGCAACCCTAGGTGCATGTGTTTGGCACAGTCAATCAGCACTCTTCAGCGCAGTGCCGAATCCCAAAAACAGGCTTGGTCCTAATGGCCCGAAATGGTCCGGGGCTTAAGTGGTTAAATAATATTAGAGGTAAATAAAAAAACGGTGTAATAATGAATTACTATTAAATATCATTTAATAAATGAATTCACTGAATTCTATTTTAAAATTTAGTAAATACTTTGTTATATTCTTATTTTTTGTTTGGGACCATGGAGACTAAAGTAGATCTTAGGTAAATCTTAGCAGCCTATTTATAAAAAAAAAAGTGCATAGCCATTCATCCAGTGGATCTGCATTCATTTTGTGCAGATTGGACATAAACAAATGTTGTATAGGCTATTTTCTCTTCTTAAAGCGGAGTTCCAGGCTATTTTTAGTTTATTAAAGTGGTTGTAAACTCACATTTAGTTTTTTTTTTTCCCCCCACCTGTAAGAGAAAGGCATAATGAGCTAGTATGACTAGCATATTAGCGCATTATGTACCACTTACCTTAGATCGGGGCCCCCGAAGCCGTCCGCGTCCCTCCATCTAGCCGCATCCATCGCTGCGGCGATAGCCGGAAGGTTACTTCCGGGTATCGCCGCTGCAGCCAATCACAGCGCCGCTCCGGCGCTGTGATTGGCCGGAGCGGCGGTGACGTCACTCTGCGCATGCGCGCAAGAGCCGTCACAATCGGCTACGCCCAGCTATTGCTGGGAAGTAGCCGATTTTGTGAATGGGATTAACCCCATGAATGCGCCGTTCTCTACGGCGCGCATGCGCCGTAGACACGGAGCAATGTCATTTTTACTAAATATCTCCTAAACCGTGTAGGTTTAGGAGATATTTCTTGCACCTACAGGTAAGCCTTAATCTAGGCTTACCTGTAGGTGCAAGTTGAAAAAGTGGGTTTACAACCACTTTAAAAGGCAGCAGCTTTTAATAAACAGCCACTCACCTGTCCCACGGTTCAGCGACGGGGGCCCGCTCCTATCCCCCTCCTCTCCTCAACGCCTCCATTGGAACTGTGGGCACCCGGCCGTGACAGCTTGTGGCTTCACAGCTGGGCGCGCACTGCGCATGCGCGAGTCGCGCAGCGCTCTGAGTGGATAGGCGATCTTCTGGGACCTGTCACGTATCCCAGGAGATCGCCTAGAGGGAGGGGCCGCCTAGGGGGAGAGGAGGAGTCACCTAGACGGCCCGTAGGCGGAAGGAGGAAGTGGGACAGGAAGTCCCCTTCAAAACAAAGAACACACTCTCCCCCCAAAAAAAATTACATGCCAAATGTGGCATGTAAGGGGGTGAGGAGTACTTAAAGCGGAAGTTCCACTTTTGGGTGTAACTCTGCTTTAACTAAAGGTCTTTTATTATGGGCAATAGTAACATACTGAGACTGGAGAGTGCAAAATATGGCGCAGCTCTGCATAGAAACCAATCAGCTTCCAGGTTTTTTGTCAAAGCTTAAATGAACAAGCTGACGTTAGAAGCTGATTGGATACCATGAACAGCTGCACCAGATTTTGCACTCTCCAGTTTTAGTAAATCAGCCCCACTGTATTATGGTCATGAGGTGGAGCTGAAATACATACACTTTGTAACAAGGGATACAATGTAACAATTCTAGAGAATGCTAGAGCATTAAATGCAACCTTTTGTAAAATTATTACTCCATGTCAATCTATTAACCAGTACAGGGCTGGGTTATAATTCAACAGTGTATTGTCACACAGCGCCAAGCATGCAGCTCCCATCTTGTTGTACTAACTATACCAAGCTACATATCCTTCAACATTGAGGATACATTACATCAAAGGGGGATAAGGGGGTGACCAGTTATTCACCCAATCCCAGGGGAATGAGTACCAAAAACCCTTACCCACTCCCGCAAAGAATAAAAAAAAAAAAAAATCCTTTGATTAAATTAAACACAAACACATATTGACTAACTTTTAAAATAAAGTTTATCCCAGAAGTAAATGTAGCGTCAATTGTCCGGCAAGGTAATTTTTTAAAAGTTCAGAGAGTTTCACATCTACATCAATCATGGCGACCCATCACTGATGTGTACATGCTGCACTCCTGCCTCTAACTTACAAATCCCATGTGTGGTAAGTTAAATTTACTGCTGGGAATCCCAGATAATGGCATTGACCAAATCAACGCCATCAACTAAACCAACATTACCCTACATCCAAGCGAAAACTATAGATTATATTCAAATGACAATTCATGTGTACATTACAATAAAAAAAAAAAAATGAGAAATAAGCATTATATGAAGAGTGAAGATTATCATGCAAAGTGAGAATCCAACCAATGCGATTCTCTAGTGCCTATTAAAAGCATAATAAGTCCATCAGTAAATCATATCCTTTATAAACTTCTTAATCTTGATTAGTCCATGCGATAGTGCTCCAGATTTAAAACAATGTGCCACCACCCTCGTGCTCCCCCCCCCCCCCAGTGAAATTATCCTCAAGGTAAACGACATTTGTCAAGCCATTTAATCTACTGAGAATTTGTGTACTAATTTTCGTGCAAAAAATTTGCAGTGTAGAGCCAGCCTGTCGGAATACACTGATTAGTGGCTGCAGCTGCTGATTGAGAAACATTTTCCCTTCAACAGAAGTCAATCAAGCAATCAACTTCTGTCAAGTGGGGACGACAACAAACTGATTGAAATTCGGCCTTGCTGGACCAGCTTAATTTCAATCAGTGTATGGTCTGCTTTCAAATTCGAATGCCTTATTAACCATGCCTATTTAAACATACTCCTCATAATAAGCTTATTTTTTTGCAGTTTCGCTCGCTACTTAATGGTAGGCCCTCCTTACCTCTGGTGGCCTCAAGGTCCCCGTCTGACCCTACGTGTGATGTCTATTTCTGCCCAATGTTCATTTATATAAGCTCTTACATACGCATATCCAAATCAATTTATACAATCCCGGCTATCAGAACATATGTAGAATAGACAAAGAGGAAAGTTAACTAGTTTGATATGTAGTGCTACCCCCCAGAGGAGCCACTGATTTTTTTGTGATTTCTCTGCACACTTGAAGACACACCTCACTCACCCAGCACTTAATGACACACTTTGAGGCATTTAAAAAAAAAATATTAGGTCTAGAAATCCTAAAAGAAGAGAAAAAGAAGAGAAAATTAGCAAGTGTACAAATAATCAATAAGACAATAATGTTACTCTGAGAGATATGGTTAAACACCTGCAGTATTCTGACTAACAGTTATTACCAGAACTGATTTGAACTTACCTAGCAACAGTATATAAAGGCAGTCCTAACTTGCTATAACAGTCTACGTTTTATCCCAATGCCCAGTGATTAATAAAATAAATGTTGGCTGGCAAAGTTGGGGCCCTTGAAAAAAGCACAACAGTTCCCAGGAGACAACAGATGAACTTGTACAACATTAGTCTCTTACCTGACTGGTGTATCTCCAGACATATTCTCTGATTTAGTTCAAAGCCTCAGACAGGCAAGGTTTTGCTGTAATTTTCCTCTTTCAGTCATGCTAAGACTGTTCCTCTTTTCCTTCATTCCAAGCGGTGCGAGTGCTCTCTCTAGTACAATCTGACCACAAAACCTACCAGGAAGAAGGTTCCTGGTCTCTGAGGCAAGATCCTGTGTGATGGGAGTCTTCTCTGAGGTCTTTCCCAATTGTTGTCAGCTATGGTAGGCTTCCATTAAGTCAGCAGCTTAGTCTTTTTCCAACATCCCAGCTAGCAACTTTGACAGTCTCTTCCTTTCCTCTCAGCCACCTGAAGACACACTTTTCATTCCTTTGTTGCATCAGCCAATCACACCCAGCAAAGATGGCTGCCACCTGCCACTGGAGGCACTCTATAGACAAGCATTGCAAAGTGATCTCCCAAAAGATGGCTGCTGCACTTCTGCATTAATGAATAATCAGTTTAACCCTGTCCACACTGCAGAAGGATTATAAAACAGCAACAAAGGAAGAAGTTCCGCAGCAGGTATTTATTTATTTATTTATTTTGGGTACTTGTATAGCGCTGTCAATTTACACAGCGCTTTACATATACATTGTACATTCACATCAGTCCCTGCCCTCAAGGAGCTTACAACCTAAAGAACATAACACACATTCATACATACACTGGGGCCAATTTAGACAGGATCCGATTAACCTACCAGCATGTCTTTAGAGTGTGGCAGGAAACCGGAGTACCCGGAGGAAACCCACGCAGGTACATGGAGAACATGCAAACTCCAGGCAGACGGTGTCGTGGTCGGTATCAGCTACAGTTCAGGCTGTAGACAACACAGGGCATCTTTCTTTCTCTGTTTCCTGTAAACTAGCCAGGTACTATATCTTTGTAGCATGTGCATCAGATTGTGTTATTATTGGACTGCTCGTCATCTCTAAAATGAGGAGGTATGCTCAAATCTGCAAGGTATTTTTTCTATTGTTATTTTTTTTATTACACAGAATTAATATATAATCAACAGTTTGCACAGTGCTTTACAAAATAAAGGGAAACAGTACAGTTATGATACAATGCAAGCCAAAATGGTTTATGTAACTGTTTATAAAGAATGTTCATGCAATAAAAATGATAAGATCAGCCAGCAGAGAAAATCAGTAACTGTTTTACTAATACTGTATACATTTATACCATCCTTCAGTTGCCTATGGAATGTGTATATAACTGTCCCTAACTATGTTTATATGCATACACTGTGCTTTTTACCTTGTTGTCTGACTACTTACAGACCTTTTTTTTTCACTTTCAATTCTCATCTATTGTATATACATTTTACTATGTACGGTAGTTATATTTATACTCTTTATAACTCAACCACTCATAATAAAGGCTGTTACAACTGTGTGTAAAATCTTTATATGTGTTTATTCCACAGGCCCGGGTTAAAGCAGGGCAGCAATTTTGCTGAGAAAATAGCCACCAAATGTGAACAAATGGAAGATTTTGGCGCCAACTCTATTCAGTCTGCTCCTAGGTAATGAATAGGATCAAAAAGAGAGGAATCTGGATGGTAATGCTGTGGGTCCTCTCGAGAAGGAATCAGAAAGGGGCACAAAGATGGTTTATGGAGATCAGTTTCCAAAAAAAGATACAAAATACATACCCTGTAAGCAAAGCGACAGAATATAAATGTGGTTGCCCATCCGATGCCATGATTTTTAGAATATTCTGAATGTCAACTGTCCTCCCCTGTTAAACCATTTCAGGTGAATGTGCCAACATAGCATAGTGCCTACATTTGACCACTCAGAGATGCTTCACCTTTTTAACACAGTGCACCTCTATTCTCAGATAACCATTGAAAGGCTTACACTCACACTTAGATTTCTCTTGTTAAGCCCTGCGTAACCTGTAACAACCAATTTAAATATATTTCTTAACATGAATGCCAACCAATTACGTCTGGCAATTTAAACTGATGATCCACTGTTACTTAAATCCATGACCTTAAAAGTTGCCTCCCAAAGTCGCACTGGAAGTCGTGTTGCCCCTGTGTGAATGGGGTCTTGAGTACGTATTTTGCCATGGGTTAACTACGATTATTTGTAAACGTCTTGGGATCATACTTCCAAGAATGTTTCAACGGCCAAGAGGTACATTTATAATCTGATTATATATGTTCAAGGACACAATCTATTTCTCATAAGTAGTGTGCGTAGAAACAAATGTATATATGCAGCCTAAACCAGTCTGAAATGAGTAAGAGGAATTCAAACAGTACAAATCCAACCAAAGCAAGCTAAAACTAGTCAGCATGATGTGAAAATGGAGCATAATGTTGAAGAACAGCTTTTGCTGGCCACTTCCTCTTTAGAAGGTTACTGAAGACACTTTTGATGGATGACTTTATTTCCAACAGCATAGCAGACACATTTTAGAAACCTAGCAGAAACAATTTAGACCGCTGAATTCCATATTTACAGCTATATATAACAAACACAGTAAATAAAATAATTTGTCAAACTAAAACTGTCATAAGCTCATTTTTGCTCTTAGTAGTAGTTACCACTGGATATCTGCATAGCCAACAAAGGCCATGGCCTAGGTCAGCAGAGCTGCCAGGTATGGAACACAGCCACCCACAGGTCATGTTACTGACTGCCATTAACACATTCTCCTATCTAATAATAGGATCAGGCTGCCACCCTGTCCTCATTGGGGCTGCCTCTGCACAGTCTGTGCACTTTTGTTCGTGGGACTGTGAACTGCATACTAACAGTTCACCTGAAAATTAATTTCTAGCAAAAGTAAAAAGACTGTTTGTTCTGCTCTTCCTGTTGCAAAGTACGATTGATAGGTGCAGCGGAGTCAGTTCAGATCAGACATTGTGTAGTAACAGGAACTGGCTTCCATATTGGAACATAACCACACTAGCAAAGATGTCACTTCACATTGTAAGAAGAATCACAGACAGGAAAAAGCAACCAACAAGTACATCACAGTATACAGGAAATATAACACATCATAGAGAAATACATAGCATAGCATATCACTGAGCATTAGCGACATCTTGTGTCCTTTTTCTAAACTGCAGTCAAATACAGTAAGCTAAGCTGAAAGTTTGTTGTATCTCCAACACCCCTTCTCAACAACTAAGGCTTAGTCTGTTAAACCCATCTTCTTTGTAAGCCTTGAATGTCTTTCAGCAGTCAGGGGCTTTGTAAGGATATCTGCTGTCATATCCTCGGTTGGGCAATAAAGTAACTCAAGAAGACCTTGCTCTTGAGGATCCCTAAGAAATTGGAACTTCACATCAATGTGCTTGGTTCTTGAATTAACTCCTTCCATGTGTGCAAGTACAATGCATCCTTGATTGTCCTCATAGATTTCAGTTGGTCCCAACTGTGGTTGACCTAAGTCTGTTAATAGCTGTCTCAGCCATATAACTTCTTGGCTTGCCTGCGCTGCAGCAACGTATTCTGCTTCAGTAGATGACAGTGAAACAGAGAGTTGCTTTTTACTAGTCCAACTGATGGCACCTCCTGACAGAAAAAATAAGTAGCCACTGGTAGATTTTCTGTCACTGGTGTCTCCTGCCCAGTCAGCATCCACATAGATAAGCATATAGACCCATCTGTTTGCCAATTTCTTTGTGTATAAGCAGGGGTCTGCTTTACTCCTTTGAAAGTTTTGATGTGTAAGCACTTCATTTATTTTTATATTCCACGCTCTGGCTTCTTGCTTTAGACCATATATACTCCTGTGAAGTTTGCACACTAGGTCTGACCTTTGTTCATCTTTGAATCCTGGCGGTCGTTCCATGTAAATTTCTTCTGTTAAATCGCCATGTAGAAATGCGGTTTTTACATCAAAATGTTTCACTTGCATTTTCCTTGTGACGGCTACTGTCAGTAAAGTCTGTATTGTAGTGTGCTTGACTACTGGTGCAAACCTCTCATCATAGTCCTCTCCGTATTTTTGAGAATAGCCCTTGGCTACTAGTCTTGCTTTGTACCGTTCAACTGTGCCATCTGCATTGTATTTCACTTTAAAAGTCCATTTACAGCCTATGGCTTTCCTTCCGGGTGGTAGTTCTGTAAGTGTCCATGTTTTAGTGTCATGCATGGATTTTATCTCTTCCTCAGCAGCCTTTATCCATTTAGTTGCTTCTTGTTCTGAAAGTTGAGATATGTCTTCCCAGTTTGCAGGTTCGTTGATAATGGCAGTACTTGCTTTGTATGAAAGACGTATAGGTGGTTTACCTTTGTTTTCTCTTGTTGAACGTCTCGTTTTTGTGTCTGAGTCTTCTTGTGTCTGCTCTTCAGTACTGGTTGAGTCTACACTCACTTCAACTGTTTGTTCGGAAGTTACAGAGATGGGCTGGTCAATGTCAATTTTCTCTTCTTTTCTTGCTTCTACTGTTGTCATTACATTGTCTCTTAAATCTTCAACAAAAGTTATGCTGTTGCTAATGGTAACCTTGTCTGTTTTGGGATTTAGGATTCTGTAACCCTTCACATTGTCACTGTATGCAACAAAGATACCTTCAAACGCTCTGTTTTGGAGTTTAGTGCGTTTTTCTTCAGGTATGTAGATGAATGCTTTGCATCCAAAAACTCTTAGGTGTTTTACACTTGGCTTCTCATTGAGCCATAGTTCATATGGGGTTTTCTCCACTGTTCTGGAAAAAAGTCTGTTCTGCAAATATGTAGCTGTCATAGCTGCCTCACCCCAGTATTTTTGTGGTAGTCCAGAGTCTGTCAGCATACATCTGATCATTTCAGTCAGAGTTCTATTCTTTCTTTCAGCTACTCCATTTTGTTCTGGTGTATACGGGACTGTCTTTTGATGTTCTATTCCATTCTGTTTTAGGTACTCTTGTATCTTACCTCCTGTGAATTCACCTCCATTATCGCTCCGAAGTATGAGAGGCTTCCTCTGAAACTTGTTACTTGTCTTTATTATATAGTCTTTTAATTTGTCAAAAACGTCACTCTTGTGTTGCATTAGGTAGGTGACTGTGTAACTTGAATGGTCGTCTATGAAAGTCACTATGTACCTGTTGCCTCCAGGTGTTGGTGGGTTTAGGGGACCACACACGTCACTGTGAACTAAGTCAAGTGGTCTTGAAGCTCTCTTCTGACTGACTTTGGGAAGTGTTGCTCTTGTAGCTTTGGATTTAATGCAACATTCACATTTAACGGTAATTGGACAAGGGGATACTATCAGATCCCTTGTCATCTTCCTCCTCTGTAGTTCCTGTATGCATTCTGGGTGTCTGTGACCTAGACGTCTGTGCCATATATGTATACAGTCATTGTGCTTGTGTGTACATAGTCTCACCTTTTCCTTCACTGTGTCGAGGTGATATAGATGATCATCCAGCTTGGCACTTGCTATTGTCTGTTTGCCGTTTAGAATGGAACACTTGTCACCTTGGAATTTTACAGTTCTAGATTAGGAACATAAAGCACATCTTTCACTGGTATGGCTAAATTGTGTCCCGCATCATCAGGGCATGCAAGGGTTCCATGCCCATATCCTTCTGCATGTATTTTGTTTCCATCTGCAAGATAAATAGTTTCTTTGTTGCTCAGATCAAGTTCTGTGAAGAAACTTCTATCACTCGTCATGTGACTGGTTGCCCCCAAATCGATGCACCAGCCTTGGCATTTATTGTTGCCTGTCGCTTTAAATGTGGCATTCCAGTTACCTTCCCTTGGATCATTGATTGTGTTTTTGACCTTTTGTTTAGTATAAGAGGGACACTGTCTCATTTGCTCTGCTTTCCATATAGTACAGTCTTTCTTTATGTGTCCCTGTTTGTGGCAAAATCCAAGGTATATACAAAACAGAGATTGCCGCTCCAAATAGACTCACCCCAACAACAAAAACCTCTCCAGGAACCAAGGGTGCTGGCAATGCACAAGGCAATGAAGAAAAAATGAAGGAATCTGGACAGCCGCACTCCAATCCAACGTGGCTTTTATTGGAAAAAATAAAATGAAATAAAACAGGCACTACATGTCACAGCAACGGGGTAACAGGGGCAGCTAACGCGTTTCACACTTAAAAGTGCTTACTCAACACTAGCTATGAGTAAGCACTTTTAAGTGTGAAACGCGTTAGCTGCCCCTGTTACCCTGTTGCTGTGACATGTAGTGCCTGTTTTATTTCATTTTATTTTTTCCAATAAAAGCCACGTTGGATTGGAGTGTGGCTGTCCAGATGCCTTCATTTTTTCTTCAGTCCCTGTTTGTGGCATCTGAAACACTCTGGTCTCTTTCCTGTGTAATCTTGCGTTTGTAGCTTTAAGAGCGGTGCTGATGTCGGTTTCTGTGGAGTCAGGCACTAATTCCTTTCTTCTCTGATACTCATCTATGAGCCTGGTTTTTACAAATGCTAGCGTCAGATCTGTCTCAGGTCGTGTCTCCAGTGCATTGATTAGTGCAGTATATGTATCGGGCAAACTGCATAACAACATGGCTGCAATGTGACTGTCTGTTATATTTTCCCCGATCGATCTGAGTTGCGCAATCACTTCCAGCATTGCGTTTATATGCTCCTGCATGTCCTGTTCTCTGCCAAGTCTCATTTTGTAAAGTTTCCGCAGCAGAAAGAGCTTGCTGTTTAAACTGGATCTTTTTTTTTTTTTTTTTTACTTTCAAAATATTTTATTTTCATAAGATAAATACAGAACATTACATCATGTTATATAAAAATAAAGAAAAATAAAGAAAAAAGATTATGTTTAGGAATAAACAAACATTAGTCAATAAATGGATAAAATAATAAAAACATCCTAGAAAAAAGGATAGATTCATGTAAGCAATCAAAAGTTTGTCAGGGGGAGATCTCTTCATCCTTATAATAT
Organism: Rana muscosa; assembly: GCA_029206835.1. Classification (NCBI taxonomy): domain Eukaryota; kingdom Metazoa; phylum Chordata; class Amphibia; order Anura; family Ranidae; genus Rana; species Rana muscosa. The sequence continues at coordinate 847,116,928 of CM055121.1, forward strand.
AATGGAAGGGAGAAGGGAAACCCTCTCTCCTTGGTAACCTGGAGCCCCTTATCGGGAACTAACTGCTCCAGGCATAGAGACCTCCTTCTGACTCTTAGGCCCCGAGAAGATTATCAGGGCCAACAGATCGGGATGGACTAAACAAGGCCGAACAAAACATTTGATAGTATCCCATTAAATCTAAATAAAAGAGACATAACATGTAATGGGAAACTAGAATTCCCAGAAAAAGAGTTTCCATAAATCCTTTTTAGAAGGAAGAAAAGAAGAGGAAAATAAAGACAGCGGGTAAAAAAGAGGACGGAGGGAAAGGGATGGGTATGTGTCCAACTTAATGTTGAATAGAAGGTAAAACAGCATCTTCACCAATCGAAATCCCCATATATTTGGCCCAAGGTTCCCATATTTTTTTCGAATTTGGGAATGGTATTAGATAAGATGCTAGCTAATTTTTCCTGAGTTAGTATCCAAGATATTTTTGTTTTGGCATCTGACAGGAAAGGTTTTGTTTTTTTCCATGATTTGGCAATTGTGATTTTGGCGCCTGTAAAGATAAAGTGTATAAATTTTTGTGAAACCTTTGGTATGTGAGGAATATGAGCGTTCAAAATGGCTACTGGTAGGGACCTAGGCACCTGAAAACCTGTTACCTTAAAAATTAATAAAAATATTTTTTCTCCAGAAGGGGCGAACTCTGGGGCACTCCCACCAAATATGAGGCATAGAGCCGTAAAGTTGGCAACCTCTGAAACACGTTGGATCTGATGCTGGATATATAGATGCCAGTCTGGAAGGAGTTAGATACCATCTGGTTATAACTTTAATATTTGCCTCCATTAAAGAGACATTAAGAATCCCTTTGAAAGATTTAGAGAAGGCTAAGTGCCAGGTATCCAAATTCCAACAAAACTGGGCGTCTTTTTCCCAAGCCTCCATATAGGAAGATTTTGATGTAGGGTGAGTGAGGCATGAATATACCATAGATATGCCTCCCCTTTGTGAACCAGCCTGGCTGCACCATAACTCGTCCTTCGTAAATTGGGGAAGAAGGAGTTTTTCCTTCCAGATTTGGTTTAAAAATGTGAAAATTTGATCAAACCGCGGTTTTTCAGAATCTGGAAGTTTCAGATGTTTGATGCAGTAACTAAGGGATATAGGCCCTCCAGGATTAAAAAATTGTCCAATACGATACAATCCTTTATCAATCCACCATTTAAATGCCTCTACATTTAGACCAGGGGGGAAGTCAAGGTTATTGAATAAATGAGAAAGAGGTCTTTCAGAGGATATAAGGTTTGGGAGGTTTCTTAGGGAATCCCATAGTGCAAACGATTGAGATAGAGTCAGGGACATTATGGGGGGTCTTTTTTTGGGGTGGCACCATAAAAGGTATTCTAAGGATAGTGTTGGTGTAGCCTCTTTTTCAATATTGATCCAGTCTGGTTTTTCTGTTGCAGAATAAATCAAAGAAGTCTGGGCTAGTCTAGCTGCTAAGTAGTATTTATTTAGGTCAGGTAGACTTAAACCTCCCTGTTTTCTGTGACGAAGTAATGTGTTTTGGGGGATGCGGTAACCTGAAGCACCCCAGATAAATTTGATGATTTTACTTTGGAGCTTTTTCAAGTGATTCTTAGTAATGGGAATAGGAAGAGATCTAAAGAAATAAAGGATTCTAGGGAGCAGAGTCATTTTTATAGAACTAATTCTACCAAACCAAGATAATTCGTTTTTGGACCAAGATGCTAGATCATTCTCTAATTTTTTGAATAAAGGTGGATAATTATGTAAAAAAAGGGTCTCAATGCGGGCTGTTAAGGTAATGCCCAGATATTTGATTGAGGTGTCTGTCCATTCAAATCCAAAGGATTGTTTAAGCAACAAGACACTAGACAAGGGAAGTGAAACATTTAGAGCTTGTGATTGTGAGTAATTTACCCTAAGGCCTGAGAACTCAGAGAAGGCCTTCATAACCTGGCAGACATTAGGAAGGGATATCAGCGGAGACGTCACGAACAATAAGATGTCATCTGCAAATAGGCCACATTTGTGAATTTGATTACCACAGGATACTCCTTTAATATTGGGATTTTATCTGATGGCTATGGCTAATGTTTTAAATGGCAATAGCAAATATGAGAGGGGAAAGCGGGCATCCCTGTCTAGTGCCTCGTGCTATATTGATTGGGTTGGAATAATGACCCTGTAAACGGATAAGAGCCTGAGGGTGAGAATAAAGGGAATGTAAGAGGCCCTTAAAGCGAACTCCAAAGCCCCATCGATCTATTAGGGAAAACAGGTATGGACATGACACTGAGTCAAAGGCCTTTTGCAGATCCAGTGACAGTAGTAAGCCTTGTTGTTTTTCTCCTCCCTACCATTTGGATTGCAGAATAGATACAATATCTATTGCTCGTCTGATTTGGTCTGGGCCCTGTCTTCCTTGGATGAAGCCCACCTGGTCTTTGTGTACATAATGTTTAATAAAAGATGCTAATCGATTGGCCATGATCTTTGTCATAATTTTAATATCGTTGTTTATTAGGGAAATAGAGCGATAATTACTGATGTCTTCAGGTTTTTTGTCTGGTTTGGGTATAACTGTAATAAATGCCGTATTAAGATGTGTGTCTAATGGTAAGCCATTTGTTTTGTCATTAAAAAATTTGGTTAGATAGGGGGCTAAGGTGTTGGCGAAAGTCTTATAGGGTATGGATAAACCATCAGGGCCAGGGGCTGATCCGTTTTTGAGGTGTTTAATAACCCCCATAACCTCCTCTATTGTGAAGGGAGCCTCAAATAAACATTTGTGTGAGGGGGTTATGGAAGGAATGGGAAGATCGTCTAAATACCTAGATAGAACATCTTTGTCTGGCTTCGAGTGAGTGTCATACAATTTAGAATAAAACTCTTGAAATGCTTCTAGGATTTTGACGGGGTTTGCAGTAAGCGGTTGACCTGCTATACGGATTTTAGGTATAGAATGAATTCTAACTCTAGGAGAGTGTTTTGTAGCAAGTATTGGCCCTATTTTGTTTGCATTTGTGTAAAATTTGTTGCAACTCCATCTAATCACTTTTTCCGCTTGCGTTGTAAGGGCTAAATTTAATTCAAGTTTGGCCTTGTCTATGAGTGATATGGGGAACTTAGAGGGATCTTGTTTGTGACGATTTCTAAGGGTTATGTACTCTTCTTCCAAACGTTCTATTTGAGCTTTGCAGTTGCGTTTAGTTTGGGTAGAGATTGGAATGATTTTTCCCCGGATGAGGGCTTTATGAGCCGCCCAAAGCGTCTCAGAGGAGATATCCTCCGTGTCGTTGAGGGAAAAATATTCATGTAAGGCTTTATTTATTATCTAATTTGTGGTTGGATTTGTAAGGATTGATTCGTTAAGTTTCCAAAACCCTTTCGAGCTTCTAAGAGAACTGGAGTTTAGGGAAATAATTACCAACGAATGATCTGATAGGGCCGTATCCTTGATGTGGGCATTTAGTATGAGCGGAATGAGGTGTGAAGGGGTAAGGATGTGGTCTATTCTTGCGTATGTGTTGTGGGGGTGTGAATAATGTGTGAAGTCCCGTTTGGAAGGGTTTAATTCCCTCCAAACGTCTGCTAAATTGTGATTCGAAAGAATTTTAGCGATTTTGCGGCTTTCATTGGTCGGGCGGGTCAATTGGTCTTTGGAGGGTTTGGACTTATCCAGAGCCTGGTCAAAAGCAACATTCGAGTCTCCCCCCAAAATGACCGTTCCTACTAACATAGGGCTCAGTGTGTTCATCATATTTGTGAAGAATGGGGCTTGGCCTCTGTTAGGGGCATAATATGAGACTAGGGTGTATAGTTGACCATCAATTGAACCTTGTAATAACAGAATTCTTCCATTTGGATCAACATAGTCGAAAGACTTCTCGAATTTGCAGGATTTGGAAAATAGAATGGCTACTCCCTTAGTTTTATTTTCCACACTAGCAAGGTGGAATTGCGGAAAATGAGGGTGAATATAATTAGGACTATATCATATATGGAAGTGCGTTTCCTGGAGCAAAAGAATATCTATTTTAAGGGATTTATAGTAATCTAATTTTTTTCTCCTTTTGACAGGAGAATTCAAGCCTTGCACATTGTGAGAGGCTATTTTAAGGTGTGTTTGTTGGTTGCTAGCCATGAGATTCAAGGGGGGCATATACGCTATTACTGACCCCACTCACCCTTAGAGGACCTTGGTACTGAGGCTTGATCAGGTGTACTTCCAAGTGGAGATTGAGGTGTTTAATGGTCATCATTGATCCGAGAGCTGGCAACTCTAAAAGAGACAATTGGGTTAGACACACAAGGGAAAAGAAAAAAAAAATAACATAACATAGAAAAAAATAAGAAAAGAGATGGAATATAGAAAAGAAGTCTCCTAACATGTAAGGTTAGGACCCGAGAGAGGAGACTCCTCTCGAATCCTTTTAACCAGATCAAAAAAAGAGTCTGGACTAAGACGGCCAGACAACCTATCCCCTGAAGACCCGAAGATTTCCAGATGATTGGTGGGTACACACGTGGACCACCCCCATACAGGGCACCCATAGAAAAAATTGAATAAAAAAGAAAATTATTTTTGCACGGTAAAACGAGAGTAGGCTTATGTAAAGCTCTATAACCTAGAAAATACTTTACAGTAGTAGAATTATCATAACATTTTAGTAAGTAATATGATACTAGATAAAAAAAAAGGGAACATAGAGCTTTATAGAAAAAACTGAAAAACTGTGAGAATTGAACCAGAGAGCAGGTTGAATTTAGGATGGATTTATCCTAACACCTGAGGTAGAGAAAAATCTGTGCTCGGATTTTAGATCCGAGGAAAAAAAAGGTAGTAACAAAAGAGGTGAAAAAGAGCAATGTCAAATAGGGCTATTGTCTTTAATCTTCTTTTTCTTTCCTTTGTTCCAAAGGGGAGATTGTGGGCTTGTTGAAGTAGGTCTTTTAGTAGAACCAGGACCAGTTGTAGAGGTGTCCATGTCAGCTTCAGTAGAAATAAGTTTGAGTTGGAGAAGGATCCGCTCTCCTTCCTGTAGGCTTGAGAAGGAGTAAGGGCTACCATTTTCAGAGAATTTCAAAGGGAAAGGCCCATCTGTATTTAATGTCTTTCTGAGACAAGATCAGTAGCAGGGGTTTAAGTGCTCTTCTGCGTTGGATTGTAGAAGGAGATAAATCAGCAAAAAGTTGAATTGGGTGTCCTTGACATAGTATTTGAGGGGTTATTCTAGCTTGTTTCATGACCTCTTCTTTTACTGAGAAGAAATGGGGTTTAGCAATGATATCTCTTGGTTTTCCATTCTTTCTAGGAGGGCCCAAAGCTCTGTGAGCCCTATCCAGCTCAAGGCGCTGCTGGGGGATATTAGGTAGAAGAGATTTAATCAGGTTTTGTACTGCTAGTGTGACATCCAGCACAGATTCAGGTAATCCTCTGATTCTGAGATTATACCTGCGTGACCTGTTCTCGAGGTCATCGATTCTTGAATTAGCATAATCCAGTTGTTCTTGTACCGAGGATACAATTTTAGCAGTTTGGTTAGTGAAAGCCACTGTTTCTTCCAATTTGTATTCAATAGAGTCTGTTCTTGTTCCTAGATTGTGGAAGTCAGCTTTTAAATCACTAGTTATTTTGGCTGCAGTTTGAGCTAAACCCCTGTCCAGGAGTTCAGAAATTTTTTGGAACAGGTCTGCCATCTGAAATGCCTGGTCTCTTGGAATAATTTCTGAGGTAATAGGGCTGGGATGAGAGGCAATAATGTGCCCTGTGTAAGAATGGATACTGTCGGGCTTTGTGAAAAAAAATAGAGGTTCACCAGTGGCTGAGGAGGTATTAGGTGTCTGTAGTAGTCCTGCTTTAAGTTCTGAGGAAATAGGCAAACCCTCTGAGGAGATATTTTAGGCTGTGCTGTGGCGGCCATCCTGGATTTTCGGCTGCGATTACCGGGACGAATTGCAGCTTTTGGGTCCTTTCTAATGTAATAAAAAATAGCCAGGCATGTGCCCGGACCCCTCAGGAGTCTGCCTAGAAATTTTCGTGAAAACCCGTTCACCGTGCGGGCTGTAATGGGCACCGTTGTATGAGGCTGGAGTGGGGCTCACAGCTCAAGCAGGCATACAGGGAGCCAGCCCCTCTAAACTGGATCTTTCATGCAATCTTTTCAGTACATCCCACATGCCTTTCGCTGTGTCCTCATTGCGTGTATGAATGAGCTGATCATCCTCCACTAGTAGGCTTATGGTGGCCCGTGCCTGTCTGTTTTTCTTGTTCCAGTCCTGATTATTATCCTGTGGCCTCTCTGTAGTGGTAACCTCCCACAAGTCATCTTTGGAAAATAGCATTTACACTTTAAACTTCCATAGCTGATAATTGTCATTGTTCAGCTTGGCCACTGAGAGTTTAAGCTCAGAGTTTCCGGCCATTTTATCCCTCCTTTATATATAAACAGTCTTACTTGTCTATAGGAGATGTCGCTGGAAAGCTTCCTTATGGCGATCTCCGCATCAGCCACACTGTCTTCCGTTCGAGGCTTTGTTCTGCCTGGGCCGCACCTGGTCATAAGTCTTTATCCGGATACTGGGCCCATAAACTGTTGCAAAGTACGATTGATAGGTGCAGCGGAGTCAGTTCAGATCAGACATTGTGTAGTAACAGGAACTGGCTTCTTTATTGGAACATAACCACACTAGCAAAGATGTCACTTCACATTGTAAGAAGAATCACAGACAGGAAAAAGCAACCAACAAGTACATCACAGTATACAGGAAATACAACACATCATAGAGAAATACATAGCATAGCATATCACTGAGCATTAGCAACATCTTGTGTCCTTTTTCTAAACTGCAGTCAAATACAGTAAGCTAAGCTGAAAGTTTGTTGTATCTCCAACACTTCCAACCTTTGGTTCTAGATGTTCTAACACAAAGTGGGAAAACTGTTTCATCACATTCCAGCCTTGTTGTGCCTTTTGTGGCTTTAGTAGCTTTTGTTAGTGTAATACTAAGGTAATCTCTCCACTGGTGTAATATGGGCATTGCAGAAAACAGTTGTAGTAGGGGACCTAAAGTATAAACCATGTCCTGGTAGTACTCTTGAGCCAATACATCCCTGAATCAATGTACAGAATATTGTTTGTTAATGGTGTTTTCATTTACAAACTTTGCCATACATTATACCTGTTGGCTTAAAAAACACAGTGAACTGCCATTTACACTAGGTTGCCTAATTATGTATAAAGAATCCCAGGACCCCTTGAAGCGCAGGGAACTGTGATGTGCCAATAGAAATTACATACTATGTTCACCATCTCTGTTCTATGAAATCGCTTCTAGGATCACCTGTTGAGGAACTCAGGTCCCCCCAAACTGAGCTGCCCTACAGGTGACCTGCCCTACAGGTGACCAGAGGTCATTGGTCACTGACTCTGGACTACCCCCTCTTGTTTCCTACCTAGTACTACTGAATCATCACATGGGTGGCCACTAAGCAGTAGAAAGGTATGAGAGCCAGGAGGTGGCAGATCAGAGCCAGCAACCATAGGTGGTGGTGGTTGCTTTCGACACAGCAGAACACCCCAGGATGTGAGGTTCCATCTCAGCAAGGTGATGATTATTCAGAGGCTCAGCTTATATAGATAAGAAGAGACAAAATCCAAATCGAAGTATAGATTATGTTCAAATGATTAGTTACAAGCCAAATTCACACTCAGAACACAGCTTAAGAGCACTCATAATGCCACCAATGTATTCAAGTTCTTAAATCGGCAGTGGTAGGTTACCGTATGATTGTATCTTGCAAGGGAATTTGGTGAATGTTAGCAAACTTAAAATAGTGGACTCTGATTTTATGAGTAATAAGATTCAGTAATAAATCTGCCTAAAGGCAAAACTTTTTTATTTTATTTTAGATAAACTGGAGAGAGATTAGAACACCTGTCAGTTGTTCTAAATTGTCAGGGAAATCTTCAAATGGGGAAACAAGTTCTGGTGACCCTGGTGACTCACACTTTGGAGGGATTTCTCTCACTTCTTGTTTTCGCTATGAAACAGGGAGTGAAGGCAGACATCCCAAGTCTCCCGCGAGGTGCGGGAGTCTCCCGCATTTCTGCTGCGGCTCCCAGACACCCGCAACACCCGCTGACAGTCGCTTCTCCTTCTCTCCCTCCCTCGACTGTCAGCTAAAAAGCTATACAGGGAGATCGGTGTTCACAGCTGTCCCTCCCACCACACCGATCATTCCCAGCTGCTCCATGTGTGCTCCTTCTCTGGCCACTCCTCTGGTCCCCTATCCTTCTCGGGCCCCCCTCTGTGTCCTCCGCCGGCTCCCCTCCTCTCCTGTCGGCTGCTGTGGGAGATCCGTCAGGATGGAGAGCTGAGGAAGGGACCGGTAAATATGTAATTTACTGGCCCCTTCCTTTTCTGAATGAGAGCGTTCACTACCGATAGCTCCTGTGTCCTGTGATAACTGAGCATAGTAAACTGTGTGTTACTATGCTTCAGTTTATGAATGGACAGGAGCCTCTGTCTTCTGTCTATTCATCTTCAATGCTGAGAAAGGGACTGTGGAATCTGTGTCCTCAGTCCCTTTCTCTGTCTCAAAGGGGACATGTCAGTGGTCTGTTTAGACCCCTGGTATCTCACCAAAGCCCCCCCCCCCCCAACAGGGCTGATAAAAAAAATTGTGAAAAAAAAATTGTAAAAAACTACTGACACCAATTCCCACTGCCCTACCAACACTGTCCACTACCCAAACCCCCCCCCCCCCCAAACCCCCAAAAAAAAGCATTGTTAATTTTTTTTTCAACAAATTAAATTGTAAAAAAATCAATACGTAAAAATAAAAAACTACTGACGCCATCCACTGCCACATACCCCCCACCCCCTTCCCCAGAAGCACTGTGAAAAAAAAATTGCCACGGGGGGGCGGGGGGTTGGTTTGCCACCTCCCTGAAATTGTTTTTGCAGTTTGGGATGTCTGTGAAGGGATTCTCTCCAATGGTACACAGATGGCAGAAAAAAACTGAGATGGGTTATAACAAGGCCTTATTCCTTTTAAATGCCTTTAGTTCTACTTTACCACACACAGTTCTTGTGAGGAGTTATGTTTACTAAGCACTATTCGACAGCTTATACTGTGTAGCGCCCTCATCCGCCTTCTCCCCTCTCTTTATGGCTGTATGACTCGTCTAGGGGTATCTGGGAGAATGGGGAAAGATGTACACCGCCAGCTCGGCTCTCTCTTGTAGTATGCAGAGATATGAGCTAAACCGTTTACCTTCGGGTCTGCGTTTTAGGCCAGAGCCTCAGCTTCTCCTGTGGAGAATGATTGCCACTGTCACTGACAGGGACACTTAGCTTCCAGTAACACGAGTTCCACACCATAAAAAGTCCAACACTGTTTTATTTGCTTAGATCAATAGGTAGGCTGGTTGAACTTTAAAAGAACAGACAGGGTGTGGGAAAGAGTAGGTCCAGGCACACTCAATGATTAAAGTCTCTCCTGTTCCTTTTAGTGCAAACAGGCTTGGCGCACAGTCGCTGCCACCGACTGTGAATTTGGTCCCTGCCACAGACCTGGGTGAATGTTGAGGCCTCTGCCACAGGCCTTAGATGAGGCCTGCAAAAATATCAACACATAAATTTTTAAACAATAAAGGATGCTACCTTCTTGAAAAAAACTGTGAAAAATGCGTGATGTATTGTGAACAATAACCAAAAATTGTCCAATGAATGACTACAGTGATATGTGACAGTCTGAAATCTTCCATATAATGTCCACAATGTAATAGATGAAAACAAGGGAAACCATATAAGAAAGTTCCACGATGGCACTGTAGCATGCAGCTCTCTCGTGCAAGTAGATAGTCATGACTCCACACTCTTAAACACCCAAGAAGAAAGTGCAGTGATGGTAAAGACAAAGATCCTCCACCTCAAATATCAAATCCGCTTACCAGCTCATGTGGATCTCAAATTAAGAGATCACAAGGGCTTGTGGCTTTATTCCCCCGCCAAGGGTCTTTCAACTATAGACCAGCATACAGAATGTAGCCTTCCTCAACGCTGTGGCACCTTATTGGAACTCCTGGGAGTGTACTCCCCAAAAAAACATAAGGGCCAAAATAGTGAAGTATGTAATGGAAATTTATTAAAAGAAAAGAAAAAATACACTTACAATATCGATGTATAATAAAAGCGTCTAAAAAATCATCTCAAGCCGGCCGGCTCTTGCTATCCGCTCGTTCCTTCCGGGATAGCGTACACTCCCGGGAGTTCCAATAAGGTGGACTGGTGTGTCAGCTGAAGCCATTCGGACGCTGTGAGGCCTGTGGGGAGTTCCTGTTCGAAGTGGATCCGGCGGTGGAGAGGCCGAGAACCATTTACCCTGGCCGGGCTTCAGGCAACACCACTCAGAGAGGAGGAATCACTGCTGTGAGAGTCACCCCTGCGCACACTGCAACGACCGCGGAGGAGGTCGTAAAATCTCAACGGGAGAAATCCGAGGATGCTGACTCGGTCACCACTGTCTCGCAGCGTCCACCACCGAAGAGGAAGACCGGCATGGTAGCCCCGACCAGCGGTTGTGGTGGACCGTCCCGCCCGCTTACGCCCGGCCCGGATGAATCCGTTGACGAGGGTTCCGGACGTCCTGCTTCAAGAAAAGGCCGAGGTAAGCCAGGCGGAAAGATTTGGTGTGTGGGCGGAGGTGTCGGGAAGTCATGGCCCAGCAAGTCCGCGGGAGGTGGTGGTTCCGTTTCTACAACTGGATACATACCCGCGGAGGAATGTGACACCTCTGACCTGGAGTCGCTCTCGGATATGGGAGATGACGCCGCCATAGACGATTTGTTTGCCGGGAAGGGCTGGGACAAAATACCTCTCGCTTCATCTCGGAGAACCAGAGATACACCCATGTCAACAGGGGAAAGTACACCCCGGGTGGAGGCACCAGCGCCTGAAGAGAGGTCCTGTCCCCAGCCTGCTTCTACATCCCCGGTGCCATCAGTACTAAAGGCTGGGGAAAAGAGACTGTTGCTGCGGGCACCTATGCCCAGATCGGATGTGACCAAGGTCCCTCGCCACCTGGACTCAATAGTTTTGCCTGGTGAAGGGGACAAAGCTACCATGCCTCCTTTGGCGAGATTGCAGCGGCTGTTTGGTCAGAAGGTTGCTGCAGATTATGGATGGGAGTATCCATACTTATCGAAGGAGTTGCTGTATGAGGTGGAAGTGTGCCGGGAGCGCTGGTACAATGACTTTGTGTGGACCCACCTTCAGGTTCCCCAAGCCCGCAGGTACCTGGCATGCTCTCCAAAGGCCTCTCAACGTTTTAAAGACTGCAAGGCAGAGTGGATGTGGGGACGACACATCCATGCAGATAAAGTGTTGATTCGGCGCAAAGAAGGAGAAGATGTGGAGTATCATCTGGAGACCATGGATCAGCACTTGAAACCACTTGTTCTGCCGCATCCCCGCTTTTACTTATAGGAGAGAGAAAGACTCTGTTTGTTCTTATCATGTTGCTGAACTTTCTGGGGCCTGTTGCTTTTGTGCCCAGAGGAATGGAGAACTGTTCCTGGTTGCTCCTCACTTTCCAGCAAGAGATTATTGACTCTGGGGTAGATAGGGTCGAAAGAAAAGAGGAAAGCTCTACGAGTGCAGTTACCGCGGTGCTGTCACCAGGTGGCAGTGTTGCGCAACGTTTAAACACTTATCATACGCACACACTGGAAAAAGGGGATTTCTTCTTGAAGAAGTTTCTTTTCTCCCACACAAATTTATGTGTCAGGGTTTATGTGTGTTGTTTTTTTTTCTTCCCCTCTGCAGGAGAGCAACCCTTCAAGACCACTGAGAATGGGGTGGTTCTTAGTCAGGTTGGGTGGGAAAGGTTAAATGTGATTTCAAGTCATGTGTCGAAATAGTTGTTTCTTATTTGTCTTATTTCCCTTCCTTCACAGGGCTCAGACACAATGTTTAGTAGGATAGTTTTCCAAAGCTTAAAAAAATAAATAAATTTGGTTAGTCGGTTTCTAGATTGGATTATGTCAGCCGTTAAGGGCATGATTTATTCCAGACACTGGGGACCAGTGTCAAAGGACCGAGGGGAGAGTGTAGTGGGTATGTACTTTCCCGGGTGTATATTTGAATTTGGAAGTGACACCAGTGATGTGTGATTCACTCCGGCCCATTGGGTGGCGCTGTCGCCCTGGGTTGGGTTGGATTATCGCTGTGTGCCGTCCTCCTTTTTGTCCTCCCTCAGCAGCGGTATGGTGGGGCGGAGAACCTGCCGTGCTTGCTGGGAGAGGGTATAAAGGGGGCCGGCCATCTTGGTCACGAGGTCGAAGTCCCAGGCACCTTCAGCTTGCGGACGGTGGGTCGTGTCGCTCCTCTGGGTGGCCTGGGCCCAGAGGACAGCGGAGGTCGAGTTCCATCCCAGGAACCTTTAGCCTGGGGTGAGGTACTTAGATGGAGGTCCAGAGCTCAGTGCCCAACACTGGGTTCCGCGAGGGAAGGAGATCCTAGGGTGCCCAGGGATTGGGTACCCGAATCCGGAAGGTGCAATGGACCGGGGGGAGCTCCTCATTTGAAGACCCGGTGCAGCATCTTGCCGGTGACAAGTGAGTCTCTCGTCGGAGACCACCTGGAAGGAAATCTACCCTCGTGCGGAGACCAGGACACACTTCTAGGAAGGGAAGTGGCAGCTTACATTGTGTCTGGGCCTGTTCTTATCCACACCTCCTTTTCTGTTCTGTTCTATCAAGGGAGTTCAACTGTTTGTGTTCAGACAAGGAGAATAAAGGAGTGTTGAACTTTAATGGTGTGGAGCTCATTTCTAACGAACATGGTTCGCGGTGACTCTTGGAGGGAGGATCCAGGTGCACAGCACTGACCCGAAGGTAATACAAAACAGTTGCTTATACCACACTAACACCTGTGGTGGAAGCCAGGTGTGGTGTCCCTGCTCCCTCCCCTCTAAGGTACCCCTAGACAAGAGAAAGACGAGACAAAGAGGGGAGTGAGGTGGGCGCTACACTTAGATAGAGTGAGGAAGGGTTTGACCCTCTGCCAGTTTTAGAAGCAGCCGGCAACTCCATAACATCAAGCGTATTTATTGTAAAGCCTTCACAGTGAGTACAGTCAGTAGCAGACTAGTTTCGGCGATAAGCCTTGTTCACAGCACTTTGCCAGTTTTATTGTTGTCTGTGTCCTTGCTGAGGACATTTACTCTGTTTGTCCTGGTGACCACTGTCACCAAGATGGAAAGTAAGTAAAAATCCTAAATAAAGAATTGTCATTAGAACAAGAGGTAATTAGTTCTCTTCCAATGAAGACAAATGTTCTGGTGACAACTGGGAACTCCCTTCACTTTGGAAAGATTTCCTCCCAAGCCCTGTTTGTCTTTAAAGGGTTTTTTTTTATTTTCTAAATAGGTTCCTTTAAAACCACTTAAAGTGGAGCTCCACCCTAAATAGCAACTTTTGCTATTTGGATTCCTCCCCCCCCTCCGGTGTCACAATTGACACCTTTCAGGGGGGAGGGGGGTGAAGATACCTGTCTAAGACAGGTATTTTCACCCACATCCGGGAGTCCTCTCTCCGGGAATCTGCGGGAGTGACGTCACTTCCCGCAGACTTCCCTTGGTGTTCTGGGAGACACTCGGCTCCCAGAACACAGGAGCACCAATCAGAACGGCGCAGCGCGACTCGCGCATGCGCCGTAGGGAACCGGGCATGAAGCCGCAGGGCTTCACTTCCTGGTTCCCTCAGCGAGGATGGCGGAGGGAGCAGCAGAGCGACGAGCGGTCGCTCGTCCTCTGCTGCGGACGTCGCTGGACTCCAGGACAGGTAAGTGTCCAAATATTAAAAGCCAGCAGCTGCTGTAGCTGTAGCTGCTGGCTTTTAATATTTTTTTTTCCGGCGGAGCTCCGCTTTAAGGACCTTGCCTGTTTTTCAGATTCGGTGTTTACAAGTTTAAAACAGATTTTTTTCCCCAAAAAATTACGTTAGCCCAATTTTTTTTAATATTGTGAAAGATAATGTTACGCCGAGTAAATTGATACCCAACATGGCACACTTAAAAATTGCGCCCGCTCGTGGAATGGCGTCAAACTTTTACCCTTAAAAATCTCCATAGGCGACGTTTAAAAAATTCTACAGGTTGCATCTTTTGAGTTACAGAGGAGGTCTAGGGCTAGAATTATTTCTCTCGCTCTAACGATTGGGGGGATACCTTACATGTGTGGTTTGAACACCGTTTTCATATGCGGGCGCTACTCACGTATGCGTTCGCTTCTGCGCGCGAGCTCGTCGGGACAGGGCGCTTTAAAAAAATTTTTTGGGGGTTTTCTTATTTATTTTACTTGATTCGATTTATTTTTACACTGTTTTAAAAAAAAAAATATGGATCACTTTTATTCCTATTACAAGGAATGTAACCATCCCTTGTAATAGAAAAAAGCATGACAGGTCCTCTTAAATATGAGATCTGGGGTCAAAAAGACCTCAGATCTCATATTTACACTAAAATGCAATAAAAAAAAAATGTCATTTGAAAAAATGACAAAAAAAAAATGTCCCTTTAAAACGTATAGGCGGAGCTGACGTTTTGACGTCAGCGCCACCCTGCCACGGTATGGAGACGAGTGGGGGTCATCTTCCCCCTCACTCGTATCCATACCACAGAGGGAGAAGGACCCGATCGCCTCTGCCGCTACCGACAGCTCGGGTAAGCGACGGAGGGCGCGGGAGACCGGCAGGAGGGGGCCCTATCCCGCCGCCGATAACGGTGATCTTGCGGCGAATCTGCCGCAGAGACCACCATTATCGTAAACAGGACCGCTCACTGAAGAGATGGATATCTCGGTTGTGGCAGCAGCTGCTGCCGTTATCGAGATATCCATCTTTAAAAAAATGACGTATATATGCAGTGAGCGGTCTTTAAGTGATTAAGCTAGTGCATTGTTGGTTCACTTACCTTTTCCTTCGATTTCCCTTCTAAATGTTTTTCTTCTTTGTTTTCTTTGTCTGAATTTCTCACTTCCTGTTCCTCCTCAGAAAGCTGTTCTGGCTGACTAAACACCACTCAGATGATGGTGTGAAGTTTACTGAGGAGAAATAGGAAGTGAGAAATTCAGACAAAGAAAAAAAAAACATATAGAAGGGAAATCGAAGGAAAAGGTAAGTGAACCAACAATTCGCTAGCTTAAAGGAACCTTTTTTTAAAAAAAAAAAAATTACCTTTACAACCCCTTTAAGACTGGAAGTGAAGGGAAATCTCTTCAGGGGAATAATCTGATAAAGGTTTTCCAAAACCAAAAACATAAATAAATAAAACATTCTGGCCATACATACACTTTAAGCTACTGCAGTTTGGCTGCTTAGCAGTGAAGGCACCTACAGTGAAGAGGCCCATACTACACCTGCATACCAGCAGTTGGCAAAGTGTTACAATCTGTTCAGATGGATTTAATATAAAGCTGTCATTGCTAACCTTCATCTAAAAATTTTAGTTACCCGACTGTGATGCTAAAAGTTTGACTTTGAAAAAAACAGGGTCACTAACCTAGAACAAACATGTACATCAAGAAAGTCAGAAATATTATCAGTCAGTGACTCAAAGTATCCAAGACAAACAGTCAGCCTGGCAGCAAAGAAACTGGCATTTACAGAGGTAGAGATCAGCAATGACAGCATTATTGTTATGACACGTTTACTTTAACAAATAGCAATTTGATATTAAATACAGTTGGCTTCACTGTCTATCCCAACACAGTACAGAATATGTATCACTATTCTCTGGTCTATAAACATAAGAGTAATGACTAGTGATGAGCCGAACACCCCCGGGTTCGGTTCGCACCAGAACCCGCGAACGGACCGAAAGTTCGAACGAACATTAGAACCCTATTAAATACAATGGATGCGAACGTTCGAATTCTAAAGTGCTAATTATAACAACTATTATGCATGTTATTGTCCTAAAAAGGGTTTGGGAACCCGGGTTCTGCACCAGGGGACATGTATCAATGCAAAAAGAAGTTTTAAAAACGGTCGTTTTTCGGGAGCAGTCATTTTAATGATGCATAAAGTGAAAAAAAAAAAGTCAAATATTCCTTTAAATATCGTACCTGGGGGGTGTCTAAAGTATGCCTGTGAAGTGCCACGTGTTTCCCGTGTTTAGAACTGTCCCTGCACAAAATGACACTTCTAAAGGAAAAAAAAGCCATTTAAAACTGCTTGCGGCTTTAATGTAATGTCTGGTCCCGGTAATATGGATGAAATTCTTTAAGAAAAATGGCATAGCTACCCCATGACCCCCCCCCTACCCCAGCCCATTACCAGCCCCTTTGGGTCTTGTATGGATATTAAGGGGAACCCCGCACATAAAATAAAAAAGGCCCTATATACTCTGAACAGCCCTATACAGGCGGTGCATACAAGACAGGGACTGTAGGTTTGTTCTTATGTAGAGTCTGTTTGTAATTTTGAACAGGTACATTGTTGAAGTGTAGCTCCAGACCAAAAATCTATTTTTAAACTTTTTGGAAAACATAGGTAAGGGTTATCACCCCTGTAACATTTGTTTTGCTGTCTGTGCCCCTGTTCAGAACATTTCACCTCACTTTCCGTCCCAATGACAACTGTTTTTGAAATGTGGTGTTTTTCTTGAAACAAGGATTGCTGATAAAGCATCAGTACAGAGGAGACACCTTTCTCCCATATTTATTCTTACAGGAGAGAATTTTCCTTCCTAGTGGTAGATTTCCTCTCACTTCCTGTTGTCTTCTTGCGTTTGCAAGTAGGAGTCGTTTGTAAGTTGGATGTTTGAAAGTAGGGACCTGCCGTATATACTCTGCAGAAATAGGCCCCTTAGTTGTTGGTGTTGGCACAACACTGTAAGCACTCACAGTTACTCTTGGTTGGTGCTGGAACGCCCTGCTGTCAACTATTATATCAGGAATTTTAATTACATATAATTGTTGAACAGTGGTAGTAAAAATTGGGCCTTTGATGGTGGTGCTGGTGCCACAACACTGTAAGCCCTGACAGTTACTCTTGGTGGGTGCAGCAATGGGCCCTGCTGTGAATTATTAGATCAAGAATTGTAATTACATGCCCCTGTTGAACAGGGGCTGAAAAATTGGGCCTTAGGCACTGGTGGCACAACACTGCAACCCCTCACAGATACTGTACTTGGAGCACAGCAATGAGCCCTGTTGCAAAGTATTGCTTCAAAAATTGTAATGACACGCCCCTGTTAAACAGGGGCTGAAAAATTGGGCCTTAGGCACTGGTGGCACAACACTGCAACTCCTCACAGATACTGTACTTGGAGCACACCAATGAGCCCTGTTGCAAAGTATTGCTTCAAAAATTGTAATGACACGCCCCTGTTAAACAGGGGCTGAAAAATTGGGCCTTAGGCACTGGTGGCACAACACTGCAACTCCTCACAGATACTGTACTTGGAGCACAGCAATGAGCCCTGTTGCAAAGTATTGCTTCAAAAATTGTAATGACACGCCCCTGTTAAACAGGGGCTGAAAAATTGGGCCTTAGGCACTGGTGGCACAACACTGCAACTCCTCACAGATACTGTACTTGGAGCACACCAATGAGCCCTGTTGCAAAGTATTGCTTCAAAAATTGTAATGACACGCCCCTGTTAAACAGGGGCTGAAAAATTGGGCCTTAGGCACTGGTGGCACAACACTGCAACTCCTCACAGATACTGTACTTGGAGCACAGCAATGAGCCCTGTTGCAAAGTATTGCTTCAAAAATTGTAATTACACGCCCCTGTTAAACAGGGGCTGAAAAATTGGGCGTTAGGCACTGGTGGCGGCACCCATAAACAAAAATGATCTTACAAGCTATCATCATCAATCGTATCATTGAGGACTCGGAGGAGGAGGATAGCCAGTCAACATAACAGCACAGGCACTCAGCATCAGCATCAGTCTTGAAGGGATGTGACATGTTAAAATCAATTAGTCTGTTATATCAGCATCAGGTGTGTGGTAGCTGGTGGTGATCCAAGACTGGTTCATCTTGATGAAAGTCAGTCGATCAACCGAGTCGGTGGACAGGCGCACCCTGTGATCCGTGACAAATCCTCCAGCAGCACTGAATGTGCGTTCCGAAAGAACGCTGGATGCAGGACAGGCCAGTAGCTCAATTGCATACTGTGCAAGCTCTGGCCAGTGATCCATCCTCAAGACCCAGTAAGCCAGAGGATTTTCGGTGGGGAAGGTGTCCAAGTCTGACCTTGCCCCTAGATATTCCTGCACCATGTTTATCAGACGCTGGCGATGGTTGCTGGAACCGATCATACTTTGGGGCTGCGGACTAAAGAATTGTCTGAACGCATCGGTCAGACGGCCACCTTCCCCACCGCTCCTTCTTTGACTGGCCGAAGCCTCAGCAACTCGTTGTCCAGGACCAGGAGTTTGCAACCTCCCAGTCTCTGGGAACGCGTTGCACAGACCTTTCTGCAAGGCCTCCCGGAGTTGTCTCATCCTCTGCTCCCTCTGCGACGGTAACATAAGGTCCGCAACCTTACCCTTGTACCGTGGATCAAGGAGAGTGGCCAGCCAGTAATGGTCCCTCTCCTTGATCCGAAGAATACGAGGATCCTTCCGCAGACTTTGCAGGATCAGGGAGGCCATGCAGCGTAGGTTTGCTGAGGCATTCGCTCCGGAGTCCTCTGGGTCACTAAGGACGACATGATCCGCAGCCACCTCCTCCCAGCCACGTACAAGTCCACTGGTTTCTTGGGACTGTAAATCATCCCTAAAAGACTGCTGCTGATGATGCTGAGTGCCAGCCTCCACCTCCATGCTGACACAATCCTCCTCCTCCTCCTCCTCCTCCTCCTCCTCCTCCTCCTCCTCTTCCTGTGCGATGGGTGGGACAGAAGGAACACTGTCTGGGTAAAGGGGGCCTTGAGAGGCAAGGAAGTCCTCCTCTTCCTGCCTCTGTTCTGCCTCAAGTGCCCTGTCCATTATTCCACGCAGCGTGTGCTCCAACAGGTGGACAAGAGGTACAGTGTCACTGATGCATGCACTGTCACTGCTCACCATCCTCGTGGCCTCCTCAAATGGTGCCAGGACAGTGCATGCATCCCTGATCATGCCCCACTGGCGTGGAGAAAAAAAACCAAGCTCCCCTGACCCTGTCCTGGTGCCGTAGTCGCACAGGTACTCATTGATGGCCCTCTGCTGCGTGTGCAGCCGCTGCAGCATGGCCAACGTTGAGTTCCACCTGGTGGGCATGTCACATATAAGGCGGTTCTTGGGCAGGTTCAACTCCTTTTGCAGCTCAGCCAGGCGAGCACTGGCATTATAAGATCTGCGGAAATGCACACAGACTTTCCTGGCCTGCCTCAGGACATCCTGTAAGCCCGGGTACCTGCCCAAGAAGCGCTGCACCACCAGGTTAAGGACGTGAGCCACACAGGGCACATGGGTCAGTTGTCCCTGTCGGAGGGCGGAGAGGAGGTTGGTGCCATTGTCGCAAACCACCATTCCTGGCTTAAGCTGGCGTGGCGTCAACCACCTCTCGGCCTGGCCCTGCAGAGCAGACAGGACCTCTGCCCCAGTGTGGCTTCTGTCCCCCAAACACACCAGCGCAAGCACGGCATGGCATCTTTTTGCCTGCGTACTTGCGTAGCCCCGTGAACGGCTACGGAGCACCGCTGGTTCATAGGACAAACCACAGGAAGAGGCCATGGAGGAAGAAGAAGAGGAGGGGGTGGAGGAGAGAGGTGTGTCACAACCAGTAGTAGCATTTTGGAGGCGTGGCAGTGGGACAACCTCCAACACTACTGCACCTTGTCCTGAATCCTTCCCAGCTGCCAAAAGAGTGACCCAATGGGCCGTGAAAGAAAGGTAACGTCCCTGTCCATGCCTGCTGGACCATGAGTCAGCGGTAATATGCACCTTACCGCTGACCGCCCTGTCCAGCGAGGCCAAGACATTGCCTTCCACATGCCGGTAGAGAGCCGGAATAGCCTTCCGTGAGAAAAAGTGGCGTTTGGGAACCTGCCACTGAGGAACTGCACATTGCACAAACTCACGGAAGGGGGCCGAGTCTACCAACTGAAAAGGCAGCAGTTGAAGCGCTAGCAATTTAGCCAAGCTAGCATTCAACCGCTGGGCATGTGGATGGCTGGGAGTGAACTTCTTTCGACGGTCCAGCAGCTGGGGCAGGGAAATTTGCCTGCTAGAATCGGACGTCGGTGTACTGCTAGCAGAGTGGGCGCAAGTACTTGGCTGTGACACACCTAATTCTACACCTTCATTCCTCTCAGTGCATGTTTCAGAGAGGACTGAAGTTATAGTGGGGTTGGAGATCCCAGCTGATGCGGTGCAAGGAGAGGTCCGCTTTGTTCTTTGGTGTGGGTCTTTGAGGTAGGCTTGCCAACGAGCTGCATGGCAGGTCAACATATGTCTGGTCAGGCATGTGGTACCCAAGCGGCTGATGTTTTGGCCACGCGATATACGCTTGAGACATATGTTGCAAACAGCAGCTGTGCGATCTGATGCACTAGCCTCAAAAAAGGCCCACACCAAAGAACTTTTTGAATGACGGGCAGAGGCAGCGCCCTGCACAGGCGGAGCTCTGCGGTGTGATTCCGTCGGTGTACTGCCCTTACGCTGGCCACCAAAGGGCATCCTGCCTCGTTGGAGATGTGCCTCCTCCTCATCCTCCTCCTCCTCCTCTCTCCTATTAGGCACCCACGTGGAGTCAGTGACCTCATCATCCCCTCCCTCCTCATCACTGGAGCCAATCTGGCAGTATGCTGCAGCTGCTGGAACATGACTGCCAGATTGGTGTCCTTCTTGAGCATCCCCTCTGTCTGCTCTCACGCTACTGCCTTCCTCTAGCTGGGTTTCATCATCAGACCCTTCGAAACGCTGGGCATCCTCCTGGAGCATGTACCCAACACTGTGCTGAAACAGTTCGGGGGACTCCTCAGGAGGAGGACATGGTGGGTCTAGGGAAGGAGTGACTGATGATTTGTCTGACATTGATACCAGGGAAGACGACGCTTTGGCAGCTGCTTTTCCAGTACCCTGAGCCTGGGTGAGAGAGGATGAGGAGGAGGAGGAGGGCTTGGTCATCCACTCTACCAAGTCTTCGGCATGATGTGGCTCAACATGTCCAGCTGCCGAAAAGAAGGACAAGCGTGTCCCATGGCCATGTGCTGATGACAATGCACCGCGTCCACGACCAGCACTGTTGCCCCCAGACACAGAGCCTGCTTGCCCTCTTTTATTGCCTCCTGACTGTCTGCCTCTCCTTGTTTGCCTTCCAGACATTCTAATAGATGGCCTGCAGGGAGATGGGAAAAAAGCAATAAGGGCTACCTTCAGGTGTCCTTCTCTGTCCCTTGAAACAAGGACTTTCACAGTGAAAGAAACTGACACTCTCCCTACCTACAGTTTTCTGTCCCTAGAAAAAATGTTTTTTTTAATCACAATATAGCACAAGGACAATTCACTCACTGTCCTTACAGGTCCCTGGAAACAAGGACTTGCAGAGTGAAATAAACTGACACTCTCCCTACCTACAGTTTTCTGTCCCTAGAATAAATGTTTTTTTTAAGCACACTATAGCACAAGGACAATTCACTCACTGTCCTTACAGGTCCCTGGAAACAAGGACTTGCAGAGTGAAAGAAAAAAAACACTCTCCCTACCTACAGTTTTCTGTCCCTAGAAAAAATGTTTTTTTTAATCACAATATAGCACAAGGACAATTCACTCACTGTCCTTACAGGTCCCTGGAAACAAGGGCTTGCAGAGTGAAAGAAAAAAAACACTCTCCCTACCTACAGTTTTCTGTCCCTAGAAAAAATGTTTTTTTTAATCACAATATAACACAAGGACAATTCACTCACTGTCCTTCCAGGTCCCTGGAAACAAGGACTTGCAGAGTGAAATAAACTGACACTCTCCCTACCTACAGTTTTCTGTCCCTAGAATAAATGTTTTTTTTAAGCACAATATAGCACAAGGACAATTCACTCACTGTCCTTACAGGTCCCTGGAAACAAGGACTTGCAGAGTGAAAGAAAAAAAACACTCTCCCTACCTACAGTTTTCTGTCCCTAGAAAAAATGTTTTTTTTAATCACAATATAGCACAAGGACAATTCACTCACTGTCCTTACAGGTCCCTGGAAACAAGGACTTGCAGAGTGAAAGAAAAAAAACACTCTCCCTACCTACAGTTTTCTGTCCCTAGAAAAAATGTTTTTTTTAATCACAATATAACACAAGGACAATTCACTCACTGTCCTTCCAGGTCCCTGGAAACAAGGACTTGCAGAGTGAAATAAACTGACACTCTCCCTACCTACAGTTTTCTGTCCCTAGAATAAATGTTTTTTTTAAGCACAATATAGCACAAGGACAATTCACTCACTGTCCTTACAGGTCCCTGGAAACAAGGACTTGCAGAGTGAAAGAAAAAAAACACTCTCCCTACCTACAGTTTTCTGTCCCTAGAAAAAATGTTTTTTTTAATCACAATATAGCACAAGGACAATTCACTCACTGTCCTTCCAGGTCCCTGGAAACAAGGACTTGCAGAGTGAAATAAACTGACACTCTCCCTACCTACAGTTTTCTGTCCCTAGAATAAATGTTTTTTTTAAGCACAATATAGCACAAGGACAATTCACTCACTGTCCTTCCAGGTCCCTGGAAACAAGGACTTGCAGAGTGAAAGAAAAAAAACACTCTCCCTACCTACAGTTTTCTGTCCCTAGAAAAAATGTTTTTTTTAATCACAATATAGCACAAGGACAATTCACTCACTGTCCTTACAGGTCCCTGGAAACAAGGACTTGCAGAGTGAAATAAACTGACACTCTCCCTACCTACAGTTTTCTGTCCCTAGAATAAATGTTTTTTTTAAGCACAATATAGCACAAGGACAATTCACTCACTGTCCTTACAGGTCCCTGGAAACAAGGACTTGCAGAGTGAAAGAAAAAAAACACTCTCCCTACCTACAGTTTTCTGTCCCTAGAAAAAATGTTTTTTTTAATCACAATATAGCACAAGGACAATTCACTCACTGTCCTTACAGGTCCCTGGAAACAAGGACTTGCAGAGTGAAAGAAACTGACACTGTCCCTACCTACAGTTTTCTGTCCCTAGAATAAATGTTTTTTTTAAGCACAATATAGCACAAGGAGAATTCACTCACTGTCCTTCCAGGTCCCTGGAAACAAGGACTTGCAGAGTGAAATAAACTGACACTCTCCCTACCTACAGTTTTCTGTCCCTAGAATAAATGTTTTTTTTAAGCACAATATAGCACAAGGACAATTCACTCACTGTCCTTACAGGTCCCTGGAAACAAGGACTTGCAGAGTGAAAGAAACTGACACTCTCCCTACCTACAGTTTTCTGTCCCTAGAATAAATGTTTTTTTAAGCACAATATAGCACAAGGACAATTCACTCACTGTCCTTCCAGGTCCCTGGAAACAAGGACTTGCAGAGTGAAAGAAACTGACACTGTCCCTACCTACAGTTTTCTGTCCCTAGAATAAATGTTTTTTTTTAAGCACACTATAGCACAAGCACAAAACACACTGACACTCTCCCTACCTATCCTTCTCTTTCCCTAAACTAAAGGAATCCAGGTTAAGCAAGAAAGAAATAACAGTCACTGTCCCTGCCTATGCTGCTCTATCCCTGCTCCGGAACACACTACACTAGGCCGCCGTGCTGGCGGCCTTTTATAGTGTGGGGCGTGTACTAAACACCCTCAGCAATAATTGGCCACAGGCATCCTGCCTGTGGCCAATCATTGCTCTCCTCGCTGCCGGCGCTGTGATTGGCCAAGCATGCGGGGTCACAGTGCATGCTTGGCCAATCACAGCGCCTGGATGACACTGCGATGGCGTAGTGCATTGTGGGCCGTTCGCGTCACTCGAATTTGGCGCGAACGGCCCAAATCGTTCGATCTTCGTCGAACGATCGAACAGCCGATGTTCGAGTCGAACGTATGTTCGACTCGAACACGAAGCTCATCCCTAGTAATGACCTTTAGGCCTCATGCCCACAGATGTTTTTACAGCCGCGTTTTTGAGCGTTTTTTACAGCTTAAAAACGCCTGTCCATGTTAGTCTATAGCTTCATGCCCACCTAGATGTTTTTGAGCTGCAAATAGCATAGGCGTTTTTAAGCTGTAAAAAAAACCCAGGACCAGTGCGTTCCTCAGCGTCGGCGTTAGGCATAAAAAAAACGCGAAGCGTCAAAAAACACGCAAAAACGCCGCGATTGCGTTTTTAAGCTCCGACGTTTTTTTTTTTTTGTTTTTTTTTCGAAAAAAAAAAATAAAATAAAAAATTATACAATAACATGGACAGGCGTTTTTAAGCTGTAAAAAACGTGGCTGTAAAAACGTCCGTGGGCATGAGGCCTTAAAATGAAACAAGTAGTGTTTTTGAAAGGTAATTTTCCTATAATAAAGTGCTAAAAGTAATGCAATTCCCATTCAGGCCAATGTTTTTATTTATTTTCAGCTCACCAAGAGGGAGGCGAATGTTCATTATGTATTATATGTGACAAGAAAAGGCTACGGTTTACCTGCTTTGTCTGGAGTTTAAAGACATCTCAATATGACACGTTGCATCCAAAGAAACAGAGCAACGCAATTCACCTCAAACCCTGCACTGCCATGTGTACCACTCAATCAAAGTCAATGGGACTTTCCAAATGCACGCCTAACACAGGAAAACAACACCTATCGACATGAACCCTTAAGCCTGGTACACACGATCGGATTTTCCGCAGACAAAGCGTAAGACTTTTGTCTAAAGGGCGTTGGCCAGGAACTTGTCTTGCATACAAACGGCACACAAGTGTCGGCCAACAAACACAAACGTAGTGACGTGCTACGTGAAATTTCAGCTCTTGAGCGCCACCCTTTGGGCACCTTCTGCTAATGTCGTGTTTGGGGAGCATTGATTCCGTGCATGCGTGTTTGTACTTTGGACTTTTGTCTGACGGACTTGTGTACACACGATAGGAAAATCTGACAACAGACCGTTGTTCTTTGGAAAATTTATAAGCCTGCCATCCAACATTTGTCGGCGGAAAGTTGGACAACAATTGTCTGATGGAGCGTACAAACAGTTGGATTTTAGGCCAACAGTCTGTCATCACACAATTCCGATCGTGTGTACGAGGCTTTAGTCTTAAAGCAGTGGAGAGAGATCTACTATTGCATATAGAGAACTATTGTGTATTGTGCCTGTTAGCAGCATTAAAGATACCCTGTCATCAATTTTAAAAATTGCACAAAAAAATGTAGTATCTTAAATGTTTCCTTGGCGCATTTATCCATTCCATAAACAATGTTTTTATTCATTTGCAATGCCCTTCTGAACTTGCTAGGGAATTAACACTCTACAAAGAGTCCAAATGTATTTATTAGGCCGGGTTCACACTGGGGCGACAAACGCTCCGACATTGGGAGATCATGTCGCATGATGTGTGAAAATCAATGTTTCCCTATGGGAGCCGTCTTAACTGGTCCGACACATGTCGGTCCGACTTTGAAAATGCTCCCTGTACTACTTTGGTCCGACTTAGATCCTACTTCAGCCAATTGACTATCATTGAAGTCGGATCAAAGTCGGACTGCAGTCTTGCATGATCCGACTTTGGCATGTGACTTGTGCTCTGCTGATCTTGAGGGGGAACTCCACGCCAAATTTTAAATAAAAAACCGGCATGGGTTCCCCCTCCAAGAGCATACCAGGCCCTTGGGTCTGGTATGGATTTTAAGGGGAACCCCTACGCCGAAAAAACGGCGTGGAGGTTCCCCCCAAAATCCAAACCAGACCCTTATCCGAGCACGCAACCTGTCAGGCCGCAGGGGAAGCGGGGGGGGACGAGAGAGCGGCCCCCTCCCCCCTGAACCGTACCAGGCTGCATGCCCTCAACATGGTGGGGTTTGGTGCTTTGGGGCAGGGGGGCGACCTGCGGCCCCCCCACCCCAAAGCACCCTGTCCCCATGTTGATGAGGACAGGGCCTCTTCCCGACAACCCTGGCCATTGGTTGTCAGGGTCTGCGGGCGGGGGGGCTTATCGGAATCCGGGAGCCCCCCTTTAATAAGGGGGCCCCCAGATCTCGCCCCCCCACCCTATGTGAATGAGTATGGGGTACATCGTACCCCTACCCATTCACCTGGTGGAAAAAAATGTCAATAAAAAAACACACACAGCTTTTGAAAGTAATTTATTACACAGCTCCGGGGGTCTTCTTCCGACTTCGGGGGTTTCCGGTGTCGTCTCCGCGCTCTCCGGTTCTTTCTTCCTTCTGCCGGACCTCTGCTATCTTCTTCCAGCTCTTTTGCTAGCGGGGCCCGGTCTTCTCCGTCGCCTTCTTCTTCTCTCGCTCTCTGGTTCTTCTCCTGCTCTCCGGTTCTTTCTTCCTTCTGCTGGGCCTCCGCCATCTTCTTCCAGCTCTTTTGCTAGCGGGGCCCGGTCTTCTCCGTCGCCTTCTTCTTCTCTCGCTCTCTGGTTCTTCTCCTGCTCTCCGGTTCTTTCTTCCTTCTGCTGGGCCTCCGCCATCTTCTTCCAGCTCTTTTGCTAGCGGGGCCCGGTCTTCTCCGTCGCCTTCTTCTTCTCTCGCTCTCTGGTTCTTCTCCTGCTCTCCGGTTCTTTCTTCCTTCTGCTGGGCCTCCGCCATCTTCTTCCAGCTCTTTTGCTAGCGGGGCCCGGTCTTCTCCGTCGCCTTCTTCTTCTCTCGCTCTCTGGTTCTTCTCCTGCTCTCCGGTTCTTTCTTCCTTCTGCTGGGCCTCCGCCATCTTCTTCCAGCTCTTTTGCTAGCGGGGCCCGGTCTTCTCCGTCGCCTTCTTCTTCTCTCGCTCTCCGGTTCTTCTCTCGCTCTCTGGTTCTTTCTTCCTTCTGCCGGGCCTCTGCTATCTTCTTCCAGCTCTTTTGCTAGCGGGGCCCGGTCTTCTCCGTCGCCTTCTTCTTCTCTCGCTCTCCGGTTCTTCTCCTGCTCTCCGGTTCTTCTCTCGCTCTCCGGTTCTTTCTTCCTTCTGCCGGGCCTCCGCTATCTTCTTCCAGCTCTTTTGCTAGCGGGGCCCGGTCTTCTCCGTCGCCTTCTTCCCTCTTCTCCTCTTTGATGTTGACACGTCGCTTCCTCCTGCTGTAATGCTGGGTGTGCGGTGCTCTGCGATTTATATAGGCCTCTCATGACGTCACAGTCACAAGCTCTGGGTGGCCCCGGAGCATGTGACTGTGACGTCATGGGAGCATGTGACTGTGATGTCATGAGAAGCCTATATAAATCGTTGCGGAGCGAACACCCAGCATTACAGCGGGAGGAAGCGACGTGTCAACATCGAGGAGGAGAAGAGGGAAGAAGATGTCGACGGCGATGGGAAGACCGGCCCCTCCACTAGCAAAAGAGCTGGAAGAAGATAGTGGAGGGGCCGGCAAAAGGACAACGGAGAGCCGGACGAGACGACGGGAAGACCGGGCCTCTCCGCTAGCAAAAGAGCTGGAAGAAGATAGCGGAGGCCCAGCAGAAGGAAGAAAGAACCGGAGAGCGTGGAGACGACACCGGAGACCCCCGAAGTCGAAAGAGACCCCCGGAGTCGGAAGAAGACCCCCAGAGCTGTGTAATAAATTACTTTAAAAAGCTGTGTGTGTTTTTTTATTGACATTTTTTTCCACCAGGTGAATGGGTAGGGATACAATGTATCCCATACTCATTCACATAGGGTGGCAGGCCGGGATCTGGGGGCCCCCTTATTAACGGGGGGCTCCCGGATTCCGATAAGCCCCCCGCCCGCAGACCCAGACAACCAATGGCCAGGGTTGTCGGGAAGAAGCCCTGTCCTCATCAACATGGGGACAGGGTGCTTTGGGGTGGGGGGGCGCAGGTCGCCCCCCTGCCCCAGAGCACCAAACCACCCATGTTGAGGGCATGCGGCCTGGTACGGTTCAGGAGGGAGGGGGGCGCTCTCTCGACTTCACCTGCGGCCTGCCAGGTTGCGTGCTCAGATAAGGGTCTGGTTTGGATTTTGGGGGGACCCCCACGCCGTTTTTTCGGCGTAGGGGTTCCCCTTAAAATCCATACCAGACCCAAGGGCCTGGTATGCTCCTGGAGGGGGAACTCATGCCGGTTTTTTACTTAAAATTTGTCGTGGAGTTCCCCCTCAAGATTCATACCAAACACAGTGCCTGGTATTGGCGGGGATCCAAGTCGGATCCCCGCAGTGGCGTCACTAGGGTTGGTGTCACCCGGTGCGAAAAAAAATGGCGTCACCCCCCAACAACTATAGTCCCCCCTCAGTACAGACCCCCCTCCACTAACTACAGACCCCACTCCCACAGTATAGATCCCCTCCCTCAGTACAAACCCGCTCCACTAAGTACAGACTCCCCGCCATCAATATAGACCCGCCTCCCTCAGTATGAACCTCCCCTCAGTACAGACACCCCCACCTCAGTGCAGACCCCCCCTCAGTTACAGACCCCCCTCGTACAGACACCCCCCTCAGTACAGACACCCCCCTCAGTAACAGACCCTCCTCAGTAACATACACCCCCCTCAGTTACAGACCCTCCCCCTCAGTACCAGACCCCCCCTCAGTACAGACACCCCCTCAGTACAGACACCCCCTCAGTACAGACACCCCCCTCAGTACAGACACCCCCTTCAGTACCAGACCCCCCTCAGTACAGACACCCCCCTCAGTACAGACACCCCCCTCATTTACAGCCCCCCCTGGTGCAAACTCCCCCTTGTGCAGACCCTAGCAGTACAGACACTCCCTCCCCCCATCAGTAAAGATGCCCCCCTTACCTTACAGACCTCAGAACAGAGCGGCAGATACACACAGCGGTGTGTCTCTCGAGCAACACGGGCCCCTCCTCCTCCTCTGTGGATGTAAACAGAGAGGAGGCAGAGGGGGCGGCGGCTTCCTTCCGCTCCGCTGAGGGACACAGCCGCAGCGTGAGCCTAAGGCACAGGGCAGTGGGCGGGCGATGTCAGTGTGGTGCCGCTGCGCTACCCACGGGTGTCACCCCTCTGGTGGGTGTCACCCGGGTGTGGCCCGCCCCCCCCCCGCACCTGGCTAGCAACGCTAGTGGATCCCCGTTCATTGAAAGTCGGACATATGTCGGCTTCATGTCGCAGGGCAAAGTCGGATCCAAAGTAGGATGGCTGTCGTGTCGCACAAGTGTGAACCCAGCCTTAGTCTACACTAAAAAACGGCCAATGCATTTCAGGGGTCAGAAAAACCTCTCCTTTGTCAGGGCTTCAGTTAAGATAAGAACCTTGAATGGACTCAAAATAGAACTTTCCTGTGTGAATCTGTGCAGGAACCTAACTGCTGGATCAGAAGAGTTACTGGCCAGCAGTATCTGCGTGAGCAATCAAAAGCTTGATTGCTCATGCAGATACTGCTGGACAGTAATTCTCCTGATTAGGGATGAGCTTCGTGTTCGAGTCGAACATACGTTCGACTCGAACATCGGCTGTTCGATCGTTCGACGAAGATCGAACGATTTGGGCCGTTCGCGCCAAATTCGAGTGACGCGAACGGCCCACAATGCACTACGCCATCGCAGTGTCATCCAGGCGCTGTGATTGGCCAAGCATGCACTGTGACCCCGCATGCTTGGCCAATCACAGCGCCGGCAGCGAGGAGAGCAATGATTGGCCACAGGCAGGATGCCTGTGGCCAATTATTGCTGAGGGTGTTTAGTACACGCCCCACACTATAAAAGGCCGCCAGCACGGCGGCCTAGTGTAGTGTGTTCCGGAGCAGGGATAGAGCAGCATAGGCAGGGACAGTGACTGTTATTTCTTTCTTGCTTAACCTGGATTCCTTTAGTTTAGGGAAAGAGAAGGATAGGTAGGGAGAGTGTCAGTGTGTTTTGTGCTTGTGCTATAGTGTGCTTAAAAAAAACATTTATTCTAGGGACAGAAAACTGTAGGTAGGGACAGTGTCAGTTTCTTTCACTCTGCAAGTCCTTGTTTCCAGGGACCTGGAAGGACAGTGAGTGAATTGTCCTTGTGCTATATTGTGCTTAAAAAAACATTTATTCTAGGGACAGAAAACTGTAGGTAGGGAGAGTGTCAGTTTCTTTCACTCTGCAAGTCCTTGTTTCCAGGGACCTGTAAGGACAGTGAGTGAATTGTCCTTGTGCTATATTGTGATTAAAAAAAACATTTTTTCTAGGGACAGAAAACTGTAGGTAGGGAGAGTGTTTTTTTTCTTTCACTCTGCAAGTCCTTGTTTCCAGGGACCTGGAAGGACAGTGAGTGAATTGTCCTTGTGCTATATTGTGCTTAAAAAAAAACATTTTTTCTAGGGACAGAAAACTGTAGGTAGGGAGAGTGTTTATTTTCTTTCACTCTGCAAGTCCTTGTTTCCAGGGACCTCTAAGGACAGTGAGTGAATTGTCCTTGTGCTATATTGTGCTTAAAAAAAACATTTATTCTAGGGACAGAAAACTGTAGGTAGGGAGAGTGTCAGTTTATTTCACTCTGCAAGTCCTTGTTTCCAGGGACCTGGAAGGACAGTGAGTGAATTGTCCTTGTGCTATATTGTGATTAAAAAAAACATTTTTTCTAGGGACAGAAAACTGTAGGTAGGGAGAGTGTTTTTTTTCTTTCACTCTGCAAGTCCTTGTTTCCAGGGACCTGTAAGGACAGTGAGTGAATTGTCCTTGTGCTATATTGTGCTTAAAAAAAACATTTATTCTAGGGACAGAAAACTGTAGGTAGGGAGAGTGTCAGTTTATTTCACTCTGCAAGTCCTTGTTTCCAGGGACCTGTAAGGACAGTGAGTGAATTGTCCTTGTGCTATATTGTGATTAAAAAAAACATTTTTTCTAGGGACAGAAAACTGTAGGTAGGGAGAGTGTTTTTTTTCTTTCACTCTGCAAGTCCTTGTTTCCAGGGACCTGGAAGGACAGTGAGTGAATTCTCCTTGTGCTATATTGTGATTAAAAAAAAACATTTTTTCTAGGGACAGAAAACTGTAGGTAGGGAGAGTGTTTTTTTTCTTTCACTCTGCAAGTCCTTGTTTCCAGGGACCTGTAAGGACAGTGAGTGAATTGTCCTTGTGCTATAGTGTGCTTAAAAAAAACATTTATTCTAGGGACAGAAAACTGTAGGTAGGGACAGTGTCAGTTTCTTTCACTCTGCAAGTCCTTGTTTCCAGGGACCTGGAAGGACAGTGAGTGAATTGTCCTTGTGCTATATTGTGATTAAAAAAAACATTTTTTCTAGGGACAGAAAACTGTAGGTAGGGAGAGTGTTTTTTTTCTTTCACTCTGCAAGTCCTTGTTTCCAGGGACCTGTAAGGACAGTGAGTGAATTGTCCTTGTGCTATATTGTGATTAAAAAAAACATTTTTTCTAGGGACAGAAAACTGTAGGTAGGGAGAGTGTTTTTTTTCTTTCACTCTGCAAGTCCTTGTTTCCAGGGACCTGTAAGGACAGTGAGTGAATTGTCCTTGTGCTATATTGTGCTTAAAAAAAACATTTATTCTAGGGACAGAAAACTGTAGGTAGGGAGAGTGTCAGTTTATTTCACTCTGCAAGTCCTTGTTTCCAGGGACCTGGAAGGACAGTGAGTGAATTGTCCTTGTGCTATATTGTGATTAAAAAAAACATTTTTTTCTAGGGACAGAAAACTGTAGGTAGGGAGAGTGTTTTTTTTCTTTCACTCTGCAAGTCCTTGTTTCCAGGGACCTGTAAGGACAGTGAGTGAATTGTCCTTGTGCTATATTGTGCTTAAAAAAAACATTTATTCTAGGGACAGAAAACTGTAGGTAGGGAGAGTGTCAGTTTATTTCACTCTGCAAGTCCTTGTTTCCAGGGACCTGTAAGGACAGTGAGTGAATTGTCCTTGTGCTATATTGTGATTAAAAAAAACATTTTTTCTAGGGACAGAAAACTGTAGGTAGGGAGAGTGTTTTTTTTCTTTCACTCTGCAAGTCCTTGTTTCCAGGGACCTGTAAGGACAGTGAGTGAATTGTCCTTGTGCTATATTGTGATTAAAAAAAACATTTTTTCTAGGGACAGAAAACTGTAGGTAGGGAGAGTGTTTTTTTTCTTTCACTCTGCAAGTCCTTGTTTCCAGGGACCTGTAAGGACAGTGAGTGAATTGTCCTTGTGCTATAGTGTGCTTAAAAAAAACATTTATTCTAGGGACAGAAAACTGTAGGTAGGGACAGTGTCAGTTTCTTTCACTCTGCAAGTCCTTGTTTCCAGGGACCTGGAAGGACAGTGAGTGAATTGTCCTTGTGCTATATTGTGATTAAAAAAAACATTTTTTCTACGGACAGAAAACTGTAGGTAGGGAGAGTGTCAGTTTATTTCACTCTGCAAGTCCTTGTTTCCAGGGACCTGTAAGGACAGTGAGTGAATTGTCCTTGTGCTATATTGTGATTAAAAAAAACATTTTTTCTAGGGACAGAAAACTGTAGGTAGGGAGAGTGTTTTTTTTCTTTCACTCTGCAAGTCCTTGTTTCCAGGGACCTGTAAGGACAGTGAGTGAATTGTCCTTGTGCTATATTGTGCTTAAAAAAATATTTTTTCTAGGGACAGAAAACTGTAGGTAGGGAGAGTGTCAGTTTCTTTCACTGTGAAAGTCCTTGTTTCAAGGGACAGAGAAGGACACCTGAAGGTAGCCCTTATTGCTTTTTTCCCATCTCCCTGCAGGCCATCTATTAGAATGTCTGGAAGGCAAACAAGGAGAGGCAGACAGTCAGGAGGCAATAAAAGAGGGCAAGCAGGCTCTGTGTCTGGGGGCAACAGTGCTGGTCGTGGACGCGGTGCATTGTCATCAGCACATGGCCATGGGACACGCTTGTCCTTCTTTTCGGCAGCTGGACATGTTGAGCCACATCATGCCGAAGACTTGGTAGAGTGGATGACCAAGCCCTCCTCCTCCTCCTCATCCTCTCTCACCCAGGCTCAGGGTACTGGAAAAGCAGCTGCCAAAGCGTCGTCTTCCCTGGTATCAATGTCAGACAAATCATCAGTCACTCCTTCCCTAGACCCACCATGTCCTCCTCCTGAGGAGTCCCCCGAACTGTTTCAGCACAGTGTTGGGTACATGCTCCAGGAGGATGCCCAGCGTTTCGAAGGGTCTGATGATGAAACCCAGCTAGAGGAAGGCAGTAGCGTGAGAGCAGACAGAGGGGATGCTCAAGAAGGACACCAATCTGGCAGTCATGTTCCAGCAGCTGCAGCATACTGCCAGATTGGCTCCAGTGATGAGGAGGGAGGGGATGATGAGGTCACTGACTCCACGTGGGTGCCTAATAGGAGAGAGGAGGAGGAGGAGGATGAGGAGGAGGCACATCTACAACGAGGCAGGATGCCCTTTGGTGGCCAGCGTAAGGGCAGTACACCGACGGAATCACACCGCAGAGCTCCGCCTGTGCAGGGCGCTGCCTCTGCCCGTCATTCAAAAAGTTCTTTGGTGTGGGCCTTTTTTGAGGCTAGTGCATCAGATCGCACAGCTGCTGTTTGCAACATATGTCTCAAGCGTATATCGCGTGGCCAAAACATCAGCCGCTTGGGTACCACATGCCTGACCAGACATATGTTGACCTGCCATGCAGCTCGTTGGCAAGCCTACCTCAAAGACCCACACCAAAGAACAAAGCGGACCTCTCCTTGCACCGCATCAGCTGGGATCTCCAACCCCACTATAACTTCAGTCCTCTCTGAAACATGCACTGAGAGGAATGAAGGTGTAGAATTAGGTGTGTCACAGCCAAGTACTTGCGGCCACTCTGCTAGCAGTACACCGACGTCCGATTCTAGCAGGCAAATTTCCCTGCCCCAGCTGCTGGACCGTCGAAAGAAGTTCACTCCCAGCCATCCACATGCCCAGCGGTTGAATGCTAGCTTGGCTAAATTGCTAGCGCTTCAACTGCTGCCTTTTCAGTTGGTAGACTCGGCCCCCTTCCGTGAGTTTGTGCAATGTGCGGTTCCTCAGTGGCAGGTTCCCAAACGCCACTTTTTCTCACGGAAGGCTATTCCGGCTCTCTACCGGCATGTGGAAGGCAATGTCTTGGCCTCGCTGGACAGGGCGGTCAGCGGTAAGGTGCATATTACCGCTGACTCATGGTCCAGCAGGCATGGACAGGGACGTTACCTTTCTTTCACGGCCCATTGGGTCACTCTTTTGGCAGCTGGGAAGGATTCAGGACAAGGTGCAGTAGTGTTGGAGGTTGTCCCACCGCCACGCCTCCAAAATGCTACTACTGGTTGTGACACACCTCTCTCCTCCACCCCCTCCTCTTCTTCTTCCTCCATGGCCTCTTCCTGTGGTTTGTCCTATGAACCAGCGGTGCTCCGTAGCCGTTCACGGGGCTACGCAAGTACGCAGGCAAAAAGATGCCATGCCGTGCTTGCGCTGGTGTGTTTGGGGGACAGAAGCCACACTGGGGCAGAGGTCCTGTCTGCTCTGCAGGGCCAGGCCGAGAGGTGGTTGACGCCACGCCAGCTTAAGCCAGGAATGGTGGTTTGCGACAATGGCACCAACCTCCTCTCTGCCCTCCGACAGGGACAACTGACCCATGTGCCCTGTGTGGCTCACGTCCTTAACCTGGTGGTGCAGCGCTTCTTGGGCAGGTACCCGGGCTTACAGGATGTCCTGAGGCAGGCCAGGAAAGTCTGTGTGCATTTCCGCAGATCTTATAATGCCAGTGCTCGCCTGGCTGAGCTGCAAAAGGAGTTGAACCTGCCCAAGAACCGCCTTATATGTGACATGCCCACCAGGTGGAACTCAACGTTGGCCATGCTGCAGCGGCTGCACACGCAGCAGAGGGCCATCAATGAGTACCTGTGCGACTACGGCACCAGGACAGGGTCAGGGGAGCTTGGTTTTTTTTCTCCACGCCAGTGGGGCATGATCAGGGATGCATGCACTGTCCTGGCACCATTTGAGGAGGCCACGAGGATGGTGAGCAGTGACAGTGCATGCATCAGTGACACTGTACCTCTTGTCCACCTGTTGGAGCACACGCTGCGTGGAATAATGGACAGGGCACTTGAGGCAGAACAGAGGCAGGAAGAGGAGGACTTCCTTGCCTCTCAAGGCCCCCTTTACCCAGACAGTGTT
The DNA here is from genome assembly GCA_029206835.1 of Rana muscosa. Lineage (NCBI taxonomy): Eukaryota > Metazoa > Chordata > Amphibia > Anura > Ranidae > Rana > Rana muscosa. Next base: position 847,152,087 of record CM055121.1, read on the forward strand.
CCTTCTGTCCCACCCATCGCACAGGAAGAGGAGGAGGAGGAGGAGGATTGTGTCAGCATGGAGGTGGAGGCTGGCACTCAGCATCATCAGCAGCAGTCTTTTAGGGATGATTTACAGTCCCAAGAAACCAGTGGACTTGTACGTGGCTGGGAGGAGGTGGCTGCGGATCATGTCGTCCTTAGTGACCCAGAGGACTCCGGAGCGAATGCCTCAGCAAACCTACGCTGCATGGCCTCCCTGATCCTGCAAAGTCTGCGGAAGGATCCTCGTATTCTTCGGATCAAGGAGAGGGACCATTACTGGCTGGCCACTCTCCTTGATCCACGGTACAAGGGTAAGGTTGCGGACCTTATGTTACCGTCGCAGAGGGAGCAGAGGATGAGACAACTCCGGGAGGCCTTGCAGAAAGGTCTGTGCAACGCGTTCCCAGAGACTGGGAGGTTGCAAACTCCTGGTCCTGGACAACGAGTTGCTGAGGCTTCGGCCAGTCAAAAAAGGAGCGGTGGGGAAGGTGGCCGTCTGACCGATGCGTTCAGACAATTCTTTAGTCCGCAGCCCCAAAGTATGATCGGTTCCAGCAACCATCGCCAGCGTCTGATAAACATGGTGCAGGAATATCTAGGGGCAAGGTCAGACTTGGACACCTTCCCCACCGAAAATCCTCTGGCTTACTGGGTCTTGAGGATGGATCACTGGCCAGAGCTTGCACAGTATGCAATTGAGCTACTGGCCTGTCCTGCATCCAGCGTTCTTTCGGAACGCACATTCAGTGCTGCTGGAGGATTTGTCACGGATCACAGGGTGCGCCTGTCCACCGACTCGGTTGATCGACTGACTTTCATCAAGATGAACCAGTCTTGGATCACCACCAGCTACCACACACCTGATGCTGATATAACAGACTAATTGATTTTAACATGTCACATCCCTTCAAGACTGATGCTGATGCTGAGTGCCTGTGCTGTTATGTTGACTGGCTATCCTCCTCCTCCGAGTCCTCAATGATACGATTGATGATGATAGCTTGTAAGATCATTTTTGTTTATGGGTGCCGCCACCAGTGCCTAACGCCCAATTTTTCAGCCCCTGTTTAACAGGGGCGTGTAATTACAATTTTTGAAGCAATACTTTGCAACAGGGCTCATTGCTGTGCTCCAAGTACAGTATCTGTGAGGAGTTGCAGTGTTGTGCCACCAGTGCCTAAGGCCCAATTTTTCAGCCCCTGTTTAACAGGGGCGTGTCATTACAATTTTTGAAGCAATACTTTGCAACAGGGCTCATTGCTGTGCTCCAAGTACAGTATCTGTGAGGAGTTGCAGTGTTGTGCCACCAGTGCCTAAGGCCCAATTTTTCAGCCCCTGTTTAACAGGGGCGTGTCATTACAATTTTTGAAGCAATACTTTGCAACAGGGCTCATTGCTGTGCTCCAAGTACAGTATCTGTGAGGGGTTGCAGTGTTGTGCCACCAGTGCCTAAGGCCCAATTTTTCAGCCCCTGTTCAACAGGGGCATGTAATTACAATTCTTGATCTAATAATTCACAGCAGGGCCCATTGCTGCACCCACCAAGAGTAACTGTCAGGGCTTACAGTGTTGTGGCACCAGCACCACCATCAAAGGCCCAATTTTTACTACCACTGTTCAACAATTATATGTAATTAAAATTCCTGATATAATAGTTGACAGCAGGGCGTTCCAGCACCAACCAAGAGTAACTGTGAGTGCTTACAGTGTTGTGCCAACACCAACAACTAAGGGGCCTATTTCTGCAGAGTATATACGGCAGGTCCCTACTTTCAAACATCCAACTTACAAACGACTCCTACTTGCAAACGCAAGAAGACAACAGGAAGTGAGAGGAAATCTACCACTAGGAAGGAAAATTCTCTCCTGTAAGAATAAATATGGGAGAAAGGTGTCTCCTCTGTACTGATGCTTTATCAGCAATCCTTGTTTCAAGAAAAAGACCACATTTCAAAAAGAGTTGTCATTGGGACGGAAAGTGAGGTGAAATGTTCTGAACAGGGGCACAGACAGCAAAACAAATGTTACAGGGGTGATAACCCTTACCTATGTTTTCCAAAAAGTTTAAAAATAGATTTTTGGTCTGGAGCTACACTTCAACAATGTACCTGTTCAAAATTACAAACAGACTCTACATAAGAACAAACCTACAGTCCCTGTCTTGTATGCACCGCCTGTATAGGGCTGTTCAGAGTATATAGGGCCTTTTTTATTTTATGTGCGGGGTTCCCCTTAATATCCATACAAGACCCAAAGGGGCTGGTAATGGGCTGGGGTAGGGGGGGGGTCATGGGGTAGCTATGCCATTTTTCTTAAAGAATTTCATCCATATTACCGGGACCAGACATTACATTAAAGCCGCAAGCAGTTTTAAATGGCTTTTTTTTCCTTTAGAAGTGTCATTTTGTGCAGGGACAGTTCTAAACACGGGAAACACGTGGCACTTCACAGGCATACTTTAGACACCCCCCAGGTACGATATTTAAAGGAATATTTGACTTTTTTTTTTTCACTTTATGCATCATTAAAATGACTGCTCCCGAAAAACGACCGTTTTTAAAACTTCTTTTTGCATTGATACATGTCCCCTGGTGCAGAACCCGGGTTCCCAAACCCTTTTTAGGACAATAACATGCATAATAGTTGTTATAATTAGCACTTTAGAATTCGAACGTTCGCATCCATTGTATTTAATAGGGTTCTAATGTTCGTTCGAACTTTCGGTCCGTTCGCGGGTTCTGGTGCCAACCGAACCCGGGGGTGTTCGGCTCATCACTACTCCTGATCCGGCAATTAGCTTCAATGTTCTTATTTTACCTGAAGCCCTGATGAAAGGGAGTTTTTTATCTGACCCCTGAAACCTGTTGGCCATTTCTTAGTGTAGACTAATAAATACTTTTTTTATTTATTACAGGTACTTATATAGCACTGCCAATTTACACAATGCTTTACATATATGAGGTGTGTCTAAAAAGTTTGGTGAATGGTATCAGAAAACAAACAAAACAGAAGATACAAACAAATTACCTTTATTGGCCTTGAAAATAATCACCACCCTTCACAACACACATTTTTGGCAAAGATCATAAAGCTTCTGGAAACTGTCAGCAAAGGCCTCTTTAGGAATTGATTGCAGAACCGCTGTGACACATTCTTGGATTGCCGCCACGTCTGCAAAACGTGCGCCTTTCATGACGCTCTGAGTAGGATCAACATTGTCTTGACCTTGGACTTTTGCCGGCGACTCTTTTTGGGTCGTGCGGAAGATGGTGAACACCATTCCATCGATTGCCGTTGGGATTCCGGATCAAACTGGTAGCGCCAGGTCTCATCCCCTGTGACGATGGTTCGCAAAAGGCTGGATCCTGGTCACACATGGTAATGAAATCTCCAGAGGTTTCAATACATTTTGCTTTCTTTTCGTCTTTCATCCTGTGTGGCACAAACCGGGAACAGATCTTCCGCATATCCAAATCTTCGCGGATGATGATGCACACCGTGTCCCTGCTAATGCCCAATTCCTCCGCCATCAATCGTAGAGTCAGTCACCAATCTCATGCCAGCATTTGTTGCACTTGCTCGATCATGTCTGGGGTTCTGCTGGTCAATGGCCGACCCGAACATGGCTCATCCTCAGTCATTTCCTCCCCGTCGCAAAAGTGTTTGAACCAGTAGTAAACACATTTTCTGCTCACAGCTTCTGTCCTGTACACTTGCACCAACATTTCATGAATCTCTGTCGCCATATTCCCTAATTTGTAGCAGAACTGGATGTTCACTTGTTGCTCCAGTGCACTGTGACCCTACCTCTCACACTGACTACGTTCGACTGCCCACATCAGGTTTACACTGATGGTCACATGTACTCCAAGCTAGGTGGCGCTTCTCAACACGTCTTTGGATAGCCATGTGCATGCGCTCGCCCCTGGTCCATGTTGCCATTGAGATATCGGACCATTCACCGAGACACACCTCGTATACTGTACATCAGTCCCTGTCCTGACAAGATCAAATTAACCTACCAGCATGTCTTTGGAGGGTAGGAGGAAACCCATGCAGGCACAGGCAAACATGCAAACTCCAGGCACTTGGGCACTGTACTGCCAATCGGATTATTTTAACCCTTGTTCTTGTGCTCCTTTTTTTGGGGGGGTGGCCTGCTGGGGTACCCACTGGAAGGTAGCCTTGTCTGTTGTTGGAAGCCTAACCTAAGGCAGTGAGCTCTCCAAATGTATTTGTCCTCTCACTGCTTTATGCAAACTTAAATCAAAGTCCTCTTGGAAGCTTTTTTACTTTTTTGGAATTACATTCAAGATGGAAGCGCTCAGCAGCAGTCTCAGGGAGGCTTTTACAGCTTAATAGCATGCCTAAAATACAATTTGCACATATAGTCTTATGGGACCTTTGTTGTTGAAATTAATGGTTTGGCACTAGGGCCTCATTAAACCATATTTTTATATACATGTAGCGGGTGTCAAATTTAGAGGGGCGTATCTGGGCCATAGATGGCCCAGATACATTGATTTTTGGGATTTATGGACACTTTGGAGTGTGGGAGGTATGAATGGTGTCATGTTCCCTGTGGTCCCTAGGTGGCGCTGTCACCTGGGACCGGGGTTGAACCGCCATTCTAGCGCCGTGCCCTTTGTGTCCTCTCGCGGCAGTAGTACAGCGGGGTGGGGAACCCGCTGTGCCTGCTGGGAGAGGATATAAGGGGGCGGACATCTTGTGCATGACGTCCATTCCCCAGGCACCTTCAGCCTGGGGGCTGCTGCGGTTCGTTTGTGCCCAGGCGCCCTTGGCCTGGGCGCGTGGAGTCGAGTTCCATCCCAGGCACCTTCAGCCTGGGGTGAGGTATTTTACAAGAAGGCCTGGGGCCCAGTACCTTCAACTGGGCCCCGCAAGGGAGAAGCATTCCTAAGGTGCCCCTGGTATTGGGTGCCTGAATCCAGGGCGTAAGGGACCGGAGACGTGACCCTCCCGTAGAGCCGGTGCAGCATTTGGCCGGTACCGGTGTGGGCCTCTGGACCGTCCGGATGGATGTCTTCCCCTGACAGGGGTCGTTTGTCCTAACGGAGGTATTTCATGTTCTTATGGTCTGTGGCAGAGACCCATCTTCATCAGGTCAGTGGCAGGCCTCCTCTAAGGCCTGTGGCAGAGGGCTCAACAGTCACCCAGGTCAGTGGCAGGGACCAAATTTACAGTCGGTGGCAGCGACTGTGCGCCAAGCCTGTTTGCACTAATCGGAACAGGAGAGACTTTATTCATTGAGTGTGCCTGGACCTACTCTTTCCCACACCCTGTCTGTTCTTTTAAAGTTCAACCAGCCTAACTTTTGATCAAAGCAAATAAAACAGTGTTGGACTTTTTATGGTGTGGAACTCGTGTTACTGGAAGCTAAGTGTCCCTGTCTGTGACAGTGACAATCATCCTACACAGGAGAATCTGAGGCTCCGGCCTAAAACGCAGACCCGAAGGTAAATGGTTTAGCTCATATTTCTGCATACTACATCAGAGAGCCGAGCTGGTGGTGTACATCTTCCCCCTTCTCCCAGATACCCCTAGACGAGTCATACAGCCATAAAGAGAGGGGAGAAGGCGGGTGAGACCGCTACATACATATGATACATCAGCACCAGAATAAGCATACGAGTGTAAAAATATTCTTTTTTTTTTTTTTCTAATTTCAGAGTTCAAAACAGAAGCTCTAGTAACACTAAATATACACATCAATTGTTTCACATGTGATTTCATGCAGAAAACTCATCAACTAGAGCTCCAATTTATGAAACAGATGTAAGAACTGTTCAGTACAGTTTTTACGTGTATGTTGTGTGAAGCCTTTTTTTAATCATTGGGTTGAAATAGATAAAAAGTTGGTGCCCCAAATTTTAACATATTTATGAAATTATGCCTTTACAATATTCCAGAAAGGGCACTTCCACAGCTGCCAATCTTCTTTATGTACTTCGGTGGTGTAGAGTAGTGATGAGCCGAACACCCCCCGGGTTCGGTTCGCACCAGAACGCCGCGAACGGACCGAAAGTTCGCACGAACATTAGAACCCTATTAAATACAATGGATGCGAACGTTCGAATTCTAAAGTGCTAATTATAACGACTATTATCCATGTTATTGTCCTAAACAGAGTTTGGGAACCCGGGTTCTGCACCAGGGGACATGTATCAATGCAAAAAGAAGTTTTAAAAACGGCCGTTTTTCGGGAGCAGTCATTTTAATGATGCATAAAGTGAAAAAAAAAAAGTCAAATATTCCTTTAAATATTGTACCTGGGGGGTGTCTAAAGTATGCCTGTGAAGTGCCACGTGTTTCCCGTGTTTAGAACTGTCCCTGCACAAAATTACATTTCTAAAGGAAAAAAAAGCCATTTAAAACTGCTTGCGGCTTTAATGTAATGTCTGGTCCCCGGTAATATGGATGAAAATCTTTAAGAAAAATGGCACAGCTACCCCATCACAGCCCCCCCCCCCCCTACCCCAGCCCATTACCAGCCCCTTTTGGTCTTGTATGGATATTAAGGGGAACCCCGCACACAAAATAAAAAAGGCCCTATATACTCTGAACAGCCGTATACAGGCGGTGCATACAAGACAGGGACTGTAGGTTTGTTCTTATGTAGAATCTGTTTGTAATTTTGAACAGCTACATTGTTTAAGTGTAGCTCCAGCCCAAATACCTATTTTTAAGCTTTTTGGAAAACATAGGGAAGGGTTATCACCCCTGTAACATTTGTTTTGCTGTCTGTGCCCCTGTTCAGAACATTTCACCTCACTTTGCGTCCCAATGACAACTGTTTTTGAAATGTGGTGTTTTTATTGAAACAAGGATTGGTGATAAAGCATCAGTAGAGAGGAGACACCTTTCTCCCATATTAATTCTTACAGGAGAGAATTTTCCTTCCAAGGGGTAGATTTCCTCTCACTTCCTGTTGTCTTCTTCCGTTAGCAAGTAGTAGTCGTTTGTAAGTTGGATGTTTGAAAGTAGGGACCTGCCGTATATACTCTGCAGAAATTGGCCCCTTAGGTGTTGGTGTTGGCACAACACTGTAAGCACTCACAGTTACTCTTGGAGGGTGCTGGAACGCCCTGCTGTCAACTATTATATCAGGAATTGTAATAACATATAATTGTTGAACAGTGGTAGTAAAAATTGGGCCTTTGATGGTGGTGCTGGTGCCACAACACTGTAAGGCCTGACAGTTACTTTTGGTGGGCGCAGCAATGGGGCCTGCTGTGAATTATTAGATCAATAATTATAATTGCATGCCCCTGTTGAACAGGGGCTGAAAAATTGGGCCTCAGGCACTGGTGGCACAACACTGCAACCCCTCACAGATACTGTACTTGGAGCACAGCAATGAGGCCTGTTGCAAAGTATTGCATCAAAAATTGTAATTACACGTCCCTGTTAAACAGGGGCTGAAAAATTGGGCCTTAGCCACTGGTGGCGGCACCCATAAACCAAAATGATCTTCCAAGCTATCATCATTAATCGGATCATTGAGGAGGAGGAGGAGGATAACCAGTCAACATAACAGCACAGGCACTCAGCATCAGCATCAGTCTTGAAGGGATGTGACATTTTAAAATCAATTAGTCTGTTATATCAGCATCAGGTGTGTGGTAGCTGGTGGTGATCCAAGACTGGTTCATCTTGATGAAAGTCAGTCGATCAACCGAGTCGGTGGACAGGCGCACCCTGTGATCCGTGACAAATCCTCCAGCAGCACTGAATGTGCGTTCTGAAAGAACGCTGGATGCAGGACAGGCCAGTAGCTCAATTGCATACTGTGCAAGCTCTGGCCAGTGATCCATCCTCAAGACCCAGTAAGCCAGAGGATTTTCGGTGGGGAAGGTGTCCAAGTCTGACCTTGCCCCTAGGTATTCCTGCACCGTGTATATCAGACGCTGGCGATGGTTGCTGGAACCGATCATACTTTGGGGCTGCGGACTAAAGAATTGTCTGAACGCATCGGTCAGACGGCCACCTTCCCCACCGCTCCTTCTTTGACTGCCCGAAGCCTCAGCAACTCGTTGTCCAGGACCAGGAGTTTGTAACCTCCCAGTCTCTGAGAACGCGTTGCACAGACCTTTCTGCAAGGCCTCCCGGAGTTGTCTCATCCTCTGCTCCCTCTGCGACGGTAACATAAGGTCCGCAACCTTACCCTTGTACCGTGGATCAAGGAGAGTGGCCAGCCAGTAATGGTCCCTCTCCTTGATCCGAAGAATACGAGGATCCTTCCGCAGACTTTGCAGGATCAGGGAGGCCATGCAGCGTAGGTTAGCTGAGGCATTCAGTCCGGAGTCCTCTGGGTCACTAAGGACGACATGATCCGCAGCCACCTCCTCCCAGCCACGTACAAGTCCACTGGTTTCTTGGGACTGTAAATCATCCCTAAAAGACTGCTGCTGATGATGATGCTGAGTGCCAGCCTCCACCTCCATGCTGACACAATCCTCCTCCTCCTCCTCCTCCTCTTCCTGTGCGATGGGTGGGACAGAAGGAACACTGTCTGGATAAAGGGGGCCTTGAGAGGCAAGGAAGTCCTCCTCTTCCTGCCTCTGTTCTGCCTCAAGTGCCCTGTCCATTATTCCACGCAGCGTGTGCTCCAACAGGTGGACAAGAGGTACAGTGTCACTGATGCATGCACTGTCACTGCTCACCATCCTCGTGGCCTCCTCAAATGGTGCCAGGACAGTGCATGCATCCCTGATCATGCCCCACTGGCGTGGTGAAAAAAACCCGAGCTCCCCTGACCCTGTCCTGGTGCCGTAGTCGCACAGGTACTCATTGATGGCCCTCTGCTGCGTGTGCAGCCGCTGCAGCATGGCCAACGTTGAGTTCCACCTGGTGGGCATGTCACATATAAGGCGGTTCTTGGGCAGGTTCAACTCCTTTTGCAGCTCAGCCAGGCGAGCACTGGCATTATAAGATCTGCGGAAATGCACACAGACTTTCCTGGCCTGCCTCAGGACATCCTGTAAGCCCGGGTACCTGCCCAAGAACCGCTGCACCACCAGGTTAAGGACGTGAGCCATACAGGGCACATGGGTCAGTTGTCCCTGTCGGAGGGCGGAGAGGAGGTTGGTGCCATTGTCGCAAACCACCATTCCTGGCTTAAGCTGGCGTGGCGTCAACCACCTCTCGGCCTGCCCCTGCAGAGCAGACAGGACCTCTGCCCCAGTGTGGCTCCTGTCCCCCAAACACACCAGTGCAAGCATGGCATGGCATCTTTTTGCCTGCGTACTTGCGTAGCCCCTTGAATGCCTACGGAGCACCGCTGGTTCCGAGGACAAACCACAGGAAGAGGCCATGGAGGAAGAAGAAGAGGAGGGGGTGGAGGAGAGAGGTGTGTCACAACCAGTAGTAGCATTTTGGAGGCGTGGCGGTGGAACAACCTCCAACACTACTGCACCTTGTCCTGCATCCTTCCCAGCTGCCAAAAGAGTGACCCAATGGGCCGTGAAAGAAAGGTAACGTCCCTGTCCATGCCTGCTGGACCATGAGTCAGCGGTAATATGCACCTTACCGCTGACCGCCCTGTCCAGCGAGGCCAAGACATTGCCTTCCACATGCCTGTAGAGAGCCGGAATCGCCTTCCGTGAGAAAAAGTGGCGTTTGGGAACCTGCCACTGAGGAACCGCACATTGCACAAACTCACGGAAGGGGGCCGAGTCTACCAACTGAAAAGGCAGCAGTTGAAGCGCTAGCAATTTAGCCAAGCTAGCATTCAACCGCTGGGCATGTGGATGGCTGGGAGTGAACTTCTTTCGACGGTCCAGCAGCTGGGGCAGGGAAATTTGCCTGCTAGAATCGGACGTCGGTGTACTGCTAGCAGAGTGGCCGCAAGTACTTGGCTGTGACACACCTAATTCTACACCTTCATTCCTCTCAGTGCAGGTTTCAGAGAGGACTGAAGGTATAGTGGGGTTGGAGATCCCAGCTGATGCGGTGCAAGGAGAGGTCCGCTTTGTTCTTTGGTGTGGGTCTTTAAGGTAGGCTTGCCAACGAGCTGCATGGCAGGTCAACATATGTCTGATCAAGCATGTGGTGCCCAAGCGGCTGATGTTTTGGCCACGCGATATACGCTTGAGACATATGTTGCAAACAGCAGCTGTGCGATCTGATGCACTCGCCTCAAAAAAGGCCCACACCAAAGAACTTTTTGAATGACGGGCAGAGGCAGCGCCCTGCACAGGCGGAGCTCTGCGGTGTGATTCCGTCGGTGTGCTGCCCATACGCTGGCCACCCAAGGGCATCCTGCCTCGATGGAGATGTGCCTCCTTCTCATCCTCCTCCTCCTCCTCTCTCGTATTAGGCACCCACGTGGAGTCAGTGACCTCATCATCCCTTCCCTCCTCATCACTGGAGCCAATCTGGCAGTATGCTGCAGCTGCTGGAGCATGACTGCCAGATTGGTGTCCTTCTTGAGCATCCCCTCTCTCAGCTCTCACGCTACTGCCTTCCTCTAGCTGGGTATCATCATCAGATCTTTCGAAACGCTGGGCATCCTCCTGGAGCATGTACCCAACACTGTGCTCAAACAGTTCGGGGGACTCCTCAGGAGGAGGACATGGTGGGTCTAGGGAAGGAGTGACTAATGATGACATTGATACCAGAGAAGAGGACGCTTTGGCAGCTGCTTTGCCAGTACCCTGAGCCTGGGTGAGAGAGGATGAGGAGGATGAGGTGGGCTTGGTCATCCACTCTACCAAGTCTTCGGCATGATGTGGCTCAACATGTCCAGCTGCCGAAAAGAAGGACAAGCGTGTCCCATGGCCACGTGCTGATGACAATGCACCGCGTCCACGACCAGCACTGTTGCCCCCAGACACAGAGCCTGCTTGCCCTCTTTTTTTGCCTCCTGACTGTCTGCCTCTCCTTGTTTGCCTTCCAGACATTTTAATGGATGGCCTGCAGGGAGATGGGAAAAACAGCAATAAGGGCTACCTTCAGGTGTATACTGTGCAGGAGGCTTAGCAACAAAGACACTGACACTGTCCCCTGCCTATACTTCTCTGTCCCTAAACACAAGGATTTGCAATATGCTTCAGCAAGATTGGTTTAGCACAGAATAGCACACTGACAGTTTCCCTCACTGTCCTTCTCTGTCCCTACAAACAAGGTTTAGCACAGAATAGCACACTGATAGTTTCCCCGCGTGTCCTTCTCTGTCCCTAAACTCAAGGATTTCAAATATGGTTCAGCAAGATTGGTTTAGAACAGAATAGCACACTGACAGTTTCCCCGAGTGTCCTTCTCTGTCCCTAAACTCAAGGATTTCAAATATGGTTCAGCAAGATTGGTTTAGGACAGAATAGCACACTGACACTTTCCCTCACTGTCCTTCTCTGTCCCTACAAACAAGATTTAGCACAGAATAGCACACTGATAGTTTCCCTGAGTGTCCTTCTCTGTCCCTAAACTCAAGGATTTCAAATATGGTTCAGCAAGATTGGTTTAGCACAGAATAGCACACTGATAGTTTCCCTCACTGTCCTTCTCTGTCCCTACAAACAAGATTTAGCACAGAATAGCACACTGATAGTTTCCACGAGTGTCCTTCTCTGTCCCTAAACTCAAGGATTTCAAATATGGTTCAGCAAGATTGGTTTAGAACAGAATAGCACACTGACAGTTTCCCCGAGTGTCCTTCTCTGTCCCTAAACTCAAGGATTTCAAATATGGTTCAGCAAGATTGGTTTAGGACAGAATAGCACACTGACACTTTCCCTCACTGTCCTTCTCTGTCCCTACAAACAAGATTTAGCACAGAATAGCACACTGATAGTTTCCCCGAGTGTCCTTCTCTGTCCCTAAACTCAAGGATTTCAAATATGGTTCAGCAAGATTGGTTTAGAACAGAATAGCACACTGACAGTTTCCCCGAGTGTCCTTCTCTGTCCCTAAACTCAAGGATTTCAAATATGGTTCAGCAAGATTGGTTTAGCACAGAATAGCACACTGATAGTTTCCCTCACTGTCCTTCTCTGTCCCTACAAACAAGATTTAGCACAGAATAGCACACTGATAGTTTCCCCGAGTGTCCTTCTCTGTCCCTAAACTCAAGGATTTCAAATATGGTTCAGCAAGATTGGTTTAGAACAGAATAGCACACTGACAGTTTCCCTGAGTGTCCTTCTCTGTCCCTAAACTCAAGGATTTCAAATATGGTTCAGCAAGATTGGTTTAGGACAGAATAGCACACTGACACTTTCCCTCACTGTCCTTCTCTGTCCCTACAAACAAGATTTAGCACAGAATAGCACACTGATAGTTTCCCCGAGTGTCCTTCTCTGTCCCTAAACTCAAGGATTTCAAATATGGTTCAGCAACATTGGTTTAGCACAGAATAGCACACTGATAGTTTCCCTCACTGTCCTTCTCTGTCCCTACAAACAAGATTTAGCACAGAATAGCACACTGATAGTTTCCACGAGTGTCCTTCTCTGTCCCTAAACTCAAGGATTTCAAATATGGTTCAGCAAGATTGGTTTAGAACAGAATAGCACACTGACACTTTCCCTCACTGTCCTTCTCTGTCCCTACAAACAAGGATTAGCACAGAATAGCACACTGACACTTTCCCTCACTGTCCTTCTCTGTCCTTACAAACAAGGTTTAGCACAGAATAGCACACTGACACTTTCCCTCACTGTCCTTCTCTGTCCCTACAAACAAGGTTTAGCACAGAATGACACACTGACACTCTCCCTACCTATCATTCTCTGTCCCTAAACACAAGGAATCCAGGATTAGTAAAGGAAAAAAATGACACTGTCCCTGCCTATGCTTCTCTTTCCCTGCTCCGGAACACACTACACAAGGCCGCCGCGCTAGCGGCCTTTTATAGTGTGGGGCGTGTACTAAACCCCCTCAGCAATAATTGGCCACAGGCATCCTGCCTGTGGCCAATCATTGCTCTCCTCGCTGCCGGCGCTGTGATTGGCCAAGCATGCGGGGTCACAGTGCATGCTTGGCCAATCACAGCGCCTGGATGACACTGCGATGGCGTAGTGCATTGTGGGCCGTTCGCGTCACTCGAATTTGGCGCGAACGGCCCAAATCGTTCGATCTTCGTCGAACGATCGAACAGCCGATGTTCGAGTCGAACGTATGTTCGACTCGAACACGAAGCTCATCCCTAGTGTAGAGTTTTTAAATACTGAATAAACAGTATTGAACAAAGATTGATATACAGTAAACCTGCATGTCAGCATGCATTTTTTCCTAGTTGCAGTGCCTTGAAAAAACATTCATACCCCTTGTATTTTCCACATTTTGTCATGTTACAACCAAAACGTAAATGGATTTTATTGGGATCATATGTGATAGACCAACACAAAGTGGCACATAATTGTGACGTGGAAGGAAAATTATAAATGCTTTTCCAAATTTTTTACAAATAAATATCTGAAAAGTATGGCGTGCATTTGTATTCAGCCCCCCTGAGTCAATACTTTAAAGAACCACCTTTTACTGCAATTACAGCTGCAAGTCTTTTTGGGTATGTCTCTACCAGCTTTGTACATCTGGAGAGTGCCATTTTTGCCCATTCTTCTTTGCAAAATAGCTCAAGCTAAGTCAGATTGGATGTTGAGCGTCTGCAAACAGCAATTTTCAAGTCTTGCCACAGATTTTCAATTGGATTTAGGTCTGGGCTTTGACTGGGCCATTCTAACACATGAAAATGCTTTGATCTAAACCATTACATTGTAGTTCTTGCTGTATGTTTTGGGTCCTTGTCCTGCTGGAAGGTGAACCTCGGCCCCAGTCTCAAGTCTTTTGCAGACTCTAACAGGTTTTCTTCTAAGATTTCCCTGTATTTCGATCCATCCATCTTCCCATCAACTCTGACCAGCTTCCCTGTCCTGCTGAAGAAAAGCATCCCCACAACATGATGCTGCCACCACCATGTTTCATGCTGGGGATGGTGTTTTTAGGTGATATGCAGTGTTAGTTTTCCACCACACATAGCGTTTTGCTTTTAGGCCAAAAAGTTAAATTTTTGTCTCATCTGACCAGAGCACCTTCTTCCACATGCTGTGTCCCCCACATGGCTTCTCACAAACTGCAAACGGGACTTCTTATGGCTTTCTTTCAACAATTGCTTTCTTCTAGCCACTCTTCCATAAAGGCCAGATTTGTGGAGTGCATGACTAAGAGCCCTTTCACAGTCGCGGCGCTTTACCATCGCTTTAGCGGCGCTTTTCACCCAGTAGCGCTTCGGCAGCGATGTCCATTGATTTATCCCTGACCTGTCTGGTGTGTTTCTTGGCCTTTGTGAAGCTGTTTGTTCACTAAGGTTCTCTAACAAACCTCTGAGGACTTCACAGAACAGCTGTATTTATACTGAGATTAAATTACACACAGGTGGACTTTATTTACTAAATTAGGTGGCTTTTGAAGGCAATTGGTTTCACTAGATTATGGTTAGGGGTATCAGAGTAAAGGGGGCTGAAAAGAAATGCTCACCCTCATTTTCAAATATTTATTTGTAAAAAATGTTGAAAACAATTTATAATTTTCCTTTCACTTCACAATTATGTGCCACTTTCACATAAAATCCTAATAAAATACTATTACATTTTTGGTTGTAACATGACAAAATTGGGAACATTTCAAGGGGTATAAATACTTTTTCAAGGCACTGTAAAGGACACGAAGAAAGATCAAACTCTTCTATTAATTGTCCTGTCATTTTTACACTATGTATAATATATTGATGTTAAAAAGTACGAATCTGGGACTTTTAGTAGTGGTTTACATCCAACTTTTGAAAATCACAAAAAGAGGTGACACAAAATTTTGGATTTTCAGAGGACATAAAATACTTGCACATTATTTTACTTAGCCATACTCTATGTGTTACTAATAATAAGAACATTGTTAAATCAAATCTACATATAAAAAATTAAGAACCACACTATATTGGTAGTGATGAGATTAAATTACATCCATAATGTAAATATATATTTTCCCCAATTTAAAAAAAGAAACATATGTCGTTTCTAACATTCTAATGCTTATTCCCGGATATGATTTTCGAAAAACATGACATACTTTTGCACTAGTCTAAATGATGAACAGACACACTCAATATGCTTAGTGTCACTCATTTTTTATTTGCATTGCATGATACAACATATACCCGAAACATTGTACTATGAAATTGTACGGCTTTATCATCTTCTAAATCAATGATTTTGCATGTCCTTTAAAAGGATTTATGTGGATATTGAGTAATACATTGGAGGAAGTATTATCATGATGACTAAAAGTTTGGAATTTCCAATAAGCTTCTGTCTGTGCCGACAACACATTTCTGTTTGTTAATATTGCAGGAAAGAGCAGTAGAGGTAGACATATTGCTGAAGAAAATACATGTATAAAGATGAACTTTTGTCTTTAAAAAGAAATAAGTGAATGTCTTGAAATCTGAACGGTTCTTACCCTGCTAACCTATAAAAAGATTTCTAGGTTGATGGGATGTGTGCTACATACAGTGCTTTGAAAAAGTATCCACACCCCTTTAATTTTTTTACATTTTGTCATGTAAAACCAAAAATGTAAATATATTTTATTGGGATTTTATGTGATAGACCAACACAAAGTGATACATAATTGTGAAGTGGAAAGAAAAAGATAAATGGTTTTCAATTATTTTTTTTTTACAAATAAATATCAGAAATATGTGGCATGCATTTATATTCAGCCCCCTAAAATCTAGTGGAGCCAATTGCCTTCAGAAGTTACCTAATTAGTAAATAGAGTCCACCTGTGTGTAATTTAACCTCAGTATAAATACAGCTGTTCTGTGAAGCCCTCAGAGGTTTGTTAGAGAACCGTAGTGAACAAACAGCTTCATTAAGACCAAGGAACACACCAGACAGGTCAGGGATAAAGTTGTGGAGACGTTTAAAGCAGGGTTAGGTTATAAAAAAATATCCCAAGCTTTGAACATCTCACGGAGCACTGTTCAATCCATCATCCGAAAATGGAAAGAGTATTTCACAACTGCAAACCTATTAAGACATGGGCCATCCACCTAAACTGACAGGCTGGACAAGGAGAGCATTAATCAGAGAAGCAGCCAAGAGGCCCATAAGTAACTCTGGAGGAGCTGCAGAGATCCACAACTCAGGCGGGAGAATCTGTCCACAGGACAACTATTAATCGCGCACTCCACAAATCTGGCCTTAACGGAAGAGTGAAAAAAAAAAACATTGTTGAAAGAAAGCTATAAGAAGTCTGGTTTGCAGTTTGCAAGAAGCCATGTGGAGACATGGGGGGACACAGCAAACATGTGGAAGAAGATGCTCTCATCAGATGAGACGAAACGTGAACTTTTTTGGCCTAAAAGCAAAGCGCTATATGTGGCCAAAAACTAACACTGCACATCACCCTGGACACACCATGCCCACAGTGAAGCATGGTGGTGGAAGCATCATGTTGTGGGGATTTTTTTCTTCAGTAGGGACAGGGAAGCTGGTCAGAGTTGATGGGAAGATGGAATTGAGCCAAATACAGGGATATCTTAAAAGAAAACCTGTTAGAGTCTGCAAAAGACTTGAGACTGGGGCGGAGGTTTACATTCCAGCAGGACAACAACCCAAAACATACTGTCAGAGCTACAATGGAATGGTTTATATCAAAGCATATTCATGTGTAAGAATGGCCCAGTCAAAGTACAGACCTAAATCCAATTGAGAATCTGTGGCAAGACTTGAAAATTGCTGTTAACAGACGCTCTCTATCCAATCGGGCAGATTAAGCTATTCTGCAAAGAAGAATGAGCAAAAATTTCACTTTCTAGATGTGCAAAACTGGTAGAGACATACACACAAAGACTTGCAGCTGTAATTGCAGCGAAAGTTGGTTCTACAAAGTATTGACTCAGGGGGGCTGAATTCAAATGCACACCACACTTTTTACATATTTATTTGAAAAATATTTATCACCTTTCTTCCACCTCACCATTATGTGCCACTTTGTGTTGGTCTATCACATAAAATCCCAATAAAATACATTTATGTTTTTGGTTGTAACATGACAAAATGTGGAAAATTTCAAGGGGTATGAATACTTTTTCAGGGCACTGTATATCCAAAAAATAAATGATTTAGATGAAGAGTGTTTTACTAAAAGCATTTGAGCATATTATCCAGAAATGGAAATTGGATATTAGCTAACAGTTTCTTAAAACATAGAGTCAACGAACGTTAAAGAGACCCAGTCAGGGGGCGTGGCTTGTGGCTGATGAAGTAGGAAGCACAGTGTGAGAGCTCTGCCGAAAATCCGGGCATCTATCCTGAATACAGGCTCCTGAAGTATCAACAGCGCCTAGGATACAAACCGGAGGGTCCCTCTCTTCATCCCCGGCCCAGCGATGCAGTTTTCCCTGCGAATCGGCGGCGGACATGTCCCGCAAAGGCAGCAAGGAATCTCTGCAGGCCTCAGAGCATGGAGGCCAAGATGGCACCCGAACCCAGCGCTCGGCCAAGGAGGCAGCCATGAGGATGTTCGGCGGCACTCTGGGGAAGAGTGGCACGCCTAAAACACCCACTCATCTCATGGATGCCTCTGATCTGGACTCTCCTGCAGAGGCCCTGGAACAGGCATGGCCGGAGGACGCAGACCAGGCCTCCTCATGGGACACAGTGAGTACTCCTGCTACTGATGACAATGCCAGGGCCCTGGCAGACCAGGACAAACAGACCCCTGAACCGACCCTGAGAGACATTTTTGCAGTTGTGACATCCTGCAAAACATCCATTAATATAATGACTAATGAGATTAAAAGGGTGAAACTGGAATTGAATATGGTTAGACAGGACATGCAGAAGCTGCGTGATCGCACAGTTGCACTGGAAGACAGAGTGAGCACTGTGGAGGATGATGTTGCCCCCCTGCAGAGAGAAGTCCGCCATATGCAATGTATTATTACTGGCCACACGGCCCATTTGGAAGACATGGAAAATAGGCGGAGGCGCAATAATGTCCGAGTGGTAGGCATACCGGAGAGGGCTGAGGGCAAGAATCCTGTGGCATCTATTGAGAACTGGCAGATTAGCACGTTTGGTAAGGATTATTTTTCTCCCATGTTTGCGGTGGATCGCACCCACAGAGTCCCACCTAGGCCGCCTAAACCTGGCGAGCCCCCCAGGCCGTTCCTGTTCAAAATGCTGAACTTTAAAGACCGGGATGCCATTCTATATCAAGCCAGGACCAGGGGCGCCCTTATGAGAATTGATAATGCTCGCATATCGTTCTACCCTGACATTTCTGCTGAGCTGCAGCGTCACAGAGCCAAGTTCACTAAAGTTAAGAAACGCCTCCACAAATACGATGTCGCTTATGCTATGCTGTACCCTGCCAAACTCAGGATCACCGCTAATGGCGAAACGCAGTTCTTTGACAATCCTGCCAATGCATCTATGTGGCTGGGTCGTATGGCGCACACCCTCAAGAAAGCGCCGGCACCTATGGCCTGATGATGAAACAGACCCAGTCAGCAACTTTAAAAGTACAGAAAAACAGGATATTTAAAAGCTTACTTGCCACATTTTTCCTTACCATTATTTTTTTTTTTTACTTGCAATGTACCTTTGAACTTGTCGAAAATGTAACTACTTCAGGAAAAAAAAAATTCCCTAGCACAGCCCCTACCCTCTTTCTTGCCATAGCCCTCTCCTATTCTTGGATGTCTAAATGCTCTCTTTGCTGGCCCAGCTCCTAAATCCTTCCTTTTACATCCCTACATGATCTTCTTCTGAGTCTGCTGGGGCTGCTGACATCACATCCAAGATGGCGGCACCCAACAGTAGTTCCAGGGCTATTAGAGGTTTTTATAGGTTTTTGTAGGTAAATAACATGCATAAAATACATTAATTACACATCTTATCTTATCAGTATCTTATGGGAAGATTTTTGTTGAACTGAGTAGTCTACCAATTGGGTCTCTTTAAATGATTGAAGCCCAACCCTGGGAAAGTCTAGGGAACAGGAAAAGTACTTTTAATATACTGATCCTCTGCTCTCCCAGCACATTGCAATCCGCTGAGCTGAGGACCTTAGACGGCAAGATTGTAGGGGAGAGGAGGCTACAGTGACTAATCTAGCGACCTGGATAAGCATGATGGGGCAGAAGAACTCCCTGGACATAAATGTGCAGCTAAACCATGCAGTTTGGACACAGCCCCATTGCAGGGGAGGACTTTTAGTTTCCCCAGACTTCAGCTTTAAACATAAAGGGGAAGATTCACTAAAACTGGTGAGTGCAAAATCTGGTGCCGTTGTGCATAGTGTCCAATCAGGGTCCAGGTTTTATTGTCAAAGCTCAATTGAACAAGCTGATTAGCTACCATGCACAGCTGCACCAGATTCTGAGTACTCCAGTTTTAGTAGATCTACCCCCAAAGGGCCTATACATGACTAAACATTTTCAAATGCAACAAAAGACAAGAACAAGAGGAAACATACTGTTCTCAATAGCATAGAAGCATGCTAATGTATTGTCTTGCCAAATATTGCGAAAAAAGTTTTGTATGATTCATTTTGTGTGCTTTGACCTATATTTCATCATTTAGGTCATTTAGATGAAGTCCTGAAAGTGAAACTGCAGCCAAAACTTTTTTTTTTTGTTGATAAGGAGAGGGATTAGAACACCTGTCAGCTTTTTTACTGCTGTCTGGCAAAAGGGAGGAGATTCACCCTCTTTATGTGTCCTGATAGCCGTCAATAAGTGATGAGCAATCTAAAAATGTTAAACTTGAATTCCAGGTAAGGATATTGTATAGGTATATTTGCACAGCTTGGACCAATGTAACTATAAATACGCTATACTGACAATGCCCCTGGAAGCTGGAATTCACTGAAGTAGACTGCTACTTCAGCGATCTTCCACTAGCCTTTGGATCCCATGCTGAGCGGCCAGCCTGATGCATTGTGTATACAGGGGGTTGGCCATTGAGCATAGGCGATGTTTTGCATTCCCTGCATAAAAGAAAAGCGCTCTATGATTGGACAAGGTTAAGAGCGAGATGTCACTGCCCTGTCTCTCTGATATGTAAATTGGGGATAAACAGCCAATTCTCACATATGCCAGCACTTGGGGTAGGAAATATTCACAGTACTATAACATGGGAATGGACAGTAAAAATATAACTTTACTCTCAGACAGCCCCTATCACACTACCTGTGTCATTTTGAGTAAATTGGTAGGAGGTATGCATCTATTAGCTCTCTGTGTTCTTGAATTGACTAAATATAACTTTAATACAAATGGCTCTGCTCCTAAAATTAACCTAATGCCGCGTACACACGATCGGTTTTCCCGTCTGAAAAACCTTGGATGGTTTTTCCAACGGAATTCCGCTCAAGCTTGTCTTGCATACACATGGTCACACCAAATTCCGCCCGTCAAGAACGCGGTGACGTACAACGCGTACGATGAGCCGAGATCAATGAAGTTCAATAGGCAGTTCGGCTCCTCTGCTTGATTCTGAGCATGCGTGTTTTTTTGCGCGTCGAAATTGCATACAGACAAATGGATTTTCCGCTAGGAATTTTTTCCGTCAGGAAAATAGAGAACCTGCTCTCAAACTTTTGCTGGCAGAAATTCCAACAGAAAAAGTCAGATGGAGCATACACACGGTCGGAATTTCCGTTCAAAAAGCTCACATCAGACTTTTTCCAACGGGAAAACCGATCGTGTGTACGCGGCATTACTCCTTCTATATTCAGATAGAAAGTGATATCACTCATCGAAAGTGATATTTGGTGAGATATCTGCCAAATACTTTTGACAACTGAGTCATTAGATTGGTTGCATTCTTTTCCCTGACCCTAGAAATGTGTACATCAGGTGCAGACACGGTGAGAGGATCTGAAAAAGGGAATGCTTGCTATCTGGTCACAGAGATCTCTAAACATTTTGCAGATTTTCAGTTTTTTATATAATGCTTCCAATGTCAGTAATACACTCGTTTTCAGTACTAGAAGTGATACTCCAATCTAAGGCCAGCCTCCCTTCCCATACTAATCTTTTCTATGACCCCAACCCAAACACTATATCTCTCAAATGGTAACTTAACCGCTTGTTTGCATGATCATTTTCTCTGATCTGGGATCCTCTGCAATGAAAATAGACCCTTCCTGTGCTTGAAAAAGCTACAACCACAGTCCTTGCAACTAAATCTCCTTTTTTACTATTATCTGTTAACTGTATGTGGCGCAATGATTACCAACTATTGTGCTTTAATCTGCTGTGCTGACCTTACAGAGTGGTTTTATCCATAAATGGCAAAGCCCAGCACAGTTTTTAGTATTAGCATCTCGGTTGGTCAGAGATTGCCATATCTCTTACTAGTAGTAGGATATCTGTGTATTTTCTGCACTGAACAGCTACAGCTCACTGTAATATTCATTTAACCTTATATTGTATTGTATTTACCATAATGCCTCTTGTGAGCTTATTCCTAGGTTAGCAGAATTGAATATGGCAGCACCAGGCCTCAGAATGTCCAAATTTTGATTCATTTTCCCTTATTATGTTTATGTCTTCTGTGAACTTCTGGACATTTATGGTTAAATTCAGTAGGAAACCATTTATATATTTGCAATATGTTATTGCACGCTAACGTGCGTTGCGTTATGGAAGCTCATTAAAAATAAAGGCCTGCCAATGCACCCAAAATTCCCTACCTTTAATGCGTTGCGGCATGCTGTAACGCAGGTGCATTGTCTTTAGTGTATTGGCATGCCATTCAAAATGGATATACCCAACAGTGCCGGGACAAGGTCATCCGGTGCCCAGGGCGAAGATGAAAAACTGCGCCCCCCCCCCCCCCGCTGTGAAAAGCTACAGCGCCTGCAGACGATCGGATCTATACTAATGCATCAGTGACAGTGCATTAACCCCCTTCCTCCTGCATATTACCAACACCATTGCTAATTAAGCAAACTCCCCTCCCCTACAGCTCACCTCTGTATCCCCCCCAATCCACAGCTCACCTCTGTATCCCCCGTCCACCTCAGTACCCCTAACCCACGGCTCACCTCCTGTATCCTTCCATCCACCTCTGTACCCCCCATCCACATTTACCTCTGTACCCCCTGCCCAGCTCTGTACACCCCATCCACATTTACCTCTGTACCCCATGTCCACCTCTGTACCCCCGATCCACATTTACCTCTGTACCCCCATCCACATCTGTACCCCCTGTCCACCTCTGTACCCCCTATCCACATTCACCTCTGTACCCCCCCATCCACCTCTGTACCCCCCTGTCCACCTCTGTACCCCCTGTCCACATTCACCTCTGTACCCCCTGTCCACCTCTGTACCCCCCCCATCCACCTCTGTACCCCCTTCCACATTTACCTCTGTACCCCCCATCCACATCTGTACCCCCTGTCCACCTCTGTACCCCCATCCACATTCACCTTTGTACACCCATCCACGTTCACCTCTGTACCACCATTTATCTTCGAATCTCTCCACGGATCTTTCTCAATCTCACCAGTGATGACAGAACTTATTCATCACGGCGGACCCAGCGGTGCATCACAGTGCAGTCTCCGGCTATCAGACCCAGCACACAGCCACAACACTTCACTCGGCTGTGTGCTACACAGGTCTGTCAGGCGGGGGTGGGGAGGGAGGAACACAGAGCGCTGCTCTGCTTCATTCCCTGTCTCCGGTCCGCAACTTCTGACAGAGGGAGAAGCGGGACTGGCGGGCTCAAGCACATGAAGTCCGCAGCTGTCCCGCTCTCCTGTTATAATGTGACCACTGCTTGGGTAGCGCAGCGGGGGGGATCGGCTGCTCTCGCTGACCCGGGAAAACTGCAGGCAACGCAGGGCTTAAGAGTAGCATGACAGCCCTGACTGCGCCCCCCCACCCTTCCTCCAGTAAATGGTCCCGCTCAGGGCATCCGCCCCTTCTGCCCACCCCTTGTACTGGCCCTGATACCCAAAACCTGCAAAAAGCACCCCCTTACCCCGGAGCAGTGTAGGAGGTCCCCCAGTCGGCTCAATGGACTAACATTTCAACTCTCAGGGCAGAAAAAGGCACCAGTCACTTTAGAATCTTTAAAGAGTTTAGTTAGCACAATAAACTCAGGAGAGAGGGTTAAGGCACAGCATACCCAAAAACAGACAGAAATAGCTGAAGAACTCATGCTATGGACCGAGATGGCAATCTGTTTTGTAGAATGTTAAGCACAACCAGGTAACACAAGTACCTTCTGGTATGACCAACCAGAATTTCCTGCAATGTCCACCAGCAGCAACTTGTAGCAGGGGGTTACAGTCCTGTGAGAGTGAAGAATCTTTCTGGATATTTTAGGATTGATTTATGTTACCGGTAGTGTTTACTGCCCCTGCCAAAACTGATCCCGGTAGAACCCTTTTTAGAAGGCGGTAAAAGGAGGTTTTGCAAGTGTTTAGGAGGCAATACTGTGACCCCCTAATACCTGTTTTTTTTACTTTTTTTCCTGGAACACACCAGAACTGCAAGCCAAGCATTTGGCTCATGCTTGCGGCACAACCTCATTCAATTACATTGGAGGGTTTTACGGGGCGTTGTCACCTGTTAACATCTGCATGCAGTGTCAAAGTTGCCAAATCATGGTCGTGACAATGTTTACACATCTGAGTAGCACCATGTCTACTTGTAGGTTGGCAGTTGGGGGACAGTAAAAACAAAGATCAACCACCTGTTTTACTGCCTCCTGGCTGCCTGTGTAAAAGGAGCTTTAGTCCCCTGTCTTTCTGGGGAGAGCTCTGTCCACTTTCTATTTAGGGGAAGAAGAAGCATGGTTAGGAGTCGTCCCTGAGAAAATAGAGAGAAAGTAGACGCAGTAAGCCATGTGCAGGCAAACAAATGGGTAGGCCCTGGGGTAGGAGTCTAGGAAAGGAGAACAGATATATTCAGAACAATCACAGCACAGCAGCACCCGTCCGTTGCCATCCAATGGGGAGGTAGAAAAAATAAAAATAAAAATCTTGAAAAAAGTACATAGTATATTCAAAAGTGTTCAAAATTGTTAAAAATTATATAAAATGATACAGTTTGTACAGTAAGCCCTTGTGCATCGGCGCGTTTCACAGTTTGGCTTCTTCAGGATGCGATTACGGTTCAAAGAGGTAACAAAAAAGAGAGAACGAGTCTGACTGTCTTATAGTGGACTAGGCCTCATTTGCAAACTGTCCAATGGCCGGAGCATTTCCACTAACAATATCCAATATGTGGAGTAGTTCCAAAGGACTGCAGAGAAATGATCAGCAAACGGCTAATTTTGCACTGAAATTAGGAAATTACTGAGCAGGGGCATATGAATGTCTCATATAAATAGCATCAAGCGAATGACCATCTCAAGAGATCCGGGATCCAAAAGTGGACTGCCAAAACGGAGCTCGTAAGTGCTGATGGGGTATTGTATAGCTCAACTGCACACTTTATCCATAAGGGATGATATCAGTAATGAAACGGACGGGTGTGCCCCTGGGAGACAGCCTGTGCACAGCGACAACCTCAAATATTACGTTCCTCCCCAGCATGCATCACTGGCATTAATCCTCCTAGTGTTTTGTCAGAGAGGAATGTGTATTCATAACTCTGTGATATTGTTTTTTTCTTGCTTTATCGGCTAGGTACGCTGTCTAACAAAAGGCAGAAGAAACAATAGCCTGAACTTCTAAATTCACGCTTGAGCATAGAGAATTCCAAGTAATTGTAATGTGTGTTTTGTTACTTATTTTTTTTGCACAATTTTTGTATGCTTTAGAAGCAAATTGCTGTTAAATTAGCTTTTTTGGGGCAGGGACATTTTTTGTCCCAAAAACGTATAGTATGGGAGTACCTGAAGTAACAGCGTTTTCTCGTGTACTTCTATTGAAGTCTGCAGGGTCAAAAACACCCAAGAAAGCCCAACAAAAAGGCTGTACTTTTTCAAGCAACAGGCATCTACAGTAGCAACAGTCACATGAATGCTTCAAGAAAAGATACAAAATGCTCAAATGTTAATGGGGTCTAAGTAGAAACCCAACAAATACAGAAACAGGAATAACTAGAGCTCATGCTGCCTTTAGCCAAGCTTCCCACTAAATTTGGACTAGGGACATTCCAGCTTAGCGCTAAGTCCCTACACATCATGACAAGTAATGCACGTTGCCATGTGTTACTGCAATGCAATACTGTAAATGGGGACCAAGAGAACTACAGATTTAAATAGAAAAGGGGATCTTTGAAAGGAGTCAGAAAGCTCATTGTATTTCAGAAAACATAAAAGCAGTCCTCTTTTCGCTTGTGTTGTGGTCTGTTTTATATGACACAAGGTCTTTTATATAAAGCAGACCCCAAGCAGCTTCCAATGGCACATTTTTTACTAAAAGAATGAATAAAGGGGTCACATTATGGGGCCACTTTCCTGAGATTGCGGCCTCCCTAGCACAAATTTAAAAGGTAAATTATTAAGTTAGGTTTAGCTGCATTAGTACAGTGGGGTTAGGGGCCCCGCCCCTTTTGGGGCCGGTCCACAAGGAAGCAAGAAGAGCCAATCAGGTTTCAGGGAACTTTCTGGATTTTGGGATTGCTTATAAAAGGGCCAGCAGGCGCAGGGTTCTGCCTCTTTTCAGCTGAACAAGCAGGAAGATTTGAGCTCTTACCTTACACAGAACATCTTACATGATGGAAGCGCTGGTGATGCAGCTATTAGAGAAAGCTGGCAGCTCAGGAGGAGAGGCATGGCTTAGACGCTGCCTGGAGTCAGCCCCGGAGGAAGAAGGATGGCTGCTGGAGCAAGAGGGTGGAGACTTGGTAGCGAGCGGCGAGAGGAGGAATGACACTGACATGGTGCAGGGAGTTCCTGAACCAGCTCCACCTGCAAAAGCGAGGAGACGCGCACCGCCGGAGAGGGAAGGAGGGGCTTCCGCAGAAGCTACAGACACCCGTGCGCCGCTAGTGATGCTGAGGGAAGATGGCGGCGGTGTGACGTCACGAGGCCGCCGCGGAGGTCAGAAGAGGCGGACCTGTTCGCAGTCGCCGGCTGGAAGAGGAGGACGGCGCGGCCAGCCGCAGCAGGCCACACAGGAAAGTCGGGGGAGACAGCGCGTGCAGCGGTCTCCCGGGAACCAGCGCTTAGAGTGTCAGCAAGGCACTCAGAACACAGACATGCCACAGCATGCAACAGGTGAGCAGATGCTACAGGTGCAAGACCCCCCTTCAATGCTGGAGCAGGTGGCTCAGCAGCAGGTGTTGCAGGCTCCAGCTGGTGGTGAGTTAAACCAATTGCATGTACTATCTGGTTTGGTAGGCTCTTTGTTTTCCATAATACAATCACTGTCTAAAGGTTCAGCACCTGCTGTGTCTGCTGCTTCTATTTCTGTTAACCCTTCTGTGTCATCTCTTACTCCAGTACTGTCTAGTCTGCCTGTCAGCTTACTATCTCAGCTAGATAAAGTTTCTGCTATGCAGTCTGACAAATCAGCTCCTGAGCTCTTGCAGACGGCTGGGCAAAGGTTACTGGTCCCTGAGATATATATGAAAGATTCCATGCCATGTGAAATGTCCCCTTTAGGATACCATTTAAGTGTAAATGTTAAGGAAAAGATTTGGAAAGGGGAATATGTTGACATTCTTTCTCTCCTGCCTGCGCATAAAGAATTTGTTAGAACAGAAAGGAGGGGGGAGGAGAGAAGCGAAGAAGAAAGGCGCAGGGCAATCCCTAGGTCGTTTAACAATTGGCTTCAAGCCTTTTGTATTTATTCTGGCATTATGGCGGAGAAGCACCCGGAAAGGTGTGGGGGGCTTTTCCAGCATCTAGATCACATCTTGGAAGCCTATAAAAATTTTGGGGGCCTGGGGTGGTTTTTCTATGACGAATCCTTTCGTCAGAAACTGTCCATTCACCCGTCTCTAAGGTGGGGTATGAAAGATGTGGGCTTGTGGCTCAATTTGATTGTGCCACAAAGGCAGGTAGCGCCTAGACAACCCGCTGCGACAGGGTCGACAGCGGCCTTTAGGAAAGGCTGCTGTTTTGCATTTAATGACAGCCAGTGCCGCTGGAATAATTAGTGTAAATACAGACACGAATGTGCCATTTGTGCGGGGACGCACCCAGCGGCAAAATGTTTTCAGCGGAATGCAGTGACAGGAGCTAGCCCGGTCCAGCATATTTTTCCCAAAAGCCTGCACGCCAGTGAGGCTGGAAAAAATGCGCCCGTGGCTGGACATCTACCCAAACAGGGAGAAGGCTTGTTTACTCAGTAAAGGTTTTGATCAGGGTTTCCCGTTGCCTTCCTTTTCGGGGGAGGGGTGTAAATTGGTAGGTAATTTGAAATCTGTAGATCAATTTCCCCAGGTGGTAAGGGATAAGTTATGTAAAGAACTAAAGGAAGGTAGAATTGCTGGCCCTTTTGAGCACCCCCCCTTCTATAATTTTCGGATTTCCCCATTGGGGGTAGTGCCAAAACGGGAACCCAATGAATTTCGTATTATACACCATCTATCCTTTCCAAAAGGTGACTCCTTGAACAATGAGATTGACGGGAGCCTATGCTCGGTGTCGTATGCCACATTCGAAGAAGCGATTGGTAAGATCAGGAGGTTTGGCCCTGGGGCCTTGTTGGCGAAGGCTGACATAAAATCCGCATTTCGCCTCTTGCCCGTCTCCCCGGAGGCTTTCAATTCGTTGGGGTTTAATTTTGAGGGTCAATACTTTTTTGACATGTGTCTCCCGATGGGGTGTTCGTTGTCATGTTCCTACTTTGAATCATTCTCTACATTTCTCCACTGGGTACTTGGCATCCGATCTGGGCTGGATGGTGCGGTGCACTATCTAGATGATTTTTTGTTTGTTGGCCCAGCAGACTCTAGTTTTTGTTCTGAATTGTTGCTGTCATTTCAGGCCATGGCTTTTGAATTTGGAGTACCGTTGGCTGAGGGAAAAACTTGCTTGCCAAGCACTTCATTGGAGTTTTTGGGCATAGAGATAGATACTTGCGGTATGGAATTTCGTTTGCCGGAAAAAAAAATTGAGTAAATTAAAATGGTTAATCACGACGGTGTTGCGGAAAAAGAAGGTACGCTTGAAAGAAATACAGTCGCTGCTGGGGGTTCTGGCATTTGCGTGCAGAATCATGCCTGTTGGCAGAATATTTTCGCGTCGGCTTTACCTGGCGATTTCAGGCTTGAAATCTCCTTTGGATCATGTTAGAATAACGGCCCCCATTAAGGAAGATCTTTTGGTTTGGGCCAACTTTCTTGACGGATATAACGGTAGGTCCTTTTTTCAGGCGGAATTTGTTGTGGCAAAGGATTTTTGTTTATTTACGGATGCAGCTGGCTCCAAAGGCTTCGGTGCCATCTGGAGATCGCACTGGTGTTGCGCGGCTTGGCCGGAGCCTTGGGTGAGTTCGGGAGTGACCAGGAACGTGGTATTGCTAGAATTATTTCCAATATTAGTGGCATTGGAGTTGTGGGGCTCAGAGTTTTCGCTAATAGGCGCATCTTGGTGGAAACGGATAACAAGGGTGTATTATATGCAGTGAACTGCCTTTCATCCAGTTCTTTGCCGGTAATCAAAATCTTGCGTCAGGTGGTCTTCAGATGCCTCAAATTTAATATTTGGTTGAAGGCTGGGTATACCCCGGGGATATTGAATAATATAGCTGATTCTCTATCTCGTTTTCAGGAGGAGCGTTTTCGGAGTCTGCTGCCGGAGGCGGACGCAGTTGGCAACTCATGCCCGGCCTATCTGTGGGAGATGATCTGAGTACTGTGACGAATGCTATAAAAAGCTCTTTAGCTCCTAGAACCTGGTCGAGTTACTCGGCAGCCTGGAGCAGCTGGATATCCTTTGCAAGTGCTGAAGGTGGTCAGTTTGATAAGCCTTCGGAAGGTACCATTTTGGCTTTTATGTCAAGTTTAATGCGGCAGCAACTTTCACATAGTTATGTGACAATAACGCTGGCCGGTATGTCCTTTTTCTTCCGTTTATTGGGTCTGAGACCTTGTTCTTCTTATTTTTCTGTAAAACAGGCACTGAAGGGATACAAGAGATTGACGTTTGTCATAGATGATAGGAGACCGATTTCTCTTGACATTCTCGGTGGCCTTTGCAGAATGACTTCAGTGGTTTGTTTTTCCTCCTACGAGGCCTTATTATTCAGGACAGCTTTTGTGCTCGCATTTTTTGGGGCATTTCGCATCTTGGAATTAATTCCAGTGAGCAAACAAGGTGGTTCGGGTGTGCGATTTGACCAGGTGCTAGTTGATCAATCGGGTGTTCATGTGTGGCTGCAGTATTCCAAAACAGACCAATATGGTAAGGGTAGATGGGTTCATCTAAAAGAACAAAATGAGAGCTTATTGTGCCCGGTAGCCTTGGTTAAACAATTTATGGGGCTTAGGCCTCCCGGGGAGGGAATTTTTCTCATTCATGCTAATTTATTGCCCCTGACGAAATACCAATTCGATGCAGTTTTAAAAAAGAGTTTGGGTGCCATGGGTTTAAGTCATTTTAAGTTTTCCTCCCACTCCTTTCGGATTGGCGCAGCTTCGGAGGCGGCCCGATCGGGCGTCTCCGAATCAGATATCAAGGCATTGGGTGGGTGGAAGTCAAAATGTTTTAAGTTGTATGTTCGTCCTAATTTGTTTATTTAATTTTAGGTACCCAGCACACAGTGTGGATTTTGGGGCATTCATTTATTTATTGGGCACAAAAAAGAGCGGCTCAACGCAACTATTCATCAAATTTATCCTTGCACCCGGACTCATTTTGTTTGTTCTGGAAAGGTATAAGAGGCCTTCAATGGCCGCAACTGGATTTGCATGTGTCTAGGTTATGTCAGCTGTGGCCATTGCCATCCATACTGATAATTCATTTGGGAGGTAACGATTTGGGAAATGTTAACACTTTGGACTTATTATTTATGATTAAGCGTGACCTGCATCGCTTCAGTGCGACTTTCCCAGGTACAACCTTAGTTTTTTCAGAAGTGGTTCCTCGTCTTTCATGGCTCTCCTCTGCGCAGAGGAGGGTGATGGAAAAAATGAGGAAGAGAGTCAATAGGGCTCTCGAAAAGTTCATGCCCCAAGTTGGGGGACTGTCTTATAGGCACATGGACTTGGAAGGGGGATATCCAGGTCTGTACAGACTGGATGGGGTGCACTTATCAGAAGTAGGAAATTACATTTTTAATGTTGGTCTGCAGAACATGATCGAAAAGGCAGCGACGATTGGGGTGTGCCGGTCTTGATGCTCAAGACCGGCGTGTGGGGACTTTTATTTATCTTTGAAGTTGTGCTACTGCTCGAGTTCTAACAACTGAGCAGGTAGAAATATGTTATTGGATGATTTATGAAGTTTGGAATGATAATAAAGATTTATGGAAAATTATTTGTGAAAAACCAATAAAGGTGTCGCGGCCAAGTTTTTGCCATTTAAAAAATGTGTTCAGTTATTTATTTTAGTTAAGTTGTGTAGCGCTACCCCCAGTTAAGAGAGCCGCTGATATTGATTTGGGCCCTGTAGTGCACTGCTGTCAACCCCTGGCAATCGGCTCTAACCTCCCGTGGCACAGCTGGTGATAGAGGGATAGGACCGCGTGACCGCAACTGTTGGTGACGCAGTCCTATAACAAACATACACAGAATATACTTTAAAACTCCTATTAAAGTAAGCGGAACTGACACCAAATGTACTTTACCCAGATATTTTACTGAGGCTAATGGGCAAGTAATAAAGTATAACAAGTTGCAGATCCCTGCAATAAACAGTAATAAAGATAAACAGAGTAATCAGAATAATAAAGTATTCCTATGCAACTCTAGCGCTGCCCTTTTACAGCTACTTCCCCTCATGGGTAGACTAACACCCAGCAATGTCTACCTATGCAGTCAGGCCTGACTGATCTAGATGGAAGTTCAGTGAAACAATATTCGCTAGCAATCTTTTCGGTGGTGCACTTGAAGAACAACTTTGTAATCCCAACGAATATTAAAAATAAAGGTATCTGTCTTTAAACAGCTCTCACCACCCGGGCAAGTCAAAGTCCGTTTCCTCCATCGATTCGTCTAGGAACAGGAATCCACCGACATCCAAGTCTTCAATCCTTCTGGTGTACTGCAGCAAGGAGGATTAGATGTCTCTAAGGCTCTGCTAGGCTGGCAGAGGGCTCTTTGGAAAGGAGCACACGGCCCAGGCTTCAGGCCTTGTGCACACAGCAGTTCAGCACAGACATCCTCTTGCTAGGAGAGGGGTGTCCAAAAAAAACCGACCAAAACTCCGCCTCCCCTTTATAAAGTCTCCCCCAGCAGTCTCTGTTCTGGAGCAATGCACCCTGGGTGCTGCAAGATGTACTGGGAGATGTAGTCTCTCTCTCCTCTGCTTTCACTTCCATAATGTCTCTTTACTTCCTCCCGACTCACCTCTCACCTGGAACTTCTTGTCTCTCTGCATTAAAGGGGAACACCCCGCTACACACTCCCCCCACTTGAACTCTTTGGTCCCCAAAGATAAACTTCAACAAATACTGTTTACCATTTTGGACAATGTCGAGCATGATGTTGGCATAGGGAATTCCCACCAAAACTTTGGGATGGAACTCTCTTGCCCACAGGTCACACTACCATGAGTGGCCTGCCTAACTGTGCCAGAGAGTGAGCTGGGGTTGCCCTCCACCAAATGGACGGTGGAAGGATCAGGTTGTTCAACACTTCTCCTAGCCGTTACAACAGAGTCCTCTGAGCTCGTCCCCATTTGGGGGTAAGTTAGTTTCTTGGGAGGCCTGATGACTCTGCGAGCCCTCTGCTCTCTTGGTGCTTCTGACTCTGGCACCACAGGCTCTTCTTCAGGAGTAAGTTCAGGTAACATTGCTGGTTCTGGAACCTCTGATTCAGAAGTCGACTGACGTATGGAATCTCTAGAGTCCTCCTCTGCGCAAGTGTCAGGAACATCTTCCCAGTAATCAGCTGAGGGACTGAAGGGTATGAATTCAGTAGCCTCCGGATTCAGCGTTGCATCTGGGGTATCCCCTCCATTTGGGAGATCTATGGCGGACGTTCCCAGAGTCGAGGGAGGCCACAGCCAGTCCAGTTCTCCACCTTCTTCTGTACTCAATTGGGAGGCCTCCCCATCTTTGGCTCGAGAGGTCTGGGACCGAGTGTTCGGCCTAGGAATATCCAGGATAGAGGCCGGTTCAGGGGAGTCTCTCACGGGAGGTATTCTGACTGCCTCAGCAAGTGGGAGCAGGTGGTTCCGATGCCACGTCTTCAGTGGACCCACCTTTCCTTCTGGCTTTAGTTTGTAGACAGGCAAACCAGGCAACTTCCTACAGACAACATAGGGCTCAGATCTCCACCTGTCGGCAAGCTTGTGTTTTCCAGGGACCCCCAGATTGCGTAGCAGTACTCGGTCCCCGGGCTGCAGATCTTGCACTCGAACCTTCAGATCAAAATTTCTCTTGTTGCGGGCCCCCCTTTGATCCGAAGCCGCCTGGGCTTGTTCATAGGCCACCTGCAAGCTACGTCTAAGTCTGTCCACGTATCCCTTGTGGGATGTAGCTGAGGTATTGTCTATAGAAGTGCCAAAGGCCAGGTCCACAGGTAGCCTTGCTTCTCTCCCAAACATAAGTCGATAAGGGGAGTAGCCAGTGGCGTCACTTGTGGTACAGTTATAGGCATGTACTAGGGCTGATATGTGCTGACTCCAGTGTTGCTTCTTCTCTGTTTCTAAGGTTCCCAACATGTTGAGCAGGGTCCGGTTAAATCTCTCCGGCTGAGCATCTCCTTGTGGGTGGTAAGGCGTGGTTCTGGTCTTCTTTATTCCTAATGAATCCAAAAGTCTTCGGATCAACCGACTCTCAAAGTCCCTTCCTTGATCTGAGTGGAGTCTCTGTGGTAGTCCGTAATGGACAAAATACTTCTCCATAAGTATCTTGGCCACGGTGGATGCCTTCTGGTCTTTGGTTGGGAAAGCTTGAGCATAGCGGGTGAAATGGTCGGTTATTACCAGAACATTCCCCAATCCACTCAGGTCGGGTTCGAGGCAGAGAAAGTCAATGCATACCAGATCCATTGGGCCTTGACTCTGTAAGTGGCCCATTGGGGCAGCTTGATGGGGTAGGGTCTTTCTCTGAATGCATCGTGCACAGGAATGGCAATACTCCTCTACTTCTGCCCTCATGCAGGGCCAATAGAACCGATTTCTGACGAGCTGGAAGGTCCTTTCTGCCCCTAGGTGACCATGATGGTCATGCAGGGCAATTAGTACAGTCTCTCGGTGCTTCTCTGGAAGAAATAACTGCCACTTATCTTCTGAGTCATCAGAGGGGCCCCTTCGGTAGACCACTCCCTGATGTACCTGTAGCCTGTCCAATTCCTTCCTCAACAGGCGAGCCTCCTTTGAGGGGTGATGTAGGAATTTGTTGGGATCCTGATTCTCCAGGGCTTCGAGGACCAATCTCCCCATGGGGTCTTCCAATTGGTCACACCTCAACTCCTTCTTGGACAGTCTCGGTAGGTTGTCTTCCTCCAGTTGAGTTACCCCACAATAGTGTTTGGGGACTCCTACCATGGTAACCCCTATTTCTTCTGCTCTGGAGCCTCCTCTGGCTTGGAATTCAGCCCCTTGACAAAGGGCCCGCACCCCGTCCGGTGCCACTTGGGTCCAATCTTCCCAGTCATTTGTCGTGGCATGAGACCTCCGGGACAGGGCATCTGCATCCCTATTTCCGGCTCCTGGTCTGTACTTCAGACTGAAGTTGAATCCAGACAATGCGGCCAACCACCTGTGTCCGGTGGCATCTAGTTTCGCGGTGGTGAAGAGGTAGGTCAGGGGGTTGTTGTCTGTCTTCACAGTAAACTCTGCCCCATACAAGTAGTCTTTTAGCTTGTCTACTACCGCCCATTTGAGGGCCAGGAATTCCAGCTTATGAGTGGGGTAATTCTTTTCTGAGGGGGTCAGGCTCCTGCTCACATAGGCCACTGGTCGCAGTTGTCCTTCATGTTCTTGGTAGAGTACACCACCTAGACCCTCATGGCTGGCATCCACATGTAATTCATAAGGTCTGGTAGGGTCGGCGTAGGCCAGGACTGGGGCAGTGGTTAAGCTCCTCTTCAGAGCATGAAAGGCCTCTTCACACCTTGGGTTCCACTGATCTTGAACTGACTCACCAGGCCTCCTGGGCCCTGAGTCATCCTCTTCCCCTTCTGCCTTTAGCAATTCATTCAACGGGCGGGCAATCCGAGCAAACCCCTCCACAAACCTCCTATAATAGGAGCAGAACCCCAGGAAGGATCTGAGCTCTGTTACTGTGGTGGGTCGTGGCCAGGAAGTGACTGCTTCCAACTTCTCAGGATCTGTGGCCACCCCTTCTTCAGACACTATGTGCCCCAGATAGTTCACAGAAGACTGGTAGAACCGACACTTCTCGGGGGAAAGCTTAAGTCCCTCTTCGCTGAGTCTTCTCAATACTTTCTCCAACCTGGCTTCATGTTCTTCCAAGGTTCTTCCAAAGACAATGACATCGTCCAAGTACACAAGGACTTCTATAAGATTCATGTCTCCAACAGTCTTCTCCATAAGGCGTTGAAAGGTAGCAGGAGCTCCAGACAGACCCTGAGGCATCCTATTGAATTCGAAGAATCCCACCGGGGTTATGAAGGCTGTCTTCTCCCTGTCTTCTGGGTGCATAGGGATTTGATAGTACCCACTCTTGAGGTCCATCACACTGAACCATTTGGCTCCAGACAAACTTTGTAGGGCATCTTCTATCCTTGGCGTGGTGTATTGGTCAGGGATGGTTCTCCTGTTGAGAGTCCTATAATCGATACAAAGCCTCAACGACCCATTCTTCTTTCTGACCACCACGATTGGGGAGGCATAGGGACTTCTAGACTCACGGATAACACCAGTCTTCTTTAGTTCTACAAGTTGTTCCCTCAGATCCTCCAGATCTGCCAGGGGGACCCGCCTGACCCTCTCTCGGAAGGGCTTATCTTCTTGGAGGCGGATCCGATGGGTGGCACTTCTTGCACACCCCACATCGAATTCATCTTCGGAAAAGATCTTCTCCCACCTGGTCAGCTGGGCCTTGGCTCTTTCTTTCCAAGCCCTGGGTAGGTTCGGGTTTTCCACGGACAGTTTCTCCCAAACATCTCCTCCGTCACCCGTCCCCTTGACTTCGGACCAAGTGACCGGGGCAGCAGGGCTCACCTGACCAAGCAACACTCTGGCAGGGATCTCCATGGGTCCTCCCGTAGTGTTCCTAACACTCACCGGAACTCTGCCATGGGCCTTCTTCAGGGCCTTGAACGGAATCACTTCTGGTATCACTTCCAGGCCTGAGGACTCTTCCCTTGGGTCTGATTCCAGCATGACAAAGGGGCCAGGTTGTTCCCACGAAAGCTTCACAGTGGCCCTAAGACAGGTTACTTCTCCGGGCTGTAGCACTACTCCTTCTCTGCCAAGTCTCCACACCTTCCCTATCCCCTCTCCCGGGGTCTTCTGCTCTAAGACCAGTCGTTGGTAGGCCGTCTTTAGCATGGGATGGATTTTGGTGGCTGAATGGTTTCTCTCTTTCACTAGAGGGGTCAGGAGTCTCCTGACTAGATCCGTGTTTGTCCCAATGATCAGGGAAATCTTGCTGGCTCCAGGCGGCCGGGGACACACAACTGCCAGGGTGTCAAACACTTCAGCCTTCCCAGCCACGGATGGGTCGAAAGTCATCTTTATGGGCAGGTACCCATCATAAGGGAAACTCTGGGTTCCAAGTCCCCATATCTCCAGCTCTTCTATCTTCTGGATAGGCAGATGACTCAAGTGCCTATCATAGAAGTCCCGGTATAGTAAAGTCACCTGTGCTCCGGTGTCCAAAAGAGCTTTAGTATAGACTCCTTCCACTTGAATGGGCACAGTAGGAGACGGGCCCACCAGTTCCTTTGGGTATGGCCGGACTGGGGTCACCTCTTTTTTTTGGCTTTCGACCCTTGCCCTGCTCCTTTTGGACTTTAATTTTTCCTGAGCCTGGCATGCATTGACTTTCTCCCTCTCAATGGGGGCACAAACCCGCTGAGGGATGTTATTGTTCCTTTTAGGTGGATGTTCCTTCTTTGGGGTGCTGTACTTCCACTGAGGGGTCTTGCCCCCTCCCTCTGGGGTACATCTTGGTGGGGGTGTACTATACCTCCTCCTAGGAGTTTTGTCTCCTCCATTCTTGGCCTTTTTTTTTAGTTTGGAGCGCACTGAAGATGATGGGCACCCGGTTGACTCCTTCACCGGGGCCCCTTTGGAGTTTCCCGCCGGCTTGCAATTATCTGTTCTCTTCTTCTTTGGGCTGGAGCATACGTTAGCAAAGTGGCCACTCCCTCCGCAGTTATAGCAAATCACCTCTTCTCGGTCCTGTAGGGAGGCCGGTGCTGAGGTGTTCGGGAACAACTCCTTTCTTGGGCTTGGTTTCTCTCGTCTTCTCTGATCTTTCTCCATCAAAGAGGTCAGCATCTCCAACACTTGGGCCATTCGCGATTTCAGAGTGTCAACCTCCGCATCTTTTTCTGGGCTCTTGACCGAATGGACCAACACTGGTACAGGTGTGACATTCGCCTTGGCCACCTGCTGATCTTCCTCCAGCGCCTCTTCGTCCCTAATAATTTTTATTAGATCAGAGTAGGTTAGTGACATTCCTCCTCCTGAGGTTTTCAGGTGCAGCCAGACCGGGTCTGAGCGCCGCGCTCCCCTCATGATCTGCTTCATGCGTGCTTCATCTGCATCTTTGGGCAGCATTCCCTTCTTCAGTACAATCTTGCATAACTGCCTGTTCAGCCTTCTAACATATTCTGACAGTTTCTCATTCGGCTGCTGGAGAGTGTGTTCAATTTGATAAATCATCTCTGACACCTTCTCCAGCTGACCAAACTCTTCCTGCAGCATGGCCAGGCAATCTTGAGCTGTACAGTTTTCATTTCCAAACCGGAAGCTCTTCACCGCTTCTGCCGCGGCACCTTTCAGACTTTCTAAGACTCGCTGTCTCTTCTGTGCCTCAGGCACCTCCCATGCTTCTACTGCCTGCAATGCCTGTTCCACCCAAGTGTCAAAATCTTCCTCCCCCGCAGGGACGGGGAGCTTCCCTGAGAAGGTGCTAAGCTTCCGGTAACCGGCCTCCACATGCACCGTACTGCTTTTCTGGCACTTAATTACAAGGTCTCCTAGAGCATTCAACAATTCAGGCCCTATAGCGGCCAGCGGTGATCCCGGGCTTAATAGTTCCTTAAGCTTTTCTGCTTTAGGGGATAGTGGTGGAGATAATTGTGGGAGTGATGGCTTTGGTGTCTGAAACCATTCTTCCTTCACTGGCAGCGTATGTATCAAGTGATAGATCTGATTATCTATGGCTTGTATACTCTGACTTTTAAAATGCTCTGGGATTTCGTTTTTCCATTCTACCAGTGCGTATGTAAACGAGATCACTGGATCTGGCCTAAAATCCATCACCCATGCTTTGTGGCTCGGAGACAGTAACAATACGAGCTGTTTTATCTCCTCTTCCTTCCATCTTTCCCCCGGGAGTACAATGACTACCGCCGCGGTTGGATCGGCGCCAATCGCTGCGCACCACTGTGACATTGCCAGCGGGTCCATGCTGGTACTTCTGACCGGCTTGATTGCAGCGTGCAACGTACAAGGATCCCGGACTCGAGCCCCCACGTGTAGCGCTACCCCCAGTTAAGAGAGCCGCTGATATTGATTTGGGCCCTGTAGTGCACTGCTGTCAACCCCTGGCAATCGGCTCTAACCTCCCATGGCACAGCTGGTGATAGAGGGATAGGACCGCGTGACCGCAACTGTTGGTGACGCAGTCCTATAACAAACATACACAGAATATACTTTAAAACTCCTATTAAAGTAAGCGGAACTGACACCAAATGTACTTTACCCAGATATTTTACTGAGGCTA
Organism: Rana muscosa; assembly: GCA_029206835.1. NCBI lineage: Eukaryota > Metazoa > Chordata > Amphibia > Anura > Ranidae > Rana > Rana muscosa. The sequence goes on from CM055121.1 coordinate 847,190,090, forward strand.
ATGGGCAAGTAATAAACAGTATAACAAGTTGCAGATCCCTGCAATAAACAGTAATAAAGATAAACAGAGTAATCAGAATAATAAAGTATTGCTATGCAACTCTAGCGCTGCCCTTTTACAGCTACTTCCCCTCATGGGTAGACTAACACCCAGCAATGTCTACCTATGCAGTCAGGCCTGACTGATCTAGATGGAAGTTCAGTGAAACAATATTCGCTAGCAATCTTTTCGGTGGTGCACTTGAAGAACAACTTTGTAATCCCAACGAATAGTAAAAATAAAGGTATCTGTCTTTAAACAGCTCTCACCACCCGGGCAAGTCAAAGTCCGTTTCCTCCATCGATTCGTCTAGGAACAGGAATCCACCGACATCCAAGTCTTCAATCCTTCTGGTGTACTGCAGCAAGGAGGATTAGATGTCTCTAAGGCTCTGCTAGGCTGGCAGAGGGCTCTTTGGAAAGGAGCACACGGCCCAGGCTTCAGGCCTTGTGCACACAGCAGTTCAGCACAGACATCCTCTTGCTAGGAGAGGGGTGTCCAAAAAAAACCGACCAAAACTCCGCCTCCCCTTTATAAAGTCTCCCCCAGCAGTCTCTGTTCTGGAGCAATGCACCCTGGGTGCTGCAAGATGTACTGGGAGATGTAGTCTCTCTCTCCTCTGCTTTCACTTCCATAATGTCTCTTTACTTCCTCCCGACTCACCTCTCACCTGGAACTTCTTGTCTCTCTGCATTAAAGGGGAACACCCCGCTACAGTTGTATCTGGGGAAGTTCTGGTTTGGGCGGGTGGGGCCTGCAATCTCATGAATAAAGGGGTCACATTATGGGGCCACTTTCCTGAGATTGCGGCCTCCCTAGCACAAATTTAAAAGGTAAATTATTAAGTTAGGTTTAGCTGCATTAGTACAGTGGGGTTAGGGGCCCCGCCCCTTTTGGGGCCGGTCCACAAGGAAGCAAGAAGAGCCAATCAGGTTTCAGGGAACTTTCTGGATTTTGGGATTGCTTATAAAAGGGCCAGCAGGCGCAGGGTTCTGCCTCTTTTCAGCTGAACAAGCAGGAAGATTTGAGCTCCCTCCCTCCCGCCCCAGTCGCGTACACTTTTATGTGGTGGGTCACCCTGGATCCAGGGGGGACTTTTATTTATCTTTGAAGTTGTGCTACTGCTCGAGTTCTAACAACTGAGCAGGTAGAAATATGTTATTGGATGATTTATGAAGTTTGGAATGATAATAAAGATTTATGGAAAATTATTTGTGAAAAACCAATAAAGGTGTCGCGGCCAAGTTTTTGCCATTTAAAAAATGTGTTCAGTTATTTATTTTAGTTAAGTTGTATCTGGGGAAGTTCTGGTTTGGGCGGGTGGGGCCTGCAATCTCATGGCACAAGGATAGGAGAACTATCATTCAGCTGTTGCCGAGGGTAGCATGATGTTTAGGTGTAGCCCTTCCCTAATGCCCACCCTAAACCTAATACTTATTTTGATATGGAGTGTTTGGCCACATTAGTTTATAAGAAATAATTGCATTAAAATTTGCATATATTTGGTTTGAACAACATCTCACTATCCTAGATTTGCAAACAGAACTTGCTTGACAGTACCTAATTGAGGAAGTGCTAAGTAAACATTGCCTCACTAAGACAGCTTTAATGACAATGCAAATCACGGGTGATTATTTCATGAATCATCTATTTAAACCGAATATATTGGTTACACCCGTGTGGGATACATATAATTTTGTCTGATACATGTTTGAAAATTGATTTCAAGGGCAGCACAGTGGCTAAGTGGTTAGTACTTCCACCTAGCAGCACTAGGTTGTCAGTTTGAATCCTACCCCAGCAATACCTGCCTGGAGTTTACCTGTGTGGTTTCCTCCCACACACCAAAGACATGCTTGTTGGCTGATTGGCTCCTGACTGCATTGACCCTAGTACATGTAAGAATGTGATTTAGGCACCTTAAACTGTAAGCTCCTTGAGGGCAGGGACTGATGTGAATGTACAATATACTGCATATGGAAAGTGCTGTGTAAATTGATTGTGCTATACAAGTATCTGTAATAAATAAGAAGAAAATAAAGAAGTGCTACAATCAGTTTGTAAAGTACATGAAATCATTAATACACAATCCCCTGCCAATGTGGTGAACGGTTTGGCTGACTATGACTCAATATTTATATGCAGTGCATTTCTTTCTATAATCAGGACTGTGGATAAGCTTGGATTCAGTCCAAACCAGATTTGGACCAAACCCAGAAGTGAGCTGTCATTACTGGACCAATGAGCTGCAGACAGAAGATTTGCCACCCTGTAGCTCCATTGATGTCACGGGGATACTCGTGACATCCATGACCTAATATGGCCATAGTATGACCAAACCCAAGTGTGAATCATAGCTCGTCACTAATTGGGAAATGTCTTACTGTCCTGCAGGCAATAATAAGAACATCTAGTGGACAGAAATGCACATTGTTGCGTGGGGAGATTTTCTAGCCTGGTATTATTCTGCTTTTGCATGAGCCTGATCATGCTTTGTACTGTGTGTGTATGTCAGCTGGGCTCAGCCCTTCCTTCTCTGAGCTGGCCGCTCAGCTGTCGGCTAATTGCCAGCTCCTATCTCTCCACAGTGACTCACCTGTTGATGATCCTGCTCGTCAGTCCTGCCTACTTAAGCCTTCCAGTTCAGATGATCTCTGCCTTCGCCTTGGTCAACATCACAGAGACTATCTCCTGCGTTCCTGTTGACGACTTTGCTCGGCTGACATCCCTTCTGGCTCCGGATCCTGCTTGCTGTTCTACTACGTATATCTCTGGCTCTCTGACATTTGGCTTGGCTGACTACCTGATCCGGTTCCTGAACTCTGGCTATGTTCTGACTACGCTTACTCTGTTTATCTTTTTGATTATTATTATTATTATTATTATTATTAACCACTTGTCCACCGCCCACTGTGTATTGACGGCGGGCGGAGGACGCTCTCGTTCTGGGAGGACGTCATATGACGTCCTCCCTTTGAACAGAGATTGCGTGCGATCGCGGGCGCGCATCCGTGTGCTGTCGGTGGCGGCGTGTCAATGAGACACCGCTCGTCACTGACAGGGGTGAATAGCCGCCGGCAAGTGCGGTTAACCCCGTGATCGGCCGTGATAAAGTCACGGCTGATCACAGATTCTTCCTGCTTGTGTTACACGCTGCAGGCGCAAGATCGGGAGCGCGCTGCGCGTGTCCGTCGGTGACAGTGTGTTCCCGAGAACACTACTCGTCACCGACGATGGTACACAGCCATTGGCCAGGGCTGTGTGCCATGTGATCGGCTGTGATCCATTCACAGCCTGATCACTAAATGTAAACAAAGATTTGTATCTAACTGTTGCCAGCTCTTCTCTCCTCACACACCGTTTCCAGTGTGAGGAGAGAAGAGCCAGGAGCAGTGAGTTACAGATCTATGTCAGTAGTGTCTGCACCAACACCACACCTGTCCCATCGCCCCCCCCCAATTGTCATCTGTCACCCAACAGTCACCCCATAAGTGCACCTGTCACATAAGAGACTGCCATCAGTGACCATCAGCGGTGCAACCGTCACCCATCAGTGACGTGCCCTGTCACCCGTCACCCATCAGTGACGTGCCCTGTCACCCGTCACCCATCAGTGACCGTGCCCTGTCACCCGTCAGTGACCGTGCCCCATCACCCGTCACCCATCAGTGACCTTGCCCTGTCACATAAGATATGGATCTTCAAACATGGGTATAGACTTCAGCGGCAAAGAATGTATACACAGGAGGCTTACCAGAACAGATGGGTCCCTATTACGGGGACCAAACGGGCTCAGCAAAGAAAACCGATCAAGGTGTCAGCGATGTGATCCTATGGGTTCTCGCTCAGCTCCAGCACCGGTCAGCAAACGTTGGTACTCCCCACAGTAGTGTAAACACTCGTCCAGCGTGATGTTTTTTTCAGAAGGAAAGATAATAAAGAGGCTTCATGGTGTAGATTTGTTTAAAAAGACAAATACCCTTTATTGCAATGTACGGGTAAATAGACGTCCATACACGATAAAAACAAACGTTTTCAAAAAGGCACTGCAACCCCGCCAGGCGTCAGCCGATCAGCTGGGGGCGTGGTGACGTCAGGGTCCTGAGCTCCACCCTACGCTGCGTTTCTCCGTAAGAGGCGTCGTCTGGGAAAGGAGGCTGGATCGAGACGTCACGCACCACGATATTTATATGCAAGGCAGGAGAGTGACACCGGAAGTCCCGATGATTCCATCGGATCATCAGTTCCCCGGCGCACTGTACCCTAAATATAGCGGGCGAACACCGCAACACAGAGGTATCATCCTGCATGTCAGCAATGTGCACCTCGCTTAGTCAGTATCTCTGAAGAGATACAGTAAATAAAAAATACATCTGAACATTAAACATAAAACATTATGATTGCAATATAGCTCCCTATTGAAAAAGTACCATTTTTACAATTGCAACCATACTTATAGTAAATGTAAAACAATTTATAAAATATTGTAAACATTTAACCCTACGTGGTGCTGTACTCTGGGAAAGGGTAAATATTTGACAAAATGGAACTACATTTGATAATGCTAGCTCATAAAATTACCCCCCACACCCCAGAAGTGTCCGCAGACCCAACGGGCACTGAGAGGGGTGGTGCAGCAAACACACATAAAACACCTGGGTACCTATACAATGCAAACCTATGTCACAAAAAAGGGCCACCTCACCTCCTAACAATGCCAGTACGTATTACGCAGTGCGCATCGAGGAAGTTCGGCACACTGGGCATTCCGTGACATAAATTATCATATATATAATGCCTAAAGATTGCATATATTTAAAATACATAATGAAACAATCCTGTACATATATATAAAAATAATAAAATTAAATAAAAAAAAAAAGAAAATTTTAATTTTTTTTTAAAAAAAACTGAACCTCCTGATCATATTTATCTCACCAAGGAAGCCTAAGCTTACCCAGCCCCATTGTACTACAGCTATCCAAAGATACCAAAATAGTAGGGGGGGGGGGATAAAAGGGCAAAAGGAAAAATGGAAAAAAGGGGGGAAAATGTATACATATGTGCATGTGTGCATATGTCTATTGAGCATGAAGATGGTAATTATGTAAAAAACATACAGAAGCATGGAAGAATATATATATATTGTGGATACTGTAAATGAAACTGGTGGTTTTGATGGGACCCATCAGCTGTTGTTGATGTAACAGTTTATGTCCCATTCTATGTTAAGGCCCCACGGGCTATAACACTGTATATCAAAGATCCACTGAGTCTCCCTGCGAGAGATTTGGCGTTTCAAATTGTCGCCTCTCCAGTGGGGGACATATTTCTCAATGCCAACCACTTCCAACAAAGAGGGGTCTCTATTGTGGCATTGGCGAAAATGCCACGACATGCTGTGTTTCCTAAAACCCCTGCGTATGTTGGACAGGTGTTCCCCTATTCTAACTTTTAGGGCGCGAGTAGTCCTTCCAATATATTGAAAACCGCACGGACAACGCAAGAGGTAAATTACTCCCGTTGTACCGCAGGTTATAAATTCTGATATGTTGTATTGTTGAGAGGTGACATGTGAGGTAAAGGTAGAAGTTCTCAAGATTTTGGATGGTCTACACACCTTACACCTCTTGCACAGAAAAAAGCCTTTTAATTGACCAAACATCTGAATTCTAGGTGGGGGGTCAACCACACTTGGTGCCACCAAATCTTTCAAATTTTGGTTTCTCCTATATAGGACTTTGGGGCACTCAGGCAGCGAGGGTCCCAGTACCTTATCACTTTTCAAGACCAACCAATGTTTCTTTATTATTTTGTTAACCCACCAAAAGTGAGACGAAAAAGTTGTCAGGAAGGACCATTGCAGGTCATTAGGTGTATTATGTTTATCCTTCATCTTGGGGACAAGTAAATCCTGTCTGTCCATAGATGTGATCTCCCTGAGATCTTTGTCCAACACAGTGGATTGATACCCTTTTTCTAGGAACCGGTTTTTCAAAATGGTGGCTTGAAATTCAAAATCCTCCACCCGTGAACAATTTCGCCTGATTCTCTGAAACTGACCCCTTGGTATAGCTTTGAGCCAGTTAGGGTGGTGTCCACTGTCAATTGGGATATACCCATTGCGATCGGTATCCTTGAAGAGAGTTCTGGTCAGAAGGGCACCATTCTCTTTAAATATTACTAAATCCAAAAAGTTAACAGAAGAAAAACTTGACTCATATGTAAATTTGATCCCCCAATCATTCGAATTTAGAAGAGTCATAAAAGTGTTTAGTGATCCTACGTCTCCCTTCCACAGAAAAAAGGCGTCGTCTATATAGCGACGCCAAAAAAGGAGGCGGGGCTCATCCTGGGAAAAAAGTTTGTCATGTTCCCATAAGGCCATAAACAGACCAGCAAGACTGGGGGCAAACTTGGCCCCCATGGCTACTCCTGTGCCCTGCAGGAAAAATTGACCACTGTAATAGAAATAGTTGTGTTCCATTGCGAAACACAACAATTTCATAACAAACTCCAGGGTAGACGTTTTCACTGAAAGTTCCTTTTTTAGAAAAAATTTGGCTGCCTTATAACCCAATTTGTGGGGTATTATGGTATATAGGGAGGCAACATCTGCTGTTACCAGTAGAACATCCTCATCCACTACACACTGAGATAACTCTCTGATTATTTGCATAGAATCCTTCAAAAAGGCCGGGGTCTTGGTTACCACCGGTTGCAAAAATACATCCACAAATTTTCCCACTCTCGATGTAAGAGAGTCTATGCCGCTTACTATCGGGCGACCAGGGGGTTGTAATGGGTTTTTGTGCACTTTGGGGATGTAATATATAATGGGGGTACGGGGGGCCAAGGGGACCAGGAATTCAAGTTCTTTATCATTAATCACTCCCTTCCTATGACCCGCCATTACAATGGTATTCAGAGATTTTTTATATTTTTCAGTAGGATCTTTATCCAAGACTTTATAAGTGTCCCGATCTGATAATATAACCTCCATTTCTTTCAGGTAATCCTCCTTCTTTAGTATTACCACCCCCCCCCCCTTTATCCGCCGGTCTAATCACCAAATTTTTCCTTTTACATAGGGACGAAATTCCTTCCTCAGCACTTTTTGGTTTCTCTTTTTTGAATTTGATTTTCAACAGGTCCTGCAACACGAGGTCTTTAAACACCGTTATGCTAGGAGCTGGTTTCCCTGGGGGGTTAAACAGAGATGCATTCCTTAATCCAGTTCCCCCCCTGGTGGGCCCTTCTTCTTGGTTACCATTTCTAATAATAGGATTGGACAGAAAATGGCGTTTGATGCTTAGTTTCCTAGCGTATTTTTGTACGTCTAAGAACATTTGGAATTTGTTTAAAGGCTTCCTAGGTGCATATTTTAATCCCTGATTGAGAGTGATTTTTTCTGCTCTGGTCAGTTCTTCCCCACTGAGATTAAATACACCCTGGCATTCTACCTCCTTGATTTTTTGGGAGTGGCACCACTGCCCTCCTCTGCATCCTCTCGTAGTCTTCCCTTTTTTCCTCGGCCTCTTCCTAAAAAATTATCTGTTTTACTCCTCAAGGGAGCCGCCACAGGGGGACCATCGTCTGTACGAATCTGTTGGTTCCCTGTTTTCCGAGTGTCCATATTAACAGAGTCCTCCTTCTGATTCTCATATCCCTGGAGGGGTCCATATTGGTTCCTTAGGGGGACATCCTGTCTCCAAGGCACCTGGGGAGAAGGGGGACCTCCTTCCCTATACCCATCATTAGGGTGAATTCTGTAGGCGGGATCGTCATAATACTGGTCCCTATAGGTGGGTCTATTTTGAGAATATGTATAGGTGTCAGGTGGATATTGGTTATATCCCTGGGGATGTCTATTTCCCCTATTGCTTCCAGGGTTAGGGAACCTGCCCTGATTTCTAGGGTTTTGATACGGAAGTGGATAATAATTATTATTATTACCTCCACTGGGTGGGGGTCTTCCAGGGTTCTGATTACCCTTTTTCCCATTTCGTTGGGGGGTCCGGTTAACCCCTGATCTAGTTACTCCCTGTTCCCTAAACCCTTGACTGGAAGAAGAGGGGGGAGGGTCTTGAATACTCACAACTAGGGAGTAGAGGTATAGGTACCTCAACTATCCCTTCCTCCATATTTATACTTTCTTCCGGTTTTTCAAACATATTCCGATAGTTCTCCTGCCACTTAAACACGTTGTGTGATTTATAATCCTCAACGTCTCTAAGATATTTCTTGCGCTTTTTGATACGTTGTTCTTCCTCTTCCTCTATTAGGATTTCCTTTAATTCCTTAGTGTATACCTGGTACAGGCCTTCTTTGCTCATGGGGATCAATTTTTCCTTAATATCATTGATCTCCAGTTGCAAATTGGCTGCCTTAGTTTTCTTTCTTGTAACGAGAAACTCAAGGAAGGCTAAACCTACACCATTAAAGTAGAGAAACCACTCCTTCAGTTCCGCGTCTCCCTTGTCGGGATAAACATGCCACCGTAGGCTTCTAGGAATCATCTTTTCCTTTATATATCGCTCTAGGAAAACTATGTCCCAAATTGTATGCAATTCTGCTATGAGTACATTTTTCAGTCTCATAAAAATCCCACGGATCCCATCTACCTCAGTGTTCGTCTGATCAAAGACCTCATCTGGGTTGATTATCCTATTTTTGTGAAATTCAAAAATGTCCATTCCGAACAACTAAATATATTGAAATAAAAGAGAGAAGCTGTGAGATGAAAATATTCTCAATAAGATAGATGTAAAAGGGGGGGTTATCCGCGCTAACTCCCTGTGCTAAAAACAAAACATATCCTGAGTGTGAATACACTAAGTGCAGGTTGTATTGTAAAAACAATGGCAAAAGAAAACGTGTGTGCATAAGTGATATAACAAAAAACTAGCACAAAAAATTAAATAAGAATATGACTGGTGCTGCAAATAAACCTTTAGCTGGAATACTCAGCCAAAAAACACATATGCATAAAATTAAATATATTGCGCAACCCTGTAAAAGGCAAAACAAAATGCCAAACAAAATATTAATGACCTGAAAAAAAGTGCAACTATGTGAATATACACTTAAAAAAGTCCAATTACTGATGCTGCTCCAGCAGCATACACATGAAAAGTTCAAAAGAAAAAATCCATAGAAAAAAATGCCACCAAAGTGTGTGAAAACACCAAAGTGTATAAAACGGACAGCAGATATGGATCTTCAAACATGGGTATAGACTTCAGCGGCAAAGAATGTATACACAGGAGGCTTACCAGAACAGATGGGTCCCTATTACGGGGACCAAACGGGCTCAGCAAAGAAAACCGATCAAGGTGTCAGCGATGTGATCCTATGGGTCCTCGCTCAGCTCCAGCACCGGTCAGCAAACGTTGGTACTCCCCACAGTAGTGTAAACACTCGTCCAGCGTGATGTTTTTTTTCAGAAGGAAAGATAATAAAGAGGCTTCATGGTGTAGATTTGTTTAAAAAGACAAATACCCTTTATTGCAATGTACGGGTAAATAGACGTCCATACGCGATAAAAACAAACGTTTTCAAAAAGGCACTGCAACCCCGCCAGGCGTCAGCCGATCAGCTGGGGGCGTGGTGACGTCAGGGTCCTGAGCTCCACCCTACGCTGCATTTCTCCGTAAGAGGCGTCGTCTGGGAAAGGAGGCTGGATCGAGACGTCACGCACCACGATATTTATATGCAAGGCAGGAGAGTGACACCGGAAGTCCCGATGATTCCATCGGATCATCAGTTCCCCGGCGCACTGTACCCTAAATATAGCGGGCGAACACCGCAACACAGAGGTATCATCCTGCATGTCAGCAATGTGCACCTCGCTTAGTCAGTATCTCTGAAGAGATACAGTAAATAAAAATACATCTGAACATTAAACATAAAACATTATGATTGCAATATAGCTCCCTATTGAAAAAGTACCATTTTTACAATTGCAACCATACTTATAGTAAATGTAAAACAATTTATAAAATATTGTAAACATTTAACCCTACGTGGTGCTGTACTCTGGGAAAGGGTAAATATTTGACAAAATGGAACTACATTTGAAAATGCTAGCTCATAAAATTACCCCCCACACCCCAGCAGTGTCCGCAGACCCAACGGGCACTGAGAGGAGTGGTGCAGCAAACACACATAAAACACCTGGGTACCTATACAATGCAAACCTATGTCACAAAAAAGGGCCACCTCACCTCCTAACAATGCCAGTGCGTATTACGCAGTGCGCATCGAGGAAGTTCGGCACACTGGGCATTCCGTGACATAAATTATCATATATATAATGCCTAAAGATGGCATATATTCAAAATACATAATGAAACAATCCTGTACATATATATAAAAATTAAATTAAATTAAAAATTAAAAAAAAAAAAAAACTGAATCTCCTGATCATATTTATCTCACCAAGGAAGCCTAAGCTTACCCAGCCCCATTGTACTACAGTCCCCCCTTGGCTATCCAAAGATACCAAAATAGTAGGAGGGGGGAAGAATAAAAGGGCAAAAGGAAAAATGGAAAAAAGGGGGGAAAATGTATACATATGTGCATGTGTGCATATGTCTATTGAGCATGAAGATGGTAATTATGTAAAAAACATACAGAAGCATGGAAGAATATATATATATTGTGGATACTGTAAATGAAACTGGTGGTTTTGATGGGACCCATCAGCTGTTGTTGATGTAACAGTTTATGTCCCATTCTATGTTAAGGCCCCACGGGCTATAACACTGTATATCAAAGATCCACCGAGTCTCCCTGCGAGAGATTTGGCGTTTCAAATTGTCGCCTCTCCAGTGGGGGACATATTTCTCAATGCCAACCACTTCCAACAAAGAGGGGTCTCTATTGTGGCATTGGCGAAAATGCCACGACACGCTGTGTTTCCTAAAACCCCTGCGTATGTCGGACAGGTGTTCCCCTATTCTAACTTTTAGGGCGCGAGTAGTCCTTCCAATATATTGAAAACCGCACGGACAACGCAAGAGGTAAATTACTCCCGTTGTACCGCAGGTTATAAATTCTGATATGTTGTATTGTTGAGAGGTGACATGTGAGGTAAAGGTAGAAGTTCTCAAGGTTTTGGATGTTCTACACACCTTACACCTCTTGCACGGAAAAAAGCCTTTTAATTGACCAAACATCTGAATTCTAGGTGGGGGGTCAACCACACTTGGTGCCACCAAATCTTTCAAATTTTGGTTTCTCCTATATAGGACTTTGGGGCACTCAGGCAGCGAGGGTCCCAGTACCTTATCACTTTTCAAGACCAACCAATGTTTCTTTATTATTTTGTTAACCCACCAAAAGTGAGACGAAAAAGTTGTCAGGAAGGACCATTGCAGGTCATTAGGTGTATTATGTTTATCCTTCATCTTGGGGACAAGTAAATCCTGTCTGTCCATAGACGTGATCTCCCTGAGATCTTTGTCCAACACAGTGGATTGATACCCTTTTTCTAGGAACCGGTTTTTCAAAATGGTGGCTTGAAATTAAAAATCCTCCACCCGTGAACAATTTCGCCTGATTCTCTGAAACTGACCCCTTGGTATAGCTTTGAGCCAGTTAGGGTGGTGTCCACTGTCAATTGGGATATACCCATTGCGATCGGTATCCTTGAAGAAAGTTCTGGTCAGAAGGGCACCATTCTCTTTAAATATTACTAAATCCAAAAAGTTAACAGAAGAAAAACTTGACTCATATGTAAATTTGATCCCCCAATCATTCGAATTTAGAAGAGTCATAAAAGTGTTTAGTGATCCTACGTCTCCCTTCCACAGAAAAAAGGCGTCGTCTATATAGCGACGCCAAAAAAGGAGGCGGGGCTCATCCTGGGAAAAAAGTTTGTCATGTTCCCATAAGGCCATAAACAGACCAGCAAGACTGGGGGCAAACTTGGCCCCCATGGCTACTCCTGTGCCCTGCAGGAAAAATTGACCACTGTAATAGAAATAGTTGTGTTCCATTGCAAAACACAACAATTTCATAACAAACTCCAGGGTAGACGTTTTCACTGAAAGTTCCTTTTTTAGAAAAAATTTGGCTGCCTTATAACCCAATTCGTGGGGTATTATGGTATATAGGGAGGCAACATCTACGGTTACCAGTAGAACATCCTCATCCACTACACACTGAGATAACTCTCTGATTATTTGCATAGAATCCTTCAAAAAGGCCGGGGTCTTGGTTACCACCGGTTGCAAAAATACATCCACAAATTTTCCCACTCTCGATGTAAGAGAGTCTATGCCGCTTACTATCGGGCGACCAGGGGGTTGTAATGGGTTTTTGTGCACTTTGGGGATGTAATATATAATGGGGGTACGGGGGGCCAAGGGGACCAGGAATTCAAGTTCTTTATCATTAATCACTCCCTTCCTATGACCCGCCATTACAATGGTATTCAGAGATTTTTTATATTTTTCAGTAGGATCTTTATCCAAGACTTTATAAGTGTCCCAGTCCCGATCCCGACAAGGGAGACGCGGAACTGAAGGAGTGGTTTCTCTACTTTAATGGTGTGGGTTTAGCCTTCCTTGAGTTTCTCGTTACAAGAAAGAAAACTAAGGCAGCCAATTTGCAACTGGAGATCAATGATATTAAGGAAAAATTGATCACCGTGAGCAAAGAAGGCCTGTACCAGGTATACACTAAGGAATTAAAGGAAATCCTAATAGAGGAAGAGGAAGAACAACGTATCAAAAAGCGCAAGAAATATCTTAGAGACGTTGAGGATTATAAATCACACAACGTGTTTAAGTGGCAGGAGAACTATCGGAATATGTTTGAAAAACCGGAAGAAAGTATAAATATGGAGGAAGGGATAGTTGAGGTACCTATACCTCTACTCCCTAGTTGTGAGTATTCAAGACCCTCACTAGGCCCTCCCCCCTCTTCTTCCAGTCAAGGGTTTAGGGAACAGGGAGTAACTAGATCAGGGGGTAACCGGACCCCCCAACGAAATGGGAAAAAGGGTAATCAGAACCCTGGAAGACCCCCACCCAGTGGAGGTAATAATAATAATTATTATCCACTTCCGTATCAAAACCCTAGAAATCAGGGCAGGTTCCCTAACCCTGGAAGCAATAGGGGAAATAGACATCCCCAGGGATATAACCAATATCCACCTGACACCTATACATATTCTCAAAATAGACCCACCTATAGGGACCAGTATTATGACGATCCCGCCTACAGAATTCACCCTAATGATGGGTATAGGGAAGGAGGTCCCCCTTCTCCCCAGGTGCCTTGGAGACAGGATGTCCCCCTAAGGAACCAATATGGACCCCTCCAGGGATATGAGAATCAGAAGGAGGACTCTGTTAATATGGACCCTCGGAATACAGGGAACCAACAGATTCGTACATACGATGGTCCCCCTGTGGCGGCTCCCTTGAGGAGTAAAACAGATAATTTTTTAGGAAGAGGCCGAGGAAAAAAGGGAAGACTACGAGAGGATTCAGAGGAGGGCAGTGGTGCCACTCCCAAAAAATCAAGGAGGTAGAATGCCAGGGTGTATTTAATCTCAGTGGGGAAGAACTGACCAGAGCAGAAAAAATCACTCTCAATCAGGGATTAAAATATGCACCTAGGAAGCCTTTAAACAAATTCCAAATGTTCTTAGACGTACAAAAATACGCTAGGAAACTAAGCATCAAACGCCATTTTCTGTCCAATCCTATTATTAGAAATGGTAACCGAAAAGAAGGGCCCACCAGGGGGGGAACTGGATTAAGGAATGCATCTCTGTTTAACCCCCCAGGGAAACCAGCTCCTAGCATAACGGTGTTTAAAGACCTCGTGTTGCAGGACCTGTTGAAAATCAAATTCAAAAAAGAGAAACCAAAAAGTGCTGAGGAAGGAATTTCATCCCTATGTAAAAGGAAAAATTTGGTGATTAGACCGGCGGATAAAGGGGGGGGGGTGGTAATACTAAAGAAGGAGGATTACCTGAAAGAAATGGAGGTTATATTATCAGATCGGGACACTTATAAAGTCTTGGATAAAGATCCTACTGAAAAATATAAAAAATCTCTGAATACCATTGTAATGGCGGGTCATAGGAAGGCAGTGATTAGTGATAAAGAACTTGAATTCCTGGTCCCCTTGGCCCCCCGTACCCCCATTATATATTACATCCCCAAAGTGCACAAAAACCCATTACAACCCCCTGGTCGCCCGATAGTAAGCGGCATAGACTCTCTTACATCGAGAGTGGGAAAATTTGTGGATGTATTTTTGCAACCGGTGGTAACCAAGACCCCGGCCTTTTTGAAGGATTCTATGCAAATAATCAGAGAGTTATCTCAGTGTGTAGTGGATGAGGATGTTCTACTGGTAACAGCAGATGTTGCCTCCCTATATACCATAATACCCCACGAATTGGGTTATAAGGCAGCCAAATTTTTTCTAAAAAAGGAACTTTCAGTGAAAACGTCTACCCTGGAGTTTGTTATGAAATTGTTGTGTTTCGCCATGGAACACAACTATTTCTATTACAGTGGTCAATTTTTCCTGCAGGGCACAGGAGTAGCCATGGCTGCCAAGTTTGCCCCCAGTCTTGCTGGTCTGTTTATGGCCTTATGGGAACATGACAAACTTTTTTCCCAGGATGAGCCCCGCCTCCTTTTTTGGCGTCGCTATATAGACGACGCCTTTTTTCTGTGGAAGGGAGACGTAGGATCACTAAACACTTTTATGACTCTTCTAAATTCGAATGATTGGGGGATCAAATTTACATATGAGTCAAGTTTTTCTTCTGTTAACTTTTTGGATTTAGTAATATCTAAAGAGAATGGTGCCCTTCTGACCAGAACTTTCCTCAAGGATACCGATCGCAATGGGTATATCCCAATTGACAGTGGACACCACCCTAACTGGCTCAAAGCTATACCAAGGGGTCAGTTTCAGAGAATCAGGCGAAATTGTTCACGGGTGGAGGATTTGGAATTTCAAGCCACCATTTTGAAAAACCGGTTCCTAGAAAAAGGGTATCAATCCACTGTGTTGGACAAAGATCTCAGGGAGATCACATCTATGGACAGACAGGATTTACTTGTCCCCAAGATGAAGGATAAACATAATACAGCTAATGACCTGCAATGGTCCTTCCTGACAACTTTTTCGTCTTACTTTTGATGGGTTAACAAAATAATAAAGAAACATTGGTTGGTCTTGAAAAGTGATAAGGTACTGGGACCCTCGCTGCCTGAGTGCCCCAAAGTCCTATATAGGAGAAACCAAAATTTGAAAGATTTGGTGGCACCAAGTGTGGTTGACCCCCCACCTAGAATTCAGATGTTTGGTCAATTAAAAGGCTTTTTTCCGTGCAAGAGGTGTAAGGTGTGTAGAACATCCAAAACCTTGAGAACTTCTACCTTTACCTCACATGTCACCTCTCAACAATACAACATATCAGAATTTATAACCTGCGGTACAACGGGAGTAATTTACCTCTTGCGTTGTCCGTGCGGTTTTCAATATATTGGAAGGACTACTCGCGCCCTAAAAGTTAGAATAGGGGAACACCTGTCCAACATACGCAGGGGTTTTAGGAAACACAGCATGTCGTGGCATTTTCGCCAATGCCAAAATAGAGACCCCTCTTTGTTGGAAGTGGTTGGCATTGAGAAATATGTCCCCCACTGGAGAGGCGACAATTTGAAACGCCAAATCTCTCGCAGGGAGACTCGGTGGATCTTTGATATACAGTGTTATAGCCCGTGGGGCCTTAACATAGAATGGGACATAAACTGTTACATCAACAACAGCTGATGGGTCCCATCAAAACCACCAGTTTCATTTACAGTATCCACAATATATATATATTCTTCCATGCTTCTGTATGTTTTTTACATAATTACCATCTTCATGCTCAATAGACATATGCACACATGCACATATGTATACATTTTCCCCCCTTTTTTCCATTTTTCCTTTTGCCCTTTTATTCTCCCCCCCCCCCCTACTATTTTGGTATCTTTGGATAGCCAAGGGGGGACTGTAGTACAATGGGGCTGGGTAAGCTTAGGCTTCCTTGGTGAGATAAATATGATCAGGAGGTTCAGTTTTTTTTTTTTTTTAATTTTTAATTTAATTTTATTTTTATATATATGTACAGGATTGTTTCATTATGTATTTTGAATATATGCAATCTTTAGGCATTATATATATGATAATTTATGTCACGGAATGCCCAGTGTGCCGAACTTCCTCGATGCGCACTGCGTAATACGCACTGGCATTGTTAGGAGGTGAGGTGGCCCTTTTTGTGACATAGGTTTGCATTGTATAGGTACCCAGGTGTTTTATGTGTGTTTGCTGCACCACCCCTCTCAGTGCCCGTTGGGTCTGCGGACACTGCTGGGGTGTGGGGGGTAATTTTATGAGCTAGCATTATCAAATGTAGTTCCATTTTGTCAAATATTTACCCTTTCCCAGAGTACAGCACCACGTAGGGTTAAATGTTTACAATATTTTATAAATTGTTTTACATTTACTATAAGTATGGTTGCAATTGTAAAAATGGTACTTTTTCAATAGGGAGCTATATTGCAATCATAATGTTTTATGTTTAATGTTCAGATGTATTTTTTATTTACTGTATCTCTTCAGAGATACTGACTAAGCGAGGTGCACATTGCTGACATGCAGGATGATACCTCTGTGTTGCGGTGTTCGCCCGCTATATTTAGGGTACAGTGCGCCGGGGAACTGATGATCCGATGGAATCATCGGGACTTCCGGTGTCACTCTCCTGCCTTGCATATAAATATCGTGGTGCGTGACGTCTCGATCCAGCCTCCTTTCCCAGACGACGCCTCTTACGGAGAAACGCAGCGTAGGGTGGGGCTCAGGACCCTGACGTCACCACGCCCCCAGCTGATCGGCTGACGCCTGGCGGGGTTGCAGTGCCTTTTTGAAAACGTTTGTTTTTATCGTGTATGGACGTCTATTTACCCGTACATTGCAATAAAGGGTATTTGTCTTTTTAAACAAATCTACACCATGAAGCCTCTTTATTATCTTTCCTTCTGAAAAAAACATCACGCTGGACAAGTGTTTACACTACTGTGGGGAGTACCAACGTTTGCTGACCGGTGCTGGAGCTGAGCGAGGACCCATAGGATCACATCGCTGACACCTTGATCGGTTTTCTTTGCTGAGCCCGTTTGGTCCCCGTAATAGGGACCCATCTGTTCTGGTAAGCCTCCTGTGTATACATTCTTTGCCGCTGAAGTCTATACCCATGTTTGAAGATCCATATCTGCTGTCCGTTTTATACACTTTGGTGTTTTCACACACTTTGGTGGCATTTTTTTCTATGGATTTTTTCTTTTGAACTTTTCATGTGTATGCTGCTGGAGCAGCATCAGTAATTGGACTTTTTTAAGTGTATATTCACATAGTTGCACTTTTTTTCAGGTCATTAATATTTTGTTTGGCATTTTGTTTTGCCTTTTACAGGGTTGCGCAATATATTTAATTTTATGCATATGTGTTTTTTGGCTGAGTATTCCAGCTAAAGGTTTATTTGCAGCACCAGTCATATTCTTATTTAATTTTTTGTGCTAGTTTTTTGTTATATCACTTATGCACACACGTTTTCTTTTGCCATTGTTTTTACAATACAACCTGCACTTAGTGTATTCACACTCAGGATATGTTTTGTTTTTAGCACAGGGAGTTAGCGCGGATAACCCCCCCCCCCCCTTTTACATCTGTCACATAAGAGACTGCCATCAGTGACCATCAGCCCTGTCACCCGTCACCCATCAGTGACCGTGCCCTGTCACCCATCACCCATCAGTGACCGTGCCCTTTCACCCGTCACCCATCAGTGACAGTGCCCTGTCACCCAGTAACCGTGCCCTGTCACCCGTCACCCATCAGTGACCATACCCTGTCACATATCACCTGACACATAAGAGACTGCCATCAGTGATCATCAGCGGTGCAACCGTCACCCATCAGTGACCGTGCCCTGTCACCCATCACCCATCAGTGACCGTGCCCTGTCACCCGTCACCCATTAGTGACCATCAGCGGTGCACCCATCATCCATCAGTGACCGTGGCCTGTCACCCATCAGTGACCATCTCCCGTCACACCATCATCACCTATCAGTGAACGTCACCTGCCACCCATCGCACAGCCCATCAGTGATCGTCACCTGCTACCCATCTGTCACCTGTCGCACAGCTACCCGCCACACAGCCATGTCCAAAAGACTCTATACCAGTGAGGAGGCATTCCAGATCCTCTCCATGACTGATGAGAGCACCGGGGAGTTCTCAGCAGATTCCAATTCTGATTCCGAATCAAATTCGGAATTTGAACCGATCGAATACAGTAACGATTCGGATGAAGAATGGGTCCCTCCTAAAAGGGCACGGCACTCTGGAAACCAGGCAGCCGCCAGCAACCAGGATTATATTCCCAGGCCCAGTACCAGTGCTGCCACCACCAATAGGCCCCGGGAACAAAGGCCTAGTACCAGCGCTGCCGCCAGCAAAAGGCCCAGTACCAGCGCCTCCGCCAGCAAAAGGCCCCAGGAACAAAGGCCCAGTAACGATGCTGCCGCCAGCCAAAGGCCCCAGGAACAAAGGCCCAGTACCAGTGCTGCCGCCAGCGAAAGGCCCCACGAACAAATGGCCAGGGCCAGTACCGGGGCTGCCACATCACACCTGAGTACCAGCACAGGAAATTTAACTCCCCCAACTACTGGAGTGTCACGTCCCCCAAGAGCCAGTTCTACATACATGCCAGATGGTCTTGCCAACCCAACATGGCTGCCTTCCGACTCGGGATCACCAATTATTCCCCCTTTCACAGCACAGCCAGGTGTGCAGGCCAACACCCAGAATTTCAGAGAGCTTGATTATTTTCAACTTTTTTTGCCCGACACTATTCTGCAGTTCATTGTGGAGCAGACTAACTTATATGCCCAGCAGTATATTGCCGACAACCCCCAATCATCTTATGCCCGTCCATTTGAGTGGAGAGATTTGGATTTGGAGGAGTTCAAAATGTTTTTGGGCCTCACCATAAACATGGGGCTTACAAAAAAAAATCAAGGACATGCCTATTGGTCCATAAAACCCATCTACCACATGCCCATGTATTCTTACGTAATACCCAGGACCCGATATGAGATGATAATGAGATTCTTGCATTTTAATGACAACACCCAGTGCCCTCCCCGCAACCATCCAGATTCCGATAAGCTGTATAAACTTCGCCCACTGATAAATTTCCTTTCCAATCGATTTGCAGAACTCTATGTCCCCGAGAAACATATATGTGTGGATGAGTCCCTGGTACCCTTTTCAGGCCGGCTAGGAATAAAACAATATATTCCTAGCAAAAAGGCCAAATCCGGTGTAAAATTTTACAAGCTCTGTGAGAGAGCCACGGGATATCTTTCTGCGTTCCGCATATATGAAGGAAAAGATTCCCAGCTCCAGCCCCCTGAGTGCCCGGCCTACATGGGCACAGCTGGAAAAATTGTATGGGATCTGGTTTACCCACTTCTAAAACAAGGCTATCATTTATACCTGGACAACTTTTATACCAGCCTGCCCCTTTTCAGACACTTGTACCTCGAAAAAACCCTGGCCTGCGGAACCACCAGGAAAAATAGGAAGGGCTTCCCACAATCAATTGTGAACAAAAAGCTGCAAAAGGGGGAAAGAGCAACACTGAGGTGCGACGAAGTGCTGGCCTTGAGGTGGAAGGATAACAGGGACGTGCACATGATGTCCACCATTCATGATGACACTGCAGTTGTAGTTCAGCGAAGACGAGGTCCCATCGAAAAGCCGACTTGTGTCCAGGACTATAATCTCTACATGGGGGGGGTTGATTTCAATGATCAAATGATTCAGCCCTATTTGTCCATTAGGAGGTCCCGATTCTGGTACAAGAAGGTAGCAATTTATCTCATCCATTTGGCCATGTATAATTCCTACGTAGTTTACACCAAATCAACAGACAACCCAGTCCCCCTCCTACTATTCTCAGAAGAAGTAGTCACATCCCTCATCTATCAACAAAGACCCCCCGAAGAAAACCTTCGCTCTGATGCTGTTAGCAGACTTCATGGATGGCACTTCCCGTACAGCATCCCACAATCCGAAGCAGGCCGAAGACGGCAAAAAAGATGTTGTGTGTGCAGCAAAGGAGGAATTCGAAAAGATACCAGCTACCATTGTCCCCGGTGTCCCTCCCAACCTGGCCTTTGCATTGGTGAATGCTTCAAATTTTATCACACATCCGTAAAATATTAGCCCATATTTTTAACCATTTCCTCCCCATTTTCATAATCTGTGCTGACCATTTTCCATGCTTCCCTAAATAACCATGCCACTGCCTTCCACGTGAACTGACCCTGGCCTGCTTTTTGACTATGCCTCTGCCTACTGTTTGGACTGCTTCCACATGAACTGACCCTGGCCTGTTTTGTGATTATGCCTCTGCCTACCGTTTGGACTGCTTCCACGTGTATTGACCCTGGCCTGTTTTGTGATTATGCCTCTGCCTACCGTTTGGACTGCTTCCACGTGTACTGACCCTGGCCTGTTTTATGGACTATGCTTTTGCCTACCACTTGGACTGATCTGTTGCCCTGCTCCTGTAGTACACAGGGGTCTCACATATGTGAGGGGCTCCAGAATTGTTTTTCCGGATGGAGAAAACAATTTTTTTGTTTTCTCCGGGTTTAATTTCCGGATTAGGGTCTGGAGTCCGGAGGCTTCATAGAGATTTGGGTGGGTCGAAGCCTCTACCCCTGTGCCCCTGTGCACAGGTCTTACCCGATTGCCGCCCTCAGCCTGCTGCTGACTTACTGCCATCATGCCTTTGCCTGCCGCATGAATGGACCACACAACTGCCTGCTACCTGGACTATGCAAATAATTAGCTGTGGCAAGAGGCAGTATGTTTATGAAGGGCTAGAGAGCGGTACAATAATGAGTGTCTGCAGGTAACGGTGAACCAGGACCAATAATATGGCTGTGCTGGCTGTCTCTGCCTGGACAATTTCTATGGACAAATGCTTTGGCTGTGCTGAAAATATCCTTGTGCTGACCATAGACAATATTCCTGCCTGCTGCATGGATAATTACTATTGCTGTCGCTAAGCACATGCCCGACTGCTGCCTGGACCAGTGCTCTCTTCTGTGGACACTACTAAAAGCACAGGTAATACTTTTTTTTTACGCAATAGAATTTATTTTGGATTGTAATTCTTGGTATGTACATGCTATGTGTTAGAAATATGAAGGGCCTTCAAAAATAATAGGTTGCCAGGAAATTATATATGTAATGTATGCTCCTAGAACGCCTGATGGTGCTACTCCAAAAACTTCTGGAAAAAAAATAACCGTTCAAAAGACTCATTATGCCTCATAGATTATACGTTGGGGTGTTAGCTTTCCAAAATGGGGTCATTTTGTGGGCAATTCCATTGTCCTGGTGCTCCAGGGCCTTCAAAAATGTAATAGGTGGTTGAGAAATGAGATGTGCAATTTATGCTCGTAGATCGCCTGATGGTGCTACTTCAATGTTGGGCCTTTGTATGTGGCCAGGCTGTGTAAAAGTCCCGCACATGTGGTATCCCCATACTCAGAAGGAGTAGCAGAATGTATTTTGGGGTGTCATTTTTGCTATATATTTGCTATGTGTTGGAAATATCTTATAAATGGACAACTTTGTGTAAATAAAATGCGTTTTCATTTTTTTTCCACATTTTCCAAAAACTTCTGGGAAAAAAATAACCGTTCAAAAGACTCATTATGCCTCATAGATTATACGTTGGGGTGTTAGCTTTCCAAAATGGGGTCATTTTGTGGGCAATTCCATTGTCCTGGTGCTCCAGGGCCTTCAAAAGTGTAATAGGTGGTTGAGAAATGAGATGTGCAATTTATGCTCGTAGATTGCCTGATGGTGCTACTTCAATGTTGGGCCTTTGTATGTGGCCAGGCTGTGTAAAAGTCCCACACATGTGGTATCCCCATACTCAGGAGGAGTAGTAGAATGTATTTTGGGGTGTCATTTTTGCTATGTATTTGCTATGTGTTGGAAATATCTTATAAATGGACAACTTTGTGTAAAAAAAATGCGTTTTCATTTTTTTTCCACATTTTCCAAAAACTTCTGGAAAAAAAATAACCGTTCAAAAGACTCATTATGCCTCATAGATTATACGTTGGGGTGTTAGCTTTCCAAAATGGGGTCATTTTGTGGGCAATTCCATTGTCCTGGTGCTCCAGGGCCTTCAAAAATGTAATAGGTGGTTGAGAAATGAGATGTGTAATTTATGCTCGTAGATCGCCTGATGGTGCTACTTCAATGTTGGGCCTTTGTATGTGGCCAGGCTGTGTAAAAGTCCCACACATGTGGTATCCCCATACTCAGGAGGAGTAGCAGAATGTATTTTGGGGTGTAATTTGTTGTATGCATATGCTCTGTGAGAGAAATAATCAGTTAATATGACAATTTTGTAAAAAAAAAAAAAAAAAAAAAAAAATTCTTCATTTTGCAAAGAATTGTGGGAAAAAAATACAACTTAAAAACACTCACCATGCTACTTAATTAATACCTTGGAATGTCTACTTTCTAAAAAGGGGTCATTTGGGGGGTATTTGTACTTTTATGACTTGTTAGTATCTCAAGAAATGAAATAGGCCGTCAGTACTTCAGGTGTGATCAGATTGATCAATTTTCAGGGATTGGCACCATAGTTAGTAGACTCTATAACTTTCACAAAGTCCAAATAATATACACTAATTTGGGTTATTTTTACCAAAGATATGTAGCAGTATAAATTTTGACCAAAATTTATGAAGAAAAATTACTAATTTGCTAGCTTTTATGACAGAAACTAAGAAAAAGGCAAATTTTCACAAAATTTACGGTCTTTTTTTATTTATAGCACAAAAAATAAAAAACCCACTAGTGATTAAATACCACCAAAAGAAAGCTCTATTTGTGTGAAAAAAAGGACGCAAATTTTATTTGGGTACAGTGTTGCATGACTGAGTAATTGTCATTCAAAGTGTGAGAGCACCGAAAGCTGAAAATTGGTCTGGGTAAGAAGGGGGTTTAAGTGCACAGTATTGAAGTGGTTAAACAAGTGTGATTTAACTGTACTTCTGTCTCAGTCTGATTCATGGTTTCTGACAGTGTGCACTGTTGTCACCCATCAGTAAGTTTCACTGACACTGCAAGTCTTGGTTCTGAAACATCTTGCTTGTTCTCAGCAAGGCATCTTCACTAGGCTTGTGCAATTCGTTTCGTAACGAATCGAAATTCGTCCGAATTTAGCAACTTTCGGACATTCGGAAGCATTCGAATTTCCGAACAGAGCAATTACGAATAAGACCGAATCCGAAATAAATTATACCGCAAAATAGCGAATGCCCGAAGGTCTTCGGCATAATTCGTTATGAAAAAAGTTACGAATGTACGAATCCATTCGAAGCACAATAACACTCACTCTGCTCTCTGCTTCTCCCTCACCATGCTGAACTCCCTCTCAAAATGGTGTACAGGGGGCGGAGGTTATAGCCGCATGAAAAAACAAAAGTAAAATACGAGATTTCAAATCCATTCGAAGCACAATAACACTCACTCTGCTCTGCTCTCTGCTTCTCCCTCACCGTGCTGAACCCTCTCAAAATGGTGTACAGGGGCGGAGCCTATAGCCGCATGTAAAAAACGAAAGTAAAATACGAGATTTCGAATCGTTACAAATAACCGCTATGTATTTAGAAAAGTACAAATCCATTCGAAGCACATTAGGCATAATAGGCAGCGTCATTGTGAGAGAGACACGGAAAATTACGAATCAACGAACCCAAAAAAAGTTACGAAAGTAGGAGTTGTGTCCAGAATCAACGAAAAACAACGTACTCTACCGAAAGTACGAATTATAAAGCAACAAAAAATTCAACGAAAAATGTCGCTTGCAAAAATACGAATGAGTCCGAACACGAAAAATCCCGTCTAGCAAAATTACGAATGATTACGAATCAACAGGACCGGAAAGAAACGAACCGAAACGGAACGAATTTTTCCGTTGTGCACAAGCCTAATCTTCACCTCTGGGGCCACCCTAACTTATAAAACAGTTCTTAAAGAATATCTAAACTAAAATATATATATATATATTGCATTTGACCGGACCTTCGATGCGGTGGCTATTTTTTTTTTTCTTCTCATTTTTACCTGATGAACCTTCCAATAACACACTTCCAATCTTAGGGTGGCAATGCTGTATTTATTGAGGGGAGAAACAGTGTTGTCACTCTAGGACAGAACTGCAAACAGTTCTCGCCTCTTTTCTATAATATAGAGGGGAGGGCATGTGTAGTCCCTTTAAGGTAGCCTGCAGTAATGTAACAGATAAGAGTACAGCCCAGGCAGAGAGCATAGAAAGTTATCAGCTAATTCGATTTCTGGAAGGATCAACAGGTATCTTTTGAACTTATCACAAAACATTTTGAATTTTATTTTTAACTGACCAAAAGGGAACCAATATGAGATGCTTTTTGTTAGAATTTCCATACTCTTGAAAAAAAAAGAAAAAAAGTGATTTAAGGGTTATTTAGGTTTGTTTATGAAGTGGGTCAGCAGCATTGCATCCTAGGCTGTTCTCCTGATTGAACTACAACGCACCCTCCTTTTCTCATTTCCATTACATAGTGAGATGGGTTGTCATGCACACCATTTGAGACAGCTGGAAAAGCTGATAACATTTTTGAGATTTTAGTTAAATGAACAGAATGTAAAAAAAGACCCAAGATATCGATCAGGATTAACAGCCATCACATCTAAGCCTAGCAGTTGCATCTCTGCAAGTGGGCAACTCACTACTATTTAGCAAATGCGCTGCAATTCTTAATGGCATCCCCACACATCGTAAACTACAGCACATTTTCCTGTCTGTGGAAACTTAGAGTGCCATGTGGTTTCCGTGCGGCTACGATTTTGGAAAAGGTTCAGGGACCTTTTCCCTATCATTTCCTGCAAATATAGCAGCCCATTCAAATGAATGTACTGCCATTTCTGTGCAAACGTGGCAACAGAGAAACTGCATAGATGTGAACCTACCTAGCCAAGGTGCTAATAATATTACATATTCTCTTTATACATACATTATATGGATTCCATATATTCATACATTTTCTATTTTGTTTTACGTATGTAAATTTCAATAAAAACATTAAACGAGAATAATATTACATATTGGTCTTGGATTTACTATCAGAGACACATGCTGCATACTATTGCTTGTGATTGTTTTCCTGTGGGCTTCTGATCATTGATGCTTTAAAACAGCGTGGTCCATAACAAAATGGGCAACACAGAGGCTAAGTGGTTAGCATTTACACCTATCAGCACTAGGGTTGTCAGTCCAAATCCCAATGATGATACTACCTACCTGGAGTTTGCATGTTTGCCCTGTCACTTCATGGGTTTCCTCCTACCCTCCAAAGACATGCTGTCTAAATTGGCCCTAGCATGTGTATGTGTAGCCCCCCCCCCATTTAGGGGGCGCTATGTTCAAATTTAGGGGTTGGTCCGAGCCAATAGTTGGGCTCAGACTATTCATTTTCTAAAACTTGCTTCTGCTCTGGTGTGATATTGCCTGGCAGCACAGTTCCCTGTTGCCTGTGGGTGGCGCTGTCATCTCCGGCTCAGGTGGAACCACAGGGGGTATCACAGCACCATTGGGTGTCCTCTCTCGACAGCAGTGCAGTGGGCGTGGTCTACCCACTGTGCATGCTGGGAGAGGGTACAAAAGGGGCAGACGCCATTATTCGGGGAGCAGTTTGCGCCTCCCGGCCCTCCAGGCCAGGGGTGCGTGTGTGTGTTTGTACCAGCCCCAGGCACCTTTAGCCCGAGGCTGCATCGCTGTAAGTAGGCCCAGCACCTTTAGCTGAGGCCTACACCCGAAGAGGAATCCCAGGGTACCCAAGTGAGGGGTGACCCGCTCTGAAGGAAAGGAAGCCAGGGCAGGATTGGTCCCAAGGAGATTAGTAGAAGGTTCGCTGTCTCGGAAGAGGCCTGGCTACCTATCAGAGGGAAGGATTCCATAACCCGCCAAAAGCCTAGTAATGTGCCCTATTGGCACCTAAGGACTTAAAATATTACTAGGCTGGGAAGTTTAGGACTTAGAGATTATTTCCTGACCGTATCCCTAGGAAACTAAAAGTAAACGCTTCGTGCTCAACACCGGCTGCTAGGACCGCTCTTGGAGGGACTATCCGGGTGAGCAAAACCCACTCAGGTCTGAGTGACGACGATTGATGATTGAGTGCGGTGTGCCTGAACCTACCTCCTAGTTCATTTCTCTCTATCTCCAACTTTCCTATTGAGTTCCTAAGCAACCAAAATAAACCTTTTATTGGGTTTCAATACTGTCTGGACAATGGCCTTCTTGAAGTAAAGAGAGAATAGACTTCTTCCTACACTCTAGGGTGAAGAATCCAACGGAAGGAGGTAACTCGCTGCAGGACCCAAATCAGATAACACCGCTCACCCTCTGCAACAAGGAGGATACTGGGCATGTGGCATGGTGTGTCCCCCCCTGCTAGCGGAGGTAGGCAAGGAAGGGATCTGTGTGCTACATATATATGAATGTGAGTTAGGGACCTTAGATTGTAAACTCCTTGAGGGCAGGGAACTAATGTGAATGTACAATACATATGTAAAGCACTGCGTAAATTGGTGGTGCTATTTAAGTACCTGTAATAATAAGGGTGTATGTGGCTAGTGTAGCAGTGCCCCCGTAGGAGCCGCTGAGTGTTGTGGACCACCTGTTACCCTGCACAGCCCGACATTCAATTCTCAGTCACTCTAATGCTGCGTACACACAATCGGAATTTCCGACAACAAATGTTCGATGTGAGCTTTTGGTCGGATATTCCGACCATGTGTAGGCTCCATTGGACATTTGCTGTCGGGATTTCCGACAACAAATGATTGAGAGCTGGTTCTCAATTTTTCCGACAACAAAAGTTCTTGTCGGAAATTCCGACCGTGTGTATCCTATTCCGATGCACTAAAATCCTACGCATGCTCAGAATCAATTCGACACATGCTCAGAATCATTGAACTTCATTTTTCTCGGCTCGTTGTAGTGTTGTACGTCACTGCGTTCTTGGAGATCGGAATTTCCGACAACATTTGTGTGACCGTGTGTATTCAAGACAAGTTTGAGCGAAAATCCGTCGGTAAAAAAAATGGTTTTGTTGTCGGAAATTCCGATCGTGTGTACGCGGCATAAGACAATGAAAAGTCCATGTTGTTATTTTTGTTTGTTTTATTGAGGGAATTTAACTTGGATGGGGTAAGAGAAATATGGGATGAATTGTATATCATCAATTGGTGGATTGTATATCAATCAATTGGGACAACTATATGCACTCCTCTGTACATGGTACTACTTCAGTCTACTTTAGTCTCCTCCAGCACTTTCCTTGCTTGCAGACTATTCCTCTTCCTTCCTCCTGCACAACTGTTAATCTTCAAGACCAGCTAGCACATGTAAGGTTAGGCCTGACACTGGCTCAGCCAGGCTTCAGCAACTGCCCTTTACAGGCAGGGACCACGAGTCCCTATAGTGTAGCAAGAAAATAGAAAGACTATAGTGCTAGCTATCCTACAGATGGACTACTGCTCCTGCCCGACTCCACTGCCCATGACACCACAGTTCTCTTCACTGGCTCTGCACCCATCCCAGACTGCATGATCCCAGTCCTCTCAGTCATGCCTCCACAGTCCTCCCAACTGTTCATGTCACTCACCAGCCCCCTGGCTGCAACCGGTAGTACTAGCTCATGCTGCCCTCTCTGCTCCCCCTGTGCCTCCTGTCCAGAACCTTAACGTTTTCTTGAAAGGCTCCATCCTGCACATGAGCCCAGGCCCAAGGTCACTCCCCCAGACTGGGATGCTCCCTCAAAGGCCCCGACAGCCTAGTACTCCATCTCCAGTTCTTCCACCCAACAACTCCTCCCCAGCTGGACTGACCCTGGGTATTTAAGGAGGCCTGCCCCCTGCCAATACAGGTTGGAACACACCAGGCAGCCCCACCTCCCCTCTCCTCCTCTCTTTCTAAAATTCTCTAGAAGAAAGAGGGAGGTCTCAGTGACGCTGCCTGTGAGTCACCAGCTGTTAACTCTGAGCTACTCCCAGCCCACACAAATCAAAACAAACAGGCCTGACTAAATGTACCTACTCTACAGAACAAAAATCCTATTCCAGCACTTACCTAAGTAGAGGGTGCTACACTAGTGATAAGCGATCGTTTTGTTTCGTATTCAAATTCTATTACATTTTTTCCTGTTCTGTTCTATTGGTTTTCTATGCTATTCTAATATTTTCAATTGTATATAGAAAGGTATTCAGCGCTGAAAAAATAATACTAAATAAGCTAAGGATTGCAAGCCAGCACTCAGGGTGAATTCATAAAAAATCCCTCAGGAATGATCATGTAGCGGGGTCTCTAAATTTAGGTGGGATACACCTGGGTGGTAGTATGATCCAGGTGTGTAAATTATGAGAGGAATTGGACCATTTGTATTCGTGGAGGATTGGGTGGTGTATTATTCTCCTTGGCCTGTGGGTGGCGGGGTACCCGCAGGCTCAAGGTAGATTTGCTGCCACAGTGCTGTCCTTTTTGTCCCTTTCCGGAGATGGTACGGCGAGGGCGGGGAACCTGCCAGGACGTCAATGGAGAA
Organism: Rana muscosa; assembly: GCA_029206835.1. Classification (NCBI taxonomy): domain Eukaryota; kingdom Metazoa; phylum Chordata; class Amphibia; order Anura; family Ranidae; genus Rana; species Rana muscosa. The sequence goes on from CM055121.1 coordinate 847,218,912, forward strand.
GATAAAAGGGGGAGACGCCCTTGCCACGAGGTCTTGGGGATCTTCTTCATCATGCGCCCAGGCACCTTAGGCCTGGGTGCGGGCGGTCCGGAGTTTCGGCCCAGGCGTCCTAGGCCTGGCCGGAGCAGAGTTGGCGTCCATCCCAGGCACCTTCAGCCTGGGGTGAGGTACTAAATCAGAGGCCTGGGGCCCGGTGACTTCGACTGGGTCCCGCGAGGGTGGAGAAGTCCGAGGGTCCCTGAGGTGGATGGGGCCCATGTCTGAGGTGAGGAGGCTGGAGAGGTCACCCGTCCGGAGAGTCCGGAGCAGCATCAACCCGGTGACAGATGGGCCTCCGGTAACTCCCTTGGAGGGACATCTTCCCCTGACAGGGGCCACAACGCAGCGAAGGTACTCCTATCTACATTCCCTTGAGTTGCTGGTAGAGACTCACAAGTTCTAAGTTCTCTCTTAGCCGATGGCTATAGTAACCGCTGGTGAAACCACAGTGGTTTAGCTTACAATCAGATAGTGCCTCGACCTGCTCACCCCACCGTATTGAACTGTTATTGGGTCTCAACCAGTTGGTTGCTAAAGCACTGTTTATTGTGATTGTGACAATAAAGCAAGAGTTGGACCTTTATCGGTGTGTGGTACTCTGGTTATTGGGAGCAAAGGGAAGTGTCAGCACAGCAAGACTTGGTCCTTAAATGAAACGCACAGGCCCGAGGAAAATAACTGATACTGGCCTTCACCTCACCCACTGCCATGGGGAGGACATGGGCCGTAGCGCATCTCACCCTCACATATGAAATACCCCTAGACAATGAAAAGGGGGTGAGGCCGCTACACGTGGGGGCTCGTGAGTCCGGGACGATGTGTGTTTTGACCTTGGAATTAAGAACGGCTGTGTCTGAACTTTGCTGCCCGGAGGAGTTCCGAGCGGGTCGGCCATGTGATCGGCCAAAGTGCATCCCTGCTCATAGTCGTGGAAATGACCCTAAGACGGGAAAGGCCCATGCGGAAGAGCGAGAAGAGGGAGAAGTTCAGCCGTGTGACGTACTACATGTGGGGGCTTTTACTGCACTGCGCCATGAGGCACCCCGTGACAACACAGTTCGTGGGCGGAGTTTGATGGAAGCCCGCGAAAACGTGCAAGTCGTGGGAGGAGTCTGGCCATGTGGAGGAACTCACGTGGAGACTTCGGCGCGTGGTCAGTGCGTGATGGAGCAGCAGATAGTCGGGATGGCCTCAAGCTCTCCGTGGATTCCGGTTCCCTACCCCACGAAGATGACTACATTTGCTGCTCCCCTTACAGACACGGGGATAAGACTCAGGCCCCGAGGGCAGTTGGCTCTGTACACCTGCAGAGACACGGAGGCCCTCGGCGTGATCTGTACCGGATGTTCGGGACTGGTGGTCCACCTGAAGCCATTCGGGCGTTGTGAAGCATGCAGAGAATTCCTATTCGAGGTGGAGCCATCCACAGTAAGGCCCTGGGCCCTTCGCCTCAACTGCCTCACAGGTACCGCTACTCCGGAAGGGGAGATCCAGGCCTTTGCGGAGGTTCCCGTACGCACTGACTAGGGCGATGTGACTGCCCAACCAGAGACTGAGAAAGAAAAATCAGAGGATGCTGCTTCGGTCACCACAGATTCCCTGCTCCCACCTCCGAAGAGGAGAGTCGGCCTGGTACAGGCGTCTCGTGGTCGTGGTCGAGCTTCACCCCGTCGCTTGCCGGGCCTGGATGGATCCAGTTGGAAGAGTCCTGGACATCCCAGTTCTACGAAAGGTCAAGGTGAGCCAGGGGCTGGGACTGTGGTGGTGGTTGGAGGTGTCGGGGGTCCACAGTCGGTGGAGCCCGCTAGGGAGGGTAGTTCCACGTCTACTAGAGACTACCTTCCCGCAGAGATGTATGACACTTCCGACCTAGAATCGCTGTCGGACTGTGGAGATGACGGTGAAATAGACGAACTTTTTCATAGTAAGGGCTGGGACAAACGCCCATTACCTGTGCTAAGTGCACCACAAGATTTGCCTATGTCTATAGGAGATAGCACGCCCCGGGCGGAAGCTCCGGAGTCTACGAGGAAGCCTAGTCCTCCAATTGTTCTTCCACAATCCACAGCATCACCCGTTTTGTTGGCGGGGACACAGCGCGCATCATTACGGGCACCGAGAGCAAAGCCATCAGAGGTAGTGAAAGTACCTCGGCATCCGGAGGCTATCGTTCAACCAGGAGAAGGTGAGCGGGCCACAATGCCTCCTTTGGCCCGACTGCAACGACTCTTCTGCCAGAGGGTTGCCCATGAGTACGGATGGGAGTATCCCCACTTGCCCCGAGATTTGCTGTTTGAGGTTGAGGTCCTGAGACAGAGATGGTACGATGAGTTTGTTTGGGAGAAACTTAAAGTGCCTCATGCTCAGCGATATTTGTCCTGTTCGTCACCCGTGTCGAAAAAGTTCAGAGACTGCAGAGCAGACTGGATGTTGGGGCAACATATTCATGCGGACAAGGTGCTTATCTGCCGGAAAGATGGAGAGGACATTGACTATTCAATTGAGGTTTTCGATAAGCACCTGAAGCCCCTGTTCTTCCCTGACCCGAAGTTTTACTTGTAAGCGGAGACTTTCCTGTGTGTTTTTTTTTTCTCTTTGGATGAATGAGAGCTGTTTGTCTTGTTCTCTCTTCTTTCACAAATTCAAAAGACAGAGACTTTGGGGGTAGAATCAGAGTAGGGACGCAGGAAGAAGGAAGATCTCACCAAGTGTCATTACCGTGGCACTGTCACCAGGTGGCAGTGTTGCGCAACGGCTGTGTTTTTTTTTTTTACACTTGCATCACTTTACTCGTTGGAGCGAATGGGTCTCTCGGCTGATAGACCCATTCATTCCAAACTAACACAAATATGTTAGGATGTTGTGTTCTTTTTGTTTCCCTTCTGCAGGAGATCCATCTGTCAAGACTGCTGAGTAGTGATAAGCCGAACACCCCCGGGTTCGGTTCGCACCAGAACCCGCGAACGGACCGAAAGTTCGCACGAACATTAGAACCCTATTAAATACAATGGATGCGAACGTTCGAATTCTAAAGTGCTAATTATAACGACTATTATCCATGTTATTGTCCTAAACAGAGTTTGGGAACCCGGGTTCTGCACCAGGGGACATGTATCAATGCAAAAAGAAGTTTTAAAAACGTCCGTTTTTCGGGAGCAGTCATTTTAATGATGCATAAAGTGAAAAAAAATGTCAAATATTCCTTTAAATATTGTACCTGGGGGGTGTCTAAAGTATGCCTGTGAAGTGCCACGTGTTTCCCGTGTTTAGAACTGTCCCTGCACAAAATTACATTTCTAAAGGAAAAAAAAGCCATTTAAAACTGCTTGCGGCTTTAATGTAATGTCTGGTCCCGGTAATATGGATGAAAATCTTTAGGAAAAATGGCATAGCTACCCCATCACCCCCCCCCCCCACCCCAGCCCATTACCAGCCCCTTTGGGTCTTGTATGGATATTAAGGGGAACCCCGCACACAAAATAAAAAAGGCCCTATATACTCTGAACAGCCGTATACAGGCGGTGCATACAAGACAGGGACTGTAGGTTTGTTCTTATGTAGAATCTGTTTGTAATTTTGAACAGGTACATTGTTTAAGTGTAGCTCCAGCCAAAAAATCTATTTTTAAGCTTTTTGGAAAACATAGGGAAGGGTTATCACCCCTGTAACATTTGTTTTGCTGTCTGTGCCCCTGTTCAGAACATTTCACCTCACTTTGCGTCCCAATGACAACAGTTTTTGAAATGTGGTGTTTTTATTGAAACAAGGATTGGTGATAAAGCATCAGTAGAGAGGAGACACCTTTCTCCCATATTAATTCTTACAGGAGAGAATTTTCCTTCCAAGGGGTAGATTTCCTCTCACTTCCTGTTGTCTTCTTCCGTTTGCAAGTAGTAGTCGTTTGTAAGTTGGATGTTTGAAAGTAGGGACCTGCCGTTCATACTCTGCAGAAATTGGCTCCTTAGGTGTTGGTGTTGGCACAACACTGTAAGCACTCACAGTTACTCTTGGTGGGTGCTGGAACGCCCTGCTGTCAACTATTATATCAGGAATTGTAATAACATATAATTGTTGAACAGTGGTAGTTAAAATTGGGCCTTTGATGGTGGTGCTGGTGCCACAACACTGTAAGGCCTGACAGTTACTCTTGGTGGGCGCAGCAATGGGCCCTGCTGTGAATTATTAGATCAATAATTATAATTGCATGCCCCTGTTGAACAGGGGCTGAAAAATTGGGCCTTTGGTGGTGGTGGTGGTGGTGGTGGTGGTGTTGACACAACACTGTAAGGCCTGACAGTTACTCTTGGTGGGCGCAGCAATGGGCCCTGCTGTGAATTATTAGATCAATAATTATAATTGCATGCCCCTGTTGAACAGGGGCTGAAAAATTGGGCCTTAGGCACTGGTGGCACAACACTGCAACCCCTCACAGGTACTGTACTTGGAGAACAGCAATGAGGCCTGTTGCAAAGTATTGCATCAAAAATTGTAATTACACGCCCCTGTTAAACAGGGGCTGAAAAATTGGGCCTTAGCCACTGGTGGCGTCACCCATAAACCAAAATGATCTTCCAAGCTATCATCATTAATCGTATCATTGATGAGGAGGAGGAGGATAGCCAGTCAACATAACAGCACAGGCACTCAGCATCAGCATCAGTCTTGAAGGGATGTGACATTTTAAAATCAATTAGTCTGTTATATCAGCATCAGGTGTGTGGTAGCTGGTGGTGATCCAAGACTGGTTCATCTTGATGAAAGTCAGTCGATCAACCGAGTCGGTGGACAGGCGCACCCTATGATCCGTGACAAATCTTCCAGCAGCACTGACTGTGCGTTCTGAAAGAACGCTGGATGCAGGACAGGCCAGTAGCTCAATTGCATACTGTGCAAGCTCTGGCCAGTGATCCATCCTCAAGACCCAGTAAGCCAGAGGATTTTCGGTGGGGAAGGTGTCCAAGTCTGACCTTGCCCCTAGGTATTCCTGCACCATGTATATCAGATGCTGGCGATGGTTGCTGGAACCGATCATACTTTGGGGCTGCGGACTAAAGAATTGTCTGAACGCATCGGTCAGACGGCCACCTTCCCCACCGCTCCTTCTTTGACTGCCCGAAGCCTCAGCAACTCGTTGTCCAGGACCAGGAGTTTGTAACCTCCCAGTCTCTGGGAACGCGTTGCACAGACCTTTCTGCAAGGCCTCCCGTAGTTGTCTCATCCTCTGCTCCCTCTGCGACGGTAACATAAGGTCCGCAACCTTACCCTTGTACCGTGGATCAAGGAGAGTGGCCAGCCAGTAATGGTCCCTCTCCTTGATCCGAAGAATACAAGGATCCTTCCGCAGACTTTGCAGGATCAGGGAGGCCATGCAGCGTAGGTTAGCTGAGGCATTCAGTCCGGAGTCCTCTGGGTCACTAAGGACGACATGATCCGCAGCTACCTCCTCCCAGCCACGTACAAGTCCACTGGTTTCTTGGGACTGTAAATCATCCCTAAAAGACTGCTGCTGATGATGCTGAGTGCCAGCCTCCAACTCCATGCTGACACAATCCTCCTCCTCCTCCTCCTCTTCCTGTGCGATGGGTGGGACAGAAGGAACACTGTCTGGGTAAAGGGGGCCTTGAGAGGCAAGGAAGTCCTCCTCTTCCTGCCTCTGTTCTGCCTCAAGTGCCCTGTCCATTATTCCATGCAGCGTGTGCTCCAACAGGTGGACAAGAGGTACAGTGTCACTGATGCATGCACTGTCACTGCTCACCATCCTCGTGGCCTCCTCAAATGGTGCCAGGACAGTGCATGCATCCCTGATCATGCCCCACTGGCGTGGTGAAAAAAACCCGAGCTCCCCTGACCCTGTCCTGGTGCCGTAGTCGCACAGGTACTCATTGATGGCCCTCTGCTGCGTGTGCAGCCGCTGCAGCATGGCCAACGTTGAGTTCCACCTGGTGGGCATGTCACATATAAGGCGGTTCTTGGGCAGGTTCAACTCCTTTTGCAGCTCAGCCAGGCGAGCACTGGCATTATAAGATCTGCGGAAATGCACACAGACTTTCCTGGCCTGCCTCAGGACATCCTGTAAGCCCGGGTACCTGCCCAAGAACCGCTGCACCACCAGGTTAAGGACGTGAGCCATACAGGGCACATGGGTCAGTTGTCCCTGTCGGAGGGCGGAGAGGAGGTTGGTGCCATTGTCGCAAACCACCATTCCTGGCTTAAGCTGGCGTGGCGTCAACCACCTCTCGGCCTGCCCCTGCAGAGCAGACAGGACCTCTGCCCCAGTGTGGCTCCTGTCCCCCAAACACACCAGCGCAAGCACGGCATGGCATCTTTTTGCCTGCGTACTTGCGTAGCCCCTTGAACGCCTACGGAGCACCGCTGGTTCCGAGGACAAACCACAGGAAGAGGCCATGGAGGAAGAAGAAGAGGAGGGGGTGGAGGAGAGAGGTGTGTCACAACCAGTAGTAGCATTTTGGAGGCGTGGCGGCGGAACAACCTCCAACACTACTGCACCTTGTCCTGCATCCTTCCCAGCTGCCAAAAGAGTGACCCAATGGGCCGTGAAAGAAAGGTAACGTCCCTGTCCATGCCTGCTGGACCATGAGTCAGCGGTAATATGCACCTTACCGCTGACCGCCCTGTCCAGCGAGGCCAAGACATTGCCTTCCACATGCCTGTAGAGAGCCGGAATCGCCTTCCGTGAGAAAAAGTGGCGTTTGGGAACCTGCCACTGAGGAACCGCACACTGCACAAACTCACGGAAGGGGGCCGAGTCTACCAACTGAAAAGGCAGCAGTTGAAGCGCTAGCAATTTAGCCAAGCTAGCATTCAACCGCTGGGCATGTGGATGGCTGGGAGTGAACTTCTTTCGACGGTCCAGCAGCTGGGGCAGGGAAATTTGCCTGCTAGAATCGGACGTCGGTGTACTGCTAGCAGAGTGGCCGCAAGTATTTGGCTGTGACACACCTAATTCTACACCTTCATTCCTCTCAGTGCAGGTTTCAGAGAGGACTGAATGTATACTGGGGTTGGAGATCCCAGCTGATGCGGTGCAAGGAGAGGTCCGCTTTGTTCTTTGGTGTGGGTCTTTAAGGTAGGCTTGCCAACGAGCTGCATGGCAGGTCAACATATGTCTGATCAAGCATGTGGTGCCCAAGCGGCTGATGTTTTGGCCACGCGATATACGCTTGAGACATATGTTGCAAACAGCAGCTGTGCGATCTGATGCACTCGCCTCAAAAAAGGCCCACACCAAAGAACTTTTTGAATGACGGGCAGAGGCAGCGCCCTGCACAGGCGGAGCTCTGCGGTGTGATTCCGTCGGTGTGCTGTCCATACGCTGGCCACCCAAGGGCATCCTGCCTCGATGGAGATGTGCCTCCTCCTCATCCTCCTCCTCCTCCTCTCTCCTATTAGGCACCCACGTGGAGTCAGTGACCTCATCATCCCCTCCCTCCTCATCACTGGAGCCAATCTGGCAGTATGCTGCAGCTGCTGGAGCATGACTGCCAGATTGGTGTCCTTCTTGAGCATCCCCTCTCTCAGCTCTCACGCTACTGCCTTCCTCTAGCTGGGTATCATCATCAGATCTTTCGAAACGCTGTGCATCCTCCTGGAGCATGTACCCAACACTGTGCTCAAACAGTTCGGGGGACTCCTCAGGAGGAGGACATGGTGGGTCTAGGGAAGGAGTGACTAATGATGACATTGATACCAGAGAAGAGGACGCTTTGGCAGCTGCTTTGCCAGTACCCTGAGCCTGGGTGAGAGAGGATGAGGAGGGTGAGGTGGGCTTGGTCATCCACTCTACCAAGTCTTCGGCATGATGTGGCTCAACATGTCCAGCTGCCGAAAAGAAGGACAAGCGTGTCCCATGGCCATGTGCTGATGACAATGCACCGCGTCCACGACCAGCACTGTTGCCCCCAGACACAGAGCCTGCTTGCCCTCTTTTTTTGCCTCCTGACTGTCTGCCTCTCCTTGTTTGCCTTCCAGACATTTTAATGGATGGCCTGCAGGGAGATGGGAAAAACAGCAATAAGGGCTACCTTCAGGTGTATACTGTGCAGGAGGCTTAGCAACAAAGACACTGACACTGTCCCCTGCCTATCCTTCTCTGTCCCTAAACACAAGGATTTGCAATATGGTTCAGCAAGATTGGTTTAGCACAGAATAGCACACTGATAGTTTCCCTCACTGTCCTTCTCTGTCCCTACAAACAAGATTTAGCACAGAATAGCACACTGATAGTTTCCACAAGTGTCCTTCTCTGTCCCTAAACTCAAGGATTTCAAATATGGTTCAGCAAGATTGGTTTAGAACAGAATAGCACACTGACAGTTTCCCCGAGTGTCCTTCTCTGTCCCTACAAACAAGATTTAGCACAGAATAGCACACTGATAGTTTCCACGAGTGTCCTTCTCTGTCCCTAAACTCAAGGATTTCAAATATGGTTCAGCAAGATTGGTTTAGAACAGAATAGCACACTGACAGTTTCCCCAAGTGTCCTTCTCTGTCCCTACAAACAAGATTTAGCACAGAATAGCACACTGATAGTTTCCACGAGTGTCCTTCTCTGTCCCTAAACTCAAGGATTTCAAATATGGTTCAGCAAGATTGGTTTAGAACAGAATAGCACACTGACAGTTTCCCTCACTGTCCTTCTCTGTCCCTACAAACAAGGATTAGCACAGAATAGCACACTGATAGTTTCCACGAGTGTCCTTCTCTGTCCCTAAACTCAAGGATTTCAAATATGGTTCAGCAAGATTGGTTTAGGACAGAATAGCATACTGACACTTTCCCTCACTGTCCTTCTCTGTCCCTACAAACAAGATTTAGCACAGAATAGCACACTGATAGTTTCCACGAGTGTCCTTCTCTGTCCCTAAACTCAAGGATTTCAAATATGGTTCAGCAAGATTGGTTTAGAACAGAATAGCACACTGACAGTTTCCCTCACTGTCCTTCTCTGTCCCTACAAACAAGGATTAGCACAGAATAGCACACTGATAGTTTCCACGAGTGTCCTTCTCTGTCCCTAAACTCAAGGATTTCAAATATGGTTCAGCAAGATTGGTTTAGGACAGAATAGCACACTGACACTTTCCCTCACTGTCCTTCTCTGTCCCTACAAACAAGATTTAGCACAGAATAGCACACTGATAGTTTCCACGAGTGTCCTTCTCTGTCCCTAAACTCAAGGATTTCAAATATGGTTCAGCAAGATTGGTTTAGGACAGAATAGCACACTGACACTTTCCCTCACTGTCCTTCTCTGTCCCTACAAACAAGGATTAGCACAGAATAGCACACTGATAGTTTTCACGAGTGTCCTTCTCTGTCCCTAAACTCAAGGATTTCAAATATGGTTCAGCAAGATTGGTTTAGGACAGAATAGCACACTGACACTTTCCCTCACTGTCCTTCTCTGTCCCTACAAACAAGATTTAGCACAGAATAGCACACTGATAGTTTCCACGAGTGTCCTTCTCTGTCCCTAAACTCAAGGATTTCAAATATGGTTCAGCAAGATTGGTTTAGGACAGAATAGCACACTGACAGTTTCCCTCACTGTCCTTCTCTGTCCCTACAAACAAGGATTAGCACAGAATAGCACACTGATAGTTTCCACGAGTGTCCTTCTCTGTCCCTAAACTCAAGGATTTCAAATACGGTTCAGCAAGATTGGTTTAGAACAGAATAGCACACTGACAGTTTCCCTCACTGTCCTTCTCTGTCCCTACAAACAAGGATTAGCACAGAATAGCACACTGACACTTTCCCTCACTGTCCTTCTCTGTCCCTACAAACAAGGTTTAGCACAGAATGACACACTGACACTCTCCCTACCTATCCTTCTCTGTCCCTAAACACAAGGAATCCAGGATTAGTAATGGAAAAAAATTACACTGTCCCTGCCTATGCTTCTCTTTCCCTGCTCCGGAACACACTACACAAGGCCGCCGCGCTGGCGGCCTTTTATAGTGTGGGGCGTGTACTAAACACCCTCAGCAATAATTGGCCACAGGCATCCTGCCTGTGGCCAATCATTGCTCTCCTCGCTGCCGGCACTGTGATTGGCCAAGCATGCGGGGTCACAGTGCATGCTTGGCCAATCACAGCGCCTGGATGACACTGCGATGGCGTAGTGCATTGTGGGCCGTTCACGTCACTCGAATTTGGCGTGAACGGCCCAAATCGTTCGATCTTCGTCGAACGATCGAACAGCCGATGTTCGAGTCGAACGTATGTTCGTCTCGAACACGAAGCTCATCCCTACTGCTGAGTATGGGGTGGTTCTTAGACAGTGATGGGAGGGATTGTATATGTGTACATGCTTAGAGGGTTTTATGAAAAAGTTTATTGTTTTATGTTCCCCTTCCCTTGAGCAGGTCTTGGCACAATTAGGATTCAAATTTTGAGGGATAGCCTCTGGGGTCAGGCTTATGTCACCACTCCATGGGAGACATGGGTTTGCACCAGACGCTGGGGACCAGCGTCAAATCACAGGGGGGAGTATGTAGCGGGGTCTCTAAATTTAGGTGGGATACACCTGGGTGGTAGTATGATCCAGGTGTGTAAATTATGAGAGGAATTGGACCATTTGTATTCGTGGAGGATTGGGTGGTGTATTATTCTCCTTGGCCTGTGGGTGGCGGGGTACCCGAAGGCTCAAGGTAGATTTGCTGCCACTGTGCTGTCCTTTTTGTCCCTTTCCGGAGATGGTACGGCGAGGGCGGGGAACCTGCCGTGACGTCAATGGAGGAGATAAAAGGGGGAGACGCCCTTGCCACGAGGTCTTGGGGATCTTCTTCATCACGCGCCTAGGCACCTTAGGCCTGGGTGCGGGCGGTCCGGAGTTTCGGCCCAGGCACCCTAGGCCTGGCCGGAGCAGAGTTGGCGTCCATCCCAGGCACCTTCAGCCTGGGGTGAGGTACTAAATCAGAGGCCTGGGGCCCGGTGACTTCGACTGGGTCCCGCGAGGGTGGAGAAGTCCGAGGGTCCCTGAGGTGGATGGGGCCCATGTCTGAGGTAAGGAGGCTGGAGAGGTCACCCGTCCGGAGAGTCCGGTGCAGCATCAACACGGTGATGGATGGGCCTCCGGTAACTCCCTTGGAGGGACATCTTCCCCTGACAGGGGCCACAACGCAGCGAAGGTGCTCCTATCTACATTCTCTTGAGTTGCTGGTAGAGACTCACAAGTTCTAAGTTCTCTCTTAGCCGATGGCTATAGTAACCGCTGGTGAAACCACAGTGGTTTAGCTTACAATCAGGATAGTGCCTCGACCTGCTCACCCCACCGTATTGAACTGTTATTGGGTCTCAACCAGTTGGCTGCTAAAGCACTGTTTATTGTGAGTGTGACAATAAAGCAAGAGTTGGACCTTTATCGGTGTGTGGTACTCTGGTTAATGGGAGCAAAGGGAAGTGTCAGCACAGCAAGACTTGGTCCTTAACTGAAACGCACAGGCCCGAGGAAAATAACTGGTACTGGCCTTCACCTCACCCACTGCCATGGGGAGGACATGGGCCGTAGCGCATCTCACCCTCACATATGAAATACCCCTAGACAATGAAAAGGGGGTGAGGCCGCTACAATCATATAATAAAAAACAGTGCAGCCCAAAAAAAAAAAAAAACAATACTAATAACTGAATGTGTCTAATAAGAAAGACACAGATAAAACATTCAAGTCCATGAGGAGTTAAGAGTCCATAGGTGCATGTGAGACAGCACTAATGCAATGTGTATAGACAGACAGGTGACCAGAAATCCCTCCACCGCACACAGATTGGCCTCTCACCTCACAGATTCGACCTACAATGGGTCACACAGCATGGCACTCATTCATAGAGTGGATAAGAAGATCCAATGAGGAAGTAATCCGATCAGCCAGTAATCAGCAAATACCAAATTCATGGAATGATGTCCTACTCTTATCTCCACCGTATATATAATATAAAAAGAACCGATCTAGTTCTCTCTGTATAAAAGGTTTATTTGGAGCTACAGTCAGGTCCATAAATATTGGGACATCAACACAATTCTAATCTTTTTGGCTCTATACACCACCACAATGGATTTGAAATGAAACTAACAAGATGTGCTTTAACTGCAGACTTTCAGCTTTAATTTTAGGGTATTTACATCCAAATCAGGTGAACGGTGTAGGAATTACAACAGTTTGTATATGTGCCTCCCACTTTTTAAGGGACCAAAAGAAATGGGACAGATTAACAATCATAAATAAAACTTTCACTTTTTAATACTTCGTTGCAAATCCTTTGCAGTCAATTACAGCCTGAAGTCTGGAACGCATAGACATCACCAGACGCTGGGTTTCATCCCTGGTGAGGCTCTGCCAGGCCTCTACTGCAACTGTCTTCAGTTCCTGCTTGTTCTTGGGGCATTTTCCCTTCAGTTTTGTCTTCAGCAAGTGAAATGCATGCTCAATCGGATTCAGGTCAGGTGATTGACTTTGCCATTGCATAACATTCCACTTCTTTCCCTTAAAAAACTCTTTGGTTGCTTTCGCAGTATGCTTCAGGTCATTGTCCATCTGCACTGTGAAGCGCCGTCCAATGAGTTCTGAAGCATTTGGCTGAATATGAGCAGATAATATTGCCCGAAACACTTCAGAATTCATCCTGCTGCTTTTGTCAGCAGTCACATCATCAATAAATACAAGAGAACCAGTTCCATTGGCAGCCATACATGCCCACGCCATGACACTACCACCATCATGTTTCACTGATGAGTAGGGATGAGCTCGGTGTTCGAGTCGAACATACGTTCGACTCGAACATCGGCTGTTCGATCGTTCGACGAAGATCGAACGATTTGGGCCGTTCGCGCCTAATTCGAGTGACGCGAACGGCCCACAATGCACTACGCCATCGCAGTGTCATCCAGGCGCTGTGATTGGCCAAGCATGCACTGTGACCCCGCATGCTTGGCCAATCACAGCGCCGGCAGCGAGGAGAGCAATGATTGGCCACAGGCAGGATGCCTGTGGCCAATTATTGCTGAGGGTGTTTAGTACACGCCCCACACTATAAAAGGCCGCCAGCATGGCGGCCTAGTGTAGTGTGTTCCGGAGCAGGGAAAGAGAAGCATAGGCAGGGACAGTGACATTTATTTTTTCTTGCTTAACCTGGATTCCTTTAGTTTAGGGAAAGAGAAGGATAGGTAGGGAGAGTGTCAGTGTGTTTTACTGTGCGAATCCTTGTTTCTAGGGACAGGGAAGGACAGTGAGGGAAATTCTCCTTGTGCTATAGTGTGCTAAAGCATTGATCATCAATCAGCTTTAAAAAAACATTTTTTCTAGGGACAGAAAACTATAGGTAGGAAGAGTGTCAGTTTCTTTCACTGTGATAATCCTTGTTTCTAGGGACAGGGAAGGACAGTGAGGGAAATTCTACTTGTGCTATAGTGTGCTAAAGCATTGATCATCAATCAGCTTTAAAAAAACATTTTTTCTAGGGACAGAAAACTATAGGTAGGAAGAGTGTCAGTTTCTTTCACTGTGATAATCCTTGTTTCTAGGGACAGGGAAGGACAGTGAGGGAAATTCTACTTGTGCTATAGTGTGCTAAAGCATTGATCATCAATCAGCTTTAAAAAAACATTTTTTCTAGGGACAGAAAACTATAGGTAGGAAGAGTGTCAGTTTCTTTCACTGTGATAATCCTTGTTTCTAGGGACAGGGAAGGACAGTGAGGGAAATTCTACTTGTGCTATAGTGTGCTAAAGCATTGATCATCAATCAGCTTTAAAAAAACTTTTTTTCTAGGGACAGAAAACTATAGGTAGGAAGAGTGTCAGTTTCTTTCACTGTGATAATCCTTCTTTGTAGGGACAGGGAAGGACAGTGAGGGAAATTCTACTTGTGCTATAGTGTGCTAAAGCATTGATCATCAATCAGCTTTAAAAAAACATTTTTTCTAGGGACAGAAAACTATAGGTAGGAAGAGTGTCAGTTTCTTTCACTGTGATAATCCTTGTTTCTAGGGACAGGGAAGGACAGTGAGGGAAATTCTACTTGTGCTATAGTGTGCTAAAGCATTGATCATCAATCAGCTTTAAAAAAACATTTTTTCTAGGGACAGAAAACTATAGGTAGGAAGAGTGTCAGTTTCTTTCACTGTGATAATCCTTGTTTCTAGGGACAGGGAAGGACAGTGAGGGAAATTCTACTTGTGCTATAGTGTGCTAAAGCATTGATCATCAATCAGCTTTAAAAAAACATTTTTTCTAGGGACAGAAAACTATAGGTAGGAAGAGTGTCAGTTTCTTTCACTGTGATAATCCTTGTTTCTAGGGACAGGGAAGGACAGTGAGGGAAATTCTACTTGTGCTATAGTGTGCTAAAGCATTGATCATCAATCAGCTTTAAAAAAAACATTTTTTCTAGGGACAGAAAACTATAGGTAGGAAGAGTGTCAGTTTCTTTCACTGTGATAATCCTTGTTTCTAGGGACAGGGAAGGACAGTGAGGGAAATTCTACTTGTGCTATAGTGTGCTAAAGCATTGATCATCAATCAGCTTTAAAAAAACATTTTTTCTAGGGACAGAAAACTATAGGTAGGAAGAGTGTCAGTTTCTTTCACTGTGATAATCCTTGTTTCTAGGGACAGGGAAGGACAGTGAGGGAAATTCTACTTGTGCTATAGTGTGCTAAAGCATTGATCATCAATCAGCTTTAAAAAAACATTTTTTCTAGGGACAGAAAACTATAGGTAGGAAGAGTGTCAGTTTCTTTCACTGTGATAATCCTTGTTTCTAGGGACAGGGAAGGACAGTGAGGGAAATTCTACTTGTGCTATAGTGTGCTAAAGCATTGATCATCAATCAGCTTTAAAAAAAACATTTTTTCTAGGGACAGAAAACTATAGGTAGGAAGAGTGTCAGTTTCTTTCACTGTGATAATCCTTGTTTCTAGGGACAGGGAAGGACAGTGAGGGAAATTCTACTTGTGCTATAGTGTGCTAAAGCATTGATCATCAATCAGCTTTAAAAAAACATTTTTTCTAGGGACAGAAAACTATAGGTAGGAAGAGTGTCAGTTTCTTTCACTGTGATAATCCTTGTTTCTAGGGACAGGGAAGGACAGTGAGGGAAATTCTACTTGTGCTATAGTGTGCTAAAGCATTGATCATCAATCAGCTTTAAAAAAACATTTTTTCTAGGGACAGAAAACTATAGGTAGGAAGAGTGTCAGTTTCTTTCACTGTGATAATCCTTGTTTCTAGGGACAGGGAAGGACAGTGAGGGAAATTCTACTTGTGCTATAGTGTGCTAAAGCATTGATCATCAATCAGCTTTAAAAAAACATTTTTTCTAGGGACAGAAAACTATAGGTAGGAAGAGTGTCAGTTTCTTTCACTGTGATAATCCTTGTTTCTAGGGACAGGGAAGGACAGTGAGGGAAATTCTACTTGTGCTATAGTGTGCTAAAGCATTGATCATCAATCAGCTTTAAAAAAACATTTTTTCTAGGGACAGAAAACTATAGGTAGGAAGAGTGTCAGTTTCTTTCACTGTGATAATCCTTGTTTCTAGGGACAGGGAAGGACAGTGAGGGAAATTCTACTTGTGCTATAGTGTGCTAAAGCATTGATCATCAATCAGCTTTAAAAAAACATTTTTTCTAGGGACAGAAAACTATAGGTAGGAAGAGTGTCAGTTTCTTTCACTGTGATAATCCTTGTTTCTAGGGACAGGGAAGGACAGTGAGGGAAATTCTACTTGTGCTATAGTGTGCTAAAGCATTGATCATCAATCAGCTTTAAAAAAACATTTTTTCTAGGGACAGAAAACTATAGGTAGGAAGAGTGTCAGTTTCTTTCACTGTGATAATCCTTGTTTCTAGGGACAGGGAAGGACAGTGAGGGAAATTCTACTTGTGCTATAGTGTGCTAAAGCATTGATCATCAATCAGCTTTAAAAAAACATTTTTTCTAGGGACAGAAAACTATAGGTAGGAAGAGTGTCAGTTTCTTTCACTGTGATAATCCTTGTTTGTAGGGACAGGGAAGGACAGTGAGGGAAATTCTCCTTGTGCTATAGTGTGCTAAAGCATTGATCATCAATCAGCTTTAAAAAAACATTTTTTCTAGGGACAGAAAACTATAGGTAGGAAGAGTGTCAGTTTCTTTCACTGTGATAATCCTTGTTTCTAGGGACAGGGAAGGACAGTGAGGGAAATTCTACTTGTGCTATAGTGTGCTAAAGCATTGATCATCAATCAGCTTTAAAAAAACATTTTTTCTAGGGACAGAAAACTATAGGTAGGAAGAGTGTCAGTTTCTTTCACTGTGATAATCCTTCTTTGTAGGGACAGGGAAGGACAGTGAGGGAAATTCTACTTGTGCTATAGTGTGCTAAAGCATTGATCATCAATCAGCTTTAAAAAAACATTTTTTCTAGGGACAGAAAACTATAGGTAGGAAGAGTGTCAGTTTCTTTCACTGTGATAATCCTTGTTTCTAGGGACAGGGAAGGACAGTGAGGGAAATTCTACTTGTGCTATAGTGTGCTAAAGCATTGATCATCAATCAGCTTTAAAAAAACATTTTTTCTAGGGACAGAAAACTATAGGTAGGAAGAGTGTCAGTTTCTTTCACTGTGATAATCCTTGTTTCTAGGGACAGGGAAGGACAGTGAGGGAAATTCTACTTGTGCTATAGTGTGCTAAAGCATTGATCATCAATCAGCTTTAAAAAAACATTTTTTCTAGGGACAGAAAACTATAGGTAGGAAGAGTGTCAGTTTCTTTCACTGTGATAATCCTTGTTTCTAGGGACAGGGAAGGACAGTGAGGGAAATTCTACTTGTGCTATAGTGTGCTAAAGCATTGATCATCAATCAGCTTTAAAAAAAACATTTTTTCTAGGGACAGAAAACTATAGGTAGGAAGAGTGTCAGTTTCTTTCACTGTGATAATCCTTGTTTCTAGGGACAGGGAAGGACAGTGAGGGAAATTCTACTTGTGCTATAGTGTGCTAAAGCATTGATCATCAATCAGCTTTAAAAAAACATTTTTTCTAGGGACAGAAAACTATAGGTAGGAAGAGTGTCAGTTTCTTTCACTGTGATAATCCTTGTTTCTAGGGACAGGGAAGGACAGTGAGGGAAATTCTACTTGTGCTATAGTGTGCTAAAGCATTGATCATCAATCAGCTTTAAAAAAACATTTTTTCTAGGGACAGAAAACTATAGGTAGGAAGAGTGTCAGTTTCTTTCACTGTGATAATCCTTGTTTCTAGGGACAGGGAAGGGCAGTGAGGGAAATTCTACTTGTGCTATAGTGTGCTAAAGCATTGATCATCAATCAGCTTTAAAAAAACATTTTTTCTAGGGACAGAAAACTATAGGTAGGAAGAGTGTCAGTTTCTTTCACTGTGATAATCCTTGTTTCTAGGGACAGGGAAGGACAGTGAGGGAAATTCTACTTGTGCTATAGTGTGCTAAAGCATTGATCATCAATCAGCTTTAAAAAAACATTTTTTCTAGGGACAGAAAACTATAGGTAGGAAGAGTGTCAGTTTCTTTCACTGTGATAATCCTTGTTTCTAGGGACAGGGAAGGACAGTGAGGGAAATTCTCCTTGTGCTATAGTGTGCTAAAGCATTCCTCATCAACCATCTTTGAAATCCTTGTTTTTTGGACAGTCAGGGAAATTGTCGTTGTGCTATTCTGTGCAAAAGCAATCATCCTCAACCATATTTAGAAATCCTTAAGTAAAGGGACAGAGAAGGACACCTGAAGGTAGCCCTTATTGCTTTTTTCCCATCTCCCTGCAGGCCATCTATTAGAATGTCTGGAAGGCAAACAAGGAGAGGCAGACAGTCAGGAGGCAATAAAAGAGGGCAAGCAGGCTCTGTGTCTGGGGGCAACAATGCTGGTCGTGGACGCGGTGCATTGTCATCAGCACATGGCCATGGGACACGCTTGTCCTTGTTTTCGGCAGCTGGACATGTTGAGCCACATCATGCCGAAGACTTGGTAGAGTGGATGACCAAGCCCTCCTCCTCCTCCTCATCCTCTCTCACCCAGGCTCAGGGTACTGGCAAAGCAGCTGCCAAAGCGTCCTCTTCCCTGGTATCAATGTCAGACTCATCATCAGTCACTCCTTCCCTAGACCCACCATGTCCTCCTCCTGAGGAGTCCCCCGAACTGTTTGAACACAGTGTTGGGTACATGCTCCAGGAGGATGCCCAGCGTTTCGAAGGGTCTGATGATGAAACCCAGCTACAGGAAGGCAGTAGCGTGAGAGCAGACAGAGGGGATGCTCAAGAAGGACACCAATCTGGCAGTCATGTTCCAGCAGCTGCAGCATACTGCCAGATTGGCTCCAGTGATGAGGAGGGAGGGGATGATGAGGTCACTGACTCCACGTGGGTGCCTAATAGGAGAGAGGAGGAGGAGGAGGATGAGGAGGAGGCACATCTCCAACAAAGCAGGATGCCCTTTGGTGGCCAGCGTAAGGGCAGTACACCGACGGAATCACACCGCAGAGCTCCGCCTGTGCAGGGCGCTGCCTCTGCCCGTCATTCAAAAAGTTCTTTGGTGTGGGCCTTTTTTGAGGCTAGTGCATCAGATCGCACAGCTGCTGTTTGCAACATATGTCTCAAGCGTATATCGCGTGGCCAAAACATCAGCCGCTTGGGTACCACATGCCTGACCAGACATATGTTGACCTGCCATGCAGCTCGTTGGCAAGCCTACCTCAAAGACCCACACCAAAGAACAAAGCGGACCTCTCCTTGCACCGCATCAGCTGGGATCTCCAACCCCACTATAACTTCAGTCCTCTCTGAAACATGCACTGAGAGGAATGAAGGTGTAGAATTAGGTGTGTCACAGCCAAGTAGTTGCGGCCACTCTGCTAGCAGTACACCGACGTCCGATTCTAGCAGGCAAATTTCCCTGCCCCAGCTGCTGGACCGTCGAAAGAAGTTCACTCCCAGCCATCCACATGCCCAGCGGTTGAATGCTAGCTTGGCTAAATTGCTAGCGCTTCAACTGCTGCCTTTTCAGTTGGTAGACTCGGCCCCCTTCCGTGAGTTTGTGCAATGTGCGGTTCCTCAGTGGCAGGTTCCCAAACGCCACTTTTTCTCACGGAAGGCTATTCCGGCTCTCTACCGGCATGTGGAAGGCAATGTCTTGGCCTCGCTGGACAGGGCGGTCAGCGGTAAGGTGCATATTACCTCTGACTCATGGTCCAGCAGGCATGGACAGGGACGTTACCTTTCTTTCACGGCCCATTGGGTCACTCTTTTGGCAGCTGGGAAGGATGCAGGACAAGGTGCAGTAGTGTTGGAGGTTGTTCCACCGCCACGCCTCCAAAATGCTACTACTGGTTGTGACACACCTCTCTCCTCCACCCCCTCCTCTTCTTCTTCCTCCATGGCCTCTTCCTGTGGTTTGTCCTCTGAACCAGCGGTGCTCCGTAGCCGTTCAAGGGGCTACGCAAGTACGCAGGCAAAAAGATGCCATGCCGTGCTTGCGCTGGTGTGTTTGGGGGACAGAAGCCACACTGGGGCAGAGGTCCTGTCTGCTCTGCAGGGCCAGGCCGAGAGGTGGTTGACGCCACGCCAGCTTAAGCCAGGAATGGTGGTTTGCGACAATGGCACCAACCTCCTCTCCGCCCTCCGACAGGGACAACTGACCCATGTGCCCTGTGTGGCTCACGTCCTTAACCAGGTGGTGCAGCGGTTCTTGGGCAGGTACCCGGGCTTACAGGATGTCCTGAGGCAGGCCAGGAAAGTCTGTGTGCATTTCCGCAGATCTTATAATGCCAGTGCTCGCCTGGCTGAGCTGCAAAAGGAGTTGAACCTGCCCAAGAACCGCCTTATATGTGACATGCCCACCAGGTGGAACTCAACGTTGGCCATGCTGCAGCGGCTGCACACGCAGCAGAGGGCCATCAATGAGTACCTGTGCGACTACGGCACCAGGACAGGGTCAGGGGAGCTTGGTTTTTTTTCTCCACGCCAGTGGGGCATGATCAGGGATGCATGCACTGTCCTGGCACCATTTGAGGAGGCCACGAGGATGGTGAGCAGTGACAGTGCATGCATCAGTGACACTGTACCTCTTGTCCACCTGTTGGAGCACACGCTGCGTGGAATAATGGACAGGGCACTTGAGGCAGAACAGAGGCAGGAAGAGGAGGACTTCCTTGCCTCTCAAGGCCCCCTTTACCCAGACAGTGTTCCTTCTGTCCCACCCATCGCACAGGAAGAGGAGGAGGAGGAGGAGGATTGTGTCAGCATGGAGGTGGAGGCTGGCACTCAGCATCATCAGCAGCAGTCTTTTAGGGATGATTTACAGTCCCAAGAAACCAGTGGACTTGTACGTGGCTGGGAGGAGGTGGCTGCGGATCATGTCGTCCTTAGTGACCCAGAGGACTCCGGAGCGAATGCCTCAGCAAACCTACGCTGCATGGCCTCCCTGATCCTGCAAAGTCTGCGGAAGGACCCTCGTATTCTTCGGATCAAGGAGAGGGACCATTACTGGCTGGCCACTCTCCTTGATCCACGGTACAAGGGTAAGGTTGCGGACCTTATGTTACCGTCGCAGAGGGAGCAGAGGATGAGACAACTCCGGGAGGCCTTGCAGAAAGGTCTGTGCAACGCGTTCCCAGAGACTGGGAGGTTACAAACTCCTGGTCCTGGACAACGAGTTGCTGAGGCTTCGGCCAGTCAAAGAAGGAGCGGTGGGGAAGGTGGCCGTCTGACCGATGCGTTCAGACAATTCTTTAGTCCGCAGCCCCAAAGTATGATCGGTTCCAGCAACCATCGCCAGCGTCTGATAAACATGGTGCAGGAATATCTAGGGGCAAGGTCAGACTTGGACACCTTCCCCACCGAAAATCCTCTGGCTTACTGGGTCTTGAGGATGGATCACTGGCCAGAGCTTGCACAGTATGCAATTGAGCTACTGGCCTGTCCTGCATCCAGCGTTCTTTCGGAACGCACATTCAGTGCTGCTGGAGGATTTGTCACGGATCACAGGGTGCGCCTGTCCACCGACTCGGTTGATCGACTGACTTTCATCAAGATGAACCAGTCTTGGATCACCACCAGCTACCACACACCTGATGCTGATATAACAGACTAATTGATTTTAACATGTCACATCCCTTCAAGACTGATGCTGATGCTGAGTGCCTGTGCTGTTATGTTGACTGGCTATCCTCCTCCTCCGAGTCCTCAATGATACGATTGATGATGATAGCTTGGAAGATCATTTTTGTTTATGGGTGCCGCCACCAGTGGCTAAGGCCCAATTTTTCAGCCCCTGTTTTACAGGGGCGTGTAATTACAATTTTTTTAGCAATAATTTGCCATAGGGCTCATTGCTGTGCTCCAAGTACAGTATCTGTGAGGGGTTGGAGTGTTGTGGCACCAGTGCCTAAGGCCCAATTTTTCAGCCCCTGTTTAACAGGGGCGTGTCATTACAATTTTTGAAGCAATACTTTGCAACAGGGCTCATTGCTGTGCTCCAAGTACAGTATCTGTGAGGGGTTGTAGTGTTGTGCCACCAGTGCCTAAGGCCCAATTTTTCAGCCCCTGTTCAACACGGGCATGCAATTACAATTCTTGATCTAATAATTCACAGCAGGGCCCATTCCTGCACCCACCAAGAGTAACTCTGAGGGCTTACAGTGTTGTGGCAACACCACCACCACCACCACCACCACGAAAGGCCCATTTTTCAGCCCCTGTTCAACAGGGGCATGCAATTACAATTCTTGATCTAATAATTCACAGCAGAGCCCATTGCTGCACCCACCAAGAGTAACTGTCAGGGCTTACAGTGTTGTGGCACCAGCACCACCATCAAAGGCCCAATTAAAATTCCTGATATAATAGTTGACAGCAGGGCGTTCCAGCACCAACCAAGAGTAACTGTGAGTGCTTACAGTGTTGTGCCAACACCAACAACTAAGGGGCCTATTTCTGCAGAGTATATACGGCAGGTCCCTGCTTTCAAACAGCCAACTTACAAACGACTCCTACTTGCAAACGCAAGAAGACAACAGGAAGTGAGAGGAAATCTACCCCTTGGAAGGAAAATTCTCTCCTGTAAGAACTAATATGGAAGAAAGGTGTCTCCTCTGTACTGATGCTTTATCAGCAATCCTTGTTTCAAGAAAAACACCACATTTCAAAAACAGTTGTCATTGGGACGGAAAGTGAGGTGAAATGTTCTGAACAGGGGCACAGACAGCAAAACAAATGTTACAGGGGTGATAACCCTTACCTATGTTTTCCAAAAAGTTTAAAAATAGATTTTTGGGCTGGAGCTACACTTAAACAATGTACCTGTTCAAAATTACAAACAGATTCTACATAAGAACAAACCTACAGTCCCTGTCTTGTATGCACCGCCTGTATACGGTTGTTCAGAGTATATAGGGCCTTTTTTATTTTATGTGCGGGGTTCCCCTTAATATCCATACAAGACCCAAAGGGGCTGGTAATGGGCTGGGGTAGGGGGGGGGGGGTCATGGGGTAGCTATGCCATTTTTCTTAAAGATTTTCATCCATATTACCGGGACCAGACATTACATTAAAGCCGCAAGCAGTTTTAAATGGCTTTTTTTTCCTTTAGAAGTGTCATTTTGTGCAGGGACAGTTCTAAACACGGGAAACACGTGGCACTTCACAGGCATACTTTAGACACCCCCCAGGTACGATATTTAAAGGAATATTTGTCTTTTTTTTTTTCACTTTATGCATCATTAAAATGACTGCTCCCGAAAAACGACTGTTTTTAAAACTTCTTTTTGCATTGATACATGTCCCCTGGTGCAGAACCCGGGTTCCCAAACCCTTTTTAGGACAATAACATGCATAATAGTTGTTATAATTAGCACTTTAGAATTCGAACGTTCGCATCCATTGTATTTAATAGGGTTCTAATGTTCGTACGAACTTTCGGTCCGTTCGCGGGTTCTGGTGCGAACCGAACCCGGGGGTGTTCGGCTCATCACTACTGATGAGGTGGTATGCTTTGGATCATGAGCAGTTCCTTTCCTTCTCTATACTCTTCTCTTCCCATCACTCTGGTACAAGTTGATCTTGGTCTCATCTGTCCATAGGATGTTGTTCCAGAACTGTGAAGGCTTTTTTAGATGTTGTTTGGCAAGCTCTAATCTGGCCTTCCTGTTTTTGAGGCTCACCAATGGTTTACATCTTGTGGTGAACCATCTGTATTCACTCTGGTGAAGTCTTCTCTTGATTGTTGACTTTGACACACATACACCTACCTCCTGGAGAGTGTTCTTGATCTGGCCAACTGTTTTGAAGGGTTGTTTTTTTCTCCAGGGAAAGAATTCTTCGGTCATCCACCACAGTTGTTTTCTGTGGTCTTCCGGGTCTTTTGGTGTTGCTGAGTTCACCGATGCGTTCTTTCTTTTTAAGGATGTTCCAAACAGTTGATTTTGCCACACCTAATGTTTTTGCTATCTCTCTGATGGGTTTGTTTTGTTTTTTCAGCATAATGATGGCTTGCTTCACTGATAGTGACAGCTCTTTGGATCTCATATTGAGAGTTGACAGCAACAGATTCCAAATGTAAATAGCACACTTGAAATTAACTCTGGACCTTTTATCTGCTCCTTGTAAACAGGATAATGAGGGAATAACACACACCTGGCCATGGAACAGCTGAGCAGCCAATTGTCCCATTACTTTTGGTCCCTTAAAAAGTGGAAGGCACATATACAAACTGTTGCAATTCCTACACCGTTCATCTGATTTGTAAATACCCTCAAATTAAAGCTGGAAGTCTGCAGTTAAAGCACATCTTGTTAGTTTCATTTCAAATCCATTGTGGTGGTGTATAGAGCCAAAAATATTAGAATTGTGTCGATGTCCCAATATTTATGGACCTGACTGTAAAAGTACATAAATGACTACTCACATAATAGCACTCAGATGCGAGTGCCAGCAATAACAGCATGTAGCGAGACCATAGACTACAGCGGTGGCCGCGGGTGATGTCTGACGTGACTCCTCCCCCGTACACGTTACGCCCTGTGGGCGGGACTTCTTCAGCGCAGGGTTGGATGACACACAGACGTCCCGCCGGGAACAACTAATATAGTGGCATGGCAACCATTCCGCAGCGAATAGAACTCCCGGATAGAGTCAACCAATCACGGTCCATCTCACATACCTAACCACATCTTTGCCAGCCAGGGGAGCCATTCACTGCAACAAGGGCCGCCATAAAAATTATTAAATTAACTAAGGTGATTGAATAAACAGTTCAGCCAAAAAACATACAAACTGGTCACAATCTGCAAATACATAAAAGGGGAAAGGACAAAGAAAATCCTCGTCCTGACGTAACCATCCCTGATTGTACAAATGCTTTTAAAGGAGAACACACCAATAAATTATATAGGCACTCCAAATACAGGGAAGATTATCTAATATCAAAATAATTGTTAAAAAGGTTTCAAAACCCATTCCTAAATACAAATACCTCTGGAATCAACAGCCCCCACAAAACGAATAGTCATAATATATAAAAAAAACACACAATAGACATCATAAATTTAAAAAAGAATAAAATCAACCAAAAATATGCATATAATCATTATCTATTAGAAATAAAACAATTTAAATCGAAATTCACGTTTAAGCCTGCAGGCGACAATACCTTGGTTTCAAATATCCAAAAAGAGTCCCTACGGCTAAGTTGCTGAATGTAATGCCCCCCTCGCCAATGTCTGGGTACTTTTTCAATCCCCCCAGAACTTTAAACATTTGGGATAACGCTGATGACAATTTCTAAAATGTCTGGATACACTATGCTATCTTGCTTTGCATGTAATGAGTCTATTTCATATATTAGTTTCACCTTTTAAGTTGCATTAGTGAAATAAATTAACTTTTGCACGATATTCAAATTTTTCGAGTTACACCTGTATACAGTGCATTCGGAAAGTATTCACAGCGCTTCACTTTTTCCACATTTTGTTATGTTACAGCCTTATTCCAAAATGGATTAAAATCATTATTTTTCTTAAAAAACGTGAAAGAAGTTTGTTTGAAATCTTTGCAAATTTATTAAAAATTTAAAACGAAAAAATCACATGTACACAAGTATTCACAGCCTTTGCCATGACACTCAAAATTGAGCTCAGGTGCATCCTGTTTCCGCTGATCATCCTTGAGATGTTTCTACAACTTGACTGGAGTCCACCTGTGGTAAATTCAGTTGATTGGACATGATTTGGAAAGGCACACACCTATCTGTATAAGGTACCGCAGTTAACAGTGCATGTCAGAGCACAAACTAAGTCATGAAGTCCAAGGAATTGTCTGTAGACCTCCGAAACAGGATTGTTTTGAGGCACAGATCTGGGGAATGGTACAGAAAAATTTCTGCAGCATTAAAGGTCCCAATGAGCACAGTGGCCTCCATCATCCGTAAATGGAAGAAGTTTGGAACCACCAGGACTCTTCCTAGAGCAGGCTGCTTGGCCAAACTGAGCGATCGGGGGAGAAGGGCCTTAGTCAGTGAGGTGACCAAGAACCCGATGATCACTCTGACAGAGCTCCAGCGTTTCTCTGTGGATAACATTCC
This sequence comes from Rana muscosa, assembly GCA_029206835.1. Lineage (NCBI taxonomy): Eukaryota > Metazoa > Chordata > Amphibia > Anura > Ranidae > Rana > Rana muscosa. The sequence goes on from CM055121.1 coordinate 847,244,560, forward strand.
AGAAGAACAACCATCTCTGCAGCACTCCACCAATCAGGCCTGTATGGTAGAGTGGCCAGACGGAAGCCACTCCTCAGTAAAAAGGCACATGACAGCCCGCCTGGAGTTTGCCAAAAGGCACCTGAAGGACTCTTAGACCATGAAAAACTAAATTCTCTGGTCTGATGAAACAAAGATTGACTGAAGGAAACCAGGCACTGCTCATCACCTGGCCAATACCAACCCTACAGTGAAGCATGGTGGTGGCAGCATCATGCTGTGGGAATGTTTTTCAGCAGTACGACCTGCGAGACTAGTCAGGATTAAGGGAAAGATAAATGCAGCAATATACAGAGACATCCTTGATGAAAACCTGCTCAAGAGCGCTCTGGACCTCAGATTGGGGCGAAGGCTCATCTTCTAACAGGACAACGACCCTAAGCACACAGCCAAGATAACAAAGGAGTGGCTATGGGACAACTCTGTGAAGGTTCTTAAATGGCCCAGACTTGAACCTGATTTAACATCTCTGGAGAGATCTGAAAATGGCTGTGCACTGATGCTCCCCATCCAACCTGATGGATCTTGAGAGGTCCTGCAAAAAAGAATGGGAGAAATGGACCAAAAATAGGGGTGCCAAGCTTGTAGCATCATACTCAAAAATACTTCAGGCTGAAATTGGTGCCAAAGGTGCCAAAGGTGCTTCAACAAAGTATTGAGCAAAGGCTGTGAATACTTGTATACATGTGATTTTTTATTTTAAATACATTTTCAAAGATTTCAAACAAACTTCTTTCTTTCACATTGTCATTATGGGTTATTGGATATAATAAACACTCACACCTGGATATGATATGACAATAGAGTAGGGCCGCAGCTGTCCAATGTTGTCCCCACTGACGGGCAAACATTTTTGAATAGTGAATAGACAGCGCTTACTCCTCCTTAACATTAATTCCTCTGATGAACGTACCCGTATAGAATTTCTATATAATTTATACCTGGGATGGATTAGTGTGGCATGTAGCTATGTGTCATGGTGACCAAGTCATGGCTTACATACATACATAATAATAGTGAACCAAATACCACATGGTAGAAAACAATATTAAGTGCCATTAGTTAAAGTGCATAACGTGGTGATAGTGCAGGTAAACAGTCCTTGGTTTTGGTGCAAAAAAGTGCTAAAGTGCTCCGTGTCCCAGCGGTGTTGTATCCACCTCCTGGGGGTGGTGTAGAAATCCAAACTCACCAGATGAGTTGGACTCCTTTGCCTTATGACAAAAGGGTTCCTGCGTGCCTGTAGGTCATTTAATGGGGACCAAACCCAATGCGATGTTCTCTGGTATCCTCCTGTGTCTCCTCTGTCATGGATTGCTCCAATTTTAGCTCCGGGTCTCCAGGGATAAACAGTGTGTCGCACGTAATGAAGGAAATAGAAAACTGCTCATAGAGTAATTTCTTCAGGTTTAATGATAAAAACAGCTTTCAAGCATTTAAAATACTGTCATGGTGACAGAATACAGCATTACTGTAAAAATCATCAGCCTGTACTAATATGAAGACATGGTCCCTACTCAGCCTGTAGCGTGCATTCCACTCTCCTGGCCGGAAGTGACGAGTAAGAGAGTCAGAGACTCTCTTACACATCACTTCCTGGCCAGGAGAGTGGAATGCACACTACAAGCTACAAGCATTACTTTATTTATTTTTAAATTTAAAAAAAAAAAAAGTGTTTTTTCCCAATTCTTCTGATTTTTTTTTCCAGGCCTTTCTATCTCTATTGCGGGCACACAGCACTGCATGGGAAAAAAATTGGACTAGAGTTGGCCTTTAAATATAAGGAAATGAACAAAATTAAAGAGACACTGACAGCTTGCCCATGCTGCACAGACTGTAGCTGCTATATAAGTCATGCATAATAGTCATAATAATAATACTATTTAGCAAAACTCCATTCTGTAACTGTAGGTGAAAACAGCTGGGTGATTTTGTCTGTGGATATGACTACTGAGACACAATAGTAACAAAGTATAGAATGACGTTTCTAAATCAGATAGGATATAGATTCCCATAGCTGTGCATATATATTTAAGGTGCATGTTATGTAACAATACATGACCTCCAGGGATTTGGCCTACAGCTGAGGAGGTTGCAATTAAAATAGATCTTTAGCCTCAATTTTCCATTTAATTTTAAGTTCACACAGCATTTCCTCCGATAGACTAACATGCATTTCTAGTTCTAGAAATAGACCTAATTGCATCAACTAATCCTAACAGATGTTATCCAGCCTAATAACATTATCTGAGTCTATCCAGGATGCCTGTCCTAGACCATGGTGACACCATCTGTTGTTAAGATCACATAACTAAGTCAGAAGTCAAGGCTCTTTGACCATGTTATATAAAGCATACAGTATGAGCTTTCATTGATTATTTGTTTTGACAAAATTATCAAACTTCAGCAAAACTTCAGGACTGACATTTATATTCAGTAGAATGGCTTTTAATACAGTGCATGATATATTAAAGAGGAACAGGTACCTAGCAATCCACGGAGTCCAGCTCTGTCTTCCATGCAGTCGATTCATTGCTCGGCTTCGCCTGTCTTGTGCCACCATCTTTGATTTGGGAACTGGTTGTGATTTGCTGATGTCTCACAGCCGTCTCCCAACAGTGCATGTGCAAGACACGGCAGAGCAGTAAGACTGGGACGTGTGACATGTCCCAGGAGGCTACAGGCGACGATGAGGGGGGGCAAGCACATGCCATTCTTGCGTAGGCGAGCATTGAGGATGAAGTTAAAGGTACCTGCTTCCAGTAAAAAAAAAGCTGCAAATCTGATAGAGACTGGTAGGAAGAAGAGGATGAGCTGCACTTTACTTTTTGGACAAAGGTCAACCGCTTTGACAATGATAGCGCATATGCATTAGATATGCTTGCAGTAGGCTTATGCTGCGTACACACGATCGGACATTCCGACAACAAAACCGTCGATATTTTTCCGATGGATGTTGGCTCAAACTTGTCTTGCATACACACGGTCGCACAAATGTTGTCGGAAATTGCGAACGTCAAGAACACGGTCACGTACAGCACGTACCACGGCACAATAAAAGGGAAGTTCAATACCAAGTGTGCCACCCTTTGGGTTCCTTCTGCGAATCTCGTGTTAGTAGAAGTTTGGTGAGAGACGATTTGCGCTTTTCAGCCTCGTTCTTTTCAGTCCGTGACGTGTTTGCAGCGCGACAAATGTGCTATCTCCATTACGAACGCTAGTTTTACCAGACCAAGCGCTTCCGTCTCGTACTTGATTCAGAGCATGCGTGGAATTTTGTGCGTTGGAATTGTCTACACACGCTTGGAATTTACAAGAACGGATTTTGTTGTCAGAAAATTTGAGAACCAGCTCTCAAATTTTTGTTGTCGGAAATTCCGACAGCAAATGTCCTATGGGGCCTACACACGGTCGGAATTTCAACAAGCTCCTATCGAACATTTGTTGTCGGAAATTCAAACCGTGTGTATGCAGCATTAGAGTAAACCCTTTACAAACCTTGGTAAGTCAAACTGAGGATGCGGTAATCATAAATAAATGCATATTAGTTTCAGTGCAAACTACTGTACATTAAAATAATGATTTCTTGTGTTCTATGAAACCTCCAATCACATTTAAAGGCCAGTAAATAGGCTTATAAAAGGGGAATAGGGCACTACATTCAAATTAAAAAAATTATTTTACATTCGGCTACTCAGAGAACTACACTTGCTAATCATTTTGACTCACATTTGTCACTAAAGGTAATATCTAGTTAGGCATTTGGCAACATTTAGCCAGTATGAATTGCCCAGATTTGCAACAGGTTTGCTTTAAGAGTTTCTAGAGTCTGCTAAGTTAAATTCATAATGGAACAATTAAAAAAGTCTTAGCACATAATAAATCAAAACTTTGTAATATACACGCGGCTTCTTTCTAATAATTTGTATTTCAATTTCTTTTTATTAATCTTTTTGCCAAATACAAAAACTTTTACATTTATACATGATTCCTTTAGAATTTGCATCATTCCCTTTTCAATATGCAGAATCTTGATAAATATCTGTTAGTTACTTTGTTCTTAAAACCCAATACCTTTCATACTTATACTCCCATTATCTTCCATTCCCATTCATCCCCTCATCCATACAAAAAAATAAAATAAATTTAATTTGAAAAGTACTTCTGGCTCACTGCAAAGATCAGCCCCATTAGACATCAGCGCTGGTGTTGTCTCTCCACCCTCTCCACCATTAAGCCATGATCTAAATACTGCATGTGCCAATACCTTTTCTGAATGGGAGACAGTGGAGTAAAGTCCTTAGTAACAAAGTAAAACAAATTTCACAAGTCATCCAGGAGTGTCTTTTATTAATTAAGGTAACATCATAAGACTGTTGTTAATGGAAGTAACACAACTGGTGACAATGAAATTGCATGGGCGATACACATAGGAGGGAGACTTTTGGTACCAGTGCTGTTATATATGGGATGGAGACTTTTGGTATTAGGGCAGTTATATATTGGATGGATACTTTTGGTATTAGGGCAGTTATATATTGGATGGATACTTTTGGATACTTTTGGTATTAGGGCAGTTATATATTGGATGGATACTTTTGGATACTTTTGGTATTAGGGCAGTTATATATTGGATGGATACTTTTGGTATTAGGGCAGTTATATATTGGATGGATACTTTTGGTATTAGGGCAGTTATATATTGGATGGATATTTTTGGTACAAGTGCCAGGCCAATACAATGTCTTCTAGCACCTAAAGTGTAGATGTCAAAGTACTGACTAAATTTGAACAGCTTTTATTCTAAAAGGCTTAAAACGCCTGTACAAAAGTTAAAAATAAAACGCCTGAAAAATGGCTAAAGATGTCCAGTTTAAGTGTGAATGGGCCTTAGATAGTAAAAAATATGAAAAAATGACTCCCGCACTTTGAACTCTATAATTCCCTGTCATTTATCATTAAATAGAATAGTTACATAATATATCCAGTTTAATGAGCTTACAGAAACAAAGGTCAATGCCTTTATTAGGCTACCTCAAGAAACCGTTGGATCAAGCTATTACTACACTGTTCTAAATGTTCTATTTTTATGCATTGTGTTACAGCATAGTGGAATCTTACAGGATGACCTGTATGCTTTTTTCTATAGACAAGTAATAATGAGAATCTCTGCACAATGAACCACCTAGGAAAAGCGTGATAAAAAAATAAAATGATCAGTCATAGCATTATGACCACTAACAGGTAAAGCGAATAACATTAATTGTCTTGTTACAGTGGCATCTGAAAGTGGATGTAATATATTAGAAAGCATGTGAACATGTTGATTCTGAGGTTGATGTGTTGAAAGCAGAAAAAAATGCACAAGTGTAATGATTTGCTCGACTTTAAGGCCAAATTGTAATGGATAGGCAACTGGGACAGAACAACTCCCAAACTGCAGCTCTGGTGAGATGATCCCGAACTGTAGTGGTCAAGACCTACCAAAAGTGGCCCAAGGAAGGAAAACCAGCAAACCAGTGGCAGAGTCATGGGCAGCCAAGGATCGTTGATTCATGTGAGGAGCAAAGGCTGAACTATGTAGTCTGTTTCAATTGAAGAGGCACAATGCACACATATAAAGCGCTCTGTAAAGTTTCCTCTAGTGCAAACTAGGGCTCCATGCACACTGGCATAAAAAAACGTTGCTTCTACAGGAGTTTTGTGTTCTGCCTGTAGAAGCAGCTCAATGTTATCCTATGTGTCCATGAACATTAGGACGATTAGAGGCATATTTTGAGCTCAATGTTTAGAGGCAGGGAAAAAAAACCTTCTGGTTCGTGTTTCTGTTCGGAGCTCATCGACAGAAAAAACGTAAAACTCTCCTAAACTCGTCTAGACTTTTTACAAAAAATGCTCTATATGAGCGTTTTTTTACTCCCAAGAGAACAGACTTTTTTTAAGCCCAGTGTGCATTGAGCCTTAAAGAGGTGGAGATCTACCTTAACCATGGGGGAAGTCAAAGATTACCGGGCACAGTGTCGACCAGTGTCGCCTCCTCACACCTGATTCAAACCTCTAATTGCCGTACTACCCTGTCTCATTCGCATGCATTGCACGGCAATCATGGGTTTAAATCAGGTGGTGAGGAGGCAACATATCTCCTCCTCACCACCTGTCAAATGCACTCAGATCACTTTTTAGAGGAGCAGCAGTCCCTGCTTCACTTATAAATGAGCCCTTAGTTGCAATCGACAGGGCCCATTCACACGTAATGTTAGGGGGTGGTAAAACCCTGCAGTTGAGTTGCGGTTTTGGTGCGCTTTCAGAAAGTGCACCAAAGGGCACCAAATCCGCAAGATAAAATAGAAGCCTATGGCTAAACACAGTAAACCTGCAGGAAAGCTGAAGGTACACTTCACTGCAGCCGCAGTGTGGGTAAACCACAGCAAATCAGTGTGAAAGCAGCCTTACACTATTACGCGCAGTGTATTGCTTCACATTGACCTAAAGATCTCTTCTTTTCTGCTGCTGGCACCACTCCGGAGTCCACTAGCTGGAATAAGAGGTGGAGTGCAGTACTGCAGTTGGTATCACTTCGCATGGGACAGGAGCCAGCACCACAGAGGAGGCATCAGCTTATGGGGCGCTTGCTCTCTACTACAGCTCTGATGCTCTAGAATGGTGGGTCTTCTCATCCAACATCAGTGCCTGACCTCACAAATGAGCTTCTGGAAGAATGGTCAAACATTCCTGCAGACACACTCCTAAACCTTGTGGACACCCTTTCCAGAAGAGTTGAAGCTGTTATAGCTGCAAAGGGTGAGCCAATTCAATATTGAACCATACGGACTAAGACTAGGATGCCAGTAAAGTTCATGTGTGTGTAAAAGGCAGGTGTCCCAATACTTTTGGTAATTTAGTGTATCTATAGATTTATAGATATATATACACACATACACGCATGTGTGTTTGAGCTTTGGGGTGCACACCCTAATGCAAAAGGCTGCACACGCTTATGCTAGGATGGCAAGGCACACCCCTGCTCCTCCCTCTCCCCCTCCCTCTCAAAGCTAACAGGCTGACCAGAGGCTACGCTATCCATTGTTTCCTGCAAAGGCTGGAGGTTCAAAGAAGCAGCACCAAGAGGGAAGAAGCCAGTAAAATTTAGCCCCTAGTCACACCAGTACCACTTTAGGTACGGCATGCGATTTACAAATCGTACCTGAAGTAGCATCTAATGTGTTTCTATGGCAGTGTCTTGATAGGTACGATTTCAAGTAGTGTGATTTGAGAAGTAGTTCAAGTATTACTTTTTCAGGACTTCAGCACGATTTCACTGTCATAGACTATAATGTAAATCATTCTGCAAATCGTACCTGTGTCTATATCAGCACTACTTAAACCTGAAAAAAGTTAAATATTAACCCTTTGCTAGTTAAACTTTTTCTCATACCATCACTGTTCCTCCCTGTGACATGGACAGCCCTTCTCACTGAAGTAGCACCGAAGTCATATCAAATCGTTACAAATCTCACTGAAGTAGTGCTGAAGTAGTGGTTGAAGTTGGGCTTTAAATCGAACCTGGTGTGGCTCATGTTGCTGGGGTTAGAATTTCAACAGATAGTTTGCTTGGGAATGTATATTTTACTGTGCCAAATGTGTTAAACTAAAAAACACACTACACAACAAAAATACACTTTCTTAAGCGTTCTTTTGTAATTCTTTTGTAACAATATGAGTCTCTTTGCTTGTAAAACGCAGTGACTATTCCTGTGAACAACAAGAACTTATTATGAACCACTTATCTTCAAAATATTTACAGTTTGCAACATTTAATTACCATCTGTAACAAATAATGTTTTCCTTCCTTGATTAAACTTATTACCCCGTTTAGAGCATGGGGAAAAAAAACATGGTCCCCCATTCTGCAGTCAGAAGCCTGAGATTAAAGCGGAAGTAAACCCATCGATTTAACAGTTTCAAAAAGCAGTTACATTCCCGGCATGCCGGGAATGCCAACTGTCACATTGGTTGTGCTCTCAACCAAACTGTCAAACCATCCAATGGCTGGTGTCATAACTGATCACATGTGCAGCATCATGGCAGTTGAAGATTAAACAGAGGTCAAGATGGCAGCTTCCTTGCCTGAAAATGAAAGGAGGGTTTACTTCCACTTTAAAGATGTGGAGAGACTTGCTTTAAGTGTTACTAAACCCAGGACACTGCATTCACTATATCTGGTCTCCCACAGTACACAGAACATGAAAATGTGATTATTTTAGTAAATATAAACTGCCTAATACCTTTTTTCTTCAGCAGTATATATCAGTCTTGTAACTTCTATAAGTGTTTGGTTAAAGCTTGTAAGAGGAGTTTTCATTCTCCTACGATTGTCCTATGAGAATGCAGGGCCCCGTATCCTCTGTGTGGACAGTGCTGATTGGCCCTGTGCTGATCACAAGAATTTTTTTTTAAAAAACTCTCTAGCAATACACACTAAACTGAGCATGTGCAGCCTGTCCCCTGGCTCTGTAAATATCAGGAAATATATTGGAGTCAGTGGAAGAAGAGGAAGATCAGAGAAGACAGGATCGAACAGCCTTTTTACACAATGCAGAGGATTAACCCCTTAGGTTCCACAGTGAGTAACAAACATGCTTTACTGAATATACAGATTGATTTTACTGTTGTGGGTTTAGTAACGCTTTAAATCACTTTAACCCTTCTCAGTAGATAAAAACCCAGCACATGACAGAGAAGACAGTAGAGCCACATGGATTTATTATATAGTACTTTTGAAATCTATCACTCAAAGGAGTGCGGAAGAAGGGTTTCATTTCTAATCAGTGTTTTTGCAAAGCAGAAGAAAGGGTATCTCTCATTTAAAGTGATATTAAACCGTTTTTTCTTCTCCGTTCAACAGCTGTTTTCATTGGTGTGCTTGTGGGGAGGGGAAGCATGGTGTGGCAGCAGTAAACACTCAGAGTCCAGTTGCAAAACCAGAATTTATATTAATGTAAAAGTTCTGCAGTTTACAACGAACCTAGCGGAAAAGTGCCCGACCGGGAACATTCACAGAATGCAGTAGCAACGTGTAGCAGAGCAGATCTCATTGTGCCGAAAGTGAGGGGCAGAATGCAGCCTGCCCGGTCTGTACCTGAATGGGAAGGCATCTAGGAAGAATGGCATGTCCCTGTCCTTTCCCTACTCATCTGGAACCTCTACCTGCAGCTAATCACTGTCCCTGTCAGACAGGTGACCTTTCCCTAAACTACCCACACATGACATGCGTGCCAAGCCCAGGAGCCAGGGTCTTAAATAGACTCTGCCAGACCAAAGATGGTCAACAGAGTCACATAGGGCAGAACACCATAGAGGAATCATGTTCCTGTTTACTTCCTCTCCCCCTGCAATGCTGCTGCAGTTGAGCATCACCTGCAGTGGAGAAAGTAGACTGCACCTGCCTACATGCTTATATCTTTGCATTCTGCATTCTAACTTGGAGCTGGTTGAGAGATGCCATCTCTGTTGCTTTCCAGGTAAGTGGTTTTGAAAATAGCAGACTGTCATAATTGCCTCTCCTCAGTATGTTGCTGGTAAGTCCACATTAAAAAGCATGCTTCTGATACTTTAACTTAAATTTTATCCTCTCTGCAACACCATTTTTTTTCTGGATGGTCTGGAATTTGATCCCATGTTTCCTCAGAATAGCTTGTGCTTCACCACTAGGGGTGTTCACAGGTATGGCTGAAAAATAGGCAGTTGTGATTTTACTGCCCCCAACCACCACCCCCGTACAGCCGGATGGGGTTGTACACATGGCAGAAATGATACCCCACGACATGTTTGGTGGCAGTACTGACAAATAAATGGGCTATTCCACAACTGTAAGACAAACCCAAGGCCCACAGTTGCGGGGTGGTATTTCCATTTAAAATCCTTGGCTGCCAAAAAAAAGGCATTCAAGAGGTGACTGTATTGCCTCTTTAAATGTGGCAGCCTGTTTCTGTACTACTCTCTGAAAATGTCTCTCTGCCACCCTTGTGAACACTCCCTTACTCTGAGCCACTATCTGTGTGGAGGATTTTGGGCTTTTCAGGCATTTCACCAAATGTATTGCTTAGAAGAGCAGATGTACACTTTTTGATGATTATTCTTCTTGGTTAAAAATGTATCTTTTCTTCTCCTCTAGCCAGTCTCCAAGCCTCTGGCTCCCACTGCCTGTTTGTGAGTATCTCCTTTAGATAGCTGGCTGCTGTGGAGACACCTGTGCATGTGTGCTCCTGGCTGGTGCTGTGTGTCTATAGACAGCAAGCCACAGCCCTGCTCCCTGCATTTACCATTAATTTGATAGGCGCAAGAACCCATCACTCTGCTGCCCCCCTTACCATCCTATACAACCTGGAGGATTGGGGAAATGGCACAGATGGTCCTGGACCCAGTAGCAGTGACAAAAGACCACAGGTAAGTATCTGGGGACGAGGAGACATAGAAAGATACTAGGGTATTTTTTTACCTTAAAGCTTAACTCCAGGTTTTAGTGAACTTCAAATAAATCATCTAGACCAGTGGTCTCCAAACGACAGCCCAGGGGCTGAATGGGGCCCTTTGCTTGCTCTAATCTGGCTCTTGGGGCATTATTTTCTGCCACTGACACCAAGAATAGGACACTATTTCTCCCGCTAACACCAATAATGGTGCACTATTCCTCTCATTGACACCAATAACGGAGCACTAATTCTTCCATTGATACCAATGATAGGGCACTATTCTTCCCATTGACATAAATGATAGGGCACTATTCCTCCCATTGATACCAATGATGGGGCACTATTCCCCCCCATTGATTGTTTTAGAAAAGGTCTGGATTTTTGTCCTAGACACACATAACTTGATACTAAAAATTATAGGTAAAGTTGATCCAGGGAATATCTGATTGCCTCATCAGGGATCAGGAATGATTTTTTCCCCCACTGGAGCAAATTGGTTAATGCTTTATTAGGGGTTTTCTTGCCTTCCTCTGGATCAACGGATAGTATTGTGTGTAGCGGGGGTCTAAATTTAGAGGGGTACACCTGGGTGGTAGTATGATCCAGGATGTGCTAATTATGAAAGGATTTACACCATTCAAATTGTGGAGGACTTGGTGGTGTGCTATTCTCCTTGACCTGTGGGTGGCGATGTTCCCACGGGTCGAGGTAGAATCCACAGTGCTGTCTCCTATTTGTCCCAATCCGGCGGTGGTACAGCGGGGCGGGGAACCTGCTGTGGCGTCACGGGAGGATATAAAGGGGAGAGACGCCCTCGCCCTCTTCTTCTGCATCCCGCGCCCAGGCACTTTAGGCCTGGGTGCTGGCGGTTCGGGGTTCCGGCCTAGGTGCCCATGGCCTGGCCAGAGCGGTGTTGGAGTCCATCCCAGGCACCTTAAGCCTGGAGTGAGGTACTACATCGGAGGCCTGGGGCTCAGTGACTTCGACTGGGTCCCGCAAGGGCGGATTTGTCCGAGGGTCCCTGAGGTGGATGGGGCTCATATCTGAGGCGAGGAGGCCGGAGAGGTCACCCTTCTGAAGAAACGGAGCAGCATCAACCCGGTGACAGAGGGGCCTCTGGTAACTCTCTTGGAGGGACATCTTCCCCCTGATAGGGGCCACAACGCAGCGAAGGTACTCCTGTTTCTGTTCTCTGGGGTCGCTGGTAGAGACCCTGAAGGTTTAAGTTCTTTCACAAGCTATGGGCTTTAGCAACCGCTGGTGAATCCACAGTGGTTTAGTTTACTTATCAGGACAGTGCCTCGACCTGCTCACCCCACCGTATTGAACTGTTTATTGGGTCTCAACCAGTCGGCTGAAAAAGGACTGTTTATTGGAGTGTGTTAATAAACAAGAGTTGGACCCTCTATCGGTGTGTGGAACTCTGGTTAATGGGAGCAAAGGGGAGTGTCAGTACAGCAGGACTTGGTTCTTAAAGAGACACACAGGCCCGAGGAGAATAACAGGTACTGGCCTTCACCTCACCCGCAGCAATGGGGAGGACATGGGCCGTAGCGCATCTCACCCTCACGTACAATATACCCCTAGACCAGAAATAGGGGGTGAGGCCGCTACATGTGTATGTAGGATTGTATCTTTTTTTCCCTTCTATTGGTTGAACTGGATAGACTTGTGTCTTTTTTTTAACCAGACTAACTATGTAACTATGATTCCAACAATGGGGCACTATTTCTGACACTGAATTGTTTACTCCCACTGATGCCAGGGTATTTTCTTCTCCCACTGGCCACAGTGTGGTTCCCCTAAAAGTTGAATGACAGTAAACTGGCCCTTTGTTTAGAAAGTTTGGAGATCCCTGATCTAGACCAAGCTGGTTCAAACTAAATATTTTGTTCACTAACACATGTAGCGGCTGTCAGCGCTATATGAACTATATGTGGTCTCAGCTACAGACAGTATACATGGCTGTGTTCCAACAGTGGGGCAGAGACTTCCTATTCTGCCCCCTGAGCAAAATCCAGTTGAGCAGAGCTCTGCTCAGCCATTCACAGGAAGCTTTGTAATCTAAAAATTAATACAAGGCTTCCTTTGATGGAACAGAAGAAGAGATTGTGATATCATCTGCCTGCCTCTCAGCCTCAGTCAATCAGAGGAAGCCTTGTATTCATTTAAAAAATACAATGTTTCCTGTGAATGGCTGAGCAGAGCTCTACCCGACTCAATTTGATTTCCGGAGGCAGAATAGGAATGATGTACAGCGTGTCGTTTGGGTGGGAAGAGCTTGTAGCAAGTCCGAGCGGTCGTTAAACAGGTAAGTCATTAAACGAGGAGTATCTGTACTACAAACATTTTTGTGGACTGGATTCAGTAAATCAGCTATCCATCATCGGCAGTTCAGCCTGATCTCCAATGGATCTTCATTCACATGGTTGAATCCCCTCTAAAAAGCTCCAGATTCTTAGTAAGCCCTGGTTTACAATGATGCGGCGTGGGAAATGCAGTAAATCCTGTGTGTTTCTCGCATCGCAATCGTGTTCTGCGATCTGCTGCGGGTGTCAATTAAAATTTAACGACACTCCAAAAGCAGGTGCAAACACAGTGTGTTTGCTTGAACCAGCTCGCATTGGTATAAACACTGATGCTATCGGATTCCAGTGCAGCTAAAAAATGTGCCTGCACCTTTTGAATGCGGATGCAGTGGGATTTGAGCAATCAAAAATGAATGGGCTCAAATCGCATCGCACAGAATTACTTGTGACTGGCACAGGAATGCGGTTCCCAGTGTGAACCTAGGCTAAAGAGTCAAAACCACAGTGACCACTTCTGCACATCCCTCATGACATCTGTCAGAGTAGGGATTAAACTGAAGCTGGACTTCAGACAAGAAAAAGAAACCGGCTATGAATCCTTTGGATCCCACGTGCCGTAGCTGCAGAATTATTTTTTATGAATTATTTTTTTCAGTACTGTATATTAGGAAATATGAAATTATGAGAAAATACTGAAAAGGTCCCTTTTCCTTAAAGTGAATTTATAGCCAAAGCCTTTCTTTAGTTTGAGGCCCCCTTAATACTTGGCGATTTGGAATCATAGGCGGAGTTGCTGTAATTCTGCCTATGATTCCAAATTGCATGGCTATTGGTGCAAATCGCAGCTTTAACAATCGAGTGAAGCTTGTCGCCCAAAATGGAGCAGTAGATGCTTTTGGGCGACAAACACTTATAGGGGAGCCCATTGAAGTTTTCCATATGCGTGACATGTGGAATTGTGTGTCAGGGGATTAAAGGGAAAGGTTAGACGGAAGCCTAGTCACTCCTCTACCCTTAGCCTTGTTTCAGTGTTACATTCTGCTGTTTATATGTCTTGAAGTGCTCTAATTGCCTATTTCCTAATAGGTTTTGCCACCAAGCTTATTGACTGTGTCTTATCTATTGCATGTTACAAACTCTTTGTTACTGAATTCGCTGCCATTAATCTGCCAGTAAACAAATTCACCTGGTTTACGTTGCATGTGAGAGGACCTTTAAATTATTTATTTATAACAGAAATGTCAGAACCTAGAGTGTCAGAGGTGTTGGAGGACTTGCAAGGTCAAGGCAACCAGTGGGGTACAGAATCTTTGAGCGGCCCTGACAGGGGTAGCGCTACACATATTTTCTGACTTACTCACTACAACAGCTAGAATTTGTCTCTACAACTCGATGGCAAAGAGTGGCTGTACTGTTCTTGCTGGGAGTACCACTTCCCGCATTTTGCAAGGTTTCATTACTCACTTGGACTGCAGATCCACTATGAACAATGTTTACTTATACAATGCTTTGTGTCCTTACTGCCAGTGGCTTATGACTATGGGTCTTGTTCTTCATACTTCTACAATCTTATCATGTGCAAAAGTAACATAAATGAACTTGTCTTCATTCTCATACCCCTTAAGGCATACAGTATATGGAACATCAGAGAGAAAGGGACTACAAAGGTTAATTGTTGAGAAACAGGCGATATACACAAACATGTGAATAGCTCAAATAGCCTGCCCACATGCAAGACTGCGAATAAAAACGCACAATTCTTTCCTTCAGTGTACACTGGACAAAAGACGAAATTGTATGTACTTTGATAATATATTCCTGAGTAATATACCTCATAGGTACTATATCAGTGCACAAAGTGACATTATCAAATTGTGTCCACGACCATGTCAGGATCCTACATTTATTGAGGCCCTTCACATTACTTAGTAGGGAAAGGCTTCTAAAAAAAGGGAATGAATGTAACCAGAATCCTTAGGCCCTGGTTCTTTGCTGATGGTGTAAAGACTGTTTGCTACAGAAACATTCATCACCATAGACTGCATAAAGGCTTTATTACATACATCCATGGCAGTTTTATAATAGTGTATCTGAATATCACATGGTACATTTACACATAGTATTTATAATCAGAAATAACTTGTAGCATATTTGCCTATTGGTTACCTGTGTCACGGTTGATTTTGATGGGAGTGTGTGAAGAGGGTACCAAACATAGAGAAATATAGGAATACTACTTTTTTATTTTTTTGTGGAAACCTCTTTTATTAATAAAACTAAGAAAATAGTAACAAAAATTATGTTTTTATTATATACTATTAGTTTTTATTATAGGTTTAGACAGGGCCACTGATAGGGGGTACAGGCAGTCCTCCTGTACAAGAGGAAGGGGGGGGGGGTAACTGGCACCAAACACAGAATATCATGAATACTGACAGCCCTATGGATAATAACATGTAATCATGGGCAACATAAATAAATGTATTAAATCAGATAAGATATGATGTTAAATTCTCAGCTACAACAAGTCTCAAAGTCCAATCAATGGCTAATGGTGGCAGCCGTCCTCAGAGATAAGCCAACTCTGTGAATACAAGCAAAAATGGACAAACAAAGTGTAGCGGGTATGTACTATTTAGGGGCAGCATCTGGGTGGTAGTATGACCCAGATGCACTAATTGGTAGAGTAGGGCTGTGTTTTCATTCGTGTGAGGACATCAGTGGTGTTCAGTTCCCTGCAGCCCAGTAGGTGGCGCTGTCGCTTTGGGCCGGGGTTGAAACACCGCTGCAGTGCCGTACCCTTTGTGACCTCTCGCAGCAGCTGTATGGCAGGGCGGGGAACATGCTGGGCTTGCTGGGAAAGGGTATAAAGGGGGCGGACATCTTCACCACGAGGTTCAAGTCCCAGGCACCTTCAGCCTGAGGGCTGCTGTCCGTGATCGGTGTCCAGGCGCCCTTGGCCTGTACACGTGCAGTTCGTGTTCCATCCCAGACACCTTCAGTCAGGGGTGAGGTACTTAACCGAAGGCCTGGGGCCCAGTACCTTCCACTGGGTCCCGCGAGGGAGGGATTGTCCTAAGGCGCCCCTGATGTCGGGTGCCTGAATTCAGGGCATAAGGGACCGGAGAGGTAACCCTCCCGTAGAGCTGGTGCAGCATATTGCCAGTGCCGGGTGGGCCTCTGGAGACCGTCCGGATGGATGTCTTTCCCCAACAAGGGCCAATCCATCAAGGAAGGTAAATTCATGTTCTACAGCTGGTGGCAGCGGTCTACCTAATCAACTCAGGTCGGTGGCAGAGACCTGCTCGAAGGCCTGTGGCAGGGGCCTCAACAGTTCATCCGGTCGGTGGCAGCGGCCAACCTCACGGTCGGTGGCAGAGACCTGCGCCAAGCCTATTTGCACTAGAAGGAAGAGACCGTGCGCCAAGCCTATTTGCACTAGAAGAAATAGGAATAGTTCACTGTGCCTGGACCTACTCGTATCCACACCCTGTCTGTTTATTCAAAAGTTCAACTGATGCTGTTTACTACTCAAGAAGAATAAAGGAGTGTTGGACTTTTTATGGTGTGGGGCTCTATTACTGACAGTCAAACCTCCACAGGAGAAGCAGAGGCTCAATCTAGAACATAGGCCCGAAGGTAAAACAAGTGTTGGCTTTCACCTCTGCACACTAGAGGACATAGGTCATAGTGAACCTCCCCCTCCTCCCACATACCCCTAGACAAGCCAGCCGTTTTATTTATAAAGGGGGCGGGGGTGAGGCCGCTACAGAATGAAGCGCCACCTGAGTGTAGTATTAAAATGCACAATTTTACTCATAGGATTAAAAAACTTTTTTTAACAGTTTTTTAATCCTATGAGTAAAATTGTGCATTTTAATACTACACTCAGGTGGTGCTTCCTTTGCTTGTCCGTATTTGCTCCTGTACAAGGCCTGGACACCATTAGGTCAGCGGAGAGACCTGGCAGGGGCTGCTTGTGGCCCTCCACTCTCCTTGGAGTTTAGGTTGTCCTCTGGGGCTCTTGAATATCTCCTCCCCAGTACCCGGTGTAGAGTAACCTGGAGCCAGGAGCCAGCGGGCGCTAAGCAGCTTCTTCCCAGGCAGCCAGAGGTAGTGGGTGGGGCCAGGGTTGTGGCTGCCTTCTTCCCTTGCTGCCCAAGTGGCCGCTTCATGCTGGATGGCTCAGAAGCTAAAAATGGGGCAGGAAGTGGAGCAGAAATAGCAGCCTTGCAAGTCTTCCATCTTCAGCTGTGCAGTGACTGATTGCCCTGCCACCTCAAACTGTTCACTGATTGCCCTGTCACCACATACAACTCACTGACCACCCTACCACTACATACTTCTCACTGCGCTGCCACTACATACTTCTCGCTGACTGCCCTGCCACTACATACTGACTGTACTGCCACTACAAACTTCTCACTTACTGCTCTACCACTACATACTTCTCACTGACCCCCCTGGCACTACATACTGCTCACTGACTGCCCTACCACTACATACTGCTTACTGACCACCCTGCAACTACATACTGCCCACTCACTAGCCTACCACTACATACTGCTTACTGACCACCCTGCAACTACATACTGCTCACTCACTGCCCTGCCACAACAAACTGCTCACTGACTGCCTTACCACTATACACTGCTCACTGACTGCCCTATCACTACTTCCCTACCCTGCCACTACACACTGCTTGCTGATCTCCCAACCACTGCCTACTGTTACATATCATACACTCCACAACTCTGCACTGCCATTTGCTACTGCCCTGCACTGCATTTATTTTATTGCTCTGCACTAACACTACAGTAACACCAAGTGGGGGAAGGGAGGAGGGACCTGTCAGGTAGGCTCTATGGCACCCCATGATTTCTAAAGGTGTCTCTGGGTTTATAATATATGTAGCGGGTGGTTACATTTAGGGGAGGCATCTGAGTGATAACAGGCTCAGATGCAGCAATTGTTAGGGTTCATGGACCAATTTATGCCAGTGGAGGATATCAGTGGTGTCCAGTTCCCTGCGACCTATAGGTGGCACTGTCGCCATAGGCTGGGGTTGAACCACCATTGGAGGTCTGTGCCTTTTTTGTCCTCTCGCGGCAGTGGTACAGCAGGGCAGGGAACCTGCTGTGCATGCTGGGGGGGATAAAAGGGGCAGACATCTTCTGCTCGGGGTCCACGCCCAGGCACCTTCAGCCTGGGTGTGAGTGCTGGTGGTCTCCGGGCACCCTCGGCCCGGAGGCGGAACTGCGATTCCACCCCAGACACCTTTAGTCTGGGGTGAGGTACTCTCTGGAGGCCTGGGGCCCAGTACCTTCGACTGGGTCTCGCATGGGATGGAGGATTCCTAGGGTGTCCTCCGGTGTTGGACACCCGAATCTAGGGCAAGGGGGACCAGAGAAGTGACCTTCACGAAGATCCAGCGCAGCATTGGCTGGTGGCGGTGGAGGCCTCTGGTGACCGTCCGGATGGATGACTCTCCCTGACAGAGGCCGCATCTCAAGAAGGTAGTCACCGACCCAACTGAAACCCAGGTCGGTGGCAGAGACCTCAAGTCTAATTCACCCGGTCGGTGGCAGCGACCACCCTCATGGTCGGTGGCAGCGACCGTGCGCCAAGCCTGTTTGCGCACACTGAAACAGGAGAGTAACAAGTTCATGTTTGTGCCTGGACCTTCCTCTTCACCTTGTCTGTTCGTTGTCTAACCAGTCTGCTCTAAAAGGACTATTTATTGCTCTAAAATAATAAATAAGTGTTGAACTTTCAATGGTGTGGAGCTTGGCTTTCTGGGAGTAAAAGGTCATTCTCAAGGGAAGTTTTGGCTCTGGACAGGGGCACAGGCCCGAAGGTAATTGGTTATAACTCACACCTCTACACACTACAGGATATGAGCTGGTGGTGTGTCACACTCTCCTCCCTGGTCCCCTAGACGAGAGCCATGGACATTGACAGAGAAGGAGGGAGTGAGAGGTGAGTTCACTACACGTGGGGGCTCGTCCGGGATTTGTGTTTGTGTAACTGAGCCGAGGCCTTCAAGAGTTTGAACTTTGCTGCCCAGAGGAGTTCCGAGGAGGTCGGCCATTTTTGGCCAACGCGCCACGAGGCAACCCTCCCTGCACAGTTTGTGGGCGTGTCAAGGAGAAAGCCTGTGAACTGGTGTGGAAAAGGGGAGGAGTCCGGCCATGTGTGGGGATGCACGTGGGGACTTGGTGCCAGTTATTCAGTGCGCGATGGAGCAGCAAGCGTTCAGCGTGTTCACCAATGCCTCGTGGGTTCCAGTTCCTACCACCACGAGGATGACCCCAATTGCTGCTTCGGTTACAGATACGGGAATTAGGCTCAAGCCCTGAGGATGATTCGCCCTGTATGTATGCAAGGACGTTGAGGCCCTCGGTGTGATTTGTCCTGGCTGTTCGGGACTGGTGGTTCAGCTGAAGCCGTTCGGGCGCTGCGAGGCCTGCGGAGAGTTCATTTTCGAGGTGGAGAAATCCATAGAAAGGCCTAGGGCCTTCCACCTCAACTGCCTAACAGGCGCCACCACTCGTGAAGGAGAAGTCAAAGCTTAGACAGCCATTCCCACACGCACTGTAGAGACTTCCGGGGAAGTCGCGATCAAAAGGTTGGAGGATTAAAAACCTGAGGATGCTGCTTCGGTCACCACAGCTTCCCTACTCCCACCGCCAAAGAGCAAGGTCGGTCTTGTTAGAGCTTTCAGCGGCCGTGATGGAGGAACATCCCTGCGCTCGCCCGGCCCGGATGGATCCGGATGGAAAAGCCCTGGACATCCCAGTTCAAGTAAAAGCCGAGGTAAACCGGGGAACGGGACTTGGTGTTTTGTCCGAAGTGTCGGGGATCCACAGCCACGGGAGCCAGAGGGAGCGGGTGATTCCATGTCCACAAGGAATTACCTGCCCGCGGAGGAGTGTGACACCTTCGACCTGGAATCGGTCTCCGATGCTGGAGATGATGGCATTATAGACATACTTTTTGAGCGAAAGGGCTGGGACAAGATTCCCCTGGCCTCGTCCCGTATGCAAAGGGACTCACCCATGTCTACTGGGGATAGTACGCCCCGGGTGGAGGCCCCGGCGCCTGAGGAGGAATCTGGTCCCCTGCCTGCCCTTCTGCTCCCGGAGTCACCTGCGCCCGAAGCTAGGGCGAAGCGAGTGTGGCTGCGGGTTCCTATGCCCAGTATGGAGGTGGTCAATGCACCTCGGCACCCGGAGTCAATTGTCATACCTGGTGAGGGAGACCGTGCCACAATGCCACCCTTGTCCAGACTGCAGAGACTGTTTTGCCAGAATGTTGCCAGCGAGTACGGATGGGAGTACCCGTACTTACCAAGAGAGTTGTTGTATGAAGTGGAGGCACACAGGCAGCTATGGTATGATGATTTCATTTGGACACATCTCAAGGTGCCCCACACTCGCAGGTACCTCTCATGTTCTCCTGTAGCCTCCAAAAGGTTTAAAGATTGCAAGGCTGAATGGATGTTGGGTTGGCACATTCATGCTGACAGGGTGATTATTTGTCAAAAGGATGGAGATGATGTGGAGTACCATATGGAAACCTCTGACAGATACTTGAAACCTCTTATACTGCCGCACCCAAGATTTTACTTATAGGAGAATAGACTCCTGTGTTTTTTTGTTGTTACTGGACACTCCGGAGTGCCTTTGCCGGAACTCAGGGACTCTTTACCTTGCAGGGGGTGGCTACTCCTTGGGAGAATTGGGAGCAGTTGTTTTTTTTGTTCTCCCTGTTCTCCACCGCAAAGATAATGAGGACTTTGGGGTTTAGTTAAGTCAGGGCAAAGATACAGATGGAGATTGCTGATCAAGAGAAGTGTTCCAGATCGCGACACAGCCACTAGGTGGAGTGTTGAACACCGGGTTTTCACACACACCACACATGACTTTTTGGAAGGAAAGGGTTTCCTCTAGGGGGAGCCTGTTCACTCCAAATCACATACTGTGTCAGATAATGTGTTTCTTTTCCCCTCTGCAGGAGAACGTCATTCAAGTCTGCTGAGAATGGGGCAGATCTTAGTTAGTGACGTGGGAGGGGAAAAATATAATTTTGAAAAAAATTATGCTGTTACACCTGTGTATGTTTTATTTGTTGTTCCTTCCCTTCCCTCCTTCCCTTTCCCTTTTGGTTCAGGCACAAACAAAACAATTTTTAAATTGTCATTTTTTTTTTTGTTTTTGTTTCTTGGTTAGGTTTGTCTCTGGATCGAATTTATGCGGACTCTGATTTAGAGGGCATAAATTGGTTTCAGACACTGGGGCCCAGTGTCAAATTACTGGGGGGGATGTGTAGCGAGTGGTTACATTTAGGGGAGGCATCTGAGTGATAACAGGCTCAGATGCAGCAATTGTTAGGGTTCATGGACCAATTTATGCCAGTGGAGGATATCAGTGGTGTCCAGTTCCCTGCGACCTATAGGTGGTGCTGTCGCCATAGGCCGGGGTTGAACCACCATTGGAGGTCTGTACCTTTTTTGTCCTCTCGCGGCAGTGGTACAGCAGGGCGGGGAACCTGCTGTGCATGCTGGGGGGGATAAAAGGGGCAGACATCTTCAGCTCAAAGTCCACGCCCAGGCACCTTCAGCCTGGGTGTGAGTGCTGGTGGTCTCCGGGCACCCTCGGCCCGGAGGCGGAGCTGCGATTCCACCCCAGACACCTTTAGACTGGGGTGAGGTACTCTCTGGAGGCCTGGGGCCCAGTACCTTCGACTGGGTCTCGCATGGGATGGAGGATTCCTAGGGTGTCCTCCGGTGTTGGACACCCGAATCTAGGGCGAGGGGGACCAGAGAAGTGACCTTCCCGAAGATCCAGCGCAGCATTGGCTGGGGACAGTGGAGGCCTCTGGTGACCGTCCGAATGGATGACTCTCCCTGACAGGGGCCGCATCTCAAGAAGGTAGTCCACGTTCTCATGGTCGGTGGCAGCGACCCAACTGAAACCCAGGTCGGTGGCAGAGACCCCGAATCTAATTAACCCGGTCGGTGACAGCGACCACCCTCACGATCGGTGGCAGCGACCGTGCGCCAAGCCTGTTTGCGCACACTGAAACAGGAGAGTAACAAGTTCATGTTTGTGCCTGGACCTTCCTCTTCACCTTGTCTGTTCATTGTCTAACCAGTCTGCTCTAAAAGGACTATTTATTGCTCTAAAAGAATAAATAAGTGTTAGACTTTCAATGGTGTGGAACTTGGCTTTCTGGGAGTAAAAGGTCATTCTCAAGGGAAGTTTTGGCTCTGGACAGGGGCACAGGCCCAAAGGTAATTGGTTATAGCTCACACCTCTACACACTAGAGGATACGAGCTGGTGGTGCGTCACACTCTCCTCCCTGGTCCCCTAGACGAGAGCCATGGACATTGACAGAGAAGGAGGGAGTGAGAGGTGAGGTCGCTACATATATTATTACGTTATTATCCTTAATTGTATTATCTATTGGGTTTGTTATTATTACATACAGTGCATATTAAAGGAGAAGAATAGGATGGGTTAAATAACTAGTACATATCACATTAGTCACATATCAGCTAATCTTTTTTTCCTACCTCTTTTAGTTTTTACAGCATGTGCACTTTCTGCTGGCAAAAACGGTCCATTTTCTGTTTGAAAAGTTCTCAGGGGGTGTGAACATCTCCACCAACACACCAACACACACCCTGCCTCTGTCCCCACTCCCCTAAGAGACGTGGCTGTGCTGATAGATAGGGAGGGGGAGGAGGGAGGAGGGAAAGGGAGGGGGAAGCAGTTACCCCTGTGAAGTCTCAGAAACAAGCAGAGGGAGGAGAGCCGACATCAATCAAGCAAAATGACAGGAAATGGGGTGTATCCAAACTCTATATTCCCACCATTGTCTGGATGATGCTGTATGAAAGACTGTAGAACCTCCCACAGATATTTATCTAAATTTTAACAGAATGGAGGCACTTCTGAGAGGGCTGGGAGGGTTTATAGATATCAGCAGCTCACATAGAATAGATGTAAGCAAAAAAAGGAAACCCATACTTCTGTCTCTTTTAATGAGAATTATATTTTAAATGCAAGAATTCAGTTGTCAGTTTATAGAGCACAGATATTTAAACATCATTTGAATTACTTGCTATTATTTGAGCACATTGGCAGCAACATCTCAACTAGTGATGAGCCGAACACCCCCGGGTTCGGTTCGCACCAGAACCCGCGAACGGACCGAAAGTTCGTACGAACATTAGAACCCTATTAAATACAATGGATGCGAACGTTCGAATTCTAAAGTGCTAATTATAACGACTATTATGCATGTTATTGTCCTAAAAAGGGTTTGGGAACCCGGGTTCTGCACCAGGGGACATGTATCAATGCAAAAAGAAGTTTTAAAAACGGTCGTTTTTCGGGAGCAGTCATTTTAATGATGCATAAAGTGAAAAAAAAAAGTCAAATATTCCTTTAAATATCGTACCTGGGGGGTGTCTAAAGTATGCCTGTGAAGTGCCACGTGTTTCCCGTGTTTAGAACTGTCCCTGCACAAAATGACACTTCTAAAGGAAAAAAAAGCCATTTAAAACTGCTTGCGGCTTTAATGTAATGTCTGGTCCCGGTAATATGGATGAAAATCTTTAAGAAAAATGGCATAGCTACCCCATGACCCCCCCCCCCCCCCACCCCAGCCCATTACCAGCCCCTTTGGGTCTTGTATGGATATTAAGGGGAACACTGCACACAAAATAAAAAAGGCCCTATATACTCTGAACAGCCGTATACAGGCGGTGCATACAAGACAGGGACTGTAGGTTTGTTCTTATGTAGAATGTGTTTGTAATTTTGAACAGGTACATTGTTGAAGTGTAGCTCCAGCCCAAATACCTATTTTTAAGCTTTTTGGAAAACATAGGTAAGGGTTATCACCCCTGTAACATTTGTTTTGCTGTCTGTGCCCCTGTTCAGAACATTTCACCTCACTTTCCGTCCCAATGACAACTGTTTTTGAAATGTGGTGTTTTTCTTGAAACAAGGATTGGTGATAAAGCATCAGTACAGAGGAGACACCTTTCTCCCATATTAATTCTTACAGGAGAGAATTTTCCTTCCTAGGGGTAGATTTCCTCTCACTTCCTGTTGTCTTCTTGCGTTTGCAAGTAGGAGTCGTTTGTAAGTTGGATGTTTGAAAGTAGGGACCTGCCGTATATACTCTGCAGAAATAGGCCCCTTAGTTGTTGGTGTTGGCACAACACTGTAAGCACTCACAGTTACTCTTGGTTGGTGCTGGAACGCCCTGCTGTCAACTAATATATCAGGAATTGTAATTACATATAATTGTTGAACAGTGGTAGTAAAAATTGGGCCTTTGATGGTGGTGCTGGTGCCACAACACTGTAAGCCCTGACAGTTACTCTTGGTGGGTGCAGCAATGGGCCCTGCTGTGAATTATTAGATCAAGAATTGTAATTACATGCCCCTTTTGAACAGGGGCTGAAAAATTGGGCCTTTCGTGGTGGTGGTGGCGTTGCCACAACACTGTAAGCCCTCAGAGTTACTCTTGGTGGGTGCAGCAATGGGCCCTGCTGTGAATTATTAGATCAAGAATTGTAATTACATGCCCCTGTTGAACAGGGGCTGAAAAATTGGGCCTTTCGTGGTGGTGGTGGCGTTGCCACAACACTGTAAGCCCTCAGAGTTACTCTTGGTGGGTGCAGCAATGGGCCCTGCTGTGAATTATTAGATCAAGAATTGTAATTACATGCCCCTGTTGAACAGGGGCTGAAAAATTGGGCCTTAGGCACTGGTGGCACAACACTGCAACCCCTCACAGATACTGTACTTGGAGCACAGCAATGAGCCCTGTTGCAAAGTATTGCTTCAAAAATTGTAATGACACGCCCCTGTTAAACAGGGGCTGAAAAATTGGGCCTTAGGCACTGGTGGCACAACACTCCAACCCCTCACAGATACTGTACTTGGAGCACAGCAATGAGCCCTGTTGCAAAGTATTGCTTCAAAAATTGTAATTACACGCCCCTGTTAAACAGGGGCTGAAAAATTGGGCCTTAGCCACTGGTGGCGGCACCCATAAACAAAAATGATCTTCCAAGCTATCATCATCAATCGTATCATTGAGGACTCGGAGGAGGAGGATAGCCAGTCAACATAACAGCACAGGCACTCAGCATCAGCATCAGTCTTGAAGGGATGTGACATGTTAAAATCAATTAGTCTGTTATATCAGCATCAGGTGTGTGGTAGCTGGTGGTGATCCAAGACTGGTTCATCTTGATGAAAGTCAGTCGATCAACTGAGTCGGTGGACAGGCGCACCCTGTGATCCGTGACAAATCCTCCAGCAGCACTGAATGTGCGTTCCGAAAGAACGCTGGATGCAGGACAGGCCAGTAGCTCAATTGCATACTGTGCAAGCTCTGGCCAGTGATCCATCCTCAAGACCCAGTAAGCCAGAGGATTTTCGGTGGGGAAGGTGTCCAAGTCTGACCTTGCCCCTAGATATTCCTGCACCATGTTTATCAGACGCTGGCGATGGTTGCTGGAACCGATCATACTTTGGGGCTGCGGACTAAAGAATTGTCTGAACGCATCGGTCAGACGGCCACCTTCCCCACCGCTCCTTCTTTGACTGCCCGAAGCCTCAGCAACTCGTTGTCCAGGACCAGGAGTTTGTAACCTCCCAGTCTCTGGGAACGCGTTGCACAGACCTTTCTGCAAGGCCTCCCGGAGTTGTCTCATCCTCTGCTCCCTCTGCGACGGTAACATAAGGTCCGCAACCTTACCCTTGTACCGTGGATCAAGGAGAGTGGCCAGCCAGTAATGGTCCCTCTCCTTGATCCGAAGAATACGAGGATCCTTCCGCAGACTTTGCAGGATCAGGGAGGCCATGCAGCGTAGGTTAGCTGAGGCATTCGGTCCGGAGTCCTCTGGGTCACTAAGGACGACATGATCCGCAGCCACCTCCTCCCAGCCACGTACAAGTCCACTGGTTTCTTGGGACTGTAAATCATCCCTAAAAGACTGCTGCTGATGATGCTGAGTGCCAGCCTCCACCTCCATGCTGACACAATCCTCCTCCTCCTCCTGTGCGATGGGTGGGACAGAAGGAACACTGTCTGGGTAAAGGGGGCCTTGAGAGGCAAGGAAGTCCTCCTCTTCCTGCCTCTGTTCTGCCTCAAGTGCCCTGTCCATTATTCCACGCAGCGTGTGCTCCAACAGGTGGACAAGAGGTACAGTGTCACTGATGCATGCACTGTCACTGCTCACCATCCTCGTGGCCTCCTCAAATGGTGCCAGGACAGTGCATGCATCCCTGATCATGCCCCACTGGCGTGGAGAAAAAAAACCAAGCTCCCCTGACCCTGTCCTGGTGCCATAGTCGCACAGGTACTCATTGATGGCCCTCTGCTGCGTGTGCAGCCGCTGCAGCATGGCCAACGTTGAGTTCCACCTGGTGGGCATGTCACATATAAGGCGGTTCTTGGGCAGGTTCAACTCCTTTTGCAGCTCAGCTAGGCGAGCACTGGCATTATAAGATCTGCGGAAATGCACACAGACTTTCCTGGCCTTCCTCAGGACATCCTGTAAGCCCGGGTACCTGCCCAAGAACCGCTGCACCACCAGGTTAAGGACGTGAGCCACACAGGGCACATGGGTCAGTTGTCCCTGTCGGAGGGCGGAGAGGAGGTTGGTGCCATTGTCACAAACCACCATTCCTGGCTTAAGCTGGCGTGGCGTCAACCACCTCTCGGCCTGGCCCTGCAGAGCAGACAGGACCTCTGCCCCAGTGTGGCTTCTGTCCCCCAAACACACCAGCGCAAGCACGGCATGGCATCTTTTTGCCTGCGTACTTGCGTAGCCCCTTGAACGGCTACGGAGCACCGCTGGTTCAGAGGACAAAGCACAGGAAGAGGCCATGGAGGAAGAAGAAGAGGAGGGGGTGGAGGAGAGAGGTGTGTCACAACCAGTAGTAGCATTTTGGAGGCGTGGCGGTGGAACAACCTCCAACACTACTGCACCTTGTCCTGCATCCTTCCCAGCTGCCAAAAGAGTGACCCAATGGGCCGTGAAAGAAAGGTAACGTCCCTGTCCATGCCTGCTGGACCATGAGTCAGCGGTAATATGCACCTTACCGCTGACCGCCCTGTCCAGCGAGGCCAAGACATTGCCTTCCACATGCCGGTAGAGAGCCGGAATAGCCTTCCGTGAGAAAAAGTGGCGTTTGGGAACCTGCCACTGAGGAACCGCACATTGCACAAACTCACGGAAGGGGGCCGAGTCTACCAACTGAAAAGGCAGCAGTTGAAGCACTAGCAATTTAGCCAAGCTAGCATTCAACCGCTGGGCATGTGGATGGCTGGGAGTGAACTTCTTTCGACGGTCCAGCAGCTGGGGCAGGGAAATTTGCCTGCTAGAATCGGACGTCGGTGTACTGCTAGCAGAGTGGCCGCAAGTACTTGGCTGTGACACACCTAATTCTACACCTTCATTCCTCTCAGTGCAAGTTTCAGAAAGGACTGAAGTTATAGTGGGGTTGGAGATCCCAGCTGATGCGGTGCAAGGAGAGGTCCGCTTTGTTCTTTGGTGTGGGTCTTTGAGGTAGGCTTGCCAACGAGCTGCATGGCAGGTCAACATATGTCTGGTCAGGCATGTGGTACCCAAGCGGCTGATGTTTTGGCCACGCGATATACGCTTGAGACATATGTTGCAAACAGCAGCTGTGCGATCTGATGCACTAGCCTCAAAAAAGGCCCACACCAAAGAACTTTTTGAATGACGGGCAGAGGCAGCGCCCTGCACAGGCGGAGCTCTGCGGTGTGATTCCGTCGGTGTACTGCCCTTACGCTGGCCACCAAAGGGCATCCTGCCTCGTTGGAGATGTGCCTCCTCCTCATCCTCCTCCTCCTCCTCTCTCCTATTAGGCACCCACGTGGAGTCAGTGACCTCATCATCCCCTCCCTCCTCATCACTGGAGCCAATCTGGCAGTATGCTGCAGCTGCTGGAACATGACTGCCAGATTGGTGTCCTTCTTGAGCATCCCCTCTGTCTGCTCTCACGCTACTGCCTTCCTCTAGCTGGGTTTCATCATCAGACCCTTCGAAACGCTGGGCATCCTCCTGGAGCATGTACCCAACACTGTGCTCAAACAGTTCGGGGGACTCCTCAGGAGGAGGACATGGTGGGTCTAGGGAAGGAGTGACTGATGATGAGTCTGACATTGATACCAGGGAAGAGGACGCTTTGGCAGCTGCTTTGCCAGTACCCTGAGCCTGGGTGAGAGAGGATGAGGAGGAGGAGGAGGGCTTGGTCATCCACTCTACCAAGTCTTCGGCATGATGTGGCTCAACATGTCCAGCTGCCGAAAAGAAGGACAAGCGTGTCCCATGGCCATGTGCTGATGACAATGCACCGCGTCCACGACCAGCACTGTTGCCCCCAGACACAGAGCCTGCTTGCCCTCTTTTATTGCCTCCTGACTGTCTGCCTCTCTTTGTTTGCCTTCCAGACATTCTAATGGATGGCCTGCAGGGAGATGGGAAAAAAGCAATAAGGGCTACCTTCAGGTGTCCTTCTCTGTCCCTTTACTTAAGGATTTCTAAATATGGTTGAGGATGATTGCTTTCGCACAGAATAGCACAATGACAATTTCCCTGACTGTCCAAAAAACAAGGATTTCAAAGATGGTTGATGAGGAATGCTTTAGCACAGTATAGCACAATGAGAATTTCCCTCACTGGCCTTCCCTGTCCCTACAAACAAGGATTAGCACAGTAAAACACACTGACACTCTCCCTACCTATAGTTTTCTGTCCCTATAAAAAATGTTTTTTTAAAGATGGTTGATGATGAATGCTTTAGCACAGTATAGCACAATGAGAATTTCCCTCACTGTCCTTCCCTGTCCCTACAAACAAGGATTAGCACAGTAAAACACACTGACACTCTCCCTACCTATAGTTTTCTGTCCCTATAAAAAATGTTTTTTTAAAGATGGTTGATGATGAATGCTTTAGCACAGTATAGCACAATGAGAATTTCCCTCACTGTCCTTCCCTGTCCCTACAAACAAGGATTAGCACAGTAAAACACACTGACACTCTCCCTACCTATAGTTTTCTGTCCCTATAAAAAATGTTTTTTTAAAGATGGTTGATGATGAATGCTTTAGCACAGTATAGCACAATGAGAATTTCCCTCACTGTCCTTCCCTGTCCCTACAAACAAGGATTAGCACAGTAAAACACACTGACACTCTCCCTACCTATAGTTTTCTGTCCCTATAAAAAATGTTTTTTTAAAGATGGTTGATGATGAATGCTTTAGCACAGTATAGCACAATGAGAATTTCCCTCACTGTCCTTCCCTGTCCCTACAAACAAGGATTAGCACAGTAAAACACACTGACACTCTCCCTACCTATAGTTTTCTGTCCCTATAAAAAATGTTTTTTTAAAGATGGTTGATGATGAATGCTTTAGCACAGTATAGCACAATGAGAATTTCCCTCACTGTCCTTCCCTGTCCCTACAAACAAGGATTAGCACAGTAAAACACACTGACACTCTCCCTACCTATAGTTTTCTGTCCCTATAAAAAATGTTTTTTTAAAGATGGTTGATGATGAATGCTTTAGCACAGTATAGCACAATGAGAATATCCCTCACTGTCCTTCCCTGTCCCTACAAACAAGGATTAGCACAGTAAAACACACTGACACTCTCCCTACCTATAGTTTTCTGTCCCTATAAAAAATGTTTTTTTAAAGATGGTTGATGATGAATGCTTTAGCACAGTATAGCACAATGAGAATTTCCCTCACTGTCCTTCCCTGTCCCTACAAACAAGGATTAGCACAGTAAAACACACTGACACTCTCCCTACCTATAGTTTTCTGTCCCTATAAAAAATGTTTTTTTAAAGATGGTTGATGATGAATGCTTTAGCACAGTATAGCACAATGAAAATTTCCCTCACTGTCCTTCCCTGTCCCTACAAACAAGGATTAGCACAGTAAAACACACTGACACTCTCCCTACCTGTAGTTTTATGTCCCTATAAAAAATGTTTTTTTAAAGATGGTTGATGATGAATGCTTTAGCACAGTATAGCACAATGAGAATATCCCTCACTGTCCTTCCCTGTCCCTACAAACAAGGATTAGCACAGTAAAACACACTGACACTCTCCCTACCTATAGTTTTCTGTCCCTATAAAAAATGTTTTTTTAAAGATGGTTGATGATGAATGCTTTAGCACAGTATAGCACAATGAGAATTTCCCTCACTGTCCTTCCCTGTCCCTACAAACAAGGATTAGCACAGTAAAACACACTGACACTCTCCCTACCTATAGTTTTCTGTCCCTATAAAAAATGTTTTTTTAAAGATGGTTGATGATGAATGCTTTAGCACAGTATAGCACAATGAGAATTTCCCTCACTGTCCTTCCCTGTCCCTACAAACAAGGATTAGCACAGTAAAACACACTGACACTCTCCCTACCTATAGTTTTCTGTCCCTATAAAAAATGTTTTTTTAAAGATGGTTGATGATGAATGCTTTAGCACAGTATAGCACAATGAGAATTTCCCTCACTGTCCTTCCCTGTCCCTACAAACAAGGATTAGCACAGTAAAACACACTGACACTCTCCCTACCTATAGTTTTCTGTCCCTATAAAAAATGTTTTTTTAAAGATGGTTGATGATGAATGCTTTAGCACAGTATAGCACAATGAGAATTTCCCTCACTGTCCTTCCCTGTCCCTACAAACAAGGATTAGCACAGTAAAACACACTGACACTCTCCCTACCTATAGTTTTCTGTCCCTATAAAAAATGTTTTTTTAAAGATGGTTGATGATGAATGCTTTAGCACAGTATAGCACAATGAGAATTTCCCTCACTGTCCTTCCCTGTCCCTACAAACAAGGATTAGCACAGTAAAACACACTGACACTCTCCCTACCTATAGTTTCCTGTCCCTATAAAAAATGTTTTTTTAAAGATGGTTGATGATGAATGCTTTAGCACAGTATAGCACAATGAGAATATCCCTCACTGTCCTTCCCTGTCCCTACAAACAAGGATTAGCACAGTAAAACACACTGACACTCTCCCTACCTATAGTTTTCTGTCCCTATAAAAAATGTTTTTTTAAAGATGGTTGATGATGAATGCTTTAGCACAGTATAGCACAATGAGAATTTCCCTCACTGTCCTTCCCTGTCCCTACAAACAAGGATTAGCACAGTAAAACACACTGACACTCTCCCTACCTATAGTTTTCTGTCCCTATAAAAAATGTTTTTTTAAAGATGGTTGATGATGAATGCTTTAGCACAGTATAGCACAATGAGAATTTCCCTCACTGTCCTTCCCTGTCCCTACAAACAAGGATTAGCACAGTAAAACACACTGACACTCTCCCTACCTATAGTTTTCTGTCCCTATAAAAAATGTTTTTTTAAAGATGGTTGATGATGAATGCTTTAGCACAGTATAGCACAATGAGAATTTCCCTCACTGTCCTTCCCTGTCCCTACAAACAAGGATTAGCACAGTAAAACACACTGACACTCTCCCTACCTATAGTTTTCTGTCCCTATAAAAAATGTTTTTTTAAAGATGGTTAATGATGAATGCTTTAGCACAGTATAGCACAATGAGAATTTCCCTCACTGTCCTTCCCTGTCCCTACAAACAAGGATTAGCACAGTAAAACACACTGACACTCTCCCTACCTATAGTTTTCTGTCCCTATAAAAAATGTTTTTTTAAAGATGGTTGATGATGAATGCTTTAGCACAGTATAGCACAATGAGAATTTCCCTCACTGTCCTTCCCTGTCCCTACAAACAAGGATTAGCACAGTAAAACACACTGACACTCTCCCTACCTATAGTTTTCTGTCCCTATAAAAAATGTTTTTTTAAAGATGGTTGATGATGAATGCTTTAGCACAGTATAGCACAATGAGAATTTCCCTCACTGTCCTTCCCTGTCCCTACAAACAAGGATTAGCACAGTAAAACACACTGACACTCTCCCTACCTATAGTTTTCTGTCCCTATAAAAAATGTTTTTTTAAAGATGGTTGATGATGAATGCTTTAGCACAGTATAGCACAATGAGAATTTCCCTCACTGTCCTTCCCTGTCCCTACAAACAAGGATTAGCACAGTAAAACACACTGACACTCTCCCTACCTATAGTTTTCTGTCCCTATAAAAAATGTTTTTTTAAAGATGGTTGATGATGAATGCTTTAGCACAGTATAGCACAATGAGAATTTCCCTCACTGTCCTTCCCTGTCCCTACAAACAAGGATTAGCACAGTAAAACACACTGACACTCTCCCTACCTATAGTTTTCTGTCCCTATAAAAAATGTTTTTTTAAAGATGGTTGATGATGAATGCTTTAGCACAGTATAGCACAATGAGAATTTCCCTCACTGTCCTTCCCTGTCCCTACAAACAAGGATTAGCACAGTAAAACACACTGACACTCTCCCTACCTATAGTTTTCTGTCCCTATAAAAAATGTTTTTTTAAAGATGGTTGATGATGAATGCTTTAGCACAGTATAGCACAATGAGAATTTCCCTCACTGTCCTTCCCTGTCCCTACAAACAAGGATTAGCACAGTAAAACACACTGACACTCTCCCTACCTATAGTTTTCTGTCCCTATAAAAAATGTTTTTTTAAAGATGGTTGATGATGAATGCTTTAGCACAGTATAGCACAATGAGAATTTCCCTCACTGTCCTTCCCTGTCCCTACAAACAAGGATTAGCACAGTAAAACACACTGACACTCTCCCTACCTATAGTTTTCTGTCCCTATAAAAAATGTTTTTTTAAAGATGGTTGATGATGAATGCTTTAGCACAGTATAGCACAATGTGAATATCCCTCACTGTCCTTCCCTGTCCCTACAAACAAGGATTAGCACAGTAAAACACACTGACACTCTCCCTACCTATAGTTTTCTGTCCCTATAAAAAATGTTTTTTTAAAGATGGTTGATGATGAATGCTTTAGCACAGTATAGCACAATGAGAATTTCCCTCACTGTCCTTCCCTGTCCCTACAAACAAGGATAAGCACAGTAAAACACACTGACACTCTCCCTACCTATAGTTTTCTGTCCCTATAAAAAATGTTTTTTTAAAGATGGTTGATGATGAATGCTTTAGCACAGTATAGCACAATGAGAATTTCCCTCACTGTCCTTCCCTGTCCCTACAAACAAGGATTAGCACAGTAAAACACACTGACACTCTCCCTACCTATAGTTTTCTGTCCCTATAAAAAATGTTTTTTTAAAGATGGTTGATGATGAATGCTTTAGCACAGTATAGCACAATGAGAATTTCCCTCACTGTCCTTCCCTGTCCCTACAAACAAGGATTAGCACAGTAAAACACACTGACACTCTCCCTACCTATAGTTTTCTGTCCCTATAAAAAATGTTTTTTTAAAGATGGTTGATGATGAATGCTTTAGCACAGTATAGCACAATGTGAATATCCCTCACTGTCCTTCCCTGTCCCTACAAACAAGGATTAGCACAGTAAAACACACTGACACTCTCCCTACCTATAGTTTTCTGTCCCTATAAAAAATGTTTTTTTAAAGATGGTTGATGATGAATGCTTTAGCACAGTATAGCACAATGAGAATTTCCCTCACTGTCCTTCCCTGTCCCTACAAACAAGGATAAGCACAGTAAAACACACTGACACTCTCCCTACCTATAGTTTTCTGTCCCTATAAAAAATGTTTTTTTAAAGATGGTTGATGATGAATGCTTTAGCACAGTATAGCACAATGAGAATTTCCCTCACTGTCCTTCCCTGTCCCTACAAACAAGGATTAGCACAGTAAAACACACTGACACTCTCCCTACCTATAGTTTTCTGTCCCTATAAAAAATGTTTTTTTAAAGATGGTTGATGATGAATGCTTTAGCACAGTATAGCACAATGAGAATTTCCCTCACTGTCCTTCCCTGTCCCTACAAACAAGGATTAGCACAGTAAAACACACTGACACTCTCCCTACCTATAGTTTTCTGTCCCTATAAAAAATGTTTTTTTAAAGATGGTTGATGATGAATGCTTTAGCACAGTATAGCACAATGAGAATTTCCCTCACTGTCCTTCCCTGTCCCTACAAACAAGGATTAGCACAGTAAAACACACTGACACTCTCCCTACCTATAGTTTTCTGTCCCTATAAAAAATGTTTTTTTAAAGATGGTTGATGATGAATGCTTTAGCACAGTATAGCACAATGAGAATTTCCCTCACTGTCCTTCCCTGTCCCTACAAACAAGGATTAGCACAGTAAAACACACTGACACTCTCCCTACCTATAGTTTTCTGTCCCTATAAAAAATGTTTTTTTAAAGATGGTTGATGATGAATGCTTTAGCACAGTATAGCACAATGAGAATTTCCCTCACTGTCCTTCCCTGTCCCTACAAACAAGGTTTAGCACAGTAAAACAGACTGACACTCTCCCTACCTATCCTTCTCTTTCCCTAAACTAAAGGAATCCAGGTTAAGCAAGAAAAAAAAATGTCACTGTCCCTGCCTATGCTTCTCTTTCCCTGCTCCGGAACACACTACACTAGGCCGCCGTGCTGGCGGCCTTTTATAGTGTGGGGCGTGTACTAAACACCCTCAGCAATAATTGGCCACAGGCATCCTGCCTGTGGCCAATCATTGCTCTCCTCGCTGCCGGCGCTGTGATTGGCCAAGCATGCGGGGTCACAGTGCATGCTTGGCCAATCACAGCGCCTGGATGACACTGCGATGGCGTAGTGCATTGTGGGCCGCGAATTAGGCGCGAACGGCCCAAATCTTTCGTTGTTCGGCGAACGATCGAACAGCCGATGTTCGAGTCGAACGTATGTTCGACTCGAACACCGAGCTCATCCCTAATCTCAACATTTGGTTCCGGTCCACTTATTATCCTTGTCCATAGCAAAGGCATCCCAATCTTTTTCATCAGAGCGAGACTGCTTGTCAGAAGGGGCAGAGCTGGAGACTTCAGACATAAGAAAGCGCTATTGGGTGGAATTGCTGCAGTAGATCAAACCACAGTGTCCGCCCCTCACTGAAATGTCAGTTTTAGATAGACTGATGCATTATATAATTATATATTACCTTGGCAATTATTGGTAGGAATATTGTTTTTGGAATGTAATTCACTTTCGCCTTTGTATAAAATGCCAAGATAGCACATGAAAATGTACTTTTTGAAAAACATATTTTTTTTTTTTGCATTAACAGAAGTGACAAAGAACAAAGCAGAAAAATATGTGCTGTTTCACAAATACAATCATCTGTTTACTTTCATAGTTTCTGACTGGCATATTATCGTTGTTATCCATAATAATGTATATCAGATGAATTTGCAGTGAACAGGAAAGCCAACATCTAAATAATGCATCTGAAAGGTAAAATAATGTGATTTATTGTGACAATTTGTCTCAGTGGTGCTGTTATAGGGAAGAGAAGTTTCTAGCTTTGCTTAAGGCATGCATACACAATTATGTAGAATTTTCTGCAAACATGTAGCTATTATGCTAAATACAGCCCACTCTGGTAATGGTAGCGAGAGGAATTCCTAACTCCTACCACAGTCGGAACTGTTCCAGAAAGCTTAAAGCTGAACTCTAGACAAACAGCTAAATGCAAAGTTAAAATATATGGGAACTGTTTTACCTGCTGAAGATTTTATTTTTGTCTAACCTGGCCTAAGGTGTACACAGCACAAACAGACAAAAGTTTCCCAGAACACTTACCAACTAACCTGCAAAAAAAGTTACAAATTGACCCTGTCTAACAATTTACAGTAAAAACAGAGGTTTTCTTTGCACACATTTGCAAATATATGTGGAAGCCGCAGAGCCTTTGTCAAGGCTCCTCTGTATAATGCAATTATAACATTTTATTTTTGAGAGTCTCTAAGTTGGAGCATGCTGTAAATAGCAGTGGATAAATTAAGGGCAGGTTTTCCTTTAGGGAGCCCAATCCTCCTTTAAGGCACAGGGATATATCGGACGCCCAGCAAGGGCACAATGGCAGCTGAGGGCATCCAATGTCTCCCCATGCCAAATCCAGTAAGCAAACTATTAAAAAAAGATGACAACCACCCCAATTTAAAACGAACCTCTGCAGTAAGTTGCACATGGAAGGGCAACACACATCGATGTAGCGCTCTGGTGTTTAGTGAGGGAGCTCCTCACAAATTTACTTGCCAGGAGTAGTTACCCTGGTCAATTGCTAGAGATCCATTGATTTCTCCCTAAGTTTGGTCTGGTTGCACTTTTCTCTTCTACCACTAGGTGGCTACATGCTTGGTGGTACTAGATATGAGAAGGGCAACCCAAGTTCAGCTTATGGGTATTTGGGGTATCTCAGCCAATGGGCAGGGGTTTTCTTGAATCCCTTGGCCTGCTGGGAGAACCTATATATTCAGGTGAAGTCAGGTGATTTATGTTCTGTGCCACCTGAACGGCTGTCTGGGTGGACGTGTGTTGTACGCCCCGGGCTGCTAGGCCAGAGATCGGGCCTATCCTGGGGGAATCTGGCTGCCAGGCTGTGTGAGGGCCTATCCAGAAGTAAGAGGGCAGCACAGGGTTGGGATTGCGGCTTGCAGTACAACCAGAAGTGACGGTTCTGCCGGCGGGAGAACCTGTCGTGATCGGAGGTAGAAGGAAAGCTGTCGCCACTAAGGGACCAATAACCTTTACTAGGGACCACAGTGAGTAAGTGAAGCAAGTACCGGAGCAGTATTCTGACCGAACGGGCATGGTGGAAAATCTGGAAACTTCGGGCGATGTTCAAGTCAGGGACCCAACTAACGGAGATGACGCTTGCAGAGCAGCCTTCTGAGTCAAGTCAGGGACCGAGCCGGTAAGCAGGGGTGAAGCTTGAGAAGTATCTGGAGTGCCAAGCTAGGGACCCAGCAGGGAAGCGTGGGTGACGCTTGAGAGAGATACCACCGCAACAAAGCTTTGAGGAGCTCCAGGGATTCAGAGTCAGTGAATCAGTGGGCCCAGTGAGAGACTAGAAGCTCAATGGGGCTGAAGAACTACAAGTAGAAGTTGTAGTGAAGCAAAGAGGACTGTAACGATTTGTGTTGGGAACTGGTAAAGACTGTTGCCATAGGAGACAGCAATACTGCACGTGCAGATGTGGCACCTTGCTGGAGGCCTTTCCCTGTACGGCTGTCCTCCTATAAAAAAAGTCTTAGAGTCTGCCATTGAATTTGCAACTGCTCAAGGGTTTCCTGGCCCTAACCCTTTTTCCCTCTCAAAATATAAAAAGGACTGTTAAGAGAAATAAAACCTCTTTTACATCCAAGAAGTGTCTTGCGCCCAATAACTTTATCCACCTTGCACCCACTATGCCTTACAACCCACCACATACAGAAGGATGCCCGCTATCTTTGGCCCTGAAGGTCCTCATTAGACTGGAAGAGGTTAAAGATTTTGCTACATCACAAACAGACAAAAGTTTCCCAGCACCCTTACTGGCTAGCCTGCAAAACAACAAAATGACCCTGCTTAAAAATTCACATTAACAACAGAGGATTTAGCTGCCCTTATTTAGCCAACTTGGAGCTGCTCAAAAAAAAATAATTAAAACTCTTTTTATTGTTAGACAGGGTCGATTTGTTTGTTTTTTGGGAGGGATGTTTTTTGTTTTTTGCAGGCTAGCTGGAAAGTGTGCTGGGAAATGTTAATTGTGCCTAAGCAGGCAGTACCCTGAAAAATCTACCTTTTTGTCCTGTAGTCCTGAAAAATATAAATTTTTCTATGTCAGGGTGTCAAGCACTTGTGTCTACAGCCTCATTGCTTTTTAACTGTAGTGTGAATCTGAGGAATTGTGCCTCTAGCTGCTAGGTTTACCAGATTTGGAGTAAGATTTGGTGATGGCAAGAACAAGGCATGGCAAGTCATGGGAGAAGATCAGACCCAAGGAGACCGAAGACAACACCTTTGCCCTCTACCTGCTTTTTTGGGCGGATCATCTAAAGTTTTGGCTTTCTATTTTTTATATATATATATATATATATATATATATATATAGTATATATCATATTTATAATATTCGTATATTACTAATACAAGCTCTACCTAATATGTTGTTTTAGTCTACACCATGTTACTGCCATACCATGCTGCTGCCACAACACTGTATATTGCTGATTTACCCAAACAAATACAGGAATTCAAATGATATAATGATAATAGCATATCTGTTCATTCACCCTTTCTTGAGGGTGAAAAAAACGCAATGCAGATATTCATTTGTCGTGATGTACTTATCAGCAGAATTTCATGGATACTAATGTTTTCTTTCTTTGATCTTCGGTCATCACTAAAGCCTCATACACACGATCGGACTTCCATCTGACTTTTCCGTGGATTTTGCTCCGAAGGGCGTTGTCCGTGAACTTGGTATGCATACACACGGTAGGACTTTTTCAGCCAACTTTCACCAAATCACGTGGTTTTTCCGCTCTTTACCGCCACCCTTTGGGCAATTTCTGCTATTGTTCTCTGATCTTTAGCATTGGTTCTGGGCATGCGTGTTTGTACTTTGGACTTTAGTCCGATGGACTTGTGTACACACAATCGGATTTGCTCCATGGGACATTTGTAGCCAGAAAGTTTGTCTGTTCTCACAGCGAACATTTGTCCGCTGAAAAAGCAAAAAAGTTTGTCCGATGGAGCGTACACATGGTCGGATTGTCCGATCAAACAGGTACGTCAGAGGTTTGTTGTCAAAAAGTCAGATCGTGTGTATGGGCCTTAATAGTTAATGTTTTGCAGACCTCTAGGCAGAAGTACAATTTTTTAAGTTATAAATAATGAAATAAATTCCACTAATTATTTTTCATTATAAAAAAAGTTTGAAAGAGAGGTGGAAAATAAGTTATGCTAGCTGCTACCAAGGACCGAGGATGACAATAGTGGACCAGATTCCCTCCTGTACTTCATGTGAGAACATGACCAGTCAAACGTTGGACAATTAAACAGTGGAATCAAAGATAATGGAACCAGTTATTTCCAGATTTTTCTGGCTTGCTTTATTCTGCTTATTTTGCAAGATAGTTGGCTTCCTAAGTGTTATTACTGCAAAGCAACACATCTCATTGCAATTCAATGGCATAAATTTGTTTTGCTCCACTGAATCCGGATTTGTGTATACTGCACTATGGAATGGTAGCTTTGTAAATCAGCAGACCAGTGGTGAAAATATCTGAATGTTATTCTGGATTGAGTTTTGCAGGAGGAAAAATAATATCAAAAGAAACCCAAAAGGTTAAAGACATGTATTTTGGGAAACATTCAGACAGCCGGAATGTGGTGAGCTGGAAAAAACATTTGCCCAGAAAACGTTTGCTTAGTCTAAGTAGATTTTTAGGCAAGTGTTCAGTTTGTACTAGTTTGACAGAATAATAACAAAACAGAAATATGAAGGAATTGCACGGTGAGCGGATGACAGCAGCATTTAACTATAGACTTTTTCATTCAGACAACCAGGCAACGTAAAAGTAAATGATATACATGTAGCTCCCCTAGGGGTTGTTTCCTCTGGGCTTCCCTCCACTCCTCCACCCCTGCGACTACGCCGGATCCACACTTTGTTAAGTGTGAAAATCCACTGTTTAGTTACCTTTGGGTCTGCAGCAAAATACCTCTCACGAGTGGATCCCTGGTCTCCGTTGTCTAGGCGGAAGTCCCTTTGAAATAAAGCCAATGTCCACACAGGTGTAAAACCTAAGCAGCAAGGTTTTATTCTTTTATCTTGAGGTAAAACTTTGAGAGAGAGAGAGAGAATAGACGAAGTAGGGAAAAGGTTCAGGCACGCAACATTTAAGACTCAGTACCGTCGCCACTCAAGCCTGAGTGGGTTTTGCTCACCCGGATAGTCCCTTTTGAGATAGGTCTTAGCAGCCGGAGTAGAGCACAAATTAATCTGTCCTTTATGAAATAGGGATGCGATTGGGAATCCTCTGCCACAGGATTATCCAGTCCCAAACCTCCCAGCCAAGCAACAATGAGAGAAACCTTTAGGGTATTGCAGGGCTTGTATCAACGATGATGGATCCCTCTTTAGGTAGGCCTCCAGGCCTCTCCCCGAGACAGGAGTACCGTACCGTCGCTATCTCTGACAGGACTGATCATCCCCTGGAACTCCTTTCCTAAAGTTGGGCCCCCTTCCAATGGGCAGCATGGGATCCTTCTGTGAGGTGTAGGCCCTAGCTAGCCGAGCTGGGCCTACAAAGCAGCGATGCAGCCTCGGGCTAAAGGTGCCCGGGACTGAAACACATGCATGCACTCCTGGCCATGAGGGCCACAAGAGGTGGGGTATGTGCCGTACGTCCTCCAGGACCAAGGGGTCCCCTGGAATACCTGATGCCTAATGGCGTCTGCCCCTTATGTACCCTCTCCCAGGATGCACAGTGGGTTGACCACTCCCTCTGTTTGGCTGCCGAGAAAGGACACCCAATGGTGCTGTGATACCCCCTGTGGTTCAACCTGAGCCAGTGGTGACAGTGCCACCTACAGGCAGGCAACAGGGAACTGTACTGCCAGGCAGCATCACACCCAGAGCTGAAGCAGATAATTGAAAATGTAATTGGTCTGAGCATAACTACTGGCTCAGACTACCCCTAATTTGTACATAGCAACCCCAAACATTGGGAGGGGCGCTACATACAGTTCTTTGCTTAGGGAGGAAATGTGACATGGTTCTTTTTACTAGTGTGGTAACCATTTCCTACATTATATTCTTTTGGCTTTTAATCTTCATTAACAAATTTCCATTTTTGATTATTTGAAGGATAAACATGAAGCAGGACAATTTGGTACCACCCAAGCCAAAAGAATTCTTGTATTTGAGTGCACCACAAGATCCAATAATGAATGCCTGTGTCTTTGCTATGTCTTCTATATACTGTATGTGTAGCTGAGTAGCAGAGTGCTGCCGATCTGTCAACCCCCCTCCACCCACTGCTAAAAGCTGTACACATCTGTGTGTGTTTGCAGACTACACCCCCCCCCCAGCTCGCCTTTCCCCACTGGAAGCCATGTGCATGGGCCAAAGCTGTGTCATCTGCTGGGATTGGTGAGAGGAGATACAACACTAAACCCTATACTGCACCCAATCCACATAGGATGCTCATTACTCTACAGCCCTGTGACTATTCTCAACACACTTGTAAAGAGACAGATCTGTCCGCACC
The DNA here is from genome assembly GCA_029206835.1 of Rana muscosa. Taxonomy (NCBI): domain Eukaryota; kingdom Metazoa; phylum Chordata; class Amphibia; order Anura; family Ranidae; genus Rana; species Rana muscosa. The sequence continues at coordinate 847,285,661 of CM055121.1, forward strand.
ATCCACAGAAGGGCCCCACCACAAGCTTTCCAGTGCTAATGTTGAGGAGCCAGGTACTTGAGACAGCACCATTAAGGGGTACCCCGCTTAGGAACATTTATGGATACCCGCATCTGGGGCATCAGTTTAGAGCGCACTCAAGAACATTACCTTTGTGTTCATTTGGGTCTGATTCCACTTATTGATAGTTATCTCAGTTAAAGGTTGAACTAACATTGATGCAGCTTAGGTATTTCTCCTGTTATAGGCAAGAGTACACCTTTAAAGTGTTCTATTGTTTGTCTGGTACTGTTTACCTGCTTTGATATAATACACTTACTTGACTTATCATCTGGTAGTCTTTGGCCTCATTACTGTGCATTATTATACATTTGTGACTTATTAATACTTAAGTTATCCAGGTGTGAGTGGTCTTCTACCTGTAACCGGGTGTGTCAGTGGGGACCGAGCAGTTTTAAGAGTCATGACAGAACAGAGGATCCACCAGCAGCTCCTGTGTGGGTAAGCACTACATATGCAACCAAACTGAATGTAACCACTCTGCTTTCTCACCTTCTTAGAATCAGTAGATACCCAAGTCTCAATTCAAACATTTAGATGGGTAGAGGAAAACCCTGGATGGGGAGCAGCTTAACTGATATATTCATACTACTAAGCTTCCACATTTTCTGGACTAAGGAAATTCTTCAGATTCTACGCCACACCTGACCAAATCCCTTCTTTTTTTTTAAATTGTAATAAAATACCAAGGGGCATAGTGAGCAAACTGTTAAGCTGTTTAAATAATGTGACTTTATCTGCTCCTGCAATTTCTTCACATGCTCTAATTTCAGATATTGCAGACTTATTGGCTAACAGAAGCATCTTAGTAATATGGCAATTTTAAGAAGCGGTTTATATTTCTGGATATATTTCCTGAAGAAAACTTTTACAAAGGTTCTGCGGACAGTTAAGCAGAATTTTTATTTTTTTTGGGGGGGGGAAGAGACAACTTTAGGCTATTTAATAGAGATACCTAGCTAGGCAGATAGGTAGATAAATAGATAGACAGATATATAGATTAAGGATGCATGGCTTTTTTCAGCCAAAACGTGGCAGTACTCTATAAAACCACCTCTGGCACAGCCCTGTCCCCACTTACTTGTCACTGATACTGGTAAACACAGATGTGTGGCGGGGGAGCTCCGTACTTGGGGAGTGGGAGGAGATGTTCTGTCCTGGGGGAGAAGGGCAGTGGGGGAAGAGGTTGGAGAAAGCTCTCTACTGTGAGGTGGAGCTCTGTACTGGGGTGGGGAAAAAACTCTGTACTGGGGGGAGGGGAAGCTCTGTATTGTGAGCTGGAGTCCTGTACTAGGGTTGGGGAGTGCTCTCTAGTAGGACGGTTAGGGAAAGATCATTTTTGGTTATAATCTAGCCTGTGTTACCCACTGCGGAGTTCTGCACCTTGTGCTAAATATACTCCTGGGTCCTGCTGCACCCTGTGTGATATGCACTCCTGAGTCCTGCGCCATAAGCACTCCTGGGCCTTGCGCCCTGCATGATTTGCACTCCTAAGCCCAGTACTGTGTGCATTATGCATACCTTTCACTCTGTGTGAGTCGCCATTCTGGAGCCTAACAACACCCAGAAGTTTGTGCGGTGCACTGCATACGCAGCTCTTCTTTCTTAAAAACAGGGGGTATAGTATCTACACTTATTTTCTTAGAGAAAAGCGATAGATAGATAGATAGATAGATAGATAGATAGATAGATAGATAGATAGATAGATAGACTGATAGTAGGTCAGGGTGACAGCCCTACGACCTCCACCTTTAAAAAACAGTCAGCAATGGCTGACTGTAGAGTGCCTATAAGATCTTCTGTTGGTTGTAGAGGTGCGTGGCAGGTGCAACACAAGAGTTGGGCTGAATAGCTGAAGCAGCAGATGAAAACAGTAACAGCAGACCCTAGGCTGGGTAGGCAGCAGCTGGTAGCAGATGCAGGAAGTCTGGCAGCACACAGCATATGGAAGACCATTGTCACCAGGCACAATGCAGAGCAGGACAGATGGATGCCTGGATGAAGGGTCAGACAAGCCAGGTCAGTAAAAGACGATCAGGTATAAGCATCGAAAGCAGGCAGAGAATGGTCAAGATGCAGGCAGAGGTTGGCAACAGGATATCAGGCAGATGAGCAGAGATAAACAAAGTCTAAGGCAAGCTGAGATCAGGACTGGTGGATTGCAAGCGTGGTCACTGGTCAGTATAAGCCGGGACAAACACAGGAATCAAGCACACGAAACGGGAACACGAGTAAAGCTGCAGATCAGATAGCAATGTACTAGTGCAGCTGCTGCACTTATATAGGCCATTTGGTGCCAGTGTTAATGGCTAATATGTGCATTTAAATCCGTAAAAGTCAAATCATCTGGTCCTTGGTCAGTGATAATGGGAATCATGGGAAAACAGGTGAAAATTGCATAGGCTGTTTTTACAGTGTTGTACATGTCTTTTCAATAAAGGAATACGATTTTTTGGATGTCACCCTGAGTGCCTAACATCCCTTTCCTTATAGTGATGAGCATCAGGTTTCTTTAAACCCAAAGCAGGGGAAGCCCACATGGTAAAACCGAGCACAGTTCCTCTACTAGTCCACTCATACATCTTCCTTCTCTAAGGAACGCTGTCATCTACTACCCACCTGATATATGGGGTTCTGCCAAAAAGGAAGGGATAATAGGTCACTTCCTGTAAGAAGGTCCCAAACTAAGGACATGGGTAAAATCCCCTTTCTACAAGTAGCCCAAGCTGCTATTGCTAAACACAGCTTCAGCTAAAGTTATAAAGTAAGCAGCCTACTGAATCAGCCAAAATTCGAACAGTGTCTGTAAAGGCTGAAGGTTTTTTACCTTTATGCATTCTATGCATAAAGGGAAAAAAACTTGAGTGTGCAGCTCCCCCCTTTAGCCCCCCTATTACTTACCTAAGCCTGATCTGATTCAGTGATGTGCATGAGACCCAAGGCTTTCCCGGGTCTCTCCCTCCTGATTGGATGAGATGTAGCAGCAGGAGCCATTTTCTCCCGCTGCTGTCAATCACTGCCAGTCAGACGGGACCAGGGGGTGGAGTTAAGCCGTGCTCTCTGTGTCTTATGGATGCAGAGAATCGGTTTGGGAGCGAGCATGCACGAGTGCCCCCAAAGCAAGCGGCTTGCTATGTGGGTATTCAGCAAGGGGGAGGGGCCCAGAGCGCCGGCGGGGGACCAGAGAAGAGGAGGATCGGGGCTGCTCTGTGCAAAACTACTGCACAAAGCAGGTAAGTATTATATGTTTGTTTTTTTGTTTTTTATAAAAATGTTTCCTTTACAATCGCTTTAAAAATTTGTTTAACATCCGTAATGCTGATTTTGTAAAATGATGGTCATTTAAGACATCTTTTATCTGCAGGATTTTGCATGTAATTTATAACTGCATGTGTATTAGAATCGCATCTTACACGGTGATTTAAGACAATATGCCCAATTTTACCAAAAATGAATTTGAGGTTTCTGTAACCGTGTGCTTGTGTAAATTTGACCAAAAAAAGATTCTCTGTCCTTTCAATTACAGAATTAATTAAAAAAGCGGCGGTTCCGCGGCCCATATATTATTTTTTTTTTAGTCCTTTACATGTGGTTACATATCACTATTTAATACTCACTCGTCCGTTGCTTTAATTCATCCCCCGTCCATTTTCGTAAAAAAAAAAAAAACTTTTATAAAAAAGGTTGCTGTGCTTTTCCATTTTTGTTGTGGGCATCATGAAGCCCACAAGCACAGACTTCCGCCAGACTTCCGGGTAGCAGTGAATGCGGGTCTCCCGGCATTCACCGCTGTATTTCGCGCGCGAGCAGCGCTGTCAACACTTCCTGGTTGCCATCACAACGGGCCTTGTCATTCAAAGTACACGCCCCGTTGTGATGGCATTCACAACTAAATAAACAGCAGGGAAGGCACAGATCACTCTCCGGACAATCAACAGTGCAGGTAATTATTTTTTTCTCCCTCTGGCATGAGGGCATGCGAAATCATATATAATTGAAAAAAAAAAAGTAAATCTCACTATAGTACAATATCTTTGATAAAAAAAAAAATGAAACTTTAGATTGATTATATATGTATATATATAATTATTTATATATACATATGTATATATAAAAAATAGAGAGTACTTTTTCTATCTCTCTCTATATATATATATATATATATATATATATATATATATATTATGTTTAATGGCAAGATTCACCTGTGTGCCCTTATTTAAAATGGCGGAATTAGATCCGCCCCTCGTCACGTGACCGGGTATATGAGTCACGTGACGAGTGAAATCTCGAGGGATTACGCTGGACAGCGTCTCCTGGGAAGCATGACACTTTGCTCCCAGGAGACATTGCGCCCACATCCCAGCACACACAGCGCCGCCGGGGAAACAAAAAGACACGCCTACTCCCGCTGGAGGAAAAGCAGGAAGTGAAACAGAATACAGAAGATTATCTTCATTTACAGCATCCAAAAGAAAAAAAAGTTGGTGACATGTTAATGTACATATCACTAGGATATTGGGAATATAAAGTTTAAATTTAGGGTGAACCTCCGCTTTAAAGCAATAGTTTATCAAGGCCTTTCCTATCACAAACTAGCCTGACACAATGGAAAAGCCTAAAAAGCTTACAGTTAGGGTAAATATAGTTAAACATTACATAACAAGCAGCCCTTCCTAGACACATTGTTAAAATGAGATGACTGAAAAGCACTAACAGCATTCTAAGAAAAAGAATCATGCGATTATTACCAAGACATGTGCCTTTATAAAGGGTAACCAGACAGATGACTTTGTTTTCTCTAGCAATCCCTGCACTGAAGGACAAATGAAATGCCTAATTTGCATATTTGAAGGAGCCAGTATTATAGGTGCCATATACCTGAAAAGTTTAAGAACATTTCTCTATATACATACAGACAGATAAAAAAAAAAACAATTGGTTTACTTCTGTCAAACAATTTAGCAAAAAAAGGGATTTTTATAACAGCTTACCTGTAAAATCCTTTTCTTGGAGTACATCACGGGACACAGAGCGACTTAGTCATTACTAATGGGTTATATAGATTACCTTCAGGTGTTGGCACTGGCCAATTCCAAACCGGAAGTACCCTCCCCTATATAAGCCCCTCCCATCCGGGAGCACCTCAGTTTTGTAGCCAAGCAATAAGTGCCCCAAAAAGAGGGGTGGGAGCTCTGTGTCCCGTGATGTACTCCAAGAAAAGGATTTTACAGGTAAGCTGTTATAAAAATCCCTTTTTCTTTTTCGTACATCACGGGACACAGAGCGACTTAGTCATTACTAATGGGACGTCCCAAAGCAATGCCAAATGAGGGGAGGGATACATAAGCTGGGCGCCATCAGGCATGAGGATCTTTTGCGGCCTGCAACACACTGCGCCCAAAGGCGACATCCTCCTGACTTCTAACGTCTACCTGGTAGAACCTAGTAAACGTGTGTACTGAAGACCATGTTGCGGCCTTACAGATTTGAGCCAGGGAGGCCTGGTGATGCACTGCCCATGAAGTTCCAACTGCTCTCGTGGAGTGCGCCCTAACTTTGAACGGAGGCGGTCTCTTTCTCAAGCCATAGGCTTGTATTATGACCTGTCGAATCCACTTGGCTAAAGTGGATTTTGATGCTGCCTGACCCTTTCTGGGGCCTTCCGGCAGAATAAACAAAGTATCCGTTCTGCGAATCTGAGCAGTGGCTTTTAGATAAGCTTTAACTGCTCTTACTACATCCAAAGAATGTAATAACTTTTCCTCTACCGAGCTAGGTTTGGGGAAAAAAGAAGGAAGAACCACATCTTGGTTCAAATGAAACCTCGATACCACCTTGGGAAGAAAGGCTGGATGAGGACGTAATACTACTCTGTCCTTATGGATAACCAGATATGGCTCCTTACAGGACAAGGCGGCTAATTCCAATACTCTTTTAGCCGAACAAACGGCTACTAAGAAAATCAATTTCCTGGTGAGAAGAACCAAGGAAATGTGTTGCAATGGTTCAAACGGTTGTTTCTGTAGAACTGACAGAACCAGGTTTAAGTCCCAAGGACATATGGGAATACTAACCGGAGGGCTAATACGCATCACTCCTTGTATGAAAGCTTTGACTAGTGAATGCGAAGCCAAGGGCCTTTGAAAAAATATTGACAAGGCCGAAATCTGACCCTTGATAGTACTCAAGGCCAGCTTCCTATCTACAGCCCACTGTAGGAAGTCCAAAATCCTCCCTATCACGTACTTACGTGGATGCCATTTCTTGGCCTCACACCATGTAATGTACGCTTTCCAGATCCTATAATAGATCTGCCTGGATACCGGCTTCCTGGCATTGATCATGGTAGATACCACAGAATTAGAGAGCCCTCTCTTTTTCAGAATGTGGGCTTCAATAGCCAGGCCGTCAAACCTAGGGCTGGTAAGGAAGGGTGGTATATCGGTCCCTGCGACAGCAGGTCCGGACGATGTGGGAGGGTCCAAGGACTCCTCACTGACATTTTTACAATCTCCGCGTACCATGCCCTTCGGGGCCACGCTGGAGCCACCAGAATCACTGGTTTCTTTTCTACCCTGATTCTGCGGAGTAATCGCGGTAACAATTGTGGCGGTGGAAATGCATATATCAGCTTGAACTGATCCCAAGGGAACACTAGGGCATCCGAGCCGCAAGCTAGGGGATCCCTTGTGCGAGACACAAATCTGTCCACCTTTGCGTTGAATCTGGATGCTAGCAGATCTACATCCGGTGTTCCCCACCGCTGGCATATTGCCTGGAAAACCTCGGGGTGAAGAGACCATTCCCCCGGGCATAATTGTTGGCGACTTAAAAAGTCCGCTCTCCAATTTTCCACTCCTGGGATGAAAACCGCGGATATGGCTGGGACATATTTTTCTGCCCACTCCAGGATGCAATTTGCTTCCCTCTGGGCTGCACGACTCCTGGTGCCACCCTGGTGATTGATATATGCCACTGCTGTGGCATTGTCTGATTGAATTCTGACAGGGGACCCTTGGAGTTTGGATGTCCATGCTACTAGGGCATACCGGGCTGCTCGTATCTCTAAGAGATTGATGGGCAGGGCCTTTTCTGCTTCTGACCACTTGCCCTGGAGAGACCATTGCTCCAGTACTGCCCCCCAGCCTATGAGGCTGGCATCTGTAGTGACTACCTTCCAAGAAACCGGACTGAAGGGTTTCCCTTTTTCCAGATTCTGGGGCACCAACCACCAATGGAGGCTCTTGCGAACGGAAGGGGACAGGGACATTGGTAAGTCTAAAGCCTGAACTTTTTTGTTCCAGGCTGACAGTATGGCCCTTTGCAAATTCCTTGAATGGAATTGACCGTAGGGTACCGCTTCGAATGAAGCCACCATTTTTCCCAGCAGCCTCATGCAGAGGCGTATGGATGGTTTTCTTTTTGTACCCACTAAGTGGGTCAAATCTTTTAAAGACGACACCTTCTCTGGAGGTAAGAAAATCTTTCTCTGATTTGAATCCAGCCTTAGCCCTAAGTATTCCAGACTTTTGACTGGTCTTAGAGCTGACTTGTCCCGGTTGATAATCCAACCGTGATATTCCAGATACTTGATTGTCTTGTGAATAGCTACTTCCAGCTTTTCCACTGAGTGGTCTATTAGTAGCAGGTCGTCTAGATATGCCATTATCGTTACACCCTGTGTTCTTAGATTGGCCAATAATGGGGCCAGAATTTTTGTGAACACTCGTGGTGCTGTGGCCAGACCGAAAGGTAAGGCTCTGAACTGAAAATGGCGCCCTTCTACTGCAAAGCGTAGAAATTTCTGGTGGGCCGGAAAGATGGGAATATGCAGATAAGCATCCTTTATGTCGATCGAGGCTAACCATTCCTGCCCTTGTAGGGCGGTGGCCACCGATCGGATCGACTCCATCCGAAAAGTCCTGATATTTAGGAACTTGTTTAGCCCTTTTAGATTTAATATGGGCCTCACGTCCCCATTTGGTTTGGGGACTGTGAAAAGGTTCGAGTAAAACCCGAATCCGCTTTCTTCCAGGGGAACCTTCATGATTACACCTTGAAGCAATAGTTGTTCTAGTGCCAGAAGGAGGGATCCTCTCTTTTGGGGATCTCTTGGCACGTTTGACCTCATAAATTGGGCAGGAGGAGTGCCTTTTAACTCCAGCTTGTATCCCAGACTTACTGCGGAGAGCACCCATCTGTCTCTGATCGTGTCCCGCCAGGTCTCTGTGAACAACTGAAGTCTTCCCCCCACCCGATTGAGTGGGGGCAACGCTTCATGCCTTGGGGGGAGGTTTTGTACCTCTCTTGATCCAGGGCTTCTTGTTACCCTGTGATTGTCCCTGATTTCTGCCCCCTGAATTTGACCGCGGAGGCCGTCGGAACTGCTTCACAGCCGATGTGCCCGGGACTGGAGAAGTAGGCCTCTTAAAAGAAGGACTTCTACCCTTGTTCTTAACCGGTAAGAGTGAACTTTTACCGGCAGAAATTTTCTGGATATATTTGTCCAGATCTTCTCCAAATAAGCGTTCTCCATGAAATGGGAAGCTAACCAGCAGTTTTTTACAGGGAGCTTCAGCAGACCAGTTTTTGAGCCACAGAAGCCTACGCATATGTACTATAGACAGCGTAAAGCGGGAGGCCTGTTGGATTGTATCCTTTATGGCGTCCACCGCAAAACACAAGGCTCTAGGCAGGTCAGCTAGGGCAAGAGCCTGCTGATCTGGTAAGTCCCTTAAGACCTGTTTCAACTGATCTTTCACTGCTTGGCAGACTCCAATCGCTGCTACCGCAGGTTGTGTCACCATGCTTGCTGTAGAGAAAGCAGATTTTAGTAAAGACTCCAATTTTTTATCTATTGGGTCTTTGAACATTGGAACATTATCTACTGGACATGTCAGTGATTTGTTAACAGAAGAGATGGCTGCGTCCACTGTAGGGACCCTCCATTTTTTTATGAACTTATCCTCCATGGGATAGATCACCGGAAATCTCTTGGGGGGAGCAAATATTTTATCAGGATGCTCCCAATCCTGGTAAATAAGCCCTTCTAATAAAGGGTGGATTGGGAAGGAACAGACAGCCTGGGGAGCTTTTAGCGACCCCAGCGAGGAAACCGTAGTGGATGGTGGTTCCGCCAAAGGCATTTTAAATGCTGATCGGACCATATTAGTCAGAGACTGAACCCATAATCTTTCAGCCTGAGATGCTGAGAAAGGTTCTTCCACTGTTGATTCCTCCATAACTGAATCAACCTCATCCTGATCCCCTTCAGGTAGGTCGATCTCTGTGTGGGGCTGTTCCTCCACTAACAGGCACTCTGAAGGAGGAGACGGAGATCGGATGCGCTTTCCCTGTGACAGGGAAGCAGCGATCAATGCTGTTAATCTCTCTTCCAATCCTCCCAGAGTTGAGGATAAAACCTCCTCTGTTATATATACAGGAGCAGGTGGACTGGGGACAGCCGCAGCACCAGGCATTCCTGCGGGGTTTCTACGGCTACTGACCTCTGAATTCTCAGGGGAGATTGGTGCAGTACAAGCATGCCCAATATCCTCAGAGCCCGATGGAGACCCCTTTGGCTTCCTGGAAGATCTATTTCCGGAGCGTCTGGACGACATATCCTTTAAGCACAAAGCTGAGGTATTCCCGTCGTCATACACCAATTTTGCTGGTAATAGTCTAACAAAGTTGCTGCTATATACCAGCTGGTGTCCACTAAAGTGCCTTTCTATGGGGATGCCTGCATCAACCGCCTCTGTGTGCCACTGTTTGTTGCTAGCTCTGTTTGCATCCAGCTGACACTTGTACTGTGTCTTTTAACCATGCTGGGACGCCCGCACATGCGCAGAAGCGCCGCGGCGCGCATCGAGCGTCATCCACCCGCCCCGCCCCTTTTTTTTCATAGGAGGCGCGTGCACGCGCCCGCGCGGGTGCCCGTGCGCCATTGGCGCCCTTTTCGAAATCAAACAGGGGACTAGGAGCCAGGGCCCTTTTTGCCGGAGGGCCTGTGCGGTGGATGAGCGCAGCAACAGGGCAGAGGAAGTGGATTCCCACAGAGAAACTTACCAGCTGCCTGGATCTTTTGACTTGAGAAAACCAAAGATCCACATGACAAGAAAAAATGGACTACAGCGGCCTCTAGTGGTTTAACACAGGTACCGCGGTCCCCTTTTTTTTTTTTTTTTCCTTGACTACTATTAAAATTTTACATTTTCAGTAGTTACAGGCAAACACAGATATTTAGCGGGAATACCGTTAGGTAACAGACAGAAAGACAAATTAGGCTTGGGGGTCCCCCAATAGAACCAAGTTCCTGGGGGCCCCCACTTACCTGATCCCCGCCGCAGGACTTTGTTTGGTCCACAGAAGTCCAAACTTCACCTATCACGGCAGGCATTGTAATTAAACCTTCAGGGACCGGGTTCCCAAGGATTCCACTCCCCTGGACCTGTATAGCACCCTGCACAGACAACATCTTGGTCGTGGGTATGACCAGAGCTCTGGATCCCAGGGTCCAGCCCTCCTAAGAGAAGCATTACAGGCAAAACCTTGCTCTTCTGCTGCAAGGCCCGGGTACCGACCGTTTAGCTATGAAGCTTTTTTGGTGGGATCCGGAACAGCTTACTAAGGCCCAAAAGAACCTGTACGCAAGCCCAGTGAAAACACATGTTACTCTTTGGCCAACACCTTAGACACTGGCAAAAAACTGAGGTGCTCCCGGATGGGAGGGGCTTATATAGGGGAGGGTACTTCCGGTTTGGAATTGGCCAGTGCCAACACCTGAAGGTAATCTATATAACCCATTAGTAATGACTAAGTCGCTCTGTGTCCCGTGATGTACGAAAAAGAAATAGTAGCTGTAAAAGTTACAATTTCCAAAGGCAGTATTTCAGGAAACTTATGAATGGATGGATTATATCATGAATCTCAACATGTTTCTTGAATATTAATTCACTTCGTCGGGAGCAGATGTGACTGACATGGTGTCTATAAAAAAGAATTAACAAGTTATAGAACAACATACTGTATACAAGTCCAAATATAATGGACATATCAATTGTAATAACCACTTGCAAAAAACACTTACAAACCAAATTTGAAAAAGGAAGGGGAAATGAAACCAGAAGGCTTCGTGAATGACAACCATCCACCGGCGTCGGTCCCCAGAGCTGTGGGAGGGTGGGGGCCAACACGGTACAACCAAAGGGCTTACAAACAGTATTAGTCTCTATGGCCCAAATTATGTCACTAAAGTCACTATAGTGACATCGTTTGTGTTATAATGTAATTTCCATAGGAAGCCATTGTAATAGGGTGACTACAGGGAAGCACAAATGAGAGACATTGTCACCATATAACGGGAAATGCCTGAACATGGACCTTCATCAGGTTTTATTTAAGTGAAAGCTGAGGATTTATATGAAATTTAAAGATTGTGTTTATACTTGAAATAGAAGGTCATTTCTTTATATATACCGGTTAGCCATCTCTTTTTTTATTAAAATGTAAAATTAATCTGTATTAGCTAATTACAAGCTATAGTATCATTTATGTTACTGTTACTTTTAATTTATAAACATCTTAACAGAGCATTTCCAGGTTGCAAAAAAAAGATATGCTGAATATCTCCTAAAATATATATATTATATATTATATTATATTATATACTCTGCTATTCTTTACAGCCTGATAAAGACTTCAAAGCAATTTTATACTGCATGTGGTTCTTTTTAATATAATCTCCCTTCTACTTTAGATTCTATGCCTGTCTATGCCTTTATATTTCTCGCGTGTGGCATGATGTGCTTTTAAATTGCTCAAAACTATTATAGTCCATGTGAATGCAAAGGTTATTAATGTTTCATAGCAGCTAGCCTCTGTAGGATGACATTTATTGGAGCATACAAAGTGCCTGGATCAGGTCTTAGCCAGCAGCACCTTTCCAGTTCTCAGTGCCAGGCCCAGAAAAGTTACATCATATGCAATACATCATATATAATTCTAGCTACCTATAGTAAATATGTTATTTCTCCTACGATTTCAAGTTTTTTCAGTGAAAGGGAACCAAGCGGTAAATATATCCCTTTAAATTAGTGCATATTCAGTGTATATGAAACATCCAAGCATGTTTAAAAAATGCCTTTTTATTGAAACGCACTTGAACGTGATATATACAGTATCTCACAAAAGTGAGTACACCCCTCACATTTTTGAAAATATTACATTATATCTTTTCATGTGACAACACTGAAGAAATTACATTTTACTACAGTAGTACTACTAAAGTAGTGAGTGTACAGCTTTTATAACAGTGTAAATTTTCTGTCCCCTCAAAATACCTCAACACACAGCCATTAATGTCTAAACCGCTGGTAACAAAAGTGAGTACACCCCTAAGTGAGAATGTCCAAATTGGGCCCAATTGGCCTTTTTCCCTCCCCAGTGTCATGTGACTCATTATTTTCAGGTGTGAATGGGGAGCAGGTGTGTTAAATTTGGTGGTGTCATCGCTCTCATTCTCTCATACTGGTCACTGGAAGTTCAACATGGCACCTCATGGCAAAGAACTCTTTGAGGATCTGAAAAAAAGAATTGCTCTACATAAAGATAGCCTAGGCTATAAGAAGACCCTGAAACTGAACTGCAGCACAGTGGTCAAGTCCATACAGCGGTTTAATAGGACAGGTTCCACTCAGAACAGGCCTTGCTATTGGTCGACTAAAGAAGTTGAGTGCACGTGCTCAGCGTCATATCCAGAGGTTGTCTTTGGGAAATAGACGTATAAGGGCTGCCATTATTGCTGCATAGGTTGAAGGGGTGGGGGGGTCAACCTGTCAGTGCTCAGACCATACGCAGCACACTGCATCAAATTGGTCTGCATGGCTGTCGTCCCAGAAGGAAGCCTTTTCTAAAGATGATGCACAAGAAAGCCTGCAAACAGTTTGCTGAAGACAAGCAGACTTAAGACATGGATTACTGGAACCATTTTCTGTGGTCTGATGAGACCAAGATAAATGTATTTGGTTCAGATGGTGTCAAGCGTGTGTGGCGACAACCAGGTGAGGAGTACAAAGACAAGTGTGTCTTGCCTACAGTCAAGCATGGTGGTGGGAGTGTCATGGTCTGGGGCTGCATGAGTGCTGCCGGCACTGGGGAGCTACAGTTCATTGAGGGAACCATGAATGCCAACATGTACTGTTACATACTGAAGCAGAGCATGATCCCCTCCGTTCAGAGACTGGGCCGCAGGGCAGTATTCTAACATGATAAGGACCCCAAACACACCTCTAAGACGACCACTGCCTTGCTAAAGAAGCTGAGGGTAAAGGTGATGGACTGGCCAAGCATGTCTCCAGACCTAAACCCTATTGAGCATCTGTGGGGCATCCTCAAACGGAAGGTGGAGGAGGGCAAGCTCTCTAACATCCACTAGCTCCGTGATGTCATCATGGAGGAGTGGAAGAGGACTCCAGTGGCAACCTGTGAAGCTCTGGTGAACTCCACACCCAAGAGGGTTAAGGCAGTGCTGGAAAATAATGGTGGCCACACAAAATATTGACACTTTGGGCCCAATTTGGACATTTTCACTTAGGGGTGTACTCACTTTTGTTGCCAGCGGTTTAGACATTAATTAGTGTTGAGTTATTTTGAAGGGACAGCAAATTTACACTGTTATCCCTTTCATGACTAAGCCTATTTCTGACATTTGGTGTTTGCAAGTTAAAATCCGTATTTTTTGCTAGAAAATTACTTAGAACACCCAAACATTATATATATTTTTTTAGCAGAGAATCTAGAGAATAAAATGTTGATTGTTGCAATATTTTATGTCCCACGGTATTTGTGCAGCGGTGTTTTAAACGCAACTTTTTTGGAAAAATTAACTTTCATGAATTTAAAAAAAATTAAAAAGTAAAGTTAGCCCAATTTTTTTGTATAATGTGAAAGATGATGTTACGCCAAGTAAATAGATACCAAACATGTCATGCTTTATAATTGCACGCACTCGTGGAATAGCGACAAACTACGGCTCCATAGGCGACGCTTTAAAAAAAAAATCCGGTTACCAGGTTAGAGTTACAGAGGAGGTCTATAGCTAGAATTATTGCTCTCGCTCTAACGATCGCGGCAATACCTCACATGTGTGATTTAAACACCGTTTACATATGCGGGCGCGACTTCCGTATGCGTTTTCTTTGCTGTGCAAGCTCGCGGGGACAGGGGTGCTTTAAAAAAAAAAATCTTATTTATTTTAATAATATAAAATTGTGTTTTTAAAAAAAATTATTTTTTGATCACTTTTATTGCTGTCACAAGGAATGTAAACATCTCTTGTGACAGTAATAAGTGGTGACAGGCACTCTTTATGGAGGGATCGGGGGTCTAAAAGACCCCCAATCCCTCCTTTTAACTTCAAAGTATTCAGATCGCCGAAAACGGCGATTCTGAATACTGTGTATTTTTTTAAATCCGGCGCCATTGGCAGCCGAGTAACCTTGACGTGACGTCATGACGTCGCTTCTGTGTTTACTTTGAAGAGACTGAATCAAAGCCGTTCGCGGCTTCGTTTCAGTCTCTCTCTAGGCACCGGAGGTTGCGCATCGTGGATCGGGTCTCCCGGTGGGACGGGAGTCCCTGTAAGAGCGGCGGAGGTGGCGGGAGGGGGGATGTACCCTTCCGCTCCTCCGGGATAACAACCGAGCAGCTTTTAGCCGACCGGTACCGGGTCCTAAAAATCCGGGAGATCAGGCACAAAGAGGTGACTCGAGTATAAGCCGAGGGGGGCATTTTCAGCACAAAAAAACGTGCTAAAAAACTCGGCTTATACTCGAGTATATACGGTAAACAGTTGTACCTAATAAAGTGGCCGGTGAGTGTATATTGATATGGGGTGATTGGACTCCAATGTGGTGAGCATTTTTAAGGGAGTCCACGTCAGATAGGAACCAAAATAAAGGGCTCAGCGGCCTGCTTTTATTGAAACACAAAGTCCAACACAAAGTTCAGTTCAGACACTGGTCTCCCAGTACATGAGTTCTTCAGGCTCACTTAGTCTCTTTGCCACAGCACCTCACTATACGGGCTCCCTCCTGGCCTTCAGATAGGGTTCTTTCAGCACCTCAGGTTCTCACAAACTTCTCGAGGAACTCCTTTCAGGCACCTTGGATTGGCAAGTCACCTCAGCTTTCCAAGTCTCTCCAGACCTGCATTGCTGACCTGTGGGCAAATATGGGTTAGTGTAGTTTTCTGATACAGAGAAACCTCAACATTTTCAAAAGACACCGGGGTTCCCCCCTGTTTGGTGATTTTAGTAACTGGAGCTTTCTGAATTCAACAATGGAGTCAGGCAAGTTAGCAGTTAATAGACAGCAGGAAGCAGGGATAGTGTGCTGTAGCCTGTGAGACCTGCTTGAGATTAACTATATAGTAGCCCATGATCAGAGGGCTGGCCCTGAAGGAAGTGACTGAATGGAAATTGGTAAGACCGGGAAGAGTGAACGCTAACTCCATGGCTCGTATGTGAGACAGGCCAGTTCTTTTTCATTAAACTCATATACCAGTGAAGTAGAGTATAATGCATCTTCTTGTTGCTTGGCCTACATTCCTCATCCCATTATGAAGAGAACACAGGGCTCCGAAGAGGCCACTGAGTGCCTAAGGATACCTTTCTAGGAGAGTGGGGGTAAGGTTAGGCTGCTGCCAATAAAATAAAATGAGGGATGAGGGGCAAAAAGATCAACTAAGGGGCTGATTCCTGATAGGATTAACCTAAATGCTGGAGGGAGAGACTGGAAAAAAGGGGAACAGCCAGGCAGCCATTAAAGATTTTACCCTTATGCCGCATACACACGGTCGGAAATTCCGCCAGCAAAAGTCCGATGTGAGCTTTTGGTCGAAAATTCCAACCGTGTGTATGCTCCATCGGACTTTTACTGTCGGACTTTCCGCCAGCAAAAGATTGAGAGCAGGTTCTCAATTTTTCAGACGGGAAAAATTCTGATCGGAAATTCAGATCGTCTGTAGCAATTCCAATGCGCAAAATTCCGACGCATGCTGGGAAACAATTTGACCCATGCTCGGAAGCATTGAACTTAATTTTCTCGGCTCGTCGTAGTGTTGTACGTCACCACGTTCTTGGCGGTCGAAAGCTCAGAGAACTTTTGTGTGACCGTGTGTATGCAAGCCAAGCTTGAGTGGAATTCCGTCAGGAAAAACATCCAAGGTTTTTCCGATGGAAAATACGATCGTGTGAATGGGGCATTAGACTGTAAGCTGCTCTCTGGATGCAGGTTACACATTCCCTCACTAGTCACCCAGAGTGAAGAATTGAATCAGAGTGCATGTAAAAGGCTGATCCATGAGATGACCTGTAGATTTTCAGCTGTAAACCTAGTTTGATCCCTGTGACATAGTTATTACTAGCTGCTCACTTCTAAAGGCTAATGACAATGTCAGTGCAAGCCAGGGTCACCTCCAACAGACCAATGTCAACTTGCATGATAGTTAGTGGATTGTATGTGCTCACTGCATTTTACCATTTTACAGTATGATGTAGGGCAGGGGTAGACAAACGTTGGCCCTCCAGTTTTTGTGGAACTACAGGTCCATCAACATGGCAAGATTCTGACAGCCAAAAGCCTGACTCCCAAAGGAAGAGGTATGATTGGACTAGTGGTTCCTCAACAGCTGGAGGCCAGAGTTTGTCTACCCCTGATATAGGGTCCTAAAGAACTTACGGAAAGGTGCATTCATTAGGTAACCTATTGAAAGGTACCTCACTGCAGAGGGGCATCCCCTGATTTCTGGGCAATTTGAAGCCACATTTTAACAAGCAAGTTTTGCTGATGGACACCTTATAGTGTCTATAGTATTCTTATTGAAGATGCAAGTATAGTTTTAAAAGTAGCGTAACAGCTTTTGTCTAAATTATCCAGAGATTGTGAGATGATTATTGCCAAGGAAGGACATTTTAGGTCTCCTCTGACAAAAATGTTCTCATGTATGGCCATCCAAGGACAGAAGTGGCTTAAGTTAGCCATACCCAGGCAGACCCCTCAGCAACACACAAACAGAGGTCTTCATATATCCCACGTTCAACCAATATTTTGAAATGGAGCTCATGCAGTGAATGCATCATTTCTTTTTATAAGTAAAACTAGGGAGTGATCGCTAATCGGTCACAACATGAAAATATAGTGTTACAGTGAGTGTAACGCTTACTGGTTGTAAAATAAAACCATGAATTACTGGGACAGGAGAGGTGGCCCTTTAAAAAGCAGTCTGGAGGATGAACCTCAGAAAATGTGGCAATCAAAACTTCACTTCTGGTGTTACCACGTTCAGTTGCATGGTCAGCAGCATCATGTCTTCCCTACAAACAAGATAAAACCAAGTCAGGGTAGGTGCAGCATTATCGCCATTCTCTGCTTAGCCTGCTGCTTAAGGATTGTTGTGGTTGAGGCCGGGTTCACACTGGTCCGACAAACGCTCCGACATTGGGAGCTTATGTCGCATGACGTGTGAAAATCAATGTTTCCCTATGAGAGCCGTCTTAACTGGTCCGACAAAAGTCGGTCCGACTTTGAAAATGCTCCCTGTACTACTTTGGTCCGACTTTGATCCTACTTCAGCCCATTGAATATCATTAAAGTCGGATCAAAGTAGGATCCTTGTCCTAACCATCCGACATTTGACATCCGACATGTGATTACAGCAGCAGTAAAAGGAATTTATCTCACTCTGGGATTGTTTTGATGGGTCAAAGGACAAGTCAGACTATCACAAAGTTGGATCAAAGTAAGTATCCTGTTCATTCAAGTCGGATGGATGTAGGACCGATATATGACTGATGTAGGACTGATGTCGCAGAGCAAAGTAGGATGAAAGTCGTATGACTGTCGTGTCGTATCAGTGTGAACCCAGCCTTATGCAGTACTTATACCACCAGTTCATAAAGCAATTACACTGGCCAGCTTGATTGCAGGACTGTGCCTCTAATTGCAGTTGAGTATGGAGTTCCACTTTAAGGAAATAGTTTGATCTAATAATTATAAGTTGGTGAACATAAAATGTTAAAGGCTTCTTGAATTAAAGTCTAGCATTCGTTCACAGTTTGCATGGGATAACAAAATGCTTTTAACAACCAACCAACGGTCTGTGTCCTCAAACAATATAGAACCTCTCTGATTTGTCTTCCCTGTTATGTTTTAAAAACACAGTAGTACACAGCCACCTAGTGGCAGCTTGTCATACTGCAGAAGACAAACATCAATACTTTTTTGTCTTTTTTTTTTATCAGAATGGGTGGTATTAATATTACATCACCCGTGTCACAAATCCAGGGGTTTACTGATCAATTAAAGGGACTCTATGATCATTTTAAAAGGGTTAAGCAGGTAGGAAAGGGCCCTGTTAGCTCTGCAATCTATGGAGCTCTTTCAAATCTCAAGCAACTACTTCAGGTATTTCCTCCTCTACCTTAATATGGGCCTTTACCTATGATGGGTGCCCTTCCAAGCAAGTTGGGAGGTAGAGGTAGAGGAGGAGTAGGAGGAAAGTGTTGGGTCTGAGTGTTTGACTACATGAGCTGCTTTAAATCAGCATAAAAGAGTGTCCCAGGTTGCAGGGCTCTTGGATGTGCTAGCGTTTATCTGAGTATGTATGGTGTTATCTCTAATTGCCTGCTTACAATATCCCCTATTTAGTACATGGAAGTAATTAAGGATAGTGAGTTGTTCATGCTTTTTCTATAACATAAGCTTTACTCTGAATAAGGTTTTATGTGATCTGTACCCCCTTAATGTACAGAACCATGTTATATTTTTCAAATATTATTAACAGTACATGCAGAGCCATTGGCTTACAGCACTGATTAAATCCAAAAAGTTACAGCCATTTATTTTAATTGGCATATAACTGTTTTATTCCTTATCAGATTTTGCAAATTGTGAAAGAAACAGGATACTTAGAATCACATTTAAAGTAGAACTAAAGGCAAACTTTTTTTCATTCTGGATAGAGTAAAGAAGGGTTCAGTTTATTTCTTATTTGAAATTTTTATTTTTGCCATCTGTGTCTTATTAGGGAGACTTCACAGACTAATAGAAGGTACAAATTTGATGCACAAACTAAGGGGTTATATGTTTATACAGTTGTGCTCAAAAGTTTGCATACCCTGGCAGAAATTGTGCAATTTTGCCATTAATATTGAAATTATGACTGAGCATGCCAAAAAAACTGTTTTATTTAAGGATAGCAATCACATGAAGCCTATTATCGTCATGTAGTTTTTTGGATTCTTTTTAAATCATAATGTTAACAGAAATCACCCAAATGGCCCTGATAAAAAGTTTACATACCCTGGAATGTTTGGCAATGGTACATACACAGAAGGTGGCACACACAGGCTAAATGGCAATTAAAGGTTAATTTCCCACATTTGTGGCTTTATAAATCACAATTAGTGTCAGTGTATAAATAGTCAATGAGTTTGTTAGCTCTCATGGATGCACTAAGCAGGCTAGACACTGAGCCATGAGGAGGTAGAAAAGACCTGCGTAACAAGGTAATGAAACTTTACAGAGATGGAAAAGGATAAAAAGGATAAAAAAGATATCCAAAGCCTTGAATATGCCAGTCAGTACTGTTCAATCACTTAATAAGAAGTGGAAAGGTCGGGTAGATCAAGAAAGACAAAGAAAACCCCACAGGTAACCTCAGGAGAAATACAGGCTGCTCTGGAAAAAGATGGTGTGGTTGTTTTTAAAGCAGAGGTCTGCCCACCGCTGAAAAAATGAAAAACCAGCAGCTACACATACTGCAGCTGCTGGCTTTTAATAATAGGATACTTACCTGTCCTGGAGTCCAGCGATGTCAGCACAGCAGCTGCTGTTTCCATCAGCTGTTGGGTGCTGCCGATGCCATTCTGGGTAAGGGAACCCGGCAGTGTAGCCTTACGGCTACACGCCGGGAACCCTACTGCGCAAATGCAAGCCGTGACGTCAATATCCGTGGCTATGGCTCCCGGAAGTGGGAACAGGATACCTGTCAAAGACAGGTATCCTGTTCCCCCTCCCCCTGAAATTGTGCCAATTGTGGCACCGGAGGGGGGATGAAACAAATGAGCGGAAGTTCCACTTTTGGATGGAACTCCACTTTAAGGAGCACAATACGATGATACTTGAACAAAAAAGAGCTGCATGGTCAAGTTGCCAGAAAGAAGCCTTTACTGTACAAGTTCCACATACAAGCCTGGTTATAATATACCCAACAACACCTTGACATGCCTCGTTGGCTTTTTTGTGGCATTGCGCATTGGCATAGTAAAGGCTTCCTTCTGGCAGCTCAATAATGGAGCTCTTTTTTGTTCAAGTATTGTTGAATTGTGCTCCTTATAAACAACCACACCATCTTTTTGGAGAGCAGCCTGTATTTCTCCTGAGGTTACCTGTGGGTTTTTCTTTGTATCCTGAGCAATTCTTCTGCCAGTTGTGGCTGCAATATTTCTTGGTCTACCTGACCTTGGCTTGGTATCAAAAGAGCCCCTAATTTTCCACTTCTTAATAAGTGATTAAGCAGTACTGACTGGCATATTCAAGGCTTTGGATATCTTTTTACATCCTTTGTAAAGGAGGGGAACCTGTGTAAGTTCACCTTACAGATTTTTCTGTAAAGGTGAACTTACACTTTAAATAAAAGTCAGTTTTTGGCATGATCAGTCATATTTTCAATATTAATGCCAAAATGTCACAATTTCTGCCAGGGTATGCAAACTTTTGAGCACGACTGTATATCCCAAGCATAGTTATTTGAAAACTGCACAGACATCTGTTTGAAAAAAAAAAAAATCTTAATTATTGATTTTTTTAATGCTTTAATTTTACTAAGCAAGAAAGAAAAACTTTAAATTACAATTATTATAGTAGCATACCATGTATATTGGAAATGTAGATTGTAACATGTTCAAAAAATGGAAACAGTAATACTGCCCTCTTGTGTCTGTCTACGGAACTTCAATCACCCTATCCTAATGGTAACATTTTACCAAAAAATATAATTTGCACATTTAACCACTTCCATACAGGGCTTTTTGTACCACTTCAATACCGGGCCTATTCTAGCACTTCTCTCCTACATGTACAAATCATCATTCTTTTGCTAGAAAATTATTATTTGTTTTTTTAGCAGACACCCTAGGGAATAAAATGACGGTCATTGCAACTTTTTTTCTTGCACGATATTTGCTCAATAATTTTTCAAACGCCTTTTTAAAAAAAAAAATGGTTTCATGAATTAAAAAATAACAAAACAGTAAAGTTAGCCCAATTTTTGGGGAAAATATGAAAGATGATGTTACGCCGAGTAAATAGATACCTAACATGTCACGCTTTAAAATTGCGCACACTCATGGAATGGCGCCAAACTTCGGTACTTAAAAATCTCCACAGGCGACGCTTTATTTTTTTTTACAGGTTACCAGGTTAGAATTACAGAGGAGGTCTAGTGCTAGAATTGTTGCACGCGCTCTAACGCACGCGGCGATACCTCACATGCATGGTTTGAACGGCGTTTACATATGTGGGCGACTTACGTGTGCATTCGATTCTGATCGCGAGCTACCGGGGACAGGGGCGTTTTCATTTTTTTTTTTATTATTATTTATTTATTTTTTACTTATTTATTTACTTTTTTACAATTATTTTACTTTTTCTTTTTTTTTTTGATCACTTTTATTCCTATTACACGGAATGTAAACATCCCTTGTAATAGGAATGTATGTGACAGGTCCTCTTTATTGAGAGATGCGGGGTCAATAAGACCCCATATCTCTCCTCCAGGCTGGAAAGCATGGGATCAGTGAAAAAACTTTCACTGATCTCATACTTACAGCTGCAATGGCGGCTTTGTTTACATTTGAGGCCCGGGCGTGACGTCATCACATCGCGCCCGGGCCTCCGATGATCATAAAGATGACTGGTGACCATCTGGTCATCAGTCATCTCTATGCTCGTCACGTGACCCACCAACGACGCCGGAAGATTCGCTCCGGGGTCCCCGATCGCACGGGAGAGCCCGGAGAAGCACCGGATGGCGGCGGGAGGGGGATGTCCCCTCCCGCCGCCTATAAGAACGATCAAGCGGTGGAACCGCCGCTATGATTGTTCTTATGGTGCACAGAATCGCCGGCCCAAGACAAGGATATCTGAATGATGCCTCTAGCTGCAGGCATCATTCAGATATCCCCCTACAAAGCCGAGGACGTCATATGACGTCCACACAGAATGGGAAATCCCATCTGTGGACGTCATTTGACTATGGCTGGGTAGGGAAGTGGTTAAGGGCCAGTTTACACCATAGAAACGCAATCCAGATGCCTCCCAGGTGCTTTTTTGCATGCACGTTTTTGACGCGTTTTTGATGCGTTCCAGTGCATTTTTGGTACGTTTTTAATGCAGTCCAGTGCTTTTTTTCAACCTTCTTTTTTATTACCTTAGATAAGGACAAGTGTGTTCCAGTGCGTTTTTGGTGCATTTAGGTGCGTTGTGGTGTGTTCCAGATGCGTTTTACAGCGTTCCAGTACAGTCCAGTGCAGGTAAAATGCAGCATGTTCTACTTTTTTTTCTGGAACTGGAACGCACTGGAACTGCAAGCTCTGGTGTGAACTCTGCCATTGGAAACCATATAACCTACTTTCCATGTGTTTTTGATGCAGAAAAAAAACTAACTGGACTGCATGTGGTGTGAACTGGCCCTCACACCACATGCAGTCCAGTGCGTTTTTTTTCTGCATACAGTATAAAACATGTGTAATTAACCACTTAACGACCGCTCACTGTATATATACGTCGGCAGAATGGCACCGACAGGCACAATCACGTAGAGTGTACGTGATTGCCTTTGTATAGTTGGGGGGTCCAATCGGACCCCCCTCCTATACAGTGAGCGGTGGCTAAGTGTCCGGGAGCGTTCCGGGATGAGGGGGCAGCCATTCGTTTCCGGCCACCCCCTCGCGATCGCTCCCGGCGAATAGAAATGCCCCTTCTGTCTGTGTCAGGCAGAGGAAGCAGGAGGAAGTGATGTCATCTCTGGTGCGGCGCTCACATATACCGAGCGCCGTACAAGAGAAGACATCAGGTCAGTGCACACAACACTACACTGACACCAGGACACATAGGGACATAAATCGCCCCCCAGGCCCCCCAGACACCCCCAGATCACCCCCCAGATCACCCCCCCAGCGACCAGTCACAGTGTCACTGATTGCAGTGACCATTTATTTACTGATCACTGCAATCAGTGACATTTGTGACTGTAAAAGTGTCAGTACATTCAGTTTTAGGTCCAGTGCAGCCCCCTAACCCCCCCTAATAAAGTTTTAACCCCCTGATCACCCCCCAGATAACCCTTTCACCCCCTATCACCACTGTCGCTAAGCGATCATTTTTTTTATCGCTGTCTTAGCGTCAGTGATGCCAAACGGCAGCCAGTAATTTTTTTTTAGGTTTGCCACATGTTTTTATAGTGTCAGGTACCCCAATATATTATCTAATAAAGGTTTAACCCCCTTGATCGCCCCCCAGGTAACCCTTTCACCCCCTATCACCACTGTCGCTAAGCGATCGTTTTTCTAAACGCGGTCTTAGTGTCGGTGATGCAGATCGGTAGCCGTAATTTTCTTTAGGTTCGCCGCAGGTTTTTATAGCGTCAGGTACCCCAATATTCTATCTAATAAAGTTTTAACCCCCTTGATCGCCCCCCAGGTAACCCTTTCACCCCCTATCACCACTGTCGCTAAGCGATCGTTTTTCTAAACGCTGTCTTAGTGTCGGTGATGCAGATCGGTAGCCAGTAATTTTTTTTAGGTTCGCCGCATGTTTTTATAGCGTCAGGTACCCCAATATATTATCTAATAAAGGTTTAACCCCCTTGATCGCCCCCCAGGTAACCCTTTCACCCCCTATCACCACTGTCGCTAAGCGATCGTTTTTCTAAACGCTGTCTTAGTGTCGGTGATGCAGATCGGTAGCCAGTAATTTTTTTTAGGTTCGCCGCAGGTTTTTATAGCGTCAGGTACCCCAATATATTATCTAGTAAAGGTTTAACCCCCTTGATCGCCCCCCAGGTAACCCTTTCACCCCCTATCACCACTGTCGCTAAGCGATCGTTTTTCTGATCGCTGTCTTAGTGTCGGTGATTCAGATCGGTAGCCAGTAATTTTTTTTAGGTTCGCCGCAGGTTTTTATAGCGTCAGGTACCCCCATATATTATCTAATAAAGGTTTTAACCCCCTGATTGCCCCTAGATCACCATATAAGTGTTACGGGTGACGCTGGTTAGTTAGTTTGCTTTTTATAGTGTCAGGGCACCCGCCGTATATAACCCAATAAAGGTTTAACCCCCTGATCGCCCGGCGGGTGATATCAATTAGGTTTTAGCGTCAGAGAGGGTCTGCGTCACACCCCAGGCAGCGTCAGGTTAGTGCCAGTAACGCTAACACCCACGCGTGAAGCATACACCCCCCCTTAGTGGTATAGTATCTGAACAGATCAATATCTGATCTGATCAGATCTATACTAGCGTCCCCAGCAGTTTAGGGTTCCCAAAAACGCAGTGTTAGCGGGATCAGCCCAGATACCTGCTGGCACCTGCGTTTTGCCCCTCCGTCCAGCCCAGGCCACCCAAGTGCAGTATCGATCGATCACTGTCACTTACAAAACAAAAACACACATAACTGCAGCGTTCGCAGAGACAGGCCTGATCCCTGCGACTCCAGTGCTGTAGGAGGTGATTTCACCACCACAGTTAAATAAAAAAAGCATATATGCCGAAGCATTGGGGCAGCAGGAGCGGAGGAGCGATTTTGCTCCTAATGCCGCGTACATACGGTCGAAATTCCGACGGAGGCTTGCCCGTGGAAAAGTCTGACCATGTGTGTGCGGCATAACTTTTTTGCGGGAGGATGCCCCCATGCTTCGGCATATATAAATGGTGGGTGTATGCCCATCATTGGAAGTGGGTGGATGAAGGGCGGTATTCTAATGGTGGGCATACCCACCGATCAATCTCTTTTTTCGTTCAGCCAACTGGCTGCATGAAAAAAAAAGATTACAATACATGTCCAACAAGGACCAGCAACGTACTGGTATGTTGCTGGACTTTGAATGTTTATACCAGAATGATGCCTGCGGGTTTAGGTATCATCTTGGTATCATTCTTTTCAGCCTGCGGCCGGCTTTCATGTAAAAGCAATCCTAGCGGCTTATTAGCCTCTGGACTGCTTTTACAAGCAGTGGGAGGGAATGCCCCCCCCCGGATATAAAAAGCGCCATTGGGAAATTGGGAAAGCATTTTATCACACCGATCTTGGTGTGGTCAGATGCTTTGAGGGCAGAGGAAAAATCTAGGGTCTAGAAGACCCCAGTTTTTTTTAAAAAAGAGTACCTGTCACTACCTATTGCTATCATAGGGGGTATTTACATTCCCTGAGATAACAATAAAAATGATTAAAAAAAAAATACTTGGAAGGAACAATTTAAAAATAAAATAAAAAAGCAAAATTAATAATAAAAAAAAAAAAAGCAACCCTGTCCTGCCCTGCTCTTGCCCAATGGCGAACGCAAGCGTCGGTCTGGCGTCATATGTAAACAGCAATTGCACCATGCATGTGAGGTATCACCGCGAAGGTCAGATCGAGGGCAGTCATTTTAGCAGTAGACCTCCTCTGTAAATCTACTGGGGTAACCTGTAAAGGCTTTTGAAGGCTTTTAAAAATGTATGTAGTTTGTCGCCAATGCGTGTTTGTGCGAAATTTTAAAGCATGTCGTGTTTGGTATCTATGTACTCGGCCTAAGATCATCTTTTTTATTTCATCAAACATTTGGGCAATATAGTGTGTTTTAGTGCATTAAAATTAAAAAAAGTGTATTTTTTAACCCAAAAAATGCGTTTGAAAAATCGCTGCGCAAATACTGTGTAGAAAAAAAATGCAACACCCACCATTTTAATCTGTAGGGCCTTTGCTTTAAAAATATATATAATGTTTGGGGGTTCAACATAATTTTCTTGCAATAAAAAATTTTTTTTTCATGTAAACAAAAAGTGTCAAAAAGGGCTTTGTCTTCAAGTGGTTAGAAGAGTGGATGTAAGCTTCCTAATGTTGTGTATAAAATGCCAGAACAGTTCAAAACCCCCCCAAATGACCCCATTTTGGAAAGTAGACACCCCAAGCTATATACTGAGAGGCATGTCCAGTCCATGGAATATTTTATATGTTGACACAAGTTGCGGAAAAACGACAATTTGTTTTTTTTTTGGGTTTTTTTTGCACAAAGTTGTCACTAAATGATATATTGCTCAAACATGCCATGGGCATATGTGGAATTACACCCCAAAATACATTCTGCTGCTTCTCCTGAGTACGGGGATACCACATGTGTGAGACTTTTTGGGAGCCTAGCCACGTACGGGACCCCAAAAACCAAGCACCGCCTTCAGGCTTTCTAAGGGTGTAAATTTTTGATTTCACTTCTCACTGCCTATCACAGTTTCGGAGGCCATGGAATGCCCAGATGGCACAAAACCCCCCCAAATGACCCCATTTTGTAAAGTAGACACCCCAAGCTATTTGCTGAGAGGTATTGTGAGTATTTTGCAGATCTCGCTTTTTGTCACAAAGTTTTGAAAATTGAAAAAAAATATATATATATATATATATATATATATATTTTCTTTCTTCATTTTCAAAAACAAATGAGAGCTGTAAAATACTCGCCATGCCTCTCAGCAAATAGCTTGGGGTGTCTATATTCCAAAATGGGGTCATTTGGGGGGGTTTTGTGCTGTTTTGGCATTTTATGGCCTTCGAAACTGTGATAGGTAGTGAGGAGTGAAATCAAAAATTTGTGCCTAGAAATCCTGAAGGCGGTGCTTGGTTTTCGGGGTCCCGTACGCGGCTAGGCTCCTAAAAAGTCCCACACATGTGGTATCCTCGTACTCAGGAGAAGCAGAAAAATTTATTTTGGGGTGTAATTCCACATATAACCATGGCATGTGTGAGCAATATATCATTTAGTGACAACTTTTTGTATTTTTTTTTTTTGTCATTATTCAATCACTTGGGACAAAAAAAAAATATATTCAATGGGCTCAACAGGCCTCTCAGAAATTTCCTTGGGGTGTCTACTTGCTAAAATGGGGTCATTTGTGGGGGTTTTGTGCTATTTTGGCATTTTATGGCCTTCGAAACTGTGATAGGTAGTGAGGAGTGAAATCAAAAATTTGCGCCCTTAGAAATCCTGAAGGCGGTGCTTGGTTTCCGGGGTCCCGTACGCGGCTAGGCTCCCAAAAAGTCCCACACATGTGGTATCCCCGTACTCAGGAGAAGCAGCAAAATGTATTTTGGGGTGCAATTACACATATAACCATGGCATGTGTGAGCAATATATCATTTAGTGACAACTTTTTGTAATTTTTTTTTTTTTTTGTCAGTATTCAATCACTTAAGACAAAAAAAAAAAATTCAATGGGCTCAACATGCCTCTCAGCAATTTCGTCTACTTTCCAAAATGGGGTCATTTGGGGGGGTTTTGTACTGCCCTGTCATTTTAGCACCTCAAGAAATGAGATAGGCAGTCATAAATTTAAAGCTGTGTAAATTTCAGAAAATGTACCCTAGTTTGTAAACTCTATAACTTTTGTGCAAACCAATAAATATACGCTTATTGACATTTTTTTTACTAAAAACATGTGGCTGAATACATTTTGGCCTAAATGTATGACTAAAATTGAGTTTATTCGATTTTTCTTATAACAAAAAGTAGAAAATATCATTTTTTTTCTAAATTTTCGGTCTTTTTCCGTTTATATCGCAAAAAATAAAAATCGCAGAGGCAATCAAATACCATTAAAAGAAAGCTCTATTTGTGGGAAGAAAAGGACGCAAATTTCGTTTGGGTACAACATTGCATGTCCGCACAATTTACAGTTAAAGCAGCGCAGTGCAAAATTCTGAATTCACCTCTGGTCCTTTAGCTACCAAATGGTCCGGGGCTTAAGTGGTTAAGGTGAGTATAATTGTGTAAAATAGTAATTTGGACTTTGCTTTATGTATTCGAATAATGAAAGTCCCTAGTGTCACCTCTTGACATTCCTTAACAAGGGCCTGGCTGAGGCAGAAAAGGCAAGTCTTGGGCACTGTGCTGCGGAGGACTCAGTTGAAGTGGGAGCTCTTGGCTCTGCATTGCTTGGCTGCCTCCTACACTATGCAAAACTGGGCTATTAAACTGATAGCCCAGTCTTGCAGACTACACAGATCCTGCAGACCAAGTTCAGTTAACCCCTTTTAGTCTTATTAACTTTTTAATTGCCTTCCATTTTTATACTGTTTGCATATGTACAGTATGTTTATAATTTGTGGTCCTTTTTGTAGTGCTGAATTAAAGAAGACTTTATACTGGCACTGTCCCTAACTACTGCATTGATGCATGTGTAGGCCAGGACAATGTAAAAAAGAAAAAAATAGAAGCACATGCTGGACAGCCAACCCAGTTTCTAGATGTATCAGAAAGATTTTAGATTCACCTCCTCCTAAGCCACGGCCCTAAAAGGCGTATCACCCGCTCATGTAGGGTTGCCACCTCGTCCCTTTAAACTCAAACACATATGATTTCCACAGGTTCTAAAGGGTTAATTTAATGCAGATAAGGCACCAAGTGTGTTTAATTACCACCTTAATCAGCCACAGAACCTGTGTAATTAATATGTGTTCGGGTTGCAAGAGAGGAGGTGGCAACCCTACTCTCATGGGCTTAATCGAGGAGGTCCAGGATAATGTTCTGGATGTCAGGAATGAAGAAGTTTAAGTCTAGTGTAATAGACCATTAAGGCCCCGTTCACACCTATGCAAATTGGTTGCGGCTTATTCGCATAACATTATAAAATACATTGATTCTAATGAGGCTGGTTCACATATGTGTGATGCATTCGTACTACGCATTGCCCATAAAACGTGTGCATTTTCTAGGCATTGCGGTGCAGCTCAGGTGCGAATTCAGGCCCATTATCTTCTATGGGCACGCATCTGATTCGCCAGATGTGTTCAGTTCTCATCAGGATTTCTCTCCCAGC
The DNA here is from genome assembly GCA_029206835.1 of Rana muscosa. Classification (NCBI taxonomy): domain Eukaryota; kingdom Metazoa; phylum Chordata; class Amphibia; order Anura; family Ranidae; genus Rana; species Rana muscosa. Next base: position 847,314,851 of record CM055121.1, read on the forward strand.
TCACTACACTTCCCCCCTTTCCCTCCCCTCCCCTTCCCCTCCCCTCTCCCAGGTCACCAAACTCACAGCTAAAATACAGATGATCCGTTGAACAGCTCTCTTATCTCTTTGCAGAGATAACAGAGCTGGAATTCGCACCGCACAAGTGTGAACCCAGCCTAAGGGTCTACTCTGACCTTTGCATTGGCATAAAAGTAGCAAAGAAAGCTCAATTCCACAATGCAGAAGAAATAAACACAACATGTGTTAAAAAAGAGCTGCCACTGTGACAGCATAAGACGCTGTCACTGTAAAATTGGTGTTTTAACCGGTTCCCGACCGGCTTGCATACATATACGGGGCAGAATGGCTCCCCTGCACGAAACCCCATATGGGGCTCCTTTAACGGCCGCAGTCGCCGCTGCCCATGTGCAATCACGTACACGAGCATCAACACAGATCCCTGTGATACATGAGCGGGTGATATGCTTTAGGGCCGTGGCTTGGGAGGAGGTGAATCTAAAATCTTTCTGATACATCTAGAAACTGGGATGGCTGTCCAGCATGTGCTTCTATTTTTTTATTTGTGTGTGTAAAAATCAAAACATGTCATTTGTTTCTAGTACCGGTAAGTAGGAACAGCGAAATGCCTCCTCTCCTACTCAGTCCTATCTCCATACAGTTAGAACACACTGAGGAAACACACATTTAACCCCTTGATTGCCCCTAGTGTTAACCCCTTCCCTACCAGTGACATTTACACAGTAATCAGTGCATTTTTAAAGCACTGATCGATGTATAAATGTCAATGGTCCCAAAAATGTGTCAAAAGTGTCCGATCTGTCCGCCGCAATGTCACAATACAGATAAAAATCGCATATCACCGCCATTACTAGAATTTTTTTTTAAAAATGCCATAAATCTTTCACATAGTTTGTAGACGCTATAACTTTTGCGCAAACCAATTAATTTACGCTTATTGCCAAAAATATGTAGAAGAATATACATATTGGCCTAAACTGATGAAGAAATTTGTTTTTTAAAAACATTTTTGGGGATATTATTTATAGCAAAAAGTAAAAAATATTGTTTTATTTTTAAATTGACACTTTTTTTGTGTATAGCGCAAAAAATTTAAATTGCAGAGGTGATCAAATAGCACCAAAAGAAGCTCTATTTGTGGGGAAAAAAAGGACGCAAATTTTGTTTGGGTACAGAATTGCAAGAATGCGCAATTACCAGTTAAAGCGATTCAGTACCAAACTGTAAAAAGTGCTCTGGTCAGGAAGGGGGTAAAACCTCCTGGGGCTGAAGTGGTTAAAGGACACAGAGTGTGCACATTGGCTCAGTGCAGGACTACAGAGTGTAGCTGTGGAGTGGAGAAAACTGCTTTTGCAGTTTTCTCCAGGTTTTGGTATAGCTGGATGGGCTCTGTATTTGGGAGATTCCATAGTGTCTTGGATGGGACGGAATCTCCAACCCTGTGTAGCACTACCCTCTCCTCTTAGGGGAAAGAAGAGGCACCCATGCCACAAGCCCGTGTCCTCTAGTTTAGAGGTCAGGCGGTGTATATGTACCTGGGTCCCGCAGCGAGTTGCCTCCTTCCACTGGTTCCCATCTCCAGAATGTAGAGACAAGTCTGTACTTTTCCCTCTTCAATAAAGTCAATGTCCAAACCACTTAACCACTTCCATACTGGGCACTTATACACCTTCCTGCCCAGACCAATTTTCAGCTTTCTGCTCTGTTGCAATTTGAATGACAATTGCGCGGTCATGCTACACTGTACCCAAACTAAATTTTTATAATTTTGTTCCCACAAATATAGCTTTCTTTTGGTGGTATTTGATCACCTCTGCGATTTTTATTTTCTGCTATTTTTTTTTAAAAAGACCGAAAATTCAGAAAAAAAAAACGTTTTTTTTTTGTTTCAGTTACAAAACTTTGTAAATAAGTAAGTTTTCTCCTGCACTGACGGGCACTGATAAGGCGGCACTGATGGGCACCAATGAGGCGGCACTGATGGGCACTGATGAGGTGGCACTGATGGGCACCGATAGGCGGCACGGATGGGCACCGATAGGCGGCACAGATGGGCACTGATAGGCGGCATGGATGGGCACTGGTAGGCGGCACGGATGGGCACAGATTGGCGGCACAGATGGGCACAGATAGGCGGCACGGATGGGCACGGATAGGCGGCATGGATAGGCGACACGGATTGGCACTGATAGGCGGCATGGACGGGCACTGATAGGTGGCACAGATGGGCATGGATGGGCACTGATAGGTGGCATGGATGGGCACTGATAGGTGGCACTGTACTGTGGCACTGTACTGTAATGGGTTGTACTAATGGATGCCAATCAGTGCCAAACAATAATGCCTGCCAATCAGTGGTGCCCATTGTGGGCACTGATTGGCATCCATTGTGGGCACTGATTGGCATCCATTAGCCATTTCTAATTGGCATCCCTGGTGGTCTAGGGTGGCATACCTTAAGATGGGCATCCCTGGTGGTCTGGTGGCATCCCTGGTGGTCCAGTGTGGGCATCCTTGGGGGGGCTGCGCTGATAATGGATCAGCACAAACCCCCCCTGTCAGAGGAGCAGCCGACCAGCTCTCCTCTACTCGCGTCTGACAGACGCGAGTGAGGAAAAGCCGATGACCGGCTTTTCCTGATTACATCGTGATCAGCCGTGATTGGACACGGCTGATCACGTGGCAAAGAGTCTCCGTCAGAGGCTCTTTACCTAGATCGGTGTTGTGGGGTGTCAGACTGACATCCCGCAACAACGATCACCGCGATGCGCACCCCCGGGGGCGCGCTGCGGCTCAATATCCTGAAGACGTCATATGACGTCCAGTCAGGATATTGAAACCACTTTGCCGCCGTCAATTTGCTATAGGGCGGGCGGCAAGTGGTTAAACTCCAACGTTGAGTTTATTTTGTATCTTTGCTTCATAGGTAAGAGAGAGTAGATGAGAGAGATAATAGTTGAACCAAAGCAAATTCAGGCACAGAACTCCCAGATTTATCACCACTCGGTCCTGAGTGGGTACAGCTCACCCGGATAGTCCCTCAATGGTCCTAGCAGCCGATGTGGAGCTCGAACTAGCAATTTAAATCCTCCAAGGACAAGTTCAGTATGTCCTCGAAGAGCAGCAGCACTCGGCAGGGTCAGTTCTGCGGAGCATAGGATCCTTCCCTCCAACAGGTCACCAGGCCTTTCCCGAGACAGCAATCTATCACTCATCTCTTGTTATGGGACCGATCCTCCCCTGGCTTCCTCTTGGTCAGAGCGGATACCCTCACCCGGGCATCCTAGGACTCCAAAGTTCTGCCTGTAGACCCAGTTGAAGGTACTGGGCCTACCCGGAACTTTGCGGTCTCGAAGGTGCCCGAGACTCTTCAGTAGGTGTACGCACCCCCCTCCTTAGGGGGCACACTCCTCCCGGTACTTGTCCCCGGGTCTCTCCATGAATAATGGTGTCTGCCTTTTTATATCCTCTCCCGGCATGCACAGCAGGCAGAACCAGCCCACTGCAGGGTAGACGAAAGAGGACATCCAATCGCGCCAATGCAACCTATGGTTCAACCCTGACCCAACACGGCAGCATCACCTGCAGGCCACAGGGAACTCTACATAGGCACACAGCAACAAAGCAGAGTCCAGCACAATTAGAAGGTCCGAGCCATACTAGTGCTCGAGTCATCCCCCTAAATTTGGAGTACCCGCTACACCTGTTTCGAGGTTTTGTAGATGACTAGCAGGGTGTGTGCTCAGCCTTTATAATGAAGGTATGGGAATACCTCGTGGCTCCCAGTTGGAGACTGCTCCACCCAACAGATAGGAGGTCTTTGCATGGGGAGTCAGGAGGACCCCATTTCTCTCCAGGAGTCAGAGGAGCTGCAGGAGGCAGCCAAAACATGATTGTCTGAAAGTGTATGAGGCTTTAGACTGATTGTATAGACAGACCAGCAGGGTTGCAAAGCTGATTTTTTCAAGCCAAAAGGCCAAAAAAATGGTATTGTTCTTTCTCCCTGCATCATATATATCATTTAATGATCCCTTTACCTTAAAAGGCTATAAGCATGTAGGCGGGGACTAAACTGGATTAAGAATTAATGGATTAAGGGAGTAAGAAGCCACACACTTTACATAAGAACAGTTTCTTTACAGTATATGTGTCATTAATATTGTACAGCATGAACAAGTATACAGTCTTTGACACAGATAATGGATTATGTTCAGTATTTACAGAGTGGAGCAGAATTGTACAGTATAGCATTTAGCAATGATGTTAGCGGAAGACAGCTTCAGCTAGCAGGGGTAGCATTTCTTAAGAAGATGTATCTAGGGAAAAATAACACCTCTCACAGACTCAGATCTCTGTTCTGAATACCTGAAAATTAGCAATAACCAAGGAGCCGACCCTGCGCTGTCCCTACTCCTCAGGAACCTTTCCCTATGCTTTGCAATCTCCCTCACAAGCAGATCTCTGTCTCTGACCATACATTGGTCGCGTGTTGGCAGGAGCAGGTGCCATGCCCTTTATTTGTAACCCCTCCTGGTGATGCAGTGGGTGGAGTTTATGCCCTTTATATATCAGCTGTGGGTGGGGCCTAGGCAATTTGGGGTATGGACACCCCTGTTCCGTAACATGTAGACCTGTGTCTGGAAGAGAGGTCAAGGACCCTATGCGGGGCTGGATTGCTAGAATGACTAGAGAACACACAGACAGGGGAAAGATGGAGGAATTTTGCCACCCCTGACCTTCGTTTAGTCGGTCCTGTGGCTTGTTTCAGGTTGGCCTTGGAGCCTAAGTGAGGAACACCTTATGTGTTAAACTGCATGTGGGAAGTGTCTGGTAGCATCCGGGAAGATGGCTGGTTGCAATGGTAATGTGTACTTTACCATGTGTTCTGCACTGTGGCTGTGTATCACGAAGAAGATGTATCTTTGAATGTGCCTCGGTTGATGGGGTAAAGCATTAAAAATAATTTTGTACTGGATATATTTTATTGCGGGTAACAAGCCTCAAGCCAGGAATATGTAAAAGGCAGGCTTCAGTCCAGGATAATGGACCTGGGCCAGCTTGGTGCAAACCACCATACAATCTAGGCCACTTACAAGCCCGCCAAAGTAACATGGGCCCCATATGAGGCTTCCCCTATATTAATGATACAGAGCCACCTACATACAGGAAAGTTAACTGCACCTGCCTACAAGCTCTTCTACCTTCTGCAGCCTTTGGTGAGTGCTAAAAGACGGTTACACACAGATCACCGTACTAACCCAGACAGAGGCGGCTCTCTAATTAGGCAAATTAGGCGATCGCCTAAGGCCTCACACTCACAGGGGCCTCGCGGCCGCCTAATTTGCCTGTGATCAATACTAATGTCGGCGCCATCGGATCTCTATCACCCCTCTCTCTTTATCACCTCCCACTCTCTCCCCCCTCTTGCATTGGCTGAATATGTCTGATGAGTGAGGAGGGTGCCCTGAAAGTGGTGCTGATCACCTGTGTGCTAGATCCGTGCATTTTCTGCAGCCATTTTTCTTGCTTGAATTATTTTTCCCCATTATGAGCATGAGTGGGGCCTCATGTCTAAGTTTTGCCTAAGGCCTCACAAAGCCTAGAGCCGCCTCTGAACCCAGATGTTGTTGGTGTGGCAATCTCCCCTACTGTTCTAATGAATTCTAACACTGGAGGGACCCTCCCGCCCCCTGCCCCGCCAGTATTCACAGATCAGTGCTTACAATCATTGGCTGGTTTTCCAGCATGTCACCTTGCCTGTCGTTAGACCAGTTTCTGTTGGAAAGACAGCTGTATACACTGACTGAAAGTCAGTCTGTTCAAGCTGAATTAGCTCATTTTCGGCCAGTGTGTACCCAGCTTAAAGCCCTGTACACACAGTCCAAACGCCATCCAACACCGGCCTGTTCAATAAAGACCATCTGACATTCGGCCGGTGTGTATGGCAGCCGGTCGGACAGACCGTCCGATAAGCATGCTAAAAAAACAGCAGCCGACCGACACCCGATCAGCTTTTTCAGCCAATGGCTGAGAGCGCTGATTGGAGTTTTCTGGTGAAGGGAGGGGGGGCTTCCCCCTGTCAGAACACAAAAGTTTAAGGGGGGAGACCGCTGTACAAACGTTGGATCAATAGTACAGCGGCTCCAACTAGAGCTGACAGTTTTTTTTTTTCTAAACAAACTAATAGTGTGCACCAGGCTTAACTCTTCTGAGTTACAAACTCAGCTGTCTCCCCACCCCCTAACTTGTATCTACTTATAAGAGGCTCCATTCTATCAAAAATATCTTTGGGCCTAAAATTTTATCAAGACCAATGGTTAATACGTTTTTCTGTCAAGTAATGTATGATAAAATCTGTTTAACTGTATGCTTATAGTAGTTTTATAGCACTGACAGATATGTCAAAGGTCTTGACGCTATACAATTCTATTATAAGCCCAAAGTCACAAACATTTTAACATGCGGAAGATATCAGGATATGTTGCCAAAAACTGTAGCAGCCAAGAATTGTTTGGCACTACATACATCATTAGGGTTCTTGGCAGAGCTTTTTTTCTCAGAGAATAGGTGCAGGAACTCCCCACCTCTTCTAAGCCACCCTTCGTTTCTGCTCCCTACCGACCTCTGAGCACCGTCTCTTGGTTAAGCCTCCTACCCACCTCTGAGTACCACCTATTTTAGAAAATACCGAACCAAGTATCATTTTGTGCTTCTAAGTGATTTGCATTGAATTTGTTCATGATAACAAGAAAGATAGTAAAATATATTCCCTGCAGTGAGCAACAATAGGCACAACCCCAGCAACAGTAGACCCCCCCCCCCCCCCAGCAATGATAAGCCTCACCCCAGCAACAATAGAGCCCCCACACAACAATAGACAAAATGGGAGGGTTTTTAGGCAGCAAAAGTTCAATGACTTTGAATAATATGTATTATTTTATTTAAGAGATTTTATTGGATGTAAACATGTGATATAATCATGACAATTACAATATGAACTCTGGTAATGAAGATTATAAGGATCTATACATAGAGGTGAAAACACAAAATTAGTTATACAACTTGACATATTACATGTATCTGTGCATAAATAAACTGACAGGTTTCAACCCCGATTGGCTGAAGAAGACCCCAATTGGGGTTGAAACGCATCAGGATTATTTATACACAGATACATGTAATATGTCAAGTTGTATAACTAATTTTGTGTTTTCACCTCTATGTATAGATCTTTATAATCTTCATTACCAGAGTTCATATTGTAATTGTCATGATTATATCACGTTTACATCCAATAAAATCTCTTAAATAAAATAATACATATTATTCATAATCATTGAACTTTTGCTGCCTAAAAACCCCACCGGGGGAACCCTCCCCTTTTGTACCAATTGGGGTGAGCAGCACTATCTACTCTCAATATGTGTCTTTCCCATTCTACACACAAAAGACTTCCCCCCCAGCAACAATAGACCCCCAGCAGCAAAAGCAGATTTCCCAGCAGCCAGCATCAACAGACCCTTCAGGAGCTGGCAACAATAGACCTCTCCCTCAACAGTAGATACCTCCCAGCAACATAAGACCCCCCACTAGCAACAATAGACCTACCCAGCAACAATAGACCTCCATGCAAACATAGATCCCCCAGCAGCAAGCATCAATAGACCCTCCAGCACACCTTGCCATTACATACATTTATTGCTGGAGGTGCCAGAACTGCGTTCCCCCACGTTCCTGCTGAAAAAAACCCTGGTTCTTGGGCACCGTACACTGAATTTTTTGTTCTAATTGATATACCAACTCAAATCAGTCTGATAGAGCTGCTTTTCTGCTCCAGTGCCTCTGATCTTCCTGCTGGCAGTGATGTAGCTGGTGATCTTGCAAAATGGGGGGGAGTTAAGTATATTAATCTCCAAACCATACTGGAATTGATCCTATGATGAGCATGGTACTGTAACAACTCTAAACTGATCATAGTGTGTATAACATGGATAAGATTTGTCATCAGCACACTCACAAGCTTGTTGTCTTCACGTGCTTTTATTTGCAACATTTTGGGACTTCATCAGGCATGTAGGGGGAGGGGGGGTGACCCGCAGGGTTAGGCCCTCGGAAGAACCTGTACAGCTGGTATGATATTAATACACACCAGTGCTGCAATATCACGCTAGATGCTTTGCGGAAACTGTGTGGTACAAAAGCACACAGGCTTGGGCCTATTTACATCCTGTTGGCTCTTGTCAATAGACACTATGGGCATGACTGAATTTTTTTCACAAACAGTCCATAAAAATCAAATAGTTGGCAGCACTGTAGGCCAGTAAGGCGGGAACTCTTATCTTACAGTCACCTTAATACAAATTCTAAAACAAGAGTCAGACATTTTATATGTTGTGAGGGGGTTAGCTCGGCAGCGGGTGTGTGTGACCCCCGGGATGGGCTCCCCACACAAAACAGGCCCAGCAAACGGAGGTTGTGGTTTTCAAAATCAAAAAGGTGCGGTTTATTTTCTATTTACAGTGACAAAACACAGCAAAGCAAAAGAAACATAACCAAAATAAATCCTGGTCAAGTTGACCTCTGACTAAACATACAGGTTTCCTAACTAACAACTGGGATCAGCCTAGTGCTGTCCTAGTCCCTAAGTCCCTGGTTTAGTAAAAGTCCAAACAAATAGCCACACAGGCTTTGCCTCACCGCACAGGGGTTCACTCTCCCTAGACAGTCCACACAGGTCTGGTTCCAGGCATGAGCTAACATCTAATGAAGCTGGGAGTTCTTATAGAGGCCTAAATGAGCTGACAAGGTTCAGCTGGTCTCCTCATCTCTGTCTGCACGACGCCCCACACTCTCCCTAGAGGTATGAGTCATCCATGAGCCCACTAGCCTTAGCTGGGCTTATACAACTCTCCACCTAGTTGTATAAGTCAGCGTAAAGCCTGAATCTGGGCGAAATATATCTACCCCCCTGGATGCAACCAGGTGACTTTACCTTCCTGCTGTCACATACCCCCCCCTCTTGTTTTAACCTCGGGGTTGGAACACCAGCAATCAGGCATTCATGTACTCGAGACAAAGCATCCACATTCCCCATTTGAACGCCAGGGCGATGCTTTACTGTGAAGTTGAATTCCTGGAGGGCCAGGAACCACCTATTCACTCTTCTATTTGTTTCCTTGTTTTGAGCCATCCACTTTAACGGAGCGTGATCCGTAACCATGTCAAAGTGCCTACCTAGCAGGTAGTACCGAAGGGAATCTAGAGCCCACTTCACCGCTAAACACTCCTTTTCAACGGTGGCGTAATTTACCTCATGGGACTTCAATTTCCTGCTGAGGTAAATGACTGGGTGCTCTTCCCCGTTCCAGACCTGGGACAATACTGCTCCTAACCCCACATCTGACGCATCACTTTGTACGACAAAGTCTTTAGAGAAGTCGGGTGAGTACAACACTGGCTGGCTACATAAGGCTTGTTTCAAGAATTGGAATGCTGCCTCAGCCTCGGGGGTCCATTTAATCATGACCGACCCTTTCCCCTTCGTCAGGTTGGTTAGGGGCACAGCCTTAGAAGCAAAGTGGGGAATGAATCGCCGATAATACCCAGCGATTCCCAGAAAGGCTCGTACCTGCTTCTTGCTGTTGGGACGTGGCCAACTCTGGATGGCCTCGACTTTGTTGAGTTGGGGTTTTATTACTCCCCTCCCAATGGTGTACCCAAGATATTTGGCCTCCTCCTGCCCAATGGTACACTTCTTGGGGTTAGCCGTAAACCCCGCTTCCCGAACAGAGTCCAGGACTGCTTGCACTTTTGGCAGATGTGAGGCCCAATCTGTGCTATGGACAATTACGTCATCCAGGTAAGCCGCAGCATACTTCCGATGGGGCCTCAGCATCTGGTCCATTTTCCGCTGGAATGTGGCCGGCGCATTCTGTAACCCGAACGGCATTCTTTTATATTGGAACGCCCCGTCTGGGGTTACAAATGCGGTTTTCTCTTTGGCCGACTTGGCCAGGGGGATTTGCCAATACCCTTTTGTGAGGTCAAGAGTCGTCATGTATCGGGCTGTTCCCAGCCGGTCGATCAACTCATCTATACGTGGCATGGGGTAGGTGTCAAATTTTGTAACTTTGTTCAACTGACGAAAATCGTTACAAAATCGCCAGCTCCCATCCGGTTTAGGCACCAACACGATGGGACTAGACCAATCACTTTGGGACTCCTCTATCACCCCTAAGTTCAGCATTTTCTGTACTTCCTCCCGTATTGCCTCCCGTCAAGCCTCTGGGATCCGATAGGGTTTTAACTTCACCCTTTCACCGGGCGGGGTAATGATGTCATGCTCTACCCCAGATGTTTGTCCCGGCAGCTCAGAGAATACCTCCTTGTTGCGAAGCACAAACTCCTTAACCTCCTGTTGTTGGGGTTGTGACAAGGTGGCTGCTATTCCAACCTCAGGAATCACGCAACCAGTTTGAGCTGGTGACCAAGTGTCTGCGACTAGGGACTCTCTATCCCTCCAGGCTTTCAACAGATTAACGTGATAGATCTGTTCGGGCTTTCGCCTTCCTGGTTGTCTGACCTTGTAATTCACTTCGCTCACTTTTTCCATTATCTCGTAGGGGCCTTGCCATTTGGCAAGGAATTTACTTTCAACCGTAGGGACAAGTACCAATATCCTATCCCCCGGGGAAAAGGTACGGGTCTTGGCTCCACGGTTGTACACTCTCTGCTGTGCCAACTGCGCTTGGGCCAAATGTTCCTTCACGATGGGCATTACCTGTGCAATTCGATCTTGCATCAGGGCGACATGCTCAATCACACTCCTGTGGGGAGAAATCTCACTTTCCCAAGTTTCCTTGGCAATATCCAACAGCCCTCTTGGGTGTCTCCCATACAGTAACTCAAAGGGGGAGAATCCCGTAGAGGATTGGGGCACCTCCCTAATAGCAAACATCAAATAAGGAAGTAAACAGTCCCAATCCTTTCCATCTCTATCCACCACTTTCTTCAACATTTGTTTTAGGGTTTTGTTGAATCTTTCAACCAGCCCATCGGTTTGGGGGTGATACACAGACGTACGCAATTGCGTCACTTTGAACAATTTACACAGCTCTTTCATAACCCGGGACATAAAGGGTGTACCTTGGTCCGTAAGCAGTTCTTTACAAATACCCACCCGGCTAAAAACAAGAGATAGCTCTTTGGCTATGGTTTTGGCCGAGGTATTTCGGAGAGGGATCGCTTCTGGATAACGGGTGGCATAGTCCATTATAACTAATATGTACTGGTGCCCCCTAGCGGACTTGATTATAGGACCTACCAAATCCATGGCGATCCTCTCAAACGGGACCTCAATGATGGGTAGAGGGACCAGCGGGCTACGGAAATGTGGCATCGGGGCCAACCTCTGACACACAGGGCAGGAGGAACAATAATTTTCTACGTCCTTCATCACCCCCGGCCAATAGAATCTCTGTAATACCCTCTCTCGGGTTTTCTCTGTCCCCAGATGACCTCCAAGAATGTGCCCATGGGCCAACTCCAACACCAACTTCCTGTAAGGTTTGGGCACCACAAGCTGCTCAACGGTTTCTTCGGCCCTTTTTGCCACCCGATACAGTAGGTCCTTCTCTACGCTGAAGTATGGGTAAGTGCAGGTATTATCTGGGTTCACTAACTCGCCATCTATTTTCACTACGTTTTCCCGTGCCTTTATTAGGGCGGGGTCTTTCAACTGTTCTGTGGCAAAGTTTTCCCTGTGAACCTCAAGATCAGAAAACTCCACAGACGGTAGGTTTTCGTCTGAGGAGGTGGGCTCCTCTCCAGTTTCTTGAGTCTCCCCTGCCAATACTGATAAGGGAAATTCCGGAGAGTCCTCACCACTCTCAGGGGAGTTCTGGCTATCACATTCCTGGTACATAGGGGCACCAGTGAGGGGCTCAGGATCATCCCACAGTTCCCAGAACTTCGGAAAATCCCTTCCCACAATGGCGTCATGCGGTAACTGAGATACTAAGCCCACTGGATGAGAGAGGGTACCTTTGGGGGTCTCGAAACACACTGTAGTCACTGGATACTCTCGGGTGTCCCCATGCACACAAATAACAGCTACCTTGCTATTCCCAGAGACCTCTGTTTTAACTAACTCAGCCTTTATCAGGGTCACAAGGCTACCTGAATCCAGCAATACCACAACATTTCTACCATTAACACACATTTTGCATAAATGTTTCTCAGTTCCTCGAATGGCAGTGCATGCGACTGTCGCACACAGCGACTGACGTCTGCCCGTCAGAAAGTCACACTGCATGGGTTCCTCCACAACCGGGCAATTGGCTGCAATATGTCCCGCTTGCCGGCAGCGGTAGCAAACGATCCTTCTTGCCGCCTCTTGAGCCGCTGATTTCCCAGGCTGTTCTCGCCAAACTTGGGGTAGAGCTCCCACCCTCTCACTCTCTCCACCCTCACCCCTTGGAATCCTCTTATCCGCCCCTGGGGATGGTCTGGTCTTAGGGTGGAAAGTCCGAGTGTCTCTGGAAGAGGCCGTCAGGTTCTCTGTAGCCAAGTATTTCTCCACACGATCCACAAGACCATCGGCCGTCTCTGGGTCTCCATGGCTTACCCACTTTTGGATGGCAGTAGGAAGAGCTCTCAAAAACCGATCCATTACAACACGTTCCACAATCTTTGGTGCGGACAAAGTCTCTGGCTGTAGCCACTTTCTGCTCAGGTGAATGAGATCATACATTTGAGACCTGGGGGGTTTTCCAAGCTGGAAAGTCCAGTTATGCACACGCTGAGCCCGGACAGCCTGGGTGACACCCAGCCTTGCCAATATTTCAGCTTTTAGCATCACATAGTCTTTTGCTTGGTTAGGCTCTAGGTTATAGTAAGCTTTCTGCGATTCACCAGTTAACAGAGGAGCCACCAGTCCAGCCCACTGCTCCTCAGGCCACTTTTCTCTTTCAGCGGTCCTTTCAAATGTGGTCAAAAATACCTCTGGATCATCCTCTCCAGTCATTTTTGTCAATAAACGACTCACCCCAAAGGACGCGGTATTAGTGGGACGGCTTTCCTCACTGGTCTGCGGACGTTGCTGCATTACTGCTTCCATCTGTTGTTGTAGTCTCTGCTCTTGCTTCTGCAACAGGTCTATGAAGCGGGCCTCAGATTGCTGCTGGGCTCGTTGCTGAGCCTCCAGACTCTGTTGCAAAGTTGCGTTTGTCTGCTGCTGGGCTGCAAGGCTCTGTTGTTGAGCTGCAAGGCTCTTTTGCAAACCTGCATTTGTCTGCTGTTGATTGGCATTTGCTAGAGCCAGCTGCTTCAGTATCTCCTCCATGCTGGCTTAAAAAAAAACTGCCACTGGTTCTCCACCAACTGTGAGGGGGTTAGCTCGGCAGCGGGTGTGTGTGACCCCCGGGATGGGCTCCCCACACAAAACAGGCCCAGCAAACGGAGGTTGTGGTTTTCAAAATCAAAAAGGTGCGGTTTATTTTCTATTTACAGTGACAAAACACAGCAAAGCAAAAGAAACATAACCAAAATAAATCCTGGTCAAGTTGACCTCTGACTAAACATACAGGTTTCCTAACTAACAACTGGGATCAGCCTAGTGCTGTCCTAGTCCCTAAGTCCCTGGTTTAGTAAAAGTCCAAACAAATAGCCACACAGGCTTTGCCTCACCGCACAGGGGTTCACTCTCCCTAGACAGTCCACACAGGTCTGGTTCCAGGCATGAGCTAACATCTAATGAAGCTGGGAGTTCTTATAGAGGCCTAAATGAGCTGACAAGGTTCAGCTGGTCTCCTCATCTCTGTCTGCACGACGCCCCACACTCTCCCTAGAGGTATGAGTCATCCATGAGCCCACTAGCCTTAGCTGGGCTTATACAACTCTCCACCTAGTTGTATAAGTCAGCGTAAAGCCTGAATCTGGGCGAAATATATCTACCCCCCTGGATGCAACCAGGTGACTTTACCTTCCTGCTGTCACAATGTGTTTTGACTTCTGGTAGGCCAGCCATTAAAAAGGTAATCACATTGTTTCCTCGTATAAAATGTGTTCAAAATACAAATAAAACATAAGGGCCATTTTATTGGTAAGAAAGTACACATTTATTGCAGCGCAGAGTAAAGTACAACATGTCTCTGTACTAATCATGGTCATAAGAATGCTACTTGCGTGCGTCCAGTGGTTTTAGGTCAGCATTCCTTCCACATTACTGACTTCCGGAAAACTGTTCCAGTTCTTATACGCTGAATTTATGTGGGTTAAATGGGAACATGCTCATGACATAGTACAAATGCTACATATGCAATGCAAACATAATACAAACAATGTATAACATTATATATTTCATAAGTAGGAATCAACTGAAGACAAATGAAGATCCTGGTAGCAGCCAGATGTGTGTGTGAAACATAACAGCCTATATCAGGGGTGTCCAAACTTCTTTCAAAGAGGGCCAGATTTGATGAAGTGAACATGCTTGAGGGCTGACCATTTTGCCTGATGTTCTTTAAGCCATTAAAATTCAGTCTAAGTGTGTTAGTTCGAGCACTAATACACTACCCAACAAGAATTCTCTTGCCTTTGTGGCTGTGTGTGGTGAAGAGATGAGCTCTGGCGTGTTATTTGGATATACTGTATTTATCGGCTTAAAACACCCACCTTAACTTTAAAAAGGAAGTTTCAGGAAGAAATCTTACATTCTAAATAAAGAACTGTGAAGCTAAATAAGGGTCAGTGCCCATCAATGCAGCCTAATCAGTGCCCATCTGCAGCCTCACAAGTGCCATGAATGCAGCACCCACCATATTGCCATGAATGCAACACCCACCATATTGCCATGAATGCAACACCCACCGTATTGCCATGAATGCAGCACCCACCGTATTGCCATGAATGCAGCACCCACCGTATTGCCATGAATGCAGCACCCACCGTATTGCCATGAATGCAGCACCCACTCTATTGCCATGAATGCACCACCCACCGTATTGCCATGAATGCACCACCCACCGTATTGCCATGAATGCAGCACCCACCGTATTGCCATAAATGCAGCACCCACCCTATTGCCATGAATGCAGCACCCACCGTATTGCCATGAATGCAGCACCCACTCCATTGCCATGAATGCAGCACCCACTCCATTGCCATGAATGCAGCACCCACTCCATTGCAATGAATGCAGCACCCACTCCATTACCATGAATGCATAACCCACTCCATTGCCATGAATGCAGCACCCACATTGCCATTAATGCAGCACCCACATTGCCAATAATGCAGCACCCACATTGACATGAATGCAGACTCACAATTGCCGTCAGTGCAGCCTGATTCATGCCCATCTGCAGCCTTGAGGAGACAGGGAGCAGGCGGGACGAGCGCCGACAGACATACAGGAGAAACTCCTGTTTTCTCGGCTGCCTCTTTAATTGAAAGTCCCGCCTCCTATGATGGACAGAACAGTTGTCCAATGGCAGCGCAGGAGACGGGACGTCCTTTTTCACAGGATGCCGTGTATATAGGAAATACTCCTGTATCTTGTACGGCACTCGTCCCGTCCCTGTCTGGGATTCGTTAGGGGCCACAAAAGATATATATGTCAAAATTACCAGGAGGGCCGTCCGAAACATGCCTGGCCTAAATGATCTGAGCTGCTAGAATGTGATTTCTGTCCACCTGCAATGGATTACTGCTTGGTTACCTTTTCTTTATGGGATTTTTGGGAGTAAGGGCCCTTTCACACCGGTGTTGTCCGTTTGAGTTAGCAGAGGATCCACAAGCAGATTCCCTGCTGAACTGGAGAAGAACTGAACAGATCAGGGTGCTACACGTACACCTAACATTTATATAGCACTTTCTGGACTTTTATATATTGTCGTAAACCAATGGAGAGACAGTAGAACAGGTCAGTTCTGTACTAATATGTGAAAAATTTACCTATCAACATAGGAATTTTACCAAGAAATTTATGAAGATCTGGCAATTTTGGCTAAATACACCTGGACTGGCTCCACCACAACTAGTCCTTCATAGATTGCTGCAGAATTAGCTCTCTCTCCTACCTGTTGGAACATATATAGAGTCATAGTCCTCATATTTTCTGGAAGAACGGTTAACACACTAAGCATTGCTATGAGCATTAGAGTTTTTTCTAGTAAAAAAAAAAGGGATGAGATAGTGGTATTTGAATAGGTTATATGATTTCTCTATCTTTCCATTTGCAGTTTATTTTTGTTTTGTTTGGTTTTGCTGTAACACCAGATATACTGAATATGTGTCACACATGCCTACTAAGGCCCCTTTCACACTGAGGCGTTTTTACCGCGTTTTTGCGCTAAAAATAGCGCTGTAATAACGCCTGAAATAATCCTGCCCCAGCATTCTCAATGTGAAAGCCCTGAGGGCTTTCACACTGAGGCGTTATGCTGGCTGGGCGTTGGAAAAAATCCTGCAAACCACTTTTTTAGAGCAACTTTAGGGCGCATAAAATAGCGCTGTAAAAACGCCTATCCCCATTGAAATGAATGGGAACTGCGGTAAAAACGCGGTAAAAACGCATAGGCATAAGCGTTATTTTAAAAAATAGCGCTAACGCGTATGCGTTTTTACCGCGTTTTTACCGCGTTCGCGCTATTTTTAGCGCAAAGGCGGTAAAAACGGGGTAAAACCGCATACGCGTTAGCGCTATTTTTACCGCGATCGCAGTAAAAACGCGGTAAAAACGCGGTAAAATCGCGGTAAAATAGAGGTACAAAATCCCATAATTTTTTAGCGTTTTTTCAACGCCTCAGTGTGAAAGGGGCCTAATAGTATGTAATTTCACCAGGATGTATACATTATGTGAGATTTTTGTACACTGTACGCAAACTATGTTACAATTTTTCTCCCTTGTTTTGGCTCATTTCTTGAAACAGAAATTACATTCTCAAAACAACATGGACAAATCTCCAAACCACTTGGCAATTGTTCACAACTGAATTGAATTTCTCATTCATTTCATCAAATTGCAAATGTCTCAGTACATGTCTCAATACATCTTTCAAATGATTAAGTACAAGTAGCCTACATTTAGCACAATTTCCAAGTGAATAGATCTTGTTGATCTAAACTGAGGCCTCGTACACACGACCGATTTTCTCGTCCAAAACAGTCAAGAAAAGTGCCGCGAGAGTTTTTTTGTCTAGAAAAACGTTCGTGTGTATGGTTTTACGACGAGAAACTTGCCGAGAATCTCGACGAGAAAATAGAGAACCTGCTCTCTATTTTCTCGTCAGGATTCCAGATTTCCTCGTCGTGTTTCTCGTCGGCCTGTTTTGTGACGAGAAAATGGTTCGTGTGTATGCTTTTACGACTCTTCCAAAAGCGCGCATGCTCACAAGCAACTATGAGACGGGAGCGCATCTTCTGGTAAAACAAGCCTTCATAATGGAGAGAGCACATTCGTCACGCTCATAAATATTTAATCGTTTAAATGTTCTGCATTGAAATCTTCGTTAGAATGTTACATTAATCAAAACGAGTGACCTTCTTTTGCTGCTGATATTCACACAGAGTTATGACTTATTTTTAACCTTTTTCATGCTGCTCTTTATAAGATTTATGTGTATTATATCGTGCAAGTTTTTAGGAATAATTTAAATGGTTTGATTTTTCAAAATGATGTTAATTCTAATTTCTCAATGTTTTGATAGCGATCTCCCATTTAATTTTGGAATCTATATTATTTAAATTTCACACCATGTTTTTGTGCTAATCATATTTAGTTATTCTTTTGGGGGGGTGATATCTGTGCCTTTTATTGTCAGTCAAATGTATCTGCTTACTCCAAAGCTTGATTTTGTTTATTTAAAAATACACATAGTCAAGTATGAACTTAAACAAAAAACACATTTATTCATGTTTATAAATTAAATAAAGAGAAGGCAGCGCTGGAGAAGCTGCTGCCATTTGTGCATCCCAGGGACCCCAGAGCACACAGCAACCCTGTGTGGACACTAAAATTGGGAGCTTGAGAAGGCCCACATTTCTGAACACAATCTGATGCTGGCCTCCCAGAGGTCAGGAACAGCAGCAGGTGAGATATATGTCCCAAGTGTGTGGTACTACAACAGGCTGCCTTCTGTCCGACCACAATGAAGCAAGGCCATCACTTCCTCTTCTTCCTGGCAACCTTCCCTGCAGCCTTTCCTGAAGCCTTTCCTGAAGCCTTTCCTGCAGCCTTTCCTGCAGCCTTCCTTCTTCGTTTGGCTGGAGGCTGGCCCACTGGAGGGGTACTCCTGTCAGGAGGAGGAGGTGGAGGTGTAGCAGAAGGGGGTGGGGCAGAAGAAGAAGGTGGAGGTGTAGCAGAAGGGGGTGGGGCAGAAGAAGAAGGTGGAGGTGTAGCAGAAGGGGGTGGGGCAGAAGAAGAAGGTGGAGGTGTAGCAGAAGGGAGTGGGGCAGAAGGTGGAGGTGTAGCAGAAGGGGGTGGGGCAGAAGGTGGAGGTGTAGCAGAAGGGGGTGGGGCAGAAGGTGGAGGTGTAGCAGAAGGGGGTGGGGCAGAAGGTGGAGGTGTAGCAGAAGGGGGTGGGGCAGAAGAGGAAGGTGGAGGTTGAGGTTGGGTCAGTTGGGCCACCTCACATATGGCGGTATTGGGTGTAATTTTCTCCATCACCCCCTTGTTGAGCAAGGTGATGAGCAGGGGCTCGCATAGGAGGCGTTGCTCCATGCTCATCACCTTGAACTTAGCCTCCACTAGGCCGGCAATGGCCTCTTCAGGGGATGTGGGCTCCTTGAGGGTGGCATGGGCCTCTTTAATAAGGGCCATTTCTGCCTCACTGGTGGTCCTGTCCCTCCTGCCTCTTTTGTGAAGCCGGATGGGAGGCACCTGGGATCTGGTGCTTCTCCTTTGCCCTGCCACCTCCTGGCTGCCACTGGGCCCTGCCACCTCCTGGCTGCCACTGGGCCCTGCCACCTCCTGGCTGCCACTGGGCCCTGCCACCTCCTGGCTGCCACTGGGCCCTGCCACCTCCTGGCTGCCACTGGGCCCTTCCTCCTCCTGCCTGACAGTTTCCAGACCCTCCTCCTGGCTGATTTCATCCTGTGTATGAAAAAGGAACATAGTTTAATATGTTGGTTTAATCTTTGCATCAAACTTTGCAATCCTGATGGAAGCAATTAGAATGTAAATGCATAAATCTTTGCTTTAAATTTACCACTACATCAGCTTGACTATTTACCACACAATTAAGTGCAGAATAATGTCTACAGATCCTGATTTCACTTGTGGAATACAAAATAATGTATGTTTCTCATCCTGACATATTTGGGAAACATTAATTTTATCCCAATACATTTTCAGTTAATACTATACCTGGCTCCAGATGGACAAATCAGGATCATCCAGGATGGCTGCCTCCTCTTGCTCCAGAGAAGGCTCAGGTTGGCTGCAGGGAAGTCTGGGGGGAAGAGTGGAGAGTGATGGCCTTGTCTCAATGTGGTCATCCAGGAAGGACATCCTGTTGTAGTACCACAAAATCGGGACATAAACATCATCTGCTGCTGCTCCTGACCTCTGAGAAGCCAGCACCTTAGAGCGTTCAGTCCTGTAGGTACCTCTCAAGCTCCCAATTTTAGTGTCCACTTGTTTTGCTGTGGCTGTGGGCACCTTGGTATGCACAAATGGGAGCAGCTTCTCCAGCGCTGCTTTTCTCACCCCTTTTTTTTTATGGATGGGGTTTTTCGTCTCCCACAGAGCCAGCAGCTCCCTTACCCGGTCAATAAATTCCGCCAGGAACTCTTTGTCGCTAATAAAGACATTCATATTGTATCTGCAAGTAAAATAAATTATATTTAAATAATGTGAGGCAAACAGTCTAACCTCCTTCACATCCTAGTCACCATATATATCCTCCAACAATCTCAAGACAGTATAGGCCAACAATTTTTACAAGTCACAAAATCACATACCTTCGTTCGCACGTCCGTCACTTGAACTCCTCTCTCCGCACACCGAACGTACTATAGTCACATGTGTGTTTGCTATATACACTCCACGCATGCGTCAAAATTCGAACACGTCGCTCCACACACGTCGCCCGCCCATGACGTTCTAACTTACATCTTTTCCCCGCCCCTTCTCTTTCGGCGCGCAGACAGATATGGCGGAGTTACAGCAGGTGTCTGATAATTCCGCAACTAGCGAGGAGACAAGCCCGGAGACCGAGGACACGTCATGATCAAGGAGGAGATTCAAGGCATCGAATATGTCTTTGGCGGAGATGGCGGAGATGGTGGACATCTTGGTCAAGGCTGATTATGATGCCAAGCATGGGCCGTATAGCAAACCAAATAGAAGGAAGGCCAAAATCCTCACTAAAGTTGTGAAGAGTCTGAGGGCGAAGTTCGGGGTGAAACGCTCAAATGAGCAGCTCAGAAAGAGGTGGTCAGACCTCAAACTGAGGGAGCCAGACCAGTTGAGGATCATAAAGAGGATGCTCGCTAAAAGTAAGTAAAATGACGACGTTTCTGCTATTAATATTTTTAGAAACTGACATGTTTATTTTTTTTTATCATATTGGACTCCCTTCCAAAATGTAATATTTTGAACTAGGTTGGGCACAGTAATCGTTCGTTACGTTACCGACACTTCGTTCGGCCACTATCAGCGGTTTTGGCTTATTTAAGAGCCACAAAAGTAATTAGACATCTGCCATTTTTGATCAAGTATTGTGGATAATTTTTTAGTCTAGATGATGTGTTTGTAAAGAGAATGAAATGCAAACTTTTATCAGTGTAAAGGAGAGGACACTCAGCAGCTGCTTCCACATCTGTACTTTGGAGCACTATAGTGTGGGCCACCAGACCCGCCTTTTTTGGGTGTCCCACACAGGTGCATCAGAGTTTTTTTGTGGTGCCTCCATGTCCAAAAAATTACATCCAAATGTGAATACTAAACATATTTGGGGTCATAAATAATGCATTCTTCTTTAAATTCCGCACAAACACACACTTGTACCCCACTTCCAAACAATTTATCCTGTTTTTAGTTTAACAAGGAGATTTACAGTGTGATAAATAGACCTTTGGTTTTATTCTCATAGGGGAGAGAAGACTGGGAGGAGGACACTCCAGGGAGCACATGCACCCCACAACTTCCAAACAACACCAAACTCCCAAAGACCCACAACCGAAAGATGTGCAGGAAGTTGAGGTGGAGGAAGGAGAAGTGCAGGAAGGAGAGGTGGATGACGTTGTGGATCTGGTCACCACAACAGGTCAGTATCTGACACCACAGCTTAAGGTAAGCGAGGTAGGCCTGCAGAGTTTTATTAATTTTTTTGTTTTTGGTTTTTAGGGGATGTAAATGTTGTGAAGGATAGCACACGGTTCTCTGCTGACAGTGCCCTCCGCCTCATCCAGCAAGTGATGGAATGTAGCACGGAACTGGACCTAATTAAACAAATAATCCATGTGATGGAACAAACATTTAAAGACATTCTCGATGTTTTGGGGAGAATTCAATAAGCCATCCAAACACATTTGTTTTTACATGTTTGTTTTTATATTTTTTTCAAATTTTTTGAGTAACAAACCAGCCAAAAATTGAATATGCACACAGTGTGTGAACTTGTGCTATCTGCCATCAGGGGATATCCATGTACGTCTTTTGTGGGTGCAACCCCTTCCTCGTATCAAAAGTCGGTGAACTGAGGAAGGGGATGCACCCCCAAAACACGTCCATTGATCACCCCTGATGGCAGATAGCACATGTTGACAATAGGGATCAGGATTGTAAACTTCCTATATGAAAAAAATTAAAAATGTGTGCATATTCAATTTTTGGCTGGGCAAGGGGTGGCAGGACCCCATATTAGGACGGGCACATAGAGACATAGTTTGTGTAAGTGAATGTCTCCGATTGCTCAGAGGTATCCAATGTTGTAATTTTTGTAATGCAAGTGATATTTTTGTATTTTCATAAGCCAAAAATTGCCGGGTTGTGGCCAGGCCAACCCCAAAGTAAAAAAATAAAATAAAAAATGAAGAGAATGTGCACAGAGTAAAATATTTGACCACAAACAACGTGTAGCTTCTTTTTATAATACTCTCTAAGCTTATTTGGTTCTTTTGTAAGGTAACATAGTGAAATGGTTGTTATTTACTTAAGTAATAACACTTGCCACTACAAATGCACAGACAAACTAGGAGACAGGAAAGAACAAATAATTAAAGGTTTAAACAAGATTTTTATTGGGATACTTAGACATAGGCTGGCATAGGAATTGCCCCCCTACCTGTGAAATACTCCATGTATTTGTCCCGAACCACACAGGCATTTTGGGGGGGCAAGCCAAGACGGGCAGATTCCAGGCCCGGAAGGGGATTTGCAGGGGAAAGTCAAGCCTCTGGCAAAACTGAGGCCATATAGGAATTTGATTTTTGGCTCAGAAAGTTGTGTAGCACACAGCAGCATAACACTACATAGTTTATTTTGTAGTCCGCCAAGTGGATGGAAGTCATAAAAAGGCGGAACCGGCTGGCCATTATGCCGAAGGCATTTTCAACGACTCTTCGGGCCCTGGCCAGCCGGTAATTGAACACACTCTTCTCTGGGGTCAGGGTCCTCTGTGGAAATGGCCTCATAAGATGCCGTCCGAGTCCGAAGGCTTCATCAGCCAAGAAAACAAAGGGGAGTCCTTCAATATTCCCTGCATCCGGTGGCAATGCAAGGTCGTCACTCTGGAGACGGAGGGCAAACTCCGTCTGGATGAAGGATCCCCCATCGGACATCCGGCCATTCTTCCCTACATCAACATAGAGGAATTCATACCGTGCTGACACCACCGCCATCAGCACAATGCTATGAAACCCCTTGTAGTTGTAGTAGTAGGACCCAGAATGGGGTGGCGGCACGATGCGGACGTGCTTCCCGTCTATGGCACCACCGCAGTTGGGGAAGTCCCACCGCGTGGCAAACTCCGATGCCACAGTCTGCCATTCCTGTGGCATGGAAGGAAGCTGTGGAGTGAAACAAGATGAAATAATATTAGAAAAACAAAGTCATACATTACAAGGAAATTCTATCCCAAAAAATTAGAGACCAACATCAATCTAATTATACGTTTATTAAGGTGTGTAAAAAAAGTATAATGGAAGGCTCATTTATCATATTCATCACCCCCTCTGATGGGCCATTACTAAATTATTTTTGGGGGGGGGGGAGATGTGTTTGGCCACAGGATAGCATTGCAGTGGCGGTGCGTCCAGAGTGGGCGCTGGAGCACTGTCCCCTCTCTCCTGTGCCCATCACTCAGAACAATACATAGGTTCATGCGTTGCATGAACCTATGTATTGTCTATGCCGCACACTATTCAGGTGGATGGCCTCTTGTAAAGCGACCGACATATGAATCATTGCGGCATTTAGGGGGTTAAAATTGCAGAGCAGAAACAGATATTAAAATAGTCTTGCAAATTACAACCTGAGGGATGTAATTGGCTTCCTCAAAGAAAAATCGGGGACGCAAGGAGGGGGGCATTCCTTGTGTAAACACTGACAGGCTGCTCTGCCAATCATGTTCACCAAGTCTGTTTAATGGTAACATGATTGGCTGATGCAACATGAAGGGAAGGAGAAGACATCAAGGACAGAAGAAGGATGGCGCTGACCACAAGAAGGTAAGTGCAGGGCTGGGGGGAAACTGGCTGCATTAGAGGGGACTAAATGGCTGTATTTGAGGGAACAAAATGGCTGCATTGGAGGGGACAACTGGGGGCGTTTATTAGGCAACAGAGCAAAAAAGGAGGAAGTTTATTTCCTAAATTGGGGTTTGAACCCCCCAACATTTGGAGCAACAGGCGCCCCTGCTGGAAAAGTTAGTGAAGGGAAATATTTAGGGAGGAGAAAAAAGGGGCAATCTAAAGCTTCCAACATGCATGGGGACAAAGGGGACATTCTCAGCATATTACAATCATGGTAATTAGGGAAGGATGAAAGAAATACAATACATTAGCATACATGTAATACCTAAAATGTGATGTTAAGGGAGAAAACTTACCCTAATATAGTCCTCCTGCAGGACTTGGATGATGGCAGAACAGGTGTCTGGGATTATGAGGCCCAGAGCCTGGGGGGAGATGCCTGTGGTGAACTTCAAGTCCTGAAGACTTCTCCCTGTCGCCAGGTAACGCAACGTGGCGATGAGCCTCTGCTCAGCACTGATGGCTTCCCGCATAACGGTGTCCTTCCTGGTAATATAGGGGGACACCAAAGCCAACAGTTCCTGAAAAACGGGGTCAGACATCCTCAGAAAATTCCTGTAGTCCTCAGGATTATTCTCGACGATCTCCCGCAGCAGAGGCATGTGGCAGAATTGGTCCCGCTGGAGCAACCAATTCTTGGTCCATGAACTCCTCCTCACACCATTCATGGACTGGTCTTGGTCCAAAACAAGCAGACCAACACCAAGCGCACGCACAGCACGAACTCGACGACGAGAACGTCCAGGCGACATGGCTAGGAAACGGTCGTCTAATCAGAACGTACAGAACAGAACGCACTTTAGAACAGCAAGGCGTATGAATAACGAACTGAAAATCAGAAACGAACAGGCAAGAACGCACTGTAAAACAGATACGACCTGCCTAGACGCCCTGAAAGTCAAGATACGAACCCACAAGCACAAACTGAACGGCAGAAAACGATCTGAAAAGTACGAAGACTGAAAAGCTCGAATCGTCTCTTCCCAAACTTTTACTTCACACGCGGTAACACGAGATCAGCAAAAGCAGCCCAAGGGGTGGCGCCAAGAAAAAAGATCTTCCCCTTTATAGTGCCGTCGTACGTGCTGGACGTGAGCGCAGAGAACAACGAGGAAATTGGGAAATGACAGTGTGTACGCATAGAAAGCTTGACGAGAAAATCGACAAGCTTAACAAGAATCTCGTCGAAAAAAACGACGTGTTTTTTACGACGAGAAAATCGGTCGTGTGTACGAGGCCTGATTGTCAATTCTCAGTCTAATGGTTGTTCTCTCCAAAATGTGACAGCGTCATTTCATTGTTTAAGTCATCACATGCACCATAGTCTGTTCAATTGTCAAAATTATTCAGGAACATAATACCACAAATACCATATATGAATCTCTTGGAACATTTGAGAAACTGATTACAGCAATTGACAGTCAGGTGCAACTAGAACTTGACTAACGAAGGAGGAGTTGGAGTTGATCTCAGATGACCAATCAAACAGTATGTTTAGTTACCTGACAGGTGCTGTCCATGATTGTGAATGCTGCTAAAAGTGGATATATAGAGCTTGACCATGCAGGACCAGTACAATTTCTGAACATGGAGGCACCTGGCCAAGTAAATGAACAAGGGCAACTGCCTGCTTGAGGAAGAGGAAGCAGAAGAGGAGGAGGAGTAAGGGTGCGTGGTGGTGGAATAGGGGGAAGAGGCCGAGGAGCACGAAGACACCATGCTGTCCCTGATGAAATTCGGGTCACAATTATAGACCATGTCATTACACATGGCCTCACAATGGCGGAGGCAGGTCGATGAGTGCAGCCTAATGTGCCTCACTCTACAGTCTCCTCTATCATCCAAACCTTTGGCAGGGAAAACAGGTATGTAGTCAGTCAATGATGGAATTATATAATGTATAGGACAGGACACTGTGCATAGAGCAACAAATATGTTTATTTACTCATGTATGTATTCATTTAGTGTGTGTGTGTGTGATAGACCTACAGTATTACAGTATCTTACCTCAGTGGGATGTTACGTATGATACTAACAATGACAAGAAAAATATTGTAGAAAATAAACTATGTAATAGTATGGAATCGTTTATTTTCTACAATATTGATGATACAGTTTACAGTAGTATTCCAGTCACTGTGCAGTGATGCATTAGAATTGTGGTAAAGTTACTGTAAGTAAAACAACAATAAGATTACATTGGTAACTCATTCTGTACGGAATACATAAGGTATAAATTACGAATAGAGTGTTGTCCTTTGAATTCTATGTTTAGGATTGGACGACAACCTGGCACGGGTGGCCCGAGGAAACTTCTCAATGAACAACAAGAACAAGAGATCTGTAACATGGTGTTTGCAAATAATGCCATCACATTGAGACAGATCCGCACTGCAATCCTACAAGACAATGCCATATTCCAAAATGTCAAGTCTATAAGCATCTCCACAATAGCCCGCATATTGAAAAAGCATCAGATGACAATGAAGCAAATTTACAGGGTACCATTTGAGAGGAACTCTGACAGAGTGAAAGAGCTGCAGTACCAGTATGTACATGTAAGTCAGTCACTGGTTGTCCATCAAGATAACCTTTTTACAATTACCGTAAGCAGTGGTTACCAAAATGTATTGGTTTCAGTACCCACTTTACCTGATTTCTGAATCCAGGTAATCCAGGTATGAAAGTATTTGATTTATGTATCTGATTTATAAACATTTTTCCTAAAAACTTCAGCTTGCTGTATGATGCAATTATCATTATAATCCTTATTTTGAAGAATATAACATACAATACAGTAAGAAAAAGGGTCAAAGAGCTGCAATTACAGTAGTGCCTCCCATGTAAATCTAGCTAATACTGTGGGTTTTACTGTAACATTTCAGTAAGTGTAGTCGTTGATAATTTTTCCCCTCCCCTTTCTGTCAAATACCCCCTGTAGTACCTCAGCATAGGGTACATGTACCCCAGGTTTGGAACCACTGGAATACTGGCCAGTAGTATATTGAACTTATGTAGAACATAGAGAACTTATGTAGAACATAGAACATTCCTATGTAACTGTCCGTAACTGTAGTGTATGACTCTTCTGTATGACTGATTTGATGTTTTCTTTTTTTATTTTATTGTAGAGAATAATGGCATTGGAAGGAAACAAGACCTCTCACATACTCGTGTATGTGGATGAGGCTGGCTTCAACCTGGCCAAGGGCCGAAGATGTGGACGTATTATTATTAGCCATCGGGCCACGGTGGATGTCCCAGGCCAGCGGGGGGGGGCAATATAACTATGTGTGCTGCCATTTCTGAGAATGGTGTGGCCACTCACATCCTCAGTCTTGGCCCATACAATACACAGAAGCTCCTCATCTTCTTGGACCGCCTTCATTTGGATTTGATCCCTGAAAATGAGAGAGGTCTCATAGGGCCTCACCTACCACAATATATAATTGTATGGGACAATGTGAATTTCCACCGTAGCCCGCTTATCTAGGCCTGGTTCAATGCTCATCCAAGGATGGATATGGTGTTCCTACCACCTTTCTCTCCTTTCCTCAATCCTATTAAAGAGTTTTTCTCTGCTTGGAGGTGGAGAGTGTATGAGCATCAGGCTCAAGATCAGAGGTCCCTGCTCCATGCAATGGACGCTGCCTGTGAGGATATTACAGGAGATCAGTGTAGGGGATGGTTGCGACATGCACGCCATTTCTTCCCTCGTTGCATCGCAAGGGAGGATATATGCTGTGATGTTGACGAGAATCTGTGGCCAGACAGACAGCAGCGTATGGATGGGCAGGAGGGTGAGGATGGTGGCCAGTGAAGAGATGTTACAGTAGTTGTGAAACTCCAGCTTTATTTACAGCATTGTAGGCTAAATGTAATTTTCCTTGTTTTTTGTTTGTGTGTTTATATTTCCGTATATTATGCTGTATACATTTTCTTTTTACTCTGATGTATGGAAGTTACTTTGTGTGTGAATGATAATGGTTACAATACTGTAAAGTAATTTTTCCTTGGCAGTATGAGTGAAATGTGTGATGTCAAACCTTGGAGCCTACTCTTACCCTAAAATCTTTTTACAATTGTATTCAGTTAGCTAGACAAAAACTGTACAGTAACCATTGTCAATGAAGGACTGGGCTAAGACTGAAAGGTGGACATGAGAGATATTTCAATGGTCCTCTGCCATAGAGACAAAACATCTAAACATTTAGACTTGCAGTGCTTACACAATGCAAAAGGGACGAAGCATTTTGGGTGCACTGACTATTTGAATATGAAAGAAATTTATTTTTGACACATGAGTGAGCTGTTTTTGGAAAGATATGAGCTTTTGAAGGTGAACCATGGTGTTGTGCCGAACCATCCAGGTTATTTTGACAAAAGCACCAAGAGAGTTGAGAATGTCTGGTCTGTTTCAAGAAATGAGCCAAAGCAATTGAGAAGAATCTTTGCCATTTTGGGGGCACTGACTCTTTATATGGGAAAGGAATATGGTTTTGAAGCATGAGTGAACAGTTTTGGGAGAGATATGAGCTTTTGCACGTGAGTTATAGTGTTGTGCTGAACTGTAATGCCGCGTACACACAATCATTTTTCCCGTTGGGAAAAATGAAATTTTTTCCTTTGGACGAGAAAAACGATCGTCTGTGGGCTTTTTGTCATTTTTCCCGACGGGAAAAACGGCTTTAATCACGACGAGAAAAATTAGAACATGCTCTAATTTTTCTCGTCCTGATTCCCGTCGTTTTTTTCCGCCGCAGTTTTCCCATAGGGAAACACTGCCGGGGAGCCCACACACGGTCGTTTTTTTTCGACCAAAAAAAATATGTCATTTAAAACGGCTGTGTGCGGGGGGAACAAGCTGTTCCTAGTTTTTATCGTCGATTTTCTCAACGGTGTTTTCACAGTCGAAAAAATTGATCGTGTGTACGCGGCATAAGACTGTTTTACCAAATGATCTTAGAGTTTTGAGAATGTCATTTCTGTTTCAAGAAATGAGCCAAAACAATGGAGAAAAACTGTAATAAAAACAAGTACTTGATTTAAAAAAAAAAAAAAGTAATTGGAAGCAGAAGAACTACTGCAACTAGCGTATAACATTAACCTTACGTATATACAGTATATATATATATATATATATATATATATATATATATATATATACACATACCAGTATGAAAATAATACAAGCTTTATGTAAAAAAGATTGATAACAGTACATACATTCAATGTACAAACATATCAGCAAAGGGCCCGATAGGAGTCCTAGTGCCATTGTGCACATATACCCGGTATATATAGATACTTATAGAGATACCTTCAGATGAATTTTGCAGCAAAGTCTCATTGCAGGGGCACCTGAGGAATATGTAGCATCTGTCTTTGTATCGGAGACCTGAACACAAGATCTGCAGTGCTTAGGAGACCTTCCAGGTATTATCCAACGAGTCTAGAATTATCTGGCAATGTGCATATGAGATAGTAATAGGGCAGTAATAGGGCAGAGATACTCTGATACGCTATGAGCAGCCGCAGATAAACTATTAGAATATAGAAATGCTTGCATAATCATCTCTTCTAATATGGTATTAGTAGCATGGACCAAGACATGTGGCTGAGACCTTCTCTTTCTTCACTTTCTCCTTCCAGGATTTTTTTCCAACAACCCCAGAGTCAGGAAGTGACATACATACCTTTACTTCACAGTGTAATATTAGCAGCTGACAATAGAGGACAGCAGATCCCTACACAGGTATTAGCCTTTTTGTAATTCACTTTGTCTGGGACACTCGCAAATTCTAATCATCTGTCCCATTAAGTCCTTGTCCCTGGCTGGGTCCTGAAAAACAGGATTGATCACGGATCACGGACAGACAGCACCGTGGGTCCCGCCCATGTGTGCCAAGCATATTTGAGCACAGGTGTATCACATCAGAGCTCAAAAATGCTGCTGAGCATTGTGAGTGGGGTCACTGTGCCCACAAGTGACAGGGAAGAACATGCTGGTTACCTCCTCCTCCAGCCGTTGATTTCTTCAGGTGGCGCTCTCATTGGGAAATTACTGAGAACATGCAGACCCGAGGCTGTGGGGGTAGCATTTTCATTGGGAGGGACTCGTGAAGGGGGTGTGGCCGTGCAATGATTGTGCCTTCTGCTCAGTGTGGGTGTGAGGCTACAGAGAAAGTGGACAACTTGGACTTGTGGACAACTTGGATATTGTTTTAAAATAAGATGTTGAGATCTCTCAATATAACCAATTAACACTTTTACTTCCTTTACTGTGAAAAAAACCTGGTGCATACTGTACTATCAGAAAATAATACTCTCCCACAATCTGTCATCTACCATATCATCTCCACCCTGCACACAGTCATCTCCATATTCTGTACACAGCGTCATCTCCATTCTGGAAGGTTCACACTTGGCATCTTTGCCCCCTCGACCTGCATTGTATATTCCCTATTTAACATTACCACATTCTGTACTATGTAAGTCATCTCAGACTCTATTAAACCACACCCCTTTTAAGCCACACCCAATTGTAAGCGTAATTCAAATCACACCCGCATTTTTAGTTCTCCTGCTTCTTGTAGAGCCACGCCCATAACAAATGAATGCCCCATCCATAATTAAAGCAATGCCCCACCTGCAGTGGCTTTCTGGCACACACAGAAAAACAGGTGTCCCTAAAAACTTTTTTGAAATGTTGCCATCTATGCAACAATCAGATTGGAATAGGTATGGTCAACAATTTCTGCAAATCAAACTGTATTGCTTTGCACTATATTGTCAGCCATTGAAACATGCCTACAGAAGGGCATGATAGAGGAAGATACAGGACCCGGCTGTTTTTTCTGGGAAGGATGCCTTGATCACAGGGCTAAGCAAAATGATAAATCTTTTGGCAGGTAAATAGGTTTTTTTATATGCATTTTAGATGCCTAACTGGAGTTCAGCTTTAAAGGGGAGTTCCACCCTTTTTTTATGTTTATTAAAAGTCAGCAGCTACAAAAAGTGTAGCTGCTGGCTTTTAATAAACATACACTTACCTGTTCCACTGTCCAGCGCCGCGCCGCCTGGAGCTCCGCTCCTCTCCCCCCCTTCTCCGCCGGCGCTTCCATTCATTGTGTGGGCACCCAGCCGTGACAGCTTTCGGCTTCACGGCCGGGCACTCACTGCGCATGCGCGAACGGCGCAGCGCTCTCTGAA
This sequence comes from Rana muscosa, assembly GCA_029206835.1. Lineage (NCBI taxonomy): Eukaryota > Metazoa > Chordata > Amphibia > Anura > Ranidae > Rana > Rana muscosa. Next base: position 847,345,841 of record CM055121.1, read on the forward strand.
TGGACTGGCGATCGCCTGGGACCTGTCACGTCCCAGGTGATCGCCTACAGGGAGGGGCCGCCACAAGGCGATATGACGTATCGCCTAGGCGAGCCCAGGGCGGAAGGAGGAAGTGGGACAGGAAGTCCCACTCCTACTGAAGCCCCCACTCCCCCCCCCAACAAAATACATGCCTAATGTGGCATGTAAGGGGGCGAGGAGTGGATAAAGCGGAAGTTCAAAATTTGGGTGGAACTCCGCTTTAACATATTTGGTATCAATAGACATATGAAAGCTGATAGGTAATATGTTACCATGACTTTCTTGTGGACTCTTTTGGTAAGAACTAACTGTTACAATTACCGAGTCTGTTTATTCCTACATTGGTGTCTGAGGCCTCGTACACACGACCGATTTTCTCGGCAAGAACCAGCAAGAAACTTGCTGGCAGAGAGGTCTTGCCGAGTAAATCGGTCGTGTGTACGCTGCTATCGGGTTTCTCGTCGAGAAAACCGACAAGAAACCTCGACGAGAAAATAGAGAACCTGCTCTCTATTTTCTCGTCGAGATTCTCCTCGGCATGTTTCTCGACGAGAAAAGTGAGTGTGTGTACACTTACCTGTCCGCCCGGAAGCCCGCGCATGTTTGAAATGAATTTGACGCATGCGCGGTAGCTTCCTAGGCATACGTAGGGTATACCAAGATGGCGGCGACGGCATCGAATGTGACGAGCGCATGCTCGACGTAGTCGATGACGTCACCGCGTACACTCCTTTCAAAGAACCGCGGGTTCTTTGAAACGAGCGTGTATACACTCGGCCGGGACAAGTTTCTTGTCCAAGAATCTCGTCGAAAAAAACGACATGTTTTTTTCAACGAGAATCTCGGCCGTGTGTACGAGGCCCGACTCCTATTGTTTTAACAGCAATATTTTATCAATGGCATTTCTGATAATATGAAAAAAAAATCATAGTGGAAGCCCCCTTTTCAATTGCGATCAGGAGGTATAGGGATTTATGGGCGGGGAATAATTCTAAGTAATTGGTGACCCTACTTTATAATATGTGGGTACTGCAGTGATGATTTTTATTGTTTTTGATTTACCATAACTAGGATTGCCACCTTTTCTTTGAGCCAAACCCGAACACTTTAGCGGCCTGGGACACCTTTGGGTGCCCCAAGGAGATTAGTAATGCGGTGCACATAGCAAGCCACAGCGAACACCTGGTGTAGCCAAATTGCTCTTGCTGACATCATCGCACTGCCCCCCCAGTGATGCAGAATCTGCCCCCAGACAGCCGCCTGCAGCTCCCGGGTGGCAACAGATTTGTGTGCGACAATCTTCGCTACTCGGGGAGCCACAGCCCGGTCTGAATAATGTGTTCGGGTTTCAGTCCTCCTGAAACCTGGACACTAGATTCAAAACCCGGACTGTCTGGGTGAATCCCGGACAGGTGGCAACCCTAACCATAACCCTTTTAATTGCTGGTTTGCTGACCTGGGAACTTGTGCAAGGTTAAAGATTATTCATGCAAAGTGCAGTAATTACTGGGACATGAGAACAAGCAATTCTACACAGAACACTGAATGTTTATGAACATAATAGGATAGTCAATAAAAATGTATATCATACAAGAAAAAAGTCCATTCAGCAGCCATTCTAATCTTGGTGTCTTTTTCCATGTCATGTTTCCTTCACATAAACCACATGCATGCTTCTTCTATTAATAAACCCTTGACTAATACATGGAGTGAATCAGCAATGTATACTGGCATTCCTGCTTTACCCACTATATGGGCAGTTAGAACTTTAAATGACAACTTTTATTTTAGTAACTAAGCTATGTTAAACTGTAGCTGCCTATTTTAATTAGTAAAATGCATATTCAACAGCAAATTATGTAGCTACAGGCTTTCCATAATAATATCATTACGAATCTGATACCAAAAATAACATAGGCCCATCCCTCAAAACTGAGCGGAGGAATATATGGCTGCTCCAAAGGCCTTATTTGTTTCACAGTGTCCTGGGGCACTCTTTTACCAAGGGCATCACTGCTTTATGCAAGTCCCATGCGGTGTGCACAATGTACCCGGGAGAGCTCTAGGGAAATGCACAGGTTCTTGATATGTAACATTACCAGAAGTGACCAATAGGAATCTAAATGCAGTTCATTGAAATATTGTAGGTAATGCAGTTTACAGTTATTCACTGCCTTAAAAAAAAAAAAATTGCTTTGTTTTTAAAACAGCAGGAAAGGGTTGAAGCCTCTGTCAGATGTGTTGATTGCCATTGGCATCCTTTAACAGGTAAGCCAATTGCATCCTTATTTCCACACACTTCCTGCCTGGACAGGAAGTGATGGGAAGTCTCTCCAATGGAGACATGGACAAAAACAAAATCTCATATTTAGCAGTGTGAGGAATGGTTGGACCTTATGCCAGTGTTTTTATTGTCATCTGTGACACCTGCACACAGCTTTTCTTGTGTGGGCTCCACAGGGATAGAACGTGAGTAGGGTCAGCGACAGAAATAAAAATGGACAGAAATGTTAACTCTCCCCTATTGTTTGCAAAATAAAAAAGTTTGGCTGGACTGATTTATAAAAGAAGCAGAACAAACATGGGCCACCATGGACATCTATTTGTACTGTAAACCGCACCTAAAGCAGCGTATAGTCTGGTAATTCCACTATAGCAGAGGATCATCAGTAGCCTTAGCATATAAGAACTGTTTTGTAGCCCCCCACCCCCACATTCAGATTTTTGGCTGTGGTATCAGTGTACCCCATGCGACTCCTACAGTTCTGACATTCGTCAGCGCACCACAATGGACAGTAGTGCATTACTGTGCCTTGTGATTTGCTGCCACACATGTGTGTTGTGGAGTTGGATTGGGGTGCCATTCCAAGTGATGACACTGCAGTGTACCTAGGCATGTAATGCAGCACAATGGCATGAATAGGCTCTAAGGTAGAGGTGGTCAACCTTTTGAAGAGTGAGGGCCACTTGGGTAATTTGGTAACTGGCCGCAGGCCACAATGAACTATGGGGTTTTACTGCCCCCAAACTGCAAATGTAAACAATTCCTTACTGTCCCGAGCCCCCTATAATGCTGCTTTCACACACACACCTCGGGTGCAGCACAGTGCACCTGTGGCTTTCCTGCAGGTTAGCTACGACTTGCTATAGACTTCAAATGCATCTTGCGAGTGTGGTGCACTTTTTGAAAATGCACCAAACTCGCAGGATATAATAGAAGTCTATGGCTCAGTGCAGTTAACCCCCAGCAAAGATGGAGGTGCAGTGTGCTGCACCTGCGAATTAGTGTGAAAGCAACATAATAACCCTTTTTATAAGTGCTAATATGGCCATTGCAAAACTGTAGTGGTTGTGATGTTTAATACACTGACCTTTTCCTCTTCCAGCTTCTGCTGGCATTACTCTTCAGGCTGCTAGAAAGGTCGGCATTCACTTGGTGTCACTCCGCCTGGGACAGGAGCCAGTGCTACAGAAGAAGCATCAGCTTATTCAGCTCCTGCTCCCTCCACTGCTGGCACCAGCTTCATTCACTCTGATGCTCTGGGGTGGCGGGTCAGCAACACATTGATTGCTGATCCACCATCCCAGAGGATGGGCTTGCGATTCCCTGGTTTGAGGTGTAGCGATACCTTCAACTAAGAGGGCCGCAGATTTAGTTTGGGCATTGAAGACAGCTCAGCTCCGCCAACCCCCGGCAATTTACTCGACCCCCTACTGGCACAGTTAGTTATGGCAGCAATATAATTCTTATGCTATATGATTATACTCAGACACCAAGGCAATAATGAAAGGGGTATCTAATTTACTTTAGACTTGTGGTAAAAAGGTTAACAGTGGTAACAGTTTACAGGTAATAAGTTGCAGAACCTTGCAGCAATAAACACACTATGCATTAAATGAACAGTAAAGGTGTGCCGCGTGGGCGACCGTTAACTAGGCGCCCTGTGGCGCAGTAACTAAATGAACTAACTAGCTGGCCAGGCCTGGCTCAGATATCTAAAACTCAGTCTATAGGGGATGATGGTTTCTTTACCGGCAAGTCTTTAAAGGTGGTGCACATAATAGAATAACATTTGTAATCCAGTGGGACGATTGTAATAGAATAAACACTTTACTGAAGAACCTCTGAGTTCAGCTCTGATATGGATCTCCAGTGAGAGTATCAGATATAAACTTGTGGGCCACGGCAGTCTATAGGCACATCAGCAATAATCAGTATATGGTCTGAGCATACGCTCGCTCACCCCTCCGGACGCGATCCCAGTCCGGGAACTTCCACCGACTGTGTCCTCACACACGGGTCCCCGATCCAACCAAGGCTGTAGATAAGCGAAGTCAGATGCCACCCAGGCTCACAGTGGGGTGGAAGGCTCTTTGGTGCTGCGCAAGGCCTCAGGCTTCAGACCTTGCACTCCGGCACATCCGCACAGGAGGATCAGTCACTGAAGTCTCGTGTCCCAAAGAGGCCGAGCCCCGCCTCGCCTCCTCCTTTTATAACCCCTCCCATGAGTCTCGGGGGTGGAAACATTGCCGAAAGGGGTTCTGGGCAAGGTAGTCCTGGGAGTCTTAAAGGGGACCCCGCTACACAATCCCCCCACTTAAATTCTTTGGTCCCCAAAGAAAAATTCTAGCATACACTGCGTACAACCCCAGACAACATTGCATAAGTGGTTGGCATAGGGAATTCCCACGAAAACCGAGGGGTTGGATTCCCTTGCCCACAGGTCACACTATCCTGAGTGGCCTGCCTAACTGTGCCAGAGAGTGAGTGGGGGTTGCCCTCTACCAAATGTACAGTGGAGGGATCCGGATTCTCTACACTCCTCCTAGCAGTGACCACAGAATCTTCTGAGCTCTTCCCCATTTGTGGGTAGGTCAACTTTCTGGGAGGCCTTATGACTCTGCGAGCCCTTTGTTCCCTTGGGGTTTCTGGCTCTGGCGCCACAGGCTCTTCTTCTGTAACAGGCTCAGGCAACACGGCAGGCTCTGTAACATCTGTTTCAGGAGCCGAGGGATACATAGAGTCTCTAGGGTCCTGTTCAGGGTGAACATCACAGGCATCTTCCCAGTAGTCCGATGAAGGACTAGATGGGATGAATTCAGCGGCTTCTGCATTCAGTTGTCCATCTATAGTGTCTTCAGTAGTTGGAAGATCTATAGCAGAAGTTCCTTTAGTTGGGGAAGGCCACAGCCAGTCAAGCTCTCTCTCTTCATCTCCACTGAGTTCAGAAGCTTCTGTATCTTCAGTCCGAGAGGTCTGGGACCGAGTGTTTGGCCTGGGGGTATCCAGAATAGAGACTGGTTCAGGGGAGTCCCTCACTGGAGGTATCCTGACCGCTTCAGCAAGTGGGAGCAGGTGGTTTCGATGCCACGTCTTCAGTGGGCCTACCTTTCCTTCTGGCTTCAACTTGTAGACAGGTAGGCCCGGCAGCTTCCTACAGATGACATAGGGTTCAGATCTCAATCTGTCTGCAAGTTTGTGTTTTCCAGGGACCCCCAGATTGCGTAGCAGTACTCGGTCCCCAGGCTGCAGGTCTTGTACCCGGACCTTCAAGTCGAAGTTTCTTTTGTTTTGAGCTCCCCTTTGATCTGAGGCCGCTTGAGCTTGTTCATAGGCTACTTTCAGGCTGTGTCTGACCCTGTCCACATATCCTTTGTGAGATGTGGCTGAGGAATGATCTAAAGAGGTGCCAAAGGCCAAGTCCACAGGTAACCTTGCTTCTCTCCCAAACATGAGTCGATATGGGGAGTAGCCTGTAGCATCACTGGTGGTGCAGTTGTAAGCGTGTACTATAGCTGCTATGTGTTTGCTCCAATGTTGTTTCTTCTCACTTTCCAGAGTCCCCAACATGTTGAGCAGGGTTCGCTTAAACCTCTCCGGCTGAGCATCTCCCTGTGGGTGGTAAGGTGTAGTTCGAGTTTTCTTGATTCCTAACGAATCCAGAAGTTTCCGGATCAGTCGACTCTCAAAGTCCCTTCCTTGAGCTGAATGAAGTCGCTGGGGCAGCCCATAATGGACAAAATACTTCTCCATAAGTACCTTGGCTACTGTGGAAGTCTTCTGGTCTTTGGTTGGGAAAGCTTGGGCATACCGGGTGAAATGATCGGTTATCACCAAAACATTTCCTAGTCCACTCAGGTCGGGTTCGAGGCAGAGGAAATCAATGCATACCAGATTCATTGGGCCTTGACTTTGTAGATGGCCCATTGGGGCAGCTTGATGGGGTAAAGTCTTCCTCTGGATGCAGCGTGCACATGAATGGCAGTACTCTTCCACTTCTGCCCTCATGCAGGGCCAATAGAACCGACTTCTGACAAGTTGAAAGGTCCTTTCCGCCCCTAGGTGGCCATGATTGTCACGTAGGGCAATCAGAACAGTCTCTCTGTGTTTTTCCGGAAGAAACAATTGCCATTTATCTTCCAGGTCATCAGACAGGCCCCTTCGGTAGACCACTCCCTGATGCACCTGTAACCTGTCCCACTCTTTCCTCAACAGGCGAGCTTCCTTTGAGGAGTGACTCAGAAGTCTGTTTGGATCCTGATTCTCCAGGGCTTCCAGAACTAATTTCCCCATGGGGTCTTCTAATTGGTCACATCTTAGCTCCTTCTTGGACAGCTTTGGCAGATGGTCTTCCTCCAGTTGAGTTACTCCACAGTATTGTTTGGGGACTCCTACCATGGTAACTCCTATCTCTTCCGCCCTTGAGCCCCCTCTGGCTTGTAATTCAGCCCCTTGACAAAGGGCCCGCACCCCGTCTGGTGCCACTTGAGTCCAGTCTTCCATGTCACGGGTGGGACCATGAGATCTTCTGGACCTCGATTCCCAATCCCTGGCCTGTACTTTAGGCTGAAATTGAATCCAGACAATGCGGCCAGCCACCTGTGTCCAGTGGCCTCCAGCTTTGCTGTAGTGAATAGGTAGGTAAGGGGGTTGTTGTCGGTCTTCACAGTGAACTCCGCCCCATACAGGTAGTCTTTGAGCTTGTCTACTACCGCCCACTTAAGGGCCAGGAACTCCAGCTTGTGAGTGGGGTAGTTTTTCTCAGAGGGGGTCAGGCTCCTGCTCACGTAGGCAACAGGCCGCAGTTGCCCTTCGTGTTCTTGATAAAGTACTTCTCCCAGACCGTCATGACTAGCATCTACGTGTAGTTCATAGGGTTTGGTTGGGTCTGCGTAGGCCAAGACTGGAGCAGTGGTTAGGCTCTTCTTCAACGCCTGGAAGGCCTCTTCACACTTTTGGTTCCACTGATCTCTGACTGACTCTCCCGGCTTCCTGGGCCCTGAGTCGTCCTCTTCTCCCTCAGTCTTGAGCAGTTCATTCAATGGTCTAGCAATTCGGGCGAATCCTTCCACAAACCTCCTGTAATAGGAGCAGAACCCTAAGAAGGATCTGAGTTCTGTTACTGTGGTGGGTCGTGGCCAGGAGGTAACTGCCTCCAATTTCTCAGGGTCTGTGGCCACCCCTTCTTCAGACACTTTGTGCCCCAGATAGTTCACAGAAGACTGGTAGAACCGACACTTCTCAGGCGAAAGCTTGAGTCCCTCCTCACTGAGTCTCCTCAAGACTTTTTCCAGCCTCTCCTCGTGTTCCTCCAGGGTTCTTCCAAAGACAATGACATCGTCCAGGTATACAAGGACTTCAATAAGGTGCATGTCTCCTACAGTCTTCTCCATGAGACGTTGGAAGGTAGCAGGAGCTCCAGACAGTCCCTGAGGCATTCGATCAAACTCAAAGAACCCCACTGGGGTTATGAAGGCTGTCTTCTCCTTGTCTTCTGGATGCATAGGGATCTGATAGTATCCACTCTTGAGATCCATAACGCTGAACCACTTGGCTCCAGACAAACTCTGTAAAACGTCCTCTATCCTCGGAGTGGTGTACTGGTCGGGTATGGTTCTCCTGTTGAGAGTCCTGTAGTCTATACAGAGCCTCAATGACCCATTCTTCTTCCTGACCACCACAATCGGGGAGGCATAGGGGCTTCTAGACTCCCGGATCACACCAGTCCTCTTGAGTTCTGCAAGTTGTTCCCTTAGATCCTCCAGATCTGCTAGTGGGACCCGCCTGACCCTCTCTCTGAAGGGCTTATCTTCTTGGAGGCGGATCCGATGGGTGGCACTCCTTGCACACCCCACATCGAACTCATCTTTGGAGAAGATCTTCTCCCATCTGGTCAACTGGGCCTTGGCTCTCTCTTTCCAAACCCTGGGCAGATTCGGGTTTTCCATGGACAGCTTCTCCCAAGAATCTCCTCCTTCACCCGTCCCCTGGACTTCTGACAGGGTAACAGGGGCAGCAGGGCTCACCTGGCCCAGCAGCATTCTGGCTGGGATTTCCATGGGGCCATCTGTAGTGTTCCTAACACTCACCGGAACTCTACAATGGGCCTTCTTCAGGGCCTTTAGTGGAATCACTTCTGGTATCACTTCCAGACGGGGGACTCTTCCCTTTGGTCGGACTCCAATATGACAAAGGGTCCAGGCTTCTCCCAAGTAAGCTTCACAGTGGCTCTGAGACAGGTTACTTCGCCGGGCTGCAACACTACCCCTTCTCTTCCAAGTCTCCACACCTTCCCTATCCCCTCTCCAGGAGTCTTCTGCTCTAGGACCAGCCGTTGGTAGGCCGTCTTCAGCATGTGGTGGATCTTGGTGGCCGCTTGCCCCTTCTCTTCCACTAGAGGGGTCAAGAGTCTTCGGACCAGGTCCGTGTTTGTTCCTATTATAAGGGAACTCTTGTTGGCTCCTGGCGGTCGGGGGCACACAACTGCCAGGGTGTCAAACACTTCGGCCTTCCCAGCCATGGATGGGTCAAAAGTCATTTTGACGGGCAGATAGCCATTGTAGGGGAAACTCTGGGTTCCAATCCCACATATTTCCAGTTCCTCTATCTTCTGGATAGGCAGATGACTCAAGTGTTTATCGTAGAAATCCCGGTATAATAGGGTCACTTGTGCCCCAGTATCCAAGATTGCTCTGGTGTAGACTCCCTCCACTTGAATGGGCACTATAGGAGATGGGCCTACCAGCTTCTCCGGATATGGCCTGGCAGGGGTCGCCTTCTTCTGGCCCTTTCCTTTCGGACTCTCTCTTGTCCAATTCCCTTTGGACTTTAATCTTTCTTGAGCCTGGTATGCATTGATTTCCCTCCTTTCAATGGGTGTACGGACCCGCTGAGGGATACTATTGTTTTTCTTAGGTGTGCACCCCCTCTGAGGAGTGCTGTGCCTCTTCTGAGGGGTCTTGCCCCCTTTCTCTGGGGTGTATCTCTGTTGAGGAATGTTGTGTTTCCTCTGAGGTGTTTTGTCTCCTCTTTTCTTCTGCTTCGCATTCAGCTTGGAGCTCACTGAAGGTGATGGGCACCCGGTTGACTCCTTCACCGGGGCCCTCTGAAGTTTCCCGCCGGCTTGCGGTTGTCCGTTTTCTTCTTCTTGGGACTGGAACATGTAGCTGCAATATGGCCAATTCCTCCACAGTTAAAGCAGACTATATCTCCCCATTCTTGTAAAGATGCGGGTGCTGAGGCAATAATTCCTTCCTTGGTACTTCTCTCTTGGGATCTTCTTGGTCTTTTGCTATCAGAGAGGTCAACATCTCTAACACCTTGGACATTTGAGATTTTAGAGTGTCTACCTCTGAGTCTCTTTCAGGGGTCATCACTGGATTGACTAGCACCTGTGCGGGGACAACATTTGTCTTAATCATTTGCTGGTCCTGTTGTAGCGCCTCCTCATCTCTGAGGATTTTTATCAAGTCAGCATAAGTCAGTAACGTTCCTCCTCCCGAGGTTTTCAGGTGCAGCCAGACTGGATCCGAGCGTAACGCTCCCTTTAAGACTTGCTTCATTCTTGCCGCATCTGTATCTTGGGGCTTCATTCCCTTCTTCAACACAATCTTGCACAGCAACCTGTTCAGTCTCCTAACATACTCTGAAAGTTTCTCCCTTGGCTGTTGGAAAGTGTGTTCAAATTGGTAGACCATCTCTGTCACCTTTTCCAATTGACCAAACTCTTCCTGTAGCATGGCTAGACAGTCTTGAGCCGTGCAATCTGCATTCCCAAACTGAAAGCTTTTCACTGCTTCTGCTGCTGCGCCTTTGAGGCTCTCTATCACTCGTTGCCTCTTCTGTGCTTCAGGCACCTCCCATGCCTCTACTGCTTGTAATGCCTGCTCCATCCAGGTATCAAAATCTTCTTTCCCTGCAGGGACAGGGAGCTTCCCTGAGAATATTTTCAGTCTCCGGTAGCTAGTCTCTACATGCACCGTGTTTGTCTTCTGACATTTGATTAGTAGATCCCCTATTGCCTTTATCAATTCTGGTGATATAGCAGTGGCAGGTGCGGGTGCCACCGGGGGTGTCACCCCACCTCCTCTTTCTGGTGAGGTACGGGCTGCAGCCTGCAGTGATCCCATCTGTGATGGTTCCTTCTTTATAGTTACTGCGGGAGCCAACCTATAGGTTCTATTGTCTGGCGTCTTTACACACTTGTGCTTGCAAGCCTCTGGTATCCCGTCTCCGTATTCCACCAGTGCATACTGATATGAAGTGTCTGGGTCTGACTTTATATCTATCACCCATGGTGTGTGATCTGGGGACACTAACTTCATTAACTCCTCCACCATCTCAGTCTTCCATTCCTCCCCTGGGAGACTGATGATTATCAAGTTGTTCGACTCTGCCCTAGAGGTTTTGCACCACTCTTCTATTGCTTGCGGGTCCATGCCGGCACCTCTGGCGTTTAATTGCTGTATCAGGATCCCGGACGAGCCCCCACGTGTAGCGATGCCTTCAACTAAGAGGGCCGCAGATTTAGTTTGGGCCCTGAAGACAGCTCCGTCAACCCCCGGCAATTTACTCGACCCCCTACTGGCACAGTTAGTTATGGCAGCAATATAATTCTTATGCTATATGATTAAATTCAGACACCAAGGCAATAATGAAAGGGGTATCTAATTTACTTTAGGCTTGTGGTAAAAAGGTTAACAGTGGTAACAGTTTACAGGTAATAAGTTGCAGAGCCCTGCAGCAATAAACACACTATGCATTAAATGAACAGTAAAGGTGCGCCGCATGGGCGACCGTTAACTAGGCGCCCTGTGGCGCAGTAACTAAATGAACTAACTAGCTGGCCAGGCCTGGCTCAGATATCTAAAACTCAGTCTATAGGGGATGATGGTTTCTTCACCGGCAAGTCTTTAAAGGTGGTGCACATAATAGAATAACATTTGTAATCCAGTGGGACGATTGTAATAGAATAAACACTTTACTGAAGAACCTCTGAGTTCAGCTCTGATATGGATCTCCAGTGAGAGTATCAGATATAAACTTGTGGGCCACGGCAGTCTATAGGCACATCAGCAATAATCAGTATATGGTCTGAGCATACGCTCGCTCACCCCTCCGGACGCGATCCCAGTCTGGGAACTTCCACCGACTGTGTCCTCACACACAGTGTCTCCAGCGATCGGGTCCCCGATCCAACCAAGGCTGTAGATAAGCGAAGTCAGATGCCACCCAGGCTCACAGTGGGGTGGAAGGCTCTTTGGTGCTGCGCAAGGCCTCAGGCTTCAGGCCTTGCACTCCGGCACATCCGCACAGGAGGATCAGTCACTGAAGTCTCGTGTCTCAAAGAGGCCGAGCCCCGCCTCGCCTCGCCTCCTCCTTTTATAACCCCTCCCATGAGTCTCTGGGGTGGAAACATTGCCGAAAGGGGTTCTGGGCAAGGTAGTCCTGGGAGTCTTAAAGGGGACCCCGCTACACAGGTCATGGGCCACATCAGAGGGCTCCATGGGCAATGGGTTGAGCACTCCTGGTCTAAAGGAAAAGTTTAAAAACAACTGTTTACAGAAAATTGCTTAAAAAATGTTTTTCATGAGTAATTTGGATTACCTACAGATAAATATCTTAGGACCCTTTCACACCTACACTATATTATCGAAAGTATTGGGACGCCTGCCTTTACACACACATGAACTTTAATGGCATCCCAGACTTTGTCCGTAGGGTTCAATATTGAGTTGGCCCACCCTTAGCAGCTATACCAGCTTCAACTCTTCTGGGAAGGCTGTCCACAAGGTTTAGGAGTGTGTCTATGGGAATGTTTGACCATTCTTCCAGAAGTACATTTGTGAGATCAGGCAGTGATGTGGACGAAAAGGCCTGGCTCGCAGTCTCCGATTTAATTTATCCCAAAGGTGTTCTATTGGGTTGAGGTCAGGACTTTGTGCAGGTCAGTCAAGTTCCTCCACCCTAAACTCGCTCATCCATGTCTTTATGGACCTTGCTTTGTGCACTGGTTCAAATCTTTTGGTAGAGGGGGGATTATGGTGTGGGGTTGTTTTTCAGGGGTTGGGCTTGGCCCCTTAGTTCCAGTGAAGGGAACTCTTAAGGTGTCAGCATATCAAGACATTTTGGACAATTTCATGCTCCCAACTTTGTGGGAACAGTTTGGGGATGGCCCCTTACTGTTCCAACATGACTGCGCACCAGTGCACAAAGCAAGGTCCATAAAGACATGGATGAGCGAGTTTGGGGTGGAGGAACTTGAATGGCCTGCACAGAGTCCTGACCTTAACTTGATAGAACACCTTTGGGAGGAATTAGAGCAGGGAGTCTGCAATCCAGGCCTTCTCGTCCAACATCAGTGCCTGACCTCACAAATGCATTTCTGGAAGAATGGTCAAACATTCCTATAGACACACTACTAAACCTTGTGGACAGCCTTTCCAGAAGAGTTGAAGCTGTTATAGCTGCAAAGGTTGGGCAAACTCAATATTGAACCCTATGGACTAAGACTGGGATGCCATTAAAGTTTATGTGTGTGTAAAGGCAGGCGTAACAATACTTTTGGTAATATAGTGTATAAATGCACGTGTTGATGCAAGTGTTAATGTACGTTATAATGCACATAAACATGGGCATACGAGAATGTGCACATACGCTCAATGCAATTCAACACAACACATAAAAAAAATGCTTGAAAAACACCCAGCCTGCAGAATTTTTCTCTGTATTTTCTCTAGTACAATTATTTTATTGTCAGCTCCATCTAGTGGCCAAAATGCATTTATTTTCCTGATGCTTTGATCATACTGCATTTTGTTAACTGCATGGAACTGGGCATTAAAATAAATATTAGTTTTAGAAAAAATACAGAAAAAAATCATGCAGGCTGGGCGAATGTTTGTTGAATGTTGAATGTTTGTGACATTTGTCCAGCGAATGTTTTATACATAGACCCCTATGTTTCAGAAATCATAAGTTGTCAGCCAGTATTCTCTTCAGCAGTCTCCTTAATACCCTGCTGGGCATTTTCCATCTTTTTTACAGTTTTATTGACACCCACCTATATCCTCTATAAAATAGGAAAACCTTCTTCTGGATTTTTTACAAACACAGCAGGGTAAGAGCGGGTGGCTCATTTACCTCTAGGTCAGTACTCTTCAGGACATTAACCTGGTGATATTCAGTTAGTTATGACATCAATCCTATGGATACAAAGTGTACAGGTGACAAACACGTCTCATGCCATACCAGTCATTTTTTGTTACTGCATATCAGAGGCTGACTGCCAAAGGTTTATTATGTACCCAATCTATCATGATCTTTTCTGGTAAATCTATTCCAGCCGATTCCGGCCCTGCAATTATGTACAAACAGGCCAACAGGTGCAAATAATCTTTTGGCAACGAGTTAGGACTTGGAAAACAGACTTGTTCTAAACAAAGCCACAATATTAAAATGGCTTAAACCACATTTATTTTTACTTCCTTTAAAGTGGAGCTCCACCCTAATTTTTCACTTCTGCGGATCGAATTCCTCCCCCCCTCCGGTGTCACAATTGACACCTTTCAGGGGGGAGGGGGGTGAAGATACCTGTCTAAGACAGGTATTTTCACCCACATCTGGGAGTCCTCTCTCCGGGAATCTGCGGGAGTTACGTCACTTCCCGCAGACTTCCCTTGGTGTTCTGGGAGACACTCGGCTCCCAGAACACAGGAGCACCAATCAGAAAGGCGCAGCGCGACTCGCGCATGCGCCGTAGGAAACCGGGCATGAAGCCGCAGGGCTTCACTTCCTGGTTCCCTCAGCGAGGATGGCGGAGGGAGCAGCAGAGCGACGAGCGGTCGCTCGTCCTCTGCTGCGGACGTCGCTGGACTCCAGGACAGGTAAGTGTCCATATATTAAAAGCCAGCAGCTGCTGTAGCTGTAGCTGCTGGCTTTTAATATTTTTTTTTCCGGCGGAGCTCCGCTTTAAATAATTTTCCATCCATCAACAAATAATAACTGTCAAAGACCAATTAGTAGACAAAAACATTCATTTTCTATTATTTAATGTTTTTACAAAATTTTTCCTTTTTTTTTTCTTGATGGCTACAAAAAATAATGGCATATGCACTGTAGGATGTGATTGGTGGGAAGGCCACATAGCCTCATTCCTGGTGTGGTAAAATTTTATTATAATGCATTAAACCTTGGTTGTATGAATAGAAAAAGTAAAAAGAGCAATGGGGTGTGGGATGTGTCCTCTCTAATGATCCTGATGCTGTAGAATTCTTTAAAATGATAAAAATTTATATAAAGTTCATGTAAAACCAATCTTCTGCAGAGATGGAAATAGACCAATGAGTTAAAATCGTGTCATAGACATCATACAGGTGTATACGATGCTCAATCCCATCACCAAAAGCAATTTTGGCTGCTCACCTAATGAATAAGACCCCTGAATCAACAGGATGGTCATAATCCACTTTCCCTGCTAAAGGGGTTGTAAAGGTTCGTTTTTTATTTTCTAAATAGGTTCCTTTAAGCTAGTGCATTGTTGGTTCACTTACCTTTTCCTTAGATTTCCTTTCTAAAAGTTTATTTACTTTGTCTGAATTTCTCACTTCCTGTTTCTCCTCAGTAAACTTCACACCATCATCCGAGTGGTGTTTAGTCAACCAGAACAGCTTACTGAGGAGGAACAGGAAGTGAGAAATTCAGACAAAGAAAACAAAGAAAAAAACATTTAGAAGGGAAATCGAAGGAAAAGGTAAGTGAACCAACAATGCACTAGCTTAACCCCTTGAGACCCAGGCCATTGACGAATGACGGCCTCAATGCGGATCTAGAAATCTGGGAGGCCGTCATTATACGGCCTCAGGTATTCTGGCCACTAGGGGGCGCGCGCGCCCGGCGCATCACTGAGATGCCGATGCGCGTGCCTGGCGGCCGCGATGTCCACCAGGTGCCCGCGATCGGCGTGTACACAGAGCAGGGATGTGGATCTCCGTGTGTAAACACAGAGATCCACGTCCTGTCAGGGAGAGGGACCGATGCTGTGTCCCTTGTACATAGGGACACAGCTCGGTCACCTCCCCCAGTCAGTCCCCTCCCCCACACAGTAGTAATCACTCCTAGGGAATACATTTAACCCCTTCCTCGCCCCCTAGTGTTAACCCCTTCCCTGCCAGTGTAATTTTTACAGTAACTAGTGCATTTTTATAGCACTGGTCGCTGTAAAAATGACAATGGTCCCAAAATGGTGTCAAAAGTGTCCGATGTGTCCGCCATAATGTCGCAGTCACAATAAAAATCGCTGATCGCCGCCATTACTAGTAAAAAAAAAAATATTAATAAAAATGCAATAAAACTATGCCCTATTTTGTAGACGCTATAACTTTTGCGCAAACCAATCAATAAACGCTTATTGCGATTTTTTTTTTACCAAACATATGTAGAAGAATACGTATCGGACTAAACTGAGGGGAAAAAATATATTTTTATTTAAAAAAAAAAAAGGGATATTATTATAGCAAAAAATAAAAAATATTGTGTTTTTTTCAAAATCGTCGCTCTTTTTTTGTTTATAGCGCAAAAAATAAAAACCACAGAGATGATCAAATACCACCAAAAGAAAGCTCTATTTGTGGGAAAAAAAGGACGTCAATTTTGTTTGGAAGCCACGTCGCACGACTGCGCAATTGTCATTCAAATCGTGACAGCGCTGAAAGCTGAAAATTGGCCTAGGCAGGAAGGGGGTTTAAGTGCCCAGTAAGCAAGTGGTTAAAGGAACCTATTTAGAAAATAAAAAACGAACCTTTACAACCCCTTTAAGGGTAACACTTAGGATGATAACACCAGTGTTCCAGGCTGAACAATCCTGACACGTCAGATGCATCAAGTGTACATAAAAAATCAAGAAAGGGACAAATAGTGTTCTCAGCTATATTTATTATACTAAAAAGAAGTTAAAGTTATTGTAAAGGCAGAAGATTTTTTTTATCAAAATGCATTCTATGCATTAAGATAAAAAACCTTCCGTGTGCAGCAGCCACCCAAGCACCCCCTAATACTTACCTGAGTCCCATCCCGATCCAGCGATGTCCACCAGTCCCTAGACCATCCAAGACTCTCCCCCCGATTGGCTGAGACACAGCAGAGCGGCGACATTGGCCCCCGCTGTAGTCAATCAAAGTCAGTTAGCTAAACAGGAGAGAGAGGGGGCAGGGCCGAACCACAGCTCAGTGTTTGAATGAACACAGGGAGCTGCAGCTCAGCTCCTGTGCCCCCATAGCAAGCTGCTTGCTGTGGGGGCATTCACCAAGAGGAAGGCGCCAGGAGCAATAAAGAGGGACCCGAGAAGAAGAGGATCTGGGCTGCTCTGTGCAAATCCACTGCAACAGAGCAGATAAGTATGGCATGTTTCTTATTTATGTAGCGGGGGTCTAAATTTAGGGGGTACACCTGGGTGGTAGTATGATCCAGGATGTGCTAATTATGAAAGGATTTGCACCATTCAAATTGTGGAGGACTTGATGGTGTGCTATTCACCTTGACCTGTGGGTGGCGATGTTCCTGCGGGTCAAGGTAGAATCATTACCACAGTGCTGTCTCCTTTTTGTCCCATTCCGGCGGTGGTACAGCGGGGCGGGGAACCTGCTGTGGCGTCAGGGGGGGATATAAAGGGGAGAGACGCCCTTGCCACAAGGTCTTCTTCTTCTGCATCCAGCGCCCAGGCACCTTAGGCCTGGGTGCTGGCGGTTCGGAGTTCCGGCCTAGGTGCCCATGGCCTGGCCGGAGCGGTGTTGGAGTCCATCCCAGGCACCTTAAGCCTGGGGTGAGGTACTACATCAGAGGCCTGGGGCTCAGTGACTTCGACTGGGTCCCGCAAGGGCGGGATTGTCCGAGGGTCCCTGAGGTGGATGGGGCTTGTATCTGAGGCGAGGAGGCCGGAGAGGTCACCCTTCTGAAGAAACGGAGCAGCATCAACCCGGTGACAGAGGGGCCTCTGGTAACTCTCTTGGAGGGACATCTTCCCCCCTGATAGGGGCCACAACGCAGCGAAGGTACTCCTGTTTCTTTTCTCGGGGGTCGCTGGTAGAGACCCTGAAGGTTTAAGTTCTTTCACAAGCTATGGGCTTTAGCAACCGCTGGTGAATCCTCAGTGGTTTAGTTTACTTATCAGGACAGTGCCTCGACCTGCTCACCCCACCGTATTGAACTGTTTATTGGGTCTCAACCAGTCGGCTGGAAAAGGACTGTTTATTGGAGTGTGTTAATAAACAAGAGTTGGACCCTCTATCAGTGTGTGGAACTCTGGTTAATGGGAGCAAAGGGGAGTGTCAGTACAGCAGGACTTGGTTCTTAAAGAAACACACAGGCCCGAGGAGAATAACAGGTACTGGCCTTCACCTCACCCACAGTAATGGGGAGGACATGGGCCGTAGCGCATCTCACCCTCATGTACAACATACCCCTAGACCAGAAAGAGGGGGTGAGGCCGCTACACGTGGGGACTCGTAAGTCCGGGATAATGTGTGTTTTGACTATGGAACTGAGAACGTCTGTGTTTGAACTTTGCTGCCCGGAGGAGTTCCGAGTGGGTCGGCCATATTACTGGCCAAAGTGCATCCCTGCTCGAAGTTGTGGACATGACCCTAAGACGGGAAAGGCCCATGCAGAAGAGCGAGAAGAGGGAGAAGTCCAGCCGTGTGACGTACTACATGTGGGGGCTTTTACTGCACTGCGCCATGAGGCACCCCATAGCTGCGCAGTTCGTGGGCGGAGACTGGAAAACGTGCAAGTTGTGGGAGGAGTCTGGCCTTGTGAGGAGATACACGTGGAGACTCCGGCGCGTGGTCAGTGCGTGATGGAGCAGCAGATAGTCGGGATGACCTCAAGTTCCCCGTGGATTCCGGTTCCCTACCCCACGAAGATGACTGCTTTTGCTGCTCCCCTTACAGACACGGGGATAAGACTTAGGCCCCGAGGGCAGTTGGCTGTGTACACCTGCAGAGACACAGAGGCCCTCGGCGTGATCTGTCCCGGATGCTCGGGTCTGGTGGTCAACCTGAAGCCATTCGGGCGTTGCGAGGCATGCAAGGAGTTTCTATTCGAGGTGGAGCCATCCACAGTAAGGCCCCGGGCCCTTCGCCTCAACTGCCTCACAGGTACCGCTACTCAGGAAGGGGAGATCCAGGCCTTTGCGGAGGTTCCCGTACGCACTGACCAGGGCGACGTGACTGCCCAACCAGAGACTGAGAGAGAAAAATCCGAGGATGCTGCTTCGGTCGCCACAAGCTCCCTGCTCCCACCTCCGAAGAGGAAAGTCGGCCTGGTACAGGCCTCCTGTGGTCGTGGTTGAGCTTCACCCCGCCGCTTGCCTGGCCTGGATGGTGCCGGTAGAGAGAAAAGTCCTGGACATCCTGCTTCTTCAAAAGGTCCAGGTGAGCCAGGGGCTGGGACTATGGTGGTGGTTGGAGGTGTCGGGAGTCCACAGTCGGTGGAGCCCGTAAAGGAGGGTGATTCCGTGTTAACTGGGAATTACCTACCCGCAGAGATGTATGACACTTCCAACCTGGAATCGCTGTCGGACTGTGGAGATGATGGTGAAATTGACAAACTCTTTCACCGCAAGGGCTGGGACAAAAAGCCATTGCCCGTGCTACGTGCATCTCGGGATCTGCCTATGTCCACAGGAGACAGTATGCCACGGACGGAAGCCCCGGAGCTCACGAGGAAGCCTAGTCCTCCGCTTGTTCTTCCACCACCCGCAGCATCACCCGTTCTGGTAGCGGGAACACAGCACGCATCACTGCGGGCACCGAGATTCAACCCATCAGAGGTAGTTAAAGTACCTCGGCATCCAGAAGCCATTGTGCCGCCCGGAGAAGGAGAGCGGGCCACGATGCCACCTTTGGCCCAACTGCAGAGGCTCTTCAGTCAGAGGGTTGCCCGTGAGTATGGATGGGAGTATCCTTACTTGCCTCGGGACTTGCTTTTTGAGGTCGAAGTCCTGCGGCAGCGATGGTATGATGAGTTCGTCTGGGAGAAGCTTAAAGTGCCTTATGCCCGCCGGTACTTGTCCTGTTCACCATCAGTGTCTAAACAATTCAAGGACTGTGGAGCGGAATGGATGTTGGGCCGTCATATCCATGCAGACAAGGTGCTTATCTACCGGAAGGATGGAGATGCCATTGACTATACTGTTGAAACCTTTGATAAGCATCTGAAGCTCCTGTTCTTACCGCATCCTAAGTTCTATTTGTAGGAGAAAAGACTCCTGTATGTTCTCTTGTTGCTGGACTTTCTGGAAGTGTTTTCCCAGAATACAAGAACTGTGCCCTGGTTTTTTTTTTATTTGGGCTTTTTCACTCTTTGGAGAAATGGGAGCCGTTTGTTTTGTTCTCCCTCTTTCTTCCTGCATTAAAGGCAAAGACATTGGGGTAGAATCAGAGTAGGGAAACAGTCAGAAGAAGGAGGGTTGTCTGGAAGATTCAACCAGGTGGCAGTGTTGTGCAACGACTGTTTTTTTTTTTTTACACTTGCACCACCTAGCTCATTGGAGAGAATGGGTCTCTCGGCTGATAGACCCATTCATTCCAAGTTACACCAATGTGTTAGGATGTTTTGTTTTTTTCTTTCCCCTCTGCAGGAGATACATCTGTCAAGGCTACTGAGTATGGGGTGGTTCTTAGACAGTAATGGGAGGGATTGTAATTTTGTATATGTTCAAATGGTTTTATTGCAAAGTTCTATTATTTTATGTTCCCCTTCCCTTGAGCAGGTCTTGGCAAAAATTGGGATTTCAAATTTGAGGGATGGCCTCTGGGGTCAGGCCTATGTTACCACTCCTTGGGAGACATGGGTTTGCACCAGACGCTGGGGGACCAGCGTCAAATCACTAGGGGGAGAGTGTAGCGGGGGTCTAAATTTAGGGGGTACACCTGGGTGGTAGTATGATCCAGGATGTGCTAATCATGAAAGGATTTGCACCATTCAAATTGTGGAGGACTTGGTGGTGTGCTATTCTCCTTGACCTGTGGGTGGCGATGTTCCCGCGGGTCAAGGTAGAATCATTGCCACAGTGCTGTCTCCTTTTTGTCCCATTCCGGCGGTGGTACAGCGGGGTGGGGAACCTGCTGTGGCATCACGGGGGGATATAAAGGGGAGAGATGCCCTTGCCACAAGGTCTTCTTCTTCTGCATCCAGCGCCCAGGCACCTTAGGCCTGGGTGCTGGCGGTTCGGAGTTCCGGCCTAGGTGCCCATGGCCTGGCCGGAGCGGTGTTGGAGTCCATCCCAGGCACCTTAAGCCTGGGGTGAGGTACTACATCGGAGGCCTGGGGCTCAGTGACTTCGACTGGGTCCCGCAAGGGCGGGATTGTCCGAGGGTCCCTGAGGTGGATGGGGCTCGTATCTGAGGCGAGGAGGCCGGAGAGGTCACCCTTCTGAAGAAACGGAGCAGCATCAACCCGGTGACAGAGGGGCCTCTGGTAACTCTCTTGGAGGGACATCTTCCCCCCTGATAGGGGCCACAACGCAGCGAAGGTACTCCTGTTTCTGTTCTCTGGGGTCGCTGGTAGAGACCCTGAAGGTTTAAGTTCTTTCACAAGCTATGGGCTTTTGCAACCGCTGGTGAATCCTCAGTGGTTTAGTTTACTTATCAGGACAGTGCCTCGACCTGCTCACCCCACCGTATTGAACTGTTTATTGGGTCTCAACCAGTCGGCTGGAAAAGGACTGTTTATTGGAGTGTGTTAATAAACAAGAGTTGGACCCTCTATCAGTGTGTGGAACTCTGGTTAATGGGAGTAAATGGGAGTGTCAGTACAGCAGGACTTGGTTCTTAAAGAAACACACAGGCCCGAGGAGAATAACAGGTACTGGCCTTCACCTCACCCACAGCAATGGGGAGGACATGTGCCGTAGCGCATCTCACCCTCATGTACAACATACCCCTAGACCAGAAAGAGGGGGTGAGACCGCTACATTTAAAAAAACAACAACAAAAAAACAAGAATTTACAATCACTTTAAAAAAGCACACTTACAAAAAGTAAACATAACCAAGCGCTTTGTAAAACACAATCCACATTGACCCGAGAGATTGCCACGGGTGACGTCAATAGCGTGACTTTTTTTCAACAGAATGGAGATGGAAGCCGCAAGTCCAACCCTCACCTGAACCTGTTATATCTGTTAGTCTGGCTCATCGCCTTGGACCTGTACACTGTACAGTCCGTTTCTCAGCCAAGAGCAACAGCTGCAGCCAGCATAGCTCCATTGCAAATCAAACTATTCCACCTGTGCAGAATATCTTTTGTAATGTCTCTTTCCATATTTTGAATTATCTAATATTTGAATTATACAATAAATAAAATTAATCACTGCGCTAATGTCTATTCAGCAGCTAGCATAAAATATAGGTAACAATATTAAATAAAAACATGTATAAAGATATGCAGCGCTAGAAATACAAGCATGAATGATGTAAATAAAAATCCACTGTCATTGAGCGTAAAGAGTCCATGTTCCAAGAAATGGCATCACCCACAGTATAAATATGACAAGCTGAGGTGAACTATGAAATCCTCCACCGCACACCAACACACCGGGCCTCTTACCGCAGAAAATGGACCACTAGGTTATAGGTGGTCAGATAAGCTTGATACAGGTCCTTCTCAAAAAATTAGCATATTGTGATAAAGTTCATTATTTTCTGTAATGTACTGATAAACATTAGACTTTCATATATTTTAGATTCATTACACACAACTGAAGTAGTTCAAGCCTTTTCTTGTTTTAATATTGATGATTTTGGCATACAGCTCATGAAAACCCAAAAATCCTATCTCAAAAAATTAGCATATTTCATCCGACCAATAAAAGAAAAGTGTTTTTAATACAAAAAAAATCAACCTTTAAAAAAATTATGTTCAGTTATGCACTCAATACTTGGTCGGGAATCCTTTTGCAGAAATGACTGCTTCAATGCGGCGTGGCATGGAGGCAACCAGCCTGTGGCACTGCTGAGGTGTTATGGAGGCCCAGGATGCTTCGATAGCGGCCTTAAGCTCATCCAGAGTGTTGGGTTTTGCGTCTCTCAACTTTCTCTTCCCAATATCCCACAGATTCTCTATGGGGTTCAGGTCAGGAGAGTTGGCAGGCCAATTGAGCACAGTAATACCATGGTCAGTAAACCATTTACCAGTGGTTTTGGCACTGTGAGCAGGTGCCAGGTCGTGCTGAAAAATGAAATCTTCATCTCCATAAAGCTTTTCAGCAGATGGAAGCATGAAGTGCTCCAAAATCTCCTGATAGCTAGCTGCATTGACCCTGCCCTTGATAAAACACAGTGGACCAACACCAGCAGCTGACATGGCACCCCAGACCATCACTGACTGTGGGTACTTGACACTGGACTTCAGGCATTTTGGCATTTCCCTCTCCCCAGTCTTCCTCCAGACTCTGGCACCTTGATTTCCGAATGACATGCAAAATTTGCTTTCATCCGAAAAAAGTACTTTGGACCACTGAGCAACAGTCCAGTGCTGCTTCTCTGTAGCCCAGGTCAGGCGCTTCTGCCGCTGTTTCTGGTTCAAAAGTGGCTTGACCTGGGGAATGCGGCACCTGTAGCCCATTTCCTGCACACGCCTGTTCACGGTGGCTCTGGATGTTTCTACTCCAGACTCAGTCCACTGCTTCCGCAGGTCCTCCAAGGTCTGGAATCGGTCCTTCTCCACAATCTTCTTCAGGGTCCGGTCACCTCTTCTCGTTGTGCAGCGTTTTCTGCCACACTTTTTCCTTCCCACAGACTTCCCACTGAGGTGCCTTGATACAGCACTCTGGGAACAGCCTATTCGTTCAGAAATTTCTTTCTGTGTCTTACCCTCTTGCTTGAGGGTGTCAATGATGGCCTTCTGGACAGCAGTCAGGTCGGCAGTCTTACCCATGATTGCGGTTTTGAGTAATGAACCAGGCTGGGAGTTTTTAAAAGCCTCAGGAATCTTTTGCAGGTGTTTAGAGTTAATTAGTTGATTCAGATGATTAGGTTAATAGCTCGTTTAGAGAACCTTTTCATGATATGCTAATTTTTTGAGATAGGAATTTTGGGTTGTCATGAGCTGTATGCCAAAATCATCAATATTAAAACAAGAAAAGGCTTGAACTACTTCAGTTGTGTGTAATGAATCTAAAATATATGAAAGTCTAATGTTTATCAGTACATTACAGAAAATAATGAACTTTATCACAATATGCTAATTTTTTGAGAAGGACCTGTATATCCACTATAGCACGACTCCACTCTGGTACTAGACAGCTGAAGCTCATAGGGTCATAAACATGGAGTGAATCCACAGGTTCATATGTAGGATAAAAGAGAAGCAGCTCCTCATAGTGTAGTATGTTAATTCAAGATGAATTTATTGAGTAAAAAGCATACAGGGTACTCACATTTGGATAATTAAAACAACGTTCCTTATTGGACGGAATGCTGCGCAGGGTGGAGCCCAGAGATCTGACATCACGACACAACATGTGCTGACCGCGGCCATTTTGTTGGTTCGAAACAAATGTTAACCAAGGACTTTTTGTGTTCCTGAAATGCTTGTTTTAATTATTATTTTTACTTAATAAAATCATCTTGAATTAACATACTACACTATGAGGAGCTGCTTCTCTTTTATCCTACATACGAACCTGTGGATTCACTCCATGTTTATGACCCTATGAGCTTCAGCTGTCTAGTACCAGAGTGGAGTCATGCTATAGTGGATATATCATGCTTATCTGACCACCTATAACCTAGTGGTCCATTTTCTGCGGTAAGAGGCCCCGTGTGTTGGTGTGCGGTGGAGGATTTCATAGTTCACCTCAGCTTGTAATATTTATACTGTGGGTGATGCCATTTCTTGGAACATGGACTCTTTACGCTCAATGACAGTGGATTTGTATTTACATAGTTCATGCTTATATTTCTAGTGCTGCATATCTTTATACAAATATTTGAATTATCAAATGTTTTATATAAGATATGTACAAACCTTTATAATATTAAAACACATTATCATAGCACAATGTGGTACTCATGCTTAATATCATAAATATTATACACACTGAAAAACTTCTACTAAGTTGATTGACACTAAAGGTCTTGTCTTTAAGTAATCATAACAGGGATCATTCACACTATGTTTACTTTATGTCTGTACCTGTGCTTTTAATTGCAATGTATTTTTGAATGTGGTAGCTTACTACTGTAGTGGGGGTCTAAATCTAGGGGGAGCACCTGGGTGGTAGTATGATCCAGGATGTACCAATCATCAGAGGGTTTAGACCATTTAAGTCGTGGAGGACTTTGGTAGTGTGCTGTTCTCCTTGACCTGTGGGTGGCGATGTTGTCCCGAGTCGAGGTAGAACCACTGCCGTAGTGCTACACCCTTTTTGTCCTGCTCTGGCAGTGGTACAGCGGGGCGGGGAACCTGCTGTGCCGGCTGGGGGGAGGAGATAAAAGGGGGTAGACGCCCTCGCCACGAGGTCTTTTTGCTATCCCGCGCCCTGGCACCCTTGGCCTGGGTGCTGGCGGTCCGGAGTTCCGGCCCATGGCCTGGTCGGAGCAGTGTTGGCGTCCATCTCAGGCACCTTAAGCCTGGGGTGAGGTACTACACCGGAGGCCTGGGGCCCAGTGACTTCGACTGGGCTCCGCAAGGATGGATGAGTCCGAGGGACCCTGAGGCAGATGGGGCCCATATCTGAGGCGAGGAGGCCGGAGAGGTTACCCTTCTGAACAGCACGGAGCAGCATCAACCCGGTGACAGAGGGGCCTCTGGTAACTCCCTTGGAGGGACATCTTCCCCCTGACAGGGGCCGCAACGCAGCGAAGGTACTCCAGTTCATGTTCTCTAGAGTTGCTGGTAGAGACTCCAAAGATTCAAGTTCTCTCTCAAGCCGATGGCTGTAGCAACCGCTGGTGAAACCACAGTGGTTTAGTTTGATTGTTAGGACTGTGCCTCGACCTGCTCACCCCACCGTATTGAACTGTTTTATGGGTCCCAACCAGTCGGCTGGCAAAGGACTGTTTATTCGTGTGTTATAATAAACAAGTGTTGGACCCTTATCGGTGTGTGGTACTCTGGTTAATGGGAGCGAAGGGAAGTGTCAGCACAGCAGACTTGGCTCTTAAAGAAACACACAGGCCTGAGGAGAACAACAGGTACTGGCCTTCACCTCACCCGCTGCAATGGGGAGGACATGGGCCATAGCACATCTCACTCTCGCATACAAGATACCCCTAGATAAGAGCTATCGGATAACCGATTCACAAGAGAAGGGAGTGAGGCCGCTACACTGCTATAGTGATCTATTGCTGGCTGATTTCAACCAGCAATAGATCACCATTTGAAGAGATCTGTTGCTGTAGAGCTGTATGTGGTGCCTGGATCTGGTCTCCACTGACTAGATCCAGCCTGCCCTCCCCTCAAGAAAAAAAAGTAAAAAAAAAAAGTGAAAAATGGAAATAAACAGTGTATATAAATGTAAAAATCCCCTCCCTAGATGATTAGTTTTCAGGTCCAAAAACAACAATAACATTGGATGATTTGGCTTACATTTGGGTTTATTGCACTAGCACCAATTGTCAACCAAATTTTATCATATAAATCTCATAATTTTTCCCTGCATGTGTTGCAATGTAGCATTGGACGGGGATAAAGCTTTTCTAAAGTAAAAAGCATCCATTCCGTTTGAGCCATTCCATTAAGTTACATAAGTCATGCTTGTGTAATATAATTTTAATCAGCAGACCTTGTTGGCTATATCATCGGGTAAATATAAGGGTGTGTGTAAATGTTATAGTAATAGAGTAAAAGTAGAGGAAAATGCATTTTTTCTAATTTTTACTATTTATTTTTAATAAAAAGCCCCATCTATCCTGAAGACAAAGCCAGGGTAGACCACAAATGCTAAACGGTTTAATGTGCAGAAGTTACTAAGACATCACCAAAATGAAAAAAAAGCTCTGGAACTTGGCAAGAAAAAGGCTCAAGGATTCATGTTATTAAGATTGAACAAGATTAATAACAAAAACAATTTAAAAACAAGATGGTAATACTACTAACGAAGCATGAATACCATTGGTAAATAGAGCAGTTTGCCAGCTGTGTAATCTGCCATGCTACACTATATATTCCCGTATGCCGTCAGGATAGATTTCATCTTTCCCATACAGAATGGCTTGGCAATGTGTCTTTTCCACTTTTTCTTTTTAGCAGTTGATCTCATCACTGAGGTTTGCAGATCATCCAGTATTTCACATGACAATAGTGCTCTTATCTTCTAACATGACCCTGCAGAGGAAGATCCTACTCTGTCTATTCATGGGCTGGGTGGGGAAGGAAAGGAAATTGATAGAGGATGCCAGAAAAAAACATGTTGAAACACAAGCTGATACTTCTACTTTGCCCTGGTCATGTGCATTAATATCTGACAAGTTAGAACTCTGATGGGAACTGAGAAAAGTAAATATCTTTCTAACCTTCCCAAAATCACTTGAACATCTTCCAGTGTTTCCCAACAGAACAAAGGCTTATTATCAGGGTAGACCTTCATTTCATGCTAAATGTGGGAATATGGTTTATGTGAAAAAAAAAATTCTTCTTACATATACCAGTAATCACAGATACAACCCTGGCTTCACTTTAGGTGGAGGAACACGGGGGTAGCTGGAAAATGCTGTAGTACATCATCGACTAAAACATTTTAGTCGACTAAATGAATACTATTTTAGTCAACTAAAATACGACTAAAACTAAAACAACTGAGATGACTAAAATATGACTAAAACTTACATTCCATTTTAGTCAAAAGACTAAAATACG
This sequence comes from Rana muscosa, assembly GCA_029206835.1. Classification (NCBI taxonomy): domain Eukaryota; kingdom Metazoa; phylum Chordata; class Amphibia; order Anura; family Ranidae; genus Rana; species Rana muscosa. The sequence goes on from CM055121.1 coordinate 847,373,000, forward strand.
ACTAAAACTAAAATGCTGTTTTAGTCAAAAGACTAATGCCATGTACACACGATCAGTTTTACCAATGAAAACAGTCCGATGGACTTTTCTCATCGGACAAACCGATCGTGTATGGGCCCCATCTGTCTTTTTTCCATCGGTGAGAAAAAAGAGAACATGTTTTAAATTTATCCGATGGGAAAAAAAACTGATAGCAAATTCCGATCGTCTGTGTGAAACTCCATCGGACAAAAAACCCATGCATGCTCAGAATCAAGTCGACGCATGCTCAGAAGCATTGAACTTCATTTTTCTTGGCTTGTCGGAGTGTTTTACGTCACGGCGTTTGGGACGGTCGGATTTTTGACTGATGGTGTGTAGGCAAGACTGATGGAAGTCAGCTTCATCGGATTTCCGATGGAAAAATCCATTGGATTAGAATCCATAGGAAATCCGATCGTGTGTACAGGGCTTAAGACTAAAACTAAATTGAAATTTGACTTCAAAATTAACACTAGTCTATAGTGCATGTTCATACCTCAATAAGACAAATAATAACATATTAGATTTTTCACTCCAGCAGTATATAATGAGTTTGGAAATTTTAGAGAAATGTTAACTAATGCATTACAATTTAATTACACCCATTCGATTTTAGACGACTAAAATTAGTTTTAGTCGACTAACATGTACTGGAGATTTAGTCGACTAAATACGACTAAAACTAAAACAATTGCAGAAGACTAAATTGGGACTAAAACTAAAATGCCATTTTAGTCCTAAGACTAAAACGAAATCGAAATTTGCTGCCAAAATTAACACTGGTACGTCGGCAAACTTTAAAATGAAATGCAATCTTTAGATGCAGGATGCAGCTGTGAGGCCAGTGTTACATCACCAGTGCCTCACTCAGCCAGGCGGTGGAAAAACAGTATAAGCAAAAAAATGATTCTTTATCTAATGAATGAAAAATGATTTCACATCAGCATGCAATTTTTGTGAAAATGGGGAAAGGGTTTAAAGAGAATCTGTTGCTAGGATCAAGAGGTGCAAAGTGCTTCACATGATCAGTGAGCTTATGGTTTGGTCCACAAGTTCCGACCAAACCTTAGCTGTTCAGGCATTTGGACGAATGCCTGAACATTTACCTGTTCATCATGTAACATAGCTGAATTACTAGCTGAATATAAATGGACGCTCACCTTGTGCGCATAGACAAATAAATGATCAATAAAACTCAAATGTGTGATCATATAAAATTAAATGTAATTCTTCTTGTCAAATTTGTTTATTGATTATGTATATATAAACATTGGTACAATTAACAAAATATTGATTACATTAGATGATAGCATTAGTTGAATTTACATATCAAATCTTAGTATTACTTGTATTTACAAGCAATTTAAGACTTAAGTAAGCTATATGTTATTTAAAGAACTATGGTGTTACAATCAATTTTTTTTTATTTTTTTATTCTTTTTATTGAGATTTTGAGACAAAAAACATACATAGCTTGGCACAACACCAAACTAACAGTCAGCCAACATGGCCGGTAAGTCCATCAACCACAACTATGCCATCCAATTGACAGCTACAACACGTATAACCCCCCCCACCCCCCTCCCCATACTCAGTTCTCAGTCCCCCAACCCAAATTGGCTCCATTTTTGGGATGCAGGATATAAACTTTACTAGTCACCCAAAATACATTGTTTGTTCTGTAGCAGGCCTCCTCCGGAGTATATTACCCGTAGACTATACACCTGGCCCTTCTACCCTTATATCCTACTTTTAGACCGTCACACTGTTAGATCAGACTCATACCACGCTCTCCAGACTTTATCAAATTTAGTTTTACACCCTCGAGCACTGTACGCGGCCTTGTAGAATGGAAGCATTGCATTCACCAATCCTTTCCAAAAAGTTATCTCAGGGGCTCTCATTTTTTCCATTTTAGCAATATGGCCTTCTTTCCATAAAATAAAAGTATTGTTAGTAAGGTTCTGAGTGCCTTCGATGGGACCACCTCGTCCACCAAACCAAGAAGACATACCTCTATAGTCATTGGTACCGGAACCTGCAGTATCCCTGCTATACAGGAGGTGACCCCTGACCAGAAATGGCTGATCAGGGGGCAGCCCCAGAACACATGTTGTGCGTCTGCCGAAGCCGCTGAGCACCGCCAGCACTCAGAAGAAACGGATGGGTATATCACGGCTAATCTAACCGGGGTATAATATATTCTGTGTAGGAATTTAAACTGAATAAGCCTATCCCTTGCTGCCACTAAATTCCGAAATGGTTGTTCCCACATATCATCCCAGTCCTCTCCCTGTATGCCTGGTACCTCCGCTGCCCATCTTTCTCTACATTTAGTTAGAGCCTTGGGACTAGTTTTAAACAGTTCTTTATATGTGACTGATAATGTCTTTGCTAGGTCCTCCGTCATGAGCGTGTCCTCCAGAGTAGAGGGGAAGGATTCCACCCTCATCTCCCTAAATTGTGTTTGAAAGGCACGTCGTAACTGCAAGTATCTGAAGAACTGGGAGTTGTGAAGGTCGTGTCTAGCTTTGAGGTCATTGAAGGGCAAAAGTTCACCGTCTCTTGTAATATCTTTCAATAGTCTGATTCCCTTACTCGCCCACCCAGTTGAGTCTTCCATGTTATAAAATTGTTTCAGTTTGGGATTCATCCATAGCGGAGTCATCGGAGAAATTCCCTGAAAACTAGGGCACGCCAGTGTCACCGCCTCCTCCCACGCTTTTATGGTGGCTTTCATAGAATCAGTGACAGGGAGTTCGCTTTTTAGGCCTCTGTGAATGGCTAAACGAAGGGATTCATATGATCCTAAGTGGGCTGCCTCAAGAATTGTTGCTGAGTCACCCCCGTCTGACACCAACCATCTGTTTACAAAAACCAATTGGCCCGCTATGTAGTACTTGCGCCAGTCTGGGAGAGCCAACCCTCCCTGTCCCCATGGTTCTTGTAGCACTTTCAAGCCTATTCTAGGCCTTTTGGGGGCCCACAGAAATGAGCTGGTGATCCCGTCCAGTTTCTTGAAATAGGACTTCGGTACCCACACCGGAGCATTTCTCAAGAAATACAAAATGACCGGGAGAATTTTCATTTTTATTAGGCTAATCCTACCCAGCAAGGATAACGGAAGCCTTTGCCACGTTTGCGTCTTTTGTTTAAAGAAGGTAATTAGGGGCTCCAGGTTCAGGGGCATGTAATCCGACACCTTCGCCGTCACCTTTATTCCAAGATATGTAATCTGATTGACCCATTTCAAGGGCAAGTTCGGATTCGCTCTAGCCCTTGCTCCCTCATCTAAAGGTAGGATAATAGGATTTTTATAACAGCTTACCTGTAAAATCCTTTTCTTGGAGTACATCACGGGACACAGAGCGACATAGTCATTACTAATGGGTTATATAGATACCGTCAGGTGCTGGCACTGGCAACTTCCAAAACCGGAAGTACCCTCCCCTATATAAGCCCCTCCCATCCGGGAGCACCTCAGTTTTGTAGCAAAGCAATAAGTGTCCCCAAAGAGGGGCGGGAGCTCTGTGTCCCGTGATGTACTCCAAGAAAAGGATTTTACAGGTAAGCTGTTATAAAAATCCTATTTTCTTTCTCGTACATCACGGGACACAGAGCGACATAGTCATTACTAATGGGATGTCCTAAAGCAATGCCCAATGAGGGGGGGGATACACCATATATAAGCTGAGCGCTATCAGACATGAGGATCTTTTGCGGCCTGCAACACACTGCGCCCAAAGGCGACATCCTCCTGACTTCTAACGTCCACCTGGTAGAACCTAGTAAACGTGTGTACTGAAGACCATGTTGCGGCCTTACAGATTTGAGCCAGGGAGGCCTGGTGATGCACTGCCCATGAAGTTCCAACTGCTCTCGTGGAGTGCGCCCTAGCTTTGAACGGAGGCGGTCTACTTCTCAAGCCATAGGCTTGCATTATGACCTGTCGAATCCACTTGGCTAAGTAGATTTTGACGCTGCCTGACCCCTTCTGGGGCCTTCCGGCAGAATAAACAAAGTATCCGTTCTGCGAATCTGAGCAGTGGCTTTTAGATAAGCTTTAACTGCTCTTACTACATCCAAAGAATGCAATAACCTTTCCTCTACCGAAGTAGGTTTGGGGAAAAAAGAAGGAAGAACCACGTCTTGGTTCAAATGAAACCTCGATACCACCTTAGGAAGAAAGGCTGGATGAGGGCGTAACATTACTCTATCCTTATGGATAACCAGATATGGCTCCTTACAGGACATAGCTGCTAATTCCGACACTCTTCTAGCCGAATAAATGGCTACTAGAAAAATCAATTTCCTGGTGAGAAGAACCAAAGAAATATGCTGTAATGGTTCAAATGGTTGTTTCTGTAGAACCGACAGAACCAAGTTTAGATCCCATGGACATATGGGGATATTAACCGGAGGACTAATACGCATCACTCCTTGTATAAAGGCTTTGACTAGTGAATGCAAAGCCAAGGGCCTTTGAAAAAATATTGACAAGGCCGAAATCTGACCCTTGATAGTACTCAAGGCAAGCTTCCTATCTACAGCCCATTGTAGGAAGTCCAGAATCCTACCTATTACGTTTTTACGTGGATGCCATTTCTTGGCCTCACACCAGGCGATGTACGCCTTCCAGATTCTATAGTAGATCTGCCTGGATACCGGCTTCCTGGCATTGATCATGGTAGATACCACAGAATTAGAGAGCCCTCTCTTTTTTAGAATGTGGGCTTCAATAGCCAGGCCGTCAAACCTAGGGCTGGTAAGGAAGGGTGGTATATCGGTCCTTGCGAAAGCAGGTCCGGACGGCGTGGGAGAGTCCTAGGACTCCCCACTGACATTTTACAATCTCCGCGTACCACGCTCTTCGGGGCCACGCTGGAGCCACCAGAATCACTGGTTTCTTTTCTACCCTGATTCTGCGGAATAATCGAGGTAACCATTGTGGCGGTGTGAATGCATATATCAGCTTGAACTGATCCCAAGGGAACACTAGGGCATCCGAGCCGCAAGCTAGGGGATCCCTTGTCCGAGAGACAAACCTGTCCACCTTTGCGTTGAATCTGGATGCTAGAAGATCTACATCCGATGTTCCCCACCGCTGACATATTGTCCAGAAAACCTCGGGGTGAAGGGACCCTTCCTCTGGGCATAATTGCTGGCGACTTAGAAAGTCCGCCTTCCAATTCTCCACTCCTGGAATGAATACCGCAGATATGGCTGGGACATATCTTTCTGCCCATTTCAGGATGTAATTTACTTCCCTCTGGGCTGCACGACTCCTGGTGCCCCCCTGATGATTGATATATGCCACTACTGTGGCATTGTCTGATTGAATTCTGACAGGGGACCCTTGGAGTTTGGATGTCCATGCTACTAGGGCATACCGGGCTGCTCGTATCTCTAAGAGATTGATGGGCAGGGCCTTTTCTGCATCCGACCATCTGCCCTGGAGAGACTATTGCTCCAGTACTGCTCCCCAGCCTATAAGGCTGGCATCTGTAGTGACCACCTTCCAAGAAATCAGACTGAAGGATTTCCCTTTTTCCAGATTCTGGGGAACCAACCACTAACGGAGGCTCTTGCGAACGGAAGGGGACAAGGACATTGTAAGTCTAGGGCCTGAACTTTTTTGTTCCAGGCTGACAGTATGGCCCTTTGCAAATTCCTTGAATGGAATTGACCGTAGGGTACTGCTTCGAATGATGCCACCATTTTTCCCAGCAGCCTTATGCACAGGCGTATGGACGGCTGTCTTTTTTGTACCCACTAAGTGGATCAAATCTTTCAAAGACAACACCTTTCCTCGAGACAAGAATATTTTTCTCTGGCCTGAATCCAACCTTAGCCCCAAGTATTCCAGACTTTTGACTGGTTTTTAGGGCTGACTTGTCTCGGTTGATAATCCAACCGTGAGATTCCAGATACTTGATTGTCTTGTGAACGACCACGTCTAGTTTTTTTCACTGAGTGGTCTATCAGCAACAAGTCATCTAGATATGCCATTATCATTACACCTTGTGTTCTTAGATTGGCCAATAAAGTTCCAGAATTTTTGTAAACACTCGTGGTGCTGTGGCCAAACCGAAGGGTAAGGCTCTGAACTGAAAATGGCGCCCTTCTACTGCAAAGCGTAGAAACTTTTGGTAGACTGGAAAGATGGGAATGTGCAAATAAGCATCTTTGATGTCGATCGCGGCTAACCAATCCTCCCCTTGTAGGGCAGTGGCCACCGATCGGATCGACTTCATCGGAAAGTCCTGATATACAGGAATTTGTATAGCCCTTTTAGAATTAATATGGGCCTCCCGTCCGCGTTTGCTTCGGGACTGTAAAGAGGTTTGAGTAAAACCCGAACCCTCATTCTTCCAGGGGAACCTCCATAATTACTCCTTGGAGCAATAGTTGTTCTAGTGCCAACAGGAGGGACTCTCTCTTCCGGGGATCCCTTGGCACGTTTGACCTCAAAAAATGGGAAGGAGGAGAGTCTCTTAACTCCAATCTGTATCCCAAACATACTGCGGAGAGCACCTATCTGTCTTGATCGTGTCCCGCCAGGTCTCTTGTGAACAACTGGAGTCCTCCCCCCACCCGACTGAGTGGGGGCAACCCTTCAATGAATTTAACTTTGGGGGAGGTTTTGTACCTCCCCTGACCCAGGGTTTCTCATTACCCTGCTATTGTCCCTGTTTTTTACCCCCGGGAATTGACCGAGGAGGCCGTCGGAACTGTTTCACAGCCGATGCCCCAGGGACTGGAGAAGCAGGCCTCTTAAAGAGGGACCTCTAACTCTGTTTTTAACCGGCAAGAGCGTATTTTTACCGCTGGAAATTTTCTGGATATATTTGTCCAGGTTTTCCCTGAATAAGCGTTCACCATGAAATGGGACGCTAACCAGCCATTCCTTACAGGGAGCTTCAGCAGACCAGTTTTTGAGCCATAGAAGCCTACGCATATGTACTATAGACAGCGTAAGGCGGGAGGCCTGATGGACTGAATCCTTTATGGCGTCAACCGCAAAGCCTAAGGCTCTAGGTAGATCAGCTAGGGCAAGGCCTGCTGATCTGTCAAGTCCCTCAAGACCTGTTTCAACTGATCCTTCACTGCTTAGCAGACCCCAATAGCTGCTACTGCTGGTTGTGTCACCAAGCTTGCTGTAGAAAGAAGCAGACTTTCATAAGGACTCCAATCTTTTATCTATTGGGTTCTTGAACATTTGGACATTATCCACTGGACATGTCAGTGATTTATACATACAAGAGATGGCTGCGTCCACTGTAGGGACCTTCCATTTTTTTTTTTTTTTTTTGATGAACTTATCCCCATGGGATAGACCACCGGAAATCTCTTGGGGGAATAAATATTTTCTCAGGACGTTCCCAATCCTGGTAAATAAGCCCTTTTAGTAAAGGGTGAAGTGGAAAAGAACAGACAGTCTGGGGCTTCTAGCGACCCCAACGAGGATACAGTAGTGGTTGATGGTTCCGCAAGGTGCATTTTTAAATGCCGATCGGACCATGTTAGTCAGAGACTGAACCCATAATCTTTCAGCTTGAGCTGCTGAGAAAGGTTCCTCCACTGTTGATTCCTCTATAACAGAATCAACCTCATCCTGATCCCCTTCAGGCAGGTCGATCCCTGTATGGGACTGTTGCTCTGCTAACAGGCACTCTGAAGGAGGAGACGGAGATCGGCGTGCTTTCCCTGACAGGGAGGCAGCGATCAATGTTGACAATCTCTCTCTAATCCTCCCAGAGCTGAGGAAAAAACCTCCTCTGTTACATACACAGGAGCAGGTGAACTGAGGACAGCCACAGTACCAAGTACCCCTGCGGGGTCTCTACGGTCACTTACCTCTGAACTTCAGGGGAGACTGGTGCAGCAGAAGCATGCCCAAGATCCTCAGAGCCCGATGAGACCCCCTTCACTTCCTGGAAGATTCAGTTCCGGAGCTTCTGGACGGCATATTCCTAAGCTTAAAGCTGAGGTATTCCAGCCGTAATACACCACTTTTACTGAGAATAGTCTAGCACAATTGCTGCTATATCACAGTTGGTGTCTACTAAAGTGCCTTTCTAGGGGATGCCTGCATCAACCGCCTCTGTGTGCCTTTATCTGTTGCTAGCTCTGTCTGTACATTCAATAGCCAGCTATAATGTGCTTTAAAACACGCTGGACGCCCGCACATGCGCAGTAGCGCCGCGGCGCACACCTGAGCGTCATCCACCCGCTCCGCCCTTTTTTCAGATCGCCTCTATGAATAGAGGCGCGTGCACGCGCACGCGCGCGGGCACGTGCGCCTTCGGCGCCTTTTTTTAAAAACAATAAGGAGCTAGATGGGAGCCAGGGCCCCCTTTGCCGCAGGGCCCGGGGATGGATGAGCGCAGCAACAGGGCAGAGGAGACAGCTTCCCAGGAGAGAACATACCAACTGCCTGGATTTGATTCTGGACGAAAAAAATCCACATTACAAGAAAAAGAACCATAGCGGCCTCTAGTGTCTAACACAGGTACCGCGGTCTTACATTTTTTTTTTTTTTTTTTCTTGCCTACTATTAAAATTTTTACATTTTCTCAGTAGTAACAGGCATACACAGAATATTAGCGGGAATACCTTAGGTAACAGGCAGAAAGACAAAATAGGCTTGGGGGTCCCTCAATAGAACCAAGTTCCCGAGGGCCCCCACTTACCTTTTCCTCGCCGCAGGACTCTGTTTGGTCCACAGAAGCCCAAACTTCACCTATCACGGCAGGCATTGTAATCAAACCTTCAGGGACCGGGTTCCCAAGGATTCCACTCCCCTGGACCTGTATAGCACCCTGCACAGAAAACATCTTGGTCGTGGGTATGACCAGAGCTCTGGATCCCAGGGTCCAGCCCTCCTAAGAGAGGCATTACAGGCAAAACCTTGCTCTTCTCTGCAAGGCCCGGGTACCGACCGTTTAGCTATGAAGCTTTTTTGGTCGGATCCGGAATAGCTTACTGAGGCCCAAAAGAACCTGTACGCAAGCTCAGTGAAAAACACATGTTTCTTCTTGGCCAACACCTTAGACACTGGCAAAAAACTGAGGTGCTCCCGGATGGGAGGGGCTTATATAGGGGAGGGTACTTCCGGTTTTGGAAGTTGCCAGTGCCAGCACCTGACGGTATCTATATAACCCATTAGTAATGACTATGTCGCTCTGTGTCCCGTGATGTACGAGAAAGAAAGAGGCCCAGTTAACCCTCAGACCCGAGTAGCCAGAAAAAGTGTCCATTAGATCCAGAGCTGCTTCCAGTGTGTCCGCCGGGTCTTGCAGGAATAACAGAAGGTCATCGGCATATAATGCCAATCCCTCTTCTATATTACCCACCCTGATCGCTTTGACCCTTGCTGACGCTCGTAGTGCCACCGCCAACGGCTCCATCATGAGCGCAAACAAAAATGGCGATAGAGGGCACCCCTGATGCGTACCCCTACCCACTGTAAAGTATTCAGATGTGTGTGTGCCTGTGCGGATGGCCGTACGTGGTGCACTATACAGGAGAGATACCCATTGACGGAAGCATGGGCCGAAACCCATACGCTCAAGCACTGCGTGCATAAAGCGCCAGTCCACCGAATCAAAGGCTTTTTCAATATCGATCGAGACCATGATTCTATAGGATGAGTCTAAGTTAGGAAGTTGTAGGTGAGTGAACAGCCTCCTCAGGTTGGTATCTGTTGATTTGCCCGGCATGAATCCCGTCTGGTCCACATCAACCAGAGAGGAGACTACCGCTGCCAATCGCTTTGCCAGGACCTTAGTCAAAATTTTAAGGTCCATATTTAACAGAGCAATGGGTCGGTATGAAGAGCATTCTAAAGGGTCCCTACCCGGCTTAAGCAATAGGATCATATAGGCGTCTAACATCGAGTCCGGTAATTTCTTTTGATGTAAACAGTATGCTAGCAATGTCGTAAGTCTCGGGGCCAGTTGGTCTGCATATGTCTTATAGAAATCCGCTGGGAACCCGTCTGGACCAGGGGCTTTATTGGGTGGAAATGCAAAAATGGCTGCTATCACTTCCTTTTTTGTAATTTCAGCTTCTAATGTGAGTCTGTCGTCTTCCGAAAGCTTTGGGAGGGACAGGCCATCTAACATGTTCTCCAATCCTTCTTTATCATATTGTCTACCCGGTGTATATAATGTTGAGAAATATGTTTTAAATTCAGCTAATATGTCTATCGGGTCTTTTAGTAACTCTCCATTGTGGCCCTTAATGATTGGGATGTGAGTACTCTGATTGCTGTCTGCCACCAGCCTAGCTAGTAACTTCCCATTTTTATCCCCTTCTGCAAAGAGAGAGTTAGCTAGATATTTTGCCTCAGTATGTGCCAGATCATTGCAATGCAGGGAAAGGTGCCTCCTGGCCTCCAGCAATGCATTGTAGCCGGGATCCGAGGGGGCCGTCGCGTGCAACCTAGCACACTCCCTTTCCCTATCCTGCAACCGCTGGATTTCCGCGTTTTGATCCACCCTCACTCCCTTGATGGCCGTTATACATTCTCCCCTGATCACTGCTTTAAAGGCGTCCACACAACTGGAGGGTCCGCTGTCTCATTATTAGTGGCCCAATATTCAGCAGTCGCAGCAAGAAGGTGAGAGGACACCTGCTCCTCCTGCAACCAGCCTGGGGCCAGCCTCCACCCTCTTGACCCTTTCCTTGACTGTAAACACAGGGAGATACAGAGGGGATTATGATCAGATAAGCCCCCTGCCATGTAGTCTATCCCCCTCACATAGGACAGCATAGTGCGACTACCAAAAGCTAGATCAATCCTAGCTGAAGAGCGGTGTGACAGAGACAGATGAGAATAACAAATTCCATCCGGATTCCTCAATCTCCATATCTCAGTCAAATCCGCCACTGCAGCCCAAGACTTCAAATCAATTGATCTCCCTCTCCCAGGATTAGAGGAGTCTCTGGCCTCCAACGTGGCATTGAAATCCCCCATCAGTAGGAGTGGAAGGTGCATGTGAGGGGCTAGCTTCACCATTAAATCATATAATAATTGTACTGTGAAAGGAGGCGGAACATACACATTCACCAGAAGCAGTGTGCAATTACATATATCTACAATCAGAGCCACATACTGTCCCCCCGGATCGGAGATCACCTGTTGGATCGTGCACGGGACTGCTTTACTCATCAATATGGAGACCCCCCTCGCAAAGGTGGAGTACGTGGCATGAAATGCCTTTTGAATCCAGGATCTGCGTAGTGCTAGAATTTTACTACCGTCCAGGTGAGTCTCCTGCAAGACGATGATATGCGGCCTGACCACCTTCAAATACTGAAACATTGCAGCCCGTTTGAATTTATCATTCAGTCCTCGAACATTCCAGGACAGCAATTTAACCGTGTTAGCCATAATCCCGTAAAATGATTAGCAGTAGGGTGAATTCGGAATGTAGGGTCACCTGTAACTTTTTAACAAAGACCTTCTCCCCCAGGTAAATAAGTACCATCAGTAGTTGGAGGACGGGAACTGAATAAAACCCCCCCTTTCTATAAACATTACAATAACAAACCCCCCCTGCTGTCATACCAGAACTAACTAGCAAAATAAAAAAAATTAAAAAAAGAACCCATGGAAAAAAAACTTCAAAAAATGCCATCGTCCAGTATGCAGCTTGTTTTCCCGAACTTGTAAAACAATCAAAAAAGAAAAAATGTTGCTAGAAGGTCTCCCGACGTAAAAAAAAGTCCAGCAAGACTACTAGTTCTTATCTAAATTGTTCCGAGGAGCTCCAGTTTAAACTGTATAGTTGAAACATGTTGCAATGAAATTTAGGCAAGTATATGCCAAAAAGGATTATAACCGGCTTAAGTAGTACATCTAGTGGCGTCAGGTTTAAGTGACCATATGCGCACCTAACTAAAACATAAAAGCATTGTAAAAGTCAACAGTAAAAATAATGTGTAGGCAGCCACTACTCACGACCATCCAGCTGTAGAGAGCGCTAGTCCATCCTCCCCGAGCAAACTAGACCAGGAGTAAGCTTCAGGCCTAGTGAGGCACAACCGGTGCAACAGAAAAACAGAAAAACAAAATGCAGCTCCCACTTGCGTCTGGTTTACGGATTTCTGTCCAGCCAGTCACAGGCCTCCTGTGGTGTCTCAAAAAATTTAACTGCGCCCTGATGTTGAATACGCAGCCTGCTAGGGTATAGCATACTATATTGGATATTTTTCTCCCGCAATTTCTTCCGCACCTCAGTGAAAGATCTCCGTTTGCGCTGCGTTTCAGCTGAAAAACCTGGAAACAGCATCACTTTCGTGTTGTCATATCTGAGCTCTGGGATTTTCCTGGAGGCTGCTAAAATTATGTCTCGGTCTCTGAAATTCATGAAACGCACCAGAAACGGCCTAGGGTAGTTACCCGGAGGACGCCCTCCTGTTGGGACCCTGTGCGCACGCTCCACCACATATGTTGGCGGCCGGTCCCCTAGAGATAGCAGGTGTTTAAAGAAATCTTCCGCAAAAGTGGTTGTATTGGACCCCTCCGCTCCCTCCGGCAATCCCACCACCCACACATTGTTCCTCCTCTGTCTGTCCTCGGCATCATCTGCGCGGCTCTGCAACACTTTTACCATAGTATGCAATTCAGACAGCTGATTGCCTTGTATATGTGAAACATCTTCTACTTCAGATATTCTTTCTTCCGTCACAGTGAGCCGGCCCCTGATCTTATCTAAATCATGTCTGATGAATGTACATTCTGTTGTTAGATGATCAATGTTCACCATAACTGCGGCCTTGCTTGCTGCTATGGCTTCCAAGATCGGGCGAGTGATCGCATCTTGTGCATCGACTGGTACAGGAGAATTTGATCTGGACTCGGCGGCGTCCACCTCAGGTATGTCTTTTTCGGGCGCAGCCATGTTCTTTGCTTGACTCCCCGACCGCTTGGCAGAAGGAGTGGTGGGTAAGATGGCGGCGGCAAGTCCCGCGTCCGGGCCTTTGGAGGAGCACGTTTGGCGTTGCTGTTTGGCGTTCCGATGACCGGCTCTAGAGGCCCCCTTCCGCATGTCCAGGGGCCCCCCTGCTCAGGCTGATGCTGCAGCTCCCAGGAGCTCCATTTATGCAACCCACAGTAGTACAAGGGCTTCTTGCGCAGTATCCAATTCTCAACAGCCCACCTTATTTAGTATGTGGAGAGGCACAGGGAAGGCAGGGCAGTGTCTCTGGGCATTGAGGGTGAATCAGAGAGGATAGTGCCGCTGTCCCAGGGGTGCAGGGAGGAAGATGCCAGTACACAGTATCTTGATGAGGAGGGGGGGGGTGAATCAGGCAAGGATAGGCCTCAGGATGGCACCCGCAGTCCCTCACCAGGGATCTTCCAGCTATACCCCAAACACCCCCAGGCAAACCTCCACCCAGGGGCTCCAGGCAACAGGCACGGCTTCACAGACCCGGGAGCTCAGTAATCCAGCCCCAGGCTTGTGGGCATGCAGTAGGCCTCAGTCTGTGGTGTGGTGTGTCCCTGCAGCAGGGAGCCAGCCGCGGCCCCGAGCAGTGCACTCAGCCAATCGCTCCCTCCCCGGCCGTTGAAATAAGTGATCCGGGTATTCGGATGGCCCCAGGGAGAGCCAGGGATCCCTCAGAGTCCTCACAGGTCTCAGCAATGACCTGACCGAACTGGAGCTCCCGGCCGCAAGATGGGGGCGTGCCGGGGGGAGCCGATCACCTCCCACAGTCCCCTCAGCCTCCCTCACCTGCCGAAGCTCTCCAGGGGCCGCCGCTGCTGGTGGGTAGTGCAGCGCCGCCCGTCCCCCTTCCGATCGCGGCTCCGGAGCTTTAGGAAGGATGCAGGCCACAGGGATCCAAGATGGCGGCGGACCTCCACAGCAAAGAGCCTGTCACAGGCCTGTGCAGCCCTGATCACGCCACCCCGCTCCACGATAGATAGCTGTATGGGTACAGATGATGCCCGGCTAAGAAGTAGGCTAGCCTGGGAATTCTCTAGGCACACTGTTTAGCAGGATGAATGAGGATTGTCAGCCGGATCAATGGCGCTCCTCTGAAACACGTCCTGCTCCTTCTACATCCGGACACGCCCCTGTCGTTACAATCAATTTTAACAATTATATAATCAAGAGGAACAAAAAATTGAAAAGTTGTTAAACTTTTAGAGTGATAAATAATAAAGAAATAGTATTAATTACTACGAGATGCAGTAACTTATAATAAGACATTAGAGCTTACTATCTATTATTGTGTTATAATTAAACATTGTAAAAGTGAGTGCTTCGCTACCATTTTATTATATAAAAATAAATAGGAAAAGACAGGATAGAATAAGGAGAAAAGAAAAGACTAAAAGGAAAGTAAAGATAAGAAGAAAAAAGTCAGGCTTAGTAGAGGTTTCCGGGGATTTCTTAGTAACAATATATATATATATATATATATATATATATATATATATATAGTATCTATTCGGCAGTTATTCAAAACAAAGTTACATAGTTACCAAGGTCTTAGAAAAGAAGTGTCAAAATTAGGAGAAAAAAAAATGGGTCACCCAAGGATTCCATATTTTCTCAAATTTATGTATATTATCGTTGGATATGGCATCTGTTTTCGAAAAGGATCATGGCTTGATTTATTCTATTTGTAGTTTCAGAAAACATTAATGATGAAGACTTCCATGCTTTGGCAATGGTCTGCTTTGCGGCTGTGGTAATTTGTAGAAGAAGTTTAAATTGGGTATAAGAGATTTGGGTAGGCTTTAAATTTAGAAGCACAATTGTCGGATCTGGGATGATAGTTTTCTTGAATAATTTAGAGAGAATTTGGAATATTTCTTTCCAATAATTTTTTGCTACCTGGCAATCCCAAAAGATATGAAAATGCATTCCTGGATCACCACAGCCGCGAAAGCAAAGTGGAGAGTATTGGGGAGCATATTTCACAATCCTAACAGGGACCAAATACCAACGCAGAAGTACTTTATAGTTCGCCTCTAGGGCTACTACATTTTGAGAAGATATTTTGGTATTGGCCCAGATTTTGTCCCATTTGGATGAATCCATGTAAAAAACCAAGATCACTCTCCCATTTTTCCCACATAGGAGGGTGTTTTTGTATTAGGCAAAGTATTCAAGTAAATGTAATTCTTACACAAAATAAAAGGTTGCTGATTCACGTGCTACAAATGTGTTAATTATTAATCATTTATTTGTCTATGTGCACAAGGCGAGCGCTCATTTACAAAAATGTGAGGGATGTACTCACTTTTGTGAGATACTGCACAGTACCTCACAAAAGTGAGTACACCACTCACATTTTTGTAAATATTTTACTATATCTTTTTATGTGACAACACTGAAGAAATTACACTTTGCTACAATGTAAAATAGTGAGTGTACAGCTTGTATAACAGTGTAAATTTGCTGTCCCCTCAAAATAACTCAACACACAGCCATTAATATCTAAACCGCTGGCAATAAAAGTGAGTACACCCCTAATTGGAAATGTTCAAATTGGGCTCAACGTGTCAATATTTTGTGTGGCCACCATTATTTTCCAGCACTGCCTTACCCTCTTGGGCATGGAGTTCACCAGAGCTTCACAGGTTGCCACTGGAGTCCTCTTCCACTAACCCATGATGACATCACGGAGCTCGTTCCTCCTCCTTCCGTTTGAAGATGCCCCACAGATTCTCAATAGGGTTTAGGTCTGGAGAGATGCTTGGCCAGTCCATCATCTTTACCTTTGGCTTCTTTAGCAAGGTAGTGGTCATCTTGGAGGTGTGTTTGGGGTCGTTATTTTGGAATACTGCCCCGTGGCCCAGTCTCCGGAGGGAGGGGATCATGCTCTGCTTCAGTATGTCACAGTACATGTTGGCATTCATGGTTCCCTCAATGACCTGTAGCTCCCCAGTGCCGGCAGCACTCGTGCAGCCCCAGACCATGACACTCCCACCACCATGCTTGACTGGAGGCAAGACACACTTGTCTTTGTACTCCTCACCTGGTTGCCGCCACACACGCTTGACACCATCTGAACCAAATAAGTTTATCTTGGTCTCATCAGACCACAGGACATGGCTCCAGTAATCCATTTCCTTAAATGAATAAACCTAAGTAGCGCCTTTGGATATAAATATATACCTATAGTGACCGATAACAGCTGCAAAATGAACTTGCTACGTACCAACAGAGCAATATAAATTAAAAAGAAAAAAATGCGCTAGAAATCTTCCACTAAGGTATTAGACAGACTGATGGACAATTATATACGTTTTAAATCATTGATTTAAAACGTTCAGGGTAATTGGCCCTGAACGAAGAAGCCCCTGTAGCGGCGTCCTGGTGCACGATTCTTTGGTGGTTTCAATTGGAGCAGAAGTAACGCAATGGTAATACCGCGTCATCGCGTTACTTCCGCTCCAATTGAAACCACCAGGGAATCGTGCACAAGGACACCGCTACAGGGGCTACTTCGTTCAGGGCCGATTACCCTTCTAAACAATCGCCTGCTATACACGCCGGGTTCCAGGACTATTAGGCACTCAGCAATGTAAGTGTAAACTTTTTAAACTTTGTGGAACCAACAAATGTTTTCATTACGGCATTGCGCAATGAGGCTCTTTCTCTTTTGATTCATATTCATCCCTATGAGGCACATCTCTACCAAAAAGACGTCATCCTAAAGACCTGAGTTCAGGGTATCCACAGATGCCTACTAGACCATACTAGCGATAGTTGGTCCATATTTTGCGGTGAGTGCACATCTATGTGAGGCACCCAGTCCGAGCACCAGTCCATGGGAGATATCTATTGAGCACGAGCACCATATGGGATTACTACATGTTACCATTCAATGATTTAAAATGTATATAATTGTCCATCAGTCTGTCTAATACCTTAGTGGAAGATTTCTAGCGCATTTTTTCTTTTTAATCCATTTCCTTAGTCTGCTTGTCTTCAGCAAACTGTTTGCGGGTTTTCTTGTGCATCATCTTTAGAAGAGGCTTCTTTCTGGGATAACAGCCATGCAGACCAATTTGATGCAGTGTGCGGCATATAGTGTGAGCACTGACAGGCTGACCCCCCCACCCCTTTAACCTCTTCAGCAATGCTGGCAGCACTCATACATCTATTTTCCAAAGACAACCTCTGGATATGACTCTGAGCACGTGCAATCAACTTCTTTGCTCGACCATGACGAGGCCTGTTCTGACTGGAACCTGTCCTTTTAAACCACTGTATGGTCTTGGCCACTGTGCTGCAGCTCAGTTTCAGGGTCTTGGCAATCTTCTTATAGCCTAGGCCATCTTTATGTAGAGCAACAATTCTTTTTTCAGATCCTCAGAGAGTTCTTTGCCATGAGGTGCCAGTGACCAGTATGAGAGAGTGCTCCCCACTCACACCTGAGACCTTGTAACACTAACGAGTCACATGACACGGGGGAGGGAAAATTGCTAATTGGGCCCAATTTTGAACATTTTCACTTAGTGGTATACTCACTTTTGTTGCCAGTGTTTTAAACATTTATGGCTGTGTATTGAGTTATTTTGAGGGGACAGCAAATTTACACTGTTATACAAGCTGTACACTCACTACTTTACATTGTAGCAAAGTGTAATTTCTTCAGTGTTGTCACATGAAAAGATATAATAAAAAATGTACAAAAATGTGAGGGGCGTACTCACTTTTGTGAGATACTGTATCCCTCTGTGGACCTTTCAATGTTACCCTATGAAACCAACCAAAATCATTTCTGTTGTATAATATAATGGTTTGATTGCTGTTGGTTGTATTATTTTTTATTGTTAGCAGGTATAAGCACAGTAATTTTTTCTGTTCTGTTATATTATATGTAATCATATGTGCCTGTCTTTGTTGTAAGCAGACCTGACGTAATTGTAGCCGTATTAGTGCAATTGTGACAGAGAAAATTAAGTACTGTCCGTGATACTTTTTTTATTTGCACTAACATAGAATTTTTCAGGACAAGCTTTCGGGGTATGTCCCCTTCTATGTTAGTGCAAATAAAAAAGTATCACGGACAGTACTTAACTTTCTTTGTAAGCAGACCCAAAGCCAAACAGGTAAAAGTTTAGCAGGTAAAATGCTTTGTTTTTGTTATGCATAACAGGAAAGAAACAGGCAATAGAAACACGGTGATAAAACATCTAAATTCACATTGTGTTCCATGGTCTTTACTAATTGTTTATATGGCAGGTATGGTATTGTCATGCTCAGAAGCCAACAGTTTCAGAATTAGCCTTTATTCTTTATTATATGTGCATGACAAGTTAGGCAGTATTCAGAAATATTGGGAAAATATTTTTTTTGTAGGCAAAAGGGCAAGAAAGTACTAACAGCTCACAGCAAAAAGTGTACTAAACCCAATCAGACCTTGATATTGACATCAGTGCTGCTATTCCTTCACTATCCAAGCACAGTTTTGATCAAACTGTGCGGCTTTTACTGCTATGTTGAAAGAAAGTGGCCTGGCTACTGTTTGTCAGGGGCATCTAAAATGCAGTTCACACACATTTATTTCACTTGTGAATTTATTGGTTGCTGAGTTTTGTTGACACTAAAGAATCAACGACTTTAAATCAGAATCTAGTGGAGGGCCTCCTGTTTAATCTCCCCTAGCAACAGGAAGCAGCAGCACTGTACAGTACTATAGACATATGTTTTTATGTTTTCAAGACATCTCCTCGTGCTTCCCCTTGCAGCCTAATGCCTAGTACACACAATGAGAAAATCGGATGAAAAATACCGCTTTCAAAGTGATTGTGCGATAATCTAATTGTTAGTATACAGCTTTCGAGAGCCAATCCCGACAGTTCATGACAAATTTTTGGAAGGGACAAACACGAAAATATTTCTCTTAAGATACCAGAACAAACGATTTTTGTTTAATTAGTATGGTATTCGACCAAAAAAAAGACCAACACCATGTATGTTCGGAAATGAAAGAATACATTACTCTACAATACAACACATTACATCACGTGTACAAGGCTTAAAGTGGAACTTTCCATAGCTTGATAAAAAATAATGTTCTTTAGCGAGGAACATACATTCTACATTAATAATGATACTACCAAAATAGTGTGTGCTGTAAATTGCCTCCAGAATGGTTCCTGTTTCTTCTTGCTGGAGGTTGCCATTTTGCTGAAGCCCAAAATCACAACTGTAAATCATAAAGCCATCGATTTACCAGTTTCAAAAAACAGTTTGATTTGATTGTGCTCTCAACCAAACTGTCAAACGATCAAATGGCTGGATTTATAACTGATCACATGTGCAGCACCATGACAGTTGTAGTTTAAACAGAAGCAGCTTCCTTGGCTGTAAAGGATAGGAGGGTTAAATTCTGCTTTAGGGCTGTCAGAAGATCGGCCTCTACAAAAAATGGAGAGCAACTGAGCATGTGCAGAGACAGTCTATTACTGGATTTTAAACAGTATAAGCACTTATTTTTAATGTTTTACATAGATATACCTGCAAAAGGGGCCAGTCTAAAGTCATCTAGCAGGACTTCATTTTCTGGCTAAAGTTCCACTTTAAGGGTCATGTCACACAGGCACTTCTACTGCTGGCAAAAGATTGCCATTAATAAAATCACCCATGAGAGCCTTAAGGCCCGTACACACGATCGGATCGGTGTGTGATGGCAGGCTGTTGTCAGAAAATCTGACCGTTTGTATGCTCCATCGGACAATTGTTGTCGGATTTTCCGCCAGCAAATTTTGGATAGCATGCTTTAAAATTTTCTGACAACAAATGCGGGTTGTCGGATTATCCGATCACGTGGACAAAACTCCAAAGTACAAAAAAACGCATGCTCAGAAGCAATGCTAACCATAACATAACAGCAGAAGTTGCCCAAAGGGTGGCACTAAAGAGCTGAAAAACCACGTAGTTTCGAGGTTTCTTGGCCGACAATTCTTTGCCGTTTGAATGGAAGACAAGTTCATGGCCAACAGTCCTACGCTTTGTCCATGGAAAATCCGATCGTGTGTACTAGGCTTAACACTTACCTCTATGGGATCACTCCCTGCCTGAACTAGAACACAGGCAAATTTCCCTTACAAATTAGGGTCAGAAATTAATTAAATACATAAATACAAAGAAATAGGCAAACAGTCTCTAAATGATCTTGGCACAGGCAAGTTTTCACCAGTGACAGGATCTTGTGTAACATGGCTCTACAACATCTAAATATGATAAATGACAGGATCCCTTGTGTGACATGACTCAACAACATCTAAATGACTATTTTTGTAAACCCTTTTTACTATTTTTCCATTAAGAAAACTGCAAAAAGACTGTAGCAGTAGCGTAACTACTGCCATAGCATCCCACACAGATATTGTGGGACCTGGGAGACAGGGAGCTCAATCAGAGTGGAATTTCAGGAGCATTTGTTAAGCCACTCAACCTTTGCTGACAAAGGATCTTAGTATAATTTCCCTATCAGAAATGTGGTATAGGTCATTGACTAGCAGCAGTCAATGGTGCCGTTATTATGGGTGCTGCTATGTAGGTTAGTGGCCACCGGTGTACATCGTTTGATACTGTACATAGGGGTCATCAGACGGCCCTGGTATGCAGCCCTGTGATTTCTAGTTCCACCCTTGGAATTCCTAGGTGTCAGAGCTAATCTGAAAGGCTGGTTTTCTTGGCAAAGCAATGCAGTACATCATGTCCCTACAATATTAAGATAAATAAATAACTGTTTAATAGGTAGACAAAGTTATACAGCCTAACCTGAAAAAGTGACTTACATTCCACGCATAAACTATTATAAAGGTTAAAGTTTGATTAATCATTGTTCACAAGCAGTTCCTTTAAAATTTTTCTTCAGTAAATAATTTGGGGTCCTGCCAAGAATACATTTCTGGGCAAGGAAGGACATATGTGAGAGGTTAGGGAAAGGAATGAAGAGCTTTCTGATAATGTTATGATGAAAGACACAAGGGTGAGGACTAGTATCTTTTTGAGATATCTTTTGATCACGCACAGTAAATGTCATAACACTGACATAAAGCAGCAAATCACATGGCAGCCTCCTGACAAGCGGTATAGAAGTACGAGCCACGAGCCAACAGGTCAACCATCACTTCCTCTCTCCACTACTCTGTTACTATTTTAGGAATCCATAAGGGAGGGAGAGGAAAGGACATGGAAACATATCCCAGTTAAATTTCCTGGCATGTGTGATAAGTAGTATCACTGTAAAAAGATGCTTACGAAAGGACAAGAAAATAAGAAGAACAAAGGACTTTTCATATAGCATAATGTAACAGATTACTTTGTTTGAATGACTGGGTCACAAAGTCAAAGTCACCAAAGAAAACACAAACTCAATTTATCATGATTG
Source organism: Rana muscosa (assembly GCA_029206835.1). Taxonomy (NCBI): domain Eukaryota; kingdom Metazoa; phylum Chordata; class Amphibia; order Anura; family Ranidae; genus Rana; species Rana muscosa. Next base: position 847,394,399 of record CM055121.1, read on the forward strand.
AAGTGAACTTATTTGATCGTTTTTTATTTTTAGCTCATAAGCAGCCTGACAGTCATAAGCCATATATTAACCATGTGTCAGGAAAAAAATGAGCTATTCATATTATTACATAAAGTAACAGCTTTGCACACCACTGTGTTCTATTGATGCTATTCAGTATCTTCTTTGGATCCAATGAATTGATCTCGCTACCCAGGCTCTTCCTGCAATGCCAATTGGCTACTGTTGCCCACGGAGTTTTTGTTTTCTTGTTCATACATCACGGGACACAGAGCAGCATAGTCATTACTATGTGGGTTATATAGATTACCTTCAGGTGCTGGCACTGGCAACTTCCAAAACAGGAAGTACCCTCCCCTATATAAGCCCCTCCCATCCGGGAGTACCTCAGTTTTTTGCCAGTGTCTAAGGTGTTGGCCAAGGTTAACATGTATTCATCTGGGCTTGTGTACAGGTTCTCTGGGCCTTAGCAAGCTATTCCGGATCCGACCAAAAAAGCTTCATAGCTAAACGGTCGGTACCCGGGCCTTGCAAAGAAGAGCAGGGTTTTGCCTGTAATGCCTCTCTTAGGAGGGCTGGACCCTGGGATCCAGAGCTCTGGTCATACCCAAAACCAAGAGGCTATCTGTGCAGGGTGCTATACAGGTCCAGGGGAGTGGAATCCTTGGGAACCCGGTCCCTGAAGGTCTAGTACAATGCCTGCCGTGAGAGGTGAAGTTTGGGCTTCTGTGGACCAAACAAAGTCCTGCGGCGGGGAAAAGGTAAGTGGGGGCCCCTCAGGAACTTGGTTCTATTGAGGGGACCCCCAAGCCTAATATGTCTTTCTGCCTGTTACCTAAAGGGTATTCCCGCTAATAGCTGTATATGCCTAAGAAATCCTAGAAATGTTTTTTCATAAGGGAAGTTTTAAAAAAACTGTAAACCTGGAAATGTTTTTTCATAAAGGAGGTTTTAAAAAAAAAAAAAAAAAAAAGACAAAGGTGCGGTACCTGTGTTTGTCCACTAGAGGCCGCTGTGGAACGTCTTTTTTCTTGGGACTATTCCTTCCATGGTGAAAGTCCAGGCAGATGAGTGAGCTCTCTATCAGGGAAGCTGCATTCCTCTGTCATGCTGCCAAGTAGTTTCCTTCCATCCCCGAGTCCTGGTGAAACAGGGACCCTGGCTCCTCTCCCTACATGGCGCCAAGAGCGCACACGTGCACGCGCGCGCGCACACATGCTTTCCTTTTATAAGGTTTAGCTTAAAAAAAGGGGGCGGAGCCTGGCGGATGACGCGCTCTGTGCGCCCAGCGCTTCTGCGCATGTGCGGGCGTCCCAGCAAGATAAAAGGACTCAGTCCACGCTGCTTGCTATGGACACAGAGCATGAAAAGGAGCTGGTAGCATGGTATAGGGGCTTACAGCGGGCGGTTGATACAGGCATCCCCAGAAAGACGCATTAGTAGACACCCACTGATGTACATAGCAGCAAATTGCATTAGACTATTTCAGTAAGGGGTGTATTGCGGCTGGAATACCTCAGCTTTGAACTAAGGAATATGCCGCCTAAAAAACTCCGAGATATACCTCTCAGGAAGTGTAGGGGGTCTCCATCGGGCTCTGAGGATCTGGAGCAGTCATCTGCACCCTCCTCCCCTGAGAAATCAGAGGTTAATACCCATAAGGAACCCCCGGGAGTGCCAGGTACTGCGGCTGTCCTCAGTCCACCTGCTCCTGCATATATAACAGAGGAGGTTTTTTCCTCAACTCTGGAGGGATTGGAGCAGAGATTGGCAGCATTGATCGCTTCTTCTCTACAGGAAAGAAAGCGCGCCAGATCTCCATCACCTCCATTAGAGTGCCTGTTGGCAGAGCAACAGTCCCAGGAAGGGACCGACCTACCTGAAGGGGATCAGGAGGAGGTTAGCTCTGTTTTTGAGGAATCGACAGTAGATGAACCATTTTCAGCATCGCAGACTGAAAGATTGTGGGTCCAGACCCTAACTGACATGGTTCGATCTGCATTTAAAATGCCTCTTGTTGAACCATCAACTACTGCTGTCTCCTCATTGGGGTCGCTAAAAGCTCCCCAGGTTAATTGCTCCTTTCCAATACATCCATTATTGGAAGGACTTATATACCAGGACTGGGAACATCCTGATAAACTATTTGTTCCGCCTAAAAGGTTTCCGGTGATCTATCCCATGGAGGAAAAGTTCACCCAGAGATGGAATGTTCCTACGGTGGATGCAGCCATCTCTTCTGTGAACAAATCACTGACATGTCCAGTAGATAATGTTCAAATGTTCAAAGATCCAGTGGATAAAAAATTGGAATCTTTATTGAAATCTGCTTTTTCCACAGCAGGGGCTGTTACACAGCCAGCAGTGGCAGCTATTGGGGTCTGCCAAGCTTTAAAGGATCAAATGAAAATGGTCCTGAGGGATTTGCCAGACCAGCAGGCCCAGGCTCTGGCTGATCTGCCTAGAGCATTATGCTTTGCGGTTGACGCCATCAAGGATTCTATCCATCAGGCCTCACGCTGTCTTTGGTACATATGCGTAGGCTTCTGTGGCTCAAAAACTGGTCTGCTGAAGCTCCCTGTAAGAAGCTCTTAGTTAGCTTCCCATTTCATGGGGAACGCCTTTTTGGCGAAGACCTGGATAAGTATATCCAGAAGATTTCCAGTGGTAAAAGTACTCTCTTACCGAGTAAAAAGAGGTCTAGGGGTCCATCTTTTAAGAGGACTACCTCTCCTATCCCTGCGACGTCTGCTACTAAGCAGTTCCGACGGCCTCCTCGGTCAAACTCAGGAGGTAAAAATCAGGGACAGCCACAGGGTAATAAAAAGCCCTGGATCCGAAGAGGTACTAAACCAGCCTCCAAGTCAAGCCTATGAAGGGCTGCCCCCACTCAAACGGGTGGGGGGAAGACTTCAGTTGTTCGCAGAGACCTGGCGGGAGACGATCAAAGACAGATGGGTGCTCTCCGCAGTAACTCTGGGATACAAGTTGGAGTTAAAAGAGTCTCCTCCGTCCCATTTTATGTGGTCAGGCATGCCAAGAGACCCTCTAAAAAGAGGGTCTCTCCTATTGGCGTTAGAACAACTATTGCTCCAAGGAGTAATTATGGAGGTTCCTATGGAAGAGTGGGGGTTGGGTTTCTACTCAAACCTTTTCACAGTCCCGAAGCCAAACGGGGACATAAGACCCATATTGGACCTAAAGAGTCTAAACAAATTTCTAAACGTCCGGTCTTTCCGGATGGAGTCGATCCGATCGGTCACCGCTGCCCTACAAGGGGAGGAATGGTTAGCCTCGATCGACATCAAAGATGCTTACTTGCATGTTCCCATCTTTCCAGGTCATCAAAAATTCCTACGCTTTGCAGTAGAAGGGCGCCATTTTCAGTTCAGAGCCTTACCATTCGGTCTGGCCACAGCACCACGAGTGTTCACAAAAATTCTGGCCCCACTGTTGGCCGATCTAAGAACACGGGGTGTAACGATAATGGCATACCTAGACGACCTGTTGTTGATGGACCACTCAGTTGCCAAGCTAGAAGTGGTAATTGTCGATACAATCAAGTATCTAGAGTCTCATGGTTGGGTCATCAACCTGGACAAGTCAGCCCTACAGCCAGTGAAAAACCTGGTATATCTAGGGCTACGGCTGGATTCAGACCAGAGGAAGATTTTCTTACCTCTAGACAAGGTATCCTCTTTGAGGGCCTTGGTCCGTCTGCTTTGTGCAAAAAGACAGCCGTCCATACGCCTGTGCATGAGGCTGCTAGGAAAGATGGTAGCATCATTCGAAGCTGTACCATACGCCCAATTCCACTCAAGGAATTTACAAAGGGCCATATTGTCAGCCTGGAACGGAAAAGTTCAGGCTCTAGACTTCCCGATGGCTTTGTCCCCTTCCGTTCGGAAGAGTCTCTGCTGGTGGTTGATCCCCCAGAATCTCCAGAAGGGAAAACCCTTCAGCCCGATATCTTGGAAGGTGGTCACTACAGATGCCAGCCTTATAGGCTGGGGGGCAGTACTGGAGCAATGGTCTCTCCAGGGCAGATGGTCAAATGTAGTAAAAACCCTGCCCATCAATCTCTTAGAGATACGAGCAGCCCGGTACGCCCTAGTAGCCTGGACATCCAGACTCCAAGGGTCCCCTGTCAGAATTCAATCAGACAATGCCACAGCAGTGGCATATATCAATCATCAGGGAGGCACCAGGAGTCGTGCAGCCCAGAGGGAAGTAAGTCACATCCTGGAATGGGCAGAAAAGCATGTCCCATGTATATCAGCTGTCTTCATTCCAGGGGTGGAGAATTGGAAGGCGGACTTTCTGAGTCGCCAACAGTTATGCCCAGGGGAATGGTCCCTTCATCCCGAGGTCTTCCGAGCAATATGTCAGCGGTGGGGAACACCGGATGTAGATCTGCTAGCATCCAGATTCAACGCAAAGGTGGACAGATTTGTCTCCCGGACAAGGGATCCCCTCGCTTGCGGCTCGGATGCTCTGGTGTTCCCTTGGGATCAGTTCAGACTGATATATGCATTCCCTCCGCTACAATTGTTGCCTCGACTCCTTCGCAGAGTCAGGTTGGAGAAGAAGCCGGTGATCCTGGTGGCTCCAGCGTGGCCCCGAAGGGCCTGGTACGCGGAGATCATCAAAATGTCTGTGGGGAGTCCTTGGACCCTTCCACGTCGTCCGGACCTGCTTTCGCAAGGACCGATATACCACCCTTCCTTACTAACTCTAAGTTTAACGGCCTGGCTATTGAATCCCACATCCTAAAGAAGAGAGGTCTCTCTAACTCTGTGGTATCAACTATAATCAATGCCAGGAAGCCTGTATCCAGGCAGATCTACTATAGAGTTTGGAAGGCGTACATCACTTGGTGCGAGGCCAGAAAATGGCATCCACGTAAGTACGTTATAGGCAGAATTCTGGACTTCCTGCAGTGGGCTGTAGACAGGAAGTTTGCCTTAAGTACTATTAAGGGCCAGGTTTCGGCCTTGTCAATACTATTTCAAAGGCCCCTGGCTATGCATTCACTTGTCAAATCCTTTATGCAAGGTGTGACTCGTATTATTCCACCGATTAAGGCTCCCATATGCCCATGGGATCTAAATTTGGTTCTGTCGGTTCTGCAGAAGCAGCCATTTGAACCTTTGCGGCACATTTCCTTGGTTCTACTCACCAGGAAATTGATATTTTTAGTAGCCATATGCTCGGCTAGAAGAGTGTCGGAATTAGCCGCCATGTCCTGTAAAGAGCCATATCTGGTTATCCATAAGGACAGAGTAGTATTACGTCCTCACCCAGCCTTTCTTCCTAAGGTGGTATCGAGGTTTCACTTGAACCAGGATGTGGTTCTTCCTTCTTTTTTCCCCAAACCAAGCTCGGTAGAGGAAAAGTTATTGCATTCTTTGGATGTAGTAAGAGCAGTTAAAGCTTATCTAAAAGCCACTGCTCAGATTCGTAGAACGGATTCTTTGTTTGTTCTGCCGGAAGGCCCCAGAAAGGGTCAGGCAGCATCAAAATCTACTTTAGCCAAGTGGATTCGACAGGTCATAATACAAGCCTATGGCTTGAGAAGTAGACCGCCTCCGTTCAAAGTTAGGGCGCACTCCACGAGAGCAGTTGGAACTTCATGGGCAGTGCATCACCAGGCCTCCCTGGCGCAAATTTGTAAGGCCGCAACATGGTCTTCAGTACACACGTTTACTAGGTTCTACCAGGTGGACGTTAGAAGTCAGGAGGATGTCGCCTTTGGGCGCAGTGTGTTGCAGGCCGCAAAAGATCCTCATGCCTGATGGCGCCCAGCTTATGTATGGTGTATCCCCCCCCTCATGTGGCATTGCTTTGGGACGTCCCACATAGTAATGACTATGCTGCTCTGTGTCCCGTGATGTATGAACAAGAAAGTAGGATTTTTAAAACAGCTTACCTGTAAAATCCTTTTCTTGGAGTACATCACGGGACACAGAGCTCCCACCCCTCTTTTGGGGACACGTATTGCTTTGCTACAAAACTGAGGTACTCCCGGATGGGAGGGGCTTATATAGGGGAGGGTACTTCCTGTTTTGGAAGTTGCCAGTGCCAGCACCTGAAGGTAATCTATATAACCCACATAGTAATGACTATGCTGCTCTGTGTCCCGTGATGTACTCCAAGAAAAGGATTTTACAGGTAAGCTGTTTTAAAAATCCTACTTTTCCTTCCTTCTGGACCAAAGCTGCAGGAGTTGTGACAGGTTGAACATGAAGGACGCAAGTCTTTACTTAAAGGGGTTGTAAAGATAATTTTATTTTTTTATTAACCACTTCAATACCAGGCACTTATACACCTTCCTGCCCAAGCCAATTTTGAGCTTTCAGTGCTGTCGCAATTTGAATGACAATTGCGCGGTCGTGCTACACTGTACCCAAACAATTTTTTTATTATTTTGTTACCACAAATAGAGCTTTCTTTTGGTGGTATTTGATCACCTCTGTGATTTTTATTTTTTGCGCAACAAATAAAAAAATTGCGAAAATTTTGAAAAAAACAAAGTTTTTCTTTGTTTGTTATTGTTTTTGTAAATAAATACCTTTTCTTCTTCAATGACGGGCACTGATATGGCTGCACTGACAGGCACTAAGGCGAAACTGATGGGCACCAATGAGGTGGCACTGATGGGCACTAATAGGCGGCACTGGTATGCGGCACTGATGGGCACTCATAGGCGGCACTGATGGGCACTCATAGGTGGCACTGATGGGCACTCATAGGCAGCACTGATGGGTACTTATGGGTGGCACTTATAGGTGGCACGGATGGGCACTGATAGGTGGCACTGATAGACACTGGTGGGTGGCACTGATTACACTGGTGGGTGGAATTGCTGGGCATCACAATTTTTTTGTGCCATGATGGTGCCAGTCAGTGCCCATTTCTGGGCACTGATTGGCATATGTTGTGCATACATTTGTACATGTGGATGGCCATGGGGGACTTACCTGGCCATCCACATGTTAGGTGCTTCCCTTGTGGTCCTGAGCGGCATCCTGGTGGTCCAGTGTGGGCATCCGAGGGGGCTGCACTGATAAACAATCAGCGCAAACCCCCCCTGTCAGGAGAGCCGCCAATCGGCTCTCCTCTACTCACGTCTGTCAGACGCGAGTGAGGAAGAGCCGATTAACGTCTCTTCCTGTTTACATTGTGATCAGCCGTGATTGGACACGGCTGATCACGTGGTAAAGAGCCTCCGCCGGAGGCTCTTTACCAAGATCGGTGTGTCAGACTGACACACCACACCACCGATCGCCGCGATGCGCGCCCCCACGGGCGCGCGGTGGCTGTTATCCTGCTGGACGTCATATGACGCCCAGTCAGGATAACTGAACCACCGCCCGGCTGTCATTTTGCTATAGGCCGGGCGGGAAGTGGTTAAATAACAAACATGTTATACTTACCTTCACTGTCCAGCTCGTTTTGCACAGAAGAGTGGCCCTGATCCTGGTCTTCTGGGGTCCCTCGGCGGCTATATCGGCTCCTCCCCGCAAGAACTAACCCCCTTTATGCGAGCTCTCTCCCATGGGGGTTAGTTCTTGCAGGCTCAATCCCGTGATACAGGCGGCGGCCATAGCCGCAGACTGTATCACTCGGCCCCGCCCCCCGGCGCGCCGCGTCATTGGATGTCAATGGCTGCGCTGCTTTCAAACAACCAATGAATAAGCCGAGAAGCCAGCGCTTTCACGGCGCGGGACTTTCGAGGGGTTAGGCAAGTAAACAGGGGGGCTGGGGGGGCGCTAATCCTCGGATGTTTTTTCACCTTAATGCATAGAATGCATTAAGGTGAAAAAACGTGTGCCTTTACAACCCCTTTAACCTTATTAGAGTATATCTGATTCCCAAATTTGTTTTTTATTTTGGATAGAATAGGAAAGGGTTAAAATTCCCATCATGGATTTTTTTCTGCTTGGGTCACATTTAGGGAGATTTCCCTTTACTTCCTGTCATGGAGACGCAACAGGAAATGAGAGGACATCACTCCAAAGTGAGGTCAAATACCCTCTTAGTTTTCTGAACAAGAGTCCTCATTTGAAGATTTTACCTCACCTCCAGTTACTATAACATGTTGTATTTCTCATTTCATTTTGTCCTGATGACAATGCTTTGAAGGTAAGAATTGTTTTAGACTGTCTGTGTTGCCCATCAGCTACCACTCTTTCTTTTCAGTTTAGAAGAATGCAATAAATAACCTGGTTTCTTTAGAGCAACCAAGACTCTGTTCTACCTGCAGAAAAAAAATGAGGACAGTTTTGGCTACTTCCTTGGGCTTGCCACATGGGTGGTTGGCCTGGTGGCACCAGAATCTTTCCACATCCTAATGAACTCTGAATAAGCTTTATGAAGATTGTGAAACAATACAATATGACAATCATGTTAAATGTTAGCATAGATTTTTTTTATTGTAAATGTATAGAAAAAACAATATTAATGCTTTATGGTGACAGTCTTGACCTCAGTAAAGAATTCATATGAATCTTTTGCTCCTTCTCTTCCTAATCCTGATGCTTTCATGCCCCCAAAAGGTAGGTTAAGGTCTCTCACCAGCCAACAATTGGTCCATACAAGACCTGACTGCAATCTCTTAGCAACATGGTGGACACGTCCCACGTCTCTTGTCCATATAGTGGCAGCCAGGCCATATTTGACTCCATTGGCTTTTTCAATAACCTCTTCTTCTGTGTCAAAAGGTACAACACATGTGACCGGTCCAAATATCTCTTCTTGCATACAACAAGAGGTTTCTTTCAGTCCAGTTATCACTGTAGGCAACATGAAGTAACCACCATGGTTTTCTGGTGGGATGTTTAATGTATCCACACCTTCTCCACAAGCAACAGTAGCTCCCTCCTCTAAAGCCTTCTTCACATAGCCCTTTACCTAGGAGACAAAGTACGTCAGAAGTTAAGCACAGCTTGTTATTGTGCAGCAACCTATCTAAAGACAAAACGGTACCCACAGCAGACATCTGAAAAAGAAAACTGCTTAAAATTGAAAGCTCTACAGCAGGGGTGCCCAACCAGTGGCCCGGGGGCCACAGGTGGCCCGCGGAGCCCTCTGATGTGGCCCGGGACCTCCTGCTCTGGGATGGCGGGTTGGCAGTGTTGTGAATGAAGCCAGCGGTAGAGGAAGCAAGCAGCTGCGGAGCAGAGCCGCATAAGCCACTCTGCCTGAGACAGCAAGTTTATTACTAAAATCACAGTGTACAGTATATATGGACATATCTGTTCTGCAGTGGTTACTGGGCTGCTTTCAAACTGATCCGCAGGTGTAGCGTAGTGTACCTGCGGCTTACCTGCACTAAGCCATAGACTCCTGGTTTTACCTGTGGGTTGGGTGAACTTTCAGAAAGTGCACCACACCTGCAGGATATGATAGAATTCTATGGCAAAGTACAGCTAACCTGCAGGAAAGCTACAGGTGCACTGCGCTGCATCCACAGTAGACCGCAGACCATCAGTGTAAAAGTAGCCTTAAGCCGTGTACACACGATCGGTTTTACTGATGAAAACAGTCCGATGGACTGTTTTCATCGGACGAACCGATCGTGTATGGGCCCCATCGGACTTTTTTCCATCGGTGTGAAAAAATAGAACATGTTTTAAATTTATCCGATGGGAATAAAAACGATAGCAAAATCCGATCGTCTGTGTGGAAATCCATCGGATAAAAAACCCACGCATGCTCAGAATCAAGTCGACACATGCTCAGAAGCATTGAACTTAATTTTTCTCGGCTCATCCGAGTGTTTTACGTCACTGCGTTTGAAACAGTCCATTTTTTGACTGATGGTGTGTGGGCAAGACTGATGGAAGACAGTTTCATCGGATTTCCGATGGAAAAAACCATCGGATTAGAATCCATAGGATATCCGATCGTGTGTACAGGGCTTTAGGCCCCTTTAAAATTATCTGTCTGACCGAATCGGACCCTCCACCCAAACAGACATGTGTCCATTTAAACCTGCCTCCTTCCAATCTGATCTGCAAAAAGAGAAGTGGATCTGTCCCCTTCCATTTGATCAGAAGAGAGGGCCCATAGAGTAGAGGGGGCTGTGTCTGTGCTTTGCATACGCAGAGTGGATGCAGACCTTATCTGCTCATTGTGGCCCGCGACTGGTTACCAAGTTGCTTAAGTGGCCCTCGCTCTTCAAAAGGTTGGGCACCCTTGCTCTACAGTTTCAAAAAAGATGTCACAGTAGAGTTACATAAAACAAAAAACTTACATAGAGAATCTTTGTGCAAGGAGCCACCTACTGGTAAAACCAGGTAACTGTTTTCCATATTTATATACTGCTATACTATGTACTTGTATCAGTGTTGCCAACCTACCACATTGAAATTTACTGACACAACACCCAAAACTTACTGGCACCGACAAGTTTTTACTGGCCTTTCCAAAAGTTTCAAAATTACAGTTTTAAGTGCAAATTGGAGTATTTAGGCTACAAACAAATACAATATGCAATTAGCAATATGATTTAAGGTAGATAATAAGGCAAAAAGCATATTTCTTCTTTATTTATTTTTTTATGTAGTAAGTAGCTCAGGGACAGGACTCAGGAGGGCAAGAAATTAGAATGGGCAGCACACACACATAAAATTAACTCTCACAGTGACATTGACAGCAGTGTGCAACAGCACAGATGATGATGACACCTCACTGACATAACATGTCCTCTCCTGAGTCACAGTGACAGTCTCTCCCCAAGCCCAGTGGTCCCTTCAGTCCACTCCAGTCCAAACAGCACTGACGGTCCTGGTCCCAGCCTGCCTTGCTTCCGTCCCACAGATCCGCACATGAGGCTCCGGCCACTCCGCTTGGCTTCATTGCACCATGACATCACACGACATGCTAAGGCACTGCCTCCGCCAGAGCTGCCCGATCACACTGTAGCAAGCACTCGGATGGTCCTAGCCGGCTCCGGACCAAGCCGAGCGTCACAGCCATATTTTTTACTGGCAACCTTTTACTGGTATTTACTGGCAGGAGAAAATTGCTTGTTTTTTACTGGCTGCCAGTAAAAATACTGGCGGTTGGCAACACTGACTTGTATGTATGTATATACCACTTGTATGTATGTATGTATATACCACCATAATATGTCCTGGAATTAATATACGCTATATTGTCAAAAGTATTGGTATGTTAAATGTGAAGAATAATGCGCATCCTTAACTGAAACAATGAAGTGTATGAGACAATATGTCACAAATGACATATGATATGAAAAAAAGTGAATAAACACCTTTAGGGTACAATGTACCACAATATGCACAAGCACATAAATAGTACAAAACACAAAAATTAAGTATACAATAAAAGAGTCCATAGAAGCAGTAAAGAAAGCAACACAATTTTTTTTTTTTATATATGTGAATGAAAAAATGAAAAATTGAAGAGAGACCAGAAGTTCTTGAAGCTTTTCAGTCCAGTAGGTGAAAAGTAGGATTTTTAAAACAGCTTACCTGTAAAATCCTTTTCTTGGAGTACATCACGGGACACAGAGCAGCATAGTCATTACTATGTGGGTTATATAGATTACCTTCAGGTGCTGGCACTGGCAACTTCCAAAACAGGAAGTACCCTCCCCTATATAAGCCCCTCCCATCCGGGAGTACCTCAGTTTTGTAGCAAAGCAATACGTGTCCCCAAAAGAGGGGTGGGAGCTCTGTGTCCCGTGATGTACTCCAAGAAAAGGATTTTACAGGTAAGCTGTTTTAAAAATCCTACTTTCTTGTTCATACATCACGGGACACAGAGCAGCATAGTCATTACTATGTGGGACGTCCCAAAGCAATGCCACATGAGGGGGGGGATACACCATACATAAGCTGGGCGCCATCAGGCATGAGGATCTTTTGCGGCCTGCAACACACTGCGCCCAAAGGCGACATCCTCCTGACTTCTAACGTCCACCTGGTAGAACCTAGTAAACGTGTGTACTGAAGACCATGTTGCGGCCTTACAAATTTGCGCCAGGGAGGCCTGGTGATGCACTGCCCATGAAGTTCCAACTGCTCTCGTGGAGTGCGCCCTAACTTTGAACGGAGGCGGTCTACTTCTCAAGCCATAGGCTTGTATTATGACCTGTCGAATCCACTTGGCTAAAGTAGATTTTGATGCTGCCTGACCCTTTCTGGGGCCTTCCGGCAGAACAAACAAAGAATCCGTTCTACGAATCTGAGCAGTGGCTTCTAGATAAGCTTTAACTGCTCTTACTACATCCAAAGAATGCAATAACTTTTCCTCTACCGAGCTTGGTTTGGGGAAAAAAGAAGGAAGAACCACATCCTGGTTCAAGTGAAACCTCGATACCACCTTAGGAAGAAAGGCTGGGTGAGGACGTAATACTACTCTGTCCTTATGGATAACCAGATATGGCTCTTTACAGGACATGGCGGCTAATTCCGACACTCTTCTAGCCGAGCATATGGCTACTAAAAATATCAATTTCCTGGTGAGTAGAACCAAGGAAATGTGCCGCAAAGGTTCAAATGGCTGCTTCTGCAGAACCGACAGAACCAAATTTAGATCCCATGGGCATATGGGAGCCTTAATCGGTGGAATAATACGAGTCACACCTTGCATAAAGGATTTGACAAGTGAATGCATAGCCAGGGGCCTTTGAAATAGTATTGACAAGGCCGAAACCTGGCCCTTAATAGTACTTAAGGCAAACTTCCTGTCTACAGCCCACTGCAGGAAGTCCAGAATTCTGCCTATAACGTACTTACGTGGATGCCATTTTCTGGCCTCGCACCAAGTGATGTACGCCTTCCAAACTCTATAGTAGATCTGCCTGGATACAGGCTTCCTGGCATTGATTATAGTTGATACCACAGAGTTAGAGAGACCTCTCTTCTTTAGGATGTGGGATTCAATAGCCAGGCCGTTAAACTTAGAGTTAGTAAGGAAGGGTGGTATATCGGTCCTTGCGAAAGCAGGTCCGGACGACGTGGAAGGGTCCAAGGACTCCCCACAGACATTTTGATGATCTCCGCGTACCAGGCCCTTCGGGGCCACGCTGGAGCCACCAGGATCACCGGCTTCTTCTCCAACCTGACTCTGCGAAGGAGTCGAGGCAACAATTGTAGCGGAGGGAATGCATATATCAGTCTGAACTGATCCCAAGGGAACACCAGAGCATCCGAGCCGCAAGCGAGGGGATCCCTTGTCCGGGAGACAAATCTGTCCACCTTTGCGTTGAATCTGGATGCTAGCAGATCTACATCCGGTGTTCCCCACCGCTGACATATTGCTCGGAAGACCTCGGGATGAAGGGACCATTCCCCTGGGCATAACTGTTGGCGACTCAGAAAGTCCGCCTTCCAATTCTCCACCCCTGGAATGAAGACAGCTGATATACATGGGACATGCTTTTCTGCCCATTCCAGGATGTGACTTACTTCCCTCTGGGCTGCACGACTCCTGGTGCCTCCCTGATGATTGATATATGCCACTGCTGTGGCATTGTCTGATTGAATTCTGACAGGGGACCCTTGGAGTCTGGATGTCCAGGCTACTAGGGCGTACCGGGCTGCTCGTATCTCTAAGAGATTGATGGGCAGGGTTTTTACTACATTTGACCATCTGCCCTGGAGAGACCATTGCTCCAGTACTGCCCCCCAGCCTATAAGGCTGGCATCTGTAGTGACCACCTTCCAAGATATCGGGCTGAAGGGTTTTCCCTTCTGGAGATTCTGGGGGATCAACCACCAGCAGAGACTCTTCCGAACGGAAGGGGACAAAGCCATCGGGAAGTCTAGAGCCTGAACTTTTCCGTTCCAGGCTGACAATATGGCCCTTTGTAAATTCCTTGAGTGGAATTGGGCGTATGGTACAGCTTCGAATGATGCTACCATCTTTCCTAGCAGCCTCATGCACAGGCGTATGGACGGCTGTCTTTTTGCACAAAGCAGACGGACCAAGGCCCTCAAAGAGGATACCTTGTCTAGAGGTAAGAAAATCTTCCTCTGGTCTGAATCCAGCCGTAGCCCTAGATATACCAGGTTTTTCACTGGCTGTAGGGCTGACTTGTCCAGGTTGATGACCCAACCATGAGACTCTAGATACTTGATTGTATCGACAATTACCACTTCTAGCTTGGCAACTGAGTGGTCCATCAACAACAGGTCGTCTAGGTATGCCATTATCGTTACACCCCGTGTTCTTAGATCGGCCAACAGTGGGGCCAGAATTTTTGTGAACACTCGTGGTGCTGTGGCCAGACCGAATGGTAAGGCTCTGAACTGAAAATGGCGCCCTTCTACTGCAAAGCGTAGGAATTTTTGATGACCTGGAAAGATGGGAACATGCAAGTAAGCATCTTTGATGTCGATCGAGGCTAACCATTCCTCCCCTTGTAGGGCAGCGGTGACCGATCGGATCGACTCCATCCGGAAAGACCGGACGTTCAGAAATTTGTTTAGACTCTTTAGGTCCAATATGGGTCTTATGTCCCCGTTTGGCTTCGGGACTGTGAAAAGGTTTGAGTAGAAACCCAACCCCCACTCTTCCATAGGAACCTCCATAATTACTCCTTGGAGCAATAGTTGTTCTAACGCCAATAGGAGAGACCCTCTTTTTAGAGGGTCTCTTGGCATGCCTGACCACATAAAATGGGACGGAGGAGACTCTTTTAACTCCAACTTGTATCCCAGAGTTACTGCGGAGAGCACCCATCTGTCTTTGATCGTCTCCCGCCAGGTCTCTGCGAACAACTGAAGTCTTCCCCCCACCCGTTTGAGTGGGGGCAGCCCTTCATAGGCTTGACTTGGAGGCTGGTTTAGTACCTCTTCGGATCCAGGGCTTTTTATTACCCTGTGGCTGTCCCTGATTTTTACCTCCTGAGTTTGACCGAGGAGGCCGTCGGAACTGCTTAGTAGCAGACGTCGCAGGGATAGGAGAGGTAGTCCTCTTAAAAGATGGACCCCTAGACCTCTTTTTACTCGGTAAGAGAGTACTTTTACCACTGGAAATCTTCTGGATATACTTATCCAGGTCTTCGCCAAAAAGGCGTTCCCCATGAAATGGGAAGCTAACTAAGAGCTTCTTACAGGGAGCTTCAGCAGACCAGTTTTTGAGCCACAGAAGCCTACGCATATGTACCAAAGACAGCGTGAGGCGGGAGGCCTGATGGATAGAATCCTTGATGGCGTCAACCGCAAAGCATAATGCTCTAGGCAGATCAGCCAGAGCCTGGGCCTGCTGGTCTGGCAAATCCCTCAGGACCATTTTCATTTGATCCTTTAAAGCTTGGCAGACCCCAATAGCTGCCACTGCTGGCTGTGTAACAGCCCCTGCTGTGGAAAAAGCAGATTTTAATAAAGATTCCAATTTTTTATCCACTGGATCTTTGAACATTTGAACATTATCTACTGGACATGTCAGTGATTTGTTCACAGAAGAGATGGCTGCATCCACCGTAGGAACATTCCATCTCTGGGTGAACTTTTCCTCCATGGGATAGATCACCGGAAACCTTTTAGGCGGAACAAATAGTTTATCAGGATGTTCCCAGTCCTGGTATATAAGTCCTTCCAATAATGGATGTATTGGAAAGGAGCAATTAACCTGGGGAGCTTTTAGCGACCCCAATGAGGAGACAGCAGTAGTTGATGGTTCAACAAGAGGCATTTTAAATGCAGATCGAACCATGTCAGTTAGGGTCCGGACCCACAATCTTTCAGTCTGCGATGCTGAAAATGGTTCATCTACTGTCGATTCCTCAAAAACAGAGCTAACCTCCTCCTGATCCCCTTCAGGTAGGTCGGTCCCTTCCTGGGACTGTTGCTCTGCCAACAGGCACTCTAATGGAGGTGATGGAGATCTGGCGCGCTTTCTTTCCTGTAGAGAAGAAGCGATCAATGCTGCCAATCTCTGCTCCAATCCCTCCAGAGTTGAGGAAAAAACCTCCTCTGTTATATATGCAGGAGCAGGTGGACTGAGGACAGCCGCAGTACCTGGCACTCCCGGGGGTTCCTTATGGGTATTAACCTCTGATTTCTCAGGGGAGGAGGGTGCAGATGACTGCTCCAGATCCTCAGAGCCCGATGGAGACCCCCTACACTTCCTGAGAGGTATATCTCAGAGTTTTTTAGGCGGCATATTCCTTAGTTCAAAGCTGAGGTATTCCAGCCGCAATACACCCCTTACTGAAATAGTCTAATGCAATTTGCTGCTATGTACATCAGTGGGTGTCTACTAATGCGTCTTTCTGGGGATGCCTGTATCAACCGCCCGCTGTAAGCCCCTATACCATGCTACCAGCTCCTTTTCATGCTCTGTGTCCATAGCAAGCAGCGTGGACCGAGTCCTTTTATCTTGCTGGGACGCCCGCACATGCGCAGAAGCGCTGGGCGCACAGAGCGCGTCATCCGCCAGGCTCCGCCCCCTTTTTTTAAGCTAAACTTTATAAAAGGAAAGCATGTGTGCGCGCGCGCGCGCGCGTGCACGTGTGCGCTCTTGGCGCCATGTAGGGAGAGGAGCCAGGGTCCCTGTTTCACCAGGACTCGGGGATGGAAGGAAACTACTTGGCAGCATGACAGAGGAATGCAGCTTCCCTGATAGAGAGCTCACTCATCTGCCTGGACTTTCACCATGGAAGGAATAGTCCCAAGAAAAAAGACGTTCCACAGCGGCCTCTAGTGGACAAACACAGGTACCGCACCTTTGTCTTTTTTTTTTTTTTTTTAAAACCTCCTTTATGAAAAAACATTTCTAGGATTTCTTAGGCATATACAGCTATTAGCGGGAATACCCTTTAGGTAACAGGCAGAAAGACATATTAGGCTTGGGGGTCCCCTCAATAGAACCAAGTTCCTGAGGGGCCCCCACTTACCTTTTCCCCGCCGCAGGACTTTGTTTGGTCCACAGAAGCCCAAACTTCACCTCTCACGGCAGGCATTGTACTAGACCTTCAGGGACCGGGTTCCCAAGGATTCCACTCCCCTGGACCTGTATAGCACCCTGCACAGATAGCCTCTTGGTTTTGGGTATGACCAGAGCTCTGGATCCCAGGGTCCAGCCCTCCTAAGAGAGGCATTACAGGCAAAACCCTGCTCTTCTCTGCAAGGCCCGGGTACCGACCGTTTAGCTATGAAGCTTTTTTTGGTCGGATCCGGAATAGCTTGCTAAGGCCCAGAGAACCTGTACACAAGCCCAGATGAATACATGTTAACCTTGGCCAACACCTTAGACACTGGCAAAAAACTGAGGTACTCCCGGATGGGAGGGGCTTATATAGGGGAGAGTACTTCCTGTTTTGGAAGTTGCCAGTGCCAGCACCTGAAGGTAATCTATATAACCCACATAGTAATGACTATGCTGCTCTGTGTCCCGTGATGTATGAACAAGAAAAACAATCTTTATCGGATAATGGATGTCTCCTTACCAAGAAAGGTGGACCCCCGTGACAGAGGTCATACGAGCTCAAACACATAGGCTTCACTCAGACCGCTGCGGCGGCGATCACATCATCCAAGTGCCCCCTTCCTTAGAAATTCGGCCGATGAATTCTTTCCAGAAATCCAGTAGACGCCTTGTAAGGAGAAACGCAGCATCGGGTGGAGCTCTAAGGATTCTGACGTCACCGCATTTCAGCTGGCTGGCGTGAGCCGCGGCTGATTGTTTCGTTTTTATTCATGGAGTTTGTTACATTGCGTTAGCATACAAACAGCACCTTGTCTTTTATTTTTTGGATGTCAGCTATCAATAAATAGTTTCTTTTATATGAAACTTGCTGCACCATGAAGTTTTTTATTTCTATTTCCCCAACCTATGTGTGAGCGGTGATCTATGGTTGTTACACCTTGGAAAGACTTCATCGGCCGCATTTCTAAGGAAGGGGGCACTTGGATGATGTGATCGCCGCCGCAGTGGTCTGAGTGAAGCCTATGTGTTTGAGCTTGTATGACCTCTGTCACGGGGGTCCACCTTTCTTGGTAAGGAGACATCCATTATCTGATAAAGATTGTTTTTTCACCTGCTGGACTGAAAAGCTTCAAGAACTTCTGGTCTCTCTTCAACTTTTCATTTTTTCATTCACATATATTTAATTATTATTTTTTTTATTTTTTTGTGTTGCTTTCTTTACTGCTTCTATGGACTCTTTTATTGTATACTTAATTTTTGTGTTTTGTACTATTTATGTGCTTGTGCATATTGCGGTACATTGTACCCTAAAGGTGTTTATTCACTTTTTTTCATATCATATGTCATTTGTGACATATTGTCTCATACACTTCATTGTTTCAGTTAAGGATGCGCATTATTCTTCACATTTAACATTTCATTGTAGTTTATATTCTAATGCCGCGTACACACGACCGCTTTTCTCGACGAGAAAAACTGCATTTTTTCTTTTCGCCGAGAAAAACGATCGTCTGTGGGCTTTATGTCGTTTTTCTCGTCGAGAAAAACGGCATAAAAAACGACGTGAAAAATTAGAACATGTTCTAAATTTTCTCGTCGTTTTTTCCAGCATTTTTTTCCGCGGCAGTTTTCCCATAGGGAAACACTGCCGCGGAGCCCACAGAAGGTCGTTTTTCTCGTCAAGAGAAAAAATGACGGGAAAAACGACCGTGTGTAGGGAACCAAGCGGTTCCCTCGTTTTTCCTGTCATTATTCACGGCGGTTTTTTAACCGCCGTGAATAATGATCGTGTGTACGCGGCATAACTATTAATAATCGCAGCACCATCACTTTTTTCACCTATAGGGGATTTTTCCCATTTTTTAGGATTTTGATCCTGCCCATTTTCACCATTTTTTTCACTTGGATGTGATTTTAGGTGTTTTCTTTTGGGGGTAGCGCGGATATTTCCACATTACAAAAGTATTGGTATGCCTGCCTTTACACGCACATGAACTTTAATGGCATCCCAGTCTTAGTCCGTAGGGTTCAAAATTGAGTTGGTCTACCCTTTGCAGCTATAACAGCTTCAACTCTTCTGGGAAGGCTGTCTACAAGCTTTAGGAGTGTGTCTATGGGAAGAAGCACATTTGTGAGGTCAGGCACTGATGTTGGATGAGAAGGCCTGGCTCGCAGTCTCTGCTCTAATTCACCCCAAAGGTGTTCTATCGGGTTGAGGTCACGACTCTGTGCAGGCCAGTCAAATTCCTTCACCCCAAACTCGTTCATCCATGTCTTTATTGACCTTGCTTTGTGCACTGGTGCGCAGTCATGTTGAAACAAGAAGGGGCCATCTCACAAAGTTGGGAGCATGAAATTGTCCAAAATGTCTTGGTATGCTGATGCTCCCTTCACTGGAACTAAGGTGCCAAGCCAAACCCCTGAAAAACAACCCCACATCATAATCCCCCCTCCGCCAAATAATTTGGACCAGTGCACAAAGCAAGGTCCATAAAGACAGGGATGAGCGAGTTTGAGGTGGAGGAACTTGACTGACCTGCACCGAGTCCTGACCTCAACCATATAGAACACCTTTGGGATGAATTAGAGCGGAGACTGCGAGCCAGGCCTTCTCGTCCAACTTCAGTGCCTGACCTCATAAATGCGCTTCTGTAAGAATGGTCAAACATTCCCATAGACACACTCCTAAACCTTGTGGACAGCCTTCCCAGAAGAGTTGAAGCTGTTATAGCTGCAAAGGGTGGGCCAAATCAATATTGAACCCTATGGACTAAAACTGGGATGACACTGAAGTCCATGTGTGTAAAGGCAGGCGTCCCGATACTTTTGACAATATAGTGTATATCAAAATAGGGGTATTTATTTTCAAAATGTATATCTATTGTATTCAAGATCATATAGCAGATTGTTACAAGACACAACATCTGAGATGTTTTTTTTTTAATATTATGCATATTCGAGAAATAAGTTATTTTAAAAGATTATTCAAATCAATGCTATCATATTTCGTTTATTCTCCTATATATGTGTTTCTACACTTGACTCTACCTACCTACCTACCTGTACCGTAATAGTCCAATTGCCCGTGCCTCTTGTTTTTTTGGTTTGGGGACCAAAATTCCGATCTTTATACGTCTAAATTTCTTGGATGATGGTACTATTAAAGGGGTTGTAAAGGTTTGTTTTTTATTTTCTAAATAGGTTCCTTTAAGCTAGTGCATTGTTGGTTCACTTACCTTTTCCTTAGATTTCCCTTCTAAATCTTTTTTTTCTTAGTTTTCTTTGTCTGAATTTCTCACTTCCTGTTCCTCCTCAGTAAGCTGTTCAGTAAGCTGTTCTGGCTGACTCCTCACCACTCGGATGATGGTGTGAAGTTTAGTGAGGAGAAACAGGAAGTGAGAAATTCAGACAAAGAAAAAAAACATTTAGAAGGAAAATCTAAGGAAAAGGTAAGTGAACCAACAATGCACTAGCTTAAAGGAACCTATTTAGAAAATAAAACATGAACCTTTACAACCCCTTTAACTACAATACACTACATATATATTTTAGAGGCTATACTTAAATTTCATATTTAGTTTACAAAGGTACAGTATATAAACTGTAAATGCCAGCATAGTCAGTACGTTTTACATGCAAAATCATATATAGAGATATTAAATAAATTTTCTGTTATATTCATTAGCAGATGGTGAAATATAATACAGTATATTTAGAGACAAAATGGAGAGATTTAAGTGAGTAAAGTGTCACTAAAGTTTTGGATAGAGTGGGGAGGGATTAGAACACCTGTTAACTTTTATTGCCTTCTGTGCCCCCATTAGGGAGAGTCACCCTCTCAATTTGTCTGGTTTACTGTTATGATATAAAGTGAAAAAAAAATCCCAAATTTTAGGCTATCAGAACAGTAATAGAGGGGACATCTTTCAATGGGGACACTAGTTCTGGTGACACCCTGGGATTCCCCCACTTCGGAGGGAGTTCCACTTACTTCTTGACTTGGCTATGGGACAGAAAGTGAAGGGAAATCTACCCAATGGGTCACAGATGGCAAAAAAAACTGATAGAGGTTATAACCCTCCCTCACTCTATTAAAAAATGAAAAACAAATTCCCTTTAGTGACACTTTAACAGATAGCTGTGGATAATTCCATACCATATTTCCTCAGTAGATTTGAAGAATGGATGTTTGATAGGGTGCTCAGACTAGTAATTCTAGTAGAATAACCAGAGATTTACTTACTCATTTCTGTATAAAGGTCATTTTTGTTTGAAATGACCCATAACACAAGTTGAGTAAAGTTACTGCGCCATACTAATTATATAAATTGGAGAGGTCTACACTATTTGCAGATGGTTCTTATTGAGGCAAAAAAAAAAAAAAGTTTGATACAAATTAAATTTATATCTTTAAGTTCATTAAAGACTTTATCTGAAATTTCAGTTGCGATAGTTTGTAGTAGAAAAAAATATGAAGAATGATCATTTCTACTGATGAACAAATACATTTTCAAACAGGCACCTCATCATTTTTTTTAATTTGCCTAATATTCATGCAGGTATATCTAATCTCCAGAGACTCATATGATTCACATATCACGACTGTCAGGATTTTTTGAATTGTGTATATATACTGTTTCTTTGAGTGCTGCAGAGCTCCATATCAGTGGTATGGGTTATTGTGGCTTTTATCACATGACATGCGCCTTCCACTTTTCCTCTTTAGGACTTTATTAGCATTAATAGCTTACTTTTG
The DNA here is from genome assembly GCA_029206835.1 of Rana muscosa. Classification (NCBI taxonomy): domain Eukaryota; kingdom Metazoa; phylum Chordata; class Amphibia; order Anura; family Ranidae; genus Rana; species Rana muscosa. Next base: position 847,416,063 of record CM055121.1, read on the forward strand.
CTAGATGGTTCTGACTGATCAAAGCTCCCATGCTGGCCGAAGGATCAGATGGGATTCCAACCTTCCATTTTCTGGTAGCTTCTACAAACCTCTTAAGAAACTCTTCATAGATTGAACGCTGAACATAAATTCTGCTTGTGCAGAGACAAATCTCCCCCTGTAAAATGACAAAAAAACAAACTTTTTTTTCCCGCCTGTTCAAAAATAAAATTTCCTTCATAATATCAACGCAATCCCTAACCTCTGCATGTAGTGTTATAGCCAGGGCATGGCGCAAGCCTCATGCTCCATCCTTCGCAGACTAGGCCTGTGAAATGAACTCCATTTGCCACTTAGGAGGTTTGATCTCCTGGGAAACAGATAAAACTGATGACTCTACTCTCACCTGGTCGGTGTGGAATTACTTCCACCATCTCACTTGACGTAATTCTATGTTAGTGCAAATAAAAAAAGTATCACGGACAGTACTTAATTTTCTCTTCCACCATCTCACAAATTTGCCTCCTACAGTGCCTTGAAAAAGTATTTATACCCCTTGAAATTTTCCACATTTTGTCATGTTACAAACAAAAACGTAAATGTATTTTATTGGGATTGTATGTGATAGACCAACACAAAGTGGCACATAATTTTGAAGTGGAAGGAAAATGATACTGTAAATAGTTTTCCAAATTCTGTACAAATAAATATCTGAAAAGTGTGGCGTGCGTTTGTATTCAGCCCCCTAACTACTCCTAACTAAAATCTAGTGGAACTAATTGCCTTCAGAAGTCACCTAATTAGTAAATAGAGTCCATCTGTGTGTAATTTAATCTCAGTATAAATACAGCTGTTCTGTAAAGCCCTCAGAGGTTTGTTAGAGACACTGTGAAAAAAAAGAATTATGAAGACCAAGGAACACACCAGACAGGTCAGGGATAAAGTTGTGGAGAAGTTAAAAGCAGGGTTAGGTTATAAAAAAAATATCCCAAGCTTTGAACATCTCACAAAGCACTGTTCAATCCATCATCCAAAAATGGAAAGAGTATGGCACAACTGCAAACCTACCAAGACATGGCCGTCCACCTAAACTGATAGGCTGGGCAAGAAGAGCATTAATCAGAGAAGCAGCCAAGAGGCCCATGGTAACTCTGGAGGAGATGCAGAGATCCACAGCTCAGGTGGGAGAATCTGTCCACAGGACAACATATTAGTCATGCACTCCACAAATCTGGCCTTTATGGAAGAGTGGCAAGAAGAAAGTCATTGTTGAAAGAAAGCCATAAGAAGTCCCAATTGCAGTTTGTGAGAAGCCATGTGGGGGAAAGCCAAACGTGGAAGAAGGTGCTCTGGTCAGATGAGACCAAAATTGAACTTTTTGGCCTAAAAGCAAAACTAACTGGGGGGGGGGGGGCGACTAACACTGCACATCACCTGAGCACACCATCCTCACCGTGAAACATGGTGGTGGCAGCATCATGTTGTGGGGATGCTTTTCGTCGGCAGGGACAGGGAAGCTGGTCAGAGTTGATGGGAAGATGGATAGAGCCAAATACAGGGCAATCTTAGAGGAAAACCTGTTAAAGTCTGCGAAAGACTTGAGACTGGGGCGGAGGTTTAACCTTCTAGCTGAACAACAACCCTATTCATACAGCCAGAGCTACAATGGAATGATTTAGATAAAGGCATATTCATGTGTTAGAATGGCCCAAAGTCCAGACCTAAATGCAATTAAGAATCTATGGCAAGACTTTAAAATTGCTGTTCACAGACGCTCTCCATCCAATCTGACAGAGCTTGGGCTATTTTGCAAAGAAGAATGGGCAAAAATGTCACTCTCTAGATGTGCAAAGCTGGTAGAGACATCCCCAAAAAGACTTGCAGCTGTAATTGCAGCGAAAGGTGGTTCTACAAAGTATTGACTCACAGGGTCTATATACAAATGTACGCCACACGTTTCACATATTTGTAAAAAAAAAATTGAAAACCATTTATCAATTTCCTTACAATTATGTGCCACTTTGTGTTGGTCTATCACATAAAATCCCCAATAAATACATTTACATTTTTATGGTAACATAACAAAATGTGCAGAATTTCAAGGGGTATGAATACTTTTTCAAGGCACTATATCTCTGATCCTGTTGCCCTATTATTCATTAGGCTCCTTTCACACTGGCGGAGTCCGCCAGCGGATCCACTTGCTGAGCAGGGGATCTCTCCGCTGATCCCCGCTGAGAAGGCGGATGACAGGTTTGTGTCTACTTCGCTGATGCAGAGCGGACACAGCCTGCTGTTTTCTATGGGGCTGTTAGATGGAAACGCTCCACCTGTCCGTTTCCATTCGACTGTCATCCAATCCGTGGGACGGATGGGGATCCCCATCCGTCTGTTTTTAGCGGATCGGATGCCGGCGGGTGTCAACGGTCACATGTAAACTGACATCCGCCGCTCCATACAGAGCAATGGATGGTTCGTTTGGGTCCACCTCAAAAACCGACGGGCGGACCGAATCGGTCCGTCAGTGTGAAAAAGGCTTTATCCTGAGAGAGGTATCCAGCCCTGCTACCCCACGTAATGCCTGGATCCTGCATGTTCTTTGACTTAAATTACCCTCCCTCCCTCTTTTTCTTCTTCTCTTCGGTTCTATATAACTGGTCTTCTCTTTCGTCTATGTTTTATAGATATTAGATACTTTCTAGGGGTTCTACATCTGGTCATTGCCATACTACTGTTACATGTATACCTGAAGGAGAGGCATCCTGTTGCCTTTATTGCAGCTAACCCAGGGGTAGGCAACTTTAAAGAGGTGGAGATCTACTTGAACAACATGGGGAAGTTAAAGATCACTGGGCACAGTGTTGCCCAGTGTCGCCTCCACACCTGATTTAAACCTCTAATTGCCATACTACTGTGTCATAATCGCGTGCTTTGCATGACAATTGTGGGTTTAAATCAGGTGGTGAGAAGGCAACATATTGCCTCTTCACCACCTATCAAACAAACTCGGATCGCTTTTCAGCTGCCTGCTCACACTTGTGAATGAGCCCTTAGTTGCATTCCGTAGCAGCACCCTTAATGCTCATTCACATGTACAGTTGGAGGTGGTAAAACACAAAACAAAAAAAGGTCACTGCCCCCACCTATAACTGGTCTTCACAGCAAGGAGCACTGGAAAGGCAAACGCATGTCAAAAAAACAAAGAATTTCAAAGCTCAACTTACCAACCAGCCTGCAACCAACCGAAGGTGGTAAAACCCAGCGGTTGAGTTTACTGCCCAAATCCCTACCCCCTTTACCTGCTGAGCCATTTTGCTTTTGGTGGGTGCTACCATTTGTCAATCGTGACCCAGTCAATTAAATGGGGCCACTCTGCAATCGCCCCACAACTGCATACATCTGCGGGGTCCAAGGGGTTAAAGCAGGTGGTGAGTAAGCAAAACAACGCTGCCTGCTTTAACCCCTTGTTTGCTGTACTGCACAAGGTTGCAAGGCATTTGCAGAGCAGCCTTATTTACTTGGGTCATGCTTGGCAGGTGCTACACACGTTTACATCCCTGGCCACTGCAGCTAAATAAAGTGGGTGTGTCTGGGCGGGGGTGGTAAAAACACATCTTAACTATGGGGTTTTACCACCCCCCAAACTGGCAAATGTAAATGAACCCTTACTGTTCTTAGCCTTCTATAAGGCTGCTTTCACACTGATGTGCTATGGTTTACCTGCATTGTGGGTGCAGCGCAGTGCATTTGAAACTTTCCTGGGTTAGCTGCTCTTTGCCTAGACTTCTATTATATAATGTGCACTTTCTGAAAGCGCACCAAAACTCCTGCATTTCAGAAAGTGCACCAAACCTGCAAGATATAATAGAATTCTATGGCTAAGCACAGCAAACCCTCGGGAAAGCTGCAGGTACACTACACTGTACCCGCGTTGTGGATTAACAGTGCATCAATGTGAAAGCAGTCCTGTACTATTATGCCCAATGTATTGCTTCACACTGACCTGAAGATCTCTCCTCTTCTTTCCTGCTGCTGGCACCACTCTGAGGACCACTAGCTGGGATAAGAGGTGGAGTGCAGTTGGTATCACTCCGCATGGGACAGGAGCCAGCACTACAGAGGAGGCATCGGCTTATGCAGCTTTTGCTCCCTTTTCCTCTGCATTGCACTGTTAGATGCTCTGGAATGGCGGGTCAGCAAGCTCAGACCATGATCTATCAGTCACCTGTCCGAGATCTACTGGTAGATCACGATCTACAGGTTGATGGCCCCCGACCAAACCAAGTGTATACTTACTGCTGCCCTCTGTATACTGGGTATATTGAGTATTTGAGAGGTTTTCATCTATAGATTTATATGCACTGTTACTGCCTCCTTATATCCATAATGGGATCGTTAGTTATTTACCATGTGGAGGAGTATTTCCATGTTTTCTTTTTGTTACGCTTCATATATCAGCATTTACAATGTTCTTTCACCAATATTATACTGACTACAGATATGTCTCTTTGCCTTATGTTCTTTTGCTTTCTGGTGAATTTGTTATAAACGAAATTTTAATAAAAAGATTAAACATAATAAGAACATGATCCCAATGCTAGGACATTGCTATTGCTTTGCAATGCAGACTGATTCATGAATATCTGAGCAAAGAAAGATGGAGCCAAAGTAAAAGCTATTGCTCATAGCAACGAATAAGGTAGCACCTTTCCTTGCATGTTTCTGTAATCCAGAAGTATATTTATTTTAGGTTATTCCACAAGTTTAAAATATGTACAACGACTCCATCTTGTGGTAACATCTAACATTTGTTACAATTTTTTTTTCTTTGGTAAGTATTGGAATATTTGTGATTGGAATCTGATCATTATTGTAGGTAGCATTTAAACATATTTTACTCTTCCAGTTGCCAACATAAACAATAAAGATGCCCATACACAGTAGAAGTCCACCGTGAACATCTCATAAGCAGAAATTAAACATGGAAGTATTAATGAACATCAGTTACAATATCATAATGACTAGACGTGACAGTGTTCCCTGTTCACACCAATAGTACACGCCCCGTAATAAGCCCCCTGAAGTTTCCTTCCACAATCTCAATACCCACAGCAACTCCTCAAACATCCTATCCTGTCACTGATAACAGCTTCCCACTACTGTTTGACTTTTTTTTGCCCAAAAAAACACTTGATCGGTTCCTAGCCATTTCCAGTTGGAGACCAGCGTCCAAACCAAAGAACCAAATATTTTTCCCAAGCCTTACTATTCAGTCACTGTCCACTCCAGTCTTAGCCTCTGACCAACCTGTTTGCCTGCCAGCAGGGCCAGATTTCCCATTAGGCACTGTGGGCATGTGCCTACAGGCGGCCCTTCCTAGAGAGGCTCCCAACTAGGGGGGCTTGGCCCCCCCCAAATTTCAGTTGCGCCCCCATGAGCATTGTAGCCATGCCCGCTGCAAGTCCAGACAGGAGAATTGTCAGCAAGAAGAAAGCTGGGAGGAGGTGTGGGCTTTCTGTGCTCTCCCTGCTCCTGTCAGTGGACTGCTTCTCCATAGAACGGATTGCACAGGATCCTCTTAGATCGCACAGTACACGGCTTGAATACCCGCCCCCTACCCACATTTCTGGGAGATGAGCAGTCCTTGGAGGAGGTAGTGGATGGATAATCAGCCGGTAAGCCGTGTACCGAATGATCTAAGAGCATCCCATGTTTTCTGCAGTATGGAGGAGCGCTGTTATCCCAGCTCTCTTCTCGCTGACATGTCTCTTGTCTGGACTTGCAGTGGGCATGGGTAGAATGTTCATGGGGGGGGGCACAGAGAGCCTGTACTTCCTCACTACTCCTGTAAGATCAATGGGGGGGGGGGGCGTTTGTTCTGGGAAGGGTATTGTGCTAGAAGGAGGAATTGGGGGAGAGAGACGTATGTTAGGGGGCAGAATTGGGGTAGATTTGTGCTGGGAGGGAAGAACTGATGGGGTGGGCAGGGATTTGTGCTGGGAAGGGTCATTTGGGGGAGAGGATTTGTACTAGGAGTGGGGATTTGTGGGTAGGGATTTGTACTAGGAGTGGGTATTAGGTTGAGAAAATTTGTACTAGGGGGGGATTTGGGGGGAGAACTTACAGTAGGAGGGGGGTTTGGTGGGAGGATTTACGCTAGGAGTGGGAATTTGGGGGGAGGGTTTACGCTAGGAGTGGGGATTTGAGGGGATGATTTAGGATAGAAGGGGGTATTTTGGGGAGAGGATTTAAGCTAGGAGTAGGGATTTGTGGGAGAGGATTTGTACTAGGAGGGGGATTTGGTGTAAGAATTTACAGTAGGAGGGGGGTTTGGTGGGAGGATTTACGCTAGGAGTGGGGATTTGTGGGAGAGGATTCATGCTAGAAGGGGGATTTGGTCAGATTTTGGAAGGCAAGAGGATGTGTGCTAGAAGGGGTTGGGGGGAATTTGAGCTGGAAAATGGGATTGGGGGGCAAAGATATGTGTGTGCTGGGAGGGGGATTTGGACTGAGGATGGAAACTTTTTGTTTGGGGTGAGTTTTAACTTGCAGAAGTAATTCATGATTAGGGGGTGAGCCTGTTGAATAGTGCTGTCTTTTTTTTTGGAGGGGGGGGGGGAGACGCTACAGAATTCACTATCTATAGGCTCTTGAGATGTAAATCCAGGCCTGCCTGCTAGCCTCAAACCAGCCTGCTTGTCTGCCATATCTTGCACCCTGTCTCTGCTTCTGATTTTGGCTTCAAAGGTCCTGTGCCCCAATTTACCTTCCTAAATTCTGCATACTGATTTGGTTTTTGGGGTCCTTGACCTTAAAGCAGCTCCAGAGGTCCTGTAGCCTTGTTCATTTGCCCGGCCCAAGGTCTTTTCAGTAACCTGTTGCTGTAATTTCTTCCTGCTGTGCCATGATTTGTTACTCAAATAATTCTTTGCAGATTTTAAAAATCCTCATAAAAATTGAAAGGCTATAATTTTTCGGATTCTTTTTCAAATAAATGCAACCATTACGTTGACAAGCTTGCTGTGCTGGTGGTCTAAATGAGCCTTTCTCAACCAGGGCTCCGTAGCACCCTGCGGTGTCCTCAGAGGTCGTCAGGGGTGCTGCAGCATCCTGGATGAGAAGGGCACTCAAAGATCAGACCAAGCTCCTGCTCTTCTGCCAAACTGAATGACCGGGTAATCTCCTGGGACCTTTGACGTGTCCCAGAAGATTGCAGAGAGGGAGGGGGACAGGTGATCTTCCTTCTGGCGCTGCAGCACGAGGGGAGGAAGTGGAAGCTGGATGCCTCTAAAAACAGGGTACCCGCTCCCCCCCCTCAAAAAAAATGACATGCCAAATGTGACATGTCAGGGTGTCACCAGCACTTAAAGCGGAAGTTCTATTTTTGGGTGGAACTCCACTTTAAGTCTTCATTTCTCCATCTCCCCCTACAGTTTAGTACTGTGAAGTGTAGTACCCGGCACTTTATGTATATGTGCGTATGCATGATGTATGTATGTATGCGTGTGACTGCATGTACAGTGAGAGAAAAAAGTATTTGATCCCCTGTTGGTTTTGTACATTTGCCCACTGACAAAGGAAATATAAGTCTATAATTTTAATGGTAGGTTTTACCAGTGAGAGACATAATAAACAACAAAAAATCCAGAGAAACGCATTTCAAAAAAGTTATAAATTGATTTTCATTTTAATGAGTGAATATTTTTGTTGTTATTCTGTCTCTCACTGTTAAAATAAACCTACCAATAAAATTTTAGACACATAAACGTACAAAATCAGCAGAGGATCAATGTGTGTGTGTGTGTGTTTATTTGGTTTTGAACAGAGTGGAGAGGGATTATTATACCTGTTTTTATTCCTGTCTCTGCTCCTGTTAGGTAGTTGCACCCTCTCTACTTATCTTGGTTGCTGTTCTCATCGTAAGTGAAAAAAAAAAACAGAACAGTAATAGAAGCAAAATCTTCTAACGGGGTCCTAAGTTCTGGTAATAACCAGGGATTCCCTCCCTCTGGAGATATTTCCTCTCACATTTGTTTTATCTATGAGACAGGACGTGCAGGGAAATCTCCCTATTGGGACATAGATGGTAAAAAATAACTGACAGTGGTTATAATGCTCTCTTATCCAAAATTAAAACAAGTTTTGCCGTTTTACTTTAAAGAGTAACTCCGCTTTTGTTCGGGATTCTAATGAGAAAAGTTGGTGTCTTTAGAAGAATTTAATCCTTACAGCTATATCTCACCAAAAATTTAATTTTTATTGCAGAGGATGCCTAAAATTTGACGTATATCTTAGTGCAGACTTCCAGAAAAATCTGTGAGCCACTTACACATGCAGGGAATTCAATTTCTACCAACAGTCCACAGAATGCCTCCAGTTTGCGCTATTGCATTAAATTTTACAGAAAATGACAGTGCTGCAGATTGAAATGGAAAGGTAATTCTACACTCTTCCCAATCTGCATCCGACCAGCCTAGGCCTCGTTAATTGATCCCCTCTATCCTCCCGACCTGGGGGTACCTCTCTCTCTCCCTCACTTTTCCCATTCTTTCTTCCTTTGTGTTTTTCCAGTTTTATTTTGTTTGTGTGTCCCCAATTTTAGTTTTACTTCCCACATTTTCGTGGATTACTCAACGCCTTACCCTCTGAGCAACAATGCTCAGTTACTCTAGGTTGACCCCCGGCCTAGGCCGGAGGGCTGTTGATGCTTTATAACTCCCACTATCAAATATGTTTTTAATGTGCACTATTCAGCTGTGTCATGTTATGTTTCTTGTGTATATCCCCTGCGTGGGACTATTGCAATTGTTCAAACTTTTCAAAAAGTTTAACAAAAAAGATTGTACCAGAAATGGAAAGGTAATTTTTAATAACATCTACAATAACAACTACAACATAGCTTGTGTAGCAATTGTATATGCTACTACTTTATTTTATTTGCAAAATTTTTTCCAGAAAATAGAGTTACCCTTACACAAAATAAATAAATATATACCACATTGATATATATATATATATATATATATATATATATATATATAAATCAATGGGGGGGGGGGTCACTGTCAGGAATCTGAAGCATAGTGAGAGCACCTACTGTTGGCACTCGAGTTCATGGGCAGGAATGGGGTAACCCCAGGGCCCACCAGTGGTGTCTACCAGTGGTCAACTCAGTTTAATCAACCACCACCTGAGTCTAGCTACTGAAAGACTAATTAGTCCAGCACTTATGTGCATGGGGCCTTAAAAATAAGTTAATTAGCCAGTGACTACTTAGTAACCAGCAACTGTTGAGACAGTTAATACATTGTTCAGAAGTATTGGTGGTCATTGCCTGGCTGTAAAAATACCCCCCTCCCTTCCTGGAATTGGTGGTCAGTGGCTGCCTGCAAATACATCCCTCCTGGCATTGGTGATTAATGGCTGTCTGTAAAAATAAGCCATGACTAAGGACTAACGTCCGAAACACGTAGGCTGTTTTACAGCTTTGTGCATGCATTTAATAAAGAAATACTATTTTGGATGTGATCCTGAGTGCCGACCATCCCTTTGCTTTTGTCTGTAAAGATAACCCCCCTTCTCCAGCCTTCTCAAACACCAAGACCATAAACCAACTGACCATTTATTTAAAAATATTCAGGACCTCCAACAGCCTTGTGAGTGATCCACCACAAAGATGTGTGTGTAGATAGATACATTCTCCACAAGCGTAACAACCAGTTACTGGCCACATTTGTGGTTTTAAGCAAATCTACAGCTATGAACACAGATCCTCTGATAAACAAGAACAACTTTTTTTCTGACTCCTCGCTACAATCAATACAATGCTATAAAGTGGTTGTTCCTGAATTTCCTCTCCTCCTTTTCTCTCTCAGTCCGAAAGAACATGATTTTTGGATTATTGTTCCAGAAAAAAACTGATTAGAGTTCCACTACCAACCACCTCAAAACACATACAGTATATGCCTCAAGTCAACAAGGTTGTCACACCCATGTTTAAACCTGGTCAAACCTGTCGGTCATTGCTAACTTTTAAAAGGAGAAATCTTGTTTAGGATAGTACCTGCTATTACCCATGGTGGGCAGAATAAGGCTGTTCACTGCTCTTTTATTGCATTTATTGTGTTCCTAAGCGCTTAACTTTTGCAAGTCTAGGGCCTACTCTCCTTCCCATTATCCAATGAAAGAACCCTTATTGGCCAATAAGATTATTTAAAAGGGGGCAGCAGGTTTTGTTGCAGATGGGGGGCTTAATCGTGAAGTTAGGGGAAAGGATGCACAAATGCAGCAAAGTGGAAATATGCACGTCTTACCTGATTGGAAAAACTTGATTGAACAGTAGTATTGATACACTCTTCTAAGTTTGCATCTTCAAATACGATGGCTGGGTTCTTTCCTCCAAGCTCCAGTGACATCTTTTTACAGTATGGGGCGCTCTTCTCAATGATGCGTTGAGCAGTCACAGTGCTTCCAGTAAAGGAAATTAGAGGCACATCAGGATGGCATACAAGAGCCTCTCCAGTTTTCGGGCCAGTACCAAACACTATATTGATGACACCTGGTGGGACACCTTTCAAGGAACAGAAATAATTTACATTATACTTATATAATTTTACATCATCACTTTTCTATGCAGCACACAAGAAACAGTTTATCCCTCTCACTTAAGAGTTCTTATTATCAAGTGGAGATTTAGCAATTTCAGATAATGTAAACCAATACTCAAATGTAAAGCACAAATTAGGAAAACCTCCAATTCAGCAGTTTTGGATTCTTTTGAATATTTAGATAAAAGGCCTTATGATCTATGGAGCATAACACAATTTAGGAAGCCAGGTAGCCATGATTTGTTACTTGAAAGGCTATAATTTTTCTGATTCACTTTATTTTTCAAATACCGTATATACTCGAGTATAAGCCGAGTTTTTCAGCACATTTTTTTGTGCTGAAAATGCCCCCCTCGGCTTATACTCGAGTCACCTTTTTGCGCCTGATCTCCTGGACTTTGGGGACCCGATACTGATGCCAAACTTGGCACACATGTAACCTCACTCTTACTCTATAAGTGTGCAAAGTTTTTTGTCCAGGGGACCTACGGTGGGGGAGCACAGATTTTTCAAATCCGGGCACCCCTTCCATAGACTCCCATGTTAAACGGTAATTTCTGTGGTGACTTTAGGGAGCCGGTACTGGCCGGTTGTGTGCAAAGTTTTTCGTCTGGGGAACCCACGACCGGGGAGCACTGATTTTTCAAAACTGGGCACCCCTTCCATAGACTCCCATGTTAAACGTCAGTCTAGTCATGGACACAGTGAGGCATGAACATGGACACAGTGAGGCAAAGTGAGGCACACAGATGGACACTCGAGGCTTATACTCGAGTCAATACGCTTTCCCAGTTTTTTGTGGTAAAATTAGGTGCCTCGGCTTATATTTGGGTCGGCTTATACTCAAGTATATACGGTAAATTCAATCATCACAATGAAAAGCTTGCTGGGATGGAGTAGTAGGTCTAAAATACAAAACTTCCCTTTAGCACTGGTCATGTTGCTGAAAGCCTAGCCAATTCATCATAAAATCACAACTGAAATAGAAGATCGAGTTCAGATTAGATAATAACCCTGTTTTACAGCAGAAATCATGTGACCAGTTGCCTGGACTTCCCTTTATATAAGAAACACTAGAGATGTGCACACCGGAAAAATGTGCTTTGTTTCAAATTAATGAGTTAAGTAAATCATTTAATTTCATCATATTTGTTATGTTACAATGATTCGTTTTCGGAATTAATTTTGTATATTTGGATTTGTTTCGTATTTTCATTAATCCGAATCCATTTGTATTTTCGGAAGTTATTTCAGAAGATTGGCTATATTAATTTTAACGTGTTAATTTGTTATTTCAGGAGATTAATTATGCACTCTGAGTCATCCCTGCTAGTCCAACCCACAAAAAGAAATGGAATGAGCTGAATGGATGATATTGACTGGAGTCACAAGCATCCGAAATTAACAAATGAAACAAAATTAATTTTGGATTAATTCATTATGTTATGATTTGGAGATTCTGATGCCTCTATCCAACCAAACACAATAAGCAGGAATCATCTCATTTCACTTTTATACCTTACTGTATTTATTGCAATATGTTTCCATTTCATATGTAGTGCATTTTTTATAATAATGAAAAACGTTAATGCAAAAAGTATTGGCTGATTATCCAAGAGTTAAAAACTACTGTGCCACTCTCATCTCAGTAAAACGAATGAATCCGAATTAATTTGTTATGTTATTAAGTTGAATTAATTTCCATATTCCCAACTGACTTTGCTTGTTTTTTTTTTCTTCTTAAATCAAAAAAGCTTTTATTGTGTCACAAGGTCAGATGTACAAAAAGAATAGCACATAGGAAAATGTCATCAGCGTATACATTAGAAACAGTATAGTATACAGGAGATGGTTCAGGGTACGTAAAGCTAAGACATGTAATTTCCATTCACAGCAGAAAATACTTATGACAGACGTAACCCTTCCCAGGCTTTATCACCGTACACTCTAATGATAAGCGGACAACAGATTAGCGGACACAATCATTGTCAAATAAGCAAGGGTACTGTAGATGAACCAACTACCGGCCAACGGGAAGGTAAACTAACTGGAAATTCTTATAACAAAGATCCAAGGGATTATAACGGTTATCACCGATAGTGGACCAGTAAGAGAGGGGATACTTAGATTGATTGTTAATTCCGTGATCAAACCCAAAGCCTATAAGTTGTTGTGGTATGGTGAAAGTAATTAGCAATTGTTTCAAGGAGCTAAGCAATTACATTTGAAGAAGTTGGCTAAAGGACTAGTTGGGAGGGTGCCAGGCCTGGGGTGTCTAGCCTAGCTTGCCATATTTTATAAAACTTATTAGCAGCTTTTCTTTAATAATAATGTTATTTACCTGCTCAATCCACTGTTTCGTTGTTGGACTATGCAGTGATAGCCATAAACAAGCTATCTACTTGCGGACAATATATAGTAATCGAAATACTGACACATTAATTGGAGGGGTGAAAAATTCCTCATCAACCGCGCCTAGCAAGCAGGTAACTGGGTGTAACGGAACAGTGATTTGATAAACAGACAATATGGTATCGGTTACAGCTTTCCAATATCTGAAGAGTTTGGGGCAGCGCCACAGCAAATGTATGAGGTCCCCGCTAGCTCCCTCACATTTGGGGCACAGAGGGACTCCTCCTGCCTCATCTGTGAAGCACCACTGGAGTACAGTAGGTTCTGTGCACAATGAATAGCTGAGAGAGCCTGTACGAAGGCGAGACTGAGATGGCTGGCATAGGCTTTGCTTGTTGGGTCACGCACATACAAATTAACAAATGGTCTCTTAAGTTCAACCACAATGCAAAAAGAATCTTATTAGAATATTCATGCTACGCTCACTAGAATAAAATAGAAAGGATCCGAATCAATTCGGATTATTCGTTATGTTGTTACGTTATTTCGAATGCTTCAAACGTTAACAAAAGGACCAATTCATTGCATCATGTCATTCGAATGAAACAAATGAATGCAAATTAATTTATCGTTTTTGTTTTAATGTCTTTCTGATTTGTCTAAATTCATTACTATTGTGATTCGAAGATCCAGATACATCCGAATCTCCAAATAACGAAAATTTCATCCATATTTCATAACAAAACAAATTGCACATGTCTAAGAAGCACTGATGAAAACTTGAAAGATATTTTTTGCCAGCTCTTCTATTTGCACATGCATCTCAGGAAAGCTATTACAGTAATTTAAGTCAATATTTGAACATTCACTTAACAGTATCTCTTCAATCGGCTGCAAATAGTCCCTGAAGACCTTTTCTATGGTGGCATTGGAAGAACTCTTCTAGACAACTGTCTAACAGAATTTTAAACCTGGGTACACACTATACCAATTTCGGCAAGTTCCTATGAAACCAGATACCATTCATTACATGCCTAGCCCTGTTGGCCACCTCTCATCCAACATCCTTGAAGGAGTCAGGCAGAAAATTGTCGAGCCTGCATCCACTCAAATACAGACACAGTTTGAATAGTTTAAAAGGTGTCTGGTGTGGCTCTGAGAATACATTTGCTGCAGCAGTAAATAATCTGTTTGTATACACAAGTTAAAGTGTTCGTAAACCTCAGACATGAAATATGAACAAAGCATATCCCTCTATAGTGTGTACTTGTCTCAATTAATAGCACCAAGTGTAATTTCTGTCTGCTGCCTTGTTCTTCTGCTATTAGCATGAATCCTTTCTGACAAGTTTTCCTGTCACCAAGAGAAAAAGGGTGACAGGAGAGGGATCTACAGCTGACTGGCAGCCTCGGCTCTGTTCCTGTGTGCTTTGAGAAGGGGGTTCCCTCCCTCCAATCCGCTCCTAAGGCTCTCTTTATTTGGCTCTGCAGTGTGTAATTTTAACTCTCCACCCCCTTTTTTCTGAACTCTTAGACAAGCTTATAAATTCAGCACTTGTAACGGATGTAGAGAAGAGAAGACTGCAGATAGATAGATAGATAGATAGATAGATAGATACAACTTATGTAGGAGGATTTGTTTAATTTCTGTGTGTCACCCGAGGCTTGTCACTTCACTGGGTATATGTAAAGCCTCGTACACATGGCCGGTTTTCTCGGCAAGAAAGCTCTGCAAGCAGTTTTCTTGTCGGTTCTTGCCGAGAAAACCGGCCATGTGTACGAGGCTTTCAGGTTTCTCGTCAGGAAAACTGACCAGAATCTCGACGAGAAAAAAAGAAGACCTGCTTTCTTTTTTCTCGTCGGGATTCTCGTCAGCCTGTTTCCTGATGAGAAACCCGTGTGTGTGTACACTTACCTGTCGCCGTGGAAACCCGTGCATGCTCGAAATGACTTTGACGCATGCGCGGTAGCTTCCTAGGCATAGGTAGGGTGTAGCAAGATGGCGGCGACGGCATCGAATGTTACGAGCGCATGCTCGTAGTAGTCGATGACGTCACCGCGTTCGTGCCATTCAAAAGAACGGCGGTTCTTTTGAAAGGTACGTGTGTACACTCGGCCAGGACAAGATTCTTGTCAAGAATCTTGTCAGGAAAAACAACGTTTTTTTTCCTGACGAGATTCTCGGCCGTGTGTACAGGGCTTAAGGGTTTACAACAACTTTAAGATAGATGACAGGTAGCCAGTAACAACATAGTATTATGAAAACACTATAATGTTTAAAAAAAAGAAAAAAATTCTCATACACTACCTGCTTCTTCCATTAACTTGCACATCATCCACGCAGTAAGTGAGGTAATTTCACTTGGCTTTGCCACAACTGTATTCCCACATGCTATAGCAGGAGCAATTTTCCAGGTGAGTAGATAGAGGGGCAGATTCCAGGGGCTGATTAGTCCAGCTAACAAGAAATAAATTCATTAGAAAACTGATTTAATGTAACAAGACCCCTGCCAACCCCAAGTCTATCAATATTACCAACTCCAATAGGAGTGCGCACTGTATAATTCATGCAGTTCAAGTGCTCCATTTGTGTACACTCGGTGGTATGGTGCAGGATGGAGGAGGCAAAAAAGCGAAAGTTGTACACTGAACGTGATATATCTACAGTCCGAGCAAATGCCAGTGTTTTCCCTGAAAGGCAAGAAAATTGTACGATTTCTATAAATTTATCATAATTTACTTTCATATGCTAGCATTTTTTTACATTGTGCAACAAAACCAGAGCATCTAGAAGAAACATTATTAAAACATAGGGATGATTGCAATTTTTTGATAGATCCTTTAATTATTGTGCTTGGCAACAGTAAAAACTTGCTAACTTTCCAGTAGAAGTCAAAAAAACTATGGCAGAATTGGCCAAGATCATGTGATGTGCAATGACCAATGCAGAACAACTTAGAATCTCTGCAGAATCATTTTAGAATCTTTTGTGGCAACATTTCTGATTGTGTAAGGTTTAAAGTAGGGCTGTTACTGATTAAAAATTTTGTGTTCGATTAATCGTTTTTTTTTAAATCGATTAATCGACTAATTTTGATTAATTATAACGCACATACAGATCCAACTACTTTTAGCTGATCTCCTTGCAGGCTGATTCCCAGTGCAGCTACCAACCACTGGAAAAATGGATTGCAGGATACAAAAAACACACAAAGGCAGCGCTCGATGTGGGACACAGCCGTTCCCCGATGGGGGTAAAGGAGCGGCGGCGGAGCTTCCCGTGCAGCTTACCGGCTCCTATATGCAGAGCTGCAGCAGGGGGCGGGCAGCGCGGCGATCGGGGATCCGGTGTGTCCCTCTGGACATAGCCGATCCCCGATGGAAAGAATGTGGCGGCGGGCGGCGGAGATTCCGGTAACACTTACCGGATTCGATGATGCAGAGCTGCGCATCGGCGTGCACGGCGGTGATCGTGGGTGAGGCTTTTCCCTTGGATACAGCCCAGCCCCGATCAGAGTAAAGAGCCAATGAAATGGCTCTTTACCACGTGACCGGCTGTGTCCAATCACAGCCGGTCACTAAATGTAAACAAAACACACTGATGTGTGTGTAACTTACTGTTGCTGGGTTCTCCTCTTCACACACCAATCCAGTGTGAGGATGAGATCAGCTAACAGGGAGTTACACACTACATATGTACCACTGTGCCCAGATTGCCCCCCCTAAATAAAGAGTACCTGTCATCTAGTATCTAGTACCTGCCACCAGAGTACCCGTCCATCAGGAGTACCCGCCACCTCACCAGAGTACCCGCCACCTCACCAAAGTACCCGCCACCTCACCAAAGTACCCGCCACCAGTCCATCAGGAGTACCTGTCCACCAGGAGTACCTGTCCACCAGGAGTACCTGTCCACCAGGAGTACCCGCCACCTCACCAGAATACCCGCCACCTCACCAAAGTACCCGCCATCAGGAGTACCTGTCCACCAGGAGTACCCGCCACCTCACCAGAATACCCGCCACCTCACCAAAGTACCCGCCACCAGTCTATCAGGAGTACCTGTCAATCAGGAGTACTCGCCACCTCACCAGAGTACCCGCCACCAGTCCATCAGGAGTACCTGTCCATCAGGAGTACCTATCTACCAGGAGTACCGTCCACCTCACCAGAGTACCCGCCACCTAACCAGAGTACCCGCCACCAGTCCATCAGGAGTACCTGTTCATCAGAGTACCTGCCACCTCACCAGAGTACCCGCCACCAGTCCATCAGGAGTACCTGACCATCAGAGTACCTGTCCACCAGAGTACTCGCCACCTCACCAAAGTACCCGCAACCTCACCAAAGTACCCACCACCTCACCAAAGTACCCGCCACCAGAGTACATACAGCCACTATGTCCAGAAAGGTGTACACCCCAGAAAAAGCATACCAAATACTCAGTCTGACCGATGAGAGCAACGGGGAGCTCTCACCGCTCAGTTCTGATTCCGATTCTGGTTCGGAATATGAGCCCCCCAAAGGCAGCACATCTGGATCCGAATTAGAGGAGGACACAGTCCATTCAAAAAGAAGACGGTCTGAACACCAGGTAGCTACCAGCAGTGCCAACTGCGGTAGACCCCAGGAAGCGAGGCCCAGTACAAGCGCTGCTAGACCCCAGGAGGAGAGGCCCAGTACAAGCGCTGCTAGACCCCAGGAGGAAAGGCCCAGTGCAAGTGCACGTTAAAGAAGTAGGACCCGAACCCTGCTTCCAGATGGCTTGGCAAACCCATTGTGGCTGCCTTCTACCTCAGAGTCAGCTACGATCCCCCCTTTTACAGCACAGCCTGGTGTGCAGGTCAACACTGCAGGTTTTTCCAAACTTGATTTTTTTTATTTATTTTTCCCTGATGAATTGCTTCAAGGCAGTGTGGACCAAACTAACCTTTTTGCTCAACAATTTATTGAAAACAACCCCAGCTCCAGCTATGCCCGCCTTTTCGAATAGAGACCCCTAACAGTGGTGGAGCTTAGATTGTTTTTAGGCCTAACGTTTAACATGGGGCTTACAAAAAAAAATTAAATGAATAGGTATTGGTCGAAGAAACCCATCCACCATATGCCAATTTTTACATCGGCCATGTCCAGGTCCCGATACGAACTTATAATGCGGTTTCTGCATTTCAGTGACAACTCACAGTGCCCCCCCCCCAAAAATCACCCAAACTGACAAATTATATAAAATTCGCCCCCTAATAAAAAAAAATTCCAAGAAGTTTGTTGAACTTTATGTCCCTGATAAAAACATTTCTGTGGACGAATCCCTGGTGCATTTCACAGGCCGGCTGGGAATCAAGCAATATATCCCCAGTAAGCGGGCGAGGTACGGCTTGAAGCTCAACAAGCTCTGTGAAAGCGCCACTGGTTATGTGCACTCATTCTGCGTGTACGAAGGCAAAGATTCCCAGCTCCAGCCCCCTGAGTGTCCATCGTACATGGGAATAAGTGGAAAAAATTTGGGGAGTTGGCATTCCTACTCCTCCAAAAGGGGTATCATATTTACATGGACAACCATTATACCAGCCTGCCCCTTCTCCGCCACCTCTACCTAAAAAAAACTCTGGCCTGTGGTACAAGAAGAAAAAACAGAAAGGGCTTCCCACAGCATCTTGTCACCACAACCATTCAAAAGGGGGAATCGGCAAGCTTGAGGAACGAGGAAGTGTTGGCTGTGAAGTGGAGGGATAGGAAAGACGTGTACATCATGTCCACCATCCACAATGACACCTCGGTGGAACTTCACAGAAGACGCGGTACCGTTCGCAAGCCTTCCTGCATCAATGAGTACAATAAATTCATGGGTGGTGTGGATTTAAATGACCAAATGTTGCAGCCCTATCTTTCAACCCGAAAATCCCTCTTCTGGTATAAAAAATTCGCAATTTACTTTTTTCATTTGGCCCTGTTAAATTCTTTCATAATTTACCAAAAATCAACAGAAAGACCCACCACCTTCATGAGGCTTATTGAAGACATTGTTACTGCCCTGATCTACCAACAAACATCCCCCCCAGAAAGCATTCACTCAGATTGTGTCAGCAGACTACATGAACGCCATTTTTCAGACCATATTCCACCATCAGGATCCGGAAGACGGCGCCAAAAAAAATGTCGGATGTGCACCAGAAGAGGAATTAGGAAAGACACCAGCTTCCATTGTCCCGACTGTCCCTCCCAACCTGGCCTTTGCATCGGAGAATGCTTCAAGCAATATCACACTCTCGAAAACTATTAGCCCATATTTATAATACTGCTATTTCCCCGTTTTCAATTTGTCCTGAATATTTCCCTGCCTCAACCAACCATATCATTGTCTTCCATGTGAACTGACCCTGGCCTATTTCTCGACTATGCCTCTGCCTACCGTCTGCATTGTTTATCCGCCATGTTTCTGCCTTTCACGTGAACTGACCCTGGACTGTATCGACTATGCCTCTGCCTACCGTTTATTTCTGCCTTTTACCTGCACTGACCTCGGCCTGTTGACCATGTTTTTGCCTGCCCCCTTGGACTGATCTTTCACCCTGCTACACAGGGGTCTCACATATGTGAGGGGCTCCAGAATAGTGTTCTGAGTTCAGAAAACCAGTTTTTGGTTTTCTGTGTTCCCAGAACAGGGTCTGGTTGTCCGGAGGCTTCAAAGCGATTTGGGTGGGAGAAGCCTCTACCCCTGTCCCCATTCTTTCCTGACCGATGCCCTAAGCTTGATGGTCCTGCCTGCTCCCTGGACAAATACTGTGTTGACCATACCTCTGCCTGCTGCATGTACTAACTATGGACAGTATTCCTTCCTGCTGCATGGATGATCCTTTGTTCCTTTTGCTGCTGCTGACCACATCCCTGCCTGTTATCTGGACCAATGCTTTGGCTGTGCTGACATCATCTCTACCTGTACTGACTATTCCTGCCTGCTGCCTGTTTTGCTGTCGCTGTCCACGTTCCTGCCTGCTGCCTGGACCGATGCTCTCCTCTTTGGACCACTGCACTACTAAAACCGCAGGTAATCTTTTCTTTACCCTTTTCTCAGAAGAATGTATTTTGGTTTATAATTGGTATGTACAGTACATGCTATGTGTTAGAAATATGAAGGGCCTTCAACAATGTGATAGGTTGTCAGGAATTTATGTGTGTAATTTATGCTCCTAGAACACGCGACGGTGCTACTTAGATGTTAGGCCTCTGTATGTGGTCAGGCTGTGTAAAAGTCTCACACATGTGGTATTGCCATACTGAGGAGGAGTAGCAGAATGTATTTTGGGGTGTCCTTTTTGCTATGCACATGTTATGTGTTGGTAATATCTTATAAATGGACAACTTTGTATAAAAAAAAAATGCGTTTTTATTTTTTTCCCACATATTTCAAAAACTTCTGGAAAAAAATGAACCGTTCAAAAGACTCATTATGCCTCATAGATTATGCGTTGGGGTGTTAGCTTTCCAAAATGGGGTCATTTTGTGGGCGTTTCCATTGTCCTGGTGCTCCAGGGCCTTCAAAAGTGTGATAGGTTGTCATCAAATGAGATGTGCAATTTATGCTCGTAGAACGCCTGACGGTGCTACTTGGATGTTAGACCTCTATATGTGGTCAGGCTGCGTAAATGTCTCACACATGTGGTATCACTATACTCAGGAGGAGTAGCATAATGTATTTTGGGGTGTAATTGCAAGTATGCATGTGCTGTGTGAGAGAAATAACTTGTTATTGTCACAATTTTGTGCAAAAAAATTAAAATGTAAAAAATTTCCCAAGGATTGTGGGAAAAAATTACAACTTCAAAAAACTCACCATGCCTCTTACTAAATACATTGGAATGTCTGCTTTCCAAAAAGGGGTAATTTGGGGGGTATTTGTACTTTCCTGGCTTGTTAGGGTCTCAAGAAATGAGATAGGCCTTCAGTACATCAGGTGTGATCAGATGTGATAATTTTTCAATGATTTGCACCATAGCTTGTAGACTCTCTAACTTTCACAGAGACCAAATAATATACACTTTTTTTGGTTATTTTTACTAAAGATATGTAGGAGTATACATTTTGGCCCAATTTTATGAAGAAAAATTACTTATTTGCAAAATTTTACAATAGAAACTAAAAAAAAGTTGTTTTTTTTTAAATCTCAATTTTTTCGCTTATATTGCAAAAAATAAAAAACCCAGCGGTGATTAAATACCACCAAAAGAAAGCTCTGTTTGTGAGAAAAAAATGATAATTTGGTTTGGGTACAGTGTAGCATGACTGAGTAATTGTCATTCAAAGTGTGAGAGCGCTGAAAGCTACAAATTGGTCTGGTAAGGAAGGGTGTATAAAAGCCCTGTATTGAAGTGGTGAAAACATTTGTTGCACAAATGTCAGAAGCATTTGTGCAAACTGAGTGAAATGTCACTGTTATTTTTAAGAGATTAATTCCTGTATCATCAACTCCTTCTAGTGGCAAAAATGTGGTATTGTTTTTGCAATGAGGTATTTCAGAAAACCATACCGCAGCTTGGCCACTAGATGGAGCTGATGATACAGGCATTATTTTCTAAGAAAAACCACAGTGACATTTCATTCAGCTTGCACGAATGCTTCTGACACTCGTTCAACAAATGTTTTTATAAAAATACTCTATAATGGCAGGTATTTATTTTTGTTTGATTGTAAGGCCCCATGCACACGAGACGCCGGTGCAAACTCTGCTGAACACACGTTTTTAAAGGCTAAAACCGGCGTTTAAAAACGCCCGTTTTGCCACGATTTTAGCTGCGCTTTACCACTTTTGCGTCTATAGGCGTTTAGTTAAGAAACATCAAAAGACCCTCCCTAAGCTCAAAAAACAGTATTATTTAACCATTTCAGACATTTTGGGAGACCAGCAGCTGAGAGCAGCAGTGTACTTGTATTTAGCGTATCACTTGCCGCAAGCTGTGGATTGTCCACTTGCCACGTCACCTGATACGTCACTTGGCCACGTCACTTGCCACAAGTTGTGGATTGTCCACTTGCCACGTCACCTGGCCACGTCACCTGCCACAATTTGTGGATTTCCACCTGCCACGTCACCTGGCAACATCACCTGCCACAAGTTGTGGATTGTCTACTTGCCACGTTACCTGTCACAAGTTGTGGATTGTCCACTTGCCACGTCACCTGACACAAGTTGTGGATTGTGTACAGTGCAATGCAAGCAATTACAGTTTTTTTTTTGTTTTGTTTTTTAATGGTTTTTCATCATTTTTGAGATTTCTAATGTAAAAAAATAGGTCTCCTTTAAAAACGCTTATAAACGAAAACGCGGCAAAACGCCGGTAACGCGTTTAGCTGCGTTTTGCGTCTGAAACGTAGAAAACTTTTGCGTCTGAACCCATTTTTTTGCTTCTGGAAAAACGAGGTTAAACGCAACTGCCTAAAAACGTCAATAAACGAGACTGTGTGCATGGACACATAGGATAACATTGAATGTGTTCAGGAGCAGTTGAAAAAAGTGTCCAACTGCCTCTGAACGCGCGTTTAACAGCGTCTCGTGTGCATGAAGCCTTAGCTGCAGTGGTATCTAAAATAAATGTTGCTGAGCTTGTTTAAAATGACAGTAGTTTATGGATAGAGAGATGGGGGAGGGATTCCCTGGTGAATCTCGTTCTATATTATTTGTAATGGGTAGGAGTTATCATAAGACACAGGAGAGGCATCAGAACGCAGTCTATATTTCCTGCTCATGTTATATGATATTATTTTTCTTTTCCAGTGAAACCGAAAAACAGACATAGGTAAGTAGCCATTCACTGTTGTGTGCATATCTCTTTCCTTAATAGGGTTTCCATTGGCAACAAAAACAATCTCGCCCCCATATAAGATATGTCTACACCCTACACTAATGCATGGCAAAATACGTTAATTTACATGATTTCTGAGAAAACGTCTTACTCAGAAAGACATTTGTAAACACAAACATGAAAAGTACCACTGAGAGCAGGCATCTCTGAAAGGAAATGGAGATGTACAGTACAAAGCTTTCAGAGACATAAAGGCTGTTACCTAAGGAAATACCCGTGCTCATCTTTAGTACTTGTCAGTCCATCTATAGCTTATTTATGCAAAATCGTTTCCTTTAGAATGCAAGTGAAGTTTCCCAGTTTGGAATTTGCAGCCATAATCACTTCTTTTCTGACTCATCTTATGTGACCACTTCTATAAGATCTTTACACCAGTTTGCAAGCTTGATGGTTTGTACATGACACAAGTGATGAACACATTTGTTTAATAATTACTTTGAGGTTTCTTGAACTGGTGATGCAAAACCTTTGTTTACAAAGATGGCAGTCAAAAATATGTTGCCTTGGTTATACACTGGATTTGCATTTTAAACTAACTACTGAAAAGTCCCTATTAATACATATATCCCTTAATTGCTTCATAGACTGTGCAAAGTTTATAGCAATCACTCAAAATACATAAATATTAAAAAGTGTGCTTGAGTGCCATATGTATATATTACGGTAGATGGGAAAAAATGCTTTGAAAAATATATATTTAAATTGTTTATTTTTAACAATTAACAAAATGCAAAGTGAGCAAATAGAAGAAAAAATCTAAATCTATATTTGGTGTGACTACCCTTTGGCTTCAAACCAGCCTAATTTCTTACATTTGCACAAAGTCAGGGATTTTGTAGGATTTGAATCAGGAGTATGATTAACCAATAATACCAAGCAAGTGCTAATGATAATCAATTTCATATGTAGGTTGAAACATAGTCATTAAAAGAAACAGCTGTGTGGGAGACTGAAAAAACGGGGCTAGGAACAGCCAAACCCTGCTACTAAGGTGAGGTTGTGGAAGACCATGGCATGTCATAGGTCATACACCATGGCAAGACTGAGCACACTAAAAGAGACACAAGGTAGTTACAATGCATCAGCAAGGTCTATCCCAGGCAAAGATTTCAAAGCAGACTGGGGTTTCAATGTGCTTTTAAAGCTTTTTTGAAGAAGCATAAAGAAATGGGCAACTTTGAGGACCATAGACAGTGGTTGGCCAAGGAAACAATGCATCAGATAAAAGACACATCATGCTTACTTCCTTTCAACATCAGATGATGTCCAGCAATTCATCACAGAACTGGCAGCAACCAGTGGGACCCAGGTACACCCATCTACTATGGCTGGGCGATTTTCTCCCAAAAAATAATCTGCGATTTAAAAAATAAAAAAACTCGATTCACGATTCGAATCAAGTTTTTTTTTTTTGATGGACACCGCGCCGGTCCTGAGGAGCTGCAAGCAGGAGTTTTTGGGCGAGGCCGCGGCTTCGGCCTAGTCTGCAGCGTCCAGCCTCGCGGACTAGGCCGAAGCCGCAGCCTCGCCTAAAAACTCCTGTCCGCAGCTCCTCAGGACCGGCGCGGTGTCAGCGCCGGTCCTGGTGAAAAAAAATATCGATTTGACCTCTTAACTCGATTTAAATTGATTTTTTCCCCAGCCCTACCATCTACTGTCTGGTGAAGTCTGGCCAGAAATGGTCTTCATGAAAGAATTGCAGCCAAAAAGCCATACCACCATGTAAACAAGGATAAGCCACTCAACTATGCATGTAAACTTACTAACTGGGGAGCAGAAAAATGCCAACAGGTGCTCTGGACTGATGAGTCAAAATGTGAAATATTTGGCTGTAGCAGGAGGCAGTTTGTTTGCCGAAGGGCTGGAGAGCGATACAATAATAGGTGTCTACAGTGAAGTATGGTGGAGGTTCCTTGCAATTCTGGGGCTGCATTTCTGCTAATTAAGTTGGATATTTCAGGATCAATGGGTGTCCATAATGCTGAGAAATACAGGAAGATAATTATCCATCATGCCATACTATCAGGGAGATGTGTGATTGGCCCCAAATGTATTCTGCAGCAGGACAATGACCCCAAGCATACAGCCAATGTCATTAAGAACTTTCTTCAGGGTAAAGAACAAGGAGTCCTGGAAGTGATGGTCTGCCCCCAACAGAGCCCTGATCTCAACATTGAGTCTGTCTGGTATTACATGAAGAGACAGAAGGATTTGAGGCCCTACATCCACAGAAGATCTGTGCTTAGTTCCTCAAGATGTTTAGAATAACCTACCTGCTGAGTTCCTTTAAAAAATGCGTGCAAGTGTAACTAGAAGAATTGATGCGGTTTTGAAGGCAAAGGGTGGTCACACCAAATGTGATTTGATTTGGATTTCTCTTCTGTTCATTTACTTTCCAGTTTGTTGATGAATAAAAATTAATAATAACTATTAAAACCTCTATGTCTGAAAGTAATTTACAGCATGTCTTCACACCTGCCTAACATGTTTGCAAAGTAGTGTAAATCTTTGGTGCCTGCTGTGATATAGACTCAAGTGGTGGTGGGGGCAGTTCTTATACATGTGCACTCTCTACCGGAATGCATGAACTGTAGAGTAAGGCTAGGTAAGTAGATATAGACGCTGCAGTTTTCCCCCTTTAAAAAAATCCCCCCCCCCATCACTTCCTCATATACCCAACTTCAGCTTGGCTTAGGTTTCAGTGAGTCATTACTTCCATCACAAAAGAGCAGGAGAGAAGGTTTTATCCAGAAATGACAACAAGGTTGTGTGAAGTGGGTCAATCTCACTAATAACAAAGTGATGTGAAAACGTGAGATTCCCATTAAATTCTATGTTCAACAGATTGTTTTATTAGACTGGGGAAAAAAAATGATGTTTAGGTAACAATAGAATGCTTGTCCAAATGTTGCCTTAATTGCCTTCAAGATTTAATCTGGGCAGCATGTATAGCCTCGTACACACGGTCGGACTTCCATCGGACTTTTCCGTGGATTTTTGTCCGAACGGAGTTGGCCGGGCACACCCATAGCATACACACCACAGGACTTTTCTGCAAACTTTCCCAAAACTTTTTGCAACATCACATGGTTTTTCTGCTCTTTACCGCCACCCTTTGGTCAACTTCTGCTATTGTTGGTTGATTTTAACATTAGTTGTTTTTTCCATCGGACAAAAGTCCTATGGTTTTCTGTACACACGGTAGGACTTTGCTCCATCGGACTTTTGTTGGGCAAAAGTTTGTCCGTTTGCAGACCCAACTTTTGTCTGATGAAAACAAAACCAAACGAAAAAAAGTTTGTCCGATGGAGCGTACACACGGTCGGATTGTTGGTCCAACTTGCTTAAAACGAAGTTTGTTGGGCAAAAGTCCGACCGTGTGTACGGGGCTTATGTCTCTCAATACCATTAGTTTTTGTATGTGCATATCGATTCCCATTGACAGAGCAGTATAGAGGGGCATTTACTATTTTTTTTTATTAACAAATAAACTATTCAGGTGTACCTTGGTCTTTTGATTCTGCTTGTGCAAACTCGTCTATATGTCTCTCGATCAGGTCAGCTAGCTTATTCATAATTGTAGATCTGTCTTGAGGGCTCAAGGATGACCAAATGGGGAATGCAGCTTTGGCAGCATGGACTGCAGTACTGACCTTGAAAGAGAAAATGTTAGCATCTAAACATGAAATGTGTACATATTTAAATATTCCTATAATAAGTCTAACTATGGGGAAAAAATAAATAAATTATTTGCTGTAGTCTGTAGCATAAATACAGCATTTTATTTATTTTCTCTGTCAAAATCGATGGCACAACTATCAGCCTATCCCCGCATGCCAAGGTTCTAGGTGTAGTCCTGGACTCTGAAGTCTCTTTAAGCCCCACATCCAATCACTGTCCAAATCTTGCCGCCTCAACCTCCGCAACATCTCCAAAATACGCCCCTTTCTAACCAATGACATAACAAAGCTCTTAATTCACTCCCTGGTCATCTCTCGCCTCAACTCTAACTCCTCATTGGCTTACCCCTACATACTCTCTACCCCCTTCAATCCATCATGAATGCTGCTGCCAGACTAATCCACCTTACTAATCGCTCTGTGTCTGCTACTCCTCTCTGTCAATCCCTCCACTGGCTTCCGCTCACCCAACAAATTAAATTAAAAATACTAACGACTACCTACAATGCCATCCACAACTCTGCCCCCAGCTACTTCACTGACCTAGTCTCTAAATACCAACCTAATCGTTTTCTTCGTTCTTCGCAAGACCTCCTGCTCTCTAGCTCTCTCATCACCTCCTTCCAAGCTCGCCTCCAGGACTTTTCCAGAGCCTCTCCAAGCCTTTGGAACAACTTACCCCAATCTGTCCGCTTATCTCCTACTCTATTAGCTTTTAGACAATCCATGAAAACCCTTCTCTTCAGAGAAGCCTATCCTACCCACACCTAACAACTGTTTTTTCATCTTGTCCATCTGGTCATCCCCCACAGCTACTACCCTTTGTTTCACTTGACCCTCCCTTCTAGATTGTAACCTCTAAACGAGCAGGGCCCTCTGATTCCTCCTGTATTGTATTGTAATTGTACTGTCTTCCCCGATGTTGTAAAGCGCTGCGCAAACTGTTGGCGCTATATAAATCCTGTATAATAATAATTTTATTGTATTACTTGTTGATCCTGCCAGTAGATCTGTTATTTTTTTTTTCACGTATTGTAATAGAGTGACGATTCTGATCATTCTGCAGTGAAATAACAAAGAAGCCTTGAAACTTTGTGGACAGGGTAGTCTTAGATGGATAGGTATTTTTAAATGGACGTTAAAAGTGTATTTAAAAGACAAAACTTTTTTTTGTCTTTTTTCTGACTAAAATGGGAATTCTGTTCATTTTGGAGAGATTTTCTTAAAAATTCTGCTTTCTAGGCAGGAAATAAAGGGAAATCTCCCCAGTGGGATAGACAGCAAAAATATGATTTTTTACTCACCGTAAAATCCTTTTCTCTGAGTCCATGGACCGACACAGCTTCTCTATTGACAAAGTGGGTATTATCCGTTAATTAGGAGTGACTAGGCAGAAAACTTGTAAAAAGTGTTGCATCACACCTTCTACAGTACCGCCCAGGGGGCGGACCCTCTGGGTATATCCCCTCAGTCTGCATCTCGCAGATCAGTTCATCAAAAAGCAGTACAAACTTAAAAGGAGGGGTGGGTGCTGTGTCGGTCCATGGACTCAGAGAAAAGAATTTTACGGTGAGTAAAAAATCCTATTTACTCTTTCGTCCATGGACCGACACAGCTTCTCTATTGACAAAGTGGGTCGTCCCAAAGCAGTGTCAGAGAAAAAAAGAGGGATGGTAACAGCATAAAAATAAACTTCACCCCAAACACAAAACAGCACTCCTCAAACGGAGGAGTTGCAACTCTAAACAGCCGCTTGCAAAACCTTGCGGCCGAAAGAGGCATCTGAAGATGCACCTACATCAACTTTGTAGAATTTTGTAAAAGTGTGAGCGGATGACCAAGTCGCCGCTTTACATAATTGGGAAACAGACGCTTGATGTCGGAAAGCCCAAGAGGCACCTATTGCCCTGGTCGAATGCGCCGTGACAGGAAAGGGGGGCGCTTGACCCTTTAAGGCGTAAGCCTGGATTACTATCTGTCGGATCCACCTAGAGATGGTGACCGACGAGACTGCTTGGCCCTTCTTGGGACCAGCCACCGAAACAAACAGTGAGTCTGACTTCCGGAACAGGGAAGTAGCAGCTAGGTATACTCTCAAAGCTCGGACAACGTCCAAGGAATGCAACGCCGACTCCTTAGGATTCGACGGATGAGGACACAAGGATGGAAGTACAATGTCTTCGTTGAGATGAAAAGCCGAAACGACCTTCGGAAGAAAGGAAGGCTGCGGCCGCAGCACCACCTTATCCTTGTGGAAAACCAAATAGGGAGCCTTGCAGGACAAGGCTGCCAGCTCAGAGACTCGTCTAACTGACGTAACAGCCACCAAAAAGACCACTTTCTGAGAAAGTGTCAACAGGGGAATATCTCTAATATTCTCAAACGGTGCCTTCTGAAGCACCGAGAGGACCAGGTTCAAGTCCCACGGAGGTAGCGGGGGACGGACCGGAGGGGCCACATGTCGAACCGCCTGCACAAAAGTACTCACGAGAGAGTGAGCTGCCAGGGGTCGCTGAAAAAAGACAGCCAGGGCAGATATCTGTCCCTTAATCGTACTTAGGGCAAGCCTTTGGTCCACCCCATGCTGTAAAAACAGCAGGATTCTGGAAACCAAATAGGTACGCGGATGCCATTTCATTTCCTCACACATGGAGATGTAGGCCTTCCAAGTGCGGTGATAAACCTTCCTAGAGGACGGTTTTCGAGCACTTCTCATCGTAGAGATTACTAAATCTGACAGGCCCCGGTCTCTGGGTGGAGTATGGGACCTTGCGATAGCAGGTCCTTCCGTAGTGGTAGGCGCCAGGGGACGTCTGCTACCAGACGTACTAGATCGGCGTACCAAGGACGCTGAGGCCAATCTGGAGCGATTAGGATCATTGGAATTCCCTCTGCCTCCACTCTGCGGAGCAGAAGAGGAAGAAGCCTTAAGGGAGGGAAGGCATAGATTAGCCGATACTGACCCCACGATGCCACCAACGCGTCCGTTGCGTCTGCCCATGGGTCTCTTGACCGGGCCACAAACCTCAATACCTTCCGATTGAGTCGGGAAGCCAGAAGATCTACGTCTGGTGTGCCCCATCTTTGGCAGAGGAGTTGGAACACCTCCGGGTGTAAGGACCATTCTCCCTGGTCCAGCATCTGGCGGCTCAGGTAGTCCGCCTGCCAGTTTTCCACACCCGGAATGTACACGGCCGACAGTGCCGGTATGCTCCTCTCTGCCCACTTCAGGATGCGAGCGACCTCCGATGCTGCAGCTGAGCTTCTTGTTCCTCCTTGATGATTGACATATGCCACTGCTGTGGCGTTGTCTGACTGGATCCTGACTGGACACCCTTGCAGCCTCTGAGACCATTTGAAGAGGCACAGCCTGATCGCCCGGATTTCCAGGACATTGATCGGCAGGAGGGCTTCCTCTGGGGTCCAGCGACCTTGCGCCGACTGAACACCCCAGACTCCCCCCCAACCTGTAAGGCTGGCATCCGTCGTGATCACTATCCAGTAAACCGGAAGAAATGACTTCCGGGCCATAAGAGCCGGTGCTGTCAGCCACCACACCAGGGATCTCCTGACTAGGTGGCTCACTCGGATTTGATAATCCAGAGATGAAGGGCATCTGTTCCATCTGGACAGAACTTCCTTCTGTAACACTCGAGTGTGGTATTGAGCATATGGGACCGCCTCGAAGGAGGCTACCATGAGGCCCAACACTCGCATGCAAAAACAGAGTGATGACCAATTCCTGGAAGTCAGCTGCCGTACTGCAGCCCGGAGGGTCTGCAACTTCTCCACAGGGAGGAATACCTTTGCCTCTGAGGAATCCAGAATCAACCCCAGGTACACTAGGCGTTGAGTGGGCACCAAAACTGACTCGAAGAGTCTGACAGGTAATAGACACGCTTACCTCTAATTCTGAGCTTGAAGGGGCCTTCAGTAGAAGGTCGTCCAAGTAGCCCATGATAGGGATACCCCACTGTCTTAGAATTGCAAAATCGGAGCGAGCACCTTGGTGAACGTCCTGGGTCCTGGGTGCTGAGGCAAGGCCAAACGGGAGGGCCACAAACTGGTAGTGGTTCTTCCCGATAGCAAATCGCAGAAACCTCTGGTGTCTGGAGTATATGGGGACATGCAGGTATGCATCCTTGATGTCCAAGGAGGCCAGAAAGTCCCCCGGATGGAGAGCCGTGACTACAAATCGAACCGACTCCATCCGAAATCTTTGTACTTTCACAAAGCAATTGAGGGCTCTGAGATCCAAGATTGGACGAACCCCCTCCTTCTTCGGCACAATGAACAGATTTGAGTAAAAACCCTGACCCCGTTCCTGTTCTGGAACTGGAATAACTACCCTGCGTTCCAGTAGACCCTGGACCGCCCCATACAGGGCCTCCCGACGGGTCGGTAGTAGCTGGAGATTGGAGGTGATGAATCTGTCTGGTGGACAAGAGAGAAATTCTATCTTGTAGCCTGAGGAGATTATTTCGCAAACCCACCTGTCGGAGACTAGAGCTGTCCACTGAGTACTAATTTGCAAAAACATCCCCCCACCCGAGAGCTGGGTGGGGGCGGACCTTCATGCGGACGCAGATTTGTCCGCAGGCTTGTTGGGTCTGCGGGACCAAGGATGCTTTTTTCCTTGGGCAGGCGCTTTATCGGCCTGGGGTCTTTTCCCTGTCGCCCTAGGGGGACGAAAAAAACGCTTGTGTGCAGTAAAGGAGGGCCCTTGCCCTTGGCGTGGCCCCTTACCCTTGCTAGTTTGGGGAAGCAAAGTGCTTTTACCTCCTGTGGCATCCTTGATGATGTAATCCAGAGAAGCCCCAAAAAGTCTGTCGCCATTAAAAGGCAGATCCAACAGGGCTTTCTTGGAAGTCTGGTCCGCAGACCAGCCCCTTTAGCCAGATCAGGCGGCGTATTGCTGCTGCATAAACCAAAGCTTTTGACAGCAGGGGAATAGTGTCCATGTCTGACTCGCAGACAAACTTAAGGCCATTGACCAACTGGTCGGCCAAAGTTATCTCATTAGGAGGAGCATCTCGCTCCTTTAACCCCTGGAGTAGCAATTTTGCCCATTCAGTAAGTGTCTGAGACACTAGGGCCCCCGCCAATGCCGGGCGTACTGCCGAGCCTACCACTGAGTATAGGTAGCGAGCGCTTCAGCCTTCTTATCCACAGGGTCCTTGAAAACAGGAGCCCCTTCTACTGGAATAGTGGTGGCTCTATTAAGTCTGGACACCGGAGGGTCCACTATAGGGGGAGAGGTCCATTTCTTCAGAAAACTCTCCTCAAAGGGGTACTGTAACGCAAACCACTTTGGGGCTGTAAAGACCCTCAGTGGGTTCTCCCATTCCTTGTATAAGAGTTTGTCAAAATAAGACACACAATGGAACACCTTAGCAGTGCGGGCAGGTTTACGAAACCCAAAGGGGACTGGAGATTCTTCTGCTTCTGCAGTATTTTCCAACTTTAGCGTATCCCGCACTGCAGTAATAAGGTCAGATACCAAAGCCGTCTTGCGTACTGACCTGGACTTGGAGTCACCCTCACTGTCCGATCGGTCATGGTCTGCAGTCTCTGATGCGTCCGAATCTGGGCCATGAGCCGTAGCTGGCTCTGCATCAGAATTATCCCCGGAAGATTGCAGGGGACGGGGGCGTTTACTACCCCCTGTATTCCCGTGTGCTGCTTCCACCCTGGCAGCAAACGCCTCTAGGATTGCCGACATAGCGTTCATAGACACCTCAGGGGCACCAGCTGCTAAATCTGGTGTTTCAGGGGAGAAGACATCTGGCTCAGATGCCATGCTGACCACACGCTGACACCCACAGGGCTCCAGGCAAGATATCAATAGGCCACCCTCCTGCGCTGCAGAGATGCTGGGTTACCCAGAGAACTCACCACCCTGGACCTGTACTGCTATGCTGCCGTGTGCTGCGCCTGTGATTCTGCCCCACTGCTGCTGTGTCAGTCTGCTTCTTTTATCAGCACTTCCTGTGTGAATTTTCGCGCCAGTGTAATACACCCTAGAGGCCGGAGACTCTCGCAAAATGGCCGCCAAAAATGTCTGTATGTAAGATAACTTGGGCTCTAAGAAAATGGCCGCCGAGCCGAAGATGGAGGCCAAGCAACCGCAGCCCACAAAAAGATGGCCGCTGAACGGCAATATATACATACAGGGTGGACAAACATGGCCGCCGATCAGTTGATAGGGGCCAGTGGGTGTGGACTACAAGAAAATGGCGCCGAAACCACAGGAAGATGGCCGCCGGGCAGTTACTAAAGACCGAACCCGGCATCAACCCCCCAAAATGGCCGCCGACAGCATGGAGGAGGAAGCACACACACAGGTAAGCAGAAATGACATTTCTTTTAAATGTTAGTTACAGCCAGCCCCGCTCCAGTGGAACCCCTTAGGTGACCCCCAGCACCCAGCAACCTTTAGCTAGAAGCCCAAGGAGGAGGGAAAGGCAGGGAGAGAGGGAAGAAAGGGGCCACAACCACTTACTTGATCTCTCCAGGAATGTCCAGCTAAATCACCCAGCCGAGGCAGGGGAGTTTACTTACCTATCCTGCATGTATTATGCTGGAAGACATTCCAAACAGATCATCGTCCGCACACGGAATGTGACTGTTGGCCAGGCATGCTGTGATTGGACCCAAAAGGGACGATCATATGTATGCCCTGGAGCGTGACGCTCACTGGACAGGCTGCTGCGACTCGGCCGTAAGGTCAGCCGAAGCTGAGCGGTCCGATGCAAGCCTTGGAGCGTAGGCTCACCGGCCACCCGTGGAGCAACGGGCATGTCGTGGAAAACCCAGCGCGTAGCTAGGGTCGGCACATGCTCGATGGCCGAAACTGGGGAGACTACAAGGATCGAGGATCCAGCCTGTCACCCAGTCGGCAGTTGATCGAAGATCGCAGGAAACAAAAAATTTAGCAAAAAAATATATCTTTTTCCCCCGGACCAATGGGCCCGAAGGGAGCCATGTCCTACTCCTTGCTAGACAGAAAAAAACTGATCTGCGAGATGCAGACTGAGGGGGATATACCCAGAGGGTCCGCCCCCTGGGCAGTACTGTAGAAGGTGTGATGCAACACTTTTTACAAGTTTTCTGCCTAGTCACTCCTAGTCCATGGACGAAAGAGTAAAATAACATTTTCCATCGGTCCAAAACAGAGATTTTATTTTTTCCATTTTTAGGTAGTTGCAGCTACAGGTTTTCTTTTCTTTTGAAAAAAGTGTAGGCTAGAGGAAAAAAAGCTGGCCATTATAAAACACCCCCGCCAGCTAAATATGGTTTCTCCTAACCACGTAACGGTCTCTTTTGCTGGACACCGTTATAGAAAGTGAAAAAACAAAAAACAAAAAAAAACAGATGTACTGGTTGGATCAACTGTATGTTACAGGGGGACTGTGAAGGCTAGTGATTAGACTGCATCATATAGGTGTTTTTTCTTATTTGCATATATTTCAGTTTTAACCCCTTAACTGTGCAAGACATATATATGTTGTCCAGGAGGTGGGCTTTACCCTACGTTCACACCTATGCACTTTTTGGTGTGTTTTGCACCTTGCAGAAACGCACTACAGTCCATTTAACATGGTTTCCTGTGCATGTAGTTCACATCTGTGCGTTTTGCGGTGCTGCATTTTTTGAAAAGGGGTGGGGACTTTTTTTCCCACAGCAGATTGCGTTTTGCGTGTAATTGACTTCAATGGAGTCACACCAAAAATGCGTGTTGCATTTTTGATGCATTTTTACCCTATAAAAACACTGTATATAGCTGGTTGCTAAGGAGCAGGCCAGCCAGGTGACTTCAGACAGAGGAGCGGGCAGTCGGCGGTTAGACCTGAAGGGCCTTGTATGGATTGGGGGGAGGGTCCTACGCTGTTTTTTTTCACCATTTTTTTTGCCGGCAATTTTTTTTTTTACTTTCAGCTGTCAGCGGGGAAACCCGCTGACATGGCAAAAATGCATCAAAAACACGGCTTTAAAAACACGAAATGTGCCTGAAAAATGCATCAACCACATAGATGTGAACCGAGAAATAAACCTCAAATTTATGTGTTCTTCGAGGAACGGCTTGTTTCCCTACACACGGCCGTTTTTCTCGTAATTTTTTCTCTTGGTGTGTAGGCTCCCCGGCAGTGTTTGATGAGAAAAAATGCAGTGAATCACGACGAGAAAAATTAGAGCATGTTCTAATATTTCTCGTCGTGATTAATGCCGTTTTTCTCGTCGGGAAAAATTACCAAAAGCCCACACACGGTCGTTTTTCTCGTCAAAGAGAAAAAATTTAATTTTTCCCCGACAAGAAAAATGGTCGTGTGTACGAGGCATTAGTGTCAGTGTAACTATTAGTTATTGGCAGTGTGTCAGTGGGGTTGATGTACTAAAACTGGAGAGTGCAAAATCTGGTGCAGCTGTGCATGGTAGCAATCAGCATTTAACTTCAGTTTGTTCGATTAAGCTTTGGTAAAAAAAAAAAAAAAACACTAATCTGATTGCAGAGCTGCACCATATTTTGCACTCTCCAGTTTTAGTAAATCAGTCCCAGTGTGTTTTAAATAAGAAAAAAAAAGGTTTAGTCAGTGTGAGTGTAATGCCGCGTACACACGACCGTTTTTAATGTCATTGAATAAAACTGCATTTTTCTCGACGTGATTCTTCTCAAGCCTGCCTTGCCTACGCACTATCGTTGAAAAAAATGCTCGAGTAAAGCGCGGTGACGTACAAAACCATTATAAAGGGGAAGTTCCATTCGGATGGCGCCACCCTTCATGTTAGTAAGGTTTGTTGAGAGACGATTTGCGCTTTTCAGCCTTGTGCTTTTCAGTCCGTTACAACGTGACGAATGTGCTATCTCCATTACGAAAGCTAGTTTTACCAGAACGAGCGCTCCCGTCTCATACTTGATTCTGAAAATGAAAATTTTTTTTCACGTCGTTAAAGCCTACACACAGCCGTTTTTCATGACGAGAAAAACGACGAGGTGAAAAACGATGAGAAAAATTTAGAGCATGTTCCAATTTTTTCATGGCCATTTTTCACGTCGTGAAAAATGCTCTGAAGCCCACACACGATCGTTTTTAATGACCATTTTAAAAAATTTAATTTTTCTCGTCATTAAAAACGGTCGTGTGTACACGGCATTAGTGTCAGTATCAGTATCACAATACGTACTATTGTTTTTTGGTCCTACTATAGGTACAAAGAAAAAAATCACACACATCGCTGTAATTGTCGGGAGTAGGGAACATTTTTTGGCAGTTTTTTTTTGCTGGTGGTGCATAGTAATGGCATAAAAAAGTCAATAAAAAAAAAAAAACCTTCTGGAGCAACCCCCGAGAAACCCTGAAGAGCAATGCTGCCTTTCCTTAGTATCTAACCAGAGGTCTAGGTATGCATCTGTACTCCCAGATCCCAACGAACGGCCCACATCCATGGAGAAAAGAACAGGAGATTTATCTGTACAGCCAAGAGCCTATGCCTGGTTGAGTAAAGTAAAGTAAAAAAACCTGAGGCCCATCCTCAGTGGACTCTCAATCTTTGAAGGAAAAGGGACCTGACCCTAGTTGGACTAGTCAACTGACTTCAAAGGGTTCTCCATGTCTCTTTGGGGGTATCTACAACAGAAGGCTAGTGTGCTCTGCCTAATGATCATCCGGGGAGGCCCATAATCCTCCTCAAAGGGGGTTAGCCTACTGTGCAACACGTAGAAGTGTGAATCTCTCCCCTGTAATGAGAGGCTACCAGGAAAAACTAGAGTCCAATGAATCGCCCCTAATAAAGATTGTTGTGCGTGAAGTCAATGCTCACAGTATTTTCCAGTGCAGGAGAAACCAGGCTAATTTTCCTGATGCAGGAAAGTCTCCCAATTGTTCTTAGTTGTGAAGACACGACAGTATTTGAATGGTGTCCAAGTCCAACAGAATCTGACCCAGCAGGCCTGCAGAACCACGCAAAGTGGTTACTACCACCAGAGGACAAGACTTTGTAGACACACAAGAGACTACCTTGTCCATGGAAGCAAAGAACAGGTAGTGCTAGCAGTGGAATATTACTACCTAGGGATAAAGCTTGTCCGTCAAGGATTTGAGCAAATTAGAATCGGAGGAAAGCTGCGAGCAGACCACAGTCTGTTAGCAGAAAGTGAGCTACAGCACAGCAGGAATTAGAATTAGACATGTTGCAACAGCAGAGTGGATAGGCAGCCCACATACTCAGGGTAAAAGGCATGGCCTCATGTACTCAGAAATACCTGGACAGCTAGTAGCAGGTAAGGGTCGATGACCAGAGGGTCATGTAGCCATATGAGACCAAAGCATTGTATGCGGGAAGCAGGAACATATTGAATTTTCATATGATTCTTTGCAAACAGGTGCCATGCTGGTGGAAGGAGAGGTTATACCCTGGTTCTGCAGTTTTTTTTGTTGTCAGTGTCCAATCCTCCTGTAGGTGGCAGTACAATCCAAAGGTTTAAAACTTAGTGAAATTGATTTACAAAAACTGGAAAGGGCAAAATCTAGTGCAGCTGTGCATGGTATTAAATTGGCTTGTAACGTCAGCTTGTTAAATTAACCTTTGAAAAAAAAAATTGGTTTCTATGCAGAGCTGCACCAGATTTTGCACTCTCCAGTTTTAGTAAACAAACCCCAGTGTGTCCCATGATCCCTGTATCCCCCTTTTAAAACAAATTCAAAGCACCAATTCAGTAAGTGTCCACAAGACTCAGGTATCAGATTCAGGATAATGGTTATATGTGTATGAAAATGGCAGAAAACAAAGTGGAGATGTTACACTTCAGGGCATGCTTTCCATGCATAACCAAAATAAATGATATATCTAGTTGCTTGAGTCAACCTCTATATTTTAGATTTTTGTTTTTTATACACAAGTTACTTTTGGGCCTAACCTAACTGTTAATAGTTTGCAACTATATTTACAATGAAGTTTATGACAAATACAAAACCAAATTATTGATAAGTACATCTGTATTTATATTTCTCTTGAAGTAGATATAATGAACAGTTGCTGTTGCCACTATTTTTATAGGTATACATTTCACAAGTGCTGTACATTAGGGACACAGGAGTTATTTCAGCATTCTTATGTGTATATGATAAAATCATACTAAAACATATGTAAGATTCCTAACAGGAACTCCAACCTAATAAATCATTCTTATTAATAAGTTCACTAGGCACTAGCAGACAAATTTTATTTAACCTGACCTGGTCAGAAAATACTCCTGCTACTTGATAAAGGGCACAGTCCAGAATCAGGCAAGGGGCCAGCATAGAGGAATGTTTAAAAATGTTATTTTGGTTCTTCTGTCCTGTAAAATAAACCTAACTAAAAATACAGCAAAAAGAAAAGAAAACAACTTTGGTAACATATATCAAATGGTTCCTATATAAAGCGTATAGTCACTTTTAGACAAACACACACAAAAAGATCCAAGATCTCACCTCTTCATTGTCACTATCAGGTACTCTACAGAAGATATTTCCTGTAGAAGGATCAAAAGAATCAATGTAGGATCTGCTAGGGACAAATTTTCCTCCAATGTAATTCTGCAACTCTAAAATAGTGCTTTGTTTTTCCATGTTAGCAGGAAAGAGCAGCATTGTGGTAGCTAAGTTTTAAAAACAAGCAGGCTATATTGGAATTTGGACCACACATCTATTTACTCCTCCCCATTGTGCAAATATATAACTTTGACCAAGTATTTATCTGCACATGAAAAAAAAAAAAAGACTTGTAAATGTCAACAATAAGGGTCATGCTATAAAAAAAAAAACAAAAAAACTGCTGACTATAGGTATTTTTAAACTAAACCTAAGTGTTTAAAAAACAAACAAAAACAAAACAACATGCAGATCCATTTCTCAATAACTCTGAAAACACTAATGGCCCATCCACACCACATGCAGTGCAGTGCTTTTTTTCTGCAACAAAAATGCATGGAAAGTAGGTTACATGGGTTTCAATGGCATCATTCACACCAGTGCAGTGCACTCCAGTGCTTTTCTGTTCCAGAAAAAAAAAAGAACATGCTGCTTTTTTTCCTGGCCAAACCGTACTGGAATACAGTAAAAAGAATCAAAAATGCATAAAAAATGCCGTGGACCCCAGTACAGTGAAAAAAAACCCCAGCAAAAAATAGGATTTTTTACTCACCGTAAAATCCTTTTCTCTGAGTCCATGGACCGACACAGCTTCTCTATTGACATAGTGGGTATAATCCGTTAATTAGGAGTGACTAGGCAGAAAACTTGTAAAAAGTGTTGCAACACACCTTCTACAGTACCGCCCAGGGGGCAGACCCTCTGGGTATATCCCCTCACACTGCATCTCGCAGATCAGTTCGTCAAAAAGCAGTACCAACTTAAAGGGAGGGGTGGGTGCTGTGTCGGTCCATGAACTCAGAGAAAAAAAATCCTATTTACTCTTTCGTTGATGGACCGACACAGCTTCTCTATTGACATAGTGGGACGTCCCAAAGCAGTGTCAGAGAAAAAACGAGGGGTGGTAACAGCATAAAAATAAACTTAACCCCAAACACAAAACAGCACTCCTCCAACGGAGGAGTTGCAACTCTAAACAGCCGCTTGCAAAACTTTGCGGGCGAAAGAGGCATCCGAAGATGCACCTACATCAGCCTTTGTAGAATTTTGTGAAAGTGTGAGCGGACGACCAAGTCGCTGCTTTACATAATTGGGAAACAGACGCTTGATGTCGGAAAGCCCAAGAGGCACCTATTGCCCTGGTCGAATGCGCCGTGACAGGAAAGGGGGGCGCTTGACCCTTTAAGGCGTAAGCCTGGATTAACATCTGTCGGATCCACCTAGAGATGGTGGCCGATGAGACTGCTAGGCCCTTCTTGGGACCAGCCACCGAAACAAACAGTGAGTCTGACTTCCGGAACAGGGAAGTAGCAGATAGGTATACTCTCAAAGCTCGGACAACGTCCAAGG
Organism: Rana muscosa; assembly: GCA_029206835.1. Lineage (NCBI taxonomy): Eukaryota > Metazoa > Chordata > Amphibia > Anura > Ranidae > Rana > Rana muscosa. The sequence continues at coordinate 847,455,517 of CM055121.1, forward strand.
AATGCAACGCCGACTCCTTAGGATTCGACGGATGAGGACACAAGGATGGAAGTACAATGTCTTCGTTGAGATGAAAAGCCGAAACGACTTTCGGAAGAAAGGAAGGCTGCGGCCGCAGCACCACCTTATCCTTGTGGAAAATCAAATAGGGAGCCTTGCAGGACAAGGCTGCCAGCTCAGACTCGTCTAACTGACGTAACAGCCACCAAAAAGACCACCTTCTGAGAAAGTGTCAACAGGGGAATATCTCTAATATTCTCAAACGGTGCCTTCTGAAGCACCGAGAGGACCAGGTTCAAGTCCCACCGAGGTAGCGGGGGACGGACCGGAGGAGCCACATGTCGAGCCCCCTGCACAAATGTACTCACGAGAGAGTGAGTCGCCAGGGGTCGCTGAAAAAAGACAGCCAGGGCAGATATCTGTCCCTTAATCGTACTTAGGGCAAGCCTTTGGTCCACCCCATGCTGTAAAAACAGCAGGATTCTGGAAACCAAATAAGTACGCGGATGCCATTTCATTTCCTCACACCTGGAGATGTAGGCCTTCCAAGTGCGATGATAAACCCTCCTGGAGGACGGCTTCCGAGCACTTCTCATAGTAGAGATTACGGAATCTGATAGGCCCCGGTCTCTCAGTACCTGGTTATCAACAGCCATGCTGTTAAAGCCAGTGACCGTAAAGCAGGATGGAGTATGGGACCTTGCGATAGCAGGTCCTCCCGTAGTGGTAGACGCCAGGGGACGTCTGTTACCAGACGTACTAGATCGGCGTACCAAGGACGCTGAGGCCAATCTGGAGCGATTAGGATTATTGGAATTCCCTCTGCCTCCACTCTGTGGAGTAGAAGGGGAAGAAGCCTTAAGGGAGGGAAGGCATAGATTAGTCGATACTGACCCCACGATGCTACCATTGTGTCCATTGCGTCTGCCCATGGGTCTCTTGACCGGGCCACAAACCTCAATACCTTCCGATTGAGTCGGGAAGCCAGAAGATCTACGTCTGGTGTGCCCTATCTTTGGCAGAGGAGTTGGAACAGCTCCGGATGTAAGGACCATTCTCGCTGGTCCAGCATTTGGCGACTTATGTAGTCTGCCTGCCAGTTTTACACACCCGGAATGTACACGGCCGACAGTGCCGGTACGCTCCTCTCTGCCCACTTCAGGATGCGAGCGACCTCCGATGCTGCAGCTGAGCTTTTTGTTCCTCCTTGATGATTGACATATGCCACTGCTGTGGCGTTGTCTGACTGAATCCTGACTGGCCGCCCTTGCAGCCTCTGAGACCATCTGAAGAGGCACAGCCTGATCGCCCGGATTTCCAGGACATTGATCGGCAGGCGAGATTCCTCTGGGGTCCAGCGACCTTGCGCCGACTGAACACCCCAGACTCCCCCCAACCTGTAAGGCTGGCGACCGTCGTGATCACTATCCAGTAAACCGGAAGAAATTACTTCCCGGCCAGAAGAGCCGGTACTGTCAGCCACCATACCAGGGATCTCCTGACTAGGTGGCTTACTCGGATTTGATAATCCAGAGATGATGGACATCTGTTCCATCTGGACAGAACTTCTTTCTGTAACACCCGAGTGTGGTATTGAGCATATGGGACCGCCTCGAAGGAGGCTACCATGAGGCCTAACACTCGCATGCAAAAACAGAGTGACGACCAATTCCTGGAAGTCAGCTGCCGCACTGCAGTCCGAAGGGTCTGCAACTTTTCCACAGGGTGGAATACCTTTGCCTCTGAGGAATCCAGAATCAACCCCAGGTACACTAGGCAGTGAGTCGGCACCAATACTGACTTTTGTGTGTTTTGTGTGTTTAGTATCCAACCACAGTGTCGAAGAGTCTGACAGGTAATGGACACTTCAGAAGAAGGTCGTCCAAGTAGCCCATGATAGCGATGCCCCGCTGTCTTAGAAGTGCCAGAATCGGAACAAGCACCTTGGTAAACGTCCTGGCTGCTGAAGCAAGGCCAAACGGGAGGGCCACAAACTGATAGTGGTTCTTCTCGATAGCAAATCGCAGAAACCTCTGGTGTCTGGAGTATATGGGAACATGCAGGTATGCGTCCTTGATGTCCAAGGAGGCCAGAAAGTCCCCTGGATGGAGGGCAGTGACTACAGATCGAACCGCCTACATCCGAAATCTTTGTACCTTCACAAAGCAATTGAGGGCCCTGAGATCCAAGATTGGACGAACCCCATCCTTCTTCGGCACAATGAACAGATTTGAGTAAAAACCATGACCCCGTTCCTGTTTTGGAACTGGAATGACTACCCCGCGTTCCAGCAGACCCTGGACCGCCCCATACAGGGCCTCCCGACGGGTCGGTAGTAGCTGGAGGTTGGAGGAGACAAATCTTTCCGGTGGACAAGAGAGAATGTCTATCTTGTAGCCTGAGGAGATTACTTTGCAAACCCACCTGTCGGAGACTAGAGCTGTCCACTGAGTCGCGAATTTGCGAAGACGTCCCCCCACCCGAGAGCTGGGTGGGGGCGGACCTTCATGCGGATGCAGATTTTGTTGGGTTTGCGGGACCAAGGACGTTTTTGTCCTTGGGCAGGCGACTTGTCAGCCTGGGGTTTTTTCCCTGTCGCCCTAGGGGGACGAAAAGAACGCTTGCGTGCAGTAAAGGAGGGCCCTTGCCGCGGCCCCTTACCCTTGCTAGTTTGAGGAAGCAATGTGCTTTTACCTCCTGTGGCATCCTTGATGATGTCATCCAGGGAGGCCCCAAAAAGTCTGTCGCCCTTAAAGGGCAGATCCAACAGGGCCTTCTTGGAAGTCTGGTTCGCAGACCAGCCCTTTAGCCAGATCAGGCGGCGTATTGCTACTGCATAAACCAAAGCTTTTGACAGCAGGGGAATAGTGTCCATGTCTGACTCGCAGACAAACCTAAGGCCCTGGACCAACTGGTCGGCCAAAGTTATCTCATCAGGAGGAGCATCTCGCTCCTTTAACCCCTGGAGTAGCAATTTTGTCCATTCAGTAAGTGTCCGAGACAGTAGGGCCCCCGCCAATGCCGGGCGTACTGCCGAGCCTACCACTGAGTATAGGTAGCGAGCGAGTGCTTCAGCCTTCTTATCCACAGGGTCCTTAAAAACAGGAGCCCCTTCTACTGGAATTGTGGTAGCTCTATTAAGTCTAGACACCGGAGGGTCCACTATAAGGGGAGAGGTCCATTTCTTCAGAAAACTCTCCTTAAAGGGGTACTGTACCGCAAACTTCTTTGGGGCTGTAAAAACCCTTAGTGGGTTCTCCCATTCCTTGTATAAGAGCTTATCAAAATAAGACACACAAGGAAACACCCTAGCAGTGCTGGCAGGATTACGAAACCCAAAGGGGACCGGAGTCTCTGCTGCTTCTGCAGTATTTTCCAATTTTAGCGTATACCGCACTGCAGTAATAAGGTCAGATACCAAAGCCTTCTCGCGCACTGACCTGGACTCATCCTCACTGTCCGATCGGTCACGGTCTGCAGTCTCTGACGCGTCAGAATTTGGGCCATGAGCCGTAGCTGGACCTGGTTCTGCATCAGAAATATCCCCAGAAGATTGCAGGGGACGGGGGCATTTACTACCCCCTGTATTCCTGTGTGCTGCTTCCACCCTAACAGCAAAAGCCTCTAGGATTGCCGACATAGCGTCCATAGACACGCGCTTCCTGTGTGAATTTTTCGCGCCAGTGTAATGCACCTTAGAAGCCGGAGACTCTCGCAAAATGGTCACCAAACGTCTGTATGGAAGATAATGTGGACTCTAAGAAAATGGCCGCAGAGCCAAAGATAGAGGCCAAAACAGCCATAGACCACAAAAAGATGGCCGTATATAAATACAGCGTGAATCATTACAAACATGGCAGCCAATCAGTCGATAGAGCCCAGTGGGTGTGGAACTACAAGAAAATGGCGCCGAAACCACAGGAAAATGGCCGCCGGGCAGTCACTAGAGGCCAAAACAGGCATTGACCACCGCAAAATGGCCGCCGACAGCATGGAGGAGGAAGCACATACAGGTAAGCAGAAATTACATTTCTTTTAAATGTTAGTTACAGCCAACCCCGCTCCAGTGGAACCCCTTAGGTGACCCCCAGCAACCTTAGCCAGAAGCCCAGGGAGGAGGGAAAGGCAGGGAGAGAGGGAAGAAAGGGGCCACAACCACAACCGAGGCAGGGGAGTTTACTTACCTATCCTGCATGTATCATGCTGGAAGACATTCGAAAACAGATCATCGTCCGCGCACAGAAGGTGACTGTTGGCCAGGCATGCTGTGATTGGACCCTAGGGGACGATCATATGTACGCCCTGGAGCGCGACGCTCACCGGACAGGCTGCTGCGACTCGGCCGTAAGGTCAGCCGAAGCTGAGCGGTCCGATGCAAGCCTTGGAGCGCAACGCTCACCGGACAGGCTGCTGCGACTCGGCCGTAAGGTCAGCCGAAGCTGAGCGGTCCGATGCAAGCCTTGGAGCGTCAGCTCACTGGCCAGGCTGCTGCGACTCGGCCATAAGGTCAGCTGAAGCTGAGCGGTCCAATGCAAGCCCTGGAGCGTAAGCTCACCGGCCACCCGTGGAGGGAAGGGCATGTCATGGAAAACCCAGCGCGTAGCTAGGGTAGGCACACGCTCGATGGCTGAAACTGGGGAGACTACAAGGATCGAGGATCCAGCCCGTCTCCCAGTCGGCAGTTGATCGAAGATCGCAGGAAACAAAAAAATGTAGCAAAATATATTTTTCCTCCGGACCAATGGGCCCGAAGGGAGCCATGTCCTACTCCTTGCTAGACAGAAAAAAACTGATCTGCGAGATGCAGACTGAGGGGATATACCCAGAGGGTCCGCCCCCTGGGCGGTACTGTAGAAGGTGTGATGCAACACTTTTTACAAGTTTTCTGCCTAGTCACTCCTAATTAATGGATAATACCCACTATGTCAATAGAGAAGCTGTGTCGGTCCATGAACAAAAGAGTAAGAAGCATCTGGAATGAACCCAGAAACGCATCAAAAATGTGCATACCGAAACAGATCTGGAGGATAATTGTGTGGTGTGAACGTGCACTAAATCAGCTACCTAAAATGTATAGGGCCAGGCTTTGAATACTCCCTCGGTAGACCACAGAGATCTAAAACACCCATATAAAAAGCAATAGGTGTACAAAATTATATACTGTATTTTTCGGACTATAAGACACACTTTTTTCCCCCAGAAATATGGGGGAAATGTCCCTGCGTCTTATAGTGCGAATACATAACAGGGGCCCCGCCCCCCACCGTCGCTGGCACCGCCCCTGTCATCCGCTCGCATCGCTCCCAGCCGCTGGAATCCCCCTACCGCCGCCACTGGCTCCGCCCCCCCCGCCGGCAAAGCTCCTGACACTGCGGCGCGGCAAATCCAATTAGAGCCGCTCTCTCTTTGGCTTACAGAAAGGGAAGGGGGGCAGTGGGGGATATACAGACAGCCCGCAGTTCTCCTCTCCCTGTCACAGCGCCGCTGCCGAGTTAAATAGAGCAGCGTCCTCTTCCCAGGGTGTCCCTCTGTCCTCTTCCCAGGGTGTCCCCTCTGTCCTTCACCCATGGCAACCCTCTGTCCTCTTCCCACAGCGTCCCCTCTGTCCTCTTCCCATGAAGATGACAGTGCGGGCCTTGACAGGAAGGGGTGGGTCATATTTAAATTAGGGGGTGCGCAAGTTTAGTCAGGCCTAGGGCAGCACAAAACCTAAATACACCACTGATGGCATGGTCACTCTGCGTTTACTGTGGCATGGTCACTCTGCGTTTACTGTGGCAATGGTCAGGCTGCGTTTACTGTGGCAATGGTCAGGCTGCGTTTACTGTGGCAATGGTCAGGCTGCGTTTACTGTGGCAATGGTCAGGCTGCGTTTACTGTGGCAATGGTCAGGCTGCGTTTACTGTGGCAATGGTCAGGCTGCGTTTACTGTGGCAATGGTCAGGCTGCGTTTACTGTGGCAATGGTCAGGCTGCGTTTACTGTGGCAATGGTCAGGCTGCGTTTACTGTGGCAATGGTCAGGCTGCGTTTACTATGGCAATGGTCAGGCTGCGTTTACTATGGCAATGGTCAGGCTGCGTTTACTATGGCAATGGAAAATATTTTAGTACACCATTTGGTTCAGAATATTTCGTGTAAAATAAGTATTGAACACATCACCATTTTTCTAAGTAAATATATTTCTGAAGGTGCTTTTGACATGAATTTTTCACCAGATGTCGGTAACAACCCATGTAACCCATACATACAAAGAAACCAAAAACAATAAGTTCAGAAATCAAGTTATGTGTAAAAGAATGGAATGACAGGGGAAAAAAGTATTGAACACGCTAACTGAAATAAATACACAGCACATTTTATAAGATTCCTACTAAACATAAAAGCTCAAGGCCTTTTTCACATGAGGCGGACTCTGTCTCTACGGAGTCCGCCAGCTCAGCAGGAGATATCTCCGCTGAGTCGGCAGATGACAAGTCCCTCTCTGCTCACTGAGCAGGGAGGGGCTTGTGCAGCGGCGCTGTCTCCTATGGAGAGATCTGCTGAAAACGTTTTCATCAGATCTCATCCGATATGGACGGATGGGGACGTATCGCCATACGTATGATTTTGGCGGATCGGATTGGGTCGGATGTCAGCGGACATGTCTCCGCTGACATCCGATGCTCCATAGGATTGCATGGAGCGGCCGTTCAGGTCCGCCAACAAAACTGACAGGCGGACCTGAACGGTCCGACCGTGTGAAAGGGGCCTAATCTGTATTGAGTTAATAATTAAATATTTGTAATTTTTACATTGCGCCTTTTTGCAAAATGGTGAAAATCAAAGTATGCAAAATTGTAAATATCCAAATTTCTCTAAGAATCTGAAGGTTTTCATTTTTCCCTTACAGCTTTAAGAATTTGTAAAAGACCCCCAAAAACCATATATTTTCTGAAAGCATACGACCTTTAGAATAAAAAGAAGTGCACCAAAACCATTATTAGTAGATAAAAACACAGCTAATTTTACAAAATGCCTGCTAAATCCCTACTAAATATAAAAGCTTAACCTGTATGGAGTTAATAAATACCGTAACAAAAAAATACAATTTTTACATTGCGCCTTTTTGCAAAATGGTGAAAATCGAACGTACCCAAAAATTTCTCAAAAAATCTGGAGGGTTTTAATTTTTTTCACTTTCAGGGTTTGTAAAAGACTCCCAAAACCATACATTTTCTGAAAGCACACGGCCAGTAGAATAAAAAGAAGGTGCTACTGATTTTTAAGGCAGCGTGATATTTGCGCAAATGTTTATCAAATCAATATTTTCGCTAAAAATACACATTAAATCATTAATAGTGTACATAAACACAACATAACAAACTTCCTGCTAAATTGCAACTAAAGCATTATTCACATGTGGCATACTAAAGTGTACGCCCATGGGGGACCATGTTTACCCACACAGGGATGCACAGGTTTTCCGTGCATCCCTGTACAGTACCGGTCATCCGCCTGCTCAGTGGGGATCAGCAGACAGATCCCCCGCTGAGCAGGCGGATTTGCTTCACAGAGTCTGCTTCACGTGAAAGGGGTATTACCAGAAGCGGCTGGTCCATTAGGGGCGTTTGTACGATTTCTTTTTTTCCAAGCCACATGATCAGAGCCTGATGCCCCATACACACTATCAGTTTTCTTGCAGGTTTTTCTCTTCAGGTTTACCAAAACCATGTAGTGCAAGGGCCTGCCTGATTGCATACGAATTGAAACTCTTAAGGTTTGACCTCATATTAGATGGTTTTGGTAAACCTGAAGAGAAAAACCTGCAAGAAAACTGATAGTGTGTATGGGGCTTTAGGCTCAAATTGGCTTGAAAAAGGTTGGGCTCAGAGCAATGCACCCACTTGTGACAATGGCAAATTAATATTCGCTATTGTCTTCCGGCTTCTCCTCCTGGCCAATCAGGATTGATCGGGTTGGCCAGGAGGAGAAGCTGAGGAAGCCATGGATGGGTGAGTGCGGGCGGACCTGGGGCGTCTTACTATGTTTGTGTTTTTTATTTTTACAGGTTTTTTTGGTAAGATATCAGAGGTCTAAACAGACCCCCATATCTCTTTTTTTGAGACAGAGAAAGGGACTGAAAATACTCTCTTTCTCTGTAGCACTTTACATGAATGGATGGAATCTGTATAGAGATTCCATTAATTCATAAAATGACAGTCTGATACATTGTAACACTTGCGGTTACAATGATCAGCTGTCAGTGGATATAGCAGTGATCGCTGCCTATATCCACTGTACAGGGGGGGGGGTCAGGAGTTGGTATACACATGTATACCAAGTCCCCCCCAAGCCACAACTTTACCCCCACCCGCACCGCTCCCCCCCACTGCCGCAATCTCCAGCCTGACAGAGAATAGGATATCTGTGCTGGGAGAAACTGCAGGCGATGGGAGGGAAGGAGAGATGCCGCTCGGAGTGGTCATGGATCGGGGGTGGGGGGGGGGTGATCAGAGGTATTTGGGGGAGGGAACATCTGGATCCCCCCAATAGGGGTTAATAACTCCGATCGAAGGGTTGTAATCTGCTAATCAGAGTTATAGAACTGTTCAGCAGAGTCTGCAATTCTGATATAAACTTATGGTCATTGAAGTGACCATAAGCTAATAGGAGAGGGAGATATGAGGTCCGTACGACGTACATACTTGGCCACCTGTGGGCATTTTTGGCAGTGAAAGGGTTAAACCAAGCTAAGTGAATTCCTTTTATTATTATAATCTCGAGTTGACTGAAATTATTGTATGATACCCACATATCTGAAAGGTTAAACATAGGAACCCTTCTAACCCTTTATTACAAGTACTAATGCCAATAGCATTTTAAATATGTTTGATGATTTTAATCAATAAATAATTGCATAATCAGAGTTCGGTTTAACGCTAGCCAAACGAGTAATATTTAGATGCATAATAAAATGGCTGAAACACAAAGGACAAGGAAACAATACATGTATGCTCAACCCAAAGCTTTTTAATTTCTCTATTTTAGATCCATTTTTATCATTTGAATAAAATTGGCACATCCCTCACAGCAAATCTACATACACACAGCAAACAATCATCTTGTGGGAGGTTCAGATCTTCGTAATGTTCGGCCATGCTCTAAAACGTAAAATAAAAAGTCCTCCTTTTTTGTTCTGCTTCATATAAGCAATTTAGATTTCAAACTAAATATATTAACCTAAGTTATCAGAAAGAAAGAAAAAAAAAATTACAGGCATTTCAGAAATAAACTGTAAACATGTCTGCTAGGATCAGAAGAGAATATCATGCCAAGTCAAATATTGTTATTAATATAAATTAATCTTGCATGAGAAAAGCTGCAGCGTTCATGAGAGATTGAGGACGGTAGAGACACAATAAGGAGCACTTTATCACAGGTTTAACCATGTGAATGAATCACAGACTGAGGTCCTGGCTCTTTGTTCTGTTAGATGGAAGTGGTGGGAAGTAGTCCACAGGTGAGCTCCCGTGCTGAGGTTCCCTCTAGATTTGTATATGGTTTGTCCTTTAATTGCACTTCATGTCTTTAGCCGGGCAGTTTAGGTAGAGAACTCTCCAATGAGTGTGGTTAGTTGGTGAAGTCCCCTTCGTGAGACTGTAGTGTCAATCTTTTATCTGAGAAAAAGAAAAGTGAAACAATTAACCACAGGGTGACTTTAAATGTCACATACACAGTAGATATTATCATTTTTCACTATGTAGCACATGAACAGATTTCATTAAAGCAAGGCAGAGCACCTGGCAGCCAAGTTTTGTTTATATCATTAACCATTTCAGCTACCGAAGATTTTACCCTCTTCATGATCAGGCCATATTTTTCTACTTGACACGGCACTACTTTAACTGCCAATTGCACCGTCATGAAATGCTGCACCCAAACTAAATTTATATAATTTTTATTTGGTGAGTGGGGTTTTTAGATCACTGCCTATCATCAGTTTTGCAGGTGATTCCTGTCGTAGAATTGTAGAACAGAAGCTATAGCTTTGCTGAAGAGGAGTCCCTCATGCAGATGTGTCTTTAGGCCATTTTTACCCCCTACACGACCAGGCCATTTTTCTTTCTATTCGCCACTGTGCTACTTTAAATCGTAATTCTGCAGTCATGCAACACTGTACACAAACTAAATGTATATATTTTTTTCACTCAAATCGTTTTTTTGGTGGTTATTGATCACCACTGGGTTTTTTTTATTTATTTTTTTGCGATATATATATTTTTTTACTTTCTGCTATAAAACATATCCAATAAAAAAAATAAAAAACATTAAATCTCTTCAAGTTTGGGCAAAACGTATTCTGCTACATAATAAGAAAAAATGGAAAGGGGACTTTAACGGTGCGTATCATATAGTAATGAGAAACCGGTACAAAGAAGTAATAAAATTTACAAAGTTTTTAATATGGTTCAACGTTAAAAACAGTCGACTATTGTCGTGACAATCACAATATTAGCAAAATGGTGGCTGGATGGTCAAGAGTACTGAGGGTACATAGCTGGTTTGATTTAATGTGCGCTTACACCCTCTGTCTGAGACGGAGGGTGACCCTTACTTTATATCATTTGATACATGTGCTATCCACAGTGATATCCGTTTTTCCATTCTAATCTGGGCACCCTTCACCCCATGTCCGATTTATATTGTTTTTAACCGGGCTCTAGTATGCCCTCTGTGGCTACTTTCTGAGCTCCTACCTTTGGGCGTTGTTGTGCCCCCTGCTGGACGGTGGTCATTCTTGGAGGGTTTCCCCGGTTGGTATCGTGCAACTATTCTAATCTACCCGTATGTCCCCATATGAAGTGATCAAGCAAAACATGTCAGGATTCATACGTGTAAATGCACATTAAATCAAACCAGCTATGTACCCTCAGTACTCTTGACCATCCAGCCATTTTGCTAATATTGTGATTGTCACGACAATAGTCGACTGGTAACTTTGAACTATATTAAAAACGTTGTAAATTTTATTTCTTCTTTGTACCGGTTTCTCATTACTATATGATACGCACCGTTAAAGTCCCCTTTCCATTTTTCTTATTTTGTATACATACATTATGGGATGAGGTGCCAAACTTTATAGGTGTTTTTGCCAGTAGTCGGACCTTTGTTTTTTTTGTATTCTGCTACATGTTTTTCATTGAAAAAATCCCAGTAAGTGTATATTGATTGGTTTGCGTGAACGTTATAGAACCTAAAAACTATGGTATATATACGACCTATAACAGGACTGCGATATTGCAGGGCACAATCTGACACTAACTGATGCTGGGGGGAACTAACTGCCACTGACATCACCAGTGCCATTATAACAGTGATCAGTGCTAAAAATATACAATGTCACTGTACTAATGACACTGGCTGGGAAGGGGTTAACATCTATGGAGATCAAGGAGTTAAATATGTGCCCAACACCAAGAAAACAATTGGTAACACACTACGCTGTGAAGGACGGAAATCCTGCAGCGCCCATAAGTCCCCCTATTTAAGAAAGCACACGTACAGGCCTGTCTGAAACTTGCTAATGAACATCTGAAAGATTCAAAGGAGAACAGGGTCAAAGTGTTGTGGTCAGATGAGACTAAAATCAAGCTCTCTGGCATCAACTCACCGTGTTTGGAGGAGGAGGAATGCTGCCTATGACCCCAAGAACACCATCCCCACTATCAAACATGGAGGTGGAAACATTATTCTTTTGGGGTAATTTTCTGCTAAGGGGACCCAACAACTTTACTGCATCAAATGGACGATGGACGGGACCATGTACTGTCAAATCTTGGGTGACAACCTCCTTCCCTCAGGGCATTGAAAATGGGTCATGGGTGGGTATTCCAGCATGACAGCGACCACCCAGTGACTGGCAGAATTATTCTAGTAAATATGATTTTTCTGCCAAAGTGTTTGTATGTGACATCTTATATGCCTATTCTCGGTGCCTAAAGCATATTTCAAAACTCTGGACACGTTACTTATTTCCTTTATTTGGGTTAATAGGCAGAAAATGCACATTTTCTATCCTACAGCGTCCCAAGGTTAATGCAGGAATGGCATTGCCAAATCTCTATTACTATTATTTGGCAGGGCAGCTACGCCACTTGACTGACTGGTTGATACCGGCTACGCCGGCAGTGGTTGAGTCATATCTTGCCTATGTACTTAAAATCAAGCACCTGCTGGTGGCACTGGAGGGACCTTTGACCGTACTGGGGGAAAGGCATATACCAATCTTAACTTTGGCCCGTACGGTGTGGAGGGAGGCCGGACAAGAGAATCACAGATTTTAAGGGCGCTAGTGTGGCTCTCCCGCTCTGGCATAACCCAATGTTCCTTCGTTTAAAGCAATTTACAGACAATTTTTTTGGGGAACGTAGGAGGATGGTTAATCTTGGTGACATTTATGATGACAATGTATTGGCTTCTTTTGACGTCTTACAGAGGATAATAGGATTTTTATAACAGCTTACCTGTAAAATCCTTTTCTTGGAGTACATCACGGGACACAGAGCGGCATAGTCATTATTATGTGGGTTATATAGTTTACCTTCAGGTGCTGGCACTGGCAACTTCCAAACCGGAAGTACCCTCCCCTATATAAGCCCCTCCCATCCGGAAGCACCTCAGTTTTGTAGCAAAGCAATAAGTGTTCCCAAAAGAGGGGAGGGAGCTCTGTGTCCCGTGATGTACTCCAAGAAAAGGATTTTACAGTTAAGCCGTTTTAAAAATCCTATTTCTTTCTCGTACATCACGGGACACAGAGCGACATAGTCATTACTAATGGGTTATATAGATACCGTCAGGTGCTGGCACTGGCAACTTCCAAAACCGGAAGTACCCTCCCCTATATAAGCCCCTCCCATCCGGGAGCACCTCAGTTTTTTGCCAGTGTCTAAGGTGTTGGCCAAGAAGAAACATGTGTTTTTCACTGAGCTTGCGTACAGGTTCTTTTGGGCCTCAGTAAGCTATTCCGGATCCGACCAAAAAAGCTTCATAGCTAAACGGTCGGTACCCGGGCCTTGCAGAGAAGAGCAAGGTTTTGCCTGTAATGCTTCTCTTAGGAGAGCTGGACCCTGGGATCCAGAGCTCTGGTCATACCCACGACCAAGATGTTTTCTGTGCAGGGTGAAGGTTTGATTACAATGCCTGCCGTGATAGGTGAAGTTTGGGCTTTTGTGGACCAAACCAAGTCCTGCGGCGGGGAACAGGTAAGTGGGGGCCCCCAGGAACTTGGTTCTATTGGGGGACCCCCAAGCCTAATTTGTCTTTCTGTCTGTTACCTAACGGTATTCCCGCTAATATTCTGTGTATGCCTGTTACTACTGAGAAAATGTAAAAAAAATTAATAGTAGGCAAGAAAAAAATAAATAAAAAAATGTAAGACCGCGGTACCTGTGTTAGACACTAGAGGCCACTATGGTTCTTTTTCTTGTAATGTGGATTTTTTTCTTCCAGAATCAAATCCAGGCAGTTGGTATGTTCTCTGCTGGGAAGCTGTCTCCTCTGCCCTGTTGCTGCGCTCATCCATCCCCGGGCCCTGCGGCAAAGGGACCCTGGCTCCCATCTAGCTCCTTGTTGTTTTCAAAAAAGGCGCCGAAGGCGCACGTGCCCGCGCGCGTGCACGCGCCTCTATTCATAGAGGCGATCTGGAAAAAGGGGCGGAGCGGGTGGATGACGCTCAGGTGTGCGCCGCGGCGCTACTGCGCATGTGCGGGCGTCCAGCGTGTTTTGAAGCACATTATAGCTGGCTGTTGAAGTGCACAGACAGAGCTAGCAACAATATAAAGGCACATAGAGGCGGTTGATGCAGGCATCCCCTAGAAAGGCACTTTAGTAGACACCAACTGTGATATAGCAGCAATTGTGCTAGACTATTCTCAGTAAAAGTGGTGTATTACGGCTGGAATACCTCAGCTTTAGGCTTAGGAATATGCCGTCCAGAAGCTCCGGAACTGAATCTTCCAGGAAGCGAAGGGGGTCTCATCGGGCTCTGAGGATCTTGGGCATACTTCTGCTGCACCAGTCTCCCCTGAAGTTCAGAGGTAAGTGACCGTAGAGACCCCGCAGGGGTACTTGGTACTGTGGCTGTCCTCAGTTCACCTGCTCCTGTGTATGTAACAGAGGAGGTTTTTTCCTCAGCTCTGGGAGGATTAGAGAGAGATTGTCAACATTGATCGCTGCCTCCCTGTCAGGGAAAGCACGCCGATCTCCATCTCCTCCTTCAAAGTGCCTGTTAGCAGAGCAACAGTCCCATACAGGGATCGACCTGCCTGAAGGGGATCAGGATAAGGTTGATTCTGTTATAGAGGAGTCAACAGTGGGGGAACCTTTTCTCATCATCTCAAGCTGAAAGATTATGGGTTCAGTCTCTGACTAACATGGTCCGATCAGCATTTAAAAATGCACCTTGCGGAACCATCAACCACTACTGTATCCTCGTTGGGGTCGCTAGAAGCCCCCAGACTGTCTGTTCTTTTCCACTTCACCCTTTACTGAAAGGGCTTATTTACCAGGATTGGGAACGTCCTGAGAAAATATTTATTCCCCCAAGAGATTTCCGGTGGTCTATCCCATGGAGGATAAGTTCATCAAAAAAAAAAAAAATGGAAGGTCCCTACAGTGGACGCAGCCATCTCTTGTATGTATAAATCACTGACATGTCCAGTGGATAATGTCCAAATGTTCAAGAACCCAATAGATAAAAGATTGGAGTCCTTATGAAAATCTGCTTCTTTCTACAGCAAGCTTGGTGACACAACCAGCAGTAGCAGCTATTGGGGTCTGCAAAGCAGTGAAGGATCAGTTGAAACAGGTCTTGAGGGACTTGACAGATCAGCAGGCTTTGCCCTAGCTGATCTACCTAGAGCCTTAGGCTTTGCGGTTGACCCCATAAGGATTCAGTCCATCAGGCCTCCCGCCTTACGCTGTCTATAGTACATATGCGTAGGCTTCTATGGCTCAAAAACTGGTCTGCTGAAGCTCCCTGTAAAGAATGGCTGGTTAGCGTCCCATTTCATGGTGAACGCTTATTCAGGGAAAACCTGGACAAATATATCCAGAAAATTTCCAGCGGTAAAAATACGCTCTTGCCGGTTAAAAACAGAGTTAGAGGTCCCTCTTTAAGAGGCCTGCTTCTCCAGTCCCTGGGGCATCGGCTGTGTAACAGTTCCGACGGCCTCCTCGGTCAATTCCCGGGGGTAAAAAACAGGGACAATAGCAGGGTAATGAGAAACCCTGGGTCAGGGGAGGTACAAAACCTCCCCCAAAGTTAAATTCATTGAAGGGTTGCCCCCACTCAGTCGGGTGGGGGGAGGACTCCAGTTGTTCGCAAGAGACCTGGCGGGACACGATCAAGACAGATAGGTGCTCTCCGCAGTATGTTTGGGATACAGTTTGGAGTTAAAAGACTCTCCTCCTTCCCATTTTTGAGGTCAAACGTGCCAAGGGATCCCCGGAAGATAGAGTCCCTCTTGTTGGCACTAGAACAACTATTGCTCCAAGGAGTAATTATGGAAGTTCCCCTGTAAGAATGAGGGTTTGGGTTTTACTCAAACCTCTTTACAGTCCCGAAGCAAACGCGGACGGGAGGCCCATATTAATTCTAAAAAGGGCTATACAAATTCCTGTATATCAGGACTTTCCGATGGAGTCGATCCGATCGGTGGCCACTGCCCTACAAGGGGAGGATTGGTTAGCCGCGATCGACATCAAAGATGCTTATTTGCACATTCCCATCTTTCCAGTCCACCAAAAATTTCTAGGCTTTGCAGTAGAAGGGCGCCATTTTCAGTTCAGAGCCTTACCCTTCGGTTTGGCCACAGCACCACGAGTGTTTACAAAAATTCTGGCCCTTTATTGGCCAATCTAAGAACACAAGGTGTAATGATAATGGCATATCTAGATGACTTGTTGCTGATAGACCACTCAGTGAAAAAACTAGACGTGGTCGTTCACAAGACAATCAAGTATCTGGAATCTCACGGTTGGATTATCAACCGAGACAAGTTAGCCCTAAAAACCAGTCAAAAGTCTGGAATACTTGGGGCTAAGGTTGGATTCAGGCCAGAGAAAAATATTCTTGCCTCGAGGAAAGGTGTTGTCTTTGAAAGATTTGATCCACTTAGTGGGTACAAAAAAGACAGCCGTCCATACGCCTGTGCATAAGGCTGCTGGGAAAAATGGTGGCATCATTCGAAGCAGTACCCTACGGTCAATTCCATTCAAGGAATTTGCAGGGGGCCATACCGTCAGCCTGGAACAAAAAAGTTCAGGCCCTAGACTTACAATGTCCTTGTCCCCTTCCGTTCGCAAGAGCCTCCGTTAGTGGTTGGTTCCCCAGAATCTGGAAAAAGGGAAATCCTTCAGTCTGATTTCTTGGAAGGTGGTCACTACAGATGCCAGCCTTATAGGCTGGGGAGCAGTACTGGAGCAATAGTCTCTCCAGGGCAGATGGTCGGATGCAGAAAAGGCCCTGCCCATCAATCTCTTAGAGATACGAGCAGCCCGGTATGCCCTAGTAGCATGGACATCCAAACTCCAAGGGTCCCCTGTCAGAATTCAATCGGACAATGCCACGGCAGTGGCATATATCAATCATCAGGGTGGCACCAGGAGTCGTGCAGCCCAGAGGGAAGTAAATTGCATCCTGAAATGGGCAGAAAAATATGTCCCAGCCATATCTGCGGTATTCATTCCAGGAGTGGAGAATTGGAAGGCGGACTTTCTAAGTCGCCAGCAATTAGGCCCAGAGGAAGGGTCCCTTCACCCCGAGGTTTTCTGGACAATATGTCAGCGGTGGGGAACATCGGATGTAGATCTTCTAGCATCCAGATTCAACGCAAAGGGGGACAGGTTTGTCTCTCGGACAAGGGATCCCCTAGCTTGCGGCTCGGATGCCCTAGTGTTCCCTTGGGATCAGTTCAAGCTGATATATGCATTCACACCTCCACAATGGTTACCTCGATTACTCCGCAGAATCAGGGTAGAAAAGAAACCAGTGATTCCGGTGGCTCCAGCGTGGCCCCGAAGAGCGTGGTACGCGGAGATTGTAAAATTTCAGTGGGGAGTCCTTGGACTCTCCCACGTCGTCCGGACCTGCTTTCGCAAGGACCGATATACCACCCTTCCTTACCAGCCCTAGGTTTGACGGCCTGGCTATGGAAGCCCACATTCTAAAAAAGAGAGGGCACTCTAATCCTGTGGTATCTACCATGATCAATGCCAGGAAGCCGGTATCCAGGCAGATCTAATATAGAATCTGGAAGGCGTACATCGCGTGGTGTGAGGCCAAGAAATGGCATCCACATAAGTACGTAATAGGTAGGATTCTGGACTTCCTACAATGGGCTGTAGATAGGAAGCTTGCCTTGAGTACTATCAAGGGTCAGATTTCGGCCTTGTCAATATTTTTTCAAAGGCCCTTGGCTTCGCATTCACTAGTCAAAGCCTTTATACAAGGAGTGATGCGTATTAGTCCTCCGGTTAATATTCCCATATGTCCATGGGATCTAAACTTGGTTCTGTCGGTTCTACAGAAACAACCATTTGAACCATTACAGAATATTTCTTTGGTGCTTCTCACCAGGAAATTGATTTTTCTAGTAGCCATTTGTTCGGCTAAAAGAGTGTCGGAATTAGCAGCTATGTCCTGTAAGGAGCCATATCTGGTTATCCATAAGGATAGAGTAGTATTACGTCCTCATCCAGCCTTTCTTCCTAGGGTGGTACCGAGGTTTCATTTGAACCAAGATGTGGTTCTTCCTTCTTTTTTCCCCAAACCTACTTCGGTAGAGGAAAAGTTATTGCATTCTTTGGATGTAGTAAGAGCAGTTAAAGCTTATCTAAAAGCCACTGCTCAGATTCGCAGAACGGATACTTTGTTTATTCTGCCGGAAGGCCCCAGAAAGGGTCAGGCAGCGTCAAAATCTACTTTAGCCAAGTGGATTCGACAGGTCATAATACAAGCCTATGGCTTGAGAAGGAGACCGCCTCCGTTCAAAGTTAGGGCGCACTCCACGAGAGCAGTTGGAACTTCATGGGCAGTGCATCACCAGGCCTCCCTGGCTCAAATCTGTAAGGCTGCAACATGGTCTTCAGTTCACACGTTTACTAGGTTCTACCAGGTGGACGTTAGAAGTCAGGAGGATGTCGCCTTTGGGCGCAGTGTGTTGCAGGCCGCAAAAGATCCTCATGTCTGATAGCGCTCAGCTTATATATGGTGTATCCCCCCCCCCCTCATTGGGCATTGCTTTAGGACATCCCATTAGTAATGACTATGTCGCTCTGTGTCCCGTGATGTACGAGAAAGAAAATAGGATTTTTATAACAGCTTACCTGTAAAATCCTTTTCTTGGAGTACATCACGGGACACAGAGCTCCCGCCCCTCTTTGGGGACACTTATTGCTTTGCTACAAAACTGAGGTGCTCCCGGATGGGAGGGGCTTATATAGGGGAGGGTACTTCCGGTTTTGGAAGTTGCCAGTGCCAGCACCTGACGGTATCTATATAACCCATTAGTAATGACTATGTCGCTCTGTGTCCCGTGATGTACTCCTAAGAAAAGGATTTTACAGGTAAGCTGTTATAAAAATCCTATTTTTCTTTCTCGTACATCACGGGACACAGAGCGGCATAGTCATTACTATGTGGGACGTCCCAAAGCAATGCCCAATGGAGGGGGGGGGATACACCATACATAAGCTGAGCGCTATCAGACATGAGGATCTTTTGCGGCCTGCAACACACTGCGCCCAAAGGCGACATCCTCCTGACTTCTAAC
Organism: Rana muscosa; assembly: GCA_029206835.1. NCBI lineage: Eukaryota > Metazoa > Chordata > Amphibia > Anura > Ranidae > Rana > Rana muscosa. Next base: position 847,474,330 of record CM055121.1, read on the forward strand.
GTCCACCTGGTAGAACCTAGTAAACGTGTGTACTGAAGACCATGTTGCGGCCTTACAGATTTGAGCCAGGGAGGCCTGGTGATGCACTGCCCATGAAGTTCCAACTGCTCTCGTGGAGTGCGCCCTAACTTTGAACGGAGGCGGTCTCCTTCTCAAGCCATAAGCTTGCATAATGGCCTGTCGAATCCACTTGGCTAAAGTAGATTTTGATGCTGCCTGACCCTTTCTGGGGCCTTCCGGCAGAATAAACAAAGTATCCGTTCTGCGAATCTGAGCAGTGGCTTTTAGATAAGCTTTAACTGCTCTTACTACATCCAAAGAATGTAATAACTCTTCCTCTACCGAACTAGGTTTGGGGAAAAAGGAAGGAAGAACCACATCTTGGTTCAAATGAAACCTCGATACCACCTTAGGAAGAAAGGCTGGATGAGGACGTAACACTACTCTGTCCTTATGGATAACCAGATATGGCTCCCTACAGGACATAGCGGCTAATTCCGACACTCTTTTAGCCGAACAAATGGCTACTAGAAAAATCAATTTCCTGGTGAGAAGAACCAAGGAAATGTGCTGTAATGGTTCAAATGGTTGTTTCTGTAGAACCGACAGAACCAGGTTTAAGTCCCATGGACATATGGGAATATTAACCGGAGGGCTAATACGCATCACTCCTTGTATAAAAGCTTTGACTAGTGAATGCAAAGCCAAGGGCCTTTGAAAAAATATTGACAAGGCCGAAATCTGACCCTTGATAGTACTCAAGGCAAGCTTCCTATCTACAGCCCACTGTAGGAAGTCCAGAATCCTACCTATTACGTACTTACGTGGATGCCATTTCCTGGCCTCACACCAAGCGATGTACGCCTTCCAGATTCTATAGTAGATCTGCCTGGATACCGGCTTCCTGGCATTGATCATGGTAGCTACCACAGGATTAGAGAGACCTCTCTTTTTTAGAATGTGGGCTTCAATAGCCAGGCCGTCAAACCTAGGGCTGGTAAGGAAGGGTGGTATATCGGTCCTTGCGAAAGCAGGTCCGGACGATGTGGGAGGGTCCAAGGACTCCCCACAGACATTTTTACAATCTCCGCATACCATGCTCTTCGGGGCCACGCTGGAGCCACCAGAATCACTGGTTTCTTTTCTACCCTGATTCTGCGGAGTAATCGAGGTAACAATTGTGGCGGTGGGAATGCATATATCAGCTTGAACTGATCCCAAGGGAACACTAGGGCATCCGAGCCGCAAGCTAGGGGATCCCTTGTCCGAGAGAAAAACCTGTCCACCTTTGCGTTGAATCTGGATGCTAGCAGATCTACATCCGGTGTTCCCCACCGCTGACATATTGTCCGGAAAACCTCGGGGTGAAGGGACCATTCCCCTGGGCATAATTGTTGGCGACTTAGAAAGTCCGCCTTCCAATTCTCCACTCCTGGAATGAATACCGCGGATATGGCTGGGACATATCTTTCTGCCCATTTCAGGATGCAATTTACTTCCCTCTGGGCTGCACGACTCCTGGTGCCACCCTGATGATTGATATATGCCACTGCCGTGGCATTGTCCGATTGAATTCTGACAGGGGACCCTTGGAGTTTGGATGTCCATGCTACTAGGGCATACCGGGCTGCTCGTATCTCTAAGAGATTGATGGGCAGGGCCTTTTCCGCATCCGACCATCTGCCCTGGAGAGACCATTGCTCCAGTACTGCTCCCCAGCCTATAAGGCTGGCATCTGTAGTGACCACCTTCCAAGAAATCGGACTGAAGGATTTCCCTTTTTCCAGATTCTGGGGAACCAACCACCAACGGAGGCTCTTGCGAACGGAAGGGGACAAGGACAATGGTAAGTCTAGGGCCTGAACTTTTTTGTTCCAGGCTGACAGTATGGCCCTTTGCAAATTCCTTGAATGGAATTGACCGTAGGGTACTGCTTCGAATGATGCCACCATTTTTCCCAGCAGCCTCATGCACAGGCGTATGGACGGCTGTCTTTTTGTACCCACTAGGTGGATCAAATCTCTCAAAGACGACACCTTTTCTTGAGGCAAGAAAATTTTTCTCTGGTCTGAATCCAGCCTTAGCCCCAAGTATTCCAGACTTTTGACTGGTTTTAGGGCTGACTTGTCTCGGTTGATAATCCAACCGTGAGATTCCAGATACTTGATTGACTTGTGAACGACCACTTCTAGTTTTTCCACTGAGTGGTCTATCAGCAACAAGTCGTCTAGATATGCCATTATCGTTACACCTTGTGTTCTTAGATTGGCCAATAATAGGGCCAGAATTTTCGTGAACACTCTTGGTGCTGTGGCCAGACCGAAGGGTAAGGCTCTGAACTGAAAATGGCGCCCTTCTACTGCAAAGCGTAGAAATTTTTGGTGAACTGGAAAGATGGGAATGTGCAAATAAGCATCTTTGATGTCGATCGAGGCTAGCCATTCCTCCCCTTGTAGGGCAGTGGTCACCGATCGGATCGACTCCATCCTGAAAGTTCTGATATGTAAGAATTTGTTTAGCCCTTTTAGATTTAATATGGGTCTCACGTCCCCGTTTGGTTTCGGGACTGTAAAGAGGTTTGAGTAAAACCCGAACCCGCATTCTTCCAAGGGAACTTCCATAATTACTCCTTGGAGCAATAGTTGTTCTAGTGCCAACAGGAGGGATCCTCTCTTCCGGGGATCCCTTGGCACGTTCGACCTTATAAAATGGGAAGAAGGGGAGTCTTTTAACTCCAATTTGTATCCCAGACTTACTGCGGAGAGCACCCATCTGTCTCTGATCGTGTCCCGCCAGGTCTCTGCGAACAACTGAAGTCTTCCCCCCACCCGATTGAGTGGGGGCAACCCTTCATGCATTTTACTTTGGGGGAGGTTTTGTACCTCTCCTGACCCAGGGTTTCTTGTTACCCTGCGGTTGTCCCTGATTTTTACCCCCGGGATTTGACCGAGGAGGCCGTCGGAACTGTTTCACAGCCGATGTCCTAGGGACCTGAGAAGCAGGCCTCTTAAAAGAGGGACCTCTAACTCTGTTTTTAACCGGCAAGAGTGTACTTTTACCGCTGGAAATTTTCTGGATATATTTGTCCAGGTCTTCCCCGAATAAGCGTTCACCATGAAATGGGAAGCTAACCAGCTATTTTTTACAGGGAGCTTCAGCAGACCAGTTTTGAGCCATAGAAGCCTGCGCATATGTACTACAGACAGCGTAAGGCGGGAGGCCTGATGGATTGAATCCTTTATGGCGTCAACCGCAAAGCCCAAGGCTCTAGGTAGATCAGCTAGGGCAAGGGCCTGCTGATCTGGCAAGTCCCTTAAGACCTGTTTCAACTGATCCTTCACTGCTTGGCAGACCCCAATAGCTGCCACTGCTGGTTGTGTCACCAAGCCTGCTGTAGAGAAAGCAGATTTTAATAAGGACTCCAATTTTTTATCTATTGGGTCCTTGAACATTTGGACATTATCTACTGGACATGTCAGTGATTTATTCACACAAGAGATGGCTCCGTCCACTGTAGGGACCCTCCATTTTTTGATGAACTTATCCTCCATGGGATAGACCACCGGAAATCTCTTGGGAGGAGTAAATATTTTATCAGGATGTTCCCAATCCTGGTAAATGAGCCCTTCCAGTAAAGGATGGATTGGAAAGGAACAAACAGTCTGGGGAGCTTTTAGCGACCCCAACGAGGAGACAGAAGTGGATGATGGCTCCGCAAGGGGCATTTTAAATGCTGATCGGACCATGTTAGTCAGGGACTGAACCCATAATCTTTCAGCATGTGATGCTGAAAATGGCTTTTCCACTGTTGATTCCTCTACAACAGAATCAACCTCATCCTGATCCCCTTCAGGTAGGTCGATCCCTGTATGGGACTGTTGCTCTGCTAACAGGTACTCTGAGGGAGGAGACGGAGATCGGGCGCTCTTTCCCTGTGACAGGGAAGCAGCGATCAATGTTGTCAATCTCTCTTCCAGTCCTCCCAGAGCTGAGGAAAAAACCTCCTCTGTTATATACACAGGAGTAGGTGAACTGAGGACAGCCACAGTACCAGGTACTCCTGAGGGTGCTCTACGGTCACTAACCTCTGATTTTTCAGGGGAGATTGGTGCAGCCGAAGCATGCCCAAGATCCTCAGAGCCCGATGGAGACCCCCTATGCTTCCTGGGATTCTTAGTCCCGGAGACTTTAGACGGCATATTCCTAAGCCCAAAGCTGAGGTATTCCAGCCGAAATACACCACTTACTGACAATAGTCTAGCACAATTGCTGCTATATAAACAGTTGGTGTCTACTAATGTGCCTTTCTATGGGGATGCCTGCATCAACCGCCTGCTGTATGCCTTTCTAAATGTTGCCAGCTCTGTTTCTGCCTTCCATAACCAGCTGACAACACCTAATTGTGCTTTTTATCATGCTGGGACGCCCGCACATGCGCAGAAGCGCTGCGGCGCGCACAGAGCGTCATCCACCAAGCTCCGCCCCTTTCTCCAGCTCATCTCTATAAATAGAGGCACGTGCGCCTTCGGCGCTCTTTTTGAAAAGGAACTAGGGACAGAAGCCAGGGCCCTGTTTGCCACAGGGCCGGGGGATGGACGAGCATTGCAACATGGCAGAGGAAACAGTTTCCCATCCAGAGAACTCACCATCTGCCTGGATTTTGACTTGGAAAGAAAAAATCCACATGATAAGAAAACAACGTTCCACAACGGCCTCTAGTGGTTTAACACAGGTACCGCGGTTTAACCATTTTTTTTTTTTTTTCTTGACCACTCTTAAAATTATTACATTTTTTAGTAGTTACAGGCATGCACAGATATTTAGCGGGAATACCGTTAGGTAACAGGCAGAAAGACATATTAGGCTTGGGGGTCCCCCAATAGAACCAAGTTCCTGAGGGGCCCCCACTTACCTTTTCCCCGCCGCAGGACTGTTTGGTCCACAGAAGCCCAAACTTCACCTCTCACGGCAGGCATTGTAATTAAACCTTCAGGGACCGGGTTCCCAAGGATTCCACTCCCCTGGACCTGTATAGCACCCTGCACAGAAAACATCTTGGTCGTGGGTATGACCAGAGCTCTGGATCCCAGGGTCCAGCCCTCCTAAGAGAAGCATTACAGGCAAAACCTTGCTCTTCTCTGCAAGGCCCGGGTACCGACCGTTTAGCTATGAAGCTTTTTTGGTCGGATCCGGAATAGCTTACTGAGGCCCAAAAGAACCTGTACGCAAGCTTAGTGAAAAACACATGTTACTTCTTGGCCAACACCTTAGACACTGGCAAAAAACTGAGGTGCTCCCGGATGGGAGGGGCTTATATAGGGGAGGGTACTTCCGGTTTGGAAGTTGCCAGTGCCAGCACCTGAAGGTAAACTTTATAACCCACATAGTAAGGACTATGCCGCTCTGTGTCCCGTGATGTACGAGAAAGAAATATGAACTGCCCCGAACCGCCTTTTACAGGTATCTCTGGCAATTTGGCACTCATGACAAAGACTTTTTTTATTACCCACTGATAGGGATGCGGAGGTACAGGGCCCTAAGGGACTTATATCAACTCTATATCTCCATTTGTTATCTGCCACGACTGGCGGGGCCCCGCTGGTGGTCCTCACTAAATGGCAACAACTTATCCCTGATTTATCTGACGAGGACTGGGAGGAAGCATTCTCATACCATTTATCTGTATCTCCGGCTGTTAATAATAAATTGATACACCTTTATATGTTACATCATTTCGATTGCACGCAATGCATCGTATACCTACCTCTACCTGCACTAGGTGTACCTGCCCGGGTGCGGACTTCGCAAATGTTATTTGGCTTTGACCAGTCATAGCAAGGTACTGGCAGCAGGTGACAGAGATATTGACTACAGTTTTGTCAATTCCTGTTCCATGTATCCCACTGGTATGTTTGCTAGGGGTCCTGGATGAAGAGCTGTGGCCGAGACATACTAGGTCCATGTTAATGGAAATACTATTTATGGCTTGTAAAGCAGTGGCACTTAAGTGGATTCAGCCCACCCCTCCATCTATACGTACATAGCTTTGGTTAGTAAATCAGGTATTGCCATATGAAAAACGTATTTTTGAACACAGAGTTTGCCCAGCTAAGTATAAAAAAGATTTGGGATGCATGGTGTTCTTCCGATCTCACTGCAACCAACGCATGAAAATATCACTGGGGGTATTAAGTAGTAGTAATCAATTTTGTGTTTCTCTGTTATTAAAGTGGTTGTATGCCCTGGAAAAAAAAAAAAAAAAAACCTGTAAGGCAAAGGCATAATGAGCTAGTATGCACCGCATACTAGCTCATTAGGAAATACTTACCTTAGAACAAAGTGCCCAGTCACCGCTGAGGGAGCCAACATTTTTCCTCGGTGTTCCTTCTGGGTTTGCGGCTCCAGCGCTGTGAGTGGCCGGAGTCGCAATGACGTCACTCCTCCACAGGTGCTGCTAATGTCAGCGGCTGAATGCAAGGTGAATATCTCCTAAACCGTACAGGTTTAGGAGATATTCATTTTACCTACAGGTAAGCCTCATTATTGGCTTACCTGTAGGCAGTGGCGGTGCGTCCATAAGGGCGCACGGGCGCCACCCCCTCTTTCCAGCCACCCCCTCTATGACCAATGGATGGATTCATGCATAGCATGAATCTATCCATGGCTGCCACTGACACCCCCTATTCAGGCGCCCGGCCCCTTTTCGGGCACCTGACATACAGCGGCGGAGGGTGTTTTTGAATCACTTGATTAAAGCCATAGGCATTAAAAACAGTGACCTGCGAGCGCCATGCTTGGCATTCGCAGTTCACCCAGCTGTGTTGGAACAGCGAATGAATATTCGCTGTTCTAACACTAAACTGCCTCTCCGCCAATCAGGTGCTCAGGTCTGTTATCCGTCACCTGATTGGCTGAAACGACAGGCACTGTGATTGGACGCCTACGAGGCTGCAATTGATGGGCACAGTGAGGCTGCAATTGATGGGCACAGTGAGGCTGCAATTGATGGGCACAGTGAGGCTGCAATTGATGGGCACAGTGAGGCTGCAATTGATGTTTTTTTTTTCCAGAATTCTTCAGTTTGTTTGCGCCCCCCCCAAAAATGTTGAGCACTAGCCGCCACTGCCTGTAGGTAAAAATCACCTACAGGGGTATACAATTGCTTTAAACATATATATCAGGATTGGTTTAAAGGGGAATGCTGTAGAATTGTAATTATGCAAACTATTTCTGCACTGTAAATGTACCTCATTGTTCTATGTGCTCATGCTGTGCGCATTGATTATTGTCATTGTCTTTTACCTTTTCAATAAAAAGTAAAAAAAAAATGAACCTACCATTAACGTTTTTGACTGATTATTTGTCAGTGGGCAAACGTACAAAATCAGCAGGGGATTAAATCCTTTTTTCCTCTCACTGTATGTAGCTAATGCTACTACAGTATTATACAGCACTCACAGCTGCCGACTAACTTAGTAATGGAAAAAGTTTGTTTGGGTCAGCTTGGTGCAAATAAAATATTTAGGAAAGCTGGACTTCGGCTTTAAAGTGACATTAAACCTTTTTTTTTTTCATTAAAATAATGCGAATGTGATACTTACCTGCTTCTGTGCGATGGTTTTGCACAGAGCAGCCCCGATCCTCCTCTTCTGGGACTCCCTGCTGGTGTTCCTGGCTCCTTCACTTTGGCGAGTGCCCCCAGCAAGCCGCTTGCTATGGGGCACTCGTGTGTGTTTTCTTCCGAGCCGCCCTGTCTGCGTCTATTGATTCAGACCAGGTGGCTCAACCCCCCGTTCCCTTGTTACAGCATATGATTGACTATCAATCTGCCCGGTGAGGATGGAGAGAGCGTCAAGAGCCGCTGCTCTTGTGCACATCGCTGGATCAGAATCAGGCTTGGGTAAGTAGGGATCCTGCAGTACAGAAGGTTTCTTTACCCTAATATATAGAATGCATTAATGTAAAAAACCTTAGGGCTGGGTTCACATATGAGCATGCAGTGGCTCAAAGCAGGAGTTTGGTGCGTCCTCGTTCACTGTTTCAGGTCCAATTTTAGCCCAAATTTTGGGCTGAATTCAGACCTGAAACAGACCAAAAGACGCACAGGGCTCCTGTGCAAATCGCACCTGAGCCGCTGTTGAGATATGTGAACCGGCTTCAAAGAAAGACAGTCACAATCTCCTGCTGTGCGAATTGGATGCGGGGAAATCCACATCCAATTCTCAATACAGGAGGGATCAGAGGGCCCTGCTCGTTAGAGCTTACAATCCAGAATATATAAAGTTGTTGGACAAATTTTTGAAAAGGTTATATAAACTATAATAAAAAAACTGTACAGCAGTAATACACAACATATTATCATTGTTAAGCACCCTCCTACTGCCGTATTATACAAAAAAAATAAAATAAAAAAAATAATGGGAAGGTGGAGGATTATTTCTGGAGTGCCATTTATAAACGACACTGTAGAAATAAGGCACGAGCAGCCAGTACATCCAGTAAGCGTCTCTGATCAAGAGATCATTAGATGACAAATCAAAGACTCTAACAGGATGATATTTAATTTGCTCAAACACTATGGGGTTGAGTTACTAAAACTGTAGAGTGAAAAATCTGGTGCAGCTGTGCAAGGTAGCCAATCAGCTTCTAACTTTAGCTTGTTCAATTAAGCTTTGACAATAAAACCTGGAAGCTGATTGGTTTCTATGCAGAGTTGCACCAGATTTTTCACTCTCCGGTTTCAGTAAATCAATGTATCAAACAGTCATGTTTTTTCCTAAAATGTTCATTGATCATTTTTGTTTCTCAGTGATGCTATTCTCCTTTAATGCCTTTCAGCCACTTGCTTTCTACATGCACTTGCTTCAGCCTGTCACCCTGACAGTGACAACAATGAACCATGCCTGCATGTGACAGGGTGATAACACAGAAGCAAGTTGTCACCCTATAACAAGTAGTGCCTGAACAAGAACCTTCATGGAACGATCATCTAGTATTATTTTAAACACTTAAGCCCCGGACCATTATGCAGTTTAAAGACCAGAGGTGTTTTCAGAATTTGGCACTGCGCTGCTTTAACTGGAAATTGTGTGGACATTCAATGTTGTACCCAAACGAAATTTGCGTCCTTTTCTTCCCACAAATAGAGCTTTCTTTTAATGGTATTTGATTGCCTCTGCGATTTTTATTTTTTTGCGATATAAAACGGAAAAAGACTAAAAACTTTGAAAAAAATATATATTTTCTACTTTTTGTTATAAGAAAAATCGAATAAACTCAATTTTAGTCATACATTTAGGCCAAAATGTATTCAGCCACATGACATTAAAAAAATGTCAATAAGCGTATATTTATTGGTTTGCCAGTTATAGCGTCTACAAACTAGGGTACATTTTCTGGAATTTACACAGCTTTTAATTTATGACTGCCTATCTCATTTCTTGAAAATGGCAGGGCAGTACAAAACCCCCCCCAAATGACCCCATTTTGGAAAGTAGACACCCCAAGGAAATTGCTGAGAGGCATGTTGAGCCCATTGAATATTTTTTATTTTTTTTGTCCCAAGTGATTGAATAATGACTAAAAAAAATTAAAAAATTACAAAAAGTTGTCACTAAATTATATATTGCTCACACATGCCATGGTTATATGTGGAATTGCACCCCAAAATACATTCTGCTGCTTCTCCTGAGTACGGGGATACCACATGTGTGGGACTTTTTAGGAGCCTAGCCGCGTACGGGCCCCGAAAACCAAGCACCGCCTTCAGGATTTCTAAGGGCGCAAATTTTTGATTTCACTCCTCACTACCTATCACAGTTTCGAAGGCCATAAAATGCAAAAATAGCACAAAACCCCCCCAAATGACCGCATTTTGGAAAGTAGACACCCCAAGCCATTTGCTGAGAGGCATGTTGAGTCCATGGAATATTTTATATTTTGACACAAGTTGCGGGAATATGACAAACTATTTTTTTTTTGCACAAAGTTGTCACTAAATGATATATTGCTCACACATGCCATGGGAATATGTGAAATTACACCCCAAAATACATTCTGCTGCTTCTCCTGAGTACGGGGATAACACATGTGTGGGACTTTTTGGGAGCCTAGCCGCGTACGGGACCCCAAAAACCAAGCACCGCCTTCAAGATTTCTAAGGGCATACATTTTTGATTTCACTCCACACTACCCATCACTACCTATCACAGTTTTGAAGGCCATAAAATGCCAAGATAGCACAACCCCCCCCCCCCCCAAATGACCCCCTTTTGGAAAGTAGACACCCCAAGCTATTTGCTGAGAGGCAGGTTGAGCCCATTGAATTTTTTTTTTTGTCCCAAGTGATTGAATAATGACAAAAAAAAAAAAAAGGACAAAAAGTTGTCACTAAATGATATATTGCTCAAACATGCCATGGTTATATGTGGAATTGCACCCCACAATACATTTTGCTGCTTCTCCTGAGTACAGGGATACCACATGTGTGGGACTTTGAGAGTCTAGCCGTGCACGGGGCCCCAAAAACCAAGCACCGCCTTCAGGATTTCTAAGGGCGTAAATTTTTGATTTCACTCCTCACTACCTATATCACAGTTTTGAAGGCCATAAAATGCCAAGATAGCACAAAATCCCCACAAATGACCCCATTTTGGAAAGTAGACACCCCAATCTATTTGCTGAGAGGCATGGTGAGTATTTTACAGCTCTCATTTGTTTTTGAAAATGAAGAAAGAACATTTTTTTTTTTTTTTTTCAATTTTCAAAACTTTGTGACAAAAAGCGAGATCTGCAAAATACTCAACATACCTCTCAGCAAATAGCTTGGGGTGTCTACTTTCCAAAATGGGGTCATTTGGGGGGGGGGGGGTTGTGCCATCTGGGCATTCCATGGCCTCCGAAACTGTGATAGGCAGTGAGGAGTGAAATCAAAAATTTACACCCTTAGAAATCCTGAAGGCGGTGCTTGGTTTTCGGGGTCCCGTACGCGGCTAGGCTCCCAAAATGTCTCACACATGTGGTATCCCCGTACTCAGGAGAAGCAACAGAATGTATTTTGGGGTGTAATTCCACATATAACCATGGCATGTTTGAGCAATATATCATTTAGTGACAACTTTTTGTACATTGATTTATTTATTTATTTTTTGTCATTATTTAATCACTTGGGACAAAAAAAAAATATTCAATGGGCTCAACATGCCTCTCAGCAAATAGCTTGGGGTGTCTACTTTCCAAAATGGGGTCATTGGGGGGGGGGGGGTTTGAACTGTCCTGGCTCTTTATGCACATTAGGAAGCTTATGTCACACATCATCCACTCTTCTAACCACTTGAAGACAAAGCCCTTTGACACTTTTTGTTTACATGAAAACATATTTTTTTGCAAGAAAATTACGTTGAACCCCCAAACATTATACATTTTTTTAAAGCAAATGCCCTACAGATTAAAATAGTGGGTGTTGCATTTTTTTTCCACACAGTATTTGCGCAGCGATTTTTCAAACACATTTTTGGGGGGGAAAACACACTTTTTTTATTTTTAATGCACTAAAACACACTATATTGCCCAAATGTTTGATGAAATAAAAAAGATGATCTTAGGCCGAGTACATGGATACCAAACACGACATGCTTTAAAATTGCGCACAAAAGCGCAGCGGCGACAAACTACATACATTTTTAAAAGCCTTTAAAAGCCTTTACAGGTTACCACATTAGATTTACAGAGGTCTTCTGCTAAAATGACTGCCCTCGATCTGACCATTCGCGGTGATACCTCACATGCATGGTGCAATTGCTGTTTACATATGACGCTAGACCGACGCTTGCGTTCGCCTTTGCGCAAGAGCAGGGGGGGACAGGGGTGCTTTTTTTTTTTTTTTTTTTATTATTTATTTTGCTTTTTTTTTTTTTTTAAACTGGTCCTTACATATATATTTATTTATTTTTTACCATTTTTATTGTTATCTCAGGGAATGTAAATATCCCCTATGATAGCAATATGTAGTGACAGGTACTCTTTTTTTTTTTTTTTTTAAATTGGGGGGTTAGACCCTAGATCTTTCCTCTGCCCTCAAAGCATCTGACCACACCAAGATCGGTGTGATAAAATGCTTTCCCAATGGCGCTGTTTATATCCGGGGGGGGGGGGGGACATTCCCTCCCACTGCTCGTAAAAGCAGTCTAGAGGCTAATTATCTGCTAGGATTGCTTTTACATGAAAGCCGGCCGCTGGCTGAAAAGAATGATACCAAGATGATACCTAAACCCGCAGGCATCATTCTGGTATAAACATTCAAAGTCCAGCAACATACCAGTACGTTGCTGGTCCTTGTTGGACATGTATTGTAATCTTTTTTTTCATGCAGCCTGTTGGCTGAACGAAAAAAAGAGATTGATCGGTGGGTATGCCCACCATTAGAATACCTCCCTTCATCCACCCACTTCTAATGATGGGCATACATGCACCATTTATATATGCCGAAGCATGGGGGCATCCTCCCGCAAAAAAGTTATGCCGCGTACACACGGTCGGACATTTCCACGGGCAAGCCTCCGTTGGAATTTCGACCGTATGTACGCGGCATTAGGAGCAAAATCGCTCCTCCGCCCCTGCTGCCCCCATGCTTCGGCATATATGCTCTTTTTTTTAACTGTGGTGGTGAAATCACCTCCTACAGCGTTGGAGTCACGGCTTTATGTATCGTGGGAGCAAACGCTGTTGCTGTCAAGATAAATAGATCCGCTCTGCAACTGAATGGTGTACCTGCTAAGCAAATGATGGTTAACATTAAAACAAAGTAACATTACAGTATAACAGTAAGACCTTACCATACCATACCTGCAAAGCAAATACCAAAACAAAAAACTAGTAAAAAATAAAACATTTCTTTAACGCAACCTGTGCCTAAAATATATATATGCCGAAGCATGGGGGCATCCTCCCGCAAAAAAGTTATGCCACGTACACACGGTCGGACTTTTCCACGGGCAAGCCTCCGTCGGAATTTCGACCGTATGTACACGGCATTAGGAGCAAAATCGCTCCTCCGCCCCTGCTGCCCCCATGCTTCGGCATATATGCGTTTTTTTTTAACTGTGGTGGTGAAATCACCTCCTACAGCACTGGAGTCACGGCTTTATGTATCGTGGGAGCAAACACTGTTGCTGTCAAGATAAATAATTCCGCGCTGCAGCTGAATGGCGCACCTGAAAACAATAAATTACATACCTGAAAAGCAAGCATGATAAAACATTTCAGAATAGAATACAGTAAAAAAGAGCAGAACAATAGAGAGAAAATAGAGAGAGAGAACAATAAAACGACAACTATTTTTGTTTTTTTATTTTATATTTTTTTGTGTTTTTACGTTTTTTTTTTTTCTTTTTTACACCTTTTTTTTGTAACTTTAACAACTGTAATGGTTCGGGTCTCTCAAAATGCGATGGCATCTTGGGAGACCCTGTGTAAGTGTGTCCTGTTTTGTGCAATGCTGTACCCTACGCTAAAACTTCACTTTTGAGTGGAAGCGTTTAAAACATTTACCAAGGCAAAGACCAGGATTGTCAGGACAGAGTGGACAAAAATAACGGGTGTCACGCCTAAATCCGCGCTTGCTACAGACCCGACATCTTTTTTGGGGGACTCGTTGGGTAGGGGTACTCTCGAGGACATACGGATAATGCCTCTCATGCAACCGGCTTACTGCATTTGGTTGGGGACGGTGAGGTGCAGAACCGCCTGGATACAGGAGTTCTGTGACTATCTCATCCTGGAATTTTAGGAGAGATAACGTCCCGCCTGAAGCTCTGTATAGCACATGAGCGTTCAGCAAAGCCAATTGGAATAAGGATAGAGACACTTTTTTGTACCAGCGTCTCGCCTTACGGTCAATTAGATACGGCGCCAACAACTGGTCGTTGAGGTCCACCCCTCCCATATTTTGGTTATATTCGTGGACACAGAGGGGTTTCTCCACAACACCAGTCGCCGTAGGAATTTGGACTGTCGTGTCTGCATGAAGGGAGGTAAGAAGGAAAACATTCTTATTATCCCTCCACTTCATAGCGAGCAAGTTATTACACTTCAAGCAGGCTCTCTCCCCCAGCCTAAGACGGGAATCTACAAGCCTCTGGGGAAAGCCCCGGCGATTAGGTCGCACGGTGCCACATGCTCCAATCTGATGATCAAACAAGTGACTAAACAGTGGCACGCTCCTGTAATAATTGTCCACATAAAAGTGGTACCCCTTTCCGAATAAGGGTGACACCAAGTTCCACACTATCTTGCCAGCGCTCCCTATGTAATCCGGGCAGTTGACCGGCTCAACCTGACTGTCTTTTCCCTCATAAACCGTAAAGCTCCATACATAGCCTGTTGCCCTGTCACAGAACTTATAGAGCTTGATCCCGTATCTGGCTCGCTTGCTTGGAAGGTACTGCTTGAAAGACAAGCGGCAAGAAAATTTAATCAGGGACTCATCAACGCAGACAACTTGATCGGGAATAAACAAGGCTGCAAAACGTTCGTTGAAGTGGTTTATGAGGGGCCGAATTTTGTAGAGCCGGTCGTATTCAGGGTCTCCACGTGGACGACAAAGTTCATTATCGTTGAAAGGCATGAACCGCAAGATCTGCTCGTATCGTTTCCTGAGCATGGAGGCAGAGAACACGGGCATGTGGTAAATTGGGTGCGTGGACCAATAAGCACGCAATGACGGGAATTTATGTGTGCCCATGTTGAGGGAAAGGCCCAGAAAGGTCTTAAATTCGGAAACCGTAATTGGTTTCCAATCTTTGGCAATGGAAGGCAACTGGGGGTTAGCGGCGATGAATTGACCAGCATATAAATTACTCTGGTCCACAATAGATCTATAGAGATCTTCCGTGAAAAACAGCGAATAAAAATCAATTGGCATAAAATCAGCTGTTTCCAACTGAATACCGGGTTGGGCAGTGAATGGGGGAAGTACGGGTTCTGCAGAAGTGGTGGGGACCCAATCAGGATAGGCGAATTCTGCAGGAAGGGCACTATGGGCACGACGGGCCTGCCTTTGTCTTCTTCTTGGTGGCAGCGGGACACTACTTGTGCTTGCCACCTCGCCAGCTTGAACTGCACTTATGGGACTCGCCACGTCACCACGTGATACTGCAGTGCTGGATGTACGCCCAGACTGTACTAGGCCGCTGGTGCTTGCCAATTCACCAGAAGGAATAGCGGCGCTAGTACTACTCTGCTCCATGATACGAGAGCACTGCGGTTCTTGCTGCTCAACAACCTCAGAAGATCGGGATCGGGTACGCCTGACTTTAGCAGGGACCTCATCTTCGTCGTCAGAGCTATCTGACATGGAGCCGCTGACTTCACTGTCTTCTACGGGAAGATATTCTGAGCCTGAATCTGACAGATGCGTGACCTCCTCTTCACTATCTGTCATGCTCAGAATCTCGTAGGCCTCTTTACTAGTGTACCTTCGTCTTGCCATTTTGGGCTCTAAATTTAGGGGTACACTAGTAAGATTCACAGGTAAAAAAGCACCTGTCAGCAAATGTATCAAACGCTTCAAAAAAAACTGTTAGCGATCGCAGGGATCAGGACTGTCTCTGCGAACGCTGCAGTTATGTGTGTTGTGTTTGGTAAGTTACAGTGATCGATTGATACTGCACTTGGGTGGGGTGGGCTGGGCTGGGCGGAGGGGCTAAACGCAGGTGCTAGCAGGTATCTGGGCTGATCCCGCTAACACTGCGTTTTTGGGAACCCTAAACCGCTGGGGACGCTAGTATAGATCTGATCAGATCAGATATTGATCTGTTCAGATACTATACCACTAAAGGAAGTGTATGCTTTGCGCGTGGGTGTTAGCGTTACTGGCACTAACCTAACGCTGCCTGGGGCGACGCAGACCCTCTCTGGCGCTAAAACCTAATTGATATCAGCCACCGGGCGATCAGGGGGTTAAACCTTTATTGGGTTATATACGGCGGGTGCTCTGATGCTATAAAAAGCAAACTAACCAACCAGCGTCACCCGTAAAACTTATATGGTGATCACTGGTGAAAGGGTTAACTAGGGGCAATCAGGGGGTTAAAACCTTTATTAGGTTATATATGGGGGTACCTGACGCTATATAAAAACCTGACAGGTAACCTAAATAACGAAATAACTAACTGGCTAACCAGTGTCACCAGTGACACTTCCACGGTGATCACTGGTGAAAGGGTTAACTCTAGGGGCAATCAGGGGGTTAAAATATTATATGGGGGTACCTGACGCTATAAAAACCTGCGGCGGACCTAAAAATAAATAACTGGCTATCTAGGGCACCACCGGCACTAAATACAGCGATCGGAAATACAATCGCTTAGTGACGCTGGCATTAGGGGGTGAAAGGGTTACCTGGGGGGCGATCAAGGGGTTAAACCTTTATTAGGGGGGGTTAGGGGGCTACCCTGGACCTAAAGGGGCCTAAACCTAACTGCCCTGCAACTTTTTACTGTCACAAATGACACCGATTGCAGTGATCAGTAAAAAAATGACCACTGCAAATGGTGCACTGTGACTGGGGGTGATCTGGGGGGTGATCTGGGGGTGACTGGGGGGTGTAAGTGTGCCTACGTGTACTGGTGTCAGTGTAGTGTTGGTGCACTTACTGTGAGATGTCTTCTCTCCTTGCGCCGGATCGAAAAGACCGCTGCATGGATTTACATTACACAGGCAGAGGAAGATTCTCATTCGCCGGGAGCGATCGCGAGGGGGTGGCCAGAAACGAATGGCCGTCCCCTCATCACGGATCGCTCCCGGAACGATAACCACCGCTCACTGTATAGAAGGGGGGTCCGATGCAGTCTCGCTCCCGAGTCCCACTGCTGCGTCCATTGACACAGACAGCAGGACTCGGCCCTGCCCCCCGCTCTCGTGTCATTGTCCTGCTACTAACAATCTATCCAATGAGGACCACTGGGCTCGTGCATTTCGCTGGAACGAATGGGTTCAGGTAGAAAAAGGGGGGCTCTGAGACTTGGCAACCCCTTTAAACCTATTCAAATTACATTAACGTATTAAAATTTATGAGATTTAAATATTTGGATTTCGATTTTACGGTAAAGAATAAAAGCCAGCAACTTTAAAAAAAAAAAATTCAAAGGGGTTACCTCAGTGACAACTCCAGCAGCTATGGATGATCCACTGTAACGCAACATGAACCTCCCAAGTTCTTTAAAGTCTTTGTATAATTCTAAAGCAACAGGTCTCTGTGTTTGTAGCTCTATTACAGCATTCATTCCTTTTGTTAGACATCTGGGGGAAAAAAAGCATAATTTAGTATTGTCAGAGGAGTAACCTAAATTGTAAAATGTATCATATGGCCCATTGATTCTTTTAAACAAGCAAATAAAGATAAAAAAGACTTTTATGCAGTGTAAGATTTTATGGGATGCAGAACGGCAGCACTGACTAGCAAGCTGCCTGATTTCCAAGCCTGTTCTGCAACATGTCTACATGTGGTGTCTGAAGTCCCTATGCTTAAATGTATTTGCCTTCTAAGTGGCATAAAAGAAGTCGTCATTCCCTCTCAGCAGGGGATGGTTTCTGCTCCCAGCTACATAAAAGTGATGAAAATAGGATTTTTATAACAGCTTACCTGTAAAATCCTTTTCTTGGAGTACATCACGGGACACAGAGCGGCATAGTCATTACTATGTGGGTTATATAGTTTACCTTCAGGTGCTGGCACTGGCAACTTCCAAACCGGAAGTACCCTCCCCTATATAAGCCCCTCCCATCCGGGAGCACCTCAGTTTTGTAGCAAAGCAATAAGTGTCCCCAAAAAGAGGGGTGGGAGCTCTGTGTCCCGTGATGTACTCCAAGAAAAGGATTTTACAGGTAAGCTGTTATAAAAATCCTATTTTCTTTCTCGTACATCACGGGACACAGAGCGGCATAGTCATTACTATGTGGGATGTCCTAAAGCAATGCCCAATGAGGGGGGGGGGGGGGGTACACCATACATAAGCTGAGCGCTATCAGACATGAGGATCTTTTGCGGCCTGCAACACACTGCGCCCAAAGGCGACATCCTCCTGACTTCTAACGTCCACCTGGTAGAACCTAGTAAACGTGTGTACTGAAGACCATGTTGCGGCCTTACAGATTTGAGCCAGGGAGGCCTGGTGATGCACTGCCCATGAAGTTCCAACTGCTCTCGTGCAGTGCGCCCTAACTTTGAACGGAGGCGGTCTCCTTCTCAAGCCATAGGCTTGTATTATGACCTGTCGAATCCACTTGGCTAAAGTAGATTTTGACGCTGCCTGACCCTTTCTGGGGCCTTCCGGCAGAATAAACAAAGTATCCGTTCTGCGAATCTGAGCAGTGGCTTTTAGATAAGCTTTAACTGCTCTTACTACATCCAAAGAATGTAATAACTTTTCCTCTACCGAACTAGGCTTGGGGAAAAAAGAAGGAAGAACCACATCTTGGTTCAAATGAAACCTCAATACCACCTTAGGAAGAAAGGCTGGATGAGGACGTAACACTACTCTGTCCTTATGGATAACCAGATATGGCTCCCTACAGGACATAGCGGCTAATTCCGACACTCTTTTAGCCGAACAAATGGCTACTAGAAAAATCAATTTCCTGGTGAGAAGAACCAGGGAAATATGCTGTAATGGTTCAAATGGTTGTTTCTGTAGAACCGACAGAACCAGGTTTAAGTCCCATGGACATATGGGAATATTAACCGGAGGGCTAATACGCATCACTCCTTGTATAACGGCTTTGACTAGTGAATGCGAAGCCAAGGGCCTCTGAAAAAATATTGACAAGGCCGAAATCTGACCCTTGATAGTACTCAAGGCAAGCTTCCTATCTACAGCCCACTGTAGGAAGTCCAGAATCCTACCTATTACGTACTTACGTGGATGCCATTTCTTGGCTTCACACCAGGTGATGTACGCCTTCCAGATTCTATAGTAGATCTGCCTGGATACCGGCTTCCTGGCATTGATCATGGTAGATATCACAGGATTAGAGAGACCTCTCTTTTTTAGAATGTGGGCTTCAATAGCCAGGCCGTCAAACCTAGGGCTGGTAAGGAAGGGTGGTATATCGGTCCTTGCGAAAGCAGGTCCGGACGATGTGGGAGAGTCCAAGGACTCCCCACTGACATTTTTACAATCTCCGCGTACCATGCTCTTCGGGGCCACGCTGGAGCTACCAGAATCACTGGTTTCTTTTCTACCCTGATTCTGCGGAGTAATCGAGGTAACAATTGTGGCGGTGGGAATGCATATATCAGCTTGAACTGATCCCAAGGGAACACTAGGGCTTCCGAGCCGCAAGCTAGGGGATCCCTTGTCCAAGAGACAAACCTGTCCACTTTTGCGTTGAATCTGGATGCTAGCAGATCTACATCCGGTGTTCCCCACCGCTGACATATTGTCCGGAAAACCTCGGGATGAAGGGACCATTCCCCTGGGCATAATTGTTGGCGACTTAGAAAGTCCGCCTTCCAATTCTCCACTCCTGGAATGAATACCGCAGATATGGCTGGGACATATCTTTCTGCCCATTTCAGGATGCAATTTACTTCCCTCTGGGCTTCACGACTCCTGGTGCCACCCTGATGATTGATATATGCCACTGCCGTGGCATTGTCCGATTGAATTCTGACAGGGGACCCTTGGAGTTTGGATGTCCATGCTACTAGGGCATACCGGGCTGCTCGTATCTCTAAGAGATTGATGGGCAGGGCCTTTTCTGCATCCGACCATCTGCCCTGGAGAGACCATTGCTCCAGTACTGCTCCCCAGCCTATAAGGCTGGCATCTGTAGTGACCACCTTCCAAGAAATCGGACTGAAGGCTTTCCCTTTTTCCAGATTCTGAGGAACCAACCACCAACGGAGGCTCTTGCGAACGGAAGGGGACAAGGACATTGGTAAGTCTAGGGCCTGAACTTTTTTGTTCCAGGCTGACAGTATGGCCCTTTGCAAATTCCTTGAATGGAATTGACCGTAGGGTACTGCTTCGAATGATGCCACCATTTTTCCCAGCAGCCTCATGCACAGGCATATGGATGGCTGTCTTTTTGTACCCACTAGGTGGATCAAATCTCTCAAAGACGACACCTTTTCTTGAGGCAAGAAAATTTTTCTCTGGTCTGAATCCAGCCTTAGCCCCAAGTATGCCAGACTTTTGACTGGTTTTAGGGCTGACTTGTCTCGGTTGATAATCCAACCGTGATATTCCAGATACTCGATTGTCTCGTGAACAACCACTTCTAGTTTTTCCACTGAGTGGTCTATCAGCAACAAGTCGTCTAGATATGCCATTATCGTTACACCTCGTGTTCTTAGATTGGCCAATAATGGGGCCAGAATTTTTGTGAACACTCGTGGTGCTGTGGCCAGACCGAAGGGTAAGGCTCTGAACTGAAAATGGCGCCCTTCCACCGCAAAGCGTAGAAATTTTTGGTGGACTGGAAAGATGGGAATGTGCAAATAAGCATCTTTGATGTCGATCGAGGCTAACCATTCCTCCCCTTGTAGGGCAGTGGCCACCGATCGGATCGACTCCATCCGGAAAGTCCTGATATGTAGGAATTTGTTTAGCCCTTTTAGATTTAATATGGGCCTCACGTCCCCGTTTGGCTTCGGGACTGTAAAGAGGTTTGAGTAAAACCCGAACCCCCATTCTTCCAGGGGAACCTCTATAATTACTGCTTGGAGCAATAATTGTTCTAGTGCCAACAGGAGGGATCCTCTCTTCTGGGGATCCCTTGGCACGTTTGACCTTATAAAATGGGAAGGAGGGGAGTCTTTTAACTCCAATTTGTATCCCAGACTTACTGCGGAGAGCACCCATCTGTCTCTGATCGTGTCCCGCCAGGTCTCTGCGAACAACTGAAGTCTTCCCCCCACCCGATTGAGTGGGGGCAACCCTTCATGCATTTGACTTTGGGGGAGGTTTTGTACCTCTCCTGATCCAGGGTTTTTTGTTACCCTGCAATTGTCCCTGATTTTTACCCCCGGGATTTGACCGAGGAGGCCGTCGGAACTGTTTCACAGCCGATGTCCTAGGGACTGGAGAAGCAGGCCTCTTAAAAGAGGGACCTCTAACTTTGTTTTTAACCGGCAAAAGTGTACTTTTACCGCTGGAAATTTTCTGGATATATTTGTCCAGGTCTTCCCCGAATAAGCGTTCACCATGAAATGGGAAGCTGACCAGCAATTTTTTACAGGGAGCTTCAGCAGACCAGTTTTTGAGCCACAGAAGCCTGCGCATATCTACTACAGACAGAGTAAGGCGGGAGGCCTGATGGATTGAATCCTTTATAGCGTCAACCGCAAAGCATAAGGCTCTAGGTAGATCAGCTAGGGCAAGAGCCTGCTGATCTGGCAAGTCCCTTAAGACCTGTTTCAACTGATCCTTCACTGCTTGGCAGACCCCAATAGCTGCCACTGCTGGTTGTGTCACCAAGCTTGCTGTAGCAAAAGCAGATTTTAATAAGGACTCTAATTTTTTATCTATTGGGTCCTTGAACATTTGGACATTATCCACTGGACATGTCAGTGATTTATTCACACAAGAGATGGCTGCGTCCACTGTAGGGACCCTCCATTTTTTGATGAACTTATCCTCCATGGGATAGACCACCTGAAATCTCTTGGGAGGAGTAAATATTTTATCAGGATGCTCCCAATCCTGGTAAATGAGCCCTTCCAGTAAAGGATGGGTCGGAAAGGAACAAACAGTCTGGGGAGCTTTTAGCGACCCCAACGAGGAGACAGAAGTGGATTATGGCTCCGCAAGGGGCATTTTAAATGCTGATCGGACCATGTTAGTCAGGGACTGAAGCCATAATCTTTCAGCATGTGATGCTGAGAATGGCTCTTCCACTGTTGATTCCTCTACAACAGAATCAACCTCATCCTGATCCCCTTCAGGTAGGTCGATCCCTGTATGGGACTGTTGCTCTGCTAACAGGTACTCTGAGGGAGGAGACGGAGATCGAGCGCTTTTTCCCTGTGACAGGGAAGCAGCGATCAATGTTGACAATCTCTCTTCCAGCCCTCCCAGAGCTGAGGAAAAAACCTCCTCTGTTACATACACAGGAGCAGGTGAACTGAGGACAGCCACAGTACCAGGTACTCCTGAGGGTGCTCTACGGTCACTAACCTCTGATTCTTCAGGGGAGATTGGTGCAGCCGAAGCATGCCCAAGATCCTCAGAGCCCGATGGAGACCCCCTATGCTTCCTGGGATTTTTAGTCCCGGAGTTTTTAGACGGCATATTCCTAAGCCCAAAGCTGAGGTATTCCAGCCGAAATACACCACTTACTGACAATAGTCTAGCACAATTGCTGCTATAAAAACAGTTGGTGTCTACTAATGTGCCTTTCTATGGGGATGCCTGCATCAACCGCTTGCTGTATGCCTTTTTTAAATGTTGCCAGCTCTGTCTCTGCACTCCATAGCCAGCTCACAACACATAATTGTGCTTTTTAACATGCTGGGACGCCCGCACATGCGCAGAAGCGCTGCGGCGCGCACAGAGCGTCATCCCCCAAGCTCCGCCCCCTTTCCCAGCTCACCTCTATATATAGAGGCGCGCACGCGCGCGGGCACGTGCGCCTTCGGCGCTCTTTTTTGAAAAAGGAAACTAGGGACAAGAGACAGGGCCCTTTTGCCGCAGGCCGGGGGATGGACGAGCATTGCAACATGGCAGAGGAAGCAGTTTCCCACAAGAGAACTCACCATCTGCCTGGACTTGCTCTGATGAAAAGAAACTAGTCCACATGACAAGAAACGTTCCACAGCGGCCTCTAGTGGATTAACACAGGTACCGCAGTCTATATTTTTTTTTATTTTTTTTTCTTGACCACTATTAAAAATATTACATTTTTTAGTAGTTACAGGCATGCATAAATATTTAGCGGGAATACCGTTGGGTAACAGGCAGAAAGACATATTAGGCTTGGGGGTCCCCTCAATAGAACCAAGTTCCTGAGGGGCCCCCACTTACCTTTTCCCCGCCGCAGGACTTTGTTTGGTCCACAGAAGCCCAAACTTCACCTATCACGGCAGGCATTGTAATTAAACCTTCAGGGACCGGGTTCCCAAGGATTCCACTCCCCTGGACCTGTATAGCACCCTGCACAGAAAACATCTTGGTCGTGGGTATGACCAGAGCTCTGGATCCCAGGGTCCAGCTCTCCTAAGAGAAGCATTACAGGCAAAACCTTGCTCTTCTCTGCAAGGCCCGGGTACCGACCGTTTAGCTATGAAGCTTTTTTGGTCGGATCCGGAATAGCTTACTGAGGCCCAAAAGAACCTGTACGCAAGCTCAGTGAAAAACACATGTTTCTTCTTGGCCAACACCTTAGACACTGGCAAAAAACTGAGGTGCTCCCGGATGGGAGGGGCTTATATAGGGGAGGGTACTTCCGGTTTGGAAGTTGCCAGTGCCAGCACCTGAAGGTAAACTATATAACCCACATAGTAATGACTATGCCGCTCTGTGTCCCGTGATGTACGAGAAAGAAAAGGCATTACTTCAAACAAGCAGAACCAATTCATCACCAACAATGATAGAACGATATGACTGTATGCAGACAGGGTATGTTCACTTTCCCCAATATGCAACAGTTCACCCCTGTTACAATCATGCCAGATCATTAGTCAGATTAACTACTCCCTGTCATAAGTATCAAAACAGGAGTGACAGAAAAGATATATCCATTTGTTACAACGGTTATATATGCCTTGGTGGGTTTCCTCCTAGGTTCTGAGCACTTATGGCTGACGGGAACACCAATATCTATGGACGATAGAGTTTAAAAACAGGATAACAGCTCTACATATATGAACCAGCACAACGGTCCAATGCAGTTACTAGACCTCTGCTCCTGTTTATAAAACAACAACAACTAATTAACCTGAATAATATGAAAGTTCCTAATTATGTTATGGTCTCTCTCAGCTGGCATTTTTGCCTTGAGGAGAGGACATAAAAGGTAAACAGTGTCTCTTACTATCTACCTACTGGCATTAAATTATAATAACAGTCCACTGTAGACTATAAGGTTCAGTACATGACACTTGAAAATGAGGACATTTATTTTCGTTCATGTGACTGTTCCTAAATCTTTTGCCAATCAGCTCAATATTACAGTCACTTATTAAAAAAAAAAAGTAGGATTGTCATCCTGGTGTTAGCTTTGGGATTCCAGCCCTCCATGATATAAGATACACCTCAACAACACTCTATCTATGCTTAATATGCATTAGAAAAATAATGAAAGTTAGCTCAACCTCCCTTAATATGACCTGAATAAAGACTGCTTTTTTATGTCCTTATTTTATACTTGGATAGAAAGCTAAATGTGTTGACGTGGGACATACAAGTGTCCTGGTGGTTTCAGACAGTGAATTACAATATTTATATGCAATGTTAATTGCGTCATAGATCACTACAAATATGAAACAAAACCGTTCTCACTTTGGCTTTTTCTTTACAACCTCCCCTGTGCTCTTGTGTAGGACACTGACCAGCTTCCTGATAGTGGCAGGCTCACTTACAGTTTGGTAGTGGATGATTACCTGGAATTAAGAAATATAAGCAAAGCATAAAGCATAACACAATAAAAGGGGGGGGGGGGGGAAACATCCGTTCTATCTTCATACCCAGTGGGATGTGGTATACTAAAAGTTGAAGTAATCTGACATTGAAACAGACATTCTGTGGGAAACATCAGGGTGAATGGTTATACCCAAAGCTGCCCACTGTAAACTGATTGAGAAACGGTTTTGATATTGAAATTTAGTATATAAAACAGGGATTTGTCAAATCAATTTAAACATAAAAAACTCAGTAAGTATAAGTGTTCCTTTAGTAATAGGGTTATACACCAAACAGGAATAAAAAAAATACAATTGTATGGATCCTGGGAGTGTTGTGAAAAATGTGCCTATACCCTATTAGATGAGGGGAGGTGCTTCCAAAATATACATGCCAAAAAAAACACCAAAGGAAAAAACGCACCTACAAAGGCAATCGATTTCAATACAAATTGTGTTTATTGGACAAACATGTGAAAAGCAACCATGGCAAAGATGGGAAACCCCTTCGCCACATATACCCCTCCCCCTGGCCCCTCACCCCACTCTGATCTCCCCAGATCCTGGCCCCCAAAATCACTGCCACCCCTCCATCTCCCACTCCAGTGAATATGCCTCCCCTTCTGATAGTGAAAGGTCCATTTGTTTCAGTTATTTGTGTGAAGTAATCTGTAGACTGAATGGCTGTAAAGAAAGCAAGTCTGCCTGCATATTCATCTGGTTCGGCCATTTGCAAGTGAACCCGTGTCCAACCCACTCAAACCAATGTCAATGTGAACCACCGACAAATGGGATTTGGAAACAGACTACAAGGGGCTGAAGCGGTATATACCAATGGAGGTATTGGCAGGACTAGACTTGTTGATTGGGGTGATGAGCGTGTATCGCAATGAACAATAGTAATGTTATCATCCAAAGTGTACATACATGGGTTGGTGTCCTCTCATAGTATAGAGATCTGTCATACCATGCTGTGTAGTTCATAAGTATAGTTTTCATACATGCTTCCATTGACTCCCTTTTGGTCAAGCCTGCTGAACACTGATGTCAGATAACACTCAGAAGCTGATTGACCTTCACAAGGAGATGGTGCTAATGAGAGAGCTATAACCAACCATCGGCATGTGTATGGCCTTCCCAATAGTATGTACACATGGATTTGTTGGAAATGAAAGACAACAGATTGACATGTATGAATAGAGTTGCAAACCAGATGTATCAACATGCCATGTCATATCATGCCGATTGGTGATTCCCTTGATATATTTATCATATCCACCACCATTAACACCCTTGTGGTTCCAGCCTGCTAGGCACTGATGTCAGATAAAAAAACAGCAGCAGATTGACCATCACAGGGAGATGGTGCTAATAAGAAATTTATAACCAACGACCTGCATGTGTATAGACTTCCCAGTAGTGTGCACACGTGGATTGTTGGAAATGAAAACAAAAGATTGACTACAGAGTTGCAATCAAAATTCATCAGCATACTATGCTAGCCTGCAATTCCCCAAAAAACTTGCATCTCTTAATGTGCTTGTCCTCCTTCCAGTTTGATCCAGCCTGTTATGCAGCGTCTGCTTGTGCTGTGTGAGCACTTGCTTTTTACATGCATGTCCAATAAATACATTTTTGTATTGAAATCGATAGCCTTTGTAGGTGCGGTTTACCTTTGGTGTTTTTTTGGCTTTTATACCAAACCAGACCTCAGAAGGTATATTGTGGCATCTGGCACAAAGCCATCAGTAGCAGATCCCTTAAGCCATCGCTGACTTGCTTTCTTCCCATAGTGCATCCTGGTGCCATGTCTTGCCCAGGTAGGTGATGCACACATTCACATGTAAAAGAAAACGTGATTCATCAGACTAGGCCACCTTCTTCCATTGCTCCATGGTCCAGTATTGATGCGCACATGCCCATTGTAGGCTCTTTTGGCTGTAGAAATGGATCAGCCTGTGCTCCTTGACTGGTCTGCGACTATGCAGCCCTATATGCAACAAACTGAGAGGCATTGTGTTTTCTGTCACTCTTCTATTGAAACCAGCATTAACTTTTCCAGCAATTCGAGCTACAGTAGCTCTTCTAATGGATCTGACTACACAATCCAGCCATTACTACCCATATTCATTAATGACAGCCTTGGCCACGCAAGACATTGTCGCCGGTTTTCCTTCCTTGGACCACTTTTAGTTGGTGCTGACCACTGCAGACCAGGACCCTCCCACAAGAGCAACAGTTCTGTGGTTGCTCTGACCCAGTTGTCTATCCATTACACTTTGGCTCTTGTCAGAATCGCTCAAGTCCTCATGCTTGATTGTGGTTTCTGCTTTCAAAACATCAACTTCAGAGACAACATGTTTACTTGCTGCCTAATAAATCCCACCAACTTTTAGATGCCTTTGTAATGAGAAAATCAATGTTATTTACTTTACCTATCAGTGGTCATAATATTATGGCTGACCAGTGTATTTGTAGAGCCAATGATAGAGGTTTAATAACACATGGATGAATAAAACCTGGTAGTTACCAACGGAAATTCATAAAGTCCCTGTGTGTTGGAAGCTTGCTCTCTACAGTAATGCTCTAGAGTCTAGTCTAAACTTTTTTGTCTTTGGCCAAATCCTCTGACAGATTATTATTGAACTGCCTTACCTGGAAAGATAGACAGCAATAAAAATCTAATTTCTCCTCGCTATATTCTGACATAAAAACCTAAAGGCTGACATTCCAGTTTTTGTGTACTTTACACCTGCAAATTTATGGTGTAAAAAATACACAGACACAAGTCAAAAAAGAAAAAAAAGTCAATTGTGGTGCAGAAGTGGTGGTATGTATTAAAATGTGTGAATCTCCAATCGTCTGTATTCACAAGATCTTTATTGACTTTAGGGCTAATCTCACTATCCCAGTTCCAGTCCCTAGACAATCTTATAAGATCTTAAAGAGGATCTTCGCCCTAGAAAGAAAAAATGTAAAACTTGGCAACTACAAATCCTGTAGCTGCTGACTTTTAATAAAAAGGACACCTACCTGTCCAGGGATCCAGGGCTGTCCTCACCCAGGCCAGTTCTTCGCCAGCCATCAGGTTTCCGGTGCCAGCAGGTGTACTGTGGGAAGCCAGCTGGGTCTCCTTGTGGCTTCACAGTGCACATGTGCGAGCCGCACTGTGCTTTGTGAATGGTCCTTGAGCCTTCTGGGACCTGTGATGTGTCCCAGAAGGCTGCAGGGAAAGTGAGGGGGCCGAATTTCTAAATGGATTGCTTAGGCGAGTGGAGTGGAAGTGGAAGCAGGTACCAATCATATTTAGGCACCTGCTCTCCAAAAGACATTTATGTGCCAAATGTGCTGGGGGGAGGAGGTCATAAAGCAGAACTTTCCCTTTAGGGTGAAGTTCCACTTTAATATAACCATACAAATCAAATGCTTCCTTTAATTTGCATATTTTATGCAATGGAAAATGCTACCTTGGAAGGGCCATTGTAAGTACCTTGTTGATTTCATTTTGTGATAGAGTCAAGCCATTCAAAATGCAAAAGTAGATCCTACTCTGTACAAGATAGGTACACAACAAAGTGACTACATACACTGCGGAGCCAATTTGGGTTGAAGTCAATTGAAGCACTAAAAACTAAAACAACCTAAAAACAACCCTCTGCGTGTGAAAGCACTGTTTTTGGTTTACACATGGCGCTAACATTTCCTGAGATGTAGAAAAGTTAAAAATTCAAACACTAGTGCAGGCAGTTTAGTTCTAGAAAAATAACTGAAACCCAGCATCCCTTGTTTTCCTAGATATACCAATGTCCACTTTTGCCACTGGATGGTGCTGTCTGAGCATAGAGCAAGCATATGCTGAAGCATCATTTGCAAAACAAAAAACCACACGCACCCTCGAATTTCTGCAATACTGGAATTCACATGCCCCCCTTCCTTCATGTTACTCAGACAACAGCCATGACTCATAACTATTCTTTTTACTGGGTTTTATAGCCATAGCTATTATAGGCAGTATACTGTATATAGCTATTTTTTTTTAATCAGGAGACATTTTATTGCAATTTTACAATTTTCACAGTTTGTTAGATTCAAACTTAAACATTCAGCTATAGCTATTTTTGGTTAAGTCTGGTGTTTCTCCTAAAGGTGTGTTGGAGGACACACTCATAAAAAAGCACACTTGAGTAATCAACCTCAGGACACCAGTGCTGCATCTGAAAAAAGTCAACTAGTTGGCAGATTTGTGCTACTAACAGCAAGTGCAGCAATTGAGCAAGAGAAAAGCATACTTACAGGGAAACCTTGGGTTATAGGGACATCAAAGTTAAAGATCAGAACTCTGGCTCGGAAACGGGTACAGGCTTTAATAGGTTCATTTTGACTGCAAAACACACATCCTACACTATAGACAAATAAAGAGAATGATTTAGTATTGGTGGATTGTATTGTTATAGTACTTCGTGCAGTTATAAGTAATGTCAAAGCAGGAACAAAGATCTACGTCTGTTATAGGACATTAACTACTTCTGTCCAATTCTGACATTGCTTGCATGTTTGTATCAGCATTTGTTTCGCAAAAAAATTACTTACAACCCCCAAAGAGGCCACGGAGAATAAAATGTTGGTTTTGCAATTTTTTTTTACATCACACGATATTTGCACAGACATTTTTAAAATGCAAATTGTTTAGGAAGGATACAATTTAATTAATTTTAGCGCACACAAACACTATATAATATTGCATTTATTGGTGAAATATAAAAGATGATGTAGCATTGAGTAAATACTGTGGATACCTTAAATATTCTCTCTTTATTATTATAAGCAGGTATAGACCTATACACATGATAAAAGTCATTCCTATATCTAAGTTCTATACATTTATTCCCCCTATCCACAAGCCCTCCCCCAACAACAGCAAAAAAAAAAGGGTTCTCCTCTCCTCCGCCCCCTACCCAATTCCCTACACCTCCATCTAATTCCTCCATCCTCCGATTCCCTAAACTCTGTCCATTTTCCCCATATACTCCGATAGATTTTCAGTGAGTCCTCTACTGTATGAATAGTTTCTTCTATGGCTCTTACCGTTTCAACCCTTACTACCCACTTCATTCATACTCAGAACTTCTTAAGTCCCCCATAGACTCGGGATCAGACTTTTAGCTGCATTTAAAAGGAATGGGACTAAAGTATTCTTATATTGAGGGACCGTTTTCCTCGTATTGTGAAATAAACATTCCCAAGGGCCCTTCTGAATCCATTTTCCCGTGATTTGGTGAGTTGCTGCTAGAAGAATTCTCTCCCAGAAAGGTTGAATCTTTGTGCATTCCCACCACAGATGCGCAAAGGTCCCCGGGGCGTCACAACCCCTCCAACAGCTTTGGGGTCCCTCTGCTCCGAGCCCTCTGGGGGTCACATACCATCTTGCCAGGAGTTTGTAGAACATTTCCACTGTCTTTATATCCCCTGAAGAAAAACAGGCAATCTTTAAGATTTTCCTTCTATGTTCCTCATCCCTGAGAGGGCCTATCTCCTCTTCCCATTTTCCTAAATATGGAGGGAATTGTAATTCTGTTTCCTTAACTGCTTCAGCCCCGGACCATTTTGAGGGTCAAAGACCAGGCCACTTTTTGCGATTCGGCACTGCGTCGCTTTAACTGACAATTGTCGTGCGACGTGGCTCCCAAACAAAATTGACGTCCTTGTTTTCCACAAATAGAGCTTTCTTTTGGTGGTATTTGATCACCTCTGCGTTTTTTTTTTGCGCTATAAACAAAAAAAAAAAGAGCGACAATTTTGAAAATAATTCTATATTTTTTGCTATAATAAATATCCCCAAAAAATATATAAAAAAAACATTTTTTTCCTCAGTTTAGGCCGATACGTATTCTTCTACATATTTTTGGTAAAAAATAAATAAATCGCAATAAGCGTTTGATTGGTTTGCGCAAAAGTTATAGCTTCTACAAAATAGGGGACTGTTTTATGGCATTTTTATTAATATTTTTTTTTTTTTACTAGTTATGGTGGCGATCAGCGATTTTTATCGTGACTGCGACATTATGGCGGACACATCGGACACTTTTGACACCATTTTGGGACCAATAAAATATAAATATGCACGGATTACTGTAAAAATGACACTGGCAGTGAAGGGGTTAACCACTAGGTGGCGCTGCAGGAGTTAAGTCAGTACTAGGGAGTGATTTTTACTGTTAGGGGGCGTGGCTACACATGACACTTCACTGATGACTGTTTCCAATCACGGGGAACGGTCATCAGTGACAGTGTCACTAGGGAGAATAGGGGAATGTCTTGTTTACAAAGGCATTCCCCTGTTCTGCCCTTGTCGACCGCAATCCTGGGCCGTCCGGGAACATAGAGTTTCCGGGACCTACGGCCGCACTCGCGAGGCACACGGCGCGCGTGCACGCTGGGTGGCAAATTTAAAGGAACGTACCTGTACGTCCATGTGCCTGCCCATGCCATTTTGTCGATGTACATCGGCGTGTGGCGGTCAGCAAGTTGTTAATTAAAATTCTATACATTTTTGATATACTTCGATTTAAACTAAGGGGGGGGGGGGGAGCAGAATAATTTCTCTATTATCCTTTTCCCCATAGTGTTTGTGGCAGTGATTTCGCAAAATGCTTGTTTAGTGGCTTGTTTCCCCATTTATGTGTAATTTCCGCATAAGTGCATATCCGGTTACCTTCCATCACATCTTGTAATAGTATTTCCTCTTTTTTTGCCCATCTAGTGAAATATATATATTCCTCCTTCCCTGGCTTAAAATAATTTGTGCCCAGTATAGATATTAATGGTAAATTATAGTCCCAATGATACAATCTCCCCTCGACCATCCCAAATCTTAAAAACAATTCTAGTAAGTGGGTTTGTGCTAGTGGCTAAATCCTGGTGCTGCCGTGGTATCCAGACCATCTTTCCTAATACGACCTTACTTTGTGATATCTCCATACATACCCAACTTCTCCCTTCCTTATTATGAATCCACTCTACCATCCGGGAGACAGAGATCGCCTGATAGTATTTCTCAATGTCCGGTGCTGCTAGTCCCCCTGACCTTTTTGCTTTCACCAGTGTTGCATAAGCAATCTTGGGAATACTGTGGATACCCAACATGTCATGGGTTAAAATTGCACTTGCCCGTGGAATGGCTATAAACTACGGTACATTAAATTATCCATAGGTAACACTTTAAAAGCCTTTACAGGCTGACTACTAGCTTAAAGTTAAACAGGAGGTCTTATCTGATGCTAGAATTCTTGATCTCACTCCGACGTTCATTGTGAAACCGCACATATATGTGCAGGACCTACCTATGTGTTCACATATGAACGTGAGCACGGGGGTGCTTTAAAAAAAAAACAGGAAAGCCTT
Source organism: Rana muscosa (assembly GCA_029206835.1). Lineage (NCBI taxonomy): Eukaryota > Metazoa > Chordata > Amphibia > Anura > Ranidae > Rana > Rana muscosa. Next base: position 847,506,350 of record CM055121.1, read on the forward strand.
GGGATAGTATGGGCTGTGACAGGTCCTCTTTATGGAGAGATCTGAGCGATATGGGGGTCTGATCAGCTGTTTTTCTAGCCGGTAAACAAAAACGGACATTTTGCAGTTTCATACACCAGGGAGACGTCTCCATAATCAACCGGCACGACCACAGACAGTGGCCTTGCACTCTCCGGTGGAATGGGAGAGCTCCGACAACAGCGGTGCTCAAGAGCTGGGGGGTGTCGTGATCCCTTACGCTGCTTGTAAAAGTGATTGTGCAGCCGTTTGGCCGCTCTGATCCCTTTTTAAGAAAGTCCATCACCAGATCTAAAGAATGGTATCTGGAGCATCCTCCAAGTACCATTCTTTAGATCTGGTGATGGTCTTTCTTAAAAAAAGGATCAGAGCGGCTAAACAGCTGCACAATCACTTTTACAAGCAGATAATGACTGTAGCTGCAGCCATTACCCAGATATCATCAACAATTTCCGAGGACACACACACACACACACATTATATATATATATTGAGAAGTGATTAAAGTCTAACGATAAAACAACATGATCAAAGTAAAATCTATGCATGGTAGCAGTTTTGTAGGCATGTTGTACAAAAGCTGACCATACACTATACAATCTACTTTAGATCTACCCTCAATCATGTAATGCAAGGGCCTAATAGATTAGATACAGATTTAATTGATTGTTTAGGGTTGTCCATATTTTACATAATTTTGGTATATCTAAAGGAGATTGTACAAAGAAAGTACAAATCAGATTCGATGGTTTATGGCCAGCCTTATTCAAAAAATAAATGGTGTTCTCGCACTAAAAGCGAAACATACAAAATCCAATCTCTAAAGTGCAACAGTCACCTAAATGCTAAAAATGGTGAAATCAATCCGTGCATGAAATGGTGATCAATACAAATGCAGTGCAACAGAAACAGATCTAAATAAAAATCAATAAATATGTGCAAATAATGCAATAAGTGCAAACAAATGCGACAACTGCAAAATGCAGTATTGCAACGGCGTGCAAAACTGTACAATAAAGTTCTAAATAAAGTGCAAATGAATGCCAAAGAAAAGTGCATATGAATCCTGATGGCTCTAGATAGAAGTCTCTTATTGCAATAAAGTAATTAATAGGCCACGGATGATAAATCATGTAAAAACGGTGTCAAGTCTTGTTCCAATAAGAATGACGGTGACAATAGAGTATCCCAAAACTGTCTCACAGAACTCTCACCTCTATATAGATAAAAGAAGGCATCATCTGTAATCTCCTCCTTCCTATGTGGAGTCTTCACTGCTGGATGTCCCGACTGTTCTCCTCCAATGTTTCCTCGCAAAGTAACCTTGCTTCAGGTTACTTTGAACCGGAAGTACCAGGAGGAATAGCAAGACGGCGTGTTAGCACGCCGCGGTCCGTTCTATACATTTTTTACCTATATTGTGATGTACGAGCATTACCTTTTTAATTAATAAACTAGTCTACTATTACCCACTACACCATTGGAGGCTTTCTTTTTCTCTCCCCACACTCCCGGTTTGGTGCTATTGCTGGAGTGATCCCCTCTAGGTGAGTTGTTATCCATGTGATGAATGGAAACATTGGAGGAAAACAGTTGGGACATCCAGCAGTGAAGACTCCACATAGGAAGGAGGAGATAGAGGTGAGAGTTCTGTGAGACAGTTTGGAACAAGACTTGACACAGTTTTTACATCATTTCTCATCCATGGTCTTTTAATGACTTTACTGCAATAAGAGACTTCTATCTAGAGCCATCATTTTGCCTATCAGGATTCATTTGCACTTTATTTAGCACTTTATTGTACAGTTATGCACGCCCTTGCAATACTGCATTTCGCAGTTGTCGCATTTGTTTGCACTTATTGCATTATTTGCACATATTTATTGATTTTTATTTAGATCTGTTTCTGTTGCACTGCATTTGTATTGATCACCATTTCATGCACGGATTGATTTCACCATTTTTAGCATTTAGGTGACTGTTGCACTTTAGAGATTGGATTGTGTATGTTTCGCTTTTAGCGCGAGAACACCATTTATTTATTGATTACTACTGTGTAAGGTGAACACTACTAGTTTTTGCAGCTTTTTGCACATTCCTTTTGATCCTCATTCGTAGCGCGAAAGACTCACACTTCACAGGCTTGTTCAAAGCCTCAATGGGACATGTGTCTAGCTCCCAACTTCCTGTTTCACAAGACCTTTACAAAGCCGGCAATACATGAATGGAAGTTTGGTTGGTTCAGCAGGGGCCAGGCCAAATTTCGATCCATGTTTGGGCTAGCTGGTTGTAGACAAGTTGATCTCTCGATTGGCTTGTGTACAACAAGCCTGTCTAGTATTTCTTGAACGGTTCCGCTTGCTATAGCCAGAAACACTGATCATTGTATGGAGTCATCCCCGCAAACAGAATACAATTGTTCAGCGGGAAAGATTTCCCCATCCACATTGAATGTGTAGAGGGGGGAATCAGCTCATTTCTTTTTTTTTTTGTTCATTCAACCAACTAGTTGAAAAAATAAATGAATCACGTATGGCCCTGCCTTACTTATTGCCTTCTCAGGGGCTGAAATAGATTTATAAAGAGAGTTGTTGTGTAACTGCAGACAGCACAGAAAGGTTAGGGGCCACATGAGAAACTGGGACTGTTGTGGAGGGCCGAATTTAATTCTGCTCAATATGAATTTTGAACCTGTATGGCCCATAAGTATATAAACGTATAGAAAACACCTGGTGCTAGATTAATAGGTACAACTGCTCATGAAATAGGTCTCTTTCAGATGGGCAGTTGAGAGGGGGGGCAAAAACAGGATGGCCCAGCCCGTGTTTTTTAATTGTTGCAGAAAATTCTTCTAATGGAAGGACGAGTTTGACGTGCCCGATGAGCTAACTGAATGAACAGAAATAGGCAGGAGTCAGAATGGGGACCAACCATCAAAGGAGAGGTATTAGGGCCCTCAATCTATGTACTACCACCTCCAAAAAGGGGCTAGAGGCTGAGCTAGTAAGCCCATCTAACACCTTATCCCTAAACTTGCAATTAGCAATGTGTGGATACTCATGGCCTCTGCAGTAGTGTAAAAGGAGGGGGAATGTCCCTGTGCAACCTGCTGTAAAGCAGAAGAATAAACTGCTATCAATGAACCCTTAGAGTAGGAAAGCAGGAAACATTGTCTGGCTGATGTCTCGAGTCCAAAGAGAGGAGGTAAAGGGTGCAAGTGCAATGACCATGTCAGTCTCCTTCACGCAGGCATACACCACTAGAAGGAAGGGGGCGTGAGGGTGCAAAAGCACCACATTGGGAATGCTCCAAATTTAAAAAAGGCATCACTACTACCATTAATTCTAGCCATCTGGAGTAATTGCTGCACCACCAAAAGGATGGTTAGCAATCACCATACCCCTAAAGCGAGACTGAAACGGGTACTCTGGGATAATTGTTTCAAGGGATTCCATCCTGTGCTCACCATTCAGTAGCAAGAATTATGGGAGATTAACCCTTTGATGGCTTAGCCCTCCATGTTGGGTTCATCCCTGCAGAGGTCTTTAGAGGCTGTGCTTTGCACCAGGCAGATCATGGCTCTGAAACTCAAAAAAAAACCTGCAGCTAATGCCATACACTGTACTGTGTGCCAAGGGGAGTACCCACAGCAGTAGAACAGTGCTCTTCCACCAAGTGGGGTTTGGGTATGAAATTCAAAGTCTCTGCTGAAGAGTCCACAGATCAGGAACATGCAGGAAATCCACAGTGGCTATGGTACCATGGGTGATGAAAGACTCATCTTGGAATAGAATCCAAAGAGAGAAGAACCTTCATAGAAGATAAACTTCACTTAGTAGATACAAGAGCTCCGTCACCTAAGGACACTAGCAAAAAAAACCCCCACAAGTTTAGCTGGGAGTGGAGAGAGAGTTATATACAGTAGGGGAATGTCGCTGCAGCCTTTTTTTGCCATGTCCAATTTAAGAGTCATAATGAATTAAAGAAACCTGTGTCCTATACTGTACTATCAGGAAAATACATTTTAAGAGAAATTAAGAGGGAGGGATGTTTTTGGTGAAATGCTATCTTTTAGAGCTTTCTAATTAAAATTATTTGATAGCTAGCTTCTGCTGAAAATGCTTCACAAATCCTTTAATAAAATGATTTATCAGTTACAATGGGTGGAGTCACTGCCCCGGCCAACCCAAATGTGAAACAACCCTTGGAATCTGTATTGTTTTAACTTTTATTTTCTAGTCACCAATCAAATAAGAGAGAGATCTGCATGTAAAGACATGTTTGCTTCATTATAAATAAGTAGGGCAGGGCATTTTGTGTCCCACTGAGCCTTTGAAAATGTGTGATATACATGTGAACTGACCATGTTGGCTTTTCCTCAACCTTCAACTTTTTTTGTCCTGTGATATCATATTACTACTTCCCAATATAAAAACTAGTTGTTGCAGACTGCTGTGCACACCTCAAAAGTCTTCTGGTTCTATAATTTATTACAGACAAGGGAGTGCTAAAGTGCCAGGAATTTAGCTGTGGATAATTTATACATTATTTCTTTAAAGTGGTTGTAAACCCTCTGATACTACTTGCACCTACAGGTAAGCCTACACGGTTAAGGAGATATTTGCAGAAAATCGGGCGCCATAGACAACGGCGCAGGCGCACTGAGCATGTCGGGTCTTGAATGGGATAGTGCTGGAACCGCACGCATGCGCGGGGAATAGTGCCGGTTCCGCGCGCATGCGCGGGAGTGCGTCATCGCCGCTCCGGCCAGTCACAGCGCCGGAGCGACAAAACCCGGAAGTCACTCCGGGTATCATGGCGGCGGCGGAGGAAAGGAACGAGGGTCGCCGCGGGGGCTTCGATCTCAGGTAAGTAATACATAATGAGCTAGTATGCTATGCATACTAGCTCATTATGCCTTTGTCTTGCAGGGTGATTTTTTTTTTTTTTTTTTTTTGAGAGGGTTTACTTCCTCTTTAAAGACGAATTTCACACCTTTTGAGAAAAAATAAAATAAATACAGATTTAAAAAATGTACATTTATAATTTTATTACACTGCAGCCTGCAAGGCATTGCCAGGTTGTAATGCCAGGCTCCTGCAGACTCTTAAGTACAGTTGTCTATCAGTACCTGCATATGGGCAGACAGCTACCGAAGTGCAGGAAGAGTTGATGAACTATGAGGGTGCTCATTAGCGCTCTCGTAGTGGACTGAGAACTACAGGCCGTCTGCCGCGTTGGAAGGGACTTGTAGTTCATTCATTCACAGAGCTCTGTAAATGAATGATGCGGTTGTCTGGGTGGAGCCTCACACAGCCGTGCTGTTTTTTAAGTGAGATAGTGGGTATAGGGAGAGGATCCCCCGCCTGTTTGGGGGGGGGGGGGGCATTGGGGGACTGCTCCAAAGTAACATGTTGCACCCAAATACAGGTGTAACATGCCAAAACTACGTTTTTGAAAAAATGCATGGTTATGGCACCTTCATGGTAGTCTTTTAGGATCCTTGGTCTATGTTGAAACCAGAAATAAATGATGCCATGCTTGCCAGCCTAAAGCCAGCACTTACATTGTGGTTGCTTTTTTTCAATTAAAGAGTAAACCATTAGAAGGGTTCATTGTTTGCCTGTTATGCACATTCCCTATGAATTATAAGTGCCCACAGGCTGAGAATGTGGTTCCAGGTTGTTCCTGTCACGTGACACCATTCATAGTGTGGAACAAAGAATCAATTTAATCTTTTTAAAGCAACCAATTAATCCAACATCTATTTTTCATCAAAGTGTATCGGCTATGATTCCTGGTACAAATGCGATATATCTTACCAATGCCGAAAGCCCCACTATCAGATGAAACAGTTGATGTTTGGCCAGCTTAGAGCTACAATCTACATGCCAATTTTCTCTTGGTGGGCAGAACAAATGGATAGTTAGATCTTATATCTTTTTTTAAAGTCTTCAAACACCTATGCAAATGTATAACCCACTCAAGCAAGACACAAGATGTAGTAGTGAAAATGTTGCACAGTACTGACAAGGCTGCAAAATGCTCACAGCAATTTCTGATGACTGAGCACCTATTGTATTGTGCTAAAAAAAGGCAGAACACCCTGTGTTCCTGTTCGCTGGAGGTTCAGTTTCAGTCAAAGTTTCATTAATTGACAAATTTCAAGTAACAGTCAAATCTGTCCAAAAATAAAACCACATGGCTGGCAGAGGCTACACCCGTTTCACCATCTCCTGAAACTGAAGATGAGTCAAATATAAGCTTACTTGATTTTGATGATATCCACGCCGGTCAAAGTGAGACTAACTTGATCTCCCGCCGCGGCCCAATCGACTGCTTCATCATGTAATGTAATTCCTGGAAATGAGTAAGATCAGAACCTCACTAATGGATGCTAAACATAATCTTTCCTCCAAGTTAACGGTGCTATTATATTTTCATGAGTCATCTTATTTCAGTTATATGCCAAATAAAAAAAAACATGACGCTGGTAACGCATTTCCTGGAACACAAATCGTTAAAGCAAAGTGTAGCATTTAAACATTTAAAAGACAGGGATTAAAGTATACCAAAAAAAAAAAACAACAACATTGGTAAAAAGAAAAAGCTTTACATTCACAAAATATTTGACCTGTCATGCCCACACGCAGTCATAAATGCACATTAATGAGTTATTGCTTGCTGTAAGGTGCCAACGGTTTCATTTCAAACACTATTAATGAACAGGTTTATTTAGCAAATGAACCCAAAGATAAATGCATTATAGACAATTTCTAGGAAAGCGGAAAAGCAAACAATAGATGCGCCATCAACACCTGTTCCTACATGGACAAGCAACTGCAATGGGTATTAAGACATGCATGCCACAAAGCATGAAATCAAGCGAACATATATGATTGTACTGGCTGGATTAATTTTGTTTAATTAAGCTCATAGCTCCTTGTTATTTCCGAGCGTAGCTTATGCATTGACAAAGGTCAGGGGCTCAGCTACAAGTCCCTTTAAATAATAGGCATGTTACTTAGTTTTGGGTACAGTAGGCTTACACTGCATTGGACATGACCTTTAACAATAACCTTTTAAATGGAGAAATAGGGCCAAAGTTAATTTGGCCCAACTTTTCCTGGGGATCAACCCGTTTTAAAGTTGGCTTTGGTTTTAAAAAAATAAAACATGTTATACTTGCCTTCACTGTGCAGTTTGTTTTGCACAGAGTGGCCCCGATCCTGGTCTTCTGGGGTCCCTCGGCGGCTGTCTCGGCTTCTCCCCGCAAGCGCTAACCCCCTTCATGGGAAACTCTCTCCCAAGCTTGCGGGCACGCTCCCGTGATCCAGCCGGCGGCTATAGCCGCCGACTGTATCACTCGGCCCGCCCCCCGGCGCGCCTCGTCATTGGATGTGATTGACAGCAGCGCAAGCCAATGGCTGCGCTGCTATCAGTCTCCAATGACGAGCTGCCTCAAGCAGGGGGAAACCATTGCTGGAACGAGTGCACGGAGTTTCGTGGCTCAGGTAAGTAAAACGGGGGGGCTGGGGGGCCGAGAGTGCAAGGTGTTTTTTCACCTTAATGCATAGGATGCATTAAGGTGAAAAAAACACAAATCTTTACAACCCCTTTAAAGCTCGCTGATGGCTAATGTCACTCAGCTGGTCCAGGCTCTGGAGAGATCCCGGCTTTAATGTCAGGATCCACCCAGATGCCTGACTGGCAGCTTGTTTAGCCTCCAAGCGTGACGCAGAGAGCCTGAACCAGCAGCTCCCGCCCCCTCCACAGCCCATGTGCTGGAGGGGCAGAGCAGAGATCAGTGACTGACAGTCATCGGCTCTCTGCTCACTGAAGACCAAAGATTGAGCAATCTGTGGTCTTCAATCACTCAAGTTCTCCGTGCAGAGGCGGCGGGGGACAGATGAAGCATTGTTTCAAAGCTGCATCCAACCTAGGTGAATATGAATGTTTATTTTCATATCCCGCACTTTCCTTATAATGCCCCGTACACACGACCGTTTTTCATGACGAGAAAATGCAATTTTTTAAATTGGTCATTAAAAACGATCGTGTGTGGGCTCCAGAGCATTTTTCATGACGCGAAAAATGGCCATTAAAAATTTAGAACATGCTCTATTTTTTCTCGTCGTCGTTTTTCTCGTTGTGAAAAACGGCCGTGTGTACGCTTTAATGACGGGAAAAAACGTGCATGCTCAGAAGCAAGTTATGAGATGGGAGCACTCGTTCTGGTAAAACTAGCGTTCGTAATGGAGATAGCACATTCGTCATGCTGTAATGGACTGAAAAGCACAGAGACTGAAAAGCGCGAATCGTCTCTCACCAAACTTTTACTAACACGCGGTAACACAAAATCACCAAAAGCAGCCCAAAGGGTGACACCATCCGAATGGAACTTCCCCTTTATAGTGCCGTCGTACGTGTTGTACGTCACTGCGCTTTGCTCAAGCATTTTATTTAATGATAGTATGTATGCAAGGCAGGCTTCAGAAGAATCACGTCGAGAAAAACATCGTTTTTTTCCATGACATTAAAAACGGTCGTGTGTACGCGGCATAAGACCTAAAATGTGCCAATGCCAAAATAGGAGCCGCAACTGCCATTTTTAAATTTTTAGATAAGATATTATTCGTATCCTTATCGGACATGTGTTTTAAGCTTTCATTAGCATGCAGCCAGTAAAAGCTTAGGATACCTGTCCAGTAACCTTCTTTTACAGTGCATTTCAAATGTAGTCACAGCGCTTCACTTTTTATGATACTTATGTTACAGCCTTATTCCAAAATGAAATAAATTCATTATTTTCCTCTAAAATCTAAAAACAATACCCCATAATGACAACAGGATGCACAGAATGTGGAAAAAGTGATTTGCTTTGAATACTTCCTGGATTCACTGTACAATAAGTGATGGCACTGCTAGGTGAAGCTAGAAGATGATACCCCTGAAGCATGCACCTTTATCTACATTTATCAGTAATTACAGCTCCTGTTTATTCTATCCTGCCATAAATATGCAATAAGAAATGTCTGTCCTGTTTGAGAAATGTCCATAAAATGAATTCAAGGTCAACTAATACTACACTACCATCTTTTTGGTGCCCTTAGTAGTCATCTGCGGGATCTCAATTCGACTGCTTCTGTCTGGATCAAGTATGGGTTGGCCAGACACTTCTAGCTGAGCGGGGATCTGGAATTGTACAGGTTAGAAAACTTTGCCAAATCTCTATACCTTTCCTCCGGATACGTTTGTGGCAGAGTAGCCCGCAGCACCGACTCCCTGCTTCTATTCATAGATGTAGTAAATTGCATGTGCAATTTTTTTTTTTTTATATACATCGGGTAAAATAAGTATTGAACATGTCACCATTTTTTTAGGTAAATAGATTTCTAAAGGCGCTATTGACATGAAATTTTCATAATATGCACTGACACATATTACAGGGTTCATACACATTTTTACCAATCAAATTCCATGACTGTTCCATCACTTCACGTAAATATTCATGCCCTTATGTTTCATGAAATGTCTATGTATACATGTTAAATAAGAAGAAAATCCATGTCACACCCAGCATATTTTTACTAATATAAATTAGGGCTGTTACGGATTAAAATTTTTGTGTTCGATTAATCATTTTTTTTAATGGATTAAACGACTAATTTTGATTAATTATAAACGCACATACAGATCCAACTACTTTTAGCGGATTTCCTTGCATTGCAACTCTGCATTAGTCAGTGGTAAATGTGGTATAAACACTATATACAATCACCTGACACTAGTTAGTTTCCACAATCCATGACTTAACTTCACACAAATAAATTCAAACTGTAGCACTGACGCAAGTACAGTACAGTACAGACACCCCCAGTAATACAGACATCCCCAGTGCAGACCTCCAAGTACAGACACCCCCAGTGCAGACCTCCCAGTACAGACACCCCCAGTGCAGACCTCCCAGTACAGACGGCCCCAGTGCAGACCTCCCAGTACAGACGGCCCCAGTGCAGACCTCCCAGTACAGACACCCCCAGTAGTACAGAAACCCCCAGTGCAGACCTCCCAGTACAGACACCCCCAGTAGTACAGAAACTCCCAGTGCAGACACCCCCAGTACAGACACCCCCAGTGCAGACCTCCCAGTACAGACACCCCCAGTGCAGACCTCCCAGTACAGACACCCCCAGTAGTACAGACACCCCCAGTGCAGACACCCCCAGTACAGACACCCCCAGTACAGACACCCCCAGTACAGACACCCCCAATAGTACAGACACCCCCAGTGCAGACCTCCCCCAGTAATGCAGGCAGACACCCCCCAGTAATGCAGGCACCCCCCCCTTACAGACCTCAGAACAGCAATACACGGCGCGGTGTGTGTCCCTCGAGTTCCTGCTGACGTCAGCGTGCCGCTAAGCCACCAATAGGCTGCCGCCGGGTGTACCAAGATGGCCGCGGCTCCGGAGCTAGGTCGAAGCCGTGGCCTTTCCTAATGGCCGAGGCTCCGGAGCGCTCCGCGGATCGCGCCGTGTGCCAATCCGAACAGGATGACCTGTTCGGGTCACGGATCGCTTACGATCCGTTGCACGACTAGTAGTGACTAAAATATTTCATGACTTTTCCAAAACTTAGTGGGGTTCAGTCATTTTCCAAAACTTTTCCAGGCCTGGAAAGTGCCATGTCAAAATCCCATGACTTTTCCCGAACCCTGATATTAGCACCTTTAGAAATCTATTTACCTAGAATATTTATATATATATATATATATATATATATATATATACACACACACACACACACACACACACATATATATTACACATGCAAAGAAACAAAAACAAATAAGTTCAGAAATTAAGTTATGTGTAATAAAATGGAATGACACGGGGGAAAAAGTATTGAACACGCTAACTGAATTTTATTTTTTATTATTCCTTTATTTTCATAGAACGTACGGTTAACAAACAGTACATATAGCACAGATACATAATAACAATCATACAGAAAGATCAAAGGGGGTCGTCAGGTAAGATAAACATAACAGATACTTCGGCAATGCTCAGTAAGCAAGGCCATGGGACACACAAAGTGATTAACTGAAATGTATTTAATACTTTGTGCAAAATCCTTTTTCTTTTTCGTACATCACGGGACACAGAGCGACTTAGTCATTACTAATGGGTTATATAGATACCTTCAGGTGCTGGCACTGGCAACTTCCAAAACCGGAAGTACCCTCCCCTATATAAGCCCCTCCCATCCGGGAGCACCTCAGTTTTTTGCCAGTGTCTAAGGTGTTGGCCAAAGAGTAACATGTGTTTTCACTGGGCTTGCGTACAGGTTCTTTTATGGGCCTCAGTAAGCTGTTCCGGATCCGACCAAAAAAGCTTCATAGCTAAATGGTCGGTACCCGGGCCTTGCAACAGAAGAGCAAGGTTTTGCCTGTAATGCCTCTCTTAGGAGGGCTGGACCCTGGGATCCAGAGCTCTGGTCATACCCACGACCAAGATGTTGTCTGTGCAGGGTGCTATACAGGTCCAGGGGAGTGGAATCCTTGGGAACCCGGTCCCTGAAGGTTTAATTACAATGCCTGCCGTGATAGGTGAAGTTTGGGCTTCTGTGGACCAAACAGAGTCCTGCGGCGGGGAACAGGTAAGTGGGGGCCCCCAGGAACTTGGTTCTATTGGGGGACCCCCAAGCCTAATTTGTCTTCCTGTCTGTTACCTAACGGTATTCCCGCTAATATCTGTGTATGCCTGTAACTACTGGAAAATGTAAAATTTTAATAGTAGTCAAGAAAAAAAAAAAAAAGGAGACCGCGGTACCTGTGTTAAACCACTAGAGGCCGCTGTGGTCCATTTTTCTTGTCATGTGGATCTTTGGCTTTTTTTAAGTCAAAAGATCCAGGCAGTTGGTAAGTTTCTCTGTGGGAATCCACTTCCTCTGCCCTGTTGCTGCGCACATCCACCGTACAGGCCCTCCGGCAAAAAGGGCCCTGGCTCCTAGTCCCTGCTTGTTTTCAAAAAAGGCGTCGAAGGCGCACGGGCGCGCACGTGCACACGCCTCCTATGAAAGGAAAGGGGCATGTGCAGGCGTCCCAGCATGGATAAAAGACACAGTACAAGTGTCAGCTGGATGCAAGCAGAGCTAGCAACAAACAGTGGCACACAGAGGCGGTTGATGCAGGCATCCCCATAGAAAGACACTTTAGTGGACACCAGCTGGTATATAGCAGCAACTGTGTTAGACTATTACCAGTAAAATTGGTGTATGACGACGGGAATACCTCAGCTTTGTGCTTAAAGGATATGTCGTCCAGACGCTCCGGAAATAAGTCTTCCAGGAAGCCAAAGGGGTCTCCATCGGGCTCTGAGGATTTTGGGCATGCTTGTATTGCACCAATCTCCCCTGAAATTTCAGAGGTCAGTAGCCGTAGGAACCCCGCAGGAGTACCTGGTGCTGCGGCTGTCCCCAGTCCACCTGCTCCTGTATATATAACAGAGGAGGTTTTTTCCTCAACTCTGGGAGGATTGGAAGAGAGATTAACAGCATTGATCGCTGCTTCCCTGTCACAGGGAAAGCGCGTCCGATCTCCGTCTCCTCCTTCAGAGTGCCTGTTAGTGGAGGAACAGCCCCACACAGAGATCGACCTACCTGAAGGGGATCAGGATGAGGTTGATTCGGTTATAGAGGAATCAACAGGGGAAGAACCTTTCTCAGCATCTCAGGCTGAAAGATTATGGGTTCAGTCTCTGACTAACATGGTCCGATCAGCATTTAAAATGCCTCTTGCGGAGCCATCAACCACTGCTGTTTCCTCGCTGGGGTCGCTGAAAGCTCCCCAGACTGTCTGTTCCTTCCCAATCCACCCTTTATTGGAAGGGCTTATTTACCAGGATTGGGAGCATCCTGATAAAATATTTACTCCCCCCAAGAGATTTCCGGTGATCTATCCCATGGAGGATAAATTCATAAAAAAATGGAGAGTCCCTACAGTGGACGCAGCCATCTCTTGTGTGAATAAATCACTGACAAGTCCAGTAGATAATGTTCCAATGTTCAAAGACCCAATAGATAAAAAATTGGAGTCTTTACTAAAATTTGCTTTCTCTACAGCAAGCATGGTGACACAACCTGCAGTAGCAGCGATTGGGGTCTGCCAAGCAGTGAAGGATCAGTTGAAACAAGTCTTAAGAGACTTACCAGATCAGCAGGCTCTTGCCCTAGCTGACCTACCTAGAGCCTTGTGTTTTGCGGTAGATGCCATAAAGGATACAATCCAACAGGCCTCCCGCTTTACGTTGTCTGTAGTACATATGCGTAGGCTTCTATGGCTCAAAAACTGGTCTGCTGAAGCTCCCTGTAAGAAATTGCTGATTAGCTTCCCATTTCATGGAGAACGCTTATTTGGAGAAGATCTGGACAAGTATATCCAGAAAATTTCTGCCGGTAAAAGTACACTCTTGCCGGTTAAGAATAAGGGTAGAAGTCCTTCTTTTAAGAGGCCTACTTCTCCAGTCCCTGGCACATCGGCTGTGAAACAGTTCCGACGGCCTCCGCGGTCAAATCCAGGGGGCAGAAATCAGGGACAATCACAGGGTAACAAGAAACCCTGGGTCAAGAGAGGTATGAAACCTCCCCCCAAGTCATGAAGGGTTGCCCCCACTCAATCGGGTGGGGGGAAGACTTCAGTTGTTCACAGAGACCTGGCGGGACACCATCAGAGACAAATGGGTGATCTCCGCAGTAAGTCTGGGATACAAGCTGGAGTTAAAAGACACTCCTCCTGCCCATTTTATGAGGTCAAACGTGCCAAGCGATCCCCAAAAGAGAGGATCCCTCCTTCTGGCACTAGAACAACTATTGCTCCAAGGTGTAATCATGAAGGTTCCCTTGGAAGAAAGCGGGTTCGGGTTTTACTCGAACCTTTTCACAGTCCCCAAACCAAATGGGGACGTGAGGCCCATATTAAATCTAAAAGGGCTAAACAAATTCCTACATATCAGGACTTTTCGGATAGAGTCGATCCGATCGGTGGCCACCGCCCTACAAGGGCAGGAATGGTTAGCCTCGATCGACATAAAGGATGCTTATTTGCATATTCCCATCTTTCCGGCCCACCAGAAATTTCTACGCTTTGTAGTAGAAGGGTGCCATTTTCAGTTCAGAGCCTTACCTTTCGGTCTGGCCACAGCACCACGAGTGTTCACAAAAATTCTGGCCCCACTATTGGCCAATCTAAGAACACGGGGTGTAACGATAATGGCATATTTAGACGACCTGCTACTAATAGACCACTCAGTGGAAAAACTGGAAGTAGCTATTCATGAGACAATCAAGTATCTGGAATATCACGGTTGGATTATCAACCGAGACAAGTCAGCTCTAAGACCAGTCAAAAGTCTGGAATACTTGGGGCTAAGGCTGGATTCAAATCAGAGAAAGATTTTCTTACCTCCAGAGAAGGTGTCGTCTTTGAGAGATTTGACCCACTTAGTGGGTACAAAAAGAAAACCATCCATACGCCTGTGCATGAGGCTGCTGGGAAAAATGGTGGCTTCATTCGAAGCAGTACCCTACGGTCAATTCCATTCAAGGAACTTGCAGAGGGCCATACTGTCAGCCTGGAACAAAAAAGTTCAGGCTTTAGACTTACCAATGTCCCTGTCCCCTTCCGTTCGCAAGAGCCTCCATTGGTGTTGGTGCCCCAGAATCTGGAAAAAGGGAAACCCTTCAGTCCAGTTTCTTGGAAGGTGTTCACTACAGATGCCAGCCTCATAGGCTGGGGGGCAGTACTGGAGCAATGGTCTCTCCAGGGCAAGTGGTCAGAAGCAGAGAAGGCCCTGCCCATCAATCTCTTAGAGATACGAGCAGCCCGGTATGCCCTAGTAGCATGGACATCCAAACTCCAAGGGTCCCCTGTCAGAATTCAATCAGACAATGCCACAGCAGTGGCATATATCAATCACCAGGGTGGCACCAGGAGTCGTGCAGCCCAGAGGGAAGCGAATTGCATCCTGGAATGGGCAGAAAGATATGTCCCAGCCATATCCGCGGTTTTCATCCCAGGAGTGGAAAATTGGAGAGCGGACTTTCTAAGTCGCCAGCAATTATGCCCGGGGGAATGGTCTCTTCACCCCGAGGTTTTCCAGGCAACATGTCAGCGGTGGGGAACACCGGATGTAGATCTGCTAGCATCCAGATTCAACGCAAAGGTGGACAGATTTGTGTCTCGCACAAGGGATCCCCTAGCTTGCGGCTCGGATGCCCTAGTGTTCCCTTGGGATCAGTTCAAACTGATATATGCATTCCCACCGCCACAATTGTTACCGCGATTAATCCGCAGAATCAGGGTAGAAAAGAAACCAGTGATTCTGGTGGCTCCAGCGTGGCCCCGAAGAGCATGGTACGCGGAGATTGTAAAGATGTCAGTGGGGAGTCCTTGGACCCTCCCACATCGTCCGGACCTGCTTTCGCAGGGACCGATATACCACCCTTCCTTACCAGCCCTGGGTTTGACGGCCTGGCTATTGAAGCCCACATTTTAAAAAAGAGAGGGCTCTCTAATCCTGTGGTATCTACCATGATCAATGCCAGGAAGCCGGTATCCAGGCAGATCTATTATAGGATCTGGAAGGCGTACATCGCGTGGTGTGAAGCCAGGAAATGGCATCCACGTAAGTACGTAATAGGTAGGATTCTGGACTTCCTACAGTGGGCTGTAGATAGGAAGCTTGCCTTGAGTACTATCAAGGGTCAGATTTCGGCCTTGTCAATGTTTTTTCAAAGGCCCTTGGCTTTGCATTCGTTAGTCAAAGCTTTCATACAAGGAGTGATGCGTATTAGCCCTCCGGTTAGTATTCCCATATGTCCATGGGACTTAAACCTGGTTCTGTCGGTTCTACAGAAACAACCGTTTGAACCATTGCAACACATTTCCTTAGTTCTTCTCACCAGGAAATTGATTTTCTTAGTAGCCATTTGTTCGGCTAAAAGAGTATCGGAATTAGCCGCCTTGTCCTGTAAGGAGCCATATCTGGTTGTCCATAAGGACAGAGTAGTATAACGTCCTCATCCAGCCTTTCTTCCTAAGGTGGTATCGAGGTTTCATTTGAACCAAGATGTGGTTCTTCCTTCTTTTTTTCCCAAACCTACCTCGGTAGAGGAAAAGTTATTGCATTCTTTGGATGTAGTAAGAGCAGTTAAAGCTTATCTAAAAGCCACTGCTCAGATTCGTAGAACGGATACTTTGTTTGTTCTGCCGGAAGGCCCCAGAAAGGGTCAGGCAGCATCAAAATCTACTTTAGCCAAGTGGATTCGACAGGTCATAATACAAGCCTATGGCTTGAGAAGGAGACCGCCTCCGTTCAAAGTTAGGGCGCACTCCACAAGAGCAGTTGGAACTTCATGGGCAGTGCATCACCAGGCCTCCCTGGCTCAAGTCTGTAAGGCCGCAACATGGTCTTCAGTACACACGTTTACTAGATTCTACCAGGTAGACGTTAGAAGTCAGGAGGATGTCGCCTTTGGGCGCAGTGTGTTGCAGGCCGCAAAAGATCCTCATGCCTGATGGCGCCCAGCTTATGTATAGTGTATCCCTCCCCTCATTTGGCATTGCTTTGGGACGTCCCATTAGTAATGACTAAGTCGCTCTGTGTCCCGTGATGTACGAAAAAGAAAAAGGGATTTTTATAACAGCTTACCTGTAAAATCCTTTTCTTGGAGTACATCACGGGACACAGAGCTCCCACCCCTCTTTTGGGACACTTATTGCTTTGCTACAAAACTGAGGTGCTCCCGGATGGGAGGGGCTTATATAGGGGAGGGTACTTCCGGTTTTGGAAGTTGCCAGTGCCAGCACATGAAGGTATCTATATAACCCATTAGTAATGACTAAGTCGCTCTGTGTCCCGTGATGTACTCCAAGAAAAGGATTTTACAGGTAAGCTGTTATAAAAATCCCTTTGTTCGTAATGGCAGCTTCAAGACGCCTCCTGTATGGAGAGACTAGTCGCATGCATTACTCAGGTGTGATTTTGGCCCATTCTTCCACACAGCCTTCAAATCTTGAAGTTTCCGTGGGCCTCTTCTAAACTCTCATCTTTAGTTTTTTCCATGGATTTTTTTTTGGATTCAAGTCAGGTGATTGGCTGGGCATTGTGGAAGCTTTACAGTGAATCTGGAAAGTATTCACAGCGCTTCACTTTGTCCACATTTTGTTACATTACAGTCTCAACCCAAAATGGATTAAATTCATTATTGTGAAATATGTTTGTTTGAATTTTTTGCAAATTTATTAAAAATAAAAAACATTACATGTACAGAAGTATTCACAGCCTTTGCTCAATACTTTGTTGAAGCACCTTTGGCACCAATTACAGTCTCAAGTCCTTTTGAGTATGATGCTACAAGCTTGGCACACCTATTTTTGAGCGGTTTCCCCCATTCTTCTGTGCAGGACCTCTCAAGCTCCATCAGGTTGGATGGGGAGTGTCGGTGCATAGCCATTTTCAGATCTCTCCAGAAATGTTCAAGGCTGGGCTTTGGCTGGGCCACTCAAGGACATTCACAGAGTTTTCCCGTAGCCACTTCTTTGTTATCTTGGCTGTGTGCTTAGGGTGGTTGTCCTGTTGGAAGATGAACCTTTGCCCCAGAGCGATCTGAAGCAGGTTTTCATCAAGGATGTCTGTACGTGAGGGGCGTGGCCTGGACCGGCATGTGAGAGGACACAGCTCTCACAGCTCCTGAGCTTGATCCGGTATTGATCCTCCCTCAGCCACATTACCGACATTCTGCGGATATATGCTACAAGCTGCTGATCCCGGGATAACAGGGGAACCTCCGCCAGCCCTCTGCACCAGAGGAATGACCCGGAAAACGCTTTCTGACATGGGTCCCGATTTCCAAGATGGCGCCGCCGCGTCCGCAGTGAAGGGGACCCCACGAGGAGCTGACAGGGGGAAGGAGATGGGACCTAAAGGAGAGAGGCAGCCCAAGGCTCAGGGTAAGGATGCACCTAAAGACATGGTGTATTACACCCAGAAAATGAATGGGCTGATGGGGGCAGAGGAGGCTGGACACTCACAGCACATGGAGCCTGCTTTACATGACACGCAGGCTGGGGCGGCCACCTTGGCTGCACAGTGTGAGAACGATGAGACTGATCCCTCTGATTCTGGGGCACCTGGGGTTGGTAAACAGGACACTTCAGGGATTGCTCAGCCTATGCTGGCTGATATCCTCAGGGCTGTTAACATTGGCAATGCCTCGGTAGCCTGTGTAGAGAGGAACTGTCGCTGCTGCGGCAGGATATGCAAAAAATGCGGGAACGCACTACTGCTGTGGAAAGTAGGGTGAGTGAAATTGAGGATCAGTTACCCCCCATTGAGAGAGATGCCAAAGCTGCCTATAGACTTGCAATGGAGGCTATTGACAGAGCAGAAGATTTTGAGAACCGCCTAAGGAGGAATAATGTTCGCATTGTGGGTCTCCCTGAGAAGGTGGAAGGCAGGGACCCCACAGCTTATGTGGAGGGCTGGTTGCTGGACATCTTTGGAAAGAATGCTTTCTCTCCTATGTTTGCGGTGGAGCGCGTCCATAGGGTGCCATCTCGCCCATCCCAACCTGGGGGGCCCCCTAGGCCGATACTAGCAAGATTACTACATTATAGGGACAGAGAAACAGTGCTCCGGCTTGCCCGGGAAAGGGCAAACATACAATATAATGGAGCCAGAGTGTCCTTTTACCCTGACTTCTCAGTTGAGGTGCAGAGACGCCGGGCAAAATTCTTTGATGTGAAGCGCAGGCTCCGACAGTTACAGCTTCCTTATGCCATGTTGTACCCGGCTAAGCTTCGTGTGATAGTGCGGGGCCAAGCACAATTTTTTGAGTCGGCCAAGGATGCAGTCATCTAGCTGGACCATAATGAGCAAGCCCTGAGGCAGCGTGACCAGAATGGTGGGGAGGATTGATGGAGGAGGAATGTGCCGCAAGAGTTACTGGATCTTCTCATAATTCCTGAGGCGCTTTGATGTACTGTGGAGAACTTGTGCTGATCTTATCCGGATGGACCCTGGCTGAGGGACAGTATCCTGCATCATATCAAGACAAGAGCTTCAGAAATAGTCAGCGTGGATTTACAAATTGTGTATTTGAGAGACCCCCTGAGTGCGTTTCCAGGGGTATATGGTTGCCCTGCCCTGTTGGCAGGAAATGGTTCTATGTTACCGGTGAGGAATGCCTGTTGCTTCCTCAATTTTCCTTTTTTTCTTTATTTACTTTCACTTCTTTGTTGCACGGTATAGCAGTAATGCTTCTCAGGTGGGCACTACAGCTGAACCATATACACTCACTCATGACCGGATCATTGGTTCCAGAAATACCAGGCCTCCGGGCCCGGTGAGGTTTTACATGCCAGTTCCTATGTTTAACTTTGTCAAATGGCTGGGGTTCCTATAGTATCATGGAACGTGCAGGGTCTGCATTCCCCCCTCAAGAGAACTATGTTACGCATGTGCCTTAAAAAGTTTCAACCTGGGATTTTCTGTTTTCAAGAGACACATTTGAGGCAGGAGACAGTGGGGTGTATACAATATAATTGGGTGAATAAAGCCCATCACTCTACTCACACCTCGTACTCTAGAGGGGTGAGTGTCTTGATTCATGGCTCCTTGGACTACCAAGAGATGGACAGTTTAATTGATCCCGAGGGTCGATTTGTGTTTCTGCATTGCAGATTGGGTGCCTTAACATGTTGTGAGGGGGTTAACTCGGTAGCGGGTGTGTGTGACCCCCTGGTTGGGCTCCCCACACAAAAACAGGGCCAGCAGACGGAGGTTGTGGTTTTCAAAAGGTGCGGTTTATTTCTCTATGTACAGTGACAAAAACACAGCAAAGCCAAAAAGAAACAAACAAAATAAATCCTGGTCAGTTTGACCTCTGACTAAACATGCAGGTTTCCTAAACTAACAACTGGGATCAGCCTGGTGCTGTCCTAGTCCCTAAGTCCCTGGTTTAGTAAAAGTCCAAACAAATAGCCACACAGGCTTTGCCTCACCGCACAGGGGTTCACTCTCCCTAGACAGTCCACACAGGTCTGGTTCCAGGCATGAGCTAACACCTAATGAATCTGGGAGTTCTTATAGAGGCCTAAATGAGCTGACAAGCTTCAGCTGGTCTCATCAACTCCCTGCCTCACGACGCCCAGCACTCTCCCTAGAGGTATGAGTCATTCATGAGCCCACTAGCCTCAGCTGGGCTTCATCAACTCCCTAGTTGTATAAGTCGGCATAAAGCCTGAATCTGGGAGAAATATATCTACCCCCCTGGATGCAACCAGGTGACTTTACCTTCCTGCTGTCACATACCCCCCCCCCTCTTGTTTTAACCTTGGGGTTGGAACACCAGCAATCAGGCATTCATGTACTCGAGACAAAGCATCCACATTCCCCATTTGAACGCCAGGGCGATGCTTTACTGTGAAGTTGAATTCCTGTAGGGCCAGGAACCACCTATTCACTCTTCTATTTGTCTCCTTGTTTTGAGCCATCCACTTTAACGGAGCGTGATCCGTAACCATGTCAAAGTGCCTACCTAGCAGATAGTACCGAAGGGAATCTAGAGCCCACTTCACCGCTAAACACTCCTTTTCAACCGTGGCGTAATTTACCTCATGGGACTTCAACTTCCTGCTGAGGTAAATGACTGGGTGCTCTTCCCCGTTCCAGACCTGGGACAATACTGCTCCTAACCCCACATCTGACGCATCACTTTGTACGACAAAGTCTTTAGAGAAGTCGGGTGGAGTACAACACTGGCTGGCTACATAAGGCTTGTTTCAAGAATTGGAATGCTGCCTCCGCCTTGGGGGTCCATTTAATCATGACCGACCCTTTCCCTTTCGTCAGGTTGGTTAGGGGCACAGCCTTAGAAGCAAAGTGGGTAATGAAGCGCCGATAATAACCCGCGATTCCCAGAAAGGCTCGTACCTGCTTCTTGCTGTTGGGACGTGGCCAACTCTGGATGGCCTCGACTTTGTTGAGTTGGGGTTTTATTACTCCCCTGCCAATGGTGTACCCAAGATATTTGGCCTCCTCCTGCCCAATGGTACACTTCTTGGGGTTAGCCGTAAACCCCGCTTCCCGGATAGAGTCTAGGACTGCTTGCACTTTTGGCAGATGTGAGGCCCAATCTGTGCTATGGACAATTACGTCATCCAGGTAAGCCGCAGCATACTTCCGATGGGGCCTCAGTATCTGGTCCATTTTCCGCTGGAATGTGGCCGGCGCATTCTGTAACCCGAACGGCATTCTCTTATATTGGAACGCCCCGTCTGGGGTTACAAATGCGGTTTTCTCTTTGGCCGACTTGGCCAGGGGAATTTGCCAATACCCTTTTGTGAGGTCAAGAGTCGTCATGTATCGGGCTGTTCCCAGCCGGTCGATCAACTCATCTATACGTGGCATGGGGTAGGTGTCAAATTTTGTAACTTTGTTCAACTGACGAAAATCGTTACAAAATCGCCAGCTCCCATCCGGTTTAGGCACCAACACAATGGGACTAGACCAATCACTTTGGGACTCCTCTATCACCCCTAAGTTCAGCATTTTCTGTACTTCCTCCCGTATTGCCTCCCGTCGGGCCTCTGGGATCCGATAGGGTTTTAACTTCACCCTTTCACCGGGCGGGGTAATAATATCATGCTCTACCCCAGATGTTTGTCCCGGCAGCTCAGAGAACACCTCCTTGTTGCGAAGCACAAACTCCTTAACCTCCTGTTGTTGGGGTTGTGACAAGGTGGCTGCTATTCCAACCTCCGGAATCACGCAACCAGTTTGAGCTGGTGACCAAGTTTCTGCGACTAGGGACTCTCTATCCCTCCAGGCTTTCAACAGATTAACGTGATATATCTGTTCGGGCTTTCGCCTTCCTGGTTGTCTGACCTTGTAATTCACTTCGCTCACTTTTTCCATTATCTCGTAGGGGCCTTGCCATTTGGCAAGGAATTTACTTTCAACCGTAGGGACAAGTACCAATATCCTATCCCCCGGGGAAAAGGTACGGGTCTTTGCTCCACGGTTGTACACTCTCTGCTGTGCCAACTGCGCTTGGGCCAAATGTTCCTTCACGATGGGCATTACCTGTGCAATTCGATCTTGCATCAGGGCGACATGCTCAATCACACTCCTGTGGGGAGAACTCTCACTTTCCCAAGTTTCCTTGGCAATATCCAACAGCCCTCTTGGGTGTCTCCCATACAGTAACTCAAAGGGGGAGAATCCCGTAGAGGATTGGGGCACCTCCCTAATAGCAAACATCAAATAAGGAAGTAGACAGTCCCAATCCTTTCCATCTCTATCCACCACTTTCTTCAACATTTGTTTTAGGGTTTTGTTGAATCTTTCAACCAGCCCATCGGTTTGGGGGTGATACACAGATGTACGCAATTGCGTCACTTTGAGCAATTTACACAGCTCTTTCATAACCCGGGACATAAAGGGTGTACCTTGGTCCGTAAGCAGTTCTTTACAAATACCCACCCGGCTAAAAACAAGAGATAGCTCTTTGGCTATGGTTTTGGCCGAGGTATTTCTGAGAGGGATCGCTTCTGGATAACGGGTGGCATAGTCCATTATAACCAATATGTACTGGTGCCCCCTAGCGGACTTGATTATAGGACCTACCAAATCCATTGCGATTCTCTCAAACGGGACCTCAATGATGGGTAGAGGGACCAGCGGGCTACGGAAATGTGGCATCGGGGCCGACCTCTGACACACAGGGCAGGAGGAACAATAATTTTCTATGTCCTTCATCACCCCAGGCCAATAGAATCTCTGTAATACCCTCTCTCGGGTTTTCTCTGTCCCCAGATGACCTCCAAGAATGTGCCCATGGGCCAACTCCAACACCAACTTCCTGTAAGGTTTGGGCACCACAAGCTGCTCAACGGTTTCTTCTGCCCTTTTTGCCACCCGATACAGTAGGTCCTTCTCTACGCTGAAGTATGGGTAAGTGCAGGTATTATCTGGGTTCACTAACTCGCCATCTATTTCCACTACGTTTTCCCGTGCCTTTATTAGGGCGGGGTCTTTTAACTGTTCTGTGGCAAAATTTTCCCTGTGAACCTCCAGATCAGAAAACTCCACAGACGGTAGGTTTTCGTCTGAGGAGGTGGGCTCCTCTCCAGTTTCTTGAGTCTCCCCTGCCAATACTGACAAGGGAAATTCTGGAGAGTCCTCACCACTCTCAGAGGAGTTCTGGCTATCACATTCCTGGTACATAGGGGCACCAGTGGGGGGCTCAGGATCATCCCACAGTTCCCAGAACTTCGGAAAATCCCTTCCCACAATGGCATCATGCGGTAATTGAGATACTAACCCCACTGGATGAGAGAGGGTACCTTTGGGGGTCTCGAAACACACTGTAGTCACTGGATACTCTCGGGTGTATGAGATCATACATTTGAGACCTGGGGGGTTTTCCAAGCTGGAAAGTCCAGTTATGCACACGCTGAGCCCGGACAGCCAGGGTGACACCCAGCCTTGCCAATATTTCAGCTTTTAGCATCACATAGTCTTTTGCTTGGTCAGGCTCTAGGTCATAGTAAGCCTTCTGCGATTCACCAGTTAACAGAGGAGCCACCAGTCCAGCCCACTGCTCCTCAGGCCACTTTTCTCTTTCAGCAGTCCTTTCAAATGTGGTCAAAAATACCTCTGGATCATCCTCTCCAGTCATTTTTGTCAATAAACGACTCACCCCAAAGGACGCGGTATTAGTGGGACGGCTTTCCTCACTGGTCTGCGGACGTTGCTGCATTACTGCTTCCATTTGTTGTAGTCTCTGCTCTTGCTTCTGTAACAGGTCTATGAAGCGGGCCTCAGATTGCTGCTGGGCTTGTTGATGAGCTTGCTGCTGGGCTGCAAGGCTCCTTTGCAAACCTGCATTTGTCTGCTGTTGATTGGCATTTGCTAGAGCCAGCTGTTTCAGTATCTCCTCCATGCTGGCTTAAAAAAAACTGCCACTGGTTCTCCACCAACTGTGAGGGGGTTAACTCGGTAGCGGGTGTGTGTGACCCCCTGGTTGGGCTCCCCACACAAAAACAGGGCCAGCAGACGGAGGTTGTGGTTTTCAAAATCAAAAGGTGCGGTTTATTTCTCTATGTACAGTGACAAAAACACAGCAAAGCCAAAAAGAAACATAAACAAAATAAATCCTGGTCAGTTTGACCTCTGACTAAACATGCAGGTTTCCTAAACTAACAACTGGGATCAGCCTGGTGCTGTCCTAGTCCCTAAGTCCCTGGTTTAGTAAAAGTCCAAACAAATAGCCACACAGGCTTTGCCTCACCGCACAGGGGTTCACTCTCCCTAGACAGTCCACACAGGTCTGGTTCCAGGCATGAGCTAACACCTAATGAATCTGGGAGTTCTTATAGAGGCCTAAATGAGCTGACAAGCTTCAGCTGGTCTCATCAACTCCCTGCCTCACGACGCCCAGCACTCTCCCTAGAGGTATGAGTCATTCATGAGCCCACTAGCCTCAGCTGGGCTTCATCAACTCCCTAGTTGTACAAGTCGGCATAAAGCCTGAATCTGGGAGAAATATATCTACCCCCCTGGATGCAACCAGGTGACTTTACCTTCCTGCTGTCACAATGTGTAATTGCTGGAGTATATGTCCCCCCCCCTTTCACGGCGGTGGTGCCGTGGGCTTTGATATCCTATGTGGATGGTAGGCCGGAGGTACCGCTGCTGGTGATCGGGGACTTTAATTGTTGTTTAGACCTCTCGCTGGATAGACACCCGGCCGTAGGAGCCTCTGCCCTCTCCAGGGGTACCCCCCTGGCGCGGTTGTTGCAAGAGGTGGGCTGGGTGGATGTTTGGCGACATTGTCACCCGGGGGTAAGACAATATTCATGTTTTTCCAAATCGCATGGCAGTCTGTCCAGGATTGACTTGGTGGTGGGAAACGCACGCATGCTCCAATATGTATCCGTAATGGAATATAGGCCCCGAAGTGTGTCGGATCACTCCCCATTGATAGTGCACCTGGTGGTTTCTCAGCAGGTGACGCTCCCAAAAGCACCGTGGAAATTCAATGCATTCTGGCTGAAATTATTTAAATCCCCTGAATTTATAGAAGAGAGCGTGTGTGGGTTTTTCATTGCTCAGGACCCTGAGGGTTCCTGTATACAGCAGTGGGAGGCCTTTAAGGCATTTTTGACAAGGGTTTTGTCCACTGAAATGACTAAAGTAAAAAGGGCTTCTTCTGATTTTGTGGTGGAGCTAGAGAATAGGGTGAAGGATCTTGAACACCGTTTTGTCTTAGACCCCTCTGACTCGGCAAGGGAGGAGTGGCAAGCTGCTCAGTCAGCTTACGAGCAGGTGCTCTCCTCAACTGCTGAGAAGAAACGCTTTTTCTCCAAACAGGCCTTTTTTGAGGAGGGGGAAAAGACAGGGCGCATGCTGGCTAGAATAGCGAACGCTCAACAGAGGTCTCCAACTATAGGGGCTATTAAATCTAAAGCTGGGCCACTGGTCAGATCCCCGGAACTTATCATGCAGGAGTTGGCTGGGTTCTATGAGGAGTTGTACCGCCCCGGAGCTGCCTATGATCGGGCGGATCTGGACCGGTACTTGACGGGGTTAACCTTCCCTAAGCTTACTGCGGGACAGAGGGAGGACTTAGTTGCACCTCTTACAGTGGAGGAATTGCAGGTGGCAGTGGGCCTGTTCCCTAATTGTAAGGCACCAGGGGAGGATGGGATTCCCATGGAAGTATACAAGCAACATGCGGAGGTACTGTTACCACGTTTATTAAAGCTGTTTAATGCAGCCTTGGAGGTGGGAGTCCTTCCACCTTCTATGGCAAAAGCCAATATTGTACTGCTCCTTAAACCGGGTAAGGACCCGGTTGACCCGGGATCATACAGGCCAATCTCCTTGTTACAATGCGATATTAAAATCCTTGCAAAAGTATTAGCAATGCGACTTAAAAAGGTTATAGCCTCCCTCATACATGGTGATCAGGCAGGGTTTATGCCAAATAAATCCACGGCCATTAACATACGGCGGTTATTTTTAAATATGCAATCAGACGTTGATAATCCGGGAAGCAGGGCTTTACTGTCCCTGGATGCCACTAAGGCATTTGACAGTATTGATTGGACATACTTGTGGGCGGTGTTGGAGCGCTTTGGATTCAGTGATACATATATAGCGTGGGTACGCCTCCTGTACAGCGGACCTGAGACTGCCATTCGGGCCTTTGGTTTTCTGTCGCAGGACTTTGCATTGAGGAGGGGGACGAGGCAAGGCTGCCCGTTGTCCCCTCTGCTCTTTGCACTGGCTATTGAACCCCTGGCCGTAGAGATAAGGGCTAATGAGCACATTGTGGGATTTTGCTATGGTCTCCTGCAGGAGAAGATAATGCTTTATGCTGATGACACCCTGCTTATGCTGGGAGATACTGACGAGTCCCTGCGGGAGGCCATGGCAACCATTACAAAATTTGGGGTCTACTCGGGTCTACAAATTAACTGGTCGAAGTCTGCCCTATTACTGCTAGACGGGGACGCCACACAGACGGTGGCCCCCTCGTGCCCTATCCCAGTCACTACCTTCTTTAAATACTTGGGGATCCAAATCACTTCCAACCCGAGGGATTTTGGCCGATTGAATATTTCGCCCCTGCTACAGAGGTTTAGAGAGAGGGTTAGGACATGGAACGGCCTTCACATGTCAGTGGCAGGCAAAGTAAATCTGGTGAAGATGATCCTTATGCCTCAATTACTCTACTGTCTTCACAATGCCCCTGTAGTGGTCCCTCTAAAAACTTTTAGAATGGTTAATTCCATCTTTCGCGCCTTAGTATGGAAGAATAAACCCCAGAGGATAAAACTGGAATATCTTCAGCGGCCTAAGGACGATGGCGGGTTGGCACTGCCCAACCCGTGGTTGTACTACCTGGCAGCCCAACTACAGCACCTGGTGGGGTGCTTTGGAACCGAGCCGGCTGGCTCTTCCTATGCACTCATGCTCCGCACAGTAGATGCAGGTCCCATTCCCCTGGCATTGGAGGCCCTGGCATTTGCCAAGCCAAATAAGAAGTATCCTACTTACAACCTAATTCAAAAAGTGTGGAACAAGTGCAAGTATATACAACAGGCCGAGGGGTACACTGAATATAGTCCTCTTTGGCATAACGAGACTTACACGGAACTGGCCAAGCTGCAGGGAGGGACTAGATGGACAGCACACGGGATCACACATGTTAAACAAGTCTTTGAGAATGGCACTCTTAGGACATTTGTGGATTTTCAGGCGGAGTTTGGCCTGCCATCCTCAATGTTCTTCCAGTATCTGCAACTTCAGCATGCGGTTAGAGCACAGAGTAGATCTTCTGAATGGCACTTGTCTCCTACCCCTGTGTTCGGCCTCATTAGAGATGCTGTGACCTCGAAGGGATTTATTTCTCAAAGTTACAATACCCTTCTACAATACTTCCTGGGGCGGCACCCCCTGAGGGTGAGGGAGTGATGGGAGAGAGATGTGGGTCAAATGGATGGGGATAAGTGGGAGGAGATATTTCAGGGGGTGGGTATATGCTCTCTGAATGTGGCCCAACGGCTCACTCAATTGTATATCATTTTAAGGGTGTACCACACGCCGCACAGACTGCAGTTGATGGGGTTGCAGACAGAGGGTACCTGTACTAGATGTAAGCGAGACCATGGGGACCTCATTCACCTCCTGTGGCGTTGCCCCAAGTTGCATCTATATTGGAATGAAGCGGTGAACGTGGTCAATTCTGTGTTCAAGATATCCCTACCAATAGATACCAAGGTATGCCTCTTGGGGGTGGTGGAGGAACATGTGATGGCAGTGCACACCAGGGATGCTGTTCAAAGGGTGATGTTCCAAGCCAGGAGGCCGATTATGTTGTACTGGAAATCTGAGACACTACCAGCTTCGAGGGAATGGATATGTAAGATAGGGGATATGCTACGTATGGAAAAACTCATTTACCAGCACAGGGGGAGCGTTCAGAAGTATGAAAATCTCTGGGCGCCGTGGCTAGATACACCGGGGCTTGCCCCAGTGGACCTGGTCGCGGACAGATTATTTGGCTAGATGTGGGAGTGTAACTCTGCTCATAGTTGCAATATTGTGGGGGAAAAAAGGTACTGTGAAGTTGCTAATTTAACTCTGTTATGCATCACTTGGTCATGTACATGGAAGTGCTGATTATTGTTTTTGATGTTTATGGCTGTGTACCACCTTTGATTCAATAAACACATTTTTGTTGGTAAAAAAAAAAGGATGTCTGTACATTGCTGCATTTATCTTTCCCTCGATCCTGACTAGTCTCCTAGTTCCTGCCACTGAAAAACATCTCCACAGCATGATGCTGCTAGCAGCATGCTTCACTGTAGGGATGACATTGGCCAGGCGATTAGAGTTGCAGTTTTCCTGCAGACATGGCGCTTGCTATTCACTCCAAAGAGTTTAATCTTTGCTTCATTAGAGCAGAGAATTCCTTCAGGTGCCTTTTGGCAAAATTCAGGCGGGCTGTCATGTGCCTTTTATTGAGGAGTGGCTTTCGTCTGGCCACTCTACCAAACAGACCTGATTGGTGGAGTGCTGCAGAGATGGTTGTTCTTCTGGAAGCAAGGTTGCAACGATACTAGTATCAGTGCCGATACCGAGCATTTGCACGTGTACTTTTACTCGTGCAAATGCTCCGATGCTTCACCCGATACCTCCAGGCTCCAGCAGCGCCACAGGAAGAGACATCGCGCAAGGGAATCGAAGGCGTGTTGGAGGTGTCACATGCTGATTCCCGAAAGTCAGTGGGTGGAGAAGACAGAGGGAGTCAGCAGCACGTTGGAGGCATCAGAACGCAATGGCCATCTTGGTACACCCAGCACTCGCCCACAGTAAGGCTTGTTGGTTGTTACACACAGCCAAATCAGTGCTGCCTTTCAGTGCACCTATCAGTGCCCATTATTGCCAACCATTCGTGCTCATCATTGCTACCTATCAGTGCTGCATATTAGTGCCTCCTCGTCAGTGCCACCCCATCAGTGTTCTTCAGTGCTGCCTCATAAGTGCCACCTATCAGTGCTGCAGATTAGCGCCTTCTCATCAGTGCAGCCTCATCAGCGCATCAATGAAGTAGAAAAACTACTTAACAAAAATTGTGCTTTGAAAACTTTCACATGACATTAAAAAAAGTATCGGTATTCAGTATAGGCGAGTACTTGAAAAAAAAGTATCGGTTCTTTTACTCGGTCTTAAAAAAGTGGTATCGGTGCAACCCTATCTGGAACGTTCTCCTCTCTCCACAGAGAAATGCTGAAGCTCTGTTAGAGTGACCATCAGGTTCTTGGTCACCTCCCTGACTAAGGCCCTTCACCCCCGATCGCTCAGTTTGGCTGGGCGGCCCGCTCTTGGAAGAGTCCTGGTCAGTGGCGGCTGGTGAAGTTTTAGGATGGGGGGCGCAAGACGCCGCCCCTCCATGTTTGGCCCCTCCAACTTCTCATAAGCCACACCCCTTATAGAATCCACCCACTCCGCCCCCTGTATTCCACTTGCTTCCACTCATAGTGTCAGGAGTATACAGCCCCAGCATCACAGGACATAGTATATAGCCCCAGCATCACAGGACAGAGTATATAGCCCCAGCATCACAGGACAGAGTATATAGCCCCAGCATCACAGCACAGAGTATATAGCCCAAGCATCACAGGACAGAGTATATAGCCCCAGCATCACAGCACAGAGTATATAGCCCCAGCATCACAGGACAGAGTATATAGCCCCAGCATCACAGGACAGAGTATATAGCCCCAGCATCACAGCACAGAGTATATAGCCCCAGCAGGCCCGGACTGGGACAAAAAATAGGCCCGGGCATTTTATACTGGGCAGCCCAATTCCTGGGGGAAGTAGGGCAGAGATGTGGGGCGGGCATTCGCGGGGTGGTTGGTGACCAGATATTCATTCTGAGAGACATCCCAATACAGCAAAGAGACATCCCAATACAGCAAAGAGACATCCCAATACAGCAAAGAGACATCCCCAGACCAGCAAAGAAGCGGCCCCAGACCAGTACAAATAGACAGCCCCATCATGCCAGTACAAATAGACAGCCCCATCATGCCAGTACAAATAGACAGCCCCATCATGCCAGTACAAATAGACAGCCCCATCATGCCAGTAATAATAGACAGCCCCATCATGCCAGTAATAATAGACAGCCCCATCATGCCAGTAATAATAGACAGCCCCATCATGCCAGTAATAATAGACAGCCCCATCATGCCAGTAATAATAGACAGCCCCATCATGCCAGTAATAATAGACAGCCCCATCATGCCAGTAATAATAGACAGCCCCATCATGCCAGTAATAATAGACAGCCGCAAACGCACTGGAACATGTTTTTTTTTTCTCAGTGTGCTCACCTTGCTCCCTGTGTAGCAATCAGTGTCTCGGCCAGTGTTAGGAGAGAGGAGGCCGCCGGTGTTAGGAGAGAGAAGGAGGCTGCCGCCGCCGTCTCCTTCAGTGCAAGTGCAGCTATACCTCCAGCGCGGCCGGCCCATGAGGTGTCTGTCCAGCACCTGCACTTCCTGCAGGTCACAGGAGCCTTCTCTCCCGCCTCCTTCTGCGCCTCGTAAATGTCTCGGCGCCGGCCGTTCTTTAGCAATGCCGTATAGCGGGAGGTGAGCGGCGGCCGCGGTCTGTGTTAACCCTGTCCAGACCACGGTCGCCACTTACTTCCCGCTGTGCGGTTCAGTTATCAAGAAGCCACTCTTCTAAAAAAAATGCAGCCCAGGAGCCGCGACCCACCGGGCAAACGCCCGGTGTGCCCTATGGCCAGTCCGGGCCTGAGCTCCAGCATCACAGGACAGAGTATATAGCCCCAGCATCACAGGACATTGTATATATCCCCAGCATCACAGGACAGAGTATATAGCCCCAGCATCACAGGACAGAGTATATAGCCCCAGCATCACAGGACAGAGTATATAGACCCAGCATCACAGGACAGAGTATATAGCCCCAGCATCAGGATCCGCTGCTGCCGCCGACCACCGAATGTCAAAAATAAATGAATAAGCGGGTGGCGGGGGGTCTGGGGATCCGCTGCTGCCGCTGACACGCCGCCACCTAATGTTAAAAGTAAGTTTATAAGCAAGGGGGGGGGGGCTTATTCGCTGCTGCCGTCGACCACCCATAGAATAGTGTGTGAGCTCTCCCTTGGCATGTTCAGACTGGTTTGCTGTACATGCTGGAACTAATTGCCTTTCATGAAGTGTGACTGTGGATTTTTGCTGGGGTTGCAATGTGGTTAATGCTGATGGATGTGTGGTACCATTTCTTGTAGCAGATGGTTATTGGTTCCCAGGCTCTGTGTCATTGAAATAGCAATTGTATGCTTACATACATAATAAGGGGAGGGGGGGTGCCACCAGTGGCGTAGCGTGGGTTGTCAGCGCCCGGGGCAAGGCAAGAAATTTGGGCCCCCCTAACCTGCAGACTTTCCACTACACTACACACGGACCACTAACCCGCACACCACTACACTACACACTGACCACTAACCCGCACACCACTACACTACACACTGACCACTAACCCGCACACCACTACACTACACACTGACCACTAACCCGCACACCACTACACTACACACTGACCACTAACCCGCACACCACTACACTGCACACTGACCACTAACCCGCACACCACTACACTGCACACTAACCACTAACCCGCACACCACTACACTGCACACTGACCACTAACCCGCACACCACTACACTGCACACTGACCACTAACCCGCACACCACTACACTACACACTGACCACTAACCCGCACACCACTACACTACACACTGACCACTAACCCGCACACCACTACACTACACACTGACCACTAACCCGCACACCACTAACCCGCACACCACTACACTACACACTGACCACTAACCCGCACACCACTACACTGCACACTGACCACTAAACTAGACAGTGACTACAGACTGACCACTAACCCGCACACCACTACACTGCACACTGATCATACACCACTACACTACACACTGAATACACACTGACCACACACCACTACACTACACACTGACCACTAACCCGCACACCACTAACCCGCACATCACTACACTGCACACTGACCACTAACCCGCACACCACTACACTGCACACTGACCACTAACCCGCACACCACTACACACTGACCACTAACCCGCACACCACTACACACTGACCACTAACCCGCACACCACTACACTACACACTGACCACTAACCCGCACACCACTACACTACACACTGACCACTAACCCGCACACCACTAACCCGCACACCACTACACTACACACTGACCACTAACCCGCACACCACTACACTGCACACTGACCACTAAACTAGACAGTGACTACAGACTGACCACTAACCCGCACACCACTACAGTACACTGCACACTGATCACACACCACTACACTACACACTGAATACACACTGACCACACACCACTACACTACACACTGACCACTAACCCACACACCACTACACTGCACACTGACCACACACCACTACACTACACACTGACCACTAACCCACACACCACTACACTGCACACTACTACACTGCACACTGACCACACACTACTACACTGCACACTGACCACTAACCCGCACACCACTACACTACACTCTGACCACTACACTACACACTGACCACACACCACTACACTACACACTGAGCACACACCACTACACTACACACTGACCACTAACCCGCACACCACTACACTACACACTGACCACACACCACTACACTACACACTGACCACTACCCCGCACACCACTACACTACACACTGACCCCTAACCCGCACACCACTACACTACACACTGACCCCTAACCCGCACACCACTACACACTGACCACTACCCTGCACACCACTACAATGCACACTGACCCACCTGACCATTACACTAACCCACCCGACACCTACACTAACCCACCCGACACCTACTTCCTGCACTACTCACATTACACTGACCCACCTGACACCAACACTGACTGACACATACACTGACCCCCGACACATACACTGACCCCTGACACATACACTGACCCACCGACCTTACACCTACACTGAAATATGTAAAATGTGGTACAGCGCTAAATGAATAAATAAATGAATGTCAAGAGGTGTAATGTGAAGAATTGGTGAAAAGGAAAACTAATGCAGAGTCTCCAATTTCTTAAATTCATATGAGTCCAAGTAATTTTCAATTGAATGAAATTAAGACATAAAAATTAGCGAAGGAGGAAAAATATTGCACTGCGGGACAAAAGGAAAGATTGAAGTTGGAACACAAGTGGAGGCAGCTCCTCTAATAGGCCCTGAATATATACCTATATGAAGTGCGAGTAGAGGAAGAGGGCGCCAGCCTTCTGGAGGTAAAAGAACAAATATGCGTAGAGAAAAAACACCACAATAAAAAATGATTGGGGGGGAAAAACAACTCACTTTAGGATGTGAAGAAGGTGCTTATCGTCTGGGGAGCAGTGGGTCTTGCTCGGGCTCTGTGGTGGAGGACAGTGCGGTGGCTACACTGGCGGATATGAGTGAGACAGATGCCTGTGGTGTGATGGTATGGAGTCTGCAAGAGAGATGTCCAGCTGCTCAGGTGGATATTGGCGACTGCCAATTAAGATGTCGGCGGCTGCAGATGGAGTGTACCAGCAGCTCCATCCTTGGATACTGTCCCCATAGTATCCAAGGATGGAGCCGCTGTGTACACTTAATCTGCAGCTGTCAACATCCCAGGTGGGCATATTTATTGTTATGGGGCACACTGATGGGCACATTTTATGTTAAGGGACACACTGATTGGCATTAAATGATCATTGGGGTTAAATGATTAATCCTACTATGAAATGCATCCCCTCAGGGCATTCGACATGCCAAATACCTCATCATTTAACCCCTTACATGCTGAAAGCCTGAGAAGATGCAGCATTACATAGCAGGATTAACCATTTAACCCCTTACATGCTGAAAGCCCTGAGAGGATACATCATGAAGCTGAGCTCAGTAAATTATTAATCCGATCCGATTCCTGCAGGGGGGGGGGGCGGCTTGGAGGGGGGTTTTGGCATCAGGCATGTAATGTAACTGTCTGTACTTAGGCCCGCAGACATGCTGCATGTGTGGTGGCTGGCTGGCTGGCTGGCTGACTGACTGACTGGCAATGCTGCTAACACTTGGCATGGCGGTGGCGTGACTCCGGTCTAACTGCTGCTGACCCGCGGCTGCTCCGAGTCCCAT
Source organism: Rana muscosa (assembly GCA_029206835.1). Lineage (NCBI taxonomy): Eukaryota > Metazoa > Chordata > Amphibia > Anura > Ranidae > Rana > Rana muscosa. Next base: position 847,540,744 of record CM055121.1, read on the forward strand.
CTGAGATGTCACCCTGCCTCCCTCAGACTCACCTCCTTTTTTTGTAGTTCAGATCGAGATCGGTAGGCCACAGTGCCGAGTTCCCAGTCCCAGATGAAGTCCACTGCCAGATCTGGCGCGGTCAGGAGGAGGGTGGAGAAGATAGCGGCAGCTTACAGAAGCACGGGCGCCACCCGCATTCAAGGACTGGCCAGGCCCCCTGCAGCACCTGACTACATTCGCTCAATCACAGGGCGCCAGGGACACATTGGATGGAATTTTTACATAGTTGAGAAAAGTGACACACTGGTGCGGGATTTCGCCCCCCCCCCAATGTTGCACCCGGTGCGGCGGCCTCCCCTGCCCCCCCACGCCACTGGGTGCCCCTGCTCCCGCGGAGGGGGGGTGCCGCTGCTCCCGCCGGCCATGTAGTTTACAAAAAAAAGTAATAAGAGGTGGGGGGGGGGGGGGGGGGTGGTTGCTCCCGCCGGCCATGTAGCTTAAAAAAAAGTTATAATAAGGGGGGGGGGGGGACGCTGCTCCCGCCGGCCGTGTCATTTAAAGAAAAAAAAAAGTAATCAGCGGGGGGTGTTGGATGCCGCTGCTCCCGCCGGCCATGCGGTTTACAAAAAAAAAATAATAATCCGGGGGGTGCCCGCTGATCCCGCCAGCCTTGTAGTTTACAAAGAAAAAGTTATAATAATAGGATTTTTATAACAGCTTACCTGTAAAATCCTTTTCTTGGAGTACATCACGGGACACAGAGCGACATAGTCATTACTATGTGGGTTATATAGATACCTTCAGGTGCTGGCACTGGCAACTTCCAAAACCGGAAGTACCCTCCCCTATATAAGCCCCTCCCATCCGGGAGTACCTCAGTTTTGTAGAAAAGCAATAAGTGTCCCCAAAAGAGGGGTGGGAGCTCTGTGTCCCGTGATGTACTCCAAGAAAAGGATTTTACAGGTAAGCTGTTATAAAAATCCTATTTTCTTTCTCGTACATCACGGGACACAGAGCGACATAGTCATTACTATGTGGGATGTCCTAAAGCAATGCCCAATGAGGGGGGGGGATACACCATACATAAGCTGAGCGCTATCAGACATGAGGATCTTTTGCGGCCTGCAACACACTGCGCCCAAAGACGACATCCTCCTGACTTCTAACGTCCACCTGGTAGAACCTAGTAAACGTGTGTACTGAAGACCATGTTGCGGCCTTACAGACCTGAGCCAGGGAGGCCTGGTGATGCACTGCCCATGAAGTTCCAACTGCTCTCGTGGAGTGCGCCCTAACTTTGAACGGAGGCGGTCTCCTTCTCAAGCCATAGGCTTGCATTATGACCTGTCGAATCCACTTGGCTAAAGTAGATTTTGACGCTGCCTGACCCTTTCTGGGGCCTTCCGGCAGAATAAACAAAGTATCCGTTCTGCGAATCTGAGCAGTGGCTTTTAGATAAGCTTTAACTGCTCTTACTACATCCAAAGAATGTAATAATTTTTCCTCTACCGAACTAGGTTTGGGGAAAAAAGAAGGAAGAACCACATCTTGGTTCAAATGAAAACCTTGATACCACCTTAGGAAGAAAGGCTGGATGAGGACGTAACACTACTCTGTCCTTATGGATAACCAGATATGGCTCTTTACAGGACATAGCTGCTAATTCCGACACTCTTTTAGCCGAACAAATGGCTACTAGAAAGATCAATTTCCTGGTGAGAAGAACCAAGGAAATATGCTGTAATGTAATGTAATGGTTCAAATGGTTGTTTCTGTAGAACCGACAGAACCAGGTTTAGATCCCATGGACATATGGGAATATTAACCGGAGGACTAATACGCATCACTCCTTGTATAAAGGCTTTGACTAGTGAATGCGAAGCCAAGGGCCTTTGAAAAAATATTGACAAGGCCGAAATCTGACCCTTGATAGTACTCAAGGCAAGCTTCCTATCTACAGCCCACTGTAGGAAGTCCAGAATCCTACCTATTACGTACTTACGTGGATGCCATTTCTTGGCCTCACACCACGCGATGTACGCCTTCCAGATTCTATAGTAGATCTGCCTGGATACCGGCTTCCTGGCATTGATCATGGTAGATACCACAGGATTAGAGAGCCCTCTCTTTTTTAGAATGTGGGCTTCAATAGCCAGGCCGTCAAACCTAGGGCTGGTAAGGAAGGGTGGTATATCGGTCCTTGCGAAAGCAGGTCCGGACGACGTGGGAGAGTCCAAGGACTCCCCACTGACATTTTTACAATCTCCGCGTACCATGCTCTTCGGGGCCACGCTGGAGCCACCAGAATCACTGGTTTCTTTTCTACCCCGATTCTGCGGAGTAATCGAGGTAACAATTGTGGCGGTGGGAATGCATATATCAGCTTGAACTGATCCCAAGGGAACACTAGGGCATCCGAGCCGCAAGCTAGGGGATCCCTTGTCCGAGAGACAAACCTGTCCCCTTTGCGTTGAATCTGGATGCTAGCAGATCTACATCCGGTGTTCCCCACCGCTGACATATTGTCCGGAAAACCTCGGGGTGAAGGGACCATTCCCTTGGGCATAATTGTTGGCGACTTAGAAAGTCCGCCTTCCAATTCTCCACTCCTGGAATGAATACCGCGGATATGGCTGGGACATATCTTTCTGCCCATTTCAGGATGTAATTTACTTCCCTCTGGGCTGCACGACTCCTGGTGCCACCCTGATGATTGATATATGCCACTGCTGTGGCATTGTCCGTTTGAATTCTGACAGGGGACCCTTGGAGTTTGGATGTCCATGCTACTAGGGCATACCGGGCTGCTCGTATCTAAGAGATTGATGGGCAGGGCTTTTTCTGCATCCGACCATCTGCCCTGGAGAGACCATTGCTCCAGTACTGCTCCCCAGCCTATAAGGCTGGCATCTGTAGTGACCACCTTCCAAGAAATCGGACTGAAGGATTTTCCTTTTTCCAGATTCTGGGGAACCCACCACCAATGGAGGCTCTTGCGAACGGAAGGGTACAAGGACATTGGTAAGTCTAGGGCCTGAACTTTTTTGTTCCAGGCTGACAGTATGGCCCTTTGCAAATTCCTTGAATGGAATTGACCGTAGGGTACTGCTTCGAATGATGCCACCATTTCTCCCAGCAGCCTCATGCCCAGGCGTATGGACGGCTGTCTTTTTGTACCCACTAGGTGGATCAAATCTCTCAAAGACAACACCTTTTCTCGAGGCAAGAATATTTTTCTCTGGCCTGAATCCAGCCTTAGCCCCAAGTATTCCAGACTTTTGACTAGTTTTAGGGCTGACTTGTCTCGGTTGATAATCCAGCCGTGAGATTCCAGATACTTGATTGTCTTGTGAACGACCACGTCTAGTTTTTTCACTGAGTGGTCTATCAGCAACAAGTCATCTAGATATGCCATTATCATTACACCTTGTGTTCTTAGATTGGCCAATAAAGGGCCAGACCAGACCGACGGTAAGGCTCTGAACTGAAAATGGCGCCCTTCTACTGCAAAGCGTAGAAATTTTTGGTGGACTGGAAAGATGGGAATGTGCAAATAAGCATCTTTGATGTCGATCGCGGCTAACCAATCCTCCCCTTGTAGGGCAGTGGCCACCGATCGGATCGACTCCATCCGGAAAGTCCTGATATACAGGAATTTGTTTAGCCCTTTTAGAATTAATATGGGCCTCCCGTCCCCGTTTGCTTCGGGACTGTAAAGAGGTTTGAGTAAAACCCGAACCCCCATTCTTCCAGGGGAACCTCCATAATTACTCCTTGGAGCAATAGTTGTTCTAGTGCCAACAGGAGGGACTCTCTCTTCCGGGGATCCCTTGGCACGTTTGACCTCAAAAAATGGGAAGGAGGAGAGTCTTTTAACTCCAATCTATATCCCAAACATACTGCGGAGAGCACCTATCTGTTCTGATCGTGTCCCGCCAGGTCTCTGCGAACAACTGGAGTCTTCCCCCCACCCGACTGAGTGGGGGCAATCCTTCAATGAATTTAACTTTGGGGGAGGTTTTGTACCTCTCCTGACCCAGGGTTTCTCATTACCCTGCGATTGTCCCTGATTTTTACCCCCGGGATTTGACCGAGGAGGCCGTCGGAACTGTTTCACAGCCGATGCCCCAGGGACTGGAGAAGCAGGCCTCTTAAAAGAGGGACCTCTAACTCTGTTTTTAACCGGCAAGAGTGTATTTTTACCGCTGGAAATTTTCTGGATATATTTGTCCAGGTCTTCCCTGAATAAGCGTTCACCATGAAATGGGACGCTAACCAGCCATTTTTTACAGGGAGCTTCAGCAGACCAGTTTTTGAGCCATAGAAGCCTACGCATATGTACTACAGACAGCGTAAGGCGGGAGGCCTGATGGATTCCTTTATGGCGTCAACCGCAAAGCATAAGGCTCTAGGTAGATCAGCTAGGGCAAGGGCCTGCTGATCTGGCAAGTCCCTTAAGACCTGTTTCAACTGATCCTTCACTGCTTGGCAGACCCCACTGCTGGTTGTGTCACCAAGCTTGCTGTAGAAAAAAGCAGATTTTCATAAGGACTCCAATTTTTTATCTATTGGGTTCTTGAACATTTGGACATTATCCACTGGACATGTCAGTGATTTATACACACAAGAGATGGCTGCGTCCACTGTAGGGACCTTCCATTTTTTGATGAACTTATCCTCCATGGGATAGACCACCGGAAATCTCTTGGGGGGAGTAAATATTTTCTCAGGATGTTCCCAATCCTGGTAAATGAGCCCTTCCAGTAAAGGGTGAAGCGGAAAAGAACAGACAGTCTGGGGGCTTCTAGCGACCAACGAGGAGACAGTAGTGGTTGATGGTTCCGCAAGGTGCATTTTAAATGCTGATCGGACCATGTTAGTCAGAGACTGAACCCATAATCTTTCAGCTTGAAATGCTGAGAAAGGTTCCTCCACTGTTGATTCTTCTATAACAGAATCAACCTCATCCTGATCCCCTTCAGGCAGGTCGATCCCTGTATGGGACTGTTGCTCTGCTAACAGGCACTCTGAAGGAGGAGACGGAGATCGGGCGTGCTTTCCCTGTGACAGGGAGGCAGCGATCAATGTTGACAATCTCTCTCTAATCCTCCCAGAGCTGAGGAAAAAACCTCCTCTGTTACATACACAGGAGCAGGTGAACTGAGGACAGCCACAGTACCAAGTACCCCTGCGGGGTCTCTACGGTCACTTACCTCTGAATTTTCAGGGGAGACTGGTGCAGCAGAAGCATGCCCAAGATCCTCAGAGCCCGATGAGACCCCCTTCGCTTCCTGGAAGATTCAGTTCCGGAGCTTCTGGACGGCATATTCCTAAGCCCAAAGCTGAGGTATTCCAGCCGTAATACACCACTTTTACTGAGAATAGTCTAGCACAATTGCTGCTATATAACAGTTGGTGTCTACTAAAGTGCCTTTCTAGGGGATGCCTGCATCAACCGCCTCTGTGTGCCTTTTTACTGTTGCTAGCTCTGTCTGTGCACTTCAATAGCCAGCTGTGATTGTGCTTTAAAACACGCTGGACGCCCGCACATGCGCAGTAGCGCCGCGGCGCACACCGAGCGTCATCCACCCGCTCCGCCCCTTTTTCCAGATCGCCTCTATATATAGGGGCGCGGGCACGTGCGCCTTCGGCGCTCTTTTTTGAAAAAAATAAGGAGCTAGATGGGAGCCAGGGTCCCTGCCGCAGGGCACGGGGATGGATGAGCGCAGCAACAGGGCAGAGGAGACAGCTTCCCAGCAGAGAACTTACCAACTGCCTGGATTTGATTTTGGAAGAAAAAAAAATCCACATTACAAGAAAAAGAACCATAGCGGCCTCTAGTGTTTAACACAGGTACCGCGGTCTTACATTTTTTTTTTTCTTGCCTATTAAAATTTTTACATTTTCTCAGTAGTAACAGGCATGCACAGAATATTAGCGGGAATACCTTAGGTAACAGGCAGAAAGACAAAATAGGCTTGGGGGTCCCCCAATAGAACCAAGTTCCTGAGGGCCCCCACTTACCTTTTCCTCGCCGCAGGACTCTGTTTGGTCCACAGAAGCCCAAACTTCACCTATCACGGCAGGCATTGTAATTAAACCTTCAGGGACCGGGTTCCCAAGGATTCCACTCCCCTGGACCTGTATAGCACCCTGCACAGAAAACATCTTGGTCGTGGGTATGACCAGAGCTCTGGATCCCAGGGTCCAGCCCTCCTAAGAGAGGCATTACAGGCAAAACCTTGCTCTACTCTTTGCAAGGCCCGAGTACCGACCGTTTAGCTATGAAGCTTTTTTGGTCGGATCCGGAATAGCTTACTGAGGCCCAAAAGAACCTGTACGCAAGCTCAGTGAAAAACACATGTTACTTCTTGGCCAACACCTTAGACACTGGCAAAAAACTGAGGTACTCCCGGATGGGAGGGGCTTATATAGGGGAGGGTACTTCCGGTTTTGGAAGTTGCCAGTGCCAGCACCTGAAGGTATCTATATAACCCACATAGTAATGACTATGTCGCTCTGTGTCCCGTGATGTACGAGAAAGAAAAGCGGGGGGTGAGGGGTTCCGCTGCTCCCGCCGGCCGTGTCATCTAAAGAAAAAAAAAGTAATCGGCAGGGGGGGGGGGGGGTGCCCGCTGCTCCCAACGGCCAGGTGATGTTCAAAACATTACATTGCATTGCAATAGCCAGGCGAGCTTCCGCTTACCTCCTGGCGAGATCCTCTCAGGCTGCACGTTCTGCGGAGCTGCCGAGTGCCGACGTCACTTCCTGTACTTTGAGTGACGTCGGTACTAGAACACAAAGCACCGCCCATGTCCCAGGGCGGTGAATTTTAAAGCTACTGCAGTGGCCAGTCTATCGCAAGCTAGTCCGGAAGCTAGTGGCGCCCTCTAACGCGCCACAGAACGAGTTTTTGGCTGCAAATGAAGCGCCTCGTCTGCAATCTCGTGATTGCATTGACATGGCGTTTCCCATATAGCACTGTGCCCGGCGCTCGGCGCCCGGACACAGTGCACATAAGGACTTTTTTTTTTCTTAAAAGGGACATTTTTAAATAATTATTATTATTTTTTTTAATCTTTTTTTTTTAATATATATTTTTTTTGACTGCCTGGGGGGGGGGGGCGCGGCGCCCGGGCGCCCCCTATGGACGGGCCGCCACTGGTCCTGGTGGTTCCAAACTTCTTCCATTTACGGATGCTGCAGGGTCATTGGGAACTTCAATGCTGCATACATTTTTCTGTACCCTTCCCCAGATCTGTGCCTCAATATAATCCTGTCTCAGAGGTCTACAGACAATTCCTTGGACTTCATGGCTTGGTTTGTGCTCCGACATGCACTGTTAATTGTGGGACCTTATATAGACAAGTGTGTGCCTTTCCAAATGAGGTCCAATCAACTGAATTTACCACAGGTGGACTTGAATCAAGTTGTAGAAACATCTCATGGATAATCAGTGGAATCAGGACGCACCTGAGCTCAATTTTGAGTGTCATGGCAAAGGCTGTGAATACTTATGCACATGCGATTTTTTCGTTTTTATTTTTAATAATTTTGCAAAGATTTCAAACAAACTTCTTTCACATTGTCATTATGAGGTATTGTTTGGAGACTTTAGGAGGAAAAAAATTATTTAATCCATTTTGGAATAAGGCTGCAACATAACAAAATGTGGAAAAAGTGAAGCGATGTTAATACTTTACGGACGCACTGAATTTTTTTTTTCTTTGAAACCAATTGAGAGTTTCCTTGGCTTTGTGTTTGGGATCATTGTCTTGCTGAAATGTCCACCCGCGTTTCATCTTCATCATCCTGGTAGGTGCTAATGAGAATTTAGGATAAAAGTCCTAAATATAGTAGGGTGTGAAAAATATTCTAATTTAATCAAAAACCCATGCTGGTATATATTTCGAAATTAGTGAAAAATATAGAAATACATATATAGCATAAATAAGTGTCTGTAATCCTTCTGTGATTACAAGTATTTAACCAACATATTAATGTACAACAAAAATTATAATGCAAATATTATGTTGTGAAACATGAATAGCAATAGAGTGATAATCCTAAACCAGTGAAATTAGAATTATATTTCTATCAGACATCAAAGATGAGTATATGTCCCTGTAGTTGTCTAACAATAGACAAAGTACCATCCAAAAAGACCAAAGTCCAATATGGGATTGTTATAGAATACGTAGATATGGATGTTCAATGTGGATATACGTGGTAAGACCCGGGAGTGCCTTCACCTTGTGTTAATGGGGGAGAGATAAGGTACTCTTACCAGCTGGGATGGATCCAACACACCGAACGGCGGTGGATCTTCAAGACTTTGTCCACTTCGTGGACGGATCAGACAGCCAGGCTTTGTAGAGACGACCAGGATCTATAGGACACCTCCTCCCAGGATCAATGGCAATCCAACCAGGAAAAATCCGGATAAGCGGGTAGCAGCTACCCTATCCATTCATAACCATGGAAAACAAAAAATTGCTCCACATGGTGTAAATCCAAAAAAGATTTATTAGAAAAATTTTTCCATAAAAAGTTCACACAGTATGAACATCCAAAACAAAACTCCAAAGCATAACAAAGAAATCCAAAAAATCCACACTCTAGAATATAAGTAGGCAGCGTGATAGGAACAGCAAGAGCTGGTGTATTTGTCCCGACCGGTTTCGTCTAATAAGACTTCTACTGGGGTATACAGAAACTCTCTGTTCCCCACGCTTTTATAGAGAAAGGAATGTAGTTTTAAAATTAAACACAGCTGATCACTCATTGTATTTCCCGCTTCCGGGATCACCATACCCTATTGCTAGAGCTGATAATAATGTGAATCCAGCCCCTAGTGGGATTAGCCAATAGTGTCACTTGTACCATGGAAGAGCTCCGCCGCATCATCCACTCTCAGTCTCCTGGCTGTCAGCGTGCGGGAATACATCAGTACCATGTGACTATCTCTTGCAATACATCATCCGCATAGTAGTCTGGGAAATGTAGTCACAAAGAGGGCCATAGGCCATAATCACGCACAGCATTATCCGGCATTGACCCCACCCCCATGCCTTCAATCCCACCAATGATAGAACCGGAGTGCACAATCTCGCAACAAACATTAAAGCAGCGTAAGCCGAGATGTGCTCACGGACAGATCCAAATGCTCCGGTCGTCATGGTGATATGCACAGAGGGCGGCCGCAGCGGAGGTGTGTCTTTGGTACGTCATCTGTCTCGATTACTCGAGCTTCCACCCTGAGGCATGTTGGGAAGTGTAGTTTTAAAGTAAGAACGGAAGGAAATTAATAATAGTAAAGTAGTTAGATAGATACGGTTGTTCTATCCCTCAATACTAATAAAAGGGAGGGGGACAGAACCGCAAACCTCTATCATACATCGATTTTATAATCAGTCTCGGAATCAGAAATTGAACTAAAAATCAAAATGTTCACTATTGTTGGCAACCATCAGAGATTAATGGGTATTATAAAATAAAAAATTAAAATATATTAATTAAAAAATGGGCTTGGTGTCCCGGATAAGGAACTACACCTATACAGCCTTCATAATGGCATGGTACCGCTCCAATAAATGTAAATAATCATAAATCCAATATAACTTGAGTGTCATATATTAACAATATGGTATGGGCATCATATGCCACGTATCAAAGGAAACGGTTCATGGATGTATTAAAATGAGAATGCACATAAAATAGAATAAACCATAAAGATGTATAACAGATTATAGAAACTATAATAGTATCATCTTCATAGTAACATAGCAACCACTATAGAGAGATGCACTTTGACATGCATCCAATGTAACATAAATGTCCTATATATATAATGAATATGGCATAGGTATCAAGTAGAGAGGCAGTTCATAGATGTATTACAGTAAAAAATGCACACAAAAAAAGGAAGAGGAATAAACCACAAAGGTGTATACAAAAATGGGTCAAGCCTTATTTATAAAAGCGTTAATGTCCCAATCAACGTTTAGGCCATAAGGCCTGTAACACTTAAGCTGATATATCCAGTATGTTTCTAATTTAGAAACCCCTCTCAGGCGGGATTCACCCCTCCAACTAGGGACAAATTTGTCTATGATTTGAAACATAGTACCTTTGGGGTTCTTATTATGGAATTCTAAATAATGTCGTGGGACACTGTGATTTGTTTTGCCCTTTTTTATGCTGGTTAGATGTTCCCCCACTCTTATTGAAAAAGTGCGAATAGTGCGACCTACATACTGTTTCCCGCATGGGCAGGTAAGTAAATATACTATATATTTTGTCGCACATGTTGTAAAGCTTTTCATTTGATAATCAATCCCTGTGGATGTAGACCTAAAAGTGTCCGTTTTTCGTTTTCCACAAATGTTAATTTGACAAACCTTGCATTTTCTGCAGGGATAATATGCCTTTAAGTGTGGAAAAAAGGCTGGTAATATTGGTGGATCAGAAACGTTGGGCGCAATGCGATTTCTCAGTGAGGGTGCCCCTCGATATGTTACGCCCGCTTTTTCAGGAAGTGTGGGTCCTAGAATCTGGTCATTTTTCAAAATTTTCCAGTGTTTCTGAAATATATCCCTTATTTGTCTGTGTTGGACAGAGTATGTTGTGTAGAAAGACCATTTATACTTCGAGTCTTGGATAGGCTTAATTTGTTCTCTAACTAAAGAATCCCTCTCAATCCTAGCAACTTGTTTGATCTCCTCCTCTATAACGGAGGGATGGTAACCCTTATCTACAAATCTGGACTTAAGTATACTAGCCTGACAGTGGAAGTCAGAAAGGTTTGAGCAATTACGTCTAATCCTTAAAAGCTGACTTCGGGGCACTGATTTTAACCATGCTGAATGGTGACAACTATCGACCGGAATGTACCCATTCCGGTCCGTTGGTTTAAAAAATGTCCTAGTTTCTAGCTTACCATTATTAGGGAATATTTCGAGATCCAAAAAATGTATAGACTTGAAACTGGCCTCATAGGATAGGCTGATACCCACATCATTGTTATTCAGAGTGGACATAAATTTGTTTAAGGAGATCTCATCACCCCTCCACAGGAGGAGGATGTCATCTATGTATCGAACCCAGAGGATGATCTCGGGTCGATCGTAAGCATAGATGACATCCTCCTCCCATTTGGCCATAAAGATGTTAGCCAAACTGGGAGCAAATTTTGCGCCCATGGCAACCCCCTTTTGTTGTAAAAAGAAATCCAGAACAACAATACCGCCCCCCTTATCGGCAGGGCGTATCGTCAGATCCTTTCTTTCACATAAGGATCTGAGGCCAGTTTTTATCCTAGGGTCATTGTAAATACGTTTTTTAGGGAGCGCCTCCAAGTCCTTCAAGACTAGGTCCCTAAACACCTGAACTGAGGGTGCTATAGGGCATGGTGGATTGAAGAGTGAGGGATTAGAGAATCCTGAATGTACCATAAGTGAATTGGTTTCAGGTAAAGCAGGTCTAGTGGGATTGGAGATAAAATATCTTTGTATGTTTAATTTACGCACATATTTGTGTACATCTATGAACGTAGCAAACTTATTTAGATGTTTAGGGGGGACATATTTAAGCCCTTTATTTAAAACAACTTTTTCAGCTTCTGTAAAGGTCGCTGTACTTAAATTGAAGATTCCATCATCCTTTACATACATTTTCTTTTTTTGGGCGCGCCATCCGCCTCTACATCCCCGCTGGTGTCTGGGTTTCTGTTGTACCCGCTCTGTTCTTTCTGAAAACCCCCAGAGTATGATGGACCGGGGTGGTTTTGATTATAATTGAATGGAGATCGATTATGTGAGTAATCATCATCTCTGTCTCTATAATTATATTGGGGTGGATACATTCCCCTATCTTCTCTCAGAGGTGAAAACCGATTATAAGTTTGTGTGGGGGTTCTTTGATTTTGGTAAGAGTAGTAATCGGTATTTGGTTGACTATAACCACCCCTCCGTGGTGAATCATGCCTCCAATATTCCCGAGAGCCATCCTTCCTACCTTTATTATTGCCTCGGGGACCTCTCCCTCTTCCCCCTTGTATTGGGGGTGGACCACGATGTTGTGTATTGGGGGTACGTGCATTCGTTTGTTTATGATTAGTTTCCCTAGTAGCCAAAGGGCGACTTTGGGCTTGATTGGACGTAGATGGTTGTGGTCTCCCATCATTAACTAAAGGGGCCGTAGTGTCCATATTTTGGTTGTTTCCTTCTATTCTTAAAATATTATCCTTAGATTGCCAACTAAAAACACAGTGGTTTTTATAATCATTAACATCCCTAGTATATTTTTTTTGTTTTTTTGTTCTTTGTTCTCTTTCTTCTTTCTCTAAGTGGCTCTTTAGATTAGTGGATAATGAGCCATATTCTGAGGTGGATTTATGTGGCAAGAGTTTATCTCTAATATCCTTGATTTCTTTGTCTATCAGAGCTAGTCTGGTCACCTATATATATATTTACACTTAATTAATTTTGTCTGATTTTGGTGTTTGGCTGCTGTTGCTACAATATTTTGGGTTGGCGCAGTATTATATAATTTTATCCTGGTAGGTGGCAGCAGATTTTTTTTTATCAAGAATGTCTTGGTACATTTTTTCCATTCATCCTTCCTTCAATGATATGAAGTTTGCCAGTACCATATGCTGAAAAACAGCCCCACACCATGATGTTCTCACCGCCAACTTCACTGTTGGTATGGTGTTTTTGGGGTGATGTGCAGTGCCATTTGACCTCCAAAAATGGTGTGTATTATGGCATCCAAAGAGTTAAATTTTGGTCTGACCAGACTATAAAATCCCAGTATTTCACAGGCTTGTCTAAATGATGTGCAAACTTTATATGAGCTTCAACATGCTGTTTTTTCAGCAATGGAGTCTTGCGTGGTGAGCATGCAGGTCATGGTGGTTGAGTGCATTAATTATTGTTTTCTTTGAAACAGTTGTGCCTGCTAATTCCAGGTCTTTCTGAAGCTTTTCACAAGTGGTCCTGGGCTCTTGGACAATCTTCTGATATTTCTTTCCAATCCTCAGTCAGAAATCTTGTGAGGAGCACCTGGTTGTGACCAGTTTATGTTGAAATGTTCTTTCCACTTCCGGATTATGGCCCCAACAGTGCTCAATGGAACATTCAGAAATGTAGAAATCCTCCTGTAACCAATGCCCTCAGTATGTTTTGCAACAATAAGGTTGCAAAGGTCTTGAGAGAGCTCTTTGCGTTTACCCATCATAAGATGTTTGTGTGACACCTTGGTAATGAGACACCTTTTTATAGGCTATAAGCTGAGACTGAACCAGCTGATATTAATTTGCACTGATAAGGGGCAGGATTGCTTTCATCTGGTGTCTTGGCTTTCCATGCCTTTTTGCACTTCCCTTTCTTTGTGTGTTCAATACTGTTTTCCCTGTGTCATTCCATTTTATTACACATAGCAATTTCTGAACTTGTTTTGGTTTCTTTGTATGTATGGATTGCATGGGCTCTTACTGAGATGTAGTGAAAATTTCATGTCACGAACACCTTTAGAAATATATTTACCTAGAAAAATGGTGACGCGTTCAATACTTATTTTACCCACTGTATACATTTACACATAAAATATACTACAATAGTTTCTTACATTACAATCAGACATGCAGACATAATTTCACCATCTACAGGCAGCAGTGTATTTTGCTGGGACCATTAAAATTATCAAATTACTTTTCTCCTTTAGCAAACATTTTGCAGATGCCTAATGGTGCTTCAATTGTCTCTGCATGTCTGACAACAAAAATGCCTGACCAGAGTAAAGTGGACCTTCAACCCTAATCTAACAAACAATAAACACCTTTCCCACAACTGCAATTTTTTTTTTTTGTAGCTACCTTTTTGTGTAGCCAACTGGGACTTCTGTTAATTCTTGCCTGGGTGAGAACAACATAGTTCCAGCCGTCCACAGCCTCCTAGCAAACCACGCAGCACCACAGGAGGCTGGCTTCAGGGCCAACTATCCCATACTGAGCATGTGCAGTGCACATCATCAGGGGACTGGCTGCAAAGACCCACAAAAGACATTTGACTCCCAAAGATGTCAGAAAGGAAAAAAGTGTGGCGCACAACCCAGCGTGCAATCAGCAGATCACAGCAGGACAATGCTGGATTTGCTGGTGTAACGCGAGGGCCCGTGGAACCCAGAAGTCCTTAGAAAGTATGAGCCAGGAAATAATGGACATTAAGAATATGTCTTGGATTGCTTTAAACAGGACTTCTGTAAAGGACTATTTACTGGTTGTTTGATTCTGTACTCAACAGGTTAATTTAGAGATGCTGATGGGTTCAATTTCAGCCACCTGGCTGCCTGTGTAATGTAAATGAGTCCCGGCTAGCTGCTAAAGATTCTTTCATTGTGAATTGTGATAATTAACTCTGTAATTGTGTGTATTGTAAATTAGCAGACAGACAGTCTGGGGAACGTAAAGGTTATGCATAGTCATTTAAGCTGTAAAGGGATTAGCTAATGAACTCACCTGTTGTCTGCTAAGAGATGTCAGAATAATGTGTATTGGTGGAACCATTATGTGATGTTGTGGGTGGAGTTGTTCATTTGGACTACAGTTTTCTTTTAGTGTATATAAGAGCCTGTTTTTCTCAATAAAGTGTCCGACCAGTTGGAAACCTACAGAGCGTTTGTCTTGTATCTGGGGGAGAATTATTCCTATGGGTCTCGGTCGCCTGACTGTGGAGTGTCGGTAGCTGATGTGTGTTCGGAAAGGGAATATCCTAAACGGCGTTAACCCCTTTCGTATTGGGATTGCCGTTACATTGGTGGCAGCAGCGGGATGATTCCCACAGCCTATAAGGACAGCTACAAGAGGACACAGAACAATGGAGGCACAGTATGAACGGCTAAAACACTCTACCCTCAAGGACTTACTGGAGAACCGGGGCAGACCGGCCAACAACCGTAAGAAGAGGGACATTATCAGAGAACTAGTCGAAATGGATGGAACCGAAAGGCCCAGCGTAACAGACAGGACACCCGAAGAGGCAAGTTTTGATCGGGCGGTTAACATAAGACTGGCACATTATGGTCCTAACCCTACATCGGAGATCATAGACCGAGTTATAGCGGCTCTGGATGCAAATTGGCTACAGCAAAGACGTTCTTCAGCAGCAAAAGTCAGAGCAGCACCAACTGAAAGGAGAAAGATACATTTAGCTGCTTTTAAGATTTTCATTGAAACTGAAGGGGAGATTGATGGGTACCTTGCCGATTTTGAATGGCAATGTGCCCTACACCGGGAGCCCACAGAGGAATGGGTTACCATTTTGTCTGGGAAAATGTCCGGCCGGGCCAGTGAAGCGTTCAGGGCCATCCCAGATGAGGATATTATGAACTATGGACTGGTAAAAGAAGCCCTTTTGGCCAGGTATGCCGTAACACCGGAGGCAGTTCCGAGAGACAAGCAAGCAGACTGGAGACTCGTATACCGAGTGGGCATGCCGCCTACACCGCACGGCATCCCACTGGGTCGCTAGATGCCAAGCAGAATCCGGGGAAGAGGTGCTGCAGGTGTTCCTGCTGGAGCACTTCTTTGACAAACTGTCCCTGGAAGTCAGAGAGTGGGTCCGGGACAGAAAACCTTTCACCTCACCTGAAGCAGCTCGCCTGGCGAACGAATACACAGACGCCCGCAAACTGGATAATCCTGTGGTCAAGACAACAGCTCGGGTGGATTATTGATCAGCAGCCACTTATTCTCAGCAGCCCAGGTTCAACACCCAGGGCTACTCACAACCCATCAGGTGTTTCGGGTGTAAACAGCTAGGGCACAAGAAGCCAGACTGTCCGTTGAATCCAGCCATCCAGTCCCAGTCATGGAGACAGCCAGCAAGGGGGAACCCCCGCACATCCATGCCTGCGGCCCACTGCATTACGGAGGAAGAACGTTGGGGCGTCCTGCACGAGGCTGATCCAATACAAGCAGCTAACCGGGACAACACGCAGCAACACAGGCAGACTGTCTGGGTCAATGGAAAGGTAGCCAATGGCCACGTGATACTGGCACCACCATGACCCTACTACAGAAGAACCTCATCCCAGAGAGCCAACATACCGGAGACACTGTAGCCGTAAGAGTAGTGGGAGGCACCGTCTTCCGGCTACTCGTTACACGTGTTCACCTGGATTGGGGGTTGGTTCGGGACACGTGAATGTGGGGGCGATGAAGGATTTGCCAGCGGATGTACTACTGGGGAATGATTTGGCCCCCCTTGTTTCTGCTTACGCCCCGATGGGCCCCGCTGAAGCCAACCCAGTGAATACCTGTGCCCAGACCCGTGCTGCTGGAACCGATCTGCTTGCTGCCGAGGCCCAGGTAAGACTACCCTCCCCGACATGTACCTTAGATCAGGCACAATATCACAGTCTAAAATTGGAATGTGACAAGTTGGCCAGGGAGAAATCGGAGATGCAACGACACTACGTCATGTACTATGAGATGTCCCATGGCTTGAACATTGAAATGCACAAACAGGCTGAAATTGTCAAAAGGTTAGATGGGATTTGCGCCCAGGTTTTGCCTTTCCTGTCCCAAGAGCATCAGCAACAAGTTTTGGGAGCCATTGAAAGAGCAAAGCAAGTGACTGTTCCAGAACTGAATTCCATTATTCGCCCTGCAACCTTACCACTTCACCAGCAGCTACCGACCCGGTAAGCAAAATGGCAATGCTGATGGGTTGTGCAGGCATTAGAGGAATGGAACTATGGACTAACTTCGGAGTCAACCCGTCTGGGGTCTCCTCCTGTGTTAGTCTCCTGCCGAAAGGGGAGAGATGTAACGGGAGGGCCCGTGGAACCCAGAAGTTCTTAGAAAGTATGAGCCAGGAAATAATGGACATTGAGAATATGTCTTGGATTGCTTTAAACAGGACATCTGTAAAGGACTATTTACTGGTTGTTTGATTCTGGTTAATTTAGAGATGCTTATGGGTTCAATTTCAGCCACCTGGCTGCCTGTGTAATGTAAATGAGTCCCGGCTAGCTGCTAAAGATTCTTTCATAGGAATTGTGATAAGTAACTCTGTAATTGTGTGTATTGTAAATTAGCAGACAGACAGTCTGGGGAACGTAAAGATAATGCATAGTCATTTAAGCTGTAAAGGGATTAGCTAATGAACTCACCTGTTGTCTGCTAAGAGATGTCAGAATAATGTGTATTGGTGGAACCATTATGTGATGTTGTGGGTGGAGTTGTTTATTTGGACTACAGTGTTCTTTTAGTGTATATAAGAGCCTGTTTTTCTCAATAAAGTGTCAGACCAGTTGGAAACCTACAGAGCGTTTGTCTTGTATCTGGGGGAGAATTATTCCTATGGGTCTCGGTTGCCTGACTGTGGAGTGTCGGTAGCTGATGTGTGTTCGGAAAGAGAATATCCTAAACGGCGTTAACCCCTCTCGTATTGGGATTGCCTTTACAGCTGGGAGTGTGAATATGCCATTTAAGCTCTACCTAAAGGATAAGGCAAGAAGGGGATAATAGAAAAATGACCTGTTGGGGAAGGGGGGGTGAAGTTACTCTATATTTTAATCACACTAATCTATAGCAACCAAACTTACCAGAATTCAACCTGTTTAGGCCTTATTTCAGCAGGAAAGCTGAAAGCTTTACAGAAAGTTTCCCACACAAGTTGACACTAGCACAGAATTACTGAATAGTTATTTCAAAATGCTTCATTGTAATATTCCCTTTCAATGATGAGTCATGTTTACCGTGCTGGCTCATTTGGCATGCTGCAAAGTGTGTCAAAGTGGAGAATGGTTGCAGAGAATGCAAAATGCAATAAAAAAACACTCAGCTAGATAAAACTTAGTTTGTCTATATTACATTTTGAATGCAAACTATTTTGAAAATGAATAGAACATTTTAAATTGAATAGGACTTTTAAAATCTCCGCCCAGCATAGTTACAAGATCTTTAGTTTGTTGGTTGTGCTGCAAGCTCTTGGAACCTGTGTGTAGACCTAGATGTACATTGTCAGCTCACAATGCATTGTGGATTTTACATTGTACAGGAACTGTCTGCTATTTTATCTGCTCTCAGCAGAGGGTGCTGTGTGAATGTGCAAAAGGACAGAATGCTAGCGTATTACAAACACACTAATATAGTTCTCTTGTGCAGGACAGAACAGACTGAACAAATGGTTCTCTATGGTATAAGATGTACCCTACAGTGAAGCACATAACCCCACATTTTAATAAGGGCCTGTTTTTTTTTCTGCATCAAAAGCGAATGTTAAGTAGGTTATATGGGTACCACTGGCATAGTTCACACCAGTGCATTCCAGTTCCAGTAAAAAAAAAAAAAAAGTACAACATGCTCCTTTTTTCTGCACACAACTGTACTGGTAAAAAGCATAAAAAAAAATGCACCAGACTCCAGCACAGTAAAAAAAAAATAAAAAATAAAAAGCAAAGGCAAAAAAAAAAAAAAGCATCTGGAAACGCATCAAAAACACGTTAAAAATGTGCATGCAGAAACGCATGCAGAGTGAACCTTGAGAACTCTTTGTGGTGTGAACAGGCACTCAATGTGTGATCAGTCACAATTAAATGCTGTAACATGCTGCTGTGCAGTTTATATGAAAAAGGTTCATCTGCTTTGTCAGGGATTGATTTTATTAGTGTGATGGGGCTTCTGAAAATAGTATGGGTGTGCTCCGTTCATAAGGCAGCCCATTCATTTCAATGGACTGCCCTACACACTTGGCAAAGTGGCTTACCAATAAATGAAATGCACACATTTTCCATGTCCTTTGTAAATGTGAACAAAATTGCACAATTCTGCACACATTGGCACAATACACTTGAATGCAGGCTTGCTGCTACGTAAATATCATAGAACTATTAAAGAGAAGCTCAAAGATTTCAAGTTTGGATGCATAAGCCATGTACAAAGTCCCTTGATAAAGTCACGTGGCAGTGACGCGACGTCGGGAGGAGGGGCTATGTGATATTACTTCCGGTTACGGCCGTGACCAGGAAGTCCTTGAACTCTTTTGGCGTTTTTATTGTGTGTTTTTTGTCGTTTTAATAATAAACGCAAGACTTTTAAGCTTTAATACACTATGGAGTGTCTTTTTGCTTGCCTTTGACTTCATGTTTCTAGAGACAACATCCCCAATGGAGAAACGATTGGAGAAATTGGATAAACAACAGCAGAGATCCCTAGCTCTGATATCTGGAGGAGGATACAACAACCGTGCTCGGTGACTGGTATTCCTTGATGCATCCATTAGACCCATTGGGGTCTTTCCTTAATGTGAGAGGCTAGCATTACTGGGGGAGGATCCATAGAAGGATATTTTGCACTTCCTACCTTCCTTTTGTAATTTGGACTCCCTTACCTCTCCCTTTCCCCCTCATCTCCGTTTGCTTGCTTTGGAGGTGAACCTTTTTTGGATTAAGAACTTTATTGGTCAGAACTCCAATTTATTGTTGGATGCACTTTACAAATAGACTATATCATTGTTTACTATCTATATCGTTTATAGATTCAAGACTGTTATTGTTATTTTTATAATATCTTTTTTTTTTATATTTCATTACCAGTTTACTTTGGATGCACCTTACATACGGACTTTAGCACTGTCACATTGCACTTGTTACACTGCGATTCATAGCTATATATTTTTTTATTGTTATATTTATGAGTTTATTTTCCTAGATTTTTGCTCATTAGCACTTTAATAGTTATTGTGCACTGTTTGTGTCACATTATTTATTTAGTAGGTTTACTTTATTAGGCTTACTGTACTACATATACAACGCACATATAGAGCAATTAGTGCTACTTCATTATCTTACACAAGCTTCATTACTAAAGTTGTACTAAAGGCAAAATCAAAAATGGCATATATGATGCAGGCTGTCACCAACAACAAAGCAGGTCACCCTGTAACTTTTTTTTATTATTATTTTTATTTAACTTATTTGGTCACTCTGTACATCTCTCTATACAAATCATCACTTACAATTTTAAAATGCATTTGAAATATCTTAGGTAATAAGTCCTGATCCGTGTTGATAGGCAACTGGTAAATTTTCTCCTAATAAAATCGACATGCACATGGTGCACTGACATGTCCCAGAAGGTTGCGGGCAGGAAGAGAGAACTTCCGCTCTAAACACCTAGGCGGCCAGAGCAGAAGTGGGAGCAGGCAGCTGCTAAAACTGGATAACCACCCACCCCCCCAAAAAAAGTGTGTTAAAGTGGAAGTTTCCTTTTAGAGTGAAGTTCCACCTTAAATAGAGTACATAGGGGCCATTAAAGTGGAAGTAAAGCCAATTTATAAAAAAAAAAAAAAAAAAACCCTGCAAAAGAAAAGGCATAATGAGCTAGTATGTATAGCATACTAGCTCATTACGAACGGCTTACCCGAGATTGAAGCCCCCACAGCGGTCCTCGGTCACCTCCGCCGCCATCTTGCCTCAATGTCCCGTCACTGCCGTCAGTGTATCGCCGCTCCGGCGCTGTGATTGGCCGGAGCGGCAATGACGTCACACGCATGCGCGCTCGGGCCAGCAAGCTCCCATTCAGAAAACCGGCAATGATGCCGGCCTGCTAGTGCGCATGCGGGTGACGTCATCGGTGCTGTGTTTTACAGCAAATATCTCCTTAACCGTGTAGGTTAAGGAGATATTTCATGCACCTACAGGTAAGCCTTAATCTAGGCTTACCTACAGGTGCATGTTGTCAAAGTGGGTTTACAACCACTTTAAGGAGTGTTATATCTCTATGGAATAAATGAGTGATATTCCTTTTTGAATGTGACGTTGCTCCAATGGAACCATTTGCACTGGAAATTTATTTTCTTTCTACTTTAAGAAAGCTGTAAGATTTTCCATTCAGAAGACCTCATTGACCTAAAAGATTTATTGTCCGATAGAAGGAGGGTCGGTACTTTTCCTTGTGACAGAAGTTGTCAGACAAACCTGATGATTTCTTTTTATGAAGAGGTAAGTAAAACCTTGGACAGAGGGGTGGCGGTGGACGTGGTATACTTGGATTTTGCAAAAGCGTTCGATACAGTTCCCCACACACGGCTCATGTGTAAGGTAAAGTCTACATGATTGGAACTATCAGTTTGTAAATGGATAGAAAACTGGCTAAAAGACAGAATTCAGAGAGTAGTGGTTAATGATTCTTACTCTGAATGGTCTAAGGTTATCAGTGGTGTACCCCAAGGTTCAGTGCTGGGACCCTTACTTTTTAATATCTTTATAAATTATATTTGGTCTGGGATCAAAAGTAACATTTCTGTCTTTGCAGATGACACCAAGCTATGCAGTGGAATAACGTCCTTACAGGATGTCGCTAATTTACAAGCCAACCTCAATGCTCTGTCTAATTGGGCGACTATGTGGCAGATGAGGTTTAATGTAGATAAATGTAGTTATGCACTTGGGGGCTAAGAATATGAATGCATCATACATACTAGGGGGAGTAAAACTGGGGGGATCCGTAGTGGAGAAGGATCTGGGGGTTTTGGTAGATCATAAGCTCAATAATGGCATGCAATGCCAAGCTGCGGTTTCCAAAGCGAGCAAAGTCCTTTCTTGTATTAAGAGAGGTATGGTCTCCAGAGAGAGAGATATCATTTTGCCCCTGTTCAAATCATTAGTAAGACCTCATTTAGAATATGCAGTTCAGTTTTGGGCACCAGTTCTCAAAAAGGATATTGGGGAACTGGAGAAAGTGCAGAGAAGGGAAACCAAACTGATAAGAGGCATGGAGGAGCTCAGCTATGAGGAAAGATTAGAGGAACTGAATTTATTCACTCTTGAGAAGAGGAGAATAAGGGGGGATATGATCAACATGTACAAATATATAAGGGGTCCATATAGTGAACTTGGTGCTGAGTTATTCACTTTACGGTCAACACAGAGAACAAGGGGGCATTCTTTACATCTAGAGGAAAAAAGATTTACTCTCCAAATACGGAAAGGTTTCTTCACAGTACGAGTTGTGAAAATGTGGAACAGACTCCCTCCAGAGGTGGTTCTGGCCAGCTCAGTAGATTGCTTTAAGAAAGGCCTGGATTATTTCCTAAATGTACAGAATATAACTGAGTACTAACATTTATAGGTAAGGTTGGTCCAGGGAAAATCCGATTGCCTCTCGGGGGATCAGGAAGGAAATTTTTCCCCTGCTGTAGCAAATTGGATCATGCTCTGCTGGGGTTTTTTGCCTACCTCTGGATCAATTGTGGGTATAGAATTGGGTATATGGGATTGTAAGATATTTTTTATTTTATTTATTTATTCTTTTATGGTTGAACTGGATGGACTTTGTGTCTTTTTTCAACCTGAGTAACTATGTAACTTAGTTTTTTACTTGTTAAACTTAAAGTTGTTTATGCATTTTCTGGGTACATTTTAAAATACAAATTTTAGACCTTTAGATTAGTTAACCACTTGCATACTGGGCACTTAAACCCCTCTCCTGCCCAGACCAATTTTCAGTGCTGTCGCACTTTGAATGACAATTGCGCGGTCATACAACACTGTACCCAAATTAATTTTTTCCCCCCCACAAATAGAGCTTTCTTTTAGTGGTATTTGATCACCTCTGCGATTTTTCTTTTTTGTTAAAATAAATTAAAAAGACCGATTTCAAAAAATATATATATATTTTTTTTTATAAAATTTTGCAAACAGGTAATTTTTCTCCTTCATTGATGTACGCTGATGAGGCTGCACTGATGAGCTGCATTGATTGGCACAAATGGGCTGCATTGATGGGCAACGATAAGGCGGCACTGGTGGGCATTGATAGGTGGCACTGGCGGGCACCAGGGTTGCCAACTTTCAGTAAATATACAGTTTGTAAAATCCGTACTTTTTGCATCTGTCCATGAATGTACATTACAGACATGTAGGCTGCATGTCTGTAACTGACATTCATGGACATATGCAACAATTATGGATTTTACAAACTGTAAATTTACTGAAAGTTGGCAACCCTGGCGGGCACTGGGAAGTGGCACTAATAGGTGGCATTGATAGCTGGCAGTGATGAGTGGCAATAATGGGCACTGATCGGTTACACTGATAGGCAGCATTACTAGGTGGCACTGATGAGGCACTGATTGGCATCATAGGTGGGCATTGATAGGTGGCACTTGTGGGCATTGATAGGTGGCACTATGGGCACTGGCAGGTGGCACTGGCAGGCGGTGTTTGAGCGCACTGATGAGGCAGATGTGCCTCCTTCCTCTTCAGGACCGATGTCCCTCAAACAAGCCGGTGATTGGCTTTTTTTTCTCCTCTTGCTGTGAGCGTGAGGAGAAAAAAAATAAAAGATTACCGATCCTTTGTTTACATCATGAGATGAGCTGTCATTGGCTGACAGCTGATCACGTGGTAAGGGACCGGCCCCTTACACGGATCTGTGATCACCCGAGTCTCAGTGACTCAGTGATCACAGGGCAGGGGGCGCGCGCAAAGGGTAGGACGTCTATTAACGGCCTCCCGGATTTTCAGGTCCGCGCTGTAGCCATCATTTGACTATAGCGCGGGCCTCTAGTGGTTAAAATCCCAAAACCTTTTCTGAAAGCAGGGACCCTGGAGAATAAAATGATGGCAGCTGCAATTTTTTATGTTGCGCAATATTAGCACAACTGGTCTTCAAATGCATAGTAAACAATACATTAAAGGAGCCATCTTTTCTCCTAGTGGAGTACATCATTATCTATAAGTGCCAGGCTGCTGTATTTTTTTCTAATAGGCCAAAAATGTTCCAATGTTGTCGGTTTTGTCTTACAGAAAATGGAGTTAATTATTTTAGAGCCGGTTCACACAGGGGCGACTTGGGATCCGACTTCAAGTCGTGCGACATGGGAAAATCAATGGAAGTGAATGAGAACCGTCTTAATGCACACTACTGAAGTCGCTCTGACTTCAGAAAAGGTTCCTGTACTACTTCAAGGCGACTTCTAGGCAACTTGTACCCATAGATTTCAATGGAAGTTGCCTCCAAAGTTGGATCACTGTCTTAACTGAAGCAACTTTTCAGGAAGAGTTTCACTGTGGTTCACGCCTTGCAAAGTCACGCACAAAGTCGTGTTGCCCCTGTGTGAACCGGCTCTTAGTGATAACTCCGATTGTTCTTTCTTTTATGCTTCTCTTTGTGTTCTAACTATTTTGTATAGTTGGGAGTGCTAGTGATTCAAAGGCATCCCCTAAAATGTGGTATTATTGGTCATCTATACTTGTAACTGGCATTTTTGTTTTTTCCTCTTTGGTTGCAAATGAAAATAAAGAATTAAAAAGAAAACGTTTTTTCTTGTTAAAAAAAAAAAAGAAAACGTTTATTTTATTCTAAAAAAGATGAAGTTACGTTGAGTAAACAGATACCCAAAATGTTAAGCCGTAAAATTTCTGCATGTCTGTGAAATGGTGACAAACTTCGGTATCCAAAATTGTAAAAAATGTCACAGCTTTAAAGTGGTTCTAAAGGCAGAAGTTATTTTAACTTAATGCATTCTACACATTAAGATAAAAAAAACTACTTCTGTGTGCAGCAGCATCACTAATACTTACCTGAGCCCCATCTCGATCCAGCAATGTTGCATAAGAGACTCGGTTGTCTGGGTTTGGCTGAGACAGCAGCGAAGCGCCATTGTTTGTTATTTTTAGACCAACAAAAGCAAGACTTTAGTGTGTGGCCAGGGGACATTTTTAAAAGGTAGTACTATTTTATGAAATAAAAAAAAAAAAAGCAAATGCATGCAACTTATGTTATTACTACCTGATTTATGAAAAAAATGCACTTTAAACCCAGATGACAATGGGATCCCTGGCTGTTATTTTAAACTGAAGAAAAGATGAAAGTGGCCACAGTGCACGTTAATAAAAGCATGTATCCATTTATTGTGCAACATAAGTAAACAATTACATTTGAGTAAACAAGATTCCGGACCCGCTAAAGGGATGTGAAGACAGCGACGTCTACGGGCTCCTAGGACCAAGAAAGCAGGCATGGGGAAGTAAAGGGGCTTGTACAGGGGTCCAGAATCTTGTACATGACAGATGCTTGCTAGTTCAATGTACTCAGCTCTCCTCTGTTCCAAGCGCAAGCAGAACTTTGTTTACTTAAATGTAAGTGTTTACTTATGTTGTGCAATAAATGGATATATGCCTTTATTAACATGTGCGTTGTGGCCACATTCATGTTTTCTGCATAACCACGAGGATCTTCCCAGATCTGATGAACACCGCTGCACTGTAATTCAAGCTTTGACTCACCTTTCCACCCATCCTTCCGCTCATCCATCACTGCGGGATATCCTGCTCTCCTGCCCTCCTTTTTGATAAGGCTGCTGGCTATTTCAACAAAGTTCATTTCATCCAGCTGGATCTCTGACCTTTCAGCTGCACCTGACTCCTCAGCTGCAACAGTCTCTTCCGCTACCATTACCAAGTTCTTTTTCAGATAGCTTATCATTTTGCACACATACCACCATTATTATCATCATCGTTGTTATCTATAAGAAATCTTTTCTGATGTGTCTGAGCACAGATTATTTTTCTTTTTGGATTTTCTATTTTAAAATGAAGCTTGTTTTAACATTCTCTAAAAAAGTAGCTTGAAGCTGGCTGAAAGCTTTGTAATGGCTTGCTGCACACACTGTTCTTGTATAAGCTTAAGCCCATGTGCACAAGGCCTACAGGCCCGTGTTACACTCTCTTAGAGCAGAGATATGCCCCTTTCACACGGACAGTCCGTTCAGGTCCGCCTATCAGTTTTTTAGGCGGACCTGAACGGACGCTCCATGTAGCCCTATGGAGCCACGGATGTCACCGCTGACATCCGACCCGCTCCGCCAAAGTGTGACGAAGGAAAACCCTATTTTTCCATCCGTCTGCGGATCGGATGACAACGGACTCTACGGTCCGTCGTCATCCGATCCCCCATAGGGGAGAGCGGCGCTCTGACAGGGCGGTCCCTACACAGTTTGCGGGGACCGCCCAGTCATCCGCCGGCTCAGCGGGGATCAACGGAGCAATCCCCACTGAGCAAGCAGAGCTTCACGGGGCGGATCATGACTGATCCGTCCCGTGTGAAAGAGCCCATAGTCAAATCTGGTTCTCAATATCCCATGTAAGTCTGTATGTACAAGGTCCTTTAAGGCTATTTATAGGTCTGTAAAAGCAAGATAATGAATCCAATTGGCCAACTGTAACAACAGCTCCACATTTGTTTCTAATCTCTTCTCCAATTTTTTTTATTGGCGTAGTTTTATCATTACTCTGACACCCCAAAGCAATCTTACACTGTGTTGGTAACTGGGTATGAATGAAATATCTGCATGCCCCAAAGACTCCAAACAGGTTCTGCTGCTCAATTTAGGATTGCAATATGCAGGTCGTAAACTTCTCCTATAGATAAGCACTTTTCAGCTACTGATCTCTGTTCATTGTAGTCTTCCATTTACACAAATACCAAGGATTTACATACACAAATTGACATTTTCAGGGTTGTTTTCAATAAAATACTGTTGCTTTTATTAACTATATTATTAGCTTAAAATGATGTTCGTTAAACTGACCGAGCACAAAAAAAAACCTTGGAGGAAAAAAAAAATGCACTAGTAGCTCTTTATTTTAATGGGGGTTGTCTGGGAATATTAAAAATCTGTAAAACAAAAAAAAAAATTCTCTACCTATGAGTAATTTCTATGTCGAAAAGAAATCGACATTATGTGAAAATTTGGATTTCATTATGGCACTAGAAACACCAGACTTTCACATACGTAGCGGTCTTATTTTTAGGATTTGCATCCAAAACAAAACTCTCCCGCTGCTTGCCTGAACCCTGTGAGACGACACAGTGATGCAAAAGGGTATTGCTGATGCACCACTAAATAAACAAACATGAGTAATAGAACAATGTGGGGATCTTTAGTGGCGTGAGAAAACAACTCAAAGTGAGTGTGAGAAGCCTCCTAAACTTTAGACGAGTTACAAGTGAAATGTCTCACACAAGTTGAAGTTCATCTCATCAGATACACACAGTCGACACCTGTGAGGAAATTCGTTTGAAGAATCAGAATTCAATATTCAACAGTCAGTATCAGTATGACAGAACATTACAGTTTCAGGTGCAAACAGAACTTTCAGAAGTGATTTCTGGGCCAAAACACACGCAGCAATAAAAATAAGAAAGATTGTTCTTCGATAGCAAGTAGATTTGCTTACCTTTTACTGTGCATGTTTCATTAGGTGGCATGGCTAGTATGCGGTCACTTGTTTGGATGTAGCCAGCTTCTATTTTGCCAGTCACACAAAATCCAGAGCCTTGATCTAAGTGCACAAAGGTAATGTCATCGATAAGGCTGCCTTAATACATGTTGAATGTTCTGAGCATCACTGAAGATAATTTGATCATGTAGGGGAGGAACACAATTAATTATCTAAAGGCTGATACACACGCACTGAATATTGGCAGGTTCAACAGAAACCGTTAGGCCCCTTTCACACTGAGGCGTTGCAATAACGCGCTAAAAACTATTAGCGCTATTTTTAACGCTAAAGCGGTAAAAACGCTAACGCCTATGCGTTTTTACCGCTGTACTCATTCATTTCAATGGGGATAGGCGTTTTTACAGCACTATATTATGCGCCCCAAAGATGCTCCAAAAAAGCTGTTTGCAGGATTTTTTCCAACTCACAGCCAGCACAACGCCTCAGTGTAAAAGCCCTCACGGCTTTTTACATTGAGAATTCTGGAGCAAGATTATTTCAGGCCTTTTTACAGCGCTATTTTTAGCGCTAAAACGCCTCAGTGTGAAAGGGGCCTTAAGGCCTCATGCACACTGGCCATAAAAAAAAAAAATCTTGCTTATACAGGCATTTGGTGTTTTTTCTTTCAGCCTGTAAGCCTGGTTCAGACCTTTACCATTTGCTTTTGATCCGTTTCTGCAAAGCATTTTGCGTTTTTTAACCACTTCAGCTCCGGAAGGTTTTACTCACTCCCTGACCAGGCCATGTTTTGCGAAACGGCACTGCGTTGCATTAACTGACAATTTTGCAGTAGTGCGACTCTGCACCCAAATAAAATTGATGCCCTTTTTTTTTCCCCCCAATTAGAGCCTTCTTTTGGTGGTATTTGATCACCCCTGTGATTTTTATTTTTTGCGCTATACAATTTTGAATTAAAAACATTTACTTTCTGCTATAAAACATTCCCAATAAAAAAAGTAAAAAATCTAATTTCTTCATCAATTTAGGCCAATTTGTATTCTGCTACGTATTTTTGGTAAAACAAAAATCCCAATAAGCATATATTAATTGGTTTGCGCAAAAGTTAAAGCGTCCAAAAACTATGGGATATATTTAAGGATTTTTATTGTTCTTACCAGTAATCGTGGCGATCAGCGATTTTTAGCGGGACTGCAACATTACGGTGGACAAATTGGACACTTAAGGCCCATACACACGATCAGACTTTTTGACAACGGTCCGATCGTCTGTATGCGCCATCGGACAATTGTTTTCGGTTTTTCAACGGACAAATGTTCGCTGTGCATGCTCTCAAACTTTCCGGCAACAAATGTCCGATGGAGGATCATCCGATCGTGTGTACACAAGTCCATCGGACTAAAGTCCAAAGTACAAACACGCATGCGCCGAACCAATGCTAAACTTTAGACAACGATAGCAGAAGTTGCCCAAAGGGTGACGGTAAAGACCTGAAAAGCCACGTGATTTGGTGAATGTTGGCTAAAAAAGTTCTGCCGTGTGTATGCATACCAAGTTCACGGCCAACGCCCCTTCGGACCAAAATCCACGGAAAAGTCAGATGGAAGTCCGATCGTGTGTATGAGGCTTAAGTGACACTTTTTGGGGACCAGTGACACCAATACTGTGATCAGTGCTAAAAAAAAAAAATGCACTGTCACAGCATAAATGACACTAGCAGGGAAGGGGTTAACACCAGGGGACGATCAAGGAGTTAGGTGTGCGCCTGGGATGTGCTTTCTAACTGTGTGGAGG
This sequence comes from Rana muscosa, assembly GCA_029206835.1. NCBI lineage: Eukaryota > Metazoa > Chordata > Amphibia > Anura > Ranidae > Rana > Rana muscosa. Next base: position 847,569,775 of record CM055121.1, read on the forward strand.
TCGGATACACTGAAGGAAAAGAGAGATTGTGTTTCAGCTTAGAAACACAAGTCCTCTCTTTTGCTCCCTGACAGATCAGCGTTTTGCCTTGCTTACATAGACAGACCCGCTGCTTCATCTCTCCTCTCCTCCTTATGGAGTCACACAGAGTTCTGGCATATTGCCATCTGTCCTCTGCTCTACAGGGCAGAATAAAAATAGGAGTACCCAACCTGCAGTGTGCAAGGTACAGATATGCTCTTGTGGATCTCCAGATTTCCAAACATTTAGCAAACAGCCACATTTCTAGATCCAGGTATCCTTGACATAACAGAATGTGGACCATAGCTGCTAGTTATAAAGAGCCACTCTAGAGTTTTTCCTACCCGAATCTTCAGCAGCGCTAAATTACTTTTGCCACAGCTTCACAGGCCTCATGCCACCAATTCAAAATTAAATTCCTTAGGCTCAATTTACAAAGCTTTAATAGAAAAATAAATGTCTTTATTTCAGCCATGTGATCTAAAGTCACATCATACACTTTCATTTTATAACATCAGCACTTTAACAGCAATATAAACAATGGCCATTTTTCGCATTCCAATATAAATCTCTTTTCGTTTTGTGAGCGTTGTCTGTCTGCTGGCTATCTCCTTCAAAAACTGGTTTATGACAGTAAGTAAAGGCTCTTCATATGGGTTTTAGATGTAACAAAATTCAGCAAATTTCTGTAAAATAGATCCAGTGGTAGTGTGGTATGTTGCACTTAGTACCATATTCAATTGTCACTGGATCTAGAACTGATGAACCAAGGTAGACCTACTTCATGACTGCAATTAATGTAGGACAACACCCTGGCATTTCATTAGTCACACAAACAAATACAAAAACAGGTGGTAATTTCAATCTGAAGACTTTTTCAAGCCAGAGCATTGATGCTACCTGATGGACTAAAGTCACTTAAAAAGTATTACTTGGTGGTGCTGTGTCTCTTTACAGCTGGAAGCCAGCCATACAAGTGGTGTGTGTAATAAACATACCTTTGAAAACATCTGATGCACACAGTCTAAAAGGTTTATCTGTGGACCGCTGTGGGGCTTTAAAGGAATCTGCATAGGAGAATAAAACCAATTAGTTTTCACATAATACACAATGATCAATATAACAAAACTAATGCCAATGTACTTTACGTTTGTATTTTTTCATTTACACCAATAACTTATTCACCATCTAGAGAAAAAGTAGCCTACAAGTATTCTCTGAAAACAAGGAGGATCATTAAAGCTCAACTACAAGATCACTCCATATCTACAATATACTTAAAATACTTCAATTTGACTCCAATTTAGTAAGACAAAGAGCAATACATGATGGCTACTATGGGTTTATGGGATTTGTAAATTGGCACTCCTCAAATAACCCTTGCTAAATAAAAAACTAAAATAAAAATTTAGACAAGATGAGGAATAGTAACATCTTCTGCAGGCTTTTACTACTCTCTGACCTTTACTAGCACATGCAGCTGTGTCCATACAATCACTGCGTACCCATAGAGTAATATAGGCTGCCTACATGTAGCTCCAGATGCTTAAGGAAATGGCTCATTCACGCTCTACAGCCCATAGTGTGCACTCGCATGAGGCCAAAAGAGCCAGTAACATGGACATGAGTCCAGAGGATTCTCCAAAAAATTATATGACCAACATCCTCCTAAGAATGAAGCACCTGGCTGTCACTATAAAGCCCCGTACAACCGGTCCAAATATCGACCAGTTCAACAGAAACCATCCATCATTTGGCCTGTGTGTACGCCATCCTTGCTGGCTTCTGCCAAACGAGTATGCTGGAAAACCAGAATCCGATCAGTGCTGGCAGTGTGTTCTGGGGAGGGCAGTCCTCCTGTCAGGACACAATAGCTCAAAGGGGAGATCACTGTACCAACATTGCATAGTTAGTACAGTGCCTCTTCTCGAGCTCCTCAGTTTTTTTTCGTGCAGCCCGCTGGGTTGAAAAAAAACCTAATAGTGTGTACCCAACATAAGAATTGAGGGGAAAATCTGCTATGGAACACAGAAAGCACTAAAACCCAGACATAGGCCTTGGCAAGAGATTCTCTTTAAAGTGGTTGTAAACCCTTTACAACCACTTTAACCTATAGGTAAGACTGGATGAATGCTTACCTGTAGGTGCTTGAAATATCTCTTAAACCTCCAGGGTTTAGGAGATTTTCACAAAAATCACGGGTGCCACTGTCTACGGCGCAGACGCACTGTAGTGTGCCGTTCCTCATTGAAGCCGTGCCGTCACTGACGGCTCCCGCGCGCATGCGCGGGAGTGACGTCATCGCAGCTCCGGCCAGAGAGCCGGAGCAGCGATGCGCGGAAGTAAAACCCAGGCAAGATGTCAGCTGCCCGGGCGTTGGAAGAGGACGGCTGCGGGGGCTTCTATCAGAGGTGAGTATTACATAATGAGCTTGTATGCCATGCAAACTAGCTCATTATGCCTTTGTCTTGCAGGTGTTTTTTTTTTTTTCCCTTTTATACCTGGGTTTACTTCCTCTTTAAATAAGCTATTATACAGAGCTTGCATGGTGAAAAAAAAACAAAAGCATAAATATAGTCTGCCACTCTCACATATTAGTCATGGAGGTACAAAGGGAGACAGTTATCAAATTTTGCTGCACGGCCAGGCAATGCTAAATGGGAGCAACGAGACAATTTTAAACAAACTTGAGACAGACTTGTAGTATATTATTTAAACGGTTTGAGACATGAATTCCTCCCTTAGCTGCTCTCAAGTAGCACTGCAACAGTATAAAACCTGACCCTGATCTGTGAAAATCTGGTTTAGCTGGCTGGCCAGAATTACAGGCTCAGGGGTCACAAATGCACATAAAACTACTGCATAGAATCTGCTGTCAGGCAGCCTGATTTTCTTCTACATTAGTCCCTAATTTGCTTGATAAATGCCCCTTTGAGGTTCTTACCAATTTGGTCAATAAGACACGGTCCTTTATACCAGCTTGTCAGATCAGGTATTTGACTACATCTGGCCAGATTTTCTCCACTGAGCCCACTGGTAGGAACGTAAAATACATCACTGTCCTAAATAGGCAGAAAAGGATTAGTGTTCCTACTGCACTTAGTATTTCAAAGAGATCATTTGTTGTAGGATTGTAATGTTTTATATCAATGCAAATCCAGTTAGTGTAAAACATACCTTAATATATGACTGACTATATACTGAAAACATTTGCAAAAGAAGGACATTTCCTATTTTAGGTACTAAACTAATTACAAATTCAGTTACAGAATATCAACCACAGTTTATGCATACAAAACTAAATATTAATTAAGATGAAAGCTGTGACCATTTTTACAATACGCTACTTTTCTATATGCGATTTCCGTTTTATTTATAGGCTCTCTTTTTCTTCTGACTTTTTACTTCCACTTAATTTACCTGGCCTAAAACAAGACCTTTCAATAACAGCTCTGATAAATCCTTATATCCACTATCTAGTAATCTGTTAGTCCTTATTTGACTAAATCAACCCACACACATCAAATGTGTTTCCCAATTCAGCGGGTTTGGCTGGTCTATTGGGGATAGGCCACTATGTGCCCAGACAACTTGACATTGTACAGCTTGTTGGTAATCTAGCTGGACTGACAAACACTCTGCGTGGATAATAAAAAAAAGCTTCATAAGTAAAGCCTGGTTTGCCTTATGATAAATAATTATACAGTAAGGGGGGGGGGGGGGGGGGGGGGTTAGTAAGAATTCTTGAATTTATAATTATGAGGAGTGCTAGAGGAAGTATACACTGCACAGATCTTGTACAGAGCAAGCTGATTAATTGTAGAATACAGCAAATGTTAGGTCCATTCTTTGAACAGAAATGTAGAACGCAGCAGAGAAAAGAGTGTGGGGGGGGGGGGGGGATATATGTATGGCAATAAGAATACCTGCAAGGGAAAACCCCGGTGTACAGAAGTAGGACTGAAGTGTTGGTGTATTTTATTAATATATTAAAGGGCATGTAAACCCTAACAATTAATTTATCTTATTGCCCCTTTAACCACTAGAAGACCAGGCCTTTTACTGACACTTTTTTTTTTTTTTTTTTAAATCTGTATTTTTTGCTAGAATATTACTTAGAACCCCAAATATTATGTATATATTTTTAGCAGAGGCCCTAGAGAACAAAATGGTGAGTTTTGCAATTTTTTATTTCACAAGCTATTTGTGCAGCGGTTTTTCAAACCCAATTTTTTGGGGAAAAAATACTTTAATAAAATAAATGTAGTAAATGTTAATGCACACAAACACAATAGCACATTTTTTGATAAAATATCAAAGATGGTTCTACGCCAAGTAAATACAGTGCCTTGCGAAAGTATTCGGCCCCCTTGAACTTTTCATCATTTTGCCACTTTTAAGGCTTCAAACATAAAGATATAAAATTTAATTTTTTGTGAAGAATCACCAACAAGTGGGACACAATTGTGAAGTGGAACGAAATCTATTGGATATTTTAAACTTTTTTAGCAAATAAAAAACTGAAAAGTGGTGCGTGCAAAATTATTCGGCCCCTTTACTTTCAGTGCAGCAAACTCACTCCAGAAGTTCAGCGAGGATCTCTTAATGATCCAATGTTGTCCTAAATGACTGATGGTGATAAATAGAATCCACCTGTGTGTAATCAAGTCTCTGTATAAATGCACTGCTCTGTGATAGTCTCAGGGTTCTGTTGAAAGCGCAGAGAGCATCATGAAGACCAAGGAACACACCAGGCAGGTCCGTAATACTGTTGTGGAGAAGTTTAAAGCCGGATTTGGATACAAAAAGATTTCCCAAGCTTTAAACATTCCAAGGAGCACTGTGCAAGCGATCATTTTGAAATGGAAGGAGTATCAGACCACTGCAAATCTACTAAGACCTGGCTGTCCCTCTAAACTTTCAGCTCAGACAAGAAGACTGATCAGAGATGCAGCCAAGAGGCCCATGATCACTCTGGATGAACTGCAGAGAACTACAGCTGAGGTGGGAGAGTCTGTCCACAGGACAACAATCAGTCGTACACTGCACAAATCTGGCCTTTATGGAAGAGTGGCAAGAAGAAAGCCATTTCTCAAAGATATCCATAAAAAGTCTCGTCTAAAGTTTGCCACAAGCCACCTGGGAGACACACCAAACATGTGGAAGAAGGTGCTCCGATGAAACCAAAATCTAACTTTTTGGCCACAATGCAAAACGATATGTTTGGCGTAAAAGCAACACAGCTCATCACCCTCAACACACCATCCCCACTGTCAAACATGGTGGTGGCAGCATCATGGTTTGGGCCTGCTTTTCTTCAGCAGGGACAGGGAAGATGGATGCAGCCAAATACAGGACCATTCTGGATGAAAACCTGTTGGAGTCTGCAAAAGACCTGAGACTGGGACGGAGATTTACCGTATTTATCGGCGTATAACACGCACCGGCGTATAACACGCACCCCAATTTTAGGAGGAAATTTTAGGGAAAAAAACTTTTAGCAGGGAAGTTTAAGGAAAAATAACTTACATTTAAATGCAGCCTTGTCAGTGTCCATTGCAGCCTTGTCACAGTGCAGCCTTGTCAGTGTCCATTGCAGCCTTGTCACAGTGCAGCCTTGTCAGTGTCCATTGCAGCCTTGTCACAGTGCAGCCTTGTCAGTGTCCATTTCAGCCTTGCCCCAGAGTCGCCGTGCAGCCTTGCCCCAGAGTCGCCGTGCAGCCTTGCCCCAGAGTCGCCGTGCAGCCTTTTTAAAATTGGCGCAGAGACTGTGCAGACGCCGCCGAGAACGCAGGGACTGGGTGGAGCCGCCGCCGAGATACACATAGCCGAGTGTACTCGGCTATACTCTGCTTTTCTTGGCTCCGCTCACAGTCACGCCGAGTCCCGCCCTATGATGGACATAACACAGGTCCAATGGCGGGACTGGGCGTGACTGTGAGCGGAGCCGAGAAAAGCCGAGTATATCCGAGTACATTCGGCTATGTGTATCTCGCTCCGCTCACAGTCAGCGGAGACAGCTCAGGGATGTCAGTATCGGCGTATAACACGCACCCACGATTTTCCCCTGATTTTCAGGGGGAAAAAGTGCGTGTTATACGCCGATAAATATGGAATCTTCCAACAAGACAATGATCCCAAACATACAGCAAAATCTACAAAGGAATGGTTCACAAATAAACGTATCCAGGTGTTAGAATGGCCAAGTCAAAGTCCAGACCTGAATCCAATCGAGAATCTGTGGAAAGAGCTGAAAACTGCTGTTCACAAACGCTCTCCATCCAACCTCACTGAGCTCGAGCTGTTTTGCAAGGAAGAATGGGCAAGAATTTCAGTCTCTCGATGTGCAAAACTGATAGAGACATACCCCAAGCGACTTGCAGCTGTAATCGCAGCAAAAAGTGGCTCTACGAAGTATTAACGTAAGGGGGCCGAATAATTTTGCACGCCCCACTTTTCATTTTTTTCTTAGTTAAAAAAGTTTCAAAAAAACAATAGATTTTGTTCCACTTCACAATTGTGTCCCACTTGTTGGTGAATCTTCACAAAAAATTAAAATTTTATATCTTTATGTTTGAAGCCTGAAATGTGGCAAAAGGATGAAAAGTTCAAGGGGGCCGAATACTTTCGCAAGGCACTGTAGATACCCAACATGTCACGCTTAAAAATTTCACACAAACTCGTGGAATGGTGACAAATGAAGGTATTTAAAATCTCCATAGGTGCCCCTTTAAAAGCCTTTACAGGTTACAAGTTTAGAGTTACAGAGGAGTTCTGGTGCTAGAATTATTGCTCCTGCTCTGACATTCGTGGCAATACTGCACATGTGTGGCGTGATCATCATTTACGTATGCGTGCAGAATCAAAGCGTGCGATCACCTTTGCCCGGAAGCACATGGGCGCTTTTAGTTTTTTTTTTTATTCTTTAAGTTTTTTTTTTTTTTACTTTTATTGCTGTTGCAGGGAATGTAAACATCCCTTGTAAAAGCAATTGGCAGTAACAGGTACTCTTTATGGAGAGATCTGGGTACTATTAGACCCCAGATGTCTCCTCTGCCCTTAAAACTATCTAATACCATGGTACAGTTGACATGGGGGGAAACGGGAGTGACAATAATAGGATTTTTATAACAGCTTACCTGTAAAATCCTTTTCTTGGAGTACATCACGGGACACAGAGCGGCATAGTCATTACTATGTGGGTTATATAGATACCTTCAGGTGCTGGCACTGGCAACTTCCAAAACCGGAAGTACCCTCCCCTATATAAGCCCCTCCCATCCGGGAGCACCTCAGTTTTGTAGCAAAGCAATAAGTGTCCCCAAAGAGGGGTGGGAGCTCTGTGTCCCGTGATGTACTCCAAGAAAAGGATTTTACAGGTAAGCTGTTATAAAAATCCTATTTTCTTTCTCGTACATCACGGGACACAGAGCGGCATAGTCATTACTATGTGGGATGTCCTAAAGCAATGCCCAATGAGGGGGGGGGGGATACACCATACATAAGCTGAGCGCTATCAGACATGAGGATCTTTTGCGGCCTGCAACACACTGCGCCCAAAGGCGACATCCTCCTGACTTCTAACGTCCACCTGGTAGAACCTAGTAAACGTGTGTACTGAAGACCATATTGCGGCCTTACAGATTTGAGCCAGGGAGGCCTGGTGATGCACTGCCCATGAAGTTCCAACTGCTCTCGTGGAGTGCGCTCTAACTTTGAACGGAGGCGGTCTCCTTCTCAAGCCATAGGCTTGCATTATGACCTGTCTAATCCACTTGGCTAAAGTAGATTTTGACGCTGCCTGACCCTTTCTGGGGCCTTCCGGCAGAATAAACAAAGTATCCGTTCTGCGAATCTGAGCAGTGGCTTTTAGATAAGCTTTAACTGCTCTTACTACATCCAAAGAATGCAATAACTTTTCCTCTACCGAACTAGGCTTGGGGAAAAAGGAAGGAAGAACCACATCTTGGTTCAAATGAAACCTCGATACCACCTTAGGAAGAAAGGCTGGATGAGGACGTAACACTACTCTGTCCTTATGGATAACCAGATATGGCACCCTACAGGACATAGCGGCTAATTCCGACACTCTTTTAGCCGAACAAATGGCTACTAGAAAAATCAATTTCCTGGTGAGAAGAACCAGGGAAATATGCTGTAATGGTTCAAATGGTTGTTTCTGTAGAACCGACAGAACCAGGTTTAAGTCTCATGGACATATGGGAATATTAACCGGAGGGCTAATACGCATCACTCCTTGTCTAAAGGCTTTGACTAGTGAATGCGAAGCCAAGGGCCTTTGAAAAAATATTGACAAGGCCGAAAACTGACCTTTGATAGTACTCAAGGCAAGCTTCCTATCTACAGCCCACTGTAGGAAGTCCAGACTCCTACCTATTACGTACTTATGTGGATGCCATTTCTTGGCCTCACACCACGCGATGTACGCCTTCCAGATTCTATAGTAGATCTGCCTGGATACCGGCTTCCTGGCATTGATCATGGTAGATACCACAGGATTAGAGAGCCCTCTCTTTTTTAGAATGTGGGCTTCAATAGCCAGGCCGTCAAACCTAGGGCTGGTAAGGAAGGGTGGTATATCGGTCCTTGCGAAAGCAGGTCCGGACGACGTGGGAGAGTCCAAGGACTCCCCACTGACATTTTGCAATCTCCGCGTACCACGCTCTTCGGGGCCACGCTGGAGCCACCAGAATCACTGGTTTCTTTTCTACCCTGATTCTGCGGAGTAATCGAGGTAACCATTGTGGCGGTGGGAATGCATATATCAGCTTGAACTGATCCCAAGGGAACACTAGGGCATCCGAGCCGCAAGCTAGGGGATCCCTTGTCCGAGAGACAAACCCGTCCACCTTTGCGTTGAATCTGGATGCTAGAAGATCTACATCCGGTGTTCCCCACCGCTGACATATTGTCCAGAAAACCTCGGGGTGAAGGGACCATTCCCCTGGGCATAATTGCTGGCGACTTAGAAAGTCCGCCTTCCAATTCTCCACTCCTGGAATGAATACCGCAGATATGGCTGGGACATATCTTTCTGCCCATTTCAGGATGTAATTTACTTCCCTCTGGGCTGCACGACTCCTGGTGCCACCCTGATGATTGATATATGCCACTGCTGTGGCATTGTCTGATTGAATTCTGACAGGGGACCCTTGGAGTTTGGATGTCCATGCTACTAGGGCATACCGGGCTGCTCGTATCTCTAAGAGATTGATGGGCAGGGCCTTTTCTGCATCCGACCATCTGCCCTGGAGAGACCATTGCTCCAGTACTGCTCCCCAGCCTATAAGGCTGGCATCTGAAGTGACCACCTTCCAAGAAATCGGACTGAAGGATTTCCCTTTTTCCAGATTCTGGAGAACCAACCACCAACAGAGGCTCTCGCGAACGGAAGGGGACAAGGACATTGTAAGTCTAGGGCCTGAACTTTTTTGTTCCAGGCTGACAGTATGGTCCTTTGCAAATTCCTTGAATGGAATTGACCGTAGGGTACTGCTTCGAATGATGCCACCATTTTCCCAGCAGCCTCATGCACAGGCGTATGGACGGCTGTCTTTTTTGTACCCACTAAGTGGATCAAATCTTTCAAAGACAACACCTTTCCTCGAGGCAAGAATATTTTTCTCTGGCCTGAATCCAACCTTAGCCCCAAGTATTCCAGACTTTTGACTGGTTTTTAGGGCTGACTTGTCTCGGTTGATAATCCAACCATGAGATTCCAGATACTTGATTGTCTTGTGAACGACCACGTCTAGTTTTTTCACTGAGTGGTCTATCAGCAACAAGTCATCTAGATATGCCATTATCATTACACCTTGTGTTCTTAGATTGGCCAATAAAGGGCCAGAATTTTTGTAAACACTCGTGGTGCTGTGGCCAGACCGAAGGGTAAGGCTCTGAACTGAAAATGGCGCCCTTCTACTGCAAAGCGTAGAAATTTTTGGTGGACTGGAAAGATGGGAATGTGCAAATAAGCATCTTTGATGTCGATCGCGGCTAACCAATCCTCCCCTTGTAGGGCAGTGGCCACCGATCGGATCGACTCCATCGGAAAGTCCTGATATACAGGAATTTGTTTAGCCCTTTTAGAATTAATATGGGCCTCCCGTCCCCGTTTGCTTCGGGACTGTAAAGAGGTTTGAGTAAAACCCGAACCCCCATTCTTCCAGGGGAACCTCCATAATTACTCCTTGGAGCAATAGTTGTTCTAGTGCCAACAGGAGGGACTCTCTCTTCCGGGGATCCCTTGGCACGTTTGACCTCAAAAATGGGAAGGAGGAGAGTCTTTTAACTCCAATCTGTATCCCAAACACACTGCGGAGAGCACCTATCTGTTTTGATCGTGTCCCGCCAGGTCTCTTGCGAACAACTGGAGTCCCCCCCCCACCCGACTGAGTGGGGGCAACCCTTCAATGAATTTAACTTTGGGGAAGGTTTTGTACCTCCCCTGACCCAGGGTTTCTCATTACCCTGTGATTGTCCCTGTTTTTTACCCCCGGGAATTGACCGAGGAGGCCGTCGGAACTGTTACACAGCCGATGCCCCAGGGACTGGAGAAGCAGGCCTCTTAAAGAGGGACCTCTAACTCTGCTTTTAACCGGCAAGAGTGTATTTTTACAGCTGGAAATTTTCTGGATATATTTGTCCAGGTCTTCCCTGAATAAGCGTTCACCATGAAATGGGACGCTAACCAGCCATTCTTTACAGGGAGCTTCAGCAGACCAGTTTTTGAGCCATAGAAGCCTACGCATATGTACTACAGACAGCGTAAGGCGGGAGGCCTGATGGATTGAATCCTTTATGGCGTCAACCGCAAAGCCTAAGGCTCTAGGTAGATCAGCTAGGGCAAGGGCCTGCTGATCTGTCAAGTCCCTCAAGACCTGTTTCAACTGATCCTTCACTGCTTAGCAGACCCCACTGCTGGTTGTGTCACCAAGCTTGCTGTAGAAAGAAGCAGATTTTCATAAGGACTCCAATCTTTTATCTATTGGGTTCTTGAACATTTGGACATTATCCACTGGACATGTCAGTGATTTATACACACAAGAGATGGCTGCGTCCACTGTAGGGACCTTCCATTTTTTGATGAACTTATCCTCCATGGGATAGACCACCGGAAATCTCTTGGGGGGAATAAATATTTTCTCAGGATGCTCCCAATCCTGGTAAATGAGCCCTTTCAGTACAGGGTGAAGTGGAAAAGAACAGACAGTCTGGGGGCTTCTAGCGACCCCAACGAGGATACAGTACTGGTTGATGGGTCCGCAAGGTGCATTTTTAAATGCTGATCGGACCATGTTAGTCAGAGACTGAACCCATAATCTTTCAGCTTGAGATGCTGAGAAAAGGTTCCTCCACTGTTGATTCCTCTATAACAGAATCAACCTCATCCTGATCCCCTTCAGGCAGGTCGATCCCTGTATGGGACTGTTGCTCTGCTAACAGGCACTCTGAAGGAGGAGACGGAGATCAGGCGTGCTTTCCCTGTGACAGGGAGGCAGCGATCAATGTTGACAATCTCTCTCTAATACTCCCAGAGCTGAGGAAAAAACCTCCTCTATTACATACACAGGAGCAGGTGAACTGAGGACAGCCACAGTACCAAGTACCCCTGCGGGGTCTCTACGGTCACTTACCTCTGAACTTCAGGGGAGACTGGTGCAGCAGAAGCATGCCCAAGATCCTCAGAGCCCGATGAGACCCCCTTCGCTTCCTGGAAGATTCAGTTCCGGAGCTTCTGGACGGCATATTCCTAAGCCTAAAGCTGAGGTATTCCAGCCGTAATACACCACTTTTACTGAGAATAGTCTAGCACAATTGCTGCTATATAACAGTTGGTGTCTACTAAAGTTCCTTTCTAGGGGATGCCTGCATCAACCGCCTCTGTGTGCCTTTATACTGTTGCTAGCTCTGTCTGTGCACTTCAATAGCCAGCTATGATTGTGCTTTAAAACACGCTGGACGCCCGCATATGCGCAGTAGCGCCGCGGCGCACACCGAGCGATATCCACCCACTCCGCCCCTTTTTCCAGATCGCCTCTATATATAGAGGCGCGTGCACGCGCGCGGGCACGTGCGCCTTCGGCGCCTTTTTAAAAAAAAATAAGGAGCTAGATGGGAGCCAGGGTCCCTGCCGCAGGGCCCGGGGATGGATGAGCGCAGCAACAGGGCAGAGGAGACAGCTTCCCAGCAGAGAACTTACCAACTGCCTGGATTTGATTTTGGAAGAAAAAAATCCACATTACAAGAAAAAGAACCATAGCGGCCTCTAGTGTCTAACACAGGTACCGCGGTCTTACATTTTATTTTTTTTTTCTTGCCTACTATTAAAATTTTTACATTTTCTCAGTAGTAACAGGCATACACAGAATATTAGCGGGAATACCTTAGGTAACAGGCAGAAAGACAAAATAGGCTTGGGGGTCCCTCAATAGAACCAAGTTCCTGAGGGCCCCCACTTACCTTTTCCTCGCCGCAGGACTCTGTTTGGTCCACAGAAATCCAAACTTCACCTATCACGGCAGGCATTGTAATTAAACCTTCAGGGACCGGGTTCCCAAGGATTCCACTCCCCTGGACCTGTATAGCACCCTGCACAGAAAACATCTTGGTCGTGGGTATGACCAGAGCTCTGGATCCCAGGGTCCAGCCCTCCTAAGAGAGGCATTACAGGCAAAACCTTGCTCTTCTCTTGCAAGGCCCGGGTACCGACCGTTTAGCTATGAAGCTTTTTTGGTCGGATCCGGAATAGCTTACTGAGGCCCAAAAGAACCTGTACGCAAGCTCAGTGAAAAACACATGTTACTTCTTGGCCAACACCTTAGACACTGGCAAAAAACTGAGGTGCTCCCGGATGGGATGGGCTTATATAGGGGAGGGTACTTCCGGTTTTGGAAGTTGCCAGTGCCAGCACCTGAAGGTATCTATATAACCCACATAGTAATGACTATGCCGCTCTGTGTCCCGTGATGTACGAGAAAGAAAATCATTGTTGCTTCTGGTTTCATAGATCATAGAGCCCATTGGGGACCTTCTGTTCCTTGACAAGCTCTATATTAAGCCAGTGGAACTGCTGGCTTTATTCCGGGCTCGCTGGTGAGACGGTAGAGTCCAGAGAGGCACCGGATGGAGGGAGGGGTGCTTCTGCCGCCTGAAAAAGCTAGCCAGCGGCTATTTAGCCTCTAGGATGACTTTACATAAAAGCCGATCACCTCTTAAAAAAATAATACCGGGATAATGCCTTTAGCTGCATGATGGGACTGAAGATCTTCATGATCCGGCTGAGCACATTAAGTGTCAGCTAGAAGTCTTACCAGGTCGGCATACTACTTCATACTACATCCACCAGGGCCAGTCTGGAGAAAACAGGACCACTGGAATGCACTCCAACCTGATCCTGTGAAGCAGACAAGGAAGACGTTTGAGGGTAAGGGGGTAGAGGCATAAATCAGATTCCATGGAGCAACCAAAGCATCTACTAGCTAGAGGATCCCTGTACCTAGAGACATTCAGAGCTTTGAGATCCAAAATGGGGTGGATCCTCCTTTGGGTTTTTGAATGGTGAACAGGTTGGAGTAAAATCCTTGAAACTGTTCTGCCACTAAGAACTAGAAAAATGATCAGCCAATTTGAGTGGCGACACAGGAAGGTTGGATGTGAGAAACTGTGGTGGGGCAAGGAGCAAAACAGCACAAAGTAGGGGGGCAGAGAAACAAAAGGGAGGTTTCCTAACAGATAAAAAGGGAGAAGACTTTGCAGTATGTTTCTAAAGCCTCGTACACACGATCGGATTTCCATCGGACAAATGAGTGGAATTTTTTACGAAAGGCGTTGGCCGTAAAACTTGGTATGCATACCGACGGCAGAACTTTGTCAGCCAAAAAAACAAAACTATGTGGTTTTTCTGCTCTTTAGCGCCACCCTTTGGGCAACTTCTGTCGGAAAAAACCATGCCATCACACATTTGTTGTCGGAAAAGCCAATCGTGTGTACAGGCCTTTAGGCTTTTCTTCTGAGGAATAAATATAGTGCACAAGCACCATTGCATGATGCAAAGACACACCAGTAGTGTCTTTGATAATTATTTCAGGATTAGATCCAAAGAAATTAAATGTTGGATGTGGATTCTGCAGTCCAGTAAATTGTCCTACACATGTGTACTTTCATAAAAACAGCAGACCATCACAACTGAAGTATAAAGCTACAGCCATTTGCTCCATGTGTCCTATAATCAAGGGATCAACCACAGTATATATAGCTATAGACAGGCATGTGAAAGACTGCCTTGTTGTAGTGGTCTGTCTCCCAAAGTGAAGACCTATGCTATAATGTGAGGTATGCAAAAGAGAAACAATGTTATCTTACATGCAGAGCTGTGAAAATATACCACCCTTGTCTCTGGCCTGATGCTCTCTGGCTATGCACTATGAAATAAATGTCACATGATATTACCAAGAAATGCCCAGATGTGGATAGGATAGCAGCTTCCCTGCACAGCTTTGTGTATACATGTGTGGGGAGAGGGGTTGTGTGTTGCCTGTATGAACACCATCATATTACCAATGGTATGTCAGGGCAATTTTACTCTATTACAATCTAAACTCCCCCATATTGATCTTTGAAATAAAATGACCTGTGGGTAGATCGTATGGGAAAAAAACAAACATGACCAGGTCAGGATCCCACACTCATGCAGTCTGTGATCTGTAGATCAAAAGTATACGATAGTTGACAAACGTAAATAATTGTTTATGCTACCTTAAATCCAGCTTGTTTCAGAAAGTGCCCAAGCTTACTAGTAACTTCCCGAAATCGATCTTGTTGCCAGTTAACCTACAGGTATAATAAGAAAGCTTGTAACAGGGTGAAACAAAAAGCTGCAGGGAGAAGTGAAAGCGTAGTATAACAATGTAAATTCTGTTTACAAAAAAAAAAAAAAAAAGAAGCAGACTCTGTACACAAATTCCCATAAATGAGCAATGAATTATGACAGATGTGACATAACACAAATGGAGCATCTGAATTTTCAATTTGACAAATGCCTCCCAAGTAGTTCACGACTGTAATGTATAACTTCAGCCAAGCTGCTGAAATATATACACATAAGGTGGTTCACATGACAAAATATGTGCAACTTAGCCACCCTTGTGATTCACACACACCTGCCACTGCCTGTACTTTTGTGGCTTCCTGTGTTCTCCCCACAACTAGCAAAGAAACTAGACCATGTATGAAAATCAGCACAGTGGTAAGATCTTCCCTGTGCTCCCCTATCCGGTAAGCCTGAATTGACACCTTTCCCTTCAGCACCAAAAACATTAGGATAACTACTCCTGTATAAACTGCCTTCCACTGATTGATTTACAATACAGACAACAGTTAACATAAAAGTTTCAGTCAGTAATACCAGCAGCATTAAAAACGTAATTGCTTCTGAAATATGGATCAAGGTCAAGGTCACCTACGTCAGAATAAGACTGCAAAAAAAATAAAAATAACAACGTGTTAAGCAGTTGTCAATCTACGGCCATATTAACCTTAGACCCCTTTCACACTAGTGGACCGATCGGGTCCGCCTGTCAGTTTTTCAGGCGGACCCAACTGAAACCTCCAGGTCACCTTTTTAGGAGCAGCAGGTGTAAATGGACATGTGTCTATTTACACCTACTGACATCTGATCCTATCTGCTAAAAACAGACAAGTAGGGTTCCCCATCCGTCTAGGCCAGTGGACTCCAAACTGTGGCCCAGGGCCCGGATGCGTCCCTTTGCTTGTCTTTAACCGGCCCTTGATACGATGACACTATTCCACCCACTTTCACCAACAATGAGGCAAAATTCCTACCACCGATACAAAAAATGGGGCACTATTCCTTCCCCTAATATCAAAGTTGGGGCACTGTTTACTCCCACTGATGTCGGGACAATTTCTAGCCTCACTGGTCACAGTCCGGCCCTTCTAAAGTCCGAAGGACAGTAAACTGGCCCAGTGTTTAGAAACTTTGGAGACCCCTGGTCTAGCAAATCGGATCGAATGGCAGTTGGGTGTAAACGGACAGGCAGTCTGCCCCATGTGGAAGGTGCATTACTGAGTTCAGATATTTGCATTATTCTGATGTTTTGGAATAAACAATGCTCCATAGCGTCAAACCCAGTGATGAGATTCTGTACTCACAAAAATGGAAATACTAAAGCTGGGTACACACTGTCACTGGCAGCGGGCTGAACAAAAGAAAACAGATTCCTGCATCCATACAAGCGATGTGTATGCAAAAATCCCCTGCTGGGACATTTTATTCTGACAGTGGGGACTCTGCTGTCAGAATAGACTGATCAGTGCTGAAGTCAATCGGCTGCAAGCTGCTGATCGAACAGGGTTTTCCAGCATCTAATGATCGGCTGCTGTTAAATCAGGAGGGCTACGCACACAAAAACTGAAAATTTCCCTGTTCCCGCTGAACTGTCTAAATTTTAATCTGTGTGTAACCAGCTTTAAGTATGTTCAAAGAACTTCAGGATAACCTCCATTTACCAGGCATTAAAACTATGGCTACTGATGCAAACAAGTCATATATAGCCTTACACAGGCATATGCACATGGTTTTTATAGACAGGGAATAATCCAGCAAATTTGATTACTAAATATAAGACAATGTACCTGATCCATTTTATTGACTGCTACTGCAAGCTGAGTTACACCAAGAGAGCGGACCAGCAGTGCATGCTCACGTGTCTGTCCACCAGCTTCGAAGCCCGCTTCAAATTCCCCACGGCTGGCATCTACAACCAAAGCGGCCACATCAGCCTAAAAGACAGGAAACCGTCTATACACAAAGAAACATTATGGAAAAAGCAGGTTTATATGTAATAGTACTAACCTAGCAATACAAACGAGTGACTACATGCAAACTGACAAAAAAAAAATAAAGAAAACCAAAACTTATTTTTAAATTGCCCATTAATCAAAATAAAAACTAATGACAATGATAGAAAACAGGAACGTGGCATTTCAAAGTAGAAGTCTAACAAGTTTTTGCTTTTAGCTTTAAAAATAGTAGTTAACACTTAGAACTTCTACCAGGTTTAAAAAAAAAAAAATAGTTACACTTCTAGGTAAATAAACGTAGACTACATTAGATATCTGATAATAAAAACAGACAGAACTCACTTGAGCAGCACCTGTAATCATATTTGGGATAAAATCCTTGTGCCCCGGAGCATCCATTAAAGTAATAACTTTGGACTTTGTTTCAAATTTGGTCATGCCCACATCCATAGTCACTCCTCTACAATAAGGAAAAACAATTGCTGGATTATGTACATCAAACAGCAGAAAAAAATATAAAATTCAAATGACAATGCATGTTGTTTAGGAGATACAGTATTTATAATCAGGGAATAGCTTAATACCCCAATAAACAAAACCAGGAATATGCAAATGTCTTCACACAAACTGGTGAGAGTGACCTATGGATTCTAGAAGTTTTTACATACCCAGCGATTTATGACAAGCCACTAATCTCAGAAAAAAATACCTTTGCCTCTCTTCGCCCGTCTCATCAAGCACCCAAGCATATGCAAAAGAAGCTTTTCCTGCTTTCTTGGACTCTTGCTCATATTTGTGCATGGTTCGTTTGTTCACATGTCCCAAGAGATATAATAGATGACCCATAAGTGTGCTTTTTCCAGCATCAACATGGCCTGATTACAAAAAGCAAAAAGATTTAAAAAAATTATTATTTTCTCTTGTGCAGTAGAAGCTAAAATTCACACACCAATGAATGTTTATTCCCAAGTCCTGTTCATTTCCCCATTAGGAATATTTTTCTTTCTTTGCCATTTAGATGGATTTTTTCAATAAAGTTTTTAAGCATATGTAGCATGTGCGCCTCATGTCTGAAACTGGCTAAAGGAAACCAGTCATAATAAATACATTGAAGCCACCACTGCTAACCTCTTCTCTTTAAAGTGCCAATTGCCTAGTTTTCCTGTTGAGCTGCTTGCAACCAATACGAATAATATTTATGGATCTGGAAAGCAAATATTAAGTTCGGACTGCTCTGACATTCTTGACCTGGGTCAGTAACTCCAAAGCCAGGGAATACCAGGCAATCACTATTTTCACCAAAGGGAGCTCCCCTACTCTAAAGAAAGGCTTAAAGTAACCCTTTCACATGGGCGGACCGTTCAGGTCCAACTGTCAGTTTTTTTGGTGGACCTGAATGGTCGCTTCATGCAAGTCTATGGAGCGACGGATGTCAGCGGTGATCATGTCCGCTGATATCCGATCCGGTCCGATCCACTAAAATCAGACGTATGGCGATACGTTCGCCATCCGTCCTGGCAGATCGGATCATTTGAGATCTGGTGAAAACGGACATGCTGTCCGTTTTCGTCCGATCTCTCCATAGGAATGAGCGACGCTAGACAAGCCCCTCCCCGCTCAGTGAGCAGAGAGGGACCTGTAATCCGCCGGCTCAGCGGAGATCCACGGAGAGATCTCCCGCTGAGCTGGTGCACTCCGCAGCAACAGATCCGCCCCGTGTGGAAGGGGCCTAAAAAAATAAATGGTTAAAGACCAAGCTTATGTAAACAAAAACAAAAAAACAACATGAAACATAAATAAATAGAGCAAGCAAAAGGGAAATCCTCCTCCTCCGATGTCCACCCCCTGCCCCTTCCACTTCCACTTTCGACGCAGTGGGGATTATTAGAACTAAGGCCCCTTTCACACGGGGTGAACTCTGGCTGCAATCCGATTGCTCAGCAGGTGATCTGTCTGCTGATCCATGCTGAGTAGGTGGATAACAGGTCTGTGCCCGCTCCGCTTATGTAAATGTTTACACACGCCGCTCCATAGAGGAGAATGGAGGCTCCAATCGGGTCCACCTGACAGGTGGACATGATCAGGACATTTGCATGAAAGGGGCCTAAAGGGGAGCTCTGTCACAGGCTCTTATCAAGAGTGCCTGACTATCCCCGCCCTTTCCACTCAGCTCCTCTTTTCATAGAAGCCGGTAACTAAAGCTTCTAGAAATCAAACAGGATCTATGAATGGAGGATGAGCGGGTGATGGAAAGGTCCATCCCTCCATTCATAGCTCACATTTTATTCATGGAATCCGTAGTACTGGCTTCTATGACAGGAGGAGCAGGACGAAAAGGGTGGACATAGTTTGGCACTCTTGATGGGAATCTGTGACAGCTCCCTTGGTTATAATAACCCCCACCACACAAATAAAAGATTACTACTGCAGGAGAAGCGGGGGGGCACCGTTAGGAGGACTTCTACTAAAAAAGAACACAGCAGCACAAGGGATGCATCCCACTGAAGAAAAGTAATGTCCCCTGTGTATTGTTTTATGTATAAGCTTGGGCTGTAAGACAAATAGTCTATTTGGAAATGTTTATCTTTAGTGAAAACAGCCTGCCAAACCATCAGCAGCTACAGGCCTACAGATAGCCAAATAATATGCTAATGTTATGGGGGCTTGGGAGCCAAAAAGGGGCAGGATAACACAGATATATATGAGGAAAAAAAAAAGATGTAATTTTTAAATTGCATATACTGTAAAAACAGTATATATTATCTTCAGACCGAATGATCATTTTGACACTTAAAGCGGAAGTAAACCCATCCATGGCAGTTGTAGATTAAACAGAGGCAAAGATGGCAGCTCCTTGGCTGAAAACAATAGGGGGCTCTACTACACTTAAGGTTTCATTATATGTCTATAATTACCTACAAGATGCCGTGCAGCCTGGGGAATGGGATTGGAGTTCTAGTTAGATGCCAATAGTTAAAGCGGAGCTCCACCCTAAAGGGTTTGTGACAGGTTTATATTAAAGAAAAATATTTAAAACCGACATTCACATCCAGAGTTTCATTGAACCCTAGGGTTCCCCCAGAAGTTGCTAGGGGTTTACTTGAGCTATTGCCAACTGACCTCTTATTTGATAGTGCCTGTCTAGTTCCAGAGCCAATGCCACTGGTTGCAAAAGTTGCATTCTGACCATCACTTTAAGGGCATTCTTCCTACTGGCCAGCAATTTAAGAGGCAATTGTCCCACTGACCTCCAATAATTTGTTTTAGCAGGGGTTCCCTGAGACCTGAAGATTATTTCAAGGGTTCCTCGGGGGTTGTGAAAGGCCAATTTAAACACATTTTAACAAGGTAGCAATGAATAAGGGCTTTTGCAGGAAAACAAAACAATGTCTTATGAATAACACTAACCCAGAACAGCAAGGTGTAGAAGAAAGAGATATGCTTACCTATTACAACAAGGTTTAGCAGCTGTTTTCCTCCTTGTCTCTTTTCTAGCTCGTCTTTAATATTAATTTTCTGCTTGGATTTTCCAGAACTTTTTACTTGAGATATGGCATTAAGTTCATCAGAGCCCTGTGATATGTTTATTTGTGTAGGTAATGGAACGGTGCTTTCAGATTCCTCCGCAATGTCATCCATAGGCTGGCCTTTTGCAGACAAAGGAACACCCTGCCCATTTACCTCAGATGCTGCGCTATAATATGTAGAGAGAACAAATTTGATCATAAAATCTTTTGGCTTTTAGGCCCCATTTACACTGTCAAACCTGTGTTTATGTGTGTTTAGAGGACATTTCCAAATGCATTTAATGTACCGGTATGTAATGACTTTTCAATGGTGCCATTCACACTCAGTTTAACTGTTATAGTGTTTAGACACTATATGTCTAAACACTGCTAAAGCTGCTTTAACGCAGGAACATCTAAAGCAGGAAAAAGTGATCTGGGAGGCAAAAAAAAAAAACAACTGTTTATATTTCTCACATAACTTCTCCGACAGTTAGAAAAGCTAAACGCAGAGTATCAGTGTGAATGAAGCCTTACAGTAAAATCGTGTTTATTAGAAAGAATTGTCCAATGATAAAAACGCATGTTAGTTGAAATATGCTGAATAAGACCTTTTGCAAACTGGGCATTAAGACCTTATGCATAAGACTCTGGCATTTAGGTTCAAGTGGAAGGCACAAGCACATTGGCCAGCCTGTAATACTCTATGAGAGGTTGACAGCTGATGGGACTGAACAGTGTTACCAACTTTGTGTCTGTAAAGTTTGTTCCAGTCCTTAGCTGCCATTCTAATCTAACACTATAGCAGCACATGCAAATCACTACTTTACCCTGATAACTCAATTTGTCCCAAAGGTGAAAACAGAGGCGGGTAATAAACACAGTGTGCAGTGTTTTATTAAAGACTGTAGTCAGATTGTTAGGTGAAGTGTTAAAGCGGAGTTCCGACTTAAAAAAAAATACTGCAGCTGCTGACTTTTAATAATCGGACACTTACCTGTCCCAGTGTCCAGCGATGCGGGGGAACAAAGCCCCACTCCTCTCCGCGGCGCCAGCATCACTACTGTGGGCGCCCGGCTGTGGCTTCACAGCTGGGCGCGAGCCGCGTTGTGCACTGTGACTGGCCGGCAATCATCTGGGACCTGTGATGTGTCCCAGATGATTGCTGAGAGGGAGCGGGGAGAGGTGACCTTCCTTCCCGCGCCGCAGTGCCCCGGGAGAAAGAGGGAGCTAAAACCCTCTAAAAAGAGGGTTTCCGCTCCCCCTGAGAAAAAGAGATGCCAAATGTGGCATGTCAGGGGGTCACTTTAAGTAATTGAACAATCACTAGAAATAGACAACAGTTTAGGAACAACAGAGGAGCCCATCCCCATTTTAAAGTAGAAGTTAACCTTTAGTAACATGTTACACCCATATTTAGGTTGTAACCTGGAGTCTGTCCACATTTTAAAGAATAAGTTCACCTTTAGTAACATGCTACTCCCATATTTAGGTTGTAACATGGTAATATGCACCTTTCCCCGCATTGAGCGGTTTACTTTGCAAGGGAATTTTTCCTTAGCTTAGTAAAGGTGATAAAAATTCACATTGCACAGAATACCCAATCACATGCAAGAAAGAAAAAATTGATATTTTCTTTTTTGTCTGGTGAAAGGCAGCAGGACCTCACCTCTTTCACTAAGCTAAGGGAAAATCCCCTGCAAAATGAACAGCCTACTTGCCTTTATTAAAGCAGCCCCAATGAGTCAGGCTAAATACTTTACCTGAAGACTAGTACATAGAGTGGCGGATAAAATTTACAGAAATATTTAAAAAGGTTTCACTCTTCAGAACTAAAGATGCTTGAAATAAAGTTCTGATAATGTGAAACATTTTAGAAAACATAAAAAGACAAAAAAAGAAAAAAAAAAGAAGATCTGGGAATTAAGAGAATAGAAGTCTACACAAAGCTACAGAATTCAACAAAAATGTTTCACACACCCATTAAAACTGGGCTTTACCAAAGTAAAAGACAAGGGTAAAATAGTAGAATTTTTAAAACAGCTTACCTGTAAAATCCTTTTCTTGGAGTACATCACGGGACACAGAGCAGCATAGTCATTACTATGTGGGTTATATAGAATTACCTTCAGGTGCTGGCACTGGCAACTTCCAAAACAGGAAGTACCCTCCCCTATATAAGCCCCTCCCATCCGGGAGTACCTCAGTTTTGTAGCAAAGCAATACGTGTCCCCAAAAAGAGGGGTGGGAGCTCTGTGTCCCGTGATGTACTCCAAGAAAAGGATTTTACAGGTAAGCTGTTTTAAAAATCCTACTTTCTTGTTCATACATCACGGGACACAGAGCAGCATAGTCATTACTATGTGGGACGTCCCAAAGCAATGCCAAATGAGAGGGGGGATACACCATACATAAGCTGGGCGCCAACAGGCATGAGGATCTTTTGCGGCCTGCAACACACTGCGCCCAAAGGCGACATCCTCCTGACTTCTAACGTCCACCTGGTAGAACCTAGTAAACGTGTGTACTGAAGACCATGTTGCGGTCTTACAAATTTGAGCCAGGGAGGCCTGGTGATGCACTGCCCAAGAAGTTCCAACTGCTCTCGTGGAGTGCGCCCTAACTTTGAACGGAGGCGGTCTACTTCTCAAGCCATAAGCTTGTATTATGACCTGTCGAATCCACTTGGCTAAAGTAGATTTTGATGCTGCCTGACCCTTTCTGGGGCCTTCCGGCAGAACAAACAAAGAATCCGTTCTACGAATCTGAGCAGTGGCTTTTAGATAAGCTTTAACTGCTCTTACTACATCCAAAGAATGCAATAACTTTTCCTCTACCGAGCTTGGTTTGGGGAAAAAAGAAGGAAGAACCACATCCTGGTTCAAGTGAAACCTCGATACCACCTTAGGAAGAAAGGCTGGGTGAGGGCGTAATACTACTCTGTCCTTATGGATAACCAGATATGGCTCTTTACAGGACATGGCGGCTAATTCCGACACTCTTCTAGCCGAGCATATGGCTACTAAAAATATCAATTTTCTGGTGAGTAGAACCAAGGAAATGTGCCGCAAAGGTTCAAATGGCTGCTTCTGCAGAACCGACAGAACCAAATTTAGATCCCATGGGCATATGGGAGCTTTAATCGGTGGAATAATACGAGTCACCCCTTGCATAAAGGATTTGACAAGTGAATGCATAGCCAGGGGCCTTTGAAATAGTATTGATAAGGCCGAAACCTGGCCCTTGATAGTACTTAAGGCAAACTTCCTGTCTACAGCCCACTGCAGGAAGTCCAGAATTCTGCCTATAACGTACTTACGTGGATGCCATTTTCTGGCCTCGCACCAAGTGATGTACGCCTTCCAAACTCTATAGTAGATCTGCCTGGATACAGGCTTCCTGGCATTGATTATAGTTGATACCA
This sequence comes from Rana muscosa, assembly GCA_029206835.1. NCBI lineage: Eukaryota > Metazoa > Chordata > Amphibia > Anura > Ranidae > Rana > Rana muscosa. The sequence continues at coordinate 847,593,571 of CM055121.1, forward strand.
CAGAGTTAGAGAGACCTCTCTTCTTTAGGATGTGGGATTCAATAGCCAGGCCGTTAAACTTAGAGTTAGTAAGAAAGGGTGGTATATCGGTCCTTGCGAAAGCAGGTCCGGACAACGTGGAAGGGTCCAAGGACTCCCCACAGACATTTTGATGATCTCCGCGTACCAGGCCCTTCGGGGCCACGCTGGAGCCACCAGGATCACCGGCTTCTTCTCCAACCTGACTCTGCGAAGGAGTCGAGGCAACAATTGTAGCGGAGGGAATGCATATATCAGTCTGAACTGATCCCAAGGGAACACCAGAGCATCCGAGCCGCAAGCGAGGGGATCCCTTGTCCGGGAGACAAATCTGTCCACCTTTGCGTTGAATCTGGATGCTAGCAGATCTACATCCGGTGTTCCCCACCGCTGACATATTGCTCGGAAGACCTCGGGATGAAGGGACCATTCCCCTGGGCATAACTGTTGGCGACTCAGAAAGTCAGCCTTCCAATTCTCCACCCCTGGAATGAAGACAGCTGATATACATGGGACATGCTTTTCTGCCCATTCCAGGATGTGACTTACTTCCCTCTGGGCTGCACGACTCCTGGTGCCTCCCTGATGATTGATATATGCCACTGCTGTGGCATTGTCTGATTGAATTCTGACAGGGGACCCTTGGAGTCTGGATGTCCAGGCTACTAGGGCATACCGGGCTGCTCGTATCTCTAAGAGATTGATGGGCAGGGTTTTTACTACATTTGACCATCTGCCCTGGAGAGACCATTGCTCCAGTACTGCCCCCCAGCCTATAAGGCTGGCATCTGTAGTGACCACCTTCCAAGATATCGGACTGAAGGGTTTTCCCTTCTGGAGATTCTGGGGGATCAACCACCAGCAGAGACTCTTCCGAACGGAAGGGGACAAAGCCATCGGGAAGTCTAGAGCCTGAATTTTTCCGTTCCAGGCTGACAATATGGCCCTCTGTAAATTCCTTGAGTGGAATTGGGCGTATGGCACAGCTTCGAATGATGCTACCATCTTTCCTAGCAGCCTCATGCACAGGCGTATGGACGGCTGTCTTTTTGCACAAAGCAGACGGACCAAGCCCCTCAAAGAGGATACCTTGTCTAGAGGTAAGAAAATCTTCCTCTGGTCTGAATCCAGCCGTAGCCCTAGATATACCAGGTTTTTCACTGGCTGTAGGGCTGACTTGTCCAGGTTGATGACCCAACCGTGAGATTCTAGATACTTGATTGTATCGACAATTACCACTTCTAGCTTGGCAACTGAGTGGTCCATCAACAACAGGTCGTCTAGGTATGCCATTATCGTTACACCTCGTGTTCTTAGATCGGCCAACAGTGGGGCCAGAATTTTTGTGAACACTCGTGGTGCTGTGGCCAGACCGAATGGTAAGGCTCTGAACTGAAAATGGCGCCCTTCTACTGCAAAGCGTAGAAATTTTTGATGACCTGGAAAGATGGGAACATGCAAGTAAGCATCTTTGATGTCGATCGAGGCTAACCATTCCTCCCCTTGTAGGGCAGCGGTGACCAATCGGATCGACTCCATCCGGAAAGACCGGACGTTTAGAAATTTGTTTAGACTCTTTAGGTCCAATATGGGTCTTATGTCCCCGTTTGGCTTCGGGACTGTGAAAAGGTTTGAGTAGAAACCCAACCCCCACTCTTCCATAGGAACCTCCATAATTACTCCTTGGAGCAATAGTTGTTCTAACGCCAATAGGAGAGACCCTCTTTTCCGAGGGTCTCTTGGCATGCCTGACCACATAAAATGGGAAGGAGGAGACTCTTTTAACTCCAACTTGTATCCCAGAGTTACTGCGGAGAGCACCCATCTGTCTTTGATCGTCTCCCGCCAGGTCTCTGTGAACAACTGAAGTCTTCCCCCCACCCGTTTGAGTGGGGGCAGCCCTTCATAGGCTTGACTTAGAGGCTGGTTTAGTACCCCTTCGGATCCAGGGTTTCTTATTACCCTGTGACTGTCCCTGATTTTTACCCCGAGTTTGACCGAGGAGGCCATCGGAACTGCTTAGTAGCAGACGTCGCAGGGATAGGAGAGGTAGTCCTCTTAAAAGATGGACCCCTAGACCTCTTCTTACTCGGTAAGAGAGTACTTTTACCACTGGAAATCTTCTGGATACACTTATCCAGGTCCTCGCCAAAAAGGCGTTCCCCATGAAATGGGAAGCTAACTAAGAGCTTCTTACAGGGAGCTTCAGCAGACCAGTTTTTGAGCCACAGAAGCCTACGCATATGTACCAAAGACAGCGTGAGGCCTGATGGATAGAATCCTTGATGGCGTCAACCGCAAAGCATAATGCTCTAGGCAGATCAGCCAGAGCCTGGGCCTACTGGTCTGGCAAATCCCTCAGGACCATTTTCATTTGATCCTTTAAAGCTTGGCAGACCCCAATAGCTGCCACTGCTGGCTGTGTAACAGCCCCTGCTGTGGAAAAAGCAGATTTTAATAAAGATTCCAATTTTTTATCTACTGGATCTTTGAACATTTGAACATTATCTACTGGACATGTCAGTGATTTGTTCACAGAAGAGATGGCTGCATCCACCGTAGGAACATTCCATCTCTGGGTGAACTTTTCCTCCATGGGATAGATCACCGGAAATTTCTTAGGCGGAACAAATAGTTTATCAGGATGTTTCCAGTCCTGGTATATAAGTCCTTCCAATAATGGATGTATTGGAAAGGAGCAATTAACCTGGGGAGCTTTTAGCGACCCCAATGAGGAGACAGCAGTAGTTGATGGTTCAACAAGAGGCATTTTAAATGCAGATCGAACCATGTCAGTTAGGGTCTGGACCCACAATCTTTCAGTCTGTGATGCTGAAAATGGTTCATCTACTGTCGATTCCTCAAAAACAGAGTTAACCTCCTCCTGATCCCCTTCAGGTAGGTCGGTCCCTTCCTGGGACTGTTGCTCTGCCAACAGGCACTCTAATGGAGGTGATGGAGATCTGGCGCGCTTTCTTTCCTGTAGAGAAGAAGCGATCAATGCTGCCAATCTCTGCTCCAATCCCTCCAGAGTTGAGGAAAAAACCTCCTCTGTTATATATGCAGGAGCAGGTGGACTGAGGACAGCCGCAGTACCTGGCACTCCCGGGGGTTCCTTATGGGTATTAACCTCTGATTTCTCAGGGGAGGAGGGTGCAGATGACTGCTCCAGATCCTCAGAGCCCGATGGAGACCCCCTACACTTCCTGAGAGGTATATCTCGGAGTTTTTTAGGCGGCATATTCCTTAGTTCAAAGCTGAGGTATTCCAGCCGCAATACACCCCTTACTGAAATAGTCTAATGCAATTTGCTGCTATGTACATCAGTGGGTGTCTACTAATGCGTCTTTCTGGGGATGCCTGTATCAACCGCCCGCTGTAAGCCCCTATACCATGCTACCAGCTCCTTTTCATGCTCTGTGTCCATAGCAAGCAGCGTGGACTGAGTCCTTTTATCTTGCTGGGACGCCCGCACATGCGCAGAAGCGCTGGGCGCACAGAGCGCGTCATCCGCCAGGCTCCGCCCACTTTTTGAAGCTAAATCTATAAAAAGAAAGCGTGTGTGCGCGCGTGCACGTGTGCGCTCTTGGCGCCTTGTAGGGAGAGGAGCCAGGGTCCCTGTTTCACCAGGACTCGGGGATGGAAGGAAACTACTTGGCAGCATGACAGAGGAATGCAGCTTCCCTGATAGAGAGCTCACTCATCTGCCTGGACTTTCACCATGGAAGGAATAGTCCCAAGAAAAAAAGACGTTCCACAGCAGCCTCTAGTGGACAAACACAGGTACCGCACTTTTGTCCTTTTTTTTTTTTTTTTTTTTTTTTTTAAAACCTCCTTTATGAAAAACATTTCCAGGTTTACAGTTTTTAAAACTTCCTTTATGAAAAAACATTTCTAGGATTTCTTAGGCATATACAGCTATTAGCGGGAATACCTTTTAGGTAACAGGCAGAAAGACATATTAGGCTTGGGGGTCCCCTCAATAGAACCAAGTTCCTGAGGGGCCCCCACTTACCTTTTCCCCGCCGCAGGACTTTGTTTGGTCCACAGAAGCCCAAACTTCACCTTTCACGGCAGGCATTGTACTAGACCTTCAGGGACCGGGTTCCCAAGGATTCCACTCCCCTGGACCTGTATAGCACCCTGCACAGATAGCCTCTTGGTTTTGGGTATGACCAGAGCTCTGGATCCCAGGGTCCAGCCCTCCTAAGAGAGGCATTACAGGCAAAACCTTGCTCTTCTCTGCAAGGCCCGGGTACCGACCGTTTAGCTATGAAGCTTTTTTGGTCGGATCCGGAATAGCTTGCTAAGGCCCAGAGAACCTGTACACAAGCCCAGATGAATACATGTTAACCTTGGCCAACACCTTAGACACTGGCAAAAAACTGAGGTACTCCCGGATGGGAGGGGCTTATATAGGGGAGGGTACTTCCTGTTTTGGAAGTTGCCAGTGCCAGCACCTGAAGGTAATTCTATATAACCCACATAGTAATGACTATGCTGCTCTGTGTCCCGTGATGTATGAACAAGAAAGATGAAGAGTCTGCAAACGGCTCTGAGAAATTGCTGAGGCTTCAACGGCCACTCAACCTTACGTAAAGAAGCAAAACCCCAAATGTTTGAAGAAACGGACACAGATATTAGTCATCTTTGCACTTGCTACCTACAATGTCTAGCTGAAGGTTCATTCTCTATAGCTGTATTTAAAACACATTTGACTCAATTCTCTCCACCTGTTCAAGTATGGTACATAAGTCTATCATTCATCAGCAGTTATTCTCATATCCTGTTCCTGATGATAACTATGATGCTGTTTAAATAATAATAAATGGAGGGAAAGAGAAATCTATGACAAATGACTAATCAATACAATTTAGTAAACTGTTTCACTGTCATTAGTCTACCACAAATTGTGTTTAAGGACTTTCACAGTTCTCTTTAAATTAAGGAGGTACTTTTGCCGCAGAAAGCACAATGTGATATATAGCAAACTTTACAACCTTAATAAGGCTTTTCTACTTTCACATAGGAAGCCGGCTCTAAAGCCTTGTACACACGATCAGATTTTCGGACATCTGTTCATCTGTTTTTTGTTGCATGCTAGTCACATGTCGAAAGTGAAGAGGTTACTCAACATACGAAAATTATCGTACGACAGAATTCTACTTCAGAAGTGACGTAATGTGTTGACTAGTTTTGTATGTGTTCTTTCATTTCTGAGCATGCGTAGTCTTGCTTTTACATTTTTTTTTTCGGACAAAAACCGTGCTAATTAAACGAAAATCAGAGGTTGCAAAAAATAGGATTTTTATAACAGCTTACCTGTAAAATCCTTTTCTTGGAGTACATCACGGGACACAGAGCGACATAGTCATTACTAATGGGTTATATAGATACCGTCAGGTGCTGGCACTGGCAACTTCCAAAACCGGAAGTACCCTCCCCTATATAAGCCCCTCCCATCCGGGAGCACCTCAGTTTTGTAGCAAAGCAATAAGTGTCCCTAAAGAGGGGCGGGAGCTCTGTGTCCCGTGATGTACTCCAAGAAAAGGATTTTACAGGTAAGCTGTTATAAAAATCCTATTTTCTTTCTCGTACATCACGGGACACAGAGCGACATAGTCATTACTAATGGGATGTCCTAAAGCAATGCCAAATGAGGGGGGGGATACACCATATATAAGCTGAGCGCTATCAGACATGAGGATCTTTTGCGGCCTGCAACACACTGCGCCCAAAGGCGACATCCTCCTGACTTCTAACGTCCACCTGGTAGAACCTAGTAAACGTGTGTACCGAAGACCATGTTGCGGCCTTACAGATTTGAGCCAGGGAGGCCTGGTGATGCACTGCCCATGAAGTTCCAACTGCTCTCGTGGAGTGCGCCCTAACTTTGAACGGAGGCGGTCTACTTCTCAAGCCATAGGCTTGTATTATGACCTGTCGAATCCACTTGGCTAAAGTAGATTTTGACGCTGCCTGACCCTTTCTGGGGCCTTCCGGCAGAATAAACAAAGTATCCGTTCTGCGAATCTGAGCAGTGGCTTTTAGATAAGCTTTAACTGCTCTTACTACATCCAAAGAATGCAATAACTTTTCCTCTACCGAAGTAGGTTTGGGGAAAAAAGAAGGAAGAACCACATCTTGGTTCAAATGAAAACTCGATACCACCTTAGGAAGAAAGGCTGGATGAGGACGTAACACTACTCTGTCCTTATGGATAACCAGATATGGCTCCTTACAGGACATAGCTGCTAATTCCGATACTCTTTTAGCCAAACAAATGGCTACTAGAAAAATCAATTTCCTGGTGAGAAGCACCAAGGAAATATGCTGTAGTGGTTCAAATGGTTGTTTCTGTAGAACCGACAAAACCAAGTTTAGATCCCATGGACATATGGGAATATTAACCGGAGGACTAATACGCATCACTCCTTGTATAAAGGCTTTGACTAGTGAATGCGAAGCCAAGGGCCTTTGAAAAAATATTGACAAGGCCTAAATCTGACCCTTGATAGTACTCAAGGCAAGCTTCCTATCTACAGCCCATTGTAGGAAGTCCAGAATCCTACCTATTACGTATTTACGTGGATGCCATTTCCTGGCCTCACACCAGGCGATGTACGCCTTCCAGATTCTATAGTAGATCTGCCTGGATACCGGTTTCCTGGCATTGATCATGGTAGACACCACAGCATTAGAGAGCCCTCTCTTTTTTAGAATGTGGGCTTCAATAGCCAGGTCGTCAAACCTAGGGCTGGTAAGGAAGGGTGGTATATCGGTCCCTGCGAAAGCAGGTCCGGACGATGTGGGAGGGTCCAAGGACTCCCCACAGACATTTTTACAATCTCCGCGTACCATGCTCTTCGGGGCCACGCTGGAGCCACCAGAATCACTGGTTTCTTTTCTACCCTGATTCTGCGGAGTAATCGAGGTAACAATTGTGGCGGTGGGAATGCATATATCAGCTTGAACTGATCCCAAGGGAACACTAGGGCATCCGAGCCGCAAGCTAGGGGATCCCTTGTCCAAGAGACAAACCTGTCCACCTTTGCGTTGAATCTGGATGCTAGCAGATCTACATCCGGTGTTCCCCACCGCTGACATATTGTCCGGAAAACCTCGGGATGAAGGGACCATTCCCCTGGGCATAATTGTTGGCGACTTAGAAAGTCCGCCTTCCAATTCTCCACCCCTGGAATGAATACCGCAGATATGGCTGGGACATATCTTTTTGCCCATCTCAGGATGTAATTTACTTCCCTTTGGGCTGCACGACTCCTGGTGCCCCCCTGACGATTGATATATGCCACTGCTGTGGCATTGTCTGATTGAACTCTGACAGGGGACCCTTGGAGTTTGGATGTCCATGCTACTAGGGCATACCGGGCTGCTCGTATCTCTAAGAGATTGATGGGCAGGGCCTTTTCTGCTTCTGACCACTTGCCCTGGAGAGACCATTGCTCCAGTACTGCTCCCCAGCCTATAAGGCTGGCATCTGTGGTGACCACCTTCCAGGAAATCGGACTGAAGGATTTCCCTCTTTCCAGATTCTGGGGAACCAACCACCAGCGGAGGCTCTTGCGAACGGAAGGGGACAAGGACATTGGTAAGTCCAGAGCCTGAACTTTTTTGTTCCAGGCTGACAGTATGGCCCTTTGCAATTTCCTTGAATGGAATTGACCGTAGGGTACTGCTTCGAATGATGCCACCATTTTTCCCAGCAGCCTCATGCACAGGCGTATGGATGGCTGTCTTTTTGAGCCCACTAAGTGGATCAAATCTCTCAAAGACGACCCCTTTTCTTGAGGCAAGAAAATTTTTCTCTGGTCTGAATCCAGCCTTAGCCCCAAGTATTCCAGACTTTTGACTGGTTTTAGGGCTGACTTGTCTCGGTTGATAATCCAACCGTGATATTCCAGATACTTGATTGTCTCGTGAACAACCACTTCTAGTTTTTCCACTGAGTGGTCTATCAGCAACAAGTCGTCTAGATATGCCATTATCGTTACACCTCGTGTTCTTAGATTGGCCAATAATGGGGCCAAAATTTTTGTGAACACTCTTGGTGCTGTGGCCAGACCGAAGGGTAAGGCTCTGAACTGAAAATGGCGGCCTTCTACCGCAAAGCGTAGAAATTTTTGGTGGGCTGGAAAGATGGGAATGTGCAAATAAGCATCCTTGATGTCGATCGAGGCTAACCATTCCTCCCCTTGTAGGGCAGTGGCTACCGATCGGATCGACTCCATCCGGAAAGTCCTGATATGCAGGAATTTGTTTAGCCCTTTTAGATTTAGTATGGGCCTCACGTCCCCGTTTGGCTTCGGAACTGTAAAGAGGTTTGAGTAAAACCCGAGCCCCCACTCTTCCAGGGGAACCTCTATAATTACTGCTTGAAGCAATAATTGTTCTAGTGCCAACAGGAGGGATCCTCTCTTCTGGGGATCCCTTGGCACGTTTGACCTTATAAAGCGGGAAGAAGGGGAGTTTTTTAACTCCAATTTGTATCCCAGATTTACTGCGGAGAGCACCCATCTGTCTCGGATCGTGTCCCGCCAGGTCTCTGTGAACAACTGAAGTCTTCCCCCCACCCGATTGGGTGGGGGCAACCCTTCATGCATTTGACTTTGGGGGAGGTTTTGTACCTCTCCTGCTCCAGGGCTTTTTGTTACCCTGCAACTGTCCCTGATTTCTACCTCCGGGATTTGACCGAGGAGGCCGTCGGAACTGTTTCACAGCCGATGTCCTAGGGACTGGAGAGGCCGGCCTTTTAAAAGAGGGACCTCTAACTCTATTTTTAACCGGCAAAAGTGTACTTTTACCGCTGGAAATTCTCTGGATATACTTGTCCAGGTCTTCCCCGAATAAGCGCTCCCCATGAAATGGGAAGCTGACCAGCAATTTTTTACAGGGAGCTTCAGCAGACCAGTTCTTGAGCCATAGAAGCCTGCGCATATGTACTACAGACAGCGTAAGGCGGGAGGCCTGATGGATTGAATCCTTTATAGCGTCCACCGCAAAGCATAAGGCTCTAGGTAGATCAGCTAGGGCAAGAGCCTGCTGATCCGGCAAGTCCCTTAAGACCTGTTTCAACTGATCCTTCACTGCTTGGCAGACCCCAATAGCTGCCACTGCTGGTTGTGTCACCAATCCTGCTGTAGAAAAAGCAGATTTTAATAAGGACTCCAATTTTTTATCTATTGGGTCCTTGAACATTTGGACATTTTCCACCGGACATGTCAGTGATTTATTCACACAAGAGATGGCTGCGTCCACTGTAGGGACCCCCCATTTTCTGATGAACTTATCCTCCATGGGATAGACCACCGGAAATCTCTTGGGGGGAGTAAATATTTTGTCAGGATGCTCCCAATCCTGGTAAATGAGCCCCTCCAGTAAAGGATGGATCGGAAAGGAACAAACAGTCTGGGGAGCTTTTAGCGACCCCAACGAGGAGACAGAAGTGGAGGATGGCTCCGCAAGTGGCATTTTAAATGCTGATCGGACCATATTAGTCAGGGACTGAACCCATAACCTTTCAGCATGTGATGCTGAGAATGGCTCTTCCACTGTTGATTCCTCTGCAACCGAATCGACCTCATCCTGATCCCCCTCAGGTAGGTCGACCTCTGTATGGGACTGTTGCTCTGTTAACAGGCACTCTGAGGGGGGAGACGGAGATCGAGCGCTTTTCTCCTGTGACAGGGAAGCAGCGATCAATGTTGACAATCTCTCTTCAAGCCCTCCTAGAGCTGAGGAAAAAACCTCCTCTGTTACATACACAGGAGCAGGTGAACTGAGGACAGCCACAGTACCAGGTACTCCTGAGGGTGCTCTACGGTCACTAACCTCTGATTCTTCAGGGGAGACTGGTGCAGCCAAAGCATGCCCAAGATCCTCAGAGCCCGATGGAGACCCCCTATTCCTCCTGGAATTTCTAGTCCCGGAGTTTTTAGACGGCATATTCCTAAGCCACAAAGCTGAGGTATTCCAGCCGAAATACACCAGTTACTGATAATAGTCTAGCATAAATGCTGCTATAAGAAACAGTTGGTGTCTACTAATGTGCCTTTCTAGGGGATGCCTGTATCAACCGCTTGCTGTATGCCTTTAAATGTTGCCAGCTCTGTCTCTGTACTTCATAGCCAGCTTACTACAATATTGTGGTTTTTTTAAACTGCTGGGACGCCCGCACATGCGCAGAAGCGCTGCGGCGCGCACAGAGCGTCATCCCCAGGCTCCGCCCCCTTTCCCGGCTCACCTCTATATATAGAGGCGCGTGCACGCGCACGCGCGCGGCCACGTGCGCCTTCGGCGCTAATTTCAAAAAATGGAAACAAGGGACAGGAGCCAGGGCCCCTCTTTGCCGCAGGCCGGGGGATGGACGAGCACTGCAACATGGCAGAGGAAGCAGTTTCCTATAAGAGAACTCACCATCTGCCTGGACTTTGCTCTGCTGAGAAGAAACTAGTCCACATGACAAGAAAACATTCCACAGCGGCCTCTAGTGGACAAACACAGGTACCGCAGTCTAATATATTAAATATATATATAAAATTATTTTTTTTTTTTTTCTTGACCACCATTAAAAATTATTACATTTTTTTTTTAGTAGTTACAGGCATGCACAGAATTTTGCGGGAATACCATTAGGTAACAGACAGAAAGACAAATTAGGCTTGGGGGTCCCCCAATAGAACCAAGTTCCTGGGGGCCCCCACTTACCTGTTCCCCGCCGCAGGACTTTGTTTGGTCCACAAAAGCCCAAACTTCACCTATCACGGCAGGCATTGTAATCAAACCTTCAGGGACCGGGTTCCCAAGGATTCCACTCCCCTGGACCTGTATAGCACCCTGCACAGAAAACATCTTGATCGTGGGTATGACCAGAGCTCTGGATCCCAGGGTCCAGCTCTCCTAAGAGAAGCATTACAGGCAAAATCTTGCTCTTCTCTGCAAGGCCCGGGTACCGACCGTTTAGCTATGAAGCTTTTTTGGTCGGATCCGGAATAGCTTACTGAGGCCCAAAAGAACCTGTACGCAAGCTCAGTGAAAAACACATGTTTCTTCTTGGCCAACACCTTAGACACTGGCAAAAAACTGAGGTGCTCCCGGATGGGAGGGGCTTATATAGGGGAGGGTACTTCCGGTTTTGGAAGTTGCCAGTGCCAGCACCTGACGGTATCTATATAACCCATTAGTAATGACTATGTCGCTCTGTGTCCCGTGATGTACGAGAAAGAAAATAAATGGTGACTGCGCTGTGTAATAGGGGCAGGGGAAGTGGGAAAGGGGAAGGGATGTGGCTAATGGCACAAACAGTGAAAGTGAACAGACAATGTGTACCGCTTTGCACACACTGACTGGTCAAACTATAAATCCAAATGTGTCCGTATCAAGTGATCAAAAACTGTGAAAAAAAACTCCCCAAAAAAATCAAAGAATACACATAATGATGATGATAATACTGCGAGTACAATAAGTAAAAATCAAAAAGCAAAACAAAGCTGAAAAACGTATAAAAGTCTTGTGTATAATAAGTCCCGCCACCAAAACAAGGCACAGAGTGCTGGGAAATCCTATGTATTCTACATAATTTTAGATATACACTGTTTTGATATACATTCCCTATCAGTGGTTTCATAGGAGGTATTATTCCCCTTTTTAATATTTATTTTACAGCCTGTATGTCATGGCGTTATCCCGCCGTGGTTTTATAGTACTGAGCCTTACAGCTTGTTTTCATGTCTAGGCCCATTTTTATTATCCGCCCTGAGGGGCACACCTTTGCCGGTCTGGGCTTTACAAATTTGCCTGTCCGGTATTCACTAACCAGCCTTCTCCTTTGTTTGCCACGTCCGCCTATACCATTTATTGTCCTATACCGCGCAATGCATATCTATATGCCTGGGTCCTAGGCCAAATGGTGGACGGCTCATCCTGAGGCTGATGTCATTCATTCCAATAATGGGCTTCAACAAAATGGCCGATGAGCGTCCAATCATGGAGACTATTTGAACCTATGTACCTTATATAGTGTCACCCCCTGATGAAGTCACGTGATGTGACGACACGCGTCGGGATTGGAGCACTAGGTACACACACACACACACACACACACACACACATCTTGACGGCAGGAGATGAGCTCGGCGCTCGTGGATATTTTTACAGCAGATTATCTGCAAATGCGAGTTTATTTCTTCCTATATCAATAAATGTGCGTTTATTACGGGATTATGCTATGAGTGTCTTCTCTCCTACCCATACCGTTATCCAGAGTCCCTATTCGTTAATACCCAGAAGCAAGAGTGGACCAGGGCTAACACACTGAGGGCTTACGAACTCGGCGTTCGTGGATTGATGCCTACGCTCCTTTCAAAAAAAGTGAGTTTAACACTGTGTGATCCGCCTTGTTCCACTGTGGTTTCCCTATAGAGTCAAGCTATGAACGCTTTTCCTGTTTTTATACATGATAACTCAACTCAACATCTGCCACTGAGACCATTTCAGCAACATAAAGGAGACTACCACACCTTTGCAACCACCACATCCATCCACAGCTGTGGTGTATCCATGCTGTTTGTATAACAGAAGTGAGGTGAGCTCTGTGCCTTGTTTTGGTGGCGGGACTTATTATACACAAGACTTTTATACGTTATTCAGCTTTGTTTTGCTTTCGTATTTTTACTTATTGGACTCGCAGTATTATCATCATCATTATGTTTATTTCTTTGATGTTTTTTTCACAGTTTTTAATCACTTGATACAGACACATTTGGATTTATAGTTTGACCAGTCAGTGTGTGCAAAGCGGTACACATTGTCTGTTCACTTTCACTGTTTGTGCCATTAGCCACATCCCTTTCCCTTTCCCACTTCCCCTGCCCCTATTACACAGTGCAGTCACCATTATTTTTTGCATTTATCATTTGTTTCGTTGGATTAGAGTCACAGGTGTTTGCAGCAGTGTCCCCTAGACTAGGCTTTAGACAGCGCGGGAGTTTTTTTCTTTATATATGAAAATCAGAGGTTGTGTTCACATCCGACAAAAATTGTATAGTCTGCACACCCAGCTTTTGCTGTCAGAAAAATCAAAATTGGCTGTCGAAAGCACCCAACGATCCGAAAATCGGCAGATTGGTTGTCAGATGAAATTTTACTTCCGATTTTCGTATCGTGTATATGGGCCTTTACAGATGAGGCTGATTTATTGAAGGAGTCTTCACTCAAAATAATTATGTGAATATTCACTTCAATTATCTATTTATGGCAAACATCTGTACTGGGTATTTACACTAAATGGGCATTGACTTTTCATATGGCTGGAAAATTGTAGAGAATAATCACACTTTTTTGAATGAGGATTCCCAACTCCTTTAATAACTCAGCCCACGTATTAGGAAACATTGTAGATCATATGCTATGTGTGTATAATTTATCTTTATGTGTTTCTACAAAATTTCTATATAATACAGTGCATCCGGAAAGTATTCACAGCGCTTTACTTTTTCCACATTTTTTTTATGTTACCAGGCTTATTCCAAAATGGATTAAATTCAATATTTTCCTCAACATTCTACAAACAATACCCCATAATGACAACGTGAAAAAAGTTTGATTGAAATCTTTGCAAATGTATTAAAAATAAAAAACAAAAAAGATCACATGTACATAAAGTATTCACAGCCTTTGCCATGACACTCAAAATTGAGCTCAGGTGCATCCTGTTTCCACTTATCATCCTTGAGATGTTTCTACAACTTGGAGTCATCTTGTGGTCGATTCAGTTGATTGGACATGATTTGGAAAGGCACACAATTGTCTATACAAGGTCCCACAGTTAACAGTGCATGTCGGAGCACAAACCTAGCCATGAAGTCCAAGAAATTGTCTGTAGACCTCCGAGACAGGATTGTATCGAGGCACAAATCTGGGGAGGGGTACAGAAAATTTTCTGCAGCATTGGAGGTCCCATTGAGCACAGTGGCCTCCATCATCCATAAAAGGAAGAAGTTTAGAGCCACCAGAACTCTTCCTAGAGCAGGCTGCCCGGCCAAACAGAGCGATCGGGGGAGAAGAGTCTTAGTCAGTGAGGTGACCAAGAACCTGACAGAGCTCCAGTGTTGCTCAATGGAGAGAGGAGAACCTTCCAAAAGAACAACCATCTATGCAGCACTCCACCAATCAGGCTTGTATGGTAGTGGCCAGACAGAAGCCACAGCTCAGTAAAAAGGCACACGACAGCCCATCTGGAGTTTGCCAAAAGTCACCTGAAGGACTATCAGACCATGAGAAACAAAATTCTCTGGTCTGATGAAACAAAGATTGAACTCTTTGGCCTCAATGGCACGTGTCATGTCTGGAGGAAACGAAGCAACGCTCATCACCTACCCAAAACCATCCCTACAGTGAAGCATGGTGGCGGCAGCATCATGCTGTGGGGATGTTTTTCAGTGACAGGTACTGGGAGACTAGTCTAGATTGAGGGAAAGATGAATGCAACAATGTACAGAGACATCCTTGATAAAAACCTGCTCCAGAGCGCTCTGGACCTCAGACTAGGGCAAAGATTCATCTTTAAACAGGACAACCACCCTAAGCACATAGCCAAGATAACAAAAGGAATGGCTACAGGACAACTCTACGAATGTTCTTGAGTGGCCCAGCCATCTCTGGAGAGATCTGAAAATGGCTGTGCACCGACGCTCCCCATCCAACCTGATGGCGCTTGAGAGGTCCTGCAAAAGAAGAATGGGAGAGACTGCACAAAAATAGGTGTGCCAAAATATTAGCATTATATTCAAAAAGACTTCAGGCTGTAATTGGTGCCAAAGGTCCTTCAACAAAGCAAAGGCTGTGAATACTTATGTACATGTGATTTATTTCGTTTTTTTAGCTTTAATATATTTGCAAAGATTTCAAACAAACTTTTTTCACGTTGTCATGGGGAACCGTTTTGTAGAATTTTGAGGAAAATAATAAATTTAATCCATTTTGGAATAAGGCTGTAACATAACAAAATGTGGAAAAAGTGAAGAGCTGTGAATACTTTCCAGATGCACTGTATATCCCATACAGAATAGAAGTTTTTATAAATACATTTTTGAAGGAAAAATGTTTGGTTTCAAAAATAGGATTTTTATAACAGCTTACCTGTAAAATCCTTTTCTTGGAGTACATCACGGGACACAGAGCGACATAGTCATTACTAATGGGTTATATAGATACCTTCAGGTGCTGGCACTGGCAACTTCCAAAACCGGAAGTACCCTCCCCTATATAAGCCCCTCCCATCCGGGAGTACCTCAGTTTTGTAGCAAAGCAATAAGTGTCCCCAAAGAGGGGTGGGAGCTCTGTGTCCCGTGATGTACTCCAAGAAAAGGATTTTACAGGTAAGCTGTTAGAAAATAGGATTTTTATTTCTCGTACATCACGGGACACAGAGCGACATAGTCATTACTAATGGGATGTCCTAAAGCAATGCCCAATGAGGGGGGGGATAAACCATACATAAGCTGAGCGCTATCAGACATGAGGATCTTTTGCGGCCTGCAACACACTGCGCCCAAAGGCGACATCCTCCTGACTTCTAACGTCCACCTGGTAGAACCTAGTAAACGTGTGTACTGAAGACCATGTTGCGGCCTTACAGATTTGAGCCAGGGAGGCCTGGTGATGCGCTGCCCATGAAGTTCCAACTGCTCTCGTGGAGTGCGCTCTAACTTTGAACGGAGGCGGTCTCCTTCTCAAGCCATAGGCTTGCATTATGACCTGTCAAATCCACTTGGCTTGACGCTGCCTGACCCTTTCTGGGGCCTTCCGGCAGAATAAACAAAATATCCGTTCTGCGAATCTGAGCAGTGGCTTTTAGATAAGCTTTAACTGCTCTTACTACATCCAAAGAATGCAATAACTTTTCCTCTACCGAACTAGGTTTGGGGAAAAAAGAAGGAAGAACCACATCTTGGTTCAAATGAAACCTCGATACCACCTTAGGAAGAAAGGCTGGATGGAGGACGTAACACTACTCTGTCCTTATGGATAACCAGATATGCCTCTTTACAGGACATAGCTGCTAATTCCGACACTCTTTTAGCCGAACAAATGGCTACTAGAAAAATCAATTTCCTGGTGAGAAGAACCAAGGAAATATGCTGTAATGGTTCAAATGGTTGTTCCTGTAGAACCGACAGAACCAAGTTTAGATCCCATGGACATATGGGAATATTAACCGGAGGACTAATACGCATCACTCCTTGTATAAAGGCTTTGACTAGTGAATGCGAAGCCAAGGGCCTTTGAAAAAATATTGACAAGGCCGAAATCTGACCCTTGATAGTACTCAAGGCAAGCTTCCTATCTACAGCCCACTGTAGGAAGTCCAGAATCCTACCTATTACGTACTTACGTGGATGCCATTTCTTGGCCTCACACCACGCGATGTACGCCTTCCAGATTCTATAGTAGATCTGCCTGGATACCGGCTTCCTGGCATTGATCATGGTAGATACCACAGGATTAGAGAGCCCTCTCTTTTTTAGAATGTGGGCTTCAATAGCCAGGCCGTCAAACCTAGGGCTGGTAAGGAAGGGTGGTATAATAGGATTTTTATAACAGCTTACCTGTAAAATCCTTTTCTTGGAGTACACCACGGGACACAGAGCTAGTCATTACATAATGGGTTAAGGGTCACCAGCGGTGATTGGACACTGGCACAACCAATGGAAGACAGTTCCCCTCCATATAACCCCTCCCATCAGGGAAGCACCCCAGTTTTGTAGCAAAGCAGTAAGGTTCCCATAAGAAGGGTGGGACCTCTGTGTCCCGTGGTGTACTCCAAGAAAAGGATTTTACAGGTAAGCTGTTATAAAAATCCTATTTTCTTTATCGTACACCACGGGACACAGAGCTAGTCATTACATAATGGGACGTCCCATAGCAATGCTCATATGAAGGGGGGGAGACACAGATCAAACCGACCGCTTGCGGACCAAAAGCCCTATACTGCTGCCTGCAGCACACTTCGCCCGAAGGCGGAATCCTCATGTCCTTTCACATCTATTTGATAGAATTTGGAAAATGTATGGACTGAGGACCAAGTTGCAGCCTTACAGATCTGAGCCATCGAAGCCTGGTGGTGCACTGCCCATGAAGCACTTATCGCCCTGGTAGAGTGCGCCTTAACAGGAAAAGGAGGAGTCCTGTTCTTTAAACCATAAGCTTGAACAATTACTTGTCTAATCCACCTGGAAATGGTGGATTTTGATACCGCTTGGCCCTTCTTGGGACCATCTGGTAAAATAAACAAAACATCTGTTTTACGTATCTGAGCGGTTGCTTGCAGATACACCCTTACCGCTCTCACTAGATCTAGAGAGTGTAATAATTTTTCCCCCGCCGTCCGCGGGTTTGGAAAAATAGGATTTTTATAACAGCTTACCTGTAAAATCCTTTTCTTGGAGTACATCACGGGACACAGAGCGACATAGTCATTACTAATGGGTTATATAGATACCGTCAGGTGCTGGCACTGGCAACTTCCAAAACCGGAAGTACCCTCCCCTATATAAGCCCCTCCCATCCGGGAGCACCTCAGTTTTGTAGCAAAGCAATAAGTGTCCCTAAAGAGGGGCGGGAGCTCTGTGTCCCGTGATGTACTCCAAGAAAAGGATTTTACAGGTAAGCTGTTATAAAAATCCTATTTTCTTTCTCGTACATCACGGGACACAGAGCGACATAGTCATTACTAATGGGATGTCCTAAAGCAATGCCAAATGAGGGGGGGGATACACCATATATAAGCTGAGCGCTATCAGACATGAGGATCTTTTGCGGCCTGCAACACACTGCGCCCAAAGGCGACATCCTCCTGACTTCTAACGTCCACCTGGTAGGACCTAGTAAACGTGTGTACCAAAGACCATGTTGCGGCCTTACAGATTTGAGCCAGGGAGGCCTGGTGATGCACTGCCCATGAAGTTCCAACTGCTCTCGTGGAGTGCGCTCTAACTTTGAACGGAGGCGGTCTCCTTCTCAAGCCATAAGCTTGCATAATGACCTGTCGAATCCACTTGGCTAAAGTAGATTTTGACGCTGCCTGACCCTTTCTGGGGCCTTCCGGCAGAATAAACAAAGTATCCGTTCTGCGAATCTGAGCAGTGGCTTTTAGATAAGCTTTAACTGCTCTTACTACATCCAAAGAATGCAATAACTTTTCCTCTACCGAAGTAGGTTTGGGGAAAAAAGAAGGAAGAACCACATCTTGGTTCAAATGAAACCTCGATACCACCTTAGGAAGAAAGGCTGGATGAGGACGTAACACTACTCTGTCCTTATGGATAACCAGATATGGCTCCCTACAGGACATAGCTGCTAATTCCGATACTCTTTTAGCCGAACAAATGGCTACTAGAAAAATCAATTTCCTGGTGAGAAGCACCAAGGAAATATGCTGTAATGGTTCAAATGGTTGTTTCTGTAGAACCGACAGAACCAAGTTTAGATCCCATGGACATATGGGAATATTAACCGGAGGCCTAATACGCATCACTCCTTGTATAAAGGCTTTGACTAGTGAATGCGAAGCCAAGGGCCTTTGAAAAAATATTGACAAGGCCGAAATCTGACCCTTGATAGTACTCAAGGCAAGCTTCCTATCTACAGCCCACTGTAGGAAGTCCAGAATCCTACCTATTACGTACTTATGTGGATGCCATTTCTTGGCCTCACACCACGCGATGTACGCCTTCCAGATTCTATAGTAGATCTGCCTGGATACCGGCTTCCTGGCATTGATCATGGTAGATACCACAGCATTAGAGAGCCCTCTCTTTTTTAGAATGTGGGCTTCAATAGCCAGGCCGTCAAACCTAGGGCTGGTAAGGAAGGGTGGTATATCGGTCCTTGCGAAAGCCGGACGACGTGGGAGAGTCCAAGGACTCCCCACTGAAATTTTACAATCTCCGCGTACCACGCTCTTCGGGGCCACGCTGGAGCCACCGGAATCACTGGTTTCTTTTCTACCCTGATTCTGCGGAGTAATCGAGGTAACCATTGTGGCGGTGTGAATGCATATATCAGCTTGAACTGATCCCCAGGGAACACTAGGGCATCCGAGCCGCAAGCTAGGGGATCCCTTGTCCGAGAGACAAACCTGTCCCCCTTTGCGTTGAATCTGGATGCTAGAAGATCTACATCTGATGTTCCCCACCGCTGACATATTGTCCAGAAAACCTCGGGGTGAAGGGACCCTTCCTCTGGGCCTAATTGCTGGCGACTTAGAAAGTCCGCCTTCCAATTCTCCACTCCTGGAATGAATACCGCAGATATGGCTGGGACATATTTTTCCTGCCCATTTCAGGATGTAATTTACTTCCCTCTGGGCTGCACGACTCCTGGTGCCCCCTTGATGATTGATATATGCCACTGCTGTGGCATTGTCTGATTGAATTCTGAGAGCGGACCCTTGGAGTTTGGATGTCCATGCTACTAGGGCATACCTGGCTGCTCGTATCTCTAAGAGATTGATGGGCAGGGCCTTTTCTGCATCCGACCATCTGCCCTGGAGAGACTATTGCTCCAGTACTGCTCCCCAGCCTATAAGGCTGGCATCTGTAGTGACCACCTTCCAAGAAATCGGACTGAAGGATTTCCTTTTTTCCAGATTCTGGGGAACCCACCACCAACGGAGGCTCTTGCGAACGGAAGGGGACAAGGACATTGTAAGTCTAGGGCCTGAACTTTTTTGTTCCAGGCTGACAGTATGGCCCCTTGCAAATTCCTTGAATGGAATTGACCGTAGGGTACTGCTTCGAATGATGCCACCATTTTTCCCAGCAGCCTCATATACAGGCGTATGGACGGCTGTCTTTTTTGTACCCACTAAGTGGATCAAATCTTTCAAAGACAACACCTTTCCTCGAGGCAAGAATATTTTTCTCTGGCCTGAATCCAACCTTAGCCCCAAGTATTCCAGACTTTTGACTGGTTTTTAGGGCTGACTTGTCTCGGTTGATAATCCAACCGTGAGATTCCAGATACTTGATCGTCTTGTGAACGACCACGTCTAGTTTTTTCACTGAGTGGTCTATCAGCAACAAGTCATCCAGATATGCCATTATCATTACACCTTGTGTTCTTAGATTGGCCAATAAAGGGCCAGAATTTTTGTAAACACTCGTGGTGCTGTGGCCAAACCGAAGGGTAAGGCTCTGAACTGAAAATGGCGCCCTTCTACTGCAAAGCGTAGAAATTTTTGGTGGACTGGAAAGATGGGAATGTGTAAATAAGCATCTTTGATGTCGATCGTGGCTAACCAATCCTCCCCTTGTAGGGCAGTGGCCACCGATCGGATCGACTCCATCGGAAAGTCCTGATATACAGGAATTTGTATAGCCCTTTTACAATTAATATGGGCCTCCCGACCGCGTTTGCTTCGGGACTGTAAAGAGGTTTGAGTAAAACCCGAACCCTCATTCTTCCAGGGGAACCTCCATAATTACTCCTTGGAGCAATAGTTGTTCTAGTGCCAACAGGAGGGACTCTCTCTTCCGGGGATCCCTTGGCACGTTTGACCTCAAAAATGGGAAGGAGGAGAGTCTTTTAACTCCAAACTGTATCCCAAACCTACTGCGGAGAGCACCTATCTGTCTTGATCGTGTCCCGCCAGGTCTCTTGCGAACAACTGGAGTCCTCCCCCCACCCGACTGAGTGGGGGCTTCAATGAATTTAACTTTGGGGGAGGTTTTGTACCTCCCCTGACCCAGGGTTTCTCATTACCCTGCTACTGTCCCTGTTTTTTACCCCCGGGATTTGACCGAGGAGGCCGTCGGAACTGTTACACAGCCGATGCCCCAGGGACTGGAGAAGCAGGCCTCTTAAAGAGGGACCTCTAACTCTGCTTTTAACCGGCAAGAGCGTATTTTTACCGCTGGAAATTTTCTGGATATATTTGTCCAGGTTTTCCCTGAATAAGCGTTCACCATGAAATGGGACGCTAACCAGCCATTCTTTACAGGGAGCTTCAGCAGACCAGTTTTTGAGCCATAGGAGCCTACGCATATGTACTATAGACAGCGTAAGGCGGGAGGCCTGATGGACTGAATCCTCTATGGCGTCAACCGCAAAGCCTAAGGCTCTAGGTAGATCAGCTAGGGCAAAGCCTGCTGATCTGTCAAGTCCCTCAAGACCTGTTTCAACTGATCCTTCACTGCTTAGCAGACCCCAATAGCTGCTACTGCTGGTTGTATCACCAAGCAGATTTTCATAAGGACTCCAATCTTTTATCTATTGGGTTCTTGAACATTTGGACATTATCCACTGGACATGTCAGTGATTTATACATACAAGAGATGGCTGCGTCCACTGTAGGGACCTTCCATTTTTTTTTTTTTTTTTTTTTGATGAACTTATCCTCCATGGGATAGACCACCGGGAATAAATATTTTCTCAGGACGTTCCCAATCCTGGTAAATGAGCCCTTTCAGTAAAGGGTGAAGTGGAAAAGAACAAACAGTCTGGGGGCTTCTAGCGACCCCAACGAGGATACAGTAGTGGTTGATGGTTCCGCAAGGTGCATTTTTAAATGCTGATCGGACCATGTTAGTCAGAGACTGAACCCATAATCTTTCAGCTTAAGATGCTGAGAAAAGGTTCCCCCACTGTTGATTCCTCTATAACAGAATCAACCTCATCCTGATCCCCTTCAGGCAGGTCGATCCCTGTATGGGACTGTTGCTCTGCTAACAGGCACTCTGAAGGAGGAGACGGAGATCGAGCGTGCTTTCCCTGACAGGGAGGCAGCGATAAATGTTGACAATCTCTCTCTAATCCTCCCAGAGCTGAGGAAAAAACCTCCTCTGTTACATACACAGGAGCAGGTGAACTGAGGACAGCCACAGTACCAAGTACCCTGCGGGGTCTCTACGGTCACTTACCTCTGAACTTCAGGGGAGACTGGTGCAGCAGGAGTATGCCCAAGATCCTCCGAGCCCGATGAGACCCCCTTCGCTTCCTGGAAGATTCAGTTCCGGAGCTTCTGGACGGCATATTCCTAAGCCTAAAGCTGAGGTATTCCAGCCATAATACACCACTTTTACTGAGAATAGTCTAGCACAATTGCTGCTATATCACAGTTGGTGTCTACTAATGTGCCTTTCTAGGGGATGCCTGTATCAACCGCTTGCTGTATGCCTTTAAATGTTGCCAGCTCTGTCTCTGTACTTCATAGCCAGCTCACTACAATATTGTGGTTTTTTTAAACTGCTGGGACGCCCGCACATGCGCAGAAGCGCTGCGGCGCGCACAGAGCGTCATCCCCCAGGCTCCGCCCCCTTTCCCGGCTCACCTCTATATATAGAGGCGCGTGCACGCGCACGCGCGCGGGCACGTGCGCCTTCGGCGCTAATTTCAAATATGGTAACAAGGGACAGGAGCCAGGGCCCTCTTTGCCGCAGGCCGGGGGATGGACGAGCACTGCAACATGGCAGAGGAAGCAGTTTCCTATAAGAGAACTCACCATCTGCCTGGACTTTGCTCTGCTGAGAAGAAGCTAGTCCACATGACAAGAAAACATTCCACAGCGGCCTCTAGTGGACAAACACAGGTACCGCAGTCTAATATATTAAATATATATAAAAAAAATTTTTTTTTTTTTTTTCTTGACCACCATTAAAAATTATTACATTCTTTTAGTAGTTACAGGCATGCACAGAATTTTGCAGGAATACCATTAGGTAACAGACAGAAAGACAAATTAGGCTTGGGGGTCCCCCAATAGAACCAAGTTCCTGGGGGCCCCCACTTACCTGTTCCCCGCCGCAGGACTTTGTTTGGTCCACAAAAGCCCAAACTTCACCTATCACGGCAGGCATTGTAATCAAACCTTCAGGGACCGGGTTCCCAAGGATTCCACTCCCCTGGACCTGTATAGCACCCTGCACAGAAAACATCTTGGTCGTGGGTATGACCAGAGCTCTGGATCCCAGGGTCCAGCTCTCCTAAGAGAAGCATTACAGGCAAAACCTTGCTCTTCTCTGCAAAGCCCGGGTACCGACCGTTTAGCTATGAAGCTTTTTTGGTCGGATCCGGAATAGCTTACTGAGGCCCAAAAGAACCTGTACGCAAGCTCAGTGAAAAACACATGTTTCTTCTTGGCCAACACCTTAGACACTGGCAAAAAACTGAGGTGCTCCCGGATGGGAGGGGCTTATATAGGGGAGGGTACTTCCGGTTTTGGAAGTTGCCAGTGCCAGCACCTGACGGTATCTATATAACCCATTAGTAATGACTATGTCGCTCTGTGTCCCGTGATGTACGAGAAAGAAAAAGGAAGGCAGAACAATGTCTTGATTCAAGTGAAAAGCCGACACCACCTTAGGCAGAAAAGCCGGATGGGGTCGTAGTACGATCTTGTCCTTGTGACAAATTAGATAAGGCTCTTTACAAGAAAGAGCTGCTAGCTCTGATACTCTCCTAGCAGAAGCTATAGCAATCAGAAAGGCCAATTTCCTACTTAATATAATTAAAGGAATAAGGCGAATAGGTTCAAAAGGTTGCTTTTGCAACACTGACAATACCAAATTCAAATCCCATGGACACAAGGGAGACCTGACTGGAGGATTTATCCTCAGTACCCCCTGAATGAATGTCCGAACTAGGGAGTGAGATGCCAATGGTCTCTGAAAGAAGACTGATAGAGCCGATATTTGCCCTTTGATGGTGCTAAGGGCTAATTTCATATCCACTCCTAACTGGCAAAAAGCAAGAATCCTACTTATTTCATATTTCAGAGGATTCCAACTTCTGGATTCACACCAGGAAACGTATGCTTTCCAGACTCTATGATAGATGAGTCTGGAGGCTGGCTTTCTAGCATTAATGAGCGTAGAAAGAACCAGGCCAGAGACCCCTCTCTTTTTCAAAATGTGGGTCTCAGCAGCCAGGCCGTCAAATTTAGCCTTTGTAAGGAAGGGTGGAATACTGGACCCTGTGACAACAGGTCGTGTCGAAGTGGAAGCTTCCAGGGCCTTCCTATCGCCATTTTTACGATCTCGGCATACCAAGGCCTCCTGGGCCAGTTTGGGGCCACTAGGATTACTGGTATTCCCTCCTCCTTGATCCTGCGAAGCAGTCTTTGTAGAAGAGGGATCGGAGGGAATGCATAGATCAGTGAGAACTGATTCCATGGAGTTATTAGAGCGTCTGTCCCGTAGGCTAGAGGATCCCTCGTTCTGGACACAAAGTTGTCCAATTTCTTGTTGAACCTGGAAGCTAGCAGGTCTACATCTGGGTTTCCCCATCTCAGACATATGGCCTGAAAGATCTCTGGGTGAAGAGACCACTCTCCTGGTAGCAGCTGCTGACGACTCAGGTAGTCTGCTTGCCAGTTTTCTATCCCTGGAATGAAGATTGCAGAGATGCAAGGTACATGCTCTTCTGCCCATGCCAAGATCCGGTTCACCTCTCTTTGGGCTGCCCGACTGTGGGTGCCTCCTTGGTGATTGATGTAAGCTACTGCCGTAGCATTGTCGGATTGAACCCGAACTGGGTAGCCCTGTAACCTGTATGTCCAGGTTTTGAGGGCTAGATATACCGCCCGGATCTCTAGCACATTGATGGGCAGGATCCCCTGAGTCTTGGCCCAGGTTCCCTGGGTAGAAGCCTCCTCGAATACTGCACCCCAGCCCGATAGGCTGGCATCCGTAGATACCACCTTCCAGGCCACTGGGAGGAAGGACTTTCCCTTCCGTAAATTCCTGGCTTCTAGCCACCAATTGAAGCTGTGGCGTACTTGTGAGGACAGGCGCATGGGTATATCCAGAGCTTGGCTCTTCCTGTTCCAGGAGGCTAAAATATTGCCTTGAAGTAGTCTCGAATGAAACTGGGCGTAAGGGACCGCCTCGAAGGAGGCTACCATCTTTCCCAATAGTCTCATGCAAAGGCGAATAGACGGCCTCTTGTTTGCTTTGACCTTGTGGATCAGGTCTTTCAGAGACTATCTTTGGCTCTGGCAGGTATACCCTGTTTTGGGCTGTATCTATGATCATGCCCAGGTACACTATCCTTCTTTGGGCCTGGAGAGAGGATTTTTGTAAGTTTATAATCCATCCTAAATGCTCCAGGTATCCTACTGTAGTGTCTACAGCGTGATCCAATCCGTCCTTTGACTGATCTATTACTAGTAGATCGTCCAGATAGGCTGTTACCGCAATGCCCCGTGTTCTTAGGTTTGCTAACAGAGGAGCTAGCACCTTTGTAAATACTCTGGGCGCGGTGGCTACACCAAATGGCAGGGCCACAAATTGAAAGTGGCGATCTTCTACCGCAAACCTTAGGAATCTTTGGTGAGCGGGGAGGATTGGTATGTGTAGATATGCGTCTTTGATATCTATGGACGCAATGAATTCTCCGCCTTTTAAAGTAGCGACCACGGATCGAATCGTTTCCATTCGAAAATGGCGAACGTTCAGAAACTGGTTTAGATTTTTTAGATCCAGGATGGGTCTGACTTCTCCGTTCGGTTTTGGAATCACAAAGAGGTTTGAGTAAAAACCTGAACCTTGCTCCTTTTGGGGTACCTCTGTAACCACACCTTGAGCTATTAAGTGATTCAAACCTTTGAAGAAGGATCCTCTTTTCTGTGGATCCTTGGAGAGTCTTGAACTTCGGAATTGAGAAGATGGGATCTCTCGAAATTCCAGTCTGTACCCTGAGGATATTGTGGATACCACCCATTTGTCCTGGGTTTCTGTCCGCCAAGTCGCTGAGAACTGACGAAGCCTTCCCCCCCACTCGGCCGAGCGGGGGCGCCCCTTCAATGAGAGGTTTTGGGGGCTTGCTTATTAGCTCTTGAACCCCACGGCTTCTTGTTCTTCTGAGCCTGTTCTTTGGCTTTTTTGGGCGGCTGAAAAGGCCGTCGCCACTGACTGGAGTCAGATTTCCCGGGAGCTGGGGAGAGAGTGTGTTTAAAACAAGGTCTCTTGTTTTTCTTTCTCTCAGGTAAAAGTGTCGTTTTACCACTTGATATCTTTTGGATATATCTTTCTAAATCTTCCCCAAAAAGGCGTTCGCCATGGAACGGGAAACTTGCCAACAACTTTTTGCATGGGGCTTCCGCTGACCAATGCTTAAGCCAAAGTACTCTGCGCATCTGTACCAGCTGGAGTGTAAGGCGTGATGCCTGTATGATAGAATCTCTCATGGCATCCACTGTGAAGCATAAGGCTTTAGGCAAATTCTCCCAATTTTTAGCCTGCTCTGAAGGCAGCTCCTTCAGCCCCTGCTTTACCTGTTGGCTGACGACCTGACACATACCGACTGCTGCTACTGCAGGTTGGATAATTGAGCCGGCCAAAAGGAAGGAGGATTTCAGTAAGGATTCCAACTTCTTCTCAGAAGGATCTTTAAACACTTGTACATTATCCACTGGACATGTCAGGTTTTTATTTACACAAGAAATAGCCGCATCTACCGTAGGCAGGCTCCATTTCTTTAAAAATTTTTCCTCCATAGGATAAAGAATGTTAAACTTTTTTGGAGGTGAAAAACGCTTATCTGGATGTTGCCAGTCTGCGTACAATAGATCCTCTAGTAACGGATGAACCGGGAAGGAGCATGCACCTTGCAGGGATCTTAATGATCCTAGGGAGGAGACAGGTGATTCTGTTACCTCCAAAGAGGGTAACCTAAATGCAGCTCACACGGCTCCTGCATAGCATTGCACCTGTGACTTTAAAATCTGGGATACCGAAAAAGGCTCATCCGATATCCCTGATCCGTCTGACTCCTCATCCTCTGCTGATGTAGCCTCCTCCTCATCCTCCTCCTCCTCAGGTACTTCTGAAGGGAGGTCCAATACTGGAGGAGATCTGCTTCGCTTATTGTCCTTTTTAGAGGATTTAGCGATTAAAGTAGCAATTTTCTCCTCCAGATTATTTAGGGCAGCTGATAAAGTGTCCTCAGTGACATATGCAGGCCCAGGCTTCACTGGGGAAGCCGCCATACCTGACAGAGGTAATGGCTCATCCTGTACAGGTGCTTTTGGCAACACAGGAGAGGAAGGTACCGAGTCAGCACAGCTAGAGCCCCCTGTCTCAGGCGGCGGTGCTCTTTTATCTCTTTTTGTCCGCATTACTTCCCCTGGAAGGCTTACTGTTTAGACAAAATACAAGGTACCTAAATGCATATACTACCGTGTTCAGTTTAGCAAATACATTAAGTATGCAACTTTTAACACATAACTATGCATAACATGGATGTCTTCTAGGAAGTACCCAATCCAACCACATGGAGTCTTATGTCCCTGTATAGCTGCTGTGTTTCTCTGCCAGGAACAAGATAACTAACGAGCTTGCTTGCTGCTGCAGTGCTTTTTACACTGACAGTCTTTTAAATTTGGCGCCGTTTCTGTGCCTGCGCGCGCACGCCTCGGCCCCCCCCCCTCCGATAAAGCGCGCGCGCGCGGCCTTTAGCGCTATGGTGGTGGCCATAGTGAGAGAGGACTCTCATCAGCCCCTGTCCCCACTTACCTGCATCTGCAGGTGTCTGTATCGGCCACCGGAAGGAGGAGCGGGGTGCTCAAGCAAGCTCAGCAGCGGAGGTGACGAGCAGTGTACTTCGCCGAAGCCGACACTGAACAGAGTGAGGTGAGTATATTCAGCTCTTTACTCCCCCCAGTGGTGGAAAAAAAGAAGACATCCACTTTTTGAAAAAGGTCCCAACCTAGTTATGGACCTTCTAATCTCACCTTATCCACGCCGCAGGTTTTTCTGCTGAAAGTTTTCAGACAGATACCAAACTTCACCCTTCACGGTGGGCTATGTGTGCCAACCTTCAGGGATATGGGTTCCTATTTAAAGGATACCTCTCCCCTGGGCCTTGTACAAGACTCTTACCAGGACTTTATAGCGAAATAGCGAAAGTGCTGGATCTTAGAGCCCAGTCCTCCGAAGAGAGACATTACAGGCGACGCCTCATGGATGAGGCCCGGATCCCATCCAGATTCAGCTCATTTGTAGGCGTCTTGGATGGATCCGAAAGCATAGCTCTTTTACCCCCAGAGGGTCTCTTTGGTAGAGCTTTCCTTTAGCACCTCCTAACGCGTCCAACACCTTTCGACACTGGCGAAAAACTGGGGTGCTTCCCTGATGGGAGGGGTTATATGGAGGGGAACTGTCTTCCATTGGTTGTGCCAGTGTCCAATCACCGCTGGTGACCCTTAACCCATTATGTAATGACTAGCTCTGTGTCCCGTGGTGTACGATAAAGAAATCGGTCCTTGCGAAAGCAGGTCCGAACGATGTGGGAGAGTCCAAGGACTCCCCACTGACATTTTTACAATCTCCGCGTACCATGCTCTTCGGGGCCACGCTGGAGCCACCAGAATCACTGGTTTCTTTTCTACCCTGATTCTGCGGAGTAATCGAGGTAACAATTGTGGCGGTGGGAATGCATATATCAGCTTGAACTGATCCCAAGGGAACACTAGGGCATCCGAGCCGCAAGCTAGGGGATCCCTTGTCCAGGAGACAAACCTGTCCACCTTTGCGTTGAATCTGGATGCTAGCAGATCTACATCCGGTGTTCCCCACCGCTGACATATTGTCCGAAAAACCTCGGGGTGAAGGGACCATTCACCTGGGCATAATTGTTGGCGACTTAGAAAGTCCGCCTTCCAATTCTCCACTCCTGGAATGAATACCGCGGATATGGCTGGGACATATCTTTCTGCCCATTTCAGGATGCAATTTACTTCCCTCTGGGCTGCACGACTCCTGGTGCCACCCTGATGATTGATATATGCCACTGCCGTGGCATTGTCTGATTGAATTCTGACAGGGGACCCTTGGAGTTTGGATGTCCATGCTACTAGGGCATACCGGGCTGCTCGTATCTCTAAGAGATTGATGGGCAGGGCCTTTTCCGCATCCGACCATCTGCCCTGGAGAGACCATTGCTCCAGTACTGCTCCCCAGCCTATAAGGCTGGCATCTGTAGTGACCACCTTCCAAGAAATCGGACTGAAGGATTTCCCTTTTTCCCGATTCTGGAGAACCAACCACCAACGGAGGCTCTTGCGAACGGAAGGGGACAAGGACATTGGTAAGTCTAGGGCCTGAACTTTCTTGTTTCAGGCTGACAGTATGGCCCTTTGCAAATTCCTTGAATGGAATTGACCGTAGGGTACTGCTTCGAATGATGCCACCATTTTTCCCAGCAGCCTCATGCACAGGCGTATGGACGGCTGTCTTTTTGTACCCACTAAGTGGATCAAATCTCTCAAAGACAACACCTTTTTTCGAGGCAAGAATATTTTCTTCTGGCCTGAATCTAGCCTTAGCCCCAAGTATTCCAGACTTTTGACTGGTTTTAGGGCCGACTTGTCTCGGTTGATAATCCAACCGTGAGATTCCAGATACTTGATTGTCTTGTGAACGACCACTTCTAGTTTTTTCACTGAGTGGTCTATCAGCAACAAGTCGTCTAGATATGCCATTATCGTTACACCTTGCGTTCTTAGATTGGCCAACAATGGGGCCAGAATTTTTGTGAACACTCGTGGTGCTGTGGCCAGACCGAAGGGTAAGGCTCTGAACTGAAAATGGCGCCCTTCTACTGCAAAGCGTAGAAATTTTTGGTGGAATTTGTTTAGCCCTTTTAGATTTAATATGGGCCTCACGTCCCCGTTTGGCTTCGGGACTGTAAAGAGGTTTGAGTAAAACCTGAACCCCCATTCTTCCAGGGGAACCTCCATAATTACTCCTTGGAGCAATAGTTGTTCTAGTGCCAACAGGAGGGACTCTCTCTTCCGGGGATCCCTTGGCACGTTTGACCTCATAAAATGGGAAGGAGGAGAGTCTTTTAACTCCAATCTGTATCCCAGACTTACTGCGGAGAGCACCCATCTGTCTCTGATCGTGTCCCGCCAGGTCTCTGCGAACAACTGGAGTCTTCCCCCCCACCCGATTGAGTGGGGGCAACCCTTCATGCATTTGACTTTGGGGGAGGTTTTGTACCTCTCCTGACCCAGGGTTTTTTTATTACCCTGCGATTGTCCCTGATTTTTACCCCCGGGATTTGACCCAGGAGGCCGTCGGAACTGTTTCACAGCCGATGCCCCAGGGACTGGAGAAGCAGGCCTCTTAAAAGAGGGACCTCTAACTCGGTTTTTAACCGGCAAGAGTGTACTTTTACCGTTGGAAATTTTCTGGATATATTTGTCCAGGTCTTCCCCGAATAAGCGTTCACCATGAAATGGGAAGCTAACCAGCAATTTTTCACAGGGAGCTTCAGCAGACCAGTTTTTTAGCCATAGAAGCCTGCGCATATGTACTACAGACAGCGTAAGGCGGGAGGCCTGATGGATTGAATCCTTTATGGCATCAACCGCAAAGCACAAGGCTCTAGGTAATCAGCTAGGGCAAGGGCCTGCTGATCTGGCAAGTCCCTTAAGACCTGTTTCAACTGATCCTTCACTGCTTGGCAGACCCCAATAGCTGCCACTGCTGGTTGTGTCACCCAGCCTGCTGTAGAAAAAGCAGATTTTAATAAGGACTCCAATTTTTTATCTATTGGGTCCTTGAACATTTGGACATTATCCACTGGACATGTCAGTGATTTATTCACACAAGAGATGGCTGCGTCCACTATAGGGACCCTCCATTTTTTGATGAACTTATCCTCCGTGGGATAGACCACCGGAAATCTCTTGGGGGGAGTAAATATTTTATCAGGATGTTCCCAATCCTGGTACATGAGCCCTTTCAATAAAGGGTGAACTGGAAAGGAACAGACAGTCTGGGGAGCTTTTAGCGACCCCAGCGAGGAGACAGTAGTGGTTGATGGTTCCGCAAGGTGCATTTTAAATGCTGATCGGACCATGCTAGTCAAAGACTGAACCCATAATCTTTCAGCTTGAGATGCTGAGAAAGGTTCCTCCACAGTTGATTCCTCTATAACAGAATCCACCTCCTCCTGATCCCCTTCAGGCAGGTTGATCCCTGTATGGGACTGTTGCTCCGCTAACAGGTACTCTGAAGGAGGAGACGGAGATCGGGCCTTTCCCTGTGACAGGGAGGCAGCGATTAATGTTGACAATCTCTCCTCTAATCCTCCCAGAGCTGAGGAAAAAACCTCCTCTGTTACATACACAGGAGCAGGTGAACTGAGGACAGCCACAGTACCAGGCACTCCTGCGGGGTCTCTACGGTCACTAACCTCTGAATTTTCAGGGGAGACTGGTGCAGCAGAAGCATGCCCAAGATTCTCAGAGCCCGATGGAGACCCCTTTTGCTTCCTGGAAGATTTAGTTCCGGAGCTTCTGGACGGCATATTCCTAAGCCCAAAGCTGAGGTATTCCAGCCGTAATACACCCTTTTTACTGAGAATAGTCTAGCACAATTGCTGCTATATATCAGTTGGTGTCTACTAAAGTGCCTTTCTAGGGGATGCCTGCATCAACTGCCTCTGTGTGCCTTTTTACTGTTGCTAGCTCTGTTTGTGCACTTCAATAGCCAGCTTGATTGCTTTGAAAACATGCTGGACGCCCGCACATGCGCAGTAGCGCCGCGGCGCACACCGAGCGTCATCCACCCGCTCCGCCCCTTTTCCAGATTGCCTCTATATAGAGAGGCGCACGCGCGCGGGCACGTGTGCCTTCGGCGCCTTTTTTGAAAAAAACAGGAGCTAGATGGGAGCCAGGGTCCCTTGCCGCAGGGCCCGGGGATGGATCAGCGCAGCAACAGGGCAGAGGAGACAGCTTCCCCGCAGAGAACTTACCAACTGCCTGGATTTGACTTCGGAAGAAAAAAATCCACATTACAAGAAAAAAAGAACCATAGCGGCCTCTAGTGTTTAACACAGGTACCGCGGTCTTACACATTTTTTTTTTTTTTCTTGCCTACTATAATTTTTTTTTACATTTTCTCAGTAGTAACAGGCATGCACAGAATATTTAGCGGGAATACCTTAGGTAACAGGCAGAAAGACAAAATAGGCTTGGGGGTCCTCCAACAGAACCAAGTTCCTGGGGGCCCCCACTTACCTTTTCCTCGCCGCAGGACTCTGTTTGGTCCACAGAAGCCCAAACTTCACCTATCACGGAAGGCATTGTAATCAAACCTTCAGGGACCGGGTTCCCAAGGATTCCACTCCCCTGGACCTGTATAGCACCCTGCACAGAAAACATCTTGGTCGTGGGTATGACCAGAGCTCTGGATCCCAGGGTCCAGCCCTCCTAAGAGAGGCATTACAGGCAAAACCTTGCTCTTCTCTTGCAAGGCCCGGGTACCGACCGTTTAGCTATGAAGCTTTTTTGGTCGGATCCGGAATAGCTTACTGAGGCCCCAAAAGAACCTGTACGCAAGCTCAGTGAAACACATGTTACTTCTTGGCCAACACCTTAGACACTGGCAAAAAAACTGAGGTACTCCCGGATGGGAGGGGCTTATATAGGGGAGGGTACTTCCGGTTTTGGAAGTTGCCAGTGCCAGCACCTGAAGGTATCTATATAACCCATTAGTAATGACTATGTCGCTCTGTGTCCCGTGATGTACGAGAAAGAAATCAGTACCATCTGTTCCTCTCATCTTACTCTTTGCATAGGTGTTTCCACA
The DNA here is from genome assembly GCA_029206835.1 of Rana muscosa. NCBI lineage: Eukaryota > Metazoa > Chordata > Amphibia > Anura > Ranidae > Rana > Rana muscosa. The sequence goes on from CM055121.1 coordinate 847,626,204, forward strand.
AGGCTTTATCCTTGGGCACCGTCTATTTTCTATCTGTATCTCCTCCCTAGGCCAGTTGATAACCTCCCATGGTGTCCAGGCTAGGGTAGCCAAAGCACATAAACCCAAGGTAAGTATAGTAGCAAGTCCTAGTTGCAATCTCGGAACACCCAAGAGGATAGTATGTGACCGGTCAAAATATATTAATGCATTAAAGTGTTTGTTCACCAATGCAAGAAGTCTGCCAAGCAAAATAGGCGAGTTGGAAGCTCTGGTGCATCAGGAGAGCCATGATGTAATCGGTATTGCTGAAACGTGGCTTCATTCCTCACATGACTGGGCTATTAATATTCCTGGCTATGCACTCATTCGGAAAGACAGGGTAAAAAAGGAAAGGTGGAGCGGTCTGTCTCCCAGATCTGGATCAGAGCATCACTGAGCTCCTGAACAGACTGAGGTGCAACCTGGCGGCACCGGATGGACCGAAACATAATGTCCCAGAGGTGTTCTTTTGGATTTAGGTCAGGTGAGCGTGGGGCCAATCAATGGTATCAATTTCTTCATCCTCCAGGAACTGGCTGCATGCTCTCGCCACATGAGACCGGGCATTGTCGTGCACCAGGAGGAACCCAGGACCCACTGCACCAGCGTATGGTCTGACAATGGATCCAAGGATTTTATCCCGATACCTAATGGCAGTCAGGGTGCCATTGTGTAGCCTGTAGAGGTCTGTGCGTCTCTCCATGGATATGCCTCCCCAGACCATCACTGACCCACCACCAAACCGGTCATGCTGAACAATGTTACAGGCAGCATAAGTTCTCCGCGGCTTCTACAGGCCCTTTCACGTCTGTCACATATGCTCAGGGTGAACCTGCTCACATCTGTGAAAATCATGGGGCACCAGTGGCAGACCTGCCAATTCTGGTGTTCAATGGAAAATGCCAATCGAGCTCCACAGTGTTGGGCAGTGAGCACAGGGCACACTAGAGGACATTGGGCCCCCAGGCCACCCCCATATCTGTTTCTGATTGTTTGGTCAGAGACATTCACACCAGTGACCTGCTGGAGGTCATTTTGTAGGGCTCTGGCAGTGCTCATCCAGTTCCTCCCTCGCACAAAGGAGCAGATACTGGTCCTGCTGACAGGTTAAGGACCTTCTACGGGCCTGTCCAGCTCTTCTAGAGTAACTGCCTGTCTCCTGGAATCTCCTCCATGCTCTTGAGACTGTGCTGGGAGACACAGCAAACCTTCTGGCAATGACACGTATTGATGTGCCATCCTGGAAGAGTTGGACTATCGGTGCAACCTCTATAGGGTCCAAATATCGCCTTGTGCTACCAGTAGTGACACTGACCCTAGCCAAATGCAAAAATTAGTGAAAACAGTCAGAAAAGAGGAGTAGGAAATAAATTTGTCAGACACCTCCACCTGTAAAACCATTCCTGTTTTGGAGGTCGTCTCATTGTTGCCCATCTAGTGCAGCTATACAGATTAATATCCCAGGAGTTTCATTGCCTAGATGCTATACTCTGATTAAAGTGTTCCTTTTTCATTTTTTTGAGCAGTGTATATTCCCATGGGCAATAAGTTTAAAAGGCTAAAAATAAAACCTATGTGGCTCACGGTCAAAGTTAAAAAAAGCTATAAACTATAAAAAAAGAGCTTTTAAAAAATATAAAAATGAACGAACACTAGTGTCATTTAAATGTTACAAAGAATATAACAGAATATGTAAAAAGGAAATCAAGGATGCAAAAATCCAAAGGAACAACAGATTGCAAAAGATAGTAGGACAAACCCCCAAAAATTCTTCAAATATATTAATACTAAAAAGGTGAAGTCTGAGCATGTAGGCCCTTTACAAAATAATCTAGAGTGGGTGACTGGGGACAAAGAGAAGGCTAATTTATTAAATACTTTCTTCAGCTCTGTGTATACAAAGGAGCATGAGGGAGTTCATGTCCACAATGGGGGAGTTCATGTCCATAATGGGGGTGGTAGTGACACAGCCCTAAATCCACAATGGCTCAAAAGTGATATGGTCCAGCAATATTTAGACAGAATAAAGGTGGATAAAGCACCTGGACCAGATGGCATACACCCATGGATCCTAAAATAATTGAGCTCTGCAACTTCCAAGCCATGGTATATAATTTTTAGGGAATCATTAATGACAGAAATAGTACCACTGGATTGGCGCAGGGCGAACGTGGTGCCTATATTTAAAAAGGGAACAAAGTCTTTACCAAGTAACTATAGACCTGTTAGTTTAACTTCTATAGTTGGGAAGATACTGCAGAGATTAATAAAAGACCACAAAGACGGGTTCTTGCTGGAAAAAAACATTTTAAGCAACAGACAGCATGAGATTCATGAAAGACAGAAGTTGTCAGACAAACCTGATTTCTTTTTATGAAGAGGCAAGTAAAACCTTGGACAGAGGGGTGGCTGTGGACGTGGTATACTTGGATTTTGCAAAAGCGTTCGATACAGTTCCCCACACATGGCGAATATGTAAGGTAAAGTCTACAGGCTTGGAAATATCAGTTTGTAAATGGATAGAAAACTGGCTAAAAGACAGAATTCAGAGAGTAGTAGTTAACGATTCTTACTCTGAATGGTCCAAGGTTATCAGTGGTGTACCTCAAGGTTCAGTGCTGGGTCCCTTACTTTTTAATATCTTTATAAATGATATTGGGTCTGGGCTCAAAAGTAAAATTTCTGTCTTTGCAGATGACACTAAGCTATGCAGTGAAATAACATCCTTACAGGATGTCTCCAATTTACAAGCCAACCTCAATGCTCTGTCTAATTGGGCAACTATGTGGCAGATGAGGTTTAATGTTGATAAATGTAAAGTTATGCACTTAAGGGCTAAGAATAGGCATGCATCATACATACTAGGGGGAGTACAACTGGAGGGATCCATAGTGGAGAAGGATCTGGGTGTTTTGGTAGATCATAAGCTCAATAATGGCAGGCAATGCCAAGCTGCCATTTCCAAAGCGAGCAAAGTCCTTTCTTGTATTAAGAGAGGTATGAACTCCAGAGAGAGAGATATCATTTTGCCCCTGTTCAAATCATTAGTAAGACCTCATCTAGAATAGGCAGTTCAGTTTTGGGCACCAGTTCTCAAAAAGGATATTGGGGAACTGGAGAAAGTGCAGAGAAGGGTAACCAAACTGATAAGAGGCATGGAGATGCTCAGCTATGAGGAAAGATTAGAGGAACTGAATTTATTCACTCTTGAAGAGGAGAATAAGGGGGGATATGATCAACATGTACAAATATATAAGGGATCCATATAGTGAACTTGGTGTTGAGTTATTCACTTTACGGTCAACACTGAGGACAAGGGGGCACTCTTTACGTCTAGAGGAAAAGAGATTTTATCTCCAAATACGGAAAGGTTTCTTCACAGTAAAAGCTGTGAAAATGTGGAATAGACTCCCTGCAGAGGCGGTTCTGGCCAGCTCAGTAGATTGCTTTAAGAAAGGCCTGGATTCTTTCCTAAATGTACATAATATAATTGGGTACTAATATTTATAGGTAAAGTTGATCCAGGGAAAATCCGATTGCCTCTCGGGGGATCAGGAAGGAATTTTTTCCCCTGCTGTAGAAAATTGGATCATGCTCTGCTGGGGTTTTTCGCTTTCCTCTGGATCAACTGTGGGTATAGATTGGGTATATGGGATTGTATATTATTTTATTTTTATTTATTTTTTTGTCCAATACCACCTCTATGACAAAGACTTTCTCACACATCACTAACTTACCATTTGAAATATCTGCCTGGATGCTGCACAACGTCCCCAAATTCAATCTTTCCAATACTGAGCACATAATATTTCTTCCCCTCTCCCCTTCCCCCGGCATCTCATTACCCAGCTTCTCCATCGAGATCAACTGTCCTGCAATCAACCACTTCCCTAAGGTCAGTGTGCAATATTGGTCTGCAGCCTCTATTTTTTGCCCCATATCCAATCCCTGACCAAATTTTGCCGCCTTCATCTCTGCAACGATTTCAAAATTAACCCCTTCTTAACAACACCACAAAGCTTCCGATTCACTCCCTTATCTCTCACCTCACTTGTTGCAACTCCCTCCTTGTTGGTCTACCTTCAGACTCTCATGAATTCTGCTACCAGACTTAATAACCCTTTAAACCACTTTGTGTCCACCAACTCTTTCCCTTTGGCAATTCCTCCACTGGCGCCTGGTCACCGAACACGTAAAATTCAAAATGCTAATTACAACATACGTCACCTCCTGTGCTTGTTTTCCAAGACTTCTCCAGAGCCTCTCTCTTCCTCTGCAACACCCTACCCCAATCTATTCAGCCATCTCCTACTCTAACCCCCTTCAAGTTATTCTTGAAAACTCATCTATTTAGGGAAGCCTATCCTACCTCTACAGGTATTGAATTGTATTGTAACTATACAGTCTCCCTTTATTTTGCAAAGTACTGTGCAAACTGTTAGCACTTTATAAATCCTGTATAACAGGGCTTGACAAATTTGCTTGGAATCTAGGAGCCAGCTAAAAAAGTTAGGAGCCAGGAACGCACCCTGTCCCGTCGAGCTTGCACGCAGAAGCGAACGCATACGTGAGTAGCGCCCGCATATGAAAGCTGTGTTCAAACCACACGTGAGGTATCACCGCGATCGGTAGAGCGAGAGCAATAATTCTAGCCCTAGACCTCCTCTGTAACTCAAAACATGCAACCTGTAGAATTTTTTAAACGTTGCCTATGGAGATTTTAAAGGGTAAAAGTTAGTCGCCATTCCACGAGCAGATGCAATTTTGAAGCGTGACATGTTGGGTATCAATTTACTCAGCGTAACATTATCTTTCACAATATAAAAAAAAACTGGGCTAACTTTACGGTTGTCTTATTTTTTTATAAAAAAAAAAGTGTATTTTTTTCCCAAAAAAGTGCGCTTGTAAGACCGCTGCGCAAATACGGTGTGACAGAAAGTATTGCAATGACCACCATTATATTCTCTAGGGTGTTAGAATAAAAAATATATATAATGTTTGGGGGTTCTAATTAGAGGGAAGGAGATGGCAGGGAAAACAGACAGGGAAACTCCATTAGCATTGCTGGTTGCCATACCAACGGCCACCACAAGATGGCGCTAGACCACAGAAGGAAGCATAGGCCTGCAGAAGGCCGGGGCCTCAATTACCGCCTGGCACGGCCCGATGCGATCCCGTGGCGCGGAGGGGGGGGGTGGTCACGGAGACACAGGATACCCCAGCTGTGCTGCCCCAGGCACCAGGTCGCTAATTCTAGTCGCAATGGCGACCTGGCGCCTGGGGTTTGTCGAGCCCTGCTGTATAAGAATAACAACCAACACGCCTTTTAATTGAAGTTTGTTCCCATGTCAGTACTGTACTTTCTTCAAAATAACCACTTCTTACAACAGGGCTTTATCTGCTGTCCCATATGTCCAAAGCCCACGTTACCCATCTGCTTAATTTAACAAACACACTGTTTTGTAACCACAAGAACTACTACTTAGGCCCCATGCACACAGGACGGTGTGGAAATTCTCCTAAAACCCTTTCCTACTGGCAGCAACATTTTGGCAAAAAAAACACCTGGCGTTTGTTAAAGTATGTGGCGCGTTTACAGGCATCAAGCACTTGGGCGTTAATTCATTTCACTGACAAGAATAATTTATTCTGACCACTGAAATGAATTAACTCGCCTAGCCTTAACACGCATCAAGTGTTTTTTCTGCCAAAACTCTGCTGCTCCTGAACATACTCTGGCAGTGTTTTTTTCCTGCTTTTAAAAGCTGCTTAAAAGTCTAAGTGTGCATGACACATAGGCTAAGAAGCAGGGAAGTTTAGAGGCAGGGGAAAAAAAAAAAATAGGTCCGACGCCCCTAGGAGGAGTTGCAAAAACATCCAGTGTACATGAGGCCTTAGGCTGGGTTCACACTAGTGCGACACGACATCTGTCCTACTTTGGATCCGACTTTGCCCTGCGACATGAGGCCGACATATGTCCGACTTTCAATGAACGGGGATCCGACTTGGATCCCCGCCAATATCAGGCACTGTGTTTGGTATGAATCTTGAGGGGGAACTCCAGGCCAAATTTTAAATAAAAAACCGGCATGGGTTCCCCCTCCAAGAGCATACCAGGCCCTTGGGTCTGGTCTGGATTTGAAGGGGCGACCCTACGCCGAAAAAACTGCGTGGGGGTCCCCCCCAAAATCCAAACCAGACCCTTATCCGAGCACACAACCTGGCAGGCCGCAGGGGAAGAGGGGGGGACGAGAGAGCGCCCCCCTCCCTCCTGAACCGTACCAGGCCGCATGCCCTCAACATGGGGGGGTTTAGTGCTCTGGGGCAGGGGGGCGACCTGCGGCCCCCCCACCCCAGAGCACCCTGCCCCCATGTTGATGAGGACAGGGCCTCTTCCCGACAACCCTGGCCGTTGGTTGTCTGCGGGCGGGGGGCTTATCAGAATCCGGGAGCCCCCTTCAAAAAAGGAGTAAGTAGTTATAACTCTCATTTATACTTATTTTAACTGCCCTGAAGATGCCCTTCAACATACACATTGAAGATTCCAAAGTGTAACAATATGTAACTTGCAATTATCGGTAGAGGGTCTGGCCTTTTAGATAAAAATTCAACTCCAAAAACTGAAAGACATAGCAATTACCAATTTTCAAACTTGTCCAATAAGCTTGTTTGCAAAAAATTAAATAAGTGTTAAACCAGCGGTCCATGGACCACTGAAGGTCCACAAGAAAATTTTGGTGGTCCTCAGGGGTTCTGCCGTAAATAAACATTGTGCTGGATGTATACTGCCTAATGTTGCTTCTAGTGTTCTCAATGCGCGCTGATAGTTAATGCTGTCAGTGTGCATTGATACCCATTGCCTCCTCTGTAGTTCAGGCACCTGTGAACTCAGAGGGAGGTGCAGGAGTAGTGTAGAGTGGGAGGTGAAGGAGGGGACTTCCAATGGCAGCGCTGATCACAGACTATGGGAGGGAGCCGGGGGCTCGAGCACATGGCTGATGAGTCTTTGGTGACTGTGTAAGGCAGCAGTTTGATGCAGAGTGCCGGGGGGGGGGGGGGGGCAGAGAGCCGCAGCATTGTGTGTAGAAGGCATACAAGGCATGTAAAATTTATGTTAGTATTCCGTGGGATTCACAATTGTGAGCTTAGTGGTCTGAGGCCCGAAAGGCTGGTGACCACTGTGTACCCTCCTATCAAGAATCTACAAATAAATAAAAAATGGTGGCAGGTCCTCTCAGGTTTGAGTACTGGCATTTTTGCCACCCGCCACTCTTAGTAACACATCTGTCCATTATACTATCATTCATGGACACCTTAAGCACTTTATCAAAACATATACATCATTCTTTTTGCCTGTTGATCAATACTATTTTACGATACTGTAATTTGTAAATCATAGGTACAGAGCAACAACATACCTTGGAATATTAAATCCCATTTTCTGCTTCTTTCCAGAGACAGTCATCTTGGCAATTTTAGGGACAATTTCATTCTGTGCCTCCATAGAAGTCAAGTCTCTTGACCTGCCTAAAAAAAAAAAAAAAAAAAAAGGATCTTTAAAAGTTAAAAAATAAATAAAACCAATAAGGCAAATAACTGAAAACCATTTCCTTCCATGTTAGTTTTAAACACAAAAACACAAACTATATTGATGATCACTTTAACAGAAAAACCAAACCCAATATTTCAAGATGCTTGCTCTCCAAGTCACCAGCATAACTCAGTCCTGTGAATCAAGACTCAGGTGACCTCATCTTTGCAAACTACCAGTAAGTGAGATTTGTTAGGCAAGTCTTCTCTTTAAATTTTGTAACTTTACTTACCTGCCCCACACATAGCTGGATTTGTTTGGAGTAATTCCACCTAAAGCCAAAAATCCAAGAGAGGCTCTGCCAAACTTAAAACCTGAATCCTACACGAAAAACCATGTTCACCTACTGACATTCCTTTTAATGGCAGCCCAACGGAATCTTGCTGAAGCATGCCGGCATCAACCCCCACAATTGGCCGAGTGAAGCAGAAAATAAATCCCTCAATTAGAAAATGTCAGTGGTCCTCAAACAAACGGTCTCTACATTTAAATGCATCTGGAGACTCTTGGGGTTATTTATTAAAACTGGAGCATGCAAAATCTGATGCACCTCTGCATGGAAACCAATCAGCTTCCAGGTTTTACTGCCAAAGGTTAACTGAGCAAGCTGAAGTTAGAAGCCGATTGGCTACCATGCACAGCTGCACCAGATTCGGAGCGCTCCAGTTTTAGAAAATCACCCTCTCTGGATCGATCATTACCTCCCATCCCACCTGATTGATCATTAGGCCTTTGATAACATTTTCACTAACCTAAGTGATATGACAGTAGGGATTAACCCCCCCTCCCAACAATTTTTTTTTTTAGAACACTTTAACTCCCTTCCTTTCTCTATTCTTCTACTCTGGTTCCTTACTTTAACGTTCTGACTACCTTACACAGGAAGCAGTAAACTTCCAGGCTTACCTTTCTTCCCTTTCTGATTTTTGACTCTCTTAGGGAACATTGCAATTCGATTCACTGATAATCGAAACCTGGGGGACATCTCAACATACAATTGTTACTCATCTATGAATGTTTTGCTTTTTGAGGAGAGTGATTTTTTAACAATTCTGGAATAATGTTCAATAAGAAGCCTTGATTTTTGTATCATTTTATACTGCACTGTATGTTCAAGGCATTTAATAAAAAACTTTTAGTAAAGAATAGAACTGTACTGTAGGGGCAGACTCTTAATTGCTGATACCTTTTCAGTTGTAGATATGCTAGTTGAGATTTTAACCACAGCTGGTTTTTAGGTTAGAGACTCTCGAGTTAATAATTTCATTTGAACCACAAGCAGGGCGAGGCTCTTGCCACACATCCTTCATCTTTTTTCTTCTGTCTGGCCACAGTTACATTTTTCAGCATAAGAGCGTGTGAAGTAAAAGTGTACACAGGTACTCTGCTCCTCTGAATAGGCAATGACTACATGCACTTATATAAAGTGTGTAAGGTGTTATTGGAAAAGCAAACCTGCTGAGTAAAATGAAGGAGGCCTAGACTACGTGCTTTTAAAGGCATTATAGAATATTTTGAATTTATGTTTAGGACCAATACAAAATCTCTTTAGTCCGGTAAATATTAATATTTTACATTTACCACTTGCAGCCAGCAAGTGAATGCTAGCGGCATTAGCATACTGATACAAGCAGGGCTGGATTTACCTTAGGGCACAGTAGGTTTCTATAAAAACGAATAGCCTATTTAACATTAGCAGAAGATGTTTTTTTAAAAAGAAGATCCTATCAGAGAAGTTTTGCTCACTCCTACCACCATGGTCAGGTTAGTCCCCATGAAAAGTGGTAAGAAAGAAAAAGAAATGGAAACAAATATAAAAGTGCTTTGCAAAAATATATTTAGCATGCTCCACTAGGAAAAAAAGGAATAAGACAAAGGAAAAGCAATAGGAACTGACCTGACCACGGTGGTGAGATAGTTTACCATAGTTATACCATTTCACATATAGGTTTTAGTCAATTACCTTACTATGTTGGCTTCAACCTGGTGACTGTGGGCCGTCTACTTGTCCACAGCCCCCGGGCAAGACAGATCCAGCGGTGCCTCTCAATGGCATCTGCTGTTTGGTGATAGCTGGTTCCTGTCCCATTAAAGATTTACTAATTGGTGTTTGAGTATAATTACTCAAATATGTAATGGGAAGTGAGCTCTATATAATTTATTCATGTATAGTTCCCCGTGTGGGCACATGTTCTATCATTACGTGCTTTAATGACATGGTCTCTCCACAGATGTCTTTATTCGTTTGGATTATATTATCTCCTGAAGAAGTGAACATGATTTCACAAAATGCATTGAGATGAATACCAGTGCCTGTTTATCCTTTTGCTATGAAAAAAGCACTGTGATACCAGCGTCTGTCTGTGTTACAAAAAAAATGTAAAGAAAAAAGCACATCTTCATGTGGAGTGTACACCAATGTTCACATATTATACTTTAAATACTGTAAATACTTGAGTATAAGCCGACAAAAATAAGCCGAGGCACCTAATTTTACCACAAAAAGATGGGAAACTTATTGACTCGAGTATAAGCCTAGAGTGTCCATCTGCATGCCTTACTGTGTCCATGTGCATGCCTCACTGTGCCCATGCCTCACTGTGCCCATGACTAGACTGACGTTTAACATGGGAGTCTATGGAAGGTGCCCGGCTTTGAAAAATCGGTGCTCCCCGGCCGTAGGTCTCCCAGACAACAAACTTTGCACACTTGTAGGGGTGAAATCGGGCTACATGTGTGCCAATTTGCGGGTCCAGAGGACCTACGACTGGCCAGTATCAGGTCCCCAAAGTCACCGGAGAAATAACCGTTTAACGTGGGAGTCTATGGAAGGGGTGCCCGGATTTGAAAAATCGGTGCTCCCCGGCCGTAGGTCTCCCAGACAAAAAACTTTGCACACTTGTAGAGGAAGAGTGGGGCTACATGTGTGCCAAGATTGGCTGGTACCGGGTCCCCAAAATACAGGAGATCAGGCGCAAAAATGTGACTTGAGTATAAGCCGAGGGGGGCATTTTCAGCACAAAAAAATGTACTGAAAAACTTGGCTTATACTCGAGTATATACGGTATATGGTTATAGGTATTTTGTACTCTGTTTTTAATTGTGATATGGAATAAAAAGATTTACATTTTTATATAATATGGTATAATTTTATGGTATGGTATAATGGCACGACTCTTAAAGGATAAGTTCACCTTTTCACAAAAAATAATAAATGCATTTGTTGCAGGAGCCTAGAAAGCATTGCACCAGCGATCAGCAGATTGTTGATGCCAGGCAGGTCTCCTGAAGATCTGTCACTGTTTCGGCTTCCTCGTACGATGGGTAGCTCATGTAAAACTACAAGCCGACAGCCGCAAAGGCTGCCAAACCTTGTAGTTTTCCATTCACAGAGAGCTCCAGGTAAGCGGTGAGAAGATTTCCAGCTAGCGGTCACAGCGAGGGATCGGGAGGTGTGGGGGCCAGTGAATTCAAAACAGGTTACACCCTGAATATGGGTGTGACATGTTATGAAAGGTGAACTTATCCTTTAAAAAAAGTCCCATGGGCATGCTTTTTATTCACAGAAACCAATTTGTTTATTTGTTTCAGGGATTAGGCTCTGCCTACAGTTTTGCACTCTAGCCATTATTACACCAGATTGTCTAATGAGTGATGATAATAAGTGAAAATTAAAGGACCAGTTCCCTCAAAACACCTGATCATCCATCAAATACCACTTAAAGCAGACCTAACATCAGAAAATGACTTTATATCAGCCTGCCACACACACTGTCTGTTACTAAAACCTAAAAATGCCTCCCAAACATTTGCCCAAAGGGTTCACCTAATGCCACTGGTAAGGGACCAGAGATGTGAGAGGAATAGATTCATTGTCTGGCCTCTCAGTTCTGGTCAGTCAGGGCAGGGATCGACTTGCATTACCTAGAATAAAGGCAACTCAGGGTGACAGGTATTTAAGTTGCCAATATTATTTTTGCAACATCACACAGTATAAAATGCAGATAGAGTTGAACATAGTTTTTTTTTACTTTAGGTCCACTTTAATGGGTCTGTCTTGTGTTTCTCAGAATAGATACAGTCGTGCTCAAAAGTTTGCATACCCCGGCAGAAATTGTGAAATTTTGGCATGAATATTGAAAATATGACCGATCATGCCAAAAACTTTTTTTTTTAGGGATAGCAGTCACATGAAGCCATTTATTATCACATCGTTGTTTGGATCCTTTTTAAAATCATAACAACAGAAATCACCCAAACAGCCCTGATAAAAAGTTTACATACCCTGGAATGTTTGGCCTTGGTACAGACACAGAAGGTGGCACACAGGTTAAAATGGCAATTAAAGGTTAATTTCCCACATTTGTGGCTTTTTAAATCACAATTAGTGTCTGTGTATAAATAGTCAATGAGTTTGTTTGCTCTCACATGGATGCACTAAGCAGGCTAGACACTGAGCCATGAGGAGGTAGAAAAGAACAGTCAAAAGACCTGCGTAACAAGGTAATGAAACTTTACAAAGATGGAAAAGGATATAAAAAGATATCCAAAGCCTTGAATATGTTTAATCACTTATTAAGAAGTGGAAAATTAGAGGCTCTTTTGATACCAAGCCAAGGTCAGGTAGACCAAGAAAGATTGCAACGCATACTAGCTCAATATGCCTTTGTATTACAGGGTTTGTTTTTTTTATTTTTGGATTTACAACCACCTTAATTAGACCAGAAAAAATAGGATTTTTTGTACTCACCGTAAAATCCTTTTCTTTGAGTTCATGGACCGACACAGCTTCTCTATTGACAAAGTGGGTATTATCCGTTATTTAGGAGTGACGAGGCAGAAAAAAAAAAAAACTTGTAAAAAAGTGTTGCATCCCACCTTCTACAGTACCGCCCAGGGGGCGGCCCCCCTGGGTACATCCCCTTACTCTGCATTTAGCAGATCAGATCGTCAAAAAGCAGTACAAACTTAAAAAGGAGGGGTGGGTGCTGCGTCAGTCCATGAACTCAGAGAAAAGTATTTTACAGCGAGTACAAAAAATACTATTTACTATTTCGTTCATGGACCGACACAGCTTCTCTATTGACAAAGTGGGACGTCCCAAAGCAGTGTCAAAGAAAAAAACAAGGGGTGGTAACAGCATAAAGTAAACTTCACCCCAAACACAAAACAGCACTCTTCCAACGGAGGAGTTGCAACTCTAAACAGCCACCTGCAAAACTTTGCGGCCGAAAGAGGCATCCGAAGATGCACCTACATCAACCTTGTAGAATTTTGTTAAAGTGTGAGCGGACAACCAAGTCGCCGCTTTACATAATTGGGAAACAGACGCTTGATATCAGAAAGCCCAAGAGGCACCTATTACCCTGGTCAAATGCGCCATGACAGGAAAGGGGGGCGCTTGACCCTTTAAGGAGTAAGCCTGGATTACTATCTGTCGGATCCATCTAGAGATGGTGGCGATAAGACTGCTAGGCCCTTCTTGGGACCAGCCACCGAAACAAACAGTGAGTCTGACTTCCGGAACAGGGAAGTAGCAGATAGGTATACTCTCAAAGCTCGGACAACGTCCAAGGAATGCAACGCCAACTCTTTAGGATTCGACGGATGAGAATACAAGGATGGAAGTACAATGTCCTTGTTGAGATGAAAAGCCAAAACGACTTTAGGAAGGAAGGAAGGCTGCGGCCGCAGCACCACCTTATCCTTGTGGAAGAGATCAGATAGGGAGCCTTGCATGACAAGGCTGCCAGCTCAGAAACTCGTATAACTGATGTAACAGTCACCAAAAAGACCACTTTCTGAGAAAGTGTCAATAAGGGAATATCCCTAATATTCTCAAACGGTGGTTTCTGAAGCACCGAGAGGACCAGGTTCAAGTCCCACGGAGGTAGCGGGGGACGGACCGGAGGGGCCACATCGAACCTGCACGAAAGTACTCATGAGAGAGTGAGTCGACATGGGTCACTGAAAAAAGACAGCCAGGGCAGATATCTGCCCCTTAATAGTACTTAAGGCAAGCCTTTGGTCCACCCCATGCTGTAAAAACAGCAGGATTCTGGAAACCAAATAAGTACGCGGATGCCACTTCATTTTCTCACACATGGAAATGTAGGCCTTCCAAGTGCGATGATAAACCTTCCTAGAGGATGGCTTCCGAGCACTTCTCATAGTAGAGATTACTGAATCTGACAGGCCCCTGTCTCTCAGTACCTGGTTCTCAATAGCCCTGCCATTAAAGCCAGAGACTGTAAAGCAGGACGAAGTATGGGACCTTTGCAATAGCAGGTCCTTCCGTAGAGGTAGATGCCAGGGGACGTCTGCTACCAGACGTACTAGGTTGGCGTACCAAAGACGCTGAGGCCAATCTGGAGCGATCAGAATCCTTGGAATACTCACTGCCTCTGTTCTGCGAAGCAGCTGGGGAAGGAGCCTCATGGGAGGGAAGGCCTAGATTAGCTGATACTGACCCCACGATGTTACCAACGTTGCATCTGCCCCTGGGTCCTTTGACCGGGCCACAAACCTCAATACCTCCCGATTGAGTCGGGACGCCAAAGGATTTAGGTGTGGCGTGCCCCTTCTTTAGCAGAGGAGCTGGAACCCATCCGGGTGTATGTACCCTTCTCCCTGGTCCAGCATTTGGCGACTCAGGTAGTTCGCCTGCCAATACTTCACCCCCGGAATGTGCACGGCCGTCAGTGCCGGTACGCTCCTTTCTGCTCACCTCAGGCTGCAAGCGACCTCCGATGCTGCAGCTGAGCTTCTTGTTCCTCCCTGATGATTGACGTCTGCCACCGCTGTGGCGTTGTCTGACTGGATTGGGATTGTCTGACTGGACGTCCTTGCAGCCTCTGAAACCATCTGAAGAGGCGCCGCCTGATCGTCCGGAGTTCCAGGACCTTGATCGGCAGGCGGGCTCCTATAAGGCTGGCGTCCATCGTGATCACAATCCAATGAACAGGAAGGAATGACCTCCCGGCCAAGAGAGCCGGTGAGGTCAGCCACCCTATCAGGGATCTCGTGACTAGGTGGCTTACCCGGATTAGATAATCCAGAGATGATGGGCATCTGAAAATCAACCCCAGATACACTAGGCGTTGAGTCGGCACCAATACGGACCTTTGCGTGTTGTATACCTTACCACAGTCTCAGAGAGTTTGGTTATGGACACGCTTACCTCTAATTCTGAGCTTGAAGGGGCCCTCAGAAGAAGGTCGTCCTAGTAGCCTATGATAGCGATGCCCCTCTATCTTAGAAGGGGCAGACACGGGTCGAGATCTGGAACTGGCTTGTAACCTGAGATCACTTAGCAAACCCACTGGTCGGAGATCAGAGATGTCCACCGAGTCGCAATTTTGCAAAGACGTCCCCCCACCCGAGAACTGGGTGGGGGCGGATCTTCATGCAGACGCAGATTTGTCTGCAGGCTTGTTGGGCTTGCAGGCCTGGGGTCTTTTTTCTGTCGCCCTAGGCTGACGAAAAAAACGCTGGCGTGCAGTAAAGGAGGGCCCTTGCCCTGGTCCCTTACCCTTTATGGTTTGAGGAAGCAACGTGCTTTTACCTCCTGTGGCATCCTTGATGATGTCATCAAGAGAGGCTCCAAAAAGTCTGTCGCCCTTAAAGTGCAGATCCAACAGGGCCTTCTTGAAAGCCTGGTCCGCAGACCAGCCCTTTAGCCAGATCTGGCGGCGTATAGCTACCGTATAAACCAAAGCTTTGGACAGCAAGGGGATAGTGTCCATGTCTGACTCGCAGACAAACTTAAGGCCTTGTACCAACTGGTCGGCCAAAGTTATATCATTAGGAGGAGCATCTCGCTCTTTTAACCACTGGAGCAGCAATTTTGCTTACTCAGTAAGTGTCTGAGACACTAAGGCCCCAGCCAATTCCGGGTGCACCGCTGAGCCTACCACTGTGTATAGGTAGCGAGTGAGTGCTTCAGCTTTCTTACCCACAGGGTCCTTGAAAACAGGAGCCCCTTCCACTGGAATTGTGGTAGCCTTATTAAGTCTGGACACTGAAGGGTCCACTATCGGGGGAGAGGTCCATTTCTTCAGAAAACTCTCCTCAAAGGGGTACCAAACCGCAAGATTCCTTGGGGGCGTAAAAACCCTTGATGTGTTCTCCCACTCCTTGTATAAGAGCTTATCAAAATAAGACACAAGGAAACACCTTAGTAGTGCGGGTAAGGTTTACGGAACCCAAAAGGCGATCGGAGTCTCTGCTGCTTCTGCAGCATTCTCCAACTTTAGCGTATCCCGCACTGCAGTAATAAGGTCAGATACGAAAGCATTTTTGCGTACTGACCTGGACTTGGAGTCATTCTCGCTGTCCGCTTGGTCACGGTCTGCAGTCTCTGATGCATCAGAATCCGGGTCATGAGCCATAGCTGGGCCTGGTTCTGCATCAAAATTATCCCCGGAAGATTGTAGGGGACGGGAGCGTTTACTACCACCCGTCTTCCTGTGTGCTGCTTCCACCCTGGCAGCAAAAGCCTCTAGGATTGCCGACATAGCGTCCATAGGAACATCAGGGGCACCAGCCACCAATTCAGGTGTCTTAGGGGAAGAAACGTCTGCTTCAGACGCCATGCTGACCCACGCGCTGACACCCACAGGGCTCCAGGCAAGGTATAAATAGGCCACCCTCCTAGCTGATACAGAGATGCAGGGTCTCCCGGAGGAATCACCACCCTTGGAACGGTACTGCTATGCTGCCGTGTGCTGCGCCTGTGATGCTATCCCACCGCGGTCTGTGTCAGTCTGATTCTTATCAGCGTCTTCTGTGAAAATTTGCGACAGAGAAATGCACCTTAGAGGCCGGAGACTACTGCAAAATGGCCGCCAAGCGGCTGTATATAACAATGTGGGCTCTAAGAAAATGGCCACCGAGCCTGAATATAGAGGCAAAAAGCGGTTGTGGACCACAACAAAATGGCCGCCGAGCGGCAGTATATACATACAGGCAAGAATCCTAAGAAAGATGACCGCCAAACAGTCGGTAGAGGCCAAAGCGGGCGGCGATTTTAAAGCTATAGGCGCGAACTACAAGAAAACGGCCGCCGGACATTCACTAGAGGCCGAAACAGGCATGGACCATGGCAAAATGGACACCGACAGCATGGAGGGAGAAGCATACACACACACAGGTAAGCAGAATAACATTATTTTTAAATGACAAACACAGCGCAGCCCCGCTCCAGATGAGCCCCCCCCCCCCATGGTGACCAGCACCCAGCAACCTTAGCTCAGAGCCCAGGGAGGAGGGAAGGCAGGGAGAGAGGAAAGAAAGGGGTCATAACCACTTACTTTATCTCTCCGGGAATGTCCAGCCAACGTCACCCTGCCGAAGCGGGGGAGCTACTTACCCTTCCTGCGTGTCTCCTGCTGGAAGACATTCCGGACAGATCATCATCCGTGCACGGAGGTGACTTTCGGCCAGGCATGCGGTGATTGAACCCTGGGGAACGATCCTATGCATGCCCTGGAACGTTAGCTCACCGGCCAGGCTGCTGCGACTTGGCCATAAGGTCAGCCGAAGCTGAGCGGTCCGATGCAAGCCTAGGAGCGTAAGCTCACCGGACAGGCTACTGCAATTCGGCCATAAGGTCAGCCGAAGCCGAGCGGTCCGATGCAGGCCCTGGAGCGCAGGCTCGCTGGCCACCCGTAGAGCGGACTACAAGGATCGAGGACCCAGCCTGTCACCCAGTCGGCAGTTGATCGAAGATCGCAGGAACCAAAAAAATAAATAAAAAATCTTTTTCCCTGGACCAATGGGCCCGAAGGGAGCCATGTCCTACTCCTTGCTAGACGGAAAAAATCTGATCTGTGAGATGCAGAGTGAGGGGATATACCCCCTGGGCGGTACTGTAGAAGGTGTGATGCAACACTTTTTACAATTTTTTTCTGCCTAGTCACTCCTAAATAACGGATAATACCCACTTTGTCAATAGAGAAGCTGTGTCGGTCCATGAACGAAAGAGTAACATCTATTTTAAAGAAAAGACCCTAGATAGTTAATCATAGCTCAGACAAACGGTAAGTAGCTCAGCAATGGTTACTGATGTTACATAGTTAATCTGGTTGAAAAAAAGACAAGTCCATCTAGTTCAACCAATGTTGACGATGGCAAATAAGATGGCAAATAAGAATCCAGAATAACTTGGAGGCAGGTCCTTTCAATGCTTGATTTCTTTCTTACAGGCATGTTGAGCTTTCCATGGGAGCCAAGCTTCTGCTTCTTAACAATCTATATAGATTAGAGTGGAAAGAGTTTTACAATAGTGGATCTTTGCTTCCTAAATTACCTTATTTTGTTGTGGTCTGGCCGTCGAGATCTTTAAAACAGTGTATCCTTCGTGTTCTCAAAACTTTGGCTGTTGATGTTGATTATGACCATAATTTGGTTTAGTAATGAGGATTTTCAAACTACTTGAAGAGTATCTGCCTTTTCATCACTTTCTTCATGACTCATGCCATTTGTCCTAGTTCCCAAATCATCAATAGGTTGCGGGTGTGTGTGTGGGCTATGGTGTACACTAGAGCCTTTACATAAATGTCTATGGCTGTTAATAAATGGGCCCTTTGTGTTCCCAAAACAATAACTGTTGACTGTGTGGCCATGTTTTAACCTAGTAGAGATGATTTTCAAAGGTATTTGTGGGGTGCCTTCAAAACAGATTTAAAAATGTCTGTGAATGTTAAAAAAATATAAAATTACTAAATGGGTATTACTACCTGAAACAACTTATACATCTTATATGACTGTAAAGCTACATTTTTAACAGCCATTTCCCTATTGTCCTAATTCTTAACTTCGGCTCATGCTTATTCAGCTGATTAGATACCGGAGAAATGCTTGATTGAGGAAAACACACTGCAAACCCACCACATAAGCTGTAAATGTAATGGTGCTGTAAATGAAATCTGGTAGTATATTGGCGACTGTACAGTTATAACTACAAAGCCTTACAATTCCTTTGAACCCATTTCACCACAAATGTGGACATTAGAATTACAAATAATCTTTTTGGGTGGTTAAAGATCGGTTTCATGGGTGAACTTCAAAATCTGTCCCAAGCTGCCTTTAATCTTTTTATACTAAAAACACACTTGGATTTTACTACATTCTGGAAAATACTCCCCGAGTAATATACCATGCTACAGTTTACATTACTTTGTTTCATTATACTAGGGATTGGGCTTCACGTAGGGATGCACCGATATATTGGCTGCCGAAAATTATCGTCCGAAAATAGGATTATCTGCGTCAATAATGGCATGCTGCATCCCATTGACTTAAATGCCATATCACGTCCCATTGACCTCAAAGCATGTTAAAAAAACTGTCCATTTCGATTTTCAGCCAAGTGCATCCTGAAATTTTATTTCGGTGCACCACTAGCTTTAGGTCTTAAATGTCTTGGAATCACTTCAGGAATGTGTTGCAAGACTTGAAAAGCATTGTCCAATAACAATCCCAGGCCAGCCTGTCAGAGCTGAAGCAACTTTGCCAACACAAATTGAAGGAACCTGCATGATTCAGATCTGTAAATCTGATAGAAACCTATCCTAAAAAGTCTTACAGCTATAACTGCACTTGTAATTGCAGCTAAATATTGAGGGGGGGGGTACTTACACAACAAGTTAACACCAACCTTTAAAGCTGAACTCCAAGTCAGCTGTAAAATATTATGTGCCCCCACTTCCAAGTATAGCAAGGGTTTAACAGCTTTTTTAGGGGAGTGGTATAGTAGAGAAATACTTCACTTATTCTGCGCTCCCACAGGATTCCTCCCCGCCATACATCTGGTCACACTAAGCAGCTCCCCTTCACTTCTTTTCTGGTTGAACGCTCCCAGACATCAGGAACATTGTAGATCCAGAATTATACAGTTTGTGAAGATGTTCAGGGCAGATCATTGGCTGTCCAAGTGAGTAAAAATATATGCACAGAACTGTAGTCATAGAAATACAATTTAAAACTCTACTCTGTGCTCAGTCCCCATGCCCCCAACCTAAACGTTCTAATTGCAATTTATTTTCTTCTTTAATATACTCACCTTTTTTCAGTCATTACGTCAGGCTGGTCAGGTGACATGCTGCCCACTGGTTTATACAGTGGATATAAAAAGTCTACACACCCCTGTTAAAATGTCAGGTTTCTGTGATGTGAAAAAAATTAGACAAAGATAAATACATTTCAGAACTTTTTCCAGCTTTAATGTGACCTATAAACTAACCGTACAACTCAATTGAAAAACAAACTGAAATCTTTTACTGGGGGTTAAAAATAAAATAATGTGGTTGCATAACTGGGGATGTAGCTGTGTTCAGAATTAAAGTGCAACTCCACTTTTGTTGAGTAAAAAACATTCCCCCTGGGTGATCGATAAACATTGCAAGGATTCTAACAAACTTTGTTGCAGATTTCAATCTTTTGTTATTCTGAAGAAATCCCTCTATGCCAAGTGGGTCTAATGGGAGTGGTTTCATAATTATCTGTCAGCTGTGCAGCTGCAGAGCACTAATGAGGAAATCTGCATCTCTTTAGACGTGTTCATATTGAAAGTATCCCTCCAAAAATGACATTTTTGTTGCAGGGGATGCCTAAAATCTGACTTGTATCTAGCAGACTTCTGGGAAAATTGGTGAGCCAATCACGCAAGCAAGTTTCTGGGGGGTGGTCAGTTTACACACACACACACACATCCCTATTCTGCCTCTCATGCCCGCGACCGCCGGCCATGCGCATTGGCACCCCCGCCGTGCAGCACGCGCCTGCTATCCCGCTTAAAAGGGACCAACGTACAGCTAAGACGGTTCGCGGGATCGCGCCGACCTGCCGCAGTATAATGATGGCAGCAGGTCGGCAAGTGGTTAAGCAATCACACTCAAACTCATGTTAAATAGGATCAGTACACACCTGCCATCATTTAAAGTGCCTCTGATTAACCCCAAATAAAATTCAGCTGTTCTAGTAGGTCTTTCCTGATATTTTTTTGGTCACATCCTACAACAAAAGCCATGGTCCACAGAGAGCTTCCAAAGCAGAGGGATCTCATGTATACCTTTAAACAGTCAGATATACCATGGAACACAGTGAAGACAGTCATCAAGCGGAGAAAATATGGCACAACAGTGACATTACCAAGAACTGGATGTCCCTCAAATTGATGAAAAGACAAGAAAAAAACTGGTCAGGGAGGCTGCCAAAGGCCTACAGCAACATTACAGGAGCTGCAGGAATATCTGGCAAGTACTGGCTGTGTGGTACATGTGACAACAATCTCCCGTATTCTTCAGATGTCTGGGCTATGGGACAGAGTGGCGAGACGGAAGCCTTTTCTTGCTTAGAAAAACATCCAAGCCTGGCTAAATTTTGCAAAAACACCTCTGAAGTCTCCCAAAAGCATGTGGGAAAATGTGTTATGGTCTGATGAAACCAAGTTTGAACTTTTTGGCCATAATTCCAAAAGATATGTTTGGCTCAAAAACAACACTGCACATCAACAAAAGAACACCATACCCACTATGAAGCATGGTGGTGGCATCTTCATGCTTTGGGCCTTAGTCAAGGTAGAGGGAATTATGAACAGTTCCAAATACCAGTCAATATTGGCACAAAACCTTCAGGCTTCTGCTAGAAAGCTGAACACGAAGAGGAACTTCATCTTTCAGCATGACATGGACCCAAAAACAAACATACAAATCAACAAAGGAATGGCTACACCAGAAGAAGATTAATATCTTGGAATGGCCCAGCCAGAGCGCAGACCTGAATCTGACTGAAAATCTGCGGGGTGATCTGAAAAATGGCACACAGGCGATTCCCCTGCAATCTGAGAGATTTGGAGTGTTTTTGCAAAGAAGAGTGGGCAAATATTGTCAAGTCAAGATGTGCCATGCTGATAAGACTCATACCCAAAAAGACTGAGTGCTGTAATAAAATCAAAAAGTGCTTCAACAAAGTATTAGTTTAAGGGTGTGCAGACTTATGCAACCATATTATTTGAGTTTGTTATTTTTAACTTGCCTCCACCTAAAAGATTTCAGCTTGTTGTTCAACCGAGTTTTACAGTTTATAGGTCACAATAAAAGGTGGAAAAGTTCTGAAATGATTCATCTTCGTCTCATTTTTTTACATCACAGAAACCTGACATTTTAACAGGGGTGTCTAGACTTTTTATATACACTCTAATTCTCCATAATGCAGGGAACAATGCTTTTGTAATGAGGTCTCTGTATTAATACACTGTCAATGAAGGATTCTGTGGTTACTTCCATGACGCCCTGAATTTACAGTATTGTTCTCAGTCTACTGGGTTACTGGCCATCATTTAACCCAGAAGACTGAGGACAGTTTAAACTGCAGGGGGACACCTCCAGATGGCAGGTAGAACTGGGTTTCTTTTTTAACCAGCCGAGCACCATATTAAATGCTAGTAACAACCTATGCCTGAAAACCTCTTATAAAATCTGTCTATATTAGAAAAGGCTCTAATGATGAGTAACACCAAGCATTTTACAAAACCACTTTGCCATTACAAAGTATCTTATCAATCTTACAGTGGCCTCTGCTTATTTTTTCTCATCCCCTGCAAATAAGGTCAAGTTTTGTTTCCTAGAATTAAAGCAAAACATAAAAGAGGTAGCAACGTATAATTCCATGAGAAAAAAATAATTAACCGTTTCATTAGTCTTAAGTCTCTTGACTAGACAAGAATTTATAAACCACATTATCAATCGCTGCTTAGGTTAGGTTTTGTGGTTACAGATGTTAGACATTTGTTTCAGGTAAGAAGCAACAAAACCGCAGAATCTCAATGGACACAAGAAAAACTTTAGCAATGCAGCTAAGATACAAAAACAGCTTTCAGCACAAAAGATGGCAAAAAACGATGCAAATTTGTCACCAAAACCCATCATTTTAAATTAATTTTTTTAAAGAGACTTTTTTTTACATTTTCTAGCCTTAAACACCTAATCTTAAGTTGTTGTATAATTACATTGGTCCAACTTAAATTCATGCATGTGCCAAACATATTAACATAGTAAGTAAGGTTGAATAAAGACAACAAACCATCCAGTTCAACCTGTGGGGGGGTGTGTGTGTAGAAAAATAATTTCCCATACCCCCTTCAATTGTTATCAATAAGATGCATATCCATGAGTCTTTTAAAACTATCCATACTTCCTGCCGCCACAACTGATTGTGGAAGAGAGTTCCACATCCTTACCGCCCTGACAGTGAAAACCCCCCTACGCAGCTTAAGGTTAAACCACTTCTCTTCCAATCTCATCGTGTGGCCCTGTGTCCTCTTACACACCCTGGGACTGAAAAGTTTCATACTTAGGCTGGGATCACCTTTGAGATATTTGTATATCATAATCATATCTCCTCTCAAGCGTCTCTTCTCCAGGGAGAACACATTTAACAGTTGTTTCTCATATTTGAGATCCTCCAGTCCCCATATTGGATTAGTTGCCTTTCTCTGGACTCTCTCCAGCACATCCTTTGAGGATTGGTGGCCAGAACTGGACAGAATACTCCAGATGCGGCCGAACCAGAGTTTTATTAAGTGGCAGAATAATTGTTTTATCTCTGGAGTAAATGCCCTTTTTAGTGCATCCTAATTTTCTGCTGTCTTTGGTAGCCACAGCTTGACACTGCATGCTATTGCTCAGTCTGTCTTCTACTAGGACCCCTAGATCCTTCCCCATCCTGGAAGCCCCTAGGGATTCTGCATCTAAAGAGTAACTTGCCTTTATATTTTTACCCACAAAGTGCATTACATTTTCAATGTTAACCTGTTGCAGACCAGCCGCCGTCGCAGGATAGCACGGCTACGCAAATCGCTGTAGGTGTACGTCGGCTGCTTTAAGAGCTGTGGGAAGCCGAAGCCAATGAGCGTGGCTGGCGGCTGCAAAGTCCGCCGGCCATCCGCGATAGCACCTCAGAGAGCCAGAACGGGGAACGGTCAATGTAAACAGACAGATTCCCATTCTGACAGAGGAGGAGAGAGAGAGAGAGAGAGAGAGATCTGCTGTTCCTAGTGATCAGGAACAGTGATCTCTCTCCTCCTCCAGTCCCATCACCCAGTTATAAACACCTCCCAGGGAACACCTTGATCGACCCCTAGTGTCAACCCCTTCCCTGCCAGTGACATTTACACAGTAATCAGTGCATTTTTATAGCACTGATCGCTGTATAAACATCAATGGTCCCAAAAAAGTGTCAAAACAGTCAGATATCCACGGCAATGTCGCAGTCCTGCTAAAAATCATAGATCGCCAACATTTCAAGTAAAAAAATTTGAATAAAAATGCCATAAATCTATCCCCTGATTTGTAGACGCTATAACTTTTGTGCAAACCAATCAATATACGCTTATTGCGCTTTTTTTTTACTAAAAATATGTAGAATAATACATATTGGCCTAAACTGATGAAGAAATTTGTTTTTGTTTTTTTAATCCATTTTTTTTGGATATTTATTTTTACAAAAAAAAAAAAAAAAAAAAAAGGTTTTTTTTTAAAAAAAATTAACGCTATTTTTTTGTTTATAGCGCAAAGAGAAAAAAAAAAGCAGAGGAGATCAAATAGCAACAAAATAAAGCTCTATTTGTGGGAAGAAAAGGACATAAATGTTGTTTGTGTACAATGTTGTATGACCGCGCAATTGTCAGTTAAAGCGACGCAAAAAATGGCCTGGGGTAGCAACTAACCACTCTAGACCATTCTGAGTATACGATATTTATCACAACTCTTTGGACATGCCCCCATAGCCAGTTTTCTATCCAGGTACATACCCTATGGTCCATGCCTACAGTCCTCAGCTTGTAGATTAAGCGTTTGTGGGGGACTGTAATAAATGCTTTTGCAAAATCCAGATATACCACATCCACCGGCCTACCTTTGTCCAGATGGCAGCTCACTTCCTCATAGAACATTAATAGGTTGGTTTGGCAAGAGAGACCTTTCGTAAACCCGTGCTGATTACTGCCAATTATACTGTTTTCATCAGCAAATACTTGGATATGGTCCTTTATCATCCCCTCAAAAAGTTTACAAACTACCGACGTTAGACTGAGAGGCCTATATTTCCAAGGAATATATCACTGCCCTTTTTTGAATATTGGTACCTAGTGGGCTTTTTGCCAATCAGTTGGTACCAATCCCGTCAGTATGCTGTCCATGAGGATTAGGAATAGCGGTCTGACTATAACCTGACTGAGTTCTTTAAAGGACTCTCAGGTGTAAGCCCTCTTGTCCTGGTGATTTATTTATGTTAACCACTTACCGCCCGGACTATAGCAAAATAACGGCCGGGCGGTGGTTGCATTATCCAGACTGGACGTCATATGACGTCCAGCAAGATAAAAGCCACCGCGTGCCCTTAGGGGTGCGGTGTGTCAGTCTGACACACCGCTACACCGATCTTGGTAAAGAGCCTCCGACAGAGGCTCTTTACCATGTGATCAGCCGTGTCCAATCACGGCTGTTCACGACGTAAACAGGAAGAGCCGTTGATCGGCTTTTCCTCACTCGCGTCTGAAAGACACGAGTAGAGGAGAGCCGATCGGTGGCTCTCCTGACAGGGGGGGTCTGCACTGATTATTTATCAGAGCAGCCCCCCCTCGGATACCCGCCCAGGACCACCAGGGAAGCCCATAACATGTGGATGGCCATGCCACCCATTAGTGTCCATCAGTGCCCACCTATCAGTGACCGTCAGTGCCACCTATGAGTGCCCATCAGTGCCGCCCATCAGTGCCACCTATGAGTGCCCATCAGTGCCACCTATGAGTGCCCCCATATCAGTGCCCGTCATTGAAGAAAACATGCTTATTTACAAAAAAATAACAGAAACAAAGAAAAACGTTTTTTTTCTCTCAAAATTTTCGGTCTTTATTTGTCACGCAAAAAAAAAATATGAAAATCGCAGAGGTGATCAAATACCACCAAAAGAAAGCTCTATTTGTGGGAACAAAATGATAAAAAATTTGATTGGGTACAGTGTATCATGACCGCACAATTGTCATTCAAATTACGACAGCGCTGAAAGCTGAAAATTGGCTTGGCAGGAAGGTGTATAAGTGCCTGGTATTGAAGTGGTTAAGCTTCGCTAATCCTTTCCGGATTCCGGCCTCTTAGCCACAAGGGTAGATCCTGTGGCATGTTGCTTACACTGTCTTGGTCGGTATACCCCTCCTTTTCCTGCGTGAAGACGGAGGAGAAGAAAGCATTTAGCACAGCTGCCTCCTCCTTGTCATCTGTAACCACCTTCCCTTCCTTGTCCTTTATGGGGGGGGGGGGGAGGGGCGCGCCTATGTGTTCCGTCCTCGCCTTTTTACTGTAAATATATTTAAAAAACTTTTCGGGATTATTTTTACTCTCCTCTGCTATGTGTCTCTCATATTCTTTTTTAGCCGCCCTGATTGCGTTCTTACACCTCACATTGTATTCCTTGTATTGTTTGAATGCTGACACTGACCTCTTCCTGTTGTACTTTTTAAAGGCCTTTTTTTGTCCTTCATATGACATTTTTGGTTTAGCCACCCCGGTTTAACCTTTGTTGTTCTATATTTATCACTCCTTGGAATGCACTTGGTGATACGTTTAATAGATTCCTATTTTTACTCAGTGTTCAATGTTTCAAGGATTTGGTCCCACTTAATATCCTGCAGCATTAAAAGGGGTTGTAAAGGCAAAAGTTTTTTCACCTTAATGCATTCTCTGGATTAGCGCCCCCCCCCCCCCCCCGAGCCCCCCGTTTACTTACATGACCCCTTGAAAGTCCCGCGCCGTCAATGCGCAGGCATCTCGGCCGGCTTCTCGTCTCATTCATTGGTTGATTGAAAGCAGCGCAGCCCTTGGCTTGTCAATCACAACCAATGACGCGGCGCGCCGGGGGGCGGGGCCGAGTAATACAGTGAGCGCTATAGCCGCCGGCTGTATCACAGGAGCGCGCCCGCAAGAACTAACCACCATGCGAGAGAGCTCGCATGAAGGTGGTTAGTTCTTGCGGGGAGGAGCCGAGACAGCCGCCGAGGGACCCCAGAAGACCAGGTTCAGGGCCACTCTGTGCAAAACGAGCTGCACAGTGGAGGTAAGTATAACATGTTTGTTATTTAAAAAAAAAAAATTTTCATCTTTAGTGATCCTTTAAGCGCAGTTAAGAAAAGTTGGCTCTTTTGAAATTTAGTGTTCTTGTATTCCCCTCGAGCCTCCCTTTCCTACAATTTATGCGGAATGTAATATTCCTGTGGTCGCTAGATCCCAAGTTGTCCCATATTTCCACATCTGCAATCAGATCTGCATCATGTGTAATTAAAAGCTCTAGCAGAGTGTTCATCCTAGTTGGGGAATCCACCAATTGGGACATGAAGCTGTCCTGTAGAACATTTAAGAAATGGCAGGCCTTTAATGAGTGGGCTGTCTCTTCCGCCCAGTCAATGTCGGGATAGTTGAAGTCCCCCATTATGATGACATTTCCCTGTCTTGCTTTTATTTCTAATTGTGAAAAGAGATCCAATTTCACCACTTCAATTTAGGAGGCCTGTAAGATACCCCCACTAGTAATTTACCGCTTACTTCCAACCCTTTTGAGTTCCACCCACATGGACTCCACCTCAACTCTTGCCTCATCTTTTATGTCATTCCACTCTTCTACCGGTAAATTATTCCTGATATATAGACAACCCCCTCCCCCTCTCCTAGCCTCCCTGTCCATCAGATACAAGGAATACCCCTGGATGTTTGCCAGCCAGCCAGTCATGTGAGCTGTCAAACCAAGTTTCTGATATTCCCATGAAGTCCACATCCTCCTCGTGTAGTAGCAGCTCCAGTTCCTCCATTTTATTGACTAGGCTCCTAGCATTTTTTTTGAACATTCCACTGAGCTCTGTATTGGTGCATATTTTCTTTCCATATGAATTTTCAGGCTTTGTTTTTGATTTGGTAACTAATTTATCCCGAATTAGATGTCATTGATATACTATCACTAGTGTCTTCACTATTCCCCTCTGTCCTATGCTCACTGGCAGTTACTACTACCTCTAACCCCCCCCCCCCAACACCTAGTTTAAAAGCCCCTGCAACTTTGTGGCCATCTTTCTTCCCAATAGAGCTGTACCATCCCCAATAGGGTGCAGCCCGTCCTTACTAAAGAACCAGTAACCGACTGCAAAGTCAGTCCAGTTCTCCAAGAACCCGAACCCCTCTTTCCTACACCAGTTCCTTAGCCACTTGTTCAGTTCCCTCATCTCCTGCTGTCTCTCTGGTGTAGCTCAAGGCACAGGTAATATTTCAGAGAAAACCACATTGGAGGTCCTTTTCCTCAATCTGTTCCCCAAGTCCCTGAAATCATTTTTTAGGACTCTCCACCTTCCTCTCACTTTGTCATTGGTGCCAACGTGTACCATGACAGCTTCTCCAGACCCACCCAATAATCTGTCCAACCGATCCGTGATGTGCCGAACCTGAGAGCCCGGTAAACAACATACTGTTTGGCGACCACTTTTTTTTGACACAGAATGCCCAACCCTGGTGGATGCTTGTGGAACCTGGAAATCACTACAGTAGACACTGCTACTACAATGATTTCCGCTAACTTGCAGGTCCTGTGCCGAGCTGCTTCTTAGTGAACACAAGGAGTCACTCTCTTGGTATGGGTGCACAGAACACGTTCAATTTTCTCAATGAATGCTGATTGGACAAGGTGGAGAGGTGGGCGGTGATACCCCATCTCAATACTGGGCTGAATGGCACCTGTGCTGAGCGAGCAACTTCCTGTGTTCACCAAGCAGCCGCTCGGCCCTGGAACTGGAAGCTAACAGCAATCACTGTGATAGTGGCTATTACTACAGCAATTTTCAGCTTCCATAGCAACATATGGCATATGCATACTTTCATTGGTTCAAGCTGTACCAATGCAACTTGTCATCTCAGTATAGTCTAAACATGCCAGCAACTCCTCAGACATGAAGACACTCTAGATCAGTGGTGTCCAAACTGCGACCCTTTGTTTGCTTTTATCCGGCCCTTGGGGCATTACTTCCCCCCACTGTCAGCAACAGTGGGCATAGTTGCTGACACTTACAACACGGCACCATTCCTCCTTCTGACACTAATGATGGGACACTATTGCTCTCACTGACACCAATGATTGGACACTATTCCTTCCACTAACACCAATGATGGGACACTATTCCTCCCAATGACACAAAATTGAGGCACTACAGTGCTTTGAAGAAGTATTTATACCACTTAGAATTTTCCACATTTTGTCATGTTGCAACCAAAAACGTAAATGTATTTTATAGGGATTTATGTAACAGACCAACACAAAGTGGCACATAATTGTGAAGTGGGAGGAAAATGATAAATGGTTTTCATTTTTTTTTACAAATAAATATCTGAAAAGTGTAGCGTGCATTTGTATTTAGCCCCCGAAGTCAATAATTTGTAGAACCACCTTTCACTGCAATTACAACTGCAAGTCTTTTTTGCAACGTCTCTACCAACTTTGCACATTTGGAGAGTGACATTTTTGCCCATTTTTCTTTGCAAAATAGCTCAAATTCTGTCAGATTGGATGAAGAGCGTCTGTGAACAGCAATTTTCAAGTCTTGCCACCGATTCTCAATTGGATTTAGGTGTGGACTTTGACTGGGCCATTCTAACACATGAATATAGTTTGATCTAAACCATTCCATTCTAGTTTTGGTTGTATGTTTAGGGTCATTGTTCTGCTGGAATGTGAACCTCTGCCCCAGTCTCAAGTCTTTTACAGACTCCAACAGGTTTTATTCTAAGATTGCCCTGTATTTGGCTCCATCCATCTTCCCATCAACTCTGGCCAGCTTTCCTGTCCCTGCTGAAGTAAAGCATCCCCACTATATGATGATGCTGCCACCTCCATGTTTCACATTGGGGATGGCGTTTTCAGGGTGATGTGCAGTGTTAGTTTTCCGCCACACATAGCATTTTGCTTTTGGGCCAGGTCTTCCACACGTTTACTGTGTCCCCCACATGACTTCTCCCAAACTGCAAACTGGACTTCTTATGGCTTTCTTTCGACAATGGCTTTCATCTTGCCACTCTTCCATAAAGGCCAGAATTGTGGAGTGCATGACCAATAGTTGTCCTGTGGACTGATTCTCCCACCTGAGATGTGGATCTCTGCAGCTCCTCCAGAATTACCATGGGCCTCTTGGCTGCTTCTCTGATAAATGATCTCCTTAACTAGCCTGTCAGTTTAGGTGGATGGCCATGTCTTGGTAGGTTTGAATTTGTGCCATAGTCTTTCCATTTTCGGATGATGGATTGAACAGTGCTCTATGAGATGGTCAAAGCTTGGGATATTTTCCTATAACCTAACCCTGCTTTAAACTTCTCCACAACTTTATCCCTGACCTGTCTGGTGTGTGCCTTGGCCTTCATGATGCGGTTTGTTCACTAAGGTTCTCTAACAAACATCTGAGGGCTTCACAGACCAGCTGTATTAATACTGAGAATAAATTACATGCAGGTGGACTCTATTTACTAATTAGGTGACTTCTGAAGGTAATTAGTCCCACTAGATTTTAGGTAGGGGTATCGGAGTAAAGGGGGCTGAATACAAATGCACGCCACACTTTTAGGATATTTATTTGCAATTTTATATTTAAAACAATCTAGCATTTTCTTTTCACTTTAGGTGACACTTTGTGTTGGTCTATCGCATAAAATCCCAAAAAAATACATTTACGTTTTTGGTTGTAACATGACAACATGTGGATACTTTCAATGGGTGTGAATACTTTTTCACGGAGGGCGTGACCGGATGTTGAGGTGAGAGGCCGTAGCAACCCGGCCCCCGTACCTCGCTCCCATGTTGCGCTGTGATTGCGGGAATGGACGGAGAAAGTAGGAGAGGAGCGGCGGCGATGTGAGTGGGACTGGTCGGCTGACCCCCCCCCCCCCTGGAATCCGGGTGCCTGGAAATCCGAAGATCGGAGAGTGGAGCTGCACGGAGCGGAGGATAGGTGGCAGTGTGCGCACCCGTGAGGAGGATACAGGAATACATACCGGGAACCGCGCGCTTGCTATCTGCCGCCTGAAGCATTAGTGTTCTGGGCTGCCTGTTATCATAACCCTGCCGCCCTGCTGTGAGTCTGTCACAGCCATCCAGTCACCCAGCTATCCATGCATAAGGAGGCATCATTAAGGTACACCGGGTTTTGCAATTCTGGACCCTGAGGTGAGCAGACTTTTTTTTTGTATGTTTAAAACTTAAAGACCCAGGCATGTGGAGTACATTGGGTACAATAGTATCAACAGTGATCCCCTATTTTTCTTAGTGTGAGGAGCCTGGAGGAAGGTGGTCTGCTTCATAGGGGACTGCCTGGTCACCGGAGCCCGCAGAGGGATAGTGTGCGGGGAACACTGGAAGTTGCCGAGAGGGGAAAAGTATAAAAGCATATTTATAGGGGGGTAAAAATGCCGGGCACACTATCGGTAATGACCAGGAACACCTCCAAGGACGGGTCAAGTGCAGGCACACAGCAACAGCAACAGCCTCAGTCTCAACCCCAGGCACAGTCAACCAGGGGGACTAAAGCAAGCCAGGCAGCAGCCGCGGCTAAACTGGAAAAGTTTGGGCACCTCCCGGCATGTACAGCAAGCTACACATCTACAAAGGGACAAGGGTCTCAACAACTGAACCCCCAGCGGAAGAGTCTAGGCCAGATAACAACTATAGTGACACCTGGAAAGATGGCAGGGGGTTCAGGGCCTAAGGGGATAGTATCGGGCAATCTGGCAGAGCCAAATACAGGAACAATACCGGAGGGTGAACCCTCTATGAGAGAGATCTTTTCCGCAATTAACAGCTGCAAATCCTCACTGTCTGAAATATTTGGCCAGCTGCGGGAGATAAAGGAAGATATGTCAGTATTAAAGCAAGATGTGCAGGGGATTGGCGTGAGGACCTCCGCTTTGGAGGAGAGGTTAAGCCAGGTTGAGGACGATGTTAGCCCTATGGTAACCGAGATGGAAACAATGAGAGAACAATTGAACATGTGTATTAATAAAATCGATGACATGGAAAATAGGTTACGAAGGAAAAATATAAGGGTACTAGGCCTCCCCGAGAAAAGTGAAGGTAATTGCCCTACTGAATTTATGGAAGACTGGCTAATAGGAGTATTTGGTAAGGACTGCCTATCAAAATACTTTTCAATCGAACGGGCCCATAGAGTCCCCTTTAGGGCGCCGGCTGAGGGAGGTCGACCGAGACCTATGCTCATTAAACTCTTACACTTCACGGATAAAATTACCATTCTCCAAAAGGCACGAGAGTTGAAAAATATACAAGTAAACGGTGCAAGAATATCAATATATGCAGATTTCTCCCCTGAATTGCAGAGACAGAGAGCTAAATTTACCGAGTGTAAACACAGACTTCAGCAAAAAGGAATTAGATATGCAATGTTCTATCCAGCACGTTTAAGGATAACTGTGAATGGGGAAAACAAGTTTTTTAACACACCCGCCGAGTTGACATCTTGGATGAACACAAGGGAAGGAGAACCACAGCAGAGTGGAACTGCTTAGTAACTATACAAAGGAACTTTAGTAACATTTTTTATTTTTATTTTTATTTTTTCAGTCTGCCTCTCTTTCTTTTTTCTTTTTGAGAGAGGGGGAAGGAGGGGTGGAGGGAGGGAGAGGAGGAAGTGGAAACATGCACAGAAACTTAAGCGAAACTTAAGCGAAATTGCTCCCCCCCTTCCTCCCCTTTTTTTTCCCCTTCCCCCCTTGGGTGAGCGTTTTTTTTTGCACAACGCATTTTTCTATTTACTTATTTATTTACTTATTTGTTCATTTTTTTATAGTTATTTTTTTTTCTCTTTTGCACAATGAGAAAAAGGGAAAGGTTTTTTTTTTTTTATGCAACATGGGAGCGTGAGGGGGGAGGGTAGGAGGGAAGGGTTGTGAAAGTGTACTCTCAGTATTTTTTGTGGGGAGTGGTACAAGGGTGGAGGGCAAAGAAGACAAAACATAATGCATGTAAAAAGTGCGTAAGAAAGTTTGTTACACTCAAATCATTCAAAACACTAAAACACACATTAAGAGGAGTGGTAGGGAGAGGTCTCACCTCAAAGGTAGGATGCGGTCACATTAGAAGCCCTCTATTTGGGCCCCAAGAAGGGCGGGGGGAGCAGTGGGTGGGAAGGGGAGGGGTGGGTGGGAAAGTATGTTTGTTTTGGGCACTAGAAGAGGGGGGAGATTCACTAAAAACACAAATTTTTGAGCGAAGAGTATTAACGGCACATTTTGGTAAGATGGGAGGTATAAAGACAAGAGCAGTCTTTAAGGGGTAGATGGCGGATAGTAGGGAGGTTGGGAAGAGAACCCCAAAACCTGGTAAAAGTATGAAAGTGTGTTCATGGAATGTTCGGGGGGTAAAAGATTCAACTAAAAGACAAGTGATTTTCTCAACAGCAGAAAGGAAGGACATCAAAATGCTGTGTCTGCAGGAGACGCACCTGGACGGGGAGACTATTAAGATACTAAAACACAGGAAATACAAAACACAGTACCATTCTACACACACTTCCTATTCAAGGGGTGTGAGTGTTTTGATAGATTCGGGCGCAGTGTTCTCCTGTAGACAGAGCAAGATAGATCCTAAGGGACGGTATGTGTTTCTTCATTGTTGGATAGAAACAAAAGAATATGTGGTGGCAAATATATATATCCCCCCCCCCCATTTGAAACCGTAGTCCTTTGGGCGCTAATAGAGTTCGTTATGGATAAGGTGGGGGTCCCTGTTATAGTGGTAGGGGATTTTAATATGACCATGGATAAAGGAATAGATAGGTTCCCGGCGGGTGCTTCCGCAGGACATCCGTCTGCCAGCCCTCTCCTTCATTTTTGTGAGGAGGTGGGTTTGACAGACGTGTGGCGGAGGAGACACCCGGGGGAAAAACAATTCTCCTGTCACTCAAGGACGCACGGTACCCTGTCCAGAATAGACCTCGTACTTTGTAACGAGGAGGCACTAGAAATGGTGGGGGAGGTGGTTTATGAAACAAGAAGCATCTCAGATCACTCCCCAGTAATACTTGAAATAAAGTTGGATAAGGGGCATGGTAGTGGGGACTGGAAGATAAACCCATTCTGGTTGGAAGTAATTGGGGACCCGGGGGGAATTTGCGTCAGTCTGAATGAATTCATAGTATTAAATACCGGATCAGCCTCAATAGGAGTGATCTGGGATGCTCTGAAAGCATTCTTACGGGGAATATTAATTCAAAAGGTATCAGTAGCTAAAAAACAGTCACGCGCTAAGGAAATTGCAGGGAGAGAAAAAGTGTTTAGCTCAGAGCTCAATTATATAAGAAATCCAACCCCAGAAAATCATGCAGAATGGTTAGTGTCACAGGGAGAGTACCAACAAATAGTAATAAGCAAGGCGGAAAATAAAAAATTATTCCAGAAGCAGAATTTCTACGGGGAGGGCGAGAGAGTGGGGCGTATCCTGGCCCTAATAGCTAGGGCGGGGGCCCCCCCATCGGTTATTGCGGTGATAAGAGATGAGGAGGGGGAAGTCAGGAGAGGTACATCTGAAATAAAAGAGACCTTTAAAAAATATTATCAGAGTCTGTATAGTAGTACAACAAATGACAATTTAGAGAGGGAGTTGGTAGACCTTTTTAAGGGCTCACAGATCCCTCGGCTATCAGAGGAAGATAGGGAGAGCCTGGAGGCACCGCTTACTCTGGAGGAGTTACAAATAGTAATAAAGGAGATGGCAGATCAAAAGGCCCCGGGGCCGGATGGCCTACCAATAGAAATATATAAAACCTTTGGTGAGGTGTTGCTCCCAAAACTCCTGGAGGTTTTCAACTGGGCAGCAAAAGAAGGGCAGTTACCCCGGTCTATGACTGAAGCGACAATCATACTATTAAAGGAAGGGAAAGATCAGATGGAGACAGACTCATACAGACCAATATCTCTTTTATGTGCAGATGTTAAAATCCTGGCTAAAACCCTGGCAAGAAGGCTAAATAGGATAATCCCAAATTTGGTACATTTGGACCAGACGGGATTTATCCCAGGTAGGTCTACCTGCTCCAATATAAGAAGAGCATTCTTAAACACACAGCTGCAGACGGAATCAGAGGGGTCTAGAGCGATATTGTCCTTGGATGCAGCCAAGGCGTTTGACAGCCTTGAGTGGCATTTTCTTTGGAAAACGTTGGCAGAGTACCATTTTGGTCCCAACTTTATCCAATGGATTAAAATACTATATAAAGACCCTAGAGCGAGGGTTAGGATAAATGGAGAATGTACAGACTGGTTCCAATTGGCGAGGGGGACAAGACAGGGATGCCCTTTGTCGCCCCTTCGTTTCGCCCTCGCCATGGAACCATTGGCCAGTGCTATAAGGACAGATCCAGGAATAAAGGGTTTCAAGAGGAGACTGGGGGAAGAGAAAATAGCTATGTATGCGGATGATATATTGCTCTTAATAGGGGATTTGCAAACCTCGCTGGCAGGGGCAATAAACATAATAGGGGAATTTGGAAAGTTCTCTGGAATAAAAATAAATTGGGAAAAATCGGTTCTTCTACCGATTGACCCATTGATGGGAGAGATAGTACAAGTGAAGGTGGTGTCCCAAATAAGATACCTAGGAATTAATATAACAAAGGACCCGAGGCAATATATAACTGGAAACTTAGTTCCCTTATTAGCAAAGCTTAGACAAAAATGCCGGGTGTAGAATAAGCTCCCACTTTCAGTAGCTGGTAGGTCCAATTTGATAAAAATGGTCTGGATGCCACAAGTTTTATATATCCTCCATAATTCTCCAGTATGGATCCCCAAACAGTGGTTTAATAAAATAGACAGCGTATTCAGGGAATTGATTTGGAGGAACGGAGCAGCAAGGATATGTCTCCGCGCCCTACAACAACCAAAAGAGAAGGGGGGACTGGACATCCCGAACCCTAGATATTACTTTTTAGCTGCTCAGATGCAGCACATGTGTGGCAGTAACCGAAGGGTAGAAAGTGAAATAAAGGGGTTAATTTTGAATGACACATGCCATGATACAGTAGTTGAGGCAGTGGAGGCGGACTCCTTCTGCTCTAAAGGCCCTACGGCCCAATTAATGGTAAAGAGCTGGAAAGAGGTCAAGAAGATCATGGGATATAAGGGATTTTCCGAATACTCACCTATATGGGATAACAGCAATCTGCAAGAACTTAGGGTTATGGGTAGGGCTGAGGATTGGGATAGAGTGGGAATACACTTGCTGGCGCAACTCTATAAGAAAGAAAGAATAAAATCATTTCAAGAAATAAAGTAGGAGTATGCAGTCCCAAATAGATCCTTTTATAAATACTTGCAAATCAGACACGCGCTGCACGCACAATTTGGACAGAGTCCACCAGAATGGAACGACATGCCCATCTTACGTAATTTAGTAGACACAGAGACCTCTAGAGGGGTAATCTCTGACATATACGGATCCCTAGTAAGGGCCGATCAGGGAGAGATTCTGGTTAACAAAAATAAGGTTAAATGGGAGAGAGATGTGGGCCCACTTTCACAGAAACAATCGGAGCAAATAGTAGCGACAGGACCCAAAGTATCACTTTCACCCTCTCAAACAATATCCCAACTCTATCTGTTATATAGAGTATACTATACTCCCCAAAGGTTGTTCCAGTTTGGTAGGAGACCGGATCCATGTTGTCAGAGATGTGGGGACAATAGGGGAGATTTAATACACATGGTCTGGAGCTGTCCCAAGTTATACCAATACTGGAAGCAAATAGTAGAAAGGATAAACCTGGTGTTTGAGACATCTCTTCGCCCAGAAGCCAGACTATGCGTATTGGGTCTCCTGGAAGAAGAGGGACTGCCAGTAGATGAACGGATAGCAATAACAAGATGTCTGTTCCAGGGCAGGAAAATAATTGCTCAGAAACGGCAAGCCGAAAGTCCCCCTACAATAAGCGAGTGGAGGATAGTGATGGAGGATACAGTAGCAAAAGAAGAATTTATATACAAAAAGAAAGGAAACAAACATAAATTTAATAAAATGTGGAAAAAGTGGATAGAGAGGTGTTCACGCTAAGAATGGGTGTGGTAAAGGTATGGATGGGTGAGAGGTAATATAGTTGTGTAGAGGGCACAAGAAGGGTCTATATCGTATAATTTTATACATGCTCAATGTGCGGTATTGTAATAGTGTATGTATGATTTGTTATGTAGAAAAAAGGAAAATAAAGAATATTTAAAGTGAATACTTTTTCAAGATACTGTATATTTGGAGATTTTTCTCTATCAAAGACTGTTGGTAAGTGCAATACAGTATCCATTGCACAATTTTTTCCTAGTAGTTAGCATGAACACAGTTTTTATGCCAAGTTTGCAGATCCTTCTGGCAACTTGCACAGATTTAATACTTACCGTGACCCTATAGAGACTTTAAGGGACAGTTTTACAATGTAAAAGCCATATGCTACCAACACACAGTTAACCACACAAACCACTGAGATTAACCCATCTTGTTGGGAAATGTCTGTAGTGTCAGAACTTTCAGGGCCCACTGAAGCCAGTTCTTGCTTTATTGCCTTGATCCATCATTAATGTAATGTTCTTCGACGTGCAGAAAATAATTTTAAACTAAGTGCCCCAATGCTGAGACTGTTCAAGCAAATAGATATTGGAAAAAATCCAAGGTTTGCTCAGTTACAACTTCCAGCCATTGCAACCATTCCACTAGCACAGTAAGGCAAACAACTGCACACACAAGTTTGATGAAATAGCACTTTTGATTAGCAGTTATGGCAAAAGATTTGAGAAATTAAAAATGTTGTTGCTGAGAAATAGGGATTAATTGTGAATGTAGATGGGTTTTTCCTAGCTGCCCTTTGAACTTTTACAAGCAAACAGGGTTTCAGTCTGCTTGTACATCATACACAGACATTTTGGCTGCAATATTCAAAAGAACATTTGGGGTTTTCAAAGCTGAAAGCAAAAGAAAATTTACAGGCAAAAAAAAAAAAAAAAAGAATCCACGAGCAAGGTGAAACTTAACTGTATAGTTTACAGAGAAAAGTTACTAACATTCAGGCAGAGTATGCATTAATAAAAAGGTAACTGAATTACACAAAATATGTCCTAAAACGAAAGAATCTCAGTCGAGGTTACAAAAATGGTTAACTAACATGTTTAATGTTTGTTTTATAACATTTGGGAACATGTAAAAGGAAAGTGGTTTTATTTAAAAAAAAAAAGCAAAAATCAGTTTAAAGACTTCATGTTCACACTCCTCCATAGACTGACAACTTTTGCCTGCAGATCATCTATAAATAACAGAGGATCCCGCAGGACAAGACTGATGGACAGTGCAAGTGCATACACAAAAATGAATAGGGCCATTTAGTACATGTGCACCAAGAAGTGAAAAGGCTGCGACTCTCCGGGTAGGGCTGCACAGCAAAGATCACTGATTCCAAGAGGAAGGCAAGTATTTGTCCAAGTAGGCAGAGGGTTGGGGGGAATGGATTAAAGAACAACAGTACCAAAGGCCCATCTAAAGTCACAGGTAAAGATATGCAGACATTTAAACACTATACTAGCAACCTCCATTTTTCTAGTCTTACCTCCGACAGCATAGAGCACCGGAGTGGTAGACCAGAAAGCAGTACTAAAGGGTACTTTAAAAAAGGCATGGTGAACACCCAACAAGTGCAAAAGATAGGCTGAATGACAGGACCGCAAACTGGTAGTGTAAAGGCCCTACAGAAAACCACTGAAAGTACTGTACTGAAAAGATGGGCACATGTAAGAAAGCATTTTTTTATGTCTACAAAAGCCAGGAAGAATCCCTGGTGAAAAAGGGAAGTAATGACAGATCTGATTGATTATATCCAGATTCTTTTTGAGGCCAAACAAATATTCAAGGCTTTGAGGTCCAACATGGGACGAACGCATTATTTGGGTTTTTGAACAGTGAACAGGTTACAGAAAAAACCCTAAAACAATTCTGCAGCATGGAGGTGGGCTTTGACACTTAGTCCAGAAGGTTTGAAAGAGATTTGACAGCCTGTGAAGAGACTTTGAAAAAGAGGAAGGGGCAGGAACCAAACTTAGGTATGTAGCCCTAGGAAGCCACTTCTTGCAACCCGGTATCTGGAATGCTAGCTGTTCATGCCGCCACAAAAGACAAACAGACATCCCCAAACACTGGAAAGTGGGGGTGCATCTCCATGCAAAAGCATGTCTAAGGATTTTACAAACTTGGAGTGCCAGACTTTGCAGGTAGTCAGGAAGTCAAGCTTGGAAGGCCTCAATACTGAAGTTAAGGGGGTGGATAAATGAAAGGGATGCTTTTTAAACACTCAGACAACATCGCAATTTGCTCCTTGGGCTTCCTCATCTGGGGAAGAAGAGCATCTTGCTATCAGTCATTTCCTTGATGAGAACATCTAGTGCTGGTCTATAGAGGCGCTGTCCATCAAGGGCCATGCAGATCAAATGCTTCTTAAAGATAGTTCCACAGTCCAGCACCTTGGCCAAAGTACCCTACTCATATGTATGAACAAAAGAAATAAGGTGGGAGATTCAAAGTAAGTTGTCATAGCTGAAATTTATGTTGCGCTGGTGAGATCCCTTTTAAGCGATTTCACTCGGTCAGACATGGTTTGACAAAGCAAAATTACAGCCAAAATTAGGTTCAGAGTAGGACCCACCAGAGAAAACAGTTTTGGAGAGGCTTCCAACTGCTTACTGGTTGGCCCATCAACCCCTTCACACTGCCATAAACACACATAAATGTGACCGCATAGGACTGGACTTTTTGGCGTGGGGCCGCGTATATGCGTATCTGTCTTTGTGCTGGGAACACACTCCCAGCACAAAGACAGGCACGCATATATGTGGCTCTACGCCAAAAAGCCCAGTAAAAGAAGGCCGCATATACAGTATCTCTCACAAAAGTCAGTACACCTCTCACATTTTTGTAAATATTTTATTATATCTTTTCATGTGACAACACTGAAGAAATGACACTTTGCTACAATGTAAAGTAGTGAGTGTACAGCTTGTATAACAGTGTAAATTTGCTGTCCCCTCAAAATAACTCACACAGCTATTAATATCTAAACCGCTGGCAACAAAAGTGAGTACACCCCTAAGTGAGAATGTCCAAATTGGGCCCAACGTGTCAATATTTTGTGTGGCCACCATTATTTTCCAGCACTGCCTTAACCCTCTTGGGCATGGAGGTCACCAGAGCTTTACAGGTTGCCACTGGAATCCTCTTCCACTCATCCATGATGACATCACAGAGGTGGTGGATGTTAGAGACCTTGCGCTCCTCCACCTTCCATTTGAGGATGCCCCACAGATGCTCAATATGGTTTAGATCTGGAGACATGCTTGGCAAGTCCACCCCCTTTACCCTCAGCTTCGTTAGCAAGGTAATGGTCGTCTTGGAGGTGTGTTTGGGGTCGTTATGTTGGAATATTGCCCTGCAGCCCAGTCTCCAAAGGGAGGGGATCATGCTCTGCTTCAGTATGTCACAGTACATGTTGGCATTCATGGTTCCCTCAATAAACTGTAGTTTCCCAGTGCCGGCAGCACTCATGCAGCCCCAGACCATGGCACTCCCACCACCATGCTTGACTGTAGGCAAGACTTGTCTTTGTACTCCTCACTTGGTTGCCACCACACACACCTGACACCATCGGAACCAAATAAGTTTATCTTGGTCTCAGACCACAAGACATGGTTCCAGTAATCCATGTCCTTAGTCTGCTTGTCTTCAGCAAACTGTTTACGGGCTTTCTTGTGCATCATCTTTAGAAGAGGCTTCCTTCTGGGATGACAGCCATGCAGACCAAATTTGATACAGTGTACGGCGCATGATCTGAGCACTGACAGGCTGACACCCCCCCCCCACCCCTTCAACCTCTGCAGCAATGCTGGCAGCACTTATACGTCTATTTCCCAAAGACAACCTCTGCATATGACGCTGAGCACGTGCATTCAACTTCTTTGGTCAACCATGGCGAGGCCTATTCTGAGTGGAACCTGTCCTGTTAAACCGCTGTATGGTTTTGGCCACCGTGCTTCAGCTTGGTTTCAGAGTCTTGGCAATTTTCTTATAGCCTAGGCCATCTTTATGTAGAGCAACAATTCTTTTTTTCAAATCACCAGAGATTTCTTTGCCATGAGGTGCCATGTTGAACTTCCAGTGACCAGTAAGAGGGTAAGAGCGATAACACCAAATTTAACACACCTGCTCTCCATTCACACCTGAGACCTTGTTACAATAATGAGTCACATGACACCTGGGAGGAAAAATGGCTAATTGGGTCCAATTTGGACATTTTTATTTAGGGGTGTACTCCCTTTTGTTGCCAGCAGTTTAGATATTAATGGCTGTGTGTTGAGTTATTTTGAGGGGACATTAAATTGACACTGTTATACAAGCTGTACACTCACTACTTTACATTGAAGCAAAGTGTAAGTTCTTCAGTGTTGTCACATGAAATATAATAAAATACTTACAAAAATGTGAGGGGTGTACTCACTTTTGTGAGATACTGTATGTGGTATGTCAGCATGAAGGGATTGATGGGCCAACCAGTAAGCAGTCGGAAGCCTTTCGGTACAAACGATTGAGACCCGTAACTCCCGATTCCGGGCCACCAGATCGCTCTGGTATCCTTTGGTTGGCTACTACAGTGATCAGTCACTGTGAAGCCTGCCCCTTTGTTTCTCTCTTTGTGAATGGAGAAGAAATATACATTGTATCTCCCCTTGCAGAGAGAAAAAAAAGTGTGTAAAAAAAAAAAATGAATAAAAAGAAACCCCTAGATCAAAGTTTCATCTAGGTCAGTGCCAGGGTTAGTGTCTGGGTCAAAGGTCAGGGTCAGTATATTACAGGCAGAATTTTTTCTTTTTTAATCAGTATCAGTGTCTGTGTCTGTTTTAGGTAGGACAAAAAAAATAAAAAGAAGCAAAATAATTGAGTGAATTGATTTTGGGTTGTTCTTTGCTAGTAGGTTATGGTAGCAACAAGAAATGTACACCTACATTTAAAACAATGTTTTCTTTTTACTATTATAGGCCGGTTTTCCTTTAATAAAAAAAAATCAGGAGAAATCAATTACAATTTACCATCAAATGAAAGCCCAATTTGTCCTGAAAAAACAAGGTATAATCCACCTGTATGTACAAAGTAGTTGATATGTATGGTTTTACTAACACATGTCAATGTTGCAAAATTGTGTTTAGGCATTAATATTTGTTTTACCCTTAGGGTTAAAATAAGATATACTATTTCACTTTGTTAAGAAAAAAACACAGCTGGATCAAAAGTTGAAACACACTACTTCTGAAAAACTGCACCAAAATAGATACAAGGTCAAAAAGTGCTTATAGGGTGTACAAATCCATCAGGGTGCTTACCAATCTTTGTGAATAAACAGCAGGAAAAGAGAGTGCAAATGGAAGTCAACTCAGCTTTAGGGGCCCTATATGACCCTAGGCTGGAAACAGCAATCACCTTTAAAGTGATATTAAAAGTTTGATTTTTTTTCTTTATTTTATTATTACAATAACAAACATGTCATACTTACCTGCTGTGAGATGGTTTTGCAGGGCAGCCTGGATCCTCCTCTTCTGGGGTGCCCCGTGCCCCCCCCCCGCTGAAGCTCTTGGCCCCTCCCTTCTGCCGAGTACCCCCAGAGAAAGCAGCTTGCTGTGGGGGCACCCAAACAGGCTTACTCCCGAGCTGTTGCTCTATGTGTACATTCACACACAGAGCCGCAGCTCAACCCCACCACCTCTCTCTCCTTATTGGTTCACTGGCTGTAAAGAGTCAGAGTACCCGAAGAGCCAAGTGCTCTTGTGCACATCAGTGGGATCAAGAGGGAACTGCTGCAAAGAGAAGGTTTTTTTACTTTCATGCATAGAATACATGAAGGGAAAAAAACCTTGAGCCTTTAGAACCACTTTAACCTTGTTATAATAGTAGAGGACTGAGACTTCTCGGGTGTAAGCTCATCTAACAAAGATTTAGGCTACTCATAATCAAGGGTCCCTGCAGTCAAATTCATAGTTAACTCGATTACTGCAAGCTGCCCAGCCATTGAAGCAGCAAAGCAACCCCAAACCAAAACACGTCATTCACCATGCCACACAGTTGGTATGAGGTTTTACCTCGTAAATGCTGTCTTTGGTTTGTGCTAAACATGACAACTGTTACTGTGAGTCTACTTTTTTTTGCTCTTTGACTGTGACTCTACTTTTAATTTATCATTCCACAACATATTGTTGTAGAAGGCCTGGGATTTGCCCTTATGTACAATGGCAATCCTAAATAAATGCAATATTTTTCTTATCGCAGATGCATGTACTTTGACAGCAACTGTTGAAACAGTTATCTGAAGATCCCATGACAACATTTTTTAATTTTTTTTAGAGACTTTAACATTAAATGGTCAGCTCTTAGGCTGAATTTACACATTAGCACTGGTTTGAAATGAAAGCCAATTGCAGTTTTATTTCCTTACAAAATGTGTTTTTTTTTTTTAAAGTTGGCAATCTTTTTGTATCCCTCGTCAGACCCATAGGCATCCACCACCATTTTTGTGGACTTTAGACAGACAGCTCTTTTGATCTTGGCATGAGGATACCCTGCGCATCACTAGCAAAAAGAATATCAGTCCATAAACATGCAGTTTAAAAAAGGGATCCAATTTGGAACACATAATTCTAATTTCATTGATATGAAATGGTGTTAAATGTCAAATTTGTGTGTGCTACAGTGGGGAAAATTATTATTTGATCCCCTGCAGATTCTGTAAGTTTGCCCACTTACAAAGAAATGGACTATAATTTTTGTCATAGGTGTATTTTAACCACTTGCCGACCGCCTCCTGTAGATATACGTCGGCAGAATGGCACGGGCAGGCACATCAACGGACCTGTACGTCCCCTTTAAGTGCCTGTCCGTGTGATCGCACGCGCCCCGCAAGGGGCGCGCTCGCGACCCTGCTGTCATCCCCGTGAGTCTGACCGCGGGTCCCGCGGACTCGATTGCCGCGGGGATCCCCACGATCGTCTCACGGAGGTATAGAGCAGGAAGATGCTTGTGTAAACAAGCATCTGCCTGCTCTGCCTAGTGACCATAACACGGATCTCGGCTCTGTGTACTCGGAGGGAACACTTAACCCCTACAGTGCCACCTAGTGGTTAACCCCTTCACTGCCAGTGTCATTTTTACAGTAATCAGTGCATTTTTATAGTACTGGTGATATTTATTATAGTCCGTTAAAGGGACGCAATGCCGAATCGCAAAAAGGGGCCTGGTCTTTAACCAGCCAAAATGGTCCGGGGCTTAAGTGGTTAAAGAGTAACTGCAGTCTGCTCACATAATTTGTAATAAAAACATCTTTGCCATTCTGAAGCTTCCCTCCCCCATTTTGCATATTATTTTATATATACTGTGATTTTGTACTTCCCAAATATGCTGTAGAAATCTCCCTCCACTGAGTCTGGCTGTAACCATTTTAACTGTGGGCAGCTGAAGCTGCTGCATGTTCACTTCCTGGATTTACACAGAGGCACACCTCCAGCTCTGCAGCACTCATTGACCCTCTTATAACTCACCCCCTCCCCCTTCCTTCCACAAGAGAGAGAGCGAGCTGTGCATGATGTCACAAGCCTAGGCTTTTTACCAGACAAGAAACCGGAAGTGGGCTGTAAAAGGTATTTACTGGCAGAAAAAAAAAATTGTAGAATCCAGAGTTAAAACAAGGGCAGAAGATTTAATAGATGGAAAGATAAAACAATAACTGGAGTTCTGCTTTAACTGATAGAGACAAAATATCAACCACAAATCCAGAAAAAATACACAATACAAATGTTATAAATTGAGTTGCAGTTCAGTGAGTAATACAAGTACAGTACTATTTGATCCCCTACCAACCAACAATAATTCTGGTTCCCATAGACAGGCTACAGTACGTGCTCATGTGTTAAAC
Organism: Rana muscosa; assembly: GCA_029206835.1. Classification (NCBI taxonomy): domain Eukaryota; kingdom Metazoa; phylum Chordata; class Amphibia; order Anura; family Ranidae; genus Rana; species Rana muscosa. The sequence continues at coordinate 847,670,885 of CM055121.1, forward strand.
AGATTACTCCTGTCAATTTAAGAAGGTTCTCCTAGCGACAACTCGTTATGTATATAAAAGATACCTGTCCACAGAATCTTTTTCTTTCATTCAAACATCGCCATCATGAGCAAGACCAAAGAGCTGTCAAAGGACATCAGGGACAAGATTTGATGACCTGAACAAGGCTGGAATGGGCTACAAGACCATCAGAAAGAAGCTTGGTGAGGAGATAACTGCTGGAGTGATTTTTCACAAATGGAAGAAATACAAAATAACCATCAAATCGCCCTTGGTATAGAGCTCCATGCAAGATTTCGCCTCATGGGGTAAAACTGACCATGAGAAAAGCGGGGGGGGGGGGATCAGCCCAGAACTACATGGGAGGAGCTTGTGAATAATCTCAAGGTAGTTGGGACCACAGTCTCCAAACAAACCATTGGTAACACAATACTCTGCCATGGATTGAATTCCTGCAGCATCTGCAAGGTCCCCCTCCTCAGGAAGGCAGATGTACAGGCCAATCTGAAGTTTGCCAATGAACATCTAAATGATTCAGAGAAGGATTTGGAGAAAGTGCTGTGGTCAGATGAGACCAAAATTTAGCTCTTTGTCATTAACGTGACTTGCCGTGTTTGAAGGAAGGAAAATGTTGACTATGCCTCTAAGAACACCATCCCTACAGTCAAACACAGAGGTGGAAACTATATGCTTTGGGGCCATTTCTCTGCTAAAGGGACAGGACGACATTGCCGCATTGAGGGGCCAATGGATGGGGACATATATTGTAAAATCTTGGATGAGAACCTTCTTCCCTCAGACAGAACACTGAAGATGGGTCTTCCAGCATGTCCAATCACAGCCGGTCACAAATGTAAACAAACTCCACAGGAGTTACTACCTGATCCCTGCTCTCTCCTCACACACCGATCTGTGAGGAGAGAGAAGAGATCAGTAAGTTAGCTCAGTGTAGTTTGTCTACATAAGTTTACAGTGCACAACACGCCCCCCCCCCATAAAGAGGACCCGTCACACAGCCCAGCACATCAATCAGCCCAGCCAATCAGCCCATCTGTCAATCAGCCCATCTGTCAATCAGCCCATCTGTCAATCAGCCCATCTGTCAATCAGCCCATCTGTCAATCAGCCCATCTGTCAATCAGCCCATCTGTCAATCAATCATCCCACCTGTCAATCAATCACCCCATCTGTCAATCAATCAACCCATCTGTCAATCAATCAATCAGCCCATCTGTCAATCATCTGTCACAGGCCCACCTCCATCGGTACCGCCATTGGCACCGCCACACAGGCTACCAGTACCGCCATCGGTACCAGTACCACCACCAGTACCGCCACCAGGCCCAGCATCTATACTGCCACACAGGCCCGCTACCAGTATCACCACTAGTGCCGCCAACGGTACCACCACCAGTACCACCACCCGTACAACCGTCGGTAGTGCCACCACCACCTGTACCGCCATCGGTACCATCACCACCCGTACCACCACCACCTGTACCGCCATCGGTACCACCACCACCTGTACCGCCATCGCTACCACCCACCACCCATACCGCCATCGCTACCACCACCACCCGTACCGCCACCTGTACCGCCATCGGTACCGCCGCCACCACCCGTACCGCCATCGGTACCACCACCACCCGTACCGCCATCGGTACCACCTGTACCGCCATTGGTACCACCACCACCCATACCGCCATCGGTACCACCACACAGGCCCACCACTAATACCTCCATCGGTACTACCACACAGACCGCCACCACTACCACCAGCAGTACCATTACACAGGCCCACCAATAAGCACTGCCATAATGTCCCAAAGGGTTTACACACCTGAGGAGGCATATGCCATTCTTGCCATGTCGGATGATGAGAGCAGCGGGGAGCTCCCATTATCCGATTCTGGTTCGGAATACGAGCCAGTGGAGGATAGTGGCTCAGAGTCCGAGTCCCGGGAGGAAACCGTCCCTCCCAAAAGAATGCGATCGGCACCAAGATCAGCACCAAGATCAGCACCAAGATCAGCACCAAGATCAGGAGAACTGCCCACCACCAGCAGCGCCATACCCCAGGAAGAGGAGCCCAGTACAAGCAATGGAAATGCACGCCCAACCCGAAGAATCCAGCCCCAATCCTACCTTCCCGATGCCCTGGCAAACCCCTTATGGTTGCCTGCCAACTAAGGATCCGCTATCATCCCCCCTTTCACCGCACAGCCAGGTGTGCAGCCCGACACTACAAATTTTTCTAAATTTGATTATTTTTGTTTATTTTTCCCACAAGATTTGCTGCAGAATATAGTGGATCAAACGAATCTGTATGCATCCCAATTTATTGCTGCCAACCCCGATTCTTCCTACGCCCGCATGTTCCAGTGGCGGCGTCTAACATTGGAGGAATTTAAATTATTTTTGGGCCTTATGTTCAATATGGGGCTTACAAAAAAGAACGAAGTCCATTCATATTGGTCCAAACGCCCCATCCAACACATGCCCATATATTCCGCTGTCATGTCCAGGAAAAGATACGACATGATTATGCGCTTTCTCCACTTCAATGACAATTCACAGTGCCCTCCCCGAGATCATCCCAACTACGACAAATTGTACAAGATACGCCCCCTAATCAATGCCTTTTCCCAGCGATTTGAAGAAGTTTTCATCCCAGACCAAAAAATTTGTGTGGACGAGTCCCTCGTACATTTCACCGGCCGACTGCAGTTCAAGCAGTACATACCAAGCAAGAGAGCCAGGTATGGGTTAAAATTAAATAAATTATGTGATCGAGCCACTGGATACGTCTGCAAATTCAGGATCTACGAAGGCAAAGACTCCCAGCTCCAGCCCCGTGATTGCCCCACATATATTGGAACCAGTGGGAAAATTGTCTGGGAGTTGGCATACCCCCTGTTCGGAAAAGGTTACCATTTATATGTTGATAATTATTATACCAGCCTGCCCCTTTTTCGCCACCTTTACAGTAAACAAACCCCGGCCTGCGGTACCTTAAAAAAAAAACCGGAAGGGATTCCCACAAAATTTATTGACAAAAAAATTGCGACCTGGAGAATCGGCATCCATGAGGAACGAGGAGGTGTTGGCCATGAAGTGGAGGGACAAGAAAGATGTCCACATCCTCTCTACGATCCACAATGACACCATGGTGGAGATCCCAAGAAGACGCGGCTCCATTGTAAAGCCTGAATGTGTCCACGACTACAATTTGTACATGGGGGGGGGGTGGATTTAAACGACCAGATGCTACAGCCCTACTTATCAACCAGAAAGTCCCATTATTGGCAAAAAAAGTTGCGTTTCACCTGTTTCACATGGCCCTTTTTAATTTGTTTGTCTGCTACCAAAAAGCAACTCAAAATCACCGACTCCACTACCTCCAATATATCGAAGATATCATCGATAGGATAGGATAGGACACCTCTGCCTGCTACCTGGACCTGTGCTTTGGCTGTGCTCTGGCTGTGCTGACAGTATCTCTGCCTGTGCGAACTATGGACAGTATTCCTGCCTGCTGCCTGGATGATTGCTTTTGCTGTCGCTGACCTCATCCCTGCCTGCTGCCTGGACCGATGCTCTCCTCTGTGGACCACTGCACTTCTAAAACCACAGGTAATCTTTTGTTATTTGGTATGTACCTGCTATGTGTTAGATATATGAAGGGCCTTCAAAAATGTGATCGGTAGTCAGAAAATGATATGTGCAATTAATGCTGCTAGAATGCCTGGAGGTGCTACTTGGATGTTGGGCCTCTGTATGTGGCTAGGCTGTGTAAAAGTCTCAAACATGTGGTATCGCCATACTCAGGAGGAGTAGCAGAATGCATTTTGGGGTGTAATTTTTGCTATGTACATATTATGTGTTAGAAATATCTTATAAATTGACAACTTTGTGTAAAAAAAATGCATTTTAATTTTTTCTCCACATTTTCCAAAACCTTCTGGAAAAAAATGAACCGTTCAAAAGACTCATAATGCCTCATAGATTATACGTTGGGGTGTGTGCTTTCAAAAATGGGGTCATTTTGTGGAAAATTCTATTGTCCTGGTGCTCCAGGGCCTTCAAAATTGTAATAGGTGGTTGAGAAAGGATATGTGCGATTTATGCTTGTAGAACGCCTGAAAGTGCTACTTCAATGTTGGGCCTCTGTATGTGGCCAGGCTGTGTAAAAGTCTCACACATGTGGTATCGCTACACTCAGGAGGAGTAGCAGAATGTATTTTGGGGTGTAGTTGCAATTATGCATATGCTGTGTGAGAGAAAAAAAACTGTTAATATGACCAGTTTGTGTAAAAAAAAAAAAAAAAAAATTAATTTTCCCAAGAATTGTGGGGAAAAAAAATACAACTTCAAAAAACTCACCACGCCTCTTAGTAAATACCTTGGACTGTCTACTTTCCAAAAAGGGGTAATTTTGGGGTATTTGTACTTTCCTCGCTTGTTAGTGTCTCAAGAAATGAGATATCCCTTCAGTACATCAGGCGTGATCAGATGTGATAAATTTTCAGTGATTGCCACCATAGTTTGTAGACTCTATAACTTTCACAAAGACCAAATAATATACACTAATTTGGGTTCATTTTACCAAAGATATGTAGCAGTATACATTTTGGCACAAATTTATGAAGAAAAATTACTTATTTGCAAAATTTTACAATAGAAACTAAAAAAAAGTGTTTTTTTTAAAAAAAATTGCTGTTTTTTTGCTTATATCGCAAAAAATAAAAAACCCAGTGGCGATTAAATACCACCAAAAGAAAGCTCTATTTGTGAGAAGAAAATGATAAAAATTTTGTTTGGATACAGTGTAGCATGACTAAGTAATTGTCATTCAAAGTGTGAGAGTACTGAAAGCTGAAAATTGGTCTGGGCGGGAAGGTGCATAAGTGCATGGTATTGAAGTGGTTAAAAAGAAAAACTGAAATATCACATGGTCTTAAGTATTCAGACCATTTGCTGTGACACTCATATATTTAACTCAGGTGCTGTCCATTTCTTCTGATCATCCTTGAGATGGTTCTACATCTTCATTTGAGCCCAGCTGTGTTTGATTATACTGATTGGACTTGATTAGGAAAGCCACACACCTGTCTATATAAGACCTTACAGCTCACAGTGCATGTCAGAGCAAATGAGAATCATGAGGTCAAAGGAACTGCCCGAAGAGCTCAGAGACAGAATTGTGGCAAGGCACAGATCTGGCCAAGCTTCCAAAAAATTTTCTGCTGCACCTAAGGTTCCTAATAGCACAGCGGCCTCCATAATCCTTAAATGGAAGATGTTTGGGGCGACCAGAACCCTTCCTAGAGCTGGACGCCTGGCCAAACTGAGCTATCGGGGGAGAAGAGCCTTGGTGAGAGAGGTAAAGAAGAACCCAAAGATCACCGTGGCTGAGCTCCAGAGATGCAGTCGGGAGATGGGAGAAAGTTGTAGAAAGTCAACCATCACTGCAGCCCTCCACCAGTGGGGCTTTATGGCAGAGTGGCCCGACGGAAGCCTCTCCTCAGTGCAAGACACATGAAAGCCTGCATTGAGTTCACTAAAAAAACACCTCAAGGACTCCAAGATGGTGAGAAAGAAGATTCTCTGGTCTGAGGAGACCAAGATAGAACTTTTTGGCCTTAATTTGAAGCGGTATGTGTGGAGAAAACCAGGCACTGCTCATCACCTGTCCAATACAGTCCCAACAGTGAAGCATGTTGGTGGCAGCATCGTGCTGTGGGGGTGTTTTTCAGCTGCAGGGACAGGACGGTTGCAATCGAGGGAAATATGAATGCGGCCAAGTACAGGGAGATATCCTGGAAAAAAATCTTCTCCAGAGTGCTCAGGACCTCAGACTGGGCCGAAGGTTTACCTTCCAACAAGACAATGACCCTAAGCACACAGCTAAAGAAACGAAGGAGTGGCTTCACAACAACTCCGTGACTGTTCTTGAATGGCCCAGCCAGAGCCCTGACTTAAACCCAATTGAGCATCTCTGGAGAGACCTAAAAATGGCTGTCCACCAACGTTTACCATCCAACCTGACAGAACTGGAGAGGATCTGCATGGAGGAATGGCAGAGGATCCCCAAATCTAGCTGTGAAAAACTTGTTGCATCTTTCCCAAAAAGACTCATGGCTGTATTAGATCAAAAGGGCGCTTCTACTAAATACTGAGCAAAGGGTCTGAATACTTAGGACCATGTGATATTTCAGCTTTTCTTTTTTAATAAATCTGCAAAAATGTCAACAATTCTGTGTTTTTCTGTCAATATGGGGTGCTGTGTGTACATTAATGAGGAAAAAATTAATTTAATTGATTTTAGCAAATGGCTGCAATATAACAAAGAGTGAAAAATTTAAGGGGGTCTGAATACTTTCCGCACCCACTGTACATCGGCACTTTGAAGAGGAATATCATTGTTATGGCAGCAGCTAGCTGCCATAACCCCGGTATCATCTTCTTCAGTGAGATACTCTGTGTACAGGAAACACATTTCCAAAAAGATGCAGCCCCAAAGTGTTCACATAAGGACTACCCTTTCATATATACGGCTTGTACGCCTGACAAAAAGAAGGGAGGAGTCCTATTGGCCATCAAAAACTCTCTCTCATTCCAACCGAAAACTACTGTTCTGGACGATGGAGGCAGGTATATAATCCTTACGGGAGACATCAATTCCAAACCATACACGATTGTTTCAGTGTATGCCCCTAACACTCACCAACTCCGCTTCTTGAGGAAAATCCTTACCAAAGCCCAAAATTTGAAATATGGCAACCTCCTGATATGCGGTGATTTTAACATGACATCAGACCCGCTACTGGATACTACCTCTGGCAAACCCAGGACCCACCTGTCTCTGCAACCCTTGTTACACAAATTGGAACTCTTTGATGCATGGAGATGCCTCCACGCCATTGAACGTGACTATACCTTTTTCTCGAACAGACACAGTTCTTATTCTCGTATAGACATGTTCCTAACTGATAAATGGTTGCTGCAGAACATTGGAAAAACTAGTATACACAATATTACATGGTCAGATCATGCTGCTATATCTTTGTCTATTATAGAAAAGGGTGTCTCCCCTTCTATCCCCATCTGGCGTAGCAACACTAGGGTTCTTCAAGAACCACTTCTCCAAAAGTCTATAGCCCAACACCTAACAAACTACTTCGCAGAAAATGTTGATTCTGTTACTGACCCAGACGTTCTGTGGAATGCACATAAAGCCTATATTCGAGGGATATTAATCCAAATTGGCGCTAGGGAAAAAAGAAAACTAACGCACTCACTTCACTCTACTATTGCTGACATACAAATTCTAGAAACCATGCATAAGCAGTCACCATCAGAACCCTTAACTAGTAAACTGAGCGCCAGCAGAGAAAAGCTTAGAGAACTCCTATCGCACCAATTTGATAAGCATCTAAGACGCCTGAAACTCCTACACTATGCCAACGCAGACAGAGCAGGCAAATATTTAGCAAATAGACTCAAAGCAATTCGTTCCAAAACTAGAATACAATACCTGAAACACCCCTCCACCTCACTAAAAATTATTAACCCCCAAGATATAGCCGATCAATTTGCTGACTACTACAGTTCGCTTTACAACCTCCAGAGAGACACCAATACCCCCCAACCAACAGCAGAAAGGATACGAACAATATTGCACACATTGAAACTCCCATCCCTTTCCCAAACACAACTGGAGGACCTAAACAGCCCGATCACAGCACTAGAAATAGAACACATAATTGATTCTTTACCAATCGGGAAATCCCCAGGCCCAGATGGCTTTTCCAATGAATCGGAGATGAAAAATTTTCCAATGAATATTTCAAAACATTTAAACAGATACTTTCGCCCCACATGTCCAAAGCCTTCATTAAAGCCACAGAAACAGCGACACTTCCGCGAGAAATGCTAAAAGCACACAGTCACACTCCCTAAACCAGGAAAGGAACCCCACACACCAGCTAACTTCAGACCCATTTCACTCTTGAACACTGACACAAAAATATATGCAAAATTACTGGCTAAAAGACTTACGCATATAATACCACTAATCATCAAAAAAGACCAGATGGGCTTTGTGAAGGGGAGACAGACCTCTGATGCTACCAGGAGAATCATCAATGTGATACAACAGGCTGAAAGAACTCGAACGCCTTCTCTGCTGCTCTCTATTGATGCAGAGAAGGCGTTCGACAGGGTCCATTGGACCTACATGGAAATGGTTCTGGAAAAATTTGGGTTTAAAGGATCATCATTAAAGGCTATTCTATCTCTCTACTCCTGCCCATCTGCCCAGGTATACTCTGCAGGCCTACTGTCTAAAACATTTGACATATCAAATGGGACCAGACAGGGCTGTCCCCTGTCCCCGACTATTTTTAACCTTATGATAGAACCACTAGCTGAAGCAATCAGATCAACGCCCTCGATCACGGGCTTCCAGTTTGGTTCCAATATGCATACCATTAATCTATTTGCGGATGATGTAATCCTAATTCTGACTAATCCATTACAGTCCCTGAAAGAGGCGCACAAAATCTTAACAACATTTGGGGACATATCCTACTATAAGGTCAACTTTACAAAGTCTCTCATCCTAGACCTAGGAGTACAGTCTCAAATGAAACAATCCTTCAAAAACATTTACCATATACTTGGAGCGCAGGTAGTATCACATACCTGGGTATCTCACTCACTAGTAAAATAACTGCCCTCGCTAAAACTAACATGACTCCGCTGGTAACCAAACTGGAAGCCCAACTCAAGGCCATTTCGAGAACTGAAATCTCATGGATGGGTAGGATATCCGCATATAAAATGTTCATTTTACCACAAATCTTATATGTGTTTCGCACTCTGCCTATTCATATCCCTACTCATTTCGTCAATAGTCTCGCTAGAATAGGTTGGAAGTACATATGGAAGGGAAAAAGAGCTAGGTGCTCCAGAAATAACTTGACTTCACACAAACAAGCAGGAGGGGCGGGTTTAGCGGACATTTATGACTACTTATGGGCGGTGCGCCTAGACCAAATTAAATTCTGGATTCAAAAATCCGACGCACCTCTTTGGGTTGACATAGAAACTTACCTATCCCCAACGAAAGCTCTTACCCAACTACTCATAGGAGACCGATGGACTCCATGGAACATCTCTCTTCTCCCGTCTACCATGCAGACATCACTGAGAGCATGGAGACTCATTTTAGATAAGCATCACAAGGACGCACAAACCATAGACTTCGACCTTCCCCTGACTATATTAGAATCCAAGATCCCAATGCTAGACGTCACTGACATGATAGATAAAGGCATATATCACATATCGGACCTTTATGAAGGCCCAAAACTCAAACCCATAGAACAATTTATGACACAATATAAGATCTCCACACCAGGCACTTACAAATGCCTCAGAATTACACACTTCTTGAGATGTCAGGCACCCTCAATAGTGACAATGCCAATTAAAATTTGGCAGTTCTATTCCAATGCAACACCAGACAAGAAGGGTATTTTATTTTTCTATAACCTACTGCAAGACAGACTGACATTCAATAAGACAACAGCAATGCAGAAATGGGAGGTAGATATAGGCGACACATTCTCGGACAAACAATGGCACAGGGCCTTCATAGAAATACACAAGTCTTCCCACTGTGTGAAGCACTGGGAACTGATGATCAAGATAGCAAACAGATGGCACTATACTCCTTTCCGACTTGCCACATACTTTCCAGGAACATCCTCGCACTGCTGGAGGGAATGTGGGCACGTGGGTAACTTACTTCATATGTTCTGGCACTGCCCCAGCATAAGAAGTCTATGGAACCAGGTTTTCCAACAGATTTCCTCCATGACTGGAATACTAACACGACCCGATCCAGCTTTAGCATTACTGCACCTAAACATTGACAAATTCCCACAAACTTTTAGACCAGTCGTGACACACATACTTCTGGAAACACGCCTGTTGATATTGCGCAATTGGAAATCTAATAAAACTACAAACATCTCTGAAGTTATAGCAGCAGTTCATAGAAATTATACATTCGAACGCCTATTAGCAATCAACTCTCTAACATGTAAAAAATTTGATGATGACTGGGCTATTTGGCCCAAGTCCCTTGGTTAAATTGTACACTTACCACCACTGTGTATCACCTATTGTGTATATCTCTTTATGTAACCCCTTGTTTTATATTTTATCCTCTATTTCTTTCTATTATCTGTAAAATTCTTTAATAAAAACTTATTGCATTAAAAAAAAAACAAAAAAAAATCTTCTTCAGTGAGCGGTCCAGTTTCAGATAAAAGTGGTGTCTCGGCGGGATCACTTTTATCGCCCCCCCTCCTGCCAAGCTCTGGTGTCCTCCGCCGTTTACCGGAGCCGGTAAGCGGCGGAGGCGATCGGGTCCTCTCTCCTATGGTATGGAGCTTAGTGAGGGCAAGATGGCCCCCACCCAGCTCCATACCATTGCAGGGCGGAAGAGACGTCAAAAAGTCACTTCTGCCCACAGCTCAAAAAAAAAAAAAAAAAAAAAAAAGGGAAATTTTTTTTTTATTGCATTTTAGTGTAAATATGAGATCTGAGGTCTTTTTGACCCCAGATCTCATTTTCAAGAGGTCCTGTCATGCATTTTTTCTATTACAAGGGATGTTTACATTCCTTGTAATAGGAACAGTGTAAAAATAAAAAGTGAAATAAATAAGAAGACTAAACAAACATTTTTTTTAACGCGCCTCATCCTGTCGAGCTCGCGTGCAGAAGCGAACGCATACTTGAGTAGCGTCTGCATATGAAAACAGTATTCAAATCACACATGTGAGGTATCGCCGTGATCATTACAGCGAGAGCAATAATTCTAGCCCTAGACCTCCTCTGTAACTCAAAACATGCATCCTGAAGAACTTTTTAAACATTGCCTATGGAGATTTTTAAGGGTAAAGGTTTGTCGCCACTCCAAGGATGGGCGCAATTTTGAAGCGTGACATGTTGGGTATCAATTTACTCGGCATAACATCTTTCACAAAATAAAAATAAAAATTGTGCCAACTTTATTGCTGTCTTATTTTTTAATTAAAAAAAGTGTAAAAAGTGCGTTTGTAAAACCGCTGCGCAAATACGGTGTGACAGAAAATATTGTAACGACCGTCATTTTATTCTCTAGGGCAGGGGTCTCAAACTGGTGGCCCTCCAGCTGTTGCAAAACTACAAGTCCCATGAGGCATTGCAAGGCTGACAGTTACAAGCAGGACTCCCACAGGCAGAGGCATGATGGGACCTGTAGTTCCGCAACAGCTGGAGGGCCGCCAGTTTGAGACCCCTGCTCTAGGATATTAGAAAAAAAAGACAATATATAATGTTTGGGGGTTCCAAGTAATTTTCTAGCAAACAAAAGCGGATTTTAATCTGTAAACACCAAATCTCAGAAAAAGGCTTGGTCCTTAAGTGGTTAAAAGAGAAGTACTGTATGTTTTGTTTTTCCAGATGTATACTCACCTAGGTGGATGCAGCATTGGTCCGATACTGCACCTGTCCCCCGACGCCTCTAACACTAGGAACCCAGCGATCGCTCGGTTCTCACAGCTCCCCAGAGAGCTGGTGATTGTCAGTGACAGCTCTCTGCTCTGCCCCCTCCTCATTCACTTACTTACTGAACTGCAACTCAATTTATAACATTTGTATAGTGTTTTTTCTGTATTTTTGGTTGCTATTCTGTCTCTATCATTTAAAAGACACCAATGATAAAAATGATAGACCCTTCATTTTTTTGTAAGTGGGCAAACTTACAAAATCTGCAGGGGATAAAATAATTATTTTCCCCAGTGTATATGTTCCAAGTATATCATCCTGATCTGTAGCCACTGTATGCTTGTTGAAATATGTGTAAAAAAAAAAAGTCAATCATTTCCATGGAGTGTACTTACTTTTTCATACAACTGTATAGACCAGGGGTATGAGACAAACAAGCAAACACCCTAATTAAGTTCAGTGGCAATAAGACGGAATACAAACTCACAATACTATTGAAAAAGGACATTCTTTTATCCACAAAGCAGGCTGCGAGACAACACTGCAGAAGCAGTGCTTTAAATTAGGTAGAAAGAAAAAAATCATTAATTTCATTAAATGTGCATGTTAAATTCTAGTATTAATCTCTTAGCATAAACTGTAAGGAACAAAATTCTCCTAAAACTCAGGACATCCAAAGTTTGTGACTAGCTGGTTTCATATTCAATACTCTCCTCTTTGAACTACCGCTGTTCATTGTGAAATATTACTTCCCAATGCCATCTGGTCACTTTCTTTATTCCTGCCATTATGAAAATTGCTATTTTCTGTCTTTGTTAAGAAAATATAGACTTTATTTTAAACTGGAATTAAAATATATTCAACCATAAAACTCAGGCCATCCACATAAATAATCTGAAAACAAAAATGTACAAGTAAACTAACTGACCAGAAGGTGGCGCTAAAGGTCTTCGTTCTGAGAAAGCACCCAAACTAAGATGTTCACAATTCAATGTATTATTTCAACACTACGTGATCTAGTGCAATCCTGACTATTTTCTATGAAAACCCTAATTGACGTCTCATGTTTGTTCCCTTTTGGTCTCTTAAATATACCATTGAAAGTGTTTTAGACTCCATTCACATAGGGGCAACACGACTTCCAGTGCGACTTTGGCAGGCAACTTGGACACGACTTGAGTATGAATCACAGCGCGACCTGGAGCTACTTACAAGGCAACTTCAAGTTGCTTGCAGGACAGGAGACATTCCAGTGGCCAATCAAACAAGAATCAGCTCTGTGGGAGGGAGGGGGGAGGGAGAGGTTTGCCTGAGAAATGTATGTTTTCTTCCTGGAAAGTTGCTCCTGTGAAGACAGGGGATCCGACTTCTGAGCGACTTCCATTGAAATCAACTTCTAGCAGTTGCCTAGAAGTCGGATTGAAGTAGTACAGGAACCTCTTTTGAAGTCGGAGCGACTGCAGTAGTGTGCATTAAGACGGCTCCATTCACTTACATTGATTTTCTCATGCAGCGCGACTTGAGGCGACCTGAGGCGATTTGAAGTCGGATCCAAAGTTTCCCCCGTGTGAATGGGCTCTTATTATATTTGTTTAATAGAAAAACTAGTGTTGCCCTATGCGATCTGCAATGTTATCAGCCTAGCCCACTTCTATGCATTACAAAACACCTCCCCAGAGTTATGAAAATTAGATCATGGGGAGGTGTTCTGAAGTCCTAGCACGACAATCCAGCTTCTCCATATATACAATACAGTGAATGGAGCATTATCATCTTAGGACATGAAAACGGGTTATTGGAGCGATCACGAGGTAAAATTACATTAAAACACGCATAAGAGAAAATAAAAAGGACTGGCAAGCTGCAATATTTTTTATTAATACACGAACAGTCCTTCAGTTTCAGTGAAATAAGTTATCATATATTTTCTTCCTAACTCACCAAATCTAACTTGTCTTTCTCCTACTACTTTACGCAATTAAAAGAATCAGAAAGTAAGGCATATTCTGAGATTGTCCTCTGATTACTGTAGAATAGTATGTTAAACCCAAATAATTACAATTGAACTTTGCCTCATTGAAGATTAAATATATGCATGTCATGTACAGCAGATTAAACAGGCCTGAAGGAATAGAAGGGTGGTCAAGAGCGCATTAAGTTTTTAACGAGTGGAGGTGGCAGCACACACCAAAAAAATGTCATTTAAAAAAAATGCTATACTACTGGAATAAACATTTACAGTAGGATCAAGAAGTATATCAAATGATTCTGAAGAATTTCCAACGGAGCTATGTGCCAGATAGACATCAGCATAGATGAAAGTCTAATGGCCTACAAGGGAAGGCTCAGCTGGACATGGCATCAAAGATTTGGCGTAAAATCCTTCATGCTATGCGAATCGACAACTGGTTACATTTGGAATTCTGTCCTATACACTGTAAAAGGAACCAAATTCAACCCAAAATACAGCAATTATGGAATGGCAACATCATCCGTTCTTTCACCGATTGAGCCATTGCTAAATCAGACAACTTTTACACATCTCCTGAACTTTATGATATCCTTCTGCAGAACAAAAAACGGATGCCTATGGAACCGTTAGGGCTAACTGTCGTGTAATGCCACCAATCTTTGGCCATAAGAAGCTCGAGAGCGGAGAAATGGTTGCCTGGCAGAAAGGCAAAATGATGGCACTGGGATGGCATGACAAAAAAGGTTCCATTGTCCTGATTGTGACGTCAGACTTTGTGCAGTCCCATGTTTCAAAATGTATCATACCCGGGATGTTTACTGAAGCAATATGACTAGTATTATTGCACCCGTGTTTGTTTTCAATTTCTTTTTAATAATCTTTTAACTAAATCCAAAAAAAAAAAAGCTTTTACAAATATATTTATACAGGATTCCTTTAGAGTTTGCATTTGCATCATTCTTTTTTCAATATGCAGAATCTTGATAAATATCTGTTAGTTACTTTAATCTTAAACCACTGCTTTTCATACTTATACTCCTATTGTCTTCCATTTCCCATTCATCTATACACACACACACAAAAAAAAAGGGGGGGGGGGGGGTTTAACACTCCAATTCCCCCCAGACCTCTCCCATTTTCCACTTCATTCTCGTTTTGTATTTGTCCTATTATACCTTTAAAATTATATATATATATATATATATATATATATATATATATATATTCTTTCATTCCTTCCGATAGGCAATATTCATCCCATTTTTGCCATAATTCTGGCATTTGATTATTTATGCATCCTTCTCCTCTTATCTGTTTTTCCATATATTGTATTTCTTTCAGTTCACATATCCAATCTGTTATATTTGGATCTATATTTTCTCTCCAATTACGAGCTATGATTGTTCTAGCAGCCGTTGTCATATGATGGAACATATCCTTTTTTATACCATTTTGTGAATCTGGAGACAACGATGGTAGTGAAATATCTAAACCTGGATTCCTTTCTACTCCTGTTTCCTTTTCCCATTTTTTCATAGCCGTTATCTCTCTAATGGGTGCCAAGGGGAGTAATAGGCCATATATCTTAGATAGTTTCTTAGTTGTTTTTTATTCTTCTGTTTATATTTGTTTAAATTTTAGTTTTGGGCCTATTTATTGAAAGTAAATCTATATTTGTTGCAATATGTGTTTTTAGTTGATGGTATTGAAGCCATGTGTTTATGTTCAGGTCCCAAGTCTATTTTACCTTCCACTAAGATACTATGATCTGGGCCACCCTTGTGTTCTCCAATATATTCCAATTTAAGTATTTTGTGGTTGCCAAAGCTGGCGGAAATTCTGGATTGGAGAACCATGGGGTCATTGCTCCCATCATAGTGGCTAGGTTCCCCTTTTTTAATTCTGTGTCCCATATTTTTAATGTGGCTCTTGCGAAAATTGTTAATTCTTTATTTCCAGGTCTTAAGTGGGGTTTAATCAAAGGAAGCGCTTTGAGTTGAATACCTATAATATCTTCTTCTAATTTAACACATTGTTTAGCCTCCCTATTTTGGTACTAATCTACTATCCTAGTCAGAGAAGCTACTTGTAGATATTTTGAGAAATCAGCTAGTGCTAGTCCTCCCTTTTTCTTATTTCTAATTAAGATTTCCCTTTTAATTTGGGGTGTTTTATGGTCCCATATGAAGCATCCCGTTGCTCTCCTTAGTTCAGTCATTAGTTTCTTTGGAATGGCTAAATGGACAATTTGAAATATATATAGTATATTTGGTAACATATCCATTTTTATTATATTGATTCTTCCTATCCAAGAATATGGTATTTTTTCATAGTTTTGTAGTGTTTTTATTACTGTTCGGACTGCCACATTGTAATTCAATTCTTATAATTTGTTCAGATCTCTCGGGATATAGATTCCCAGATAATTAATTGCTACTTGCTGCCATTTAAAACGGAAAATCTTTTGGCAATAATATTTGTGTTTTTTCTGTTAATGATATATTTCAGATTTGTCATAATTAACTTTAAAGTTAAACAATTGCCCAAATCTTTTAAATTCTTGTATTAAATTAGGAAGTGTTATAATGGGGTTAGTCACGTATATTAATAAATCGTCTGCATAGACTACTGTTTTGTATTCTTTATCTTTAATGCAAATTCCTTGTATGTCTTTGCTTTTCCTTATTGCTTGTATAAGATGTTCCATCACTAATTTATATAATATGGGTGACAGAGGACATCCCTGTCGAGTTCCATTTGAAATATCTACCGTATTTATCGGCGTATAACATGCACTTTTTTACCCTGAAACTAGAGGGTAAACCATGCCTGCGTGTTATACGCCGATATATGATTTTTTCCCAATGGGGGGCGAGGATCAGGCAGTCCGCCCAGGGTGCCACCCACTGGGAGGGTGTCAGGTCAGCCACCCCGCCTCTCCTGGCCACGGGACAGCGCCGTAGAAAACTTACTGCCAGCCCTTTCTCTTAAAATGTTCCTCCTGTGTCACTCTGTCTCAATATTAATAAAAGCCTCTCTAATACCTGAAGTAAGGACGCTCGTTCTGGCTGTTCTGGCCGTTCTCCTCCTCCCGCTCCGCCTCCTCCTCGAGTGTAGATTTTGATTGGAGGAGGAGAGCGGTCATGTGACCATCAATGAAACAGTAGAGGAGAGTCACATGACCGTGTCTACGAGAGAACTGCATTGAGGTATGTAGAAGCTTTGATTTGCAGTGAGAGTGACACAGGAGCGGAGTAGAAGGGGCTGACAGTGATGTTTTCTTTACTTTACAGTATGCTGGCAATGCTGTCCCAGGAGACTGGGGGTCTCCTGGGAGTGCAGAGGAGGAGGGGGGGGACTTTATAATGAAAGGGGGCTGTGTACTGTGCAGTGAAGGGGGTCTGTGTTCTCTGCAGGGGGTCCATGTGCTGTGCAGGGGGTCTGTGTTCTCTGCAGGCTGTCCGTGTGTGTGCTCTACAGGGGTCCGTGTGCTGTGCAGGGGTTTCCGTGTGCTGTGCAGGGGTTTCCGTGTGCTGTGCAGGGATTTCCGTGTGCTGTGCAGGGGGTCCAGATAGTTTTTTTCCTGAATTTTCCCTCTTAAAATTAGGGTGCGTGTTATACGCCTGTGCATGTTATACGCCGATAAATACGGTATATATTCCGATAACATTCCATTTATTCTTACTTTGGCCCGTGAATTAGAGTACAATGCGACAATCCTACAAAGCATTTTTGGGCCCATCCCTAACTGAACCAGAGTTTCCACTAAAAACTGCCATCCCACTCTGTCGAACGCTTTTTCAGCATCAATAGATAGTAAACATGTTGGGATGGCAGTGCTCTGTGTATATTCCACCAATGTGCAGGTTTTTATAATATTGTTCCTGGTTTCTCGGGCTTTCGTAAAACCCATTTAATCTAAATTTATATGCCCTGGTAAGATGTAAGCTAGTCTATTGGAGATAATTTTTGAGTATAGCTTTATATCAATGTTTGTCAAAGATATTGGTCGATAATTATTACAAAGTGTATGATCTTTTTCGGGTTTTGGTATTAATACTATATGTGCTTCCATATTTTGTGAGGTAAATGCTTGCGTTCTAGATATAGAATTAAATGTTTTTTTAAGAATAGGTATTATGTCTTGAAATGATTTATAAAATCTTGAAGTATACCCGTCTGGGCCGGGGATTTTGCCCAAGACCAACTCAGATATAGCATGTTGTATTTCCTCTGTTGAGATTTCTTTTTCAAGATCCTCCGTTATTTCTGTTAAGAAAACTGTTAGGGCTGTATTTTTTTTATATATTTCTGAATCTCCTCATATTTATTTTTTTCATTATTTTCCTGGTTGGTGTTTAAATTATATAAAACTTAGTATAGTACGTATGGAAAATTTTAGCTATTTCCATTGGGTCATATGCCATTTCCCCATTTGTTTTTAATATTTTATTTATAGAGGTCGTAGATTGTTGTTTTTTTTAATGTTCTAGCCAATAATTTCCCTGTTTTATTTCCTTGTTGATACCATTGTGCTTTATTTTTATCCCTCGTTCGAAGGGAATCTTCATCAAGCAAGCATCGTAATTACATTTGTTTTTCTTTTAAAAGTATTTTGTCCTCCATTTTAAGACTGTTTGTTTCCTTTCTAATTTTGTAATTTCCTTCAATAGCTGAGACTCTTTCTGATTTTTTACCTTTTTCAACCTTGAGCCGTGCTTGATAAATATTCCCCTCAGGACGAATTTAAGTGTTTCCCATTGTATGGGAATTGAGGTATAGTCGTTTTCATGGGTTACCAAAAATTCTTTCACTGTCTGTCATATGTCAATTTCACATTCTTTATTTTTTATTAAGTTATCATTCAATCTCCACGTCCTTGTTGGTTTTTTATAGTCCAATAGCTTGAGTTCCAAGTATATCGGAGCGTGATCTGACTATGAAAAATTACCAATATCTGTTGAAGGAGTCATCATCAGACCAGATTCATTAATAAAGAAATAATCTAATCTATTCTATGTTAAGAGTTGTGTACGTTTGAATAATATGTATAGTTTTTTTCCCGTCTGATGCTGAGCCCTCCATATATCTATCATTTGATATCTTCCCAGTAGGTATTTAAATTCTTTTAGTTGACCATTTTTATTTTGGGAACGAATACTTGATGTATCTAACTTTGAGTCCAAAATTAAATTAAAATCTCCACCCATAATTACAATCCCTTCTACTTTTTCCATTGCTTCCACAAGAGATTTTATTCCACGCTTAATTTGATCATGGTTTGGTAAATATAAATTTATAATTGTGAACAAACATTTTTCCGTATATCATAACCTTTATAAATCAATGATCTACCATCTTTGCCTTTCCAGCTCTGTATTATTTGGTGGGGTATATAGCTTTGTGGAACGCAAAAGACACTCCTCTTGATTTAGAGTAGCAAAATGTATCATGAATCCAGGTAACATCATTTCTGTTATTTATTTTAGGGATGTGATCTGAGCGAAAATGTGTTTCTTGCAATAAAATAATTCCAATTTTCTGTTTATGAAATTAATTTAGTATTTGAGATCTTTTAATGGGTGAATTTAGGCCTCTCGCATTGAAGGAACCAAGTTAAATGGGAGAAAAAAAAAAATTCTGAAAAAACCCCAGCCACTCACACTCCACTCCACTCACTCGAATCTTACACGCGTACCAACTAATTCTCTCAACTCTCTACTAAATGACTGTCCCAAGTCTAACTTACTAAATGCAAGATCCCTAACTAAGGGTAAACCGAGGCTGCTGTTCCCGATCTGCCTCTCTGCGAGACTACACATGCCGCATTCTTAACTTCCCCTTTCCTTTTCTTTTCTCTCTTTCTCTTTCCCTCTTTTTCCTTTTGAGAAATTTCCTTGGATGATTTGATTATTTTGTATATCATTGAACATTGTTTTCAAATACCGAGATAATAATGTTCTTCCCCTAATCATTCAGGGATGGGGGAGGGAAAGGGAGAGAAGAGGCCGGAAGAGCGGGGGGACAGGAGGAAGAATTCACACTCCCCTGTCCCCCCTCACCCCACCCCCCCACCCCCCCCCCGTACCCACCATCTCCACACCATAAAGATTTATTTATATACAAATTAATAAGAAAAAACAGAGGGAGGGGGAGGGTTATGGATCATGTCATGGTTAAAGGGAGTAAATTATATGGGGGGGAGGAGGGGAGGCGGGGCAGGATTTTTTTTTTTTAAAACACATATCAATTATTATTGTGTTAATATATAGTGTAGTCCTATTCTATATTAGTGTGTCAGTATTTTGAGATTACAGTGCATTCCAAAAAACCGGAAAGACGAAAAATTTACATTTAAGACAAATTATAATAATTATTATTGTGTTCATTTATAGTGTATTGCTGTTGAGTATTAGTGTAACGGTACCTAAATTTCAGTTACACTAATTTTGTGATTCCAAAAACTGGAAGGGAAAAAATAAAAATAAAAAAAGGGGACTCCCAATTGGTATATATTATATATGTATACAACCTATATTTGATCGGTGATTAAGTGTCCCATTAACCTCTCTACCTCCCCCTCCAACCCCAGTCCCCCCCCCCACAATTCCAATCCCCCCCTAAGGTTTTCTGCATCTATCCATGTCCATCTTAGGCCAATCTAGTAATTCTACTTCAGGGAGCTGAAGAGTCCCAAGAAATTCTGGCAGGTCCTCCAAGTCCCTGAAACTTGCTGTTCCTCCCTCATGTTGAACCTGTAGTTGAAATGGAAATTATAGTTTTTCTTTGTAATTTGTTCCAGTAGGGGTTTTAGTGATCTTCTATCAAGTGTGCATTTCGATAAATCCTGGAAAAACAGTAACTGTGTTCCCTCGTATTGTATATTCTTTTTTTTTTTTTTGACGAACCACTATCATGATTTTATCCTTAGTTTGGGCATAATGCATCCTGCATATTACATCTCTTGGCTTGCTATCGTCTGCTCTTCTTGGACCCATTATTCTGTGGACACGATCTATAGCTGTACCATTTGAGTCCTGTAATAGTTCATTAAATATATTTTGCAAAGTTAACAAGTCCCTTGAGTTCACCTCTTCAGATAGACCTCAGATTCGAATATTGTTTCTCCTATTTCTATTCTCTTGTTCGTCAAGGGCATTTATATTTTGTTTTATCCGTTTTTCTTGCTCAGTCAGTCTTTATTGCACCCTTGTTTGGACAAATTTCAATGTTTTTGATTTGATTATATTGACTAAAATGTATTATTTGTAGTTATTTATTTTATTATAATTTATGATTGTGTTTCAAACTTCATCATACTAGACTCTTGTTTGAACAGATTTAGGCAAGTTATTCCTAAGAATTACAGGCCTACAATATAAAAACGCCAAATTTCCATGCAAAACAACTGTACCGCTTTCAGCATCAAAAATCTGACAATCATATCGCCAGGGAGGTTAAGGTAAAGAATTGTCTGCCTTTAGAACCACTTTACCTAAACCAGCATTATTAGCCCTGCCCTGTTCTCTTCTATGAACTACACAACTATTCGATGTTATGGAGATAATGAAAGTAGGTGGTTTTCTGCAGTACTAACACTCTTTCTGCCTTATGGTGGCAGTTTTCCTTCATAAATACAGTGCAGGAAGTGAGCACTGTCAACCTAGGATAAGAAGTGGGTTACTAGTTGGCTCACCAGGGTAAAATATAGAAAACAAAGCTGAAAATAGGAAAAAATGCAAGCACCATTTCTAAGGACTGCTAAGCTGCAATATAGGTTTAATTTGTGTGATGGGTTCATGTGGAAAAAAAAATAAAAAATGATGGCCAGAAGCTTCCCCCCCCCCCAAGTCACAATATTTCCCTTGTTTAATACAGGCAACCGTGAATTCCATTGTCATCCTCTCCATGTTTGTGGCACCATGACATGTAGGCACCAATCCATCCACAAACCAGTTATTCAAATTCCCTTGTATGGTACCAGATTTACAGGACACATACGTTAATTTTTGAGAAAAAATTTGCTCTGAAATCTCAGAATGTTTTCAAATTAATATCTCTTAAACTTTTCACTGAACTGTTTTACATTTTTAAAAAGAATTAACACATTGTTAGAGAATATGATAAAAAAAAAAAAAAAATCAACCCAATTAAAAGCCTATGAAGAGTCCACACCTGTATAACCGCTTAGCTGTAAATATAATTAAAAAAAACATCAAAAACCTTTACACTTACAAAAAAAATGTAATTTTAAAATATCTAGTGATGGTAGTGAAATGTGTGTAGGCACCTAAACCATCCTGAAAAAAATATCACTTTCAGTTTCCTGTCAACAGTTCTAAAGAAGTCTTGCACACATTAAAGAAAACCTGAACCCAGAGAAGAACGGGGGCTGCCAAGGTTAGCCTCCTTCTGAAAGCACTAGTAACCTGGCAGGCTGGGCCTCTGCCTTTAAGTACTTTTCTGTGTTAATGATTTGGAACATCCTTGCAGCCAGTGAAATCAGAGTTAAGCCCCATACACACTATCAGTTTTCTTGCAGGTTTTTCTCTTCAGGTTTACCAAAACCATCTAATATGAGGTCAAACCTTAAGAGTTTCAATTCGTATGCAATCAGGCAGGCCCTTGCACTACATGGTTTTGGTAAACCTGAAGAGAAAAACCTGCAAGAAAACTGATAGTGTGTATGGGGCTTCAGAGTCAATTTGAACGCTTTATTTGTATACCGGTCCAAGTTGTTTCTCTAAACCTAGAGAAATAAAAAGGGCTGCCACTGCTGGCCTTCTGAAAGTAACCGTTGCCTCATGTTTTTTTGTGGTAATGACATGGAACATTTATACAGCCAGTGAAATCAAAGTCAGTCCAAACTCTTTATTTGCATACCTGTTCCACATCGGTAACTCAGAAGTACTGCAGCCATTACATCAGTAGAAACGCCAGGCAGCTAGCATTTTCTAAGTGACAGTGTAGTCTTTATATTTCCCTTAGCACAGTTTTACCTTAATGAAGCAGTATCGCCACAACTTAAAAATCCTTCTTAAAGGGACACTAAAGGTTCCCGTTTAAAAAATAAAATAAAATAACAAACATGTTATACTTGCCTCCACTGTGCAGCTCGTTTTGCACACAGTGGCCTGATCCTGGTCTTCTGGGGTCCCTCGGCGGCTGTCTCGGATCCTCCCCACAAGAACTAACCCCCTTAATGGGAGCTCTCTCCCATGGGGGTTAGTTCTTGCAGGCACTCTCCCATGATAAAGCCGGCGGCTATAGCCACAGACTATCACTCGGCCCCGCCCCCCGCGTCACTGGATGTGATTGACAGCAGCGCAAGCCAATGGCTGCGCTGCTATCAATCCATCAAATCTAGCCAATCAACGGCCAGACTGAGTGGAGAAGAGGACGTCGGGGGCAAGCGCAGCATGTGAACGGGCTTAGGTAAGTAAAACAGGGGGGGGCTGGGGGGCCGTCATTGCCAGGTTTTTTTTCACCTCAATGCATAGGATGCATTAAAGGTGAAAAAAAAAACCTTTACAACCCCTTTAAATCCTCAGGGGATTAAGTGCATGCAGCACTTGGTCCCATTCTGGTTGTTACTCTTCCCCAGGCTGAAGTCCAATTTATGGGTATATATAGGGGAGCTAAAACACACCACTAGGTGCCCTCTCTTAGATGAGGTGACTGTTTGGTACCTTCGGGGAGTGCAAGTCACCCTCGCTCTATTACCCTGTTCAAATTGTTTGTTCTTTTTCAGGCGAGCAACTGGTCTAGTAAACGTGAGTTGTGTGAAAGATCTACCAGCTGCTAGCATAATGTACATACACTGCACCAGCAAAAAGATCACAGGGCCCCTTAATACTGATTGATTGATCACTATTGTGACTGAACAATCAGCACAGGCAGGCCTGCATTATCTTTGAGTGCCATGTATGTTTACTAGCAGCCGTCAATCTATCACACAAACCCACCCACTGCTTCTTTCATTCAGAATAGTAAATAGCACTGTGGTACTGTGTGATCTATCTGTCGCTGATTTAAAAAAAAAAAATTCTAGTGTCTTGTTTTATGAATAAAGCCAACTCCTCCCCCTTGCTGTGCTGGATGACAATTCTCATCTCTAGGGTGCATCTGCTGCCAGAGACGAGGCACTATCAGTCAGTGCTCATTAAGTATTGGTTTCCTTGTGAGCAGGGTGTGACAATGGTGGGGATTTATTAAAGATTTTAAAGATGTGGTAAAACTTCTTTAGTCTTAACAGCCTAAGGAATCATGCCCTAATACCCTCTCTTCTAATCACCATCTCTCAATTCACCATTAAAAAGGGGTTGTAAACCCTTGTTTTTCTTTTCTTTTTTTTTAACAAACATACCATACTTACCTTCACTGTGCAGTTCGTTTTGCAGAGTGGCCTCGATAATCATCTTCTGGGGTCCCTCAACGGCGCTCGTGGCTCCTCCCTGCATCAGAGAAGCGCTCTCCCTAGGGATTACCGTGTGGGCGCGCTCCGAGTCCAGCATTTGCTTCCATAGAGGTAGAGTGCATCTCCGGCGTGGGAACGAACGGCTTCAGGTGAGTAAAACTGGGGGGCTGGTCAGTGACAGAAGTTTTTTCACCTTAATGCATAGGATGCATTATGGTGCAAAAACACAAGGGTTTACAACCCCTTTAAAAGGTAGCCATTAGCAATTCAATTTAATTGTACAAAGCTTTTCCTGACTTACCAAAACTACATAAAGTGAGGGCCCTGCTAAATGAGGAATTTTGACCTACCTGTAAATTCTATATCTTGGAGTATAGGATACAGGCAAAGTATTCATAGACCCTGAGGTAAAAGGATCGTACCTTTAGGTGATTTGACAATGGCAAAGCATTCAAGGACATGACCCTGGGTGCCTCCCTTATAACTAAACCCCACTCTAAATCCTCAGTTTTGTAGAAAGTAATGCAGAGTAACCAAGGAATAGAAGGTAGGGTGTCCTATGCGCTGTACCCTACGTCAAGATATAGAATTTACAGGCAGTCAGAATTCCTCCTATCTTAACTGTACAGTACAGGACACAGGCAAAGTATTCATAGACCCTCGGATGTTCCCAAGCAATGAATGAGAAGGGGTGGGCAACAATTAGGCAAACAGAACTGTGCCAACAGGACCAAAATGGGTCAACAAACCCAACTCCAGAGTGCTACTACAAGAATTTTGCCGCAGAAGACTGAACATCCATCTGGAGGAACTTTGAAAAGGTATGAACAGAAAACAAAAGGTGGTGGCCTTACAAAGCTGGGCTACACAGGTCTGTTGCCAGAATGCCCAGGAAACTCCCACCAATCTGTTAGAATGGGTGTGTAAATTTGCTCTTGCGAGTGTAAGCTCCAATGTTTAGGTTTCTTAACCATCGAGTAATGGTGGACTTGGAAGTAGGGTGTCCCTAGCAAGGTGCTGAGGACAGAACAATTGGGGATCTTCCTGATCAAAGTTGTTGCTTTGAATTAGACTCTCATGGCTCTGACTACATTCAGGCATTGCAGAGAAAATTTCCTTTGGATGCTTTGGAGCAGGACAAAAATTATGGAAGGAAGGACAATATCTTAATTGAGGTGGATGACTGATACCACCTTAGGAAGAATGCATGGTTTTGGGCAAGCGACTACCTCGTCATTGCGAAGAATGAGGAACAGCTTTGTACAAGACAGCCACTAACCAAGATACTTTGAACAGGCATACCAGTGACCAAAAACTACTTTTGCAAGAGAGGTCACATAAGGGAATATCCCTGATGGTTCTCTCTGCCTTGCAGAAACCATCCAAGTTGAGATTCCAAGAAAGCACAGGGTGTCAGCCTCATTTAGGCATAAAAACAATATTCACAACACACATGTTCCTGGGAGTGGCTGAAGAGTAAGTGGGTGCTGTAGCGACGACCATCAGAAAACCAGAACTCAGAGCAAGGAATAGGTCACTAGCACACCAGAGAACTTCATAAAAATGTCCAACATTTTACTGAATGATCACAGCCAAGAATAGTGACATTTGGAAGCTACGCAGGACCCCTTCATCAGGATTTGAAATGTCGCCATCCATTACTGTGATGTGATCAATCAATAAACTGTTGGACCGTTTTATGGAGCTCTCTGGTGAGCTGTTGACATATTCCTTGCTCTGCCTCATGGCGCATTTCGGCCGCTAGCGGTTTTACCCCCGCTTGCGGCCAAGAAAAGGTTAAGGAATTTTGACATAGACATTGTTGCATGCCTAAAATAGAACTAGAATCGGATGCAGATAGCAGTGTTAAAATCAGCTCCTGTTGTGGTGCAAGGGAAGAATTGTCATTCTGAAGTACTGTGCAAGTTTTTTGCAAAACAAATGTTCACCTGAGGTTTAGCTGTGACTACCTTTCACCGGGTTTCAGCCAAAGCTACAGGTGAGGATATTCCCCTGTGGGAACCTCATGGTTAAAGGAGTACCTTAGAAGTTATAAGTGATTGAATTGTATCACCAATTTTGAAAAGTTTACAGTGAAAATTGAGTACATTATGAACATAACCCTGGTTTTTACAGTGGGCTTTGCTTGTCATGGTGGGCATACACCTAAAGGGGTCTTCAGGGTCTGGTTTCCTTTAGGAATGGACCATGGCCTTAGACCTGTATATCACCCTGTAGCTGACTTCATGTGTTGTACTGCCAAGGTGAGCACAAATGCAGAACCCAGTTTCTGAAGCATCACGACAGGCAGCCCCACGGCATGGGATCCGGGCATGGCTCCAAAGATCAATCCACATGCACTGCTTCCATCTTTGGTATTAAAAGACAGTGAAGGATGGCAATTGATTTCATTATTTTGTTTTATTATCAAAGAAAAACTGGGCAAAAATATTTATACTGCTTACCATTACCTACAATCAAAAAAAAAAATGCTTACCGTAATACATTTTCCTACTTCTGACGACTGTAGTGATACTACATGTGTCATTAGTTCTTCATATGTATAGTAGGGTAAAAAAAAACAAAAAACACATACCACCTTTTTTTCCTACCTAAAACACACTGACCCTTAAACCAGCCATAGACAGATCGAAATCCAGCCGGTTTAACAGGAATGGGCCAAACTTCAAATGATTTATGGACAAATTGAGTGTACTGAAGTCGATCTATCGATCGACTTCAGTACACCCAGCCCGAGTTGGGTTTTTTTGTACGATTCCTGCCACCTGCTATTGCCAGCAGCAGAGCAGCAACCCGTGGTTGAAGGCAAGAATACTGCATAATGTATGGCCAGCTTTATACTGACACAAACGCTGACTCACTAAACTGGATCAAGCCCTGACCTACTTAATCTTTATTTTTTCAACAGACTTTAAAAGAGAAACAACACTGGTGGGGGGTCACTGATCACTGTGATTGGCTAATAAGAGTAATTGCATAATCGGGAGCCAGTTCTCAACAACAAGTCCTGGATCTGTCAGTAACAGTTCGGTCTCAGTGCTGGGAGCCCGGTTCCAGCACAGAAACAGGAGTGCGTGTAGCAACATTCTTGATGCCACATATAAGTGTTATATGGCCTTAAATGGGTTAATATAGATGTGCAATTATACAATATTAATTGGTTTCCCAATTTGTGCACTTGTGTTATAAAGCACTGCGCAAACTGTTGGCGCTATATAAATTCTGTATAATATTTTTATGGCTTTCTTTTAGCACTAAATATTTTTATATGTGTATAAATAATGGTGATTTTATCTTTCCAAACCCCATTGCACTGACATTTCTTATTTATTTCTCCAGACTATTTTTGGAAGACTACAAATGAAGGTGTACAGATGTAGAATTATACACAGTATAAGAATCAAATACTGTAAACAAAGACCAGATTGAAAAGGGCCGCAAAGGGAAAAGTTTGTTTTCTATTGAGTTGTAGTATATTAAAGTATTTATTTAAAATCACAGAAAAAGTATTTTATAAGCTAAGCATTTGCCAGTTATCAGGCAGGTATGCTGTCACTGTAGAGGTATCAATGTTTATATTTCCTCCATGGAAACAGCCATAGAGCATTAATAATGTGGCTCAACTGCTGAAGCACAAACTAATACTAAAGTTGATTAGGCTATTTAAAAAAAATGAGGATAAAGTCTATAGATGTGACATTTCTATACAAACAGTAAAAAATATGACAAAAGCACAATCGATCAGTGTCTTGCCGACTCCTCTGGTACCTGGGATACCTGAAAACAAATACAGATACTATCTCAACACTAAAAGAACAGTTAAAGGGTTCTACTTTTACCTAAGTTAAGAATTATTTCCTGTAAACTTAGCTAGAGCTACTTATAATACATGCAAAAGTGATCTTGCGCTAAAGAAAAATATCACTAAAAATAACACCCTAATATAGGATAATGGCAAAAGTTCAATTCATGAGTGAATAATAAGAAAAAGAACATATGCCAAGCAAAACCATAGATACAAATGTTCCCTCTATGCAAGATGGGTGAATGGGCATATGCGTTAAGGTGGGGAGATGGATAGTCCTAGAAAATTGACTCGCTGTTTAACCAGTTGATAGCCGGGCCATATACAAATGACGGCCTCAAGGTGGATCTAGAAATCCGGGAGGCTATCATTATACGGCCTCGGCTATTCCGGCCACTGGGGGGGGGCGCGCGAGCGCGCCCGGCGCATCACTGAGAAGCCGATGCGCGTGCCTGGCGGCCGCAATGTCCTTTTTATAGCCCTGGTCGCTGTAAAAATGACAATGGTCCCAAAATGGTGTCAAAAGTGTCCGATGTGTCCGCCATAATGTCGCAGTCACAATAAAAAATCGCTGATCGCCGCCATTACTAGTAAAAAAAATAATAATAAAAATGCAATAAAACTATGCCCTATTTTGTAGACGCCAAAACTTTTGCGCAAACCAAACGCTTATTGCGATTTTTTTTTTACCAAAAATATGTAGAAAAATACGTATCGGACTAAACTGAGGAAAAAAATATATAAAAAAAAAAAAATTGGGATATTATAGCAAAAAATAAAAAAGTGTTTTTTTTCAAAATCGTCGCTCTTTTTTTGTTTATAGCGCAAAAAATAAAAACCGCAGAGGTGATCAAATACCACCAAAAGAAAGCTCTATTTGTGGGGAAAAAAGGACATCAAATTTTGTTTGGGAGCCACATCACACGACCGCGCAATTGTCATTCAAATCGTGACAGCGCTGAAAGCTGAAATTTGGCCTGGGCAGGAAGGGGGTTTAAGTGCCCAGTAAGCAAGTAGTTAAAGATAGTCCTATGGCAGTAATGGCGAACCTTGGCACCCCAGATGTTTTGGAACTACATTTCCCATGATGCTCAACTACACTGCACAGTGCATGAGCATCATGGGAAATGTAGTTCCAAAACATCTGGGGTGCCAAGGTTCAACATCACTGTCCTATGGGATAGATGGCTGTCTGCATAGATGAGCCAATTCCCTTGGGGGTCTTCCAAAGTGGGGACAGTGAATAAAATGAGTTGTCCACAAACTGGTCTCCCAGAACTCTCACCTCTATATAAGTAGCAATTCACATTGCTACTTATACAGTAATGCGCGAGGCTGACACAGACCGGAAGTGATGTAAGAAACCGCTTACAACGCCGCGATTTCACTGCTTGCTTATTTTATGGTTTCTCCATGTATGAGCCCACCCATATAGTGTTTAATAAAGTTACCCATTATATTTTAACATACTACACTATTGGAGGCCGCCTCTTCCTCCCCATTTTTATGCTCCTACTCTGGAGCTCAAATCAGCGTTCGTTTCTGATCGCAATGACGAGTAAATTTGAAGGAGCGGCTTCGGAAAAAAAATTGTGTATATGGTTGTTTGTTAAAGTCCATTTATTCTAAAATCAAATGTTAAAAGCAAATGAAATCTTTTGAACAAACTAATGTTCTGAGAATTTTCATAAAAATTTTCTTTTTTAAATTCTATCCATCTATGGCCATCTTATGCAGGCCATAGACGAGTCGAAAAACGAAATAGGCTCATACGATTGTGCCATTAATTTTTTTTTTAAGAAGATTGAAACAAACACAACATGTTGGATCAGGCACTTTCGATTGCGGCATGAAAAGCACATGTTGCAGCTGGCACATTAATGATGCAAAAAACAAACGATCTACATTAATTTTGTTTGTTTTTCAACTCGTCTGCAGTCTGCTTTAAGAAGAGGTTTCCACTTGTGTTGGACATGTATCCTCTGACTGTCCGCTGTGTCTACAAGAGCGAAGGTGAACACGGATATCACAAAAAGTGGCAGGTGTTTTATCCGTTTTGCAGCCCTTTCAAAGCAAAAAGAAAAGACTTTAGTTATTATTGAAGCTATATTTATTATTTTACAGCTAAAATTAAGAGCTGGTATAAATGTTATGTGAATTTTGATAGCACTTGTTGTCATCTGCCTGCTATGATATTCCACAGGAAACCAGTATGGTCAAGTCACACAGATAAGGCCTAGAAATGTCTGGCACAGCCCTGCCGAGGGTAGAAAAGCAGCTTTACTAAAATGGAACCAGAGAATCCAATCCAAACCAAAATCATAATCAGTTTTGGGTGGATATAACCTTTAAAAAGGGAAACTACATAAAGATGACGATATTCACAAGTAAATTGTCCATATTTCATTTAACCAATGAGCTTAGCTCAGAGATAGTTTATTAAAGTGTATCTAAGATCGAAACCTAAAATGATGTGGTAATTTCCATATATATTGAATGTCAATTATATATAGCCTATTCCTATTCATCTGAATGATCCTGAAGAAGTTTGTAAAAACTTACTTGAAGATTCCCACACATTTACTTATTCAATATGCCTTGTGAATAGGCACTGCTGTGTCACATATTTCACAGAGCCTAACTTGTAAAATATGCTGAAGGCAGAAGTTTCAGAAGGCGGAGTCAGTACAGGAATAACAGCTTGCCGTAAGCAATGCACTATAGAGAATGTAGTCCTTAGAAATGAAAAGTACAGTGCCTTGCAAAAGTATTCACACCGATTGAAATTTTCCACATTTTGTCATGTTACAACCAAAAACTTTAATGTATTTTATTGAGAT
Organism: Rana muscosa; assembly: GCA_029206835.1. NCBI lineage: Eukaryota > Metazoa > Chordata > Amphibia > Anura > Ranidae > Rana > Rana muscosa. Next base: position 847,701,502 of record CM055121.1, read on the forward strand.
TGTATGTGATAGACCAAAACACAAAGTGACATAATTGTGAAGTGGAAGGAAAATGATAAATGGTTTTTATTTATTTTTTACAAGTACTAAAAAATGTGGTGTGCATTTGTAGTCAGCCCCCTTTACTCTGATACCAACTAAAATCTAGTGGAACCAATTGCCTTCAGAAGTCACCTAATTAGTAAATGGAGTCCACCTGTGTGTAATTTAATCTCAGTATAAATACAGCTGTTCTGTGAAGCCCTCAGGAGGTTTGTTCGAGAACCTTAGCGAACAAATTGCATCATGAATGCCAAGAAACACACCAGACAGGTCAGGGATAAAGTTGTGGAGAAGTTTAAAGCAGTTTTAGATTATAAAAAAAATATCCCAATCTTTGAACATCTCACAGAGCACTGTTTAATCCATCATCTGAAAATGGAAAGAGTATGGCACAACTACAAACCTACCAATACATAGCTGTTCACCTAAATGGACAGGCTGGGCAAGGAGAGCATTAATCAGAGCAGCAGCCAAGAGGCCCATGGTAACTCTGGAGGAGCTGCAGAGAGAATCTGTCCACAGGACAACTATTAGTCGTGCACTCCACAAATCTGGCCTTTATAGAAGAGTGGCAAATACAAAGGCATTGTTGAAAAAAAAAAGTAATGAGAAGTCCCATTTGCAGTTTGCGAGAAGCCATGTGGGGGACACAGCAATCATGTGGAAGCAGGTGCTCTGGTCAGATAAGACCAACATTGAATTTTTTGGCCTAAAAGCAAAACGCTATATCTGGCGGAAAACTAAAGCTGCACATCACCCTGAAAACACCATCCCCACTGTGAAACATGGTGGTGGCAGCATCATATTGTGGGATGCTTTTCTTCAGCAGGGACAGGGAAGCTGGTCAGAGTTGATGGGAAGATGGATGAAGCCAAATACAGGACAATCTTCTAAGAAAACCTGTTAGGGTCTGCAAAAGACTTGAGACTGGGGCGGAGGTTCACCTTCCAGCAGGACAACGACCCTAAACATACAGCCAGATCTACAATGGAATGGTTTAGATCAGGGGTAGTGAATTAATATCAGGTGTCTCCATCAGAGGTTTCTTCATCAGAAGGCCCCCTTAGGCCCCTTTCACACTGAGGCGTTGAAAAAACGCAAAAAAATAATGAAATTTTTTACCGCGATCGCGGTAAAAATAGCGCTAACGCCTATGCGGTTTTACCGCGATTTTACCGCGTTCGCGCTAAAATTAGCGCGGACGCGGTAAAAACGCATAGGCGTTAGCGCTATTTTTTAACATAACGCTTATGCCTATGCGTTTTTACCACGAATCCCATTCATTTCAATGGGGATAGGCGTTTTTACAGCGCTATTTTATGCGCCCTAAAGTTGCTCTAAAAAAGCTGTTTGCAGGATTTTTTTCAACGCCCAGCCAGCAAAACGCCTCAATGTGAAAGCCCTCAGAGATTTCACATTGAGAATGCTGGGGCAGGATTATTTCAGGCGTTATTACAGCGCTATTTTTACCGCAAAAACGCGGTAAAAACGCCTCAGTGTGAAAGGGGCCTTACATCTGGTGTCTCCCATTAGTGTGCCCCCTTACATTATTTGTCCCCATCAGAGTCCTCCCTTACATTATGTACCATTATCAGAGTGCCCCTTTACACCAGGTGTCTCCATCACACCAGTTGTGCCCATCAGAGTGCTCCTTTACATTAGGTGTGCTCATCAGAGTGCCCCTTTACATCAGGCGTCCCCATCAGAGTGCCCCTTTACATCAGGCGTCCCCATCAGGGTGCCCCTTAACATAATGTGCCCATCACTCTGCCCCCACTAACATATGTGCCCATCAGCATTCCCCTTTAACATAAAATAAGGGGCACTCTGATGGGCGCATTTTATGTTAAGGGGCACTCTGATGGGCGCATTTTATGTTAAGGGGCACTCTGATGGGCGCATTTTATGTTAAGGGGCACTCTGATGGGCGCATTTTATGTTAAGGGGCACTCTGATGGGCGCATTTTATGTTATGGGGCACTCTGATGGGCGCATTTTATGTTATGGGGCACTCTGATGGGCGCATTTTATGTTATGGGGCACTCTGATGGGCGCATTTTATGTTATTGGGCACATTTTATGTTAAGGGGTACTCTGATGGACATATTTAATGTTAAGGGACACTCTGGAGAGTACATTTTATGTTAAAGGGCACGCTGATGGGCACAACAAAATATGCCCATCAGCGTGCCCCTAAACATTAAATATGCCCACCAGTGTGACCCTTAACATAAAATGTGCCCATCAGAGTGCCCCTTAATATTAAATATGCCCATAAGTGTGCCCCTCAACATAAAATATGCCCATCAGAATGCCCCTTATTTTATGTTAAGGGGCTAGCTGATGGGCACATCATCTTATGCTAAGAGGCACAATGATGGGCATATTTAATATTAAGGGGCACTCTGATGAGCACATTTTGTTGTGCCCATCAGAGTGTACCTTACATTAAATGTGCCCATCAGAGTGCCCATGTAAACACCCCACATACATTGTGGCAGGCAGGGATCAGGAATTAACAAACTGCAGGGGATGAGAGCTGCACTGAGTCTTGCTGAAGGAGCGCTCATAGCACATCATACCTCGTCGCTCCCGGCTCTCACTCGGCGATGACCCCTGTGGTAACAAACAGCAGGGGGTGGGGGCGTGCATGTGACGTCATGGCTTACCTCGCAGCTCTGGCTGGGAGCTACGAGATAGTAAGCATTGGGAGGGGGGCGGGGCGCACACGCGATGTCATTGGTTGCAGGGTGCCTGCGGTCCCAGCAACCAATGACTGCTGAACGGAGCCGTGGGGATGTGGCGCTATACACTGGCGTCCTGACGGTCCAGGCACGAGCGTCGCTTGGTCCGTGTTCGGACCGTGGGCCGCCATTCAGTGACGGCTGGTTTAGATCAAAGCATATTCATTTGGTAGAATGGTCCAATCAAAGTCCAGACCTAAATCCAATTGAGAATCTGTGGCAAGACTTGAAAATTGCTGTTCACAGACGCTCTCCATCCAATCTGACAGAGCTTGAGCTATTTTACAAAGAAGAATGAACAAAAATGTCACTCTAGAGGTGCAAAGCTGGTAAAGACATCCCCAAAAAGACTTGCAGCTGTAATTGCAGTGAAAGGCGGTTCTACAAAGTATTGAGTCAGGGGGCTGAATACAAATGCACGCCACTCTTTTCACATATGTGTATAAAATTTGGATTTATCCTTTTCCTCCCACTTCACAATGATGTGCCACTTTGTGTTGGTCTATCACATAAAATCCCAATAAAATACATTTACGTTTTTGGTTGTAACATGACAAAATGTGGAAAATTACAAGTGGTGTGAATATTTTTGCAAAGCACTGTAAACAGCAGAGGAGAAGTTGTAAAGCATGCAGGGAAGCCAGGAAGTTGTGGAAGGAGACAGCCAGCAGACAGACTGTGTTTACAACATAAAAGGAGATTTTTGAAATAAGAATATATTCGATTGTTAAAAGAACAGTTTTTTATATTGCTATTTCAATACTGATGTTAAAAAATGAATGTGCATGCTGTGACCATAGATCTGCTTTAAATTTCTAATGTCTGCAGCCAGGTGGGAGTGATTTTTTAAATACAATGGAAGTGTAAATATGTACGATATGTTAACAAATGTGTAGAATATGGATTAATATTATGATACTATACTTCTTGATAAATAAGATACCCCCTATACGTCTGGAAAAAAAATTAAAAAAACGCTTCAAGAAAAACACCATCCAGTTACTGTTTAATCATCAGCATTATTCTGGAGGGAAGCAGCTCTGCTCTCCTTTGAATATAAATAGCTGGACAGAGTAGTGGATGAGGTTATTAATATATGGCAGTATATTTCATCTGAATCATGTATCATACAGTGGGAGCACAGTTTTATTGTTGTTCAAGTGACACCAATCCTGGAGTGGGGATTTAAATAAAAGTAAATCCCTCTAAAATACATATTTATTGTAGACCAAAGCACCTCAGGAAAAACAAATCTAAATTCAACATACCAGCTACAGGTATAAAGAACCACAGTAGAAATAGAACTCCTAAGATGTAAAGTCGCACTACTCTTTTGCTTACAACACAGCAGTGGAAGTCAAGAAATGATCTTAACACTGTTACTTTCTTTATTAATCAGCCGCTCGTGTCAATCGTTTGCTGGCACTAACAGTTACTCATCTCATTAGTCCTTGCCCAATACGAGAATTCAAACACATAACATCCACATCAGCACATTTATGTGGTTGTGGGAGCAACTGTTTTTTATTGCTGCCTGCATGATTGTCAAAATTTAACAGGAGTGGCAATTACCCATTTGTGTGCACAGAAAATATATCCAAGATCAGCCAGAATTAGCCAGAATTCCAACATAACACATTTCATGTTTGCAAGTTTAGTTTAACTGCTTCCCGACCACCCGCCGCAGGTGGCAGGATAACGCGAATCGTCGTCATTGTATGTCGGCTCGTTTAAGTGATATAGCGGGAGCACGCCCACGGGTCCAGCGGACTCTATGTCCGGGGATCTGCCTATGTAAACAAGGCGGATCCCTGTTCTGACAGGGGACATGTCAGAGATCTTCTGTTCCCAGTGATCAGAAACCACAATCTCTGTCATGTCCCTGGCAGCCCATCCCCATCCCCCCTACAGTTAGAACACGCTGAGGGAACAGAGTTAACTCCTTGACTGCCCCCTAGTTTTAACCCCTTCCCTGCCAGTGTCATTTATTCATTTATAAGTGCATTTTTACAGTACTGATCAATGTAATATTGTCACTGGTCCCCAAAAAGTGTAATTTGGGGTCAGATTTGTCCGTCGTAATGTCGCAGCCCTGCTAAAAAAAATCACTGATCGCCGCTATTACCAGTAAAAACAACCAAAATAAATAAAAGTCCCTAAATCTATCCCATAGTTTGTAGACGTGATAACTTTTTGTGCAAGCCAATCAATATACGCCCATTGCGATTTTTTTTTTAACCAAAAAATATGTACAAGAGTATATATCGGCCTAAACTAAAGAATACACACACACAATTTTTTTTTTTATAGCAGAAGGTAAAAAAAAAAGTTTTCATAATTGTTTATGGCACAAAAAATAAAAACCGCAGAGGTGATCAAATACCACCAAAAGAAAGCTCTATTTGTGGACAATTTTGTTTGGGTACAGCGTCACACGACCGCGCAATTGTCAGGCTGCTTTGACACTGGGGGCGGGCGTTGACGGTAAAATTACGCTAGTTTTAGCGGCGCTTTACCGTCGCTATTTGGCCACTAGCGTGGTACATTTAACACTCTTATTCGGTCGCTAGCTTTGCAGGCGCTTCGGCAGCGGTGCCTATTCATTTCAATGGGCAGGAGTGGTGAAGAAGCGCTGTATACACCGCTCCACTGCCCGAAAGATGCTGCTTGCAGGACTTTTTCTAACAATTGCAAGCGCAATGCTCCAGTGTGAAAGCAATCAGGCTTTTGCACTGGGGGTGCAGGGGAGGCATTTTTCAGGCGCTTTGCTGGCGCTATTTTTAGCCCAAAAGTGCCTGCAAAAAGCGCCCCAGTGTGAAAGGGGTCTTAAAGCGACGCAGTGCCGTATTGCAAAAAATGGCCTGGTCAGGAAGTGGGTAAATCCTTCTGGTCCTTAAGTGGTTAAACAGCAACCCATATGGTCCAAATGTAAAGTTATGCATTCAACTATGTGTGCATAAACAATAGAAAGCAACAAAAAGACCCATCAGAACTTCACAAAGACAACATAAGCAGGACTGGAAAATAATACTAAAACTGCTGCAAAGCATACAGATATTTATCTGTTGAGGTTTTGTCAATTTAACCTGTAGCTACGTATAGGCTACTTAGTATGTTTATGCATGTTCACATGAAAGCTGGAGTGTCATAGACTTTCCAGAGTAGGTGTAATGGTATATAAAAAGTGAACTGCTCACTGCTAACACAACAGAGAGAAGCCACATCCTTTAGAGAATACCTACAAAGCAAAATGATATAAATGTACGTAAAAGTGCACATGTAGGGTAAGAAGAATGGTACCTTGACAAAAAAGCAATTGCCATAAAAAAGATATATATAATATCTACTGACAGGTAACAATCTGGAGCTCTCTTGCACTCTGTCATTTGTTAACTGTAGGGAGAAGAGAACCGCCTTCAGCTCAAGAATACTTATTCATAGTTACACTACCTGAAGCTACCTTCGGATGTAAGTTTAGAAGCCAAAGTTGTTCTAGAGCAGGGGGCGGCAACCCCATGATCGCGGTCTACCTGTTGACCATGGGCAGGGTCCTGAGCCACCGACCCCTGCCTTCCAAGTGGCGGTCCTTCTCTCTCCACCCAGCCCCCTCCTCCGTGCCTTCTATGTTCTAGTCTCTCTCTGCCCCCTTCCCCCAGCCTCCTCCGCCGCTGTAATCAGTGAACAGTGGAGAGTGGGAGGCAGCACAGCTTAGGACGGAGGGTGGGAGGAGCTGGCCAAAATAACTTTTTATTTTAAGCAGCAGGTGATTGGTTGCTAGGACACAGGGCGGTCTCCTAAGCAACCAATCACCAGCTTGCTATGATGAAAGCCACTCTGCCAGCTCCCACCCTCTGTCCAGAACTGTGCTGCGTCCTGGTCTCGGTTGTGTACACAGGTTGGACACTTCTATGGGTGGGAAGGTGGGCCAGAGGTTACTGCTATAGGGAAAAGGGTGTGTGTGTGTGTGTGTGTGTGTGTGGGGGAGGGGGGCTGATGTGAAGGGCCAGAGGACACTTATGGGCAGGGTCACCCCCATAGCAGTGTCCTCTGCCACCCTTCACATCACCCCCCCCCCTGAACCCTGCATTCTGAGCGCAACACACTCCTGGTCCCTGCATTCTGAGCAGAGCAGAAGGCACTCCTGGTCCCTGCATTCTGAGCAGAGCAGAAGGCACTCCTGGTCCCTGCATTCTGAGCAGAGCAGAAGGCACTCCTGGTCCCTGCATTCTGAGCGCAACGCACTCCTGGTCCCTGCATTCTGAGCGCAACGCACTCCTGGTCCCTGCATTCTGAGCGCAACGCACTCCTGGTCCCTGCATTCTGAGCGCAACGCACTCCTGGTCCCTGCATTCTGAGCGCAACGCACTCCTGGTCCCTGCATTCTGAGCGCAACGCACTCCTGGTCCCTGCATTCTGAGCGCAACGCACTCCTGGTCCCTGCATTCTGAGCGCAACGCACTCCTGGTCCCTGCATTCTGAGCGCAACGCACTCCTGGTCCCTGCATTCTGAGCGCAACGCACTCCTGGTCCCTGCATTCTGAGCGCAACGCACTCCAGGTCCCTGCATTCTGAGCGCAACGCACTCCTGGTCCCTGCATTCTGAGCGCAACGCACTCCTGGTCCCTGCATTCTGAGCGCAACGCACTCCTGGTCCCTGCATTCTGAGCGCAACGCACTCCTGGTCCCTGCATTCTGAGCGCAACGCACTCCTGGTCCCTGCATTCTGAGCGCAACGCACTCCTGGTCCCTGCATTCTGAGCGCAACGCACTCCAGATCCCTGCATCCTGAGAGCAACACACCCCTGAACTGTGCATTCTGAGCGTAATGCACTCTTTTACCCTGCATTCTGAGCGCAGTACACGCCTGATCCCTGCATTCTGAGCGTAATGCACTGGTGAACCCGGCATTCTCTGCATATTGCACTCTCCTGTAATACTAATTTTATTTTTGTTCTGGAGTAAAAAATATTTTATCAAGAAAAAAAAAAAGGTTAGTCTCACCATCTTTTTTTTTTGTGGGGGGGGGGGGGGTGCTTTAAAATTCCCTGCCTATAGGCACTGCTTTTTGAACATGGTGCAGTAATTGCACATGGAATGTGCCTTTCTGGGGCACTGCGTTCTGGTGTGAAGTGTCCCTAACAGGACACTGTGCCCGGTGATTTTTGACTTTATCAGTGTTGTTCAAGTAGATCTTCATCTCTCAAAGGTTGCCTACCCCTGTTCTAGTTAACCCCAGGAGAAAAATAACCTGGGTGCACTATCATGCAAATCTTGCAATCAACTTTACTTCAGCGAGCCAAACATTACAACTTTGTAGTTTATATTGGAAAATGTTGCAAATAATATTTTTCATAAATTTAGGCCAAAATGTATTCTGCTACATCTCTTTGGTAAAAAGTCTGTGTGGAAGTTAGAGAGTCTACAAACAATGGTATGTATATTTGAAAATTTACCAGTCCTGATGTATTGACTGCCTATCTTATTTCCTGATGCCCTAAAATGCCAGTACAGTATAAATAACCCCCAAATTACCCCTTTTTAGAAAGAAGACAGTAGTGAGGTTTTTTTTAAGTTATAATTTTTTTGTCACAATTTTTTGCAAAATAAATGAAATAACTTGTTAAAATAACTGTGGGAAAATGCATCTCCCACACACAGCATAGCCATACTTAAAATTACACCCAAAAAAAGTCCCACACTACTTCTCTCCCCATGTACTGGTATCATTATGTGTATTTCTGAGGGACCCTTCCCACCTGGGTTGTCATCTACGCGGTCCAATCAGGAGGGTCTCCAAACTTCGATATCTGTTACATTTTTGATGTTGCTACCTATCCAAATATGGTTTTACCAATTTGCATCCAAATATGGTTTTACCAATTTGCTGTTTTAAGCGATGTTGCTCTTAACTACAGTGAAGGAAAAAAATATTTGATCCCCTGCTGATTTTGTACGTTTGCCCACTGACAAAAATGATCAGTCTATAATTTTAATGCTAGGTTTATTTTAACAGTGAGAGACAGAATAACAAAAAAATCCAGAAAAACGCATTTCAAAAAAGTTATAAATGGATTTGCATCTTAATGAGTGAAATAATTATTTGACCCCTTCGCAAAACAGGACTTCGTACTTGGTGGCAAAACCTTTGTTGGCAATCACAGAGGTCAGACGTTTCTTGTAGTTGGCCACAGGGTTTGCACACATCTCAGGAGGGATTTTGTCCCACTCCTCTTTGCAGATCCTCTCCAAGTCATTAAGGTTTCGAGGCTGACGTTTGGTAACTCGAACCTTCAGCTCCCTCCACATATTTTCTATGGGATTAAGGTCTGGAGACTGGCTAGGCAACTCCAGGACCTTCATGTGCTTCTTTAGCCACTCATTTGTTGCCTTGGCCATGTGTTTTGGGTCATTGCCATGCTGGAATACCCATCCACCACCCATTTTCAATGCCCTGGCTGAGGGAAGTAGGTTCTCACCCAAGATTTGACGGTACATGGCCCCGTCCACTGTCCCTTTGATGCAGTGAAGTTGTCCTGCCCCCTTAGCAGAAAAACACCTCCAAAGCATAATGCTTCCACCTCCATGTTTGACGGTGGGGATGGTGTTCTTGGGGTCATAGGCAGCATTCCTCCACCTCCAAACACGACGAGTTGAGTTGATGCCAAAGAGCTTAATTTTGGTCTGATCTGACCAAAACACTTTCACCCAGTTGTCCTCTGAATCATTCAAATGTTCATTAGCAAACTTCAGACGAGCCTGAACATGTGCTTTCTTGAGCAGGGGGACCTTGCGAGCACTGCAGGATTTCAGTCCTTCACAACGTAGTGTGTTAATATTGTTTTCTTGGTGACTATGGTCCCAGCTGCCTTGAGATCATTGACAAGATTCTCCCATGTAGTTCTGGGCTGATAACACACCGTTCTCATGATCATTGAAACTCCACAAGGTGAGATCTTGCATGGAGCCCCAGACCGAGGGAGCTTGACAGTTAATTTACATTTCTTCCATTTGCAAATAATCGCACCAACTGTTGTCCACCTCTCACCAAGCTGCTTGGCAATGGTCATTTAGACCATTCCAGCCTTGTGTAGGTCTACAATATTGTCCCTGACATCCTTGGACAGCTCTTTGGTCTTGGCCATGGTGGAGAGATTGGAATCTAATTGATTGCTTCTGTGGACAGGTGTCTTTTATACAGGTAACAAGCTGAGATTAGGAGCACTTCCTTTAAGGGAGTGCTCCTAATCTCAGCTTGTTACTTTTATAGAAGACACCTGTGAGCCAGAAATCTTGCTGATTGATAGGGGATCAAATAATTATTTCACTCATTAAAATGCAAATCAATTTATAACTTTTTGAAATACAATTTTCTGGATATTTTTGTTGTTATTCTGTCTCTCACTGTTAAAATAAACCTACCATTAAAAAATTATAGACTGATTATTTGTCAGTGGGCAAATGTACAAAAATCAGCAGGGGATCAAATACTTTTTTCCCTCACTGTAGATGTACCTGTACACGGGCTGAACATATACTACTGGGTTGTATGTTCTGCAAAGCTGCCTTTTTATTGTATCTATTGCATACCATTAAAGAAAGCATTAAAAAATTAATAAAATTACACCCCAAAACACATTCTGCTACTCCCCCGAGATTGGGGGAGGACAAAAAATTTGAAAAATGTGGAACGAAAATTAAAGTTATTTCTTTTTACACAAAGTTGCCAATTTAATAAGATATTTCACACACACACACACACACACACACACACAGCATGGGTATACTTAGAATCACAACTCAAAACACATTCTGAGTGTGGAGATGCCACATGTAGGAGACTTTTATTAATGTTTTGACTGATATACCAGACATTGTATCTTTTATGTATCAAACAAATCAACCAATTCTATCAAAACCAATGCCCTGTAATGATTGATCTATACAAGTGGTCAGGGAATATAGCTTAGTGTAGCATCACTTATAGCAATTCCAGTTCCTATAAGCCAAGCAAGCCTAGCCTACTGGTAATTGCCTGCACCCAGGAATGCCATGTTCACTGGCTAGAAGTACAGGAGGCTAAAGAATAAAAGAACAAAAGAACAAAAGAACTCCTGTGGTTCCAGGAGTGCAGTTGTCCGCAGGGGATGGCTGTGACTTGTGTCCCTCCAATACATTTAGACCTGCAGATCGGTCAGTTCAGGCACAGGCAGAGACATGGTCAAACAGGCCAGGGTTAGTACAGGTGGCAGGCAGAGGCAACACTGCACTGCTGTGGCAGCAATCAGGAACACTTCTGCTGACTTACGCTGGTCTGGTGACACTGGGCCTGGTGTGGCAACAATCAGACATGATTGCTGGCTTTCACTGGTGTGTAGACACAGACTAGTGTGGCAGTGATAAGGAACACAGTTGCTGGCATACACTGGTCTGGTGACACTGGTCAGGAAAACGATTGCTTGCTACACTGGTCTGGCAACACTGTGGCTGGTGTAGTGGTGGTCTGAGAACTGTGACTTGCTGCACTATTAGGGCTCATTAACACAAGAGGTTGGGGGCCATAAAACCTTGCAATCACTTATAGGGACATTGTGACTGGTGGGGCGGTGATCAGGGACAATATGAGTGGGTGGCAATGATTAGGGACACTGACTGATGACAGTACGTAATAAAAAGTTTTTTTTCATACTGTCACCACAGTTGTGCAGTGTCGCCATAGAGAGTTGAGTTGAGAGGTATCTTAATATAGCGCGGTCTTACCCCGAAACGCATAGCAGAGTTAGAGGTTAGAGAGGGAGAGGTAATTAGGATGTGGTTGCTTATTACGGTGATGATTACTGTAAAACCAATCATTTTAACTGTTATGAGTAGCTTCCATTCAGGATTCATTGTTTACCATTGTGACTGGCCACAGCTATTACATGGTACTGGTCAGCTGTGATTGGCCCTGTACCAGGTGATCAATCGCAGAGATCACAATAGTAAAAAATGCTATCATGAATGGATGCCATTCATTACAGTTATTTATTAGTGGACATGTGATTGCTCACAGAGATCACATGGTACCTGGTACCCAGAACTTTGATCTACTGTGCCACAGATCACGCCGTTGTGTGTACGGGTATGTCCTCCCAGAACAGAGCACCTGCCTGATGTTTATTATACATTGGCTAGGTGGGAAGCAGGTAATGGAATGGGTAGTGTAACAGTTTTACCATAAGTACAAATACTTAAACAACCCAGTTTGCATGCGGTCTAAAGCATTCATTATTCTATGTGCACTTTATGAATACTACAGTTACCACAAACTGCTTTGAAAGCAGCAACAGGAAGAAAAAAAAGAAATATGAATCAAATAACTTTCATTGTATGTGAAAAATTGGAAATTTCTCGGCACCTTTTATTAAGTGTGTATTTCGTTAGAAAACAAGGATCACATTTATTTTAAAAATACATTCATTAAAATAGATTTGCTCAAAGATTGCAAGAACAGTTTTGTTGTACTCATAAATTTTAAAAACTGTATGCAAACGCAAAGCGTAGGAATACTGTTGAATATAAAAGCCGTGGCTCATGGACTGACCCTTCCAATGATTCAAAAGCATAGCTACCCTTAAGACAGTTCACAGTCAATGCATACCATTATATACATCCATGCCTAAAACAAGACTTTAAAAACGAGCCTATGTTTAACTTTACAAAGTTGCATCATTAAATTCCTGATACGTCATAATATTCAGCAACAGTATGCATTTGTAAGAAAAAACATCTACTATGAAAAAGCAGTAATCAAGCGTCAGTCACGTGGCAGAATGTCACTAGTTTTCTAGAAAGCAATCCTCAGTCTACCCTCCTCCAGTACCCACTTGCCTGGCGGATATGTAAGAGATGTGTCTATAGTGTCCGGAATATAGTGACTGCTACATAGGCAAATGCATAATTGTGCCAGCCATGGAGCAGGATGATGCCTGAACAAAGATGGCACCATCATTCTGGGTTGAAAAAAAAAACAGATGAAAACAATTATCTTTTTTTACCATGTCTTCCTTATTTCAAGTTAACTTTCAAGCAGTAATAAACCCAAAACCAAAAATGTAATGTCATAGCTTACCAATCCTTGTGGTGGCTGAATCCGTTTTTTTTTTCCCTCCGCTTTCATCTGGTGATCATTAGAGTGCCCCCACTCTGAATGAAGGAGCACAGGGTCACCTTTGGCCAACAGCATGGTCAGGCCAAAGGTCAGGGAGTGTTAGATGTACTAGCATATTTAGATACACTAACAAAATTAAAGCCAAACTCCTGCTAACACTTTTTAAGCAACTACAGCAAACAGTTTTTCTTTTTGAAATAAAGAAAATACATAAACAAAAGCTGGTCATTGTAAGCACACCGTCAGTATTAAATGGTTTGTCTGATCCCTGTAACTTGATACTTCTGCAGGAAAGCTTGTCCTTTGGAAAAACAACAGACTTACTGGCCAGATAAAAATAGAAGAGTGAAAGCCTAAAAAAGAATATGAATGCAGCCATCACATTTTAGAATTGGTAACTTGCAAGTTTGCTGTTGGGCTTTCACTAAACACTTAAAGTGGAACTTCACCAAAAAGGGGAAGTTCCGCTCTTCTTCCTTATATTGCATCTTACCAATTTTTAGATGTGGTGGCTGCTTTAGCTTTCTTTTTTAGGTGCTTTCCTTTATTTTCACCTGGTGATCCAGCCAGTAAGACTGTTTTTCAACAGAACAAGCTGTACCACTGAGAGGGGTGCTTACAATGATCGATTTATTCATTTATGAAACACCTTTATTCCAAAATGAAAAAAATAAACAGTTTGCTGTAACTGCTTATAAAGTATGAGCTGGGGTATCTGAATTTGCTAGTATATCTAACACTCCCCTCCCATGTGCTCCCTTATCCATTGTAGGAACTCTAGATCACGAGGTGAAAACAGGGAAAAAAAAGCCTAGAAAATAAAACTGATGCAGACATCACATCTAATAATGGGTAAGTTGCAATATAGTAAATGTTTGGTTTGGAGTTTAATACTGCTTCAAAAAGACTTTTGTCAATTAACAAAAACACAACACAAGCTCTAATAATAAAACAAATGGTTATGCTCACCTGTCCAACCAGCTGTTCCTCAAATATTCACTGTTTGGCAGACCAAAGCCACTGGCAGAGTTTTTAACATCCACGTCAGATGCCTAGTCCCCTACTGTGCACTGTGGTTTCACCTGCAAGTTGCTACTTCCCTACTGTGCCCCATTGTGGCATAGCAGCCAGCAGTAAAAACCACAGTACAGTCGGACCAAGCACCTGACACATCTAAAGTGTGTTGGATGTTGAACATTCTGCAACAAAGCAAATACTTGAAGAACACCCATCTGGACAAGTTTAAGCAGTCTTCTTGTTTTTTTTTTTGTTTTTTTTAAATAAACCAGCTAAAAAGCATTTTTAAGTCAAGAAGTGTTAGTTCCGAGTTAAGAGAAGTAATCACTTAGCCAAAATTACCAAATTACCTGCCCAAAATCAATTAAAATCACATGGGCAGTTGTGGTTATCTGAGAACCATAGTTGAGAAACACTAGAAGCTATTGTTGTCCCGATACCGATACTGAGCAGTTGCCGGAGTACTTGTACTCAGGGCAAATGCTCCGATGCTTCACCCGATACCTGGGCAGTCAGGGTGATCAGTGCGGTGGGAGAGTTACAAGCACTGATCACCCTGTATAGATTTAAAAGTCTGACAGCCAGTCCTCTCTCTCAATCCCCCCCCCCTCCCCACCGCGGCTTTCAGCGGTGATCGGTGCTTCTTTCCCACACACGATCACCGCTGACTGTCCCCTATCCTCCTCCAGTCCCCATCCGTCCTTCTCAATGCTGCTGTCCCCCTCCATGCTGCTCCGTGTCCCCCTCCGTGCATCTGTCCCCCTCTCTTCTCCCCCTCCATGCTGCCGTCCCCCTCGGTATCTCAGAATGGAGAGCGGAGGTAGGAGCCGGTAAACCCGGCTCCTTCGTTTTCTGAATGGACAGAGTCAGTGATCACTGACTCTGTCCATTCACATAACTGAAACATCGTAACCGCCTGTGATTACGATGTCTCAGGTAATGAATGAAGAGAAGCCGCTGTCTTCTCTCCATTCATTATCAGTGCAGCGGAGGCTGCTGAGAAAGGGACTGGGGAATCTGTGTCCCTAGTCCCTTTCCCTGTCTCAAATGGGAGATGAAGTGATCTGGACTGCCGCACTCTGGTTAAACGTATTATTTAATGAAGAAAATTAAAATGCCAAAAAAAAAAAATCCAAAAAAGAAATAAATAAACAATCCATCCAAAAACAATCAAAAGTGAAGGGACATGCAGGGTGACAGCTAACGTGTTTCACATCAGGGTGTGATGCTTACTCATAGCTCATGAGTAAGCATCACACCCTGATGTGAAACACGTTAGCTGTCACCCTGCATGTCCCTTCACTTTTGATTGTTTTTGGATGGATTGTTTATTTCTTTTTTGGATTTTTTTTTTTTTGGCATTTTAATTTTCTTCATTAAATAATACGTTTAACCAGAGTGCGGCAGTCCAGATCACTTCTTCTCCTCAAGCATCAGAGCATAGCCAGCACCTGGAAGTGGAGCAGGGCGGGAGCTAATTGAAGGAACCTGGAACCTTTGAGCGGTACACTTTTCCCTCAAATGGGAGATGTCAGAGGTCTGTTAAGACCCCTGATATCTCACCATAGCCCCCCAACAGGGCTGATGAAAAATACAAAAAAATTGTAACAAATAATAATAAAATAAAAAAAATAATAATTGTAAAAAAAAAAAAAAAAAAGTAATAAAAAAAAAAAAAAAATACTGACACATGTGCCACTGTCACATGAGATTAAATAAAAGTATCGGTAATCGGTATCGGTGAGTACTTGAAAAAAAAGTATCGGTACTTAAATAAGAGGTATCGGGACAACCCTACTAGAAGCACTCAACCAAAATGTAGCCTTTCGGATGCAGCAAGGCATCCGTTTCCACCATTGGGTATTTTACCCATTTATGCTCCAGTTTTGTTTTGTTTTTTCTCTTTAGCAGCCTTGTCTAGATTATTCAAAGAACCATGGATAATGGCCAAATTAAATTTGCGTAATTTTAGTCCCACATTACCCATAATATTATATCACACCAAACGATCTTACAGTATTTTAAATGCATGATTGCTGGTTTAGACAACCACTGCAAACTGACCATCTTAAAACGGTAGTTTAGAAAAAAAAAAGAAAAAAAAAGTTTCACCCTGCAAGGCAATATCATAATGTGCTAGTATGCATCACATACTACAGAATACACACAGACTAAAGAATACTTTATTAACGTTTAGGAGATATTCATTTTACCAACAGGTAAGCTTTATAATAAGCATATCTGTAGGCAAAAACAAAAACACAGTTTACTAACACTTTAAGCCAAGATAGGAACCCAGCAATGGCATCAACAACATAAAACAAACCTGAAAGGAGTATAAATTAATTCTCAGATTACTATCCTATATCTTTCATGATGTTTATCAGTAAGAATAGACAGCACTTTGGTACCCATATGTCAACATGCTCTTTTTTGGACATCTAAAATGAATCTGTTCTTTGAAACAGTAGCCCAAGTCAACAGTGTTCTGGCGTCATAATGCTTGTTGTTTCAAATCAAATTTCAGAAACAATGACATATCTGATTGTAAAGTAACTTAAAGTGGTATTAAAGATTCGGCTTTAAAAATGTCTCCCTCTGCTGTCAGAGAGGGAGTCCCGGGGGGCGAGGCTCTGGCGCACATCATTGGATCGAGAGGGGGCTCAGGTGAGCATTAGGGGGAATGGAGGGAGCAGCACACATTAGGTTTTTTACCTTCATGCATAGAATGCATGAAGGTAAAAAAAAACCTTCAGCCTTTACAACCACTTTAACACTAGACCTAATATGCTGCCCTGAGGTACATGTTATGCACCCCGTTTTGTGTAGGTCAAAATCATCAAACATTCTAGATAGCTGCATGCCCAGAAATCACACTTACAAAGCTGTAAATTGAAGCTGAACTCTAGGCAAATATGCAAAAACACAATTTAATATGGTTATATATTTTTAAAAAGTCAGAGGTAGTTTAAATACAAATACTCAAATTTGGCAAGTATTATGCCTCATGTATTCCTTTGTACAGCAGTACTGCTGCACCTTCACTGTCCAATAACAGACTGGGGGGGGGGGGGGATAAGTGACCTTGTTGCGTTTAACTGCATAAGGTAAAAGCCAGCTCACCAAGCTGGACTGTCTAAATCTCAGATCTGGATAAATAGAAATAAAACCACTTTGGCACGTATCGAAGCGCACAAATATGTATATTTAACACTGTATTTTGCCGTTTGCCTGAAGTTCAGCTTTAACAGACATTACTAAATAGCCAAGTCTTTTAAAAAAGGAGAAAATTATATTAAAAAAATAAAAAAAGAAATATACTCTAAATCAAAACAATTCTAGGTGCACAATAAATAAACTATTTTAACATGTCAAGCAACTGCTATTAAAAAAAAGGTACCTAAGGGAAGCAAACACTCTGTTAAAATGCCATTACCTATTAATAATGTGCTTTTGTATTAAAATAATTTTATTTCAAATACGGCCATTCAGTAAAAAGGAACTTTCAATACTGAAATAAGAATATAAGCATATGTTCACAAAATTATTCATTAGTAAAACTGCTGGTTTAAAATGATTTGAGCTGTTTTTATGAAGAAAGTCTCGGGAAACATTATGCTTGTGTAGCAGAGTTCAGTCAGCACATCCAAAATACCAGCAAGCACCATCTATTGATCCGGCAAACCAATACATTATGAGCATCTAAAAGTAGCACTTAAAAATCCCTGCTGAAAATGATGAAATACAAAAATAAAAATACTTTCTAAAATATAAGAAGACGACGTATCCCTCCTTTTAGGAAAACTGTACATAAAATCACTGTAAAATTGATAGCAACAGTGAAAAAAAAAAAAAAAGTAGGAAAATCGTTTTTGAAAGACATTGCTTGCTTTATCTTGCAAAGGCCTTTTTTTGGCTCTCTTTTACAATGTCATCAGGGGAAGGTGTTTGAAAATCAAAAGGGATCAGTGCTGGGTGACCCAGGTTACCAATTACAGCTGATGAATTATGCTCATGGTCCTGATGAAGCATTAAGACAGTGTTCCTGCATGGTTTTGGAATGCATCTATAACATAAACTTAAAGCAAATGCAGAAGGTCTGGCTTTTAAAGTCTTTACGCAATGGGTACGTTTTTTAAGAGTCTTCGAAAAATTTTGAGGGTAAGAATTTCTGTCACTAGAATGTTTTGATTCCAGAGGTACTGAAGTTGCTGACTGCATGTTAAGACTAGGAGGATAAGTGTTAACAGGTTTACTAATGAGAGAGCGGAGATCAATATTTGAATCAGTTTCAGTCAAAGGCATAGGAAACGTATTTAAGTCATCAAAAACAGGCTTGTCAACTTCAGCAATTAGATCAGACAGGGAAATCTGTGGATCCTTAACAGCAGTCGGCTGAGTAACAGCCAGTGATGACAAGGATGTTGTCAATGATGGGACATCACTTAATGTATCACATAGATCTGACAACTGAGAAAATGCTACAATAGAGTCAGCCTGCAATTCTACATCTGGATTCCTCTGTGGAGTTTCAATACAAAGGTCTTGAAGGACATTCCTATCCTTATGCTCCAGGATCAGATCTGCCAGGGATGGACTTCCAAACTTGGGAACAGACAAATTTTCTCCATCAGAAGACATACTATCCTCAGAATGTAAAAATGAACTTAGACTGCCAAATAAATTAATCTGTTCATTTAAGACATGATTTTCAGGCGCAGAGTGTTTAGGAACAGAATATGCTTGGAAACTATTTAAGGCACCCAAAGATTCATGGTTTGCAGAATCTATATGGTCTGATCCCTTTACAGATCTACTTTGTAATTGGTCCAATTGCAATTTCTTTAAATTTGGAATCTCGGCTGTATGTTTAGAGTGCTTGGCTATTTCAAGAGCTTTAGTTGCCAACAGACCTGAACCCTCTGACATTTTTGGATGTGATAGTAATTCAGATAGACTCTTCTCAGAAAAAGCAGGTTTTGAACTACTAAGGTTTGAACATGAACTTTCATTTATCAGGTCAGATAAAGACAGACAAGAAGCAAAGTCAGAAATTAGACTTTCCTTCCCATTGTCAGTCTGGTCAAGAATAGCTTCTAATGGTTTTTCCACTGTGGCAAAATTGTTTGACTCTGAATTATAAGTATACTGTAAATTGTGCGAAGCAGGACAACAAAAAACTTGGTTATTAGATAGGTTGTATTTAGAAGAATATATGGCTTCTTACCTTGCAATGGCCAACATTTTTCATGATAAAAAGATTAAAAACAAAAAGGGTCCGAGCCACAAGTTGAACAGCACAAAGAAAAGAAGGGAAAAGAGAACACAAAAAGGCATTTATTTGCCAAATATCAAAACAAAACTTGTGGCACAATTTCTTTAAAACTAGCTTTCAAAGTTAAAGTAACACAACCTTTCAAATGATAAAGGTAACCACCCATCAGTTTTTTTTCACATGAAAATTCTGATTAGTACATTTAAATGACTTAAAAAAAATGGCATTCAAAAGTATTTAACAATGTAGTCTTCTGTTAACCACTTCCATACTGGGCACTTATACACCTTCCTGCCCAGACCAATTTTTAGCTTTCTGCGCTGTTGCACTTTGAATGACAATTGCGCGGTCATGCTACACTGTACCCAAACTAAATTTTTATCATTTCGTTCCCACAAATAGAGCTTTCTTTTGGTGGTATTTGATCACCTCTGCGATTTTTATTTTCTGCAAAAAAAAGACAGAAAATTTAAAAAAAAAAAAAAAGTTTTTTTTTGTTTCAGTTACACAACTTTGTAAATAAGTAAGTTTTCTCCTTCACTGATGGGGCTGCACTGACGGGCACTGATGGGGCGGCACGGATGGGCACAGATAGGCGGCACGGATGGGCACTGATAGGTGGCACTGTACTAATGCCTGCCAATCAGTGGTGCCCATTGTGGGCACTGATTGGCATCCATTGTGGGCACTAATTGGCATCCATTACTTGTATATAATTAGCATCCCTGGTGGTCTAGTGTGCAATACCTATAGGTGGGCTTCCCTGGTGGTCTAGTGGCATCCCTGGTGGTCCAGTGTGGGCATCCTTGGGGGGGGGCTGCGCTGATAATGGATCAGCACAAACCCCCCCCCTGTCAGAGGAGCAGCCGATCGGCTCTCCTCTACTCGTGTCTGACAGACGCGAGTGAGGAAAAGCCGATGAACGGCTTTTCCTGTTTACATCGTGATCAGCCGTGATTGGACACGGCTGATCACGTGGTAAAGAGTCTCCGTCTCTTTACCTAGATCAGTGTTGCGGGGTGTCAGACTGACATCACGCAGCAACGATGGCCGCGATGCGCGCCCCCGGGGGCGCGCAGCGGCTCAAAATCCTGAGGACGTCATAGGATTTTGAAACCACTTTGCCGCCGTCAATCTGTTATAGGGCGGGCGGCAAGTGGTTAAAGATGTGATTTGGTTGGTGAACTTCTATTCACAGTTAAAAATCCATCAGTTCGAGAAAAATTCTTCATCCTGCTACTTTTAATTTTCTCATCACTGAGGTCAAAAACAAATGCGGATTTGGACAAAAATGTAATTCTTCTAGTGTGTGGCCTGCTTTAGACTGTTGTTACCAGAAAATTTGCCCCATTGGATGGATTTCCCCTTACGTCTTCCTTTGGTGACCACTCTAAAATATGGGATTTTTCTCACTTTAGGTCTCAGTAACCATAGTCCCTAGGGCAAATCTCCCAGTAGGGATGCAAAATAATAAGAAAGAATCTAACTCCTCCCCCAGTTTAAAAATGTCTTTACATACATGCTAACCCTTAGAAAGTGAACTGTATATTTATTCTAACTGCCCTAAATGGCAAGCACATAGAGGAATCTGCACAAATACTGAATCAAGAACCCAACAGCCTAGGGAGCACCATTTTAATGTTTATGCAATTTAAATGACAATTAACAATCATTACTAGCAGCACGCTACTTCATTAACATCATCATACTCTGCCTAAGAAAAAATAAGGAAAATGATCAATGGTTTTCAAGATTTTTTACAAATAAATATCTAAAAAGTGTGGCGTGCATTTGTATTCAGCCCTTTACTTTACCCTTTACTCTGAAACCCCCAACTAAAATCTAGTGGAATCAATTGCCTTCCGACGTCCCCTAATTAGTAAATAGTGTCCACCTGTGTGTTATTTAATCTCAGTATAAACAGCTGTTCTGTGAAGCCCTCATAGGTTTGTTAGAGAACCTTAGTGAAAAAACAGCATCATGAAGGCCAACGAACTGTAATAAGTAGCGCAAAGCAGGAAGCAATGGGGGGCTTCTTGTGACTGGGTCTCAAAATAATGGCATCAGTAAAGTCCACAATGTGAAGTCCAAAATAGCCTGATGGCCTGAAGGAGTGCATGCTCTGCAAACGTGTCGCCGCCCCATTTCTTGCATCATTTCCGGTTGATGATGTTGAAGTCTGTGCGTTCCAGCAGATCCAGGAAGCAATGCTGACTAACGGTGCCCCGTACATACTGGGACCAGACAGCACATACATCTACATTTGCATCCAGCGATAATGTTTGAGTATAACCCACATCACTATATGCCAGCTTTTTATCTCAGTTTGTGAGTACATTTTTGATCAATTGAATTAAAACGTGTCAACACAGCTGCACTTAGAATGCGCTTGTCTTTTCTCCCTTTATGAAGGCCAAGGAATACACCAGACAGGTCAGGGATAAAGTTGTGGAGAAGTTTAAAGCAGGGTTAGGTTATAAAATAATATCCCAAGCTTTGAACATCTCACGGAGCACTGGTCAATCCATCATCCAAAAATGGAAAGAGTATGACACAACTGCAAACCTACCAAGACATGGCCGTCCACCTAAACTGACAGGCTGGGCAAGGACAGCATTAATCAGAGAAACAGCCAAGAGGCCCATGGTAACTCTGGAAGAACTGCAGAGATCCACAGCTCAGGTGGGAGAATCTGTCAACGGGACAACTATTATGCCGTGTACACACGATCGGTTTTACAGATGAAAACAGTCCGATGGACTTTTCTCATCGGACAAACCGATCGTGTATGGGCCCCATCTGTCTTTTTTCCCCCATCGGTGAGAAAAAATAGAACATGTTTTAAATTTATCCGATGGGGAAAAAAAACGATAGCAAACTCTGATCGTCTGTGTGGAACTCCATCGGAGAAAAAACCTACGCATGCTCAGAAGCATTGAACTTAATTTTTCCTCGGCTCGGAGTGTTTTATGTCACGGCGTTTGGGACGGTCGGATTTTTGACTGATGGTGTGTAGGCAAGACTGATGGAAAAATCTATCGGATTAGAATCCATAGGAAATCCGATCGTGTGTACAGGGCTTTAGTCTTGCACTCCACAAATCTGGCCTTTATGGAAAAGCGGCAAGTAGAAAGCCATTGTTGAAAGAAAGCCATAAGAAATCCTGTTTGCAGTTTGCGAGAAGCCATGTGGGGGACACAGAAAACATGTGGAAGAAGGTGCTCTGCTCAGATGAGACAAAATTTTACTTTTTAGCCTAAAAGCAAAACGCTATGTGTGGTGGAAAACTACCACTGCACATTACCCTGAACACACCATCCCCATCATGAAACAGGGGATGCTTTTCTTCAGCAGGAACAGGGAAGCTGGTCAGAGTTGATGGGAAGATGAATGGAGACAAATACAGGGCATCTTAGAAGAAAACCTAGTCTGCAAAAGACTTGAAACTGGGGCAGAGGTTTACCTTCCAGTAGGACAATGACCCAAAACATACAGCCCGAGCTACAATGGAATGGTTTAGAGCAAAGCATATTTATGTGTTAGAATTGCCCAAAGTCCAGACCCAAATCCAATTGAGAATTTGTGGCAAGACTTGATAATTGCTCTTCAAAGACACTCTCACCCCAATCTGACAGAGCTTGAGCTATTTTGCAAAGAACAATAGGCAAAAATGTCACTCTCTAGTGCAGCCTTTCTCAACCTTTTCACCACAGAGGAACCCTGGAAATAATTATTCGAGCTTGGGGGAACCCCTGCTAAAAATGAAAAATCTACAGCTCATCATACATTAGTGTGATGGTCAATGAGAAGAATGCTTCTTACACTTGTGGTTATTGGGAAGAATTACCCCCTTACAGATAACTAAAAAGATCAATGGTGTCATTGAGAACTCACCTGAGAGGCAGAAATTGACCATTGGGCAGGGAACCCCTAGCAACCTCTAGAGGAACCCAAGGGTTCCACGGAACCCTGGTTGAGAAACCCTGCTCTAGTGCAAAGCTGGTAGAGACATCCCCAAAAAGATTTGCAGCTGTAATTGCAGTGAAAGGTGGTTCTACAAAGTAATGACACAGGGGGCTGAATACAAATGCACGCCACACTTTTCAGATATTAGTAAAAAAAAAATTGAAAACCATGTATCATTTTCCTTACACTTCAATTCTGTGCCACTTTGTGTTGGTCTATCACATAAAATACATTCACGTTTTTGGTTGTAACATGACAAAATGTGGAAAATTTCAAGGGGTATGAATACTTTTTCAAGGCACTGTATATGTGTACCCATCACACCAGCACATACAATTTAAGGCCCCTCAATTTTGGTAGAACACTTTTAAATCTATCTGCATTAAGGCTAGTCTTGGCCCATTATTTAAGTATAGCCCAATAGCTCGATAGTTTGCGTGATAGGATAGTTGACGGTTACGTTTGTTTGGCTTAGGGTCAGAGGGACCCTTCAGCCCTTTTGCTGTCTGAGCCATTTTTGCACAAATTAAAATTAGCATTTTAGATCTAAAACCCCTAAAACATGATTATAGTTTCTAAAAGCAGAGACCCTGTAGAATACAATTGTTACAGTTGCACTGTGTTATGCCACACGATTATTGTGCTACTTTATATAAAAACGAAATTTTCATGAAAATATGCCCTTAAATTCATTTTAGCCCATTAAAAAACAAAAACACACACCTGCTTTACTCCCTGGCTCACAGCTCAACAGCGGGTTTTACTGTCTCCCAATCGCAAGTGTAAACGAGCCAGAATACCAAATTTTTGGTGCAATCTAACCAATGAAGCTGTGTCATATAAATAGGTAACAAATGTGTTGAGCCTCAAAAATTTAATTAGTAAATGATGGCCCTAGAATTATTGCTCTCCATTTATTGAGCATGGCAATAGTATGTGGCACAATCATATTTTTCATACATGTGCACATCCAATATTTTTGATCGTATGTTTGTGTACTTGGGGACGGATGGGCATTTACAAATTGAGGGTATTCTTTTCTAATTCATTTTATTACGATTTAAACATTTGATTTATTTTTTTACTTATTTTTATTGTTATCACAACTAAGCTGATAAGCCTATGTAATAGCACAGTGTAGGTGAGAGGTTCTTTTTAACTCCTTGTCTACAAAGTTACTTTTATAAATGTGCTAGTATTCAAGGAATTGAAACAAGTGCTTGATTAGGTACAGATAGATCCCTGATAAAGGGGATTCATCACCTGTCCATGCTTCCACACAGGAGGCTTAAAGTGATTGTAAAGTCTCGTTTTTTTTTTGCTATAAAAATAATAAACATGTTATACTTGCCTCCTCTGTTGCAGTGAATTTGCACAGAGGAGCCCGGATCCTCCTCTTCTCGGGTCTCTTTTCTGAGATCCTGGCCCCTCCCTCCTGTTCAGTGCCCCCACAGAAAGCAGCTTGCTATGGGGGCACCCGAGCCAAGTTACAGCTCCCTGTGTACATTCAGACACGGAGCACCTACCCGGCCCCCTCTCTCCCCCGATTGGCTAGCTGACTGATTGACAGCAGCGGGAGCCAATGACACCGCTGCTGTGTCTCAGCCAATCAGGAAGGAGAATCTTGGACGGCAGAGACACTCATGGACATCGCTGGACAGAGAGTGACCTCAGGTAAGTGTTAGGGGGGCTGCTGCACACAGAAGGCTTTTTATCTTAATTCATAGACTGCATTAAGATAAAAAAAACCTTCAGGCTTTACAACAACTTCTTTAATAATAATAAAAAAAAAAAATACAAAATGATAAAAGAAAATTTTAAAAGCAACCCTGTAGCCCCTGCACACACGTGAATGCAAAAAAGTGTGTGCGGTGCACATATAAACATAAATTGGGCCACATAAATGAGGTGAACATCGGGGCGAAAGCAATAACTCCAGGGCCATAATTCATAGCAAACTCCAAACTGATTACCTGTAAAGGCTTTTATAGTGTTGTCTATGGAACATTTTTAGATACCATAATCTTTCATGTTTTCACAGGCGCGTGCAATTTTAAGGCTTGGTATCTATTTATTTAACACAATCTCTCTTTTTAAATTTACCAACAATTTGGGTATATACCGTAGTTTTTGTTAGCACTGAAATTCAATTTAGTGTAGTTTTTCATAAAAACATGTTTGATAAATAGTTTTTTCAAATATTAACAATATGCAATATAAAAATTGCAACTGCCATTTTATTCTACAGGGTCTCCTCTTTTTTGGTGGGTTTAAAGTCATTTTCTAGCAAACAAAAAATAGGATTTTTTACTCACCGTAAAATCCTTTTCTCTGAGTCCATGGACCGACACAGCTTCTCTATTGACAAAGTGGGTATTATCCGTTAATTAGGAGTGACTAGGCAGAAAAACTTGTAAAAAGTGTTGCATCACACCTTCTACAGTACCGCCCAGGGGGCGGACCCTCTGGGTATACCCTCTCAGTCTGCATCTTCGCAGATCAGTTCGTCAAAAAGCAGTACAAACTTAAAAGGAGGGGTGGGTGCTGTGTCGGTCCATGGACTCAGAGAAAAGGATTTTACGGTGAGTAAAAAATCCTATTTACTCTTTCGTCCATGGACCGACACAGCTTCTCTATTGACAAAGTGGGACGTCCCAAAGCAGTGTCAGAGAAAAAACGAGGGGTGGTAACAGCATAAAAATAAACTTCACCCCAAACACAAAACAGCACTCCTCCAACGGAGGAGTTGCAACTCTAAACAGCCGCTTGCAAAACCTTGCGGCCAAAAGAGGCATCCGAAGATGCACCTACATCAATTTTGTAGAATTTTGTGAAAGTGTGAGCGGACGACCAAGTCGCCGCTTTACATAATTGGGAAACAGACGCTTGATTTCGGAAAGCCCAAGAGGCACCTATTGCCCTGGTCGAATGCGCCGTGCCAGGAAAGGGGGGCGCCTGACCCTTTAAGGCGTAAGCCTGGATTACTGTCGGATCCACCTAGAGATGGTGGCCGATGAGACTGCTTGGCCCTTCTTGGGACCAGCCACCGAAACAAACAGTGAGTCTGACTTCCGGAACAGGGAAGTAGCAGATATGTATACTCTCAAAGCTCGGACAACGTCCAAGGAATGCAACGCCGACTCCTTAGGATTCGACGGCTGAGGACACAAGGATGGAAGTACAATGTCTTCGTTGAGATGAAAAGCCGAAACGACTTTCGGAAGAAAGGAAGGCTGCGGCCGCAGCACCACCTTATCCTTGTGGAAAATCAAATAGGGAGCCTTGCAGGACAGGGCTGCCAGCTCAGAGACTCGTCTAACTGACGTAACAGCCACCAAAAAGACCACCTTCTGAGAAAGTGTCAACAGGGGAATATCTCTAATATTCTCAAACGGTGCATTCTGAAGCACCGAGAGGACCAGGTTCAAGTCCCACGGAGGTAACGGGGGGCGGACCGGAGGGGCCACATGTCGAACCCCCTGCACAAATGTACTCACGAGAGAGTGAGTCGCCAGGGGTCGCTGAAAAAAGACAGCCAGGGCAGATATCTGTCCCTTAATCGTACTTGGGGCAAGCCTTTGGTCTACCCCATGCTGTAAAAACAGCAGGATTCTGGAAACCAAATAGGTACGCGGATACCATTTCATTTCTTCACACATGGAGATGTAGGCCCTCCAAGTGCGGTGATAGACCTTCCTAGAGGACGGTTTCCGAGCACTTCTCATAGTAGCGATTACTGAGTCTGACAGGCCCCATCTCTCAGTACCTGGTTCTCAACAGCCATGCCGTTAAAGCCAATGACTGTAAAGCAGGATGGAATATGGGACCTTGCGATAGCAGGTCCTTCCGTAGTGGTAGGCGCCAGGGGACGTCTGCTACCAGACGTACTAGATCGGCGTACCAAGGACGCTGAGGCCAATCTGGAGCGATTAGGATCATTGGAATTCCCTCTGCCTCCACTCTGCGGAGCAGAAGAGGAAGAAGCCTTAAGGGAGGGAAGGCATAGATTAGCCGATACTGACCCCACGATGCTACCAACGCGTCCGTTGCGTCTGCCCATGGGTCTCTTGACCGGGCCACAAACCTCAATACCTTCCGATTGAGTCGGGAAGCCAGAAGATCTACGTCTGGTGTGCCCCATCTTTGGCAGAGGAGTTGGAACACCTCCGGGTGTAAGGACCATTCTCCCTGGTCCAGCATCTGGCGGCTCAGGTAGTCCGCCTGCCAGTTTTCCACACCCGGAATGTACACGGCCGACAGTGCCGGTACGCTCCTCTCTGCCCACTTCAGGATGCGAGCGATCTCCGATGCTGCAGCTGAGCTTCTTGTTCCTCCTTGATGATTGACATATGCCACTGCTGTGGCGTTGTCTGACTGGATCCTGACTGGACGCCCTTGCAGTCTCTGAGACCATTTGAAGAGGCACAGCTTGATCGCCCGGATCTCCAGGACATTGATCGGCAGGAGGGCTTCCTCTGGGGTCCAGCGACCTTGCGCCGACTGGACACCCCAGACTCCCCCCCAACCTGTAAGGCTGGCGTCCGTCGTGATCACTATCCAGTAAACCGGAAGAAATGACTTCCCGGCCATTAGAGCCGGTGCTGTCAGCCACCATACCAGGGATCTCCTGACTAGGTGGCTCACTCGGATTTGATAATCCAGAGATGAAGGGCATCTGTTCCATCTGGACAGAACTTCCTTCTGTAACACTCGAGTGTGGTATTGAGCATATGGGACCGCCTCGAAGGAGGCTACCATGAGGCCCAACACTCGCATGCAAAAACGGAGTGACGACCAATTCCTGGAAGTCAGCTGCCGTACTGCAGCCCGGAGGGTCTGCAACTTCTCCACAGGGAGGAATACCTTTGCCTCTGAGGAATCCAGAATCAACCCCAGGTACACTAGGCGTTGAGTGGGCACCAATACTGACTTTTGCGTGTTTAGTATCCAACCACAGTCTCGAAGAGTCTGACAGGTAATGGACACGCTTACCTCTAATTCTGAGCTTGAAGGGGCCTTCAGCAGAAGGTCGTCCAAGTAACCTGTGATAGCGATACCCCGCTGTCTTAGAGGTGCTGAGGCAAGGCCAAACGGGAGGGCCACAAACTGGTAGTGGTTCTTCCCGATAGTAAATCGCAGAAACCTCTGGTGTCTGGAGTATATGGGGACATGCAGGTATGCGTCCTTGATGTCCAAGGAGGCCAGAAAGTCCCCCGGATGGAGAGCCGTGATTACGGATCGAACCGACTCCATCCGAAATCTTTGTACCTTCACAAAGCAATTGAGGGCTCTGAGATCCAAGATTGGACGAACCCCCTCCTTCTTTGGCACAATGAACAGATTTGAGTAAAAACCCTGACCCCGTTCCTGTTCTGGAACTGGAATAACTACCCCGCGTTCCAGCAGACCCTGGACCGCCCCATACAGGGCCTTCCGACGGGTCGGTAGTAGCTGGAGATTGGAGGTGATGAATCTGTCTGGTGGACAAGAGAGAAATTCTATCTTGTAGCCTGAGGAGATTACTTCGCAAACCCACCTGTCGGAGACTAGAGCAGTCCACTGAGTCGCGAATTTGCGAAGACGTCCCCCACCCGAGAGCTGGGTGGGGGCGGACCTTCATGTGGACGCAGATTTGTCCGCAGGCTTGTTGGGTCTGCGGGACCAAGGACGCTTTTGTCCTTGGGCAGGCGCTTTATCGGCCTGGGGTCTTTTCCCTGTCGCCTTAAGGGGGCGAAAAAAAACGCTTACGTGCAGTAAAGGAGGGCCCTTGCCCTTGGCGTGGTCCCTTACCCTTGCTAGTTTGGGGAAGCAAAGCGCTTTTACCTCCTGTGGCATCCTTGATGATGTCATCCAGAGAAGCCCCAAAAAGTCTGTCGCCCTTAAAAGGCAGATCCAATAGGGCTTTCTTGGAAGTCTGGTCCGCAGACCAGCCCTTTAGCCAGATCAGGCGGCGTATTGCTACTGCATAAACCGAAGGTCTTGACAGCAGGGGAATAGTATCCATGTCTGACTCGCAGACAAACTTAAGGCCCTGGACCAACTGGTCGGCCAAAGTTATCTCATTAGGAGGAGCATCTCGCTCCTTTAACCCCTGGAGTAGCAATTTTGCCCATTCAGTAAGTGTCTGAGACACTAGGGCCCCCGCCAATGCCGGGCGTACTGCCGAGCCTACCACTGAGTATAGGTAGCGAGCGAGTGCTTCAGCCTTCTTATCCACAGGGTCCTTGAAAACAGGAGCCCCTTCTACTGGAATAGTGGTGGCTCTATTAAGTCTGGACACCGAAGGGTCCACTATAGGGGGAGAGGTCCATATCTTCAGAAAACTCTCCTCAAAGGGGTACCGTACTGCAAACCTCTTTGGGGCTGTAAAGACCCTCAGTGGGCTCTCCCATTCCTTGTATAAGAGTTTGTCAAAATAAGACACACAAGGGAACACCTTAGCAGTGCGGGCAGGTTTACGAAACCCAAAGGGGACTGGAGTATCTGCTACTTCTTCAGTCCTTTCCAACTTTAGCGTATCCCGCACTGCAGTAATAAGGTCAGATACCAAAGCCGTCTCGCGTACTGACCTGGACTTGGAGTCCTCCTCACTGTCCGATCGGTCACGGTCTGCAGTCTCTGATGCATCAGAATCTGGGCCATGAGCCGTAGCTGGACCTGGTTCTGCATCAGAAATATCCCCAGAAGATTGCAGGGGACGGGGGCGTTTATTACCCCCTGTATTCCCGTGTGCTGCTTCCACCCTGGCAGCAAACGCCTCTAGGATTGCCGACATAGCGTCCATAGACACCTCAGGGACACCAGCTGCTAAATCTGGTGTTTCAGGGGAGAAGACATCTGGCTCAGATGCCATGCTGACCACACGCTGACACTCACAGGGCTCCAGGCAAGATATCAATAGGCCACCCTCCTGCGCTGCAGAGATGCTGGGTTACCCAGAGGACTCACCACCCTGGATAGGTACTGCTATGCTGCGCCTGTGATGCTGTCCCCTTGCTGCTGTGTCAGTCTGCTTCTTTTATCAGCACTTCCTGTGTGAATTTTCGCGCCAGTGTAATGCACCCTAGAGGCCGGAGGCTCTCGCAAAATGGTTGCCAAAAACGTCTGTATGGAAGATAATGTGGGCTCTAAGAAAATGGCCGCCGACAGAAGATAGAGGTCAGGCAGCCATAGCCCACAAAAAGATGGCCGCCGAACGGCAATATCTGCATACAGGGTGGACAAACATGGCTGCCGATCACCTGATAGGGGGCAGTGGGTGTGGCCGAACCACAGGAAGATGGCCGCCAGGCAGTTACAAGAGGCCAAACTTGGCATGGACCACCTCAAAATAGCCGCCGACAGCATGGAGACACAGAAACACAGGTAAGCAAAAATGACATTTCTTTTAAATGTTAGTTACAGCCAGCCCCGCTCCAGTGGGACCCCCTAGGTGACCCCCAGCACCCAGCAACCTTTAGCTAGAAGCCCAGGGAGGAGGGAAAGGCAGGGAGAGAGGGAAGAAAGGGGCCACAACCACTTACTTGATCTCTCCAGGAATGTCCAGCTAAATCACCCAGCCGAGGCAGGGGAGTTTTACTTACCTATCCTGCATGTATTCTGCTGGAAGACATTCCAAACAGATCATCGTCCGCGCACGGAAGGTGACTGTTGGCCAGGCATGCTGTGATTGGACCCAGAAGGGACGATCATATGTATGCCCTGGAGCATGACGCTCACCGGACAGGCTGCTGCGACTCGGCCGTAAGGTCAGCCGAAGCTGAGCGGTCCGATGCAGGCCCCGGAGCGTAAGCTCACCGGCCACCCGTGGAGCGACGGGCATGTCGTGGAAAACCCAGCGCGTAGCTAGGGTCGGCACACGCTCGATGGCCGAAACTGGGGAGACTACAAGGATCGAGGATCCAGCCTGTCACCCAGTCGGCAGTTGATCGAAGATCGCAGGAAACAACAAATGTAGCAAAAAAAAAATATATATATATATATATATATATATATATATATATATATATATATATATATATATATATATTATATAATCTTTTTTCCCCGGACCAATGGGCCCGA
Organism: Rana muscosa; assembly: GCA_029206835.1. Taxonomy (NCBI): domain Eukaryota; kingdom Metazoa; phylum Chordata; class Amphibia; order Anura; family Ranidae; genus Rana; species Rana muscosa. The sequence goes on from CM055121.1 coordinate 847,732,757, forward strand.
AGGGAGCCATGTCCTACTCCTTGCTAGACAGAAAAAAACTGATCTGCGAAGATGCAGACTGAGAGGGTATACCCAGACGGTCCGCCCCCTGGGCGGTACTGTAGAAGGTGTGATGCAACACTTTTTACAAGTTTTTCTGCCTAGTCACTCCTAATTAACGGATAATACCCACTTTGTCAATAGAGAAGCTGTGTCGGTCCATGGACGAAAGAGTAATGTAGATTTTATCATACAGTAGGTTCAAAAAATAAAAAACTGCCCTGGTGGAAAGGAGGTTAAGGAGACATTAGGGGTCACCTCTGCACTCTGCTAAATCTGATCAAGAACAGACAGAGGTTCTAACCCCTCACCATACTATAAAAGAAAAAAAAAGGTGTCTATAGATACAATTATATTTTTGAAAAAAGTGGTTAGAACCTCAGACTGGTTTGACTGTTGTCTATGTCAATTTTGGAAAGATTAACTTACTACCTTTCCAAAAAAAGCATTAGTAACTAATAAAGTAAGGAAAAATAAAATATGCTTATGGGTGTCACAGACAGCAGGAAAACTGACAGAACCCTTCTCCACACCACTAAAAAGTTGTTATTGCTGTCCATGTTTCCTTTCACTTTTTGTCCCAAGTAGCAGCACTAACCAGAAGAGAAAGTGTTCTGTCCCAGGGACACGTGGAAATTATCAGCTCTATCCGAAACTGAAAAAATAGGATTTTTATAACAGCTTACCTGTAAAATCCTTTTCTTGGAGTACATCACGGGACACAGAGCGGCATAGTCATTACTATGTGGGTTATATAGTTTACCTTCAGGTGCTGGCACTGGCAACTTCCAAACCGGAAGTACCCTCCCCTATATAAGCCCCTCCCATCCGGGAGCACCTCAGTTTTGTAGCAAAGCAATAAGTGTCCCCAAAAGAGGGGTGGGAGCTCTGTGTCCCGTGATGTACTCCAAGAAAAGGATTTTACAGGTAAGCGGTTATAAAAATCCTATTTTCTTTCTCGTACATCACGGGACACAGAGCGGCATAGTCATTACTATGTGGGACGTCCCAAAGCAATGCCCAATGAGGGGGGGGATACACCATACATAAGCTGAGCGCTATCAGACATGAGGATCTTTTGCGGCCTGCAACACACTGCGCCCAAAGGCGACATCCTCCTGACTTCTAACGTCCACCTGGTAGAACCTAGTAAACGTGTGTACTGAAGACCATGTTGCGGCCTTACAGATTTGAGCCAGGGAGGCCTGGTGATGCACTGCCCATGAAGTTCCAACTGCTCTCGTGGAGTGCGCCCTAACTTTGAACGGAGGCGGTCTCCTTCTCAAGCCATAGGCTTGTATTATGACCTGTCGAATCCACTTGGCTAAAGTAGATTTTGACGCTGCCTGACCCTTTCTGGGGCCTTCCGGCAGAATAAACAAAGTATCCGTTCTGCGAATCTGAGCAGTGGCTTTTAGATAAGCTTTAACTGCTCTTACTACATCCAAAGAATGTAATAACTTTTCCTCTACCGAACTAGGTTTGGGGAAAAAGGAAGGAAGAACCACATCTTGGTTCAAATGAAACCTCGATACCACCTTAGGAAGAAAGGCTGGATGAGGACGTAACACTACTCTGTCCTTATGGATAACCAGATATGGCTCTTTACAGGACATAGCGGCTAATTCCGACACTCTTTTAGCCGAACAAATGGCTACTAGAAAAATCAATTTCCTGGTGAGAAGAACCAAGGAAATGTGCTGTAATGGTTCAAATGGTTGCTTCTGTAGAACCGACAGAACCAGGTTTAAGTCCCATGGACATATGGGAATATTAACCGGAGGGCTAATACGCATCCCTCCTTGTATAAAGGCTTTGACTAGTGAATGCGAAGCCAAGGGCCTTTGAAAAAATATTGACAAGGCCGAAATCTGACCCTTGATAGTACTTAAGGCAAGCTTCCTATCTACAGCCCACTGTAGGAAGTCCAGAATCCTACCTATTACGTACTTACGTGGATGCCATTTCTTGGCCTCACACCAGGCGATGTACGCCTTCCAGATTCTATAATAGATCTGCCTGGATACCGGCTTCCTGGCATTGATCATGGTAGCTACCACAGGATTAGAGAGACCTCTCTTTTTTAGAATGTGGGCTTCAATAGCCAGGCCGTCAAACCTAGGGCTGGTAAGGAAGGGTGGTATATCGGTCCTTGCGAAAGCAGGTCCGGACGATGTGGGAGGGTCCAAGGACTCCCCACAGACATTTTTACAATCTCCGCGTACCATGCTCCTCGGGGCCACGCTGGAGCCACCAGAATCACTGGTTTCTTTTCTACCCTGATTCTGCGGAGTAATCGAGGTAACAATTGTGGCGGTGGAAATGCATATATCAGCTTGAACTGATCCCAAGGGAACACTAGGGCATCCGAGCCGCAAGCTAGGGGATCCCTTGTCCGAGAGACAACCTGTCCACCTTTGCATTGAATCTGGATGCTAGCAGATCTACATCCGGTGTTCCCCACCGCTGACATATTGTCCGGAAAACCTCGGGGTGAAGGGACCATTCCCCTGGGCATAATTGTTGGCGACTTAGAAAGTCCGCCTTCCAATTCTCCACTCCTGGAATGAATACTGCGGATATGGCTGGGACATATCTTTCTGCCCATTTCAGGATGCAATTCACTTCCCTCTGGGCTGCACGACTCCTGGTGCCACCCTGATGATTGATATATGCCACTGCCGTGGCATTGTCTGATTGAATTCTGACAGGGGCCCCTTGGAGTTTGGATGTCCATGCTACTAGGGCATACCGGGCTGCTCGTATCTCTAAGAGATTGATGGGCAGGGCCTTTTCTGCATCCGACCACCTGCCCTGGAGAGACCATTGCTCCAGTACTGCTCCCCAGCCTATAAGGCTGGCATCTGTAGTGACCACCTTCCAAGAAATCGGACTGAAGGATTTCCCTTTTTCCAGATTCTGGGGAACCAACCACCAACTGAGGCTCTTGCGCACGGAAGGGGACAAGGACATTGGTAAGTCTAGGGCCTGAACTTTTTTGTTCCAGGCTGACAACAGTATGGCCCTTTGCAAATTCCTTGAATGGAATTGACCGTAGGGTACTGCTTCGAATGATGCCACCATTTTTCCCAGCAGCCTCATGCACAGGCGTATGGATGGCTGTCTTTTTGAACCCACTAGGTGGATCAAATCTCTCAAAGACGACACCTTTTCTTGAGGCAAGAAAATTTTTCTCTGGTCTGAATCCAGCCTTAGCCCCAAGTATTCCAGACTTTTGACTGGTTTTAGGGCTGACTTGTCTCGGTTGATAATCCAACCGTGAGATTCCAGATACTCGATTGTCTCGTGAACAACCACTTCTAGTTTTTCCACTGAGTGGTCTATCAGCAACAAGTCGTCTAGATATGCCATTATCGTTACACCTCGTGTTCTTAGATTGGCCAATAATGTGGCCAGAATTTTTGTGAACACTCGTGGTGCTGTGGCCAGACCGAAGGGTAAGTCTCTGAACTGAAAATGGCGCCCTTCTACTGCAAAGCGTAGAAATTTTTGGTGGACTGGAAAGATGGGAATGTGCAAATAAGCATCTTTGATGTCGATCGAGGCTAACCATTCCTCCCCTTGTAGGGCAGTGGCCACCGATCGGATCGACTCCAACCGGAAAGTCCTGATATGTAGGAATTTGTTTAGCCCTTTTAGATTTAATATGGGCCTCACGTCCCCGTTTGGCTTCGGGACTGTAAAGAGGTTTGAGTAAAACCCGAACCCCCATTCTTCCAGGGGAACCTCCATAATTACTCTTTGGAGCAATAGTTGTTCTAGTGCCAACAGGAGGGATCCCCTCTTCCGGGGATCCCTTGGCACGTTTGACCTTATAAAATGGGAAGAAGGGGAGTCTTTTAACTCCAATTTGTATCCCAGACTTACTGCGGAGAGCACCCATCTGTCTCTGATCGTGTCCCGCCAGGTCTCTGCGAACAACTGAAGTCTTCCCCCCCACCCGATTGAGTGGGGACAACCCTTCATGCATTTGATTTTGGGGGAGGTTTTGTACCTCTCCTGACCCAGGGTTTCTTGTTACCCTGCGATTGTCCCTGATTTTTACCCCCGGGATTTGACCGAGGAGGCCGTCGGAACTGTTTCACAGCCGATGTCCTAGGGACTGGAGAAGCAGGCCTCTTAAAAGAGGGACCTCTAACTCTGTTTTTAACCGGCAAGAGTGTACTTTTACCGCTGGAAATTTTCTGGATATATTTGTCCAGGTCTTCCCCGAATAAGCGTTCACCATGAAATGGGAAGCTGACCAGCAATTTTTTACAGGGAGCTTCAGCAGACCAGTTTTTGAGCCATAGAAGCCTGCGCATATGTACTACAGACAGTGTAAGGCGGGAGGCCTGATGGATTGAATCCTTTATAGCGTCAACCGCAAAGCATAAGGCTCTAGGTAGATCAGCTAGGGCAAGAGCCTGCTGATCCGGCAAGTCCCTTAAGACCTGTTTCAACTGATCCTTCACTGCTTGGCAGACCCCAATAGCTGCCACTGCTGGTTGTGTCACCAAGCCTGCTGTAGAGAAAGCAGATTTTAATAAGGACTCCAATTTTTTATCTATTGGGTCCTTGAACATTTGGACATTATCTACTGGACATGTCAGTGATTTATTCACACAAGAGATGGCTGTGTCCACTGTAGGGACCCTCCATTTTTTGATGAACTTATCCTCCATGGGATAGACCACCGGAAATCTCTTGGGGGGAGTAAATATTTTATCAGGATGTTCCCAATCCTGGTAAATGAGCCCTTCCAGTAAAGGATGGATTGGAAAGGAACAAACAGTCTGGGGAGCTTTTAGCGACCCCAACGAGGAGACAGAAGTGGATGATGGCTCCGCAAGGGGCATTTTAAATGCTGATCGGACCATGTTAGTCAGGGACTGAACCCATAATCTTTCAGCATGTGATGCTGAGAATGGCTCTTCCACTGTTGATTCCTCTACAACAGAATCAACCTCATCCTGATCCCCTTCAGGTAGGTCGATCCCTGTCTGAGACTGTTGCTCTGCTAACAGGTACTCTGAGGGAGGAGACGGAGATCGGGCACGCTTTCCCTCTGACAGGGAAGCAGCGATCAATGTTGTCAATCTCTCTTCCAGTCCTCCCAGAGCTGAGGAAAAAACCTCCTCTGTTATATACACAGGAGCAGGTGAACTGAGGACAGCCACAGTACCAGGTACTCCTGAGGGTGCTCTACGGTCACTAACCTCTGATTTTTCAGGGGAGATTGGTGCAGCCGAAGCATGCCCAAGATCCTCAGAGCCCGATGGAGACCCCCTATGCTTCCTGGGATTCTTAGTCCCGGAGACTTTAGACGGCATATTCCTAAGCCCAAAGCTGAGGTATTCCAGCCGTAATACACCACTTACTGACAATAGTCTAGCACAATTTCTGCTATATAAACAGTTGGTGTCTACTAATGTGCCTTTCTATGGGGATGCCTGCATCAACCGCCTGCTGTATGCCTTTCTAAATGTTGCCAGCTCTGTTTCTGCCTTCCATAACCAGCTGACAACACCTAATTGTGCTTTTTATCATGCTGGGACGCCCGCACATGCGCAGAAGCGCTGCGGCGCGCACAGAGCGTCATCCACCAAGCTCCGCCCCTTTTTCCAGCTCACCTCTATAAATAGAGGCGCGGGCACGTGTGCCTTCGGCGCTCTTTTTTGAAAGGAACTAGGGACAGAAGCCAGGGCCCTGTTTGCCACAGGGCCAGGGGATGGACGAGCATTGCAACATGGCAGAGGAAACAGTTTCCCATCCAGAGAACTCACCATCTGCCTGGATTTTGACTTGGAAAGAAAAAATCCACATGACAAGAAAACAACGTTCCACAGCGGCCTCTAGTGGTTTAACACAGGTACCGCGGTTTAACCTTTTTTTTTTTTCTTGACCACTCTTAAAATTATTAAATTTTTTAGTAGTTACAGGCATGCACAGATATTTAGCGGGAATACCGTTCGGTAACAGGCAGAAAGACATATTAGGCTTGGGGGTCCCCTCAATAGAACCAAGTTCCTGAGGGGCCCCCACTTACCTTTTCCCCGCCGCAGGACTCTGTTTGGTCCACAGAAGCCCAAACTTCACCTCTCACGGCAGGCATTGTAATTAAACCTTCAGGGACCGGGTTCCCAAGGATTCCACTCCCCTGGACCTGTATAGCACCCTGCACAGAAACATCTTGGTCGTGGGTATGACCAGAGCTCTGGATCCCAGGGTCCAGCCCTCCTAAGAGAAGCATTACAGGCAAAACCTTGCTCTTCTCTGCAAGGCCCGGTTACCGACCGTTTAGCTATGAAGCTTTTTTGGTCGGATCCGGAATAGCTTACTGAGGCCCAAAAGAACCTGTACGCAAGCTCAGTGAAAAACACATGTTACTTCTTGGCCAACACCTTAGACACTGGCAAAAAACTGAGGTGCTCCCGGATGGGAGGGGCTTATATAGGGGAGGGTACTTCCGGTTTGGAAGTTGCCAGTGCCAGCACCTGAAGGTAAACTATATAACCCACATAGTAATGACTATGCCGCTCTGTGTCCCGTGATGTACGAGAAAGAAAATCTTTTTGCAGACTTCAACTTAAAGAGAACCAAATCAGGAATGGTCAAATGTCTATTCCCTATACATCCTTCCCTCTCAGGGCTGTTTTTTGGTACTATTCACCTGCATTATGTTACTGCCTGAGTATCACTTTCAGAAAATTGTTAGGCTCTAAGATACCCATGGAGGCAGTCTCAGTTCAGGGGCTAATAACTGCCACGTTTAAAGGACTGAAGTAACAGAGTTAAAGCAATATTAAACCTTCAGGGTTTTTTTGGCCAATATAACAAACAAGTTATACTTACCTGCTTTGTGCAATGGTTTTGCACAGAGCAGCCCCGATCTCCCGCTGGCGTGCCAGGCCCCTCTTCTTCAGCGAGTGCCCCTAGGGAAAGTTATTTTCCATGGGGGCACCCGTGTGTGCTCACTTCTAAGTTTCCCTGTCTGTATCTAGACTGGGTGACTCGGCAACCTTCTCTGAAGCTTGAAAGCAGCACAGGACATAATAATTAGACTCTCTGGGGACCAGGTGAGTAGTGCCACTAAGTTCCATTGTGACCAGCCTGTGCCCCCTCATCATATCCCCCTGTGCCCCTCACCACATTTCCTGTTCCTCCCTCCACATGATCATCATTAGCACCAACCCCAGAGGTAAGTAGAGCAGGAACCAGGGGTTGGTGTCTGGTATTAGTTTACCTTAAGACCCCTTTCACACTGAGGCGCTTTACAGGTGCTATAATGCTAAAAATAGCGCCTGCAAAGCGCCCTGAAAGAGCCGCTCCTCACACTCCAGTGTGAAAGCCCGAGTGCTTTCACACTGGAGCAGTGCGCGCTGGCAGGACGCTAAAAAAAGTCCTGCTAGCGGCATCTTTTGATCTCCACCGCTCCTGCCTATTGAAATTAATGGGCACCGCGGCTATTCCGGCAGCAAAGCGGTGCTTCGCGGTGGTTTTAACCCTTTTTGGACCGCTAGCGGGGGTTAAAAGCGCCCGAATGCCTCCGCAAATACGACGGTAAAGCACCGCTAAAGATAGCAGCGCTTTACCGCCAACGCCCCAGTGTGAAAGGGGCCTTGCAGTTTTTCTGTAAATGTGAACCAACCCTTTAGGTAGTATTAGCCTTTTTCGTGATGATTTTCATTTAAAACTGTGAAAATCAAGCCTGGGCTTTTACAATATTAGAGTCTTGTCTTTTTAAATCAAATTTGTACAAATAAAGAGATATTTTAACTAAGAGTACACGTCTGAATTGCATATCTTTGTGGCACCGGAAAAGCCTTAGTAATAGTTAGACAGTTGAGGCCCCTTTCACACTGCTGCGACTTGAAAGGGAATTCCTGTGTAAACAAAGTTGAACCAAAGTAGTACAGGGACTACTTTGAAGTCGGTGCGACTTGAAGTCGCACAGATATGAATGGTACTCATTGGAAATCATGAGGTACGACTTGTCATGCGACTTTGCAGTCCCATGTCGCAGGACAAGTCGCACAAGTGTGAAAGGGGCCCAAGGAACAAGTATGTATTAACTATGTATCTTTCAGCAACCTATATAATCATATGCAGATTGTGTAGCACCGACTCCCTGGTTTTTAAAGATGGATCCCAGCTCCAAATGAGATTTGTTCAAGCATGATTTTGTGATCTCTCTCTAATCTTTACATAAACATAACCTGAAAAAAATAAATAAAAAAAAAAACTACCTTTTGCTGGTTTCCCAGAGGAGACCAAGTCTTGGCTCACAGGTTTGGTGCTTGTGTTGGTGTTGCTGTCCTGTTTGAACACAAGTTCAAGGGCCTTGGAGACATCGAACTGACATTTCAATGCCGCGTCAATCATAACTTGCTCTGAAACAGTCTCTCCCAGGACTTCCCTCATGTGCTCCAGGCATGAGAATAAACGAGCTAAAAGATAGAAAAATTATATTTATATAAAACCCAAGGATTTGTAAATCAGAAAATCACACTTCAGTAGTTGCTCATCATGTTAACAGAAAAGCACAGAAACAGTTATATGTTTATGTAAAAAAATTTTTTTAAACTGCTAAAAAAAAAAATGGTAATAAAGTATTCCTCAATTAGTAAGTTAAAGGATAAGTTCGCCTGTGAGAACATGTAACATGTTCCCACTGCTGCAGCCTTTCCCAAGATCTGTCGTCTCTAGTGACAGTGAGCCGGGGGGAGCTTCTCCCTGAACTCGCTGTCACAATTATTTTTTTTAATTCTCCACCTGCCTGGCTGTATCATTCATTTACAAAATTCTGCGAATGAGAAAACTAAAACTACCGTCAGTCTTTGCAGCGGCAAGGTTGTAGTTTTCAACAAACTATCAGGGCACATACATAAGGTCCTCTGTGCTTAACCGTCCCGTGTCTCCCTCGGTAAGCCGTTATTCAAGCATCTCACCCGAATGATCCACAAGATCGGGACTCTGTCACTTCCTGGATGGCGCATGACGTCACTTCTGGTCGCCTTGCGACTGCACCGACGCAGTATTTTATCAATCTCTTTTGATATTTGAGGGACCATTGAATGGGAAGTTTTTGGATTACGAGGAATGTCAATGTGCCGAATGGAATATCCGCATGTGTGATCTAACACAAGAAAAATTTTGACAAACCTTTTATGTGAGGCCTCGTACACACAGCCGAGATTCTCGTCGAAAAAAACATGTCGTTTTTTTTCGACGAGATTCTTGGACAACAAACTTGTCCCGGCCAAGTGTACACACGCTCGATTCAAAGAACCCGCGGTTCTTTGAATGGAGCGTACGCGGTGACGTCATCGACTACGACGAGCATGCGCTCGTCACATTCGATGCCGTCGCCGCCATCTTGGTATACCCTATCTATGCCTAGGAAGCTACCGCGCATGCGTCAAACTCATTTCGAGCATGCGCGGGCTTCCTGGCAAATAGGTAAGTGTACACACACAAAATTTTCTGGTCGAGAAACAGGCTGACGAGAATCTCGACGAGATTCTTGACGCTTTTGACGAGAAACCATACACACGAACGAATTTCTCGGCAAAAAATCTCTGCCAGCAAGTTTCTTTGCCGAGAAACTCGTTCGTGTGTACGAGGCATTAGGCATTAGGCAAAAGTATCCCGAGTCATTCTCACAAAAGGGGGATTGACTGAGCATTTTGAGTGATAAATTGAAATGAGAGATTTGCACTCTGGGCTTTCTTTCACATCATTTTCATTATCACTATTTTGTGTTTGGCACTTATTATGCTTTGGAGACACTTTAACATCCAGCGTCTCTGAAATCCATGGACAAATGATTTTTTATTTTGGTGATATTATTGTATATAGGAGACTGCAGAAAGATTATAATGTTTATTATTGTTACTGCTTTTGAACTGTGATTTTAATACTTTAAGGGCTGTGGTTTTGAGATATATTTTGTAACGCAGTGGTGCAAGATATCATAAAAAAAATAAATGCACATTTTTGTACCTGCAAAAAGATGTGCATTTATTTATTTTTTTAAAGGTAAGCTCATCTTTTAAAAAATAGGATTTTTATAACAGCTTACCTGTAAAATCCTTTTCTTGGAGTACACCACGGGACACAGAGCTAGTCATTACATAATGGGTTAAGGGTCACCAGCGGTGATTGGACACTGGCACAACCAATGGAAGACAGTTCCCCTCCATATAACCCCTCCCATCAGGGAAGTACCTCAGTTTTGTAGCAAAGCAGTAAGGTTCCCATAAGAAGGGGGGGACCTCTGTGTCCCGTGGTGTACTCCAAGAAAAGGATTTTACAGGTAAGCTGTTATAAAAATCCTATTTTCTTTATCGTACACCACGGGACACAGAGCTAGTCATTACATAATGGGACGTCCCAGAGCAATGCTCATATGAAGGGGGGGGAGACACAGATCAAAACAGGCCGCTTGCGGACCAGAAGCCCTATACTGCTGCCTGCAGCACACTTCGCCCAAAGGCGGAATCCTCATGTCCTTTCACATCTATTTGATAGAATTTGGAAAATGTATGGACTGAAGACCAAGTTGCAGCTTTACAGATCTGAGCCATCGAAGCCTGGTGGTGCACTGCCCATGAAGCACCTATCGCCCTGGTAGAGTGCGCCTTAACAGGAAAAGGAGGAGTCCTGTTCTTTAAACCATAAGCTTGAATAATTACTTGTCTAATCCACCTGGAAATTGTGGATTTTGATACCGCTTGGCCCTTCTTGGGCCCATCTGGTAAAATAAACAAAACATCTGTTTTACGTATCTGAGCGGTTGCTTGCAGATACACCTTTACCGCTCTCAGTAGATCTAGAGAGTGTAATAATTTTTCCCCCGCCGTCCGCGGGTTTGGAAAAAAGGAAGGCAGAACAATGTCTTGATTCAAGTGAAAAGCCGACACCACCTTAGGTAGAAAAGCCGGATGGGGTCGTAGTACGATTTTGTCCTTGTGACAAATTAGATAAGGCTCTTTACAAGAAAGAGCTGCTAGCTCTGATACTCTCCTAGCAGAAGCTATAGCAATCAGAAAGGCCAACTTCCTACTCAATATAATTAAAGGAATATGGCGAATAGGTTCAAAAGGTTGCTTTTGCAACACTGACAATACCAAATTCAAATCCCATGGACACAAGGGAGTCCTAACTGGAGGATTTATCCTCAGTACCCCCTTAATGAATGTCCGAACTAGGGAGTGAGATGCCAATGGTCTCTGAAAGAAGACTGATAGAGCCGATATTTGCCCTTTGATGGTGCTAAGGGCTAAATTCATATCCACTCCTAACTGGCAAAAAGCAAGAATCCTACTTATTTCATATTTCTGAGGATTCCAACATCTGGATTCACACCAGGAAACGTATGCTCTCCAGACTCTATGATAAATGAGTCTGGAGGCTGGCTTTCTAGCATTAATGAGCGTAGAAAGAGCCGGACCAGAGACCCCTCTCTTTTTAAAAATGTGGGTCTCAGCAGCCAGGCCGTCAACTTTAGCCTTTGTAAGGAAGGGTGGAATACTGGACCCTGTGACAGCAGGTCGTGTCGAAGTGGAAACTTCCAGGGCCTTCCTATCGCCATTTTTACAATCTCGGCGTACCAAGGCCTCCTGGGCCAGTTTGGGGCCACTAGGATTACTGGTATTCCCTCCTCCTTGATCCTGCGAAGCAGTCTTTGTAGAAGAGGGATCGGAGGGAATGCATAGATCAGTGAGAACTGATTCCATGGAGTTATTAGAGCGTCTGTATTATTAGAGCGTCTGTCCCGTAGGCTAGAGGATCTCTCGTTCTGGACACAAAGTTGTCCAATTTCTTGTTGAACCTGGCAGCTAGCAGGTCTACATCTGGGTTTCCCCATCTCAGACATATGGCCTGAAAGATCTCGGGGTGAAGAGACCACTCTCCTGGTAGCAGCTGCTGACGACTCAGGTAGTCTGCTTGCCAATTTTCTATCCCTGGAATGAAGATTGCAGAAAGGCAAGGTACATGCTCTTCTGCCCATGCCAGGATCCGGTTCACCTCTCTTTGGGCTGCCCGACTGCGGGTGCCTTCTTGGTGATTGATGTAAGCTACTGCAGTAGCATTGTCGGATTGAACCCGAACTGGGTAGCCCTGTAACCTGTATGTCCAGGTTTTGAGGGCTAGATATACCGCCCGGATCTCTAGCACATTGATGGGCAGGATCCCCTGAGTCTTGGCCCAGGTTCCCTGGGTAGAAGCCTCCTCGAATACTGCACCCCAGTCCGATAGGCTGGCATCCCTAGATACCACCTTCCAGGCCACTGGGAGGAAGGACCTTCCCTTCCGTAAATTCCTGGCTTCTAGCCACCAATCGAAGCTGTGGCGTACTTGTGAGGACAGGCGCATGGGTATATCCAGAGCTTGGCTCTTCCTGTTCCAGGAAGCTAAAATATTGCCTTGAAGTAGTCTCGAATGAAACTGGGCGTAAGGGACCGCCTCGAAGGAGGCTACCATCTTTCCCAATAGTCTCATGCAAAGGCGAATAGACGGCCTCTTGTTTGCTTTGACCTTGTGGATCAGGTCTTTCAGAGACTGTATCTTCGGTTCTGGCAGGTATACCCCGTTTTGGGCTGTATCTATGATCATGCCCAGGTACCCTATCCTTCTTTGGGCCTGGAGAGAGGATTTTTGTAAATTTATAATCCATCCTAAATGCTCCAGGTATCCTACTGTAGTGTGTACAGCGTGACCCAATCCGTCCTTTGACTGATCTATTACTAGTAGATCGTCCAGATAGGCTGTTACCGCAATGCCCCGTGTTCTTAGGTTTGCTAACAGAGGAGCTAGCACCTTTGTGAATACTATGGGCGCGGTGGCTACACCAAACGGCAGAGCCACAAATTGAAAGTGGCGATCTTCTACCGCAAACCTTAGGAATCTTTGGTGAGCGGGGAGGATGGGTATGTGTAAATGTGCGTCCTTGATATCTATGGGCGCCATGAATTTTCCGCCCTTTAAAGTGGCGGCCACGGATCGGATCGTTTCCATTCGAAAATGGCGATCGTTCAGGAACCGATTTAGGGATTTTAGATCCAGGATGGGTCTGACATCTCCATTTGGCTTTGGAATCACAAAGAGGTTTGAGTAAAAACCTGAACCGCGCTCTTTTTGGGGTACGTCTGTAACTACCCCTTGAGCCATTAAGTGATTCAAACCTTTGAAGAAGGATTCTCTTTTTTGTGGATCCTTGGAGAGTCTTGAACCTCGGAATTGAGAAGATGGGATCTCTCGAAATTCCAGTTTGTACCCTGAGGATATTGTGGATACTACCCAATTGTCCTGGATTTCTGACCACCAAGTTGCTCAGAACTGACAAAGCCTTCCTCCCACTCGGCCGAGCGGGGGCGCCCCTTCACTGAGAGGCTTTGGGGGCTTGCTTATTAGCTCTTGCACCCCACGGCTTCTTGTTCTTCTGAGCTTGCCTGTGGGCGGCTAAAACAGGCCGCCGCCACTGGTTGGAGTCAGATTTCCCGGGAGCTGGGGAGAGAGCGTTTAAAACAAGATCTCTTGTTTTTCTTTCTCTCAGGTAAAAGTCGTTTTACCACTTGATCTTCTGTATATATTTTTCTAAATCTTCCCCAAATAGGCGTTCGCCATGGAACGGGAACTTGCCAACAGCTTTTTGCATGGGGTCTCCGCTGACCAATGCTTAAGCCAAAGTACTCTGAACATCTGTACCAGCTGGAGTGTAAGGCGTGATGCCTGTATGATAGAATCTCTCATGGCATCCACTGTGAAGCATAAGGCTTTAGGCAAATTTTCCCAATTTCTAGCCTGCTCTGAAGGCAGTTCCTTCAGCCCCTGCTTTACCTGTTGGCTGATGACCTGACCCATACCGACTGCTGCTACTGCAGGTTGGGTAATTGAGCCGGCCAAAAGGAAGGAGGATTTCAACTTCCTCTCAGAAGGATCTTTTAAACCCTTGTACATTATCCACCGGACATGTCAGGTTTTTATTTACACAAGAAATAGCCGCAACTACCGCAGGCAGGCTCCATTTCTTTAAAAAAAAAAATTCCCCCATAGGATAAAGAATGTTAAACCTTTTTGGAGGTGAGAAACGCTTATCTGGATGTTGCCAGTTTGCGTATATTAGATCCTCTAGTAACGGATGAACCGGGAAGGAGCATGCACCTTGCAGGGATCTTAATGACCCTAGGGAGGAGACAGGTAATTCCGTTACCTCCGCAGAGGTTAACTTAAATGCACTGCTATAGCATTGTACCTGTGACCTTAAAATCTGGCTCCTCATCCTCTGCTGATGTAGCCTCCTCCTCCTCATCCTCCTCCCTCAGGTACTTCTGAAGGGAGGTCCAATACTGGAAGAGACCTGCTTCGCTTATTGTCCCTTTTTAGAGGACTTAGCGATTAAGGTAGCAATCTTTTCCTCCAGATTATTTAGGGCAGCTGATAAAGTGTCCTCAGTGACATATACAGGCCCAGGCTTCACTGGGGAAGCCGCCATACCTGACAGAGGTAATGGCTCATCCTGAACAGGTGCATTTAGCAACACAGGAGAGAAAGGTACCGAGTCAGCACAGTTAGAGCCTCCTCTCAGGCGGTGGTGCTTTCTTATCTCTTTTTGTCCGTATTACTTCCCCTGGAAGGCTTACTGTTTAGACAAAATACAAGGTACCTAAATGCATATACTACCGTGTTTAGTTTAGCAAATACATTAAGTATGCAACTTTTAACACATAACTATGCATAACATGGATGTCTTCTAGGAAGTACCCAATCCAACCACATGGAGTCTTACGTCCCTGTATAGCTGCTGTGTTTCTCTGCCAGGAATAAGAGAACTAACGAGCTTGCTTGCTGCTGCAGTGCTTCTCACACTGACAGTCTTTTAAATTTGGCGCCGTTTCTGTGCCTGCGCGCGCCACGTGCCCGCCTTCGCCCCCCCCTCCGATAAAGCGCGCTCCCGCGCGCGCGGCCCTTAGCGCTATGGCGGTGGCCATAGTGAGAGAGGACTCTCATCAGCCCTTGTTCCCACTTACCTGCATCTGCAGGTGTCTGTATCGGCCACCGGAAGGAGGAGCGGGGTGCTCAAGCAAGCTCAGCAGCGGAGGTGACGAGCAGTGTACTTCGCCGAAGCCGACACTGAACAGAGTGAGGTGAGTATATTCAGCTCTTTACTCCCCCCAGTGGTGGAAAAAAAGAAGACATCCACTTTTTGAAAAAGGTCCCAACCTAGTTATGGACCTTCTAATCTCACCTTATCCACGCCGCAGGTTTTTCTGCTGAAAGTTTTCAGACAGATACCAAACTTCACCCTTCACGGTGGGCTATGTGTGCCAACCTTCAGGGATATGGGTTCCTATTTAAAGGATACCTCTCCCCTGGGCCTTGTACAAGACTCTTACCAGGACTTTATAGCGAAATAGCGAAAGTGCTGGATCTTAGAGCCCAGTCCTCCGAAGAGAGACATTACAGGCGACGCCTCATGGATGAGGCCCGGATCCCATCCAGATTCAGCTCATTTGTAGGCGTCTTGGATGGATCCGAAAGCATAGCTCTTTTACCCCCAGAGGGTCTCTTTGGTAGAGCTTTCCTTTAGCACCTCCTAACGCGTCCAACACCTTTCGACACTGGCGAAAAAACTGAGGTACTTCCCTGATGGGAGGGGTTATATGGAGGGGAACTGTCTTCCATTGGTTGTGCCAGTGTCCAATCACCGCTGGTGACCCTTAACCCATTATGTAATGACTAGCTCTGTGTCCCGTGGTGTACGATAAAGAAAGGTACCTAAATACATTAGAGAATGTTAGCTCTACTCATACCCCACCATCCAGGTGTTTGATAAACATCACCCCGAGCCTGCATCTATGTTGGGCTACTTGGAGCCTTGTTAAAATGTGGCCAGTCACTGTGGCACCACCCCCAGAAGTTCCCATTGCCATTTAACCACTTGCCGACCGGGCCATAGCCGAAAGACGGCTGCAGTGTGGTCAGCTTGTTATGGGAGGGCGTCCATGGACGTCCTCCCAGAATCTTGCTCCCGCGCGCCCCCTGAGGCGCGCACCTGGAAATATCCGTGACCGCCTGGATCCGGAATACGCGCATCACGGCCGACAGCGACCATGTCCGGTTCTTCTCTCCCCTATCTGTACCGATCGGTGTGAGCAGAGAGGGGAGAGATCGATTGCAGCAGCGCTATGGGCTGGATCTGTAGTGCCCACAGTGCTGCTCTGTGCCCATTCCAGCACTCATCCAGCCATCCCATCCATACTCATCCATCCATACTCAGCAATACTCATCCATCCTCTCCAATACTCATCCATCCATCCTCTGCAATACTCATCCATCCATCCAATCCATCCTCTGCAATACTCATCCATCCTCTGCAATACTCATCCATCCTCTGCAATACTCATCCATCCTCTGCAATACTCATCCATCCTCTGCAATACTCATCCATCCATCCATACCCTGCAATACTCATTCATTGATCCATACCCTGCAATACTCATCCATCCATACCCTGCAATACTCATCCATCTATCCATACCCTGCAATACTCATCCATACCCAACCATCCCATTCACACTTAGCCATCCACAACTAATCCATGCCACATCAGTTCGCATCCATGCCACTACAGTGCCTCAAAGTGTAATAGATAGTCAAATTAGACTTGAAATTTACGCTCCCTAGAACGCTTGCTGGTGCTCCCTGCATGTTGGGCCTCTGTATGTGGCCAGGCTGTGGAAAAGTCTTCCACATGTGGTATCGTCATACTCAGGAAGAGTAGCAGAATATATTTTGGGGCGTAATTTGTTATGTACATGCCATGTGTTAGAAATGTTGTATAAATGGGCAACTTTGTGCAAAAAAAAAAAAAATGCGGTTTCATTTTCTTTCCACAATTTCCAAAAACTTGTAGAAGTGACATGTTCAAAAGACTCATTGTGCCTCAGATTATACGTTGGGGTGTTTTCTGTCCAAAATGGGGTCCTTTGTTGGGCGTTTCAATTGTCCTAGTGCTCCAGGGCCTTCAAAAGTGCAAGAGGTAGTCAAGAAATTAGATGTGTAATTTATGCTCGTAGAACGCCTGATGGTGCTCCCTGCATGTTGAGTCTCTGTATGTGGCCACGCTGTGTAAAAGTCTCACACATGTGGTATCAACATACTCAGGAGGAGTAGTAGAATGTATTATGGGGTGTAATTTGTGGTATGCATATGCTGTGTGTGAGAAATAACCTGATAATGTGACAATTTTGTGGGGGGAAAAAAAAAGAAAAAAAAATCTCGATTTTGCAAAGAATTGTGGGAAAAAGTTCAAACTTCAAAAAACCCACCATGCCTTTCTAAATACCTTGGAATGTCTACTTTCCAAAAAGGGGTCATTTGGGGGGTATTTGTACTTTCCTGGCATGTTAGGGTCTCAAGAAATTAGGCTGTCAGTACTTCAGGTCTGATCAATTTTAACAGATTGGCACCATAGCTTGTGGACTCAATAACTTTCACAACGACCAAATAATATACACGATTGATTATTTTTTACCAAAGATATGTAGCAGTATAAATTTAGGCCAAAATTTATGAAAAAAAATACTAATTTGCAAAATTTTAACAGAAAAAAAGAAAAATAGATTTTTGCAGAATTTTCCGTCTTTTTTCATTTATAGCGCAAAAAAAACAAAAACAAAAAAAAAACAGCGGTGATTAAATACCACCAAAAGAAAGCTCTATTTGAGTGAGGAAAAAAATGGGTACAGTGTTGCGTGACTGAGTAATTGTCATTCAAAGTGTGAGAGCACTGAAAGCTGAAAATTGGTCTGGTTAGGAAGGGGGTTTAAGTGCCCAGTGGTCAAGTGGTTAAAGTGGACTCATGAGCAACTCTATAAGCTTGAATAAAGTCCTGATATTTTCCAATTATAAAGAAATAGTGCCAAAAACTGTTCTTGGACTCTAGTTAAGTGACTGTGCCTAGACAAAATACTCTAGAGCCCATTCACACTAGGAACTGCATTTGAATCGCATAGGATCACGCTGTGTGTTCTTGTGCGATTCACATGCAGTTCTGCGCAGCGAGACAGTAAGGCCCGAATCACACCTGACTCGCATGGCAGTTCACACTGCCATATGCAAACTGCTGGGGAGTGTCATACAATGTTAACGACACCCCCAGTTCAGCTTGCATATCGCACTGCGAACTGACAGTCCGGACATGAATCGGATCGCAAAGATGTGCACACCCATGCGATCCGGTTCTGGCCCGAACAAAAAAAAGGGTCCTGTGCGTGTTTGGACCGAATGCGGTGCGATATCAGCCATACTATCTGTATGGCTGAAATCGCATCGCACAGACATTGCATGCGATGTGAACAGCAGTGCGCTGCGAATCACATGCAATGTCTGGCATCGCAGCAGTGTGAACCGGGCCTAATGGATTTTAAACTGGTAGGAGACATGTTGGGAAGGTGTGTGTGAGTGCAGTGCGTGTTTAGATGTAACAAATTGTGGATTGGAGAAATTATTGCATCACCAAGAATGAGGTTCAGATGGCAAGTAAGACCTCGGCCAATAACAATACCCATGGACAGCACTAGTTTAATCCAGTACAGTGCCAACCTCCCTACTGTCATTCACTCTCTCCTCAGCCGGCTACCTATAATTACATCAAGAGATGCTAGCCTTCATCAAGCCTTAACACAGGTCCCTTTGTAAATTCTGATGTGATTTTATTAACACCATTTGCTCAAGCCCTGAGGAAGGTGCCAAGGCTTTTTTTTCCCCACAGAAACACATTGGCTGTATCCGATATGCTTAACCGTTAAATGTTTTAAAAAGGCCCTAAAATAAGATGAACTTTTGTATCAGGCGCTACCCCATACATACTCAAGAATCTACTATATGGCGAGTGATTTCTTGTGTCACTATCAGAGGTAGCAGCCTAGGACCAGAACAATGTCCACCCATGCTAGATGTCAACCATGGATTTGCTTTATAGTAGATACACTTTAACTAACTGTTATTTCTATTGGTCCAGCGCTATCACCAGGCACTCTTGTGTATCAGCACTATCCGGTCTCTGATCCAACCTGTATATTAACCCCTCATCTACCTTATTCTTCATACCTGTACATTAACCCTCGCATCGCCCTTCTCCCATTGTATGTGACCTGTACAATAACCTTTTTCACCTTCTGATTTCTTTGTGCATGACATGTAGCAAAGAGCACCACGACCAAGTGTTATGTTTAACCCCTCAAAACCCGCACACTTAATTTCCAAATAATTGCAGCCCAAAAAAAAAAAAATATATGATCACCTTGTGGTGTCTACTTTCTAAAAAGCAAACATGTTTTTTTTCAAACATTTTAGTCCTTCTTCCTTTATATAGTAAAAAATTAAACACATGTTATACTTACCTGCTCTGTGCTACGGTATGGCACAGAGCGGCCCCGAATCTTCTCTTCTGGGGTCCTCTGCCAGCGCTGTTTGCTCCTCTTCGAATGCCCCCCATAGCAAGCCAATCACTATGAGTACACTTGTGTGTGCAGCTCCCAAGCCTAAATGTGTGTGTTCATAGACAAATAAAGACGTAATTGGCATGTCAGGGGGTCACCAGTGCTTAAAGTGGAAGTTCCATTTTTGGGTGGAACTCCCCTTTAAGGAAGGAAACAGACTCAAAAGTATATGTATGTGTGGAAATAGTTTGACACCTTATGGACCTTGATCAAGCAAAAAAAAGATACTACGCTTTATACTTCATGCTTAGTCCATTAGAAGAACACTTTCCAATGACTCTCTGGTTCAACTATAACTCCGCTCTGTACTGCTCTTTCAGACATTTCTTCAGTATCACACTGTTGGCTGGACACTGTTGAGCTATGTGGTTACATTCATGTAGCTGTGTGCCTACTGTATCCTTTGTACTTCTTTTTCCCCTTCTTCACCTCCAATAATAAATATTGTTTGTTGCATTATTTCCATTGGTTTAAAAAGCTTGGTAACCATTTTCTATAAATCAAAATAAACACAATTAGAGATTAAAATAGCAATCTTGATCACTGCCATCAGACCAAGCCAACCAACCAATAGAATCGTTTTTTTCATTCTGTTAAAAGGCTTTGTACATAACAGTTAAATTGGTTGTAAACTTTAGACATGAAATATGAACAAAGCATATTCCTCACTAGTGTGTACTTGTCTCAATTAAGAGCACCAAGTGTCAATTTTGTCTCCTGCTTCGTTCCTCTTATCAGCATGAATCACTTCTGACAAGTTTTCCTGACACCAAGAGAAAAAGGATTACAGGGGAGGGATCTCCAACTGATTGACAGCCTCAGCACTGTTCCTATGTGCTGTGTAAAAGGGAGGTGTGGTCCCTTCCCTCCAATCAGTTCTCAGACCTCGCCACACTGAGCTCTGTGGTGTATTAACTTCAGCTCTCAGCTTTTTGGAACGCTCAGACAAGTTTTATAATTCAGGACACTGAACAGATGTAAAGGAGAGAGGGCTAAGCTCTGAGAAAGGGGGTGCGCCCGCGAAACACGTCAGTTTGCCAGTATAGTGGGGTGTTGGAGTATGTATATCCTGCTCCACATGGCATGTTCTGGTTTACATGATCTCACTTGCTGCACTTTTCCATGAGTATTCATTTTTATGGATTTAATATCTTCCCAATACATTTTTGGTAATGTTTGTTTTTTGTAGTTTTACATTGGATTCCCCCATCTAAAGAGGGCTGCATTCGCCATGCATTCCAGATGTGCCTGTTAAGTCTGATCTTTCTGTAGAGAACCTCAGAGCGCTGGGAGTGACTATTTTTTTTTGTGTTGTTATTTTTATGTTATATGGTTTCCGTAAAAGGAACATTTTTAATATATTTTTTATTGGAAGTTGTTTACATGGCATCCGAAATTTGCAGTAAAAACAAATACATTTGGCAGAGGGATTTTGGGATTTGTCATAAAAGGAACAGCATTGTCAGCAAATAAACACATTTTGTGTTGATCGTGGCCAACGTCAAACCCATGACTTCATGATTTTAGTTGATACAGTCCAAAGGTTGTCAATAGCCAATAAAACAAACAGTGGAGATCAGGGACAGCCCTGCCTTGTTCCTACTAAGTATCAGGAAAGTGTCAGAATGGAAGTCAGACTATTTGACATATACTTGGGGTTTGCAGTATAGTGCTTGCACCCAAGTAGTGAAGTTGTTGCTGAATTCACATTTTGCAAGCATGTAAAGAAGGGACACCTTAGAAACATATAGTAGGACAAGGATTCGGTAATAATACCTTGGTCTAATGAACTTAAAGCAATATTCGAAGCCTTTTCTTTTTCCAGTTCATTATCATGTTCCTCTTCCTCCTCCTCTTCTAAAGGCTCAGTAAAGCTTGAGTGTCTGTCCCGCTTAGAATATATGAACTGAGCAGCTGCAGGAAAAAGAGCATACATATATATGTAGTTAACGTTAATAAGTGGGCCAAATTCAAATGAGAATTGGCATAATAAAAGGACATTTGATATACACATGTGCTCTGTACTGGTAGAACAAATTACAGAAGTATAGACTAGCTGAAGGAGAATCTCCAAAAAAAAAAAGAGAAGAAGGATTCACCAAAAAGTCATTTCTTTTCATTCAGTGCAGGATTTGTATAGCCCCAACAGTCTGTACAATGTTTTACAAAATAAAGTGAGACAGTGCAGTTACCATTCAATTCAATACAGGAGGGCCCTACTTGTGAGAGTTTTAACTGGCTCTAAAGTCTAGCTGTTTTTTACCTTAACACATTCCTTGCATTAGGCAGCTGTCACTAAAATCATTTGAAAAGAAAAAGGGGGTGGCGTGGCAGAGCCACGCCATGTGTGTCTATAGATAGACACAGCCCGGCTCAGGAGCGCACCCAGACGGGTGCCCCCTCAGCACATGGCTTGCTAAGGGGGCACTTGGAAGAAAAGACAGCAGACAGCATCGGCGGGGACTCCAGAAGAGGAGGTAAGCTACTACTCCGTACAATACAATGCACAGAGCAGGTAAGTATAACCTCTTTAAAATGAAGAAAAACTGCCATTAGAAGGACTTTAAGGTCTTTACCTACTGGGTAGAGTGCCACCTACAGGAGTAGGATTCTAGATACTGTACAAATAAAAAAACTAAAGAGTCCACGGACAGCCCCTGCTGGTGGCCGAAACCCCACACTGTGGAACACGACACAGCAGTACAAATAAAAAAATAAAAAAATAAAAAACACAAAAAAAGTATTTAAAAAAAACACACCCAACAGCATAGCTCTAATTTAGATCATCACCTACAGGTATGTTCCAAAGTAGTACAACCAGTCGGTCTTAAAATAAAAAGGATACAGGCCAGTCAGAGCTGCCAGTAAAACCTTACACCAAAAGTTTGTATTAGCAGATGCTTCCACATCCATCTGGTAAACATATAAACAGACAACCAAGTGGCTCTTCTTACAAATCTGAGCCCAGGATGCACATCTCGCTCTTCTGGAATGAGCTGTAACCACAGACCCCAAATCCCAGACTCGACATCCAAATACACTCTATTAGCCCTGGCTACATATAAAGGATACAAGGCAATTTCCTCAGGGGGGACTGGCTTGGGACAAAGCCATGAAAGCACAATGTCTTCATTCAAGTGGAAAGCAGATACCCCCTTAGGAAGAAAGTCTCAGAATGCAGGACAACCTGATCCTTATAGAAACCAATAATGGAGGCTTGCAAAACAACGCTGCCAACTCTGAGATTCTCCACACTGAAGCAATGGCTGCCAACAATATCACTTTTTAGATATTGTTGGTATCATGATCTCCCCAATATACTTGAATGGTGCTTTTAGTCAACACACACAATAGTGGCCTGACTGGAGGAGCAACATGCATAACGCCCTGAATAAAGGTGGGGACAATTGGCAGCTGTGCCTAAAGACACTGAAATAAGACCAAAAACACTGCTAAATGACCCTTTATAATGCTTAAGACACTCTCTGCGCTGGGGAAAAACAAGGAGACAGGCAACTCAGAAATGACATGGGACACCTAAGACACCATGCAGAATACATCTTCCAAGTATGATAATAAATCTTACAAAATATAGTCTTGCGAGCATTAAGCATAGTGTAAATGGCCACATTCTTAATGCTCTGTCCCTCAGCCCCTTTAAAGACAGGAGCTGTAAAGCATTGGGGTAAATGGGTCCTTGAGACAAGCGGTAGACGCCACAGATCATCCACTACCAAGCAAATGAGATCAGCATACCATGACTTACGGGGCCAATCCAGAGTCACCAATATTACCAGATCAACTTCTATCCAGCATAGTAGCTGTGTCAAAAGTTTTACCGATGGGTAATCATAAATCAGTACAGTGATCCCACAGAACCATCAATGCATATGCCCAAATGTCTTTTGCCCTTGCAACAAACCGGTCTACCTTTTTATTGAAAACTTATGGATAAAAGGCCCCCACCACGCCACCTGATCAAAACCTTTGCAACGGAGATAGTCCGCTTGCCAGAAGAAAAGGAGTAGGCGGCATGTTTTTTTAGGAGCAGCAGTGTTTGAGCTCTCAGCCTTAGAGCCCGCAGGGTACAAATGCAGCATCAGATCGATGCTGTATCCACCCAAGTATGATTTTAAAACAAAAAAACAAAACTTTTAAATAAAAGAAGAGTGGATGATGAGTTTAGAGATAAATGACAGACAGAAGTGCAAGTGCCACACAGTGAACTTTTTTTTTTTTGCATATACAAGGGAAAAAGGACCGACAAGATGCAACTAAAAAGGACTTGGGAGCACAGTGCATTCCTGACAGATTACCAGATCACTTGCAGGGTCTTTAAAGGGATAACACATGAGGCAACGTGTATTGGAGAGATGAACTGCATATGTATATAAAGGCTTTACATATCTGTGTTTGTGGAGATTTTGTTATACTTCCCTTCATCACTCATAGTTTACTATTCTCCCCAATTTCTCTTGAATATGCTTTTCTATATAAACTCAGGTTTCAGGTTACGATTACTGAATACGGCTAGCTTCAAGATATGCACATAAAAATGCCAAGGGATTAAATACTTCCAAATCTTAAATCCTATACAACCATCACAAAGCCACCGTTAAGCGATTCTTCCAAGACGCACATTTCAAAACAAGATTCATACTAACAACACCTGCCAAGTGGCCATTTAAATGCCCTATTAACATGGCCTAACAGTGTAAAGCCAAAAAAATAACTGAGGTGACCTTCAGGCAAACTACATAAAAAGATTATATACATACAGTATCTCACAAAAGTGAGTACACCCCTCACATTAATATTTAAATATATAATTTCATGTGACAACACTAAAGAAATGACACTTTGCTACAATGTAAAATAGTGAGTGTACAGCTTGTATAACAGTGTACATTTACTGTCCACTCAAAATAACTCAGCACACAGCCATTAATGCCTAAACCACTGGCAACAAAAGTGAGTACACCCCTAAGTGAAAATGTCAAAATTTGGCTCAATTTGCCATTTTCTCTCCCCGGTGTCATGTGACTCAGTGTTACAAGGTCTCAGGTGTGAATAGGGAGCAGGTGAGTTAAATTTGGTGTTATCGCTCTCACTCTCTCATACTGGTCGCTGGAAGTTCAACATGGCACCTCATGGCAAACAAATCTCTGAGGATCTGAAAAAAAGAATTGTTGCTCTACATAAAGATGGCCTAGGCCAAGGATATGCAATTAGCGGACCTCCAGCTGTTGCAAAACTACAGATCCCATCATGCCTCTGCCTCTGGGTGTCATGCTTGTGGCTGTCAGAGTCTTGCTATGCCTCATGGGACTTGTAGTTCTGCAACAGCTGGAGGTCCGCTAATTGCATATCCCTGGCCTAGACTATAAAAAGATTGCCAAGACCCTGAAACTAAGCTGCAGCATGGTGGCCAAGACCATAAAGCGGTTTAACAGGACAGGTTCCACCCAGAACAGGTCTCGCCATGGTCGATCACAGAAGTTGAGTGCACGTGTTCAGCGTCATATCCAGAGGTTGTCTTTGGGAAATAGACGTACGAGTGCTGCCAGCATTGCTGCAGAGGTTGAAGGGGTGTGGGTTCAGCCGGTCAGTGTTTAGACCATACGCCACACACTGCATCAAATTGGGCTGCATGGCTGTCGTCCCAGAAGGAAGCCTCTTCTAAAGATGATCCACAAGAAAGCCCACAGTTTGCTGAAGATAAGCAGACTAAGGACATGGATTACTGGAACCATGTCCTGTGGTCTGATGATCATTTGGTTCAGATGGTGTCAGGTGTATGTTGTGGCAACCAGATGAGGAGTAAAAAGACATGGGTGTCTTGCCTACAGTCAAGCATGGTGGTGGGAGTGTCATGGTCTGGGGCTGAATGAGTGCTGCCGGCACTGGGGAGCTACAGTTCATTGAGGGAACCATGAATGCCAACATGTACTGTGACATACTGAAGCAGAGCATGATCCCCTTCCCTTCGGAGACTGGGCTTCAGGGCAGTACTCCAACATGTTAACAACCCCAAACACACCTCCAAGACTACCACTGCCTTGCTAAAGAAGATGAGGGTAAAGGTGATGAACTGGTCAAGCATGTCTCCAGACCTTAACACCATTAAGCATCTGTGGGGCACCCTCAAACGGAAGGTGGAGGAGAGCAAGGTCTCTATCATCCACCAGCTCTGTGATGTCGTCATGGAGGAGTCGAAAAGGACTCCAGTGGCAACCTGTGAAGCTCTGGTGAACTCCATGCCCAAGAGGGTTAAGGCAGTGCTGGAAAATAATGGTGGCCACACAAAATGTTGACACTTTGGGCCCAATTTGGACATTTTCACTTAGGGGTGTACTCACTTTTGTTGCCAGCGGTTTAGACATTAATGGCTGTGTGTTGAGTTATTTTGAGGGAACAGAAAATTTACACTGTTATACAAGCTGTACACTCGCTACTTTGTAGCAAAGTGTAATTTCTTCAGTGTTGTCACATGAAAAGATATAATAAAATATTTACAAAAATGTGAGGGGTGTACTCACTTTTGTGAGAAACTGTATGCCCAGCATTAGTAGTGTGTGGTAAGCAGCGGGCGGTAGCTCCTATGCTTCGGCATGTACATTTGTCCACTGGCAAAGAAATGAGCGGTCTATAATTTTATTGGATAGATTTATTTTGACAGTGAGAGACAGAATAATAACAAAAATACTCAGAAAAATGCATTTAAAAAAAGTTATAATAGGATTTTTTTTACAGCTTACCTGTAAAATCCTTTTCTTGGAGTACATCATGGGACACAGAGCCTTAAGTAATTTACTTAATGGGTAATAGGCCTACCTTCAGGTGTTGACACTGGTAAACCCTAATTAAGGAAGTTTACTCCCTATATAACCCCTCCTCCTTCCAGGAGCACATCAGTTTTTGTAGCAAAGCAATATGTCTAAATCCCAAAAGAGGGGAGGGACCTCTGTGTCCCATGATGTACTCCAAGAAAAGGATTTTACAGGTACGCTGTAATAAAAATCCTATTTTCTTTATCGTACATCATGGGACACAGACCCTTAAGTAATTCACTTAATGGGACGTCCCATAGCAACGCCACTTGAGGGGTGGGAGAAACAACCCGCAGGGTACACCCAGACTTGAGGATCTACACTGCTGCTTGCAGCACACTGCGCCCGAAGGCGATATCCTCATACCTCCTTACATCCACCTGATAAAATTTTGTGAAAGTATGCACTGAAGACCAAGTTGCGGCCTTACAGATCTGAGCCATGGAGGCCTGATGACGCACTGCCCAAGAAGCACTAACCGACCTGGTAGAGTGCGCCTTAACTCGAAACGGGGGAATCTTGCCCCTTAAATCATAAGTTTGAATTATCACTTGCCGACAGTGGATTTCGACGCTGCCTGTCCCTTCTTAGGACCCTCCGGCAGAATAAATAAGACATCAGTCTTACGAATCTGAGCAGTTTTCTTTAAATAGATTTTCACTGCTCTCACCACATCAAGACAATGTAGTGACTTTTCTTCCCTGGAACATGGTTTTGGAAATAACGATGGCAGGACAATATCTTGGTTCAGGTGAAAACCTGAAATTACTTTTGGCAAAAAGCCTGGACGAGGGCGTAGTACCACTCTGTCCTCATGAAAAATTAAATACGGCTCTTTACAAGAAAGAGCAGCCAACTCTGATACCCTCCTTGCTGAGGATATAGCAACCAAAAATACCAACTTCCTTGTCAGAAGGACTAGGGGAATATGTTGTATCGGTTCAAATGGCTGTTTTTGTAACACAGACAAAACTAAATTTAAGTCCCAGGGATTCAAGGGAGGTTTGACGGGCGGATTAAGCCGCGTTACTCCTTGTATAAAGCCCCGGACTAAAGAATGAGTAGCAAGTGGTCTCTGAAATAAGACCGATAAAGCTGAGACTTGGCCCTTAATAGTACTTAAGGCCGATTTCATCTCTACCCCTAATTGTAGAAAGGCAAGAATTCTGCCTATGATATATCTCCGAGGGTGCAAACCCTTGGATTCACACCAGGAAACATAAGCCTTCCAGACTCTATAATATATTGTTCTGGAAGCTGGCTTCCTGGCATTGATCAGGGTGGAGATAACTGACCCGGAAAGCCCACGTCTCTTTAGAATGTGGGTTTCAATAGCCAAGCCGTTAAATTTAGAGACCCTAAGGAAGGATGGAATATCGGTCCCTGAGAGAGCAGATCTGACCGTAGTGGAAGGGACCATGGGCCCTCCACTGCCATCTTTACGATTTCTGCATACCATGACTTTCTGGGCCATGCTGGTGCTACCAGAATAATCGGCTTCCTTTCCAGCTTGATTCTGCAAAGAAGTCGAGGCAGCAACTGGATGGGGGGGAAATGCATATATCGGTGAGAACTGATCCCATGGGGTCACCAACGCATCCGTTCCGCATGCGAATGGATCCCTTGTTCTGGCCACAAAGTTGACCAACTTTGTGTTGAATCTGGATGCTAGGAGATCTACGTCCGGAGTCCCCCATCTTTGGCAAACAGCCCGAAATATGTCGGGGTGAAGCGACCATTCCCCTGGGAATAACTGCTGGCGACTTAAGTAGTCCGCCTGCCAATTCTCTACTCCGGGAATGAATATTGCAGAAAGGCAAGGAACATTCCTTTCTGCCCAAGTTAGTATATGGTTCACCTCTCTCTGCGCTGAGAGACTCTTGGTGCCCCCTTGGTGATTGATATAGGCCACAGCTGTGGCATTGTCAGATTGAATCCTGACAGGGTAATTCTGTAGCCTGGAAGTCCAGGCCTTTAGAGCCAGACGTACTGCCCGAATCTCTAGGATATTGATGGGCAAGCCTCTTTCGGTCCTTGACCATTGTCCTTGGACAGTTGTCCTTTCTAGTACTGCTCCCCAGCCTGAGAGGCTGGCATCCGTCGTTACGACCTTACAGATAACTGGTCTGAAGGATCTTCCTTTCAGCAGATTCTGGGTTAGTAACCACCAAGTGAGGCTTTGGGCCACTCTTGGGGACAGCCGCATTGGCGAGTCTAAGGCTTGAATTGTTTTGTTCCAAGCAGACAGGATACTGTTTTGCAACAGTCTTGAATGGAACTGGGCAAAAGGAACTGCTTCGAATGAAGCCACCATGGTTCCTAGTAACCTCATGCAGAGGCGAATGGAGGGATTGCCATTTGACCTGACCCGCCATACCAATTTTTTTATGGAGTTGATCTTTGCTAGAGGCAAGAACACCTTTTCCTGGGCTGTGTCTATGATCAGACCCAAGTACTCCAGTCTTTTTAGCGGTATTAAGGAAGATTTCTCCAGATTGAGAAACCAACCCAATGCTTTCAGATAGTCGGTTGTAGTGCATACAGCTTGCTCCAAACGAATCACTGATTGATCTATAAGTAATAGATTGTCTAGGTACGCTATGATTGTTATGCCCTGTGCCCTTAACCTGGCTAGAGGTGGGGCCAGCACCTTGGTGAACACCGGGGTGCTGTGGCTAGCCCAAAGGGCAGGGCTACAAACTGGAAATGCTGTTCTAATTCGAACCGCAGAAATTTTTGATGAGCAGGGAATATAGGGATATGCAGATATGCATCCCTGATGTCGATTGACGCGAGAAGTTCTCCTCCTAGAAGGATAGAAACTACTGATCTGATTGTCTCCATGCGAAAGGAGCGGATCTTCAGGAATTGATTTAGCTTTCTCAGATCTAGAATGGGTCTGACGTCTCCATTTGGTACCATGAAAAGATTTGAATAAAACCCCAGACCTTGTTCCCTTGTGGGGATCTGTATGATCACCCCTTGAGATCTTAATCGGTCTAGTGCTTGAAACAGAGATTGTTTCTTCTCTGGATCCTTGGGTACGCTTGATCTTGGCTAACGAGATGGTGGAAAGTTCCGGAATTCCAGCTTGTATCCCAGCGTTACCGTGGAGATGACCCATGTGTCCTGAATTTCCTTTTTCCAGACTTTTGAAAAGTGCAGAAGTCTTCCCCCCACCTTGGTGAGGGGGGTTGCCTCTTCATGACGAGGCTTTAGGATTCTGTTTTGCAGATTTCCTACCCCAGGGCTTCTTTTGAGCCTGGGTCTGACTCTGAGGTCTTCCCCTAGAGTCTGACAGCGGAGGCCGTCGCCACTGCTTAGAGGCGGAAGCCCTTGGCGCAGGGGAAAGGGCCCGTTTAAATGAAGGGTGTTTGTATTTTCTTTTGACGGGTAAAAGCGTGCTTTTCCCACTAGAAATTGTCTTGATATATTTATCCAAGTCCTCTCCGAAAAGTCGCTCCCCATGGAAGGGAAACCCAGTTAGGAGGTTCTTACATGGTGTATCAGCTGACCAATTCTTTAGCCACAGGATCCTGCGCATATGTACAAGCATAAGCATAAGGCGGGATGCCTGGTGAATGGAATCTTTAATGGCATCTATGGGAAAACATAATGCCTTAGGTAGTTCAGCCAAATCCCGAGCTTGTTGTGTAGGAAGTTCTCTAAGGGCCAATTTAAATTGGTCCTTTAGGGATTGGCAGATGCCTATTGCGGCGACTGCTGGCTGAGTGACGGCACCTGCTATGGAAAAGGCAGATTTTAGCAGGGATTCCAACTTCTTATCTGTTGGATCCTTAAGCATTTGCACATTGTCTACAGGACAAGTCAAGTTATTATTCACATTGGAAATCGCAGCGTCAACTGCTGGTACTTTCCATCTTTTGGAGAATCTTTCCTCCAGAGGATAGCGATTTGCAAAACTCTTAGGAGGAAGAAAATGTTTATCCGGATGATCCCATTCCGGAAAAATAAGCTGTTCTAGCAATGCATGTGCTGGAAACGCATGCAAAGCATGGGAAGGTTTCAAAGAACCTAAGGAAGAGGCCTGGTTTTCATGAGACTCTGTTAGAGGCAGCATGAAGGTGGAGCGAACCATTTCTGTAAGAGATTGTATCAGCAATTTCTCAGTTTGGGAATCTGAAAAAGGTTCATCTACCGTTGTCTCCTCCAAGGAGGAATCATCGGTTTGTCTTTCTTCCTGATCGATTGAGGGTAACACCTCATCGTGAGTCCACTGTTTCCCTAGTAAAGCTAAAGTGGGGGAAGGGCTAGTACGTTTCTTATCACTCTGAATAGAGGATGCGATTAAAGCCGCTAATCTTGATGGGGGCGTGGCTTGCCAGCAGCACGGATGGCTGCCTGATCTGAATGCTCCGCACTAAACTCGGCTATTAGCAACTCCACAGCGCGAGGAACAGGTTAAAACACACCCGATCATCCCCACAGTGAGTCTCGTTACGCCCAGGAACGATGCTGAAGAGGAGAAAGCAGCTGAACATGCCACAAAAGCTGACGGACTTTTTTCAGCTGGCCGGAGTGGGCCGCAAGCAAGATGGCGCTGGCTACACACACAGCCCTGCAAATCAGCTCTCTCCTCACGCTGGCGGCGGCGGACCACAACGCCCAGGACTACCCACACTGACAAACTGAGTACTCCCCACCCCGCTCACCTTCCTCAGCCTCTCCAGTCAAGTCTAAGCCCAGACGAGAATATGACATCCCAGGACAAAGCCCCAGTATACCCTTCACCTTGCCTCCTCCTAATACAAAGCATCCATCAGCCATAGATAATTTCCCTGCCTCAGACCAGCCCATTTCTGAGCAATCAATGAAGAACATGCTAATCTCCCTTAAACAGACACTGTACTCTGACCTATCAGCTGCAGTGTCCTCGCTGGCTACTGTAGTGCACCATCAGGATCAGCGTCTCCACCACGTTGAAAACAAAATGTCTGATCTCCTCACTGCCCATAATGATATAGTGGAAGTATGCACTGTACATGAAGATGAGATGCAGATGATCAACCTTAAACTCGCAGATCTCGAAGATCGTTCTCGCAGGAACAATATTAAATTCCGCAACATACCTGAATCGGTTCAACAACCTGAACTGGTGCGATTCCTGCAATCCCTAATGCGAGCGCTGGTACCTGAGCTGACCGACAGAGATCTAGAAATAGATAGGGCCCATAGGCTGCCAAAACCGTCTCATCTCCCAGCAGAAAAACCTAGAGATGTGTTAGCGCGCATTCATTTCTACAATGCTAAAGAAAGAGTGATGTTCGCCGCAAAGCGAGCCTCAAACCTCCCTGACCCTTTCACTGCTATTGCGCTATACACCGACCTCTCCAAAACCACGATGGAGAATCGTCGGCAACTATCCACGATCACAAAAGCACTCCAGAACCACCACATACCCTACAAGTGGGGGTTTCCCACCAAGTTGATGGTTACGTTCCAGAGTAAAACCCATACTGTGCGCACTCTCCAGGCTGGCCTCCAATTACTGAGGCTATGGCGCATAATTCCTGAGGAAAGTCCACGACCACCTCCATCTCCTCCTTCCCAAATGGAAGCTGACTGGTCACTTCAAGACGCCTGATATACCCTGTCCTCGCACATGACCCCAATCTACTTATAGCCGGACTATAGCGGATCACTGCCTATTCCAAGCCTTCCTTTCGATCCACTGGTTCCAAGTTCCTGGACACCACTGGAGGAAATCCCCCGTTTGGAAATTGTCAGCAGTAACTCTGCCCATTGAACCCGTATTGTTCACGGGATCACTCTTTTTACTTCCCCCTCCCTGCCCTCCACCAGCCTCCAACTGAACCAGATCCCGTCTCCTCAGCTCACTTCTCTACTGAACAGTCTGATCTGATCACCTACGTCCAAAATCTTCTGTTCTTTGCCACTCCCAGCAGGAGTCTTCCCACGCTCACCACCACTGACTTGTCATTCAAAGTCACTCCAACTGCCTTGGCATGCCTATAAAGCTTACCTCCATAAACGTGAAGGGCCTGAACAGCCCGCACAAATGTGCTAACTTACAAAGGGAAATATCCAAACAGAAAGCGGACATTGTATTCATACAGGGGAGACACTTTGCAGAATCAAAAACCCCTAAGTTCAAAATCAAAGGGTATAGCACCGTATATCTCGCATCCGGCCCACAGAAGAAGAATGGAATATTGACGGCCATTCGTGATACCCTTCAGTTCCAACACCTCCACACCTATGCTGATCCACAGGGCAGATACCTTATAACCATTTAAACCATCGCGCGCACCACATACACCCTGGTGAATACCTATGGCCCAAACTCCAGGCAACTCCGCTTTTTTCGACGCCTCTACAAGAAGGTTGAAAGCCTGCGTCAAGGAAATGTGGTCCTGGGTGGTGACCTTAATATTGTTGGCGATCCACACATGGACACCTCCACTAATAAAAGTCAACACCGACAGGCTCTGAACCCACTACTCCATGACACAGATCTCTTTGACGTATGGAGAGCACAACATGGCTCGGAACGAGACTACACATACTTCTCACACTCACAGCTATCCTATTCACGCATTGATTCCTTCCTGGTGGATAAATGGACCCTTCAAAACGTTGTGCAATCTGACGTTGGTCTCATCTCGTGGTCAGACCACGCCCCAATCTCCATAACCCTGGGAGACCTACGACCTGGCCCTCCGAGACTATGGAGACTAGACTCCTCCTTGTTGGATGACCCCAAAGTCCAAAGGGAAATTGAAACTGAGCACCAATCCTTCTTTGATAATAATGAACTGCCTGATACTAATAAATTTACACTCTGGTCAACTTACAAAGCTTACCTAAGAGGAATTTTCATAAAGCCGAGTAAAAGAGCGAGGCGCCAGAGGACCCAGCAGATTGATGAGGTTATGTCCCAAATATCCTCCTTAGAACAACTAAACAAATCCTCTCCCTCTCCTGCACAAACCATCCAACTCCTAGAGCTGAGACAGAAATTACGTACCCTCCTGCTCCACAAATTCGAACGTAACTTTAAATTCTCCAAGGCCTCTTTTTATGCGTTGGGCAACAGAGCCGGGTCACTTTTAGCAAAACAAGTCAAAGCCCAACGCACAAAAACAAAAATTCTATCTCTCCACCACCCGATTTCACAACAACTCTTAACCAACCCTCAAGAAATTGCTAATGCATTTAGTGATTACTATGCATCCCTTTATAACCTCAAAACGCGACCCTCTCACTCCCCAGCCTACAGCAGAGCAGATACATAGCTTTCTTACCCCAATTAACCTGCCCAAAATCTCAGGAGATCCAATTTGACTATATATCTAAACCATTCACAAAGGAAGAAATCCTCAGAGCAATTAA
The DNA here is from genome assembly GCA_029206835.1 of Rana muscosa. NCBI lineage: Eukaryota > Metazoa > Chordata > Amphibia > Anura > Ranidae > Rana > Rana muscosa. The sequence goes on from CM055121.1 coordinate 847,766,511, forward strand.
AGCTCTCCCACTGCATAAGTCCCCAGGAGAAGATGGCTTCTCTAATGGGTTTTACAAAAAATTTGCTGACATTTTAGCCCCTAGACTGACGGACCTCTTCAATGCTGCTGGCTCCTCGGGCTCCTTGCCTACAGATATGTTACGTTCTATCATAACTACCATCCCAAAACCTGGAAAGGATGCCTCTGCTGCCTCCAACTACAGACCGATCTCTCTCTTGAACACTGACATCAAGCTACTTGCCAAAGTTATTGCTAACAGATTGATGATGTTTATACCTGAGTTAATACACCCGGACCAGGTTGGATTTGTCCCAGGTAGACAAGCCCCAGACGCAACCAGAAGAGTACTAAACCTCATCCACCATGCTGCGCGCTCTCAAACGCCTTCTCTGCTACTATCCCTTGACGCAGAGAAGGCGTTTGATAGAGTCCACTGGTCATTTCTTCAAGAAGTGCTGACTAAATTTGGTATTACGGGGTGGTTCCAAGATGTAATTCTCTCCTTATACTCCAACCCATCAGCTAAGGTACTCTCGGGAGGGACCCTTTCCACCCCTTTTGAGATCTCTAACGGTACTCGACAGGGATGCCCCCTATCCCCGCTCATCTTTGCCCTCTTGATGGAACCTTTGGCCTCTAAAATCAGATCAGACCCATGCATATCAGGCATTCCCTGCAATGGTGTAGACCACAAAATTAGCCTATTTGCTGACGACGTGGTTCTGATGGTCACCAACCCCGCCCAATCCCTGCAAGCCATTCAGGATACCCTACACCAATTTAGCTCTGTATCTTACTATAAACTGAATACCACAAAATCCACAATCCTTCCCATACATCTCCCCCCAAAAATGGCAGCTCAGCTGAAATTCGAAATACCCTACATGTGGGCGAATACATCTATCCCTTACTTGGGAGTTCAGATTACCCCCAACACAAAACGACTGATTGACTTGAATTACCTAACCTTCTCCCAAAACGTACCCACCCTACTGAAATCTCTACGCAGCACAGGCCTCTCTACTCTTGGCCGTATTGCTACCGTCAAAATGATAGTACTACCTAAGCTCCTATACCTGTTTCGGACACTTATCCTGCCCCTCCCTCGGTCCCTCCTTACCTCTATTCAGAGAAAAATAACTAACTATATTTGGAACTCTAAACCACCTAGATGTGCTAGCTACATACTCACTAGGCCCCACAGACACAGCGGAGTAGGATTGCCCCATATAGGCAACTACTACTACGCCTCAATTTTGGACCAACTTTACTTTTGGTGGCACCCTACACAGGAAAAAATATGGTCCACCATAGAAGCCTCATACCCACAGCCTGCCACCCTACTGGACCACCTCTTACTAACAACTGCAGGAGGCTCTCCATCCCTGCCAAAGCATAACCCCATGATCTCAGCCTCAATTTTGGCATGGAAAAAAATTCTAAGTTTATATCCCCAAAACTCACCTAGTAGGTCGATACCGATACCTCTGAGAGCTCTATCATCCTGCATTCCTGATTTGAACCTCTCTCAATGGCACTCCGCAGGTATCTTAACCTTTGAAGACATGAAGAACCAAGACCAGATGCACACATTTAAATATCTCCAAAATAAGTTTAAACTCCCATGTTCAGAGATCTTCACTTACACGAGAATCTCCCACTTCTTCAGAGCATCTACACTGCCCTCCAGAGTAAAAATCCCTGTACCGATATACCAATACTACTACTCTACCCCCTACCCTAATAGGGGTATCTCTCTGATGTACGCATGCCTTAGCGACACTCGACCCTGCTCCCAAGTACACTCCTTAGCTAAGTGGGCTGAAGAATTGAATGTTCCCTTCACCCAAACCCAATGGCAACGGGCATTTACGGAAACCTTTAAAGCTTCTCACTGCTCCAACCACTGGGAATCCTACCAAAAGACTATCCATAGATGGTACTTAACACCCTATCGCTTATCTAAAATGTACCCGGGTCACTCACCATCCTGCTGGAGAAGCTGCGGCAGTATTGGCTCCATCGCACATACCCTTTGGTACTGCAAATCCTTGACTTCCTTCTGGAAACAAGTATTCGCTCTGATCTCATCTATTGCTGGGGCGCCATGGTCCCCGAATCCTGCACTGGCCCTGCTACATATTGGCATAGAAAAAATTCCACCCCAATCTAGATATGCAGTCCTTCACTTACTCTATGCTGCCAAATTGAACATTACTAGATTATGGAAAACTTCTACAATCCCCTCCATTTCAGGCACTGTCGCTGATCTCAATATCCAGTGTGAAATGGAACGAATTGTAGCTAAGAAAAACCTGCACTTAGAGAAATTTATGGTTATGTGGTCGACATGGTTACACCACCCAAAATGCACTGTTCAAGTATAACTATACTGAAATGTTAATTGCTCACCTTGCTCCCTATCTCAGGCTCGCTGGTGCCCTCTTTGTCATCCTTCCTTCTACCCCTACCCCTTACCCCCTCCTTCCCGCCCTTTCTCCATCTAGGACCTCTTTTCAATCGGCTATCCAAGTTTACTCACCCTCGTTAAGCATTATCTTATTACAGTAAACAATGAAATGCTATCAAAAGAGCTTGTCTCTAGTTGGAACATCTGTTACTGTTCGTATTGATGTTATGGCTATAACATGTATGTATCTTTGAAACTCTAATAAAGAACAAATTAATAGTAAAGCCGCTAATCTTTCTTCCATACCTTGGAGGGAGGAGGAGAGGGCATCTTCAGTCACATATCTAGGTGCTGAGATGTGAGAGGCAGTTGCACCATCAATTTGTTCCAATGGCTCACCCTGTGTTGCCACAATTGGTAATTCAGGCGAGAATGACAGCATGGAATTACAGCTAGAAGTCTCAATGCCTGGGGGTGAAATCTTTGCTTTTTTGGCTTTTGAGGTGTCTTTTTTGGTAGGCATAGTCCTAAGTACAAAAACAGAGGCGCTATACAATTTGCACTAAATCGCTGAAAATAGTCATGACTTTAAAAGCCGCTATAAAGTTTCAGCCTAGTGCTGAAAAGAGTGTCTTTCCTGAATCAGGAATGCCAGTGCAACCCATACGTGTCTCACAGCTCGTGTGTGTCTGTGTATGCTTACTCCTCAGCAGCGGAGGAGAGACTGACATGGCTATATGTTTTCCATTTTCGCGGTACTGCGTTTAGGCTCCGCCCCCTCCGGAAAAAATTCCGCCCCCTTTTTCCATTTAAAAAAAAATAACTTTTTTTTTTTTCTATGGATCCCTGACCAAAACAAGAGAAGGGGAGGGGGAGGGGAGCAGAGACTGCAATGAGGCAGAGAAACAAAAAAACAGCCAGACAATACTATCGTGGTACAAAGCGGGACCTCTGCGTCCCCCACGGCGGGGGGAGGGGATAAGTAAGGGGGGTGCAGCGCTGCTGTCTCCCTAACCCACTGGTCCCATCAGAGGGGGGAAAAAACTATTTTAAAAGGCTTTATCTTACCTTGGTAAGAATATCCCCTCCACCTGCTGTACCAATCAAGCACGGACTGAGCTTAGTGAAGACGACAGAGTATGGTAAGTGCATAGGCTTCCTCTAGTGGAGACTTTAAGGCATGACAATCTCTTTTCCTTAACCACTTTAGCTACCAAATGGTCCGGGGCTTAAAGTGGAGCTCCACCCTAAATAGCAACTTTTGCTATTTGGAACCCTCCCCCCCTCCGGTGACACAATTGACACCTTTCAGGGGGGAGGGGGGTGAAGATACCTGTCTAAGACAGGTATTTTCACCCACATCCGGGAGTCCTGTCTGCGGGAGTTACGTCACTTCCCGCAGACTTCCCTTGGTGTTCTGGGAGACACTCGGCTCCCAGAACACAGGAGCACCAATCAGAACGGCGCAGCGCGACTCGCGCATGCGCCGTAGGGAACCGGGCATGAAGCCGCAGGGCTTCACTTCCTGGTTCCCTCAGCGAGGATGGCGGAGGGAGCAGCAGAGCGACGAGCGGTCGCTCGTCCTCTACTGCGGACGTCGCTGGACTCCAGGACAGGTAAGTGTCCAAATATTAAAAGCCAGCAGCTGCTGTAGCTGTAGCTGCTGGCTTTTAATTTTTTTTTTCCGGTGGAGCAACCCCTTTAAGGACCAGAGGTGAATTCAGAATTTTGCACTGCGCTGCTTTAACTGTAAATTGTGCGGACATGCAATGTTGTACCCAAACTAAATTTGCGTCCTTTTCTTCCCACAAATAGAGCTTTCTTTTAATGGTATTTGATTATAAATTGCAAAAAATAAAAATCGCGAAAAGACCGAAAATTTTGAAAAAAAATTATATTTTCTACTTTTTGTTATAAGAAAAATCGAATAAACTCAATTTTAGTCATACATTTAGGCCAAAATGTATTCAGCCACATGTCTTTAGTAAAAAAAATGTCAATAAGCGTATATTTATTGGTTTGCGCAAAAGTTATAGCGTTTACAAACTAGGGTACATTTTCTGGAATTTACACAGCTTTAAATTTATGACTGCCCATCTCATTTCTTGAGGTGCTAAAATGGCAGGGCAGTACAAAACCCCCCCAAATGACCCCATTTTAGAAAGTAGACACCCCAAGGAAATTGCTGAGAGGCATGTTGAGCCCATTGAATATTTTTTTTTTGTCCCAAGTGATTGAAGAATGACAAAAAAAAAAATTACAAAAAAGTTGTCACTAAATGATATATTGCTCACACATGCCATGGTTATATGTGGAATTGCACCCCAAAATACATTCTGCTGCTTCTCTTGAGTACGGGGATACCACATGTGTGGGACTTTTTAGGAGCCTACCCACGTACGGGACCCTGGAAACCAAGCACCGCCTTCAGGATTTCTAAGGGCGCAAATTTTTGATTTCACTCCTCACTACCTATCACAGTTTTGAAGGTCATAAAATGCCAAAATAGCACAAAACCCCCCCAAATGACCCCATTTTAGAAAGTAGACACCCCAAGGAAATTGCTGAGAGGCCTGTTGAGCCCATTGAATATTTTTTTTTTGTCCCAAGTGATTGAATAATGACAAAAAAAAAAATTACAAAAAGTTGTCACTAAATGATATATTGCTCACACATGCCATGGTTATATGTGGAATTGCACCCCAAAATAAATTTTGCTACTTCTCCTGAGTACGGGGATACCACATGTGTGGGACTTTTTAGGAGCCTAGCCGCGTACGGGACCCCGAAAACCAATCACCGCCTTCAGGATATCTAGGCACAAATTTTTGATTTGACTCCTCACTACCTATCACAGTTTCGAAGGCCATAAAATGCCAAAATAGCACAAAACCGCCCCAAATGACCCCATTTTGGAAAGTAGACACCCCAAGCTGTTTGCTGAGAGGCATGGTGAGTATTTTACAGCTCTCATTTGTTTTTGAAAATGAAGAAAGAACATTTTTTTTTTTTTTCAATTTTCAAAACTTTGTGACAAAAAGCGAGATCTGCAAAATACTCACAATACCTCTCAGCAAATAGCTTGGGGTGTCTACTTTCCAAAATGGGGTCATTTGGGGGGGGTTTGTGCCATCTGGGCATTCCATGGCCTCCGAAACTGTGATAGGCAGTGAGAAGTGAAATCAAAAATTTACACCCTTAGAAAGCCTGAAGGCGGTGATTGTTTTTTGGGGTCCCGTACGCGACTAGGCTCCCAAAAAGTCTCACACATGTGGTATCCCCGTACTCAGGAGAAGCAACAGAATGTATTTTGGGGTGTAATTCCACATATGCCCATGGCATGTTTGAGCAATATATCATTTAGTGACAACTTTGTGCAAAATAAATAAATAAATAAATTTTTCCCGCAACTTGTGTCAACATATAAAATATTCCATGGACTCGACATGCCTCTCAATATATAGCTTGGGGTGTCTACTTTCCAAAATGGGGTCATTTGGGGGGGTTTTGAACTGTTCTGGCATTTTATACACAACATTAGGAAGCTTACATCCACTCTTCTAACCACTTGAAGACAAAGCCCTTTTTGACACTTTTTGTTTACATGAAAACATTTTTTTTTTTGCAAGAAAATTATGTTGAACCCCCAAACATTATATATATTTTTAAAGCAAAGGCCCTACAGAATAAAATGGTGGGTGTTGCATTTTTTTTTTTCTACACAGTATTTGCGCAGCGATTTTTCAAACGCATTTTTTGGGGAAAAAATACACTTTTTTTAATTTTAATGCACTAAAACACACTATATTGCCCAAATGTTTGATGAAATAAAAAAGATGATCTTAGGCCGAGTACATAGATACCAAACACGACATGCTTTAAAATTTCGCACAAACGCGCATTGGCGATAAACTACATACATTTTTAAAAGCCTTTACAGGTTACCCCGTTAGATTTACAGAGGAGGTCTACTGCTAAAATTACTGCCCTCGATCTGACCTTCGTGGTGATACCTCACATGCATGGTGCAATTGCTGTTTACATATGATGCCAGAGCAACGCTTGCGTTCGCCATTGGGCAAGAGCAGGGCAGGACAGGGGTGCTTTTTTTTTTTATTATTAATTTTGCTTTTTTATTTTTAAACTGTTGCTTCCATTTTTTTTTTTTTTATCATTTTTATTGTTATCTCAGGGAATGTAAATATCCCCTATGATAGCTAAAGGTACTGACAGGTACTCTTTTTTGAAAAAACTGGGGTCTATTGGACCCTAGATCTTTCCTCTGCCCTCAAAGCATCTGACCACACCAAGATCGGTGTGATAAAATGCTTTCCCAATGGCGCTTTTTATATCCGGGGGGGGGGGGACATTCCCTCCCACTGCTTGTAAAAGCAGTCCAGAGGCTAATTAGCCACTAGGATTGCTTTTACATGAAAGCCGGCCGCTGGCTGAAAAGAATGATACCAAGATGATACCTAAACCCGCAGGCATCATTCTGGTATAAACATTCAAAGTCCAGCAACATACCAGTACGTTGCTGGTCCTTGTTGGACATGTATTGTAATCTTTTTTTTCATGCAGCCTGTTGGCTGAACGAAAAAAAAAGATTGATCGGTGGGTATGCCCACCATTAGAATACCGCCCTTCATCCACCCACTTCTAATGATGGGCATACATGCACCATTTATATATGCCGAAGCATGGGGGCATCTTCCCGCAAAAGTTATGCCGCGTACACATGGTCAGACTTTTCCACGGGCAAGCCTCCGTCGGAATTTTTACCGTATGTACGCGGCATTAGGAGCAAAATCGCTCCTCCGCCCCTGCTGCCCCAATGCTTCGGCATATATGCTTTTTTTTTTTAACTGTGGTGGTGAAATCACCTCCTACAGCACTGGAGTCGCAGGGATCAGGCCTGTCTCTGCGAACGCTGCAGTTATGTGTGTTGTGTTTTGCAAGTGACAGTGATCGATCGATACTGCACTTGGGTGGCCTGGGCTGGACGGAGGGGCAAAACGCAGGTGCTAGCAGGTATCTGGGCTGATCCCGCTAACACTGCGTTTTTGGGAACCCTAAACTGCTGGGGACGCTAGTATAGATCAGATCAGATATTGATCTGTTCAGATACTATACCACTAAGGGGGGTGTATGCTTAACGCGTGGGTGTTAGCGCTACTGGCACTAACCTGACGCTGCCTGGGGTGTGACGCAGACCCTCTCTGACGCTAAAACCTAATTGATATCACCCGCCGGGCGATCAGGGGGTTAAACCTTTATTGAGTTATATACGGCGGGTGCCCTGACACTATAAAAAGCAAACCAACTAACCAGCGTCACCCGTAACACTTATATGATGATCACTGGTGAAAGGGTTAACTAGGGGCAATTAGGGGGTTAAAACCTTTATTAGGTAATATATGGGGGTACCTGACGCTATATAAAAACCTGACGGCGAACCTAAAAAGAAATTACTGGCTACCTATCGGCATCACCGACACTAAGACAACGATCATAAAAACGATCGTTTAGCGACAGTGGTGATAGGGGGTGAAAGGGTTACCTGGGGGGCGATCAGGGGGGTTAAACCTTTATTAGATAATATATTGGGGTACCTGACGCAATAAAAACCTGCGTCGAACCTAAAAAAAATTACTGGCTACCGATCTGCATCACCGACGCTAAGACAGCAATCAGAAAAATTATCGCTTAGTGACAGTGGTGATAGGGGTGAAAGGGTTACCTGGGGGGCGATCAAGGGGGTTAAACCTTTATTAGGTAATATATGGGGGTACCCGACGCTATAAAAACCTGCGGCGAACCTAAAAAAAATTACTGGCTACCGATCAGCATCACCGACGCCAAGACATCGATCAGAAAAATGATCGCTTAGCGACGGCGGTGCTAGGGGGTGAAAGGGTTACCTGGGGGGTGATCAAGGGGGTTAAACCTTTATTAGGTAATATATGGGGGTACCCGACGCTATAAAAACCTGCGGCGAACCTAAAAAAAATTACTGGCTACCGATCAGCATCGCCGACGCTAAGACATCGATCAGAAAAATTATCGCTTAGTGACAGTGGTGATAGGGGGTGAAAGGGTTACCTGGGGGGCGATCAAGGGGGTTAAACCTTTATTAGGTAATATATGGGGGTACCCGACGCTATAAAAACCTGCGGCGAACCTAAAAAAAATTACTGGCTACCGATCAGCATCACCGACGCTAAGACATCGATCAGAAAAATGATCGCTTAGCGACGGCGGTGCTAGGGGGTGAAAGGGTTATCTGGGGGGTGATCAGGGGGTTAAACCTTTATTAGGGGGGGGGTTAGGGGGCTACACTGGACCTAAAACTAAATGTAGTGACACTTTTACAGTCACAAATGTCACTGATTGCAGTGACCATTTATTTAGTGATCACTGCAATCAGTGACACTGTGACTGGGGGCTGGGGGTGATCTGGGGGCGATTTATGTGCCTATGTGTCCTGGTGTCAGTGTGCTGTTTTGTGCACTAACCTGCATCTTCTCCTGTACGGCGCTCGGTATATGTGAGCGCCGCAGGAGAGATGACATCACTTCCTCCCGCCTGTGTAAACAGTACACAGGCAGGGGAAGCTCTCATTCGCCGGGAGCGATCGAGAGGGGGGGGCCGGAATCGAACGGCCGTCCCCTCATGCCGGATCGCTCCCGAAGGTAAAACGACCACCCACTGTAAAGAAGGGGGGTCCGATCGGACCCCCCAACTATACAAAGGCAATCACGTATATGTACGCGATTCTGCCTGTCGGTGCCATTCTGCCGACGTATATTTACAGTGGGCGGTCGTTAAGTGGTTAAAGCGGTTGTAAACCCAGACAAAATTTTTTTTTTCAAATCACCTGCAAGAAAAAGCCATAATGAGCTAGTATGACTAGCATACTAGCTCATTATGAATCACTTACCTTAGATCGGGACCCCCGAAGCCATCCTCGTCCCCCGCTCCGACCGCAGCCATCGCTCCTCAGATACCCGGAACATTACTTCCGGGTATCGCCGCTCCAGCCAATCACAGCGCCGCTCCGGCGCTGTGATTGGCCGGAGCAGCGAAGATGTCATTCCGCGCATGCGCGCTGGAGCTTTCTATTCCGGCAGCGCCGGAATTCTGAATGGGATTAACCCTGTGAATGCACCGTTGTCTACGGCGTGAATGCACCGTTGTCTACGGCGCGCATGCGCCGTAGACGTCGGTGCATGTCTTTTTTTGCAAATATCTCCTAAACCGTGTAGGTTTAGGAGATATTTCTTTTACCTACAGGTAAGCCTTAGTATAGGCTTACCTGTAGGTAAAAGTAAAAAAAAAAGGACTATACAACTGCTTTAATGGAAGAAATACATAGACATTGAAAATACCTAAGTTTCTTCCTTACCTTATCATCGTCGCAGGATTTTTCTGAATTAACAGAAAAAATCCAGCTTTCACCCATCACGGTGGGCTGTGTTTAGCCAAACCTTCAAGGACGGGGGTCCCTGAAAAGGGATTTCCACTGCCTTGGGCCATGTATAGCACCCCATCAGGAAGCAAATAGGTAATGTAAAAAGACCTAAGCCCTGGTTTCCTGGGGTCCAGCCCTACAAAGAGAGGCGTTACAGGCAAAACCTCGTGCTTCAGATACGAGGTCCCAGGTACCATCCATTTAGGCCACAGTGGCACTGTGGTGGATCTGGCTTCTTTTTATGGAGGAATTTAAATCCAGCATGGATCCCTCCTGGAGCTCCTCAGAGCACATCTTCACTCGTGACCAACACCTTTAGACACTGGCGAAAAAACTGATGTGCTCCTGGAAGGAGGAGGGGTTATATAGGGAGTAAACTTCCTTAATTAGGGTTTACCAGTGTCAACACCTGAAGGTAGGCCTATTACCCATTAAGTAAATTACTTAAGGCTCTGTGACCCATGATGTACGATAAAGAAAAATTGATTTGCATTTTAATGAGTATAAATATTTGATCCCCTATCAATCAGCAAGATTTCTGTCTCCCAGGTGTCTTCTATACAGGTAACAAGCTGAGATTAGGAGCACTCTCAAGCTTGTTACCTGTGCAAAAGACACCTGTCCACAGAAGCAATTAATCAGATTCCAATCTCTTCCCCATGGCCAAGGCCGAAGAGCTGTCCAAGGATGTCAGGGACAAGATTGTAGACCTACACAAGGCTGGAACAAGCTACAAGACCATCGCCAAACAGCTTGGTAAGAGGGTCAAAACAGTTGGTGTGATTATTCGCAAAATAACTGTGAATCTCCCTCGATCTGGGGTTCCATGCAAGATATCACTTCATGGAGTTTCAATGATCAGGAGAACGGTGAGGAATCAGCCCAGAACTACATGGAAGAATCTTGTCAACGATCTCAGGGCAGCTGGGACCATAGTCACCAAGAAAACAATTGGTAACACACTACGCTTTAAAGGACCAAAATCCTGCAGCGCTCGCAAGGTCACCCTGCTCAAGAAAGCACATGCACAGGTCCGTCTGAAGATTGCTAATGAACATCTGAATGATTCAGAGAACTGGGTGAAAGTGTTGTGGTCAGATGAAACCAACACTTAGCTCTTGGGCATTAACTCAACTTGCCGTGTTTGGAAGAGGAAAGAGGAGGAGGAGTGCTGCCTATGACCCCAACAACACTATCCCCACCATCAAACATCGAGGTGGAAACATGCTTTGAGGGTGTTTTTCTGCCAAAGAGACAGGACAACTTCCCTGCATCAAAGGGACGATGGAGGGGGCCATGTACCATCAAATCTTGGGCGAGAACCTCCTTCCCTCAGTCAGGGCATTGAAAATGGGTCGTGGATGGGTATTCCACAATGACAATGACCCAAAACTCATGGCCAAGGCAACAAAGGAGTGGCTCAGGAAGAAGCACATTAAAAGGTCCTGGAGTGGCCTAACCAATCTCCAGACCTTGACCCCATTGAAAATATGTGGAAGGAGCTGAAGGTTCGAGTTACCAAACGTCAGCCTCGAAATCTTAATGACTTGGAGAGGATCTGCAAAGAGGAGTGGGACAAAATCCCTCCTGAGGTGTGTGCAAACCTGGTGGCCAACTACAAGAAACGTCTGACCTTTGTGCTTGCCAACAAGGGTTTAACCACCAAGTCACTTATTTCACTCATTAAAATGCAAATCAATTTATAACTTTTTTGTAATGCATTTTTCTTGTTATTCTGTCTCTCACTGTTAAAATAAACCTACCAATAAAATTCTAGACAGATCATTTCTTTGTCAGTGGGCAAACGTACAAAAATAGGATTTTTATAACAGCTTACCTGTAAAATCCTTTTCTTGGAGTACACCACGGGACACAGAGCTAGTCATTACATAATGGGTTAAGGGTCACCAGCGGTGATTGGACACTGGCACAACCAATGGAAGACAGTTCCCCTCCATATAACCCCTCCCATCAGGGAAGTACCTCAGTTTTGTAGCAAAGCAGTAAGGTTCCCATAAGAAGGGGGGGACCTCTGTGTCCCGTGGTGTACTCCAAGAAAAGGATTTTACAGGTAAGCTGTTATAAAAATCCTATTTTCTTTATCGTACACCACGGGACACAGAGCTAGTCATTACATAATGGGACGTCCCAGAGCAATGCTCATATGAAGGGGGGGAGACACAGATCAAAACAGGCCGCTTGCGGACCAGAAGCCCTATACTGCTGCCTGCAGCACACTTCGCCCAAAGGCGGAATCCTCATGTCCTTTCACATCTATTTGATAGAATTTGGAAAATGTATGGACTGAAGACCAAGTTGCAGCTTTACAGATCTGAGCCATCGAAGCCTGGTGGTGCACTGCCCATGAAGCACCTATCGCCCTGGTAGAGTGCGCCTTAACAGGAAAAGGAGGAGTCCTGTTCTTTAAACCATAAGCTTGAATAATTACTTGTCTAATCCACCTGGAAATGGTGGATTTTGATACCGCTTGGCCCTTCTTGGGCCCATCTGGTAAAATAAACAAAACATCTGTTTTACGTATCTGAGCGGTTGCTTGCAGATACACCTTTACCGCTCTCACTAGATCTAGAGAGAGTGTAATAATTTTTCCCCCGCCGTCCGCGGGTTTGGAAAAAAGGAAGGCAGAACAATGTCTTGATTCAAGTGAAAAGCCGACACTACCTTAGGTAGAAAGGCCGGATGGGGTCGTAGTACAATTTTGTCCTTGTGACAATTTAGACAAGGCTCTTTACAAGAAAGAGCTGCTAGCTCTGATACTCTCCTAGCAGAAGCTATAGGAATCAGAAAGGCCAACTTCCTACTTAATATAATTAAAGGAATATGGCGAATAGGTTCAAAAGGTTGCTTTTGCAACACTGACAATACCAAATTCAAATCCCATGGACACAAGGGAGTCCTAACTGGAGGATTTATCCTCAGTACCCCCTTAATGAATGTCCGAACTAGGGAGTGAGATGCCAATGGTCTCTGAAAGAAGACTGATAGAGCCGATATTTGCCCTTTGATGGTGCTAAGGGCTAAATTCATATCCACTCCTAACTGGCAAAAAGCAAGAATCCTACTTATTTCATACTTCTGAGGATTCCAACATCTGGATTCACACCAGGAAATGTATGCTCTCCAGACTCTCTGATAGATGAGTCTGGAGGCTGGCTTTCTAGCATTAATGAGCGTAGAAAGAGCCGGACCAGAGACCCCTCTCTTTTTAAAAATGTGGGTCTCAGCAGCCAGGCCGTCAACTTTAGCCTTTGTAAGGAAGGGTGGAATACTGGACCCTGTGACAGCAGGTTGTGTCGAAGTGGAAACTTCCAGGGCCTTCCTATCGCCGTTTTTACAATCTCGGCGTACCAAGGCCTCCTGGGCCAGTTTGGGGCCACTAGGATTACTGGTATTCCCTCCTCCTTGATCCTGCGAAGCAGTCTTTGTAGAAGAGGGATCGGAGGGAATGCCTAGATCAGTGAGAACTGATTCCATGGAGTTATTAGAGCGTCTGTATTATTAGAGCGTCTGTCCCGTAGGCTAGAGGATCTCTCGTTCTGGACACAAAGTTGTCCAATTTCTTGTTGAACCTGGCAGCTAGCAGGTCTACATCTGGGTTTCCCCATCTCAGACATATGGCCTGAAAGATCTCGGGGTGAAGAGACCACTCCCTGGTAGCAGCTGCTGACGACTCAGGTAGTCTGCTTGCCAATTTTCCATCCCTGGAATGAAGATTGCAGAAAGGCAAAGTACATGCTCTTCTGCCCATGCCAGGATCCGGTTCACCTCTCTTTGGGCTGCCCGACTGCGGGTGCCTCCTTGGTGATTGATGTAAGCTACTGCAGTAGCATTGTCGGATTGAACCCGAACTGGGTAGCCCTGTAACCTGTATGTCCAGGTTTTGAGGGCTAGATATACCGCCCGGATCTCTAGCACATTGATGGGCAGGATCCCCTGAGTCTTGGCCCAGGTTCCCTGGGTAGAAGCCTCCTCGAATACTGCACCCCAGCCCGATAGGCTGGCATCCCTAGATACCACCTTCCAGGCCACTGGGAGGAAGGACCTTCCCTTCCGTAAATTCCTGGCTTCTAGCCACCAATCGAAGCTGTGGCGTACTTGTGAGGACAGGCGCATGGGTATATCCAGAGCTTGGCTCTTCCTGTTCCAGGAAGCTAAAATATTGCCTTGAAGTAGTCTCGAATGAAACTGGGCGTAAGGGACCGCCTCGAAGGAGGCTACCATCTTTCCCAATAGTCTCATGCAAAGGCGAATAGACGGCCTCTTGTTTGCTTTGACCTTGTGGATCAGGTCTTTCAGAGACTGTATCTTCGGTTCTGGCAGGTATACCCCGTTTTGGGCTGTATCTATGATCATGCCCAGGTACCCTATCCTTCTTTGGGCCTGGAGAGAGGATTTTTGTAAATTTATAATCCATCCTAAATGCTCCAGGTATCCTACTGTAGTGTGTACAGCGTGACCCAATCCGTCCTTTGACTGATCTATTACTAGTAGATCGTCCAGATAGGCTGTTACCGCAATGCCCCGTGTTCTTAGGTTTGCTAACAGAGGAGCTAGCACCTTTGTGAATACTATGGGCGCGGTGGCTACACCAAACGGCAGAGCCACAAATTGAAAGTGGCGATCTTCTACCGCAAACCTTAGGAATCTTTGGTGAGCGGGGAGGATGGGTATGTGTAAATGTGCGTCCTTGATATCTATGGGCGCCATGAATTTTCCGCCCTTTAAAGTGGCGGCCACGGATCGGATCGTTTCCATTCGAAAATGGCGATCGTTCAGGAACCGATTTAGGGATTTTAGATCCAGGATGGGTCTGACATCTCCATTTGGCTTTGGAATCACAAAGAGGTTTGAGTAAAAACCTGAACCTCGCTCTTTTTGGGGTACGTCTGTAACTACCCCTTGAGCCATTAAGTGATTCAAACCTTTGAAGAAGGATTCTCTTTTTTGTGGATCCTTGGAGAGTCTTGAACCTCGGAATTGAGAAGATGGGATCTCTCGAAATTCCAGTTTGTACCCTGAGGATATTGTGGATACTACCCAATTGTCCTGGATTTCTGACCACCAAGTTGCTCAGAACTGACAAAGCCTTCCTCCCACTCGGCTGAGCGGGGGCGCCCCTTCACTGAGAGGCTTTGGGGGCTTGCTTATTAGCTCTTGCACCCCACGGCTTCTTGTTCTTCTGAGCTTGCCCCTTGGCTTTTGTGGGCGGCTAAAACATGCCGCCGCCACTGGTTGGAGTCAGATTTCCCGGGAGCTGGGGAGAGAGCGTTTAAAACAAGATCTCTTGTTTTTCTTTCTCTCAGGTAAAAGTCGTTTTACCATTTGATCTTCTGTATATATTTTTCTAAATCTTCCCCAAATAGGCGTTCGCCATGGAACGGGAACTTGCCAACAGCTTTTTGCATGGGGTTTCCGCTGACCAATGCTTAAGCCAAAGTACTCTGCGCATCTGTACCAGCTGGAGTGTAAGGCGTGATGCTTGTATGATAGAATCTCTCATGGCATCCACTGTGAAGCATAAGGCTTTAGGCAATGTTTCCCAATTTCAAGCCTGCTCTGAAGGCAGTTCCTTCAGCCCCTGCTTTACCTGTTGGCTGATGACCTGACACATACCGACTGCTGCTACTGCAGGTTGGGTAATTGAGCCGGCCAAAAGGAAGGAGGATTTCAACTTCCTCTCAGAAGGATCTTTTAAACCCTTGTACATTATCCACCGGACATGTCAGGTTTTTATTTACACAAGAAATAGCCGCAACTACCGCAGGCAGGCTCCATTTCTTTAAAAAAAAAAATTCCCCCATAGGATAAAGAATGTTAAACCTTTTTGGAGGTGAGAAACGCTTATCTGGATGTTGCCAGTTTGCGTATATTAGATCCTCTAGTAACGGATGAACCGGGAAGGAGCATGCACCTTGCAGGGATCTTAATGACCCTAGGGAGGAGACAGGTAATTCCGTTACCTCCGCAGAGGTTAACTTAAATGCACTGCTATAGCATTGTACCTGTGACCTTAAAATCTGGCTCCTCATCCTCTGCTGATGTAGCCTCCTCCTCCTCATCCTCCTCCCTCAGGTACTTCTGAAGGGAGGTCCAATACTGGAAGAGACCTGCTTCGCTTATTGTCCCTTTTTAGAGGACTTAGCGATTAAGGTAGCAATCTTTTCCTCCAGATTATTTAGGGCAGCTGATAAAGTGTCCTCAGTGACATATACAGGCCCAGGCTTCACTGGGGAAGCCGCCATACCTGACAGAGGTAATGGCTCATCCTGAACAGGTGCATTTAGCAACACAGGAGAGAAAGGTACCGAGTCAGCACAGTTAGAGCCTCCTCTCAGGCGGTGGTGCTTTCTTATCTCTTTTTGTCCGTATTACTTCCCCTGGAAGTCTTACTGTTTAGACAAAATACAAGGTACCTAAATGCATATACTACCGTGTTCAGTTTAGCAAATACATTAAGTATGCAACTTTTAACACATAACTATGCATGACATGGATGTCTTCTAGGAAGTACCCAATCCAACCACATGGAGTCTTACGTCCCTGTATAGCTGCTGTGTTTCTCTGCCAGGAATAAGAGAACTAACAAGCTTGCTTGCTGCTGCAGTGCTTCTCACACTGACAGTCTTTTAAATTTGGCGCCGTTTCTGTGCCTGCGCGCGCCACGTGCCCGCGCATGCCTTCGCCCCCCCCCTCCGATAAAGCGCGCTCCCGCGCGCGCGCGGCCCTTAGCGCTATGGCGGTGGCCATAGTGAGAGAGGACTCTCATCAGCCCTTGTTCCCACTTACCTGCATCTGCAGGTGTCTGGTCGGCCACCGAAAGGAGGATCGGGGTGCCCCAGCAAGCTCAGCAGCGGAGGTGACGAGCAGTGTACTTCGCCGAAGCCGACACTGAACAGAGTGAGGTGAGTATATTCAGCTCTTTACTCCCCCCAGTGGTGGAAAAAAAGAAGACATCCACTTTTTGAAAAAGGTCCCAACCTAGTTATGGACCTTCTAATCTCACCTTATCCACGCCGCAGGTTTTTCTGCTGAAAGATTTCAGACAGATACCAAACTTCACCCTTCACGGTGGGCTATGTGTGCCAACCTTCAGGGATATGGGTTCCTATTTAAAGGATACCTCTCCCCTGGGCCTTGTACAAGACTCTTACCAGGACTTTATAGCGAAATAGCGAAAGTGCTGGATCTTAGAGCCCAGTCCTCCGAAGAGAGACATTACAGGCGACGCCTCATGGATGAGGCCCGGATCCCATCCAGATTCAGCTCATTTGTAGGCGTCTTGGATGGATCCGAAAGCATAGCTCTTTTACCCCCAGAGGGTCTCTTTGGTAGAGCTTTCCTTTAGCACCTCCTAACGCGTCCAACACCTTTCGACACTGGCGAAAAAACTGAGGTACTTCCCTGATGGGAGGGGTTATATGGAGGGGAACTGTCTTCCATTGGTTGTGCCAGTGTCCAATCACCGCTGGTGACCCTTAACCCATTATGTAATGACTAGCTCTGTGTCCCGTGGTGTACGATAAAGAAATCAGCAGGGGATCAAATACTTTTTCCCCTCACTGTACTTATATCACTAAGCGCTGCATTGAAGAATATCCAACCAGAAGCACATTCAATCTGACCTATTTAAATAGGGGAGGTCAGACCTCATTTAACATCATCCCCCTCCTGAGCTCATAGTTCTCACCCCCTTTAATGTTGGATGGAAGGGCAGAGAATAAAAATCTGATCGAAAATAAATAAAAAACAAAAAACATTAGCCAGGAACACCACCATAAAATAAAAATCCAGCATCTCCTTAGAAAATAGGAGTTGGAAAAAAAAAAAAAAGGTTTACATATTTCAACATATGATAACAGTGACCTCTTGTTTGAGGACAATTGTAGACATACAGCTATGAAAAGGAAGCCAAGTGATAGAACATCTTCTCAAACTGCACGCCAAACGTCAAAGATTTTTTATCCAAACAAGTGTCAACAGGCAGCTTTTATCAAGGGAGTTAATGCAACTAGCACAAAGCTTTTATTTAGTAGGTCAAATAAGTTTAATGTAAACTTTTCATACTCAAGGGTATATATTACCAAAATGTAAATAAATTAAATGTAGGGTATATAAAAGCAGAACAAGTGCCTGGCAGCAAAAATCCCAGGTAATGTTTCATAATTGAAGGATTTCTTCAAATGTCTTACCTGAGCCACTCTATAAAGACTTCAATCAATGTTCATTTTAATAGAGCCAAAATACTTCCAAACACCTGCTCAGAGAACACTTACAAAGCACACATGTGCCGCCTGTCACTCTGGGAAAGGTGCAAGCTGAACGCCTGCAGCTCTGGGAAATTACCAGAATGCATTAACAGCAAGCAAATCATGTACAACATTTGGGTGTCAAGGTGTGCTATTCTGATATTGATGACCTGCAAATCTACTGCAAATAATGTGATATTTGAAAGAGAACAATTCAATTAAGTGCAATGTGTTCCAAACTCACTGAACGAAACACATTGCTACAAGAACAGTATGTTTATTTTTATTATGATGCAAAAAACACAACTGTTTCTAAAAAAAAAATTAAATTAACTTAAGCCCCGTACACACGATCCGAATATCGTACGAAAAATGTCGTCCGAGGAAGAATCATACGATAATCGGATCGTTAGTACAGAGCTTCGAGAGCCGATCAGGACAGTTCATCCAATATTATTTAATCGGACATGCACGAAAATTTTCCTCGTACGATAACAAATCGTACGATTTTCGTTTAGTCAGTACAGTTGTCGTCCGAAAATACAATACAAATACATTACAACACATGACATCACTTCCGATTTTTTTTTCTGTCGTACGAGAATTTTCGTGACTTTAATAACCTATTTAATTTTACTTGCGACTATTAAGCGAAAAAAGTCATACGATCTGTCGTACGATATTCGGATCGTGTGTACGGGGCATTAGTCACAACCAGTTGTGAACATTAAACTTGCTACATGAAAAAAATAAATGTTATAATCACTGTGGAACCTAAAGGGTTAATCCTGTGCATTGTGTAAAAAGGCAGTTTGATCCTGTCTTCTCTGATCCTCCCCTTTTACTGTCCCCAATACATCTGCTGATAGTACAGAGCCTTGGAATCCCTCCATGTGCTCAGTTTGTCGTGTATTGCTAGAGTGTCCCCCCCTAAGAGGGTGCATGATCAGCACTGTCCAGAGAGAGTGTGATTGGTCATAGGACAGTCAGAGGAGAATGAAAACTTCTCCTACAGGCTTTCACCAGTGCTCAGCCAGACACTGATAGAAGTCACAAGACCGCTATATACTGCTGATGAGAAAATGTATTTAGCAGTTTATACACTGCTCAAAAAAAATGAAAGGAACACTTTTGAATCAGAACTCCTGGGATATTGATCTGGTCAGTTAAGTAGCAGAGGGGGAGGGGTGTATACAGAGGGGGTTGTTAATTTCAATTAACAGCAAAGCAGCTTAAACTGATTAACAACAGGTGCACTAGATGGGCAACAATGAGACGACCTCCAAAACAGGAATGTTTTTTCAGGTGGAGGTGTCTGACATTTTTCTTCCCTACTTATCTTTTCTGACTGTTTTTCACTAGTTTTGCATTTGGCTAGGGTCAGTGTCACTACTGGTAGCACGAGGTGATACTTGGACCCTATAAAGGTTGCACAGGCAGTCCAACTCCTCCAGGATGGCACATCAATATGTGTCATTGCCAGAAGGTTTGCCGTGTCTCCAGCACAGTCTCAAGAGCATGGAGGAGATTCCAGGAGACAGGCAGTTACTCTAGGAGAGCTGGACAGAGCTGTAGAAGGTCCTTAACCCATCAGCAGGACCGGTATCTGCTCCTTTGTGCAAGGAAGAACAGGATGAGCACTGCCAGAGCCCTACAAAATTACCTCCAGCAGGCCACTGGTGTGAATGTCTCTGACCAAACAATCAGAAACAGACTTCATGGGGGTGGCCTGAGGGCCCGACGTCCTCTAGTGTGCTCTGTGCTCACTGGCGGACACTGTGGAGCTCGATTGGCATTTTCCATTGAACACCAGAATTAGCAGGTCTGCCACTGGTGCCCCATGCTTTTCACAGATGAGAACTTTTTGCTGCCTGTAACATCGTTCAGCATGACCGGTTTGGTGGTGGGTCAGTGATTGTCTGGGGAGGCATATCCATGTAGGGACGCACAGACCTCTACAGGCTACACAATGGCACCCTGACTGCCATTAGGTATCAGGATGAAAGACGAAATCCTTGGACCCATTGTCAGACCCTACACTGGTGCAGTGGGTCCTGGGTTCCTCCTGGTGCTCAACAACGCCCGGCCTCATGTGGCGAGAGCATGCAGCCAGTTCCATGAAGAAATTGATAAGATTGAATGGCCCCCCAGACTCACCTGACCTAAATCCAAAAGCACACCTCTGGGACATTATGTTTCGGTCCATCCGGTGCTGCCAGGTTGCACCTCAGTCTGTTCAGGAGCTCAGTGATGCTCTGGTCCAGATCTGGGAGGAAATACCCCAGGATACCATCTGTCGTCTCATTAGGAGCATGCCCTGATGTTGTCAGGCATGCATACAAGCACTTGGGGGCCATACAAACTACTGAGGACCATTTTGAGTTGTTGCAATGAAATTTCAGCAAAATGGACTAGCTTGCGGCATAATTTTTTCACTTTGATTTTCGGGGGCCCTTTGAATTCAGCCCTCTGTAGGTGGATAATTTTCATTTCCATCAAACGATGTGCCATCCTTTCATTCCTAACACATTACCCAGTCCATATCAGTATTCTTTTTTTGAGCAATGTATATAGTGAATGCAGGTCCTGGGTTTAGTAACACTTTAAATCAAAGTACACAGGGCTTTCCTTACCATGTTTCCCCGAAAATAAGCCCGAATTTAAAATGCTTGTAAAATCCTATAATCCACTCTATTACAGTAGTATACAATGTGTGTTTCTGTATTATATTTGCAGGGAAGAGAGCTCCAGTAGGTCACAGAAGCGCAGAGCGGTGCTATAACGAGGGTATTTGGCACAATTATATTACATAAACACACACATTGTAGATTATATATTACTGTAATAAAGTGGATTATAGGATTTTACAAACATTTTAACTCAGTTCACACTGGGAATTACTATCAGGCAGGGAGAGAGCGAGGGAAAGAAGACAGCACATTACATGGTAAAACCTACCCCGAAAATAAGCCCTACTGGGTCTTTAGTTGCCAAAATATATATAAGACCCAGGCTAATTTTTGGGGAAACACGGTAGCAACACACGCCTTGCTGTCAAAAACTAGACCTTTTGACACTGTATTTATAAACACTATTCAGACATATAAAGTAATATTATTGTTCTTTTGGTATCTATCTTTGGTTAGACCCCTTTCACACTGGGGCGGGCAGGAGCGGTGGCGGTATAGCAGCGCGATTTTCAGCGCTGCTATACTGTCGTTCTTACCGCGGTATGCGGTCGCTAGGGGGGTTAATTTAACCCCCGCTAGCGGCCGAAAAAGGGTTAATACCGCCCGCAAACCGCGGCTATTGGGCTTTCACATTGAAGACACAGGGCAGGATTTTTTCATGCGGTATAACAGCGCTATTATTAGCGCTAAACCGCATGAAAAACGCCCCAGTGTGAAAGGGGCCTTACTACTCTTCATCTGCAGACCAAAGGGGTGAGCTTGAATCTACATAATATGTATGTTAATGCATATTAAACCCATTATATTGCATTTTACAGATTCTTACATATGGTGGCTGCATTTCCTTTTCCTTTTTTCGACTCTTATTTTCACCTGATAATCTGGCTAGTAAGTCTGTTGTTTTTCAACAGAACAAGCTCTCCTGTAAATGCAGCAGTTATAGGGTTGAGACAAAACATTTACCACTGACAGAGATGCTTACAATGATCTGCTTTTATTTATACATGTAAAACCTTTATCGCAAAAAAAAAAAAAACTGTTGCTGTAACTGCCCCATAGCCCCCCCCCCCCCGGTGGCACCGCACTAACATCCCCAGCAATCTGGCGATGTACACAAGAGTGGCTACTGTCCCAGGTCTCTGCCTTCTCATTGGCTCAGAGACACCAGTGGCTCCTGCTGCTGTCAATTACAGCCATTAAGGGGCTCGGAAGCGAGCACGCATGAGTGCCCCCATAGCGCAGCTTGCTATGGGGGAACTCAGCAGGGAGGAGGAGGAGCCCAGAGTGCTAGCAGGGGGACCCGAGAAGAGGGAGATAGAGGCTGCTCCTTGAAAAACCATAAAGGAGGCAAGTATAATAATAACATATAATATGTTTTGTTTTTGTTTTTGTTTAAGCCTTTAGTATCACTAACTACAAACTTCAAAAATGCATACCTCCCAGCACCGCCATAATTTTTCAAGTGAAAAACAAACCTGTGGCTGGTGAAATACAATAGTCATCTTCTACAGACTGTCCAAACATATCTTCATCCTCAAAATCTGAAAAAAATAAGTTTTTAATATAATCACTCACTTAAAATGACCACAGGAAAATTTATAATGCATTAAAGAGAACCAGATATAAACTTCAGAAAGCATATGATTAAAAATGCACATTATACTCCCACTCTCTGGCACCTTTCACCTCCATTTCATATCTATCTCGTGGTTATGCAACAAATGGTGAAATGTGTGACAGCGCATGTATGTGCTTGGTAAGGTGTAGACGAGTCTTTGAAGTACTTTATTGCAAAATTGTCTCAAACCTTGTCTTAAAGCGGTATTAAACCCAAAACCAAGAAATGTAATATATTGCAGATTACAAATCAGTAGACGTGATGGTCGCATTCCCCTTTTTTTTTGCTTCCCCCCCCCCCCTCTATTTTCACCTAGTGATCTGTCCAGTAACACACCTCCTGTATTATGGTGCCCCCACTCTGGATGAAAGAGCATTGTCAGTCTGAGGGGAGGGGAGGTTTAGATGCACTAGTAGATTTAGATACATTAACACATTGAAACCAAACTCTAGCTATCACTTTATAAGCAGTTACACCAACAGTTTTGTTGGAATTGTGTGACAATAGCTAAATTGTAATGGCTAGAAGACTGGGCCAGAGCAACTCAAACTGCAGCTCTTGTGGGATGGTCCTGGTCTGCAGTGGTCAGGACCTACCAAAAAGTGGTCCAATGAAGGAAAACCTGTGAACTGATGGCAAGGCCATGGGCGGTCAAGGCTCACTGATGCACATAGGGAGCAAAGGCTGGTCCTAGTAGAGCTACTGTAGCTTAAACTGTTGTAAAAGGTAATGCAAACGCACCTAAAATGGACATATGAGCTTTAGAACCGGACCACAGAGCAATGGAAGACGGTGGTCTGATGAATTCAACAATGATTTGTGGAACACAACAATAAGTTTGCGGTGTTGACTTGGCCTCCAAATTATCTAGATCTCAATCCAATCAAGTATTTGTGCGATCTGCTGGAAAAACAAGCCCATTCCATTGAAGCCCCACATCACAACTTACAAAACTTAAAAGGACCTACTACTGACGGCTTGGTGCCAGATATCACAGCATACCTTCAGAGGTCTAGTGGAGTCAATGCCTTGACGGGTTTTTATAGGTGGTAATTTCTCAGAACCGCCACCGAAGGCGACCCAATCAAGTGAGTGGGGATGCAGTGCAACCATTAGGCAAAGCACACGGTTGCAGGGCGATGGTTTAAGCTTTTCAAGTTTAAAACCAGCAATTTGTGGCAACACATCGCCTTTTAGCTGCCTGTTAACTGCTTCCGGACCGCCCACTGCACATTTACTGCAGCAGGGCAGCCCGGCTGCACGAAACAATGTAGGTTTCCTCTTCGGTTTCTCGGGTGCGCGTCTTGTACGACATCCGATGGCCCCGCTCCCTTGTAACATCACCGCCCTGGGTATGATGGGGTAGTAACGTTATGCAGGGCCTCCGGATGACATCGGGTGGCCACGCTTATACAAGTAATGGCACACGGCGGTCCTAGCATTACAGCGGGAGCGAGCATCGGGAGAAGATCGGAGAAAGAACAGATGGAGAAGACAGCAGAGAGACGAGAACAGGCAGAAGAGAAGACGAACCGAAGGAAGATGTCATCAGCGGAGGATGAAGACATCGCCTGAGGGAGAAGAAATCAGGAGAAGGAGAAGAGATGCCGGAGCTGCTTTAATTACTTTGTCAAAAACTCGTGTAGCGTTTTTCATTTTTGACACTTTTTTTTTTTTTAGCTGTGTCAATGTACCTTTATACGCATTCAAAGTTTGGGGGGCCGGGATCTGGGGTCCCTTTGTTAAAGGGGGCTTCCAGATTCCAATAAGCCCCCCGCCTGCAGACCCGAAGACCCACCGCCCAGGGTGGTCGGGAAGAGGCCCTGGTCCCCATCAACAAAACCCCCCCCCCATGTTGAGGACATGTGGCCTGGTATGGTTTAGGAGGGGGGCGCTCGTTCAGATGAGGGTCTGGTATAGATTTTGGGGGGAGCCCCATGGCATTTTTTTGGGGGTGGAGGTTCCCCTTAATATCCATACCAGACTGAAGGGCGGTGGTGTGACGTCATCGACCCGGAGGAATGGAGAGTGTGAGTTCTCCTGTCTTAGCCAAGCTATGGTCCCGGGCACGCTTCCCTCGTGTTGGAGGGCCCTCCACATGTCCCCATCACATTAACCACTTAAGGACCCCCTCCAGTAGATATACGTCGGCAGAATGGCACATCAACGTACCTGTATGTCGCCTTTAACTGCCCGACGTGGGAGGCGCGCTCGCGACCCCGCTACCTTCCCCGTGAGTCGGACCACGGGTCCTGCGGACTCCATCGCCGCGGGGATCCCCGCAATCGTCTCACCGAGGGATGGAGCGGGGAGATGTTAGTGTAAACACAACATCTCCAGCTCGCCTACTGACACTGTCACCGATCTCCGCTCAGTTTAATCAGAGCGGAGATCCGTGACATGTCACTCGTAGCCACGCCCCCTAACAGTAGTAATCACTCCCTTAGGCACACTTAACCCCTTCAGTGCCCCTAGTGGTAAACCCCTTCACTGCCAGTGTCATTTTTACAGAAACCAGTGCATTTTTATAGCACTGATCGCTGTAAAAATGACAATGGTCCCAAAAAAAGTGTCAAAAGTGTCCGCCATAATGTCGCAATCACGAAAAAAAATCACTGATCGCCGCCATTACTAGTAAAAAAAAAAAAAATTATTAAAAATGCCATAAAACTATCCCCTATTTTGTAAACGCTATAACTTTTGCGCAAACCAATCAAATGCAGATTGTTTGTTTTTTCCAAAAATATGTAGAAGAATACGTATCGGCCTAAACTGAGGGGAAAAAAAAGAAGTTTTTTTTATATATTTTTGGGGGATATTTATTATAGCAAAAGTAAAAAATATTGAATTATTTTCAAAATTGTCGCTCTATTTTTGATTATAGCGCAAAAAATTAAAACCGCAGAGGTGATCAAATAAGCTCTATTTGTGGGGAAAAAAAGGACGTCAATTTTGTTTGGGAGCCACGTCGCGCAATTGTCAGTTAAAGCGACGCAGTGCCGAATCGCAAAAAAGGGGCCTGGTCATTAACTAACCAAAATGGTCCAGGGCTTAAGTGGTTAAGGTACTGTGCTCACACTGCCTTTATGCCACAGTATTATCGAGTTATACTGTGAAATTTTAACCCCTTCTTGCTCCATGGATACTATCGCAAGTTAAAACTGTTGTTATTTGTGATTGGAATCCACATCACATTTGTCTTCTGTCCACTTGGAATTGGATTCTTTGGAATTACGATTAATAAATGGACTACGTTTTTTCATCCTAATTCAGAGTCTTCACGTGTCACTATGTATGGTCCATGAGCGCAGGTTTATAGTGTTTGAATGTTGATATGGTAGCAGCTAGCTACCATAACCTCGGTATCCTCTTCTTCAGCGGGCGGTCCGCTACAAGATAAAAGTGGTCTCTGCCCGTGAGATCACTTTTATCAGGCCCTCTTCCGCCGCTCTCCGGTGCCCTCTGCCGCTTACCAGAGCCGTCGGCATCGGCGGAGGCAATCGGGTCTGTTCCCTTGCTGGGTATGGAGACGAGTGAAGGGAAGATGGCCCCCACCCGTCTCCATATCATTGCAGGGCGGAAGCAACATCAAAACGTCACTTCCGCCCAATGCTCTTAAAGGGAATTTTTTTTTATTACATTTTAGTCTAAATATGAGATCTGAGGTCTTTTTGACCCCAGATATCATATTTAAGAGGACCTGTCATGCTTTTATTCTATTACAAGGGATGTTTACATTCCTTGTAATAGGAATAATAGTGACACAAGTTTTATTTATTTTTTAAAACAATGCCTAAATAAAGAAAAGAAAATAAAATAAATAGGAAAAACATATATATATATTTTTTTAAAGCGGCCCGTCCCGACAAGTTTGCGAGCAGAAGCGATTGCATACGTGAGCAGCGCCCGCATATGAAAACGATGGTCAATCCACATGTGAGGTATCGCCGCGATTTTTAGAGTGAGAGCAATAATTCTAGCCCTAGAACTGCCCTGTTACTCAAAACATGCAACCTGCACAATTGGCTTTCTATGTTGTTGTTAGTATTCTTATATTAATTCGCTGGGCGATTGGGAGCCAGTGTAGGGATTGGCGGAGAGGGGTGGCAGACACTGAGCGGTTGGGAAGGTGGATAAGTCTGGCAGCAACATTCATGATAGACTGAAGAGGGGATAGCCAATGGAGAGGTAGGCCAATGAGAAGGGAGTTGCAGTAGTCAAGGCAAGAGATAACAAGGGAGTGAATGAGTAGCTTGGTGGTTTCATTTGTTAAAAGAGCATATTTTAGAGAGGTTACAGAGGTGAACTCTACAAGCTTTTGAAAATGATTAGATTTGGGGCTGAAAGGACAGATCAGAGTCTAGGACTACACCTAGTACCCTGACATCGCTATTCCAGAACCAGTGCTGAGTGGCTGGTCTGATTCACTGTGAACACAGAGGTCGGCCAGTGGGCATAGGTGCCATTCAGAGACTGCTTTGCATTTCCTGAATGAATGCAAAGCGTTCTCTAAATGGTCTAGGTGGAGAATGCAGCACCACCACCCTGCTTCTGAAGTGTCTACTTCAGTGAATTCCAGTTTCCGGGGGCATCAGCCAGCTATGGTATATACATTGGTCAAAGCTAGACCAATGTAACTATGTAATAATATACCATACCTGGAATTGAGCTTTAAGCGGCTGCAGGTTGTTGGGATGTAATCACACATGGAGCGATTGCCTGCAGTTAGGGACAGCCGATCGCCCCTAAATACAAACTGTTTCCATCCAGGAACAATTATCTGCCTGGTAACCAACGAAGAAAAAAAAAAGGGGGTTTAGTTTTATGTATTTTTTGGTTTACGGATCTGGCACTGTGTCATCAGCAGGCCAGTCACAGGAGCCAGAAAAGGGCAGCCGGCTCCCGATGGCATAGAAAACAAAAATGACAGCGCAGGATGACAACAGGTAATAAGAGGTCCACTCGGGATCTGTTGGGCTGGCCATGCGTTATACAATTTTCTTGTACAACTTTGCATTAGATTTACCAAAACCATATAACGTGAGGTCAAACCTAAACACTTCAATTTGTATGCAATCAGGCAGGCCCTTGCACTACATACAGTGGATATAAAAAGTCTACACACCCCTGTTAAAATGTCAGGTTTCTGTGGTGTAAAAAAAAAAAAGGAGTCAAAGAAATAATTTCAGAATTTTTTCCACCTTTAGGGCCAGTTCATACCACATGCAGTCCAGTGCGTTTTTTTTCTGCATCAAAAAACGCATGGAAAGTAGGTTATATGATTTTCAATGGCATAGATCACACCAGAGCTTGCAGTTCCAGAAAAAAAAAAAGTAGAACATGCTGCATTTTACCTGCACTGGAACGCTGTAAAACTCATCAAAAACGCACCTAAATGCACCAATAACGCACTGGAACACACTTGTCCTTATCTAAGGTTAATAAAAAAAGAGGGGTGAAAAAAAGCACTGGACTGCATTAAAAACATACCAAAAACGCACTGGATTGCATCAAAAATGCATCAAAAACGTGCATGCAAAAAAGCACCTGGAACGCATCCGGATTGCGTTTCTATGGTGTGAACTGGCCCTAAATGTGACCTATAAACTGTACAACTCAATTAAAAAACAAACTGAAATCTTTTAGGGGGGAAGAAGTAAAAATAAAAAAATAAAATAATGTAATAATGTGTGTGAACATCCTCTTATAAATGGGGACGTAGCTGTGTTCAGAATTAAGCAATCACATTCAAACTCATGTTAAATAGGAGTCAGTACACACCAGCCATCAAGCGCCTCTGATTAACCCCAAATAAAGTTCAGCTGTTCGAGTAGGTCTTTCCTGACATTTTGTTAGTCGCATCCTACAGCAAAAGCCAGGGTCCGCAGAGAGCTTCCAAAGCATCAGAGGGATCTCATTGTTAAAAGGTATGAGTCAGGAGAAGGGTACAAAAGAATTTCCAAGGCATTAGATATACCATGGAACACAGTGAAGACAGTCATCATCAAGTGGAGAAAATATGGCACAACAGTGACATTACCAAGAACAGGACGTCCCTCCAAAATTTATGAAAAGAAGTAAAGAAAGAGAAGAAAACTGGTCAGGGAGGCTACCAAGAGGCCTACAGCAACAATAAAGGAGCTGCAGGAATATCTGTCAATTACTGGCTGTGTGGTACATGTGACAACAATCTCCTGTATTCTTCATATGTCTGGGCTATGGTGTAGAGTGGCAAGACGGAAGCCTTTTTTTACCAAGAAAAACATCCAGGCCTGGCTACATTTTCCAAAAATACATCTGAAGTCTCCCAAAAGCATGTGGGAAAATGTGTTATGGTCTGATGAAACCAAGGTTGAACTTTTTGGCCATAATTCCAAAAGATATGTTTGGCGTAAAAACAACACTGCACATGACCACAATAACACCATACCCACCGTAAAGCATGGTGGTGGCAGCATCATGCTTTGGACTGTTTTTCTTCAGCTGGAACATGGGCCTTAGTCAAGGTAGAGGGAATTATGAACAGTTCCAAATATCAGTTCATATTGGCACTAAGACCACTTTCACACTGGGGCGCTTTCACGCTAAAAAAAGCGCCTGAAAACTTATTTCCATTAAAATCAATGAATACTTTCACACTGGGGCAGTGCACTGAAAAAACATCCCTCTTCATTGAAATGAATTGAAAGCGCTTCAAAAGCGCTCAGTGTTTTACTGGCAGTTTTTCAAGCGCCTTAGTGTGAAAGGGGCCTAAGGATGAGCTCAAGCGTGTTCCCCGACCCAAGGATGCAGAGATCGGGAAATGTCTCACTGCCTGCGATTACCGCAACGCAGTGCCGACTTCCAGGCAGGCTCTGTGCGTGTGGTTGCGAACACCCCTGAGCTCATCCTAAATTGGCACAAAACCTTCAGGCCTCTGCTAGAAAGCTGAACACGAAGAGAAACTTCATATTTCAGCACGACAAAAACCCGAAGCAACATCCAAATCAACAAAGAAATGGCTTCACCAGAAGAAGATTAAAGTTTTGGAATGGCCCAGCCAGAGCCCACACCTGGATTGGTGATCTGAAGAGGGCTGTGCACAGGAGATGCCCTTGCAATCTGACAGATTTGGAGTGTTTTAGCAAAGAAGAGTGGGCAAATATTGCTAAGACAAGATTGTGCCACGATGATAGACTCATACCCAAAAAGACAATGTGCTGTAAAAAAATCAAAAGGTGCTTCAACAATGTATTAGTTTAAGGCCCCTTTCACACTGGGGCGGTTTGTGCTAAAAATAGCGCCTGCAAACCGAGCTTAAACAGCGGCTGCTGTCTCTCCAATGTGAAACCCCCGAGGGCTTTCACACTGGAGCGGTGCGCTAACAGGACGTGAAAAAAAGTCCTGCTAGCCGCATCTTTGGAGCGGTGAGAGGAGCGGTGTGTTTACCTCTCCTACACCGCTCCTTTCCACTGAAATGAATGGGACACCGCGGTAATACCACCCGCAAACCGCGGCTGTAGCCGCGATTTGCGGGTGGTATTAACCCTTTTTCGGCCGCTAGCGGGGGTTAAAACCGCACCACTAGCGGCTGAATACCTCAGCAATCCCGACGGTATAGCACGGCTAAAAATAGCGGCGCTATACCGCCACCGCACCAGTGTGAAACCAGCCTAAGGGTGTGCACCACTTATGCAACCATATTTTTTTTTCCACCCAAACGATTTCAGTTTGTTGTTCAATTGAGTTCTACAGTTTATAGGTCACAGAGGCGGTTCACACTGAAAGTCGGCACGACTTTGCGAGGCAACTTCAGGGAATGCCTGGGTAATCTTCCTGTAATGTCAGATCCAAATCACATCAATTAAGATAAGGCTCCGACTTGGAGGCAACTTCCATTGAAATCTATGGGTACAAGTCGGCTAGAAGTCGCCTTGAAGTAGTACATTAAGACGGCTCTCACTCACTTCAATGGAATTTCTTATGTCCAGCAACTTGGGGCGACTTGAGGTCTGACGAGTTGGATCCCAAGTCGCTGTAGTGTGAACCGGCACAAAAGGTGGAAAAAGTTCTGAAATTATTTCTTTGTCTCATTTTTTTTTTTTACATCACATAATCCTGACATTTTAACAGGGACGTGTAGACTTTTTATATCCACTGTAGTTAACCACTTACCAACCGCCGCACGACTATATACGTCGGCATTTTGAAGAGGAATGTCTCTGTAATGGCAGCAGCTGCTGCCATAACCCAGGTATCCATCTCTTCAGGCGGCAGTCCGGTTGACGATAATGCTGGTCTCTGCGGCCGCGAGATCCCCGTTAATCGGCGGGGGGAGAGGACCCGCTCTCCCACGCCCTCAGCCGCTTACCGGAGCCGTCGGAGGCGATCGGGTCCTGTCACGCCAGTGGTATGGATACGAGTGAGGGCAAGATGGCCCCCACCTGTCTCCATACCATAGCAGGGCGAAAGCGACGTCAAAACGTCACTTCCACCCATAGCTCTTTAAAGGGCCATTTTATTTTGTATTTTTTTCAAATGACCAATTTTTTATTTTATTTTTATTGCATTTTAGTGTAAATATGAGATCTGAGGTCTTTTTGACCCCAGATCTCATATTTAAAAGGGGTGTTCCAGGCAACCCCGGGCAAAAAGAAAAAAAAAAAAAATTAAAAGCCAGCAGCTA
Source organism: Rana muscosa (assembly GCA_029206835.1). Taxonomy (NCBI): domain Eukaryota; kingdom Metazoa; phylum Chordata; class Amphibia; order Anura; family Ranidae; genus Rana; species Rana muscosa. The sequence continues at coordinate 847,797,634 of CM055121.1, forward strand.
CACATACTGCAGCTGCTGGCTTTTAATAAATGGAGACTTACCTGTCCTGGTGTCCCTCGATGTCGGCACCGCAGCTGATGTTTCACATCAGCTCTCGGGTGCTGCCGTCGCCATTGCGGGTAAGGGAACCCGGCAGTGAAGCCTTTCGGCTTCACGCCGGGAACCCTACTGCGCATACGCGAGGCCCTGCTCCTCTCTCCTATTAGCCCGGTGGCCAGGGGAGGAGGAGGAAGCCCCGCGGTGTTGTCACGGTCGCGTCACGGCCATGGCCGGACTCCAGGACGTGGGAAAGGATACCTGTTTTTGACAGGTATCCTGTCCCCCCTCCCCCCCGAAAGGTGCCAACTGTGGCACCGGAGGAGGGAGGAATCCGACGAGCGGAAGTTCCACTTTAGGGTGGAACTCGCTTTAAGAGGACCTGTCATTCTTTTTTTCTTTACAAGGGATGTTTACATTCCTTGTAATAGTAATAAAAGTGACCCATTTTTTTTAAAAAAAACAGTGCAACAATAAATAAAATCAAGTAAAAGACAAAAAAAATTTTTTTTAAAGCGCCTCGTCCCGACGAGCTCGCGTGCAGAAGCGAACGCATACATGAACAGCACCTGCATATGAAAAATGGTGTTCAAACCACACATGTGAGGTATCGCCGCGATCGTTAGCGCGAGAGCAATAATTCTAGCCCTAGATCTCCTCTGCGACTCAAAACATGCATCCTGCAGAATTTTTTAAATGTCGTCTATGGAGATTTTTAAGGGTAAAATTTTGACGCCATTCCACGAGCGGGCGCAATTTTGAAGTGTGACAAGTTGGGTATCAATTTACTCGGCGTAACAAAAAAACTAGGCTAAAAAGTGATTTTTTTCCAAAAAAAAGTGCTCTTGTAAGACCGCTGCACAAATACGGTGTGACAAAAAGTATTGCAATGACCGCCATTTGATTCTCTAGGGTGTTAGAAATTTTTTTTTTTTATATATATATATATATATATATATATATATATATATATTTGGGGGTTCCACGTAATTTTTTAGCAAATAAGAAAATTGTATAATGTATGGCCAGCTTTGGCTTTGTCAGTATGTTTACATTGGATAAATGAACAAGAAAAGTAACAGATATGAGTACTTGGTGCTTCGGCTGATCAGGGGGGTCTGCCAGGCCTTTTGGCTAGGTGGACCAGTGTGCCGTACCCCTGTTAGGAACTATGTGCCCAAGATTGGGGGGTCAGGGAAGTCCCCCCCCCTCTTCAAGAGGGGACCATATGACACATCCCAGGGAACATATGTTTTTCTGTGTACTTTTCTGGTTCACTAGTGTTCGTTTTTGCGCACCACTGGCTCAAAAAAAAAAAATGAAATCAGCCACATAGATCATTATAATGTCCACTTACACTATAAAGAGTCTTGTGACTGCACCTTATACACTGCAATCAGAGGAGTCACTAGGCAGCCAGGAACTATTCCCATTTCTTGCTCCCCCATCCCAGTCTCAGGGTAGCTCTGGCCCTATAGACACAGCTGGGGGTTAGCTCTCCTCCTGCCATATGCCTGCATGTAGACGAAGGCCCCTATCTGAGCCCGCCCCCTTTAGGAACCACGAGTTCATGTCCTCACTCACCCTCATCATAGTTGTACCCCCGCACGTTCCGGTGTCTCGCCATGTTTCCCGCTGCTACGTGCCGATCACTCCGCCCTCACCACCTGCACGTCATCTCTCTGTACACAGTTCCACCGGTGCCACGACTCCGCCACCGAGCCTACAGTGCCGCACTAAGAGAACCCGCCGCTAGAGAACCACCAAACATTCACACATACTCTCAATATTGTCTCCTAAGGAAATACACGTGTTGAAGCGGAAGCCATGTTCTCGAAGACCAAAGCTCCCAGTGTTTCTGTATAGGTCCGCGGAAACCATTAGAGAAGACTATAAGGACCTAGACTTTTTTTTTTTTCTCCGATTAGTTTTATTAGGTGAAACAAAATAACAATTGCTTGTGTGTTATGTTACAAAATGCGTGTTAAAATATGTGTAAGGTTCTCGTATTTACTCCAGTTTGCTCTATCATTGAACATGTTTTGTTATATCTGTTTATTAAACTGGTATTAAACCCAACAGGGTTATTATTTATTATCACTTCTAGCCCAGGCCGATACATGTAAAAATCAACTTTTTTTTTTTTTTTTAGAAAATTACTCAGAACCCCCAAACATTATATATTTTTACGCAGAGGCCCTAGAGAATAAAATTGTGGGTGCTTCATTTTTGTATATCACATGGTATTTGCGCAGCGATTTTTCAAAAGCAATTTTTAGGGAAAAAATACACTTTAAAGCGGAGTTCCACCCAAAAATGGAACCCTCCCCCCCACCGGTGTCACATTTGGCACCTTTCAGGGGGGAGGGGGGGAGCAGATACCTGTGTAATCCAGGTATTTTTCTCCCACTTCTGGGCATAGATACCTGAGCCACCCGCAGGTATCTACGCCATTTCCGGCACCTTCTCCATCCATCCGCCCCCCGCTATCTTCCAGTAAACACACAGGTCCCACAAGACAGCAGGGACCAGTGGGATCGCACAGCGCGAGTCGCGCATGCGCAGTAGGGAACCAGGAAGTGAAGCCGCAAGGCTTCTCTTCCTGATTCCCTTACAGAAGATGGAAAGCGATAAATCAGCTTCCGGTGCCGACATCGCGGGCGCCCTGGACAGGTAAGTGTCCTTATTATAAAAGTCATCAGCTGCAGTATTTGTAGCTGCTGACATTTTTAAAAAAAATTGTCGGACCTCCGCTTTAATGAATCTTAATGCAAAAAAACCTCAATATATAACCCAATTGTTGGTAAAATCTAAATGATGATGTTACACTGAGTAAATAGATACCTAACAAGTCACGCTTTAAAATTGCACACGCTCATGGAATGGTGCCAAACAACGACGGTACTTAAAAATTTCCATAGGCAACGCTTAATTTTTTTTTTACAGGTCACCAGTTTAGAGTTACAGAGGAGGTCTAGAGCTAGAATTATTGCTATTGCTATAACATTTGCGGCGATTCCTCATGTGTCGTGCGAACACCGTTTACATATGTGGGCACGACCTACGTATGCGTTTGCTTCTGCACGCAAGCATGAGGGAACAGGGTGCTTTAATTTTTTTTCGCTTTTATTCCTATCACAAGAAATGTAAACATCCCTTGTGATAGAAATAAGGCATGACAGGTCCTCTTTATGGAGACCCCAGATCTCTCCTCTACCCCGGAGAACATGAGAGCAAAAAAAAACATTGATCTCTGCTTTCCAGAGGGGAATTTTTTTTTGCAGTGTTTACATCTGAAGTCATGATGTTGCTTCTGGCCTCCCAGGATCATGGAGATGGCAAGGGATCATCTGGTCCATGTCCAGATCTGTAGGAACCTGCCGCCGCCTGATTGGATCCTGGGCTCCCTGATCACATGGGAATGAAGAGGCGCCGGTAGGCGGCAAGAGGGGAGGAACGTTCCTTCCCGCTGCCTGTAAATGCAATGCAGTAGCTAATCAGCCACTAGAATGGCTTTTACATTGTTGGGAACTGCCGACTGAAAAGAAAGGTAGCTGAAGGCATCATCCCAATATCTCCCCTTCAAGTCCAGGACATCATAGGACAAGTGCTAAACCTTTATTAAATCGCTGTATTTGTAAATTTTAAAAGCCATTATAAAGGAATAGTAGTGGTATAAAAAAAAGCACTTGTGGGTTCAACGAATCTTTTTTTTTTTTTTGTATAATTCTTCTTTAAGGGGCAGGGGGTGTCTCCTATGCCTTCATACTTTTTCTAATAGGTATCCCTACCACTGGCAGGGGTGCTCACAATAGTCAGCTTTTATTTATTCCCAGTGCCTTGAAAAAGTATTTATACCCCTTAAAATTTTTCACATTTTGTCATCTTACAACCAAAAACATAAATTTATTTTATTGGGATTTTATGTGATAGACCAACACAAAGTGGCACATAATTGTGAAGTGGAAGTAAAATTATAAATGTTTTTTTGGGTTTTTTTTTACAAATAAATGTAGCGGGGTGTCACTTTGCAGTGTAATGCCGCGTACACACGACCGCTTTTCTCGACGAGAATAACGTCATTTTTTTTTCTCGCCGAGAAAACTGATCGTCTGTGGGCTTTATGTCGTTTTTTTCAACGAGAAAAACGCCAATAAAAACGACGCGAAAAATTAGAACATGTTCTAAATTTTCACGCCGTTTTTCAGGTCGTCGTTTTTTTCATCATGAAAAATGATCGTGTGTAGGCTTTAACGACGTTAAAAAAGCGCGCATGATCAGAAGCAAGTGAGGAGAAGGGAGCGCTCATTCTGGTAAAACTACTGTTCGGAATGGAGATGGCACATTCGTCATGCATGAAATTATTACATCGTTTAATGCAGCGCATTCTTTTCTTCGTTCTAATGCTGCAATATTCCAATTCTCTTGCTGTTGATATTCTCCCAGAGTTAGGACAATCTTTGGTCTTTATGATTTATTGTTTTATCATGATTAATCTCTATTTTGGGGAGCCAGATCTCCCTAAATACCCAAAACTTTTTAAATTTATTTTTATATTTTATTTTTTTTGCTTTAATTTGTGGTCTTAGATTTTAGACTGTTTTTACATATTATTTGCTATTTTGGAGTGTGTCAAGTTACCACAACATTATTCTTTATTCTAATTTTGCCTCAATGAGGTTAGTGTCCCTTGTTAATTTCTCAATTTTTTATCCACTGTCCCTGCCTACTCACTTACAAACTGGCTATTTAGAAGAAAAACACATGTTAATTTTGTATCTTCAAAAAAAATTCCCATTTATTATGGCCTAATAACAAATTAAAAGGTAAGCCAAAACAAAACCATATGTAAACTACAAATCAAGAAGCCAGGAAGACAGCACTGGAGACCCTGCTGAAATTAGTGCACACCCAGATCACCACAGCAAACACCAAAGCATCTGAAGACCAAAACTGGCCCCATGTGAGGCACATATCCTGGGTTCATTTTCGTCTTTTTTGTTTGACCTTCCCTGCAGCCTTCCTTGGAGGCTGTGTCCGTGGAGGAGGGACTGGAGCAGGAGCAGGGTCTGGAACAGGAGCAGGGACTGGGACGGGAGCAGGGCCTGGGACAGGAGCATGGAGTGGGGCAGGAGCATGGAGTGGGGCAGGAGCATGGAGTGGGGCAGGAACTTGGGCAAAAAAATAGGAAAGGTCCACAACGTCTGTGAACTCCTTTAGTTTGTTCAACAGGCCCATATTGACCACCTTCAATATAAGTGTTTCACACTTCAGCCTCTGGTCCAGTCCCATTTGTGGCAGTTTCTCCCCAATAAGGGCAGCAAATCCCTCTGCAGCAGTGGGGGGCTCTCGGAGTGCAGCAGTAGCCTCCCTAATTAGGGCCTGTGTCTCCTCCTCCATTTGAACCAGCCTCCTAGATCTTTTGGCAGGAATCCGCAGCAGAGGGATCTGGGGCCTGGTGTTGTGCTGGGTCCCACTGGGGCCTGCCTCTTCCTGGGTCCCACTGGGGCCTGCCTCTTCCTGGGTCCCACTGGGGCCTGCCTCTTCCTGGGTCCCACTGGGGCCTGCCTCTTCCTGGGTCCCACTGGGGCCTGCCTCCTCATCCTGTAAAAAAAAGGTACATCGAGTTAGTTTTGCCTTCATCTTTCACACACATTTGTCACCTCATGACATTTGGTAATTGAATGCTACTAAATATTAAAGTCAATCATTCTGACACCAGTATATATCTTTTTGGTGCCCTTAATTTGTGGCTGCTGTCTATTGATATGTCAGACACTTTTTTTAAACTGTTAACATTTTTCACACTTTTTTTTAAACGTTTACAACATTCAACTTTTATTACTCTAAATATTTTGTGAAATATTATACCTGGCTCCAAATATTTAAATCCGGCTCCTCCAGGACTTGAGGTTGTTCCTCCAAAGAGACCTCATCTTGGCTGGAGGCTTGGCTGCATGGAATGCTGGAGGCAAGGCTGGAGGGTTGGCTGGAGGGTTGGCTGCAAGGAAGGCTGGAGGTCGTTCTGGGTGGAAGGCTAGAAAGTGATTCCCTGGATTCCAGATGTTCATCCAGGAAACTCAGGTGCTGATAGTACCACAGATTTGGTATGTATCGGTCCTCTGCACCTGCTCCTGACCGCAGGGATTTTTGAACTTTATTCCTTTGAGCCTGGTATGTGCCCCTAATGGTCCCAATTTTGTTCTTCAGATCCTGTAGTGTTGCTGTGGGGATCTGAGTTTTCACAAATTCCAGCAAGGTCTCCAGTGCTCTCTTCCTGGCTTCTTTATTTTTATTATTTTTATTTTTAGTCTCCCATAAAATTGGAAGATTTTTCCATCTTTGGAGGAATTCCAGCATAAAATCGGGGTCCTTAAATGCCTTCATTATCTGTGCAATTCAAAACCCAAAACCAAAAAAGGAATGTAAGTCAGGACTACTCCAAATCTTTCTAACCATATATAGGCCACTAACGTAGCAATTGATCAGTCATCATAGAGTTGAGTGGACACCTGGATGTTTGTGTTGAACTCTTTTTAGCTAACTTTGTAAAAAGCTAGAGTTCGTGACCTGACTTTACCCGAACCCAAATCCCATTTAAGTAAATTAAGCCCTGTAAATAGGGTGAATAAAAGGACTCCCCAAAAATAAGGGAGTACCTCGAACTGTCCCTGCACCAAGTGTCATTTTTTATTAAATTTTAATTAACCCTAAATTCACTCCTGGGTATAATTAATTGTTGTCTCCTGTCAATTGCAATACATAGAAAAGTCATTGATACAAACATTGGGAAAGCATTGTGGTTCCCCCAAATATCCATATCAGGTCTGTCAAGGATTTTAAGGGGAACTCCCCCACAAATTCCCTTAAAAAATGGCGTGGAGTCCCCCCCCCAAATCCATAACAGACCCTTATCCGAGCACGCAACCTGGCCGGCCACAGGGGAAGAGGGGGGGACGAGAGAGCGGCCCCCCCTCCCTCCTGAACCGTACCAGGCCACATGCCCTCAACATGGGGAGGATGTCCCCATGTTGATGGGGACAAGGGCCTCATCCCCACAACCCTTGCCCGGTGGTTGTGGGGGTCTGCGGGCGGGGGGCTTATCGGAATCTGGAAGACCCCTTTAACAAAGGGGCCCCCCAGATCCCGCCCCCCCTATGTGAAATGGTAATGGGGGACATTGTACCCCTACCATTTCACCTTAAAAAATGACATTATCTGAAAAATGACACTACACGGTTTTTGACAATTCCTTTATTATTGGTTTTGTTTTTCAACCATCTTCTTCCTTCTTCTTTTCTGCATTGGAGTTTCTTCCTCCATCTTCCTCTTCATCTTCATCTTCCTTCTTGCTTCGGGCTTCTCGTCCGCATCTTGCTTCGGCTTCTTCTTTGTTCTCCCGCTGCTCCGTTTGAATTTGAGTTTCCCGCTGTGTGACGCAAAGTTAGGCAGTTCTCCTCTAGGTCCACTGCGAGCCGGGGGACCCGCCCCCCTCTGACTGCACGGGGAAAGTACCTGTGAAATCTCTGTGCGTCAGAGGGGGGCGGGGTCGCCGGACCAAGAGGAGAACTGATGAACTGAAGCGTCACACAGCGGGAACCTCCAATTCAAACGGAGCGGCCGGAGAAAGAAGAACCCGGAGCAAGATGCGGACGAGAACACCGAAGGAAGAAGGAAGATGAAGAGGAAGAGGAAGATGGATGAAGAAACACGAAGCGAGAAAAGAAGAAGAAGGAAGAAAGACAAACTAAAAATTAAAGGAATTGTCAAAAACTGACTCTTGTCATTTTTTACATTTTGTACACTTTCTTCGTGAAATGGTAGAGGTACAATTTACCCCTTACCAATTCACATAGGGGGGGGCGGGATCTAGGGGGCCCCTTTGTTAAAGGGGTCTTCCAGATTCCGATAAGCCCCCCGCCCGCAGACCCCCACAACCACCGGGCAAGGGTTGTGGGGATGAGGCCCTTGTCCCCATCAACATGGGGACATCCTCCCCATGTTGAGGGCATGTGGCCTGGTACGGTTCAGGAGGGAGGGGGGGCCGCTCTCGTCCCCCCCTCTTCCCCTGCGGCCGGCCAGGTTGCGTGCTCGGATAAAGGGTCTGTTGTGGATTTTGGGGGGGACTCCACGCCCTTTTTTTCATGATTTGGGGGTGGAGTTCCCCTTAAAATCCTTGACAGACCTGAAGGGCCTGCAACTCGAATTTGGGGGAACCCCACGTTTTTTTATTTCAGGTACAAATCAGTTTTCAAAGTCTTGCCATTTGCCGGGAGGCAAGAATTCATTTAGAGCCGCGATTGACTTTTCAAAGTTTATAGTCCCAATTCAAAAATGACACTTTGTGCACGGCCAGTACTAACAGCACGGGAAGCAAGCGCCAAGTTACATGCATATTGCCCAACCCCGGCGCCAAACATACAGTGAATGAATGTTTATAGGTTTAATGCTCCTGGACACAGCCATATCAAGTAAGAAAAATGTTACGTACCCGCGATCTACACGTTCGTCTCCTCCGACCTTCTTCCACTCACTGAACGTCGCTTTCAACAATGTTTTTTGGAGTTATATACAGTGCGCATGCGTGACGCTCCGCACGCTTTCCCGCCCCTGACGTTCATTACACTACTTTCCCCGCCCCTTCTCGCTACTCCTTAATGACGGAGAGTGTAAACATGTCGGCGAATCACCAACATGATGTGGAAAGTGGGGAAGAAAGCAGGCCCCGACCCAGAAGGTATAAAGCCACTAACATGAGCTTTGAGGAGATGGTGGAGATGGTCACCATATTGCTCCGGGATGATTACGACGCCAAACATGGGCCCTACAAAAAGCCAAATCAAGTGAAGGCCAAGATCATGGATCAAGTGGTCAAAACGCTCTTTGTAAAATTTGGGGTTCGCAGGTCGCGGGAACAGATCCGGAAACGATGGTCGGACATTAAGTTGCGTGAGCCGGATCAATATAAAAAGATTAAAAAAGTCATCAAAAAAAGTAAGTAGATTAACATTAAATGTGATTTTGCCTAATAACGTGGTGTTGCATGTGCTTTTTAAATAATGTATGTATTACAGTGAAAAATTTCATGTTTCATGTTTTTGGGCACACGAATCGATCGTATAAATGGTCGTTCAAACGTTCACTCAATCACAAGCTTTTGCCACGATTCATCATTGTTCGAACGACATTTTATCAATCACAAAATAATAGGCATGTTCTAATGTTTTTAGCAATGTATTCCACCAAAACATCGTTTGGGTGGTATTGAACGAGGATTTCAACGTTGGATTCTTGTGCCCAAGAACATGAAACAGGACATCATGAAATGTTTATGTGAGAAGTAATTATAAACATGTTTGTGTAGTTGTTGGTAATCAGGGATGAGCCGAACACCCCCCTGTTCGGTTCGCACCAGAACCTGCGAACAGACAAAATGTTCGTGTAAACTTTAGAACCCTATTAAATACAATGGACTCGAACGTTCGAAATCTAAAGTGTTAATTATAAAGGCTAATATGCAAGTTATTGTCCTAAAAAGTGTTTGGGGACCCGGGTCCTGCCCCAGGGGACATGTATCAATGCAAAAAGAAGTTTTAAAAACGGCCGTTTTTTCGGGAGCAGTGATTTTAATAATGCTTAAAATGAAAAAATAAAAGTGAAATATTCCTTTAAATTTCGTACCTGGGGGGTGTGTATGATATGCATGTGAAGTGGCGCATGTTTCCCGTGCTTAGAACTGTCCCTGCAAAAAATGTCATTTTTGAAAGAAAAAAATGCATTTAAAACTGACTCGCGGCTATTAATGAATTGTCGGCTCCCGGCAATACATACAAAAGTCATTGAGAAAAAAAAAAAAAAAAGCGTGGGGGTTCCCCAGAATTCAATTACCAGGCCCTTCAGGTCTGGAATGGATATTAAGGGGAACCCCGCCGCAAATAAAAAAAAAATTGACGTGGGGTTCCCCCAAATATCCATTCCAGGCCCTTCAGATCTGGCATGGATTTTAAGGGGAACTCCACCCCAAATTAAAAAAAAAATGGCGTGGAGTCCCCCTAAAAATCCATACCAGACCCCTTATCCGAGCATGCAACCTGGCCGGCCGCAGGGGAAAAGGGGGGGACGAGAGAGCGGCCCCCCCTCCCTCCTGAACCGTACCAAGCCACATGCCCTCAACATGGGGAGGATGTCCCCATGTTGATAGGGACAAGGGCCTCATCCCCACAACCCTTGCCCGGTGGTTGTGGGGGTCTGCGGGCGGGGGGCTTATCGGAATCTGGAAGACCCCTTTAACAAAGAGGACCCCCAGATCCCGGCCCCCCCCATGTGAATTGGTAAGGGGTACATTGTACCCCTACCATTTCACGAAGAAAGCGTAAATTTTTTTTTAAAAAAACACACAAACACCTTGAAAAAGTCCTTTATTTAAAAAACAAAAAACAAAACATTCCAGCGGTGAAATCCAGTGTCCCGCGGCGATCCCGATGTCCAGCGCTGTCCTTCATTGGTTGTGCCTGAGCGGACCTGATGGGGAACTCCCTCTCAGTATTTTAAATGTATAGACCCGCCCCTTCTAAAGTTCCCCATCAGGTCTGCTCAGCGGACGAGATGCGGAACATGAGAAGGGGCGGGTCTATACATGTATTACCAAAGTGAGAGCAGTTCCCCATCAGGTCCGCCCCCTCGGTATGTCAGACCCGCCTACGTCATTGGCTTGAGCGGGGAACTTCCTTCACTGTGTAATTTAAATTTACATAGTGAAGGAAGTTCCCCGCTCAAGCCAATGACGTAGGCGGGTCCGACATACCGAGGAGGCGGACCTGATGGGGAACTGCTCTCACTTTGGTAATACATGTATAGACCCGCCCCTTCTCATGTTCCGCATCTGGTCCGCTGAGCGGACCTGATGGGGAACTTTAGAAGGGGCGGGTCTATACATTTAAAATACTGAGAGGGAGTTCCCCATCAGGTCCGCTCAGGCACAACCAATGACGGACAGCGCTGGACATCGGGATCGCCGCGGGACACTGGATTTCACCGCTGGAATGTTTTTTTTTTTTTTTTTTAAATAAAGGACTTTTTCAAGGTGTTTGTGTGTTTTTTTAAACAATTTTTTACGCTTTCTTCGTGAAATGGTAGGGGTACAATGTACCCCTTACTAATTCACATAGGGGGGGAGCCGGGATCTGGGGGTCCCCTTTGTTAAAGGGGTCTTCCAGATTCCGATAAGCCCCCCGCCCGCAGACCCCCACAACCACCGGGCAAGGGTTGTGGGGATGAGGCCCTTGTCCCCATCAACATGGGGACATCCTCCCCATGTTGAGGGCATGTGGCTTGGTACGGTTCAGGAGGGAGGGGGGGCCGCTCTCTCGTCCCCCCCTTTTCCCCTGCGGCCGGCCAGGTTGCATGCTCGGATAAGGGGTCTGGTATGGATTTTTAGGGGGACTCCACGCCATTTTTTTTTTAATTTGGGGTGGAGTTCCCCTTAAAATCCATGCCAGATCTGAAGGGCCTGGAATGGATATTTGGGGGAACCCCACGTCAATTTTTTTTTATTTGCGGCGGGGTTCCCCTTAATATCCATTCCAGACCTGAAGGGCCTGGTAATTGAATTCTGCGGAACCCCCACGCTTTTTTTTTTTTTTTTCTCAATGACTTTTGTATGTATTGCCGGGAGCCGACAATTCATTAATAGCCGCGAGTCAGTTTTAAATGCATTTTTTTCTTTCAAAAATGACACTTTTTGCAGGGACAGTTCTAAGCACGGGAAACATGCGCCACTTTACATGCATATCATACACACCCCCCAGGTACGAAATTTAAAGGAATATTTCACTTTTATTTTTTCATTTTAAGCATTATTAAAATCACTGCTCCCGAAAAAACGGCCGTTTTTAAAACTTCTTTTTGCATTGATACATGTCCCCTGGGGCAGGACCCGGGTCCCCAAACACTTTTTAGGACAATAACTTGCATATAAGCCTTTATAATTAGCACTTTAGATTTCTCCCATAGATTTTTCGAATTTGCCGCGAACACCCCAATTTGTTCGCTGTTCGGCGAACGGGCGAACAGGCAATGTTCGAGTCGAACATGAGTTCGACTCGAACTCGAAGCTCATCCCTATTGGTAATTATATTTGGCTAATGTAACTAGATTCAGTGTACATTTACAAGAGTATGCTCAGCAGCTGCTTACACATCTGGACTCATTAGCACAAGTGTGGGCCACAAGAACAACCTTTTGATGGTGTCACACACAGGTGATCCAGTGGATACCTGGTGTGTTTCCATGTGTGAAACATGACCTAAAGAGATTAATCTACCATCTTGGGAAATGGATACAATCATGTGTTCATCTTCTCCAAAATTATCAGTAATACAATTGTAACACACTTCCCAAGAATGATTAATATTCCTCTTTCACGCCAAAATATATTTAGTTACACAAGTCGACCTTTTGGTTATATCTCCTAGGGCTTCAAAGAGCTAAGAGACACGAGGCTGCAAACCCCGCACCACCAACTCAAGACCCACAACTGCAGGATGTGGCAGAAGAGGGAAATGGCAACTCACCAGGTCAGTGTCATACACCACAGCCTCACGTAATAGATGTTTGCCTGTATATATAGTAAGACATTTTCTTTTCACTACTTCAAGGGACTTTAATGCCTGCGGCACCAGCAACCTTCACCAGAGCCACTGCCCAGATGTTGCTTAAAGAAGTGAGGGTCTGCTCTCGGGAGGTTGAAACCATCAAACACAACCTGGTCCAGATGTACCAAACAAACAAAATGATGGAGAAAAAATTAAAAAAAATTGAGCATATTCTTGGGAGTGTTTAAAACTTGTATATATTTAAAAAAAAATGTTAATTTTTTGGGGGGGAAATGTTTTATTTCTATAAAGGGATATTGTTCGTGTTGTACAGTTTTGTACTGAGTTGTAAAAAGCAAATATTTTTGAAATTCCTCAAAAAATTGGGGTTATATTTTGATACAAACCTTACCAATTTTATACTCATAATTTTTTTTAAACAGTAAACAATGTGTGGCTTCTTATATCAATGTTGACCCCCCCCCCCCCCAACAAAAATGTGTGTGTTTAGACTCTATAAATGCTTGTAATTTACTTGTTAGGAAAAAACATGGGACTACAACTGCACTAGTATAACCGAGGACAGTGATGGTGAACCTTGGCAACCCAGATGGTTTGGAACTACATTTCTAATGTTACTCAGGCACTCTGCAGTGTAGTTGAGCATCATGGAAAATGGAGTTGAAAAACATCTGGAGTGGCAAGGTTCACCATCACTGACCTAGAAGAAAGAACAAATACAACAAAAGAAAAGCAAACAAGATGTTTTCAAGATATTATTTTTTATTATGAGCAACATTGATTTAAAACTGATCAGGCATTGCAATGGCCCCCCTACCCATAAAATATTCGACATAGCGTTGCCGCACATCACGGCCGCTTTGGGGGGCCAAGCCTGTAGGGCCAGCTAACTGGGCTGGCAATGGTCCATCCAAACCCTGTGTGCCCTGAAGGTCAAGTGTAGCAAGATAATTTGTGGAGTGTTTGATTAAAAAATTGTGCAGTATGCAACAACACATGACCAAATGGTTCCATTTATACTCCGCCATGTTTATTGCAGTCAGAAAAAGCCGGAAGCGACTGGCCATGATGCCAAAGGCGTTTTCCACCACCCTTCGCCCTCTGGCCAGACGATAATTAAACACCCTCCTCTCAGGGGTGAGGGATCTTTGGGGAAAAGGCCTCATCAAATGTGGTCCAAGCGCAAAAGCCTCATCTGCCAGGAACACAAAAGGGAGGCCATGTTCATTATCTTCAGCAGGTGGCAATGCCAGGTCGTCTGAAAGAAGCCGGTCTGCAAACTCGGTCTGGGCGAAAACACCACCGTCAGACATCCGCCCATTTTTCCCAACATCAACAAATAGGAATTCATAGTTCGCAGACACCACCGCCATGAGCACAATACTGTGGAAGCCTTTGTAATTCCAAAAAAAAGACCCAGAATGGGCTGGTGGCACGATGCGGACGTGCTTGCCATCAATGGCTCCTCCACAGTTGGGAAAGTTCCACCGCTGAGAAAAATCAGATGCCACATTCTGCCATTCCTGTGGCGTCGATGGTAACTGTGGAGTCAAAGGAAAAAAAAACAAATATATACTTTACTACCTATACATTGCAAGCATGTTAGCACAAAACACTCTGGGCAAAACATCAGGATAGCATTAATTTGTAAGGAGGATTTTAGAGCGGAGCTACGCAGCCAAAATAATATAAAATAACACAGCAGCTCCAGCTACAGCAGCTGCAGAGGTTTGCTAATTGTACACTTACCTGTCCTGGAGTCCAGCAACGTCCGCAGCAGAGGACGAACAATTGCTCGTCACTCTGCTGCCCCCTCTGCCATCCTCGGTGAGGGAACCAGGAAGAGAAGCCTTGCGGCTTCACTGCCCGGTTCCCAAACGCACATGCACGAGAAGCGCTGCGCAGTTCAGACTGGTCCTCCTGTGTTCTGTGAGACAAGTGTTTACAAGAACACTACGGGTCTTCTGCGGGAAGTGACTTGGCTCAGGCAGATTTGCCGCAGAGATGACTCCCGGATGTGGGTGAATATACCTGTCTTAAACAGGTATCTTCACCCCCCTCCCCCCTGAAAGGTGTAAATTTTGACACCGGGGGAGGGTTACAATGAGCGGACCCACAAAATTTAGGATGGAGGTCCGCTTGAATAAGATAGAAAAATAAGCAACAAAAACATCACCCACTCTGATGGACCTGAGAAATTCGGAGAGGGTGGAGGGTTTGAGATGAGTTGGGGACATCATAATTAAAATCTATAGTAGTACGATGTAATTTATTTGGGTAGATTAGACAAACGTAAAAAATTAGGGGGGGGGGGGGGGGTGGGAATCAGGCAATCTAAGCACTACAATGGAGCGTACAAAACAAAAATGAGGATTGACTAGGCTAGGTGTGTTTGGGCCCAGGATCTAATGCTGGAGATTGCTTGACCAAAAAATATGCATGTAGCCCAAAAACATAGAACATTCAAAGCTTACAACATGCAGGGGGACAAAGGGGACATTCACAGCATATTCAAATCATGGTAATTAGAGACAGTTCAAAATATACTATACATTATCAAGCATAAAAAAACATAGATTGTGATGTTTATAAAGGAGAAAACTTACCTTAAGATAGTCCTCCTGAAGGACCTGGATAATGGCAGAGCAGGTCTCTGGGATAATGACGCCCAGAGCCTGGGGGGAGATGCCTGTCGAGAACTTAAGGTCCTGCAAGCTTCTCCCAGTCGCAAGGTATCGCAACGTGGCGATGAGCCTCTGCTCAGCAGTAATGGCTTCCCGCATAACGGTGTCCTGCCTGGTGATATAGGGGGACACCAAAGCCAAGAGCTGCTGAAAAACGGGGTCAGACATCCTAAGAAAATTCCTGAAATCATCAGGGTTATTCTCCCGGATCTCCCGCAGCAGAGGCATATGACATAATTGGTCCCTCTGGAGCAACCAATTCTTGGTCCATGAACTCCTCCTCACCCTCCTCATGGACCGGATCTGGGACATAGCAACAAGCCCAGCAGCAAGCACAGCACGATCTCGGCGACAAGAACGTACGCGCAACATGGCTTAGAAACGGTTGTCTAATCAGAACGAACTAAAAGAACGCACTGAAGAACAGCAAGGCCTATGAAGAACGAGCTGAAAAACAGTAACGCGCGGACAAGAACGCACTGCAAAAACAGATACAAACTCACTACACGCACTGAAAGCCAGATACGAACCCACAAGCACAAACTGAACTCCCGAAAACGATCTTTAAAGCACGAAGACTGAAAAGCGCGAATCGTCTCTTCCCAAACTTTTACTAACACGCGGAAACACGAAATCAGCAAAAGCAGCCAAAAGGGTGGCGCGAACAGAATGAAACTTCCCCTTTATAGTGCCGTCGTACGTGTTGGACGTCACCGCGCTTTGCTAGATCAGTTTTTTTCACGATCGTGTGTAGGCAAGGCATGCTTGAGAGGAAACAAGAAAAATAACGTCGAGAAAATCGACGTTTTTTTTCTTGACATGAAAAGCGGTCGTGTGTACGCGGCATAATAGACTATTTTTATTTTGAGAATTAACCTCAGCTCCCTCCGGAGTCTCCTTAGGATAATACAGTGACTGTTGTTTAACTGTATGGAACGGTGCATTGTGGAACTTGTGGTACAGGAAGAAATGGACTTCATTGTCATGGGTATCAAATAGACTATGGTACTCACAGGGCAGCTGTACTCCCAAAGTGCATTGCATCTTCGCACAGCTTGCTGGGGGAGGTTACTTAAAGCAAGTGAGGAGCTACGCTCGCTCTCTCTGGACTTCGCCTTCTATCAAGCAGGAAGTCTGTGTGAGGCCTGCCGCGGAGCGTCTAGGCCCAAAGCCTGGGCCTATAGCTAATGCGGAGGATCACTCAGCTTAAGGAGGGATCCTCTTCCGTGTGACCAGCTCCCGCTTCCCAGAGACCGGAGTCATCTACCCACGGACATCCATTACGGCTGCGAAAGGAACTGGAGACTGCGAGTTGCGGAGAGGCCGGTGATCGAGGCACCGACAGCGGGACAAACCCTACTTTGGTGAGAGGGCACCTGCCCGTAATTCATTGACTGTTTGTGTAGGCCATTATTATAGTAGTGCACCACACGGCAGGACATAGAGCATTTTGCGATGGCCGCGTGGTTTAAAAGTTTGGCGTTTGCACCGCCGGAGAGTTTCACCTTCCTGAACATTGTGGAAGTTTATTTGCTTCTTATAAGAACCCTGTGGATTACAAATGTTATGTGCACCAACGTTTGCTAGCGAAGACTCCTACTACTAAAGGGATTGTACACTGAACTTAGTCAGGCCTGACTAGAACTGTTAGTGACGGGACACGGGTACAATATTGCCCATCAGGGGGAGCTTGCGAGCATAGGTCTTTTACTTATATAGGAAGTGTGCATTTCAACTGTGTTGTATTGTTGCCATATATATCTCATTGACTTTGCAGGGCCCTGCATAAGTCAACTGCATCCCTGTTTTAACTCTGCCATCCTTTATCATTGAGTAAACGTGATCTTTGGTTAAGAAGAATACTGTGTGGAGTTCTCTGTTACCCTGCTGGACATGTGGTTATACCAGGTAACAAATTTATGTGCCATTATACTATTGTGTGGTAGTATTGCGTTCTCAGCCATCAGTGGGTTCACAATTACAGTATAGACCAGTTGTGCCAAGGGAGGGTTCAAGCCAAATTCTTGGGGTTGATAGCTAGGGTACAAGCCCAAAACAAAATCAGCAGCTTAACTGGGGGTAGTGCTACATAAATATGTGAAAAGTGTGGCGTGCATTTGTACTCAGCCCCTCTGAGTCAATACGTTGTAGAACCAGCTTTCACTGCAATTACAGCTGCAAGTCTTCTTTTGGATGTCTCTACCAGCTTTGCACATCTAGAGAGTGACATTTTTGCCCATTCTTCTTCACAAAATAGCTCAAGTGCTGTCAGAGTGGATGGAGAGCAGCAATTCTCAAGTCTTGCCAGAGATTCTCATTGGATTTAGGTCTGGACTTGGCATTCTAACACATGAATATGCTTTAATCTAAACCTAAGCTTTGGCTGTATTTTTAGGGTCATTGTCCTGCTGGAAGGTGAACCTCCACCCCAGTCTCAAGTCTTTTGCAGACTCTAACAGGTTTTGTTCTAAGATTGCCCTGTATTCGGCTTCATTCATCTTCCCATTAACTCTGACCAGCTTCCCTGCTGAAGAAAAGCATCTCTAGAACATGATTCTGCCACCACCATGTTTCACAGTGGGGATTGTGTATTTAGGGTGATGTTGCAGTGTTTGTTTTCCGCCACACATAGCGTTTGCTTTTAGGCCAAAAAGTTTAATTTTGGTCTCATTTGACCAGAGCACCTTCTTCCACATGTTTGCTGTGTCCCCCACATGGCTTCTCACAAACTGCAAATGGGACTTCTTATGGCTTTCTTATATCAATGGCTTTCTTCTTGCGTCTCTTTCATAAAGGCCAGACTTGTGGAGTGCACGACTAATGCCGCGTACACACAATCATTTTTCCCGTCGGGAAAATTTATATTTTTTCCTTTTGACGAGAAAAATGATCGTCTGTGTGCTTTTTGTCATTTTTCCCGATGGGAAAAACGGCATTAATCACGACGAGAAAAATTAGAACATGCTCTAATTTTTCTCGTCGTGATTCCTGTCATTTTTTTCTGCTGCAGTTTTCCCAGAAACACTGCCGCGGAGCCTACACACGGTCGTTTTTCTCGGCAAGACAAAAAATGACGGGAAAAACGGCCGTGTGTGGGGGAACAAGCTGTTCCCTCATTTTTCCTGTCGTGATTCACGGCGGTGTTTTCACCGCCGTGAATCACGATCGTGTGTACGCGGCATTAAAGTTGCTCTGTGGACAGATTCTCCCACCTGAGCTGTGGATCTCTGCAGCTCCTCCAGAATTACCATGGGCCTCTTGGCTGCTTCTCTGATTAATGCTCTCCTTGCCTGGCCTGTCAGTTTTGGAAAATGGCCATGTCTTGCTAGGTTTGCAGTTGTGTAACACTCTTTCCAGTTTCGGATGATGGATTGAACAGTGCCCTCCGTGGGATGTTCAAAGCTTGGGATATTTTGTTTTTTAACCTGACCCTGCTTTAAACTTCCCCACAACTTTATCCCTGACCTGTCTGGTGTTTTCCTTGGCTTTCATGAAGCTGTTTGTTTACTAATGTTCTCCAACAAACCTCTGAGGAATTCACAGAACAGCTGTATTTATACTGAGAATAACCACTTCAGCCCCGGAAGGATTTACCCACTTCCTGACCAGGCCATTTTTGCGATACGGCACTGCGTCGCTTTAACTGACAATTGCGCGGTCGTGCGACGTTGTACACAAACAACATTTATGTCCCTTTTTCCCCACAAATAGAGCTTTCTTTTGGTGGTATTTGATCACCTCTGCGGTTTTTATTTTTTGCGCTTTAAACAAAAAAAGATTTTTGAAAAAAACCACAATATTTTTTACTTTTTGCTATAATAATATAAAAAATAAATAAATAAATAAAACAAATTTCTCCATCAGTTTAGGCCAATATATATTCTTCTACATATTTTTGGTAAAAAAAATAAAAAATAAAACGGAATATGCGTATATTGATTGGTTTGCGCAAAAGTTACAGCGTCTACAAAATAGGGGATATATTTATGGCATTTTTATTATATATATATTTTTTTACTAGTAATGGCGGTGATCTGCGAATTTTAGCGGGACTGAGACATTGTGGCGGACAGATCAGACACTTTTGACACTTTTTTGGGACCATTGACATTTATACAGCGATCGGTGCAATAAATAGCCACTGATTACTGTATAAATGTCACTGGCAGAGAAGGGGTTAACACTACGGGGCGATCAAGGGGTTAAGTGTTCCCTAGGGAGGTGTTTCTAACTGTAGGGGTTAAGTGACTGACAGGGAGTACAGAGAGATCGCTGTTCCGGACCACTGGGAGCAGCAGATCTTTCTCCACTTCCCTGACAGAACGTGGATATGTCTGTTTACATTGACAGATTCCTGTAGCCAAAGCTACAATGGAAAGGTTTAGATCAAAGCATATTCATGTGTTAGAATAGCCCAGTCAAAGTCTAGACCTAAATCCAATTGAGAATCTGTGGCAAGACTTGAAAATTGTTGTTCACAGATGCTCTTCATCCAAGCTGACAGAATTTGAGCTATTTTGCAAAGAAAAATGGGCAAAAATGTCAGGCCTCGTACACACGGCCGAGATTCTCGTTGAAAAAAACATGTCGTTTTTTTCGACGAGATTCTTGGACAAGAAACTTGTCCCGGCCGAGTGTACACACGCTCGTTTCAAAGAACCCGCGGTTCTTTGAAAGGAGTGTACACGGTGACGTCATCGACTACGTCGAGCATGCGCTCGTCACATTCGATGCCGTCGCCGCCATCTTGGTATACCCTACGTATGCCTAGGAAGCTACCGCGCATGCGTCGAATTCATTTCGAACATGCGCGGGCTTCCGGGCGGACAGGTAAGTGTACACACACTCACTTTTCTCGTCGAGAAACACGCTGAGGAGAATCTCGACGAGAAAATAGAGAGCAGGTTCTCTATTTTCTCGTCGAGGTTTCTTGTCGGTTTTCTCGACGAGAAACCCGCTAGCAGCGTACACACGACCGATTTACTCGGCAAGACCTCTCTGCCAGCAAGTTTCTTGCTGGTTCTTGCCGAGAAAATCGGTCGTGTGTACGAGGCCTCACTCTCCAAATGTGCAAAGCTGGTAGAGACATTCCCAAAAAGACTTGCAGCTGTAATTGCAGCGAAACGTGGTTCTGCAAAGTATTGACTCAGGGGGGCTGAATACAAATGCATAACACACTTTTCACATATTTATTTGTAAAAAAAAAATGAAAAACATTTATCATTTTCCTTCCACTTCACAATTATGTGCCACTTTGTGTTGGTCTATCACAGGGGTACTGAATTAAAATTCACGGGGGTCCGGTCGGGAAAATTTTCTTCCAGCGGAGGTCCGAATGTCGTATTGGTGCCATGACTTCAAATTATATTCTCCACTTCACAGCCTCCCATCACAGTGCCCCCCTCCCCACACACACACACACCTTTACGACCCACACACATCACTCTTTCAACTTTATTAAAATGTCAAAATACATTTCATTCATTTTTATGCACCACAGCTCAGTTGCGGTGCATAGAAGCAGTATGCATTTTGCACCACACTGCTCAGCACGCAGGGGCGCTGTTTCAGTGTGGACAGGACACATAGAAAACAATTGTTTTTTATTGCCCTTGCAGAGACCTGTGTTTTGCTAGTGCAGAAATCACAGACCCTCTTTTACATCAGTGTCCTTCCTCAGCCCCCCCCCCCCTTACATCACATCCCCCCTGCCTCATCACAAACCCCCCATTACAGACTGACCCATCACAGACTGACCTGACCCATCACACACAGACCCCCATTACAGACTGACCCATCACACACAGACCCCCATCACAGACCCTCCCATCACAGACCCTCCCATCACAGACCCTCCCCCATCACAGACTGACCACTCAAATCACAGACTGACCCCCCATCACAGACTGACCACTCAAATCACAGACCCCCCATCACAGACTGACCTGACCCATCACACACAGACCCCCATTACAGACTGACCCATCACACACAGACCCCCATCACAGACCCTCCCATCACAGACCCTCCCATCACAGACCCTCCCCCATCACAGACTGACCACTCAAATCACAGACTGACCCCCCATCACAGACTGACCACTCAAATCACAGACCCCCCATCACAGACTGACCTGACCCATCACACACAGACCCCCATCACAGACTGACCCATCACACACTGACCTGACCCATCACACACTGACCCGACCCATCACACTCTGACCCGACCCATCACACACTGACCCGACCCATCACACACTGACCCGACCCATCACAGACTGACCCGACCCATCACACACAGACTGACCCATCACAGACTGACCCGACCCATCACAGACTGACCCGACCCATCACAGACTGACCCCACCCATCACAGACTGACCCACCCATCACAGACTGACCCCACCCATCACAGACTGACCCCCATCACAGGCTGACCCCCATCACAGACTGACCACTCAAATCACAGACCCCTCATCACAGACTGACCTGACCCATCACAGACTGACCCCCCCAGACTCACCAAATCACAGACTGACCTGACCCATCACAGACTGCCCCCCCCAATCACAGACCCCCCAAATCACAGACTGACCACTCAAATCACAGACCCCCCATCACAGACTGACCCCCCAAATCACAGACTGATCCCCCAATCAGACGGACCCCCCAATCACAGACTGAAACCCCCCCACAATCACAGACCCCTCATTACAGACTGACCCACCAAATCACAGACCCCCCAATCACAGATGGACCCCCCAATCACAGACTGAACCCCCCACAATCACAGACCACCCCATCACAGACTGATCCCCCCAAATCACAGGCCCCCCTATCACAGACTGACCTACCAAATCACAGACCGCCCCCCCCCCATCACAGACAGATCGGCCTCTCTTGACAGCACAGCACAGCCCTCCTCCCCACAGAAAACCTACCTTATTCACACAGGACATGAAGCGTGGCCGCTCTGGACAATGAGCGGAACTTTTCCCATTAAAAGTGAGTGATTTATTGCTGGGACCGCCCCGCTGCCTAGCAACCAATCACCCACTTTTTAACTTAAAAAGTCCCGACCATTGTCCAGCGCGGTCGTGCTTCATGTTTGTGTAATTTTAGACAGGCAGTGTGGGGAGGGGGCAGTGCATAGAATAGAGAAGGCACGGACCTGCCGCGCCTGCCATGCTGTGTATATAGCGGCAGCGGCAGGCAGGCAGGCGGCGGAGCCGGCGATAGGGAGACACAGGAAACTACTCTGCGAGGCTGCGGTCCGGGTAGATTGGCCACTGGGGCCGGAATCGGACCGCGGGCCGCCATTTAGTGACGCCCAGTCTATCACATAAATTCCCAATAAAATACATTTACGTTTTTGGTTGAACCATGACAAAATGTGGAAAATTTCAAGGGGTATGAATACTTTTTCATGGTACTGTATGTAAAATCTTTATGCCAAAAGAAAAAAAACTGTTTGCTGTAATTGATTATAACGTTGGAATTCAGCTTTAATTCGTTGTATCTGCTAGTACATCTAACACTCCCCTTCCCACCCAGACTGACAATGCTGCTGTCCAAAGATGCCCCCTGTGTTCCTTCATCCAGAGTGGGGGAACTCTATAATATAGGAGGTGTTTTACTGGCCAGATCATCAGGTGAAAACTACATATAATGAATGGTAAGCTGCAATAAATTATATTTTTGCTTTAGGGTTTAATACTGCTTTAATTGTGCACCCCACAGATGTAAGGGGAGAAGAATGTGCATCCCACCCACAGTTCTCTCCTCCTCTTCAATTCTTCTAGGTAACTTTTCGATTACCTGCTACAAGTAACAACACTGTTATTATCACTATGGGTAACAGCACTTTTAGTCACATCCAAAGTTTTTGTCACACACCCCATTTTGCATTAGTCCCCCTCCCTCCCTAGGGAAATTCCAGGCTGTGAGCATTGTATTAGTTCCCAGGTATACTGTAATCATATGTAGCACACAGATCCCCTCCTTTACCTGCCTTGTTCGGCTCCTCGCATGAAGAAGGGGGCACACCATGCCACAAGCCCGTACCCTCCTGTGTGAAGAGGTTGAGCAGTGTTGTTGGTGGGTCTCCACTCCACAGCCAGAAACTAGAATCCTCCAGAGTCTGATTCTCACCTCTATAAATGACAGAGATAAGTCCTTGTTCCCCCCAGTAACCTGAATGTCCACACCAGCTGCAACTCCAACGTAGAGTTTATTTCTCTTGAATAACAGTCTCTGATAAATAAAGGTTGGAGCAAAAAGATAGGACAGAATAAGGTGTGAGAGAGGTCCAGGCACAAACGTAATCACTTCACTGCTCAGCTTCTCAAGCAGACTCAGCCCAGATGGATAGTCTCCCTAGGTAGGGACTAGAAGCCAAATGGTACTCTAACTTAACCCTCAGTCTCTGCCACAGACTTGGTGAACTTGGTCTCTGCCACAGACTTGGTGAACTTGGTCTCTGCCACAGACTTGGTGAACTTGGTCTCTGCCACAGACCTGTTGAACTTGGTCTCTGCCACAGACCTGGTGAACTTGGTGTTTCAGAGCTGGACATTTTTGTAAGGAGAAGACATCCCTCCAGAGAGTTACCGGGACCCTTCCTTCACCGTGACTTCTCACGGGTCCCTCGGAACAGTAGACATGTGCGATTAGTTTCGTACGAATCGAAAATTCGTACGAATTTTTCGAAATTCGTACATTTGTACGAATCCGAATTACGAATTTTTCTGAGTACGAATTCTGTACGACATACGAAATTTCCTTTACGAATTTCGGATCCAAATTATCCGAATCCAAACTACCAAATGACGATTTTCAACTAATAGGAAAGAAACAAACAAAAAAAAAAGTTACGAAGGTAGGAGTTGTGTCCAGAATCAACGAAAACAATGTACTCTACCCCGTCCGAAAGTACGAATTATGGTATTGAGCTTCCCTTTAATAGTGCCGTTGTACGTCTTATACGTCACCGTGTTCTTGGCGTTCGGAATTTCCGACAACATTTGTGCGACCGTGTGTATGCAAGACAAGTTTGAGCCAACATCCTTTGGAAAAAAAATACACGGTTTTGTTGTCGGAATTTCCGATCGTCTGTACGTGGCATGAGTCCGTAGAGTTCAATATTAACGATTCGTACGAAATTCGTATTTCGTACGAATCTGAATTAAATTCCGTACACGAATTGAGAATTACGATTTTTTTTTATACGAAACAGAACGGAACGAAACAAAACAAATTTTTTGACGGCTCCCATGTCTACGGAACAGTTCCTCCCCCGGCCTCCTCGTCTAAGATACGGGTCCCCTCGCAAGGCGGCACCCTGGGATTCCTCAATCCTTGCTGGGCCCCAGCCGAAGGTGCTTGGCCCAAGGCCTCTGCCGCAGTCCCAGGGCTAAAGGTGCCTGGGACTGATTCACGACCTCCGCCCCTGGGCCAAAGGTGCCCATGGCGGACAGGAACACACTCCTGGGGTAGGACTCCCGACCACGACAGAACGGACAGACCCAGAACAGGCAGCGTCTGCCCCTTTTATATCCTCTCCCAGCTTGCACAGCAGGCCTACCACACCCACTGTACGGCTGCTGAGAGGGGACACACAAGGCAAAGCACTGTATCAGCGGTTCAACCCTGGCCTACCATGGCAGCTCCACCTGCAGGCTACAGGGAACTACACTGATTCTCTCACTGTGGATAAAAATGGTTGATAGAATCCTGACAATTAGGGTGTTTGAACCTAACTACCACTCAAACACTTCCCCTAAATTGAGGACCCCGCTAGACATATATACATATTTTCCTAAATCTTAATACACATGGGCTGAATGCCGGGCGACATTGGCCGGTTTAATAGAAACCGGATGACATTCGGCCCGTGTGTACTGCAGTCGGTCCGACTGATGCTGGCTGGCCGAGTGCCCGGTGAAGGGCCGCGACCGAAAAAGGTCTGACGATCAGCTCCCGATCAGCACTCTCAACCAATGGCTGAGAGCGCTGACCAGAGTGTTCAGGCGGGGGGGGGGGGGGCGTTCCCATTGTCAGAACACAATAGAACAGTAGGGGAGATCGCTGTACTAACATCGAATAGTTAGTACAGCGCCTCCTCCTGAGCTGTCAGTTTTTTTTCATTCAGCCCTGCTGGGTTGAATAAAAAAACCTACTAGTGTGTACTAGGCTTAGTAGGGGAGGTCAAGTGTAGCTTAAAAACGGTACTGTGCTTTAAAGTGGTTGAAAAACCCACTTATGCAACTTGCACCTACAGGTAAGCCTAGATTAAGGCTTACCTGTAGGTGTTTGCAATATCTCCTAAACCTACACGGTTTAGGAGATATTTGCCAAAAGGTATACACCGTTGTCTACAGCACATGCGCACCGTAGACAACGGTGCATTCACAGTCAGAATCCCCATTCACAAATCCGGCTTTGCCGGATTTGACGGCTCCCGCGTGCCGTCGCAGAGTGACGTCTTCGCCGCTCCGGCCAATCACAGCGCCGGAGCGGCGCTGTGATTGGCCGGAGCGGAGATACCCGGAAGTAACCTTTCCGAGTATCTGTGGAGAGATGGCTGCGGCTGGAGGGGGAGACGAGGATGGCTTCGGGGGCTTTGATCTAAGGTAAGTAATGCATAATAAGCTAGTATGCTAGTCATACTAGCTCATTATGGCTTTGTCTTGCAGGTGTTTTTTTTTTTTTTTTATTTCAGGGCTTACAACCACTTTAATATATTGATTTATTGATTTATATTTTAGTTCAAAATACATATATGTAGACTCTGGACCTGCACTTTAAGCCCCTCCTACTTTTAAGTGCATTTAGGCCTAACTCAAGCCTCGTACACACGACCGAGTTTCTCGTCAAAAAACGTCAAGAAAACTGCAGAGAGCTTTCTTGCCGAGAAAACCGTTCGTGTGTATGCCAGGAATCTCGACGAAAAAAATAGAGAACCTGCTCTCTATTTTCTCGTCAGGATTCTGGATTTTCTCGTCGGGTTTCTCGTCGGCCTGTTTTGCGACGGGAAAACCGGTCGTGTGTATGCTTTTCCGAGTCTTCAAAAATCGATAGTGTGTATGCTTTTACGAGGGGAAAAAAAATCGCGCATGCTCAGAATCAAGTATGAGACAGGAGCGCTCCTTCTGGTAAAACTAGCCTTTGTAAAGGAGATAGCACATTCGTCACGCTAAAACGAACTGAAAGCACGAAGACTGAAAAGCGCGAATCGTCACTGCGCACTGGGGATTCTTGGCTGAAGGACGCCGGACCCTGCCGGAAAGAAGTCTCCCGCGCGCATGTGCGGGAGTGACGAATCGCGGCTCCAGCCACTCACAGCGCTGGAGCCGCGATACCCGGAAGACGCGCCGAGGCATAATGTCAGCTGCCTCGGCGTGGACTGGGAGGGACACTGACGCCTCATTCTAAGGTAAGTATTTCAAACTCATTATGCCTTTTCCTTTACAGGTGTTAAAAAAAAAAATGCGGGTATACAACCGCTTTAACTGTCTTAAACCCGGACATTACAGTCCTCAGCTCCCACGGTCCGCCATTTAGTGGTGCCTGGTCTAGGAGAACAAGAAAAGCACTTTTACTTATCTGATCCTCTGCTCCCCATGCTTCGGCAGAGTCCTCAGATCCAATGCAGTGCTACTGTCCCTGCATCAGTCTTGATGACATCAGAGGACTTTAGACCACCTAATCCTAGGGAATAAGAGGCTGCAGGGACTGGTCTGGTAAGTACAAAGAAGCCTGCAGGAGTGGAGGATCGTGTAAGTAAAACTGCTTTACTGCTTTTTGGTCCCCTACACATAAATGAGCAGTTAACCCACATCACGGGAGAAGCTTTACTTTTCCTGTAGTTTGGCTTTAAGGGTGCTTTCACACTGCCCCACTGAGGTTTGGCCACAGCACAGGTTACCTGCAGATTCCATGGGAGTTACCCATGGTTTCCATAGACTTCTATTACTTCCCACATTTTTGGTGCATTTTGTGAAAGCACACCAAAGATGCAGGAGGATGAAGGACTTTATTGGATATGTTTTTTAGAAAAAAGTAAAAAATATTATTTATTTTTTTCAAAATATTTGGTCATTTTTCATTTATATAATAAAAAAAAAACCAGCGGTGATCAAATACCACCAAAAGAAAGCTCTATTTGTGTAAAAAAAAAAAATTATATAAATTTTCTTTGCGTACAGTATTGCATGATTGCAACAATTACCAGTTAAAGTAGAAAAATGCCCTGGTCATGTAGGGGGTAAAATTCTCTGAAGGTCAGGTGGTTAACGCCGAGAATTTATGAGGTAAAAAACATTTGGACTTTAGAACCACCTTAGAATGGAACTAATCTCTGGTTAAAAAAAAAAAAAAAATGTATTCAAGTGTGTATTCCTAAATAATTTTAACTTTTGCTGTTAACTTGCTCTTATACGGCGTACACACGTACGTTTTTAATGCCATTTTTTAAGCCGACGTTTTTCTCATCGTTTTTTTTTGTTTCCTCTCAAGCCTGTCTTGCATCCACACGATCATTAAAAAAAAACGCTCGAGCAAAGCGCAGTGACGTACAACACGTACGACGGCACTATAAAGGGGAAGTTCCGTTCGGATGGCGCCACCCTTCATGTTAGTAAACTTTGTTGAGCGACGATTCGCACTTTTCAGCCTCATGCTTTTCAGTCCGTTACAGCGTGACGAATGTGCTATCTCCATTACGAACGCTAGTTTTACCAGAACGAGCGCTCCTGTCTCATACTTGATTCTGAGCATGCGCGTTTTTTTTTCCCCTCGTAAAAGCATACACACTATCGTTTTTCACGTCGTTAAAAAAAACGACATGAAAAACGACGTGAAAAAATAGAGTATGTTCGAATTTTTTAATGGCCGTTTTTCACGCTGTTAAAAATGCTCTGGAGCCTACACACGATCGGTTTTAATGGCCATTTTTAAAAATTGCATTTTTAACGGCATGAAAAATGATCGTGTGTATGGGGCATTAGCCTCCTCCAAGTCTCCAAATTCCTTTGTTATGCCCCGTACACACGGTCGGAGAAAAGTCCAATGTGAGCTTTTGGTTGGAAATTCCGACCGTGTGTAGGCTCCATCGGACTTTTCTTGTCGGAATTTCCGCCAACAAAAATTTGAGAGCTGGTTTTCAAATTTTCCGACAGAAAAAATTCCGATCGGAAATTCCGATCGTCTGTAGCAATTCCAACGTGCAAAATTCCGATGCATGCTTGGAAACATTTTGACGCATGCTGGTAAGCATTGAACTTAATTTTCTCGGCTCGTCGTAGTGTTGTACGTCATTGCGTTCTTGTCGGTCGAAAGTTCAGAGAACTTTTGTGTGACCGTGTGTATGCAAGCCAAGCTTGAGCGGAATTCCGTCGGAAAAACATCCAAGCTTTTTCAGACGGAAAATCCAAATCGTGTGTACGCGGCATTATTGCTGTGATCCGACTTCCTGTTGGGTAGAGACTACATTCATTCTCAATGGTCCCATTGTATGTAGAAAGGTAGCCACCCTCTTGCTCACCCCTAAAATGGATTTGGGACAATGTACTATGGAATTTGTAGTGTGCATAGACCATAGGCGTGCGCACAGGGTGTGCCAGGTGTGCCCAGGCACACCCTAATCACCCTGTGCAGAACAGATTCCCCCTACTGACCTGGCTCCCCCTCCTTCCCCCCACAGAAATGCCAGCTTCCTTCCTCTGCCACCGGTTGTTGCTGTGGATGTTTTAGGATGAGCGGGGGAAGGGGCCAGTAAATATGCCATTTACCGGCCCCTTCCCTTTCTGAATGAACATTGTGAGTGATCAGTAGAGTGTGTTTGAGCTTTGGGGTGCACACCCTAATGCCAAAGGCTGCGCACACCTATGGCATAGACCATAGACATGACAAGGTGCGCTACTCTATAGAGTTGAGAAGGAAAAGGAGAGGTTTGGGAGCTCAGGGAAGACATTGCAAAGAGGCAGAAAAACACAGTAAGAATTTTTTTTATTGAAAAATAGATACTTAAGTACTTAAGTAGTGCATGTATATGGATTCTTTTTGGAGAATAAGGATATCATTTAGTGTTGCTTGAATAAAAACTTGACAAAAGTTCTTATTGTTCCACTCTCTATCAAAAAATAGAAACGTTTTGGCCAGATTTAGATTTTATTGAATTTCTTTTAAAACATTTTTTAATTTCTAAAGTTACTTAAAGTGGTTGTAAAGGTTAAAATTGTTTAGCTAATATGTGATCTCTGTGCTATGGAGATAGTGAATATAGTTGTTATTTTCGTTTAAAATATTTAGTTATCTGTTAAATTAGTATGTTATTTCTCCACCTTATCGTTTCCTCTCTTGATTCTCTCCTCTACTTCCGGGTTTCGGAGCGCGTTCGCTAAAGCTACATCACGGCATCAAAGGATGAGGCTTAGCGGCATCGCGCATGCGCAGTGTCGCTTTTTCGCTGTGTGTCCAACTCTCAATGCAGCAAGTAAGGGGGCGGAGTTAAGGCGGGGCTGTGCTGCTTAGATGTTCATTCAGCACAATAACAAGGCACGGGAGGCGGAGCTACAGCGTCTTATACACGCCCACGTATCCCCTGCCTCCCGTGCCTGTGAACGTACAGAGCGTCTCGCCGCAGGGATGTCCAAGGGAGGGGGCAAGCACGCTGACTAACCCCCAGCGAGAACGGTTCGGATGATGGGGGCAAGCGGCATGAGGAGGAACAGGAAGTGAGATATTCAGACAAAGAAAAAAAACATTTAGAAGGGAAATAGAAGGAAAAGGTAAGTGAACCAACAATGCATTAGCTTAAAAGAAGGTATTTAGAAAATAAAAAAACAAACCTTTACAACCCCTTTAACATCCAAACTACATATGTGAAAAAAGCAACAAGCAGTGAAAACTTATTGAAAACATACTTCCTCAGACAGTTCATAATATTGGCCCTTATAAAACCAGCTGCATGAATACATGGGAACCAGCAGGAACACAAACACAATGGACGGTTAATTTAATATTGTAAATTAATGCTGTGGGGGTGTGAGAGGCAACAAAGGCCCTACAACTTTGAATAAATAAAATAATTTGTGGTCTAACCATATTTTTGCTGTAGGCAGAGGTTAGCTACCTATAGCAGCAGCTCTAGGCAAAATAAAAAAAAACTTTAAATAGGAAAAGACCTATTGTAAAATTAAACACAAAGGCCCGGCTATACACAGTCTTGGCCCATTAATGAACTAGCATCTGTTTTGCTTTTTATCAGTAGCAGTGACTCAGTAAAAAAAAAAACTCCCCCTGGCTAATTCACAGTACAGTGTTCACAAAGAAACATTTATGCAGTGTAATTGCACAATTCACCTCCAGAAAGCTTTCTTCTCTGGTCATATTATGGAGAAGAGGATTTGGCATATTGTGTAATGGGAATCACCAGTGACAAGGATGTTCTAATCGGAAAAAAAAAATGTCCTTATCTGCCCTACCTGCACCATAGCCATGAAGAGTTCCATGTACCGCAAAATAGACCGGTGGGGCTGTTCTGCTAAAAATGAAATAGAACCAAGGAAAAGGAACCTGTTTACAGGGGTCATTACCTAAGCTGGCCTTATTAGATCAAATTTCAATCCATCTATCTATGATTGTTCCAGATCATCAGAAGTTGATTTAATAACTGCTAACTGACGTAACACCCTGATGTTTAGGCAGGGTTGCTATCAAATTTAGTTGCCAGGCGATAGTTGCCTTGGCCAATTGTGGGCATAGCAAGAACAGATTATGAATGAATGAGGTGTCTTAACCAATTGGCAGGGTTTTTTCTTTAAGTCTCTTGGCCTGCTGGGAGAGCCACCTGGAAGGCTGTCTGGGTGGACGTGTGCTATGCTGCCCCGGGCTGCTAGGCCGGAAGCCTGAGGCCTATCCCGGGGACATCTGGCTGCTAGGCTGTCTGAGGCCTATCCAGAATCAGGGGAGCAGCGTAAGGTTTTGACTACTGGCTTGTAGTCCAACCAGAAGTAGCAGTTCAGCCGGACAGGGAACCAGCTGTGGTCAGAGGTAGAAGGGGAAGCTGTCGCCACTAAGGGACCATCCACCTTGTTACCAGGGACCACTGTGAGTAAGCTTAAGCCAGTACCTGAGCAGTCTTCTCGCCAACCGGGGATGGTGAAGAAGTGGGAAAACGTCAGCAATGCCAAGCCAGGGACCCAGCGGGACAGCAGAGGTGACGCTTGCGGAGCATCAGTTGGTGCAAAGCCAGGGACCTAGTGGGTCAGCAGGGGTGACGCTTGAAGATTATCTGTGAGTGCCAAGCCAGGGACCCAGCAGGGAAGCGGGGGTAATGCTTAAAGGAAGATACTGAGTTACTGAGTGCTAGAATTGGAAGAGCTCAGGGGATCCAGTGGCTATTGGATCCGAAGTCTAGTGAAAGACTGGGAGTTCATTGAGCGAAGATATACAGTGAGTGATTGTGGAGTAAGTGGAGAACTGTTTGTGTTGCCAATAGTTGAATACAATTACCATTAGTAACTGCTACAAGATTGTTGCCATAGGAGACAGTGGTCCTACCTATACAGAAGTGGTGTCCGGCTGGAGGCCTTTACCTGTATAGCTGTCTTCCTATAGAAGTCTCGGAGTCTGCCAATTATCACTGCATCTACCTAAGGTTGCCCTGGTCCTAACCCCTTCTCCCATAGTTCTGTTCAAGAGACAATATATCTCTTTGCATCCAAAAAGTGTCTGGCGCCCACCATTTCATCATGACACCCACAATGCCTTGTAACCCACTCTACAAAGAAGGATGTCAGCTGTCCCTAACTCTGGAGGTCACCATTTGGCCTCAGGGGCCCCGGGACTTTGCTACACTGTCAAACTGTAATGCCTGCTGGCTGATCGACAAAAAAAAAAAATCATTCTTGGCTAGTCTTAGACCTGTCAAACAGTGCAAATTTCTTTCCTGCAACCACAGGTAGTGCTGACGGGGGAATCCCTCCTGCTGAGCTATTGTCTGCTCTGGGCAGGCGGGGGCAATCTGTCCCCTCCGGGAGAAGACAGTGATTATCGCTAGCAGAAAGTGGAAACTGCGCTTCCTTCTGTTGTTTAAAAGTGCCAGTGCATATATGAAACTATACATAATGTGCAAAACTTAAATCAGTCAATGCAATAAACACAATGCTGTGCAATACATGAAAAAAGTGCTTATGCATGAACTGCTGTGAATTCAACAAATTATTAGAGAGTCCAATGTGTGAATCCAAGTATGCTCCCAGTGAAAGATGTGCAAAACAATTAATCAAAAGGAAATTCCATACACAGGTGCTCCAAAAACATGCAGATATCCACTGTAATCCCCTGTGCCTGCCCCCACCAGGGTGCGCACTCACCTGCACATATGGACCCTCTAGGTGTATACCTAGACAGGTCTTACAGGCTTCTGGGTGGCGTTGCAATGCCCAAGGATATGGAGACTGCTTCAATGGATCCAGCTCATAAGAAGAATAAAATCACAGGGAATATCATAGCGCAATAACGTTTATTAAAAAGTGCATTAAAATGGAATTTCAGTACACTCGCAAACGAGGTGCCTTGCCCAGGCACTGAGAATGAGCTGCTGATACACAATTTAAGACATGCTGCTGCTCTGCAATCCCTAGAACCAGAGTACATTCCACTGGATGGAAGTGATGTGCTGTATGACCAAAGAGCCCGCCCTACGTGTTTTTGTCATCAAGACGTCATCAGGAGGCGTGTCCTATAGCAGCCGCTAGTGATAATCATAGGAGAATCCGGTAGACTGGTTGTACCCAAGTTGATCGATCAATCAGCTTGGTACATTCAGCCTGCCCATTAACGGTTCGAATCTTGGCTTGTCCTTCTGAACCGGCCAAGATTCAAACCGTGTATGGCCAGCCTTATGCCACGTACACACGACCGTTTTCCATGACGTGAAAAATGCAATTTTTTAAATTGGTCATTAAAAACGATTGTGTGTAGGCTCCAGAGCATTTTTAACGACGTGAAAAATGGCCTGAAAAAAATTAGAACCTGCTCTATTTTTTCACGTCGTTTTTCACGTCGTTCTTTTTAACGTCGTGAAAAACGGTAGTGTGTATGCTTTTACGAGGGGAAAAAAAACGTGAATGCTCAGAATTAAGTATGAGACAGGAGCGCTCGTTCTGGTAAAACTAGTGTTTGTAATGGAGATAGCACATTCGTCACGCTGTAACGGACCCAAAGGGTGGCGCCATTCGAATGGAACTTCCCCTTTATAGTGCTGTTGTATGTGTTGTACGTCACCGCGCTTTGCTCAAGCATTTTTTTTCACGATAGTGTGTAGGCAAGGCAGGCTTGAGAAGAATCACGTTGAGAAAAACTTAGTTTTTTTCAATGACATTAAAAACGTCCGTGTGTACGCGGAATTTAGACTTTTTGCAGTGGACATATCATATACAGTATCAATCTTCTCTATATGTTCCCACTTGGTGTTCTATAGTAACCAATCAGAGCTGTATATACTGTTGACAGTATGCAGCCATCATAGCCATATTTATTTTGTAACATGAATGGTAAAAATAAGTTTGTATACTTACATAAGACTTTTTGCTATATTTGGTTAGTAGACAATGCTTTCTAAATATGAATTCACCCTTTGTCAGTAAAGCTGAAAGGCTTAGTTCACCTTTGAAAAAAAAAAATATTGCAGTCCATGAGCACTATTCCATCATTTAAACTGATCCGATTTTATAATAAGCTATTTATGCCGCTCCTATACCTGTAGGCTATTCATGCACGCAGTGAAGGCTGTCCCAAACTCCTCTGATATTTTTTACAGCTCCATCCTATCCTCTTTTATAGGCACTCGTGGTCTGTCCTAGAGAAGAATTTGTGTGGTCAAATCCATAAATGGATATTTTTAAAAATCGGATTTGTTTAAAATTATGGAATGGTGTTTGTGGACTGTATAGAGTAATTTTTTTATAAAGGTGAACTAACCCTTGAAAGTTAGGTATGGACTGTTTTTCATAGTTACATTGGTCCATCTTAGATCCCCGACTGTAGTATGCACCGCTACTATAGTGATTGCTGCTAGATCCTGTACCCAGTGAGTGCTCTGCTGCTTAGAGAACACTTGCTTGATCGCCATTCAGTGAACACGCAGGTGAGCCCACGTCATCCGCCAGAATGACCTGCCTGTGCTCCTATCCTGCTGGTTTCTGTGTGACCTTTCCATCCACAGCTATAGCAATTGGTTTTCAAGCCTGGGTAGCAATCACATGAAAAAAGTGCCAAAACATGCATTGCAAAATGGGTAAGCATCACTGTAAAAAAAAAAAAGTGCAGGAGCTACTTTGGTGCATTTGTTTCATGTAGGTCAGTCCATTCAAATAAAGGGGATGTTCTAGGTTTCCGTGCAACAAACGTGCAAACAAAAGGTGTGAATGGGGCCTAAAGATTAGAATCAAACTGCCCACTTCTACTTGTCAATGAAGCTGGTTAACATAATTTCCCAGACAGGGTTTCTCTATCTTACTGCAGTGGTCTAAAGCAGTGGTTCTCAACGTCAGTCCTCAAGTACCCCCAACGGGCCATGTTTTCAGGTTTTCCTTTACTTTGCACAGCTGCTTTAAATCAATATCAATGACACGGTATTGATAAAAGCTATTTTATCTAAGGGAAGTTCCCAAAACATGGCCTGTTGGGGGAACTTGAGGACTGAGGTTGAGAACCACTGCTCTAAAGGAACCTCTCTAAGCCAACACTGGTTTTCCCAAGTGTAGCGGGGTGTTCAATTTAAGGGTAGTGTCTGAGTGGTAATTAGGCTCAGACACACTGATTGTTAGGGTTAATGGACCATTTCTGTTCATGGGAGATAGTGTTGGTGCACAGTTCCCTGTGGCCTACGGGTGGCGATGTCGCCATGGGCCAGGGTTGAAACACCAATCCAGGGCTGCACCTTTTGTGTCCCCTCTCGGCAGTAGTACGGCGGGGCGAGGAACCTGCTGTGCCTGTTGGGAGAGGGTATAAAAGGGGCGGACATCCTCCGTTCGAGGTTCATCTTCGTCCACGCCCAGGCACCTTCAGTCTGGGTGTGTGTGGTCCGCGCCCAGGCACCTTCGGCCTGGGCGTGAGGAGGGTCGTCTCCGGGTGCCTTAGGCCCAGAGGTGGAGTTCCTGTTCCATCCCAGACACCTTCAGTCTGGGGTGAGGAACTATTTTAAAGACCCGGGGCCCAGCAACCTTCGGCTGGGGTCCGCTAGGGATCGAGGACTCCCAGGGTGCCGCCTTGCGAGGGGACCCGAATCTGGGATGAGGAGGCCAGGGAGGTAACCCTTTCCGAAGACCCAGCGCAGAGTCATGGTGACGGTGAGGGCCTCTGGTAACTCTCCGGAGGGATGTTTTCTCCTTGACATGGGCCACATACATTAAGAAGGAAGTTCACCAGGTCAGTGGCAGTGACCCTACACGTTCAGGTCAGTGGCAGTGACCCTACTCGTTCAAGTCAGTGGCAGTGACTTCATAGGGCAAGGCCCTATTCACCAGGTCAGTGGCAGTGACCCTACGCTCCAAGTCAGTGGCAGTGACTTTTTTCACCCGGTCTGTGGCAGAGACCAACCTCATGGTCTGTGGCCAAAGCTGTTTGAGAAACCTAAACAGTCTAAAGAGTTAAGCTATGTTTGTGCCCGGACCTCCTCCACACCTAAGCTGTCCTGTATCTTCGCTCCAACCTGTCTGCTCTCAAAGAGGCTGTTTATTATCCTGTGTGAAATAAATGTTGAGTTGGACTTTCAGCTAGTGTGGACATTCACATTCCTGGGGAAAACGAGGACTTACATCTATCTAAGGTAGAGGTAAGATCATTCTTGGGAGGACTTTGACTCTGGCCGCAGACAAGGCCCAAAACTAACACTGCTCAACCTCTTTACTCAGGAGGGTACGGGCTTGTGGTGCGGTGTGCCTCTCTCTGCCTGCGAGGAGCCTAATTTAATGCAGGTTGGGGAGAGGTGGGTGCGCTACACAAGTATCAGTTATCACACCACCACTGTGACAACAACCAGTGCTCCTACCACAAAACCAAAAAAGAAAACAAAGCTAGGTAGAGTGAGCGCTGTGTAAACTGCAGGCTACCGCCTGGCACTTACACAGGGCTAAGAACTCTCCATTGGACACTCAAAAACCATGTTACAATGTTGGGCGTTTGAGTGTCCCATAACCAAGCTCAAGTTTACATGAAAATAAACCTGTAGCACATTCTAGCAGAAACTTTTACCATGATTATTATGGCACATGGAGCAGAGCTTGTATCAAAAGTGTGCCCAAGGCAGCATGATATCAAAATTCTCCCCCAAAGTTCCTAACTTGCAGAATTGTTGCTGGTCAGTTGCACAAAGTATTGGAACCACCAGACCAGACTGACAGCCGGGAAACTAGTATTTTCAGATGAGGAAGTCAACAATCGCAGCCTTACTTCCTCACTAAGCGTTGATGACCAATAGTGGGAAAAATGTAAAAATTAATAGTGTGAAATATAATAAATCCCTATCCCTACTTTGCTTCTCATTTCACAGCCTGACAGGCCACATGGTGTAATCATACACCCTACCTTCCATCTCTATAACCACTTTCACATGTTTAATCAGAGACTCTTATGCCTTGTACACACGATCGGAATTTCCGATGAAAAAAGTCAGATGGACTTGTTTCATCGGAAATTCCGATCGTGTGTGGGCCCCATCAGACTTTTTTCCATCGGTGTTTAGAAATAGAACAAGTTTTAAATTTTTCCAATGGAAAAAAAAAGATAGGAAATTCCTATCGTCTGTGTAGAACGACAGAGAAAAAACCAACGCATGCTCAGAATCAAGTCGACGCATGCTCAGAAGCATTGAACTTAATTTTTTTCGGCTCGTCTGAGTGTTTTACGTCACCGCGTTTAGGACGGTCGGAATTTAGTCTGACAGTGTGTATGCAAGACAGCTTGAACGGAATTACGATGAAAAATTCCATCGGATTTTAGACCATCGGATACTCTGATCGTGTGTACAGGGTATTAGATTTCATTCATACATCTTTTTACATTAATTGGTATAGCTACAGTATAAAAAACAACTTTTCTATGCTTTATTATTAAGCTTATCGCTTTTTTTACTCAAGTATTAGTTTAAAATTACTTCTAGCTTATATATGTAGCACTACTCCCGTAGGAGCTGCTGGTTTTGTTTGGGCCTGTCCTCTGATGCTCAACCCCTTAACTGGCTCGAACCCTCCCTTGGCACAACTGGTAGTGGAAAGAATTTTAAAACCCACTGGCTATGGGGAAACACAATTCTGCATGTAAATATACCACTTTAGGTACACATATATATGTATATATTATCTTTCTCCACTTGGGGTCCTTCAGGCTAATAAAGGTACTTCACACAGGTATATACTTAAACAAAGATAATGTTTACTATTATCAGAGATAATAGACAAATCTAGACAATTATATAGATGTAAATAGCTTCAAATGGCTCTGCAGGGCCCTGCAAGAGTCAGAAATATTATTAAGATAAGGATTCTAACATATGATAACTCCTACTCCCTATAGATAAACAATTCTAAGCTCGCAAGCTCCCCCTAGCAGGCAATACCACCCCGTGTCCCATCAAAGTAGTTCCTGTCAGGCCTGACACAGATTATTGTACTAGTTCCTTGAGGGGGGGAGTCATCGCTAGCAAAACGTTGGTGCACTTATTAATTGTAATCCACAGGAGATGAAAGATGTGAACTAAACTCCCGCAATGCTTTTGGGAGTGAAACTAACCGTCAGTTTAACGCCAACTTTAACTACGCAGTTACCACACACTGCGCTATGTGCTGAGGTGTGTGTAGCTCACTACTCGGGTGGTGATGGGCCTTCAAAAGTCACAGGCCTAACAAACAGTTGTTTATTCTGGGCAGGTGCCCGCTCACCCGAACAGGCCTAGTCCGCCTGACGCACTCCACGATTGGTACGTCGATCCCCGACCTCTCTCCGCAACGCACAGCCTCCGGTCCCTCTCAAAGCAGCTGGAGATGTCGGTTGGTTGACGACTTTGGTCTGAGGGTAATGTAAGCTGGTCACACTAGAAGAGATCCCTCTCTGGCTTGGTGATCCTCCGCGAAGTTGTAGGCCCAGGCTTTGGGCCTAGTTGCTCCGGCAGCAGACCTCACACACACTTCCTGCTTGGTTAAGCGCGGAGTCCAGAAAGACCGAACGTGGCCCCTCCCTTCCTTTATGTAACCTACCCCAGCAGGCTGTGCGGTGGTTGTAATGCATTCTGGGAGTACAGCTGCACTCTGGGTACCATAGTCTATTAGGTATCCATGGCAACGGAGTCTCTCTCTCCCTGTACCATAAGTTCCACACGCTTTACTGAACATAAGTAAACAATAGTCTATAAAGTTGTAACTGGAGCATAGGAGGAAGTTTGGGGTGTACACATATAACAATAGTCCATAACAGTAGAACCCCGCTACACACTCCCCCCACTTAAAGTCTTTGGTCCCCAAAGATATCAAGGATCCTTGCTCTCTTTTGCATTTTAGCCTCTAGGCGACTACACAATACTGACAGAGGAACCTCCCAGCAAACTTTGGAGGAGAGGTTGTCCTGTCTACAGGCCACCTCAGTTGGTACGGCCTCACCAGCTGTGCCAGGGGGTGAAGCTGCCTTCCACCAAATTCACAGTGGAAGGTCCAGGCGTCTCAACTGTTCTCCTGGAAGTAAGAACTGCTTCTTCAGAGCATGCACCCATTTGATCATATGTCAGTCTTTTAGGGGGGTGAATGACTCTCCTTCTTCTCTGTTCTTTGGTTGTCCTAATCTCAGGAGCACTAGGACCTGCTGTCTCTGTGGATTCTTCAGGGGCTTTCTCCTCTGATCCATGCATGCTGGGCTCTGTAATTTTAGGAGAATCTGGCTCTCCTTCAGATAGAGATGGAGCCTCTTCAGGGTCTCCTGTTAGCAAGGAGTCCAAATTATCCTCTATTTCCTCGGTGAGGATGTTAGAGGGCATGAATTCAGGAGCCTCTGGGCGAAGAATCCCACTATCTGCTATCTCAGGAAGTGACAGTGAAGTGGTCATGGGTTCTGGCGCTTGAGAGGGCCATAACCACTCATATTCCATCTCCTCTTCCTCAGAGTCTTCTTCTTCAGAGTCTTTGTCCTCTACATCTGTAAAAGTCGACTGAGACCTGGTAACTGGCCTGGATACTCAGGAGGCTGAAGAGGATTCCTGTGGATCTGATGCGGGGGGTAGACAAACTGCTTCAGAAAGGGGAAACAGGTGGTTCCTATGCCAAGTCTTCAGTGAGCCAACACTCCCCTCTGGTTTTATCTGATATACCGGGAGACCTGGTAACTGTTTGCAGACGACATATGGTTGGGATTTCCACTGGTAAGCTAACTTGTGCTTCCCGGGAATACCCAAGTTCCTTAGTAGTAGCCTATCCCCTGGCTGTAAGTCTTGTATCCTAACCTTGAGGTTGAAGTTCCTTTTATTCCTCAATCCCCTCTGGTCAGATGAGGCTTGGGCCTGTTCATATGCCATCTTCAGACTCTTCCTTAAGCGATCCACATACCCCTTGTGGGAAGTTGCAGAGGTATGATCCAGGGATGTGCCGAAGGCTAAGTCCACTGGTAACCGAGATTCTCTTCCAAACATCAGCCAATATGGGGAGTATCCTGTAGCATCGCTGGTAGTACTGTTGTAAGCATGTACTATGGCAGCCACATGCTTGCTCCAGTGTTGTTTCTTCTCTAAGTTCAATGTCCCCAACCTATCCAAAAGAGTCCGGTTAAATCGTTCATGCTGAGCATCCCCTTGTGGGTGGTATGGGGTTGTTCTAGTCTTTTAGATGCCCAACAGATCTAACAGCTTCTTTATCAGTCTGCTTTCGAAGTCTCTTCCTTGATCTGAATGCAGACGTTGGGGCAGACCATAGTGCACAAAGAACCTTTCCACTAGCACTTTGGCTACTGTTGAGGCCTTCTGATCCTTGGTAGGGAATTCTTGAGCGTATCTGGTGAAATGGTCTGTCACTACCAGGACATTCCCTTTTCCATTCAGATCAGGCTCTAGACAAAGGAAGTCAATGCACACCAGTTCCATGGGTCCTTGACTCTGCAGATGGCCCATTGGGGCTGCCTGACAAGGTAAAGTCTTCCTCTGGGGCTCCTGACAACCCTTGAGGCATCCGGTTGAACTCGAAGAACCCCACAGGGGTGATGAAGGCTGTCTTCTCCTGATCTTCAGGGTGCATGGGGATCTGGTAGTAGCCACTCTTCAGATCCATCACACTGAACCACTTGGCTCCAGACAGACTTTGCAGCGCATCCTCTATCCGAGGAGTGGTGTACTGATCTGGTATAGTTCTTCCGTTCAGTGTCCGGTAGTCTATACACAGCCTCAGAGAACCATTCTTCTTTCGGACCACCACTATAAGAGAGGCATAGGGGCTTCGAGACTCCTGGATTATGCCTGTGCTCTTTAATTCGGACAGTTGCTCGCGCAGATCTTCCAGATCTCCTAGAGGAACCCATCGGACTCTCTCCCTGAACGGCTTATCCTCCTGCAAGCGAATCTTGTGGGTGGCACTCTTTGCACACCCCACATTGAATTCATCCCTTGAGAAGATCTTCTGCCATTGAGAAAGTTGGGCCCTGGCCCTCTTCTTCCAAGCTGGTGGGAGGTTTTCGTCCTCAGAACAGAGCCTCCCTATTATATCTTCTTCTCCCTGTGGCTTCTTCAGGTCAGATGGGCCCACTGGGGTGGCCTGGTTCACCTGACCAAACAGCATTGTGGCTGATACCCTCAAAGGGGTGGCGGAGGTGTTTCTGACACTCACTGAAATCTTCCCATGACTCCTCTCTAGGGCCTTTAGTGGGATCACTTTGGGAATTACCTATATTCCCCTTTCCTTCTCTCGAGGGCCAGGTTCAAGGATGATGAAAGGGCCAGGTTGCTTCCATGTGAGTTTTACAGTCGCTTTCAAACAGGTCACCTCTCCTGGCTGCAGTACCTTTTCTGTTTTATCCAGCTTCCATACTTTCCCAACCCCCTCTCCTGGGGCCTTCTTCTCCATCACTATGCGCTGGTAAACTTGCTGCAACAAGGGGTGGACCCTTGTGGTCAAGGTATCCTGTTCTTCAATCAGAGGGGTCAACAGTCTCCTTACCAAGTCAGTGTTGGTTCCTATGATCAGAGAGCTCTTGTTGACCCCAGGTGGCCGAGGACAGACCACAGCCAGAGTGTCAAACGTCTCCGTTCCTCCCGCCAATGAGGGATCAAAGGTAAGTCTGATTGGGATGTACCCATCATAGTGGAAACTCTGTGTTCCAATGTCCCATATCTCCAGGTCTTCCAGCTTCTGTAGTGGTAAATGCTTGAGGTGTCTATTGTAGAAGTCACGATATAGGAGAGTCACCTGGGCTCCGGTATCGAGAAGGGCCTTTGTGTAGATTCCTTCTACCTGGATTGAGATCATGAGAGAGGGCCCTACAAGTTTATCCGGAAGTTTCCGTGGAGAGGTCTTCTTGGCAGGTTCTGTAATTTGTATCTTTACTTCCTTCTTTCTCCGGCTTTTCCGGGGGTTTCGACCCTTGTGGAGCCTGGTGTGCATTGATCTCCCACCTTGGAGTATCTTGGAATTTGGAGTGGGAAGTACCAAGCTGTCCAGAGGTGGCAGCAGGGGTGTTTGATAGGGGTTTAGGCCCCTGTTTTTGTCTCTTCTTCTTGTTGCTTTTGGAGTTGACTGTCACTGGTGAGCACCCGGTTGATTCCTTCACCGGGGCCCTCTGAAGTTTTTCCGCCGGCTTGCGGGATGGTGTGGCAGCTTTCCTCGGGCTGGTACACATCTGTCGGTAGTGCCCAGTTCCTCCACAATTGAAGCAGACAACTTCATCCCTTGTGCTCCTAGGTGGGGGAGTAGATACACTTTGAGTCACCTTGGTTGCAGTGTCTTCTCCCTTCCCGGTCTCTGAGAACTTGGCCATTAGTGAAGCTAACATCTCCATAACCTGTGCCATTTGGGACTTTAGGGTAGCTACCTCAGAGTCCTGTTCCTGAGTCATTGCCGGCCTGACTTCAGCAAAAGGGATAGAGTTCGGTGGAATAGCTGACAGTTGGTCATTCAACAGTGCTTCTTCATCTCTTACCACCCGGATGAGATCAGCGTATCCCAGTGACATGACATTCCCAGAAGTCTTCAAATGGAGCCAGACTGGATCAGAGCGCAGGGCTCCTCTTAAAATCTGTTGCATCCTGGCTTGATCTAT
Source organism: Rana muscosa (assembly GCA_029206835.1). NCBI lineage: Eukaryota > Metazoa > Chordata > Amphibia > Anura > Ranidae > Rana > Rana muscosa. Next base: position 847,840,261 of record CM055121.1, read on the forward strand.
GGCAGAGGGTTCCATTCCTTTCTTTAGCACAATCTGACATAACATCTTGTTCAACCTCCGGATGTACTCAGAAAGGCGTTCTCCTGGCTGTTGGAGGGTATGCTCAAACTGGTATATAAGCTCAGCTGCCTTCTCCAGTCGCCCAAACTCCTCTTGCAGCATGATCAAGTAATCATAGGCCGTACATGTGGCATTACTGAACCTCAGATTCTTGACCGCTTCTGCCGCAGCTCCTCTTAAACTCTCACTGATACGTTGTTTCTTTTGGGCCTCGGGTAGTTCCCATCCTTCTAGGGCTTGCATGGCTTGCTCTAGCCAGACATCAAACTCTTCCTCACCGACCGGCACTGGCTGTTTACCTGAGAAGATCCTCAGCTTCTTGTACCCAGCTTCCACACACACTGTGTTGCTTTTCTGGCACTTTGAAACAAAGTCTCCTAGGGCATTCAGAAGCTCTGGCCCAATAATGTTCAAAGGTGAAGGGGAGGCTATTGGTCCCCAAGCCTGCTCCATTTGAGAGGGTGTGGATTATTCTTCTCCTCTGGAAGCTTTCTGATATTCCTTTTTTCCACTCTAGCAGGGCATGAGTGATATAAGCTTCTTGATCCAGCATGAGAGCGACTACCCGTGCTCTCCTTTGAGGGGACAGTACCTTCATCATCTCAGCCACCTCCTTCTTATCCCAATGTCCCCCAGGAAGTTCAATGGCTACACTTGCGCTTGAGCGGGCGCCCTCTCTTTCGCATCATTGGACTACAACGAAAGTGTCCATCTTGATAGGAACAGGGGTTCCTGCCTGGGGATAGTTGATTTCAGAGTAACAGGATCCCGGACGAGCCTCCACGTGTAGCACTACCCCCGTAGGAGCTGCTGGTTTTGTTTGGGCCTGTCCTCTGATACTCAATCCCTTAACTGGCTCGAACCCTCCCTTGGCACAACTGGTAGTGGAAAGAATTGTAAAACCCACTGGCTATGGGGAAACACAATTCTGCATGTAAATATACCACCTTAACCACTTGAGACCCAAGGACGTCCATGGACGTCCTTGAGTTTGAGCCGGGATATCTGAATGATGCCTGCAGCTACAGGCATCATTCAGATATCGTTTTTTAGAGCCAGCGATTCTCTGTACCGTAAGAATGATCATAGCGGCTGTTCCGCCGCTTGATCGTTCTTACAGGCAGCGAGAGGGGACGTCCCCCCCTCCCGCCGCCCTCCGGTGCTTCTACCGACTCACCTGAGCGATCGGTGAGTCAGTGACAGGATCCGCCGGCCCCGGCTTTTTACCATAGAGATTTCTGGCGGACCAGATGGTCGCCGGAGTCTCTATGATCGTTCAGAGGCCGGGTGCGATGTTATGACGTCACGCACGGCCTCTGCATTCAAAAAAACGGCGCCGCTTCAGCTAGGAAGCGGTGATCGTTTTTTTTTATTTCAGGCTTCTCAGCCTAGAGGTGAGATGTGGGGTCTTATTGACCCCATATCTCACTGTAAAGAGGACCTGTCATGCTTATTCCTATTACAAGGGATGTTTACATTCCTTGTAATAGGAATAAAAGTGATCTTTTTTTTTTTAAAGTCTCAAAGTAAAAAGGTTGAAGTAAAATAAACAATAAATAAAATTAAAAAAAATGTAAAGCGCCCCTGTCCCCGGTAGCTCGTACGCAGAAGCGAACGCATACGCAAGTCCCGCCCACATATGAAAACGGTGTTCAGAACACACATGTGAGGTATCGCAGCGAACGTTAGAGCGAGAGCAATAATTCTAGCCCTAGACCTCCTCTGTAACTCAAAACATGTGACCAGTAAAAAAATTTAAAGCGTCGCCCATGAGGATGTTTAAGTACCGAAGTTTGGCGCCATTCCACGAGCGTGTGCAATTTTGAAGGGTGACATGTTAGGTATCTATTTACTCGGCGTAACTTCATCTTTCACATTATGCAAAAAAATTGGGCTAACTTAAATTTTTTTATATTTTTTAATTCATGAAACCGTTTTTTTTCCCCAAAAAATGCGTTTGAAAAATTATTGCGCAAATACCGTGCGAGATAAAAAGTTGCAATGACCACCATTGTATTCTCTAGGGTCTTTGCTAAAAAAACATATATATTGTTTGGGGGTTATATGTAATTTTCTAGCAAAAAAATTTGGCTTTTTACATGTAGGAGCGAAGTGTCAGAATTGGCCCGGATGCGAAGTGGTTAAGTACACATATATATGTATATATTACCTTTCTCCACTTGGGGTCCTTCAGGCTAATAAAGGTACTTCACACAGGTATATACTTAAACAAAGATAATGTTTACTATTATCAGAGATAATAGACAAATCAAGACAACTATATAGATGTAAATAGCTTCAAATGGCTCTGCAGGGCCCTGCAAGAGTGAGAAATATTATTAGGATAAGGATTCTAGCATATGATAACTCCTACACCCTATAGATAAACAATCCTAAGCTCCCCCTAGCGGGCAATACCACCCCGTGTCCCATCAAAGTAGTTCCTAACAGGCCTGACACAGATTATTGAACTAGTTCCTTGAGGGTGGGAGTCTTCACTAGCAAAACGTTGGTGCACTTATTAATTGTAATCCACAGGAGATGAAAGATGTGAACTAGACTCCCGCAATGCTTTTGGGAGTGAAACTAACCGTCAGTTTAACGCCAACTTTACCTACACAGTTACCACACACTGTGCTATGTCCTGAGGTGTGTGTAGCTCACTACTCGGGTGGTGATGGGCCTTCAAAAGTCACAGGCCTAACAAACAGTTGTATATTCTGGGCAGGTGCCCGCTCACCCGAACAGGCCTAGTCCGCCTGACACGCTCCACGATCGGTACCTCGATCCCCGACCTCTCCGCAACGCACAGCCTCCGGTCCCTCTCACAGCAACTGGAGATGTCGGTTGGTTGACGACTTCGGTCTGAGGGTAACGTAAGCTGGTCACACTAGAAGAGATCCCTCTCTGGCTTGGTGATCCTCCGTGAAAGTTGTAGGCCCAGGCTTTGGGCCTAGTCGCTCCGGCAGCAGACCTCACACACACTTCCTGCTTGGTTAAGCGCGGAGTCCAGAAAGACCGAACGTGGCCCCTCCCTTCCTTTATGTAACCTACCCCAGCAGGCCGTGCGGTGGTTGTAATGCATTCTGGGAGTACAGCTGCACTCTGGGTACCATAGTCTATTAGGTATCCATGGCAACGGACTCTCTCTGTACCATAAGTTCCACACGTATTACTGAACATAAGTAAACAATAGTCTATAAAGTTGTAACTGGAGCATAGGAGGAAGTTTGGGGTGTACACACATAACAATAGTCCATAGCAGTAGAACCCCGCTACACATACTATATTGCTCATTAAATTTACCAAATATACTTGTAAATCCCTATTACCACAAGCACTTGCTCAGTCCTAGTGTGGTATAAAATATTGCAAATTCAGCAATCCTTAGATGCTCTGTGCAGGTATTTTCTCAAAGCATAAAAAGCATGTGGTACTATGCAGTCTGGTGGTCACAAAGGCTTGCGTTTGTTAGATGCCTTTGGGGTGCCATTAACAATTAATGGCAGCCCCGTGCCTCCAACAAGGGCAGCGCGTTCCTATACAGTGAGTTCTTGTGTGAAGGTCCCTAAAGCCAGGTTTACACATGTGTGTGCGCCATTGGACTGCACAGCCTATTGCATTAGGGTGTGCACCCTAAAGCTCTTTCACACGTGTGTGTGTGTCTACATATACATGACCCAAGCACATTGATCTCCCTGCCGGCACAGTGAAAGAAGTGTATAAACACTTCTCTTATGGCAAAGCTGATAAGAAGGAGGTCTTTCCCATCTTTCTGCCAGCACACAGAGAGGTAATGCTAATGCTCATGGGGTGATTAGGATGTGTCCAAGCACATCCGGCACACCCTGTGCACACGCCTATGGTGTTTCACACTGACAGCGCGGCCGCGTTAGTGGTAAAGCGCCGCTAGTTTCAGCGGCGCTTTACCGTAGTTTTAGAGGTGCTTTTCGGCCGCTAGCAGGGGTTAAAAGCACCCCGCTAGCGGCCGAAAAGCGCCTCTAAAACGAATAAAGGGTTAAAAGCGCCCGTAAAGCAACACTTTGCAGGCGCTTCGGCAGCGCTGCCCATTGATTTCAAGAGGCTACTTTCACACTGAGGCTCTTTGCAGGCACTATAGAGCTAAAAATAGCGCCTGCAAAGTTCCCTGAAAGCTCCCTGAAAGAGCCGCTTCTTTGACTCCAATGTGAAAGCCTGAGGGCTTTCACACTGTAGCGGTGCGCTGGCAGGACGGTAAAAAAAGTCCTGCTGGGATCCCCTGGGATCCCTGCAGCATCTCCTAAAGCGCCGCTGCCCCTGCCCATTGAAATCAATGGGCAGCACCGCCAAAGTGCCTTCAAAGCGCCTCAGCAGCGGTGCTTTGCGGGCGCTTTTAACCCTTTATTCGGCCGCTAGCGGAGGTTAAAAGCGCCCCGCTAGCACCTGAAAAGCACAGGAAAAACGCTGGTAAAGTGCCACTAAAAATAGCGGCGTTTTACCGCCGGTGGCGCGACGCCTCAGTGTGAAAGTAGCCTAGACGTCCTGCCAGCGCAGTGCCCCACTATGAAAGCACTCAGGCTTTCAGACTGGAATTGCAGATGAGGCATTTTTCAGGAGCTTTACAGGTGCTATTTTTTAGCGCTGAAGCGCCTGAAAAATGCCTTCACTGTGAAAGGGGTCTTACTATGGGTCTTCCGTTGTCGCCTGCCTCTCCTGCACATTCCTACACAGAAGCTGTTGTTGACAGCTCAATGTGGGACCGGAACAGACCGGATCGGCTTCAGAAAAGGTACAGTATGTATAGCGATATTTGATTTACAGAGCTAGATAGATTCGTTTAAGAATGTGGCTGCCAATGGATTTAGAGTTAGTTAGTTTTGGGCTTTAAAACCACTTTAAGAATATTTGAAAAGTGCTTGTAAAAATCGCTGAATTAAAGTAGCTAATTTAGAACATATAAAACAGTGGGTTTGGACATCAATAAGTATTTATATTGTATATGCCTACATGTGTAAACATATTTTGCTTTATGCAAAACTTGTATGCATTTAAAGCTTGAATTAGAAAACATAAAAAGCTTTCACAGATAGCTGCCTTTACATGAACAACCAGCTGGTTGCCAATCAGCAGATACATCATAGATCTGTTTAGTATGCAGCTTTTCAGTCAAGTACAAGTAAAAGATTTGGACATGTACTGCATTGCAACTATGAATAAAATCCAGATAGCCGCACTCCAATACGATCACCTTTATTGGTATAAAAGACAGTACAAGAAGAGCAGGAACAGCTGTAGCGTTTCACACCCTCACTGGTGCTTAGTCATATGTAACATGTCACTTTAGCTATGACTAAGCACCAGTGAGGGTATGAAAGTGTGGCTATCTGGATTTTCTTCACTATATGACCATTGCATGCAGAGCCAGAACCCTTTCTTCATCCATCTCAACCTCCCCAGTGACTACAGAAAATAAGGCACCAGGGATATTAGGAGGAGATCCAGGGAGCCTTCACCTTCTCATATTTCCACGGACAACCCCGATTCATGTATGTGATCCTAAGAACTACTTCAAATCATTCAAAGTGAAAAATACAACCTTGCATGAGATCTGAGAATGCTTGGATACCAATTCAAGCTGTCCAACAAATGTTTACCACAAAAACACTACAGTACTGTTCATGCCCAAACTACACTGAAAAGTCTTACGTGTGTAGCGGACCCCCCACTGGGGTCGCTATCTCTAAATTGAGGGGGTAGCATGAGCAAATAGTTAGGCTCAGGCTGTTGGAATTCTCTAAATTGGTCTCTGCTCTGTTGTGATGTTGCCTGGCAGTACAGTTCCCTATGACCTGAAGGTGACGCTGTCGCCCAGGTCTCAGGTTGAACCACAGGTGGCATTGCAGCGCTATTGGGTGTCCTCTCTCGGCAGCCGTGCAGTGGGCGTGGTCTACCCGCTGTGCATGCTGGGAGAGGATACATAAGGGGCAGACACCATTATTCAGGGAGCAGTTCGCGCCTCCCAGCCCTCCAGGCCAGGGGTGCATGTGTGTGTTCAGTCCCGGGCACCTTTAGCCCGAGGCTGCATCGTTCCAGGTAGGCCCAGCACCTTTAGCTGAGGCCTACACCAGAGGAGGAGTCCCAGGGTATCTAAGTGGGGGTGACCCGCTCTGAAGGAGAGGAAACCAGGGGAGGACCTATCCAAGGGGATCGGTGAAGGAAGTCACTGTCTCGGGAGAGGCCTGGTTACCTGTCAGAGGGAAGGACTCCACAATTCGTTACAAGCCTTGTAACGTGCCCCATTGGCACCTAAGGTCTCAAGGTTTACAAGTGCTGGGAAGTTCGGGACTTAGAGGCTAATATCCTGATCGTATCCTTAGGAAAATTATAAACTAATGTTCGTGCTCCACACCGGCTGCTAGGACCGTGAGAGGGGACTATCCGGGTGAGAAAAACCCACTCAGGCTTGAGTGGCGACGAGTGATAGTTAAAGTGGAGCTCCACCCTAAATAGCAACTTTTGCTATTTGGAACCCTCCCCCCCTCCGGTGTCACAATTGACACCTTTCAGGGGGGAGGGGGGTGAAGATACCTGTCTAAGACAGGTATTTTCACCCACATCCGGGAGTCCTGTCTCCGGGAATCTGCGGGAGTTACGTCACTTCCCGCAGACTTCCCTTGGTGTTCTGGGAGACCCTCGGCTCCCAGAACACAGGAGCACCAATCAGAACGGCGCAGCGCGACTCGCGCATGCGCCGTAGGGAACCGGGCATGAAGCCGCAGGGCTTCACTTCCTGGTTCCCTCAGCGAGGATGGCGGAGGGAGCAGCAGAGCGACGAGCGGTCGCTCGTCCTCTGCTGCGGACGTCGCTGGACTCCAGGACAGGTAAGTGTCCAAATATTAAAAGCCAGCAGCTGCTGTAGCTGTAGCTGCTGGCTTTTAATTTTTTTTTTCCGGTGGAGCAACCCCTTTAAGTGTCGTGTGCCTGAACCTGCCTCCCTGTTTAATTCTCTATCTCCAACTTTCCTATCAAGTTCTACACAAGCAAAATAAACCTGTCTTTATTGGGTTTCATACTGTGTGGACAATATCCTTCTTGAACTTTCAAAGAGAATAGACTTTTCCCTACACTCTAGGGTGAAGAACCAACGGAAAGAGGTAACTCGCTGCAGGACCCAAATCAATTAACACCGCTCACCCTCTACAAGATGGAGGATACTGGGCATGTGTGTCCCATTCTGCTTGTGGAGGTAAGCAGGGTAAAGGATCTGTGAATTGTTCGAGATAGGTGACCAAAATTCATCTGACCAATTGGTAACTGTGGGATCCCTACAGAAGCTGGAAATCACTGTAGTAGATACTGGGGCATGTGAAGCTGGGCACTACAATGGAGGATATGCACCAACACAAAAAATAAAAAAGTAAAAATACTATGCCACAGGGAAAGGATCTTTACATGCGGCTTCATTAGCAGCTTAATGCGGTGTCCTGTGAACCAAGGGCAGCTTCATAAACAGATGTTAGTAGTAACAAGGGAATGCACTATTTGAGCACCTCAAACTTAAAGAGTATTGCCTTTTACACACGGGCCGAATGTTGGGAGACATCGGCCGGTTCAATAAAAACCAGCTCGTGTGTATGTTAGCCGGGCCGACAGAAGCCAACTGTTTGACCGCCTTCTGTCAGATGAGCATGCTCGAAAACCAGCAGCCTACTGGCTCCTGTTCTGGCCGCCCCCCCTGTTAGAACACAACAGCTCAGCGGGGGAAGATTGCTGTACTAACGATCCGACCGGAGCTGTCAGTTTTTTTTTTTCGTTGAATGAAAAAAAACTATTAGGGTGTACCTGGCTTAAAGTGATTGTAAAGTCCTGTTTTTTTTCCTATAAAAATAACAAACATGTTATACTTACCTGCTCTGTTGTGGATATTATGCACAGAGCAGCCCGGATCCTCCTCTTCTCAGGTCCCTCTTCTGTGATCCTGGACCCTCCCTCTTGTTCAGTCCCCCACAGCAAGCAACTTGCTATGGGGCACAGCTCCATGTGTCCATTCAGACACAGAGCCCTGCCCCCTCTCTCCCCTGCTTGCCTAGCTGACTTTGATTGACAGCAGCGGCAGCCAATCAGGAAGGAGAATCTTGGACAGCTGAGAAACTCGTGGACATCGCTGGACAGAGAGGGACCTCATGTAAGCGTTAGGGGGGCTGAGGAGGGCTGCTGCACAAAGAAGGCTTTTTATCTTAATGCATAGAATGCACCTTCTGCCTTTACAACCACCTAAAGGTAGCCCATACATGAGTCATTTTCTTTCATTCAACCAGTGGGTTAAATGAAAAAAATTACTCAATCCCCCCATCCACACATTCAATGTGGATGAGGGAATCCTCCCCGCTGAGCTATTGTATTTTGACAGCTGGAAGATTTCCCCACTGTGAGAATACACTGATCAGTGCTGCCGGCTATATCCGACAGGCTGGTTGTACAGAAGTCGATCGGTAGCCCACCCATACAGTCAACCAGCTGGCCACTGCTGAATTTTAATCCATGTATGGACAGCTTAACTCCACTCCTGTTTGAGAAAAATACAATATTCTATAGGTCAGTGTTTCTCAACTCCAGACCTCAAGGCGGACCAACAGATCATGTTTTCAGGATTTTCCTCAGATGAAACGGCTGTGGTAATTACTAAGGCAGTGAAACTAATTAAATCACCTGTGCAAAAACATGGAAGGCCTGAAAACATGACATTTTGGAGCGCCTCGAGGACTGGAGTTTAGAAAGACTGCTCTAGGTAATCAAGAGACATTTCAAGGATCTTTAACAAACTTTGCTGCAGGGTCCTACCTTTTTTCTGCTCTGAAGGAATAGCTTGTTTTTAGATCATGTACTGTGCAGGACTGATTCTGAGTGGAGAGAATAAGAGGGGAATTTGGAACTTTGAATGAAGCACATGTGTAGTGTGCTTCCATCCCTGGTTCAAGTAAATAAAGAAGGAATTTGGGAATTTGAATGAGCCTAATAACATTGCAGAGGTGAATTGTAAAAGGACATATTTATTAACATGAAAGGATGTAAAAAATACATATCAATAATACAAAACTATTAGAAAGTATTAATCAAATATATACACATACATATGCACATATACCATGGGCATCAAGGATACATAAATATATATCAGCTTGGCAACACACAATAGTGTAGAAAAATTGATAGTCCTCCCTTTCCCCCTTCCTTCGCATCAGCGCCACTCTGCCACACACCGTGCCTCACGTGTGACGTACTCCGGGCGTCATGACGTGGAGCACGAGCATTTCCATCATAGCCGATATAGCTGGGGAATGTGGGCGTCGTTCGTGGGCAGTGCTCATCGCCTGAGTCAGAGCCCCTCCCTGCACATGCCGTGCCAGCGTGGCACTGGTAGAAGTCGGCGTGCGTGCGGGGTGTATATGTGGCACCTCCCCGGACACAGTTTCCTTTGCCACACATTTGAAGACGCTATACCCCACAGAAGCACTTGCTCTCTTTGTACACATGAAGGTAACTACAATGTCACCCCATACATTGTTTGGTTAGCCAACCACTTTTTTCTCCAACTGGTCTTGGTGATGCGGGACTGTCCCTGATGTCTCTGCATATCTCTCTTTATATCATCATTCTTACTAACTGGGTCTTTGGTATATCATTTACGTGCACAGATTTTTAATTATCGTCACCATTCAAATTGGTCATTTATTATCTTCACTGTATTTTCTTATCAACATTGTGTAGCTCAGTGATACTGCATTCATTTATTATCGACTTTTTGACAGTCACCACTTGTCCATCTGTGTTCTGGGGGGTTCTGTGTGTGCGCCCTGCTGGCACGCGGCTCCAAATTACCTAAGCTCCCGGGACAGACAACCCTCCTGGCCCTGGCCCCACATTCACCATACTTCATCGTATTTTATTCTATGTAAGTATCTAGGACTGGCAAATTTCGCTTTCCCTGTCATTTTTTGTGCCATATTAGATTAATTATATTTATTATTTATAGATATTCTTGAGCATCTGCCCCTGATGAGTGCCCATACACGAAACGCGTCGGCCATTCAGGATGCAGATACATGCCTGTATTAGATACTATTCCAGCTTATCATCTACATTAATCATGTTTACACCATTCTATATTAATCACTCTTACTGCATTGTGCCGCCTAGATGACATGTATATATATGAATTTACAGAATTTATCTATCAATTTTTCTACACTATCATGTGTTGCCAAGCTGATATATATGTATGCATCCTTGATGTCCATGTTATATGTGCAATGTGCATATGTATGTGTATATATATGATCAATACTTTCTAATTGTTTTGCATTATTGATATGTATTTTTCACATCCTTTCATGTTATGAAATATGTCCTTTTACCAATTCACTTCCACAATGTCAATAGCCTTATTCAAAGTCCCAAATTCCTTCTTGATTCTGAGTGGAAGTAATTTTTATTTTTTTATCAGATGACGGGCTTGCAGGGCTCTAATGAGGAGAGTGTCAAGATCTGCATCCCTTTATAAGTGATCAACCTTTTAGACGCATTGCACTAAAGCTGAAATTAAACAATATTTACATGAATCTTTCAGGACAGATTACTTAGAGAGATGATAGGCTCTGCCCTTTACAGGAAACTCAAATCAGAAAGAGTTTAAAAGACCCCTCCCTAACCTTGCACCTCAGTTTGTATTGAAGGTTAGAGAACCTCCACCATGTGCATTAGGTAGGGAAAAAACACTACCAACTTTAATAACACCCAGGTTGTGAAGGAACTTCCAACCAAGCCGTAAAAAATGGCCAAAAAGAAAAGGGTGGAAATCTGGACGCTGTCCTGAAAGATGCATGGAAATACCTTTAGTTTAACAAGGTTTTCCCCCTTTATCTTCCAGGACAGCTTACTTAGAGAGGATAAGCAAGATTGCATACCTTAGGGAGGGACCACAGCCTGTAAAACCTTCCTTCCAAAGGAAGGAAATCATCTAAACTCTATAGTGTCTGATGAAGGCATGGAAAGGAGACCAAACGGCTGCTTTGGCTATCTCTTCCCATGAAGTTCCTGCACGTTCTGCCCATGACGTAGCTAATGATCTGGTAGAATGGGCTCTGACTTTTTCAGGAGGGGTCTGATTAGATAATCTGTATGCCCAGATAATAGTGTCTTGAATCCATCTAGCGATGGAACTTCAGGATGATTTAGTACCCTTCTTAGGCCCACTAAATGAAATCAAAAACTGAAAGGAACTCCTGAACTCTCTAGTGATTTCTAAATAATGGAGCAAGCACCTTCTGACATCCAGGAAGCTAAACCTGTCTTCTTCCTTATTTTTAAGAGAACTGCAAAAACTAGGTAAAGTCACATCTTGTGACCTATGAAAAGAGGTAGAGACCTTGGGCAGGTATACGGTATCTGGCTTTATAATAACCCTGTCCTCCAGGAGCCTCAAAAAGGGGTCTTTACAGGAGAGAGATTCCAGATTCGAGATCCTTCTACCTGAAGTTATAGCTAACAGAAAAGTGATTTTAAATGTAAGCCACCTTAACCACTTAAGCCCCGGACCATTTCGGGCCATTAGGACCAAGCCTGTTTTTGGGATTCGGCACTGCGCTGCTTTAACTGTAAATTGTGCGGACATGCAATGTTGTACCCAAATGAAATTTGCGTCCTTTTCTTCCCACAAATAGAGCTTTCTTTTAATGGTATTTGATTGCCTCTGCGATTTTAATTTTTTGCGATATAAACAGAAAAAGACCGAAAATTTTGAAAAAAAATGATATTTTCTACTTTTTGTTATAAGAAAAATCGAATAAACTCAATTTTAGTCATACATTTAGGCCAAAATGTATTCAGCCACATGTCTTTAGTAAAAAAAATGTCAATAAGCGTATATTTATTGGTTTGCGCAAAAGTTATAGCGTTTACAAACTAGGGTACATTTTCTGAAATTTACACAGCTTTAAATTTATGACTGCCTATCTCATTTCTTGAGGTGCTAAAATGGCAGGGCAGTACAAAACCCCCCCCAAATGACCCCATTTTGGAAAGTAGACACCCCAAGGAAATTGCTGAGAGGCATGTTGAGCCCATTGAATATTTTTTTTTTTCGTCCCAAGTGATTGAATAATGACAAAAAAAAAAAAAAATTACAAAAAGTTGTCACTAAATGATATATTGCTCACACATGCCATGGTTATATGTGGAATTGCACCCCAAAATACATTCTGCTGCTTCTCCTGAGTACGGGGATACCACATGTGTGGGACTTTTTAGGAGCCTAGCCACGTACGGGACCCCGGAAACCAAGCACCGCCTTCAGGATTTCTAAGGGCGCAAATTTTTGATTTCACTCCTCACTACCTATCACAGTTTCGAAGGCCATAAAATGCCAAAATAGCACAAAACCCCCCCAAATGACCCCATTTTGGAAAGTAGACACCCCAAGCTATTTACTGAGAGGCATGTTCAGTCCATGGAATATTTTATATTTTGCCACAAGTTGCGGGAATATGACAAACTTTTTTTTTTTTGCACAAAGTTGTCACTAAATGATATATTGCTCACACATGCCATGGGCATATGTGAAATTACACCCCAAAATACATTCTGCTGCTTCTCCTGAGTACGGGGATACCACATGTGTGGGACTTTTTGGGAGCCTAGCCGCGTACGGGACCCCAAAAACCAAGCACCGCCTTCAAGGTTTCTAAGGGCATACATTTTTGATTTCACTCCTCACTACCTATCACAGTTTTGAAGGCCATAAAATGCCAAGATGGCACAAAACCCCCCCAAATGACCCCATTTTGGAAAGTAGACACCCCAAGCTATTTGCTGAGAGGCATGTTGACCCCATTGAATATTTTTTTTTTTGTCCCAAATGATTGAATAATGACAAAAAGAAAAAAAAAATGTACAAAAAGTTGTCACTAAATGATATATTGCTCACACATGCCATGGTTATATGTGGAATTGCACCCCAAAATACATTCTGCTGCTTTTCCTGAGTACGGGGATACCACATGTGTGGGACTTTTTGGGAGCCTAGCCGCGTACAGGGCCCCAAAAACCAAGCACCGCCTTCAGGATTTCTAAGGGCGTAAATTTTTGATTTCACTCCTCACTACCTATCACAGTTTTGAAGGCCATAAAATGCCAAAATAGCACAAAACCCCCCCAAATTACCCCATTTTGGAAAGTAGACACCCCAAGCTATTTGCTGAGAGGTATGTTGAGTCCATGGAATATTTTATATTTTGCCACAGGTTGCGGGAATATGACAAACTGTTTTTTTTTTGCACAAAGTTGTCACTAAATGATATATTGCTCACACATGCCATGGGCATATGTGAAATTACACCCCAAAATACATTCTGCTGCTTCTCCTGAGTATGGGGATACCACATGTGTGGGACTTTTTGGGAGCCTAGCCGCGTACGGGACCCCAAAAACCAAGCACCGCCTTCAAGGTTTCTAAGGGCATAAATTTTTGATTTCGCTCCTCACTACCTATCACAGTTTTGAAGGCCATAAAATGCCAAGATGGTACAAAACCCCCCCAAATGACCCCATTTTGGAAAGTAGACACCCCAAGCTATTTGCTGAGAGGCATGTTGAGCCCATTGAATATTTTTTTTTTGTCCCAAATGATTGAATAATGACAAAAAGAAAAAAAAAATGTACAAAAAGTTGTCACTAAATGATATATTGCTCACACATGCCATGGTTATATGTGAAATTACACCCCAAAATACATTCTGCTGCTTCTCCTGAGTACGGGGATACCACATGTGTGGGACTTTTTGGGAGCCTAGCCGCGTACGGGACCCCAAAAACCAAGCACCGCCTTCAAGGTTTCTAAGGGCATAAATTTTTGATTTCACTCCTCACTACCTATCACAGTTTTGAAGGCCATAAAATGTCAAAATAGCCCAAAACCCCCACAAATGACCCCATTTTGGAAAGTAGACACCCCAAGCTATTTGCTGAGAGGCATGGTGAGTATTTTACAGCTCTCATTTGTTTTTGAAAATTAAGAAAGACATTTTTTTTCTTTTTTTTTTTCTTTTTTTACATTTTCAAAACTTTGTGACAAAAAGCGAGATCTGCAAAATACTCAACATACCTCTCAGCAAATAGCTTGGGGTGTCTACTTTCCAAAATGGGGTCATTTGGGGGGGTTTTGTGCCATCTGGGCATTCCATGGCCTCCGAAACTGTGATAGGCAGTGAGGAGTGAAATCAAAAATTTACACCCATAGAAATCCTGAAGGCGGTGCTTGGTTTTTGGGGTCCCGTACGCGACTAGGCTCCCAAAAAGTCCCACACATGTGGTATCCCCGTACTCAGGAGAAGCAACAGAATGTATTTTGGGGTGTAATTCCACATATGCCCATGGCATGTTTGAGCAATATATAATTTAGTGACAACTTTTTGTACATTTTTTTTTTTTTTGGTCATTATTCAATCACTTGGGACAAAAAAAAAAAATATTCAATGGGCTCAACATGCCTCTCAGCAAATAGCTTGAGGTGTCTACTTTACAAAATGGGGTCATTTGGGGGGGTTTTGAACTGTCCTGGCATTTTATGCACAACATTAGGAAGCTTATGTCACACATCATCCACTCTTCTAACCACTTGAAGACAAAGCCCTTTCTGACACTTTTTGTTTACATGAAAGAAAAATTTTTTTTGCAAGAAAATTATGTTGAACCCCCAAACATTATATATTTTTTTAAAGCAAAGGCCCTACAGATTAAAATAGTGGGTGTTGCATTTTTTTTTTCCACACAGTATTTGCGCAGCGATTTTTCAAACGCATTTTTTGGGGGAAAAACACACTTTTTTTATTTTTAATGCACTAAAAAACACTATATTGCCCAAATGTTTCATGAAATAAAAAAGATGATCATAGGCCGAGTACATGGATACCAAACACGACATGCTTTAAAATTGCGCACAAACGCGCAGCGGCGACAAAACTACATTCATTTTTAAAAGCATTTAAAAGCCTTTACAGGTTACCACGTTAGATTTACAGAGGAGGTCTACTGCTAAAATGACTGCCCTCGATCTGACCTTCGCGGTGATACCTCACATGCATGATGCAATTGCTGTTTACATATGACGCTAGAGCGACGCTTGCGTTCGCCTTTGCGCAATAGCAGGGGGGACAGCGGTGCTTTTTTTTTTTTTTTTTTTTTTTTTTATTATTTATTTGGCTTTTTTATTTTATTTTTAAACTGTGCCTTCCATATTTTATTTTTTTACCATTTTTATCGTTATCTCAGGGAATGTAAATATCCCCTATGATAGCAATAGGTAGTGACAGGTACTCTTTTTTTGAAAAAAATTGGGGGGTTAGACCCTAGATCTTTCCTCTGCCCTCAAAGCATCTGACCACACCAAGATCGGTGTGATAAAATGCTTTCCCAATTTCCCAATGGCGCTTTTTATATCCGGGGGGGGACATTCCCTCCCACTGCTTGTAAAAGCAGTCTAGAGGCTAATTATCTGCTAGAATTGCTTTTACATGAAAGCCGGCTGCTGGCTGAAAAGAATGATACCAAGATGATACCTAAACCCGCAGGCATCATTCTGGTATAAACATTCAAAGTCCAGCAACATACCAGTACGTTGCTGGTCCTTGTTGGACATGTATTGTAATCTTTTTTTTCATACAGCCTATTGGCTGAACGAAAAAAAGAGATTGATTGGTGGGTATGCCCACCATTAGAATACCTCCCTTCATCCACCCACTTCTAATGATGGGCATATATGCCGAAGCATGGGGGCATCCTCCCGCAAAAAAGTTATGCCGCGTACACACGGTCAAGCCTTCGTCGGAATTTCGACCGTATGTACGCGGCATAAAAGGTTATGCCGCGTACACACGGTCGGACTTTTCCACGGATAAGCCTCGACCGTATATACGCGGTATTAGGAGCAAAATCGATACCTCCGCCCCTGCTGCCCCCATGCTTCGGCATATATGCTCTTTTTTTTAACTGTGGTGGTGAAATCACCTCCTACAGCGTTGGAGTCACGGCTTTATGTATCGTGGGAGCAAACGCTGTTGCTGTCAAGATAAATAGATCCGCGCTGCAACTGAATGGCGTACCTGCTAAGCAAATGGTGGTTAACATTAAAACAAAGTAACATTACAGTACAACAGTAAGACCTTACCATGCCATACCTGCAAAGCAAATACCAAAACAAAACCTAGTAAAAAATAAAAAAATGTTTTAACGCAACCTGTGCCTAAAATATATATATGCCGAAGCATGGGGGCATCCTCCCGCAAAAAAGTTATGCCGCGTACACACGGTCGGAATTTCGACCGTATGTACGCGGCATTAGGAGCAAAATCGCTCCTCCGCCCCTGCTGCCCCCATGCTTCGGCATATATGCTCTTTTTTTTAACTGTGGTGGTGAAATCACCTCCTACAGCGTTGGAGTCACGGCTTTATGTATCGTGGGAGCAAACGCTGTTGCTGTCAAGATAAATAGATCTGCGCTGCAACTGAATGGCGTACCTGCTAAGCAAATGGTGGTTAACATTAAAACAAAGTAACATTACAGTACAACAGTAAGACCTTACCATGCCATACCTGCAAAGCAAATACCAAAACAAAACCTAGTAAAAAATAAAAAAATGTTTTAACGCAACCTGTGCCTAAAATATATATATGCCGAAGCATGGGGGCATCCTCCCGCAAAAAAGTTATGCCGCGTACACACGGTCGGAATTTCGACCGTATGTACGCGGCATTAGGAGCAAAATCGCTCCTCCGCCCCTGCTGCCCCCATGCTTCGGCATATATGCTCTTTTTTTTAACTGTGGTGGTGAAATCACCTCCTACAGCACTGGAGTCACGGCTTTATGTATCGTGGGAGCAAACGCTGTTGCTGTCAAGATAAATAATTCCGCGCTGCAGTTGAATGGCGCACCTGAAAACAAAAAATTACATACCTGAAAAGCAAGCATGATAAAACATTGCAGAATAGAATACAGTAAAAAAAGAGCAGAACAATAGAGAGAAAATAGAGAGAGAGAGAACAATAAAACGACAACTATTTTTGGTTTTTTTATTTTATATTTTTTTTGTGTTTTGTTTTTTACGTTTTTTTTTTCTTTTTTACACTTTTTTTTGTAACTTTACAACTGTAATGGTTCGGGCCTCTCAAAATGTAATGGCATCTTGGGAGACCCTGTGTAAGTGTGTCCTAGTCTGTGAAATGCTGTACCCTACGCTAAAACTTCACTTTTGAGTGGTAGCGTTCAAAACATTCACCTTGGCAAAGACCAGGCTTGTCAGGACAGAGTGGACAGAAACTACGGGTGTCACGCCTAAATCCGCGCTTGCTACAGACACGACATCTTTTTTGGGGGTGGCTTTGGGTAGGGGTACTCGGGAGGACATACGAATAATGCCTCTCATGCAGCCGGCTTACTGCATTTGGTTGGGGATGGTGAGGTGCAGAACCGCCTGGATACAGGAGTTCTGTGACTATCTCATTCTGGAATTTTAGAAGAGATAACGTCCCGCCTGAAGCTCTGTATAGCACATGAGCGTTCAGCAAAGCCAATTGGAATAATGATAGAGACACTTTTTTGTACCAGCGTCTCACCTTACGGTCAATTAGATACGGCGCCATCAACTGGTCGTTGAGGTCCACCCCTCCCATATTTTGGTTATATTCGTGGACACAGAGGGGTTTCTCCACAACACCAGTCGCCGTACGAATTTGGACTGTCGTGTCTGCATGAAGGGAGGTAAGAAGGAAAACATTCTTATTGTCCCTCCACTTCATAGCGAGCAAGTTATTACACTTCAAGCAGGCTCTCTCCCCCAGCCTAAGACGGGCATCTACAAGCCGCTGGGGAAAGCCCCGGCGATTAGGTCGCACGGTGCCACATGCTCCAATCTTATGATCAAACAAGTGACTAAACAGTGGCACGCTCGTGTAATAATTGTCCACATACAAGTGGTACCCCTTTCCGAATAAGGGTGACACCAAGTTCCACACTATCTTGCCAGCGCTCCCTATGTAATCCGGGCAGTTGACCGACTCAATCTGACTGTCTTTTCCCTCATAAACCGTAAAGTTCACTACATAGCCTGTTGCCCTGTCACAGAACTTGTAGAGCTTGACCCCGTATCTGGCACGCTTGCTGGGAAGGTACTGCTTGAAAGACAAGCGGCCAGAAAATTTAATCAGGGACTCATCAACGCAGACAACTTGATCGGGAGTAAACAAGGCTGCAAAACGTTCGTTGAAGTGGTTTATGAGGGGCCGAATTTTATAGAGCCGGTCGTATTCAGGGTCCCCACGTGGACGACAAAGTTCATTGTCGTTGAAGTGCATGAACCGCAAAATCTGCTCGTATCGTGCCCTGGACATGGAGGCAGAGAACACGGGCATGTGGTCAATTGGGTGCGTGGACCAATAAGCACGCAATGACGGAAATTTATGTGTGCCCATGTTGAGGGAAAGGCCCAGAAAGGTCTTAAATTCGGAAACCGTAATTGGTTTCCAATTTCTGGCAATTTTAGGCAACTGGGGGTTAGCGGCGATAAATTGACCAGCATATAAATTACTCTGGTCCACAATAGATCTATAGAGATCTTCCGTGAAAAACAGCGAATAAAAATCGATTGGCATAAAATCAGCTGTTTCCACCTGAATACCGGGTTGGGCAGTGAATGGGGGAAGTACGGGTTCTGCAGAAGTGGTGGGGACCCAATCAGGATAGGCAAATTCTGCAGGAAGGGCAGTATGGGCACGACGGGCCTGCCTTTGTCTTCTTGGTGGCAGCGGGACACTACTTGTGCTTGCCACCTCGCCAGCTTGAACTGCACTTATGGGACTTGCCACGTCACCAAGTGTTACTGCAGTGCTGGATGTACGTCCAGGCTGTACTAGCCGCTGGTGCTTGCCAGTTCACCAGAAGGAATAGCGGCGCTAGTACTACTCTGCTCCATGATACGAGAGACCTGCGGTTCTTGCTCCTCAACAACCTCAGAAGATCGGGATCGGGTACGCCTGACCTTAGCAGGGACCTCAACTTCGTCGTCAGAGCTATCTGACGTGGGGCCGCTGACGTCACTGTCTTCTACGGGAAGATATTCTGAGCCTGAATCTGACAGATACGTGACCTCCTCTTCACTATCTGTCATGCTCAGAATCTCGTAGGCCTCTTTACTAGTGTACCTTCGACTTGCCATTTTGGGCTCTAAATTTAGGGGTACACTAGTAAGATTCACAGGAAAAAAAGCACCTGACTGTCGTCAGCAAATATATCAAACGCTACAAAAAAACTGTTAGCGATCGCAGGGATCAGGCCTGTCTCTGCGAACGCTGCAGTTATGTGTGTTGTGTTTGGTAAGTGACAGTGATCGATCGATACTGCACTTGGGTGGGCTGGGCTGGGCTGGGCGGAGGGGCTAAACGCAGGTACTAGCAGGTATCTGGGCTGATCCCGCTAACACTGCGTTTTTGGGAACCCTAAACCGCTGGGGATGCTAGTATAGATCTGATCAGATACTATACCACTAAGGGGGGTGTATGCTTTGCGCGTGGGTGTTAGCGTTACTGGCACTAACCTAACACTGCCTGGGGCGACGCAGACCCTCTCTGGCGCTAAAACCTAATTGATCTCACCCGCCGGGCGATCAGGGGGGTTAAACAGTTAATTGGGTTATATACGGCGGGTGCCCTGATGCTATAAAAAGCAAACTAATCAACCAGCGTCACCCGTAACCTTTATATGGTGATCACTGGTGAAAGGGTTAACTAGGGGCAATCAGGGGGTTAAAACCTTTATTAGGTTAAATATGGGGGTACCTGACACCAATAAAAACCTGCGGCGAACCTAAAAAAAAAATAACTGCCTATCTAAAACACCAGCGACACGAATACAGCGATCGGAAAAACAATCGCTTAGTGACGCTGAAGTTAGGGGGTGAAAGGGTTACCTGGGGGGTGATCAAGGGGTTAAACCTTTATTAGGGGGGGTTAGGGGGCTACCCTGGACCTAAAGGGGCCTAATCCTAACTGCCTTGCAACTTTTTACAATCACAGATGACACTAAATGCAGTGATCAGTAAAATAAATGATCACTGCAATCAGTGACACTGTGATTGGGGGCTTTGGGGTGACCTGGGGGGTGATCTGGGGGTGACTGGGGGGTGATTTGTGTGCCTATGTGTACCTACGTGTCAGTGGACTGTTGGAGCACTAACCTCTGTCTTCACTCCTCGGCGCCGGGAACGAAAAGACCGCGGCGAGGGAGATGACATCACTTCCTCCAGCCTGTGTTTACATCACATGGCGGAGGAAGCAATTTCATTGGCCGGGAGCGATCGCGAGGGGGGGGGCGGAATCGAGCGGCCGCCCCCTCATGCCTGATCGCTCCCGAACACTTAACGGCCGCTCACTGCAGTGAAGGGGGGTCCGGATGGACCCCCCAACTGCACAAAGGCGATCACGTAGATCTACGTGATTCTGCCTGTCCGTGCTATTCTGCCGACGTAAATCGGCGGTGGGCGGTCGTTAAGTGGTTAAGGTAGCTCCCTCTAGAGCAGTGTTTCTCAACTCCAGTCCTCAAGGCCCCCCAACAGGTCATGTTTTCAGGATTTCCATTATTTTGCACAGGTGATTTAATCAGTTTCACTGCCTTAGTAATTACCACAGCTGTTTTATCTGAGGGAAATCCTGAAAACATGACCTGTTGGGGTGCCTTGAGGAATGGAGTTGATAAACACTGCTCTAGAGCAGTGGTTCTCAACCTTTCCAGTGCCGTGACCCCTTGATAACATTTGCCAAGTTGTGGAGACCCCTAACAGAAAAATTATTTTCGTACCGTGGGTTGTCAGCACCCAAGGCAAGACAAGTAATTTGCACCCCTTTGCACCCATAACACGCGGACATTTAGCGCTCCCTGAGTCCCTTCCACTCGTACAGTATTAAAACCCCTTATTGTACATTTTAGGATGTACCACTCTCTTTGTTCTCCTTCTCTTTCCCTTTTATCTCTCTCTATTGTAATTTCCTGTTTTTTCCCCCCATCCCTCTCACTATCCGTCTTTCTTGTTCTTTCTCTTATTCTTAAGCCTCGTACACACGACCGAGTTTCTCGTCCAAAACCGGCAAGAAAAGTGCCGCGTGAGCTTTTTTGTCGAGAAAACCGTTCGTGTGTATGGTTTTACGACGAGAAAATTGCCGTGAATCTCGACGAGAAAATAGAGAACCTGCTCTCTATTTTCTCGTCAGGATTCCAGATTTCCTCGTCGTGTTTCTCGTCGGCCTGTTTTGTGACGAGAAAATGGTTCGTGTGTATGCTTTTACGACTCTTCCAAAAGCGCGCATGCTCACAAGCAACTATGAGACGGGAGCGCATCTTCTGGTAAAACAAGCCTTCGTAATGGAGATAGCACATTCGTCACGCTCCAAATTTTTGCATCGTTTAAATGTTGTGCATTGAAATCTTCGTTAGAATGTGACATTAATCCAAACAAATGAACTTCTTTTGCTGCTGATATTCACACAGAGTTATGACTATCTTTTTTTAACATTTTTCTTGTTGCTCTTAAGAAGATTTATGTGTATTATATCGTGCAAGTTTTTAGGAATATTAAAAAATTAGTTATTTTTCTAACTGATGTTAATTGTAATTTCACAATGTTTTGGTAGTGATCTCCCATTGAATCTTTTAATATATATTATTTAAATTTTACACACTTTTTTGGGAAACACGATTTAGTTATTTTTTGGGGGGGTTGTTATCTGTCCCTTTTTTTGTCAGTCAAATGTATCTGCTTACTCCAAAGCTAGATTTTACATTTTTACAAATACACATAGTCAAGTATGAACTTAAAGAAAAATAACATTTATTCATGTTTGAACTAAAATAAAGAGAAGGCAGCGCTGGAGAAGCTGCTGCCATTTGTGCATCCCAGGGACCCCAGACCACACAGCAACCCTGTGTGGACACTAAAATTGGGAGCTTGAGAAGGCCAACATTTCTGAACACAATCTGATGCTGGCCTCCCAGAGGTCAGGAACAGCAGCAGGTGATATATATGTACCAAGTGTGTGGTACTACAACAGGCTGCCTTCTGTCCGACCACAATGAAGCAAGGCCATCACTTCCTCGTCTTCCTGGCAACCTTCCCTGCAACCTTTCCTGAAGCCTTCCCTGCAGCCTTCCTTCTTCGTTTGGCTGGAGGCTGGGCCACTGGAGGGGTACTCCTGTCAGGAGGAGGAGGAGGTGGAGGAGAAGGGGGTGGCGCAGAAGAACAAGGTGGAGGTGGAGGAGAAAGGGGTGGGGCGGAAGAACAAGGTGGAGGTGGAGGAGAAGGGGGTGGGGCGGAAGAAGAATGTGGAGGTGGAGGAGGAGGTTGAGGTTGGGACAGTTGTGCCACCTCACAAATGGCGGTATTGGATGTAATTTTTTCCATCACCCCCTTGTTGAGCAAGGTGATGAGCAGGGGCTCGCATAGGAGGCGTTGCTCCATGCTCATCACCTTGAACTTTGCCTCCACTAGGCCGGCAATGGCCTCTTCAGGGGATGTGGGCTCTTTGAGGGTGGCATGGGCCTCTTTAATAAGGGCCATTGCTGCCTCACTGGTGGTCCTGTCCCTCCTGCCTCTTTTGGGAAGCCGGATGGGAGGCACCTGGGATCTGGTGCTTCTCCTTTGCCCTGCCACCTCCTGGCTGCCACTGGGCCCTGCCACCTCCTGGCTGCCACTGGGCCCTGCCACCTCCTGGCTGCCACTGGGCCCTTCCTCCTCCTGCCTGACAGTTTCCAGACCCTCCTCCTGGCTGATTTCATCCTGTGTATGAAAAAGGGACATAGTTTAATATGTTGTTTTAATCTTTGCATGAAACTTTATAAACATGATTGAAGCAATTAGAATGTAAATCCAGAAATCATTTTTTCTAATTTACACCTACATCAGATTGACTATTTAGCACCCAATTAAGTGCAGACTAATGTCTCGAGGTCTTGATTTCACTTGTGGAACCCAAAATATTGTCAAACATTAATTTTATCCCAATGCAATTTCATTTAATACTATACCTGGCTCCAGATGGCCAAATCAGGATCATCCAGGATGGCTGCCTCCTCTTGCTCCAGAGAAGGCTCAGGTTGGTTGCAGGGAAGTCTGGGGGGAAGAGTGGAGAGTGATGGCCTTGTCTCAATGTGGTCATCCAGGAAGGACATCCTGCTGTAGTACCACAAAATCGGGACATACACATCACCTGCTGCTGCTCCTGACCTCTGAGAAGCCAGGACCTTAGAGCGTTCAGTCCTGTAGGTGCCTCTCAAGCTCCCAATTTTAGTGTCCACTTGTTTTGCTGTGGCTGTGGGCACCTTGGTCTGCACAAATGGGAGCAGCTTCTCCAGCGCTGCTTTTCTCACCCCTCTTTTTTTATGGATGGGGTTTTTCGTCTCCCACAGAGCGGGCAGCTCCCTTACCCGGTCAATAAATTCCGCCAGGAACTCTTTGTCGCTAATAAAGACATTCATATTGTATCTGCAAGTTTAAGAAATAATATATAACTAATGTGAGGCAAACAGTCTAACCTACTTAACATCGTAGTCACCATATATATCCTACAACATTCTCAAAACAGTATAGGCCAACAATTTGTACAAGTCACAAAATCACATACCTTCGTTTGCACGTCCGTCACTTGAACTCCTCTCTCCGCACACCGAACGTACTATAGTCACATGTGTGTTTGCTATATACACACCACGCATGCGTCAAAATTCGAACACGTCGCTCCGCACACGTCGCCCGCCCATGACGTTCTAACTAACATCTTTTCCCCGCCCCTTCTCTTTCGGCGCGCAGACAGATATGGCGGAGTTACAGCAGGTGTCTGATAATTCCGCAACTAACGAGGAGGAGACAAGCCCGGAGACCGAGGAAACGTCACGATCAAGGAGGAGATTCAAGGCATCGAATATGTCTTTTGCGGAGATGGCGGAGATGGTGGACATCTTGCTCAAGTCTGATTATGACGCAAAGCATGGGCCGTATAGCAAACCAAATAGAAGGAAGGCCAAAATCCTCACTAAAGTCGTGAAGAGTCTGAAGACGAATTTCGGGGTGAAACGCTCAAATGAGCAGCTCAGAAAGAGGTGGTCAGACCTCAAACTGAGGGAGCCAGAGCAGTTAAGGAGCATTAAGAGAATGCTCGCAAAAAGTAAGTAAAATGTACACTTTTATGCTATTAATCCTTTTCTAAACTGACATGTTGCTGGTTTTTTTTTGTTTTTCTTATTGGACTCCCTTCCAAAATGTTATATTTTGAACTTGGTTGGGCACAGTAATCATTCGTTACGTTACAGACACTTCGTTCGGCCACTATCCGCTGTTTTGGATTATTTTACAGCCACAAAAGTAATTAGACATCTGCCATTTTTTCGCAAATTTGGGGCATAAAGTTTTAGGCTAGATGATGTGTTTGTAAAGAGAATGAAATGCAAACTTTTGTCAGTGTAAAGGAGAGGACACTCAGCAGCTGCTTCCACATCTGTACTTTGGAGCACTATAGTGTGGGCCACCAGACCCGCCTTTTTTGGGTGTCCCACACAGGTGCTTCAGAGAATTTTTGTGTTGCCTACATGTCTAAAAAATGACAGACAAAGGTGAATACTAAGCATATTCTTGGTCAGAAATAATGCATTCATCTTTAACTTCCGCCCAAACACACACTTGTACCCCACTTCCAAGCAATTTAGCCTGTTTTTTTGTTTAACATAGAGAATTTCTGTGTGATAACTCTACCTTTTGTTTGATTCTCATAGGGGAGAGAAGACTGGGAGGAGGACACTCCAGGGAGCACAAGAACCCCACAGCTTCACAACAACCCCAAACTCCCAAAGACCCACAAACGAAGGATGTAGAGGAAGTTGAGGTGGAGGAAGGAGAAGTGCAGGAAGGAGAGGTGGATGACGTTGTGGAACTGGTCACCACAACAGGTCAGTATCTGTCACCACAGCTTCAGGTAAGAGAGGTAGGCCTGCAGAGTTATAATACCTTTTTATTTTGTTTTTAGGGGATGTGAATGTTGGGGTGAAGGATAGTACAGGTTTCTCTGCTGACAGTGCCCTCCGCCTCATCCAGCAAGTGATGGAATGTAGCACGGAACTGGACAAAATTAAAGAAAGAATACATGTGATGGATCAAACATTTAAAGACATTCTCGATGTTTTGGGGAGAATTCAATAAGGCATCCCAACCCCCTTTTTTCTCATGTTTGTTCTTCAACTTTTAAAAAAACTTTTTGACAATCAAACCAGCCAAAAATTTAATCTGCACACAGTGTGTCAACATGTGCTATCTACCATCAGGGGATATCCATGTACGTCTTTTGGGGGTGCAACCCCTTCCTCGTATCTAAAGTAGGTGAACTGAGGAAGGGGTTGCACCCCCAAAACACGTCCATTGATCACCCCTGATGGCAGATAGCACATTACATTTACAATAGGGATCAGGAGTCTAAAATCCCTATAGGAAAATAATCCCAATTGTGTGCATATTCAATTTTTGGCTGGGCAAGGGGTGGCAGGACCCCATATTAGGACGGGCACATAGAGACATATAGTTTGTGTAAGTGAATGTCTCAGATTGCTCCGATGTATCCAATTTTGTAATTTTTGGAATGCAACTGTTGTTTTTGTATTTTCCTAAGAAAACAATTGCCGGTTTGTGGCCAGGCAAACAAAAAATGTAAAAAAAAAAAGTGTGTGAATTTGCACATAGTAAAAGATTTGAACACAAACAACGTGTAGCTTCTTTTTCTAATATGCTCTAACCTTATTTGGTACATTTTTTAAGGTTACATAGTGAAATGGTTGGTATTTACTAAAGGAAAATACACTTGGCACTACAAATGCACTAAGACAAACTAGGAGACAGGAAACCAAGAAAAGTTAGAAGTTTAAACAAGATTTTTATTTGGATCGTTAGACAGCAATCTTTAGACATAGCCTGGCATAGGAATTGCCCCCCTACCCGTGAAATAGTCCATGTATTTGTCCCGAACATCACGGGCATTTTGGGGGGGCAAGCCAGCACGGGCAGATTCCAGGCCCGGCAGGGGATTAGCAGGGGAAAGTCCAGCCTCAGGCAAAACTGAGGCCATATATGAATTAGATTTGCGGCAAAGAAAATTGTGTAGCACACAGCAGCATAACACTACATAGTTTATTTTGTAGTCCGCCAAGTGGATGGGAGTCCTAAAAAGGCGGAACCGGCTGGCCATTATGCCGAAGGCATTTTCAACGACTCTTCGGCCCCTGGCCAGCCGGTAATTGAACACCCTCTTCTCTGGGGTCAGGGTCCTCTGAGGAAATGGCCTCATAAGATGTGGTCCGAACCCGAAGGCTTCATCAGCCAAAAAAACAAAGGGGAGTCCTTCAATATTCCCTGCATCCGGTGACAATGCAAGGTCGTCACTCTGGAGACGGAGGGCAAACTCCGTCTGGATGAAGGATCCCCCATCGGACATCCGGCCATTCTTCCCTACATCAACATAGAGGAATTCATACCGTGCTGACACCACCGCCATCAGCACAATGCTATGAAACCCCTTGTAATTGAAGTAGTAGGACCCAGAACGGGGTGGCGGCACGATGCGGACGTGCTTCCCGTCTATAGCACCACCGCAGTTGGGGAAGTCCCACCGCGTGGCAAACTCCGATGCCACAGTCTGCCATTCCTGTGGCGTGGAAGGAAGCTGTGGAGTCAAATAAGATGAAAAAATATTAGAATACACAAATCAAACATTACAAGTATATTCTAAGAAAATACATTAGAGGCCAACATCAAGCAAAGTCTACGTTTATTAAGGTGTTTTAAATAAGTATAATGGAAGGCTCATGTATCATATTCATCACCCCCTATGATGGTCCATTAATAAATTATAATGGGGAGGGGGGGTAGATGTGTTTGGCCACAGGATAGCATTGCAGTGGTGGTGCGTCCAGAGTGGGCGCTGGAGCACTGCCCCCTCTCTCCTGTGCCCGTCACTCAGAACAATACATAGGTTTATGCCTTGCATTAACCTATGTATTGTCTATGCCGCCCACTATTCAGGTGGATGGCCCCCTGTTAAGCGACCGACATATGAAGAACTGCGGCATTTATGGGCTTAAAATTGCATATCAGAAATAGTAAGGAAAATTGTCTTGCACATTACAGCCTGAGGGATGTAATTGGCTGCAGAAAAGTTAAATAGGGGACGCAGGGGGGGGGGCATTCCTTGGGTAAACACTGACAGGCTGCTCTGCCAATCATGTTCACCAAGTCTGTTTAATGGTAACATGATTGGCTGATGCAACATCAAGGGAAGGAGAAGACATCAAGGACAGAAGAAGGATGGCGCTGACCACAAGAAGGTAAGTGCAGGGCTGGGGGGGAACTGGCTGCATTGGAAGGGACAAAATGGCTGCATTAGAGGGAACAAAATGGCTGCATTGGAGGGGACAAAATGGCTGCATTGGAGGGAACAAATGGGGGCGTTTAATAGGCACCAGAGCAAAAAAGGAGGAAGTTTATTTCATAAATTGGGGTTTGAACCCCCAAACATTTGGAGCAACAGGCGCCCCTGCTGGAAAGGTTAGTGAAGGGAAATATGCATGGAGGAGAAAAAAGGGGCAATCTAAAGCTTCAGGCATACATGAGGACAAAGGGGACATTCTCAGCATATTACAATCATGGTAATTAGGGAAGGATGAAAGAAATACAATACATTAGCATACATGTAATACATAAAATGTGATGTTAATGGAGAAAACTTACCCTAATATAGTCCTCCTGCAGGACTTGTATAATGGCGGAACAGGTGTCTGGGATTATGAGGCCCAGAGCCTGGGGGGAGATGCCTGTCGTGAACTTCAAGTCCTGAAGACTTCTCCCTGTCGCCAGGTACCGTAAGGTGGCGATGAGCCTCTGCTCAGCACTGATGGCTTCCCGCATAACGGTGTCCTGCCTGGTAATATAGGGGGACACCAAAGCCAACAGTTCCTGAAAAACGGGGTCAGACATCCGCAGAAAATTCCTGTAGTCCTCAGGATTATTCTCGACGATCTCCCGCAGCAGAGGCATGTGGCAGAATTGGTCCCGCTGGAGCAACCAATTCTTGGTCCATGAACTCCTCCTCACACCATTCATGGACTGGTCTTGGTCCAAAACAAGCAGACCAACACCAAGCGCACGCACAGCACGAACTCGACGACGAGAACGTCCAGGCGACATGGCTAGGAAACGGTCGTCTTATCAGAACGTACAGAACAGGACGCACATTAGAACAGCAAGGCCTATGAATAACGAACTGAAAAACAGAAACGAACAGGCAAGAACGCACTGTAAAACAGATACGACCTGCCTAGACGCCCTGAAAGTCAAGATACGAACCCACAAGCACAAACTGAACCGCAGAAAACGATCTGAAAAGTACGAAGACTGAAAAGCGCGAATCGTCTCTTCCCAAACTTTTACTTCACACGCGGTAACACGAGATCAGCAAAAACAGCGCAAGGGGTGGCGCCAAGAAAAAAGATCTTCCCCTTTATAGTGCCGTCGTACGTGCTGGACGTGACCGCGGAGAACAACGAGGAAATTGGGAAATGTCAGTGTGTACGCATGGAAAGCTTGACGAGAAAATCGACAAGCTTAACAAGAATCTCGTCGAAAAAAACGACGTGTTTTTTACGACGAGAAACTCGGTCGTGTGTACGAGGCATTACTCTCCCTTTTTCTTTGTTCCTCCCCCCTCTTTCCTCTCCCTTCCATGTATTCTCTATTTTTATTCCTTCTCTTACTCCTTGGTGGGGTGAATGGGATGAGTGGCAATGCTGGCGAAGATTTCGGATGAGTGGCAGAGCTGGTGGGGGGTGGGATCAGTGGCAGTGCTGGGGGGGGGAGTTCTGATCAGCCAACTTAGGTGCTCCTAATCAAGGTCATCTGCTGATCCAATAACTGTAGAAGGGACTTTTAATGGCAACTATAATCACAGGTAGTGTTACTCACTGTGTCTCCGACTCTGTGGTGTCTTGCAGCAGTGACACCTATGCCGAAATAAGGAGATAGGGTCTCCTCCAACCCCTCCCACTTCACATTCCTCACCAGTCAGCTGACCTCTAGTCTCTGCCCCCCAGCCATGCCGTGAACTGAATGGACGGCTGCGAAAAAGGCTGTGAGAGAGGTGCGGGCTTCAAGAACAGCCAGGATTTGGTGACCCCTGGCAAATTGTCATTCGACCCCCGAGGGGGTCCCAACCCCCAGGTTGAGAATCACTGCTCTAGAGGCTCAAAAGCTTCTTTGGTAAGTGCGTTGAGTACTAGGGATAAGTCCCAAGGGGCTACTTATCGGGGTGGATCTAAATCTTGCCAAGAGAAATCTCTTAATCAAGGGATATTCCGCTAGCCTCCTATCAAAGAAAACTGACAGGGCAGCAACGCCACTCTGGAGAAAATCCAATACTGAAGGCAGAGAAAAGGAGTCACACCCCCTTCTCCTCTGCCATGACCTAAAAGTCTTCCAAAATTTTTCGGAAATTTTCCTAGTGACTAATTTACGACTACTCATTATAGTGTCAGCGACATTTACTGAACAACCCTTCAGTTTTAAGATGCGCCGTTCAGCATCCAGGCCGTCAAATGGAAAATCTGAGGGCCTGGATGGTAAACCGGACCCTGCAGAAGGAGATCTTTGCACCCTGGAAGTGTCCAAAGAGGAGCCACCGATAGCGCTTTCAGCGCTGAAAACCAACTCCTCCTGGGCCACGCAGGGGCTATCAAAATAACCATTGCCTGTTCCCGAATGATTTTTCGGATTATCAGGGGTAGTAGAGCAAATGGAGGGAAGGCATACACTAGACTGAAATTCCATGGAAAGGTTGTGCATCTGTCCCTAGCGACTCCCTTTCTCCCTCTAAGGAAAAGAAGGCCTCCACTTTCGTGTTCTGTTTGGATGCAAACAGAGCTACTACTGGGACACCCCATTTCAACGTGATCTCCCTGAAGACTTCCGTATTCAACTCCCAAAAGTTGTTGTTGAGGCCTACTCTGCTCAAATAATCCACTAGGGTGTTTGAAACCCCCCTGATGTGTACTGCTGAAATTAAGGGGAATGGTTGCCTCCGCCCAACAAAAGATCTGTTGGGACAGAGACAGGAGGTTGTCTGAACCGGTTCCCTCCTGTCTGTTCAGATATGCCACAACCGTGATGTTTTGCTTTACGTCTATCTATTAAGGTTACTCTGTGGTAAAATCAAGGAAACTTAAACTTCTGTAGTGTATCAATGCTTTACTAAACAAGGAAAAATCTGCACATACAACTGTAGGATGCACAATACAATGCAACTTATAGCTTACAAAATATATGCCTACAAATATATATAAGCATGTACAACATGTATCGTATACATTAAGTAAACTAAATAATTACTCAACTTAGAGGTCAAGATGTAATGTCCATAGTACCTTGCTCAGTCCAACTCCCAAAAGCGTCTTCAAAGTTATCCAGCTTCAGGCAGCATGTCTTCTTCCTTTCTCCTTCCAAAGACCAACTCCTTCCTTTGTCCCTCCCAACCACAACTGTTGTTCAAAACATGTCTCTCCACCAAAACACCTTTTCAAACCCCCCCTTTCCTGTTTCCTGATCAATGGAGGGGGAGGGGCCCCTCCCACCCATTTCCAGCAAAGAACTTCCAGTCAATGGAGGGGGAGGGAAGGGGCTCTTTACACATCCTGTTACTACCTAAACTCTATATTATTATTATAAAGTCACCATAGAAATTGCCATAGCAACACATACCACCTCTTGACTTTATAGAATAATATAGAAAACTTCTTAAAGCCTTTTGTCCAGAAAAGGGCGAAATAAACCCCCCCTAAATGGGAGGAAAAAATTCCCTTTTGACCCCCATCTGGGCGGTCAGACTTTTGCTTTGTCCCTGGAAGGCTGCAACATTACTTTTGAGCAGGGTTAATGTCTTTGGCAGTTTGTGTAAAGAAAGTCCCAGATGAAAGTCTGTTGTCCTCTTGGTCATAAGGAAATGCTCAGATGAAAAGTCCACTCCAATTCAGCCACCTTTAGGAAATCATCCGCATCTTCATCAAGCTCTCTTCTGGTCTTCCTCCTCCCACCCAGCATGGTCGTCTGCTCTGCCTGCTCCACCTCTCGATGCTCAATATCTGAAAAGAGTAAGAGACAAAAGCAGATTATATGTTCATTTCCAACTGTGCCAAAAACATAGCTCACTGCTCACATTTCTCTATCTGCCCATTTGTAACTGCAAAACTATTGTAGGGTGCCCACTGTTGCCTTGAAACACTTTCACGGAAAGGCATTGACTTCCAACGTACCGAATAAACTTGCATGTCTCTCCGTGCCGTCCTTGGAAGAACAGAGGCCTGCTGCTTCACAGTATGGCACATTTTTGCAAAATGCCCCATTTTGTGGCAACAGAAACACTTAATGTGACTGAATCTACCAATCCCAACCATTTGCTTCCACTTCTTAAACAATGCTGGTGTAGGAATCCCATCTATTTCCTCTCTAGGGACCCCCACCTTAAGTAAATCAATCCACATGTGTCTCCTGGAGATCATAGGCCTTGTGTTCCTTGTATCTGAATCAACTCTGTAATTTGAGCTGATCAAATCCTCAGCTTCCCGGTTATGAGAAGTAACAGTAGCACATGTCCTATTTCTGCTTACAGGCTTTGGGCCTTTGTCCTTTGTTAGAGCATCATTAGATTTATTCATGGGGGCTGCACACCGCTCATTCAAATCTTCAGCTCGGCCTACAGCGGTTTGAACACTCTTGGAAGCCACTGCAGGTTTAACTTTAATTACCCTACTTTCTAAATCTTTTGCCTTGCTTGCAGTTTCTTCCAAACACTTGGAGGCCACTGCAAGCTGCTTCTTTATTAAATCTCTTTCTAATTCTGCCTTTTCCCTATTTTCAGATTCAATATGTAGAGCATGCAGGACATGCAAACCAAACACAGCAACTGCCCGCATCTCTCCCTTACTGAACCCAAAACTTTTGAAACTAAAATCTGAGGAAAGATCAGAGACTCCATCCCCCCAAGCTCTGTTCAAAGGAGAAGCATATCCAGCCAGCTCCTTTGCAACAGACATCCACTGACTATTTCTGGCCCAGATAGGAAGGGTGCACGCCTTCAAGTCCTCCTGGACACCAGAAACCTTTGCAGCTTTACTCTTCCTAAACAGTGTACGCAGCATTTTCCCCCAGCACAAGCAACAAACACACCACAGAAAACAGGTCAGCTTCTGTTGAAATTTTAGCACAAATTCCGGCTACGAGCCCCCATTGTTTTGCTTTACGTCTATCTATTAAGGTTACTCTGTGGTAAAATCAAGGAAACTTAAACTTCTGTAGTGTATCAATGCTTTACTAAACAAGGAAAAATCTGCACATACAACTGTAGGATGCACAATACAACGCAACTTATAGCTTACAAAATATATGCCTACAAATATATATAAGCATGTACAACATGTACCGTATACATTAAATAAACTAAATAATTACTCAACTTAGAGGTCAAGATGTAATGTCCATAGTACCTTGCTCAGTCCAACTCCCAAAAGCGTCTTCAAAGTTATCCAGCTTCAGGCAGCATGTCTTCTTCCTTTCTCCTTCCAAAGACCAACTCCTTCCTTTGTCCCTCCCAAACACAACTGTTGTTCAAAACATGTCTCTCCACCAAAACACCTTTTCAAACCCCCTCTTTCCTGTTTCCTGATCAATGGAGGGGGAGGGGCCCCTCCCACCCATTTCCAGCAAAGAACTTCCAGTCAATGGAGGGGGAGGGAAGGGGCTCTTTACAAATCCTGTTACTACCTAAACTCTATATTATTATTATAAAGTCACCATAGAAATTGCCATAGCAACACACGTGGAGATGTCTGTGAAGAGCAGAATCTCTCTGCCCTAAATATTGGGATACAATGTTCATAAGGCTTTGCCTACAGCCAGAAGCTCTCTGTAGTTTGATGAATGGTTCGCTTCCTCTGGCTGCCAGACTCCTTGTCCATTTCAGCCTTCTGAATGGGCACCCCAACCCCAGAGACTGGCATCTGTGGTAATTTTGACTGGTGTGCTTTGAGCCCATGGCCTTCCTAATACTAAATATTCTGTAATTTCCCACCAAGACAGATCTAGAGAATCCGCAGACGGAAAGGGGACTAGCTGATTCAAGCTGCTTTTCTTGTGATTCTATGATCTGAGAAGAAAAGCTTGAAGGGTCCTCGAGTGTAGCTGAGCCCATGGGACTTCTGGGATCGCTGCAGTCATTAACTCCAACAACTGCATTATTTGGCGCATAGAGGCCTATGGGAGTAACCTGAAGGTCTGGGTTGTTAGAATATTTTTTTCTACCTTCTCTCTGGTCAGGAACATTTTTTGATTCACCATGTCTTTTTGATAACCCAAAAAGGTTAGGGACTAAAAGGGGACCAGGGAAGACTTTTCCTATATAATTACTTTTCATTGTTGTTTTTCATACCAGATATGCGTACATACAATTCAAAATACAGTGAACAATGTAATGACACAAATAAACAAAGAAAAAAGAATTGTAACAATGTGCAATTTGCAATCACGCCTTGGCGTATTTACACCCTCCTAACCCTCCCTCCCTCCCTCCCCCACATCACATCACACTTAAAGGTTTGTGTGTTCATAAATTGCCTATAGTTTCAAAGGTGGGAATGAAAGGGGCCGGGAAGAGCGACAGAGAGAAGAAACCCAGGGCGGGTAAGGGAGAAAGGAGAAATCAAGTTAAAGGGTATGGAACGCAATAAAAAAGGGAAAAATCAGAGGGAAAAAGTGGGGGAAGTCAGCAAAGGAGGGGAACAGAAACAGGTATGGGGAAATCCCCCCCGGAATATCAGCATCCATATAGGAGCCGGAGAAGGACAAGTTTATTACAATGGCCAAGGCCCTCTACCTCTATACTCCAGACCAGGCCTACGAAAAGGTTCCCATACACCCTGTCCATCCTCCTATGGGGGGCACCCCACCTCATCCAGCCATCGCCTCCACATTCCCTCAAATTTTCCAATCCTATTCTGCTTAATATATAACACCCTTTCGCTCCATACCATTGCGTTTATCGTCTCTACCCAGCTTCCCACTGATGGGGGGTCTTGGACTGCCACCTCTGTGCAATTAGCTTGCGTGCTTGAAATAGGCACCTCAAGACCACCTCTGTAGTGTCTGGGTGGACTCTCCTCTCCTCTATTCCTAATAGGCAGGTCTTAGCCACCGGTTCTAGCAGGGTCCCAAATGTCTTGTTTAATCTTGCTATTATCGCCTCCCAATACCTAAATAGTTTAGGGAATCTCCACATCATATGGATAAAATCCCCTGACGCTTTACACTTGAGGCATTCGTCGTTTTCCCTCCACCCAAGTCTGTACATCTTTTTAGGGGTGTAATAAGCTCTATGGAGGAAGTGTAAATGAGATATTCTCTGCGCAGGGGAAATCGAAACCAAGGTACCCTGCTCCAATACCCTGTCCCATTGGGCAGTGCTAATTGTCCCCACATTGCTTTCCCATCCTGTTTTACTCTTGGAGGGTCCCGCTCTGCTTATTGCCCTAGCCCCTATTCTAGTATAGAGCTCTGAAATTAGGCCTTTAGATGTATATGTCATCGCGATTTTTGAGAGAACGGGGGACTGAATCCATACTAAAGTTAATGACCCGAATTGGGCCTGTACGGCATGCCTAATCTGGAGATATTTGTAGAAGGTCTTATTTGATATGTTAAATTCGCTACTTAAATCTGAGAAGGTTTTTATTTGGTTGCCCCTGTATAGCTGGGTTAATCGTTTAATGCCCTGCCTATCCCATTCCCTACGTTTTTCTATGCCGCTGATCTCTGGAATTTTTTTATTGCTCTATATGGGGGTGAACTCGGTCACTGCACTATATCCCATTTGTTCCCTGCCAGACCTTCTTGACTAGTTCTACTGTCGGGCATCTATGGGTAAAGGAGTCTGCCTCCAGTGCCTCCGCCAGTATGCGGTGTGGAGCCCCCGTTAGCATCATGTTAACACTAGAATTGCCCTCCATCAGGAGTCCACAACCCGCTAAGTGTTGGAGTTGGGAAGCCAGGAAGTATGATCTCGGATGGGGAACCGCAAATCCCCCCTCTTTGTCCGAGAGTTGCAAGGTTTGCAAGCTGATCCTCGACTGCCGTCCCTTCCATATCAGCTCCCTAAAGAGCGATTCTATTTTCTTAAACCAACTTTGGTTGAGTCAAATCGGAGAGTTATGGAACAAATATAATAGTTGTGGCAGTCATATCATTTTTATCAGATTGCAGCGCCCTGCTACTGATAGAGGGAATCGTTTCCATATGTCTGCTTTCTGTTTTAATTTGAGTAATAATGGGGCGATATTTAAATTTATGTACTGGTTTGTATCCCTACTGATCCAGACCCCCAAATATTTCAAAGTGGTAACAACTTTTAGCCGGGCTACACCAAGCAGGGCCTGGTCATCAAGTGGGTCTACCGGTAACAAGGCTGATTTTTCCCAGTTGATGACCAAGACTTTTCCTGATTGATTTTCCAGCCCAACCTCTGAAGGGTCTGGTGAACCAGAGATAAATCCCTGTCTAATTTCTGCTGATCCTGTGCAAAAATTAGGAAGTAGTTCAAATATGGGACGATCAAATTTTCCTGTAGTCTTAGGAAGGCCATAACCTCTGCCATGATCTTGGTAAATATTCTCGGGGCTGTCGAGAGACCAAAGGGTAGGGTTCTGAATTACCAATGATGCGGACCATTTTCTGTTAAGATGGCAAACCTCAGAAACCTCTGATGCTCTAGACAAATCGGTACATGCAAGTATGCATCTTGGAGGTCCAGAGTAAGCATAAAAGCTCTTTGAAGTAAAAGATTTCTCACTGTGTAAATATTTTCCATCCGGAATTTTCGGAATACCAGAAACCTGTTCAACAGACTCAAATTGATTATCATTCTAAACTTGCCGGAGGGTTTCAAGGAACACATGAGAGTAAAACCCCTGGAATTTTTGATTGTCCGGAACTGGAACAATTACCTATTCCAATTCCCACTGGGAGACTAGACTTACATGGTCTCTCGGCAGTCGGGTGAGAAAAAACCTGCGGGTTGGGGGAAGGCTGAATTCCAGCCTGTAGCCTAACTGTACTATTTGAAGGACAAAAAAGTTTTCTGTAATCTTTTCCCATTGACTGAAAAACTGGGACAGTCTTCCTCCTACCCCTGGCCTGGCATCATTGAGTGCTCTTGGAAGGGGCTGCAGGAATAAAGAGTTCTCCAGTCTTGGCCTTATCTCTTTTAAAGGACCACTTATTTTTAGCCTGATATTAGCCTGATTTATAATCCGGCTTGCCTTGAGGGCCACGAAAAGGTTTCTTGCTACGAAATTTGTTACGTTTATCCAGGAACTTTTTACTTTTATCAGCTGAGCGCATCAAAACTGTCTCTAACCACTTAACGACCGCCCACTGTAAATATACGTCGGCAGAATGGCACCGACAGGCAGAATCACGTACATATACGTGATTGCCTTTGTATAGTTGGGGGGTCCGATCGGACCCCCCTTCTTTACAGTGGGTGGTCGTTTTACCTTCGGGAGCGATCCGGCATGAGGGGACGGCCGTTCGATTCCGGCCCCCCCCTCTCGATCGCTCCCGGCGAATGAGAGAGCTTCCCCTGCCTGTGTACTGTTTACACAGGCAGGAGGAAGTGATGTCATCTCTCCTGCGGCGCTCACATATACCGAGCGCCATACAGGAGAAGATGCAGGTTAGTGCACAAAACAGCACACTGACACCAGGACACATAGGCACATAAATGGCCCCCCCAGGCCCCCCCAGATCACCCCCAGCCCCCAGTCACAGTGTCACTGATTGCAGTGACCATTTATTTAGTGATCACTGCAATCAGTGACATTTGTGACTGTAAAAGTGTCACTACATTTAGTTTTAGGTCCAGTGTAGCCCCCTAACCCCCCCCTAATAAAGGTTTAACCCCCTGATCACCCCCCAGATAACCCTTTCACCCCCTAGCACCGCCGTCGCTAAGCGATCATTTTTCTGATCGATGTCTTAGCGTCGGTGATGCTGATCGGTAGCCAGTAATTTTTTTTAGGTTCGCCGCAGGTTTTTATAGCGTCGGGTACCCCCATATATTACCTAATAAAGGTTTAACCCCTTGATCGCCCCCCAGGTAACCCTTTCACCTCCTATCACCACTGTCACTAAGCGATAATTTTTCTGATCGCTGTCTTAGCGTCGGTGATGCAGATCGGTAGCCAGTAATTTTTTTTAGGTTCGCCGCAGGTTTTTATAGCGTCAGGTACCCCAATATATTACCTAATAAAGGTTTAACCCCCTTGATCGCCCCCCAGGTAACCCTTTCACCCCCTATCACCACTGTCGCTAAGCGATCATTTTTCTGATCGCTGTCTTAGCGTCGGTGATGCAGATCGGTAGCAAGTAATTTTTTTTAGGTTCGCCGCAGGTTTTTATAGCGTCAGGTACCCCCATATATTATCTAATAAAGGTTTAACCCCCTGATCGCCCCCCAGGTAACCCTTTCACCCCCTATCACCACTGTCGCTAAGCGATCGTTTTTATGATCGTTGTCTTAGCGTCGGTGATGCAGATCGGTAGCAAGTAATTTTTTTTAGGTTCGCCGTCAGGTTTTTATATAGCGTCAGGTACCCCCATATATTACCTAATAAAGGTTTTAACCCCCTAATTGCCCCTAGTTAACCCTTTCACCAGTGATCATCATATAAGTGTTACGGGTGACGCTGGTTAGTTAGTTTGCTTTTTATAGTGTCAGGGCACCCGCCGTATATAACCCAATAAAGGTTTAACCCCCTGATCGCCCGGCGGGTGATATCAATTAGGTTTTAGCGTCAGAGAGGGTCTGCGTCACACCCCAGGCAGCGTCAGGTTAGTGCCAGTAGCGCTAACACCCACGCGTTAAGCATACACCCCCCTTAGTGGTATAGTATCTGAACAGATCAATATCTGATCTGATCAGATCTATACTAGCGTCCCCAGCAGTTTAGGGTTCCCAAAAACGCAGTGTTAGCGGGATGAGCCCAGATACCTGCTAGCACCTGCGTTTTGCCCCTCCGTCCAGCCCAGGCCACCCAAGTGCAGTATCGATCGATCACTGTCACTTGCAAAACACAACACACATAACTGCAGCGTTCGCAGAGACAGGCCTGATCCCTGCGACTCCAGTGCTGTAGGAGGTGATTTCACCACCACAGTTAAAAAAAAAAAAGCAAATATGCCGAAGCATTGGGGCAGCAGGGGCGGAGGAGCGATTTTGCTCCTAATGCCGCGTACATACGGTCGAAATTCCGACGGAGGCTTGCCCGTGGAAAAGTCTGACCATGTGTACGCGGCATAACTTTTGCGGGAAGATGCCCCCATGCTTCGGCATATATAAATGGTGCATGTATGCCCATCATTAGAAGTGGGTGGATGAAGGGCGGTATTCTAATGGTGGGCATACCCACCGATCAATCTTTTTTTTTCGTTCAGCCAACAGGCTGCATGAAAAAAAAGATTACAATACATGTCCAACAACGACCAGCAACGTACTGGTATGTTGCTGGACTTTGAATGTTTATACCAGAATGATGCCTGTGGGTTTAGGTATCATCTTGGTATCATTCTTTTCAGCCAGCGGCCGGCTTTCATGTAAAAGCAATCCTAGTGGCTAATTAGCCTCTGGACTGCTTTTACAAGCAGTGGGAGGGAATGTCCCCCCCCCCCGGATATAAAAAGCGCCATTGGGAAATTGGGAAAGCATTTTATCACACCGATCTTGGTGTGGTCAAATGCTTTGAGGGCAGAGGAAAGATCTAGGGTCCAATAGACCCCAGTTTTTTCAAAAAAGAGTACCTGTCATTACCTATTGCTATCATAGGGGATATTTACATTCCCTGAGATAACAATAAAAATGATTAAAAAAAAAAAAATATGGAAGCAACAGTTTAAAAATAAAATAAAAAAGCAAAATTAATAATAAAAAAAAAAAAAAAAAAAAAAGCACCCCTGTCCTGCCCTGCTCTTGCCCAATGGCGAACGCAAGCGTCGGTCTGGCGTCATATGTAAACAGCAATTGCATCATGCATGTGAGGTATCACCGCGAAGGTCAGATCGAGGGCAGTAATTTTAGCAGTAGACCTCCTCTGTAAATCTAACGGGGTAACCTGTAAAGGCTTTTTTAAGACTTTTAAAAATGTATGTAGTTTGTCGCCAATGCGCGTTTGTGCGAAATTTTAAAGCTTGTCGTGTTTGGTATCTATGTACTCGG
The DNA here is from genome assembly GCA_029206835.1 of Rana muscosa. Taxonomy (NCBI): domain Eukaryota; kingdom Metazoa; phylum Chordata; class Amphibia; order Anura; family Ranidae; genus Rana; species Rana muscosa. The sequence goes on from CM055121.1 coordinate 847,879,733, forward strand.
CCTAAGATCATCTTTTTTATTTCATCAAACATTTGGGCAATATAGTGTGTTTTAGTGCATTAAAATTAAAAAAAAGTGTATTTTTTCCCCAAAAAATGCGTTTGAAAAATCGCTGCGCAAATACTGTGTAGAAAAAAAATTGCAACACCCACCATTTTAATCTGTAGGGCCTTTGCTTTAAAAATATATATAATGTGGGGGGCGTGTCCGGATGTGAGAGCCAGAGGACATGTTTTTGAAGAGCTCCGGCTATCCTGTATGAATCCTTTGCCATCCGTGCATTTCCATCGATTTAAAAGAGAAACAACTCACTCCAGCCTGTTCCCCTGTGTCCCCTGTCTCATCCTGGGACAAAATTGTGGAGACTCTCTGCCCGGATCGCCTGCACGCCTGAATCCTCCACTCACCTGAGGCCGCCGCCATCTTCCCGGCCTGCTACGGTGCTGCACTGCAAGGACCTGATCCCAGCTTGCCTGCAGGTAGGGGACTGTCATCCGGCCACATCTGCCTGCCCATCCACCTTCCTGGCCCGATCCGGAGGTCCGCTGGGCCGAAAAAGGGATCAGTGGAGGCCGCGACCCGGTGCGGCCTAGTGCGGCCTACGAAGCACCGGTCTTTCCTAGACCGCCGCCCCGCCGGAAGTGCACCGTGGCTGATATCGCCGAGCGCAGCGGCGCGGATCGCCTGCCTTCTCACGCTCTGTCATCCCTGCCTAGGCCTGGGGTGCTGTGGCACTGAACTTGCCTAATTTGGAGTGGCTGCGTTTCCCCTGGAGCCCAGCTTCTCCGGTCCTCCGCCACCCTTCTGCCTCAGCCTTGCTGCGCTGGTCCCAGCTTCTCACCCTTATCACCCTGTCCCTACTTCTTTATCTACTGTGGGGTGGGGGGCGGCCGGTGACCGCTGTCGTTGCCTGGTACCTGCAGCGGCACCTGACATAATCCCTCCCGAGACACCTGCTGTGGCCTGGGTCGCCCCTTACCTACCTCCTGGGTGCTCGTCTGAACACCGTCAAATCTCCTGAGAGTGGGCCCCCCCTGTCGAATTGTCAGATGTCCTCCTCCTCCAAAAAAGGGAACAGGTCCTCGAAAGCCGCAAAGACCAACGTACCACTCCTGCTGCCACCGCCATCTTCCCCACAACCTGATCCCATACTTCTGGGTCGGCTTCGGGCCTTGCTGGCTGGCTTAGAAATGGATCCCATTGAAGCTCCGCCGACAGAGGGGCCAGCCCCACTGGCTAAAGATGGTAAAGCAGTGATCCTCGCTGCGATCGAGCAGAGTAGGACCTCGCTTTTGGTGCATATTGACCACCTCGCTGAAGAATGTAACCTCATACGAAACGACCTTGACAAAATGAGGGGTAGAATGGCGGAAACTGAATCCAGAGTGTCGACCACTGAAGATCTTACGGCCTCCCATACCGCCTCCATTACCGAGCTGCAGCGCACAGTGCAGTCCCTCGTCTCAAAGTCAGATGATGCCGAGAACAGGCTGAGGCACAATAATGTCAGAGTCCTAGGTTTGCCTGAGGGAGAAGAGGGAGACCACCCTGCTATATTTGCGGAGGAGTTCTTTAAAAATCTCCTGGGCCTTACAGATGTTCCCCCTACCTACGTGGTGGAGAGGGCCCACCGGGTGCCCGCGGGCCGAGCCACCCCGGGGAAACCCCCCAGGCCCTTCTTAGTCCGTTTTCTTAACTATCGGGACAGGGACAAGATTCTGTCGGAAGCCCGCCAACATCCCACGCTCAAATATTGTAACTCCTCTGTCCTCCTCTTCCCTGACTTTTCGGCGGACTTGCAGAGAAGGAGGAAAACCTTCAACGATGTCCGCAAATGACTTAGAGATAAGGACATTAAATATGGCATGCTTTACCCAAGCCGCCTACGAGTCCAACATGAGGGGACGGTCCGCTTCTTTGATAACCCAGCGGATGCTGACGACTGGCTGACCAACCTGCGTTGATGAGATCTTCTCACGGTCACCTTTGATGCACGGATCTTCCACTTCCTTGTTCGCTATATCCTATTACACCTTCTTCAACCACCGGAGTTACTTCAAATGTACTTTTGCACGAGACCCCCACGAGGCTTTAGATTGCCCTTGTTTTCGCTTTTGGTTTTGTTTTTTGTTTTTCCTCTTAGAGCACGGACTTTATTTTCCGCTGACTTTGAGGATACAGGTTTATGGGATAGATATCCCACGTCCCTCTGCTTCTTGTTCGTACGTGACGGATGCGACACTGTCCGTCGACAGAGTGGATGAACTGCTACAAGAAGTGTAGGGCCCCCAGTGTAAGGGTTCACTAACACTCTTTATAAAAGTTTTTCGTTTGGGTAAAAACTGTTCCCAGACTTTCCCCCCCTGTTAGGAGGTAGGCTGGGTATAGTAGGATAGGCACCGTGCCTGGGAAGTTGATTAGGGATTTAGTCATCCCTTGTTCTTATGGTTTTATATTTCTTATCTGTATGCTTTTGTTTTGTGTTACGCTTAAGTACTGTCAGCATTTTATGCAGTGTGACCGGGATCTTGCTGCCTGTGGGGTGCACCGGTACATGCCCTCTAGAGTATCTCCTTAATTGTTTTTCCCCTTCATCCAATGGCTAGTCAAGTAGTAGACTCCTTCACCGTTCTCTCCTGGAATGTCAGGGGTCTTAACTCCAAATTTAAGCGAGCCCTTTTATTCAAATACTTAAAATCTCACTCCCCCCAGATTATTCTCCTTCAGGAGACTCACCTCACGGGCAGCAAGATTTTGACTCTCAAGAAACCGTGGATACAGCGAGCGATACATGCCACCTATTCTACATACGCCAGAGGTGTATCGGTTCTTGTCCATAAGAATTTCCCCTGTGTAATTGAGGAGATCCGTACTGATCCCCAGGGGAAATTTGTGATAGTGGTGTTCACGCTATGGTCTGTCAGGTATATTGTTCTTAATGTATACATCCCTCCCCCGTTTTCCTCCGCATTATTATATGAGGTTCTAGAAAAAATTTCACCTTTCTGCCCGGGGAAGGTTCTGGTAATGGGCGACTTTAATGCCATCTTATCACCTGAGCTAGATAGACCTGCCCCGACTAAGAAACAGTGTATGGACCTCTCTGCCTGGGCTCAGGCGGTGGGGCTGGTGGAGATCTGGAGGTGGAAGCACCCTACCACAAGGGCCTATTCATGTTTTTCGGCATCATATAAGACTGCGTCGCGGATAGACCTAGCCTTCTCCAACCCTGCACTGTTAGCGGATGTTCTGGAGACGTCCTATCTGCCTAGCAGTCTGTCCGATCATAATCCCTTAGTGGTGATGCTTGGCTCCCCGGCTTCCCGGAGCGCTTCGCTCTGGAGGTTGGGCACACAATGGGTCTCTCATCCTGACCTCGCTGGCCAGCTGCCGCCCCTGCTGTCTGAGTTCTGGGAAAATAATAAAGACTCCTCTTCTCCCGATATTGTATGGGATGCCTTTAAAGCTTTCACGAGGGGACAGTATATTTCTTCTATTGCTAGCATCAAAAAACAACAATCGGCTGCAGCGCTGGCGCTGCAGAAGGCTGTTGAAGATCACACTGCTAAGTATAGCAATGACCCCACCCCAGTTCACTTTGACCTACTAATGGTGGCTCGGAGGGAACTGCAGTTGCACCTGGCTGAGGTCACGCGACTCGAGTCGTATAGAGGTAAACAGAGGGCCTTTGAACAGGGTGACCGGAATGGCCGCCTACTAGCCATGATGGCACAACACGACCAACCCCTTACACTTGTATCCACCCTGCAGACCCCGGGGGCGGGACGGTGTCCTCCCCCTCTGATATTCTACAGACGTTTAACTCCTTTTATGGCAAGTTATACTCGTCCGGTCTGTCCTCAGAGTTTCGGCCGGAGGCGCTGAATGGTCTGTTAGACCCGTTGGCGCTTGGCTGGCTCTCGGACCACGAAAGAGAGATTTTGGTCCAACCTTTTGCGGTCTCGGAGGTCGTAAAGGCTATCCGATCCTTCCCCCCCGGCAAGGCGCCGGGGCCGGATGGGCTTCCAATAGACTTTTATAGGGCTCATGTGGAACTTCTGGCACCCCTGCTGGCACAACTGTATACTGTATGCCTGGCAGACGGTAGTCTGCCTGTTTCAATGTATCACGCATACTTGACACTGATATATAAGGCTCCCAAGGACCCCACTTCCTGTGCTTCATATCGTCCTATTGCATTGCTTAATTCTGACTTTAAAATTCTGACTAAGCTTCTGGCCCTTCGGTTATACCCCATGCTACCCTCAGTGATAGACCCAGACCAGACAGGTTTCATGCCCCGTAGGTCCACGGATGTGAATCTCAGAAGACTATTCACCAACATACACGCTCACCACCTCAATAAGGGATCTCGTACTGTGGCCTCTCTGGACGTGGAAAAGGCCTTTGATACGGTCGAGTGGCCCTTCTTGTGGGAAACTTTGCGCAGGATGGGGTTTCCTTTGCAGTTTATCAGGTGGCTCCAGGTGATCTACAAGTGCCCCACTTCCTCGGTGCGCTTGGGGGGTGGACTATCGGCCCCCTTTGGGCTTACCAGGGGAACGAGGCAGGGCTGCCCTCTCTCGCCGGCTTTGTTTGCCCTCGCTATCGAACCGGTGGCGGAGGCACTTCGCACCTCACCGCACATTAGGGGTCTCCGACTCGGGTTGCTGGAGGAGAGGGTGGCCCTGTACGCCGATGACATGCTACTCTTCCTAAATGATGCCGGCCCGTCCTTGCAGGGAGCGCTAAATATTTTGGACACCTTTGCAGAGGTCACCGGTCTTAGGGTAAATTGGTCTAAATCCCTCCTGTTCCCAATTGATCCAGCGGCTAGGTCCACATCCCCTCCTGATAGCCCCCTCCTGTGGGTAGACTCCTTTACATACTTGGGGGTACATGTCTCTGGTTCAGCCTCAGATTATATATCCTTAAATCTAGCCCCGGTACTGTTGGAGTCCCAGGCGAAGCTCAAATCCTGGAGTAATCTGCCCCTGTCATTATGGGGGCGAGTTAATCTCATAAAAATGAAGATTGTTCCCAAACTGACATATCTTTTCCGCCACTCCCCACAATGGGTGCCCAAGTCCTTTTTTTAAAAATTAAACTGCATCTTTTCTTCCTTCTTATGGGGCCCCTCTCCTCCCAGATATAGGTTGACTACTCTAATGAGGCCACGAATGCAGGGTGGCATGGCATTCCCGGACTGTCATAAGTATTACCTCTCCGCGCAGTTGGTGACTGCGGCGTGGTGGCTGCAGCCGGACAGAACGAACTCGTCGACTGTGCTGGAAGCAACGGTGGTCGGTTCGTGGGAAGCTCTTCAATTACTACTTTTTAGGGGCCCTCGTGCCCCGTATCCTCTGACCCCTTCTATGCTTACCACCCTGCGGGCATGGCGGACAGGATTAGCTATTGAGAAATGTAAACAGTCTGAAATCTCCCCCAATGCCCCTATCTGGCTGAACCCTAGTTTATCTCACATCTACAAGATCCCTGACCCTTACGCGTGGACAAAATACGGCATCAAACTTGTGTCTCACATAATATCTCAAAACTCCCTACTCCCCTTCTCGCACCTTTCCTTCCAATACAACTTACCCGACCATTTCCTATTTAGATATCTGCAACTGTCCCACGCATTTACGGCGCAATTTCCACAATCTTCGTGCATTGTGGCCCAGTCGGAACTAGAGAGGACACTTAGATTTAGCTGTGAAGACAAACCCACCTCACATCTTTATTCGTTCTTGATCTTTGTGTCTCTTCCACCTCTGGATAAACTCTGGAATAAATGGCAGACTGATATCCCCACATTAGATAGGGATGACTGGGACGACGTGTGGGACCTCCCCTTCAACTCCTTAGTTTCCATGCGAGACAGATTAGTGCAGTACAAAATAGTTCATAGAGCTTATTTTACCCCACACAGACTGCATAGGATGGACCCGGCCCACTCCTCGGGGTGTTGGAGATGCGGCGCCTCACCAGGCGACTTCTCCCATATCTTCTGGCGGTGTTCAGGGGTCCAACAGTATTGGGAAATGGTGCTGGATCTAACTAACAGAGTTGCTTCAGTCGCTGTGCCTTTGGCAATGGAGGTGTGCCTTTTGGGGCTCATTGAGACCATTGTACCATCCTCTGCCAAACGCACGCTAATTTCCTTGCTGCTCTTTTATGCCCGAAAGAATATTGCTATGCAGTGGAAGAGGCCTACCCCCCCCCACTTTGGCGCAATGGAAACACTTGGTAAACGGCAGCCTTCCTTTATACAAAGTGTGACAGCAGGAAGGTAAAGTCACCTGGTTGCATCCAGGGGGGTAGATATATTTCTCCCAGATTCAGGCTTTATGCCGACTTATACAACTAGGGAGGGAGTTGATGAAGCCCAGCTGAGGCTAGTGGGCTCATGGATGATTCATACCTCTAGGGAGAGGGCTGGGCGTCGTGCAGGCAGGGAGTTGATGAGACCAGCTGAAGCTTGTCAGCTCGTTTAAGGCCTCTATAAAAACTCCCAGATTCATTAGGTGTTTGCTCATGCCTGGAACCAGACCTGTGTGGACTGTCTAGGGAGAGTGAACCCCTGTGCGGTGAGACAAAGCCTGTGTGGCTATTTGTTTGGACATTTACTAAACCAGGGACTTAGGGACTAGGACAGCACCAGGCTGATCCCAGTTGTTAGTTAGGAAACCTGCATGTTTAGTCAGAGGTCAAGCTGACCAGGGTTTATTTTGTTTATGTTTCTTTTTGCTTTGCTGTGTTTTTGTCACTGTAAATAGAGAAATAAACCGCACCTTTTTTTTCTTGAAAACCACAACCTCCGTCTGCTGGGCCTGTTTTTGTGTGGGGAGCCCATCCAGGGGGTCACACACACCCGCTGCCGAGCTAACCCCCTCACAAAAGATACCTATGCCAATCGGGGCTGCCCACTGAAATATGACAAGGTCTGGCGCAATTGGTTAGATGAGCCCGAAACAGCCTAGGGAGTTGGGGGTGAACCAGATCATCATGTCAAGGTTTTGCCTTGCTCTTCTACCTCCCTCTTCCTCCGATGACCTCTGATATGTGTTCATTGACTAGTGGGTCTTACCATATTGGGTGCCCTACTTGATCTATTTGGGCAGTGCTGCTGTACCCTTCCATGGCTGTGCATTGTATCGTTGGGTTCACATTGCAATTGTATTCTCATCTGTACATTTTCTTTTTTATGACTGTAGGTGCTTAAGCTGTATGTTTTGTACGTGTTAGAAAATTCAATAAAAACAATTTATATAAAAAAAAAAATATATATATAATGTTTGGGGGTTCAACATAATTTTCTTGCAAAAAAAAATAATGTTTTCATGTAAACAAAAAGTGTGAAAAAGGGCTTTGCCTTCAAGTGGTTAGAAGAGTGGATGTAAGCTTCCTAATGTTGTGTATAAAATGCCAGAACAGTTCAAAACCCCCCCAAATGACCCCATTTTGGAAAGTAGACACCCCAAGCTATATACTGAGAGGCATGTCGAGTCCATGGAATATTTTATATGTTGACACAAGTTGCGGAAAATAGACAATTTTTTTTTCTTTTTATTTTTTTGCACAAAGTTGTCACTAAATGATATATTGCTCAAACATGTCATGGGCATATGTGGAATTACACCCCAAAATACATTCTGTTGCTTCTCCTGAGTACGGGAATACCACATGTGTGAGACTTTTTGGGAGCCTAGCCGCGTACGGGACCCCAAAAACCAATCACCGCCTTCAGGCTTTCTAATGCCGCGTACACACGACCGCTTTTCTCGACGAGAAAAACTGCATTTTTTTTTTCGCCGAGAAAAACGATCGTCTGTGGGCTTTATGTCGTTTTTCTCATTGAGAAAAACGGCATAAAAAACGACGAGAAAAATTAGAACATGTTCTAAATTTTCTCATCGTTTTTTCCACCATTTTTTTCCGCGGCAGTTTTCCCATAGGGAGACACTGCCGCGGAGCCCACAGACGGTCGTTTTTCTCGTCAAGAGAAAAAATGACGGGAAAAACGACCATGTGTAGGGAACCAAGCGGTTCCCTCGTTTTTCCTGTCATTCACCGCGGTTTTTTAACCGCCGTGAATAATGATCGTGTGTACGCGGCATAAAGGTGTAAATTTTTGATTTCACTTCTCACTGCCTATCACAGTTTCGGAGGCCATGGAATGCCCAGATGGCACAAAACCCCCCCAAATGACCCCATTTTGGAAAGTAGACACCCCAAGCTATTTGCTGAGAGGTATGGTGAGTATTTTGCAGATCTCGCTTTTTGTCACAAAGTTTTGAAAATGAAAAAAAAAAAAAAAAATTTTTTTCTTCATTTTCAAAAACAAATGAGAGCTGTAAAATACTCACCATGCATCTCAGCAAATAGCTTGGGGTGTCTACTTTCCAAAATGGGGTCATTTGGGGGGGTTTTGTGCTATTTTGGCATTTTATGGCCTTCGAAACTGTGATAGGTAGTGAGGAGTGAAATCAAAAATTTGTGCCTAGAAATCCTGAAGGCGGTGCTTGGTTTTCGGGGTCCCGTACGCGGCTAGGCTCCCAAAAAGTCCCACACATGTGGTATCCCCGTACTCAGGAGAAGCAGCAAAATGTATTTTGGGGTGTAATTCCATATATAACCATGGCATGTGTGAGCAATATATCATTTAGTGACAACTTTTTGTAATTTTTTTTTTTGTCATTATTCAATCACTTGGGACAAAAAAAAAAAAATATTCAATGGGCTCAACAGGCCTCTCAGCAATTTCCTTGGGGTGTCTACTTTCTAAAATTGGGTCATTTGGGGGGGGGTTTGTGCTATTTTGGCATTTTATGGCCTTCGAAACTGTGATAGGTAGTGAGGAGTGAAATCAAAAATTTGCGCCCTTAGAAATCCTGAAGGCGGTGCTTGGTTTTCGGGGGCCCGTACGCGGCTAGGCTCCCAAAAAGTCCCACACATGTGGTATCCCCGTACTCAGGAGCAGCAGCAAAATGTATTTTGGGGTGCAATTCCACATATAACCATGGCATGTGTGAGCAATATATCATTTAGTGACAACTTTTTGTAATTTTTTTTTTTTTTTTTTTTAGTTATTATTCAGTCACTTGCGACAAAAAAAAAAAAAATATTCAATGGGCTCAACATGCCTCTCAGCAATTTCCTTGGGGTGTCTACTTTCCAAAATTGGGTAATTTGGGGGGTTTTGTACTGCCCTGCCATTTTAGCGCCTCAAGAAATGAGATAGGCAGTAGGCTTGTGCAATCCGTTTCGTAACGAATCGAAATTCGTCCGAATTTAGCAACCTTCGGACATTCGGAAGCATTCGAATTTCCGAACAGAGCAATTACGAATAAAACCGAATCCGAAATAAATTATACCGCAAAATAGCGAATGCCCGAAGGTCTTCGGCATAATTCGTTATGAAAAAAGTTACGAATGTACGAATCCATTCGAAGCACAATAACACTCACTCTGCTCTCTGCTTCTCCCTCACCATGCTGAACTCCCTCTCAAAATGGTGTACAGGGGGCGGAGGCTATAGCCGCATGAAAAAACGAAAGTAAAATACGAGATTTCGAATCCATTCGAAGCACAATAACACTCACTCTGCTCTGCTCTCTGCTTCTCCCTCACCGTGCTGAACCCTCTCAAAATGGTGTACAGGGGCGGAGCCTATAGCCGCATGTAAAAAACAAAAGTAAAATACGAGATTTCGAATTGTTACAAATAACCGCTATGTATTTAGAAAAGTACAAATCCATTCGAAGCACATTAGGCATAATAGGTAGCGTCGTTGTGAGAGAGACACGGAAAATTACGAATCAACGAACCCAAAAAAAGTTACGAAAGTAGGAGTTGTGTCCAGAATCAACGAAAAACAACGTACTCTACCGAAAGTACGAATTATAAAGCAACAAAAAATTCAACGAAAAATGTCGCTTGCAAAAATACGAATGAGTCCGAACACGAAAAATCCCGTCTAGCAAAATTACGAATGATTATGAATCAACAGGACCGGAAAGAAACGAACCGAAACGGAACGAATTTTTCCGTTGTGCACAAGTCTAATAGGCAGTCATAAATTAAAAGCTGTGTAAATTCCAGAAAATGTACCCTAGTTTGTAGACGCTATAACTTTTGCGCAAACCAATAAATATACGCTTATTGACATTTTTTTTACTAAAGACATGTGGCTGAATAAATTTTGGCCTAAATGTATGACTAAAATTGAGTTTATTCGATTTTTCTTATAACAAAAAGTAGAAAATATCATTTTTTTTCAAAATTTTCGGTCTTTTTCCATTTATATCGCAAAAAATAAAAATCACAGAGGCAATCAAATACCATTAAAAGAAAGCTCTATTTGTGGGAAGAAAAGGACGCAAATTTCGTTTGGGTACAACATTGCATGTCCGCACAATTTCCAGTTAAAGCAGCGCAGTGCAAAATTCTGAAAACAGCTCTGGTCCTTTAGCTACAAAATGGTCCGGGGCTTAAGTGGTTAAAGTAGAGCCAAATAAGAGCTTACCTTCTAAGGGGATTCCACACAATTTATTTTTAGATGTGATGTCACCCTCCCAGGATTTAAGCCATATTGCACGCCTAGCTGAATTAACCAGGGCAGAGGTTCTGGCAATAGATTTCACTGAATCCACTGCAGCTTCCGCCAAAAATGCTACTGACTTTGCTATTAGTGGAAGAGATTCTCTAATTTCCTCCACCGGAGTGTTAGAGGACAGAAAACGATCCAAATGTTTGACCCAGACATCCAAATTCCTTGTTACACATTTGGAGGCTAATGCAGAACCCAGGGCAAACGCTGAAGAGTCCCAAGCCTTACGTAACAAGGACTCAGTTTTTCTGTCCATCTGATCTTTGAGGACGCCTGAATTCTCAAAGGAGAGATCTGAGTTTTTGGAAATCTAACATCTAACAGCATCTAACTTAGGGCCCTTAAAGAACACTTCCTCTTCACTAGATTTGAAGGGAAAGCGTCTTTTGTGCCCACTAGAAAGAAAAAGTTTATTTTCAGGATCCTTCCATTCACCAGGTATAATGTCTTGAAATGACTGATGAACAGGAAAGGTTCTCTATTTACGGCCTTGCAAGACCCTGTGCATTTTGTCTTGAACAGAAGAGGCCTGAGCAGGTTCCTCAATCTGTTCTGACGTGTAAATTGCCTTCAAAAGTCCATCGACCTCCTCAACCGGAAAAAGGTAATGTGCAGAGCTACCAACCTCATCAGACTCTGAGGAGGAGGCTCCTTTAGAAACCGAGGTTGAATTCTCGCCATCTTCTAGGTCAAAGACTGGCCATGAATACAAGGTTTCTAATTCAAGGGGAGGGAGGACCCTAGTGGTAACTGAAGACTCTCTCTCAATAAAAACAGCCTGAAAAGTGGATGGTTCTACCGTAGAAAACCTAGATGTAAAAGCCTGAAATAAAGATGCCATTTCCTTCATACTAGACATTAGGGATGAGCTTCGTGTTCGAGTCGAACATACGTTCGACTCGAACATCGGCTGTTCGATCGTTCGACGAAGATCGAACGATTTGGGCCGTTCGCGCCAAATTCGAGTGACGCGAACGGCCCACAATGCACTACGCCATCGCAGTGTCATCCAGGCGCTGTGATTGGCCAAGCATGCACTGTGACCCCGCATGCTTGGCCAATCACAGCGCCGGCAGCGAGGAGAGCAATGATTGGCCACAGGCAGGATGCCTGTGGCCAATTATTGCTGAGGGGGTTTAGTACACGCCCCACACTATAAAAGGCCGCCAGCACGGCGGCCTAGTGTAGTGTGTTCCGGAGCAGGGATAGAGCAGCATAGGCAGGGACAGTGACTTTTATTTCTTTCTTGCTTAACCTGGATTCCTTTAGTTTAGGGAAAGAGAAGGATAGGTAGGGAGAGTGTCAGTGTGTTTTGTGCTTGTGCTATATTGTGCTTAAAAAAAACATTTTTTCTAGGGACAGAAAACTGTAGGTAGGGAGAGTGTGTCAGTTTCTTTCACTGTCAAAGTCCTTGTTTCCAGGGACCTGGAAGGACAGTGAGTGAATTCTCCTTGTGCTATATTGTGCTTAAAAAAAACATTTTTTCTAGGGACAGAAAACTGTAGGTAGGGAGAGTGTGTCAGTTTCTTTCACTGTCAAAGTCCTTGTTTCCAGGGACCTGGAAGGACAGTGAGGTAATTCTCCTTGTGCTAAATTGTGCTTAAAAAAAACATTTTTTCTAGGGACAGAAAACTGTAGGTAGGGAGAGTGTGTCAGTTTCTTTCACTGTCAAAGTCCTTGTTTCCAGGGACCTGGAAGGACAGTGAGGTAATTCTCCTTGTGCTAAATTGTGCTTAAAAAAAACATTTTTTCTAGGGACAGAAAACTGTAGGTAGGGAGAGTGTGTCAGTTTCTTTCACTGTCAAAGTCCTTGTTTCCAGGGACCTGGAAGGACAGTGAGGTAATTCTCCTTGTGCTAAATTGTGCTTAAAAAAAAACATTTTTTCTAGGGACAGAAAACTGTAGGTAGGGAGAGTGTGTCAGTTTCTTTCACTGTCAAAGTCCTTGTTTCCAGGGACCTGGAAGGACAGTGAGGTAATTCTCCTTGTGCTAAATTGTGCTTAAAAAAAACATTTTTTCTAGGGACAGAAAACTGTAGGTAGGGAGAGTGTGTCAGTTTCTTTCACTGTCAAAGTCCTTGTTTCCAGGGACCTGGAAGGACAGTGAGTGAATTCTCCTTGTGCTATATTGTGCTTAAAAAAAACATTTTTTCTAGGGACAGAAAACTGTAGGTAGGGAGAGTGTGTCAGTTTCTTTCACTGTCAAAGTCCTTGTTTCCAGGGACCTGGAAGGACAGTGAGGTAATTCTCCTTGTGCTAAATTGTGCTTAAAAAAAACATTTTTTCTAGGGACAGAAAACTGTAGGTAGGGAGAGTGTGTCAGTTTCTTTCACTGTCAAAGTCCTTGTTTCCAGGGACCTGGAAGGACAGTGAGGTAATTCTCCTTGTGCTAAATTGTGCTTAAAAAAAACATTTTTTCTAGGGACAGAAAACTGTAGGTAGGGAGAGTGTGTCAGTTTCTTTCACTGTCAAAGTCCTTGTTTCCAGGGACCTGGAAGGACAGTGAGGTAATTCTCCTTGTGCTAAATTGTGCTTAAAAAAAACATTTTTTCTAGGGACAGAAAACTGTAGGTAGGGAGAGTGTGTCAGTTTCTTTCACTGTCAAAGTCCTTGTTTCCAGGGACCTGGAAGGACAGTGAGTGAATTCTCCTTGTGCTAAATTGTGCTTTAAAAAAAAAAATTTTCTAGGGACAGAAAACTGTAGGTAGGGAGAGTGTGTCAGTTTCTTTCACTGTCAAAGTCCTTGTTTCAAGGGACAGAGAAGGACACCTGAAGGTAGCCCTTATTGCTTTTTTCCCATCTCCCTGCAGGCCATCTATTAGAATGTCTGGAAGGCAAACAAGGAGAGGCAGACAGTCAGGAGGCAATAAAAGAGGGCAAGCAGGCTCTGTGTCTGGGGGCAACAGTGCTGGTCGTGGACGCGGTGCATTGTCATCAGCACATGGCCATGGGACACGCTTGTCCTTCTTTTCGGCAGCTGGACATGTTGAGCCACATCATGCCGAAGACTTGGTAGAGTGGATGACCAAGCCCTCCTCCTCCTCCTCATCCTCTCTCACCCAGGCTCAGGGTACTGGAAAAGCAGCTGCCAAAGCGTCCTCTTCCCTGGTATCAATGTCAGACTCATCATCAGTCACTCCTTCCCTAGACCCACCATGTCCTCCTCCTGAGGAGTCCCCCGAACTGTTTCAGCACAGTGTTGGGTACATGCTCCAGGAGGATGCCCAGCGTTTCGAAGGGTCTGATGATGAAACCCAGCTAGAGGAAGGCAGTAGCGTGAGAGCAGACAGAGGGGATGCTCAAGAAGGACACCAATCTGGCAGTCATGTTCCAGCAGCTGCAGCATACTGCCAGATTGCCTCCAGTGATGAGGAGGGAGGTGATGATGAGGTCACTGACTCCACGTGGGTGCCTAATAGGAGAGAGGAGGAGGAGGAGGATGAGGAGGAGGCACATCTCCAACGAGGCAGGATGCCCTTTGGTGGCCAGCGTAAGGGCAGTACACCGACGGAATCACACCGCAGAGCTCCGCCTGTGCAGGGCGCTGCCTCTGCCCGTCATTCAAAAAGTTCTTTGGTGTGGGCCTTTTTTGAGGCTAGTGCATCAGATCGCACAGCTGCTGTTTGCAACATATGTCTCAAGCGTATATCGCGTGGCCAAAACATCAGCCGCTTGGGTACCACATGCCTGACCAGACATATGTTGACCTGCCATGCAGCTCGTTGGCAAGCCTACCTCAAAGACCCACACCAAAGAACAAAGCGGACCTCTCCTTGCACCGCATCAGCTGGGATCTCCAACCCCACTATAACTTCAGTCCTCTCTGAAACATGCACTGAGAGGAATGAAGGTGTAGAATTAGGTGTGTCACAGCCAAGTACTTGCGGCCACTCTGCTAGCAGTACACCGACGTCCGATTCTAGCAGGCAAATTTCCCTGCCCCAGCTGCTGGACCGTCGAAAGAAGTTCACTCCCAGCCATCCACATGCCCAGCGGTTGAATGCTAGCTTGGCTAAATTGCTAGCGCTTCAACTGCTGCCTTTTCAGTTGGTAGACTCGGCCCCCTTCCGTGAGTTTGTGCAATGTGCGGTTCCTCAGTGGCAGGTTCCCAAACGCCACTTTTTCTCACGGAAGGCTATTCCGGCTCTCTACCGGCATGTGGAAGGCAATGTCTTGGCCTCGCTGGACAGGGCGGTCAGCGGTATGGTGCATATTACCGCTGACTCATGGTCCAGCAGGCATGGACAGGGACGTTACCTTTCTTTCACGGCCCATTGGGTCACTCTTTTGGCAGCTGGGAAGGATGCAGGACAAGGTGCAGTAGTGTTGGAGGTTGTCCCACCGCCACGCCTCCAAAATGCTACTACTGGTTGTGACACACCTCTCTCCTCCACCCCCTCCTCTTCTTCTTCCTCCATGGCCTCTTCCTGTGGTTTGTCCTATGAACCAGCGGTGCTCCGTAGCCGTTCACGGGGCTACGCAAGTACGCAGGCAAAAAGATGCCATGCCGTGCTTGCGCTGGTGTGTTTGGGGGACAGAAGCCACACTGGGGCAGAGGTCCTGTCTGCTCTGCAGGGCCAGGCCGAGAGGTGGTTGACGCCACGCCAGCTTAAGCCAGGAATGGTGGTTTGCGACAATGGCACCAACCTCCTCTCCGCCCTCCGACAGGGACAACTGACCCATGTGCCCTGTGTGGCTCACGTCCTTAACCTGGTGGTGCAGCGGTTCTTGGGCAGGTACCCGGGCTTACAGGATGTCCTGAGGCAGGCCAGGAAAGTCTGTGTGCATTTCCGCAGATCTTATAATGCCAGTGCTCGCCTGGCTGAGCTGCAAAAGGAGTTGAACCTGCCCAAGAACCGCCTTATATGTGACATGCCCACCAGGTGGAACTCAACGTTGGCCATGCTGCAGCGGCTGCACACGCAGCAGAGGGCCATCAATGAGTACCTGTGCGACTACGGCACCAGGACAGGGTCAGGGGAGCTTGGTTTTTTTTCTCCACGCCAGTGGGGCATGATCAGGGATGCATGCACTGTCCTGGCACCATTTGAGGAGGCCACGAGGATGGTGAGCAGTGACAGTGCATGCATCAGTGACACTGTACCTCTTGTCCACCTGTTGGAGCACACGCTGCGTGGAATAATGGACAGGGCACTTGAGGCAGAACAGAGGCAGGAAGAGGAGGACTTCCTTGCCTCTCAAGGCCCCCTTTACCCAGACAGTGTTCCTTCTGTCCCACCCATCGCACAGGAAGAGGAGGAGGAGGAGGAGGAGGAGGAGGAGGAGGAGGATTGTGTCAGCATGGAGGTGGAGGCTGGCACTCAGCATCATCAGCAGCAGTCTTTTAGGGATGATTTACAGTCCCAAGAAACCAGTGGACTTGTACGTGGCTGGGAGGAGGTGGCTGCGGATCATGTCGTCCTTAGTGACCCAGAGGACTCCGGAGCGAATGCCTCAGCAAACCTACGCTGCATGGCCTCCCTGATCCTGCAAAGTCTGCGGAAGGATCCTCGTATTCTTCGGATCAAGGAGAGGGACCATTACTGGCTGGCCACTCTCCTTGATCCACGGTACAAGGGTAAGGTTGCGGACCTTATGTTACCGTCGCAGAGGGAGCAGAGGATGAGACAACTCCGGGAGGCCTTGCAGAAAGGTCTGTGCAACGCGTTCCCAGAGACTGGGAGGTTACAAACTCCTGGTCCTGGACAACGAGTTGCTGAGGCTTCGGCCAGTCAAAGAAGGAGCGGTGGGGAAGGTGGCCGTCTGACCGATGCGTTCAGACAATTCTTTAGTCCGCAGCCCCAAAGTATGATCGGTTCCAGCAACCATCGCCAGCGTCTGATAAACATGGTGCAGGAATATCTAGGGGCAAGGTCAGACTTGGACACCTTCCCCACCGAAAATCCTCTGGCTTACTGGGTCTTGAGGATGGATCACTGGCCAGAGCTTGCACAGTATGCAATTGAGCTACTGGCCTGTCCTGCATCCAGCGTTCTTTCGGAACGCACATTCAGTGCTGCTGGAGGATTTGTCACGGATCACAGGGTGCGCCTGTCCACCGACTCGGTTGATCGACTGACTTTCATCAAGATGAACCAGTCTTGGATCACCACCAGCTACCACACACCTGATGCTGATATAACAGACTAATTGATTTTAACATGTCACATCCCTTCAAGACTGATGCTGATGCTGAGTGCCTGTGCTGTTATGTTGACTGGCTATCCTCCTCCTCCGAGTCCTCAATGATACGATTGATGATGATAGCTTGGAAGATCATTTTTGTTTATGGGTGCCGCCACCAGTGGCTAAGGCCCAATTTTTCAGCCCCTGTTTTACAGGGGCGTGTAATTACAATTTTTTTAGCAATAATTTGCCATAGGGCTCATTGCTGTGCTCCAAGTACAGTATCTGTGAGGGGTTGGAGTGTTGTGGCACCAGTGCCTAAGGCCCAATTTTTCAGCCCCTGTTTAACAGGGGCGTGTCATTACAATTTTTGAAGCAATACTTTGCAACAGGGCTCATTGCTGTGCTCCAAGTACAGCATCTGTGAGGGGTTGTAGTGTTGTGCCACCAGTGCCTAAGGCCCAATTTTTCAGCCCCTGTTCAACAGGGGCATGCAATTACAATTCTTGATCTAATAATTCACAGCAGGGTCCATTGCTGCACCCACCAAGAGTAACTCTGAGGGCTTACAGTCTTGTGGCAACGCCACCACCACCACCACCACGAAAGGCCCAATTTTTCAGCCCCTGTTCAAAAGGGGCATGTAATTACAATTCTTGATCTAATAATTCACAGCAGGGCCCATTGCTGCACCCACCAAGAGTAACTGTCAGGGCTTACAGTGTTGTGGCACCAGCACCACCATCAAAGCCCCAATTTTTACTACCACTGTTCAACAATTATATGTAATTAAAATTCCTGATATAATAGTTGACAGCAGGGCGTTCCAGCACCAACCAAGAGTAACTGAGTGCTTACAGTGTTGTGCCAACACCAACAACTAAGGGGCCTATTTCTGCAGAGTATATACGGCAGGTCCCTACTTTCAAACATCCAACTTACAAACGACTCCTACTTGCAAACGAAAGAAGACAACAGGAAGTGAGAGGAAATCTACCCCTAGAAAGGAAAATTCTCTCCTGTAAGAATAAATATGGGAGAAAGGGGTCTCATCTGTACTGATGCTTTATCAGCAATCCTTGTTTCAAGAAAAACACCACATTTCAAAAACAGTTGTCATTGGGACGGAAAGTGAGGTGAAATGTTCTGAACAGGGGCACAGACAGCAAAACAAATGTTACAGGGGTGATAATTCTTACCTATGTTTCCCAAAAAGTTTAAAAATAGATTTTTGGGCTGGAGCTACACTTCAACAATGTACCTGTTCAAAATTACAAACAGATTCTACATAAGAACAAACCTACAGTCCCTGTCTTGTATGCACCGCCTGTATACGGCTGTTCAGAGTATATAGGGCCTTTTTTATTTTATGTGCGGGGTTCCCCTTAATATCCATACAAGACCCAAAGGGGCTGGTAATGGGCTGGGGTAGGGGGGGGGTCATGGGGTAGCTATGCCATTTTTCTTAAAGAATTTCATCCATATTACCGGGACCAGACATTACATTAAAGCCGCAAGCAGTTTTAAATGGCTTTTTTTTCCTTTAGAAGTGTCATTTTGTGCAGGGACAGTTCTAAACACGGGAAACACGTGGCACTTCACAGGCATACTTTAGACACCCCCCAGGTACGATATTTAAAGGAATATTTGACTTTTTTTTTTTCACTTTATGCATCATTAAAATGACTGCTCCCGAAAAACGACCGTTTTTAAAACTTCTTTTTGCATTGATACATGTCCCCTGGTGCACAACCCGGGTTCCCAAACCCTATTTATGACAATAACATGCATAATAGTTGTTATAATTAGCACTTTAGAATTCGAACGTTCGCATCCATTGTATTTAATAGGGTTCTAATGTTCGTTCGAACTTTCGGTCCGTTCGCGGGTTCTGGTGCGAACCGAACCCGGGGGTGTTCGGCTCATCACTACTAGACATTAGACCCTTTAAACATGCTACAGATTCTGATCCTGCTGCCCATGAAATACAGCTATCACATAGAAGGTTTATATCACTGTCAGACAATCTAGATCTGCAATTGCCACACTTCTTCTTTATGGGCTTGTCAGTCTGAAAAAAATAAATAAAATTTCCAGTCTAAAAAACCTTGCATAAAAAAACACCAGTCACTCTCATTGAAGAGAGGAGAGGCAGGATTAGAGGCAGAAGAAGCCAATGAACCAGCTTGGCAGGGTGCTTCCTCATCTTCAGGGGTGTTGGCAGCGTCCATGTTGGGACAAGTAACCTCCTCACAGGCACCTGTGGAACTTGTTCCACTGCTGAGACTAAATGATAACCTACTGTATAGTGAGACCACAGTCCCACCAGTCAGGGTCTAGCAGCGGTCGCCCTGCACAGTTTCAAGACTTGGAGAAAATGAATCCTCGCGGCCGGAAATGCGTCACGTCACTTCCGGCTTTGATGCCATCTTGCCGCATCACCGTAAGTGCGTCATCAGGCGCCATCTTGGTACACCTAGAGTTGAAAGGAAACACATGAACCAGAAGTGAAAGCGCCGCCATCTTAGGACTCCCGGGACATGCTGCTCTGAGAATACCATGCGTGACACATCTCTAGGGCTTCTAAGACCGGCAGGCTGCGGAAGTCACCAATTTCAACAAACGGCAAGTACCACCAAGGGGGGGAAAAGACCTTCTAGCATAAGGATTTCAGACTCCAGGCACACCCGGGCTGAATCTATAAGTGGGTCCAGCAACCACAGCCACCAGAACAGGAGAAAGAAACAAACTTTGTGGTGTATTCCTGGAGGGTTCTGGAAACACAAAACAAACTGAGGTGCAAGGGAAGGGAGGAGCCTTTTAAACTCTTTCTGATTTGTGTTTCCTGTAGAAGGCGGAGCCTATCATCTCTCAAAGTAAGTTGTCCTGGAAGATGAACGGGGAAATGTGATTTGTATCTTGGTGCAGACTTCTGGGAAAATAAGTGAGCCAATCATACAGGCAGGAATCTCCAGAGGCATTCCATACACCAACTGTGTGCGAAATGCCTCCAGGTTGCTATATGGCATTGAATTTCACAGAAAATTACAGTTTTGCACATTGAAATGGAAATATATTTTTAAGAACAATAAATGTAATCATGGCTTGTATCGCAATTGTATATGCAATTTTTTTATATCATTTACACTATTTTTTGCCCACAAAAGTGGAGTTACCCTTAAAAAAAAGCCCCAAAGCCTTGCAGCAAAACTAAATAAAATTAAAACATTATAACTCCTAAATAAATCAAAACACCAACCCCTGAAACAAAAGCCAGTTTTCAGGTAAGCCTTTGCTATGGGTGAGATGGCAGCTAAAAGTACCCACTGACCTCAAATCAACCACAAAAATAAAAGACAAAAAGCGCCATTAATAAGAATAACAAAAAAGCAGCAATGGTGTTGATTGACCAAAGAGCAATCATAATCAATAAAAAATCATAATTAAAGTACAGTTTCCTAACTTCCTTTAAAACAGCTTTCTAATCACTGACTCTATAGCTGGTCGTACACTGATTTAAGGGGCTGAATTAAAAAAAAAACACATTCCTGCTCTGTGCCCCCCTTTTATATTGAAGCAACTGGCTTAAGCAGAAGTCCCTCTTTTGGCCATTCTAAGCTTGTTGAACATAGTTCGAAGGCCATGCAGTCTATTATGCAATAAAATAAATTTCCTGACTGAATCTATGCATAAATACACCTGGGCTGCAAATCTAAACCCCAGCATGATTCGTCTCGAACCCATGGTAGTGACAAAGCCGAGCCTCATCCCTAATCAGTATGCTATATGCCTGGATTAATTGCAACTGCTCCAAACTGTGATATAACAGGATAGGTAAACCATCATCATTATCCCCATGTCACCACTAACTAATACCCATAGTGGTTGCTACTACCAGCACATCAGCCAGCCTCAACATATAACAAACTATGAATTGTGCTCAAAAAAATTCTCACTGAAAGAATGCTCAAGTAACAGAAAAAATGTAAATCAGTAAGATAAGTCTGGTAAGCGACAGTGATTTTTTACCTTCTTTGATGAACAGAAAATTTACCTTCTCTTACCTGCAGACAAGCTGTTGTTCTAATTATATGTGTGGATCCTGGGAACTGTGAAGTTGCTTCCATCAACTGCTTTCTATATGATCCTCCCTTTCTATTAATTTTTGTATTAATTCTTGGGACTTTAATTATTAATTTTTATATAAATTTTTGTGGACTTTAATCACATCACTTTTCATCAGATTTTTATACATAACACTTTTTGTTCTGTCATTTATGTGGTAGCGCACTAATTTTTGTTTTAACAAATCAGTAAGATATGCCCACTGGGATATACACTTTTAATTATTTAATTAGATAATGAATTAGGAAAGTTGAAAATGCAAAAGAAGCCTTAACCAGCATTCCCGCAACCCCCCCCCCCCCCCCCTCTTTCCAATAAATAATTTTTCAGCCTGTTGATCTCCCGAATTATAGGATGAATACCTGCTGGTAGACTGTTTTTCTGCCCTCTAGGGTGGGTGTGGGGGGGGGGGGGTGAGGGATAAGTGAGGGCAGGGTAGTTGAAGTTGGAGTGAAATAGGGATTGTGGGATAGGAGAGTTGGGATGGTAATAGGCTGTGATAGCTGTGGAAAGAGGACGGAGATGGGAGGGTCATTGGGAGATTCTCTTAAAATGCTGGACTCACAGAAGACCATCCCTACAGTATATGCCAGCAGTGCAAATCACGGGGCTTGCAAATGAATGTTAACCCTCAATCCTGCAAAGAAAAATAAACAGTCCAATGCTGACAGTCTCTGAAGCAGATAAGATTAGCTGAGTAAGAAGAATACACCTTGGAGAGCTTGCTGCCCTCCAGGGTAGTGCTGCCATGTGCTTGCTGCTCCTGAGGCCTCAGGTGGGCGACCTGAGGGCCTGGATGCCCAAGCTACAGAGGTGCTGACTAAGGGCTGTCTTCTGAAGATCTAGTCTGGTACCACAGGGGAAAGGTGTTGCATGGATGTTGGAAAGGGGCAACCAACTTTCCTTGGACATTTGTGAGTACAGACTGCTGTGACAGATCTTAGAGACTTTTGGGCTACCGCCAACGCTCTGAAGCTAGAGAGACAGTGTGTTTGCCTAAAGGGGACATTGGCTGGTGTCCTGAAAAGCTCAGTCTATCTAGTTCTTTGTGAAAGGACCCCGCTCTTGTTGCTCTAGAGAAGAAGCTTTTAACCTTTTAACTGCTTCTACTGCAAAGCTAAGTCCACAAATTGATTGTGCAAGGACTTCTTGCAAGGAAGGAAGTTTACTGTCCAAAACCTTTTTTTGAACTATCCCACTCAATTCCCTTAACCCTATCCTAGTTATTCCAAAAAAAAAAATGTGAATGTAAATAGTTATTGCGCTAACCCTGAAACAAACAAAAAGGAAGGAAGCAGCTACACAAGAATGTGACAAAAATTCAGAAAATAGTGGGAGTGAGTGTGTAGCGCTAAAATGTAAACAGTGAAATATATATAAGTCACTAAACAGTGTACACCTAACTGGGTGAAAAGTGGAAAAAATTAAAATAACAATAAGTCCACAAGTGAAACAAGTAAGGTGGAAATGTCCATCATAAATGGGTGAAGAATATCACGGTGAAGATGTCATAAGGCCGTATGAACATCCCATGGAAATTTCCATCAAACAAATGGTATGACTGTCAGGGCTGCGTTCAGCCCTTCCTTCTCTGTGCTGGTAGCTCAGCTGTCAGCTAATTGCCAGCTTTCATCTCTCCAGTGATCCACCTGTTGATGATCCGCTCGTCAGCTGCCTACTTAAGGACTTCCAGTTCATTTGCTCTTCGCCTTCGCCTGTGTTAACATCACTACAGACTTTCTCCTGCGTTCCAGTTGAAGACCTGCTTGACTACGTTCCCTCTGGCCACAGATCCTGCTTGCTGGACTCTACCTTTATCCCTGGCTCTTGGACATTGGCTTGGCTGACTACCCGCTCCGGTTACTGAACCCTGGCTTGTTTTACTATGCTTACTCTATTTACCTTTTTATTTTTATTATTAAACAAGTGGGATTTAACTGTACTTCTGTCTCAGTCTGATTGATGGTTCCTGACAGTAGGCGAAGGCCATGACTTCAGCAGCCAATCCACTTGTTGATAATATTTTTTCCAGATTGGATGACCTGGATCACCGCATTGATCAGGTTGCCACAGCAATAAGGATGCTCCTAAGTCGCACGGCTCATCTAGAGTCTCCCACTGTGGCCGCTCTGGTAGTCCCTGTGCAGGCAGACCCTGCTGCTGCTCCAGCCTCTGTGCAGGCACCCACCTCGAGTATTTCCTCTTTAAGAGGTATGTCTGGTTCCGCTCCACTTCCCCAGCGATTTGGGGGTGATCCTGTCCAATGCAGAGGTTTTCTCAACCAGGTTGAGATATATTTTGAGATACTGCCCCAGATGTTTCCCACGGACAGAAGCAAAGTAGGTTTCGTGATATCCTTAATTTCTGAGAGAGCCTTGGCCTGGGCAAACCCTCTATGGGAGACGCAAAAACCCGTGGTCCTGAGTTATCCAGAATTTGTGGCTTCCTTCAAAAGGGTATTTGACGTTCCCGCACGCTCCGCTTCTGCTGCCAAGTGCCTCATGTCCATCAAACAGAGTACGAGAACTGTTGCCGATTACGCCATTGAATTCCGTACTCTGGCAGCAGAGGTTGCGTGGAACAATGAGGCCCCCGTGGCTGCGTTTTCTCATGGTCTCTCGGATAACATCAAAGATGAGATAGCAGCCTGAGATATACCCACCGAGCTGGAGAGGTTGATCACATTTGCCATCCTCATTGACTCCAGACTCAGAGAGAGACTCTCTTAAGGAGCGCTTGCGGAAGCCTCCTGTACATTTGTCTCTGAGCTTTGCAGTCCCACCCTTGCCTCCCTCACCTCCCATGCCTCCTGGTACCGAGTCGGTCTGTGAAGATGAACCCATGCACTTGGGCTTCACGCGTCTCTCTGCGGATGAGAGAGCCCTTAGGAGGAGGGAGAAATTGTGCCTTTATTGTGGCCAGGCCGGTCACTTTTTGAAGTCTTGTCCTACCCGTCCTGGGAACGCCCGATCCTTGAGGTTCTGTCATGGACAGACCCTAGGTGGCGTTGTTTCATCTTCAGTTGCCCAGAAGGATAAGCCCCTGGTTTTGGTTACCCTGTCGTGGGCCGAGTCGTCCGTCGAGTTAAGGCTGTAATCGACTCCGGGGCTGCAGGCCTGTTCATTGATGCTGCCTTTGTGTCTAAGCACTCGATTCCGCTGCAGCTGCGTGAAACTCCACTTGCCATTGAGGCTCTTGACGGGAGACCTCCACAGCCTGCCCATGTGACTCATGAGACGGTTCTGTTGTCCATGGCCGTAGGGGCTCTTCACCATGAGATAATCCAATTCCAATTATTTCCTCACCTAAGTTTCCACTGGTTATTGGTTATCCTTGGTTACAGAGGCACAACCCGTCCTTTGATTGGCTCCGTGCTGAGGTTCTGTCCTGGTCGCCACAGTGCAGTGAGAGATGCTTCCAGAAGGTAGCCAGGGCTCTGTGCATCTTTTCACTCTCCTCCATGCCGGAGGAATATTGTGATTTTTGCGATATCTTTGACAAGGGTCAAGCCGGTACGTTGCCTCCACACCGATCGTATGATTGCGCAATTGACCTTCAACCTGGTGCCATACCCCCTCATGGCCGGGTTTACCCTTTGTCGGTCTTGGAGGATAAAGCCATGGAGGAGTATGTTGCAGACGCACTTTCACAAGGTTTCATCCGCAAATCCTCATCTCCTGCCGGTGCTGGTTTCTTTTTCGTAAAGAAGAGTGGTGAACTGAGACCTTGTATCGATTATAGGGGTCTCAATCGTTTCACCATTAAGAATGCCTAACCGATCCCGTTGATTATGGAGTTATTTGACCGCCTCAAGGGAGCAACGGTCTTCACGAAGCTTGATTTGAGAGGGGCATACAATCTCGTCAGGATTAAGCAGGGTGACGAGTGGAAAACTGCGTTTAATACCAGAACAGGTCATTATGAGTACCTTGTAATGCCTTTTGGCCTCTGTAATGCTCCAGCAGTTTTCCAGGAGTTTATTAACGATGTCCTCCGAGATTTGTTGCAATTATGTGTGATGGTCTATCTTGATGATATCCTCATATTTTCCAAGTCCCTGGAGAGCCACCACACAGATGTCTGTCGAGTGCTACAAAAACTAAGAGAGAACAATCTCTATTGTAAGCTGGAGAAGTGTGAATTCCATCGGGAACAGGTCAAATTCCTGGGTTATGTCATTTCCACGGCTGGTTTTTCGATGGACCCAGAGAAACTTTCTGCTGTCCTACAGTGGCCTCGACCCGTGGGTTTACGTCCTCTGCAGCGTTTTCTTGGCTTTGCTAACTATTATCGGAAGTTTATTCGTAACTTCTCGTCTCTGGTCCAGCCCCTGACTGATATGACCAGAAAGGACGGTAACCCACAGACTTGGTCTCCAGAGTCCATTAAGGCTTTTGACTACCCGCTCCGGTTACTGAACCCTGGCTTGTTTTACTATGCTTACTCTGTTTACCTTTTTTATTTTTATTATTAAACAAGTGTGATTTAACTGTACTTCTGTCTCAGTCTGATTCATGGTTCCTGGCAATGACTTAAACACGCTTACAGGAACAGTTGGACCCGACTGTCAGCGACAACGGATCAATCAAGAATGGATGTTTCCAATCGGCAGGTGGACAAAGCAGTCAACGAAATCCCGAAGAATCAGGGGTACGCCTCACTGGTATCCAGATGGTGTTGACCACGAATAAAGCCAATGGACACGATAGTTTACAGCTGAAGGTCAGTCTGGTGTTGATATCCCAATCGTGTGGATAGATCAAACAACCAAGGGGATCCACAAGAAATCCAAGGGTACTGAATGGGTTCTGGTAAACGGTACCCCATAAGGGGGGGTGAAAGCCCAATAGAGGAACCCAAAAAACTTCCATCCACAGAGCATGGAAAGAAAAGAAAAAATAGGGGCTCCGATGGTGCAGGTCAAAAAAGTAGGTTTTAATTGATAAAAACCAACATACATGAATAAAAGTAATCACAGTTCAATAAACTCCCCATATTGCTTTTATTGAACTGTGATCACTTTTATTCATGTATGTTGATTTTTATCAATTAAAACCTACTTTTTTGACCTGTACCATCGGAGCCCCTATTTTTTGTGCAGCTACACCCTAAACTATATGTGCCCTATACTGTATATAACTACAGAGTTGCTGCAATCACTCTAGCACCAATATGTATCTACTGTATATACGGTATGTGAAAAACAGTGCTGCACCACTCTTTTCTAATAATGCATATACATATACACCCTTGATTAATAACACAATAAAATATTCCAATAGGATAAAAAGAAGCATATATCATAAAAAAAATAAAAAAATGTATCTGTGTGTCTTTGATAATCACATTTTGTACTTTGCATTTAGCAGTCTCTCCGTGCTTCTTTGTTAGTCCACTTCACACTGCAGAGAGTTCCTGTATTCACTCTCCATAACCACTTGTGCTCAAACACCATATGTTCTTTCACCTTCTTTTTTTGACCTACCGGTATATGTTGCAACAGGCCAAAACACGCTTGTTTCCCATTAAGGGATCTGTCAGCCTCTAACTCCAGAAGGTGCCTGCTCTCTCATCCACTTCTCAGAGTAAAGAGAAACATAAAAACTCAATAGTGCTTTATCACTTTAAAAAGGTTTATTAAAACCAATCTCATACATATATCAACTCACATGTATAAGTGCACCTAAACTTTGTGCACCATGATGTCAAGCGTAATTAAAACTGTTTTTGCAGGGTTACTAGCAATCGGTATACATACACCTTTAAAAAAAGAGCACTTCCTAGTTCATCTCCACTTGATGACATCACCCAGGCTCCTCAACCCAACATGTTTCGTCACAAGTCTCATGACTTCCTCAGGGGATCCTAAGTGTATATATATATATATATTCATATATATATGTATATATATATATATATATATATATATATATACATATATATACAGTATATATATACTATATTACCAAAAGTATTGGGACACCTGCCTTTACATGCACATGAACTTTAATGGCATCCCAGTCTTAGTCCATCAGGTTCAATATTGAGTTGGTCCACCCTTTGCAGCTATAACAGCTGCAACTCTTCTGGGAAAGCTGTCCACAAGGTTTAGGAGTGTGTCTATGGGAATGTTTGACCATTCTTCCAGAAGCACATTTATGAGGTTGGGGAGAAGGCCTGGCTCACAGTCTGCGCTCTAATTCATCCCAAAGGTGTTCTATCAGGTTGAGGTCAGGACCCTGTGCAGGCCAGTCAGGTTCCTCCACCCCAAACTCGCTCATCCATGTCTTTATGGACCTTGCTTTGTGCACTGGTGTGCTGTGTGCAGTCAAGTTGGAACAGGAAGGGGCCATCCCCAAACACACAAAGTTGGGAGCATGAAATTGTCCAAAATGTCTTGGTATGCTGACGCCTTAAGAGTTCCCTTCACTGGAACTAAGGCGCAAAGCCCAACCCTGAAAAACAACCCCACACCATAATCCCACCTCCACCAAATGATTTGAACCAGTGCACAAAGCAAGGTCCATAAAGACATGGATGAGTGAGTTTGGGGTGAAGGAACTTGACCGGCCTGCACATAGTCCTGACCTCAACCCGATAGAACACCTTTGAGATGAATTAGAGCGCAGACTGCAAGCCAGGCCTTCTCTCCAACATCAGTGCCTGACCTCACAAATGTGCTTCTGGCGGACTGGTCCAAGGGGTCACGGTGATCAACTCCATGAAGTGCCACATTCCTAAATATATGAAGAAACAGACATTCCCCTAGGGGTGGGACTTTAAAGGCACTGAACACAACTAATATGAAACTTTAAGGCATCTCAGTGCCTTAACAGTCCCTCCCCTAGGGGAATGTCTGTTTCTGGAATAATGGTCAAATATTCCCATATACACGCTCCTAAACCTTGTGGACAGCCTTCCCAGAAGAGTTGAAGCTGATGGAGCTGCAAAGGGTGAGCCAACTCAATATTGAACCCTACTAACTAAGACTGGGATGCCATTAAAGTTCATGTGCATGTAAAGGCAGGCGTCCCAATACTTTTGGTAGTTTGTACACACATATATATGTATATAAAGATATTATTGGCGCACCACTGTTTTTCAGATATACAAAGCCATTACATGCTAAGACAGTGGTCTCCAAACTGTGGCGCCAAATGTGGCCCTTTGCTTACCTTTATCTGGCCATTGGTGCACTATTCCATCAACTGACACCAATGATTCCTCCCACTGACACCATTGATGACTCTATTCTTCCCACTGATACTGACAATGGGCATTTTCTACTCCCACTTACCATAGTACGGCCCTTTCTAAAGGCTGAATGACAGTAAACTAGCCCTTTGCTTAGAAAGTTTGGAGACCCCTGCTCTAAGATTATGATCCAAAAGAACAGACAAATAATTCTCCATGTCAATGATTTAATACGTTTTAACCCTCCTATATCCCTCCGTATGTATGCAACTATTATTATTATTATTTTATTATTGCCAAAGATGCTGTCTAGGGTATTACATTCAGCAAATAATTTTTCAGGCACTGATAATCTTTAGAAAAAAAGGCAGTTCTCTGCTATTTAAACACTATTGACAAGCTGCTCATGTATAGCTCAATAACCTATGGTTTCATGCTTTATAATTTGTCTGTGCACTGCAGTTTATACCCTTTAAATGTTTAAGATGTGTGAAGCATTTGCTCTATCATCTCACACCATATCTGCAGAAAACTAATCTTTTCAGAAAGCTGCATTTGAAAATTGAAAGAAATCTATCTGCAAACCAATCTGATAGCAAATACATGCCTGCAGACTGATGATTCAAGTTATATCTGTGTACTTGTCACTCAGACTCCTCTTAAATACAAAAAATATGCAGCCATGGTTTGGGTGGGTGTAAAATATGTGAGCACACGATAATAGGAAAATATTTGCCACAAAGATTAAAAGAAGAACACAAAAAACACAAGCAAGAACCCCAGTACACCTTATAAAGGCTGAATGCTTAATTCCAGGCAGATGTAAAAAACACAATATAATGTAGCTCCATATATTTTCATATTGTATATCCTTAATTCTATTTTACGTCAAGCAGTGTACATACCTGCATTTGACTTAGCATTGGTCTATTGCAGTCTCTGTACAGAAGAGCATAGGCTGGGGGTGGCAGAAGCAAAACAAGGAACCAATCAGTTGTGTTGCAATGCAAAACCCAAGCTGATAAGAGAACAAAGCGGAGTGACCAAGAGCTCATCGGTGTGTTGCTTCTCCATGTAGGTCCATGCAGCTCCATGCCCACCTGTCATTAATTTAAACAGGCCACCTCTCAGGATGATAACTTTATATTTAAACTGGTCCTTATACAATTATGCATTATGTTATGTATAAACTATTACCTAGTACAGGCGGTCCCCGAGTTACAAACAAGATAGGGTCTGTAGCATAGGTGTGCGCACAGGGTGTGCCAGGGGTGCCCAGGCACACCCTAATCACCCTGTGCAGCACAGATTCCCCCTACTGCCCTGGTTCCCCCCTCCTTAGGATGAGCGGGAAAAGGGGCCGGTAAATATGTAACTTACCGGCCCCTTCTCTTTTCATCGTGAGTGATCGATACTATGTGTTTGATCTTTGGGGTGCACACCCTAATGCAATAGGCTGCGCACACCTATGGTCTGTAGGTTTGTTCTTAAATTGAATCTGTTTGTAAGTTGGAACAGGTACATTTTTTAAGTGTGAGGCCTCGTACACACGACCGATTTTCTCGTCCAAAACAGTCAAGAAAAGTGCCGCGAGAGTTTTTTTGTCTAGAAAAACGTTCGTGTGTATGGTTTTACGACGAGAAACTTGACGAGAATCTCGACGAGAAAATAGAGAACCTGCTCTCTATTTTCTCGTAAGGATTCCAGATTTCCTCGTCGTGTTTCTCGTCGGCCTGTTTTGTGATGAGAAAATGGTTCGTGTGTATGCTTTTACGACTCTTCCAAAAGCGCGCATGCTCACAAGCAACTATGAGACGGGAGCGCATCTTCTGGTAAAACAAGCCTTCATAATGGAGAGAGCACATTCGTCACGCTCATAAATATTTCATCGTTTAAATGTTCTGCATTGAATTCTTCGTTAGAATGTTACATTAATCAAAACGAGAGACCTTCTTTTGCTGCTGATATTCACACAGAGTTCTGCCTTATTTTTAACCTTTTTCATGCTGCTCTTTATAAGATTTATGTGTATTATATCGTGCAAGTTTTTAGGAATAATTTAAATGGTTAGATTTTTCAAAATGATGTTAATTATAATTTCTCAATGTTTTGATAGCGATCTCCCATTTAATTTTCTAATCTATATTTTTAAAATTTCACACCATGTTTTTGAGCTAATCAGATTTAGTTATTCTTTTGGGGGGGGTGATATCTGTGCCTTTTATTGTCAGTCAAATGTATCTGCTTACTCCAAAGCTTGTTTTTTTTTATTTAAAAATACACATAGTCAAGTATGAACTTAAACAAAAAACACATTTATTCATGTTTATAAATTAAATAAAGAGAAGGCAGCGCTGGAGAAGCTGCTGCCATTTGTGCATCCCAGGGACCCCAGAGCACACAGCAACCCTGTGTGGACACTAAAATTGGGAGCTTGAGAAGGCC
Source organism: Rana muscosa (assembly GCA_029206835.1). NCBI lineage: Eukaryota > Metazoa > Chordata > Amphibia > Anura > Ranidae > Rana > Rana muscosa. Next base: position 847,910,234 of record CM055121.1, read on the forward strand.
CACATTTCAGAACACAATCTGATGCTGGCCTCCCAGAGGTCAGGAACAGCAGCAGGTGAGATATATGTCCCAAGTGTGTGGTACTACAACAGGCTGCCTTCTGTCCGACCAGTGCGACCACAATGAAGCAAGGCCATCACTTCCTCTTCTTCCTGGCAACCTTTCCTGCAGCCTTTCCTGAAGCCTTTCCTGAAGCCTTTCCTGCAGCCTTTCCTGCAGCCTTCCTTCTTCGTTTAGCTGGAGGCTGGCCCACTGGAGGGGTACTCCTGTCAGGAGGAGGAGGTGGAGGTGTAGCAGAAGGGGGTGGGGCAGAAGAAGAAGGTGGAGGTGTAGCAGAAGGGGGTGGGGCAGAAGGTGGAGGTGTAGCAGAAGAGGGTGGGGCAGAAGGTGGAGGTGTAGCAGAAGGGGGTGGGGCAGAAGGTGGAGGTGTAGCAGAAGGGGGTGGGGCAGAAGGTGGAGGTGTAGCAGAAGGGGGTGGGGCAGAAGGTGGAGGTGTAGCAGAAGGGGGTGGGGCAGAAGGTGGAGGTGTAGCAGAAGGGGGTGGGGCAGAAGGTGGAGGTGTAGCAGAAGTGGGTGGGGCAGAAGAGGAAGGTGGAGGTGGAGGTTGAGGTTGGGTCAGTTGGGCCACCTCACATATGGCGGTATTGGGGGTAATTTGCTCCATCACCCCCTTGTTGAGCAAGGTGATGAGCAGGGGTTCACATAGGAGGCGTTGCTCCATGCTCATCACCTTGAACTTAGCCTCCACTAGGCCGGCAATGGCCTCTTCAGGGGATGTGGGCTCCTTGAGGGTGGCATGGGCCTCTTTAATAAGGGCCATTGCTGCCTCACTGGTGGTCCTGTCCCTCCTGCCTCTTTTGTGAAGCCTGATGGGAGGCACCTGGGATCTGGTGCTTCTCCTTTGCCCTGCCACCTCCTGTCTGCCACTGGGCCCTGCCACCTCCTGGCTGCCACTGGGCCCTGCCACCTCCTGGCTGCCACTGGGCCCTGCCACCTCCTGGCTGCCACTGGGCCCTGCCACCTCCTGGCTGGTACTGGGCCCTGCCACCTCCTGGCTGCCACTGGGCCCTTCCTCCTCCTGCCTGACAGTTTCCAGACCCTCCTCCTGGCTGATTTCATCCTGTGTATGAAAAAGAAACATAGTTTAATATGTTGGTTTAATCTTTGCATCAAACTTTGTAATCCTGATGGAAGCAATTAGAATGTAAATGCATAAATCCTTGCTTTAAATTTACCACTACATCAGCTTGACTATTTACCACACAATTAAGTGCAGAATAATGTCTACAGATCATGATTTCACTTGTGTAATACAAAATAATGTATGTTTCTCATCCTGACATATTTGGGAAACATTAATTTTATCCCACTACATTTTCAGTTAATACTATACCTGGCTCCAGATGGACAAATCAGGATCATCCAGGATGGCTGCCTCCTCTTGCTCCAGAGAAGGCTCAGGTTGGCTGCAGGGAAGTCTGGGGGGAAGAGTGGAGAGTGATGGCCTTGGCTCAATGTGGTCATCCAGGAAGGACATCCTGCTGTAGTACCACAAAACCGGGACATAAACATCATCTGCTGCTGCTCCTGACCTCTGAGAAGCCAGCACCTTAGAGCGTTCAGTCCTGTAGGTACCTCTCAAGCTCCCAATTTTAGTGTCCACTTGTTTTGCTGTGGCTGTGGGCACCTTGGTATGCACAAATGGGAGCAGCTTCTCCAGCGCTGCTTTTCTCACCCCTTTTTTTTTATGGATGGGGTTTTTGGTCTCCCACAGAGCCGGCAGCTCCCTTACCCGGTCAATAAATTCCGCCAGGAACTCTTTGTCGCTAATAAAGACATTCATATTGTATCTGCAAGTAAAATAAATTATATTTAAATAATGTGAGGCAAACAGTCTAACCTCCTTCACATCCTAGTCACCATATATATCCTCCACCAATCTCAAGACAGTATAGGCCAACAATTTTTACAAGTCTCACAAAATCACATACCTTCGTTCGCACGTCCGTCACTTGAACTCCTCTCTCCGCACACCGAACGTACTATAGTCACATGTGTGTTTGCTATATACACACCACGCATGCGTCAAAATTCGAACACGTCGCTCCGCACACGTCGCCCGCCCATGACGTTCTAACTAACATCTTTTCCCCGCCCCTTCTCTTTCGGCGCGCAGACAGATATGGCGGAGTTACAGCAGGTGTCTGATAATTCCGCAACTAGCGAAGAGACAAGCCCGGAGACCGAGGACACGTCACGATCAAGGAGGAGATTCAAGGCATCGAATATGTCTTTGGCGGAGATGGCGGAGATGGTGGACATCTTGGTCAAGGCTGATTATGATGCCAAGCATGGGCCGTATATCAAACCAAATAGAAGGAAGGCCAAAATCCTCACTAAAGTTGTGAAGAGTCTGAGGGCGAAGTTCGGGGTGAAACGCTCAAATGAGCAGCTCAGAAAGAGGTGGTCAGACCTCAAACTGAGGGAGCCAGACCAGTTGAGGATCATAAAGAGGATGCTCGCTAAAAGTAAGTAAAATGACGACCTTTCTGCTATTAATCTTTTTAGAAACTGTCATTTTTTTTTTTTTTAGCATATTGTACTCCCTTCCAAAATGTAATATTTTGAACTAGGTTGGGCACAGTAATCGTTCGTTACGTTACCGACACTTCGTTCGGCCACTATCCGCGGTTTGGGCTTATTTAAGACCCCCAAAAGTAATTAGACATCTGCCATTTTTGACCAAGTATTGTGGATAATTTTTAAGTCTAGATGATGTGTTTGTAAGGAGAATGAAATGCAAACTTTAATCAGTGTAAAGGAGAGGACACTCAGCAGCTGCTTCCACATCTGTACTTTGGAGCACTATAGTGTGGGCCACCAGACCCGCCTTTTTTGGGTGTCCCACACAGGTGCATCAGAGTTTATTTGTGGTGCCTCCATGTCCAAAAAATTACATCCAAATGTGAATACTAAACATATTTGGGGTCATAAATAATGCATTTTTCTTTAAATTCCGCACAAACACACACTTGTACCCCACTTCCAAACAATTTAGCCTGTTTTAAGTTTAACAATGAGATTTTTACAGTGTGATAAATAGACCTTTGGTTTTATTCTCATAGGGGAGAGAAGCCTGGGAGGAGGACACTCCAGGGAGCACATGCACCCCACAACTTCCAAGCAACCCCAAACTCCCAAAGATCCACAACCGAAAGATGTGCAGGAAGTTGAGGTGGAGGAAGGAGAAGTGCAGGAAGGAGAGGTGGATGACGTTGTGGATCTGGTCACCACAACAGGTCAGTATCTGACACCACAGCTTAAGGTAAGCGAGGTAGGCCTGCAGAGTTTGATTAATTTTTTTTTATGGTTTTTAGGGGATGGAAATGTTGTGAAGGATAGCACACCGTTCTCTGCTGACAGTGCCCTCCGCCTCATCCAGCAAGTGATGGAATGTAGCACGGAACTGGACCTAATTAAACAAAGAATCCATGTGATGGAACAAACATTTAAAGACATTCTCGATGTTTTGGGGAGAATTCAATATGCCATCCAAACACATTTGTTTTTACATGTTTGTTTTTATATTTTTTCTAATTTTTTAAGTAACAAAACAGCCAAAAATTGAATATGCACACAGTGTGTGAACATGTGCTATCTGCCATCAGGGGATATCCATGTACGTCTTTTGTGGGTGCAACCCCTTCCTCGTATCAAAAGTCGGTGAACTGAGGAAGGGGATGCACCCCCAAAACACGTCCATTGATCACCCCTGATGGCAGATAGCACATGTTGACAATAGGGATCAGGATTGTAAACTTCCTATTTGCAAAAAAGTAAAAATGTGTGCATATTGAATTTTGGGCTGGGCAAGGGGTGGCAGGACCCCATATTAGGACGGGCACATAGAGACATAGTTTGTGTAACTGAATGTCTCAGATTGCTCAGAGGTATCCAATGTTGTCATTTTAGAAATGCAAGTGGTATTTTTGTATTTTCATAAGCCAAAATTTGCCGGGTTGTGGCCAGGCCAACCCCAAAGTAAAACAAAAAAAATGTGCAGAGAGTAAAATTTTTGACCACAAACAACGTGTAGCTTCTTTTTATAATACTCTCTAAGCTTATTTGGTTCTTTTGTAAGGTAACATAGTGAAATTGGTTGTTATTTACTAAAGTAAAATACACTTGCCACTACAAATGCACAAAGACAAACTAGGAGACAGGAAAGAACAAATAATTAAAGGTTTAAACAAGATTTTTATTGGGATACTTAGACATAGGCTGGCATAGGAATTGCCCCCCTACCCGTGAAATACTCCATGTATTTGTCACGAACCACACGGGCATTTTGGGGGGGCAAGCCAAGACGGGCAGATTCCAGGCCCGGAAGGGGATTTGCAGGGGAAAGTCCAGCCTCTGGCAAAACTGAGGCCATATAGGAATGTGATTTTTGGCTCAGAAAGTTGTGTAGCACACAGCAGCATAACACTACATAGTTTATTTTGTAGTCCGCCAAGTGGATGGAAGTCATAAAAAGGCGGAACCGGCTGGCCATTATGCCGAAGGCATTTTCAACGACTCTTCGGGCCCTGGCCAGCCGGTAATTGAACACACTCTTCTCTGGGGTCAGGGTCCTCTGTGGAAATGGCCTCATAAGATGCCGTCCGAGTCCGAAGGCTTCATCAGCCAAGAAAACAAAGGGGAGTCCTTCAATATTCCCTGCATCCGGTGGCAATGCAAGGTCGTCACTCTGGAGACGGAGGGCAAACTCCGTCTGGATGAAGGATCCCCCATCGGACATCCGGCCATTCTTCCCTACATCAACATAGAGGAATTCATACCGTGCTGACACCACCGCCATCAGCACAATGCTATGAAACCCCTTGTAATTGTAGTAGTAGGATCCAGAACGGGGTGGCGGCACGATGCGGACGTGCTTCCCGTCTATGGCACCACCGCAGTTGGGGAAGTCCCACCGCGTGGCAAACTCCAATGCCACAGTCTGCCATTCCTGTGGCGTGGAAGGAAGCTGTGGAGTGAAACAAGATGAAATAATATTAGAAAAACAAAGGCATACATTACAAGGAAATTCTATCCCAAAAAATTAGAGACCAACATCAATCAAATTATACGTTTATTAAGGTGTGTAAAAAAAGTATAATGGAAGGCTCATTTATCATATTCATCACCCCCTCTGATGGGCCATTACTAAATTATTTGGGGGGGGGGGAGATGTGTTTGGCCAAAGGATAGCATTGCAGTGGCGGGGCGTCCAGAGTGGGCGCTGGAGCACTGTCCCCTCTCTCCTGTGCCCATCACTCAGAACAATACATAGGTTCATGCGTTGCATGAACCTATGTATTGTCTATGCCGCCCACTATTCAGGTGGATGGCCTCTTGTAAAGCGACCGACATATGAATAATTTCGTCATTTAGGGGGTTAAAATTGCAGAGCAGAAACAGGTATTAAAAAAGTCTTGCAAATTACAACCTGAGGGATGTAATTGGCTTCCTCAAAGAAAAATCGGGGACGCAAGGAGGGGGGCATTCCTTGTGTAAACACTGACAGGCTGCTCTGCCAATCATGTTCACCAAGTCTGTTTAATGGTAACATGATTGGCTGATGCAACATGAAGGGAAGGAGAAGACATCAAGGACAGAAGAAGGATGGCGCTGACCACAAGAAGGTAAGTGCAGGGCTGGGGGGAAACTGGCTGCATTAGAGGGGACTAAATGGCTGCATTAGAGGGGACAACTGGGGGCGTTTATTAGGCAACAGAGCAAAAAAGGAGGAAGTTTATTTCCGAAATTGGGGTTGGAACCCCCCAACATTTGGAGCAACAGGCGCCCCTGCTGGAAAAGTTAGTGAGGGGAAATATTTAGGGAGGAAAAAAAAGGGGCAATCTAAAGCTTCCAACATGCATGGGGACAAAGGGGACATTCTCAGCATATTACAATCATGGTAATTAGGGAAGGATGAAAGAAATACAATACATTAGCATACATGTAATACATAAAATGTGATGTTAAGGGAGAAAACTTACCCTAATATAGTCCTCCTGCAGGACTTGTATAATAGCAGAACAGGTGTCTGGGATTATGAGGCCCAGAGCCTGGGGGGAGATGCCTGTGGTGAACTTCAAGTCCTGAAGACTTCTCCCTGTCGCCAGGTAACGCAACGTGGCGATGAGCCTCTGCTCAGCACTGATGGCTTCCCGCATAACGGTGTCCTTCCTGGTAATATAGGGGGACACCAAAGCCAACAGTTCCTGAAAAACGGGGTCAGACATCCTCAGAAAATTCCTGTAGTCCTCAGGATTATTCTCGACGATCTCCCGCAGCAGAGGCATGTGGCAGAATTGGTCCCGCTGGAGCAACCAATTCTTGGTCCATGAACTCCTCCTCACACCATTCATGGACTGGTCTTGGTCCAAAACAAGCAGACCAACACCAAGCGCACGCACAGCACGAACTCGACGACGAGAACGTCCAGGCGACATGGCTAGGAAACGGTCGTCTAATCAGAACGTACAGAACAGAACGCACTTTAGAACAGCAAGGCCTATGAATAACGAACTGAAATTCAGAAACGAACAGGCAATAACGCACTGTAAAACAGATACGACCTGCCTAGACGCCCTGAAAGTCAAGATACGAACCCACAAGCACAAACTGAACGGCAGAAAACGATCTGAAAAGTACGAAGACTGAAAAGCGCGAATCGTCTCTTCCCAAACTTTTACTTCACACGCGGTAACACGAGATCAGCAAAAGCAGCCCAAGGGGTGGCGCCAAGAAAAAAGATCTTCCCCTTTATAGTGCCGTCGTACGTGCTGGACGTGAGCGCAGAGAACCACGAGGAAATTGGAAAATGACAGTGTGTACGCATAGAAAGCTTGACGAGAAAATCGACAAGCTTAACAAGAATCTCGTCGAAAAAAACGACGTGTTTTTTACGACGAGAAAATCGGTCGTGTGTACGAGGCCTAAGATTTTTGGATAGCTGTCTGTGCCCCTGTTCAGAAGATTTCACCTCACCTTCTGTCCCAATGACAATTGGATTTTGAATATTTTGGGTTGTTGTGGAAGCAAGCCTTGGTGATAAAGCATCAGTGGAGGTACTTTTTTCCCATAATAACTCTTCCAGGAGTGAATTTCCCTTCCATGCGGTAGATTTCCTCTCACTTCCTGTTGCCTCCCTCCGTTTGTAAGTAGGAGTCGTTTGTAAGTCTGATGTTTGTAACTAGGGGACCGCCTGTAATATCTCCAGGGTCTTTAACCACTTGCCGACCGCCGCACGAACATTTACGTCGGCAGAATGGCACGGACAGGCAAATGGGCGTACAGGTACGTCCCTTTAAATTTGCCGCCATGTGGTCGCTCCGTGACCGTGCCTGCGGGACCCGCGGACTCGATTTCCGCCGGTGTCCCGCGATCGTGTCACGGAGCTGAAGAACGGGGAGATGTCAGTGTAAACACAACATCTCCCCGTTCTTCCTAGTGACATGTCACTGATCAAATGCTCCCTCTCATCGGGAACAGCGATCAGTAATCAGTGATGTGTCACTCGTAGCCACGCCCCCTAACAGTTAGAATCCCTCCCTAGGACACACTTAACCCCTTCCTAGCCCCCTAGTGGTTAACCTCTACACTGCCAGTCACATTTACACACTAATCAGTGCATTTTTATAGCACTGATCGCTGTATAAATGTGAATGGTACCAAAATTGCGCCAAAAGTGTCCGATGTGTCCGCCATAATGTCGCAGTAACGATAAAAATTGCTGATCGCCGCCATTACTAGTAAAAAAAAAAAATATGAATAAAAATGCCATAAAACTATCCCCTATTTTTTTCGAGACGCTATAACTTTTGCCACACCAATCAATAAACGCTTATTGTGATTTTTTTTACCAAAAATATGTAGAAGAATACGTATCGCCCTAAACTGAGGATTTTTTTTTATTTTATATATATTTTGGGGATATTTATTATAGCAACAAGTAAAAAATATATATATATTTTTTTAATTGTCACTCTATTTTTTTTTATAGCGCAAAAAATAAAAACCGCAGAGGTGATCAAATACCACCAAAAGAAAGCTCTATTTGTGGGAAAAAAAGGACGTAAATTTTGTTTGGGAGCCACGTCGCACGACCGCGCAATTGTCAGTTAAAGCGACGCAGTACTGAATCGCAAAAGGTGCTCTGGTCTTTAGCCAACCAAATGGTCCGGGGCTTAAGTGGTTAATGTCTCCAAGGTTCTACCTCCACTACATACTACTGTCAGTGCCCCACAATCAAGGGCATTTTCACGATGGCTAATGTGGCTTTTCACAGGTCACTCACATTAACACACCCTTATCACTAGAGCATTTTATGTTTTTTTATGTCGGCTGCCATCCTGCAATGCTTCCAGGAGACAGAAAGCTCCCTTTTTAACCGCTTCAATACAGGGCATTTTCACCCCCTTCCTGCCCAGACCAATTTTTAGTTTTCAGCGCTGTCGCACTTTGAATGACAATTGCGCGGTCATGCAACACTCTACCCAAATAAAAAATTTTCCCCACAAATAGAGCTTTATTTTGGTGGAATTTGATCACCTCAGCGGTTTTTATTTTTTGCGCTATAAACAAAAGAAGAGCGACAATTTTGAAAAAAACACAATATTTTTTACTTTTTGCTTTAATAAATATCACAACTTTAAAAAAACCAAAAAACATTTTTTTTTCCTCAGTTTAGGCCAATATGTATTATTCTACATATTTTTGGTAAAACAAAAAATCGCAATAAGCGTATATTGATTGGCTTGCGCAAAAGTTATAGCGTCTACAAACTAGGGGATAGAATCATGGCATTTTTTTTTTTTTACTAGTAATGGCGGCGATTTTTATTGTGACTGTGACATTGCGATGGACATATCGGACACTTTTGATAAATTTTTGGGCTCCAAAAATGCACTGTTACTGTATAAATGTGACTGTCAGGGAAGGGGTTAACACTAAGGGGCGATCAAGGGGTTGTGTGTCCTAGGGAGTGATTCTAACTGTAGGGGGCGGGGACTCAAAAGGGGAGGAGACCGATCAGTGTTCCTCTGTACTGGGAACACACCATTGGTCTCCTCTCACCTGACAGGACGTGGATCTGTGTGTTTACACACACAGATCCACGGTCCTGCTGTGTTCTCGGGCAACCCTGGGCACGCGCACCGGGTCCCGAGCGACGCGGCGGGCATGACGGCTGGGAAGCCCAGGGCGTCATATAACGCCCGCCCAGGATGGGAGATCCCTCCTGCGGACGTCATATTACTATGGGCGGGTAATGAAGTGGTTAATTATAGTCAAAGTTCATGTCCAGCTGACACAATGCTGCAGATAATTGCTTGCCTCTGTTTGATTGTATTATCTACTGTATTTTATACTGTATTAATATTCAATTCATACTCAACAGCTACCTAGCACCTCTAGCAACTATGAATAAGCAGGCAGCAAATTTGCAGCAGAAAAGCCATGCAAAGTCTCCTCAGCAAAAAAATATTTCAGCCGGCGGTTCTCTAATCGATAAAAATGGTCCAAGTGGCAGATTTGCAGCTGGATCACTTTTAGAAGTGACAGATGGGGTCACTCTCCTCCTTACCTGAATGATCAGTAGCCCCGAGAACCGATCCGACGGTTGCGGCGGCTGGTAACAGAGATGAGTGGAAGAAAGATGGACTCCGCTCATCTCTATAGTCTAGGACAGTGATGGTGAACCTTGGCACCCCAGATGTTTTGGAACTACATTTCCCATAATGCTCATGCACTCTGCAGTGTAGTTGAGCATCATGGGAAATTTAGTTCCAAAACATATGGGGTGCCAAGGTTCACCATCACTGGTCTAGGAGGACCGCAGTGACGTCACGTCCGGTTCCAGCCCAATGTAAACAAGGCCATTTTTTTAAAGCACTAAATCAATGTTTGTTTGTTTTAATCTAATGCTTTATATTACAGTGAAGAGATGTGGGGTATTATTGACCCCAGATCTCTTCATGAAGAGGACCTGCCACTGCTTATTTCTATCACAAGAGATGTTTACATTCCTTGTAATAGGAATAAAACTGATCAAATTTTTTTTTTTTTTAAGTGAAAGTGTAAAAATAAAAAAAATGTGGTGCAGTGGTGAACTCATACATAGGTCACACCCACATATGTAAACAGTGTTCAAACCAAACGTGTGAGGTATCGCCGTGAATGTCAGAGCGAGAGAACTAATTCTAGCACTACATCTCATCTGTATCGCTAAACTGGTAACCTGTAGAAATTTTTAAAGAGCCACCTATGAAGATTTTTAACCCCTTGGTGCCGGCCATCCGCAAATATGCAGCTTCTTGGCGCCTGGCCCTTAGCATTGAGGCGCCACATATTTGTGTGAATCGCTGCCTATGCACGTGTGCTGAGAGCGTGCACTGCGTGCTCCTAGCACAGCTATCGTTGACTAACCGAAAGCTCCCGATCACTTGTTGCGATTTGGAGATTTCGGACCACATGACTGCCGTGACAGCCAATCACGGTGGTCCCGTGATCTTAAGCCGCACCCGTCTCCCACCATCATAAACCTCTTAAAGGACTGGGAGGCACCGGCACTAAAGCCGTGTACACACGATCGGTTTTACCGATGAAAACAGTCCGATGGACTTTTGTCATCGGACAAACCAATCGTGTATGGGCTCCATCGGTCTTTTTTCCATCGGTGAGAAAAAATAGAACATGTTTTAAATTTATCCGTTGGGAAAAAAACGATAGCAAATTCCGATCGTCTGTGTGGAACTCCATCGGACAAAAAACCCACGTCGACGCATGCTCAGAAGCATTGAACTTAATTTTTCTCGGCTTGTCGGAGTGTTTTACGTCACGGCGTTTGGGACTGTCGGATTTTTGACTGATGGTGTGTAGGCAAGACTGATGGAAGTCAGCTTCATCGGATTTCCGATGGAAAAATCCATCGGATTAGAATGCATAGGAAATCCGATCGTGTGTACAGGGCTTAAGGAGTTTAAGTCCTGTAGTTTGCTGCCATTTCAAGAACAATTTTAAAGCATGACATGTTGGGTATCTATTTACTCGGTGTACTCCTCTTTCATATTTTACAAAAAAAAAAAAAAAAATGGGTTATATATTGCGTTTTTTTTTCCCCAAAAAATTGCGTTTGAAAAACCGCTGCACAAATACCGTTTGACATAAAAATTGCAACTATCGCCATTTTATTCTTTAGGGTCTTTGCTAAAAAAATTATATAATGTTTGGGGGATCTAAGTAATTGGTCCAATTGGCAGGTGGTTAAATAACGTTTTCAGTTTGTGATGCTCAGATACAGTTGAGTTCCGCTTTAAATGTTTAGGTTGGGTATGTAGTATTGGGGTGTGACCATTTGTGTATATGTACTAGGCTTGTGCAATTCGTTTCGTAACGAATCGAAATTCGTCCGAATTTAGCAACTTTCGGACATTCGGAAGCATTCGAATTTCCGAACAAAGCAATTACGAATAAAACCGAATCCGAAATAAATTATACCGCAAAATAGCGAATGCCCGAATGTCTTCGGCATAATTCGTTATGAAAAAACTTATGAATGTACAAATCCATTGGAAACACAATAACACTCACTCTGCTCTGCTCTCTGCTTCTCCTTCACCGTGCTGAACTCCCTCTCAAAATGGTGTACAGGGGCGGAGGCTATAGCCGCATGTAAAAAACGAAAGTAAAATACGAGATTTCTAATCCATTCGAAGCACAATAACACTCTGCTCTGCTCTCTGCTTCTCCCTCACCGTGCTGAACCCTCTCAAAATGGTGTACAGGGGCGGAGGCTATAGCCGCATGTAAAAAACGAAAGTAAAATACGAGATTTCGAATCGTTACAAATAACCGCTATGTATTTCGAAAAGTACAAATCCATTCGAAGCACATTAGGCATAATAGGCAGCGTCGTCGTGAGAGAGACACAGAAAATTACGAATCAACGAACCCAAAAAAAGTTACGAAAGTAGGAGTTGTGTCCAGAATCAACGAAAAACAACGTACTCTACCGAAAGTACGAATTATAAAGCAACAAAAAATTCAACGAAAAATGTCGCTTGCAAAAATACGAATGAGTCCGAACACGAAAAATCCCGTCTAGCAAAATTACGAATGATTACGAATCAACAGGACCGGAAAGAAACGAACCGAAACGGAACGAATTTTTCCGTTGTGCACAAGCCTAATATGTACCATTTTCTAGAATTGCACACATGAAGCAATGTGACTGTTATTACATGTTTAGCACATAACTTTCTGCAGTGTTTTGACTAGGACCCACAAAAAGTGTGAAAGGAAGATGGAAACTGTTAGGGCACACTGTGCTAGGTAAGAATGAAAGCAGCATATTTTACACCTACATCTAAATCATTTAACTCATTGCCACCAAAGATCTGCATGTAGAGGGAATAACGTAAAATTGAATATCATGGTGTACTCTACACAAGTTACAGCTTTTTGCACATCTAAATATTGTAACACAATAAAAGTCATCAAAGATCTGCTTGTAGAGAACCGTGGTAAAATGAAATCTGTAAAGTGATTATTACAGTTACACACTTTGGGCATTTGTTGCAATAAAAATACATTTGAGGCATCAAGATTTATACAGCTGTTTTAATTAGTCCAATTTTAAAAGATGAAGATGGGAAAATCCCAACAGCTAGCTTTAAAGTTAATCCTATATTTAAACGAATTTCCCTGGCACAATACTAAAAGAAAAAAAAATGCATAAAGTGTTTTAATTTCAAAAGAGATATTGCCATGGGCATAAGTGTGGGGAAATCCTGTTTATAAATAAGCAGCTATTATGTATAATAATAACTTAGCTTTATTGGAGCTGTACAGTATAGTATATAGAGGAACACATGTTTTTTCCGGTCTATTCTAGAACTGGGTTCAAACCAGGCAACATGTATGATGTGATAAATACGTAGCACTGCTATTATCAAGTGTTCAACACCATTCTGTTTCACTCGATTTTTCATATGGCTAAAATATAAAATCATGTCATGTTGAATTTTCTAATGTCCCAAAGGTGCTTAGGATTTGTTTGTGATCATAGCCCAAATGTCACTATGTCATTGGATCAGATTGGTTGATTTGGGGGGTATGAATATTACTGCTGCTTGCTTTCAGTTCAGAATGCCTCAAAAACTTAGCCTATAATAATGTAATATGCTTTGAAGGGGTAACTAAAGCTGATCATACATGGCTCAGTTTTTTTTTGCTCAGCAAGTAGGCTGAGTGGGAAAACAGAACAATGCACACAACTGAGGTGGATGGGCAGTGGCGGCTGGTGCTAAACTTTTTTTTTTTGGGGGGGGGCAGCAAACAAACCCAAGGTCTGCACTCACTGCTCCATGGCACCCACGGCGCGTTCCCCTGCACTCACCCCTCCACAGCACAGTCCCTCTGCGGGTTCCTCAGTTTCTCCTCCCGGCCAAAACGATCTGCCTCCTGTCCTGATTGGCCGGGAGGAGAATCCGGAGGACAATAATGAATATTGAGTCTCTATTGTCACAAGCGGGTGGGTTCTGCGCCCCGAGCCCAACTTTTTTCAACCCAAATAGAGCCTCAGGCTCTAATCATGTGCTTGGAAAAAAAAAACACCCTGCATGCCTCCCCGCATGCAAACTAGGGAGTGGTGCCCCTGCACCCTAATGGACAAGCTACTCCTGTGGATGGGGGAATCCTCCCTGTTGTGGCATTATATTCTGACAGCGGAGGAGTCAGCTAGACTCCTCCGTTATCACAATACACTGATCAGTGCTGCAGCCTATCGGCTGCAGCGCCGATCAAACTAAAGTTTTTCAGCAAGTCCGGTTGTGAGCATTTGATTGGTAGATTGACTGGTCTCAAACAGGACCAACCACAAAAGGATCAAAATTTGTCTGGTCCCTGCTGAACCAGCTGAATTTCAATCCATGTATGGCCAGCTTTGATGTTAGCAGTTAAATTTGGGACTTAGGCCTCGTACACACGATACGAAAATCAGAAGGGAAAATTCGTAAAACGAGTGGATTTTCGGATCGTTAGTACGGTGCTTTCGACAGCCGATTTCACTTTTTCGTCAGACAAAAGCTGGATGTGCAGGCTATAAAATTTTTGTCGGATGTAAACTCAACGTCTGATTTTCGGATGGTCAGTACAAAAATCGGCACACAAAAGTCTAAAGTACAAACACGCATGATCGTAATCAAGGAACGACTGGGAAGAGTTTGGTCTTGTAAACTACTGTTCGTAATCTAGAATTAACATTCGTGACGCGGCAATTGATGAAATGTCGAAATGCAGCGCTCATTCTCATCTTCTTTAATGGGATAATAATGAAGCTGCTTTGCTGCTGATACTGATGTAGTTATGCCAAACGTATTTTAAAAGGCATTTGTTTTGTACGTACTGAAAATCGCGAATCAACGCTCACCAAACTACTACTAACACGAAATTAGCAGAAGGGGCCCAAAGGGTGACACTTGAGAAATGAACTTCCTCTTTATACACTCAGTACGTCACAACGTTTGTGTTTGTCAAACAACAATTTGCGAATAGTTAGTATGCTAGACAAAATCCTGCACACACGCTTTTGTCAAAAATCAGATGCTCGGTCGTACAACAATCGAACCGTGTGTATGAGGCCTTAATTTAAAGATAGGGTTACAGGTTAATTTAAAGGTTAGCATTAGGTTTCAGGCAGGTAAGTATGAAGTTACATTTAGGTTTTATTAGCACTGAATATTTACAGATTTAAAGCGGAGGTCCGCCCACCGCTGCAAAAATGAAAAGCCAGCAGCTGCACATACTGCAGCTGCTGACTTTTAATAATCGGACACTTACCTGTCCTGGAGTCCAGTGATGTCGGCACCCGAGCTGATGTTTCCATCAGCTGTCGAGTGCATGCTGCCTCCATTGCGAGTAAGGGAACCTGGCAGTGTAGCCTTTCGGCTTCACAAAGGGAACCCTACTGCGCATGCGCGAGGCTCCGCTCCTCTCTCTTACTGGCCCGGCAACAGGGGGAGGAGGAGGGAGGAGGAGGGAGCACCAGCCGTGACGTCAATACCTGCGGCTGTGGCTCCTGGAAGTGGGGAAAGCATATCTGTGAAAGACAGGTATGCTGTTCCCCCCCCCCCCCTGAAAGGTGCCAAATGTGGCATCGGAGGGGGGAAGGAGTACAATGAGTGGAAGTTTCACTTTCGGATGGAACTCCATTTTAAATACAAACTTTCCCATTGGCACAAGCAGCACAGTTGTTGAATGGTTAGTTATTTTGCCTGGCAGCACTAGGGTTGTTGGTTCATGGCACAACTTGCCTGGAATGCCTCCATGGTTTTTCTCTAGGTACTCCGGTTTTCTCCCACACTCTAAAGGCTGGTAGGTTAATTGGCTCCTGTCTAAATTGGCCCTAGCATGTGTTTGTATTAATGTGAGCTAGGGATCTTAGATTGTAATCTCCTTGAGGGCAGGGGCTGATGTGAATGTATAATATATATGTAAAGCGCTGTGTAAAATTGTCAGTGCTATAAAAGGACCTGTAATAAATAAAATACTTTCCTTTCACTGCTCTATTCTACCAGGAGCAAAGAAAAATACCTCATATTTAGATGGGGAGCATGTGACTTACTTCCCTTTATCCCACGTGTAGGTAGTATTGAATAACCAGTCAATAGGAGTAGGGAGAAAGCCCTTAGAGCCATAACTGGAATGGCCAAAGAAGTGTTTTAAAGTTAGAGTGAGGCTAGGAGGTTAGGCAACCATGTGGCAATATTAGGTTCTGGGGGACCCCAGAAGAGACAGTTCAGTAAGTAAAACATGTTTTAAATTTTAGGGTAAAAAAATATTTAGGTTTAGAACCACTTTAAGGTCAAGCTCGTCTGCAAATTTGATTGAGTTTTTCTTTTTTCTTTTGCAGTTATCAAGAAAAACAGTACCTTCTCTGTGAATCCACCCATTGTCACCTGAAGAACCAAGACCAATCAAATCCACTGTATATCTTCTGCCATGCCCCCACACATTGATCTACTTCGAGGCTACATTTTACATGTTTGTTACAATGTTTTGCTTCATAAAGAGTAGAGTTCTGATTATTAAATAGTAAAGCCGTGTACACACGATAGGTTTTACCGATGAAAACAGTCCGATGGACTGTTTTCATCAGACAAACCGATCGTGTATGGGCCCCATCTGTCTTTTTTCCATCGGTGTTTAAAAATAGAACATGTTTTAAATTTATCCGATGGTTAAAAAACCGATAGCAAATTAATATCCTCTGTGGGGAACTCCATTGGATAAAAAACCCACGCATGCTCAGAATCAAGTCGACTCATGCTCAGAAGCATTGAACTTAATTTTTCACGGCTCATCGGAGTGTTTTACGTCACCGCGTTTGAAACGGTCGGTTTTTAGACTGATGGTGTGTGGGCAAGACTGATGGAAGACAGTTTCATCGGATTTCCGATGGAAAACAGCATCGGATTAGAATCCATAGGATATCCGATCGTGTGTACAGGGCTTTAGTGTTTTTTTTTTTGTCTGATTTATATATTTTTTTAGGACAGACAGCCTTAATACAGAGGTAAAATAGAAAGTAAAGTAAAACAGTAGATAAAAACACACAGTTATCAGAGACAGGGTTTGAAGGATTTTAAAAAGAAAATATTCCTAATTATACAAAAAATATATATATATTTCAGCATACCCAGTTGTTTGAAAAGTCAAGAACAGGGAAGAAATATACCGTATATACTCGAGTATAAGCCGACCCGAATATAAGCTGAGGCACCTAATTTTACCACAAAAACTGGGAAAACGTATTGACTCGAGTATAAGCCTAGGGTGTGCCTCACTTTGTCCATGCCTCACTGTGTCCATGACTAGACTGACGTTTAACATGGGAGTCTATGGAAGGGGTGCCCGGTTTGAAAAACCGGTGCTCCCCGGCCGTAAGTCCCCCGGACAAGAAACTTTGGAAACTTGTAGAGGAAGGGTTGAGCTACATGTGTGCCAAGTTTGGAGTCCAGAGGACCTACGACCGGCCGGTACTGGGTCCCCAAATTCACCAGAGAAATGACCATTTAACATGGGAGTCTATGGAAGGGGTGCCCGGTTTTGAAAAATCGGTGCTCCCCGGCCGTAGGTCCCCCGGACAAGAAACTTTGCACACTTGTAGAAGTAGAGTGGGGCTATATGTGTGCCAAGCTTGGGGTCCAGGGAACCTATGGCCGGCCGGTACCGGCTCCCCAAAGTCCGGGAGATCAGGCACAAAAAGGTAACTCGAGTATAAGCCGAGGGGGGCATTTTCAGCACAAAAAATTGTGCTTAAAAACTCGGCTAATACTCGAGTATATACGGTAGCTATTATACAAGTGTGCCGCTCTGATATTTAATAGTCCATAAAGGTCTTGGTGACTGCAAAACTCACCTAAAAAATACAGTCCCCAAAGAGAATTTAGCTGTGAGAGAGAGTTAGCAAAGAATAACATTTTGTAGTTTAACCACTTCAATACCGGGCATTTTCACCCCCTTCCTGCCCAGGCCAATTTTCAGCTTTCAGCACTGTCACGCTTTGAATGACAATTGCGCGGTCATGCAACGTGGCTCCCAAGCAAAATTGACGTCCTTCTTTCCCCACAAATAGAGCTTTCTTTTGGTGGTATTTGATCATCTCTGCGGTTCTTATTTTTTGCACTATAAAAAAAAAACCAATATTTTAAAATTTTTGCTATAATAAATATCCCAATTAAAAAAAAAAAAAAAACATTTTTCTCAGTTTAGGCCAATATGTATTCTTCTACATATTTTTGGTAAAAAAATCGCAATAAGCGTATATTGATTGGTTTGCGGAAAAGTTATAGCGCCTACAAAATAGGGAATAGTTTTATGACATTTATTTATTTATTTATTTTTTACTAGTAATGGTGGTTATCTGCTATTTTTGTTAGGACTGCGATATTGCGGCGGACAGATCGGACACTTTTGACACTATTTTGGGACCATTGACATTTATACAGCGAACAGTGCTATAAATATGCACTGATTACTGTATAAATGTGATTGGCAGGGAAGGGGTTAACACTAGGGGGCGATCAAGGGGTTAAATGTGTTCCCTAGGGAGTGATTCTAACTGCAGGGAGAGGGTTCTGACTGGGGGAGGTGACCGATCTGTGTCCCTATGTACAAGGGACAGACCATTGGTCTCCTCTCCCTGACAGGACGTGGATCTCTGTGTTTACACACAGAGATCCACGTCCCTGGCTCTGTGACGAGCAATCGCGGGTGTCCATGCGCGCTCCACACTGCGGGAATCCCAGGACGTCATATGATGGCCGCCCGGAGGGACGAAGGGTTCCTGCGGCCGTCATTTGACAATAGGACCGGGTGGGAAGTGGTTAAACAGTGATCTTTTTTTACCAAACTATTGAGCATGAAACACTCTTCACAAGTTTTTTTGATTGAACATCACCTACCCCTGTTGACACTGAAAATCAGGAGACAAGCAAAAACCTCATGGCACCAAGCTCTTGCACCTCTTGCACTGCAGCTAGCCAGGTGCAACAAACAGCACTAACAAAAAGAGGCCACACTTAGATGACGTCACAAAAGTTTGTGAGCTTTATTGATGGACAGCACACACTGCTGCATCCTTCTACCCTAGGTTTGCCCGGCTAACGCATTTCATCCATCTGGGCTTAGTTGTAGAGATCACTTCCGGATGGGGGAAACGTGTTAGTGGGGTGGACCTAGGGTGAAAGGATGCAGAATGTGTTGTGCATCATTAAAGCTGTTAAACTTTTGGTGATGTCATCAACGTATAGTCCCTTTTTTTTCGAATGATCCACCCCAGACTGCATCTGACCATGACAGACCACTGTTCAGAAGAATGCTCTCAGACTTGCAAAGCAATATTTATGTGGACATCGCACGTGCACAGCCATAATCAATTATGCAGTGGTACCAAACTGCACCTGTACTCTCACTGATATTGTGAGAAGGGAACATTTTACTCTTGTTTGGATGGAAGCAATGATGTGTACAGTGAAAAACCTTTCCTTATGATAGTTTTTTTTCGTGAACTCTCTTCTTGCAAATTGCAACTTTAGATGCCTGGAGAATAGTCAATTGGTGAAACGCCTTCGACGATTGGCAAACCACCTTTTAGTTCTTCTACACAGCAATGCTGACAATAAGAGGGTGTTCTCTACAATTGAAAAAAAGAAAAAAAAACAGAATATAAAACATCACTATCATCACTAAATTTGTACAAAATTAGTATGTTTAAAGAATACACCGGTCACTTCACAAAATATATTTGTTTTTCCCCCCTTAATTATTGGGTCAGCTCTTATTCAAATTACAAACGACTGTTGAGGTAGACAGCTGATCTGGTAAGGATGTTGATAACTTTTTCTCTTTTTCTTGAGGCTATCCTTAGACGATATGTGCATAGCTGTGAACTTCATAGATCTCGCCCAACAATACTGGATTTGCTGTTTGGATATCAAGATCTGATAAGTAGGGACACTGTTTTTGCTTTTATGTACGATTGAAAGCTTGGACAGCACTGATTACATATCATGTTATACTTTCACCATCTGTTGCCGAAAGCAGCTTAAAAGTGAAATAAGAATACATTTCGTGCTGCATCATCTTATATACTTATATATTTTCTTTAGAAAATAATGTCATTATTGTGCTGGTCTGCAAGAGCTTTAAACATACATGACACAAACTCTGCTATTCTCGAAGAACATCTGTCCTTAACAGACCTTGAAGCATGCATAAATTATGTTCAAACTACACTTTATAAGTAATCTAACATACAGAAAGTTAGAAAAGCTGAAATTATATAATTATAAAAAGTTGGTGGAGCACTCCAGTTGTGCATAGTAGCTTACATTCCCTGCTGTTTCTGCTGGATACCAGCTGTCTTGTGCTTTTCCCTTAGGCAGTCAAGAGTACCAGCTGACGCTCTTGTTTAGACATATACTCTAAGTGTCAAAAGAAAGATATGTCAGCTTAAGTATAAAACCGCTCCAATTATCCTAATTTCTCCAACTGTACTTGACCTTCTCTGCTGGGACTACTTTTTGAGCAAATACTCCTGATACGGGCATATTGTTCCTCCTTGGTGTTAAATGGAGCATATATGGTTAGTATAGCAAAATAGTTGGTATCTAAAACATTTTGACTGGTTTACTGATTACAACTGTTAGAAGATTGTGTATTTCTTGCAACATGATTCTCCTCTTATGATTTTCCTGGCAAGAAAATGTACAGTAATATATTTTTTTCAACTCTATCAGAAAAATTGTTTTTCAGTAATTTGCCCAAGCTGCCCTTTGGAGGAACGATCTCAGTAAATCGAAGCTACCAAATGGCTTAAATTATCAATTTTACAAATTCTTTATTTAAGTTTTGTCAGGCAAACAAAAGGATACAGCATAGCAAGGCAGAAATATATATGTCTATCTGACACAGTTCACATTGTCAGCTATCGGTATAGTAGACATTAGCAAAAATTGAAATCGCATCTTGAAATTGCATCTTGAACAGCATGTATGTTTAAGGTCTGTCTTTATGTATTTTAAGCACTCATTACACTGGAAAAAAGTTTGCAACACAGAGGTAATAGTACATTACAGCTGCAAATAATTAAAGAAGTCCTAAAACTTTCATGTGAATATATTCCCATGTATAGTCGTTTTTTCCTTCCTTCCTAAATATCCTATTAAAAAAACATTTTTTGGAAGTCTAGTAAATCTGAAATCGGGCAGTCTTTTTACATATTGAGCTATTTTACTTTTCAGTTGTGCTAAAAGAAGCCTCCTTAAAAACAGCGTTACAGCAGTGACTTCTCTTTTATCAGACATCAGAAGGTTATATTTAGACCAAGGGAGCTGCAAGGTAAGCTTCATCTGATGTGCTGTCTTTTTAGATAACCCATAGTGCTATGGAAATCTTTTTCATGTGTTGAATGTTTATTTAAAAAAAAAAGATTTTGTATATGTAACAAAAAAGAGTGTAGCGCCGCCCTCAAAAGAGACGCTTAATTTTGGGTTCTCTGTTCTGTGCCTTGACTCCAAGAACAACCCCCGCTCCTCTGGCACACCTGGTTAAACTGAGAAACCCCTGCAACACCAGGTATACAAACAATTGGAAAATACCCCCACACCTGGCTGTTTGTTACTATAGTAAATGTACACACACACCCGTATAGTGATAAGCAATATAAGTTGATGTATTGAAACCACTTAAAATGAAAACAGTCTAGGATCACATAAGCTCACTCAGGTAAATTAAATCACAATCAACTATACAGAATGAAAACTATACCCAGGTAAAGGAAAATAAGTTCTTTGACTTTAGCTAGGGTCAATAAGCAAAATGGCAATAGGTAATGTGAATAAACCTTAAAGTGGTTGTAAACCCACTTATGCAACTTGCACCTACAGGTAAGCCTAGATGAAGGCTTACCTGTAGGTGCAAGAAATATCTCCTAAACCTACACGGTTTAGGAGATATTTGCAAAAAAAGACATGCACCGATGTCTATGCGCGCTGTAGACAATGGTGCATTCACAGGGTTAATCCCATTCACAAATCCGGCCTTGCCGGATTTGACGGCTCCCGCACGCATGTGCGGAGTGACGTCTTCGCCGCTCCGGCCAATCACAGCACCGGAGCGGCGCTGTGATTGGCTGGAGCGGCGATACCCGGAAGTAACCTTCCGGGTATCTGTGGAGCGATGGCTGCGGCTGGAGGAGGAGACGAGGATGGCTTCGGGGGCCCCGATCTAAGGTAAGTGATGCATAATGAGCTAGTATGCTAGTCATACTAGCTCATTATGGCTTTGTCTTGCAGGTGTTTTTTTTTTATCCGGGTTTACAACCACTTTAAGAGCAATATAACGTGTGTTCACTATACTATCTTAGAGTGCACTCTAAGGAAAGGGGCCCAAAGTGTGGTTCCTTCTTTAAAAAAGTAAACAGGCTAATGCCTAGGGGCAGCAAGAGTTAGGAGCAGACTTTAAACCTGATTTTTCAGCCGGCTAAGACATTGGGACTCTTTTACTACTGGCACACTTTGAGGCAGTATCTAAGGCCTGCAGGCAGTGTTAAAGCTAATATGTGACTAGCTGTGTAAATCCTAGTGGCTCAGTCTTTGATGATGGCAGCAATAAGTTACAGTCACAGATAATGGCCGTAAGGGCCTCTCACCAATCCCAGCGACACAGCAACAATGGTTCCTCTGACCAGATGTTTTCTCAGTTGCCCATGACGACTCCAGCAACTGGCACTGCAGGGGCTGTGTCTTAGCAGCAGCTCTGTCCTCTGACTCACTGGTCACAGTGCGGTACTCCCGTCTCTTTCTAAGATGGCACTCTCTCTATAGAGCTGGGGAGCAGTTTGGGCCTCTTTCTGCTGGGTTCACTTGTGGTTTCTCCACTTCCTTGCGTCTCTCTCCTCTCTCTTTTTAGGCTCCCCCCTGATTAGCATGCTGGGGGCTGTAGCCTGCCCCTGTGAATCACTATGGGGTCGCTTGTGGCCGGGACTACATGTTCCGCTCAGTGGCCAATCGAGGACAGTCTAAACACAGCCCGCCATCTCTCTTTAGTTCTGCGCTGCTGGCAGGGAAAGGGGGGGGGGGGCGATCGGGGGAAGGAGACACTGTCAGCGTCTCTGTTCCCCATGCAGCAGCGGCTGTGCACACTCTGCCTTGGACTGGGCAGGAGAGGAATGTCGGGTCCACCAGCACCTGCTACAGGAGTGTAAAACAACAGTTGAAATATAGAAATAAAATTGGCCCCCAAGCCATTATAATTTCTGTTTAAACTAGTATGAAGCATAATATTGTAATTTTTTACAGAAACCTAATTCTGGTTACCATGCTTGTCATAAAGGTAAAAATAGGGAAAATGGCATTAGAGTAGATGTTATGCATGCACGCACGGCTTTCACTGTTATGGTTGTCATAGACAAGGCAATTCTCAAGCAATGTCAGCCATATTTCAATCACGATAGTCACCTATCATCAACAGATTATTTTAAAACAATCAAAACTAAATATATAATATTATATGCATACATACTGTACATAGATATGCTATATACACTATATTGTCAAAAGTTCTGTGACACCTGACTTTACAAGCACATGAACTTTAATGGCACCCTAATCTTAGTCAATGTTCAATATTGAGTTGGCCCACCCTTCACAGCTATAACAGCTTCAACTCTTCTGGGAAGGCTGTCCACAAGGTTTGGGAGTGAGCTTATGGTAATGTTTGACTATTCTACCAGAAGCACATTTGTGAGGTCAGGCACTGATTTTGGACAAGAAGGCCTGTCTCTCAGTCTCCGCTCTAAGTCATCCCAAAAGAGTCAAGTCAAGTCAAGACTCTGTGCAGGCCAGTCAAGTTCCTCCACCCCAAACTCGCTCATCCATGTCTTTATGGATCTTGCTTTGTGCACTGGTCCAAATCTTTTGGTGGAGGGGGGTTATGGTGTGGGGTTGTTTTTCTGGGGTTGGGCCTGGCCACTTAGTTCCAGTAAAGCAGGCATGTCCAAAGTCTGGCCCGCGGGCCAATTGCGGCCCGCATTCCGGTTTTGAGCGGCTCACCTGGTCTTTTTGACATGTATGTCTTTGTGGCCCCCAACGAACCCCTTAGCGCCACCAAAGAAATACATGCTGGCTGCCTTGGAGGAGGCGGAATGAGCGCTGTGCATACAGAAGTACTTCCTGTTTACAAGGCGACCTGTGTAAAAGGAAGTCCCATCTCCTGCGCTGCCATTGGACAACTGTTCTGTCCATCACAGGAGGCAGGACTTTCGATTAAAGAGGCCGCAGAGAAAACAGGAAATTCTCCTGTATGTCTGTCGGCGCTCGTCCCGCCCCCCCCATCTCCTCCAATGCTGCAGATGAATGAATCAGGCTGCAATGGTGAGTCTGCATTCATGGCAAGGGGGTGCTGCATTCAGGGCAAAGGTGGTGCTGCATTCATGGCAAGGGGGTGCTGCATTCATGGCAAGGGGGGTGCTGCATTCAGGGCAAGGGTGTGCTGCATTCATGACAACGGGGGTGCTGCATTCATGACAATGGGTGTGCTGCATTCAGGAAAATGGGGGTGTTGCATTCAGGACACTGGGGGTGCTGCATTCAGGACAACGGGGGTGCTGAATTCAGGACAACGGGAGTGCTGCATTCAGGAAAACGGGGGTGCTGCATTTAGGACAACTGGGGTGCTGCATTCAGGGCAATGGGGGTGCTGCATTCAGGGCAACGGGAGTGCTGCATTCAGGGCAACTGGGGTGCTGCATTCAGGGAAAGGGGGGTGCTGCATTCAGGGAAAGGGGGTGCTGCATTCATGACAATGGGTGGGGGTGCTGCATTCATGACAATGGGGGTGCTGCATGCAGGGCAATGGGGGTGCTGCATTCAGGGCAACGGGGGTGCTGCATTCATGGCACTTGTGAGGCTGTATTGATGGGCAGTGACCCTTATTTTGATTCACAGTTCTTTATTTAAAATTGAAGATAAATACAGTATATCCAAATAACACGCCTGAGCTCATCTCTTCACCACACACAGCCACAAAGGCAAGAGAATTTTTGTTGGGCAGTGTATTAGTGCTCGAACAAACAGACCGAATTTTAATGGTTCACAGAATGTCAGGCAAAATGGTCCGCCCTCACGCATGTTCACTTCATCAAATCTGGCCCTCTTTGAAACAAGTTTGGACATCCCTGCAGTAAAGGGAATTCTTAAAGTGACACTAAAGGTTTACTTTTCTTTTTTTTAAATAACAAACATGTCATACTTACCTCCACTGTGCAGTTCGTTTTGCACAGAGTGGCCCCGATCGTCCTCTCCTGGAGTCCCACGGCGGCTCTCTCGGCTCCTCCCCTCAAGAGCTAACCTCCTCTGGGAAGCTCTCTCCCAAAGGGGTTACATTGCGGGCGCGCTCCCTGTCATACACTCTGCGTCCATTGACACAGAGTGTATGACTCGGTCCCGCCCCCGGCGGCCACGTCATTGGATTTGATTGACAGCAGCAGGAGCCAATGGCTGCGCTGCTATCAATCTATCCAATGAAGAGCCGATCAGCCATGAGGAGAACGATGCGGGATCGCGCCCTCGGAAGTTCGGGGCTCAGATAAGTAAAACGGGGGCTCGGGGGGGCCGGACACTGCAAAGTGTTTTTTCACCTTAATGCATAGGATGCATTAAGGTGAAAAACACAAAGCTTTACAACCCCTTTAAGGCATCAGCATAGCAAGACATTTTTGACAATTTGATGCTCCCAACTTTGTGGGAACAGTTTGGGGTAGGCCCCTTCCTGTTCCAACATGACTGGGCACCAGTGCACAAAGCAAGGCCCATAAAGACATGGATGAGCGAGTCCAGACCTCAAACTGATAGAACATCTTTAACGGAGACTGTGAGCCAGGCCTTCTCATCGAACATCAGTGCCTGACCTCACAAATGCGCTTCTGGAAGAATGGTCAAACATTCCTATAGACAAACTCCTAAACCTCGTGGACAGCCTTCACAGAAGAGTTGAAGCTCTTATAGCTGAAAAGGGTGGGCCAACTCAATATTGAATCCTACGGACTAAGACTAGGATGCCATTAAAGTTCATGTGCGTGTAAAGGCAAGTGTCCCAATACTTTTGACAATTTATATATATATATATATATATATATATATATATATATATATATATACACACATATATATATATATATATATATATATATATATATATATATATATGCACACAGTATCTCACAAAAGTGAGTACACCCCTCACATTTTTGTAAATATTTTATTATATCTTTTCATGTAACAACACTGAAGAAATTAGACTTTGCTGCAATGTAAAGTAGTGCGTGTACAGCTTGTATAACAGTGTAAATTTGATGTCCCCTCAAAATAACTCAACACACAGCCATTAATGTGTAAACCGCTGGCAACAAAAGTGAGTACACCCCTAAGTGAAAATGTCCAAATTGGGCCCAAAGTGTCAATATTTTGTCGCCGCATTTACATGGCGCGTTTAGCCTCATTTAGCTGTGTTTGCGTCTAGAAGCATTTGAAAAAAATGTTTTGTTTTTTTTTGTTAAATTGAAAAACGTCTCTAAACGAAACACTGCTAAACACAAGTTGCCGTGTTTAGTTGCGTTTGGCGCTTCAACTGCCTCTAAACACAGCTTATGAACGCATTTTTTTTGGGTTCAAGAAAAAGCCTCCAAACACAACTGCCTAGAAACGACTATAAACGACCCTGTGTACATGTACTGATAAGATAACATAGAGGAGGGTTTATGAGCAGTTGAAAAAAATGCCCAACTGCTCCTAAACATCCGTTTATCAGCAGCAGTGTACATGAGGCCTAACTGTTATGTTATCCTAAATATGTTTCCACACAGTTTCTCTCTTAGGATTCTTTTAAAGTCTGTAACTGTAAATTATGAAAAAGCATGATCTTCATAAATCAAATGTATATTATTAGGGATGCTATTATTTTTGTATATTACAGAGCAAAGCACAATGACTGAGGCCTGGTGGAAATTTCAGCACTAAAAATGGGACTGCCTCTTCTCTGGAAAAAAAAAAGTTGGGGCTGCCATTGCTGACCTTAAAATATCAAAAAAGTTATTTGCATATTTTTTCCAGGCTATTGACTCAAAAAACTGAAAAAAGAAAGATGACACATCAGCCAGGCATTTGCAAAATGAGAAGCAACCTCCATGTTTTTTCTCATTAAAGGATTCCAATAAGGCATAAACAACACTAGGGTTGATTTACTAAAACTGGAGAGTGAAACCGCTTTCAGTTTTTTTTTCTTAAAGCTTAAAGTGATTGTAAAGTCTCATTAAAAAAAATAAAAATAAAAAACATGTTATACTTACCTCTTCTTTGCAGTTGGTTTTGCACAGAGCAGCCTGGATCCTCTTCTTCTCGGGTTCCTCTTTGCTGCTCCTGGCCCCTCCCTCCTATTGAGTGCCCCCACAGTTAGCAGCTTTCTATGGGGGCACTGGAACATAGTCACAGCTCAGTGTGTCCATTCAGACACGGAACCTTGATCCGGCCCAGCCCTCTCTCTCCCCTGATTGGCTGACCAATGGCGACGCTGCTTTGTCTCAGCCAAACAGGAGGAGTGTCCCGGACAGCCTAGACATTCGTAGACATCGCTTGAGAGAGATGGGGCTCAGGTAAGTAATTAGGGGTGCTGGGGTGGCTGCTACACACAAAAGTTTTTTTTTTATCTTAATGCATAGAATGCATTAAGATAAAAAACCTTCTGCCTTTACAACTCCTTTAATTGAACAAGGTGAAGTTATAAGCTGATTGGCTACCATGCACAGCTGCACCAGATTTTGCACTCTCCAGTTTTAGTAAATCAACCCCCATTGCGTTCGTTCCTGGTAGTCCCCTACAAGTATATATTTTAACTGTGCACTTGGTTAAAGACCCGGCATGTATCAGAAAGTACAAACATTTCCACAATAGTTATTTTCTCATTGATGCATGGGGTTAAAGATAACCATACACATTTATCAAAATAAAAGATAGATAATCAACTAAGATGACTTTTATGTGACTAGAAATGTGACAATTACAAGCAGGAAGGGCATTATTAGTTTAGGACAATGATTTATCAGAAGAAAAACAGATAACACAACACAGATCTCTGATAATATCTCATACAGTATGCTATAAGGATGTCATTGCTTATTTCCCAAAATGATACCATTCATTTAAACTTGACTAAGTCTTTATGGGGATATGTATTGCACAGATTATCTACTCTTTACGTGGATCATATTTTTTTTATAAAAGGGGTAGGCAACCTTTTGAGTATAGTGTGCCAAATTATTTTTTTTCAAAGAAACTGAGTGCAGCTACATAAAAAAAAAGCCAACTTCACACACTCAGTACACGAACAAGACATTTTTAAAATGTAAATGACCAATTCCTGCACCTTCACACCTCAAATCATCCATGATTCCTGCACCTTCACCCCTTAGATCACCCCAATTCCTGCACCTTCACACCTGAGTTCCCCTTCAATTCCTTCACACCTCAGTTCATCCTATTTCCTGCACCTTCCCACATCAATTTACCCCATTTTCTGCACGTTCACACCTCAAATAAGGCCCAATTCCTGCACATTCATCCCTCAGATCACCCCAATTTTGGCACCATCACACCTCGAATAAGCCCCAATTTCTGCACTTTCACCTCTCAGATCACCCCAATTCCTGCACCTTCACACCCCAGATCACCCTAATTTCTGCTCCTTCACACCTCAGATCACCCCAATTCCAGCACCATTACACCTCAGATAACCCCAATTCCTGCACCTTCACACCTCAGTAACCCCAATGTGACAGGGGTCACTTTGGGCATAGGGTGACTGAGGAAATATATCTTGGACTATCTAAAATGGGATAGTAATATTAATCCACAATATTTACTGTTTGTTGATCCTGAAGTCAACAGGTTAATTGAAAGGGCTGATGTGTTAAACTTCAATCACTTACCTGCCTGTTGTGATGTAAATGAATCTAGGATGGCTTCTGAAGACCCTTTCATTGTGAATAGTGATAATTAACTCTGTACTTGTGTGTATTGTAAAGCAGACAGACAGTCTGGTGAATATAAAGGTCATGCATAGTCATTTAAGATGTAAAGGAATTAGCTAAGAGATGTCAGAATATGTGTATTGGGAGCTCGTTATGTAACCATTGTGTGATGTTGTGGGTGGAGTTGGACCATTGTTCATTTAGATTAATGCAGTATTATTTTGGTGTATAAAAAGAGCCTGCTCTCATTAAAGATTGTCAGACCAGTTGGAAACCTCATACAGAGTAGTTGTCTCGTCTGTGGGGGGAAAAGTATTTGTATGGGATCTTATTCGGCTGGTTGGGGTGTCTGGTGGCTGTCGTGTGTTCGGAGAGGGAATATCCTAAACGGCGTTAACCCCTTTCATACTTGGGGTGCCGTTACAATTGGTTGGCAGCGGTGGGATTTTCTCTCCAGTTACTGGGACACTCCAAACCACCACAGTGAATGACCAGCTATGCAGCCTGCAGGAAAGCCACGCTGAAAGACTTACTTGAGAGCCGGCGAGGGACCGGTGGGACAAAGAACAAGGCCACCCTGATCAGTGAGCTAGCCGAGATGGATCAGAGGGACGGTGATGCAGGACCCTGGTCAGTTGAAGACTTGTTTCAGCAACGAGTTCGACAGCGGTTGGCATTATATGGTGCTAACCCATCAGAGACCGCCATACAGAATGCCATTAGAGACATCCAGCTGCAGAATAAGCGACAAGAGAGAGAACTAGAGCGGCAACATGAGCGGAGAATGGCGGAAATACGGCAATGGAGACAACACCTAAAGATGCAGCGCCTTTCCGTAAGTTGCCCTTTCGGGCGTTCAAACTATTTAAGGAAGGAGAGGAGGAAATTGAAGCGTTCCTGCAGGACTTTGAGAGACTATGCCAGATACATGAAGTACGGCCCCAAGATCGGGTCGCCTTACTGGCGAGTAATTTAACTGGCAGAGCGGCGGATGCGTATCGGGCCCTGAAGGATGAGGACGCTAAAGACTATGACCGGGTAAAAGAAGCTCTGCTAGCCCGATTTGCCATTACACCCGAAGCCAGCCGGATTAAGTTTTGAGAATCCCGGAAACAAACCAACATAACATACGTGGAGTGGGCACATCGTCTGCAGCGAAACCTTAAGGGCTGGTTCCAGGGAAGCCACGCTCATACAATAGAGGACATCACCCAGCTAGTACTCTTAGAACAGTTCTTTAACCACACCCCTCCGGTATTACGGGATTGGGTGCGAGATAAGCGACCACGGACTGTACAGCAAGCGGCTACTTTGGGCGATGAATATCTGGACTCTCGAAGGTCAGGCGAAAGTGAGCGCTATCCACTATCTCGGCCCAGTTTACCAGCCTCTAACCCAACTTCAGCACCACCTCCAGCGGCCACTTATTCTCAGCAGCCCAGGTTCAACTCCCAGGACTACTCACAACTAGAGGTCGACCGATATATCGGCTGGCCGATATATCGGCCGATATTTGGCCATTTTTGATAAATCGGCATCGGCCGATTTATTATCAAGATTAGGCCGATATTTCAGACTGACCTCCGCTCATTCTCCCTTCTCCACACTCAGCGTCTCTGGCTGCATCAAGCGCCGCGCTGAGTGTGTGAGCAGAGAGGAGAGAGAGACAGAGAGGAGCTGTCAGCTTGATGTCGGGGGTGGGCGGGACCCGACCGGGGTGGGCGGGGGGTGGGCGGGACCCGGCAGCTAAATTACACCAGCCAATGATTGGGCTGCTTTAGAAAGGGGGTGGGGCCACATACACGTAGCGACCCGCCCAGATACCATCCCATTAGCTGGTGTAATATAGCTGCTGGGTCCCGCCCACCCCGGCCCGGGTCCCGCCCACCCCGACATCGAGCTGACAGCTCCTCTCTGTCTCTCTCTCCTCTCTGCTCACACACTCAGCGCGGCGCTTGATGCAGCCAGAGCCGCTGAGTGTGTGAGCAGAAAGGAGAGAGAGAGAGGAGCTGTCAGCTCGATGTCGGGGTGGGCGGGACCCGGCCGGGGTGGGCGGGACCCATCAGCTATATTACACCAGCTAATGGGATGGTATCTGGGCGGGTCGCTATGTGTATGTGGCCCCGCCCCCTTTCTAAAGCAGCCCAATCATTGGCTGATGTAATTTAGCTGCTGGGTCTGCAAAATCAGTGCAATCTGTCAGTGCCGCCAGCCAGTGCCACCGCCAGCCAGTGCCACCCGCCACCGCCAGCCACCGTCAGCACCACCCGCCACCGCCAGCCAGCGCCACCGCCAGCCAGTGCCACCCGCCACCTCCAGCCAGTGCCACCCGCCAGCGCCAGCCAGCGCCACCGCCAGCCAACACCACCCGCCACCGCCAGCCAGCGCCAGCCACCGCCAGCGCCAGCCAGCGCCACCGCCAGCCAGCGCTACCCGCCACCGCCAGCCAGTGCCACCGCCAGCCAGCGCCACTGCCAATCAGTGCCATCTGTCCCAAACTAGTGCCATCTGTCAGTTCCAAACCAGTGCCACCTGCTAGTGCCAATCAGTGCCAGTCAGTGCCAATAGTGCCATCTGTCAGTTCCAAACCAGTGCCACCTGCCAGTGCCATCTGTCAGTTCCAAACCAGTGCCATCTGTCAGTTCCAAACCAGTGCCACCTGCTAGTGCCAATCAGTGCCACCTGCCAGTGCCAATAGTGCCATCTGTCAGTTCCAAACCAGCGCCATCTGCTAGTGCCAATCAGTGCCACTTGCCAGTGCTAATCAGTGCCTCCTGCCAGTTCCACACCAGTGCCACCTGCCAGTGCCACCTGCCAGTTCCAAACCAGTGCCACCTGCCAGTGCCAACTGTCAGTTCCAAACCAGCGCCATCTGCTAGTGCCAATCAGTGCCACCTGCCAGTTCCACACCAGTGCCACCTGCCAGTTCCAAACCAGTGCCACCTGCCAGTGCCATCTGTACTGAGGACATCAAGTGTGTGCTAGAGTGACGGGAGTAAGCAGGAAGGAGTGGAGTGGGTGAGGTTTTTTTTTTTTTTTTTTTTTTTTTAATCGGCCACACAAAAATCGGCCACAAAAATCGGCCATCGGCCGCCCAAATTTCTAAATATCGGCATCGGCATCGGCCAGCGAAAAACCCATATCGGTCGACCTCTACTCACAACCCATCAGGTGTTTTTGGTGTAAACAGCTAGGGCACAAAAAGCCAGACTGTCCGTTGAATCCAGCCAGGCAGTCCCAGTCATGGAGACAGCCAGCAAGAGGGAGCCCCCGCACATCCATGCCTGCGGCCCACAGGCGTCCTGCACAAGGCTGATCCAATACAAGCAACTAACCGGGACAACCGGCAGCAACACAGGCAGACTGTCTGTGTCAATGGAAAGGTAGCCAATGGCCTACGTGATACTGGCGCCACCATGACCCTACTACAGAAGAACCTCATCCCAGAGAGCCAACATACCGGAGACACGGTAGTCGTAAGAGTAGCGGGAGGTATCATCTTCCGGCTACCCGTTGCCCGTGTTCACCTGGATTGGGGGGTTGGTTCGGGACACGTGAATGGTGGGGTGATGAAGGATTTGCCAGTGGATGTACTACTGGGGAATGATTTGGCCCCCCTCATTTCTGCTTACGCCCCGATGGGCCCCGATGAAGTCAACCCAGTGACTACCCGTGCCCAGACACGTGCTGCTGGAACCGGCCCGCTTGCTGCTGAGACTCAGATGCTTCCATGTTTGGACTGGGGGCTGTGCTGAGCCAAGTTGGGGAGGATGGAGGAGAACACCCTGTCGCATACCTGAGCAGAAAGCTATTACCCCGGGAAGTGAGCTATGCGGCAGTGGAGAAGGAATGTTTGGCCCTAGTCTGGGCTCCTAAAAAGTTGAATCCTTACTTGTACGGACAGGAATTTTCACTAGTCACCGACCACAACCCATTGGTCTGGCTTATCCGGGTCTCAGGAGACAATGGTAGGTTGCTGCGGTGTAGCTTAGCCCTGCAACCTTACAACTTCACCATTAGCTACTGACCCGGTAAGCAAAATGGCAATGCTGATGGGTTGTCCAGGCATTAGAGGAATGGAACTATGGACTAACTTCCTAGTCAACCTGTCTGGGGTCTCCTCCTGTGTTAGTCTCCTGCCAAAAGGGGAGATTTGTGACAGGGGTCACATTGGGCGTAGGGTGACTGAGGAAATATATGTTGAACTACCTAAAATGGGATAGTAATATTAATCCACAATATTTACTGTTTGTTGATCCTGAACTCAACAGGTTAATTGAAAGGGCTGATGTGTTCAACTTCAATCACCCACCTGCCTGATGTGATGTAAATGAATCTAGGATGGCTTCTGAAGACCCTTTCATTGTGAATAGTGATAATTAACTCTGTACTTGTGTGTATTGTAAAGCAGACAGACAGTCTGGTGAATATAAAGGTCATGCATAGTCATTTAAGATGTAAAGGAATTAGCTAAGAGATGTCAGAATATGTGTATTGGGAGCTTGTTATGTAACCATTGTGTGATGTTGTGGGTGGAGTTGGACCATTGTTCATTTAGATTAATGCAGTATTATTTTGGTGTATAAAAAGAGCCTGCTCTCATTAAAGATTGTCAGACCAGTTGGAAACCTCATACAGAGTGGTTGTCTCGTCTGTGGAGGGAGAAGTATTTGCATGGGATCTTATTCGGCTGGTTGGGGTGTCTGGTGGCTGTCTTGTGTTCGGAGAGGGAATATCCTAAACGGCGTTAACCCCTTTCATACTTGGGGTGCCGTTACACCCAATTCCTGCACCTTCACACCTCAGATAACCCCGATTCCTGCACCTCCACACCTCAGATAACCCCAATTCCTACACATGACACCTCAGATCAGCCCTAATTCTTGGACCTTCACACCTCAGATTAGCCCCAATTTCAGCATCTTCACACCTCAGATCACCTAAATTTCTACACCTTCACATCTTCACCCCAATTCCTGTACCGTCATACCTCAGATCAGCCTTGATTTTCTAAACCTTCACACTTCAGATTACCCCAATTCCTGCAACTTCATACCTCAGATAAGCCAAATTTCTGCACTTTCAAACCTAAGATCACTCCAGTTAATGCACCTTCACCCCTCAGATCATTCCAATTCCCGCACCTTTAAATTAGCAGTTTCCAATAGCTGGTTGCAAAATGAGGGCAGGCAGCTTGGTGCATCTGACTCAGCACCAGGACCAGATCTAGCCTGTCTGATGTGAAGGTGTAGTAAAAAATATTGGGGAGCAGAGGATGGGAGGTCAGCAGGGCAGATGATAGGGTCAGCAGTTTGCAAGGCAGTGTACAGAGTCCAGCAGGGCAGACAATGGGAGGTCAGCATGAGACTGTACGTGGTTAACAAACCAGAGGACCAGAGCTTGTAGGGTGAAGAACAGAGTTCAGCAGGGTAGTCTGCAGGGGTTAGCAGGGCAAATGACAGGGGCCAGTAAGGCAGATGACAGGGGGTCAGCAGGGCAGTTTACACAGGTCAGCAGGGCAGTGTACAAGCGTTAGCAGTGCAAAAGATGGGATCAGCAGGGCACAGGACAAGGGTCATCAGGGCATAAGACAGGGATCAGCACGGCAGAGAATAGGGTCAGCAGGGCAGTGTACAGGGGTCAGCAAGGCATAGGACAGAGGTCAGCAGGGAAGTGCATAGGGTCAGCAGGAAAGAGGATGAGGTCAGTCGCATAGAGGACAGGGGTCAGTGGGGCATAGGAAAAGGGTCAGCAGGGCATAGGAAAGGGGTCAACAGGACATATGACAGGGTCATCACGGCAGAGGACAGGGTCATCACGGCAGAGGACAGGGTCAGCGGGGCATGGGACAAAGGATGTAGTGAGCAGGGAAGAGGACTGGGATGAGCAGGATAGAGAAAAGGGGTCAGCAGGGTAGGGGATGGGGTCAGTGGAGCATAGGATGGGGTCAGCAGGCAGGAGATGAGGTGAACTGGGCAGAAGATGGGGTCAGCTGGACATAGAATGGGGCCAGCAGGGCAGAGAGTGGAGTCAGCAAGGTATAGGATGAAGTAAGCAGGGCACAGGATGAGGTAGCAGGGCAGAGCATGGCATCAGCAGTGCAAAAGGGGGTCAGCAGGGCCGAGGAAGAGGTGACTGCTGGAAGGACACTCATCAGTTTTGTTCCTCCCCACACTACACACAGAAAGGCAACAGAGCTGCAAAAGCCAGAAACACACTGTGAGGATTGGGGTTGTGTCTGTAAAAGAATCCGACCTCAGCTGTGTGCAGTGTGCTGTGAAGCAGCTCTCCTGAGTGTACTTTGTCGAGGCTGAGTGCAGTCTGAGGTTGGGGGGAGGAGCTCACCGACCCAGGCACACGATCCATGAGGGGAGGGAGGCGCATCATCCACTACATCCAGCCATCCTCTTCTACAGAGCTTCACTGGCGGCTGCAGGCAAGCCGAGTGAGGTGGGCGGGAACAGAGGCAGCAGTGATTTAAAGTAATAAAGAGCCAGCCATGCTCCCTTCTGTGTAGCCAGCCGTAACAGCCATAAGTGCTGGCTGGCTTTGCTGATGGGTGAGAAGTGTCCCAGGCTTCCCTCGCGTGCTGTCATAAATGCGGCTGCCTGCTACGTTTGGCACGCGTTCCGGGGGTTGCCGACCCCGGCTTTATAGTAGCTGTATGAGGCTCACTTGTACATTTCTTGTCAAGTTGTATTCATTTTAGAAGCTGTAATTGCCCGCTTGACTGCAAATGCTTTCAGGTATGACAGTATCGCAGATGTATTCAAGCGGAACTAAAGTCTCACTTTGAAAATTGATGACACCTTGAGTTAGAGTATTTTGGGACAAGAGACATGCAAAGTCTTTCGCCCACTGCTTCTAGAAATGTGTTTCTTAGAATGTAGAGCTGAGGATGCATGCATGTAGTAGTTACCTCATCAGTGGCTAACTAATGGCAAAAGAACTGCGTCGTGGAACCCAGAAGAAGCCGCAGGGGAAATGGCAGTGGCGGATGGAGGCTGGACCTGTCAGTGCTAGAGGAGGGTACACTGGAAAGTATGCCATAGTGGGTAAGTATGCTTTTATATGAGCCTAGCAGTTGATATAGTATGGCCTAGTAATCTACCCAATAACTGGCCCAGGTATGGTCAGTCATTACTACTGACAATAGTTGATATCCAAAACTTGTAAGGTTTTCATATAGTTTGCTTGTTCTACTTTAATATATACTGTATAACATATTTGTACAAAAACTTCTACCACAGTTCCTTGTAAACTCACTTTTTAAGATTTATGTTTGGAGACTCATTTGACTTTTACCAACATAAATTATAAACACTTTATACTCAGAAATGAAATGAATTACTAAATGTAAAATGCTCTGAGGTTTACAGATGAATTTGGTTGCAGTACTACCTTTTCCTTGTTATAAAACCTTGAAGACTTCCTGTTGAGAGACACAGTCTTGTCTAGCACATTATCGAAACTGCATTAACTGCTTAGGTACATTCCATGACCTCTATAACATACATATTAAGACAATTCCAGGCAATGCAAAAGGACACATTGTTATACTGAAACAAAACTAATACAGTATGTGTTAGGTAAAGCAATTTTTTTCAACTTCAGTCCTTAAGTACCACCAACAGGTCAAGTTTTCAGGCTTTTTATTATTTTGCACAGGTGATTTGATCAGTTTCACTGCCTTAGTAATTACAACAGCCGTTTAATCTAAGAGTTATCCTGAAAACATGACCTGTTGGGGGTACTTGAGGACTGGAGTTGAGAAACATTGAGGTAAAGAAGTACATACATTTTTTTGGAATCTACAGCCAGTTTGTGGAAACGTAATGTTCAACACTGTGTGGTTGACAAAATGAAAGTGATTGTAAACATAATTTTTTTTCTTTAAAATAACAAACATGGCATGCTTATCTGCTCTGTGTAATGGTTTTGCACAGAGCAGCCCCAATCCACTTCTTCTTGGGTCCCCCACCGGTGCTCCTGGCATATTCCCCTGCCGAGTGCCTATCATAGCAATCCGCTTGCTATGGGGGCACTCATGTGCACTCACTCCCAAGCCAGCTCTGTGTCTATAGACACATAGAGCACAGCTCAGCCCTGCCTCCAGCTCCCTCCTCACTGGCTGTGATTGATAATGGCTCCTGCTGCTGTCTCTGAGCCTTTGAGGATGGAGAGAGCTGAGAGAGCCGATATTCTTGTGCACAGTGCTGGATCAAGATCAAGCTCAGGTAAGTATAATGGGGGGGGGGGGGGAGCGCTGCACGAGTTTTTTTACCTTAATGCAGAGAATGTATTAAGGTAAAAGACCTTCAGCCCTTAGAACCACTTTAGTATAAGAGCTTGCATGCATTACTGCTAATAGGCATTAACCAAACTGCAAAATCTCTACAATTAGCATTTATGGAGTCCTGTTGTACAAAAAAATATTATTTTTTTTACCGTTAAAGATTTTTATTGAATTTTTCAAAAAAAACCACAAAAAACAAAACAATTTAGTACCAAAAATACTTCAAATTCTTATTCGTACATTGTTCTTGTTATTATCAAGGTATCTATTAGGTGTCAGACATCCAACGTAACTTAGCATTAGCAATTTAAATTTTAACCATCTAAATATTATTCAAATGCTTAATCAGGTAAATATAAATCCCTGTTTACCCCGATGGGGTCATGCTATAAACATGGGATTATGACTCTATATAAGAAAAAAAAAGAGAGAAAAAAAAAAAACTACATAAACCTGCAAGGGAAGGAAGGGGAGGGGAGAGGGGATGATATGGAAGTTATCCTATAGATTCATCTAATGTTAATATTACTATCGTAGTCTCACAGGAGCACATTCAATAGTTCTTAGAATTTTTCAGAAAATTTGAGGCCCTAGGGTGATTAGTCCATTCATTCCAATATTTCATGGATTTAGTTATGGAACCTTTTTTGTGTGCCCACATTAACTCATAGTGAGCCTGAGTGTTGAGTCTCTGAATGGCATCTGATAAATTAGGTGCTAGGGTAGATTTCCATAATTTGGTTATAGTGAGTCTAGCTGCTGTAAGGATGTTAGCGACTATAATTCTATAAAGGGAGGGATAAACGTCTAGGTTTAAATTTAATAATGCCATTTCTGGTGTGAGTCTCTTTAGATTTCCAGTAAGAGATGCTATAAATGAGGAGACATTTTTCCAAAAACTAGATAAGGCCTTACAACTCCACAATGTGTGTATTAAGTTGCCAGTATGGGAATCACATCTCTAGCAGGTGGGGGATGAAGAGGGAAATATTTTGGAGAGTCTGTATGGGGTCAAATACCAGCGGTTCAGTATTTTTTGGGCGTTTTCCGAATGTTCTACACATGATGATGCAGTGTTGTTAATGTGTATGGCTTTCTGCCATTCTTCCCATGAGAAGGTTTGCGCTAGATCCTTCTCCCACTTGATCATGTTTATAGTTTTGGTATGAAGTGGAAAAGATGAGAGGAGTTTATATATATAGGATATGCCCTTTTTACTATAGTTTTTATACGAAGTGAAAAATTCCCAAAGCTCACCAGGGAGTTCCACACTTCTTTCCGGGTTGAAATTTTTATTAGATAGTTTGGCTTTGAGCTTAGTTGTTATATTGAATTTATGATCAGCCGGTAATTGATCAAAGAAGTTAATTCCCTGTTTAGTCCAGGAAGAAGTATTAATACATGTTTTACAATAGTCAACTACTCTTATCGGGACTGGCATATGGACTGGGGTAATTGTTGGATGTAGTTTCGTTAAAGCGAACTTCCAGGCTGTCAGGGTGGCTTTAATTGTCAGGAAGTTGGGTATATTTATTTTTGGTAAAATATAGCGGGCCATGGATAGGGAGAATAGGTAATTTCCTTTAGATGTTTCCCGTTCAATGTTCAGCCATAATTTATCATTTGAGTATCTGAACCAGTATCTCATTTGGTCTAAGAGTGTGGCAAAGTAGTATAAGCGTAAATCAGGGAGGTTCAATCCACCTTTGGATTTAGCTAATGACATAATCGATAAAGTAATTCTAGGTTTTTTCCCTAACCAGATCAAGTTGTTCAACTTCGAGTTGATTTGTGTGAAAAATGTAGCTGGTAAGGGGAAAGGAAGAGAGCAGAAGTAGTATAAGATCTTCAGGAATGTCTTCATTTTAAAAGCTGCTATCCTTCCAATCCAGGAAAGCTGAGCTTTTTTAATTGAGAGTATATCTTGTGTGATTTGGGTCAATAAAGATGGGTAATTGGCTTCATATAATTTAGTAGGTGGGTAGGTAAGTTGAATCCCTAGATAGGTAATAGAGGGGTTGTCCCAATTGTAATTAGATTGTTGTCTTAGTTTAACGACTTGATCTGGTGGGATATTCATAGGTAAGATAAAACATTTATCGTGATTAATCTTATAATATTAAATTGATCCAAATGTATCCAGGACAGTGGTTACTTCTTTCAGTAGTGTGTCGGTTATGGATAAAGTCAAAAGGACATCGTCAGCAAATAGTCCAAGTTTATGTTCTATTTGTCCTATCTTAATCCCAACGATATTGGGGTTCGCTCTCAAAGCTATTGCGAGGGGCTCTATAGCTAACGAAAATATAAAGGGTGACAAGGGGCACCCCTGTCTAGTTCCGTTCGAGAGGTTAAATTGTTTAGAGATACTTCCTGATGTATATACCCTGGCAGAAGGATTCGTATAAAGTGACATTATTGCTTCAAAAATGAATCCCGAGAGCCCGAATCTCTTAAGGGTCTCAGCTATATAGCCCCAATGCACTCTGTCAAATGCCTTCTCCGCATCTAGACCAAGAAGCAGAGAAGGGACTCAACTGTGTTCCATATGATTGAGCAGATCAATCATTCATCTGGTACTGTCTGAGCCTTGACGACCTCTTACGAATCCAACCTGATCTGGTTCGATTAGGTAAGGTGTGATTTCTAACAATCGATTGGCTATAACCATAGCAAAGATTTTCAGATCAGAGTTGAGCAGTGAGATGGGTCTATAGTTAGATGGTGACTCCAGATCTTTCCCTTGTTTTGGAAGTGTGATAATAATTGCTTCAAGCATTTCTTTGGGGAATGAGTGAGTGCTGACAGCATTGTTAAAAACTCTTGTTAGATATGGGGAGAGCACAGTTTCAAATGCCTTAAAATATTCGCTAGATAGACCATCTGCCCCGGGAGCTTTATTTAGTGGTAACAATGAGATTACTTTTTTAATTTCATCTAAGGTTATGGGATCATTTAATTTTCCTAGAGTAGTGGGGTCTACTGTGGGGATATTCATTTTATTTAGAAATTGGGCTATATCTATTGGTTGTGGCTGGGAGACATTTTGGTCCTCTTTTAGGTTATATAGACCTTCATAGTAATCTGCAAACGCGTCGGCTATATTTTGTGGGTTATATAATGTTTTACCTGATTTGTGATGAATTATTTTATGAATTTTCTGTTTATTTTGTCTATTACGTAATTGGAGAGCCAGGAGTTTACCCGCTTTGTTTCCCTGTGAGTAATGATTTAGTTTTAGTTTTTTAAGGTATTTTTCATGGTTGGAGATCAGTATCGCTCTAAGCTCGTTCCTAGTCTCATTAAACTGTTGAAGGAGAAGGGGATTATTTGGTGATATTTTATGTTCTTTCTCTAATTTATCTATTTTTGTTAGTAGATTAGTTACTGCCTGTGATCTTCTTTTTTTTTCCCTTGATGCCATTTGGATCAGTATTCTTCTAATAAATGCCTTATGGGCACACCATATGCTAGAGACAGAGACTGCATCATTATCGTTCAGTTTGAAAAATTCTTCTAGTCTTTCCCTCATCACTGTCAAAGCTTCCCTTTGAGACAAGTGTTATTTCTCCCCAGTATGTGATTGGAATTTTGTTGGGCTAGATCAATAATTAACGAGGTTGGAGCATGGTCAGACCATGTTATGTTATGTATACTCGCATCTTTGGTTTTTTGTAGGAGAGCTGTCAGTGATGAAAAAGTCAATCCTAGAGTAGGATCTATGAACATTCGAGTAGAAAGTAAAGTCTTTTTCTGATGCGTGGAGACATCTCCAAGGGTCATGGAGGTCCTCTTGTAAGAAGATGTCCTTCAGACCTTTTCTCTTGGAATGGATTCCTTTAGTGGTGTCCAGAAGTGGGTCCATCGTTGCATTAAAATCACCACAGAAGATAATATTGCCTTTCTGTATTTTTTTTGTTATTTTGAAAACTTTTTGTAGGAATTGATGTGAGTTTCTATTCGGAGCATATATGTTAGCAATCGTCAGTACTGAATTGTCAATTTTTGCAACCAGAATAACATATCTTCCGTGACGATCGATTTTAGAATCTAAAAGTTGAAAAGAGATCGAGTCTTTGATGATCGTCAGGACTCCTTTTTTCTTCTTGTGGTTGTGAGAGGCAAAGATGTGCGGGAATTTAGGGTGAGCAAATTGCGGGGGGTTGTCTTTTGCAAAGTGCGATTTCTGAATGCACAGAATGTCGCTTCCCAATTTTAAGGCATCGTTCCATAGGGCTTTCCTCTTGAAAGGGATGTTGAGACCTTTTGCATTTAGTGACAATATTTTCAAATTAGTCATGGCGGATACATTTTCACATTGGTGAGTTGGTTAAAAATTGAATGTAGTAGAAGCAAACAGTGTCCATCGACTACGTAACTTCCATGCATGTAAAGGAAAGTCTGATAAACGTTATGTGGGGGGAAGGGAAGGGAGTTAGACTTGTGGTCTAGAACGTAAAGAAACATATAAGAACAAGTGAGTCGTCAAGCAACTCTTGTGTGCATATCAAATTGCACTCTCGTTGTGGGGATTATATAGGTCAAAGGTCAGAGGTTTTAGGGTTAGTGACTCCCTGTGTAACATGAGCCTGAGGGTCTTGGATCGTGGTCGTACGGAGGGAAAGAGATGGTGAGTTCTCTCTTTTGGTGTTTGACCAGCGGGCAAGTCATCCATGACTGACACTCCATGGAGGTGTCATTTTCTCTTTGGTGGATTTATTGGTTGGGGTATCTTCATCATTTGGGAGTAGACCCCATTTTCTCAGTATTTTGAGGCCGTCTTCGATCGTATGGATTGAATGCAACCTGTTATCTCTCTCAACATTCAGTTTGGTTGGGAATCCCCATCTGTAAATTATTTTGTGGTTGCGTAAAATTTTGGTGATCGGGTTCAGATTTTTCCGCGCCAGAATAGTAGCTTGGGAAAGGTCGGAGTACAGGATTATTCCTGCATAGGGGTCTGGTAGTGGCGCATGTTGTCTTGCGTATTGCATTAACAAATCTTTTGTCTGAAAAAAATGGATCTTGGCGATCACATCTCTTGGAAGTTTTTCCGGAATATGTGATGGCTTGGGCAATCTGTGGGCTCTGTCGCTCACCAGATCTTGGTTTTGTAATGAGGGGATAAGATCTGTAAACATTTTTTGCAAAAAATTTTTAAGATTGATATTTTTTACGTTTTCAGGAATGCCACGGAATTTTATATTATTTCTTCTAGAGCGATCTTCGAGGTCTGCGACTTTAAGTCTTAATTGTCTGACTTCTTCCTCTAGTGCAAAATGGTCATCTACCAGTTCATTATGGGCATCAGTGAAATCAGTCATTTTATTTTCAATGTAATCCACTCTCTCACCTAAATCATCTATTTCCAGTTTAGATTTTTGCATAAAAGATTTCATGTCGTGTTGGATTGCCCCATGCAATGATTTTAACATTTCTTTCATGTCAGTATCTAACATTGCTTTGCCAGAAGTTGGAAAGGAATCCAGCTTTTCCTCATAGGGGTTAATATCTGCATCTGAGTCAATGTCAATGTCATTTTCACTTACTTTTTGCTCTGCAGCAGATACCTTCCTTCTTTGCCTTGCAGGGCTGATAACATCAGACTGAAAGGCATCTTGCTCTTCTAGGAGCTGCTGAGGCTGTGTTGCTTGTGTCTCTCCTCTCCCAGCGCGGGCTGTCAGCTTTCCTGTGTGTGTGAGGGAGGAGGGACCAGCGCCATCTTCCTTTCTAGGAGACCCGGCCGGGCTGTTAAAGGACCCCAATTTGCGGGGTTTCTTCCGTGAGTTGCGCTTCCCCATGTCAGGGGTGAGGTTCTCTGTTACCTCCAGTGTGCTGCTGTGTCCTCGGGCACTCTAAATGTCACCGCTAGCCGCTATAAGGAGTAATGTGCGGTAGGAGCTCTAGCAGCGAGCGTCCATACAGTTCCGCAGTTGGCCACGCCCCCCACAAAAAAATATTTTGTCAGCCAGATGGTGTACAGGCTACAAATAACTGTAATACAGAAGGTTTTTTAGCTCATCTACAGGGAGGAAGCAAGTCATTACTTTAATCAGTAACCATTTAAAGTTCAAATTGGCAGGATGAAGACCACATCAGCTTGTATATGCAGTCACTATGTTACTATATCACCTGTTTCCTGCACAATTTTAGCATTATCCAAGTATGCAGCCACTAAAGGATTAACACATTTATATAGTATTAGTGTCAGGTAACTGATTTTGATGTCATACTTTGTGCTGTTTTATTCTATTGGGTCAAGCTTACACCTCATCTCTGGGCTATTTTTTTTATAATAATAATGTTCCCCAGATGATTTAAGCACTTGACCACTGGGCACTTAAATCCCCTTCCTAACCAGACCAATTTTCAGCTTTCGGTGCTCTCACATTTTGAATGACAATTACTCAGTCATACAACACTTTACCCATATGAAATTTTTGTCCTTTTTTTCACACAAATGGAGATTTCTTTTGGTGGTATTTAATCACCGTTGGGTTTTTTATTTTTTGCGCTATAAAAGAAAAAAGACTGAAAATTTGGTAAAAAAATGAATTTTTCTTCGTTTTTGTTATAAAATTTAGCAAATTTGTAATTTTTCTTCATAATTTTTGGCCAAAATTTATACTGCTACATATCTTTGATAAAAATAACCCAAATTGGTGTATATTATTTTGTCTTTGTGAAAGTTATAGAGTCCACAAGCTATGGTGCCAATCTCTGAAAATTGATCACACCTGAAGTACTGCAGCCTATCTCATTTCTTGAGACCCTAACATGCAAGAAAAGTACAAATACCCCCAAATGACCCCTTTTTGGAAATAAGACATTCCAAGGTATTTAGAAAGAGGCAGGGTGAGT
Source organism: Rana muscosa (assembly GCA_029206835.1). Classification (NCBI taxonomy): domain Eukaryota; kingdom Metazoa; phylum Chordata; class Amphibia; order Anura; family Ranidae; genus Rana; species Rana muscosa. Next base: position 847,954,027 of record CM055121.1, read on the forward strand.
TTTTTGAAGTTGTCATTTTTTCTCACAATTCTTTGCAAAATCAAGATTTTTTTTCTTTTTTTTTTTTTTCACAAAATTGTCATATTAGCAGGTTATTTCTCACACACAGCATATGCATACCACAAAGTACACCCCAAAACAGATTCTGCTATTACTTCAGAGTATGACGATACCACATGTGTGAGACTTTTACACAGCGTGGCCACATACAGAAGTCCAACATGCAGGGAGAACCTTCAGGCGTTCTCGAGCACCCAGGCCAATTCTGAAGCCTCGTACACACACCCGAGATTCTCGTCGAAAAAAACATGTAGTTTTTTTCGACGAGATTCTTGGACAAGAAACTTGTCCCGGCCGAGTGTACAGACGCTCGATTCAAAGAACCCGCGTTTCTTTGAATGGAGCGTACGCGGTGATGTCTTTGACTACGACGAGCATGCGCTCGTCACATTCGATGCCGTCGCCGCCATCTTGGTATACCCTATCTATGCCTAGGAAGCTACCGCGCATGCGTCAAATTCATTTCGAACATGCGCGGGCTTCCCGGAGGACAGGTAAGTGTACACACACTCACTTTTCTCGTCGAGAAACATGCCGACGAGAATCTCGACGAGAAAATAGAGAGCAGGTTCTCTATTTTCTCGTCGAGATTACTTGTCGGTTTTCTTGACGAGAAACCATACACACGAACGAATTTCTTGGCAAGACATCTCTGCCAGCAAGTTTCTTGCTGGTTCTTGCCGAGAAACTCGGTCGTGTGTACGAGGCCTGACATTTCTCTCCTACATGTAAAAATCATCATTTATTTGCTAGAAAATTACATAGAACCCCAAAACATTATATATGTTTTTTTCGAAAAGACCCTAGAGAATACAATGGCGGTCGTTGCAGCTTTTTATCTCGCACGGTATTTGTGCAGCAATTTTTCAAACGCGTTTTTTTGGGGGAAAAAAACTGTTTTGTGCTTTAAAAAAAACAAACAGTAAAGTTAGCCCAATGTTTTTGCATAATGTGAAAGATGAAGTTACGCCCAGTAAATAGATACCTAACATGTCACCCTTCAAAATTGCACACGCTCGTGGAATGGCGCCAACCTTCGCTACTTACAAATTCCCAAAAGCGACACTTTCATTTTTTTACTGGTTACATGTTTTAAGTTACAGAGGAGGTCTAGGGTCAAAATTATTGCTCTCGCTCTAACGTTCACAGCGATACCTCATATGTGTGGTTTGAAGACCGTATTCATATGTAGGCCGGACTTACGTATGCGTTCGCTTCTGCATGCAAGCAGATGGGGACAGGGGCGCTTTAAAAAATATTTTTTTTTTATTGTTCATTTTACTTTATTTATTTTAGTTTGACACTTTTTTCCCCAAAATTAATTTTTTGATCACTTTTATTCCTATTACAAGGAATGTAGACATCCCTTGTAATAGGAATATGGCATGACAGGTCCTCTTTACAGTGAGATATGGGGTCAATATGACCCCTTATCTCATCTCTAGGCTGGGAAGCCTGGAAAAAAAAGAAAAAAAGATCCTGGCTTCGATCATAACGGTTAGTAGGTAGAAGCACTGGAGGGCGGTGGGAGGGGGGACGTCCCCTCTCACCTCCCGTAAGAACGATCAAGCGGCGGAACAGCCACTATGATCATTCTTATGGTGTAGGTAATCGCCGGCTGAAAAAGCTGATATCTGAATGATGCCTGTAGCTGCACACACAAATTCAAGGACATCATATGACGGCCGGCGGGCGGAAAGTGGTTAAAACGCTTTTTTTTTTTAACACGAAGTTGTCCATTTATACAATATTTCTAACACATTGCATGTACATACCAAAAATGACACCGCAAAATAGATTCTCCTACTCCTCCTGAGTACAGCGATACCACATGTGTGAGACTTCCACAGCCTGGCCACATACAGAGGCCAAGTACAGCCGAGTATGGCTAAGTATGGTCGGGTATGGCTGAGCATGGCCGAGTATGGCTGAGTATGGCTGAGCATGGCTGGGTATGGCTGGGTATGGCTGAGTATGGCTGGGTACGGCTGAGTATCGCCGGTAATGGCTGGATACGGCTGGGTATTGGCGAGTATGGCTGGGTACGACTGGGTATCGCCGAGTATGGCTGGGTACGGCTGAGTATGGCTGTGTATGGCTAGGGGTGGATAGCTGAGCATGGATGGATGAGTATTGCTGAGTATGGATGGCTGAGCATGGATGGGTGGATAAGTCTGACAGAGGGATGGATGAGTATGGATGGATGAGTATGGATGGCGGGATAAATGAGTATGGATGGTGGGATGGCTGACTATGGATGGCGGGATGGCTGAGTGTGGATTGCGGGAGAATGGATGGTGGGATTGCTGAGTTTGGATAGCGGGATGGCTGAGTATGGATAGTGGGAGTATGGATGGCGGGATGGATGAGTATGGATGGTGGGATTGCTGAGTATGGATAGCGGGATGGCTGAGTATGGATAGTGGGAGTATGGATGGCGGGATGGATGAGTATGGATGGTGGGATGGCTGAGTATGGATGGCGGGATGGCTGAGTATGGATGGTGGGATGGATGAGTATGAATGGCGGGATGGATGAGTATGAATGGTGGGATTGCAGAGTATGGATGGTGGGATTGCAGAGTATGGATGGATGGATGGCTAGCTGTCTGAGGCTGTAGTTGTCACTGAGCAGCGCTGTGGGCACTACACATGCAGCCCACAGCGCTGCTGCATCCGATTTCTCTCCCTCTCCTCTCGCACTGTACAGAGAGGGGAGAGAGGAACCGGACATCACGCCGGTTTGTTTACATGTGATCGCTCCGTCATTTGACGGAGCGATCACGTGGTAAACGGCCGTTGTCAGCGGCCATTTACCGTAATCCATGGTCACGGATATTCCCGTGTGCGCGCCCCAGGGGGGCGCGCGGGGAGCGCGATTCTGGGAGGACATCAATGTTATCGAACTGCCCTATAGCCGTCATTCGGCTATAGGACGGTCGGCAAGTGGTTAAATAAAAATAAAAAAACAAGAAGAAAAGGCCTTTTTCTGAAATACTGGCCTTCAATCCAGACTTGCCACCACCCACACCCTGCAATATTTCTTCTCTGTCACAACATATCCTCACAATTGCGCTCTTCATTCATGTGTTGATGCAGAGAGTGGCTCTGATGTCATCATGTCATTGAGGACTGCCCACCAACAAATGAAAACAGGAGAGAAAAAAATGATGTCATGTTACCAGATTGAAGACTTTGGAAATAGGTAAGTATATAAAAAAACAGCATAACATACTGCCTGGTGGTCATGGGGACGTTGTTATTTGCTTAGCCTGGAGTGGAGTTTTAATAAATAGTTATGTTATGTTTTGGAAAATTGTTTGAATGGTGATAAGTATGCATGCTGTAATGTAAAAAAATATTGCTACAAATCAATTGCTCAGTTTATTGTTTTTGATAAAGCACAGTAGTCTTGTCACAGATATGTAGCAAAGCTGATCTGCTACTTGTGCTTCTACCAACGTGTTTTTCCTACCTTGCTACAGCCTGCTTTGTTTAAGGACTGGAAGGTATAATTGTTGCTCAATTTCACCTGCTGGTTATTATTATTATTATTTTTATTATACAGGATTTATATAGCGCCAACAGTTTGTGCAACGCTTTACAATATAATGGGATACAATACATCAACAATACAATTCAATACAAGAGGGTTAGGAGGGCCCTGCTCCTGTAAGCTTACAATCTAAGAGGGAGGGGCTGGTGAAACAAAAGGTAGTGACTGTGAGGGATGAACTGATGAGAAAAGTAGAAAATGTGGTTGTTAGCTGAAGGCAGGATAGGCCTCCCTGAAGAGATGAGTTTTCAGGGATCACCTAATTGTGGACAGAGAGGGAGATAAAAGGACAGATTAAGGTAGTGAGTTCCAGAGGATGGGAGAAGCTCTGGAGAAGTCCTGGAGATGAGCATGGGAGGAGGAGACAAGGGAGCTAGAGAGCAGGAAGTCTTGGGAGGAGCAGAGAGGATGGTTTGGGTTATATTTGGAGATAAGATTAGTGATGTGGCACGGGGCAGAGTTGTAAATGGCTTTGTATGTTATTGTTAGTGTTTTGAATTTTATTTGTTGGGCAATGGGAAGCCAGTGGAGAGATTGTCAGAGAGGAGTGGCAGACAATGAACGGTTGGTAAAGTGGTGAGTCTGGCAGCAGCATTAATGATAGACTGAAGAAAGAAAATCTTGCGGAGAGGTAGGCCAATGAGGTAGGAAGTTATAATAGTCAAAGCGAGAAATAACACAGGAGTGAATAAGTTGCTTAGTGGTTTCAAGAGTTAGAAAGGGGCTTATTTTGGAGATGTTACGGAGGTTGTCTGCAAGATTTGGCGAGCAATTGGATTTGGGGCTGAAAGGACAGGTCAGAGTCCAGGATTACACCTAGCACCCTGACATGAGGGGAGGGACTGATGGCTGTATTATTGATCTTGACTTGGAGAAGTCAGGGGAAGTAGCACGGGCCGGAGGAAAAATTATGAGTTCAGTTTTAGAAAGATTGAGTTTGGGGAAGTAGTATGACATCCATGCTGATATGTCAGTTAGTAAGTTAGTAATGTGAGAGGAGACTGAAGGAATGAGGTGAGGAGTAGAGAAAGAGATTTGTGTGTCGTCAGCATAGAGATGGTACTGGAAGCCATGGAAATTTAATAATTGACCAAGGGCAGAGGTGCAGATGGAGAAGAGGAGGGGTCCGAGGACAGAATCTTGAGGTACCCCTACAGAAAGAGGGAGTGGAGAGGAGGAAACAGAGTTGATATAGCACCTACATGACCAGTACCCATCCAGCTAAACAGCTTAATCTTTTAAAGGAACAGACTTACTGGCAGGATCTAAAGGGGAAAATAAAGGAAAAAGCATAAAAAAGAAAATGAATGCAGCCACCACACCTAAAAAATGGTGAGCTGCAATATAGTAAATCCTTGTTTTGGGGTTTTATACAATTTTAAAGTGTAACTCCAGTTTTGTTGTGATAGAAACAAGCCCCTCATTGCAAACTATGTACATTGCAAAAACTTTAAAAAATTTTTGTAAAGGCAAAATGTTTTTTATCTTAATGCATTCTTTGCATTAAGATAAAAAGCCTTCTGTGTGCAGCAGCCTCCCCAGCACCCCCTAATACTTACCTGAGCCCCATCTCTGTCCAGCGATGTCCACAAATCCCTCGGCCATCCGGGATTCTGCCTCTTGATTGGCTGAGACACAGCAGTGGCGCCATGGGCTCCTGCAGCTGTCATTCAAAGTCAGTTTGCAAATCAGGATAGAGAGGGGACAGGGCCAATGGACTTACGGAGCTGCAGCTCGGCTCAGGTGCCCCCATAGCAAGCTGCTTGCTGTGGGGTCACTAAACAGGAGGAGGAGGGGCCAGGAGCACAGAAGAGGGACCCGAGAAGAGGAGGATCCAGGCTATTCTGTGCAAATCCACTGCAATAGAGCAGGTAAGTATAATATGTTTGTTCATTTATTTGTTTTTTTAAAGGAGACTTTACAATCACTTTAATAGGAGGGTCCAGTTCATTATAACCAGAAATGCTGCAGTGTTTGCATCCCTCTAGAACAGTGGTTCTCAACTTGGGGGTCAAATGATGATTTGCCAGGGGTCACTGAATCCTGGGCTGTTCCTGGAGCCCGCAGCCGCCCACCCAGCCGCTTTGCAGCCACGCATTCAGTTCACGGCATGGCTGGGGGGCAGAGACTAGAGGTCAGCTGACTGGTGAGGAATGTGAAGTGGGAGGGGCTGGAGGAGACCCTATCTGCTGATTTCAGCATAGGTGTCACTGCTATGAGACACCACAAAGTCAGAGACACAGTGAATCCGGAGACACAGTGAGTAACACTACCTGTGATTATAGTTGCCATTAAAAGTCCCCACTACAGTTCTCAGATCAGCAGATGACATTGATCAAGAGCACCTAAGTTGACTGATCAGAACTCCCTGCCAGCATTGCCCCTGATCCTATTAACCCCACCAAGGAGTAAGAGAAGGAATAAAAAGAGAATACATGGAAGGGAGAGAAAAAGAGGGGGAGGAACAAAGAAAAAGGTAGCAAAAGACGGCTAGAGAGAGGGATGGGGGGGAAAAAAAGGGAAAGAAAGGAGAACAAAGAGAAAGGGTGGTACATCCTCAAATGTACCATAAGGGGTTTTAATACTGTACGAGTGGAAGGGACTCAGGGAGCGCTAAATGTCAGTGGGTTAGGGGCGCAAATTACTTGTCTTGCCTTGGGTGCCGACAACCCACGCTACGAACATTTTTTTACTGTTAGGGGTCCCCACAACTTGGCAAATTTTATCAAGGGGTCACGGCACTAGAAAGGTTGAGAACCACTGCTCTAGAAGCTGTCAATCCTTGGGAAGTATTACCCCAAAACTGAAATTTCATTGCAGGGAAAGCTTAATCGTTTGGAATCGTATCTCATAAAATAAGTTAGCCAAACACACAAGGAGGAAATTACATTTCTGGAGACTTTCCATACACCAAAAATGTACAGAACGCCTCCAGGTTGCCATGTAGCATTGCATTTTTTTTTACAATTTTACAAAAATTGGGTGGCTGCAGGTTAAAAGTATTTTTAATAACATCATATAACTTACAAAATGGCTTATGAAGCAATTGACTATGCTATATAATTGTTTTAACTGTATTTAAATAAAATTTGAAAGATGTGTTATTTTCAATATGTGCTAATTCATAAAATATGCTTTTTGACTCTTTTAACTGTATTTTTACCAATCTGAACAGCCATACTACAGAAAAGCTATGGCTTGCATTAATATTTGAAAAATCTGAATAAAAAAAGCAAGTGTTGTCTTTCTGTATACTGTGTGTATACTGTACCCAGAAAGCTAGATTTTCCAAGAGGTGCATAAAATGTTTATCTTTCAGTATAAACTGTTACTGTGTTTGGTAGCACAACACATTGGAAAAATTATCTAATTTCTATCCACCATATCATCTGATGCCCTTTCGAAGCTTAACTTAGAAATAACGACATAAAAGTTCATCTGATAATACCCAACAGAAAACATAGATAAAACATATTCTAGTGTAGGATATGGAAATTTAGCAGGCTAAGCTGGCCTTTCCTTTGGCAAGTGTTAAAAAAGAGTGGCCTACATTAATAAGCCATTTAACCTTTCTTTTGGTTAAGTCTAGTTCATTATAATGTTATCATGATTATAGCTTTATTCCCCAGAGGCGTAACTAAATCTTTCAGGGCCGGGGTGCAAGAAACCATAACTGGCCCCCCTAACCCCCCCTCCATGCCATTCAAGCCATAGGCTTCCAGTTCTGGGAAGGTGTCCATGGACCTCCTCCCAGAACCCTGCCTCCCACGTGCTGCCTGGGGTGTGCATCCAGCATGCTCTGTGACACAGCTGTCCACAGATCACAGTAAAGGGCTAACCAAAGAGGCCCTTTACCATGTGATCAGCTGATCACATGTAAACAGACTTGCCGGTTATCGGCAGTCTTTTCTTCCCACAATGTGTCTGCTTGAGGAAAGAAGAATCATTACCCAGCAAGACTGTCAGTACATTGTTTACACTGATAATCAGGGCACTGATCATGAGTACCCTGATTGAGTGAGTGAGTGTGAGTGAGTAACTTTTATAGCGCTACAAATGCGAACAAAATCGCCTCAAGGCGCTTTGTATCCATTGTCGTCCTGATCCTTCAGAAGAGGTGGGTCTTAAGTTTTTTCCTGAAGGCCCGGGTTATCAGTGTAGCCCCATTATTGCTGCCTGTCAGTGCCCGTCAGTGATGAATATCAGTGCCACCTATCAGTGCTGCCTATCAGTGATTATCAGGGCTCATCAATGCCACTTATCAGTGCCCATCTGTGCTGCCCATCAGTGCCCATCAGTGCCGCCATCAGTGCTCATCAATGCCGCCTATCAGTGCCCATCAGTGCCACCAATCAGTGCTCGTCAATGCTGCCTATCAGTGCTTCTCAATGCTGCCAATCGATGCCCATCAATGCTGTCTAACATTGCCACATATCAGTCCTCATCAATGTCACCTATCAGTGTTTATCAATGTCCACTTATCAGTGCTCATCAATGCCTCCTATCAGTACCCATCAGCAGGACTCTGAGCTGAGAGCATCTCTCTCATACAGCTCAGAGCCTGCACTGACAGTTCCACTTCCTCCTCCCTCGTACGGGACAGGACACGAGAGAACCGATCTACTCCTTCTTCTCCTGCCCCTCTCCTCCTGTGTGCGCTGTGGAATGTGTTAAGCTAAGCAGCTGAATGACCAAACTCAGCTGCTTAGATTCACAGTTCCCGCTAGGCACACAGGTGGAGAGGGGCGGGAGGAGAAGGAGCAGAATGTCTCTCTCCTATCCTGTCTGTGCAAGGGGGGGACTGTCAGTGCAGGCACTGAGATATATGAGAGATACACTCTCAGCTCAGAGCCCTGCAGCAAGCAACCCCGCTGGGGTCACAGCTCTCATCAGCTTGGTCACCCTGGATCCCAGCAGCTCAGGGATGTCTCACTCTTGGGAGCAGCGGGTTGCTTGGCGTGCCGTGATGTCAAGGTGTGTTTCCGAGCATCTCAGTGTTGAGCTGGAAGAGAGGGGCGGTAACATATAGAGGAATTGATTCCTGCCTCCTGCAGCCGCTGAATGCCTGTGGGAGAGAAAGGAGGAGAAGCGGGCATTCAGCAGCAGCAGGAGGCAGGAATCGATTCTGCTATTTACCGCCCCTCCTATTCAGCTGTACAGGGGGCCTCACTGGCCCCCTGGAGCACGGGACCGGGTCACAAGTGTGACCCCTGTAGCTACGCCCCGTTACTCCCCTACCAAAGGGCTTACAATTTTCTGCTTAGATAAGCCGTCTGCTGAGGTAATGCCAATCAAGCAATTCAAGGAAGCTTAAGGGAAAAGCTTACCATTTGTGCAAACTGTGCAGTGATGCAAAGGACCCTCTAAAAGTTGTATTTGATGTAAGTCAGGCAGGTCCCGAGTCTCTGGTCTGCCACCTTTTCTGGGCTACTGAGCTCTCCAAACAATAGGCTTTTTTGTTTAATGAAGCAAAAAAGGAAATATATGAGAATTTTGCTGGCTGGGTATGAATTTCCAAAATTTACCTAACTCTAAATTTGTAATTTAAAAAAAATAACAAACATGTTATACTTACCTGCTCTGTACAATAGATTTGCACGGAGCAGCCCCAATCCTCTTTTTTTGGGGTCCTCGCTGCACCCCCCTGCCGAGTGCCCCCAACAGCAAGCCTCTTGCTATGGGGTCACTCGAGCAGGCTTGTTCCTGAGCCATGCTCTGTGTGTCCATTCACACATGAGCATGGCTCGGCCCTGCCCCCGCTCTCTCCTCATTGGCTCTCTGGCTGTGATTGACAACAGCAAGAACCAATGGCTCTCGCTGCTGTGTGAGCCAAGGAGGAGAATGAGACCCGGAAGAGCCACTGCTCTCATGCACATAGCTAAATTGAGATGGGGCTCAGGAAAGTATAGAACAACCCAGAAGTCATTTTACCTAAAAAGAGAAGTTTTGGGTTTAAAAAAAAACACATTTATACTTACCTAGGTAGATGCAGCATCGATTCTATGCTGCATCTGTCCCCCGCCAGCTCTGTAGTGAGAACTGAGTGATTAAACAACACTGATCCCTTAGTTTTCCCCCTCCGCTCTGAGCAGAGAGCCGTGACTGTCAGTCAGCGGCTCTCTGCTCTCCCATCCAGTGCTCAGTGGAGTGCTGGGATGTAGAGGGGGTGGGAGGGGCTGGCTCAAGCTCTCAGTGGATTGCTGAGAGGCTGAGCCAGGTGCCATTTAAGGCTTCTGGGCAGGTTCTGACCATATAGTCGTGATCTTTTCAGAGCTGGACCGGCACTGTGACTTTAGCCCACTGTCAGCTGAAAACGGATTACAGCAGTGCAGAACAAACTGCACCCCTGTGATCCATAGGAGAAGCATGGTCAAAAAAGTTTGCCCATACTTGTCCTTTAATGCATAGAATGCATTAAGGTAAAGGACCTTGACATTTTAGAACCACTTTAAAAGTGAAAACAAAAAACATGTATGTAATTAATTTGTTATTCCTAATAAAAATAATCAAATAAATAAATATACCAAGAAAATAATGATAAAAACACAATTCATTACCTTTTAAACACAGAACACGTAGGACATCACAGGGTGAACAAATGTTCCCCTATGATATAATATTCTTGACACAAGTGAAGGTCTTGCTGCACTGGTAATCACTGTTTCAGTGGAGGTCTAAGGTCTTTAACATTCTTGCAAAGTGCAGTAAATTTAGTTTCCATGTGCTGCACTAGTAATCACTGTTTTCAGTGGAGGTCTAAGGTCTTTTAAAAAGGAAGTAAAAGCCCACTTTTCCTATTTTTCAGTTATTCTGTTACCCAAGGTTCTTGCAATGCTTATGACATATATTTTTTTTTAAAACGAGGCCTGCAAATACCTTTTGTCTAGCGTTTTTTTTCTCTATGTTTCCGGGTATAGCAATCACCGTTCTTACTCCTGTTCTTTGCTTCCCTTTCTGACGTCACTTACACCCTTACTAGGTCCCTGTTAGAAATCTCGCGCATGCGCCGTAGCGCCGTAAACCAAGCCTCGATCTGGATTGCCGTTACCGCGGCAACCAATATACAAGGGGGAGTATCAGGAAGGGATGTGCCGGACAGAGGGGAAGTTCCGGAAATACTGTGAATGAAAACTCAGCAAGCGTTACTTGCCGGTTTTAACGATGTAATGTGCGCATGCGCGGTGACGTCATTAAAAACTAAATATGACATTTGGAAAGGAAATACAGCGGTGAGTACACTTACACAGGCAGCGATTAGCTGCCTGTGTTATGGGGAATTTTTTTAGACAATGTTGTGACAGAGGGTTTACAACCACTTTAACATTTTTGCAAAGTGTAGTAACTTTAGTTTCCATGTGCATTTTTGTGTATGTTATCAAGAATCATTCATTTTCATGAGCTGCTATTGTCATCAATAGGCCCTATAATATACAGTGTATGTCAACACATCAAAAAACAAACAACGCATTGTACAAATGTGAAATAGCATAATTTAAAGCCCCAGCTAACCTGTAAATTTGTGTTGACATATATTAAAATGCATATGTTTAAACACATAGGTGGAAATGGGCCCTCTGCGATTTGAATGATTGTTTAAAAAAAGCTTGTTACTTTAATACACTAAAAATAATGCGTTGGCTAATTAATATACATGTCAATAATATTTAAAATAATGCATGTTATACAAAAAACGAAGCAGTAATGGTATTGGCAGCAAGCATTTATTTCTCCTTGGAACTTGTTGTAGCAAGTAATGGGAAATCCATAACAGAAAGCAAGTAGAAGCATAGGTGGAGTTTCCCTTCTACATGTTTATGATCTAACTGTAGAAGTACAAACATGCAAATGCTTTTTCCTATTTATTCTGCAATATAAAGTTCCCTAAAATATATACTCTGTAAAGTGATGACGTTGTATCAATAAACTTTATTTTCTGATTTAAAAAAAAAAAAAAAGTTCTGTAAAATATACACAGACCCTCAAACCTCATCTACAACTTATGAACAATGGCTCATACATAATATGCAATGTGATCATTATGCAAAAATCTATTTGAGACCCAGGGTTTTTAAATAGTAGTTACAATTTTTTACTGTGAACATTACCGATTGGGTATCCATATGGCTGGTATTCAGCTTTTTCAATGTAATCCGAAATATTACTAAAATGCAAAAAAGAAAAAAATATGATAAAAAATTTAGTAAGCCTTAGTAGGCTCAATTTTGTCACCATATACAGTAAATCACTGTTATTATTTTTTGGTAATCTATTTATGTACATGATTTATCAACCACTGTCTAGCATGATGAAAACATGATAGAAAAATCACCTTCATTCAAGCAAGTAAGATATGCAAATATACATACAGTTTGACTGTCCATCCCTCCTCAATCCCAATTGTACCTTTGGTACAATTTTCAAGAGATTAATTTCAGCAATGAATCTCACCAAAATCGGCATTAAGTAGCATAAATCTACAGTACCTAGAAAAATGTTGTTGCATTAACCCATCACATTCTTTCTATATCAGGCAGGCAAACCAAGTGCGCATCCACAGGCAAGGTGGGCAACCACCAATAAAAACTGAGGTTGCCTGTTTCACTGCTTTAAAATATATGGATATCAGAGGTCAGAGAATAGCTCCATGAACATATAAAGACACAAAGACTGAAATAACTTACTATTGGAGCTACATGTTTTTTTATGTAGCGGGCATGCACTTTCCCTGTGTATTTAAAACTGGCAGAGACACCAGTAATGTGCAGTTCCCTGCAGCTCAGCGTGTGGCACTGTCGCCTTGGGCTGGGGTTGAACCATTGCTGTGTGCCGTACCCCTTTTTGTCCTCCCTTGGCGGTGGTATGGTGGGGCGGGGAACCCGCCGTGCTTTCTGGGAGAGGGTATAAAGGGGGCGGCCATCTTTGTCACGGGGTTGAGTCCCGGGCACCTTCAGCCTGAGGGCGGTGGTTCGTGTCGGTCCTCCAGGCGGCCTAGGCCTGGAGGACGTTTGGAGATCATGTTCCATCCCAGGCACCTTTAGCCTGGGGTGAGGTACTCGGATGGAGGTCTGGAGCTCAGTGCCCACCGCTGAGTTCCGCGAGGGAAGGAGATCCTAGGGGACCCCGGAGTGGGTACCCGAATCCAGAGGCGTAATGGCCTGGGAGGGGGTACTTGCTTGAAGACCTGGTGCAGCATATCGCCACTGACGGGTGAGCCTCCACCAGAGACCGCCTGGAAGGATATTTCCCCTCGATTGGAGACCGCAACCCAGTTTCAGGAAGGAAAGTGGAGAGTTCATTGTGTCTGGGCCTACTTGTATCCACACCCCTCTGTCTGTTCCACTCGTTGAGGGAGTCTAACTGTCTGTGCATTACTCTGTTATCGGAAGAATAAAGGAGTGTTGGACTTTATTGGTGTGGGGCTCATTTTCTGGCAGACATTGTTCAAGAAACCACCAGGAGGAGGCTCCAGATGCAGAACACCGACCCGAAGGTAAAAGAGGATTGTCTCTCACTGCACATACATCTGCAGGGGGACTTGGCATGGTGACCCCGCACTCTCTCCTTCAGAGTACCCCTAGACAAAAGCCAGAGCCAGAATAATAGAGAGGAGAGAGAGGGGGCCGCTACATTTATATTTTCAGGAGCTAATTAATAGATTGGATGCATATTGTGTTGAATGAGCATTTAAATATATGTAGGAGATTTTAAAACATATCTTTTTATGCACCCTCATTTTTTATAATCTGCAATTCTGCATTCAACAAAGCTACAATTAAAATTTAAAGTATTCCATTCTACTCTTGTTTTTGGAGCCTTGGAAGACAAGTTATAGATTATTTTTCGGATAGTGTTTTTACCAACAAGATCTCTGCATAATAATCAATGCAATACTTCAAAGAACTCCATGCACGTTGAGGTGTTCTCCATCTCCCCAGTGTAACTTTGCAGCCCCAACCCAACTAGCCTTGACATTCTCCACAACTACCTTGTGGGCAGGGCTTAATGCACCCTACCGAGGATGCTGTGAAATAGTGCTTGCTAATGCCTGTATTACAGGCCAGAGCTGCAGTCATGTAAATTCAGCATTAAGGCGGCACTCCAGACTTAGAAGTGAGCCAAACATTCTTGCACAGTTGACACTTTGTAATCTGTGGCCATATTCCTTGTACTGTGGAAACGACTACACTACAGACACAACTTCTTTTTTAGGTTTGCAGCATTTCTGAGCCGGTACTGGTACCGCTCTCCACCAACTCAGCAGTCCCATCACCTCACTCCACACCATCTCTGTTTCCTGCTGCTACATTTCACTCCAGCCCTAATCGCCACTGTGAATGTACCCTAAGAATGTGTCCTGGTCCTATCCACATATGTTTCCCCATTATTTGGGTTGAGGTCCATTTAAAGAGGGATAATAAGACACAGCTTTAGTACTCAGGGGTTCTCACACATGCAAGGTAAGGTGTTCTGGGGTAATCCGTCAGAGAGGAGAGGAATGACCTAAAGTACACTCTTGATTAGTAAGTCTTTATTTGGGATCTGTATATCCAAGGCTTGAAGAGATGCAGGGTGAGGTGTTCTGGGGTAGTCCATCAGAGAGGAAAGGACTGACTTAAAGTACACTTTAGATTGGCAAGAGAGGCTTGAAAGGGGCAGAAAGGAGTCTGTGAGGTGGAGTGGAGTGATTCACAGCTGTGAGGAGCTGTAGACCATCTGGAGACTGAGATAGTTTGTTGGCTAATCTCTTGAGGCATTTGTGGCACCCCAGAAGCAGATGGGAACCCTAAATCCAAGCGTGGAACTGGTATACTGGTGGTGAGCCATCAAGCTATCTTTATTATACCAGAACTATGGACTGTTTGTCCCACTTTTGCTGAAGAAACACGTTTTATTTGCTTGTTTTGGAAGTCCATTTAATATTGTTTACTTTTACAAGCAGCTGCCTAGTGATCCTAGGCTCTCCATATTACAGTGACATACTACTACTTTAATATAGTTTATATGCCTATAATCCACAGTCCAGTCAATGGCAGTTAGTTCGCTACTTGATAAGAGCATAGGAGGCTGAGAGACAGAAGAAATTACAAATCCTAGAATGTCCCCTAGGGAAAACACAATTTTTAAACAAATTAATATATAGGTCCCCACTGCTAATTTCCATAGCGGTGCAAATTTTCTGGATGTTTCTGGCTTCAGTGTTTTCTGAGTAACTCACCAGGACAAGCATGCAGCCAAAAGTTTGCCATTGGATCAAAATGACAGTCAGCTAGCTGTTTCAAAAATAGAGACCAACAATGGCAAACTACCTATTTCTCTCAGGTTACCTTTAACACAGGTTTTGGATTGCGATTAATGCACATTGCAATTGCCAAGGACTTAATCAAACCAGCAAATAATAAGTGGAACAAAGCATATCTCTATTATGTGCTCCACGAATTGAAGGGAAAATAATTTTAAAATAGTATAAACTGTAAACAACAAACATCTGCAGATAATGACTGACCGTTTTCAAGCATTTAGCTCTAATCTGATCATTGCACTCAGATACATAGTTCGATCTCCCATCATCTGAAATTATTCATATTTTTTTATTGGAAGCTCTTGTGTGCATGTAGGGATACAGTTATCATTGACTTCTAATTATATTTACCATTGGAAAATGAGGAAAAAGACGAAATTTGAATTGATGTCAACTACACTTTTGCATACTGTATACAATGTGACTATACTGCATTCTAATGTGCCTATATACCCATATGGATGTTTTTATTTATAGCATGAGTTAATGTAAAGTTCAGTGAGTAGTAAAAGAAAAGGGATAATATGTTAATAATATAATAGATATACTTTCCTGTTTGTATTCTCTTCCTTGACAAGATGAAAATCTTCTTTCCTTGTGCTTACTCTATCACAGTTTGATATTGCTATCTAGACCCTGTGCATTACAAGATAAGCTGTCCTGCCCAAGTGTACTTCCTGAGAGTGATAGTCATTGTGCTTGTTGTATACGTCCAACATGATAATGACATTCTGCAGGGCTACCAAACAATCATAATAAAAGCATATCAAGATATCTTGATTAGTAATACTAATAGCTAAATTGCATGCAAAGGGAAAACAAATATTTTAGTACTGTATACTAGTACCACATGTACAGAATGCAATGAATGTCAAACATACCTATAAGCAAGTTCTAAAGTAACATGTTGATAAGGTGGTATAATGGTGAAACTTGTATATGATAGGTGAAAAAGAGGAAGACCAGGGCTTGGTGTGAAGGAAGATAAAGTATATTGTCTACCAATGTTTGTATGATGGGATGTTTTTATTATATTAAAGAATACGTTCAATCACATCCATATTTCACACATACAGTATATTATATACTGTACATCTTATATAAGGAAAACTGTCACAGTAACAATTTTTGTTAAAGTATATCAGAAGTCAAAACTATTTAGGAATGAATAAAACATGTTCGTTTTTATTTTGCTCTTTCTTTGGATACATTTCCCCTCAGCTCCTATCACAGAGACACAATGGGATATCTCTGTAAAGTGGGGAAATATTCTATCTTAGGAATTTCCACACTATTCCTTTCCTGGTGAAGATGAAAATAGTCATCAGAACAAATAGAGAGGGTGAACACAGAGGGGAGATTGGCAGCAATAAAAACCTCACTGGTATTCTAAAGTTTTGCCACTCTATTCAGAACTACAACAAACAATTTGGCTTTAGACACACTCCAAGTCAAAAAACAGCTCTAAATGTAGAAAGTACGCCCCTTTCTAACCAATGTCACTACAAAGCTTCTAATCCACTCCCTGGTCATCTCTCTCCTTGACTATTGCAACTCTCTCCTCATTGACTTACCTCTAAATAGGCTATACCCCCTTCAGTCCATCATGAACGCTGCTGCCAGGCTCATCCACCTTACAAACCGATTGGCGTCTGCTACCCCTCTCTGCCAATTCCTCCATTGACTGCCACTCAACCAACAAATCAAATTAAAGATACCAACAGTAACTTACAAAGCCATCCACAACCTGGCCCCCAGCTACATCTCTAACCTGGTCTCAAAATACCAGCCAAATCGTCCTCCTGCTCTCTAGCTTCCTTGTCTCCTCCTCCCATGCTCGCCTGCAGGACTTCTTCAATCCTCTGGAATGCTGTACCCCAATCTGTCTGACTATCTCCTACTTTATACTCTTTCAGACGATCCCTGAAAACTCATCTCTTCAGAGAAGTCCATCTGGCCCCCACCTAACAGTACATTTATTCTCTCCATCAGCTCATCACCCACAGTTATTACCTGCTAAGCTGTTATAGCTGCAAAGGGTGGGCCAACTTAATTATTGCTCAGAGCGAGAGCAATAATTATAGCATTAGATCTCCTTTGTAGCTCTAAACTGGTAACTTGTAGAAATGTTTAAAGCGTTGCCTATGGTGATTTTTAAGTACCGTGGTTTGGCCCCATTCCATGAGCGCATGCAATTTTAAAGCATGACATGTTAGGTATCTACTTGGCGTAACATCATCTTTCATACTATACAAACAAATTGGGGGTACCGGTATATATTATGTTTTTTTTTTTTTTATTCATTAAGATTTTATTTTTTCCCAAAAAATTGCATTTGAAAACCGCTGCGCAAAAACTATGTGACATAAAAAATTGCAACGACCCCCATTTTATTCTCTGGGAAATCTGCTAAAATATATATATATATCATGTATTGAAGAGGACTCCAGTGGTAACCTGTGAAGCTCTGGAGAACTGCATGCCCAAGAGGGTTAAAGGGGTTGTAAAGGTTTGTTTCTTTTCACCTTAAAGCGGAGGTCCGCCGAAAATAAAATATTAAAAGCCAGCAGCTACAGTACAGCTACAGCAGCTGCTGACTTTTATTATTAGGACACTTACCTTTCCTGGAGTCCAGCGACGTCCGCAGCAAAGGACGAGCAATCGCTAGTCACTCTGCTGCCCCCACTGCCATCCTCGGTGAGGGAACCAGGAAGTGAAGCCTTGCGGCTTCACTGCCCGTTTTCCTACGGCGCATGCAAGAGTTGCGCTGCGCCGTTCTGACTGGTCCCTTGTGTGTTCTGGGAGCCGAGTGTCTCCCAGAACACAACGGGTACTCTGCGGGAAGTGACGTGCTTCCCGCAGATTTCCTGCAGAGAGGACTCCCTGAAGTGGGTGAAAATACCTGTCTTAGACAGGTATCTTCACCCCCTCCCCCCTGAAAGGTGTCAATTGTGACACCGGAGGGGGGGAGGGTTCCGATGAGCGGAAGTTCCACTTTAGGATGGAGCTCCGCTTTAATGCATCCTATGCATTAAGGGGAAAAAAACCTTGCAATGACGACCCCCCCAGCCCCCCGTTTTACTTACCTGAGCCTGTTTACCTGCTGCGCTCGTCCCCGACGTCCTCTTCTCCACTCAGTCTGGCCGCTGATTGGCTAGATTGGATGGATTGATAGCAGAGCAGCCATTGGCTAGCGCTGCTGTTAATCACATTCAATGATGCAGGCGTGCCGGGGGGGCGGGGCCGAGTGATACAGTTTGCAGCTATAGCCGCCCGCTGTATCATGGGAGAACGCCCGCAAGAACTAACCCCCATGGGAGAGAGCTCCCATGAAGGGGGTTAGTTCTTGTGGGGAGGAGCCGAGACAGCCGCCGAGGGACCCCAGAAGACCAGGATCGGGGCCACTGTGTGCAAAACGAGCTGCACAGTGGAGGTAAGTATAACATGTTTGTTATTTTATTTTTTTAAACGGGAACCTTTAGTGTCCCTTTAAGGCAGTGCTGGAAAATAATGGTGGCCACACAAAATATTGACACTTTGGTCCCAATTTGGACATTTTCACTTAGGGGTGTACTCACTTTTATTGCCAGCGGTTTAGACATTAATGGCTGTGTGTTGAGTTATTTTGAGGGGACAGCAAATTTACACTGTTATACAAGCTGTACACTTACTACTTTACATTGTAGCAAAGTGTCATTTCTTTAGTGTTGTCACATGAAAAGATATAATAAAATATTTACATTTAAATGTAAGGGGTGTACTCACTTTTGTGAGATACTGTATCTTTATGCCCCTACGTTTGCATAAGGGGCAGAGACCATCACGACACAGAACCAAGTGGCTTATCCTAGTCCAGTCCCGTGTTTTCTCTTCTCATTTTATTGACTTCTGCATTTAGTAAAAGTAACAAGTCGGAAAAAAAAAAAGAACAAAAAGAAAGTAATGATTAGAGAGGCAAAGCATTGCCTTTTACATGTCAGGTTCCTGGCAAGGAATAAACATAACTACTAAAAAGAACTTCCTGTGGAGGAAAGTTTGCATCACAGTAATTAGATGGTAGGTAGCACATTCATCACCCCTCTCTCATAGGTGTGCGCACAGGGTGTGCCTGGGCACACCCTAATCACCCTGTGCTGCACAGATTCCCCCTACTGCTTGGCTGCAGAGAAAGGGACTGGGGAAGCTCTGTCCTCAGTCCCTTTCTCTGTATCTAAAGTGAGACATCAGGGGTCTGTTTAGACCCCTAATATTTCGCCAAAGCCCCCCCCCCTCCCTCCAAAAAAATTAAATAAAAAAATGATTGTAAAAAAATAATAATTAAAAAAAATACAAATAAACTGGACTGAAGGACTGAAGTGGTTAAAGATCGCCTTTACTGTAAGATCACAAAATTCAGTGATTCATATTCATCATGTAGGGAACTCCTTCATTTCAAACAGACTGTGAGCTTTACCACAAAAAGTTTATCCTGGGTGCCACTGCAATGAAAAACAGGTCTTTCCTCACACTGACATACCCTTTGCGTGCCCATACACAATGACAGTTACCTCTTCCTGTCACTATTTTGAAGGGATCACATGAACCCTCCTCCTACGCTTTGCCTTTTTTTTCTTGTGGCTTCTTAATGTGATATGAAGATAAATCAAACACATTTTGATAGTAAGAAAGATGTTTGATGGTTTTGATTAAAATCAGACTTGTAAACTTTTCCACTTTAATTTTTGTTGTGTTGTTTCTGCATTTTAAATAACTTTTCTATTTTTTACCAAAGCAACCAAAATGAGTTGTTAGTATGCACACTGTTTCAAACCTTTCAAAACATTGAAAGAATATAATGAGTGGAATTCTTCTTCATTGGTCACGTGTGGGGACTTAAGATCTTCTACTGCAACCTTATAGGTCTCTGGGATCCCATTTAGCACACCCTCCTGGTACAGCCATAACTGTAGGGCCCAATTTCTATCACTGGAGCCAGCGGGCAAATAGCCGTTGGCACACAAAACAGCCCCCATTCTTAGGATCATCTCTTATACTAAGTAAATTTTATTCTTCTCTACTATTAAACCCTATTGGGTGAAAGGCATTAGAGGGAGCGGTCCTTTGAGGGGGCTCTAATTGTGACTAACCATGCAACAAACCTGGATAACAATGATGTTATTATTATTATTATTATTATAATACAGGATTTATATAGTGCCAACGGTTTGCACAGCGCTAATATTAGTGTACAGTGGTTCTTTATTTATAAAGCAGTGAATGTGACATTTACCAAACACACGATAGGTGTGCTGTAACTTCCTGGTGTATGTGTTAAATTACAGTGACTGTTTCACTTGCAGGGAATGTTTAATTAAAAGAGGGCCTTTGTCATGTGTAGTTTCACAGGGCACCATCCTAGATGGAAATTTTCACCTTCAAAATTCATACTTTATGTGTACTGCCCATTAACCATTCCAGCATCCAGTATACATAGGAATACCTGCTTCTACAACTATTTTATGCATAGCATAGGTCAATATAGTGGTCACCAGTCAATTTTGATTCAGGATTTTAGATATTTTCATTTTTTTTAGCAGATTTGCTCGGATTTTACAGTTATATGTTAAGAAACACCAAATAATAGTAAAATATACACAGAAGAAAACAACAAAAACCAGCAGTGTTCTGTCTGTTAGTGGCTTACTGTGCCATTTGGGTGACAATATCTCCTCTAGCAACCCTTCAAAGGGCAAAAAGTGACCATCAAATATAGTCTTTCTTGACTTTAATGCAATTTTAATTTTAAAAATAATATTATATTTGTACTCTGGAAATTAGGGTTAAATCTAAGCTCAACCGGAATTTGAATCCCACGACTACTTATCTGTATCTTTCTCAAGCACTGGTATATATTTTTTCCATTCAACCCAGTGGTTTGAACGGAAAAAAAATGAGGACTTTGCAAGAGCTCACTGTACTAACTATGCAATGTTAGAACAGCAATCTCCCGTCTTAGCTATTGTGTTCTGACAGGGGGACTGCCATTGGCTGCGAGTACTGATGAGATGCTGTTAGGCTGCTGGTTTTCCAGCATGCCTATTTAATAACGTCCGACTTCCTTTGAACAGGCTGCTGTACACACTGGCTGAATGTCAGCCAGTTTCTGTTGAACCGATATTCGGCCCGTGAGTAAGAGCCTTCATTAGAGTTACAATCCCATCAAAAAATGTAATATATTGCTGCTGAAAAAAGGTAAAGGAAGTACTGAATTTTTGTGCTGGTTTCAGGACTGGCCATTATTTTGAAGTCTTCACTTTGATTAGGTGACCTGTGTGCTGTAAACCTAGAGATCCTACCCGTGCTGTCTTTCTATCCCACTAACTGACTTGATTTCCATTAACATGTCCATATCTCCTAGGGTATGATGAGTTCCAACTTTTTATGATTTGACATGGTATCATGATTGGCAATGTCTACACGTCTTTTCCCCTCCCCCTTTCTTTATATTTCTTTATAATTTGTCTATTATCTTATTGTTTTTTTTTCTTACATTAGATGTCCATGTGAGTTTTCTCATAGAAACTGTTTTCTGATTTTAAAAAAACCCTAAAGACCCTAACAGAACTAGAAGCAAGCTGTTTGGGAGTAGCCTGATGACGTCTGCAAACATTTTGCTCTACTGCTGTTGCACATCAGGTCAGAAGTGATAACCACAACATACAAGTTATTTTTTTTTTTTTTATATCAATGCTGGATGATAATGAGTCTTATGAGTCACTTGAATCACTCAGCATCACAGATCACCTTCCCATTGAGGTCATAGGCACTTCAAAGGTGGGCACTGACTTACTAAAACTGCATAATAAAAGTCTGGTGTTGATTAAAAATGTTCCTAATCCTGTAGAGCCAATCTCTTTTGGGTAAGTGACAGGCACATTACTTGTTTCACTAAAAATACTGCCTGCATACTTGAAAACATGGAGAATGCTAACTGCACACTCTACAAACTTGGGAGATAATAGCCTCTTTGGGGTCAATTCACTAATGTTTACTGCATGTGCATTTGCATAAATTATCGCATGCAGTCAATGAAGTCCAATTCACAAAAAAATAAAAAAATAACGAGTATGCGGTATTTACCGCAAAATGAAAATTGTGCCAGTAAAAGTCCTTTAAAAAGCTCTTAAGTCCAATTCACAAACAGACCAGAGAGTAAAAAAAACATGCAATATTTACCACCAGGGTTTTGCTGGTGGTATCACAAGCGGTATTTGTCAACAAAAAGCGTGGCAGTTGGGGGGACCCTCACGCTGTTTTTTTGACAAATAGCTGGATGCTAAGGAGCGGGTCGGGAAGCATTGCGTTCTTAACAATGGTTGACTCATCAGCTGTCAACGAGTTCCCCACTGACAGCTGAATGTAAAAAAAAATCAATTAAAAATAATGAAAAAAAACCCAGCATGGGACCCCCCCAAATACATACAAGACCCTTATCCGAGCATGCAGCCCGGCAGGTCAGGGATGGGGGGGGACAAGCGAGTGCCCCCCCTCCTGAACCATACCAGGCCACATGCCCTCAACATGGGGGGGTAGGTGCTTTGATGTCACAGACCGCTGCATGTTGGGTCAGTGATGTCACGAGTAGGAGGTGCCACCAGGTGATGACGCCATGTGGCCCCGCCCTTACATATATTAGAACTGTCAAATGGCAGAGGAGGCATTCAGCGGGGAGCCGTCCTTGTGAGCGGAGCTTTTTTTTTCTGTTTGCGGCGGTGCGGTGGGTGGCCATGTTTGACAATGGATTTACATTGGGGGACACTGTTTTTTATTAATTTTTTTCTAATAAAGGAATTGTCAAAAACTGTGTCTGTGTTTTTATAACATTTTGACACTTTTTTAATGAATAGGTAGGGGTACAATGTACTCCATACTCACATTCACATAGGGGGGCAGGATCTTGTTAAAGGGGGCTTTCAGATTCCGATAAGGCCCCTGCCCGAAGACCCCCACAACCACTGGCCAGGGTTGTGGAGATAAGGCCCTTTTCCCCCATCAACATGGGGACAAGGTGCTTTGAGGTGGCACCCACCCCCCATGTTGAAGGCATGTGGCCTGGTATAGTTCGGGGAGGGGGTGTTTGCTCGTTCAAAACATGTAGCAGAATACATATTGGCCTAAACTGATCAAAAAATTTGATTTTTTACAAAAGAAAGTAAAAAATATTGGTTTTTTTTTCAAAATTGTCGGTCTTTTTTTGTTTATAGTGCAAAAAATAAAAACCCCAGAGGTGATCAAATACCACCAAAAGAAAGCTCTATTTGTGGGAAAAAAAGGACATAAATATTATTTGGGTACAGCATTGCAAGACCGTGCAATTGTCAATTAAAATAACGCAGTGCCATATCGCAAAAAAAAATGGCCTGGTCATGAAGGGGGGTAAACCTTTCGGAGCTGAAATGGTTAATCAATTATTAATGCAATTTTAAAATGCATTATTGCTGACTGATTCAAAGCCACCTAGTCCTATTGAGCATTTCTGCTTTTGATGTACACGTTATTTGTACAATGTCACAAAAAGTTTTGTAAGGGTGAGAGAAAATCACACTTTCCTGCTCGATGCAGTATAAATAAAGGGTGTAATTCATATTATACTGTAGTATGCTTCACAAGCAGTTTCAATAACAACAGACGTCAATGTACAGAAAATATCTGCTTATTTATGATTAATTACCTAAGTACACTTATTGAAAAAGATGATTACTGCAAATCCTCCATAAACAGATGAACAAAATGTTGCAATTCAGGAAAAATAGTCATGCTGGGATTGTAATAGATTAGTATGCCTGACTTCTGCAATAAAAAGTTTGAAAACCAAATAATTATACTTGCATCTTTCCTCGTTTGAACATTAAAAAGGGATAACAATACAAACAATGATAATTTAATTCCTGGGATTATATGTGAAAGAAGAAATGCTTGTTGGAGTTTAGCAGTAGATCAGGATGAACACTGTACACAGTGAGATGTGCCAACATTACTACATATCATTTTAGTGATATTTGGCTTATTTGTTTCCATTTTAACATCATGCTTGGTGAGTGAGCAGGGTCATTTACGTCAGACCCTTCAGCACAGTTGAGTTATCCAATGTACACATCAAAGTTACTAAGACCTTAACTTTGAAAAAGAGCAAATCATAAGCAGGAAGTAAGAGCAGCTAGTGATATGAATATACTGTATAATAATTAACTAGCCTGAGAAAAGTTATCGTTAAATCAAATACATATACATGTAGTATACGTATATACAGACTATTGCTCATATTTGATTAAATAATAACGTAGTTATTCCAACAATGAATAGTTCATCACCAATCAGTGAAAAGGCTTGTTTACAAGCCAGTGCATAGTGTATTATTTTATGCAATATACCATATATGGGTTTATGAGTTTTCTGTACTTGCCAAGTTGCATTTTTGGAGCTTTTAAATGTAATGATAAACAGGCTGATGTGTCAACGTGTCAATAAATCGACAAAAATTCAAGTCAAGATTTACATATAATTTCAGTTAGTCTTAAAGCGGAGTTCCACCCAAAAATGGAACTTCCGCTTTTTTGAATCCCACCCCCCTCCCGGTGTCACATTTGGCACCTTTTAGGGGGGAGGAGGGAGCAGATACCTGTGTAATACAGGTATTTGCTCCCACTTCCTGGCATAGATCACTGCGGTGATCGTGATGACCTACGCCACGTCCGGCGCCTACTCCGTCCCCCCCGCTGTCTTCTGGGAGACACACAGGTCCCAGAAGACAGCAGGGACCAGGGAGGACGCGCAGCGCGACGAGCGCATGTGCAGTAGGGAACCAGGAAGTGAAGCCGCATTCCCTTACCAAAGATGGTGGCACCTCCACCCGAGAGCCGAGGGACAGATCGCACAACGCGAGCGCCCTGGACAGATAAGTGTCCATATATTAAAAGTCAGCAGCTGCAGTATTTGTAGCGGCTGACTTTTATTTTTTCGGCGGAACACCGCTTTAAGCTTCAATCATTTCCTTTCCAGTATAAGTGGGGCAGCACAGTGGTTAGCACTTCCACCTAGCAGCACTTGGGTCATTGTTTCAAATCCCAACCACGGTACTACCTGCCTGGAATTTGCATGATCTCAATGTGCCTGCGTGGGTTTCCACTGGGTACTCCAGTTTCCTTCCACACTCCAAAGACATGCTGGTAGGTTAATTGGCTCCTGTCTAAATTGGGCCTTGTATGTGTATGTATGAATGGGAGTTAGGGACCTTAGATTGTAAGCTCCTTGAGGGCAGGGACTGGTGTGAATGTACAATGTACATGTAAAGTGCTGCATAAAATGATGGTTCTACTGTATATAAGTACCTGTAATAATAAGCAAATTCATAAGCCCACTAATAAGATCTGAGTGAAGATAGGGATAACAGAAAAAGTCTCTGCTAGAGATTCAAATTTTTACAGTGGAGTACTCTGGAAAAATAATTTATAATGGGGTACTATGGCAGAACTCTGTGAGAGGTAATCATCAATACCTAAAGTGTTACCTTGTGTACCTATCATAAACTATGTCTGCTCTAACTTACTGGTTCATTATTGGTGGGGTGGCTTTAACTTTGCCACCAAGAATTGTCATTGCAAGGCCATGGATTTGTCTGGTGCTTGAGGTCAACTTGGAAGTTGAAGTTGAAGAAGAAGTTTGAGAACTTTTCCTTTTACTCCACATCTGGAGGCTGGCAGAAAGATCCTGCATAAAACATGCAAGCAGTGGTCCACAAAGTGCTTTCGTTTTCATGAGTATATAGTCGCATTTAAACACCTAAAATTATACTTCCATTCCATCCATTAAATTTATGTGTGTACATAGTGTGACAGCAGGAAGGTAAAGTCACCTGGTTGCATCCAGGGGGGTAGATATATTTCGCCCAGATTCAGGCTTTACGCCGACTTATACAACTAGGTGGAGAGTTGTATAAGGCTAGTGGGCTCATGGATGACTCATACCTCTAGGGAGAGGGCTGGGCGTCGTGCAGACAGGGAGTTGATGAGACCAGCTGAAGCTTGTCAGCTCATTTAGGCCTCTATAAGAACTCCCAGCTTCATTAGATGTTAGCTCATGCCTGGAACCAGACCTGTGTGGACTGTCTAGGGAGAGTGAACCCCTGTGCGGTGAGACAAAGCCTGCGTGGCTATTTGCTTGGACATTTAAAACCAGGGACTTAGGGACTAGGACAGCACTAGGCTGATCCCAGTTGTTAGTTAGGAAACCTGTATGTTTAGTCAGAGGTCAACTTGACCAGGATTTATTTTGGTTATGTTTCTTTTGCTTTGCTGTGTTTTGTCACTGTAAATAGAAAATAAACCGCACCTTTTTGATTTTGAAAACCACAACCTCCGTTTGCTGGGCCTGTTTTGTGTGGGGAGCCCATCCCGGGGGTCACACACACCCGCTGCCGAGCTAACCCCCTCACAGTTGGTGGAGAACCAGTGGCAGTTTTTTTTTAAGCCAGCATGGAGGAGATACTGAAACAGCTGGCTCTAGCAAATGCCAATCAACAGCAGACAAATGCAGGTTTGCAAAGGAGCCTTGCAGCCCAGCAGCAAGCTCATCAACAGAGCCTTGCAGCCCAGCAGCAAGCTCACCAACAGAGTCTGGAAGCTCAGCAACAAGCCCAGCAGCAATCTGAGGCCCGCTTCATAGACCTGTTACAGAAGCAAGAGCAGAGACTACAACAAATGGAAGCAGTAATGCAGCAACGTCCGCAGACCAGTGAGGAAAGCCGTCCCACTAATACCGCGTCCTTTGGGGTGAGTCGTTTATTGACAAAAATGACTGGAGAGGATGATCCAGAGGTATTTTTGACCACATTTGAAAGGACCGCTGAAAGAGAAAAGTGGCCTGAGGAGCAGTGGGCTGGACTGGTGGCTCCTCTGTTAACTGGTGAATCGCAGAAAGCTTACTATGACCTAGAGCCTAACCAAGCAAAAGACTATGTGATGCTAAAAGCTGAAATTTTGGCAAGGCTGGGTGTCACCCAGGCTGTCCGGGCTCAGCGTGTGCATAACTGGACTTTCCAGCTTGGAAAACCCCCCAGGTCTCAAATGTATGATCTCATTCACCTGAGCAGAAAGTGGCTACAGCCAGAGACTTTGTCCGCACCAAAGATTGTG
This sequence comes from Rana muscosa, assembly GCA_029206835.1. Taxonomy (NCBI): domain Eukaryota; kingdom Metazoa; phylum Chordata; class Amphibia; order Anura; family Ranidae; genus Rana; species Rana muscosa. The sequence continues at coordinate 847,981,111 of CM055121.1, forward strand.
GAACGTGTTGTAATGGATCGGTTTTTGAGAGCCCTTCCTACTGCCATCCAAAAGTGGGTAAGCCATGGAGACCCAGAGACGGCCGATGGTCTTGTGGATCGTGTGGAGAAATACTTGGCTACAGAGAACCTGACGGCCTCTTCCAGAGACACTCGGACTTTCCACCCTAAGACCAGACCATCCCCAGGGGCGGATAAGAGGATTCCAAGGGGTGAGGGTGGAGAGAGTGAGAGGGTGGGAGCTCTACCCCAAGTTTGGCGAGAACAGCCTGGGAAATCAGCGGCTCAAGAGGCGGCAAGAAGGATCGTTTGCTACCGCTGCCGGCAAGCGGGACATATTGCAGCCAATTGCCCGGTTGTGGAGGAACCCATGCAGTGTGACTTTCTGACGGGCAGACGTCAGTCGCTGTGTGCGACAGTCGCATGCACTGCCATTCGAGGAACTGAGAAACATTTATGCAAAATGTGTGTTAATGGTAGAAATGTTGTGGTATTGCTGGATTCAGGTAGCCTTGTGACCCTGATAAAGGCTGAGTTAGTTAAAACAGAGGTCTCTGGGAATAGCAAGGTAGCTGTTATTTGTGTGCATGGGGACACCCGAGAGTATCCAGTGACTACAGTGTGTTTCGAGACCCCCAAAGGTACCCTCTCTCATCCAGTGGGCTTAGTATCTCAGTTACCGCATGACGCCATTGTGGGAAGGGATTTTCCGAAGTTCTGGGAACTGTGGGATGATCCTGAGCCCCTCACTGGTGCCCCTATGTACCAGGAATGTGATAGCCAGAACTCCCCTGAGAGTGGTGAGGACTCTCCGGAATTTCCCTTATCAGTATTGGCAGGGGAGACTCAAGAAACTGGAGAGGAGCCCACCTCCTCAGACGAAAACCTACCGTCTGTGGAGTTTTCTGATCTTGAGGTTCACAGGGAAAACTTTGCCACAGAACAGTTGAAAGACCCCGCCCTAATAAAGGCACGGGAAAACGTAGTGAAAATAGATGGCGAGTTAGTGAACCCAGATAATACCTGCACTTACCCATACTTCAGCGTAGAGAAGGACCTACTGTATCGGGTGGCAAAAAGGGCAGAAGAAACCGTTGAGCAGCTTGTGGTGCCCAAACCTTACAGGAAGTTGGTGTTGGAGTTGGCCCATGGGCACATTCTTGGAGGTCATCTGGGGACAGAGAAAACCCGAGAGAGGGTATTACAGAGATTCTATTGGCCGGGGGTGATGAAGGACGTAGAAAATTATTGTTCCTCCTGCCCTGTGTGTCAGAGGTTGGCCCCGATGCCACATTTCCGTAGCCCGCTGGTCCCTCTACCCATCATTGAGGTCCCGTTTGAGAGGATCGCCATGGATTTGGTAGGTCCTATAATCAAGTCCGCTAGGGGGCACCAGTACATATTAGTTATAATGGACTATGCCACCCGTTATCCAGAAGCGATCCCTCTCCGAAATACCTCGGCCAAAACCATAGCCAAAGAGCTATCTCTTGTTTTTAGCCGGGTGGGTATTTGTAAAGAACTGCTTACGGACCAAGGTACACCCTTTATGTCCCGGGTTATGAAAGAGCTGTGTAAATTGTTCAAAGTGACGCAATTGCGTACGTCTGTGTATCACCCCCAAACCGATGGGCTGGTTGAAAGATTCAACAAAACCCTAAAACAAATGTTGAAGAAAGTGGTGGATAGAGATGGAAAGGATTGGGACTGTTTACTTCCTTATTTGATGTTTGCTATTAGGGAGGTGCCCCAATCCTCTACGGGATTCTCCCCCTTTGAGTTACTGTATGGGAGACACCCAAGAGGGCTGTTGGATATTGCCAAGGAAACTTGGGAAAGTGAGAGTTCTCCCCACAGGAGTGTGATTGAGCATGTCGCCCTGATGCAAGATCGAATTGCACAGGTAATGCCCATCGTGAAGGAACATTTGGCCCAAGCGCAGTTGGCACAGCAGAGAGTGTACAACCGTGGAGCCAAGACCCGTACCTTTTCCCCGGGGGATAGGATATTGGTACTTGTCCCTACGGTTGAAAGTAAATTCCTTGCCAAATGGCAAGGCCCCTACGAGATAATGGAAAAAGTGAGCGAAGTGAATTACAAGGTCAGACAACCAGGAAGGCGAAAGCCCGAACAGATCTATCACGTTAATCTGTTGAAAGCCTGGAGGGATAGAGAGTCCCTAGTCGCAGACACTTGGTCACCAGCTCAAACTGGTTGCGTGATTCCTGAGGTTGGAATAGCAGCCACCTTGTCACAACCCCAACAACAGGAGGTTAAGGAGTTTGTGCTTCGCAACAAGGAGGTATTCTCTGAGCTGCCGGGACAAACATCTGGGGTAGAGCATGACATCATTACCCCGCCCGGTGAAAGGGTGAAGTTAAAGCCCTATCGGATCCCAGAGGCTCGACGGGAGGCAATACGGGAGGAAGTACAGAAAATGCTGAACTTAGGGGTGATAGAGGAGTCCCAAAGTGATTGGTCTAGTCCCATCGTGTTGGTGCCTAAACCGGATGGGAGCTGGCGATTTTGTAACGATTTTCGTCAGTTGAACAAAGTTACAAAATTTGACACCTACCCCATGCCACGTATAGATGAGTTGATCGACCGGCTGGGAACAGCCCGATACATGACGACTCTTGACCTCACAAAAGGGTATTGGCAAATCCCCCTGGCCAAGTCGGCCAAAGAGAAAACCGCATTTGTAACCCCAGACGGGGCGTTCCAATATAAAAGAATGCCGTTCGGGTTACAGAATGCGCCGGCCACATTCCAGCGGAAAATGGACCAGATGCTGAGGCCCCATCGGAAGTATGCTGCGGCTTACCTGGATGACGTAATTGTCCATAGCACAGATTGGGCCTCACATCTGCCAAAAGTGCAAGCAGTCCTGGACTCTGTTCGGGAAGCGGGGTTTACGGCTAACCCCAAGAAGTGTACCATTGGGCAGGAGGAGGCCAAATATCTTGGGTACACCATTGGGAGGGGAGTAATAAAACCCCAACTCAACAAAGTCGAGGCCATCCAGAGTTGGCCACGTCCCAACAGCAAGAAGCAGGTACGAGCCTTTCTGGGAATCGCTGGGTATTATCGGCGATTCATTCCCCACTTTGCTTCTAAGGCTGTGCCCCTAACCAACCTGACGAAGGGGAAAGGGTCGGTCATGATTAAATGGACCCCCGAGGCTGAGGCAGCATTCCAATTCTTGAAACAAGCCTTATGTAGCCAGCCAGTGTTGTACTCACCCGACTTCTCTAAAGACTTTGTCGTACAAAGTGATGCGTCAGATGTGGGGTTAGGAGCAGTATTGTCCCAGGTCTGGAACGGGGAAGAGCACCCAGTCATTTACCTCAGCAGGAAGTTGAAGTCCCATGAGGTAAATTACGCCACCGTTGAAAAGGAGTGTTTAGCGGTGAAGTGGGCTCTAGATTCCCTTCGGTACTACCTGCTAGGTAGGCACTTTGACATGGTTACGGATCACGCTCCGTTAAAGTGGATGGCTCAAAACAAGGAAACAAATAGAAGAGTGAATAGGTGGTTCCTGGCCCTCCAGGAATTCAACTTCACAGTAAAGCATCGCCCTGGCGTTCAAATGGGGAATGTGGATGCTTTGTCTCGAGTACATGAATGCCTGATTGCTGGTGTTCCAACCCCGAGGTTAAAACAAGAGGGGGGGGTATGTGACAGCAGGAAGGTAAAGTCACCTGGTTGCATCCAGGGGGGTAGATATATTTCGCCCAGATTCAGGCTTTACGCCGACTTATACAACTAGGTGGAGAGTTGTATAAGGCTAGTGGGCTCATGGATGACTCATACCTCTAGGGAGAGGGCTGGGCGTCGTGCAGACAGGGAGTTGATGAGACCAGCTGAAGCTTGTCAGCTCATTTAGGCCTCTATAAGAACTCCCAGCTTCATTAGATGTTAGCTCATGCCTGGAACCAGACCTGTGTGGACTGTCTAGGGAGAGTGAACCCCTGTGCGGTGAGACAAAGCCTGTGTGGCTATTTGCTTGGACATTTAAAACCAGGGACTTAGGGACTAGGACAGCACTAGGCTGATCCCAGTTGTTAGTTAGGAAACCTGTATGTTTAGTCAGAGGTCAACTTGACCAGGATTTATTTTGGTTATGTTTCTTTTGCTTTGCTGTGTTTTGTCACTGTAAATAGAAAATAAACCGCACCTTTTTGATTTTGAAAACCACAACCTCCGTTTGCTGGGCCTGTTTTGTGTGGGGAGCCCATCCCGGGGGTCACACACACCCGCTGCCGAGCTAACCCCCTCACAATAGGTACATGCATTTAAGTTTATTTATATGTGTGCTTGCGTAAATTATTGACCTCTGATACAGATTTTGTCATTTTGATTTTGATTTCTGAACGTAGCAACAGTTCATTAATCTTTACCCAATGTGTGCATGGGCCCATATATAACAATGAAACAGGTTTGTAAAAAGAAAAAACACAGTACTGATAAAAAAGCTTCACCTTTTGAGGCTGTGTGCATGAGCCCTAAACCTACAATACTACAGAACCATCCATGTGTGTGCACCAGTGCATAAGAGGAAATCATGTTGTCTGTAATTATTATAATACAATGGGTCTTTTTTAATTCTAAGATATTACTCAACTTCTTGGGTGGTAGAAGAGAGTCAATAATTCATCCAAATCATGTACTGATCCCACAGCAAAGAAAGGCTTTTACACTAAGTATCTGAAGGCTGAGTAGCATTAACTTAGCTTTTCTTGTACAGAACCACTGAAAACTTTGGCAGTATTTGGTGAAATGCTTATTCGGCGGGCTAAGATTTGGACGGAATATTGGATTTGTTTCAGTGTTGCGTGTTTATGGAACATTCCACAAATGTATGCTTCCAGGTAGTACATATACAGAGATTATGAGATTTGTTAAGAAGGAAAAAATGTAGATATACACAACACCATATGACAGCATGGCTTAGGGCAATTTTTTAAACTTGGGAAAACAAATACAAATAGCCTTAAAAATAGTTCATTCTATTAAGGCACCTAAACAAAAAAGGTACTTGTGAAAAAATAACTATTGGTTGTATTATTGGTAATGCCCAATATGTTTACTAAAACTGGTGCACCCAGAATCTGGTGCAGCTGTGCATTGTAACCAATCAGCTTCTAACTTCAGTTTGTTCAATTAAAGTGGTTGTAAACCTCAGACATGAAATATGAACAAAGCAAATACCTCTATAGTTTGTATTTGTCTCAATTAAAAGCACTAATGTCGTGTACACACAATCGGTTTTACCGATGAAAACAGTCCGATGGACTTTTCTCATCGGACAAACCGATCGTGTATGGGCCCCATCAGTCTTTTTTACCATTGGTGAGAAAAAATAGAACATGTTTTAAATTTATCCGATGGGAAAAAAAAACGATAGCAAATTCCGATCGTCTGTCTGGAACTCAATCGGACAAAAAACCCACGCATGCTCAGAATCAAGTCGACGCATGCGCAGAAGCATTGAACTTAATTTTTCTCGGCTTGTTGGAGTGTTTTATGTTTTGGGACGGTCGGATTTTTGACTGATGTTGTGTAGGCAAGACTGATGGAAGTCGGCTTCATCGGATTTCCGATGGAAAAATCCATTGGATTTGAATCCATAGGAAAACCGATCATGTGTACACGGCTTAAGTGTCATTTCTGTCTGCTGCTTTGTTTTTCTGCTAATAGCATAAGTCACTTCTGACAAGTTTTCCTGACACCAAGAGAAACAAGGTGACAGGGGAGGGATGTCCAGCTGATTGACAGCCTCATCTCTGTTCCTGTGTGCTGTGTGTGGGGGGGTCTCTTCCCTCCAATCAGTTTTCAGAGCTCTCCATACTGAGCTCTGCAGAGTGTAACGTCAGCTCTCCACACCATTTTTTTGTGAACTCTCAGACAAGCTTATAAATTCTGGACTTTGAATGGATTTAGAGAAGACTGCAGATAGATTCAACTTATGTAGGAGGATTTATTTCATCTCTGTGTATCACCTGAGGATGGTCCCTTCACTGGGTATACGTGAGGGTTTACAACCACTTTAAGCCTTGAAAATAAACCCTAGAACCCTAGAATGCATTAAAGCGGAGTTCTACCCAAAAATGGAACTTTCGCTTTTCGGAACCCTCCCCCTCCGATGTCATATTTGGCAACTTTTAGGGGGAGGGGGTGCAGATACCTGTCTAAGACAGGTATTTGCACCCACTCCTGGGCTTAGAATCCCTTGGGAGTCACGCCACTCCCCCCTCCCCGCTGTCTCCTGGGAAACACACTGGTCCCAGGAGAGAGCGGGGACCAGTGAGGGCGCGCCGCACTACTCGCACATGCGCAGTAGAGAATCGGGCAGTGAAGCTGCAATGCTTCATTTCCTGATTCCCTCACCGAGGATGGCGGCAGGGGCAGCCGAGAGACGAGCGATTGCTCGGCCTCGGCTGCCGACATCGCGGGCGCGCTGGACAGGTAAGTGTCCATTTTTTAAAAGTCAGCAGCTGCAGTATTCGTAGCTGCTGGATTTTCGGGTGGACCACCGCTTTAAGATAAAAAAAACTTCTGCGATTACAACTCCTTCAAGCTGGCTACACAGTACACATTTTTTTTGCCTGCCTGATTGCATACAATTTGAAAGTGTTTAGGTTTGATATATATTCATATGATTTTGTGAAATCTAAAGGAAGATTGTAAAAGAAAATTGTATAATTTGTAACCAGCTTTAGTTCTACTGACATGTACAACAAAATGCAGATTGACATTCTTCTGTATGGGCAGTTTGGCGAGTAGACTGACAGTGTTGCGAATGTTTAGTGTAAGAATGTCAGATGCAAATGCTAAGGGTAATTTTTGACAGAATGAAAAGTTCAACAAAGTATCTGCTCTGCTGACAGTAGAGTATTTTGCAGGACAAAATTCTCTTCTGGCAAATGAACTAGTGTGGAAGTCTATGGGTCCTTTTTTATCTATGCATTGCAGAGACATGTGTAAGATGTGTTTTACCGCTAGGTATGCGCTTGGGTTAGTGGCCTGAACCCCAAAGAAAACTATCAGTGCCGACCCAATCAGCTGTGACTGTGGCATTTCCCACCCTGCAGTGGCACGTACTCAAAAGAGTGGAGATGTTTGTGGCACCATTGACCTTTTATGGCCACAGCTGATTGGGTCGGAGCTGGCAACTTCCGTCCTGGTTTGGGCAAACTTGAGCTCATCCCTAGTTACCACAATGCACAATCTGCGTTGTGGTGCAATCCGGTGTTAATAATTTTGAATGGCACCCCAGGGCACCTCAACACACGTGTTCCAGAATGCCACAATGCACAGTTTTTGGGATTTGCTATTTCACTTTGTTTTCAGAGCCATGAATTACAATGCCATACTCCTGTATTTGGAAAAAAAGTATGTTTTTCAACCACAGTAAAACAATAAAATTAGTTCAAATGAGTTTTGTACCAATTTAATGGGACATTTCCTAATTCAAAATGTGAATTTTAGGATTAGTCAGTATAATTACTGTGGCTAAATGTGTCCTCAAAGGCTGTCTTGCTCCATAGTTAGTTCTCAAGCCTTAGACCCTCATAGCTAGCTTCAGGTTCAGTGTCATTGTATAAACCATAATGTTATATATACAGTAGTATGCAAAAGTTTTAGGCAGGTGTGGAGAAATGCTGTAAAGTAAGAATGCTTTCAAAAATATATATTTGAATTAGGGATGCACCGAAATTTCGGCCGCCAAAAGCAGTTTGCGAAAGAGAAATGTTGCCGATAATGGCGCCAAAAAAAGGGGCGGGGCCATGCCGCCGGGTGACGCAAATGTATTATCCCGGCGCGCCCCTCAGAGTCTCCCCTCCCTCTCCTGTCATACACAGCCTCCCCAGTGCCTGGTAATGCATGTCACGCTGTGTGTTGGAGCAGGATCTGGATCGCCCTGCGAACGATGTAACGATGTCCCGCCTCCTAGACTGCCTCTTGTGATAGACGGCTATTTGATCCAATGCTGGGAATCATTGTACCGTGTGTCATAGGAGGCAGGGATATCGTTACATCCGCTGCACGGCAATTCAGATCCAGCTCTGACACACAACGTGACATGCATTACCAGGCACTGGTAGGCTGTACCTCATGGGCACTGATAGGCTGTACCTCATGGGCACTGGCAAGCTGCATGTCATGGGCACTGGAAGGCTGCATGTCATGGGCACTGGCAGGCTGCACATGATGGGCACTGGCAGGCTGCATGTCATGGGCACTGGCAGGCTGCATGTCATGGGCACTGCCAGGCTGCATGTCATGGGCACTTTCAAGCTGCACATGATGGACACTGACAGGCTGCATATCATGGGCACTGGCAGGCTGCATGTCATGGGCACTGGCAGGCTGCATGTCATGGGCACTAGCAGGCTGCACCTGATGGGCACTGGCAGGCTGCTGCATCTGATGGGCAGGCTGCTGCATCTGATGGGCACGGGCACTGGTGAGGCTGCATGGGATGGGCACTGTCGGGCTGCTACATATGGGCACAGGCACTGGTGAGGCTGCATGACGGGCACTGGCAAGCTGCTGCATCTGATGGGCACAGACACTGGTGAGGCTGCATGAAGGGCACAGGCAGGCTGCTACAACTGACTGGTAGGCTGCATCTGACAGGCACTGGTGATGCATTTGATGGACACTGGTGAGGCTGCATTGATCTCCTGTACCAAGATTGCAGTCTTTGACCATCTCCTGTACCATGTCTGCAGTCTCTGACCATCTCCTGTACCATGTCTGCAGTCTCTGACCCTCTCCTGTACCATGTCTGCAGTCTCTGACCCTCTCCTGTACCATGTCTGCAGTCTCTGACCATCTCCTGTACCATGTCTGCAGTCTCTGACCCTCTCCTGTACCATGTCTGCAGTGTCTGACCCTCTCCTGTACCATGTCTGCAGTGTCTGACCCTCTCCTGTACCATGTCTGCAGTCTCTGACCATCTCCTGTACCATGTCTGCAGTCTCTGACCATATCCTGTACAATGTCTGCAGTCTCTGACCATCTCCTGTACCATGTCTGCAGTCTCTGACCCTCTCCTGTACCATGTCTGCAGTCTCTGACCCTCTCCTGTACCATTTCTGCAGTCTCTGACCCTCTCCTGTACCATGTCTTCAGTCTCTGACCATCTCCTGTACCATGTCTGCAGTCTTTGACCATCTCCTGTACCATGTCTGCAGTCTCTGACCATCTCCTGTACCATGTCTGCAGTCTCTGACCATCTCCTGTACCATGTCTGCAGTCTCTGACCATCTCCTGTACCATGTCTGCAGTCTCTGACCCTCTCCTGTACCATGTCTGCAGTCTCTGACCCTCTCCTGTACCATGTCTGCCGTCTCTGACCATCTCCTGTACCATGTCTGCAGTCTCTGACCCTCTCCTGTATCATGTCTGCAGTCTCTGACCATCTCCTGTACCATGTCTGCAGTCTCTGACCCTCTCCTGTACCATGTCTTCAGTCTCTGACCATCTCCTGTACCATGTCTGCAGTCTTTGACCATCTCCTGTACCATGTCTGCAGTCTCTGACCATCTTCTGTACCATGTCTGCAGTCTCTGACCATCTCCTGTACCATGTCTGCAGTCTCCGACCCTCCCCTGTACTATGTCTGCAGTCTCTGATCATCTCCTGTACCATGTCTGCAGTCTCTGACCATCTCCTGTACCATGTCTGCAGTCTCTGACCATTTCCTGTACCATGTTTTCAGTCTCTGACCATTTCCTGTACCATGTCTGCAGTCTTTGACCATCTCCTGTACCGTGTCTGCAGTCTCTGACCATCTCCTGTGCCATGTCTGCAGTCTCTGACCATCTCCTGTACCGTGTCTTCAGTCTCTGACCCTTTCCTGTACCATGTCTGCAGTCTCTGACCATCTCCTGTACCATGTCTGCAGTCTCTGATCCTCTCCTGTACCATGTCTGCCGTCTCTGACCATCTCCTGTACCATGTCTGCAGTCTCTGACCCTCTCCTGTACCATGTCTGCAATCTCTGACCCTCTCCTGTACCATGTCTGCCGTCTCTGACCATCTCCTGTACCATGTCTGCAGTCTCTGACCCTCTCCTGTACCATGTCTGCAGTCTCTGACCATCTCCTGTACCATGTCTGCAGTCTCTGACCCTCTCCTGTACCATGTCTTCAGTCTCTGACCATCTCCTGTACCATGTCTGCAGTCTTTGACCATCTCCTGTACCATGTCTGCAGTCTCTGACCATCTTCTGTACCATGTCTGCAGTCTCTGACCATCTGCTGTACCATGTCTGCAGTCTCCGACCCTCCCCTGTACTATGTCTGCAGTCTCTGATCATCTCCTGTACCATGTCTGCAGTCTCTGACCATCTCCTGTACCATGTCTGCAGTCTCTGACCATCTCCTGTACCATGTCTTCAGTCTCTGACCATCTCCTGTACCATGTCTGCAGTCTCTGACCCTCTCCTGTACCATGTCTGCAGTCTCTGACCATCTCCTGTACCATGTCTGCAGTCTCTGACCATCTCCTGTACTATGTCTGCAGTCTCTGACCATCTCCTGCATCATATCTGCTAGAGGTGCACCGCATGGAAATTTTGCTAATACTATTAGCAATGTGTTATATAAAAATGTATACGTTTTATTTAAAATATATACAGTTATTTTCGGTATCGGTTTCGGTTTTTGGCCTAGTGTATTTTTCATTTTCGGTATCAGTTTCGGCACCAAAAAACACATTCGTGCACCCCTAATTTGAATTGTTTATTTTTTATCAATTTCCACAAATGCAGAGTAAGCGAACAGAAGAAATATCTAAATCCAATCAATATTTGGTGTGATTAGAAGATGCTAATGACCATCGATTTCATATGTAGGTTAAAACACAGTCATTAACTGAAACAGAAACAGCTGTGTATTAGGCTTAAAACTGGGTGCGCAACATCCAAAGTCTGCTACTAAGGTGAGGTTGTTGACCACTGGGGTTAATTTACTAAACTGTCCAAAATCTGGTCCAGAGCTGCATAGAAACCAATCAGCTTCCAGGTTTCATTGTCAAAGCTTAACTGAAAGTGCTGAAGTTAGAAGCTGATGGCTACCATGCACAGTTGCACCAGACTCTGTACGCTCGTTTTAGTAAATCAACCCCACAGTTTCATGTCACATCTCATACACCAAGGCAAGATTGAGCACAGCAACAAGGCATATTTATACTGAATCAGCAAAGTCTCTCCCAGGCAAAGATTTTAAAGCAGACAAGGTGTGCTGTTCAAGCTCTTTTGAAGGACTTTGAGGACCGTAGATGCCCAACGGAGCCATCAGCACAGAACTGGTGGAAACCAGTGGGACCCAGGCACACCCATCTACCGTCTGGAGAAATCTGGCCAGAAGTGGTCTTCATGCAAGAATTGAAGCCAAAAAGCCATACCTCAGATGTGGAAACAAGGATAAATGACTCAACTGTGCACAAAAATATAGGAACTGAGTTGCAGAAAAATAGCAACAGGTGCTCTGGACTTATGAGTCAAATTTTTTTTTTTCTCAGAAGGGCTGGAGAGCGGTATAATAACCACTTAACGACCGCCCCATGTACATATACGTTGGCAAAATGGCACGGACAGGCACAATCACGTACATGTACGTGACTGCCTTCGTATGGGTGGGGGGTCCAATCGGACCCCCCTCCGGTACATGGAGCAGTCGTTTTCGGTTCAGGAGCGATCCGTGATGAGGGGGCCGCCATTGGTTTCTGACCACCCCCTCGCGATCGCTCCCGGCGAATATAATGCTTCCCCTGCCTGTGTAATGTATACACAGGCAGGAGGAAGTGATGTCATCTCTCCATGCGGCGCTCACATAGACCGGAGCGCCATGGAGAGAAGACATCAGGTTAGTGCACGAACAGTACACTGACACCAGGACACATAGGCACACGATCGCCCCCCCCCCCCAGATCACCCTCCAGCCCCCAGTCACTGATTGCAGTGATCATTTATTTACTGATCGATGCAAACAGTGACATTTGTGACTGTAAAAGTGTAAGGGAAGTTAGTGTTAGGTCCCTTTGGGTCCAGGGTAGCCCCCTAACCCCCCTAATAAAGGTTTAACCCCTTGATCACCCCCCAGGTAACCCTTTTACCCCCTATCACCACTGTCACTAAGCGATCTTTTTTCTGATCGCTGTATTAGTGTCAGTGGTGCCGCTAGGTAGTCAGTTATTTTTTTAGGTTTGCCGCCAGGTTTTTATAGTGTCAGGTACCCCCATATATTACCTAATAAAGGTTTAACCCCTTGATTTCCCCCCAGGTAACCCTTTCACCCCCTTTTGCCAGTGTCACTAAGCAATCGTTTTTCTGATCGCTTTATTAGGTATGCTGGTGCCGCTAGGTGGTCAGTTATTTTTTTAGGTTCGCCGCCAGGTTTTTATAGCGTCAGGTACCCCCATATATTACCTAATAAGGGTTTAACCCCTTGATTGCCCCCCAGGTAACCATTTCACCCCCTTTTGCCAGTGTCACTAAGCGATCGTTTTTCTGATCACTGTATGAGTTATGCTGGTGCCGCTAGGTAGTCAGTTATTTTTTTAGGTTCGCCGCCAGGTTTTTATAGCGTCAGGTACCCCCATATATTACCTAATAAAGGTTTAACCCCTTGATCGCCCCCAGGTAACCCTTTCAACCCCTTTTGCCAGTGTCACTAAGCGATAATTTTTCTGATCGCTGTATTAGTTATGCTGGTGCCGCTAGGTTGTCAGTTATTTTTTTAGATTCGCCGCCAGGTTTTTATAGCGTCAGGTACCCCTATATATTACCTAATAAAGGTTTAACCCCTTGATCGCCCCCCAGGTAACCTTTTCACCCCCTTTTGCCAGTGTCACTAAGCAATCGTTTTTCTGATCGCTGTATTAGTTATGCTGGTGCCGCTAGGTAGTCAGTTTTTTTTTAGGTTCGCCGCCAGGTTCTTATAGTGTCAGGTACCCCCATATATTATCTAATAAAGATTTAACCCCTTGATCATCCCCCCCAGGGAACCCTTTCATCCCCTTTTGCCAGTGTCACTAAGCGATCGTTTTTCTGATCGCTGTATTAGTTATGCTGGTGCCGCTAGGTAGTCAGTTATTTTTTTAGGTTCGCCGCCAGGTTTTTATAGCGTCAGGTACCCCCACATATTATCTAATAAAGGTTTTAACCCCCTGATTGCCCCTAGAGTTAACCCTTTCACCAGTGATCACTGTATAAATGTCACTGGTGACACTAGTTAGCCAGTTAGTTATTTCGTTATTTAGGTTCCCCGTCAGGTTTTTATATAGCGTGAGGTACCCCCATATATTACCTAATAAAGGTTTTAACCCCCTGATTGCCCCTAGTTAACCCTTTCACCAGTGATAACCGTATAAGTGTTACGGGTGACGCTGGTTAGTTCATTTGCTTTTTATATTGTCAGGGCACCCACCGTATATAACCCAATAAAGGTTTACCCCCTGATCGCCCGGCGGGTGATATCAATTAGGTTTTAGAGTCAGAGAGGGTCTGCGTTTGCCCCAGGCAGCGTCAGGTTAGTGCCAGTAGCACTAACACCCACGCGTGAAGCATACACCTCCCTTAGTGGTATAGTATCTGAACAGATCAATATCTGATCTGATCAGATCTATACTAGCGTCCCCAGCAGTTTAGAGTTCCCAAAAACGCAGTGTTAGCGGGATCAGCCCAGATACCTGCTAGCACCTGCGTTTTGCCCCTCCGTCCAGCCCAGGCCACCCAAGTGCAGTATCGATCGATCACTGTCATTTACAAAACACAACACACATAACTGCAGCGTTCGCAGAGACAGGCCTGATCCCTGCGACTCCAGTGCTGTAGGAGGTGATTTCACCACCACAGTTAAAAAAAAGAGCATATATGCCGAAGCATGGGGGCAGCAGGGGCGGAGGAGCAATTTTGCTCCTAATGCCGCGTACATACGGTCGAAATTCAGACGGAGGCTTGCCCGTGGAAATGTCAGACCGTGTGTACGCGGCATAACTTTTGCGGGAGGATGCCCCCATGCTTTGGCATATATAAATGGTGCATGTATGCCCATCATTAGAAGTGGGTGAATGAAGGGAGGTATTCTAATACCCACAGATCAATCTCTTTTTTTTCGTTCAGCCAACAGGCTGCATGAAAAAAAAGATTACAATACATGTCCAACAAGGACCTGCAACGTACTGGTATGTTGCTGGACTTTGAATGGTTATACCAGAATGATGCCTGCGGGTTTAGGTATCATCTTGGTATCATTCTTTTCAGCCAGCGGCCGGCTTTCATGTAAAAGCAATCCTAGTGGTTAATTAGCCTCTGGACTGCTTTTACAAGCAGTGGGAGGGAATGTCCCCCCCCCAGATATAAAAAGCGCCACTGGGAAATTTGGAAAGCATTTTATCACACCCCAGTTTTTTCAAAAAAAGAGTACCTGTCACTACCTATTGCTATCATAGGGGATATTTACATTCCCTGAGATAACAATAAAAATGATAAAAAAAAATATGTAAGGAACAGTTTAAAGATAAAATAAAAAAGCAAAATTAACAATTAAAAAAAAAAAAAAAAGCACCCCTGTCCCGCCCTGCTCTTGCGCAAAGGCGAACGCAAGCGTCGGTCTGGCGTCATATGTAAATAGCAATTGCATCATGCATGTGAGGTATCACCGCGAAGGTCAGATTGAGGGCAGTAATTTTAGCCTCCTCTGTAAATCTAATGTGGTAACCTGTAAAGGTTTTTAAAGGCTTTTAAAAATGTATGTAGTTTGTCGCCACTGCACGTTTGTGTGAAATTTTAAAGCATGTCGTATTTGGTATCCATGTACTCGGCCTAAGATCATCTTTTTTATTTAATCAAACATTTGGGCAATATAGTGTGTTTTAGTGCATTAAAATGAAAAAAAGTGTATTTTTTCCCCAAAAAATGCGTTTGAAAAATAGATGCGCAAATACTGTGTGTAAAAAAAAATGCAACACCCACCATTTTAATCTGTAGGGCCTTTGCTTTATTAAAATATATAATGTTTGGGGGTTCAACGTAATTTTCTTGCAAAAAAAAAATGTTTTCATGTAAACAAAAAGTGTCAGAAAGTGCTTTGTCTTCAAGTGGTTAGAAGAGTGGATGATGTGTGACATAAGCTTCCTAATGTTAAGCATAAAATGCCAGGACAGTTCAAAACCCCCCGAAATGACCCCATTTTGGAAAGTAGACACCCCAAGCTATTTGCTGAGAGGCATGTCGAGTCCATGGAATATTTTATATG
This sequence comes from Rana muscosa, assembly GCA_029206835.1. Taxonomy (NCBI): domain Eukaryota; kingdom Metazoa; phylum Chordata; class Amphibia; order Anura; family Ranidae; genus Rana; species Rana muscosa. Next base: position 847,996,382 of record CM055121.1, read on the forward strand.
TTGACACAAGTTGCGGAAAAAAGACAATTTATTTTTTATTTTAATTTTTTTTGCACAAAGTTGTCACTAAATGATATTTTGCTCAAACATGATATGGGCATATGTGGAATTACACCCCAAAATACATTCTGTTGCTTCTCCTGAGTACGGGGATACCACATGTGTGGGACTTTTTGGGAGCCTAGCCGTGTACAGGACCCCAAAAACCAAGCACCGCCTTCAGACTTTCTAAGGGTGTAAATTTTTGATTTCACTCCTCACTGCCTATCAATGTTTCGGAGGCCATGGAATGCCAAGATGGCCCAAAACCCCCCCAAATTACCCAATTTTGGAAAGTAGACACCCCAAGCTATTTGCTGAGAGGTATGGTGAGTATTTTGCAGATCTCACTTTTTGTCACAAAGTTTTGAAATTTGAAAAAAGAAAAAAAAAAAGTATTTTCTTTCTTCATTTTCAAAAACAAATGAGAGCTGTAAAATTCTCACCATGCCTCTCAGCAAATAGCTTGGGGTGTCTACTTTCCAAAATGGGGTCATTTGGGGGGGAAGGTTTGTGCTATTTTGGCATTTTATGGCCTTCGATACTGTGATAGGTAGTGAGGAGTGAAATCAAAAATTTGCGCCCTTAGAAATCCTGAAGGCAGTGCTTGGTTTTCGGGGGCCCGTACGCGGCTAGGCTCCTAAAAAGTCCCAGACATGTGGTATCCCCGTACTCAGGAGAAGCAGCAAAATTTATTTTGGGGTGCAATTCCACATATAACCATGGCATGTGTGAGCAATATATCATTTATTCCATCACTTGGGACAAAAAAAAATAATATTCAATGGGCTCAACATGCCTCTCAGCAATTTTCTTGGGGTGTCTACTTTCCAAAATAGGGTCATTTGGGGGGGGGGGTTTGTACTGCCCTGCCATTTTAGCACCTCAAGAAATGAGATAGGTAGTCATAAATTAAAAGCTGTGTAAATTCCAGAAAATGTACCCTAGTTTGTAGACGCGATAACTTTTGCGCAAACCAATAAATATACGCTTATTGACATTTTTTTTACTAAAGACATGTGGCTAAATACATTTTGGCCTAAATGTATGACTAAAATTGAGTTTATTCGATTTTTCTTATAACAAAAAGTAGAAAATATTATTTTTTTTCCAAATTTTCAGTCTTTTTCCGTTTATATTGCAAAAAAAAAAATCGCAGATGCAATCAAATATTAAAAGAAAGCTCTATTTGTGGGAAGAAAAGGATGCAAATTTCATTTGGGTACAACATTGCATGTCCGCACAATTTCCAGTTAAAGCAGCGCAGTGCCAAATTGTAAAATCACCTCTGGTCTTTATGCTGCGTATTGGTCCGGGGCTTAAGTGGATAATGAGTCTCTGCAGGCAACAGTGAAGCATAGTGGAGTTTCCTTACAAGTTTAGGGCAAATTGAGTTGGAGATTTGGTCAGGATCAATGGTGTCCTCAATGCTGAGAAATACAGGCAGATATTTATCAATCATGCTATACCATCAGGGAGGCATGTGATTGACCCCAAATTTATTCTGCAGCAGGACAATGACCTCAAACATACAGCCAATGTCATTAAGAACTATCTTCAGTGTAAGGAGGAACAAGGAGTCTTGGACGTTATGGTTTGTTTTGCTTGCGTCTATCTAGCAAGGTTACTCTGTGGTATAACAAGGAAGCTGAGATTTCTGCAGTGTGTAAATGTGCTTTTACTATACAAAGATGCTGTACATACAAAACTATTACAATATTAGGAATACACTACAAGACTGACAGATATCTATAACAAGCAAAATGCCTAGAAAATAGAACAGCCTATGGTCTATAACAGTACAAATACATTTAAAGGTTACTTATCTTCTGTTACTCGTGATCTCCATTGGCAATGATTCTTCTTGGAGACCAGGTTCTGTTCTTCTATCATGAGTGGCTTCTTCTGATCTTACAGCAACATGATGTGTGTCTGTCCTAGCTTATGCCTGCTTTTATGTGTCAGGCTGAGCTATCAAACAACAGAAAACATACCTGTTTACTGTAGCTGTATTTCAACAATAGCATTGAATACAACAATGCTATCTACCTATTGTCTACTCAAAACAAAACCTGTAATCTAAACTGTAATTCTTTTCAGTTTGAGAGCTGAAAGAAATCTCTAACAAGTAATGTCTTACTTGTTTACTAAATACAACAATGGTATCTAACCCCATTGTATGAAAAAGCATTTGTTTTGAGAAATCTACTCAAACCAAAAGACTGACAGGTAATCTCACTATTGTAAAATTGTCCCATGTATCCTGTCTGATTAATATAATAAAAATCATATTTTTAACAAACGCAACACATGGTTTGGCCCCAACAGAGCCCTGATCTCAACATCATCAAGTCTGTCTGGGATTACATGTAGAGACAGAAGGATTTGAGGCAGCCTACACCCACAGAAGATCTGTGGTTAATTCTCCAAGATGTTTGGAACAACCTACGTGCTGAAATCCTTCAAAAACTGTGTGCAAGTGTACCTAGAACAATTATAAATGTTGATAAAATTATAAATATTGATTTGCTTTGAATTTTTCTTCTGTTCATTTACTTTCCATTTTATTCATTGATAAAAATAAAAAATAAACGATTAACACTTTTATTTCTAAAAGCATTCTTAATTTACAGCATTTTTTCACACCTGCCTACAACGTTTGCACAGTAGTGTACATCAAGATGATAGTACATATCTCATGTTTAGAAGTAAACATATATCAAGAGAACTATACACAGAGTGATCTTAGTTGCCTAGCTGTCATTTTGACACTTTGGCTTCACTTATTTCTGAATCATTGACTCAGGACAAATTAGCTGCTGATGAGTTCTGATTTAGCTTTGACTCAACTAGCGGCATACGTGTTTTAGGCCCGTAATCAAAAAAGACCTGGTCAAATAACATCTTCAGAAGAAGGTCAGCAATGGCAGCACACGTTTCTTTGCCTCACTGAACTCCCAAAAGTCATGTTGATCTCCATTGGCAATGATTCTTCTTGGAGACCAGGTTCTGTTCTTCTATCATGAGTGGCTTCTTCTGATCTTACAGCAACATGATGTGTGTCTGTCCTAGCTTATGCCTGCTTTTATGTGTCAGGCTGAGCTATCAAACAACAGAAAACATACCTGTTTACTGTAGCTGTATTTCAACAATAGCATTGAATACAACAATGCTATCTACCTATTGTCTACTCAAAACAAAACCTGTAATCTAAACTGTAATTCTTTTCAGTTTGAGAGCTGAAAGAAATCTCTAACAAGTAATGTCTTACTTGTTTACTAAATACAACAATGGTATCTAACCCCATTGTATGAAAAAGCATTTTTTTGGAGAAATCTACTCAAACCAAAAGACTGACAGGTAATCTCACTATTGTAAAATTGTCCCATGTATCCTATGTCTGATTAATATAATAAAAATCATATTTTTAACAAACGCAACACATTCCGCCCTATGATTTTTTTTTTCTCTCAGACTACACACAGAAAATCTCTTCATTACTAAAAACTCAATATACACATGAATTTTCCTTAAATGCAACCCCTCTCATATTTCTGTCACTGGGAAGGTGTTTCAGTCTTTGGATAAAAGTTCATTAGAAAGTCCATTCTAAAGTTCTTTAGAAACAAGTCCAGGCTTGAAATACATCAAAGGCCTTGTTCTCCACAGCTCTTGCGATTTTCCGTCATTCTTTCCATCATGTAACCACTTTTCTCTGGTCTTCCTATGGATCAAATCGGAGACAGCCTGTGGAGTGGAAAACAAAGCGGATTATCTGTTCCTTCTAACAATACATAAACAGTAGATCCTGGCCCTTCAGCTACCATCTCTCCTCTAAATGGCTTCTTGCCTGGATATCTGACCAATACTTTGCCACCTGCCTGTATGCACCCCTGACCCTCCCAAAGAACATCAATAGGGAGGAGAGGAAATATACAGATTTTTCCCAGAAGATCACTGCTGTTTATTTTGGAAGGTTTGATGTTATGTAGACTCACTTTCCACTCTTGCTGAGAAGTATCCACTAACCAGTCAGAGACCCAGCCACTGTCTTGAAGCTCATCTGCCAATGCAAATATAACTTCAAACCTTCCTGCCAGATTCCCTCTCATTCCTAGATAGGCTTCAGCTTCAGATACGTCACTCTTGGTTTCTATGTCATGGGAAGCAGTAACATGGTATCTGTTAAACCCTGTTCTTTCGGGAACCTTACATAAATACTGAACTCTGCACTCCAGCTGTGGAATCTGTGCCTCAGCCCCTACCATCCTCTCATATGGTGTGCTTTTGGCTATTGGCCTAGAATTTAACAACATGACTGCCTGTGTGAAGACCCGATCCCACCCCCTTAGTGTATGTGTGGGTGTAATTTTGCGTATCTGGTCCTTCAATAGCCCGTTTTATCTTTCAATCAAACCAGCTGCCTGTGGATGGTATGGGATGTGGCACAACCAGTACACTCCAGAATCTTTGGCCCACTGCTGTACTGTTAATCCGGTGAAGTGTGAGCCATTATCACTTTGGACTTGTTTGGGACAACCATAAGCAACGACAAGTTTCTGAAGCAGTTGAAGCGTTGCGGCTTGATCTGCACGTTTGCAAGGATGGACAAGCATAAGTCCTTAATAGGTGTCCACTGCAGTGCAACAATATCTCAGTCCGTTGTTTCCCCGGGACAGGGGACCAATGAAGTCAATCTGCCAGATCTCTGCAGGCCTCTCACCCCTCTTAATTGACCTGCTAGAGTACTTTTGCAATGGCCATTGTCGCACTTCTCCACACACTGTACAGTTCCCTATTACAGTCTTTATCATGTCCATGGATATAGGCAATCCTCTCTGCTGTGCCCATTCATATGTTGCTTTCTGCCCCAAATGTCCAGATTGCTTGTGGGCCCAGTTGGCCAAGTTCATCAAAACAGGATCAATTGGCACAACTGCCTTCACTTTGGCGATTTCATCTGCAACTCTGTTATAGTTCTCAAAGTCTGGTACTAGGGGCACATGTGCATCAACATGCCCCACTTTTATGGTGCGGGAGTGAGCTTCCTTCCAGATGTAGTCCAAGACTTCCTTGCCTCCCCACACCACCTTTCCATTAATCATCCATTCATTGGTCTTCCACGTGGGCATCCAAGTTGTCAGTCCTTTAAAAACTGCCCAGCTGTCAGTGTAGATAGTGACATGGGAAGAAGGATCCTCCTGAAGAGTCATCACTACAGCTTTCAACTCTGCATACTAACTGGACCCTCCGATTCCGGACTCCTGCAGGACTGTGTCTGTACTTGGGTTGTAGGCTGCTGCTGTCTGTCAAGGTCACCTGTGGCCAGGTGACAGATGCACACCGTAGGGGGACAGGAGTGCACCGCGAGGTAGTGAACCCTATGGCTGGCTTCTGCGGATAGGAAACTGGGTGGTTGTGGAAAGCGGGACCAGAGGAGCACAACCGGGATCCTAACGGAAGCTAGAGCCAAGATTCCCCAGGGCGCGGAGTCTAAGACCCAGCTGGTCTTCTCCAGGGCCTCTAGTGGTGAGGATGTTATGCTGCAGGCTGGGACCAGGTCGCAGCCCCTGGAGTTTCCTAGCTCACGCCCCGTAGGATAAGGGGAAAAGAGGGGAAGCAGCAGCACGAGATAAGAGAGAACCGAATAACAAGCTGAAGGTCAGGGGCCACAAGCAGACAAGGATAACGAAAGAACAAGCCGAAGGTCAAGGGTCACGAGCAGACAGGGATAGTCGGGGACAAGCCAATAACGTAACAGAGAGACAGACGTAGCACACGGCAGGCAGGAACCCAAACACACAATGCCTAACAAACACGTTGATCAGCAAAGCAGGCTTGCAGTGCACAGGTTAATATAGTGTTCTGTGATAGGGCCTGGGGTGGAGTCTGGCTGGGAGGAGATTATAAAGGAAGCCAGGTGAAAGGGCTCAGGCCTCTAAGATGAACACATGGGAAGGAAGGTAAGCTGACAGACAAACACTACTGCATATCCATGACAGTACCCTCCCTCTTATGGGCCCTCCCCCGCCTGGACCCAGGCTTAAAGGGAAATCTCTGATGAAACCTTCTCAACAGATGAGGTGCAGCGACATCAGATGCAGCGATCCAAGACGCCTCCTCAGGACCAAAACCTCTCCAATGCACAAGGTACTGAAGAATGCCTCTGCAGAGCCGAGAATCCAGAACTTGTCTAACCTCGTACTTAAGATTATCCTCAGAGACCGAAAACGAGGTAGGGAGATGACAAGAAGATCTATTGAGGACCAAAGGCTCTCTAGGAATAAGCAAGGGCATGAGAGGATCAACAGGAATCTGAGGAGGGTCCCCTAGACCCTTAAAGGGGAACTGGTCATCTTGCACAGGACCATCAGACTGGGCAGATGTCAGTGGAACCCTGAAGTCAGGTTGGTTAGAAGGTGACATGTCGCCGGAGTCAAGCTGAATAGCTGAAGGACAAGCAGAACGTCCCGAACAAGAAAAAGTAGGAGGCTCACTGGGCATGGGCTGGACTGGCATAACTAGTACAGAGGCAGAGTGAATAGCTGAGTCAGGTGTAGCGACTACCTGAATCGCATCGCAAGACGTAGCGACTGCAGGACTTGTAGACAAGCTAGCCTGGCTGTGCGTCCAAGGGTGGTTAGGGACAGAGAAATGTAAATGGTTATGCAAGCTGGAATGAATGACCGGCTCAGATTCACAGGGGGCAACCTTGGGTAGGCAGGACGAGGAACAGGAGGGACCCCAAGCCAGGATCTGTCCAGTAGTCCAGTCCACATGAGGAGAATGGAGCTGTAACCATGGGAGACCCAAAATTATAGGCGTTGAGGCCTTGGGTAAGATAAGGAAGGATATCCACTCCTGGTGGAGTGTCCCTACCGACATCTTAACAGGGAGGGTCTGGAAGCGGATAGGTCCCCCTGGGAGAACAGTACCATCAATCGCCAAGACCACCAATGGCGTGGTGAGGGGCAAAAGAGTAAGTCTCATGGACGATGCGATTTCCCAGTCCATGAAATTACCAGCGGCTCCGGAATCCAGATATGCTGAGACCGAATGAGAAGAAGCACCAACATGAAGGAACACAGAAAGCAGAAGACGAGAAGGGGAAGGTGATATTTCTGGGTCCAATACTCCACTTTCCAGATGAAGTGGACCCGAACGTTTTTCTGGACAAAGAGAGCAAGTGTCACGAAAATGACCTTTGCCCCCACAGTAAAGACACAGACCAAGAGTTCTGCGCCTAGCACGTTCCTCGGGGGATAGCCTGGTCCGACCCAGCTGCATGGGTTCCTCAGCTGGTAGGAGATGCTCTACGGGTCGAAGAGAGGGGAGCTCAGGCTGACTAAGGACCAAGGAGTGCTGGCGTTGCTTTTCTAAGGTCCTCTCCTGAAAGCGAATATCGATCTGGTTACACAAGGAGATAACGCCGGCCAGATCAGTGGGGATGGTTCTTCCAGCTAATTCATCCTTCACTCTATCAGACAGGCCATGCAAAAAGGTTGCGACTAAGGCCTCATTGTTCCAGCTCAACTCAGCCGACAGTATGCGGAAATGAAGGGCATACTGTCCCACAGAAGCAGACTCTTGGCGGAGACGTAAAAGGGCGCTGGCCGCTGAAGAGACACGAGCCGGTTCTTCGAAGATATTCCGAAAAAGTTTCAAGAAGCCAGACAGGCTAGAAACCACTGGATCATTCAGTTCCCACAGAGGGGCTGCCCAGGCTAAAGCTTCACCAGAGAGGAGGGAAATGATATAGGCTACCTTAGCCCGATCAGACAGGAAGTTTTGGGGCTGGAGCTCAAAATTAATCGTGCATTTGCTAAGGAACCCCCTGCAAGCCTTGGAGTCCCCAGAGAAACGGGACGGAGCTGGCAGTTGTAGCGAGTGTGTGGCTGCGACTGGTGCAATAGGTGCAGCCGCTGATTGTATTTGAGGTTGCGGATTCAGGGTTCCCAAGGAGGCCTGAAGCTGCTCGAAGCGAGAAGCCAGATCCTGGAGGAATCACATCACCTGAGTCTGATTCGATTCCTGGGTTTCAAGTCTGCAAACTATGCCCTGCAATGGATCATCCGCGGGTAGCGGGATGTCAGCCGGGTTCATGGCTGATCAAACTGTCAAGGTCACCTGTGGCCAGGTGACAGATGCACACCGTAGGGGGACAGGAGTGCACCGCGAGGTAGTGAACCCTATGGCTGGCTTCTGCGGATAGGAAACTGGGTGGTTGTGGAAAGCGGGACCAGAGGAGCACAACCGGGATCCTAACGGAAGCTAGAGCCAAGATTCCCCAGGGCGCGGAGTCTAAGACCCAGCTGGTCTTCTCCAGGGCCTCTAGTGGTGAGGATGTTATGCTGCAGGCTGGGACCAGGTCGCGGCCCCTGGAGTTTCCTAGCTCACGCCCCGTAGGATAAGGGGAAAAGAGGGGAAGCAGCAGCACGAGATAAGAGAGAACCGAATAACAAGCTGAAGGTCAGGGGCCACAAGCAGACAAGGATAACGAAAGAACGAGCCGAAGGTCAAGGGTCACGAGCAGACAGGGATAGTCGGGGACAAGCCAATAACGTAACAGAGAGACAGACGTAGCACACGGCAGGCAGGAACCCAAACACACAATGCCTAACAAACACGTTGATCAGCAAAGCAGGCTTGCAGTGCACAGGTTAATATAGTGTTCTGTGATAGGGCCTGGGGTGGAGTCTGGCTGGGAGGAGATTATAAAGGAAGCCAGGTGAAAGGGCTCAGGCCTCTAAGATGAACACATGGGAAGGAAGGTAAGCTGACAGACAAACACTACTGCATATCCATGACACTGTCCATTTACGCCCAGACGAGGTGATTATGGCTGAACCATCAGTGAACCACTCTGACTCCTTCATGTCTTCTGACAGAGACTCAAAGGGTGGTGCCTCTTGAATGGGGGATGACTGTAGCACAGGAATTTCTTCTTCTGGCCGGGTGCTGGTAAAAGTAACAAGCCCTGCCAACTGTTTTGAAATGTCTCTAACATCCCCAGCTGCAATACCCCCTCTTTCTTGAAGGTACCACTTCCATTTCATCAGTGTCTGGTTCTGGGCTACAGCTGCCCTAGTGGTCAGTCCATTATCTCTCACCCATCCTGCTATTGGCAATGCAGTATGGATGGTGACTGTGTCCTTTCCTGTAATGGTCTCTACATGTTGAAGTGCTGTGTAGGCCCCAAACAGGTACTTCTCTAGGGGCGTGTATCTCTTCTGTGCCCCTGTCAGTTGTTTGGACCAAAATCCAATAGGTATTGCTCTCAGTCCTTTCTTTTCATTTGGCTGCCACAGACTCCAAGATATGGTACCATTCTGCTCCACTACATCCAGCTGAAATGGTACTCCTTGTCTCACGGGTCCCAATCCCTGATGCTGCAAAATAGCTTCTTTAGCAGCCAAGAATGCAGTCCGCTGCTCTGAACCCCATGAGAACTCAGTCTTTTTTCTGGTAACATTGTATATAGGCCTCAGAATCAGTCCAAGATGTGGAATGAACGATCTCCAGAATCCCACAACTCCAATGAACTTCTATGCCTCCTTTTTGGTAGTAGGGGGCAACAGCGCCTGGATAGTTTGCACAACTGTCTCTGGAATCTTCCTCTGTGGCCCAGTCCACATCATTCCTAGGAATTTCACCTCTGTGGCAGGTCCTTGGACTTTGTCTCTGTTGATAGCCCACCCTCTGTTCTCCAAGTGCTGTATCAGCAGGTGCAGTGCTTTAGTTCATCTTCTTTTGTCCCAGAGATCATGATGTCAGTGTCATGTAGTGAAACACAGCGACTTTCAAATTCAGGGTACTTAAATCTCGGGCAATCAGTCCATGACAAATCTTTGGAGAATGAAGATAGACTTGCGGAAGGACAGTGAAAATGTACTGGCGGCCGTCCCACACCATAGCAAACTGGTCTTGACACTCTGGGTCTATCAAAATTGAAAAGAAAGCATTAGCCAGGTGTATCACAGCATGATATTCTCCTGCATCTTTAGCAATTTTCTCAACAATTGAAATCATATCTGGTACAGCTGACTTCAATGGAGGTGCCACTTTGTTTAGACCTCTGTAATCCACAGTCATTCTATATGTCCCATCAGGTTTCTTTACTGGGAACACCGGAGACGAGAAAGGACTTACAGCAGGTCTAAGGATCCCTACTCTCAACAGTTCTTGAATAGTCTCCCCAATTTCTTTGTGGCCTCCAGGAAGTCTGTACTGCTTGAGACAGACTGGCTTCTCTGGTGGAGGAATATAGACAGGGGTCAATTTCGCATGACCTCTGACCACAGCCTTCACCGACCTTACCAGATACGCTTTATCAGGATACCCGAATGTGAATGTACCTCTTTCAGTCTGAATTGACTGACCTTGAAGTACATCCATCCCAAGAATATTTTCGGGTAACTCTGATACCAAAACATTTGTCATAAATCCTGATCCCTTGCCAATAGCCAATTTCACCCGTATCCTAACTGCTGGTGTAGTTTGCCCTCCCAAACCTTCTACATAAATCAATTCCCCTTTGTGATGGGAAGGATTTCCTTGCAAAAGTGTAACTTCAGCTCCACTATCAATTAAAGCCATTACATGTGTAGGAGAAGATGACTTCCCCCACCATACAGTGACAGGTGCATATGGGCGTCGGTCTCCTGCTGTCACTGCCCTTGCTGCTATTACAGGAGACTCACCTTCCCTTCATAAAGGATATTGAAACTCCCAATCCCCTTTTCTGATTCTCTCTAACTCCTCCCCAGGATAAAGGGATTTGGGTTTGGGTTCATGTTCACTTTTGGGAATTGGTTTGGGGCTAACAGGAGGGGTCTGTTCTGTTTCCTCTAAGTCTAGGCTGATGTTATCTTTACTAGTAGTAGTGTTTCTAACCCTACTAAATGTTTCCACCTCTTCAGCATTTCTGCAGTAGAAATGCCATCTATCTCATCTTTAGGTACTCCTGCCTTTAATAGGTCCACCCACATTTCTTTCCTAGAAATAACTAGCCTGGTTTTCTCTTCACCTTCTGTCTTCTCTACCCCATTCCATTTCTTCTCTGTTCTTTTCTGCTTGTATTCATTCTGTCTAGCCTTGACCTTATCTACTGCCCGGACAGGTTTTGTTTTAGTCTCCTCTATCTCCCCCAACTGGCTTAAAAGGGTTGTGGCTTCATGAATCTTGCTGTTTATTCCCAGGCCTCCCAACAAAGACAATAATGGAGCCCTGAGATTAAATGGCACAGACTTCATCAGCTTAGAGCGCAGAGCAGACGTAAAGGGTTCCATATCTGGACCTATTCATTCTGGAAATGTATTTAATCCGGTTATACAACCCATCTCACGTAACCTGGAAATACCCTCTCCTATCGATCTCCAGGAGTAGGTATTATCCAGGTCAGTAGGACTGGCGTATACTCTGACTATTCCATCTCTCACAAGGTCTAACAGTGAAAAATTCACGCTAAACTCTCTGGCTTTTCGCATTGCCTAACGCAATTGTGGATCATGGGTTAACTCTCCTATAGCCACTGCTTCCTTACCTGACAAAACAACACTGTCCGCCCCTTCATCCCAGAAGCGTAGGAGCCAATCAATAGGGGCTCCCCAGACCTTTGTTTGTATTGTTTTGCCAGCTCATGGAGTTCAGTTTGTGAAAACTCCCGTACTTCTTCAAATTCAACATCTCTGGGGTTGCGATAATGCACCTCCCCATCTGCCATATCCTCTCTATCATGTTGCCGTTTCCTATACTTAGTAATGAGAGGTCTGGCATACTTTCTCTTTCCCACTAGCAGATCATCCTCTGAAATATCAAACTCTATCTCCTCATCCTCACTATCATTTGAGGAGAGCACATCCTCACAATCCCAATTTTGGGATGTGACAATGGCACGTACCCTGGCTTTACTAACAGGTTTACGCCCCCTTCCTTTTCCTTAAGGCATTAATTGATTTGGTCATGAGGGCTGCACACCGCTCTTGCAAATCATCAGCCCGACTAGCGGTTGAACGTACACACTCTGAAGCAACTGCTAGCTGGTCTTTTAATACCTTAACTTCTGCCTCTGCCTTCTCCCTTCTATGTGATTCAGTACAGAGAGCATGGAGGAAGTACCAACCCACTGTGGACACTGTCCTCTTCTCTTTCTTACTTAAATCCAACCCCTTAAGGCTAAAATCTACAAAATGATCTGAGACTTTATCACCCAAAGTCAGCTTCAAGGGAGAAGCATACTTCACAAATTCTTTAGCAAGAGGCTCCCACTCATTATTTCTGGCCCAGATAGGTAAGCTGCACACTTTCTTCTGGTCACCAGAACCCTCTGCAGCCTTGCTTTTCCTAAACAGCTTACGCAGCATTTTACCTAGCACACGCTACACAACACACTACAGAAAAACAAGTCTGCTTCAATTGAATTATAGCACAGATCGCGGCCGAGCCCCCAAATGTTTTGCTTGCGTCTATCTAGCAAGGTTACTCTGTGGTATAACAAGGAAGCTGAGACTTCTGCAGTGTGTAAATGTGCTTTTACTATACAAAGATGCTGTACATACAAAACTATTACAATATTAGGAATACACTACAAGACTGACAGATATCTATAACAAGCAAAATGCCTAGAAAATAGAACAGCCTATGGTCTATAACAGTACAAATACATTTAAAGGTTACTTATCTTCTGTTACTCGTGATCTCCATTGGCAATGATTCTTCTTGAGGACCAGGTTCTGTTCTTCTATCATGAGTGGCTTCTTCTGATCTTACAGCAACATGATGTGTGTCTGTCCTAGCTTATGCCTGCTTTTATGTGTCAGGCTGAGCTACCAAACAACAGAAAACATACCTGTTTACTGTAGCTGTATTTCAACAATAGCATTGAATACAACAATGCTATCTACCTATTGTCTACTCAAAACAAAACCTGTAATCTAAACTGTAATTCTTTTCAGTTTGAGAGCTGAAAGAAATCTCTAACAAGTAATGTCTTACTTGTTTACTAAATACAACAATGGTATCTAACCCCATTGTATGAAAAAGCATTTGTTTTGAGAAATCTACTCAAACCAAAAGACTGACAGGTAATCTCACTATTGTAAAATTGTCCCATGTATCCTGTCTGATTAATATAATAAAAATCATATTTTTAACAAACGCAACACATGGTTTGGCCCCAACAGAGCCCTGATCTCAACATCATCAAGTCTGTCTGGGATTACATGTAGAGACAGAAGGATTTGAGGCAGCCTACACCCACAGAAGATCTGTGGTTAATTCTCCAAGATGTTTGGAACAACCTACGTGCTGAAATCCTTCAAAAACTGTGTGCAAGTGTACCTAGAACAATTATAAATGTTGATAAAATTATAAATATTGATTTGCTTTGAATTTTTCTTCTGTTCATTTACTTTCCATTTTATTCATTGATAAAAATAAAAAATATAAGATTAACACTTTTATTTCTAAAAGCATTCTTAATTTACAGCATTTTTTCACACCTGCCTACAACGTTTGCACAGTAGTGTACATCAAGATGATAGTACATATCTCATGTTTAGAAGTAAACATATATCAAGAGAACTATACACAGAGTGATCTTAGTTGCCTAGCTGTCATTTTGACACTTTGGCTTCACTTATTTCTGAATCATTGACTCAGGACAAATTAGCTGCTGATGAGTTCTGATTTAGCTTTGACTCAACTAGCGGCATACGTGTTTTAGGCCCGTAATCAAAAAAGACCTGGTCAAATAACATCTTCAGAAGAAGGTCAGCAATGGCAGTACACGTTTCTTTGCCTCACTGAACTCCCAAAAGTCATGTTTATGAACTTTTTAATCTTAAACTGATCGACCCTTTATATGGTAACAACCTTTTTCCTCATACTTTTGATACATCCTCCTCTGTTGATAAATAAACCAAAATCTTAACCACATCTAATTAACCAAGGCTGAGGTGTTAAAACTACATATATATATATATATATATATATATATATATATATATAGGAAGGCCAGTATGCTGGCCTGAAATTATGGGAGGAGTTCGAGGGGTACTTAAGCAGACCATCCACCATGGTCAGTGTCGGCTCTAGTGCGCGGTATTACAACGTCACCAGTCCGACTCTGCTCAACTCACAGCGTCCGTGAAGTTGCGCTTGTGCGTTCGAGACCGCTCGCAGTCGTTCGTTGATCGGGTCGTCGCTCGCTGTCACAGGTAGGACTGGTTGTTACCTTTCGTACGAATCGTAGCGCTGGTATACGTTCCCTCCTTTACAAATCATACGGCTCAAAGGTTCACCTGTTCTCTCTGTTTGCATTTTAGGTTTACTGCCTAGGTCAGTTGTCTTTCGAGCCCAGTCGAGCTCAACGTTACGATTCGTAATGGTCCACCATGACTCATAGAGCTTACCCGTTCTACAAAACACTCGTTCAGCTCACAAGCCACTTACTACAAATCGCTCGTACGATGCATGGTCGCCAAACCGGCGTCCCACCCATCGTTACCTCATCCCTTCTACTGACGCCCTACACCTCCTACGATACTCTCCCTTCACCTAACTGATGCCCCACACCTCTTACAACACGCAACACACACCAAACAGCCTGTCCAAATCTAGTCGCAAAACATCGGCACTTCAGTTCGGACCCTTCGGCAATCACAAGCCCCTTCATCTTCGAAACACCATTCAGTCGATCCGAATCCAGTCACATCTCCGGTGCTACGATTCGGATCCGGCGCATCAAACCCCCCTCCTTACCTCGCAGCCATAACCGTTCCGAATCTAGTCGTAGCATCGGCTCAATATTCTGATCCTTGGCGAACACAACCGATCCGAGCCCAGTCGCACCACCGCCTCAATCGACTCGGATCTCTCGCAACAAACCTCTCTAACTGTTCCGAATCCAGTCGTAGCATCGACCTCTCCAACTGATCCGAATCCAGTCGTAGCATCGGCTCAAAGATTCGGATCCTTGGCAAACACAATCGATCCGAGTCCAGTCGCACCACCGGCTCAAACGACTCGGATCTCTAGCAACAAACCTCTCTAACCGATCCGAATCCAGTCGTAGCATCGGCTCAAAGATTTAAATCCTTGGCAAACACAATCGATCCGAGTCCAGTCGCATCACCGGCTCAAACGACTCGGATCTCTAGCAACAAACCTCTCTAACCGATCCAAATCCAGTCGTAGCATCGGCTCAATAGATTCGGATCCTTGGCAAACACAATTGATCCGAGTCCAGTCGCATCACCGGCTCAAACAACTCGGATCTCTATCAACAAACCTCTCTAACCGATCCGAATCCAGTCGTAGCATCGGCTCAAAGATTCGGATCCTTGGCAAACACATTAAATCCGAGTCCAGTCGCACCACCGGCTCAAACGACTCGGATCTCTAGCAACAAACCTCTCTAACTGATCCGAATCCAGTCGTAGCATCGGCTCAAAGATTCGGATCCTTGGCAAACACATTCAATCCGAGTCCAGTCGCATCACCGGCTCAAACGACTCGGATCTCTAGCGTCGAACTCATTCCCCAAACCATAAAAAAAAATTATTAAAAAGAAAGAAATAAATAATATATATATATATATATATATATATATATATATATATACATATATATATATATATATATATATATATATATATATATATATAAATATAAAACAAAAAACAAAATGTTTTTAATTAAATGTTGACCTTGCATCATAGTATTACATACACGCCTTACTTCAAATACTCCAGTTTCGTCACGGACGGTCATCCCTACATACTCACAATTCACAAACTTTCTTTCTTCTCGCCTTCTCAGTAAGGCTGCTTCCCTCGCAATCGCTGCGAGCATTCAACAAGTGGTTCTAAATCAGCCACTCATCATCTCCAGTAGCAACACGGCTACTCACCTTTTTCTCTGTCACTTTCCCCATGCAGGTCAGTTTGAGTTCCAGTCAGTCCACCCTGCACCAGGTTGGACAATATTCCCCTCAGAAAAAAAAAATTATGAAGTATCTTAGGGATCACATCTTCACCAGGGAGCCAGCTACTGCTCCAAAGCATCTCTCTGCATCCCCCTTTAAAAAAAATATATATATAATAATAATAAATAAATAAAGATAAAATATAGCTCTGTCACCTTACTCTCTACACCTCTAAGGTTCCTGGCTGACCCATTTCTCAACCCCAACTGAGTTGTCACTAATAGGGTTCAAGGCAGGTGCGTAAATTCAAGGCTCCCCCCTTGATTTCTCCTTGCACTCTTTCCCGACACATTGTACTTCACATACACGATTCGACTTGCTCATGAGGCATTAGTAACTGTCACATACCTCTGTGCACTTCACTCTGTTTTCGAAAAGCGATCCGAGATCCTTCACCACACAGACAAGGTTGCCTAACGTCCACCTTGCTGGCAGTGCAAGTGTTAGCAAACCGAGCACACGTCAACTAACTACAGATCGTAACATTTCTACTTAGAATACCAGACTTCAGCTACCCGCCCCAGTACGCCCTGGGGGCTCTGGTTTTAGTCTGTGCCGAGCACAGACGGCACCTGAGCTATCGGTTACCTAGCCAGTCACCTCCTGGCTCAACTCGGTTGCCACGCATTCTTTTGAGTTTTCCAAATTACACTCATCAGCGCTGGTATGCAAACTAGCTGTCATCTAAGCCTATCGCTCCTTGTCCTATCCACCCTGCTTTCCTTCTTCCTCCCCATTTTCTAAACCCTGCTATCCCCTCCTACCTCGCAAACTTATTCTAAAAACATATGCATTCCCCTCCTTCCAGCCGACGTCATGTCGCGGGTCGACAGCGAAGACTTTGCCTCCGCTCCACCATCACCCCTCGCGGGTCCAGCGGACGGCACCACACAGTCCCCCAGAGCTTGGACCATCCCCAGGCTTATGGCCGTACTACGACGTAGCGGCATTCCCTACCCTGCCACAGCCAGGAAAGCCGAGCTGTTTAGGCTGCCATTTCCACCACCAGCGGCAGCTCTACCAGACACACAAGCTTCACTGCAGTCGATATCCTCTGCAATTACCCAGCTGAACGCCTTGATGATCACACTGGCAACTTCAGTCACCGATCTCCAGGCTAGTATAGGGGCCCTGGAGACACGACCAGCTGAGCCCCTTCAGCTCCAGTCTCCACCGTCGTTACCGAACCCCCACTTTCAGATACACCCGACGTTTGCATCCTTTTCCTTCGCACCCTGTCCCAGCGGGCATCAGGAAGGACATCCTGGATGGCAAGGACGTGAACCTTGCGTCCTTACTCATTTCTGTACAGGACATTACAGTGAACAAGTCATATTCCTGGGGGGACGTCTCAGTCATCCTAAAAACCAAAGGACCCCAGGCTCTCTCGCAAACTCTCAGTGACAAAGTTCGTGTTAGCCGTTGGGATGCTTAGAGTTGTAACATGCTAGGCCAAACCCATCTTCCCTTTCACCTCCAACGCACCTCGTAATTTATCAGCAGCCACACATACGTCCCAGTCAGACAGGCTAGGACATCCAATTCGAGCACTAGAGGGCGCAGCCATCTGCAATAACTTTATTTCAAGGGTTGCTTTACCCCCACTGCAAACTTCTGCACATCTGCCTTCTGTGCCAGAAGGCTCTCCCAAAAGTACCTGTGGCTTCAAGCAGCAGAATCCATCATGACTAGGCCCTTGCGACCAAGCTGATCTTCGGCTCCAGAAGTAGTCTCTGGCTGTTTGACACATTTGCTCAATTCCTATACTGGTTTCTTTCACACCACGCACATTGTCAGAAGGTACTAAAAATCTAAGAGAGGTCTTTAAAAACCTCAACGTGCCCATAGCTGAGAAGAAAGTAGAAGGCCCGGCACAGCTCATCACCTTCCTGGGAATCATTCTAGACACACACACCATGCAGTCTAGCCCACCTCTCGATAAATTGACCCGCATCAGGACAGTCGTCCATTCGGTTACAGTCACGCAAGGCTGCACTAAGACACAGCCACAATCCCTACTGGGCATGCTCAACTTCACGATGAGGATCATTCCTCAAGGGCAATCCTTTATCTCACACCTCTAAGTGTTCCTCTCCCAGGCACAAGACCCTGACCAAGTCGTCGAGCTAGACGCAGCCGCTATAGCGGATCTGGCCATGGGGATCAATTCCTTGAGAACTGGTGTGGTAAATCCAGGTTCATCCCATCAGCATCCCCTTCGTCACCACAGATGATCACAGACGTAGCAGCTTCCACAAGCTTTACTGCAATTTTTGGCCATCATTGGTTTGCGGGACCGTGGCCGTCAGAGATACTCACAATTACGGGTTTAGTCAGTCCTCCTCTCTATTCGAGATCTACCCCATAGATCTCGAATAGAGATCAAGTATGGGGCAGCACCTGGGCAGGACAGACCGCCACGTTCACCACAGACAACCAGGCCACAGCTATTAACAAAGGCAGGTCAAAATCATTGGCCGTCATGTCCTTCCTACGCAAGCTGTTGCTACTTTCCCTACAACATCAGTTCAATATCCTCTGTGTCCGCATCCCTGGAAAATGCATCACCTTGGCCGACGCACTATTCCGCTTTAACTATGCCACATTCTTTCACAGGAGCCCGGAGCTGACCATGTCCGGCTTCCCACATTAGTCACAACCAACTCTGTACTAAAATAGCACCTCCATGGTGCTACCTCCCTCATCAATGCGTCCTTGATCTTCCAATACACTAAAGGCCTACCGTACCGCCTGGAAGACCGACAGGTTCCTAGCCGCTAACCCCAGGGCAGTTCCAGGAAATCTCAGCCATATCTGGCCTTCATTTCCTACTGTCACACTCAGCTCACATTGTCACACGATACCATCAGACTCTATTCAGCCGGCATCCAGCATTTATCTCCCTACAAGACCCTACCAAACCTTCCTTGTTCGCCACTCATGCGGTCAAAACCATACTACGTGGCATCCACAGGCAGCAACCACACACTAGTGCCAAACGCTTACCAGTGACCAGCGCCATATTCCGGGACACGTCTGCTATCCTTTCACGTTCTCCCTTCGGTTTATGGCCCAGCCTGGTAATTCAAGCAGCCATTTACCTAGCCTTTTACGGTTTTCTATGGCCCAGCGAATTTACTGTCACCAACCCTAAATACCAAACACCACGCAGGCACCACCTGACTCGCCACCAGAGTCATTTCATCCTATACGTGACTGTATCGAAAAACGCTACAATCCGGTCCCGGAGTAGACATCAAACTTTTCCAGACGCACAATGCCTGGTGCCCCATGGCCACTCTAGAGCAATTGGTAAACTCTACTGTCTGACCTGTTAGAGGACAGCCCTCTACTACCTTTCCCAACTGAGCCCCTAAGCGGGAACCAGTTCATCAACTACGTCAGAACGCTCCTATGCATCTTAGGCCTTGACCCAGGACGTTACTCAGGACATTCTTTTGCATTGGAGCAGCCTTAGCAGCATCGCGAAACAGAGTTCCAGACCACGCAATCAGGATGATGGGCAGGTGTAAATCCACGCGTTTCGCCCGATACGTCCCCAATCCTCAGACAGAATATCACGAGTCTTTAACAGACTCGCTCTGTAGTTAATTGTCTTGCAAGATTAAACAATTCCTTCCCTAACCAAGTGTAGTTTTTGGCCCCTTCTCTTGGCAATACCGTCCAGCAGGCCAGGCCACACTTCAGGTCTTGTTTGTGTTGTTAGTCTTGTGATGTGTTTATGTGATCCATATCTCTTCACACAGAGGGCTCCAACCATCAATAGGAAGGCCAGTATGCTGGCCTGAAATTATGGGAGGAGTTCGAGGGGTACTTAAGCAGACCATCCACCATGGTCAGTGTCGGCTCTAGTGCGCGGTACCCACCCACCCATATCCCCTTTTTTAGGGCACTCCTCTCTAAACAATTCTCAACAGAATTATCCATTATATCTATCTTAAGGTATGGCCCCTTCTCTTGGCATACCGTCCAGCAGGCCAGGCCACAATTCAGGTCTTATTTGTGTTGTTAGTCTTGTGATGTGTTTATGTGATCCATATCTCTTCAGACAGAGGGCTCCGACCATAAATATATATATATATATATATATATTATTTTTTTTAAATTTATGCTACTTATTTAAATAGTACTAACATTTATGCAAGGCTTTACAGAGAACTGTTCACATTAGTCTCTGCCTTTGAAAGAATAATGACTTTACTAATTCGGTCAATTAGCCGAACCAGTATGTTTTCATATTGTAGAGCACTTATGGGGAAACCCATACATTCGCTACACGGATATTGGCTGATTTACTATAGGCAAAAAGGCTGTTCAAGGAAATGTACCCTAAACTCAGTGAATGTGGTGACAATTAACTTTGTAAAGAATACCCAATCACGTTGCAAGAAAAAATATATATATATTTTTGCTTACACATGACTGGATAAAGGAAGTAAGCAGAGGTTCACCAAATGCACTAAGCTAAGAGAAAAAAAATCTTGCAAAGTGAAAATTCTGTATTATCTTGATGCTGTTGTCAGTTTTCATACATCTATTATACAATGTATCAATTTGTTGCTTTTGCCAGTTTTATTTACAATGTTTTGTTACATGTTGTCAATATGGACACAAACCCATGAATGGAGTTTTTACATGTTATGCAATCATTACCAAGAAATAAACATTGTGTTTTTACACTGACTGCTTTTTTTGCTGCTGCACATACCTAAAGTCCCATCTATTTCTTTTTTGTTTCTACTGATTCAGGGATAGAGACGTATTTACATATGCTACAATTAAAGTCCCACAAAGTCCCCTCTCCTTTTTTATAGAATAGCCTTTTTGCTTTTACTAGTAAATCAATTACATAGTGTCTTCTAGAAATCAAACCATGCCCACCATTCCTACACAGAGCTGCTAATTCGGTATCTTCAAAACAAATATTGCGTTGGTTTCTACATTTTATCCTATTTCCAGACCATCAAAATGCATTGTAAAATGTTTCTTGTTCAATATTTTTATTGAAAAGTTTCATCATTAAAACAAAAACATCATAATAACAAATATCCCCATCCGGGGGCCAACATGGGTTGGGTTTAATAAAAGCAAAATTTAACAAAATGACAATCTATCAATGTAATGATAAATATATATGGTAACATTCATCAGTGAGACCTGATCCCCTGAAGGCGTGTAATATCCCATTGATCTGGGCATTTGAGCAACAATATACTCTTTGCATGCCACGGATCTGTACGGTTGAGCAGGGGTCAGCAGTGGACCAATGTTTTATATAGTTCCAGTTGGTTAAAGGGAGTACAAACGCGCTACCCCAACAGGGATCATGCTGTGGTTCGTACGTACTCTCCCTGCCCCTCCCAGATATTTCGGTTCAGCCCTCTACCCCCTCCCTGCCCTTCCATTTCAATTTATTAAATAAATGCGTGGACTGCCTAGTGACAGTACTTCAAAAGATATGGTTACTGATATATGACTGTGATCATATGGCACGCAAGAAAAGCTAACAAAAAAAAATACAGGAGAACGAAAACTATAAGTGAACTTCACTTTTAAAAAAAAAACTCAGCCGTTCAGGGGATAGGTATGCTGAGCTCGACTGGGTAGACCCTGTGGAGTCATCTTGTTACTACAATAGTTAAAAAAAGAAGGAGAAATAGAAAAGACAGAGAAAGAGTAAGTGCATCTGTGGTGTGACTGTCAAAGAAGAGTGGGGGAGGGAGCCCAGTACCTGAGTCAATCGTTAAGAGAAGGCAAGTGGCCCGGATACAGGGGAACCTTGATGTAGCGAGCCCAAGGTTCCCAAGTCGCTTCAAACTTGGGCACCCTGTCTAATAATCTTGCAGTGATTTGTTCTTGGGTCAAAATCCAAGAAATGTTCCGCTTGGCGGCTATCAATGATACCTTATTAGTTTTCCACGCCTTTGCAATGGTAAGTTTTGCTCCTAGAAGCATAAAGAAAATAAGCTTATTGGTGTATTTGGGGACACCTTCCATTCCGTGGCTCAGTAATGCAATAGTGGGGGTTTGTGGAATTCCAATTCCCGTAACTCTCCGTACCAGGTGGAAGAATCTATTCCAGAAGCCTCTGATACGTGGGCAAGTCCACCATCTATGGTGTATAGTACCCATCTGCTTACAATCCCGAAAGCAAAGGGGTGAGGCATCAGGAAAAATTCTAGCAAGCCTAGAGGGGACATAATAGCAACGCGTGAAAACTTTAATGTTTTCCTCTATTAGGTTTGTGTTGAGAATACCCTTGTAGGATTTCTGGAAATGACAGTGCCATTTATTTGGTTCCCAAGACAGGCCCAGGTCAGTTTCCCATGCCTGGGCATATGGAGGCAAGCTGTGTTTACTTGCCAATAAGGTGTATATAAGCGAAATACCACCCCTCTGATCCATGAGGGCACCACACCACTGTTCGTAAGCTGTTGGTTTAGGGGGAATGGGTTTGTCTGTCCATAAAGTGTTTAGAAATGTCTTAATTTAGTTAAATCGAAATTTCTCGGAATTTGGCATTTCCAATTTGTTAACACATTCAGTCATCGTGAGTAGGCCAGATGCCGTGAAGAAGTGTCCTATTATAAACATGCCCTTATTCAACCACCATCTGAAAGCTGTTATGTTCAATCCTGGAATAAAGTCCTGATTGTGAAAAATATGGGCCAATGGTCTAAGGGAAAAAAACAGCGATTTTTGTTTGTGGAGTGTGTCGCAAAGCACCATTGAGTGTGAAAGTGTTGGTGCCATTATTGGGGGTCTATGTTTCCGAGGACACCACATCAATAAATCAATTGTGTGGATTGGAACCACCTGTCTCTCCATGGATATCCAATCTGGTTTGGGCTCCTTAGAATACACTGAGGAAATTTGGGCCAGTTGAGCCACCTGGTAGTACCACCATAAATTTGGAAGACCTAATCCTCCTTGCACTTTGAGGCGAAAAAGGACCTCCTTCGATTAACGGTGTCCCCTCTTTCCCCAGATAAACTGTATAATGCATGATTAAAATTTGTCAAGGAAATGTTTGGGTATAGGGATGGGCAGTGAATGGAAAAGATATAAAAATACGGGGCATCAGGGTCATCTTAACTGCATTAACCCTACCCAGCCAGGACAGACCACATTTAGACCACGCTCCGAGGTCCCCCTCCAGTTTTTTGACAATTTGGGGGTATTTTGCAGCAAAAAGTTTGTTCACCCTACTGGGGAGTGTGATTCCCAAGTAAGGTATAGATTCCATGGCCCAAGTAAAGGGAACATTTTGTTTAAGTTGATCCAATCTGTGTTCTGGGAGCGAAATATTAAGAGCCATAGATTTGGATAGGTTAACTTTGAGAACCAAGAGGGCACCAAAGTCCTTGAGTGTTCTTAATAGATTAGGTGTGGATATTAAGGGGAATGTAACGAAGAGAAGCATGTCGTCTGCAAACAGTGCACACTTATGTTCCTAGGGTCCGCATAGTACTCCTTTAATGTTTGGTTTCGATCTAATGGCTATAGCCAGTGATTCAATAGCAATCCCAAATATGAGCGGAGACAGTGGGCAACCCTGTCTGGTACCTCCATGTATATTAAACCCTTCAGAGTAGTATCCCATGAGGCGTATTTGCACGCTCGGGGAGGAATAAAGAGAGTGTAAAATGCCCAAAAAGTTGGGGCCAAAACCCCATCTACCTAACACATCAAGAAGATAAGGCCCGGATACTGTGTCGAAAGCTTTCTGTAGGTCAATAGAAGCCAGGAAGCCTTCTTGTGGGGTCCCTCCATCCCAATTGGAATATAGTAGTGAGATGACATTTATGGCCCATCTGACCTGGTCCGGGCCCTGTCTCCCAGGTATAAATAAAGCCTGCCTGGTCCTTATGGATATATTTTGCTATAAATTCTGACATTCTATTCGCCAGGACTTTGGTCATGATCTTGATATCATTGTTGATGAGAGAGATGGGGCGGTAGTTGCCCACATCACTCCCATCTTTTCCTGGTTTAGGGATGACTGAAATGAAAGCTTTGTTCAAGTCTCCATCTATCGGGGTACCTCCCTTCAGAGAATTAAAAAAGCGCGTGAGGTATGGGGCCAGTGTGGTCCCAAATTTTTTATAATAGCCGCTGGAGAAACCATCTGGGCCTGGTGCCACCAAGTTTCAAGGATTTTATTACCCCCAGAATTTCTTCCGTGGAGAACAGACTGTCCATAAGGTCCCTATGCTCATCTTATAATTTAGGGAGTGTTAGGTCGCGAAGAAAAGAGTTTTGTTCATTAGTTGTTGGTGATTTATGGTCCCAATAAAGTTTGGAGTAGTATGCTTGGAAGGCATTCATGATACGGTTTTGGTTTTGTGTCAAGTCCCCCGTGGCAGTCTTAATTTTAGGGAGAACCAAAGTTAAAGTCCTGGGGCTTAATTTTGCTGCTAGTTTGGAACCAATTTTATTAGATTGGTAATACAATTTTGCCCCTGACCAGCAGAGGAATTTCTCAGCATCCGTGGTGAGGATCAAATTAAGTTGAATTTTAACCGCCTCCAGGGCTTGTAGAGAGATAGGTGTGGGGTTGCGTTTATGAGCTTTACTCAACTTTTGAAATTACCCTTTCAGCCGTACTATTTCCGCTTTGCGTTCTCTCTTTAATCGAGAGGACAGTTGGATAAGTGTGCCCCTCATTACAGCTTTGTGTGCAGTCCAGAGTGTGGACAGGGAAATATTGTCAGTGTCGTTGTCTAGAAAATAATCCAGTACCGATTTCTCAAGCATGGAGCAGTGAACGGGGTTATTCAAAATGGATTCGTTGAGACGCCACTTAAAGGGTCTCTCAGAATCCCCTGCATATTGCATGGATAGAGACATCATGGAGTGGTCCGAAAGTGGGGTATCTATGATCTTTGAGGAGATTGTTAAGGGGATTGAAGAGGCTCTTACAAAAATGTGGTCTATCCTGCCATAGGTCTGGTGTGGGGCCTAAAAATGGGTGAAATCTTTGATATGGGGGTTCAGTTCCCTCCATATGTCAATCAGATGATGGTTATTTAATAATTGAGCGACTTTCAAGCTCTGTTTTGGTGGGCGTTTGGTATTAGTTGAACTCCCCCTGGATTTATCCAGGGCTAGATCAAAAGGTAAATTTGTGTCTCCCCCCATGATAACAGTCCCCTGTAAGTGTGGTTCAAGCTTGGATAGCAAAGTTTGGAAAAACGTTCCCTGGCTTTTATTGGGTGCGTAATAGGTAAAAAAAGTGTATGTCCTTCCGTTTGTGGTCCCTTCAAGTAGGAGAAATCTCCCCTCCGGGTCTCTGATTGTCTTTGTCATGATAAAGTTAAGGTTGCGTGAGAAGCAGATGGCTACCCCTTTCGTCTTTTTCTCAGTGTTGGCCAGGTAGAATTGTGGAAATCGGTGGTGTAAGAAGGTGGGAGTGTATGACGCGGAAATGTGTGTCTCCTGAAGGAGGATAATGTCCGCCCTCATGGAGTGGTATTGTTGAAATAACTTTCTCCGTTTGACCGGGGAGTTCAACCCTTGGACATTATGAGAAATAATGGACAGGGTCGGGTTGTGTAGTGGTGGGTTAGTCATGGACCAGAGGGGTGAGAAAGCGCTATGGTGGTAGAAATCTTCCCCCTGCTAGGCGAGCGTCCAGGCGGTACGGTCAATGGTAATGGATCCCTGAAGTTCCGGTCCTCACGCTGGTCAGGCTCCCCCGCCCACTCGTAATGGTCTGGTGTCAGATGCTTAGGAAAAAAAGTAGAAGAAGAAGAAAAAGAGAAGGAAAGTGAAGCCTCGTACACACGGCCGACAATCTCGTCGTTAAAAACATGTTGTTTTTTACGACGAGATCCTTGGACAAGAAAATTGTCCCGGCCGAGTGTACACACGCTCATTTCAAAGAACCCGCGGTTCTTTGAATGGAGCGTACGGGGTGACGTCATCGAATACGACGAGCATGCGCTCGTCACATTCGATGCAGTCGCCGCCATCTTGGTTCACCCTACCTATGCCTAGGAAGCTACCGCGCATGCGTCAAAGTCATTTCGAGCATGCGCGGGCTTCCCAGCGAACAGGTAAGTGTACACACACACAATTTTCTCGTCGAGAAACAGGCTGACGAGAATCTCAACGAGAAAATAGAGAGCAGGTTCTCTATTTTCTCGTCGAGATTCTTGTCGCTTTTCTTGACGAGAAACCATACACACGAACAAATTTCTCGGCAAGAAATCTCTGCCAGCAAGTTTCTTGCTGGTTCTTGCCGAGAAACTCGGTCGTGTGTACGAGGCTTGACATAAAGAAAATGGTCATTACATAACAAATAATATTTGGTGAGCCAAAGAGTTGAGTGAGGACCAAACCTATCCCCACTCCCCTCATGTCCGGGAGAGTAAATATTTTCCTCTTCCCGGATGTGACCAGTAGTCCCTGGAAGGAGAACATCATCCTTGCAGTGACTATGGGAGGCGCATTGAGACCGTTCCGGCCAATCAGCCGTAAGATGCGTTTATAAATGTAGGCCAATACAAAGTACCGTAAGTAAACAATACATTTGAAATGAAGAGGTAGCCCATGTCCCGGGAATCTGTATTCACAGTGGGGGGTCCCTGAAATGTGGGAGCCCCCCTTGTGAGCACCCACCTCCCCGTGGCCCAAGCAGGGATTGTCTGCGTGTGTCCATTATTACCTTCCTGTTAATCTCTATAGAATTAAGGGGAAAAAATAAATTGTAAAAAAAAAAAAAAAGAGGGGGGGGAGAAAATTAAAAAAATAATAAATAAAATAATAAATAACAAAAAAAAACATTGTTAAATATCACAGTCTCTGTGTTTGTTCGATCTTCCTGTAAGCCTGGTATTCAAAGGAGAGAAAGGAATGTCCAATGCTTTTTCCAAATCGAGTGGAGACTGCTGTGGGATTAATCATATCTGTTCCTAAGGGGGGGGGGGGAAGGATATAGTGGGGAGGTAGTCAATAGGAACATGTTCATCTCATCCACAGGAAAGATAGTATTTTAAGGGAGGCAGAGCTACAAAGTCAGGTTAGACAATCTGCAGTGGAGAGTGCTTTGCACACCTAGGATCCAATCCGGGGGTGTCAGTAGGCTATACGAATCATAACAGGAGGAGGATTTTCATCTTGGCGAGCGAGAGTCCTTTGATCGTTTGGTCTGTTGTGTTTGCCAGGCTGGGACCAGTGGACTGGATGGTGAGTGGCGTTTCGTAGATGGGGTGCCTCTTGTGGCCGCAGGTTGTGAGAACTCCTGTGTGATGATCCCCAAGCGAGTCAGCAGATGTTCCCCTTCCCCAAATGTAGAGAAACCGTAGGATTTATTCTGGTAAGAAAAGTTTAGGCGCATGGGAAAGGCCCATCTGTACTTGATATCTCTTTGTATAAGAGCCTGGAGCAGGGGTTTTAGGGCGCGCCGCTTCTAGATTGTGTACGGTGACAGCAAAGATCTGGATTGGTTGATCCTGCAAAAGGATCTGTTCTGCTGCTCTGGAGGCTTTCATGACTCCCTCCTTTACCGCATAAAAATGGGGCTTTACAATTATATCTCTGGGCAGACCGTCTTTTCGGGGCGGTTGCAGGGCCCTATGTGCTCTGTCCAGTTCCATCCTGTGCTCCGGAATGTCAGGTAACAAATCTTTAATTAAGGACCTGACTGCTGCGGGGACATCTGTAACTGTTTCTGGGAGACCCCTAATTCTAAAATGAGACCTTCTGGACCTATTTTCGAGGTCATCAATTTTATATATGCCGTTTCCAACTGATCCTGGAGATCCTGGATTCTGGCGGTATTCTGGTTAATCCTGCCTATTGCCTGGTCTGACTTTTTTTCAATTACCTCAATCCTTGCTCCCAACTGTTGTAAATCAGCATGTATGGATGGGGTAATCTGGGCTGCTGTCTGAGCCAATCCTGAAGAGAGCATAGCAGAGAAGGCAGACATCAGGGCTGGCAGGTCTATTGGGGCATGAGGTGAAATCTGTGGTGCTATAATGCAGGTGTCAGGGGATGGTAGGAAGTCTCTCATGGGGGTCCTGTGTAAGTCTCCCAGGGTACTTTTTGTGAGTGACTCTGTGGGAGTTGGGGAAAGTGAGGTCATGAACTTATTACTCACTGTTCCCAGGTCCAATCTCTGCTCCATAATTGGTGCCGGTCCTGTGTTCTGGTCAGCAATTGACTCCTCTTCTTCCCCCTGTGCAGAATGTAAGGATGGCGCGGTAGCCATCCTGAGGTAACTGCGCGGCTGTATAGCGGCTTCAAGCTGACAGGAAAAGTTCCTCCTCGCTGAACCAGCTGACATTAAATGATTCCTAGTAATGTCCCGGGCCAGCGGGTGTTAATACCGGCTCATTCGGGGTGCTCTGTCGGTTATGGCTGAGGTTTAACGGCCGGAACGGCACGGAGCTCTCGGGCTATGCAGCCATCCTAGAGAGCCTCGCGCATGCGCCTCCTGCATTGTAAAATGTTTCATTCCATTATTGACTTTATTTAAACACAAAGCCAGCTGCATAAAGGCATTGGGGGTTGATTTGTTAAAACGGGATAGTGCAAAATCTGATGCAGCTATGCATGGTAGCCAATTAGCTTTTAACTTCAGTTTGTGGAACTACACTACACATGTGAGCACCACAAAGCAAAATGCTATTTAATTTATTTTTAATATTCAAAGTAAACTCTCCCATCCATCCATGTCCTCATGCTTTATTCTGCTGAAAAAACACTTTGAAAAACAGCCCCTAGGTATTTCTGCCCGTGGTCATCTTGAGTAAGCGCAGACGATTCAGATAGAATTTACTTCCTGGAATCCATCTGCCATTAGGTCAGGCATGTAGGCAGGAGGGTGTGCTTAGCAGAGAAAACCCCTCCTCCCCTCCTGAAGACTCCTGGTATGTATGATATCATTTGCCTAGGCCTGGAAACCAGGAAGTAACAGATTAAATGTAAACAAAAATTTTAAAACCAGTAAATAATAATAATATACTTTCCTTTTTATTTACTAATGCTAGCAGCATTACCACTTTAGCACCGGACGGATTTACCCCCTTCCTGACCAGAGCACTTTTTGCGATACGGCACGGCGTGGCTTTAACTGAAAATTGCGCGGCCGTGCGACATAGCACCCAAACAAAATTGTCGTCCTTTTTTTCCCACAAATAGAGCTTTCTTTTGGTGGTATTTGATCACCTCTGCGTTTTTTTTTTGCACTATAAACAAAAAAAGAGCGCCAATTTTTAAAAAAATTCAATATGTTTTACTTTTTTCTATAATAAATATAAAAGTTATAGTGTCTACAAAATAGGGGATAGATTTATGTCATTTTTATTTTAATTTTTTTTTTACTAGTAATGGCGGCGATACACGATTTTTTATCGGGACTGTGACATTATTGCCACATCGGACACTTTTGATACTATTTTGGGACCACTGTCATTTATACAGCGATCAGTGCTATAAAAATGCATGATCACACGCTTCACAATCTTGGGGTCTGACAAAGTCTCTGGCTGCAGCTACTTCTTGGTGAGGTATATCAAGTCATTCATCTGGGAGCGGTTTGGCTTGTCATTACTTTATGCCCAGCGATGCACCCGCTGAGCCCGGACTGCAATGGTGACAGCCAGGTGTTCAAGTATCTCAGCCTTCAGCATCTCTTAGTCCTGGGCAGCATCTGGTTCCAAGTCATAATAGGCCTTTTGGGGCTCTCCTGTCAGAAAGGGCGCTAGCAGTCCTGTCTATTGCGCTTTTTTCATCCTTCCCGAACAGCGACTCTTTCAAAAGGTGCAAGATAAGCTTCCACATCATTTCTCCATCTGAAGCTCTGGTGAACTCCATGCCCAAGAGGGTTAAGGTAGTGCTGGAAAATAATGGTGGCCACACAAAATGTTGACACTTTGGGCCCAATTTGGACATTTTCACTTAGGGGTGTACTCACTTTTGCTGCCAGCGGTTTAGACATTATTGGCTTTGTGTTGATTTATTTTGAGGGGACAGCTATTTTGCACTGTTATACAAGCTGTACACTCACTACTTTACATTGTAACAAAGTGTAATTTCCTCAGTGTTGTCACATGAAAAGATATAATAAAATATTTAAAAAAATGTGAGGGGTGTACTCACTTTTGTGAGATTATATATATATATATATATATATATATATATATATATATACTGTATTTATCGGTGTATAACACGCACAGGCGTATAACACGCACCCTAACTTCAAGAGGGAAGTTTAAGGAAAAAAACTTTCCACAACCCCCTGCGTATAACCCGCAAGCAGTTTACCCTCTATTTTCAGGGTAAAAAAGTGAGTGTTATACGCCAATAAATACAGTGTATATATATATATATATATATATATATATATATATATATATCCATATCCATATCCATTCAACAACATCTTTATTGGGAAGGTTCATTCCAAGGTCACAGAATATATATATTTTTTTTAAATGGCCACACATTAAAATACCAAGCAAAACTAGTTTAAGGCTCTAAAAAATGTAGTGCAATGTACACGCTTATCTATCTGTATCTACAGTTATGTAAGGTCACAGGCACCCATTAGAGGCACTGTCCCATAATATTATGATCAAAGATCTTATAGCTCAAAAGCTAACCCACACATGTGGAAATAAAGTGATGAATTCAATATAAAAAGATCTAGTGGGTGCCTCTGCATGCATGTTTTGAATGCCATCCAAATACACTCATTTATTGTTCATGCTACAGACAATAAACATGGTTATAACCAAGCATGCACTTTGCACTACATTATTTAGAGCCTGTATCTAGCTTTGTCCAGTAGTTTAATGTGTGGCCATGTATATTTGAAATGTTTTTAAGCTTCTTTGACCTTGAATGCATTTGTGTTCCAATGTAATTTTTTTTTCTTTTTTCAAAAAATAAATATATACACCCTGTTTGCAAATTATTATGCAAATTCTATTTCGGTGTCACAAAGATTATTTAGTTTTTTAGTTTAACTCATGGATGGCATTGTGTCTCAGGGCTCTTTTAAACACTGAAAACAATCTCGGACACCTGTGATAATTAGATTGCCAGGTGAGCCCAATTAAAGGAAAAACTACTAAAGGAGGCTGTTCCACATTATTAAGCAGAGCACCATTTTCAAGCAATATGGGGAAGAAAGGGGATCTCTCTGCTGCCAAAAAGAGTGAAATAATTCAATGACTTGGACGAGGTATAAAAACATTAGATATTTCATGAAAACTTAAGCGTGATCATTGCACTATTAAAAGATTTGTGGCTGATTCAGAGCACAGACGGGTTTCGTGCAGATAAAAGCACATTGAGGAAGATTTCTGCCAGATCCATGCATCGGATCAAGAGAGCAGCTGCTAAAACACCATTACATAGCAGCAAACAGATAATTGAAGCTGCTGGTGCCTCTGGAGTCCCACTGACATCAAGGAGTCCTCCAGAGTCTTGGAACTGTGCATAAACCTTCCATTCGGCCACCACTAACCAATGCTCACAAGCAGAAACGGCTGCATTGGGCAGAAAAATACATGAAGACTAATTTTCAAACAGTCCTGTTCACTGATGAGTGCCGTGCAACCCTGGATGATCCAGATGGATGGAGTAGTGGATGGTTGGTGGATGGCCACCCTGTTCCAACAAGGGTGCGACGTCAGCAAGGTGGTTGGTGGAGTCATGTTTTGGGCTGGAATCATGGAAAGAGAGCTGGTCGGCCCCTTTAGGGTCCCCGAAGGTGTAAAGATGACCTCTGCAAAGTATGTGGAGTTCCTGACTGACCACTTCCTTCCCTGGTACAGAAGGAAGAACTATGCTTTCCGTTATAAAATAATTTTCATGCATGACAATGCACCATCTCATGCTGCAAAGAATACCTCTGCATCAATGGCTGCTATGGGGATAAAAGGAGAGAAAGTCATGGTGTGGCCTCCATCCTCCCCTGACCTCAATCCTATTGAGAACCTTTGGAGCATCCTCAAGCAAAAGATCTATGAGGGTGGGAGGCAGTTTACATACAAACAGCAGCTCTGGGAGGCTATTCTGACACCTTGCAAACAAATTCAAGCAGAAACTGTCCAAAAACGTACAAGTTCAATGGATGCAAGACTTGTGAAGCTGCTATCAAATAAGGGGTCCTATGTTAAAATGTAACGTGACCTGTTAAAATGCTTACAAAGTTAAAATGATGTTCAAAGTTTGATTGAAATAGGTTTTGATTTCAGTAAATATGCTGCAAACAATAGATGATAGTGGTCACTGGTCACATTTCTGTGTTTTTGTGAGCACTTGTGTTTGTACTCTGCAATGACCTTGAATTTGCATGCACGTGTGGAGACACATTCACACAGACCATTGAGAGTAGTTACTCATCAGTATAGATCTACATCTGGGTACTTTAAGGCCCACTTCATAGGGATCTGCTGCTAGTGCCCCTTAAGGGGTTAATGATTTCACTCTATCTTGTGGCATACCAGTTTATTATATAATGCCACACCTTATTTTATACTTGTCATCATTAGGACTCAACCACCCTTTTATTGTATGCCCTGATATAGATTTGGTTTTGACTGCAAGAGAAAGATAAAGATTTTATTTTGTTTTCTTCTTCGTTACGACTGCTATAAGCTTTATATTAGGAACTATGACTAACTACTGTAAGCATGTGTCAATGCAAGAAATAGAACCATTATTAAATAGCAATGGTTGGTGCACCGTATTTGTTGTGTGATAAAATCAATTACAAGTTTGAAAGCAAAAAATTATCTTGTTCTATGTCAGTAAAATAGTGAAATGTCATTGTGGTCACCTATTAAGGAACCATTCTATAAGTAAGTAATGTTTTTAACCTCCCTGGCAGTATGATTCTGTCTGGAATTATGTACCAAATGCGGTACAATTATTTTGCATGAAAATTTGGTGTTATATATTGTAGGCCTGCAATTCTTAGTAATTACTTACTTAAACCTGACCAAACAAGAGTCTACAGACATCCCGGGTATGATAAAGTTTGAAACACAAAAACATAAATTATAATATAATAAATTACTATAAATAATTATAACAAATAGTAATGTAATTATAATAGAAATTATTCAATAATGTAATCAAATCAAAAACACAGAAATTTTCTCAGTTGCAGAATTGTAGCTGCCATTAGATTTAGTGTTTGATGATGAATTTCCCCACAAATCGCCATCGCTCAATTCTGCAAGTGATTGTAATTTATTATCGCAGTTTCCAGGCAGAAAAAACTGTTTTTATTACCGCGGTATCCCATTCATTTCAATGGGAAGGAGCGGTGGAGGAGCGGTAAACACACTGCTCCTCTCACCGCTCCAAAGATGCGGCTAGCAGGACTTTTTTTAAGTCCTGTTAGCGCACCGCTCCAGTGTGAAAGCCCTCGGGGCTTTCACATTGGAGAGAAAGGAGCCGCTGTTTAGGCTCGGTTTGCAGGCGCTATTTTTAGCAAAATAGCACCTGCAAACCTCCCCAGTGTGAAAGGGGCCTTTGTGATTTCTCTGTACACTTGAAGATGACAAACCTCGCTCCCCCAGCACTTACCGACACACCCTGAGGAATTTCAAAAAATGTATTAGGCTAAGCATAGCCTAAACAAAGAGAGGTTTAGCAAGTGTACTTATACAAACAATCAATAAGATAATAGGATTACTCTGAGAGATATGGTTTAACACCAGCAGTGTTCTGTAATTAACAGAACTGAATTGCTTTTACCTAGAACAGTATATAAAGACAGTCTTAACTTGCTATAACAGTCCTAAGTGGCCAATGAATGAAGTAAAAACGAACATCGATTTGACCTCACTAATGATTAGAAAAATGAACAACAATATCTTACAACATTCTTACAACAAAATACTACTATTGTATACCAAGCTTTAGATCCATGAGGGTTCAGGGGAAAATAATAGGGGGGAGTTTGGGACTTTAAATGAAGCACACAGTTTGTGCCTCCATCCTTGGTTCAGGTATGAGAAAAAAGGAAAGTGGGACTTTAAATGAGACTATTGATTTGTGGGAGTGAAGTAATTTGAAAGTATATTTAATTGGCATATTGAGTCTGACAATACATAACAGTAATGCACATAGTAAAAAAGGTTTAATATGTATACACACACACATGGTGTTGACCTCATAACTACATTACATATACATATCAAATGGATGGCATATAAAATAGACAAGAGATTTAATACGGATAAAATGAATTATTACAAATTCAAATACCGTATATACCGTATATACTCGAGTATAAGCCGACCCGAGTATAAGCCGAGGTACCTACTTTTACCACAAAAACTGGGAAAACGTATTGACTCGAGTATAAGCCGAGGGGAGGAAATGTGCCCATTGCCCAACCATCTCACTCTGCCACCTCATTGTGCACATTGCCACCTCACTGCCCATTGCCACCTCACTGCCCATTGTCACCTCACTGTGTCCCCTTACTGTGGCCATTGCCATCTCACTGTGCCACCTCACTGCCCATTGTCACCTCACTGTGCCCCCTTACTGTGTCCATTGCAGCCTCCCTGTGCCCGAGTCAGTGTACCTGAAAATCTTGTAATTCCGCGGCCGGCGTCCATTGTTCAAATCTCGTGCCGTTCTCCCTGTCCCTTCCATGATAGGCGTTTCCAGCAAACACTGTGTTGAGTGTTGCGCCTATCACGGAGGTCCTCTCATTCTCCTACTCCGTTTCCCAGCAGGCACTGTGTTCAGTGCTCCGCCAATCATGGACGTCGGACAAGAGGACCTCCGTGATAGGCGCAACACTCAACACAGTGTTTGCTGGAAACGCCTATCACGGAAGGGACAGGGAGAACGGCGCGAGATTTGAACAATGGACGCTGGCCGCGGAATTTCACGATTTTCAGGTACTGACTCGAGTATAAGCCGAGGGGTATACTTTCAGCCCTAAAAAAGGGCTGAAAAACTTGGCTTATACTCGAGTATATACGGTACTTGAGTATAAGCCGAGTTTTTCAGCACATTTTTTTTTGTGCTGAAAATGCCCCCTCGGCTTATATTCGAGTCACCTTTTTGCACCTGATCTCCCAGACTTTGGGGACCCTGTACTGGCACACATGTAGCCCCACTCTTACTCTACAAGTGTACAAAGTTTGTTGTCCGGGGGACCTACGGCTGGGGAGCACCGATTTTTCAAAGCCGGGCACCCCTTCCATAGACTCCCATGTTAAACGGTCACTTCTATGGTGAATTTGGGGACCCGGTACTGGCCGGTCGTAGATCCCCTGGACCCGGAACTTGGCACACATATAGCCCAATTTATCCTCTATAAGTGTGTAAAGTTTGTTGTCTGGGGGACCTATGGCCAGGGAGCACCGATTTTTCAAAGCCAGGCACCCCTTCCATAGACTCCCATGTTAAACGTCAGTCTAGTCATGGACACAGTGAGGCATGGGCACAGTGAGGCATGGGCACAGTGAGGCACGGTAAGGCATGTAGATGGACACCCTAGGCTTATACTCGAGTCAATACGTTTTTCCATTTTTTTGTGGTAAAATTAGGTGCCTCGGCTTATATTCGGGTCGGCTTATACTCAAGTAAATACTGTATGTACACGTCATCTAAATGGCACTATGTAGTGTAATCATTATTGTTATGTATTATCAGACTCAATATGCCAATTAACCCCTTCCCGCCGAGCGTACGCATATATGCGGCCTCGGCTTTAGGCATCATCCCGGTACCGTTTTTTAGAGCCAGCAGTTGGCTTTCCAGGGATAACAACCGATGCGGCTAATTTTCTAGCAAAAAATACGGATTTTAACTTGTAAACACCAAATGTCAGAAATGGGCTTAGGCATGAAAGGGTACAGGTCCTTCTCAAAAAATTAGCATATTGTGATAAAGTTCATTATTTTCTGTAATGTACTGATAAACATTAGACTTTCATATATTTTAGATTCATTACACACAACTGAAGTAGTTCAAGCCTTTTCTTGTTTTAATATTGATGATTTTGGCATACAGCTCATGAAAACCCAAAAATCCTATCTCAAAAAATTAGCATATCATGAAAAGGTTCTCTAAACGAGCTATTAACCTAATCATCTGAATCAACTAATTAACTCTAAACACCTGCAAAAGATTCCTGAGGCTTTTAAAAACTCCCAGCCTGGTTCATTACTCAAAACCGCAATCATGGGTAAGACTGCCGACCTGACTGCTGTCTAGAAGGCCATCATTGACACCCTCAAGCAAGAGGGTAAGACACAGAAAGAAATTTCTGAACGAATAGGCTGTTCCCAGAGTGCTGTATCAAGGCACCTCAGTGGGAAGTCTGTGGGAAGGAAAAAGTGTGGCAGAAAACGCTGCACAACGAGAAGAGGTGACCGGACCCTGAAGAAGATTGTGGAGAAGGACCGATTCCAGACCTTGGAGGACCTGCGGAAGCAGTGGACTGAGTCTGGAGTAGAAACATCCAGAGCCACCGTGAACAGGCGTGTGCAGGAAATGGGCTACAGGTGCCGCATTCCCCAGGTCAAGCCACTTTTGAACCAGAAACAGCGGCAGAAGCGCCTGACCTGGGCTACAGAGAAGCAGCACTGGACTGTTGCTCAGTGGTCCAAAGTACATTCGGAAATCAAGGTGCCAGAGTCTGGAGGAAGACTGGGGAGAGGGAAATGCCAAAATGCCTGAAGTCCAGTGTCAAGTACCCACAGTCAATGATGGTCTGGGGTGCCATGTCAGCTGCTGGTGTTGGTCCACTGTGTTTTATCAAGGGCAGGGTCAATGCAGCTAGCTATCAGGAGATTTTGGAGCACTTCATGCTTCCATCTGCTGAAAAGCTTTATGGAGATGAAGATTTCATTTTTCAGCACGACCTGGCACCTGCTCACAGTGCCAAAACCACTGGTAAATGGTTTACTGACCATGGTATTACTGTGCTCAATTGGCCTGCCAACTCTCCTGACCTGAACCCCATAGAGAATCTGTGGGATATTGGGAAGAGAAAGTTGAGAGACGCAAGACCCAACACTCTGGATGAGCTTAAGGCCGCTATCGAAGCATCCTGGGCCTCCATAACACCTCAGCAGTGCCACAGGCTGGTTGCCTCCATGCCACGCCGCATTGAAGCAGTCATTTCTGCAAAAGGATTCCCGACCAAGTATTGAGTGCATAACTGAACATAATTATTTGAAGGTTGACTTTTTTTGTATTAAAAACACTTTTCTTTTATTGGTCGGATGAAATATGCTAATTTTTTGAGATAGGATTTTGGGGTTTTCATGAGCTGTATGCCAAAATCATCAATATTAAAACAAGAAAAGGCTTGAACTACTTCAGTTGTGTGTAATGAATCTAAAATATATGAAAGTCTAATGTTTATCAGTACATTACAGAAAATAATGAACTTTATCACAATATGCTAATTTTTTGAGAAGGACCTGTATATATACTTTCAAATTACTTCACCCCCACAAATCAATAGCCTCATTTAAAGTTCCACTTTCCTTTTTCTCATACCTGTTCAGGGAAACAGAGGATGTTTCAGTAACTTCACATTAGCTACAGTGCCTTGAAAATGTATTTATACCCCTTGTAATTTTCCACAATTTGTCATGTTACAACCAAAATCGTAAACCGATTTTATTGGGATTTTATGTGATAGACCAACACACAGGGGTTGATTTACTAAAGGAAAATCCACTTTGCACTTGAAAGTGCACTGAAAGTGCACATGGAAGTGCAGATGGAAGTGCAGATGCTGTACATCTGAGGGGGACATGCAAGGAAAATAAAAAACAGCATTTTAGCTTGCACATGATTGGATGATAAAATCAGCAGAGCTTCCCCTAATTTCAGAGCTTCCCCTCAGATTTACAGCGATCTACAGCGACTGCACTTCCATGTGCACTTTCAAGTGCAAAGTGGATTTTCCTTTAGTAAATCAACCCCAAAATGTCACATAATTGTGAAGTGGATTTTACAAATAAATATCTGAAAAGTGTGGCGTGCATTTGTATTCAGTCCCCATTACTCTGATACCCCTAACTAAAATCTAGCGGAACCAATTGCCCCCAGAAGTTACTTAATTAGTAAATAGAGTCCACATGTGTGTTCATTTAATCTCAGTGTAAATACAGCTGTTCTGTGAAGCCCTCAGAAGTTTGTTAGAGAACCTTAGAAAACAAACCGCATCATGAAGGCCAAGGAACACACCAGACAGGTCAGGCATAAAATTGTAGAGAAGCTTAAAGCAGGGTTAGGTTGTAAAAAAATATCCCAAGCTTTGAACATCTCATGGAGCACTGTTTAATCCATCATCCGAAAATGGAAAGCCCAACTGCAAACCTACCAAGGCAAGGAGAGCATTAATCAGAGAAGCAGCCAAGAGTCCTATCGTAACTCTAGAGGAGCTGCAGAGATACACAGCTCAGGTGGGAGAGTCTGTCCACTGGACAACTATTTATCCACAAATCTGACCTTTATGGAAGAGTGGCAAGAAGAAAGCTATTGTTGAAAGAAAGCCGTAAGAAGTCCCGTTTGCAGTTGGCGAGAAGCCATGTGGGGGACACAGAAAACATGTGGAAGAAGGTGCTCTGGTCACAAGAGATCAAAATTTAAGTTTTTGGCCTAAAAGCAAAACGCTAAATGTGGCGGAAAACTATCACTGCACAAAACCCTGAACACACCATCCCCACCGTGAACATGGTGGTGGCAGCATCATGTTGTGGGGATTCTTTTCTTCAGCATGGAAATCTTAGAAGAAAATTTGTTAGAGTCTGCAACAGAGTTGAGACTGGGGTGGAGGTTCACCTTCCAGCAGGACAACAACCCTAAACATACAGCCAGAGCTACAATGGAATGGTTTAGATCAAAGCATATTTATGTGTTAGAATGTCTCAGTCAAAGTCCAGACCTAAATCCAATTGAGAATCTGTGGTAATACTTGAAAATTGCTCTTCACAGATGCTCTCCATCCAGTCTGACAAAGCTTGAGCTATTTTGCGAAGAAGAAAGGACAAAAATTTAATTCTCTAGATGTGCAAAGCTGGTAGAGACATACCCAAAAAGACTTGCAGCTGTAATTGCAGCGAAAGGTGGTTCTACAAAGTATTGACTCATGGGGGCTGAATACAAATGCATAACACCCTTTTCAGATATTTATTTGTAAAAAAAATTGAAAAACATTTATCATTTTCCTTCCACTTCACAGTTATGTGCCAATATTTGTTGGTTTATCACATAAAATCCCAATAAAATACATTTAAGTTTTTTTTTCAAGGCACTGTATATTAGTAGGTACAATGTTATAAAGAAATGTGGCTAAGGAAATAAATATCCCCAATGCTTCCCTTTATTAGAAAAGGAGGGCAAGCCTTGTAAATCACTATCTCTATAGGCAACCTCAATTTGTTTTTTAATTTCAATCAAGTTTTCCAGGCTAACCTTAGTTACTTTACTGAGCAAAACCTAATGTTTACAGAGCTCAAAAGTTGAAGCTCAAAAGCCTCCTTTGCTCAGACAGGGAGAATGTCAAAAGGGAAGTAGCTCTCTCTTTCAAAATCCTATGAGTATCTATCCATTTTGTGTTGTGGGTGCAGCTTGTATAAAATATTTTTCTTTCTCGTACATCACGGGACACAGAGCGACATAGTCATTACTAATGGGTTATATAGTTACCGTCAGGTGCTGGCACTGGCAACTTCCAAAACCGGAAGTACCCTCCCCTATATAAGCCCCTCCCATCCGGGAGCACCTCAGTTTTTTGCCAGTGTCTAAGGTGTTGGCCAAGAAGAAACATGTGTTTTTCACTGAGCTTGCGTACAGGTTCTTTTGGGCCTCAGTAAGCTATTCCGGATCCGACCAAAAAAGCTTCATAGCTAAACGATCGGTACCCGGGCCTTGCAGAGAAGAGCAAGGTTCTGCCTGTAATGCTTCTCTTAGGAGAGCTGGACCCTGGGATCCAGAGCTCTGGTCATACCCACGACCAAGATGTTTTCTGTGCAGGGTGCTATACAGGTCCAGGGGAGTGGAATCCTTGGGAACCCGGTCCCTGAAGGTTTGA
Organism: Rana muscosa; assembly: GCA_029206835.1. Taxonomy (NCBI): domain Eukaryota; kingdom Metazoa; phylum Chordata; class Amphibia; order Anura; family Ranidae; genus Rana; species Rana muscosa. The sequence goes on from CM055121.1 coordinate 848,036,476, forward strand.
TTACAATGCCTGCCGTGATAGGTGAAGTTTGGGCTTTTGTGGACCAAACAAAGTCCTGCGGCGGGGAACAGGTAAGTGGGGGCCCCCAGGAACTTGGTTCTATTGGGGGACCCCCAAGCCTAATTTGTCTTTCTGTCTGTTACCTAACGGTATTCCCGCTAATATCTGTGCATGCCTGTAACTACTAAAAAAATGTAATAATTTTTAATGGTGGTCAAGAAAAAAAAAAAAAAAAGAAGGAATGTTTTTTTTTTTTATATATATATGTTTAGTATATTAAACTGCGGTACCTGTGTTTGTCCACTAGAGGCCGCTGTGGAATGTTTTTCTTGTCATATGGACTAGTTTCTTCTCAGAGAGCAAAGTCCAGGCAGCTGGTGAGTTCTCCTACAGGAAACTGTTTCCTCTGCCATGTTGCAGTGTTCGTCTATCCCCCGGCCTGCGGCAAAGGGGGCCCTGGCTCCTGTCCCTGGTTTCCATGTTTGAAAATTAGCGCCGAGGCGCACGTGGCCGCGCGCGTGCGCGTGCACGCGCCTCTATATATAGAGGTGGCCGGAAAAAGGGGCGGGGCCTGGGGGATGACGCTCTGTGCGCGCCGCAGCGCTTCTGCGCATGTGCGGGCGTCCCAGCAGGTTTTTAAAAAAAGCCACATTATTGCAGTAAGCTGGCTATGAAGTACAGAGACAGAGCTGGCAACATTTAAAGGCATACAGCAAGCGGTTGATACAGGCATCCCCTAGAAAGGCACATTAGTAGACACCAACTGTGATATAGCAGCAATTGTGCTAGACTATTCTCAGTAAAAGTGGTGTATTACGGCTGGAATACCTCAGCTTTAGGCTTAGGAATATGCCGTCCAGTAGCTCCGGAACTGAATCTTCCAGGAAGCGAAGGGGGTCTCATCGGGCTCTGAGGATCTTGGGCATACTCCTGCTGCACCAGTCTCCCCTGAAGTTCAGAGGTAAGTGACCGTAGAGACCCCGCAGGGGTACTTGGTACTGTGGCTGTCCTCAGTCACCTGCTCCTGTGTATGTAACAGAGGAGGTTTTTTTCCTCAGCTCTGGGAGGATTAGAGAGAGATTGTCAAAATTTATCGCTGCCTCCCTGTCAGGGAAAGCACGCCCGATCTCCGTCTCCTCCTTCAGAGTGCCTGTTAGCAGAGCAACAGTCCCATACAGGGATCGACCTGCCTGAAGGGGATCAGGATAAGGTTGATTCTGTTATAGAGGAATCAACAGTGGGGGAACCTTTTCTCAGCATCTCAAGCTGAAAGATTATGGGTTCAGTCTCTGACTAACATGGTCCGATCAGCATTTAAAAATGCACCTTGCGGAACCATCAACCACTACTGTATCCTCGTTGGGGTCGCTAGAAGCCCCCAGACTGTTTGTTCTTTTCCACTTCACCCTTTACTGAAAGGGCTCATTTACCAGGATTGGGAACGTCCTGAGAAAATATTTATTCCCCCAAGAGATTTCCGGTGGTCTATCCCATGGAGGATAAGTTCATCAAAAAAAATAAAAATAAAAATGGAAGGTCCCTACAGTGGACGCAGCCATCTCTTGTATGTATAAATCACTGACATGTCCAGTGGATAATGTCCAAATGTTCAAGAACCCAATAGATAAAAGATTGGAGTCCTTATGAAAATCTGCTTGGTGATACAACCAGCAGTAGCAGCTATTGGGGTCTGCTAAGCAGTGAAGGATCAGTTGAAACAGGTCTTGAGGGACTTGACAGATCAGCAGGCTTTGCCCTAGCTGATCTACCTAGAGCCTTAGGCTTTGCGGTTGACGCCATAGAGGATTCAGTCCATCAGGCCTCCCGCCTTACGCTGTCTATAGTACATATGCGTAGGCTCCTATGGCTCAGAAACTGGTCTGCTGAAGCTCCCTGTAAAGAATGGCTGGTTAGCGTCCCATTTCATGGTGAACGCTTATTCAGGGAAAACCTGGACAAATATATCCAGAAAATTTCCAGCGGTAAAAATACGCTCTTGCCGGTCAAAAGCAGAGTTAGAGGTCCCTCTTTAAGAGGCCTGCTTCTCCAGTCCCTGGGGCATCGGCTGTGTAACAGTTCCGACGGCCTCCTCGGTCAAATCCCGGGGGTAAAAAACAGGGACAGTAGCAGGGTAATGAGAAACCCTGGGTCAGGGGAGGTACAAAACCTCCCCCAAAGTTAAATTCATTGAAGCCCCCACTCAGTCTGGTGGGGGGAGGACTCCAGTTGTTCGCAAGAGACCTGGCGGGACACGATCAAGACAGATAGGTGCTCTCAGCAGTAGGTTTGGGATACAGTTTGGAGTTAAAAGACTCTCCTCCTTCCCAATTTTGAGGTCAAACGTGCCAAGGGATCCCCGGAAGAGAGAGTCCCTCCTGTTGGCACTAGAACAACTATTGCTCCAAGGAGTAATTATGGAGGTTCCCCTGGAAGAATGAGGGTTCGGGTTTTACTCAAACCTCTTTACAGTCCCGAAGCAAACGCGGACGGGAGGCCCATAGTAATTCTAAAAGGGCTATACAAATTCCTGTATATCAGGACTTTCCGATGGAGTCGATCCGATCGGTGGCCACTGCCCTACAAGGGGAGGATTGGTTAGCCACGATCGACATCAAAGATGCTTATTTGCACATTCCCATCTTTCCAGTCCACCAAAAATTTCTACGCTTTGCAGTAGAAGGGCGCCATTTTCAGTTCAGAGCCACAGCACCAAGAGTGTTCACAAAAATTCTGGCCCCATTATTGGCCAATCTAAGAACACGAGGTGTAACGATAATGGCATATCTAGACGACTTGTTGCTGATAGACCACTCAGTGGAAAAACTAGAAGTGGTTGTTCACGAGACAATCAAGTATCTGGAATATCACGGTTGGATTATCAACCGAGACAAGTCAGCCCTAAAACCAGTCAAAAGTCTGGAATACTTGGGGCTAAGGCTGGATTCAGACCAGAGAAAAATTTTCTTGTCTCGAGAAAAGGGGTCGTCTTTGAGAGATTTGATCCACTTAGTGGGTTCAAAAAGACAGCCATCCATACGCCTGTGCATGAGGCTGCTGGGAAAAATGGTGGCATCATTCGAAGCAGTACCCTACGGTCAATTCCATTCAAGGAAGTTGCAAAGGGCCATACTGTCAGCCTGGAACAAAAAAGTTCAGGCTCTGGACGTACCAATGTCCTTGTCCCCTTCCGTTCGCAGAAGCCTTCGTTGGTGGTTGGTTCCCCGGAATCTGGAAAGAGGGAAATCCTTCAGTCCGATTTCTTGGAAGGTGGTCACTACAGATGCCAGCCTTTTAGGCTGGGGAGCAGTACTGGAGCAATGGTCTCTCCAGGGCAGATAGTCGGATGCGGAAAAGGCCCTGCCCATCAATCTCTTAGAGATACGAGCAGCCCGGTATGCCCTAGTAGCATGGACATCCAAACTCCAAGGGTCCCCTGTCAGAGTTCAGTCAGACAATGCCACAGCAGTGGCATATATCAATCGTCAGGGGGGCACCAGGAGTCGTGCAGCCCAAAGGGAAGTAAATTACATCCTGAGATGGGCAGAAAGATATGTCCCAGCCATATCTGCGGTATTCATTCCAGGGGTGGAGAATTGGAAGGCGGACTTTCTAAGTCGCCAACAATTATGCCCAGGGGAATGGTCCCTTCATCCCGAGGTTTTCCGGACAATATGTCAGCGGTGGGGAACACCGGATGTAGATCTGCTAGCATCCAGGTTCAACACGAAAGTGGACAGGTTTGTCTCTTGGACAAGGGATCCCCTAGCGTGCGGCTCGGATGCCCTAGTGTTCCCTTGGGATCAGTTCAAGCTGATATATGCATTCCCACCGCCACAATTGTTACCTCGATTACTCCGCAGAATCAGGGTAGAAAAGAAACCAGTGATTCTGGTGGCTCCAGCGTGGCCCCGAAGAGCATGGTACGCGGAGATTGTAAAAATGTCTGTGGGGAGTCCTTGGACCCTCCCACATCGTCCGGACCTGCTTTCGCAGGGACCGATATACCACCCTTCCTTACCAGCCCTAGGTTTGACGGCCTGGCTATTGAAGCCCACATTCTAAAAAAGAGAGGGCTCTCTAATGCTGTGGTATCTACCATGATCAATGCCAGGAAGCCGGTATCCAGGCAGATCTACTATAGAATCTGGAAGGCGTACATCGCGTGGTGTGAGGCCAAGAAATGGCATCCACATAAGTACGTAATAGGTAGGATTCTGGACTTCCTACAATGGGCTGTAGATAGGAAGCTTGCCTTGAGTACTATCAAGGGTCAGATTTCGGCCTTGTCAATATTTTTTCAAAGGCCCTTGGCTTCGCATTCACTAGTCAAAGCCTTTATACAAGGAGTGATGCGTATTAGTCCTCCGGTTAATATTCCCATATGTCCATGGGATCTAAACTTGGTTCTGTCGGTTCTACAGAAACAACCATTTGAACCATTACAGCATATTTCCTTAGTGCTTCTCACCAGGAAATTGATTTTTCTAGTAGCCATTTGTTCGGCTAAAAGAGTATCGGAATTAGCAGCTATGTCCTGTAAGGAGCCATATCTGGTTATCCATAAGGACAGAGTAGTGTTATGTCCTCATCCAGCCTTTCTTCCTAAGGTGGTATCGAGTTTTCATTCGAACCAAGATGTGGTTCTTCCTTCTTTTTTCCCCAAGCCTACTTCGGTAGAGGAAAAGTTATTGCATTCTTTGGATGTAGTAAGAGCAGTTAAAGCTTATCTAAAAGCCACTGCTCAGATTCGCAGAACAGATATTTTGTTTATTCTGCCGGAAGGCCCCAGAAAGGGTCAGGCAGCGTCAAAATCTACTTTAGCCAAGTGGATTCGACAGGTCATAATACAAGCCTATAGCTTGAGAAGTAGACCGCCTCCGTTCAAAGTTAGGGCGCACTCCACGAGAGCAGTTGGAACTTCATGGGCAGTGCATCACCAGGCCTCCCTGGCTCAAGTCTGTAAGGCCGCAACATGGTCTTCAGTACACACGTTTACTAGGTTCTACCAGGTGGACGTTAGAAGTCAGGAGGATGTCGCCTTTGGGCGCAGTGTGTTGCAGGCCGCAAAAGATCCTCATGTCTGATAGCGCTCAGCTTATATATGGTGTATCCCCCCCCCTCATTTGGCATTGCTTTAGGACATCCCATTAGTAATGACTATGTCGCTCTGTGTCCCGTGATGTACGAGAAAGAAAATAGGATTTTTATAACAGCTTACCTGTAAAATCCTTTTCTTGGAGTACATCACGGGACACAGAGCTCCCGCCCCTCTTTGGGGACACTTATTGCTTTGCTACAAAACTGAGGTGCTCCCGGATGGGAGGGGCTTATATAGGGGAGGGTACTTCCGGTTTTGGAAGTTGCCAGTGCCAGCACCTGACGGTAACTATATAACCCATTAGTAATGACTATGTCGCTCTGTGTCCCGTGATGTACTCCAAGAAAAGGATTTTACAGGTAAGCTGTTATAAAAATCCTATTATTTGTAAAGAAATATAAACAGTAAGACTGGGTTCACACTGGCGAACACAGCGGCTCACAGCAGGAGTCCAGTGTGTCTCCATTCATCATTTCAGGTCCGATTTCAGCCCAAATTTTGCGCTGAATTCTGACCTAAAACGGACCGAAAGACGCACAAGACTCCTGTGCAATTTGCACTGGAGCCACTGCAGAGATGTGTGAACCAACTCCATAGAGAGTCGGTCACAATCTCCTGCTATGCGAATTGGATGTGGAGAAACCTGCATCCAATTCGCAATAGTGTGAACCCAGCCTGAAACGAAGATTTAAAACATTGGTTTGGAAGCATACAAACCTAAAAGAAAGTTCATATTAAAATAAGCAAAGCCACTTAAAAGAAATGTACTATATTTTCTCACTGTATATAATATAAAAATGTTCTATTTCCCAAGGCAGCCATCTGTCTAAGTAGGTCAATGCTAAAACATCTCCATAGAAACCTAACAAAAGGGATTCATAATGAAACCCCAAAATATGTATTTATCCTGCCCCAGTTTTGCAGCTGATAGTTGAAAGGTTCAGTATAACAGCTGTATGACACAGGTTTGAAGGGAGTCTGTCAAGGTATAAATGTGTTAGAAAAAAAGAAAGGCACTCTGCAAAGCCCCAAAGTATTTTTTGCTAATCATGTCTACATACCAAGGACCCCTTAAATCCTTGGCACATTCTACAAAAAGAGTTGACATTGGGTCTGATTTCACTCCCTTCTGAAACCAAGGGCCGCCATACATAGATTGAAATTTGGCTGGTTCAGCAGGGACTGATCGAACTTCAATCCATGTATTGGCAGGCTGGTTGTACACAATTGATAGCCTGTTAGATTTTACCCCAATGACCAGTGCCCCCGGCTATAACAGGCAGCACTGAAAATTGTGTTCTGACAGCGGGACGTCTCCCCACTGTCAGAACACAATAGCTCAGTGGGAGTAATTCCCCCATCTATTGAGTATGTTTATCCTGCTGGTTGAACAAAAAAAATATTACTATATGGTCAGCCTAAGCCGTGACAATGGCATTCAGCTGTCCACGGGCCAGGTTTTAGCCACGAGATGAAGAAAAAGTCAAAGCACATCTATATTGTGTGTATATATTTTAAGGGTCCCCTATGCATATAGAAAACAATTAGAAGTAACAAATGTACTTGAAGGCACCACATGGTGCCTGCACTTTGAAAACATTCCTAGTCTGTATACTTATGTAAAAGATATAGGAACCAAAGTCACAATTTATTATATTAAAAGAGCTGATTTTATGCCTGGTATCCTTATCCATAGTACTTACATTTCCTAAAGTCCCTGTTTTCCTGGATGCACAGGATGTAAAGTGCAGGAGGAGAAACTGTGGACACGCACAGGAAATTAATGCACACATAGGATGTTAAAGGAGAAGTACAGTCAAAAGACGTTTAAAGTCGAGATCTGCCCACAAGCCTGGACCGACACCCATCTCAGTCTCTCAGTGAGCCGCTGAGAGCCTAAGCAGGCCGATCCCACCCCCTCCCCAGCCCAGTGCTCCAGTGAGCAAGGAGGGGCCAGAGGAGAGAGCTGCTGACTGGCAGTCACCAGCTCTGCTCAGGGAGCTGTGAGAACCGAGCAATCGGCAGTGTTAGATCGCTCGTTTCTTAGTGTTAGAGACGGCGGTGGACAGATGCAGCATCGAACTGATGCAGCACCCACCTAGGTAATTATGATTCTGGAAAAAAATGAACCCCATGCTTCTCTTTTAAGGCACTGATTGACTGCAAACACAGGACTGACAGCTGCAAAAAGCATGCTAGATATGCCAATAAGCACACAGCCGAGCTCACTCTCCAGTATCCATCTGACCTGGAGATCTGCACTCCAGCACGCACCGGTCACTCACCAGTATGCTTGCTGCCAGTGAGATCTGCCAAAGTAAAGAAGCTAATCTTATCCTTCTCACTCAACATAAACCAGTTCTATCCTAAATTATAAGGAGGAAGTGAAGAACTTTAAGAAAGTGTGAAGTTGTGTCACTTCCTGTCCACAGAAGAATGGCATGCTTACAACAACTCCTACAGTTTCAATTTTCTTCTCTATCTACACTAATGTGTTATGGGTAGTGAATGGCCAAGCAGCACAAATATGTAATTTTCTGGCTTTGCTTCCCTCCCCCTTTTCGCTGTCACTCCATCTGTATAATACATCTGTATCATATGTAATGTTTCATACATCTGTATTAGATGCAGCAACATGTTACATGCAGTGTCCCATAGCTGCTATATACACATCATACACAGTCGGTGCCTCATAGCTTTGTTTTCCATGTTTCTAATCCCTCTTAATTGCAATTTTGCAAACAGTGTTTCACACCCATTTTTAACCCATTTGTCTTATAGCCCTTTTTAAATTGCAGTACATCATACTTCCTTCTTACACACAGAAGCTCATACATTGTATGAAATGCCTCTCACTTCCCTAAGCAGACTGACTGCTTACACATAGTACTTAATTCCTCTTCATTGCATTTCTCTCTATTAGACAGAATGCATTACATGGGGTTAATTTCACAGCTTTTTTTATGCATGCAGTGCATGTCCCATCCCATTCTGTTACATGCATGCCTTAAGCCTCTCTCTTGCACACAATGCCTCAGGCCTCGTACACACGACCGATTTTCTCGGCAAGAACCAGCAAGAAACTTGCTGGCAGAGAGGTCTTGCCGAGTAAATCGGTCGTGTGTATGCTGCTAGCGTGTTTCTCGTCGAGAAAACCGACAAGAAACCTCGACGAGAAAATAGAGAACCTGCTCTCTATTTTCTCGTCGAGATTCTCCTCGGCGTGTTTCTCGACGAGAAAAGTGAGTGTGTGTACACTTACCTGTCCGCCCGGAAGCCCGCGCATGTTCGAAATGAATTTGACGCATGCGCGGTAGCTTCCTAGGCATACGTAGGGTATACCAAGATGGCGGCGACGGCATCGAATGTGACGAGCGCATGCTCGACGTAGTCGATGACGTCACCGCGTACACTCCTTTCAAAGAACCGCGGGTTCTTTGAAACGAGCGTGTGTACACTCGGCCGGGACAAGTTTCTTGTCCAAGAATCTCGTCGAAAAAAACGACATGTTTTTCTCAACGAGAATCTCGGCCGTGTGTACGAGGCCTGATACTTCTCTGTTTCACATACATCCTTATAACACAAATTTATTTCAATCTATTGAGAGTTAAGGTAGAACTGAAGGCAACATTATTTTTTTTATATTTTGGATAGAGTAAGGAAGGTTATGGCACCTGCCGGGCTTTTTCCCATTACTTCCTGTTACATAACCACAACAAGAAGTGAGAAGAAATCTCTCCAAAGTGAGGGAATCTGTGGTAGTCACTAGAATTTGTGTCCCCGTGGGAAAATTCCCCATCTATTCCTGTTTGGTGACCACTCAAAATGTGTGATTCACTTTCAGTAATATAGGGTCAAAAGGATACATAGAGAGGTTGAATCTCCTTAATGGGAAACAGTCAGCAAAAAACAAACAAACTCACTTTCTATCTAAAACTAAAAAACTGAAATAAAAAAAATTATTAAGTTTTGCCTTCAGTTATAAAGATTATTATTTGCCATAGTAACCTTTATTTTCAGCAAGGACAGCCAAGTGGAGCTCTAAATCACAATGATACAACTGAAAATTTCAATTGCTATGGTAATGAATGCATAATGGTTTTATCAGTAATGTCTTTACTTCATGCGGTGCCCCATGCTTGGTATATGGTTATCTACAAATTCAAATAAATTTTATGATACAAATCTAATTTCCTGTTCAAGAATCAGAAACATATTTTCTATACAAACATGCATGCAAGCAAACAGACTCAAATTTGAAATGAAAACAAGTGTAGCGCTACCCCCAGTTAAGAGAGCCGCTGGTTTGTTTTCGGGCCCTGTGTGCAGTACCGCCAACCCCCGGCAATCTTACTCGACCCATGCTGGCACAGTTAGTCTAGGGTTATACTTATACCACATGCAATTGTATTGCATGAAGTAATCTCTAAACAGTAAGACAACACACTAAGGCGAGAGATTGATTATAACGGTTTTACTCTTATAGTAGATAGCATAGGTATAACATCACACATGCAACTGGCTTGCAGAGCCCTGCAGCAATCAATTCAGCACACTATAATGGTGCTGCGCTGTACTCCACCACGCGTAGCTATTATGGTATGCGTGCCCTATGGCGCACTAAACAATATACTATCTCCCCACCCGAGTCAGGCCTGACATGGAGTAAATCTCAGTCACTTCCTATAAGGATTTCTTCGCATGCCAGCTTTCGGTGGTGCACTTGATGAAATTCTAGTTTGTAATCCACAACAGGCAGTAACTTGGAACAACTATACTGGGAGGGGGGGAACACTTCAACTCTGTCCTGCTACCGGTCCCCCCGTAGAACAGCAGATAAATGAACCGTGGGCCTATGCAGTTCTATAGGCCTGAACACGACACAGTGTGTTGGTCTGGGCAGGTGCCCGCTCACCACTCCGGACGTGATCCCAGTCCGGGACTTCCACCTGCTGTGTATCTGCACACAGCGTCTGCAACGATCGGGTCCCCGATCCAACTGATGTCCTCACTCGACAAATCAGGATCCACCCAGGCTCCGCAGTGGGGTGGAAGGCTCTTCGGAAGTCACGCAAGGCCCCAGGCTTCGGGCCTTGCACTGCAGCAGATCCGCACAGGAAGACTGGTTGCTTGCAGCGCGGTGTCCAAAGAGGCCGAGCTCCGCCTCCCCTCTTCCTTAAATAGCCTCTCCCATGAGTCTCTGTGGTGGAAACTTTCCCCTGAGGCTGGATGGGGTTCTGGGTAACGTAGTCCCGGGGTCTTAAAGGAGACCCCGCTACACACTCCCCCCACTTAAACTCTTTGGTCCCCAAAGATAACATAACCTTAAATTACAGAACGTACAACATCAATCAAAGTTTCATATGATGTCGGCAGAGGAAATTCCCACCAAAACCGAGGTAGGGAACTCCCCTGCCCACAGGACACACTATCATCAGTATCCTGTCTAACTGTGCCAGAGAGTGAGTTGGGGTTGCCTCCCACCAAATGAAAAGTGGGAGGGTCAGGGTCTTCCATACTCCTTCTGGCAGTGACCACAGTGTCTTCAGCACTCCTCCCCATTTGTGGGTAGGTTAATCTCCTGGGAGGTTTTATGGTTCTTCGCTTCCTCTGTCCTCTTGGACTTTCTGTTGAAACAGGTTCTTCTTCTGTAACTGACTTAGGAATTTCCTCTGGTTCGGGAGCCTCGAACTCCCGAGCAGGGAGGTACATGGCTTCCCTTGGATCTTCCTCTGGGAGTAATTCACAGGCACTCTCCCAAGCATCTGACCAAGGACTGGACGGGATGAACTCAGTAGCTTCTGCATTCAGTGTTTGATCTTCGGTATCTTCGTCAGGTGGAAGATCAATAGCTGAAGTTGCCTGGGCCTGGGAAGGCCAAAGCCAACCAAGTTCTTCTCCCTCATCCTCACTTATCTCCGAGTCTTCTGTACCCTCAGTCCGAGGGGTCTGAGACCGAGTGTTGGGCCTGGGAGTGTCCATAATGGACGTTGGTTCAGGGGAATCCATCCTAGGGGGTATCCGAACTGCCTCAGCTAGTGGAAGTAGGTGGTTCCGATGCCAGGTCTTCAAAGGCCCCAACTTCCCTTCTGGTTTAAGTCTGTAAACGGGTAGGCCCGGTAGTCTTTTGCAAACAACATAAGGTTCAGGTCTCCATCTGTCTGCAAGCTTGTGTTTTCCCGGGATTCCCAAGTTCCGCAGCAACACTCTGTCTCCTGGTTGTAGATCTTGGATCCTAACCTTTAGATCAAAATTTCTCTTGTTGCGGGCCCCCCTTTGCTCCGAGGCCTGCTCATAGGCTACTTTCAAATTACGTCTGAGTCTATCGACATATCCCTTGTGGGAAGCAGCAGAACAATGGTCTATGGAGGTACCAAAGGCCAGATCCACTGGCAGTCTTGCTTCTCTCCCGAACATGAGTCTATAGGGTGAGTATTCTGTAGCGTCGCTGATAGTGCTATTGTATGCATGCACAAGGGCCGCTATGTGGTTACTCCAATGTTTCTTCTTTTCACCGCTTAAAGTTCCCAGCATGTTGAGCAGGGTTCGGTTGAACCTCTCCGGCTGAGCATCACCTTGTGGATGATAGGGGGTAGTCCTTGTCTTCTTAATCCCCAAGGTATCCAGGAGCTTTCGTATCAGTCGACTTTCAAAATCCCTTCCTTGGTCTGAATGGAGCCGTTGTGGTAGCCCGTAGTGTATGAAGTATTTCTCCATAAGTACCTTGGCCACAGTGGAGGCCTTCTGGTCTTTGGTTGGGAAGGCCTGGGCATACCGGGTGAAATGGTCGGTTACTACCAGAACATTTCCTAGTCCACTCAGGTCGGGTTCGAGGAGGCAGAGAAAATCAATGCATACCAGATCAAGTGGGCTTTGACTTTGTAGATGGCCCATTGGGGCAGCTTGATGGGGCAAAGTCTTTTTCTGGATGCATCGTGCACATGAATGGCAGTATGCCTCAACTTCAGCCCTCATGCAGGGCCAATAGAAACGGTCCCTAACGAGTTGGAAAGTCCTTTCCGCCCCTAGGTGGCCATGGTTGTCATGCAGAGCAATCATGACAGTCTCTCTGTGTTTCTCGGGCAGGAACAACTGTCATTTGTCTTCCAGGTCATCAGAGGGGCCCCTTCGGTAGACCACTCCTTGACGCACCTGCAACCTGTCCCACTCCTTCTTCAACAGGCGAGCTTCCTTTGAGGGGTGACGTAGGAGTCTGTTCGGATCCTGGTTCTCCAGTGCCTCTAGGACCAATCTCCCCATAGGGTCTTCCAATTGGTCGGATCTCAACTCCTTTTTGGACAGTTTTGGTAAGTTACCTTCTCCCAGTTGGGTTACCCCACAGTATTGCTTGGGAACTCCTACTATGGTAACCCCTATCTCTTCTGCTCTTGAGCCTCCCCGGGCTTGGAGTTCAGCCCCTTGACAGAGGGCCCGCACTCCGTCGGGTGCCACTTGGGTCCAGTCTTCTATACTGCAGGTGGGGACGTGAGATCTTCGGGACAAAGCGTCCGCATCTCGATTTCCCACCCCAGGTCTGTATTTCAGGCTGAAATTGAAGGCAGACAATGCCGCCAGCCATCTATGTCCTGTGGCGTCCAGCTTTGCTGTGGTAAAAAGGTAGGTAAGGAGATTGGTGTCCGTTTTTACAGTGAAGTCTGCCCCATACAGATAATCTCAGAGTTTGTCAACTACAGCCCACTTGAGGGCCAGGAACTCCAATTTATGAGTAGGATAGTTCTTTTCGGAGGGGGTCAGGCTTCTGCTCACATACGCAACAGGTCTCAGTTGCCCCTCATGCTCCTGGTAGAGCACTCCTCCAAAACCATCATGGCTGGCATCTTCGTGGAGCTCATAGGGCTTCTTTGGGTCTGCGTAGGCCAGAGCAGGGGCAGTGGTTAAGTTCTTTTTCAGCATCTGGAAGGCGTCTTCACACTTCTTATTCCACTGGTCCTTGACCGACTCCCCCGGCTTTCTGGGGCCCGAGTCATCCTCTTCCCCCTCCGTCTTCAGCAGCTCATTCAAGGGCCTGGCTATCCGAGCAAACCCCTCCACGAACCTCCTGTAATAGGAACAGAATTCCAGGAAGGACCTGAGTTCTGTTACGGTGCTGGTCCTTGGCCAGGAGGTGACTGCCTCCAATTTTCCAGGGTCTGTGGCCACCCCATCTTCAGACACTATGTGTCCCAGATAGTTGACTGAAGACTGATAAAATTGGCATTTTTCAGGTGAGAGCTTGAGTCCTTCCTCACTCAGTCTCTTCAAAACCTTCTCCAGCCTTTCTTCATGTTCCTCCAAAGTTCTTCCGAAGACAATGATGTCATCCAAGTATACGAGGACTTCGATGAGGTTCATGTCTCCCACAGTCTTCTCCATGAGTCTTTGGAAGGTGGCTGGAGCTCCAGACAGGCCTTGAGGCATCTGGTTGAATTCGAAGAACCCTACCGGGGTTATGAAAGCCGTCTTTTCTTTGTCTTCTGGATGCATCGGGATCTGATAGTACCCGCTCTTGAGGTCCATAACACTGAACCACTTGGCTCCAGACAAGCTCTGCAGGGCATCCTCTATCCTCGGGGTGGTATACTGATCCAGTGTGGTTCTCCGGTTGAGGGTCCTATAGTCTATGCACAGCCTCAATGACCCGTTCTTCTTCCGGACCACCACTATGGGGGAGGCATAGGGACTTCTAGATTCTCGAATCACCCCTGTTCGCTTGAGCTCGGCGAGCTGTTCCCTCAAATCTTTGAGGTCTGCCAACGGAACCCGCCTAACCCTCTCCCTGAAGGGCTTGTCTTCCTGGAGGCGGATTCGATGGGTGGCACTCCTAGCACACCCCACATCAAATTCATCATGGGAAAAGATCCTTTCCCACCTGGTCAACTGTGCCTTGGCTCTCTCTTTCCAAGCCCTTGGCAGGTTTGGGTTCTCCATGGAAAGTTTCTCCCACACAGTACTTTCTCCATCTCTCTTCTCCACATCTGATGAAGCAACTGGTGTAGCTGGGCTCACCCGGCCCAGCAACAACCTGGCTGGGATCTCCATGGGACCATCCGTGGTGTTTCTGACACTCACAGGCACTTTACAGTGGGCCTTCTTCAGGGCCCTCACCGGAACCACTTCTGGGACTACTTCTAAGCCCAAAGGTTCTTCCGTTGGATCGGGTTCCAACATGACAAAAGGGCCAGGCTGCTCCCAATTGAGTTTCACTGTGGCTTTCAGGCAGGTTACTTCACAAGGCTGCAGCACTATCCCCCTTCTTCCCAGTCTCCAGACCTTCCCTACCCCCTCTTCCGGGGCCTTCTGTTCCAAGATCAGCCGTTGGTAGGCGGTCTTCAACATTGGGTGGATCTCAGTGACTGTGGGGTTCTTCCTTCTTGTCAATGGGGCCAGAAGTCTTCGGACAAGATCCGTGTTGGTCCCTATTATTAAGGAACTCTTGTTAGCTCCAGGCGGTCGGGGGCACACCACAGCTAAGGTGTCGAACACTTCAGCCTTTCTGGCTATGGACGGGTCAAAAGTCAGTTTTATGGGCAAATAGCCATCATAAGGTAAGCTCTCTGTCCCAATTCCCCATATCTCCAACTCTTCAATCTTCTGGATGGGTAGGTGACTCAGAGGCCTGTCATAAAAGTCCTGATACAGCAGGGTCACCTGCGCCCCAGTATTCAATATGGCTCTTGTGTAAACTCCCTCCACTTGAATAGATACTATTGGGGAGGGGCCCACCAGCTTCTCTGGATACCGCTTCAAAGGGGTTTCTTTCCTTTGATCTTTGCATTTCCCTTTTTGACTTTCTTTCTTCCATTTGTCTCTGGACTTAAGTCTCTCTTGGGCCTGGTGTGCATTGATCTCCCCCTTTTGTGGGGTGTAGCTACCCGCTGAGGGACATTACTGTCTTTCTTTGGAGTGCGTTCCCTCTGAGGAACCTTATGTTTCTTCTGAGGGGTCTTGTCCACTCCTCTCACGTGCTTCTTATTCAGTTTGGAGCTCACTGAAGGTGATGGGCACCCGGCTGACTCCTTCACCGGGGCCCGCTGAAGTTTTCCGGTGGCTTGCGGTTATTCAGTCTCTTCTTCTTGGGACTGGAACACACTCTGGCAGCGTGGCCAACCCCTCCGCAGTTGAAACAAGTCATATCCCCCCTATCTTCCAGGGATGCGGGCGCTGAGGTATTTGGAAACAGCTCCTTCCTTGGGCTTTCCCTCTCTGGTACCCTTGACTCCTTTTCCATCAGGGAGGTCAGCATCCCCAACACTTGGGACATCTGCGACTTCAAGGTATCCACCTCTGTGTTTCTTTCCAGGGTCATGGCCGTCCTGACCATCACGGAAAGAGGATTCACCGTCTCTACTGGTTGGCTCCTCTTCTTCTCCTCCAGCATAGCTTCTTCTTCTCTGACTACTCGAATCAAGTCAGGGTACTCCAGGCTCTTCCCGTCCTGTCTTGTACGTAGCGCCAGTGCGATGGGGTCCAGGGGCTGAGATCCTCTCATCACCTGCTGAACACGGGCCTCATCCACCTTCCGCGGATCAATCCCTTTCTTAAGGATCATCTTGTGCAGTATTTTATCCAGGCGCTTTATGAAATCTGACAGTTTTTCTCCTGCCTTTTGGTAGCAGTGCTCCAGCTGGTAAGTGAGCTCAGTGATTTTTTCTGTTCCACCGAACACATTCTGCAGAATGTCCAGATAGTCCTGTGCATCACAGTCTGTCTTGCTCATCTTAAGGTTGCGTACGGCCTCTAGAGCAGGTCCCTTCAAGCTCTCAGCAATTCTCTGCTTCTTTCTGTGGTCTGGGACTTCCCATTCTTCTAAGGCCTGAGTGGCACCGTCTAACCACTCCTCAAACCCCTCTTCACCCGAAGGTACAGGTTTCCTCCCTGAAAACATCCTGAGTTTTCGGTATCCTGACATTTGGTAATCTGGAGGGTCTTTCTTACACTGGGCTATAATTTCCTCTAGGACCGCGCATAGTTCGGTGCTGAGGGTGCCCTGCGGCGACCTGGGACTCTCTTTCTTCTCCCTTTTTACTGTTTTTGGGGTGGGTGGCAGTGCGTGTATTAGGCTATAGGTTTGATCATCTGTCGCTTTTATACTTGGATTCTTGAAGTCCTCCGGGACTCCATCCTTCCACTCTATCAGTGCGTGCGTCAGCGAAGAATTTGACCTGACATCCACTATCCATGCCTTCTGGTGTGGGGACAGCGACGTCACTAGCTGCTTCACCGCTTCTTCTTGCCAGATCCCTGGGAGTTCTATAACTACTACCCCTCCTGGATCTGTGTAGACCACCTTGCACCACTTGAATACTTCCGATGGGTCCATGCTGGGACTTTTTGGCGCGTTACTTGCTGCACCAGGATCCCGGACTCGAGAGCCCCCACGTGTAGCGCTACCCCCAGTTAAGACAGCCGCTAGTTTGTTTTCGGGCCCTGTGTGCAATACCGCCAACCCCCAGCAATCTTACTCGACCCACGCTGGCACAGTTAGACTAGGGTTATACTTATACCACATTCAATTGTATTGCATGAATTAATCTCTCAACAGTAAGACAACACACTAAGGCGAGAGATTGATTATAACGGTTTTACTCTTATAGTAGATAGCATAGGTATAACATCACACATGCAACTGGCTTGCAGAGCCCTGCAGCAATCAATTCAGCACACTATAATGGCGTTGCGCGGTACTCCACCACGCGTAGCTATTATGGTATGCGCGCCCTATGGCGCACTAAACAATATACTATCTCCCCACCCGAGTCAGGCCTGACATGGAGTAAATCTCAGTCACTTCCTATAAGGATTTCTTCGCATGCCAGCTTTCGGTGGTGCACTTGATGAAATTCTAGTTTGTAATCCACAACAGGCAGTAACTTGGAACAACTATACTGGGAGGGGGGGAACACTTCAACACTGTCCTGCTACCGGTCCCCCCGTGGAACAGCAGATAAACGAACTGTGGGCCTATGCAGTTCTATAGGCCTGAACACGACACAGTCTATTGGTCTGGGCAGGTGCCCGCTCACCACTCCGGACGCGATCCCAGTCCGGGACTTCCACCTGCTGTGTATCCGCACACAGCGTCTGCAACGATCGGGTCCCCGATCCAACTGATGTCCTCACTCGACAAATCAGGATCCCCCCAGGCTCCGCAGTGGGGTGGAAGGCTCTTCGGAAGTCACGCAAGGCCCCAGGCTTCGGGCCTTGCACCGCAGCAGATCCGCACAGGAAGACTGGTTGCTTGCAGCGCGGTGTCCAAAGAGGCCGAGCTCCGCCTCCCCTCTTCCTTAAATAGCCTCTCCCATGAGT
Organism: Rana muscosa; assembly: GCA_029206835.1. NCBI lineage: Eukaryota > Metazoa > Chordata > Amphibia > Anura > Ranidae > Rana > Rana muscosa. The sequence continues at coordinate 848,053,880 of CM055121.1, forward strand.
CTCTGCGGTGGGGTTCTGGGTAACGTAGTCCCGGGGCCTTAAAGGAGACCCCGCTACACAAGTTTTTCCTTTTGAATTTTTGTAGGCTCAAGGGGTTGTAAAGGTTCGTTTTTTAGTCAGCGTGCTCGCTCCCTCCAATGGGACTACATCCCTGCGTCTCCCCGCAGGGATGTAGTCCCAAGGGAGGGGGCGAGCACGCTGACTAACCCCCAGCCAGAATGGCTCGGATGATGGGGGCAAGCTTACTACGTCTCCCCGCAGGGATGTAGTCCCAAGGGAGGGGGCGAGTACGCTGACTAACCCCCAGCCAGAACGGCTCAGATGATGGGGGCAAGCTTACTGAGCAGGAACAGGAAGTGAGAAATTCAGACAAAGAAAAAAAACATTTAGAAGGGAAATCGAAGGAAAAGGTAAGTGAACCAACAATGCACTAGCTTAAAGGAACCTATTTAGAAAATAAAAAACAAACCTTTACAACCCCTTTAAGGCACAGAAATGCCGGTGCCGTTTCCAAAATTGGCCACTTGGAGCCGCCATAGTTAAGGTCAGGAATTCTGTAGTGAGAGAAGGCAGTGTAGTTCCCTCGGTAGCCACTAGTTAAAGGGGTGTACCATAAATAGTGAAGTAGTACCATCCCTGCCCCCGCCAGTGTGGGGCATCTTGGGAAAGAGGGTTCTTTATATATAGTCTGGCGGGAGTCAGCCTGGGTAGTTGGTTATGAGAAGCAGAGCAAGGACCAAAGCATGGCAAACATGTAATCTTTTAGGCTCTAGCTTCTGGAAGCTCCCCTTAAGTGGGAAGCAAGGAAAGATAGGTGTCGGACTTGTAGGACTACTTGAATCCCCATTCAGTGGGATGCAGGACTCTGGCAAAACCCTCTAAGAAGGTAAGGGCTCATGGAATCTGCTCTCTGCTTGCTATTGCCTCATTTATCTTTTGCAACTCAAGGAATGTGCTGTCAGCACTAGGGTGACTGAAGGATGTAAAAATGTAAATCAATTATGGTAGTCTACTAAACAGTTAAAAGGCTTTTTGTTAATTGGACTCTTCCGTCTTCTAATCTCTAGATGGTAACATCAATGGGAACTGACCAGGTGCTGGGTGAATCTGCTACTGGAGTCCATTGCCATAAGGCCTGAAGAAGGTGGAATGGACTGTTGGTGGTGCTGGTTAGACCAGGTAGGGACCTCCTGGAGATGCTCCTGTATTGATGCCCAACAGAAAAACTTGTGCTTATAGTGCCCAGGTAAAAAATGCACATGTTCAACCTCCACATGGGCGTACATGAGGAGGACATTCAGCACAGCACACAGCTAGGCTTCTATACAACAGTATATACAGCTATACATATGTAGCGATACCTTCAACTAAGAAGGCCGCAAATTTAGTTTGGGCCCTAAAAACAGCTCCGCCAACCCCCAGCAAGGTGCTCGACCCTCTACTGGCACAGTTAGTTAGGGCAGCAATAAACTCTTATACTGTATGAGTAATTAAACATTGACACAATAATAGTATAAAGTAAAGGGTATATGATTTACTTAAGGTTTATATAAGAAAGGGGTTAACATTTATAACAGTTCACAGACAGTATATATATTGTAGAGCCCTGCAGCACTAACACACTATGTATATGGAGTGAACAGCAACAAGTGCGCCACGTGGGCGACCGTTAACTAGGCGCCCTGTGGCGCAGTAACCAAACAAAATAGCAAGCTGACCAGGCCTGGCTCAATATCTACAACTTAGTCTATAGGGGATGATGTTCTTTTCTTCACCGGCAGGTCTTTAACGGTGGTGCACATTAACAGAGTATGATTTGTAATCCAATGGGAAAGGTAAAGATGGGGTAAACACTGTGCTATATAAAGTGTTAGTTCCGCTCCTTTGAGGTCCTCTAATGAGAGTATCAAGAACAACTTGTGGGCCACGGCAGTCTATAGGCCTATTAACAACAACAGTATATGGTTTGGGCATATGCTCTATCACCCGCCCGGACAGGGTCCCAGTCCGGGGAACTTCTACCGACTGTGTCACACACACACACACACACAGTGTCTCCAACGATCGGATCCTCGATCCGGTCCAGGCTGTAGACCAACGAGGTCCGGAGCCACCCAGGCTCGCAGTGGGGTGGAAGGCTCTTTGGTGCTGTGCAAGGTCTCAGGCTTCAGGCCTTGCACTCCGACACATCCGCACAGGAGGATCAGTCTCTGAAGTCTCGTGTCCCAAAGAGGCCGAGCCCAGCCGCGCCTCCTCCTTATATAACCCCTCCCATGAGTCTCTGCGGTGAACACTGCCGAATGGGTTTCTGGGTGATGTAGTCTCCGGGAAGTAAAAGGGAAACACCCCGATACACACTCCCCCCACTTGAACTCTTTGGTCCCCAAAGATAAACCTTAACAAAGACTATGTACAACTTTAGACAATTCTGCGAACGATGTTGGCATAGGGAATTCCCACCAAAACTGAGGGGTAGAATTCCCTTGCCCACAGGTCACATTATCATGGGTGGCCTGCCTAACTGTGCCAGAGAGTGAGCTGGGGTTGCCCTCCACCGAATGGACAGTGGAGGGATCTGGATTCTCAGAATTTCTCCTAACAGTAACTACAGAGTCCTCCGAGCTATTCCCCATTTGTGGGTAGGTCAGCCTCTTAGGAGGCCGGATGATTCTTCGAGCCCTTTGCTCTCTTGGGACTTCTGGCTCTGGCGCCACAGGCTCCTCTTCTTCTGAGTAACTATCACGGGCATCTTCCCAGTGATCTGATGAAGGACTAGATGGGATGAACTCTGTGGCCTCTGGGTTCAGTGTTCCATCTGGAGTGTCTTCAGTAGGTGGAAGATCTATAGTGGAAGGTCCTGGAGTTGGGGAAGGCCACAACCAATCAAGTTCTCTTTCTTCATCTTCACTAAGTTAAGAGGCCTCTCCATCTTCAACTCGGGAGGTCTGCGACCGAGTGTTTGGCCTGGGAGTATCCAGAATAGAGACCGGTTCAGGAGAATCTCTCACGGGAGGTATCCTGACTGTCTCAGCAAGTGGGAGCAGGTGGTTTCGATGCCACGTCTTCAGTGGGCCTACCCTTCCTTCTGGCTTCAACTTGTAGACAGGTAGGCCCGGCAACTTCCTACAGATGACATAGGGTTCAGATCTCCATCTGTCCGCAAGTTTGTGCTTCCCAGGGACCCCCAGATTGCGTAACAGTACTCTATCCCCGGGCTGTAGGTCTTGCATCCGGACCTTCAAATCAAAGTTTCTTTTGTTCCGAGCTCCTCTTTGATCTGAGGCCGCTTGAGCTTGTTCATAGGCCACTTTCAGGCTGTGTCTGAGCCTGTCCACATATCCTTTGTGGGATGTGGCTGAGGAATGGTCCAGAGAGGTGCCAAAGGCCAAGTCCACAGGCAGTCTCGCCTCTCTCCCAAACATGAGTCAATAGGGGGAGTAGCCTGTAGCATCACTAGTGGTGCAGTTGTAAGCATGTACTATTGCTGCTATGTGTTTGCTCCAATGTTGCTTCTTCTCACTTTCCAGAGTCCCCAACATGTTGAGCAAGGTTCGGTTAAACCTCTCCGGCTGAGCATCTCCCTGTGGGTGGTAAGGGGTAGTTTGAGTCTTCTTGATTCCCAACGAATCCAGGAGTTTCCGGATCAGTCGACTCTCAAAGTCCCTTCCTTGATCTGAATGAAGTCATTGGGGCAGCCTATAATGGACAAAATACTTCTCCATGAGTATCTTGGCTACTGTGGAAGCCTTCTGGTCTTTGGTTGGGAAAGCTTGGGCATACCGGGTGAAATGATCGGTTATCACCACAACATTTCCTAGTCCACTCAGATCGGGTTCGAGGCAGAGGAAATCAATGCATACCAGATCCATTGGGCCTTGACTTTGTAGATGGCCCATTGGGGCAGCTTGATGAGGTAAAGTCTTCCTCTGGATGCATCGTGCACATGAGTGGCAGTACTCTTCTACCTCTGCCCTCATGCAGGGCCAATAGAACCGACTTCTAACAAGTTGAAAGGTCCTTTCAGCCCCTAGGTGACCATGATTGTCATGCAGGGCAATCAGAACAGTCTCTCGATGTTTCTCTGGGAGGAACAGTTGCCATTTATCTTCTGAGTCATCAGAGGGGCCCCTTCGGTAGACCACTCCCTGATGTACCTGCAACCTGTCCCACTCTTTCCTCAACAGGCGGGCTTCTCTTGAGGAGTGACTCAGGAGTTTGTTTGGATCCTGATTCTCCAGAGCTTCCAGAACCAATTTCCCCATTGGAACTTCTAACTGGTCACTTCTCAGTTCCTTCTTGGACAACTTTGACAGATAGGCCTCGTACACACGACCGAGTTTCTCGGCAAGAACCAGCAAGAAACTTGCTGGCAGAGATGTCTTGCCGAGAAATTCGTTCGTGTGTATGGTTTCTCGTCAAGAAAACCGACAAGTAATCTCGACGAGAAAATAGAGAACCTGCTCTCTATTTTCTCGTCGAGATTCTCGTCGGCATGTTTCTCGACGAGAAAAGTGAGTGTGTGTACACTTACCTGTCCTCCGGGAAGCCCGCGCATGTTCGAAATGAATTCGACGCATGCGCGGTAGCTTCCTAGGCATACGTAGGGTATACCAAGATGGCGGCGACAGCATCGAATGTGCTCGTCGTAGTCGATGACGTCACCGCGTACGCTCCATTCAAAGAACCACGGGTTCTTTGAATCGAGCGTCTGTACACTCGGCCGGGACAAGTTTCTTGTCCAAGAATCTCGTCGAAAAAAACGACATGTTTTTTTCGACGAGAATCTCGGCCGTGTGTACGAGGCTATAGTCTTCTCCCAGCTGAGTTACTCCACAGTATTGTTTGGGGACTCCTACCATGGTAACTCCTATCTCTTCCGCCCTTGAGCCCCCTCTGGCTTGCAATTCAGCCCCTTGACAAAGGGGCCGCACCCCATCAGGTGCTACTTGAGTCCAGTCTTCCATGTCACAGTTGGGACCATGGGATCTCCTGGACAGAGCGTCTGCATCTCGATTCCCAATCCCTGGCCTGTACTTTAGGCTGAAATTGAATCCAGACAATGCGGCCAGCCACCTGTGTCCAGTGGCGTCCAGTTTTGCTGTAGTGAATAAGTAGGTCAGGGGGTTGTTGTTGGTCTTCACAATGAACTCCGCCCCATACAGGTAGTCTTTGAGCTTGTCTACTACCGCCCACTTAAGGGCCAAGAACTCCAGTTTATGAGTAGGGTAGTTTTTCTCAGAGGGGGTCAGGCTCCTGCTCACGTAGGCAACGGGCCGCAGTTGCCCTTCGTGTTCTTGATAAAGCACTCCCCCCCAGACCGTCATGACTAGCATCTACGTGTAGTTCATAGGGTTTGGTTGGGTCTGCATAGGCCAATACTGGAGCAGTGGTTAGGCTCTTCTTCAATGCCTGGAAGGCCTCTTCACATTTCTGGTTCCACTGATCTTGGACTGACTCTCCTGGCTTCCGGGGTCCTGAGTCGTCCTCTTCTCCCTCAGTCTTGAGCAGTTCATTCAATGGTCTAGCAATTCGGGCAAATCCTTCCACAAACCTCCTGTAATAGGAGCAGAACCCCAAGAAGGACCGGAGTTCTGTTACTGTGGTGGGTCGCGGCCAGGAGGTAACTGCCTCCAGTTTCTCATGGTCTGTGGCCACCCCTTCTTCAGACACTATGTGTCCCAGATAATTCACAGAAGATTGGTAGAACCGACACTTCTCAGGCGAAAGCTTGAGTCCCTCCTCACTGAGTCTCCTCAAGACTTTTTCCAGCCTCTCCTCGTGTTCCTCCAGGGTTCTTCCAAAGACAATGACATCGTCCAGGTATACAAGGACTTCAATAAGGTTCATGTCCCCTACAGTCTTTTCCATGAGACGTTGGAAAGTAGCTGGGGCTCCAGACAGACCTTGGGGCATCCGGTTGAATTCAAAGAATCCCACTGGGGTTATGAATGCTGTCTTCTCCTTGTCTTCTGGGTGCATAGGGATCTGATAGTATCCACTCTTGAGATCCATAACGCTGAACCACTTGGCTCCAGATAAGCTCTGCAAGGCATCCTCTATCCTCGGAGTGGTGTACTGGTCGGGTATGGTTCTCCTGTTAAGGGTCCTGTAATCGATACAGAGCCTCAACGATCCATTCTTCTTCCTGACCACCACTATCGGTGAGGCATAAGGGCTTCTGGACTCCCGTATCACACCGGTCCTTTTCAATTCTGCAAGTTGTTCCCTTAGATCCTCCAGATCTGCTAGTGGGACCCGCCTGACCCTCTCCCTGAAGGGCTTATCTTCATGGAGGCGGATCCGATGGGTGGCACTCCTTGCACACCCCACATCGAATTCATCCCTGGAGAAGATCTTCTCCCATCTGGTCAACTGGGCCTTGGCTCTCTCCTTCCAAGCCCTGGGCAGGCTCGGGTTTTCCATGGATAGCTTCTCCCAAGCATCTCCTCCTTTGCCCGCCCCCTTTACTTCCGACAAGTTGACCGGGGCAGCAGGGCTCACCTGGCCCAGCAGTATTCTGGCTGGGATTTCCATGGGTCCATCTGTATTGTTCCTAACACTCACTGGAACTCTACAATGGGTCTTCTTCAGAGCCTTCAGCGGAATCACTTCTGGTATCACTTCCAGGCCGGGGAACTCTTCCTTGGGTCAGACTCCAACATGACAAAGGGTCCAGGTTGCTCCCAAGTAAGCTTCACAGTGGCTCTGAGACAGAATACTTCACCGGGCTGCAACACCACTCCTTCTCTTCCAAGTCTCCACACCTTCCCTATCCCCTCTCCAGGGGTCTTCTGCTCTAGGACCAGCCGTTGATAAGCCGTCTTCAGCATGGGGTGAATCTTGGTGGCCGCTGACCCCTTCTCTTTCACCAATGGGGTCAGAAGTCTTCGGACCAGGTCCGTGTTTGTTCCTATTATAAGGGAACTCTTGTTGGCTCCTGGCGGCCGAGGGCATACAACCACCAGAGTATCAAACACTTCAGCTTTTCCAGCCACGGATGGGTCAAAGATCATCCTGACAGGCAAATAGCCATCGTAGGGGAAATTCTGGGTCCCAATCCCACATATCTCTAGTCCCTCTATCTTCTGGATGGGCAGGTTACTCAAGTGCTTCTCGTAGAAATCTCGGTATAACAGGGTCACTGTAACGCCGAGCGCTCCGGGTGTCCCATCCTTCCCGGAGCGCTCGCGGCGTCGGTCCCCCTGCAGCGCTCCGGTCAGCCCCTCTGGCCGTGGGCGCTGCTCTGTTACCGGCGGGGATGCGATCCACGCGGCAGCACATCTCCGTCCGCGGATCGCATCCCATCCTACTCACCATCCCCCTCCTGCTCCTTCCCGGCGCGCGCGGCCCCGCTGCGCTCTAGGGCGCGCGCACGCCGGCCTTCTGAGATTTAAAGGGCCAGCGCACCATTGATTGGTGCCTGGCCCAATTACTGTGTGCACACCCTAATCTGATATAAACCCACTTCCCCTTCCTGTCCTTGCCGGATCTTGTTGTCTTAGTACCCTGTGGAAGCATTTTGTGAGTTGCCTTGCCTGTGTATCTGACCTGCTGCCATTGTCTCAGACTACGAACCATTGCCGCCTGCCCTGACCCTCTGCTACGTCTGACCTTGCCTCTGCCTAGTCCTTCTGTACCGCGCCTATCTCAGCCGCCAGAGAGGTGGAGTCGCTACTGGAGGACACAACCTGGTTGCTACCGCCGCAGCAAGTCCATCCCGCTTTGCGGCGGGCTCTGGTGAAAACCGGTCGCTGCTTAGAACCGGTCCCTCAGTACGACCCGTGCCATCCCCTCTCTGGTACAGAGGATCCACCTCCTGTATCCCCACTAGCCGTCAGTCCGGCTCGTGACAGTAGATCCGGCCATGGATCCCGCTGACGTGCCGCTGCCTAGTCTCGCTGATCTCACTACCGTGGTTGCCCAGCAGTCGCAATTGATTGCCCAACAAGGACAGCAGCTGTCGCAGTTGACCGCCATGATCCAGCAGCGTCTGCCGCCACAAGCTCCAGCATCTTCCCCTCTCCGAGCTGCCGCTACTACCTCGAAGATCCGCTTGTCTCTTCCGGAGAAATTTGACGAGGATCCTAGGTTGTGCCAGGGATTCTTGTCCCAATGTTCCCTGCATCTTGAGATGATGTCTGACCAGTTTCCCACAGAACGGTCTAAGGTGGCATTCGTGGTCTGTCTGTTGTCTGGGAAGGCCTTGGCCTGGGCCACGCCACTCTGGGACCGCAATGACCCTGCTACAGCCACCGTTCAGTCCTTCCTTGCTGAGGTTCGCAGCGTTTTTGAGGAACCAGCCCGAGCCTCATCCGCTGAAACCGCCCTGCTTAACCTTGTCCAAGGAAACTCCTCTGTGGGCGAATATGCCATACAGTTCCGCACACTGGCCTCAGAGCTAGCCTGGAATAATGAGGCTCTCTGCGCAACCTTCAAGAAAGGTTTATCCAGCCACATCAAGGATTGTCTGGCCGCACGAGAGATACCCTCCTCCCTGACGGAGCTCATCCACTTAGCTACCCGCATTGACATACGCTACGTTGAAAGACGCCAAGAGCTTCGCCAGGAGAAAGATCTTGTTCGCACCAGGCGTTATCCGCGCCTGGCTCCTCTCTTCCTGAATCCAACGCATCCTGATACTATGCCTTCCGTCGAGGAGGCCATGCAGGTGGACCGATCTCGCCTGACCCTACAAGAGAGGACTTGCCGTAGGAATGAGAACTTATGCCTTTATTGTGCGAGCTCTGAACATTTCCTAAAGGACTGCCCTATTCGTCCTTTACGTCAGGGAAACGCCCGCACCTAGTGAACGTGGGAGAGGCGTTACTAGGTGTGAATTCTTCCTCTCCACGTCTGACTATTCCTGTGCGGATTTCCCCTTCTGCTGGCTCCCCCTTCTCTGCGGTGGCCTTCCTGGACTCTGGTTCTGCAGGAAACTTTATTGAAGCCTCTTTCATCAACAGGTTCAACGTTCCTGTTATCCGTCTCATCAAACCCTTCTTCATTTCCTCTGTAAATGGAGAGAATCTGGATTGTACCGTGCGTTACCGCACCGAACCCCTGCTCATGTCCGTTGGTGTTCTTCACCAAGAAAAAATTGAATTCTTTGTTTTGCCGAACTGTACTTCTGACATCCTTCTTGGCCTACCCTGACTCCAGCGCCATTCTCCTACCCTCGACTGGACCACTGGGGACATCAAATCCTGGGGCTACTCCTGCCACAAGCATTGTCTTAAGTCTGTACCCACCAGTCAAGTTCCCATCGCTACTCCTTTACCCGGCCTTCCCAAGGCCTATCAGGACTTTTCTGATGTCTTTTGCAAAAAACAGGCGGCGGTCTTACCACCACATAGACCCTACGACTGCCCCATTGACTTTCTCCCAGGTACTACACCACCCCGTGGCAGAATTTACCCTCTCTCCTCTCCTGAAACCAAGGCCATGACGGATTACATACAGGAGAACCTCAAGAGAGGTTTTATTAGGAAATCATCTTCTCCAGCCGGAGCGGGGTTCTTCTTTGTTGCCAAGAAGGACGGATCACTACGCCCTTGCATAGACTATCGTGGTCTCAATAAAATCACTATTAAAAATCGCTACCCTCTGCCTCTCATCTCGGAGCTCTTTGACCGTCTGCGTGGAGCAAAAGTTTTTTCGAAATTGGACCTCAGGGGCGCTTATAACCTCATCAGAATCCGTGAAGGAGATGAATGGAAAACCGCATTTAACACCAGAGATGGTCACTTTGAATATCTCGTCATGCCATTTGGACTTTGCAACGCTCCTGCAGTCTTTCAGGATTTTGTCAATGAAATCTTTCGGGACGTACTGTATACCTGTGTGGTTGTCTATCTTGACGACATCCTAATCTTCTCTACCAACCTTGAGGAACATCGGCTCCATGTCCGTCAAGTGCTCCAGCGCCTCCGCGTAAATCATCTTTACGCTAAATTTGAAAAATGCCTATTTGAGCGCAGCAGCCTTCCTTTCCTAGGTTATCTGGTCTCAGGACAAGGCCTTCAAATGGACCCTGACAAGCTATCCGCAGTCTTGGATTGGCCACGCCCCTCTGGACTCCGTGCTATCCAATGCTTCCTTGGATTCGCCAACTACTATCGTCAGTTCATACCCCACTTCTCCACCATCGTTGCTCCTATAGGGGCACTGACTAAGAAAAACGCGAATCCAAGAACCTGGCCGCCTCAAGCGGAAGAAACCTTTACTCGCCTTAAGACCGCCTTCTCCTCTGCACCTGTCCTGTCTCGACCAGACCCCATAAAGCCGTTCTTCCTTGAAGTTGACGCCTCCTCGGTAGGAGCCGGAGCTGTTCTTCTTCAAAAAAACGCTAAAGGAGGAAACGTCACGTATGGTTTTTTCTCTAAAACCTTCTCCCCTCCTGAAAAAAACTATTCCATAGGTGACCGTGAACTGTTGGCCATCAAGCTGGCATTAGAAGAGTGGAGACATCTCCTGGAAGGATCCCTTCACCCTATCTCCATCTACACTGACCATAAAAATTTGTCCTACCTTCAGTCCGATCAGCGCCTAAATCCTCGCCAGGCCAGGTGGTCATTGTTCTTTGCCCGGTTCAATTTCCAGATCCATTTTCGTCCCGCAGACAAGAATGTCAGGGCTGATGCCTTGTCCCGTTCCTCCGATGCCTCTGAAACCGGGACCCCCCTCAACACATCGTACCCCCTGAGTGTCTGATTTCCTCTGCTCCTGCTTCTCTGGTGCCAGTTCCTCCAGGAAAAACGTTCGTTCCTCCATGCCTTCGTCTCCAGATACTCAGGTGGGGCCATTCCTCCCATCTAGCCGGTCACGCTGGGATCAAAAAATCCATACAATTGATGGCCAGACACTATTGGTGGCCTACCCAGGAAAAAGATATGACTGACTTTGTACGGGCCTGCACTATCTGTGCACGTGACAAGACTCCACGCCAGAAGCCTGCAGGTCTTCTCCTTCCTCTACCTGTGCCTGAACAACCATGGTCCCACATTGCCATGGATTTCATCACAGACCTTCCTTTGTCTCATAGTTACACTGTCATCTGGGTGGTCGTTGACCGCTTTTCGAAAATGGCTCATTTTGTCCCGCTTCCTGGTCTGCCTACTGCACCTCAGTTGGCGAAGCATTTTTTTCTTCAAATTTTCCGTCTCCATGGGCTACCCTCACATATCGTCTCTGATAGAGGCGTTCAATTCATCTCAAAATTTTGGAGAGCTCTCTGTACTCAACTAAAGATTAAGTTGAATTTTTCTTCCGCTTATCACCCGCAATCCAATGGACAAGTGGAGAGAGTTAACCAGGTCCTTGGTGACTACTTACGACATTTTGTCCCCACCGTCAAGACGATTGGGTCGACCTATTGCCCTGGGCAGAATTCTCATACAATTTCAAGAACTCCGAATCGTCCTCCAAATCACCTTTCTTTGTGGTCTACGGCCGTCACCCATTGCCCCCCCTCCCCATCCCCACTTCTTCTGGAGTTCCTGCCGTGGATGAATTAACTCAAGACTTCACCTCTATCTGGAAAGAGACTCAAAAGTCGCTATCACTGGCCTCTGCCCGCATGAAGAGACATGCAGATAAAAAGAGAAGAATTCCCCCTGTCTATCTCCCTGGTGACAAAGTGTGGCTCTCCTCCAAATATGTTCGGTTTCGGGTACCTAGCTACAAGCTGGGCCCTCGTTACCTCGGACCTTTTAAAATCAAAAACCAAATCAATTCTGTCTCTTACAAACTCCATCTTCCTCCTTCTCTTCGTATCCCCAATTCTTTTCATGTGTCTCTTCTCAAACCCCTCATTCTTAACCGATTTCCCCCCAAGGTCACTACTCCTGCTCCTGTCTCTGGTTCTTCCGATGTCTTCTCGGTGAAAGAAATCCTCGCCTCCAAGGTCATCCGAGGTAAAATATTTTTTTTAATTGATTGGGAGAACTGTGGTCCTGAAGAGATCCTGGGAGCCTGAGACCAACATTTTAGACAAGGAGCTCATCCGTAGATTCTTGGGTTCCAAGAAAAGGGGGAGACCTAAGGGCGGGGGGTACTGTAACGTGAGCACTCCGGGTGTCCCATCCTTCCCGGAGCGCTCGTGGCGTTGGTCCCCCTGCAGCGCTCCGGTCAGCCCCCCTGGCCGTGGGCGCTGCTCTGTTACCGGCGGGGATGCGATCCACATGGCGGCACATCTCCGTCCACGGATCGCATCCCATCCTTCTCACCATCCCCCTCCTGCTCCTTCCCGGCGCGCGCGGCCCCACTGCGCTCTAGGGCGCGCGCGCGCCGGCCTTCTGAGATTTAAAGGGCCAGCGCACCATTGATTGGTGCCTGGCCCAATTACTGTGTGCACACCCTAATCTGATATAAACCCACTTCCCCTTCCTGTCCTTGCCGGATCTTGTTGTCTTAGTACCCTGTGGAAGCGTTTTGTGAGTTGCCTTGCCTGTGTATCTGACCTGCTGCCATTGTCTCAGACTACGAACCATTGCCGCCTGCCCTGACCCTCTGCTACGTCTGACCTTGCCTCTGCCTAGTCCTTCTGTACCGCGCCTATCTCAGCCGCCAGAGAGGTGGAGTCGCTACTGGAGGACACGACCTGGTTGCTACCGCCGCAGCAAGTCCATCCCGCTTTGCGGCGGGCTCTGGTGAAAACCGGTAGCTGCTTAGAACCGGTCCCTCAGTACGACCCGTGCCATCCCCTCTCTGGTACAGAGGATCCACCTCCTGTATCCCCACTAGCCGTCAGTCCGGCTTGTGACAGTCACTTGTGCCCCAGTATCCAAGATGGCTCTGGTGTAGACTCCCTCCACTTGAATGTGCACTATGGGAGAGGGGCCTACTAACCTCTCAGGATATGGCCCGGCAGGGGTCGCCTTCTTCTGGCCCTTTCCCTTCGGACTCTCTCCCATCCAGTTCCCTTTCGACTTTAATCTTTCTTGAGCCTGGTATGCATTAATTTCCCTCCTCTCAATGGGTGTACAGACCCGCTGAGGGATATTATTGATTTTCCTAGGTGTGCACCCCCTCTGGGGAGCGCTGTGCCTCTTCTGAGGGGTCTTGCCCCCTTTCTCTGGTGTGTATCTTTGTTGAGGAATGATATATTTCTTCTGAGGCGTTTTATCTCTTCTTTCTTTCTGCTTCGCTTTCAGCTTGGAGCTCACTGAAGGTGATGGGCACCCGGTTGACTCCTTCACCAGGGCCCTCTGGAGTTTCCCGCCGGCTTGCGGTTGTCCAGCTTCTTCTTCTTGGGACAGGAACAAGTAGCCGCAACATGGCCAATTCCTCCACAGTTAAAGCAGACTATATCTCCCCATTCTTGTAAAGATGCGGGTGCCGAAGCAATTGGGAATAGTTCCTTCCATGGTACCTCTCTCTTGGGACCCTCTGTGTCTTTCGCCATCAAAGAGGTCAACATTTCTAACACTTTGGACATTTGTGCTTTTAAAGTGTCTACCTCTGAGTCTCTTTCAGTAGTCATCACTGGGTTGACTAGCACCTGTGCGGGGACAACATTTGCCTTAATCATTTGCTGGTCCTGTTGTAGCACCTCCTCATCTCTGATGATTTTTATCAAATCAGCATAAGTCAGCAACGTTCCTCCTCCCGAGGTTTTCAGGTGCAGCCAGACTGGATCCGAGCGTAACGCTCCCTTTAAGACTTGCTTCATTCTTGCCGCATCTGCATCTTGGGGCTTCATTCCCTTCTTCAACACAATCTTGCACAGCAACCTGTTTAGTCTCCTAACATATTCTGACAGTTTTTCCCTTGGTTGTTGGAAAGTATGTTCAAATTGGTAGACCATCTCTGTCACCTTTTCCAATTGACCAAACTCTTCCTGTAGCATAGCTAGACAGTCTTGAGCCGTGCAATCGGCATTCCCAAACCGAAAACTTTTCACTGCTTCTGCTGCTGCGCCTTTCAGGCTTTCTATCACTCGTTGCCTCTTCTGCGCTTCAGGCACCTCCCATGCCTCTACTGCCTGCAATGCCTGCTCCACCCAGGTATCAAAATCTTCTTCCCCTGCAGGGACAGGGAGCTTCCCTGAGAATGTCTTCAATCTCCGGTAGCTAGTTTCTACATGCACTGTGTTTGTCTTCTGACATTTGATTAGCAGATCTCCTATCGCCTTTATCAATTCTGGTGATATAGCAGTGGCAGGTGCGGGTGTCACCGGGGGCGTCACCCTGTCTCCCTTTACTGGTGAGGCGCGGGCCGCAGCCTGCGGTGATCCCATCGGTGATAGTTCCTTCTTTATAGTTAAAGCAGGCGCCACCCTATAGGTTCTGTTATCTGGCGTCTTTACACACTTGCGCCTGCACGTCTCTGGTATTCCGTCTCCGTATTCCACTAGTGCATACTGATATAAAGTATCCGGGTCTGCCTTTATATCTGTCACCCACGGTGTGTGATCTGGGGACACTGACTTCATCAACTCCTCTACCGTCTCAGTCTTCCATTCCTCCCCTGGGAGGCTGATGACTATTGAGTTGTTTGGCTCTGCCCTAACGGCTTTGCACCACTCTTCTATCGCTTGTGGATCCATGGGGTCCATGCCGGCACTTCTGGCGTTCACCTGCTGTATCAGGATCCCGGACCCGAGCCCCCATGTGTAGCGATACCTTCAACTAAGAAGGCCGTAAATTTAGTTTGGGCCCTGAAAACAGCTCCGCCAACCCCCGGCAAGGTACTCGACCCCCTACTGGCACAGTTAGTTAGGGCAGCAATAAACTCTTATACTGTATGAGTAAATAAACATCGACACAATAATAGTATAAAGTAAAGGGTATATGATTTACTTAAGGTTTATATAAGAAAGGGGTTAACATTTATAACAGTTCACAGACAGTATATATATTGCAGAGCCCTGCAGCACTAACACACTATGTATATGGAGTGAACAGCAACAAGTGCGCCACGTGGGCGACCGTTAACTAGGCGCCCTGTGGCGCAGTAACCAAACAAAATAGCAAGCTGACCAGGCCTGGCTCAATATCTACAACTTATGCCCCATACACACGATCATTTTTAATGTCATTTTTAAAACTGACGTTTTTCTTGTCATTTTTTTTCTTGTTTCCTCTCAAGCCTGTCTTGCGTACACACCATCAATTTAAAAAATGTTCAAGAAAAGCACAGTGACGTACACCACGTACGACGGCACTATAAAGGGGAAGTTCCGTTCGAATGGCGCCACCCTTCATGTTAGTAAAGTTTGTTGAGAGACGATTCGCTCTTTTCAGTCTAGTGCTTTTCAGTCCGTTACAGCATGACGAATGTGCTATCTCCATTACGAACGCTAGTTTTACCAGAACGAGCGCTCCCGTCTCATACTTGATTCTGAGCATGCGCATTTTTTTTCACGTCGTTAAAGCATACACACTATCGTTTTTCACGTCGTTAAAAAAAAAACGACATGAAAAACGACGTGAAAAAAGAGAGCATGTTCGAAACTTTTAATGCCCGTTTTTCACGTCGTTAAAAATGCTCTGGAGCATACACACGATCATTTTTAATGGCCATTTTTTTTAATGGCATTTTTAACGGCATGAAAAATGATCGTGTGTATGGGGCATTAGTCTATAGGGGATGATGTTCTTTTCTTCACCGGCAGGTCTTTAACGGTGGTGCACATTAACAGAGTATGATTTGTAATCCAATGGGAAAGGTAAAGATGGGGTAAACACTGTGCTATATAAAGTGTTAGTTCCGCTCCTTTGAGGTCCTCTAATGAGAGTATCAAGAACAACTTGTGGGCCACGGCAGTCTATAGGCCTATTAACAACAACAGTATATGGTTTGGGCATATGCCCTCTCACCCGCCCGGACAGGGTCCCAGTCCGGGGAACTTCTACCGACTGTGTCACACACACACACACACACACAGTGTCTCCAACGATCGGATCCTCGATCCAGTCCAGGCTGTAGACCAACGAGGTCCGGAGCCACCCAGGCTTGCAGTGGGGTGGAAGGCTCTTTGGTGCTGCGCAAGGTCTCAGGCTTCAGGCCTTGCACTCCGACACATCCGCACAGGAGGATCAGTCTCTGAAGTCTCGTGTCCCAAAGAGGCCGAGCGCAGCCGTGCCTCCTCCTTATATAACCCCTCCCATGAGTCTCTGCGGTGAACACTGCCGAATGGGTTTCTGGATGATGTAGTCTCCGGGAAGTAAAAGGGGAACACCCCGCTACACATATGTATCATAAACTGTTCTAATATAAAGCACTAGAGTAGCTGGGCATCCCCCTATCATATTCCATCTTCAGATTTTACAATATGTTTATTCCACAAAGGAGTCCCCCCCCCCAGTGAAAAACATGTGTTACATACAGCGCCTTGAAAAAGTATTCATGCCCCTTGAAATTTTCAGCCTTTTTGTCATGTTACAACCAAAAACATAAATGTATTTCATTGGAATTTTATGTGATAGATCAACACAAAGTGGCACATAATTGTGAAGTGGAAGGAAAATTATAAATGGTTTTCAATTTTTTTTACAAATAAATATCTGAAAAGTGTGGCGTGCATTTGTAGTCAGCTCCCTTTACTCTGATACCTCTAATTAAAATCTTGTGGAACTAATTGCCTTCAGAGGTCACCCAATTAGTAAATAGAGTCCACCTGTGTGTAATTTAATCTCAGTATAAATACAGCTGTTCTGTGAAGCCCTCAAAGTTTTGTTAGAGAACCTTAGTGAACACACAGCATCATGAAGGCCAAGGAACACACCAGACATGTCAGGGAGAAAGTTATGGAGAAGTTTAAAGCAGTGTTAGGTTATAAAATAATATCCAAAGCTTTGAACATCTCACGGAGCACTGTTCAATCCATCATCCCAAAATGGAAAGAGAATGGCACAACTGCAAACCTACCAAGACATGGCCATCCACCTAAACTGACAGGCCGGGCAAGGAGAGCATTATTTAGAGAAGCAGCCAAGAGGACCATGGTAACTCTGGGGGAGCTGCAGAGATCCACAGCTTAGGTGGGAGAATCTGTCCACAGGACAACTATTAGTCGTGCACTATACAAATCTGGCCTTTATGGAAGAGTGCCAAGAAGAAAGCCATTGGGGACTCAGTAAACATGTGGAAGAAGGGGCTCTGATCAAATAAGACAAAAATTTTACTTTTTGGCCTAAAAGCAAAACGCTATGTGTGGCGGAAAACTAACACTGCACATCACCCTGAACACACCATCCCCACAGTGAAACATGGTGGTGGCAGAATCATGTTGTGGGGTTGCTATTCTTCAGCAGGGACAGGGAAGCTGGTCAGAGTTGATGGGAAGATGGATGAAGCCAAATACAGGGCAATCTTAGAAGAAAACCTGTCAGCGTCTGCAAAAGACTTGAGACTGGGGCGGAGGATCACCTTCTAGCAGGACAACAACCCTAAACATACAGCCAGAGCTACAATGGAATGGTTTAGGTCAAAGCATATTCATGTATTAGAATGGCCCAGTCAAAGTCCAGACCTAAATCCAATTGAGAAACTGTGGCAAGACTTGAAAAATGCTGTTCACAGACAATCTCCATCCAATCTGACAGAGCTTGAGATATTTTGCAAAGAAGAATGGGTAAAAATGTCACTCTAAAGAGGTGCAAAGCTGGGAGACACATCCTCAAAAAGACTTGCTGCTGTATGAAATTGCAGCTGAAGGTGGTTCTACAAAGTATTGACTCAGGGGGGCTGAATACAAATGCACACCACACTTTTCACATATTTATTTGTAAAAAATGTTGAAAACCATTTATCATTTTCCTTCCACTTTACAATTATGTGCCACTTTGTGTTGATCTATCACATAAAATACATTTACATTTTTGGATGTAACATGACAAATTGTGGAAAATTTCAAGGGATATGAATACTTTTTCAAGGCACTGTAGTTACAAAGCTACATAATTAGTCAGGTTGAAAAAAGACACAAGTCCATCTAGTTCAACCAAAAAATAAAAAACATGCAATCCCATACACACAATCCTATACCCACAGTTGATCCAGAGGAAGGTAAAAAAAAAAAAAAACAGCAAAGCATGATCCAATTTGCTACAGAAGGGGACAAAATTCCTTCCTGATCCCCCGAGAGGCAATCTGATATTCCCTGGATCAACTTTACCTATAAATGTTAGTACCCAGTTATATTATGTACACCTAGGTGAGAATCCAGGCCTTTTTAAAGCAATCTACTGAGTTGGCCAGAACCACCTCTGCAGGGAGCCTATTCCACATTTTCACAGCTCTTACTGTGAAGAAACCTTTCCGTATTTAGAGATGAAATCTCTTTTCCTCTAGATGTACAGAGTGCCCCTTGTCCTCTGTGATGACCTTAAAGTGAGTAACTCAACACCAAGTTCACTATATGAACCCCTTATGTATTTGTACATGGTAATCATATCCCCCCTTAATCTCCTCTTCTCAAGAGAGAATAAATTCAGTTCCCTTGATCGTTCTTACGGGTGCCGAAAGGGGATGTGCCCCCCTCCCGCCGCCCTCCCGTGCTTCTACCGACTCACCACTGTGATCGGTGAGTCGGAGAACGGATCCGCCAGGCCCGGATGCTGATCATAGAGATTTCCGGTGGACCAGAGGGTCGCCGGAGTCTCTATGATCGTCGGAGGCCGGTGCGATGTTATGACGTCATGCCAGGCCTCTGAATTCAAAAAAACGGTGCCGCCTCGGCTGGGAAGCGTCATCTTTTTTTAATATTTTTTTTTATATTAGGCTTTCCAGCCTAGTGGTGAGATGTGGGGTCTTATTGACCCCATATCTCACTGTAAAGAGGTCCTGTCATGTCATATTCCTATTACAAGGGATGTTTACATTCCTTGTAAAAGGAATAAAAGTGATCAAATATATGTAATTCCCGCCCACATATGAAAACAGTGTTCAAACCACACATGTGACGTGTCGCCGCGAACGTTAGAGCGAGAGCAACAATTCTAGCCCTAGACCTCTTATGTAACTCAAAACATGTAACCAGTAAAAAAAATTCAAGCGTTGCCTATGGGGATTTTTAAGTACCGAAGTTTGGCGCCATTCCACACGTGTGCAATTTTGAAGCGTGACATGTTAGGTATCTATTTACTTGGCGTAACTTCATCTTTCACATTATGCAAAAAAATTGGGCTAACTTTACTGTCTATTTTTTTTTTAAAACGCGTTTGAAAAATTGCTGTGCAAATACCGTGCGCGATAAAAAGTTGCAATGACCGCCATTGTATTCTCTAGGGCCTCTGCCAAAAAAACATTTATAGTATTTGGGGGTTCTATGTAAATTTCTAGCAAAAAAATTATAATTTTTACATGTAGGAGCGAAGTGTCAGAATTGGCCTGGGCCTGAAGTGGTTAAAGTTGCACTTCATCAAACTCTAGAAATCTTACCTCAACCACTTAACGACCGCCCACTGTAAATGTACGTCGGCAGAATGGCACCGACAGGCACAATCACGTACATATACGTGATTACCTTTGTATAGTTGGGGGGTCCGATCGGACCCCCCTTCTTTACAGTGAGCAGTGGTTATTTCTTCGGGAGCGATCTGGGATGAGGGGACGGCCGTTCGATTCCGGCCACCCCCTTTCGATTGCTCCCGTCGAATGAGAAAGCTTCCCTGCCTGTGTAATGTTTACACAGGCAGAGGAAGTGATGTCATCTCTCCTGCGGCGCTCACATATACCGAGCGCCGTACAAGAGAAGACACACAGGTTAGTGCACAAACAGCTCAGCGAAGCTGGCCCCCCTACAATCAGCACAAATAAAAACTCAAGTGTGTTTCTTTAGTGCTACGTTTGTGCTGTTTTGTGCCGTAAAAATTTACATTTGTGCTGCTTTTATTTTTAAGATATTAACAATTGTTTTTTCCAGACTATGACATCATCTAGCCCCCCTACAACAGCCAAATGGCACGAAACTGGTCCGTTGGTTAGTGCTACGTTTGTGCTGTTTTGTGCTGCTAACATTTTCGTTCTATCTTTTATCGTTTTTGTGTTATTAATGATTTATTAAAGGTCACCAAAGGTCACACAGCCCCCCTACAACACCCAAATGACACAAAACTGGTCTCGTTGGTTAGTGCTACGTTTGTGCTGTTTTGTGCTGCTAAAATTTCCATTCTATCTTTTATCGCTTTTGCGTTATTAATAATTTATTAAAGGTCACCAAAGGTCACTCAGCCCTCCTACAACGCCCAAATGACACGAAACTGGTCTCGTTGGTTAGTGCTACGTTTGTGCTGGTTTGTGCTGCTAAAAGTTTTATTTGTGCGGTTATGGTTTTTAAGTTATAACAGTTTTTTTATTTTTCAAACCCCACTCACTTTGCCCACCCTACAATCAGCACAAATAAAAACTCAAGTGTGTTTCTTTAGTGCTATGTTTGTGCTGTTTTGTGCTGCTAAAATTTCCGTTCTATCTTTTATCGTTTTTGCGTTATTAATGATTTATTAAAGGTCACCAAAGGTCACTCATCCCCCCACAACACCCAAATGACACAAAACTGGTCGCATTGGTTAGTACTACATTTGTGATGTTTTGTGCTGCAAAAATTTCCGTTCTATCTTTTATCGTTTTTGCGTTATTAATGATTTATTAAAGGTCACCAAAGATCACTCAGCCCCCCTACAACACCCAAATGAGACAAAACTGGTTTTGTTGGTTAGTGCTACGTTTGTGCTGTTTAATTTTCCTTTCTATCTTTTATCGTTTTTGCGTTATTAATGATTTATTAATCCTGGTTAGACAGCAGCCATGGGAGCACAGTGAGGTACAAGTGCCTGTGATCAGTCCAGTACACTGCGTGGTGGCAGCAGTCAGCTGGTGGATGTGGCAGCATAACCGGATGGTGGCATATAAGCTGGCACTGAGCTTGGCTGGTGGCAGACTGTGGGTAAGCAGCTGGAAGCAGGAGACAGGTGAGACCTTGCTGGACTGAAGAGCTGTAGCAGGCTGGATGAGCAGGATGCAGGGTCAGATGAGCCGGGTCCATAATGGTCGGGCAGATCAGGCATAGACGGCAGACAACAGGATAGTCGGGTCACAAGCCAAGTCAGCAACGGGAGTTAGATCAGGCAAGAACAGAAGGCAGAAGCAGAATCCAGAGACAAGCCATGGTCAGGGCAGGTAGCAGTCAAACAGAGGTCAGGAGCAAGCTGGGTTAGGATCAGAATTCAAAATACAGCAATCAGGAACGAACACACAGAAGCTGCACACCAAACTACAGCCTTTTTAAATAGTCTGTCTGTCACAAGCATTGGTGACAGGCTCGCGCTCATCTGCCCGGCCAGTTGCCAGTCTGCGCATGCGCATATGTATGCACAGGGAGACATCATTTGTGCTATGGGCAAGCCTTCCCTGACAACTCCTACAACAGCCAAACAAAATGAAAACGGGCTGGTTAGTTAGTGCCACGTTTGTGTTGGGTTGTGCCATTTTACTCTCCATTCTATCTCCTTTTGTTTTTCAGTTATTGTTGATTAGTGATGAGCCGAACACCCCCGGGTTCGGTTCGCACCAGAACCCGCGAACGGACCGAAAGTTCGTACGAACATTAGAACCCTATTAAATACAATGGATGCGAACGTTCGAATTCTAAAGTGCTAATTATAACAACTATTATGCATGTTATTGTCCTAAAAAGGGTTTGGGAACCCGGGTTCTGCACCAGGGGACATGTATCAATGCAAAAAGAAGTTTTAAAAACGGTCGTTTTTCGGGAGCAGTCATTTTAATGATGCATAAAGTGAAAAAAAAAAAGTCAAATATTCCTTTAAATATCGTACCTGGGGGGTGTCTAAAGTATGCCTGTGAAGTGCCACGTGTTTCCCGTGTTTAGAACTGTCCCTGCACAAAATGACACTTCTAAAGGAAAAAAAAAGCCATTTAAAACTGCTTGCGGCTTTAATGTAATGTCTGGTCCCGGTAATATGGATGAAAATCTTTAAGAAAAATGGCATAGCTACCCCATGACCCCCCCCCCTACCCCAGCCCATTACCAGCCCCTTTGGGTCTTGTATGGATATTAAGGGGAACCCCGCACATAAAATAAAAAAGGCCCTATATACTCTGAACAGCCGTATACAGGCGGTGCATACAAGACAGGGACTGTATGTTTGTTCTTATGTAGAATGTGTTTGTAATTTTGAACAGGTACATTGTTTAAGTGTAGCTCCAGCCCAAAAATCTATTTTTAAACTTTTTGGAAAACATAGGTAAGGGTTATCACCCCTGTAACATTTGTTTTGCTGTCTGTGCCCCTGTTCAGAACATTTCACCTCACTTTCCGTCCCAATGACAACTGTTTTTGAAATGTGGTGTTTTTCTTGAAACAAGGATTGCTGATAAAGCATCAGTACAGAGGAGACGCCTTTCTCCCATATTAATTTTTACAGGAGAGAATTTTCCTTCCTAGGGGTAGATTTCCTCTCACTTCCTGTTGTCTTCTTGCGTTTGCAAGTAGGAGTCGTTTGTAAGTTGGATGTTTGAAAGTAGGGACCTGCCGTATATAATCTGCAGAAATAGGCCCCTTAGTTGGTGTTGGCACAACACTGTAAGCACTCACAGTTACTCTTGGTTGGTGCTGGAACGCCCTGCTGTCAACTATTATATCAGGAATTGTAATTACATATAATTGTTGAACAGTGGTAGTAAAAATTGGGCCTTTGATGGTGGTGCTGGTGCCACAACACTGTAAGCCCTGACAGTTACTCTTGGTGGGTGCAGCAATGGGCCCTGCTGTGAATTATTAGATCAAGAATTGTAATTGCATGCCCCTGTTGAACAGGGGCTGAAAAATTGGGCCTTTCGTGGTGGTGGTGGTGGTGGTGGTGTTGCCACAACACTGTAAGCCCTCAGAGTTACTCTTGCTTGGTGGGTGCAGGAATGGGCCCTGCTGTGAATTATTAGATCAATAATTGTAATTACATGCCCCTGTTGAACAGGGGCTGAAAAATTGGGCCTTAGGC
Organism: Rana muscosa; assembly: GCA_029206835.1. Taxonomy (NCBI): domain Eukaryota; kingdom Metazoa; phylum Chordata; class Amphibia; order Anura; family Ranidae; genus Rana; species Rana muscosa. Next base: position 848,076,841 of record CM055121.1, read on the forward strand.
ACTGGTGGCACAACACTGCAACCCCTCACAGATACTGTACTTGGAGCACAGCAATGAGCCCTGTTGCAAAGTATTGCTTCAAAAATTGTAATGACACGCCCCTGTTAAACAGGGGCTGAAAAATTGGGCCTTAGGCACTGGTGGCACAACACTCCAACCCCTCACACATACTGTACTTGGAGCACAGCAATGAGCCCTGTTGCAAAGTATTGCTTCAAAAATTGTAATTACACGCCCCTGTTAAACAGGGGCTGAAAAATTGGGCCTTAGCCACTGGTGGCGGCACCCATAAACAAAAATGATCTTCCAAGCTATCATCATCAATCGTATCATTGAGGACTCGGAGGAGGAGGATAGCCAGTCAACATAACAGCACAGGCACTCAGCATCAGCATCAGTCTTGAAGGGATGTGACATGTTAAAATCAATTAGTCTGTTATATCAGCATCAGGTGTATGGTAGCTGGTGGTGATCCAAGACTGGTTCATCTTGATGAAAGTCAGTCGATCAACCGAGTCGGTGGACAGGCGCACCCTGTGATCCGTGACAAATCCTCCAGCAGCACTGAATGTGCGTTCCGAAAGAACGCTGGATGCAGGACAGGCCAGTAGCTCAATTGCATACTGTGCAAGCTCTGGCCAGTGATCCATCCTCAAGACCCAGTAAGCCAGAGGATTTTCGGTGGGGAAGGTGTCCAAGTCTGACCTTGCCCCTAGATATTCCTGCACCATGTTTATCAGACGCTGGCGATGGTTGCTGGAACCGATCATACTTTGGGGCTGCGGACTAAAGAATTGTCTGAACGCATCGGTCAGACGGCCACCTTCCCCACCGCTCCTTCTTTGACTGGCCGAAGCCTCAGCAACTCGTTGTCCAGGACCAGGAGTTTGTAACCTCCCAGTCTCTGGGAACGCGTTGCACAGACCTTTCTGCAAGGCCTCCCGGAGTTGTCTCATCCTCTGCTCCCTCTGCGACGGTAACATAAGGTCCGCAACCTTACCCTTGTACCGTGGATCAAGGAGAGTGGCCAGCCAGTAATGGTCCCTCTCCTTGATCCGAAGAATACGAGGATCCTTCCGCAGACTTTGCAGGATCAGGGAGGCCATGCAGCGTAGGTTTGCTGAGGCATTCGCTCCGGAGTCCTCTGGGTCACTAAGGACGACATGATCCGCAGTCACCTCCTCCCAGCCACGTACAAGTCCACTGGTTTCTTGGGACTGTAAATCATCCCTAAAAGACTGCTGCTGATGATGCTGAGTGCCAGCCTCCACCTCCATGCTGACACAATCCTCCTCCTCCTCCTCCTCCTCCTCCTCCTCTTCCTGTGCGATGGGTGGGACAGAAGGAACACTGTCTGGGTAAAGGGGGCCTTGAGAGGCAAGGAAGTCCTCCTCTTCCTGCCTCTGTTCTGCCTCAAGTGCCCTGTCCATTATTCCACGCAGCGTGTGCTCCAACAGGTGGACAAGAGGTACAGTGTCACTGATGCATGCACTGTCACTGCTCACCATCCTCGTGGCCTCCTCAAATGGTGCCAGGACAGTGCATGCATCCCTGATCATGCCCCACTGGCGTGGAGAAAAAAAAACAAGCTCCCCTGACCCTGTCCTGGTGCCGTAGTCGCACAGGTACTCATTGATGGCCCTCTGCTGCGTGTGCAGCCGCTGCAGCATGGCCAACGTTGAGTTCCACCTGGTGGGCATGTCACATATAGGGCGGTTCTTGGGCAGGTTCAACTCCTTTTGCAGCTCAGCCAGGCGAGCACTGGCATTATAAGATCTGCGGAAATGCACACAGACTTTCCTGGCCTGCCTCAGGACATCCTGTAAGCCCGGGTACCTGCCCAAGAAACGCTGCACCACCAGGTTAAGGACGTGAGCCACACAGGGCACATGGGTCAGTTGTCCCTGTCGAAGGGCGGAGAGGAGGTTGGTGCCATTGTCGCAAACCACCATTCCTGGCTTAAGCTGGCGTGGCGTCAACCACCTCTCGGCCTGGCCCTGCAGAGCAGACAGGACCTCTGCCCCAGTGTGGCTTCTGTCCCCCAAACACACCAGCGCAAGCACGGCATGGCATCTTTTTGCCTGCGTACTTGCGTAGCCCCGTGAACGGCTACGGAGCACCGCTGGTTCATAGGACAAACCACAGGAAGAGGCCATGGAGGAAGAAGAAGAGGAGGGGGTGGAGGAGAGAGGTGTGTCACAACCAGTAGTAGCATTTTGGAGGCGTGGCGGTGGGACAACCTCCAACACTACTGCACCTTGTCCTGCATCCTTCCCAGCTGCCAAAAGAGTGACCCAATGGGCCGTGAAAGAAAGGTAACGTCCCTGTCCATGCCTGCTGGACCATGAGTCAGCGGTAATATGCACCTTACCGCTGACCGCCCTGTCCAGCGAGGCCAAGACATTGCCTTCCACATGCCGGTAGAGAGCCGGAATAGCCTTCCGTGAGAAATAGTGGCGTTTGGGAACCTGCCACTGAGGAACCGCACATTGCACAAACTCACGGAAGGGGGCCGAGTCTACCAACTGAAAAGGCAGCAGTTGAAGCGCTAGCAATTTAGCCAAGCTAGCATTCAACCGCTGGGCATGTGGATGGCTGGGAGTGAACTTCTTTCGACGGTCCAGCAGCTGGGGCAGGGAAATTTGCCTGCTAGAATCGGACGTCGGTGTACTGCTAGCAGAGTGGCCGCAAGTACTTGGCTGTGACACACCTAATTCTACACCTTCATTCCTCTCAGTGCATGTTTCAGAGAGGACTGAAGTTATAGTGGGGTTGGAGATCCCAGCTGATGCGGTGCAAGGAGAGGTCCGCTTTGTTCTTTGGTGTGGGTCTTTGAGGTAGGCTTGCCAACGAGCTGCATGGCAGGTCAACATATGTCTGGTCAGGCATGTGGTACCCAAGCGGCTGATGTTTTGGCCACGCGATATACGCTTGAGACATATGTTGCAAACAGCAGCTGTGCGATCTGATGCACTAGCCTCAAAAAAGGCCCACACCAAGGAACTTTTTGAATGACGGGCAGAGGCAGCGCCCTGCACAGGCGGAGCTCTGCGGTGTGATTCCGTCGGTGTACTGCCCTTACGCTGGCCACCAAAGGGCATCCTGCCTCGTTGGAGATGTGCCTCCTCCTCATCCTCCTCCTCCTCCTCTCTCCTATTAGGCACCCATGTGGAGTCAGTGACCTCATCATCCCCTCCCTCCTCATCACTGGAGCCAATCTGGCAGTATGCTGCAGCTGCTGGAACATGACTGCCAGATTGGTGTCCTTCTTGAGCATCCCCTCTGTCTGCTCTCACCCTACTGCCTTCCTGTAGCTGGGTTTCATCATCAGACCCTTCGAAACGCTGGGCATCCTCCTGGAGCATGTACCCAACACTGTGCTCAAACAGTTCGGGGGACTCCTCAGGAGGAGGACATGGTGGGTCTAGGGAAGGAGTGACTGATGATGAGTCTGACATTGATACCAGGGAAGAGGACGCTTTGGCAGCTGCTTTGCCAGTACCCTGAGCCTGGGTGAGAGAGGATGAGGAGGAGGAGGAGGGCTTGGTCATCCACTCTACCAAGTCTTCGGCATGATGTGGCTCAACATGTCCAGCTGCCGAAAAGAAGGACAAGCGTGTCCCATGGCCATGTGCTGATGACAATGCACCGCGTCCACGACCAGCACTGTTGCCCCCAGACACAGAGCCTGCTTGCCCTCTTTTATTGCCTCCTGACTGTCTGCCTCTCCTTGTTTGCCTTCCAGACATTCTAATAGATGGCCTGCAGGGAGATGGGAAAAAAGCAATAAGGGCTACCTTCAGGTGTCCTTCTCTGTCCCTTTACTTAAGGATTTCTAAATATGGTTCAGGATGATTGCTTTTGCACAGAATAGCACAACGACAATTTCCCTGACTGTCCAAAAAACAAGGATTTCAAAGATGGTTGATGAGGAATGTTTTTTTTAAGCACACTATAGCACAAGGAGAATTCACTCACTGTCCTTCCCAGTCCCTAGAAACAAGGACTTGCACAGTGAAAGAAACTGACACTCTCCCTACCTACAGTTTTCTGTCCCTAGAAAAAATGTTTTTTTTAAGCACACTATAGCACAAGGAGAATTCACTCACTGTCCTTCCCAGTCCCTAGAAACAAGGACTTGCACAGTGAAAGAAACTGACACTCTCCCTACCTACAGTTTTCTGTCCCTAGAAAAAATGTTTTTTTTAAGCACACTATAGCACAAGGAGAATTCACTCACTGTCCTTCCCAGTCCCTAGAAACAAGGACTTGCACAGTGAAAGAAACTGACACTCTCCCTACCTACAGTTTTCTGTCCCTAGAAAAAATGTTTTTTTTAAGCACACTATAGCACAAGCACAAAACACACTGACACTCTCCCTACCTATCCTTCTCTTTCCCTAAACTAAAGGAATCCAGGTTAAGCAAGAAAGAAATAAAAGTCACTGTCCCTGCCTATGCTGCTCTTTCCCTGCTCCGGAACACACTACACTAGGCCGCCGTGCTGGCGGCCTTTTATAGTGTGGGGCGTGTACTAAACACCCTCAGCAATAATTGGCCACAGGCATCCTGCCTGTGGCCAATCATTGCTCTCCTCGCTGCCGGCGCTGTGATTGGCCAAGCATGCGGGGTCACAGTGCATGCTTGGCCAATCACAGCGCCTGGATGACACTGCGATGGCGTAGTGCATTGTGGGCCGTTCGCGTCACTCGAATTTGGCGCGAACGGCCCAAATCGTTCGATCTTCGTCGAACGATCGAACAGCCGATGTTCAAGTCGAACGTATGTTCGACTCGAACACGAAGCTCATCCCTATTGTTGATTTAATAAAGGTCACCCAGCCCCCCTACAAGAGACAAAAGACATGAAACCAGGCTGGTTGGTGCCTCCTTTGTGCTGGTTTGTGCTGTTTAAATATCAGTTCCACCGCTTATTAAAGGTCAGCAAAGGTCACTCAGCCCCCCTACACATGAAACTGGGTTGGTGGTTAGTGCCGCGTTTGTGCCAGTTTGTGCTGTTAAAATTACTATGCGTGCTGCTTTGATTTTTTTATTGCAAAAGTTTGTTTTAATTTGATCAAACCCCACCCACCAATCAAAACCCAGCCCCACCTCCCCCCACTATAAAAGCATAGGGACGTGAAACTGGCTGATTAGTTAGTGCTGCCTTTGTGCTGCTTAAACATCCATTCTCTCAGGTTTTGATATATTAAAGCAGAGCTCCACCCTAAATTGGACAGCTAAGTGTCCAAATATTAAAAGTCAGCAGCTGCTGTAGCTGTAGCTGCTGGCTTTTAATATTTATTTTTTCGGCGGAGCTCCGCTTTAACAGTTATTTTTTTATATGTCTAGCGGGTATCAACATTTAGGGGGAGTGTCTGGGCGGTAGCTTGGCCCAGATACACTAATTATTAGGGATTTATGGCCATTTTGGTTTGTGGAAGATAATAATGCTGTTCAGTTCCCTGCGGCCCCTGGGTGGCGCTGTCGCCTTGGGCTGGGGTTGAACCACCATTGTAGGGCCGTGCCCTTTGTGCCCTCTCGCGGCAGTAGTACAGCGGGGCGGGGAACCTGCTGTGCCTGCTGGGAGATTGTATAAAGGGGGCGGACATCTTGCGCACGAGGTCCGAGCCCCAGGCACCTTCAGCCTGGGGGCTGCTGTCCTGTTCGTCTGCGCCCGGGTGCCCTCGGCCTGGGCATGGGGGAAGTTCGAGTTCCATCCCAGGCACCTTAAGCCTGGGGTGAGGTACTAGCAAAGGCCTGGGGCCCAGTACCTTCGACTGGGTCCCGCATGGGAGAAGATACCCAGGGGCCCACCGAGTGATGGGGACCCGAGTCTTGGGCGAGGAGAACCAGGGAGGTGACCTGGCCTGAAGATCCAGCACAGCATTGGCTGGTGACAGTGCAGGCCTCTGGGGACCGTCCAGATGGATCATCTCCCTAACAGGGGCAGTCATTAGAAGGTAGTCCACGTTCTATGGTCTTTGCAGAGACCCAACTACAATCAGGTCGGTGGCAGAGACCTATCCAAAGGTCTGTGGCAGGGACCTCATCGTTCACCCGGTCTGTGGCAGGGACCAACCTCACGGCGACCGTGCGCCAAAAGTTGTTGTGAACTCCTAACAGCTTCTCTAATCCGAAAGGATTGTGCCTGAACCCTCTCCCCACCAAGTTATGTTTGTATCAACCTGTCTGCTTGCAAAGAGGCATATTTATCTCTGCGGAAATAAATATAGAAGTTGTACTGTCACCTGGTGTGGGCTTACTTTTCTGGGAGCAAAGTGTTCTACATTCATCTATCCACCTGCAAGCAGAGAAGTGGAAGCTCCAGACCGGGACACAGACCCAAAGGTAAAGATCTTAGCTCAAACCTCTACACATACACGAGGTGCGAGCTGGTGGTACACCTCACCCTTCTCCAGGCACCACCACTCTACAAGGAGAAGTCAGAGCTTGCACAGCCATTCCCCCGCGCATTGCAGAGACTTCTGTGGAAGTCGCGAACAAATGGACGGAGGATACAAAATCCGAAGATGCTGCTTCGGTCACCACAGCTTCCTTACTCCCAGTGCCCAAAAGGAAGGTCGGTCTCATTAAAGCTTCCAGCGGCCGAGATGGAGGACAACCCCTGCGCTTGCCTGGCCCGGATGGATCCAGTGGGAAAATTCCCGGAGCTCTATGTTCAAGTGTCGGCCGAGGTAAGCCAGGGAACGGGACTTGGTGTTTTTTCGGAGGTGTCGGGGATCCACAGTTACCGGAGCCCGCGGGAGGGGGTGATTCCACATCTACAGGGAATTACCTACCCACAGGAGTATGACACCTCCGACCTGGAGTCGATCTCAGATGCAGGAGATGATGGACAAATAGATGAACTATTTGAACGGATGGGCACATATGATATAAAGAGGCATTCTGGTGGGAACATATGGTATAAAGGGGCACTCTGCTGAGCACATATGATGTAAAGGGGGCACTCTCATGAGGACACCTGATGTAAAGGGGCACTCATGTGTGGGTCCCTAGGTGCACGGGATGAGGCCAGGGGTACTTTGTCCCAACAGATGGCTCAGGTAACTCTGGGGGCGGAAGGGTAGGCAGGGGACCAGATCCCTCCTCAGGCACCGAGGCCTCCACCCGGGGTGTACTATCCCCTGAAGACATGGGTGGGTCCCTAGGTGCACGGGACGAGGCCAGGGGTACTTTGTCCCAAACCTTCCATTCAAATAGTTCATTTATTTGTCCATCATCTCCCGCATTGGAGATCGACTCCAGATCGACACCTCCGACAAAACACCAAGTCCCGTTCCTGGCTTACTCGGCCGACACTTGAACATAGAGGCCCGGGAATTTTCCCACTGGATCCATCCGGGGCAAGCCAAGCGCAGGGGTTGTCCTCCATCTCGGCCGCTGGAAGCTTTAATGAGACCGACCTTCCTTTTGGGCGCTGGGAGTAGGGAAGCTGTGGTGACCGAAGCAGCATCTTCGGATTTTGTATCCTCTGTCCATTTGTTCGCGACTTCCACGGAAGTCTGTGCAGTGCGCGGGGGAATGGCTGTGCAAGCTCTGACTTCTCCTTGTAGAGTGGTGGCGCCTGTTAGGCAGTTGAGGTGGAAGGCTCGCGGCCTTTCTATTGGTTGCTCCACTTCAAATATGAACTTGCCACAGGCCTCGCAGCGACCGAAGGGCTTCAGCTGTACCACCAGTCTCGAACAGCCGGGACAAATCATACCCAGGGCCTCAACGTCCTTGCATGTGTACAGGGCGAATCGTCCCCGGGGCTTGAGCCGAATCCCCGTATCCATAGCGGAGACAGCAACGGGGGTTGCCCTTGTGGTAGATGCGGTGGGGACCCATGATGCAGTAGAAAGCATGCTGACCGTTGACTGCTCCATCGCGCACTGAAGAACTGGCGCCAAAGTCTCCACGTGTATCCCCACACATGGCCAGACTCCTCCCCTTTGGTGCAACTTTTTCCTCATCACGCCTACGAACGCCTACGAACTGAGCAGGGAGGGTGTGCCTCGTGGCGCACCGACCAACATGGTCGACCTCCTCTGAACTTTTCGGGGGGGTAAAAGTCAAGTTTTGAGAGCTTCAGCCCCATTGACACGGAACACAAATCCCGGACTCAGAGCCCCCACGTGTAGCGGCCTCACCCGCTTTCTCCCTTCTTCTTTTACGGCTGGCTGACTCGTCTAGGGGAACCAGGGAGAAGGGTGAGGTGTACCACCAGCTCACACCTCGTGTATGTGTAGAGGTTTGAGCTAAGATCTTTACCTTTGGGTCTGTGTCCCGGTCCGGAGCTTCCACTTCTCTGCTTGCAGGTGGATAGATGAATATAGAACACTTTGCTCCCAGAAAAGTAAGCCCACACCAGGTGACAGTACAACTTCTATATTTATTTCCGCAGAGATAAATATGCCTCTTTGCAAGCAGACAGGTTGATACAAACACAACTTGGTGGGGAGAGGGTTCAGGCACAATCCTTTCGGATTAGAGAAGCTGTTAGGAGTTCACAACAACTTTTGGCGCACGGTCGCCGTGAGGTTGGTCCCTGCCACAGACCGGGTGAACGATGAGGTCCCTGCCACAGACCTTTGGATAGGTCTCTGCCACCGACCTGATTGTAGTTGGGTCTCTGCAAAGACCATAGAACGTGGACTACCTTCTAATGACTGCCCCTGTTAGGGAGATGATCCATCCGGACGGTCCCCAGAGGCCTGCACTGTCACCAGCCAATGCTGTGCTGGATCTTCAGGCCAGGTCACCTCCCTGGTTCTCCTCGCCCAAGACTCGGGTCCCCTCACTCGGTGGGCCCCTAGGTATCTTCTTCGTCGAAGGTACTGGGCCCCAGGCCTTTGCTAGTACCTCACCCCAGGCTTAAGGTGCCTGGAATGGAACTCGAACTTCCCCCGCGCCCAGGCCGAGGGCACCCGGGCGCAGACGAACAGGACAGCAGCCCCCAGGCTGAAGGTGCCTGGGGCTCGGACCTCGTGCGCAAGATGTCCACCCCCTTTATACCCTCTCCCAGCAGGCACAGCAGGTTCCCCGCCCCGCTGTACTGCTGCCGCGAGAGGACACAAAGGGCACGGCCCTACAATGGTGGTTCAACCCCAGCCCAAGGCGACAGCGCCACCCAGGGGCCGCAGGGAACTGAACACCATTATTATCTTCCACGAACCAAAATGGCCATAAATCCTTAATAATTAGTGTATCTGGGCCAAGCTACCACCCAGACACTCCCCCTAAATGTTGATACCCGCTACACATATAAAAAAATAACTGTTAAAGCGGAGCTCCGCCGAAAAAAAAAATATTAAAAGCCAGCAGCTACAGCAGCTGCTGACTTTTAATATTTGGACACTTAGCTGTCCAATTTAGGGTGGAGCTCTGCTTTAATATATCAAAACCTGAGAGAATGGATGTTTAAGCAGCACAAAAGCAGCACTAACTAATCAGCCAGTTTCACGTCCCTATGCTTTTATAGTGGGGGGAGGTGGGGCTGGGTTTTGATGGGTGGGTGGGGTTTGATCAAATTAAAACAAACTTTTGCAATAAAAAAATCAAAGCAGCACGCATAGTAATTTTAACAGCACAAACTGGCACAAACGCGGCACTAACCAACCAACCCAGTTTCATGTGTAGGGGGGCTGAGTGACCTTTGCTGACCTTTAACAAATAGTAAATAGCTGAAAAACAAAAAGCAGTGGAACTGATATTTAAACAGCACAAAGGAGGCACCAACCAGCCTGGTTTCATGTCTTTTGTCTCTTGTAGGGGGGCTGGGTGACCTTTATTAAATCAACAATAACTGAAAAACAAAAGGAGATAGAATGGAGAGTAAAATGGCACAACCCAACACAAACGTGGCACTAACCAACCAGCCCGTTTTCATTTTGTTTGGCTGTTGTAGGGGTTGTCAGGGAAGGCTTGCCCATAGCACAAATGATGTCTCCCTGTGCATACATATGCGCATGCGCAGACTGGCAACTGGCCGGGCAGATGAGCGCGAGCTTGTCACCAATGCTTGTGACAGACAGACTATTTAAACAGGCTGTAGTTTGGTGTGCAGCTTCTGTGTGTTCGTTCCTGATTGCTGTGTTTGAATTCTGATACTAACCCAGCTTGCTCCTGACCTCTGTTTGACTGCTACCTGCCCTGACCATGGCTTGTCTCTGGATTCTGCTTCTGCCTTCTGTTCTTGCCTGATCTAACTCCCGTTGCTGACTTGGCTTGTGACCCGACTATCCTGTTGTCTGCCGTCTATGCCTGATCTGCCCGACCATTATGGACCCGGCTCATCTGACCCTGCATCCTGCTCATCCAGCCTGCTACAGCTCTTCAGTCCAGCAAGGTCTCACCTGTCTCCTGCTTCCAGCTGCTTACCCACAGTCTGCTACCAGCCAAGCTCAGTGCCAGCTTATATGCCACCAGCCGGTTATGCTGCCACATCCACCAGCTGACTGCTGCCACCACGCAGTCTACTGGACTGATCACAGGCACTTGTACCTCACTGTGCTCCCATGGCTGCTGTCTAACCAGGAGATCACTAACCAGGTACGTGACAGGAGGGCAGGGTGATGTCATTGTCTAGGAAAAAACAAATTGCTATTATCTTAAAAATAAAAGCAGCACAAATTTGTATTTTTATGACACAAAAAAGCACAAACGTAGCACTAACAAAAAGTATGTTTGTTTTTAAGATTTAATAACATGGGGTGCAAAGTGAGTGGAGTGTTATAAAAAAACAAGCTGCTATATCTTAAAAACCATAACAGCACAAATAAAAATATTAGCAGCACAAACCAGCACAAAAGTAGCACTAAAAAAACACACTTGAGTTTTTATTTGTGCTGATTGTAGTGGGGTTTGTAAAAAAAACAAAAAAACTGTTATAACTTAAAAACCATAACAGCACAAATAAACATTTTAGCAGCACAAACCAGCACAAACGTAGCACTAACCAATGAGACCAGTTTCGTGTCATTTGGGCATTGTAGGGGGGCTAAGTGACCTTTGGTGACCTTTAATAAATCATTAATAACGCAAAAACAATAAAAGATAGAAAGGAAATTTAAACAGCACAAAACAGCACAAACGTAGCACTAAAGAAACACACTTGAGTTTTAATTTGTGCTGATTGTAGGGGGGCAAAGTGAGTGGGGTTTGAAATAAAACAAAAAACTGTTATAACTTAAAAACCATAACAGCACAAATAAAAATGTTAACAGCACAAACCAGCACAAACGTAGCACTAACCAACGAGACCAGTTTCGTGTCATTTGGGCATTGTAGGGGGGCTGAGTGACCTTTGGTGACCTTTAATAAATCATTAATAACGCAAAAACGATAAAAGATAGAACAGAAATTTTAGCAGCACAAAACAGCACAAACATAGCACTACCCAACGAGACCAGTTTTGTGTAATTTGGGTGTTGTAGGGGGGCTGTGTGACCTTTGGTGACCTTTAATAAATCATTAATAACGCAAAAACGATAAAAGATAGAACGGAAATTTTAGCAGCACAAAACAGCACAAACGTAGCACTAACCAACAAGACCAGTTTGTGTCATTTAGATGTTGTAGGGGGGCTGAGTGACCTTTGATGACCTTTAATAAATCACTAATAATGCAAAAACAATAAGAGATAGAACGGAAATTTTAGCAGCACAAAACAGCACAAACATAGCACTAAAGAAACACACTTGAGTTTTTATTTGTGCTGATTGTAGGGTGGGCAAAGTGAGTGGGGTTTGAAAAATAAAAAAACTGTTATAACTTAAAAACCATAACCGCACAAATAAAATTTTTAGCAGCACAAACCAGCACAAACGTAGCACTAACCAACGAGACCAGTTTCGTGTCATTTGGGCGTTGTAGGGGGGCTGAGTGACCTTTGGTGACCTTTAATAAATCATTAATAACGCAAAAACGATAAAAGATAGAATGAAAATGTTAGCAGCACAAAACAGCACAAACGTAGCACTAACCAACGAGACCAGTTTCGTGTCATTTGGGTGTTGTAGGGGGGCTGTGTGACCTTTGGTGACCTTTAATAAATCATTAATAACACAAAAACGATAAAAGATAGAACGAAAATGTTAGCAGCACAAAACAGCACAAACGTAGCACTAACCAACGAGACCAGTTTTGTGTAATTTGGCTGTTGTTGGGGGGCTAGATGATGTCATATCCTGGAAAAAACAATTGTTAATATCTTAAAAATAAAAGCAGCACAAATGTAAATTTTTACGGCACAAAACAGCACAAACGTAGCACTAAAGAAACACACTTGAGTTTTCATTTGTGCTGATTGTAGGGGAGGCAGCTTCGCTGAGCTTGCACAAACAGCACACTGACACCAGGACACATAGGAACATAAATCGCCCCCCAGGCCCCCCCAGATCACCCCCCAGCCCCCAGTCACAGTGTCACTGATTGCAGTGACCATTTATTTACTGATCACTGCAATCAGTGACATTTGTGACTGTAAAAGTGTCACTACAGTTTAGTTTTAGGTCCAGTGTAGCCCCCTAACCCCCCTAATAAAGGTTTAACCCCCTGATCGCCCCCCAGATATCCCTTTCACCCCCTAGCACCTCCGTCGCTAAGCGATCATTTTTCTGATCGCTGTCTTAGCGTCGGTGATGCAGATCGGTAGCCAGTTATTTTTTTTAGGTTCGCCGCAGGTTTTTATAGCGTCAGGTACCCCCATATATTACCTAATAAAGGTTTAACCCCCTTGATCGCCCCCCAGGTAACCCTTTCACCCCCTAGCACCACTGTCGCTAAGCGATCGTTTTTCTGATCGCTGTTTTATTGTCGGTGATGCTGATCGGTAGCCAGTTATTTTTTTTAGGTTCACCGCAGGTTTTTATAGCGTCAGGTACCCCCATATATTACCTAATAAAGGTTTAACCCCCTTGATTGCCCCCCAGGTAACCCTTTCACCCCCTATCACCACTGTCGCTAAGCGATCGTTTTTCTGATCGCTGTCTTATTGTCGGTGATGCCGATCGGTAGCCAGTTATTTTTTTTAGGTTCGCCGCAGGTTTTTATAGCGTCAGGTACCCCCATATATTACCTAATAAAGGTTTAACCCCCTTGATCGCCCCCCAGGTAACCCTTTCACCCCCTATCACCACTGTCGCTAATCGATCGTTTTTCTGATCGCTGTCTTATTGTCAGTGATGCCGATAGGTAGCCAGTTATTTTTTTTAGGTTCACCGCAGGTTTTTATAGCGTCAGGTACCCCCATATATTACCTAATAAAGGTTTAACCCCCTTGATTGCCCCCCAGGTAACCCTTTCACCCCCTATCACCACTGTCGCTAAGCGATCGTTTTTCTGATCGCTGTCTTATTGTCGGTGATGCCGATGGGTAGCCAGTTATTTTTTTTAGGTTCGCCGCAGGTTTTTATAGTGTCAGGTACCCCCATATATTACCTAATAAAGGTTTAACCCCCTTGATCGCCCCCCAGGTAACTCTTTCACCCCCTATCACCACTGTCGCTAAGCGATCGTTTTTCTGATCGCTGTCTTATTGTCGGTGATGCCGATAGGTAGCCAGTTATTTTTTTTAGGTTCGCCGCAGGTTTTTATAGCGTCGGGTACCCCCATAAATTACCTAATAAAGGTTTAACCCCTTGATCGCCCCCCCAGGTAACCCTTTCACCCCCTTTTGCCAGTGTCACTAAGCGATCGTTTTTCTAAACGCTGTATTAGTTATGCTGGTGCCGATAGATAGCCAGTTATTTTTTTTAGGTTCGCCGCAGGTTTTTATAGCGTCAGGTACCCCCATATATTATCTAATAAAGGTTTTAACCCCCTAATTGCCCCTAGTTAACCCTGCGTCACACCCCAGGCAGCGTCAGGTTAGTGCCAGTAATGCCAACACCCACGCGTGAAGCATACACCCCCCTTAGTGGTATAGTATCTGAACAGATCAATATCTGATCTGATCAGATCTATACTAGCATTCCCAGCAGTTTAGGGTTCCCAAAAACGCAGTGTTAGCGGGATCAGCCCAGATACCTGCTAGCACCTGCGTTTTGCCCCTCCGTCCAGCCCAGGCCACCCAAGTGCAGTATCGATCGATCACTGTCACTTGCAAAACACAACACACATAACTGCAGCGTTCGCAGAGACAGGCCTGATCCCTGCGACTCCAGTGCTGTAGGAGGTGATTTCACCACCACAGTTAAAAAAAAAAAGCACATATGCCGAAGCATTGGGGCAGCAGGGGCGGAGGAGCGGAGGAGCGATTTTGCTCCTAATGCCGCGTACATACGGTCGAAATTCCGACGGAGGCTTGCCCGTGGAAAAGTCTGACCATGTGTGTGCGGCATAATTTTTGAGGGAGGATGCCCCAATGCTTCGGCATATATAAATGGTGCATGTATGCTCATCATTAGAAGTGGGTGGATGAAGGGCGGTATTCTAATGGTGGGCATACCCACCGATCAATCTCTTTTTTTCGTTCAGCCAACAGGCTGCATGAAAAAAAAGATTACAATACATTTCCAACAAGGACCAGCAACGTACTGGTATGTTGCTGGACTTTGAATGGTTATACCAGATTGATACCTGCGGGTTTAGGTATCATCTTGGTATCATTCTTTTCAGCCAGCGGCCGGCTTTCATGTAAAAGCAATCCTAGTGACTAATTAGCCTCTGGACTGCTTTTACAAGCAGTGGGAAGGAATGCCCCCCCCCCCGGATATAAAAAGCGCCATTGGGAAATTGGGAAAGCATTTTATCACACCAATCTTGGTGTGGTCAGATGCTTTGAGGGCAGAGGAAAGATCTAGGGTCTAATAGACCCCAGTTTTTTCAAAAAAAGAGTACCTGTCACTACCTATTGCTATCATAGGGGATATTTACATTCCCTGAGATAACAATAAAAATGATAAAAAAAAAATATGGAAGGAACAGTTTAAAAATAAAATAAAAAAGCAAAATTAATAATAAAATAAATAAAAAAAAAAAAGCACCCCTGTCCTGCCCTGCTCTTGCGCAATGGCGAACGCAAGCGTGGGTCTGGCGTCATATGTAAACAGCAATTGCACCATGCATGTGAGGTATCACCCGTGAAGGTCAGATCGAGGCCAGTCATTTTAGCAGTAGACCTCCTCTGTAAATCTAACGGGGTAACCTGTAAAGGCTTTTAAAGGCTTTTAAAAATGTATGTAGTTTGTCGCCAATGCGCGTTTGTGCAAAATTTTAAAGCATGTCGTGTTTGGTATCTATGTACTCGGCCTGAGATCATCTTTTTTATTTCATCAAACATTTAGGCAATATAGTGTGTTTTAGTGCATTAAAATTAAAAAAAGTGTATTTTTTCCCCAAAAAATGCGTTTGAAAAATCGCTGCGCAAATACTGTGTGGAAAAAAAAAAGCAACACCCACCATTTTAATCTGTAGGGCCTTTGCTTTAAAAAAATATATAATGTTTGGGGGTTCAACATAATTTTCTTGCAAAAAAAATATGTTTTCATGTAAACAAAAAGTGTCAGAAAGGGCTTTGTCTTCAAGTGGTTAGAAGAGTGGATGTAAGCTTCCTAATGTTGTGTATAAAATGCCAGGACAGTTCAAAACCCCCCCAAATGACCCTATTTTGGAAAGTAGACACCCCAAGCTATATACTGAGAGGCATGTCGAGTCCATATATTTTATATGTTGACACAAGTTGCGGAAAAAATAATTTTTTTTTTTTTTTTTTGCACAAAGTTGTCACTAAATGATATATTGCTGAAACATGCCATGGGCATATGTGGAATTACACCCCAAAATACATTCTGTTGCTTCTCCTGAGTACGGGGATACCACATGTGTGAGACTTTTTGGGAGCCTAGCCGCGTACGGGACCCCAAAATCCAAGCACCGCCTTCAGGCTTTCTAAGGGTGTAAATTTTTGATTTCACTTCTCACTGCCTATCACAGTTTCGGAGGCCATGGAATGCCCAGATGGCACAAACCCCCCCCAAATGACCCCATTTTGGAAAGTAGACACCCCAAGCTATTTGCTGAGAGGTATTTTGAGTATTTTGCAGATCTCACTTTTTGTCACAAAGTTTTGAAAATTGAAAAAAAATAAATATATATATTTTCTTTCTTCATTTTCAAAAACAAATGATAGCTGTAAAATACTCACCATGCCTCTCAGCAAATAGCTTGGGGTGTCTACTTTCCAAAATGGGGTCATTTGGGGGGGTTTTGTGCTATTTTGGCATTTTATGGCCTTCGAAACTGTGATAGGTAGTGAGGAGTGAAATCAAACATTTGTGCCTAGAAATCCTGAAGGCGGTGCTTGGTTTTCGGGGTCCCGTACGCGGCTAGGCTCCTAAAAAGTCCCACACATGTGGTATCCCCGTACTCAGGAGAAGCAGCAAAATGTATTTTGGGGTGTAATTCCACATATAACCATGGCATGTGTGAGCAATATATCATTTAGTGACAACTTTTTGTAATTTTTTATTTTTTTTTGTCATTATTCAATCACTTGGGACAAAAAAAAAAATTCAATGGGCTCAACAGGCCTCTCAGCAATTTCCTTGGGGTGTCTACTTTCTAAAATGGGGTCATTTGGGGGGGTTTTGTGCTATTTTGGCATTTTATGGCCTTCAAAACTGTGATAGGTAGTGAGGAGTGAAATCAAAAATTTGCGCCCTTAGAAATCCTGAAGGCGGTGCTTGGTTTCCGGGGGCCCGTACGCGGCTAGGCTCCCAAAAAGTCCCACACATGTGGTATCCCCGTACTCAGGAGAAGCAGCAAAATGTATTTTGGGGTGCAATTCCACATATAACCATGGCATGTGTGAGCAATATATCATTTAGTGACAACTTTTTGTATTTTTTTTTTTTTTTTTTTTGTCATTATTCAATCACTTGAGACAACAAAAAAATATTCAATGGGCTCAACATGCCTCTCAGCAATTTCCTTGGGATGTCTACTTTCCAAAATGGGGTCATTTGGGGGGGTTTTGTACTGCCCTGCCATTTTAGCACCTCAAGAAATGAGATAGGCAGTCATAAATTAAAAGCTGTGTAAATTCCAGAAAATGTACCCTAGTTTGTAGACGCTATAACTTTTGCGCAAACCAATAAATATACGCTTATTGACATTTTTTTTTACTAAAGACATGTGGCTGAATACATTTTGGCCTAAATGTATGACTAAAATTGAGTTTATTCGATTTTTCTTATAACAAAAAGTAGAAAATATCATTTTTTTTCACAATTTTCGGTCTTTTTCCGTTTATATCGCAAAAAATAAAAATCGCAGAGGCAATCAAATACCATTAAAAGAAAGCTCTATTTGTGAGAAGAAAAGAACGCAAATTTCGTTTGGGTACAACATTGCATGTCCGCACAATTTACAGTTAAAGCAGCGCAGTGCAAAATTCTGAAATCACCTCTGGTCCTTTAGCTACCAAATGGTCCGGGGCTTAAGTGGTTAAAGGGGTTGTAAAGGTTCGTTTTTTATTTTCTAAATAGGTTCCTTTAAGCTAGTGCATTGTTGGTTCACTTACCTTTTCCTTTGAGTTACCTTCTAAATGTTTTTTTTCTTTGTCTGAATTTCTCACTTCCTGTTTCTCCTCACTAAACTTCACACCATCATTCGAGCGGTGTTTAGTCAGCCAGAACAGCTTACTGAACAGCTTACTGAGGAGGAACAGGAAGTGAGAAATTCAGACAAAGAAAACAAATATTTAGAAGGGAAGTCTAAGGAAAAGGTAAGTGAACCAACAATGCACTAGCTTAACCACTTAGCAACCACCTGCCGACAAATAACGTCGACAAGGTGGTTGCTTAACTCTGGGAGGACGTTATATAACGTCTTATTGACCCCATATCTCACTGTAAAGAGGACCTGTCATGCCATATTCCTATTACAAGGGATGTTTACGTTCCTTGTAATAGGTATAAAAGTGATCAAAAAAATTTTTGGGGCGGAAAAACATGTCAAACTAAAATAAATAAAGTAAAATGAACAATAATTTTTTTTTTTTTTTTTAAAGCGCCCCTGTTCCCGTGAGCTCGCATACAGAAGCGAACGCATACATAAGTCCCGCCCACATATGAAAACGGTTTTCAAACCACACATGTGAGGTATCTCTGCGAACGTTAGAGCGAGAGCGATCATTTTGGTCCTAGACCTCCTCTGTAACTCAAAACATGTAACCAGTAAAAATATTTAAAGCGTCGCCTATGGGGATTTTTTAAGTAGCGAAGTTTGGCGCCATTCCATGAGTGTGTGCAATTTTTAAGGGTGACACGTTAGGTATCTATTTACTCGGCGTAACTTCATCTTTCACATTATGCAAAAACATTGGGCTAACTTTACTCTTTTTTTTTTTTTTTAAGCACAAAACATTTTTTTTTCCGTAAAAAACGCGTTAAAAAAATTGCTGCGCAAATATCGTGCGAGATAAAAAGTTGCAACAACCACCATTATATTCTCTAAGGTCTTTGCTAAAAAAACATATATAATGTTTTGGGGTTCTATGTAATTTTCTAGCAAACAAATGATGATTTTTACATGTAGGAGAGAAATGTCAGAATTGGCCTGGGTGCTCCAGAACGCCTGAAGGTTCTCCCTGCATGTTGGACCTCTGTATGTGGCCACGCTGTGTAAAAGTCTCACACATGTGGTATCGCCATACTCGGGAGTAATAGCAGAATGTGTTTTGGGGTGTAATTTGTGGTATGCATATGCTGTGTGTGAGAAATAACCTGCTAATATGACAATTTTGTGGGGAAAAAAAAAAGAGAAAAAAAAAATCTTGATTTTGCAAAGAATTGTGAGAAAAAATGACAACTTAAAAAAACTCACAATGCCTCTTTCTGAATACCTTGGAATGTCTTCTTTCCAAAAAGGGGTCATTTGGGGGGTATTTGTACTTTTCTGGCATGTTAGGGTCTCAAGAAATGAGATCGGCCGTCAGTACTTCAGGTGTGATAAATTTTCAGATATTGGCACCATAGCTTGTGGACTCTATAACTTTCACAAAGACCAAATAATATGCACCAATTTGTACTTATTTTTACCAAAGATATGTAGCAGTATAAATTTGGGCCAAAATTTATGAAGAAAAAATAGTAATTTGCAAAATTTTATAACAGAAACGAAAAAAAAATCATTTTTTTACAGAATTTTCAGTCTTTTTTCTCTTATAGCGCAAAAAATAAAAAACCCAACAGTGATTAAATACCACCAAAAGAAAGCTCTATTTGTGTGAAAAAAAGGACAAAAAATTCATATGGGTACAGTGTTGTATGACTGAGTAATTGTCATTCAAAATGTGAGAGCACCGAAAGCTGAAAATTGGTCTGGTTATTAAGGGGGTTTAAGTGCCCAGTGGTCAAGTGGTTAAGGGAACATATTTAGAAAATAAAAAACGAACCTTTACAACCCCTTTAAGTCTCCTTATACTCCTCACAGCGCTTGACCCAATTATTTATTCATAGGGCTCATTATACTCCGCACAAGTTATATACCTGGGGAAAGGCAACTTCACTGCATTGCCTAAAATTTACTACTATTAATTTTAATATGCGGAGGGAGGATTTGACACATAAACACAGAAAGTGCCCCAAAAAGTTAAAAAAAATATGATCTCAATGGCTAGAGTCTAGCTTGTTTACACATACAACTCTGTCACAGAGAGATGACCTGGGAAGCTAAAGGTATAAATTGCCAATGGGTACTCAACTCTCTGTATATCCCACTGTCCTGACTTATTATTGGTATACAATGTAAAGTATTGTTTGGAAAGTTCATGGTTGTACTGGGAGGTCTCACGCAAAAGTTATGGCATGACCTGGAGGTTGCATGATGTAATTAAATTATACTTTATATCTTTTTATACCTTGTATGTTTTTCTTTCGCTTTTGCTTGTTTTGTAGAAGTGCCTTTTTTTGTTTACGTTTTGTTGTAAGTTAAACAAATTGAAAAAAGTTTGTTTTTTTCGATTTGTGGATTTCACTGAAGTTGACCTCTGCTTATGCATTTTTTTCATATTCTAAGTATCAGATGTCCAGTTGCATGAAAACATTTAGTTTTATTTTTTTGGACTGCGATTTTTCTTTAACATTTATTGTATAACTGTATTATGTAATAATATGCATATCTTGTATGTCACCAGTGTAATGGTTTTCATTCTGGTAATTGTAAGACACATTACTGAAGTTCAGATGCTGCCTAAACATGTTAAATACCATCCATTTACCATATGGTAAATATATAGTGCAAGCTTTACATAAATACATGCCCTGAAACTATGCTTCCAGACATTGTATTCAGCTTCCATAATCCTCATTTCATATGCTTGCCATATTTAAGCTGTTAGTTTTAAACAGCTGTCAATAAATTGAGCTTTGTTGATAAATGTGAGGCTAAACTAATAGTATAATACATAGACAAATGCTCTAATTTATACTAAATATTTTACCATATTAACTTTGCTTTGCTATTGTATGTTTTATCATATCTGTTACAGTTACAGCCTTAAAATGAGAAATGGATTTTTTTTAAATGTTTTACCTTTTCCAGGCCTATTTATGTGGATATATTTTCAAGGACTGTCACCCCTCTTTCAATTCCTTAAGCCTTTTGCACACTGCTGACTAAAAATGCGTTTTTAGGCATAAAGGTGTTTTTTTAAGGATCTAAATGCAGCCTATTGTTTTCAGTGTTTCTGCACAGAAAGGAGAATTAACATGCACTGTGTAAAGAGGATCAAAAATGTATATGGGAAGAGATTGATATTGCATTTTGGGAGCTAGAATTGATTTTATTCACGTACACATGTGTGCGCAATTACGCACAAATACGTGCAAAATAAATGCAAGAAATGTCAGCCAGAAATACTGATTTTCACACATCAGTACTGTCTGCAAGTACCCTTAATCAGTTGAGTACCAGCTTGTAATGTCTCTTTATTACCAGGCCCCTTTTCAGTGCTTTGATTGCTTGACTAGATTACTTGGTATGCAACACTATAACCAAAATAATTTTATACGATTTTTTGAGACAGATAGAGCTTTTTTCTGGTGGTATTTTTTTTTATCTTTTACTTTCTGTTATAAAACAAATTTTATTATTTTATGTTATCAAATAAAAATGCCAGGACAGTATGAAATACCCTGAAATTACCACTTTTTGGAAGATAGTTGCCACAAGATGATCTAATTTTTTGCCAAAATTTTGGGAAATGAAGAAGCATGCTGGTATTGAGGGGGTTAAACATGCAGCTTGGTAATGGTACACTAGATAGAGGGAAGAGAAGGTGAAGGGGTTATTTTAAAGATCACAAGCAGTGGGAGGATGGAGATGAAAGGGTTAATGTACAGTTGTGCATACTAAGATAGGTGAGAGGTTATTATACATAAAGCATTGAGACACAGACTGGAAGTCAGAAATGTACGAAAGGGAAGGAGTAAAATAGTTTAAAAAAAAAAAAGTTGTGGACCATGGATAGTTTGGCCCTCTGGGGGTCTGCCCACACAGGGGGAGGAGTCGGCCCACCGATAGCTGGATGGGGGGTGGGCTCTTTCCAGTGGGTGGCGCACCAAACGGGCCGGTAGTATATAAAGATTAGTAGGCCCCTGTCATGGGAGAAAAAGTGGGCTTGGTATGGCGCGCTTTGGAGAGGTCTGTATAAAAGTATGTAAGAGAAGGGGAAGAAATTGTGCACTAGGCAGGAATATGTGGGCTCAGTCAATAGTAGTTCACTTGTACAGTATGTATGTCCATGTGTGGAAGAGCTGAAATTTAGGGCGAGATTGCTGAGATAAATAGATGGCTGCCAGTTCACGTTAAAAGCTAGAAGAGGCTCTGGAACAGACAAAACAAAAGGGAACAGCGCCCTATAAGTGCAGCAAGATAAAAACTATTTTTAATTTAAAATGTTAAAATACACTCACATTTGAGCAGAGGTGATAAGGCATGTAGGGGGTTAAAAGAGCTTCATCCGCGGATCCTCTGATGTAATGGTGGTTTCCCGGACAGCTGGAGTGGGGTCCTCAATCCTGTGGCTCTTCCAGCCTGCACTAGATGTGTAGAACCGTCGGCCAGGAGCTGGAATCTGGATTGTGGAGGCTCCGTGGGGTCGTGGGGTCATCACTTCCGGGTCGGAGGCAAGCGGGAGGTGCTTCGCGTTCAGGACATGCGTGAAGAAGGGACACGCATGTCCTGAACGCGAAGCACCTCCCGCTTGCCTCCGACCCGGAAGTGATGACCCCACGACCCCACGGAGCCTCCACAATCCAGATTCCAGCTCCCAGCTCCCGGCCGACGCTTCTCCACATCTAGTGCAGGCTGGAAGAGCCACAGGGTTGAGGACCCCACTCCAGCTGTCCAGAAAACCACCATTACATCAGAGGATCCGCGGATGAAGCTCTTTTAGCCCCCTACATGCCTTATCACCTCTGCTCAAATGTGAGTGTATTTTAACATTTTAAATTAAAAATTGTTTTTTATCTTGCTGCACTTAGAGGGCGCTGTTCCCTTTTGTTTTCCCTGTCATGGGAGACTTGTACATTGCTTATTATGATGCTTTAGCTATCTGGTGCCCATCTTACGAACTCAGTGGACAATGTTGATAAGGCACGTGTGATCTATGTTATGCCAATTGATCAATGTATGGCTCCCTAATGGCTTTGAATACTGTACAAGAATGTGCTGAGATTCTTTTGTATTGTTTTGAAAATCTTTAATAAACATTATTGAAACATAAAAAAAAAAAGATTTGATTCCCAGTCAGTGAAATTTAAACAGAAACTTAGCTCCCCTTTACATTCCTGACTCTCCCCCATCCCTCCTTACCTTTTACGATGGGGAAAATTCAAAATACCCACCCATCCGTCTTTTTGTTGTTATCTGTGTCCAGGCAACCCGGTGATGCGGCAGCTCTTTCTCCCGTATGTTTTGTTAATGGGCTCCCGCAGCCTCCTTGGATATGTGATGAGGGCCTTCCAGGGGGCTGCGGGAGCAGGATACATTAAGGTGACCAGATTTTTTAAATGAAATCCAGAGACATATTTTTTTTTTTACTAGTAATGACTCTCTGCCCATCACTGCGCCACCCGCTTCACAGCCTGTCAAGTCTCACTCTCCAGGCCACGGCTACTACTGGGTGGGGAACGGAGGAAGATCACTCCGCCAGGGAAGAAAAGGAGATAAGCAGGCAGGCAGCTGGCCGGGACTTGAGCCAAGGCAGAAGAAAATGCAAGCGGAGCTGAATGGGCATGCACCCGAAACTGAAGAAATATTCCCTCCGCTCTGACCAGCACATGATCATCAGAAAGGGGCACAGATTATGGAAAAAAAATACACCCCCCTAAGCTAGTAGGAGCGGGGGGGGGGGTGTAATTCAGAATTTTTATTTTTAATTCTGCACTGACTGTCTTTGAAATTGCCCCAGCTACTGTTCAAATCCAATCCGGGGACAAAACCGGGGAAAGACTTGGTCCAGGGACAGTGTCCTCAAAAAGGACAGTTTGTCAATCTCCAATGCCTCAGTATTACCGTTCACAACGCATTTTTTAAAGTGCCAATGTAAGGATTTTAGTATCGAGGGGCTGGCTTGCATGTGTGTGTGGAGGAGATATACCTCCCACCTGGGTGTCCAGCCCCTCGATTATGTTTCATCATTCCTACCGGGGGTTCTGCTCAAAGGTTCACCGTCCTTTCCCCTGTACACAGAGACAAAGGTCAGAAGGAGGGATTTTATTCTTATTTAATAGTTTTTTTGTAACTGAAGATAATTTAGAGCTCCAGTTTTCACTGTTCTTTTCGACACTAATGGCATTGCGGCACTGCATTTCATTACAATGCATGTACACTGTATAGCGCTTGGAGTCTGTAGACCATTTTAATAATTTTGTTCTATCACCTTTACTGAAAGATTTGACAGAACATAAATATTTCAGACTGTTTCTCCTTACAGCAGAAAAATCATAGGTGCTATTATATCTTTACAAATGTTCTTCCTCCATAGCAAGAGAGTGTGCAGTCTGTCACCTCAAGGACAATGCAGCCACCACTCACACGTGTCCCTGCCCTCACCTGTCAGGTCCCTGTCATTAGGCTGCCGAGGGAACCTGTAATTTGAAATGGGAGGCCTGTAATAACAAATTAGTGCTGGAGGTGGCCAGTTGCAATTTAAAGAATCAACTTCCGTGTCATTTCTATTGCACCAATGCCTAAACAAGTGCTGAAGGCATTCTAAGGCAGCCTTTTTCAACCAGGGTGCTTAGGCACCCTGGGATGTCCTTAGGTTTCTTCAGGGTTGCTTTGGCAAAATGGCTACAAATTGCCCAAAAATTGTGTACAAGCCAGCAGGTGGATCAAGCCTACCTTTAAGTTACACAGTCACAGGTTTTCATTTTCCAACATTACAACTTTCCAGTTGCTGGTGACCTAGCAACCAATTACATCATCAGTTGATAAGTAGGATGTTGGGTGCCTGCACAGCATCCTTGTTTGCCCCTGCCTTGCTTCTCAAAGTCAGCACTGGGATCACATTAGCTGAGTAAGGGAGAGAAATATTGCAATATTAGTCAGTACCAGTGTGCAAAGGTGTATTTGCTTAGGAAGAATAAATCACGTTGGGTGTCCTACATATGTGGATGTTGCTGCTTTATGGAAAACTATTTATTTTGTTTTTTATATTTTTTAAATACAGAATGGCATACCTCGAGATCATGAATCATTTTAAAGGGTGCCTTGAATGAGAAATGGTTGAGAAACACTGCTCTAAGGATAGTAAACATTTTGCACATCAAGAGGGGTTTAGCACATTGCTACCTCCCAGTTAGGGTTGGTTCACACCAAAACGCGGTCCAGGAAAAGCGTGTTCCATGTGTGCTTCCCACACTTCAGTTAATAGCACTGCCCTTAAGATCTGCATGCAGGTTCCAATGTATTGTCAATGGTACCCCAAAGCAGATGGCAAATGCAGTGCATTTCTGGGCATCAAATCACATGGTACCGCAATGCACTTTTAAAAGTAGTGCAAGCACTACTTTTCCTGCAGTCTAGTGCTTTTGCAGCCCATTCAAAAGCCTGGGCTGTCAAAATGCACCACATGGAAATGCACAGAAATCACACAGGATCCCAGTGTGAACAGGCTCTCAAAAATCTCATGTCTTTATGGAACTTGCTTTGTGCACTGGTGTGCAGTCATGTTGGAACAGGAAGGGGGTCATCCCCAAAATGTTCCCACAGAGTTGGGAGCAGGAAATTGTCCAAATGTCTTGGTATCATGACCCCTTAAAAGTTTACTTCACTCAAACTAAGGGGCCAAGCCCAACCCCTGAAAAACAATCCCACGCCATAATCCCCCCTTCACCAAATGATTTGGACCCGTGCACATTGCAAGGTCAATAAAGACATGGATGAGCAAGTTTGGGGTGGAGGAACTTGACTGGCCTGCAGAGAGTCCTGACCTCCACCCGATAGAACACTTTTGGGACGAATTAGAGCGGAGACTGCGAGCCAGGCCTTCTAGTCCAACATCACTGTCTGACCTCACAAATGCGCATCTGGAAGAATGGTCAAACATTCCCATAGACACACTCCTAAACCTTGTGGACAGCCTTCCCAGAACAGTTGAAGCTGTTATAGCTGCAAAAGATGGGCCAACTCAATCTCGAACCCTACGGACTAAGACTAGGATGCCATTAAATTTCACGTGCGTGTAAAAGCAGGTGTCCCAATACTTTTGACAATATAGTGTATTTTTTCAAGATGAATGTATTCTTTTTAGTACTTTTGAATCACAAAAGCAGTTTTAATAAAATCAACTTACTTATATGTACTTTTACTTTTACTGTTTTTGAGGTTTACCATACAATATTGGTAACTACTGATAAGTGTGTGAAATAAACCCACCCTAAATTCTAAGTATTTACTTATATTATTTATTGTGTGAGCTTGTCATTCCAAAACCCATCAGTAGGTGGCTTACTTTCTCATTCTATAGAAGAACAGACACTGAGGTCCTATTCACACTTGTCCTGTTTGATGCAGCAAATCTCTCGCATTTTGCTACATGAAAATACATGTCAAGGATTCATTATTTTCTATACGGCTGGTTAACACTTATGTGCTGCAGTTTAGTGTTAAGGACAAAAGCAAACTCTATGCGCACATTCATCCTCACATGTGTGTATTACCAGGCATGCTGCATACACATGCAACAGTGTAAATCCAGGGGTTATTACATAAAGCAGTGAATGGGACTTTGGTTTTGCAGAAAGCGCAAAGACAGGTGTACTCTGCCATAACCCTGTTGTTTAGGGCACAATTACAACAATCAGGTCCATTGCCGTGTATTTTCCAAAAGTGCATTAATATGCAGCTGATCTATAGTGAACATTTTTTTTTTTTCTCTTTCAAATATTTTATTAATTTGCATAAAAGTACAGTGTACAATTAACATTGTACGTCGTGCAACGACGATGTGATAGATAATTAACAGATGAACATATATTCACTGACAAGTTGCAGACATTCCAAACAGGAGGTGTATAACTATATGAGTATACATAAGGACACTCGGATCTCCCCTCTCCGGTGGCACCCCATATAGGATCTTTAGTGCCACCGAAGTGCCACCGAAGTGAAGAGGGTCCATTCAGTACAGTGCGAGCACTGTAGGGTAACACCCACTGCTTGTTGGCAGTGTTTCATAAATTTGCTTGAACATGTTAACAAAGCCGGAAGTAAAAGAAGAGACGGTTAGTAGATATCAGAAGTGTACTTCAAGGATATTGCTCGGTCAGGCTATATGAAATATTGTAACAATAGGATTAGGTGACTGTCACAGCATCAGTCCAATCGGTCCAAGTCTGCCAGAGTGTTCGGGTTTTAACAGCCCGACCATTACTGGAGTTTGTTATCATTTCATAGCTAAAGTGTAGGGTTACTAAGTTGATAACTTGTTCTATGGTTGGAGTATTGTCGGATTTCCATTGTCTCGTTGAGCCTGGCTGCCAGGAGTATGTGAGTTGTTACGTGTCTAAGGGGTTTAGGTATGTCGTCTATGGTTAGGTTGAGAATGGCAAGTGCGGGTGATGGAGGGATATTGATTTTAATCACGTTTGATATAAGATTAAAAATATCGTCCCAGTATTTTTGTATCTTGGAACATGTCCAGAAAATGTGGAGCATGTCTCCTGTGGTCGCTTTGCATCTCCAGCACTTGGTAGGGATTTGAGGACTGAAAGTCGCTAATTTGGCTGGCGTGAGGTACCAGCGTAGTGAGATTTTCTGAGTGAGTTCCCAGAGTGTTGAGCATTTGGTGGCCGCGTAGACGGAGTGAAGTGCCCGTTGCCATTGTGCGACTGTGAAGGTATGTGTAAGATCAGTGTCCCATCGATGGTGCGGTTTCATTTTGGAAAAAATGGACTTTTGGTGAAGGTTGTTGTAGAAATGTGAGATGCCCTTTGTTTTGGAGGCAGGGTTAGTAAGGTATTCCCAGGTCTTAGGGTGGATTCTATATAGGGGTAGGGGTATATTAATCAAGCAGTGGTGGATGCGCAAGAATGTGAAGTGTTCTGAGGCAGGTAGACCATATTCGGCCTGTAGTTGGGAGAAGGATTTAACGTGGTTACCCTGTATTAAGTTTTGTAAGCAGTGGATCCCATTGAGGATCCATCTAGAGATCAGTAGGTCTGGGGTCAAGTGATGAAGGGATTCTA
Source organism: Rana muscosa (assembly GCA_029206835.1). NCBI lineage: Eukaryota > Metazoa > Chordata > Amphibia > Anura > Ranidae > Rana > Rana muscosa. The sequence continues at coordinate 848,104,547 of CM055121.1, forward strand.
AAGGGATTTTAAATTGTGGTGTGGTGGGGTTATAGCCCAGGGAAGTGATCATTTTTTTCCAGGCACTTACTGTAGCCTTCATGGTAGGGGAGAGACATGCTGGTATTTGGGTGCCTAGAGGTGTGCTTAGAAGCCAGGTCTTTAAATTGGGGCGTGCAATTGAAAGGTTCTCTATTTGTCCCCACATTGAGGTCATGGGGGATTGGAACCAACTGGGCAGTTGGGCTAGAATGGCTGCCATGTGATAGTCCTCAAATTCTATTGAGCCAATACCTCCCGCCATTTTGTGTTTAATTAACTTTAGATGAGCACATCTGGGTCGCTTGCCTTTCCAAAGATATTTGTTGAATATCGTCTGGAGGGATCTGAAAAAAGCTTTGGGTATTGGAATGGGGAGGGTCCTAAAGAAGTACAATATTTGAGGGAGGCATATCATTTTGAAGGCCGCAAGCCTCCCTGACCAGGAAAGTTCATGTTTCGCTAATTGGTCTGAGGACAGACGGATGTTATGTAGAAGTGGTATGAAATTACAGGCGTATAAGTTGTTCAGTGATCTCGGGAGTTGGATGCCTAGATACGAAATGTCTTTATCTGCCCATGCAAATGGATATTGTACTTGTAACAAGTTTCTCGTTGTGGCGTCTAAATTAATATCTAATATGAAGGATTTGGTTGTGTTAACTTTGTAATATGAAACCGAGCTGAACCAGTTTAACAGTTTTTGTACTTCTGCCAGGGAGGAAGTCGGATTGGTGAGGATAAGAATGACATCATCAGCAAATAGGCAGATTTTATGAGATGTGGGTCCAATTTGAAGTCCTGAAATATTGGGGTGTGAGCGGATATGCTCCGCCAGTGGCTCCATGAGCATGTTAAAGATGAGTGGGGATAATGGACAGCCTTGTCGCATGCCATTAGTGATATTGAATGGGCAGGAGAGCATTCCCTCTGTAAACACTTGGGCCGTGGGGTTTGAGTAAAGTGCCATGATGGCTTGTAGTATATGGCCCTTAAATCCAAATTTTTGAAGGACTGTCTTTAGGTACGACCAGTGGACCCTATCGAACGCCTTCTCTGCATCCAAAGATAGGAGCAGAGAGGGCGTTCCGGTGGATTCCACGTGGTGGATGAGATTGATCATTCTTCTAGTGGCATCTGATGCCTGTCAGCCCTTCGTGAAGCCTGACTGGTCCTTATGTATGAGGGCTGGCATTATCTCGAGTAACCTTGTTGCTATAGTTTTGGCATAGATCTTGAGATCAAGGTTAAGAAGGGATATTGGGCGAAAATTTTGGGGGACATTCGGCTCCTTCCCTGGTTTCGGTAACGTTATAATCAGTGATTTTAGATATTCAGTCGGAAAGGTGGAAGAGGAGGCAGCGTGGTTGAAAACTTCAGTAAGGTGGGGGGTTATGTGAAAGGAGAATTGTTTATAATATTCACCTGTCAGTCCGTCTGGGCCTGGCGCTTTACCATTTGGCAGGGAGTCAATTGCATTTTTTATTTCTAGTTCCGTGAACGGGCTATTGAGGTTTGTCAATTGCTCTTCAGTCAAGGTAGGTAGATTGAGCTTACAGAGAAAGTGGTCAATTCCTTCTTGGGTGGGTTGAGGTGTACACAGGTCCTGTCTCAGATTGTATAGGTCACTGTAATAGGCGCTAAAGGCGTCGGCTACGTCTTGTGGGTTACTCAGGAGGAGTTTAGTATGAGGGTGGCGGAGTTGGGCAATTTTGGTTTTGGTGCGCCTACCTTTAAGGCGTTGCGCTAGTCTTTTCCCCGCCTTGTTAGAAGTGGAGTAAGTAGTGGCTTTAAGCTTCCTGTGAAGAAATTCATAGGAGTGGAGGAGTAGGGTTCTAAGTTCCTGTCTAAGGGACAACAATTTGTTCGCTCGTGGGTCTCTAGGGTCGGCCTTGAGCTTTAATTCTAGGGACGCTATCTGAGCCGTCAGGTCGTCTATACGTTGCGTCCTCTTTTTTTATGGTAAGAGCTTAATTTAATTAGGGTTCCTCTAATGAAAGCTTTATGTGCGCTCCACACCACGGCAGGGTCGGGCACCGAGCCCTTGTTTAATGAGAAAAAGTCGGTAATTTGAGCCAAAATTTCTGGGGCATAATTATCATGCTGGATAATGTAGTTGTTTGCTCGCCAGAGAAATGTGTTGCGTTGCAGGGTTAAGTGATCTATAGTAATTGATATTGGGGCGTGGTCCGACCATGTCGCGGTGTGGATCGCAGACACACATATTTTTTGTAAAATCCATTTATCTGTCAGAAACAAATCAATTCTCGAATACGAGTTGTGTCTGGAGGAGAAAAATGTAAAGTCTCTTTCAGATCCATGTTGACATCGCCACACATCATAGAGGTCGTGGGTGGCGATAAGTTTTTTCAGAGGCGAGTCTCGCCTTTTCGCAGCTGATGTGGAGTCTATAACCACATCGGGGACTAGGTTGAAATCTCCACAGAGAATCAGAAGACCTTTCTGAATAGGTTTGGCCATGCGAAGTATTTTGCGTAGGAATTGCAACTGGTGTGAGTTTGGGGTATATACATTAACAAGAGTGTATTGAACTCGATTCATAGTGCAGGCAAGTATTATATAGCGACCTTCAGGGTCTGTTACAACATCTAGTGGTTGGAAGTCCACACTGTCTTTGATCGCTATCATGACCCCCTTAGTTTTAGTAGAATGTGAAGCGTGGAATATATGCGGGAACTGGCGATTGGAGCATAGGGACTCACTGGATAGTAGCAGGTGGGTTTCTTGTAAACATAAAATGTCACTGTGGAGAGCCGCGGTGGTTTTCCAGAGTGAGTGACGTTTGGCTGGATGGTTTAGTCCATTGGTGTTCAGTGATAGGATTGTGAGCGGCATCTTGTAGCCAAGGAGGTAGCGGGTGCGATGTAGTAGCACTTACGGTTTGGTGATTCAGTCCAGGTCGAGGTTACTTGCCTACGAGACGGTGTAGCAGTGATGCGGCAGACCAGGGTCCTGGAAGTAAGGTGGTTAGGATGCTGTGGATAGAGCAATATGTTAAGCACTCAAGCAGTAGTAACAAGCAAAAACAAAAAGGTAAAGAGTCTAGGAGCAAGCTGACAGCGAGAGGTTTCGCTTAGATTGTTCAGAAAGTAGAACTAGAAAGGTTCTCAGAGGGGGTGCCTCGCACCTCGGAAGCCTCCGTTTGGGGGTACAAACAGTTTTTATGTCTAGGAGCTGCAAAAACAGGGGTTCTTTGTGACATAACCCAGGGGAACTGCAAGAATGATGTTTGGCCAATTGTGGCGTATTTAACAGATGCCATTTAATTGAAGATGCTGTCCAGATTTCTGCTTGTAGGTGATCTTCCGTCAGGGTGTGGGGGTGGATTTGGGGGGTTCCAGGAGGATTCCCCAGTTGTGGAGAAGTCGCATTCCTTTGTCAAGATCACTGTCGGTATGTGACTGACCATTCTTCGTGATGAGGAGTGTGGCTGGGTAACGCCATTTGTACTGAATCTTATGGTTCTGTAGACCTTTGGTGACTGGGCTCAAATGACGTCTCAGTTGGAGTGTATACTTTGAGAGATCAGGAAAGAATTGGATTCCTGTGAAGGGAGCTGGTATGGGCGTTTTAGCTTTAACCCCCATCAGGAGCTTTTCCTTAATGTGATAGAAGTGAATTCTCATCAGGACGTCTCTGGGTACTGAGGCTGCTAGGTGGGATGGTTTGGTGATTCTGTGGATCCTGTCTATGATAACATCTCGGGGGGATGCTTCAGGGATAATGATGTGCATCAACTCCTTGGCATACCGTGGCAGGTCCGCAGGAAGAACACTTTCCGGTATTCCTCTTAGCTTAACATTGTTCCTGCGAGACCTGTCCTCTAAATCCGCCATTTTGGCGCGCATCCATGACTGCTCCTCTCTAATACCTTCACAAACATCTATTACCTCATTCACAGTGGAGGTACAATCAGTTAGGCCTCTCTCAACGTTTGTCACCCTGTCATCAAGGGAGTGGATGTCTGTAGTAATTTTAGTAAACAGAGAGGAGAGGTCAGTCATTAGGGAGGTCTGTAGTGAGAGAAGCATGTCTTTCAGGGTAGTGTCCATAACTGGTTGGCCTGAGGTTTGGAAGGATGCCATGGAGGTATGCAGGGCCTGGTTAGACAGGAGTGGGTTAAAAGCCTGGGCCTCAATTTGTGAGGGCAGCGGCCGCTGCGGCGGCGTGTCGAGCCGCATTTTAGCTTTTGCTGGACTGCGGGTGAGGGGATCACTCTCCGGGGGCTGAGAGGATACCCCGAAGGTACCTGTATGTGGTGAGTCCTCCGGTATCTCGTGCGGGAGATCCGTGTATGAGTCCCGCGGCGCGGCCTGGCCGGCGCCATCTTGGATGTCAGCATCGCGGTCCGCCGGCTTGTAGGCGAATTCCGTTAGTTTTTGCGGCTTGTAGTCCGTAAATCTCTTTCTGGACATGATCCGCAGCTCCTCCGGTGTGCCTAGAGCAAGGATGGCTGAAGATTGTAGCTTTAGTACGGCCGATGTCGCTGGATTCCGTCCCCTGGTTCAGGAGCTGAGAGCTCACACGCCCACTCTCATCTCCGGCCGGCCACGCCCCCCAACATTTTTTTTTTAAAACAGCACCAGGGATAGTATGTACCACAAATGAAAACGATACCATGTGCTGGTGGCTGCTGTGTTAGGTTGAAATCGGAAATCCTCTGCCCCTGGATACCGTCACATGAATGATCTTCTGGTGCTGCGAGGGTTAATATGAGCAGCTGCACCTGGGACCGACACTCATGAAGTGTACGGCTGTCATTTTGAGATGTGTGCAGACGCTGTGTCCCAACAGACCTAAATGGGCTGCCTGCGTGCAGTACCTGCCAGCTGAAGCCATATAAACAAGGTGCTCATTCACAGACTATGGGTGTCAGCACTCGTATGAATGAGGCCTTAAATTTTGTTTTAGTTTTCCTTGCTTGCACATGATTAAGTGACTGAAGTCAGCACAGCTTCCCCTCATTAACTAAGCTAAGAGAAATTTAGTTTGCTAAGTAAACAGCCTGTACTCCCTAAAGTGATTGTAAAGGTAATTTAAGTAACAAACATGTCATACTTACCCGCTCGGTGCAATAGTTTTGCACAGAGCAGCCATGATTCTCCTCTTCTGGGGTCCCCTGCCAGCGCTCTGGGCTCCTCCTCTTCTCGATGTGCCACTATTGGAAGCTGCTTCCTATGGCGGCATACGCGCGGGCTCGATCCCGAGGCCACGCTCTGTATGTCAATGGACACAGTGCGGTTTGCCCCCCCCCCACACACACTCCCTCGTCACTGCATTGGATTGACAACAGTATATAAGCAGATGCAGTTAAGCCTCAAGGTAAGGGCGGGCTGTGCAGGGAAGGTGGAGGACAAGGGGGAACCAGGTTCCTCCAAGGCCTCCATAGGTCACATCAGGGAAGCAGCTGTCCAATTGAATGCTGCTGCCCTGATGACTATCTTTGATGTGGGCAATGTTTGTAAAAGGCATTGTCCCCTTTGGGTTGGCACACATTCCATTAAGTGGGTAGGTTAGGGACAGATCTACCGCTTGCTAGGGACAGTTGGAATAGCATCCGGTCAGGTTCCTGCTGAGGAGGGACACAGTAGGGATTGTCGCTGTGTATCCACTGCTGTATTTTAGCCTAGGCCGACAATGCCCAGACCTAGGGCGGCACTTTGCGGGGGGCAGCAAAAAAGCCGCCCCCTCCCCCCACATGAAAAAAAATCCCCCGCACCCTCCTCCTGGCTCCCACACACAGAGCCACCATCAGGGGAGTACATCTGAATCCAGTGGCACTGGCATCGCTATGGGGGTGCGGGGGGCAGACCTCACCCGGGTGACACCAGGAAGCGGTAGTAGTAGGTGCTGTTAGCGCAGCCCCCCCCCCCCCATTGGCAAAGAGGTGATTTCTTCCGCTGCTTTGTTTGCCAGCTGCGCTGTGAAAGGGGAGAGGAGAGCTGCACAGCGTCTGTGTATCTCCCCAGCTCGCCCCCCTCCCCTTTCTCCTGTCAGCTGAACAGGAGAAGAGAGAGAGCGGCTCTAATAAGGTTCCCTGCGACGCCACCCGGCTTCCTGCCAGCTCTGATTTCCTCCCCATTGGACACAGCAGAGGGACAAACAGAAGATATGAGGAGGGAGAGGGACATCACGGGAAATGTAGTCCCAGAAGATTGGCGGCCCCAGTGTGTTCACAGACAGTAGGCTACAGCCCCCCAGCATGCATGCACTCTAGGGGGGGGGGGAGAGAACATGGAACCCGGCAAAATACAGAGTGCCACAGAAGAGAAAAAGAGAGGACTGTGCAGGGGGAAGCCAGAGAGGAAGCCACGTTGTACCCGCACCACCAGAGAGGGGGGCCACGCTGTACACGCACCACCAGAGAGGGAGCCACGCTGTACCCGCACCACCAGAGAGGGAGCCACGCTGTACCCGCACCACCAGAGAGGGAGCCACGCTGTACCCGCACCACCAGAGAGGGAGCCACGCTGTACCCGCACCACCAGAGAGAGCCACACTGTACCTGCACCACTGTACCCGCACCACCAGAGACAGCCACGCTGTACCCGCACCACCAGAGAGGGAGCCACGCTGTGCTCGCACCACCAGAGAGGGAGCCACTCTGTACCCGCCCCACCAGAGAGGGAGCCACGTTGTACCCACACCACCAGAGAGGGGGTCACACTGTATCCGCACCACCAGAGAGGGAGCCACGCTGTACCCGCCCCACCAGAGAGAGAGCCACGCTGTACCCGCACCACCAGAGAGGGAGCCACGCTGTACCCGCACCACCAGAGAGGGAGCCATGCTGTACCCGCACCACCAGAGAGGGAGCCATGCTGTACCCGCACCACCAGAGAGGGAGCCACATTGTACCCACACCACCAGTAAAACCTTCAGCCTTTACAACTGCTTTAAGTAAATCAACCCCATAGACTTCAATTGTAAGAATGAACAACACATCACTGTGGAGCACTGCAAACCCAGCTCTTAAAGGATAAGTTCACCTTCAAGAAATTATTAACTGCACATATTTTTGCAGGGAAAAAAAATGCATTTATTATTTTTTTCTGATTAGCCTGCAGAGCATTACACCTGCAATCAGTAGATCGAGGGTGCAATTTCAGACTCCTGCTGACACTGCCTCCAGCTTGCCTGCCAGCACCTCCATTTGGGCAGAGAGTTACAAAGCTGTAAAAATCGTCAATGATCTACGAGAGTGGCGTGCTCATTTGAGTTCATTTAGAACCACAAGCCATCTCCTGCGCAGTGTTAATTTTGTTGACGACGATATGTTCGTTGACTAAATTAACACTATTTTAGTCGACTAAAATAGGACTAAAGCTAAAACAATTCAGATGACTAAAATACGGCTAAAACAAAAATGGCATTTTAGTCAAAAGACTATGACTAAAACTAAATCGAATTTTTTTTTTACTCTTTATTTTGCAAAATTCATCATTATACAAAAACACTTTCCCTTCCAATAGGGATATACATTGACATACTTTATTTCCAATACCTTATCTACCCATCCCACTTCCCCCCCTCCAACTCGTTCCCTCCCTTTCTTCCATCGCCCCCCTCCTTTGGGCACCTCTTTCTCCTCTTCTCTAGGTACTCTTAATCTCGCTATAGTTCTTCATTAGTTTAAACTTTTACCACTTTTCCCATCTCTTAGTAAATCCCTCTCTGCTATCTTCTTGACTATGTCTAATGCCGCGTACACACGACCGCTTTTCTCGACGAGAAAAACTGCATTTTTTTTTTCGCCGAGAAAAACGATCGTCTGTGGGCTTTATGTCGTTTTTCTCGTCGAGAAAAACGGCATAAAAAACGACGAGAAAAATTAGAACATGTTCTAAATTTTCTCATCGTTTTTTCCAGCATTTTTTTCCGCGGCAGTTTTCCCATAGGGAAACACTGCCGCGGAGCCCACAGACGGTCGTTTTTCTCGTCAAGAGAAAAAATGACGGGAAAAACGACCGTGTGTAGGGAACCAAGCGGTTCCCTCGTTTTTCCTGTCATTATTCACGGCGTTTTTTTAACCGCCGTGAATAATGATCGTGTGTACGCGGCATTAGACTTAGGTATTCCATATTATATATCTCTTCTATTTTGTCGAACCATTCTCTGATTTTTGGGCTTTCTACTTCTTTCCATTTTCTAGGTATCAGGCTTTTTTCGGCATTCATCATGTGTACTATCATCGAATTTCTGTATTCTTTTATCGGGATATCTACCCTGTGGAATAGGCATGTCCATGGTTCCTTAGGTAGATCTATGTTGGTGATCTCCTTAGTATATCTTAATATTTCCTTACAATAAGTCCTGATCTTAGGGCACCCCCACCCATAGGTGTGCACAGCCTGTTGCATTAGGGTGTGCACCCCAAAGTTTAAACACATTTGCGTGTGTGTGCATGTGTATATAGCAGGGATATGCAATTAGCGGACCTCCAGCTGTTGCAGAACTACAAATCCCATGAGGCATAGCAAGACTCTGACAGCTACAAGCATTACACCCAGAGGCAGAGGCATGATGGGACTTGTAGTTTTGCAACAGCTGGAGGTACACTAATTGCATATCCCTGGTATATAGTATATACTGATGGTGTCAGCAGAGCAATGGACGGTGTCAGTATGGCAGAGAATGGTGTCAGTAGGGCAGTGGACAGTGTCAGTAGTTTTTATTTTTTTTATGTTATGTTTTTATTTTTTGACAATTAGATTTTTTTAGAAGCCCTGTTAGGGGGCTTAAGTGAAATATCGGGGGTCTAAACAGATTGATTAGGGTGTGCCCAGGCACACCTGGCACACCCTGTGCGCACGCCTATGTCCCCACCATATATGGGCCATGTTTCCCGTTTCTTTACATCCCCGCCAACACTCCTTTGTTTGTCCTATTTGGTACTTCCCTAGTATGTCGGGGGTTCAGTACCACCTAGTTATACACTTATAGTTTATTTCCACTACTCCATTATTTACTGATGATCCATGTACAAGTTTCAGAATTTGTGCAACTTCTTGATTCCTTCCTCGTTCCCCCAGTTCCCTCTCCCAATTTTTTATAAATGTCGGGACTTCCAGCTCTTCTACTTCTATAAGGATTTTTATAAATCCGAGATATAATCCCACATGTTTTTTCGATGGTACATAGTCGCTTTATTGATACGAAATCAAAATTTGACATCAAAATTAACACTGCACTACCACATAAGAATAATTAGGGAGCATCTACTAAGCTACTGAAAGAAAAAAAAAAAAAAGAAAACAAGCTTTTCTTATTTCCATTTTCCTAATATTCAGGTAATATGTGCAATGGCATTACAGCCAAAAGAGTTTACAGTTTTTTTTGTTTTTTTTTGTATTTTAAAGTTGCACTTCTGCTTGTCAAAAAGCAATATTTTTGTTTGTTTATGAAAGTTCATTTTATTTATAAAGACATTATATATAACAATCTGTGTTTGTAGTGCATGTTTATTAGTTTTTTACGCCAGGAGTATTAAATAATGCATTAAAATTTAACTAAACCCATTAGATTTTAGTCAGCTAAAATGTACTGGAGATTTTAGTCAACTAAAATACATTGCAGATTTTACGACTAAAACTAAAACAATTCAAATGACTAAAATACAACTAAAACTAAAATGGCAATTTAGTCAAAAGACTAAAATATGGTTAAAACTAAAATGGTATTTTAGTCAAAGACTATGACTAAAACGAAATCGAAATTTGACATTAAAATTAACTCTGCTGCCATAGTGACAGGCGGACTTGTAGTTCTCTTATTCACAGATTGCTGTGAAATAATTATGCAGCTGTGTGGGCGGAGCCCTGCACAGCCGCTTTGTTTTTAAAAGGTGACAGCTGGTGTTGGGAGAAGACCCCCTGCCCGCTGTCACAGGGGGGGAGACCACATTTTGGCAATCTAGCGTGGGGAGCCAGGGTGCACAGACCTGCTATTTGGACCTGACGGTGACCACCAAAGGGACTGCTTCAGAGCAGACAGTGGGGGGAAACCAGTGTGTTCAGACCTGTAGCTGTGCATGCCTACACAAAGAGCAGAGCCTGGTGTGCAGTGGGTATTCTTTCTGTGTTCCTTAGTGCCAGAAGACTGAGCCTGTAAAGACTGTAGCAAGAGATTGAGACACAAAGTGGTTGATTTACTAAAGGCAAATAGACTGTGCAGTTTGCAGTTAAGTGCAGTTGCTCCAGAGCTTAGTAAATGAGCAGAAGCTCTACTGACTTCCATCATCCAATCATGTGCAAGTAAAGAAAAAGTTTTTTTCCTTGCATGTGATTGGGTACTCTTTGCAAAGTGAAGCCTTACCTCATTTTCTAAGCTCTGGAGCAACTGCACTTGCAGAGGGCAACTGCACTTTGCACAGCGCACAGTCTATTTGCCCTTAGTAAATCAACCCCAAAGAGTTGCTGTCTTGATACCAGAGCTGGGGAGACCTGTTGTTATGTGGACAACTGACTGCCAAGTGCATAGGACCAGACCTATGTCAGGAGTGGTGAGCAAAACTGCAAAGCTTAACCACTTGCCCACTGGGCACTTATACCCCCTTCCTAACCAGACCAATTTTCAGCTTTCATTGTTCTCATACAGTATATTGAATGGCAATTACTCAGTCAGGCAACACTGAACCCATATGAAATTTTGTGTCCTTTTTTTTTACACAAATCGAGATTTCGTTTGGTGGTATTTAACCACTTGCCGACCGGCCGCCGTACTTATACTGTGGCAGGTCGGCTCTCTTGCGTGAAACGTCGGTCCGTGCATGTGGGACTGCGGGCACGTCCGGCAGACTTCATGTCCACCGGCCGCCCGTGATCACTGTATACAGAGGCAGAACAAGGATCTGCCATTGTAAACAAGGTACATGGACAGTGATCGGGAACAGCTATCTCTGTCATGTCCCAGGCAGCCCATCCCCCCTACAGTTTGAACACACTGAGGGAACACATTTAACCCCTTGATCACCCCCTAGTGTTAACCCCTTTCCTGCCAGTGTCATTTATACATTGATCAGTAAATTTTTATAGCACTGATCAATGTAATAATGTCACTGGTCCCCAAAAAGTGTAATTTGGGGTCAGATTTGTCTGCCTCAATGTCGCAGTCCCGCTAAAAATCGCAGATCGCCGCCATTACCAGTAAAAACAATAAAAATAAATAAAAGTCCCTAAATCTATCCCATAGTTTGTAGAAACGATAATATTTGCGCAAACCAATCAATATATGCCTTTTGCAATTTGTTTTTACCAAAAATATGTAGAACAATACATATTGGCCTAAACTGATAAATACATTTGTTTTTTTTTATATATATTTTTTTGGATATGTATTATGGCAGAAAGTAAAAAAAAATAAAAAAAAATTCTAAATTGTAATTTGTTTATGTTTATAGTGCAAAAAATAAAAACCTCAGAGGTAATCAAATACCCCAAAAGAAAGCTCTATTTGTGGGAAAAAAGGACATGATTTTTGTTTGGGTACAGTGTCACATGACCGCGCAATTGTCAGTTAAAGCGTCATAGTTCCGTATCGCAAAAAAAATGGCCTTGTCATTAAGTGGGTGAATCCTCCCGGTCCTTAAGTGGTTAATAACCACTCAGTTTTTTATCTTTTGCGCTATAAATAAAAAAAGACCGAAAATTTTGTAAAAAAAAAATGCATTTTTCTTAGTTTCTGTTATAAAATTTAGAAAATTACCGGTAGTAATTTTTCTTCATAAATTTTGGCCAAAAGTTATACTGCTACATTTTGTTGGTAAAGATAACCCAAATAATATACCCAGTGTATATTATTTGGTCTTTGTGAAGGTTATAGAGTCCACAAGCTATGGTGCCAATCACTGAAAATTGATCACACCTGATGTACTGACGGTCTATCTCATTTCTTGAGACACTAACATGCCAGGAAAGTACAAATATCACCCAAATGAGCCCTTTTTGGAAAGTAGACATTCCAAGGTATTTAGTAAGAGGCATGGTGAGTTTTTTGAAGTTGTAATTTTTTCCCACAATTCTTTGCAAAGTAAAGATTTTTTTTTTGTTCACAAAATTTTCATATTAACAGGTAATTCCTCTCACATGGCATAATCATATTTGCAACTACACCCCAAAACACATTCTGCTACTCCTCATGAGTATGGCGATACCACATTTGTGAGACTTTTTCACAGCCTAGCCACATACAGAGGCCCAACATGCAGGGAGCACCGTCAGGTGTTCTAGGGACATAAATTACATATCTAATTTCTTGACTATCTATTACATTTTTAAAGGCCCTGGAGCACCCGGATAATGGAAACACCCACAAAATGACCCAATTTTGAAAAGCAAACACCCCAACACATAATCTAGGAGCATGTCATTTTTTTCCACAAGTTTTTGGAAAATGTGGAAAGAAAATAAAACCGCATATTTTTTTACACAAAGTTGTAAATTTATGAGATATTTCTAACACATATCATGTACATACTAAAAATGACACCCCAAAATATATTCTGCTATATACTCCTACTGAGTATGTGTGAGACTTTTACATAGCCTGGCCACATACAGAGGCCCAACATGCAAGGAGCACCGTCAGGTGTTCTAGGGACATAAATGACACATCTAATTTCCTGACTATCTATTATACTTTTTTGAGGCACTGAAGGGCACTGAGGTGGCACTGATGGGCACCATGATGGCACTGATGTGGCATGGATAAGCACTGTGATGGCACGGATGAGCACTGAGATGGCACTGATGTGGCACGGATAAGCACTGTGATGGCACTGATGTAGCATTGATGAGCACTGTGATGGCACTGATGTGGCACGGGTGAGCATTGTGATGGCACTGATGTGGTAGAGATGAGCACTGTGATGGCACTGATGGGCACTGTAATGGCACTGAAGAGCACTGTGATGGCACGGATGTGGCATGGATGAGCACTGTGATGGCACTGATGTAGCACTGATGAGCACTGTAATGGCACTGATGTGGCATGGATGAGCACTGTGATGGCACTGATGTGGCAAGGATGAGCACTGTGATGGCACTGATGTGGCACGGATGAGCACTTTGATGGCACTGATGTGGCACAGATGATCACTGTGATGCCACTGATGTGGGACGGATGAGCACTGTGATGGCACTGATGAATGCTGTGATGGCACTAATGTGGCATGGATGAGCACTGATGTGGCAGAGATAAGCACTGATGTGGCATGGATGAGCACTGTGGGCACTCCAAATCCAGCACACTCACGATGTATCAATCGGTGTGAGGAGAGAGCTGAACTGGACACAATGCCGGTTTGTTGACAAAGTGATCGCTATGTCATATGACGGAGCAATCACGTTGTAAAGGGTTGCTGTGATTGACCTTTTATCCCGATCCTTGATGCAGCCATCACGGACAATAGACGCCCTTCCAGAACTAGCCGGCCACGCTGTAGCCACCATCATTCAGCTATAGCGCGTTCGGCAAGTGGTTAAACCCTTGCTGCACATAGTTAATGCAATACAGGCTGCTCCCTACTTAGAAGCCCAACAGCCATCCATTGCACACTCTTTAAAGGACAGCTTCACGTGCACCCCCTGACAGAGGGGCCACAATGATAGCCAGCTAATACTGACCATTATGCACCAGGTACTTTATAGTCACCTCCAGGGGTACCCCTATGTCAGGAAGACATTCACCCACCCACCTTTGGGGCTGTATGCATAGTGTGCACACAACGACCTTAATTTTTGTGTTAGTTAATGTCATTGCTTTAAACCGTGTTTGCAGTAGTTAAAGATTGGTGTAGCATTCCCCCAGTTCAGTTGGTTGCCATCCTTTGGGTCAGTATTCACATTATCTGGACCAGCACCTTTAGTGCATGGATTCATGCATTGTTTTTGCCGACCGCCCACAGTATATATACTGTATGTCATTAGAAGTGGTGGCTGGTGCTCCATCGGTTGGGGGGGGCGGCAGACAGACCTGACCACAGACATCCCCCCCGTCGCTCCAGCCCACCACCCAACACTAACCCTCCCCCCTGTCGCTCGAGCCTTCCACCACCCACAGTATATATACGGCCTGTCATTAGCAGTAGCGGCTGATGCTCCATCGGTTGGGGGGGGGGCGGTAGACAGACCTGACCACAGACATTCCCCTCGTCACTCCAGCCCGCCATCCAACACTAACCCCCCGTCGCTCGAATATTAATTTGCTAATGTCACAACTGGCTCTAATCACGTGCTTTAAAAAAAAACCATTGTAAACCATGTGTCCAGCGCCCTGCATGTAGCTTAGGTTCCGGGCGCATGGATTAGGGGGACGGCACCCCTGCGCCCCTAATGAGCGGCCGCCACTAGTCATTAGTTTAACATTTAATACCCAGTATAATTTTTTTCTGTGGGCGATTCGGCGTCTGCTAAAAGTAATATCGGTGGCTGATTTGCCACGGGATCACTTTTAGAGGCTTCCCAGTTGTTTCCGAGCTTACCGGAGCCGTCAGTAAGCCTGGAACCGATCCGATGCAGTCGATGGCTAGGCAGGAAGATGAGTGAGGGCAAGATGGCCCCCACTCGGCTCTATGCCCTTGGAGGACTGGAGCAACCTCTGATGTGACGCGAAGGGGCGGGATTCTCGCGGGAGTCAGAACCCGGAAGTGGTGAAAATACCTGTATTAGACAGGTATCTGCACCCCCCTGAAAGGTGCCAAATGTGACACCGGAGGGGGGAAGGGTTCCAAAAAGCGGAGGTTCACTTTTTGTGTGAACCTCCGCTTTAAAGATTTTTTTTACCGTATTTATCGGCGTATAACACGCACTTTTTCCCCTGAAAACAGTTCCATCGTGTTATACGCCGATATCATGTTTTACCAACAGGTCTGCTAAAAGTAATATCGGTGGCGGATTTGCCACGGGATCACTTTTAGAGGCTTCCCAGTTGTTTCCGAGCTTACCGGAGCCGCCAGTAAGCCTGAAACCGATCCGATGCAGTCGATGGCTAGGCAGGAAGATGAGTGAGGGCAAGGTGGCTCCCACTCGGCTCTATGCCCTTGGAGGACTGGAGCAACCTCTGATGTCACTTCTGGTTCTCGGGCTTAAAGCTGAGGTCCACACGATTTTTTTTTTAAAAGCCAGCAGCTACAAATACTGCAGCTGCTAACTTTTAAAAAATGGACACTTACCTGTCCAGCGTGCCCGCGATGTCAGCAGACGAGGCTGAGCAATCGCTCGGTCCTCGGATGCTTCCGCCGCCATCCTCGGTGAGGGAATCAGGAAATGAAGCTTTGCGGCTTCACTGCCCGGTTCCCCACTGCGCATGCGCGAGTATTGCGGCGCGCCGTCACTGGTCCCCGCTCTCTCCTGGGAACAGTGTGTTTCCCAGAAGACAGCGGGGGGGTGACGTGAAGGGGCGGGATTCCCGCGGGAGTCAGAACCCGGAAGTGGTGAAAATACCTGTATTAGACAGGTATCTGCACCCCCCTGAAAGGTGCCAAATGTGACACCGGAGGGGGGAAGGGTTCCAAAAAGCGGAGGTTCACTTTTTGTGTGAACCTCCGCTTTAAAGAATTTTTTTACCGTATTTATTTCCATCGTGTTATACGCCGATATCATGTTTTACCAACAGGGGGCGGGGATCGGGTGGTCCGTCCCGCCTCTCCTGGCCCTGGGATAGCGCTCCCTCCATAGTCTGAAGTTTAGAAAAAAAACACTTGCCAACCTCTTCGATACCGCTCCTCCTGTGTCAGTGTCATTGTAAAACGAAGCTTGTAAATATCTCAATAGCTCAGTTTTTTCTGGCTGCTCTCCTCCTCCTCCGAATGTAGCTTTGATTGGAGGAGGAGAGCGGTCACATGACCATCTATGTAACATCAGAGGAGAGCAATCATGTGACCAGGTCAGTGAAAAAAACGGAGCTATTGAGCTATATGAAAGCTTTGTTTTGCAATAGGAGTGACACAGGAGGAGCAGTGTGGAAAGGGCTGACAGTGATTTTTTTTCTTAACGGTAGAGAATGCTGGCAGCGCTGTCCCAGGAGGGGTCTCCTGGGAGTACAGGGGGGTTGTGTACTGGATGGGGGGATGTATAATGCATGGGGGCTATATACTGGGGAGGGGGCTGTATAATGGATGGGGGGCTGTGTACTGGATGGGGGGATGTATAATGGATGGGGGGCTGTGTACTGGATGGGAGGATTTATTATGGAAGGTGGGATGTATAATGGATGGGGGGCTGTGTACTGGATTGGGGGATGTATAATGGATGGGGGGGCTGTGTACTGGGGAGGGGGGCTGTATAATTCATGGGGGGCTGTGTACTGGGGAGGGGGGCTGTATAAATGGATGGGGGCTGTATACTGGATGGGGGTCTGTGTACTGGGGAGGGGGGCTGTATAATAGATAGGGGGACTGTGTACTGTGCAGGGGGAGGGGTGCTGTGTACTGGTGAGGGGGCTGTGTATTGTGCAGGGAGAGGGGGACTGTGTACTGTAAAGGGGGCTGTGAAAAAAAAATCCTTAAACTTCCCTCTTAAAATTGGGGTGCGTGTTATACGCATGTGCGTGTTATACGCAGATAAATACGGTATTTATTTTTTTAAAGTCAAAGTGTCAGCATTTTTTTGACCCCAGATCTCTCAATAAAGAGGACCTGTCATGCTTATTTCTATTACAATGGATGTTTACATTGATCACTTACAAGTGATCGAAAAAAATAAAGGGACAGTGTAAAAATAAAAAACAAAAAGTAAAATGAATAAGAAAAAAAATTGGAAGCGCCCCATTCCTCTGTGCTCACACGCAGAAGCGAACGCATACGTAAGTCGCACCCGCATATGTAAACGGTGTTCAAACTACACATGTGAGGTATCACCGTAAAAGGTATGGAGATTTTTAAGTACCTTAGTTTGTCGCCATTCCATGAGCGTGCGCAATTTTAAAACATGACATGACTATTTACTCGGTGTAACATCAACTTTCACAGTATATAAAAAAAAATTGGGCTAACTTTAGTGTTTTGTTTTGTTTTTTAATTCATAGCACCTTGCTATGATTAGTTTACAGTCCTTTAAGAAGTGTTGACAAGTCCAAAAAAGTCTTATTCAGTCAACAGAAAACTAATCTAAAACCAATACCAAATGTTTTTTGGCAATCGTTTGATACTGCAGGTTTCATAAAAATAATGCTTTTAAAAAATGTATTTGGTTCATATTACTTGTTAGAAAACGTTAGTGCTTTTTTTGCATTATGTTCATAATTACTAGATGTAGCCCTAATGATAGGTATCCTAAAATTTACTGGAATGTCTGACTCTAGTAAACTTGTAGATTTTTATAGTCACTTAAATTATATGTTTAATTATACAGACTTTAAGTTAAGTCGAGGACAGGCAGAAAAAAGTCAATGCACAGACTGTAGCCAGTGGCGTATCTAGGGTATGGCAGCCATGGCAAGTGCCATGGGCGCCATATGAAGTAGGGACGCCAACATTAAAGTTCTTCACTGAATTTAAAAGTAGAGCTTTTTAAACTTCTCCCCGTTCCTACTTGCTTATGGGGGGGATGCAATTACAGTTTCCTGGGTCCCAGCAGGTCAAAATGGGGGCCCAGGAAATGAGCATAAAGGAGGGACTTTTTCTTCATTTATGGGGGGGGGGATCAAGCCGCCCCACTACTCAATTAGTCCCGGCTGGCGGAGTGATTCTCTGCTCTGCTCCCGTCCTCAGGTGCTGAGATGCGAGTGCTTCTGACAAGTAACAGCCAGAGGGGAGCGTGGCTGCATGTACCGAGCTCCACACAGATTGGCAGTGGAGACTGTCAGTCTGCAGTGTGTCCTTCCTGGCTGCTGGTGCAAAGTTTTAGGAGCTGTGTGTGCAGGGAGGCTGAGATCGGAGGAATGAGGGGAGGTAATAAAGCCGGAGTCTGGCATCCCAGCACAGCACACAGAGCAGCAGGACGGGACAAATCACAGTGATAACACTGCCCAGCTTATATGGAGCTTGGCATCCCAGGATCCCTGTAGACACACCTGATTATCACTCCCCCTCCATGGCTGAGGCTGCTCTATGCATTGGTGAGAATCAAAGTTATTTGTGTACATAGAAAGATCTCCCAACAGATATGACTGGCCCAAACATAGACCAGCTGAAACTCAGCTTCCTATAGGAGGAAGAAGTTATCAGGATTCTGGAGGTCCTGAACTGAGAAGGACAGAGTGATAGAGAGTCAAGTAGGCAGTGATAGGGTCAGTGCAGAGGATCAGAGCTTACATTCTACCTCCCAGTCTCCATACAAGTAGTCTGTATGAATGCATTCCTGTTTTGCCACAATATTCACAGTATAATTTTTCAGAGAACCCCCTTCCTCTTAGGCGGATGTCAGGCGGGAGATTCTGTTGCTAGTAACAAAGGTTCAGTGGCAGAGAACCTTCCACCTACCGCTATGGAATTGCTTCCACTCAGAATACTACAGAATCTTGATCACTAGCTATGGGAGTGATTCCAGAGGGACCAACTGTCAGCCTTGTTGCGATCCTGCTGGCAAATCATTTTGACTGGCATAAAAGGCGCATGCACGGGAGGGAGGATGGTGATGGGGAGCTCCGGGGAGTGGCTGCGGTCACCAAACAGGAGTTGTTAGGCCTGAAGGAGCTGTGACCGGAAGCATGTCCTAGGCCTGAGCGGGGTCACAGAGAGTGAGTTACTGTCAGGAGACTTGTCACCGGCCTGTGCTAGACGCTGTGTGTCATTATTGTCGCTTGTCTTCTGTCATCAGATTATCTGTGCAGACCTGAGGAGAATGTGTTCAGGATTGACTTCACTTTCTTCAAGATCCGGGACCTGGAGACTGGCACTGTGCTCTTTGAGATCTACAAACCCTGCTCAGGTACCTGTCATGGAGGGCACCTTTCCTGGGGAAGGTCTCCTTCATACTTCAGGTAGAACTAGAGTTGTTGGATGGAGTAAGGGAGAGTTATTGTTCCCAATTTGACATCCATTTGGCATTTGACATCCAATTGGGTGCGGGTGCATGTCCTTGAATGCACACTGTCTGTGCTCGGGGGCATATTCCTGCACCAAAACGGATATCAAGGTGAGAGCAGGGGCTGTGTTCATGCAGCTGCTGCGTCCCAATTGATTTGAATTGGTCTGCCTGCCCGTGGATGTACTGAATATCTGTGTGCATCTCATGCAGTAAAAACACGGCCCTGTACACTTAAAATGTTTTGACAGGGGCGCAGTTTTAGTGCTTGCCATAGGCGCCATTTTCACTAGATACACCTCTGACTGTAGCAGATCATTGTATTAAGCCTCATATACACTACTCACACCTCATGTTGGAGCCATTGTAGTAACAATCCGATGTTAGTACAGCGATCTTCCTAGATCCCCCCCGCCAGAACACTCCGATCAGCGCTTTCAGCCACTGGCTGAGAGCACTGATTGTGAGCTGATTGGCAGACCTTTTTCAGTCATGAGCCTTCGACAAACGGCCGGCTTCTGTTGGGCCAGCTGCCGTACACACAGGCCGAATGTCAGCCGGGTTCTATTGAATGAATGGATGCTGCACGAAATTTGGCCCATGTGTGCTAGACAGGTGTCCAAAGAGCAAGCCAGGGGCAACACCATGGTAGCAGGAATGATACTGATGACTGGACAGGACTCACGGGAAAAGGCTTACAGGTCCATGTAAACAGATTTCCTACATAAATTCAAAAAGCAGGTCTGGATGTAAAGGGAACTGTAGTACAGCAAGACATAAGCAGAAGTGCTAGCCTCACACACAATAAACAGGATACACAAGTACAGGGCTGGGCTGCATACAAGGTTACATAGGAATTTACACAATATAGTAGCAATTGCTGCAAGAACACTCAGACAGTGCTTCAACTAAGCACAGGTGAAGCGAGATAACATTAAATGGATATAAAACAACAAAGACCTGATATTTCATCACTGATTTACTAAATCTAGGTTCGCATCTATGCGGCTGCGCTTGATGCATTTTTAGGCACGTTTTCATGCATTCTGCGTTTTATGTTTTTTTTCCTCTTTATCCACTTTAGCCCCAGGAAAATTTGGCCCCTTAATGACCAGGCAATTTTTTGCGATACGGCACTGCGTTGCTTTAACTGACAATTGCGCGGTAGTGTGACATTGTACAAAAACAAAACATCCTTTCCCCCCAAAAATAGAGCTTTCTTTTGGTGGTATTTGATAATTTTTTGTGCTATAAACAAAAAAAGAGCGACATACTTGAAAAAAAAACAATATTTTTTACTTTTTGCTATAATAAATATCAATTAAAAAAAATGAATTTCTTCCTCAGTTTAGGCCGATATGTATTCTTCTACATATTTTTGTTAAAAAAAAATGGCAATAAGCGTACATTGATTGGTTTGTGCAAAAGTTATAGCATCTACAAAATAGGGGATAGATTTATGGCATTTTTATTATACTTTTTTTTTTTTTTTTTACTGGTAGTGGCGGTGATCTGCGATTTTTATCGAGACTGCGACATTGCAGCAGACAGATCAGGCACTTTTGACACTTTTTTGGGACCATTGACATTTATACAGTGATCAGAGCTAAAAATAGCCACTGATTACTGTATAAATGTCACTCGCAGGGAAGAGGTTAACACTATGGGGCGATCAAGGGTTTAAATGTGTGTCCTAGGCAGTGTTTCTAGCTGTGGGGGATGGGACTGCCTGGGGGAGGAGACCGATAGTTGTTCCTAAACATTAAGAAGAACTGATCAGTCTCCTCACCCCTGACAAAATGGACATCGTGACCGCCGGGCACGCGCATCGGCTCAGTCGTCGCACCACGGGCGCACGCGTGGCCCCTAGTGGTCTTAAAGCGGCCGATGCACAGCTAGGACGGCTAGCCCAGGGGAGCCAACCTGCCGCAGTATAACTGCGGCGGCTGGTCGGGAAGCAGTTAAACACACTGTACATTGCTGGTTGCTAAGGAGCAGGCCACGCTCCCCACTGACAGCTGAATGTCAAAAAAATAATTGCTGGCAAAAATAAAAGTGCGATAACCCCCCCAGGTCCATACCAGGCCCTTCGGGTCTACTATGGATTCGGAGGGGACCTCCCCATGACAAAATGTAAAAAAAATTACACTGGGTCCCCCCAAATCCATACCAAACCCTTATCCGAGCATGCAGCCCGGCAAGTCAGGAAAGGGAGGGGATGAGGGAGTGCCCCCCACCTCATGAACCATACCAGACTACATGCCTTCAACATGGGGGGATGAGTGCTTTGGGGGGCAGAGCCATGTTGATGGGGACAAGGGCCACTTCCCCACAACCCTGGCCGGTGGTTGTGGGGGTCTGCAGGCAGGGGGTGATGTGACATCACAAGGGGTGGTTCTCTGAGTGATGTCATCGGATGGCCACGCCCCATGGCTATATAAGAAATGGCACACAGCGGGAGACAGCGTTAGAAGAAGATTGGCTTTTTTGGGGTTTTAGCAGGTAAGCGACGGCTAGAAAGAAGACAGCACAAGGAGAAGACAGCTCAAGAAGAAGACAGCACAAGGAGGAGACAGCACCAGGGGGAGAAGACTGCACCGAAGGGAGAAGAAACTACCGGAGGACGAAGACACGTTGGAGCTACGATGGAGGACATTTTAAATTTTTAACAAAAGACTTGTCAAAAACCGTCTCTTGTTTTCTTTAACACTTCACTGCTTTTTTGGGTGAGTGGGTAGGGGTACAATGTACTCGATACTCATTCACATAGGGGGGCAGGATCTGGGGCCCCCCAAATTGAGGGCATGGTATAGTTCAGGAGGGAGGCTCGCTCGCCCCCATCCTTTCCTGACCTGCCGGTGCTGACCTGCCGGATAGAGGTCTGGTATGGATTTGAGGTGGATCCCACGCAATTTAAAAAAAAAGATTTGGCATGGGGGGTCCCCTTTTGAATCTATACTAGACCTGAAGGACCGTCAATTTTTTTTTACATTCGGCTGATGACTCATCGGTTGCTAGGGACACGGCGGCCGGCTTCCCGGCCCGCTTCTTAGCAACCAGCTATATACAGTGTTTAAATGGAAAAATAAAAACCGCAAAACACATCAAAATCGCATCACAAACACAACACTTGCATTTCTGGTCCAATTCCATTGAAGTCTATTACATGCAAAACACGGGAAAAAAGGTCCCGTAAACTTTTCAAAAATGCACCGCCTGCAAAACGCATAGATGTGAACGTGTACCATTGGAAACCATGTTAAATGGACTGTAGTGCGTTTCTGAAAAATGCAAAACGCACTAAAAATGCATAGGTGTGAACCTAGGGCAAAGGAAAAAAGACTGTTCACTTAGTAAAGAGAATGTTCACTTTGCAAGGTGAAAGTGCACTTAACCTAGTGAAAAAGGTGAAGCTGTGTTCACGTAGAATACTAAATCAAGTGCAATTGAAATTTAAAAAAAAACAGAAAGTCAGCTGTAAGATTAAACCTCATAACAGTGAGCAGAAAAATAACTGACAACTGTACTATAGAATGAGCTGTCCATTGAGAAAACTGCAATTGGTAAAACAGTCCATTTAAAAGACAGAAATAACCAAGTCTATAAGCTGTATACATTATTTATTAACATTAGAAATTTTATTTAGTTTTTTAGATTCCAAAAGCAACAGAAAACCATCAGAATTTTCAGCTTGGACCGGCATAAAAAAAAAACAGGATTTTTTGCTTGCAAGTGGTTGATTGGAGTGAATCTTCACCATATTTACTAAGTTAAGTGAACACTCACTTTGCTAAGTGAACAATCAGACTCTTTCAGTAAATCGTCTATTTCAAGCTAAAACTTTACAAGTGCCTGTGATCACAGAAATTGCCACAGTAATAAAAACTTAAAGGGTCAACGCCATTGAAATCCCCCTTGTGTTTTAGGAATGACACACATTTGCCCTTTCATCTGTTAGACAATCCCCAGATTGGAAATAGATTGTATTCCAACTGAGCAGGTAACACATCAAATAGCAAATTAAAGGCATTGTGGGTCTGTGCTAGTAAAATAATGTGACAGTAACAGAGTTACTTGGCGAGAGAGATGGCTTGGTGAGAAAGAAGGAGCAGAAGTGGGCACACTACATGCACAGCACTGGTACTGAGAAGGATTAAAAGAAGTTAGGGAGCAGCATTTTTCTTTTAGATATGCGAACGCCACTTTACAGAAACCCTTGTGTGAATGTGTTTGAAACAGCTTTTCGTTCCTATGCAAGCTGGTGTGAGAAGGGGATAGAGAAGCAATATGCAGGTGAGCAGAGGGGTGCTTGAGGATAGAGCTTCATGGAATTTCCCTGTTATTTATTTTCCTGCTTTAATTACAACTAATTTTATCATTAAAAATTGTAAAAAAAAAAAAAAAAAGACTGATGTATACATAGCCTGCACTCAACTTACAATTACAAATACAGCACTTTAGGTTGGACACCCCTGCTCTAGGTAAAATTCCAACTGGTAATTGCGCATGCAATGCTGTACCGAAACCAAATTTGTATCCTTTTTTCCCCACAAATAGAGATTTCTTTTGGTGGTATTTGATCACCTCTGGGATTTATAATTTTTTGCAATATAAACAAAAAAAGGCTGAAAATGTAAAAAACAAAATTATATTTTCTACTTTTTGTTATAAAAAAATCCAATAAACTAAATTTTAGTCATACATTTAGGCCAAAATGTATCCAGCCACATGTCTTGGATAAAAAAAAATTCAATAAGTGTATATTTATTGGTTTGCGCAAAAGTTATAGCGTCTACAAACTATGGTACATTTACTGGAATTTACGCAGCTTTTAGTTTATGACTGCCTATCTCATTTCTTTAGATACAAAAATGGCAGGGCAGTACAAAACCTCCCTAAATTACCGCTTTTTGGAAAGTAGACACCCCAAGGAATGTTGAGCCCATTGAATATTTTATTTTTTTGTCACAAGTGATTGAAAAATTACAAAAAAAACAAAGTTGTCACTGAAATTATATATTGCTCACACATGCTATGGGTATATGTGGAATTACACCCCAAAATATATTCTGCTGCTTCTCCTGAGTATGGGGATACCACATGTGTGAGACTTTTTTGGGGAGTCTAGCTGCTTACAGGACCCCGAAAACCAATCAACGCCTTCAGGCTTTCAAAGGGTGTAAATTTTTGATTTCATTCCTCACTACCTATCATAGTTTCAGAGGCCATGAAATGTCAAGATAGCATAACCCCCCCTCCCCCCCTTGGACACAATTTTGGAAAGTAGACACCCCCAAGCTATTTGCTCAGAGGCATGTTGAGTATTTTACACATCTCGCTTTTTGTCACAAAGTTTTAAAAATTTTAAAAGGAAAAAAAAATACATTTTCCTTTTCATTCTTTAATGAGAGCTTCAAAATACTCACCATGCCTCTTAGTAAATATCTTGGGGTGTCTACTTTCCAAAATGGGGTCATTTGGGGGGGGGGGGCTTTGTGCTATCTTGAAATTTCAGGGCCTCCAAAACTGTGATAGGTAGTCAGGAGTAAAATCACCATTTTACGCTCTTAGAAAGCCTGTGGTATCCCCATACTCAGGAGAAGCAGCAGAATGTATTTTGGGGTGTAATTTCACATATACCCATGCCATGTTTGAGCAATATATTATTTAGTGACAACTTTGTTTGAAAAAAAAAGATTACATTTTTTCGAAACTTATGACAAAATATAAAATATTCCATGGACTCAACATGCCTTTCAGAAAATAGCTTGGTGTATCTACTTTCCAGATCTGGCCAGGAATCCAGAGCTGGAAAGGTCCAGCCAATGGCCTGGGCCTGTAGATCGATCGGTTCTGTAGCAAATCCCATTGCCGCGGGAACGGCGGGTGCCAAACATTTGATATGATTTGCTATGCAGTTCACAAAATCATGCAAGTTGAACACAAATTGTTCTATCTATAGCAGTCCCTACAAACCACATAGGTCTTGTGAGTTGTGACACATTATTAAAAAAAAAACAAAAAAAACATCAGTGGCAATTTATATTATGTAGGATCAAATAAAAGCAGTGCCAGTTTTGCAGCAAAGTTTTTTTGGTAGAAGAGACTCGCCACCACTTAGTTTTTCCCTCTCTTGATTTCAAACTCCCGCCATCCTTAGGTCTGCCTTTTATTTTATCTATTTCCCCAAATTGATTTACCCTCAAGGTGTGTCTACTATCCAAGAGTGTCTACCTTTTGGTTTTGTCTTTCTTCTGCATGTACTAAAGACTCATTTGTTAGCATTACCATATCAATATGACACGCAGAGGAGACATAGCTTATAGTGGGGTTAAGAATCTTGGCACCTTGACTCATGGAAATCTATCCTTAAAATAGCCAGACTTTACTCCTAATGAAGAGCATTGTTTCAAAGAATTGTTTTTTTAGACTTAAGCAGCCCATAGATTATGCAGTTTTCTTTCCTTCCACCACAAGTGGAAGGAAAGAAAATTTCTCAATTTCCCCATCAACACAGTCAGTGTGGATGGAGGAATCCCTCCTACAGCGCTATTGTGTTCTGCCAGCGGGGAACGCAGGGAGCCTTCCCCGCTGGCAAAATAAAATGGTCACTGTTGGTAGCTATAGCCGCTGACAGTGATTGCATTCAAAAAATCCAACAGGCTGGTTGTACTGAAGTTGATCGATGCATCGACTTCAGTAGAACCAGCCTGCCCACAGATGAATGGATCGATCTTTTCCAGTCTCTACTGAACCAGCTGGGATTAATTCCATCTATGGTCAGTTTCAATCAATCAATAATTTGGCAAGCGGGATGTCAAAGTTCATTTGAAATCAGGCATCAGAACTGAATATATGTTATGCTATATATATTATGGTAACATGGCCAAATATGCACATATACTGTATGCTGTCATTATATACCTATTATTCTCAAACCATATTATTCAGTTTTAAATGTTAGCATATTTCTAGATCCCCACAAGGTGCAAAATAAGCAGCACAATTTTGAAAGTGTAAAATTAACAAGCATGACCATCCATTTATAGATGTTTTGTTTTTTTGGTTTTAAGATTAGGAGGTAGTAAAAATCTGTTTATTTTTACTTGTGTTAAACATATTGCGGTTCCCATTCTACAGTCATGACAAACCAGAGGTTCCTCTGTTTGGTTTAATGGCTAGTCCAACCCCCTTAACCATAAACCTAAAAGAGGAAGAAAATCAAGGTAAATATATATTTTTTTCTTTATATCGCTAAACTTCCTTCATAATTATGTGCATTCCAGTTACAGATGAAACTATTGTAAAAAAGATGGTAATATTGACTGTCTTCCTTACGAATCGTCTCTTTTCCATTACACCGTCTTTGAAAATAAATATAAGTTAAAATGTCATATCTTTATAGTGACATGTAAATACTGTAATTACTCATTGTAATCAGTGATATTATCATGTTGTAAACACGTTTATGCTTTTTATTTTTACTGTCCAGTTTCCTCTGTTTTTCGCCTGAAGAAGCGGGCGACCGCAAAACAGGTTGAGTCTGACCGTCTACACATTTATATCTTCTCTGGAGTAGCTTTCCAGATAGAAAGTTGCGGGTGTTGCAACCGTCAAGAGGGACAAACTTGTATTTTGTGTGTCTAGATGGATTTTTAATACTGTGTTGTTGATTATATGTATACAAATAAAATTTGTTGCTTTTAAAAAAAACTTTGTAATGTCCTATGACTGTACCGATAAAATCCTGTTGCCCCACCTCATCCATTGTTTTTCTAAATGGTACCTTAGGTAATGCTCGAGGCTAAGCCGTCCTTCTTGTGTTCTTAATTTCCAGATTCCCCATTAGGGATGAGATTTATGTTCGAGTCGAACATGAGTTCGACTCGAACATTGGCTGTTCGCCCGTTCAGCGAACAGAGAACAATTTGGGGTGTTCGCGGCAAATTCGAAAAGCCGCGGAACACCATTAAAAGTTTATGGGAGAAATCAAAAGTGCTCATTTTAAAGGTTAATATGCAAGTTATTGTCATAAAAAGTGTTTGGGGACCCGGGTCCTGACCCAGGGCACATGTATCAATGAAAAAAAAACTTTTAAAAACTGCCTTTTTTTCAAGAGTATTGATTTTAATAATGCTTAAAGTGAAACATATTTCGATAAGCCCCCCGCCCGCAGAACCTCACAACCACCGGGCAAGGGTTGTGGGGATGAGGCCCTTGTCCTTATCAACATGGGGACAGCCTCCCCATGTTGAGGGCATGTGGCCTGGTACAGTTCAGGAAGGGGGACGCTCTCTCGTCCCCCCTCTTTTCCTGTGGCCTGCCAGGTTGCGTGCTCAGATAATGGTCTGGTATGGATATTTGGGGGGACCCCACGCCATTTTTTTTTTTGGTGCGGGGTTCCCCTTAAAATCCATACCAGACCTGAAGGGTCTGGTATGGATTTGGGGGGGCCCACGCCATTTTTTTTAATTTAGTGCAGGGTTCCCCTTAATATCCATACCAAACCTGGTAAGGGCCTGGTAATGGACTGTGGGGGGGACCCCTGCCGTTTTTTTCAATGACTTTGATCTATATTGCCGGGGAGCCGACAATTCATTATAGCCACGAGTGGTTTTAAATGACTTTTTTTCCTTCAGAAATGACATTTTGTGCAGGGACAATTCTAAACATGGGAAACATGCGCGACTTTACAGGCATACTTTAGACACCCCCCAGGTACGAAATTTAAAGGAATATTTCACTTTTATTGTTTCACTTTAAGCATTATTAAAATCACTGCTCCCGAAAAAACTGTGGTTTTTAAAACTTTTTTTGCATTGATACATGTCCCCTGGGGCAGGACCCGGGTCCCCAAACACTTTTTATGACAATAACTTGCATATTAGCCTTTAAAATTAGCACTTTTGATTTTTCATGTCCCATAGACTTTAACGGTGTTCGCGTGTTCAAACAAATTTTTTGCCTGTTCGCATGTTCTGGTGCGAACCGAACAGGGGTGTGTTCGGCTCATCCCTATTCCCCATATCCAAAGGGGGCAGCAAGGCACCTGGGTTGCCATATATTCCAGAAGCTAGCAAAGAAAAACTTTTTTTTCTTTTTTTTCATCTAAATTAACATTTATCACACTTGAGCAAAGAAGAGTAGATTTTTGTGTATAAACTCTATGAATTTCAAGCACATGTCCTATACAATAATATATTTAAATATATACCAATGAATACAGGGTTTCAATTTGTGTTTTTTTTTTAACCCTGCCGGGAGTGGTTTTGTCCATAATTAATTTATTATGGTCAGGACTAAAAAACTAAAAGTGTAAAATAAGTGAAGTGGAGCTTTAGGCACATTTTCATATACACCTGTAAACCATAAATTTATGACCACTTACAGGTTAAGTGGATAACATTGATTATAACGGTACAATGACATTAGAAAGTTGTTGGGAAATATTAGGCAGCAAGTATACATGTTGTCTCTGAAGTTGATGTGTTGAAAGCAGAATAAATTAGCATGAGCATTGCAGTTTGTTGTGTAAGGGTCTGTGTTGCCACAGACTGGTCAGGTTGCCCATGCTGACCCGTGTCCACAGACAAAAGCACGCACAATGGCACATGAACATTAGTACTGGCAATGGAAGAAGGTAGCCTGGTCTGATGAATTATGTTCTCTTTTACATGTGGATAAGAAAGTGCTTGTGTGTTTCTTTCCTGGGGAAGAGATCGCATCAGAATGTACTATGAGAAGAAGGCAAGCCAGCAGAGGCATTTTGGGTAATGTTTTGCGGGGGAACCTTTAGTCCTGCCATTCATGTGGATGTTACTTGACATGTATGCCCTGTACCACCTACCTAAACATTGTTGCTGACCAAGTACACCCTTCATGGAAACAGTATTCCTTGATGGCAGTGGCCTCTGTCAGCAGGATAATGCACTTTACTACACTGCAAAAATCATTCAAGAATGGTTTAAGGAACACA
Organism: Rana muscosa; assembly: GCA_029206835.1. Lineage (NCBI taxonomy): Eukaryota > Metazoa > Chordata > Amphibia > Anura > Ranidae > Rana > Rana muscosa. Next base: position 848,133,524 of record CM055121.1, read on the forward strand.
AAAAGTTTGAGGTGTTGAGTAAAATTCTTCACATCTCAATTCAATCGAGCATCTGTGGAATGTACTGAAAAAATAAGTCTGAACCATGGAGGTCCCATCTTGCAACTTACAGGACTTAAAGGATCTGCTACTGACTAGGGATGGGCTGAGCACCCCCCACCCCCCCCCCCCTGGTTTGGTTTGCACCAGAACATCTCGAGCAGACAAAAAGTTCTACGAACATGCAAAGTATATTAAAGTCTATAGGACACGAACATGAAAAATCAAAAGTCCTCATTTCAAAGGCTTATATGCAAGTTATTGCCATAAAAAGTGTATGGGGACCTGGTTACTGCCCTCGGGGACATGTATCAATGCAAAAAAAAAGTTTTTAAAACAATCGTTTTTAAAGGAGCAGTGATTTTAATGATGCTTAAAGTGAAACAATAAAACATAAACATTCCTTTAAATATCGTGCCTTTGGGGAACCTTAGTCTGCCTGCAAAGTGGCATGCAGCCTGGCAGGTCAGGAAAAGTGGGGGTGAGAGAACGCCCCCCCTCTTGAAACATACCAGGCAACATGCCCTCAACATGGGGGGGTGGAAGCTCTGTGCCCCCCACCCCAAAGCACCTTGTCCCCATGTTGATGGGGACAAGGGCCTCTTACCGACAACCCTGGGCTGTGGTTGTCGGGGTCTGCGGATGGGAGGCTTATCGGAAACTGCTATTTGCCGGGTTCGTCGGGCGGCATGATTGATGGTGGATTTACATCGCGGGACACTTATTTTTTAATAAAAGATTTGTCAAAAACTGTCTCTTGTTTTTTATACTTTTTTACACTTTTTTGGCGAATGGGTATGATGTACCCGATACCCATTCACATGGGGGGGGGCGGGATCTGGGGGCCCCCTTGTTAAAGAGAGCATGCTCGGATAAGGGTCTGGTATAGATTTTTTTAACATTTTGCTGTGAAGTTCCCCTTAAAATCTATACCAGACCCAAAGGGCCTGGTATGGATTTTGGGGGGGACCCCATGACATTTTTATTTTCTTAATTCTGTACTAGGGTTCCCCTTAACTACTTCAATCCACTGTATTATATACTGTGCACTGCACTATATTATATACTCTGCACTACACTGTATTATATACTCTGCACTGGGTTATATACTCTGCGCTACACTGCACTAAATACTCTGCACTGCACTATATACTCTGCCCTGCGTTATATTCACTAACTGCACTATATACTCTGCACTATGTTATATACACTACACTGACTGCACTATATACTCTGCACTGTTATATACACAACACTGATTACACTATATACTCTGCACTGCGTTATATACACTACACTGACTTCACTATATATTCTGCACTGCGTTATATACACTAGTCTGACTGCACGCTCAATCCACTAACTACCCTGCTTAATCTATATCCATTAATGCACACTATACACGGCCGCCGTTGGAAGCAGCCTTATATAGTGTGGGGCGTGTTCTTAGCCCCTGAAGCCATGATTGGCCAAAGGTACCCTGCCTTGGGCTAACCAGGGCTGGCTCTGACAGTACATAACGCTGTGATTGGCCAAAGCATACAGGTCAGGTGCATGCTTTGGCCAATCAGCAGCCATCAATGCACTGCGATTTCGCAGTGCATTATGGGGCGGTCGTCGGTGGGCAAACGTCCCGCGAGCGCCCCATATGTTTGTTTGTTCTACGAAAAAACGAACACCCGATGTTCGAGTCAAACTTACGTTCGACTCGAACATCGAGCCCATCTCTACTACTGACAGCTTGGTGCCAGATACCACAGCATATCTTCAGAGGTCTGGTAGTGTCCATGCCTCGATGGGTCAGGGCTGTTTTAGCAGCAAAAGGGGACTTGCTTAACCACTTGCCGACCAGCCGCCGCAGTTTTACTGTGGCAGCATGGCTCGGCTGGGCGAAATTACATTATGTTACGTCGTTTTGCTGTGTGGCTGCTGCTCGCCCCCGGAGCCGATGCGGGCACCCGCGATCCCTTGTGGCAGAGCGAGAAACAGGAGCTGTGTGTGTAAACACACAGCTCCTGGTTCTTTCAAGGGGAGAAATGACTGATCGTATGTTCATACTAATTATGAACAGCGATCTGTCATTTCACCTAGTGAGTCCCATCCCCCCTTCAGTTAGAACACTTATAGGGAACACAATTAACCCCTTTATCGCCCCTTACTGTTAGCCCCTTCACTGCCAGTGACATTTTTACAGTAATCAGTGCATTGTTATAACACTGATCGCTGTAAAATTTTCAATGTCCAAAAAATTTGTCAAAAGTGTCCCATGTGTCCGCCATAATGTCGCAGTCCCGATAAAAATCGCAGATCACCCCCATTACTAGTAAAAAAATAAATAATAAAAAAAATTCATAATTCTATCCCCTATTTTGTAGACACTATAACTTTTGTGCAAACCAATCAATATAAGCTTATTGAGATTTTTTTTTACCAAAAATCTGTAGAAGAATACATATCAGCCTAAACTAAGGAAAACATTTATTTTTTATTTTTTAAATTGGGATATTTATTATAGCAAAAAGTAAAAGATAGAGGGGGTTATTTATGAAAGGCAAATCCACTTTGCACTACAAATGCAAACTACAAGTGCAAAGTGCACTTGAAATTGCACTGAAAGTGCACTTGGAAGTGCAGTCGCTGTAAATCTGAGGGGTAGATCTGAAATGAGGGGAAGCTCTGCTGATTTTATTATCCAATCATGTGCAAGCTAAAATGCTGTTTTTTATTTTTTGTGCATGTCCCCCTCAGATCTACAGCGACTGCACTTCCAAGTGCACTTTCAGTGCAATTTCAAGTGCACTTTGCACTTGTAGTTTTCACTTGTGGTGCAAAGTGGATTTGCCTTTAGTAAATAACCCCAGTTGTGTTTTTTTCAAAATTGTTGCTGTTCTTTTGTTAATAGCGCAAAAAATAAAAACTGCAGAGGTGATCAAATACCACCAAAAGAAAGCTCTATTTGTGGGAAAAAAAGGACGCAAATTTTGCTTGGGTACAGCATCGCACGACCGCGCAATTGTCAGTTAAATTGACGCAGTGCCGAATCGCAAAAAGTGCTCTGGTCAGGAAGGGGGTAAAATCTTCCAGGGCCGAAGCAGTTAATATTAGGTGGGTGCTCAATAAAGTTATGGCTGATCAGTGTATGTAGCTCTTTCTATTACAACCTATTGAATAAAGCCTTTTGTTTCAAGGCCTGTAGTTCAAGTTGTTATTTACACACTGATGTACAGTAGATGACTTGTCCATAGTGACTTATCTGTTATAGGGCAGTCTGAAATTTCAATCAAACATAGCCAAAAGGCAGACAACCTCTTCTATGCTGTCTCTTCAGCTATCTCATAGTGTACTAAGAATCCTTTCTTGTGAATTATTTTTTAAGATACAAGGCAATGGTGTAAAAACTACAAAAAATTTTAAAACAGCTGATTCGTGGAGGTTTTAGTGTTTATTTTTTATAGATCCTATTGGGTTGATTCTCAACTTACAGTGTCTATGTCATTATGGCTACAAATCATATGAGACAGCTGATCCTCTCAAATCCTCTAAAGTAGTGGATATACTGTAGTTAAAGACTATGGGCATAATACAAGAGATGGTCAGAGACAGTGGACATGATACAAGAGATGGTTCTGACTGCAGACATGGTACAGAAGATGGTCAGAGACTGTTGACATGGTACAGGAAATGGTCTGAGACTGCATGATACAATGCTTGAAACCAATCCCCACTGTGGCAGGGGAATCTATTCCAGCATTTGTGCCCCCTTGCCACTCTGATCACCTCCCCTTATCGCTGCTCTGATCCCTCTGTGTGCCCATTCAGCGCTGTTGGCATCTCTTCCTCTCTCTCCCACCAGCTGCGGCCACTGTAGTGCACAGGAGAATCAGTCTTTCAAAAACTGAGCTGATAATATTTCCTCCTCCTCGTGCCCCCTCCCTAGACTTTTCCATCAAAATTTATAGCACAACTATCCTTCCTTCCCCTCATACCAAAATGGTAGGTGTAATCTGGACTCCGACCTCCCCTTTCACCTCCACATCCAATCACTGTCCAGATCCTTTCACCTTCACCTCCAAAACATTTCCATAACATGCCCCTTTTTAACCAACACCAACAGGCTACTAATTGTCTCACCTGTTGTCTCCTACCTCAACTACTGCAACTCCCCCCTCATTGATCAACCTCTACACAGGCTATCACCCTTTCAGTTTATCATCAATGCTGCTGCCAGACTCATTCACCTTACCTACTGTTTAATGTCTGCCACCCTTCTCTCCAATTCCTCCATTTGCTTCCAATGGCCCAATGAATAAAATTCAAACTATTAACAACAACTTTGAAAGCTATCCACAGCTCTACCCCCAGCTACATCACCGATCTCATCTCAAAACATCAATAAAACCATCCTCTTCCCTCCTCCAAAGACCTTCTGCTCTTCAGCTCCTTACTTTTTTTTACAGTTTTTTTATTTTATTTACTGGCCTTTCTTGTGTCCACTTCATCGTTTCCCTGAAGACCCAGATGACAGAGCTCTGGCCGCTCTAATGCCCCCTGGGAAGGCAATGTCATCAGTGCCTTAAGAGAGATCTTGTACCTAACATGTTAGTTCTAGGAAGATCTTGCATGTTTGTTATACTGCGAATGCGAGAGATGGAGCGCATAATGTCATGTGGCTCATCTTTTTTTTAAACAGATGAATATAATGTCTTACAGAACATACATAAGGTGGATGACACATTGTGAGTTGACCATGGACATTTTCAAAATGGCCATGGTTAACCACAAAAAGGTCTAAACGAGAAGGAGAGGCAGCATGGAGGTATGTAAGTGTACTTATTTAGGCACACTGTTTCAGATATCCATGTCTTTATCTATAAAGGTGGTGGTGGGGGGGGGGGGGAGTCCCTTAATATCACTTGCTCTTTTCTTCAGATTGTAAGCTCTCATTAGCAGGGCCCTTTTATCCCTTTTGTCTTAAATTGTATTGTAACTGTACTCTCTCCCTTTATTTTATAAACGGTTGGCACTATACATATCCTGTATAATAATAAAAATAATGTTTGGTATTAAGGATTAAATACGCTGGAAGACACTTCCATTGTGTCTATTTTATTGGCCTCCATTGCTGCTCCGCAACAGCTGACAAGTTGTTACTCCTTGTGGAGAGTTCAGTACCGGTTCTAATATAGGTCTGTGAATTCACCTTTTTCTCTGAATCCTGCATTGATTTCTGATGAAGAGTGTCTTTGCTCCTAAAAGCATTAGCTTATTTACTAACAATTAAAATTATCTTAAGCCTGTTACACAATATCCTTTTTTTTAGTTCAACTCAGTGGGCTCAGAAAAAAACAACTGAAGAGCTCAGAAGGAGCAGCTGTACTAACAATCCAATGTTAGTACAGAAATCTCCCCCACTGAGCTATTGTGTTCTGACAGGGGGACTGTCCCCCTCCAGAACAAACCGCTCAGCGGTCTCAGCCATTGGCTAAGAGCACTGATCGGATGCCCATCGGTAGACCTTTTTTGGTTATGCCTTTCGACAGAACCCGGCTGAGAGCCTGAGCCAGGTGCCGATCCAGGCTCCTGGGTGGATCCCGACCATGTGGTCACAACCTTTTTCCAGCCTGTACTGGCTTTGTGACGTCAGCCAACAGCAAGCTGAATCCCGCCAGAATGAACTGCACTCCAGTAATCCATAGTAAAAGTAAAACCAAACAAGCTTTGGCTTTACTTCTCCTTTAAATATTTTCTGAAGGCAGGGGCCCTATAGAATGAAATAACAGTAGCTGCACTTTTTATGCTGCATTATACTTGTTTGTCAAATATATATTTTTAGTAAAAAATACACTAAAAAGGAATTTGAGTGCAGACAAACACATTATAATTTATATTTATTTTATACAAAATAAAAGAGAAGGTTGTGCCAAGTAAATAGATATGAAAAATGTCAACCCTCAAAACTGAAAAATGGTAATAAATTACAGCGCCAATATTATCTATAAGTAGTGCTTTAAATGTCTTTACAGCAAATCAGTTTAGAGTTAATCATAAATGAGGGACCTAGAATTATTTCTATCACTCTGGTTTGTCCAGCGATACTCAATATGTGTTGCGCAATCATTGTTTAAAATGGAGTTCCACCCAAAAATGAAACTTCCGCTTTAAGTGTTGGTTACCCCCTAAAAAGCCTCATTTGGCATATAATTTTTTTTTGGGGGGGGAGCGGGTACCCTGTTTTTACAGGCACCCAGCTCCCACTAATTCCCCTGGCACTGCAGCGCCAGAAGGAAGGTCAACTCTCCCCCCTCCCTCCCTGCAATCTTTTGGGACACGCCCGGTCATTCACAGCGTGCAGCGCAGCTCGCGCTTGTGCCGTGCGCGCCCGACTGTGAAGCCACAGTCGGCGCCCACAGTTAGAATGCCGGTGCTGCGGAGAGGAGGGGGAGAGAAGTGGAACTTCGTGCGCCCACATCGCTGGACCGTGGGTCCGATTATTAAAAGTCAGCAGCTACACTTTTTGTAGCTGCTGACTTTTAAATAGGTGGAATTCCACTTTAAATACGCATGTGTGCCTTACACTAGCATTTGTATGTGATATTGTGGGTATGCACTTGTTTTAACTATTTAGGGCCAGGACATAGAAAAGACATTTAAAATCCTTACATAATCTCAGGACAATTTCACCTCATTCACTAAGCTAAGTGGTAATTCACCTGGCAAAGTGAACATGCTCTGCTTCTGTTGTGCTTTACTCCATTTGTGTTTTTTTTAATAAAAGCATACAAATAGAGAATATACATATTTTTTTAAATATAGTATAGGAAACACGGTAGGGGTTTGGTTACAGAGTCTGCCAATATTGGTGTAGCGCCCATCCCAATTTATGGGACGCTATATGTGTAAATTTAGGGCTCGGACCTGTTTATTAGAACAAATTGTTTGCTCTGCTTTAGGTGCGATACTGCGCGGCAGTGTTATTCTCCTTTGCCTGCAGGTGGCACTGTCACCACCGGCACAGGCTGGATCACGGGGGTATTACAGCGCCTTGAGGTGTCTTCTCTCGGCATCTGTACAGTGGGCGTGGTCTACCCGCAGTGTATGCTGGGAGAGGGTACATAAGGGGCAGACGCCATTTGGGATGAGGCGATTCCAGGGGGACCCCAAGGAGTTCGGGGGGACCTCTGGTCCAGTGAGCGTGTCTCGTGGCCCGGGATGCGTGTGATTGGTCTCGGGCACCTTTAGCCCGAGGCTCTGCTGCTGTATAGTAGGCCCAGCTCTCCTATCGAGGGCCTACACTTCAGAGAGGGATCCCAGGCTGCCCGGTTGAAGGGGGCCCATCTTTAGGGAAGGAGTTCCAGGGGAAGATCAGTCCCGGCGGAGGCCTACCTAAAGGGGGATCTATCATCTCTGACATCCGTGCTCCACTCCGGTTGCTAGGACTGCTCTCAAAGGGACTATCCGGTGAGCAATACCCACTCAGGCTTGAGTGGCGACGAAAGTGTTCTCTAAGTGTTGCGTGCCTGAACCTTCCCCTACTTTGTCATTTCTACTCTCTCTCTCTTCCAAGTTTTACCTTGAGAAAAGAATAAAACCTTGCTGCTTAGGTTTAACACCTGTGTGGACATTGGCTTTATGACAAAGGGACTTTCGCCTAGACAACGGAGACCAGGGATCCACTCTGGAGAGGTAACTCGCCGCAAGGCCCAAAAATCTAACACTGCTCGCCTCTCCATACCTGGAGTTGGACAACGGGCAAGTAGCAGGTGTGCCTTACTGCAAAAATGGATGGAGCGGAAGGGTCTGTGTGCTACATTGGGATCAAAGTCAGCCATTAACAGTTTGAATCACGATCGGTCCCTGCTGAACCGGCTGAGATTATAACTGTGTATGGACAGGCTGATTGTACCCAAGTTTACTTGGGTACAACCAGCATGTCGGATTTTTCATGTGATTATTGCCAGCGGCTACAGCCACTAGCAATAATCACTGTGTGCTCTCCCGGCCAGGACAGCTTCATGCGACCCCCCCCCCCCGTCAGGAGAACACAATAGACCTATGAGAGGGATCCCCCATCAACACTGACTGTATTGATGGAGGAATCAAGCGATGTTCTTGACTCTTTTTTTCTCTCCACTTAATTATCAATTTTCCAGAGTGATGTATCCAGTTAACTTTCCATACGGCAGTGAATGTGATGCAAAGTCAAGTACTTTCACTTTTTTGCAAAGTGTGTAGCTGATGTAAGACTACAACTTTATATAGATGGACTGGTAATAAGTGGTAAAAAGACAAGTTAGGTGATACTCTTATAAAAGGTACCTTTACTGGGTATGTCATAAATAGATGATATTTGCGTTACCATTTATAATTATAAACTACTATGGAATATAATTATTTTGTCATTTCCCTATTTTACTCTTGGCAGAACATTTACTATTATGTTGTTTTTCTTAAGAATGGCGCATGAACCCGCATTACGCTTATCAACTCAATTTCCTCTTAGGTCAAAAGATGAATGAGTTTTATAGCTTATTTTGCAAAGTGCTGAGTAGGAGCGGTCAGAAAGTCGGGGGGGGGGGGGAGCGAGCAGGTCTGTTTATTGCAGGATATACTTGTGCCATGCAGGTGTAGCACCTGCTGCATGAAAGCTAAAAGTTCAGTAACCCTTTGTTTTCAAAGATACAAATATTAATCCACAGTGTATACTTTCGGTTAAAGTTATTTGCTGGCTATCTTTTACTGCTGAACATATACTTAGGGCCTATTCGCAGTAGTGAGTTGCAGTAACAAGCAATAAAACACATGCTTTGCTGTGCGTTTACACAACATACGGTAATGCAGGAATTCATTCTGACTGCCACCTCAATGCACCTATATAGTGCACCGCAACTATAGGTGGAGGAGCAGAGCAGGAGATCCGCTGATTGACACTCAGCAGCTCTCTGCTCTGGGAGCTGAGAGAACCTAGCCATCGGCGGTGTTCGATGGCTCGGTTCTCAGTGCAGAGACGCCAGGGGACAGATGCAGCATTGGGCTGATGCTGCATCCACCTAGGTAAGTATGATGGGGGGAAAAAAAGAATTCCCATACTTCTCCTTTAATGCACTGAATGTCTGTGCCTTGGGGTGCGCTGAAAAAGTAGCACATGACCAATAAAATATGTATCATGGTGCAAAATGAATGGTCTACCTTAACATGCACATTAATGCGCAAAATACTGCACGTTAACGTGTGTGTGGTAATACCATGCAGTGCATCAGACCAGTGTAAATGGCACCATGAACTGCCACAGGTCACTGAAAACTAGGACTGTAACGAAGATATGGTAGCAACTGGCTTGTCAAATCAACCTGTTTATTCCAAATCTGTCTGAACTGCCAATAGAGGAGGCCTGCAATTCTTCCAGTATTCTCTGAATTATCCCATTACTTACTGCGAACTGCCCAAACTGCAGCATGCAGAATCTTTCAAATATACTGGCAAATGCACTGAAGCATGTGTACCACAATGTGAAAAGGGCCCGTATAAATATTTTGCAGTCTGTTATGTTGCACATTAATATGTGTTGCATTAAGGCAATCTATTTGGATGGGCTGGCTTCCAATGCCCTAAAAAAGAAGCATGCACTATGTTTAGTGTTGCAGCATACACGATACATGGTACTGCGTACTGGAGCTGTGATGGAGAAGGTATGTTGCCATAACATTCAAAATTAATTTCTCCGCAGCACGCAAACACACTATTACTCCAAGTGTAATGTGCACCTCCATCTGGTGGTGGTGTTGTGCCCGGTGTTCTCCTTGTTTGGTCCACCAGAGGTTGTCTGGGTGGTTCACACTCTTGAAGACGTTGGCTTTGTGTGCAATTGAGCATGGTGACAGGCCTGCACATGAGCCCCTCGAGCAGCATGTGTGTCCACGTCCTGCAATAACGTCAGGCGCTGGTGGGACAAGGGGAAAAAAAGGCTTACTTAAATCATCAAACTTACTGGTGAGAAATTGTATTATGACTTCATTCCATATTTTAATGATTAGATTTTTTCTCTCTTTATCCATTTAATCATTAATAGGGATGAGCCCGATGTTCGAGTCGAACGTAAGTTCGACTCGAACATCAGGTGTTCGCCGAATAGCGAACAATTTAGGGTGTTCGCGGCAAATTCGAAAGCCGCGGAACACCCTTTAAAAGTCTATGGGAGAAATCAAAAGTGCTAATTTTAAAGGTTAATATGCAAGTTATTGTCATAAAAAGTGTTTGGGGACCTGGGTCCTGCCCCAGGGGACATGTATCAATGCAAAAAAAAGTTTTAAAAATGGCAGTTTTTTTTTGGGAGCAGTGATTTTAATAATGCTTAATGTGAAACAATAAAAGTGAAATATTCCTTTAAATTTTGTACCTGGGGGGTGTCTATAGTATGCCTGTAAAGTGGCACATTTTTCCCGTGTTTAGAACAGTCCCTGCACAAAATGACATTTCTAAAGGAAAAAAAGTAATTTAAAACTACTCGCGGCTATAATAAATTGTCGGGTCCCGGCAATACAGAAAAAAGTAATTGAAAAAAACGGCATGGGTCCCCCCCCCAGTCCATTACCAGGCCTTTTGGGTCTAGTATGAATATTAAGGGGAACCCCAAACCAAAATTAAAAATAAAACTGCGTTGGGGTCCCCCCAAATTCCATACCAGACCCTTCAGGTCTGGTATGGATTTTATGGGGAACCCTGCACCAAAATAAAAAAAATGGCGTGGGGGTCCCCCTACAAATCCATACCAGACCCTTATCCAAGCACGCAGCCTGGCAGGCCGCAGGAAAAGAGAGGGTGACGAGAGAGCGCCCCCCCTCCTGAACCGTACCAGGCCACATGCCCTCAACATGGGGAGGATGTCCCCATGTTGATGGGGACAAGGGCCTCATCCCCACAACCCTTGCCCGGTGGTTGTGGGTGTCTGCAGGCGGGGGGCTTATCGAAATCTGGAAGCCCCCTTTAACAAAGGGGACCCCCAGGTCCCGGCCCCCCCTATGTGAATTGGTATGTACCCCTACCATTTCACAAAAAAAGTGTCAAAAATGGTAAAAAACACACAGACACAGCTTGGGACAAGTCCTTTATTAAAAAAGAAAAAAAAATCCAGCGATGTAATCCTTCCTCGTCCCGGGATACAAAGAAACACGCTGCCACGACACGATCCGCCTCCATGGGAGGCGTCCACCGAATGATGCTTAAACCGCCGTGATAGCTCTTAAATAGCTGAGGGTGGGGCCCCCTCTGATGCAACAGGAAACGCTGCAGGGCTCTGATGCAATGGGGGTTTGCGGTGGTTTCCCCGTGGCGTCACGGGTGACCCCGCCCCCTCTGACACCACGGAAACCCCCATTGCATCAGAGGGGGGTTGGGTCACCCGTACATGTCACTGGGTAACCCTGCTGTGTTTCCCTGTTGTGTCAGAGGGGGGCGGTGTCAGCCACGCACGTCACGGTTGGCCCCGCCCTCAGCTATTTAAGAGCTGTCATGGCGGGTCTAGTGTCATTCGGCGGGCGCCTCCCATGGAGGCGGATCGTGTCGTGGCGGTGTTTTTCTCCATATCCCAGGACGAGGAAGGATTACATCGCTGGAATTTTTTTTTCTTTTTTAATAAAGGACTTGTCCCAAGCTGTGTCTGTGTGTTTTTTACCATTTTTGACACTTTTTTGTGAAATGGTAGGGGTAAAATGTACCCCTTACCAATTCACATAGGGGGGCCGGGATCTGGGCATCCCCTTTGTTAAAGGGGGCTTCCAGATTCCAATAAGCACCCTGCCCGCAGACCCCCACAACCACTGGGCAAGGGTTGTGGGGATGAAGGCCCTTGTCCCCATCAACATGTGAACATCCTCTACATGTTGAGGGCATGTGGCCTGGTACAGTTCAGGGGGGGGCGCTCTCTCATTCCCTCCTCTTTTCCTGCGGCCTGCCAGGTTACATGCTCAGATAAGGGTCTGGTATGGATTTTTAGGGGAACCCACACGCCATTTTTTTTTTTGGCACGGGGTTCCCGTTAAAATCCATACCAGACCTGAAGGGTCTGGTATGGATTTTGAGGGGGGCCCCTACGCCATTTTTTTTTTAATTGGCGCAGGGTTCCCCTTCATATCCATACCAGACCTGAAGGGCCTGGTATGGAATTTGGGGGGACTCCCACAAAATCTTTTTTTAGATTGTGGTTCAGGGTTCCCCTTAATATTCATACCAGACCCAAAGGGCCTGGTAATGGACTGGGGGGGGACCCATGCCGTTTTTTTCAATGACTTTTATCTGTATTGCCAGAACCCGACAATTCATTATAGCCGTAAGTAGTTTTAAATTACTTTTTTTCCTTTAGAAATGTTATTTTGTGCAGGGTCTGTTCTAAACACAGGAAAAATTCGCCACTTTACAGGCATACTATAGACACCCCCCAGGTACGAAATTTGAAGGAATATTTCACTTTTATTGTTTCACGTTAAGCATTATTAAAATCACTGCTCTTGAAAAAAAATGCAGTTTTTTAAACTTTTTTTTGCATTGATACATGTCCCCTGGGGCAGGACCCAGGTCCCCATACACTTTTTATGGCAATACCATACATATTAACCTTTAAAATTAGCACTTTTGATTTTTCACGTTCGTGTTCCATAGACTTTAACGGTGTTCGCGTGAACGAACACATTTTTTGCCTGTTCGCATGTTCTGCTGCGAACCGAACCGGGGTGTGTTCGGTTCATCATTAAGTATCTGCCTATTTTATGATGCTTTTGGGCACAGTAGTAGCCATGATAGACACTTAGTAATGGAATGTTTAGCCTGATTTGGGAGACCCTAGTGACTTTTGTTGTCTATTCTCAGATGGGATTGATACCATTGCCTCATTGTTTTTAATTTTGGGCAGTTTTCCAGCATTGGAGTGGGATAGGTATTGGCAGATTCACACCCCCTGGTATTTGTGTGTTTAAATGTATTTAGTTTGTGTGGATATAAACTCCAAAGAATTGGCTCGGTATAATTAGTCTTTTGTATACCAGATTATTTTGTTTTCTTTTTTCTTCTTTTTAGCCCGTGTCCTTTGTCCCTCCTGCGGCTATAATCTAACCAACCTTTAGGCTGCCACCTTATTATTGATTAGTATATTTAAAAAACTTAACAAGAGTGTAATATTGATTTGCTTATGTGATGAATGGTGAAAAAATTGAGTAAGAATTTTATGTTAATATCCACAGCTGTAATTGCTTTTAAAGATGTATTTACTTACATACAGCTTGAGTTGCTGAACAGTATTTCTCCTTAAAGTGAGGTTTGTTTTTTATTTTCTAAATATGTTCCTTTAAGCTAGTGTATTGTTGGTTCACTTACCTTTTCCTTCGTTTTCCTTTGTTTTCCCTTGTAATTGCTTTTTTTCTTTGTGTGAATCTGTAACTTCCTGTTCCTCCTCTGTAAGCTTGCCCCATCACCCGAGCCGTTCTGGCTGGGGATTACTATGCATGCTCGCCCCCTCCCTTGGGACTACATCCCGGTCATGTCTAAGACGCTGTAGCTCCGCCTTCCGTGCCTTGTTATTGTATTGAATGACCATCTCAGCAGCACAGCCCCGCCTCAACTCCACCCCCTTTTTTGCTCAAGTAAATTATTTATTAGTTTTTTTGAATAGTAACTAGTATTTTTGTTTATGTATACTATGGGCATGCTGGGGAGGCGGGAATGGGTGTGTTAACTGGGCGGCATCTGTTCACCGAAGGCAGAAATAGAAATGAGATTTAGGCTCGTTCTCGTTACGTCACACGGCGAAAAAGCGTCACTGCGCATGTACGATGCCGCTAAGCCTCAAGGGAATTGTAGTTCCTTTGAAGCCGTGACGTAGCCCGGAAGTTGAGGAGAGAATACAGAGAGGAAAGGAGGAAGTGCTGAAAAAGCATACTTATCTAACAGGTAACTAAATCATTATGCACAAATAACATCTATATTCACGATCTATATAGCATATAGATTAGATATTGGCCAAATTTTTTTTAGCTTTACAACCCCTTTAAGAAGCCTTGTGTAGGCGAAACATGTAGGGAAATAATATCATTGTTGTCGCTAAAAAGAGGACGATACAGAAATCATTTGTTGTGAATAACTTGTTTTTAATGAGGTTTTTAAAAGTACAAATTAATAAAATAATATATAACCTTTTAAAACATTGAATCTTGTGTCTTGCACATTTAAAATCTCACATTCTTTTGTGTCTATTATTGTACACACACAGATGCATATACTGTAAATAATCATAGAAAGATGCATATTTTTTAAAGCTGAAATCAGGGTAGTAGCCAAATACCCAGATGAAATACATTGGGAACCTACCAAAAGATATTAATTCTGTTGACTTGTCATTCTGTAGAACAGCCAAAACTTTGACATCCACTGCAGTAGCAACACAGCTTGATCAAGAATAGTGGATAAAACATAACCAAAGTTTTCTGAACACATAATAAAGGGAAAGCAGAACACTAATGAGGTCATCCTTCTGCTCTGTCTTCATGTCACCAAGTTGACCATAAGCACACAACCATAGTAGCAGAGTCTGTGACATCTAATGCTGGTCCTCCCTATTCCAGTCTTAGTACTGCTATAAAAGTGATTACAGGATGCATATAACAAGACACATTCGGGTACCTACACTTGAATTAAAAATATGAATATAAAGGGGTTGTAAAGGTTTGTTTTTTATTTTCTAAATAGGTTTCTTTAAGCTAGGGCATTGTTGATTTGCTTACCTTTTCCTTAGATTTCCCTTCTAAATATTTTTTTTCTTTGTTTTCTTTGTCTGAATTTCTCACTTCCTGTTCCTCCTCAGTAAGATGTTCAGTAAGCTGTTCTGGCTGACTCCACACCACTTGGATGATGGTGTGAAGTTTAGTGAGGAGAAACAGGAAGTGAGAAATTCAGACAAAGAAAAAAAACATTTAGAAGGTAAATCAAAGGAAAAGGTAAGTAACAATGCACTAGCTTAACCTCCCTAGCGGTAATCCCGAGCGTGACTCGGGGTTGTTTTTTTATGCTAGGATCGGTAACCCCGAGTCACGCTCGGGGTAGACATTGCAGAGCTCGCAGCGGAGTTTCCCTACCTTCTCCTGGCGATCCAGCGATGATGTCCTCTGCTGTGATCGCCAGCGAGATCTCCGGCGAGTGTCGGCACTTTCGTCCCCATCTGACTTCCTAGTTCCGTTCCCTGCGAGCCGCAGCGGCGCAAGGGAGCGGAACTGGGCGCCAAATTCAAAAAGGTAAACACATAGTATACATACAGTATACTGTAATCTTACAGATTACAGTACTGTATGTAATAATTACACACCCCCTTGGTCCCTAGTGGTCTGTCCAGTGTCCTGCATGCACTTTTATATAATAAAAATCGTTCATTCTGCCTGTAAACTGGAGATTGTCCATAGCAACCAAAAAGTGTTCCTTTATGTCAAAAGTGGTTTTAGACCAACTAGAAAGCAGCGATAATAAATTAGAATCACTCGCAGAATTGAGCGATAGTGATTTGTGGGGAAATTCGTCATCAAACACTAAATCTAATGACAGCGACAATTCTGCAACTGAGCAAATTTCAGTGTTTTTGATTTGATTACATTATTGAATAATTTTTATTATAATTAGATTACTATTTTTTATAATTATTTATAGTTATTTATTATATTATAATTTATAATTTTGTGTTTCATATTTATCATACCCGGGATGTCTACTAGACTCTGGTTTGCTTAGGTTTAAGTAAGTAATTACTAAGAATCGCAGGCCTATAATACATAACACCAAATTTTCATGCAAAATAATTGTACCGCTTTTGGTACATAATTCCAGAAAGAATCATACCGCCAGGGAGGTTAATGGAACCTATTTAGAAAATAAAAAATGAACTTTTACAACCCCTTTAACATTCCCAGAGTTCAGCTTTCAGATATACACACAAACTTAAGTTAAATACCTCCTAGAAAAAAGTAAATGTATGGAACAGGTCCACATTAGTATTATATGTATTAGTATTTGTAAAATGCTTTCAGATTCAAGTGTGACTGGTGACATCCAGATAGTTCTCTGATAGCTGTATTTTTTTAGGATTTGTTTATTTTATTCTGCAGCTGCTAACTAAGAAGTTTTATGACACGGACTAAAGAGCACCTTTTGCAAGGTTTTGTTTGTATGTTTTATCAACCTCCATCACTGCAGATGTACATGATGTAGCTCCTGCTGAGGGCAAACCATTTATTGTACTGTAAAGCTAACACTTTTATATGACATATGCAAATACATAGATTTCACTGGAGGTATAAACGTCAAAGGTTAGATTTCCTAAGAAAAAAGATTCAACCTACCACTACTACTACTACTATTTTGATGTTGTGAGCATCTTACACTAGATGTTTGTGGTAAATATGGTGCTCTTAAATCAAGCTTGTAGCCATCTCAATATTTATGCAGTATTAAAGCAATAGCATGAAAACAATAGATACATTTTATTTTATCACAATAAATATTGTATCTAATGACTCTGTAGATCACATGTGTCAAACACAAGGTCCATGGGCTGAATCCAGGCCACCAGGCCATTTCATGTGGCCCTCGCACCAATGCTGTATCCCGGCCTAGGCCAACAAGGCCCAGGCCTAGGGCAGCACTTTGCAGGGGGGCAGCACGGAAAGAGTCCCCGCCGGCTTGCGCTACACTGTTAGTGTAGCGCTAGTCTTATGGGGCGGACTGGGCTAAGAAGCAAATTAGCCATAAAGCGGCCACACTGCTTCCGGTATGCGGGCAGCCGGCATTCTGCAACTATGGGGGGGGGGGGGCGCTGCTTCTAATTTTGACTGTCCTATCATCCTGGACCACAAACCTTCCTCACTGTGCTATATGTTTTCTGCTGCACCATTGGCATGGTCATATCTTCTTTAGTCCTCTCCATAAAATTATTAGATATTTGTGCTGAAAGTAGAAGTGTAGGCAACACTTATTTTTTTTCATTTTGGATAGAGTAAGGGAGGGTTATAGCCCCTGTCAGTTTATTTTTTACTATCCCTGTCCCATTGCAGAGATTTCCCTTCACTTCCTGCCCCATAGCCAAACAGGAAGTGAGAGGAAATCTATGCAAATTAAGGGAATCTATTGCCCCGCCTTCAGAACTAGTGCCCCGGGGTGGGTCTTAAACAGAAAGGGGTGTGGCCTTGACAGGAAGGGGTGGGTCATATTTAAATTAGGGGGTGCATGAGTTTAGTCAGGCCTAGGGCAGCACAATACCTAAATACACTACTGCCTCGCACCCAGGGCCTTTTTCATAAATGTATAATACAATTTATCATTTTTTTACAGGCTTACAGGTAAAACTGGTCCTTTAAGGGCAACCATAATGCTGATGTGACCCGCAATGAAATTCAGTTTGACACCCCTGCTGTAGATAAAGACAGGGCTGCTGACAGAAAGGTAAAGACAGCCCTCCTGTACTGGGCCCAGGCCCCATAAGATCAGCAGGGCCAGGATTCCTGAAGGCAACTCTCCTAAATCGGCAAACCCCTGGAGAAGAACATAAAACCCTGAGCCCTGCCCACCTGCCGCTGATTAGGGAAGGAGAGGACTGGCGGCAAGGACCGCTAATTCAAACTTTGGAGCAGAACAAAACAGGTCACCATCTTTATTAATCACACAAATTGTCTACTCCAACTCCTCCTACTATCTCCTTGTCCCATTACACTTGAAAACATTATAAAGTACATAGTCAGTCATGTGCCTAGGGAAAATTTTGATGTGTTCTGAACTTTGCAGAGTTCCACTCTCCAATTTAAAAGGATTCTAGGTTTTTGTAGCTGTGTGGTAGGGCTAGATGCATCATCTCAAGTTAGCCAGTTTGAAGCAGTGTCCTGTCCTATCAAAGGATCTTGAAACCTGTTGATCCATTCACCACCCTTTAGGTTACTGGTTTCAATTGGCTATGGATTCAACTAACTGGGGCTAAACTTTGTCTTTGTTGGTGGCCTCCTTATCTTCACCCACTAGCCTTGAATGAGAGTAGTTGTCTTGGATATTTTATTATTTTTTGCAACACCATAATGTTTTGTTTTGACCTGGTACCTCTCCACTCTAGTTCACAGGTTTTGGGGAGTGAGTGGGGTTCGTAAATCACCACAATCATCAGTTTTGCAAGTGATTTCTCAGTGGCGCTATGAAGAGCTGACCTGTAGTGTTGTAGAACATAATTTATAGTTTTGCTAAAGAGAAGCCCCTCATGCAGATGTGTCTTTAGGCCATTTTTAATCACCTCAGCTCTGGAAGGTTTTACCCCCTTCACGACCAGGCCATTTTTTGCTATTCAGCACTTCACTACTTTAACTAGTTATTGCACGGTCATGCAACAATGTGCACAAATAAAATTTATATATATATATTTTTCACACAAATGGTGCTTTCTTTTGGTGTATTTGATCACCACTGTTTTTTTTTTTTTTTTTTGCAATATAAATAAAAAAAGTTAAAACATTTTGAAAAAAAGCAATATTTTTCACTTACTGCTATAAAACATATCCAATAAAAAGAAAAAAAATCAAATTTCTTCACAAATTTAGGGCAAAATGCATTCTGCTACATGTCTTTCGTAAAAAAAAAACCCAATCAGTGTAAATTGATCAGTTTGCTTGAAAATTATAGCGTCTACAAACTATGGTATATACTGATTTTCCTTTTTTTATACTGCTAATGGCGGTGATCAGTGACTTCTAATGGGACTACGACGCTGTCACTAACTGACGCTGGGGGGGAACTGACTAACTTCCACTGACATCACCAGTTACACTAATGCAGTGATCAGTGCTTATACTATACACTGTCACTGTACTAATGACACTGGCTGGAAAGGGGTTAACATCTAGGGCATTCAAGGAGTTAAATGTGTGCCTAACAATGTGTAATGTGTGTATTATGTGCTGATTTTTACTAAAGATCTTTTTGTTTCTTTTCCTTGCTTTTCCCTGTGAGGAATCTGCTCCCAGAGCTGAAAAAATCCTATAGCTTTCTGAATTGATAAGTTAAAGCGGAGCTCCAGTCTTTTTTGTGTTTATTACAAGTCAGCAGCTACAAAAAGTGTAGCTGCTGACTTTTTTAATAAACACACACTCACCTGTCCCAGGATCCAGCAATTTGGTCACCCAAACCGTTGCTTCAACTGTGAGCACCTGGCTATGACAGCTTGAGGCTCCATAGTCAGGTGTGCACTGTGCCTCTTGAACGGTCCGGCAGTCTTCTGGGACCTGTGACGTGTCCCAGAAGACTGCAGGGAGGGAGGTGAAGTGGGAGCAGGTTGCTGTCAAAACTAGATACTGATTCCCCCCAAAAAACAATTACATGCCAAATGTGGCAGGGGAGGGGGGAGTGCTTAAAGCAGAACTTCCTCTTTTGAGTGGAGTTCCGCTTTAAGAAGCAAGGTGAGACCCCATCCAGGCCAGATGCTAGTAGTAGAAAATTGATCACAGTATTGATGTGGCAGAAATCTCTCTGGAGGCAGCACACAGGGTTCAAGTGTCCTCATTGCTATTGTTGTGTTTCAGCAGCAGAGTGGTATTAGGTCACGTCTTTATTAATCACAAACATTTTCTGCTCCAACTCTTCATACTGTCACTTAATGGGGTTGTAAAGGCAATTTTTTTTCACCTTAATGCATCCTATGCATTAAGGTGAAAAAACATCCGACAATACCGGTCCCCCTAGCCCCCCCGTTTTACTTACCTGAGCCCATTCACTTGCTGCGCTCGCCCCCGACATCCTCTTCGCCGCTCAGCTTGGCCGTTGATTGGCTAGAGTGGATGGATTGAAAGCAGCGCAGCCATTGGCTCGTGCTGCTGTCAATCACATCCAATGACGCGGCGCGCCAGGCGGCGGGGCCGAGTGATACAGTGAGCGGCTATAGCCGCCGGCAGTATCACGGGAGCGCGCCCGCAAGAACTAACCCCCATGCGAGAGAGTTCGCATGAAGGTGGTTAGTTCTTGTGGGGAGGAGCCGAGACAGCCGCTGAGGGATCCCAGAAGACCAGGTTCGGGGCCACTCTGTGCAAAATGAGCTGCACAGTAGAGGTAAGTATAACATGTTTGTTATTTAAAAACAAAAAAAAAATTCCTTTACAACCCCTTTAAAGCTCTTAATGCAGGAATGCCACAACATTTTTTTATTTATTTTTTTACGTGAAAGGTAAAGGCATAATGGGCTAGTATGCATCGCATACTAGCCCATTATGTGAAACTTATCTGAAAATGAAGCATTTTAGCAATGCTTGTAACAGCTGGAGGCTGCTTCTATCTTCACCCATCTTCCTTCTGGGTCTGCGGACTCAGGCTGTGTGACTGGCCGAAGCCACGATGATGTCACTCCCACGCATGCGCGGGAAAGCCGCTGTTTGCGGCACAGAATTCTCAAGGAACGGCTCAGGCTTCCTTCAGAGCGCATGCGCCGGTGATGTCATCGGCTGCATATACAGTAAATATCTCCTAAACGGTGCATGTTTAGGAGATATTTACAGTACCTATAGGTAAGCCTTATTATTGGCTTACCTATAGGTACAAGTCAGAGATGGGAGTTTACTGCCACTTTAACAGGGTATAGATAGATATACAGTAGAAGATAAGAGGGTCCAAACCCTTCCTGAGCAACTGGAGCATGGGCATCACTTGTGCATGGCACATGTCCTGCTTCTTATTCTGATGCCCTTTGTGCATTACGTACTTCTAACCCTTGCACTCAATACACTGCATATAACTGACCCCTGAACTGTACATTACATGTGTCTGACCATTACATGTGTCTGACCTCTGCATGTAGGCTCAATTTTTAAGCCACTCCCACAGTAATATCATTGCATCAACAATTTGCTGAGATAGGCTGCTTGTGCCACCTCGTTTTTCTTATCTGGCCATCTAAGGATGACTTTTATATCACCTCTGTGTGGTGGGCAGAGGGTAATGGGGGGGGGGGTGGGAGTCTGGTAAGCTGTACAGGACCATATGATTCCTAATGGTGGCCCAGCATAAAGAAATTCAAGCACATGAATGTAGAATTTACAGGTATATGGCTAAAAACTCATGTATCTCCCTTAGGAGGAAGGCCTTGCAACCTTCATCCGTTGAGTTCTGGCTCCACAAGGTTCAGGAGCTGAATTTAATGGAGGATCTCATACTGACGAACTAACATAAATGTGAGGTGTATACCAACACATGAACTCTATGGAACATGCTTGTATACTCTAAAGAAGGAAAATTTCTTTACACTGTTAGTCCCACTGGCTGTTAGACACAGGTGTTCCTTTTTGCGCTGCAAGCATTTGTAATCCTTCGTTACACCCTCCCACCCTCATTTTACCCAAACCCCCCCTCTTTTCTTTTCTCTTCTTCCGCCCTTTTCTTCCTTTTATATTTCCTTCCTACCTCTTTTTCTCCTCCATTCCTTCTCTTCTCACTTCTTTTGCTTTATGGTTTAGTCTAAGAAAAGAGAAAAATTTGTATAGCAGTTTCCTTAACTGTCCACAATCACTATGATGCTCTCAGTCTGGTGCTGCTCCCCTCAGCCCCAGCCTTCAGGGATACTTAAAGCACAGTTCTACTCAAAAGTGGAATTTCCACTTATCCGTCTCCTTCCCCCCTCCAGTGCCACATTTGGCACCTTTCAGGGGGAGGGGGGAACGGGCACCTGTTTTTGTTCCCCAAAAGGCTTCACTGCCAGGTTCCCTTACCAGGAATGGCAGCAGTGCACCCAACAGCTGATCCGAAGATCGGCTGGGGTGCAGACATCGCGGGCTCCCTAGACAGGTAAGTGTCCATATATTAAAAGTCAGCAGCTGCAGTATTTGTAGCTGCTGACTTCTTTCGTGGGGGGCTGGACCTCCTCTTTATGTCTTCAGGGATTTCAAGAGGGATGCCTGCAGCTGGCCGCACCCGCCAGGGCGGTTTACTGCTTTCCATTGTACTGTTGGTATACTATTTTTGTTTTATTAAAACAAACACAAACGTTTCTGCGCTGCTACTAAATACAAAAAAAGCGGCTGCAAAACCTGTGGACAAAAAGGTGCATAGAACAAAAGAAACAACAAAATTGCACCGCTAAATGGGTGTGGGTCAACAAAGAAATGAAAAAACCTAAAATACAAGAAAAAACGGAATGATTCCCTGTGTGAAAAAATGTGGTTATTGAACAACAAATAGTCCTTAGTGAGTGATCTTCAAAAACACATACAAATTAATGTGGAAATAAAGTCCAATAGTGTTCCAAAATAATCCAAAATAAATTGGTGATGATAAACGGCATCAAATGCTTCTGGATCAATAGTGAAAGGAAAAGACCACCATCAATATAAAGGAGGCTTACCAGACTTAGTGGACCCTACTGAACATATGTCCAGAGGGTCAACATAGGCTTTGGATGTATGTTCCTGAAGGGTCAGCAGCTGATGATGTACCCAAGGAGTGTCTCTCACAGCGGCTCACAATGGAGAGGTTGGTGCAAACTTGAAAGATGATGGCTCAATGGTAATGAACCAGATCGATAACCAAAGTGTGAAAAGGAAAAAAGAAGGCACATAGCGTGATACTGCTAAAAACAGTATATTTAATGCAGGTAGTTACACTTACATTCAAATAGTTAAAAAGCGCTTCATGAAAATCAATGGCAACAGTGGAAAATCCCAACGCGTTTCGCAAGAAGTTTGCATCATCTGGGGTATGCATCCACTGCTGCCTCCACACATTATATAGACAACATAACCCCCTAATGGGGTAAGAGTAACCTCACCTGTGAATTCATCACATGAGCAATCAGTTCCCAGGTCATCCAAGATGGCGCATCGGCGTGCGCTTCATGCCTCCACATTATGTCATGAATGACGCTCAATAGTTAATAAATGTTTCAGGGGTATGTAGTCTTGTAAAATAATAATAAGGAAACATACATAAATGGCAAGGGGGTGGCCAGACAGAAATCTGGCCACCCAAAAGGCTTTTTGGTGAGTATATAGCCCAAATAACATTATGTATGACCCGAACGTAAAGGCCAGACACAGGAAATGGACCAAATGTGCTCCACGGGGAGACCACACACAGACTGGTGTGTGGAGGTCGAACGTCCGCGCTAGTCGCGTCGCGTCCCGCAACACACCATCATGTGCCTCGCGCAGCGTCACGTGATGCGCTCCAGGCGCAATCACGTGATGCGTTCCAAAGGAGGAACAATGTGACACGTCCACCCTCCACAACAACATGGTATCGTGAAGGCTGGACATCCGCACTGATCACGTCACGTCCCGCATGTGACTCGCGCAACATCACGTGATGCGTTCCAAGCGCGATCACGCAATGCGTTCCAAAAGAGGAACGACGAGTCACATCAGCCTCCCACAATCGCATATGCGCAATGTAGTGACAAGCAGGAAACAATAATGCGTTCCACCGTAAAGGAAATACGTGGTCAAAATCTGACACGGACGAAAATATAAAATAAATCTCTATAGGGAATAATTGGTCATAAAAAGCAACAAGTTGCCATGACCCCTAAATAGATAGTGTAACAAATCTTTTATAAAAATAATAAATGCGTATACAAATGGAACTGAAACAAGCACAAGAGACAATGATCTCCATGGCAATAAAAAGTAACTAATGTAAATTCACATATATATAGGGCTAAAAATAAATTATAAAATCCATCTAATAAATTACAATTATATTAAATTAATGGGGAAGTTTCACGAATTGGAAAGATGAAGGGCAACAAGTAATGCAGGTGTAAACCTGACAAACCTGCCGCTCACTAATTGAATACACAGACAAGGAAACCCCTCACATGTTACAATAAAGAAATGCATTAAAATTGAAATAAAATTATATATATCTGAGACAAATATACTATTTTTGTTTTATTACACTGTTTACTGCTGTCTTAGAAATAAAAAATAAAAAAACACAGCTGAAATATATAATTTTACTGTATTACTTGAGATTTACACACCTACACACTCTTCTAGTTTGCTTTACTGCTTGGGTCACCTACCTTCTCAATGGCACAAAACTGTCAAATAAAAAAGCCAAAATATGATCTGGTATTTATGGTGACTACTGTCTGACAGCAATGTTAGTTGGAATATTTTATCCTGAACATGGTTTTATTATAGCCACTCCCTGTTGTCCCTTTAAAAACGTTCTGAACACCCCTGGGGTGTCGGGAAGTATCAGCGACCATGTGACCACTGTGATTGGCTGTCACAGTGCTCACGTGATCAAAACTGTGTTGAATTAAAGTATAAATAAAGGCAAAAGTTTTGGACAGAGTGGGGAGGGATTAGAACATCTGTCAGGTTTTCACTGGTGTCTGTATCCCCGTTTGAAAGATTCACCCTCTCTATTTGTCAAGTTTACTGTTATCATCAAATATGAAAAAAAATCCCACACTACCTACTTGAGGAAGCCCGTTGGGGCGTAACGCGTATAGGGGCAATTTTGGAGCTTTTTTTTGTGTGTTTGTACTTGCGTTTTTAGGCCTGAGCGCTTTTGTTTCTGCCAATTGAAAGCTAGTTACTAGGAGGAGGAAAGGCAGAAAAGCATGCAAAAAAAAGTGTTTTTAGGAGCTCCTAATAAAATCTATATGGGGCAAAAATGCACAGCTCCTCCCAAAGAAACTCATGTAATTTTAAGAGGTTTGAATTATGAGCTTGAAGTGACACAAACTTATGGCTTGTTTTGGGAAACATGCTCCGAATTGTTCGGTTGTGACAGTCAAATTGATCTTACTGTAACTTTGAGACTTTTTTTATTTTTATTTTTTTAAATGAGCGTAATTTTTCATAATTAGTCCCTGTATGCTCTGCAATGCTCAGTGGTGCCTGCTAGAGACCATTTAGCCCAATTCAAATGTTTAACTCCATCCAGTTGGGTAGTGCATAGTCTAAGTAGAGCATGCTGCAAAAAATTAATTCGGCCAAAACTAGTGAAATTCTGGGCTTGTATCATTACCTTACTTACCACATGAGCACATTTGCCAACTTTTAAAGGACCTTTAAATATATATATATATAAATATACAATAACTAAAATATAATACACTTTGAAATGAGAATAAAAATAGTTTTATATATACGCTCTTCATAGTACAATAAAGAAAATATTTAAATATTTAAAAAGGGGGGAGGGGCGTGACCGGAAGCCAAACTGCATGGACGATTAGGAGCTCAGCTCTCCCTGGGCCTGCAGCCTAATCCCACTTTAGGGGATTTTCTTCACCATGGGCAGGTCCAGGACCACCCGCTCCACTAAAGCCCGGGGATCCTCCCAACCTCCACCAGGTTCCTCCGCCAGCCTCCTTGATTACTTTACACCGGCTGACATGCTGCCGGGCGGAGCGGACAAGATGGCACCGGATGCCTCTCCCTCCCACGTCTCTCCGCAGCTCTCCTCCTCGGCTTTGGCGGTGGATCAAGCCCCTGCATACATCCAGCTGCTGGCCCTGGATGGCAGACGTCCGATAACAGCGGGAGCAGTGAGTGCTTGCCTCCCGGCGGCCTCCTTCACTGCTGCACCACGTGGAGCACAGACCACTCCACCCAGCCTGGCCCCCCTGTCCTACACGCAATGCTTTGATGCCTTTTCCGCGTTTGCTGAGGACAGCGTCTAAACCCTGCCTGCATGGGGAAAGCCCTGGATCCCTGCATCCTCGGACCACTCCATAGACTCCCCCGCTCATCCTGGCTTACTGCAACCCCGGCCCATCACATGAGGGCGGCCAGGCATTTGGGGAGTCACGCATCCCACCAAGCTTCTACCTCAGCGCCTGCCTCTCCTATGTCGAGAGGCTGTCTTGGTTCTGGGACCCCAGCTTCTCCAGGGGTGCTGCAGGGCCCCCTGTGTCTCATGACTACACTAATGACTCTCCTGCTCCTTTCCAAGGAGGGTGATTTAGCCCACCTGCTTCCTCTCGCCCACATACTCTAGCCTGGTATGAACCGTGGAACCCTTATCTGCTGCTTGTACTCCAAGCTCAGCATTCTGATCTGGCGGCGCCACAGTGGCTACCTGCTTCCCCCCACACGCCTTTTACAGATGGTGGCAACTGCCCCCTTCACCAAGTACCTCCATCCTGGTATTCTTATCTCCAAGTTATTCCTACCAAGGACTTTAAGCAGTTAATAGAGGGTGTCAAGTCTACATGCCGTACTGAAATTCAAGCCCTCCAAATGGATTTTAAGCACCTTGCGGACAGGATGGAGATGGCAGAAGAGGAGATCCAGGAAAATAAACTGGCAGATAATCTCACCCAACTCCAAGGAGCTGACCATTGTATCCTACTAAGGGACATGCAATGCCACGTTGAGGACTTGGACAATATAGGGAGCAGGAATAATATCTGCGTGCGGAGCCTAATAGAGACGGATGTCTCTGAAGACCTACAGTCTACCTTACAGACCCTATTTAACAATTTATTGGGTGAACCCCCACCACATACATTGAGATGGACTGAACCCATTGTGCCTTGTGACCTAAAGGTCCTTTTTCCAAGCCATGAGGTGTTATTTGCAGAGTTCACTTCTATCCTTTGAAAGAGGACATTATGCAAAAAGCCTGCTCCTATTTGAAGCATGAATACTTTTGAAGCGCAGCTCCCCTTTTACCTGTTCTGAATCTTACATTGACCCATGGGGCCATTTTGTTATCTTACACGGCTCTTGGCAGACGCAGGCAGTAACCTTCTGTACTCTATATGCGCCGAATGTCCGAGAGATTTGTTTTTTAACCAGTTTTTGCCCGTCTCTAACGTTCGGACCACAAATATCTGATAATAGGAGGAGGCTTTAATTTATCCTATTCTGCTGCACTCAATCACCATGTAATGGAAACCTGGTGTTTACAATCCCAAGTCCTCAGAGACTCGCTCTTTCACCAATTTACCAGAAGATATGCTGTTTTTGACGCCTGTCGGGTTTTCCATCCTGGGTACGTTTTATTCAGCCCCCCCATTGCAAACATTCCCGTATAGATTATTTCTTTGTCAACAATTCTTCACTTAGAATTTCTCAGTCCACGGGCATACTTCCAATTTCCTGGTCTTACCATGCCCCCATTTTGCTCACATTATCCTTAGGTACCCCTAATCTTAGACCCTGTCACTGGCAGTTAAATACTTTTCTTCTTCAACAATCTTCCTCTAAGTCTGAACTGGAGTCTACTCTAAAACTTTATTTTGTTGAAAACAATACCCCTGACATACTTCTCTCTGGCCTCTGGGAAGCTCACAAGGCTGTCATCTGGGGCGGTGTATCGCAAACTCCTCAGCCATAAAAAAAGATGCTCTATCTGCTAAATTACAAGCTGAAAAAGACTTAAAAAACAAAAAAAGGCCCTGGAATATCGGTTGCAATCTACCCCATCTTAATCTTTGCTTAAAAAGATTATCCGCTTATGCATAACTATGGCATCTCCAGGAGGACCTACCCTGAGTCGTCCCCCCCCCCTTTTTTTGTGGTTTGTAAGCGAGCTGTTGTGATGGCCCTTGACTCTTTCTTTTCCTCCAATCTTTTCTTTTTATGCTCTTCTTTAAGTAATATACTTTCTTCTTTCAACAAAGATATTTTGCACTATAATGTTCTAGCAGGTTTATAGTTTTAACTGAGAACCTGCTATTCAAACTGTTTTCTTTTTTTAGATCTTTTATATTTGAGTACTGTGGTTGCCACTGCTATGGCTGTCTCAAAATGTCTTTACTGCATTATGAGTGATCTTTATTTGTAATGAACATAGCGTTTATATTCTTGAATGTCATCTTCCTTTGTTTTTTGAAAAAATTACCAATAAAAATTGTTATTTGAAAGAAAAATATATATATCTAAAAGAAAGACTGCAAACAGGTATTTGCATTAAAGTGAGAATGAGTCTAATTAAACTGAAATGACTTTGTTTTTACAATAAAACCCTTTATACTACACAGCTGTACAGCTACCTGTACCAGCCTGCAGAAAAACATTTTTCCTAATTGCTTTAAATTTAAATATACATCTGGTTATGCAAATAGAGAAGCTTTATTTTTTTTTATCCAAGTCATGCCTTTCAGACAGGTTTGGTAGGTGCACACAACGTGGAGATCTCTTCATTTGCATAGTCTGTGTTCAGACCAGTGATCTTTTAGTGATGTTTGTGCTCTCATTGAACACCCTACCCATAACAATCAGCAAAGCTTCTCAATATAAAGGGTGGACACTACACATTTTCCCTGTTATGCAAATGTTTTTCTGTCCTTAAAATGGACTTGTACTGTACAGAAAGACTACAATGATACACTGTAGGAGACATGTGCTTGCATATTTACCAACAACTCCTATTTGCCATGGTAATGATTCCTTAGGAAAATTAAATGTTTACATGTACTCAGATAGGTCAAGCAGGTTCACAGATGAGACTAATTAACAATATACCTGTGTATACAGTGTTGGTAGAGAAGCAAGCAATAACAATTCAAATGATGACATAAAAAGCAAAACATAAACATATATACTGGTGAGTGTATACATTTAATATGCAACTATAAAGTGGAAGCACTTGAATATCTAATATATATATTGTGTGTGTATATATATATATATATATATATATATATATATATATATATATATATGTACTGTATAATATATATAAATATATCTAGAGAGAGGGAGAGAGAAAGAAAAAGTCTAATCCAAGCGCAAAAATGCTGCTCTCAAAAAAAAAAAGAAACAACATGCATATAAAATGTCCCATTCCACCTGGAATGGATTTTTTTTATATAATAATATAATATAATAAATTTGGAGTGCAGCAATCCTGGACTTTGATTTTTTCTGCATATTATCTCGGGATGAACAAATACTTATTTTTAATGCCAATAAAGTCAAGGGGACAATAGGATTTGAAGGATTTTCAAGTAAAGCCCAACTCTAAAGGCAGCCAGAGATGATGCGATTTTCTTTCCTGCAACCACAGGAAAGAAATTTGCTTGATTCCCCCATCAAGATCAACCATTGGTTGCATTAAAGAAAATCACTCAATTCCCCCATCAACATCAACCGTCGGTTGCATTAAAGAAAATCACTCGATTCCCCCCCATCAACAATCGGTTGCATTAAAGAAAAGCACTTGATTTCCCCATCAACATCAACCATAGGTTGCATTAACTATCTCAATACAGGGCTTCCTACCCAGGCCTTTTTTCAGCTTTCAGCGCTGTCACACTTTGAATGACAATTGCGTATCATTTTCTTCACACAAATAGAGCTTTCTTTTAATCGCTGTTGGGTTTTTTATAAAAAAAAAAAAAAAAAAAAGAGTAAAAAATTTGAAAAAAAAAAGTTTTTCTTAGTTTCTATCAGATAGGCAGCACTGATAGGTGGTACTGATAGGCGGCACAGGTGGGTACTGATAGGTGGCACGGATAGGCAGCACTGATGGGCAGCAGTGATGGGCATCGATGGGCAGCACTGATAGCGAGCACTGACTGGCATCACTAATGGCCACTGATTGCTGGCTCTGGTGGGCACTGATTGCTGGCACTGGTGGGTACCGGTGGGCACTGAATGCTGGCACTTCTGTCGCTATATTGTAATCAGGGCACTGATGATCAGTGCCCTGATTACATGTGTAGATGCTCCCCTGCGAGGAGATGCCGCTGAACGGCTCTCTTTGCCACACACTCTGTCAGAGCGCCGATTACTGGCATCTCCGTGTTTACATGTGACCAGCTGTGATTGGACACAGTCGATCACATGGTTAAAGAGCCGCGGCCATGGCTCTTTACAGAGATCAGGCTCATGCCACGTCCTACCAACACGGTGAGGCCATGATCGCCGCGATGTGCGCCACCGCGGGTGCGTGAGAGTGGCCGTTCTGGGACAACGTCACATGACGTCATCCCAGAACAAGAGCCGCACCGCCCCTTCATCATTTGACGGTGGGCGGGCAGCAAGTGGTTAAAGAAAATCGCTCGATTCCCCCATTAACACATCAACACAGTCAGTGTTTATGGGAGAATCCCTCCCACAGAGCCATTGTGTTCTCCTGACGGGTGGGGCACGGGGCTATAGCCGCTGGCAAAAATTGCATGTAAAGATCCGACATGCTGGTTGTATGTCAATCGATGGATGGACTTGGATACAGCCAGCCTGCCCATAGATGAATCCAATCTCAGGCGGTTCAGCAGGTTTGATTCAGATCCGAACCAGCTATGGCCGGCATAAACATAGAAAATAGTAATCTTCACACCTCTTTTTTTGCTTTCCCGCATTTTTTAAATACTGTACCGCATCTTAAAGTTGTTTGGATTTATTTGACCCTGTACTATCAGTACAGGGTCTGATCTGATCCCTTTCTTCTAGCTGCCTATGAGAGAAGTTAATTGTGCCTAACATTTTTTTTTTATGACATAGGCATACCCTGCCAGGCCACAATAGCGGTGGTGCAATGATAGCAGCAGCATTGAGCACACTATCCACACACCTGCTGTCAACTCTTCTTACCAGGCAACTCAAAGAGTTCAGATGTAAACAAACAATGGAGGCCACGACCACTGGATTGAGGTAAGTTGCATTTAGGGAGAAAGAGGGCGTGGTGTTTAAGGTCAATGAACTGTGGCAAACATTTTTTAATTTCTCTTGGTTTAAAAGTGCATCTCTTGGCCTTTCTCTGCACAGCAAACCCAACCCTTAAGCCCAGTACACACTAAGTTTTTTTTTTTTTCAACCCAGCCAGCTGAATAAAAAAAACTGACAGAATGCTGTACTAACAAAAGTGATTTTAGTACAGCAATTTACCCTGCTGTTATATTGTGTTCTGACAGAGGGGCCGCCCCCCACCAGGACACGCTGATCAGTGCTGGCAGCCGGATGATGGTTCCCAGGACTGGCTTATGTCAGACAGTGAGCTGTACACCTGGGCCAAAAGTCAGCCAGTTCCTGCGCATACCGGGCATTACATTTAATCCATGAGTGTCTCCCAGTGTACAGTCAATGCACAATTTACTCTACCCCCCTGGCCCTGTTTACACAATGTAAATCATTACTGTGCAATCAACATGCAACTTGCCATACTTATTGCCCTTTATTTTAATCACCTTTATTGTGTCTAATGATTAGGCGAGGTTGGAAAAAGACACAAGTCCATCAAGTCCAACCTATGTGTGTGATTTTATGTCAGTATTACATTGTATATCCCTGTATGTTGTGGTTGTTCAGGTGCTTATCTAATAGTTTTTGGAAATTATCAATGTTTCCCGCTGAAACCACTGCCTGTGAAAGGGAATTCCACATCCTAACCACTCTTAAGCCCTGTACACACAATAGGTTTTACCGATGAAAACAGTCCGATGGACTTTTTTCATCGGACAAACCGATCGTGTATGGGCCCCATCGGTCTTTTTTTCATCGGTGTTTAAAAATAGAACATGTTTTAAATTTATCCGATGGTTAAAAAACCGATAGCAAATTACTATCGTCTGTGGGGAAATCGGATAAAAAAACCCATGCATGCTCAGAATCAAGTCGACGCATGCTCAGAAGCATTGAACTTAATTTTTCTCGGCTCATCGGAGTGTTTTATGTCACCGCATTTGGAACGGTCGGTTTTTTGACTGATGGTGTGTAGGCAAGACCGATGAAAGTCAGCTTCATCGGTTTTCCGATGGAAAAATCCATTGGTTAAAAAACCATAGGAAATCCGATCGTGTGTACAGGGCTTAACAGTAAAGAACCCTCTACGCAGTTTAGAGTTAAACCGCTTGTCTTCTAATTTTGGTGAATGGCCGCGTGTCTTATTAAATTCCTTTATGCGGAAGAGTTTTATCCCTATTGTGGGGTCACCAGTATAGTATTTGTACATTGAAATCAAATCCCCTCTCAAGCGTCTCTTTTCCAGAGAGAACAAGTTCAGTGCTCACAATCTTTTCTCGTAACTAATGTCCTCTGGACCCTTTATTAGTTTTGTTGTCCTTCTCTGGACTCTCTCCAGTTCCAGCACATCCTTCCTGAGGACTGGTGCCCAGAACTGGACAGGTGCGGCCGGACCAGAGTCTTGTAGAGTGGAAGAATTATTGTTTTATCTCTGGAGTTAATTCCCTTTTTAATGCATGGCAATATTCTGTTTGCTTTGTTAGCAGCAGCTTGGCATTGCATGTCATCTACTAGGACCCCCAGGTCCTTTTCTATCCTAGATTCCCCCAGAGGTTCTCCCCCCAGCGAGTAGATTGCATTCATTTTTTTGCCACCCAAATGCAATATTTTAAATTTTTCCACATTAAACCTCATTTGCCATGTAGTTGTCCATTAATTTGTTCAGATCTTCTTGCAAGGTTTCCACATCCTACGAAAAAGTTATTGCCCCGCTGTGCTTAGTATCTTTCGCAAATACAGCGATTGAACTGTTTATCCCATCCTCCAGGTCGTTTATGAATAAATTAAAAAGGATTGGTCCCAGGACAGAACCCTGGGGGGCCCCACTTTCCACCCCTGCCCATTCTGAGTACCCCCCATTTATCACTACCCTCTGAACTCGCCCCTGTAGCCAGTTTTCAATCTATGTACTCACCCTGTGGTCCATGGCAACTGACCTTAATTTGTACAGTAAACGTTTATGGGGAACTGTATCAAATGCTTTTGCAAAATGCAGATACACCACGTCTATAGGCCTCCCTTTATCTAGATGGCCACTCACCTCTTCATAGAAGGTTAATAGATTAGTTTGGCAAGAACGATTCTTCATAAATCCATGCTGATTACTGCTAATAATACCGTTGTCATTGCTAAAATCTTGTATATAGTCCCTTATCATCCCTTCCAAGAGCTTGCATACAATTGATGTTAGGCTAACTGGTCTGTAATTCCCAGGGAAGTATCGTGGCCCTTTTTAAAATATTGGTGCTACCAGTGGCGGCTGGTGCTCAATTTTTTTTTGGGGGAGGCGCAAACAAACAAAAACCCCCCCCCATTAATTGCCGCCACTGTGCCCATCAATTGCCGCCACTGTGCCCATCAAACGCAGCCACTGTGCCCATGAAACGCAACCACTGTGCCAAAAAATTTTCGCCACTGTGCCATAAAATTGTCGCCACTGTGCCATGCCATCAAACGCAGCCACTGTACCCATCAATTGTTGCCACTGTGCCATGCCATCAAACACAGCCACTGTGCCATCAATTGTCGCCACTGTGCCATAAAATTGTCGCCACTGTGCCATGCCATCAATTGTCGCCATTGTCGTCACTGTGCCCATCAATTGTCACCAATGTGCCATGCCAAACGCAGCCACTGTGCCATTAATTGTCGCCACTGTGCCATGCCAAACGCAGCCACTGTGCCATGCCATTGTCGCCACTGTGCCCATCAATTGTCGCCACTGTGCCATGCCAAATGCAGCCACTGTGCCATGCCATTGTCACTGTGCCCATCAATTGTCGCCACTGTGCCATGCCAAATGCAGCTACTGTGCCATGCCATTGTCGCCACTGTGCCCATCAATTGCCGCCAGTTTGCCCCTAAAATGCCGCCAGATTGCCCTCCCCCACCCGCCTGGCACTTACTTTTCTCGGTCAGCCATTCTCAGATCCTCCTCCACTATCCCTCGATGTAGTCCCGCCCTCGATGTTGCTTCAGCCAATCAGGTTACCGGTAACCAGATCCTGTGGACCTGATTGACTGAGATGTGTGTCAGTGTTAACCAAGGAACGCACCCCCCGTGCTTCCCCTGGTTAACTATTTGGAAGCCGATTACAGCCCTCAGGCTGTAATTGGAAAGCCTATCAGACTGATAGACACTTCCACAGCCAACCAGCTGCCGTTATTCAGATGGCCGGCGCTCGCCAGGGGGCCGGCCATCTGAATAGTGGGCGGCAGCGGCGATAATACATACATTCATGCAATGCATGAATGTATGTATTGTTTTTCAGTGGCGGTGCAGGAACGAGAGGGGGCGGCGCTCCTGCGCCCTCTATGGACGCACCGCCACTGGGTGCTACATTGGCTTTTCTCCAATCTGCTGGTACCATTCCAGTCTATAGACTGTTCGTAAAAATTAGGAACAATGGTCTGGCAATTTCTTGACCTTAAGTTCCTTAAGGACCCTCGGGTGCAAGCTATCTGGGTCCCGGTAAATTATTAATGTTAATTTTTTCAAGTCTATTTCTAATTTTGTCCTATGTATTCTATAAAACTTCAATAAAAACTTATTGAAAGTGCAAAATGCATTAATTCTTTAAAATCCTCACTTCCAGGGTGTTAAATGTGTGTGGCAAGGAGGGGGAGGCAGGATTGAGCATGATAGGTAATCCATATGAAAAAATTGTGAATCACTGCTGAATTCAATGATTAACCATGGGAAATTATCATGTCATGAGGTACCGCCAATATAAGGGGGTCCATCTCTTTTGGATTTTGAACTTATAGTATGAAATGGATGCGACAGGGAATGTAAGAATACCCATATTTAGGTGGAGATATTCAGAACTTCAAGGAGGATGGGAAGAGAACTAGGAACTGCTGCAGGGTGATCTTGCCAATGCAGCCCTCAAGAGACAGAAGAAGACAGTGAAGGATCCCACCTAAGAGGGAAATGAGCCTTTAAAGAATAAATATACTCCAGGACATATCTCCAAGACTGTAATGGCAAGTATCCTTACTGTGTTTCAAAGGTCAACCCAGCTGCTTTACTGTAGGTAGGTAGTCAAGGAGTAATAATCAGAGGTCACACTTGATAAGACAAGAAGCAACAGAATACTTCTCCATTGGGGACACAACATTCAATGTAATTTTTTTTCGAAGTGTGGGATTTGCTTTGTTGTCTATTTCACTGATATATCTTTGTTTATTATCTGTGCTCTCACTGGGACAAGAAATGAGAGAGAAACCCCCTACACGGGCACAAACTTTTACAGGGCTTCTAAAAAATATATGTTTTCAATTATTTAAAATCAGGATAATAAAGGCTCTCTACTAAATTACTGTAGAGTACAGCATTTCTATATGTCATTACTTTCATTGAAAATGTGAAAATAGTGATAGTTCCATTTAAAAATAGAGAAAATTAAAATGATTCCTTTCTGCTTCTTTGAAGCAAATAATGCATCTTGAACCAATGTATTATAACCCAGTTACCACCTAAAATATAGAGCCCGGTGTTCCAGCTTGTACAGCCATTTCAGACTTGCAAGCCTTAATCACTGCAAGATAAAGCCACCGTTGTTTCTATGGAATATTATGTTCTACCACCCTTTCCTTCCCTTATCTATTATCTAAGTATTTTAGGTCTTAACAAACTGGACACGATTCTATTCTAGAGCTATTAATATTCATCAGAGTGTACCAGACAGGTCATACTTGTAATATGTATGTGTGTATTTTACATACAGGCAAGGACACTGGACACTTAATCCACCTGTTCCAACCAGCATAGGCATGACATCTCCCTAAAAGAACACAAGGGACTTTTGAAGGGGATGTACCCTTGAGAGAAGATACATGGCAAAAAAATCATCCTTAGTAGCATATGGTTGTTTGCATAAACAACATTTTCAGTAATGAATAAGACAGTAAGCAAAGGACATACAAAGTATAACTTACGTTTTAGCCTGTTTTAAACAATAGCCTGCTTGTCTGATACATTGGTCACAGGGATCGTTTTATGGAAAACACTTATCTATGGAGTCCAAAAAAATAAAATAAAAACCTTTAGGCAACCAATATCACAAAGGATCCCCCTCACAGTGGAAACCATAGTCTCCCCTTTAGTCCTAAAGTCACTGAGGACCTTTCACACCTTTGCTCATGTACTATTGCACTCTTATAACCAAATAAAATGTCTAGACATACAGCTCTAAAAATATATTTCAAAGACGAATAAATACATGCATAAAAGTGCATAGAAACACTTCGATCTTTTTTTTTTCAAAATTCTTGCAAATTATACACAACATTAAAATGTATAAATGTAAAATGTATTAAAGTGTCTAAAACAAACTTTGCAGCCAATCAGTTTTTAATTTTTATTTTCTAAGCTGTATTGAAAAAGTAAAAAATAGAAGCTGACTGGTTATTATGGGCAATGGCACCAGTTGAGAAAGAACTTGTCTCAGACAAGAACTTGTCACAGACACTTTTTATTAATTCCCTCCAAAGTGCCTATCCACCATAATAGTGTCCATCATGTGTCTCATGTGAAAAATGTGAAAAACATAGTACATATCCACAAACAGCAGGGTGTGTTTCCCAAAATCAGGCCAACTCACCAGAATCCAATGACCCCTTTATACTTGCTTACTGGGCACATATACCCCCTTCCTGCCCAGGTGAAATTTCAGCTTTCGGCACTGTCACGCTTTGAATGACAATTGCGTGGTCGTGTGACGTGGCTCCCAAACAAAATTGACATCCTTTTTTTTCCCACAAATAGAGCTTTCTTTTGGTGGTATTTGATCACCTCTGCGGATTTTATTTTTTGCGCTATATACAAAGAAAGAGCGACAATTTTGAAAAAAACACAATATTTTTTGATTTTTGCTATAATAAATATCCCATTTTTAAAAAAAAAAAAAAATGTTTCCTCAGTTTAGGCCGATACGTATTCTTCTACATATTTTTGATTAAAAAAACGCAATCGGCGTTTATTGATTGGTTTGCGCAAAAGTTATAGCGTTTACAACGTTTTATGGCATTCTTATAAATTATTTATTTTTTACTAGTAATGGCGGCGATCAGTGATTTTTTTCGTGACTGCGACATTATGGCGGACACAGCGGACACTTTTGACACTATTTTGGGACCATTCACATTTATACAGCAAACAGTGCTATAAATATGCACTGATCACTGTATAAATGTGACTGGCAGGGAAGGGGTTAACACTAGGGGGCGAGGAAGGGGTTAAATGTGTGCCCTGGGAGTGATTACTACTGTGGGGGGAGGGGACTGACTGGGGGAGGTGACCGATCTGTGTCCCTATGTACAAGGGACACAGCATCGGTCTCCTCTCCCTGACAGGACGTGGATCTCTGTGTTTACACACAGAGATCCACGTCCTTGTCTGTGTAACGGTCGATTGCGTGTGCCTGGCGCCAGGCACGCGCATCGGCATCACAGTGACGCGCCAGGCACGCGCGGGCGCCGGCAGCGCTCGCGCGCCCACCAGTGGCCAGAGGAGCGGAGACCATAAAAACACGGCCTCCCGGCATTGTAGAGCCACCTTGCGGCCGTATATAGTCGTACGGCGGGCGCGAGGTGGTTAAGAGCGCTTGCGATATTATACTTTACTTTTACAGAGTCAATGGTGTTCCTTCCTTTTAAAAAACACTCCTGATCATTAACAAACTGAAATACATTGGTAAAATAAATTGTTATGGCGTAAAAATGTATACTTAGACTCATTCAGGACACCGCACCACTAGTACTTTCTGCTTCTGTGTGTGTGGCTGCCCCTCTTGGCTCAAACAATGCCTTCCCAACACGTTTTGTCTTAGAAGACTTCCTCAGGAGCAGTCTTTCACATTTATGATGTGCTTAACAGCATGTGATTGACATACGTGGTATTTTGTTTATGTTTGTTAGGCTAATATATTTGGTCATAGGGTAGACAGAGGAACATTGGATAATATCGATTTTCTTGCAGTAAATGAAATGACCTCAAACATTGTAAAGAATCCTAGAGCAAGGCTACATGGACATTTTCAGACCATTCTTGCTATGTCAGCAATCCCAGTTGTAAGAGAGAGGGTTCTTTGAAGAGGTATAAAGCAACCTTGAACCACATGTAGATTTGCTGCACCAGCATTGACTTTAATCTTTACAGACAGCCCAAAACATTCTGGCCAGCTAAAACTTTCAGACACATCACAATAACACCACTGAGCTGCCCACAATGATACATATTATGACCTAACTCTTGGCAACAATGTTTCATTTTACTGGTAACATTTTAGAGATGATATATATTGACATGTAACCATTGTGTTAGACACAAGCAATGTTTGGGCTAACTGACTTAACAGTGTAGATACCGTGTGATATACTGTATAGAGGCTCTCCAAAGGGAGACACCAAATACATTTCCATTGCTCTTTAGAATTCAAGGTGATAGAAACAGGAGTAAATACAGGGAGAAAAAATATATACTTTTTGGACACTTCTAAATGACAAGTGAACTTCTATAAAAAGTACACTGGTTCACCGCCAGCTATAGACCCTAAACCCCTGGTTCAGGGGCCACATGCAGCCCTTTACTTTATTTAGTTTGGCCCTCCGGGCCCCTGCAGACATTCACTTATGTTACACTATTGCCTTGTT
The DNA here is from genome assembly GCA_029206835.1 of Rana muscosa. Classification (NCBI taxonomy): domain Eukaryota; kingdom Metazoa; phylum Chordata; class Amphibia; order Anura; family Ranidae; genus Rana; species Rana muscosa. The sequence goes on from CM055121.1 coordinate 848,171,908, forward strand.
ATAGCAGTGCTGTCTAACAGTCTCATGTAATGTGTCTGTAGTCTATTACTGTTTGTTCAAGCATGTCCCATCTCCAACAACTCCTATATCATATTCACAGTCTCTAATAGTCTCCTACGGCATTTCTGCACTCTCTGACCATATTCCTGTATCACGTCCATAGTCTCTAACCATTTCTTGTATCATATCTGCCATCTCTGACCATCTCTTGTATCATGCCTGCAGTGCCTGACCATCTCTTGTGGCATGTCTGCAGTCTCTGACCATCTCTTATATCATATCTGCAGTCTCTGACCATCTCTTGTATCATGCCTGCAGTCTCTGACTGTCTCCTGTAGTATGTCTGCAGTCTCTGACCATCTCTTGTATCATGCCTGCAGTTTCTGACCATCTCTTGTTTTATGCCTGCAGTCCCTAACCATCTCTTGAGGTACGCCTACAGTCTTTCACCATCTCTTGTATCATGTCTGCAGTCTCTCACCATCTCTTGTATCATATCCGCAGTCTCTGACCATCTTTTGTATTATATTTGCAGTCTCTCACCATCTTCTGTAGTATGTCTGCAGTCTCTCACCATCTTCTGTAGTATGTCTGCAGTCTCTGACCATCTCCTGCAGTATGTCTGCAGTCTCTGACCACCTCTTGTATCATTCCTGCAGTCTCTGACCATCTCTTGTATCATCCCTGCAGTCTCTGACCATCTGTTGTATCATCCCTGCAGTCTCTGACCATTTCTTGTATCATGCCTGCAGTTTCTGACCATCTCGTCTACCATATCCAGCCTCTGTCCATCTCCTGTATCATGCCTGCAGTCTCTGACCATCTCTTGTGGCATGTCTGAAGTCTCTGACCATATCTTGTATCATGTATTCATTCTCTTACCATCGCTTGTATCATGTCTGCAGTCTCTGACCATCTCTTGTATCATGTAGGCATTCTCTTACCATTGCTTGTATAATGTCTGCAGTCTCTGATCATCTCTTGTATCATGCTTGCAGTCTCTGACCATCTCTTGTATCATGCCTGCAGTCTCTGACCATCTCTTGTATTATGCTTGCAGTCTCTGACCATCTCTTGTATCATGCCTGCAGTCTCTGACCATCTCTTGTATCATATCCGCAGTCTATGACCATCTCCTTCAGTATGTCTGCAGTCTCTGACCATCTCTTGTATCATCCCTGCAGTCTCTGACCATCTCTTGTATCATGCCTGCAGATTCTGACCATCGCTTCTATCATATCTGCAGTCTCAGACCATTTTTTGTATCATGCCTGCAGTCTTTGACATCTCTTGTGGCATGTCATCCATCTCTGACCATATCTTGTATGCATTCTCTTACCATCGCTTGTATCATGTCTGCAGTCTCTGCCCATCTCTTGTATCATGTCTGCAGTCTCTGACCATCTCTTATGGCATGCCTGCAGTATCTGACCATATCTTGTATCATGTATGCATTCTCTTACCATTGCTTGTATCATGTCTGCAGTCTCTGACTATCTCTTGTATCATGTCTGCAGTCTCTGACAATCTCTTGTAGCATGCTTGCAGTCTCTGGCCATCTCCTGTATCATGCCTGCAGTCTCTGACCATCTCTTGTATCATGTTTGCAGTGTCTGACCATCTCTTGTAAAATGCTTGTAGTCTCTGACCATCTTATGTATCATGCCTGCAGTCTCTGACCATCTCTTGTATCATGTCTGCAGTCTCTGACCATCTCTTGCATCATGTCCACAGTCTCTGACCATACTGAAGTCTTTGACTACAGTATATCCTGTTGTGTGTCTGCTATCTGGCTAAATATTCACTGAGTTTTATGTGAGGTGATGTTGGAGGCCACACTTAGGGCCCAATTTAAAAAAAAACACTGCCCTAAACTATCCTTTAACCTCCTTTACCCACCCAGCTGTAAGGGTGCTGCCTATAGTAACCATGTATTCTCAAAGGGTCACCATACACATTACAATCTAGCCATACAATCTTTGAACAATCAACTTCACATTTACCAAAACTATGTAATATGAGGATCTACCTAACATATCCAATCAATTTGTATCCAGCCAGACAGACTCTAAACTACATCGTTTTTAGAAGACCTAAAGGAGATTGTACAATAAGATTGCAACGTGTGCGGTGAACTTTATTCTCCTTATAAAAATTCACTGTTATCCTAATTTTTTCCCTCAATGCACAATTTTCCCAATAAGGTAAGCCTACTGTTAAAAAACATAGAGGCTGCCATCTTAAAAAGCTACCTGCCTGGCTGCCACATTATCTTTGCTTTAGTACTTTAAGTCACTGAGCTGGAATAAGTATGCAGATAAGGACTTTTGGCTTCTTTTATCTGCATACTTTTTCCAGATCAGTGATTTAAAATGTGTTGAAGCCATAGGCAGACCATGATTTTTTTTTCCATTTCAACTACAAAGTGAAGAAAACTTTTTTGAGTCAGTTCTATTTTAAATTTGTTCTTTTAAAGATCACCTCTAATTTTTATTTCTTAAAATTGTCCACCATGCACTGTTAAAAAAGCAGATCAGGCTCCCATACTCACCTTCATTCCAGAGCTGCCCCCTGCAGTACCTCATCTTTACCATAACATGTTCTACAATCTTTCAGGTTTAACAACGCCCAGCATTATTCAAACAAGAAGACTGAACACATATTGTGAGTGCAGGGTGTAAAGGCTCCGCTTCCTAAGGGGGCACCACCACAGTGCCCTCTATTCACAGTGTACTGGTTCAGAAAGCAGCACTAACATCATTATGTCAGCATCACTCTCGGCACCAGTGAGGAATGCCCAGCCAGGAGAAGAGAACCCTGTGACATCACATGACTAGCTGGAGTAAGGTAAGTATGAAAGCACAGAAAGACATACAATACTGCCTTTACACAAGAGCGAAACGAGGGAACAGGTGGAAGATTGGAAGCAGAAGCACAAGCTTGAAGTTAGGTTTTAAGCTGATACGTTTCAAACCATTGTTTTATATCTATGTTTTACTACATAAATATAAACATATACATCCTTTTTTTTTACAAATAAACATCGAATACATTACAAAGGGTCCCCACAGCATTATAAGTTATGTAAAAACACAGCAGAGCTACTTGTTTTGAGCTACCATTTGTCTGAATCTTCTAACTGAGACTTCTAATAAAAGATGACTTCTTGCATCAAAAAAGCAAACTGAAGTCTTTAAAATGTGAAAAGGAGTCTAAAGTGCCACCTGCTGGTATAAAAGCAGACAGAAAGACTCTTTTGTACATTTATCACCGCAAAGTGCTGCACACCATTTTTTGGTTTTATTGTCATATCTGCATGCTCGCTGTGTAGAGGTGCAAGGGGGAGCGCAGAGTGGAGGGGGGCAAACAAAGGACTGTGTGAATTCTGCTTGAGAAGGATAGGAATTGGTCCATGGTGACGCTGGGCAGGGTAGCACTATAGTAATAATCAGGGGTGGCAGCTGGAACAGTATTATATTGTGACAGGTTGTTGGTGAGGGGGGGGGGGAAGTTCAGCTTGGACAGGACAGTCTGGCACCTCCCATGTTCAGTCCCCTCAGTTTCCTCCCCACGGCCCCCTCACCTGGCTCTACCTCTCTCCTCCAGCTCGGCCTCATTGTCCTCCACTGTCACACCTCTGGCTGGGAACGCCACGGCCACCCAGAACACTTCTGGGACCAATGTACTGATGGCTCTGCTCTCCTCCTCGGAGCTCCCTGCTCCACAAGCCCAGCCGCAGCCACTGCCAGCACTCATTAGCTGCAGCGCCAGCACAGAGTAAGCATCAATTGATGTGAAACATGTCAGCCAATTTTTGATCAGTGTGTCGTGATGTGCAGTGTATGCTTTGGATTCCTGGACTTCTGAAATAAAGGCTTTTTATCTTGGAGTGCTGCTATCCAGAAAAATCCTTTTCCTGTAGCGCCAGCACAGACATGCCGAGCTAACACGTCGCACGACCGCGCAATTGTCAGTTAAAGCGACGCAGTGCCGAATCGCAAAAAGGGGCCTGGTCTTTATGCTGCGTATTGGTCCGGGGCTTAAGTGGTTAAAGTTTGACTTCCATGGTTTTCTCCCACGGGAGTAGGCGTCTCCACTTTTCCCCAGCGCCGCAATGTCTCCTGGGAGGACGGTGTCATGCTTCCCAGGAGACAATGCGGAACGCCGTCCAGCGAATGCCATCACAATGGGGTGTGTACTTTCAATGACATTGCCTGTTGTGATGGCAACCAGGAAGTTTACGGCGCAGGTCGCCGTAAACACTGCTCATGTGTGGGAAAGAGAGGTGAATGCCGGGAGCAATGCATTCACCGCTTCCAGGAAGTCAGTGCTTGTGGGCTTCACAAAGCCCACAAGCAAAATGGGAAATGCCAGCATCGGGTTTTATAACTTTATCTTATCTAAGAAAACGGACGGGGGATGCTTTTTGGACAAGTGAGTACTTACTTGTGATCTAAAAGCCTATTGTATGCACACAAAAAAAAAAAACGATTGGCCTTGATCCTTGTCGTCTTTCAGGTCTTGTGCTGCATAGTACCCACAGGAAGCCACTTGCTTGGCATGGGTGCCATTTGGTGAATGCTTTGCATTTTCCCAATGAATGCAAATTGTTGTCTGATTGGAAGTGCCGGAGAGGTGGCGCAGTGATATTGTGATCTCCTTCTCCAGTCACAGAATGCCTTGCATTTATTGAGAAAAATGCAAGACATTGTCGACAGCGCGCATACTGAACCATGACCAGCAGCTCAACATGTGATCTGGAAGACGGAGAGGATCACTGTAGTGATCTCTAGCTTCGTTAAGTCTGGAATATACACGCTTATAGGCCTCATGCACACTGGGTGTTTGCTTAGCTCCTCTGAATGCATTTTCCCCTGGGAGGAGAAGAGCAGCATATAAAAAACACACCTAAAGCCACGTTTTGCAAATGTGTTTAGAAGCACCAAGTGTTTGGGCGTTCATTCATTCAATTGACCAGAATATTAATTTATTCTAGCCACTGAAATGAATAAGCGTTCAAGCGCTAAACGTGCCCAGCGTTTAGGCGCATCAGGTGTTTTTTTCTGCTGTTCTTCTGAATGTGCAAGTGTTTTTTTTTTCCAAATGTTTGTAAGCGCCTAAATGTGTATGGACACTAGAAGCATAAAAAAAGCAGCATTTTTGACATGCCGTGTCGATGAGGTCATATTGGTCCAAGCCGAAAATGGTTGGATTTACTAACACTGGAGAATGTAAAATCTGGTGCAGTTGTCCATGGTAGCCAATAAGCTTGTAACTTCAGATTGTTCAATTAACCTCTTCCCAACCGTGCTATAGCTGAATGACGGCTACAGCATGGTCACACATTGCCGGGAGGGTGTTTACTGACGTCCTCCCATGATCATTACTGCGAAGGCCACTTATAGATGAGGGAAGTGGCCACTTGTTTGTACTCCTGGAATACTGGTGAGGGGACGCACTGGACATCTTTGCTGCCATTGTGCTATATGCTGGGTGTCCAGTGCACCCCTGTGCTTTTAGGGAGGGGTGGGCTCCCTCCAGGCTCACCTGCCCCCTGCCTATCCATTATAATGCATGTGATTCCACTGTGGAGGCTCACAACATTTAGAGTTAAGACTACAGAACACTGGAGTGCCTTGACGGGGCTCTGTTGCTTACACATGTATTTGCAAATGTATGCAGACTAAACCCCTGTTTCTAATGCATACTGTTAGACAGGACAATTCAGTTGGTTGCAGACTGGTCGGTAAGTCGAGCTGGGAATTTCTTTGGTTTTGTTTTGCATGCGTTGCCCTTCCACGTGCTACTTCATACAAAGGCCAGTTATAGGTGAGGGCATTAGCCGTTTGCTTGTGTCCATGATTGCGCAGGGATCTGTGATCGCAGAGTCCTTCAGCCACAGCTGTTTACGGATCAGGTTAAAGAGCCAATCACAGCGGCTCTTTACCATGTAATCAGCTGTGTCCAATCACTGTGTAAACAGGATTTGCCAGTTATAGGCCGTCCTTTCCTTATGCTGACAACGCATGAGGAGAGGAGAGACGGTAAGCGGCAACCCACACAGGGGACATCTACACTGATAATCAGGGCACTAATTATCAGTCTGCATTATCAGTGCCACCCCACCAGTGCAGCCTATCAGTGTAACCTCAGCAGTGCCGCTTCACCAATGCCCATCAGTGCAGCCTCACCAGTGCCCATCGGTGCAGCCTCACCAGTGCCCAACAGTGCAGCCTCACCAGTGCCCATCGGTGCAGCCTCACCAGTGCCCATCAGTGCAGTCTCACCAGTGCCCATCGGTGCAGCCTCACCAGTGCCCATCAGTACAGTGTCTTTAGTGAAGGAGAAAAATTACTAATTTACCAAATTGAATAACAGAACCAAAGAAAAACTTTATTTTTTCTTCCAAATTTTTGGTCTTCTTTCATTTGTTTAGCAAAAAATAAAAACCCAGTAATGATTAAATACCACCAAAAGAAAGCTTGATCTGTGTAAAATAAAAAATTATAAAGTCATATGAGTACAATATTGCATGACCATACAATTGTCATTCAAAGTGTGAAAGCTGAACATTAGTCTGGGCAGGAAGGGGGTGAAAGTGCCCGGCAGGCAAGTGGCTAAGATTTGACAATAAAACCTGGAAGCTGATTGGCTACCAATCCAGGTTTCACACTCTCTGGTTTTAGTAAATCAGCCCCCAATGTATCTCTTGCAATAAGATTCCTAGCTGGAGTTCAGTATGGATAAGTGCATGTGCAATAATATAGTAAAAGCTCCTTATGAGGTAAAAATAAAAGTTAGTTTTGAGGTGAATTAGCTGTGAGTGAAAAGTGTCAGCCCCCATTACCTTACCTACTAAAGCCCCCCTCCCCTCCTCCTGTATTGTGGTTGTCACACCTGTGTGCACACATCTTCCACACACCCCAGTGATAATACGTTCCGTGCTGCCGACCACTGACATCCTTATTTACTCTCCGCACCTCCCAGAGCGGGGATTGTGCCTGAAAGGGCGCCTGTCCTTTGCCGCTGCCTGCACCCTCCCGGCACTGTCGGGCCGGCGGAAGAGCGCGTGCGCAGGGCGGCAGATTTGGCGGGAGGGGGGCGTGCCCAATGTGCTTTTGTTTTAGGGGGAAATCTGTGTTTACAGTCCTTGAAGTAAACCTGTCCCCTCCTCAGACTCCTCCTCCCCTCCCCCGGAATGGGCTCTCCTCCTTTTTTTCTCCAAGCCCCGCACTCTCAGTGCACTGTAATCCTCTGAGCAGGGAGCATACTCACCTTGCTTTCCCCTGACCTTCACCTCAGGATGGCCAGGAGACTCAGGAACAGGTAATGACAAGTCATACACATAGCTCACCTTCTACAGCCTGACACCTGGCTGGACCCTTCTTCTTATTATTATTACACTGTGCCGGGCAGGCGGGCACACACAGAGAGAGACACATGTGCGGGATACAGAAGAGGAGGACGGGCACCTGCTGTCTGCCCCCACCATTGCACTATGTAGTAACAGGTGGATGAGGAGCTCCTTCCTTCCTTCTCCTCCTCTCAGCACACCGCACGTGGTTCCAGCACTCAGCGCTGTCCTATACGGGACTTTCCTCACTACTGACCGGTATCCCACTCATCACTATCAGCACAGTACGAACACTTCCATTGGGGGAACACAGGGCATCCCAGCTGCTGCTTTCCTCCAGTCTTATGTCATTGGGAGCCGGGCACATCGCTGTGCTGTGTTTTTATGTATTGTTCATAGAGATCGGTGTGATCTGTGTATAGTGCACAGGTGGGGGGCATAGGGAAATATATATCTCTCTCTTTATATATATATATATATATGTGTGTGTCAGTATTTGTAAATCTTCCATCTACAGGGCTCATCAATACTAAACACTGAATATAGAGCTTCCAATGTCAGATCTGGCCCATTAAAGTGAAAGTAAATTGCTGTAGATGGTGCATTGTATCTGGAGATGTGTGTATAATGCAGAGGTGGGGTATAGGAAGGATTACTGTATTGATTAATCTTTGATCATGAAGGTATATCAATAATATGCAATGAATGTAGAGCATCTAAAGTCTGATCTGGGCTATTGAACTGAAAATAAATTGCTTTGGATTGTGCATTTTTGCTAGACATCTGTCCTTAGTGCAGAGGTGGGGTATGGGAACGAATGCAGTATTGATTAGTCTTTGATCATAAAGGTATATCAATATTATACAATGAATGTAGAGTATCTAAAGTCTGATCTGGGCTATTGAACTGAAAATGAATTGCTGTAGATTGTTCATTGTTGCTAGACATGTGTGTATAGCGCAGAGGTAGGGGCTATATATATATATATATATATATATATATATATATAAATATTTATATATATATATATATATATATATATGGATGGCAGTACTGATAACATTACTATCCAAAGGGCTCATCTGTACTAAGCACTGAATGTAGAGCTTCCAATGTCAGATCTGGGCCATTGAACTGAAAATGAATTGCTGTAGATTGTGCATTGTTGCTTGACATGTATACATTTGCAGAGGTGAGGTATAGGAAGTATTACAGTATTGATAACCCTTCGATCTAGAAGGCTTGTCAATAATACTTACTGAATGTAGAGCATCCAATATCATATATGAGCCATTGAACTGAAAATGACTTGCTTTAGTTGTGTGCACTGTACTTAGGGATGTGGCTATAGTAAAGTCACAGTATTGATCATTTTACTATCTAGAATGTATATCCATACTATATGCTGAATGTAGAGCATCTCATGTCACATCTGAGCTATAGAATTAATTACTTTAGATTGTGCATTGTGTGTGCAGTACAGTGATATAGTATAGTGAGTATTGAAGTATAATAAGTATAATTAGTCTTTGATGTAGAAGCTTACCAATACTGACACATTGAATATAGAACATCTAATTTCACACCTGGGCTTCAAAATAGAAATGTATTGCTGTAGATTGTATATTGTTTTTAGAGATGCGTGTTAAGTGCAGAGGTAGGGAACAGTAAGTATTTCAGTATTGATTAGTCTTTGGTCTGGAATGCTTATCAATACTAAACACGATGAATACAGAACATCTGATGTCATATCTGGCCCATTGAACTGGAAATGAATTGCTGTAGATGGTGCTTTGCATCGTATGAGCATGTGCCAGTGTAGCTGCTGCACTTTTGTAACGTGTCATTGTTGGCTTGGCCCGTTCTCTGCAGGAGAGGAGGATGATTTGTTTTCTGACACAGCTTGCTTTTCTATGATTGTTTTACCTGTAGAGAAACCTGATTCAAAAGCCATAGTTACTGTATATGGTTGTGTTATTTTTGCAGACTGTTGCATGCTTTTTTACACAGTAGTATCTCATATATGTGTGCTTTCATTTTGGCTCCTAGTGTGGTTGCTCTATTGCTGGAAAGTGGAATATCGGTTATCTGTCGCCTGCATGCGTGTATTTGTATGCTGATAGGAGAGTTAATAGATTGCTGTAGGGGCAATTCAAATTTAGTTTAATTTGTCTTGAAAAATAGTGGTGTGCCCTGTGCCCCTGGTGGTGTGCCCTGTGCCCCTGATGGGAATGAAGTCCTTGTGGACTTGAACTTGCTCCTGCTGTCTTTTGTATGTGCACTAAAACTTGTTCTACTGATTGATTTTTGATGGTATCTATAGGACTCAGATATTAGATCCTAGCTTACAAATATGTGATCACTCACTGGGTCGATGCATTTGCTTTTTATCTGAATGTGAACAGTACAAGTCAATCCATATCCATTAGTAAATACATTGGACATCATCTAACCTAGCATGGGTTAGTTACCTGTAATTTGGCGTGGTGAAGTCAGATATAAGCTCCTAGCTTACATTGTGTGGTTATTATGTTTGAGCATTTACTCTTTTTCTGTGAATAGGAACAGTGCAAGTCATGACATTTTTTATTATTATATATAGTGCCGGAAATGTATGCAGCACATCATTCCATCATGCAACATCAGTCCCTGCCCTCAAGAAGCTTACAATCTAAGGTCCCTAACTCACATTCATTCATATATACACTCACATACTAGGGCCAATTACGACAGGAGCCAATCAGACTACCAGCATGTCTTTAGATTAGTAAATGCTTTGGATGTCATTTAACATAGCAGAGGTTAATTACCTACACATTGGCATGGTGGACTCAGATATTAGATCCTAGTTTACAATGTGTGATTATAGTCTATGGTTACTCATGTATTAGAGCGGTGGACTTGCATATTAGATCCTAGTTTACAATGTGTGATTATTAAGTCTATGGTTAAATACTCATGCATTAGAGTGGTGGACTTGCATATTAGATCCTAGTTTACAATGTGTGGTTGTTAAGTTTATGGTTACTCATGTATTAGAGCGGTGGACTCGCGCGTATTAGATCCTAGTTTACAATGTGTGGTTATTAAGTCTATGGTTACTCATGTATTAGAGCGGTGGACTCGCGCGTATTAGATCCTAGTTTACAATGTGTGGTTATTAAGTCTATGGTTAAATACTAGATCCTAGTTTACAATGTGTGATTATTAAGTCTATGGTTACTCATGTATTAGAGCGGTGGACTCGCGCGTATTAGATCCTAGTTTACAATGTGTGGTTATTAAGTCTATGGTTAAATACTAGATCCTAGTTTACAATGTGTGATTATTAAGTCTATGGTTACTCATGTATTAGAGCGGTGGACTCGCGCGTATTAGATCCTAGTTTACAATGTGTGGTTATTAAGTCTATGGTTAAATACTCATGCATTAGAGTGGTGGACTTGCATATTAGATCCTAGTTTACAATGTGTGGTTGTTAAGTTTATGGTTACTCATGTATTAGAGCGGTGGACTCGCGCGTATTAGATCCTAGTTTACAATGTGTGGTTATTAAGTCTATGGTTACTCATGTATTAGAGCGGTGGACTCGCGCGTATTAGATCCTAGTTTACAATGTGTGGTTATTAAGTCTATGGTTAAATACTAGATCCTAGTTTACAATGTGTGATTATTAAGTCTATGGTTACTCATGTATTAGAGCGGTGGACTCGCGCGTATTAGATCCTAGTTTACAATGTGTGGTTATTAAGTCTATGGTTAAATACTAGATCCTAGTTTACAATGTGTGATTATTAAGTCTATGGTTACTCATGTATTAGAGCGGTGGACTCGCGCGTATTAGATCCTAGTTTACAATGTGTGGTTATTAAGTCTATGGTTAAATACTAGATCCTAGTTTACAATGTGTGATTATTAAGTCTATGGTTACTCATGTATTAGAGCGGTGGACTCGCGCGTATTAGATCCTAGTTTACAATGTGTGGTTATTAAGTCTATGGTTAAATACTAGATCCTAGTTTACAATGTGTGATTATTAAGTCTATGGTTACTCATGTATTAGAGCGGTGGACTCGCGCGTATTAGATCCTAGTTTACAATGTGTGGTTATTAAGTCTATGGTTAAATACTAGATCCTAGTTTACAATGTGTGATTATTAAGTCTATGGTTAAATACTCATGCATTAGAGTGGTGGACTTGCATATTAGATCCTAGTTTACAATGTGTGGTTGTTAAGTTTATGGTTAATTACTTAGAGTGGTGTCATCTTGGCCTATTTGTAAAAGCGGCAGAACATCCCCCACCCATGTGGCCACCTATCTTCCCTTTCACCTCTTAGGCCATTGCATAACTGAGTTCCTTCCAAACGTATAACTTACTGCTTACCTTACTCTAACCACAGTCTGATGAAACCAAATATATAACCCGCTCTTTTGTTGGCAGTACTGTATGAACTGTGCTAAAACAAAGAACATGCATGTATGTGCCTTCAGCTGTCTTTGGGTTGTTGGGTTTTTGGCTTCTAAATTCTGTAGATACTTGCACTATCACACAGATGATCTCTCTTTCACAGAGTAGTTTCATTTGACATCATCTTTTTCCATAGAGAGACATCTGTTCTAACACTCTGCAATTTTAACTAAGAAGGGTATCTTTGAAACACTTGAATACGTTTCCTGTCAGAAGACATGCCCTCCTTTATTAATGGAACATGTATCAGGACCCAAGTACAGAACGCGTGCAGCCAGAATATTTTAGCCGTTCTTAGGCGCTACTTTTTGTATTTTTTTTTTTTTGGACAGACGGCTTGCAATTGTATGAGAACACCAAGATTTTTCCTTTCACTTAGATGTTGCTAATGGGGAAACCCCTTAGTCATAAATTAGGCTGACCTAGTAATTCTAAAACAGCCTGTACTATTTTGGAAGGGGTCTCAAGTAGAACAAGCATGATTAAAAAAGGACATCACTGCAAAAAGGAACACAGACTTCTTTTTGACTTTTAGCTTTGCAGCACTCTGGTAAACACTGCTTTTGTCTTCTGGCCCATGAAGTGCGGGTGTGTTGGCAATTGTGTTTGTTTACAAAACAACGTGATAGCAGTGGCTTTTGGCCAAATACATATTTCGAAAAGGGCGCTTGTAGATCTGTCTGACTTTTCTCATTAGTGTCATGAGTCACTCTAATGTATCTCTTAAAAGTCTGATCTGGCCATTGAAGGGTTATGCTGATATAACACTTTAAGGCTGCATTCACACCTGAGCGTTTTGTAGCCTGAAGCCTGAAGCTACAAAACGCTAGAGGGGAAAAAATCCATTATTCTCTATGGAGATAGTTCACATCTCCACTCCATGTCGCCTGAAGCCGAACGCCTGAAGCTCAAACAAGTTCCGGACCCTTTTTTGTCGCGCGAATCGGGCAGATTGGGCGTTTTAAGATTCATATAATGTAATGGAAACGCCCGATTCAAGCGTCTAGCGCGACAACGAGCGTTCCGACGGGCGCAAATTCGCGCGTCAAAACAATGGTAAAAACGACGGTAAAAACGCCCGATTCGCTACGCTCAGGTGTGAATGCAGCCTAAGCCTTTATTGTTTACCAAAGCAGTGCAAAAATTAGCTGTTTGAAAGCTTTTCTCATAAAAGGTGATGCCTTTGGGTAGCTATAGCAAGCCCTATTGTAGTTAATGATGTGAGGGTGTTTATTAGTCATACCCAAGTTAAAGTGGTTGTAAACCTCAGACATGAAATATGAACAAAGCATATGCCTCTGTAGTGTGCATTTGTCTCAATTAAAAACACTAAGGCTGAGTTCACACTATCTGCGGTCGTGGCTCACAGCAGGGGGTCCGGTGCATCCCTGTTCTTCATTTCAGGGGCGAATCAGGTCCTAATTTTTGCCTGAATTCGGACCTGAAACTGAGCCAATGACACACACGACCCTTTTCCAATGCAGATCGCGGCCGCCCCAGAGGCGTGTGAACCGACTCCATTGAGAGCCGGTCACAGTTTCCTGTCATGCAAATTGGATGCATCCAATGCATCCAATTCGCATAAGTGTGAACCCAGCCTAAAGCTTTTAGTTTCTTTTCATTCAACCCAGCGGGCTAAATGAAAAAAAAAAACTGAAGAGTTTGGAAGGAGCCGCTGTACTAACTATGCAATGTTAGTACATCGATCTTCACTGAGCCATTGTGCTGGCTTCTGTCAGACTGTCTGCCGTACATACGGGCCGAATGTTGGGCGGTTTCTATTGAACAGGCCCATGCAACCCAATATTCGGCCCCCATGTACATCATTTCTGTCTGCTGCTTTGTTGCTCTGCTAGCAACATGAATCAATTCTGACAATCTTTTCTGACACCAAGAGAAAAAAGGTGACAGGGGAAGGACCTCCAACTGATTGACAGCCTTAGCTCTGTTCATGTGTGCTGTGTGAAGGGGTGTGTTTCTCTTTCCTCCAATCAGCTGTCAGAGCTCTCCTCTCTGAGTTCTGCAGAGTGTAACTTCAACTCTCTGCCCCCTTTTTTCGGTACTCTCAGACAAGCTTTATGAATTATGCACCCTGAACGAATGTAGAGAAGGGAAGACTGCAGATAAACAGGTACCACTTATGTGGAAGGATTTGTTTCATCCCTGTGTATCACCTGAGGACAGTCCCTTCACTTGGTATATGTAAGGACTTGATAAATAGCAACATTATGACATATATTTGGAGATGTAATGGTGGGTCCAGTTGTTGCTGTGGTTTGAACAGGGCTGAAACATTTTCTGCTGCCTTCAATGAAAGATCCATCTGTCAATTTTCAGTCCTTTCTCCAAGTGTTTGCGTTTTTCCTGAAATAGTTTGCAAAGTATAAACTATTGTAAAGTTGTCCTAAGTATAGATAAATCCGGCATAAAGGTCAGATTGTAAGCTCCTTACTTCACTCACAAGAAGGCGAAGACAAAAGTTTGGGTTGGCTCCAAAGAGTCACAAATGCTGGAGTATTTCATAAAGCAGATAAAGAATCTCAGGCCTGCCTGTGTAAATGACACACAATATCAGGCTCTTTTTACTATCCTTAGACATTCAGGCTTATTTTGACTTTATTGGTGGAAAGGTTGCCAAATGTGCAATTTGCCACTCATCTGACAGCAGAAGCAGGTCTGAACATGTAGAGCACTGAGCAGTCTGCCAGGACCTTTCTCTTGTATCTGTGGATACCAAAAACAGTAGAACCTGTTCACAGTATCAGACCAGCAAAGTAGCGTGCAAAATCTTGTTGTGCAAGATTTCCAGATTTTCAGGTGAAACTTCCTTTTTTTTTTAAAGTGATTTTGTAACAAGGGGATGGTGAATAAAGATAAAATATGACTTTCTGATGTGATGCCTGTGTCTGCCTGCAGCTTATACAGCTCAGAGGAAGATGATGACGACATAGAAATGTACGAACATGATTATGATGGCATGCTTTCCAAAGGAAAACGACACTTGGGAAAAACACGATGGACACGCGAGGAGGTAACTTTTAGCTGTATGGTTAATGATCGATCACTGGTATAGATTTGTTGTTTGCTCTGGGGTTTGTTTTATGTACCATGATTCCTTCAGGGGCTCTAACCTCATTGTCTTACTTATACATCCAAGTTCTAGGTTTGTTATAGAGTGGTTGCTTAGCGAGTGACAGGGAGTGACCTGTTATTATTTTTTAGGTTAACTGGCAGCTAGTCTTCTGAGCTGTTTGCTTACTGAAGAAATGTCATATTTAATTATACAAAACTGAAAAGCAGCCTTTGTTTATACCAGCAGCTATCATACATTCAGAAATTATGCACTGCCTTTAATGGCTTGCACAATATGCATTAAGGAAGGGGTCTCCAAACTTTCTAAGCAAAGGGCCAGTTTTTTGTCCTTCAGACCTTAGGGGGGCTGGACTGTGGCCAGCGGGAGTGGAAATTTTCCTGGCATCGGTGGGAATAAACATTACATTTGATATTAGGTGGAGGAATAGTGCCCCATCGTCTGTATCACCATACACCATAGACCAGATATGAGGAGGAGGCCAGATACAGCTACATTTCTGATTACCTGGCCAAAAATATTGGACTATAATAGTGGGATAATATTTGAAGCTAACTTTTTTTGCATTGTTACAGGATGAGAAGCTGAAGAAATTAGTAGAACAGAATGGCACAGAAGATTGGAAGGTTATTGCTAGCTTCCTTCCGGTAAGTCTGCCAATAAGTACAGAGTAGTCTGATCAATATACAGTACATACTTCATTAATACACTTAAAACAGGTAAAAATTCCTGGTATAACAATGGAATAGCTCTGATCTCTGTTTATTTCTATCATCAAAGAATCGGACAGATGTTCAGTGCCAGCATCGATGGCAGAAAGTTTTAAACCCTGAACTTATTAAGGGACCATGGACCAAAGAAGAAGACCAGCGGGTAAGCCACAATTTTTCTATTCACTGATTATACAGCCATTTTGTTCTGTGTGTTGAAAGAAAGCCCAAGTATAGCCCAAACATTACCCTTTGTTTGGGATAACGTTGGGAAGTGCTAGAACCTCTCTCAGGTATTCATTTGCTGTCAGTGGGGCTGATTTACTAAAACTGGAGAGTGCAAAATCTGGTGCAGCTCTGCATGTTAGCCAATCAGCTTCTAACTCCAGCTTGTTCAATTAAGCTTTGACAAAAAAAAAAATGGTTTCTTTGCAGAGCTGCACCGGATTTTGCACTCTCCAGTTTTAGTAAATCAACCCCATAGTTCCCATTTGGGAGATTTCCCAACCTTTCTGATCAGTAGACCACACATGAAGACAATTAGAACAAAATTCCCCAGGGTCACAGGTAAAAAACAGCAAACATTTTTGCTCTCCCTCATTTTTTCAAAACAATATACATTTTTTTACAGTTATACATTAGTCAAAATTTTATGCGTACACGGAGCACAGCCTGCCTCCTTAGTACAGTAGTGGTCTGAGGAGCGCTGTTTTTCGAAAATGAGAACTTTACCAAAAAACAGGCACTGAAGGTTTCTTGCAGATGTAAAACAAAATTACAGTCTTACTCTTAAAGCGGGATTCCACCTGCAATTTTTTTTTTTTTTAAAAGTCAGCAGCTACAAACACTGTAGCTACTGACTTTTAATAAGGACACTTACCTGTCCTAGGCGCCCGCGATGTTGGCCCCCCGAGGGCAATCACTCGATCTTGGCAGGTCCCGGCGCCTCCATCCTCACTAAGGGAAACAGGCAGTGAAGTCTTGCGGCTTCACTGCCCGTTTCCTACTGCGCATGCGCGAGCCTCGCGGCGCTTTGTGAATGGGCGGCTGCTTTCTGGGATACACGCAGTTCCCAGAAGGCAGCGCGCCACATTACCCAGAAGACATCGCGAGGAAGAAGACCTGCTGCGGTGGAGGAAGAGGCAGATTAGCAAGTTCCGCATTGCAACCGCCCTTTCTGGTGAGCAAAAAAAATTTTTTTTCAATTTTTTTTTCTTTTTTTTTTAAGGGTGGAACTCCACTTTAACGGAGTGGATTACACAGCACATTTTTCTATAAGTAAACTCACAGTGTCCTTGTGAGTTCCTCACCAGATTCTAGATGTAGTGGCATAAAGAAAGACCAGTTTAAAGTAAATTTAGTGGACTTGCAGACTTTAGCATAGTTCCAGGGCTTGCTGGATAGCATTATTTGATTTATTTTTTTGCCTGAAAATGCTCTTTGAATGTATTTAAAAAATTTTTTTTTAGGAAAAGTGTTTGTATGAATCAAAAAGTAAAGCATATACATTCACCACTCCTATTTTGATCACTGCTGTCATGTTTTTAGCTTTGTTATTTAAGTGTTCCGAATTATTATATTTCTTAAGGTGATCGAACTTGTACAGAAATATGGCCCCAAACGCTGGTCTATCATTGCCAAGCACTTAAAAGGGAGAATCGGTAAGCAATGCAGAGAGAGATGGCACAATCATCTGAATCCAGAAGTAAAGAAAACCTCCTGGACAGAGCAAGAGGACAGAATAATATACGACGCACACAAACGTCTTGGAAATAGATGGGCAGAAATTGCCAAGCTTCTTCCTGGGAGGTAATAGAACAGGCATCCCATAAACATTGTTCTGATTAACTGTGGATTCAAATAGTATTGCTGGCTGTTTTTCCTTATTTTTTACTCAAGCTTGTTTTATAGGCATACAAAATTTGTTTCCAGGTCTTTCATTTACTATTTAATACATTTTTATTGTTGTAAGCCTAATCCACTGAAACCTAGTAAAATGTCTTATTACTTAAAAATATTCACTTAGGCAGCACAGCATGCTTTAATTAAAAATAAAAATGTCTATTTTGGCTTGGAATTGTATGTTAGTTTGCTAAAGAGCAACTCCAAGTTCACAGCTCCCTAGATTATTGTACTTAAAATGCATTTAAACACAAAAACTAAAAAATTACCGTATATATTTTAGCTTTAAATGTGATGGCTGCATTAGTTTGTATTGTCAGGCTTTTTTCTCTTTATTTTTTTCCTAGTGATCTGGCAAATAACACACTCCTTGTCCCTGGGTGGCCATATTTACTCCTCCACTTTATCTGTGGATGGGACCAAGTTGCCACTCAGACTGGACTTTATACAAGTTTTCCTTTGTTGATTTTCATGACATGGATGATGATGGGATTAATAGATTACAGAACAAAATAAGATTTGGTTTTTTTTATTAGGCTGCTCACAGGATGTGACAAGGACTCATTTGTGCATTTATGGGGAGATCAACAGGTATTTTCTGCACTTTCTGAAAATGTTCTTTGGCTGAAAAATTTAAACTAATGCAGCAATCAGATCTAAGCATTGATAAGCAGTGGTATGTTACATTTTTGTCTGTGTTATCCATTTAGGGCCAATTCGCACTGCAACGCAGAGCGGCAGGAGCGATTCACTGATCCGGCTGCTTTGTGTTGCTGGCCACGCTAGGGGGCAGTGTGGTGCACAATTCAGCACATCACATGGGTCTCTTTTTTCGTTTGTTTGTTTTGCACAAGCTTTATTTGAAGTGTACAAAACGTACACTTCATTCACTGCAATTCGGCACGGTGCTCTGTGATAAAATGTAGCATGTCTGTATTTTACTGCAGCACATTTCAGCGCAGTGCTAGGCTGCATTGCAGTGTGAATGGGACACATAGGAAACAATTGTTTCCTGTGCATCCCTGCAGTGACGAACATTTTACCGTGCGGTAAAATGTCTGTAACCGCATATAGTGTGCATTTGCCTTAAGTGTTTGCAGTTACTTTTGTGAAATGTGCTTTTGCTGTCAGCACTCTGTAGCTGTGGGCGATAGCCACATATGGATGTTTCCAACAATGGGGCTGAAAACTATTTCCAAAGGCCTGTAGTGTAATTCACTGGGAGCATGTGTGTGCCAGCTTCTGAATTTTAGACCTGACAATATCTGGAGTACAGGATCAGAGGTAAGCATTATGCACGTGCTTACACATACCCCACCCAGTTTAGAGATCTTTAACATTTGGAGTTATTTTTAATAAGTCCTCATTTTGACCATACTCCATGAATTAACTTTTTTATAAAAGCACTTTTTTAACATCACCAGTTCTTTTCTCCAGTAACATTTAAAATGTTATATTGGGCAGGACGGATAATGCAATCAAGAACCACTGGAATTCTACTATGCGACGCAAGGTGGAACAGGAAGGTTATCTGCAGGAATCATCCAAAGCCAACCAGTCTTCTATAGCCACAAGCTTTACAAAAAACCCCTTAATGAGCTTCACAACTCACACTGCACCTTCTGTACAGCTTTCTCAAAACAGCCATGTCCCAAGTTTCTACTACCATCTGCCTGAGCCACCAAATGTAAGCAACGTGTGCAGTAACCTACATCCTTGGATAACGTTTACATAACATTTTTTTGCTGAATAGAATTGTACTACAGGCTGTTTTACAAAGGTATATTATTGAAAAGCTTTGTATATTATAGACAACATTTATTTACATTAATTTCCCATCTTATAAAATTATGTTTATTTAAAAATAATACAAAAAACGCATATTCTTCTATCATGATTGGAAAGGAGATGTGAACACAAGTTTCCTCACCCCCATTTTTCATTTTCAAAATAAGACTAGCATCCATGATTTCTATAGGGCCTTTTAAACTGCCCGATCATTTTCCTTTGGCTTTCAATACATGTTCACAAACCAAAATACTCACCTGACTTGTTTTTTTTTCCCAGCACAATACAAGGCAATGCACGTGTCTATTATTGTGTGCTGGGGGGTAAGGAGCATTGGGTTTGTTTGTGTATTTGTGTTGGATGCCATTTACCACGAATCGTAATGACCACATGGTGCACACGCACCCGCACAAATGTGCATGCAGGATTAATGACTTTCAAAGCAATTATATTTGAAATGCCTAATTAAAATGTGGCACATTTGCTGTTTTCCAATAAGCTACTGCTTGTATGTTCAGAAATGGTAACTTTCATGTTGCATGAACATAGGATATTTGAAAACAAGCCAAAAAATTAAGAATTTACGACCAGAGATGCAAATATAGATCAAATTAATGGTTTTGGTGGCAGCAGTGTTTCATCATAATCATAAAAGCTTTTTCAAGAGACAGAGGGCAAATCCCTCCTAGTTTGAATATGTGGAGGACTAATGCAAACATTTATGCAAACCTTTTATTTATGATATAGGGGGAGTGTTTTTACTTACCTGATAGTGGAACCACACCTATTGTGTAGTAACAATGGTTACTGTGTACAATCCATCCCAAGGCTTCCATTTGTAGTTTGAAAAAAATTGTATGATTTAACTTATACATGCAAATAATGGAGACCATACAAACAATACATATTAAAACTGCTACTAGAGTACATTTGAAAACTGTTGTATGAAATGGTCTGCTTTATTGTCTCACGTCTTCTTTTTGTTCTCTATTCACAGGCACCTTATCCTGTAGCACTTCATGTAAATATAGTCAACGTCCCTCAACCAGCAACTACTGTTGTCCAGGTACTTTTTCCTGAAAGTCATTTATTAAAAATGAGTATTTATGGCTGACATTTATTAGCTATGTTGTCTTTTCTCCTTCAGTATATTGTAGGATTTTGATCTGTTAGTTATCTATGTGTAAAACTGGGTATACACTAGTAGAATTTAATTTGACATTTTTAGTTGTGGGAACATTCGTTTGTTATTCTAATCTATAGTGGGGTCAAATTGGTTTTAATTTTCGACTACAATGAGGAGAAAATTCGAAGAAACAAAAATATTCTTGAATGTATGAATTTCTAATAGTGAATATGGTTTTCATTCAGTAAAGTTCATTCCTTCTAATATAGAATTTTAATAGAAAATAAAATCTTCAACTACTTTTGAACGATATTCAAACATTTGAGAATTTTTGTATGTATTTTCCTAGTGTATACCCATCTTACCAACTCAAGTGAATATCATATTTGCACATTATGTTTAAGTTGATGCACACGAGCTTGTTCTTTATACTAGTCTTAGAGCTTCCACCCAGGAGCTAATTTGCGGTCACTGTGAAAACACTCATATAGCAAAAGGAAAAGCCAGGGAAAGGGGAAGTTATGACTAAGCAAGAATAGTGGAGTCTTTTCTATTGTGTGCTATTGTTATCACAGTCTTTAGGTTTGGGCATAAATTAGTTTATGATGGAACTTGCTGAGAACAAAGCATACACAATCCAGCTTTTCAAATGAAAGTGTTTTTGCTAAAGCCTAGTACACACTACTATTTTTGTTTTTTAGCAGGGCTGAGCGTAAAAAACTGACAGCTCTGGAGCAGCCCCTGTACTAACCATGCAATGTTAGTACAGCGATCTCCCCTGCTGTGCTATTGTGTTCTGACAGGGGGACGACCCCCCACCAGAACACTTCGGTCAGCGGGAGCTGATTGGTAGACCTTTTTCGGGTCATGCCCTTTCAACAGAAGCTGGGAGAATGGCCGGTTTCTGTCGTAACGGCTGCAATACACACGGGCCGAATGTTGGCTGGTTTCTATTGAATAGGCCAATGCTGCCCAACATGTACCAGGCTTTAGTCTAACAACCAGTTAACACACTAAGGGGTAACACACAGGGAGGCAACTTCTAGCTCTGAATAAGTTGTTGCAGAGCTGCTACTACAGTTCTCACCTAACAGTGACAGCAGGGCACATGTGCTGAGGAAGGGAAGGCTTTGGGACTCATTCGCTGGGAAACTTTCCAACATAATGGAGAATATTGTTCAGTAAAAAGTGCAACTGATTGTGAAGTGCTCAAGAACACCCACAAGTTGGCTAGAAACAGCCCAATTTATGGCAGACAGTTCAGTTTTTCCTTTTTAAAGCTTTCTGACATCTGACTAAAGCCTATCAAATAATATTTTTTTTTGGTTTGTCTTTTTTTTCTTATTTGTGTATTTTTAGAGACACTATAATGATGAAGATCCAGAAAAAGAAAAGAGGATAAAAGAGTTAGAGTTACTACTTATGTCAACAGAAAATGAACTGAAAGGACATCATGCAATACCAGTAAGATTGGTCTCACTCATCCTAGGTTCTGCTAACTATCCAAAATCCAAATAAATTAAGTGTTTGGCATAGCAATCACATGCCTTTTGTCAATTTGTCCATTTAACAAAGATTAGATCTTACACATATTCTTATGTTGTTATATGCACCAATAGAAATTCAAATAGTACATTTGAGAACTAACAAAATATAAAGTATAGTGTTGTTTAGTCTTATCTTTTTGACAACATTTAGTTACATATTTACACTTTAATAGGTTATCCATGCTATTCCCATCATAGTATAAATGTTAAATATCCTGTATTACAGCAGATGTAGTATCAATTACACATTTTTGGTTAAAGTAGAACACTTCAGCCGAGAAAGAGGTCTTATTTTTTAAACGTTTTATTAAACATGTACTGTGACCTTGCTGCATGTGTAGCTCTGTAGTATGAAATAGTCATTGCATGATGACACAACACATAGCAGTGTATTTCAGGCTGGCTACTACATTGATGAAAGGAAACATCTTGACAACTGTTTCAGAAGTGCAAGTACTTTAGATGATGCAACAGCTTTTATCTGGCCCATAGCTGTGTGTGAGACACCTTGAGCAATTTCATTCTAAGTTCCTCCTTTTTTTTTCATCTCTTTTTGTAAAACACAGAACCATGCAGAAGAATATCCCGTGTGGCAGAGCACAACAATCGCTGACAACTCTAGGCCCCATGGTAACAGTGCGCCTGCTTCTTGTCTTGCGGAACCCCATAACTGTACACCTTCTCCTCCGTTGGACCATGGGTGCCTTCCTGAAGAAAGTGCTTCACCAGCTCGGTGTTTTGGTGTAAATCTGTTAATACAGATGAAGAATGTGCCTGAATACACTGATACTTTGCAGTATATTGATCCTGTAAGTAATCCAGACATTTCACAGATCAAGTGCCGCTAAATTTCAATTCCTAATGGTTCCCACTACAGTCCGTTTAGTAAAGTCAGGAGTTCTGTTGCACCTTAGTTCAGCAAGCAATGCCACTGATTTGCGTTCAGAATAGTTTGCTGTACCTTAAAGTGATTGTAAACCACAGACATGAAATATGAACAAAGCATATCCTTCTATAGTGTGTACTTGTCTCAATTAAGATCATTAAAGGCCCTTACACACAATCAGAAAATCGTACAAAAAATATCCATCGTATGATAATCAGATCGTTAGTACACAGCTTTCGTCTGAAATTATCCGAAGTGACAAACACGAAAAGTATACAAGATCGGACCGTTTTCGTTTAATCAGTACAGTTTTTGTCTGAAAATACATTACAAATACAATACATTACATCACTTCCAAATTTTTATTCTGTCGTACGAGAATTTTCGTACTTTGATAACAAAAAACGGACGATCATTTGTCTGATAATCCTATTGTGTGTACTAGGCCTAATGCTGTGTACACACGAGCGTTTTTCATGACGAGAAAAATTGAATTTTTTAGATTGGTCGTGAAAACCGGTCGTATGTATGCTCCATAGCATTTTTCGCGACGAGAAAACTGCCCGAAAAAAAATTAGACCCTGCTCTATTTTTTCTCGTCGTTTTTCACGTCGTTCTTTTTCATGTCGTGAAAAACGATCGTGTGTACGCTTTTACGAGGGGAAAAAAAACGCTTGCTCAGAATCAAGTATTAGACGGGGGCGCTCGTTCTGGTAAAACTAGCGTTCAGAATGGAGATGGCACATTCGTCACGCTGTAACGGACTGAAGAGCACAAGGCTGAAAATTGTCTCTCACCAAACTTTACTAACACGAGGATCAGCAAATGCAGCCCAAAGGGTGGCGCCATTCGAATTGAACTTCCCCTTTATAGTGCCGTTGTACGTCACCGCGCTTTGCTCGAGCGTTTTTTTCATGAACGTGTGTATGCAAGGCAGGCTTGAGAGGAATCACGACGAGAAAAACGTTTTTTTGCATGACATGAATAACGGTCGTCTGTACGTGCTGCCCCATTCCTCTGCTAACAGCATGAGTCACTTCTGACATTTTCCTGACACCAAGAGGAAAAGGTGACAGGGAGGGACCTCCAGCTGATTGACAGCCTCAGCTCTGTGTGCTGGGTGGGGGGGGGGGGATGTTTCTGCCATTCAATTAACTCTCAGAGCTCTCCTCACTAAGCTCTGCAGAGTGTAATTTTAGCTCTTGCCCCCTGTTTTCTGACAGCTCAGGCAAGCTTTATACATTTTGGACTTATATGTAGAGGAGAAAGGATAAACAGGTACAGTGTATTTAGGATAATTTGCTTCATCTCTTTATCACCTGAGACCAATCGCTTAACTGGGTATTTTGAAGGGTTTACAATGACTTTAAAGTGTACCTGTACTAAATAAAACAAACATTTAATAAACTGTCTGGCAGATAGATGATTAAAGTAGACACTACTTCCTTTTGTGCAACAACCTTTTTCACAGTGCCACTGTAGACTGCACAATTTCCTATGCAAATATTCACAGACACATGGCAATAGGTCACTCAGGCACTATGCTCTATCTGCTGGGTGTCATGCATACTCTCCCCAGAAGTCAGAATTATTTTGTAGGGGTCCAGTGGAGCTGCAAAGATAATTATTGTAATGCAGAGAGGCTAAGATCTGGCACTTATGTTGCCAACTATGAGATCCCTTTCCAATCCTTTTTTGCTAGTACAGGTTTATATAGTGTACGCCTGCATCTTACTGTATATTTACCAAGCGGAATGCAGTTTCTTAATTTGTTTTTATTTCCTTTTCTTTTTCAAGCTTAAACCTGCATGTTATTTGTTTATTAATACTTTGCTTCAATTGTCATTCCAACCAGTATTAAGTGTAAATTTTTAAGTTAAAAGAAACATTAGTTATTCTCTAAATTAGTAAATAGTTATAGACCCATAAAAAAATGATTGTGATGTGTTGCTTAGACTAATAACCAAAACCTGAAAGCTTTTTAAGTATAGGATCAGCCATTGCTGGCTTGTAATTAAAAGTGGTAGTTTGGAAAAAATCATCTTGATTCTGTCTTAACCACATACTGGGTTGCTGACCCGGGTCAAGCATGCAGCCAGTGAAGTCTGAACTCCCTTTTCTGCATGCTTGTTCCAGGTCAGTGACTCACTTAGAAAAGGAAGCCAAGATCAGGGCAACAGCTCCATAGTCTGCACCTTTCTAAACAAGTCAGTAATGGTAGTGTGCACTTTTTTAATCCTCATATGTTCACTTTACGCAATGTAGAACTTTATGAGAGCCAAATACTTACTGATATGGATCAATTCATTTAATCTACCATTGGTGCATGTCATTTTATTTATCTACCCTTAAATTGTGCTAATCTTTTCAAGTCAGTACCATATTCATTAGGATTTGATAACATTTTAAACTTTGTTATGCAGTTCCATGGCCCGGAAAAGATACACAGTTGTCCCCTAAAATACACATACAACTGGTTGAGAAAATGTGTGATAGATTATATAGCCCGTTTGCAGCAATGTATACACATACCTAATGAAAGAGTGAGCACAACTGTTGCATCATTTCTTGATTGCTCTATAAATGTGTAAGTAGTAACCTATTTTGTGGAAGTATTTAAGGCGGCACCTTACAATATGTTAAAGTTGCGTGCCTCCTACATTGTTTCAGGATTCTTCATCATGGAGTGAAGTCAACAGTTTTGAAACCAGTGAGAACACAGATTCCTCAAACAGCAGTTCTCCCTCAGGCCGAGACTCAGAGCCTCCGGAGGAGATGGGCAGCTTGTGTGGCCCCGGAGCTGTACCTGATACAGACAATGGGGAAACCATGCTCTGTATGGGTTCTTCCACCTCGCCCAGTTCCCTAGATTGCTCAAAGTGCAGCCAGTCGCCGTTGATCGTCCTGTGCAAAAAGAGAGGGCGTCTCAGTTGCCTAACCGGTGGAGAGAGTGGTCTCTCCCCTATCAAAAGCCTGCCTTTCTCTCCCTCTCAGGTAGATGATGACTTCTGCAAAATTATCACTACTTCTCATCAAAAAATTAACAGTATAGAAAGTAAATGTTTGGAAACAATGACTAATTCCTCTCACACCCATTAATTTCACTTTGTGATTAATTCACTCTTTCACATGGAGCTCTGAAATGAGTTTACCAGTAACACTAACTGGTGTTGTTTATATTTGGCACTTTGGAGGCTTGCTAGTTCTTTCTGTCTGTTTGCTCTTGCACTTTGGTAATGGCGCTCTGTAACACTTTACTTAGTGTGCTTATTAGTATCAGGGCAACTTGTTCACAGACTTGCAACATATTTGATGTACTATTTCTTTGAACAATATAGTAATTTATTCACTGTGATTTCTCATTGCAGTTCTTGAATCCAGTGTCAGCACATGAGGGGATGCACATCGAGCAACCAACTCTAAGCTCCACCCCATTGTGTTCTTCCCACAAGACCACAATTACCACACCACTTCACCGGGACCACACAACGCGACTACAGAAAGAAAATCACATGTAGGCCCCCCCCCCCCCCCCCCGCTAAAATGCAGTATATGGGCAAAAGTATAAGGACAGCCCTCAAAATGGTTGTGTTCAGCTGTTTCTAGTGAAAGGCTTTGCCAGTCACATGACCAAAAGCCAAGTTAACATTTAAGTATAGATCTACTTTTAATAGTATGTATAGTGGGGTTGACCTACTAAAGGCAAATAGTCTGTGCACTTGCTCTAAATCTGAGGGGAATATGCAAGGAAAATAAAAACACAGCTTTTTTGCTTGCACATGATTGGATGATAGAAATCAGCAGAGCTTTCCCTCATTTCAGATCTACCCCTCAGATATAGAGCAACTGCACTTGCAGTGCACAGTATATTTGCCTTTAGTAAATAAACCTCTCTTTGTTTTATGTAGTAACTCTATTCACTTGCCCAATATTTTGCTAAATCAATTTTGGGGTGTTGTTTTTTTTTTTTTTTTGTGTATGCTCAATATTAATAATTTTATATCTGCTACACTAATTGAATATCAAAAGTAGTGCTCAGAATGGTCACTTTGCTACAAAATTGGAGGTAGCATATGTGGTTAGCATTTTACAAAGCTCTCTGAACAGGTTTGCTGTAATTTTTTTTTTACTTTTAATCTGCAATGATATACAGTTATATTTGTTTCAAAACTGTAAAAAAAATAGCAAATTTACATTTGCCCCTTGACATTTACAGCCTTAGGACACCAGCCATGAAACGATCAATTTTGGACAGCTCTCCAAGAACACCCACTCCCTTCAAAAATGCGTTAGCTGCTCAGGAGTTCAAATACGGGCCACTGAAACTTTCGGTAAGCTGAACGAAAGGGCTGGTTTGCTAAGGTACAGCAAGTAGGCGGGATGTGCTTTAATGCTTACAATAGTTTCTCTTACATTCTTTCAGCATCACACCCCCTCACACCTTGCAGAAGACCTTCAGGAAGTAATCAAACAGGAGTCTGATGATTCTGGCATTGTAGCAGAGTTCCATGAGACAGAGGAACCTGTTCTAAAGAAAATTAAGCAAGAGGTAAGCAAGAAGATCTTCATGCAGGCTTCCATGTATTATATATTATATACTTCAAAATAAATATGAATCCTATAACACTCTAAAACCATAAAGCAGTGGTTCTCAACCTGGGGGTCGAATTACAATTTGCCAGGGGTCACCAAATCCTGGGCTGTTCCTAAAGCCTGCACCACTCTCCCAGCCTTTTTGCAGCCGTCCAGCAGGGCTGTTCCTGGAGCCCAATTAGTTCATGGCATGGCTGGGGGGCAGAGACTAGAGGTCAGCTGACTGGTGAGGAATGTGAAGTGGGAGGGGCTGGAGGATTCCCCATCTCCTGATTTCGGCATAGGTGTCACTGCTGCGAGGCACCACAGAGCTGGAGGCACAGTGAGTAACACTACCTGTGATTAGAGTTGCCATTAAAAGTCCCCACTGCAGTTCTCAGATCAGCAGATGACCTTAATCAAGAGCACCTAAGTTGGCTGATCAGAACTCTCCCCAGCATTGCCACTCATCCCATTCCCCCCTCCCCCCACCAACGAGTAAGAGAAGGAATAAAAATAGAGAATACATGGAAGGGAGAGGAAAAGAGTGGGAGGAACAAAGAAAGGGAGAGAGAATAAGAGAAAGATCAAGAAAGACGGCTAAAGAGAGGGATGGGGGGAAAAAAACAAGAAATTAGGATAGAGAGCGATAAAAGGGAAAGAAAGGAGAACAAAGAGGGAGTGGTACATCTTAAAATGTAGCATAAGGGTTTAATACTGTACGAGTGGAAGAGACTCAGGGAGCCCTAAATGTCTATGGTTTAGGTGCGCAAATTACTTGTCTTGCCTTGGGTGCTGACAACCCAAGGCAAAGTAATTTTACTGTTAGGGGTCCCCACAACTTGGGAAATTTTATCAAGGGGCCACGGTACTAGAAAGGTTGGGAACCACTGCCATAAAGTGTATTTCACCATCTGTGATGCTTTCTAATGTGTTTGGTCCATGCAATTAAGCTTGTATAATGTATTACAGTCTGAGTTATTTTTCGTTGTGATATAAGTTGAAACTGAATCACATTTTTGCAGTACAGTAGTGAAAAGGATAATCTGCTACTTCATGTGCAGCAGAGATTCAGATATTTTAATAAATCTGGCCTGGTATTTTGGTTTTATTTTAAGACATATTCCTTTTTGATAGTAAAATTTCATTTTTAGCAAAGTTAATAAGTGTATGTAGAATGTTATATTTTGTCTTGAAAAGAGATTGCACAAATATTATTCATTATTTTAAACTGAACTTGTCACAAAGCAATACCTGTGTTAGAAGCCTCACGTAGAAACTGTCACAAGCAAGCTCTGAGTGTTGACGATTATCTTTTTTTAGTTCCATTGCATGTGACATCACTGTCACTGAAGAGCTAAAGTTTGGCATCTTCAGTAGGGTTGATTTAATAAAATTGGAGAGTTGAAAATCTGGTGCAGCCCTGCATAGAAACCAATCAGCTTCCAGGTTTTTTTGGGAAAGCTTAATTGAACAAGCTGAAGTTAGAAGCTGATTGGCTACCATGCACAGCT
Organism: Rana muscosa; assembly: GCA_029206835.1. Classification (NCBI taxonomy): domain Eukaryota; kingdom Metazoa; phylum Chordata; class Amphibia; order Anura; family Ranidae; genus Rana; species Rana muscosa. Next base: position 848,200,869 of record CM055121.1, read on the forward strand.
GCCCCTGATTTTTCACTCTCCAGTTTTAGTTAATATTCCCAAGTCTGAGGCTTCTTTTTTTCATGACCGGTCTCATTTAGCATTTCATTTAAATTTCCTGAAAAGCCATTTTAATGAAAATAATGCTTAATATGAAAACTGGGCAAAACGGTCTTGAGAGAAATTTGTAGTCTACCATAACTGGTTACTTCAGAAAATGCTACTTGCCTTACTGTCTTGTTAATCTATATCAGCCCACGTATTTGTCTAATGACAGGTATTCTTGCAAGTGTTAGGAACTATGCCAACATCTGCTTTCTGGAAATTATTTCAACAATGTTATTCTGACATAAGTGGCATAATTTTGTTGTTTTTAGGTAGAGTCTCCAACTCATAAGATGGGAAACGTCTACTGGGAATCTGATAACCTCGTGGCTCAGCTATTTACACAGCACAATATTCTGGAAGATACTCCAGTAAGTCAGCACTTTAATGGAATTGTCTCACTTCATAGTTACTGATCACAAACCGCAGCTTCACACTGTGCAAAGATAATCAGAAAAGACCCTGAAAATGAACTGAGAATTTGTTTTCATTGTTCAAAAACATGTCCACTGTCAAAAGATACTACAAAAAGCTATATGCACCGTCCCTGTACACTGTACGAATTTCTGTCCGTTCAGCAGGAATTGTCAGAGATTCGAACTGTAAATGGGCAAGCCGAATGTACCAAGTTGATCGATCAACTTGGGTATAATAGCATGCCTGATTCTCTTGCGGTTATCGTTATCGGCTGCTTCCCCCGCCTCCCTGCCGGGAGTTGACAATTGCTCGGCAGGGATTCCCCTGTCAGCACTGTCTGTGTTGAAGGGCGAATCATGCTGATTTCTTTCCTGCAACCCGCGGTTGCAGGAAACAAATTTGCACCTTCTATGGCCTGCTTTAGAAGACTAGTTGATGTACTTTAAGGAAGTGACGGCACATGTCCACTCCTGTAAAGTGTATCTAAAGCAGTTTTGTTTTTTGTGAGTATATAGGAGGCTTGGAACACCTGGCTGGGTTTTATTGCTGCCTGTGTCCTCACTGGGGAGAGCCACCGTCCCTATATGTCCTGGTGGCTACTGTCACCTGGTCTAGAATTGACGGGAATTCCAAAAAATTTATGATAATATCACGGGAAAAGAAATAGAGATAAAATATTCTAGTGGAAACCTAGCATAAAAAATGTAAAAGGAGTTTTAACCCTTATCTACTCTATCCCAAACTAAAAGACATTTTGTCTTTCTATTTACTTCAATATACCGTATATACTCGAGTATAAGCCGACCCGAATATAAGCCGAGGCACCTAATTTTACCACAAAAAAATGGGAAAACGTATTGTCTCGAGTATAAGCCTAGTGTGTCCATCTGCATGCCTCACTTTGCCTTAGTGTGTCCATGTGCATGCCTCACTGTGCCCATGCCTCACTGTGCCCATGCCTAGACTGACGTTTAACATGGAAGTCTATGGAAGGGGTGCCTGGCTTTGAAAAATCGGTGCTTCCCCGGCCGTAGGTCCCCCAGACAACAAACTTTGCAACTTGTAGAGGAGAAATGGGGCTACATGTGTGCCAAGTTCCGGGTCCAGGGGACCTACGACCGGCTGGTACCGGGTCCCCAAAGTCACCAGAGAAAGTACTGTTTAACATGGGAGTCTATGGAAGGGGTGCCCGGCTTTGAAAAATCGGTGCTCCCCGGCCGTAGGTCCCCTGGACAACAAACTTTGGACACTTGTAGAGGAAAAGGGGCTACATGTGTGCCAAGTTTCTGGTCCAGGGGACCTACGGCCGGCCGGTACCGGGTCCCCAAATCCGGGAGATCAGGCGCAAAAAGGTGACTCGAGTATAAGCCGAGGGGGACATTTTCAGCACAAAAAAATGAGCTGAAAAACTTGGCTTATACTCGAGTATATACGGTAACTTGCTTCTTTTGAAGACTAAAGCCCCGTACACACGATCGGTTTGACTGATGAAAACCGTCCGATGGACGGTTTTCATCAGACCAACCGATCGTGTATGGTACTCATCGGTCTTTTTTCCATCGGTTGTAAAAAATAGAACTTGTTTTCAAATTTTCCGATGGATAAAAAACCGATGGGAATTTCCGATCGTCTATGGGCAAGTCCATCGGTTAAAAAACCCACGCATGCTCAGAATCAAGTCGACGCATGCTTAGAAGCATTAAACTTCACTTTTCTCGGCTCATCGGAGTGTTTTACGTCACCGCGTTTGGAACGGTCGGTTTTTAGACTGATGGTGTGTGGCCAAGACTGATGAAAAACAGTTTCATCGGATTTCCGATGGACAAATCCATCGGACGAAAATCCATAGGTTATCCGATCGTGTGTACGAGGCTTTACATGTCATTAAGTAAGTCTACCCAAATATATATCAGTTATGGTAGCCACTGGTGGGTTGAATACCCACCTGGCTTTTTATTATTGTGGTCTCCTATAGTAAGATGATGTGGCCATTGCAGAGAGTGCAGTATGGGGAGCCTTTGTTATGCCTTATAAGCATAAAACTTACCAGTGAAAGTAAGACACCTTTGTAAAAACTGTAGCAAATGGAGTCACCAAAAACCTGTATTTTTTTTTGCTTCAAAGAAAATAACTGTAACACGTGCAGTGTAATGTTAACCAAACAATCTTTTGCACTTTTTTACAGAATCTTCTTACCAGCTCTTTTCTGATGAAAGAGGATCACAGGCTGAGGTCATTTACTGCTCAAAGAAATAGATTATTTTCAAGTCCATTACAGGTACTTTGTTATTATTATAAATGAATGTTCACACGGTGAACCAATAATCATTTTGTTTTATCCATTGTGATATAATATTACAATATAATATACAATATAATACAGTCACATAGCTTACATACTGTATGACAACAGGTGATGCAATTTTCTTTGAAAAATGCAAAACTGCATTTATGAAAGCATATCAGTGCTACCTACTTATTCAGCACATAAAACAATCTGTTAGACTGAGGAATCTATAAGCCACCTAAATGACAGCCTGAAATTTTTTAGCACATGCGTATCACTGGAAATTCTGTGTGGAAAAAGGATTCGGCCAGTGTCTTTTGTTTACTTACATCTGGAGTTGTTTCAGAGAAATTGCTGTGCTGTTACGTTAAAGGCACCGGTAGAGATCACATTTACAAAGGGATGATCATTTCTTTGTCATGTTTTCAGCTGCCCAGTTGTAGCACTTTTCAACTAGTATTTGTTGCTAAGGCACAGAGAGTTATTGAGGAATTGATTTACTAAAACTGGAGAGTGCATAATCTGGTGCAGCTCTGCATAGAAACCAATCAGCTTCCAGGTTTTATTGTCAAAGCTTAATTGAACAAGCCGATTGGCTACCATGACCAGCTGCACCAGATTTTGCCATCTCCAGTTTTAGTAAATCAACCCCTGAATGTCTTTCTCATGCTTTGCACAATTTGTAAAAGATCTTCGATCTGGTCACATTCAATAAAAGCACCCTGTTGGGATATTAATGCGGAAGTAGGTATTGCTGGCTTGTTTTGTAAGGTGAAAGCTCTGGATTATCACCCTTATCCATCCTTCTGTAATTTGTGTGACTTAAGAAACTTGCATTTCAAGTGTCCCAAAACTTCACTGTTGGTGGTTTTTGGTCACAACATTCTGTTAAGGCCCATACACACGATCAGAAAATCATACGAAAAATACCGCTTGTGAAGTGATCGTACTATAATCTGATCGTTAGTACATAGCTTTCAAGAGCTGATCACTAAAATTCTTTAGATATTATCCGAAGTGACAGACGCGAAAAATGTTCTTGTTAGATACTGGATCGTACAATTTTCGTTTAATTAGTACAGTTGTCCTTTATCACTTCTGAATTTTTATTTTGTTTTACGTGAATTTTCGTAACTATTGGAAACCTCTTTTATTTTCAATGTGAGACTAGCATGCAAAAAAAACAGACAATCGTTCGTCCAATAATCTCATCATGTGTACCAGGCATTAATGATACATTGATTAAAAGAAGGTTGAGGAATACAAAACCTGCAAAATATATAATTTTAAATTAATACCACAAAAATCCAGTAGCATACTGGTATTCAGCCACGTGCAATCAACTGGGCCTTTTACTTTCTCTTTAAGGCTGGGTTCACACTATACGACACGACTTTCATCCTACTTTGCTCTGCGACATCTGTCCTACATTGGTCCGACATTGGTCCGACATCCATCCGACATTCATGAACAGGATACTACTTTGATCCGACATTGTGCTAGTCTGACTTGTCCTTTGACCAATCAAAACAATCCCAGGGTGAGATAAATTCCTTTTACTGCTGCTGTAATCACAATGTCGGATGCCAAAGTCGTATGGTTAGGACAAGGATCCGACTTTGATCCGACTTCAATGATAGTCAATGGGCTGAAGTCGGATCAAAGTCGGACAGAAGTAAGTACAGGGAGAATTTTTAATGTCGGACCGACATGTGTCGGACCAGTTAAGACGGCTCCCATAGGGAAACATTGATTTTCACACGTCATGCGACATGAGCTCCTAATGTCGGAGCGTTTGTCGCCCCAGTGTGAACCAGGCCTAAGCCTTGATATTATTTGTGCAGCTGTTTCTTTCAAATTACTATGACACATCTGTGAAATAAGTGTTTGCTTTTGTAAGAACCTCACAATAGCTATCCCAGATCTATGTTTTATTCACCTTGGGAAATAGAAAGTGACTTGTAACACAGATTTGATTAGAAGCAAAATGTCCAGGTTTCACACCATTTTTTTTTTCCTTTTTTAAGTCACTATGTTTACTTAACACATCATAAGAGGATATTGACATATATTTTTTTGGACAATGGATCACTAGGGAAAGGCTTTGTGAACAAGATGCAGGCAAGTTCTCAGAAGTTTTATCTAGGTGTTTAGGTAACATATGCAAACACTGATATGATTGTGAGGTATACGCAGGCTAGATATTACCATTTAGATTAGTATGCATGTCACGCAGAGATATACTGTATGTCAAATTCTCTTATTTATATTATTTGAAACAAAGACCTTTCCCAGAATGCTATATATGTTATTATTCACTGCAGGAGCTGCTCCATTAACCATCCATTAAGGTCTACTATATTGTGTTATAATGTAAAACAATCGCAAAATTATCAATTTCAGCTTTGAGAGAGTGACACCTTCATTATTGCTTTGGAGGAGGGGCTAAACCACATATTACTTAAAGTAAATCTTATCACTTGAATTTCAAATATATGTTAAAAGCTGGCATGTTATTTATCCCACTGATACCTACCCAAATCCTAAATACCTGTTTTGAGTTTTATTGACCTTTACACAGGCATCTTCCCATGCCCTTAGGGCCAGTTCACACCACATACAGTCCAGTGTGTTTTTTTTTTCTTTCTTTATGCTTTTAAATGGCATAGTTCACACCAGTGCTTGCAGTTCCAGGGCTTGCCAGTTCCAGAAAAAAAAGTAGAACATGCTGCATTTTTCCTGCACTGCACTGGACTGTACTGGAACGCTGTAAATTCATCAAAAACGCACTGGAACGTACCAAAAATGCACTGGAACACACTTTTCCTTATTTAGGGCCAGTTCACACCATAGAAATGCTGTCTGGATGCATTCCAGATGCTTTTCTGCATGTGCCTTCCAGATGCATTCTAGTATGTTTTTTCCCCCTCTTTTTTCTTAACCTTAAGCACTTCAGCCACAGAGGATTTGGCTCCCAAATGACCGGGCCACTTTTTGCAATTTGCGTCGCTTTAACTGACAATTGCGTGGTCGTGCGACGTGGCTCCCAAACAAAATTGACGTCCGGCAGTTCATATTTGGCCTGGAACAAGTATAAAGATAAGAACTTCCAACTCTCCAGATCCGCACACTTGTTCTGGATAGATGACTTAAAGTGGTTCTAAAGGCAGAAGATTTTTTATCTTAATGCATTCTATGCATTAAGATAAAAAGACTTCAGTGTGCAGCAGCCCCCCTAATACTTACCTGAGCCCCATCTCGAACCTGCAATGTTGCACAAAAGCCTCGACTGCCCGGGACTTTACCTCCTGATTGGCTGAGCCATTGGCTCCCGCTACTGTCAATCAAAGTCAGTGAGCCAATAAGGTGAGAAGGGGCGCTGAGCCTGAATGGACACACAGAGCAGCGGCTCTGCTCGGGTGCCCCCATAGCAAGATGCTTACTGTGGGGGCAGGAGGGAGGGGCCAGGAGCATTGGCCCGGGACCCGAGAGGAGGATCAGGGCTGCTCTGTGCAGCAAGTGTAACATGTTTATTTTTAAACAAAATACTTTAAGACCACTTTAGAATATGGAAGCCAGAAGTGTAGCACAACAATCAAGCAAATAATATTTTCAGGTCAGAAATGGCAGGCTACATATGCCTTTCATGAAAAGTTTACTTTAAATGTGGGTGCTAAAATATGTATATGAAAATTAGGTAGTAGTATTCAGTTGGATATGCAAATACCAGTATTTATTGACTGTGCATACCTAGGTATGTTAATAAAAAAAGTAAACATTTATATGCTTATTTGTTTTTCTGAAGAATATGACTAAGACACATTTATTACATTTTGTAACTAAGAACTGTCTTGGAAACATTGATAAAAAAAAAGATCCATATTGATCATGATAAAAAAATAATAATGTATATTTCTATAACTTTAAAATGAATCTGATCTCTTCTCCCCACAGCAACTTGGCAACACATTGGAAGCAATGTCTTGTGGGAAGATAGACGACCAGAAGCTGTATACAGAAATGTATCATCAATGCATGAAGACGGTATCCACGCTTGTCATGTGATGGACTGGTTGATCTGAACAAGCATTATCATTTTATAAACACTTAAAAGATAATTTGGGATTCTGTTGAACAATTCCTCTACATTAAACTTTGGGAGTTTTGTTAATTGGGACACTTTGTTGTGGTACAACAGTTGGGAGAAGCACAAAGTGCATTTTGTTCTAATTTCTGAGCTTTTTGTTGGATTTTCATCCTACCAATAAAGTTATTTGGAGGATGTACATTTCCAAACACAAAAATGAAAATTCTGCCTAAATTATTTGGGCATTGCATTGTAACTTATTACATTTGCAAAATCTGAACAGTTTTTAAAGAACAAGTAAACTTAATACCAGTATTGTTGTTTTATATATATTTGTTTTCACATTAAGAGCAGGAGCTCTACCATTTACTGTCTAATTGCAGTTGACAAAATGCCTTGATACACAAAACAGTGGCAAGCATTACTACAAGATTCACAAATGTTCACAAGCACAAAATATACGTGACTTCAATTCTGTGAATGCTGAGGACTGTATTTTATTTTTCAGATATATGTAAAAAAATATATATTTGTATGAGTGCTGATTTTTTTTTTTTTTTTTTTTTTTTTTACAAAATTAGCTTGCTTTAAAAGGCTACTGACTGGTAATAATTTTTTTTATTAAAAAGCAAATTCTATTTTTATTCACTAATTTAATTTTTTTTTATAAAAGTAATGCAAAGAATGCATTTTTTTTAACCCCTTATCCCTGCTGCTAATTTTGTAGCATATAGACATGCTGGCATTGTGATAGCATCATTGGAATAAGGACAAAAAGATCACTATGTTGATACACGCTTAATTATGCACTAGCATTTGATAAAGTTTTGTATTTTCGCAAGAACTATTTTGTACATTTTCTGGGAGAAACTTTTTTTAAAATTGCACCTTCAGTTTGGGAGAAGACTGCATTTATGTGTTCATATTTTATATATATTTTGTTTGTTTGTTCAACCTGAGATTTTCATTCTCAGTTTTATTCAATTCTCTTCTGTACAGTTACTGCCTTCTGTCTGAACTTACAAAATTGAACACTGTATTGTTGGGAGTTTTTGTTTGTGTACTTCGAACTTGCTGCCTTAAAAAGCATTTGGTGCAGCATTTCTGCACTTATTTTTTACTGCCTTTGTTAAAAAAATAAATAAAGAGTGTTTTCTAATGTGTTGTTTTATATTCCTACATTTTGCAAAATGTATATACAATTTATCAACCCTAATGGGTATATACAGCAATATATGTGATTTTACCAAAAGAAATTGCAGGAATACAATGGAATCATGCAGAATTGAACTTATCCAGGGCTGATAAGCATATTGATCTAACTGTGTAAATATAAACAAAATCAAAGGCCAGTAGTGAAGATCAAGACGGCTGTCACTTGCTGCTTATTTGCTTGTGACTGCTACTTTAATGTTTCAGATATTCAGTCTTAATTAGTAAAGTCTAACACACCTGATTCTGAAGACTTCAGTTTCTAAATACAGGTAAGCCCCATACACAATATTAGATTTTTTGCAGATTTTTGTCTTCAGATTTACCAAAACCATGTAGTGAAAGGACCTGCCTGATTGCCTACAAATTTAAACTCTTTAGGGTTGACCTCATATATTATATGGTTTTGGTAAATCTGAAGACAAAAATCTGCAGAAAATTGAATAGTGTGTATGGGCTCAATGTCCTACAATCACTTAGCAAACACCTAGACTGTAATTTCAGCAATAAGCAGACACAACGTGGAAACCCACTGGCTCAAAATTTATTTGTAGTCTTTTAAAAACACCACAACTGAAAGACTGGCAGGTTTATTCATTAAAAATGGAAGAACTGATGGGTTTTAGGTTAAAGATAATTCCAAGATAAATATTTGGACACCACTGTTGTATGTCCTACTACGGATTCTGTCCTTATTGCTACTCTAAGGCTTTTTAATAGGGAGTGAAGTGCACTAACCCAAACTAACCAGTTAGAAATAAAACCTGTGGACTACTGCCATGATCTTTCATGACCGCACATGCTTTCCAGATCAGACCTACATCTGCAGTAACACATCACATGCACCAGCGATCACAAATGAACCATTTAAATAGTATGTCTACTAGCTTGATCCAGCTTTTGCCCTCAATCTGCTCTTTGACTTTTTGTTCCAGACCAATGCTTGTCTTTTGACTTAATACTCTGGTAGATTATTCATTTTCTGGGACCTTAATTTGGCTCGTTCTTGAGCTTTGCTTTGTCATTTTTTGGTGCCTTGACTGCAGCCCTGCTCCATTGTCAAACTTTAGCTGTCTACACTATCTAGCTATTGTGGCAATGGTTTCATGTGGGGCAAATCTTGACCTCAAGGAGCTTACAATCTAAGGACTCTAACTCACATTCATACATACATATACTAGAGCCCATTTAGACAGGAGTTAGCTACGCAGACACAGAGAACTTGAAATCTCTGTGCAGTTAGTGCCATGGTTGAGATTCGAATCGACGACCCTAGTGCTGCTAGATGGAAGTGCTAGCCACGTGGCCACTGTGACTTGGTACAGACCAAGTGCTGCTAGATCACTGCACTCCAGATATATATGAACGTAATGTTATTTTCTGAAAACCCACTTTATCCATCTCAACACATCCATCAGCTTCAAATGTGCTATTTTTGCTTATGTGGCTATTTACTCTAGTCTCCCAGCTTGGCTTCTGTATGTGTCTTCCAGGTCTGAAATGTCTGTGTGTCTAATTTTATGTGATTCTTCCAGTGCCTAATTTTTTTTAACTCCATGTTTCAGGCAGTGTACTGTCATACACACTCTGCTACTCTTTTACTGTGATTCCCCTTCCTTAATGGCTCATTTTAGACTGTGGTGTCATCTACACTGTTCCATGCTTACCCCCCTGGCTTTGTACTTCAGCTTATAAGTTAATATTCTCATGACCTTAGGTCTGCCAAGTTGTACTGCATAATTTCAAATTAATACTCGTTTTGACATCCAAGCAGCAAGACCCACATGATGAAAATCCCAGCTACTTCATATTGTGCAGGAGAAATATCAATGTTCAACCTGTGTTTTGGCAATGTGATTTCAAAATATGAGTATTCACCCATGCTCAGTCTCATCCCCCTGTGATCATTCTCCACTTACATCTATGCCTACTCTCTTATCTAGACATTCTCCTCTATTTTCATTCATGACAGGCCCTCTTTCTGTTAATTTTCCTACAATACCATTAACTCTCCCTCTCCGTACACACAATCGTAAATTCCGACAACAAAACCGTGGATTTTTTTCCGACGGAATGTTGGTTCAAACTTGTGTTGCATACACATGGTCACACAAATGTTGTCGGAAATTCCGAACGTCAAGAACGCGGTGATGTACAACACATACGACGAGCCGAGATCAATGAAGTTCAATAGGCAGTTCGGCTCTTCTGCTTGATTCTGAGCATGCGTGTTTTTTTGTGCGTCAGAATTGCATACAGACGATCGGAATTTCCGACAAGAACTTTTCTTGTCGGAAAATTTGAGAACCAGGAATTTCCGACAGCCAATGTCCGATGGAGCCTACACACAGTCGGAATTTCCGACAAAAAGATTGTTGTCGGAATTTCCGATCGTGTGTACGCGGCATAAGTGATTATTCTCCTTCATTTTCATCCATGCCTGCTGTCCTTAGTGATTGATCTTTACTTCAGTCCTCACCTGCTCCCTTTTCTAAGGCTGAGTTCACACATGTCCAGCTGCGGTTTGCAGTCTGAGTCCAGTGCATTTCAGCTCACCGATCCAGGTGCGATTCGGGGGTGAATTCTTCCCTGAATTTGCACTTTAACTGGACCCAAAAATGCACAGGACCCTTTTCAAAACCGCACCATGCCCCCCAAAGATGTGTGAACCAGCTCCATTGAAAGCTGGCCACATTCACATGTAATGCAAATTGGAGGCAGTTAAAAACGCACCTAATTCCCATATATGTGAATCCAGCCTTATTATTTCCTTTCTCCTCTATTCATGCCTACCTTATTTCCCTCTCTGGTCATCCTGCAATGAAAAGGGGTCTGCAGTAGGAACCAAAGTGGCTAGCAGAGAGACATGCTGTTTGACACACCTGAGGAGTCGAATTAGATTGGTGCTGCGAGCAATGCTACAAAGCACAACTACTGCAAATGGGCCATCAGACAGGTAAGCATCAAACTGTCTTCTTTACGGGGTAGTGCTGTTATCGTTTTTTGTTTCTTTTACCCCCATACAGGAACCTTTTATTGTCTCATTATCTGTTGCATATCTGTAATCATGCTGGGGCTGGCATGCCAGTACTACAAGTCAGACAAACTCTTTTAGGTTACACAGTAAAGTCAACTACTTATGTGATTGTTTGGGATAAGTATACCTTTGTTCTTGGTACTTGTGCTTTGTAGCACTTTCTATCACTTTTTCCTTTTTGTCATCGACCTCTCGTACCTGTACGTACTAGAGAAATTTTCACATTTTAGCTGTGGGTCTTTTATTCCACAATAACTTTTTAATTCTAGACACATAATACATTGCACATATTTCTGGTAATGATATCTTGCAAACATTTTTTTTTTTATTTTGTGCAATCTCTATACAAAAATGTACAGAATAAATGGAAATTGTGGGCCTACCTAGACAACTACAAGAAGCATCTACAGAATACCCATGTGCTAAATCCTTTGCAACCAACTAATCTTACACATTTTAAAGCCTAGGATTGCCTGAGTCTGGATCGCCGATTAGATCCTGGGGAATACAGAGCTGTAAAAATCTTGTGAGAAGGTGCTCTGGGAATGACATTGATGATTTTCCATAGTCCATTGTAATTTTCCAGGAAGGACGTTGATTCTTTTTAGTTTTTTTTTTTTACCCTCTTCAAGATCAACTGCACATTCTTAGTTTTATTTTGGTTGAAAGCAATATACAGTGTATGTGTCTTTTTAGGCAGGCAAGCTAAGTTACTACACTATATTGTCAAAAGTATTGGTATGCGCTGCCTTTACGCGCACATGAACTTTAATAACATCCCAATCTTAGTCCGTAGGGTTCAATATTGAGTTGGCCCTCCCTTTGCAGCTATAACAGCTTCAACTCTTCTGAAAAGGCAGTCCACAAGGTTTAGGACTGTGTCTATGGGAATGTTTGACCATTCTTCCAGAACGAGACGAGAAGGCCTGGCTCGCAGTCTCCGCTGTAATTCATCCCAAAAGTGTTCTATTGGATTGAGGTCAGGACTCTGTGCAGGCCAGTCACCCCAAACTCGCTCATCCATGTCTTTATGGGTCTTGCTTTGTGCACTGGTCCAAATCATTTGGTAGAGGGGGGATTATAATGTGGGGTTGTTTTTTAAGGGGTTGGGCTTGCTTCCTTAGTACCAATGAAGGTAACTTAAGGCGTCGGCATACCAAAACATTTTTGGACAGTTTCATGCTTCCAACTTTGTGGGAACAGTTTGGGGATGGCCCCTTCCTGTTCCAACATGACTGCACACCAGTGCACAGAGCAAGGTCCATAAAGACATGGATAAGTGATTTTGGGGTGGAGGAACTTGACTTGCCTCACAAATGCACTTCACACCTTGTGGACAGCCTTCCCAGAAGAGTTGAAGCTGTTATAGCTGCAAAGGGGTGGGCCAACTCAATATTGAACCCTACAGACTAAGACTGGGATGCCATTAACCTCCCTAGCGGTAATCCCGAGTCTGGCTCGGGGTGATTTTTTTATGCTAAGAGTGGTAACCCCGAGCCAGACTCGGGCTGCATCGCAGTATCCACGGGAAGTAACTTACCTTGTTCCCTGGATCCTGCGATGTCTCCCCGCAGTGTCTGCGAGCCGTGTCTCGCTCGATCCTCACTGCCGAGTGCCGAGCTCCGTTCCCTGCGATGTTGCGGCGCACAGGGGCGGAGTTCGGCGCCAAATTCAAAAAAGTAAACACATAGTATACATACAGTATACTGTAATCTTACAGATTACAGTACTGTATGTAATAATTACACATCCCCTTTGTCCCTAGTGGTCTGTCCAGTGTCCTGCATGCACTTTTATATAATAAAAACTGTTCTTTCTGCCTGGAAACTGGAGATTGTCCATAGCAACCAAAAAGTGTCCCTTTGTGTCAAAAGTGATTTTAGACCAGCTAAAAAACAGCGACAATAAATTACAATCACTCGCAGAATTGAGCGATAGCGATTTGTGGGGAAATTCATCATCAAACAAAAAATCTAATGACAGCAACAATTCTGCAACTGAGCAAATTTCTGTGTTTTTGATTTGATTACATTATTGAATAATTTTTATTATAATTACATTACTATTTGTTATAATTATTTATAGTTATTTATTATATTATAATTTATGATTTTGTGTTTCAAACTTTATCATACGTGTCTACTAGACTCTTGTTTGGTCAGGTTTAAGTAAGTAATTACTAAGAATCGCAGGCCTACAATACATAACACCAAATTTCCATGCAAAATAATTGTACCGCTTTTGGTACATAATTCCAGACAGAATCATACCGCCAGGGAGGTTAAAGGCAGACGTACCAATACTTTTGACAATAAAGTGTATGTTCAGACTGCACCACCACTCAATCTACCTTTTTTTTCTCAAGACTCAAAGACCTTTATTGTTCACCAAGCATTACACAAATTGGAAAAGGAAGGTTTCGGACTTTAAATGAGGCAAGGACCAGGGGTAGTCTCATGCCTCCATCCCTGTAATTAAGAAAGGGGGAAGGAGCGGGACTTTAAATGAAGCAAGCAGTCATCAGTGGAGGATCAAGACACAGTACATTTATTGTATACCATACAAGTTCATACAATTTAATAAATAATGTCACGGTATAATTAATTTATATACAAAAAAGGAACATGATAATACATGACAGTGGAAGGGGATCGACCCTGCACAACCTGAGAACTTCCTATTGCACAAACCAATTAAAACTCGTGATCATGTAAATTTGTACATATGAATCATGTTGACAACATAGTCGGTGTAAACATCGCGTATACAAAGGCTCTACGCGTTTCGTGAAGTGTTTATATTCACTCGTCAGGAGACGCAATGTCATTGTCTGAAATAAAACATATGGGTTTGTAGGTCATTACCATGGAGAAAGGATCAAACATAAATATGTGTGTCCATAGAAATGTAGATAGAAAAAGTACCCTTGTTTTGAAGAACACTGGAACATGGTGGTTGTAAGTATTCTTCAAACAAGGGTACTTTTTCTATCTACATTTTTATGGACACACATATTTATGTTTGATCCTTTCTCCATGGTAGTGACCTACAACCCCATATGTGTCACGAGCCGGACTGGCGGCTAGTGGGAATACAGGAGGTGGATCATCTGTACCAGAGAGGGGATGACACGAGTCGTACTGAGGGACCGGTTCTAAGCAGCTACCGGTTTTCACCAGAGCCCGCCGCAAGGCGGGATGGACTTGCTGCGATGGTAGCAACCAGGTCGTGTCCTCCAGTAGCGACTCCACCTCTCTGGCGGCTGAGATAGGCGCGGTACAAAAGGACTAGGCAGAGGCAAGGTCAGACGTAGCAGAGGGTCAGGGCAGGCGGCAATGGTTCGTAGTCAGAGACAATGGCAGCAGGTCAGATACACAGGCAAGGCAACTCCCAAAACGCTTCCACAGGGTACTAAGACAACAAGATCCGGCAAGGACAGGAAGGGGAAGTGGGTTTATATATGTTTTGGGTGTTTACACAGTAAGGGCTGACCGGGGCGCTGCAGGGGGACTGACGCCGTGAGCGCTCCGGGAAGGATGGGACACCCGGAGCGCTCGGCGTTACAGTACCCCCCCTTAGGTCTCCCCCTTTTCTTGGAACCCAAGAATCTACGGATGAGCTCCTTGTCTAAAATGTTGGTCTCAGGCTCCCAGGATCTCTCTTCAGGACCACAGTTCTCCCAATCAATTAAAATAAACATTTTACCTCGGATGACCTTGGAGGCGAGGATTTCTTTCACCGAGAAGACATCGGAAGAACCAGAGACAGGAGCAGGAGCAGTGCCCTTGGGGGAAAATCGGTTAAGAATGAGGGGTTTGAGAAGAGACACATGAAAAGAATTGGGGATACGAAGAGAAGGAGGAAGATGGAGTTTGTAAGAGACAGAATTGATTTGGTTTTTGATTTTAAAAGGTCCGAGGTAACGAGGGCCCAGCTTGTAGCTAGGTACCCGAAACCGAACATATTTGGAGGAGAGCCACACTTTGTCACCCGGGACATAGACAGGAGGAATTCTTCTTTTTTTATCTGCATGTCTCTTCATGCGGGCAGAGGCCAGTGATAGCGACTTTTGAGTCTCTTTCCAGATAGAGGTGAAGTCTTGAGTTAATTCATCCACGGCAGGAACTCCAGAAGAAGTGGGGATGGGGAGGGGGGGCAATGGGTGATGGCCGTAGACCACAAAGAAAGGTGATTTGGAGGACGATTCAGAGTTCTTGAAATTATATGAGAATTCTGCCCAGGGTAATAGGTCGACCCAATCGTCTTGACGGGCGGAGACAAAATGTCGTAAGTAGTCACCAAGGACCTGGTTAACTCTCTCCACCTGTCCATTGGATTGCGGGTGATAAGCGGAAGAAAAATTCAACTTAATCTTTAGTTGAGTACAGAGAGCTCTCCAAAATTTTGAGATGAATTGAACGCCTCTATCAGAGACGATATGTGAGGGTAGCCCATGGAGACGGAAAATTTGAAGAAAAAAATGCTTCGCCAACTGAGGTGCAGTAGGCAGACCAGAAAGGGGGACAAAATGAGCCATTTTCGAAAAGCGGTCAACGACCACCCAGATGACAGTGTTACTATGAGACAAAGGAAGGTCCGTGATGAAATCCATGGCAATGTGGGACCATGGTTGTTCAGGCACAGGTAGAGGAAGGAGAAGACCTGCAGGCTTCTGGCGTGGAGTCTTGTCACGTGCACAGATAGTGCAGGCCCGTACAAAGTCAATCATATCTTTTACCTGGGTAGGCCACCAATAGTGTCTGGCCATCAATTGTATGGATTTTTTGATCCCAGCGTGACCGGCTAGATGGGAGGAATGGCCCCACCTGAGTATCTGGAGACGAAGGCGTGGAGGAACGAAAGTTTTTCCTGGAGGAACTGGCATCAGAGACGCAGGAGCAGAGGAAATCAGACACTCTGGGGGTATGATGTGTTGAGGGGGAGTCCCGGTTTCAGAGGCATCGGAGGAACGGGACAAGGCATCAGCCCTGACATTCTTGTTTGCGGGACGAAAATGGATCTGGAAATTGAACCGGGCAAAGAACAATGACCACCTGGCCTGGCGAGGATTTAAGCGCTGAGCGGACTGAAGGTAGGACAAATTTTTATGGTCAGTGTAGATGGAGATAGGGTGAAGGGATCCTTCCAGGAGATGTCTCCACTCTTCTAATGCCAGCTTGATGGCCAACAGTTCACGGTCACCTATGGAATAGTTTTTTTCAGGAGGGGAGAAGGTTTTAGAGAAAAAAACACACGTGACGTTTCTTCCTTTAGCGTTTTTTTGAAGAAGAACAGCTCCGGCTCCTACCGAGGAGGCGTCAACTTCAAGGAAGAACGGCTTTGTGGGGTCTGGTCGAGACAGGACAGGTGCAGAGGAGAAGGCGGTCTTAAGGCGAGTAAAGGCTTCTTCCGCTTGAGGCGGCCAGGACCTTGGATTCGCGTTTTTCTTAGTCAGTGCCCCTATAGGAGCAACGATGGTGGAGAAGTGGGGTATAAACTGACGATAGTAGTTGACGAATCCAAGGAAGCGTTGGATAGCATGGAGTCCAGAGGGGCGAGGCCAATCCAAGACTGCGGAGAGCTTGTCAGGGTCCATTTGAAGGCCTTGTCCTGAGACCAGATAACCTAGGAAAGGAAGGTTGCTGCGCTCAAAAAGGCATTTTTCAAATTTAGCGTAAAGATGATTTACGCGGAGGCGCTGGAGTACTTGACGGACATGGAGCCGATGTTCCTCAAGGTTGGTAGAGAAGATTAGGATGTCGTCAAGATAGACAACCACACAGGTATACAGTAAGTCCCGAAAGATTTCATTGACAAAATCCTGAAAGACTGCAGGAGCGTTGCAAAGTCCGAAAGGCATGACGAGATATTCAAAGTGACCATCTCTGGTGTTAAATGCGGTTTTCCATTCATCTCCTTCACGGATTCTGATGAGGTTGTAAGCGCCCCTGAGGTCCAATTTCGAAAAAACTTTTGCTCCGCGCAGACGGTCAAAAAGCTCCGAGATGAGAGGCAGAGGGTAGCGATTTTTAATAGTGATTTTATTGAGACCACGATAGTCTATGCAAGGGCGTAGTGATCCGTCCTTCTTGGCAACGAAGAAGAACCCCGCTCCGGCTGAAGAAGATGATTTCCTAATAAAACCTCTCTTGAGGTTCTCCTGTATGTAATCAGTCATGGCCTTGGTTTCAGGAGAGGAGAGAGGGTAAATTCTGCCACGGGGTGGTGTAGTACCTGGGAGCAAGTCAATGGGGCAGTCGTAGGGTCTATGTGGTGGTAAGAGCTCCGCCTGTTTTTTGCAAAAGACATCAGAAAAGTCCTGATAGGCCTTGGGAAGGCCGGGCAAAGGAGTAGCGATGGGAACTTGACTGGGGGTTACAGACTTAAGACAATGCTTGTGGCAGGAGTAGCCCCAGGATTTGATGTCCCCAGTGGTCCAGTCGAGGGTAGGAGAGTGGCGCTGGAGCCAGGGTAGGCCAAGAAGGATGTCAGAAGTACAGTTCGGCAAAACAAAGAATTACATTTTTTCTTGGTGAAGAACACCAACGGACATGAGCAGGGGTTCGGTGCGGTAACGCACGGTACAATCCAGATTCTCTCCATTTACAGAGGAAATGAAGAAGGGTTTGAAGAGACGGATAACAGGAACGTTGAACCTGTTGATGAAAGAGGCTTCAATAAAGTTTCCTGCAGAACCAGAGTCCAGGAAGGCCACCGCAGAGAAGGGGGAGCCAGCAGAAGGGGAAATCCGCACAGGAATAGTCAGACGTGGAGAGGAAGAATTTACACCTAGTAATGCTTCTCCCACGTTCACTAGGTGCGGGCGTTTCCCTGACGTAGAGGACGAATAGGGCAATCCTTTCGGAAATGTTCAGAGCTCGCACAATAAAGGCATAAGTTCTCATTCCTACGGCGAGTCCTCTCTTGTAGGGTCAGGTGAGATCGGTCCACCTGCATGGCCTCCTCGACAGAAGGTATAGTATCAGGATGCGTTGGATTCAGGAAAAGAGGAGCCAGGCGCGGATAACGCCTGGTGCGAACAAGATCTTTCTCCTGGCGAAGCTCTTGGCGTCTTTCAACGTAGCGTATGTCAATGCGGGTAGCTAAGTGGATGAGCTCCGTCAGGGAGGAGGGTATCTCTCGTGCGGCCAGACAATCCTTGATGTGGCTGGATAAACCTTTCTTGAAGATCGCGCAGAGAGCCTCATTATTCCAGGATAGCTCTGAGGCCAGTGTGCGGAACTGTATGGCATATTCGCCCACAGAGGAGTTCCCTTGGACAAGGTTAAGCAGGGCGGTTTCAGCGGATGAGGCTCGGCCTGGTTCCTCAAAAACGCTATGAACCTCAGCGAGGAAGGACTGAACGGTGGCTGTAGCAGGGTCATTGCGGTCCCAGAGTGGCGTGGCCCAGGCCAAGGCCTTCCCAGACAACAGACAGACCACGAATGCCACCTTAGACCGTTCTGTGGGAAACTGGTCAGACATCATCTCAAGATGCAGGGAACATTGGGACAAGAATCCCTGGCACCTCCTAGGATCCCCGTCAAATTTCTCCGGAAGAGACAAGCGGATCTTCGAGGTAGTAGCGGCAGCTCGGGGAGGAGAAGATGCTGGAGCTTGTGGCGGCAGACGCTGCTGGATCATGGCGGTCAACTGCGACAGCTGCTGTCCTTGTTGGGCAATCAATTGCGAGTGCTGGGCAACCACGGTAGTGAGATCAGCGAGAGTAGGCAGCGGCACGTCAGCGGGATCCATGGCCGGATCTACTGTCACGAGCCGGACTGGCGGCTAGTGGGAATACAGGAGGTGGATCCTCTGTACCAGAGAGGGGATGACACGAGTCGTACTGAGGGACCGGTTCTAAGCAGCTACCGGTTTTCACCAGAGCCCGCCGCAAGGCGGGATGGAATTGCTGCGGCGGTAGCAACCAGGTCGTGTCCTCCAGTAGCGACTCCACCTCTCTGGCGGCTGAGATAGGCGCGGTACAAAAGGACTAGGCAGAGGCAAGGTCAGACGTAGCAGAGAGTCAGGGCAGGCGGCAATGGTTCGTAGTCAGAGACAATGGCAGCAGGTCAGATACACAGGCAAGGCAACTCGCAAAACGCTTCCACAGGGTACTACGACAACAAGATCCGGCAAGGACAGGAAGGGGAAGTGGGTTTATATATGTTTTGGGTGTTTACACAGTAATTGGACCAGGCACCAATCAATGGTGCGCTGGCCCTTTAAATCTTAGAAGGCCGGCGCGCACGCCCTAGAACGCAGCGGGGCCGCGCGCGCCGGGAAGGATCAGGCGGGGGAAGGTGAGAAGGATGGGATGCGATCCGCGGACGGAGATGTGCCGCCGTGTGGATCGCATCCCCGCCAGTGACAGAGCAGCGCCCACGGCCAGGAGGGCTGACCGGGGCGCTGCAGGGGGACTGACGCCGTGAGCGCTCCGGGAAGGATGGGACACCCGGAGCGCTCGGCGTTACAATATGTTTTATTTCAGACAATGACATTGCTGCACCTGACGAGTGAATATAAACACTTCACGAAACGCGTAGAGCCTTTGTATACGCAATGTTTACACCGACTATGTTGTCAACATGATTCATATGTACAAATTTACATGATCACGAGTTTTAATTGGTTTGTGCAATAGGAAGTTCTCAGGTTGTGCAGGGTCGATCCCCTTCCACTGTCATGTATTATCATGTTCCTTTTTTGTATATAAATTAATTATACCGTGACATTATTTATTGAATTGTATGAACTTGTATAGTATGCAATAAATGTACCGTGTCTTGATCCTCCACTGATGACTGCTTGCTTCATTTAAAGTTCCGCTCCTTTCCCCTTTAAGCATTACACAAACTACCAAGCCAGGCTCTTTCTTTGACATATTTTTTTCTATCAGGGGTTTAGTCGTAAAAATAACGCAGGGGGCGTACACACGGGCCGAATATCGGCCGGTTCAATAGAAATTGGCCGACAATCTGCCCATGTGTATGGCTGTTCAGTTGGCTTCTGTCGAAAGGGCATGACTGAAAAAAGGTCTGCTAATCAGCATCCGATCAGAGCTCTCAGCCAATGGTGGCCCTCTGTCAGAACACAATAGCTCAGAGGGGAAGATCACTGTACTGTCATCGGATAGTAAGTACAGCAGCTGCTCCTGAGCTCTTCAGTTTTTTTTTCATTCAGCCCACTGGGTTGAACGAAAAAACTGTTAGTGTGTACCAGGCTTCATATTTTCTCTGTTCCACTCCTCATGTGGATCCTTCTCTCCTCAGTTCTATGTCGAAAACTAGGTGGTGTAATCATCATTTGTCCAGTCCTCCAAAAGGGATCCCCAAAGGTGGTATAGGCTGTGCACAGTCATCCACAATGTTATACTGCTCCACAGTGGCCTCCTCTTTCATCTTACTCTGTGCTCCAAACAATGCAGTCTATGCATTCTCAGTGGTCCTGTTTTACCACTTCTTAGCCCTGGTTCACACTGGTGCGATTTGACATGTCAAATCGCATGTCAAATTGGCGAAATTTGCCGCAAATTGCGGCCAATGGCACCGTCCTAATCGGTGCGACGCCGCATCTGCGGCGCTGCACCGATTACAAAAAGTAGTTTCTGTACTACTTTTTGCGATTTCAGCCGCGATTTACATTGACATCTGTTTCAGATGTCTTTGAAATCGCGGCTGAAATCGAGACTGCCAGCAGGAGTGAAATCGTGCGAGTTCAGCTGAACTCGCAGGCTTCACTCCCGCAGCCTCAGTGTGAACGTGGGCTTAGTCATTGATTTTTTTTTTTTTTTAACCAAACAAAAGCTTCACAGCAGCAAAACCTACAAAGAGGAATCTAAAGCTAGGACAAATATCAGAATGGACAGCACATGATCTGAGGCGCTTATATGTGACCCACAGTTTCATCAGTTTCCTCTCTAACACCAATTTAGATCTGCATCTTTCTCAATATTTAGCACTGTGCTGCTAAAATAATTCTATGCCATGTCTGCAGCCTGGACCTTTTCTAAAACTTTTTCTCTGGTCATTCTCCGTAACATTCATCCATGCCCACTCTCCTCTCTTCTATGATCATTCTTCTTCACTTCCACCTATGTTTACTCTCCTCTTTTGTCCTTCGTCTTTAATTCCACCCATTCTTTGGTTTCACCATTCATCCTTTAGTCATCTCCCTTTACTTCTTTAATCATTATTTTCTATTCCCATCCATGCAAGCTCCCTCTCTGGTTATTTCCTCTTAATTTATCCATGCCCACTCTATTTTTCAGGGATTAACCTCTTTTACTACCAGCCATGTTCTTTCTGGAAATGCTACTTTAGTTTCACCAGTGTTAACTCTCTGGGCATACACCTTCATGCCAACTTGACTTACTTTGTGATCATCATCCTCCATTTTTATCAATACCAGCACTACTCCATGGTCATTCCTCTCCACATCCACCAATGCCAAATCTGCTGTTCTCTGTGATCGATTGTACGTCTAGCCATGCCAATTCTAATTTCTGGCTATTTTCTTTTGGTTTTAGCCATGCCAACTTCCCTTAGTATTGTGATTATCATCTTCAAGTACCATCCAAGTTTACTGTTTTCTCTGGACATTCTCTTCCTCTTTCATCTATACCTGCTCTCCTTCATAATCATTCATATTTATTGAATATAAATACATAATGAACTGACAAAAATTTCACCTAAACAGGAACTTGTCAAAATGTTTCCCCCAGAAAAAAAGTTTAGTATGTATAAAAAAGAAAGAAATATGTACTGTAAATGGTAAAACCATACATAAAATGAATTATATGCATAGCTTATGTGTGTACTAGCAGTACCATTTATATATAAATATTTTTTGTGCTGCACGCACATGTATTCATGGAAAGCAGATTCAGTACTACTTCCCAGCTATTGTATATCAGTTTGACAGCATGTATTGTTGTGGTGCTATTAGATTTTCTCTAAGTTTGTACATCTCTAGATTATCTCTATGGTGCTAAGAGTGAAGTAACAAAACTAGTATCTCAGTGCAGTCATTCAGCTTAGCAGGTACAGTACACATTATCTGCAGAGAAGTTAAATTATGAAAAAGAATCAGGCAGTTTCAGAAAAGCAGCAGCTGGATGTTATAAAAATTTTGATTTATTATCAGTTAGTGATTACTTTATGGCAATATGGTTCCCCATTCTTCATCTGGAGGCATGGCTGTCACTACTAATGACCCTGACATGCACTGCACAGCAATTTACTGAGTAAACATCCTATGTGCGTAATTAAAGAGATATCATTTGTTTGGGAAAAAGAGTGTCTTGTCTTTCCCCTCCAATAAAAAAACTCGGGGAAATAGGTAAGTATTTAGTGATATTAAGATATATAAGATAAATATTTCATTCAAATTGGTAAAAACTATTTATAGAAGGAAATGACTGTAATGATATTTAATGGCTGATTCTGTGTCTAGTAAATGAATTACTATTAGCTGTAAATTTAACTGTACAAACCTTTATTCAAACAAAAATGTAAATTTTTCTAAATACGTGTGCTAGCATAAATATACACATATTTAAAAAAAAAAGTCATGCAAAGATATGATGAATTGCAAAGAAAAGTAACCTATAGTTACTAGTCCGCTTCCACTTTTCATCATTCGGAATGAAAGATGCTGACCAGTAGATTACTGCACTACATCTTTTTTTTTTACTCTCAAAGACTGGGAAACTGAAATGTAAAGCAAATAGTGGACTTTCCTGTAAAAGTCAAGCCTGGATCTGTCCACTCCCACTTCCTAAATCTCTCTGTTAAATCTTGATATAATGGGCACCCATAATCAGGGGTAGACTGGGACTTGTGTCCACAGGAAAAAGAAAAAGGCAGAAGAGGGACCACACGCTTTGTGCATATTGGTCATGGTTATGAAGCACTGCATCTTTTTTTAAATACATTTTTAAGCGAAAAAAACACAGTAAAATACACGATTACTCTCATAATGTGCATTGCTTTAATCTCTATAAAAGCTCAAAGTATCATTTTTAATACTGGGTAAATTCACCCCTCTCCTGCCCAGGCCAATTTTCAGCTTTCAGAGCTGTCACAATTTGAATGACAATTAGGTGGTCATGCAACGCTGTACCCAAATTACATTTTTATCATTTTTTTGAGACAGATAGTGATTTCTGTTGGTGGTATTTAAACCCCACAGATTTTTTATTTTTTTGCTAACAAAACGAAAAAAGACCAAAAATGTGGAGAAAAAAAAAGTTCTCAGTTTCCGTTAGAAAATTTTCTAAATAAGTAATTTTTCTCCGTCACTGATGATGTTGCACTGATGGGCACTAATAGGCTGCACTGATGAGGAGACACTCATATGCAGCTTTGATAGGCAATTATAGGCTCCACTTATAGGCACTGATGGGTGGCACTGATGGGCACTGATGAGCAGGCACTGAAGGGCACTGAAAGGCAGCACTGATTGGCATCACTGCTGGGCACTAACTGGCATCACTGATGGGCACTGATAATCAGGGCACTGGTGATTAGTGCCCTGATTATCTGTGCAGGTCTCCCCTGTGAGAAAGTCCTGCTGATCGGCTCTCCTCACATGCTGTCAGTGTGAGGAGAGGAAAGCCGATAACCGACAGTCCCTTGTTTGCATGTGATCAGCTGTGATTGGACAGAGCAGATCACATGGGTAAAGAGCCTCGTCATAATCTTTTTTCTTGAGATCTGGGATGCGCCAAGTCCCAGGGACACAGCGCACCACCAATAGTCACTCTACGAGTCGAGAGTGGGACGACGTCATATGACATCGTCCCAGAACGAGAGAGCCACCTTGCACCTGTCATTTGTCTATATACAGTAGGCGGTAAGTGGCTAAACAGTACAACCAAAACAAGTTACAATCCAGACTCCAGCACAGTATAAAGTTAGAACTCAATAGTCCTCAATCTGTTTATGTTTCAAGTGAAACTTTACCTATAACAACTTGATAAAAAATAATGTTCTTTAGCAGAAAACATACATTCCACATTAATAATTATGCTACCAAAATGAGTGTGTGCCGTAAATTGCCTCCAGCATTGTGCCTGTTTCTTCTTGCTGGAGGCTTTCTCAGATGTCAGGGAGGTGGGTGGGCCAGGCTTTGTAATTGACAGCAGAGGGAGCTGTCAATGACAGCCAAACCATTCACTTCCCACACATTGACAGGTCCACTCTCCCGCTACATACCATGTGACTGCACACCACTGCTGTCTCCTAGTGACTAGGACGGGCTGGGTCATTTACATACAGTACACTTCATACAACTCCACCTCCTAGTTGCTAGCCCAACCCCCCTCCCCCTCAGGTTCTCTTTAATCCATTATTGCCTAATATTTTTGGGGCCTACAGGGGGGTTTCCCTTGTTCTTCTGTGGGCCAGTCAGCCCCTGCCTATAATGACATCTGGAGAGGCTTGAGTAAAACACCTTGAGAAACCTCCAAAAAGGTTCTGCTAAAAGCAGTCATTGCCTGACTCAATAGCCAGAACCCGTATCAGACAACCTGTAGATTCAAAGTTTAATCATCAGTAGAAAGGCCAGATTACAGATGATGCATCTCTAGTGTACATTTATGACTTCATAATCTCACTGGATTAGTGACTAGTAAAAACTGTAGGCTTCTGGGCTTTACCTTAGTGAAAACTGCATGGCAGAACTGTCAGTAGATCTGAAGGTACAGCCAGCTGGAGCTATATGCCGTCTCCCACTAAAGTCAATCTTTTGACCAGTGCAGGGACAAGATCACCCAGTGCCTAGGTGAAGATGGGAAACACTACCCCATCTCCCCTGGGTGGAGGAGGGAATGGGGCTATTAACGGCATGTGCAGCAAATATTTTAAATGTTTGTGGTATGCACTTAGCACTAATATAGTTGTAGTAGTGGGCTCTGAGGGGTGCATGGAACTAAAGAGATCTGGGGGGCTTTGAGGGCATACGAGGTGCTAAAAGGGATCTAAGGGAGGGAGGAGGCTAAGGGGCTATGTGGAAGTTTTGAGGTGAAGGAAGGTCTGGGGCTGAGTTGTCCCTCAACCCTCTGTGTGCACACTCACTTCAGGCCTCCTTCTCAGCGTGGCACCTGCCGGTAATGAAGGCATGTTTTCCTTATTTCCTCCTTGGGTCATATGATATGTCATATGACAAGGGGGAGACAGGAAGAAGAACAGTCTGCCCTTACATCTCAGCAAAACAATGTTGAGGCTGAGATGTGTTCTCAGCAGGCACTTGTTCTCTTCCACCCACAGGAGGCTGCTATTCGAGGGATGAAAGAGCAGAATCCTCCCTCCAGCAGCTATTGAGACCCCTGCTCCTTCTGACAGGAGTGAGGCTGCAGTCATTTCTGTCAGTGAGGTGCAGGAGAACAGAGCAGCCTACTCTCCAATAGGGATGAGCTCGGTGTTCGAGTCGAACATACGTTCGACCCAAACATCGGCTGTTCGATCGTCCGAGAAAGATCGAACGATTTGGGCCGTTCGCGCCAAATTCGAGTGACGCGAACGGCCCACAATACACTGCGCCATTGCAGTGCAATCCCGGTGCTGTGATTGGCCAAGCATGCACTGTGACCCTGCATGCTTGGCCAATCACAACGCCAGCAGCGTGGAGAGCCATAATTGGCCACAGGCAGGATGCCTGTGGCCAATTATAGCTCAGGGGGGTTAAGTACATGCCCCACACTATAAAAGGCCGCCAGCGCGGCGGCCTTGTGTAGTGTGTTCCGGCGTGCAGGGAGAGAGAAGGATAGGCAGGGACAGTGTCTTTGCTATTTGTTCATTAACCTTGTGTGCAGGGAGAGAGAAGGATTGGCAGGGACAGTGTCAGTGATATTATTTGCTAAACCTTGTGTGCAGGGAGAGAGAAGAATAGGCAGGGACAGTGTCAGTGATATTCTTTGCTAAACCTTGTGTGCAGGGAGAGAGAAGGATAGGCAGGGACAGTGTCAGTGATATTCTTTGCTAAACCTTGTGCATTTACAGTGTGTTGGCGTGCAGGGACAGAGAAGGATAGGCAGGGGACAGTGTCAGTGTCATTTTTGCTAAGCCTCCTGCACAGTATACACCTGAAGCTAGCCCTTATTGCTGTGTTTTCCTGTTGTGTAACACAGGCAGGCATCTGCAGCACTTACAGCGGGCGTAGTGTGCCTCCTGCACAGTATACACCTGAAGCTACCCCTTATTGCTTGTGTTTTTTTTTCTTTTGTGTTACACTAACAGGCATCTGCAGCACTTACAGTGGGCGTAGTGTGCCTCCTGCACAATGTACACCTAAAGCTAGCCCTTATTGCTGTGTTTTCCTGTTGTGTAACACAGGCAGGCATCTGCAGCACTTACAGTGGGCGTAGTGTGCCTCCTGCACAGTATACACCTGAAGCTACGCCTTATTGCTGTGTTTTCCCATCTCCCTGCAGGCCATTAGAATGTCTGGAAGGCCAACAAGGAGAGGCAGACAGTCATGAGTCAATAAAAGAGGACAAGCAGGCTCTGTGTCTAGAGACAACAGTGCTGGTCGTGGACGCGGTGCATCGTCATCAGCACGTGGCCATGGGACACGCTTGTCCTTATTTTCGGCAGCTGGACGTGTTGAGCCACATCATGCCGAAGACTTGGTAGAGTGGATGACCAAGCCCTCCTCATCCTGTCTCACCCAGGCTCAGGGTACTGGCAAAGCAGCTGCCAAAGCGTCCTCTTCCCTCGTATCAATGTCATCATCAGTCACTCCTTCCCTAGACCCACCATGTCCTCCTGAGGAGTCCCCCGAACTGTTTGAGCACAGTGTTGGGTACATGCTCCACGAGGATGCCCAGCGTTTTGAAGGGTCTGATGATGATACCCAGCTAGAGGAAGGCAGTAGCGTGAGAGCAGAGAGAGGGGATGCTCAAGAAGGACAGCAATCTGGCAGTCATGTTCCAGCAGCTGCAGCATACTGCCAGATTGGCTCTAGTGATGAGGAGGGAGGGGATGATGAGGTCACTGACTCCACGTGGGTGCCTGATAGGAGAGAGGAGGAGGAGGAGGATGAGGAGGAGGCACATCTCCAACGAGGCAGGATGCCCTCGGGGGGCCAGCGTAAGGGCAGCACACCGACTGAATCACACCGCAGAGGTCCGCCTGTGCAGGGGGCTGCCTCTGCCCATTATTCCAAAAGTTCTTTGGTGTGGGCCTTTTTTGAGTCAAGTGCATCAGATCGCACCGCTGCTGTTTGCAACATATGTCTCAAGCGTATCTCGCGTGGCCAAAACATCAGCCGCTTGGGCACCACATGCTTGACCAGACATATGTTGACCTGCCATGCAGCTCGTTGGCAAGCCTACCTTAAAGACCCATGGTTGTCTCCTGGCTGTTTCTGCGGTACAGGATTTATCATTTCACCCCCGGCTCAGATGCTTTGACTTCCTCTGCTGATACCGCTAACCTGCCTGCAGCCTTCCTCTCATCCTGCCTTCAGCCATCCTCTCATCTGGGACCTACATCTCCCCCGAGGACCGCCTCAGATGACACCAGACCACCATTAACCTCTTACATGCCTTATATTGTCCTGCACCCTGTGAGTAGCCATTTGGCTGTCTTTTATCTAATTTGCCATTAAAGCCTGTTATACTGCACTTAGTTTGGCGCACCTTCCTTTCTTCGTCATGTTTTACAGAGCCTGCTTCTGCTTATGGTAGCTGCCGCTGGTGCTTGCATCATTATTGAAACTCACTGACATTTGGATTTTATGCTTCGCCAGAACGCTATTTGCGCCATTTTTTCTTTTTTACCTTAAAGACCCACACCAAAGAACAAAGCGGACCTCTCCTTGATCCGCATCAGCTTGGATCTCCAACCCCACTATACCTTCAGTCCTCTCTGAAACCTGCACTGAGAGGAATGAAGGTGTAGAATTAGGTGTGTCACAGCCAAGTACTTGCAGGCACTCTGCTAGCAGTACACAGACGTCCGATTCTAGCAGGCAAATTTCCCTGCCCCAGCTGCTGGACCGTCGAAAGAAGTTCACTCCCAGCCATCCACATGCCCAGCGGTTAAATGCTAGCTTGGCTAAATTGCTAGCAATTCAAGTGCTGCCTTTTCAGTTGGTAGACTCGGCCCCCTTCCGTGAGTTTGTGCAATGTACGGTTCCTCAGTGGCAGGTTCCCAAACGCCACTTTTTCTCGCGGAAGGCGATTCCGGCTCTCTACCGGCATGTGGAAGGCAATGTCCATGCCTCGCTGGACAGGGCGGTCAGCGGTAAGGTGCATATTACCGCTGACTCATGGTCCAGCAGGCATGGACAGGGACGTTACCTTTCTTTCACGGCCCATTGGATCACTCTTTTGGCAGCTGGGAAGGATGCAGGACAAGGTGCAGTAGTGTTGGAGGTTGTTCCGCCGCCACGCCTCCAAAATGCTACTACTGGTTGTGACACACCTCTCTCCTCCACCCCCTCCTCTTCTTCCTCCATGGCCTCTTCCTGTGCTTTGTCCTCGGAACCAGCGGTGCTCCGTAGGCGTTCAAGGGGCTACGCAAGTACGCAGGCAAAAAGATGCCATGCTGTGCTTGCGCTGGTGTGTTTGGAGGACAGGAGCCACACTGGGGCAGAGGTTCTGTCTGCTCTGCAGGGGCAGACCGAGAGGTGGTTGACGCCACGCCAGCTAAAGCCAGGAATGGTGGTTTGCGACAATGGGACCAACCTCCTCTCCGCCCTCCGACAGGGACAACTGACCCATGTGCCCTGTGTGGCTCACGTCCTTAACCTGGTGGTGCAGCGGTTCTTGGGCAGGTACCCGGGCTTACAGGATGTCCTGAGGCAGGCCAGGAAAGTCTGTGTGCATTTCCGCAGATCATATAATGCCAGTGCTCAGCTGGCTGAGCTGCAAAAGGAGTTGAACCTGCCCAAGAACCGCCTTATATGTGACATGCCCACCAGGTGGAACTCAACGTTTGCCATGCTGCAGCGGCTGCACACGCAGCAGAGGGCCATCAATGAGTACCTGTGCGACTACGGCACCAGGACAGGGTCAGGGGAGCTCGGATTTTTTTCACCACGCCAGTGGGGCATGATCAGGGATGCATGCACTGTCCTGGCACCATTTGAGGAGGCCACAAGGATGGTGAGCAGTGACAGTGCATGCATCAGTGACACTGTCCACCTGTTGGAGCATACGCTGCGTGGAATAATGGACAGGGCACTTGAGGCAGAACAGAGGCAGAAAGAGGAGGACTTCCTTGCCTCTCAAGGTCCCCCTTTAACCAGACAGTGTTCCTTCTGTCCCACCCATCACACAGGAAGAGGACGAGGAGGAGGAGGAGGAGGAGGATTGTGTCAGCATGGAGGTGGAGCATGGCACTCAGCATCAACAGCAGCAGTCTTTTAGGGATGATTTACAGTCCCAACAAACCCGTGGACTTGTACGTGGCTGGGAGGAGGTGGCTGCGGATCATGTCGTCCTTACTGACCCAGAGGACTCCGGACCGAATGCCTCAGCTAACCTACGCTGCATGGCCTCCCTGATCCTGCAAAATCTGCAGAAGGATCCTCGTATTCTTCGGATCAAGGAGAGGGACCATTACTGGCTGGCCACTCTCCTTGATCCACAGTACAAGGGTAAGGTTGCGGACCTTATCTTACCATCCCAGAGGGAGCAGAGGATGAGACATCTCCGGGAGGCCTTGCAGAAAGGTCTGTGCAACGCGTTCCCAGAGACTGGGAGGTTACAAACTCCTGGTCCTGGACAACGAGTTGCTGAGGCTTCGGTCAGTAGCAGAAGGAGCGATGGAGAAGGTGGCCGTCTGACCGATGCATTCAGACAATTTTTTAGTCCGCAGCCCCAAGGTATGATCGGTTCCAGCAACCATCGCCAGCGTCTGATACATGGTGCAGGAATACCTAGGGGCAAGGTCAGACTTGGACACCTTTCCCACCGAAAATCCTCTGGCTTACTGGGTGTTGAGGATGGATCACTGGCCAGAGCTTGCACAGTATGCAATTGAGCTACTGGCCTGTCCTGCATCCAGCGTTCTTTCGGAACGCACATTCAGTGCTGCTGGAGGCTTTGTCACGGATCACAGGGTGCGCCTGTCCACTGACTCGGTTGATCGACTGACCTTCATAAAGATGAACCAGTCTTGGATCACCACCAGCTACCAAGCACCTGAAGCTGATATAACAGAATAATGTATTTTAAAATGTCACATCCCTTCAAGACTGATGCTGATGCTGAGTGACTGTCCTGTTATGTTGACTGACTATCCTCCTCCTCCTCAATGATCCGATTCTTGATGATAGCTTGGAAGAACTTTTTTATTTCTGGGTGCCGCCACCAGTGGCTAAGGCCCAATTTTTCAGCCCCTGTTTAACAGGGGCATGTAATTACAATTTTTGATGCAATGCTTTGCAGCAGGGCTCATTCCTGCACTCCAACTAGAGTATCTGGGAGAGGTTGCAGTGTCGTGGCACCAGCACCAGTGCCTAAGGCCCAATTTTTCAGCCCCTGTTTAACAGGGGCGTGTAATTACAATTTTTGATGTAATACTTTGCGACAGGGCTCATTGCTGTGCTCCAAGTACAGTATCTGTGAGGGGTTGCAGTGTTGTGGCACCAGTGCCTAAGGCCCAATGTTTCTGCCCCTGCTTAACAGGGGCATGTAATTACAATTCTTGATCTAATAATTCACAGCAGGGCCCATTCCTGCGCCCACCAAGAGTAACTGTGAGGCCTTACAGTGTTGTGGCAACACCACCACTACCAAAGGCCCAATTTTTCAGCCCCTGTTCAACAGGGGCATGCAATTGCAATTCTTGATCTAATAATTCACAGCAGGGCCCATTCATGCGCCCACCAAGAGTAACTGTGAGGGCTTACAGTGTTGTGGCACGACTCCTACTTGCAAACGAAAGGAGACAACAGGAAGTGAGAGGAAATCTACCCCTAGGAAGGGAAATTCTCTCCTGTAAGAGTTCATATGGGAAAAAGGTGTTTCCTCTCTACTGATGCTTTATCACCAATCCTTGTTTCAATAAAAACCCCACTTTTCAAAAACATTTGTCATTGGGACGGAAAGTGAGGTGAAATGTTATGAACAGGGGCACAGACAGCAAAACAAATGTTACAGGGGTGATAACCCTTCCCTATGTTTTCCAAAAAGCTTAAAAATAGATTTTTTGGCTGGAGCTACACTTAAACAATGTACCTGTTCAAAATTACAAACAGATTCTACTTAAGAACAAACCTACAGTCCCTGTCTTGTATGCACTGCCTGTATACTGCTGTTCAGAGTATATAGGGCCTTTTTTATTTTGTGTGTGCGGGGTTCCCCTTAATATCCATACAAGACCCAAAGGGGCTGGTAATGGGCTGGGGTGGGGGGGGGGGGGGGGTTGATGGGGTAGCCATGCCATTTTTCTCAAAGATTTTCATCCATATTGCCAGGACAAGACATGACATTAAAGCCGCAAGCAGTTTTTGGCTTTTTTTTTCCTTTAGAAATGTAATTTCGTGCAGGGACAGTTCTAAACACGGGAAACATGTGCCACTTCACAGGCATACTTTAGACACCCCCCAGGTACGATATTTAAAGGAATATTTCACTTTTTTTTTCACTTTATGCGTTTTTAAAACTTCCTTTTGCATTGATACATGTCCCCTGGGGCAGAACCCGGGTTCCCAAACCCTTTTTAGTACAATAACATGCATATTAGCCATTATAATTAGCACTTTAGATTTCAAACGTTCGTGTCCATTGTATTTAATAGGGTTCTAACGTTCGCGCGAACTTTCGGTCCGTTCGAAGGTTCTGGTGCGAACCGAACGGGGGGGTGTTCGGCTCATATCTACTCTCCAAGCACACTCCCTCTACAGTGAGGGGGAAAAAGTATTTGATCCCCTGCTGATTTTGTACACTGACAAAGAAATGTTCAGTCTATAATTGTAATAGTAGGTTTATTTTAATAGTAAGAGAAATAAGTTACATAGTTACATAGTAGGCAAGGTTGAAAAAAGTCCATCAAGTCCAACCTATGAGAGTGATTTTATGTCAGTATTAAATTGTATATCCCTGTATGTTGTGGTCATGCTTATCTAATAGTTTTCTTAATTTATCGATGCTCCCTGCGGAAACCACTGCCTGTGGAAGAGAATTGCACATCCTTACCATTCTTATAGGGAAACACTGCCGGGGAGCCCACACACGGTCGTTTTTTTCTACCAAAAAAAAAATGTCATTTAAAATGGCCGTGTGTGGGGGGGGACAAGCTGTTCCTCGTTTTTCACGTCGATTTTCTCGACGATGTTTTCACCGTCGAAAAAAATCGATCGGCATAACAGTAAAGAACCCTCTACGTAGTTTAAGGTTAAACCGCTTTTCTTCTAATTTTATTGAATGGCCGCGTGTCTTATTAAATTCCCTTTCATGGAAAAGTTTTATCCCTATTGTGGGGGTACATTGAAATCATATCCCCTCTCAAGCGTCTCTTCTCCAGAGAGAATAAGTTCAGTGCTCGTAATGTTTGCTCATAACTAATGTCCTCCAATCCCTTTATTAGTTTTGTTGCCCTTCTCTGGACTCTCTTCAGTTCCAGCACATCCTTCCTGAGGACTGGTGGCCAGAACTGGACCGCATACTCCAGGTGCAGAGTCTTGTAGAGTGGGAGAATTATTATTCTATCTCTGGAGTTAATCCATTTTTTAATACATGCCAATATTCTGCTTGCTTTGCTTGCAGCAGCTTGGCATTGCATGCCATTGCTGAGCCTGTCATCTACTAGGACCCCCAGGTCCCTTTCTATCCTAGATTCCCCCAGAGGTTCTCCCCCCAGTGAGTAAATTACATTCATATTTTTTCCACTGAAATGCATGTTTTACATTTGTCTACATTAAACCTCATTTGCCATGTAGTTGCCCACCCCATTAATTTGTTCAGATCTTCTTGCAAGGTTTAAGGCTTAGTATTGTCCGCAAATACAGAGATTGAGCTGTTTATCGCATCATCCAGGTCGTTTATGAATAAATGAAATAGGATTGGTCCCAGGACAGAACCCTGGGGGACCCCACTTTCCACCCCTCATCATTTATCACTACCCTCTGAACTCGCCCCTGTAGCCAATTTTCAATCCATGTCCTCACTCTATGGTCCATGTCAACAGAACCTTCTTTAACCACTTCAATACAGGGCACTTCCTGCCCAAACCATTTTTCAGATTTCAGCGCTGTCACACTTTGAATGACAATTGCACGGTCATGCAACACTGTACACAAATAGAGGTTTCTTTTGGTGGTATTTGATCACCTCTGCGTTTTTTATTTATTGCGCTATAAACAAAAGAAGAGCGACAAGTTTGAAAAAAACACAATATTTTTTTACTTTTTGCTATAATAAATATCCACATATTTAAAAAAAAAAAAAAAAAATTTCCTCAGTTTAGGCCGATATGTATTCTTTTACACGTTTTTGGTAAAAAAAATCATAATAAGCGTAAATTGATTGGTTTGTGCAAAAGTTATAGCGTCTACAAAATAGGGGATATATTTATGGCATTTTTATTTTTTATTATTTTTTTACTAGTAATGGCGGCGATCTGCGATCTTTATTGTGACTGCGATATTGCGGCAGACATATTGGACACTTTTGACACTATTTTGGGACCATTCACATTTCGCATACAGCGATCAGTGCTATAAAAATGCATTTATTACTGTATAAATGTGACTGGCAGGGAAGGGGTTAACACTAGGGGGCGATCAAGGGGTTAAATGTGTTACCTAGGGAGTGATTCTGACTGTAGGGGGAGGGGACTCACAAGGGGAGGAGATCGATCGGTGTTCCTCTGTACTGGGAACACACCATCGGTCTCCTCTCACCTGACAGGACGTGGATCTGTGTGTTTGCACACACAGATCCACCTCCTTGGCTGTGTCACCGGCATTCGCGGGTGGCTGGCAGATATCGCGGCCGCCAGGCACACGCATTGGTTCCTGAGTGATGCTAGAGGACCGAGAAGCTGAGGACATCATATGACGCCCGGCCAGAACGAGAGCCGCACCGCCCAGCCGTCATTTGACGGCCGGTGGAAGGCAATCGGTTATACAGTAAACGTTTATGGGGAACTGTATCAAATGCTTTTGCAAAATCCAGATACCACGTCTACGGGCTTTCCTTTATCTAGATGGCAGCTCACCTCCTCATAGAAGGTTAAGATATTGCTTTGGCAAGAACGATTCTTCATGAATCCATGCTGATTACTGCTAATGATACTGTTGTCATTACTAAACTCGTGTATATCCAGGTAACGACCGCCTCCTGTACAGAATGTACATCGGCAGAATGTTACGGCTGGGCAAAGTAACGTATATTTACGTCACTTTGAAATTCCCGCCGTGAAGACAATTTCAGCTAGGACAGCCAGCACTAGCACAAGGGATACTTCTTATTAACCACTTAAAGACCGTCTCACACCGATATACGTCGGCAGAATGGAACGGCAGGGCAAAGTGACGTATATTTACGTCACTTTAAATTTCGTGGCACGCCCCTGCCGCGAGCTCTGTGACCGTGCCCGTGGGACCCGTGGACTCAATGTCCATCAGTGTCCTGCGATCGGGTCACAGAGCTGCAGAACAGGGAGAGGCAAGTGTAAACAAGCATCACCCCGTTCTGCATAGTGACACTGTCACTGATCGCCTGCTCCCTCTCATCGGGAGCAGCGATCAGTGACGTGTCACTCGTAGACACGCCCCCTAACAGTTAGAATCACTCCCTAGGACACACTTAACCCCTTGTGCGCCACCTAGTGGTTAACCCCTTCACTGCCAGTGTCATTTTCACAGTAATCAGTGCATTTTTATAGCACTGATCGCTGTAAAAATTACAATGGTCCCAAAAATGTGTCAAAAGTGTCCGATGTGTACGCCATAAAGTCGCAGTCACGATAAAAATCGCAGATCGCCGCCATTACTACTACTAAAAAAAAAATGAATACTAAAAAATGCCATAAAACTACCCCTATTTTGTAGATGCTATAACTTTTGCGCAAACCAATCAATATAAATTTAGTTTTTTTATAGATTTTTTGGGGATATTTATTAAAGCAAAACGTAAAAAATATTGAATTTTTTTCAAAATTGTTGCTCTATTTTTGTTTATAGCGCAAAAAATAAAAACCGCAGAGGTGATCAAATACCACCAAAAGAAAGCTCAATTTGTGGGAAAAAAAGGACGTCAATTATGTTTGGGAGCCACGTCGCACGACCGCGCAATTGTCAGTTAAAGCGGTGCAGTGCCGAATCGCAAAAAGTGCTCTGGTCTGGGGCTTAAAGGGGTTGTAAAGGTTCGTTTTTTATTTTCTAAATAGGTTCCTTTAAGCTAGTGTATTGTTGGTTCACTTACCTTTTCCTTTGATTTACCTTCTAAATGTTTTTTTTTGTTCGTCTGAATTTCTCACTTCCTGTTTCTCCTCACTAAACTTCACACCATCATCCGAGTGGTGTGGAGTCAGCCAGAACAGCTTACTGAACAGCTTACTGAGGAGGAACAGGAAGTGAGAAATTCAGACAAAGAAAACAAAGAAAAAAAATATTTAGAAGGGAAATCAAAGGAAAAGTTAAGTGAACCAACAATGGACTAGCTTAAAGGAACCTATTTAGAAAATAAAAAATGAACCTTTACAACCCTTTTAAGTGGTTAAAGTCCCTTATCATCCCCTCCAAGAGCTTGCATACAGTTGATGTTAGGCTAGCTAGTCTGTAATTCCCAGGGATTTATCTTGCCCCTTTTTTAAATATTGGTGCTACGTTGGCTTTAATCCAATCAGCTGGTACCATTCCAGTCAGTAGAATGTTCGTAAAAATTCGGAACATTGACCTGGCAATTAATTGACTGAGTTCCTTAACCCCTTCCTTACTGGGCCATAGTCATATGACGCCGGCAGGAACCCTCCCTCCCTTCGGGTGGACTTCATATGACGGCTTTTCTTCCCGGCCGTCACAGATCCACCTCCTGTCAGAGGTGAGGAGACCGATGTGTGTTCCCAGTACAGAGGAACACACATCGGTCTCCTCCCCTTGTGAGTCCCCTCACTCTACAGTTAGAATCACTCACTAGGGAACATGTTAACCCCTTCAGCGCCCCCTAGTGTTAGCCCCTTCCCTGCCAGTCACATTTACACAGTAATCAGTGCAGTTTTATAGCACTAATCGCTGTATAAATGTGAATGGTCCCAAAAATGTGTCAAAAGTGTCCGATATGTCCGCCATAATGTCACGGTCACAATAAAGATCGCAGATCGCCGCCATTACTAGTAAAAAAAATTAATAAAATGTAAATGCCATAAATCTATCCCCTATTTTGTAGACGCTATAACTTTTGCGCAAAGCAATCAATATATACGCTTATTGCAATTTTTTTTTACCAAAAATATGTAGAAGAATACATATTGGTCTAAACTGAGGAAAAAATATGTTTTAAAAAAAAAATTGTGATATTTATTAAATCAGAAAGTAAAAACAAAAAACGCAGAGATGATCAAATACCACCAAACAAAAGCTCTATTTGTGGGGGAAAAAAAACATAAAGATTTCATTTGGGTACAGTGTTGCATGACCGCGCAATTGTCATTCAAATTGCAAAAAAATAAAAATTGGTCTGGGCAGGAAGGGGGTGAAAATGCCCTGTATGGAAGTGGTTAAGGACCCTTGGGTGCAAGCCACCTGGTCCTGGTGACTTATTAATGTTAAGTTTTTCAAGTCTATTTCTAATTCTGTCCTCTGTTAGCCATGAGGTTGCTTCCTGTGACGTGTCATGAGGATAAACACTGCATTTTTGATTAGTGAAGCCCCCAAGTTGGAATGCTGATGATGATCCCTCAGCCTTGTATTTTTTAAAGGCTTTCTCCTTAACCACCTAGGACTTTTATTAGCTTTTTAAAATTTATTTTCCATTGGGATGCACTGGCTAATATCCATATTTAACCACTTAAGCCCCGGACCATTTGGTAGCTAAAGGACCAGAGGTGAATTCAGAATTTTGCACTGCGCTGCTTTAACTGTAAATTGTGCGGACATGCAATGTTGTACCCAAACGAAATTTGCGTCCTTTTCTTCCCACAAATAGAGCTTTCTTTTAATGGTATTTGATTGCCTCTGCGATTTTTATTTTTTGCGATATAAACGGAAAAAGACCGAAAATTTTGAAAAAAAATGATATTTTCTAATTTTTGTTATAAGAAAAATCGAATAAACTCAATTTTAGTCATACATTTAGGCCAAAATGTATTCAGCCACATGTCTTTAGTAAAAAAAATGTCAATAAGCGTATATTTATCAGTTTGCGCAAAAGTTATAGCATTTACAAACTAGGGTACATTTTCTGGAATTTACACAGCTTTAAATTTATGACTGCCTATCTCATTTCTTGAGAAAGTAGACACCCCAAGGAAATTGCTGAGAGGCATGTTGAGCCCATTGAATATTTTTTTTTTTTTGTCCCAAGTGATTGAATAATGACAAAAAAATAAAAATAAAAAAAATTACAAAAAGTTGTCACTAAATGATATATTGCTCACACATGCCATGGTTATATGTGGAATTGCACCCCAAAATACATTCTGCTGCTTCTCCTGAGTACGGGGATACCACATGTGTGGGACTTTTTAGGAGCCTAGCCACGTACGGGACCCCGGAAACCAAGCACCGCCTTCAGGATTTCTAAGGGTGTAAATTTTTGATTTCACTCCTCACTACCTATCACAGTTTTGAAGGCCATAAAATGGCAAAATAGCACAAACCCCCACAAATGACCCCATTTTAGAAAGTAGACACCCCAAGGAAATTGCTGAGAGGCCTGTTGAGCCCATTGAATATTTTTTTTTGTCCCAAGTGATTGAATAATGACAAAAAAAAATAAAAAATTACAAAAAGTTGTCACTAAATGATATATTGCTCACACATGCCATGGTTATATGTGGAATTGCACCCCAAAATAAATTTTTCTGCTTCTCCTGAGTACGGGGATACCACATGTGTGGGACTTTTTAGGAGCCTAGCCGCGTACGGGACCCCGAAATCCAATCACCGCCTTCAGGATTTCTAGGCACAAATTTTTGATTTGACTCCTCACTACCTATCACAGTTTCGAAGGCCATAAAATGCCAAAATAGCACAAAACCCCCCCAAATGACCCCATTTTGGAAAGTAGACACCCCAAGCTGTTTGCTGAGAGGCATGGTGAGTATTTTACAGCTCTCATTTGTTTTTGAAAATGAAGAAAGAACATTTTTTTTTCTTTTTTTTTTTCAATTTTCAAAACTTTGTGACAAAAAGCGAGATCTGCAAAATACTCACAATACCTCTCAGCAAATAGCTTGGGGTGTCTACTTTCGAAAATGGGGTCATTTGGGGGGGTTTTGTGCCATCTGGGCATTCCATGGCCTCCGAAACTGTGATAGGCAGTGAGAAGTGAAATCAAAAATTTACACCCTTTAGAAAGCCTGAAGGCGGTGATTGGTTTTTGGGGTCCCGTACGCGGCTAGGCTCCCAAAAAGTCTCACACATGTGGTATCCCCGTACTCAGGAGAAGCAACAGAATGTATTTTGGGGTGTAATTCCACATATGCCCATGGCATGTTTGAGCAATATATCATTTAGTGACAACTTTGTGCAAAAAAAAAAAAAAAAAATTGTCTTTTTTCCGCAACTTGTGTCAACATATAAAATATTCCATGGACTCGACATGCCTCTCAGTATATAGCTTGGGGTGTCTACTTTCCAAAATGGGGTCATTTGGGGGGGTTTTGAACTGTTCTGGCATTTTATACACAACATTAGGAAGCTTACATCCACTCTTCTAACCACTTGAAGACAAAGCCCTTTTTGACACTTTTTGTTTACATGAAAACATATTTTTTTTTGCAAGAAAATTATGTTGAACCCCCAAACATTATATATATTTTTAAAGCAAAGGCCCTACAGAATAAAATGGTGGGTGTTGCATTTTTTTTTTCTACACAGTATTTGCGCAGCGATTTTTCAAACGCATTTTTTGGGGAAAAAATACACTTTTTTTAATTTTAATGCACTAAAACACACTATATTGCCCAAATGTTTGATGGAATAAAAAAGATGATCTTAGGCCGAGTACATAGATACCAAACACGACATGCTTTAAAATTTCGCACAAACGCGCATTGGCGACAAACTACATACATTTTTAAAAGCCTTTAAAAGCCTTTACAGGTTACCCCGTTAGATTTACAGAGGAGGTCTACTGCTAAAATTACTGCCCTTGATCTGACCTTCGCGGTGATACCTCACATGCATGGTGCAATTGCTGTTTACATATGACGCCAGACCGACGCTTGCGTTCGCCATTGGGCAAGAGCAGGGCAGGACAGGGGTGCTTTTTTTTTTTTTTTTTTTTTTATTATTAATTTTGCTTTTTTATTTTATTTTTAAACTGTTGCTTCCATATTTTTTTTTTATCATTTTTATTGTTATCTCAGGGAATGTAAATATCCCCTATGATAGCTATAGGTAATGACAGGTACTCTTTTTTGAAAAAACTGGGGTCTATTGGACCCTAGATCTTTTCTCTGCCCTCAAAGCATCTGACCACACCAAGATCGGTGTGATAAAATGCTTTCCCAATTTCCCAATGGCGCTTTTTATATCCGGGGGGGTCATTCCCTCCCACTGCTTGTAAAAGCAGTCCAGAGGCTAATTAGCCACTAGGATTGCTTTTACATGAAAGCCGGCCGCTGGCTGAAAAGAATGATACCAAGATGATACCTAAACCCGCAGGCATCATTCTGGTATAAACATTCAAAGTCCAGCAACATACCAGTACGTTGCTGGTCCTTGTTGGACATGTATTGTAATCTTTTTTTTCATGCAGCCTGTTGGCTGAACGAAAAAAAAAGATTGATCGGTGGGTATGCCCACCATTAGAATACCGCCCTTCATCCACCCACTTCTAATGATGGGCATACATGCACCATTTATATATGCCGAAGCATGGGGGCATCTTCCCGCAATAGTTATGCCGCGTACACATGGTCAGACTTTTCCACGGGCAAGCCTCCGTCGGAATTTCGACTGTATGTACGCGGCATTAGGAGCAAAATCGCTCCTCCGCCCCTGCTGCCCCAATTCTTCGGCATATATGCTTTTTTTTTTAACTGTGGTGGCGAAATCACCTCCTACAGCACTGGAGTCGCAGGGATCAGGCCTGTCTCTGCGAACGCTGCAGTTATGTGTGTTGTGTTTTGCAAGTGACAGTGATCGATCGATACTGCACTTGGGTGGCCTGGGCTGGACGGAGGGGCAAAACGCAGGTGCTAGCAGGTATCTGGGCTGATCCCGCTAACACTGCATTTTTGGGAACCCTAAACTGCTGGGGACGCTAGTATAGATCTGATCAGATCAGATATTGATCTGTTCAGATACTATACCACTAAGGGGGGTGTATGCTTCACGCGTGGGTGTTAGCGTTACTGGCACTAACCTGACGCTGCCTGGGGTGTGAAGCAGACCCTCTCTGACGCTAAAACCTAATTGATATCACCCGCCGGGCGATCAGGGGGTTAAACCTTTATTGGGTTATATACGGCGGGTGCCCTGACACTATAAAAAGCAAACTAACTAACCAGCGTCACCCGTAACACTTATATGATGATTACTGGTGAAAGGGTTAACTAGGGGCAATTAGGGGGTTAAAACCTTTATTAGGTAATATATGGGGGTACCTGACGCTATATAAAAACCTGACGGCGAACCTAAAAAAAAATTACTGGCTACCAATCTGCATCACCGACACTAAGACAACGATCATAAAAACGATCGCTTAGCGACAGTGGTGATAGGGGGTGAAAGGGTTACCTGGGGGGCGATCAGGGGGTTAAACCTTTATTAGATAATATATGGGGGTACCTGACGCTATAAAAACCTGCGGCGAACCTAAAAAAAATTACTGGCTACCGATCTGCATCACCGACGCTAAGACAGCGATCAGAAAAATGATCGCTTAGCGACAGTGGTGATAGGGGGTGAAAGGGTTACCTGGGGGGCGATCAAGGGGGTTAAACCTTTATTAGGTAATATATTGGGGTACCTGACGCTATAAAAACCTGCGGCGAACCTAAAAAACAATTACTGGCTACCGATCTGCATCACCGACGCTAAGACAGCGATCAGAAAAATTATCGCTTAGTGACAGTGGTGATAGGGGGTGAAAGGGTTACCTGGGGGGTGATCAAGGGGGTTAAACCTTTATTAGGTAATATATGGGGGTACCCGACGCTATAAAAACCTGCGGCGAACCTAAAAAAAATTACTGGCTACCGATCAGCATAACCGACGCTAAGACATCGATCAGAAAAATGATCGCTTAGTGACGGCGGTGCTAGGGGGTGAAAGGGTTACCTGGGGGGTGATCAAGGGGGTTAAACCTTTATTAGGTAATATATGGGGGTACCCGACGCTATAAAAACCTGCGGCGAACCTAAAAAAAATTACTGGCTACCGATCAGCATCGCCGACGCTAAAACATCGATCAGAAAAATTATTGCTTAGTGACCGTGGTGATAGGGGGTGAAAGGGTTACCTGGGGGGCGATCAAGGGGGTTAAACCTTTATTAGGTAATATATGGGGGTACCCGACGCTATAAAAACCTGCGGCGAACCTAAAAAAAATTACTGGCTACCGATCAGCATCACCGACGCTAAGACATCGATCAGAAAAATGATCGCTTAGCGACGGCGGTACTAGGGGGTGAAAGGGTTATCTGGGGGGTGATCAGGGGGTTAAACCTTTATTAGGGGGGGTTAGGGGGCTACACTGGACCTAAAACTAAATGTACTGACACTTTTACAGTCACAAATGTCACTGATTGCAGTGATCACTAAATAAATGGTCACTGAAATCAGTGACACTGTGACTGGGGGCTGGGGGGTGATCTGGGGGGGTCTGGGGGGGCCTGGGGGGGGGCGATTTATGTACCTATGTGTCCTGGTGTCAGTGTAGTGTTGTGTGCACTAACCTGCATCTTCTCCTGTACGGCGCTCGGTATATGTGAGCGCCGCAGGAGAGATGACATCACTTCCTCCAGCCTGTGTAAACAAGCACACAGGCAGGGGAAGCTCTCATTCGCCGGGAGCGATCGAGAGGGGGTGGCCGGAATCGAACGCCCGTCCCCTCATGCCGGATCGCTCCCGAAGGTAAAACGACCGCTCACTGTAAAGAAGGGGGGTCCGATCGGACCCCCCAACTATACAAAGGCAATCACGTACATATACGTGATTCTGCCTGTCGGTGCCATTCTGCCGACGTATATTTACAGTGGGCGGTCGTTAAGTGGTTAATATGCTCTTAAAGTGGTTGTAA
Source organism: Rana muscosa (assembly GCA_029206835.1). NCBI lineage: Eukaryota > Metazoa > Chordata > Amphibia > Anura > Ranidae > Rana > Rana muscosa. The sequence goes on from CM055121.1 coordinate 848,243,362, forward strand.
ACCCACTTTGACAACATGCACCTACAGGTAAGCCTAGATTAAGGCTTACCTGTAGGTGCATGAAATATCTCCTTAACCTACACGTTTAATGAGATATTTGCTGAAAACACAGCACCGATGACGTCACATGCATGCGCACTAGCGGGTCGGCATCATTGCAGGTTTTCTGAATGGGATCTTGCCGGCCCGAGCACGCATGCGCGTGACGTCATCGCCGCTTCGGCCAATCACAGCGCCGGATCGGCGACAACAGGAAGAAGCTCCGAGCGGACATGGCTGCGGCGGAGAACAAGGAGGACTTCGGGGGCTTAGATTTCAGGTAAGTGCCACATAATGAGCTAGTATGCTATGCATACTAGCTCATTATGCCTTTCATTATGCCTTTCTCTTGCAGGGGTATTTTTAAATAAAAAAGTTGTGGAGGGTTTACTTCCTATTTAAAGCATACCCATTTCTCCTCCATGTTCTTTGTTCCTAAGATTTTATCCCATTTAGTATCTTTTGGCAAGGATCGTAGTTTAGGGAAGTTGGCTCTTTTGAAATTCAGTGTCTTTATATTACCCTTATGTTTCCTATTTGTGTGATTTATACTGAAACTAAGTGACCTGTGGCCGCTGTTTGCTAAATTGCCCTGTATTTCCACATTCGTGATCAGGTCTGAATTGTTGGTAATCAGTAGGTCTAGTAATGCTTTGTTTCTAGTTGATACATTTACCTTCTGACCCATGAAATTGTCCTGCAAAACATTTAGGAACTGGCGAGCCTTAGATGAATGCTCGGTTCTTTCCACCCAGTCTATGGCTGGATAATTAAAATCTCCCATTATAATAACACTTTCCATCCTTGCCGCAAATCCAAATTGTGATAGGAGGTCAGCCTCCACCTCCTCCCTCTGGTTAGGGGGCCTATAGCATACTCCCAGTATTAATTTCCCCTTAGTTTCCTCCCTTTGTAGCTCTACCCATAAGGATTCCACCTCCCCCATTGCTCCATTAGTGATGTTGTCTCTCACATTCACTTGTACATAATTTTTGATACACAGGCATACCCCTCCCCCTTTTTTACCCTCTCTATCCCTGCTATATAGGGAATACCCTTGAATACCCTTGAATGGTTGCCAGCCAATCATGAGAGTTGTTGAACCAAGCCTCTGAAATTCCTACAAAATCGAAATCCTCCTCGTACAATAGTAGCTCTAGTTTTCCCATCTTGTCCGCCAGACTCCTGGCATTGGTGAACATGCTAGGTAGTTTAGACCGGTTGCATACTATCTCCTTATTGGCTGTTCTGAGGTTGCAAATAGGACTTGTTACTGTACTTACCTCGGGTTGAGGTGCTTTAGTCAACCTACCACTAATGCCCCCAATACTACCCTCTGGAATTTGTTCCACGCTGACTATCCCTACCTCTGGACCCCCCCATTTCCTAGTTTCAAAGCCCCTCTAACTTTTCAGCCATCTTCACTCCCAGCAGATCTGCACCCTCCACATTTAGGTGCAGTCTGTTCCTTTTTATAGAGCTGGTAACCAACTGAGAAGTTGGCCCAGTTCTCCAGGAACCCAAACCCCTCCTTTCTACACCAGCTCCTCAGCCACTTGTTTACTTCCCTAATCTCCCTTTGCCTTTCTGGTAGGGTAAGTACCGGTAGTATTTCTGAGAAAACTACCTTGGAGGTCCTTTTCCTTTAATTTAGCTCCTAAGTCCCCAAAATCTTTTTTTAAAACACTTCACCTACCTCTGACTTTGTCATTGGTGCCAATGTGCACCATGACAGCTGGGTGTTCCCCAGCCCATCCCAGTAATCTGTCCACCAGATCCGTGATGTGTCGAACCCAAGTATTTGACCCCTTTGCAAAACATGACTTAGTACTTGGTGGCAAAACCCTTGTTGGCAATCACAAAGGTCAGATGTTTCTCGTAGTTGGCCACCAGGTTTGCACACATCTTAGGAGGGATTTTGTCCCATGGTAATCTTCTCCAAGTCATTAAGGTTTTCTATGGGATTAAGGTCTGGAGACTGGCTAGGTCACTCCAGGACCCTAATGTGCTTCTTCTTGAGCCACTCCTTTGTTACCTTGGCTGTGTGTTTTGTGTCATTGTCATGTTGGAATACCCATCCACGACCCATTTTCAATGCCCTTGCTGAGGGAAGGAAGTTCTTACCCAAAATTTGGTGGTACATGGCCCGTCCATCGTCCCTTGTATGCAATGAATTTGTTGAGTCCCCTTAGCAGAAAAACACCCCCAAAAAAGCATAATGTTTCCGCCTCCATGTTTGACGGTGGGGATGGTGTTCTTGAGGTCATAAGCAGCATTCATCCTCCTCCAAACACAGCGAGTTGACTTGATGCCAAAGAGCTTGATTTTGGTCTCATCTGACTACAACACTTTCACCCAGTTCTCAGTTCTCCTCTGAATCATTCATTAGAAAACTTCAGATGGACCTGTACATGTGCTTTCTTGAGCAGGGGGACCTTGCAGGCACTGCAGGATTTCAGTCCTTCACGGCATAGTGTGTTACCAATTGTTTTCTTGGTGACTATGGTCCCAGCTGCCTTGAGATCATTGACAAGATTCTCCTGTGTAGTTCTGGGCGGATTCCTCACCATTCTCATGATCATTGAAACTCCACGAGGTGAGATCTTACATGGAGCCCCAGACCGATGGAGATTGACAGTTATTTTGTGTTTCTTCCATTTGCGATTAATCGCACCAACTGTTGTCACTCTCCCACCAAGCTGCTTGGTGATGGTCTTGTAGCCCATTCCAGCCTTGTGTAGGTCTACAATCTTGTCCCTGACATTCTTGGACAGCTCTTTGGTCTTCGCCATGTTGGAGAGATTGGAATCTGATTGATTGATTGATTGCTTCTGTGGACAGGTTTCTTTAAGCCCTGGTTCACATTGGTGCATTTTGGCATGTGACATTTGACATGTCAAATCGGCGGCAATGGCACCATCCTAATCGGTGTGAGGCTGAATTTGCAGTGCCGCACTGATTTCAAAAAGTAGTTTCTGTACTACTTTTTGGGGTGCGGTTTACATTGACATCTGAGCAGAAACCCGCACAGATGTCTGTGAAATAACCGCCAAAATCGGGAATGATATGCGGGAGTAAAATCGTGCGAGTTCGGCTGAACTTGCATGGCTTCATTCCTGCAGCTCAATGTGAACCTGGGCTAATACAGGTAACAAGCTGAGATTAGGAGCACTCCCTAAAGAGAGTGCTCCTAATCTCAGCTTGTTACCTATATAGAACACACCTGGGAGCCAGAAATCTTGCTGATTAATAGGGGATCAAATACTTATTTCACTCATTAAATAAAAATCAATTTATAACTTTTTTTAAATGCGTTTCTCTAGATATTTTGTTGTTATTCTGTCTCTCACTGTTAAAATAAACCTACCATTAAAATTATATACTGATCATTTCTTTGTCAGTGGGCAAATGTACAAAATTAGCAGGGGATCAAATACTTTTTTTCCTCACTGTACATATCAACATTGCTCCAGGGGTACATGTCCCTTCTGTCCCCACGCCCCCACCTCATCCTCTTGTCTCAGCCCTACTTTTGACTGTCAGGCAGTAAAAAAAAAAAAAAACATGGATAAAATCAAGCATGTCTAAAAGCCACATAATAAGACAGCAGGAATAAGATACTGCCCTCAATTTTCTCCGACCAATGTTCAGAAGTGTTTTTATTAGTGTAATATACAGGACACACAAATGAACCAGGAAAGTCAAGGATAGGGGAAAAATGCATTGTAGCAACACACAAATTCCCATTGTTCACTCTGAGCTTGTCTGTGTACCTGTGAACTCTTTCATCACCTGCTACAAAAGCTGGTCTTAGCTGTTGAAATGACCAAGCATGAGCAGACCGATACTTTTTTTGCAGTGATGCCTACATAGATAAACCTGGATATTTTTGCAATGAGAAGACACCCCTGACCCTGGTCATATATGACCCAGAAACAGTTACCATTGCCTAAAAAATCCATTGACAAGCTTATCTGCTCAAATCTGAATGCACCATGCACATTAGGGTTATCTTCTGATTTTTCTTCTTATGATCTAATGTCTATTGATACCTCAAAGCAAAACAGTTTTTTTCCATGCTAGCTATTTACGTGGCAGCAAAATCAGACTGGATTTACCTTCCCCACCTTTACCTGCCAGGTCCAAACCACCTCATGACTATACCAAATTCCTGTGCAAATTTTATATTTCCTAAAGCCCCCCTGAACTCAAAGACCAAAGTATTAAAGGAAATCTGTATTAAAGTATAAGTATTAAAGTAACTTGTTGGTTCTTATTGCTGACATTTCCCTTTAAAAATGCTATTTAGTTTCTATGCTGATCTGGTACTTTTAAAGCTTGTTCACACTAGTAGCTGTGCTAACTGCACTACCGCTGGTGTGTGCTGGGAGGAAGCAGTGCTAAAGCACTGATCCTGGCACATCGCACTTTTTACATTTATTTTTGTTAGAACTTTATTGAAATGTGACACTCCATTAATTTCTATTTATACATACGTGTTGCAATTCAGTAGATTGCTCTCAACCCACTGTATGCAGAACGTTTTTTCAGGACACACCACTGTAGCGCAGTGGTGTGAACTGACACCATAGGAAACAAGCCACCTTGTACTTGCATTGGGACAGTGCTGGGCAGGGCTACCCAGTGCATCCCAATGCAAGTGGTGTGAAAAAGCCCTGAAGACACCTACCTGGAACAATTATGCAAGTCATAAGTTCATACTTTGCTCTGACATAACTTACTAAATGCTTACCAAAGGTTAGTGAATCAAAGTATTGGAACCAGAGCCATATGGATAGCTGGCATTCTTTAGAAGCAGATTTTCAATGACAGCCTACATAATCTTCTCAATACAGGTTTACTTTAAAGTGTACCTTTCACCAAAAGCAAGGTCTACTTATTACATACAGCCTGCCCCCCCCCCCCCAATTTAAAATTTCTGTATTATACAAGTAAAAAAAAAACAGTGGGAAAAAAGTAAAAAACATACTTCTCTTACTGCTTTTTTTCATGGTGAATAGGTTAAAATGTCTCATCACAATCTTTCCACTAAGATCCTGGGAATGCTAAGCATCACAAGAGTCAGGAGAAGATATTCAAGTACAATGGAAGAACATTATCTTGACAGATTTGGTAGACACTGAAGCATCCCTATTTTGGTGCTCATGTGAACTTAAGCCATAGCATTCAATGTACATGGAGGAAAACAGCCTATGTTAGTTTTACAATAGCTTTATCAATAAAAGATAACTTTAAACCATGAGTCACACGTAGCAATTAACAGTCATTTTACATAAATGATTCATTTTGAATCGGATGCATGCACACAAGCTGCCACATAGCTTTGAAATGCTATGAAAACTGTCAGTTGGATGTACTGAATTTAACACTGTTATTAAAAGACATCAACTGTATTTTTAATACTCTTCTCCTTGACATTAGAAAAAAGCTCAGGGGCATCCTATTACAATCATACAAACCAGCTCCACAGCTTTCTGAGTAATTGCTAACCAAATAGATACTCTATTTCTACAATACTAGGACTCAGAATTTCTTCTAACAACTCATTGTTTTTAAAATTAATACAGTGTTCATAAAGTTCAAGATTAACAATAGCAGTATGATTACTGCATTAATTTTATTAAAGCGGATGTAAATCCACTCTCATCCTTTCTAAACTACTGCCATAGTGCTGATCTATAAGGATATAGATGCCTCCTGCATGTATCCTTACCTGTCAAATGTCTCCCCTCTGTCTGTTATAAGAACTGAAAAACTGCAGATTCTGTGGGTGGATCTGTTGTCTGGAGCTCGGTGGGTGGAGTCGTGATGTCAGTAGACTCCCCGCCCACCTCTACACTCCCCTTGTCAACATGCATTTTCTCCTGTGTATTCCTTCACTAACATCCGGTCAAAATCCAGAAAAGTAACCACATGACTTCAGAAAAGGAGTGGGGGTAGGAATAAAAAAATAATGCCTGTCTAAAGCTAGTGCACGAGATATGTAAATAACCTGTCACTCAAAGCAAGGGGGCAGAACGGACAAAGGGTTTTCTCTGTTTGTCCGTTTTATCTCACTGAACAATAAAAGAGGATTGCTCAGAGCTGGATTAACTCTTTGTGGCAAGACCTGGCACAAATGATAGGAAATCTTATACTCTACATTGTGACAGCAAAAAAAATTTGGGTTTACATCCACTTTAAAGTAGAACTCAAGTCTAGATAACTATCCATGTATGGACTATAGTGAGTGAGCTGTTGAAATACAATTGGCCTATTAATTCTTTTGAAGTTTCAGCTCCGGGAGAGCTGGTAATACTGTATGTGTATTAGCAGCCCTCTAACATTATCCAACAACATAAATACAGGGGTCTAAAAGAATGTACAATTCTGAGTATGTTTGACTAAGAATAAAAAACAAACAAAAAAAAACAGATATCAGACAAATTGACTTTCCAGCAGTATGAAAGATCATCGTTGTTAATGATAAATGTTTTAAGTGAATGGATGCAGAGAAGGAGATTATGGGGGTTGCAGTGATATCTGTGCAAAGTTGGTGGCCAAAACCTTTGGAAACATGAACAATGTAAGGGAAAATGTTCAAATTTAGAACAGGTCTGGTGCAGTTTCAGGTATGTGGGCTGCAGAATGGTCTGATGGGTTTCCATAGTGCTCGTTTTGGCATTCGGAGAGTGAATTTAATTCTTATATGTAGGAGAGACTAGACACTTTCATTTATTTTTGAAGCTAGTTTATAATGTTTAAATCACTTACAACCCTACTTTTAGGTTGGATTCACATTATCATAGTCTGGTGAAATTGGTTGGTTATCGCAACATGTCACATACAGTTTCCCAATTGCAGCTGAGCAGTGCAGCACAACACACAGATGTGACCCATCTGTGTGCTGTGGTGTGCTGCCTCAAGAAATATTGCATAAATACTGTTTGCAGTGGGTTAGGATGCATTAAGTCAGCTTGTTTATTGAAAATGTGTGTTACTATATATCATAGTGTGAATAGAGCCTTAGAAATAAGGAAAATGGCCTAGACTTAAAGTAGTATCAAATGCTCAATTTTTTTTTATTAATATATTAAAACATCCAAGTAAACATTACTCTGTACAAAACTAGCTTGATATGTGTGTACAAATACTGAGCTATCTGCTCACTACCGCTGACTCCAGATCAGTGTTGCCAACCTACCAGATTGAAATTTACTGACACAACACCCAAAACTTACTGGCACAGCCAAATTTTTACTGACATTTTCAAAAGTTACAAAATTACCGTTTTAAGTGCTAATTAGAGTATTTAGGCTACAAACAAATACAATATGCAATTAGCAATATGATTTAAGGTAGATAATAAGGCAAAAAACATATTTCTTATTTTATTTTTGATATAGTAAGTAAGTAGCTCAGGGACGAGATCTCACTGACACAACACGTCCTCCTGAGTCACAGTGACAGTCTCTCTCCAATCCAAGTGGTCCTTCCAGTCCACTCCAGTCTAAGCAGCACTGACGGTCCCAGTCCCAGCCTGCCTTGCTCCCATACCGCAGGCCCACACACAAGGCTTGGCTCCATTGCACCATGACATCACATGACATGCTCAGGTACCACCTCCGCCAGAGCCGTCCGATCACATTGTGATAAGCACTCGGATGGTCCCAGCCAGCTCCGGACCAAACTGAGCATCACAGCCATATTTTTTACTGGCAACCTTTTACTTTTACTGGCATTTACTAGCAGGAGAAATTTTCCTGTTTTTTACTGACTGCCAGTAAAAATACTGGCAGTTGGCAACACTGCTCCGGATGTCAGATGGCCACTTCCCAGAACTTCCAGGTTGGGGAGTGCATGCCCTGTGTCTCTTACATGCACCGTTCACGGGGGAGCATCTGTGTGGCTTGTTACTTAGCTATCACTTTCTGTGGATGCATGTAGCATCTGTAAGGCCTAGCTAGAAGCCCAATGGGGGGCTTCTGGCAAGCTCATACAAGGGGCTAGCTAGCAAAAGGTGGCACATGGAGCACAAGGGTGGCTCCATAGAACTTTGCAAGGGAAAGAGCCACCCTTATTTCGGATATCCTTACCAGCTCTGGAGGACCATCTGATAGAAGTAGAAAGGAAAACTTGATGAGATCCAGTGTATGTAAGCAGCATTTAAAAAAGAAGAAAAAATGTATCCTTTGAAGTATTGTTTGTAGTCAAAGTGTAAAATCACAAATTCCTTTTCATATTGAGTTTCAATTCTTTCTAGTCTCATCCTATTTTTTCTAACGCTGCTCTGGATAATCTTGAGGTGTGAAAACTTACTTTGTGAAGAATTTCAAACATTTTTACCTCCTTGAATTCAGTGACACATATTCACTTTGCCCAGTGAGTAGGCACTGCTTTGTCACCTATTTCAAAAAGCCTGCCTTCTGAACTGCAGAGGTGTTGTGAGAAGGAGTTTCAAGAGCTGGAGTCAATACAGGAGTCAGTACAGGAGTCATAGCTTGCAGGCAGAAAGGTATCATGGGATATTTAGTCCTTACAAATGAAAAGTAAATAGCAGAGGGGAAGCTGCAAAGCATGCAGGGAATTCAGGAAGTTGTGGAAAGAGATGACCAGCAGATAGGTAGCTGAATATAAAAGCAATTTTTTTTTAAGTAAGCCTATTTTGTATTGACAAATATAACTATTGTTTATAATGTTATTAAAATGCTGATTTCATAAAATAAATGTGTTTTTTTTATTTTTTAATGCTTTATTTTTATTTTCAATGAACAAAGTACAGGGGTGTATATGAAGAAGACCCAAATCCAGCTCACCTTAATACAACTGAATGAATATGACCCAATAATGAAAACAGTGGTTTTCTTGACAAAACAGTAGGCCGTCAGATGGAAATATAGGTACATAACCATTCACTGATCCCAATATGACCAAACATGATATCTGACAAATTCTCAAACTACTGCTTACAGTTTGCAAAGCAATACCCTCGCCCATAGGCGTGCGCACAGCATATTCTCTCTACTGCCCTGGCCCCCCCACAGTGCTTCCGGCTTCCCTCCTCACCTTTCCCACTGGCTGCTGCTGCAGGCACACACAGGGGGATGTTTTAGGATGAGTGGGGAAGGGGCCGGTAATATGTGATTTACTGGCCCCTTCCCTTTCTGAGTGAACACCGGTGAGTGATCGGTAGCGTGTGTTTGAGCTTTGGGGTGCACACCCTAATCACATAGGCTGTGCACGCCTATGACCTCGCCACTAACAAAAATTCAATAAAACCAGGATTGAACAACTAAAAGAAGGGGAATATATACAGCGTATAACAAATGAGGAGGAGGGGGGTAGGAAAATAGCCACAATTCAAGGAAGGGGACAGAGAGGAGCTCCTCCCCATTCCATACTCCACCAAGCCTTCCTAGGTGTATATGCAATCTCGCTTATGTTGATTCCTGCAGAGATTTGTACTAATGCCTCGTACACATGATCAGTTTTCCCGACAAGAAAAGTGTGATGTGAGCTTTTTGTCAGGAATTTCCGACCGTGTGTATGCTCCATCACACTTTTTCTGTCAGAATTCCTGCCAAGAAAAGATTGAGAGCAGGTTCTCAATTTTCATGACAGGAAAAATTCCTATCTGGAATCACGCTCGTCTGTATGCAATTATGACGCGAAAAAAAAACATGCATGCTCAGAATCAAGCAGAAGAGTCGAACTGCCTATTGAACTTAATTTTTCTGGGCTCGTCGTACATGTTGTACGTCACTGCGTTCTTGACGTTCGGAATTTCAGACAAGATTTGTGTGACTGTGTGTATGCAACACAAGTTTGAGCAGTTTTCCTGCTGAAAAAACCCCACGGTTTTCCTGATGGAAAAACTGATCGTGTGTACGAGGCATAAGAGGAATACACAGTCATGCCAAAAAAGCCATTTGTTTAGGAATGTCTCCTTAAAGGAGTAGTAAAGTTACATGTTTTTTCACCTTAATGCATCCTATGCATTAAGGTGAAAAAACATTCGACAATACCGCCCCCCCCCGAGCCCCCGTTTTTCTTACCTGGCCCCTCGAAAGTCCCATGCTCGTCCCCGTCATCCTCTTCGTTTTTCAGCCAGGCCGACGATTGGCTACACTGGATGGATTGAAAGCAGCGCAGCCATTGGCTGGCGCTGCTGTCAATCACATCCAATGACGCGGCACGCGGGGGCGGGGCCGAGTGATACAGTCGGCGGCTATGGCCGCCGCTGTATCACGGGAGCGCGCCCGCAATCACTCCACACCATGCGAGCTCACTCGCATTAAGGTGTGGAGTCCCTGCGGGGAGGAGCTGAAACAGCCGCCGAGGGACCCCAGAAGACCAGGATCGGGGCCACTGTGTGCAAAACGAGCTGCACAGTGGAGGTAAGTATAACATGTTTGTTATTTTTAAGCAAAAAAAAGGGAAGCTTTAGTGCTCCTTTAACTGCTTGCTGACCAGTGCACGATGATATACATCGACAACATGGCATGGACAGGCAGAAGGTCGTATATATATGTCCCCTTTAAGAAGCGTCATTGTGGACGCGCGCGCCGCGAGCTCTGTGAGCCCAAACGTGGGTCCCGCGAACTCGATCGTCTCACGGTGAGGAAGAACGGGGAAATGCTATTGTAAACAAGCATTTCCCCAGTGACAGGACAGTGACCACAGCTTCCTGTAATCGGAAGCAGTGATCACTGTCGTGTCACACACAGCCCATCCCCCCTACAGTTAGAAGCACTCCCCAGGACACACTTAACCCCTACAGCGCCACCTAGTGGTTAACTCCTTCACTGCCAGTGTAATTTTCACAGTAATCAGTGCATTTTTATAGCACTGATCGCTGTAAAAATGACAATGGTCCCAAAAATGTGTCAAACGTGTCCGATGTGTCCGCCATAATGTCGCAGTCACAATAAAAATCACTGATTGCCTCCATTACTAGTAAAAAAAAATATATATATATATATAATAAAAATGCCATAAACCTATCCCCTATTTTGTAGACGCTATAACTTTTGCGCAAACCAATCAATATAAGCTTATTGCGATTTTTTTTTTACAGAAAATATGTAGAAGAATACGTATCGGCCTAAACTGTGAAAAACAATTTGTATTTTTATATATATATATATATTTTTTTTCTCCACAAAAGTTTATTGAAACACAAAGAAAATATACACATACATGTGTGTTACAAGTAATCAGAAATAGTAGTCATTAAAGAAGCATATAAGAAATAATATTACAATGTTAATTGAATCTAAGTTATACATTTTATCTCATACATCAGCTAGAGAGAGATTAAGTGGAGAACAAATTAAAGGATATCATTTTTTTATGAAACACCCAGTATAGTTACCAACTTAAAAGCTAATGGTATTTATACATAAAGAAAACATTTCTTATGAATAAAGGATAGAATACCAATCAATATATGACTGATTGAAGAGTCATAGTAGAGAATTAGATAATATAATCCGAAAGTAATATATTAAAGATAGTTCTTGGAAGCGTAAAAACATATTCAATATGTGGTTATAATACAGTAATGGAGCACTTTCTTCCTGTAAAAGCCAAATATGTAGGATTGTGGTAAACGGACCCCTAACAATCCTGCTATATTAATTAAGTGCAACCATCATTAGTTTCTTGGAAATCAGGGAAAAGAAGGGATGTTGAAGATGGAAGTACCCTCATAGGGAAATTAAGTGTATCAGAGAATGGTAAGGGAAAGTGAAAGATTAGCGTATATTTATATATTTCAATTTTTTTTCTCTCATTTGTCTCTTTGTTGTGATCATAAGAAGGATATTATTATAACAATGTGGCATATTCCGTTGTGGATTGGAAATGTTGACAACAAGCTCATGTTTCCCGGAATGAAGCGGAAGAATCATGTGCTTGATGGATACGTTTCTCCATTTCGGCTATGTTGTTAACCCTTTTAATCCATTCTGCAGTTGTAGGTGGATGGGTGGATTTCCAGTGAAGTGGAATACTCATTTTGGCAGCATTGATAAGGTGTAAGACTAAAGAATGGTGATAGGATTTTCTGGATATTGAGGAGTGGTGTAAAAGTAGTTGGGCTGGTGAGAGGTCAATTTTAAGATAGGTGATATGGGGGATAAGTTGATGAACTTCTATCCAGAATTTTTGGATCACAGAGCATTCCCACCAGATATGTAGATATGTAGTAGGGAACCTTCATGTGCATGACATCTCCAACATATGGATGTGATAAGGGGATTTATTTTATGTAATTTGAGTGGAGTTTGGTACCATCTTGCAAAAATGTTGAAACCATTTTCCTGAGCAGAAACATTAACCAAACCTTTATGGATATGCGAGTATATTTTTCCCCATTTTTTTTCAGAAAGATTCAAGGAGAGGTCTTTTTCCCACTTCATCGTTGCTAGGTTAGTGTAAGAGAACCATCCATTTTCGTCCAATGCACATGCACGCGCGCACGAGCGCACCAACGAGCGAAACCATCACTAAAGCCCAGGAAAATAATAAGAGGTTCTATGATAGGAGGAGAAGAGGTAACCTAGACCTTCAACCAGGGGATAAAGTGTGGCATTCCACTGCAAACCTAAAGTTGGCTTGTCCCTCTAAAAAATTGGGACCAAGGTACATTGGCCCATTTCCTGTTAAGAAGAGGATCAATGCTGTTGCCTTTGAGCTTAGCCTGCCGGTGAGTTTGAGGATTCACCCGGTGTTTCACGTCTCTCTCTTAAAACGATCCATGGCTAACCCCTTCCCTGATCGTGAACCCGAAACTCCTGCTCCATTACTTGTTGAAGGAAACGAGTAATTTGAGTTTGAAGCTGTTTTGGATTGCAGGAAGAGAAGAGGTCAAACCCATTTTTGTAAACTGGTGTTAGCGGTCCTGGAAAGGAAGAGATTGTGAATTGTTCGCACATTTTCGTAAATGTTCGCAAAGTGTTACCTATTAACGGGTGTTGTTTGCATCGTGCAGGAATATGGGTCATAGCAGTCCAGGGAAGCTGTTGGAGTGGTAGAAGAGAAAATGCATGTTCTATGTGAATCCAAGCCTTAGTGCTGGCATGTATGTTCCAATCTACCACCCTCGACAGCTGACAGGCCCAATAATATTTGCGGAAGTCAGGTAGTCCCACACCACCTTTCATTTTAGGAATTGTCTATCATAGCTCAACCTTGGTCGTAATTTATCCCAGATAAATCCCAAACAAGATTTTCGTAAAGAAGTAAAAAATGGTTGAGGGAGAGAGATAGGGACCGTCTTTAAGAGATAAAGAAGTTTTGGCAGAATATTCATTTTAATAATGGCCGATCTACCGAACCATTAAAACAGACCCGAAAACCATGATTTAAGATCTTTCTGTATGTTGAGAAGAATCTGTGTATAATTTACTCTAGATAAATCTGATAGGTTGACAGGGATTTGGATTCCTAAATATGTAATCGATTTAGTGTTCCATTTAAATGGGAAGTTATCTTGGCATTGTTTTAGCGTACTTTTGGTTAAAGAAACATTAAGTGCTTCCGATTTTGCAAAATGTATCCGTAAATTATCTAATGTATCGAATAAAGCTAGATCTTTAAGAAGATTGGGAATTGTAATATGCGGATCCTTTAAGAACAGCAGGATATTATCAGCAAAAGCTGCAAGTTTGTAATTTATTTGATCAATAGTGATGAAAAGCAAGGGTTCTAGTGTGATGATAAATATAAGGGGGGATAAAGGGCAACCTTGACGTGTTCCATTGGAAACGGACAAGGCGTCCCACAGGCGACCATTGACTCTTACTCTGGCTGTCGAATTCGTATATAAAGCCATGATAAAATGTAACATACGTTCTCGTATACCAATTTTTAAGAGGACTTCTGTCATAAAATCCCATGTCACTCTGTCGAACGCCTTCTCCGCATCCAAGGAAAGGAAGAAGCCTTGTTGTTTTGTAGAGGTTAGCCAGTGATGAATATTAAAAGCTTTAAGGGTATTATCCCTCGCCTCCCGTCCTGGAATGAATCCTACTTGATCAAGCGTAATTAGGTTAGGTAGTAATGGTAAAAGTCTGTTTGCTAAAATTTTTGCGTAAAGCTTAAGATCTACGTTTAATAAAGATATTGGTCTGTAATTGGAGATTGAAGTTGGGTCTTTGTTAGGTTTCGGGATCACTGTTATATGTGCAGCTAGAAGGTCTCGCGGTGGTGGGGTATCTGATGAAAGGGAAATAAATGTTGAAATGAAATGAGTTTTAAGAGTGGCAATGAAAGTTTTGTAATAACCTACTGTCAATCCATCTGGACCTGGACTTTTGCCTGTTTTTTGTTGTTTAAGTACCGCATCTAGTTCATATAAAGATAATGGTTGTTCTAGGTTATCCGCATCAATTGCTGAGATAGGGATCAGACAATATTTAGAAATAAATTCTTTTAAAGCTTGTTTTCTGTTTATCATCTCTATTTGGGAAGTATTTGTTTTAAGATTATAGAGTTGCGTGTAGTATTTAACAAATTGGTCTGCTATTTGGACATTATTCGTTAGTTTTTTCCCTGTTGAATCATAAATACAATGTATTGTTGTCGTGGCTCTCTTAGCTCGCAGTGCTTTGGCTAATAGCCTGCTAGATTTGTTCCCATATTCATAAAACCTTTTTTGTGATAGAATGAAGTTACGTTTTATTCCCTTATTTAATTCATCCATCAATTTTGTCCTGAGTTGAGACAGTTCTTGTAAGGTTGACAATGCTTGAGTTCTCTTATGGATTTTTTCTAGCTGCTTTTAGTAAGTTGTGAAATGTATGCCTGTTTCTCTCTTCTTTTTCTGGCTGCAATTGCCATGAATTCCCCTCGTATGTAGCATTTGTGGGCTTCCCATTGAATCAACGGGGAGATTTCAGGGCAATCATTTTCTTTAAAATATTGAATCAGTCTGTTTTGGATCGTATGAACAGTGGGGGTAACTGTGAGCAGAGACGGGTCCAAACGCTATATTGGGGAATGTGACTTAATGGTAGGGAATTCTATAGACATAGTAATAGGGTGATGATCTGATATAAACATTGGTTTGATCGATGTTTTGAGGAGGAAAGGTAAATCTTTTTGAGATAAGAATAAGTAATCTAATCTGGAATAGCTGTTATGAGGCGAAGAATAAAACGTGTAGTCTTTGACAGTAGGATTTAGGGTATGCCAGGAATCAATAATAACAATTCTTGAAGTAATTTTTTGATAGCACGAAGTGCTTTAAAGGGTAATTTGGAGGAAGTATCAAGGGATTTAGAAGGACATTAAAATCACCACCTAATAGTAGGGATCCTTCTTGAAAATGTGCAAGATTTTGTAGGGTTTGTCTTAAGAAGGGGACTTGTTTAACATTAGGGGCATAAATATTGGCTATATTGCTGTATAGTGAGCCTTTGAGGAATAAAAATCTACCATCCTCATCAGAGAGAGAGTCTGCTATCTGAAAGGGACAGTGCTTAGCAATAAGAATAGAAACCCCTTTTGTTTTGGAATCTATAGAAGTGGCATGTGTTGCTGAGGGGTAATAGGAATTTGATAATTTCGGGATGGCGTCTGCTTTAAAGTGCATTTCTTGCAGGAGTATTATATCTGCCCTGAGATTATGCGTGGAACGTAATACTTGTGAGCGTTTTTCTGGTATGTTTAGGCCTTTGACATTTAGGGAGACAAGTTTTACACTATTATAACAGTTTGATATCGTAGGATTTGGTATGTTGTGTGTGGTCATGGTGTGAGGAGTTTTAAAACACCTTTCTTTTAGTTCTCTGAGTGAAATCTTTACACAGTAATGTGTGGGGATATGTTATGGTAGAGTAAATTGTAATCCCTTCTGGGGATAAAATCTATGAAATATGACTATTTGTGTGTGGTAAGGTGAGAGTGAGAGTGTGTCGAGGTTAGTGTTCTTTTAAGACTTATCAGTGAGAAGTGAAGAAGTCTATACTGGGTATAGCAATATAAAATCTGGAGCTTCGCAAATCTTACTCGCTTAGCCTAGATTGTATTACACTTGTATACAGGTAAATCCGGATAGGGTCAGTGGTAAATGAGAAAGGTATAACTAAAAAAGAAAAAAAAATTCAGATTAAAATCTGAAATTTATACCACTGTGAGGAGGAAGAGGTTGAAATCGGTGGAAAATGAAACCTGTCTGAATGTGTCGTGTCCCGCTGACAGGAATTTTAGTGTGCAATCTATTGGGGAGGTAAGAGTAATATAAGTGAAATGCTACTATAAAATTAGGAAAACCGAGAAATTCATAAATTACCTTCTCACAGACTTAGAGGATTATCTCTGAGAATGTACCTGTGAGGTTTTAACAATTTACCTGTTTTAAATTGATGTATCAAGAGGTAAGGAACCAGCACACCTGTTCATATCTCTTGTAAAAATGTATGAAAAAGTTGTGTTCCTAGTCCTGAGTTAAGCGACAGCAAACAAGCTTATAACTCTAAGCATTTAATATAAAGAATGGGTCTACCTTATCAAGTTGAAGAGAATCCTATGACATGTAACCGAGCCTTGGACAATGACTACTAATAACAATAACATGGTGGTTAAGAAAGCAAAAGAAAAAAACAGAAAAAAAAAATACAAAAGGGGATTTATAATGAAGTAATGGAAAAGGGTATTCATTATGAAACATATAATATACCCAATATTATAACTACTGAAATCCCTTGCCTTCTAGAAATTTGTGTGCTATAGGTATCTGTTGTTAGATGTACTATGCTTTTATGCTTATATATTTAAAGCGTATATACTCCGGAATTACTTCTTCTTATTTATCTTAAATATGTATGGGTTTATACATACAATTAATTTTTTACTAAGAATCATACTCGACCATATCATATATCAATATAATAGATGTAGTGGAAGAGATCATAGGATTTTCCAAGCAATATATGGTACAGTGTTAGTTAATCTTAAATATATGTTTTCAGGTGTAACATATACTGTATTATTAAGTGATCTTGAAACCCCTAGGAGTTGCAAGAATAGTTCTATGGGGTCGGGCTTAGTGTTCGCGTTTTAGCACTAAATTATGTCATTTAGCCTAGCCCTCCAGATCCCATAAATTGAGTTAATCGTAAATAGATCTATAGAAATCTGACAAAATTTGTCTAGATCTCAGTTATATAGCATAATTATGAAAAGAAACCTGTGTATATACCAGTCTAACATGACTTGTAGAATACAGAGACACGGACTCAGAGCATTCATCCATTAATCCAAATGGACTACTATAAGTTCAAGTTAGCTAGTATTTTAAGGTTGTTATAGAAATCAGCAGGGTAAGCTATCGTATGTAACTGGAAAAATCGAGTGAATTGAACTGCTAAATTAATTTTGTGAACCCGTAGTATGGGCATGTTTCTTGTTAGAAACATATTGGGAATCTTTCTTTCAAATTGTAATATCTGTATTGAAAAAAAACAGCATATCAGCCAAGCCCATGTCTCTGAAACATTACTCAATAAAAACAGCTTATATTAAACAGACAGTATATTCTATAAATAAATGCTTTGAAAAAGGTAATAGACCATATATGAATGTCAATGTCATGTATGTATAAGAAAAATATTAATGAGAAAAATAGGAGAAAAGTCTCAAACCGGGTAAGAATAGACAGTCCATGTGAATGGTAGGAATGTTATCAATACCCCAATGTGTGAGAAATCCGTAACATAGCTCAACGGGGTAAATTCCCTAAATGGCAGTGAGACATTTGTTGGGGTGTTCAATGTCAATTTGAAAAATGAGAGATACCAATGGAATTATAAAGACCGTATTCCTTTCTACTAAACGGAACTAAAACTAAGGAGTCAGAAAATAGTACAGTAAGCAGTCTGTTTCTAGAGAAGCAATGTTAAAATGAGGGGTAAAGGTTCAACTTAACGTGAAAGTAAATGCCTTTCATCTGAATCTTGAAGTGTATGGACTTTAACGATCCCATCTGACTCTGTGAGTGCGAGGAGGTTTTGTTGGGCTATAAGCTCTGGAAAAACGGTTCCTTTCTTCTGAGGGTGACCGATTTCTGCGGCAGCAGGCCTTCTGTGTTTCCATCAGTTCCGGTAAGCATGAAGCTGAAAAAGGAGAATTTGTGTGAAATTCCGCATACCATTCTGGTACCTCTGTCATAGGTATGCCTAGAGTATCACAGAAGTGCATAAGATATTCCTGCGCTCTGAGGAGTGCTGTGCGGCCTTGTGATGTTGCAGGTAGACCAAAAGGGAATTTCCATCGGTAGGAGATGCTTTCGTTGCGAAGTACTGTTAGGAGAGGACAAAGTTCTCTTCTGCTTTGAAGTGTGATACTAGAAAGATCCTGGAATAGACGGATTTCAGCTCCATTATGACGAACCGGTGCAATGACTCGTGCTCTCCTCAGAATCTCTTCTTTGAGACGGTAATCTACTATACAGCAGATTACATCTCTGGGAGGGTCATCGGCTTTTCCTTTCGGTCTTAAAACACGGTGAATCCGTTCCATAATGATTGGTACATTCATAGGTCTTTCCAGTAGGGCATTAAAGATACTATTTACCTCAGCCTGTAATTGATCTTGTTCAATGGATTCAGTCAGGCCTCTCAGCCTTATATTATGTCTTCTTCCGCGGTTATCTAAATCTTCTAAATGGCGGTTTACCTCACGTAGTTGTCTGGAGTGGGTATCTAGGTTCAAGTGGGTTTTGTGAATGGCTGCCGAATGTTGGGATGTAGTTTTTTCTACCACTTGAACCCTGCCCATAATCGCTTGTATGTCAATCCGCAGGTCAGCAATGGCTGCCGTTAAAGTATCTTTGATATCCGCCGCAACTGAACAGAGGTCACTGAGGCTGGGTTGTTGGTGTGGTGTGAGAATCACATCTCCGTTAGCGGCTCCGTTAATTGGAGTAGGGTCAGCCTTAATGTTTCCTATAGAAACTGCATTTGTTCTATTGGTATTTTGTGAGGTATTTTGTGAGGTATTTTGTGAGGTAGAAACAGGCGTCATATTACCCGACCGGGCCCGGGACATCTCCGGTATATTTTGACCTTGTTGTTCTGTTGAATCTCTCAGTGAGCGAGAACGTGATTCCGAAGAGCTTCTGGAAGAAGTTCCCATAGTTTCTGAAGTAAAGAAATTTGATTAACCTCCGGTAAAACCAGGTAGAATTTCCTGTCAGCGGGAGCTCTCGAGTTAGGCAGTCATCTTCCGCGAGGTCAAGCCACGCCCCTTATATATTTTTTGGGGATATTTATTATAGCAAAAAGTAAAAACCGCACGACCGCGCAATTTTCAGTTAAAGCGACGCAGTGCCGAATCGCAAAAGGTACTCTGGTCTTTGGCCAGCGAAATCGTCCTGGGCTGAAGTGTTTAATGCCCTTCTCTGTCGTAATCAGGTCCTCTATCTCATTGATTTCCCCAATTTTTGCCAACTAGACGCCGACCAACAGAGGTTGGTGCTGTTTCCAAAAGATGGGAATACAGCTTTTCACAGCACTCACCAGGAGTGGATGATAGAACGTCTATAGGTCTTGCTTGAAATCTTGTGATAGTGTAGCAGAAAAAATACCCGAGTTCCAAGGGATCTCATAATCTGTGAATTTTTTGGATGATCTGACAAATCTCTGTCCAAAAGATTTGAAGCTTACTGAAGGACCAGAAAATATATAACATAACTCCCACCTCTTCTCCTCATCTCCAGCAAGTCTATGTTCATTGTGGGAACATTTTATGAATCCTGTATGGAGTATAGTACTATCTGGTCAGGATTTTTGTTATCTGGAACAAATGGATGTTTTAATACATGAAAAGAAGAATTTTGTCAATCTGCTTGTCAGAGAAAGGGGTGCCGAGGGCCCTTTCCTATTTAACAATATATGGCGACTTAAAACCTGCCTGGGAGGAGTTTATTAGGTGGTATGTCTGAGAAACTGTAGGTGGCAAAGGCGTCCGTTGTTCATACATCTGTTCAAGACCATGAGTCTAGGAGTGAAAAATAATGCTGAGGGAAGGGCAGCCAGGAAGTGAGAGAGTTGTATTTGGTGTCCAAAATGTCAGGTGGGATAAGACCGGGTCCGTGGCTATCTGTGCCCAAGAAGACCAGTGTCCAGAACTTAAGAAGTATCTAGCTTGAAACCACACATGCTGCCATAAAGCCTTAAAGTTCAGCTCTGCCAATCTAAGCCTAAATGATGGGTTCCCTATGATGTGGAAGAGAGGGGACGGGTGTGGGGAAACTCCATTACTCTGGAATAGTGATGAGCCGAACACCCCCGGGTTCGGTTCGCACCAGAACCCGCGAACGGACCGAAAGTTCGTACGAACATTAGAACCCTATTAAATACAATGGATGCGAACGTTCGAATTCTAAAGTGCTAATTATAACAACTATTATGCATGTTATTGTCCTAAAAAGGGTTTGGGAACCCGGGTTCTGCACCAGGGGACATGTATCAATGCAAAAAGAAGTTTTAAAAACGGTTGTTTTTCGGGAGCAGTCATTTTAATGATGCATAAAGTGAAAAAAAAAAGTCAAATATTCCTTTAAATATCGTACCTGGGGGGTGTCTAAAGTATGCCTGTGAAGTGCCACGTGTTTCCCGTGTTTAGAACTGTCCCTGCACAAAATGACACTTCTAAAGGAAAAAAAAGCCATTTAAAACTGCTTGCGGCTTTAATGTAATGTCTGGTCCCGGTAATATGGATGAAAATCTTTAAGAAAAATGGCATAGCTACCCCATGACCCCCCCCCCCCCCCTACCCCAGCCCATTACCAGCCCCTTTGGGTCTTGTATGGATATTAAGGGGAACCCCACACATAAAATAAAAAAGGCCCTATATACTCTGAACAGCCGTATACAGGTGGTGCATACAAGACAGGGACTGTAGGTTTGTTCTTATGTAGAATGTGTTTGTAATTTTGAACAGGTACATTGTTGAAGTGTAGCTCCAGCCCAAAAATCTATTTTTAAACTTTTTGGAAAACATAGGTAAGGGTTATCACCCCTGTAACATTTGTTTTGCTGTCTGTGCCCCTGTTCAGAACATTTCACCTCACTTTCCGTCCCAATGACAACTGTTTTTGAAATGTGGTGTTTTTCTTGAAACAAGGATTGCTGATAAAGCATCAGTACAGAGGAGACACCTTTCTCCCATATTTATTCTTACAGGAGAGAATTTTCCTTCCTAGTGGTAGATTTCCTCTCACTTCCTGTTGTCTTCTTGCGTTTGCAAGTAGGAGTCGTTTGTAAGTTGGATGTTTGAAAGTAGGGACCTGCCGTATATACTCTGCAGAAATAGGCCCCTTAGTTGTTGGTGTTGGCACAACACTGTAAGCACTCACAGTTACTCTTGGTTGGTGCTGGAACGCCCTGCTGTCAACTATTATATCAGGAATTTTAATTACATATAATTGTTGAACAGTGGTAGTAAAAATTGGGCCTTTGATGGTGGTGCTGGTGCCACAACACTGTAAGCCCTGACAGTTACTCTTGGTGGGTGCAGCAATGGGCCCTGCTGTGAATTATTAGATCAAGAATTGTAATTGCATGCCCCTGTTGAACAGGGGCTGAAAAATTGGGCCTTAGGCACTGGTGGCACAACACTACAACCCCTCACAGATACTGTACTTGGAGCACAGCAATGAGCCCTGTTGCAAAGTATTGCTTCAAAAATTGTAATGACACGCCCCTGTTAAACAGGGGCTGAAAAATTGGGCCTTAGGCACTGGTGGCACAACACTACAACCCCTCACAGATACTGTACTTGGAGCACAGCAATGAGCCCTGTTGCAAAGTATTGCTTCAAAAATTGTAATGACACGCCCCTGTTAAACAGGGGCTGAAAAATTGGGCCTTAGGCACTGGTGGCACAACACTACAACCCCTCACAGATACTGTACTTGGAGCACAGCAATGAGCCCTGTTGCAAAGTATTGCTTCAAAAATTGTAATGACACGCCCCTTTTAAACAGGGGCTGAAAAATTGGGCCTTAGGCACTGGTGCCACAACACTCCAACCCCTCACAGATACTGTACTTGGAGCACAGCAATGAGCCCTATGGCAAATTATTGCTAAAAAAATTGTAATTACACGCCCCTGTAAAACAGGGGCTGAAAAATTGGGCCTTAGCCACTGGTGGCGGCACCCATAAACAAAAATGATCTTCCAAGCTATCATCATCAATCGTATCATTGAGGACTCGGAGGAGGAGGATAGCCAGTCAACATAACAGCACAGGCACTCAGCATCAGCATCAGTCTTGAAGGGATGTGACATGTTAAAATCAATTAGTCTGTTATATCAGCATCAGGTGTGTGGTAGCTGGTGGTGATCCAAGACTGGTTCATCTTGATGAAAGTCAGTCGATCAACCGAGTCGGTGGACAGGCGCACCCTGTGATCCGTGACAAATCCTCCAGCAGCACTGAATGTGCGTTCCGAAAGAACGCTGGATGCAGGACAGGCCAGTAGCTCAATTGCATACTGTGCAAGCTCTGGCCAGTGATCCATCCTCAAGACCCAGTAAGCCAGAGGATTTTCGGTGGGGAAGGTGTCCAAGTCTGACCTTGCCCCTAGATATTCCTGCACCATGTTTATCAGACGCTGGCGATGGTTGCTGGAACCGATCATACTTTGGGGCTGCGGACTAAAGAATTGTCTGAACGCATCGGTCAGACGGCCACCTCCCCCACCGCTCCTTCTTTGACTGGCCGAAGCCTCAGCAACTCGTTGTCCAGGACCAGGAGTTTGTAACCTCCCAGTCTCTGGGAACGCGTTGCACAGACCTTTCTGCAAGGCCTCCCGGAGTTGTCTCATCCTCTGCTCCCTCTGCGAAGGTAACATAAGGTCCGCAACCTTACCCTTGTACCGTGGATCAAGGAGAGTGGCCAGCCAGTAATGGTCCCTCTCCTTGATCCGAAGAATACGAGGATCCTTCCGCAGACTTTGCAGGATCAGGGAGGCCATGCAGCGTAGGTTTGCTGAGGCATTCGCTCCGGAGTCCTCTGGGTCACTAAGGACGACATGATCCGCAGCCACCTCCTCCCAGCCACGTACAAGTCCACTGGTTTCTTGGGACTGTAAATCATCCCTAAAAGACTGCTGCTGATGATGCTGAGTGCCAGCCTCCACCTCCATGCTGACACAATCCTCCTCCTCCTCCTCCTCCTCCTCCTCTTCCTGTGCGATGGGTGGGACAGAAGGAACACTGTCTGGGTAAAGGGGGCCTTGAGAGGCAAGGAAGTCCTCCTCTTCCTGCCTCTGTTCTGCCTCAAGTGCCCTGTCCATTATTCCACGCAGCGTGTGCTCCAACAGGTGGACAAGAGGTACAGTGTCACTGATGCATGCACTGTCACTGCTCACCATCCTCGTGGCCTCCTCAAATGGTGCCAGGACAGTGCATGCATCCCTGATCATGCCCCACTGGCGTGGAGAAAAAAAACCAAGCTCCCCTGACCCTGTCCTGGTGCCGTAGTCGCACAGGTACTCATTGATGGCCCTCTGCTGCGTGTGCAGCCGCTGCAGCATGGCCAACGTTGAGTTCCACCTGGTGGGCATTTCACATATAAGGCGGTTCTTGGGCAGGTTCAACTCCTTTTGCAGCTCAGCCAGGCGAGCACTGGCATTATAAGATCTGCGGAAATGCACACAGACTTTCCTGGCCTGCCTCAGGACATCCTGTAAGCCCGGGTACCTGCCCAAGAACCGCTGCACCACCAGGTTAAGGACGTGAGCCACACAGGGCACATGGGTCAGTTGTCCCTGTCGGAGGGCGGAGAGGAGGTTGGTGCCATTGTCGCAAACCACCATTCCTGGCTTAAGCTGGCGTGGCGTCAACCACCTCTCGGCCTGGCCCTGCAGAGCAGACAGGACCTCTGCCCCAGTGTGGCTTCTGTCCCCCAAACACACCAGCGCAAGCACGGCATGGCATCTTTTTGCCTGCGTACTTGCGTAGCCCCGTGAACGGCTACGGAGCACCGCTGGTTCATAGGACAAACCACAGGAAGAGGCCATGGAGGAAGAAGAAGAGGAGGGGGTGGAGGAGAGAGGTGTGTCACAACCAGTAGTAGCATTTTGGAGGCGTGGCGGTGGAACAACCTCCAACACTACTGCACCTTGTCCTGCATCCTTCCCAGCTGCCAAAAGAGTGACCCAATGGGCCGTGAAAGAAAGGTAACGTCCCTGTCCATGCCTGCTGGACCATGAGTCAGCGGTAATATGCACCTTACCGCTGACCGCCCTGTCCAGCGAGGCCAAGACATTGCCTTCCACATGCCGGTAGAGAGCCGGAATAGCCTTCCGTGAGAAAAAGTGGCGTTTGGGAACCTGCCACTGAGGAACCGCACATTGCACAAACTCACGGAAGGGGGCCGAGTCTACCAACTGAAAAGGCAGCAGTTGAAGCGCTAGCAATTTAGCCAAGCTAGCATTCAACCGCTGGGCATGTGGATGGCTGGGAGTGAACTTCTTTCGACGGTCCAGCAGCTGGGGCAGGGAAATTTGCCTGCTAGAATCGGACGTCGGTGTACTGCTAGCAGAGTGGCCGCAAGTACTTGGCTGTGACACACCTAATTCTACACCTTCATTCCTCTCAGTGCATGTTTCAGAGAGGACTGAAGTTATAGTGGGGTTGGAGATCCCAGCTGATGCGGTGCAAGGAGAGGTCCGCTTTGTTCTTTGGTGTGGGTCTTTGAGGTAGGCTTGCCAACGAGCTGCATGGCAGGTCAACATATGTCTGGTCAGGCATGTGGTACCCAAGCGGCTGATGTTTTGGCCACGCGATATACGCTTGAGACATATGTTGCAAACAGCAGCTGTGCGATCTGATGCACTAGCCTCAAAAAAGGCCCACACCAAGGAACTTTTTGAATGACGGGCAGAGGCAGCGCCCTGCACAGGCGGAGCTCTGCGGTGTGATTCCGTCGGTGTACTGCCCTTACGCTGGCCACCAAAGGGCATCCTCCCTCGTTGGAGATGTGCCTCCTCCTCATCCTCCTCCTCCTCCTCTCTCCTATTAGGCACCCACGTGGAGTCAGTGACCTCATCATCCCCTCCCTCCTCATCACTGGAGCCAATCTGGCAGTATGCTGCAGCTGCTGGAACATGACTGCCAGATTGGTGTCCTTCTTGAGCATCCCCTCTGTCTGCTCTCACGCTACTGCCTTCCTGTAGCTGGGTTTCATCATCAGACCCTTCGAAACGCTGGGCATCCTCCTGGAGCATGTACCCAACACTGTGCTCAAACAGTTCGGGGGACTCCTCAGGAGGAGGACATGGTGGGTCTAGGGAAGGAGTGACTGATGATGAGTCTGACATTGATACCAGGGAAGAGGACGCTTTGGCAGCTGCTTTGCCAGTACCCTGAGCCTGGGTGAGAGAGGATGAGGAGGAGGAGGAGGGCTTGGTCATCCACTCTACCAAGTCTTCGGCATGATGTGGCTCAACATGTCCAGCTGCCGAAAAGAAGGACAAGCGTGTCCCATGGCCATGTGCTGATGACAATGCACCGCGTCCACGACCAGCACTGTTGCCCCCAGACACAGAGCCTGCTTGCCCTCTTTTATTGCCTCCTGACTGTCTGCCTCTCCTTGTTTGCCTTCCAGACATTCTAATAGATGGCCTGCAGGGAGATGGGAAAAAAGCAATAAGGGCTACCTTCAGGTGTCCTTCTCTGTCCCTTTACTTAAGGATTTCTAAATATGGTTGAGGATGATTGCTTTTGCACAGAATAGCACAACGACAATTTCCCTGACTGTCCAAAAAACAAGGATTTCAAAGATGGTTGATGAGGAATGCTTTAGCACACTATAGCACAAGGAGAATTCCCCTCACTTTCCTTCTTTGTCCCTAGAAACAAGGACTCGCACAGTGAAAGAAACTGACACTCTCCCTACCTAGAGTTTTCTGTCCCTAGAAAAAATGTTTTTTTAAAGCACACTATAGCACAAGGAGAATTCCCCTCACTTTCCTTCTTTGTCCCTAGAAACAAGGACTCGCACAGTGAAAGAAACTGACACTCTCCCTACCTAGAGTTTTCTGTCCCTAGAAAAAATGTTTTTTTAAAGCACACTATAGCACAAGGAGAATTCCCCTCACTTTCCTTCTTTGTCCCTAGAAACAAGGACTCGCACAGTGAAAGAAACTGACACTCTCCCTACCTAGAGTTTTCTGTCCCTAGAAAAAATGTTTTTTTAAAGCACACTATAGCACAAGGAGAATTCCCCTCACTTTCCTTCTTTGTCCCTAGAAACAAGGACTCGCACAGTGAAAGAAACTGACACTCTCCCTACCTAGAGTTTTCTGTCCCTAGAAAAAATGTTTTTTTAAAGCACACTATAGCACAAGGAGAATTCCCCTCACTTTCCTTCTTTGTCCCTAGAAACAAGGACTCGCACAGTGAAAGAAACTGACACTCTCCCTACCTAGAGTTTTCTGTCCCTAGAAAAAATGTTTTTTTAAAGCACACTATAGCACAAGGAGAATTCCCCTCACTTTCCTTCTTTGTCCCTAGAAACAAGGACTCGCACAGTGAAAGAAACTGACACTCTCCCTACCTAGAGTTTTCTGTCCCTAGAAAAAATGTTTTTTTAAAGCACACTATAGCACAAGGAGAATTCCCCTCACTTTCCTTCTTTGTCCCTAGAAACAAGGACTCGCACAGTGAAAGAAACTGACACTCTCCCTACCTAGAGTTTTCTGTCCCTAGAAAAAATGTTTTTTTAAAGCACACTATAGCACAAGGAGAATTCCCCTCACTTTCCTTCTTTGTCCCTAGAAACAAGGACTCGCACAGTGAAAGAAACTGACACTCTCCCTACCTAGAGTTTTCTGTCCCTAGAAAAAATGTTTTTTTAAAGCACACTATAGCACAAGGAGAATTCCCCTCACTTTCCTTCTTTGTCCCTAGAAACAAGGACTCGCACAGTGAAAGAAACTGACACTCTCCCTACCTAGAGTTTTCTGTCCCTAGAAAAAATGTTTTTTTAAAGCACACTATAGCACAAGGAGAATTCCCCTCACTTTCCTTCTTTGTCCCTAGAAACAAGGACTCGCACAGTGAAAGAAACTGACACTCTCCCTACCTAGAGTTTTCTGTCCCTAGAAAAAATGTTTTTTTAAAGCACACTATAGCACAAGGAGAATTCCCCTCACTTTCCTTCTTTGTCCCTAGAAACAAGGACTCGCACAGTGAAAGAAACTGACACTCTCCCTACCTAGAGTTTTCTGTCCCTAGAAAAAATGTTTTTTTAAAGCACACTATAGCACAAGGAGAATTCCCCTCACTTTCCTTCTTTGTCCCTAGAAACAAGGACTCGCACAGTGAAAGAAACTGACACTCTCCCTACCTAGAGTTTTCTGTCCCTAGAAAAAATGTTTTTTTAAAGCACACTATAGCACAAGGAGAATTCCCCTCACTTTCCTTCTTTGTCCCTAGAAACAAGGACTCGCACAGTGAAAGAAACTGACACTCTCCCTACCTAGAGTTTTCTGTCCCTAGAAAAAATGTTTTTTTAAAGCACACTATAGCACAAGGAGAATTCCCCTCACTTTCCTTCTTTGTCCCTAGAAACAAGGACTCGCACAGTGAAAGAAACTGACACTCTCCCTACCTAGAGTTTTCTGTCCCTAGAAAAAATGTTTTTTTAAAGCACACTATAGCACAAGGAGAATTCCCCTCACTTTCCTTCTTTGTCCCTAGAAACAAGGACTCGCACAGTGAAAGAAACTGACACTCTCCCTACCTAGAGTTTTCTGTCCCTAGAAAAAATGTTTTTTTAAAGCACACTATAGCACAAGGAGAATTCCCCTCACTTTCCTTCTTTGTCCCTAGAAACAAGGACTCGCACAGTGAAAGAAACTGACACTCTCCCTACCTAGAGTTTTCTGTCCCTAGAAAAAATGTTTTTTTAAAGCACACTATAGCACAAGGAGAATTCCCCTCACTTTCCTTCTTTGTCCCTAGAAACAAGGACTCGCACAGTGAAAGAAACTGACACTCTCCCTACCTAGAGTTTTCTGTCCCTAGAAAAAATGTTTTTTTAAAGCACACTATAGCACAAGGAGAATTCCCCTCACTTTCCTTCTTTGTCCCTAGAAACAAGGACTCGCACAGTGAAAGAAACTGACACTCTCCCTACCTAGAGTTTTCTGTCCCTAGAAAAAATGTTTTTTTAAAGCACACTATAGCACAAGGAGAATTCCCCTCACTTTCCTTCTTTGTCCCTAGAAACAAGGACTCGCACAGTGAAAGAAACTGACACTCTCCCTACCTAGAGTTTTCTGTCCCTAGAAAAAATGTTTTTTTAAAGCACACTATAGCACAAGGAGAATTCCCCTCACTTTCCTTCTTTGTCCCTAGAAACAAGGACTCGCACAGTGAAAGAAACTGACACTCTCCCTACCTAGAGTTTTCTGTCCCTAGAAAAAATGTTTTTTTAAAGCACACTATAGCACAAGGAGAATTCCCCTCACTTTCCTTCTTTGTCCCTAGAAACAAGGACTCGCACAGTGAAAGAAACTGACACTCTCCCTACCTAGAGTTTTCTGTCCCTAGAAAAAATGTTTTTTTAAAGCACACTATAGCACAAGGAGAATTCCCCTCACTTTCCTTCTTTGTCCCTAGAAACAAGGACTCGCACAGTGAAAGAAACTGACACTCTCCCTACCTAGAGTTTTCTGTCCCTAGAAAAAATGTTTTTTTAAAGCACACTATAGCACAAGGAGAATTCCCCTCACTTTCCTTCTTTGTCCCTAGAAACAAGGACTCGCACAGTGAAAGAAACTGACACTCTCCCTACCTAGAGTTTTCTGTCCCTAGAAAAAATGTTTTTTTAAAGCACACTATAGCACAAGGAGAATTCCCCTCACTTTCCTTCTTTGTCCCTAGAAACAAGGACTCGCACAGTGAAAGAAACTGACACTCTCCCTACCTAGAGTTTTCTGTCCCTAGAAAAAATGTTTTTTTAAAGCACACTATAGCACAAGGAGAATTCCCCTCACTTTCCTTCTTTGTCCCTAGAAACAAGGACTCGCACAGTAAAACACACTGACACTCTCCCTACCTATCCTTCTCTTTCCCTAAACTAAAGGAATCCAGGTTAAGCAAGAAAGAAATAAATGTCACTGTCCCTGCCTATGCTTGTCTTTCCCTGCTCCGGAACACACTACACTAGGCCGCCGTGCTGGCGGCCTTTTATAGTGTGGGGCGTGTACTAAACACCCTCAGCAATAATTGGCCACAGGCATCCTGCCTGTGGCCAATCATTGCTCTCCTCGCTGCCGGCGCTGTGATTGGCCAAGCATGCGGGGTCACAGTGCATGCTTGGCCAATCACAGCGCCTGGATGACACTGCGATGGCGTAGTGCATTGTGGGCCGTTCGCGTCACTCGAATTTGGCGCGAACGGCCCAAATCGTTCGATCTTCGTCGAACGATCGAACAGCCGATGTTCGAGTCGAACGTATGTTCGACTCGAACACGAAGCTCATCCCTACTCTGGAACACTTTAAAATAAATGTCATACCAATAGTTGGGTGCTGATTAAGGCCTATGGGAATCCCAGTCAGGTATCATGGGAGACTTGAAAGCGGAATATCGGATACAACTTGTTCACTCGCCACCAGTTGCTTAAAAGAGCCATGCCGGAACCAGTGTATGTCCATGCTTAAATGACAGGCAGCTTGGTATAAAGGTATATCTGGGAGGGTCATGCCCCCTGTAATTTTGAGAGACGCAAAATCGACTGGGCTAGGCATGGTGGTTTACGCTCCCAAAAGAACTGTCCTGTTAACTGCCCTCAAATAAGAGCTTGGAATATGAACAAGTTAGGTCTGCAGAAGGTACAACAGACAAGGCATTATGTCTATTTTAATAATATTGCATCTGCTATACCAGGAGAAATTGCCTCTGTGCGGGGGGGGGGGGGGGATTCATCTTAAATGTATCACCAGGATTCTTGGAGAGATTTGCCGTATATACTCAAGTATAAGCCGACCCGAATATAAGCCGAGGCACCTAATTTTACCACAAAAAACTGGGAAAACGTATTGACTCGAGTTTAAGCCTAGGGTGTCCATCTGCATGCCTCACTGTGCCTCACTTTGCCTCACTGTGTCCATGTGCCTGCCTCACTGTGCCCATGCCTCACTGTGCCCATGCCTCATTGTGTCCATGACTGACGTTTAACATGGGAGTCTATGAAAGGGGTGCCCGGCTTTGAAAAATCGGTGCTCCCCGGCCGTAGGTCCCCCAGACAACAAACTTTGGAAAGTAATGCCCCGTACACACGATCGTTTTTCATGCCGTTAAAAATGCCATTTTAAAAAATGGCCATTAAAAATGATCGTGTGTAGGCTCCAGAGCATTTTTAACGACGTGAAAAACGGGCATTAAAAATTCCGGACATGCTCTCTTTTTTCACGTCGTTTTTCATGTCGTTTTTTTTAACGACGTGAAAAACGATAGTGTGTATGCTTTCACGACGTGAAAAAAAATGCGCATGCTCAGAATCAAGTATGAGACGGGAGCGCTCGTTCTGATAAAACTAGCGTTCGTAATGGAGATAGCACATTCGTCATGCTGTAACGGACTGAAAAGCACTAGACTGAAAAGAGCGAATCGTCTCTCAACAAACTTTACTAACATGAAGGGTGGCGCCATTCGAACGGAACTTCCCCTTTATAGTGCCGTCGTACGTGGTGTACGTCACTGCGCTTTTCTTGAACATTTTTTAAAATTATGGTGTGTACGCAAGACAGGCTTGAGAGGAAACAAGAAAAAAAATGACGAGAAAAACGTCAGTTTTAAAAATGACATTAAAAATGATCGTGTGTATGGGGCATTAGACTTGAAGTGTTTGGCAGTGGATTCAGGCAGGGAAATTTTCAATGACTCAGACCTCTAAAAGTTAATGCAGAAGATAAAAAGTGTGCCGTATTTATCCAGATCAAACATAGTAAAATAAATGTGCAAAACAATAGCACCTTAAATAAAGTGCATGATAATTACAATAAACGATATTGCTTATTGCTTATTATTATTGCTTATGTGAATAAATGGTGTCAAAAATATAAAGTCCAAAAATCGAAAAGAAGGAGTCCCAAAGTCTATATTTAGTGAAAACAGATACTGTGTATAACAACACCAGTGTTCATATAGATGTTCCTCAGGAGGTGTTTCAGTGACCAGCCACCAACATTGAGTGAATTTAAAACTCACCAGAGCAAATGACTACCATTACAGCAGCATATGCGCCCAAACCAGCATAAGGATCTCACAGGAACCACTGCAGCATATATACTCCACTGGCATCTCCTCCTATACTTCCAACTAAGGGTAAATAAAGCTCACCAAGAGCCAGGAGAAAACTCCAATAGTGTAGTACGGTTAATAAAAACCATATAACAGCCAAAGTACATCCAAGGACAGTGAATCTCATAAAACTCCCGTAAGGAGCCGCTGTCGGCCCGAGATCACGCAGCGGTGTGACTTCAGCACCAAAATCTCCACCGACGCGTTTCATACAATGGGACGTTATCAAGGGGTCATCTGACTCTGACGTACATGCATATATATAACTGTGCCAGTACTCAAAAGCAGCTCTATGTAATAACGGGTTAATAGTCATCGCAGGAAATGCTTTGGAAGTGCTTGGTTTCAATTTATCTACCCCTACAAAATAGATGTCTTTGGGATTTCTGTTATGGAATTCTCTATAATGGGCCAAAAGACTGTGGTTCTTAAAGCCATGTTTGATATTATATATATTGTGAGGGGGTTAGCTCAGCAGCGGGTGTGTGTGACCCCATGGAAGGGTTCACCACACAAAATTAGGCACAGCAGACAGTGGTAGGAGAAAAACAAAAGGGTGGGGGTTTTTATTTAAACTATACTGTATACAGACAAAAAAATACAACAGAAAACAAAAGAAACAGGAAAAGAAATCCTGGTCAACTTGACCGCTCACTACACACGTTGGTGTCCCTAACTAACAACTGGGTACAGCCTTGTGCTGCCCCAGTCCCTAGCTCCCTGCTTTTAGAAGTTCTTAGCAATAGCCACACAGGCTTTGGCTCACCACACAGAAAACACACTCCCCAGTCTCTACACACAGATCTGGTTCCAGGTTGGAGCATCTCCCTTAGCATGCTGGGAGTTCTTGTAGAGGCCCTAATGAGCCCACTTACTTCAGCTGAGCTCATTAACTCTTCCCCTGCAAGACTCCCAGCACTCCCCCTAGTGATATAAATTGGCATAAAGCCTGAATCTAGGACATATATATCTTCCATCCTGGATGCAACCTGGTGATTTTACCTGCCTGCTGTGTCAGGAAAGGCTTCACCCGCTGGTGGTGCTGTTGGTCCTTTGGACTGCAGTACTAGTGTCCGCCAGCAGGTGTCCTCTTGCAGCCAATATCCTTGTTGGAGGATCTCACCTGCTGGTGGTAATGCATGATACATGGACTGCAGTACCGGCATCCACCAGTGGGGGTATTCTGGCAGTATGGGACAGGCAGTACTTCCTGTGGTCAGCTGTGACTTGAAGCCAATTAGCCTTCCTATAAATACCCGGCAAGCACAAGCACTCCTTGCCCTGGTATCGTCCTCGTGCCCTGACCCGCAGCCTGTCTACTTGAACCTTGATTCCGGTAACCTTGATTCCTGTAACCTGAACCTGAACTTGAACCAGTACCTGTTGTGTCTGTCCTAATCCCTGATCCCTGGAGCCTTGCTCTGCAGCCTGGTTGCCCCCTGCTTGATCCTGTCTCCCTGTCCTGACCCATCCATCCATCCATCCATCCTCTCCCTGTGCGGTGTTCCTTACCCCATCTGCTGATCTCCCTGTGCATGACCTTGGCCTGGCTCGCGTTTATGCTTCTGGAATATCCCTCTGTTCATCTGCCTACCTGCTGTGTATGACCCTGGCCTGGCCCTGTTTATGATTCTGATTTTCCCCATTACTTGTACATATTTGTTTGTTACTGTTATTATTTCTGGGTTCTGTTTGGTATTGGTTGTTGTGCACTGTGTGGTATTGGAGGTGGTTGTATCTATATTATTTCACTTATCTTAAATAAATCATTATATTTCACTTACACACGTTTGGGTTTCCTTTGTTGCAGTTCACATAGTTCTGGTCTTACCTGATACGTGACATGCTGTCACATACCCCCCCTCTTGTTTTAACCTTGGGGTTGGAACACAAGCAATCAGGCATGCATGTACTCGAGACAAAGCATCCACATTCCCCATTTGAATGCCAGGGCGATGTTTTACTGTAAAGTTGAATTCCTGTAGGGCCAGGAACCACCTGTTCACTCTTCTATTTGTCTCTTTGTTTTGAGCCATCCACTTTAAAGGAGCGTGATCAGTAATCAGGTCAAAGTGCCTACCTAGCAGATAGTACCGAAGGGAATCTAGAGCCCACTTCACCGCTAAACACTCCTTTTCAATTGTGGCGTAATTTATCTCATGGGACTTCAATTTCCTCCTGAGGTAAATGACTGGGTGCTCTTCCCCATTCCAGACCTGGGACAATACTGCTCCTAACCCAACGTCTGAGGCAGCACTTTGTACGACAAAGTCCCTAGAGAAGTCTGGTGAGTACAACACTGGCTGGCTACATAAGACTTTTTTTAAGAATTGGAATGCTGCCTCAGCCTCTGGGGTCCATTTAACCATGACAGACTCTTTCCCTTTTGTCAGGTTGGTTAGGGGCACAGCCTGAGAAGCAAAATGGGGAATGAATCGCCGATAATAACCAGCGATTCCCAGAAAGGCTTGTACCTGCTTCTAGCTGTTGGGACTTGGGGTTTTATCACTCCTCTCCCAATGGTGTACCCAAGATATTTGGCCTCCTCCTGTCCAATGGTAAACTTCTTTGGGTTGGCCGTAAACCCAGCTTCCCGGATAGATT
Organism: Rana muscosa; assembly: GCA_029206835.1. Classification (NCBI taxonomy): domain Eukaryota; kingdom Metazoa; phylum Chordata; class Amphibia; order Anura; family Ranidae; genus Rana; species Rana muscosa. The sequence continues at coordinate 848,277,336 of CM055121.1, forward strand.
CTAGGACTGCTTGCACTTTTGGCAGATGTGAGGCCCAATTTGTGCTATGGATAATTACATCATCCAGGTAAGCCGCAATATACTTCTGATGGGGCCTCAGTATCTGGTCCATTTTACGCTGTAATGTTGCCGGTGCATTCTGTAATCCAAATGGCATTCTTTTATATTGGAACGCCCCATCTGGGGTTACAAACGCGTTTTTCTCCTTGGCCGATTTGGCCAAGGGAATTCGCCAATACCCTTTTGTGAGATCGAGAGTTGTCATGTATCGGGCTGTTCCCAGCCGGTCGATCAACTCATCTATACGTGGTATGGGGTAGGTGTCAAATTTTGTAACTTTGTTCAGTTGTCGAAAATTGTTACAAAATCACCAGCTCCCATCCGGTTTAGGCACTAACACTATGGGACTGGACCAATCACTTTGGGATTTCTCTATCACCCCCAACTTAAGCATTTTCTGTACTTCCACACGTATTGCCTCCCGTGGGGCCTCTGGGATCCGATAGGGTTTTAGCTTCACCCTTTCACGGGCGGGGTAATAATATCATGCTCTACACCAGAAGTTTGTCCCGGCAGCTCAGAGAAAACCTCTTTGTTGCGAAGCACAAACTCCTTAACCTCCTGTTGTTGGGGTTTTGACAAGGTGACTGCTATTCCAACCTCAGGAATCACGCAATCAGACTGAGCTGGTGACAAAGTTTCTGCGACTAGGGATTCCCTATCCCTCCAGGCTTTCAACAGATTAATGTGATAGATCTGTTCGGGCTTTCGCCTTCCTGGTTGTCTGACCTTGTAATTCACTTCGCTCACTTTTTCCATTATCTCGTAGGGGCCTTGCCATTTGGCGAGGACTTTGCTTTCAACCGTAGGGACAAGTACCAATACCCTATCCCCCGTGGAAAAGGTACGGGTCTTGGCCCCATGGTTGTACACTCTCTGCTGTGCCAACTGCGCTTGGGCCAAATGTTCCTTTACGATTGGCATTACCTGTGCAAACCTATCTTGCATCAAGGCGACATGCTCAATCACACTCCTGTGGGGAGAACACTCACTTTCCCAAGTTTCCTTGGCGATATCTAACAGCCCTCTTGGGTGTCTCCCATAGAGTAACTCAAAGGGTGAGAAACCCGTAGAGGATTGGGGTACCTCCCTAATGGCAAACATTAAATAGGGAATTAGACAGTCCCAATCCTTTTCATCTCTATCCACCAGCTTATTTAACATTTGTTTTAGGGTTTTGTTGAACCTTCAACCAACCCATCTGTTTTGGGGTGATACACAGATGTACGCAATTGTGTCACTTTGAACAACTTGCACAGCTCTTTCATAACCCGGGACATAAAGGGTGTACCTTGGTCCGTAAGCAGTTCCTTACAAATACCCACACGACTAAAAACAAGAGATAGCTCTTTGGCTATGGTTTTGGCCGAGGTATTTCGGAGAGGAATCGCTTCCGGATAACGGGTGGCATAGTCCAATATAACCAAAATGTACTGATGCCCCCTAGCGGACTTCATTATCAGACCTACCAAATCAATTGTGATCCTCTCAAAGGGGACCTCAATGATGGGAAGAGGTACCAGTGGGTTACGGAAATGTGGCATCTGTGCCAACCTCTGACACACAGGGCAGGAGGAACAATAATTTTCTGTTTCCTTCATGACCCCAGGCCAATAGAATCTCTGCAATACTCTCTCTCTGGTTTTCTCTGTCCCCAGATGACCTCCAAGAATTTGTCCATGGGCCAACTCTAACACCAACTTTCTGTAAGGTTTGGGCACCACAAGCTGCTCAATAGTTTCTTCTGCCCTTTTAGCCACCCGATACAGTAGGTCTTTTTCCACGATGAAGTACGGGTAAGTGCAGGTCTTATCTGGGTTCACCAACTCGCCATCTATTTTCACTACGTTTTCCCGTGCCTTTAATAGGGTGGGGTCATTTAACTGTTCTGTGGCAAAATTTTCCTTGTGAACCTCGAGATCAGAAAACTCCCCAGACGGCATGTTTTCGTCTGAGGATGTTGGCTCCTCCCCAGTTTCTCGAGTCTCCCCTGCCAATACCGACAAGGGGAATTCTGGAGAGTCCTCACCACTCTCAGAGGAATTCTGGTTATCACATTCCTGGTATATAGGGGCACCAGTGGGGGGCTCAGGACAATCCCAGAGTTCCCAGAACTTTGGAAAATCCCTTCCAATGGCATCATGTGGTAAGTGAGACACTATCCCCACCTGATGAGAGAGGTTACCTTTGGAGGTCTCAAAACACACTGTAGTCACAGGATACTCTCGGGTGTCCCCATGCACACAAATAACAGCTACCTTATTATTCCCTAGGACCTCTGTAGTAACTAATTCAGCTTTTATCAGTGTCACCAGGCTACCTGAATCCAGCAACACAACAACATTTCTACCATTAATACACATTTTGCATAAATGTTTCTCAGTTCCCCAAATGGCAGTGCATGCAACTGTTGCAAACAGCGACTGACGTCTGTCCCTTAGAAAGTCACATTGCATGGGTTCATCCACAACCGGGCAATTTGCTGCAATATGTCCCTCTTGCCGGCAGCGGTAGCAAACAATCCTTTTTGCTGCCTCTTGAGCCCCTGACTTCCCAGGCTGTTCTCGCCAGACATTAGGTAGAACTCTCACCCTCTCATTCTCACCACCCTCACCCCTTGGAATCATCTTACCCGCCACTGGGAATGGTCTGGTCTTAGGGTGGAAAGTCCGTGAGTCTCTGGAAGAGACAGTCAGGTTCTCTGTAGCCAAGTACTTCTCTACACGATCCACAAGCTTATCGGCCGTTTCTGGGTCTCCATGGCTTACCCACTTTTGGATGGCAGTAGGAAGAGCTCTCAGGAAACGATCCATCACAACACGTTCCACAATCTTTGGTGCGGACAAAGTCTCTGGCTGTAGCCACTTCCTGCTCAGGTGAATGAGATCATACATTTGAGACCTGGGGGGTTTTCCAAGCCGGAAAGTCCAGTTATGCACACGCTGAGCCCGGACGGCCAGGGTGACACCCAGCCATGCCAATATTTCATTTTTTAGCATCACATAGTCTTTTGCTTGGTCGAGCTCTAGGTCATAGTAAGCTTTCTGAGATTCACCAGTTAACAGAGGGGCCACCAGTTCAGCCCACTGCTTCTTAAGCCACTTTTCCCTTTCAGCAGTCCTTTTAAATGTGGTCAAAAACACCTCTGGATCATCCTCTCCAGTGATTTTTGTCAGTAAACGACTCACCCCAAAGGACGCAGTATTTGTGGAACTACTTGCCTCACTGGTCTGCGGACATTGCTGCATTAATGTCTCCATTTGTTGCTGTAGTCTCTGCTCTTGCTTCTGCAACAGGTCTATAAAGCGGGCCTCAGATTGCTGCTGGGCTTGTTGCTGAGCTTCCAGACTCTGTTGGTGAGCTTGCTGCTGGGCTGCAAGGCTCTGTTGATGAGCTTGCTTGTGGGCTACGAGGCTCTTTTGCAAACCTGCATTTGTCTGCTGCTGATTGGCATTTGCTAGAGCCAGCTGTTTCAGTATCTCCTCCATGCTGGCCTTAAAAAAAAACTGCCCGCATTCTCCACCAACTGTGAGGTGTTTAGCTCAGCAGCGGGTGTGTGTGACCCCCTGGAAGGGTTCACCACACAAAATTAGGCACAGCGGACAGTGGTAGGAGAAAAACAAAAGGGCGGGGTTTTATTTGAACTATATACAGACAAAAAAATATAACAGAAAACAAAAGAAACAGGAAAATAAATCCTGGTCAACTTGACCGCTGACTACACACGTTAGTGTCCCTAACTAACAACTGGGTACAGCCTTGTGCTGCCCCGCTCCCTGCTTTTAGAAGGTCTTAGCAATAGCCACACAGGCTTTGGCTCACCACACATAAAACACACTCCCCAGTCTCTACACACAGATCTGGTTCCAGGTTGGAGCATCATCCTTAGCATGCTGGGAGTTCTTGTAGAGGCCCTAATGAGCCCACTTTCTTCAGCTGGGCTCATTAACTCTTCCCCTGCAAGACTCCCAGCACTCCCCCTAGTGGTATAAATTGGCATAAAGCCTGAATCTAGGACATATATATCTTCCATCCTGGATGCAACCTGGTGATTTTACCTGCCTGCTGTCACAATATGTTCTCTAAGACGATCTCTGGGGCATCTGGTGGTCTTCCCAACATATTGTTTCCCACATGTGCATTGGAGAAGGTACACAACATATATGGAGTTACAGGATATACATGTCTTCAAAAAGTGTTTTTCTGTACTATTTATGGTAAAATCTTTAATCTTTTTACACCTATTGCCCTTCACTTCAGAAATTAAATATCTGTTGCATGGGTGAAAACCAATAACATTAGAAAATAAATGAGGCTGTGAGGGTGGATTAATGACATTGAGGCAACCTTATCTCTTAAGTTAGAGGCTTTTCCAAAAATCACTTGTGGTGTCTCCTGTAAGATGGTTATTAAGACTGTATCCTGTTTAGGAATACCCCAATGTCTTTTAATTATGTGTTTTATTTGCCAATGCTGGGTTGAAAAATTGGTTATGAAGGGGCAAGCTATAGATGTATCCCTCTCTCTTACATTATTCGTTAAAAGGGAGGTCCTGTCTTTTTCACTGATCTCGTAAATTAATTTATCGAGACTTTCCTCAGCATATCCTTTCTGTAAAAATATATTCCTGAGAATATGACTTTGAGAGTAAAAATCAGCTAGTGAGCTACAGGCTCTCCTCATTCGGACAAACTCTTCTTTTGAAAATATTATTTAGCCAGATAGGGTTATGACAGCTATTAAGGAGGATATAGCTGTTTCTGTCTGTGCTTTTAAAATATGATTTGGTTACAATTTTATTATCCATCACCGTAAGGGTCAAATCTAAAAAGTTGATCTTCTTTGGGCTAAAATTGAGATTTAATGTAATGTTATGATCATTATCATTCAGGAGATCAATAAAAGCCTGCAAAGAAGGAATGTCTCCATTCCAGATAAAAATGACATCATCAATATATCTTTTGTAAAAAGAGAGAGCCAGTCATTCTCTACCATAAATTGCATCATAACAACAAAGAAGTTCACAAAAGATCACTTATCCGGCACTTAGGAAAATATTCTAATATAATAGAGCAGCTGCTATAATATAAATAGTACTTCAAACTTCAACAGCGCTAGAATCGCTTTTTAGCGCTGCTGAAGTTTGAAGGACTATTTATTTGTTTTTGGTTGCTTACCTTTTTTAAATAAATTGCATAGGGCTATTACTGATTAAAATTTTCGTGTTCGATTAATCGATTTTTTTTTAAATCGATTAATCGACTAATTTCGATTAATTATAACGCACATACAGATCCAACTACTTTTAGCTGATCTCCTTGCAGGCCGATTCCCAGTGCAGCTACCAACCACTGGAAAAATGGATAGCAGGATACAAAAAACACACAAAGGCAGCGCTCGATGGGAATAGCATTAAAACTTTTATAGTCGTCAAGTAGGTAACAAAATATATATTGCACTGGGGATAAAATCAATGTAGCTACATAAACTGTAATAATTGTGCGAGTAATACCAAACGGTAGCAAAAGCAGTCATAAAAACATGTAGCTAAGTATGATACTGGTATAAAAATGTGTACAACGATACCACTGCTGAATCCAGATGAGGAGGGGTTAACATCAGTCCGTCGGCATGTAGATGTCCCGTGAAGGGAACTATCACAACTCCCAGTGGATGGCTGTAGAATCCCAGGTTGATAGAGGGAAGTGATAGAGGGAAATGTAACAGCCCTTGCGTGTGGCAGATAGTAAGGTTCCGCCGGCATGCAGATATGAAGGTACAGCAAAGGAGCCCTTCAGATGGACACGGCAAGCCCCGCCGGTGTCCGTGATGTCACCGGATCTCCGACAGAACTCCCGGAAGCCGGCGGAGAGGTGAGTACCGATCAAAAGAATTTTGATCGATCAAAAAAATTAATCGATTAATCAAGGAATTAATAGTTAATTTCCACAGCCCTAAAATTGCACCATGCTCCCACCCTGCCATAAATAAATTTGCATGGCTAGGTTCAAATTTAGCGCCCTTTGCCACACTCCTAGTTTGTAAGTAAAGCTGTTGGTCAAACCATAAAAAAATGCGTGACAAAGCGAAATCGATTAAATCCAAAATAAATAGTTTCTTTCATTGTGGAATATAGTCCACCAGTAACAAGTTTTGAGTATGCCTTGTTTAAATCCCCATCTGATCTTTTCTGTCAATGCTTTTTTAAAACACATTTTGTTCAACTGAGTATATGTGTTAGTGTCACTCAGAATAAAATAAATGTGTTCTGTGAATATAGTTTTCCTTTAAAGTGGAAGTCACGGCTAAACCTATCTAATCTTATTTCTGCTCCTATCCCTATTCTTACTCCTATTTTAACTACCATGTCGAGAAAAGATGAGTATACTTACCTATTCTCAGGGTGCTCTGGTTTGGTTATGTGATTGACTCCCAGCACTGGATTCAGGGGAGAGGAGGGACAGCGGACAACGGATGTATCATAGTAAGCCTTTGAGTGACTTCATTGTCTAGGCATTGTCTAGGTATTGCAGCCATTGTCACTGGTAGGGATGAGCCGAACACCCCCCTGTTCGGTTCGCACCAGAACCTGCGAACAGCCAGAATGTTCGCGTGAACTTTAGAACCCTATTAAATACAATGGACTCGAACGTTCGAAATCAAAAGTGCTAATTATAAAGGCTAATATGCAAGTTATTGTCCTAAAAAGTGTTTGGGGACCCGGGTCCTGCCCCAGGGGACATGTATCAATGCAAAAAAAAGTTTTAAAAACGGACGTTTTTTCGGGAGCAGTGATTTTAATAATGCTTAAAGTGAAACAATAAAAGTGAAATATTCCTTTAAATTTCGTACCTAGGGTGTGTGTATAGTATGCATGTAAAGTCGCCCTTGTTTCCCGTGCTTAGAACTGTCCCTGCACAAAGTGTCATTTCTGAAGGAAAAAAAGTAATTTAAAACTCACTCGCGGCTATAATGAATTGAGATTCCATGCTTTTATTTTTTCAATGACTTTTCTATGTATTGCCGGGAGCCGACAATTCATTCTGTCCAGCACTGTTTGCGCCGAAGGGCTTGGAATGCCCGGAGGGATGCTCCCTCCTCCACCCCTCCTTCTGCCTGCTTGATTGGTATAGGCGAGTTTAGTGCTGGAGGTGGGCACATAGCCAACAGTTAACATGCACTGTATCTCCACTTGAAAAGGGGGTACTACATGGATGGAATAATGGTGCTGGGGGATATCAAGGGTGTATGGGGGAAACAATGCTGAGGGGGATCTGGGGTGTATAGGGGGTAGCATTGCTTGGGGTAGCTTGGGTGGCTATAGTGCTAGAGGTATCAGGGATGTAGAGAGGCCACAGTGTAGGGGGTATCAGGGATGTAGTGGGGTCAAAAACCAAGGGGTATCTTATGGTACATGGTAACAGTGCTGGGGGGAATATCTAGGGTGTAGAGGGGTCAGAGTTCTGGGAGGATATCTATGGTGTAGAGGGGTCAGAGTGATGGGGGGATATCTGGGATGTAGAGGGGTTAGAGTTCTGGGGGGATATCTGCGGTGTAGAGTGGTTAGAGTGCTGGGGGATATCTGGGGTGTAAAGGGGTCAGAGTGCTGGGGGGATATTTGGGATGTAGAGGGGTCACAGTGCTTGGGGGGATATCTGGGATGTAGAGGGGTAAGGGGCTGGGGGGATATCTGGGGTGTAGAAGGATCAGAGTGCTGGTTGCATATCTGGGGTGTAGAGGGTCATAGTGCTGGGGGGATATCTGTGGTATAGAGGGATCAGAGTGCTGGTTGGATATCTGGGGTGTAGAGGGGTCAGAGTGCTGGGGGAATATCTAGGGTGTAGAGGGGTCAGAGTGCTGGGGGATATCTGTGGTGTAAAGGGGTCAGAGTGCTGGGGGGATATCTGGGGTGTAGAGGGGTCACAGTGCTGGGGGGATATCTGGGATGTAGAGGGGTCAGAGTGCTGGGGGGATATCTGGGGTGTAGAGGGGTCCGAGTGCTGGGGGGATATCTGGGATGTAGAGGGGTCACAGTGCTGGGGGGATATGTGGGGTGTAAAGGGGTCAGAGTGCTGGGGGGATATATGGGATGTAGAGATGTCAGAGTGCTGGGGGATATTTGGGGTGTAGAGGGGTCAGAGTGCTGGGGGGATATCTGGGGTGTAGAGGGGTCAGAGTGCTGGGGGGATATTTGGGGGTTAGAGGGGTCAGAGTGCTGGGGAGGCATCAATCTAGCAGATATATTATATACACAGGACAGCTTTGTTACTTTATGTATGTAGTATTTTCCCACTGTTTCTTTGCAGTACATCAGGGATCTCCAAATTACAACCCTCCAGCTGTTGTGGAACTACACGTCCCATGAGGCATTGTAAAACTCTGACATTCATAGACAAGGCTGGGAAAAAGATGAGAGGAACCAGAGGGGGGAGGCGGTCCAGAACAGCTAAAGCGACCAAAGATGTAGTAGGGCTTGGTATTTTCAATTTAAGCAATAAGGTACTGAACCTGAGAAACTAATCCTGGATAAAGGCCTTAAATTTGCGCCACCAAAGGGTTTAGACAAATTCCACACCTATATGGACATTCACAAGTTCATTCGAAAGTTGAACATCAAGCGGTATATGGCTGGTATTTAATTTACTGATCGGGCCGTACCAAATGAATATGTCCACTCTGGACTATCTAATGCATCCCTTTTCAAGCCCCCAGGTAGGCTTGTGCAATTCGTTTCGTAACGAATTGAAATTCGTCCGAATTTAGCAACTTTCGGACATTCGGAAGCATTCGAATTTCCGAACAAAGCAATTACGAATAAGACCGAATCCGAAATAAATTATACCGCAAATAGCGAATGCCCGAATGTCTTCGGCATAATTCGTTATGAAAAAGTTACGAATGTACGAATCCATACGAAGCACAATAACACTCACTCTGCTCTGCTCTCTGCTTCTCCCACACCGTGCTGAACTCCCTCTCAAAATGGTGTACAGGGGCGGAGGTTATAGCCGCATGTAAAAAACGAAAGTAAAATACGAGATTTCGAATCCATTCGAAGCACAATAACACTCTGCTCTGCTCTCTGCTTCTCCCTCACCGTGCTGAACCCTCTCAAAATGGTGTACAGGGGCGGAGCCTATAGCCGCATGTAAAAAACGAAAGTAAAATACGAGATTTCGAATCGTTACAAATAACCGCTATGTATTTAGAAAAGTACAAATCCATTCGAAGCACATTAGGCATAATAGGCAGCGTCGTTGTGAGAGAGACACGGAAAATTACGAATCAACGAACCCAAAAAAAGTTACGAAAGTAGGAGTTGTGTCCAGAATCAACGAAAAACAACGTACTCTACCGAAAGTACGAATTATAAAGCAACAAAAAATTCAACAAAAAATGTCGCTTGCAAAAATACGAATGAGTCCGAACACGAAAAATCCCGTCTAGCAAAATTACGAATGATTACGAATCAACAGGACCGGAAAGAAACGAACCGAAACGGAACGAATTTTTCCGTTGTGCACAAGTCTACCCCCAGGTACTTTTGCGCCTTCCATTAAAATATTCCGTGATGTATTAATAAGGGACCTTGAATTGTTGGAGGTGAAAAAAGCTAGGTTGAATAAGACCCTACAGGAAGGCTTTGATTCCCTCTGCAACAACAAGGATTTGGTTGTGAGACCAGCCGATAAAGGGGGGGGGGGTTGTTATTTTAGACAGGAAGGACTATTTAGCAGAGATGCATAACATTGTGGATGATACCAACACTTACACTCTGCTGCTTTCTGACCCTAAGGAGAAATATACTAGGGATCTTGAGGTATTAGTTGCTAGGGGATCATATGAAGGAATTCTCACCCCTAAAGAGAAGTTGTATTTGGTGCCTAGGGCCCCCCGTACACCAAGTATATATTACCTACCTAAACTGCATAAGAATCCTGTCTGCCCCCGGGACGTCCCATAGTGAGTGGGATTGATTCCATCACGTCTCGGGTGGGCAGATATATTGATTTCTATTTGCAGGCGCTTGTACAGAAAATACCCTCCTACGTTAAAGATTCAAGACACATTATTAACTTATTGTCTGGACTTTCTCCAAGGGAGGGGACTTGGATGGTAACAGTCAACGTCACATCCCTATATACGATCATTCCCCACGAGTTGGGGTTTGAGGCAGTACGATGTTATTTAGAACGAGATTCTGGTCTTCCGCATAAACAAATTGATTTTCTCATGTCCCTTTTGGAGTTTGCGGCAGCCTCCAACAATTTTTGGTTTGGTGGCAGCTTCTATAGGCAGGACACGGGAGTTGCCATGGGGGCCAAATATGCCCCAAGCCTGGCCAATCTTTTTATGGCCAGGTGGGAGAAGGATGTCATCTATTCGAGGGTTATACCTCAGGTGACCCTTTGGGCCAGGTATATTGATGACATCCTCCTCCTATGGGATGGCCAACATCAGGACTTAATTGATTTTATGGTATCCCTGAATCAGAATAAGAGGGGCATACAATTAAAATATGAGGCTAGTCAATCTGAGATACACTATCTGGATTTAAAAATTTCCATTAAGGGTGATCAGTTCGTGACTTCAACTTTTTTTAAAGAAACGGATAGGAATTCCTTCATACTAGTTGACACTTGTCATCATGACTCCTGGCTTAGGGCAGTTCCAAAGAGCCTGTACCTCAGGCTCCAGTGGAACTGCTCTGATAGTATTAACAGGTCGTTTTTTGGAGAAGGGTTACAAGATGGATTCCCTGCGAGAATCCTTGGATACTGTTAAAGCTACCAATAGGGATGACCTTTTGGTAGAAAAAGGACCTTGTGGTGGCGACCAGTTCTCACTGGGCGTACCCGTCATAACTTCCTATTCGTTACAACATAAGGCTATCAAGCAGCTAGTTGGGAAGCATTGGCATATTGTTACTAATGACAACGTTTTGAAGGACATATTGCCAGAGAAATCTAGGGTGATATTTAGGGGTGTAGAATCCTTACGGAATCGGGTAGCCCCTAGTGTTTTGAACCCCCCTGGTAATAGTAGGGGTTTCTTTAACCAGTTAACTGGCTACTATAAATGCAGGCGCTGTAGAGTATGTTCTCTGAACTCATGTCTTCAGAGACGTACTACCTCCTTTATATCTACAGCTACAGGACAGCATCATACTATCAAACCTTGCATTACATGTGCCATTACTGGGATCGTCTATTTATTGCAGTGCCCTTGTGGCCTGCAATTAGAGGTCGACTGATATATCGGCTGGCCGATATATCGGCCGATATTTGGCCATTTTTGATAAATCGGCATCGGCCGATTTATTATCAAGATTAGGCCGATATTTCAGACTGACCTCCGCTCATTCTTCCTTCTCCACACTCAGCGGCTCTGGCTGCATCAAGCGCCGCGCTGAGTGTGTGAGCAGAGAGGAGAGAGAGACAGAGAGGAGCTGTCAGCTTGATGTTGGGGGTGGGCGGGACCCGGCCGGGGTGGGCGGGACCCGGCAGCTAAATTACACCAGCCAATGATTGGGCTGCTTTAGAAAGGGGGCGGGGCCACATACACGTAGCGACCCGCCCAGATACCATCCCATTAGCTGGTGTAATATAGCTGCTGGGTCCCGCCCACCCCGGCCCGGGTCCCGCCCACCCTGACATCGAGCTGACAGCTCCTCTCTGTCTCTCTCTCCTCTCTGCTCACACACTCAGTGCGGCGCTTGATGCAGCCAGAGCCACTGAGTGTGTGAGCAGAAAGGAGAGAGAGAGAGGAGCTGTCAGCTCGATGTCGGGCGGGACCCGGCCGGGGTGGGCGGGACCCAGCAGCTATATTACACCAGCTAATGGGATGGTATCTGGGCGGGTCGCTATGTGTATGTGGCCCCGCCCCCTTTCTAAAGCAGCCCAATCATTGGCTGATGTAATTTAGCTGCTGGGTCTGCAAAATCAGTGCAATCTGTCAGTGCCGCCAGCCAGTGCCACCGCCAGCCAGTGCCACCCGCCACCACCAGCCACCGTCAGCACCACCCGCCACCGCCAGCCAGCGCCACCACCAGCCAGTGCCACCCGCCACCTCCAGCCAGTGCCACCCGCCACCGCCAGCCAGCGCCAGCCAGCGCCACCGCCAGCCAACGCCACCCGCCACCGCCAGCCAGCACCACCCGCCGCCACCGCCAGCCAGCACCACCCACCGCCAGCCAGCGCCGCCCGCCACCGCCAGCCAGCGCCACCCGCCACCGCCAGCCAGCGCCAGCCACCGCCAGCGCCAGCCAGCGCCACCGCCAGCCAGCGCCACCCGCCACCGCCAGCCAGCACCACCGCCAGCCAGCGCCACTGCCAATCAGTGCCATCTGTCCCAAACTAGTGCCATCTGTCAGTTCCAAACCAGTGCCACCTGCTAGTGCCAATCAGTGCCAATAGTGCCATCTGTCAGTTCCAAACCAGTGCCACCTGCCAGTGCCATCTGTCAGTTCCAAACCAGTGCCATCTGTCAGTTCCAAACCAGTGCCACCTGCTAGTGCCAATCAGTGCCACCTGCCAGTGCTAATAGTGCCATCTGTCAGTTCCAAACCAGCGCCATCTGCTAGTGCCAATCAGTGCCACCTGCCAGTGCTAATCAGTGCCTCCTGCCAGTTCCACACCAGTGCCACCTGCCAGTGCCACCTGCCAGTTCCAAACCAGTGCCACCTGCCAGTGCCAACTGTCAGTTCCAAACCAGCGCCATCTGCTAGTGCCAATCAGTGCCACCTGCCAGTTCCACACCAGTGCCACCTGCCAGTTCCAAACCAACGCCATCTGCTAGTGCCAATCAGTGCCACCTGCCAGTGCTAATCAGTGCCTCCTGCCAGTTCCACACCAGTGCCACCTGCCAGTGCCACCTGCCAGTTCCAAACCAGTGCCACCTGCCAGCGCCAACTGTCAGTTCCAAACCAGCGCCATCTGCTAGTGCCAATCAGTGCCACCTGCCAGTTCCACACCAGTGCCACCTGCCAGTTCCAAACCAGTGCCACCTGCCAGTGCCATCTGTACTGAGGACATCAAGTGTGTGCTAGAGTGACGGGAGTAAGCAGGAAGGAGTGGAGTGGGTGAGGTTTTTTTTTTTTGTTTTTTTTAATCGGCCACACAAAAATCGGCCACAAAAATCGGCCACAAAAATTGGCCATCGGCCGCCCAAATTTCTAAATATCGGCATCGGCATCGGCCAGCGAAAAACCCATATCGGTCGACCTCTACCTGCAATATGTGGGACGTACCAAACGCCCATTGCAGTTTCGGCTCAATGAGCACATTACCAATATTTTAGTGGGGTTTAAAAATCATTCCGTTTCTAAACATTATCTCTTAAAAGACAATAGGGATCCATCAAACACTCTCTTCTTGGGGATTGACAAGTTCAAGCCCAATTGGAGGGGAAGCCTTTTGGTGAGAGAGATTTCCAAGCTAGAAATGGCTTGGATTCATTGTTTAAAAACGTATTCCCCCTATGGGTTAAACATAGAAACCAATGTTAATGCCTTCATAAACAATGCTTGAATTGGCTTATATGTAAACCTGTTGTGACACTATATGTAAACCCATTGTGACATGTGTAAACAGGCAATATTTACATAAATAAAAATTATTTTCTATTTTAATTTTAATTTTTAAATTTTATTGTTTATAGCCCCCTATTAGGCTATATATATAAATATCCATCACAGGGATTCACATCCGGATTTTTTGGGCAGTATAGACATGTATTTTTAATTAGACACCTTTATATTTACTCACTATAGATATTAGGTTATTTAATTAAATGGTTAATGAGAACCTCGTATACCTTGAAATTTTATATAATTTATATTTAAAATTATTTATTAACTTATTAGTAATTTTGACAGCTTTCACTGGGTGTCATATGGTAGATCCACATGTAAAAAGGTATTTTTAAATAAAAAGATTTTTTCAAATAAAGGATTTTTTTCTAATTTAATAAAATTTTTATAATTAATTTCAAGGTTAATGGCATATAATTATTGCTTATCCTTCTGGCTTAGGTACTGACTTGGTAGGTACCCTGCACATGTTGGGGTCACCTTTAAAGTTTTATATGCCTAATATATACAATTTGATTGTTTGCTCAATGGATGACATTTTGTATGATCCCTCTAGGTGGCATGAGTCTTTGGGTTAGTTGCCGTTTTTTAGTGGTGCCTGAATCCATGACTTAATGACAAAAAAATTAATCTCCTTTTATCTTGTGCTGTTAGGACAGATTTTGTTTCTCTGAAATTATCCAGGAGTTATATTTAGTTATAACTCACTGGAGATCCTGTTTTTATGCTATTGTTTAACTATTGGCATCTTTGCCCACAATCGATATGGCGCTGATGGCTGTTTTTCCCACATCTTACAACGAGGTCTGGGTATATTTAACATGGTGAGTCACTGTTTGGGCCCTATTCCCATTGAGAATGTCTGTTGATGACGAAACGCGTATGGGAGGACGTGCAGTGACATCACCACGCTGATCTGAAGGAGGAAGGGCTCCTTGTTATGCCGGCCGGCATTTTATACATCCTGTTTTTAATCCACATTGTTGTAAGTACAACCTAATTCTTTTAATAAAACGCAACTTATAACAGAGTTACGCTATGGTCCTCCCTCCCTTCCATATATACATATGTTGATGCTAACTGCATGAGTGTGGAGAAATCTATGTTCGGGAGCTTTCACCCTGTATGAGGTGTGAGGGGGCTAGCTCGGCAGCGGGTATGTGTGACCCCCGGGATGGGCTCCCCACCCAAAACAGGCCCAGCAGACGGAGGTTGTGGTTTTCAAAATCAAAAAGGTGCGGTTTATTTTCTATTTACAGTGACAAAAACACAGCAAGGCAAAAAAAACATAAACAAAATAAATCCTGGTCAACTTGACCTCTGACTAAACTTACAGGTTTCCTAACTAACGACTGGGATCAGCCTAGTGCTGTCCTAGTCCCTGGTTTTAAATGTCCAAGCAAAATATAGCCACACAGGCTTTCTCTCACCGCACAGGGGTTCACTCTCCCTAGACAGTCCACACAGGTCTGCTTCCAGGCATGAGCTAACATCTAATGAATCTGGGAGTTTTTTATAGAGGCCTAAATGAGCTGACAAGCTTCAGCTGGCCTCATCAACTCCCTGTCTGCACGACGCCCAGCCCTCTCCCTAGAGGTATGAGTCATCAATGAGCCCACTAGTCTCAGCTGGGCTTATACAACTCTCCACCTAGCTGTATAAGTCAGCGTAAAGCCTGAATCTGGGCGAAATATATCTACCCCCCTGGATGCAACCAGGTGACTTTACCTTCCTGCTGTCACATACCCCCCCCTCTTGTTTTAACCTCGGGGTTGGAACACCAGCAATCAGGCATTCATGTACTCGAGACAAAGCATCCACATTCCCCATTTGAACGCCAGGGCGATGCTTTACTGTGAAGTTGAATTCCTGGAGGGCCAGGAACCACCTATTCACTCTTCTATTTGTTTCCTTGTTTTGAGCCATCCACTTTAACGGAGCGTGATCCGTAACCATGTCAAAGTGCCTACCTAGCAGGTAGTACCGAAGGGAATCTAGAGCCCACTTCACCGCTAAACACTCCTTTTCAACGGTGGCGTAATTTACCTCATGGGACTTCAACTTCCTGCTGAGGTAAATGACTGGGTGCTCTTCCCCGTTCCAGACCTGGGACAATACTGCTCCTAACCCCACATCTGACGCATCACTTTGTACGACAAAGTCTCTAGAGAAGTCGGGTGAGTACAACACTGGCTGGCTACATAAGGCTTGTTTCAAGAATTGGAATGCTGCCTCAGCCTCGGGGGTCCATTTAATCATGACCGACCCTTTCCCCTTCGTCAGGTTGGTTAGGGGCACAGCCTTAGAAGCAAAGTGGGGAATGAATCGCCGATAATACCCAGCGATTCCCAGAAAGGCTCGTACCTGCTTCTTGCTGTTGGGACGTGGCCAACTCTGGATGGCCTCGACTTTGTTGAGTTGGGGTTTTATTACTCCCCTCCCAATGGTGTACCCAAGATATTTGGCCTCCTCCTGCCCAATGGTACACTTCTTGGGGTTAGCCGTAAACCCTGCTTCCCGAACAGAGTCCAGGACTGCTTGCACTTTTGGCAGATGTGAGGCCCAATCTGTGCTATGGACAATTATGTCATCCAGGTAAGCCGCAGCATACTTCCGATGGGGCCTCAGCATCTGGTCCATTTTCCGCTGGAATGTGGCCGGCGCATTCTGTAACCCGAACGGCATTCTTTTATATTGGAACGCCCCGTCTGGGGTTACAAATGCGGTTTTCTCTTTGGCCGACTTGGCCAGGGGGATTTGCCAATACCCTTTTGTGAGGTCAAGAGTCGTCATGTATCGGGCTGTTCCCAGCCGGTCGATCAACTCATCTATACGTGGCATGGGGTAGGTGTCAAATTTTGTAACTTTGTTCAACTGACGAAAATCGTTACAAAATCGCCAGCTCCCATCCGGTTTAGGCACCAACACAATGGGACTAGACCAATCACTTTGGGACTCCTCTATCACCCCTAAGTTCAGCATTCTCTGTACTTCCTCCCGTATTGCCTCCCGTCGGGCCTCTGGGATCCGATAGGGTTTTAACTTCACCCTTTCACCGGGCGGGGTAATAATGTCATGCTCTACCCCAGATGTTTGTCCCGGCAGCTCAGAGAATACCTCCTTGTTGCGAAGTACAAACTCCTTAACCTCCTGTTGTTGGGGTTGTGACAAGGTGGCTGCGATTCCAACCTCAGGAATCACGCAACCAGTTTGAGCTGGTGACCAAGTGTCTGCGACTAGGGACTCTCTATCCCTCCAGGCTTTCAACAGATTAACGTGATAGATCTGTTCGGGCTTTCGCCTTCCTGGTTGTCTGACCTTGTAATTCACTTCGCTCACTTTTTCCATTATCTCGTAGGGGCCTTGCCATTTGGCAAGGAATTTACTTTCAACCGTAGGGACAAGTACCAATATCCTATCCCCCGGGGAAAAGGTACGGGTCTTGGCTCCACGGTTGTACACTCTCTGCTGTGCCAACTGCGCTTGGGCCAAATGTTCCTTCACGATGGGCATTACCTGTGCAATTCGATCTTGCATCAGGGCGACATGCTCAATCACACTCCTGTGGGGAGAACTCTCACTTTCCCAAGTTTCCTTGGCAATATCCAACAGCCCTCTTGGGTGTCTCCCATACAGTAACTCAAAGGGGGAGAATCCCGTAGAGGATTGGGGCACCTCCCTAATAGCAAACATCAAATAAGGAAGTAGACAGTCCCAATCCCTTCCATCTCTATCCACCACTTTCTTCAACATTTGTTTTAGGGTTTTGTTGAATCTTTCAACCAGCCCATCGGTTTGGGGGTGATACACAGATGTACGCAATTGCGTCACTTTGAACAATTTACACAGCTCTTTCATAACCCGGGACATAAAGGGTGTACCTTGGTCCGTAAGCAGTTCTTTACAAATACCCACCCGGCTAAAAACAAGAGATAGCTCTTTGGCTATGGTTTTGGCCGAGGTATTTCTGAGAGGGATCGCTTCTGGATAACGGGTGGCATAGTCCATTATAACCAATATGTACTGGTGCCCCCTAGCGGACTTGATTATAGGACCTACCAAATCCATTGCGATTCTCTCAAACGGGACCTCAATGATGGGTAGAGGGACCAGCGGGCTACGGAAATGTGGCATCGGGGCCGACCTCTGACACACAGGGCAGGAGGAACAATAATTTTCTATGTCCTTCATCACCCCAGGCCAATAGAATCTCTGTAATACCCTCTCTCGGGTTTTCTCTGTCCCCAGATGACCTCCAAGAATGTGCCCATGGGCCAACTCCAACACCAACTTCCTGTAAGGTTTGGGCACCACAAGCTGCTCAACGGTTTCTTCTGCCCTTTTTGCCACCCGATACAGTAGGTCCTTCTCTACGCTGAAGTATGGGTAAGTGCAGGTATTATCTGGGTTCACTAACTCGCCATCTATTTTCACTACGTTTTCCCGTGCCTTTATTAGGGCGGGGTCTTTCAACTGTTCTGTGGCAAAGTTTTCCCTGTGAACCTCAAGATCAGAAAACTCCACAGACGGTAGGTTTTCGTCTGAGGAGGTGGGCTCCTCTCCAGTTTCTTGAGTCTCCCCTGCCAATACTGACAAGGGAAATTCCGGAGAGTCCTCACCACTCTCAGGGGAGTTCTGGCTATCACATTCCTGGTACATAGGGGCACCAGTGGGGGGCTCAGGATCATCCCACAGTTCCCAGAACTTCGGAAAATCCCTTCCCACAATGGCGTCATGCGGTAACTGAGATACTAAGCCCACTGGATGAGAGAGGGTACCTTTGGGGGTCTCGAAACACACCGTAGTCACTGGATACTCTCGGGTGTCCCCATGCACACAAATAACGGCTACCTTGCTATTCCCAGAGACCTCTGTTTTAACTAACTCAGCCTTTATCAGGGTCACAAGGCTACCTGAATCCAGCAATACCACAACATTTCTACCATTAATACACATTTTGCATAAATGTTTCTCAGTTCCCCGAATGGCAGTGCATGCGACTGTCGCACACAGCGACTGACGTCTGCCCGTCAGAAAGTCACACTGCATGGGTTCCTCCACAACCGGGCAATTTGCTGCAATATGTCCCGCTTGCCGGCAGCGGTAGCAAACGATCCTTCTTGCGGCCTCTTGAGCCGCTGATTTCCCAGGCTGTTCTCGCCAAACTTGGGGTAGAGCTCCCACCCTCTCACTCTCTCCACCCTCACCCCTTGGAATCCTCTTATCCGCCCCTGGGGATGGTCTGGTCTTAGGGTGGAAAGTCCGAGTGTCTCTGGAAGAGGCCGTCAGGTTCTCTGTAGCCAAGTATTTCTCCACACGATCCACAAGACCATCGGCCGTCTCTGGGTCTCCATGGCTTACCCACTTTTGGATGGCAGTAGGAAGAGCTCTCAAAAACCGATCCATTACAACACGTTCCACAATCTTTGGTGCGGACAAAGTCTCTGGCTGTAGCCACTTTCTGCTCAGGTGAATGAGATCATACATTTGAGACCTGGGGGGTTTTCCAAGCTGGAAAGTCCAGTTATGCACACGCTGAGCCCGGACAGCCAGGGTGACACCCAGCCTTGCCAATATTTCAGCTTTTAGCATCACATAGTCTTTTGCTTGGTTAGGCTCTAGGTCATAGTAAGCTTTCTGCGATTCACCAGTTAACAGAGGAGCCACTAGTCCAGCCCACTGCTCCTCAGGCCACTTTTCTCTTTCAGCGGTCCTTTCAAATGTGGTCAAAAATACCTCTGGATCATCCTCTCCAGTCATTTTTGTCAATAAACGACTCACCCCAAAGGACGCGGTATTAGTGGGACGGCTTTCCTCACTGGTCTGCGGACGTTGCTGCATTACTGCTTCCATCTGTTGTTGTAGTCTCTGCTCTTGCTTCTGCAACAGGTCTATGAAGCGGGCCTCAGATTGCTGTTGGGCTTGTTGCTGAGCCTCCAGACTCTGTTGTAAAGTTGCAAGGCTCTGTTGATGAGCTTGCTGCTGGGCTGCAAGGCTCCTTTGCAAACCTGCATTTGTCTGCTGTTGATTGGCATTTGCTAGAGCCAGCTGTTTCAGTATCTCCTCCATGCTGGCTTAAAAAAAAACTGCCACTGGTTCTCCACCAACTGTGAGGGGGCTAGCTCGGCAGCGGGTATGTGTGACCCCCGGGATGGGCTCCCCACCCAAAACAGGCCCAGCAGACGGAGGTTGTGGTTTTCAAAATCAAAAAGGTGCGGTTTATTTTCTATTTACAGTGACAAAAACACAGCAAGGCAAAAAAAACATAAACAAAATAAATCCTGGTCAACTTGACCTCTGACTAAACTTACAGGTTTCCTAACTAACGACTGGGATCAGCCTAGTGCTGTCCTAGTCCCTGGTTTTAAATGTCCAAGCAAAATATAGCCACACAGGCTTTCTCTCACCGCACAGGGGTTCACTCTCCCTAGACAGTCCACACAGGTCTGCTTCCAGGCATGAGCTAACATCTAATGAATCTGGGAGTTTTTTATAGAGGCCTAAATGAGCTGACAAGCTTCAGCTGGCCTCATCAACTCCCTGTCTGCACGACGCCCAGCCCTCTCCCTAGAGGTATGAGTCATCAATGAGCCCACTA
Organism: Rana muscosa; assembly: GCA_029206835.1. Classification (NCBI taxonomy): domain Eukaryota; kingdom Metazoa; phylum Chordata; class Amphibia; order Anura; family Ranidae; genus Rana; species Rana muscosa. The sequence goes on from CM055121.1 coordinate 848,297,585, forward strand.
GTCTCAGCTGGGCTTATACAACTCTCCACCTAGCTGTATAAGTCAGCGTAAAGCCTGAATCTGGGCGAAATATATCTACCCCCCTGGATGCAACCAGGTGACTTTACCTTCCTGCTGTCACAGAGGTTACATCTCTTCCTGGAATCTAAATGCCGCGGCTGGGCTATAGCCGATTGCTCAATTGTGCTTGCCCTCTGGTAAGCGGCTTTTTCATTCGGTGGTGGGCTTCACATATGTCTATGAAGTCACTGTGGTGTCGTTTTTATCAACACTAAGACCATTATATGCTTATAGACTGTTATCTGGTGTTCCACGCTATTGGAGTACATTGATTGTGTTCATCCTTGTGTCATCTGAGGACTTTATTTCAATATCTATGTTTGGCGCAGCTTAAATTTTTTCTATATGTTTTTGTGTTTATCCCACTCAAGCTGCTGCCTTATATCATTTATTTGTTTTTAAGTGTAGCGATACCCCCAAACTAAGGGAGCCGTTGGTTTGCTTTTGGGCCCTGTACACAGCACAGCCAACCCCCGGAAATCTACTCAACCCTTCTCTGGCACAGCTAGTCTAGGGGTGGTGTTTTTGTATAGCTCTATACCAGTTCATGTACAATCCCCCAATACTTATCTAGCAGTGATAACATAGATTAATGGACTCCAATACCAGGTTAATCAATTGTAAAAGGGGTTTACTTGTGAATAAAGGAATAAACGATCAATATCACATATAACACATGCATGCAGAGCCCTGCAGTAATAGTAACACTGGTTGACTTTAGTGCGCAAACAGTTCTATCTCACACTAACATTTAGCTAAAGTCCCGTTAGCAATATGGCACCCAGCAACACTATCAACTCCCGGTCAGGCCTGACTCAGTTAAAGCTCAGTCTTTTAGGCAAGGAATCTTCGCATGCAAGATGATCGGTGGTGCACATACAGGAACGATATTTGTAATCCAATAATGGCCTGAGGCAATGTAAGTAACTCCCCGAAGACTATGTAACTCAGTCCCACAACTAGTCTCCTGACAGGAAAAAAGGATAATATAACCCGATGGGCCAAGGCAGTCTATAGGCCTAATAAAGTACTCGGTTATAGTACCGCCTGATCTCTGGTTCACTGACGTCCCTGAAGCAGGTAGATGTCTGTAGCCGCACAGGCTCCGCAGCGAGGTGGACGGCTCTCTGGAAGTGCGCAAGGCCCAGGCCTCGGGCCTTGCACTCGCAGCAGGTACGCACAGGAAGTCCTCTTGCCAGCCGCGCGGTGTCCCAAAGAGGCCGGGCTTAGCCTCGCCCTCCCCTTTATACCCCACCCATGAGTCTCTGCGGCAGCCCAATGCACCCTGGGTGCCAAACGGGATTCTGGGTAACGTAGTCCATGGGGCCTCAACGGAGACCCCGCTACATAAGTTAGCGCGTTTTTTTCTTCCTTATGATGGGAATTGTAGTTCCTGAACAACTGGAGGGCCATAGTTTGGAGACCCCTGCTGTACAGAATGAATGTTCATGTAGTTAATGCGGAGCTTCACCCAAAATGGGAATCTCCGCTTGTCTGCCTTCTACCTACTTGATGTCTGCTTTCCTGCGCTGTCTCCATTGTAGGGGCCCCAGAGCATTACTTTGCCCATGATGCTATTAAGACGGCCCTGGCCCCCACTAGAAACAAGGCTCTGCTAGACCTACTAATCACCAACAACACATAGCTGATAGCGGATGTGGAAGTAAGGGATAATTAGGAAACAGCGATTACAGGGCAATTACGTTCCCTGTAAAGCACAAAAAAAGCAGACACAACGGTAGGACAAGTACATTCAATTTCAAGAGAGCAAACTTTACCAAACTACGCTCCATATTTCCTGACATTAAATAGGAAGATATTCTAGAAACAAAAAACTGAGGAAAAGTGGGAATGCTTTAAGTACATTTTAGGTAAAGGCATTAGCCAGGATATTCCAATTGGCAACAAATATAAAAGAATTAAGGCTAAACCTGGGTGACTAAATTCAAGTGTAAAAAGGCACATTAAAGAGAAAAAAACTGTCTTGTAAAAAATATAAGGCCAGGGGGACACCTTGAACATTTCAGCACTACAAAGAAGACACATACTGGAGGAGAGTACTTTTTAAAAAAAATATATTAATAGGAAAAGAGGAAGGTTAGAGCATTTTGGCCCCATTAGCATGATCAAGGGAGGTTGGTTAAAGGTGAAAAGGAGAAGGCAACTGTATTAAATACATTCTTCTCCTTGGATTTTTACTATGGAAAAGGAGAGGTATAATAAACAAGATGGCATTGTTAGCAACACACCAAGGAGTGTTCCATTTTGGCTACCAGAAGCCAGTGTTCTAAAAAGACTAGAAAAACTTAACGTGAAAAATCACCAGGACCAGATGACTTGCACATGAGAGTCCTCAAAGAATGTAGCCAGGCCATTGCTAAACCGTTATTCCTAATCTTTAAAGAAAGCTTACTGACTGGAATTGTACCAGTGGATTTGGGTAAAGCTACCATGGTACCAATATTTAAGAATGGGCCGAGATACATACCTGGAAAACATAGACCAGTCAGCCTAACATCAATAGACTGAAAACTATTGGAGGGGATGATAAGGGACCATATCCAGGAGTTTGCAGGTAAAAATAGTATCATTAGTAGTAACCAGCATGGATTTATAAAAGATTGTTCTTGACAGACAACCTATTAACTTTCTATGAGGAAGCGACCTGTAATCTGGATAAAGGAAGGCCGATGGATGTAGTGACTTCACCAAAGCATTTGACACAGTACCCCATAAACACTTAATCCACAAATTGAGGTCTGTTGGCGTTGACGATAGTATATGTACCTGGGTAAAAAAATTGGTTACAGTGGTGCGTCCAGAGGGAGAGGATTAATAGCGTATCTTCTGAATGGTCTGCTGCTATAAGTGGGGTACCCCAAGGCTCTGTCCTGGGACAAACCCTGTTTAACTTTATAAATATCATAAATGATATAAAGGTTGGCATAAATAGTTCAATCTCAGTATTTGCTGATGATACAAAGCTAAGCAGAACAATTACTTCACAACAGGATATAGCAACTTTACAGGAAAACCTATATAAACTTCCACTGTTGCCCCCCTTCCCCTCCCTGTGACATCCAACCTCTGGGGACCTGCCACAGGTCCCCAGAGGCTGCGGGACCATTCACAGTGCAGCGTGACTACGCACATTGGAAAGCCAGCTGTGAAGCCGCAAGGAGTTACAGCCTGCTTCCCACACTAGACATGCTGGTGCCAGGGACTCGAAGAACGACGAAGAACCGTCTCGGTTGAGAACAGCGCTGGATCCCTGGACAGGTAAGTGTTCTTATACTAAAACTCAGCAGCTAGTTCTTATTGGATGCTGCATCCTGGTTGTAACTATTACATGACTATTATTTGAACGTGAACGTTTGTATGTTGACTTAAACTTGTAATAAAAAACCATTGAAACAAAAACTCAGCAGCTACAGTATTTTTTTTTTTCTCGAGACTGAAGAACCTCTTTAACTGTACCTCTTTAACTGTATCTGAGCACCACAATATACACAGCAAATTGCTTCATTTTGTTTGGAAATCAGTTTGAAAAACACCCCCCTACCATTTCTAGCCACTACCATCTTGAGTAAGAGCAGGTGATTCATGTAACATTTACTTCCTGGAATCCACCTGCCCTTCGTTTAGGCATGCAGGCAGTGCTTAGCTTAGCTGATAAAGTCCCGATTTCTCTTCTCCAAATGAAAGAAAAAAAATGACCATGAAGACTCATGTTATATATGAGACATAATTTTGGCCTAGGCCAGAAACAAGGAAGCAACTGAAGAAATATAAAAAAATATAAAAAAAAGTTTAATATAAGTAAATATAATATACCTTCCTACCTATTTACTAAGCCTAGCAGCATAAGAATTTAAAACAGGTAAAGTTAATTGAGAGAGTGAAGCTCTGCCTTAAAGCTAATGCATCTGCAGCTAAGATCTGACTGAGTTTGAGGATTCAAGCCTTTCAGCAATAATAATAATTATTAACCACTTCCATACTGGGCACTTAAACACCTTCCTGCCCAGACCAATATTCAGCTTTCTGCGCTGTTGCACTTTGAATGACAATTGCGCGGTCATGGTACACTGTACCCAAACTACATTTTTATCATTTTGTTCCCTTTCTTTTGGTGGTATTTGATCACCTCTGCGATTTTTATTTTCTGCTAAAAAATAAAAAAAAGACAGAAATTTTTTAAAAAAAAAAAGTTTTTTTTTGGTTTCAGTTACAAAACTTTGTAAATAAGTTAGTTTTCTCCTTCACTGATGGGCACTGATGGGGCTGCACTGACGGGCACGGATAAGGCGGCACGGATGGGCACCGATGAGGTGGCGCGGATGGGCAACGATCGGCGGCACGGATGGGCAACGATCGGCGGCACGGATGGGCAACGATCGGCGGCATGGGTGGGCAACGATCGGCGGCATGGGTGGGCACAGATAGGCGGCACGGGTGGGCACAGATAGGCGGCACGGGTGGGCACAGATAGGCAGCACGGGTGGGCACAGATGGGCATGGATAGGCGGCATGGATGGGCACTGATAGGTGGCACGGGTGGGCATGGGTGGGCACTGATAGGTGGCATGGGTGGGCACTGATAGGTGGCACTGTACTGTACTAATGGATGCCAATCAGTGCCAAACAATAATGCCTGCCAATCAGTGGTGCCCATTGTGGGCACTGATTGGCATCCATTGTGGCACTGATTGGCATCCATTATCCCTGGTGGTCTAGGGTGGCATACCTTACATGGTGTGCTTCCCTGGTGGTCCAGTGGCATCCCTGGTGGTCTAGTGGCATCCCTGGTGGTCCAGTGGGCATCCTCTGGGGGGCTGTGCTGATAATCGATCAGCACAAACCCCCCCCCTGTCAGAGGAGCAGCCGATCGGCTCTCCTCTACTCGCGTCTGACAGACGCGAGTGAGGAAAAGCCGATGACCGGCTTTTCCTGTTTACACTGTGATCAGCCGTGATTGGACACGGCTGATCACATGGTAAAGAGTCTCCGTCGGAGACTCTTTACCTAGATCGGTGTTGCGGGGTGTCAGACTGGCACCACGCAGCAACGATCGCCGCGATGCATGCCCCCGGGGGCGCGCAGCGGCTCAAAATCCTGAGGACGTCATATGACGTCCTGTCAGGATTCTGCAACCACTTTGCCACCGTCAATCCTCTATAGGGCGGGTGGCAAGTGGTTAATATTATTATTGCTATAATTTCTCTACTATTATTAACATAATTTTTTTTGTGTAAATTAATTGATTTCAGGGATCATGGTGCTCGAAAGACTAGCAGTTCTTAGAGCCAGAGGAGAGTTAGGGCTAGTTTACACTTGCTTTAAAACATGGCTTCGGACACGCTTTGTTAAAGCTCTCTGAACGCCAGTCAAGCCCCTGTCACTAAATAAAATGGTTAGCATACAGTCCTGTTTACACCTTGCTTTTGCTTGGTGCTTTGGTAAGACTTCGGTGAGGCTTTGTGTGGCTTCGATGAGGCTTCGGTGGAGTTTCAATGGGGCTTCGTGAGGCTTTGTGGGGTTTTCAATGAGGCTTCGGTGGAGCTTCAGTGGGGCTTCAAGTGAGCTTTGCCATAGACTTCTATGGAGGCTTTGAAGAGGCTTTGAAGACGCTTTGAAGCACCACTAAAGCGACATGGGGTATAATTTTTGAAGCAAAGCCGAAGCAAAGCAAAGCAAAAGCAGGTGTAAACAGGACTGTAAGCTAACCTGTCCGAAGCCTTGCTTTGAAGCAAGTGTAAACTGGCCGTTAATGTGTGTTGAAGCTGAAGCAAGTGTAAATGAGCTCTTAGGGGATTTATGAGCTGCAAAATAAAAGAAGTAAATATATACCCTCCTGCCACATGGAACTTTCTGGGAAGATGTCAGTCTGCAGACTGCAAGTGTGAAGGGCTAAAATTTGTCAACCTCACACACTGCCGAGGACTTCTGCGGGATGCAACATTTCTTTTCATCATCAATGTGGTGCTTTACAGAAGCCAAGAGTTTACCAACACATTTAGGAAATACAAAATGGTAGTTCTTTAACTTCTTATATATTGTCTGATAGAGTTTATAAATCAGAATTCTTAAGTTGTTGTATAATTAATTATGCTAAGACGTCAGATAAATGAGGCGTAAACAGTGGTATTATTTAAAGGCACTTTCGAAAAAATATCTATGTCTAAGACTTGTTAAACAGGCATAACTTAACATTAAATTCAGTCATTCACTGTACAGAATGAGCCTGTAATAGAGAGGGAAGAAATGTATTCGATTGAATGGGACATTGTCAGTCAATATTGTTTGGGAGAGTGCTGACAAACAAGGCTGCACCTGTATGCTGGCGGAGTCGCACAGATTTTGTCCAGATAGTCCCTTGAGTGCTTTGTTCACCCAGCTGTCACGGTGCTTTGGATACAGGTGGAAGAATGGACTTTGCCATCTATAAAAGAAAAGTGTAATAGCAGAAACCAGCTTCCTCTTTAACTCCCTGGGGATGAGTGCTATTGTATTGCTATATAATAGAGTGCATAAGTGGCAGATTAATGAATACTATATATGAGCCTTTACTATCAGTATACATGTGATTAGATAGCACGCTATTTAATGGCATTTATGCCTTTTTCATTGGGAAGAGTAAAGTCAAAATTTTCCGTTAATTTGCATGAAAACAGGAATTCAATCTAAAGATGTTTTAAAATCAGATGCAGTACGTATATATATATATATATATATATATATATATATATATATATATATAATTTTTTTAATACATTCAAAAACCTATAAAGAATTTGAATATAGGGAGTAGCGCTGGAAAAGGCCAAAAATATACAGTATAGACTATATACGTACCACTGTATTAACAATAGTAGTAAAGTAATCATGACTCCTATGCAGTGCCATATAACTTACAAAGGAACTTTGCGATATACAGAAATAAATATTCAATAAAACAAATCGCCAATTCATGATTTGTTTTATTGAACATTTACCTGTATATATTGCACAAGTTTTTTTGTAAGTTAAATGGAGCTGCATAGTAGGCACGATTAATTTTCTACTATTGTTGATATATATTTGGGGGGGGGGGGGGGGGTTATATTGCAGCAGCAGTGTAATTATTGTTTATAATTTTATGTAGGCTCATTGTAGCATTTTCGTACCACATAGTAGGGGATAATTAATTTTTTATACATACTACTTTTTGAATAACTTTGAGTCACGTTGAATTTTTCACATTGCAGCTGTCAAGTAAGTTTCATTGAAAGAAACAATAAACGTGTCTCTTGTACACATGGCGAGCCTTCAATTCATCTTTAAATACAGTAAAAGTAATGTTCAGATTCAAACAGTGTGCTGAAATTCTGTGTACAGGATATGTATACTGGACAAGATGGGTACAGTGGGCCACATTTTAATCAGAGAGAGATAATGATTCAAACCATAATGTCTATTGTGGTATGTATTTTTATAATTCATTTTAATTATATCATAATTATAATTAATTATTTTCAAATTTGCTCTCGTAAGTACAAAAGGCGAGACAAACAATGGTTTCAGATATGCATGTAACAGTGAATCGCTATTAGATTGATATTGGCACTGTCCGATGCATGGAAACGCCCCAATGCATTTCGACCTACAGGATTTTGGGTCTTCCTCAGGGGGTTCTTACATTTCTAAAAATACATAAAAAATTACATGTTTTTATATCCTATTAATCATAGTGTGTGTAGCGCCCTCACCAAAAGGTTGGGACGCTATCTAAAATTTAGAAGGATGTCTGAGCCAGTAGTTGGGCTCAGACGGTTGAATTATATTGAAATTGTCTCTGTTCTAGCTGTGGTTTACCCGATAGCAGTTTCCCTTATTGCCTGTAGGTGGCGTTACCACCTCAGGCACCTGTTGGAACACGGGCAAACCATGGTGCATTGAGTGGCCCTTCTCGGCAGTGGTACAATGGGAGTGGTTGACCCGCTGTGCCTGCTGGGAGGGGATACTTAAGGGGCAGACGCCATTGATCGGGGTTCGTTTTCGCCTCGTGGCCCTCTGGGCGCGAGGTATGCGTGTGTGATTCTGGTCTCAGGGCCACATTGGCCCGAGGCTGCATCGCTATCTAGTAGGCCCAGCTAGTCTGGCTGGGGCCTACATTCGGTGAGGGGATCCCAAGCTGTCCGTCCAAATGGGGAGGAAGCTGTCTTAATGAAGGAAACCAGGGGAGGACCTGCCCTGGAGGAGACCGGCAAAGTGCTGACGTCTTGGGTGAGGCCTGGTAACTTTATTGAGGAGGGATCCACTATACTACAAGCCCTGCAGTTCGCCGGATTGGCTTAAAGGCTCTTTCGCTGCACGGCTGGAAGTTTGGGACTTTGAAATCCTGTGGCGGAGGATTCCTGGACTATCCATTTGCTCAACTTTAAAAGGTCTGTGGCAGAGAATTTGTTCACTTTGAAAGGTCTGTGGCAGAGACTTTGTTCACTTTAAAAGGTCTGTGGCAAAAAACAATTTCATCTAGGGCAGTCTGTGGCAGAGACTGCCCCATTGCTGATTCGTGTGCCATCCCGGCTGCTAAGCCATGTGAGAGGGGACTATCCGGGTGACCATACCCACTCTAACATTGAGAGTGGTGAATGACTTTGAGCTGATATTGATGCATTTTGTGGCAAGTGCCTGAACCTTCCCCTGCTCTTCTCTACCTCCTACTTTCTCTTGAAGTTTTACTGCATAGGAAAATAAAGCCTGACTGTTGAAGGTTTTACATCTGTTTGGACATTGCATTTACTACAGACTTTCCTACCCGGACAACAAAGCTGAAGAGGTAACGTGCAAAACCCAAAACTAACCAGCAGCTCCTACGGGGGTGCTACATGTGCATATATAATATAATTGCATTTTTGTAGCGCTACCCCCAGTTAAGAGAGCTGCTGGATTTTGTTTCGGGCCCTGTATACATCACCGCCAACCCCCGGCAATCTACTCGACCCACACTGGCACAGTTAGTCTAGGGAATGTTACCTGATTATACACAACCTGGCAGTAGTTACTATATGCAAGAATAAACACTGATACCGATGTGATAAAATATAACTGGATTTACTTTGGATTAACGGTTAAACACATCACATAGCATACATGCAGAGCCCTGCAGCAATAAACATATTCCTCAGTGATAGTGCAAAGTGATCACACGCCACGTGCAACTATCACTTCCTGATGCTCAATGTGGCGCACCAAACAAAGTTCTAACTCCCCCTGGTCAGGCCTGACTCAGTTTTTAACTCAGTCTCTGTGGGAACAAATTCTTTGCATGCAACTTGAGTGGTGGTGCACATACAGGAACACTATTTGTAATCCAATGGTTGGTTAATAACAGAAGAACACTTCACCGGAGACTAAACAACTCAGTTCCCCTACTAGTCTCCGGTGGGATGATAAATGTAGAGGAAAAAAAACCCAAGGCAGTCACTAGGCCCAACAAAGTACAGGCTTAATGAAGTGAGCAAGTGCTCGCTCACCCCTCCGGATGCGATCCCAGTCCGGGACTTCCACCACTGTGTATCCGCACACAGTGTCTGCAACGACCAGGCCCCCGGTCCAGCTGATGTCCGCGACACGAACAGAATCAGGTGCCACCCAGGCTCCGCAGTGGGGTGGAAGGCTCTTTGGAAGGTATGCAAGGCCCTGGCTTCAGGCCTTGCACAGCAACAGATCCGCACAGGGAGTCCTATTGCTTGCAGCGCGGTGTCCAAAGAGAGCGAGCTTAACCTCGCCCTCCCCTTATATAGCCCCACCCATGAGTCTCTGCGGTGGCTAAATGCACCCTGGGTGCCAAACGGGGTTCTGGGTAACGTAATCCCAGGGCCTTAAAGGAGACCCCGCTACACTAGCATATATTCAACTTAATTTTTTTTTCATATTTACCCTTTCTGCCACATGGAGCTTGCTTTACCAGAGACTTTGTTAAAAAGTGGTTCAGTATGATCTCCCCAGATCTGATTCTGGACCATGCTGGTGGGGCATCCCACCGGCATGGTCCAGAATCAGATCTGAGGAGATCATACCGAACCACTTTTAACAAAGTCTCTGGTAAAGCGAGCTCCATGTGGCAGAAAGGGTAAATATGCAAAAAATGTAAAGTTGAATATATGCTATCATGAGTTTTTGTAACAAAAATGCAGTTTTTGATTAATAGGATGTAAAAACATGTAATTTTTTGTGTATTTTTAGAAATGTAAGAACCCCCTGAGGAAGACCCAAAATCCTGTAGGTCGAAATGCATTGGGGCGTTTCTATGCATCGGACAGTGCCAATATCAATCTAAGGCCTCGTACACACGGCCGAGATTCTCGTTGAAAATAACATGTCGTTTTTTTCGACGAGATTCTTGGACAAGAAACTTGTCCCGGCCGAGTGTACACACGCTCGTTTCAAAGAACCCGCGGTTCTTTGAATGGAGCGTACGCGGTGACGTCATCGACTACGACGATCATGCGCTCGTCACATTCGATGCCGTCGCCGCCATCTTGGTATACCCTACGTATGCCTAGGAAGCTACCGCGCATGCGTCGAATTCATTTCGAACATGCGCGGGCTTCCGGGAGGACAGGTAAGTGTACACACACTCACTTTTCTCGTCGAGAAACATGCCGAAGAGAATCTCGACGAGAAAATAGAGAGCAGGTTCTCTATTTTCTCGTCGAGATTACTTGTCGGTTTTCTCGACGAGAAACCATACACACGAACGAATTTCTCGGCAAGACATCTCTGCCAGCAAGTTTCTTGCTGGTTCTTGCCGAGAAACTCGGTCATGTGTACGAGGCCTAAGAGCGATTCACTGTTACATGCATATCTGTCTCTGTGTCTCTGAAACCATTGTTTGTCTCGCCTTTGTACTTACCAGAGCTCATATTTTAAAACTTTTGTATGTGTCATATTTTACTAACGTCCAATTCTCAGACTTCCATATGTGTCACCCTATGCTATAATTATTTTCAAATGGGTGTCACTTTCTTGGTTTTAGAACCTTAATTTTGACTTACTAATTTGGTATAGGTAAGATAAGCTTTGGTTATAAACATTTAATATATATATATATATATATATATATATATATATATATATATATATATATATATAAACACACACTATATTGTCAAAAGTATTGGGACACATGCCTTTACACGCACATGTACCTTTACACGCACATGTACTTTAATGGCATCCCAGTCTTAATCAGTAGGGTTTAATATTGAGTTGGCCCATCCTTTGCAGCTATTACAGCTTCAACTCTTCTGGGAAGGCTATCCACAAGGTTTAGGAGTGTGTCTATGGGAATGTTTGACTATTTTCCAGAAGCACATTTGTGAGGTCAGGCACTGATTATGTATGAAAAGGTCTGGCTCGCAGTCTCCGCTCTTATTATTCCTAAAGGTGTACTATAGGGTTGAGGTGCAGACCAGTCAAGTTCCCCCACCCCAAACTCATTCATGTCTTTATGGACCTTGCTCTGTGCACTGGTGCGGAGTCATATTGGAACGGGAAGGGGCCATCCTCAAACTGTTCCCACAAAGTTGGGAGCATGAAATTGTCCAAAATATCTTGATATGCTGACGCCTTAAGAGTTCCCTTCACTAGAACTAAGGGGCCAGGCCCAACCCCTGAAAAACAACCCCACATCATAATCCCCCCCTTCACCAAATGATTTGGACCAGTGCACAAAGCAAGGTCCATAAAGACATGGAAGAGTCCTGACCCCAACCCGACAGAACACCTTTGGGATGAATTAGAGCGGAGACTGTGATTCAGGCCTTCTGAAAGAATGGTCAAACATTTGCATAGACACACTCCTAAACCTTGTGGACAGCCTTCCCAGAAGAGTTGAAGCTGTTATAGCAGCAAAGGGCGTGATTGAAGATGGATGGACATCACTGGACATTTTTTTTTTATCAAAAACTGACTGTTGTGGTTTTTACTTTTTGACACTTTTTTTGGTGAATGGGTAGGGGTACAATGTACCTGATACCCATTCACATACAGGGGGCTGGATCTGGGGGCTCCCTTGTTAAAGGGACTTCCAGATTCCGATAAGCCCTCTGCCGGCAGATCCCGACAACCAATGTCGGTTGTCGGGAAGAGGCTCTTGTCCCCATCAACATCGGGACAAGGTGCTTTGGGGGGCACCGTAGGGGGACACCCCAAAGCACCCTCCCCAAGTTGAGGGCAAGCCGCCTGGTATGGTTTAGGAGGCTGCTTGCTTGGATAAGTGTCTGGTATGGATTTTGGGGGAACCATGCCATTTTCCCTTAATTCTGTCATAGGGTTCCCCTTAACCTCTTCAATACACTGTAGTATATACTGTAAAGTGTACACTGACTGAACTGTATATATATATATATATATATATATATATATATATATACATACAGTATCTAACAAAGTCATTACAACCCTCACATTTTTGTAAATATTTTATTATATCTTTTCATGTGACAAACTGAAGAAATTACACTTTGTTACATTGGAAAGTAGTGAGTGTACAGCTTGTATAACAGTGTAAATTTGCTGTCCCCTCAAAATAACTTAACACACAGCCATTAATGTCTAAACCGCTGACAAAAAAAGTGAGTACACACCTCAGTGAAAATGTCCAAATTGGGCCAGAAGTGTTAATATTTTGTGTGGCCACCATTATTTTACAGCACTCCCTCAACCCTCTTGGGCATGGAGTTCACCAGAGCTTCACAGGTTGTCACTTGGGTCCTCTTCCACTCCTCTATGATGACATCACAGAGCTGGTGGATGTTAGAGACCTTGCACTACTCCGCCTTCCATTTGAGGATGCCCCACAGATGCTCAATAGGGTTTAGGTCTGGAGACATACTTGGGCAGTCCATCACCTTTACCCTCAGCTTCTTTAGCAAGGCAGTGGTCATCTTGGAGGTTTGTTTGGGGTCGTTATCATGTTGAAATACTGCCCTGCAGCTCAGTCTCAGAAGGGAGGAGATCATGCTCTGCTTCAGTATGTCACAGTACATGTTGATATTCATGGTTCCCTCAATGAACTGTAGCTCCCCAGTGCCGACAGCACTCATGCAGCCCCAGGCCATGACACTTCCACCACCATACTTGACTGTAGGCAAGACACATTTGTCTTTGTACGTCTCACCTGGTTGCCGCCACACACGCTTGACACCATCAGAACCAAATACGTTTATCTTGGTCTCACCATACCACAAGACAGACAACAGTCTGCTTGTCTTCAGAAAACTGTTTGTGGGCTTTCTTGTGCATTATCTTTAGAACAGGCTTCCCTTTGGGATGACAGCTGTGCAGACCAATTTGATGCAGTGTGCGGCGTATGGTCTGAGCACTGACAGGCTGACCCCCCACCCCTTCAACCTCTGCAGCAATGCTGGCAGTACACATACGTCTATTTCCCAAAGACAACCTCTGGATATGACGCTGAGCATGTGCACTCAACTTCTTTGGTTGACCATGGCGAGGCCTGTTCTGAGTGGAACCTGTCCTGTTAAACTGCTGCAGCTCAGTTTCAGGGTCTTGGCAATCTTCTAATAGCCTAGGCCATCTTTATGTAGAGCATCAATAATTTTTTTCAGATCCTCAGAGAGTTCTTTGCCATGAGGTGCCATGTTGAACTTCCTATGACCAGTATGAGAGAGAGAGCGATAACACCAAATTTAACACACCTGCTCCCCATTCATACCTGAGACCTTGTAACACTAACGAATATATATGTGTAGCACACAAATCCCTTGCTTGTTTACTTCCGCTAGTAAGTGGGATACACCATGCCACATGCCCAGTATCCTCCTTGTTGAAGAGGGTGAGCGGTGTTATCTGTTTTTTGGGTCCTGCAGCGAGTTACCTCTTTCCGTTGGTTCTTCACCCTAGAGTGTAGGGAAAAGTCTATTCTCTCTCTTTATTTCAAGAAGGCCATTGTCCAGACAGTATTAAACCCAATAAAGAAAGATTTATTTTGCTTGCTTGATAACTTGACAGGAAAGTTGGAGATAGAGAAAAAGTGAACAGGGAGGTAGGTTCAGGCACGCGGCACTTAACTAACAATCATCGCCACTCAGGCCTGAGTGGGATTTGCTCGCCCGGATAGTCCCCTTTCACGGTTCTAGCAGCCGGTGTGGAGCACGGAACATTCACTTATAATTTCCTAGGGATACGATCATGAGACAGCTTCCAAATCTTGAACTTCCCAGCACTTGCAATATCTAAGTCCTTAGCTGCCCATGGGGCACATTACAAGGCTTGTGGCGGATTGTGGAGTCCTTCCCTCTGATAGGTATCCAGGCCTCTCCTGAGACAGTGACTTCCTTCACCGATCCCTTTGGATAGGTCCTCCCCTGGTTTCCTCTCCTTCAGAGCGGGTTACCCCTACTTGAGCACCCTGGGACTCCTCTTCTAATGTAGGCCTCAGCTAAAGGTGCTGGGCCTACCTGGAACGATGCAGCCTCGGGCTAATGGTGCCCGGGACTGAATACACACGCATGTACCCCTGGCCATAAGGGCCACCAAAGAAGGGGTACGCGCCTAGGACCAAGGTGTCCTCTAGATCACCTCCGAACTCCCTGCCTAATGGCGTCTGCCACTTAAGTACCCTCTGCCGGCATGCACAGCGGGTAGACCATGCCCACTGAACGGCCGCCGAGAGAGGACACCCAATAGCGCTGCAACGCTACCCGTGGTTCAACCCGAGCCCGGGGGAACAGTGCCACCCACAGGCCACAGGGAACTGCACTGCCAGGTAACATTACCTCAGAGCAGGAGCCAGTTTGAAGAATTAAACAGCCTGAGCCCAACTATTAGCTCAGACTACCCTCTAAATTGAGGCATAGTGACCCCTATTATTGGGGGGGGTCCACTACACATACACTAGACTGCCTGCACTGTATAGATAGTCTACACTGAATGCAATGTACACATATATATATATATATATGTAGCGGGTACTTGAATTTAGGGGAAGCATCTGGGTGGTAGTGTAACCCAGATGCCTTAATTGTTAGGAAATTCAAGGTTCCCTTTGTGAGTCTTGGAGGACTCTGGTGGTGTGAAGTTCCCGCCGGCCTATAGGTGGCGTTGTTGCCTTGGACCGGGGTTGGGCTCGCACCGCAAGACTGTGCCTTTTTGTCCTCCCCTGGAGCTGGTACACCCGCTGTGGCGCGAAGGGAGAGGTCATAAAATGGGGCGGACGCCCTGATCACGGGGTTAGAGTCCGAAGCCAGAAGATGCGGCCGCACCCAGGCACCTTCAGCCTGGGTGCTGGCGTTCTGGTGTTCCAGGCCTAGGTGCCCTTGACCTAGCCGGAGCAGAGATGGAGTCCATCACAGGCACCTTTAGCCTGGGGTGAGGTACTATGGTGGATGCCTGGGGTTCAGTACCTTCGACTGAGTTCTGCGAGGGTGGAGGAATCCGAGGGGGCCATAACTCCTTGGGTGCCCGTGTCTGAGTTCGTGAGGACTGGTGTGCAGTAACTTCTCTGAAGAGTCTGGCGCAGCATCGCTGGTGATGGAAAGGCCTCCACTTCTCCCTTGGACGGATTTCTTCCCCTGACAGGGGCAGAGCGAGCAAAGGTAATTCACGTTCTACATCACCTAATCAGTGGCAGTGACTATTCACCACTGGTGACAGCACAGTGGTCAGCAGCAGAAGGGAAAGGATTGTGCCTCAATCTGTCCCCATTTTCCAAAGTAAAGAAACTGTTTTATTTCTTGGCAAGAAGAATAAAACTGAGTTGGACCTATTCACTGTGTGGAACTCTGGTTACTAGGAGCAAAGGAGTCAGAGACGAAGTACTGGACTTGACTCTAGGACACCTACACAAGACCCAATTTGCTGGCTTTTACCTCTTAGCTATGGAGGACATGGGCCGTGGTGTAGCTCATCTCTCTCTCCCAGGTACCCCTAGACAACAGCCGCATAACCGATAAAGATAGAGAGAGGGGTGAGCCCGCTACATATATATATATATACTACACTGTAGTATTGACCAATCATGGCTCTTACAGAAGATCGCACTGTGATTGGCCAAAGCATGCAGATCATGTGCATGCTTTGGCCAATCAGCAGCTGTCAATGCACTGTGATCTCGCAGTGCATTATGGGGTGCTCCGCGATGCTTGAATTTGCCACAAACGCCCCATATGTCCGGTTCTTCTGCGAACAAACGAACACCCGGTGTTTGAGTCGAAATTACATTTCGACTCGAACATCGGGACCATCCCTATTGGGTATACAGAAATACAGAGGCGTAACTTGAACCTTCAGGGCCTGGTGCAAAAAAGCATGAAGGGCCCTCCTGACCCCCGGCTAGGGCCCTTCCTTCTGGGCTCGGGGCCCTTTCCACTAATCTCGGGGTCCTTTACTCCTGTTACTGGACCCATTTCTACGGTCCTTCAGCGGGACCCTTTCACATGTTCTGCCGTCTTGGGTCCCCCCCACAGTGACAGAACGACAGGGCTCGGTTGCAAGTGTGACCTTTGTGACCCTGGTAGTCCCGTTGTCAGTATTTTTTTATTTTTGTTAATTTATTTATTTGTTTTTACCATTTGATTTTATTTTTTTTATTTAAAAAATAATAATTAGGAGCCCTGTTGGGGTGCATTGGTGAAATATCAAGGGTCTAAAAGACCTCTGATGTATATCCTTTGAGACAGAGAAAAGAGACTGAGCACACAGCCCTCAATCTCCATCTCTGCGGCCTCAGCTGCACAGAATGAACGGCCAGGAATTGCTCTGTACTTCCTGTTCATTCACAAATTGAAGCATAGAAAACACAGTTTAAAAATAAAAAAATGCCTGGAATCACACCTTCTAAATGCACGCTTCCTCTGTGCTTTTTTATTTTTACTTTTTAATTTTAAAATCTACATCACAGGCACCAGGGTTTCTATGGTTGTCTCATTTATAGGAGAGGTGTTAGTCCATAAAACAGATGCGGACCCTGGGTAATACCTGAACAAATATGCTGCTGTTTTTTTGGGGAGAAAGGAAGAATGCAATATGAGGGGCTAGTGTAGCAAGCAAATACCTGTACACATACACAATACTTAGCATGCAGGAAACATTAAAATAATTATATTATGCGAGGATAACACAGTAAACTATGTAAAAGGACCATTATGTGGCATGGCCTCCAAGCAGCAAATGAAATCCTGGGCGCTTGTTTCAAGAGCCTTAAAGCAGCAAGTCACTGTATAAGAAAAAATGGTAATGGCCATGTCTAATGTATACAGTAGGTGTTACATTTTATTAATAGTTATCTTAATTGTTCATTGTTTATGGTGTCTGTTTAGTTATGAAAGAATTCTGTCAATGCAGAATGTTTGGCAGTCATCTTATTACAGATCAGGATTTTATGCATGTTCCAATTAATGGAATGTTCTCAGATCATGTAGTAAACAACTTGCACTTGGTAAATTGCTGCATGGACATGAAAGGGAGCTGTGCTAATTTCCAAACAACTAAACAGTCAATACAGTGTAAGAATTTAATTGCTGAACTTATGCATATTGTCCTGCCCAGAACAACTGCCAGATCTCTATTATTCCACTTTATTTAATTTGACACGGGATATTAGCTACTCTAAATAACCCTGGACAATCCTGCCCTGCTACAGGCAGGCAACAGTTAATTCCTTGTGTTACTTGTAATTTTCTGACATTCTGTAAACACATACAATTAGTCATATAAGAGTGAGTATATTTATTGAATGTAGTTAGCACTTCTGCCTGGAAGCATTAGGGTCATTGGTCTGAATCCCAACTATGACACTACCTGCATGAGTGTGCATGCCCCCCCCCCTTCAGAAGTCACCTAATTAGTAAATAGAGTCCACCTGTGTGTAATTTAATCTCAGTATAAATACAGCTTTTCAGTGAAGCCCTCTGAGGTTTGTTAGAGAATCTTAGTGAACAAACAGCATCATGAAGGACAAGGAACACACCAGACAGGTCAGGGATAAAGTTGTGGAGAAGTTTAAAGTAAAGTTAGGTTATAAAAAAATATCCCAGGCTTTGACCATCACACGGAGCACTGTATAATCCATCATCCAAAAATAGAAAGAGTATGGCACAACTGCAACACCTACCAAGACATAGCCATCCACCTAAACTGACAGGCTGGGCAAGTAAAACATTAATCAGAGAAGCAGCTAAGAGGCCCATGGTAACTCTGGGGGAGCTGCAGAGATCCACAGTTTAGGTCGGAGAATCTGTCCACAGGACAACTATTAGTTGTGCACTCCACAAATCTGGCCTTTATGGAAGAGTGGCAAGGAGAAAGCCATTGCTGAAAGAAAGCCATAAGAAGTCCCGTTTGCAGTTTGCGAGAAGCCATGTGGGGGACACAGCAAACATGTGAAAGAAGGCGCTCTGGTCAGATAAGGCCAAAATTTTACTTTTTGGCCTAAAAGCAAAACGCTGTGTGGTAGAAAACTAACACTGCACATCACCCTGAACACACCATCCCCACCGTGAAACATGGTGGTGGCAGCATCATGTTGTGGGGATGGTTTTCTTCAGCAGGGACAGGGAAGCTGGCCAGAGTTATTGGGAAGATGGATGGAGCCAAATACAGGGCAATCTTAGAAGAAAAGATGTTAGTCTGCAAAAGACTTGAGACTAGGGCGGAGGTTCACCTTCCACCAGGACAATGACCCTAAACATACAGCCAGAGCTACAATAGAATGTTTTAGATCAAAGCATATTCATGCGTTAGAATGGCCCAGTCAATGTCCAGACCTAAATCCAATTGCGAATCTGTGGCAAGACTTGAAAATTACTGTTCACAGACGCTCTCTATCCAATCTGACAGAGATTGAGCTATTTTGCAAAGAAGAATGGGCAAAAATGTCACTCTCTAGTAGGGATGAGCTTCGTGTTCGAGATGAACCCATGTTTGACTCGAACAGCGGCTGTTCGATCGTTCGACGAAGATCGAACATTATGGGCCGTTCGCACCAAATTTGAGTGGCGCGTCACGGCCCATAATTCACTGCGGCATCGCAGTGCATTGCTGGCTGATGATTGGCCAAGCATGCACTATGACCCGCATGCTTTGGCCAATTACAGCGCAGAAAAAACGGAGAGCCGTAATTGGCCAAAGCCGGGGTGGCTTTGGCGAATTATGGCTATGGGGGTTTAGTACACGCCCGACACTATATAAGGCTGCCGGCTCGGCGGCCTTGTGTAGTGTGTTGGAGTTGTGAAACGAGAGTTTACAGAGACAGACTGTGTCATTTATATTGAGTTAGATAGAGCAGGCAGGCGAGTCAGTTAGCTGCAGTTACAGTGTGTAGACGATATATATGCATCCTAGGGGTTGTATATATATTTATACACTGTATTTAGTTTAGCTAGATCAGTTCCTGGTTTTCTCTATACTGTGACAGGCAGGCAGGTGATTGTGCTAGCTGCAGACAGTCAGTGTTTCACTTAGTGTACTGTGTGCTTTGCATAGCGTTCACCTAAAGCTTACCTGAATACAGTTAGTGAGTGACTAATAGTGGTGTTCTCATAATTAAACCACAGGCAGAGAGCTGCAAGTATTTTCAGTGTACTGTGTCCCTCTCTGCACAGTTTTCACCTAAAACTAACTGCTGCTGCTGCTGCTGCTTTTCCCATACTAATACCACAGCAGGCAGTTGATTCTGATAGCTGCATTATCAGTATAGACAAATATATATATATATATATATATATATATATATATATATATATTGTGACAGCAGGAAGGTAAAGTCACCTGGTTGCATCCAGGGGGGTAGATATATTTCGCCCAGATTCAGGCTTTACGCCGACTTATACAACTAGGTGGAGAGTTGTATAAGGCTAGTGGGCTCATGGATGACTCATACCTCTAGGGAGAGTGTGGGGCGTCGTGCAGACAGGGAGTTGATGAGACCAGCTGAAGCTTGTCAGCTCATTTAGGCCTCTATAAGAACTCCCAGCTTCATTAGATGT
Organism: Rana muscosa; assembly: GCA_029206835.1. NCBI lineage: Eukaryota > Metazoa > Chordata > Amphibia > Anura > Ranidae > Rana > Rana muscosa. The sequence continues at coordinate 848,317,642 of CM055121.1, forward strand.
TAGCTCATGCCTGGAAGCAGACCTGTGTGGACTTCCTGGAGAGAGTGAACCCTTGTGCGGTGAGACAAAGCCTGTGTGGCTATTTGCTTGGACATTTAAACCCAGGGACTTAGGGACTAGGACAGCACTAGGCTGATCCCAGTTGTTAGTTAGGAAACCTGTATGTTTAGTCAGAGGTCAAGTTGACCAGGATTTATTTTGTTTATGTTTCTTTTGGCTTTGCTGTGTTTTGTCACTGTAAATAGAAAATAAACCGCACCTTTTTTTGATTTTGAAAACCACAACCTCCGTTTGCTGGGCCTGTTTTTGTGTGGGGAGCCCATCCCGGGGGTCACACACACCCGCTGCCGAGCTAACCCCCTCACAGTTGGTGGAGAACCAGTGGCAGTTTTTTTTTAAGCCAGCATGGAGGAGATACTGAAGCAGCTGGCTCTAGCAAATGCCAATCAACAGCAGACAAATGCAGGTTTGCAAAAGAGCCTTGCAGCTCAACAACAGAACTTCGCAGCCCAGCAGCAAGCTCATCAACAGAGCCTTGCAGCCCAGCAGCAAGCTCACCAACAGAGTCTGGAAGCTCAGCAACAAGCCCAGCAGCAATCTGAGGCCCGCTTCATAGACCTGTTACAGAAGCAAGAGCAGAGACTACAACAAATGGAAGCAGTAATGCAGCAACGTCCGCAGACCAGTGAGGAAAGCCGTCCCACTAATACCGCGTCCTTTGGGGTGAGTCGTTTATTGACAAAAATGACTGGAGAGGATGATCCAGAGGTATTTTTGACCACATTTGAAAGGACTGCTGAAAGAGAAAAGTGGCCTGAGGAGCAGTGGGCTGGACTGGTGGCTCCTCTGTTAACTGGTGAATCGCAGAAGGCTTACTATGACCTAGAGCCTGACCAAGCAAAAGACTATGTGATGCTAAAAGCTGAAATATTGGCAAGGCTGGGTGTCACCCAGGCTGTCCGGGCTCAGCGTGTGCATAACTGGACTTTCCAGCTTGGAAAACCCCCCAGGTCTCAAATGTATGATCTCATTCACCTGAGCAGAAAGTGGCTACAGCCAGAGACTTTGTCCGCACCAAAGATTGTGGAACGTGTTGTAATGGATCGGTTTTTGAGAGCTCTTCCTACTGCCATCCAAAAGTGGGTAAGCCATGGAGACCCAGAGACGGCCGATGGTCTTGTGGATCGTGTGGAGAAATACTTGGCTACAGAGAACCTGACGGCCTCTTCCAGAGACACTCGGACTTTCCACCCTAAGACCAGACCATCCCCAGGGGCAGATAAGAGGATTCCAAGGGGTGAGGGTGGAGAGAGTGAGAGGGTGGGAGCTCTACCCCAAGTTTGGCGAGAACAGCCTGGGAAATCAGCGGCTCAAGAGGCGGCAAGAAGGATCGTTTGCTACCGCTGCCGGCAAGCGGGACATATTGCAGCCAATTGCCCGGTTGTGGAGGAACCCATGCAGTGTGACTTTCTGACGGGCAGACGTCAGTCGCTGTGTGCGACAGTCGCATGCACTGCCATTCGAGGAACTGAGAAACATTTATGCAAAATGTGTGTTAATGGTAGAAATGTTGTGGTATTGCTGGATTCAGGTAGCCTTGTGACCCTGATAAAGGCTGAGTTAGTTAAAACAGAGGTCTCTGGGAATAGCAAGGTAGCTGTTATTTGTGTGCATGGGGACACCCGAGAGTATCCAGTGACTACAGTGTGTTTCGAGACCCCCAAAGGTACCCTCTCTCATCCAGTGGGCTTAGTATCTCAGTTACCGCATGACGCCATTGTGGGAAGGGATTTTCCGAAGTTCTGGGAACTGTGGGATGATCCTGAGCCCCCCACTGGTGCCCCTATGTACCAGGAATGGGATAGCCAGAACTCCCCTGAGAGTGGTGAGGACTCTCCGGAATTTCCCTTATCAGTATTGGCAGGGGAGACTCAAGAAACTGGAGAGGAGCCCACCTCCTCAGACGAAAACCTACCGTCTGTGGAGTTTTCTGATCTTGAGGTTCACAGGGAAAACTTTGCCACAGAACAGTTGAAAGACCCCGCCCTAATAAAGGCACGGGAAAACGTAGTGAAAATAGATGGCGAGTTAGTGAACCCAGATAATACCTGCACTTACCCATACTTCAGCGTAGAGAAGGACCTACTGTATCGGGTGGCAAAAAGGGCAGAAGAAACCGTTGAGCAGCTTGTGGTGCCCAAACCTTACAGGAAGTTGGTGTTGGAGTTGGCCCATGGGCACATTCTTGGAGGTCATCTGGGGACAGAGAAAACCCGAGAGAGGGTATTACAGAGATTCTATTGGCCGGGGGTGATGAAGGACATAGAAAATTATTGTTCCTCCTGCCCTGTGTGTCAGAGGTCGGCCCCGATGCCACATTTCCGTAGCCCGCTGGTCCCTCTACCCATCATTGAGGTCCCGTTTGAGAGGATCGCCATGGATTTGGTAGGTCCTATAATCAAGTCCGCTAGGGGGCACCAGTACATATTAGTTATAATGGACTATGCCACCCGTTATCCAGAAGCGATCCCTCTCCGAAATACCTCGGCCAAAACCATAGCCAAAGAGCTATCTCTTGTGTTTAGCCGGGTGGGTATTTGTAAAGAACTGCTTACGGACCAAGGTACACCCTTTATGTCCCGGGTTATGAAGGAGCTGCGTAAATTGTTCAAAGTGACGCAATTACGTACATCTGTGTATCACCCCCAAACCGATGGGCTGGTTGAAAGATTCAACAAAACCCTAAAACAAATGTTGAAGAAAGTGGTGGATAGAGATGGAAAGGATTGGGACTGTCTACTTCCTTATCTGATGTTTGCTATTAGGGAGGTGCCCCAATCCTCTACGGGATTCTCCCCCTTTGAGTTACTGTATGGGAGACACCCAAGAGGGCTGTTGGATATTGCCAAGGAAACTTGGGAAAGTGAGAGTTCTCCCCACAGGAGTGTGATTGAGCATGTCGCCCTGATGCAAGACCGAATTGCACAGGTAATGCCCATCGTGAAGGAACATTTGGCCCAAGCGCAGTTAGCACAGCAGAGAGTGTACAACCGTGGAGCCAAGACCCGTACCTTTACCCCAGGGGATAGGATACTGGTACTTGTCCCTACGGTTGAAAGTAAATTCCTTGCCAAATGGCAAGGCCCCTACGAGATAATGGAAAAAGTGAGCGAAGTGAATTACAAGGTCAGACAACCAGGAAGGCGAAAGCCCGAACAGATCTATCACGTTAATCTGTTGAAAGCCTGGAGGGATAGAGAGTCCCTAGTCGCAGACACTTGGTCACCAGCTCAAACTGGTTGCGTGATTCCTGAGGTTGGAATAGCAGCCACCTTGTCACAACCCCAACAACAGGAGGTTAAGGAGTTTGTGCTTCGCAACAAGGAGGTATTCTCTGAGCTGCCGGGACAAACATCTGGGGTAGAGCATGACATCATTACCCCGCCCGGTGAAAGGGTGAAGTTAAAACCCTATCGGATCCCAGACGCCCGACGGGAGGCAATACGGGAGAAAGTACAGAAAATGCTGAACTTAGGGGTGATAGAGGTGTCCCAAAGTGATTGGTCTAGTCCCATTGTGTTGGTGCCTAAACCGGATGGGAGCTGGCGATTTTGTAACGATTTTCGTCAGTTGAACAAAGTTACAAAATTTGACACCTACCCCATGCCACGTATAGATGAGTTGATCGACCGGCTGGGAACAGCCCGATACATGACGACTCTTGACCTCACAAAAGGGTATTGGCAAATCCCCCTGGCCAAATTGGCCAAAGAGAAAACCGCATTTGTAACCCCACACGGGGCGTTCCAATATAAAAGAATGCCGTTCGGGTTACAGAATGCGCCGGCCACATTCCAGCGGAAAATGGACCAGATGCTGAGGCCCCATCGGAAGTATGCTGCGGCTTACCTGGATGACGTAATTGTCCATAGCACAGATTGGGCCTCACATCTGCCAAAAGTGCAAGCAGTCCTGGACTCTGTTCGGGAAGCGGGGTTTACGGCTAACCCCAAGAAGTGTACCATTGGGCAGGAGGAGGCCAAATATCTTGGGTACACCATTGGGAGGGGAGTAATAAAACCCCAACTCAACAAAGTCGAGGCCATCCAGAGTTGGCCACGTCCCAACAGCAAGAAGCAGGTACGAGCCTTTCTGGGAATCGCTGGGTATTATCGGCGATTCATTCCCCACTTTGCCTCTAAGGCTGTGCCCCTAACCAACCTAACGAAGGGGAAAGGGTCGGTCATGATTAAATGGACCCCCGAGGCTGAGGCAGCATTCCAATTCTTGAAACAAGCCTTATGTAGCCAGCCAGTGTTGTACTCACCCGACTTCTCTAAAAACTTTGTCGTACAAAGTGATGCCTCAGATGTGGGGTTAGGAGCAGTATTGTCCCAGGTCTGGAACGGGGAAGAGCACCCAGTCATTTACCTCAGCAGGAAGTTGAAGTCCCATGAGCTAAATTACGCCACCGTTGAAAAGGAGTGTTTAGCGGTGAAGTGGGCTCTAGATTCCCTTCGGTACTACCTGCTAGGTAGGCACTTTGACATGGTTACGGATCACGCTCCGTTAAAGTGGATGGCTCAAAACAAGGAAACAAATAGAAGAGTGAATAGGTGGTTCCTGGCCCTCCAGGAATTCAACTTCACAGTAAAGCATCGCCCTGGCGTTCAAATGGGGAATGTGGATGCTTTGTCTCGAGTACATGAATGCCTGATTGCTGGTGTTCCAACCCCGAGGTTAAAACAAGAGTGGGGGGTATGTGACAGCAGGAAGGTAAAGTCACCTGGTTGCATCCAGGGGGGTAGATATATTTCGCCCAGATTCAGGCTTTACGCCGACTTATACAACTAGGTGGAGAGTTGTATAAGGCTAGTGGGCTCATGGATGACTCATACCTCTAGGGAGAGTGTGGGGCGTCGTGCAGACAGGGAGTTGATGAGACCAGCTGAAGCTTGTCAGCTCATTTAGGCCTCTATAAGAACTCCCAGCTTCATTAGATGTTAGCTCATGCCTGGAAGCAGACCTGTGTGGACTTCCTGGAGAGAGTGAACCCTTGTGCGGTGAGACAAAGCCTGTGTGGCTATTTGCTTGGACATTTAAACCCAGGGACTTAGGGACTAGGACAGCACTAGGCTGATCCCAGTTGTTAGTTAGGAAACCTGTATGTTTAGTCAGAGGTCAAGTTGACCAGGATTTATTTTGTTTATGTTTCTTTTGGCTTTGCTGTGTTTTGTCACTGTAAATAGAAAATAAACCGCACCTTTTTTTGATTTTGAAAACCACAACCTCCGTTTGCTGGGCCTGTTTTTGTGTGGGGAGCCCATCCCAGGGGTCACACACACCCGCTGCCGAGCTAACCCCCTCACAATATATATATATATATATATATACATCCCACCTACATCTCACTGCAGGCCATTAGTATGTCTGGAAGGCAAACAAGGAGAGGCAGACAGTCGCGAGGCAATAAAAGAGGGCAAGCAGGCTCCGTGTCTAGAGGCAACAGTGCTGCTGGTCGTGGACATGGTGCATCCTCATCAGCACGTGGCCGTGGGACACGCTTGTCCTTCTTTTCGGCAGCTGGCCATGTTGAGCCGCAACATGCCAAAGACTTGGTAGAGTGGATGACCAAGCCGTCCTCCTCCTCCTCGTCCTCTCTCACCCAGGCTCAGGGTACTTTGTCTGGCAAAGCAGCTGCCAAAGCGGCCTCTTCCCTCGGCTCAATGGCATCAGTCACTCCTTCCCTAACCCCACCATGTCCTCCTGAGGAGTCCCCTGAACTGTTTGACCACAGTGTTGGGTACATGCTCCAGGAGGATGCCCAGCGTTTTGAAGGCTCCGATGATGGAACCCAGCTGGAGGAAGGCAGTAACGTGAGCTCAGAGAGAGGGGGTAGTAATGTGCGCCCAGAGAGAGGGGGTGCCCAACAAGGAAAGCTATCAGGCAGTCATGTTCCCCGAGCTGCAGCATACTGCCAGATTGGCTCCAGTGATGAGGAGGGAGGGGATGATGAGGTCACTGACTCCACGTGGGTGCCTGATAGGAGAGAGAAGAAGGAGGAGGAGGCACATCTCCAACGAGGCAGGATGCCCTCCAGGGGCCAACTTAAGGGCAGCACACCTACCGCATCACACCGCAGAGCTCCGCATGTGCAGGGCGCTGGTGTCTCTGTGCGTTATTCCAAAAGTTCTTTGGTGTGGGCCTTTTTTCAGACGTGTGCAGCAGATCGCACCATTGCCATTTGCAACATATGTCTAAAGCGTATCTCGCGTTGCCAAAACATCAGCCGCTTGGGCACCACGTGCTTGACCAGACATATTTCGACCTGCCATGCAGTCTGTTGGCAAGCGTACCTAAAAGACCCACACAAAAGAATAAAGCAGACCTCTCCTTGCTCCTCATCAGCTGGGATCTCCAACCCCAGTATACCTTCAGTCCTCTCTGAAACCTGCACTGGGACTGGGAGGAATGAAGGTGTAGAATTCGGTGTGTCACAGCCAAGTACTTGCGGACAATCTGCTACCAGTACACCGACATCCAATTGTACCAATTTCCCTGCCCCAGCTGCTGCACCACCAAAAGAAGTTCGCTCCCAGCCACCCACATGTCCAGCGGTTGAATGCGAGCTTGGCTAAATCGCTAGCACTTCAACGGCTGCCTTTTCAGTTGGTAGACTCTGCCCCCTTCCGTGAGTTTGTTGAATGTACGGTTCCTCAGTGGCAGGTTCCCAAATGCCACTTTTTCTCACGGAAGGCGATTCTGGTTCTCTACCGGCATGTGGAAGGCAATGTCTTGGCCTTGCTGGACAGGGCAGGTGCATATTACCGCTGACTCCTGGTCCAGCAGGCATGGACAGGGACGTTACCTATCTTTCACGGTGCATTGGGTGACTCTGCTAGCAGCGGGGAAGGATGCAGGACAAGGTGCAGTAGTGTTGGAGGTTGTTCCGCCACCACGCCTCCAAAATGTTACTACTGGTGATTCTGACACACCTCTCTCCTCCACCCCCTCCTCTTCTTCTTCCTCCATGGCCTCTACCTGTGCTTTGTCCTCGGAACCAGCGGTGCTCCATAGGCGTTCAAGGGGCTACGCCAGTACGCAGGCAAAAACATGCCATGCGGTGCTTGAACTGGTGTGCTTGGGGGACAGGAACCACACTGGGGCAGAGATTCTGTCAGCTCTGCAGGGGCAGGCTCAGAGGTGGTTGACACCACGCCAGCTTAAGCCAGGAAAGGTGGTTTCCGACAATGGTACCAACCTCCTCTCCACCCTCCGACAGGGACAACTGACCCATGTGCCCTGTTTGGCTCACGTCCTTAACTTGGTGGTGCAGTGGTTCTTGGGCACATACCAGGATTACAGGAGGTCCTGAAGGAGGCCAGGAAACTCTGTGTGCATTTCCGCCGGTCATATAATGCCAGTGCTCGGCTGGCTGACCTGCAAAAGGATTACAACCTGCCCAAGAACCGCCTAATCTGTGACATCCCCACCAGGTGGAACTCTACGTTGGCCATGCTGCAGCGGCTGCACACGCAGCAGAGGGCCATCAATGAGTACTGTTGCAATATGGCACCAGGACAGTGTCAGGGGAGCTTGGATTTTTTCCCTACGCCAGTGGGACATGATCAGGGATGCATGCACTGTCCTGGCACCATTTGAGGAGGCCACGAGGATGGTGAGCAGTGACAGTGCATGCATCAGTGACACTGTCCCTCTTGTCCACCTGTTGGAGCACACGCTGCATGGAATAATGGAAAGGGCACTTGAGGCAGAACAGAGGTAGGAAGAGGAGTACTTCCTTACCTCTCAAGGCCCCCTTTATCCAGACAATGTTGCTGCTTGCCTAGCTATGACACAGGAAGAGGAGGAGGAGGAGGATTATTGTGTCAGCATGGAGGTGGAGCCTAGCACTCAGCATCAGCAGCAGTCTTCAAGGGATCAATTACAGTCCCAAGACACCCATTGAATTGTATGTGGCTGGGAGGAGGTGGCTTTGGATCATGTCGTCCTCAGTGACCCAGAGGACTCCACACCGAATGCCTCAGCAAACCTACGCTGCATGGCTTCCCTGATCCTGCAAAGCCTGTCGAAGGATCCTCGTATTCGTACGATCAAGGAGAGGGATCATTATTGGCTGGCAACCCTCCTTGATCCACGTTACAAGGGTAAGGTTGCGGAACCGTATCTTGCCGTCGCAGAGGGATCAGAGGATGAAGCATCTTCGAGAGGCCTTGCAGAAAGGTCTGTGCAACACGTTCCCAGAGACTGGGAGGTTACAAATTCCTGGTCCTGGACAACGTGTTGCTGAGGCTCCGGTCAGTCAAAGAAGGAGCGGTGGAGAAGGTGGCCGTCTGACCGATGCGTTCAGACAATTTTTTAGTACGCAGCTCCAAGGTATGATCGCTTCCAGCAACCATCGCCAGCGTCTGGTTTATATGGTGCAGGAATACCGAGGGGCAAGATCAGACTTGGAAACCTTTCCCACCGAAAATCCTCTGGGTTACTGGGTCTTGAGGATGGATCACTGGCCAGAGCTTGCACAGTATGCAATTGAGGTACTGGCCTGTCCTGCATCCAGCGTTCTTTCGGATCGCACATTCAGTACTGCTGGAGGCTTTGTAACCGATCACAGGTTGCGCCTGTCCACCGACTCGGTCGATCGACTGACCTTCATAAAAATTAATCAGTCTTGGATCACCACCAGCTACCAAGTACCTGATGCTGATGTAACCGAATCATTTTTTTGGAAATGTCAGATCCCTTCAAGACTGCCTATGCAGATGCTGAGTGACTATCCTGTTATGCTGAGTGACTATCCTCTTCCTCCTAAATAATCATGCTGATAGCTTGAAAGAACATTTTTGGTTCTGGGCACCGCCACCAGTGACTAAGGCCCAATTTTTCTGCCCCTGTTTAACAGGGGCGTGTATTTACAATTTTTGATGCAATGCTTTGCAGCAGGGCTCATTGCTGTGCTCTATCTACAGTATCTGTGAGGGGTTGCAGTGTTGTGGCACCAGCACCAGTGCCTAAGGCCCAATTTTTCTGCCCCTGTTTAACAGGGGCATGTAATTACATTTTTTGATGCAATACTTTGCAACAGGGCTCATTGCTGTGCTCCAAGTACAGTATCTGTGAGGGGTTGCAGTGTTGTGGCACCAGTGCCTAAGGCCCAATTTTTCTGCCCCTGTTAACAGGGGCATGTAATTACAATTCTTGATCTAATAATTCACAGCAGGGCCCATTCCTGCGCCCACCAAGAGTAACTGTGAGGGCTTACAGTGTTGTGGCAACACCACCACAACCACCACCAACAAAGGCCCAATTTTTCTGCCCCTGTTCAACAGGGGCATGTAATTACAATTCTTGATCAAATAGTTCACAGCAGGGCCCATTCCTGCGCCCACCAAGAGTAACTGTGAGGGCTTACAGTGTTGTGGCATCAGCACAACCACCACCACCAAAGGCCCAATTTTTCCTACCACTGTTCAACAATGGCATGTAATTACAATTCTTGATATAATAGTTCACAGCAGGGCGTTCCAGCGCCCACCAAGAGTAACTGTGAGGGCTTACAGTGTTGTGGCAACACCAACACCTAAGGGCCAAATTTCTGCAGAGTATATGCGGCAGGCCCCTACTTGCAAACGGAAGGAGACAACAGGAAGTGAGAGGAAATCTACCCCTAGGAAGGGAAATTCTCTCCTGTAAGAGTTAATATGGGAAAAAGGTGTCTCCTTTCCACTGATGCTTTATCACCAATCCTTGTTTCACTAAAAACCCCAAATTTTCAAAAAACATTTGTCATTGGGACGGAAAGTGAGGTGAAATCTTCTGAACAGGTGCACAGACAGCAAAACAAATGTTACAGGGGTGATAACCCTTCCCTATGTTTTCCAAAAATCTTAAAAATAGATTTTTTGGCTGGAGCTACACTTAAAAAATTTACCTGTTCCAAATTACAAGCAGATTCTACTTAAGAACAAATCTACAGTCCCTGTCTTGTTTGCACCGCCTGTATACTGCTGTTCAGAGTATATAGTGCCTTTTTTTACTTTGGGTGCGGGGTTCCCCTTAATATCCATACAAGACCCAAAGGGGCTTGTAGGGGGCTGGTAATGGGCTGGGGGGGGGGGGGGCGGTACCTATGCCATTTTTCTCAATGATTTTCATCTATATTGCCGGGACCATACATTACAGTAAAGCCGCAAGCAGTTTTAAATGACTTTTTTTCCTTTAGAAATGTCATTTTGTGCAGGGACAGTTCTAAACACGGGAAACACGTGCCACTTCACAGGCATACTTTAGACACCCCCCAGGTATGATATTTAAAGGAATATTTCACTTTTTTTTTTCACTTTATGCATCATTAAAATCACTACTCCCGGAAAAACTTCAGTTTTTAAAACTACTTTTTGCATTGATACATGTCACCTGGGGCAGGACCCGGGTCCCCAAACCCTTTTTAGGACAATAACTTGCATATTAGCCGTTATAATTAGCACTTTTGATTTCGAACGTTCGCGTCCATTGTATTCAATAGGGTTCTAAAGTTTGCGCGAACTTTCGATCCGTTCGCAGGTTCTGGTGCAAACCGAGCCGGGGGGCGTTCGGCTCATCCCTACTCTCTAGATGTGCAAAGCTGGTAGAGACATTCCCAAAAAGACTTGCCGCTGTAATTGCAGCGAAAGATGGTTCTACAACGTATTGACTCAGGGGGCTAAATACAAATACACGCCAAACTTTTCAGATATTTATTTGTAAATATCCATAAACCATTTATCATTTTCCTTCCACTCCGTAATTATGTGCCACTTTGTGTTACAGTATGTAAAGTGCTGTGTAAATTGTCAGCACTGCATAAATACCTGTAATAAATACATAAATTGAATGTGTGACCAGTAAGGATGAGCTCCGGCGTGTTCGCATTGAACACGTGCAGAGCCTGCCAGGAAGTCGGCACCGCGCTGCACTAATCACCGGCAGGGAGACATTGTCCCGATGCTCGGCTGCAGAGATCGGGAAATGTCTCCCTGCCTGTGATTAGCGCAGCGCGGTGCTGACTTCCTGGCGGGCTCTGCACGTGTTCAATGCGAACACGCCGGAGCTCATTCTTAGTGACCAAGTATCTGTGATGTTCAAAGGACAAATTACTTTTGCTTTGTTGGAGGGTACAGAGAACATAGAGTTTATATTGATGGATTTGGAAATGCAGTTACTACGTGAATGGTTACACTGTATTAGTATAAAGTAAAAAATTCCTCACTGTCAAACTAATAAATAATCCACAGTAGTGGATACACTTCTTTAGAAAATGACTAAATAAAGATATACAATATAAACTATATAAATAAATAGTGATAAAGTCAATGCAAAGTTCATCCAATGGATATATCAAAAAATTTAACGAGTCCTGCTCAGTGAAAAGTCCAAAAATGGTGTCACACACCCATGTGAAATCTTGCCAAAACAAATAACAATGCACCTTAAATCTGCCACCAACGTAATGAAAGTGAGCCCTTCTCCCTTAAGAGTAAACACTTACCGAACAAAATTGCCCCCAATTCTCATGAGCAAGCAATAACGCTTTGTCAGTTGTTCAATCACCACTCGAAGGATGCTTTCCCACTTTGTTTGTGCCCATAGTTTTCATCACATCGTATATTATGCTGAAATAAGATATAAGGTACCTCTACTAGTGCATTACTTCCAACAAAGACTCATTTTATTAACCACTTCAATACCCAGCCATAGTCAAATGACGCCCACAGATGGGATCTCCCATCCTGGGTGGGCGTCATATGACATCCTGGGCTTTGTGGGGGGATATCTGAATGATGCCTGCAGCTAGAGGCATCATTTAGATATCCTTCTCTTCTGCCGGCGATTCTGCGCACGATAAGAATGATCATAGCGGCAGTTCTGCCGCTTGATCGTTCTTATAGGTGGCGGGAGGGGACAACCCCCCCCCCTCCTGCCACCATCCGGTGCTTCTCCGGGCTCTCCCGTGCCATCGTGGGCCCGGAGAAAGAATCGTCCGGCGCCGGTGTCTTGTCACATGACGAGTATCGAGATGACTGGTGACCAGATGGTCACCAGTCATCTCTATGACCGTTGGAGGCCTGGGCGCAATGTGATGACGTCACGCCCGGGTTCCCAGAAGTAAACAAAGCCGCGATTGCGGCTAGTAAGCATGAGATCGGTGAATTTTTTTCACAATCTCATGCTTTCCAGCCTGGAGGAAGGATGTGGGGTCTTATTGACCCCGCATCTCTCCATAAACAAGACCTGTCACACACCATTCCTATTACAAGGGATGTTTACATTCCTTGTAATAGGAATAAAAGTGATCAAAAAAAAAAAAGTGTAAAAAATAAAAAAAAAATTAAGTAAAAAAATAAATAAATAATAAAATATTTTTTTTTAAACGCCCCTGTCCCCGGTAGCTCGCGCTCAGAAGCAAACACACACGTAAGTCCCACCCACATATGTAAATGCCGTTCAAACCACATATGTGAGGTATCGCCGCGTGCGTTAGAGTGAGAGCAACAATTCTAGCACTAGACCTCCTCTGTAACTCTAAACTGGTAACCTGTAAAAATTTTCAAAGTGTCACCTATGGAGATTTTTAAGTACCGAAGTTTGGCGCCATTCCATGAGTGTGCGCAATTTTAAGGCGTGACATGTTAGGTATCTATTTACTCGGCGTAACATCATCTTTTATATTTTATAAAAAAAATTGGGCTAACTTTACTGTTTGTTATTTTTTAATTCATGAAACCGTTTCTTTTCCAAAAAAAAAGGCGTTTGAAAGATTATTGCGCCAAATGCGTGGTCATGAAACGCTGAAATAGAGCTTTATTTTAATCTTATTTGGTCCTTCCAGGGTTTTTTATTTTTGCGCTATAAACAAAAACAGACCAACAATTTTGAAAAAAAAATTTTTTTCTTCTTTAAAGCATATCCAATAAAAAAATATAAAATCTAATTTCTTTATAAATTTAGGCTAATATGTATCCTGCTACATATTTTGCGTTAAAAAAATCCCAACAAGCGTTTGTTGATTAGCTTGCACAAAAGTTATAGCGTCTACAAACTATGGAATATATACTGGAATTTTTATTTATTTATTTTGTAAGTTATGGTGGTGATCAGCGACCTATAACAGGACTGAGATATTGCAGCCGACAATCTGACACTTTTGACACTTTGTGGGAACCAGTGTCACTAATGCAGTGATCAGTGCTAAAAACATGCACTGTCACTGTACTAAGGACACTGGCTGGGAAGGGATGAACATCTAGGGCAATCAAAGGGTTACATGTGTGCCTAGCCAGTGTTTTTGTGTAAACTGTGTGCTGCTCGGAGGGAAATAAAATCAAGCACATCCCTGCTGACAGGACAGAGCTCTGCTTACATAAGCAGAGCTCTGTCCAGCCTGTCTTTATAGACTTTATGCAATACACATTTACCAAACATAGACCTATCCTTAAAGGGGTTGTAAAGGTTTTTTTTTTATTTTCTAAATAGGTTCCTTTAAGCTAGTGCATTGTTGGTTCACTTACCTTTTCCTTCGATTTACCTTCTAAATGTTTTTTTTCTTTGTTTTCTTTGTCTGAATTTCTCACTTCCTGTTCCTCCTCAGTAAGATGTTCAGAAAGCTGTTCTGGCTGACTAAACACCACTCGGATGATGGTGTGAAGTTTATTGTGGAGAAAAAGGAAGTGAGAAATACAGACAAAGAAAAAAAACATTTAGAAGGGAAATCGAAGGAAAAGGTAAGTGAACCAACAATGCACTAGATTAAATTAACCTATTTAGAAAATAAAAAACAAACTTTTACAACCCCTTTAACTTTAAAAGTCTCCATAAATACTTTCCTGACATGTCACCATAAGCAACAACAGTACAAAACTTTTAATTTTATTATTAAAAACAGCACTTAAGCTCCAGTCAAGTGACTGATCATATTTCTTAGAGGAACATCTTGAAAATTTGTTGTCATTAGCAGTGGCGTTGGGATGGGGGCTGACTTGGGCTGTATCCCTGAGTGGGTTCCCAAAAAGCCCCAGGTCTCGTATTGCACATTGACAATAATTAGCCCCGAGTCCCAAGGCCTGGGGTTGGCTGGGAACTCGGGGCTATACAGGCGGCTCTCCTCTCCCTATGCACTGGCAAGGCTGCGCTGATGGGCACTGGTGAGGCTGAGTTGATGGGCACTGACAAGGCTGCATTGATGGGCACGGGTAAGGCTGCATTGATGGGCACTGATCAGGCTGCATTGATGGGCACTGATCAGGCTGATTGATGGGCACTGATCAGGATGCATTGATGGGCACTGATGAGCATTAATGGGCACTGGTGAGGCTGCATTGATGGACATTGGTGAGGACATTGGTGAGGGTGAGCTGATGGGCACTGATCAGGCTGCATTGATAAGCACAGGTAAATCTGCACTGATGGGCACTGATCAGGTTGCATTGACGGTCACTGATGAGATTGCATTGATGGGCATAGGTGAGGCTGAGCTGATGGGCACTGATCAGGCTGCATTGATGGGCACTGGTGACGCTGCATTAATGGGCACTGATCAGGCTGCATTGATGGGCACTGATGAGGCTGTACTGATGGGCACTGGTGAGACTGCATTGATGGGCACTGATCAGGCTGCACTGATGGGCATTGGTGAGGCTACATTTATGGGCACTGATGGGCACTGGTGACGCTGCATTGATGTGCACTGATCAGGCTGCATTGATGGGCACTGATGAGGCTGTACTGATGGGCACTGGTGAGACTGCATTGATGAGCACTGATCAGGCTGCATTGATGGGCACTGATGAGGCTGCACTAATGGACACTGATGAGGCTGAGCTGATGGGCACTGGTGAGGCTGCATTGATGGACAACGGCATGGGCGTAGCATAAGGGGTTGCAGGGGTCACAATTGCAACCCCACCCCTAGCTCCAGGGGGCCCCAGCAGCCTCCCTGTCATATTATCATATCCTCCACAAAGTCCAACTCCGAAAAGTCCTAGGGCCCCACAGCCACGCTCCAGTACTGGGCTTCTACTTTGCCTTCCACAGTCCACATCCCTCCAAACTCATTGGCTGGGGAGAAGCTGTGAGGCATTTTCTGAATGGAGAGGAGCACAAGGTGAGAACAGCCCAGGATGGGGAAGTGTCTGTGCTGTGTGCTGGCAACATGGAATGGTAACCGTGCTTAGTGAGGCAAGAGGAGGAGAGTGCCGTCCTATAGCCACGATGGGACCGATGTCACTGATGAGGTAAGACACCGCTCAGTGTCTCCTAGTCACCAGCTTGCATTCTCTGTACCCCCCCCCCACCCGGGGATGTCCGCTTACCCCAATTCCCTGACAACTGGGGAAAAGACACACACCTCCGGGAGGTGACCTTCCCCCAACACCTGCCAACACTGACAGAGAAACCTTCAGCAATTGCTAAAACAAATCCCATAACACCTCCTCAGGGTGCCACTGAAGGGCTGCAGGCTCCAGATTTTGTGTCACATAGCTTTGCTCTCCCTGATCCAAGTTGCAACCCCCCTCCAAAGCCCCCTAACCACCCCCTCTGCCCTGGATACTATGCCCGGCTGCTGAGCTCCTTTTCCATTACAGCACTCTATACTGCTCCTCCTCTGCATGGCTGAAATCACCATCCTTTACAACACAGCCAATTAGCCATGATCTGCAAAGGGCGTATCTGCCTACTGCAACTATACTGCCGTTCTGACCAGAGAATTTCACAGGTCAGAAGGGCAACATAAAAGCCAGAAACACCCTGTGAAGACTGACAGACTGCGTGTAAAGGAATGTGATTTCAGCCCTGTGTAGTGTGGGAGCTGTATACAGTGCTGGGTTGGGAAAGGAGCTCTGCCAAGTGACTTGCCAGGGGTCCCTGTCCTCTAATTCTCCAGCGGTGATCCCTGTCCTCTGATTCTCCAGCCTTAATCCCTGTCCTCTGAAGTAAAGAGGAACTCTGGGAACTCAAAACTCATAAGCCACTTTGAGTATCTTGGCATGTGGTGGATGTATCTGCACGCACGGTGGAAGTGGTGGGTGGCAATGGGCGAGGCCCAGGTCAACTTTTGCATCGGGCCCACAAGCTTCAAGCTATGACTCTGGACAATGGTGAGGCTGCACTGATGGGAACTGATGAGGCTGCGCTGATGGACACCGGTGAGTATAATACTCTCTCTCTTTAAATGTGCTTTAAAATGCATGGTTTTCCCTTTTATGAACAAGAAAATAATGCTGCTATGCTGTTAGGCAGGTATAATAATGCTATAGGGCTGGTATGAAATTATTTCCAGGGCTGTTTTTTTTTTCCCAGTCCGGCCCTGGGCCTATAGTATGCAGTTTGCACACATCACCGCTCACTCACCAGGCAGTTCCCAGAACAAGAATTGCAGAAACCAAATTAATAATTTATTGGGGCGGGGGGAGGGCCAGTTACACCGGCTTTAGTGTGTGCATCCATCCAGTTCCAGTTCCAACTTCCGGGTCTGTTTTAAAGCCCTCCCCTCCGCAACTGCTGTGCTGTGTTCCGCCACCTGCAGGACAGCACAGCAACAGGCCGCAGCAGCAGCACACACTCCTCAGCCAGCTCAAGTGAGCCCTCAGCCCAGACTCAGAGTGCTGTCACTGAGGCCCGCTGGAGAGCACTGGACAGGCCCCAGTCCAGCCAGGCAGCAACCAGCAAGTGAGCCTAAACCCCATGATGCCAGGCTTCAGCTGGACTTACTTTAAAATGTGGAAGGGGTTATCAAATTTACCTTCGGGCTGAAGACCCTGGTCTTTTTCCCACCTGGTCATCAGTTAGATGTAGGCAGAGAAAGGCAATTTATGGGACCCCCTCCCCCAGTGATCGCTTGAACTGCTATAAAAATTTGTCTTTTTGGCACTCCTATCAACCACCCATTTCATATGGCTGTATAGATTGGATCATTGACTCAAAAATGATCAAAACATCAAAATTATCAAATAAATGAGCATATACAGTATATTTTTTTCTTCCAATAATTGGAGACATCCTTATAGAGGACCTGCAGTCTGCTCACATATTTTGTAATTAAAACATCTTTACCATTTTGAAGCTTCCCTTCAACCACTTTGCGTATTATTTTATATATACTGTGATTCTGTACTTGCCAAATATGCTGCAGAAATCTCCCTTCACTGAGTCTGGCTGCAACCATTTTAACTGTGGGCAGCTGAAGCTGCTGCCTGTTCCCTTCCTGGATTTACAAAGACACACACCTGCAGTTCTCATTGGCCCTCTATGACTCATCCCCCCTCCCTTCTTGGCAAACTCTCACGAGAGTGGGAGAGCAAGAGCTGTACATGATGTCATAAGCCTAGGCTAATGACCAGACAAGAAACAGGATATAGGCTGTATAAGGTATTTACTGGCAGAAAAAAAATGTTTTACTATCCAAAGTTAAAACAACAAGGGCAGAAGATTTAACCACTTAACGACCGCTCACTGTATATATACGTCGGCAGAATGGCACCGACAGGCACAATCACGTACAGTGTACGTGATTGCCTTTGTATAGTTGGGGGGTCCAATCGGACCCCCCTCCTATACAGTGAGCGGTGGCTAAGTGTCCGGGAGCGTTCCGGGATGAGGGGGCAGCCATTCGTTTCCGGCCACCCCCTCGCGATCGCTCCCGGCGAATGGAAATGCCCCCTCTGTCTGTGTCAGGCAGAGGAAGCAGGAGGAAGTGATGTCATCTCTGGTGCGGCGCTCACATATACCGAGCGCCGTACAAGAGAAGACATCAGGTCAGTGCACACAACACTACACTGACACCAGGACACATAGGGACATAAATCGCCCCCCAGGCCCCCCCAGACACCCCCAGATCACCCCCCAGATCACCCCCCTAGCCCCCAGTCACAGTGTCACTGATTGCAGTGACCATTTATTTACTGATCACTGCAATCAGTGACATTTGTGACTAAAAGTGTCAGTACATTCAGTTTTAGGTCCAGTGTAGCCCCCTAACCCCCCCCATATAAAGGTTTAACCCCCTGATCACCCCCCAGATAACCCTTTCACCCCCTATCACCACTGTCGCTAAGCGATCATTTTTCTGATCGCTGTTTTAGCGTCAGTGATGCCGATCGGCAGCCAGTAATTTTTTTTAGGTTCGCCGCATGTTTTTATAGCGTCAGGTACCCCAATATATTATCTAATAAAGGTTTAACCCCCTTGATCGCCCCCCAGGTAACCCTTTCACCCCCTATCACCACTGTCGCTAAGCGATCGTTTTTCTAAACGCTGTCTTAGTGTCGGTGATGCAGATCGGTAGCCGGTAATTTTTTTTAGGTTCGCCGCAGGTTTTTATAGCGTCAGGTACCCCAATATATTATCTAATAAAGGTTTAACCCCCTTGATCGCCCCCCAGGTAACCCTTTCACCCCCTAGCACCACTGTCGCTAAGCGATCGTTTTTCTAAACGCTGTCTTAGTGTCGGTGATGCAGATCGGTAGCCAGTAATTTTTTTTAGGTTCGCCGCATGTTTTTATAGCGTCAGGTACCCCAATATATTATCTAATAAAGGTTTAACCCCCTTGATCGCCCCCCAGGTAACCCTTTCACCCCCTATCACCACTGTCGCTAAGCGATCGTTTTTCTAAACGCTGTCTTAGTGTCGGTGATGCAGATCGGTAGCTGGTAATTTTTTTTAGGTTCACCGCAGGTTTTTATAGCGTCAGGTACCCCAATATATTATCTAGTAAAGGTTTAACCCCCTTGATCGCCCCCCAGGTAACCCTTTCACCCCCTATCACCACTGTCGCTAAGCGATCGTTTTTCTAAACGCTGTCTTAGTGTCGGTGATGCAGATTGGTAGCCAGTAATTTTTTTTAGGTTCGCCGCAGGTTTTTATAGCGTCAGGTACCCCCATATATTATCGAATAAAGGTTTTAACCCCCTGATTGCCCCTAGTTAACCCTTTCACCAGTGATCACCATATAAGTGTTACGGGTGACGCTGGTTAGTTAGTTTGCTTTTTATAGTGTCAGGGCACCCGCCGTATATAACCCAATAAAGGTTTAACCCCCTGATCGCCCGGCGGGTGATATCAATTAGGTTTTAGCGTCAGAGAGGGTCTGCGTCACACCCCAGGCAGCGTCAGGTTAGTGCCAGTAACGCTAACACCCACGCGTGAAGCATAAACCCCCTTAGTGGTATAGTATCTGAACAGATCAATATCTGATCTGATCAGCTCTATACTAGCGTCCCCAGCAGTTTAGGGTTCCCAAAAACGCAGTGTTAGCGGGATCAGCCCAGATACCTGCTGGCACCTGCGTTTTGCTCCTCCGTCCAGCCCAGGCCACCCAAGTGCAGTATCGATCGATCACTGTCACTTACAAAACAAAAACACACATAACTGCAGCGTTCGCAGAGACAGGCCTGATCCCTGCGACTCCAGTGCTGTAGGAGGTGATTTCACCACCACAGTTAAATAAAAAAAGCATATATGCCGAAGCATTGGGGCAGCAGGGGCGGAGGAGCGATTTTGCTCCTAATGCCGCGTACATACGGTCGAAATTCCGACGGAGGCTTGCCCGTGGAAAAGTCCGACCATGTGTGTGCGGCATAACTTTTTTGCGGGAGGATGCCCCCATGCTTCGGCATATATAAATGGTGCGTGTATGCCCATCATTGGAAGTGGGTGGATGAAGGGCGGTATTCTAATGGTGGGCATACCCACCGATCAATCTCTTTTTTCGTTCATCCAACTGGCTGCATGAAAAAAAAAGATTACAATACATGTCCAACAAGGACCAGCAACGTACTGGTATGTTGCTGGACTTTGAATGTTTATACCAGAATGATGCCTGTGGGTTTAGGTATCATCTTGGTATCATTCTTTTCAGCCTGCGGCCGGCTTTCATGTAAAAGCAATCCTAGCGGCTAATTAGCCTCTGGACTGCTTTTACAAGCAGTAGGAGGGAATGACCCCCCCCGGATATAAAAAGCGCCATTGGGAAATTGGGAAAGCATTTTATCACACCGATCTTGGTGTGGTCAGATGCTTTGAGGGCAGAGGAAAAATCTAGGGTCTAATAGACCCCAGTTTTTTCAAAAAAAGAGTACCTGTCACTACCTATTGCTATCATAGGGGATATTTACATTCCCTGAGATAACAATAAAAATGATAAAAAAAAAAAAATACTTGGAAGGAACAATTTAAAAATAAAATAAAAAAGCAAAATTAATAATAAAAAAATAAAATAAAAAAAAAAGCAACCCTGTCCTGCCCTGCTCTTGCCCAATGGCGAACGCAAGCGTCGGTCTGGCGTCATATGTAAACAGCAATTGCACCATGCATGTGAGGTATCACCGCGAAGGTCAGATCGAGGGCAGTCATTTTAGCAGTAGACCTCCTCTGTAAATCTACTGGGGTAACCTGTAAAGGCTTTTAAAGGCTTTTAAAAATGTATGTAGTTTGTCGCCAATGCGCGTTTGTGCGAAATTTTAAAGCATGTCGTGTTTGGTATCTATGTACTCGGCCTAAGATCATCTTTTTTATTTCATCAAACATTTTTATAGTGTGTTTTAGTGCGTTAAAATAAAAAAAAGTTTATTTTTTAACCCAAAAAATGCGTTTGAAAAATCGCTGCGCAAATACTGTGTAGAAAAAAAAATGCAACACCCACCATTTTAATCTGTAGGGCCTTTGCTTTAAAAATATATATAATGTTTGGGGGTTCAACATAATTTTCTTGCAAAAAAAAAATGTTTTCATGTAAACAAAAAGTGTCAAAAAGGGCTTTGTCTTCAAGTGGTTAGAAGAGTGGATGTAAGCTTCCTAATGTTGTGTATAAAATGCCAGAACAGTTCAAAACCCCCCCAAATGACCCCATTTTGGAAAGTAGACACCCCAAGCTATATACTGAGAGGCATGTCGAGTCCATGGAATATTTTATATGTTGACACAAGTTGCGGAAAAACGACAATTTTTTTTTTTTCACAAAGTTGTCACTAAATGATATATTGCTCAAACATTCCATGAGCATATGTGGAATTACACCCCAAAATACATTCTGTTGCTTCTCCTGAGTACGGGGATACCACATGTGTGAGACTTTTTGGGAGCCTAGCCGCGTACGGGACCCCAAAAACCAAGCACCGCCTTCAGGCTTTCTAAGGGTGTACATTTTTGATTTCACTTCTCACTGCCTATCACAGTTTCGGAGGCCATGGAATGCCCAGATGGCACAAACCCCCCCCCCAAATGACCTCATTTTGGAAAGTAGACACCCCAAGCTATTTGCTGAGAGGTATTGTGAGTATTTTGCAGATCTCGCTTTTTGTCACAAAGTTTTGAAAATTGAAAAAAAATATATTTTTTATATATATTTTCTTTCTTCATTTTCAAAAACAAATGAGAGCTGTAAAATACTCGCCATGCCTCTCAGCAAATAGCTTGGGGTGTCTATATTCCAAAATGGGGTCATTTGGGGGGGTTTTGTGCTATTTTGGCATTTTATGGCCTTCGAAACTGTGATAGGTAGTGAGGAGTGAAATCAAAAATTTGCGCCCTTAGAAATCCTGAAGGCGGTGTTTGGTTTCCGGGGTCCCGTACGCGGCTAAGCTCCCAAAAAGTCCCACACATGTGGTATCCCCGTACTCAGGAGAAGCAGCAAAATGTATTTTGGGGTGCAATTCCACATATAACCATGGCATGTGTGAGCAATATATCATTTAGTGACAACTTTTTTTTATTTTTTTTATTTTTTTTTATTTTTTTTGTCATTATTCAATCACTTAAGACAAAAAAAAAAAAATTCAATGGGCTCAACATGCCTCTCAGCAATTTCCTTGGGGTGTCTACTTTCCAAAATGGGGTCATTTGGGGGGGTTTTGTACTGCCCTGTCATTTTAGCACCTCAAGAAATGAGATAGGCAGTCATAAATTTAAAGCTGTGTAAATTTCAGAAAATGTACCCTAGTTTGTAAACTCTATAACTTTTGCGCAAACCAATAAATATACACTTATTGACATTTTTTTTACTAAAAACATGTGGCTGAATACATTTTGGCCTAAATGTATGACTAAAATTGAGTTTATTCGATTTTTCTTATAACAAAAAGTAGAAAATATCATTTTTTTTCAAAATTTTCGGTCTTTTTCCGTTTATATCGCAAAAAATAAAAATCGCAGAGGCAATCAAATACCATTAAAAGAAAGCTCTATTTGTGGGAAGAAAAGGACGCAAATTTCGTTTGGGTATAACATTGCATGTCCGCACAATTTACAGTTAAAGCAGCGCAGTGCAAAATTCTGAATTCACCTCTGGTCCTTTAGCTACCAAATGGTCCGGGGCTTAAGTGGTTAATAGATGGAAAGTGGAAAAAATGACTGAAGGTCCACTTTAAGTATTGATGCAAGAAAGTCAAAAAGGATTGCTTTCTGGTTTTTAAAATCAATCTATATAAATCCAATTTTCTGATTGTTTTAGAATTGGGTCAACCAGTCTGTGCTAAAATCTGTCTGGAAACCTGTACCCTAAAATATCTTGGCAACTATTTAACCTCATACATCTCCAGCCTACAAAAGACAAAGTATCTACCTCTATTTAACAAAATTTCTCTTGATCAGTTGGTCAGATATCACTTGAATTGGTCTAATAAATCTATATGATAAAATATGATAGTTCATAAGTATAGTGTTCATTTGAAAAAATGTTGCCCACGGTGCTAGATCATTTTAAATATTTTCAGAAGGCACTATCATATCTGGGATTTTTATTATTTCCAGGTTTTGCATAAAAGTCACAAAAAAAAGTTCAACCTTATCTGGCCAGATGGAGTTTAATCATGTTATTGATCTGATAAGAATTATGGACAAGGACTGTTATGTCTAGTTAAAATATTAATTGTATGTCCTTTCTGCCTTGACAAATTTTCAATATAGGATGCCTTACAGATGTACTGTTCTGATCTTCTAACACCCTCTCACACAACCTTGTGTAGCGGGGTGTTCAATTTAAGGGAAGTCACTGAGTGGTAAGTAGGCTCAGACACCTTGATTGTTAGTGGCTATAGACCATTTTTTATCCTCAGGGGATAATGCTGGTGATGAGTTCCCTGTGGCCTGTGGGTGGCGCTGCCATTCTAGGTCGGGGTTGAACCACGAGCGTAGTGCTGTGCCTTTTGTGTCCCCTCTCGGCAGTTGTACGGTGGGGTGGGGAACCTGCTGTGCATGCCGGGAGAGGATATAAAAGGGGCAGACATCTCCTGATCCGGGTCCACCCCTAGGCACCTTCAGCTTGTGGCTCGTCTCCGGGCGCCCTAGGCCCGGAGGCTGTGTTCCTGTTCCATCTCAGGCACCTTTAGCCTTTGATGAGGTACTACCCTGCTGTCCTGATCGCCTGGGTATGAAGACCCAGGGGATACGGAGAAGGCCCGGGGCCTAGCACCTTCGGCTGGGGTCCGCTAAGGATTGAGAAGTCCAGGGTGCCGCCTTGCGAGGGGACCCACACCCTAGGAGAAGGGAGGATCCATTCCAAAGGACCGATGCGGGAGTCACGGTGAAGGAAGGGTCTGTTGACTCTCTGGGGGGACATCTTCTCCTTGATAGGGGCCATGTTCTAAGAAGGAAGAGAGAAGGTTCACCAGGTCAGTGGCAGTGGCCTAGTTCGCCAAGTCAGTGGCAGTGACTTTATTCACCAGGTCTGTGGCAGAGACCAACCTCACGGTCTGTGGCAGAGACCGTGCGCTTAAAACTGTTTTGGAAAACCGAACAGTCAGGAGTTTGAGCTACGTTTGTGCCTGGACCTCCTCCACACCTTAAGCTGTCCTGTTTCCTTGCTCCAACCTTTCCTCTATCCAAGAGAATGTTTATTGCAAAGTGAGAATAAATATTGAGTTGGACTTTCAGCTTGTGTGGACAATTACGTTACTGGGGGAAGTCAAGGACTTACCTCTACACATAGTAGAGGTGAGAATCATTCTCAGGAGGACTTTGACTCTGGCCGCAGACAAGACCCGTCCCCCCCTGCGAAGAGCCGAGTTGAAATACAGGAGGGGGATAGGTGGGTGCGCTAGACGTGGGGGCTCGAGTCGGGGATTTGTTTGTGGCTGGTAAGTGTTGAAACCCCCCCAGAGTTTGAACTTTATTCCCCAGTGAAGTTTCTAAGAGGTCAGCCATATTGAGAACTGCGCCACGAGGAGAACCCTGACTGCGTAGTTTGTGGGCGTGCCTATAGAGAAAGCCCGCAAACAGTGCAGAAGATGGGAGGAGTCTGGCCATGTGAGGAGTTGCACGTGGGGACTTTGGCGCGGAAAGGACAGTGCGCAATGGAACAGCAAGCGGGAAACATGGCATCTCATGCCTCATGGATTCCGGCCACTACCACCATGAATATGACATTGTTTGCTGCTTCCGTAACCGATACGGGGATTCGGCAGAAGCCCCGGGGACGTTTTGCCCTCTACGTGTGCAGAGATGTGGAGGCCCTCGGAGTGGTTTGTCCTGGCTGCTCGGGACTGGTGGTGCATCTCAAGCCCTTCGGCAGATGCGAGCAATGTAAGGAGTTTCTATTTGAGGTGGAGCAACTCACAGAAAAGCCTCGGGCTTTCCGCCTCAACTGCCTTACGGGTGCCACTACTTCGGAGGGAGGAGCCAGAGCTTTTGCAGCCATCCCTACGTGCACTGTTGAGACTTCGGAGGAAGTTGCGAGCAGAGATTTTCCGAAGATTGAGGAACCGGAGTCGGAGAGACCGGAGGATGTTACCTCGGTCACCACAGAGTCCTTACTCCCACCGCCCAAGAGGAAGATTGGTTTTGTGAAGGCTTCCTGCGGCCGTGGTGGAGTTACGCCCCAGCGCTTACTCGGAACGGATGCCTCCAAAGGAAAAAGTTATGGACGTCCTGGCTCAGCTACAAGCCGAGGTAAGCCGGGAAAAGAGACTCTGTCTGAGGTCCGAAGTGTCGGGGATGCTTGGGTCAGGGATCCCAGGGCCCTTGAACTGGTTAGAGGCGGTGACTCATCCTCTACCTGGAGTTACTTGCCTGCAGAGGAGTGTGACACCTCTGACATGGAGTCGGTCTCTGATCCAGGAGACGACGCCGCCATTGATGAGATATTTGAGCGGAAGGGTGGGGATAAGATGCCCCTGTCCTTGTCCCGTAGAAATAGGGACCCACCCATGTCAACTGGGGAGAGCACACCCCGGGTGGAGGCCCCGGAACCTGAGGAGGTATCTGTCCCGTTGCCTGCCCTTCCACCATTGGAGATACCTGAATCGGTTGTTGGGATGGAGCGAGTGTCATTGCGGGCCCCTGTGTCTGGTCCTGAGGTAGTGAAAGTACCTCGACACCCGGATGCCTTAGTCTTGCCTGGTATGGGAAATCGTCTTACCATGCCACCTTTGTCCCGTTTGCAGAGGTTATTTAACCAGTAGGTTGCCAGCGAATATGGGTGGGAGTACCCGTACCTGTCAAAGGAGCTTCTGTTTGAAGTGGAGGCCTATAGACACCGGAGGTATGCGGACTTTGTTTGGACACATATCAAGGTACCCCAGGCCCGTAGGTACTATTCATGCTCTGCTACAGCTACCAAGCGGTACAAAGACTGTAGGAAAGCCTGGATGCTTGGTCGGCACATACATGCGGATAAGGTGGTTATTTGCCGAAAGGACACAGACAATGTTGAATACCACATTGACACTTTTGACAGACATTGGAAACCACTGGTGTTGCCGCATCCGCAATATTATCTTTGAGAGATCAGACTCCTTGTGTTGCTTTTATTCCGGAGTGTACTCTCCTGGAGCCCAAGAACTTTGCCTTCACCAAAGAGGTAGTCTACTTTGCTACAAGCGGGAGCAGTTTTTTTCCCTTTGCACGCAGCACCTGAAAGACATTGGCTTTTGGGGTAGAAGTAGTTCAGAGCAGGGCCAGAGAAGAAGAAGGAAGATTTACCCCTCAGGAAAGGAAAACATTTTTTGGGGATGGGTGTCTTGACGGTAGCACTTCCACTAGGTGACGGTGTTACGTAACTCTTACATTGTAGTTTATTTAAATGTGTTTGCTTTTTGGAAGGAAGGGATTTTTCTCTTGGGGAAAGTCTTTTCATTCTAAATGTTCCCAAGTTAGACTGTGCATATTGGTTGTGTTTTCCTTCTCTACAGGTGGACGTCGAGCAAGTCATTGAGAAAGGGTGGCTTAGCTATGGTAGTCGGGAGGGAAATGTAAATTTTGGAGATGTGACATTTGAGACTGTAATGTGCACATTGTGTTTCTACTGTTCTTTCATTTCTGCTTTTAAACCCCTTTTCCCCATGTTAGGTTCCGGCACAAACAAGCAGTTTTCAAATTTGTTTTTGTTTTTCTTGTCTCTGGAATAGGCCTATGCTGACTCAGGTTCGGGAGGCATGGGTTTGCTCCAGACACTGTGGACCAGTGTCCATTAGTGGGGGGAATGTGTAGCGGGGTGTTCAATTTAAGGGAAGTCTCTGAGTGGTAATTAGGCTCAGACACCTTGATTGTTAATGGCTATGGACCAATTTTTGTCCTCAGGGGATAATGCTGGTGATGAGTTTCCTGTGGCCTGCGGGTGGCGCTGCCATTCTGGGTCGGGGTCGAACCACGAGCGTAGTGCTGTGCCTTCTGTGTCCCCTCTCGGCAGCTGTACGGTGGGGCGGGGTACCTGCTGTGCATGCCGGGAGAGTATATAAAAGGGGCATACATCTCCTGATCGGGGTCCACCCCCAGGCACCTTCAGCCTGGGAGTGCGTGCGGCTCATCTCCGGGTGCCCTAGGCCCGGAGGCTGTGTTCCTGTTCCATCTCAGACACCTTTAGCCTGGGATGAGGTACTACCCTGCTGCCCTGATCGCCTGGGTATGAAGACCCAGGGGATGCGGAGAAGGCCCGGGGCCCAGCACCTTCAGCTGGGGTCCGCTAAGGATTAAGGAGTCCAGGGTGCCGCCTTGCGAGGGAACCCGCACCCTAGGAGAAGGGAGGATCCATTCCGAAGGACAGATGCGGGAGTCACGGTGAAGGAAGGGTCTGTTGACTCTCTGGGGGGACATCTTCTCCTTGATAGGGGCCATGTTCTAAGAAGGAAGAGAGAAGGTTCACCAGGTCAGTGGCAGTGGCCTAGTTTGCCAAGTCAGTGGCAGTGACTTTATTCACCAGGTCTGTGGCAGAGACTAACCTCACGGTCTGTAGCAGAGACCGTGCGCCTAAAACTGTTTTGAGAAAACCGAACAGTCAAGAGTTTGAGCTACGTTTGTGCCTGGACCTCCTCCACACCTTAAGCTGTCCTGTTTCCTTGCTCCAACCTTTCCTCTATCCAAGAGAATGTTTATTGCAAAGTGAGAATAAATATTGAGTTGGACTTTCAGCTTGTGTGGACAATTACGTTACTGGGGAAGTCAAGGACTTACCTCTACACATAATAGAGGTGAGAATCATTCTCAGGAGGACTTTGACTCTGGCCGCAGACAAATGCTGCCAGTGTCCCCATCAAATGCTGTCAGTGTCCCCATTAAATGTTGCCAGTGTGACCCCTCGCCTGCTCGCCGTCTGCCCGGCACTTACCCTGTCTTGGTGGGGCAGCGGGTGATGGCAACGAACGGGGTCATTCATGTCCCCTCATGTCCCGTCAGGCTCCTCATGTCCCGTTAGGCGTCCAATAGCGGCGCCTGTTGTTTCAGACAATCGGGTGACAGAATAACCAGACCCAGTGTCTTTCGGACAAAAGCTGTGTACTAATGATCAGATTATTATACGATTGTTTTGAAAGCGGTATTTTTTGTACGGTATTCTGATCGTGTGCAGACGCTGGAAACAACAATTAGCTCCTCTGTGTAAGGGGAGTCTAGTCCCCAATCTAGCCAATTAGTGTAATTAGCTAGATTGGGGTAAAATTTTGTACATGATTAAATCAATGTTTCTCTCAAGTGGATCTTCACTGTAACTGAGCACCACAAACCAAAAACATTATTTAATTTATTTTTAAAATTCAAAGCAAACTGCCCTCTTCAAAATCACTTTGAAAAACAACCCTCTAGCCTTTCTGTCTGTGGCCATTTTGAATAAGGGCAAACGATTAATGTAGCATTTACTTCCTTCTGGGATGCATGACATCATTTGCCTAGGCAAGAAACCAGGAAGTAACTGAAGAAACGTAAAAAAAACAAAAAAGTTTAAAACAAGTAAATAGCTAGCAGCATAAAGAAAAAACAATGTTGATTGGTAGAGTGAAGTTATCTTTAATGTCTCTACATGGTTTCACTTTCATGGCTCAACTGTAAATTTTCTGATAATCTTGGCATTATGGTAACTGACTGAGCTCATACCTATGTTATATATTTAAACAGCCGCAATACCTTCTTGTTCAGTGTAATGCTTGGACTTATTTTGTATTACTGATCTATGCACTCCCCAGGGCTGACAGCTAGATCCTGCATTCACTACTTAGTAAGTAAGAGCCCAGGGACAAGCATGCAGTCAGTGAAATGTGACCATCCATCCTGTACGCTTGTTCCAGCTCAGTGAAAATAGTGCAGCTAGAATCAGGAAGCCACAGCAGCTTCCAAAACTGTATGGCATTATTATTATATGTGATATTGTAATACTTCAAAGCTCCAGTAACAATAGATTGACAAAAGAAAAACCCTTATATTCAGTGGCGGCTGGTCCATAAGGGGCGCAGGGGTGCCGCCCCCCAAAGTTCTCAAAGTTAGCTTGCAAAATAAGAAAGCTAATCATAGTATGATTTCTTTTTAAATAAATGATAATATGACTAACATTTTTTAACATCTCAAGCAGTGGCGGCTGGTGCTCAAATTTTTTGGGGGGGCGCAAACAAACTGAAAAAATAAAAATCATCAATTGCCGCCACTGTGCCCATTAAAACGCAGCCACTGTGCCCAAACGCCACTAGTTTGTCCCCAAATGCAGCCAGTTTCCCCCCAATATACAGCCAGTTTGTCCCCCAATAATACAGCCAGTTTGTCCCCCCATAATACAGCCAGTTTCTCCCCCATAATACAGCCAGTTTCTCCCCCATAATACAGCCAGTTTCTCCCCCATATGCAGCCAGTTTCTCCCCCATATGCAGCCAGTTTCTCCCCCATATGCAGCCAGTTTCTCCCCCATAATGCAGCCAGTTTCTCCCCCAAATGCAGCCAGTTGCTCCCCCATATGCAGCCAGTTTCTCCCCCATATGCAGCCAGTTTCTCCCCCAAATGCAGCCAGTTTCTCCCGCATATGCAGCCAGTTTCTCCCCCAAATGCAGCCAGTTTCTCCCCCATATGCAGCCAGTTTCTTCCCCAAATGCAGCCAGTTTCTCCCCCAAATGCAGCCAGTTTCTCCCCAATATGCAGCCAGTTTCTCCCCCATATGCAGCCAGTTTCTCCCCCATATACAGCCAGTTTCTCCCCCAAATGCAGCCAGTTTCTCCCCCATATGCAGCCAGTTTCTCGCCCAAATGCAGCCAGTTTCTCCCCCATATGCAGCCAGTTTCTCCCCCAAATGCAGCCAGTTTCTCCCCCATATGCAGCCAGTTTCTCCCCCAAATGCAGCCAGTTTCTCCCCCATATGCAGCCAGTTTCTCCCCCAAATGCAGCCAGTTTCTGCAGCCAGTTTCTCCCCCATATGCAGCCAGTTTCTCCCCCATATGCAGCCAGTAGGGATGGGCCCGGTGCTCGATTCGAACCCATGTTCGAATCGAGCATCGGGCGTTCGCTCGCTCGTCGAGCCCAGAACTATTTGGGCCGTTCGCATCACATTCGTGTGATGCGAGCGGCCCTGCAATGCATTGCGGCCGGCGCGGCCGGCGCAGTGCATTGCTGGCTGATGATTGGCCAAGCATGCACTGTGACCCCGCATGCTTGGCCAATCACAGCGCCCGAAACTCGGAGAGCAATAATTGGCTACAGGCAGGACGCCTGTAGCCAATTACAGCTCAGGGGCTTTAGTACACGCCCCACCATTTAAAAGGCCGCCACGCCATCGGCCCCGGTCACATGAGTTCCGGCTTTAGGAGAGATTAGTCTGCTGATTCTGTCTTTGCTTGATACTGAAAGATTTGCTCTTCTTTGCTAAACCATTGGCTATTTCTTTGCTAAACCATTGCTACCTAAGTCATTGATCGTTCATTGCTGCTGATTGCACAGTTAGTGTGTTATTAGCTGCTGCTGGGGATTAGTCTGGTGCGTGCTTACTGTTAGTACAGTATTGCAGTAGTACCAACCGCAGTGCTGTTAGCACAGCATTGCACCCCAACAGCACCCATAGGACTTCTAGTGTGTTAGTGGCAGCAAACAGAGCTCCTATATTTTCTTCTCAGCAGCACCCATAGGACTTCTAGTGTGTTAGTGGCATCACACAGAGCTCCTATATTTTCTTCTCAGCAGCACCCATAGGACTTCTAGTGTGTTAGTGGCAGCAAACAGAGCTCCTATATTTTCTTCTCAGCAGCACCCATAGGACTTCTAGTGTGTTAGTGGCAGCAAACAGAGCTCCTATATTTTCTTCTCAGCAGCACCCATAGGACTTCTAGTGTGTTAGTGGCAGCAAACAGAGCTCCTATATTTTCTTCTCAGCAGCACCCATAGGACTTCTAGTGTGTTAGTGGCATCACACAGAGCTCCTATATTTTCTTCTCAGCAGCACCCATAGGACTTCTAGTGTGTTAGTGGCAGCAAACAGAGCTCCTATATTTTCTTCTCAGCAGCACCCATAGGACTTCTAGTGTGTTAGTGGCAGCAAACAGAGCTCCTATATTTTCTTCTCAGCAGCACCCATAGGACTTCTAGTGTGTTAGTGGCAGCAAACAGAGCTCCTATATTTTCTTCTCAGCAGCACCCATAGGACTTCTAGTGTGTTAGTGGCATCACACAGAGCTCCTATATTTTCTTCTCAGCAGCACCCATAGGACTTCTAGTGTGTTAGTGGCAGCAAACAGAGCTCCTATATTTTCTTCTCAGCAGCACCCATAGGACTTCTAGTGTGTTAGTGGCAGCAAACAGAGCTCCTATATTTTCTTCTCAGCAGCACCCATAGGACTTCTAGTGTGTTAGTGGCAGCAAACAGAGCTCCTATATTTTCTTCTCAGCAGCACCCATAGGACTTCTAGTGTGTTAGTGGCATCACACAGAGCTCCTATATTTTCTTCTCAGCAGCACCCATAGGACTTCTAGTGTGTTAGTGGCATCACACAGAGCTCCTATATTTTCTTCTCAGCAGCACCCATAGGACTTCTAGTGTGTTAGTGGCAGCAAACAGAGCTCCTATATTTTCTTGTCAGCAGCACACATAGTACCTATAGTGTGTTAGTGTCAGCACCCATAGGACCTACAGTGTGTTGTGAGCACACATAGGAGTTCTATTTTTTATACTATATACACTACCGACTACAATGGCTGGAAGTCCGCCAAGGAGAGGCAGAGCGTGCCGAGGCAAGAACACAGGGCAGGCAGGCTCTGTTTCTAGAGACAACAGTGCTGGCCGTGGACGTGGTCGTGCATCGTCATCAGCGCGTGGCCATGGGACACGCTTGTCTTTGTTTTCGGCAGCTGGACATGTGGAGCCGCATCATGCCGAAGGCTTGGTAGAATGGATGACCAAGCCCTCCTCATCCTCCTCATCCTCTCTCACCCAGGCTCAGGGTACTGGCAGAGCAGCTGCCAACGCGTACTCAATGGCATCATCAGCCACCCCTTCCCTAGACCCACCATGTCCTCCTGAGGAGTCCCCCGAACTGTTTGAGCACAGTGTTGGGTACATGCTCCAGGAGGATGCCCAACGATTCGAAGGCTCGGATGATGATACCCAGCTTGAGGAAGTCAGTAGTGTGCGCGCAGAGAAAGGGGATGCTGAAGGACAGCAATCTGGCAGTAGTGTTCCACCAGCTGCAGCTTACTGCCAGGTTTGCTCTAGTGGTGAAGAGGGAGGGGATGATGAGGTCACTGACTCCACGTGGGTGCCTGAAGGGAGAGAGGAGGAGGAGGAGGAGGATGCAGCGTCACATGTCCAACGAGGCAGGATGCCCCCTGGAGGCCAGCTAGAGGCCAGCACAGCAACTGTACCACACCGCAGAGCTCCGCCTGTGCAGGGCGCTGCCTCTGCACGTTATCACAAAAGTTCTTTGGTGTGGGCCTTTTTTGAGACGAGTGCATCAGATCGCACCACTGCTATTTGCAATATTTGTCTCAAGCGTATCTCGCGTGGCCAAAACATCAGCCGCTTGGGCACCACAAGCATGAGCAGACATATGTCGACCTGCCATGCAGCTCGTTGGCAAGCACACATAAAAGACCCACACCAAAGAACAAAGCGGACCTCTCCTTGCTCCTCATCAGCTGGGATCTCCATCCCCACTATATCTTCAGTCCTCTCTGAAAGCTGCTCTGAGAGGACTGAAGGTGTAGAATTAGGTGTGTCACAACCAAGTACTTGCAGTACACCGACGTCCGATTGTAGCAGGCAAATTTCCCTGCCCCAGCTGCTGGACCGTCGAAAGAAGTATACTCCCAGCCATCCACATGCCCAGCGGTTGAATGCTAGCTTGGCTAAATTGCTAGCACTTCAACTGCTGCCTTTTCAGTTGATAGACTCGGCCCCCTTCCGTGAGTTTGTTCAATGTGTGGTTCCTCAGTGGCAGGTTCCCAAACGCCACTTTTTCTCACGGAAGGCAATTCCGTCTCTCTACTGGCATGTGGAAGGCAATGTCCATGCCTCGCTGGACAGGGCGGTCAGCGGTAAGGTGCATATTACCGCTGACTCATGGTCCAGCAGGCATGGACAGGGACGTTATCTTTCTTTCACGGCCCATTGGGTCACTCTATTGGTAGCTGGGAGGGATGCAGGACAAGGTGCAGTAGTGTTGGAGGTTGTTCCGCCACCACGCCTCCAAAATGCTACTACTGGTTGTGACACACCTCTCTCCTCCACCCCCTCCTCTTCTTCTTCCTCCATGTCCTCTTCGAGTGCTCTGTCCTCGGAACCAGCGGTGCTCCGTAGGCGTACAAGGGGCTACGCGAGTACGCAGGCAAAAAGATGCCATGCCGTGCTTGCGCTGGTGTGTTTGGGGGACAGGAGCCACACTGGGCCAGAGGTTCTGGCAGCTCTGCAGGGGCAGGCCGAGAGGTGGTTGACGCCACGCCAGCTTAAGCCAGGAATGGTCGTTTCTGATAATGGCACCAACCTCCTCTCCGCCCTGCGACAGGGGCAGCTCACCCATGTGCCCTGTATGGCTCACGTCCTCAACCTGGTGGTGCAGCGGTTCTTGGGCAGGTTCCCAGGCTTACAGGATGTCCTGAGGCAGGCCAGGAAAGTCTGTGTGCATTTCCGCCGATCCTATAATGCCAGTGCTCGGCTGACTGAGCTGCAAAAGGAGCTGAACCTGCCCAAGAACCGCCTAATATGTGACATGCCCACCAGGTGGAACTCAACGTTGGCCATGCTGCAGCGACTGCACACGCAGCAGAGGGCCATCAATGAGTACCTTTGCGACTACGGCACCAGGACAGGGTCAGGGGAGCTTGGCTTTTTTTCCCCACGCCAGTGGAGCATGATCAGGGATGCATGCACTGTCCTCTCACCATTTGAGGAGGCCACGAGGATGGTGAGCAGTGACAGTGCATGCATCAGTGACACTGTACCTCTTGTCCACCTGTTGGAGCATACGCTGCGTGGGATAATGGACAGGGCACTTGAGGCAGAACAGAGGCAGGAAGAGGAGGACTTCCTTGTCTCTCAAGGCCCCCTTTATCCAGACAATGTTCCTTCTGTCCCACCCATCACACAGGAAGAGGAGGAGGAGGAGGAGGAGGAGGAGGATTGTGTGAGCATGGAGGTGGAGCCTGGCACTCAGCATCAGCAGCAGCAGTCTTTTAGGGATGATGTACAGTCCCAACAAACCAGTGGACTTGTACGTGGCTGGGAGGAGGTGGCTGGCGATCATGTCATCCTCAGTGACCCAGAAGACTCCGGACCGAATGCCTCAGCTAACCTACGCTGCATGGCCTCCCTGATCCTGCAAAGCCTGCGGAAGGATCCTCGTGTTCTTCGGATCAAGGAGAGTGACCATTACTGGCTGGCCACTCTCCTTGATCCACGGTACAAGGGTAAGGTTGCGGACCTTATCTTGCCGTCGCAGAGGGAGCAGAGGATGAGACATCTCAGGGAGGCCTTGCAGAAAGGTCTGTGCAACGCGTTCCCAGAAACTGGGAGGTTACAAACTCCTGGTCCTGGACGACGAGTTGCTGAGGCTTCGGTCAGTAGCAGAAGGAGCGGTGGGGAAGGTGGACGTCTGACCGATGCGTTCAGACAATTTTTTAGTCCGCAGCCCCAAGGTATGATCGGTTCCAGCAACCATCGCCAGCGTCTGATATACATGGTGCAGGAATACCTAGGGGCAAGGTCAGACTTGGACACCTTTCCCACCGAAAATCCTCTGGCTTACTGGGTCCTGAGGATGGATCACTGGCCAGAGCTTGCACAGTATGCAATTGAGCTACTGGCCTGTCCTGCATCCAGCGTTCTTTCCGAACGCACATTCAGTGCTGCTGGAGGATTTGTCACCGATCATAGGGTGCGCCTGTCCACCGACTCGGTTGATCGACTGACCTTCATAAAAATGAATCAGTCTTGGATCACCACCAGCTACCAGACACCTGAAGCGGATATAACGGAATAATTTATAATGTCACATCCCTTCAAGACTGCCTATGCTGATGCTGAGTGACTGTCCTGTTATGTTCACTGACTATCCTCTTCCTCCTCCTCAATGATCCATGCCACCACACCAGTGCCTAAGGCACAATTTTTCAGCCCCTGTATAACAGGGGCGTGTAATTACAATTTTTTAAAAAGATGCTTCGCAACAGGTGTGACTGCTGTGCTCAGAGTACAGTATCTGTGAGGGGTTGCAGTGTTGTGGCACCAGCACCAGTGCCTAAGGCACAATTTTTCAGCCCCTGTTGGGGCGTGTAATTACAATTTTTAGGCAATGCTTTGCAACAGGTCTCATTGCTGTGCTCAGAGTACAGTATCTGTGAGGGGTTGCAGTGTTGTGGCACCAGCACCAATGCCTAAGGCACAATTTTTCAGCCCCTGTTTAACAGGGGCGTGTAATTACAAATCTTGATCTAATAGTTCACAGCAGGGCCCATTCCTGCGCCCACCAAGAGTAACTATGAGGGCCTACAGTCTTGTGGCAACACCGTCCACCACCACCACCACCACCAAAGGCCCAATTTTTCTGCCCTGTTCAACAGGTGCATGCAATTACAAATCTTGATCTAATAACTCACAGCAGGGCCCATTCCTGCACCCACCAAGAGTAAATGTGAGGGCTTACAGTCTTGTGGCAACACCGTCCACCACCACCACCACCACCACCACCAAAGGCCCAATTTTTCTGCCCGGTTCAACAGGTGCATGCAAGTACAAATCTTGATCTATTAACTCACAGCAGGGCCCATTCCTGTGCCCACCAGTCTTGTGGCTACACCAACATCTAATAGGGCAAATTTCTGCAGAGTATATACGGCAGGCCCCTACTTTCAAACATCCAACTTACAAACGACTCCTACTTGCAAACGGCAAGAGAAAACAGGAAGTGAGAGGAAATCTACCCCTAGGAAGGAAAATTCTATCCTGTTAGATTTAATTTGGGAAAAAGGTATCTCCTCTCTACTGATGCTTTATCACCAATCCTTGTTTCAATTAAAACCCCACTTTTCCAAAAACATTTGTCATTGGGACGGAAAGTGAGGTGACATGTTCTGAACAGATGTGCAAAGACAGCAAATGTTACAGGGGTGATAACCCCTCTCTATGTTCTCCAAAAAGCTTAAAAATTGATTTTTTTGGGATGTAGCTACACTTCATAATGTACCTGTTCAGATTCTACTTAAGAACAAACCTACAGTCCATGTCTTGTTTGCACCACCTATATACTGCTGTTCAGAGTATATAGGGTTGTAGGTATAGGGTTTTATTTTGGGTGCGGGGTCCCCCTTAGTATCCATACAAGACCCAAAGGGGCTGGGGTGGGGGGGGGGGGTGATGGGGTAGCCATGCCATTTTTCTCAAGGATTTTCAGCCATATGGCGGCCAGGACAAGACATGACATTGAAGCCGCAAGTGGTTTTAAATGGCTTCTTTTTTTCCTTTACAAATGTCATTTTGTGCAAGGACAGTTCTAAACACGGGAAACACATGCCACTTCACAGGCATACTTTAGACACCCCCCAGGTACCGTATTTAAAGGAAAATTTCACTTTTTTTTTTTTCACTTTATGCATCATTAAAATGACTGCTCCCGAAAAAACTTTAGTTTTTAAAATTTCTTTTTGCATTGATATATGTCCCCTGGGGCAGGACCCGGGTCCCCAAACCTGTTTTATAACATTAACATGCATATTGGCCGTTGTAATTAGCAATTTTGATTTCGAACGTTCGCGTCCATTATAACGAATAGGGTTCGAAAATTCGCGCGAACTTTCGGTCCGTTCGAAGGTTCTGGTGCGAACCGAACCCGGGGGTGTTCGGCTCATCCCTAGCAGCCAGTTTCTCCCCCATATGCAGCCAGTTTCTCCCCCAAATGCAGCCAGTTTCTCCCCCATATGCAGCCAGTTTCTCCCCCATAATGCAGCCAGTTTCTCCCCCAAATGCAGCCAGTTTCTCCCCCAAATGCAGCCAGTTTCTCCCCCATATGTAGCCAGTTTGTCCTCATAATACAGCCAGCTTGTCCCCCCCCCCAGCCCTGCACTTACCTTCCTCGAGTCAGCGCCGTCCTTCTTCCATCCTCGATGTCTTCTCCCGCCCTCGATGTCACTTCAGCCAATCAGGTTACCGGTAACCAGACCCGGTGAACCTGATTGGCCAGGGAACGCACCCCTGTGCGTCCTCTCATTAGGTATTTAGAAGCCGATTACAGCCCTCAGGCTGTAGTCGGGAAGCCTATCAGAGCCTGCTGGCTCTGATAGGCACTTCTAAAGGCCAATCAAACGCTGTGATTCAGATGGCCGGCGCTCAAGGGGCCGGCCATCTGAATAGTGGGCGGCAGCAATACATAGGTTCATGCAATGCATGAACCTATGTATTGTTGTGGTGAGTGACGGCCGGGCGCAGAAGCGAGCGGGCCGCCACTGATCTCAAGCCTCGTACACACGACAGATTTTCTCGTCCAAAACCGGCAAGAAAAGTGCCGCGAGAGCTTTTTTATCGAGAAAAACGTTCGTGTGTATGGTTTTACGATGAGAAAATTGCAGTGAATCTCGACGAGAAAATAGAGAACCTGCTCTCTATTTTCTCGTCAGGATTCCAGATTTCCTCGTCGTGTTTCTCGTCGGCCTGTTTTGTGACGAGAAAATGGTTCGTGTGTATGCTTTAACGAGTCTTTCAAAAGCGTGCATGCTCAGAAGCAAGTATGAGACGGGAGCGCATCTTCTGGTAAAACAAGCCTTCGTAATGGAGATAGCACATTCGTCACGCTCGAAATTATTGCATCGTTTAAATGTTGTGCATTGAAATCTTCTTTAGAATGTTACATTAATCAAAACGAAAGAACTTCTTTTGCTGCTGATATTGACACAGAGTTATGACTATATTTTTTTAACCTTTTTCATGCTGCTCTTAAGAAGATTTATGTGTATTATATCGTGCAAGTTTTTATGAATATTTAACATTTTTATATTTTTCAAACTGATGTTAATTTTAATTTCGCAATGTTTTGATAGTGATCTCCCATTGAATATTTTAATATATAGTTGTAAAATTTTACACCCTCTTTTTGGGAAATCAGATTCTTTTATTTTTTAGGGGGGTTGTTATCTGTCCCTTTTTTTGTCAGTCAAATGTCTCTGCTTACTCCAAAGCTAAATTTTAAATTTTTACAAATACACATAGTCAAGTATGAACTTAAACAAAAATAACATTTATTCATGTTTCAAATAAAATAAAGAGAAGGCAGCGCTGGAGAACCTGCTGCCATTTGTGCATCCCAGGGACCCCAGACCACACATCAACCCTGTGTGGACACTAAAATTGGGAGCTTGAGAAGGCCAACATTTCTGAGCACAATCTGATGCTGGCCTCCCAGAGGTCAGGAACAGCAGCAGGTGAGATATATGTCCCAAGTGTGTGGTACTACAACAGGCTGCCTTCTGTCTGACCACAATGAAGCAAGGCCATCACTTCCTCGTCTTCCTGGCAACCTTCCCTGCAACCTTTCCTGAAGTCTTCCCTGCAGCCTTCCTTCTTCGTTTGGCTGGAGGCTGGGCCACTGGAGGGGTACTCCTGTCAGGAGGAGGAGGAGGTGGAGGAGAAGAGGGTGGCGCAGAAGAACAAGATGGAGGTGGAGGAGAAGGGGGTGGGGCAGAAGAACAAGGTGGAGGTGGAGGAGAAGGGGGTGGGGCGGAAGAACAAGGTGGAGGAGGAGGTGGAGGAGAAGGGGGTGGTGCAGAAGAAGAAGGTGGAGGTGGAGGAGAAGGGGGTGGGGCAGAAGAAGAAGGTGGAGGTGGAGGAGGAAGTTGAGGTTGGGACAGTTGTGCCACCTCACAAATTGCAGTATTGGGGGTAATTTTTCCCATCACCCCTTGTTGAGCAAGGTGATGAGCAGGGGCTCGCATAGGAGGCGTTGCTCCATGCTCATCACCTTGAACTTTGCCTCCACTAGGCCGGCAATGGCCTCTTCAGGGGATGTGGGCTCTTTGAGGGTGGCATGGGCCTCTTTAATAAGGGCCATTGCTGACTCACTGGTGGTCCTGTCCCTCCTGCCTCTTTTGGGAAATCGGATGGGAGGCACCTGTGATCTGGTGCTTCTCCTTTGCCCTGCCACCTCCTGCCTGCCACTGGGCCCTGCCACCTCCTGGCTGCCACTGGGCCCTGCCACCTCCTGCCTTCCACTGGGCCCTGCCACCTCCTGGCTG
The DNA here is from genome assembly GCA_029206835.1 of Rana muscosa. Taxonomy (NCBI): domain Eukaryota; kingdom Metazoa; phylum Chordata; class Amphibia; order Anura; family Ranidae; genus Rana; species Rana muscosa. The sequence continues at coordinate 848,356,580 of CM055121.1, forward strand.
CCACTGGGCCCTTCCTCCTCCTGCCTGACAGTTTCCAGACCCTCCTCCTGGCTGATTTCATCCTGTGTATGAAAAAGGGACATAGTTTAATATGTTGCTTTAATCTTTGCCTCCAAATTTATAATCATGATTGAACCAATTAGAATGTAAATCCTGAAATAAGTTTCTAAAACTTACAACTACATCAGATTGACTATTTAGCGCCCAATTAAGTGAAGACTCATGTCTAGAGATCTTTATTTCACTTGTGGAACTCTAAATAGTTTATGTTTGTCATCTTGACATATTTGGCAAACATTAATTTTATCCCAATACATTTTCATTTAATACTATACCTGGCTCCAGATGGCCAAATCAGGATCATCCAGGATGGCTGCCTCCTCTTGCTCCAGAGAAGGCTCAGGTTGGCTGCAGGGAAGTCTGGGGGGAAGAATGGAAAGTGATGGCCTTGCCTCAATGTGGTCATCCAGAAAGGACACCCTGCTGTAGTACCACAAATTCGGGACATACACATCATCTGCTGCTGCTCCTGACCTCTGAGAAGCCAGGACCTTAGAGCGTTCAGTCCTGTAGGTGCCTCTCAAGCTCCCAATTTTAGTGTCCACCTGTTTTGCTGTGGCTGTGGGCACCTTGGTATGCACAAATGGGAGCAGGGTCTCCAGCGCTGCTTTTCTCACCCCTCTTTTTTTGTGGATGGGGTTTTTCGTCTCCCACAGAGCGGGCAGCTCCCTTACCCGGTCTATAAATTCTGCAAGGAATTCCTTGTCACTTATAAACACATTCATTTTGGGTCTGCAAGTAAAATAAATAATATATAACTAATGTGAGGCACACAGTCTAACCTCCTTAACATCGTAGTCACCATATATATTCTACAACATTCTCAAGACAGTATAGGCCAACAATTTGTCCAAGTCACAAAATCACATACCTTCGTTCGCACGTCCGTAACTTGAACTCCTCTCTCCGCACACCGAACGTAGTATAGTCACATGTGTGTTTTCTATATATACACCACGCTGTCAGGGAAATTCCCCGTCTGTTATCACCAATCTGCGCTCAGTGCGCATGCGCGGCAAAACGGCGCATCGGCGCATGCGCGTGCGTGGCGGGACGGCGCTTCGGCGTGCTCGGGTGCGCGCACCGGCGCAACGACGAATGCGCGTGCGCAATAGCTCGCCAATGGGACTACAGGCGGGCCTATTTAAACAGACGCAGTAACACTATCTGGTTGCTGGTTTGTCAGCTTTACTGTGTTTCCTTGTGCCTGAAAGAAGTTAAAGTTCTCCTGCTGTGACCCGGACCGGATTTGACTACGCTTCTGCTTCTCCTGAACCTGACCCCTTGGCTTGCTAAACTGACTTCTACCTCTCTCCTTGTGCTTGACCCTCGGCCTGTGACCCGGATCTGCTGCCTGTCTCCAGCCCTCTACCTTCTGCCTGTACCCTGGACTTCTTGCCTAACCTAACTATTCTGGTGCTTCCTGCTAAACTCCTAAACGGACTTGTGCCTTGCTACTGGTTGCTGTTTGACCCTGTCTACCCTTGGTGTTTGACTCCTGGCCTGTTCTTCAGACTCATCCCTGCTAGATTCTTCAGCAAGACACCTCTACCTGCTGGTGGCCAGTGCTCAAGACACCTCTACCTGCTGGTGGCCAGTGCTCCCTCGTGCTGTCCTCTCCCTGTCTCACCTCCAGGGGGCGGAGTGCGCTTGGGTGCAAGGGTGAACCACTCTCGGCATCTCGGCCTCGGTAAGTACGTAGCCTGATAGTACAAACCAGCCAGATGTCTGAGGCCGACAAAGTGCGTTCCCCATTTGACACCCTCTGCCAGCAGGTCTCCACCCTAACGGACACTGTCCAAAGACTCCAAGAGGGATATACCCAGATTGATGGCCGTCTTCAACAGCTCACCGGTCTCCTAGGGTCAGGCCCCACAGCTGCCACCTCTGCCAACACCGCCACCAACTCCCAAGTACCTACGAGTTCTACAGTAGTGATGGCCACCCCTGAACCCAGGGTCCCTATTCCGGAACGTTTTTCGGGTGTCCGCAAAAAATACCGGGCCTTTAAAAACGCCTGCTCCCTCTACCTTGCCCTCCAACCAAGGACCTTCTCTTCGGAAGCAGTAAAGGTGGGGTTTATCATCTCTCTCTTAACGGATGACCCTCAAGCCTGGGCCCATGGCCTGATGGAGCAACAGAGCCCCATTTTGGACTCAGTAGAGACATTTTTTGAACATATGGCTCAATTATACGATGATCCCCAGCGATCAGCCACGGCCGAGTCCGTCCTCCATAACCTAACTCAGGGGAGAAGACCGGTGGAAGACTATACGTCGGAATTTAGGAAATGGTCCGCCGACACCAAATGGAATGAGGCGGCCCTCAGATACCAATACCGCCAGGGACTATCTGAGACTCTCAAGGACGAGCTGGCCAGGATCGAAACCCCCACTACCTTGGAGAACCTGATCCAATCCGCCATACAACTCGATAGGCGTCTGCGTGAACGACGGGCGGAGCGATTTCAATCTCCTCGTCCCAACTGGCCTCCATCCAGGACTGTACCTCACTACCCACCAACCTCTGCGCCTGCAGTCACACCTCTTCCTCAGTCAGAACCCATGCAGCTCGGGTTGGTTCGGGCTCCCCTGACTCCTGTGGTAAAACAGCGAAGGCGCCAGGCCAATCTGTGCCTATATTGCGGGGGTGCCGGCCACTTCCTCCTCAACTGCCCCGTAAGACCTAGTAAGTCTATCTCTAAAGACACTTTAAACTATCAACTCTTTGACAACCCTCAGTCTTATGTCATTCTCTTTGTGTCTCTACAGCTGCCGGAAGGGGCAATCCGCCTCCCGGCAATTATTGATTCTGGAGCCTGCAGCTGCTTCCTGGACTCTGCCTTAGCCTCAAGATTCCATGTCCCCACTCAACCTAAGGACCACTGCCTTCAGATCCACCTGGCAGATGGGTCCTTGCCCCGTTCAGGGCTGATCACGCAGGAAACCAAACCTATCCTTGCCATCTCTGACTCGGGTCATCAAGAACTTCTCCGGTTAGACCTCATACCTTCCCCGATGTTCCCCATCATCCTGTGTCTTCCCTGGCTACAGGCACACGAGCCCCTCATAAATTGGGTGAAGAAAGAGGTTAGCTTCACCTCCTCCTATTGTTCCCAGAACTGTCTTGCCTCTGCCTCTACGGTCTGCGCTTCCATGATTGCCAAGCCGGACAACCTACAGCATGTTCCTTCAGTCTATCTAGAATTCCGGGACGTGTTCGATAAGCAGCAAGCCGACCATCTACCACCTCATCGGCCCTATGATTGCCCTATCGATCTCTTGCCGGGCTCCAAAATTCCGTTCGGACGTATCTTTCCGTTGTCCGAAACCGAGTTGAAAGCCCTCAAGGCTTATAATGATGAAAACCTCCAGAAGAGATTTATTCGCCCTTCCTCCTCTCCAGCCGGTGCAGGAATCTTCTTTGTGGAAAAGAAAGACGGGTCCTTAAGACCCTGTATCGATTACCGGGACCTAAACAAGATAACCATTAAGAACAGGTACCCACTACCCCTTATTCCGGAGCTATTTCAGCGCTTCCGATCTGCTCGGGTCTTTTCCAAACTGGATCTACCGGGGGCCTACAATCTTATCAGAATCAGGGCCGGAGACGAGTGGAAAACCGCCTTCAGATCTCGTTTCGGACACTTTGAGTATTCGGTCATGCCGTTCGGTCTTTGTAATGCTCCAGCCACCTTCCAACACCTAGTCAACGACATTTTCAGACAGCACCTTGATGACTTCTTAGTAGTGTACCTGGACGATATCCTCATCTTTTCCACCAACATCGAACTCCACCGGGCTCATGTCATGAAGGTCCTCACCATCCTTCGGAAGCACAAACTCTACCTCAAAGCTGAGAAATGCGAGTTCGAAAAGACCACCGTACAGTTCCTCGGCTTTATCATTTCCATCGATGGGGTCGCGATGGACCCGCAGAAGGTGAAGGCCATTCAGGACTGGCCAGCCCCAACCGACAAGAAGGGGGTACAGCGGTTTATAGGCTTCGCCAACTTCTATAGGAGATTCATCGTGGGCTTTTCCTCCATTGTGGCCCCAATAACCCAACTTACCCGGCAAAATAACCGTTTTCACTGGTCTCCAGAAGCTCAGGAGGCCTTCTCTCGCCTCAAGGACGTCTTCACTTCAGCACCAGTACTTCAGCACCCGGATCCTCTACTGCCGTTCACCCTGGAAGTGGACGCCTCTGAGACAGCCATCGGAGCCATCCTCTCTCAAAGACGAGGCCCCAAGGCTCTCCTGTATCCAGTAGCCTTTGCCTCTAAAAAGTTGACTCCCCCGGAGCGAAACTATGATGTAGGGGACCAGGAATTACTGGCCATAAAATTCGCACTGGAGGAATGGCGATACCTTCTGGAGGGGGCAGTACACCCCATCATGATCTTCACAGATCATAAAAATCTAGAGTACTTAAGAACAGCTCAACGTCTACGCCCCAGGCAGGCCCGTTGGGCCCTTTTCTTCACCCGGTTCAACTTTCACATTTCCTATAGACCCGGCTCCAAGAATGGGAAGGCGGATGCGCTATCCAGGATGTTTCCGGAAACCCCTCAGTCGGCCCAACCGGGCACCATTCTGTCAGCTCAGAACTTTCTGTTGATTCCCCGGGCCGATCTACTCACCTCTATTAAAATCGCTTCCAGGCTCTGCTCTGATCCGGTCACTACCTCCCTGGAGAAGCGGGACGGCCTATTCTGGTCCCAGGACAAGATTTTCGTCCCTCTGGAAACAAGACCGCTGGTCTTGAGGACCTTCCACGATCTCAAACTGGCAGGTCACTTCGGAGCACGTAAATCGTCGGAACTTGTCTCCTGGTGGCCAGGCTGGAGGCAAGATTGTAAGTCTTATGTCGCTTCCTGCACTCAGTGTCAGCGTAACAAGGGGCCAAACACCAAGAGTTGGGGCCTGCTCAAGCCCTTACCCATTCCTGAGCGCCCTTGGGCGGACGTGTCCATGGACTTTATCGTGGACTTGCCTTCCTCCGGAGGGTTTACCACGATTCTGGTCGTTGTGGACCGCCTCTCAAAAATGGCTCACTTTTTACCGATGATTGGGACACCTTCAGCCATGGATACTGCTCAAATCTTTTTTAAGGAGATAACCAGGCTTCATGGAATACCAAAAAGTATCACCTCCGACAGAAGGGTCCAGTTCACTTCAAAATTCTGGAAGGAACTCTGCAAGTCACTAGAAGTCAAAACCTGCCTCTCGTCAGCGTACCACCCCCAAAGCAATGGCCAGACAGAAAGAACCAATCAGACCCTGGAGCAATACCTCCGTTGTTTCTGCTCTGCTTCCCAGGATGACTGGGCATCTCTACTTCCTTACGCAGAGTTTGCCTATAACAATTCAATGCATTCTGCTACCAATCAAACCCCCTTTTGGGCCAATTACGGTTTTCATCCCTCCTTTCTCCCTGAAAACATCCCCGAGAGCCCTGTTCCCGCGGTCCAGGACCGAGTGGCTTCTGTCCAGGCGAATTTCCAAAGACTCCAGGAGATGATGCGGAATGCCCAAGGATCCTACAAGAAATTTTATGACCGGGGAAGGAAGGAAAACCCGGCGTTCAGAGTCGGGGAAAAAGTTTGGCTTTCCGCCGCCAACCTCAGATTGCCTATTCCCTCTCGAAAGCTCGGCCCTAGATTTATCGGGCCCTTCAAGATCAAACGAGCTATTAATCCTGTGGCTTTTGAACTAGCATTACCTGATTCCTATAGGATTCACCCAGTGTTCCACTCATCTTTATTAAAACCCGTCATTCCCAACGCCTTTCCTGGAAGAGATGAACCTCCTCCACCACCAGTTGAAGTAGATGGGGAAAAGGAATTTGAGATGGAATCCATCCTGGGCTGTAGGAAAAAAGGCAGACAGTTACAATACTTGGTTAAATGGAAGGGGTACCTCCCCGGAGGACAACTCCTGGGAACCATCCAGGAACTTGCATGCTCCTCGCCTAATACGAGCCTTTCACCAAGAACATCCAGAATTAATGGCCAGTCTGGGCGTCCGGAGTCCGCCCCTCGGGGGGGGGCACTGTCAGGGAAATTCCCCGTCTGTTGTCACCAATCTGCGCTCAGTGCGCATGCGCGGTAAAACGGCGCATTGGCGCATGCGCGTGCGTGGCGGGACGGCGCTTCGGCGTGCTCGGGTGCGCGCACCGGCGCAACGACGAATGCGCGTGCGCAATAGCTCGCCAATGGGACTACAGGCGGGCCTATTTAAACAGACGCAGTAACACTATCTGGTTGCTGGTTTGTCAGCTTTACTGTGTTTCCTTGTGCCTGAAAGAAGTTAAAGTTCTCCTGCTGTGACCCGGACCGGATTTGACTACGCTTCTGCTTCTCCTGAACCTGACCCCTTGGCTTGCTAAACGGACTTCTACCTCTCTCCTTGTGCTTGACCCTCGGCCTGTGACCCGGATCTGCTGCCTGTCTCCAGCCCTCTACCTTCTGCCTGTACCCTGGACTTCTTGCCTAACCTAACTATTCTGGTGCTTCCTGCTAAACTCCTAAACGGACTTGTGCCTTGCTACTGGTTGCTGTTTGACCCTGTCTACCCTTGGTGTTTGACTCCTGGCCTGTTCTTCAGACTCATCCCTGCTAGATTCTTCAGCAAGACACCTCTACCTGCTGGTGGCCAGTGCTCAAGACACCTCTACCTGCTGGTGGCCAGTGCTCCCTCGTGCTGTCCTCTCCCTGTCTCACCTCCAGGGGGCGGAGTGCGCTTGGGTGCAAGGGTGAACCACTCTCGGCATCTCGGCCTCGGTAAGTACGTAGCCTGATACACGCATGCGTCAAACTACGAACACGTCGCTCCGCACACTTTCGGCGCGCAGACAGATATGGCGGAGTTACAGCAGGTGTCTGATAATTCCGCAACTAACGAGGAGGAGACAAGCCCGGAGACCGAGGAAACGTCACGGTCAAGGAGGAGATTCAAGGCATCTAATATGTATTTTGCGGAGATGGCGGAGATGGTGGACATCTTGCTCAAGTCTGATTATGACGCAAAGCATGGGCCGTATAGCAAACCAAATAGAAGGAAGGCCAAAATCCTCAATAAAGTCGTGAAGAGTCTGAAGACGAATTTCGGGTGAAACGCTCAAATGAGCAGCTCAGAAAGAGGTGGTCAGACCTCAAACTGAGGGAGCCAGAGCAGTTAAGGAGCATTAAGAGAATGCTAGCAAAAAGTAAGTAAAATGTACACTTTTCGGCTATTAATGTTTTTCTCAACTTACATGTTGCTCCTTTTTGTGATTTTATCATATTGGACTCCCTTCCATAATTTAATAATTTGAACTTGGTTTGGCACAGTAATCGTTCGTTACATTACAGACACTTCGTTCGGCCACTATCCGCTGTTTTGGCTTATTTTATAGCCACAAAAGTAATTAGACATCTGCGTGTTTTTTTAACATTTTTGTTCAAAATTTTTAGGCTAGATGATGTGTTTGTAAAGAGAATGAAATGCAAACTTTATTCAGTGTAAAGGAGAGGACACTCAGCAGCTGCTTCCACATCTGTACTTTGGAGCACTATAGTGTGGGCCACCAGACCCGCCTTTTTTGGGTGTCCCACACAGGTGCTTTAGTGATTTTTTGTGGTGCCTCCATGTCTAAAAACTGACAGCCAAAGGTGAATACTAAACATATTATTGGTCAGAAATAATGCATTCATCTTTAACTTCCGCCCAAACACACACTTGTACCCCACTTCCAAACAATTTAGCCTGTTTTTATTTTTCATAGAGAATTTCAGTGTGATAAATAGACCTTTTGTTTGATTCTCATAGGGGAGAGAAGACTGGGAGGAGAACACTCCAGGGAGCACAGGAACCCCACAGCTTCACAACAACCCCAAACTCCCAAAGACCCACAACCGAAGGATGTTGAGGAAGTTGAGGTGGAGGAAGGAGAAGTGCAGGAAGGAGAGGTGGATGACGTTGTGGAATTGGTCACCACAACAGGTCAGTATCTGTCACCACAGCTTCAGGTAAGAGATGTAGGCCTGCAGAGTTATAATACCTTTTTATTTTGTTTTTAGGGGATGTAAATGTTGTGGTGAAGGATAGTACACGTTTCTCTGCTGACAGTGCCCTCCGAATAATACAGCAAATGATGGAATGTAGCACAGAACTGGACAGAATAAAACAAATAATTCATGTGATGGATCAAATATTTAAAGACATTCTAGATGTTTTGGGGAGAATCGAATAAGTCAACCAAAGCCCCATTTTTTTTCAGGAATGACTGTTCATCAACCTTTTATACTGTTTTTGACAATGCAACCAGCCAAAAATTGAATATGCACACAGTGTGTCAACATGTGCCATCTGCCATCAGGGAATATCCATGTACGTCTTTTGGGGGTGCAACCCCTTCCTCGTATCTAAAGTAGGTGAACTGAGGAAGGGGTTGCACCCCCAAAACACGTCCAATGATCACCCCTGATGGCAGATAGCACATGTTGACAATAGGGATCAGGAGTCTCAAATCCCTAGTGGAAAATAATACAAAATGTGTGCATATTCAATTTTTGGCTGGGCAAGGGGTGGCAAGACCCCATATTAGGACGGGCACATAGAGACATAGTTTGTGTAAGTGAATGTGTCAGATTGCTCAGAGGTATCCAATGTTGTAATTTTTGGAATGCAACTGTTTTTGTATTTTCCTAAGAAAAGAATTGGCGGTTTGTGGCCTGGAAAAAAAATAAAAAAAAATAAAAAAGGAAACATGTGTGTGAATGTGCACAGAGTAAAATGTTTGAACAGAAACAACGTGTAGCTTCTTTTTTCAATACGCTCTAACCTGATTTGTGTTTTTTTTAAGGTTACATAGTGAAATGGTTGTTATTTACTAAAGGAAAATACACTTGGCACTACAAATGCACTAAGACAAACTAGGAGACAGGAAACAAACCTAAGTTAAAATTAGAAATCAGAATTTTATTTAAATCATTCTCCAGGAATCTTTAGCCATAGCCTGGCATAGGAATTGCCCGCCTACCCGTGAAATATTCCATATATTTGTCCCGAACCTCACGGGCATTTTGGGGGGGCAAGCCAGGACGGGCAGATTCCAGGCCCGGCAGGGGATTAGCAGGTGAAAGTCCAGCCTCAGGCAATACTGAGGCCATATATGAATTGGATTTTCTGCTGAGAAAATTGTGTAGCACACAGCAGCATAAAACTACATAGTTTATTTTGTAGTCCGCCAAGTGTATGGAAGTCATAAAAATGCGGAACCGGCTGGCCATTATGCCGAAGGCATTTTCAACGACTCTTCGGCCCCTGGCCAGCCGGTAATTGAACACCCTCTTCTCTGGGGTCAGGGTCCTGTGAGGAAATGGCCTCATAAGATGCGGTCCGAGTCCAAAGGCTTCATCAGCCAAGAAAACAAAGGGGAGTCCTTCAATATTCCCTGCATCCGGTAACAATGCAAGGTCGTCACTCTATAGACGGAGGGCAAACTCCGTCTGGATGAAGGATCCCCCATCGGACATCCGGCCATTCTTCCCTACATCAACATAGAGGAATTCATACCGTGCTGACACCACCGCCATCAGCACAATGCTATGAAACCCCTTGTAATTGAAGTAGTAGGACCCAGAACGGGGTGGCGGCACGATGCGAACGTGCTTCCTGTCTATGGCACCACCGCAGTTGGGGAAGTCCCACCGCGTGGCAAACTCCGATGCCACAGTCTGCCATTCCTGTGGCGTGGAAGGAAGCTGGGGAGTCAAACAAGATGAAAGAAAATTAGAATTTAAAAATATTACATTACAAGGAGATTATAATAAAAAACATTAGAGGCCAACATCAATCAAATTCTACGTTTTTTAAGGTGTTTTCAATAAGTATAATGGAAGGCTCATGTTTCATATTCCTCACCCCCTCTGATGGTCCATTAATACATGATTTTGGGGGGGGGGTAGATGTGTTTGGCCACAGGATAGCAGTCTAGTGGCGGTGCGTGCAGAGTGGGCGCTGGAACACTGCCCCCTCTCTCCTGTGCCCGTCACTCAGAACAATACATAGGTTCTTGCCTTGCATTAACCTATGTATTGTCAATGCCGCCCACTATTCAGGTGTATGGCCCCCTGTTAAGCGACCAACATATGAATAACTGCGGCATTTATGGGGTGAAAATTGCATATCAGAAACAGGGAGGCAAATAGGCTTGCACATTACAGCCTGAGGGATGTAATTGGCTTCATAAAAGTTAAATAGGGGACGCAGGGGGGGGAGCATTCCTTGGGTAAACACTGACAGGCTGCTCTGCCAATCATGTTCACCAAGTCTGTTTAATGGTAACATGATTGGCTGATGCAACATCAAGGGAAGGAGAAGACATCAAGGACAGAAGAAGGATGGCGCTGACCACAAGAAGGTATGTGCAGGGCTGGGGACAAAATGGCTGCATTGGAGGGTTACAAAATGGCTGCATTGGAGGGGACAAAATGGCTGCATTGGAGGGTTACAAAATGGCTGCATTGGAGGGTTACAAAATGGCTGCATTGGAGGGTTACAAAATGGCTGCATTGGAGGGGACAAAATGGCTGCATTGGAGGGGACAACTGGGGGCGTTTAATAGGCACCTTTGCAAAAATGGAGGAAGTTTATTTCCTAAATTGGGGTTGGACCCCCAAACATTTGTTGCAACAGGCGCCCCTGCTGGAAAGGTTAGTGAAGGGAAATATGCATGGAGGAGAAAAAAGGGGCAATCTAAAGCTTCCAGCATGCATGGGGACAAAGGGGACATTCTCAGCATATTACAATCATGGTAATTAGGGAAGGATGAAAGAAATACAATACATTATCATACATGGAATACATAAAATGTGATGTTAAAGGAGAAAACTTACCCTAATATAGTCCTCCTGCAGGACTTGTATAATGGCAGAACAGGTGTCTGGGATTATGAGGCCCAGAGCCTGGGGGGAGATGCCTGTCGTGAACTTCAAGTCCTGAAGACTTCTCCCTGTCACCAGATAACGTAAGGTGGCGATGAGCCTCTGCTCAGCACTGATGGCTTCCCGCATAACGGTGTCCTGCCTGGTAATATAGGGGGACACCAAAGCCAACAGTTCCTGAAAAACGGGGTCAGACATCCGCAGAAAATTCCTGTAGTCCTCAGGATTATTCTCGACTATCTCCCGCAGCAGAGGCATGTGGCAGAATTGGTCCCGCTGGAGCAACCAATTCTTGGTCCATGAACTCCTCTTCACACCGTTCATGGACTGGTCTTAGTCCAAAACAAGCAGACCAACACCAAGCGCACGCACAGCACGAACTCAACGACAAGAACGTCCAGGCGACATGGCTAGGAAACGGTCGTCTTATCAGAACGTACAGAACAGAACGCACTTTAGAACAGCAAGGTCTATGAATAACGCACTGAAAATCAGAAACGAACAGGCAAGAACGCACTGTAAAACAGATACGACCTGCCTAGACGCCCTGAAAGTCAAGATACGAACCCACAAGCACAAACTGAACCTCAGAAAACGAACTGAAAAGCACGATGACTGAAAAGCGCAAATCGTCTCTTCCCAAACTTTTACTTCACACGCGGTAACACAAGATCAGCAAAAGCAGCCCAAGGGGTGGCGCCAAGAAAATTGATGTTCCCCTTTATAGTGCCGTCGTATGTGCTGGACGTGAGCGCGGAGAACAACGAGGAAATTGGGAAATGTCAGTGTATACGCATAGAAAGCTTGACGAGAAACTCGTCAAGGTTAACAAGAATCTCGTCGAAAAAAACGACGTGTTTTTAACGACGAGAAACTCGGTCGTGTGTACGAGGCTTAAAAGTTAAAAAATGTTAATCATATGTAGCGGAATTGCCCCAGCTTCTCCCCTCTCTTCACGGCTCGTTCTTCTCGTCTAGGGGTATCTGGGAGAAGGGGGAAAGATGCACACCACCAGCTCGGCTCTCTGATGTAGGATGCAGAGATATGAGCTAAACCATTTACCCTCGGGTCTGCGTTTTAGGCCGGAGCCTCAGCTTCTCCCATGGAGGATGATTGCCACTGTCACTGACAGGGACACTTAGCTTCCAGTAACACGAATTCCACACCAAGAAAAGTTCAACACTGTTTTATTGACTTGAAACTGGTTGACTTTTAAAAGAACAGACAAGGTGTAGGGAAGAGTAGGTCCAGGCACAACTGATGAATTAAAGTTCCTCCTGTTCCGTTTAGTGCAAACAGGCTTGGCGCACAGTCGCTGCCACCGACTGTGAATTTGGTCACTGCAACTGACCTGGGTGAACATTGAGGCCCCTGCCACAGGCCTTGGATGAGGCCTGCCACTGACCTGAGAAAGATGGGTCTCTGCCACAGACCATGAGAAACGTGAAATACCTTCTTTAGAACAAACGACCCCTGTCAGAGGAAGACATCCATCCGGACGGTCACCAGAGGCCTCCACCGGCACCAGCAAATGCTGCGCTGGCTCGACGGGGAGGTCACGTCTCCGATCCCTTACACCCAGGATTCAGGCACCCAATACCGGGGGCACCTTAGGAATGCTTCGCCCTCGCGGGACCCAGTCGAAGGTACTGGGCCCCAGGCCTCCTAGTATAGTACCTCACCCCAGGCCGAAGGTGCCTGGGATGGAACTCGACTCCACGCGCCCAGGCCAAGGGCGCCTGGGCATAGACGAACCGCAGCAGCCCCAAGGCTGAAGGTGCCTGGGGAATGGACCTCGTGTGCAAGATATCCGCCCCCTTTATATCCTCCCCCAGAAGGCACAGCGGGTTCCCCGCCCCGCCGCACTGCTGCCGCGAGAGGACAAAAAGGGCACGGCTCTAGAATGGTAGTTTAACCCCGGTCCCAGGCGACAGCGCCACCCAGGGACCTCAGGGAACATGACACCATTCATACCGCCCACACTCCAAAGTGTCCATAAATCCCTAAAATCAATGTATCTGAGCCATCTATTGCCCAGATACACCCCACTAAATTTGACACCCGCTACACTCTCCCCACAGCAATTTGACACTGGTCCCCAGTGTCTGGATCAAGTAATGCCCCAAAGGGAGCCCATATAACCTCCATCCAGAGACTGTTTCAAAAATTGCAAAAAAAATTGATTTGGAAACTGGTAGTTGTGCCTGAACCTGACATGGAAGGGAAAAGAAAAGGGGACAACACATAAAAGTACACATTTCACAATAACACCATCAACACCTTCTCCCCCTCCCACATTACTAACTAAGACCCGCCCCATCCTCAGCGGTCTTGACGGATGTTCTCCTGCAGAGGGGATAAAAGAAAATTAAACACAAAACCTCCTGACACATATGTATGTGTTGGAACGAAAAAATCTCTCCAAAGAGAAATCCTTTCCTTCCATGAAGTGTGTGTGTGGTGTAAAGTGAATAACGTTGCACAACACTGCCACCTGGTGACAGTGCCACGGTAAAGACACTTTCTCTGTACTTTGGCCCTGACTACCCCAAAGTCCATGGTTTCTTTGCGGGAGGGAAGAAGAAAAAACGACAGCAACAGTTCTCCATTCCTCCAAAGAGCACAACACCCATAAACTCGGGTACAGTTCCTAGGTTTCCCGGGAAAGAACAAACCCCGGAAAGTTCAGCAGACATGCAAGGCACTAGGCAAGGAGTCTTTTCTCCTACAAGTAGAATCTGGGATGCGGCAAGACAAGGGGCTTGAAATGCTTATCCACAGTGTCTATGTGATATTCGACATCCTCCCCTTCTTTCCGTCGAATCAACACTTTGTCAGCATGGATGTACCGACCCAACATCCACTCTGCTTTACACTCCTTAAATCTTTGAGATGCTTTAGGGGAACAAGTAAGGTACCTGCGTGCATGTGGGACTTTGATGTGCGTTCACACGAAATCATTGTACCAACGGTCCCTGCAGACTTCCACTTCATAAAGCAGCTCCTTAGATAAGTATGGGTACTCCCACATATACTCGTTGGCGACTTTCTGGCAGAACAGACGCTGTAGCCTAGACAAGGGAGGCATGGTAGAGCGGTCTCCCTCGCCCGGCAGGACGATTGAATCCGGGTGGCGAGGTGCCTTGACCACCTCCAAGTTGGGCATAGGTGCCCGCAGCGACAGTCTCTTGTCCCCGGTGGTAGGTGCAGGAGGCACCGGGGACTGAAGAACAGGCAGGGGACAGGGTCCCTCCACAGGCGCTGGTGCCTCCACCCGGGTTTGTACTATCCCCTGTAGACATAGGTGGATCCCTGGCTTTACGGGACGAGGAGAGAGGCATCTTGTCCCAGCCCTTTGCAGCAAATATTTAGTCTATGACGACGTCGTCTCCCACATCAGAGACCGACTCAAGGTCGGAGGTGTCACACTCCTCTGCGGGCAGGTAGTTGGTAGTGGACACCGAATCACTCCCACCCACGGGCTCAAGGGGCCTTGAATCCCTGACACCTCCATCCCAACACCAAGTCCCAGTCCCTGGCTTACCTCGGCCCAAGCTTGCGAAGAGATGTCCAGGACTCTTCCTACCGGATTCATCCGGGCTAGGCAAGCGCAGGGGTTGTCCTCCATCTCGGCCGCTGGAAGCTCTCACAAGACCAACCTTCCTTGTTGGCGCTGGGAGTAGGGAAACTGTGGTGACCGAAGCAGCATCTCCGGATTTTGCATCCTCAATCCCTTTGTTCGCGACCTCCATGGAGGTTTCTACAGTGCGCGGAGGGATGGATGTCCAAGCGTTGATTTCTCCTTGTTGAGTGGCGGCGCCTGCTGTAGGGCTGAGGTGGAAGACTCGAGGCCTCTCTATGGATTGCTCCACCTCAAACGTGAACTCCCCGCAGGCCTCGCATCGACCGAAGGGCTTTAGCTGTACCACCAGTCCCGAACATCCGGGACAAATCATACCCAGGGCCTCAACATCCTTGCAGGCGTACAAGGCGAATCGTCCCAGGGGCTTGTGCGGAATCCCAGTATCTGTAATCGGAGCAGCAGATGAAGTCATCCTCGTAATATTTGAAACTGGAACCCACGAGGCATTGCCGAACATAGTAACTGATTGCTGCTCCATCGCGTACTGCATAACTGGCGCCAAAGTCCCCACGTGTACCTCTTCACATGGCCGGACTCCTCCCCTCTGGCACACCAGTTTGCGGGCTTTCTCCATGTCACGCCCACGAACTGTGCAGGGAGGGTGTGCCTGCTGGCGCAGTGGCCAATATGGCCGACCTACTCGGAACTCTTCTGGGCAGCAAAGTTCAAACTCCGATAGCTTCGGCTCCATTGCATAAACACAAATCCCGGACTTAGAGCTCCCACGTGTAGCGGTCCTCCCCCAGCTTCTCCCCTCTCTTCACGGCTCGTTCTACTCGTCTAGGGGTATCTGGGAGAAGGGGGAAAGATGCACACCACCAGCTCGGCTCTCTGATGTAGGATGCAGTGATATGAGCTAAACCATTTACCCTCGGGTCTGCGTTTTAGGCCGGAGCCTCAGCTTCTCCCATGGAGGATGATTGCCACTGTCACTGACAGGGACACTTAGCTTCCAGTAACACGAGTTCCACACCACGAAAAGTCCAACACTGTTTTATTGACTTGAAACTGGTTGACTTTTAAAAGAACAGACAAGGTGTAGGGAAGTGTAGGTTCTGGCACAACTGATGAATTAAAGTTCCTCCTGTTCCATTTAGTGCAAACAGGCTTGGCGCACAGTCGCTGCCACCGACCGTGAATTTGGTCACTGCCACTGACCTGGGTGAACGTTGAGGCCCCTGCCACAGGCTTTGGATGAGGCCTGCCACTGACCTGAGAAAGATGGGTCTCTGCCACAGACCATGAGAAACGTGAAATACCTTCTTTAGAACAAACGACCCCTGTCAGAGGAAGACATCCATCCGGACGGTCACCAGAGGCCTCCACCGGCACCAGCAAATGCTCCACTGGCTCTACGGGGAGGTCACGTCTCCGGTCCTTTACGCCCAGGATTCAGGCACCCAATACCGGGGGCACCTTAGGAATGCTTCGCCCTCGCGGGACCCAGTCGAAGGTACTGGGCCCCAGGCCTCTTGGTATAGTACCTCACCCCAGGCCGAAGGTGTCTGGGATGGAACTCAACTCCACGCGCCCAGGCCAAGGGCGCCTGGGCATAGACGAACCGCAGCAGCCCCCAGGCTGAAGGTGCCTAGGGAATGGACCTCGTGCGCAAGATGGCCGCCCCCTTTATATCCTCCCCCAGCAGGCACAGCGGGTTCCCCAGCCCGGCGCACTACTCCCGCGAGAGGACAAAAAGGGCACAGCTCTAGAATGGTAGTTCAACCCCGGTCCCAGGCGACAGCGCCACCCAGGGACCGCAGGGAACATGACACCATTCATACCGCCCACACTCCAAAGTGTCCATAAATCCCTAAAATCAATGTATCTGAGCCATCTATAGCCCAGATACACCCCACTAAATTTGACACCCGCTACACATATTATCATTGATTTTTAAATAAATCATTCTTTGTGCGTGCGCTGTTCAGGGTGCCAGACTAATGGGTGTCTATTAGGTCCATTATTTTTTGACAATCATGTGATTTGAGTCTGAAGCTGTAATTGGCTTGTCTTAGGTTTTCCTTGGGGTGCAGAGCACTGCACCCCAAACCCTCCCACTTTTTATTTTAGGGAATCAATAGTCACCATTGCATCACTTCCGGTTTCAGGCTTCATGTCCCGGCCAAACAGGAGGCTGAAGATTTGGAACCTGGAAAGAAGACCTTGTTAACACGGAAGCCGCCGGGTATCAGGGGAGCAGTGACAGTCCAGCCCTGGAGGGCTCCATTTGTAGGTAAGTCTTATGGCGTCCTCTGGTGAGTGTGGACCTGGAGGGGTTTGTTTGCACCGCAAGATGCCACAAGATGCCAGTCAGAAGAAATCTTTCACTGTTTCTCACACCTTATTATAGTGTATAATGGGATAATGAGGCATGGAAAAATCAATGCACCACATCAGATGTACAGATAAAAAATGCCACTTTATCACAAATATATCTTGCTAAGAACGGAGTACTCAGTACGGAATAAATAGCAGGTTCCAGCATATAGATCTATTGATAAGCAACATAGTATAACTATAGCTATTTGGACATCCATCATATCATCCAATGCAACTTAGATAGATGTTTGCACACAGAACACTTCATCCAACACGTCTCCCACCATGAGGTCCGCCTTTTCAAGGATGCATGTACAGATAGCAAGGTATACTGTATCTCATCAAAAGGCTTTTTGGAACATAAGATGATTATTGATCCCACAATGTTTCTTAAAAACATTCAAAATAACTTGATCAAATGTTCCGGAGTTCAACCCCATAGAGCAGATTCATATCCAAATCTCTGGCTATTTGGTGAGGTAAGGATGGATGGTGCCACCCCAAATAGGAGTAACCAACAGCCCCTCTAGCACTGTGTCAGGGAGGGGGACAGAGGGAAGTAAACTGCAGGTTATCTAAGAAGCATCTCAAACTGATGTAGTTGACAAAGACCAATTTTGCCTATTTTTTTTTTGCAGCCAAGTTGGGATAACACTTACTTTATATTTATGTCCCCATTCACAGAGCATGACCTAAAAAATATACAGCTTACCTTTTTTTAGATGCTTTTGGGTGCAAGAAAAAAATCCTACTAGTCCTCTTTGTTCATGAGGGGGCTGGGCAGCTGTGTTTTCCATAATTATTCCTGTCTGTACTGTGCAAGCAGATATTCAGTTAGGCCCCTTTCCCACTGAGGCGTATTTCAGGCGTTTTAGCGCTAAAAATAGCGCATAAATAACGCCTGAAATAATCCTGCCCCAGCATTCTCAATGTGAAAGCCCGAGGGCTTTCACGCTGAGGCGATGCGCTGGCGGGAGGAAAAAAAATCTGCAAGCCGCATCTTTGGAGCGGTGAAGGAACGGTGTGTATACTGCTCATTTACCGCTCCTTCCCATTGAAATCAATATATATACCCCCAGCGCACCTGCCCGCCCCAGTGTAAAAGGGGCCTAAGAGGGTTGACACAAGTTAAAGGGTTAAGACAAACCTTTTAAATTTTAAGACTAACAAGGATTTTAAAAAATTGGTCAGTTTTTATTCATTTAGTTAGTATCTTTATTCCAAAAGAAAAAAAAAACATTAATGTACATGGACATTTATTAGTTCCTGTGTACTCAAGCATACAATCACATGAAAGTGGTGGGCTTGGTGAAATATACCACGTGTGCAGGTAAACTCTGATGCAGAAGCAATTGCCATTTATACAAGTATGGTCACATACAGCCATTACTTGTATTGTCACTGTGCGCAACACCTACAGCTCCCTGAGCACAGGAAAACATTTAAAAAGTGTTAGCTGGAGATAGGCTTTAATGTGTTCGTCATTTATGTAAAATCTATCCAAAGTCGATCTAACACTAAAATCTATTTACAGTGGGGCAAAAAAGTATTTAGTCAGCCACTAATTGTGCAAGTTCTCCCACTTAAAAAGATGAGAGAGGCCTGTAATTGTCATCATAGGTATACCTCAACTAGGGTTGTCCCGATACCGAAACTAGTATCGGTATCGGGATCGATACCGAGCATTTGTGCAAGTACTTGTACTCGCACAAATGCTCCTGATGCCTGACCCGATACTTGGTCGGCGGCGAGCGGACTCAGTGGGCGGGCGGAGTCAGTAGGTGGATCAGGCCGCCTTAGTGGGCGGAACGGGAGAGCGGATGAGCGGATTCAGTGGGCGGGGAGGGCGGCCGGCGTCAGTGGGCGGGGAGGGCGGCCGGCATCAGTGGGCGGAGAGGGCGGCCGGCGTCAGTAGGTGGATCGGGCGGAGTAGGCGGATCGGGCGGAGTGGGTGGGTGGCCTCAGTGGGCGGAGCGGTCGCCGTCAGCTTGGACATCCCGACGCCCATCTTGGCACACCCTGCACTTGGCCACAGTAAGCCAGCAGCAGACATCTTGTTACACCCAGCCCATATAGTTCGGGCTGGGTGAAACAAGATGTCTGCTGATACTTACTGATGCCGAGTGCAGGGTGTACCAAGATGGGCGCTGCAGCATAGCATTTCCTCATGTTGTTTATTGCTGCATTTCAGTGCCTGCCCATAAGTGCCAGCCACCTGTCAGTGCCATCAGTGCCCATAACTGCCGCCTATCAGTGCCAGCCACCTGTCAGTGCCATCAGTGCCCATAAGTGCCACCTATCAGTGCCATCTAACCATGCCAGGCACCTATCAGTGCCCATAACTGCCGCCTATCAGTGCCAGACACTTGTCAGTGCCATCAGTGTCCATAACTGCCGCCTATCAGTGCCAGCCACCTGTCAGTGCCATCAGTGCCCATAACTGCTGCCTATCAGTGCCACCTGTCAGTGCCGCCCATCAGTGCCAGCCACCTGTCAGTGCCATCAGTGCCCATAACTGCCGCCTATCAGTGCCACCTGTCAGTGCCGCCCATCAGTGCCAGTGCCTATCAGTGCCACCTATCAGTGCCATCAGTCAGTCCCCATCAGTCTAACTGTCACATGGCATTAAAAAAAAGTATCGGTAATCGGTATCGGCGAGTACATGAAAAAAAGTATTGGTACTTGTACTCGGTCCT
The DNA here is from genome assembly GCA_029206835.1 of Rana muscosa. Classification (NCBI taxonomy): domain Eukaryota; kingdom Metazoa; phylum Chordata; class Amphibia; order Anura; family Ranidae; genus Rana; species Rana muscosa. The sequence continues at coordinate 848,376,228 of CM055121.1, forward strand.
AAAAAAGTGGTATCGGGACAACCTTAACCTCAACTACGAGAGACAAAATGTGGAAACAAATCCAGACAATCACATTGTCTGATTTTGAAAGAATTTATTTGCAAATTATGGTGGAAAATAAGTATTTGGTCACCTACAAACAAGCAAGATTTCTGGCTCTCACAGACCTGTATCTTCTTCTTTAACCACTTAACGACCGCTCACTGTATATATACGTCGGCAGAATGGCACCGACAGGCACAATCACGTAGAGCATACGTGATCGCCTTTGTACAGTTAAGGGGTCCGATCGGACCCCCCTTCTATACAGTGAGCGGCCATTAATCGTTGGGGAGCGTTCGGAGATGAGGGGGCGACCATTCGATTTCGGCCACCCCCTCGCGATCGCTCCCGGCCAATGAAAATGCTTCCTCTGCCATGTGATGTAAACACAGGCAGTAGGAAGTGATGTCATCTCCCTCGCGGCGGTCTTTTCGATTCCGGCGCCGAGGAGAGAGGAAGCAGGTTAGTGCACCAACAGTCCACTGACACGTAGGTACACATAGGCACACATTTCACCCCCCAGTCACCCCCAGATCACCCCCCAGGTCACCCCCCAGCCCCCAATCACAGTGTCACTGATTGCAGTGATCATTTATTTTACTGATCACTGCTTTTAGTGTCATCTGTGATAGTAAAAAGTTGCAGGGCAGTTAGGATTAGGCCCCTTTAGGTCCAGGGTAGCCCCCTAACCCCCCCTAATAAAGGTTTAACCCCTTGATCGCCCCACAGGTAACCCTTTCACCCCCTAACGCCAGCGTCGTATTTTCGATCGCTGTATTTAGTGCCGGTGGTGCCCTAGATAGCCAGTTAATTATTTTTAGGTTCGCCGCAGGTTTTTATTAGCGTCAGATACCCCCATATATTATTTTAACCCCCTAATTGCCCCTAGAGTTAACCCTTTCACCAGTGATCACCGTATAAGCGTCACTGGTGACACTGGTTACCCAGTTAGTTATTTAGTTATTTAGGTAACCCGTCAGGTTTTTATATAGCGTCGGGTACCCCCATATTTAACCTAATAAAGGTTTTAACCCCCTGATTGCCCCTAGTTAACCCTTTCACCAGTGATCACCATATAAAGGTTACGGGTGACGCTGGTTGGTTAGTTTGCTTTTTATAGCATCAGGGCACCCGCCGTATATAACCCAATAAAGGTTTAACCCCCTGATCGCCCGGCGGGTGAGATCAATTAGGTTTTAGCGCCAGAGAGGGTCTGCGTCGCCCCAGGCAGCGTTAGGTTAGTGCCAGTAACGCTAACACCCACGCGCAAAGCATACACCTCCCTTAGTGGTATAGTATCTGATCAGATCTATACTAGCGTCCCCAGCGGTTTAGGGTTCCCAAAAACGCAGTGTTAGCGGGATCAGCCCAGATACCTGCTAGCACCTGCGTTTAGCCCCTCCGCCCAGCCCAGCCCACCCAAGTGCAGTATTGATCGATCACTGTCACTTACCAAACACAAAACACATAACTGCAGCGTTCGCAGAGACAGTCCTGATCCCTGCGACCGCTAACAGTTTTTTTTTGTAGCGTTTGATATATTTGCTGACGACAGTCGGGTGCTTTTTTTTCCTGTGAATCTTACTAGTGTACCCCTAAATTTAGAGCCCAAAATGGCAAGTCGAAGGTACACTAGTAAAGAGGCCTACGAGATTCTGAGCATGACAGATAGTGAAGAGGAGGTCACGTATCTGTCAGATTCAGGCTCAGAATATCTTCCCGTAGAAGACAGTGACGTCAGCGGCCCCACGTCAGATAGCTCTGATGACGAAGTTGAGGTCCCTGCTAAGGTCAGGTGTACCCGATCCCGATCTTCTGAGGTTGTTGAGGAGCAAGAACCGCAGGGCTCTCGTATCATGGAGCAGAGGAGTACTAGCGCCGCTATTCCTTCTGGTGAATTGGCAAGCACCAGCGGCCTAGTACAGCCTGGGCGTACATCCAGCACTGCAGTATCACGTGGTGACGTGGCGAGTCCCATAAGTGCAGTTCAAGCTGGCGAGGTGGCAAGCACAAGTAGTGTCCCGCTGCCACCAATAAGAAGACAAAGGCAGGCCCGTCGTACCCATAGTGCCCTTCCTGCAGAATTCGCCTATCCTGATTGGGTCCCCACCACTTCTGCAGAACCCGTACTTCCCCCATTCACTGCCCAACCCGGTATTCAGGTGGAAACAGCTGATTTTATGCCAATCGATTATTATTCGCTGTTTTTCACGGAAGATCTCTATAGATCTATTGTGGACCAGAGTAATTTATATGCTGGTCAATTCATCGCCGCTAATCCCCAGTTGCCTTCCATTGCCAAAGATTGGAAACCAATTACGGTTTCCGAATTTAAGACCTTTCTGGGCCTTTCCCTCAACATGGGCACACATAAATTCCCGTCATTGCGTGCTTATTGGTCCACGCATCCAATTGACCACATGCCCGTGTTCTCTGCCTCCATGCCCAGGAAACGATATGAGCAGATTTTGCGGTTCATGCACTTCAACGACAATGAACTTTGTCGTCCACGTGGGGACCCTGAATACGACCGGCTCTATAAAATTCGGCCCCTCATAAACCACTTCAACGAACGTTTTGCAGCCTTGTTTATTCCCGATCAAGTTGTCTGCGTTGATGAGTCCCTGATTAAATTTTCTGGCCGCTTGGCTTTCAAGCAGTACCTTCCCAGCAAGCGTGCCAGATACGGGGTCAAGCTCTATAAGTGCTGTGACAGGGCAACAGGCTATGTATGGAGCTTTATGGTTTATGAGGGAAAAGACAGTCAGGTTGAGCCGGTCAACTGCCCGGATTACATAGGGAGCGCTGGCAAGATAGTGTGGAACTTGGTGTCACACTTATTCGGAAAGGGGTACCACTTGTATGTGGACAATTATTACACGAGCGTGCCACTGTTTAGTCACTTGTTTGATCATCAGATTGGAGCATGTGGCACCGTGCGACCTAATCGCCGGGGCTTTCCCCAGCGGCTTGTAGATGCCCGTCTTAGGCTGGGGGAGAGAGCCTGCGTAAAGTGTAATAACTTGCTCGCTATGAAGTGGAGGGACAATAAGAATGTTTTCCTTCTTACTTCCCTTCATGCAGACACGATAGTCCAAATTCGTACGGCGACTGGTGTTGTGGAGAAACCCCTCTGGGTCCACGAATATAACAAAAATATGGGAGGGGTGGACCTCAACGACCAGTTGATGGCGCCGTATCTAATTGACCGCAAGGCGAGACGCTGGTACAAAAAAGTGTCTCTATCCTTATTTCAATTGGCTTTGCTGAACGCTCATGTGCTATACAGAGCTTCAGGCGGGACTTTATCTCTTCTAAAATTCCAGAATGAGATAGTCACAGAACTCCTGTATCCAGGCGGTTCTGCACCTCACCATCCCCTACCAAATGCAGTAAGCCGGCTGCATGAGAGGCATTATACGCATCTCCTCCCGAGTACCCCTACCCAACGAACCCCCCAAAAAAGATGTCGTGTCTGTAGCAAGCGCGGATTTAGGCGTGACACCCGTTATTATTGTCCACTCTGTCCTGACAAACCTGGTCTTTGCGTTGGTGAATGTTTTGAACGCTACCACTCAAAAGTGAAGTTTTAGCGTAGGGTACAGCATTTCACAGACTAGGACACACTTACACAGGGTCTCCCAAGATGCCATTACATTTTGAGAGACCCGAACCATTACAGTTGTTAAAGTTTAAAAAAAAAAGTGTAAAAAAGAAAAAAAAAACGTAAAAAACAAAAACACAAAAAAAATATAAAATAAAAAAAACAAAAATAGTTGTAGTTTTATTGTTCTCTCTCTCTCTCTCTCTCTCTCTCTCTCTCTCTCTCTATTTTCTCTCTATTGTTCTTCTCTTTTTTACTGTATTCCATTCTGCAATGTTTTATCATGCTTGCTTTTCAGGTATGTAATTTTTTGTTTTCAGGTGCGCCATTCAACTGCAGCGCGGAATTATTTATCTTGACAGCAACAGCGTTTGCTCCCACGATACATAAAGCCGTGACTCCAGTGCTGTAGGAGGTGATTTCACCACCACAGTTAAAAAAAAAGAGCATATATGCCGAAGCATGGGGGCAGCAGGGGCGGAGGAGCGATTTTGCTCCTAATGCCGCGTATATACGGTCGAAATTCTGACGGAGGCTTGCCCGTGGAAAAGTTTGACCGTGTGTACCCGGCATAACCTTTTATGCCGCGTACATACGGTCGAAATTTCGACAAAGGCTTGCCCGTGGAAAAGTCAGACCGTGTGTACGCGGCATAACTTTTTTGCGGGAGGATGCCCCCATGCTTCGGCATATATATATTTTAAGCACAGGTTGCGTTAAAAAAATGTTTTATTTTTTACTAGGTTTTGTTTTGGTATTTGCTTTGCAGGTATGGTATGGTAAGGTCTTACTGTTGTACTGTAATGTTACTTTGTTTTAATGTTAACCATCATTTGCTTAGCAGGTACGCCATTCAGTTGCATCGCGGATTTATTTATCTTGACAGCAACAGCGTTTGCTCCCACGATACATAAAGCCGTGACTCCAACGCTGTAGGAGGTGATTTCACCACCACAGTTAAAAAAAGAGCATATATGCCGAAGCATGGGGGCAGCAGGGGCGGAGGAGCGATTTTGCTCCTAATGCCGCGTATATACGGTCGAAATTCTGACGGAGGCTTGCCCGTGGAAAAGTTCGACCGTGTGTACGCGGCATAACCTTTTATGCCGCGTACATACGGTCGAAATTCCGACAAAGGCTTGCCCGTGGAAAAGTCCGACCGTGTGTACGCGGCATAACTTTTTTGCGGGAGGATGCCCCCATGCTTCGGCATATATGCCCATCATTAGAAGTGGGTGGATGAAGGGAGGTATTCTAATGGTGGGCATACCCACCGATCAATCTCTTTTTTTCGTTCAGCCAACAGGCTGCATGAAAAAAAAGATTACAACACATGTCCAACAAGGACCAGCAACGTACTTGTATGTTGCTGGACTTTGAATGGTTATACCAGATTGATGCCTGCGGGTATCATTCTTTTCAGCCAGCGGCCGGCTTTCATGTAAAAGCAATCCTAGTGGCTAATTAGCCTCTGGACTGCTTTTATAAGCAGTGGGAGGGAATGCCCCCCCCGGATATAAACAGCGCCATTGGGAAATTGGGAAAGCATTTTATCACACCGATCTTGGTGTGCTCAGATGCTTTGAGGGCAGAGGAAAGATCTAGGGTCTAACCCCCATTTTTTTCAAAAAAAGAGTACCTGTCACTACTTATTGCTATCATAGGGGATATTTACATTCCCTGAGATAACAATAAAAATGATAAAAAAAAAAAATATGGAAGGAACAATTTAAAAATAAAATAAAAAAGCAAAATAAATAATAATAAAAAAAAAAAAAAAAAAAAGCACCGCTGTCCCCCCCTGCTCTTGCGCAAAGGCGAACGCAAGCGTCGGTCTAGCGTCATATGTAAATAGCAATTGCATCATGCATGTGAGGTATCACCGCGAAGGTCAGATCGAGGGCAGTAATTTTAGCAGTAGACCTCCTCTGTAAATCCAACGTGGTAACCTGTAAAGGCTTTTAAATGCTTTTAAAAATGAATGTAGTTTCTCGCCGCTGCGCGTTTGTGCGCAATTTTAAAGCATGTCGTGTTTGGTATCCATGTACTCGGCCTAAGATCATCTTTTTTATTTCATCAAACATTTGGGCAATATAGTGTTTTTTAGTGCATTAAAAATAAAAAAGTGTGTTTTTCCCCCAAAAAATGCGTTTGAAAAATCGCTGCGCAAATACTGTGTGGAAAAAAAAATGCAACACCCACTATTTTAATCTGTAGGGCCTTTGCTTTAAAAATATATATAATGTTTGGGGGTTCAACATAATTTTCTTGCAAAAAAAAAAATGTTTTCATGTAAACAAAAAGTGTCAGAAAGGGCTTTGTCTTCAAGTGGTTAGAAGAGTGGATGATGTGTGACATAAGATTCCTAATGTTGTGCATAAAATGCCAGGACAGTTCAAAACCCCCCCAAATGACCCCATTTTGGAAAGTAGACACCTCAAGCTATTTGCTGAGAGGCATGTTGAGCCCATTGAATATTTTTTTTTTGTCCCAAGTGATTGAATAATGACAAAAATAAAAAAAAATAAAAAATTTACAAAAAGTTGTCACTAAATTATATATTGCTCAAACATGCCATGGTTATATGTGGAATTGCACCCCAAAATACATTCTGTTGCTTCTCCTGAGTACGGGGATACCACATGTGTGAGACATTTTGGGAGCCTAGCCGCGTACAGGACCCCGAAAACCAAGCACCGCCTTCAGGATTTCTATGGGTGTAAATTTTTGATTTTACTCCTCACTGCCTATCACAGTTTCGGAGGCCATGGAATGCCCAGATGGCACAAAACCCCCCCAAATGACCCCATTTTGGAAAGTAGACACCCCAAGCTATTTGCTGAGAGGTATGTTGAGTATTTTGCAGATCTCGCTTTTTGTCACAAAGTTTTAAAAATTGAAAAAAGAAAAAAAAAATATGTCTTTCTTCATTTTCAAAAACAAATGAGAGCTGTAAAATACTCACCATGCCTCTCGGCAAATAGCTTGGGGTGTCTACTTTCCAAAATGGGGTCATTTGTGGGGGTTTTGGACTATCTTGGCATTTTATGGCCTTCAAAACTGTGATAGATAGTGAGGAGTGAAATCAAAAATTTGTGCCCTTAGAAATCCTGAAGGCGGTGCTTGGTTTTCGGGGGCCCGTACGCGGCTAGGCTCTCAAAAAGTCCCACACATGTGGTATCCCCGTACTCAGGAGAAGCAGCAAAATGTATTTTGGGGTGCAATTCCGCATATAACCATGGCATGTGTGAGCAATATATTATTTAGTGACAACTTTTTGTACATTTTTTTTTTTGTCATTATTCAATCACTTGGGACAAAAAAAAAATATTCAATGGGCTCAACATGCCTCTCAGCAATTTCCTTGGGGTGTCTACTTTCCAAAATGGGGTCATTTTGGGGGTTTTTGTGCTATCTTGGCATTTTATGGCCTTCAAAACTGTGATAGGTAGCGAGGAGTGAAATCAAAAATTTATGCCCTTAGAAACCTTGAAGGCTGTGCTTGGTTTTTGGGGTCCCGTACGCGGCTAGGCTCCCAAAAAGTCCCACACATGTGGTATCCCCGTACTCAGGAGAAGCAGCAGAATGTATTTTGGGGTGCAATTCCACATATAACCATGGCATGTGTGAGCAATATATCATTTAGTGACAACTTTGTGCAAAAAAAAAAAGTTTGTCATATTCCCGCAACTTGTGGCAAAATATAAAATATTCCATGGACTGAACATGCCTCTCAGTAAATAGCTTGGGGTGTCTACTTTCCAAAATGGGGTCATTTGGGGGGATTTTGTGCTATTTTGGCATTTTATGGCCTTCGAAACTGTGATAGGTAGTGAGGAGTGAAATCAAAAATTTACGTCCTTAGAAAGCCTGAAGGCGGTGCTTGGTTTTTGGGGCCCCGTACCCGGCTAGGCTCCCAAAAAGTCCCACACATGTGGTATCGCTGTACTCAGGAGAAGCAGCAAAATGTATTTTGGGGTGCAATTCCACATATAACCATGGCATGTGTGAGCAATATATCATTTAGTGACAACTTTTTGTACATTTTTTCTTTTTTTTTTCTTTTTGTCATTATTCAATCATTTGGGACAAAAAAAAAAAATATTCAATGGGCTCAACATGCCTCTAAGCAAATAGCTTGGGGTGTCTACTTTCCAAAATGGGGTCATTTGGGGGGGGTTTTGTGCCATCTTGGCATTTTATGGCCTTCAAAACTGTGATAGGTAGTGATAGGTAGTGAGGAGTGAAATCAAAAATTTATGCCCTTAGAAACCTTGAAGGCGGTGCTTGGTTTTTGGGGTCCTGTACGCGACTAGACTCCCAAAAAGTCCCACACATGTGGTATCCCCATACTCAGGAGAAGCAGCAGAATGTATTTTGGGGTGTAATTTCACATATGCCCATGGCATGTGTGAGCAATATATCATTTAGTGACAACTTTGTGCAAAAAAAATAAAGTTTGTCATATTCCTGCAACTTGTGGCAAAATATAAAATATTCCATGGACTAATCATGCCTCTCAGTAAATAGCTTGGGGTGTCTACTTTCCAAAATGGGGTCATTTAGGGGGTTTTGTGCTATTTTGGCATTTTATGGCCTTCGAAACTGTGATAGGTAGTGAGGAGTGAAATCAAAAATTTGCGCCCTTAGAAATCCTGAAGGCGGTGCTTGGTTTTCGGGGGCCCGTATGCGGCTAGGCTCCTAAAAAGTCCCACACATGTGGTATCCCCGTACTCAGGAGAAGCAGCAGAATGTATTTTGGGGTGCAATTCCACATATAACAATGGCATGTGTGAGCAATATATCATTTAGTGACAACTTTTTTGTAATTTTTTTTTTTGTCATTATTCAATCACTTGGGACAAAAAAAAAAATATTCAATGGGCTCAACATGCCTCTCAGAAATTTCCCTGGGGTGTCTACTTTCCAAAATGGGGTCATTTGTGGGGTTTTGTACTGCCCTGCCATTTTAGCACCTCAAGAAATGAGATAGGCAGTCATAAATTAAAAGCTGTGTAAATTCCAGAAACCGTACCCTAGTTTGTAGACGCTATAACTTTTGCGCAAACCAATAAATATACGCTTATTGACATTTTTTTTACTAAAGACATGTGGCTGAATACATTTTGGCCTAAATGTATGACTACAATTGAGTTTATTCGATTTTTCTTATAACAAAAAGTAGAAAATATCATTTTTTTTCAAAATTTTCGGCCTTTTTCCGTTTATCTCGCAAAAAATAAAAATCGCAGAGGCAATCAAATACCATTAAAAGAAAGCTCTATTTGTGGGAAGAAAAGGACGCAAATTTCGTTTGGGTACAACATTGCATGTCCGCACAATTTACAGTTAAAGCAGCGCAGTGCAAAATTCTGAATTCACCTCTGGTCCTTTAGCTACCAAATGGTCCGGGGCTTAAGTGGTTAAGAGGCTCCTCTGTCCTCCACTCATTACCTGTATTAATGGCACCTGTTTGAACTTGTTATCAGTATAAAAGACACCTGTCCACAACCTCAAACAGTCACACTCCAAACTCCACTATGGTGAAGACCAAAGAGCTGTCGAAGGACACCAGAAACAAAATTGTAGACCTGCACCAGGCTGGGAAGACTGAATCTGCAATAGGCAAGCAGCTTGGTGTGAAGAAAACAACTGTGGGAGCAATAATTAGAAAATGGAAGACATACAAGACCACTGATAATCTCCCTCGATCTAGGGCTCCACGCAAGATCTCACCCTGTGGGGTCAAAATGATCACAAGAACGGTGAGCAAAAATCCCAGAACCACACAGGGGGACCTAGTGAATGACCTGCAGAGATCTGGGACCAACGTAACAAAGGCTACCATCAGTAACACACTACGCCGCCAGGGACTCAGATCCTGCAGTGCCAGACGTGTCCCCCTGCTTAAGCCAGTACATGTCCGGGACCATCTGAGGTTTGCTAGAGAGCATTTGGATGATCCAGAAGAGGATTGGGAGAATGTCATATGGTCAGATGAAACCAAAGTAGAACTGTTTGGTAGAAACACAACTCGTCGTGTTTGGAGGAGAGAGAATGCTGAGTTGCAACCAAAGAACACCATACCTACTGTGAAGCATGGGGGTGACAACATCATGTTTTGGGGCTGTTTCTCTGCAAAGGGAACAGGACGACTGATCCGTGTACATGAAAGAATGAATGGGGCCATGTATCGTGAGATTTTTTGTGCAAACCTCCTCCCACCAGCAAGGGCATTGAAGATGAAACGTGGCTGGGTCTTTCAGCATGACAATGATCCAAAACACACCGCCCGGGCAATGAAGGAGTGGCTTCTTAAGAAGCATTTCAGGGTCATGGAGTGGCCTACCCAGTCTCCAGATCTCATCTCCATAGAAAACCTTTGGAGGGAGTTGAAAGTCTGTGTTGCCCAGCGACAGCCCCAAAACATCACTGCTCTAGAGGAGATCTGCATGGAGGAATGGGCCAACATACCAGCAACAGTGTGTGACAACTTTGTGAAGACTTACAGAAAACGTTTGACCTCTGTCATTGCCAACAAAGGATATATAACAAAGTATTGAGATGAACTTTTGATATTGACCAAATTCTTATTTTCCACCATAATTTGCAAATAAATTCTTTCCAAATCAGACAATGTGATTGTCTGGATTTGTTTCCACATTTTGTCTCTCATAGTCGAGGTATACCTATGATGACAATTACAGGCCTCTCTCATCTTTTTAAGTGGGAGAACTTGCACAATTGGTGGCTGACTAAATACTTTTTTGGCCCACTGTAAATCTACAGTCCATCTAACACTGCCCTCTTGCTGCTGCTGTCCAGTGGTAGCTCCATTGTTCAGGAAGTTTGTTACTGGCCAGGTGACCAGGTGAAATAGGAAATATTCTAAAAAAAAAAAAGGAAATTGCAAGATATTTAGTTTTTGGATTTGGAAATGCTTTAATAAAACATAGTACATCTTAAAGTGGTTCTCAAGGCTCAAGTTTTTTTTTTACATTACTACATTCTATGCAGTAAGGTAAAATACCTTCTGGATGCAGCGCCCCCCTCCAGCCCTCTTTATACTTACCTGAGTCCCATCTAGATCCAGCAATGTGCATGAAAGCAGTGGCTCTCCCTGGTCTCTCTCTCCTTATTGGTCCTCAAAGCAGTGGGAGCCATTGGCTCCTGCTGCTGTCAATCACAGCCAGTGAGCCAATAAGGATAGAGCAGGGCGGGGCTGAGCCACACTCCGTGTTTGAATGAACACACAGAGCGCGTCTCGGGGGCACTCGAAAGTCGCCAGCACCGCTGATGGGGAACCCAAAAAGAAGAAGATCGGGGCTGCTCTGTGCAAAACCAAACAAGGCTGGCAGCGCACAGAGGCTGAAGTAATTGATTATAAAAGGTGGCTGCAGTGATCCACAATGTACGCCCAGTGAACTTGCTTGAGATTTATTCACAAAATAATAAAAAACAGTACATAATCCATGAAACATATGGTTGCAACTTTACCCCACTGACTGTGAGGCTGCCTCGGGCACTTATGGATCACTGTGTCTGGAACGGGGAAATCCATGGAGAGACACCGCCCACCATGGCTGCAAGGTGGAACAAGCAGAAAGTGTATCCAAGCCGGACATGCCGGCATGTGTGGATGGCATCATTGGAACCTTAGGTGGAAGCACGGTACCCGGAAGAGAAAGCCGATGTGGCCAGCGTGGAATGTATGCGTCCTGGTGCCGTGACAACGCGTTTCACACGCATGCATTTTATCAAGTACCGTGCTTCCGTCCAGCAAGTTCCCTGGGCACTGAAAAAAACGCCAGCAAATTCACTGGGCATACCTTGTGGATTATTGCAACCACCTTTTATAATCAATTACTTCAGCCCCTGAGGGCTGTCGGCCTTGTTTGTCTTCAGATTTTTAGCATCCAATCCTATGCTACTGGACAGCAGCACAGTTGAGCTGTGATCACACACACGCCACCGTGGGCAACCTTACAGCCAGTGATGCCTGGAACCCAGTTCCTCTGTGCAAAACAATGGCACAAAGCAGGTAAATATAACATGTTTGTTATTTAAAAAAATAATAATAATTTAGAATCACTTTCATTTGAAAATCATTGCATTACACAAGTCTACTTACCATTAGGGATGAGCTTCGTGTTCGAGTCGAACATACGTTCGACTCGAACATCGGCTGTTCGATCGTTCGACGAAGATCGAACGATTTGGGCCGTTCGCGTCAAATTCGAGTGACGCGAACGGCCCACAATGCACTACGCCATCGCAGTGTCATCCAGGCGCTGTGATTGGCCAAGCATGCACTGTGACCCCGCATGCTTGGCCAATCACAGCGCCGGCAGCGAGGAGAGCAATGATTGGCCACAGGCAGGATGCCTGTGGCCAATTATTGCTGAGGGGGTTTAGTACACGCCCCACACTATAAAAGGCCGCCAGCGCGGCGGCCTTGTGTAGTGTGTTCCGGAGCAGGGAAAGAGAAGCATAGGCAGGGACAGTGTCATTATTTTTCCTTTACTAATCCTGGATTCCTTGTGTTTAGGGACAAATAAGGATAGGGAGGGAGAGTGTCAGTGACAGTGTGCTATTCTGTGCTAATCCTTGTTTGTAGGGACAGAGAGGTACAGTGAGGGAAAGTGTCAGTGTGCTATTCTGTGCTAAATCTTGTTTGTAGGGAGGGACAGAGTAGGACAGTGAGGGAAAGTGTCAGTGTGCTATTCTGTTCTAAACCAATTTTGCTGTTCCATATTTTCAATCCTTGAGTTTAGGGACAGAGAAGGACACTCGTGGAAATTATCAGTGTGCTATTCTGTGCTAAATCTTGTTTGTAGGGAGGGACAGAGTAGGACAGTGAGGGAAAGTGTCAGTGTGCTATTCTGTTCTAAACCAATTTTGCTGTTCCATATTTTCAATCCTTGAGTTTAGGGACAGAGAAGGACACTCGTGGCAATTTTCAGTGTGCTATTCTGTGCTAAATCTTGTTTGTAGGGAGGGACAGAGTAGGACAGTGAGGGAAAGTGTCAGTGTGCTATTCTGTTCTAAACCAATTTTGCTGTTCCATATTTTCAATCCTTGAGTTTAGGGACAGAGAAGGACACTCGTGGAAATTATCAGTGTGCTATTCTGTGCTAAATCTTGTTTGTAGGGAGGGACAGGGTAGGACAGTGAGGGAAAGTGTCAGTGTGCTATTCTGTTCTAAACCAATTTTGCTGTTCCATATTTTCAATCCTTGAGTTTAGGGACAGAGAAGGACACTCGTGGAAATTATCAGTGTGCTATTCTGTGCTAAATCTTGTTTGTAGGGAGGGACAGAGTAGGACAGTGAGGGAAAGTGTCAGTGTGCTATTCTGTTCTAAACCAATTTTGCTGTTCCATATTTTCAATCCTTGAGTTTAGGGACAGAGAAGGACACTCGTGGCAATTTTCAGTGTGCTATTCTGTGCTAAATCTTGTTTGTAGGAAGGGACAGAGTAGGACAGTGAGGGAAAGTGTCAGTGTGCTATTCTGTTCTAAACCAATTTTGCTGTTCCATATTTTCAATCCTTGAGTTTAGGGACAGAGAAGGACACTCGTGGCAATTTTCAGTGTGCTATTCTGTGCTAAATCTTGTTTGTAGGGAGGGACAGAGTAGGACAGTGAGGGAAAGTGTCAGTGTGCTATTCTGTTCTAAACCAATTTTGCTGTTCCATATTTTCAATCCTTGAGTTTAGGGACAGAGAAGGACACTCGTGGCAATTATCAGTGTGCTATTCTGTGCTAAATCTTGTTTGTAGGGAGGGACAGAGTAGGACAGTGAGGGAAAGTGTCAGTGTGCTATTCTGTTCTAAACCAATTTTGCTGTTCCATATTTTCAATCCTTGAGTTTAGGGACAGAGAAGGACACTCGTGGAAATTATCAGTGTGCTATTCTGTGCTAAATCTTGTTTGTAGGGAGGGACAGAGTAGGGCAGTGAGGGAAAGTGTCAGTGTGCTATTCTGTTCTAAACCAATGTTGCTGTTCCATATTTTCAATCCTTGAGTTTAGGGACAGAGAAGGACACTTGTGGCAATTATCAGTGTGCTATTCTGTGCTAAATCTTGTTTGTAGGGAGGGACAGAGTAGGACAGTGAGGGAAAGTGTCAGTGTGCTATTCTGTTCTAAACCAATTTTGCTGTTCCATATTTTCAATCCTTGAGTTTAGGGACAGAGAAGGACACTCGTGGAAATTATCAGTGTGCTATTCTGTGCTAAATCTTGTTTGTAGGGAGGGACAGAGTAGGACAGTGAGGGAAAGTGTCAGTGTGCTATTCTGTTCTAAACCAATTTTGCTGTTCCATATTTTCAATCCTTGAGTTTAGGGACAGAGAAGGACACTCGTGGCAATTTTCAGTGTGCTATTCTGTGCTAAATCTTGTTTGTAGGGAGGGACAGAGTAGGACAGTGAGGGAAAGTGTCAGTGTGCTATTCTGTTCTAAACCAATTTTGCTGTTCCATATTTTCAATCCTTGAGTTTAGGGACAGAGAAGGACACTCGTGGCAATTTTCAGTGTGCTATTCTGTGCTAAATCTTGTTTGTAGGGAGGGACAGAGTATGACAGTAAGGGAAAGTGTCAGTGTGCTATTCTGTTCTAAACCAATTTTGCTGTTCCATATTTTCAATCCTTGAGTTTAGGGACAGAGAAGGACACTCTTGGAAATTATCAGTGTGCTATTCTGTGCTAAATCTTGTTTGTAGGGAGGGACAGAGTAGGACAGTGAGGGAAAGTGTCCTATTCTGTTCTAAACCAATTTTGCTGAACCATATTTTCAATCCTTGAGTTTAGGGACAGAGAGGTACAGTGAGTGAAACTGACAGTGTGCTATTCTGTTCTAAGCCAATTTTGCTGTTCCATATTTCAAATCCTTGAGTTTAGGGACAGAGAAGGATAGGCAGGGGACAGTGTCAGTGTCATTGTTGCTAAGCCTCCTGCACAGTATACACCTGAAGGTAGCCCTTATTGCTATTTTTCCCATCTCCCTGCAGGCCATCCATTAAAATGTCTGGAAGGCAAACAAGGAGAGGCAGACAGTCAGGAGGCAAAAAAGAGGGCAAGCAGGCTCTGTGTCTGGGGGCAACAGTGCTGGTCGTGGACGCGGTGCATTGTCATCAGCACATGGCCATGGGACATGCTTGTCCTTCTTTTCGGCAGCTGGACATGTTGAGCCACATCATGCCGAAGACTTGGTAGAGTGGGTGACCAAGCCCACCTCATCCTCCTCATCCTCTCTCACCCAGGCTCAGGGTACTGGCAAAGCAGCTGCCAAAGCGTCCTCTTCTCTGGTATCATTATCTTCATTAGTCAATCCTTCCCTAGACCCACCATGTCCTCCTCCTGAGGAGTCCCCCGAACTGTTTGAGCACAGTGTTGGGTACATGCTCCAGGAGGATGCCCAGCGTTTCGAAGGATCTGATGATGATACCCAGCTACAGGAAGGCAGCAGCGTGAGAGCAGAGAGAGGGGATGCTCAAGAAGGACACCAATCTGGCAGTCATGCTCCAGCAGCTGCAGCATACTGCCAGATTGGCTCCAGTGATGAGGAGGGAGGGGATGATGAGGTCACTGACTCCACGTGGGTGCCTAATAGGAGAGAGGAGGAGGACGAGGAGGATGAGGAGGGGGCACATCTCCAACGAGGCAGGATGCCCTTGAGTGGCCAGCGTATGGGCAGCACACTGACGGAATCACACCGCAGAGCTCCGCCTGTGCAGGGCGCTGCCTCTGCCCGTCATTCAAAAAGTTCTTTGGTGTGGGCCTTTTTTGAGGCGAGTGCATCAGATCGCACAGCTGCTGTTTGCAACATATGTCTCAAGCGTATATCGCGTGGCCAAAACATCAGCCGCTTGGGCACCACATGCTTGATCAGACATATGTTGACCTGCCATGCAGCTCGTTGGCAAGCCTACCTTAACCACTTCAATACAGGGCTTTTTGTACCTATTCAATACTGGGCCTATTTTGGCACTTCTCTCCTACATGTACAAATCATAATTCTTTTGCTAGAAAATTACTCAGAACTCCCAAACATTATATATGTTTCTTTAGCAAACACCCTAGGGAATAAAATGACGGTCATTGCAACATTTTTTCTTGCACAATATTTGCGCAATAATTTTTCAAACACCTTTTTTAAAAAAAAAAATGGTTTCATGAATTAAAAAATAACAAAACAGTAAAGTTAGCCCAATTTTTTGGGAACATATGAAAGATAATGTTACGCCGAGTAAATAGATACCTAACATGTCACGCTTTAAAATTGCGCACACTCATGGAATGGCGCCAAACTTCTGTACTTAAAAATCTCCATAGGCGACGCTTTAATTTTTTTTACAGGTTACCAGGTTAGAATTACAGAGGAGGTCTAGTGCTAGAATTGTTGCACGCGCTCTAACGCACGCGGCGATACCTCACATGTGTGGTTTGAACGGCGTTTACATATGTGGGCGACTTACGTGTGCATTCGCTTCTGATCGCGAGCTACCGGGGACAGGGGCGTTTTAATTTTTTTTTATTATTATTTATTTATTTATTTTACTTATTTATTTATTTTTTTACAATGATTTTACTTTTTTTTTTTTTTTTTGATCACTTTTATTCCTATTACAAGGAATGTAAACATCCCTTGTAATAGGAATGTGTGTGACAGGTCCTCTTTATTGAGAGATGCGGGGTCAATAAGACCCCACATCTCTCCTCCAGGCTGGAAAGCATGAGATCAGTGAAAAAATTTTCACTGATTTCATACTTACAGCCGCAATGGCGGCTTTGTTTACATTTAAGGACCCGGGCATGACGTCATCACATCGCGCCCGGGCCTCCGACGATCATAGAGATGACTGGTGACCATCTGGTCACCAGTCATCTCTATGCTCATCACGTGACTCCACCAACGATGCCGGAAGATTCGCTCCGGGTCCCCGATCACACGGGGGAGCCCGGAGAAGCACCGGATGGCGGCGGGAGGGGGGTGTCCCCTCCCGCCGCCTATAAGAACGATCAAACGGTGGAACCACCGCTATGATCGTTCTTATGGTGCACAGAATCGCCGGCACTTTAAAAGGATATCTGAATGATGCCTCTAGCTGCAGGTATCATTCAGATATCCCCCTACAAAGCCGAGGACGTCATATGACGTCCACCCAGGATGGGAGATCCCATCTGTGGACGTCATTTGTCTATGGCTGGGTAGGGAAGTGGTTAAAGACCCACACCAAAGAACAAAGCTGACCTCTTCTTGCACCGCATCAGCTGGGATCTCCAACCCCACTATACCTTCACTCCTCTCTGAAACCTGCTCTGAGAGGAATGAAGGTGTAGAATTAGGTGTGTCACAGGCAAGTACTTGCGGGCACTCTGCTAGCAGTACACCAACGTCCGATTCTAGCAGGCAAATTTCCCTGCCCCAGCTGCTGGACCGTCGAAAGAAGTTCACTCCCAGCCATCCACATGTCCAGCGGTTGAATGCTAGCTTGGCTAAATTGCTAGCGCTTCAACTGCTGCCTTTTCAGTTGGTAGACTCGGCCCCCTTCCGTGAGTTTGTGCAATGTGCGGTTCCTCAGTGGCAGGTTCCCAAACGCCACTTTTTTGCACGGAAGGCGATTCCGGCTCTCTACAGGCATGTGGAAGGCAATGTCTTGGCCTCCCTGGACAGGGCGGTCAGCGGTAAGGTGCATATTACCGCTGACTCATGGTCCAGCAGGCATGGACAGGGACGTTACCTTTCTTTCACGGCCCATTGGGTCACTCTTTTGGCAGCTGGAAAGGATGCAGGACAAGGT
The DNA here is from genome assembly GCA_029206835.1 of Rana muscosa. NCBI lineage: Eukaryota > Metazoa > Chordata > Amphibia > Anura > Ranidae > Rana > Rana muscosa. The sequence continues at coordinate 848,393,676 of CM055121.1, forward strand.
GCAGTAGTGTTGGAGGTTGTTCCACCGCCACGCCTCCAAAATGCTACTACTGGTTGTGACACACCTCTCTCCTCCACCCCCTCCTCTTCTTCTTCCTCCATGGCCTCTTCCTGTGGTTTGTCCTCAGAACCAGCGGTGCGGGTGGGGGGGGGGGGTGGGGGTTGATGGGGTAGCTATGCCATTTTTCCTAAAAATTTTCATCCATATTACCGGGACCAGACATTGCATTAAAGCCGCAAGCAGTTTTAAATGGCTTTTTTTCCTTTAGAAATGTTATTTTGTGCAGGAACAGTTCTAAACACGGGAAACACGTGGCACTTCACAGGCATACTTTAGACACCCCCCAGGTACAATATTTAAAGGAATATTTGACTTTTTTTTTTCACTTTATGCATCATTAAAATGACTGCTCCCGGAAAACGTCCGTTTTTAAAACTTCTTTTTGCATTGATACATGTCCCCTGGTGCATAACCCGGGTTCCCAAACTCTGTTTCGGACAATAACATGGATAATAGTCGTTATAATTAGCACTTTAGAATCCGAACGTTCGCATCCATTGTATTTAATAGGGTTCTAATGTTCGTGCGAACTTTCGGTCCGTTCGCGGGTTCTGGTGCGAACCGAACTCGGGGGTGTTCGGCTCATCACTACTTACCATTCATATCTATATTTAAAAAAAAAAATGACAATTGACTTTGTAATAATTGTCTTGTGTCTGGTGAGATAGTTTGACTGTTTGTTTTTTTTTTTGTTTTTTTACTTTTTTTTTACTACTAGTACAAGTTGATGACTAGTGTTTCTACACAACTTTATCATAACTGTCTGTCGCAAGCAAATTGGGTGTTTCAGTTTGTCAGACCTGTCATAATAAATTAATTACAGGATGTTGCTGAAATGGCAGCAGCATCTTGCACAGTTTAATATAGCTCAGTTTCCCCACTTCTATATATTTGTGGTTAGATAAATCCTCAGAAAATTTACAGCTGCTAGCTACTAGTTCATATACGCACTGTCTGTGACACTGCCATAATCTACATAGATGTTACTGATACTCTTTATTTGGGAGGAAATGTCTACACTGATATGGATGTGCTACTTTTAATTGTTGGTCAAGAAAAAACACACACTTTGTTAGTATATACAAATATATAACAGATAAAAGTCAAGTTTTATAGATAAAAGCGATTTTCTGCTGTATACTGCTGCCATATGCAGGGATAACACATAATATACTTAGGGATACACTGTGTACTGCCAACCTTTGGGGTAACCTACTAAAGTCTGACCAGAACCTTAAAGGGGTTGTAAAGGTTTGTTTTTTATTTTCTAAATAGGTTCCTTTAAGCTAGTGTATTGTTGGTTCACTTAACTTTTCCTTCGATTTCCCTTCTAAATGTTTTTTTTCTTTGTCTGAATTTCTCACTTCCTGCAAGCTTGCCCCCATCATCCGAGCCGTTCTGGCTGGGGGTAAGGCTACGTTCACACTGAGGCGCTGGATGCGCTGGCGGTATAGCGGCGCTATTTTTAGCGCCGCTATACTGTTTTTTTGGCTGCGAATTGCGGGCGCTAGCGGGGGTATTTTAACCCCCGCTAGCGGCCGAAAAAGGGTTAAAAACGCCCGCAATAACGCCTCTTTGAGGCGTTTTGCGGGCGTATTAGAGGCGCTACCCCATTGATTTCAATGGGCAGAGGCGCTATAGGAGCGCTATTTTTAGCGCTCCTATTGCGCCTCAAAGATGCGGCTTGCAGGAGTTTTTTGAGCCTCCTACAAGCGCAACGCTCCAGTGTGAAAGCCCTCGGGCTTTCACATTGGATAGTATTGAGAGGCTTTTTTGGGGCGCATTGCAGGCGCTATTTAGAGCGCAATAGCGCCTGCAAAGCGCCTCAGTGTGAAAGGGGCCTTAGTCAGCGTGCTCGCCCCCTCCCTTGGGACTACATCCCTGCCGGGAGACGCTGTGAACGTTCACAGCGTCTCCCAGCAGGGATGTAGTCCTAAGGGAGGGGGCGAGCACGCTGACTAACCCCCAGCCAGAACGGCTCAGATGATGGGGGCAAGCTTGCAGGAAGTGAGAAATTCAGACAAAGAAAAAAACATTTAGAAGGGAAATCGAAGGAAAAGTTAAGTGAACCAACAATGCACTAGTTTAAAGGAACCTATTTAGAAAATAAAAAACGAACCTTTACAGCCCGTTTAAGTTCTGAGAACTTTCTCAGGACATCTTTCAGGATAGTTGTTACTGGTCACGGGTAAGGTTTCATCTCAATATTGGAGGGGAGCAATTACTGTCCTTTGGAAATGGTAAATCTGTCACTAGATTTTTAAAGACTGAGACATTAGGGTCAATAAAAAAAAAAAAAAAAAAAAGTCAATGAAGAGTCAAGAGTAGGGATTAATTGTTGATGTATGTTTGCATCATGGGCACCCAGGAATGTTTGGATGTCTAAAACATAAGTACTGTACCTTTCTAGCTGATCATGCACTGATGTTGAATGTATACCGTGCAGTCCTACTTTGCTGTTCACCTTGAATGTCCAAATAAAACCCTGTATGTAATGCTGTCATAAGAATAAAAGCAGCATATGTATGGGTATTTTTCAATGGAATCTCTTCAATCTCCTTTTGGCATGTGCAGTGCAGTGCAGTGCCGTGCCATTCTTCCCATATACAGTTTTTTAACAACCTCCTTTAATGATAGCATTGCACACAAACCCAAAATAATTTGTATTACAATATAATATTAGACATGTTGTGGCTAAGCTGAGTACATTTGATAACGAAAATGGGCATTCAATAGCAAACCATACTTGTTAGTTCATTCCAAAATATTTATTCCTGAGCCTGAGCACATGCATCCTTGGGCAATAGCAGTGTTTAATAAATACCAAAAGGATACAGGTTGTTTGTGCACAATCGATGTGCCAGGGTATGCATAAACTGTAATAAATCAGGCCTATTCAAATCTCATTTAATTTACTGTGTGCAAGTAAGCAGTCAAATTTTGGTACAATTTAATTCAATTATACCGTTTTGAAGAACGGGCTTTTCAATCCGTTCCGAATGTCAGGCTTTCAGATGAAAATTATTGGAAGCTCCATGTATGTTTATGGGCAGGTGGATGTAAACAGGCATGTGCCCACTTAGATCTCTTTACCTCGATGTTCATTCAGGTCTCCATACTTCCTGCCAAATTAATGTTTGCTAGGAGGTAGCCTGATGTAAACAGACACAATTTTATTTTCATCTGGCCAGCCATAGATTGCACCCACAGGTCTGGAAAGATGTGCAAGAAAAAAACTGGATGGTCTTGTTCTACTCAAATGTAGCAGGGGATCTGTTCACAGACTGGGCACAGCACATGTAAAAGGACCCTACCAAATTCAGCAAAATGGTTACTTTATCTAATTTGGAATATTTCCAAGGACACTTCTACATGATAAATTTCATTTTAAAGGAAACTTGTACCAGGTGGACTATGAAGACAACCACTATCAATACTTTTTTTCTATAAACGCAAGACTGCCATGCTGATCCAATGGCTTTAGAACTTCTTGAGTAAATATAAGTACAATACAATGTCCCTGATGGGTATGGAACTCAATCATTACCAGGTCATTGTCTTCTCCTTCAGGTTAATTTAGTAAACATAACTATATAATATGTATAAACCAAATATACAATTTAATAACAACTAATACATCTCATATAACACATATGTGATTGCTTGGAAAATGTTATAAAAATTTAGGTAGTACTGGAAAATATATGTAGGCTCTTTAAAGATGCTTGAAATAAGGGGGTTACTAGGTGCACAATGATGGTGAGAAAAGGAGCTTTGTAGTTTATTAAACTTGAGGATTACAAATATACATTATTTACCTATAGACTGTGTTTTGAAGATCCAACTGCCACATGAAAATTTTGAAGCAATCTTTTAATCTTTTAGTATCACACCAAGAGAACATACTGTATGTACCTATTCTCTATTCAGGCACACCAATATAATTTTTATCATGGGGGAATATCGAGATTGGTTCACCAATATTAGTTATTTTCCTGGAATCAGTCAGTTTGGAAGTAGCCCAAAAACATTCAGATTTTCCCTAAACAGAGTAATATTGCTCAGAGTAGGTGATAATCATTTTATGTCTGTGGGTAATAAGCACTGCTTCGCTTTAACAAGGAAAGAGAAAATGCCTTTGATTTAAGTAAGACTTCCTCATGCTTGTTTGTGGACTTTTACTAGGTAACCATGAAACAAAATAGCTTTCAAGCTAAACCTGTGAGTTTCCAGAAGGGTCAAATGTACTAATTAAACCACGTCACAGAGGCTTCAATTCTTCCTCCTGAAATCCTCTCATATTCTGTGATGTAGCTAACAACTAACATATAGAATTCTAGAATTTCACAACATCTCGGGTTTTGTTTGCACACAACATGATTAATCTGATTATGTTGCTCTTATTGGTTTCTAACACCTCGTCCCACTTGGAGGTAAAAAAAATTCTACCAAATGTTAAAGAAAATGCTAAAGAAAAAAGAAAACATAGTTCATGAGCATGTTTGGTTACTGCTTATTGCTATTCAGCACATGTTCACATTCAGAAATACCTTTTTATTAAAGCTTAAGTTAAAAAAAGAAAAAAAAAACATCTCAAAGGACAATACTTACATTTAATAAGAAGTATCCCTTGTGCTAGTGCTGGCTGTCCTAGCTGAAGTTGTCCTCTTTCCCACCTTTCTCCACACCCCTCACAGCGGTAAACTTTGTGTGCCGCAAGGGTTTTTATAGTCATTGTACCTGCCATAGACACTTTTTAAGAGTTATTCCCACCCCCTTCGCCCCCACTTCCATTTATTAAGGCTCTACTATAGCTTCCATCAATTTTCCATGAAAAGCAATATATGATTGGAAGATGGGTGGAAGACTGATAGGTCCCCCTCCTCCATTTATAGAGCAATCCATTCCTCCTTTCATACAGTGTTTTTTGTAAGGGAAGCTACGGTACAGCTTCTATGAATTGAAGAGGAGGGCAGAAAGAACAGGCATACAGTAGTGGGCATGCTTGATGAGTGTCTACCACAGGTCCGGTAGCTCTATTTACTCCTGTAGCACTGGAAGGTTACAGCTTCAGAGGTATGGGGTGGGGTTTTCCAAGAAGACTGAGATGTGCTGGCAACATATTTTTTCTGCATTGCTGTGGTGCCATTACCTGCTTGTTTTAGCAGCCCTATATGGATGGATTCTGGTCTGGTCTTTAAAGTGGATAGCTTTATGATTTGTGGCATGCAAAACTGCAAGTGCATTGCCTTAGTATATTTGAATACCAAAAAGCAATAGGGAGTCAAGACCGACCACTCAATTAGTAGTTGTAGATAAGGCCTAACTGCGGTGTAACTGATTAGAAAAACTTTATTAAAGTACAAAAAGTGGCAGAAAAACAGCCAGTGGCCATAAACCCTCCAAACATCAATTAAAATCAGGATAGACAACGTTGTCACCCTGCAAAAGACACACAAGGGGACCCAGACAAGCACACATGCAAACCAACAATGGCCCACACAGCAGTACTAAAACAAATGGATTGATAAAGCTATGTAACTATGTAGATCATCCCGGCAGGTGGATCGATGCCTTCATGCCCAGACACAGCTTAAGATGCATCTTCTGACACTAAGTGGTGGTAAACAGGATGCTATAAATCCCCCTGAACGTCAGTGTGTAGCTAGGAGTAAAGCGAGCACTGGCCAAGCTATCTCCAATAAAAGAGATTGACTTAGGTTACCGTTAAATAGCATGGCACCACTCCATAGATATGGTGGGATTTGCAGTCGTCCCCCTCACTGAATGGTAAACAGAGACTGGACCTGCCACTTGGCATTGAAAGTGCCCATAAGCAGTTTAAGCTTGAACTGGGGTATGATCTAAGGCAGTGTTTCTCAACTCCAGTCCTCAAGGCGCACCAACAGGTCATGTTTTCAAGATTTCCCTTAGATAAAACAGCTGAGGTAATTACTTAGGCAGTGAAACTGATCAAATCACCTGTGCAAAATAATGGAAATCCTGAAAACATGACCTGTTGGTGCGCCTTGAGGACTGGAGTTGAGAAACACTGATCTAAGGCAATGTTTCTCAACTCAAGTCCTCAAGTGCCCCCAACAGGTTATGTTTTCAGGCTTGCCATTATTTTGCACAGGTGATTTGATCAGTTTCATTGCCTTAGTAATTACTACAGCTGTTTCATCTGAGGGAAATCCTGAAAACAAGACCTGTTGGGGGTACTTAAGGACTGGAGTTGAGAAACATTGATGTAAGGCACTCTTTATCCCACTTGCACTGCAGCAATAAATCACTGCCATACAGGTAACTGGGTGCTGTTCATCTAAGTTCACAAATGCCCAGTGGTGCATAATTCTGCTCAGTGACTAGAGATATTATATGGCTATATGCTGAAATCAATAGACATGTGCATTCGTTTTAGTCCGAATGCATTTTTGCCCGAATTTCGGGGATTTTCCCATTTGTTCAAACAAATGATAACGAACGCACAGAATCCGAAATCCGAAAGATCCGACATAAGAAATGCTTTATTTTCATTTTGTTGCGACAACAGTTTGATATAGATAGAAGATTCGACATGACAATGACAATAGCGATCTGTGTCTATCGAACCTGCAGCCGAATGTGCCTAACCTAACTCTATTAGTCCTAGATTATTCGAGAAAAGATTAGACATAGAGAGAAAAGATTCAACATTATAGAGACATGAAGATTCAACGAAGCAGCTAAAAACATACGATCGCCGTGAGCGGACATTTATGGTCAAATGCTCCGCCCATAGGCTATAGAAGAATTCTAATGTTGGTTTAATTAGAAATAATAATTAATAAATATAATTATTACTAGTCATACAATATTAGAATTCTACTATGGCTTGTGGGCGGAGCATTCAACCGGAAAGGTACAATTGCGGCGATGTACAGTTTAGCTGCTTCATTGAAACTTCTTAGAACATTCAACAGGCACCATAAGCCTTCAACGACAGATTTGACCTTAATTAATTCGGATTTTCGGACAAATTCTTTTTTTAACTAAACAAAATAAATAAAAACTAATTTTGGGAGTAACTAAATACATTTATTTTTCGGACGAAAACGAAATTCCGAAACAAAATATTTCAGTGTGCACATGTTTAGAAATCAACAGTCCAGATATTTAAGATAGTACCATGAGCAAAATTCAGTGGCCTTGTGCTGTTATAAACATGTAGAGAGAGAAGGGATGCAGTGGCAGCAGACTGAGTAGCGACAGCATAGGTCAAGCAGCAGTGAAGCAAAGAAGCATAGCAGAGCACAGCAAATACAAATTGGACAGCATACAGTCCCGTACGATAGACTCCAACTATGCCACTGACACTCAGCGTCATAGGAAACTTCTGGTCTGCCCGAGGGCTCACACTGCTCATGCTCGCTGCATCGTGCCCACTCTCAAGTCCCGTGCCTCCCGGTTACAATGTGGTGTCGCTGTCCTCCCAGGCTTAAATAGCCATGAGCCGCTAGGCAGAAATCAATTCATGTTGATGGACTCTGTCAGAGCCTTTCCATCATGCTGAGTGAGTGTGTTGGGGCAGCGCCTGTCTCGCCGCCAGCATGGGCAGGAGCCGGGCCCGTTGCCATTGCCTTCGTCAACACGTTTCGTGACCGTGAGCTTCGCTATTTGAATACCACTTATATTGAATGGCAGTGCAACACAGTAATGGATTTTATGTGCAGTACCTAAGGAATGTGTCCTAAGGCCTGATTCACACCTATGCATGTTGCTGTTGATGCATATTGCAGGTGCATTTTGCATTTTTCAATACATGTTTTTGATCCATTGAAGTCTTTGGAACCAAAAACACAACCTGCTGGTGCCTGGCCCTTTCCATAAAATGCACAGATGTGAATGTGAACCATAGGAAACCATGTTAAATGGACTGTAGTGTGTTTCTGCAAAACTGAAAACGCAATAAAAAATGCATAGGTGTGTGAACCAGGCCTTAAGGAAACTTTTCTGAGAGAAACATGAACTTTCCTGATGCTGTGGGTGAGTAATTTCAGAAGGAGGTCAACACTGGCAGTCCCCATATATCTATGGCTTTGTAGTACCTCTAAAAATCTTCCTCTATGTTTTATGCAGCCAATGTATGTGCTTAAAGTTATAATATAACTCCCAGTCCCATCTACCACTATATTAAGAGTTGATGTTACAGCTGTATTTGTAACATTCTCTTCTAAACAGACTATGGGGCTGCTTACAACCCTGGCCACAACATTCATGCTCACTACACACAGAGTAAATTGACACATCATAAGGCTGATTTACTAAAGTAAGTACTGTACATAAAATAAGTTCTGTGAATTTCACTTCAAATATCCAATCATGTGAAAAGCAAATTCTTGTTTACTTATTTCCTTTCCTTTTCAATAAGTTTTTATTGGGGTTTACAATGTTATAATAATACACTTCAAGGTCAGGTTGCACATACAGGTCTGTTCAGAAATGTTGCAGGATGGGAACAAGCATATGTCACGTGTAAGCAAAGTGACAGTCATCTTAGCATGTGATTATGCATAGGGTGCTGAAAATAGGTAGTGAAAAAATCAATGTACCATAATATAGACCTTGTTGTACTTAAGAATGTAACTAAAAGAAAAACTTTTTTTTTTTCTTTAGTTTTTGATAGGGTGGAGAGGAAGTACAACATCTCTCAGTTTTTATTGCTGTCTGTGCCCCTGCTAGGGAGATTTACCTTCTCTATTTTGCCCTGTTTACCATTTTCATTGAAAGTGAAGGCAAAGGAAAATCCTAAATTTTCACACCAGAACAGGAATAGAAGGGAAATCTTCCAAGGGGGACACTAGTTCTGGTGACCCTGATGTTATGCCATGATTTCCTCAATTCAGAAGGATTTCTTCTCATTTCCTGTTTTGGCTATGGGACAGGAAGTGAATGGAAATCTCCCCTATGGTGCACAGATGGCAAAAAAAGTGAAAGGGGTTATAACCCTCCTTTACCCTATCCAAATTGCGTGAACATTTCAACTCATTTAGTAAATCAGCCTTATCTGCAAGTTCAGAGAGGGTCCAGATGACAGTCAGTTGTAATAGTGGGCACGAAGACTACCCTGGGACACCACAAAATAAATATAGTGGACTGGAAAATTTTAGCTGGTTCCATATGGATATTATGCTGCAGAGATAAGGGATGTGGTTTAGATGAGATGCACTCTCACAAATATAGTTATGTAAAAGGCTAGTGTCATGTGAATTGGATGCGAGGAAACCCACATCCAATTCACATAAGTGTGAACCCAGCCTAAGTGATTCATGAGATACCAAATGTATTTAAAAAACTGTATTTTTGTCTGTACCCTAATGCATATGGATCAGCAGCTTCAAAAAGTGATCTGATTACACCTCCTCATAACGCTAAAGCTTGCCCACCCCTTTCTGCCTCATGCACATTCTATTGTTTAATAAGCTAGCCCACCAATAGGAATGTAAGGAGGACCTGGGGCAAACATTGACTCTATTCTTAGAATGTTCATAGTTTGTCTCTCAGAACAGGCCAGTATTGGGCCAAATGTGAAGGCTTTTTGAAGTAACTGCACCAGCTTATATCTAGATCAATATTTCAGTTTTTTGGTCCAGAGATAGAACATTGTTAAAAGTTATTTTGCTCCGGGGCCACCCGGAACATGTGACTGTGACGTCATGAGAAGCCTATATAAACCGAGCGCACCGCAAAACCCAGCATTACAGCCAAAGGAAGCGACGAGTCAACATCGAGGAGGAGAAGAGAGAAGAAGACGCCGACGGGAAGACCGGCCCCTCCACTAGCAAAAGAGCTGGAAGAAGATAATGGAGGGGCCTGCAGAAGGACAACGGAGAGCCGGACGAGACGACGGGGAAGACCGGGCCTCCACTAGCAAAAGAGCTGGAAGAAGATAGCGGAGGCCCGGCAAAAGAAAGAACCGGAGAGGAGAAGAGGGAAGAAGGCGATGGAGAAGACCGGGCCCCGCTAGCAAAAGAGCTGGAAGAAGATAGCGGTGGCCCGGCAGAAGGAAGAAAGAACCGGAGAGCATAGCGACGACACCGGAGACCCCCCGAAGTCGGAAGAAGACCCCCGGAGCTGTGCAATAAATTACTTTAAAAAGCCGTGTTGTGTTTTTTTATTGCCATTTTTTTCCACCAGGTGAATGGGTAGGGGTACGATGTACCCCATACTCATTCACATAGGGTGGGGGGCCGGCATCTGGGGGCCCCCTTATTAAAGGGGGCTCCCGGATTCCGATCAGCCCCCACCTGCAGACCCCGAAAACCAATGGCCAGGGTTGTCGGGAAGAGGCCCTTGTCCCCATCAACATGGGGACAGGGTGCTTTGGGGTGGGGGGGCGCAGGTTGCCCCCCTGCCCCAGAGCACCAAACCCCCCATGTTGAGGGCATGCGGCCTGGTACGGTTCAGGAGGGGGGGGTGCTCTCTCGTCCCCCCCTCTTCCCCTGCGGCCTGCCAGGTTGCGTGCTCGGATAAGGGTCTGGTTAGGATTTTGAGGGGGACCCCCACGCCGATTTTTTGGCTTAGGGGAGTCCCATTCAAATCCATACCAGACTGAAGGGCCTGGTATGCTCCTGGAGGGGGAACCCATGCCGTTTTTTTCTTTAAAAATTGGCGTGGAGTTCCCGCTCAGGATTCATACCAAACACAGTGCCTGGTATTGGCGGGAATCCACGTCGGATCCCGTTCAATACAGTGCCGCGTCTCCTCGCTATTGCAGCGAGCGCGAGATGTGTCGCCACCCTGTCCCCGAGATGTCGGCACCCCTGTCGCCGAGAATCTCCGTGATAGGATCGCGATGAATATACAATGTCGGTGGCACCTACTGTACACTGTAAAGCAATGTATTTTGTTTTGAAAGCAGCATAGAAGGGTGAGAATAGAATAACAATATGTGCGGCACTGAGACCAACCAGGGAATGGATGAAGACTCGGTGAAGTCACGAGGTAGTGATGAAACCGGTAGGAGGAGCTTGATCAGCTGACGCAAGGAAACAGGAAGTGCTTTGGAGTAAAGGCTAAGATCGGTGGGAACACTGCAGATTCGGGTTGAGGTGACACCATTGCCCTAATATACACGAATGTACCAAGGCTTGTTTTATATTATGAAATGTGAGTGTGTTTATGTGGAGTGTAATTCGTAATAAATATTTTAAAACGTTATCACACTATTGCAAGCTTCTGTTGTTTCTTCATGTGGCATATATGAGGTGAGGTCACTGTTAACCAGATGGAAGGAGTTGTTTGTGATCTGGAATCTGAGCCAAATAGTTACTACAGGAAGGAGGAACCATAGGAGGAATCCCTAATTTGATATACACATACCACAGGCTTTTAAAAAAAAAGGTACATCCGGTACACCAGGATTTTGTACACTGCATGAAGACACCAGCATCACTTTTATCCATCTCCCTATGATGGACTGTCAAGATAGTTACTTAATATATTAAGGATAGTGTGCAGTACACGGAGCACTTGCACTTTATTTTGGACGCTATAATATTTGAATGTCATTTGCACGTTTTTGGACTATTTGCACAGGGGTGATTAATTTATTATTATTTATTTATTATTAGATTTGTTTACTAGGCCCTTTCTAATAGTTTATTCACCTATTTGAATCATATTGTATTTATTTATTTGTTGCTTCATCCATTCACTGGTTGGTCTCAGCGCCGCACAAATTGTTATTCTATTTTTGCATTGTCACATCTAGGGAAGTGTGGGGAGTGCTGGCAACTGTCTATTTTATTTAATTTTAATTCAATTTTTACATTTATTTAGGATTAGTTTTAGCAGCTCACAAGTTTTTTTTTTCACTTATAGAAGGGTGAGAACCTATGTACCGGTAAGTTTTTTTATATGTCTGTCTCTTACTGGGGAGATTCACACTTGTGCCTTGCTGCAAATGGGACTGAAAATAGAAAATCTACAATTTAGATACAGTATATCAAAGAGGGGAAATCTTCCATTAAGGTACTTATTCCAATGAGAACTGTCTTACAAAGGTGTCCCCCTTTTTTTTTGAGAGATTTGCTCTTATTTTCTGATGTGTCTGTAGGACAGAAAGTGAAAGATAATCCAGCCAATGGGACACAGATAGGGTAGAAAAAAACCTGTTAGGAGGTTTTACCAATTCTCTACTCAAAAAATGGATTTAGATATACTTTTATCTTTAGTGTTTGTAAAAAAAAAAAAATTCCAAGATGTTTTTTATTGAAAAGTGTTTTTAACATTTTATCAAGAGACTCAAATTGGTACAATTAAATAACATAGTACAGAAAAGTCAGTAACAAAAACGTATGGGTTTTGCATTAAAGAAAAGATAATTTTTTTGGTTCCAGAGGTATCCTGAAGAGTTCACTCTGCCAAGACCCCCTAGGAGGCTAGCCAGAGTGAAAACCTTACTCTGTTCACACGTATGACAGGGCTTTGACAAGATGCACAAGTCTTCTTTTGAGTATCATTTTTATATATGTGATTTTGATGACAAAGGCAAGACAACGATATGAGGTTTTCATCAGGAAACTGTAGTTAACTAAGAGATGCCCAAAATATTTGTGATAAGGAGCATTGCAATAATTCTTACATAGTTGCAATAGGGGTTATTTAAAAGAAAATACAGTTACAAAAATCATCTTGGCATTGGAGATTAGTAGGGTTTAGGTTAGGGATGTCTGTACAGCTAGACTTAATGAAACAACATTTCCCTGTCAGGAAAGAATGGAATTAGTGGTTTACATGGAAATGTATAATGCACACCTAAGAAAAGGATTTTTGTAGCTTTGAGAGTACATGTACAAACAACTAGCGTGAAAACAATAGTCTTCACTCTGGCCCTTTCCCGCCCCTGACAAAGTATCTCCTATTCACCTTAACAATTAGAGCAGAAGGATGCAGTGAATGGAATGCCTCATTATTAACTATGCATCCCATGCCGGCTAGTTCTTCTTATATAGCTGTCTACTTTTGCTTGTGTTGGACTATTGTTAAACCTAAGTGGTCATGACATTCATTTCTCAGATAGACAATTGGAGCCAGGCGGCAGATTTAGTCTGCTGGTCAACAGGACCTTTCGATTGTCATGTCTTTCTGGTCTTTCCTCATTAGTCCCAGTATGACTCTGATCCTCCCCTCTTTGTCATCCTAATTAACCCATTGGATGCTTACAAAAAGATGTCATGATTCTTTGGAAACACAAAATAAATCCTACTGTGCCTTTTTTATCCTGGACTAAATAACTAATACACTGATATCTGTGAGAGCAGGCACTGGTAAAAAAAAAAAAAAAAAACAAAGTTCATATGTCCATACGTTTTTCTGCGATGACAATTAAATGCTTTCTATCTCTGAACAACTGTATGCAAATATTCTTCTACTGCTATGAATGTCTCTTATCGTAACCACCATTCATACCTGCTGGATTGTGCAGTTTATTTATAAGTATTTAACAATATGAGGTTATGTACAAATGTAGTACAAATGTATGAGCTGCAAAGCTGCATTATTTGTTATGAGTAAATAAAAGAGATAAAACAACATGGTGACAGTGCTTGTAATTTAAATGCATAAGTATAGGTATTTTTATTCACTGCACATGAACAGGTTTGAGCTCCAATAACTCTCATACTGTATGTTCATGTATTTTAGGAAAACAAAGTATAACAATTTTTCCCAGGCTAAAAGAGCCATTGTTGGCATTATCCTCCCCTTTATCCCTTCAATTATTTTTCACTTCTCAGCCCTTTCCAACCTTGAATTTCAAGCAGCAGATAACTAATTCTGACGTATGAAGGCGTTCAAGGTCAGGCAGTAGTGGATTGGCTCTTTTCATGTCTCAGGAATGTCATGTGGCAGGAATCAGCGAATCCCTGCACCCCATTCCCTGACTAGCTCCCATGTGATTGGTGTGGAGTAACTTTGTGCCGCTCCCAACTATTGGTGGTTCTGGAGACATTACTGGTGGCGGCTGTCATTGCAGTGTCCTGGCTGGTGTGAGTGGAGGTTGGAGGATAGAGCTAAATCTAGTAGATCTGGGTGTAATGAACATTGAAGCCATTAATAAATTAAAGGGGAAGAGCTCTTAAAGTATACATCAGAAAGAGAAGGAAAAGAGGTTTATGAGGACATACAGCGGCGTCTGAGACCCCTTAAAGAGGAAAGTGCACATTTGACCTATAGACTTTTATGGATCAAATACAGAAATTAGAGGTTTATGCACAAGAATGTTACTTAAAGCACAAGAGCACTTTTTAATAAACACTGGAGTTGGACTTTTAATTATTTACTATAATTTTCACAACCAAGTTTTTATTAACATTGAAGTCATATTGGTTTACCATTAATTTTCTCAATTGGTTTCTGTGGTGATTTTACATTTTAATGAATTTATTTATATGTATTTATGAAGTCATTGTAATAAATTTTCCAGCACACAGGTAATTTTTACAGTATATTGGTATTCATAGTAGCGCTGAACTTTAAGTTATGATGATTATGAGCATACAGCGAACAAATGGACCACCTTGGCATATTAAGAACATACATAAACTCTGCATGTGGTTCTGTCTTTAGGTAGGGTTTACAGCAGAGGTCTCAAACTGGTGGCCCTCCAGCTGTTGTGAAACTACAAGTCCCATGAGGCATTGCAAGGCTGACAGTTACAAGCATGACTCCCACAGGCAGAGGCATGATGGGACTTGTAGTTTTGCAACAGCTGGAGGGCCGCCAGTTTGAGACCCCTGGTTTACAGGGTTAAGCAGCATACTGATTCTGATCTCTGATTTAATTTATGCATTTTAAAGGCATGTACAGACAAGCATCTGTGCAGGTTTGGCGAGCAGTCACAATGCTTTGGCAGTCGATACACCACTGCTTTGAAGAGTAAATGAGGTTATGACAAAGAAGGAGTTTCCCTTTCAAATATGTTACCGCCCCCCTTTCCTCTCGTTCCATCAGTGTGAAGAGGCTGCTATGAGGCAGTGTCAGCGGAGCTAGATGCCAGGCATCGGCGGTCTTTTTTAACAGCGGTCAGATCTGAGTTCCCTTCTATGCTGGCCAGGTAGTGAGACTAGCTGATGCTTAATATAGCCTGATGGTATCTGTTCCCTGGTGGATCCACTGTTTCCATGCTGAACATCAAATATTGTATCTTACTTTTTTGTTGTATTCAATACATTTATATTACTATGCTAATGAAGATCCTGCCCTCCTGTTCCCTTGTCCTTGAACTGCTTAGAAGAGGGAACCTCTGGAAGGAATTTAGCACGTTACGTGTTTTGGGTATTTTGAAATCACGCTGGCAGTGTAGGGTCATGTTTAATCACTATAGCAAATTTTATCAACAATAAATAAATTAGAATTGGTTGACACTTTTACCTACCTATTTCCATGCACTAAATACTGTAAATCTGTTGTTCTAATGTTCCTTTATTTATATTTTTGCCCCCTGCCTGTGTTCTAGAAGATTATCTACCTCAGGAATCAACACACTGGAGGAGACAAGTACAACACCATAAGAAATTAGTGAAGGTGATATCCTCCATAATGAGCCTTCAAAGAGAATAACCTTCCACACCAGCCATGGTTGACATTTGTGGGAAAAATTATTTACCTTTTTCATTTTAATGTTATGTTATTTTGTAATTGCATTAGTAACAAATAAATCAGCACTGGGGTTATAAGCATATATAAGTCAAAATGATCTAACTATATACAAAGACAAAACACAACTGCATACATTTTCTCTAAGTGTGGGCAATATATAAGAGAAAATAGAGATACAGTAATTTATGTACAATATTATGCAAATAAGTACCTAACACAGACAACTCTAATGAGAAATTTTTAATGAAGTGACACATGTGATTTTAAAGGGGCATCAAATATATTGAAAAGGTCATTGAAACTAGTAACATGATCAGGACAAATGGGTCAAGTCTGGAGTTAAGCTAACAGAAAAAGGGTATATGTAGTAGAAAATCAAGCAAATGATGTTTACCTTCTCAAACGCTATTTAATAAATTTTTAATGTATAAAGCACACTCACCTATCCATATCTCCATGCTTTATTTTGCTAAGAAATCACTTTAAAAAACAACCCCATAGCATTTCTGGCTGTGGCCATCTTGCATACAGGCAGATGATTAATATATGTATTACTTCCTGAAAAACATCTGCCCTTAGCTTGGGCATGCAGGCAGGGGGGTGTGGTTGGCTGGAAAAAAAACTCCCACCCTCCTAAAGAATCCTGGGATGTATGACATAATTTGCCAAATCAGGAAGTAACTAAAGAAATGTTAAACAAAAGTTTAAAACAAGTAAATATAATATAATTTCCTATCTATTTACTAATGCTTACAGCATAAGGTTTAAAAATAGTAAATGTTGATGCAAGTTTGACGTTCTGCTTTAAAATAAATGGGAGTGATGGTATTTTGTCTACTTATTTGTCTTATTATCACAAGATTATATGTTTTATATATTTTAACCACTTAAGCCCCGGACCAATACGCAGCATAAAGACCAGTGGTGATTTTACAATTTTGCACTGCGCTGCTTTAACTGGAAATTGTGCGGACATGCAATGTTGTACCCAAACAACTTTTCGTACTTTTCTTCCCACAAATAGAGCTTTCTTTTAATGGTATTTGATTGCCTCTGCGATTTTTAATTTTTTTTGCGATATAAACGGAAAAAGACCGAATTTTATTTAAAAAAATAAAATTTTCTACTTTTTGTTATAAGAAAAATCGAATAAACTCAATTTTAGTCATACATTTAGGCCAAAATGTATTCAGCCACATGTCTTTAGTAAAAAAATGTCAATAAGCGTATATTTATTGGTTTGCGCAAAAGTTATAGCGTCTACAAACTAGGGTACAATTCTGGAATTTACACAGCTTTTAAGTTATGACTGCCTATCTAATTTCTTGAGGTGCTAAAATGGCAGGGCAGTACAAACCCCCCCCCCCTCCCCAAATGGCCCAATTTTGGAAAGTAGACACCCCAAGAAAATTGCTGAGAGGCATGTTGAGCCCATTGAATATTATTTTTTTTTGTCCCAAGTGATTGAATAATGACAAAAATAAAAAAAAAATTACAAAAAGTTGTCACTAAATTATATATTGCTCACACATGCCATGGTTATATGTGGAATTGCACCCCAAAATACATTTTGCTGCCTCTCCTGAGTACGAAGATACCACATGTGTGGGACTTTTTCGGAGCCTAGCCGCGTACGGGAACCCGAAAACCAAGCACCGCCTTCAGGATTTCTAAGGGCGCAAATTTTTGATTTCACTCCTCACTATCTATCACAGTTTCGAAGGCCATAAAATGCCAAAATAGCACAACCCCCCCCCCCAATGACCCCATTTTGGAAAGTAAACACCCCAAGGAAATTGCTGAGAGGCATGTTGAGCCCATTGAATATTTTTTTTTTGTCCCAAGTGATTGAATAATGACAGAAAAAAAAAAATTACAAGTCACTAAATGATATATTGCTCACACATGCCATGGTTATATGTGGAATTGCACCCCAAAATACATTTTGCTGCTTCTCCTGAGTACAGGGATACCACATATGTGGGACTTTTTAGGAGCCTAGCCGCGTACGGGAACCAAGCACCGCCTTCAGGATTTCTAAGGGCGCAAATTTTTGATTTCACTCCTCACTACCTATCACAGTTTCAAAGGCCATAAAATGCCAAAATAGCACAACCCCCCCCCCCCAAATGACCCCATTTTGGAAAGTAGACACCCCAAGCTATTTGCTGAGAGGCATGGTGAGTATTTTACAGCTCTCATTTGTTTTTGAAAATGAAGAAAGAAAATAATTTTTTTTTTTTTTTTTCAAATTTCAAAACTTTGTGACAAAAAGCGAGATCTGCAAAATACTCACCATACCTCTCAGCAAACAGCTTGGGGTGTCTACTTTCCAAAATGGGGTTATTTTTGGGGGGTTTTGTGCCATCTGGGCATTCCATGGCCTCCGAAACTGTGATAGGCAGTGAGGAGTGAAATCAAAAATGTACACCCTTAGAAAGCCTGAAGGCGGTGCTTGGTTTTTGGGGTCCTGTACGCGGCTAGGCTCCCAAAATGTCTCACACATGTGGTATCCCCGTACTCAGGAGAAGCAACAGAATGTATTTTGGGGTGCAATTCCACATATGCCCATGGCATGTTTGAGCAATATATCATTTAGTGACAACTTTGTGCCAAAAAAAAAAAAAATTGTATTTTTTACGCAACTTGTGTCAACATATAAAATATTCCATGGACTCGACATGCCTCTCAGCAAATAGCTTGGGGTGTCTACTTTCCAAAATGGGGTCATTTGGGGGGGTTTTGAACTGTCCTGGCATTTTATGCACAACATTAGGAAGCTTATGTCACACATCATCCACTCTTCTAACCACTTGAAGACAAAGCCCTTTCTGACACTTTTTGTTTACATGAAAACATTTATTTATTTTTGCAAGAAAATTACGTTGAACCCCCAAACATTATATATTTTTTTAAAGCAAAGGCCCTACAGATTAAAATGGTGGGTGTTGCATTTTTTTTTCCACACAGTATTTGCGCAGCAATTTTTCAAACGCATTTTTTGGGGAAAAAATACACTTTTTTAAATTTTAATGCACTAAAACACACTACATTGCCCAAATGTTTGATGAAATAAAAAAGATGATCTTAGGCCGAGTACATGGATACCAAACACGACATGCTTTAAAATTTCGCACAAACGCGCAGTGGCGACAGACTACATACATTTTTAAAAGCCTTTAAAAGCCTTTACAGGTTACCACATTATATTTACAGAGGAGGTCTACTGCTAAAATTACTGCCCTCGATCTGACCTTCGGGGTGATACCTCACATGCATGATGCAATTGCTGTTTACATATGACGCCAGACCGACGCTTGCGTTCGCCTTTGCACAAGAGCAGGGTGGGACAGGGGTGCTTTTTTTTTTTTTTTAATTATCAATTTTGCTTTTTTATTTTATTTTTAAACTGTTCCTTCCATATTTATTTATTTTTATAATTTTTATTGTTATCTCAGGGAATGTAAATATCCCCTATGATAGCAATAGGTAGTGACAGGTACTCTTTTTTTGAAAAAACTGGGGTCTATTAGACCCTAGATCTTTCCTCTGCCCTCAAAGCATCTGACCACACCAAGATCGGTGTGATAAAATGCTTTCCCAATTTCCCAATGGCGCTTTTTATATCCGGGGGGGACATTCCCTCCCACTGCTTGTAAAAGCAGTCCAGAGGCTAATTAGCCGCTACGATTGATTTTACATGAAAGCCGGCAGCTGGCTGAAAAGAATGATACCAAGATGATACCTAAACACGCAGGCATCATTCTGGTATAACCATTCAAAGTCCAGCAACATACCAGTACGTTGCTGGTCCTTGTTGGACATGTATTGTAATCTTTTTTTTCATGCAGCCTGTTGGCTGAACGAAAAAAAGAGATTGATCGGTGGGTATGCCCACCATTAGAATACCTCCCTTCATTCTCCCACTTCTAATGATGGGCATACATGTGATGCACCATTTATATATGCCGAAGCATGGGGGCATCCTCCCGCAAAAGTTATGCCGCGTACACACGTTCAGACTTTTCCACGGGCAAGCCTCCGTCGGAATTCCGACCGCATGTACGCGGCATTAGGAGCAAAATCGCTCCTCCGCTCCTGCTGCCCCCATGCTTCGGTATATATGCTCTTTTTTTTAACTGTGGTGGTGAAATCACCTCCTACAGCACTGGAGTCGCAGGAATCAGGCCTGTCTCTGCGAACGCTGCAGTTATGTGTGTTGTGTTTTGTAAGTGACAGTGATCGATCGATACTGCACTTGGGTGGCCTGGGCTGGACGGAGGGGCAAAATGCAGGTGCTAGCAGGTATCTGGGCTGATCCCACTAACACTGCGTTTTTGGGAACCCTAAACTGCTGGGGACGCTAGTATAGGTCTGATCAGATCAGATATTTATCTGTTCAGATACTATACCACTAAGGGAGGTGTATGCTTCACGCGTGGGTGTTAGCGCTACTGGCACTAACCTGACGCTGCCTGGGGCGACGCAGACCCTCTCTGACGCTAAAACCTAATTGATATCACCCGCCGGGCGATCAGGGGGTTAAACCTTTATTGGGTTATATACGGTGGGTGCCCTGACACTATAAAAAGCAAACTAACTAACCAGCGTCACCCGTAACACTTATACGGTGATCACTGGTGAAAGGGTTAACTAGGGGCAATCAGGGGGTTAAAACCTTTATTAGGTAATATATGGGGATACCTGATGCTATATAAGAACCTAAATAACGAAAAAACTAACTGGCTAACCAGTGTCACCAGTGACACTTATACGGTGATTACTGGTGAAAGGGTTAACTCTAGGGTAAATCAGGGCATTAAAACCTTTATTAGATAATATATGGGGGTACCTGACGCTATCAAAACCTGACGGCGAACCTAAAAGAATTACTGACTACCTAGCGGCACCAGCATAACTAATACAGCGATCAGAAAAACGATCGCTTAGTGACACTGGCAAAAGGGGGTGAAAGGGTTACCTGGGGGCCGATCAAGGGGTTAAACCTTTATTAGGTAATATATGGGGGTACCTGACGCTATAAAAACCTGGCGGCGAACCTAAAAAAATAACTGACTACCTAGCGGCACCAGCATAACTAATACAGCGATCAGAAAAACAATTGCTTAGTGACACTGGCAAAAGGGGGAGAAAGGGTTACCTGGGGGGCGATCAAGGGGTTAAACCTTTATTAGGTAATATATGGGGGAACCTGACGCTATAAAAACCTGGCAGCGAACC
The DNA here is from genome assembly GCA_029206835.1 of Rana muscosa. Lineage (NCBI taxonomy): Eukaryota > Metazoa > Chordata > Amphibia > Anura > Ranidae > Rana > Rana muscosa. The sequence continues at coordinate 848,414,619 of CM055121.1, forward strand.
TAAAAAAATAACTGACTACCTAGCGGCACCACCGACACTAATACAGCGATCAGAAAAACGATCGCTTAGTGACAGTGGTGATATGGGGTGAAAGGGTTACCTGGGGGCGATCAAGGGGTTAAACCTTTATTAGGTGGGGTTAGAGGGCTACCCTGGACCTAAAGGGACTTAACACTAACTGCCCTGACACTTTTACAGTCACAAATGTCACTGCAGTGATCAGTAAATAAATGATCACTGCAATCGGTGACACTGTGACTGGGGGCTGGGGGGTGATCTGGGGGTGACTGGGGGGCCTATGTGTCCTGGTGTCAGTGTACTGTTCGTGCACTAACCTGATGTCTTCTCTCCACGGCGCTCCGGACTATGTGAGCACCGCATGGAGAGATGACATCACTTCCTACTGCCTGTGTATACATTACACAGGCAGGGGAAGCATTTCATTCGCCGGGAGCGATCGCGAGGGGGTGGCCAGAAACCAATTGCGGCCCCCTCATCACGGATCGCTCCCGAACCGAAAACGACCGCCTCATGTACCGGAGGGGGGTCCGATTAGACCCCCCACCCATACGAAGGCAGTCACGTACAGATACGTGATTGTGCCTGTCCGTGCCATTTTGCCGACGTATATGCACATGGGGCGGTCGATAAGTGGTTAATTGTGCACAAAGAATATGCTGTATTTAATGGGGAGAGTTTTCGTACAGATGTCCAGAGCACCAGGGTTTAAAAGATGGCATGTGTCATAAAATTCCTGTTGGCACACAAATCTGTGTATGTGCATGCTTCCGCCCATGGCTTTGCATTAAGGGTTGCAGCCAGGCATGTGCTAAGGCTCAGCCTGACTCTTGATCATTGTTGACTGGTCCTCTGTTGTTCCTGTGTTTCTTGACCTGCCTTGTGGTTGTAAATGGTCTACTGGTACTGACTTAGCTTGCTTCTAACCTGTTCTTGTCCTACGCCAATAGCACAGCCAGGCCTTTTCTTCCTTTACTGATTTGCTGATCTTGATCCTGCTTCTGATTTGGTACTCTGTTCTGTACTCAATACCAACTGCCCAGTGACCCTCCGATTTGGCACCTCACTGTCTGCCCACTGATAATTGCAGCCTTTCTGAGTATCTTGCTCTGTCTTCAATGTGTACCCTGATGCTGACCTGCTGGTGGTTTTAATCTTTGCTACTAGCCATTAGGGATGAGCTTTGTGTTTGGGTCGAACATCGTCTGTTCGACAAATTTCAAACAATATGGGCTGTTCGCGGCACATAATTCACTGCGTCATCGCAGTGCATTGCTGGCTGATGGCCAAGCATGCACTATGACCCGCATGCTTTGGCCAATCACAGCGCCCTTAGCACAGAGAGCCATAATTGGCCAAAGGAAGGGTGCCTTTGGCCAATCGTGGCTCAGGGGAGTAGGTACACACCTCACACTATATAAGGCCGCCTGCGTGTCGGCCTTGTGTAGTGTGTTCCGGCGGCGTTAAGAGACAGACAGACAGAGAGAGAGAGATTTTTGTTCTATTTCAGTTAGCAATAGCTAGATTGAGCAGGCAGTTGATTGAGCTAGTTAGATCCAGTATATTTAGTATATATATATATATATATATATATATATATATATATATATATATATATATATACACACAAGTCACTCATTCATATATGCACTGCACACTTTGTATATATATATATATATATACTGTATACAGTTTAGCTAGATCTCATTGCAGAGCGTTCCTATTATTCTATTCCTACTGATAATACAGGCAGGCAGTTGATTGAGCTAGTTAGATCCAGTATATTTAGTATATATATGCACTGCACGTTTTATATATTGTAATGTTCGGGGAACCCGCTAGATCGCAGGACACAAGCTTTTCAAACAAAAGGACGTTTATTTAAACTTAAATGGCTTCACAGCAGCAAAACAAAAGAAATGACAGTCTCACCGACTTGTAGAGTTTATAACTGCTGTCGCAGTTAAACAGTCCTTACTTGGTGTTACAGGTAAGTTTCCCAGATAGCAGGCTTCCATGCAGGCCACTGCCATGTACATTCACAGCTTCCCAGAGCTTTTCACAGCCTCCACAGCTTTTGCAGTGTCCACCATTCACCATGCAGACTTCACTACACTCCTTCACTCTCTCACCTACAACTTCCGGTCTCTCTTAAACCATTTCCTTGGACAGGTGTGTTAACCATTGCTGTTCCCTTAAAGGAACCACAGCCCAAACAGAGGGGAAATATAGCGTCCTTCCAGAACCCAGCCACGGCGTCCTTTACATATCCCCCCCCTGTGCCCCAACGCCAAGGAGGTGGAGGCAACAGTGGAGCTAAAACAATGGACTCGGGAGAGGGCATCTGCATTTTGATGCAGTCTCCCGGGCCTATGCTCCACTACAAATTTAAATTCCTGGAGCGCCAGGAACCAACGTGTAATTCTGGCATTAGTCCCTTTACCTTGCCTCATCCATGTTAAAGGGGCATGGTCAGAAATTAACCTAAACTTCCTTCCCAAGAGGTAATATCTGAGGGATTCCAGAGCCCACTTAATGGCCAGACATTCTCGTTCAACTATAGCGTAGTTTTTCTCCGCTGGTGTCAACTTCCTACTGAGGAAGACTACTGGGTGCTCCTCACCATGAACAACCTGTGACAACACAGCTCCCAATCCTACATCGGAAGCATCAGTCTGGACAACAAACTCGTTTGAAAAATTGGGTGCTATCAGGACAGGGTGTTGGCACAGTGCTGACTTGAGCTCCAAAAAAGCCTTTTCAGCATCTGCATTCCATTCCACCATGACCGATTTCCGTCCCTTAGTCAGATCGGTCAATGGAGCCGCCAATGTGGCAAAGTTGGGTACGAATCTCCTGTAGTATCCCACCATGCCCAGGAATGCACGTACCTGCTTTTTTGTGAGGGGGCGGGGCCAATTCTGTATAGCCTCTACTTTGTTAACCTGAGGTTTCACCACCCCTCTACCTACAATATAGCTCAGGTATTTCACCTCCTCCATTCCCAAAGCACATTTTTCAGGGTTTATTGTAAACCCCTCCTTCCAAAGAGAGTCCAGTACTGCCTGGACTTTGGGCAAGTGTGATTCCCAGTCTCTGCTAAAAATGACTATGTCGTCCAAGTACACTGAGGCATATTCCCGGTGAGGTCGTAAAATCCTATCCATTGCTCGCTGGAAAGTGGCTGGAGCAGTTTGTAGTCCAAAAGGCATTCTTTTGTACTGAAAACTCCCCTCTGGGGTAGAAAAAGCAGTTTTCTCTCTAGCAGCCTTAGTCAGCGGGATTTGCCAATACCCCTTGGTAAGGTCTAATGTTGTAATATACCTGGCTGGACCTAGTCTCTCAATAAGCTCATCTACCCGGGGCATGGGGTAGGCATCAAACCGTGAAACCTCATTAAGTTTCCGGAAATCATTGCAGAATCGCAGAGTCCCGTTGGGCTTTGGTACCAACACAATCGGGCTCGACCACTCACTCTGCGACTCCTCAATGATCTCCAGGTCCAGCATCTTCTTCACTTCCTCTGAAACGGCCTTCCTTTGAGCCTCTGGGATGCGGTAGGGCCGGACAAAAACTTTGACTCCAGGTTCCGTGATAATATCATGTTCTATGACACTAGTTAGCCCTGGCAAGTCTGAAAACTTTTCTTTATTTCTCTGCAAGAACTCCTTTGCCTGCTGACTTTGGATTTTAGACAGGGTACTTGCTACTTGGACACTCTCCACCCCAACCTGAGGCTCAAGTCTTGCACTAGCCAGGGAGGTCACCGGTTCCCTGTCTGTCCAGGGCTTTAACAAGTTGACATGATATATCTGATACGGTTTCCTCTTGCCTGGCTGGTGGACTCTATAATTTACCTCTCCCACTTTTTCCACAACTTCAAAAGGGACCTTGCCATCTGACCAAGAATTTACTTTCCACAGTGGGAATTAGCACCGCTACTCGATCCCCCACTTGGAAGTGCCTTATTTTAGCAGCCCTGTTATAGACCCGTCGTTGAGCCTCCTGGGCTTTTTGCAAATGCTCTTTGACTAGTGGCATCACAGTCTGGATCCTTTCCTGCATTTGGGAGACATATTCAAGAACACTCTTATGCTGAACAGGTTCACTTTCCCATTCCTCTTTAATAAAGTCAAGTAGTCCGCGAGGTCTCCGCCCATATACCAACTCAAAGGGCGAAAACCCAGTGGAGGCCTGGGGCACTTCCCTGATAGCAAACAGGAGAGCTGGTAACAGGCAGTCCCAGTCTTTCCCATCCCTTTGTACCACTCTCTTTAGCATAGACTTAAGGGTCTTGTTAAAGCGTTCCACTAACCCGTCCGTTTGGGGATGGTAGACCGATGTACGCAGCTGTTTAATCCGGAACAGCTTGCACACATCGGCCATAACTCTCGACGTAAATGGGGTGCCCTGGTCTGTGAGTATTTCCTTGGGAAAACCAGTCCATGTAAACAACTGGAATAATTCCCGGGCAATAGCCTTAGAGGAGGTATTCCGCAGTGGAAGCGCCTCAGGATATCGGGTGGCATAGTCAAGAATCACCAATATGTAGGAGTAACCTCGAGCCGACTTTACCAAGGGACCCACTATATCCATGGCTATCCTCTCGAATGGGACCTCAATTATGGGCAGAGGGACCAAAGGGCTCCGGAAGTGGGTCACCGGAGCGGTCAACTGACAGGTGGGACAAGAGGCACAGTATTTATTTACCTCTGCTTTCAGACCTGGCCAGTAAAACCGGTCGGTGATCCGTGCTTCCGTCTTCTCAACTCCCAGGTGTCCCCCTAACACATCATCATGGGCCAGCTCCAGAACCTTTCGTCTATATTGTTGGGGTACCAACAATTGTTCTACCACATTTTCCCTCACCTTGGTAACCCGATACAATAACTCATTATACATTGCGAAGTGTGGCCACCGCTCATTTGCACCTGGCTCTTGGGGAACTCCATTTACTACTACAACTTGTTCCCGTGCACGGGCCAAAGTGAGGTCCTGCATCTGAGCAGTACCAAACGCCCCCTGGGGAACACCCAAATCTGTCAGGGCAGGGGTAGAGGCCACTTCCTCGTCCTCTTCCCCCAGCATTACCTGAAGTGGGGAAGATCCTCCCCCCTCAGTGTTTTGGTAGGTCTGTGGACCACATGTCTTGACATTATCAACAGTATCAGCTCTACTTTCATCACCATCAACCCAACCATTAGCAATTTCATCATTTGGATCCACATTAAGAACATTTGGCAGTTCAGGGTTATTCCTCTCAGCAGCAGGAACAGGGACGCTAGTTTCTCCCCAATCTTTGAACTGTTCTCCTTGTTCCCACAGTTTTGTAAACAACGGACAGTCTCGTCCTATTATAACATCATGTACCAAGTTCTTTACCACCCCCACCTCTTGAGTACCAGTGCCACATGCTGAGGAGATGGTCACCGAGATGAGAGGGTACTCTCTAGTGTCCCCGTGAATGCACACCACCCGTAAGGTTTTTCTTACCGGACCGATCTTCCCAATTACTCTGGGATGAACCAGGGTTACCATGCTTCCGGAGTCCAACAAATCCCGGGCAGGGAGGTGGTTCACTTGGACTTCACACTCAAATTTTTCCTGTCCCAGGTCGAGCTGTGTGGTGCATACTGTATGGGCATAAAAAGACCCCCTCCGAAGAACCCCGCATTCCATGGGCTCCTCTTGCAGTGGGCAGTGTGCCCGGGTATGACCCCAGGAATGACATCGCCAACATTGTACATCCCCTCCTCTCCGAACAGGAACAGAACGCTGAGGAGGTACCGGGAATGACTCTTGACCTTCCGGGGTGTTTGCTCCAGGACTCCTTGGAACATCCTTTCGAAGGGCAGCAGTTGGTCGAACAGGCCGTGGTAGACTGGGACCTATGCGCTTGGTAGGTCCGAGCAGGTCCTCCACCACTGTATATCGTTCCACCATCTCGACAAGGAGGTTTTCTGTTTTGGGGTCTCCATGGCTGACCCACCGTTGAAGGTCGTCTGGCAGGGATCGCCGGTATCGGTCCAGCACAACCCGTTCCACGATTTGGGGGCCCGACAACACCTCAGGCTGCAGCCATTTTTTTACCAGTTGCACCAGGTCATGCATTTGAGACCGAGGTGGCCGATCTGGATGATACTTCCATTGGTGCACTCGTTGGGCCCGAACGGCCGTAGTCACCCCCAGACGAGCCAGAATTTCTGCCTTTAACTTTTGATAGTATTTAGCATCATCGGGTGGCAGGTCAAAGTAGGCTTTTTGAGGATCTCCGGTGAGAAAAGGGGCAATGAGGCCGGCCCACTGGTCCTGAGGCCACCCTTCTCTCTCTGCCGTCCTCTCAAATGTAGCAAGAAACGCCTCTACATCATCGCTCAGGGACAATTTCTGCAAAAAATGGCATGCCCTCACAGTCACCTGGTTGCCAGGGGCAACAGCCGCTTGCTCCCGAACCTGAGATAGCTGCTGCACTGCTTCCTTTAAGACAGCCACCTGAGCCTGCATAACCTCTTGCTGGGCTGCTTGCTGGGCTGCCAACTGGGTCACCAACAGGCGGGTATTTTCTTGCTGCAGCTGATTTGCTTCCTCATGGCGAGTTTGCGCTTGCATATTAGCCAGGGACAGCTGTTTAATTAGCTCCTCCATTGCTTCAGCTTTCAACGTTTGTACAGCTTTAACCCAGGACATATATCCAATGTACTGTCCCTTTAACTGTCAGTTCAATGTCAAGTTCAATGCAAAAAAAAATAATTTTTGTTTTTTTTCTTCTTATGCCTGTTATTCTGTCCTGCCCGCATTCGAGCACCAGTGTAATGTTCGGGGAACCCGCTAGATCGCAGGACACAGGCTTTTCAAACAAAAGGACGTTTATTTTAACTTAAATGGCTTCACAGCAGCAAAACAAAAGAAATGACAGTCTCACCGACTTGTAGAGTTTATAACTGCTGTCGCAGTTAAACAGTCCTTACTTGGTGTTGCAGGTAAGTTTCCCAGATAGCAGGCTTCCATGCAGGCCACTGCCATGTACATTCACAGCTTCCCAGAGCTTTTCACAGCCTCCACAGCTTTTGCAGTGTCCACCATTCACCATGCAGACTTCACTACACTCCTTCACTCTCTCACCTACAACTTCCTGTCTCTCTTAAACCATTTCCTTGGACAGGTGTGTTAACCATTGCTGTTCCCTTAAAGGAACCACAGCCCAAACAGAGGGGAAATATAGCGTCCTTCCAGGACCCAGCCACGGCGTCCTGTACAATATATATATATATATATATATATATATATATATATATATATATATATATATATATATATACACTGTATACAGTTTAGCTAGATCTCATTGCAGAGTGTTCCTGTTATTCTATTCCTACTAATAATACAGGCAGGCAGTTGAGCTAAGCTGCAGTATATTATGTCAGTGTACTGTACACTGGGCACACTGTTCAGCTAAAGCTGACTACAGACCATTTCTGTTCTCTTTCTAATAATACAGGCAGGCAGTTGAGCTAAGCTGCAGTATATTAAGTCAGTGTACTGTACACTGGGCGCAGTGTTCAGCTAAAGCTGACTGCAGACCATTCCTGTTCTCTTTCTAATAATACAGGCAGGCAGTTGAGCTAAGCTGCAGTATATTAAGTCAGTGTACTGTTTACTGGGCACAGTGTTCAGCTAAAGCTGACTGCAGATCATTACTGTTCTATTCCTAATAATACAAGCAGGCAGTTGAGCTAAGCTGCAGTATATTAAGTCAGTGTACTGTATACTGGGCACAGTGTGCAGCTAAATCCGACTGCAGACAATTCCTTGTGTAACTATTCCAATACATCAAAGTATGTCTGGAAGACCAACAAGGAGAGGCAGACACACACAGGCCAATAAAAAAGGGCAAGCAGGCTCTGTGTCTAGAGGCAAAAGTGCTGGTCGTGGACACGGTGCATCCCCATCAGCACGTGATGATGGGGCACGCTTGTCCTTTTTTTCGGCAGCTGGCTGCGTTGAGCCGCAACATGCCAAAGAGTTAGTAGAGTAGATGACCAAGCCGTCCTCATCCTCCTCATCCTCTCTCACCCAGGCTCAGGGTGCTTTGTCTGCCAAAGCAGCTGCCAAAGCGGCCCCTTCCCTTGGCTCAATGGCATCAGTCACTCCTTCCCTAGCCCCACCATGTCCTGAGGAGTTCCCCGAACTGTTTGACCACAGTGTTGGGTACATGCTGCAGGAGGATGCGCAGCGTTTTGAAGGCTCCAATGTTGGTACCCAGCTTGAGGAAGGCAGTAACGTGAGCCCAGAGAGAGGGGGTGCCCAAGAAGGACAGAAAACTGGCAGTCATGTTCCCCCAGTTGCAGCATACTGCCAGGTTTGCTCCAGTGACAAGGAGGGAGGGGATGATGAGGTCACTGACTCTACGTGGGTGCCTGATAGGAGAGAGGAGGAGGAGGAGGCACATCTTCAACGAGGCAGGATGCCCTCCAGGGGCCATCTTAAGGACAGCCAACCGACTGCATCACACCGCAGAGCTCCGCATGTGCAGGGTGCTGCTGTCTCTGCGCGTTATTCCAAAAGATCGTTGGTGTGGTCCTTTTTTGAGACATGTGCAGCAGATCGCACCGTTGCTATTTGCAACATATGTCTGAAGCGTATCTCGCGTGGCCAAAACATCAGTCACTTGGGCACCACATACTTGACCAGACATATGTTGACCTGCCATTCAGTCCATTGGCAAGCGTACATAAAAGACCCACACCAAAGAACAAAACGGACCACTCATTTCTCCCCATCAGCTGGGATCTCCAACCCCACTATACCTTCAGTCCTCTCAGAAACCTGCACTGAGAGGAATGATGGTGTAGAATTAGGTGCGTCACTGCCAAGTATTTGCGGGCAATCTGCTATCGGTACACCAACATCCGATTGTACCAGGCAAATTTCCCTGCCCCAGCTGCTGTACCGCCGAAAGAAATTCGCTCCCAGCCATCCACATGCCCAGCGGTTGAATGCTAGCTTGGCTAAATTGCAAGTACTTCAACTGCTGCCTTTTCACTTGGTAGACTCTGCCCCCTTCCGTGAGTTTGTGGAATGTGCGGTACCTCAGTGGCAGGTTCCCAAACGCCACTTTTTTCACGGAAGGCGATTCCGGCTCTCTACCGGCATGTGGAAAGCAATGTCTTGGCATCGCTGGACAGGGCGGTCAGCGGTAAGGTGCATATTACCACTGACTCATGGTCCAGCAGGCATGGACAGGGATGTTACCTATCTTTCACGGCCCACTGGGTGACTCTGCTGGCAGCTGGGAAGGAAGCAGGACAGGGTGCAGTAGTGTTGGAGGTTGTCCCGCCACCACGCCTCCAAAATGCTACTAGTGGTGATTCAGACACACCTCTTTCCTCCACCCCCTCCTCTTCTTCTTCCTCCAGGGCTTCTTCCTGTGCTGATTTGTCCTCGGAACCAGCGGTGCTCCGTAGGCGTTCAAGGGGCTACGCAAGTACGCAGGCAAAAAGATGCCACGCGGTGCTTGAGCTGATTGCTTGGGGGACAGGAGCCACACTGGGGCAGAGATTCTGTCAGCTCTGCAGGTACAGGCTCAGAGGTGGTTGACGCCATGCCAGCTTAAGCCAGGAATGGTGGTTTGCGACAATGGCACCAACCTCCTCTCCACCCTCCGACAGGGACAGCTGACCCATGTGCCCTGTTTGGCTCACGTCCTTAACCACTTAACGACCGCTCACTGTATATATACGTCGGCAGGATGGCACCGACAGGCACAATCACGTAGAGCATACGTGATCGCCTTTGTATAGTTGGGGGGTCCGATCGGACCCCCCTCCTATACAGTGAGCGGCCGTTAATCGTGGGGGAGCGTTCGGAGATGAGGGGGTGACCATTCGATTTCTGCCACCCCCTTGCGATCGCTCCCGGCCAATGAAAATGCTTCCTCTGCCATGTGATGTAAACACAGGCAGGAGGAAGTGATGTCATCTCCCTCGCGGCGGTCTTTTCGATTCCGGCGCCGAGGAGAGAGGAAGCAGGTTGGTGCACCAACAGTCCACTGACACATAGGTACACATAGGCACACATTTCACCCCCCAGTCACCCCCAGATCATCCCCCAGGTCACCCCCCAGCCCCCAATCACAGTGTCACTGATTGCAGTGATCATTTATTTTACTGATCACTGCATTTAGTGTCATCTGTGATAATAAAAAGTTGCAGGGCAGTTAGGATTAGGCCCCTTTAGGTCCAGGGTAGCCCCCTAACCCCCCCTAATAAAGGTTTAACCCCTTGATCGCCCCCCAGGTAACCCTTTCACCCCCTAACGCCAGCGTCACTAATCGATCGTATTTTCGATCGCTGTATTTAGTGTCGCTGGTGTCCTAGATAGCCAGTTAATTATTTTTAGGTTCGCCGCAGGTTTTTATTAGCGTCAGATACCCCCATATATTATTTTAACCCCCTGATTGCCCCTAGAGTTAACCCTTTCACCAGTGATCACCGTATAAGCTTCACTGGTGACACTGGTTACCCAGTTAGTTATTTAGTTATTTAGGTAACCCGTCAGGTTTTTATATAGCGTCGGGTACCCCCATATTTAACCTAATAAAGGTTTTAACCCCCTGATTGCCCCTAGTTAACCCTTTCACCAGTGATCACCATATAAAGGTTACGGGTGACGCTGGTTGGTTAGTTTGCTTTTCATAGCATCAGGGCACCCGCCGTATATAACCCAATAAAGGTTTAACCCCCTGATCGCCCGGCGGGTGAGATCAATTAGGTTTTAGCGCCAGAGAGGGTCTGCGTCGCCCCAGGCAGCGTTAGGTTAGTGCCAGTAACGCTAACACCCACGCGCAAAGCATACACCTCCCTTAGTGGTATAGTATCTGATCAGATCTATACTAGCGTCCCCAGCGGTTTAGGGTTCCCAAAAACGCAGTGTTAGCGGGATCAGCCCAGATACCTGCTAGCACCTGCGTTTAGCCCCTCCGCCCAGCCCAGCCCACCCAAGTGCAGTATTGATCGATCACTGTCACTTACCAAACACAAAACACATAACTGCAGCGTTCGCAGAGACAGTCCTGATCCCTGCGACCGCTAACAGTTTTTTTTGTAGCGTTTGATATATTTGCTGACGACAGTCGGGTGCTTTTTTTCCTGTGAATCTTACTAGTGTACCCCTAAATTTAGAGCCCAAAATGGCAAGTCGAAGGTACACTAGTAAAGAGGCCTACGAGATTCTGAGCATGACAGAAAGTGAAGAGGAGGTCACGTATCTGTCAGATTCAGGCTCAGAATATCTTCCCGTAGAAGACAGTGACGTCAGCGGCCCCACGTCAGATAGCTCTGACGACGAAGTTGAGGTCCCTGCTAAGGTCAGGCGTACCCGATCCCGATCTTCTGAGGTTGTTGAGGAGCAAGAACCGCAGGGCTCTCGTATCATGGAGCAGAGTAGTACTAGCGCCGCTATTCCTTCTGGTGAATTGGCAAGCACCAGCGGCCTAGTACAGCCTGGGCGTACATCCAGCACTGCAGTATCACGTGGTGACGTGGCGAGTCCCATAAGTGCAGTTCAAGCTGGCGAGGTGGCAAGCACAAGTAGTGTCCCGCTGCCACCAATAAGAAGACAAAGGCAGGCCCGTCGTGCCCATAGTGCCCTTCCTGCAGAATTCGCCTATCCTGATTGGGTCCCCACCACTTCTGCAGAACCCGTACTTCCCCCATTCACTGCCCAACCCGGTATTCAGGAGGAAACAGCTGATTTTATGCCAATTGATTATTATTCGCTGTTTTTCACGGAAGATCTCTATAGATCTATTGTGGACCAGAGTAATTTATATGCTGGTCAATTCATCGCCGCTAATCCCCAGTTGTCTTCCATTGCTAAAGATTGGAAACCAATTACGGTTTCCGAATTTAAGACCTTTCTGGGCCTTTCACTCAACATGGGCACACATAAATTCCCGTCATTCCGTGCTTATTGGTCCACGCACGCAATTGACCACATGCCCGTGTTCTCTGCCTCCATGCCCAGGAAACGATACGAGCAGATTTTGCGGTTCATGCACTTCAACGACAATGAACTTTGTCGTCCACGTGGGGACCCTGAATACGACCGGCTCTATAAAATTCGGCCCCTCATAAACCACTTCAACGAACGTTTTGCAGCCTTGTTTATTCCCGATCAAGCTGTCTGCGTTGATGAGTCCCTGATTAAATTTTCTGGCCGCTTGGCTTTCAAGCAGTACCTTCCCAGCCAGCTTGCCAGATACGGGGTCAAGCTCTATAAGTGCTGTGACAGGGCAACAGGCTATGTATGGAGCTTTATGGTTTATGAGGGAAAAGATAGTCAGGTTGAGCCGGTCAACTGCCCGGATTACATAGGGAGCGCTGGCAAGATAGTGTGGAACTTGGTGTCACCCTTATTCGGAAAGGGGTACCACTTGTATGTGGACAATTATTACACGAGCGTGCCACTGTTTAGTCACTTGTTTGATCATCAGATTGGAGCATGTGGCACCGTGCGACCTAATCGCCGGGGCTTTCCCCAGCGGCTTGTAGATGCCCGTCTTAGGCTGGGGGAGAGAGCCTGCGTAAAGTGTAATAACTTGCTCGCTATGAAGTGGAGGGACAATAAGAATGTTTTCCTTCTTACCTCCCTTCATGCAGACACGACAGTCCAAATTCGTACGGCGACTGGTGTTGTGGAGAAACCCCTCTGTGTCCACGAATATAACAAAAATATGGGAGGGGTGGACCTCAACGACCAGTTGATGGCGCCGTATCTAATTGACCGTAAGGCGAGACGCTGGTACAAAAAAGTGTCTCTATCCTTATTTCAATTGGCTTTGCTGAACGCTCATGTGCTATACAGAGCTGCAGGCGGGACTTTATCTCTTCTAAAATTCCAGAATGAGATAGTCACAGAACTCCTGTATCCAGGCGGTTCTGCACCTCACCATCCCCTACCAAATGCAGTAAGCCGGCTGCATGAGAGGCATTATACGCATCTCCTCCCGAGTACCCCTACCCAACGAACCCCCCAAAAAAGATGTCGTGTCTGTAGCAAGCGCGGATTTAGGCGTGACACCCGTTATTATTGTCCACTCTGTCCTGACAAACCTGGTCTTTGCCTTGGTGAATGTTTTGAATGCTACCACTCAAAAGTGAAGTTTTAGCGTAGGGTACAGCATTTCACAGACTAGGACACACTTACACAGGGTCTCCCAAGATGCCATTACATTTTGAGAGACCCGAACCATTACAGTTGTTTAAAGTTACAAAAAAAAGTGTAAAAAAGAAAAAAAAAACGTAAAAAACAAAAACACAAAAAAAATATAAAAAAAAAAAAAAAAAATAGTTGTAGTTTTATTGTGTTCTCTCTCTCTCTCTCTCTCTCTATTTTCTCTCTATTGTTCTGCTCTTTTTTACTGTATTCCATTCTGCAATGTTTTATCATGCTTGCTTTTCAGGTATGTCATTTTTTGTTTTCAGGTGCGCCATTCAACTGCAGCGCGGAATTATTTATCTTGACAGCAACAGCGTTTGCTCCCACGATACATAAAGCCGTGACTCCAGTGCTGTAGGAGGTGATTTCACCACCACAGTAAAAAAAAAGAGCATATATGCCGAAGCATGGGGGCAGCAGGGGCGGAGGAGCGATTTTGCTCCTAATGCCGCGTATATACGGTCGAAATTCTGACGGAGGCCTGCCCGTGGAAAAGTTTGACCGTGTGTACGCGGCATAACCTTTTATGCTGCGTACATACGGTCGAAATTTCGACAAAGGCTTTCCCGTGGAAAAGTCCGACCGTGTGTACGCGGCATAACTTTTTTGCGGGAGGATGCCCCCATGCTTCGGCATATATATATTTTAGGCACAGGTTGCGTTAAAAAAATGTTTTATTTTTTACTAGGTTTTGTTTTGGTATTTGCTTTGCAGGTATGGTATGGTAAGGTCTTACTGTTGTACTGTAATGTTACTTTGTTTTAATGTTAACCATCATTTGCTTAGCAGGTACGCCATTCAGTTGCATCGCGGATTTATTTATCTTGACAGCAACAGCGTTTGCTCCCACGATACATAAAGCCGTGACTCCAACGCTGTAGGAGGTGATTTCACCACCACAGTTAAAAAAAGAGCATATATGCCGAAGCATGGGGGCAGCAGGGGCGGAGGAGCGATTTTGCTCCTAATGCCGCGTATATACGGTCGAAATTCTGACGGAGGCTTGCCCGTGGAAAAGTTCGACCGTGTGTACGCGGCATAACCTTTTATGCCGCGTACATACGGTCGAAATTCCGACGAAGGCTTGCCCGTGGAAAAGTCCGACCGTGTGTACGCGGTATAACTTTTTTGCGGGAGGATGCCCCCATGCTTCGGCATATATGCCCATCATTAGAAGTGGGTGGATGAAGGGAGGTATTCTAATGGTGGGCATACCCACCGATCAATCTCTTTTTTTCGTTCAGCCAACAGGCTGCATGAAAAAAAAGATTACAATACATGTCCAACAAGGACCAGCAACGTACTGGTATGTTGCTGGACTTTGAATAGTTATACCAGATTGATGCCTGCGGGTATCTTTCTTTTCAGCCAGCGGCCGGCTTTCATGTAAAAGCAATCCTAGTGACTAATTAGCCTCTGGACTGCTTTTACAAGCAGTGGGAGGGAATGCCCCCCCCGGATATAAACAGCGCCATTGGGAAATAGGGAAAGCATTTTATCACATCGATCTTGGTGTGGTCAGATGCTTTGAGGGCAGAGGAAAGATCTAGGGTCTAACCCCCCCATTTTTTTTCAAAAAAAGAGTACCTGTCACTACTTATTGCTATCATAGGGGATATTTACATTCCCTGAGATAACAATAAAAATGATAAAAAAACTAAAATATGGAAGGAACAATTTAAAAATAAAATAAAAAAGCAAAATAAATAATAAAAAAAAAAAAAAAAAAAGCACCGCTGTCCCCCCCTGTTTTTACGCAAAGTCGAACGCAAGCGTCGGTCTAGCGTCATATGTAAATAGCAATTGCATCATGCATGTGAGGTATCACCGCGAAGGTCAGATCGAGGGCAGTAATTTTAGCAGTAGACCTCCTCTGTAAATCTAACGTGGTAACCTGTAAAGGCTTTTAAATGCTTTTAAAAATGAATGTAGTTTCTCGCCGCTGCGCGTTTGTGCGCAATTTTAAAGCATGTCGTGTTTGGTATCCATGTACTCGGCCTAAGATCATCTTTTTTATTTCATCAAACATTTGGGCAATATAGTGTTTTTTAGTGCATTAAAAATAAAAAAGTGTGTTTTTCCCCCAAAAAATGCGTTTGAAAAATCGCTGCGCAAATACTGTGTGGAAAAAAAAATGCAACACCCACTATTTTAATCTGTAGGGCCTTTGCTTTAAAAATATATATAATGTTTGGGGGTTCAACATAATTTTCTTGCAAAAAAACAAATGTTTTCATGTAAACAAAAAGTGTCAGAAAGGGCTTTGTCTTCAAATGGTTAGAAGAGTGGATGATGTGTGACATAAGCTTCCTAATGTTGTGCATAAAATGCCAGGACAGTTCAAAACCCCCCCAAATGACCCCATTTTGGAAAGTAGACACCTCAAGCTATTTGCTGAGAGGCATGTTGAGCCCATTGAATATTTTTTTTTTTTTTGTCCCAAGTGATTGAATAATGACAAAAAGAAAAAAAAAGAAAAAAATGTACAAAAAGTTGTCACTAAATGATATATTGCTCAAACATGCCATGGTTATATGTGGAATTGCACCCCAAAATACATTCTGTTGCTTCTCCTGAGTACGGGGATACCACATGTGTGAGACATTTTGGGAGCCTAGCCGCGTACAGGACCCCGAAAACCAAGCAACGCCTTCAGGATTTCTATGGGTGTAAATTTTTGATTTCACTCCTCACTGCCTATCACAGTTTCGGAGGCCATGGAATGCCCAGATGGCACAAAACCCCCCCAAATGACCCCATTTTGGAAAGTAGACACCCCAAGCTATTTGCTGAAAGGTATGTTGAGTATTTTGCAGATCTCGCTTTTTGTCACAAAGTTTTAAAAATTGAAAAAAAAAAAAATATGTCTTTCTTCATTTTCAAAAACAAATGAGAGCTGTAAAATACTCACCATGCCTCTCGGCAAATAGCTTGGGGTGTCTACTTTCCAAAATGGGGTCATTTGGGGGGGTTTGTGCCATCTGGGCATTCCATGGCCTCCGAAACTGTGATAGGCAGTGAGGAGTGAAATCAAAAATTTACACCCATAGAAATCCTGAAGGCGGTGCTTGGATTTTGGGATCCTGTACGCGGCTAGGCTCCCAAAATGTCTCACACATGTGGTATCCCCGTACTCAGGAGAAGCAACAGAATGTATTTTGGGGTGCAATTCCACATATAACCATGGCATGTTTGAGCAATATATCATTTAGTGACAACTTTTTGTACATTTTTTTTTGGTTTTTTCTTTTTGTCATTATTCAATCACTTGGGACAAAAAAAAAATATTCAATGGGCTCAACATGCCTCTCAGCAATTTCCTTGGGGTGTCTACTTTCCAAAATGGGGTCATTTTGGGGGGTTTTGTGCTATCTTGGCATTTTATGGCCTTCAAAACTGTGATAGGTAGTGAGGAGTGAAATCAAAAATTTATGCCCTTAGAAACCTTGAAGGCTGTGCTTGGTTTTTGGGGTCCCGTACGCGGCTAGGCTCCCAAAAAGTCCCACACATGTGGTATCCCCGTACTCAGGAGAAGCAGCAGAATGTATTTTGGGGTGCAATTCCACATATAACCATGGCATGTGTGAGCAATATATCATTTAGTGACAACTTTGTGCAAAAAAAACAAAGTTTGTCATATTCCCGCAACTTGTGGCAAAATATAAAATATTCCATGGACTGAACATGCCTCTCAGTAAATAGCTTGGGGTGTCTACTTTCCAAAATGGGGTCATTTGGGGGGATTTTGTGCTATTTTGGCATTTTATGGCCTTCGAAACTGTGATAGGTAGTGAGGAGTAAAAACAAAAATTTACGCCCTTAGAAAGCCTGAAGGCGGTGCTTGGTTTTTGGGGCCCCGTACCCGGCTAGGCTCCCAAAAAGTCCCACACATGTGGTATCCCCGTACTCAGGAGAAGCAGCAGAATGTATTTTGGGGTGCAATTCCACATATAACCATGGCATGTGTGAGCAATATATCATTTAGTGACAACTTTTTGTACATTTTTTCTTTTTTTTTTCTTTTTGTCATTATTCAATCATTTGGGACAAAAAAAAATATTCAATGGGCTCAACATGCCTCTCAGCAAATAGCTTGGGGTGTCTACTTTCCAACATGGGGTCATTTGGGGGGGTTTTGTGCCATCTTGGCATTTTATGGCCTTCAAAACTGTGATAGGTAGTGATAGGTAGTGAGGAGTGAAATCAAAAATTTATGCCCTTAGAAACCTTGAAGGCGGTGCTTGGTTTTTGGGGTCCCGTACGCAACTAGGCTCCCAAAAAGTCCCACACATGTGGTATCCCCATACTCAGGAGAAGCAGCAGAATGTATTTTGGGGTGTAATTTCACATATGCCCATGGCATGTGTGAGCAATATATCATTTAGTGACAACTTTGTGCAAAAAAAATAAAGTTTGTCATATTCCCGCAACTTGTGGCAAAATATAAAATATTCCATGGACTAATCATGCCTCTCAGTAAATAGCTTGGAGTGTCTACTTTCCAAAATGGGGTCATTTAGGGGGGTTTTGTGCTATTTTGGCATTTTATGGCCTTCGAAACTGTGATAGGTAGGGAGGAGTGAAATCAAAAATTTGCGCCCTTAGAAATCCTGAAGGCGGTGCTTGGTTTCCGGGGTCCCGTACGTGGCTAGGCTCCTAAAAAGTCCCACACATGTGGTATCCCCGTACTCAGGAGAAGCAGCAGAATGTATTTTGGGGTGCAATTCCACATATAACCATGGCATGTGTGAGCAATATATCATTTAGTGACAACTTTTTGTAATATTTTTTTTTTTTGTCATTATTCTATCACTTGGGACAAAAAAAAAAAATATTCAATGGGCTCAACATGCCTCTCAGCAATTTCCCTGGGGTGTCTACTTTCCAAAATGGGGTCATTTGGAGGGGTTTTGTACTGCCCTGCCATTTTAGCACCTCAAGAAATGAGATAGGCAGTCATAAATTAAAAGCTGTGTAAATTCCAGAAAATGTACCCTAGTTTGTAGACGCTATAACTTTCGCGCAAACCAATAAATATACGCTTATTGACATTTTTTTTACTAAAGACATGTGGCTGAATACATTTTGGCCTAAATGTATGACTACAATTGAGTTTATTCGATTTTTCTTATAACAAAAAGTAGAAAATATCATTTTTTTTCAATATTTTCGGTCTTTTTCCGCAAAAAAAAAAAATCACAGAGGCAATCAAATACCATTAAAAGAAAGCTCTATTTGTGGGAAGAAAAGGACGCAAATTTCGTTTCAGTACAACATTGCATGTCCGCACAATTTACAGTTAAAGCAGCACAGTGCAAAATTCTGAATTCACCTCTGGTCCTTTAGCTACCAAATGGTCCGGGGCTTAAGTGGTTAACTTGGTGGTGCAGCGGTTCTTGGGCAGTTACCCGGGCTTACAGGATGTCCTGAGGCAGGCCAGGAAAGTCTGTGTGCATTTCCGCCGGTCATATAATGCCAGTGCTCGGCTGGCTGACCTCCAAAAGGAATTTAACCTGCCCAAGAACCGCCTAATCTGTGACATGCCCACCAGGTGGAACTCAACGTTGACCATGCTGCAGCGGCTGCACACGCAGCAGAGGGCCATCAATGAGTATCTGTGGTAATATGGCACCAGGACAGGGTCAGGGGAGCTTGTTTTTTTTTTGCCACGCCAGTGGGTCATGAGCAGGGATGCATGCACTGTCCTGTCACCATTTGAGGAGGCCACGAGGATGGTGAGCAGTGACAGTGCATGCATCACTGACACTGTCTCTCTTGTCCACCTGTTGGAGCACACGCTGCGTGGAATAATGGACAGGGCACTTGAGGCAGAACAGAGGGAGGAAGAGGAGGACTTCCTTGACTCTCAAGGCCCCCTTCAACCAGACAGTGTTCCTCCTGGCCCACCGATCACACAGGAAGAGGACGAGGAGAAGGAGGATTGTGTCAGCATGGAGGTGGAGCCTAGCACTCAGCAGCGGTCTTCAAGGGATCATTTACAGTCCCAAGAAACCCATGGACTTGTACGTGGCTGGGAGGAGGTGGCTGCGGATCATGTCATCCTTAGTGACCCAGAGGACTCCGGACCGAATGCCTCAGCAAACCTACGCTGCATGACCTCCCTGATCCTGCAAAGCCTGCGGAAGGATCCTCGTATTCGTGGTATCAAGGAGAGGGATCATTACTGGCTGGCAACCCTCCTTGATCCACATTACAAGGGAGCAGAGGATGAAACATTTTCGGGAGGCCTTGCAGAAAGGTTTGTGCAACGTGTTTCCAGAGCCTGGGAGGTTACAATTTCCTGGTCCTGGACAACGCGTTGCTGAGACTTCGGTCAGTCACAGAAGGAGCGGTGGAGAAGGTGGCCATCTGACCGATGCGTTCAGACAATTTTTTAGTCCGCAGCCCCAAGGTATGATCGGTTCCAGCAACCATCGCCAGCGTCTGATTTACTTGGTGCAGGAATACCTAGGGGCAAGATCAGACTTGGACACCTTTCCCACTGAAAATCCTCTGGGTTACTGGGTCTTGAGGATGGATCACTGGCCAGAGCTTGCACAGTATGCATCCAGCGTTCTTTCGGACCACACATTCAGTGCTGCTGGAGGCTTTGTAACCAATCACAGTTTGCGCCTGTCCACCAAAATCGGTAGATCGGCTGACCTTCATAAAAATGAATCAGTCTTGGATCACCAGATACCAAGCACCTGATGCTGATGTAAACAAATAATTTTTTTTGAATATCAGATCCCTTCAAGACTGCCTATGCTGATGCTGAGTGACTATCCTGTTATGCTGAGTGACTATCCTCTTCCTCCTCAATGTTCATGCTGATAGCTTGTAAGAACATTTTTGGTTCTGGTCACTGCCACCAGTGGCTAAGGCCCAATTTTTCTGCCCCTGTTTAACAGGGGCATGTGATTACAATTTTTGCTGCAATACTTAGCAGCAGGGCTCATTCCTGTGCTCCAACTAGAGTATCTGTGAGGGGTTGCAGTGTTGTGGCACCAGCACCAGTGCCTAAGGCCCAATTTTTCTGCCCCTGTTTAACAGGGGCATGTAATTACAATTTTTGATGCAATACTTTGCAGCAGGGCTCATTCCTGCACTCCAACTAAAGTATCTGTGAGGGGTTGCAGTGTTGTGGCACCAGTGGCTAAGGCCCAATTTTTCTGCCCATGTTTAACAGGGGTGTGTAATTAAAATTTTTGCTGCAATAATTTGCAGCAGGGCTCATTCACGCGCTCCAACTAGAGTTTCTGTGAGGGGTTGCAGTGTTGTGGCACCAGCACCTGTGCCTAAGGCCCAATTTTCTGCCCCTGTTCAACAATGGCATGTAATTACAATTCTTGATCTAATATTTCACAGCAGGGCCCTTTCCTGCGCCCACCAAGAGTAACTGTGAGGCCTTACAGTGTTATGGCAACAAAACCACACCGTCCACCACCAAAGGCAGGCCACTACCTTTAAACATCAGACTTTCAAACGACTCCTACTTACAAACGGAGGGAGACAACAGGAAGTGAGAGGAAATCTACCCCTAGGAAGGGAAATTCTCTCCTGTAAGAGTTATTATGGGAAAAAGGTGTCTCCTCTCCACTGATACTTTATCACCAATCCTTGTTTCCCTAAAAAAAACAAATTTTCAAAATCCAATTGTCATTGGGTCAGAAAGTGAGGTGAAATCTTCTGAACAGGTGCACAGACAGCAAAACAAATGTTACAGGGGTGATAACCCTTCCCTATGTTTTCCAAAAAGCTTAAAAATAGATTTTTTGGCTGGAGCTACACTTTAAAAATGTACCAGTTCAAAATTACACACAGATTCTACTTAAGAACAAAACTACAGTCCCTGTCTTGTTTGCACCGCCTGTATACTGCTGTTCAGAGTATATAGGGCCTTTTTTTAATTTGGGTGCAGGGTTCCCCTTACTATCCATACAAGACCCAAAGGGCCTGGTAATAGGCTGGGGGGGGGGGGTACCCATGCCGTTTTTCTCAATGATTTTCATCCATATTGCCGGGACCAGACATTACATTAAAGCTGCAAGCAGTTTTAAATGATTTTTATTACTTTAGAAATGTCATTTTGTGCAGGGACAGTTATAAACACGGGAAACAAGCGCCACTTTACAGGCATACTATAGACACCCCCCAGGCACAAAATTTAAAGGAATATTTCACTTTTATTTTTTCACTTTAAGCATCATTAAAATCACTGCTCCAGAAAAAAACTGCAGTTTTTAAAACTTTTTTGGGCATTGATACATGTACCCTGGGGCAGGACCCGGGTCCCCATACCCTTTTTACATCAATAACTTGCATATTAGCCTTTAAAATTCGCACTTTTGATTTCTCATTTTCGAGTCCCATAGACTTTAACGGGGTTCGAAAGTTCACGCGAACTTTCAGTCCGTTCGCATGTTCTGGATGCGAACCGAACCGGGGGGTGTTCGGCTCATCCCTACTAGCCATCATGCTGTGGATTTAGGGCTCAGTTTTAACCTCTACTAATGATCTTTATTGCTGTTTAGCTGGCACCACCAACCATATCTCACAAAGGTGCTCCACACCTTATATTGCTGTCTACACAACGTGCTGCAAGTTCCAGTTCGCCTCAAGCAACTCATTCAGGAACCTTTGCATTACCTGTTGCTCTTCTAGGGGGAGTTTGGGCTGGAAAAGAAAGAAAAAGAAAAAAAGAAAGAAAAAGATTCCTGGACAACAAACAGATTGGTCTGTTTGTCCAACAAAAACAATAAAATAAGACATAAATATCCCTATAGGGGTGCCATGGAGGGGCGTGGATCTCGATTAAATAATTTTTCTTTTTATTCTGGCTTAGCTAAGGTAAATCTATATAGCATTTTTTAGGCTTTCTAGCCTTTATTAGATACATTTTCTATTGATAGTAAAGATATATATTGCTCTTTTATTTTTTTTAATTATTTAATTTTCTGAATATGGAATATTATTTGTTCTGTCTATATTATTATACTCCTGTATGAATTATTTGTATGTTATACTGTATATTAACTCATATGGTTGCATGGTTTATTCAATTGCAGCAGACTGATTTTTAGTATAAGTATCTTGGCGCCGGTAACACAAAAACTTTTATATTTTTTTACTTTTTTGTAAACACTTTTTACGGGCAGCAGAGAATGGAGGTTTTTCCATTTTTAGGCCAATCACAGGCTGTATTTGGGCGAATCTTTGGAAAATTTTGATGAAACTATAGCAGTGAACTTAGAACAAGGGGTTAAAAAACACCTTAAGTATGCCATGGACAAACAGATAAGGGTGTGGTGGGATATCATCACATTAGAAAGACATAAATGGCTGTGAGGGCAGACTATTAGATATGAAAATAGACAGAGTGACACTTGCTAGAATAAAAGGGAATACAAACATAAATATGATGCCACATGTTGAAATAAGTTACTATAAAACCAGAGCCAGTAAAATACAAAAGTTCCTAGGGGAAAGACATATATAATTTTACATATTTTAATCATTTTTATATTACATATTTGGGATAAGTGTCCTACATACATGTTTTTAAATATGATTTTGTCAGTAATGATGAATTGTAAAGCCCCGTACACACGATCGGTTTGACTGATGAAAACCGTCCGATGGATGGTTTTCATCAGACCAACCGATCGTGTATGTTGTACCCATCGGTCTTTTTTCCATCGGTTGTAAAAAATAGAACTTGTTTTAAAATTTTCCGATGGATAAAAAACCGATGGGAATTTCCGATCGTCTATGGGCAAGTCCATCAGTTAAAAAACCCACGCATGCTCAGAATCAAGTCGACGCATGCTCAGAAGCATTAAACTTCATTTTTCTCGGCTCATCGGAGTGTTTTACGTCACCGCGGTTGGAACGTTCGGTTTTTTGACTGATGGTGTGTGGCCAAGACTGATGAAAAACAGTTTCATCGGATTTCCGATGGACAAATCCATCGGACGAAAATCCATAGGTTATCCAATCGTGTGTACGGGGCTTTAGAGTGACCCAGCTGTGCATAGGGGTGACCCAGCACAAACCTTGGGGTAAGCTGACGGTGCAATTATACTTGGAATACATGACATACCGAGGGGTTTGTCTTGTGGGAATTCCAAAAATGGGGATTGTTATTTTCAGTAGGTTTGCACCTTTGGAATACAGACATCCGCCAGCAGTCTAAATGGCGGTTAACATACTTCCTGTCATACGGAGATAGTGCTTCCGACCAATGGGGATAGGTTAATAATAAGTGGAAGGGGGTATAAATTAAGGGACGAGCGAACATGAGGCAGCTTCCTGATGACGCATTGTATGCAAAATGCATAGAGGCTGCGGGACGATTTGCTTGTCACTTCTGGGACCATAGCAAGGCTTTGGATGTAATCCAGCTTGTGAAGGAACCATAGGGGCACACGTGCGGACCAGACATATAGATCTTCTATGCATGGCTGGATCAGCTCAGTGCCGGCTCAAAGGCACCTGTACATGTGAGTGGATGAAATTTATTTTAAACTTTAATAAACTTTTTATGATAAACTGCACCATGATGGCCCTTTATGTATTCCATGAGCAATCATAGAGTAAGACTCACCATCAGTACATTGGGAGGATCCGCTGACAAGTCTGGATGACGGAGTGGTTATCCTTATGAACCAAAGGCGCATAATCTAGCCTATCTGGTGAGTGGCCAATCTATTCGGTGGTGGTGTAGACACATATGTGGTGAAGGTGGAAGCTCAGCAAGTCACTCGGGATTAAAGCAATTGTTCATATAGGAACATTTGAGCATTTGTTTTCGCAGAAAAATATGTTTTTGGAGATATGTTTTCTGTATGCCTATATATATTATTATTTTTTCTATACAGCACATTGGAAGGACTTAATGAACTGCACATAAGTTGTTTGGTGTTTTTTTGCATATTGGATTGCACATTTTTTTGCATATTGTAAATGCATTTTAAAAATCGCAGCAGCAATTTAAAAATCACAGCAGGAATTTATGTTATTGATGGCGCGTAATATATATATATTTATGTTTAGAGCACAAAGTTCACATGACACACATCCTTAATTGTTTTGATTAACACAGGGATAGAGGTGTATAGACAAGTCAGCGCAATTCACTTATTTTTTCATTACTTTCATTACTTTTCATCATTCAACTCATATGGTTGCATGGTTTATTCAATTAGTATACGTATCTTGGCGTCGGTAACACAAAAACTTTTATACTGTATATTATTTGTTTTATTTTATCATTTATTTTATGATTATTGAAAAATAAAATATTTTGAAAGCAAAATAAGACATAAATGCATGGGTTCCAGACTGTCTGATTTTGTTATAGAGAAAAAAAGGAGATAGAAACTCAGGCACAAGCAATTTTTCCCCTGAGGCCAGAAATAAAGAAATATGAAGAACTTGCTAGTTAGAAAAGCGTTGCATTAGAAATGTCGGTTTAGAAAATCAACCTGCTGGAACAAAATATAAATTTCTTCTTATTTTAATACAGTGCATGAGTTGTTTGGGTGGCTGTCTCTCTGAAACTCCACTGAAAAATATTTTTGAACATGACCTGAAAGATATACACTCGATCAGCGTTCGCTTTGATCATAGGTTCAGTTCAACGCACGGGGTAGTTCCAACAGACCATGCCCTAAACTTTCTCCAGAGAGCTTTATTAAAGCCGTCACTAGAGTTTTCTATTTTTTACCTACACCTGTCCCTCTGCCTCTCTCTTACACATTAACTTAGTCTCAACCTGCAGGTTCTTTATGTGTGACGACAGTATGGCTGTGAGCACTTATGTCACTGAGAATACTACATGTAAGTAAACAGTTGTAAATAAAAATGGCAACCATTGAGCTCTTCAAAACTTCTGATATGGGGTTCTGTCTGATGAAAGAAATGGGACATTGTATGAGCTTGTAAGGCAGCATTGGGGTGCCTGCTGGGAGGGGAAAACAAACCTATTATTTGACACATATGGTCACATCTAGGTTTGCTCCTCCCTAAAGCCTCATACACACGATCGGACTTCCAACTGACTTTTCCGTGGATTTTGCTCCAAAGGGCGTTGTCCGTGAACTTGGTATGCATACACACGGCAGGACTTTTTCACCCAACAAACACGACCGTAGTGACGTAATAGACGTACTACGTGGTTTTCCTGCTCTTTATCGACACCCTTTGGGCAACTTCTGCTATTGTTGTCTGATCTTTGGTTCCGAGCATGCGTGTTTGTACTTTGGACTTTAGTCCGATGGACTTGTGTACACACGATCGTATTTGCTCCATCGGACATTTGTTGCCGGAAAGTTTGTCTGTTCTCACAGCGAACATTTGTCCAATGAAAAAGCGAAAAAATGTGTCCAATGGAGCGTACACACAGTCGGATTGTCTGCAAAAACAGGTCCTTCGGAGGCTTGCTGTCAAAAAGTCAGATCGTGTGTACGGGCCTTAATTGTGACTGCCATGGGGACCAGGTTTCATCCATTTGTGCAAGTACAAGTGAGAGGTCAGGAAACAGACAATAAAAGGAAAGCTGATGATGTAAAGTCCAGAACTCAAGGAGTGAAGCCAATGGGAATACAACATAGCATTTTAACCTGGGCTCAGCTATTTCAAAGTATGCCCTATGCTTCTAGGGGTTTGTTATTTCACCAAAGGAACAAAGCATAAATCTTACAGCTTTTTTAACCTGCTTCAGTAATACTGTATTAAAGATTTTTAAGAGCACAAAAAACAAATTGAATTACAAATACAGTTGTAAGTACTGAAATTGAATAGTTTAACAATGCAAGCTTTTGAAATCTAATTGGTATGCTTGTCAGATTTGATACAATACTAAATGTGGGCACTGCACACCACAAAACAAGTAATCCATATTTTACACAATGGTATTTAAAAATTAAGAAAAATATTCAAGCACACAAGTCTTTTGTCTTTCTCCCACACCTAATGACAAATTCTGTTTTGCTCACTATGCCACACTGGTTCCACCAAAAACATGCTGTATTGTGGGGGATGCAGCTGATGCCTTTGACAAACATACTCACATCTGCTCTTTAACAGTCACGGGTTAGTGACTAGTTAATGTGGCTTGTAAACAGTGACATTTGTATGAATACCAAATCAAAATATCAGGTCCAGTACTCAAATGGTAAAAAGGCTGAAACAACCAACAGCTAGTTTGAATGGAGTAGTAATGTATTGTAAATAATGCAATATAAGCTAATAACAGTCTACAATATAATACTGAAACAAATATTACAGTAATTAAAATGTACACTCTCTTCTCTAGGTCATAATAATGTTACAGTTATGTATACACGATAAACTTCATGCCAAAAATCAGTAAGGCCTATGGAAAATATTTTCCATTCGGTTTTTGTGCATGTCACTGCCTGTGTCTTCTTCATTAAAGCACAACTTTAGGCAAAACTTTATTATTGTTGCACATATATACAGTGGGTACGGAAAGTATTCAGACCCCCTTTAAATTTTTCACTCTTAATTATATTGCAGCCATTTAAAGAGGAGGTTCACCAGATTTTTTTTTTAAAAGCCAGCAGCTACAAATACTGCAGCTGCTGACTTTAAAAAAAAGGACACCTACCTGTCCAGGTCGCCCACGACGTCGGCAGCCGAAGACGAGCTACCGCTCGGCTCTCGGCTTCCCCCGCCGCCATCCTCGGTGAGGGAATCGGGAAGTGGTTCCCTACGGCGCATGCGCATGCGCCGTCCTCACTGGTCCCCATTGTGTTCTGGGAGCCGAGTGTTTCCCAGAACACAACGGGGGGGGGGGTGACGTGAAGGGGCGGGACTCCCGTGGGAGTCTGCACCCGGAAGTGGTGCAAATACCTGTTTTATACAGGTATCTGCACCCCCTCCCCCCTGAAAGGTGCCAAATGTGACACCGGAGGGGGGAGGGTTCCCAAAAACGGAGGTTCACTTTTGGGTGAACCTCTGCTTTAAGTTCATTTTTTCCTCATTAATGTACACACAGCACCCCATATTGACAGAAAAACACAGAATTGTTGAAATTTTTGCAGATTTATTAAAAAAGAAAAACTGAAATATCACATGGTCCTAAGTGTACACGAGGGGGGGGGGGAAGTTTGGGACTTTAAGTGAAGCACATAGGTGGAACAATACATTTTTTGAAAAAAGTACATTTTATTAAAATCACATAGGTTATACATATATCTTGGCCAAAAGGCTCCATATAAAGACATACGTTAACGAGGATACTGCAAGACAATTAAATCACAACATGTTGTAATAACATAATGCATCTAGGAGAGCCAAGGATGCTGAAAGGCTCATTGGCTCGACGCGTTTCAGGGGCTAATCGCCTCGTCAGGAGCAGATGCATTTAGTCTGAAAAAATTGAAAGAAAAAAATGAGGACCGATAACTGATTCTTGGAACAATGGGATAAAAAAAATAAGGAAGTATTTATTTTATTTTCCAGACACTTTCCAATTTACCATCACCGCCAGTGTCAGTGGGGGCACCTTTGCCAGGTTGGGGGCATGGTTCTGCCGCCCAGTCTCCCAGGGGTTGTTCGTCCCCTCAGCTCCCGGTGGGGCCACTTGATTTTTGCCACCGGCGTGGCGCCACCTGTTGACCATGTGCTTGCTACATGTAAGTAGGAGGGTGAACCCCCTTCCCTTCTTCCATATTCCACCTTCCCCATATCTACTTCCTTATTTTGTTTTTTATCCCATTGTTCCAAGAACCAGTTATCGGCCCTCATTTTTTTCTTTCAATTTTTTCAGACTAAATGCATCTGCTCCTGACGAGGCGATTAGCCGCCGAAACGCGTCGAGCCAACGAGCCTTTCAGCATCCTTGGCTCTCCTAGATGCATTATGTTATTACAACATGTTGTGATTTAATTGTCTTGCAGTATCCTTGTTAACTTATGTCTTTATATGGAGCCTTTTGGCCAAGATATATGTATAACCTATGTGATTTTAATAAAATTTACTTTTTTCAAAAAATTCATTGTTCCACCTATGTGCTTCACTCAAAATCCCAAACTTCTCCCCCCCCCCCCTCGTGTATACATTGATTAGGGATGGAGACATTTATCTAGGGTGTCTCATCTAAAGTCCTGTAGTTCCCTTCCCCCCCAATTTCCCCTTCTTTACATGGTCCTAAGTATTCAGACCCTTTGCTTAGTATTTAGTAGAAGCACCCTTTTGATCTAATACAGCCATGAGTCTTTTTGGGAAAGTAGCAACAAGTTTTTCACACCTGGATTTGGGGATCCTCTGCCATTCCTCCTTGCAGATCCTCTCCAGTTCTGTCAGGTTGGATGGTAAACGTTGGTGGACAGCCATTTTTAGGTCTCTCCAGAGATGCTCAATTGGGTTTAAGTCAGGGATCTGGCTGGGCCATTCAAGGCCAGTCACAGAGTTGTTGTGAAGCCACTCCGTCATTATTTTAGCTGTGTGCTTAGGGTCATTGTCTTGTTGGAAGGTAAACCTTCGGCCCAGTCTGAGGTCCTGAGCACTCTGGAGAAGGTTTTCGTCCAGGATATCCCTGTACTTGGTCGCATTCATCTTTCCCTCGATTGCAACCAGTCATCCTGTCCCTGCAGCTGAAAAACACCCCCAGAGCATGATGCTGCCACCATCATGCTTCACTGTTGGGACTGTATTGGACAGGTGATGAGCAGTGCCTGGTTTTCTCCACACATACCACTTAGAATTAAGGCCAAAAAGTTCTATCTTGGTCTCATCAGATCAGAGAATCTTATTTCTCACCATCTTGGAGTCCTTCAGGTGTTTTTTAGCAAACTCCATGCAGGCTTTCATGTGTCTTGCACTGAGGAGAGGCTTTCGTCTGGCCACTCTGCCATAAAGCCCCGACTGGTGGAGGGCTGCAGTGATGGTTGACTTTCTACAACTTTCTCTCATCTCCCGACTGCATCTCTGGAGCTCAGCCACAGTGATCTTTGGGTTCTTCTCTACCTCTCTCACCAAGGCTCTTCTCCCCCGATAGCTCAGTTTGGCCAGACAGCCAGCTCTAGGAAGGATTCTGGTCGTCCCAAACGTCTTCCATTTAAGGATTACAATTTTTTAGAACAGAGTGCCCCTGGGATGGTGTGGACTGGAAAATAACATGGATTGCCAACACAATATATAAAAAAGTAGAAAAATATTTATTGTACAGAGCTATACATAATTGAACAGAACAATACGTTTAAAACCAAAGAACTGGCATGCAATACTGTTGGACCAAATAAACACGCGCTATAGTTGTGACAGATAGGTCAAAACATAAATGAGTGAGAGAGAACCGACATGTTTCGGATGTTGGTAGCTGTATTCATAGCAGCTTCCTTTAAATTTCCTTCTTCAGAGTTAGAGCCCATTCACACAGGGGCAACACGACTTCCAGCGCGATTTTATGAGGCAACTCAGACACGACCTGAGTATGAATCACAGCGCGACCTGGAGCTATTTACAAAGCAAATCCAAGTTGCCTGCAGGACAAGAGACATTCCAGTGGCCAATCAAACAAGAATCAGCTCTGTGGGAGGGAGGGGGGAGGGAGAGTTTTGCCTGATAAATGTATGTTATCTTCCTGGAGAGTCGCTCCTATTAAGACAGGGAGAGGCGACTCCCATTGAAATGAATGGTTACAGGTCGCCTAGGAGTCGGATTGAAGTAGTACAGGGACCTTTTTTGAAGTCGGAGCGACTGCAGTAGTGTGCATAAGGACGGCTCCATTAACTTACATTGATTTCTTCAGCCAGCGCGACCTGAGGCGACTAGGGGCGACCTGGGGTGATTTGGAGTCGGATCCAAAGACGCCCCTGTGTGAATGGGCTCTAATTGTATTGGTATACAGACAAAAGTATTTCTAAGAGCCCATTCACACAGGGGCGTCTTTGGATCCGACTCCAAATCGCCCCAGGTCGCCCCTAGTCGCCTCAGGTTGCGCTGGCTGAAGAAATCAATGTAAGTTAATGGAGCCGTCCTTATGCACACTACTGCAGTCGCTCCGACTTCAAAAAAGGTCCCTGTACTACTTCAATCCGACTCCTAGGCGACCTGTAACCATTCATTTCAATGGGAGTCGCCTCTCACTGTCTTAATAGGAGCGACTCTCCAGGAAGATAACATACATTTATCAGGCAAAGCTCTCCCTCCCACAGAGCTGATTCTTGTTTGATTGGCCACTGGAATGTCTCCTGTCCTGCAGGCAACTAGGAGTTGCCTTGTAAATAGCTCCAGGTCGCGCTGTGATTCATTCTCAGGTCGTGTCTGAGTTGCCTCATAAAATCGCGCTGGAAGTCGTGTTGCCCCTGTGTGAATGGGCTCTAAAGGGAAAGAAAACCAATATATGGTAACAATGTATCACAAGATAATGTCTTTGTATATTCTCTTTTAAGAACATCTCCTATACATAAGTGACTTGTACACACATAGATATCAAAACATTCTAATGAAAATAATAACAGGAAAACAAAAACGTGAAGAAATATAATGAATAATAATCAATGAAAAATAAATAAATCAAAGGATGAGGGAACATATAAAAGGTCAGGAGCAAATTTGTCACAGGCATACAGGATGCATAAAACATAGTATAAACATGTCCATATAAGCATGTAAACACATACTTACAAACAACTTTGTCTCGGTTAAGGATTATGGAGGCCACTGTGCTCTTAGGAACCTTAAGTGCAGCAGAATTTTTTTTGCAACCTTGGCCAGATCTGTGCCTTTCCACAATTCTGTCTCTGAGCTCTTCAGGTTCTTTTGACCTCATGATTCTCATTCGCTGACATGCACTGTGAGCTGTAAGGTCTTATATAGACAGGTGTGTGGCTTTCCTAATCAAGTCCAATCAGTATAATCAAACACAGCTGGACTCAAATGAAGGTGTAGAACCATCTCAAGGATGATCAGAAGAAATGGACAGCACCTGAGTTAAATATATGAGTGTCACAGCAAAGGGTCTGAATACTTAGGACCATGTGATATTTCAGTTTTTATTTTTTAATAAATCTGCAAAAATGTCAACAATTCTGTGTTTTTCTGTCAATATGGGGTGCTGTGTGTACATTAATGAGGGAAAAATAAACTTAAATGATTTTAGCAAATGGCTGCAATATAACAAATGGTGAAAAATTGAAGGGGGTCTGAATACTTTCCGTACCCACTGTACTTATTGTATTTCACAAACCTTCCTTTATTGCGTAATCCACTGCCCTCAGTCTACCAAATGAACTGTTGGGTGTGTGGGTGACAATGATTTAGGATGCTTGCCACATTTGCAAACCAAACTGCCACCCTCCCTGTGAAGCCATAATTAACTACAGAATAATTCAAGGAATTAAAGAGAATGACTACTGTAGATAAGCTACACAAAAATCCTTTAACCTGTTAATGCTTGGCTAAAAACCTAAAGCAGTATATGGAACCCTTTAAAGATAAGTCTGCCTTTTTAGGCCTCATGCCCACGGGCGTTTTTTCAGCCGCGTTTTTGAGCGTTTTTTACAGCTTAAAAACGCCTGTCCATGTTAGTCTATAGCTTCATGCCCACCCAGGCGTTTTTGAGCTGTAAAGAGCATAGGCGTTTGTAAGCTGTAAAAAAAACCCAGGGCCAGTGCGTTCCTCAGCGTCAGAATTAGGCAGAAAAAAACGCGAGCGTCAAAAAACGCGCAAAAACGCGCACTAACGCACACTAACGCGCAAAAAACGCGTACTAACGCGCGGTCGCGTTTTTAGCTCCGACGTTTTTTTATTTTTTTATTTATTTATTTTTTTTCAAAAAAATAAATAAAAATATTTACAATAACATGGACAGGCGTTTTTAAGCTGCAAAAAACGCAGCTGTAAAAACGCCAGTGGGCATGAGGCCTTATGGTTACATAATTGCAGCCTGTCAGTCACCCTTGGGACATACGTATAAGGCAGTGGGTGGAATGATAGGCAGGGAGATGTGCCACAGAGACACCCCTGAAGGAACTTCAGTCAGAATGGACAAAGAGTCAGGAATACCAGAACTAGTGATTAACCTGAGTTGGGGGTTCCAACTGTATAGAAAGTTAAGTTCTATTATGGAGAAAAAAAGCCAGAATAGCTGGGACTCCAAACAAGGAGAGAAGTTAAATCCAAATGTGTCATGTGGAGCATTATGGATAACTCCACTGGAAGAGGTTACCCTAAGGTTTCAAGAGTAATGTTATTATTCTTCTTTTAAGATGTCTGTCAACTTCTCATTTGAAGTAAAGTTGAAGTTCATTTTACAATACTGAAGCCTAGTACACACGGCCGAAAATCTCGTCAAGAAAAAACACGTCGTTTTTCTTGACGAGATTCTTGGACAAGAAACTTGTCCCGGCCGAGTGTACACACGCTCAATTCAAAGAACCCGCGGTTCTTTGAATGGAGCGAACGCGGTGACGTCATCGACTACGAGGAGTGTGCGCTCGTCACATTCGATGCCGTCGCCGCCATCTTGCTACACCCTATCTATGCCTAGGAAGCTACCGCGCATGCGTCGAAGCCATTTCGAGCATGCGCGGGTTTCCCGGAGGACAGGTAAGTGTACACACACACAATTTTCTCGTCGAGAAACAGGCTGACGAGAATCTCGACGAGAAAATAGAGAGCAGGTTCTCTATATTTCTCGTCGAGATTCTTGTCGGTTTTCTTGACGAAAAACCATACACACAAACGATTTTCTCGGCAAGAAAGCTATCTCGGCAGTTTTCTTGTTGTTTCTTGCCGGGAAACTCGTTCGTGTGTACGAGGCTAAAGACTTGACTGGACATTGTGTTATTGTGCAAAGTTTTTCACAATGGGATACAGTGTATTGACAGGCATGTAGAGCAGAGTAAGGACTCTGGTGTTGCTTGAGATGGCCGACTGACAGTCAAACTTTGTCCACTGTGGTGATGGTGGGCGATTACTTGCTATGGTTTGTGCAAATATGCTTGAATTTCCAATGTGTCTGTGCCTGTTCCTGAAAGAATATATGTGGCTTGTCTAGGTAAAGGAGGTCTCTGACCTAATACTGCATCTAAATGTGTTTCCCAAAATGTGAAGAATAGCACCCTTAGTTATCAAGGCTTCACAAAGGGGGCACACCCCCAAAATACATTGCCTAAGGCCCCTTTCACACTGGGGCGGGCAGGAGCGGTGGCGGTATAGCAGCGCGATTTGCAGCGCTGCTATACCGTCGTTCTTACCGCGGTATGCGGTCGCTAGGGGGGTGAATTTAACCCCCGCTAGCGGCCGAAAAAAGGTTAATACCGCCCGCAAACCGCGGCTATTGCCGCAGTTTGCGGGCGGTATTACCGCGGTGTCCCATTGATTTCAATGGGCACCCACGGTAAAGGAGCGGTCCTGCTAGCGCACCGCTTCAGTGTGAAAGCCTTCGGGCTTTCACATTGAAGGCTACAGGGCAGGACTTTTTCATGCGGTATAATAGCGCTATTATTAGCGCTAAACCGCATGAAAAACGCCCCAGTGTGAAAGGGGCCTTAGTAACCAGGAACTTAGAGAAAGATATACACACACAAACACAAAGCAGACTTCCACAGCCTCAATAGATAGGAGCAAGGAAAATGTGATTTTTAGTGGTGCAGAAATGACAGAGTATCAAGCAAATTATAATAAAATATTTTTATTTTGACACCAAAACAAAAATAAAAACAATAATAGAAAAACGGTATAGAAGGTGGTTGTTACAAACAGTACAGTTGAGTTGGACAGTTGGATGGCCTAACTCCCGACATGTTTCGCCCCTAATTCGGGCTTCTTCAAAGGGGAAGCACTGTCCAATAGGTGATGTACACCTTCTACAAAATACAAAAAAGGACACACACAGATACATATACAATCCATTAACCACTTAACGACCGCTCACTGTATATGTACGTTGGCAGAATGGCACCGACAGGCACAATCACGTACAGTGTACGTGATTGCCTTTGTACAGTTGGGGGGTCCGATCGGACCCCCCTCCTATACAGTGAGCGGTCGGTATTCGTTGGGGAGCGATCCGAGATGAGGGGACGGCGAATGAAAATGTAAACACAGGCAGAGGAAGCAGGAGAAAGTGATGTCATCTCTCATGCGGCGCTCACACATACCGAGCGCCGTACAAGAGAAGACATCAGGTCAGTACACAAAACACTACACTGACACCAGGACACATAGGCACACAAATCACCCCCCCAGGCCCCCCCAGATCACCCCCCAGCCCCCAGTCACAGTGTCACTGATTGCAGTGACCATTTATTTACTGATCACTGCAATCAGTGACATTTGTGACTGTAAAAGTGTCACTAAAGTTAGTTTTAGGTCCAGTGTAGCCCCCTAACCCCCCCCTAATAAAGGTTTAACCCCCTTGATCGCCCCCCAGGTAACCCTTTCACCCCCTATCACCACTGTCGCTAATCGATCATTTTTCTGATCGCTGTCTTAGCGTCTGTGATGCAGATCGGTAGCCAGTAATTTTTTTTAGGTTCGCCGCAGGTTTTTATAGCGTCAGGTACCCCCATATATTACCTAATAAAGGTTTAAGGGGTGTCTACTTTGTAAAATGGGGTCATTTGGGGGGGTTAGTGCTATTTTGGCATTTTATGGCTTTCGAAACTGTGATAGGTAGTGAGGAGTGAAATCAAAAATTTGCGCCCTTAGAAATCCTGAAGATGGTGCTTGGTTTTCGGGGGCCCGTACGCGGCTAGGCTCCTAAAAAGTCCCACACATGTGGTATCCCCGTACTCAGGAGAAGCAGCAAAATGTATTTTGGGGTGCAATTCCACATATAACCATGGCATGTGTGAGCAATATATCATTTAGTGACAACTTTTTGTAATTTTTTATTTTTTTTGTCATTATTCAATCACTTGGGACAAGAAAAAAAAATATTCAATGGGCTCAACATGCCTCTCAGCAATTTCCTTGGGGTGTCTACTTTCTAAAATGGGGTCATTTGGGGGGGGTTTGTGCTATTTTGGCATTTTATGGTTTTCGAAACTGTGATAGGTAGTGAGGAGTGAAATCAAAAATTTGCGCCCTTAGAAATCCTGAAGACGGTGCTTGGTTTTCGGGGGCCCGTACGCGACTAGGCTCCCAAAAAGTCCCACACATGTGGTATCCCCGTACTCAGGAGAAGCAGCAAAATGTATTTTGGTGTGCAATTCCACATATAACCATGGCATGCGTGAGCAATATATCATTTAGTGACAACTTTTTGTTATTTTTTTTTTTTTTTTGTCATTATTCAATCACTTGAGACAAAAAAAAAATATTCAATGGGCTCAACATGCCTCTCAGCAATTTCCTTGGGGTGTCTACTTTCCAAAATGGGGTCATTTGGGGGGGTTTTGTACTGCCCTGCCATTTTAGCACCTCAAGAAATTAGATAGGCAGTCTTAAATTAAAAGCTGTGTAAATTCCAGAAAATGTACCCTAGGTGGAAGACGCTATAACTTTTGCGCAAACCAATAAATATACGCTTATTGACATTTTTTTTACTAAAGACATGTGGCTGAATACATTTTGGCCTAAATGTATGACTAAAATTGAGTTTATTCGATTTTTCTTATAACAAAAAGTAGAAAATATCATTTTTTTTCAAAATTTTCGGTCTTTTTCCGTTTATATTGCAAAAAATAAAAATCGCAGAGGCAATCAAATACCATTAAAAGAAAGCTCTATTTGTGGGAAGAAAAGGACGCAAATTTCGTTTGGGTACAACATTGCATGTCCGCACAATTTACAGTTAAAGCAGCGCAGTGCAAAATTCTGAAATCACCTCTGGTCCTTTAGCTACCAAATGGTCCGGGGTTTAAGTGGTTAATAACGATAACCAACAGTAAAACATATATAATAATATTAGTGATGAAAAAGTCTATGCATGCACAATTCACCCCCCTAGGGTCAAGCCCCTTACCTCTCTCCACACTCCAGCCAGCCCAGATGGTCGCGCCCCCAGTGCCAGCACCGGACCCCCGCCCAAGGCACATCCAAAGATCACA
This sequence comes from Rana muscosa, assembly GCA_029206835.1. Classification (NCBI taxonomy): domain Eukaryota; kingdom Metazoa; phylum Chordata; class Amphibia; order Anura; family Ranidae; genus Rana; species Rana muscosa. The sequence continues at coordinate 848,450,885 of CM055121.1, forward strand.
GAGGGCAGCAAAAAACCCGCAAGGGAAGAGAAAACGGCCTGTAGCTTGGGTAATATCTAAAGTAGAAAATTAAAAATATGTCCAGTGAGGAAGGAATACGCATGGACAAGCAGGCCCCCATGAGTCCACATGTATGTAGCCCCAGAGAACACATTGCCTAGGCAATGCGTCTCTCGGCAATAATATAACCCAAAGATGGAATGAAAATTGTTAGTGATGGTAACTTACACAGGCTACAGGGGTAATTAACTTGATTCCTGGGACAGCAAGGAAAGGCGATTCACATATGTATAGGCAGTAGTTCCCAACCGCTGAAAAAATAAATTGTGATATACAGTAAGAAAATAGTTAATGAAGCTCCGACACAAATGTGAGAGCAGACTCGGAAAGAAATAGATTTAGTCACTAGATAAGATTTAAACAGGGGCAAACCATGCCTCCAATTCAGACTTCTCAAAAAGAGAGTACTGAGATAAACATACTTGGATGAAACAAAGCAAAAACAGAAGAGGAATGAACCTGCATACTATATCAATGAGAAACGATTTACCTTGTGAACATATGGCGATCGTGTAGTCCCAGGGGCTCAGCAGCATCTCTGCACTGAATCCCCTGGTCTATATATACCCCCCATCCGGTCACATGGACCGGAAGTGGACACAGGCTGTACCGCGCATGCGCCGGTGCCACTGCATGATGTCATTCCGCATCGCCACTCTGAACCAGAGTTGAGGAGAGCAAAGAGACAAGAAGCAGTGGAGCACTCTTGTGGTGGAATTAGAGAAGATACCCCGAAGGGGCTTTTCAAGGAATGAATGTTGCAGTGGAAAGCCTGCAGGTCGGTCAGCAAAATGGGCGTCCAATCACAACTGGAATGCCCTTGGGTGTCCATATGATACCGAAAAAGTGCTAAGCAGAGTCCAGGGCACCCACCAGAGGTAGCGCCACCCCAAGCAATCCGATGGACGAAGAAAGAGGCTTCACCCGGGTGGCGAAGAAGCATGCATATAATAAAACAAAATAATAACCAAAATTGACAACAATGTCCAAACATGAAAAATTATTATAAATGTGTATATAGGTGAATATATGATAATACAATATACATAAAATCTATGATATCTTCATATCTGCAGACATATATATTACTCAACAACCCTTGATTACATATATAAAAATATATATATATTTCTTGTATATACAAAAACATCATTTTAAAAAAAGGAAAAAGAGAGAGCATCTATATGTATCTATCTAAACAAATTTATTGTCTCCATATATAGATCACTAAATGAAATATAGTCCATATGATTGGTCGACTGATGCAACCAATAAAACAGTGGACCATAGATTTCACATAGACTTGTGGGCCAAAAGAAGGACTAAGTTGTTAAATTAGTCCTAGGGCTCATGGGGGATACTGGAGAGGTAAGGAAGAGATGTAATCCCAATTCAGTACTGACCAAAATACTAGAATAGGAGCGAGGAAGGGAAAAAGAAGAAAAGGGATAGAAAGGAAGAATAGAGGAAAAGGGGGGAAGAAAAAGAAAAGGAAGGGAAAAGAGAAGGACGGAAAGGGAGGGAAAAGAGAAAGGGGAAGGAAAAAGAAAGGGAGGAGGAAAAGGAAATAGGGGAAAAAAATATATACAAATAGGGAAAGTAGAAAAAAAAGGAAAAGCAAGCAAAACTATAACGAGGATAGGGGAGGCAGCAAGGGAAACAATATGCAATGTTCATAAAAAGGGTTTATAACTCAACATTTCATTCAATCCAGGATAAGTTGTTGCTTTCAGCAAAAAAATCCATCGGGATTCCAATTGCAAAAGTTTCTGATCGTTGCTGCCTCCCCTAACGTCCGGAGGAATATGTTCCAAGGCCATGAATTTGATGGTGTTCAATCTGAAGTCATGAAATAGACCCACATTGCGACTGATTGGAGTTTCCATCCTTCATTTTTTTATCAAAGATACATGATCATTTATTCGTTTGAAAAAGGGACGTTTTGTTTTCCCTATATAAAAGGAACTACAGGTACATTGCATCATGTAAACAATGCCTGTAGTCTGACATGTTATTCTATATTTAATCCTATGGGTGCATCCATTGGGTAGCATGACTTCATTACTGTTTAGCAAAAAACGACAGTTGTCACACCTCCTACAAGGGAAAGACCCAGGACATACGACAGCTGTCGATGGAGTTTTATAATGACTCTGGGTCAACCGATCCCTAAGGGATTTGGCTCGTCTGTAAGTAATTTGAGGTTCCTTCTCAATGTATTTACATGCTATGGTATCTGCCAATAAAAATGGCCAATATTTGTAGATAATCTGTCTCACCTGTTTGTGCTGTCTATTATAAGATGTTATAATTCTAACAGGTTGATTTGTACATTAGATTTTTTTCTGATGAATCAAAGTGTCCCTAACATGTGCTTTAGCTCTATTGAAGGCTTTTTTCAGGGTACTATGATTATACCCCCTATTACGAAGGCGAGAATACAGTAGATTTGCTTCTTTCAAAAAATCCTCATCCCTGCTGCAATTTCGCCGCAGCCGCAAATATTGGCTGTAGGGGATACTGCTGATCAGGGGTTTCAGATGAGAACCTCGTAATCCGAGGTTCCACTGTATATACCCTGTTGGGGATACATGCAAGGTCGCTTTTTGTTCTCTATCACAGGCGAAGGCTTTTGCTCTTACGAATTTGGTGGAAGGTACTATATGTGCTTTTTGCAACATTTGGGCTATTCATTATTCAGATGGGAGAGTTAATTCATCTGACAGTGTTCCCTTGATGGACAATACTGTTGAAAATATCCCTTGGTGTTTGCATCCTAGGTGTTGTCTCCCATATATGAGGTTTACTATTGTTGTAGACTACCCAAAGGATATACAGTTAGGTCCATATATATTTGGACACAGGCACAAGTTACTTTTTTTCAGGTATTTACCAAAACATATTCAAGCTATAGTGGTGGATGATCGCAGGATCCTCTCTATGGTAAAGAAAAACCCATTCTCAACATCCAGACAAGTGAGGGACACTCTCCAGGAGGTGGGCATATCATTGTCAAAGTCTAAGATAAAGAGAAGACTTCACAAAAGCAAATACAGAGGGTTTACCACAAGGTGCAAACCATTCATAAGCCTGAAGAATAAAAAAGCCAGATTAGACTTTGCCAAAAACCATCTAAAAAAGCCAGGCCAGTTCTGAAAAAGCATTCTTTGGATGGATAAAACTAAGTTTATTCTGTACCAGAATGACGGGAAGAAAAAAGTGTGCACAAGGCTTGGAACAGCTCATGATCCAAAGCACACAACATAATATATAAAACATGGTGGAGCTTGCAGTGTGATGGCATGGGCATGCATGGCTTCCAGTGACCACTGGGTCATGGGTGTTTATTGATGATGTGACAGAAGACAGAAGCAGCCGGATGAATTCTGCAGTGTTCAGAGATATACTGTCAGCCCAGATTTAGCCAAATGCAGCAGACGGCACTTCACAGTACAGATGGACAATGATCCAAAACACACTGCAAAAGCAACCCAGGAGCTTTTGAAGGAAAATAAGTGGAATATTCTGCAATAGCTGAGTCAATCACCCGATTTCAACCCAATTGAGCAATCATTTTACTTGCTGAAGGCAAAACAAAAGGCAGAAAGAGCCACAAACAAAGAACAACTGAAGACAACTGCAGTTAGAGCCTGGCAAAGCATCAGAAAGGAGGAAACACATTCTTGGGTTCCAGACTTCAGGCAGTCATTTCCAGTAAGGGATTCTCAACAAAATAATAAAAATGAACATTTTATTTATGATTATATTCATTTGTCCAATTACATTTGAGCCCCTTAAAATGGGGGAGCTGTGTATAAAAATGGTTGCAGTTTCCTAAAATTTGTACTTGATATTTATGTTCAACCCCTTGAATTAAAGCTGAAAGTCTGCACTCCAAATTAATTTGGATTGTTTTGTTTTAATTTTATTCTGGTGGCTTACAAAGCCAAAAGTATGAAAATTGTGCTTGTGTCCAAATATATATGGACCTAACTGTGTCTCATTGTTATCAGCCATATGTTTTATATTCCTTATATCTGTGTCTTTGCAGTTTGTGCTTTGTTCCCGTTCCACAAGTTATGCTTTCCTTTATAGATTTTATGGATTGAATTGCGATTCCTCTCCTTTATGCATAGCCCGCTGGGCTTCCAGGATCGACACGTGGGCACCCCACGTACTTTCTATCCTTCACTTTTTACACCCAAAGCCAATTTTTGTGAGGTTTTAATCAGCTCAAATCATACATCCCTTTGGGGAACTTGTTGTAAGTGTTGTACCATATGTTTTTGGGGGATTGATACATGAATCCCCCCAAATATTTTAATGAAATATTTTTTTCATAATAAAGTTCTTGATTATATACATATGTCTTCTTAAGTGTACTCTGTGGGGAGGTTTACAGCACCATTTAAAACCCTATTTGTTCTTCTTTTGTTTTTTTGTAAACACACATAATCACGATAATTCCTTTTATAAAATGTATCACAAATATGCTGTGTCAATAAATCAAAGTATCATAATAAATATTTGTATAATATAAAATAAGAAAAAAAAAATGCAAAAAAAAAAAAAAAAAGATTTTATGATTGGCTGGTAACTAGTCCTATGAATGAAATCTAAAATTGCCTGGACCTTCTGTAGGTGGGGATTCCAGCCAAGACTAAAAATTACAACATCATCTAGGTCAGCCAAAATATATGCTTTTTGGAGCTTAAGAATACAGTCATTATTATTTGGAACTAGGTTAGGGCCCCATGTTAGCCAAAAGGTTGGACCACATACTGGTACAGCCCATTGGGAGTCACACAAGCTGTCCTTTCCTGTGCCCTGTCTGTTAAAGGAAATTCCCAACACCCTTTACTAAGACATGGAATAAGCAACAAATCTGTATATTTAAGTAGTTTCTGGCTTAGGCATGTACCATGGGATCTGACCACTTACTAAGAGATTTCTCTATGACCCCAAGGGCTAACATTTTCAGTACCTCTGCTAAGATGGCTTTTCTCTGAGCTTCAGTTGACACGATTCTTAACTTTGACACGATGCTCAGGCCCAATGTCACAGTAAATTATGTTAATTCAGCCAGGTAATTGTGAAAACACCACTTGATTTGTCTGTAAGAACTCTTTCACCTCCTGAATCTGAATAGCAGACAGGATCTCTGACATCCTAATGTCTGATATACCTCTTCCTGGTGATATTTTGGGATCACTTCTGCTGAAAGAGCCTTACAGTCCTTACAGCATTTTATTAGGTTAACACAGTATATTTGAAAGGGCTTTCTATTTTCAGGCTGGCATTATGACATCAATGATTTTCACTTTGTTTTTATATGGTCCTTGGCACTTAGCCATACATTTAAGCAGGCACCAAAACTAAGACTGTCTACTGGGGTAAAGGTTCTGATTTTGGCAGGCTGGGTATTAGGGATGAGCTTTGTGTTCGAGTCGAACATACGTTCGACTCGAACATCGGCTGTTCGATCGTTCGGCGAAGATCGAACGTTATGGGCCGTTCGCGCCAAATTCGAGTGACGCGAACGGCCCACAATACACTGCGCCATCGCAGTGCAATCCCGGCGCTGTGATTGGCCAAGCATGCACTGTGACCCCGCATGCTTGGCCAATCACAACGCCAGCAGCGAGGAGAGCCATAATTGGCCACAGGCAGGATGCCTGTGGCCAATCATAGCTCAGGGGGGTTTAGTACACGCCCCACACTATAAAAGGCCGTCAGCGCAGTGGCCTTGTGCAGTGTGTTCCGGCGTGCAGGGAAAGAGCTACATAGGCAAGGACAGTGTGTTCTACGTTGTGTTCTGTATATACCCGTCATTGCTGTTCTCTAATACAGGCATCTGCAGGAGTTAGTGGGTGTTGTGTGCCCTAGCACAGTATACACCTGTATATACCCGTCATTGCTGTTCTCTAATACAGGCATCTGCAGGAGTTAGTGGGTGTTGTGTGCCCTAGTACAGTATACACCTGTATATACCCGTCATTGCTGTTCTCTAATAAAGGCATCTGCTGGAGTTAGTGGGTGTTGTGTGCCCTAGTACAGTATACACCTGTATATACCCGTCATTGCTGTTCTCTAATAAAGGCATCTGCTGGAGTTAGTGGGTGTTGTGTACCCTAGTACAGTATACACCTGTATATACCCGTCATTGCTGTTCTCTAATAAAGGCATCTGCTGGAGTTAGTGGGTGTTGTGTGCCTCCAGCACAATATACACTACCCAATTGCTGGTTTTCCCATCTCTCTGCAGGCCATTACTATGTCTGGAAGGCCAACAAGGAGAGGCAGACAGTCACAAGCCAATAAAAGAGGGCAAGCAGGCTCTGTGTCTAGAGACAACAGTGCTGGTCGTGGACGCGGTGCATCGTCATCAGCACGTGGCCATGGGTAACGCTTGTCCTTATTTTCGGCAGCTGGACGTGTTGAGCCGCATCATGCCGAAGACTTGGTAGAGTGGATGACCAAGCCCTCCTCATCCTCCTCATCCTCTCTCACCCAGGCTCAGGGTACTGGCAAAGCAGCTGCCAAAGTGTCCTCTTCCCTCATATCAATGTCATCATCAGTCACTCCTTCCCTAGACCCACCGTGTCCTCTTTAGGAGTCCCCCGAACTGTTTGAGCACAGTGTTGGGTACATGCTCCAGGAGGATGCCCAGCGTTTTGAAGGGTCTGAAGATGATACCCAGCTAGAGGAAGGCAGTAGCGTGAGAGCAGAGAGAGGGGATGCTCAAGAAGGACAGCAATCTGTTAGTCATGTTCCAGCAGCTGCAGCATACTGCCAGATTGGCTCCAGTGATGAGGAGGGAGGGGATGATGAGGTCACTGACTCCACGTGGGTGCCTGATAGGAGAGAGGAGGAGGAGGAGGATGAGGAGGAGGCACATCTCCAACGAGGCAGAATGCCCTCCGGGGGCCAGCGTAAGGGCAGCACACCGACTAAATCACACCGCAGAGCTCCGCCTGTGCAGGGCGCTGCCTCTGCCCATTATTCCAAAAGTTCTTTGGTGTGGGCCTTTTTTGAGTCAAGTGCATCAGATCGCACCGCTGCTGTTTGCAACATATGTCTCAAGCGTATCTCACGTGGCCAAAACATCAGCCGCTTGGGCACCACATGCTTGACCAGACATATGTTGACCTGCCATGCAGCTCGTTGACAAGCGTACCGTAAAGACCCACACCAAAGAACAAAGCGGACCTCTCCTTGCTCCTCATCAGCTGGGATCTCCAACCCCACTGTACCTTCATTCCTCTCTGAAACCTGCACTGAGAGGAATGAAGGTGTAGAATTAGGTGTGTCACAGCCAAGTACTTGCGGGCACTCTGCTAGCAGTACACCGACGTCCGATTATAGCAGGCAAATTTCCCTGCCCCAGCTGCTGGACCATCGAAAGAAGTTCACTCCCAGCCATCCACATGCCCAGCGGTTGAATGCTAGCTTGGCTAAATTGCTAGCACTTCAACTGCTGCCTTTTCAGTTGGTAGACTCGGCCCCCTTCCGTGAGTTTGTGCAATGTGTGGTTCCTCAGTGGCAGGTTCCCAAAAGCCACTTTTTCTCACGGAAGGCGATTCCGGCTCTCTACCGGCATGTGGAAGGCAATGTCCATGCCTCGCTGGACAGGGCGGTCAGCGGTAAGGTGCATATTACCGCTGACTTATGGTCCAGCAGGCATGGACAGGGACGTTACCTTTCTTTCACGGCCCATTGGGTCACTCTTTTGGCAGCTGGGAAGGATGCAGGACAAGGTGCAGTAGTGTTGGAGGTTGTTCCGCCGCCATGCCTCCAAAATGCTACTACTGGTTGTGACACACCTCTCTCCTCCACCCCCTCCTCTTCTTCTTCCTCCATGGCCTCTTCCTGTGCTTTTTCCTCGGAACCAGCGGTGCTCCGTAGGCGTTCAAGGGGCTACGCAAGTACGCAGGCAAAAAGATGCCATGCCGTGCTTGCGCTGGTGTGTTTGGGGGACAGGAGCCACACTGGGGCAGAGGTTCTGTCAGCTCTGCAGGGGCAGGCCGAGAGGTGGTTGACGCCACGCCAGCTTAAGCCAGGAATGGTGGTTTGCGACAATGGCACCAACCTCCTCTCTGCCCTCCGATAGGGACAACTGACCCATGTGCCCTGTGTGGCTCACGTCCTTAACCTGGTGGTGCAGCGGTTCTTGGGCAGGTACCCGGGCTTACAGGATGTCCTGAGGCAGGCCAGGAAAGTCTGTGTGCATTTCCGCAGATCATATAATGCCAGTGCTCGGCTGGCTGAGCTGCAAAAGGAGTTGAACCTGCCCAAGAACCGCCTTATATGTGACATGCCCACCAGGTGGAACTCAACGATGGCCATGCTGCAGCGGCTGTACACGCAGCAGAGGGCCATCAATGAGTACCCGTGCGACTACGGCACCAGGACAGGGTCAGGGGAGCTCGGGTTTTTTTCACCACGCCAGTGGGGCATGATCAGGGATGCATGCACTGTCCTGGCACCATTTGAGGAGGCCACGAGGATGGTAAGCAGTGACAGTGCATGCATCAGTGACACTGTACCTCTTGTCCACCTGTTGGAGAATACGCTGCGTGGAATAATGGACAGGGCACTTGAGGCAGAACAGAGGCAGGAAGAGAAAGACTTCCTTGCCTCTCAAGGCCCCCTTTACCCAGACAGTGTTCCTTCTGTCCCACCCATCACACAGGAAGAGGATGAGGAGGAGGAGGATTGTGTCAGCATGGAGGTGGAGCATGGCACTCAGCATCAACAGCAGCAGTCTTTTAGGGATGATTTACAGTCCCAACAAACCCGTGGACTTGTACCTGGCTGGGAGGAAGTGGCTGCGGATCATGTCATCCTTAGTGACCCAGAGGACTCCGGACTGAATGCCTCAGCTAACCTATTGCTGCATGGCCTCCCTGATCCTGCAAAGTCTGCGGAAGGATCCTCGTATTCTTCGGATCAAGGAGAGGGACCATTACTGGCTGGCCACTCTCCTTGATCCACGGTACAAGGGTAAGGTTGCGGACCTTATCTTGCCATCGCAGAGGGAGCAGAGGATGAGACAACTCTGGGAGGCCTTGAAGAAAGGTCTGTGCAACGCGTTCCCAGAGACTGGGAGGTTACAAACTCCTGGTCCTGGACAACGAGTTGCTGAGGCTTCGGTCAGTAGCAGAAGGAGCGGTGGAGAAGGTGGCCGTCTGACCAATGCGTTCAGACAATTTTTTAGTCCGCAGCCCCAAGGTATGATCGGTTCCAGCAACCATCGCCAGCGTCTGATATACATGGTGCAGGAATACCTAGGGGCAAGGTCAGACTTGGACACCTTTCCCACCGAAAATCCTCTGGCTTACTGGGTCTTGAGGATGGATCACTAGCCAGAGCTTGCACAGTATGCAATTGAGCTACTGGCCTGTCCTGCATCCAGCGTTCTTTCGGAACGCACATTCAGTGCTGCTGGAGGCTTTGTCACGGATCACAGGGTGCGCCTGTCCACCGACTCGGTTGATCGACTGACCTTCATAAAGATGAACCAGTCTTGGATCACCACCAGCTACCAAGCACCTGAAGCTGATATAACAGAATAATTTATTTTGAAATGTCACATCCCTTCAAGACTGCCTATGCTGATGCTGAGTGACTGTCCTGTTATGTTGACTGACTATCCTCCTCCTCCTCAATGATCCGATTCATGATGATAGCTTGGAAGAACATTTTTGTTTCTGGGTGCCGCCACCAGTGGCTAAGGCCCAATTTTTCAGCCCCTGTTTAACAGGGGCATATAATTAAAAAATGTTATGCAATGCTTTGCAGCAGGGCTCATTCCTGCACTCCAACTAGAGTATCTGGGAGAGGTTGCAGTGTCGTGGCACCAGCACCAGTTCCTAAGGCCCAATTTTTCAGCCCCTGTTTAACAGGGGCGTGTAATTACAATTTTTGATGCAATACTTTGCAACAGGGTTCATTGCTGTGCTCCAAGTACAGTATCTGTGAGGGGTTGCAGTGTTGTGGCACCAGTGCCTAAGGCCCAATTTTTCAGCCCCTGTTTAACAGGGGCATATAATTACAATTTTTGATGCAATACTTTGCAACAGGGCTCATTGCTGTGCTCCAAGTACAGTATCTGTGAGGGGTTGCAGTGTTGTGGCACCAGTGCCTAAAGCCCAATTTTTCTGCCCCTGTTCAACAGGGGCATGTAATTACAATTCTTGATCTAATAATTCACAGCAGGGCTTATTCCTGCGCCCACCAAGAGTAACTGTGAGGGCTTACAGTGTTGTGGCAACACCACCACCACCACCAAAGGCCCAATTTTTCTGCCCCTCTTCAACAGGGGCATGCAATTACAATTCTTGATCTAATAATTAACAGTAGGGCCCATTCATGCGCCCACCAAGAGTAACTGTGAGGGCTGACAGTGTTGTAGCACCAGCACCACCACCAAAGGCCCAATTTTTCCTACCACTGTTCAACAATGGCATGTAATTACAATTCCTGATATAATAGTTCACAGCAGGGCGTTCCAGCGCCCACCAAGGGTAACTGTGAGGGCTCACAGTGTTGTGGCAACACCAACATGTAAGGGGCAAATTTCAGCAGAGTATATACGGCAGGCCCCTACTTTCAAACATCCAACTCACAAACGACTCCTACTTGCAAACGGAAGGAGACAACAGGAAGTGAGAGGAAATCTACCCCTAGGAAGGAAAATTCTCTCCTGTAAGAGTTAATATGGGAAAAAGGTCTCTGCTCTCTACTGATGCTTTATCACCAATCCTTGTTTCAATAAAAACCCCTCTTTTCAAAAACATTTGTCATTGGGACGGAAAGTGAGGTGAAATGTTCTGAACAGGTGCACAGACAGCAAAACAAATGTTACAGGGGTGATAACCCTTCCCTATGTTTTCCAAAAAGCTTAAAAATAGATTTTTTGGCCGGAGCTACACTTAAACAATGTACCTGTTTAAAATTACAAACAGATTCTACTTAAGAACAAACCTGCAGTCCCTGTCTTGTTTGCACCGCCTGTATACTGCTGTTCAGAGTATATAGGCCTTTTTTTTATTTTGCGTGCGGGGTTCCTCTTAATATCCATACAAGACCCAAAGGGGCTGGTAATGGGCTGGGGTAAGGGGGGGGGGGGGGTGATGGGGTAGCCATGCCATTTTTCTCAAAGATTTTCATCCATATTACCGGGACCAGACATTACATTAAAGCCGCAAGCAGTTTTAAACCTTGTGAAGTACAGTGGCACTCCAAAAACTGATGCATCTCTTTGGTTACCTTTTAAAAAAGTGGTTCTTAGATCTGTCAAAATTTTCTTAGGAATACTACTACAGGAAAGCATGTGGAACAGCTTTTTTTGCAATAACCTTAAAGAATTTGTTATTGAGAGGGTTTGCTTCTATAAATCACGTGGCACAGTCATAGACTATAAATATGTACCGTTGGCAGTAGCCCAACCAGATCAATAGCAACCCTCTTAACCACTTCCCGCCCAGTCAATAGGAGATTGACGTCCAGGAAGTGGTTCTGTTATCCACACTGGACGTCTATTGACGTCCTGCAGGATAACAGCCGCTGCGCGCCCGGGGGGGCGCGCATCGCGGCGATCGGTGGAGCGGTGTGTCAGTCTGACACACCGCTACACTGATCTTGGTAAAGAGCCTCCGGCAGAGGCTTTTTACCACGTGATCAGCCGTGTCCAATCACGGCTGATCACGATGTAAACAGGAAGAGCCGTTGATCGGCTCTTCCTCACTCACGTCTGACAGACGTGAGTAGAGGAGAGCCGATCGGCGGCTCTCCTGACAGGAGGGGTTTGCGCTGATTGTTTATCAGCGCAGCCCCCCCTCGGATACCCACACTGGACCACCATAGAAGCCCCCCAGGACCACCAGGGAAGCCCCAAGCATGTGGATGGCCAGGTAAGTCCCCCATGGCCATCCACATGCACAAATACATACACAACATATGCCAATCAGTGCCCACAAATGGGCACTGACTGGCACCATCATGGCACAACCAAAATGCATGATGCCCAGCAATGCCAGCCACCAGTGTCATCAGTGCCACCTACCAGTGTCCATCAGGGCCACCTATCAGTGCCCATCCGTGCCCATCTGTGCCCATAAGTGCCCACCTATCAGTGCCCATCCGTGCCACCTATCAGTGCCACCCATAAGTATCCATCAGTGCTGCCTATAAGTGCCCATCAGTGCCGCCTATGAGTGTCCATCAGTGCCGCCAATGAGTGCCCATCAGTGCCGCCTATGAGTGCCCATCAGTGCCGCATACCAGTGCCACATATCAGTGCCCATCAGTGCCGCCTATCAGTGCCCATCAGTGCCGCCTATCAGTGCCCATCATCAGTGCCACCTCATTGGTGCCACCTCATCGGTGCCCATCAGTGTCGCCTTATCAGTGCCCGTTAGTGCCGCCTTATCAGTGCCCGTCATTGAAGTAGAAAGGGTACTTATTTACAAAAAAAATTAACAGAAACAAAGAAAAACTTTTTTTTTTCAAAATTTTCGCTCTATTTTATTTGTTGTGCAAAAAATAAAAATCGCAGAGGCGAACAAATACCACCGAAAGAGAGCTCTATTTGTGGGAACAAAATGATAAAAAAATTGTTTGGGTACAGTGTTGCATGACCGCGCAATTGTCATTCAAATTGCGACAGCGCTGAAAGCTCAAAATTGGCTTGGGCAGGAAGGTGTATAAGTGCATGGGATTTGAAGTGGTTAAGAAAACCTAAACAAACATAGGCAAGGGTACCAATTCTATGTGGTAATCTTTGCATCCAGTTATGAGTTCCAATTCTCTATTGTTAATAGGTCTATGCTAAATAATAATGGATTGGAACGTGGAACTGGAGGAGAGATTTACTACTTGCCTTAACATGCGAGGATATGAAATACATGTGATCCTTTTTTGCATCAATGCTTTCCTCTGGAGAAGATAGAGTGACAGGGTTGAGCAGGTATACAGCTTATTCATCCAAAGGTACCAGTGGACTTTGCAAATGTGGTTGGCATGCATTAATTTGACACTCAGGCAAGATTTATAATACTCCTTAGCTGATTTGGGCCAGAAAAAAACACGCCTCAAGCCACTCTTGTTTTTTTTACACCTAAATAGCCACTCAACACATGAGAATAGGCCAGATCCAACACTATCCTTATGTGAGACTGGGGAACCACCAGCTGCTCCAAAACTTGCTCCCATTTCTTTTTTACACAATATAGTAATATACTGCAAATTGGGAGTATGCCAGACTAACCTCTATTTCTTTAGTAACTCCCTTTCAACACTTTTATTTTATTTCTCTTTGCATCTACCAAACTGGGGTCCTGCAATTGCGTGTTCCCAAATATCTTCCCTGACCAACGGTATATCTGTTATTTCTGGCACTGGGGACATTTCTTCTGATAACTCAACTATAGCTGCTGGTGGTAATTTGTTATGTAGTGCCAAGGCAGACGTGTCAAAATTCCCTCAAGTTCACGCAAAATAGCAATATCATTTACTTCAGATAATTATTCAGGACTGGTTACCTATCCCCCCCCTCCCCCCCAGTTCCCAAAACAGAGGAAAATTACAGCTCAGTAATACACTGTGCAGCAGGTTCTTACCCACACTTATAGCGACATGCTTTGCAGTTGCACTGGGTCAGCACTGCAGTAGGGTAGGGTTTTGCATCTCCATGTATACAAAGTACTCACATTTGGCCTGAGCCAAGTTCAGGGTCCACCAGACTGGCATGGACTAATATGACAAGGAGTCAAATAATACCGGAAATTGGTGTCCTTCTATTGTAATAGGACAAATCTGCCTTCCAGTCTCGGTTCCTGTGTCCTACCAGAACAGGCTTGGCGAATATGCCTCTCAGGTCACATAGGATCATGTAACATGGGGCAATTTGGATCTACATGTCCCAGTCCTTGGCACCCCCAGCACCTAATATGCATTGCCCTTTCAAGAAAGAAACTCCTTTTGGGTTAGGAGGCTGTTCATATCTGGCGCCTGTGGGTGTCTCACCTACCCTCCTTAGGAGCCAGTTTACCTTTTTATTTAAAAGGAACAGTTTAATCCAAGGTTGATGTTTTCCTGTTTACAGGGGTTACTAGATTGGAGAGCAGATCTTGGAAATAATCCTTGGTAGCAGTACACTAGCTCAAATCACACATCTGGGACCTCACAGACTTCCCTGGATAATATTCCCATATGTTTTTAAGGTAACACCTAGCCTGGCTAGGATTTCTGCTTTGAGAATGGTAGACTCCTTGGCATCCTATGGTTGCATGTCAAAGTAGGCCTTTTGGGGCCCAGTGTTAGCTTCTCAAAGTCAGCAACTCTTCCACATTATCCTCCAGGGACAATTTCCATAACCCGCACTGTACCAGCTGTTGTGGTCCAGACCTTAGCCCTTTGCCATCTGCTGCATCTCTGACAGACCCTGTATCTGCTGCTATTAATTCACTCTAAGGAGGCCTGGTGGGTTTCACTCAGATGTCACATTGTTGAGAGGTTAAGTGGTTCAACTCTAGCAGTAGCTGATTGGTCAACTGTTGAGCAACACTGAACTGTTGCTGATTAGAATTTGCCAATATGAGCTGTTTTACATGATCCTCTATTTTGTTCAACAAGAGGTGTCTGTTTCTAAGGTGCTGCCTGCATCTGAGCACCAAGTTTTAAGGATAACAGGCTCAGCTGGTATTGGCAGCAGTAAACCATGCACAAGACAGAGACACCCAGGAACAGTCCAAGCAGGTTTGTCCCATACTTTTAACCCCTTCTCTTGCCCAGCTTAGAATCGCCGATCATGTGACCACTGTGGTTGCCTGTCGCAGTGGTCACATGATTGGAGGCCGGTCCCGCCGGCCACCGATATTTACTTGGCAGCTCAGTCTTTGTGATGGGAGCGCGTTCCCAGCACAAACATTTCCCACCCAGCAAGGCATATGTGTAGCATGTGGGCGTTAAAGCCCAGCTTTTTTTGCCGTACATATGTGGTACTGCAGCGTAAGGCCCCTTTCACACGATCGGACCGATCGGGTCCACCTGTCCATTTATCAGGCAGACCAGATTGGGCCACCCATTATCCTCTAAGCGGAGGCAGATGTCAGTATACATGTGTCCGTTGACATCCGACCTGACAAAATCCACTAAAACTAGACGGATGGCGAGTGTATCGCCATTCGTCCAGCGGGTCGAGTATGATGGGATCGGATGAAAACGGACAGGATGTCTGTATTCTTCCAATCTCCCAATAGAGGAGAGCGGGACTCTAACAGATGCGTCTCTGCACGGGGATCAGCAGAGCGATCCCCGCTGAGCGAGCGGAGCCCGTCAAAACGGATACGTCCCGTGTGAAAGTGGCCTAAAGGAGTTAACCAGAAATGCAGTAAACAAAACTTAGTTTCAATGTAGTAGGCATTGGTAAAGCAAATCCATAGCATAAAACAAAAAAAAAATCTGCTTATACACGCCACTAACTAAACTCAGGTCACTTCCGGACTAACTATTACCCAAAAAAGGTGTAGTGCAACTCTCATAAAAAAAAAAAATACCTGTTGTCAGTAAAAAACTTCCATAGTATGTGAAAAAACTAATATGCATTAAAAACTGTGCATACAAAAAATAATAATTAATATTCTCTATGTACCATACACATTTATACAAATAAAGTCCAATAAATGTCCAAACGAGCAAAAATGTTAAAAAAATAAAAAAAATATTTCCAGCTTCAATCCACTGAAATCACCACTGTGACATGTATAAAGTAAAGTGAATCCACCACCCGTGTAGATTGGCCTCTCACCTCACTGACAGGACACCTGCATTACCAGTAGGTCACACCACTGAGTTTTCCCTCTCTGGGGATGAAAAAAACAGCTATCTCCAATTCTTCACTGTCTCCTATCCAGATGGATGGATAAATGGATCTCAGATCCCAATAGCATACATGCAGGAAGAAAAACCATACAACCCTAGTGCTCTCCATTTAAAACTCACATTTAATAAAGGATAAAATATTGCACTTACAAGAAATGGCACTATTGGCAGTGCTAACCATGAATCTCTTTTTTCTCATATACAACGACAGGACAGCTAGATGCAGAGATGGCCGTGGGATGACGTCATAGGTAGGTTGCTCAGCTAAAATTATGTCAAATGCTTTACAATGGCTACCAAAACCAGAAAGATGTGGAAGAAAACAGAAGTTGAAAGAGGAAAGAACACTTGGGACTACACTAGGGGGCGATCAAGGGGTTAACTGTGTTCCCTCACTGTGTTCTAACTGTAGGGGGGATGGGACTTACTAGGGGGAAGAAAGAAATCGGTGTTCAAATGCCGCTGCGGTGGATGGTCGGCAAGTGGTCAATGGCATGACCTCTGCATTGTGTTTAAACCAAGTGTTATTATGCCAGGCAGAGAACTAAGCATCTTATCTTTAATATGTACCAAGACAATAGTCTCCACATGACCTTTCATGTAACATAGAAGATAATATGCAAAATTATTCTACAATGAGGCTTGTTTTTCTTGGGCTTCTCAAATGGTGCTATATATTTGTTTCTTTAGTCCATCCTATTTACTTAAAGGAGAAGTCCAGCCTGAGATTTTTAGGCTGGGCTTCTCCTCTGGGTCACAGGAGTGCAATTCGTTTTGCACTCCTGTGACCCTTTTTTAAACAGAGAGCGGTCTAAAGTCCGCTCTCTGCTGACGTCACTGCCATCAGTTGAGGCAGCGCGTCATCCCAACTTCCCAAGTCTGGATCCGCCAGCTGCCTTGACTGATGGCAGCCTCAGCAGCTCAGCGAGCCGCTGAGACGGCCGCTCCCCGCCCCTCCACAGCTCCGCGCTCCAATGAGCGTGGAGAAGCAGAGCAGGAGCATCGCTCTGCTCGGGGAGGAGTGAGAACCGAGCAATCAGCGGTGTTCAGTGGCTTGGTTCTCAGTGCAGAGACGTCGGGGGACAGCTACATGATTAGCAGAAAAAATGTGCAATGGCGTACCCCGACATATGGACCAAGCGGGATGTACTTTGTCACTCTCTATATTTGTGTCATGCCATGTTGTTATATATGCTACCTGTTGTATACCTTAATTTCACCTGTCATAATTTATATGCAAAATCGTTTTTTATGCCTTGTCGATCATTTGTCGCAGTAAACATACATATGTTTGGACTTATGTGAAGTTGATTGGTCTCACCACACACACCTCATTCAAAGTCCCGACCTTCCCCCTTCGTTTCAATTATATTTAGGATGGGGGCGTGAACCTTCCTCACGTCCCATTTAAAGTCCCAGGTTCGCCTCTCCCCCATTTGTTTTTGTTTGATTAGGGATGGAGGTGTGTTTGTGCTCTGGGACCCATCGTCTTCTTAGGGATGACCTTCAGTGGACCTCCCTAATTCAACATGTTAGACACAGAACGCAGTTTGCATTGACATGTTTTACATTTTACCCTTTTAAATTTGCCTCACTGCAACCAGTTTGTGTCCATCTGATCTGCAGCCGGAGAGCCGGCTTGTGTCTGTTTTCCCGGTTGCTGCGACGCGCGCTGTGGCCCCTCCCCCTCTTTCCTCCCTTCTCCTTCTATTGGTCGGGGGGACTGGGTGGGTGTCCCCACCGTGCGTCGCCACCACGCCCCCCATGCTGTGCGTGTGGCGCCGCAATTGGGCGGTCGTCGCACGTGCGCTGGTGTATAACATTGTGGTCAAACGCATGAGAGGTCTCTCTGGCGGTGCCGGGATATCTCTCCTTTGTGTGTACCAGCGTGGTGCTGGGGGGTAACGGTGCCTGCTCTGATGGGTCCGCACTCCATCCCTCTACGTCCAACACCTCCTACCATCAAGCCAGCACAGTGGCTGTACATCCAGACTTCTGCTCTACCTTCATCTGGCCGTCCATTCCAAGTTGATAAACCAAGGTAACCTCTTAGTATCCCTCTCCATCCGGGTTACTGACCTATACTTGATTACTCCCCTGACTTATAATGTCACAGAGACTTATACACCACTGCTAATTTTGTATACTAACTAAGGTGACCCCTTAGTACCCATCTCCATCTGGGTCACTGACCTATATTTGTTTACTCCCCTGACCTATAATATCATAGAGACTCCTACACCATTTTTACTTTGTATACTTCAGAGGTCCCAGTTTTTCCCTTGGCAGCGGCTGTACTTCTAGACTCCTGTTCCCTTTTATTTTTTTATTTTTTTATTTTTTTTTTACCTGGCTTTTCATCTTAATTTGACTCACCAAGGTAACCCTATAGTACCCATCTTCACCCGGGTTACTGACCTATATTTGATGACTTTTTTTTTTTTTTTTTTTGTGTTTGACTGACAATGTCTAGTGACTTATATATCGTTTTTAACTTTGTATACTTTAGAGGTCCCAGTTTTCCCTGGTGGATGGCGTGTGTGTCCCGGATCTGCTGTCATTTCCTTCCCCCCCTCAGTTCCCGGGCCAGGCCCAATTGAGCGGCCTCCGGTCTGTAGCCCTGTATGGTTCACCCTGGGTTGTTATGTGAGTACAATATTGGCCTGGCCAATCACTTCATACCTACTATACATATTTTTTTTTCTCTGTGTCCATAAGGGTATACTAATTAGACCACTTGGGTAATATATTTTTTTGTTCATAGAACATAGATGCATCTGGCTCCTGATGAATGGATATGACTCCATGAAACACGTCGAGCCCTCCTGGATGCATCCAATATACACTGACCGGTTTTAGATGGTTTTACCGCCTCCCTTTTCCCCTTGTGCAATGGCGTACCCCGACATATGGACCAAGCGGGATGTACTTTGTCACTCTCTATATTTGTGTCATGCCATGTTGTTATATATGCTACCTGTTGTATACCTTAATTTCACCTGTCATAATTTATATGCAAAATCGTTTTTTATGCCTTGTCGATCATTTGTCGCAGTAAACATACATATGTTTGGACTTATGTGAAGTTGATTGGTCTCACCACACACACCTCATTCAAAGTCCCGACCTTCCCCCTTCGTTTCAATTATATTTAGGATGGGGGCGTGAACCTTCCTCACGTCCCATTTAAAGTCCCAGGTTCGCCTCTCCCCCATTTGTTTTTGTTTGATTAGGGATGGAGGTGTGTTTGTGCTCTGGGACCCATCGTCTTCTTAGGGATGACCTTCAGTGGACCTCCCTAATTCAACATGTTAGACACAGAACGCAGTTTGCATTGACATGTTTTATATTTTACCCTTTTAAATTTGCCTCACTGCAACCAGTTTGTGTCCATCTGATCTGCAGCCGGAGAGCCGGCTTGTGTCTGTTTTCCCGGTTGCTGCGACGCGCGCTGTGGCCCCTCCCCCTCTTTCCTCCCTTCTCCTTCTATTGGTCGGGGGGACTGGGTGGGTGTCCCCACCGTGCGTCGCCACCACGCCCCCCATACTGTGCGTGTGGCGCCGCAATTGGGCGGTCGTCGCACGTGCGCTGGTGTATAACATTGTGGTCAAACGCATGAGAGGTCTCTCTGGCGGTGCCGGGATATCTCTCCTTTGTGTGTACCAGCGTGGTGCTGGGGGGTAACGGTGCCTGCTCTGATGGGTCCGCACTCCATCCCTCTACGTCCAACACCTCCTACTATCAAGCCAGCACAGTGGCTGTACATCCAGACTTCTGCTCTACCTTCATCTGGCCGTCCATTCCAAGTTGATAAACCAAGGTAACCTCTTAGTATCCCTCTCCATCCGGGTTACTGACCTATACTTGATTACTCCCCTGACTTATAATGTCACAGAGACTTATACACCACTGCTAATTTTGTATACTAACTAAGGTGACCCCTTAGTACCCATCTCCATCTGGGTCACTGACCTATATTTGTTTACTCCCCTGACCTATAATATCATAGAGACTCCTACACCATTTTTACTTTGTATACTTCAGAGGTCCCAGTTTTTCCCTTGGCAGCGGCTGTACTTCTAGACTCCTGTTCCCTTTTTTTTTTTTTTACCTGGCTTTTCATCTTAATTTGACTCACCAAGGTAACCCTATAGTACCCATCTTCACCCGGGTTACTGACCTATATTTGATTACTTTTTTTTTTTTTTGTGTTTGACTGACAATGTCTAGTGACTTATATATCGTTTTTAACTTTGTATACTTTAGAGGTCCCAGTTTTCCCTGGTGGATGGCGTGTGTGTCCCGGATCTGCTGTCATTTCCTTCCCCCCCTCAGTTCCCGGGCCAGGCCCAATTGAGCGGCCTCCAGTCTGTAGCCCTGTATGGTTCACCCTGGGTTGTTATGTGAGTACAATATTGGCCTGGCCAATCACTTCATACCTACTATACATATTTTTTTTTCTCTGTGTCCATAAGGGTATACTAATTAGACCACTTGGGTAATATATTTTTTTGTTCATAGAACATAGATGCATCTGGCTCCTGATGAATGGATATGACTCCATGAAACGCGTCGAGCCCTCCTGGATGCATCCAATATACACTGACCGGTTTTAGATGGTTTTACCGCCTCCCTTTTCCCCTTGTGCAATGGCGTACCCCGACATATGGACCAAGCGGGATGTACTTTGTCACTCTCTATATTTGTGTCATGCCATGTTGTTATATATGCTACCTGTTGTATACCTTAATTTCACCTGTCATAATTTATATGCAAAATCGTTTTTTATGCCTTGTCGATCATTTGTCGCAGTAAACATACATATGTTTGGACTTATGTGAAGTTGATTGGTCTCACCACACACACCTCATTCAAAGTCCCGACCTTCCCCCTTCGTTTCAATTATATTTAGGATGGGGGCGTGAACCTTCCTCACGTCCCATTTAAAGTCCCAGGTTCGCCTCTCCCCCATTTGTTTTAGTAAACATACAAGGATATGGGAAATGACACACATACACCTACACAGGTTGAACTGGATGGACTATTGTCTTTATTGAACTATACCTACTATGTGTGAGGGGGTTAACTCGGTAGCGGGTGTGTGTGACCCCCTGGTTGGGCTCCCCACACAAAAACAGGGCCAGCAGACGGAGGTTGTGGTTTTCAAAATCAAAAGGTGCGGTTTATTTCTCTATGTACAGTGACAAAAACACAGCAAAGCCAAAACGAAACATAAACAAAATAAATCCTGGTCAGTTTGACCTCTGACTAAACATGCAGGTTTCCTAAACTAACAACTGGGATCAGCCTGGTGCTGTCCTAGTCCCTAAGTCCCTGGTTTAGTAAAAGTCCAAACAAATAGCCACACAGGCTTTGCCTCACCGCACAGGGGTTCACTCTCCCTAGACAGTCCACACAGGTCTGGTTCCAGGCATGAGCAAACACCTAATGAATCTGGGAGTTTTTATAGAGGCCTTAAACGAGCTGACAAGCTTCAGCTGGTCTCATCAACTCCCTGCCTCACGACGCCCAGCACTCTCCCTAGAGGTATGAGTCATTCATGAGCCCACTAGCCTCAGCTGGGCTTCATCAACTCCCTAGTTGTATAAGTCGGCATAAAGCCTGAATCTGGGAGAAATATATCTACCCCCCTGGATGCAACCAGGTGACTTTACCTTCCTGCTGTCACATACCCCCCCCTCTTGTTTTAACCTTGGGGTTGGAACACCAGCAATCAGGCATTCATGTACTCGAGACAAAGCATCCACATTCCCCATTTGAACGCCAGGGCGATGCTTTACTGTGAAGTTGAATTCCTGTAGGGCCAGGAACCACCTATTCACTCTTCTATTTGTCTCCTTGTTTTGAGCCATCCACTTTAACGGAGCGTGATCCGTAACCATGTCAAAGTGCCTACCTAGCAGATAGTACCGAAGGGAATCTAGAGCCCACTTCACCGCTAAACACTCCTTTTCAACCGTGGCGTAATTTACCTCATGGGACTTCAACTTCCTGCTGAGGTAAATGACTGGGTGCTCTTCCCCGTTCCAGACCTGGGACAATACTGCTCCTAACCCCACATCTGACGCATCACTTTGTACGACAAAGTCTTTAGAGAAGTCGGGTGAGTACAACACTGGCTGGCTACATAAGGCTTGTTTCAAGAATTGGAATGCTGCCTCAGCCTCGGGGGTCCATTTAATCATGACCGACCCTTTCCCTTTCGTCAGGTTGGTTAGGGGCACAGCCTTAGAAGCAAAGTGGGGAATGAAGCGCCGATAATAACCCGCAATTCCCAGAAAGGCTCGTACCTGCTTCTTGCTGTTGGGACGTGGCCAACTCTGGATGGCCTCGACTTTGTTGAGTTGGGGTTTTATTACTCCCCTGCCAATGGTGTACCCAAGATATTTGGCCTCCTCCTGCCCAATGGTACACTTCTTGGGGTTAGCCGTAAACCCCGCTTCCCGGATAGAGTCTAGGACTGCTTGCACTTTTGGCAGATGTGAGGCCCAATCTGTGCTATGGACAATTACGTCATCCAGGTAAGCCGCAGCATACTTCCGATGGGGCCTCAGTATCTGGTCCATTTTCCGCTGGAATGTGGCCGGCGCATTCTGTAACCCGAACGGCATTCTCTTATATTGGAACGCCCCGTCTGGGGTTACAAATGCGGTTTTCTCTTTGGCCGACTTGGCCAGGGGAATTTGCCAATACCCTTTTGTGAGGTCAAGAGTCGTCATGTATCGGGCTGTTCCCAGCCGGTCGATCAACTCATCTATACGTGGCATGGGGTAGGTGTCAAATTTTGTAACTTTGTTCAACTGACGAAAATCGTTACAAAATCGCCAGCTCCCATCCGGTTTAGGCACCAACACAATGGGACTAGACCAATCACTTTGGGACTCCTCTATCACCCCTAAGTTCAGCATTTTCTGTACTTCCTCCCGTATTGCCTCCCGTCGGGCCTCTGGGATCCGATAGGGTTTTAACTTCACCCTTTCACCGGGCGGGGTAATAATATCATGCTCTACCCCAGATGTTTGTCCCGGCAGCTCAGAGAACACCTCCTTGTTGCGAAGCACAAACTCCTTAACCTCCTGTTGTTGGGGTTGTGACAAGGTGGCTGCTATTCCAACCTCCGGAATCACGCAACCAGTTTGAGCTGGTGACCAAGTTTCTGCGACTAGGGACTCTCTATCCCTCCAGGCTTTCAACAGATTAACGTGATATATCTGTTCGGGCTTTCGCCTTCCTGGTTGTCTGACCTTGTAATTCACTTCGCTCACTTTTTCCATTATCTCGTAGGGGCCTTGCCATTTGGCAAGGAATTTACTTTCAACCGTAGGGACAAGTACCAATATCCTATCCCCCGGGGAAAAGGTACGGGTCTTTGCTCCACGGTTGTACACTCTCTGCTGTGCCAACTGCGCTTGGGCCAAATGTTCCTTCACGATGGGCATTACCTGTGCAATTCGATCTTGCATCAGGGCGACATGCTCAATCACACTCCTGTGGGGAGAACTCTCACTTTCCCAAGTTTCCTTGGCAATATCCAACAGCCCTCTTGGGTGTCTCCCATACAGTAACTCAAAGGGGGAGAATCCCGTAGAGGATTGGGGCACCTCCCTAATAGCAAACATCAAATAAGGAAGTAGACAGTCCCAATCCTTTCCATCTCTATCCACCACTTTCTTCAACATTTGTTTTAGGGTTTTGTTGAATCTTTCAACCAGCCCATCGGTTTGGGGGTGATACACAGATGTACGCAATTGCGTCACTTTGAGCAATTTACACAGCTCTTTCATAACCCGGGACATAAAGGGTGTACCTTGGTCCGTAAGCAGTTCTTTACAAATACCCACCCGGCTAAAAACAAGAGATAGCTATTTGGCTATGGTTTTGGCCGAGGTATTTCTGAGAGGGATCGCTTCTGGATAACGGGTGGCATAGTCCATTATAACCAATATGTACTGGTGCCCCCTAGCGGACTTGATTATAGGACCTACCAAATCCATTGCGATTCTCTCAAACGGGACCTCAATGATGGGTAGAGGGACCAGCGGGCTACGGAAATGTGGCATCGGGGCCGACCTCTGACACACAGGGCAGGAGGAACAATAATTTTCTATGTCCTTCATCACCCCAGGCCAATAGAATCTCTGTAATACCCTCTCTCGGGTTTTCTCTGTCCCCAGATGACCTCCAAGAATGTGCCCATGGGCCAACTCCAACACCAACTTCCTGTAAGGTTTGGGCACCACAAGCTGCTCAACGGTTTCTTCTGCCCTTTTTGCCACCCGATACAGTAGGTCCTTCTCTACGCTGAAGTATGGGTAAGTGCAGGTATTATCTGGGTTCACTAACTCGCCATCTATTTCCACTACGTTTTCCCGTGCCTTTATTAGGGCGGGGTCTTTTAACTGTTCTGTGGCAAAATTTTCCCTGTGAACCTCCAGATCAGAAAACTCCACAGACGGTAGGTTTTCGTCTGAGGAGGTGGGCTCCTCTCCAGTTTCTTGAGTCTCCCCTGCCAATACTGACAAGGGAAATTCTGGAGAGTCCTCACCACTCTCAGAGGAGTTCTGGCTATCACATTCCTGGTACATAGGGGCACCAGTGGGGGGCTCAGGATCATCCCACAGTTCCCAGAACTTCGGAAAATCCCTTCCCACAATGGCATCATGCGGTAATTGAGATACTAACCCCACTGGATGAGAGAGGGTACCTTTGGGGGTCTCGAAACACACTGTAGTCACTGGATACTCTCGGGTGTCCCCATGCACACAAATAACAGCTACCTTGCTATTCCCAGAGACCTCTGTTTTAACTAATTCAGCCTTTATCAGGGTCACAAGGCTACCTGAATCCAGTAATACCACAACATTTCTACCATTAATACACATTTTGCATAAATGTTTCTCAGTTCCCCGAATGGCAGTGCATGCGACTGTCGCACACAGCGACTGACGTCTGTCCATCAGAAAGTCACATTGCATGGGTTCCTCCACAACCGGGCAATTTGCTGCAATATGTCCCGCTTGCCGGCAGCGGTAGCAAACAATCCATTTGGCTGCCTCTTGAGCCCCTGACTTCCCAGGCTGTTCTCGCCAAACTTTGGGTAGAGCTCCCACCCTCTCACTCTCTCCACCCTCACCCCTTGGAATCCTCTTATCCGCCCCTGGGGATGGTCTGGTCTTAGGGTGGAAAGTCCGAGAGTCTCTGGAAGAGGCCGTCAGGTTCTCTGTAGCCAAGTATTTCTCTACACGATCCACAAGACCACCGGCCGTCTCTGGGTCTCCATGGCTTACCCACTTTTGGATGGCAGTAGGAAGAGCTCTCAAAAACCGATCCATTACAACACGTTCCACAATCTCTGGTGCGGACAAAGTCTCTGGCTGTAGCCACTTCCGGCTCAGGTGAATGAGATCATACATTTGAGACCTGGGGGGTTTTCCAAGCTGGAAAGTCCAGTTATGCACACGCTGAGCCCGGACAGCCAGGGTGACACCCAGCCTTGCCAATATTTCAGCTTTTAGCATCACATAGTCTTTTGCTTGGTCAGGCTCTAGGTCATAGTAAGCCTTCTGCGATTCACCAGTTAACAGAGGAGCCACCAGTCCAGCCCACTGCTCCTCAGGCCACTTTTCTCTTTCAGCAGTCCTTTCAAATGTGGTCAAAAATACCTCTGGATCATCCTCTCCAGTCATTTTTGTCAATAAACGACTCACCCCAAAGGACGCGGTATTAGTGGGACGGCTTTCCTCACTGGTCTGCGGACGTTGCTGCATTACTGCTTCCATTTGTTGTAGTCTCTGCTCTTGCTTCTGTAACAGGTCTATGAAGCGGGCCTCAGATTGCTGCTGGGCTTGTTGATGAGCTTGCTGCTGGGCTGCAAGGCTCCTTTGCAAACCTGCATTTGTCTGCTGTTGATTGGCATTTGCTAGAGCCAGCTGTTTCAGTATCTCCTCCATGCTGGCTTAAAAAAAACTGCCACTGGTTCTCCACCAACTGTGAGGGGGTTAACTCGGTAGCGGGTGTGTGTGACCCCCTGGTTGGGCTCCCCACACAAAAACAGGGCCAGCAGACGGAGGTTGTGGTTTTCAAAATCAAAAGGTGCGGTTTATTTCTCTATGTACAGTGACAAAAACACAGCAAAGCCAAAAAGAAACATAAACAAAATAAATCCTGGTCAGTTTGACCTCTGACTAAACATGCAGGTTTCCTAAACTAACAACTGGGATCAGCCTGGTGCTGTCCTAGTCCCTAAGTCCCTGGTTTAGTAAAAGTCCAAACAAATAGCCACACAGGCTTTGCCTCACCGCACAGGGGTTCACTCTCCCTAGACAGTCCACACAGGTCTGGTTCCAGGCATGAGCAAACACCTAATGAATCTGGGAGTTTTTATAGAGGCCTTAAACGAGCTGACAAGCTTCAGCTGGTCTCATCAACTCCCTGCCTCACGACGCCCAGCACTCTCCCTAGAGGTATGAGTCATTCATGAGCCCACTAGCCTCAGCTGGGCTTCATCAACTCCCTAGTTGTATAAGTCGGCATAAAGCCTGAATCTGGGAGAAATATATCTACCCCCCTGGATGCAACCAGGTGACTTTACCTTCCTGCTGTCACATATGATACAATGATAATATTAAGAAAATCATTTTAAAAGATTCTAAAATTCCATGCATCATATAGAGGTGTACATAACATTTCCATCATAGTGCCTACTACCATATATACCCAACATTTTACCTATATTTTGTGCCTATATAGCCACTTGGCGACTGCAATACATACAGTATATATACTTTGTGGCTTGCAAGTGGTCTATCTGGGTTATAGCTGAAGCAATCAGCCATAACCCGGGTATTTTTTTTCAGCTGGTGATTGGCTTTTTCACGAAAGTGGTCTGAGCAGCTAATTAGCCTCTAAATTACTTTCAGTGCCCCCCCCCCCAACCACTTTCCAATGTTTCTCAGGCTTATCGCTTTTACCGGTGAACCCGGGAAATGATCTGACGGTCTGTGCGCCTGCCCATAGTGGTGAACAGAGACCAGATCTTCTCTGATCACCTCTATGATCTTGGAGGACCAGAGCGACATCATGGCATCACTTCCGATTTAGGGCGGCAATAAACAATTTTTTTTAATTACTTTTTTTAGCAAAAGATCAAAAAAAATTGAACTCTTGCTTTTAAAAGTAGAGGAGAGATTTGAGGTCCAATAGACCCCAGATCTCTCCATAAAGTGGACATGTCACCCCTTATTTCTATTACAAGGATGTTTACATTCCTTGTAATAGGAATAAGAGTGACAAAAAAAATTAAGAGACAGTGTAAAAATAAAAAATAAAATAAATAAGAAAAATTCCCATCCCTCTGTACGCTTGCGCAGAAGCAAACGCATATGTACGTCACATACGCATATGTAAACGTTGTTCGCACCACACATGTGAGGTAGCCTGCGAACGTTAGAGCAAGAGCAATAATTCTAGCGCTAGACCTCCTCGGTAACTCTAAAAGGGTAACCTTTAAATCTTTTTAAAGTGTCGCCTATGGAGATTTAAAAGTATTGTAGTGCAATTTTTGAAGCATAACATGTTAGGTGTAACAAGCCCCTTTGCTCGCTCGGCTCCACTCTCCCGACACTCCTCTGCTCTATTGGATCATCCGGTGCCCCAGGATTCCAACTACAGCTATGTGCCATTCGAATCCATTTGTGGTCGGTCAGAACAAACACCAGGCAGGCTGTATGTAAGTTCAACCAAGAGAGACTTTATTAGAACCAAAAACAAGTCTTATATACAGAAACAGAGGGAGTAACCAAAACATAATTAACATGAGCTAATTAACTAAATCCAGCCAAGGTGACTCATAGATATGACCATTCAGGGTAGACATCCCGTCTCCTACCTGTCTCACTTGTTATACAATACACATTATCCTAAGTTTAAACATCACACATTTTAGCAGGGTCAAATTAGCACAGAGGACAGACAGATGGCTGGAGGTGATTGCATTCGCATATCCTTAGAGGGAATGTGTGAACGTCCCAACAGTATGAATCAGTCACTCTAATATGGCATATCCAGGGTCCCCAGATTCTGTGAGTCTTGGGGGGACATGGACCTGAATCCAAAGTAACACCCCCTCAAGGGTCCCCAGGCATACAGCTCACAAAGAGCACCGTTCCCCCAAATGCCAGGGCCCATGGTCGCAAGGCAAGAGGCTTGCATTCAGTCCCCTCCAAAAGCCTCTGTCCCGGCTAGGTCTGTCACACATCTCCCCTTTCGGCAGGAAACTAACATAGGAGGAGACCCCAAACGGGTTGACTCCGAAGTTAGTCCATAGTTCCATTCCCCCAATGCCGGCATCCACACAGTACCCCAAACAAATTGCTCCAAACAGAGCATTACTTACCCAGCCAACCTCTGCCTCTCTCAGAGAACATACCCGCCGCTGGGGAGAGGCCTGGACTGGCCCTTCTCCCTGGAGTCCTTTCTGCCGCTGGAGAGAAGACAGGGTGACTGGGCTCAATCCGTCATGCTGTTGGGGATCTGGGTCGACTGCCCGGCATCCCTGGGGTATACAAGTGGAGACTGAAGTCCCATCCACTTGTGGTAGGTGAAAATTCCCCAGTGCTTGCAAAGCAAGGCTGACATCCTCCTGTCTCAGTGTCACACCATTTTCTGGGGTTGTGTCAGTGAGGACTGAAGTCCCATCCAATACCACAGGACCTCCCTCTTCGGTTAGTTGAGAGCAGAGGCCCGTGGCACTCTGCTCTGTTGCCAGCTCTTCTGCTGGGTTGCTGTGAGTGGAGACCGCAGTCCCATCCACCGATATCCGCTCCTGTGGCAGTTGTGTGCCGATGCCAGTAGCATTCTGCCCTGCTGCCAGTGATTCAGCTGGGAGTAAAAGCTTTACTGCCTCAGCTTGTTGCTGGGGAGAGGGGCCAACTGCCCCGGCTCCCTGAAACTCCACAGTGGTTTCCGGTGCTGGGCAGAGGTGGGTATCACTCTGCCCTGTTGCCAGCACTTCTGCTGGGGACTCCACACCATCTGCTCTGGTTAACTGTTGGGGGGGGTGTGGCCTGCTTCTCCTCCCTGCATCTCTCGCAACCTCCTTCCGAATTCCTCTTCCATGGCGGCTGGTTCTTTAGGCGTTGTCTCCGATTGCCGTATTACCGCCATTCTCCACTCATGTTGCCGCTCTAGTTCTCTCTTTTGTCGCTCTCGTTCTCTCTCTTGTCGCTCTTGTTCTCTCTCTTGTCGCTCTCGTTCTCTCTCTTGTCGGGCATCCTGCAGCTGGATGTCTTTAATGGCTTCCTGTATGGTGGTCTCTGATGGGTTAGCCCCATATAATGCCAACCGCTGCCGCACTCGTTGCTGAAACAAATCTTCAACTGACCGGGGTCCTGCATCACCCTTCTTCTGGTCCATCTCGGCTCTCAAGTAGGTCTTTCAGCGTGACTTTCCTGCAGGCTGCATAGCTGGTCATTCACTGTGGTGGTTTGGAGTGTCCCAGGAACTGGAGAGCAAATCCCACCGCTGCCAACCAATGTAACAAGCCCCTTTGCTCGCTCGGCTCCACTCTCCCGACACTCCTCTGCTCAATTGGATCATCCGGTGCTCCAGGATTCCAACTACAGCTATGTGCCACTCGAATCCATTTGTGGTCGGTCAGAACAAACACCAGGCAGGCTGTATGTAAGTTCAACCAAGAGAGACTTTATTAGAACCAAAAACAAGTCTTATATACAGAAACAGAGGGAGTAACCAAAACATAATTAACATGAGCTAATTAACTAAATCCTTTAGCCAGCCAAGGTGACTCATAGATATGACCGTTCAGGGTAGACATCCCGTCTCCTACCTGTCTCACCTGCTATACAATACACATTATCCTAAGTGTAAACATCACACATTTTAGCAGGGTCAAATTAGCACAGAGGACAGACAGATGGCTGGAGGTGATTGCATTCGCATATCCTTAGAGGGAATGTGTGAACGTCCCAACAGTATGAATCAGTCACTCTAATATGGCATATCCAGGGTCCCCAGATTCTGTGTGTCTTGGGGGGACATGGACCTGAATCCAAAGTAACACCCCCTCAAGGGTCCCCAGGCATACAGCTCACAAAGAGCACCGTTCCCCCAAATGTCAGGGCCCATGGTCGCAAGGCAAGAGGCTTGCATTCAGTCCCCTCCAAAAGCCTCTGTCCCGGCTAGGTCTGTCACATTAGGTATCTATTTACTTGGCGTAACATCATCTTTAATATTTTATCAAAAAATTGGGTCATATATTGCATTCTTTTGCCATTAAAATTCATTAAAGTGTAAAGCCGTGTGGCATAAAAAACTGCTACGATCACCATTTTATTCTTCGGGGTCTCTGCTAAAATATATATATATAATATTTGGGAGTTCTACGTAATTCAGTCAAAAAATACTGATATTTACTAAAAAGTGCCAGAAAAGGCTTGGTCTTCAAGTGAACCAGGATGGGCAAGTTATGCATACTTTTATTTAATGCATAACATTTTATAATATTTTAGTGACAAAATATTTTACACAAATTGTAAATAAAATGTTTATGAGAATATATTTCTGTTGTATAATATATGACATATCAAAACTTCCCCACAATTTGTTGTATTGATATATCCAATGGGAGTGTGGTGTTCTAGTACTGTGTATGGGGACCACAAAAGGACTTAACATTACAGTAAAATTACTGAATTTATTAATTGCATAAGGCAATGGCCATAGAGGTTCTAACCAAGCAACCATCCCCACTCAAAAAAAAGACACAAAAAAAACCCAAAAAACAAATGAGTGTCTGTATGGATTTATACTGCCTACTTCTGCTTTCAATTAAATGCATTCGTTTCTGCTCATATATTCCTAATGTTATTAGCTGGTGTTAGTGGTTTAAGGGCAAGGACTTTTGGTTAGAAAAATCTAATTTTTTTGTGTCATCAAACATTTATTGCTTGTGTCTATGTGTGTTTAATATTATCCTCGTGTACATATAATAAATACCTTCTGATTTATCAATACAATTGTATTACATACCTTTGGGTATATACAGTATGCAAAAATTCTCTGTTATAACATTTAGCCCTCCTAGTCAATAGGCAGTAACGAAAATATATGTTGCTTTGGACTTTGGTCATTTTGGAGTACTTGTCATTTTTGATATACTTACCTTTAGTACAATACTCATAAATATGACATAGTGCTGAAGGTCTTCCTTCTGGCATTTCTCCAAACTCTATTCCAGCATAGGAGCAATTTAACTCATGACCCACTTGTTTAGTTATGTCAGGTGAACATGCAACAGCAATCTGTCACCTGAAGAATTCACCAGCTATGTAAATCATTTCCTTCACATTCACAAGTGGGTGGAAATTTGAAACTGTGTCCATTACCAGCCTACACAGTCAAGAAGACTGCACAATTATGTAAAGATGCAGGTTCCATAATGTCTTCCTCAGAACCTCAACAAAGGACTTTCGTATTATATTATTAAATGCTGTAGTTATTTATTTATTTTTAAGGTAGTTACAGTAAATAGAGTAAAACAGATTATTTTCATCTGTAGGAGTTTTTACCAACCACATCAGATGCCTTCCATAATAGATAATGAAATCGGTATGAGCCTGTAGAAATTTGTCCTGCCATGGCTCTTCATTGGTACTGTAAATTCATTAGTTAGTGATTACTGTTAAGCATTAGTGGTAGTAGTTGCTGTGCAAAGATATTGTATAGTACATCCTGTAATCATACTGTGGTGAACATTAGGTGGTACCATCAGTTATAATGTGTATAATGTTACAGTGCCTTAAAAAAGTATTCATAGCCCTTGAAATTTTCCAAATTACAACCAAAAACCAAAATGTATTTTATTGGGATTTTAGGTGATAGACCAACACAAAGTGGCACATAATTGTGAAGTGGAAGGAAAATGATAAATGGTTTTCAAAATTGTTTACAAATAAATACAGTGGGGCAAAAAAGTATTTAGTCAGCCACCAATTGTGCAAGTTCTCCCACTTAAAAAAGATGAGAGAGGCCTGTAATTGTCATCATAGGTATACCTCAACTATGAGAGACAAAATGTGGAAACAAATCCAGACAATCACATTGTCTGATTTGGAAAGATTTTTTTTTTGCAAATCATGGTGGAAAATAAGTATTTGGTCACCTACAAACAAGCAAGATTTCTACGTTTTTGCCTCACTGTATGTGAAAAGATGTGGAGTGCATTTGTATTCAGCCCCCTTTACTCTGATATCCCTAACTAAGATTTAGTGGAACCAAAAATTTAGACGTCACCTAATTAGTAAATAGAGTCCACCTGTGTGTAATTTAATCTCAGTGTGAATACAGCTGTTCTTTGAAGCCCACAGAGGTTTGTTAGAGAACCTTAGTGAACAAACAGCATCATAAAGGGCAAGGAACATACCAGACAGGTCAGGGATAAAGTTTTGGAGAAGTTTACAGCAGGGTTAGGTTATAAAAAAATATCCCAAGCTTTGAACATCTCACGGTGCACTGTTCAACCCATCATCCAAAAATGGAAAGAGTATGGCACAACTACAAACCTACCAAGACATGGCCGTCCACCTAAACTGACAAGCCGGGCAAGGAGAGCATTAATCAGAGAAGCATCCAAGAGGACCATGATAACTCTGGAGGAGCTGCAGAGATCCACAGCTCAGGTGGGAGAATCTGTCCACAGGACAACTATTAGTTGTTCACTACACAAATACTGTATGGATTTTATGGAAGAGTGGCAAGAAGAAAGCCATTGCTGAAAGAACGTCATAAAAGGTTCCGTTTGCAGTTTGCAATAAACAATGTGGGGGACACCGCAAACATGTAGAAGAATGAGCTCTGATCAGATGAGACCAAAATTAAACTTTTTGGCCTAAAAGCAAAACGCTATGTGTGGCGGAAAACTAACATTGCACATCACCCTGAACACACCATGAAACATAGTGGTGGCAGTATCATGTTGTGGGGATGCTTTTCTTCAGCAGGGACAAGGAAGCTGGTCAGAGTGGATGGGAAGATGGATGGAGCCAAATACAGGGCAATCTTAGAAGAAAACCTGTTAGAGTCTGCAAAAGACTTGAGACTGGGGTGGAGGTTTACCTTCCAACAGGACAACG
Organism: Rana muscosa; assembly: GCA_029206835.1. NCBI lineage: Eukaryota > Metazoa > Chordata > Amphibia > Anura > Ranidae > Rana > Rana muscosa. Next base: position 848,484,000 of record CM055121.1, read on the forward strand.
ACCCTAAACATACAGCCAGAGCTACAATGGAATGGTTGTCAAGGTTCTCCAAACTATGGCCCTCCTGCTGTTCAGGAACTATAATTCCCATCATGCCTAGTCATGTTTGTGAATGTTAGAGTTTTGCAATGCCTCCTGGGATGTGTAGTTCCACAACAGCTGAAGGGCCGCAGTTTGGAGATCCCTGGTTTAGATCAAAGCATATTCATGCGTTAGAATGGCCCAGTCAAAGTCCAGACCTAAATCCAATTGAGAATCTGTGACAAGACTTGAAAGTTGCTCTTCACAGACACTCTTCATCCAATCTGACAGAGCTTGAGCTATTTTGCAAAGAAGAATGGGCAAAAATATCACTCTCTAGATGTGCAAAGCTGGTAGAGACATCCCCCAAAAGACTTGCAGTTATAATTGCAGAGAAAGGTGGTTCTACAAAGTATTGACTCAGGGGGGCTGAATACAAATGCATCCCACACTTTCACAAATTTATTTATAAGAAATGTTGAAAACCATTTATCAATTTCCTTCCACTTCACAATTATGTGCCACTTTGTGTTGGTCTATCACATAAAATCCCAATAAAATACATTTACGTTTTTGGTTGTAACATGACATGAATATTTCAAGGGGTATGAATACTTTTTCAAGGCACTGTATGTTGAGGCTTTGTTAAGTAGAAGACAATATTTTTCAAGCCATGGAATGTACTTAGATTTTTTCACGAATGTTCATATGAACGTTCATTTGACTCCAGCACACGCGCATTTGGCGGAAGTGAGGAGCGGAGTGTTCACAGCTGGCCCCGACCAGGTTATCAGCTTCCAGCTCATATCTGAAAAATGATCCAAGGCTCACAGGAAACCTGACTTCAAGGTTTCCCGACTTCCACATATGAGAAAAGCCTAAGGGTAGGGATGAGCTGAACACCCCCCTGTTCGGTTCGCACCAGAACCTGCGAACAGACCTAAAGTTCACGTGAACTTTAGAACCCTATTAAATACAAAGGACTCGAACGTTTGAAATCTAAAGTGCTATTTATAAAGGCTAATATGCAAGTTATTGTCCTAAAAAGGGTTTGGGGACCCGGGTCCTGCCCCAGCGGACATGTATCAATGCAAAAAAAAGTTTTAAAAACTCCCCGTTTTTTCGGGAGCAGTGATTTTAATAATGCACAAAGTGAAACAGTAAAAAGTGAAATATTCCTTTAAATTTCGTACCTGGGGGGGGTGTATAGTATGCCTGTAAAGCAGCGCTTGTTTCCCTTGCTTAGAACGGTCCCTGCACAAAATGTCATTTCTGAAGGAAAAAAAGCCATTTAAAACCACTCGCGGCTATAATGAATTGTCGGCTCCCGGCAATACAGAGAAAAGTCATTGAAAAAAAAAATGCGTGGGGGTCCCCCCAAATTCAATTACCAGGCCCTTCAGGTCTGGTATGGATATTAAGGGGAACCCTGCATCAAATTTTAAAAAAAATTACGTGGGGTTCCCCCCAAATATCCATACTAGACCCTTCAGGTCTGGTATGGATTTTAAGGGGAACTCCACCCCAAATTTAAAAAAAAATGGCGTGGAGTTCCCCCAAAAATCCATACCAGACCCTTATCCGAGCACGCAACCTGGCAGGCCGCAGGAAAAGAGGGGGGGACGAGAGAGCGCCCCCCCTCCTGAACTGTACCAGGCCACATGCCCTCAGCATGGGGAGGATGTCCCCATGTTGATGGGGACAAGGGCCTCATCCCCACAACCCTTGACCGGTGGTTGTGGGGTCTGCGGGCAGGAGGCTTATCGGAATCTGGAAGACCCCTTTAACAAAGGGGACCCCCAGATCCCGCCCCCCCTATGTGAATTGGTAAGGAGTACATTGTACCCCTACCATTTCATGAATAAAGTGTAAAAAAAATGTAAAAAAAACACAGACACCTTGGAAAAGTCCTTTATTAAAAATAAAAAATAAAAAACACATTCCAGCGGTGTAATCCAATGTCCCGCGGCGATCCGATGTCCAGCTCTGCAGTCTCCACTCGAAACGTCATTGGCTAAGCGGACCAACACTGCGGAGGAAGTTCCCCATCATGTCCGCTCAGCCAATGATGTAGGCGGGGTCTGAGGTACAAGGGGGCGGGGGCGCCCTCCTATCTCAGACCCCGCCTACGTCTTGGCTGAGCAGACCTGATGGGGAACTTCCTCTTCAGTGTAAAAAAATGAATAGACCCGCCCCTTCTCACGTTCCCCATCAGGAGCGGACCTGATGGGGAAGGTGAGAAGGGGCGGGTCTATTCATTTTTTTACACTGAAGAGGAAGTTCCCCATCAGGTCCGCTTAGCCAATGATGTAGGCGGGTCTGAGATACGGGGGCGCCCCCGCCCCCTCGTACCTCAGACCCCGTCTACGTCATTGGCTGAGCGGACCTGATGGGGAACTTCCTCCGCAGTGTAGGTCCAATGACGTTTCGAGTGGAGACTGCAGCGCTGGACATCGGATCGCCACGGAACATTGGATTACATCGCTGGAATGTATTTTTAATTTTTAATAAAGGACTTTTCCAAGGTGTCTGTGTGTTTTTTTACATATTTTTTTACACTTTCTTCGTGAAATGGTAGGGGTACAATGTACTCCTTACCAATTCACATGGGGGGGGCCGGGATCTGGGAGTCCCCTTTGTTAAAGGGGTCTTCCAGATTCCGATAAGCCGCCTGCCCGCAGACCCCCACAACCACCGGGCAAGGGTTGTGGGGATGAGGCCCTTGTCCCCATCAACATGGGGACATCCTCCCCATGTTGAGGGCATGTGGCCTGGTACGGTTCAGGAGGGGGGGGGACGCTCTCTCGTCCCCCCCTCTTTTCCTATGGCCTGCCAGGTTGCGTGCTCGGATAAAGGGTCTGGTATGGATTTTTGGGGGAACCCCACGCATTTTTTTTTTTAATTTGCGGCAGGGTTCCCCTTAATATCCATACCAGACCTGAAGGGCCTGGTAATTGAATTTGGGGGGACCCCCACGCATTTTTTTTTTTTTTTATCAACGACTTTTCTATGTATTGCCGGGAGCTGACAATTCATTATAGCCGCGAATGAGTTTTAAATGACTTTTTTTCCTTCAGAAATTACACTTTGTGCAGGGATAGTTCTAAGCACGGGAAACAAGCGCGACTTTACAGGCATACTATACACACACCCTAGGTACAAAATTTAAAGGAATATTTCACTTTTATCGTTTCACTTTAAGCATTATTAAAATCACTGCTCCCGAAAAAACATCAGTTTTTAAAACTTTTTTTTGCATTGATACATGTCCCCTGGGGCAGGACCCGGGTCCCCAAACACTTTTTATGACAATAACTTGCATATAAGCCTTTAAAATTAGCACTTTAGATTTCTCCCACAGACTTTTACAGGGTGTTCCGTGGCTTTTCGAATTTGCCGCGAACACCCCAAATTGTTCGCTGTTCGGCGAACATGCGAACAGGCAATGTTCGAGTCGAACATGAGTTCGACTTAAACTCGAAGCTCATCCCTACCTGAGGGATACATGACTGAGTGGACGCATGCTGCGCATTTAAAACTTTGGGTAATACTTTCTTATCCTAAGGAAGAGTGAGGTTAGAGAATTTCTGCTGCATGAAGTTGAATCTTAAACCGATGAACTGTAAACTGACCGCTGAAATTTAAAGAAAAAGGTGAATACCATCCTCATCATGGATGTGCTACTTCCTTCCTGACATCAGGACCCCTGGAAGCTGCCTACCTTCTATTGCCAAAAACAATTTCTGAGAGCCACAATCAGTCTGCCTTCACAGGGTCATCGACTGGAGCAGGAGTTTTAACTGGAGACTGACTTCCACTGATGGCCGAACATTGACAGCTTTCAGAGATCCATCTTTGTGGCATCTAGTTTTTTTTTTTTTTTAAACTCTTTTTATTTAAATTTTTACACAGTACAGCGTTCAAGGAGGTACATAAACGGTTACATTGCACATATCTTTTACATCCGACATAGAGAAAAATATATCTCACTTTAGGAATACAAAATAAAAAAACCTGAGGACAATATTAGCCCCAAATCCTCAACGGAGGAAAGTAACAACATTTACTGGGTATTGGATGAGCCGAGTGGGACACCGAAGGTACCCCAGTACATCCCTTAATAGTATACAGTATCCATAGTGATTAGTTGTAAACAAGCTCGTAGAGAGCAGATACACACAACCTTCACACACTCACACTCTCGCACCCCGCCTACCACCCCACCCACCCCCCCCTGCCACACACTCCCCCAGCTGAACTCCCATCAGTTCCCAAAACATATCCATAACGCCTGCAACCGCTCCCCCCTAGGGCTGGGACAGTGGGGTGTCCCTCCAGAAGGAATCCTCAATGTCAAGCCAAGGTTGCCAGATTTTGAAAAACTTCTGCGAGCAGGCCCTGCCCTTGTATATACATTTGAACATGGGTAGGACCTTATTAACAGTCCTATATAGCCTTTGAATGTCCGGACCAGAGGCACTCCTCCATTGCAATAGTATAATTTTTCTAGCATAGAACAGTATCGTGCGTGCCAGGGTTCGAGTATGGACTGCGGGGACAGAGTCATTTAGCACACCCAACAGTCCTACCTCCGGTGTGTGGGGAAGGGGTACATTCAGGGTGTCCTTAAAGAATACAAACACTTCTCTCCAAAACTCTGATAGGCCTGGGCATGACCAGAACATATGCAAGTAACCAGCCTCAGTGGAGCCACACCTAGGACAGGAAGCAGCAGAACTGAATCCCATGTGGGCCAACCTGGCAGGAGTATAGTGCAACTGGTGTATAAACTTAAACTCTACATTTGTGGCATCTAGTTTAGTTGGAAGTTCAAGAATCAGATTTAACCTACATGTAATGTGGTGGAGTTCATCAAAGTTGCAGAATCCCGATCGTCACCCCGAGTGTGGGCTTTACTGCTTTGTGACCTGTTGCAGGTCGAGTATATGAGGTGAGAGGCCAATCTATCTGTGGTGGAGGGATCACTATCACCTGTCAAAACGTTTTACTCTTCACTGCACCAATGGATTTGTGCTTCTTTCACTAATTATCACCATATGGACTCCTTATGATTCATTATATGAACATTTTATTATTGCGCTGCTCTATTTTGCTTTATATGTTGCACCGATTAGTACAGTGCTATTGACGGTAATTGCTGCCGATATGACATGTGAGGTCAGGCACTGATGTTGAACGAGAAGGCCTGGATCACATTCTCCACTCTAATTCATGACAATGGTGTTCTATTGGGATGAGGTCAGCACTCTGTGCAGGCCAGTCAAGTTCCTTCATCCCAAACGTGCTCATCCATGTCTTTATGGACCTTGCTTTGTGCACTGGTGCGCAGTCATGTTGGAACAGGAAGGGGCCAACCCCAGACTGTTTCCACAAAGGCCAAGCCCAACCGCTAGAAAACAACCCCACACCATAATCCCCTCTCCACCAAATGATTTGGACCAGTGCATTGGCCTCTGAAGATGCCCAGTGGGAACTTCCGGTGACATCACGATTGGCGTTGGGCACGCACGCATGCTCTGCTGGTTCTCTACCGGCGTTATATGCTTGTTAGCACAGAAACTTGTGAGTGGGAAATTTGTATATTTTAAATCTTCTTAACAATAAAACAGAATTACACTATGGAGATTTCTCTACCTTTTTATGTGACCATTAACCTGCCATGCTATTGAGAGAAGTGGAGGAGCTGGAGAAACAGCATCTGAGCATCCACCTATGATAGGTGTATTCACATTCATAATCTGTGGAGGAGCTGGAGAATCGACAACTGAGCCTTCATCTGTAACAGGCGCATTTACACTTATAATTTGGTGAGTGAGGGCACAAAAGAGGAGCACAGCACCTTATCACACATAAGAAGATTTGGAGCACTGATTGCAGTTTGAAGAAAGCAATACAACAATACAAAAAGTTACAGCAGCACCAAAAATGTAGTATATGTCGTGGAGTGCACTTTATGTGAACTCCAATATGTGGGGTGCACCTCCAGACGCCTTTGAACCCGAATTGCGGAACACTATAATGGTGCTTCCTACAATAAGGATATAAATGCATCTGATGTATCTAGACACTTAAAATACAGTGGAACCTTGGATTACGAGCATAATCCGTTCCAGGAAAATGCTTGTAATCCAAAGCATTCGCATTTCAAAGCGAGTTCCCCCATAGAAGTCAATGGAAACAAAGATAATTTGTTCCGCATTGAATTCTATGGCATGCAATACCACATGTGGCCAGAGGTGGGGGCGCCGGAGAGCCTTGAAAATACTCGGGGACAGCTCGCTGATCTTGGAAACCCTCGGAAAGGTTTGGAAATACTCAGGAACAGATTATTTCCAAGTATTTCCGAGTGATTCCGAGTATTTCCGAACGGCTCAGAACGGCTCCGAACCATTCCAAGTGTCACCGGCGCCCCCGCACCTCTGGCAAAATGCGGTAATGCACACCCCATTAGCTTGAATTCTGCTAGTTTTGTGAGACAACACTCGCAAACCGAGTCAGAATTAAAAAAAAAAAGTTGATTGTTATTCAAAACGCTCGATAACTGCATTACTCGTAAACCAAGGTTCCACTGTATGTACATGCTGGTAATATGAATGTGTTTACTTTGGGGGGGGGGGTTTGTTGTGGTATATATGGTCTATGTTTTTAGTGTGTATTTTGCTGTGAACAAGGCTGCTCATCGAAACATGCAAGCATTTTTTATCTCCTGTGCAAGAAATAAAGGTATTCATACAGATGTTGGAGTTGCCGGCTACTGCTTTTGTTTTATACTGAATTCTGGTGTATTGAGGACACTTTAACAAGCCAGAACACCTGTTTTTGGATTCCATATGCAATTCACAGATCGGTTTCCTATTGTGAGCGCTGCACTTGTTCTCCTTTTCCTTACTATTTTGATAAGGTGATAACCCTTTTGGTAACAGTAGGGGGTCTCAGTGCCTGCAGAGAAAGAGGATTGAAACGCAGAGGGATCCCCAAGTATTTTAAGTACAAAAAAAGAATAACAGGATTAATGCAACATCTTACTTATCCCAGAGATGAAGTAACATGCGTCAGTCAAGGGTCCCACTATTTATGGGTTGCTCCAGGGTGGTCAACAGTTACAAATGCACAGAGAGTAGGCCTAAAGATATTGATAGTTGTAGCCTGCCTATGTCCTATAGAAAATTGCTATGTCAGAGAGTCATGGGGAGCACTTTGACGTAGGGGGTCTCTGTTAGGGAAAATGCAGGTCTGTCTACTTTGGCAGGTGTTGAAGTATTTGGAAGAAATTGAAGATGTAAGCAATCCAAGAGGCTCTTCATCCACTGTGCTCACTGAATACTGTTTATTCTGGTTAAGGAATTGAAGCTTTAGAGCAAGGGTGTCAAACTCAATTTTATTGTGGGCCGCATCAGCATTATAATTGCCCTCAAAAGGGCCGGTTGTATCTGTAAGATTAGATGTCCAGCGCATCCCCTCCCCTTACATTAGATGTCAAGAGCCACCCCACCATCCTTTACATCACAGTGCACCCCCCTTACCTTATGCTGTTGCTGGGAAGAAGCTGGATGCATTGCTTGAAAGCAGAAAGTAAGGATCTGGAGGAGAACCAGAGGAGGGCTGGAGCTCTACTGCAGCTGCAGGAGAGGTGCGAGGGCCACAAGCAATGAGCTGGAGGGCCGGATTCGGCCCGCGGGCCTTGTGTTTTACACCTGTGCTTTAAAGGAAAGCCTCATTGGTAACAAAGTTGGTGTCCATGTAGGATCAGCTGGTAAGTTTGGAAGTGTAGTAATCTCACTATAGTTGTGGGGGAATGGTCCACAAACAGCTGGCATTTCTTTCCCTGGTATTTCAAGGATTGCTTGTGAACCAATTCCAGAAGCCAGACGCTTACCCTTATAGCAGGGGCAGCGGACGATAATGTCCTATGGTGGCCCATCTGGCTTTTTCCTTGTAAGCTCTTTATAAACTTTGTTGAATTGCAGGCACCCCAAAGGTATTTCAGGTGCCAGTTCTTGAAACAGGGCAATAACAGAGGAATTCAAGTTCTGAAGGTGAAATCACACGTATTTTAATTTTAGTAGAAATGCACTCACTCTGAGTTCAATAAAATCAGGCACATCATGATAATATCCAATGGACAGCAGGGCTCCAAAAGGCGATCTTCTGGCACTGTAAGTTCTTGTCTGGCGGCGCTGGTGGCTTCCAGTGTCCCAGGCTAGAGCAAACAAGGCGCAGGGGGAAATCGTCAGTCCAAGAGTCCCTGGTCGCGGTCGGATGATGCTAGTAGCGGGCACGCGTTTGGAACATGCATGCTTCTTCGTCAGGCATTACCTGCGAGACTCTTGGACTGACGATTTCCCCCTGCGCCTTGTTTGCTCTAGCCTGGGACACTGGAAGCCACCAGCGCCGCCAGACAAGAACTTACAGCGCCAGAAGATTGCCTCTTGGAGCAGCTGCTGTCCATTGGATATTATCATGATGTGCCTGCTTTTATTCTACGCAGAGTGAGTGCATTTCTACTAAAATTAAAATACGTGTGATACAACTACTGCACTTAGGTTGGCGCTGCTTGTTTTCTCTCTTTTGTATTAAAAAACTATGCAGCTTTGTAAAATGTTCATTAATGTTAGTGTTGCACCTGTAGGCCGTTTGCCATCCCACTCAGAAGCCTGGCGGAAAAAACTACTAGTTAGCAATCTCCACAGTCTACCTTGTGGCTAGAATGTGAAAACCATTGGACACTCACTCCCAGCATTACAGTAGCAAAAACCAACTGTTTTCATGTCCTAGCAACACGGCAGGATGTAGGTATTGTTAACTGGGAGGTTTCAGCCAGACTTCTTGGGGAACCCAAATAGCCTAAAGGTATGACAGTAAAATGAATCAACTTTTTACAAAGCTGCTCAGTTTTGTAATATCTACCGAGGCCTCTTTACTGCATAAGCTTTTTTGGGAAAACCTGTAATATGTTCAATGTCCTCCTCATGACTTTCAATAACTGTGGTGAAGTTGTTGCAGTGGGTTTGCAGGGCCTATGCTCATCTTCTTGGACATTTTGTTCAGTGCTGCGTAGAGCATATCATTAAATTGTTTTAGGAGGTCTTTTGTGACTTCCAACATCGCACTTGTGAGGGGAGCAGGTAAACAAGGCCTTTGAGGGTTCCTCCAAGTCTCTGAGCAGAGACGGTTCGCGTACTTGGAGTTGGAGGAGAAAAATAAGTAGGTGTGGAGCTGTTCAATGGATTATAATTGACTCTCAATGTGGTGGTGATGTAATGTGGGTGTGAATGTAACACCAGTAAAAAATTTGCCAAATTACGACAAATAAATTATAAGTGAATAAATAAGCAATACATAAATGAATACAAAATTTAAAAAGTTAAACTCCTATTGAGCATTCAAATCAGTCCAGAAAAGATACTAATTAGATATTCCAAAAAGTACTAATTAGATATTCAAAAAAGTCCAAAAAGTGCTTGTGCTGGTGAAAAGTGATCTCTAATGTAAATGATCTCTGGATGAAATAAATTCAATAAATAGAGCATTCAAAACAGTTTAAGAAAGTGCTTGTGCTGGTGAAAAGTAATCACTGTTCGTTTTCCCTCTTTACAAAGTGATCACAGCAAGTGTGGCTTACTTGGAGTTGCCATGCTCTGTCTCTGTGGGTTGTGCGCCTTCTCAAAGCACGTTAGGCTTTGGAGCTCAACAGGTTTTAAAGATCGAATTAGTCCTCATGGCCTACAGGTAGGACCGTGGGTTCCCTAAGTACACTCATGAGGTGAGCAGGTAAACTTGACATTCAAGGATTCCTCCAAATGTTGCAGTAGAGACAGTTTGCATACTTGGAGGTGCAATACTCTGTCTCTGGGGGCTGTGAGTCTTTCCCGACTGCTCAGTGACCAAAGAATGATAGATCCTGGGGCTCAACAGGTTATAAAGATCTAATTATTCCTGGGTGGGTGACGGGTCAAAGCTTGCTTAAAAAGTTGCCATCTGTAAGTCCTTTACATGCACCCTCCTTCTTCCTACCTTTAATCCAAAATCAGAACTACAGGTCCTTCTCAAAAAATTAGCATATTGTGATAAAATTCATTATTTTCTGTAATGTACTGATAAACATTAGACTTTCATATATTTTAGATTCATTACACACAACTGAAGTAGTTCAAGCCTTTTCTTGTTTTAATATTGATGATTTTGGCATACAGCTCATGAAAACCCAAAAATCCTATCTCAAAAAATTAGCATATTTCATCCGACCAATAAAAGAAAAGTGTTTTTAATACAAAAAAAGTCAACCTTCAAATAATTATGTTCAGTTATGCACTCAATACTTGGTCGGGAATCCTTTTGCAGAAATGACTGCTTCAATGCGGCGTGGCATGGAGGCAACCAGCCTGTGGCACTGCTGAGGTGTTATGGAGGCCCAGGATGCTTCGATAGTGGCCTTAAGCTCATCCAGAGTGTTGGGTCTTGCGTCTCTCAACTTTCTCTTCCCAATATCCCACAGATTCTCTATGGGGTTCAGGTCAGGAGAGTTGGCAGGCCAATTGAGCACAGTAATACCATGGTCAGTAAACCATTTACCAGTGGTTTTGGCACTGTGAGCAGGTGCCAGGTCGTGCTGAAAAATGAAATCTTCATCTCCATAAAGCTTTTCAGCAGATGGAAGCATGAAGTGCTCCAAAATCTCCTGATAGCTAGCTGCATTGACCCTGCCCTTGATAAAACACAGTGGACCAACACCAGCAGCTGACATGGCACCCCAGACCATCACTGACTGTGGGTACTTGACACTGGACTTCAGGCATTTTGGCATTTCCCTCTCCCCAGTCTTCCTCCAGACTCTGGCACCTTGATTTCCGAATGTACTTTGGACCACTGAGCAACAGTCCAGTGCTGCTTCTCTGTAGCCCAGGTCAGGCGCTTCTGTCGCTGTTTCTGGTTCAAAAGTGGCTTGACCTGGGGAATGCGGCACCTGTAGCCCATTTCCTGCACACGCCTGTTCACGGTGGCTCTGGATGTTTCTACTCCAGACTCAGTCCACTGCTTCCGCAGGTCCTCCAAGGTCTGGAATCGGTCCTTCTCCACAATCTTCTTCAGGGTCCGGTCACCTCTTCTCGTTGTGCAGCGTTTTCTGCCACACTTTTTCCTTCCCACAGACTTCCCACTGAGGTGCCTTGATACAGCACTCTGGGAACAGCCTATTCGTTCAGAAATTTCTTTCTGTGTCTTACCCTCTTGCTTGAGGGTGTCAATGATGGCCTTCTGGACAGCAGTCAGGTCGGCAGTCTTACCCATGATTGCGGTTTTGAGTAATGAACCAGACTGGGAGTTTTTAAAAGCCTCAGGAATCTTTTGCAGGTGTTTAGAGTTAATTAGTTGATTCAGATGATTAGGTTAATAGGTCGTTTAGAGAACCTTTTCATGATATGCTAATTTTTTGAGATAGGATTTTTGGGTTTTCATGAGCTGTATGCCAAAATCATCAATATTAAAACAAGAGAAGGCTTGAACTACTTAAGTTGTGTGTAATGAATCTAAAATATATGAAAGTCTAATGTTTATCAGTACATTACAGAAAATAATGAACTTTATCACAATATGCTAATTTTTTGAGAAGGACCTGTATATGGCAAGCAATTGCAATGCTATTCTCATTTAGTCAAGTTTGAGACATTCCTACATAGACTTTTAAAGGTAATCTGTTATTTAAATATGATCTCCAGGCTTCCCCTTAGAGAGGGGCGGGATGGGGTTCATAGTTTGCCCAGAGATGGGCTTTAATAGCAGCTAGCTGATGTTCACCATTGCCTGCTCAACCACTGTTCCGTTGCTTTGCCAGAGCCCTCAGAAATATCCAGTGCTTTCAAGTATAGGTTAGCATTTAAGCTTCCTCACATGTTCTAAGGACCAATTGCTATACTCAAACATCATCATGTGAGGGATGGTGGGGTCAATTAAACTCCAACACAGACTCACAGGAAGCTGAACAGACAGGTGGGGGAGTGTGAGGAAGGCAAGTATAAGTGAGGAGGGGTATCAATTTATCTTGGAAAAATAGCATATTTTCTTGACCACACTAAATGCAAGAATAAGACAACCATAAGATTACATGAGAACTCTCCCAGCTATGTAAGTAATTTATTTTACATTCATGCAGTTTCTTGAGTGGGCGGAAATTTGAAAACTTTTCCAACAGCTACCTACACAGTCAAGAAAAAGTAATTTTAAAGCATGTTTGGCACACAATGTTACACTCACTACATACTTAAAAATATATTGACGCTCTTATATTTATGTAAGACACTGCTTACAGCAAATGGGGATATAATAGCTAACATATTTTCATATATAAACACTTCACCTAGCTGATAGTTTGTTGTCTTATCACCTTATATGTGTTTTAATGGTACATTTTAATAAATACTACACTATGAGACACCGGTTTGGCTCTGGTTTGTGAGCATTCACTCCACATAGTTACGTGGCCTGTCTATTTCCTGTGAAGGGTGACATATATTGGCCGACCAGAGTGGAGTGTTGCCTGGAATGTAATAAAGTGCAGTGGCTACTAATATGTAGGCAGCCATTTAATCTGGTGAGTGCGGAGTATTGGTGATGGTAACTGCACGGTGGAGATCACAAAGTTACTTATTTATTCACTGATCTTCGGTGAGAATTGATGCACTTTACTTTATGAACTTGGTTCTTTTTACATTTATTTATACACAGATAGATAAATTCACTATATTCTAACTGTGGATTTGAAAAATTTGCATTTTAAAGGACTATTTGCATGTTTAATTCATTTTATTGTGGTATCATATGTAGCAGCCTCCTCACTCCCCTCTTTCTCTCGTTTCGTCTCGTCTCTTGTCTAGGGGTATTTTAGAGGGGAGAGAGCGGGGATACCACGCCTGGCTTCCACCACGTGTCAGTGCGGTATAAGCAACGTTCTTGTATTACCTTCGGGTCAGTGCTGTGCACTTGGATCCTCCCTCCAAGAGTCACCTTGAACAATGTCTGTTAGGAAATGAGCCCCACACCATAAAAGTTCAACACTCCTTTATTCTTCTCGAATGAACACAAACAGTTGAACTCCCTTGGTAGAAACAGAACAGAAAAGGGGGTGTGGATGCGAATAGGCCCAGACACAATGTAGTTCTCCACTTTCCTTCCTGAAAGTGGGTTACGGTCTCCGCACGAGGGGGGATTTCCTTCCAGGCGGTCTCCGACGAGAGGCTCACCTGTCACCGGCAATATGCTGCACCGGGTCTTCAAGTGAGGAGCTCCCCCCGGTCCATTGCGCCTTCCGGATTCGGGTACCCACTCCCGGGGTTCCCTAGGATCTCCTTCCCTCGCGGAACTCAGTGTTGGACACTGAGCTCCGGACCTCCATCCGAGTACCTCACCCCAGGCCAAAGGTGCCTGGGATGGAACACGACCTCCGATTGTCCTCTAGGCCTAGGCCACCCAGAGGACCGACACGAACCACCGTCCACAAGCTGAAGGTGCTTGGGACTCCGACCCCTTGACAAAGATGGCCGGCCCCTTTTATACCCTCTCCCAGCAAGCACGGCGGGTTCCCCCGCCCCACCATACCACTGCCGAGGGAGGACAAAAAGGAAGCACAACACACAGCAATGATTCAACCCCAGCCCAGGGCGACAGCGCCACCCACTGGGCTGCAGGGAATTCCACATCACCAATGTCTCTGTCAAGTTCAAATTTACACCTGGGAAAGTACATACCCGCTACACTCTCCCCCTGGTCCTTTGACACTGGTCCCCAGTGTCTGGAGTAAATCATGCCCTCAACGGCTGACATAATCCAATCCAGAAACCGACTAACAATTGTACAAAAATGTAAAATTTTAGAAAAAACTATCCAACTGAAACATTGTGTCTGAGCCCTGTAAAGAAAAGGGAATAAAGACAGGAGAAAACAACAGCACTGATGCATAACTTTGAATCACATATTCACATTTGACTTCCCCCCCCCCCCCATCCTGACTAAGACCCACCCCATACTCAGTGGACTTGATAGGATGTTCTCCTGCAGAGGGAAAAGAAAGGATTAACACATATAACCCTGACACCTGTATTCGTGTAATGGAAAATAAACTTCTCTGGAAAGAAATCCCTTTTCTCTAAGAGTGAGTGCATGAAAAGTGTTTTAACGTTGTGCAACACTGCCACCTGGTGACAGCACCGCAGTAACTGCACTCGTGGAACTTTCCTCTTTTCTTTTGGCCCTATCTACCCCAGAGTCCATAATCTCTTGCAGGAAAAGTGAAGAACAAACCAGGAACAGTTCTTCATTCCTCTGGGCACAAAAGCAACGGGCCCCAGAAAGTTCAGCAGAATGATAAGAACGGAGTCTTTCTTTCTCCTACAGGTAAAAGCGGGGATGCGGCAGAACAAGTGGTTTCAAGTGCTGATCCATAGTTTCCAGATGATACTCCACATCTTCTCCTTCTTTGCGCCGGATCAACACTTTATCTGCATGGATGTGTCGTCCCAACATCCATTCTGCCTTGCAGTCTTTAAAACGTTGAGAGGCCTTTGGAGAGCATGCCAGGTACCTGCGGGCGTCGGGAACCTGAAGGTGGGTCCACACAAAGTCATTGTACCAGCGCTCCCGACACACTTCCACCTCATACAGCAGTTCCTTCGACAAGTATGGATACTCCCATCCATAGTCTGCAGCAACCTTCTGGCCAAATAGCCGTTGCAATCTTGCCAAAGGAGGCATGGTAGCTTTGTCCCCTTCGCCAGGCAACACTATCGAGTCCGGGTGACGAGGGACCTTGATCACATCTGATCTGGGCATAGGCGCCCGCAGCAACAGTCTCTTTTCCCCGCCCTTCGGTACAGATGGCACCGGGGATGTAGAAGCAGGCTGGGGACAGGACCTCTCTTCAGGCGCTGGTGCCTCCACCCGGGGTGTACTTTCCCCTGTTGACATGGGTGGATCTCTGATCCTCCGAGATGAAGCGAGAGGTACTTTGTCCCAGCCCTTCTCGGCAAACAAATCGTCTATAGCAACGTCGTCTCCCATGTCCGAGAGCGACTCCAGGTCAGAGGTGTCACATTCCTCCGCGGGTATGTAGCCGGTTGTAGAAACTGAGCCACCACCTCCCGCGGATTCGCTAGGCCATGACTTCCCGACACCTCCGCCCACACACCAAATCTCTCAGCCTAGCTTACCTCGGCCTTTACTTGAAGCGGGACATCCGGAACTCTTGTCGACGGATCCCTCCAGGCCGGGCGTAAGCGGGCGAGACGGTCCACCACAACCGCTGGTCGGGGCTACCATGCCGGTCTTTCTCTTCGGTGGTGGACGCTGCGAGTTTGTGGTGACCGAGTCAGCATCCTCGGATTTCTCCCGTTGGGGTTTTACGACCTCCTCCGCGGTCGTTGCAGTGTGCGTAGGGATGGCTCTCACAGCAGTGATTCCTCCTCTCTGAGTGATGTTGTCCGCAGCACGGCCGGGGTATATGGTTCTCGGCCTCTCAACCGCCGGATCCACTTCAAACAGGAACTCCCCACAGGCCTCACACCGCCCGAATGGCTTCAGCTGGCACACCAGTCCCGAACAGCCGGGACAAATCACACCCAGGGCCTCAACGTCCATGCACGAGTACAGGGCGAATCGACCCCTTGGCTTTAGCCGGATCCCCGTATCTGTTACCGGAGCAGCAGCAGTCAATGTCGTGGTGGAAGGGTGAACTGGAATCCACGATGTATGTCCGAACATGGCGACCTGTTGCTGATCCATCGCACACTGCAGAGTTTTTGCGCCAATGTCCCACGTGTAGTCCTTCACACGTATTGGACTCCTCCCCTTTGCTCCAGTTCGCGGGCTTTTCTTCTTTTCTGTATATGAGTCACGTCCACGAACTAAGCGATGGGGGTGTGCCTGGTGGCGCAGTGCAATAGAAGCCCCCACATGTAGTACTTCACACGGCTGAACTTCCCCCTCTTTCCACTCTTCTGCGCGGGCCTTTCCCTTCATTGGGTCATGTCCACGACTTCCAGCAGGGATGCACTTTGGCCAATAAAGGCCTGCCTATTCGCTTAACTCTTCCAACAGACACGTTCAATACTGTGGTGCACAAACACTATCCCGGACGAGCCCCCACGTATAGCGGCCTCTTCACTCCCCTCTTTCTCTCGTTTCGTCTCATCTCTTGTCTAGGGGTATTTTAGAGGGGAGAGAGCGGGAATACCACGCCTGGCTTCCACCACATGTGTCAGTGCGGTATAAGCAACGTTCTTGTATTACCTTCGGGTCAGTGCTGTGCACTTGGATCCTCCCTCCAAGAGTCACCTTGAACAATGTCTGTTAGGAAATGAGCCCCACACCATAAAAGTTCAACACTCCTTTATTCTTCTCGAATGAACACAAACAGTTGAACTCCCTTGGTAGAAACAGAACAGAAAAGGGGGTGTGGATGCGAATAGGCCCAGACACAATGTAGTTCTCCACTTTCCTTCCTGAAAGTGGGTTACGGTCTCCGCACGAGGGGGGATTTCCTTCCAGGCGGTCTCCGACGAGAGGCTCACCTGTCACCGGCAATATGCTGCACCGGGTCTTCAAGTGAGGAGCTCCCCCCGGTCCATTGCGCCTTCCAGATTCGGGTACCCACTCCCGGGGTTCCCTAGGATCTCCTTCCCTCGTGGAACTCAGTGTTGGGCACTGAGCTCCGGATCTCCATCCGAGTACCTCACCCCAGGCCAAAGGTGCCTGGGATGGAACACGACCTCCGATTGTCCTCTAGGCCTAGGCCACCCAGAGGACCGACACGAACCACCGTCCACAAGCTGAAGGTGCTTGGGACTCCAACCCCTTGACAAAGATGGCCGGCCCCTTTTATACCCTCTCCCAGCAAGCACGGCGGGTTCCCCGCCCCACCATACCACTGTCGAGGGAGGACAAAAAGGAAGCACAACACACAGCAATGATTCAACCCCAGCCCAGGGTGACAGCGCCACCCACTGGGCTGCAGGGAATTCCACATCACCAATGTCTCTGTCAAGTTCAAATTTACACCCGGGAAAGTACATACCCGCTACACAAATTTTTGATGAATTATATAATCTTTATCATACAAATTTTTTTTATTTTTATTTTTGTGGTAATTTTAGACTAAGTTCACGCTGGCATTAAAAGCAAGCGTTTGAGAGGCATTAAAAACCCCCTCAAACGCCTATGCAAATGATACAATGGACTTTCTTGTGAAAGAAAAAAAGATACAATGGACAGCACATGGTGCTGTTCACACTATTAAAACATGAAGCGTTAGTGACATGTTGCTTCAAAATTGAAGACTCATGTTGAGTCAGGAGGTGTTTGAAGCCTTTCAATGCCTCCCATTCAAGTCTATGGTAACGCTTTGCAAACGCTCTGGCAGGCAGTTTTGGTGTGGTTTTGGGGCATTAAGATAAGTCTATGTAGAACGCTTATAAAATCCTCTATTTTTGGTACCTGACACCAGATGTGCTCCAAGCTATTTTATCACTCCAGCTCAGATAGGTGTTGGCGCTTTCACATTTACTGGACGTGCCCCAAGATAGTGCCTTTTTGGACGGAAACAGCTTTTATTGTCCGGCCTTTTAGGAGTACAGGTTCCCAGGACCCCAAAATCATTCCTCTTAGGGGTTTCACTCCTGCAGATCCCCAAACATTCCAAAAAACTGCTTAGACATGTCCTAACAGCTGTGAGATGCCTGTTTGTCCTCCATTGGAAACAACACTCCCCACCCTCCCAGGCAGATTTGTATACCAGAATAAAAGACATAGAGCTGATGGAAAAAATGACAGCCAGATTACAGGACAGACTGGAAATGCAAGACAAGGTTTGGGAGGAGTGGCACCGGCGAGAGGATCCGCCCTGAGCAGTTGGTTCCTCACCTCCCCCCCATCTTTCTCTTTTCTGTAGTTTTCTTTCTCTCTTTTTCTTACTTATTCTCTCTTTCTGTTTTTTTTTTCTCTCTTTTTTGGGGGTTTTACTGTGGTCTATAGCAGACCCTATTTGATATCTATCAGCCTGTATATGGAGTCAGCAATGACCCCCTACTATATGTTTTATTGTTTACTGTTACTTCATATACACTGCTTCTACTGCCGTTATAACAAAGTTTGTGTATTACAGTGTCAACTTCTTGTCAATTTTCTTCCTGTTATGATTAATAAAAATTGTTATTTGAAAAAAAAAACAGATAAGTCTATGGGGGTTATTTACTATAACCAAAGAGTGCAAAATCTGGTGCAACTCTACATAAAAACCAATCAGTTTTCAGGTTTTATTGTCAAAGCTTAATTGAACAAGCTGAAGTTAGAAGCTGATTGGCTACCATGCACAGCTGCACCAGCTTCTGAGTGCACCAGCTTTAGTAAATCTACCCATATTTCTTGTAATGGAATAGGCATTTGTGGAGTGGTTTTAACGTGCCTTAACGCTCATCAAACGCTTCAAAACTGCCCATAGGGAGCATTTTTAACTTGTCATAAATGCTTGTAAAGCGCCAGTCTAACGCCCATACAAAAACGTATCAATGCCAGTCTAACGCCCATACTTAGAGGCGGCTATATAATTAGGCGGTCAAATAAGGCCTTGCACTCACAGGGGCCTCGCTACCGCCTAATTTGCCTGTCACTGATTACGGCGCAGGCGGCTCACCCTACCCCCACTGGGACTCTGTGGCCCAGGGGCTGACTGACTAATCGTGTACTGCCTGAGGACCCTGGGCCAATAGCAGCCTCATCATGGAGCGTCCGGTCCGGTGCCAGCAGGTTTGGGGTGCAGGACAGCAAAGGCCTCTAGGTGGTGGCAGCGGCTGGATGACAGCACCGGGCTCCAGGTGCCACCTCCACAAGGCGTGGGGGCAGCGTGTCCATGTGGGGCCCTAAGGTAGCTGGGCTGCTCCTTCAGTCCGCACCGCTCACCTGGCCACTCCGCACCTGCCTAGCCGCCTATTCGGTTCAGCACTCCTCCTCTCCCTCCTGCAGGCATTCAGCGGCTGCAGGAGGAATATGGAAAAATCAATTACTCTAGATGCAGCTGCCTGCCACCCCTCCAGACCCTCCTTGTGCTCCCTGGCTCCTCCCCCAGTGCTCTCTGCCCCCCGTGGCCTTCCCCCAATTTGCTCTCCAGCTCCCCCCCCCCACCACTGTGCTCTCCAGCTCCCCCATCGCTCTCTGGCACCTCCTGTGCTCTCCAGCCCCCACCCCTGTGCTCTCCACTCCCCCCTTATCTTTGCCCCCCCCAGTGCTCTCCATCTCCCCACAGTGCTCTCCACCCCCCACAGTGCTATCCTGGTCCCCCCAACACTCTTCCCCCCCATTGCCCTCTGGCCCTCACCCCATGCTCTCCACCTCCCCAGTGCTCTCCTCCCCGCGTGCTCTCCACTCCCCCTGCTCTTTGCCCCCACCAGTGCCCCCCAAGTACTCTCTAGCTCCCAGACAGTGCTCTCCCTCCCCCAGTTCTCTCCATCCCCCCCCCAGTGCTGCGCCCCGCACTCTTCCCCCGTGCTCTCCACCACCCATGTGCTCTTTCCTGGCTCCCTCACTCTCCGCAGCTCTGCTAGGTTCCCCCCTCCTAACTCCCGCCGGCTTCTGCAGGAGATCTGTCAGGATGGAGAGCGGGGAAGGGACCAGTATCATGGGCTGCTCAGTCTAAAATTCTGGGACTATTTTTTTGTCCCAGTCCAGGCCTGGCAGGGAAGATGAGCAGCGAGGCCCATCTCACACCAAACAGATCCTCTGGAAGGAGCAGAACACTGTCCCCATCCAGAACAAGAACAGACCCTGCCTGCTGCTGACCATCATGGATATCCTGTTGGCATGGACGGTACCGTACCGAGCATCACACACACACACACACACCTTCCTACAGATAGGGACTGCAGACTGGGACATGGGACACAGGAGGGGCTGCAGACAGTGACAGGGCTAGGGATCTCTCTCTTTTACCCCCACTCCCTCACACCCCTCTCTTTCTCATCCCCCTCTCTCTCTCATCCCCACTTTCACCCTCCTGTCTGTCACCTCGTCTCTCTTTCTCTCACCTCCCCTCTCTCTTTCCTACCACCCCCCTCTCCCTCTCATCCCCTCCCTCTATCTCTCTCTCACCCCCTCCCCCTCCCTCTTTCTCCTCTCTCTCTGTGCTGTGCTGGGATCCCCCCACTCTCCTTCCCCTGTGGATGCGGAATGACTCAGTGACACCCCTCCACATTTTCCCAAGGCACAGGGAAAATTCCTAGAGGGGTTGTCACCTTGCTGGGTCCCAGAAGTTTTATTGGCTGCAAATGTCTGATGGGTGAGGAGGGTGCCCTGGAAGTGGTGCTGATGAACTATGTGCTAGATCCGTGCATCTTTCTGCAGCCATTCTTATTGCTGATTTTTTTCCCCCCATTATGGGAGTGAGTGGGGCCTCATGTCTAAGTTTTGCCTAAGGCCTCACAAAGCCTAGAGCCGCCTCTGCCCATACTAACACCATAGGAGCGTTTGTTAAGCGTTAGAAATTTAGTCAGGTGTAAACAAGCCCTTATATTGCTATAGGCACTTAATTCACTTAACTATACTGGAAAGATTTTGGCATATAAAATTGTTGCTAGCTGCCTTCTTTCTTCCACCGAGCGCTGACTCATATATTTTATACTATAAACACTTCACCTGATCGCCTTTATTGTGAAGTGAAAACATGAAACACAGGTCCTTCAAGACCCTCTAGTGAGGACTTTGATGTAGACTTCTCTTCAACGGTGAACATGTGTGGAATGTTTTTTAGGCAGACCTGATTGGACCCTCCAGTCTCTCCTATGGAGTGGCGGATGTCAGTGGACACATGCCGCCATCCGTTCCAATATCAGTTAATCAGTTTCAGCATACAATTTTTTCCTTTTGGGATAAAGGTTTTACATGAATAAACAAAATCAGATCATTTTAATCACCGCTTCCAGTGTTAAGTGGTTTGTCTTGTCCATGTAAACTGATACATTCTGTTGGAGAGCTTGTGCTTTTTAAAAACAACAGACTTTCTGGCTAGTTCACCAGATCAACATAGAAGAAAGAAAGCCCATAAAAAGGAAACAAATACAGTCATCACGTTTAGGAATTAGTAAGCTCCAGTATAATAAATGTTTGCTTTTGTGTTTAATACTGCTTTAAGGTGATTGTACAGTAATCAGGGAGCTGTGGTAGCAATTGTAGAAGAGGAGAGTGCAGTATAAGCAATACACAGAAAAACCACAGGTGCAATAATTTTTTTTTTTAAATATCTTAAGGGCCCCTCTCATACTTGTTAGTGCATGAATACTGCATTTTCACATGTTAAAGTGTTGTGCATTTATTTTTCAAATATGCCTACAGTGCCCCTTAACCACTTGACCTCCGGAAGGTTTTACCCCCTTCCTGACCAGAGCATTTTTTGCTATTTGGCACTGCGCTACTTTAGCTGGTAAATGCGCAGGCATGCAACCCTATACCCAAACCAAATGTATGTCCTCTGTTTCCCACAAATAGAGCTTTCTTTTGGTGGTATTTGATCATCACTGGGATTTTTATTTAAATGAAAAAACCTGAATATTTTGAAAAAAAACCCCAATATTTTCTACTTTTTGTTATAAAAAATATCCAATAAACCTAAATTTTGTCATACATTTAGGCCAAAATGTATTCAGTTACACGTCTTTGGTAAAAAAAAATCCATTAAGGGTGCACAGGCACCGCCCCCTCTATCGCGCAACTCCCCTATATGTGGCTGCATTTGATGGCACAGTCAGGCTGCATTTGATGGCACAGTCAGGCTGCATTTGATGGTTTTTTTTCAGTATTTTTCTAAATCTTTCAGTTTGCGCCCCCCCAAAAATTTTAAGCACCAGCCGCCACTGCTACAAACTATGTATATATACCGGAATTTATGCAGCTTTTACTTTCTGACTGTCTATCACATTTCTTGAGGTGTTAAAATGGCAGGACAGTTTAAACCCCTCCCCCCAAATGACCCCTTTTTGGAAAGTAGATACCCCAAGAAATTTGCTGAGAGGCATGTTGAGCTCATGGTTATACCCATGGCATGTGTGAGCAATATATCATTTAAGTGACAACAGATGTGACACAGATGTGTTAGAAAAGCAAATGAATATTCGCTTTTTAAACACTGAACTGCCTCTCCGCCAATCAGGAAGTGTGGATTTAATATCCATCACCTGATTATGATTGGCTGAAAGGACAGGCGCTCCTATTGGACGCCTAGCAGGAAGAAAGAAGAGATGCATGGAGGACACAGTTCGCTGCTGCCTGACCCGCTGCCCATACCACAGTTCGCTGCAGTCACCGCTGCCTGATCCACCACCAAGATGGGGCAAGTGGTGGTCAGACAGCGAGGGGGTGGGGGTCACAGTGGCTGCGTTTGATGGGCACAGTGGCTGCGTTTGATGGGCACAGTGGCTGCATTTGATGGGCACAGTGGCTGCATTTGATGGGCACAGTGGCTGCATTTAATGGGCATGGCCAGGCGGCATTTGATGGGGTTTTTCAGTATTTTTCAGAATTTTTCAGTTTGTTTGCGCACCCCCAAAAATTTGGAGCATCAGCCGCCACTGCTACAAACTATGGTATATATACTGGAATTTATGCAGCCATTACTTTCTGACTGCCTATCACATTTCTTGAGGTGCTAAAATGGCAGGGCAGTACAAACCCCCCCCAAATGACCCCTTTTTGGAAAGTAGACACCCCAAGAAATTTGCTTACAGCCATGTTGAGCCCATGGTTATACCCATGGCATGTGTGAGCAATATATAATTTAAGTGACAACTTTGCGTAAAAAAATTAAAAACATGGTTGTCATTTTCTGGAAATTTGTGGCAAAAAAAAAAATATTCCATCGACTCAAAATGCAAATACCTTGGGGTCTCTACTTTCCAAAATGGGATCATTTGGGGGTGTTTGAACTGTCCTGGCATCTTATTGTCAAGGTCACCTGTGGCCAGGTGACAGATGCACACCGTAGGGGGACAGGAGTGCACCGCAAGGTAGTGAACCCTATGGCTGACTGCTGCGGATAGGAAACTGGGTGGTTGTGGAAAGCGGGACCAGAGGAGCACAACCGGGATCCTAACGGAAGCTAGAGCCAAGATTCCCCAGGGCGCGGAGTCTAAGACCCAGCAGGTCTTCTCCAGGGCCTCTAGTGGTGAGGATGTTATGCTGCAGGCTGGGACCAGGTCGCGGCCCCTGGAGTTTCCTAGCTCACGCCCCGTAGGATAAGGGGAAAAGAGGGGAAGCAGCAGCACAAGATATGAGAGAACCGAATAACAAGCTGAAGGTCAGGGGCCACAAGCAGACAAGGATAACGAAAGAACGAGCCGAAGGTCAAGGGTCACGAGCAGACAGGGATAGTCGGGGACAAGCCAATAACGTAACAGAGAGACAGACGTAGCACACGGCAGGCAGGAACCCAAACACACAATGCCTAACAAACACGTTGATCAGCAAAGCAGGCTTGCAGTGCACAGGTTAATATAGTGTTCTGTGATAGGGCCTGGGGTGGAGTCAGGCTGGGAGGAGATTATAAAGGAAGCCAGGTGAAAGGGTTCTGGCCTCTAAGATGAACACATGGGAAGGAAGGTAAGCTGACAGACAAACACTACTGCATATCCATGACAGTACCCTCCCTCTTATGGGCCCTCCCCCGCCTGGGCCCAGGCTTAAAGGGAAATCTCAGATGAAACCTCCTCAACAGATGAGGTGCAACGACATCAGATGCAGCGATCCAAGACGCCTCCTCAGGACCAAAACCTCTCCAATGCACAAGGTACTGAAGAATACCTCTGCAGAGCCGAGAATCCAGAACTTGTCTAACCTTGTACTTTAGATTATCCTCAGAGACCAGAACCGAGGTAGGGAGATGACAAGAAGATCTATTGAGGACCAAAGGCTCTCTAGGAATAAGCAAGGGCATGAGAGGATCAACAGAAATCTGAGGAGGGTCCCCTAGACCCTTAAAGATGAACTGGTCATCTAGCACAGGACCATCAAACTGGGCAGATGTCAGTGGAACCCTGAAGTCAGGTTGGTTAGAGGGTGACATGTCACAGGAGTCAAGCTGAATAGCTGAAAGACAAGCAGAATGTCCTGAACAAGAAAAAGTAGGCGGCTCACTGGGCATGGGCTGGACTGGCATAACTAGTACAGAGGCCGAGTGAATAGAGTCAGGTGTAGCGACTACCTGAATCGCATCGCAAGACGTAGCGACTGCAGGACATGTAGACAAGCTAGACTGGCTGTGCGTCCAAGGGCGATTAGGGACAGAGAAATGTAAATGGTTATGCAACCTGGAATGAATGACCGGCTCAGGTTCACAGGGGGCAACCTTGGGTAGGCAGGACGAGGAACAGGAGGAACCCCAAGCCAGGATCTGTCCAGTAGTCCAGTCCACATGAGGAGAATGGAGCTGTAACCATGGGAGACCCAAAATTATAGGCGTTGAGGCCTTGGGTAAGATAAGGAAGGATATCCACTCCTGGTGGAGTGTCCCTACCGACATCTTAACAGGGAGGGTCTGGAAGCGGATAGGTCCCCCTGGGAGAACAGTACCATCAATCGCCAAGACCACCAATGGCGTGGTGAGGGGCAAAAGAGTAAGTCTCATGGACGACGCGATTTCCCAGTCCATGAAATTACCAGCGGCTCCGGAATCCAGATATGCTGAGACCGAATGAGAAGAAGCACCAACATGAAGGAACACAGAAAGCAGAAGACAAGAAGGGGAAGGTGATATTTCTGGGTCCAATACTCCACTTTCCAGATGAAGTGGACCCAAACGTTTTTCTGGACAAAGAGAGCAAGTGTCACGAAAATGACCTTTGCCCCCACAGTAGAGACACAGGCCTAGAGTTCTGCGCCTAGCACGTTCCTCTGGGGATAGCCTGGTCCTGCCCAGCTGCATGGGTTCCTCAGCTGGCAGGAGATGCTCCACGGGTCGAGGAGAGGGGAGCTCAGGCTGACTAAGGACCAAGGAGTGCTGGCGCCGCTTTTCTAGGGTCCTTTCCTGAAAGCGAATATCGATCTGGTTACACAAGGAGATAACTCCGTCCAGATCAGTGGGGATGGTTCTTCCTGCTAATTCATCCTTCACTCTATCAGACAGGCCATGCAAAAAGGTTGCGACTAAGGCCTCATTGTTCCAGCTCAACTCAGCCGACAGTATGCGGAAATTAAGGGCGTACTGTCCCACTGAAGCAGACTCTTGGCGGAGACGTAGAAGGGCGCTGGCCGCTGAAGAGACACGAGCCGGTTCTTCAAAGATATTCCGAAAAAGTTTCAAGAAGCCAGACAGGCTAGAAACCACTGGATCATTCAGTTCCCACAGAGGGGCTGCCCAGGCTAAAGCTTCACCAGAGAGGAGGGAAATGATATAGGCTACCTTTGCCCTATCAGACAGAAAGTTTTGAGGCTGAAGCTCAAAATGAATCGTGCATTGGCTAAGGAACCCTCTGCAGGCCTTGGAGTCCCCAGAGAAACGGAACGGAGCTGGCAGTGTTAGTGAGTGTGTGGCTGCGACTGGTGCGATAGGTACCACCGCTGGTTGTACTTGAGGTTGCGGATTCGGGGTTCCCAAGGAGGCCTGAAGCTGCTCGAATCGAGAAGCCAGATCCTGGAGGAATCGCATCACCTGAGTCTGATTCGATTCCTGGGTTTCAAGTCTGTGGACTATGCCCCGCAATGGATCATCCGCGGGGATCGGGATGTCAGCCGGGTCCATGGCTGATCAAACTGTCAAGGTCACCTGTGGCCAGGTGACAGATGCACACCGTAGGGGGACAG
Organism: Rana muscosa; assembly: GCA_029206835.1. NCBI lineage: Eukaryota > Metazoa > Chordata > Amphibia > Anura > Ranidae > Rana > Rana muscosa. The sequence continues at coordinate 848,509,863 of CM055121.1, forward strand.
GAGTGCACCGCAAGGTAGTGAACCCTATGGCTGACTGCTGCGGATAGGAAACTGGGTGGTTGTGGAAAGTGGGACCAGAGGAGCACAACCGGGATCCTAACGGAAGCTAGAGCCAAGATTCCCCAGGGCGCGGAGTCTAAGACCCAGCAGGTCTTCTCCAGGACCTCTAGTGGTGAGGATGTTATGCTGCAGGCTGGGACCAGGTCGCGGCCCCTGGAGTTTCCTAGCTCACGCCCCGTAGGATAAGGGGAAAAGAGGGGAAGCAGCAGCACAAGATATGAGAGAACCGAATAACAAGCTGAAGGTCAGGGGCCACAAGCAGACAAGGATAACGAAAGAACGAGCCGAAGGTCAAGGGTCACGAGCAGACAGGGATAGTCGGGGACAAGCCAATAACGTAACAGAGAGACAGACGTAGCACACGGCAGGCAGGAACCCAAACACACAATGCCTAACAAACACGTTGATCAGCAAAGCAGGCTTGCAGTGCACAGGTTAATATAGTGTTCTGTGATAGGGCCTGGGGTGGAGTCAGGCTGGGAGGAGATTATAAAGGAAGCCAGGTGAAAGGGTTCTGGCCTCTAAGATGAACACATGGGAAGGAAGGTAAGCTGACAGACAAACACTACTGCATATCCATGACACTTATGCCCAACATTATAAGCTTATGCCAGGACGTCACCCACAAAAGCACTTGAAGACCAAGCCTTTTCTGACATTCTGTGTTTAAATGAAAACATTTTTTTTTTGCTAGAAAATTACTACAAATCATGGCGCTATATCAGAGCCCTAGACCAAAAATAAGAACAAATGGAAGATATTCTGAATATGTAGAGATCCTAAATGGCACCCGACAGGGATGTCCCTTATCCCCATTATTATATATATTAGTGATGGAACATCTCACTACAGCCATACGAGGGAATAAAAACATCCAGGGGATAAATATTAAAAGTAAAGAATTCAAAATGGCTGTATATGCTAATATATGTTACTAACCCGATTATATCAATACCAAACCTAATACAGGAATTTAACCGTTTTACGATAAACCGGAAAAGTTAAATATATCATTGACAGAAAAAGTCCAGACACTCCTCCAAAAAGATTTTTCCTTTAACCACTTAAGCCCTGGACCATTTTGTTGCTAAAGGACCAGGCCCCTTTTTGCAATTCGGCACTGCGTCGCTTTAACTGACAATTGCGCGGTCGTGCGATGTGGCTCCCAAACAAAATTACGTCCTTTTTTCCCACAAATAGAGCTTTCTTTTGGTGATATTTGATATTTTTTGCGCTATAAACAAAAATATATAAAAAAACGTTTTTTTCCCTCAGTTTAGGCCGATGCGTATTCTTCTACATATTTTTGGTAAAAAAAAATCGCAATAAGCATTTATTGATTGGTTTGCGCAAAAGTTATAGCGTCTCCAAAATAGGGGATAGTTTTATGGCATTTTTATAATTTTTTTTAACTAGTAATGGCGGTGATCAGCGATTTTTATCGTGACTGCGACATTATGGCGGACACATCGGACACTTTTGACACTATTTTAGGACCATTGTAATTTTTACTGTGAAAATGACACTGGCAGTGAAGGGGTTAACCTGTAGGGGGCACCAAAGGGGTTAAGTGTGACCTAATGTCTGATTCTAACTGTAGGGGGGCGTGGCTTGGTGTGTGACGTCACTGATCGTCGTTCCCTATGACAGGAAACAGACGATCAGTGACAGGCTCACTAGGAAGCACGGGGAGAGGTTTGTTTACACTTATCTCTCCTCGTTCATCAGCTCTGTGACCCGATCGCGGGACACCGGCGGCGATCGCGCGCGACTCACGGCTGTGCATATTAAAGGGGACGTACCAGTACGCCAATATGCCCAGCCGTGCCATTCTGCCGACGTGCATCGGCGTGCGGCGGTCGGCAAGTGGTTAAATGGCAAAAAGAGGCAGTCAAGTATTTGGGAATATACACCCCAACTAACTTGAATAAGTTTATGAAGAGGAAAAAATAAAAAAATATGGACAGCCGCACTCCAAAAAACCTTTGACGGTCGCCTTTATTGTAAAAAGATGGAAAAATTACACCAAATTTTTTCTATATTAGAGGTGTGATGTTTGTAACTAATTAGCTATGATTAAGCATTGACCTTCAGTGTGAAACATGTAAGCAGTTACCCTGGCTATGCTGTGATGAATTTTGGTGTAATTTTTCCATCTTTTTACAATAAAGGCGACCGTCAAAGGTTTTTGGAGTGCGGCTGTCCATATTTTTTATTTTTTCCTCTTCATATGCTACGTGCATTGCTGGCACCCACGGTAGTCCAGTCATTACGGATTGTTGGAGTGTATCCACCTGGAGCGGTAAAAATCTCTCTCTAACTTGAATAAGTTACAACAAATAAACTATACCTCAATAATAAAGGAAACTAAAAAATCATTCCAAAAATATGACAAAATAATCCATTCATGGAAGGGTGGGATTAATATAGTGAAAATGGATATACTGCCAACATTACTATATATATTTCGAGCTATACCTTTGATTTCTCCAAAAAAAATAATGATGCAATTACGAAAAACTATGGGAAGTTTTATTTGGGCGCAAAAAACCCCCCACGAATAAAAAGTAAAATATTGATTAGAACAAAGAAAATTGGAGGCCTTGCGCTCCCTGACTTCTCCAAGTATTTACAGGCTGCATCATTGATTAGAATAATAGATTGGTATCATAACACAGAAAATAAGCAGTGGATCAATATAGAAGAAAACATAGGTAATCAGCTTAAAAATCCTTCCATGGATAAAAACTCAGTTCCGACCTGAAAAAAAAGATTAATGGTTTTTGTTTCAGATACTTTAAAATATGATATACAATAATAAAAAAGGGGGGACTGTCTATGATGGTTGGCCCAATGACTACATTGTTCTCCAATCCGGAATTTCCTCCAGCAGAAAAAGTCAACACATTTTTGAAATGGAATAGCTTAGAGTTTACGAGAATGGCACAGGTTCTGGTGGAGGGTAAACTACCAAAACTACAAGATATGGAACTAGAATTTAAAAGCAAATGGATACAATACCACCAATAAATACATATATTGAATCGAAAATACAATTATCAGTAATAAATCGTCCATTAACAGATTTTGAACACTTGTTGATAGAAGAACAAGAAGTGAGCAAAAGTCTTTCCAAAGTCTATAAACTATTACTTCCCTCAGGACCTATCAATGAACTGATACATATGAGAAATGGGAGGAGGAATTAGAGATTCCAATATCATTGGTAGAATGGGAGAAGGCAATGGAAATAATACATAAAACATCAGTGGCAGTAAAATATCAAGAAATAAATTATAACATTTTGATGAGGTGGTATTGGAACAAAATAAATAAAGAGAATACAGAAATATGCTGGAGATGTCTTAAAGATAGGGGAACAATGGTACACATTTGGTATGGGTGTGGACAGGTGAAGGATTTTTGGAGTAAAGTATTTGAAATCTATTGAAAAGTATCAGGAATAGAGATACAACCAGATATAATATTATCCATAACATCAAGATCAATAAAAACTATAAAATCAGACATCTTTCACCACATGATAACAGCGGCTAGAACAATAATAGTCCGTAGATGGAAGAAGACAGAAATGCACACAATAATTGAATGGATATGTGAAATGAACGAAATACAACATATGGAAAGACAGATAAGGGAATAATGCCTCGTACACACGACCGGGTTTTCCGACGGGAAAACTGCGATGAGAGCTTTTGGCCGGGAATCCCGGCCATGTGTATGCTCCCTCGCAGTTTTTCCGACAGGAAAACTGCCAAAAACCACCGGTAAAAAAAAGAGAACCAGCTCTCTTTTTTCCCGTCGGGATTCCTGACAGACTTTTTCCCGTTGGAAATACCGAGCGTGTGTACGAGTCTTAAGGGTTTGAAAAAAATCAAATACCAAAAATGTGGCATTAATGGGATGAATTTCGGTCCTCAACAAATTTAACTAAATTCTTATACGAAGGAACATAGGAAGGGGAAGGTGTTGGGGAACATATAGGAGTTCCCCAGTGGCTAAAGCAGTAGGGAACCAATCCAAGGACACCAAGTCCCAGTGTCGATTTCTGGTCAAGGGCGTGACAGTACCCCCCACACAAGTATGCCCCCAGGCTATGTGAGCTTGAATGGATGTTTATCATGGAACAACTTGACCAGCTGTGGGGCATTACAAGTAGGCTCCCAAGACCTTTCAGCAATAGAGTAGCCTTTCCAGTCCACCAGATACTGTAATTGTCTACCCTTATATCGAGCATCCAGAATTTTACTAATTTCGTATTCTTGATGGTCATCAACCGAGACTGGAGAAGGACGTCTAGAGAGTAGCGAAAACCTATTCTTGTAAAAAGGGTTTTTAGCAAGGATAAATTAAATGTATTGGGAATCTGGAGGTGTAGGGGCAAACTATGTTTATAGGCCACTGGGTTGACTTGACGAAGAATGTGAAATGGTCTGATATATCTAGGACCTAATTTGGGAGAGGGTTGTCACAGTTTGATGTTCTTCGTGGATAACCATACAAGCTGATTGAGATGATAATGGTGTGCAGGTCTTCTGTGACGGTCCACATACCCTTTGTATCTGTGAACAGACTAAAGCAGAATTTTTCTTATGTCTCTCCAGTGCTTAATTAACCTGGACACCATGTTGGCTGCCGCAGGTACCTCTACCAGAAAAGATTGGAAGGGAAAAACCATGGGTTGATAACCAAAGGCAGCTTGGAAAGGTGAACATTTTAAAGAGGAGTGCCATTGTGAATTGTGCGCTAATTCAGCTAAGGGTAGCATCTCACTCCAGTTGTCATGTTCAGCGTTAACATAAGCCCTTAGGTCAGTGATGGCAAACCTTTTTGAGCCAGAGTGCCCAAACAGCGACACAAAACCAACTTACCGTATTTATTTCAAAGTGCCAACACAAAATTAAACCTACCAGTGGCTCTGTACAGAGGATGGGACTGATCATCCCTCTGAATGAGTCCTAAGGGACCAAAAACGTACGATTCTGCCAGATTCGCTCAGAATACATGGTTCAGGAATGCGTTGTGCTCAGAATGCAGGGTTCAGGAATGCGTTGTGCTCAGAATGCAGGGTTCAGGAATGCGTTGTGCTCAGAATGCAGGGTTCAGGAATGCGTTGTGCTCAGAATGCAGGGTTCAGGAATGCGTTGTGCTCAGAACGCAGGGTTCAGGAATGCGTTTTGCTCAGAACACAGGGTTCAGGAATGCGTTTTGCTCAGAATACAGGGTTTAGGAATGTGTTTTGCTCAGAATACAGGGTTCAGGAATGCATTCTGCTAAGAAAACAGGGTTCAGGAATGTGTTTTGCTCAGAATACAGGGTTCAGTAATGCGTTTTGCTCAGAATACAGGGTTCAAGAATGCGTTTTGCTCAGAATACAGGGTTGTAAAAAAAATGTGTTCTGCTAGTAGATTTTCCATGTTTTGCACAAAGTAATAAAATAATAAAAATTAAAAACTACTGACACTGTCCACTGCCCTACTGACACCAACCTCTGTTCTATTGACACAATCCATTTCAGGGAGGCGGGGGGGACGGGACAGAAAACTAAGTCTTGGCCTCGGGTGAAAGAATGTCTAGCTTTGCCACGGAGTCAGAGTGTTTTAAAAGGAAGGATGGGCAAGGAGTTCACCAATCTTTCAAAATCTGCATCTAAAAATTGTCAAACAATTTCAGAATAATGTTCCTTAATGTAAAATTGCAAAGACTAAATATATCATGATCTACAGTACACAATATCATCAAAAGATTCTGAAAATCTTGAGAAAGCTTTGTGCGCAAGGAACAAGGCAGAAGCGCAAAAATTGGAGGCCTGTGATCTTCGGGCCCTCAGACAGCACTGCAATAAAATCAGGCATTATTCTGTGATGGACATCACTACCTGGGCTCAGGAATACATTCAAAATCACTGTCTGAACACAGTTGGCCGTGTCATTCAAAAATGCAAGGAAGAAGCCATATCTGAACAGGAACGCTGCTGTCTTCTTTGGGCCCAAGTTCATTTAAAATGGTCTGTTGCCAAGTGGAAAACTGTTCTGTGGTCAGACGAATCAAACGTTTTTTGGCAACCATGAGTGCCGCGTCCTTGTGACTAAAGAGAAGAGGGACCTTCTGGCTTGTTATCAGTGCTCAGTTCAAAAGCCTGCATCTCTGATGGTATGATGGGGGGGGGGGGGGGGGGGCAACATTGCGTATAGAATGGGCAGCTTGCACATCTGGAAAGGCGCCCTCAATGCTGAGTGATATATCCAGGTTTTAGTGCAGCATATGCTCCCATCCAGATTACATCTTTTTCAGGGAAGGCCTGGCATATTTTAGCAGGAAATTGCCAATCCGCACTCCAGACATTTCACTAATTGAAAATATTTGGAGTATCTTAAAACGAAAAATACGACAAAGAAAACCCAGGACTGTTGAGCAGTTAGAATCTTGTATCAGGTAAGAATGGTATAACATTCCTCTCCCAGAACTCCAGGAACTGGTCTCCTCAGTTCCCAGATGTAGATGTTAGGCAGTGTGCCACCCACCATTTACCACCAAAACTTGTCTACATAACCTTATCCCTTCTGACCTATTCTTTACACACTCCTCTCCTGTGGTTGCTGCATTGATAATACTATTCAAACTCTCTTTTCACAGGTGCCTTCCCTTCTGTAATCAAATGGACAACCATACATTGAAAGACCAGCTCTTTCAATATTTCACTATTCTCGAGCTCCCGCCTAATCTCTTCTTTACATATGGATCCAAACTACTCGAAGACGTTATCTTTATCTGACTCCCTCTTCCTTATGTTTAACTCACGTCTTTATCAGTCTGGTTGCACATCTGATCTCTTTACTGGTTACAATCTGAGATGAAAATAGAAAACCCATATTTTGGTTTTAAAACACTTCACACCTCAACGTCTACAAAAGCTCTCCTATCTGCCCTCTCTGCTCCCCCACCTACCTGCCAATGTCCCTTTAGTTAATACCTTCATGCCATTTTTTGTGACCCCTACCTTTCTTTGAAAGTGTCTCCTTCATGATACTTTACCAGTTCTCACCTATTTATTTAAACAGCACCTTAAAATTAACACTTCAGTGAGCCTATCCTTCTTCAACTCTACCCTGGTCATTCTATATCCAACTCCAATCAATGCCATTACAGCCTTCCTACACCTAGCTCCTCCACTTGTTCAGGTTGTGCCCTAATCTTCTGTATCATATTTTTCTGTATGTTTGTTTTGTGTGGAATTTGCATACCTAGAATTGTCAGCTCATCCCATTATCTAGAAACAAACATAAATTACACACATTCTTTGGCTTATTAAACGTAGTTAGAGCACTAATTCTGAACACAAATTTCTGTAGTTTAGTAGACATGAACTCAGAAAGTGAATATTTGCTATGTTATAGGGAACATCTAGAAATGTAAATGGTGCTAAGCCATTACTCTGAAAAATCTACCCTTTGTTTGGAATTCTTCCTAAAAAAAATAGTGCACTTCTTGGGTGTACGTACAGCCTCTTTGCTGTGTATCTGCAGTGTGAGGTCTAAGGAACTGCTGTCTCTATTAGTCTCGCAAGATTTGGAGTAAGATTTGGCGATGTTCCTGCTGGAGAAGAATCTGTACCTGGGGACCTACACTGTAGACATTTTCCTGCTTCCACATCTTTGCTATTCTCCACCAGTCATTAAGGGGGCAACTCTAACATTATGAAGCAAAATCGTTCTCTTCTATATCGGGATGGACTGCCTCAACAGACAGACAGTGCAGAACATGGCATAGTAAGTACGTAATGGGGAGAAGATCCGCTGCAGGGATCCCACAGGTGACTTTGCCCTCTGCCTGACTTTTTTTGCCACAGATTTTAAAGTTCTGTCTGTAATATACACGGTACTAATAAATAAGAATAATATAAAGCAACTTACAAAGGTAGTGTAGAAGTGGGCCAACGCACATGTATATAGGGACATTGGCCCAGATGCAATTCATGAAGGTTGGAGGTATTTATAATATGAATCAAACAGCAGAAGCACTCATTGGGACTAGCAACTCCTGTTGCAAGTTCCAGTGAGTGCACCTGCTTCATATTATAAAACTTACATATATAGATAGATACTGTATATACAGGGCTGGGACAAGGGGTGGGCCGGAGGGGTAACTTCCCTGGGCACTTTGGTATCATGTGAGGTGGGGGGTCCCACAAGGAGATTGGGGGGATTGGATTTGTGTGGGAAGGGGGAATTTGGGGTTCAGCAGGGTATAAGTATTGTTCTAGAAGGGGAAATCTGGGGGGGGGGGTTTGTGTTAGCAGGGGGGATTTGAAGTGGGGGTAGAAGATGTGTACTAGGAAGATAAATTTTAGGGGTAGAGGATTTGTGCTAGGAGGGGTACAAAATTGGGGGGGGGGATTTCAGCAAATGGATAGATTTGTACTGGTCTCTGCTCTAATTCATCCCAAATCTATCGGGTGGAGGTCAGGACTCTGTGCAGGCCAGTCAAGTTCCTTCACCCCAAACTCGCTCATCCATGTCTTTATTGACCTTGCTCTGTGCACTGGTCAAAATCATTTGGTGGAGGGGTTGTTTTTCAGGGGTTGGGCTTGGCCCCTTAGTGAAGGGAACTCTTAAAGGCGTCAGCATACCAAGACATTGTGGACAATTTCATGCTCCAAACTTTGTGGGAACAGTTTGGGGATGGCCCCCTCCTGTTCCAACATGACTGCGCAACTGTGCACAAAGCAAGGTCCATAATGACATGGATGAATGAATTTGGGGTGGAGGAACTTGACTATCCTACACAGTCCTGACCCCAACCCGATAGAACACCTTTGGGATGAATTAAAGCGGAGACTGCGAGCCAGCCCTTCTCATCCAACATCAGTGCCTGACCTCACAAATGCGCTTTTGGAAGAATGGTCAAGCATTCCCATAGACACACTCCTAAGCCTTCCCAGAAGAGTTGAAGCTGTTATAGCTGCAAAGGGTGGGCCCACTCAATATGGAACCCTATGGACTAAAACTGGGATGCCATTAAAGTTCATGTGTGTGTAAAGGCAGGCGTCCCAATACTTTTGGTAATATAGTGTATATTGTAGTTATGCTGTCAATAGGATAAATGTAGTTATTATGGGGCAAAGAGAAGAATATGCATTTAGGTGAATATTGTTGCAGGAGAATAGGGAATATCAAGTGAAAAGAAAGAAAAGAAACTTGGGTTATGAATCTTGGGTTAGATTTGTAGCCAGCGAGTGACGTAATTCATAACCATTCAATCACTTTTAATACTGGGCAAGGTTCGCCGCATTTTATGCAAATGAATGGATGAATATCAGTCATGATGAAATGCTGTAGACCGAGTCATGTGCAGGCATGTCCACTAATCTAATGTGTGTTTTCTTTTGTCAGTACAGATTGTGGTCCAATCACCTGATCTTATTTTAACATTAGTTTGTTTTCCAGTGCAGGTTGAAGAGTTTAAGATAAGCTGAGTGTTCCTGTCACATGAATATTGTGCAATGATTACAAGCAGGTGAAAACTAAGTGAGAAGGTAATATGATAGCAGAAAAGAATACATAGGTACTGTATTATGATTTCCAAATAGAAACAGAACTACTTGTATATTGAAGATAATATTTGGATGTTCAGCTCAAAATAACATATAGAATGAGTACAACTGATGTATTTCTGTTATGGCAAATACGAATTATTATTTGCATTTGCTACATTTATAAAGCACCAATGCACAATGCTGATGGGCACCAAGCTCCTAGACTCTGTAGAAATTACAGCGAAAATAAACTATATATAATAATTTGAAAAAAGTACATTTTATTGTTCTCAGCCTCCTCCAAAAATCCTTATTTGCTGCTCTGATCTGATTTCCTGTTGGAGGGTGGCTACGTGTGTTCTCAATGGTCCCACTGTCTGTAGGAACTTAGCCACCCTCTCTTGATCTCTCCCAAGATGGACTGCAACTAACAGGCACTAACGGGCACTACCCATTCCAAACAAACAGAAGTGAGGAGGAAGAGGAGACATTTGGGGATCCATGGAGGACGTTACAAAAAGATAGAAAAGCACAGTGAGAAACTATGAAATTAAAAAAAGATTACAGGACCATTTAGTAATAGATGTGTATAAGCTGATTTTACATTTACAGTATATGTAATAAAAAGTTAAAAAAAAAATACTTTGTAAAGACCAGGGCTTTTTTTCAGGGGGAACTTGGTGGAACCACCTCTGGCTTAGACCCTTGGGGGGGCCCGTTTACCACAATCACTTGTAAACACAGAAGTCCGGTTTCTGTGTTTACAAGTGACAGCTCTGCACTCTGTGTGTAACCCCCTGAATTCTGCACTCTGTATGTAATACAATCCTGGTATTTAATGCCCCTTTAGGACCCTCCTACAGTTCGTGAAATTTGACTGACCACACCCACTATTTGATGTGATTTGGAGGGTGTGTGTGGGTGGAGGGGTTTTGGGGAGTCGTGGTTGAGTTCCAGCACCCAAAAATACTATTTGTATGATCGCTGTCTTCTGATTGTGATTGCAAAATACCAGTGAAACTAAATGAAATGTCTCTAATGCCTCGTTCACACGACCGGTTTTCCCGTCGGGAAAACTGCCATGACAGCTTTTGGCCGGAAAAACCGTCCGTGTGTATGCTCCATCACAGTTTTCCCGACAGGAAAACTGCGGCAAAAAAAAAAAGAGAACCAGCTGTCTTTTTTCCCATCAGGAAAAAATCCTGCCAAGAAAACCGGTCGTCTGTATGCTTTCCCGAGGGAAAAAAAAACGTGCATGCTCGTAAACAATTTGACGCATGCGCGGAAGCATAGAACGTAATTTTGTCGGCTTGTTGTAGTCTTTGACGTCACTGCGTTCTTGGCAGTCAAAAGTTCAGCGGTCTTTTGTGTGCCCGTGTGTATGCAAGGCAGGCTTCAGAGGAATCCCGTCGGGAAAAGCGTCGGTTTTTTTCCTGCCGGGAAAACCGATCGTGTGTACGAGGCATTAGATGGATATTCTGGTGGGGGATGCAATTTACGGCTCTAGTTATCCGTGTTGTTTTTTGCTCAGTTAAAGTGGACCAAGCACTTGTAGTGTAGTGGTTCTCAACCCTGTCCTCAAGTACCCCCAACAGGCCATGTTTTGGGAATTTCTCTTAGATAAAATAGCTGTCCAAAATACCAAGCCATTGACTCCGATTTAAAGCACCTGTGCAAAATAAAGGAAAACCTGCAAACATGGCCTGTTGAGGGTACTTGAGGACATGGTTGAGAACCACTGGAGTAGTGTACATTAGGCAGACAGCTATCTAGAAGCACACTGCTCTCTCTTCTCTCACAGAATGGCTGAAAGAGTTAATAATTTACATGTTTTCCATGCATTATGGGAATTTGGGAGGGTCTCCTGAGGTTATTTTTAAAAATGCTTCTAACTTCAAACGCTCATAACTGCTGCTAAACTCACATAATCATGGTATATAAAAGCTGTAAATTGGACGTTTTTCACCGTTGGTTTCCAGCTGTCAGTTTCCAGCGTTTAGAAAAGGTTTTCAACTAGTTCTATAGTAGCCTACATCTAGCTTAGTTACGTAGATAATACACTATCTATAATGAATTGAACAACAGGTTGATGGGTCTTCGCCTACAGTTTGCTCCCTATATGGGGTGGGCGAGAACTATTAACTTGGAAACTGTAAATATTTGATAATTGGTTACCTTTATATCTTCAGAAGCTACTGTAAAATATTTGTATTCTTATAATGTATGTTAATTAGGACTTACGTGATGTGTGGAATATTGACATAAGCAGTTGCTCTTATTTTTTTTTTTGTGTCATATGTGTGTATGTATGTGTATATATATGTATGTGCATATGTGTGTGTATGTGTATATATGTGTATATATATGTATACTTTTTTTTTATGTATATTGTGACAGCAGGAAGGTAAAGTCACCTGGTTGCATCCAGGGGGGTAGATATATTTCTCCCAGATTCAGGCTTTATGCTGACTTATACAACTAGGGAGGGAGTTGATGAAGCCCAGCTGAGGCTAGTGGGCTCATGGATGACTCATACCTCTAGGGAGAGGGCTGGGCGTCGTGCAGGCAGGGAGTTGATGAGACCAGCTGAAGCCTGTCAGTTCGTTTAAGGCCTCTATAAAAACTCCCAGCTTCATTAGATGTTAGCTCATGCCTGGAACCAGACCTGTGTGGACTGTCTAGGGAGAGTGAACCCCTGTGCGGTGAGGCAAAGCCTGTGTGGCTATTTGTTTGGACTTTTACTAAACCAGGGACTTAGGGACTAGGACAGCACCAGGCTGATCCCAGTTGTTAGTTTAGGAAACCTGCATGTTTAGTCAGAGGTCAAACTGACCAGGATTTATTTTGTTTATGTTTCTTTTTGGCTTTGCTGTGTTTTTGTCACTGTACATAGAGAAATAAACCGCACCTTTTGATTTTGAAAACCACAACCTCCGTCTGCTGGCCCTGTTTTTGTGTGGGGAGCCCAACCAGGGGGTCACACACACCCGCTACCGAGTTAACCCCCTCACAATATATATTTATTAATTTTTTCCTTGCCTTTGCTTTCTTTTTGTGTATTGTGTCAAAGAAAATTATAAATAAAGAGTTTATAAAAAAAAGAAAAGATTTTCAACTGCCCTGTGTACACAAGCCCTGCAGTCATTCCTCATACCTGAGGTCCTTCAGCCCCCTTTTAGCTTTGTTGCCCTTCTCTGGACTCTCCCTAGTTCAAGCACATCTTTCTTGAGGATCAGTGTGCAGAACTGGACTGCATACTCAAGATCTGGCCAAACCAGAGTTTTGTAAGATGGCAGAATTAGCTTTATCTCTAGTGTAAATCCCCTTTTTAATGTACGCTAATAGTCTGTTGGCTTGCTTGCTGCAGCTTGGCATTTCATGCTATTGCTAAACCTGTCATCTACTGGGACCCCCAGATTTTTTTCCATCCTCAATTCCCCATAGCAAGTAACTTGCATTCATATTTTTAGCTCCAAAGTGCATTACTTTACATTTTTCAATATTAAGTCTCATCTGCCATACAGCTGCACACCCTTCTATTCTAAGTAGGTCTTCTTGTAAAGTTGCTATATCCTGTTGTGAAGTTATCACTCTGCTTAGCTTTGTATCCTCAGCAAACACTGAGTTGAAACTATTTATTTGCACCTCTGTTTTATTAATGAACAAGTTAAACAGAACTGGTTATAGGACAGAGTCCTGGGGTAATCTGCTTACAACTTCAGACCAAAAAATATGCCTTTATTCACCAACCTCTGGATGCGCTCCTGTAGCCAGTTTTCTATCAAGTACAGTACATATGATCTCATCAATGCCAAGAGATCTTGATTGTAAATTAAGCGTTTATAGGATACTGTATCAAATACTTTAGTGAAACCTAGATACACAGGGGTTGATTTACTGGCTACCATTTGGCATGATAGCCAAATCAGCTTCTAACTTCAGCTTGTTCAATTAAGCTCAATTAAGTTCAATTAACAAAAAACCTGAAAGCTGGTTGGTTTTCTTTGCAAAGCTGCACCAGATTTTGCACTCTCCAGTTTTAGTAAGCCGACCCCACAATGTCTACAGACCAAAGGTGTGCACACAGGGTGTGCCAGGTATGCCTGGACACACCCTAATCATCCCATGCAGCACAGATTACCCCTACTGCCCTGGCTCCCCCCTTCAGCACTGCCGGCATTCCTCCCCTTCTCTTCCACCAGCTGCTGTTGCAGGCACACACAGGGGGATGTTTTAAGCCTCATACACACGGTCGGACTTCCATCGGACTTTTCCGTGGTTTTTTGTTCGAACGGAGTTGGTCGGAAACACCCATAGCATACACACTACAGGACTTTTCTGCAAACTTTCCCAAAACTTTTTGCAACATCACGTGGTTTTTCTGCTCTTTACCGCCACCCTTTGGTCAACTTCTGCTATTGTTGGTTGATTGTAACATTATTTGTTTTGTCCATCGGACAAAAGTCCAATGGTTTTCTGTACACACGGTCGGACTTGGCTCCGTCGGACTTTTGTTGGCCAAAAGTTTGTCCGTTTGCAGACCCAACATTTGTCCGATGAAAACAAAAAAAAAGCAAAAAAGTTTGTCCGATGGAGCGTACACACGGCCGGATTGTTGGTCCAACTTGCTCAAAATGAAGTTTGTTGGCCAAAAGTCTGACCGTGTGTACGGGGCTTAAGAAGGCGTGGGGGAAGGGACCTGTAAAACTGAAAATTTATTACCAAATACTTACCATAATTTTCCTTTCCTGATAGACTCCATGGCAGCCTACGTGTGGGTTAACCCCGCCTCCTCTCCAATGCTATAGGACCACATACCCATAAAAGTAAGCTCAGCTCTCAGCACGGTGTTCCGTAACTAGCCGACTCTTGGACACTTACTTTCTTTCATTAATATTTTCTTTCAGGGTGGGAACTCCATCTGCCATGGAGTCTATCAGGAAAGGAAAATTACGGTAAGTATTTGGTAATAAATTTTCAGTTTTCCTGACTGACTCCATGGCAGCCTACGTGTGGGAAATAACTAGCCAGACCACACGGGTGGGTATGCTGAACAAAAAAGCTTTAATTTGTCCTGTCAACCGACAGGATTCTTAACCCAAAATTAACAGACGACAATGATGCCGGTTCAATGCAGTAATGGGCCATAAATGTATTGCTAGAGGCCCACGAGGCCGCTTTACAAATGACATCTGGAGCCACATGTTGGGCTGCCGCCCAGGATGCTGCCATCCCTCTGGTGGAGTGTGTCGTCACCGCCTGTGGAGGAGCCAAGCCCTTAGCCCTGTATGCTTGCTGGATTGTTTGAACGATCCATGATGCAATTGTTCTGGTTGATGCTTTCTTCCCTCTGTTGTTTCCAGAATGTAGAACAAACAGATGATCAGATCGTCTGAAGGAAGAAGTAATTTGTAGATACTCCTTTAGGATTTCACCCATATCCAGGGGATGAACTTCACTGGAATCTGGAGTCTTAAATGTAGGTAGAACAATTTCTCGATTTTCGTGAAATACCGAAGACACTTTTGGATTTGAACCCAACATGGGTATAAGGACTACTCGATCCGGGAAAATTTTTAGAAAAGGTTCTTTATGACCTAGAGACCCGATCTCAGAGACCCTATTAGCCGAGGTGATGGCTACTAAGAAGGCTACTTTTGCCGAAAAGTCCTTGATGGAGGACGGGGAGGGCCCCGACGTACTGAGTCCCGTCAGAGAGTCTAGAACGAGTGGAAGATCCCACTTGGCAAATCTTGGTTTCCTTTGGGGCTTGATTCTTGATGCCCCCCGAAAGAATTGTCTGACTAAGGGATGGACTGCCCATGAGACTCCAGAGAAGGCCGACAGGGCTGAAACTTGTACTCTTAGAGAGCTAACAGATAAGGGTAAGTCTAGTCCGGATTGCAGAAAACTAAGTACATCCTGAACTCCTGGATTTTTGAAGGACCTCCCAGAAGCAGAGGAGAACTCAACAAACTTGGCCCAGATTCTTCTATAAACCTTGTTGGTACTTGCTCTTCTTGAGCTCAACAGTGTAGACATCACTCTAGAGGCGCAACCGAGGGATTCCAGCCTCTCCCTCTCAAGAACCAGACCGTCAGTCTCATCAGTGCCGGACAAGGGTGTAGGAGTGACCCTTGAGAGAGAAGGTCCGGCCTGAGGGGAAGAGGTACCGGGTCCCGGTAGCTCAGTTGGATCAGGAGGGGAAACCAAGGCCTGTTTGGCCAGTAAGGAGCCACTACTGTTACTTCGGCTGATTCCGCTTGAAGTCTCCTCAGGAACGTGAGGATTATCGGGATCGGGGGAAAAGCGTATGCCCGCCTGAACCTCCATCTGTCCGTCAGGGCATCCGTTCCAACTGCGTGGCTGCAACAGCCCCGAGAATAGAACTCCACTGTTTTGTGATTGTAGGGGGAAGCGAATAGGTCCACTTCGGGATTGACTCCTAGAGACAGAATCCAATTGAAGGACTGTACATGGAGGGACCACTCGTTGTTGTCTAGATGAGTTCGAGAGAGGAAATCCGCCTGTGAGTTCTGTACTCCCAGAATAAAAACTGCTGATATGTTGGCCAGATTTTTCTGGGCCCAAGTCATGACGGGCTCGACTTCTAACAGGAGTGTGGAACTCCGTGTCCCCCATTGTCTCTTCACATATGACACTGCTGTGGTGTTGTCCATCCTGATCAACACCGATTCTCCTTTCAGACACAGAGAAAAGGATTGGAGGGCACACCAAGCTGCCCAGAGCTCTAGGACATTTGAGCCTGGGTTGCGGAGGCGAGCGTCCCACCTGCCCTGAGCAAGGTTCTGGCCACAGAGAGCCCCCGCTGGCATCGGTCGTAATTGTGACCCAGGAGATGGGGGCAATGGAGTGACAGTTTTGCAAATTCTTGAGTTGGAGCCACCAAAAGAGGCTGTTCCTCATTGTTGCGGATATGTGGATGAGTTGATTCTTGTCCCCTGACTTCCACTGCCGGGGGACCCCTGACTGAAAAGGGCGTAACCTCCATAGAGCCCATTTGACCATGGGGGTCGTGGAGACCATTGTCCTGATAATTCTTAGGCATTGTGATGCTTTCAGATGAGGAGCATCCAGAGCACGAGACAGAACTAAGAGGTCGTCTAAATAATGGTAAAGACGCACACCCTTTAACCTGATGAGGGCCACTACGGCCAAGAGGACCTTGGTGAAAACCCGAGGGGAAGTTGTCAAACCGAACGGTAGGCAGATGAATTGTAGGTGCTCCTGCCCGACATGGAACCGGAGGTATTTTAGAAAGTCCTTTGCCACTGGCACGTGGAAATAGGCATCTTTCAGGTCTATTGAAATCATCCAGTCGCCTGGTTGAATGGCTTGTTGGATTGTTGACAGCTTCTCCATTTTGAATTTTCCGTGCCTTATGAATTTGTTCAGGTACGTCAGATCTATTACCGGGCGCCAGGCACCGCTTTTCTTTTGGAATAAGAAAAGGGGGGAGTACACGCCCTGGAACTGTTCTTCCTCTGGGACACACACTACTGCTCCCTGGGTTTTCAGCAGGTCTATGTAGGACAGTAAGGCCTGTTTTTGCTCTTCCGTACTTGGAAGTAGGGTTGAGATAAATCTGGGGGGAGGAATGCTGGAGAAGGACCATGCGTGACCTGACGACACTGTCCTGACGACCCAGAATTCCGAGATTGAGGCCACCCACACGTGCCGGAAGAGAAGCAGGCGTGCTCCTACCCGACCCGCCTGGGCGGGCAAAATCTCAAAAGGATTTAGCCTGATCGCAACCACTGGACGCTTGGTTTTTTGCTGGCTTGCGAAAGGACGCTTGGCCTCTACTCCAGTTTCTTCTGAAGTCCCGGCCGGGTCTATAAGAGCTTCGATTCTGTGGACGCTTGTCCTGTGGAAGAAAGCCAGATTTTCCGCCTGTGGCCTTAGCTATGGCGTCATCTAGTTTATTACCAAACAGTGATGATCCTTCAAAGGGAATCTTGCACCATGTCTGCTTAGAAGACGGGTCAGCCTGCCAAGGGCATAGCCATAGGGCACGTTTAGCTGTAACTGAGGATAGCATAATGCTGGACAGTAGACGGATCAAATCAACCGATGCTTCTCCCAAGAAGGCCACTGCTAGTTTTAGCTCTGCTGCTGCTGAGTTACTGGCCAGTTCTTCTGAAACGCCTTTGAGAAAGGAATCTACGTTCTCCGTCCATGCCTCCATAGCCTTAGACACGGCTGCCAAGGCTAGGGCAGGTTTACAGGCTGTCCCAGCGAGACCGTAAATTATTTTGAGGTCCTGATCCATTCTTCTGTCAAGACTGTCCTTAAAGGAGACTGCGTCTTCAAGAGGGAGCGTGACGCGTTTAGCCAGACGCATTACCGCTGCGTCCACAGGAGGAATATTCTCCAGGTATTTTACCTCATCTGCCTTGAAGGGATACATTCTGGAGGCTTTATTTGTCATCGAGGACTTCCTGTCCACTTTGCTCCACTCTTCATCAAAGATGCCCTTTAGTTCGGCTAAAAGCGGAAAACTTGGGCGCTCTTTCCCCAGGCGCTTGAAAAAAAAAAATCTGTTTAGCTGTGGGAGTAGATGAGTCTTCCCACATAAGGGCCTCTTTGACCGCTTTAATGAGCGGAGTTACTTGAGAGAAATTAAATTCTACACTCTCTTCATCACTCTCTAATTCTCCTTCCGAGGGAAGAGGCGAGGATGTGTAGGGCTGGGAAGGACCTGGAACTTCACGGACCACATCAGCCGGGGAGCCAGATCTAGTGCTGGACTGGCTTTGTACGTGGGAAGCATCCATCTCCTTTAGAGAGCGTTGCACCACCTGTTTCACTAGAGACTCGATCCGTTTATCTTCTGTCTCTTTTTCCCCAACCGCATGGGCATAGCAATGGCTGCATAATGATTTGCCCTTTGGGACTCGTGAGCCGCATTCCCAGCAGGCTCTCCGATCAGAATAACTGTCCTGGCGGTGGGAGCGGTTTCTGGAGGAGGAATGGGAACTTCTCCTCTGGTGGTGAGATGCAGATGGGGAATCACGTCTGTGTTTTGATTTTGATGTTGATGAATGCTGCGGCATGGCAAGGTCTGAGTCGAGATGAAGATCTGCGGAAGGGCTAAAAAGGAAAAATAGGGGAAGAAAGATAAGCCGTCAAGCAATACTACTTGCGACTGAACCCCGCGCCCTCCCCTCTCCCGCACATACCTTGTGCGTGAGGGCTGGCCACATGTAAGCGGTGAATTGTCCATAGCTTCTGGACTAAAGAGTCACAATAGAGACAGGTCGACCAGAAAAACCTACAGCATTATACAAAAAATAAAAAATAAAAAATACATAGGTAACTTGTCCTTTAAGAAAAATGCACTATATGATAAGCAATATATGGTAGAAAGACACATTATACACCTATATGTACACCCACAGACTGTAAATGGAACAGACAAATCATTTCCACTCTGCCTTTAAATTTTATTAGTGCACTGACCTGAGTGAGAAGACAAGAGCCTCAGCAGGGAAATCCAGTAGCCTCTGCTCGCCTGTCAGGGGAGATCCCAAATGACACAGGCGAGCATCAGCTTTTAAATTCCCCGCCTGTGACATCACCGCTTTCATTCAACGCACCTGCGTGGAGGAGGATCTCCCATCTGCGCCTGCGCAGCCGCCGAGAGACCCGCCGGACCGCAAATGCGCGAACCAAGCCTCGCTCTGGGAGCGGGCACTGTGCATGCGCGAACGGCGGCGGCGCCCGGGATTCGGGTCACCGCTGTGGGCTGGAACGCAGAGCGTTCCAGCCGCCATTAGGGAGAGCAGGGGCATGGGACAAACAACAAATAAAACAAAGATGAGACTGCCATGGAGCATGGAGAAATAAAGTAGCAGACCTGCCAGCCGAGGGATCTTCGGCACACCGCAGCAACTCCCATCCGTGTTGATTCATAGTTGCTGTAAGCTCTCCACCCGCCCATGGCTGGGTTCCGAGCTGCACCGTATTAAGGTGTGCCATCCATCTATCTGACTGACGATCCATCCATCCATCCAGAGATCTGCACCACCGTGCATGCTTCAGGTCCATTGGAGGAGGACAAAAAAGGAACACAGTGCTGAGAGGTGAGCTTACTTTTATGGGTATGGGGTCCTATAGCATTGGAGAGGAGGCGGGGTTAACCCACACGTAGGCTGCCATGGAGTCAATCAGGAAATATGTAATTTACAGGCCCCTTCCCTTTCTGAATGAACACAGTGAGTGATTGGGTACCGTGTGTTTGAGCTTTGGAGTGCGCACCCAATTGCAATAGGCTGCGCACACCTATGCTACAGACCTTCCTTCCTAATGCAATAGCCATAGTAATCAGCTACCTTTTAGGCTCCGTTCCCATCTAGGCATCCCGGATCGCAGGCCGAATCGCCACGATTTTGCCCGCTATCCCAAATCATGGCAAATAGCGGGATGCCCTTGCGATCCTCGTCACTTCCTCGATTGCGTCACATAGTACTGCAATTTTCTGTGATTTGGGGTCGCAGGTAAAATCGTGCCGATTCCGCCCGCAATCTGGGACGCCTAGATGTGAACGGAGCCTAAGCCCAGGTTCACACTGGGGCTGCGGGAGTGAAGCTGTGCGAGTTCAGCTGAACTCGCACAATTTCACTCCTGCCTGTCAGTCCCGATTTCGGCCGCGATTATAGGGACATCTGTGCAGGTTTCTGCACAGATGTCAATGTAAATCGCGGCCCGAAATCGCAAAAAGTAGTACAGAAACTACTTTTTGAAATCGGTGCAGCGCCGCAGATGCGGCGTCGCACTGATTAGGACGGTGCCATTGCCCGCAATTTGCGGCAAAGATCGCCGATTTCACATGCGATTTGACATGTCAAGTCGCACCAGTGTGAACCAGGGCTAAATGTTGGTTTGTGAAATAAGCAAACTGAAAAAAAAAAGATGAGCAGTGTCAATTTATTCTGCTATATGACAGGATAATTCAGTCAACAGATCCTGCTGGATGTATAGTTTTATAGGTTGCATGCCTACTGAATCCAGTGCTTAAACAACCCTGACTATAATTATTTGGCTTGCAACTTATAAGCCAATATTTGCATGTTCATTAATGTAAATAGGATGCTTACAGAACCCCATTCTCTGTTTAACTACAAGTCCTTTTTATAAAGGGCTGAAGTGTACTTGAGCAAATGCAAATCTCAGTATTATTATTCTTTGCAAGCCTTGGCCAGTTTTTACAATCCAGACATTTGCATACCTTTGTCTTTCTGTAAAAAACAGACATACCTGAAGTAAAATACCATGGCAGATATAATTAATTTAACTGCCTAGGAGCACAAGGCTGCTTGTTTAATATACAAGATGTATTTCTAGGCAAAAAGTTCATTGCATGCAAATTATGATTTAGAATTCACAACACAGGAAAATCATTTATTAGTGTGAATAATTTACTTGAAGCAAAACACACCTTTTTAACCTCGCTGCATTCAATGCTTTTGGTTTATCGTATAGTAAAAGAAAAATGCATGAAATAGACAGGTGTACAAGAATAACAGAGGCTTTAAAGTTAGAATGTGATAATAACGCTGTTCTTAATTATATAACTGTTGTTTTCAACACAAAATGTTTCTGTATTAAGCAAATGTGACCATTAACATAAGAAATATCCTTTTGATGTTTATGAAGGGTCACGAAGGTGAAATGTTGGTTATCGTCTTACACCCCATTTTTTTTTATGCATATTTCTTATACGATAAACTAGAAGCTGGGCACCACAACACATGTAATTTACGCTGTACGACCATAAGATATACTTTATGGCTATGTGCAAGAGGCCTTAAAGTGGTTCTAAAGGTAAGAGGTTTTATACTTTAATGTATTCCCTGGAACATAAAAACATAGAAAAGTGACAGCAGGAAAACACCAATTAGTCCATCTAGTCTGCTTTTTTTTTAAATTCATACATGTATTGTTTTTTTTTACTTTTTTGTCTGAATATAGATTTATGTTTGTCCTAAGCGTGTTTGAAGCCATATATTGTTGACTGATTCTCTACCAATGCTGGAAGTCTATTCCAAGCATCAACTATCCTTTCAATAACTAAAGGCTTTCTAAGATTAGTTTTTCACTTTCCTCCAGTTAGTTTGAGGTTATGTCCCTGTGTTCTTGATCTTGGGTTCATATTGAAAATACTACCCTCATGAAACTTATTCACCCCTTCATGTATTTAAAGGTTTCAATCATGCCCTGCCCTCCTCCCTCGTTCCCTGCTATAGACTGTACATATTTTAAGTTTTATCCCCCAGACCTTTCACCATTTTTGGTTACCTGTCTTTGGACTCGTTCTATCTTATAAATATGTTTTTGTAAGTGAGGTCTCCAGAACCGGACACAGTGATCTAAATGAGGTTTTACTAAAGATCTATAAAGGGAAATCAGGACCTCCTTCCTCCTGCTGGTGCTAGCGAAGTATACGATAAATCTATTTGCTTTCCCCACTGCATGGCCACACTGTTTGTTCTTTTTTAAATCATCTGAAATAAGTATCTCTAAATCTTTTTCCTCTGTAGTGCTAGCCAACACCATACTCCTAATGTTGTACTGTGTCAAGGGATTGTTTTTCCCTAGGTGCATTATTTTACATTTAGATACATTGAACTGCAGTTTCTCATGCTTTGCCCAATCTTCCAAACAATGCTAAACCATGTTTCATGTTACAGACACTTGCAGGGATATCAACCCTATTTCACGCCTTTGTATCATCAGCAAAGACATACCTTACCCAACAACCCTTTAGTTGTATCACTTACATATAGATTAAATAGAATAGGACCTAGTACAGAGCTTTGCGGTACACCACTAGTTACTGATCTCTTTTCAGAGTGAACCCTATTAACAACCACACTCTGGTATCTATGCTTTTAGCCAACTGCATATCCACAGAACCACACAAGGGCTAAGTCCTAGATTGTACAGCTTTTGTATTAGATCATTATGTGAAACTGTATCAAATGCCTTGCTGAAATCAAGATAGGCTATGTCCACAGCACCACCCTGGTCCAAAACATTGGTGATATAGTAAAAAAAAATGAAATCAGATTAGACTGACATGATCTGCCCTCAGTAAAGCCATGCTGCTTTGGGTCCAGCAAGTTGTGTGTTTTAAGTAATCAATGATCCTTATTTTCAGCAATGATTCCATTAACTTGACTACAAATGATATTAAACTCACTGGCCTGTAATTTTCAGCTTCTACCTTACTGCCCTTCTTGTGGATAGGTACAATATTAGCTGTCCATAATTCCTGTTAGAAGAGATTAATTTAAAAAAAGTTAAGGGTCCAACAACTATTCCTCAAAGTTCTCTTAGAACTCTGGGATGAACATCAGGGCCCATTGATCTATTAAGCTTTAACTGAGCCAGTTCCTCTGCTACCCCTGTCTCTAAAAATACTAAAAATGAACCATCATTACTAGAACCAATATGATTACCAAACTTGTTATTGCTAGTACATTGCACTCGACATTAAGGTAAAAAACATTGTGTGTGTAGCTTCCCACCCCCCAGCCTCCCCTCATACTTACCTGAGCCCGATCTCGATCCAGAGCTGTGCCTGAGAGCAGCAGCTCTCTCTGCTCTCCTCACTGGAAATCAAGGCAGCAGTTCCTGCTGCTGGAAATCACAGCCAGGGAAAAGACAGTGGGGGCGGGCCCAAGCCACACTCTGTGTGGCAATGGACACAGAGCGTGGCTCAAAAGCAAGCCCATACAAGTGCCCCAACAACAAGCGGCTTGCTATGGAGCACTCGGAGAGGGGTAGAGGGTGCAAAGAGCATCAGTGGGGGATTGCAGAGGAGGGGGATCGGGGCTACCCTGTGCAAAACCTTGACCAACAATGTAAGGCGCATTCTCCCTACCGACTACCAATGTTAACAGGGCATTCTTTCCACCGAACATTATTACATAACTACACAAAACTCAGGGTGGTTCCATAATTGGCAAGTACTGCAATCTGAATTATGATGTCAAGTAATTATGTGTTTAACTTTAAAGTGATACTTTATGGGTAAAATAAAAAATGGGTGAACATGCAGAATTTTTAAAGCAGAAGAGACACGCTTTGTCTCTTCTGCATTAAAGTTACTTACCTACCTGTCCTGCCCTGTACAGCTGTGAGCTGTCATCTTGGCACGGCCAAAGAAAATGGCCAGGAATCAAGACCTGGAAGCTGGTCGCTCAAAGAAGTCAGCGGCCAGCGGGGAGCTTTGAAATGCCACATTGCTGGACTGAAGGTCAGTATAGTTCCACTTTAAGGTAGTAACTAGCACTATAAAATGTCTCAATTCCATTAAAAATTTCCATGCTTTAGGTCTTGATATCCTTTTACCTTTTATCCTCTACAGGAGACACATTTCTCTCGGTCCTCCACACCAAGATACCTTTACAACAAATACCCCACCTTTTGTATAGCGATTGGCGCGGAGCAAAAAACGGTTTATCTAAGATGGTATAATTTTCACAATAAACAAATAGAAATAATGAGGACAGCCATATACTAGCAATGGGGAAAATGAACAATTATACAGTTTCGTTAATCTCTTACTATACCCCTAATTTGGGACAATTTGATTTTTTTCATCAGATGTTGCATTATTTGCAACCACATATGATTGACCATAATATAATGGGAGGGGATAGTAGTATCTTTTTGGAGTAAACATTAGATAGGTCCCATGGACCCCCTCCCCCCAAATAAAGCCTCAAAATAGCTAAATTATAGCCAATAATAATAATAATAATAGAAATAATGGCTAAATTATCCCATCACTATGACTAAGGCAGGTCATACACACTGCAAATTTCTTTCCTGCAACCATGGGTTGCAGGAAAGAAATTTGCATGATTCCCCCATCAACACAGACAGTGCTGACAGGGGAATCACTCCTGCCGAGCAATTGTCTTCTCATGGCGGGGGCAGGGGAAGCCATCCTCGTTGGGAGAAGAGAGTAATTATAGGGGCTAGGGGCTGCTATAATCGGAAGAGAATCCGGCAGGCTGGTTGTAGCCAAGTTGATCGATTGATCAACTTGGTACAATCAGCCTGAACATTAACAGTTTAAATCTCAGCCGATTCAGCAGGAATCGTGTATGGCCCGCCTTACATTCCATAATACATTTTCTCACTTAGATCACAATCCTTGGTGTGGTGGCAAATATGTACACTTACTTGATGTTTCCAGTATAAAGCTGGTAATCGCTACAGCACCCACTACTGATGTACTTTGTTTGCCAGGAACGTGTGCAGTAGGAATATAGACAAGAGTGATATGGGCAAGACAAATATGTTACGCACTAGGGAATATGCCAAGTTTCATATTATTGAGCAAATTATCACCCAAACCTTACACTGCCTCCCTTCCTTAATTATGGTTAAGAACAGGGGCCCCATCTGATTTCTCAAGAATGTTTCAATTTGTATTTCAAATTATACTCGTGCCCTGAATCCTTTTCTTAGGATCAGGCAGATAAGTTCTTTAATGATCTCCACTGTAGACTTTTAGAGGGCAGTTTATTTGGTGGAGAAATTGCGATAGCCATGAAACAAATAAACTCATTAAAAGCATCAGATCCAGATGGGTTTTTGGAGCATAATTCTAAGAAATATGCAGAAATTCTGACCCCTAAATTATGTCAATTTTGTAATAGCGTCAGAAATGGTTCCAATATATAGTATCTCCATGTGAAAATGCAGCATTAAGGCCCCTTTCCCACTGGGGCGGGGAGGTGCACTGGCGGTATAGCGGCGCTATTTTTAGCGCCGCTATACCGTCGGATTTGCCGCGATATTCGGCCGCTAGCGGTGCGGTTTTAACCCCTGCTAGCGGCCGAGAAAGGGTTAAAACCGCCCGCAAACCACTGCTACAGCAGCGGTTTGCGGGCGGTATAGCCGCGGTGTCCCATTGATTTCAATGGGAAGGAGCGGTATACACAACGCTCCAAAGATGCTGCTTGCAGAAGATTTTTTTTCCTCCCGCCAGCGCATCGCCTCAGTGTGAAAGCCCTCGGGCCTTCATATTGAAAATGCAGGGGCAGGATTATTTCAGGCGTTATTTATGCGTTATTTTAGCTCTAAAACGCCTGAAATACGCCTCAGTGTAAAAGGGGCCTAAGTCACGTTAACCCAAAACCAGGAAAGAATCATAGCAAAAGTGGAAATTAGTGGAAATCTCTTTAATAAATTTAGATCATTCATTTATGACTGAAATTCTAGTGATGCAGATTTAACCCATTTTTGCCAAGGTGTATTTACCCAGATCAAGTGATGTTCATCCCCGAGAAAAGCTTTGGTTTAAACAGGTGTAATAGATTATAAAAGTGCTCTGGTCTTTTGCCAGCCAAATGGTCTGGGGCTTAAGTGATTAAAGGCTTATATGCATGGTATTATATGCCCCCCCGCCCCAAAGCACCCATCCCCCCCATGTTGAGGGAATGTGACCTGGTATGGTTCAGGAGGGGGGCACTTTCTTGTCCCCCCCTCTTTTCCTGTGGCCTGCCAGGTTGCGTGCTCGGATAAGGGTCTGGTATGGATTTTGGGGGGAACGATACGCCATTATTTTTTAAAAATTGCCGCAGGGTCCCCCTTAATATTCATACCAGACCTGAAGGGCCTGGTATGGATTTTGGGGGGACCCCGACGCAATTTTTTTTTCATTTTGGTTTGGGGTTCCCCTTAATATTTATACCAGACCCAAAGGGCCTGGTAATGGACTGGGGGGGGCCATGTCGTTTTTTTCAATGAGTTTTATCTATATTGCCGGGACCCGACAATTCATTGCAGTCGCAAGCAGTTTTAAATTACTTTTTTTCCTTTAGAAATGTCATTTTGCTGCGGGACGGTTCTAAACACGGGAAAAATGCGCCCCCTTACAGGCATACTATAGACACCTCCCAGGCACTCGGGTCCCCAAACACTATTATGACAATACCATGCATATAAGCCTTTAAAATTAGCACTTTTGGTTTTTCATGTTAGTGTCACATAGATTTTAACAGTGTTCCGCGGCTTTCGAATTTGCCGCGAACACTGCATAATGTTCACTGTTCGGCAAACACCCGATGTTCGAGTTGAACTTACGTTCGACTCGAACATCGGGCTCATCACTATTGTAGTCCATGTCCTTGATATGTCTGTGTGTAGTGGCTCTTGAAGCACTGACACCAGCTGTAGTCCACTCCTTGTGAATCTCCCCCAAATTCTTGAATGGCCTTTGCTTCACAATCTCTCAAGGCTGCGGTTATCCCTGTTGCTTGTGCACCTTTTTATACTGCCCTTTTTCCTTCCACTCAACTTTCCATTAATATGCTTCGCCTGTTAAAATCTCGAATGGGACACGCCAGGGATGTCCGTTATCAACATACTTGTACATTTTGGCCATGGAACACCTGGCGGTTGCTCTATGGTCCAATCCCTCCATTCAGGGGGTTCAGGTGGGCAACAATTCATATAAATTGAGTATTGACTTATTTATGTATCCAATCCAAGAATAGCCTTTCCGAGCATTCTCTACGAATTAGAACAATTTGGTCTCTATAGCAACTTTAAAGTATGTTACAAAATCTAGGTGTCTTAATATCACTTTACCAATAATTGAAAAATAAATGCTAGAAAATAACTTCCCATTCCAATGGGAATTGCAATTTCTTAAATATTTAGACGTGAATATTGCTACCTCAAAAGGAAAGATGTACAAATTAAATTATCTTCCCATACTGAAATCCACGATTAGTAGATTGCAGTCTAGGGCCACAGGGAAACACTCTTGGCTAGGGAGAATGGCAATATACAAGATGGATATTTGACCTTGTTTCTTGTATCTATATTAAACATTACCTATAGTCCTTCCACAGTTTTTCTTCCAGTCTCTAAGATCTAGCCTACTTCGGTATCTCTGGCTGAACTCTTTGGCTAGACTTCGCCCCGATATCCTAGTAAAGCAAAAGATCGAGGGGGGAGCAGGTTTACCACATATGGCATTTTATTATATAGCATCAGTGTTGACAAGAATATTGGATTGGTTCTATCATGGGCGAGCAAAACAATGGGTAGCTATTGAACAGCAAATCACATCTGTCCCCCTGACCTCTCTCCTGTGGATTGCACTTAAATCTTGCCCATCTAGACATACACTTTAACTGTTGACTCAATCTTTATTAAGAGTTTGGGATCAGACTGTTCGAAAGTGGGGTATTTCTTCAATACCAGGCCCACTCAACCCGATTATGGGCAACCCAGAATTTCTGCCGGGCCTGTTATCGAATAGATTCCTACGATGGACACCTTTGGCTCCTTCTCCGATTAGACAAGCTCTTGCACCTAAAGGTCTACAAGCGTTTAACATGATAATAACTACAGAGTGCAATTATCCGGGCCAATGGTTTCATTATCTTCAGCTCCAGCACTTTTATATACATCTATCTAAAACATTGTTTGAGTCTCTCTGTAGTGAGCATACAGTGTCTCCACAATATACGGTATACTCCTATCCAATGCATTTCCATTACGCCTGCATTATACCAGAGACTGGGAGAAAGAATTGGGCCATATCATCACGGCAGAAGAATGGAAGAAATCTTTTCCTCTAACTTTTAAAACTAGTTTCTCAACTTATAGACAAGAGAAGAACTATAAAATGTTAACTAGATGTACAGATGCCCGGCAAAGCTGCACAGAATATCCTCAATCTACCCTGAAAAGTGCTAGCCCTGCAGGGGAGAGGTAGGCACAATGATCGACATATGGTGGACCTGCTCTCGGATTAAAGCATTTTGGGAGTCCATATTCCAAATTTGCTCATTGACACGCCGTATCAGAAAACTCCAGAAATAGCCCTACTTTCTATTTATCCGGGCTCCATGCGAGAGGCAAAAAAAGGACTATTGCCTTTTCTCCTCTCCGCAGCGTGAATACTTATACCTAGACATTGGAGTACCCCAGCTGCTCCCACTATTAAAGAGTGGGTAGCCAAAATTAACCACTTAAAGAGAATGGAAGAAATAACAGCAAATATACAGGGGTGCAACACCAAATATATGGTGGTGTGGTCATCTTAGATTGAATTCTTGAGTTCTGATATCCTGAGATTTTTTCTGTTAATAGTCTCTATCTTTAACCGTGGCATGGACAAGGATTGGTAGTTTGGTGGTATTGTTTTTTGGTCAGGAAGGGCCCCCCCAGATATGTGTCTTTGTGTTTTTTTTTTTTTACTTACCTTTATCTATGTCTCTGGGCAGACCTTTGCCCCTGGGGAATATTTGAGAGCACAGTATAGACGCTTTGAAAGAACAGGTAGAAATATAGGTTTATATTGAAATCGAATTTTAGCTTGCAAGAAGTGTTATGTAGGATTGATATAATCTTCGTTCCAATAATATAACAATCACGTTGTCCCTGGTTATGTGCTCTGAGTGTTACCCTTGTAAAATGTTTAATAAAAAAAAAAAATATGCTTGGATATAGCACTCTGTAGCCAGCTTCTTTAGCAATGACCTTTTATGACTTACCCTCCTTGTGGAGGGTGTGAATGACTGTCTTCTGCATAACTGTCAAGTCAGCGGTCTTCCCCATGATTGTGTAACCTACTAAAACAGACTGATAGACCATTTAAAGGCTCAGGAAACCTTTACAGGCGTTTTGAGTTAATTAGCTGATTAGAGTGTGACACTATGGGTCTACAATTTTGAACTTTTTCACAATATAATTTTTTTTTGAGATACTGAATCTTGGATTTTCACTAGCTGTAAGTCATAATACTGAAAATTAAAAGAAAGAAATGCTTAAAATATATCACTCTGTGTGTAATGAATCTATATAATACATGAGTTTCACTTTTTAAATTTAAGTACAGAAATAATTTCACTTTTTGATGATATTCAAATTTTTTGGAGATGAACATGTATATGAATATGGGAGTATTCATTTTATACCTTAGAGAAATACGAGCCTTGGACTAAATTTTTACATGTCTTACAAATTTTATATAAAGAACTCATAGCCTCTCTAATGATCAAGAGCAATGTCAAGGATGCATCCTGCTTCCGATTCTATTCATATTGGCGAACCAATATGTCATTATATATATATATATATATATATATATATATATATATATATATATATATTGTGAGGGGGTTAGCTCGGCAGCGGGTGTGTGTGACCCCCGGGATGGGCTCCCCACACAAAACAGGCCCAGCAAACGGAGGTTGTGGTTTTCAAAATCAAAAAAAGGTGCGGTTTATTTTCTATTTACAGTGACAAAACACAGCAAAGCAAAAGAAACATAACCAAAATAAATCCTGGTCAAGTTGACCTCTGACTAAACATACAGGTTTCCTAACTAACAACTGGGATCAGCCTAGTGCTGTCCTAGTCCCTAAGTCCCTGGTTTAGTAAAAGTCCAAACAAATAGCCACACAGGCTTTTCCTCACCGCACAGGGGTTCACTCTCCCTAGACAGTCCACACAGGTCTGGTTCCAGGCATGAGCTAACATCTAATGAAGCTGGGAGTTCTTATAGAGGCCTAAATGAGCTGACAAGCTTCAGCTGGCCTCATCAACTCCCTGTCTGTACGACGCCCAGCCCTCTCCCTAGAGGTATGAGTCATCCATGAGCCCACTAGCCTTATACAACTCTCCACCTAGTTGTATAAGTCGGCGTAAAGCCTGAATCTGGGCGAAATATATCTACCCCCCTGGATGCAACCAGGTGACTTTACCTTCCTGCTGTCACAATATATATATATTTATTTATTTATTATAGGGGATTTTTTTTACAAAACATGTATAACAGGGGTACTGAATTAAAATTCAAGGAGGTCCGGTCGCCAAAATTTTCTTTGGGCCGAGGTCCGAATCTCAAGTCTGTGATATGACTCAGAAAGATTGTAGTCACAGGTGTCCCCATCACAGCGCTCTTTTAAATTAGGTATCCCCATCACAGTGCTCCTTTACATCAGGGGTCCTTATCACAGTGCTCCTTTACATCAGGTGTACCCATCACAGTGCCCCATCAGGTGTCCCCATCACAGCGCCCCTTTAAATCAGGTGTCCCCATCACAGTGCCCCTTTACATCAGGTGTCCCAATCACAGTGCCCCTTTACATCAGGGGTCCCTATAACCGTGCTCATTTACATCAGGTGTCCCCATCACAATGCCCCTTTACATCAGGTGTCTCCATCACAGTGCCCCTTTACAACAGGTGTCCCCTTCACAGCGCTCCTTTAACCACTTAAGCCCCGGACCATTTCGTAGCTAGAGGACCAGAGGTGAATTCAGAATTTTGCACTGCGCTGCTTTAACTGTAAATTGTGCGGACATGCAATGTTGTACCCAAACGAAATTTGCGTCCTTTTCTTCCCACAAATAGAGCTTTCTTTTAATGGTATTTGATTGCCTCTGCGATTTTTATTTTTTGCGATAGAAACGGAAAAAGACCGAAAATTTTGAAAAAAAATGATATTTTCTACTTTTTGTTATAAGAAAAATCGAATAAACTCAATTTTAGTCATACATTTAGGCCAAAATGTATTCAGCCACATGTCTTTAGTAAAAAAAATGTCAATAAGCGTATATTTATCGGTTTGCGCAAAAGTTATAGCGTTTACAAACTAGGGTACATTTTCTGGAATTTACACAGCTTTTAATTTATGACTGCCTATCTCATTTCTTGAGGTGCTAAAATGACAGGGCAGTACAAAACCCCCCCAAATGACCCCATTTTAGAAAGTAGACACCCCAAGGAAATTGCTGAGAGGCATGTTGAGCCCATTGAATATTTTTTTTTTTGTCCCAAGTGATTGAATAATGACAAAAAAAAAAAAAAAATTACAAAAAGTTGTCACTAAATGATATATTGCTCACACATGCCATGGTTATATGTGGAATTGCACCCCAAAATACATTCTGCTGCTTCTCCTGAGTAGGGGGATACCACATGTGTGGGACTTTTTAGGAGCCTAGCCACGTACGGGACCCCGGAAACCAAGCACCACCTCCAGGATTTCTAAGGGCGCAAATTTTTGATTTCACTCCTCACTACCTATCACAGTTTTGAAGGCCATAAAATGCCAAAATAGCACAAAACCCCCCCAAATGACCCCATTTTGGAAAGTAGACACCCCAAGCTGTTTGCTGAGAGGCATGGTGAGTATTTTACAGCTCTCATTTGTTTTTGAAAATGAAGAAAGAACATTTTTTTTTTTTTCTTTTTTTTTTCAATTTTCAAAACTTTGTGACAAAAAGCGAGATCTGCAAAATACTCACAATACCTCTCAGCAATTAGCTTGGGGTGTCTACTTTCCAAAATGGGGTCATTTGGGGGGGTTTGTGCCATCTGGGCATTCCATGGCCTCCGAAACTGTGATAGGCAGTGAGAAGTGAAATCAAAAATTGACACCCTTAGAAAGCCTGAAGGCGGTGCTTGGTTTTTGGGGTCCCGTACGCGGCTAGGCTCCCAAAAAGTCTCACACATGTGGTATCCCCGTACTCAGGAGAAGCAACAGAATGTATTTTGGGGTGTAATTCCACATATGCCCATGGCATGTTTGAGCAATATATCATTTAGTGACAACTTTGTGCAAAAAAAAAAAAAATAAATTATTTTTTCCGCAACTTGTGTCAACATATAAAATATTCCATGGACTCGACATGCCTCTCAGTATATAGCTTGGGGTGTCTACTTTCCAAAACGGGGTCATTTGGGGGGGTTTTGAACTGTTCTGGCATTTTATACACAACATTAGGAAGCTTACATCCACTCTTCTAACCACTTGAAGACAAAGCCCTTTTTGACACTATTTGTTTACATGAAAACATATTTTTTTTTGCAAGAAAATTATGTTGAACCCCCAAACATTATATATATTTTTAAAGCAAAGGCCCTACAGAATAAAATGGTGGGTGTTGCATTTTTTTTTTCTACACAGTATTTGCGCAGCGATTTTTCAAACGCATTTTTTGGGGAAAAAATACACTTTTTTTAATTTTAATGCACTAAAACACACTATATTGCCCAAATGTTTGATGAAATAAAAAAGATGATCTTAGGCCGAGTACATAGATACCAAACACGACATGCTTTAAAATTTCGCACAAACGCGCATTGGCGACAAACTACATACATTTTTAAAAGCCTTTAAAAGCATTTACAGGTTACCCCGTTAGATTTACAGAGGAGGTCTACTGCTAAAATTACTGCCCTCGATCTGACCTTCGCGGTGATACCTCACATGCATGGTGCAATTGCTGTTTACATATGACGCCAGACCGACGCTTGCGTTCGCCATTGGGCAAGAGCAGGGCAGGACAGGGGTGCTTTTTTTTTTTTTATTATTAATTTTGCTTTTTTATTTTATTTTTAAACTGTTGCTTCCATATTTATTTATTTTTATCACTTTTATTGTTATCTCAGGGAATGTAAATATCCCCTATGATAGCAATAGGTAATGACAGGTACTCTTTTTTGAAAAAACTGGGGTCTATTGGACCCTAGATCTTTCCTCTGCCCTCAAAGCATCTGACCACACCAAGATCGGTGTGATAAAATGCTTTCCCAATTTCCCAATGGCGCTTTTTATATCCGGGGGGGGGGGGACATTCCCTCCCACTGCTTGTAAAAGCAGTCCAGAGGCTAATTAGCCACTAGGATTGCTTTTACATGAAAGCCGGCCGCTGGCTGAAAAGAATGATACCAAGATGATACCTAAACCCGCAGGCATCATTCTGGTATAAACATTCAAAGTCCAGCAACATACCAGTACGTTGCTGGTCCTTGTTGGACATGTATTGTAATCTTTTTTTTCATGCAGCCTGTTGGCTGAACGAAAAAAAAAGATTGATCGGTGGGTATGCCCACCATTAGAATACCGCCCTTCATCCACCCACTTCTAATGATGGGCATACATGCACCATTTATATATGCCGAAGCATGGGGGCATCTTCTCGCAAAAGTTATGCCGCGTACACATGGTCAGACTTTTCCACGGGCAAGCCTCCGTCGGAATTTCGACCGTATGTACGCGGCATTAGGAGCAAAATCGCTCCTCCGCTCCTGCTGCCCCAATGCTTCGGCATATATGCTTTTTTTTTTTTAACTGTGGTGGTGAAATTAGCTCCTACAGCACTGGAGTCGCAGGGATCAGGCCTGTCTCTGCGAACGCTGCAGTTATGTGTGTTGTGTTTTGTAAGTGACAGTGATCGATCGATACTGCACTTGGGTGGCCTGGGCTGGACGGAGGGGCAAAACGCAGGTGCTAGCAGGTATCTGGGCTAATCCCGCTAACACTGCGTTTTTGGGAACCCTAAACTGCTGGGGACGCTAGTATAGATCTGATCAGATCAGATATTGAGCTGATCAGATACTATACCACTAAGGGGGGTGTATGCTTCACGTGTGGGTGTTAGCGCTACTGGCACTAACCTGACGCTGCCTGGGATGTGACGCAGACCCTCTCTGACGCTAAAACCTAACTGATATCACCCGCCGGGCGATCAGGGGGTTAAACCTTTATTGGGTTATATACGGCGGGTGCCCTGACACTATAAAAAGCAAACTAACTAACCAGCGTCACCCGTAACACTTATATGATGATCACTGGTGACAGGGTTAACTAGGGGCAAATAGGGGGTTAAAACCTTTATTAGGGTAATATATGGGGGTACCTGACGCTATAAAAACCTGACGGCGAACCTAAAAAAAAATTACTGGCTACCTATCGGCATCACCGACACTAAGACAACGATCATAAAAACGATTGCTTAGCGACAGTGGTGATAGGGGGTGAAAGGGTTACCTGGGGGGCGATCAGGGGGTTAAACCTTTATTAGATAATATATGGGGGTACCTGACGCTATAAAAACCTGCGGCGAACCTAAAAAAAACTACTGGCTACCGATCAGCATCACCGACGCTAAGACATCGATCAGAAAAATGATTGCATAGTGACGGCGGTGCTAGGGGGTGAAAGGGTTACCTGGGGGGTGATCAAGGGGGTTACACCTTTATTAGGTAATATATTGGGGTACCCGACGCTATAAAAACCTGCGGCGAACCTAAAAAAAATTACTGGCTACCGATCAGCATCGCCGACGCTAAGACATCGATCAGAAAAATTATCGCTTAGTGACAGTGGTGATAGGGGGTGAAAGGGTTACCTGGGGGGGCGATCAAGGGGGTTAAACCTTTATTAGGTAATATATGGGGGTACCCGACGCTATAAAAACCTGCGGCGAACCTAAAAAAAATTACTGGCTACCGATCAGCATCACCGACGCTAAGACATCGATCAGAAAAATGATCGCATAGCCACGGCGGTGCTAGGGGGTGAAAGGGTTACCTGGGGGGTGATCAAGGGGGTTAAACCTTTATTAGGTAATATATGGGGGTACCCGACGCTATAAAAACCTGCGGCGAACCTAAAAAAAATTACTGGCTACCGATCAGCATCGCCGACGCTAAGACATCGATCAGAAAAATTATAACTTAGTGACAGTGGTGCTAGGGGGTGAAAGGGTTACCTGGGGGGTGATCAAGGGGGTTAAACCTTTATTAGGTAATATATGGGGGTACCCGACGCTATAAAAACCTGCGGCGAACCTAAAAAAAATTACTGGCTACCGATCAGCATCGCCGACGCTAAGACATCGATCAGAAAAATTATAACTTAGTGACAGTGGTGATAGGGGGTGAAAGGGTTACCTGGGGGGCGATCAAGGGGGTCAAACCTTTATTAGGTAATATATGGGGGTACCCGACGCTATAAAAACCTGCGGCGAACCTAAAAAAAATTACTGGCTACCGATCAGCATCACCGACGCTAAGACATCGATCAGAAAAATGATTGCTTAGTGACAGTGGTGATAGGGGGTGAAAGGGTTATCTGTGGGGTGATCAGGGGGTTAAACCTTTATTAGGGGGGGTTAGGGGGCTACACTGGACCTAAGACTAAACTTTGGTGACACTTTTACAGTCACAAATGTCACTGATTGCAGTGATCACTAAATAAATGGTCACTGCAATCAGTGACACTGTGACTGGGGGCTGGGGGGGGCTGGGGGGTGATCTGGGGGTGTCTGGGGGGGCCTGGGGGGGCGATTTATGTGCCTATGTGTCCTGATGTCAGTGTAGTGTTGTGTGTACTAACCTGGCATCTTCTCCTGTACGGCGCTCGGTATATGTGAGCGCCCCAGGAGAGATGACATCACTTCCTCCTTCCTGGCAGGCAGGGGAAGCTCTCTCATTCGCCGGGAGCGATCGAGAGGGGGTGGCCGGAATCGAACGGCCGTCCCCTCATGCCGGATCGCTCCCGAAGGTAAAACGACCGCTCACTGTAAAGAAGGGGGGTCCGATCGGACCCCCCAACTATACAAAGGCAATCACGTATATATACGTGATTGTGCCTGTCGGTGCCATTCTGCCGACGTATATTTACAGTGGGCGGTCGTTAAGTGGTTAAATCAGGTGTCTCCATCACAGCGCCCCTTTACATCAGGTGTCCCCATCACAGCGCCCCTTTAAATCAGGTGTCCCCATCACAGTGCCCCTTTACATCAGGTGTCCCTATCACAGTGCCCCTTTACATCAGGTGTCCCCATCACAGTGCCCCTTTACATCAGGTGTCCCCATCACAGTGCCCTTTTACATCAGGTGTCCCCATCACAGTGCCCCTTTACATCAGGTGTCCCCATCACAGCGCCCCTTTACATCAGGTGTCCCCATCACAGCGCCCCTTTAAATCAGGTGTCCCCATCACAGTGCCCCTTTACATCAGGTGTCCCCATCACAGTGCCTCTTTACATCAGGTGTCCCCATCACAGCACCCCTTTAAATTAGGGGTCCCCATCACCGCGCTAATTTACATCAGGTGTCCCCATCACAGTGCCCCTTTACATCAGGGGTCCCCATCACAGCTTTTTTTTACATTAGGTGTCCCCATCACCGCGCTAATTTACATCAGGTGTCCCCATCACAGTGCCCCTTTACATCAGGGGTCCCCATCACAGCGCTCATTTACATCAGGTGTCCCCATCACAGTGCCCCTTTACATCAGGGGTCCCCATCACAGCGCTCATTTACATCAGGCATCCCGTCAAAGTGCCTCCTTACATCAGATGTCTCCATCAGAGTCCCCCTTAACATAAAATGTGCCCATCAGCGTGCCCCTTAACATAAAATTTTATATTAAGGGACACTCTAATGGGCAAATTTTATGTTAAGGGGCAGCCTGATGGGCACAATTTATATTAAGGGGCACTCTGATGGGCACAACAAAACGTGCCCCTTAACATAAAATTTGCCCATCAGAGTGCCCCTTAACATAAAATATGTCCAACAGCGTGCCCCTTAACATAAAATTTGCCCATCAGAGTCTCCCTTAACATAAAATTTGCCTATCAGAGTACCCCTTAACATAAAATATGTCCAACAACGTGCCCCTTAACATAAAATATGTCCAACAACGTGCCCCTTAACATAAAATTTGCCCATCAGAGTGCCCCTTAACATAAAATTTGCACATCAGAGTGCCCCTTAACATAAAATATGTCCAACAGTGTGTCCCTTAACATAAAACTCTACCCATCAGAGTGACCCTTAACATAAAATTTGCCCATCAGAGTGACCCTTAACAGAAAATATGTCCAACAGCGTGCCCCTTAACATAAAATGTGCCCATGGGCACATTTTATATTAAGGGACACTCTGATGGGCAAACTTTATGTTAAGGGGCACCCTGATGGGCACATTATATATTAAGGGGCACTCTGATGGGCACAACAAAACGTGCCCCTTAGCATAAAATCTGCCCATCAGAGTGCCACTAATACAAAATGTGCCCATCAGTGTTGCTCTTAAAATAAAATATGCCCATCAGAGTGCCCCTTAACATAAAATAAGGGTCACGCTGATGGGCACCTTTTATGTTAAGGGGCACTCTGATGGACACATTTTTTTTATGGGGCACGCTGATGGGTATATTTTTAATGTGCACGCTGATGGGCACATTTTATGTTAAGGGGCACTCTGATGGGCACAACAAAATAAATGTGTCCATCAGTGTGCCCAATAACAAAATATGCCTATCAGTGTGCACATTAAAAATATACCCATCAGCATGCCCCTTAAAATAAAATGTGTCCATCAGAGTGCCCCTTAACATAAAAAAGGGTGCCCATCAGCGTGACCTTTAACAACATATGCCCAGCAGTGTGCACAATAAAAATATGCCCATTAGTGATCACCAATTACCATGTGGCCCACATATCTTGAATGCAGGAGGGCACAACTGAAATACCAAAGGGGCGGAAGCTGTGAAATAAGGAGAGCCAGGACCCGGGAACCACAAGTAGCAGGGGGGCGGGGCGCACACGTGACGTCACACCCCTACTCGCAAGGAGAGGCAGAAGTGGACCCGGGAACCGCGAGCAGCAGGGGGGCGGGGCACGCACGTGACGTCACACCCCTACTCGCAAGGAGAGCAAGGAGTGGACCCGGGAACCACGAGCAGCAGGGGGCGGGCACGCATGTGACGTCACGCCCCTACTCGCGACCCATGAGTGCGAGCTGGTCTTCTGTCAACTCCGAGACCTGTGGTGAGGAGCAGGGGGCGGACGCACGCAGCGTCACTGGTTGCTGGGGAAACCCGCGGTCCCAGCAAACCAACGCTTGCTGACTATTCTAATTATACTGGCGGTCCGGGCAGAAGCGTCACTCGGTCCGGACTCGGACCGCGGGCCGCCATTTAGTGACGGCTGATGTATAACATAAAATATGTATATACATATTTTGTAAAAAATCCCCAATAAAATATATATGTTGAGTAGCTTCCAAACATAGTCACTGAACAAATGTAGGTGGGAGGTTTCCCCACAGTTCTTCTGGGTGTTTGGTCCCCTGTCCTTTTATGTCTCCCATGTTATGTGCTGCCATGCCATTAGAATAAATAGATTAAGGTGTTCTGCCATGTATGGTTGTGTATATAGATGTTTTTCTTAAAGAAATGACTATTGACGAACATGGTTCTATCTAGATTATATGCTGTGTAAATTAGATGTTGATGGCTCCTGATGAAGTGGACTGGCTTCCAGGAAACGCGTCAAGCCCCTAAAAGCATATTTTCTTATGGACAAGACACAGCACATGGTTCATAATTGATTCATATTTTATGGTTTTGTATTGCAATTAATTTTTTATGTAACAGTACTATAGATTATATTTTAAAGTGTTTAATAAAATATATATTTTTTATTGAAAACAAATGCTGTGCTGTAAAGGTCCCAAGCTACTATTCAATTGTGTTGCCTATGTTTAACCTGTATGGGCATGTGGCACTTAAATTAACGAATATTCACCATTTGGAATATATGAGCAATAGTTGTTAACAATCCCTAATTTTGTGCATCGATTAATTAAAACGTGAACCCACAGGAAATAGTCATATATGGTTCATTGTCTTTTTTGTAACTTGTATGTCATTAATACCATGAATTTCAATAAAATTATTGTAAAGAAACGATTATTCAACTTTGCTATCTTTATCCTTGTGTACTTATCCTTTTTTAAATGATTGGTTGCACTGAACTGTTCAGATAGTTCTTCTTTTACACAGCTTTGATAAAGAGCCCCACTGTCTTAAAAAAGGAATATAAATGTTTTTGACTTTTGAAGATATCTTCTATAAAACAATAATCTGTTGAGGGCAAACAATAGTTAATTTTCCTTATGCCGCGTACACACGACCGTTATTCATGTCTTGCAAAAAAACTACGTTTTTCTCGTCGTGATTCCTCTCAAGCCTGCCTTGCATACACACGTTCATGAAAAAAAACGCTTGAGCAAAGCGTGGTGACGTACAACACGTATGACGGCACTATAAAGGGGAAGTTCCATTCGAATGGCGCCACCGTTTGGGGTGCATTTGCTGATCCTCGTGTTAGTAAAGTTTGGTGAGAGAAGATTCGCGTTTCAGCCTCGTGCTCTTCAGTCCGTTACAGCGTGACGAATGTGCTATCTCCATTCTGAACGCTAGCTTTACCAGAACGAGCGCTCCCGTCTCATACTTGATTCTGAGCATGCGCGTTTTTTTCCCCTCTTAAAAGCGTACACGACGTGAAAAAGAACGACATGAGAAACAACGAGAAAAAATAGAGCAGGTTCTAATTTTTTTTCGGCCAGTTTTCTCGTCGAGAAAAATGCTATGGAGCATACACACGACCGTTTTTCACGACCAATCTAAAAAAATGCATTTTTCTGTCATGAAAAACGGTCGTGTGTACGCGGCATTATCCTCCAATTAGAATATGGCCTTAAAATTATTTAGGTTTTTAGACTCTGTACATGTTTAAACTCATTACAATTATACTTTGTTTGGCTTAACTCCACAATCAGTTTGTTTTTGCCCTTTTTCTAACCCAGGAACATATGTGAGGATTGCTGTGGTTTGTGTCTGGGGAATTTTTCACACATGAATGCCCAAATACTGCTAGTCTCACTTCTTCCTTTTTATCAATGGGCTTGAAGTGTGCCACACATATTACACAGGATTATCTAATTTTAATTCAGTTGACATCCTCCCTAGAGAAAATGTCAGCCAACCATGACAGCTACAAATACGAACACCAACAAATTATTACATTTTCCATAACAAATTTAATAGGTGATAACGTTCAAAGCGCTTCAAAAGAATTATAAAATATTATCAGTTTTCAAACATTAACACAAAGAAAAACAATGCAATCATTTAAACATTAGTAAACTGAAAACAATGTTACATTGAAAACAAGGACAATAAAATTAATTAAAAACAAGCTAAAAAATATAAAAATTTTGAAGTAATCAAAGATAGGTGATTTAACTTAAACAAAAAAAACAAGTTCTAGCAGTAAGCTTATGTAATTAAAATAGACCTTTGTTAAAATATACAACATATATTATATAAATAATTTTGGTTTAAAGCAAAGTGCAATTTATTGTACAAAATCTTTTTAGAAAGACCAGCATCTGAATTCTACATATAAAGGAATTAATAAAAATAATTTATGTTGTGTATAAAAATAGGGTTATTGGCAACACTGAAAAATAAAAAACACACTTTCTAACCTATGATGTCTAAGGATGGACAAGGTAGAAAATTGGGGTTTCATTATGAAGGAAACAACAAAATTGAAATACATTTTAATTTAAAACTTAAATAGTTAAATAATACCACCAATTTAAACAAACATTTATAATCAACCAACGATTCAGTCTCAGAATACTACTGCCATCAAATGATAGGTACATATGTACAGAAGATATGGTGGGCAACATAGATAAACATTAATTTTCTGCACTTCTTATTGCTCTAATCTACCAAACTGTTGCACCTCTTGTGTATTCTACCAATGTAGAGCAAGTTCAATTTCTTCATATACCTCAATGGACAAATGCAATGTATAGTGTGATTTGAAGAACTTCAGGAAGGCTAGAATAGTTATTTATGCTGATTACGTAAAGCAGTATTAAACCCAAAAGCAAACATTTAATATATTGCAGTATAGTGTGGGGGCACTCTAGTACAGGAGATGCGTTACTGGCCTGATCATCAAGTGAAACAGAGGGAGAAAAGCCAAAAAGAAAACTAATACAGTCATCACATCTAACGATTGTCACACTCACTGCAATATATTACATTTTCAGTTTTGGGTTTAATATAGCTTTAAAGTCCCTTCATTCAAAACAGGTAGACACATCCTTCCTTTTCCAAGAGCACAACTAAGCAAACATTAAATGCAATTTATGTCTATGTTTCTCCATACCCACTAAACATATAGTGAGCTTCTTGCAGAGCCCCATTTTTAACCTTTAGAACATAACTTCTAATTGTTATAAATACGCTGTAAACTATATATTGCATACATATTTCTGTCATCAAATCTTCATTACAGATCATCATTACATTTATGAGCAAGAGATGTACTAGTTTAGACAATGGTAGGGATCCAGCATGAATAGGTATTAAAAATCCATTATACCTTCACTGCCCTATCTCCGTATTCCCAAAAAAAAAAAAAAAAACAGAAACACTAAACAGTGCTGTCAAACATCTATGTGAAAATAAACAAATTTTAAAAGTACAAAAAGTTACACGTGATTCTGAAAGTACTCATATATATAATAATAGCCCTTTTGCAATCATACCTATTGTACAAATATTATGACTTGATTTTTATTTACAGAATGCATTCTGAACATCTTCGCCTGTGTTTTTTTTTTTTTTCGTGTGTGTGTGTAAACCATGTAGCAAAGATTTGAAAAAGAATATAGACTTTGGCAACAGTAATAAAATAGATTTACTCAATATCCATACTAAATGTCAATCATACTGTATTTTAAACTTTACACACAGGATGCAAACTAGTTTTAGGTTCAAAGTAATTTGGGATAAAAAATAAATAAAAAATGTATGAGAAGGGACGTTTCCCCAGAGCTTGGTGAAAGAATACCCAATTGCGTGAAAATAAAAATAAATAAATAAAAACACATTTTATGCACATGATATTATGATATGGCAACCAGCAAAAGGGCCGAGTGCAAAAATGGGATTTTTGTACTCACCGTAAAATCCATTTCTCTGACATCCATGGACCGACACGGCGTCTCTTACACTTTACACGTGGGTATATGTCCCTGCTTGCAGGAGAAGACCTAGGCAGAATGTTAAATGTTAAAACATTCCAGAACAAACCAGAGCTGAACAGCCCCGCCCAGGGGGGCGGTCCCTCCGGACATTACCCTCACACCTGCAGCTAGCAGGCCTCAGTTCGTAACAAAGCAGCACAAACTTAAAGGAAGGGTGGGTGCCGTGTCGGTCCATGGATGTCAGAGAAATGGATTTTACGGTGAGTACAAAAATCCCATTTTCTCTTATCATCCATGGACCGACACGGCGTCTCTTACACTTTACACGTGGGATGTCCCAAAGCAGTGTCAAGAGGGATGG
This sequence comes from Rana muscosa, assembly GCA_029206835.1. NCBI lineage: Eukaryota > Metazoa > Chordata > Amphibia > Anura > Ranidae > Rana > Rana muscosa. The sequence continues at coordinate 848,552,503 of CM055121.1, forward strand.
GAGCAGTATAAATGGAAAAACCAAAAAACTTCACTCCAAACAAGGCAGAGCTCCCCAACGGAGGCGTTGTCACTTTAAACAGCGGCCTGCAACACCTTGCGGCCGAAGGAAGCATCCGGAGATGCAGCCTCATCAACCCTATAAAACATAGAAAAGGTATGAACAGACGACCAGGTCGCCGCCTTGCACACTTGTGCAACCGACGCTTGATGTCGGAAAACCCAGGAAGCACCAATTGCCCTGGTGGAATGCGCCGTAACCGGGAAGGTAGGCGCCCGCCCCATGAGAGTATAGGCTTGAAAGCCGGTTTGTCCGATCCACCTAGAAAAAGGTGGCAGACGAAGCCGCTTGACCCTGTATCTGACCAGAGACAGTCAAACAGAGAGTAGACTTCCGAATAGAAGCAGCAGACAGGCACACCTGCAAGGCACGTACCACATTCAAAGTGTGCCGCGCGCACTCTGGGATGCAACGGGCGAGGACAATGTCCTCATTTTAGGTGAAAGGTCAAGATCACCCTTGACAAAAGAGAAAGTCGCGGATGCAACACCGCCTTATCCTTATGGATGACTAAATATGGCGACTTGCAGTACAAGGTCGCCAATTCAGATACTCGTCTAACAGAAGTGATTGCCACTAAAAAGAGCCACCCACTGAGACAAAGCGAAGAGGGGAATATCCCTGATATTCTCAAAAGGAGGTTCCTGGAGAACCGAGAGTACCAATTCCGATCCCACGGGGGGAAAGGAGACACGACAGGAGGGAGCCCATGGCGAACCCCCTGTACAAGGGTGCCAACCAAGGAATGACCCGCTAGTGGTCACCGAAAGAAGACGGCCAAGGCCGAAACTGACCCTAAATGATACTCAAAGCGAGCCTTTGGGCCACGCCATGCTGTAGGAAATGCAGGATTCTAAGGACGGAATACGTCCGAGGATGTCAGTCCAGCTCTTCGCACATGGCGATGTAAGCTATTCCAGGTACAGAGATAGTTCTGGAGGAAGACTTCCGTGTCCTTCATATGGACGAAATGACCGAGTCCGAGAGCCTCGGTCTCTCAACACCTGGCTTATAACAGCCATGCCGTTAAGGCCCGAGACCGTAAAGGCAGGATGAAATATATGACTTTGAGACAGAAAGTCCTCCCTATTGGCAACCATCAGGGAACGGCCTCGACGAGACGTACCAGATCGGCGTACCAGTGAAGCCGAGGTCGATCCGGAGCAATGAGGATCACCGGAGTTCCCTCGGTCGCCACCCTGCGCAGCAGGCGAGGAAGCAACTGCAGCGGAGGATAAACGTGTATCAGGTGATCATGACCCCATGGGCCACTGACGCCTCTGATGCATCCGCCCAAGGATCCCTGGATCTGGCCACAAATCGACAACTTACAATTGAGTCGAGAAGCCATCGGGTCCACCTCCGGCGTGCCCCACCGTTTGTGTGGCAAAGGAGTTGAAATACCTCCGGGTGCAAGGACCACTCTCCCCGGTCCAACGTCTGGCAACTCAATAGTCCGCCAGTTCTATGCCCGGAATGTAAACGGCTGACAGAGCCGGCACGCTTCCTTTAGCCCACTTCAGGGTACGGGGGACCTCGGAAGCCTCAGCTGAGCTTCGAGGTGGTCGACATACGCCACCACCGTGACTTGTCCGACAGGATCCTAATGGAACGATCCTGCAATCTCTCAGACCACGAGGAGAGGCACAGTCTGATGGCCCGTATTTCCAGAACATTAATCGGCAAACGGGCTTCGTCCGGAGTCCAAGCCCTTGGGCCAACAGGACTCCCCAGATTACACCCCAGCCCTTCAGGCTGGCGTCTGTAGTGAACACCGTCCATTGGACGGGGAGGAACGACTTCCCGGACTGAAGAGCCGGGGACCCAAACTCCATGTCAGGGACGCCCTGACCAGGTGGCTCACCTGGATCGGAAAATCCAAAGACAACGGGGATTTGTCCCAAGGGAACAAGATCTCCTTCTGCAATGCCCTTGTGTGTGATTGGGCATACGGAATGGCCTCGAAAGAGGTCACCATGAGTCCCAGGATTCCCATGCAAAAACGGATTGACGACCATTTTTTGGGATGTCAGCATCCGTACTGCAGACTGAAGTGTCAGTAGCTTCCCCGGAGGTAGGAATACCTTTTGCCTCCAAGGAGTCCAGAATCAGACCGAGATACTCCAAATCTCGAGTCGGGACCCGGACTGACTCCTGAATGTTTAGGAGCCACCCGAAGTCCCTGAGGGTCTGACTGACGATAGTCACACTGTCTTCTAATACTGAGCCATTTCCTGCTCTGAGAAGAAGATCGTCCAGATAGCCCACGACAGCAATGCCTTGCTGTCTCAGCAAGCTAGAACCGGCACAAGCACCTTAGTGAACACCCTCGGCGCCGGGGCTAGGCCGAAAGGAAGAGCCACAAATTGATAGTGGACTTCGTCGATCGCAAGCGCAGATCGGAACATACAAGTAGGCGTCCTTGAATTCCAAGTTCGCCAGAAAATCCCCTTGACGGAGTGCACTGACCACCGTGCGAATGGATTCCATGCGGAACTTTTGCACCTTCACGAAGGCATTCAGGACCTGGAGGTCCAAGATAGGCCAGTAGAATCCCTGAAACCTCTCCTGTGACGAAACCGGCACAATCACTCCGGACCTCAAACCTGAATAGGCCCCATAGGGCCACCCGACGGGCAGGAAGGAGAGGAAGATTCGAGGGAAGAATCTGTCTGGTATTAGGAACGGAACCTATCCTGTAACCTGAGGGGATCACCTCGCACACCCACCAGTAGGAGATCCGGGAGGTCCATTGATCCGTGGACCTGCAAAGTCGTCCCCCCTACCCCAGAGTTGGGAGGGGGCAAGACTTCACGCGGAGGCGGGCTAGGGAGCCGGCTTGTTCGGCATACGCACCCAGGGGCGCTCGTGTCCACCAGCCGTACCGCTGTCAGTCTGGGGGGGCCTCCCCGTTGACTGACGAAAATATCCCCTTTTTTCTGGAAAGGAAGGACCCTGCTTATAGCGGCCTCCTTGCCAGCCTGAGGAAGAACAGTGCTTTTACCTCCCGTGACATCCTTGATGATGTCATCCAGCGCAGCACCGAAAAAACCTACCACCTTTTAATGGTAAACCCTTCCTAGGCTTTTTAGAAGCTAGGTCAGCAGACCAGCATTTCAACCAGATCAGACCACGCAATACCCTGAGTTATAAGGGGCCGCGTCAAACGTGGTGTCGCCACATAAACCAGGCCCTGCACCATTTGTGGGCCAGAGCAATAGTGTCTGGAGGAAAATTATGCTCCTGTACAGTTGCCCATCCCGCAAGTGTTGGAGACACAAGGGTCGCCGCTACCACAAGCCGTAGGGCGGACCCCAACAAGGCAAACATGGCTCTACTCACCACTTCTGACCTCCTGTGAGTGGGGTCCTTAAATGCAGGAGTCCCCTCCACCGGGAGAATGGTGGCCTTGTTCAACCGGGCGACTGGAGGGTCGACCACTGGGGGAGAAGCCCACATTTTTAGTAGGGCATCCTCAAAAGGGGTATCTGATAGACAAACGCCGCGGGACCATAAAAGACTTCTGCGGCTTTTTCCCCAGACCTTGTCAGTGAGCTGGTCAAAGAAAGGTACATATTGAAAAAAACACTTTTTAGAAGGCCCGGCCCCAAGGAACCAGAGGAGACCGTCCGCCTGAGGTTCTGCATCCGCAGCATTTAGCTTGCGAGTGTCCCTCACTGCATCAATGAGTTCACAAAACAAGCACCCTGTCATTTACTGACACAGAACTGGAGTTTTCCTTGCAAGGAATGTCCTGTACAAAACCATCAAATATATATTCAGAGCTAGGGTCCTGAGCGGTAGTTGTTAGGCCCATATCTGAATCAGCGCATTACCCCCCTTTCTTTTTTTTTTTTTTGTGGAAAAAAGGTGGGGATAGGGTTTTTTTGCTCCCTTGCGCTCACACACTGCTTTCTCCTGGTCAGATTAATGATTCCAGGAATGCCGACAACTGGTCCCTAAGGACCGCAGGTGCAGAAGCACTGTCAGTTGTCTCTAACAATGTGAAGAAAACAGGTGAACCAGACTCCAATATTGCCACCCTCTGAGACCTTATTCACCATTATAGTGAATAATACAGCCCACCCACAGGCCGTGCTGGGGCTGAGGAGGGGACACCTGGAGTACTCACCACCCCTAGGGACCGCTGTATGAGCCGCGCTGTAGCGCTGTATGAGTCGTGCTGTAGCGCTGTATGAGTCGCGCTTGCGCAGCCTGAGGTGAAGAATCTGTGGGGATGTGTGTATTCCGCGCCATACAGCAGCGCTGCTAGAGGCCGAAAACGAAAGTGCAAGTGCCGCGGCTACAAGAAAATGGCCGCCGGGCACCAGTTTAACTATGTATTAAGCCTCAGCCAAAATGGCCGCCAATGGCGCATTTTTTAAAAATAAAACACCGCGCCAATGGCGCACAGAAAACACCACAGCCAGTCCCCCAGAACACTTCCCAATAAAAATAACAGTCATGGAGCGGCCCCCCCAAGGCAGAGTGACCCCCCAAGTATCCCCACACAGCACAACAGGGTGCAGAGAGCAGCATACAGGGGGGAGACAGGGAGAACCCCCCACACACAGAAACACAGTCAGCATGTACTCACCTTGCAGCAGGAGAGACTACTTACCCGTCCCGCAAGCACCTTGGAGAACACCCCCAGTGCCAATAGAGGGACTCACTGGCTTGTTTCAGACAGGCCTATCACAGAGTCGTACTGCGTAGCTGTCGGCCCGGTCCACCGCGAAAGATACAGTAGGTACTGTTCGATCTTGAGAGGACCGCGGGAGCATGAAAGCAACCCGGCCACCCCTGGAGCCATGGGGTATGTCGTGAACTGAGTCTCACGCACACAAGGTGAGGATCAGCACGCTCGATGGTCGGACAGGGAAGACTACGAGGATACTAGTGTACCCAACCTGTTGCCCAGCCGACACTTGATTGAAGGTCTCAAAAATAAAATAATAAAATTCCCAAAGGAATAAAAATTAAAAGTAAAATCTTCCAGGAGACTGGCTCCTGAGAGAGCCACGTCTTCTCCTTCTGCTAGGCAGAAAAAAACTGAGGCCTGCTAGCTGCAGGTGTGAGGGTAATGTCCGGAGGGACCGCCACCCTGGGCGGGGCTGTTCAGCTCTGGTTTGTTCTGGAATGTTTTAACATTTAACATTCTGCCTAGGTCTTCTCCTGCAAGCAGGGACATATACCCACGTGTAAAGTGTAAGAGACGCCGTGTCGGTCCATGGATGATAAGAGAAAAGTGTTTTTCTTTTCTATAAGCCTCTAAACGCCTATGTGTGCAAGGACCGACTGTATATACAAACATGCAGGCACATTTAGAGTCAGAAAAAAGAAATGCCAGACGCCCCTAACAACAGCATTAAAAACGTTGAGTTTGCATGAGGCCTTGTGCATGTGTCTTTGAAGACTCCATTTGGTGCAGAGTACATGCCAGGATTTGCATACATGTTAAGCCCAGCACCTTTAGAATGTTAGAATACCTGTCAGGTTTTCATTACTGCCTGAGCACCCACTGGGGATATTCATCTTTTCTGTTCATCCTGGTAATCACCGTCATGTGGACAAAATACAAATTTTTACAGTGGTCAGCAAAACAAGAATAGGTGTAAATCTTCCAAAGGGGACACCAGTTCTGGTGAAAACTATATAAAGGGGATTTCCTTTTATCTTTGAAAGCCGCTTCATACCGCAATTTCTGCATGCACGTTTTTTCAAGTGTTCCGGTGTGTTGTTGTGTTTTATAAACAAATGCATCAAATAACACAGCAAGACAGTTGTTTACATCCATCTTTACTCCTGGGCTCTGTTACTGACCTGTCAAACCCTTAGAATTTGGAAGGCAGTGGGGCTGATTTACTAAAGGGCACGTGCGTACACTGGTGCATTGATTTTGTATGGAAAAGCAAAATGGAAATGTGTACACAATGTATATACAATACACTATGATTTGCTATGGAATATATGCTCCAGTGTACGTTCTATAATGTTTTGCTGGCAGCATTTTTAAATGCACATGTGATATTTAAATTAAGCCACACCAAGTGTGACCTGCTATCATTAAAGAAGTGGATTTTACAGGAAATACAAATATCAGATTTTCTTTCTTGTTCATCGAGGGATACAGGATTTAGGGGCATTTTGGACATCCCAACACAGTCCATCTGAAGGATGGGGCAACAGTAACTAAATACAAAAAAAAAAATGGGGGCTCTGCAGCCGAAAGAGCTGTGACCTTATGCCCAAAACTGGCATTGGAAAAAGCCTAGACATCCAACTTGTATAACTTTTGAATATAGGAACAGGTAGCAGCCTTGCAATTGTAGGAAAATGTTGCCTAATGCGAAGATGGGAAGATAGGGGGCATGCAAGTATGCATCCTTGTTGTCCATAGAGGCCAGACAGCCTCCCTTTCCTGTTAAAGGATAGGTTCACCTTAAAAAATTATAAATAAATAAATGCACATTTTTTTGCAGGTAAACAGATGTGCATTTACAGTTTTTTTCTTAGGAGCCTGTAAAGCATTGTACCAACGATCAGCAGATCACGAGTGCAATGTCAGGCTCCTGCAGACTCAGTGTAGCCGTCTGCCTGTATCATCAATATGGGCAGGCAGTTACTTCAGTTCAGGAAGAGTCAAGGAACTTTGAGGAGGCTCACCAGTGCCCTGCCTGTTCCACATCATTAGTATGCTGAACTGAATTGGTTGGGAATGAAGCTGGGCAACAGGAACTGCCTCAAAGAAGGCTACTATTAAGCCCAGAACCCTCATGCAGAAAAGAACTGGAGGTTACCATAGGGACTAAAGGAACCAAATTACTCCTGCGGAAGGAAGCTTCTGGCTTGTCCTGTGTTCATGGTTAGACCCAGATACTCCAGAAGGTGTGAGCATTGGAGAGCAGACTTTGAAATGTTGATTGTGCAGTATTGGCAGCTCCCCCCATTTAGCTTGGGGCTGTGAATAGGTCTGAATGGAAACCTTAAAATCATTCTTCTGTAGGAACTGGTACAACCATTCCTTGTGCCTGAAGCTGGTGCAAGGGGGTCATTAACTCTGCCTTCATTTGGTCTGAAGCTGGGAGATTGGAAAGTAAAAAAAAAACAAGAGTGGGCAGACATAAAAACTTTATTTTGTACCTCTTTGAAATGACAAATTGGACTTAAAGGTCTGGATTCAGACTGGGGAAAATCCCAACAGACTCTAAGTAATGGAGCAATGGAGGCACCCCTTTATTGTGAGGAGGGCTTCTGGGTAGGCTTGGTGGTAGCCATAGGAGACTTAGCCGGCCATACGTGGATCGAAGTTCCACCAGTTCTGTAAGGACCAGATGAATTTCAATACATGTATGGGCTAGCTGGCTGTGCGACTTGTGTACAACCAGCCTGTTAGATTTTTCCTGGATTAGTGCTGCCGGCTATAGCCAGCAACACAGATCATTGTCTTTTGCCACTGGGGAAGGCCTCATCGGCAGAATACACTAGCTCAGTGGGGAGTCATTCATTTTGTTTAATTTTTTTAATTTAACCTGATGTTTGAATGAATCATGTATGGCTTTCCCCCAGTGAATTTATCAAGGGATTCCCCAATTAGGCATTCATCATCAAAACGTCTGTTAATTTGTCTTGTCCAGTTACCAGTAGTCTGGCAAACAGACATGTTTGCAATTGCTGGCTGCAGGGCTGGATATGCGATAAGGCCTTTAAGAGGGCTTCAAAATGCATATCAACAGAATTCTTAAAAGATGGAACCATCCTTAATAGGAGAAAAAAGAGAGAAGTGACATCAGGTTGCGAGCTCGCCACTCGTGGTGCGGTTTGTTTTTATATTTTTAATGTGAGTACCATATCGGCTGTTATTGTAATAAACGTATCCAGTTTCAACATACTTCATGATCTGGGCCCCCCTTTTTTTCCTTCTCCTCTATACATTGTATTGGATCTGGAGCTCCCTCTCTATTTTTACCGCTGAGTTACACAGAGGAGAAACCTTTACTTGCCTACAGCAGGATTTTGGGCTCTCCTTGTGGTCCCTGTATTTTCTCACACTGTTACCTTACAGCGGTAAGATAAGGGACCACCTTACACAGAGGTGTAACTGCACCGAAGAAACAAATCACTAAAGTCACTGTATACTTGAAGGGGTCTTTAGGTTCTGGGAACCATAAACATGGACTACAACCCTGGACCTATATAGCACCCTGTGGCCAACTACACACATTATATTTTGTGCCAAGGTGAGCACCTTACACAGGATTCAGTGCCTAAAACAAACATTACAGGCTAGCCCCCACACAACGGGGTCTGGGTATGGTCCCTAAGATACACACCGAAGGTCACTGGTCCATCACCTAAGGACGCTAGCAAAAACTGGAGTCACACGAACCTGGAGTGGGAGGGGTAATAGGATTATGCACTAAGGGTGGCTCTAGCAAGTTTCCAATCACCCGAAGGTAGCCTGCATATAACCCATCGTCTATGTTTGTCCTTTACTGTATGATTAGGATATAAAGTTTTCCAAAAATGTCCAAATATTTACAGTATTTATGTGTAATCTTCCTAGGAGATAAGCGCAATCAATCAGTCAGTCTAGTGGGGTCTGGGTGGGGCTCCAAAGCTACTGCTGATGATACTCTGATCCTAATAAATGTGTATAGAAAGATCAGCTCAAGCCGCATGTAGGGAAAGGTTGATGGAAGAAAAAAATTTATCTTGATGAAAAAATGCCTAGTAAAACCAGTTAAACTTTTCTTAGTATAGAAAAGTTATCTATCCTTCTGAGACACTGGCAAAATACTGGAGCCTGCTGGGAGTGGGAGGGATTAAATTGGGCTGGTCACTGTTTATTTGCCAGTGTCCTGTAGGTGGCAGTATAACCTAACTGTCTCTGAATCTCGTATCCCTCAATGAAGGAGAAACAAATATTTCAAAAGTAAGTCTGCATGGTTATAATTTATAATTAAATATTTTTGCTTGAGTCCAATTGTGACTGGTTTTCTTTAAGGCTGTTATGTTGCATATTACTTGAATTCACAGACATGGTCTTGACTCTCACTCATCTGGCTCAAACGCAACATTTGTTTTCCCAACTGTAGGTGATTTCTTAAAACTGGTCTTTTTTGGTTTAACACTGTGATCCAGTCTTGGGAGATCCCGTTCAAAACCCATAGAAGTCGTGGTTCCAATCAGAAAGGCCCCTGGCTGTGAACTTACATCAGCTGATTTTGTCATGTCCTGTGTTCCTTGCCTTGTTCTTCTAATAAAGTAAGTATGAAAAAAAATAATTCAGAAGGTAATATACAACAAAAATATAACAAGAACAAAATGAATTGCAAAATTTTAAAAAATTCATATTTATTTTTAAAGGCCAACTTCAACAAAAACTTTATGATTAGTTTTGGATATAACAGGGAGGAGTTAAAGCCTGTGTCAGTTTTTATTGCTGATTGTGTCTGGCTAGAGTGCCTAGGCCAGAGTGTCTGACCTCATCTGGGCTGCTTGTTACCTGGCTGTCATGCTGATTGATTTGGCCTTACAAGTTTTCAAATCAATGAACTAAGCAAATATGGAGATAAAAAATTCGGACTTTTTCTTTGTTTTTAATTAATACAAGCTTGTTTTGGTGCAGTGAAGCTGGGTATACATGTATCAAAACTCAGCTGGTTCAGCAGGCTTCTTTTGCTGTTGGAAAGCCAGCACTTGATCAGCGCATGCAGAGCTGATCTGTGTATTTTAATGGGGGGAAAGGGGGGGCACTGTCAGAATACAAAAGCGTGGCAGGGTGGATCCCTGCATCCACATCAATTCCCCCTGAGGAAGATACGTCACATTACGGGTATCGACAGGCATTGGGGAGGGGACAGGACAGTGCAGGATGCAGTGGATCGGTCTCAGCAAGGAAAGGACACATTATTTCAATGGACACAGCGTTCCCTTTGAGTGGTGCACTGTAGCACCCACGAAATGTGAGTACCCTAAAGAAGGGGTTGATTTTTATTAATAGAGTTTAAACGATATCACACTATCTAGTCTTTTTCATCATATACATGTGGAAAACCTGCCAGCAACCAGCCCAGAATCCTAATACAATCACTGAACCCAGAGGTGGTTCATATGCGTGTTCTGACCAGGCTTAATTGCAAGCTCACACGCTCTAAGGTGAGCGCATATACAGAAAGGGGCACACCTGAGTGGACACAAGGACAGGCTTGCTATCAACAGTTGTTTTGGATTTTGAATGGACTTTATATATAATTTGATATCAACCCATGTCATCACGTGAACTAGTCAACATAGCACTTACGCACTTTAAGTGCATGGGAACATGTTTGCGTAGAGAATTTGAGCACTTCTATATTGGAATTTGTTTTATGACAGATGATGATATTAGAATATTATTTTACATGTTGCACTATATTGTTGCACAGAGTCACTTTATTCATAATTCGTTTTGTCACTAGAGCACTTTATATATGTGGTTTGCTACAGATATATTTCAGAGTGTGTATATATACGTGGAAATACAGAGGGAATAATTAATTAGTATAAGTTAGCGCAGCACTTTCTTTTTTACTTATATGCTGAGTGCAAGGTCTTATGGGATGTGATCAGTGCTAGCAGCTTTCTACACAAGAACGTAATATTTGTTTATGGTAGCTCGCAAGATTTCCAGTGTTTAAGTGAGTAAACTGTGTTACTGGCAGGATCACCAGGTGAAAATAAAAGCAACTTGCATGAGAAAATGGGTATGTTAAAATGCAATTTTAAATGCAAATAGTTCTTATTGGTGTCTATATTTATAAAATATTAGGAAAATATTTATAGGTGACAAAGCACACAATACCAGACTGTTGTTCCTTCTTGCAATTTTCATGTAATTGGCCAGTAAAAAACACTATTTAATTCTAAAATTGCACAAAGTAGAGAAACAGTTTTTATTACCTTATAAAGCATCCAATTGTAGAAGTTGTAGAGTTTTTGAGATTCAAGAAAAGCCTGTTCTAGGGTGCAATAATAACTTCCTCTAGACCTTCATTAGACTGACCAAAGGAAGTAGCCCTTATTTTTTTTATACATTGTAACTGCTTACAACCTGACTTTTGCCTTGCACTAAAACAGCCTTTGGGCGCATTAACTGTCCAATAATGGAAAATAAAGTAAACCAGGAGGAAACATGTCCACTACATAGCAGAAAGTAGAAGTACCAGCACATAAGTAACAAGTCCTTTTGTTGTTGCAGAGATTAATGAATACTTCAAGTGTGTGACAGATTTGTTTTTCTTTTTTTAAATCTTTATTTCTGGTCAAGCTAACCCCTGTTTTTGAGCATATACGGATGATTTCTTATAATATCATAAAAGGGCCTGAAAAAAAGTAGAGGGTCAGTGTGGTGTACCTGGTAGATAGAATACTGGCAGCCAGTAAAAGCCAAGTAACAAATTTAATCTGCTCATTTAAAGCTGTGTACACACGAGCTGAATGTTGGGAGACATCGGGCGGCTCAAAATAAAACGGCCGACATTCGGTCGGATGTGCATGCTGGAAAATTGCTGTACTAATGTCAGATGATTAGTACAAAAAAAAATATTCGTAGTGTGTACCCACCTCAACTTTTACAATCTTAAGCCCTGTACACACGATCGGATTTCCGATGGATTTTAGTCCGATGGATTTGTCCATCAGAAATCCGATGAAACTGTTTTTCATCAGTCTTGGCCACACACCATCAGTCCAAAAACCGACCGTCCCAAACGCGGTGACGTAAAACACTCCGATGAGCCGAGAAAATGAAGTTCAATGCTTCTGAGCATGCGTCGACTTGATTCTGAGCATGCGTGGGTTTTTTATCCGATGGAGTTCCCCGCAGACGATCGGTATTTTCTATCGGTTTATGATCCATCGGAAAAATTAAAAACATGTTCTATTTTTTAAAACCGATGGAAAAAAGACCGATGGGTCCCATACACGATCGGTTTGTCTGATGAAAACAATCCATCGGACGGTTTTCATCGGTTAAACCGATCGTGTGTACAGGGCTTTAGTGTACAACTGAGCTAACATTCTTTTTACTATAGACTTTCCCACTATGGTTAACAAGATACAATTTAATATATTTGTTGGATAACAAGAACCAATACACACTGAATAAGTACACACAAAAAAATAAATAGGATTTTAGCATTTACTGTAAAACCCTTTTCTTTGAGTTCATTGAGGGATATATCTGGATGGTAAAAAAAAAAAAACTATTGTAGCAAACAGTCCAGATAGAGAAAAATAAAGCCCTGTACACACGATCGGATTTCCTATGGATTTTAAACCGATGGATTTTTCCATCGGAAACCCGATGAAGCTGACTTCCATCAGTCTTGTCTACACACCATCAGTCAAAAAAACGATCGTCCCAAACACCGTGACGTAAAACACTCAGACGAGTCAAGAAAAATTAAGTTCTATGCTTCTGAGCATGCGTTGACTTGATTCTGAGCATGCGTAGGTTTTTTATCCGATGGAGTTCCCCACAGACGATAGATCGGATAAATTTAAAACATGTTCTATTTTTTAACACCGATGGAAAAAAGACCAATGTAAAACCGATCGTGTGTACAGGGCTTTACACATGAGGAAAGGACCCTTGCCTCTTAACCACATCAAGACTGGACTGTTTCACCCCCTTCTGCCAGGGCCCTTTTTCAGATTTCAGTGCTGTTACACTTTGAATACCAATTACAACACTGTACCCAAATGAATTTTATATATTTTTTTTAGAAATACCGTATATACTCGAGTATAAGCCGACCCGAATATAAGCAGAGGCACCTAATTTTACCACAAAAAATGGGAAAACTTATTGACTCGAGTATAAGCCTAGGGTGTGCCTTACTGTGCCCATGCCTCACTGTGCCCAATCTCCCTAACTGATCTCTGGCGCTGTGTGACTAGACTGACATTTAACATGGGAGTCTATGGAAGGGGTGCCCAACTTTGAAAAATCGGTGCTCCCTGGCCGTAGGTCTCCTGGACAAAAAACTTTGCACGCTTGTAGAGGAAGAGTGGGGCTACATGTGTGCCAAGGTTGGGGTCCAGGGAACCTAAAGTCCGGGAGATCAGGAGCAAAAAGATGACTCGAGGGGGGCATTTTCAGCACAAAAAAAATGTGCTGAAAAACTCGGCTTATACTCGAGTATATACGGTAGCTTTTTTTTTGTGTGGTATTTAACCACTTAAGCCCCGGACCATTTTGTAGCTAAAGGACCAGAGGTGATTTCAGAATTTTGCACTGCGCTGCTTTAACTGTAAATTGTGTGGTCATGCAATGTTGTACCCAAACGAAATTTGCATCCTTTTCTTCCCACAAATAGAGCTTTCTTTTAATGGTATTTGATTGCCTCTGCGATTTTTATTTTTTGCGATATAAACGGAAATAGACCGAAAATTTTGAAAAAAAATGATATTTTCTACTTTTTGTTATAAGAAAAATCGAATAAACTCAAATTTTAGTCATACATTTAGGCCAAAATGTATTCAGCCACATGTCTTTAGTAAAAAAAATGTCAATAAGCGTATATTTATTGGTTTGCGCAAAAGTTATGGCGTCTACAAACTAGGGTACATTTTCTGGAATTTACACAGCTTTTAGTTTATGACTGCCTATCTCATTTCTTGAGGTGCTAAAATGGCAGGGCAGTACAAACCCCCCCCCAAATGACCCCATTTTGGAAAGTAGTCATCCCAAGGAAATTGCTGAGAGGCATGTTGAGCCCATTGAATATTTTTTTTTTTTGTCTCAAGTGATTGAATAATGACAAAAAAATAAATAAAATAAAAAAATTACAAAAAGTTGTCACTAAATGATATATTGCTCACACATGCCATGGTTATATGTGGAATTACACCCCAAAATACATTTTGCTGCTTCTCCTGAGTACGGGGATACTACATGTGTGGGACTTTTTGGGAGCCTAACCGCGTACGGGCCCCCGGAAACCAAGCACCGCCTTCAGGATTTCTAAGGGCGCAAATTTTTGATTTCACTCCTCACTACCTATCACAGTTTTGAAGGCCATAAAATGCCAAAATAGCACAAACCCCCCCCAAATGACCCCATTTTAGAAAGTAGACACCCCAAGGAAATTGCTGAGAGGCCTGTTGAGCCCATTGAATTTTTTTTTTTTGTCCCAAGTGATTGAATAATGACAAAAAAAAAAATTACAAAAAGTTGTCACTAAATGATATATTGCTCACACATGCCATGGTTATATGTGGAATTACACCCCAAAAAACATTTTGCTGCTTCTCCTGAGTACGGGAATACCACATGTGTGGGACTTTTTAGGAGCCTAGCCGCGTACGGGACCCCGAAAACCAAGCACCACCTTCAGGATTTCTAGGCACAAATTCTTGATTTCACTCCTCACTACCTATCACAGTTTCGAAGGCCATAAAATGCCAAAATAGCACAAAACCCCCCCAAATGACCCCATTTCGGAAAGTAGACACCCCAAGCTATTTGCTGAGAGGCATGGTGAGTATTTTACAGCTCTCATTTGTTTTTGAAAATGAAGAAAGAAAATATTTTTTATTTTTTTTTCAATTTTCAAAACTTTGTGACAAAAAGCAAGATCTGCAAAATACTCACAATACCTCTCAGCAAATAGCTTGGGGTGTCTACTTTCCAAAATGGGGTCATTTGGGGGGGTTTTGTGCCATCTGGGCATTCCATGGCCTCCGAAACTGTGATAGGCAGTGAGAAGTGAAATCAAAAATTTCACCCTTAGAAAGCCTGAAGGCGGTGCTTGGTTTTTGGGGTCCCGTACGCGGCTAGGCTCCCAAAAAGTCTCACACATGTGGTATCCCCGTACTCAGGAGAAGCAGCAGAATGTATTTTGGGGTGTAATTCCACATATGCCCATGGCATGTTTGAGCAATATATCATTTAGTGACAACTTTGTGCAAAAAAAAATAAAAATTTTTTTTCTTTTTCCCCCAACTTGTGTCAACATATAAAATATTCCATGGACTCGACATGCCTCTCAGTATATAGCTTGGGGTGTCTACTTTCCAAAATGGGGTCATTTGGGGGGGTTATGAACTGTTCTGGCATTTTATACACAACATTAGGAAGCTTACATCCACTCTTCTAACCACTTGAAGACAAAGCCCTTTTTGACAATTTTTGTTTACATGAAAAATAGGATTTTTTACTCACCGTAAAATCCTTTTCTCTGAGTCCATGGACCGACACAGCTTCTCTATTGACAAAGTGGGTATTATCTGTTAATTAGGAGTGACTAGGCAGAAAAACTTGTAAAAAGTGTTGCATCACATCTTCTACAGTACCGCCCAGGGGGCGGACCCTCTGGGTATACCCTCTCAGTCTGCATTTTCGCAGATCAGTTCGTCAAAAAGCAGTACAAACTTAAAAGGAGGGGTGGGTGCTGTGTCGGTCCATGGACTCAGAGAAAAGGATTTTACGGTGAGTAAAAAATCCTATTTACTCTTTCGTCCATGGACCGACACAGCTTCTCTATTGACAAAGTGGGACGTCCCAAAGCAGTGTCAGAGAAAAAACGAGGGGTGGTAACAGCATAAAAATAAACTTCACCCCAAACACAAAACAGCACTCCTCCAACGGAGGAGTTGCAACTCTAAACAGCCGCTTGCAAAACCTTGCGGCCAAAAGAGGCATCCGAAGATGCACCTACATCAATTTTGTAGAATTTTGTGAAAGTGTGAGCGGACGACCAAGTCGCCGCTTTACATAATTGGGAAACAGACGCTTGATGTCGGAAAGCCCAAGAGGCACCTATTGCCCTGGTCGAATGCGCTGTGATAGGAAAGGGGGGCACCTGACCCTTTAAGGCGTAAGCCTGGATTACTATCTGTCGGATCCACCTAGAGATGGTGGCCGATGAGACTGCTTGGCCCTTCTTGGGACCAGCCACCGAAACAAACAGTGAGTCTGACTTCCGGAACAGGGAAGTAGCAGATAGGTATACTCTCAAAGCTCGGACAACGTCCAAGGAATGCAACGCCGACTCCTTAGGATTCGACGGCTGAGGACACAAGGATGGAAGTACAATGTCTTCGTTGAGATGAAAAGCCGAAACGACCTTCGGAAGAAAGGAAGGCTGCGGCCGCAGCACCACCTTATCCTTGTGGAAAATCAAATAGGGAGCCTTGCAGGACAAGGCTGCCAGCTCAGAGACTCGTCTAACTGACGTAACAGCCACCAAAAAGACCACTTTCTGAGAAAGTGTCAACAGGGGAATATCTCTAATATTCTCAAACGGTGCCTTCTGAAGCACCGAGAGGACCAGGTTCAAGTCCCACGGAGGTAACGCGGGACGGACCGGAGGGGCCACATTTCGGACCCCCTGCACAAATGTACTCACGAGAGAGTGAGTCGCCAGGGGTCGCTGAAAAAAGACAGCCAGGGCAGATATCTGTCCCTTAAATCGTACTTAGGGCAAGCCCTTGGTCCACCCCATGCTGTAAAAACAGCAGGATTCTGGAAACCAAATAGGTACGCGGATGCCATTTTATTTCCTCACACATGAAGATGTAGGCCCTCCAAGTGCGGTGATAGACCTTCCTAGAGGACGGTTTTCGAGCACTTCTCATAGTAGAGATTACTGAGTCCGACAGGCCCCGGTCTCTCAGTACCTGGTTCTCAACAGCCATGCCGTTAAAGCCAATGACTGTAAAGCAGGATGGAATATGGGACCTTGCGATAGCAGGTCCTTCCGTAGTGGTAGGCGCCAGGGGACGTCTGCTACCAGACGTACTAGATCGGCGTACCAAGGACGCTGAGGTCAATCTGGAGCGATTAGGATCATTGGAATTCCCTCTGCCTCCACTCTGCGGAGCAGAAGAGGAAGAAGCCTTAAGGGAGGGAAGGCATAGATTAGCCGATACTGACCCCACGATGCTACCAACGCGTCCGTTGCGTCTGCCCATGGGTCTCTTGACTGGGCCACAAATCTCAATACCTTCCGATTGAGTCGGGAAGCCAGAAGATCTACGTCTGGTGTGCCCCATCTTTGGCAGAGGAGTTGGAACACCCCCGGTTGTAAGGACCCTACTCCCTGGTCCAGCATCTGGCGGCTCAGGTAGTCCGCCTGCCAGTTTTCCCCACCCGGAATGTACACGGCCGACAGTGCCGGTACGCTCTTCTCTGCCCACTTCAGGATGCGAGCGATCTCCGATGTTGCAGCTGAGCTTCTTGTTCCTCCTTGATGATTGACATATGCCACTGCTGTGGCGTTGTCTGACTGGATCCTGACTGGACGCCCTTGCAGCCTCTGAGACCATTTGAAGAGGCACAGCCTGATCGCCCGGATTACCAGGACATTGATCGGCAGGAGGGCTTCCTCTGGGGTCCAGCGACCTTGCGCCGACTGAACACCCCAGACTCCCCCCCAACCTGTAAGGCTGGCGTCCGTCGTGATCACTATCCAGTAAACCGGAAGAAATTACTTCCCGGCCATTAGAGCCGGTGCTGTCAGCCACCATACCAGGGATCTCCTGACTATGTGGCTCACTCGGATTTGATAATCCAGAGATGATGGACATCTGTTCCATCTGGACAGAACTTCCTTCTGTAACACTCGAGTGTGGTATTGAGCATATGGAACCGCCTCGAAGGAGGCTACCCTGAGGCCCAACACTCGCATGCAAAAAACGGAGTGACGACCAATTCCTGGAAGTCAGCTGCCGTACTGCAGCCCGGAGGGTCTGCAACTTCTCCACAGGGAGGAATACCTTTGCCTCTGAAGAATCCAGAATCAACCCCAGGTACCCTAGGCGTTGAGTGGGCACCAATACTGACTTTTGCGTGTTTAGTATCCAACCACAGTCTCGAAGAGTCTGACAGGTAATGGACACGCTTACCTCTAATTCTGAGCTTGAAGGGGCCTTCAGCAGAAGGTCGTATAAGTAGCCTGTGATAGCGATACCCCGCTGTCTTAGAAGTGCCAGAATCGGAGCGAGCACCTTGGTGAACGTCCTGGGTGCTGAGGCAAGGCCCAACGGGAGGGCCACAAACTGGTAGTGGTCCTTCCCGATAGCAAATCGCAGAAACCTCTGGTGTCTGGAGTATATGGGGACATGCAGGTATGCGTCCTTGATGTCCAAGGAGGCCAGAAAGTCCCCCGGATGGAGAGCCGTGGCTACAGATCGAACCGACTCCATCCAAAAACTTTGTACCTTCACAAAGCAATTGAGGGCTCTGAGATCCAAGCTTGGACGAACCCCCTCCTTCTTCGGCACAATGAACAGATTTGAGTAAAAACTGGAACTGGAATAACTACCCCGCGTTCCAGTAGACCCTGGACCGCCCCATACAGGGCCTCCCGACGGGTCGGTAGTAGCTGGAGATTGGAGGTGTTGAATCTGTCCGGTGGACAAGAGAGAAACTCTATCTTGTAGCCTGAGGAGATTACTTCGCAAACCCACCTGTCGGAGATTAGTGCTGTCCACTGAGTCGCGAATTTGCGAAGACGTCTCCCCACCCGAGAGCTGGGTGGGGGTGGACCTTCATGCGGACGTAAATTTGTCCGCAGGCTTATTGGGTATGCGGGACCAGGGACGATTTTGTCCTTGGGCAGGCGCTTTATCGGCCTGGGGTCTTTTCCCTGTCGCCCTAGGGGGACGAAAAAAACACTTGTGTGCAGTAAAGGAGGGCCCTTGCCCTTGGCGTGGCCCCTTACCCTTGCTAATTTGGGGAAGCAAAGTGCTTTTACTTCCTGTGGCATCCTTGATGATGTCATCCAGAGAAGCCCCAAAAAAAGTCTGTCGCCCTTAAAAGGCAGATCCAACAGGGCATTCTTGGAAGTCTGGTCCGCAGACCAGCCTTTTAGCCAGATCAGGCGGCGTATTGCTACGGCATAAACCAAAGTTTTTTGACAGCAGGGGAATAGTATTCATGTCTGACTCGCAGACAAACCTAAGGCCCTGGACCAACAGGTCGGCCAATGTTATCTCATCAGGAGGAGCATCTCGCTCCTTAACCCCTGGAGTAGCAATCTTGCCCATTCAGTAAGTGTGTGAGACACTAGGGCCCCCGCCAATGCCGGGCGTACTGCCGAGCCTACCACTGAGTATAGGTAGCAAGCGAGTGCTTCAGCCTTCTTATCCACAGGGTCCTTGAAAACAGGAGCCCCTTCTACAGGAATTGTGGTGGCTCTATTAAGTCTGGACACCGGAGGGTCCACTATAGGGGGGAGAGGTCCATTTCTTCAGAAAACTCTCCTCAAAAGGGGTACCGTACCGCAAACCTCTTTGGGGCTGTAAAGACCCTCAGTGGGTTCTCCCATTCCTTGTATAAGAGTTTATCAAAAGACACACAAGGGAACACCTTAGCAGTGCGGGCAGGTCTATGAAACCCAAGTGGACCGGAGTCTCTGCTGCTTCTGCAGTATTTTCCAATTTTAGCATATCCCGCACTGCAGTAATAAGGTCAGATACCAAAGCCGTCTCGCGTACTGACCTGGACTTTGAGTCATTCTCACTGTCCGGTCACGGTCTGCAGTCTCTGATGCGTCAGAATCTGGGCCCCGAGCCGTAGCTGGACCTGGTTCTGCACCAGAATTATCCCCAGAAGCTTGCAGGGGATGGGGCGTTTACTACCCCCTGTATTCCCGTGTGCTGCTTCCGACCTGGCAGCAAACGCCTCTAGGATTGCAGTCATAGCGTTCATAGACACCTCAGGGGCACCAGCTGCTAAATCTGGTGTTTCAGGGGAGAAGACATCTAGCTCAGATGCCATGCTGACCACACGCTGACACTCACAGGGCTCCAGGCAAGATATCAATAGGCCACCCTCCTGTGCTGCAGAGAGGCCGGGTCACCCAGAGGACTCACCACCCTGGATAGGTACTGCTATGCTGCGCCTGTGATGCTGTCCCCCCTGCTGCTGTGTCAGTCTGCTTCTTTTATCAGCACTTCCTGTGTGAATTTTCGCGCCAGTGTAATGCACCCTAGAGGCCGGAGGCTCTTGAAAAATGGTTGCCAAAAACGTCTGTATGGAAGATAATGTGGGCTCTAAGAAAATGGCCGCCGACAGAAGATAGAGGTCAAGCAGCCATAGCCCACAAAAAGATGGCCGCCGAACGGCAATATCTGCATACAGGGTGGACAAACATGGCCGCCGATCAGCTGATAGGGGCCAGTGGGTGTGGCCGAACCACAGGAAGATGGCCGCCGGGCAGTCACAAGAGGCCAAACTTGGCATGGACCACCTCAAAATGGCCGCCGACAGCATGGAGGAGGAAGGACACAGACACAGGTAAGAAAAAATGACATTTCTTTTAAATGTTAGTTACAGCCAGCCCCGCTCCAGTGGGACCCCCTAGGTGACCCCCAGCACCCAGCAACCTTTAGCTAGAAGCCCAGGGAGGAGGGAAAAGCAGGGAGAGAGGGAAGAAAGGGGCCACAACCACTTACTTGATCTCTCCAGGAATGTCCAGCTAAAATCACCCAGCCGAGGCAGGGGAGTTTTACTTACCTATCCTGCATGTATTCTGCTGGAAGACATTCCAAACAGATCATCGTCCGCGCACGGAAGGTGACTGTTGGCCAGGCATGCTGTGATTGGACCCAGAAGGGACGATCATATGTATGCCCTGGAGCATGACGCTCACCGGACAGGCTGCTGCGACTCGGCCGTAAGGTCAGCCGAAGCTGAGCGGTCCGATGCAAGCCTTGGAGCGTAAGCTCACCGGCCAGGCTGCTGCGACTCGGCCGTAAGGTCAGCCGAAGCTGAGCGGTCCGATGCAGGCCCTGGAGCGTAAGCTCACTGGCCACCCGTGGAGTGACGGGCATGTCGTGGAAAACCCAGCGCGTAGCTAGGGTCGGCACACGCTCGATGGCCGAAACTGGGGAGACTACAAGGATCGAGGATCCAGCCTGTCACCCAGTCGGCAGTTGATCGAAGATCGCAGGAAACAACAAATGTAGCAAAAAAAAAAAAATATATATATATATATATCTTTTTTCCCCGGACCAACGGGCCCGAAGGGAGCCATGTCCTACTCCTTGCTAGACAGAAAAAAACTGATCTGCGAAGATGCAGACTGAGAGGGTATACCCAGAGGGTCCGCCCCCTGGGCGGTACTGTAGAAGGTGTGATGCAACACTTTTTACAAGTTTTTCTGCCTAGTCACTCCTAATTAACGGATAATACCCACTTTGTCAATAGAGAAGCTGTGTCGGTCCATGGACGAAAGAGTAACATATTTTTTTTTTGCAAGAAAATTATGTTGAACCCCCAAACATTATATATATTTTTAAAGCAAAGGCCCTACAGATTAAAATGGTGGGTGTTGCATTTTTTTTTTCTACACAGTATTTGCGCAGCGATTTTTCAAACGCATTTTTTGGGGAAAAAATACACTTTTTTTAATTTTAATGCACTAAAACACACTATATTGCCCAAATGTTTGATGAAATAAAAAAGATGATCTTAGGCCGAGTACATAGATACCAAACACGACATGCTTTAAAATTTCGCACAAACGCGCATTGGCGACAAACTGCATACATTTTTAAAAGCCTTTAAAAGTCTTTACAGGTTACCCCGTTAGATTTACAGAGGAGGTCTACTGCTAAAATTACTGCCCTCGATCTGACCTTCGCGGTGATACCTCACATGCATGGTGCAATTGCTGTTTACATATGACGCCAGACCGACGCTTGCGTTCGCCATTGGGCAAGAGCAGGGCAGGACAGTGGTGCTTTTTTTTTTTTTTTTTATTATTAATTTTGTTTTTTTATTTTATTTTTAAATTGTTCCTTCCATATTTATTTTTTATTTATTTTTTTATCATTTTTATTGTTATTTCAGGGAATGTAAAATAGGATTTTTATAACAGCTTACCTGTAAAATCCTTTTCTTTGAGTACATCACGGGACACAGAGCGACATAGTCATTACTATGTGGGTTATATAGATACCTTCAGGTGCTGGCACTGGCAACTTCCAAAACCGTTAGTACCCTCCCCTATATAAGCCCCTCCCATCCGGGAGTACCTCAGTTTTGTAGCAAAGCAATAAGTGTCCCCAAAAGAGGGGTGGGAGCTCTGTGTCCCGTGATGTACTCCAAGAAAAGGATTTTACAGGTAAGCTGTAAATCCTATTTTCTTTCTCGTACATCACGGGACACAGAGCGACATAGTCATTACTATGTGGGACGTCCCAAAGCAATGCCCAATGAGGGGGGGGGGATACACCATACATAAGCTGAGCGCTATCAGACATGAGGATCTTTTGCGGCCTGCAACACACTGCGCCCAAAGGCGACATCCTCCTGACTTCTAACGTCCACCTGGTAGAACCTAGTAAACGTGTGTACTGAAGACCATGTTGCGGCCTTACAGATCTGAGCCAGGGAGACCTGGTGATGCACTGCCCATGAGGTTCCAACTGCTCTCGTGGAGTGCGCCCTAACTTTGAACGGAGGCGGTCTCCTTCTCAAGCCATAGGCTTGCATTATGACCTGTCGAATCCACTTGGCTAAAGTAGATTTTGACGCTGCCTGACCCCTTCTGGGGCCTTCCGGCAGAATAAACAAAGTATCCGTTCTACGAATCTGAGCAGTGGCTTTTAGATAAGCTTTAACTGCTCTTACTACATCCAAAGAATGCAATAACTTTTCCTCTACCGAACTAGGTTTGGGGAAAAAGGAAGGAAGAACCACATCTTGGTTCAAATGAAACCTCGATACCACCTTAGGAAGAAAGGCTGGATGAGGACGTAACACTACTCTGTCCTTATGGATAACCAGATATGGCTCTTTACAGGACATAGCGGCTAATTCCGACACTCTTTTAGCCGAACAAATGGCTACTAGAAAAATCAATTTCCTGGTGAGAAGAACCAAGGAAATGTGCTGTAATGGTTCAAATGGTTGCTTCTGTAGAACCGACAGAACCAGGTTTAAGTCCCATGGACATATGGGAATATTAACCGGAGGGCTAATAGGCATCACTCCTTGTATAAAAGCTTTGACTAGTGAATGCAAAGCCAAGGGCCTTTGAAAAAATATTGACAAGGCCGAAATCTGACCCTTGATAGTACTCAAGGCAAGCTTCCTATCTACAGCCCACTGTAGGAAGTCCAGAATCCTACCTATTACGTACTTACGTGGATGCCATTTCCTGGCCTCACACCAAGCGATGTACGCCTTCCAGATTCTATAGTAGATCTGCCTGGATACCGGCTTCCTGGCATTGATCATGATAGCTACCACAGGATTAGAGAGACCTCTCTTTTTTAGAATGTGGGCTTCAATAGCCAGGCCGTCAAACCTAGGGCTGGTAAGGAAGGGTGGTATATCGGTCCTTGCGAAAGCAGGTCCGGACGATGTGGGAGAGTCCAAGGACTCCCCACTGACATTTTTACAATCTCCGCGTACCATGCTCTTCGGGGCCACGCTGGAGTCACCAGAATCACTGGTTTCTTTTCTACCCTGATTCTGCAGAGTAATCGAGGTAACAATTGTAGCGGTGGAAATGCATATATCAGCTTGAACTGATCCCAAGGGAACACTAGGGCATCCGAGCCGCAAGCTAGGGGATCCCTTGTCCGAGAGACAAACCTGTCCACCTTTGCGTTGAATCTGGATGCTAGAAGATCTACATCCGGTGTTCCCCACCGCTGACATATTGTCCGGAAAACCTCGGGGTGAAGGGACCATTCCCCTGGGCATAATTGCTGGCGACTTAGAGTCCGCCTTCCAATTCTCCACTCCTGGAATGAATACCGCGGATATGGCTGGGACATATCTTTCTGCCCATTTCAGGATGTAATTTACTTCCCTCTGGGCTGCACGACTCCTGGTGCCACCCTGATGATTGATATATGCCACTGCTGTGGCATTGTCTGATTGAATTCTGACAGGGGACCCTTGGAGTTTGGATGTCCATGCTACTAGGGCATACCGGGCTGCTCGTATCTCTAAGAGATTGATGGGCAGGGCCTTTTCTGCATCTGACCATCTGCCCTGGAGAGACCATTGCTCCAGTACTGCTCCCCAGCCTATAAGGCTGGCATCTGTAGTGACCACCTATCAAGAAATCAGACTAAAGGATTTCCCTTTTTCCAGATTCTGGAGAACCAACCACCAACGGAGGCTCTTGCGAACGGAAGGGGACAAGGACATTGGTAAGTCTAGGGCCTGAACTTTTTTGTTCCAGGCTGACAGTATGGCTCTTTGCAAATTCCTTGAATGGAATTGACTGTAGGGTCTGCTTCGAATGATGCCACCATTTTTCCCAGCAGCCTCATGCACAGGCGTATGGACGGCTGTCTTTTTGTACCCACTAGGTGGATCAAATCTCTCAAAGACAACACCTTTTCTCGAGGCAAGAATATTTTTCTCTGGCCTGAATCCAGCCTTAGCCCCAAGTATTCCAGACTTTTGACTGGTTTTAGGGCTGACTTGTCTCGGTTGATAATCCAACCGTGAGATTCCAGATACTTGATTGTCTTGTGAACGACCACTTCTAGTTTTTTCACTGAGTGGTCTATCAGCAACAAGTCGTCTAGATATGCCATTATCGTTACACCTTGTGTTCTTAGATTGGCCAATAATGGGGCCAGAATTTTTGTAAACACTCGTGGTGCTGTGGCCAGACCGAAGGGTAAGGCTCTGAACTGAAAATGGCGCCCTTCTACTGCAAAGCGTAGACATTTTTGGTGGACTGGAAAGATGGGAATGTGCAAATAAGCATCTTTGATGTCGATCGAGGCTAACCATTCCTCCCCTTGTAGGGCAGTGGCCACCGATCGGATCGACTCCATCCGGAAAGTCCTGATATGTAGGAATTTGTTTAGCCCTTTTAGATTTAATATGGGCCTCACGTCCCCGTTTGTGTAAAACCCGAACCCCCATTCTTCCAGGGGAACCTCCATAATTACTCCTTGGAGCAATAGTTGTTCTAGTGCCAACAGGAGGGACTCTCTCTTCCGGGGATCCCTTGGCACGTTTGACCTCATAAAATGGGAAGGAGGAGAGTCTTTTAACTCCAATCTGTATCCCAGACTTACTGCGGAGAGCACCCATCTGTCTCTGATCGTGTCCCGCCAGGTCTCTGCGAACAACTGGAGTCTTCCCCCCACCCGATTGAGTGGGGGCAACCCTTCATGAATTTGACTTTGGGGGAGGTTTTGTACCTCTCCTGACCCAGGGTTTCTTATTACCCTGCGATTGTCCCTGATTTTTACCCCCGGGATTTGACTGAGGAGGCCGTCGGAACTGTTTCACAGCCAATGCCCCAGGGACTGGAGAAGCAGGCCTCTTAAAAGAGGGACCTCTAACTCTGTTTTTAACCGGCAAGAGTGTACTTTTACCGCTGGAAATTTTCTGGATATATTTATCCAGGTCTTCCCCGAATAAGCGTTCACCATGAAATGGGAAGCTAACCAGCAATTTTTTACAGGGAGCTTCAGCAGACCAGTTTTTGAGCCATAGAAGCCTGCGCATATGTACTACAGACAGCGTAAGGCGGGAGGCCTGATGGATTGAATCCTTTATGGCGTCAACCGCAAAGCATAAGGCTCTAGGTAGATCAGCTAGGGCAAGGGCCTGCTGATCTGGCAAGTCCCTTAAGACCTGTTTCAACTGATCCTTCACTGCTTGGCAGACCCCAATAGCTGCCACTGCTGGTTGTGTCACCAAGCTTGCTGTAGAAAAAGCAGATTTTAATAAGGACTCCAATTTTTTATCTATTGGGTCCTTGAACATTTGGACATTATCCACTGGACATGTCAGTGATTTATTCACACAAGAGATGGCTGCGTCCACTGTAGGGACCCTCCATTTTTTGATGAACTTATCCTCCATGGGTTAGACCACCGGAAATCTCTTGGGGGGAGTAAATATTTTATCAGGATGTTCCCAATCCTGGTAAATGAGCCCTTCCAGTAAAGGGTGAAGTGGAAAGGAACAGACAGTCTGGGGAGCTTTTAGCGACCCCAGCGAGGAGACAGTAGTGGTTGATGGTTCCGCAAGGTGCATTTTAAATGCTGATCGGACCATGTTAGTCAGAGACTGAACCCATAATCTTTCAGCTTGAGATGCTGAGAAAGGTTCCTCCACTGTTGATTCCTCTATAACAGAATCAACCTCATCCTGATCCCCTTCAGGCAGGTCGATCCCTGTATGGGACTGTTGCTCCGCTAACAGGTACTCTGAAGGAGGAGACGGAGATCGGGCGTGCTTTCCCTGTGACAGGGAGGCAGCGATCAATGTTGACAATCTCTCTTCTAATCCTCCCAGAGCTGAGGAAAAAACCTCCTCTGTTACATACATAGGAGCAGGTGAACTGAGGACAGCCACAGTACCAGGTACTCCTGCGGGGTCTCTACGGTCACTAACCTCTGAATTTTCAGGGGAGACTGGTGCAGCAGAAGCATGCTCAAGATCCTCAGAGCCCGATGGAGACCCTCTTCGCTTCCTGGAAGATTTAGTTCCGGAGCTTCTGGACGGCATATTCCTAAGCCCAAAGCTGAGGTATTCCAGCCGTAATACACCACTTTTACTGATAATAGTCTAGCACAATTGCTGTTATATAACAGTTGGTGTCTACTAAAGTGCCTTTCTAGGGGATGCCTGCATCAACCGCCTCTGTGTGCCTTATTTACTGTTGCTAGCTCTGTCTGTGCACTTCAATAGCCAGCTGTGATTGTGCCTTTAAACACGCTGGACGCCCGCACATGCGCAGTAGCGCCGCGGCGCACACCGAGCGCCATCCACCAGCTCCGCCCCTTTTTCCAGATCGCCTCTATATATAGAGGCTCGTGCTCGCGCACGCACGCAGGCACGTGCGCCTTCGGCGCTCTTTTAAAAAAAAAAGGAGCTAGATGGGAGCCAGGGTCCCTGCCGCAGGGCCCGGGGATGGATGAGCGCAGCAACAGGGCAGAGGAGACAGCTTCCCAGCAGAGAACTTACCAACTGCCTGGATTTGACTTTGGAAGAAAAAAATCCACATTACAAGAAAAAAGAACCATAGCGGCCTCTAGTGTTTAACACCGGTACGGCGGTCTTACCATTTTTTTTTTTCTTGCTTACTATTAATCTTTTTTACATTTTCTTAGTAGTAACAGGCATGCACAGAATATTAGCGGGAATACCTTAGGTAACAGGCAGAAAGACAAATTAGGCTTGGGGGTCCCCCAATAGAACCAAGTTCCTGAGGGCCCCCACTTACCTTTTCCTCGCCGCAGGACTCTGTTTGGTCCACAGAAGCCCAAACTTCACCTATCACGGCAGGCATTGTAATTAAACCTTCAGGGACCGGGTTCCCAAGGATTCCACTCCCCTGGACCTGTATAGCACCCTGCACAGAAAACATCTCGGTCGTGGGTATGACCAGAGCTCTGGATCCCAGGGTCCAGCCCTCCTAAGAGAGGCATTACAGGCAAAACCTTGCTCTTCTCTTGCAAGGCCCAGGTACCGACCGTTTAGCTATGAAGCTTTTTTGGTCGGATCCGGAATAGCTTACTGAGGCCCAAAAGAACCTGTACGCAAGCTCAGTGAAAAACACATGTTACTTCTTGGCCAACACCTTAGACACTGGCAAAAAACTGAGGTACTCCCGGATGGGAGGGGCTTATATAGGGGAGGGTACTTCCGGTTTTGGAAGTTGCCAGTGCCAGCACCTGAAGGTATCTATATAACCCACATAGTAATGACTATGTCGCTCTGTGTCCCGTGATGTACGAGAAAGAAATATCCCCTATGATAGCAATAGGTAGTGACAGGTACTCTTTTTTGAAAAAAATGGGGTCTTCTAGACCCTAGATCTTTCCTCTGCCCTCAAAGCATCTGACCACACCAAGATCGGTGTGATAAAATGCTTTCCCAATTTCCCAATGGCGCTTTTTATATCCGGGGGGGGACATTCCCTCCCACTGCTTGTAAAAGCAGTCCAGAGGCTAATTAGCCACTAGGATTGCTTTTACATGAAAGCCGGCCGCTGGCTGAAAAGAATGATACCAAGATGATACCTAAACCCGCAGGCATCATTCTGGTATAAACATTCAAAGTCCAGCAACATACCAGTACGTTGCTGGTCCTTGTTGGACATGTATTGTAATCTTTTTTTTTCATGCAGCCAGTTGGCTGAACGAAAAAAGAGATTGATCGGTGGGTATGCCCACCATTAGAATACCGCCCTTCATCCACCCACTTCTAATGATGGGCATACATGCACCATTTATATATGCCGAAGCATGGGGGCAGCCTCCCGCAAAAAAGTTATGCCCCACACACATGGTCGGACTTTTCCACGGGCAAGCCTCCGTCGGAATTTCGACCGTATGTACGCGGCATTAGGGGCAAAATCGCTCCTCCGCCCCTGCTGCCCCAATGCTTCGGCATATTTGCTTCTTTTTTTTTTTAACTGTGGTGGTGAAATCACCTCCTACAGCACTGGAGTCGCAGGGATCAGGCCTGTCTCTGCGAACGCTGCAGTTATGTGTGTTGTGTTTTGTAAGTGACAGTGATCGATCGATACTGCACTTGGGTGGCCTGGGCTGGACGGAGGGGCAAAACGCAGGTGCTAGCAGGTATCTGGGCTGATCCCGCTAACACTGCGTTTTTGGGAACCCTAAACTGCTGGGGACGCTAGTATAGATCTGATCAGATCAGATATTGATCTGATCAGATACTATACCACTAAGGGGGGTGTATGCTTCACGCGTGGGTGTTAGCGTTACTGGCACTAACCTGACGCTGCCTGGGGTGTGACGCAGACCCTCTCTGACGCTAAAACCTAATTGATATCACCCGCCGGGCGATCAGGGGGTTAAACCTTTATTGGGTGATATATACGGCGGGTGCCCTGACACTATAAAAAGCAAACTAACTAACCAGCGTCACCCGTAACACTTATATGGTGATCACTGGTGAAAGGGTTAACTAGGGGCGATCAAGGGGGTTAAAACCTTTATTAGATAATATATGGGGGTACCTGACGCTATAAAAACCTGCGGCGAACCTAAAAAAAATTACTGGCTACCGATCTGCATCACCGACACTAAGACAGAAAAATGATAGCTTAGCGACAGTGGTGATAGGGGGTGAAAGGGTTACCTGGGGGGCGATCAAGGGGGTTAAACCTTTATTCGATAATTTATGGGGGTACCCGACGCTATAAAAACCTGCGGCGAACCTAAAAAAAATTACTGGCTACCGATCTGCATCACCAACGCTAAGACAGCGATCAGAAAAATGATCGCTTAGCGACGGCGGTGCTTAGCGACGGGGGTGAAAGGGTTATCTGGGGGGTGATCAGGGGGTTAAACCTTTATTAGGGGGGGGTTAGGGGGCTACACTGGACCTATAACTAACTTTAGTGACACTTTTACAGTCACAAATGTCACTGATTGCAGTGATCAGTAAATAAATGGTCACTGCAATCAGTGACACTGTGACTAGGGGCTGGGGGGTGATCTGGGGGGGCCTGGGGGGGCGATTTGTGTGCCTATGTGTCCTGGTGTCAGTGTAGTGTTAGTGCACTGACCTGTGTGTCTTCTCTTGTACGGCGCTCGGTATATGTGAGCGCCGCATGAGAGATGACATCACTTCCTCCTGCTTCCTCTGCCTGTGTAAACATTACACAGCAGAGGGAGCATTTCCATTCGCCGGGAGCGATCGCGGGGGGGTGGCCGGAATCGAATGGCCACCCCCTCATGTCGGATCGCTCCCCAACCAATACCGACTGCTCACTGTATAGGAGGGGAGTCCGATCGGACCCCCCAACTGTACAAAGGCAATCACGTACACTGTACGTGATTGTGCCTGTCGGTGCCATTCTGCCGACGTACATATACAGTGAGCGGTCGTTAAGTGGTTAATCATCACTTTTTTTTTATTATTATTTTGCTATATACAAGAAAAAAAAATGAAAAAAATGACAAAATAAAAAAAATAAATTTAACCACTTACTGGGCACTTCGTACCCAGACCAATTTTCAGCTTTTGAATGAGAATTGCACGGTCATACAACGCTGTACCCAAATGCTATTTTTATCATTTTTTTCCCACAAATAGAGCTTTCTTTGGGGGGTATTTGATCACCTCTGCGGTTTTTATTTTTTGCGCTATAAACAAAAAAAGACAGAAAATTTTGAAAAAAAACACAATATTCTTTTACTTTTTGTTATAATAAATATCCCAATTTTTTTTAAAACTATGTTTTTTCTCAGTTTAGGCCGATACATATTCTTCTATATATGTTTCGTAAAAAAAATTGCAATAAGCGTATAGTGATTGGTTTGCGCAAAAGTTATAGCGCCTACAAAATAGGGGATAAAATTATGAAATTTTTATTATATATTTTTTTTTTACAAGTAATGGCGGCAATCTGCGATTTTTGTCAGGCCAACGATATTGCGGCGGACATATCGGACACTTTTGACACTATTTTGGGACCATTCACATTTATACAGCGAACAGCGCTATAAATATGCATTGATTACTGTATAAATGTGACTGGCAGGGAAGGGGTTAAGACTAGGGGGCGATCAAGGGGTTAAATATGTTCCCTATTAGTGATTCTTACTGTATGGGGGAGGGGACTGACTGGGGCAGGTGACCGATCTGTGTCCCTATGTACAAGGGACACAGCATCGGTCTCCTCTCTCCCTGACAGGACGTGGATCTCTGTGTTTACACACAGAGATCCACGTCCTGTTCTGTAACAGCCGATCGCGGGTACCTGGCGGACATCGTGGCCACCAGGCACGTGCATCGGCATCACGTGACACAGTGGGCACAGCTGTTCCCCGCCGGGCGCCCTCGGCGGCGCGCGGGGGGATGTAAACACAGCAGGATGTCCATGGACGTCCACCCGACACTTGAGAGCCGCGCTGCAGACGTCTTTCGTCTATAGCACGGGTCTCAAGTGGTTAAGTTGTTATTTCTCACACACAGCATAGGCATACTTACAATTACACCCCAATACAATCTGCTGCACCTCCTAAGTATGGAGATACCACATGTGAGACTTTTTCACTGCCTTGATACATAGAGAGTCCCACAATCCAAAGAACATCTTACGTGTCTAATTTCCTGACTACTTATCATATTCTTTAAGCCTCTGAAGTGCCAGGACACAAAAATACCCACAAAATTTGCCCATTTTGGAAATCAAACACTCCAAGGTATTTTATAAAAGGCATAGCGAGTCTTTTGAAAAGGTCATTTGTTTGCCACAAGTTTTTGGAAAATGCGACAAACAAAATGAAAATTGAATTTTTACACAAAGTTGTCAACTAATAAGATTAGGCATACTTAGAATTACACTAAAAAGACATTCTGCTATTCCTCCCGAGCATGGCAATACCACATTTTCACAGTCTAGCCGCATAGAAAAGCCCAACATCCAGAGAGCACCTAATGGCGTTCCAGGGGCACAAATTACACATCTAATTTCCTGATTATCTATCACAGTTTTGGAGACCCTGGCAAACCAGGACCATAGAAACACCCACAAAATAACCAAATTTTGGAAAGCAAACACCCCAAGGTACAGTGGGGAAAATAATTATTTGATCCCCTGCAGATTTTGTAAGACCTGCACAAGGCTGGAATGGGCTACAAGACCATCATCAAGAAGGTTGGCGAGGAGGAGACAACGGTTGGAGCGATTATTCTCAAATGGAAGAAATAAAAAATAACCATCAATCGCACTCAGTCTGGAGCTCCAAGCCAGATTTCACCACATGGGGTAAGGATGATAATGAGAAAAGTGAAGATCAGCCCAGAATTACACTGGAGGAGCTTGTGAATGATCATAGGGCAGCTGTGACCACAGTCACCAAACAAACCATTGGTAACACAATACGCCGCCATGGATTGAAAGCCTGCTCTTGTGGTTCCAGGAGTACAGTTGTCTACAAAGGATGGCTGGGACTGGTGTGGCTGTGATCAGGGACACAGACTTGTGTGGCCGTTACCAGGAACACTGGGACTGGTGTGGCAGCGATCAGGGGCACTTGGACTGGTGTGGCTATGATCAGGGACACTTGGACTGGTGTGGCCATGATCAGGGACACTTGGACTGGTGTGGCCATGATCAGGGACACTTGGACTGGTGTGGCCATGATCAGGGACACTGACTGGTGCAGGGATGATTAGAGACACTGAGTGCTGTGGTGGTGATTAGGGACAAGGCTGCAGTGACTGGCAGCGCTGGTGGTCAGGTGACACTGTGCTGTTGTGGCAGTGATCAGAGACAATGGCTGGCAGCACTAACATACAGAAATATTACAGCAGCCAGCCATTGTACGTGATCACCACCATAGCAGTAGAATATAACCATAGTGACACTACACTTGCTCTGGTAAAAATATGTAAAAAAAAACAATTTCTGATCTATGTATGGCCACCTGCAGGGCCAAAAGTTTAGCTTGATACAAAGGGACAAGATTTGTTCTACCCGGGACCAGAGGTCTTCCAGAGACTTCCACCATTAAAGAAGTCTCTGGCATTTGATGATACATTTTGTGGAAGATGATGCTCTTCCAGAGTTATGGGAATGACTGGAAGGATCTCAGCATTGGCCCTATAAAGTAGGCAAGGCAAAGTTCCACATGGGGTAATGGCTAGATCAGGGTATACTAATCCTACAACACTACCAGTGCATCTGCTGCAGGGTCCTTGTCCTGGAAACAATCTGTCCAGCTTTATGATTTTTATAATGTTTCCCAAACCCAGACATATGTCTCTGAACACCTCCGCCTGGACAAACCATGTGTCCTGGTCAGACATTGTCTGCCAATTTTATACAATGGAGAATGGGTGCCATAAAAGGTGAACATGGAAAATCTACACAGGACAGTAGCATAAATCTACCAGTAGCTGTTGATAAGAGAAATTCTTCCAATTCCACAGAATACAGTGCCTTGAAAAAGTATTCATACCCCTTGAGATTTTCCACATTTTGTCATGTTACAACCAAAGGTGTTAATGTATTTTATTGGGATTTTATGTGATAGACCAACACAAAGTGGCACATAATTGTGAAGTAGAAGGAAAATTATAAATGTTTTTTTGATTTTTTTTTTACAAATAAATATGTGAAAAGTGTGGCGTGCGTTTGTATTCAGCCCTCCAGAGTCAATACTTTGTAGAACCACCTTTCGCTGCAATTACAGCTGCAAGTCTTTTTGGGGATGTCTCTACCAGCTTTACACATCTAGAGAGTGACATTTTTGCCCATTCTTCTTTGCAAAATAGCTCAAGCTCTGTCAGAGTGAATGGAGAGCATCTGTGAACAGCAATTTTCAAGTCTTGCCACAGATTTTCAATTGGATTTAGGTCTGAACTTTGACTGGGCCATTCTAACACATGAATATTCTTTGATCTAAACCATTCCATTGTAGCTCTGGCTGTATGTTTAGGGTCGTTGTTCTGCTGGAAGATGAACCTCCGCCCAGTCTCAAGTCTTTTGCAGACTAACAGGTTTTCTTCTAAGATTGCCCTGTATTTGGCTCCATCCATCTTCCCATCAACTCTGACCAGCTTCCATGTTGAAGAGAAGCATCCCCACAACATGATGCTGCCACCACCATGTTTCACGGTGGGGATGGTGTGTTCAGGGTGATGTGCAGCGTTAGTTTTCCACCACACATAGAGTTTTGCCTTTAGGCCAAAAAGTTAAATTTTGGTCTCATCTGACCAGAGCACCTTCTTCCACGTGTTTACTGTGTTCCCCACATGGCTTCTCGCAAACTACAAACAGGACTTCTTATGGCTTTCTTTCAACAATGGCTTTCTTCTTGCCACTCTTCCATTAAGGACATATTTGTGGCGTGCACAAATAATAGTCACGTGAAATAAAAATGCAACAATCCTGTGAGCCACCACTATCAGCTAAGGTATAGAAATAAAGCTGTTAGCCTGAAATCGTGCCAAAAACTAAATAAAATGAACAAATCGCAGCGCTAATGAAATGACAGTGCACACACACCACTATACAAAGTAAGGGGGATATGTGTCCGGTAAGTGATGTAGATATGTGCAAACAAATAGTACAAGTAAATATATATAAATAATGATTAAAAAAAAAATTGCATCAAAAAAATCGAATGATTCAAAAAAATCGGATCACACTAAGGTGCATAAGTGCATAGACATGCATAGTAAATAATAGTGGTAAACAGTCCAATCCTTAAAAATTACACACAAGTCCATATAAAGCTCCCCTATGGTAATGAACGCTCACCTTAGAGTGTGCCACAAAGAAAATACAACGCCCCCTGTATCGTCACACGTAGGGGAGGGGACAGGACGGCAGGAGAGTCTGTGTGAGGTGGTGCACTGTCGCACCTGCGGTATGTGAGTACCCCGCCAAGGGATCTCTCTTAAATAAATATTGTTAAAACGTTACTTGCACCATCCGGGTTATTTTCTTATATATTCTATGATCTGGAGCTGCCTGCCAAGGAACCAGGAACCCAGAAATATCCATTAGAACCCAGGTGTGGTTCATAAGCGTGCACAGACCAAGCTTAGTTGCAAGGTCGCACGCTCTAAGGTGAGCGTCCATTACCATAGGGGAGCACCTGTGTGACTACACTTTGGCATGACTTTTGGATCACTCACTGGGCCGTGTGTTGCTGTATGAAATGTATTATACATCACCCTTGGATTGCTGCTACTGATTACATGCACTAAAGCACTGTGGAACCTTTCATTAATTTTTATCCACACTGAAGCGCCTTAGAATACTTTTATATGGACTTGTGTGCCATTTTTAAGGATTGGACTGTTTACCACTATTATTTACTATGCATGTCTATGCACTTATGCACCTTAGTGTGATGCGATTTTTTTGAATCATGCGATTTTTTTGATGCAATTTTTTTTAATCATCATTTATATATATTTACTTGTACTATTTGTTTGCACATATCTACATCACTTACCGGACACATATCCCCCTTACTTTGTATAGTGGTGTGTGCACTATCATTTCATTAGTGCTGCGTTTTGTTCATTTTAAATAGTTGTCATGTGGACAGATTCTCCCACCTGAGGTGTGGATCTCTGCAGCTCCTCCAGAGTTACAATGGGCCTCTTGGCTGCTTCTCTGATTAATGCTCTCCTTGCCTTGCTCTCCATGAGATGTTCAAAGCTTGGGATATTTTTTTATAACCTAACCCTGCTTTAAACTTCTCCACAACTTTATTCCTATCCTGTCTGGTGTGTTCCTTGGCCTTCATGATGCGGTTTCTTCACTAAGGCCCTCTAACAAAACTCTGGGGGCTTCACAGAACAGCTCTATTTATACGGAGTTAAAATTACATACAGATGGACCCCATTTACTAATTAGGTGACTTCTGAAGGCAATTAGTTCCACTAGATTTTAGTTGGGGGTAACAGCGTAAAGGGGGCTGAATACAAATGCACGCCACACTTTTCAGATATTTATTTGTAAAAAAAATTGAAAACCCTTTATCATTTTCCTTTCACTTCACAATTATGTGCCACTTTGTGTTGGTCCATCACATAAAATTCCAATAAAATACATTTACCTTTTTTGTTGTAACATGACAAAATGTGGACATTTTAAAGGGTATGAATACGTTTTCAAGGCACTGTACATCAAGAAGGAAGGATACATACTTTCTCCTGAGGACATTAAGCAGAATTGAGTAGCTGTGAGATGAGAAGGAGGCTGGCCTTTTGGTGCCTAGTACCTCCAGTAAATGGCAGAATAAGCCGAGGTTTCCTATTATCCAGCAGTGCCCTTCAAAAGACAATAGAGTAATATAGCAAAAACAATGTCAGTTCAAAACCATTCTATTGTTAAAATGGCAGCCAGAGGTATGGAAAACAAGGTAAGGAATTCCCATGGTCAATAAATATAATTATTCTATTGTCTGACATTAGCTGACATTAGCCTTATGCAGTGTTAGTTTAGTAAATGAAAATATTTTTGTCATAATTTTCGTCAGCTGCCTGTTCTCAGTGACAAAATCTAAACGAAAATAAATATTTGAATTAAGTCAATTGACAAAAACTATGATGAAAATCAATTCCAATTTTTGTCAACTAACAAAAATGTAACGGAAATGTGAGGGAGAGACATTTACCCACTTGAACTTCTGCTTTCCTGGGAGCACCGCCTGTCTGTTAAAGCCTCAGCCCCCTGACAAGCTGGTCTGAGAGACACAGGCTCCCTCTGTCTGCTTGCTGCCTGGGAGTTCTGGGACAGTGCCTTGCAAACCATGTGGTAAGTATTTCTTCTTCCAGCAAGGTAGCAGTGCTTAGCACTGTGTAAAATAACAGCCTCCCCAGACCAGTTCTCTGCCCTTTGCATTTCCTCACTCCCATTTACTTCTCCATTCTGACTACAATATTAGATTTTTACTTCAGGAGTATATAATGTAGATTTTAGTCGACTAAAATGTACTGGATATTTTAGTAGACTAAAATAAGACTAGAACTAAAACAATTCACACGACTAAAATATGACTAAAACTAACATGGTATTTTAGTCAAAAGACCGACTAAAAATAAATCAAAATTTGACATCAAAATTAGCACTGGCCTTATGACTACATGATAATTTCTCCCCAAAAAAAAAATCTCATGATTTCCTGCTTACTTTTTAGGCATTTCAACCCTTCCTAAAAATATATTTGGTCTTATTCAGCAGTTAAAAGTGCAGTATCTGCACATTAACTAGTTAGAATTCATACAGTATAACCGTGATCTCAATACACAAACTGAAATTTGATTTTGAGTAGCAAGATCACCTGCCACACAGTGCCTGCATAGTTCCTGCACCAATTCAATGCAGCACTCAGCATGGGTATTCTCTCTTGACAGGTAAGTAACCACTGATACCAAAGATCCCACTGATAATCAACAAAGGGGTGACCCACAATGTAAGGGGACACTTTATTACTGACCATCAATGTAAGGGGGCCCTTCATGACTAACTAATGTAAGGGGGCACTTCATAACCAACAAATGTAAGGGGGCACTTCATGACTAACAAATGTAAGGGGGCACTTCATGACTGAGCACCAATGTTAGGGGGAAACTTTTTCACTGTCTACTAATTAGGGGGTCTTTCACACATAATGTCAGTTTTTCACGGACTCCGTTTACTCAACGGGGATCGATCCGTTAATCCCCGCTAAGCCGGCAGATGACAGGTCAGTCTCTGCTCACTGTGCAGAGACAGACCTGTCAGATCTCCGTTCTCCGCTATGGGGGATCGGATAAAAACAGATCCACCTGTGTTTTCATCCGATCCGCCAGACAGATGGAAAATATGGTTTCAATCCATCTGAACTTAGTGGACCGGATGTCAGCGGACATGTCACCGCTGACATCCGTCGCTCCATAGAACTGTATGGAGCGTCCGTTCAGGTCCGCCTAAAAAACTGACAGGCGGACCTGAACGGCATGTGTGAAAGGGGCCTAAAGTTTTCCATATGATTTAAAAGTTAAGTATCTTTAAATAATTTAATGTAAGTTAATTAATGACTGGAGTACATTTTTTATACATGTTAATTAAAAAAAATGTTTATTGATTCCTGCTACAACACGTTAAAAATTAATAAAATTCATAAAACAATTTGTGTATACAAGTGAACAGAAGTAAAAAAACGTACAGGTTAGACAATTAAAAAAACAATATTCTGAAGTGATTGCTGGCAGTGTTCAAGAGTCATTGTTATATAGATAATGAAGCACTTTCCATGGGAATATTAGTTGCCACCACTGAAAGACATGAGAAGAATTATTTTAACCAATGTTTCTTACGGTGTCACAGGTGAATCTGCATCTGTGTCATGCTGTGACATAAATTTCAGATCCTTTGACTTGCTGGGGACCACCGACATCTGCAAAAAACAACAAATACACACTGTAAAAGAAAGAAAGGCCAATTTGTTGTATCTTACAAAGCCACCGGCTTCCTGGGTAAGAGAAGAATATACCCCATTTCCAACACGTGGTTTCACTTGGGGTCTGTTTATTGTTATGTGGTTACAAGGAAGGAAACAGGCTCAGGCCCCATTTTACCTCAGACAAGCAATTCTCAGGTGAGAAGCAAGCACTACAGATTGTACAAAAGCAAACTCTTACTTGCACCTGGTCCTATACTACTAAAAAAGGGGACTATTTGTAACCAAACACAAACAAGAAAGATATAGTAATTTTCTACATATTCATGAAAATTCCATCTGAGGTAAATGGACAGTGGTGATAGGGCAGAAGACTTGTTACCGATACCATTAGTATACCATGCAGCTAAAGATAGATTTAATCCTGTTCTGAAAAAAAATTTGATTTTATTGTCCAACCACTGAAAAATTTAAGTATTCAGATTTTTGCATTAGTTACTGACAACCACTCAGTCCCTGTTATGTGTGTTGTGAGTAATCTGTTTTAAAATGTATTTTTTTTATCTATGTCCTATATTTACAGGCTTTACAGGGCATGCAGAGCCACTGATTTCAGTCCCTATCCCCCACGAAACAGCATACAATATAATGTTCCTACCACATATACAAGCTAAAGTAAATTGCAGTTTATCAGTTTTTAGGTGTTGTGATGGCTGTTCATCCAGTTCTGTAGATGAAGGTCCATATCTCAGTATGGATCAGAGCTGGATTCTGCAGGAGCCAGAGCACTACACTCAGTATCCACTGATAACAGTTGTAATACCTTGCAGTATTGCAGTCGTTCTTTGTTTTTATTATTTCAATTTCTATAATTTTTTACAATTTAATTTTTTATAATTTTTTTACATTTATTTTGTAATAGTTTTTTTTCACAGTGCTTTTGGGGCGTATACTGACCATCCTGCTCTAAACCACACTGCATCCATGGAGGATCCGTCCCTGGTTGGTACCTGGTGAAATTTGACAGTTGGGAATGATTAGTGCAATTTCCCCCTGGTGAGGGCAATTACAAGCACCAATCTCCCTGAATGGCTTTCATGAAGCAGCTGACAGCCGCATCTCCTCCTGTGGCTTTCAGCTGCTTCATTGAAAGCCATACAGGGAGATTGGTGCTTGTAATTGCCCCCACCGCCTCACTGATCACCCCTGACTGTCCATCAGATTTCCCTTCCTTTCTGGGCCCCCCTCCGTGCTGCTCCACCCCCCCTCATCCCCCCATGCAGCACTGCTGGCTTCCCTCCTTTCCCTTTTCCACCAGCTGCTTCAGGGGATCTGTCAGGATGGAGAGCAGAGGAAGGGGCCAGTAAATATGTAATTTACCAGCCCCTTCCTTTTCTGAATGGCTGACTCTGCCCATTCATAACTGAAGCATTGAAAACGGTGTAAACTGTGCCTCTCTGTCTACTGTTCATTTATCTTCAGTGCAGCAGAGAAAGGGACTGGGGAATTTCTGTCCTCAGTCCCTTTCTCTTTCTCAAAGGGAAATGTCAGGGGTCTGTTTAAACCCCTAATATTGTCTATATTAAAAGCAAAGAACTACTGACCATCCTGCATATGCCACCCACCACCATACACTCCACACCCCTCTTCTGCACATACTACCCACCCACTATACACTTCGCACTGTACAGTCCCTAGTTAACATTACCATATTCTGCACTATGCAAGTCTTAGACTGGCCATACACCTATAGATTATCTGCAGATTTTCTATGGTCAGATGGAAAAACTGGAACAGATTCCTCCATCTACGCTGAACTGTGTGAATGGAAGAATCTCCCACTGGCCCAAGCTTCCATATCTTGCTAGGCGGCCCCGCTGGCTCTCATAATACCTGAACATTATGATTGGGTGCAGGCATTGTTTAGGTTGAGAGCCAGCGGGGCCAACTACCAAGATACTGAAGCTTGGCCCAGTGGGAGATTCCTCCATCAGTTTAGCATACATGGAGAAATCTGTTGCACTTTTTCCATCTAACCATAGAAAATCTGAAGATAATCTATAGGTGTATTGCCAGTAAGTGACTCTATTTAACCACACCCCTTTTAAGCCACACCCAATATTTAGTGCAATTTAAACCACACCCACCCTTTGCCGTGGCTCGCTTTGTGTGCTGCATTTTTTTCTTATCAATGCCTAGGGCCCACTTTTGATCTTGCACATGGATTTCATGATACACCCCTGTGATAGACTCTGTATTGTTTTACTTATGTATCATTTATGTGCTGATTTGTAGCATGCCAACTTGTTGTTTATTGTTTTTGATATGTTTACTACCTTTCTTTAATCCTTTTTTACCTAATAAATCCTGCTGGGTAAAAAAAATAATAATAATTAAATGTATATGGTGATGAAAGGTCAAGAATCAACACAAAGTAAACATATCATTATACCACTAAACCACTCATCTCAGCAGGTAGGAGGCTGTTGCCCTTAGTTTGGTGAAAACAGAAAACAAAAGCCAATACCCTGATGCATAGAAGATATAGCGTGCCTACCTCAAATTGTGAAGGTATGGAAACTTTCACATCTCACTAACTCTTATTGTTATTATTAGATTCTTTGTGACAGGTAACATGTGGTTAAGGCTTAGTGGTCCTATAAATATAGCTCTATTTAAAAAAAGGAATCATGATTTGCTAAGACTACACACTTACCATTAATACTAAAATTCTCAGTTGGTGAATGACACACTCTAGTTGTCACATCAAACGGCAAAGTACAACTGCAGATAAGCAGCATGCAGAAATACAAAAAAGTTAAAATCTAGCTGCGTCCAACCAGCGTGTGCAAGTCATGCAAGATGTGCGCTCATCTACCCAAAAATATACAGTCCATGATACATGCCACACTACCTTGACACCCTGCACCCCCCTACACTATATGTCAGATAGATGTTTTGCTGATGTGGTATGATTTGAAGTGGTTAAAAATATGTTATTTAAATAAATTAAAGTGGTTGTAAACCCACTTTTTCAACTTGCACCTACAGGTAAGCCTAGATTAAGGCTTACCTGTAGGTGCAAGAAATATCTCCTAAACCTACACGGTTTAGGAGATATTTACTAAAAATGACAGGCGCCGCTGTCTACGGCGCATGCGCACCGTAGACAACGGCGCATTCATGGGGTTAATCCCATTCACAAAATCGGCTACTTCCCAGCAATCACTGGGCGTAGCCGATTGTGACGGCTCTCGCGCGCATGCGCAGAGTGACGTCTCCGCCGCTCCGTCCAATCACAGCGCCGGAGCGGCGCTGTGATTGGCTGGTGCGGCGATACCCGGAAGTAACCTTCCGGCTATCGCCGCAGCGATGGATGCGGCTGAAGAGGGAGACGAGGACGGCTTCGGGGGCCCCGATCTAAGTGATGCATAATGAGCTATTATGCTAGTCATATTAGCTCATTATGCCTTTCTCTTACAGGTTGTTATGGAAAAAAAAAATATAGGGTTTACAACCACTTTAATATATATTTCTACTTAAAAGGTAATATACAGTAGTTATTTCTTCTACACCCATGAGAATAATGGACAGAGGCCCCTAACTGACAACCAATGGCACTAATCATTAAGCAGCTCAGGCACCATCCTACTATGTGTGACTGGAATTAACTCCACCAACTACATCAACCCCAGTTATGTCAATGCACACTAATGATGTTGTGGCTAGGCAAATGAACAGATATCAGAAGCACAGATGATGCAGTTCAACATATATCCAGCAGGAGGAGATGCCAAACCCTCCTAATACATTGACAGGTACAGCACCATTTTAGACAGCAGAGTATTTACAGCAATAATCTTGCTTCTGTCCCGAAGGCCCCTTTCACACTACCGCGACTTCAAAGTTGCACGATTTTACCACGATTTTGCCACGATTTCAGGGAATACCTGTGTAACTCGCATCAAAGTCAGACCAAAGTAGTGCAGGGACTACTTTGAAGTCGGTGCGACTTGAAGTCACACAGACATGAATGGTACTCATTGAAAATCTTGGGGTATGACTTGTCATGCGACTTTGCAGTCACAAGTTGCAGGACAAGTCGCACAAGTGTGAAAGGGGCCTTATTGTTTAGTTTCTGGGAAGAAAAAAATAAATAAAATAGGGGTTTTATGATGTCATCAAAGAAAGGCATAGAAATATAGGAATACTAGGGAAACAAACTATGGGGGACATTTTAAACATACACAAGAAGTGAAGTGCAGTAGCTATTTTACATAGCAAAATGCAAGTGTGTGATTTATTAGAGCTACTTGACTGCAGCAAATGCTTTCAAAGTCAGCTGTTGCAAGTTGAAGTGATTGATGGAGCAATCTGTCTTGAACTGTGGGCCATTAGAAAAGGGGGCACAATAGAAGCCCACTTAATTGGGATTGTGGCCACCACATGCTTCAATGGTGTTTTGAGGGTTAAAACGCAATTTGATAGAATACAGTATAAGTATAAATGTATTTGAATTGATGTACTGTGTCTTTAAATTTGGGATCAACAGCCAGCCAATGGGATGCGACAGAAGGTACTGGAAGCCAGGAAGGCTTTATAAGGATTGGCTGGGCTGGGAATCTCCCTCTTTCCTGTCAGCAAGCACCAGTGAAGAACTGACAGAGACCTCAGGTATGGAGTCCCTCTTTAAAAAACTTTTGGAGAAGGCAGGCAGTGAGGGAGGTGAAGAATGGCTGAGGCGCTGCTTGTCAATAGGGGAGCTGGTGACAGACGGACAGCAGGAGCGGGACACTGAGGGCTCTGTGGCAGACAAGTCAGGGGAGCAGCTGGCCAGCCAGGAGAGAGGAGCAGAGGTCAGTGCTCAACATGTGAGAGCACAGAGGAGCCAGCCTCCGGAGCGGAGCGCCGCAGCTATGTCAGCTGTGTCAGCACAAGGGCGGAGGGAGGCGGCCGCCGAAGATGTCGGGGGAGGTGCCAGGAGCGGGTGCTGTACTCCCCAGCAGAAGAGGACATGTTCCCGGTCCCCAGGAAGAAGAGGAGGCAGGCGGACCAGGGCGGAACAGCCCGCAGCGA
Source organism: Rana muscosa (assembly GCA_029206835.1). Taxonomy (NCBI): domain Eukaryota; kingdom Metazoa; phylum Chordata; class Amphibia; order Anura; family Ranidae; genus Rana; species Rana muscosa. The sequence continues at coordinate 848,595,514 of CM055121.1, forward strand.
GTGGGGGGAGGGGGCGCCCGCCCCCCCCACGACTACCAAGACAGGAGGCTGAGAATACAAGTATGCCCGCAGCGGAGGAGCCACAAGCGCTGCATGACAGACAGGAGAATGCACAAGGTCTGCTGCTGGGAGAGGCGGTTCTGTCTGACGCTGCTCCACCTCCAGCAGTGGGTGAGTGTGCTCAAATACAGGCTTTAAATGTTCTGGTAGATTCTCTCTCTTCTTTAGTGAGAACATTGTCCCCTGTTGTTCCTCCTATTATTCCTCCTGTATCTACTTCTTCTGTTGCTGCTGCTTTGCTCAGCCCCTTACCCAGCAATGTTACTCCACCTTCTATAAGTATGTATCAGCCCACCCCTGTGGTGATGGTTCCAGGGGGTACATATGGGGATTGCAATGTGCCTTTGGCTAGGGGTAATGTGCCAGAGTCCTGCATGAAGGAAGCCATGCCTTGTGAGATGTCTCCCCTGGGGTACCATCTGAGCTTAGCAGTAAAGGAAAAAATATGGCAGGGGGATTTTATTGACATCCTATCCCTCTTGCCCTCTCAGAAAGATTTGATGGTTAAGCCAGATAAGGCTGACAAGCAGGAAGACGACAGGCGTAGGCCTGTACCTAGGTCATTCAATAACTGGCTGCAGGCGTTTTGCATCTTTGCTGGCGTCATTGCGGACAAGCATCCTGAACACAGCGGGGGTTTGTTCCAGCATGTTGATCACATTTTGGAGGCTTGCAAATGTTTTGGGGGGCTCGGTTGGTTCTACTACGACGAGTCGTTTCGACAGAAGTTGGCAGTCCACCCCTCGTTACGCTGGGGTATGAAGGATGTTGGGCTATGGCTGAACTTGCTCGCCCCCCAGAGGCCGGTCGCTTCTAAACCAATGGCGGTTAACTCTTTGAGCGCGGGGTTCAGGAGAGGATGCTGCTTTGCTTATAATGACAGCCAGTGCCGCTGGAATGCGGCATGTAAATATAGGCACGAGTGTGCCTATTGTGCGGGAGCTCACCCTGCAGCCAAGTGTTTTAAAAAACCAGCTAATACTGGGGCTAGTCAGAGTCCAAAGGATATTTTTCCAAAAAGCCTGCACGCCAGTGAGGCTGGAAAGCATGCGCCCGTGGCTGGACAGCTATCCAGACCAGGCGACAGCGCAATTTCTCATTAATGGTTTTGAATTGGGCTTTCCCCTCCCTGCGTTCACAGGGGTGGGATGTACGGTGGTGGGTAATTTAAAATCAGTCAATCAGTTTCCGCACATTGTCAGGGAGAAGGTTATGAAAGAGATTGCGGAAGGACGCATGGCGGGTCCTTTTGGGCACCCCCCTTTTGTTAATTTTCGTATATCACCTTTAGGGGTGGTGCCCAAGAGAGAGCAAGGTGCGTATCGAATTATACATCATTTGTCATTCCCTAAAGGTGATTCCCTTAACGACGAGATTGACGATGCGCTGTGCTCAGTCTCATATGCGTCATTCGAAGAAGCAATTGTCAAAATTCGGCAGTGTGGGCCGGGGGCGTTGCTGGCTAAGGCCGATATTAAGTCGGCCTTTCGGCTGTTGCCAATAGCTCCTGAGGCTTTTAATTCCCTGGGGTTTTATTTTGAGGGGTCCTATTTCTTTGACAGGTGTCTCCCCATGGGGTGTTCCGTATCATGTTCCTACTTTGAAGCCTTTTCCTCTTTCTTGCAGTGGGTCATTTGTTCGCAGTCAGGTTGTGATAAAGTATTACACTACCTGGACGATTTTTTGTTCATGGGACCACAAGGTTCGTCGCTTTGTAATGAGCTCCTGCAGGCCTTTCGGGATATGTCTAGTCATTTTGGTGTGCCCTTGGCGGAGGAAAAGACGTGTCTCCCCACGACGGATTTGGAATTCTTAGGCATTCACATCGATACCGGTCGGATGGAATTCCGGTTGCCCGAAGCAAAATTAGCAAAGTTAAAGTCCCTGTTGCGGGCGTTTTTGTTAAAAAAAAAAAGCGTTGCTGAAGGATATGCAGTCTCTGCTGGGGGTCCTGGCGTTTGCATGCAGGATCATGCCCGTGGGTCGTATTTTTTCGCGTCGTCTTTATCTAGCAATAGCGGGTGTGAAGTCGCCACTCGCCCACATAAGGCTGACCTGTTCACTTAAAGCGGATATGTTGGTTTGGGCACGGTTTTTGGATGTGTACAACGGACGGTCTTTTTTCCAGAGTGACTTCATCTTTGCCCCAGATTTCAAACTATTCACGGATGCCGCAGGGTCAAAAGGCTTTGCGGCGATCTTGGGGAATAGCTGGTGCTGTGCAGCTTGGCCAGAATCGTGGGTGGTGCAGGAAGTCACTAGGAATATAGTTCTACTGGAACTGTTTCCTATTTTGGTGGCCATGGAACTGTGGGGGGCTCAATTTGCAAATAGGAGGATCATGGTCGAAACAGACAACAAAGGGGTTCTCTTTGCAATCAATTGCCTCTCATCGAAGTCGCTGTTGGTGGTTAAGGTACTGCGGCAAATTGTTTTTTTGTGTTTACAATTTAATGTCTGGTTGAAAGCCAAATATACACCTGGGGTCCAGAATAACCTTGCCGATGCGTTATCTCGGTTTCAGATGGACCGCTTTCGACATCTGCATCCGGAGGCGGACGTGGAAGGAATGTGTTGCCCGGAGTTTCTGTGGGATGTAATCTGGACATAGTGGCAAGAGCTATCCAGGGTTCGGTCGCACTGAAGACGTGGATGTGTTATGCAGCTTCTTGGAACAGTTGGCTATCGTTTGCAGTAGCGCTGGGAGTTAGTGATGGCTGCCTGTCTGAGGGGTCATTATTGGCCTTTGTGGCATCCCTGATGCAGCAGAATTTTTCTTACAGCCATATCTCGAAAACATTGGCAGGTGTATCATTTTTCTGCCGTTTAAAGGGGTATCCTCCGTGCACGGCATATTTTTCAGTAAAACAGGCTTTGAAGGGGTATAGAAGGGTAAATTTTATACCGGATGATAGGAGACCAATCTCGCTCGAACTTTTGGCTAGGCTTTGTAAGGTGACGTCGGCCGTGTGTTACTCCAGTTTTGAAGCATTATTGTTTAAAACGGCATTCGTTCTCGCCTTTCATGGGGCTTTGCGCATCTCGGAGCTGATTCCAGGGTCTAAATTGGGCGGTTCGGGGGTTCTTTCTGAGCATGTGACAGTGGGTCCTTCCGGGGTGCACTTGTGGATCAGGCATTCTAAGACGGATGCCTTGGGGAAGGGTACCGGGATTCATTTAGCTGCGCAGGACGACAAGTCAATTTGTCCTGTGGAAGCAGTGAATCGTTTTCTAGGGGTCAGGCCCCCGGGCCAGGGCTTATTTTTGGTTCACCAAAACGGGGGGCCCCTTACCAAATATCAGTTTGATTTTGTTCTTCATAAATGCCTCATGAGTTTGGGTTTACATAACCTCAAAATATCCTCCCACTCGTTCAGAATAGGTGCAGCATCAGAGGCGGCCCGGAAAGGGGTGTGTGATTCAGCTATTAAGGACATGGGGAGGTGGAAATCTGATTGTTTTAAATTATATGTTCGTCCTAACCTGTTTATTTAAATCCCTCAGGTCAACCTCGTATAATTTGGATTCTGGGACATTCGTTTGTCTATTGGGCGCATAAAAGAGCGGCGCATAAAAGAGCGGCCCTGCGTAGGTATTCTACCAATTTGTCTCTTCATCCGGAATCCTTTCAGGTGTTTTGGAAAGGAGTGCGAGGCCTGCAGTGGCACCAACTTTATTTTCAATTATGTAGGTTGGGGCAATGTTGGCCTAGGCCAGATGTTCTTGTTTTGCATGTGGGGGGAAATGATTTGGGGAATGTGCGGACATTGGATTTGCTTTTTCTAATACAGAAGGATTTGCAAAGTTTTTCTCTCACTTTTCCGGGTACTATCTTAGTATTTTCTGAAATCATTCCCCGCCTCTCCTGGCTTTCCTCTTGTCAGAGGAAGGTAATGGAGAAGATGAGGAAGCGTATAAATAGGGCAATGGAAAAATTCATGCCTACACTTAACGGGCTATCGTATAGACATGTGGATCTAGAGGGTGGTTTTCAGGGGTTATACAGACAGGATGGAGTCCACCTTTCAGATGTGGGTCTGGATATTTTCAACCTGGGAATACAGTATGGAATTGAGCAGGCCGCGGTGTTGGGGTGGGGCCGGGCATGATACTCAAGCCCGGCTTGTGGGGCATGTTATTTCATGATATTTGAGGTAATGCTGCTTGAGTTATGAGAACTAAGCAGTTACACAGTTGGTTGGTTTTCATTAAAATATGATTTTTGATGTTGAATAATAAAAATATATATGGTTGATTTAATTCATGTTTTAAAACCAATAAAGAACGCCGCGGCCATTAACTGCCAAATTTGAGTTAGTATGTTTTTTCTGATAGTACCTGGAGTAAAGTGTTAAGAGTTTGGGGATTATGTGTGGCCTACAGTCCCATAGAAAAGGGGGCACAATAGAAGCCCACTTAATTGGGATTGTGGCCACCACATGCTTCAATGGTGTTTTGAGGGTTAAAACGCAATTTGATAGAATACAGTATAAGTATAAATGTATTTGAATTGATGTACTGTGTCTTTAAATTTGGGATCAACAGCCAGCCAATGGGATGCGACAGAAGGTACTGGAAGCCAGGAAGGCTTTATAAGGATTGGCTGGGCTGGGAATCTCCCTCTTTCCTGTCAGCAAGCACCAGTGAAGAACTCCCTCCCCCCCTTCCCAGTCGCGTGCGATCTTTATGTGGTCGGGTCACACTGGATCCAGGGGGGACATGTTATTTCATGATATTTGAGGTAATGCTGCTTGAGTTATGAGAACTAAGCAGTTACACAGTTGGTTGGTTTTCATTAAAATATGATTTTTGATGTTGAATAATAAAAATATATATGGTTGATTTAATTCATGTTTTAAAACCAATAAAGAACGCCGCGGCCATTAACTGCCAAATTTGAGTTAGTATGTTTTTTCTGATAGTACCTGGAGTAAAGTGTTAAGAGTTTGGGGATTATGTGTGGCCTACAGTCCCAATAGAAGCAGCCTTTTGTTTATTGGACATCCCTAGTTATTAATTTAGCAAACACAATACATTTGTTGCATAGCTCCAGGTTTTTCAAAACCCAATTGCTGTGAAATTTAAAATATCAAATTTCAAAATATAAAAAAGAAAATTACTGAATAAAATGTACAGGGAAATTATTAACTATTTTAAATCATCAACAAGCTCCTGAATGTTTTTGTGTGTACCTTTACAAATTCTAGCAGCGTTTTTTGTAAGATATTTAGACTTTTATTAGTAGAGAGACATCTGACTGCCGCTCAAATCATCCCAGTGCTTCAGATGTGGACATGGCTGTGTTTGGCCTCATCCAGCGCTGCTCCGGCCACGCCCACTGACATGTATCCTCCCGCCTGCCGGGGCTTGGTCACAGAGGCAGGGGTGATGCATGTCAGCGGGCATGGCGGGAGCAGTGCTGGCTGAGGCCAAACACAGCCATAATTACATCTGAAGCACTGGGTTGGTTTGAGCCGTGTCTTATCCCACATATGTCCACGCTTCTCAATTGGTTCCTGATGCCTGCTTCCACTTTCTAAATACTAGTAGGGACACCTGTTATCCTCCAGCTTTGAGTGGCGCTCCAAGTTTACATGTGATCTGACTGCCCTTGCTTGCTTTATCAGAATGCCATGGCTTGCTTGAATCTTCTCCACAACTCTGCCAAGTTGTAGACGTGATATTGTCCATCTATTACTAAACACCTAGATACATTTTTTATACCTTATGCATGTATTGCACAATTTTTATGAATATTGTGAATTGCATTGGTCTGTTCTTTTCTTGCTTAAAATATGGAACAATAGGAAATCAGGTAAAAAAAAAAAAGAAAAATGCAAAGAGGATGGTTGAAATTCCTACTGTTTTGATATGCCAATATTATTACTTTATTGTTTCTTATCAGCAAAATATGTTGATTTAGGCCATACACTGTTAGGCCTCTTTCACACTGCTGGGCAGCTAAGGCCGCAGGATTCCTGTGGCAAGAATCATTGCAGCTGACTGTGTCCAAGCTTGGATATCTGTCCCTAACGCTGCAGCTATCTGCTCTCTGTGCGGCTACATAATGTCAATCCACCGATAGTTTAAATGGGCTGAGTGCCCGCTGCTGATTGTATAACCCGATTATTCAAGAAGAAAGAATCCACCAATTCTTGCCGCAGGAAACCGGCGGCCGCAGCTACCCAACCGCGTTCAAAGAGGCCTTAGATTTCTACAGGGTGAACAGAAAAGAAAAAATAGCACAGATGGAGGAATCCCCCTGTTGGGCTATCGGATACAACCTCTGCATGACCAACAATTTTCTGCCAGACTCCTTAGGTTTCTCAATCAAAGAATGTTGGATGGAAGGGGCCCTACAGGGCCACCCACTAAGCAAAATTCGTACAGTGTGTGGTCAGCTTTACCCCCTCTGGAATAATATTTCTCACTTTCTTTATTATAAACCTAATTGAATATGTGGTCTCTCTTCATAAAGTGCTTACAACCCTAGCTTTACAAGGCATTCTGGCTCCTGGATACCTGATTTGTTCAGTTTAAAAAATACACCTTTGTATCTCAAGCACATTATATTTGAAAGTCTGAATCATTTTCATGAGACATGTTGTAGAATACAGCACAGGGGATTAAGAATCCTTCTACACGATTACATACACCTAGTCATTCTTCATCTATTTCGTTTGCCTGGTCTAACAGGTTTGTAAACCAATAAAGAAAGATGACAAAATTGGGATTACACATCAACTAAAGCTCGGTCATTGTCTTCCATAGTTACAGACGGAGAGCACCACAGAACACATGGGCATTACGTCATATTATATTTTGACTGTATATTTATTTAGCTGCTAGAGATACCTATTTAGGATGCTGTCAATATTTGTAGATTGAACAGGAAGGTATGGTAGCTTTGATTAGAATGGTCAAGACTAAAAAAAAAAAAATATATAAGTAACTATGAACTATTGCACATTAATTTAGGATCTTTTTCACATTTTCCAGCTTCTTCTTACCACCTGTTGTAAAATTCTGATATTTATAAGCTCATAATCTGAAGCTAAAATTTACACACACAAGTCTATAGGGTTGATTTCCTAAAGGCAAATAGACTATAGGGAAGATTTACTAAAGCTAATGCACTCAGAATCTGGTGCATCTGTTGCATGGTAGCCAATCAGCTTCTAATTTCAGCTTGTTCAATTAAGCTTTGGCAATACAACCTGGAAGCCGATTGGTTTCTTTACAAAGTTGCACCAGATTTTTCATTTGCCAGCTTCAGTAAATAACCCCCTGTGCACTTTGCAGGTGCCATTGTACTAATTTTCCCTAGAGTTTAGCGAATGTGGTGAAGCTTCACTTTGAAAAAAATACCCAGGTGCCTGAAAAAAACTAAAACATTTTGCTTGAACATGATTGGATGATGGAAATCAGCAGAGCTTCACCTCATTCACAAAGCTGTGGGGAAAATGAGTGCAATCGCACTGGCAAACTGCATAGTCTATTTGGCTTTAGTAAATCAACCCCATGAATCAGAATGGTGGCTCCACCCCTTCTCACAAATTTGTTTAAAAGGCTGGTACACACTAATGCCGCGTACACACGACCGTTTTTCATGCCATTTTTTAAACTGGTCATTAAAAACGATCGTGTGTAGGCTCCAGAGCATTTTTTGCGACGTGAAAAATGGGCATTAAAAATTTGGAACATGCTCTATTTTTTCTCGTCGTTTTTCACGTCGTCGTTTTTCTCGTCGTGAAAAACGGCCGTGTGTAGGCTTTAACAACATGAAAAAAACGCGCATGCTCAAAAGCAAGTTATGAGACGGGAGCGCTCGTTCTGGTAAAACTAGCGTTCATAATGGAGATAGCACATTCGTAATGGACTGAAGAGCACAAGGCTGAAAAGCGCAAAATGTCTCTCACCAAACTTTACTAACACGAGGATCAGCAAAAGCAGCCCAAAGGGTGGCGCCATCCGAATGGAACTTCCCCTTTATAGTTCTGTCGTACATGTTGTAAGTCACCACGCTTTGCTCAAGCATTTTTTTTCACGATAGTGTGTAGGCAAGGCAGGCTTGAGAAGAATCACGTCGAGAAAAACGTTTTTTCTAATGACATTAAAAACGGGCGTGTGTACGCAGCATATGTTTTTTTTTTCATTCACCCCTGTGTGCTGAACAAAAAACAAACAAAACGATGTGATGTTAGTACAGCGATCCCTCCGCTGAGCTGTGTTCCAACAGTGGGACAGCCCCCTCTGCCAGAACACACCGGAGAGCACTCGCAGTCATTGGCTGCTGTACATATTGACCGAATGTCGCCCAGTTTCTGTTGAACCAGCTGATATTCGGCCTGTGTGTACCAGCCTTACGTTTTCATTTAGAGACTGCGACTGAAAGAAGAGAGCTACTGCTGCTCAACTTATAGCACTATGTGAATAATTGTAATGTAGTAAATGTTTATTTTTAAAACAAAGATTTTCAAACATAAAATGACACATTTGGTCTGATATACTAAAGGAGTTGAGAAAGTTCACACAATACATAGTTTGAAAATGCTCAGTAATTATCCAGTCATGTACTGTACTGAAATAAGTAAACAGTAATTTGCTTTTCACACGATTGGATAATCCAAGTGAGTATTCACACAATTTATTGTGTGAAGAATTAATGCCTTGTGACATTTTTAAAGTAAAGTAAGGCCATTTTCTAGAGGTTAATTTCAACCAAATATCTATTCAAAAAGTGTAGATGAACTTCCTTATGGGGACATTTAGGTTGAAACATAATCCACAAATTGGTTGTATTCTGCAAGTGTGGTATGTTTTCAACAATTCCCCTTTCGGATCTATAAGGTATTCTGAATCTGAATTTTCTGAGGACATCAAATGACAAAATTTGATTTCAATAGTTCTGCAGTACATACTGTATATTGCAGCAGTATGTGAGAATACAATTGATCCTAATGGGAACAAGTCGCTCTCCAGTCTAAAGTCTCTTACACACGATCAGATTTTCCAACGGGAATTGTGTGATGGCAGGCTGTTGTCGGAAAATCCTACCGTTTGTATGCTCAATCGGACAATTGTTGTCGGATTTTCCACCAACAAATGTTGGATGGCATGCTTTGAAATTTTCCGCCAACAAATGTGTGTTATCGGATTATCCGATCGTGTGTACACAAGTACTTTGGACAAAACTCCAAAAGCACAAACACGCATGCTCAGAAGCAATGCTAACCATAACACAACATTAGCAGAAGTTGCCCAAAGGGTGGCGCTAAAGAGCTGAAAAACCATGCGTTTGTTGGACAACAATTGTGTGCCGTTTGTATGCAAGACAAATTCCTGGCCAATGCCCTTCGGACAAAAGTCCTACGCTTTGTCCGTGGAAAATCCGATCGTGTGTACCAGGCTTTACAGTTCTGTAGGGAGGTATATTTGGATATTCACATTTAATATGTTCTGATAACAGTAACATAAATGATTCAACAATTTAATCTATAATATTGCTATCACTGTATGATGCTTTCTGTTTAATGAATACACTTTAGGAATGACAGCATGAAACCAGAATATGGGAATCTGAAAGAAAGCCACATTCCAGTAACAAAAAAACTCTTTGAGATCCAATCAAACTTGCCCACAGCAAAGATGGAGAAGAGCTGTTCTACTGCAACATTTCCATAGGATGAAATGTTTCAATAAAAAAGGAGAATAACAAAAAAATAAGAACTAGGAAAGTTAGTAGGCTATTTAATGCATGCAGAGGTAATTAAAGAATTTTGTTTTATTGCAGACAAACTTTTTTTTAAATATTTATTTTTTAAACTTTAACTAGCACTTAGGCTGGATTCACACCTATGCATTTTTAGCGCTTTTTGCATTTTGCAGATTTGCACTACAGTCCATTTAACATGGTTTCCTATGGAACACGTTCTGTAGTGCAAATCTGCAAAATGCAAAAAGCACTAAAAATGCATAGGTGTGAATCCAGCCTTAGGTAAAAAGGTAAGGGTATACAGGCTGGTATACAATTAGGTGGATGCCCATGTTGAGGTTTAGCTTCCTATGGGCAGGGCTCAAAATTTCAAATCCTGAGCTACTAGCCAGACCTCAAGGCTTACTCGCCACCAGTTGCCGGGCCCAATCCCTACCATGCCCCGCCCCTAATCCCACCCTCAAATTATCTCATGAAATTACACTTAAATTGTTTATGCAGAATTAAGTTATAAAAATAAATATTAACAACAACTTTATCCATGTCCAAAACTGCAGCCTGCCCGTGTCCGCCAATGCAGTCTGTCCGTGTCCACCAATACAGCCTGTGTCTGCCAGTGCAGCCTGTGACCGCCAATGCAGCCTGTGTTCTCAAATGCAGCCATCTGTCCCTAAATGCAGCCTTGTGTCCCCAAATGCAGCCTTGTGTCCCAAATGCAGCCTTGTGTCCCAAATGCAGCCATGTGTAGCCTTGTGTCCCCAAATGCAGCAATGTGTCCCCAAATGCAGCCATGTGTCCCCAAATGCAGCCATGTGCCCCCAAATGCAGCCATGTGCCCCCAAATGCAGCCATGTGTCCCCAAATGCAGCCATGTGTAGGTCCCCAGTGGCCTACCTGTGTAGGGAAAGAGAGAGCCCCCCCCTGCCGCCGCATTGGTCAGCGCACGGGGAACATAACAGCTTTCATTTCAATAGCTGTGTTCCCCGCCGCGCGCGTCGTCATATATAGCCCCTCCCCCTTGTCCGGGCACTTTGATAGACAGATCACCTGCCCGATCCTGGGGCGGGTGATCTGTCTATCAAAGTTCCCGGACAAGGGGGAGGGGCTATATATGAAGACGCGCTGCGTTATGTTCCCCACGCACTGACCAATGGGGCGGCAGCAGCAGCTCCCCTCTCCTCTCTTGCCCAACAATCGCCCCCCCCGCTCCCAGGCAGCCCACTCCTCAAAATCCACTCGCAAAATGCGAGCAGGCGAGTGGAATTTTTGAGGGCTGTTATGGGGATATTGGGGCATATGCTTGATAATCAGAGTTGGTATCATTTAAAAAAAATAGCCAGGTGTTGCTATTATTTAGCAGATTAGAAATCCACTGGTTGCAAATTTGTCCATTTAATTCAATTGGACAGTGCCTGCCTTAGTTAAACACACATATATATTTACCCTTTGGGCACTCTGTTCAGGCCCTTCTGCAGTAAAAACTTCCTGGGAAGAGGTAAATTGTGGCTTTGATGCTGTAGTGAGATCTTCATCAAAAGGGACTGAAAAATATAACAGAAAATTTGTATAATTTCTGAATTTCTGCTGTCCGGGCCAGAAACAATCAGTTAAACCCACATTAGCCTATATTGGAAAGATGCACTAACTTACTTTCAGCAGCCACATAATTTGCTGGAAAATAACCCTGTTGTCCATTTTGTAGAATGCCAAACCACCAATTGTCATTATCTTTGTACAACACATGGATAATGTCACTACGATGAAGGCTTAGCTCATCTGATCGATGTGCAGTGTAGTCATACAGAGCAACAACCTACAAGAGAGATAACAACACCACAACTTTATCACATTAATGCCACAAACAAAGGCCTGAGCATTTACTTCCTCTCACAGTAACACAGCTGAAACCAAAGCTCTACCTTGGTAAAAGCTGAGGCTTTTCAAACTTACTAAAAGGATCAAGGTGGTGGGAACAGGGTATGAGACAAAAGATAATGGACTGTGGGAAACATGAAAAATGGTTTAGCACACTAATCAAACCTAGTACTGTACGACTTTCAAAACAGCTGCTTTCATTTTGATTGATGAGCACACACATATACACAATATACTGTATGTGTATATATATATATATATATGCACACATATATACACACACACACATTATATATATATATATATATATATATATATATACACACACACGTGTAAACATTCACTATAGTTATTTAATAACATTAAAAAAATCCCTGTTTATATATTTCATCTGCACATGATTGAATAATTTATGTAGAAATGTAATTTAATTTATTTCTTGAACATTTAGGTATTTTAGTAAATCAGCTTTGATGTATCATGTGGGTGGTATCCCAACAAAATGTATTTCTTTCTTTGACATACTTGTATAGCGCTGACAATTTACGCATTATTTACATATACTGTATATATTATACATTCCCATCAGTCCCTGCCCTCAAGGAGCTTATAATCCAAGGCAGTGTTTCTCAACTCCAGTTCTCGAGGTGCCCCAACAGGTCATGTTTTCAGGATTTCCCTGAGATAAAACAGCTGTGGTAATTACTAAGGCAGTGAAACTGATCAAATCACCTGTGCAAAATAATGGAGAGCCTGAAAACATGACCTGTTGGGGCGCCTTGAGGACTGGCATTGAGAAACGCTGATCTAAAGTCCCTAAACTCACATTCATACATACACATACTAGGGCCTATTGAGACAAGAGCCAATTAACCTACCAGCATGTCTTTGGAGTGTGGGAGGAAAAAGGAGTACCCGGAGGAAACCCACACAGACACAGAGAACATACAAACTCCAGGCAGGTAGTATTATGGTTGGGATTTGAACTGACAGTGCTAATGCTTCCAGGCAGTGGAGCTAACCACTACATTATTAATCCCAATAAGTTTTATTCCCTTGCAAAGTCCTTCTTGACTGGGCATCATTCATTATATGTTTAGTAAAAAAAAAAGCTCATATACCTTCTCTCCTTAAGCCGAGGTTCACATTGACAGCAGGATTGAAATTGTGCGAGTTCAGCTGAATTTGTGCGATTTCATACCTGCATGTCAGTCCGACTTCGGGTGCAATTTCAGAGACATCTGTGCATGTCCCTGCACAGATGCCTATTGAAATCACCCTCAAAGTAGCCAAAAGTAGTACAGAAACGACTTTTGGGAATCGGTGTGGCGCTGCAAAGTTGGCGTTGCACCGATGGCGGTGCCATTGCCGGAAATAGCCGCAGATTTGGCATGCGATTTGACATGCCAAATCACATCAATGTGAACCTATAGGCTTATACTCTCCACATCACATTTCACACAGTTACAAATTATCTTAATTTCCCTATTATTAGGACCACTTTAATACCAAGCACCTACTATACTATACATGTTAGAGGAGAAGGAAGAGACGGCACATCCGTTGAAATTTGGTGCAAACCTTTTGGCTCAGGTTTATTACTGCTACTAATTATTGTATATTGGTGCCAACATGTTTATCGATATATTGATGCTAACCTACTTAAAGCGGAGTTCCACCCAAAAGTGGAAGTTCCGCTCATCGGATTCCTCCCACCCTTCGGTGCCACAATTGGCACCTTTCGGGGGGGGGGGGGAGACGGGACAGGATACCTGTCTTTGACAGGTATCCTTTCCCAATTCCGGGAGTCCGGGCCGTGGCTCGTGACGTCACCGCGGGGCTCCCTCCTCCTCCCCCGACCGCCGGGCCAGTAGGAGAGAGGAGCGGGCCTCGCGCATGCGCAGTAGGGTTCCTGACGTGAAGCCGAAAGGCTACACTGCCGGGTTCCTTACATCAGCTGCGGTGCCGACATCGAGGGACTCCAGGACAGGTAAATGTCCTATTATTAAAAGCCAGAAGCTGCAGTATGTGTAGCTGCTGGCTTTTAATTTTTTATTTTTTTGGCTGGAACACCGCTTTAAGGAGTTAAGAATCTTTACTCAAATATTGAATAAAAATTTACCTTAATTATCCAATAATGTGAAAAACAAATTCATGTTTATTGATTTGCTCTGCACACAATAGGGTATTTAAAGTGAACATAGCCACAATATACTGAATTTTAAAGTCCTTTAGGCTGGGTTCACACTATAGAATGCAGCAGCTCACAACAAGAGTCCGGTGCATCTCCATTCACTGTTTTAGGTCCGACGTCAGCCCGAATTTTGGGCTGAATTCGAACCTGAAACCGAGCAAAAGACGAACAGGGCTCCTGTGCAATTTGCATTGGAGCCACTTCAGAGATGTGTAAATCAGCTCCAGAAAGAGCCGGACACAATCTCCTTCTATGCGAATTGGATGCAGGTTTCTGTCCCTGTTAGGAAGCTTCACCCGCTCTGTATGTCCTGTTTACCATTATCATTGAAAGTGAAAGTAAAAGTAAAAGAAAATCCCCAGAAAAGTAATAGGAGGTGACCTAGGAGGCCCCAAGAGATTTCCTTAATTTGCAGGAATTTCCTTTTACTTCCTGTTTTGGCTTGGGATCACGAAAGTAAAATTTGTAAAATTCATAGTGCATACTTACGCTACTGATGATTACAAAAAAATTCTTGCACCCTCCCGTATGACAAAGTTAGTTCCCATTGTATGCTGCCATGATGCACCAGGAAAACTGAAAATTGTATACTCACCTTTCCGTAATTTTCCTTTCCTGGTGTATCTTCATGGCAGCATACATATTCCCACCCAAATGGTGAGAGTTACAGAGAATGCTGTGAGCCAGGTCTGTCTTTGATTTATAGTTCACCAGTCCTATGAGGTTGTGTGGGCAGAGCCACAACCCATTGTATCATTGTATGCTGCCATGAGAATGCACCAGGAAAGGAAAATTACGGAAAGGTGAGTATAGAATTTTCAGTTTTTCCATTTGCTAGAAACTGCAAACCATCTGTAGCAGTGCTGGGCACATTTATTTGTCAGGTAAGCAGTGAACTCTTGCTGCTGAAGTGCCTTATTTATTTTTTAAGTCTTTATATGTAGATAATGTAAATGTCCCCAGTGTATAAAACCCACTTCAGTTCAATGGGTTATTTGACATTTTTGTCTTTGCTACAGAGTTATACTTGGAAATGCTGATATATCTCCAGTCCATTAAACACATTTTGGATTTCGGTAATGTACCGAGTTTTTTCCCATAGAGAAGTGGCACACAGCTTCTTCTGATTGAAAAAGTTTCATAAATTGCAGTTTTTGAGGACTGGCAAATGTTCTCATGAATGACAAGCCCCAGCCTTCAATAAAACAAAGCAAAGGGAGGAAATCACAGTACAAACACAATTCTAAAAATGGTTCACAAACAGTGCCCATCTCATCTTAGTACAATGCTTTCAGTGTAGAAGTTGAACACTTCTACCTTGGCAGCCACTTCAGTCTGTGGTTAAGCAAGCTTGGTTTCATTTGGTACATTTTATAAAGGGTTAGTGGATTGCATGTGATTTTAAAAATAATCACTTCCAGTACTTTAGGTCTCAGAGCTATAATGAGCCGAGATGTGAAAACACATATTAAAGTAGAATCGCTGTTACACCTAACTAGCCTTAAATCTGTTGCTCCTCCCCTCCTAACACCTATGCTAACTAACCTGTGTAGGAAAGATACTGTATATACTTATCTATTTTTAGGCCACTCCGGACCAGTCACAAGATCCGGCTTTCCAGTGTCAGACAGCACGGCTTCAGGGGAGAAGATTAAGCGTCAACACCAAATGGGCTGTTGAAGCCAATAGGTAATGTAACCATTTCAGGCTTTACTGGCTGTTTTTGGATCACTCTCTCCTGCAGCTGCCACTGGCTGACACAGGGGAGATCATGTGACCAGACCGGTCTGAAAATAGGCAAGTGTATACATATTTCTTAAGTGGGGGGAGAGGACAGTTTCAAGGCTAGTTAGGTGTATGCTGTAATTTCACTTTAAGGGTAGATACAGTTGTGCTCATAAGTTTACATACCCTGGCAGAATTTATGATTTCTTTGGCCATTTTTCAGAGAATATGAATGATAACAAAAAACTTTTCTTTCACTCATGGTTAGTGTTTGGCTGAAGCCATTTATTATCAATCAACTGTGTTTACTCTTTTTAAATCATAATGACTACAGAAACTAGCCAAATGACCCTGATCAAAAGTTTACATACCCCAGTTCTTAATACTGTGTATTCCCCCCTTTAACATCAATGACAGCTTGAAGTCTTTTGTGATATTTGTGGACGAGGCTCTTTATCTTCTCAGATGGTAAAGCTGCCCATACCTCTTGGCAAAAAGCATTCAGTTCCTGTAAATTCTTGGGCTGTCTTGCATGAACTGCACGTTTGAGATCTCCCCAGAGTGGCTCAATGATATTGAGTTCAGGAGACTGAGATGGCCACTCCAGAATCTTCACTTTTTTCTGCTGTAGCCAATGACAGGTCAACTTGGCCTTGTGTTTTGGATCATTGTCATGTTGGAATGTCCAAGTACGTCCCATGCACAGCTTCCTGGCTGATGAATGCAAATGTTCCTCCAGTATTTTTTGATAACATACTGCATTCACCTTGCCATCAATTTTGACCAAATTTCCTGTGCCTTTGTAGCTCACACATCCTCAAAACATCAGCAATCCACATCCGTGTTTCACAGTAGGAATCTCATCATAGGCCTTGTTGACTTCTCTCCAAATGTAGCGTTTATGGTTGAAATTTTAGTTGGTCTACCTGACCGTGGTTTGGTTTCAACAGAACCCCTCATTTTCCACTTCTTGATTAGAGTTTGAACATTGTTGATTGGCATTCTCAATTCCTTGGATATCTTTTTATATCTCTTTCCTGTTTTATACAGTTCAACTACCTTTTCCCACAGATCCTTTAATTCTATTGCTTTCCACATGACCACACAACTATTTACCTTTTATACACACACACACACTAATTACAGGCAAACAGATCACAGGTGAGGATGGTTACCTTTAATAGCCATTCAAACTCCTTTGTGTCAACTTGTGTGCATGTTATCGAGCCAAAATCACCAGGGTATGTAAACTTTTGATCAGGATCATTTTGATTGATTGATAATAAATGGCTTCAGCCAAACACTAACCATGAGTGAAAGAAATGTATTTGTGTTATTCATATTCTCTTAAAAATCGCTAAGAAATCATACATTTTGCCAGGGTATGTAAATCCCGGCTCTCCCCCATGTGAAGTATGGGCTAAATAGTACCAGAGAATGTAGTGTAAAAAAAATACGTTATACAGTATTTGACAGGTCCTTTAATTAACAAATAAAAAGAAATGTCCCCGGTGTAGATCCATTATCAATCATGATGCCTGCTGCTGACTGCTGCTGACCCATCAGTCTCCTGTCGCCTGACAGTTTTTAAATAACAACCCCCCTTGTGGCGTCATCGGCCAGGGGCATGCTGGGTCAATGATGTAACAAGGGGTGGGGTCACCTGATGACATCACTGGGTGGCCCATTTCCCTTGGTTATTTAAGAACTGTCAGACGATGGGAGCCTTCAGTGTGAGCAGACTTTTTTTCAGATTAACGGACCTGTCAAAAAATGTTGAATGTCTTTTTTTTTTACACTACACTTTTTTTGGTGAATGAGTAGGGGTACTCATTCACATGGGGGGCAGGATCTGGGGGCTTCCAGATTATAATAAACCCCCCCACCCACAGACCCCCACAACCACTGGCCAGGGTTGTCGAGAAGAGGCCCTTGTCCCCATCAACATTGGGACAAGGTACTTTGGGGTGGGGGCAGAGCCCCCCGCTCCAAAGTGTCCCCTAATGTTGAGGGCATGTGGCCTGGTATGGCTCAGGAGGGGGCACGCGCTCGTCCTCTCCCTTTCCTGACCTGCTGGACTGTGTGCTCAGATAAGGGTCTGGTATGAATTTTGGGGGGGACCCCTCGCCATTTAAAAAAAAAAAATTGGCATGAGGGTTCCCTTCAAAATCCATAGCAGACCCAAAGGGCCTGCTATGGATTTGGGGTGGACCCCACTCTTTTTTTTCCCACATTTTTTAATTGCCAGCAATTGATTTTTTTTTTTACATTCAGCCGTCAGCAGGGAACCCTGCTGACAACTGATGACTCATCGGCTGTTAAGGACGCAGCGGCCACCTGCTCCTTAACAACCAAGTTGTTTACTGGTTGTTAAGGAGTGGGCGGCTGCCTGCTCCTTAACAACCAATACACATTCCACAAATACTGCATGCCTGGACCACTACTTAATTTCCGCAAGGACTTAATTATTAATTTCCTTCTGTGAATGGATTTTAATGCTTTTTCATGTGGTACTTACTGAGCGTTTTCAGTGTTTCTTGGTGAAAGTCTAGTGAATTGACAGTTTTAGGATTGCATGCGATATTTAGGCAAAATACGTCCTGACACCTAAATATCTCATGCTCAAGTTCATTCTGTGAATGGATCCCAGTAAGTGGAGAGAGCCACTGCTCTCAAGCACAGCACTGGATCGATAATGGGCTCAAGTAAATATAGAGGGGGGGGGGGCTGCACACATAAGGTTTTTTACCTAAATGCAAAGAATGCATTAAGGTACAATCCTTCTCTCTTTACAATCACTTTAAGATAACCCAAGTGTTGTGCAAATGACACAGAACAGCTCTGATTCTGAGATGATTAACAGGTATTTTTTTCATAAATCAAATCAATAACAAAAAACACTTCCAGTGGTATATTTAACTGACCAAATGGTAACAAAAAAAATGAGTTAATAATACATTAATGGGATTTACATACACTTTCAAATATATGTAATAAATAAATACATAATTGTATCTATTTAATGATGCTTTTTAAAATTTGTGTGGAACTCAGGTTTAAATACCATATACAAAAGACCTAGCATGAAGCATAGGTTTACAATCAGCAACCAAAGAAAGCAGACCCCTAGGCTTTACTAGGTAGCAGAGATTCTAAATTCTCAGCACCCACAGTCAAATAATTGGATCTCAGCTACATTCCCATGCAAGATACTCTCTTTTGAAAATGGCTTCCCATTAATGCCCTCATTATGCTTAGCTGTAGCACACATAGTTTATTATACTGTATGTTTGAAGATACCTGCTCTCTTACTGTGGAGGGTGCCAGAAGAAGAATTGCACTTTAATATTCTACATGCAAATATAAATGTTTTCAGCTGACTGTAAATATTATCAATTGCGTTCTCCTGTCTCTATTTAAAATATGCGATATATAAAAGCAACCATTTTTTTATTTATCACATATGCTGCCTTTGCTTCTAAAGTGTGTCTTGCTGATCCTCTTATTTCATTTCATGGGTTCTGTCTTATTCTGTAGTCTCTAATGACATGAAACTTCCATTAAATCCTTAGGTTATGAGATTGTAAAGCTGCCCATAGATACATTCAAATTTGGCCGGTTCGGCAGGGACTGAATGTGGTTTTACAGTCGATCTATCGCCCTGTTAGAAAATGTTTGCTCAATCAGCGCCTAGGGATGTAGGCTCTAGCACTGATCTGTGTATTCGGATAGTGGAGAAGTTTCCCCACAGTCAGAATACAACAGTACAGCAAGAAGATTCCCCCATCCACTTTGAATGTGTGCATGGGGAAATCGGGTCAGCTGTTTTAGTTAAACCCACTGGTTGAACAATAAAAAAACAAAAAAACAAACAACCAAACTATGGCCAGCTTTTGGCTGGGCATATAGCAGTTTTTTAGTGCAGGATTAGCAACTAAAACGGATAGCGATCAGACACATCTTTTGGAACACAGGACAGACAATGGAAGCAAGTTCAGGGCAAGTCAAGTCAGCCAATCAAGTAAGCAATCTCAGAACAGTATCCAAATCATTCATGTCGCATAACTCATTGATATCAGTTGGAGGAAGTGATTAATTGTAAGCTGTAGCATAATTTATCGGCCTTCAATTTTTAATTATTTTTGCACTTTACATAACACAAAGACAGCAGTGACCGCTTCAGTATTTTGTCTCAGAAAGTTTGTCTCTTTAGAATATGTTTTCAGACAGAGACCTTGCACAAGCATGGCCATTAACCACTTGAACAGCAGGTATTTTCTGGCACTTTTTGTATACATGTGAAAACCAGTTCTTCTTTGTAGCTAAAAAATTACTTAGAACACCCAAATATTATATATTATTTAAAGCAGAGGCCCTAGAGAACAAATTGGTGGGTTTTGCAATTTTTTATGTCACACGGAATTTGCGCAGCGGTTTTTGAAACACAATTTGAGAAACAAATACACTTTTTAAAATTTTAATGCAAAAAACACAATACATAACCCAATTTATTTGTAAAAAATAAAAGAAGATGTCATGTCGAGTAAATAGATACCAAACATGTCACACTTTAAAATTTTGCAAGCCCGCACAGCGGTGACAAACGACATAATTTTTACTATCCATAGGCGATGCTTTAAAAGCTTTTACAGAGTACCACTTTATATCCACAGAAGAGGTCTGGTGTTATAATTACTGCCCGTGATCGGACGTTCGTGGCGATACCTCACATGTGTGGGACGATAGCCGTTTGCGTGCGCACAGGACCGACACATTCATTTATCTTTGCGCACTAACAAGGGGGGACAGGGGCACTTTAAAAAAAAAATCTTTTAATTAATAATTATTTTATTTACTGTTGCTTTAAAAAAAAAATTTATCACTTTTAATGCTGTGACAAACAATGTAAACATCCCTGTGACAGCAATAGGCATGTGACAGGTACATTTTAATGGAGGGACCTCAAATTCCTTCTTTGCATTTGAAAGCTTTCAAAATGCCAAGATTGACATTTTTGAATACTTAAAATTTTCAAAAATGCCGCTGATGACAGCCCGGAAAACATTGCTTCCGGGTTACCATAGCGGACACACGATCAAAGCCGATTCCGGCTTTGCATGGGTCTCCGGCCAGCCGGCGGACATGTTGCCTGGTAGCTCGGGGGTTCCTGGTGGGACAGGGGAGCCCAAGAGAGCTGTGGAAGGCAGCAGGAGGGGGGAATGTCCCCTCCCGATGCTTGTAATAGCACTCCAGTTGCTATTACAAGAGAACTAACCATCGGCTCTAAAAAATGGTGCCAGAGTGATGCCTGCAGTTCCAGGCATTATGCCAGTACAACCATTTGAAGTCAAAAAATGTACCAGGTACGTGATTTGGCAGCAAGTGGCTAAAATATATTTTTGTACTTTTTCTTTCTCTGTTGGTAAAAAAAAAAAAAAAAGGGACTTTAAGGGATTGTAAAGGCAGAAGATTTTTTTATCTTAATGCATTCTATGCATTAAGATAAAAAAACCTTCTGTGTGCAGCAGCCCCCCTCAGTCCCCCTAATACTTACCTGAGCCCATCTATATCCAGCGATGTTGCAGGAGTGTCTCAGCTGCCTGGGACTCCCCTCCTTATTGGCTGAGACAGCAGCGTGGCACGGTTGGCTCCCACTGCTGTCAATCAAGGTTAGTCAGCCAATAAGGAGAGAGAGGGGGCAGGGCCGGTTCACGGCTCCATGTCTGAATGGACACACAGAGCTGTGACTTGGCTCGGGTGCCCATAGCGAGCTGCTTGCTGTGGAGGCACTTAACAGGAGGGAGAAGACAGGAGCACAAATGAGGGACCCAAGAAGAGGAGGATCCAGGTCACTCTGTGCAAAACCACTTCACAGAGCAGGTAAGTATAACATGTTTTTTTTTTTAAATAACAAACACATGAGACTTTACGATCACTTTAAGTTAAGAAACAAAAAACAAAATGATAACAGGTACTACCGATCATTAATAATAACTTTATTATACTTTTCTACCAAAAAAAAATGCTTTACCTGTTTATTCGATTTTTGTTTCTGTACACAGGCTGCGGCACAGTGAGCGTACATACCCAGTCCATTCTCAGCACCTGAAAGCTGTAAAGAATCAAACTGGGTTGCTCGGGACAGGTCGTCATGTGTGGGAGTGACATAATCAGTGTCCTCCAATAGCCAAAAACCCCACATAAACGGGGAGCAAAGTGAGGGGGAAGATGACAGGGGTCTTTGTGATGTCATGCTGCAGTTTTCTAGAGCTTTAAGAGACCCCACCGCTGGACATCCAATATAACCACATCACCCATGTAGCGAGTTTGATAACTGAAGAACTTCCTGCTTTGGAGTGAAAAAGATAGAAGACATGGGACCCAGCACATGATCATAGATTTAATTTAGTAAAAGGGAGTTTTAACTTTTAACTTTTTTTTTTAACTTAGTGATCAGCTGGGTGGGGGGAAAGCATTGATTAGCAAAATGCAGGTTTAAGTTCTTTCTGTTTGTGAGTCCCACATCAAAAGATCCAGCAATTAACAAAATATAATCATTACAGAAATGTTATACTTCTACAATATTTCTATATAAATTTCATTATACGGTTGCCTTGTTGTTATCAAGTAATGCAAAAACAGGTGTAAATAAATAAATTCACCCAAACAGATTGGCTATATGCAGTGCCTAGTTTGTTGGAAATGCCTCAGTGATTTGGTGGTCCTTGTAACATGTACACTGAGTAAAGCCAATATACACACAGCATCGCTTGGCTTCACATGACAGAAAATATTTTTTTTTACATTGCTTCTCCAAAAATATTACAACTGAAACAGATGTTGTAAGAAAATGTTGCAATGGTCGCTATTCCCTCCAGAAAACTCACAATGGTACATGTCACTATAATTACTGAACAATGCTATATAAAACACTGCTTCTTCTAAAAGATTTGTAAGAATCATGTATTTCACAGATGATCATTACACTATATGGATTAATATAATAATATTCACTGCAGTGACACAAACATGGCAATGTAACAAGTCCCATCCATGTCATGTGATCCTGCTGTAAACTGACAACGCCATCACCAGGTAATTATACTGACATAAACATGTTGCATACCTCCCAACAGTCTTGGGTTTGTGCGGGACTGTCCTTAGCTCGCAAAGGCTCTGTCCATGGTAAATTCATATGAAAAATGGCTCCAGGATTTGCATATTAATATTATTGCCATGTGATTGCATATAAATGATGTGCTGGCATGATTTACATACGAATGAGCAAGAGTGGCTATTCCATATGCAAATCCCACCTCTATCTCATTCAAATGCAATGTCAGGTGATCTATGCTGGGTGTGGGATGGGGGTGACCTGTACTGTGGGGTTTAAGGGATTGGGGGGGGGATTTGTTGACCGCGATTACCCCTGAATTCCACGCATTACACACACCTGACCCCTGCACTCTGTGTGTCACATACTCCTTAAAGCGGTGCTTCACCCAAAAGGGGAAGCTCCGCTTGTTTGTTTCCTCGACCCTCCGCTGCCACATTTGGTACCTTTCCGGGAGAGCGGAAACTGCCAAAACCAAGTACCTGCTTCCACTTCTGGGTAGGATCGGCGCAATCGCGGTGTGTTGATCTATGAAATTTTCAGCCCCTCCTCCTTTCCCCTGCTGCCTTCTGGGAGACACACATATCCCAGAAGACAGCAAGACCATTCACAAAGTGCAGCGCGATTCACGCATGTGGAGTAGGAAACAGGCTGTGAAGCTTCACTTTCCATTTCCCTTAGTGAAGATGTTGGCGCCTGCACCCGGAGCCAATGGGCGGATCAGCTTGGGGTGCCGACATCGCAGGGTCCCTGGACAGATAAGTGTCCTTACATTAAAAGTCAGCAGCTACAGTATTTTATTTTTTTGCACAGGATAGAACCATCATTTAACCCTGCAACCCTTCTAAGAACTACACTCTGTACATTACACACTCCTAAACCCTGCACTTTCTGTGTTAGCCACCTCTGAGCCCTGCAGTCTGTGTGTTGTGCACTGCATACCCCTGTACTCTGAGTAATACACACTTCTGAGCCTTTCACTCTATGTATTATGCACTCCTGAGCCCTGAGGTCTGTGCATTATGCCCTCACACTCTTAGCTATGTGCTTCTGAGCACTGTATTATGTGACTTACACACTCCTGTTCCCTACACTCTTTGTGTTAAGCTGGGTACACACAATGTATTTTTTCGTTCAACCAGCTGGCTGAAAGGAAAAAAAAAACCAAACTCACAGATTCCTGCATCTACACAAGGGAAATCATGGTCATATAAGATATATATATATTTTTACATATGTTTTGTATGTGTAAAATATATATATATATATATATATATATATATGAAAAAAGAATTAGTGTAAAAATAAAAATAAATAAATATAAAAATAAAATAAAGGACAAAAAATGCGGTGCTCTGTAAAGCCTGGGATATTATGCAGAGCACATGGAGGCTATGGGTAAGCACGTGCAACTATCTGCAGGTGTATGGAGACAACAATGAAAGGGGGGGGGGGTGATGTAGGAAATTTATGAAATGTAGATATAGGGAAATATAGATGTATCATTTCATTGTTGTCTCCAACAATCCTTTATTTTATTTAAATTTTTATATTTATTTATTTTTATTTTTACACTAATTCTTTTTTGATATATATATATATATATATATATATATATATATATATATATATTTACATATGTTTTGTAGGACCATGATTTCTCCTGCCCCTTCAGTGTTCTGTCCCCTTGTCCGCCTATCACGACGCATAGACATTAACCACTCCCCCTGCCCGCCCTTATAATGCTATCCGATGAGTCTCTGTCTATTAGCTTGAGAAAGAAGCGCGGCTGGTTTCTCCATCCACAGCCTGTACGCTCACGAAACCTGGTCGTATTCCGATGATGTCATCCCCCTTTGCCTGACATCTCCCTGCGCTCCAAGACTCGCGCTGAGGACACGCTCCACTGCAGCCTGCTGTACACCATCCAGCGGTGTAGAGCCTCCATTACAACTACAGGACGCACAGCACAGGAGATCTAGGAAAGGGATCGACTCCACCGAGGACAGCCCCATACCATGGGACATGACTCAATGACTGCTTTTAACTTCTTAAATGTGAGTACACCATAAGAAAACCTTATTGCATATTAAACTTGTTGTAAAATCTGCACCCAGAGGCGCCTCTTCTCTCCCCTTTTTGTCTTTTCAGCGTTGGGAACATGGTCTCTGTTCCACTTTGATGTTAGCCCTGAGTGTGGTCCATTCCCATCCAATTTTATCCCATTTTAATTCATTGAATCTCCCCCCTACTTCTCCTCCCTCCCCCCCTATTTTAAACCCTCTATAAACTATTATCAAATGACTCAAGTCCTTGTGGACACTTACTAAGGAGACTGAACTCCGTGCCATACTATGCATAAGTTATTTTATGTATCCAGCACATAACAAAACACCCATAGGATAACACTGTATTCGATTCTTGCGCCTTTTACTTGTACTGTATATATCTTTAAACCACACCCACTTTTTTTTTACCCGTTTGCGAGTTGTCCTTTTTTGTCGAAGTTCAAAAGTTGAGAAATATAATACTGGGAACAAATTTCCATGGAGGTTACCCTATTCCTCGCTACCTGGTACAACAACACGTGTCCAGCTAAACTTCTTAGATGCACAACCATATCCAGTAAAAGAAAAAGGGGTTAAATTCACTATAAGTGTACAACACAAAATTTCCCTAACTGAGTTTTGATGGCTAGCAAAGGAGACCTCTTAAAGTATGTCTATCCCAACCACTACAAAGCTCATATAAGATTTTGTTTCAAAATAAATAGTCAATATTTAAAAATATGCAACTTTCATTAAAATAACACCTAATGATTCCACAATGATGGAAGCAAATTTAAAGGTGACCACAAATGTTACAATCTGTACAATCTCCTTGAGATTTGCCAAAACTTTGTACTGCAAGGACTTAAAGAGGAAGTAAACCCAGTTAAAAAAAAAAAAAAAACACCACCTGCAAGACAAAGGCATAATGAGCTAGTATGCATAGCATACTAGCTCATTATGTAACACTCACCTCCGATCGAAGCCCCCGCAGCCGTCCTCTTCCAACACTCGGGCAGCCGACATCTTGCCCGGGGGTTACTTCCGGGTTTTGCGGCTCCGGCGCTGTGACTGGCCGGAGCCGCGATGACGTCACGACATGGCCTCAAACAGGAACGGCACGCTACAGTGCGCCTACGCTGCTGTCTACGGCGCATGCGCCGTAGACAGCGGCCCCCGTGATTTTAGTAAATATCTCCTTAACCATGGAGGTTTAGGAGATATTTCAAGCACCTACAGGTAAGCCTTAATCTAGGCTTACCTGTAGGTTAAAGTGGTTGTAAAGGGTTTACAACCACTTTAACTGTATATAAATTAAATGGAACCCTTTAAGTTGGCCCACACACTGCATAGCTGTTGGTAAATCTAAGGGGGATTGTACAGGGATTAAAGAGCTTAGTTAGAATAGGACCAAGAACGTCGTACAGTACTCATTTATATAATAACAAAGATGCTATATAATTAAAATTACTTACGGTTTCCTGAATAGGTAGTCCACTATCAGCTTCTACTTTCAAGGAGGAAACCTTTGCTTCTGTGTTAATCTATACAGAGATCAGATGAACATAATTTTCAGTTTTAAATACAGCAAAGAAATATATGTGAAAGAGGAATTACATCTAGTAAAATTCATTTTTGTTCTTATCTTTATATTTTGAAAATACACACATATATGAGCAGCCTCATCTGCTAAGGGATCTGTAATTCTTTTCAGGCGTACATGTGATCCAAGCATACCTGTCAGGCAAAACATCCCAGCATTCAAACCTTCTTGTAGCTGCAGCCTTCATTGCACTTAAAGTGGTTCTAAAGTCAAAACGTTTTTTACCTTAGGGCAGGTTCACACCAGAACGCGGTGCAGGAAAGAGCGGCTTTGTGCGGGTTTCCCACATCATGTTCAAAACGCTCTACAGCAGGTTTGAATACATTGTTAATGGCACCCCATACAAACCACAGTACAATGCAATGTGGTGTAGTGCGTTTTTAAAAAGAAGTGCATGCACTACTTTTTGCGCATTCTAAGGAGATTTGCAGCCCATTCAAATGAATAGACTGCCAAATCGCACAGGATTGCGGATCGCGTTCTTGTGCGATTCTGGTGTGAACCGGCTCTTAAAGCATTCTCTGCATTGAGGTTAAAAAACTCCTCACTACTTGTCCCCATAAACACTTACAGTACCTGTCTCCTCTCACAATCCATTGCTGTCCCTTCTGCAGTACTGCTCTTCCTGGTCTCGCAAGAGACACAGGCAGCAGTGGGAGCCATAGGCTCCCGAAACTGTCAATCAAATCCTATAAGGAAGGAGCTGGGGCGTGGCCGAGCCTGGCTGTGTGCCCAGCTCGGTAGTGCGCCCACATGGGTGCCCCACTTCATTACACAGCTTGCTGAGTGGGCACCAGCAGGAAAGCAGGATCAGACATCGATGAAGGAGGACTCTAGAAGAAGAGGTAAGGCACTGCTCTGTGCAATACCCCTCCAAAATCAGGTAAGTGTAACATCGGTTTCATTTGAATTAAGAAAAGAAAAATTATTTTTCAAACGCTTTAAGTAAAATACCCAGGTCTAGGACCCACCCTAGCCTGTGATTGAACAATGAAGGAGCAGTGGTACACCGATGAGGTAGTTTCTGCTCGCTTTCTCCCCTACAGTCTGAATACGGTTGTCCAGGAGATAACTTGATGCTGATATAAAGTTTCAGCCACTTATGTCAGCTGTATGTAAAACAAATTTAAAGCGGTAGTAAACTCTTCCAAAAAAAAAAAAAAAAAATATCAGGTTCCCCTGCAAGGTGTCATATGCATTGCATACTAGCACATTATGAAAGACTTTCCATAAAACGAAGCCCTCCAGAGGCACGCTGTCACCGCTAACATGGCCTCCATCTTCATCCAGTCTTCCTTCCGAGTTTGTGGGCTCTGGCCGTTTGAATGAGTGACAAGCAATGATGTGACTCCCGGTCATGCGCATGGGAGTCACAGTAGTGGCACAGCACTCTCAATGGACGGTACACTCGAGTATGCCGTCTATACAGAGCACATTGCACGTGTGCCAGTGACATCACCGGCTGCAAAACATGGGAATATCTCAAACGGTGCACGTTTACAAGATAGTCATTTTACCTACAGGTAATCTTACCTTTGGGAAAAAAGTGACAAAGTGGAGTTTACTGCCGCTTTAAAGCTGAATCCTGGGAATCAGGTAAGAAGGACCTTTGCAGTGCCCCTACATTGCCTGTTAAAACTAAAGTGCTACAATCAAGAGTGATACTTACCTTGCTCTCTGCTTCGGCAGGCTCCCTCAACCTAAGCAGTAGGTCCTGCACTGCCTTCTGTTTTAGTCACTCCAGCCTCCTCCATTAAGAGCACAATGCAGGTAAATAGCACAGGCTGGAGCCTGGGGGAGAAGAGGACCGTGTTGGAGCAGCTTGGAAGGTAGATAATACTATCTCTTTGTATCTCCCATTAACTTAATGAGCAGTTAACCCTTGCAGTGTGCTCAATGCCCCCCCTTATTCTCCTCACAGTATTGAGCAATTCGATCACCAAGCAGGCAAATATAAATCTGTCTGTTATTTAAAAAAAAAAAGCATAAAACTTTGAGTTTATAAATCACTTTTTAAAGTTACAAGTAAAGGCTTCCACTGCTAACCTCTCTTCCAAAATTGCTAGTTCCTCAGCAGTAAAATTTTTCATTGAGTTCATAGCCTGGTGTCTGGGAGAGGAAGTGGGGCCGAGGGTCCCAGTAGAGCCCACTTTAGGGTTTCCACTGTGAATTTTGAGGAGGACTTGCTCCACAGTGCCCATAGATACACAGATCAGTGAGAGCTTGTTTTAAAGTTCATTTAATGCTTGTTAAAATTATGTAAATAATTCATGTTAATAGTAGGGATGAGCCGAACACCCCCGGGTTCGGTTCGCACCAGAACCTTCGAACGGACCGAAAGTTCGCGCGAATTTTCGAACCCTATTCGTTATAATGGACGCGAACGTTCGAAATCAAAATTGCTAATTACAACGGCCAATATGCATGTTAATGTTATAAAACAGGTTTGGGGACCCGGGTCCTGCCCCAGGGGACATATATCAATGCAAAAAGAAATTTTAAAAACTAAAGTTTTTTCGGGAGCAGTCATTTTAATGATGCATAAAGTGAAAAAAAAAAAAGTGAAATTTTCCTTTAAATATGGTACCTGGGGGGTGTCTAAAGTATGCCTGTGAAGTGGCATGTGTTTCCCGTGTTTAGAACTGTCCTTGCACAAAATGACATTTGTAAAGGAAAAAAAGAAGCCATTTAAAACCACTTGCGGCTTTAATGTCATGTCTTGTCCTGGCCGCCATATGGCTGAAAATCCTTGAGAAAAATGGCATGGCTACCCCATCACCCCCCCCCCACCCCAGCCCCTTTGGGTCTTGTATGGATACTAAGGGGGACCCCGCACCCAAAATAAAACCCTATACCTACAACCCTATATACTCTGAACAGCAGTATATAGGTGGTGCAAACAAGACATGGACTGTAGGTTTGTTCTTAAGTAGAATCTGAACAGGTACATTATGAAGTGTAGCTACATCCCAAAAAAAATCAATTTTTAAGCTTTTTGGAGAACATAGGGAGGGGTTATCACCCCTGTAACATTTGCTGTCTTTGCACATCTGTTCAGAACATGTCACCTCACTTTCCGTCCCAATGACAAATGTTTTTGGAAAAGTGGGGTTTTAATTGAAACAAGGATTGGTGATAAAGCATCAGTAGAGAGGAGATACCTTTTTCCCAAATTAAATCTAACAGGATAGAATTTTCCTTCCTAGGGGTAGATTTCCTCTCACTTCCTGTTTTCTCTTGCCGTTTGCAAGTAGGAGTCGTTTGTAAGTTGGATGTTTGAAAGTAGGGGCCTGCCGTATATACTCTGCAGAAATTTGCCCTATTAGATGTTGGTGTAGCCACAAGACTGGTGGGCACAGGAATGGGCCCTGCTGTGAGTTAATAGATCAAGATTTGTACTTGCATGCACCTGTTGAACCGGGCAGAAAAATTGGGCCTTTGGTGGTGGTGGTGGTGGTGGTGGACGGTGTTGCCACAAGACTGTAAGCCCTCACAGTTACTCTTGGTGGGTGCAGGAATGGGCCCTGCTGTGAGTTATTAGATCAAGATTTGTAATTGCATGCACCTGTTGAACAGGGCAGAAAAATTGGGCCTTTGGTGGTGGTGGTGGTGGTGGACGGTGTTGCCACAAGACTGTAGGCCCTCATAGTTACTCTTGGTGGGCGCAGGAATGGGCCCTGCTGTGAACTATTAGATCAAGATTTGTAATTACACGCCCCTGTTAAACAGGGGCTGAAAAATTGTGCCTTAGGCATTGGTGCTGGTGCCACAACACTGCAACCCCTCACAGATACTGTACTTGGAGCACAGCAGTCACACCTGTTGCGAAGCATCTTTTTAAAAAATTGTAATTACACGCCCCTGTTATACAGGGGCTGAAAAATTGTGCCTTAGGCACTGGTGCTGGTGCCACAACACTGCAACCCCTCACAGATACTGTACTCTGAGCACAGCAATGAGACCTGTTGCAAAGCATTGCCTAAAAATTGTAATTACACGCCCCAACAGGGGCTGAAAAATTGTGCCTTAGGCACTGGTGCTGGTGCCACAACACTGCAACCCCTCACAGATACTGTACTCTGAGCACAGCAGTCACACCTGTTGCGAAGCATCTTTTTAAAAAATTGTAATTACACGCCCCTGTTATACAGGGGCTGAAAAATTGTGCCTTAGGCACTGGTGTGGTGGCATGGATCATTGAGGAGGAGGAAGAGGATAGTCAGTGAACATAACAGGACAGTCACTCAGCATCAGCATAGGCAGTCTTGAAGGGATGTGACATTATAAATTATTCCGTTATATCCGCTTCAGGTGTCTGGTAGCTGGTGGTGATCCAAGACTGATTCATTTTTATGAAGGTCAGTCGATCAACCGAGTCGGTGGACAGGCGCACCCTATGATCGGTGACAAATCCTCCAGCAGCACTGAATGTGCGTTCGGAAAGAACGCTGGATGCAGGACAGGCCAGTAGCTCAATTGCATACTGTGCAAGCTCTGGCCAGTGATCCATCCTCAGGACCCAGTAAGCCAGAGGATTTTCGGTGGGAAAGGTGTCCAAGTCTGACCTTGCCCCTAGGTATTCCTGCACCATGTATATCAGACGCTGGCGATGGTTGCTGGAACCGATCATACCTTGGGGCTGCGGACTAAAAAATTGTCTGAACGCATCGGTCAGACGTCCACCTTCCCCACCGCTCCTTCTGCTACTGACCGAAGCCTCAGCAACTCGTCGTCCAGGACCAGGAGTTTGTAACCTCCCAGTTTCTGGGAACGCGTTGCACAGACCTTTCTGCAAGGCCTCCCTGAGATGTCTCATCCTCTGCTCCCTCTGCGACGGCAAGATAAGGTCTGCAACCTTACCCTTGTACCGTGGATCAAGGAGAGTGGCCAGCCAGTAATGGTCACTCTCCTTGATCCGAAGAACACGAGGATCCTTCCGCAGGCTTTGCAGGATCAGGGAGGCCATGCAGCGTAGGTTAGCTGAGGCATTCGGTCCGGAGTCTTCTGGGTCACTGAGGATGACATGATCGCCAGCCACCTCCTCCCAGCCACGTACAAGTCCACTGGTTTGTTGGGACTGTACATCATCCCTAAAAGACTGCTGCTGCTGATGCTGAGTGCCAGGCTCCACCTCCATGCTCACACAATCCTCCTCCTCCTCCTCCTCCTCCTCCTCTTCCTGTGTGATGGGTGGGACAGAAGGAACATTGTCTGGATAAAGGGGGCCTTGAGAGACAAGGAAGTCCTCCTCTTCCTGCCTCTGTTCTGCCTCAAGTGCCCTGTCCATTATCCCATGCAGCGTATGCTCCAACAGGTGGACAAGAGGTACAGTGTCACTGATGCATGCACTGTCACTGCTCACCATCCTCGTGGCCTCCTCAAATGGTGAGAGGACAGTGCATGCATCCCTGATCATGCTCCACTGGCGTGGGGAAAAAAAGCCAAGCTCCCCTGACCCTGTCCTGGTGCCGTAGTCGCAAAGGTACTCATTGATGGCCCTCTGCTGCGTGTGCAGTCGCTGCAGCATGGCCAACGTTGAGTTCCACCTGGTGGGCATGTCACATATTAGGCGGTTCTTGGGCAGGTTCAGCTCCTTTTGCAGCTCAGTCAGCCGAGCACTGGCATTATAAGATCGGCGGAAATGCACACAGACTTTCCTGGCCTGCCTCAGGACATCCTGTAAGCCTGGGAACCTGCCCAAGAACCGCTGCACCACCAGGTTGAGGACGTGAGCCATACAGGGCACATGGGTGAGCTGCCCCTGTCGCAGGGCGGAGAGGAGGTTGGTGCCATTATCAGAAACGACCATTCCTGGCTTAAGCTGGCGTGGCGTCAACCACCTCTCGGCCTGCCCCTGCAGAGCTGCCAGAACCTCTGGCCCAGTGTGGCTCCTGTCCCCCAAACACACCAGCGCAAGCACGGCATGGCATCTTTTTGCCTGCGTACTCGCGTAGCCCCTTGTACGCCTACGGAGCACCGCTGGTTCCGAGGACAGAGCACTCGAAGAGGACATGGAGGAAGAAGAAGAGGAGGGGGTGGAGGAGAGAGGTGTGTCACAACCAGTAGTAGAATTTTGGAGGCGTGGTGGCGGAACAACCTCCAACACTACTGCACCTTGTCCTGCATCCCTCCCAGCTACCAATAGAGTGACCCAATGGGCCGTGAAAGAAAGATAACGTCCCTGTCCATGCCTGCTGGACCATGAGTCAGCGGTAATATGCACCTTACCGCTGACCGCCCTGTCCAGCGAGGCATGGACATTGCCTTCCACATGCCAGTAGAGAGACGGAATCGCCTTCCGTGAGAAAAAGTGGCGTTTGGGAACCTGCCACTGAGGAACCGCACATTGAACAAACTCACGGAAGGGGGCCGAGTCTATCAACTGAAAAGGCAGCAGTTGAAGTGCTAGCAATTTAGCCAAGCTAGCATTCAACCGCTGGGCATGTGGATGGCTGGGAGTATACTTCTTTCGACGGTCCAGCAGCTGGGGCAGGGAAATTTGCCTGCTACAATCGGACGTCGGTGTACTGCAAGTACTTGGTTGTGACACACCTAATTCTACACCTTCAGTCCTCTCAGAGCAGCTTTCAGAGAGGACTGAAGATATAGTGGGGATGGAGATCCCAGCTGATGAGGAGCAAGGAGAGGTCCGCTTTGTTCTTTGGTGTGGGTCTTTTATGTGTGCTTGCCAACGAGCTGCATGGCAGGTCGACATATGTCTGCTCATGCTTGTGGTGCCCAAGCGGCTGATGTTTTGGCCACGCGAGATACGCTTGAGACAAATATTGCAAATAGCAGTGGTGCGATCTGATGCACTCGTCTCAAAAAAGGCCCACACCAAAGAACTTTTGTGATAACGTGCAGAGGCAGCGCCCTGCACAGGCGGAGCTCTGCGGTGTGGTACAGTTGCTGTGCTGGCCTCTAGCTGGCCTCCAGGGGGCATCCTGCCTCGTTGGACATGTGACGCTGCATCCTCCTCCTCCTCCTCCTCTCTCCCTTCAGGCACCCACGTGGAGTCAGTGACCTCATCATCCCCTCCCTCTTCACCACTAGAGCAAACCTGGCAGTAAGCTGCAGCTGGTGGAACACTACTGCCAGATTGCTGTCCTTCAGCATCCCCTCTCTCTGCGCGCACACTACTGACTTCCTCAAGCTGGGTATCATCATCCGAGCCTTCGAATCGTTGGGCATCCTCCTGGAGCATGTACCCAACACTGTGCTCAAACAGTTCGGGGGACTCCTCAGGAGGACATGGTGGGTCTAGGGAAGGGGTGGCTGATGATGCCATTGAGTACGCATTGGCAGCTGCTCTGCCAGTACCCTGAGCCTGGGTGAGAGAGGATGAGGAGGATGAGGAGGGCTTGGTCATCCATTCTACCAAGCCTTCGGCATGATGCGGCTCCACATGTCCAGCTGCCGAAAACAAAGACAAGCGTGTCCCATGGCCACGTGCTGATGACGATGCACGACCACGTCCACGGCCAGCACTGTTGTCTCTAGAAACAGAGCCTGCCTGCCCTGTGTTCTTGCCTCGGCACGCTCTGCCTCTCCTTGGCGGTCTTCCAGCCATTGTAGTCGGTAGTGTATATAGTATAAAAAATAGAACTCCTATGTGTGCTCACAACACACTGTAGGTCCTATGGGTGCTGACACTAACACACTATAGGTACTATGTGTGCTGCTGACAAGAAAATATAGGAGCTCTGTTTGCTGCCACTAACACACTAGAAGTTCTATGGGTGCTGCTGAGAAGAAAATATAGGAGCTCTGTTTGCTGCCACTAACACACTAGAAGTCCTATGGGTGCTGCTGAGAAGAAAATATAGGAGCTCTGTGTGATGCCACTAACACACTAGAAGTCCTATGGGTGCTGCTGAGATGAAAATATAGGAACTCTGTGTGATGCCACTAACACATTAGAAGTCATATGGGTGCTGCTGAGAAGAAAATATAGGAGCTCTGTTTCCTGCCACTAACACACTAGAAGTCCTATGGGTGCTGCTGAGAAGAAAATATAGGAGCTCTGTTTGCTGCCACTAACACACTAGAAGTCCTATGGGTGCTGCTGAGAAGAAAATATAGGAGCTCTGTGTGATGCCACTAACACACTAGAAGTCCTATGGGTGCTGCTGAGAAGAAAATATAGGAGCTCTGTTTGCTGCCACTAACACACTAGAAGTCCTATGGGTGCTGCTGAGAAGAAAATATAGGAGCTCTGTTTGCTGCCACTAACACACTAGAAGTCCTATGGGTGCTGCTGAGAAGAAAATATAGGAGCTCTGTGTGATGCCACTAACACACTAGAAGTCCTATGGGTGCTGCTGAGAAGAAAATATAGGAGCTCTGTTTGCTGCCACTAACACACTAGAAGTCCTATGGGTGCTGCTGAGAAGAAAATATAGGAGCTCTGTTTGCTGCCACTAACACACTAGAAGTCCTATGGGTGCTGCTGAGAAGAAAATATAGGAGCTCTGTGTGATGCCACTAACACACTAGAAGTCCTATGGGTGCTGCTGAGATGAAAATATAGGAACTCTGTGTGATGCCACTAACACATTAGAAGTCCTATGGGTGCTGCTGAGAAGAAAATATAGGAGCTCTGTTTGCTGCCACTAACACACTAGAAGTCCTATGGGTGCTGCTGAGAAGAAAATATAGGAGCTCTGTGTGATGCCACTAACACACTAGAAGTCCTATGGGTGCTGCTGAGAAGAAAATATAGGAGCTCTGTTTGCTGCCACTAACACACTAGAAGTCCTATGGGTGCTGCTGAGAAGAAAATATAGGAGCTCTGTTTGCTGCCACTAACACACTAGAAGTCCTATGGGTGCTGTTGGGGTGCAATGCTGTGCTAACAGCACTGCGGTTGGTACTACTGCAATACTGTACTAACAGTAAGCACGCACCAGACTAATCCCCAGCAGCAGCTAATAACACACTAACTGTGCAATCAGCAGCAATGAACGATCAATGACTTAGGTAGCAATGGTTTAGCAAAGAAATAGCCAATGGTTTAGCAAAGAAGAGCAAATCTTTCAGTATCAAGCAAAGACAGAATCAGCAGACTAATCTCTCCTAAAGCCGGAACTCATGTGACCGGGGCCGATGGCGTGGCGGCCTTTTAAATGGTGGGGCGTGTACTAAAGCCCCTGAGCTGTAATTGGCTACAGGCGTCCTGCCTGTAGCCAATTATTGCTCTCCGAGTTTCGGGCGCTGTGATTGGCCAAGCATGCGGGGTCACAGTGCATGCTTGGCCAATCATCAGCCAGCAATGCACTGCGCCGGCCGCGCCGGCCGCAATGCATTGCGGGGCCGCTCGCATCACACGAATGTGATGCGAACGGCCCAAATAGTTCTGGGCTCGACGAGCGAGCGAACGCCCGATGCTCGATTCGAACATGGGTTCGAATCGAGCACCGGGCCCATCCCTAGTTAATAGCATGCCCACAGGTTTATTTTGATTCTATCCATTATATGCCACCTTTCAATTCAATTTAAAAGCATTTGCATGCCTATCCCTGGCAGGTAAAGGATTACTGAGCATATAGTAATTTGCCTAAAAGCGGAGCTCCGCCCAAAAGGCAAAGCTCCACTTGTTTGCTTCTTCCCCCCCCCCCCCTCTGCTGCCACATGTGGCACCTTACAGTATTTGTAGCTGCTGACTTTGATTGTTTTTTTCCAGGCTGGAACTCCTCCTCAAAGATCAACAAGAATAACTTTTAATGCATATGATTTTTTTTTTTCTTATAAAACTACATAAAATTTCTATTACCATTAGAAAATGTATACAGTACACAATTCTACGGTCTACAGTACATTTTATTTCATCGAAAATAAAAGTGTTGCAGGCAGAACCCCACTGCTTAAAGTGTATGTATAGCCATTTTTGTCATTCTGGGATAGAAATTAGAAATCCCTTCACATTTTTTTAGTGTTGTGTGTGTCCCTCCTGGAGAGACTGTCCCTCTCCATTTCCCCTACTGACCAATGTCACCGAGACAGAAAGTCATTGCAAATCCATAATTTTAGAGTTAGGGGAATCCTCCGTTGGAGACACCTGCTCCAGTCTGAGAGGAGAATGTCCTCTCACTTCCTGTTTTATTTCTGGGTCTCATCTACCAACTTGAAGACAGCCCCAGGGGAATTAATTACCCTAACCACTTCAATACGGGGCATTTTCACCCCCTTCCTGCCCAGACCAATTTTCAGCTTTCAGCGCTGTTACACTTTGAATGACAATTGCGTGGTCATGCAACACTGTACCCAAATGACATTTTAATTATTTTTTTTTCTCCACAAATAGAGCTTTCTTTTGGTGGTATTTGATCATCTGTGTGGTTTTTATTTTTTGCGCTATAAACAAAAAAAGAGCGACAATTTTGAAAAAAACACAATATTTTTTGCTATAATAAATATCGCAATTTTTTTTTTTTTTTTTAACTATTTTTTTTCTCACAATGAATATTGGTGAATAGGATTTTTAATGTGACATTTTTTTGAAAAAAAAAACACAATATCTTTTACTTTTTGCTATAATAAATATCCCATTAGAAAAAAAAAAAATGTTTTCCTCAGTTTAGGCCGATATGTATTCTTCTATATATTTTTGCAATTTTTTTTTGCAATAAGCATATATTGATTGGTTTGCGCAAAAGTTATAGTGTCTACAAAATAGGGGATGAATTTATGGCATTTTTATTGTTATTTTTTTTTTACTAGTAATGGTGGCGATCTGCGATTTTTATCGTAACTGCGATATTGCGGCAGACACATCGGACACTTTTGAGACTATTTTGAAACCATTCACATTTATACAGCGATCAGTGCTATAAAAATGCATTGATTACTGTGTAAATGTGACTGGCAGGAAAGGGGTTAACACTAGGGGGCGAGGAAGGGGTTAAGTGTGTCCTATGGAGTGATTCTAACTTTAGGGGGAGGGGACTCACAAGGGGAGGCGACCGATCGGTGTTCCTCTGTACTGGGAACACACATCGGTCTCCTCTCCTCTGACAGGACGTGGATCTGTGTGTTTACACACACAGATCCACGGTCCTGCTGTGTTCACGGGCAATCGGGGGTGCCC
This sequence comes from Rana muscosa, assembly GCA_029206835.1. Taxonomy (NCBI): domain Eukaryota; kingdom Metazoa; phylum Chordata; class Amphibia; order Anura; family Ranidae; genus Rana; species Rana muscosa. Next base: position 848,632,934 of record CM055121.1, read on the forward strand.
GGCGGACATTGCGGCCGTCGGGCACGCGCATCGGGTGCCGAGTGATGCGGCGCGTGCGCACCCTCTAGAGCAGTCTCAAACTGGCGGCCCTCCAGCTGTTGCGAAACTACAAGTCCCATGAGGCATTGCAAGGCTGACAGTTACAAGCATGACTGCCACAGGCAGAGGCATGATGGGACTTGTAGTTTCGCAACAGCTGGAGGGCCGCCAGTTTGAGACCCCTGCTCTAGAGGCTCGGAAGTAAAAGACGTCATATGACGGTGGCCCGGAGGGACAAAGAGTTCCTGCTGCCGTCATATGTCTATGTCTATCTGCGGTAGGGAAGTGGTGACAGAAGTGGTGACAGTGGAAGTTCAGTCAAAAATGAAATTATATGCAAAATATCTTTATCTTTGACATTATTCATTTTATGTATAGCGGTTTGTGTCACTTAGAAAGTCTAATCAAAGCCAGACAATCAGCTTCTTCCTGTTCTTCAGGGACAACCTTACTTCCCTATTTCTGAATTCTGCATGGGGGCCTCTCACTTCCTGAAAGCGTTTTCCTTCTCTGATACACCCCCCACCCCCATCCCTCCTCTCCTGTAGACAGACCTGCCCAGCCCCACCCCCATCCCTCCTTCTCAGATCTCCTCCTGTCTTCATAGCCTCGTTTTGGCCAGCAGTTTCTCCGGAGAGGGGGGGTGGGGGGGGATAGGCTTTGGAAGTATGTTCTGTTTGTAAGAAACTGTAAGATCGATTACAATGCAACCTGCTGCAGATTCTCTACAGTGTACAACCACATGGTTGTTTACGTCTGGCACTGTGATGGGCACTGTGATGGCATGGTCTGGCACACGTCCAGCTGAGTGAGCTACATGTGAGTAAGTTAGCTACAAATGAGTTTAAGGCTCAGTTTACACTAGTACGACTTGTCATGCAACTTTGGACACATAAAGTCGCATGACAAGTCACAGCCCATTGATTTCAATGGCAAATGTTCCCATCTATGCGACTTTGAAAAGGTGCCTGTACTACTTTGATGCGACTTTTATCCAGAGTGTAACGTTGGATCAAAGCTGCAGTCAAAGTCGCACTTTAAATCGCACAGCTTTGGAGTCGCACTAGTGAAAACATAGCCTAAGGTTAGAGTGCGACTTTGGAGTGTGACTTTGATCCAACTTTACACTCTCTGGATCAAAGTTGCATCAAAGCATTGCAGGTACCTTTTCAAAGTTGCTGATTTTTAAAGTCGCATAGATGGGAACTGGTGCCATTAAAATCAATGGTCTATGACTTGTCATGCGACTTTGTGTCCAAAGTCGCATGGCAATTCATACTAGTGGAAACAGAGCCTTAGTCTACGTTTCCACTTTTGCGACTCCAAAGTTGCACAATTTAGAGTGCGACTTCGATGTGAATTTGAGTGCAGCTTTGATCCAACTTTACACTCTCTCAATCAAAGTTGCATCAAAAGTCGCATAAAGGCATTGCAGGTACCTTTTCAAAGTCGCTGATTTTCAAAGTTGCATAGATGGGAACGGGTGCCATTAAAATCAATGGGCTGTGACTTGTCATTAGACTTTGTGTCCAAAGTCGCATGACAATTCATACTAGTGGAGCCTTAGTCTACGTTTCCACTATTGCAACCACAAAGTTGCACGATTTAGAGTGCGACTTTGAGTGCAGCTTTGATCCAACTTTACACTCTCTGGATCAAAGTTGCATCAAAGCATTGCAGGTACCTTTTCAAAGTTCTTGATTAGTTGTTAGATGGGAACAGGTGCATACCTCCCAACTGTCCCTGATTTCGAGGGACTGTCCCTGATTTGGAACAAAGTCCCTCTGTCCCTCATTCCTCCTCATTTGGTCTGATCTATATAGATTAGGGTTGTCCCGATACCACTTTTTTAAGACCGAGTACAAGTACCGCTACTTTTTTTCAAGTACTCGCCGATACCGAATACCGATACTTTTTTTTAATCTCATGTGTCAGTATTTTTTTTTTTTTTACTATATATTTTTTTTTTTTACTATTTTTTTTATGTATTTATTTTTTACAATGCTTTATTTTTTTAAGGGGGGGGGGGGTGGACAGTGTCAGTGTGTGTGTTTTCTTTTCTTTTCTTTTTTTTACAATTCATTTTTTTTTTTTTTTTTTTTTTTTATCAGCCCTGTTGTGGGGGGCTTTGGTGAGATATCAGGGGTCTTAACAGACCTCTGACATCTCCCCTTTGAGACAGGGAAAGGGACTAGGGACACATATTCCCCAGTCCCTTTCTCAGCAGCCTCAGCTGCGCTGAAAATGAATGGAGAGAAGACAGCGGCTCCTCTCCATTCATAAACTGAAACATTGTAAACACAGTTTACGATGTTTCAGTTATGTGAATGGACAGAGTCAGTGATGACTCGGTACATTCAGACAAGTAAGGAGCCGGATTTATCGGCTCCTACCTCCGCTCTCCATCCTGAGATACCGAGGGGGTGGAGGAGGGGCACGGAGGGGGCGGCAGCATGGAGGTGAAGGGGGAACAGCGGCATGGAAGTGAAGGGGGCACAGCGGCATGGAGGTGAAGGGGGAACAGGTAGCATTTGAGCAGCAGACAGGCAAGGCAATTTGATCAGATTAATTTTACTTACCCGCCTGAAGACTCGCTCTGCTCTCCGCTCTGGTCTCTGCCACGCTCTCCGTCTTGGTCTCCGCCCCCCGCCCTGGTCTCCGCCCCCCGCCGGACACTCTCCGTCCCGCTCTCGGCCCTGGTCTCCGCCCCCCGCCACGCTCTCCGCCCTGCTCTCCGTCCCGCTCTCCGCACACTCTCCGCCCCGGTCTCCGCCCTGCTCTCCACCCCCCGCTCTGAGAAAAAAAAAAAGTATCGGACTGGGCATCGGGAGCATTTGCGCGAGTACAAGTACTCGCGCAAATGCTTGGTATCGGTCCCGATACCGATACTAGTATCGGTATCGGGACAACCCTAATATAGATGTATATAAAATGCACTTTTTATCTATCAAAAAGTGTTTCCCAGTGCTAAACCTTTCAACTGATTTCTAAATTGCTGCATTTGTAAATTCTGAAAGCCAATATAAAGAAATAGTAGTGGTAGAAAAGCACTTGTGGGTTTAACCAATCTTATTTTTTTGTACAATTCTCCTTTAAGGGGTGTGGCAAGGGGTGTGTCCTATACCTGCATACTTTTGCTGATAGGTGTCCCTCATTCCCATCTCAGAAAGTTGGGAGGTATGCAGGTTCCCCCTCCAGTTCCCTTCTCCTGTGCACAGCTATACTGTATATGTGCACTGCACCTCCTCCCGTGTGGATGGGGCTTTTTATCCCTTTATCGTCTCATGAATTAGGATGTAAAATGAGAGAACACTGATCGGGAACCTATGATCAGCTCCTCCCATCCTGTATACGCCCACGTGCTACACAGGAACAGTGTCCCTCCCAGGAAGTGATGTCACTAGCTTTCAGCAACCACACCCACTGGCTGATTTTTGTCTCAGAAGGAAGTAGAATTGAAGTCATGTGACGACACTGGATTCTGCAAAATAAAGGTAGCAAAACTGGGATTTTTTCATTTTGAGATATAAGGCTGAACTTAGCTCACATTAATGATTGCAGGGTGAGAATTTAGGTCTTAAGCCCCATACACACGGTCAGACTTCCATCAGACTTTTCTTTGGATTTTTGTCCGAACGGAGTTGGCCGGGCACACCCATAGCATACACACCACAAGACTTTTCTGCAAACTTTCCCAAAACTTTTTGCAACATCACATGGTTTTTCTGCTCTTTACCGCCACCCTTTGGTCAACTTCTGCTATTGTTGGTTGATTTTAACATTGGTTGTTTTGTCCATCGGACAAAAGTCCTATGGTTTTCTGTACACACGGTAGGACTTTGCTCCATAGGACTTTTGTTGGGCAAAAGTTTGTCCGTTCCCAGACCCAACTTTTGTCCGATGAAAACAAAACCAAACTCAAAAAAGTTTGTCCGATGGAGCGTACACACGGTCGGATTGTTGGTCCAACTTGTTTGAAACTAAGTTTATTGGGCATAAGTCTGACCGTGTGTACGGGGCTTTAGGGTGGACTTCCACTTTAAGTCTGAGAGACCAACAAACAAAGGAGAAAAGGGATACAAGAAGTCACCCCCACCAAAACAGACAAGAGTTGGAAGACAACCACCCCATATTGGTGCAACACCACCATGAAACAGTAAGACAAGAGGACTTTTCCACAAGGATACCAAGTGATGGCACTAAAACCTGACAAGAAAGAACCCTATAGGGCCCGTTTACCTGATATTGGACATGGTGGGGCTACAAGTTTTCAGAACTGCCCTGATGTAGTAAAGTTTCCACAGATCTTGAGCAAGGGGAAGGAACCTTAACCAGATAGCTAAGAACAATTACCAATTACAGTGGGAACCCCTGTAGACCAACTGCTATGGGAAACCAGACTAAGAGTGCTTCCATGATGGGGGGAAGGAACTATTCCAGAGACCCTAAGAGACTGAAGATTTATATCGGGGACCATGAGATCCATGGGGACAGCCTGCACACTGTTCAAAGACAGGGTCAGAGGCTATGCCATGGCTCTGAACAGGAAAAGCACTCTGTGGCTAACAAGCACAGCACAGGAAGGTCTGGAAAAATTGCCACAATGCAGAGCCCAGTGGCTGAAGGTCACATTTCAGGCTAACCTCAGCAGCCCACAGGCCTACTAGCAAAGTGAGTCCTCAGAGTCTGTGACACACCTGAGGCTGTGCCACGGTTCTGAACCTTAAGTTAGATCCGTGGCTAACTTAACCAGTGCACTCAGGTTTGGAAAGCCCCACAATGCAAAGCCCAATGCCAAATCAAAGGTGTATCAAGGGTCTTAATTGAGGCCAGTTATGAAAAAATAAAAAAGGTTAGTAAAACGTATAGTTGCCTTTTTTTTCAATAAAGCTAAGGAAAAGGCATCCAACCTGCTAGGACACCAGCAAAAGGCATGATGGTTACAGGCAGGATTATATGGATTGGAGACTGACCTTTAATGTTTTTTTTTCTGTTTGCCAGTGTCCAAAACCCTTGTAGATGACATCTTATAGCCCCAACTGTTTCAGAATTCCTAAGTTCTTGTGTCGCTCAATCCTATGTAGCAAACATTGCAATACTGTGTAGCTAGTGGGTAGGATTCAAACTACTCAGCTTTCTTTGTCATACAGTGTAATAGAATAGGTACACTCTTTTCTTATTTTGATTGGCACACTTATTACACTAGGAACAGGTGTTTGCAGAAAACAAGTTTTGCTTCTTTAATTCCTTCCTGCCCACATATTCACCAAAAGCCAAGGTTACTATTAAGTTCTGTTTGTTTTGTGAAATTAAGAGTTTTTCATTTTTAGGCAGGGCGTGTCTGTATTTCCTCATGGCACAGATCCCCCCGAGGTCTATTTGATTTGACTCTTGGTGTGCTGTAATGGTACAGAAATATTTTCCAACATTACCTGTGCATAAAGTAGGTGTTAAAGGTCATTGCTCATCTAACTAGTTATGTCGATCAAAGAGTAACTGCATTTTAAATAATATAATTGGTAATATACATACACACTGCTTATTACAGCCTCTCCCTGCAAGAAGGTCAAGCAGTGTTTGCAGCCTGTTGAAAGCTAGCAATATAATATTTGGGGGTTTGAACTAAACTTTACCCCTAAAATGTTATTTAGACCCCTTTCACACTGGGGCGCTTTGCAGGCGCTATAATGCTGAAAATAGCGCCTGCAAAGCGCCCTGAAAGAGCCGCTGCTGTCTCTCCAGTGTGAAAGCCCAGAGGGCTTTCACACTGCAGCAGTGCTCTAGCAGGGCGGTAAAAAAAGTCCTGCTAGCAGCATCTTTGGAGCGGTGAAGCAGCAGTGTTTATACTGCTCCTCCACCACTCCTGCCCATTGAAATCAATGGGCACTGTGGCTATACCGCTGGCAAAGCAGCGCTTTGCGGGTAGTTTTAACCCCTTTTTGGACGGTTTTAATCCTTTGTCATCCGCTAGCGGGGGTTAAAAGCGCCCCGCTAGTGGCCGAATACCCCTGCAAATACGATGGTAAAGCGGCGCTTTACCGCGGACGCCCCAGTGTGAAAGGGGCCTTAGTAGCAGCATCTGCTCCATTTTTTATGCTTAAAAGTGTGGTGCAAGCATTATACTTGCATCACGCTTTGTAAATTCCTCCCCTTGCACATACGAGGTACACCCAAAAAGGTTTAGCCAAACACCCTGGACAAACCTCTAACACCATGGACATTTATCATAGTGCCTGCTCTGACAGGTGAAAGGTTATATAAGTACTGGAGATGAAGTAGTTAATCTCATGCATAAGTAAATCAAACCTGGGTAATAATTTTTAAGCAGGATGTGAGATAGTTAGAACACAATGAAAAATTAAATGTCATTTGTCTAACTATAAATAGTTATATTAAAAGCCCAAAGCAATATAATCTCATCATCATTATTTTGTAGTTTTGTAATTACAGTTTTTTTTTTTTTTTCAGCAGCCTTTACAACTAGTAGTTCTTACAGGTGTGTTCATCCACTACAGCAGGGGTAGGCAACCTTTAGGAGGTGGAGGTCCACATGAACAACATAGAGGAGATCAAAGATCTCCAGGGTGCACCTTTTTATTTATTTATAGAAAAAGATTTACTAGCAAGCCCCCAATAACAAGTAACTAATAAAGACCTAGAATTCCTTCCGTGGCCACGAACCAAAGCATCGTGACCACAGTGTGTGCACACCCCCAGCTGCTGTCTCTGCAGCCTAAGGGGGAGTGGTTGGGAGGTGGTAAAACTGCAGCTCAGCTGAGGGGTTTTAATAACCCCCAACCACTAGTGTGAACAAGCCCTAACGCCCAGACCACAATACAAAGTAACTCTAAAATGACCCCTTCTGCTCAGGCAATTACTCCCTATCCATATTCCTCCCAATTAAGATCTCCCCCAACTTCCCTTATCCTCCCTGTCAGCCTACTCCCTCAGTACAGATTCACTGTCCAGCACAGACCAACCAGCTTTCCAAAAGAGAACCAACCCCACAGCACAGCCCTCCCCCACCCAGTACAAACCCCCCCTCCCAGTTCAGGTGCCTCAATACAGAGACCCCCTCATCCCTTCCCTCCCACCCCCCAGGGTACAAAACTGCAAGAACAGAAGACACCCAGCTCAGAGCGACAATTCAGGAGTAGGGGAGGGGACTTTCTCTGGCGCTGAGCTACCTCTCTCACCTAAGCAGCAGCACAGCAGGTGTGGGCTCAGTGGGGCTGCTGCGGCCACCTTACAGTTTTTTTTATTTTTGTGTTACACACTGCTAAAAGAAACTTAGGCGGCTGCAGCAGCCCCAGTGAGCCCACACCTGCAGTGCTGCTGCTTCAATGAGAGAGATAACTCAGTGACAGAGCAAGTCTACTCCACTGCTCCGCTCTGCCGGCTCTCTACTTTGCTACTTCGATCGCCCGGCTCCCTAATCATCTGTATTGACTGCCGGGCTCTATGCGTCTCTGATCCACCAGCCTGACTTTCTCTATCTCTGATCTGCCTGCCTCCCTCCTTCCCTGATCTGACAGCCGCCATAGCTCCAGTGAGCACACACCTGCTGCTTCAATGAAAAAGGTAGCTCAGTACCTGAGCAAGTCTTCTCCCCTGCGTCGCCTGTCCGGCTCTCTCCTTTGTTGACCCGCCCACCCAGTTCTCTTCTTCCTGATCTGCTCGCCCGGCTCTCGCCTTTGTTGCCCCGCCCGCCCAGTTCTTGCCTTCCTGATCTGCCCGCCTGGCTCTGTCCTTCTTGAGCTGCCGAAACCGGCGCTCTCCTTCTGTGATCCGTCCGCACGATGCTCTTCTTCTCTACCCCGGAGTTCTCACCACTGGGGAGGAGCAGTTTAGCCCCAGGTCGGCAATGCAGAGACTCAATCTACCCATTATCTGGCCGGGATCGACGGGTTGCCGACCTTGGCACTACAGTATCTAACATTGTATAATAAAAGCTCCTTATTTTCTTATATGTGCAACATTTATCAACTGAACCATTTTACCAATATCCCCCACCTTCACTCCCTTTCGAATCTGTTGGAGTATCAAAGAGATGTGAAATAAAGTAAAACAACAGCTAGCCTGTGAGTATATGTAATCCAGTGTTATTACAAGACATTGCTAGGCGCAAGGTACAGATTTTTATGAGCCTGCCATACTTACAGCACTTGTTTAATATATTGGTGGTCCAAAAGTCAGAATGATGAAATTATTTCACTACTCACTCTAAATAGTAATGCCAGAAGTCTTGCATGTATATGTGCATAACTGCACCACCGATTCGTTGCACCCGCACCGAGACCAATGCCCATCAGGGCAGTGTGAAAGAGCCCTCACTCACTCTTTCACAGCCCTCACAATGGTAAAGCCGCGCTTTACCGCGGACGCCCCAGTGTGAAAGTGGCCTTATGCCCCGTACACACGATCGTTTTTAATGTCATTTTTTAAACCGACGTTTTTCTCCTCGTTTTTTTTTCATGTTTCCTCTCAAGCCTGCCTTGCGTACACACTATCATTAAAAAAAACGATCAAGCAAAGCGCAGTGACGTTCAACACGTACGACGGCACTATAAAGGGGAAGTTCCGCTCGAATGGCGCCACCCTTCATGTTAGTAAAGTTTGTTGAGCGACGATTCGCGCTTTTCAGTCCGTTACTGTGTAATGAATGTGCTATCTCCATTACGAACGCTAGTTTTACCAGAACGAGCGCTCCCGTCTCATACTTGATTCTGAGCATGCGCGTTTTTTTTCACGTCGTGAAAGCATACACACTATCGCTTTTCACGTCGTTAAAAAAAACAACATGAAAAACGACGTGAAAAAAGAGAGCATGTCCGGAATTTTTAATGGCCGTTTTTCACGTCGTTAAAAATGCTCTGGAGCATACACACGATCATTTTTAATGGCCATTTTTTAAAATGGCATTTTTAACGGCATGAAAAACGATCGTGTGTATGGGGCATTAGAAGCAGCATCTGCTCCATTTTTTATGCTTAAATGTGTGGTGCAAGCATTTTACGCAAGCATCGCACTTTGTAAATTCCTCCCCTTGCGCATACGAGGTACACCCAAAAAGGTTTAGCTAAACACCCTGGACAAACCTCTAACACCATGGACATTTATCATAGTGCCTGCTCTGACAGGGGAAAGGTTATACAAGTACTGGAGATGAAGTAGTTAATCTCATGCATAAGTAAATCAAACCTGGGTAATAATTTTTAAGCAGGATGTGAGATGGTTAGAACAAAATGAAAAATTTAATGTCATTTGTCTAACTATAAATAGTTATATTAAAAGAGTGTGAAAGAGCCTTCATGGGCATGCCTGGTTTGAATTGATGCTTTTCCTGACTTCTCAGACCTGTCGTCCTCAAGTTAATGCTGGTTCCCTCCAGGGTTAAAAAAAAAAAACAGGAGGAGTGGGCGGGGACTCCTGTGATGGAGGCTTAGGACCGGAGCTCTGCTCAGCACCAGCTAAACAGCGCTAATAGCGGCGGAAAAAGAAGCCACATTGCGGTTAAAACTACAGGGAAAGGCAGCGAATAGTGCCAGGCACCTACCAATGCCAGGTAAGGCATATAAAAAAGCGCAGAAACAGAACTACAAGCTCTCTGAAAAACGGGAGAAATCCAAAATGGCTGCCGCACCTCAGAATAAGATACAGACTGCTAATGATATCTCCTCAACTAGCAGGCAAGTTATTCAGCCTGCAACTCTCCCATTTAGCTCACAGTCATTGAGCTTAGACTCCTCTGCTACCTTACAACCTTCTGAGCTTAAATTGAACCTAAAGGAGAACTATGTGGGATCTGAGGGTCATCCACCTCATGAAGTGAATTTACCTCACATAGGCTCTCTCAATACACATCCTGAACAGGCTCCGGATATGTCTTTTAATATGACTGAACTTTTTAACAGGATTTCTGATATGCTGGACAAAAGGTTAGCTTTAAATGCTGACAGGATCACAGGAGAAATTAAAGCAGACTTTCAGAACCTGGGAAGCAGAATAGAGCATATTGAACATAAGTTGGATTTTACTATAACTAAGACAAACCAAAATTCTGAGCACTTGCAGTTCTTGCAGGATCAGCTTGATACCGCTCAAGCCAGAATAGACGACCTCGAGAATCGTTCAAGAAGGGAAAACTTTCGCATTAGAGGACTGCCTGAATCAATCACTGATGTTCATACAACTGTGAAAGATTTTATTAAAAATGTACTCCCTTCGATTCCAGCTAATAAACTGGAATTGGATAGAGTGCATAGATCCTTGGGACCCCTCAGGAAAGATGGCTCTCCACGGGACATTATAGTAAAACCCCACTTTTTTTCTGTCAAGGAAGAAGTGATGAAAATATCCCGCCAACAAGATCAGATACAGTTCCAAGGTGCTTCTATTCAAATCTTTTCTGACATATCCCCATACACCATCCAAAAGAGGAGATCTTTGAAACCCCTCCTTGCAGCCCTGACCAAAAAGGATATTAAATACCGGTGGGCATTCCCTTTTGCCCTGAAATTTACGTACAATGGGAAGCAACATGTTTTTCACAATTTCCCAGAAGGAGAACGCCTGTTACTTGACTTGAGACTCATTACGCTGGATTCAAATATGGATACCTCTCCCTCTATGCAGGGGTCATCTAAACGCCAATCGCCTCCGAGCCCGACTGCGCCACTTTGGGAGATGTCCAAAATTAAGAGAGTAAAGGATAACATCCCCCCATGAAGAGGATTTACATGACTTTACTGTATTTCATCTTTTTCTTCCCCCCTGTAGGTTCCTTGGGAGGAAACACAATTCATTACATTGACTCTTGGATTTCCTGTGCAACTCTTTTTGACACATAGTTCTGTTGCTAAACTGTCAATAGACAATGGGGGTTAATTTTTTTTATTTTATTTTATTAATTTTTTTTTTAATTTTTTTTTTCCACACATAGTTCTGTTGCTAAATTTTCAATAGATAATGGGTTTTTTTTTTTTTTGGTTTTTTTTTTTATTTATTTTTTCCACACATAGTTTTGTTGCTAAATTTTCAATAGATAATGGGGTTTTTTTTTTGTTTTGTTTTTTTCCCCCAACACATAGTTCTGTTGCTAAATTTTCAATAGATAATGGGGTTTTTTTTTTTGGGTTTTTTTTCCCACACATAGTTCTGTTGCTAAATTTTCAATAGATAATGGTTTTTTTAAAAAAATTTTTTTGTTTTTTTTCTTCTTCTCTCTTGTTTAGAAAAAATCTAATAGTTAAACTATTCTTAATTGCTACTATATTGGAAATCCAGGGATGTTTGGTTCCGTTCATTTAATATTACATCGTTAGTTTGAGTGCTGTCACTGGCTGGTGCTGCTGCATTTTGCCTCCACCTACCGCTCAGTTTGGTTGTAAACCATGCTGAGGGGTAGGTATATAGCCCTACATCTGGGCTATACTACTTATTTTTTTCTGAATGAGGGGAGGGAGCTATACCCCTCCTCCCATTCTGGGCCGCTTATAGGCCTTTCGTTACACTGCGTTTTACAACTGATATTATTTTTATTTGAATATTTTTTTTACTCTTCTTCTTTCATTCTAACTTTTTTTTCTTTTTCAGCCTACATGTCATTGAGATTTATCTGTGAAGTGATGCTATGTATATCCTCCCCTAACATAGTGAAAGACCTTTCATTATATGCCCTTGGTTCTTCCTGGAGGAAGGTAGGTGGCTGTGGGTTATTTGGAGTTCTCCCCCTTTTGCTCCATGGCCGGCACTAACACTAACTCTTTACCCCTTCGTGTTGTGTCTCACAACACCCAGGGATTAAATTCCCCAGTCAAAAGAAGGAAAGCCCTCCAAGCCTATAGATCCCGTCATATTGATGTAGTACTCTTACAAGAGACCCATTTCCCTCAGCGGTACACCCCATTGTTTCTTCATGCCCATTTTCCAGTTTTTTACTTGTCTAAGGCTGAAGATAAGACCAAGGGAGTGGCAATATTGTTTTCTAAGAATTGCAAATTCAATCTTGAGTTGGAACTCAGAGACCAGGAGGGAAGGTTCCTATTGGTCAAGGGAACTATCGATAATAAGCTATATACCTTTATATCTTACTACGCCCCTAACAGAGGACAAAAACAGTTTTTTAAACAATTGTTCCAGTCACTTGGACCGTCTATGGAGGGGATCATAGTTATGGGGGGGGACTCTAACACAGCTTTTGATTCTAGTCTGGACAAATCCAAACCCTTAAGATCACAAGTTGTTAGGCCCAATAAAACAAGTGTTCAAATTGCTCGATTAATCTTTCAATCTAGATTGACGGATATATGGAGGGAACTCCATCCAAAAAAACGAGATTTTACACACTACTCTAATCCGCACCAGTCCTATTCCCGTATTGACCACATTTGGATCTCTACTCACCATATTCCACTAGCTCTTTCTTCTTCTATAGTGGAAGCTGCTTGGTCAGACCATTCGATGATTCTATTGGCTATTAGAAGGGATATCCCTAGTACACAGACCTCACATTGGACTCTCAATCAGTCTTTATTGAAGGATCCCGCAGTAGTGGCGGAAATTCAGGGAGCTTTGAAGGATTATTTTTACTTTAATGATGGAGGGGAGGTCTCTCCAGAAACTTTATGGGCAGCTCATAAGGTTACTATTAGAGGCAAGTTGATCCAAATAGCGGCCAGAAAGAAGAGAGAGAGGGTGGTCGAGATTGAGAGATTGGAGAAAGAGTTCGCTGAGTTGTGCAAAAAACATAAAAGAAGTCCTTCTAGTGTATCTATATCCACACTGGATGCAGCACGAGTAGCTCTTAACTTGGCTCTAACAGCGAAGGCTGAAAAATCCATTAAATGGTCTGGGGCAAAATTTTACCAGATGAGAGACAAGTTGGGTCCTATGTTGGCACGTAAACTTTCACCCAGATTCCGTTCACAAGCTCTCCCAAAGATTAAACAGGCAGATGGCTCTTTTACCATGAATTCTCAACATATTATTAAGGCATTCCAGGATTTTTATTTTTATTCTTTATTTTATTCAATATATGGCTGAAAATCTCTCTGTCTCTACCGAGTTAGAGGAATTCTTGGATAAATTACATATTCCGAAATTAACAGAAACTCATAAAGAGGAATTGGATGCTCCTATTTCAAATGAAGAGGTTTCAGATGTCATAAAAGCTTTAAAGGGGAGAACAGCTCCTGGACCTGATGGTTTTTCCACACCATATTACAAAACATTTTCAGAGATCCTAACTCCTTACCTAACTAGACTTTTTAATTTTATGTCTAAAGGTTCCCCGATAGATAATCAACTAAATATGGCTTATATTTCTGTGATCCCAAAACCGGATAAAGATACTAGTCAAATAGAAAACTACAGACCAATCTCCTTAATCAATAATGATCTTAAAATATTAACCAAGATATTAGCGAACAGACTTGCTTCTTTTATAGGATCTTATATTCACAAAGACCAGGTCGGTTTTATACCCGGTAGGCAAGGTCCTGATCAGGTGCGAAGAGCGGTTGACCTAGTATCAATCCTACAATCTAATTGGGAGGGAGGTCATAAACAGGAGGGTATGTTACTGTCACTGGACCTCCAGAAGGCATTCGATTCGGTGTCGTGGACATATCTATTCGCTGTACTTAAACGCTGGGGATTTGGACAGAATATGTTAGGAATTTTAGAAGCCCTTTATTCTAATCCTAAGGCCAGAATCAGAATGCAAGGAATTTTTTCCGACCCTATTCAGATTGGAAGAGGTACACGTCAGGGTTGCCCCCTATCCCCCCTGATATTCGCTATTATGATCGAATCTTTAGCCATTGCCATTCGTAGTAATCCGAATATCAGGGGGGTGCAATGTGGTCAAGATACCCATAAATGTGCCTTATTCGCAGATGACCTTTTACTTTTTGTCACTTCTCCACGGTCTTCTTTACCGGAGGTTTGCTCATTGCTTAATAAGTTTTCGACTCTTTCAGGTCTCAGAATTAATATGTCTAAATCTCAAGCTCTTAACGTGTCTCTCCCAGATTCTATAGTGTCCGATTTACAGATAACTTACCAATTCAAGTGGAGCAGCTCATTCATTAAGTACTTAGGAATTAATGTTACATCTAAATTTGAAAATCTATACCAAGCTAACTACCCTCCTATGTACAAGAAACTCGAACTCGATCTCAAAGACTGGGAGTCGCACAGTATTTCTTGGATTGGCAGGATTAACTCAGTCAAGATGACCCTTTTGCCCAGGCTTTTATATTTATTTCGTTCACTTCCTATTCCAATCAAAAGAGATCATTTGAAATCTTTTCAAAGTAAGCTCACTAAATTCATTTGGAACAATAAAGGTCCACGACTCTCAAACAGATGCTTATTCAACCTTCCCAAACAGGGTGGGTTAGGTCTTCCGAATCTCTTATGGTACTACCAAGCAGCACGATTGGCACAACTATCTGCTTTATATTTTAACACAGAACTTCCTGATTGGATATCAATTGAAAATCAAGCTGTTCCATCCTCATCACTAATACACCTGTTGTGGTGCCCTCCCAGAAATAGACCTCCCATCTTATCACCATCACTCTCACAATCCTTATCTTTATGGGATTCACTTCGGAAACTTCCCTCGCTGGTCTCTAAAGCTCAACCTTTGACCCCGGTGTTCAAAAACCCCTTTTTTCATCAAGGTTTGGACCTTCAAACCTTTAAATGGTGGTACGACAAGGGGTTGTACCGCATTGGTCAATTTTTTTCCTCTATAGGCCCTTTACCTATTGAATATTTTATGAACAAATTAGATCTCCCTTTATCCGAAAAACCGAGATTTCATCAAATCGCTAATTTAATTCATTCTAGGTGTAAAACTGGATATTCATCCCGAGACTTTACAGATTATGAAAGTTGGTGTGGACAGACAGTGGAGCGAAGGGGGGGGGGGATCTCTGTGATCTACAAGTCACTGGCATCCAATTTAGTGAAACTACCATACATGTTGGCCTGGGAGAAGGAACTCCTAATTGATAGAAATATTGTAGACTGGCATGCAAGCTACTCTCGCTCGACTTCAGGCCTCTGCAATACTTCGCTCATAGAGGCCAATATAAAACTTTTTACAAGATGGTATCTAGTTCCCATGAGATTGACTGTTATGTACCCCTCTGTTTCACCTCTTTGTTATAGGGGATGTCAGGGACTGGGTACTATGATCCACATATGGTGGGAGTGCCCAAGAATTCGTGGATTTTGGAATAAGGTATTTCACATTTTACGCAATATTACAGGTTGCCCGATACATCAATCTCCCACAATTGCTTTACTCAATGGACATTTACCTCATATTCCTAAAGCCACTCGTAAACTAATTTTGTTTATTTTAACGGGAGCAAAACTAACTATTGCAAGGGCATGGAAGAAACCTTCGGTATCTATATTATCCATGAAACGAAAAGTTTCCTGGATTATGGAACAAGAAAAACTGGTTAGCTTCTTGTTAGACGAGACCTCAAATTTTGAAGCCATATGGGAACCTTGGGCGCGATTTATGGGAATCTCTTTGTCACATAACTTGGTCATCAACACCAATCACTGATCTTTAGAATGTATATTTGGTTTGTAGGCATTCTATAATCTTTTCACTTCATATCTTTGAGAATTTTTCTCTTTCTCTCTCCTCTTTTTCTTTCTCTTCTTTATTTTTATCCTATACTTTATTCTCTCGGTTTTGGCTTTTATTATTTCATAGTATGTTTATTGTTTTATTACATCAGATAAAATATAATAGTTTCAGGCTCAGATTCCTTTTTTTATTGTTTGAGGCTTGGACTGTTGAACTTAGCTCTAACAAGTCTGAGAACAACTCTTAATTTTCATACTTAGGTCGAGTATTGTGTTTTTTTTGCATGTACAAATGACATTTTTTCTATTATATCTCTCCAGTTGTCTCTACCGACGATTGTTGGTGGTGACAGGAAGGCCGGGCAGGGGACGTTCTCTCCTTCCCAGTCACAGTGTGTTCCCGTTAGGGGTGGCTGGGGAGGGGAGTAGGAGCCCTTCATATTTTTGGTTTATTTTTGTGGGAACTAGATTTTCTTAATATATGTTATTATCAGTTTATAAGATTACTTGATTATATACTTGACCAAGATGAGGATAGATATTATTACTTTTTGTTTAAACATTGTCAGTATTGGTTTTTACGATAATAATTTGTCTAAGTTTCTATGGTAATAATACCTGAGATTTTTGTTGAAGTCAATTGTAATCATCTTTAATATTTATGATTCTGTAATGATTTTTTTCTGATGAAAAATAAAAAACTTAAATGACAAAAAAAAAAAAAAAAAACAGCCAGAGGCTCAATAGGTCCCCTGAACCAATGAGCCCTAGTTTATTGCTCCTTTTTTTGCCTATATAGTTAAAGAGACCCAGATGTAATAATAATACTGTTTCTATGCACTGCATGATCCAGGAGCTTGGCTTGCGAGCTCAGAATGCGAATCCTACATATTTGGTGTTAAGTCTACTTGGTTGATATGCTGTCCCCCAAATACTGTTGTATTAAAAAGGCATAAAAAGGCGTTCCTTTATAGAGATAATAGAGCCATATAATTTTTCAAATTTTTTGGGATGTTGAAAAAATACAATTGTATGTATAATATAATTCTGACAGACGTGACCTTGGTTAATATGTTCAGATTTACATTTATATTCACTAAAAAGGAATCTGAACCTGCTAGGTAACTCAGTCAGCAATGATTGATCGTATACCTCTTTAACCTAAACAGCAAAGATAAACACTTAGCTTTCTAATAACAGGTGTTGTGTATGAAATTGAGGCTGGGTTCACACTGATACTACATGACAGTCATATGACTTTCATCCTACTTTGCTCTGCGACATCAGTCCTACATCGGTCCTATATCGATCCTACATCCATCCGACTTGAATGAACAGGATACTTACTTTGATCCGACTTTGTGATAGTCTGACTTGTTCTTTGACCCATCAAAACAATCCCAGAGTGAGATAAATTCCTTTTACTGCTGCTGTAATCACATGTCGGATGTCAAAAGTCGGATGGTAAGGACAAGGCTTCTACTTTGATCCGACTTCAATGATATTTAATAGCCTGAAGTAGGATCAAAGTCGGACCAAAGTAGTGCAGGGAGCATTTTCAAAGTCGGACCGACTTGTGTCGGACCAGTTAAGACGGCTCTCATAGGGAAACATTGATTTTCACACGTCATGCGACATGAGCTCCCAATGTCGGAGCGTTTGTCGGACAAGTGTGAACCCAGCCTCAAGCAACATCCTAGCTGAATGCTCAGATCTCACTTACGCAAAAAAATCAATCACTTTCTGGGCTTGTAATTAAGTCTGTGCAATACATATAACTATATAACTAATGAGTGTATTCTAAAGAAAAGCTAGTGACATGCAACAGGGTAACATGCCATAACACTGTAAGAAATAGGTTTTGTGCTACTTCACAAAATTGTATTACAAGTCATTTGTTTCACTGATTCTTTAGTGACATCAGTCACACTAATAATGTAGCTAGGTCTTCATGAATCCAAGTACTGAAATAGCAATACTAACAATAAAAATATTCACAAAAATGTTTTATTGATACATAAAGCATCACCTTTTAAGTACACGGAAAAAAAATTGTTCTGTTGATAAAGCAAAGATGAAATAATAAAATGCAATATAGAGGGTGCATGACAGTTGAACGGGGAAATTGGGAATCAGATTATTTTACTATGTATGATCAGTGGGAGATCACCACAAAAAGTGTTCCTGTAAAATATAAACAAACTTACCATCTGTAGTCTGATTGATGGTGTTCTACTAAGTGGCTGTCCAACTGGGCTAAAACCACCTGCAAAAAAAAAAAATTGTTTTTGTTTTTTGTCGTGTTGGACCTAGTCAGTAGTTTAATGTTTTGAAAACAATGCATACTTTTGAAAGGATCACTAGAGCTGTCATACAGAAAAGCATGGTGAGCATCATCAATCAACAGCCACAATCTCGAACTTCCAAGTACTCAACTTGTATACTATTGAGGATGGTATCCTGTTGTCCACACCTAAATTAATCACTCTAGGTTAAAGTTGTAGAACACATTTTGAGTCCCTATATCCTGAGATATAAAGCTATCAAAAATAAATAAAAATTTAATCCACGCTAATATGCAAACAACAATCATGAAAGTGTACCACAATTTATCTAAAACAAAATAAAGAAGCTGCTTGCATACAGAATTATTTAAACATATATACATATATATCTGATACAAATATACACCGAACAACAACTGCAGCACTAAAGGTAGACTTTTTGCTGTATGTTTGACAATATATCATCCACCACATTGTCATTAATGCAAGAAAAGTCTTAAAAAAAAAGCATAAATTGTCCATCAAAATCTGTATAAAATGCAGCAACATGGATGAGACACATTAATGTGTCAAACTCGACCAGAGTCACGAAATACGGACAGAAGAAGGTTTACCGAAGGGATAGACCCCTAAGAATAGTGATTGGTATAAGCATGTGTATGGTAAAATCCCCATACAGAATTGGAAACAGACCGCAGCCACCACTCCAGCAACTCATCCCATGTCCCCATAACATATAAGGAAAAAAGGCTCAAATAGTGCAGATCATCTAAATAAAATGTAAAAATGTGAATTGCAAAATATAAGCCAGCCAAATTCCAAAACTCATACCACCACTATGATACAAATTGTGTGCTCGGTGCCCAGAGCTCCACCCTACACGGTTAATCACTAACAGATGTCCTTGGGGGCCATGGCAGATGTTTGCCTTGTTTTATACTATGGACTTAGACTATGGACTATAGAAAGCCCTCCTATATTGAAATCATGTTTGTTTGCCGCTTTGCTGTATCAAGGTGCAGGACAAACCTGTCCAAACTATTTCTAGGTGTCCCGGTCTCATGTTTTTTTTTTACCACTGCCAATACCAGTTGAGCCTGTCCCCCTTACTTATACACACACATTCAAACACTTTTGCATGGCACTAGTCTACCCCACTACTTTATCCAAGAACCCCTGTCTGTCATGCAGAAGAGTAGTTCCCTAACAAGCTTACTGCACACAAAAAATCTGTACTTAGATTTTTCCAGTTAACAATCTGATTCAAATCTTGCTTGTGGGTGGAGCTACAGGAAGAAAAGCTCCTATTGCTATTGAAATTAAATTATAAGATAAATTAGACTTTAGCATTGTTTTCATGTTTGTATGAAGGTTTTAAGCGTAGTACACAAAACCCGACAGCTCAGATCAGAGCCATAGTACCAACAATACAATGTTACTACAGCGAACTCCCCTGCTGGGCTATTGTTTTCCGACAGGTGGACGCCCCCGCCAGAACACTCCGGTCAGCGCTTTAAGCTATTGGCTGAGAGCACTAATCGGGAGCTTGTCCGGACGCTCGGCTTCTGTCGGACCGGCTGACATACACATGTGCCAAATGTTGGCCGGTTTTTATTGAACAGACTGATGTCGACCCATATTTGGCCGGTGTGTACTAGGCTTAAAGCGGAGTTCCACCTAAAAGTGGAACTTCCGCTTTAACCACTCCTCGCGCCCTTACATGCCACATTTGGCATGTAATTTTTTTGGGGGGGGGGAGAATGGGGGCTTCGTTAGGAGTGGGACTTCCTGTCCCACTTCCTACTTCCGCCCAGGGACCGCTTAGGCGGATCGTCATATCGCCTTAGGCAGCCCCTCCCTGTAGGCGATCACCTGGGACACGTGACAGGTCCCAGGCGATCGCCTGTCCACTCCTAGAGCGCAGCGTGACTCGCGCATGCGCAGTGAGTGCCCGGCCATGAAGCCGAAGGCGGTCACGGCCGGGTGCCCACAGTTTGAATGGACGCACCGGGGGAGAGGAGCAACACTCCGGGGCGGCCGCATCGCTGGACAGTGGAGCAGGTAAGTGTCCGTTTATTAAAAGCCAGCAGCTACACTTTTTGTAGCTGCTGACTTTTAATAAACATAAAAAAGGCTGGAACTCCCCTTTAAGTAGCTCAGTGATTGGTTTCACTTGTTACATTGAATGGTCAGATGAGGTGAAAATCTAATGTCTATGGAGATACTGTCAGTTATGAATCCTAGGGAAAATAGGATAGGTTAAAAAGACCTTGTTGTTCGATTGCTAATATTCTCTCCCAATGAGCCTGCGCTGAAGTTACATGCAGTACAATTCCCCCATATCACTACATAGGCCTTCACCTATACAGTATGGTTGCCCAATGTCACCATTCATATTTAGCCAGCCAGCACAGATGCCCAAGTGCTTTCAGATCATGCCTACACATCCAACTAGCCTCCCATGTCTATGACTGGCATTAGAGCTTGTGTAAATAAGTGTAGCGTCCATGAGTTTTAAACCATTATTAACAAATTTTGCAACAAGGTAACTCAACAGGGACTTGCTACATTAACCATGCATGCATCCAATCAATTACATTTAAGTAGATTTATACATTAATATGCCAATAAACGTGCACCTACAATGAGCACAAACAAATAAAGGGTCAATGTAGAAAAAGTGAGTAGTGATCCCAATTAGTTACATTTCATACACATGCTCATTAGATGTGATTAGGTATTAGGGCCGGGTTCACACTTGTCCGACAAACGCTCAGACATTGGGAGCTCATGTCGCATGACGTGTGAAAATCAATGTTTCCCTATGGGAGCCGTCTTAACTGGTCCGACACGTCGGCCTGACTTTGAAGATGCTCCCTGTACTACTTTGGTCTGACTTTGATCCTACTTCAGCCCATTGACTATCATTGAAGTCGGATCAAAGTCGGACCGCGGTTTTTCATGATCCGACTTTGGCATGCGACTTGTGCTCCAGGAGCATACCAGGCCCTTCGGTCTGGTATGGATTTTAAGGGGAACCCCCTAAGCCGAAAAAACAGCGTGGGGGTCCCCCTCAAAATCCAAACCAGACCCTTATCCGAGCATGCAATCTGGCAGGCCGCAGGAAAAGAGGGGGGGACGAGAGAGCGCCCCCCCTTCCTCCTGAACCGTACCAGGCCGCATGCCCTCAACATGGGGGGGTTTGGCGCTTTGGGGCAGGGGGGCGACCTGCAGCCCCCCCACCCCAAAGCACCCTGCCCCCATGTTGATGGGGACAAGGGCCTCTTCCCGACAACCCTGGCTGTTGGTTGTCGGGGTCTGCGGACGGGGGGCTTAACGGAATCCAGGAGCCCCCTTTAATAAGGGGGCCCTCAGATCCCGGCCCCCCACCCTATGTCAATGAGTATGGGGTACATCGTACCCCTACCCATTCACCTGGTGGAAAAAAAGTCAATAAAAAAACACTACACAGGTTTTTAAAGTAATTTATTACACAGCTCTGGGGGTCTTCTTCCGACTTCGGGGGTCTCTTCCGACTTCGGGGGTCTCCGGTGTCGTCTCCGCACTCTCCGGTTCTTCTCTCGCTCTCCGGTTCTTTCTTCCTTCTGCCGGGCCTCCGCTATCTTCTTTCAGCTCTTTTGCTAGCGGGGGCCCGGTCTTCTTCGTCTCCTTCTTCCTTCTTCTCCTCTTCGATGTTGACACGTTGCTTTCTCCCGCTGTAATGCCAAGTCTGCCGTGCGCAACGATTTATATAGGCCTCTCGTGTCGTCACAATGTGGCCACCCGGAGCATGCGACTGTGACGTTATGAGAGGCCTATATAAATCGTTGCGGACCGCACACCCAGCATTACAGCGGGAGGAAGCGATGAGTGAACATTGAGGAGGAGAAGAGGGAAGAAGGCGACGAAGAAGATCGGGCCCCCACTAGCAAAAGAGCTGGAAGAAGATAGCGGAGGCGCGGCAGAAGGAAGAAAGAACCGGAGAGCGCGGAGACGACACCGGAGACCCCCAAAGTCGGAAGAGACCCCCGAAGTTGGAAGACACCCCCGAAGTCGGAAGAGACCCCCGGAGCTGTGTAATAAATTACTTTAAAAACCTGTGCAGTGTTTTTTTATTGACATTTTTTCCCACCAGGTGAATGGGTAGGGGTACGATGTACCCCATACTCATTCACATAGGGTGGGGGCCGGGATCTGGGGGCCCCCTTATTAAAGGGGGCTCCTGGATTCCGATAAGCCCCCCGCCCGCAGACCCCGACAACCAACGGCCAGGGTTGTCGGGAAGAGGCCCTTGTCCCCATCAACATGGGGGCAGGGTGCTTTGGGGTGGGGGGGGCCGCAGGTCGCCCCCCTGCCCCAAAGCGCCAAACCCCCCATGTTGAGGGCATGTGGCCTGGTACGGTTCAGGAGGGAGGGGGCGCTTATTCGTTCCCCCCTCTTTTCCTGCGGCCTGCCAGGTTGCGTGCTCAGAAGAGGGTCTGGTTTGGATTTTGAGGGGGACCCCCACATCGTTTTTTCGGCTTAGGGGGTTCCCCTTAAAATCCATACCAGACCGAAGGGCCTGGTATGCTCCTGGAGGGGAGCCCATGCCGGTTTTTTTATTTAAAATTTGGCGTAGAGTTCCCCCTCAAGATTCATACCAAACACAGTGCCTGGTATTGGCGGGGATCCAAGTCGGATCCCCGTTCATTGAAAGTCAGACGTATGTCGGCTTCAAGTCGCAGGGCAAAGTCGGATCCAAAGTAGGACGGCTGTCGTGTCGCACAAGTGTGAACCCGGCCTAAACTGACAACTGCTGTCATTATCCTGTATATGTACAGATTTGTGTTAAACTGTGTTAACCTCTAGCATGACGATGTTGTATCAACCTAACTTGTTTTTTTCTTACGTCATGCGCAATAGAAAAACTACAAAAAAAAGTGATGCTTCTATGCGGCATTCCTTGAGCACAATAGGTTAACAACAATCTGACTGTAAGTCTGTAGTATTTCCACAGGAAGCACTTCTAAAAACAGCTTTATCAGCGTCTTAAAGCGGAGGTGCAGCTTCTATTTTTTTTTTTTAAAGTCAGCAGCTACCAACAGTGTAGCTGCTGACTTTTAATAAGGACACTTACCTGTCCTACTCGCCCGCGATGTCGGTCCCGCCACGACGATCGATCGCTGCTGCCAGGCTTCCGGCTCCTCCATCCTGACTAAGAGAAAACAGGTAGTGAAGCCTTACGGCTTCACTGCCCATTTCCTACTGTGCATGCGCCACTCGCACGGCGCTTTGTGAATGGGCGGTTTGCCTCCTGGGATACACACAGTTCCCAGAAGGCAGCGCGCCCCATTCACAAGAAGAGGAAACGGAAGTTCTCAATCCGAGGACAAGGTAGAGGCACAGCAGAAGGCAGATTAGGGGACTTCCGCATAGCAACAGGCATTTCGGGTGAGTATAAAAAATAAAATAAAAATTATATTAATTTTTTTCTTTTTTTTTTAGGATTTTTAATGTATTTTTTTTTTCTGGGTGGACCTCCGCTTTAATACTGGCAGAATAGGCTTTTGGAGATATTCTAATGTTTACCAATAGCGAATTTGATGAATAAAGACTACGTCATTCAGCAGCAATGACAAGTCTCAAATATTTACCATGTTCTACCAAATCAACACTATTGTCCATTTTTCTAGAGCAAAGTCCATGTAAATAATCTGGTATATGGGAAAAAGATGGTTTAAAAACATGGAAAAAATCATTTATATTCTGCTTCTTTTATAAAAGTGAATGCTTGAATAGCCCAAAAGGAAAATCAGCTTTACTGAAAAATTGGTTTATTTAACATCATTGTATGTACTTGCAGCAGTAATGTTCAAAAGCAAAGAGAAAAAAATCAGCCTACATTTCCCATGCTCTTTGGCACATTCCCTGTCACTCATGTCCAAAATATCAAGTTGAAATTTACACACAAGCATACCAAAGCAGTGATCCATCCCTTTCATTACTCCAACCTCTCTAATGCCGCGTACACACGATCATTTTTCCCGTCGGGAAAAATTACATTTTTTCCTTTGGACGAGAAAAACGATCGTCTGTGGGCTTTTTGCCGTTTTTCCCGTCGGGAAAAACGGCATTAATCACGACGAGAAAAATTAGAACATGCTCTAATTTTTCTCGTCGTGATTCCTGTCATTTTTTTCCGCGGCAGTTTTCCCATTGGGAAACACTGCCGCGGAGCCTACACACGGTCGTTTTTCTCGTCAAGAGAAAGAATTACGGGAAAAACGGCCGTGTGTGGGGGAACAAGCCGTTCCCTCATTTTTCCTGTTGTGATTCACGGCGGTGTATTCACCGCCGTGAATCACGATCGTGTGTACGCGGCATAAAGCTATGTTCCAGGTTTTAATAAAAGATACTTACTGTGTCATCTGAAAGTGATATTACTGCTATTCCCTTTCTTTAGAAAACCCATAGCGCTGTGGGTATCCTGTATTATGTAATAAAGGGCTTGTTACCTCAGCATTTCATATTCATGATATGTGCCTGCTGCACATATACTTGTATGGAGAAGTCTCCTGTTCTCTTTGTATTACTTCCTTTGTGTGAAATCCCTGATATTCTTGCCAGCCCCTCGGCTTTCCTATTAAAAACTGACCATGCTAGGCATGAAAGCACAGCACGGCCAGTTTTCTAGGTATGCTGGGAACTTAGCCTGCTCTCCTCCAACGATCAGACTTGTTCTGACATGCCCCCGGTGCACAGCCTTACACTGGGAAGACCAGTGTACTGTTGATTCCCCTCCCCCCCAGCTCTTATGCAGCTGAGAACAGAGGGAACGTGATTACTGTTAAAAAAAAAAAGGGAAAAAAAGGTCTTGATATTTTTTTTAAATCTATACACAACTGTTTTGCCTTTCGTTTCAATTTTAAATTGAATAGGTTATTTTACAAGTTGATCGTTTACAATCACTTTAAAATGTTTATTTGCACAAAGCTTGCACTAAGAATAAATGTATTCTTTAATAAGCGCAATACATTTTGTGCTCTGTACTGTAACCACCTTGCAATATATTTATACAGTATGTTTAGTTTAGGAGCTTACAAACTTAAAACATTTTTTACCCAATACTATCATAGTTTTTCTTTAAAAAGAAAAAACAATAATGTCCCCTCCTCCCTCCCAACACTATAGTCTGAGCATTTTATTTTTTGGATCGAACTGTAAAGCCCTGTACACACAATCGTATTTCCGATGGAATAAAATCCGATAGATTTTTCCATCGGATTTCCGATGAAGCTGACTTCCATCAGTCTTGCCTACACACCATCAGTCGAAAATCCGACTGTCCCAAACGCCGTGACGTAAAACACTCAGACGAGCCGAGAAAAATTAAGTTCAATGCTTCTGAGCATGCGTAGACTTGATTCTGAGCATGCGTGAGTTTTTTCTCCGATGGAGTTCCACACAGACGATCGGAATTTGCTATCGTTTTTTTTTCCATCGGATAAATTTATGTAGCGATACCCCCAGCTAAGAAAGCCGCTGGTATGATTTCCGGGCCTGTAACACACCGCTGTCAACCCCCAGCAATTGGCTCTACCCTCCCTTGGCACAGTTAGTAGGGGATGATAGGATTGTGAGGCCTGCAACTTTAGGCAACACAATCCAGCAACAAAAACACACACTGTGATACAGCGGACACTGACCATTTCTTCTGCACAGTAATAACACCAACAACTAGTCTGCTTAATCCTGGTACTTTTACTGAAGGAAATTATTAAACAGATTAAAACTGCTACTAAGTTGAGGTTTGAACTTTGCACACTTGTAGAGGAAGAGTGGGGCTACATGTGTGCTCAGTACCGGGTTCTCAAAATCGGGAAGATCAGGTGCAAAAAGGTGACGAGTATAAGCCGAGGGGGGCATTTTCAGCACAAAAAAAAATGTGCTGAAAAACTCGGCTTATACTCGAGTATATATACGGTACATACTGCATCAGCAAGGTCTCTCCCAGGCAAAGCAGACTGGGGTATTAAAATGTGCTGTTCAAGCTCTTTTAAAAAAGCACAAAGAAACAGTCAATGTTGAGGACTGTAGACACAGAGGCCGGCCAAGGAAACTTAATGCAGCAAATGAAAGACACATCATGCTTAATTCCCTTTGACATCAGAAGATGTCCAGCAGTGCCATCAGCACAGAACTGGAGGAGACCAGTGGGACCCAGGTACACTTACAGTATCTCACAAAAGTGAGTACACCCCTCACATTTTTGTAAATATTTTATTATAACTTTTCATGTGACAACACTGAAGAGATTATACTTTGCTAAAGTGTCAATATTTTGTGTGGCCACCATTATTTTCCAGTACTGCCTTAACCCTCTTGGGCATGGAGTTCACCAGAGCTTCACATGTTGCCACTGAAGTCCTCTTCCACTCCTCCATTACAACACGGAGCTGGTGGATGTTAGAGACCTTGCGCTCCTCCACCTTCCATTTAAGGATGCCCCACTGATGCTCAATAGGGTTTAGGTCTGGAGACATGCTTGGCCAGCCCATCACCTTTACCCCCAGCAGTATTTGCCCCCTTTCTGATATTTTGCATATTTGTCACACTTAAATGACTCAGATCAACAAACAAATTTTATTATTACACAAAGATAACCCGAGTAAATACAAAATGCAGTTTTTAAATGATGGTTTCATTTATTAAGGCAAAAAAGCTGTCCGAACCTGCCTGGCTTTATGTGAAAAAGTAATTGACCCCTAAACTTGTTGTGCCACCCTTGGTGGCAACATCTGCAATCAAGCATTTGCGATAACTGGCAATGAGTCTTTCACATTGCTGTGCAGCAATTTTGGCCTACTCTTCTTTGCAGAATTGTTTTAATTCATCCACATTGGAGGGTTTTCCAGCATGAACGGCCTGTGTAAGGTCATGATACAGCATCTCGATTGGATTTAAGTCTGGGCTTTGACTAGGCCACTCCAAAACCTAAATTTTGCTTTGTTTAAACAATTTGGAGGTGGACTTGCTGTTGTGTTTTGGATCATTGTCCTGCTGCATAACCCAAATGCACTTGAACTTGAGGTCACAAACTGATGGCTGGACATTCTCCTTTAGGATTTTCTGGTAGAGCTCAGAATTCATGATTCCATCAATTATAGTAAGTCGTCCAGGTCCGAAGCTGTAAAGCAGCCCCAGACCATTACGCTACCACCACCATGTCTGACTGTTGGTATCATGTTCTTGTTATGAAATGCTGTATTAGTTTCATGCCTGATGTAACGGGATGCACACCTTCCAAAAAGTAAAATTTTTGTCTTATCAGTCTACAGAATATTTTTCTAAAAGTCTTGGGGATAAGCAAGATGTTTTTTGGTAAATGTGAGATGAGCCTTTGTGTTCTTTTTGTGTTCTTTTTGGTAAGCATTGGCTTTGGCCTTGAAACTCTCCCATGGATGCCATTTCTGCCCAGTCTCTTTCTTATTGTTGAATCATGAACACTGATTTTACCTGAGGCAAGTGAGGCTTGCAGTTCTTTAAATGTTGTTCTGGGTTCTTTTATGACCTCCTGGATGAGTCGTCGTCATGCTCTTGGAGTAATTTTTGTAGGCCAGCCACATCTGGGAAGGTTCACTGCTGTTCCAAGTTATCTCTTTTTGTGGTTAATGGCTCCCCCCGTGGTTCAATGGAGCTCCAAAGCCTTAGAAATCCTTCCTAGACCGATACATGTTTGTTCCTAATCTGTTCTTGAATTATTTTAGATTGTGGCATGATGTGTGGCTTTTTGTGATCTGTTAGCTTGCTTCACTTTGTCAGACAGCTTCTATCTATGCTCCCCTAAAAACTTTAAATAATTGTGCATGCTTTATTTATTTATTTATTTATTTTAACAGTGCACGTGGAGTTTGACTACTGATGATTTGGATTGCATTAAAAGCTCACATACCAAAATGCTAACAGACAATTTTACAGCTGATCCATAATACTAACTGAAATAAACTTAAACTTCCCTCACATTTGCAGCTGTGTGTAATTTTGATTTTGTTATTTTGAGTTAAAATCCTTTTTTATGATGTGGTATTTCTACCTTATTTTGTTATGGCCTTGTGTAGGTCTAGTGTTTTTAAACAGCAAGAGTGCAAGTCTTTGCCACCATTTTCAGTAAATCATATGTATAAATAAGTCAACACAATGTTGTGCTAGGCTTCCAACAAGCATCAGCAATGCAAAATCCCCTTCAGTTACAAGAATGGCCAAGTATAACAGAAATGTAGGTTTCTAAATGTCTCATCTTCTTTAGTTAGCAAGGTTTGTTGTGTGAATCAAATAATGAAGCAGTGATCCTAAAGTGAAAAATAAAACAAAATTTCATACTTGAAGGCATTATCAAATAAACCAACATATAGCCAGCTTTTGTAAAATACAGATGATCTTTAACATTTGCACGTGGAGTCTGGTCAGTGCAAATCTGTCAGCATTCCATGTTGACTTCACACTCATAGAATAGAACACAATTTACTAAAAACAATACCAAGAAACTTTTTGACGTCACTGGTTGTACCACATGCATTTGGGACATGCAACAAAAATGATAAAAAAAAAAAACTGGTTTCTTTCGGTTTATCAACTGTGATCAATGCTATAAAGCCACATTAAATGAACAATAATGATATACACATACAAAGAGCAAAAATTACTTTGATACCGTAGAAAGTACTTAAAGCAGAAGAAAAGGCAAAATCTAACTAACTCTAAACCTACTCTCAAGCCACATTCTAAGCCTAATCTATGAAGCCCTGTAAAGAAAAAAAATCGCTATGCATATCTGTTGCGCAGCCGCTCCGTTTTCCAGCGACACCCCCTGTGTGCAGGAGACAACTGACATTGGCTGGGAAATGCCTGGAAAGTGACATCACCCATAGAGTTACCCAGGGTGCTTCCATTGTTGGCTGCCTCTCCCGCACATGCCTACACATTGAAGCTGCCACTGACAGCTCAGCGTGGGACCAGAGCGGAGCGGCTGCAGAACAGACAAGTATAGTGATTTGTTCTTTACAGTGATAGAAAGATAAGGCTTAGAATGTGGCTGAGAGTAGGTTTGGAGTTAGTTAGGTTTTGCCTTTACTTAATAGTTAATAACTCTCACTACACTCTGATAACATGTGAACTGGTCAAATAACCCAAAATGCTTCACTTCGCTTGTTATCAGTGAGAGTACCGAAAGTTAATATTCACAGCTAGAAGAAAAAGTAATGAACCGATTCATATATATTGTGAGTATTTAACTAAGACTTGGTAAAGATTCTGGAGAAATTCACTGTGACAGAAAAAGATGTAAGGGAATTAACATATTCCATGCTGAAATAGTCCTATTCTCTCTGTAGCCAATTTTAGTAGTTTATTGTCTGGAATTAATTTATATTTTATTAGTATTCAAAATGAAAGCTATGGTTTAATTTACATTGTCCCTTCCATTTCTGTATGTGGATGATGGCACTGTAATTATTTTATTTTAAAAAAAAATCGAAGTACCTTTTTCCTAATCGATATACAGCTGTCACATGACCCAGCTCTTTCCCAGCCTGTCTGCAGGGTAACATAAGCAGGAGGAGCTTTTAGTCCTCTGCTGCTGGTCACATGTTCAAAATAAAAATAAAACAGCCTTTGGAATACAAAGTAATAATAAATAATAAAAACTGTTTTGAATCATCATACAAATATATATTTGAAATCAAGTTTTTATTTTATTTTTGGCAATAACATGGTGTGGGGGGATTTCTGCCAGTCAGAGGCTATATCACACCCCTCCAGCCTGTGACTTAGAATAACAGGAAGGTGAAGCCACCATCAATCAAGATGTAATATCCCGCTCCTATTGTGTTTAGCTGGTTAGTGGGCATAGAGGAGGGAGGGAGTGGGCTGTCATTTATCACTGTGTATACACCCACATGTGTGACTCTATAGTCACATGGGCTGCTTAGATGTGATAGGGAGGAAATGCTCAGTATAGAAACTCACTGAAAACTGAGCATGTGCACAACTGCCAACACTGCTCTGAAAAATCCTTAGCTGCATTGGGGACTTGGATAGAAGGTGGAGATAGAGAACAGCAGGATCAACCAGGTTTTTTGCTGAATACAGAAATGGAATCCCCGGGGGGGGGCGTGGTCCAGACATGGCTGAGTGAAGACACGCTGTTTGGAGCTCCCGGACCTCCATCCCTGCCTCGACTAGTAGCGGCTAACTGATAGCTTATAGCACGGCATGAATACAGGCGGTAAATATAGGACAAGATCCGCACTGAAGAAAGCCCCTACCGGCATCCCCCAAGGCGATATCCAGCAGTACTTTACCTTACAGACGCAAGCTCCGGCTAGGACAACACCACGCAGCACAGGAAAGACCGCAGCCGTGAGACCAACCCCTCTCTCGATCACTTCCGGATCAGATAGCGGAGCGGGGAGTGCGATACAGGGGATGGCCACGCTGAGAGCTGCTCCCCAGAGGGAGGGGGACATAGAGAATATCGAAGGAGACATACGAGCCCTGCTGAAAGCACTCCCTACACGCCAGGACATAGAGGCACTCCCTACACGTCAGGATATTGAGGCTTTGGTTATGCGAGTGGAGGAGGCACATCGCAAGGAGATGGATGCGGTAAGGACAGACATTAAAGTCTTGACGGAGAGGGTTGATGAGAGAGAGGGAGCGGTGGTATCCCTGGAGCAACGGGTCGGGGCTATAGAAAAAAAACTGTTGGTGCAGACAGATACAATGGTGGACTTTCAACTCCATATAGAAGTTTTAGAAGATAGAAGCCGCCGGAATAATTTACGGCTCAGGGGCCTCTTGGAAACATCAGATACGGACATAGAGGATCTTGGGAAACTGGTGGAATTAATATTCCGGAAGGTTATGAAGCTCCCCCAGATGATAGTGGAGCTAGATAGAGTACATAGAGCTTTGGGCCCCAGATCTAAAAATCCGGCGAGACCTAGGGATGTAGTATGCCGCTTACACAATTACCAGCAAAAGGAGCAGATATTAAGAGCAGCATGGGAGATGGGCGATATGGAGTATGAGGGAACTCATATCAAAATATTATCAGACTTATCTAGAGCTACCCTACAGCGTAGAGCCTGGTTGCGCCCGATCCTGAACTTAGCAAGAGATAAGGGGTATTCATATAGGTGGGGATACCCTTTAGCGGTTACGTTCCGTAAAGCATCAGCTTCATTTACATTACGCACACCAGTTGACTTGCCGAACTTTTTGCTTTCTTGAATGAACCACCTATTAAAATTCAAAATTGGCTATTGCCCATTACATATATAGGGGGCCATTTAGGAACCTCATCCACACAAGGACAAAGGAGGAATTCTCAAGTAGGCCAACAGCAACCTCCTAGACGGAGATCCCAGCCCCTAGAGGGAGATCTAAGCCAACAGAGGGGATCTAGCTTTGGAAACAAGGACAAGACAGCTGATATTGGCACCGGAATGGATACTATCAGTATACCATGAGCAACCTCAGGGATTTTGAAACCCGATAAGACTGTATTTTACTTTACTAGTCCAAGGAGCTCCCATACTAAGATACTAAGATACATACTAAGATACACATTTGTGGACACTGGAGAGGAAGCCGTTGGGCTACAGTGTATTGATGTTGTGGGTAGTATGGCATTTTGGAAGTAAAGGTGGGATAAGTATGGGAGACATGTAAAGTAACTAGTTCGGAGGGGTTAGAGAAAATGCAGCCTTCAGTAAAAGGGTTTGGGGAATGTGGGGGTTGATATATTGAATTTTATTAGGTTCTTGGATCCTTTTTTCTTTTTTTGAGGAGATGAACTCTCTCAGTCCCCCCCATACACCTCCGAAATAAGAAAGAAAGAGACGCTAGGGGAGTATTTATTAGCCTGGAATACAGGATTGCTAAGTCCCCCTTAGGGAGGCGACTTGGGAGCTTGGAATTGGATGGCTGAGCCCCATTATTGGGGAATTTTTTTTTTTTCTCTTCCTTCTTGGTTTGGCACGTTATAATATGCACGGTCTACACATTTATAGGGGTTCCCTTCTTATTTTTTTTTGGAACCCCCCTCTTAGATCGACTGTTAAAAAAAAAAAGAATGTTTTTTTTTTTTTGTCTTGTTTGGTTTGGTCCTAGATATTATGGACATGGCACATTGAAAGCACCTTCATGTAAGGAAGGGGCCTGTGTTTTTTTGGGGGAGGAATAAGATAGTACACTGATTTTTTAAGGAAAGGGAAAGGAGAAAGGGAAAATTCTTTCTTCTAGGAGGAGAATGGAAAGATCACAATTTTAAGCACCTTCTTTTCTCACCCTTTTTTTTTTTTTTTTCACAGTTAACACTAAATAAAGACATGAATATAAGAGGTGATGGGTATACACTACCAATTCCCTTTTTTTTTTTTTCTCTTCCCAGAAGGGGTCCCCCCGGCCTCCTTCTGGGGAGGAGGGAGGAGGGAGGGGAAAGAGTGGAGGCTTGGAGATGAGTAAGCATCCCAAATCGGGGGAAGATTGGAGGAGGGAGGGGAAAGGGAAAGTTGGAGGGGTTCCTTTATTATGATTTATTTGGTATCCCCATGAAGAGGGGAAGGAGCAGAGAGGAGAGGACGGAGGGGAGGGAGGGAGAATTTGTAGGCCGTGTAGCAGACTGGAGGTTGGAGTGGAGGGGGGGGGATGGAGGAGAGAGAGAGGAAATTAGCAGAGGGAAGAGGGAATTATCCCTCACAGTAGAGGGACTCTATTGAGGGATGTATTTTACAAGGCAGGGATTTTTAGGAGGTCCCATATAAGGATTGTAAACATTATAGGGTTTATACCCCTATTTAATACTATTAAGTAACCATATAAAAGTCAGAAATGGAATTATGAATATAGTTAATAATGAAGTTACTGA
The DNA here is from genome assembly GCA_029206835.1 of Rana muscosa. Lineage (NCBI taxonomy): Eukaryota > Metazoa > Chordata > Amphibia > Anura > Ranidae > Rana > Rana muscosa. Next base: position 848,665,784 of record CM055121.1, read on the forward strand.
CGGCATTCGCCTCTCTCTCTTCTTCGTATCCCCCCTCCTTTTCCCCTCCTAGGTATTGGGGGCTTGGGGAGGGGTGGGGGTTCGTGGAGAGCTCTAACTCTGTCCATGTTTGACCTATATCTCCAAATAGATTGACGCTCAAATACTGTTTATCCGGTGAGCGTCTTGTTTTATAGTGATAAACAACTATTAACTTTAGGTACAGGGGGGCTAATTTTTTTTTTAAATTTTTTTTTTGTCCTCCCCCCCCTTTTTTTTTTTTTGTCATTTGTAGGATATGGAGACCCTAAAGGGGCTTTCACTTAATGCCAAAGGGCTAAATACGCCGGAGAAAAGACGGGTACTTTTACATGATTTACAGCGTCTGAAAACGGACGTTGCATTTATACAAGAGACACATTTCAGAGATGATAAAATACCAATTTTAAAAAGTCATCTATTTCCAATGGTCTACCACTCTACTAATCAAATGGCTAAGTCTAAGGGGGTTTCTATTCTGGTCTCAGGGAGAATACCCTGGTCCTGTATAGATGTAGTTAGGGACGCGGCAGGTCGTTTTCTGTTTGTAAAAGGTAAGGTGGGAGAGGTAGGGGTAACGTTAGCAACATTATATGCTCCTAATGAGCGTCAGGAGACTTTCCTAGGTAAGGTGCTTAAGCGACTGATGGAGTTTACTGAAGGACATCTGATTTTAGGGGGAGATTTTAATATACCATTGGTCCCAACAGAAGATACCACCCTGGGGTCATCATCAATCTCCTTTAGTAGGCGTAATCATATTTCTCAAATTCTCCATAGAAACCAACTGGTGGATATTTGGCGGCTGCTCCATCCCACTGAAAGAGATTACACTTTCTATTCTAATCCCCACAAATCATATTCGCGAATAGACTACTTCCTTGTTCCACACGCCCAATTGCACTCAATACAGAAGGCTGACATAGGTTTAATCACTTGGTCAGACCATGCACCCATACTTATGACATATGTCCTGGGGGACCCCATGATGATTCGGTCTAAACAGTGGAGATTGAATGAAAGCCTTTTACAGGATCAAAGCATCTTGGAGGATGTTACTAAGGAATTAGGATTTTATTTTGCCACAAACGATACCTTAGACTGTGACCCAGGTATTATTTGGGAAGCTCATAAGGCGGTCATTCGCGGGGTATTAATTAAACAGGGGGCCAGGATTAAGAGAAAACGTACAGAACAGCTAAAGCTACTTCTTGAAGAATTAGCCACACTGGAGGCTCGACAAACGGACACGATCCCCCTCTTTAGAGAGGGATCTTGGTAATAAACGGACACAAATTTCAGAACTCCTTTTTTTTAAAGCTAAAGCGACAATACAGGTCTGTAAAAGATTCTCATATGAGTCTGGAGATAAATGTGGGAAATTACTGGCTAGGACCCTACGGGAGCAGAAATTAAAGAATTATATCCCATGTCTTATTTCATCTAGCCAAGGTAGGGCTGCGAAACCAAAAGAAATAGCACAGAAATTTCAGGAATTTTACGAGTCCCTTTACAATATACAAAGCCCCCCACACAGGAGCAGATAGATTCGTATCTTGTATCATCAGCCATGCCCCAGCTAACAGAGGAAGATAGGGATGATCTTGAAAAACCCATAACTATGGAAGAATTACAAAGAGTAGTAAACTCCACTAAACTGGGTAAAGCACCAGGGCCGGACAGCCTAACGGCCCAATACTATAAAACACTCTTTACATCCCTAGCTCAATATATGCTTAAGCTATTTAATGCACTAGGGTCATCAGCAACATTGGCCAAAGATACCCTGCTAGCTCATATTTCGGTTATCTTAAAAGAGGGAAAAGATCCAACTTCTTGCGGAAGCTATAGACCAATCTCTTTGCTTAATCTCGATCTTAAGCTTTTCACTAAAATTTTAGCAAATAGGATTCAAAAGTATATCCCTAATTTGATACATCTTGATCAGGTGGGATTTGTGCCCACACGAGAAGCACGTGATAACACTAAAAAAGTTATCAACCTACTACAGATAGTAAATGCAACGCAGTTACAATGTGTTTTCCTAAACACGGACGCGGAGAAGGCCTTTGACAGGGTAAACTGGAGTTTTAGGTTAGCGGTTTTACGACATGGAGGCTTCGGAAGTAGGATGCTACAATGGGTTTCCTCCATCTATTCGTGCCCGAGGGCCCAGGTGCGGGCTAATGGCATACTATCGGAGACCTTTTTAATTTCAAACGGGACACGACAGGGGTGTCCCCTGTCGCCACTTCTATTTGCCCTGTCATTGGAACCGCTTCTGTGTACAGTACGTTCAAATCAGGACGTTTCAGGAGTACATATAAAGAATATTGAAAGTAAAATCTCGGCGTATGCTGATGATATACTATTTTCGCTGACGAATCCTCTGATTACGATCCCCAATTTAATGAGGGAATTTGAGAAATATGGACGGCTTTCTAACCTTCGCATTAATTTTGATAAATCAGAGGCAATGGGGGTTAATTTACCACAAACGCTGGCTGCGCAACTGGAACAAAACTTTAAGTTTAAGTGGACTAATAAAGCACTAACATATTTGGGCACTTTTATCCCGCCGAACATAGCTAAGATTTTTGAGCTAAACTTTCCCCCATTGTTGCAAAAAATTAAGATATTATTAAATAAGTGGAATGCTGGTCTATACACATGGTTGGGACGCTGTAACATCATTAAGATGAGCATTCTCCCTAAATTTTTATTACAAGCCCTACTGGTGTATATCCCACCTATCTACTTTAAACAGAGCCAGAAATTAATTTTTGACTTTATCTGGGCAAGCAAACATCCCCGGGTGCAACAGAAGCAATTAATGCTCCCTAAAAGAAATGGGGGATTGGCGGTACCAGATATAAGGAGATACTATCAAGCAATACATTTGAGCAGAGTCATTGATTGGAATAGACATAGAGATTTTAAGCTATGGGTTCAGATTGAGCAGGGCCAAATATCAATACCCTTAGGCAGAACTCCATGGTGTTTCCCCTTTTTACCTAGAGAGGTGACCAATCACCCCTTAATAGGAAACACGGCGAAACTTTGCTCTAAGATTCTCCCTATGATTGGCATAACTCCTACCACGTCCCCCCTGTATCCAATACTGGGGAATCCTCTTTTCACACCAGGTTATGAGGATGTGGCATTTAGACACTTGGTGAATAAGGGATGTATACAAGCATCCAATTATATTAAGGGAGGAGTTTGGTTGACAATTGGAGAATTAATTGAACAAAGAAATGACTTTAGACTAAAGTTCTGGAATGCTGCACAGATTACCCACTTCTTTAACACCCTCCCATCTCCGGGACAATTTGATAGACCATTTAACAGATTTGAGAAATTATGTGCAGAGGAGGGGAAAATGTCACATACTCTATCGGCTAGCTATGAAATACTGACGATACTGCCTGAAATTCAGTCTCTGAAATGTGTTCAGGACTGGGAAAGGGAATTGGGAGAATCTTTCAGCTCGGAACAGCTACAGCACATTTTTGGGTTCACACATGAATCCTCAATATGTGTTAAAATACAACAAACAAATTTTAAGATCCTTACCAGATGGTATAGAATGCCAGTGAGTTTAAAGAAAATCTACCCTGACACTTCAGACTTGTGCTGGAGATGTCAGGTGGAGAAAGGTACTATGTTACATATTTTCTGGAGCTGCCCCAAATTGAGAAAATTTTGGATGGAGGTTAGACGAATTCTCCAAATTTGTTCAGACCAAAGGATACCGGAGGATCCGGCGTTTTTTCTTTTACACGCGAACCAGATAACAGGGAAAGAATGCAGAGAATCTTGCATAGGCCACTTGTTAGATGCCGCTAAAGCGTGCATCCCTCTGAAATGGAAATCAGTAATACCGCCGACGATAGGAATGTGGATACGTAAAGTTAAAGAAATAAGCCAATTAGAAGACCTAGTGCTCTCTGCACGCCATCAGCAGGAATGCTATTCCAGGACCTGGTCTTCTTGGAATGCCTTCCTAGCCTCAGAAGAGGGAATAACCCTCCTTGATACAAACTAGGATAATCAAGGGGGAGGCATGGAAGTACTTGTTTAATCAGTCGGATGGCATTGGGGGAAGTACCTGGGGGTCTCCCGATGAGAATTCTTCCCATATTAGGTCCTACATTTTTCCCCTTTTTTTTGTGTGTTTTGTTTGTTGTCTCTATTTTTGTCTCGCTAAATTAATACATCATAAATATAACTAAGAGATGGATTTGGTTATAGATGAGATTGTAGATAAGGGGGTAAGGAGAGGAGATGTTTGATTATATATTCATGGTCGATAGGAGTATTGTTCCTTTTTTTCTTCTTTTTTTTTGTGGGCTTCAAAATCAAGAAGGTTAATTAGGGGGGATTGAATACCCCCCTTGGTATTGATATATATATGCTTTGGTTTACCCCCTAGCTTATTTGGATTATCTATTTGTTTATATAATGTCAGATTTGTGATATGTTTATATGTTTGAATAAATGTATAAATAAAAAAAAAAAATAAGAAATGGAATCCCATAGTGACTGAGTATGAACAGCATGTAATACAGCATTTGATAGTTTTTTATGATGTGGGTTTAGGAACACTTTAACCAGTTAAGGACTAGCCGCCACAGTTGTACTGCAGCAGGTTGGCTCTCCTGGGCGAATCGCCGTCATTGTACGTCGCCGCTTTAAGACCACTAGGGGGTGCGCACGCGTGCCCGTGGCGCGACACCAGAGCTGATGCGCATGGCCGCGATGTACGCCAGCCACCCGCGATCGCTCCTGAGAGAGACAGAAAGGGAATCTGTCAATGTAAACAGGGGAGGATAGACAGATCTGCTGTTCCTAGTGATTAGGAACAGCGATCTGTCTCCTCCTCCAGTCACTACACTGCCCCCAGAGTTAGAAACACCTCCCTAGGGAACACTTAACTCCTTAAATCGCCCCCTAGTGTTAACCCCTTTCCTGCCAGTGACATTTATACAGTAATCAGTGACTATTTTTAGCACTGATTGCTGTATAAATGTCAATGGTCCCAAAAAAGTGTCAAGTGTTTGATCTGTCCACCGCAATGTCGCACTAAAAATCACTGATCACCGCCATTAGTAGTAAAAAAAAATAATAATAAAAATGCCATAAATTTATTCCCTATTTTGTAGACGCCATAACTTTTGCACAAACCTAATAATATATACTTATTGCAATTTTTTTTTACCAAAAATATGTAGCGGCCTAAACTGATGAGGAACTTTTTTTTATATTTTATTGGGGATGTTTATTATGGCAAAGAGTATTGTTTTTTTCCCCAAAATTTCTGGCTTATTTTGTTTATATCGCAAAAAAAAAAAAAAGACGCAGCAGGGATCAAATACCACCAAAAGAAAGCTCTATTTGTGGGAAAAAAAGGACTTCAATTTTGTTTGGGTACAACATCGCATGACCACACAATTGTGAGTTAAAGCGACGCAGTGCCGTATTGCAAAAAAATGGCCTGTTATTAAGGGGGCAAATCCTTCCGGTCCTTAAGTAGTTAAGTAATGCCTTGTATGAGTCTTTGTAAATAATCATGCCCATGACTGTGTAGATTTACTGGTATGTTCTAGATCAGGGATCTCCAAACTACGGCCCTTCAGCTGTTGTGGAACTACACATCCCATGAGGCATTTTAAAACTCTGACATTCACAGAGATGACTAGGAATGATGGGAATTGTAGTTCCTGAACAACTGGAGGGCCATAGTTTGGAGACCCCTGTTCTAGATCAATATCTTTTGATCTTAGGGCAGTTCCACCCATTATTCTTCAGAGTACCAACAGAACTTTTCTCACAAATGCTTTGATGGTCTTCTCAGAGCCTAACCTTATTTCTGCACTAATATAACAACGTTCCAACATTAGAACTTGCTCAACATCTTGCAAATCCCACGTTGAATCCTGCTGTAACAAAAACCATAAGCAATACTGGCAGACTCATCGTAATTCAAACATACTAGTGTAGCCAACAGCTCATCTACTGCTGGCAGCACTGTCCAGATATACAAATAAACACTGAAGCGCCACAAGGTGAAACAGTAAAGCACAGATCCACAAGTTGTGTCTACACTTTTACTTGCCTAAATATATTCAAGAGATAATTTTATATAATTTATCCTAATGCAAAGAGACCGTGTAAAATACTATTTCCTGTCAAAACTCTTTTCTGACATGAGACTGATAATGAAATGCTTAGAACTTTTATTATAAGTAAACATACATGCCATTTAGCTCATACATTCGGTCTTGGGAAGGTGTGTTGATGTGCTTTACTACTGATACTGGAACATATTTACTCTAGAATCCAATAGCTGTTGAATGAATGAGCAATGACATACTCTACAAACAGGTCAGAATTTACTTCCCAAGAGACATACAGGTGTTGGAAATTATCAGCACATTAGGATGTGTAGTCTAAGTGAGATTACTCTGAGCTAAAATAAACTTCTAATGCTTATTGTAAGGCCCCTTTCACACTGAGAAGTATTTCAGGCGTTTTAGCGCTAAAAATATCTCCTGAAATAATCCTGCCCCAGCATTCTCAATGTGAAAGCCTGAGGGCTTTTACCCCGAGGCGATGCGCTGGCGGGAGGAAAAAAAAAATCTCCTGCAAGCAGCATCTTTGGAGCGGTGTGTATACCGCTCCTTCCCATTGAAATCAATGGGACACCGCGGCTATATCGCCCGCAAACCGCTGCTGTAGCAGCGGTTTGCGGGCGGTTTTAACCCTTTCTCGACCGCTAGCGGGGGTTAAAACCACACCACTAGCGGCCAAATATCTTGGCAAATCCGACGGTATAGCGGCGATAAAAATAGCGCTGCTATACCACCAGCGCACCTCCCCACCCCAGTGTGAAAGGGGCCTTAGTGTTTACATTTTTTGCAAGTTAAAGTAACGAGTAGCAGAAACAAATTATACTTTGGGAAAAAAAAGTGTATATATCTGGCCCTTTGGGGAGACTTTTTTTTCTCACTCTCTCCAATACTGCCAGCTGCATTTTCTGTGGCCTACATTTGTGCTTTACTGCCTTTGGAATTCTGTGCATCCTATGCATCCATACTGTCCTTTGTGCACCATTTTGTATCCAAATGTGGTACCCATTGCCCCCTGGCTGCCATAGTGCAGACAATAACATTCGGTATGTCACCTGATACCGTCACAATGACCACTGATGAAAAGAGGGCCTGTGTCAATTTACTATCAAAACATGCAGTGATCACCAATAAAACAGAAATATTCCACACTAGTATAACATCGACATTTACACGTTTCGTCATACGCGACGTCTTCTTTATCAATAATAATCTTTTCACATTTATATGTGTTATTTGATATTACCACATTTAGCAAGTTATAGGTTGGGTTTTTGGCCTATTTTTATATATTCATTTTCTGGTGTTTGTTCATTTATCTTATTTTTTTTATGAATCCCAGAGGGTACATCTGTGCAGGTCCGATGCATGTATCAGAATGCAGTCCGTGTGCAGACTGGTACGCCCATGAGAATGAGGCCCTACACTGTCCAATACAAGAAGTCTTTTATTTAGGGTCCTCCTGTCCTTTTTCATGGCCATCAGTGTATTACAGGGGGTCTATGCAGTGCCTATCAATATAAGTACATGTACAAGATAATATGGAATGTTACGCTCACAACATGGGCACATTAGACATCGTAATATGTCTGAACAGATAACTGTTGACTGTTAGGCCACAAAATCCCACATTTCGATTACTGAAAGAAAAATCTTCAGGGGATAATAAAATGACAGACATAATAGTGCAACATCGTGCCCATCAATATAAGTGGGGTGAAAATAATATAAATAAGTTGTGGCACAGACCACTGGCCAGCAGTGGTAATGAGGCTTATTATTAGGGGTACAAATTTGCCAGCTGCCACAGAGACTTCACTCTAAAAGTAGGGGCAAGTTGTAGGGTGGAACAATCAAAATTTTAAATGAGGCTCAGCTGTATAGTTGGGCCCCTGCTGCATTTTACTCCACATGTGGTGTGACTGGTAAGGGATTGCACTGCATACTTACTCTGGCTTAGTGACTCCACAAGTGTTAAGCAAGTTTAACAGGGAAACAGGCCTGTTCGATTGCTGTATTTCAAATATCTTACTGATAAGTAGCAAAGAACCCATTCTTGCCAGGAGTATAACAAAAGTCTTTCTCATTATTCTACACCCATGCATGAGTTGGCAGTAGGTGCTTCCTTTGAGCCCAAAGGCTAGAAAGCAATTATTTCACCAAACAAACAAAAAAAAAAAAAAAGACAGATTTGTTTAGAAGAAAATTTAATTTTAAATGCATCATTTAGGCCTGGAATTGAATAGTTTGCATGGGAAAGGATTTTTTAATAATGACAATTAAAACAAACTGCATACTATTTGCATTTTAAGCCACCAAAAAATGAATTTATCTCTGAAAAAGCAGCATTCCTTTTTTGAAAAAACAAACAAAAAAGGTCAATCAGGTCTACCTGTCAGTTTTTCAGGGGGACCTGATCAGAAGCTTCATATTAGTCTATGGGTGTTCAGATGCAAGCAGACTTGCTGATTTACCCCCAATCTGTCCAGAGAAAAAAAAAAAAGAAACAGGTCTGAATTCTTTCCTGTTCGGACCTATTTGTGATGTATCAGAGTTTATCAGATGTAAATGAACGTAAAATCAGTTTAGATTAGGGCTGTGGAAATTAACTATTAATTCCTTGATTAATCGATTAATTGCTTTGATCGATCAAAATTATTTTGATCGATCAAAATTCTTTGGGCTTGCCGTGTCCATCTGAATGGCTCCTTTGCTGTGCCTTCATATCTGCATGCCGGCAGGACCTTACTATCTGCCACACGCAAGGGCTGTTACATTTCCCTCTATCAACCTGGGATTCTACAGCCATCCACTGGGAGTTGTGATAGTTCCCTTCACAGGACATCTACATGCCGACGGACTGATGTTAGCCCCTTCTCATCTGTATTTAGCAGTGGTTATTGTTGTACACATTTTTATACCAGTATCATACTTAGATACATGTTTTTATGACTGCTTTTGCTACCATAGATTTTATAAAAGTTTTAATGCTATTCCAATCGAGCGCTGCCTTTGTGTGTTTTTTGTATCCTGCTATCGATTTTTCCAATGGTTGGTAGCTGCACTGGGAATCCACCTGCAAGGAGATCAGCTAAAAGTAGTTGGATATTTTTGTGCGTTATAATTAATCAAAATTAGTCGATTAATCGATTTAAAAAAAAATCGATTAATCGAACACGAAAATTTTAATCAGTAACAGCCCTAGTTTAGATCCTTCTGCCCATAGAACTAATGAGGGTTTGGAAAGTTCCTGTATTTATATGGAGCAGAAAAATGTCACAGATGTCACAAAGTTTTATCTGTTTTGTTCAGCTCCGTTTCAGCAGATCTGTACATGGAGAATAGAGATCTTTGATGTATAGAATATGGTTGCCATTCATCCCTGTTGTAAGGGGGCTGAAAACGGCAAGTGCTATCGGCAATTCAGATTCCAAGAGGGCACAGCTGGTTCCCACTGGCCTCGTATGCATAAAAACTCAAGTGGCTCAATTTTGGAATTTGGATTAATAAATGTTGCAGGGACATTGCAGAGAGAGTGCCAGCGCTGTGCATTGTTTACTGCCAGGAAGCCAGGGACTGTTTACCTAGCACCTGTGCAGTTTACACTGTGTGCCAGCAGCCAGGGAGAATGTGAGAGAAGAATAGAAGCAATAAGGGAATTGAAGGAAGAGAAGAAAAGAAAGGAAGGAATGGATGCCAGCCTTTCACGTGGCTGAGCATCAAAAAACAAGCATCAAAAAAACAATCTGTGCACCATGCCCTCCTGACCACTGCAATCTGTGTGTTGTACCTTCCTGACCTCTGCAATCTGTTTGTTTGTGATGTGCATTGCCCTTCCATGTTCATCTTGCTGCAAAAGCCAGTTATATGTTGGGGTGGTTGCTACATTTTTGTACAGCTGGTTGAATTGGGTGCAGGGACACACTGGATGCTTACGCTGCCATTGTGCTTTTGCTGGTGTGTCCCTGTGCTTTTAAGGAGGGGTGGGCTCCCTCCAGGCATACCTGCCCTTAATCTATTAATTTTTATATGTGTTCCTACTATGGAGACTCTGAAAATTTAGACAGTATATACAGATGTCCCTTGGCATTGGCACTGTGGCTTTTACATATATTTGCAAATGTGTGCAAACAAAAATAGGATTTTTGTACTCACCGTAAAATCCGTTTCTCTGACGTCCATGGACCGACGCAGCTCTCATACTGATTACATGTGGGTATATGTCCCTGCTCGCAGGAGAAGACATAGGCAGAATGTTAGAGGTTAAAACATTCTAGAACAAGCCAGAGCTGAACAGCCCCGCCCAGGGGGGCGGTCCCTCTGGACATTACCCTCCCACCTGCAGCTAACAGCCTCAGTTTTTTTCTGCCTAGCAGAAGGAGAAGACATGGCTCTCAGGAGCCAGTCTCCTGAAAGATTTTACTTTTGAATTTTATTCCTTTGGGAATTTTATTATTTTATTTTTGAGACCTTCAATCAACTGTCGGCTGGGCAACAGGTTGGGTACACTGGTATCCTCGTAGTCTTCCCTGTCTGACCATCGAGCGTGCTGATCCTCGCCTTGTGTGCGTGAGAATCAGTTCACGACATACTCCATGGCTCCAGGGGTGGCCGGGTTGCTTTCATGCTCCCGCGGTCCTCTCAAGATTGAACAGTACCTACTGTATCTCTCGCGGTTGACCGGGCCGACAGCTACGCAGTACGACTCTGTGATAGGTCTGTCTGAAACAAGCCAGTGAGTCCCTCTAATGGCACTGAGGGTGTTCTCCAAGGTGCGTGCGGGATGTGTAAGTAGTCTCTCCTGGAAAGAAGGTGAGTACATGCTGGCTGTGTTTCTGTGTGTGGGGGGTTTTCCCTGTCTCCCCCCTGTTATGCTGCTCTCTGCACCCTGTACTGGTGCTGTGCTGTGTGGGGATACTTGGGGGGTCGTTCTGCCCTGGGGGGGCCGCTCTATGCTGTCTTTACTGATGGAAAGTGTTCTGGAGGACTTGTGTGGTGTTTTTGCGTGCGCCATTGGCGCAGTATTTTAAATTTTAAAAATGTGCCATCGGCGGCCATTTTGCCACGGCTCAGGTACAAGCGCCCGGCGGCCATTTTCTTGTAGCCGCGGCTCTTTTAGTTTCGGTTTCGGCCTCTAGCGGCGCTGCTGAACAGCACGAAATACTTTCTCCTCACAGCTTCCTCACTCTCCTCAGGCTTCACACCACGCTACAGCGCGGCTCATACAGCGGAACCGAGCGGTCCCTAAAGGGTGGTAAGTCCTCCGGGTATCCCCTCCTCAGCCTCAGCGCAGCCAGTGGGTGGACTGTACTATTCACTGCTATAGTGAATAGGGTCTCAGAGGGTGGTAAATAATAGAGTCTGGTTCACCTGCTTCTCCCCACTTGCCAGAGGCAACTGGCAGTGCTCCTGCACCTGCGGTCCGTATGGACCAGTTGGCGGCAGTCCTGGAATCATTCCTTGTCAAGCTGGAAGCGGTGTGCGAATGCACGGGGGCTGTAAAGCGCCCTCTCCCCACACAATCTCCACATGGGGAGTGCTCTGAATCAGATATGGGCCTAGCTCCTGCTGCTCAGGACCCTAATTCTGAGGAGGTTGATGTATTTAGTCAGGACATTCCTTGTGAGGAAGACCCCTGTCTTGAACCACCTACTGACAGGGTGCTTGTGAGTGAACTCATTGATGCTGTGAGGGATGATCTCAAGCTAAATGTTGAGGCTGAGGAACCTCAGGCGGACACTATGACCTTTGGTTCTTTAAAAGCCGTGTCTTCAAAAAAGGTTTTTCCATATGTGCCTTTTTTTGATACATACATTGACCAGGTCTGGGATAAGCCGCAGAAGACTTTGACGGTCCCACGGCGCATAGCCTTACGGTACCCCTTTAAAGAGGACCTGGTTAAGAAGTGGGCTCAACCCCCAGTGGTCGACCCCCCGGTCGCCTGTTTGAATAAGGCCACTATGCTCCCAATGGAAGGGACTCCTGCATTTAAGGATCCCGCTGACAGGAGGTCAGAGGTGGCGTGTAGAACGATGTTCACCTTATTGGGGGCAGCCTTACGCCCTATAGTGGCAGCAACACTGGTGTCTCAGACACTCACAGGCTGGGCACGGATATTGCACCAGACGGTGCAGGAGCATAATCTCCCTCCTGAAACCATTGCCCTGGCTCAACAGCTTGCGCAGGGTTTGGTCTTCGTGTGTGATGCCACTGTGAATGCGACCCCTTTAATCACAGGAGCCTCCATTTCGGCTGTGGTGGTGCGTCGCCTTATCTAGCTGAAATGCTGGTCAGCCGACCTAGCTTCCAAAAAGCTCCTGGCTGACTTGCCCTTTAAGGGTGGTAGACTGTTTGGAGCCGCCCTGGATGACATTATTAAGGATGTCACAGGAGGCAAGAGCACCTTCCTTCCCCAGTCTTTTAAGGGAAAGGAGCCCCACCGCAGGCCGGGCCCTTCCTTTCCGGCGAAGAAGAAGTTTTTTCGTCAGTCAGTTTCCACGGGCAAGCCCACCCAGACTGAAAAAAGTGCGGCTGGGGGACAAAGACGTCCCTGGGTGCGTAAGCCTACCAAGCAAGCTCCCAAGTCCACCACCGCATGAAGTCTTGCCCCTGCCTGACTCTGGGGTGGGGGGACGTCTTCGCAAGTTCTCGGTGCGGTGGACCTCCCGGATCCCCGACCGGTGGGTGTGCGAGGTGGTCACCTCGGGATACAGGATAGAGTTCCGCTCGGGGCCCCCAAACAGGTTTTTTCCCTTGAACCTCCCTCTCCTACCGGCCCGCCGGGCGGCCCTCTTGGGGGCCGTACAGGATTTGCTCGGGCGCGGAGTAATTGTGCCGGTTCCGTCACAAGAGAGGTTTCAGGGGTTTTACTCAAACCTGTTTGTTGTCCCGAAAAAGGACGGGGTTCGGCCAATTCTGGACCTCAAGGCCCTGAATGCCTATGTGAGGGTACAAAAATTCAGGATGGAATCCATTCGCACGGTGATCGCGACCCTCCAACAGGGGGATTTTTTGGCGTCCTTGGATATCAAGGACGCTTACTTGCACATCCCAATCTGCGCAGACCACCAGAAGTTTCTGCGCTTTGCCATAGGCAAAGTCCACTATCAGTTCGTGGCCCTTCCCTTCGGCCTGGCATCAGCACCACGGGTTTTCACCAAGGTGCTGGCCCCGGTTCTAGCTTTGCTGAGACAGCGAGGAATTATCGTGGGTTATCTAGGCGATCTCCTTCTCAGAGCAGAAAATGGCTCAGAATTGGAGAAAAACGTGACAATAGTCAGTCAGACCCTCCGGGACTTCGGATGGGTTCTGAACACGCAGAAGTCGGCTCTAGCCCCGACTCAGCACTTGGAGTATCTGGGTCTGATCATGGACACTTCGGCAGCAAAGGTGTTTCTACCCTCAGAGAAGTTACTGACACTTCGGTCAGCAGTACGGGTTTTGTCGTCCCGAAAGTGGTCGTCAATTTGCTTCTGCATGAGAGTCCAGGGACTGATGGTGGCCTCCTTCGAGGCGGTTCCGTATGCCCAATCACACACTCGGGCATTGCAGAAGGGAATTCTGTCGGTTTGGGACAAGTCCCCATTGTCTTTGGATCTTCAGATCCAGGTGAGTCACTCTGTCAAGGCGTCCCTGACATGGTGGCTGAGGTCCCCGGCTCTTCAGGCCGGGAAGTCGTTCCTCCCCATCCACTGGACGGTGATCACAACGGACGCCAGCCTGTCGGGCTGGGGAGGAGTGTGGGGAGTCCTGTCAGCTCAGGGGCTCTGGACTCCAGCCGAATCTCGTCTCCCAATCAACGTCCTGGAATTGCGGGCGATCAGACTGTGTCTCTCCGTTTGGTCAAAGAGGCTACAGGGCCACTCGGTCAGGATCCAGTCGGACAACGCCGTGGCGTATGTCAACCATCAGGGGGGCACTCGGAGCCAGGCTGCGGCATCCGAGGTCGCCCACATCCTAAGATGGGCGGAAAGAAGCGTGCCGGCGCTGCCGGCCGTTTACATTCCGGGCGTAGAAAACTGGCAGGCGGACTATCTGAGCCGCCAGTCCCTGGACCAGGGGGAGTGGTCCTTGCATCCGGAAGTGTTTCACCTCTTTTGTCAACGATGGGGCACTCCGGATGTGGACCTGATGGCGTCTCGACTCAATCGCAAGGTGTCGAGGTTTGTGGCCCGGTCCAAGGACCCCTGGGCGGATGCCTCGGGCGCGTTAGTGACCCCGTGGGGTCGGTATCGCCTAATATATGTCTACCCTCCGCTGCAGTTGATTCCTCGTCTGCTGCGCAGGGTAGCGGCCGAGGGTATTCCGGTGATCCTCATTGCCCCGGACTGGCCTCGGCGTCATTGGTACGCCGATCTGGTACGTCTCATCGCGGACGTCCCTTGGCGCCTGCCCTTGAGGGAGGACCTTCTATCTCAAGGTCCTATCTTTCATCCTGCTTTACAGTCTCTGGCTTTAATGGCATGGCTATTGAGAGCCAGGTGCTGAAAGACCGAGGTCTGTCTGATTCGGTAATTTCAACCATGATTAGGGCACGGAAGTCTTCTTCTAGGAAGATCTATCACCGTACCTGGAAAGCTTATATCGCTATGTGCGAGGAACTGGACTGGCGTCCATGGACGTACTCCGTTCCCAGAATCCTGAGGTTCTTGCAGCGTGGGGTTGCTCAAAGGCTGGCTTTGAGCACTATTAAGGGTCAGATTTCGGCTTTGGCCGTTTTCTTTCAAAGACCCCTAGCTGGTCATTCTTTGGTTAGCACTTTTGTGCAGGGAGTACGTTATGTGGTTCCACCCGCCAAGCCCCCGCTCCCTCCTTGGGATCTGAACTTGGTGCTTTCGGTTCTTCAGGAATCTCCTTTTGAGAATATAAGAGATATTCCTCTTTCAACTTTGTCCCAGAAGGTGGCTTTTTTAGTGGCCATCACTTCTGTTAGACGGGTGTCTGAGTTGGCGGCTCTGTCATGTAAGTCGCCTTACCTGGTCCTTCATAAGGACAAGGCGGTATTGCGACCGTGACCGTCTTTTCTTCCTAAGGTGGTTTCGGCTTTTCACCTTAACGAGGACATT
This sequence comes from Rana muscosa, assembly GCA_029206835.1. Classification (NCBI taxonomy): domain Eukaryota; kingdom Metazoa; phylum Chordata; class Amphibia; order Anura; family Ranidae; genus Rana; species Rana muscosa. The sequence continues at coordinate 848,680,998 of CM055121.1, forward strand.
GTCCTTCCGTCCTTGTGCCCTCAACCATCGCATCCTAGGGAGGTTGCGCTTCACAATTTGGATGTAGTGCGTGCCTTACGGGTATACCTGGCGGCTACCGCTCCTATTCGGAAGTCTGACTCGCTGTTTGGGCCAATCGGTGTCGTCTGCCACCATTTCTAGGTGGATCAGACAGACTGTTATACAGGCCTATGCCATTAGGGGACGGGCTCCTCCCTTTCCGGTCACGGCACATTCCACCAGGGCAATCGGTGCTTCCTGGGCTTTCCGACATCAAGCGTCAGTTGCACAAGTGTGCAAGGCGGCGACCTGGTCGTCCATTCATACCTTTTCAAAGTTCTACAAGGTTGATGTGGCTGCATCTTCGGATGCTTCCTTCGACCGCAAAGTGTTGCAGGCCGCTGTCTAATGTTGCAACTCCTCCGTTGAGGGGCTCTGCTGGTTTGGAGTGAAGTTTTGGTTGTTCCTTACTTTTTTTGCTCCCACCCCTTTCTTATACTGCTTTGGGACGTCCCACATGTAATCAGTATGAGAGCTGCGTCGGTCCATGGACGATGAGAAAATAGGATTTTTGTACTCACCGTAAAATCCGTTTCTCTGACGTCCATGGACCGACGCAGCACCCACTCTTCCTTTTTAAGTTTGTACTGCTTTGTTACGAACTGAGGTTGTTAGCTGCAGGTGGGAGGGTAATGTCCGGAGGGACCGCCCCCCTGGGCGGGGCTGTTCAGCTCTGGCTTGTTCTAGAATGTTTTAACCTCTAACATTCTGCCTAGGTCTTCTCCTGCGAGCAGGGACATATACCCACATGTAATCAGTATGAGAGCTGCGTCGGTCCGTGGACGATAAGAGAAACCCTGTTTTTAACGTAAACTGTTAGACAGGGTACATACGGATGTTTTGCAGGCTGGCTGTTAAGCGTGTTGGGAAATCTTTTGTTTGTTTGTAATGTGTATATTACACCCTCCTGACCTCTGCACTAGATTCATTACACACTCCTGGCCTCTGCAATCTGTGCATTACACACCCCTGCACTCTGTACATTACACACTCTTGACCCCTAGTAGAGTAGGATAAGGTTATACCTAACCATACACCTTTAAGCCCCTCCCACTGTTACCGCATTCTAAACATGGCCACAATTTGCTGCAGTGGTTGGCATTATTACAATGTTTATTTTTCCCAACTGTTGCAGGGCATGTTAAAAATGGGGGTGTGGTTTGTGGGTGAGGCTACAAATAAGGGTTGTGAAGAGGCGTGGCCAGTATGTGCATCTGGATATCATTATGAAAATTTGGTAACCTAAGTGTAGACGTGCATATGTAGCATGTTTCTGCAAGTCTGTCAATGTTCACATTTATGTTGCAATGAGGCTTCATGTTTCTATTAAGGTTTCCTAGAGTCAAAGATTTGAAGTGGAGTACCAGGCATATCCTATTCTGGATACAATAGAGAAGAATTAAACCCCTCTATCAGATGTGTATTGTGCTATTTTCACATTAAAGTGGTTTTAAAGGTTCAAGTTTTTTTTTTACCTTCACGCATTCTATGCATAAAGGTAAAGAACCTTCTTGATTCAGCCCCCCCCCCTTTATACTTATCTGAGCCCCATTTTGATCCATAAATGTGCATGAGAGCAGTGGCTCTCCCTGGTCTCTCTCTCATCACTGGCTCTCACAGTAGCGGGAGCCATTAACTCCTGCTGCTGTCAATTACAACCAGAAAGTCAATGAGGTGAAAATGGGGCCGAGTGTGTGAATGGACACACAAAGTGTGGCTCGGGAGCAAGCCTGCTAAAGTGGCCCCATATCAAGAGGCTTGCTATTGGGGGCACTTGGCAGGGGGGGGGGGAGCCAGGACCGCACGTGGGGGACCTAAAAAGAAGAGGATTGGGGCTGCTCTGTGCAAAACCAATGCAAGTATAACATGTTTGTTTGTTTTTTTCTTTTAAAGTTATTTCCTTTAGAATAATTTTAAGTTGATTTTTTTCCCCCTGCAACAAGACAGGAAGTAAAGTGAAGGGAAATCCCATTTGACTGCAAAGTTTTACTATTATCAGTTGTATTATTGGTTGTGCCATTTCGATCTTCCTTACCAAACTGTCATGCTGCTTTATATGTTTTAGATTTTCTTCATTCCATAATGCTGAAACCACCTGCACGGAGGATCTCCATTCCTAACAGATGCATTTGTACCATCAAATAGCATCAGCAATGCCAGTAATCATGATCAATAATGTTGTATCAAAAATCTATAGAGCACAAACAATATAAATATTCCTTCATTTTAGTTTTCTCTCCCCAATGAACAGTCTAAAACACTAACTTTATAGCCAGATAGAATGTTTGCATTACCATGCCAGCCAAAAAGTGTGAATGTTTTTTTTTTACACATATGTAACTACCTAATGGCACATGTACGTAATGCAGATGTAAACCCTAACTGGATGACATTTAGTTTGCTAAAGCCCTGTGTATTAAGAACTGTTATTTTTCTCAGGGTAGGTTTTCTCTGATGGTGATGATAGTGGCAACGCCTGCAGAATGTATGTCAGCACACTGAAAGAGCATGAGTGAAAATACAGGAGAGCAAATTGAAGACAGAAACAGAGCAATTGGAGTGCCTGAAAATGAAAGCTGCAGATTTAAAAATATTAAAAAACAACAGACTAGATCTGATTTCTGTTCGCATGAGTGCAACTTGACTAAACAAACAGTTGATATGTACACATTCTGTCATCATGAGAAAGAAAGCAAAGGTTTTTTTTACAGTGCAAAGGCTTTTTTACAGTGCACGTCATACTTGTCCTACTTTTGCATCCTGGAAGATTGCTTAAAGGATATATTTTTGTCTTTCACAGATTAACAGTAACCAAACATACTAAAATAAATGAAAAAAGGAAATTAGTATGAAAAAAATAACGGTTTTGTTTAGGCCTTATCTGATCTGCTTGAAAAATTTCCCTCCTAAAGGAAAAGTTTTAGCTTAAAGATAAATTTATTTAATGTGTACGTAAAGGCAAAACTTTTTTAAGTTTCAGATCAGGTGGATAAAGGTGTTTTTTTTTTTTTTTTTTGCAGTTTGTGTCCATGCTGGAGAGATGTACCTATCTATTTGTCTTGGTGACCCGTGCCACTAAAGCCCCGTACACACGGTCGGACTTTTGCCCAACAAACTTTGTTTTAAGCAAGTTGGACCAACAATCCGACCTTGTGTACGCTCCATCTGACAACCTTTTTTTCATTTGGTTTTGTTTTCATCGGACAAAAGTTGGGTCTGCAAACAGACAAACTTTTGCCCAACAAAAGTCAGATGGAGCAAAGTCCTACCGTGTGTACAGAAAACCATAGGACTTTTGTCCGATGAACAAAACAACTAATGTTAAAATCAACCAACAATAGCAGAAGTTGACCAAAGGGTGGCGGTAAAGAGCAGAAAAGAGCAGAAAAACCATGTGATGTTGCAAAAAGTTTTGGGAAAGTTTGCAGAAAAGTCCTGTGGTGTGTATGCTATGTATGGGTGTGCTCAGCCAACTCCGTTCAGACAAAAATCCACGGAAAAGTCTGATGGAAGTCCGACCGTGTGTACGAGGCTTAAAGTGGTTGTAAACCCACTTTTTAAACAAAGCCCTACAGGTAAGCCTAGATTAAGGCTTACCTGTAGGTGCAAGAAATATCTCCTTAACCTACACGGTTAAGGAGATATTTGTATGTAAATGCGGCGACGCTGACGTCACCCCATTCACAAATTCGGCTAGGTCGAACATTCGACGACATAGCCGAATTCGACAGCTCACGCGCGCATGCGCGGAGTCACGTCTTCTCCGCTCCGGCCAATCACAGCGCCGGAGCGGCGCTGTGATTGGCTGCAGCGGCGATACCCGGAAGTAACATTCCGGCTATCGCCGCAGCGATGGATGCGGCTAGAGGAGGGACACGGACGACTTCGGGGGCCCCGATCGAAGGTAAGTGGTATATAATGAGCTAGTATGCTAGTCATACTAGCTCATTATAGCTTTGTCTTGCAGGTTAGTCAAAAAAAAAAAAAAAAAAAGGGTTTACAACCACTTTAAGACTAAAAGGATCAATAGAGAAAGAAATAAAAAAGCACACCAGTGGATCCGAGTGTTGGGTAATTATGTATGCCATCACCATAGGAGGTACTGTCTCACTGAAAAAGGTGGCGCTTATCCCTTCAACTCAACACAAAATATTGTCAAACAAGAAATTGGAAATCAAGAACAAAAACAAAATGGCAGACTACACAAAAAGGTTTTAAAACACTGGACAACATTGGCACTAAAAACACACACACACCCCGGGTTCACTGGCACACCACAAATGTACAGTACAAAAATGACATTTTAGAGCTAGAGATCAGGTTTGGCGGAGTCACAAGAAACCACAGTGGTGTCAGCCTTTACACAGCTATTCAGAGACACTGTGGATATCTGCTCTCACCATTTACCCAAGACATCCCAAGTAATAGCTATAATAGCAGTATGACAATAGTAAGGTTGATCTCCCTCCACTGAGAGTGAATTGACTGAGAGAGCTGGAGGTGCAGTTCCTTCGTAAGTGAAGTGTCACTGGGTAGGAAATTTTGGATATATACCGAATGGAAAAACAGACTCCCCTTCAACACCTCAGTGAAAGTTCAGCACTCTGGGTATAAATAAGATTGGTCCCAGTTAGGAAAGTGTCACTTTGGTGCTACTTATGGTTGTGTAGGTGCTGGAGATCACCACTAATTGCAGGGTCATTCTCAGTGCTATCAGTCAGAGCATCTGTTGGAGCTGTGGAGTGGTCACTGCAGTGTGCAGGTCGCTTCCTTCTATCCGCTGTGTGGGCAGGCTCCTGGAAGCAGTAGCGCAGAGGTGTGGGAGCCTCGACCACTTAAATGGTGGCCTCTGCTTTCACTGGTGCGGCTGCCCAAGTAAAAGTCAAAAAGGGCCTGTGGCGACATGCTTTGTTTGCTTCAAGTAGGTTTTGTATTGCCAGGCCAGTCTAAAGGAATGCAAAGCCAGCTTGCATTCAGGGCAGCAGGGCAAATGCAGCTAAAATGCACTTTCTTTTTCGTACATCACGGGACACAGAGCGACTTAGTCATTACTAATGGGTTATATAGTTTACCTTCAGGTGTTGGCACTGGCCAATTCCAAACCGGAAGTACCCTCCCCTATATAAGCCCCTCCCACCCGGGAGCACCTCAGTTTTTTGCCAGTGTCTAAGGTGTTGGCCAAAGAGTAACATGTGTTTTCACTGGGCTTGCGTACAGGTTCTTTTGGGCCTTAGTAAGCTGTTCCGGATCCCACCAAAAAAGCTTCATAGCTAAACGGTCGGTACCCGGGCCTTGCAGCAGAAGAGCAAGGTTTTGCCTGTAATGCTTCTCTTAGGAGGGCTGGACCCTGGGATCCAGAGCTCTGGTCATACCCACGACCAAGACGCTGTCTGTGCAGGGTGCTATACAGGTCCAGGGGAGTGGAATCCTTGGGAACCCGGTCCCTGAAGGTTTAATTACAATGCCTGCCGTGATAGGTGAAGTTTGGACTTTTGTGGACCAAACAAAGTCCTGCGGCGGGGATCAGGTAAGTGGGGGCCCTCAGGAACTTGGTTCTATTGGGGGACCCCCAAGCCTAATTTGTCTTTCTGTCTGTTACCTAACGGTATTCCCGCTAAATATCTGTGTTTGCCTATAACTACTGAAAATGTAAAATTTTAATAGTAGTCAAGAAAAAAAAAAAAAAAAACAGGGACCGCGGTACCTGTGTTAAACCACTAGAGGCCGCTGTAGTCCATTTTTTCTTGTAAATGTGGATCTTTGGTTTTCTCAACTCAAAAGATCCAGGCAGCTGGTAAGTTTCTCTGAGGGAATCCACTTCCTCTGCCCTGTTGCTGCGTTCATCCACCGCACAGGCCCTCCGGCAAAAAGGGCCCTGGCTCCTAGTCCTCTGTTGGTTTTCGAAAAGGGCGCCATTGGCGCACGGGCGCGCGCGCGGGCGCGTGCACGCGCCTCCTATGAAAAAAAAGGGGCGGGGCGGGTGGATGACGCTCGATGCGCGCCGCGGCGCTTCTGCGCATGTGCGGGCGTCCCAGCATGGTTAAAAGACACAGTACAAGTGTCAGCTGCATGCAAACAGAGCTAGCAACAAACAGTGGCACACAGAGGCGGTTGATGCAGGCATCCCCATAGAAAGGCACTTTAGTGGACACCAGCTGGTATATAGCAGCACCTGTGTTAGACTATTACCAGCAAAAATTGGTGTATGACGACGGGAATACCTCAGCTTTGTGCTTAAAGGATATGTCGTCCAGACGCTCCGGAAATAGATCTTCCAGGAAGCCAAAGGGGTCTCCATCGGGCTCTGAGGATATTGGGCATGCTTGCACTGCACCAATCTCCCCTGAGAATGCAGAGGTCAGTAGCCGTAGAAACCCCGCAGGAATGCCTGGTGCTGCGGCTGTCCCCAGTCCACCTGCTCCTGTATATATAACAGAGGAGGTTTTATCCTCAACTCTGGGAGGATTGGAAGAGAGATTAACAGCATTGATCGCTGCTTCCCTGTCACAGGAAAAGCGCGTCCGATCTCCGTCTCCTCCTTCAGAGTGCCTGTTAGTGGAGGAACAGCCCCACACAGAGATCGACCTACCTGAAGGGGATCAGGATGAGGTTGATTCACTTATAGAGGAATCAACAGTGGAAGAACCTTTCTCAGCTTCTCAGGCTGAAAGATTATGGGTTCAGTCTCTGACTAACATGGTCCGATCAGCATTTAAAATGCCTCTGGCGGAACCACCATCCACTACGGTTTCCTCGCTGGGGTCGCTAAAAGCTCCCCAGGCGGTCTGTTCCTTCCCAATCCACCCTTTATTAGAAGGGCTTATTTACCAGGATTGGGAGCATCCTGATAAAATATTTGCTCCCCCCAAGAGATTTCCGGTGATCTATCCCATGGAGGATAAGTTCATAAGAAAATGGAGGGTCCCTATAGTGGACGCAGCCATCTCTTCTGTTAACAAATCACTGACATGTCCAGTAGATAATGTTCCAATGTTCAAAGACCCAATAGATAAAAAATTGGAGTCTTTACTAAAATCTGCTTTCTCTACAGCAAGTATGGTGACACAACCTGCGGTAGCAGTGATTGGAGTCTGCCAAGCAGTGAAAGATCAGTTGAAACAAGTCTTAAGGGACTTACCAGATCAGCAGGCTCATGCCCTAGCTGACCTGCCTAGAGCCTTGTGTTTTGCGGTGGACGCCATAAAGGATACAATCCAACAGGCCTCCCGCTTTACGCTGTCTATAGTACATATGCGTAGGCTTCTGTGGCTCAAAAACTGGTCTGCTGAAGCTCCCTGTAAAAAACTGCTGGTTAGCTTCCCATTTCATGGAGAACGCTTATTTGGAGAAGATCTGGACAAATATATCCAGAAAATTTCTGCCGGTAAAAGTTCACTCTTACCGGTTAAGAACAAGGGTAGAAGTCCTTCTTTTAAGAGGCCTACCTCTCCAGTCCCGGGCACATCGGCTGTGAAGCAGTTCCGACGGCCTCCGCGGTCAAATTCAGGGGGCAGAAATCAGGGACAATCACAGGGTAACAAGAAGCCCTGGATCAAGAGAGGTACAAAACCTCCCCCTAAGGCATGAAGTATTGCCCCCGCTCAATCGGGTGGGGGGAAGACTTCAGTTGTTCACAGAGACCTGGCGGGACACCATCAGAGACAGATGGGTGCTCTCCGCAGTAAGTCTGGGATACAAGCTGGAGTTAAAAGGCACTCCTCCTGCCCAATTTATGAGGTCAAACGTGCCAAGAGATCCCCAAAAGAGAGGATCCCTCCTTCTGGCACTAGAACAACTATTGCTCCAAGGGGTAATCATGAAGGTTCCCCTGGAAGAAAGCGGATTCGGGTTTTACTCGAACCTTTTCACAGTCCCCAAACCAAATGGGGACGTGAGGCCCATATTAAATCTAAAAGGGCTAAACAAGTTCCTAAATATCAGGACCTTTCGGATGGAGACGATCCGATCAGTGGCCACCGCCCTACAAGGGCAGGAATGGCTAGCCTCGATCGACATAAGGGATGCTTATCTGCATATTCCCATCTTTCCGGCCCATCAGAAATTTCTACGCTTTGCAGTAGAAGGGCGCCATTTTCAGTTCAGAGCCTTACCTTTCGGTCTGGCCACAGCACCACGAGTGTTCACAAAAATTCTGGCCCCATTATTGGCCAATCTAAGAACACAGGGTGTAACGATAATGGCATATCTAGACGACCTGCTACTAATAGACCACTCAGTGGAAAAGCTGGAAGTAGCTATTCACAAGACAATCGAGTATCTGGAATATCACGGTTGGATTATCAACCGGGACAAGTCAGCTCTAAGACCAGTCAAAAGTCTGGAATACTTAGGGCTAAGGCTGGATTCAAATCAGAGAAAGATTTTCTTACCTCCAGAGAAGGTGTCGTCTTTAAGAGATTTGACCCACTTAGTGGGTACAAAAAGAAAACCATCCATACGTCTCTGCATGAGGCTGCTGGGAAAGATGGTGGCTTCATTCGAAGCGGTACCCTACGGTCAATTCCATTCAAGGAATTTGCAAAGGGCCATACTGTCAGCCTGGAACAAAAAAGTTCAGGCTTTAGACTTACCAATGTCCCTGTCCCCTTCCGTTCGCAAGAGCCTCCATTGGTGGTTGGTGCCCCAGAATCTGGAAAGAGGGAAACCCTTCAGTCCGGTTTCTTGGAAGGTGGTCACTACAGATGCCAGCCTCATCGGCTGGGGGGCAGTGCTGGAGCAATGGTCTCTCCAGGGCAGGTGGTCAGAAGCAGAAAAGGCCCTGCCCATCAATCTCTTAGAGATACGAGCAGCCCGGTATGCCCTAGTAGCATGGACATCCAAACTCCAGGGGTCCCCTGTCAGAATTCAATCAGACAATGCCACGGCAGTGGCATATATCAATCATCAGGGTGGCACCAAAAGTCGTGCAGCCCAGAAGGAAGCAAATTGCATCCTGGAGTGGGCAGAAAGATATGTCCCAGCCATATCCGCGGTTTTCATCCCAGGAGTGGAAAATTGGAGAGCGGACTTTCTAAGTCGCCAACAATTATGCCCGGGGGAATGGTCTCTTCACCCCGAGGTTTTCCAGGCAATATGCCAGCGGTGGGGAACACCGGATGTAGATCTGCTAGCATCCAGATTCAACGCAAAGGTGGACAGGTTTGTGTCTCGCACAAGGGATCCCCTAGCTTGCGGCTCGGATGCCCTAGTGTTCCCTTGGGATCGGTTCAAGCTGATATATGCATTCCCACCGCCACAATTGTTACCGCGATTACTCCGCAGAATCAGGGTAGAAAAGAAACCAGTGATTCTGGTGGCTCCAGCGTGGCCCCGAAGGGCATGGTACGCGGAGATGGTAAAAATGTCAGTGAGGAGTCCTTGGACCCTCCCACTTCGTCCGGACCTGCTGTCGCAAGGACCGATATACCACCCTTCCTTACCAGCCCTAGGTTTGACGGCCTGGCTATTGAAGCCCACATTCTGAAAAAGAGAGGGCTCTCTAATTCTGTGGTATCTACCATGATCAATGCCAGGAAACCGGTATCCAGGCAGATCTATTATAGGATCTGGAAAGCGTACATTATGTGGTGTGAGACCAAGAAATGGCATCCACGTAAGTACATGATAGGGAGGATTCTGGACTTCCTACAGTGGGCTGTAGATAGGAAGCTGGCCTTGAGTACTATCAAGGGTCAGATTTCGGCCTTGTCAATATTTTTTCAAAGGCCCTTGGCTTCGCATTCACTAGTCAAAGCCTTTATACAAGGAGTGATGCGTATTAGCCCTCCGGTTAGTATTCCCATATGTCCTTGGGACTTAAACCTGGTTCTGTCGGTTCTACAGAAACAACCGTTTGAACCATTACAACACATTTCCTTGGTTCTTCTCACCAGGAAATTGGTTTTCTTAGTAGCCATTTGTTCGGCTAAAAGAGTGTCGGAATTAGCAGCTATGTCCTGTAAGGAGCCATATCTGGTTGTCCATAAGGACAGAGTAGTATTACGTCCTCATCCAGCCTTTCTTCCTAAGGTGGTATCGAGGTTTCATTTGAACCAAGATGTGGTTCTTCCTTCTTTTTTCCCCAAACCTATCTCAGTAGAGGAAAAGTTATTACATTCTTTGGATGTGGTAAGAGCAGTTAAAGCTTATCTAAAAGCCACTGCTCAGATTCGCAGAACGGATTCTTTGTTTGTTCTGCCGGAAGGCCCCAGAAGGGGTCAGGCAGCATCAAAATCTACTTTAGCCAAGTGGATTCGACAGGTCATAATACAAGCCTATGGCTTGAGAAAGAGACCGCCTCCGTTCAAAGTTAGGGCGCACTCCACAAGAGCGGTTGGAACTTCATGGGCAGTGCATCACCAGGCCTCCCTGGCTCAAATATGTAAGGCCGCAACATGGTCTTCGGTACACACGTTTACTAGATTCTATCAGGTAGACGTTAGAAGTCAGGAGGATGTCGCCTTTGGGCGCAGTGTGTTGCAGGCCGCAAAAGATCCTCATGCCTGATGGCGCCCAGCTTATGTACCCCCCCCCTCATTTGGCATTGCTTTGGGACGTCCCATTAGTAATGACTAAGTCGCTCTGTGTCCCGTGATGTACGAAAAAGAAAAAGGGATTTTTATAACAGCTTACCTGTAAAATCCTTTTCTTGGAGTACATCACGGGACACAGAGCTCCCACCCCTCTTTTTGGGACACTTATTGCTTGGCTACAAAACTGAGGTGCTCCCGGGTGGGAGGGGCTTATATAGGGGAGGGTACTTCCGGTTTGGAATTGGCCAGTGCCAACACCTGAAGGTAAACTATATAACCCATTAGTAATGACTAAGTCGCTCTGTGTCCCGTGATGTACTCCAAGAAAAGGATTTTACAGGTAAGCTGTTATAAAAATCCCTTTTTTCGCTGAATTCTAAATGATCCCAGAATAGTCTCCAACGTATTCCCATCAACACAGGCACAAATATTAAAATTTAGAATTGTCATAAGAGCAAAAGGTGAGGGGAAATTATCCAATGGGAAAAAATGCCTTTGTGGCAATTGTCAAAAATGGGAATGCACCTCATCTTAAGCCCCGTACACACGGTCTAACTTTTTGCCAACAAACTTCATTTTGAGCAAGTTTGACAAAAAATCCGACCGTGCGTACGCTCCATCGGACAAACTTTTTTGGTTTTCATCAGACAAAAGTTCGGTCTGCAAACGGACAAACTTTTGGCCAACAAAAGTCCGATGGAGCAAAGTCCGACCATGTGTACAGAAAACCATCAGACTTTTGTCCGATGGACAAAACAAATAATGTTAAAATCAACCAACAATAGCAGAAGTTGACCAAAGGGTGGCGGTAAAGAGCAGAAAAACCACGTGATGTTGGAAAACGTTTTGGGAAAGTTTGCAGAAAAGTCCTGTGGTGTGTATGCTATGGGTGTTCCCGGCCAACTCCGTTCGGACAAAAATCCACGGAAAAGTCAGATGGAAGTCCGACCGTGTGTACGAGGCTTTAGGGAGATTTTTTTATCACTTTATGTTGCATCATCAAGGCAGGAAGTGAAGGGAAATCTTGCTAGCGGTAAATAGACTGCATAATTAACCTGATGGGGGTTCCCCCTCCCATACTGTATGTATGAAAAAAAAGGTTGTATCACCAACTGAATGACATTTAGTTTGCGAATTGTAATTTCAGTGCTGCGGAGCTCCTGCAACCTCTTTACAGCCACCCTCTGTTTGCATTCATGCACTTCTGCAATGGCTGTATGACATCTTCTCAAAGAAGGTTTCCTGATGGCGACAACAGTAACTAATGCCTGTATAATATGTGACATGGCCATTTTTAGTCTCCATTTGAAGCCGTGTGACAGGGTGACCACATAGAAACACAACTGGGGGCCAGGAACAGGGTGTTGTTACCCTAAAACGGGAAGTGCCTGAACAAAGACAATCATGGCAGGATCACCAAGTATTATTTTAATTAAAATTGCCCTATAAAAAATGTATGAACATCCCCCACATCCTCCTATCTCTTTGATTGCTTTCACTCCCCTCTAAATTATCACATCTGCACAACCTGCATTCCCATTATAACCACCCACAACATTAGATGTCCTTGCCATTACCATCATTCTAGGTGAAATTCCTCCCCACCTATATGGATATACTGACCTTCTTAGCTATTACTGCTTAACATTACCTCTGTACTAATATAAGGCATTGTCACCTACTGTATTAGAGTCTGATGATTTTGTAACAAATACTTTTTTGTACCGTGCTACTTATTGTGCTGACCTGCAAATGTTAAATGTCAAAAAAATCGTTTTCAATAAAAAAAAATTGTAAATAAAAAAATTGAACATTTCTTTACATAATAAAGCTTACTGTATATTAGATTATACAGGTGAAACTCGAAAAATTTGAATATCATGCAAAAGTTCATTTATTTCACTAATGCAACTTAAAAGGTGAAACTAATATATGAGATAGACTCATTACATGCAAAGCAAGATAGTTCAAGCTGTGAGTTGTCATAATTGTGATGATTATGGCTTACAGCTCATGAAAACCCCAGATCCACAATCTCAGAAAATTAGATTATTACATGCAATCAATAAAACAAGGATTGTAGATAGTACAATATCGGACCTCTGAAAAGAATAAGCATGCATATGTACTCAGTACTTGGTTTGAGCCCCTTTTGCAACAATTACTGCCTCAATGCAGCGTGGCATGGAAGCTATCAGCCTGTGGCACTGCTGAGGTGTTATGGAAGACCAGGATGCTTCAATAGCGGCCTTCAGCTCTTCTGCATTGTTCGATCTCATGTCTCTCATCTTTCTCTTGGCAATGCCCCATAGATTCTCTATGGGGTTCAGGTCAGGCAAGTTTGCTGGCCAATTAAGCACAGTTATACCACGGTCATTGAACCAGGTTTTGGTGCTTTTGGCAGTGTGGGCAGGTGCCAAGTCCAGCTGGAAAATGAAGTCAGAATCCCCATAGAGCTCATCTGCGGAAGGAAGCCCGAAGAGCTCCAAAATCTCCTGGTAGACGGCTGCGTTGACCCTGGACTTAATGAAGCACATTGGACCAGTGGACCATGTCAGCAGATGACAGATGACAGATGACATGGCTCCCCAAAATCAATACAGACTGTGGAAACTTCACACTGGACTTCAAGCATCTTGCAGTGTGTGCCTCTCCATTCTTCCTCCATACTCTGGCTCCTTGGTTTCCAAATGAGATGCAAAAATTGCTCTCATCAGAAAAGAAGACTTTGGACCACTGAGCAACAGACCAGGTCGGTTTTTCTTTAGCCATGGTAAGACGCTTCTGATGTTTGTTGTTCAGGAGTGGCTTGACAAGAGAAATGCGACATTTGAAGCCCATGTCCAGGATCCGTCTGTGTGTGGTGGCTCTAGATGCACTGACTCCAGACTCAGTCCACACCTTGTGAAAGTCCCCAACACTTTTGAATGGCCTTTTCCTGACAATCCTCTCCAGGCTGCGGTCATCCCTGCTGCTTGTGCACCTTTTTCTTCCACACTTTTCCCTTCCACATAACTTTCTATTTTTGTGTTTTGATACAGCACTTTGGGAACATCCAACTTCTTTTGCAATTACCTTTTAAGGCTTACCCTTCTTATGGAGTGTGTCAATGATGGTTTTCTGCACAACTGTCAGGTAAGCAGTCTTTACCATGATTGTGATTCCTACTGAACAAGACAGAGAGACCACTTAAAGGCTCAGGAACCCTTTGCAGGTGTTATGGCTTAACTAGCTGATATTCTAATTTTCTGAGATTGTGGATTTGGGGTTTTGATTAGCTGTAAGCCATAATCATCACAATTATGACAAATCCCAGCTTGAACGACCTTGCTTTGCATGTAATGAGTCTATCTCATATTAGATTCACCTTTTAAGTTGCATTAGTGAAATAAATTAACTTTTGCACAATATTCAAATTTTTCGAGTTTCACCTGTAGATCAGATCAGGGGTGCCCAACCTGCAGCCCAAGATGGCTATGAATGCAGCCCAACACAAAATCGTAAACTTAGGATTTTTTTTATATCAAAATGCGTTTCCTCTTAGAGAACACATGCAGCAAAGAAAAATTTGACAGTGTCTTTTTACTGGACTAAATCGTGTGAGTTCAGCTGAACCAGGGCTTAAAATTTTGACTGAAAGGCAAAATCTGCCCATGACTAAGCATGCTCTCCCCTTTATTGTATGTGATAGCCACGGGTCAGGCAACAGACTGCCCGGGCACTGATTAACAAATTGTTAAAGTATCAAGTTTTTACTGAGTCTCTGGTGGTGGAACAGGCAGCATTGGCAAAGTAAAGGAAAGAAGAATTAGAAAGAACAGTTTCATTTAAAAAACAAAACTCAAAACAAGCATATTTACCAAAAGTATGAATTTGGTTAGGTGACAGTCTTAAGCCTGGTACACACGATCGGATTTTCCACAGACAAAGCATAGAACTTTTGTCCGAAGGGCATTGGCCATGAACTTGTCATGCATACAAACGGCAAAGAATTGTCGGCAAACAAACACGAAACTACGTGTTTTTTCAGCTCTTTAGCGCCACCCTTTGGGCAACTTCTGCTAATGTTGTGTTATGGTTAGCATTGCTTCTGAGCATGTGTGTTTGTACTTTGGAGTTTTGTCCGAAGGACTTGTGTACACACGATCGGATAATCCGACAACACACATTTGTTTTCATTTTAAAGCATGCTATCCAACATTTGTTGGCGGAAAATCTGACAATTGTCTGATGGAGCATACAAACGGTCGGATTTTTCGACAACAGTCTACCATCACACAATTCCCGTCTGAAAATCCAATCGTGTGTACGGTCCTTTACAGAACACTATATGCAAATAATCACACAGTTTGTGTCTCATAAAAATTTGCTAGAATATCTGTTCTGATATAAACTGCTGCATAACTGAATGTAACTCAAACACACAGCAGATGTGCACACTGCCACAAAAACATCCTTATTTTACAAATATGCATTGGAAATGTACTTTCATGCTACAATACGTATATGCAGAGGATGCTGGGAATTCTAATAAGAAAGCCTAGCACTAGCGCTTTACTTGGTAAAAATCCAGAGTGCAGCATGACTACTATGAGAAAATAAGAGAGCTTCCTCCCCCGCCCCCCATTTTTTTTTTTTTTTGGCTGACTTGTTAGGCTGTGAGTGTATAATCCTGTGCTATTTGGGTTTGTGTTCACAACAAAGCAGTAAACCAGCATCCTAAATGGAGCCATACAAAAATTTCCACTTGCGGTTTGAAAAACTGAAAATACACTGAGCAAAATTATAAACGTAACACTTTTATGCTTGCACCTATTTATCATGACATGAACTTTAAGATCTATAACTTTTTCTATGTACACAAAAGGCCTATTTCTCTGAAATATTGTTCACAAATCTGTCTAAATCTGTGTTAGTGAGCACTTCTCCTTTGCCAAGATAATCCATCCACCTCACAGGTGTGGCATATCAAGATGCTGATTAGACAGCATGATTATTGCACAGGTATGCCTTTTGGCCCGTACACACGATCCGAATATCGTACAAAAAATGTTGTCCGAGGAAGAATCGTACGATAATTGTATCGTTAGTACAGAGCTTTCAAGAGCCAATCATGACAGTTCATCCGATATTATTTTATCGGACATGTACAAAATTTTTTTTTCGTACGATACCAGATCGTACGATTTTCGTTTAGTCAGTACAGTTTTCGTCCGAAAATACAATACAAATACATTACAACACATGACATCACTTCCGATTTTTTTTTCTATCGTACAAGAATTTTCGTGACTTTAATAACCTATTTAATTTTACTTGCGACTATTGAGCGAAAAAAGTCGTACGATCTGTCGTACGATATTCAGATTGTGTGTACGGGGCATTAGGCTGGCCATAATAAAAGGCCAAAATGTGCAGTTTTATCACACAGCACAATGCCACAGATGTCGCAAGTTTTGAGGGAGCTTCACCTCCAAGATTGTCTGAGACCAGCCACCCATGGCGTTCACTGCTTAAAAGTAGTGTGGGCCTCTTATTATTTTTCTTTAAAAAAACATTGACTAAAGAGAAAGCAAAAAAAAAAAAACTGCCAAAAGCATACCTATCAGGTTATGTTCAGACTACATTTGCTTCTTGTGGCCATAAATAAATCTTGGCCAAAGAACATTGTGAGGATAGAGTTGTAATTAAGAAATCTGCATTGCATTTACAAAATGTTTTTGCACACTATTCTTTTAAGACCCTCACACTGAACTGTTCTTAAAGCGGAACTATAGTCAGAAAATGAAGTCCTGTTAGATCACCTCAGGCTGGCTCTTTTTGCAGGTATAGCTACGTAAAACATTAAAAATAAGTGCCCATACTGTTTCACCACTTGCTGACTGTAAGATGTCCAAGGACGTTCTAGTTTTGCAGTAGTTATACCGGGATGATGCCTGACCCTGCAGGCATCATCCTGGTATGAAAGTTTTCTGCCCGTAACTCCCTGTACTGCAGAAGTGATTTGAGTGACTAAACAGTCACTTGATCACTTCTGCAGGTGGCAGAATCCCCCCCCCCTCCACATTTCCTAGGCTCTGTTGTCTGATCACAGAGCCTAGGAGCGATGCGACCAGCGACGAGAAAACAGAGGTTGTTCGTCCCTCCCACTTATGGTTCCGCCTCTCTGTTTTCCTGGCTGTTAGCGGCCAGGAAAGCAATCAACCAATCGGTCCGATCTGTGTCTGGGGACCAGAGGAGTGATTTGGGGTCTAATAGACCCCAGATCTCTCCATAAAGAGAACGTACATGCTGTCACAAGGGATGTTGTTCATCCCTTGTGATAGCAATAAAGTTAATCCATTTTTTTTTTTATTACAGTGTAAAAAAAAAGTTTTGGATAAAATAAATAATAAAAACATATTTAAAGTGTCCCGTCCCTCCGTGCAAATCTGAACACATACATTGCTCCCGCATATTGTCGCAAATGTCAGAATAAAACCATCAATTCTAGCACCAGACCTCCTGTGTATCTCTAAAATGGTAACCTGTAAAGACGTTTAAAGCTTTGCCTAGATAATTTTAAGTATTGTGGTTTGCCGCCATTCCATGGGCAGACGCAACTTTATAGCGTGACATATTAGGTATCTATTTACTCAGTAAAATAATCTTTTAGATTTTACAAAAAAAAAAAAAAAAAAATTGGTATTATAAGGTATTTGTGTGCAATAAAGTTAATTAACGTGTATATTTTACAAAAAGAATGCGCTTGAAAAAACGCTTTGTAAATACCTTGTGACAAAAAAAATTGCAACACTCACGATTTTATTCTATAGGGCCTCTGCTAAAATGTATATATATATATATATATATATATATATATATATATATATATATATATATATATATATATATATATATATATACATACACACACACACACACATAATGTTTGGGTTTAGAAGTAATTTTCTAGCAAAGAAGTCGATTTTTACATGTAGGAGGGAAGTGTCAGAACTGGACCAGTTGGCAAGTGGTTAAAATCCAGTAATACAATGTTTCACTCTGCTTTGCTCATGCTCAGTTGCTCTCCATTTTAGTCATTTTTAGGCAGTTTGTAGGGGCTGATCTGCTGCCAAGGAAGCTGCTTCTGTTTGATCTGCAACTGCCATGGTGCTGCACATGTGATCAGTTATGACAACAGCCATTTGATGGTTTGATAGTATAATAGAGGACACAAGTAAACGTGACAGATAGTAATCCCAGCATTCAAGGAAAGTAACGTTTTTTTTAAACCGTTCAATGAACAGGTTCATTTCTGCTTTATAATTTACTGGTGCTCAGGGGGGGCTCTGGGCTTCAGCAAAAATGCAGCCTCCAGCAAGAAGAAACAGAAGCAATGCTGGAGGCAATTTACAGCAAACACTAATTTCGGTAGCATAATTATTAATGTTGATAAAGAAAATTATTTTTATGAAGTTGTTATGGGTAAAGTTCTACTTTAACCGCTTGCCGCCAACCCACCGTCAAATGACAGAGGGATGGTGCGGTTCTCATTCTGGGAGGACGTCATATGACGTCACCCCAAAACGGCCGCTATCGCATTCCCGTAAGGGTGCGCAGCGTGGCGAACATGGCCGTGCCCTGTTGCTAGGACATGGAGCGAACCCCGATCTCTGTAAAGTGCCTCCCATCAGTGCTGCACATCAATGCCTCCCATCAGTGCCGCCCACCAGTGCCCATTAGTGCTGCCTTTCAGTGCCCACCAGTGTCACCCATAAGTGCCCACATCTGCCGCCCAATAGTGCCACCTATCAGTGGTCATCAGTGCCACCTATCAGTCCCCATCGGTGCAGCATATTAGTGCCACCTAATCAGTGCCCATAAGTACCGCCTCATCAGTGCAGCCTATCAGTGCCCATCAGTGAAGGAGAAAATTTACTTATTTACAAAATTTACTGCTAGAAAATAAGAAAAACTTTTGTTCTCAAAATTTTTGTTCTTTTTTTTTTTTTGTAAAAAATAAAAATCCCAGCAGTGATTAAATCCCACCAAAAGAAAGCTCTATTTGTGTGAAGAAAAAGATAAAAAATAAAATTTTGGTACAGTGTTGAATGACCGCACAATTGTCATTCAAAGTGCGACAACGCTGAAAGCTAAAAAATGGCCTGGGCACTAAAGTGCCCTGTACTGAGGTGGTTGAATTATTTTTGCAGAGGGACATTTTGTAGCACGGAAATGCTGAATAAGCACTTTGCCTCAAAGTCTTCTGGGTGATATCAGCGTAATGTAGAATTATTTAGAATGAAAATCGATACCCAGTATAGAATTATTAAATTTCTTCTTTATCATTTTGTAACAAAATTGGATCTTTCATATATGGAGAAAATACTGTTAAAATGTGAGGTCTTGATAAAAGTAGTCAACTACTGAGACATGCTTCACATTACTTTCACCAATGAGGCATTGTGTTTTATGTATTCTTGCATACATACAGTATATAGATACACTATATTGTCAAAAGTATTGGGACACCTGCCTTTACACGCGTATGAACTTTAATAGCATCTTAGTCTTAGGCCTCGTACACACGACCGATTTTCTCGGCAAGAACCAGCAAGAAACTTGCTGGCAGAGAGGTCTTGCCGAGTAAATCGGTCGTGTGTACGCTGCTAGCGGGTTTCTCGTCGTAGGGTATACCAAGATGGCGGTGACGGCATCGAATGTGACGAGCGCATGCTCGACGTAGTCGATGACGTCACCGCGTACACTCCTTTCAAAGAACCGCGGGTTCTTTGAAACGAGCGTGTGTACACTCGGCCGGGACAAGTTTCTTGTCCAAGAATCTCGTCGGAAAAAACGACATGTTTTTTTCAACGAGAATCTCGGCCGTGTGTACGAGGCCTCAGTCTGTAGGTTTAATATTGAGTTGGTCCACCCTTTGCAGCTATAACCGCTTCAACTTTTCTGGGAAAGCTGTCCACAAGGTTTAGGAGTGTGTCTATGGGAATGTTTGACCATTCTTCCAGAAGTGCATTTGTGAAGTCAGGCACTGATGTTGGACAAGAAGGCCTGGCTCGCAGTTTCTTCTCTAATTTATCCCAAAGGTGTGCTATTGAGTTGAGCTCACCACTCTGTGCAGGACAATCAAGTTCCTTCACCCCAAACTCGCTTATCCATGTATTTATGGACCTTTTTTTGTGCACTGGTCCACAGTCATGTTGGTACAGGAAGGGGCCATCCCCAAACTGTTCCCACAAAGTTGGGATCATGAAATTGTCCAAAATGTCTTGGTATGCTGATGCCTTAAGAAGTTCCCTTCACTGGAACTAAGGGGCCAAGCCCAACCCCTGAAAAACAACCCCACGCCATAATCCCCCCACCACCAAATGATTTGGACCAGTGCACAAAACAAGGTCCATAAAACACATGGATGAGCGAGTTTGGGGTGGAGGAACTTGACTGGCCTGCACAGAGTCCTGACCTCAACCCGATAGAACAAACTCGGGGTGAATTAGAGTGGAGATTGTGAGCCAGGCCTTCTAGTCCACATCAGTACCTGACCTAAAAAAATGCTCTTCTGGAACAATGGTCAAACATTCCCATGGACACACTCCTAAACCTTGTGGACAGCCGTCCCAGAAGAGTTAAAGCTGGTATAGCTGCGAAGGATGGGCCAACACAATATTGAACCCTACTGACTAAGACTGGGATGCCATTAAAGTTCATGTGCGTGTAAAGACAGGCATCCCAATACTTTTGACAATACAGTGTATGTCTTAAGAATCACAGTAATATTTAAACACTTTTGTGTTCATTTGCCTGAACAGTTTTGCACTTAATTTAAGGGAACTGTAAGGCCCCATTCACACAGGGGCGGCACAACGCCGCATGACTTCTGGGGGCGACCTCGGCGGCGCGATCTCAAGACGACTTGAGACGCCCGCCGAGGCGATTTGCATAAAGACTTCTGTATTGAAGTCAATGCAGGTCGCCTTGGGTCGCCCCCAAAAGTAGTACAGGAACCTTTTTCTAAGTCAGAGCGACCTGAGTCGCTCCTATTAGAACGGTTCCATTGAACAGCGTGGGCCGCGACTCGTCAGGCGAACGAGTCGCCCCTGTGTGAACCGGGCCTAAAAGGTATATTGTTCTAGAATATGTACTGACGAGATTGAAAGACACATTAGTGAGGGATGCAGATTACATACACTGTAGCTAGATAAGCCACTGCAAATACTTGACATTGTTTGTCATCATTACAGGCTACAAGGTAACTGTTAAGTAAATAAACATCATTTGTAATGTTTACATTTTTTTTTTCATGCTTTAGTGGTGACAGTCAGCAATATGGTAAGACACACAGTAAAGCCTTGTACACACAAAAAGAATATCGGACGAACGATTGTTAGTTTTTTTTTGCATGCTAGTCTCATATCGAAACCCAATAGGTTACTAAAGTTAAGAAAATTCTCGTACAACAGAATACAAATTCAGAAGTGATGTAATGTATTGTATTGTAATGTATGCTTTCATTTACAAAGCATGAGTGGTCATGGTCACACAATTTTTTTTGTACAAATTCTATGCCAATTACACGAAAATGATTAGTTCTGGTATTGTACAACTCATTTTTTCCTGCTTGCCCCATCGGATATTTTCGCATGAACGGTTGTGATGTCTCTCATAGGAAAACACTGAATTTGAAATGTCATGCGACTTGGGGTCTCACAAGTCGCATCCCATGTCGCAGCAGTGTGAACCAAGCCTAAAATTAGGAATTTACAACAAAAGAAACATTTGCTGATATACAACACAAATAAGTCTGACTCACAACAGAGAGAAATCCTAAAGTGCAAGGTGTACAAATAACATCAATTATAACTCTTGAAAGTAGAATACCTAAAGGGTCACTCCCCTCTATATTGATATTTTACAGAGGATTGCTTTGCCCAAATAGTTTCTTGCTGATAGGATGTAGGATAAAAAAAAATTATCTTCCAAGGCCATTAATTTCAACCAATAAATCTTATATTTATAGGTTAGGTAATTCTTTCTTTTTTTTTTCCATAAGGTGAAGTCATTCTATGAGGTTGATTTTTCACTTTATAAGGGAATTTTCCCTTAGCTTAGTGAGGAGGCTGGGCTGACTTTCAATTATGTGCAAGCAAAAAAAAAAAAATGTTCCCTCTGTATGAATGAGTATTCTTTACAAGATTGCATTTACACCACATTCACTAAGCTAAGGGAAAATTCCCTTACAAAAGTAAACAGCCTAGTTTAGTTGCCTTTAGTAAATCCACCCCTATATATTTAGCTGTGCCGTTAGATACTTTAAGGTTTTTAATATTTTATACAGAATGTAAAATCACTGGCAGGAAACCAACATGTGTGTTCATGGTTTGAACAATGGATGCTTCCAACATAGGCTTTTGAGACGTTTACCTTATTGCAAATTCAATGTAAAGTGAGCCTGCTGTCATATCAAATATTTTTAACTCGCCCATAAAATAACTCAGTAAATACAAACGTCATCTGCTGTCCGTTGCACCAAACCTCCCTCCGGTCCTCTGCTGCTAAGATCCAGAGGGCAACTGACCCTTCCAGGAGTGTCTACCTCCTTGTTCTTCTGCGGCTTTAACAAGAAGTGTGACCGAGCTGTATCAACTAATCTACCACAAATGTGTATTAAAATGCAGAACAATAAATATTTAAAATGATAGGTGCAAAAAAGAAATACATTTAAAATGATGGGAAATCACTCTGTATATACAGTATATCACCTAAAGTTGATTCTACCATAAATACAGGTAATTACTAATTAGTCACATGTGCCACAAGTAAAATTTAATTCATACAAAATAAATCATATAAAATACAAAAACATAAATTGATAAAAATCCCATGGGTCTTATGTAAATCAATAAAAGTCCATCAATAGTTATATAATGAATAAAGTGTCCCAAAAGTCCTGTGTTAAAAAATAAAATAAAATAAAAAAATCGCAAGTCCTGTCATGTGCAATCCAAACACCACGTGATCACCTAGACCACTCTGAGTACTCTCCCCCAATCACTAAAAATTCAGCCAGAGTTGAAACAGTCACCCGCCCCCCCCAGTCCCTTCTCCACTCAGGTAACAATCTCCTCTTCAATACAATTCTGGGTTATCTCTCTTCCATCTAATCCACTCATTCAACGTTATTACATCAATTACATGGGAAAAGAGAACTGCCATCCTCCTGGGCCACTAGTCCACTCGCGGCTTGAGATCACAGCCGGAGATGAGAGGATTGTTTGAGATTAAGCGGTTATTCCTTAGTGTCGGGTTGGTACTTGAACACTAAGTGTGTTTTTATGATTTTATGGCACAATTAGGAAGATTAACACTATTAGCCTGGGTTAACACCGATGCAAATTTACAGTGGGTTTGATGCATTTAGAAACAGATTCGCAGGTCATGTAAAAAACATAGTATTCCATGGCTTTGGTTCACATCTATGCGTTGCAAATTTGGCGCGAGGGAAAAAAAAGGGTCCTGTGCGTGTTGACTGCGGGTGCGATGCAAATTCCAATGGTGCAGTGCAAATTTTATCTTCATAGGCTTCAATTGAACTTGCAGTAAACTCGCTGCACACCGTTCACATCTCTGCAAATTATTCACTGTCTGCCTCTTGAAATACGCTGTAACATTGCGGTAAATTCGCACCTGTCCACCTCAAAGCACAAGGCAAATTCGCACCTCACACAGGACAAAAAAACGGATCAAATTCGCAGTAGATCGCATCGCAGAAGTGTGAACCTAGGCTCAGTATTTCTTTTTCCCCATGTAAGTAATGTATGAACGTTGAATCAGAGTGGACTGGATGGAAGAGAGATAACAATCTCCTCTTTAATACAATCTGGGTTATCTGAGTGGAGAAAGGACTGGGGGGATGGTTGATTGATTGAACTCTGGCTGGAGACATCCATTTCTATTAAATAAAAAACACCCACCCGGTCACTACATATAAACGGTTGGGTGGGGGTTTTCTCCTGAGTGGACATTCCTGAACGTCCCTCAGAAGGAGCGTGACTCGGCAGGAGGGCTATGTGATTGGCCCTCCTGATCACATGATGGCTGTGTCCAATCATAGTCATCATGTAATGTAAATAGAGAGCCGTTGCCAGGCAATCGGCTCTCCTTCTCACACAGAGCCTGTCAGTGAGAAGGAGAGCGGATCTGTGCTGCGAGTCGGTGATCAGTGTGTATGAGCTGTTTTTTACAGCTTTTTACACACTGATCACCCAGATAGTGTCCCCAAACAGTGAAAAACACCACACATCTTTCCCAGTGAACATCTGTGCACATCTGGACGTGATCATCTGCGCACATCTGTCCCAGTGATCATCTGCGCACATCTGCCCACGTGATCTGCCACATCTGTCCCAGTGATCATCTGCCACGTCTGTCCCAGTGAACATCTGCCACGTCGGTCCCTGTGCACAGCTGCACACATCGGTCCCTGTGCACAGCTGCACACATCGGTCCCTGTGCACCGCTGCACACATCGGTCCCTGTGCACCGCTGCACACATCGGTCCCTGTGCACCGCTGCACACATCGGTCCCTGTGCACCGCTGCACACATCGGTCCCTGTGCACCGCTGCACACATCGGTCCCTGTGCACCGCTGCACACATCGGTCCCTGTGCACAGCTGCACACATCGGTCCCTGTGCACAGCTGCACACATATATCCCAGTGATCAACATCTGTCCCAGTAATCTGTCAACACGGCTAAAAAATTATTTAGCAGCGAGGAGGCTTTCCATATACTGCATTCCATTGTCCTGGTGCTCCAGGGCCTTCAAAAATGTGATGGATCGTCAGTAAATTAAATGTGTAATTTATGCCTTTAGAACGTCTAATGGTGCTACTTGGATGTTGGGCCTCTGTATGTGGCCAGGATGTGTAAAAGTCTCACACATGTGGTATTGCCATACTCAGGAGTAGCAGAATGTATTTTGGGGTGAAGATTTTGCTATGTACATGCTATGTGTTAGAAATATATTATAAATTGACAACTTTGTGTAAAAAAAAAAAAAATTGTTTTCATTTTCTTTCCTCATTTTCCAAAAACTTGTGGAAAAAATGACATGTTCAAAAGACTCATGTCGAAGGCCTCGTACACACGGCCGAGAATCTCGTCAGGAAAAAACTTGTCGTTTTTCTCGACGAGATTATTGGACAAGAAACTTGTCCCGGCTGAGTGTACAGACGGTCGATTCAAAGAACCCGCTGTTCTTTGAATGGAGCGAACGCGGTGACGTCATCGACTACGACGAGCGTGCGCTCGTCACATTCGATGCCGTCGCCGCCATCTTGCTACACCCTTGGGGTGTTTGCTTTCCAAAATGGGGTAATTTTGTGGGTAATTCCACTGTCCTGGTGCTCCAGGGCCTTCAAAAATGTGATAGGCTGTCAAGTAACTAAATGTGTAATTTATGCTCTAGAACACCTGATGGTGCTCTCTGTATGTGGCCAGGATGTGGAAAAGTCGGAGAAGTAGCAGAATATATTAAGTTTACCTATGCCATGTGTGAGAAACAACTTGTTAATATTACAATTTTGTGGAGAAAAAAAAATTTCTTCATTTTCCAAACAATTGTGGGCAAAAAATTGCAACTTTAAAAAGCTCACTATGCCTCTTATAAATACCTTGTACTGTTGTCTTTTCAAAAAGGGGTAATTGGGGGTATTTGTACTGTCCTGATATTTTGGGGCCTTAAGAAAATGAGATAGGCAGTCAGTAGATCAGGATTAATAAATTTTCAGTGATACATAGCATAGCTTGTAGACACTATAACTTTCACACAAATCAATTATCATACACTTATCAGGATTTCTTTACCAAAGACATGTGACAGAATACATTCTGGCCTAAATTTATGACGAAATTCGATTTTATTGGATTACTTTTAAAATAACAGTTTGAAAAAAATAATTTTTTTTTCTACTTTCTTAGTCTTTTTTCGCTTATATCGCAAAAAAATAAAAAAACCCAGTGGTGAATAAATACCACCAAAAGAAAGCTCTATTTGCTTGAACTAAATTATAAAAGTGCCCAGTATTGAGGTGGTTAAGTAATGCATTTTTAGTGATTGGGGATGAGTACTCGGAGTGGTCTGGGTAATCACGTGGTGTTTGGACCGCACATGGCAGGACTTGGAATTTTTTCTTTTTAAACACAGGACTTTTGGGACACTATTAATTATATCACTACTGATGGACTTTTATTGATGCACAATAATTTACACAAGGCCCATGGGATTTTTAGCAATTTATGTTTTTGTATTATTGATTTTATATGGTTTACTTTGAATAAATTTGCTTTTACTTGTAGTGTGGCATATGTAACTATGTAACTATGGTGATTAACTGCATATTTATGGTAGAATCAACTTTAGGAGATATATATTTATATATACACTGTATATTCAGTGCCTTGAAAAAAGTATTCATACCCCTTGAAATTTTCCACATTTTGTCATGTTATAACCAAAATTATGTGGTAGACCAACACAAAGTGGCACATAATTGTGAAGTGAAAGGAAAATGATAAATGGTTTTCAATTTTTTTTACAAATAAATATCTGAAAAGTGTGGTGTGGATTTTTATTCCCTGATACCTTTAACTAAATTCTAGTGGAACCAATTGCCTTCAGAAGTCACCTAATTAGTAAATAGAATCCACCTGTAATTTAATCTCAGTATAATTAAAAGCGGTTTTGTGAAGCCCTCAGGGGTTTTTTAGAGAACCTTAGTGAACAAACAGCATCATAAAGGCCAAGGAACACACCAGACAGGTCAGGGATAAAGTTGTGGTGAAGTTTAAAGCAGGGTTAGGTTATAAAAAAATATCCCAAGCTTTGAACATCTCACGGAGCACTGTTTAATCCATCATTGGAAAATGCAAAGAGTATGGCACAACTGCAAACCTACCAAGACATGGCCGTCCACCTAACTTGACAGCCTGGGCAAGGAGAGCATTCATCAGAGAAGTAGCCAAGAGGCCCATGGTAACTCTGGAGGAGCTGCAGAGATCCACAGCTCAGGTGGGAGAATCTGTCCACAGGACAACTATTAGTCGTGCACTCCACAAATCTGGCCTTTAAGGAAGAGTGGCAAGAAGAAAGCCATTGTTGAGAGTAAGCCATCAGAAGTCCTGTTTGCAGTTTGTGAGAAGCCATGTGAGGGACGCAGCAAACATGTGGAAGAAGATGCTTTGGTCAGATGAGACAAAAATTTAACTTTTTGGCCTAAAAAGAAAAAACGCTATGTGTGGTGGAAAACAAACACTGCACATCACCCTGAACACACCATCCCCACACATGGTGGTGGCAGCAGAATGTTGTGGGGATGCTTTTCTTTAGCAAGGACAGGGAAGCTGGTCAGAGTTGATGGGAAGATGAACGGAGCCAAATACAGGGCAATCTTAGAAGAAAACCTGTTTCTGCAAATGAGTTGAGACTGGGGCGGAGGTTTACCTTCCAGCAGGACAACAACCCTAAACATACAGCCAGAGCTACAATGGAATGGTTAAGATCAAAGCATATTCATGTGTGGCCCAGTCAAAGTCTAGACCTAAATCTAATTGAGAATCTGTGGCAAGACTTGAAAATTGCTGTATATATATATATATATATATATATATATATATATATTTACACATACACACACACACACTAATGTTTGGGGAACCAGCTACATCACAGGACACAGGCTTTTCAGTCCAAAAGAAGGTTTATTAAACTTAAATGGCTTTACAGCAGCAAAAACAAAATAAATACCAGTCTCACCGACTTGTAGAGTTCAGAACTGCTACCGCAGTTTAACAGTCCTTTCTTTAGGTTGTAGGTAGCTTCCCCAGCTAGCAGGCTTCCAGGCAGGCCACTGCCATGTACATTCACAGCTTTTCACAGCCTCCACAGCTTTGCAATGTCCACCATGCACAGTCTTCACTCTCTCCTACAAATTCCTGTCTGTCTTAAACCACTTCCTTGGACAGGTGTGTTAACCCTTTCTGTTCCCTTAAAGGAACCACAGCCCAGAGGGGAAATATAGCATCCTTCCAGGACCCAGCCACGGCGTCCTGTACAACACACACATATATACACACGCACACATACATACATACATACACACACATACATATACACACACAGTATCTCACAAAAGAGAGTACACCCCTCACATTTTTGTAAATATTTTATTATATCTTTTCATGTGACAACACTGAAGAAATTACACTTTTCTACAATGTAAAGTACTGAGTGTACAGCTTGTAAAATAACTCAACACAGCCATTAACGTCTAAACCGCCTGGCAACAAAAGTGAGTATTCCCCTAAGTGAAAATGTCCAAATTGGGCCCAATTAGCCATTTTACCTGTGACTCTGTGTTACAAGGCCTCAGGTGTAAATGGGAAACAGGTGTGTTAAATTTGGTGTTTTTGCTCTCACTCTCTCATGCTGGTCACGAAGTGCAACATGGCACCTATTGGCAAAGAAGAGTGGTTGCTCTACATAAAGAAGGCCCAGGCTATATGAAGAAATTAAGTGCACGTGCTCAGCGTCATATCCAGAGGTTGTCTTTGGGAAATAGACATACGAGTGCTGCCAGCATTGCTGGTGGGTGGGTCAGCATGTCAGTGCTCAGACCACACACCGCACACTGCATCAAACAGAAGGAAGACTCTTCTAAAGATGATGCACAAGAAAGCCCACAAACAGTTTGCTGAAGACAAGCAGACTAGGGACATGGATTACTGGAACCATGTCCTGTGGTCTGATGAGACCAAGATAAATGTATTTGGTTCAGATGGGGTCAAGCGTGTGTGGTGCCAACCAGGTAAGGAGTACAAAGACAAGGTGTGTCTTGCCTACAGTCAAGCATGGTGGTGGGAGTGTCATGGTCTCGGGCTGCATGAGTGCTGCCGGCACTGGGGAACTACAGTTCATCGAGGGAACCATGAATGCCAACATGTACCGTGACATACTGAAGCAGAGCATGATCCCCCTCCCTTTGGAGACTGGGTCGCAGGACACCTCCAAGACGACCACTGCCTTGCTAAAGAAGCTGAGGGTAAAGGTGATGGACTGGCCAAGCATGTCTCCAGACCTAAACCTTTTGAGTATTTGTGGGCCATCCTCAAAAACAGAAGGTGGAGGAGCGCAAGGGTCTCCAACATCCACCAGCTCCGTGATGTTCTCATGGAGGAGTGAAAGAGGATCCCAGTGGCAACCTGTGAAGCTCTAGAGAACTCCATGCCCAAGAGGGTTAAGGCAGTGCTGGAAAATAATGGTGGCCACACAAAATATTGACACTTTGGGCCCAATTTGGAAATTTTCACTTAGGGGTGTACTCACTTTTGTTGCCAGCTGTTTAGACAATAATGGCTGTGTTGAATTATTTTGTAGAGGTGCGCATCTTCACTGGTCTCACGATTCGATTACGATTATCTGGTCAACAATTTGATATCACAATCACATCACGATTACCGACGAGCTCCCACTTTCGCCTGGGCCGCCCTTCCTCCCTGCAATGTTCTGGGACACATCACAGGTCCCAGAAGATTGCCTGGCTATGCAGGACAGCGCAGTGAGACATGCGCACCCAGCTGTGAAGCTGCAAGCTGTCACAGCCGGATGCCCACAGTAGTATTGCCAGTGCCATGGACAGGCGGGGGAGAAAATGGAGGGTTCGGGTGAACACGTCGCTGGATTGTGGTGAATGTCTTTTTGCGCACACTCATGGAATGGCGACAAACTATGGTACCTAAAAATTTCCATAGACAATGCTTTAAAAATTTTTACGGTTACCAGGTTAGAGTTACAGAGGAGGTCTAGTGCTAGAATTATTTCTCCGATGATCACGGCGATACCTCACATGTGTGATTTGAACACCGTTTACATATGCGGGTGCGACTTGCGTATGCGTTTTCTTTGCTGCACTAGTTTGCGGGGACAGGGGCGCTTTAAAAAAATTTTTTTTTTCTTATTAATAATTTTTTTTACATCGTGGTTTAAAAAAAAAAAAAAAATGTTATCACTTTTATTGCTGTCACAAGGAACGTAAACATCCCTTGTGACAGTAATAGGTGGTGACAGGTACTCTTTATGGAGGGATCGGAGGTCTAAAAGACCCCAAATCCCTCCTTTGCACTTCAAAGTATTCAGATTGGCAAAAACGGCGATTCTGAATACTGTATTTTTTTTTTAAAACCAGCGCCATTGGCAGCCGAGTAAACTGAAAGGGACGTTGTTTCTGTGTTTACATACAGACTGGAACAAAGCCGTTTCCGGCTTCGTGCCAGTTTGTCTCTAGCCGCCGGAAGTGGTGGCTTGCAGATCGGGTCTCCCGGTGGGACGGGAGGCCCGGTAAGAGCGGCGGAAGGTGGCGGGAGGGGGGATGTCCCCTCCCGCTCCGGTATAACAGCCGAGCGGCTTTTAGCCGCATCGGTTGTAATCCCTGGAAAGCCGACCGCCCGCTCTAAAAAACAGCTGCAGTCATCATCACGGTATAACCCCCTAAAGCCGAGGCTGCATACGCTCGGCGCCAAGGGGTTAATGGCTATACGATTGGATCATTCTCCCCGGAGGGGCGAGGCAAGTCACCCGGATATCGATCTTCCCGGTCACATGCATCGATGCCGCATCGGGGACACCCGAATCGCGATGCATCGATTAATTTCAGCACCCCTATTATTTTGAGGGGACAGCAAATTTATACGGTTTTACAAGCTGTACACTCACTACTTTACATTGTAGCAAAGTGTAATTTCTTCAGTGTTGTCACATGAAAAAATATAATAAAATATTTACTAAAATGTGAGGGATGTACTCACTTTTGTGAGATACTGTATAGTGATTTCACTGAATTTTAAATTAAATATTCGCACATATAATTTTAGGTATTTATTGTTATGCAATTAAATTCACGTGTGGTAGATTAGTTGATACAGCACAGACACGCTTCTTGTTACTGCACAAAAAAATAAATTTTTGTCATTGGATGACTGCAGCTTAGTAGAGTTGAAAATTATCTTGTTCATCTGGTGCAGACTGCAGTTCATTATATTTGTGACAACCTCTGCAGCTTTAATTGGTTCCTTCTAAGGACCGCCAACCCATTACAGGATACAGTAATGACATATAGGTCAGCAGAAGGGACCAGTAAGAGCTGTGCAGGAACCCAAATGTTGGTTTTCCCTTTGGATTCAGCAAAGGACTTCTCAGGGTTGGACCAGAGTTGGGCAGCATGGGTAACAGGGCAAGTATTTATGGAATTTCTTGTCAGGTATGGATGTGTTTAAAATATTTACAATAGTGACATTGTCACTTTTATATCCGAGAATGGTTAGAGAAGAAATCCCAACCAAATCATTATTCAGTAATCATTAAGCACATTTTATTTATTGTCATTGTATAATTGTCACCAGAGGTCTTTTGATCTTAATGAGTTCAGCATTTTTTTGTTCTAACTAAGAAATCAGAGGTTTGGAAAAACAAAAGATATCTATCTACTTACAAAGAAATTACATGTAACAAGATTAGTGTACCGTCAAAAAGCTGTAAGGCTTTCTGCTAATAAGAGCGTGTGAAAACCATGTGTATTGTCGACTAATATGGGCAACGTCAGCTAGGTTGCATATTGATTCTAAAGAAGTAGCTGAAAGAATTCAGCTTTGCTGTGAGTGACGTGATTAGAATTGGTATTGAAAGTCTCATTTAAACCAGAACTCTAGGCCTATTTTTTATCATCTACATAGTAAAAATACCTTACGTCTTTAGAGGTGTATGCCACTTTGGGTATGTTTGTAATTTTTTACTATTACATTCAAGCTAGATAGTACACTCTTGCTATACTTCCAGTCTGCTGTGGCTGTGAGAGATGCAACTTCAATACATGGAAGCCGCAGTGTTTGACTGTCCCTCTCCCCTGCTTTGTATTATGTGAATGGGTCACAAAAATACAGTGTACTGTGACTGAATAAGGAGACAGGAGGGGCAAAGTACAGAGCAGCTTTCATTGTCACAGCACCAAAATAGGCTTGTTTGGCTGTACGTCTCCCCCCCCCCCCTCCCTCAGCCATCCTGTGCTTCTCCGGGCTCTCCCGTGCCATCGGGGACCCGGAGAAAGAATCGGTCACTGCCGGATGACGACCATAGAGATTTGTTCGGGCCGCGGTTGTAAACAAAGCCGCGATCACGGCTGGCAGGCATGAGATCGTGATTTTTTTTTCGATCTCATGCTTTCCAGCCTGGAGGATAGATGTGGGGTCCATAAAGAGGACCTGTCACGAACAATTCCTATTACAAGGGATGTTTACATTCCTTGTAATAGAAAAAAAAGTGATCAAAAATAAAATAAAAAACAAAGTAATAAAGGTGTACATTTTTTTAAAAATAAGGTAAAATAAAAAAAGAAATTAAAAAATATAATAAATTTAAAGCGCCCCTGTCCCCAGAAGCTCG
Source organism: Rana muscosa (assembly GCA_029206835.1). NCBI lineage: Eukaryota > Metazoa > Chordata > Amphibia > Anura > Ranidae > Rana > Rana muscosa. The sequence continues at coordinate 848,713,081 of CM055121.1, forward strand.
CACTCAGAAGCGAACGCACACGCAAGTCCCGCCCACATACAATTCTAATCTTTTTGGCTCTATACACCATCACAATGGATTTGAAATGAAACGAACAAGATGTGCTTTAACTGCAGACTTTTAGCTTTAATTTGAGGGTATTTACATCCAAATCAGGTGAACACAGTAGGAATTACAACAGTTTGTATATGTGCCTCCCACTTTTTAAGGGACCAAATGTAATGGAACAATTGGCTGCTCAGCTATTCCATGGCCAGGTGTGTGTTATTCCCTCATTATCCCATTTACAAGGAGCAGATAAAAGGTCCAGAGTTAATTTCAAGTGTGCTATTTGCATTTGGAATCTGTTGCTGTCAACTCTCAATAAGAGATCCAAAGTGCTGTCACTATCAGTGAAGCAAGCCATCATTAGGCTGAAAAAACAAAACAAACCTATCAGAGAGATAGCAAAAACTTTAGGTGTGGCCAAATCAACTGTTTGGAACATCCTTAAAAAGAAAGAACGCACCGGTGAGCTTAGCAACACCAAAAGACCTGGAAGACCATGGAAAACAACTGTGGTGGATGACCAAAGAATTCTTTCCCTGGTGAAGAAAACACCCTTCACAACAGTTGGCCAGATCAAGAACACTCTCCAGGAGGTAGGTGTATGTGTGTCAAAGTCAACAATCTCTGTATACAGATTATTAAGTTATATTTCTGCTGGTGTGCTAAGTCACGAGATCCTCGTTTCTAGCTACCTTCTGCTCTAAGAAGCGCTCTGAATTCTACCCTGGTACTCTTGAGATGTGAATTGCTCCCATGTTCATCACAACGGATTTGTGCATGTTTGCACTTTTTTTGATTAAGGGATAATACATATTATACCCTGCCATTCCCAAGATAGTAAGGCATGTTTTCTCTTGCTATCTCTGTTCGTCCTGAAGAAGCCTTGCGGCGAAACGCGTAGACGCACACAGGGACCACATCTGTACAAACCATCTCGTATACAGTTTTTTTTATTTTTTCAACTATTGTAGTTACTGTCTTTTGTCTTTTATAATACATTTTTATTTTTTTGTTTATCCACTGTGTCATTGCCTTCAAAGTCTGATCCTTGGGCATCTCTCTTGGAGTTATTCTTTCACGTTTCTTCAAATATTATTACGGATGTGGCATTGTGAGTGCTTCCCCTTCCCTTTTTAATATACATTTTCTTTAACCACTTAAGCCCCGGAAGGATTTTCCCCCTTTCTGAGCAGGCCATTTTTTGCGATACGGCACTGCGTCGCTTTAACTGACAATTGCGCGGTCGTGCGACGTTGTACGAATGTCCTTTTTTCCTCACAAATAGAGCTTTCTTTTGGTGGCATTTGTTAACCTCTGCAGTTTTTATTCCATTTATAGCTCTATAAACCAAAAAAGAACGGCAATTTTGAAAAAAAACACAATATTTTGTACTTTTTGCTATAATAAATATTCCCCAAAAAAATAAAAATAAATAAATTTCTTCATCAGTTTGGCCCGATATGTATTCTACATATTTTTGGTAAAAAAATAAAAATAAAAAAAAAATCGCAACAAGCGTATATTGATTGATTTGCGCAAAAGTTATAGCATTCACCAAAAAGGGATAGATTTATGTAATTTATATTATTATTATTTTTTACTAGTAATGGCGACAATCTGCGTTTTTTATCAGGACTGTGACATTGCGGTGGACAGATTGGAAATTTTTGACACTTATTTGGGACCATTGACATTTATACAGCGATCAGAGCTAAAAAATAGCCACTGATTACTGTATAAATGTCACTGACAGGGAAGGGGTCAACACTAGGGGGCGATCACAGGGTTAAATGTGTTCCCTCACTGTGTGTTCTAACTGTGGGGGGATGGGAGTGACTAGAGGAGGAGACATATCGTTGTTCCTACTTAGTAGGAACACACAATCTGTCTCCTTTCCCCTGACAGAACCAGGATGTGTGTGCTTACACACACATACATCCCCGTTTTCGTTTTGTCACGAGTGATCGCGGGTGCCCGACGGACATTGCGCCCGCCGGGCACGTGCATTGGCTCCGTGCGCGCCTGCAAAAGCGTCTTAAAGAGCCAAAGTATACCTACGGCGATTTGAGCAGTCGTGCCAACCTGCTGCAGTATAACTGCAGCTGCTGGTCGGCTAGCGGTTAAGAAGGTTTCCTGAATTTTCACTTCACCAGTATTATACCAAAAGGACAAAAAACTTGTACTTCTCATATAAATTTTTCTTTACAAAATAACACAGTGCCCATCTGAACCAGCCCACAAACTGATATTTACATTTCCCTCCTTTTATTCTTCACTTTCAAGGACAGAACATTCAGCGTGAAAAAAGGTAAATGCAAAACAATTGCTGCTGTGCAGATTCATGAGCTCTGCATTGTGCAAAAGAAAATGTTCTCACCATACAAAACTATGAAATAGGAAGTAAAGGCAAAATGCATGTACAAAATATATCACAGGCTGTAAATATAGTGAAATGTAGTTAAATGGGAGAAGTTATTTAACCGATTCTCTGCGGGCTCATTTACGGGGGCAGAATGGCACCCCTGCGCGAAACCCTGTACCTGGTTTCCTTTAAGAGCTGCCAGAGGGTGCGCGCGATCGCCGCCGGCCATGCATGATCGCGTGCACAAGCACCAGCACAGGGATGTGTATGTGTATGTGTAAACACATCTATCCCTCTGCTGTCAGAGGAGAGGAGACATGTTGTTTGTTCCTAGTAAGTAGGAACAGCAATATGTCTCCTCGCCTACTCAGTCCCCATACAGTTAGAACACACTGAGGGAACACATTTAACCCCTTGATCGCTCCCTAGCGTTAACCCCTTCCCTACCAGTGACATTTACACAGTAATCAGTGCATTTTTATAGCAATGATCGCTGTATAAATGTCAATGGTCGCAAAAAGGTGTCAAAAGTGTCCGATCTGTCTGTCACCGCATCATCGCAGATCACCGCCATTACTAGTAAAAAAATTAAAATGCCATAAATCTTTCCCATAGTTTGTAGACACTATAACTTTTGCGCACACCAATCAATATATGTTTATTGCGATTTTATTACCAAAAATATGTAGAAGAATATATATTGGCCTGAACTGATGAAGAAATTTGTTTTTAAAAACATTTTGGGGATATTTATTATAGCAAAAAGTAAAAAAATGTTTGTTTTTTTCAAAATTGTTGCTTTTTTTGTTAATAGCGCAAAAAATAAAAACCACAGAGGTGATCAAATAGTGCCAAAAGAAAGCTCTATTTGTGGGAAAAAAAGGACGCAAATTTCGTTGGGGTACAGCATAGCATGACCCCGCAATTACTAGTTAAAGCGACGCAGTGCCAAAATGTAAAAAGTGCTCAGGGCTGAAGTGGTTAATTCATGAAGGCACACAGAAACACAAACTGATAATATAAAGCTGTTTAGAACACAATTCAAATCAATGACACGGAGCACTTTTGGTTTAGCTCCATCTTGTGGTTTGTTGAGATAATTCTAGTGCACATGCAGGATAAAATATGAAATGTATTTAAATAAATATATAAATTAGTTAGAAGAACAGTAAATGGTAGTAATCTATTGGTGAGATGGGGTGATTTTATTACAGTTTATTACCTTAAGGAAAACTTAAAGAAATAAAATTAGTTGACATTTGCCTACAATTTTTTATTACACCTTCACCCTACATTCACACCTATGCGCTTTTTGGTGCATTTTGCAGAAATGCACCACATTTTTTGAAAAGCAAGCGTTGCGTTTTTGATGCTTTTTTTTGCGTTAACCACTTCAGCCCCAGAAGGATTTGCCCCCTTAATGACCAGGCCATTTTTGGGAAACGCCACTGCGTCGCTTTAACTGACAATTGAGCGGTCATGCTACGTTGTACACAAACAAAATTGATGTCCTTTTTTTTTTCTTTGGTGGTATTTGATTACCTATGCGATTTTTATTTTTTGTGCTATAAACAAAAAAAGAGCACCAACCTGTCACAGTATAATGACGGCAGCTGGTCGGCAAGCAGTTAAACACTGTCTATAGCTAAGGAGCGGACTGAGAAGCCGGCAGCTGCATCCTTAACAACTGATGAGTCATCAACTGTCAGCAGGATGTAAAAAATAAAAAAATTATATGGAAAAAAATGTTGTGGGGTCCCCCCCAAATCCATACCAGGCCTTTTAGGTCTGGTATGGAATTGGAGGGGAACCCCACGCCAAAATCAAAGAAAAAAATGGCGTAGCCCCCCCCAAATCCATACCAGACCCTTATCTGAGCATGCAGCCCGGCAGGTCAGGAAAGGGAGGGGACAAAGGGACAAGGGGCCCCCCCGAACCATGCCGCATTCTCTTAACTTGGAGGCGGGTGTTTGGGGCAGGGGGGGCTGCAAGCACCTTTTAGCTACTTTGTAGTTACTTCTTGTCTACATACACTCACTTCAGTATGGCATTTCTATGGCCAGGCTTCCTGATGGTGAGAGGATGAGGGGAGGTGGGAAGACACATTTTGCAGTCTTCACTTTGCAAAGAGCGAATATAGCTGATCCCATTGTGCATAATTAAATTACAAAATTAGCGTAGACAAATAGATTTTTAAACATTACACATGTTTAAAAGATTGATATCAAGCCAATTATGTTTACACGTATGTCCAAAAATAAAGAAAAAGGCTGTACATTCACTTTAAAAGAGAACACCACACTTTGGCCTTCCATCAGCTATCTTCCATCTAGGAAGCATAAAGGAAAATATTGTGATGTGGGTATAATTATCCAGATCTACCTTTCAATTACAAACAAAATCTTATCACATTATCTTATGCATCTAGAGAATGCTTCTTTCGAACAGTTTTTGCTTTAGGGCTAAAGTATGTAGGTGTAAAAAATGTTTTTGTAGAATTACTGTCAGACATCCGACCCAAAACTTGTACTTGCACCTTTGGCTGTTCTAATAGGGTTTATCCTTTTTTTCTAGCCACTTGACGACTGCCCTATAGCAGATTTACTCCTATAGGGCAGCCGTTCTGTGTAGAATAACACACACACATTATATATATATATATATATATTTCTTTTTCGTACATCACGGGACACAGAGCGACTTAGTCATTACTAATGGGTTATATAGTTTACCTTCAGGTGTTGGCACTGGCCAATTCCAAACCGGAAGTACCCTCCCCTATATAAGCCCCTCCCACCCGGGAGCACCTCAGTTTTTTGCCAGTGTCTAAGGTGTTGGCCAAAGAGTAACATGTGTTTTCACTGGGCTTGCGTACAGGTTCTTTTGGGCCTTAGTAAGCTGTTCCGGATCCCACCAAAAAAGCTTCATAGCTAAACGGTCGGTACCCGGGCCTTGCAGCAGAAGAGCAAGGTTTTGCCTGTAATGCTTCTCTTAGGAGGGCTGGACCCTGGGATCCAGAGCTCTGGTCATACCCACGACCAAGACGCTGTCTGTGCAGGGTGCTATACAGGTCCAGGGGAGTGGAATCCTTGGGAACCCGGTCCCTGAAGGTTTAATTACAATGCCTGCCGTGATAGGTGAAGTTTGGACTTTTGTGGACCAAACAAAGTCCTGCGGCGGGGATCAGGTAAGTGGGGGCCCTCAGGAACTTGGTTCTATTGGGGGACCCCCAAGCCTAATTTGTCTTTCTGTCTGTTACCTAACGGTATTCCCGCTAAATATCTGTGTTTGCCTATAACTACTGAAAATGTAAAATTTTAATAGTAGTCAAGAAAAAAAAAAAAAAAAAAACAGGGACCGCGGTACCTGTGTTAAACCACTAGAGGCCGCTGTAGTCCATTTTTCTTGTAAATGTGGATCTTTGGTTTTCTCAACTCAAAAGATCCAGGCAGCTGGTAAGTTTCTCTGAGGGAATCCACTTCCTCTGCCCTGTTGCTGCGTTCATCCACCGCACAGGCCCTCCGGCAAAAAGGGCCCTGGCTCCTAGTCCTCTGTTGGTTTTCGAAAAGGGCGCCATTGGCGCACGGGCGCGCGCGCGGGCGCGTGCACGCGCCTCCTATGAAAAAAAAAGGGGCGGGGCGGGTGGATGACGCTCGATGCGTGCCGCGGCGCTTCTGCGCATGTGCGGGCGTCCCAGCATGGTTAAAAGACACAGTACAAGTGTCAGCTGCATGCAAACAGAGCTAGCAACAAACAGTGGCACACAGAGGCGGTTGATGCAGGCATCCCCATAGAAAGGCACTTTAGTGGACACCAGCTGGTATATAGCAGCACCTGTGTTAGACTATTACCAGCAAAAATTGGTGTATGACGACGGGAATACCTCAGCTTTGTGCTTAAGGGATATGTCGTCCAGACGCTCCGGAAATAGATCTTCCAGGAAGCCAAAGGGGTCTCCATCGGGCTCTGAGGATATTGGGCATGCTTGCACTGCACCAATCTCCCCTGAGAATGCAGAGGTCAGTAGCCGTAGAAACCCCGCAGGAATGCCTGGTGCTGCGGCTGTCCCCAGTCCACCAGCTCCTGTATATATAACAGAGGAGGTTTTATCCTCAACTCTGGGAGGATTGGAAGAGAGATTAACAGCATTGATCGCTGCTTCCCTGTCACAGGAAAAGCGCGTCCGATCTCCGTCTCCTCCTTCAGAGTGCCTGTTAGTGGAGGAACAGCCCCACACAGAGATCGACCTACCTGAAGGGGATCAGGATGAGGTTGATTCACTTATAGAGGAATCAACAGTGGAAGAACCTTTCTCAGCTTCTCAGGCTGAAAGATTATGGGTTCAGTCTCTGACTAACATGGTCCGATCAGCATTTAAAATGCCTCTGGCGGAACCACCATCCACTACGGTTTCCTCGCTGGGGTCGCTAAAAGCTCCCCAGGCGGTCTGTTCCTTCCCAATCCACCCTTTATTAGAAGGGCTTATTTACCAGGATTGGGAGCATCCTGATAAAATATTTGCTCCCCCCAAGAGATTTCCGGTGATCTATCCCATGGAGGATAAGTTCATAAGAAAATGGAGGGTCCCTATAGTGGACGCAGCCATCTCTTCTGTTAACAAATCACTGACATGTCCAGTAGATAATGTTCCAATGTTCAAAGACCCAATAGATAAAAAATTGGAGTCTTTACTAAAATCTGCTTTCTCTACAGCAAGTATGGTGACACAACCTGCGGTAGCAGCGATTGGAGTCTGCCAAGCAGTGAAAGATCAGTTGAAACAAGTCTTAAGGGACTTACCAGATCAGCAGGCTCATGCCCTAGCTGACCTGCCTAGAGCCTTGTGTTTTGCGGTGGACGCCATAAAGGATACAATCCAACAGGCCTCCCGCTTTACGCTGTCTATAGTACATATGCGTAGGCTTCTGTGGCTCAAAAACTGGTCTGCTGAAGCTCCCTGTAAAAAACTGCTGGTTAGCTTCCCATTTCATGGAGAACGCTTATTTGGAGAAGATCTGGACAAATATATCCAGAAAATTTCTGCCGGTAAAAGTTCACTCTTACCGGTTAAGAACAAGGGTAGAAGTCCTTCTTTTAAGAGGCCTACCTCTCCAGTCCCGGGCACATCGGCTGTGAAGCAGTTCCGACGGCCTCCGCGGTCAAATTCAGGGGGCAGAAATCAGGGACAATCACAGGGTAACAAGAAGCCCTGGATCAAGAGAGGTACAAAACCTCCCCCTAAGGCATGAAGCGTTGCCCCCGCTCAATCGGGTGGGGGGAAGACTTCAGTTGTTCACAGAGACCTGGCGGGACACCATCAGAGACAGATGGGTGCTCTCCGCAGTAAGTCTGGGATACAAGCTGGAGTTAAAAGGCACTCCTCCTGCCCAATTTATGAGGTCAAACGTGCCAAGAGATCCCCAAAAGAGAGGATCCCTCCTTCTGGCACTAGAACAACTATTGCTCCAAGGGGTAATCATGAAGGTTCCCCTGGAAGAAAGCGGATTCGGGTTTTACTCGAACCTTTTCACAGTCCCCAAACCAAATGGGGACGTGAGGCCCATATTAAATCTAAAAGGGCTAAACAAGTTCCTAAATATCAGGACCTTTCGGATGGAGTCGATCCGATCAGTGGCCACCGCCCTACAAGGGCAGGAATGGCTAGCCTCGATCGACATAAGGGATGCTTATCTGCATATTCCCATCTTTCCGGCCCATCAGAAATTTCTACGCTTTGCAGTAGAAGGGCGCCATTTTCAGTTCAGAGCCTTACCTTTCGGTCTGGCCACAGCACCACGAGTGTTCACAAAAATTCTGGCCCCATTATTGGCCAATCTAAGAACACAGGGTGTAACGATAATGGCATATCTAGACGACCTGCTACTAATAGACCACTCAGTGGAAAAGCTGGAAGTAGCTATTCACAAGACAATCGAGTATCTGGAATATCACGGTTGGATTATCAACCGGGACAAGTCAGCTCTAAGACCAGTCAAAAGTCTGGAATACTTAGGGCTAAGGCTGGATTCAAATCAGAGAAAGATTTTCTTACCTCCAGAGAAGGTGTCGTCTTTAAGAAATTTGACCCACTTAGTGGGTACAAAAAGAAAACCATCCATACGTCTCTGCATGAGGCTGCTGGGAAAGATGGTGGCTTCATTCGAAGCGGTACCCTACGGTCAATTCCATTCAAGGAATTTGCAAAGGGCCATACTGTCAGCCTGGAACAAAAAAGTTCAGGCTTTAGACTTACCAATGTCCCTGTCCCCTTCCGTTCGCAAGAGCCTCCATTGGTGGTTGGTGCCCCAGAATCTGGAAAGAGGGAAACCCTTCAGTCCGGTTTCTTGGAAGGTGGTCACTACAGATGCCAGCCTCATCGGCTGGGGGGCAGTGCTGGAGCAATGGTCTCTCCAGGGCAGGTGGTCAGAAGCAGAAAAGGCCCTGCCCATCAATCTCTTAGAGATACGAGCAGCCCGGTATGCCCTAGTAGCATGGACATCCAAACTCCAGGGGTCCCCTGTCAGAATTCAATCAGACAATGCCACGGCAGTGGCATATATCAATCATCAGGGTGGCACCAAAAGTCGTGCAGCCCAGAAGGAAGCAAATTGCATCCTGGAGTGGGCAGAAAGATATGTCCCAGCCATATCCGCGGTTTTCATCCCAGGAGTGGAAAATTGGAGAGCGGACTTTCTAAGTCGCCAACAATTATGCCCGGGGGAATGGTCTCTTCACCCCGAGGTTTTCCAGGCAATATGCCAGCGGTGGGGAACACCGGATGTAGATCTGCTAGCATCCAGATTCAACGCAAAGGTGGACAGGTTTGTGTCTCGCACAAGGGATCCCCTAGCTTGCGGCTCGGATGCCCTAGTGTTCCCTTGGGATCGGTTCAAGCTGATATATGCATTCCCACCGCCACAATTGTTACCACGATTACTCCGCAGAATCAGGGTAGAAAAGAAACCAGTGATTCTGGTGGCTCCAGCGTGGCCCCGTAGGGCATGGTACGCGGAGATTGTAAAAATGTCAGTGAGGAGTCCTTGGACCCTCCCACTTCGTCCGGACCTGCTGTCGCAAGGACCGATATACCACCCTTCCTTACCAGCCCTAGGTTTGACGGCCTGGCTATTGAAGCCCACATTCTGAAAAAGAGAGGGCTCTCTAATTCTGTGGTATCTACCATGATCAATGCCAGGAAACCGGTATCCAGGCAGATCTATTATAGGATCTGGAAAGCGTACATTACGTGGTGTGAGACCAAGAAATGGCATCCACGTAAGTACATGATAGGGAGGATTCTGGACTTCCTACAGTGGGCTGTAGATAGGAAGCTGGCCTTGAGTACTATCAAGGGTCAGATTTCGGCCTTGTCAATATTTTTTCAAAGGCCCTTGGCTTCGCATTCACTAGTCAAAGCCTTTATACAAGGAGTGATGCGTATTAGCCCTCCGGTTAGTATTCCCATATGTCCTTGGGACTTAAACCTGGTTCTGTCGGTTCTACAGAAACAACCGTTTGAACCATTACAACACATTTCCTTGGTTCTTCTCACCAGGAAATTGGTTTTCTTAGTAGCCATTTGTTCGGCTAAAAGAGTGTCGGAATTAGCAGCTATGTCCTGTAAGGAGCCATATCTGGTTGTCCATAAGGACAGAGTAGTATTACGTCCTCATCCAGCCTTTCTTCCTAAGGTGGTATCGAGGTTTCATTTGAACCAAGATGTGGTTCTTCCTTCTTTTTTTCCCCAAACCTAGCTCAGTAGAGGAAAAGTTATTACATTCTTTGGATGTGGTAAGAGCAGTTAAAGCTTATCTAAAAGCCACTGCTCAGATTCGCAGAACGGATTCTTTGTTTGTTCTGCCGGAAGGCCCCAGAAGGGGTCAGGCAGCATCAAAATCTACTTTAGCCAAGTGGATTCGACAGGTCATAATACAAGCCTATGGCTTGAGAAAGAGACCGCCTCCGTTCAAAGTTAGGGCGCACTCCACAAGAGCGGTTGGAACTTCATGGGCAGTGCATCACCAGGCCTCCCTGGCTCAAGTATGTAAGGCCGCAACATGGTCTTCGGTACACACGTTTACTAGATTCTATCAGGTAGACGTTAGAAGTCAGGAGGATGTCGCCTTTGGGCGCAGTGTGTTGCAGGCCGCAAAAGATCCTCATGCCTGATGGCGCCCAGCTTATGTACCCCCCCCTCATTTGGCATTGCTTTGGGACGTCCCATTAGTAATGACTAAGTCGCTCTGTGTCCCGTGATGTACGAAAAAGAAAAAGGGATTTTTATAACAGCTTACCTGTAAAATCCTTTTCTTGGAGTACATCACGGGACACAGAGCTCCCACCCCTCTTTTTGGGACACTTATTGCTTGGCTACAAAACTGAGGTGCTCCCGGGTGGGAGGGGCTTATATAGGGGAGGGTACTTCCGGTTTGGAATTGGCCAGTGCCAACACCTGAAGGTAAACTATATAACCCATTAGTAATGACTAAGTCGCTCTGTGTCCCGTGATGTACTCCAAGAAAAGGATTTTACAGGTAAGCTGTTATAAAAATCCCTTTATATATATATGATTCTACACTTCCGGGTAGGGGGTGCGCAGCTTCTGCTGTGATTAGTCACAGCAGAAGCTGATCAGTGGGCTGCCGACACCCGCTGATCACCAATGGGGTAAGGATCGCCATATGTAAACAACGCAGACCTCAGTCCTGTCAGTGGGGATGTGCTGGATTTGGGAATACAATCCAGCACATCTTAGTAAAAGCAGCACACTGTGTACACAAAAAACACTGGTTAGGCACACATTTAACCCTTTGATCACCCTAGATGTTTAATCCCTTCCCAGCCAGTGTCATTAGTACAGTGACAGTGCATATTTTTAGCATTGATCACTATTTGTGTCACTGATTTTCACAAACAATAAGTCGCTGATCACTGCCATTACTAGTATTAAAAAAAAATAACAGTATTTATCCCATAGTTTTTAGGCACTATAACTTTTGAGAAAATCCATCAATATACGCATTTTGCTACCATAAATATGTAGCAGAATACATATTGGCGTAAAATTAGGAAGAACTATGATTTTTTACATTTCTTTGTTGGATATGCTTTATAGCAGAAAGAAAAAAGTTTTTTTTGTTTATAGCGCAAAAAAAAAAAAAAATCCCATTGGTGTTCAAATACAACCAATAACAAAAGCTAAATTTGTGTCAAAAAGTGACATAAATTTCAAATTTCAAAAACGGCCTGGTCATGAAGGGAGGAAAATCTTCCGGAGGTCAAATGGTTAAAATAAATTGCTTTGGTTCATTCCTGTCAGTGCTTCAAATAGTATTTATAACAGAACACCCAAAGCTTTATTCTCATTACTAGGGCATCTGACCTGACATAATGAAAATGCAAGCATTTTCATGAGTAAACAGTAATGCCGCGTACACACGACTGTTTTTCATGACGAGAAAAATGCAATTATTTTTTTTGGTCATTAAAAACGATCGTGTGTAGGCTCCAGAGCATTTTTCGCGACGTGAAAAATGGGCATTAAAAATTTGGAACATGCTCTATTTTTTCTCGTCGTGAAAAACGGCCGTGTGTAGGCTTTAACGACGTGAAAAAAACGCGCAAGCTCAGAAGCAAGTTATGAGACGGGATCGCTCGTTCTGGTAAAACTAGCATTCATAATGGAGATAGCACATTCGTCATGCTGTAACGGACTGAAGAGCACGAGGCTGAAAAGCGCACATCGTCTCTCACCAAACTTTACTAAACACGAGGTTCAGCAAAAGCAGCCCAAAGGGTGGCGCCATCCGAATGGAACCTCCCCTTTATAGTGCCGTTGTAAGTTTCGTACGTCACCGCGCTTTGTTCGAGCAGTTTTTTTCACGATCGTGTGTAGGCAAGGCAGGTTTGAGAAGAATCACGTCGAGAAAAACGTTTTTTCAATGACATTATAAACGGTCGTGTGTACGCGGCATCACAATTATAGGAAAGCACAAAATCCATGTTTGTTCAGCACTTTGCAAGACCACCTTTCTTAAACTTCAATTCATACTATTTTTGCATCCAAAAATAGAAATATCTTATCTTATAAATTTAACATTTTTATATTGTACAATAACTAAACTGTGGACTGAATAAACCTGATACATGAAGCTTCATTAGATCGTAGAACATGCTAAAAGTGTCCTTTAAAGCCTGACATTTTGCCCTTGCGATTTTAAACTGATTCAAAAAGCTTTTTTACCAAGTAAAAATCCAAATTTGGGAATGAGGATTGCTTTAGCTTTTTATCTGCCAGGGGAAATATAACATTTTGTTAAATAGGTGAGTACTTTAACCTCCCTGGCGGTATGATTCTGTCTGGAATTATGTACCAAAAGCAGTACAATTATTTTGCATGGAAATTTGGTGTTATGTATTGTAGGCCTGCAATTCTTAGTAATTACTCACTTAAACCTGACCAAACAAGAGTCTAGTAGACATCCCGGGTATGATAAAGTTTGAAACACAAAATCATAAATTATAATAAATAACTATAAATAATTATAACAAATAGTAATGTAATTATAGTAAAAATTATTCAATAATGTAATCAAATCAAAAACACTGACATTTTCTCAGTTGCAGAATTGTCGCTGTCATTAGATTTAGTGTTTGATGACGAATTTCCCCACAAATCGCCATCGCTCAATTCTGCGAGTGATTCTAATTTATTATCGCTGTTTTCTAGCTGGTCTAAAACTACTTTTGACATAAAGGGACACTTTTTGGTTGCTATGGACAATCTCCAGTTTCCAGGCAGAAAGAACAGTTTTCTCTTATCGTCCATGGACTGACACAGCCTCTTCATACTGAAACACGTGGGTATATGTCCCTGCTTGCAGGAGAAGATCTAGGCAGAATGTTAGATGTTATAACATACATTCTAAAAGACCAGAGCTGAACAGGCCCGCCCAGGGGGCTGTCCCTCCGGACATAACCCTCCTACCTGTTTTTTTCTGCCTAGCAGAGGAGAAGACGTGGCTTTCTCAGGAGCCAGTCTCCTGGAAGATTTTTATTTCTTTGAGAATTTTATTATTTTATTTTTGAGATCTTCAATCAACTGTCAGCTGGGCAACAGGTTGGGTACAAGGTATCCTCGTAGTCTTCCCTACCCGACCATCGAGCATGCTGATCCTCGCCTTGTGTGCGTGAGACTCAGTTCACCACTTGCCCCACGACTCCAGGGGTGACCGTTGGGCTATTATACTCCGTGGTCCTCACAAGATTGAACAGTGCCTGCTGTATCTTTCGCGGTGGACCGGGCCGACAGCTACTCAGTACGGCACTGAGTTAGGTCTGTCAGAAACACACCAGTGGGTCCCTCTGGGACGGGTAAGTAGTCTCTCCTGCTTGCAGGTGAGTACATGCTGTGTGTTTTCTCTGTATGGGGGATTTTCCCTGTCTCCCCCTTGTTATGCTGCTCTCTGAACCTTACTATGGTGTGTGAGGGTGCCTGGGGGTCACTCTGGCCAGGCAGGGGGGCCTCAGGACTGTCTGCATGGAGCTGGGGGATTTTTTGTGTGTGTTGGGCCTGGGCGCCATTCGGCGCCTTGTCTGTAGTGTTTTACTGTGTACATCGATGGCGCAGTTACACTCGGCCGTCGGCCATTTTCTTGAAGCCGCGCGCGCTTTTCACTTTACTTTGGCCTCTATCGCTGCTGGAGTGGCGCAAATCTCCTCACTCTTCTCACGGCTCACTCGCACTGGTACAGCGTGGTACAGGCAGCGGAACTGAGTGGTCCTCTCCGGGTTGGCGAGTCCTCTGGGTATCCCCTCTTCAGTCAGCGCAGCCAGTGGGTGGACTTTTCTTCACTTTGTGCATTAAGGTCTGAGGGTGGCGAGTTATGGAGTCTGGTTCACCTGCTTCCCCACTCTTGTCAAAGGCAACAGGCAGTGCTCCAGCACCTGCGGTCCCCTTGGACCAGTTGTCAGCAGTCCTGGAAACATTTCTTGTCAGGATGGAAGCGGTGTGCGAGCGCAAGGGAGCTATTAAAGCGCCCTCTCCCTACACAATCTCCACATGGGGAGTGCTCTGATTCAGATATGGGCCTAGCTGCTGCTGCTCAGGACCCTAGCTCTGAATATTTTGATGTGTTTGAACAGGACATTCCTTGTGAGGAAGACTCCAGTTCTGAGTCAGTAAATGACAGGGCGCTTGTAAGTGAACTCATTGATGCTGTGAGGGACACTCTCAAGCTGGATGCTGCGGCACCTCAGGTGGAGGCTGTCTCGTTTGGTTCTTTTAAGGCCATGCCTTCTAAAAAGGTTTTTCCATATACGCCTTTCTTTGATAGGATCATTGATCAGGTTTGGGAAAAGTCGCAGAAGACTTTGACGGTCCCGCGGCATCTATCTATTAGGTACCTCTTTGAGGCGGCCCTGGTTAAGAAGTGCCCCCCCCCCCCCCAGTGGTCGACCTCACGGTCGCCCGTTTGAATAAGGCTACCACTCTCCCGATGGAGGGGACTTCTGCATTTAAGGACCCCACTGACAGGAGGTCAGAAGTGGTGAGCAGAACTATGTTTGCCTTGTTGGGATGCGCCTGACACTCACGGAATGGGCAAAGATTTTGCACCAGACTGTGCAGGAGCATGATCTCCCTCCAGATACCATTGCCCTGGCCCACCAACTTGTGCAGGGTCTGGTGTATGTGTGCGATGCCACTTTGGACGTGGCCCCCTTAATATCTGGGGCCTCTATCTCTGCAGTGGTGTTGTGTCCTCTTATCTGGTTGAAATGCTGGTCGGCTGACCTAGCCTCCAAGAAGCTCCTGGCTGATTTGCCCTTTAAGGACGGTAGACTGTTTGGGGCTGCCCTGGATGACATTATTAAGGATGTCACAGGGGGTAAGAGCACCATCCTTCCTCAGACTACTAAGGCAAAGGAGCCCCGCCGTAAGCCGGGCCCCTCCTTTCCAGCAAGAAAGGTTTTTTTTCGTCAGTCAGAATCCGCAGTTAAGCCCTCCCAGACTGACAACAGTGCAGCTGGTGGACAGAAGCATCCCTGGGTGCGTAAGCTCCCAAGCCCGCCACCGCATGAAGTCTTGCCCCCGCCTGACTCTGGGGTGGGGGGACGACTTTGCAGGTTCACAGATCCGTGGATCTCCCGGATCTCCGACCGGTGGGTGTGCGAGGTGGTCACCTCAGGATACAGGATAGAGTTCCGTTCATGGCCCCCAGACAGATTCTTCCCCTCATATCTCCCTCTCCTTCCTGCCCATTGGGCGGCCCTCTTGGGGGCTGTACAGGATTTGCTCAGGTGCGGAGTAATTGTGCCAGTTCCGTCACAGGAGAGATTTCAGGGGTTCTACTCGAATCTGTTTGTTGTCCCGAAAAAGGACGGGGTCCGGCTAATCCTGGACCTCAAGGCCTTGAATGCCTTTGTGAAGGTGCAAAAGTTCCGTATGGAATCCATTCGCAGGGTGATCGCTGCACTCCTTCCAGGGGACTTTCTGGCGTCCTTGGATATCAAAGACGCCTATTTGCATGTTCCGATCTGCGCAGGGCACCAGAAGTTTCTGCGCTTTGCGATAGGCGAAGTCCACTATCAATTTGTGGCCCTTCCCTTCGGCTTAGCGTCAGCACTGCGGGTTTTCACTAAGGTGCTTGCCCCGGTTCTAGCTTTGCTGAGACAGCGAGGCATTGTTATCGTGGGCTATCTGGACGATATTCTTCTAAAAGCAGACGATGGCTCAGAGTTGGAAGAAAATGTGACAATAGTCAGTCAGACCCTCCGGGACTTCGGGTGGCTCCTGAATATTCAGAAGTCGGTCCTGGTCCCAACTTAGCATTTGGAGTATCTGGGTTTGAGCCTGGACTCCTCGGGAGGGCGAAGGTATTCCTGCCCTTGGAGAAGTTGCAGACGCTTCAGTCTGCAGTACGGGTCCTGACGTCCCGAAAATGGTTGTCAATCCGTTTCTGCATTACAGTCTCTGGCTTTAACGGCATGGCTATTGAGAGCCAGGAGTCTCTCGGATTCGGTCATTTCGACCATGCTGAGGGCACGGAAGTCTTCCTCCAGAAAGATCTATCACCGTACCTGGAAGGCTTACATCTCTATGTGCGAAGAGCTAGACTGGCGTCCAAGGACGTATTCCGTCCCCAGAATCCTGCGGTTCTTACAGCATGGTGTGACCCAAAAGCTGGCTTTGAGCACCATCAAGGGTCAGATTTCGGCCTTCGCCGTTTTCTTTCAACGACCGCTAACAGGCCATTCCTTGGTTAGCACCTTTGTGCAGGGGGTTCGCCATGTGCTTCCCCCTGTCAAGCCTCCTCTCCCTCCTTGGGATCTGAATTTGGTGCTCTCGGTTCTCCAAGAACATCCCTTTGACAATATCAGAGGGATTCCTCTCGTCTTTGTCCCAGAAGGTGGCTTTCTTAGCGGCCATTACTTCTGTTAGACGGGTGTCTAAGTTGGCATCCTTGTCCTGCAAGTCGCCTTACTTGGTCCTCCATAAGGATAAAGCGGTGTTGCGCCCACGACCGTCTTTCCTTCCAAAGGTGGTCTCCGCCTTTCACCTTAATGAGGACATTGTTCTTCCGTCCTTGTGTCCTCACCCATCGCATCCCAGATAGTTTACGCTTCACACATTGGATGTGGTACGAGCCTTACGGGTGTACCTGTCTGCTACTGCTTTCATTCGGAAGTCTGACTCACAGTTTGTGTCTGTCTCCGGTCCAAAACAGGGCCAAGCGGGTCGTCTGCCACCATTTCCAGGTGGATCAGAAAGACCGTCATACAGGCCTATGCCCTTAAGGGGTGGGCGCCTCCCTTTCCGGTTACGGCGCATTCCACCAGGGCAATTGGTGCTTCCTGGGCTTTCCGACATCAAGCGTCGGTTGCACAAGTGTGCAAGGCGGCGACCTGGTCGTCCGTTCATACCTTTTCTAAGTTCTATAAGGTTGATGTGGCTGCATCTTCGGATGCTTTCTTTGGCCGCAAGGTGTTGCAGGCCGCTGTTTAAAGTTGCAACTCCTCCGTTGAGGAGCTCTGTTGGTTTGGAGTGAAGTTTGTTTTTTTCCTTTACTACTGCGCCCATCCTCTTCTTTATACTGCTTTGGGACGTCCCACGTGTTTCGGTATGAAGAGGCTGTGTCAGTCCATGGACGATAATAGAAAATAGGATTTTTGTACTCACCGTAAAATCCGTTTCTCTAACGTCCATTGACTGACACAGCACCCACCCTTCCTTTTAAGGTTTGTACTGCTTTGTTACGAACTGAGGCTGCTGACTGCAGGTAGGAGGGTTATGTCCTGACGGACCGCCCCCTGGGCGGGGCTGTTCAGCTCTGGTTTTTTAGAATGTATGTTATAACATCTAACATTCTGCCTAGATCTTCTCCTGCAAGCAGGGACATATACCCATGTGTTTCAGTATGAAGAGGCTGTGTCAGTCCATGGACGTCAGAGAAACGGATTGTACGGAGAGTACAAAAATCCTATTTTTATAATATTAAACTGCATGCAGGACACTGGACAGACCACTAGGGACAAAGGGGATGTGTAATTATTTGATACTGTACTGTAATCAGTAAGATTACAGTATACTGTATCTATACTGTCTTTTTCACTTTTTGAATTTGGCGCCGAACTCTGCCTCCGTGTGCTGCAGGGAACGGAGCTCGGCACTCAGCAGCGTGAATCGAGCGAGGAGACAGCTTGCACACACTGCGGGGAGACATCGCAGGATCCAGGGAACAAGGTAAGTAACTTCCCCTGGATACTGCGATGCAGCTCAAAGTCTCGCTCTTGGTATGAAAAACTTACCAAGCCAGACTCGGGAATACCGCTAAGGGGGTTAATCACTTCAATACCAGCATGTCACACCCCTTTCCTTTCCAGAACATGTTTCAGTGCTGTGATATTTGACAGACAATTACTCCAATAGTGTACCCAAATTAATTGTATATCATTATTTAAACAAATGGAGCTTTCTATTTGTGATATTTGAAAAAACAATATTACTATATAAAAAAAAAAAAAGAATGAATTATAGCACTCACCATAAAATCCTTTTCTTGGATTTCATTCAATAAAGGAAACAGAACACTGGATTTTTGTACTTATCTTAAAATCATTTTCTTAGAGTATATTGAGGGGCACAGGCCCCACCCATCTGTGTTTATGGTCTGCTCTTGGCACTGCTTGCTACAAACTTAGGTATGCTGGGAGTAGGAGGGGTTTAACCTGCCTGGCCACCGTGTCCAAATCCTCCTGTAGACAGCAGTATAACCCAAAAGTCTCTGAATCCTGTGTTCCTCAACAAAAAGAAAAATCCTGAGCCTTCGTGAACCAACTGCTGGAAGAAGGAGAGGTTCAAATGGCTAGAGGTGGCCAGGTCACTGAAGACATTAGCAAGGACTAACCGAGGTGCAACTATGTTTCCTTTGTAAAGAAGCAGTGGCAGGAAGGTGCTACCGCAAGCTGAATGGCAGGAGCAAGGAGCATGGAGAGTCTGAGTTCAACACCCACTAGTTTCCTCAAACACACAGCTAAAAGCACCCAAAAATGACTAAGAACAAAACAGTGGACCAATCTGAAATGGTATTCTTTGCGCCCGGATCTGAATCCTATCGAACATGTATGGAAAAGCTGACACATGCAGTCTGGAGAAGGCACCATTCCAACAGTAGACAGCTGGAACAGTTAGCTAAAGGAGAGTGGGTCAAATTACCTGTTGGCTGGTGCAGAAGTTTTATTGAGAGCTACAGATATTGCTTTTTTTTGCAGTTATTGTCTCTAATATCAAAATATAAGGATTTCCCGCGCTAGCCAGACTGGGCAGATGGGGCCAAACGGTGGGAGGGACACTGCAGCAAACACCAGGGGGTCCGATCCAGAATAGACAAATTAAAAATATAAATAAGTGATGGTGACTGCGCTGTGATTAAACTATAGTGGAAGAGTGAGGGAAGGGGCTAGGGCCAATCTAATAAAAGAGGACCAGAAAATGAGTGACGTGATAATATCAAATGAGTGACACAAATGCAAAAAAATTGATACATATAAATGTCACATAAAGTGACCGTGAACACTTGCAAAAAAATAGAGATATATAATGTCCTAAATTAGTAAAAATAGTGCAAAAAAAGTGCAAAAAAAAATGTGTGTTACAAGAAAATAATGCAGCACAGCAATGTGTGAACTGCAAAAAATGAGTCCAAAGTGTACCCAATAAAATCTAAAGGATGAAAGTTCAGTACTGTAGTGAATCCCGTCACCATTAGTTGCTAAGTTGCTAGGGTGTTTTATCAAAAAACTCTTCAGTGCAGATCCACCACTGTGTTTTCAAGCAGCTTACCTCCTGGCTGCAATAAACAGCATGAAGTGCACTCCTGTTGTAGGCAGCAATGGATAGTCCTCTCAGCAAAAATCTCATTCATACTCCCATGGGATGTATAAAGGTATGTAAACGGAAGAGGAAAATAAAAAATGTATATAGCATAACTCTGTGGTACCAGGTTGATAGACTGAAAATAGATGTTCTCAAACTCACTTTTAAATAAGCGAGCATGCACATCAATCCACGAGCACTGAACTCGTCTCTCGGACTGCAACCTTCAGTGATAGTACCCCTCCAATAGAAGTGATTGCAAGATGCCTCCCAGGTGAAGATGCATGGGAAAGAAAACACAAAACAGGAATAATGGTGTAGCTCTGAGAATCACAGAAATGGAGTGGCTGCAGTAGATGTTCTCACACTCACTTTTGGTGGAGGTGAGCGTGGGCAACAATCCACGAGCGCCGCGCTCGTAATGTCTGCGCTGCAGGCTAAGCCGATTAGGTCCCTCCAATATCGGTGATCACAGAGTGCACAATACCGATGGAATAAAAAAATTTGGAAGGCGCATAGTGTGAAACTGTAAACCACTAGACGTCTATTAAAAGCAATGGAAAAAAACTCACATGTAAAAGTGGGAGGGGGAGAGCTCCGGTATCCTACGAGCGCCGAGCTCGCTTCCTCACGTCCAGCTATGGGTGTATCTGTGCTAAAATACTGACGCGTGTCATCACACCAGAAGTCACGTGATGTGATGACATGCGTCCTCTTTTATTAGATTGGCCCTAGCCCCTTCCCTCACTCTTCCACTATAGTTTAATCACAGCGCAGTCACTATCACTTATTTATTTTGTCTCTAATAGTTGTGCAACAAAATACTGTATTAGGCCAACGATCTGATTACTTTTGTCCAAACCATTTTCATAAAAAAAACCAAAAAACTTAAAAGCAAAGTATGATTTTTTTAATTAAATACTGAACAAATATGATATTTACCTTTGTCAGTTTCAAATTATTTCAGGGAAGATTGTGGGTTCTCTCTTTTTTTTTTTTGGAAAAGGGTAACAACAAATCTGTCTATTGTTGTAATTCCTCAGCAATAGTAATAATGGCACCAAGCAATTCTCATAAATGAAGTAGCTTCTGATGCTTGGCTCACATGGCCCACTCCTAGAATGGATCTTCACAGATTGTTTTACACCAGAGGCTGTGCCGCTGCTCTGGACAGAGAAGGAGCTCTGTGGCTAACACAGTAAACAGAGGTCACAATGCAGAGCTTAGTATCCAAAGGTTCCATTTCCAGTCCAGTGGAGTCTGGGTACGGAAATGCTATTTTCTGGGCATACATCGATCAGGATAGATGGAGAATAAAGACTAGCTTAGGCCCCTTTCACACTTATATGACTTGTCCCACGATTTGTGATGGCAAAGTAGTATGACAAGTCGTTTTCCAAGAATTCCAATGACAACCATTCATATATTAGTACGACTTCAAGTCGTTCCGACTTCAAATTAGTCCCTCACTACTTTGGTCCAATTTTGATGACACTTACACAGGCATTCCCTGAAATCGCTGCCGCGAAATCGCGATGAAGTCGCAGTAGTGTGAAAGGGGCCTTAAGCAGCATGTAGATAAAGTCTTGAATGAAGAAAAAAATATCTTTACAAAAATAAAATAAAATGGCTAGTAAAAACAATAATTTTTTTCTCAGTAGAGACATCCATCCTCCTAAGACACTAGCAAGAAACTGATGCATGATGGGAGTGGGAGGGGTTATACCAGGATGTTTGCATCTTTTTGTTATTGTCCAAATCCTCCTGTAGGAAGCGGTATAACCCAACCAACTGTCTTTGAATCCTGTGGCCCTCAATGAACAAGAAAGAAAATATTTTTCCCATAAGGCCATTTCACACAAGACGAAAAGGGCCCTAAAAACCTAAATCCTAACACTGCAGCTTGACGAGATGGAGTATATGCCGTAGCCATGATGCTTTGTGGCTGTAGCAAATTTAACTCCGCTTGAGGAGTTTGACAGGCTACACCACCTGTGAGATCTGTGAAATACAACTGGTCCAAAAAAATCAGTCACCAAGAGCCACTTCTCCAGACATAGGTAGTATAAAGTGGATTTAAACAGTACACTAGCATGGAGAGTTCACAAAGATCGACATAACTGGGAGAAGTACATGAAGAAATTGATGCAGAAGTGCCTGAGGAACAAGCGTTGGAATCTTGTAATCCCTCATGTAGCAGCAGAATGGGCACAAGCTCAAAGATAAAGTGATGAATATAATCAAGATTGGAAATTCCCCTTACAGTCTCATGTTAGGTGTAACTACTTCACAAAGTTGTCAGTTTTAATGGAGCACATGCCTGTTCTTGCTTCCATTAAGTATCAAGATAATTTTATATCACTGCATTAGGAATTTCCAACTTGAATGTTTAACCAAATGATCTGTTCCACAAGTACACATAAAGTTGAGATCAACAAACTTAAAAGCATATGTTTGTCATAATGGATCAGTATTTTTATTAGAAATTCACAACAACAAAATAGTGCTAGAATACATGCATTTGCACCCAGCTCCTGTTGCAAAACAAATGTACACTTGCCAGCTGGACAGTTGGGATGATATCAATTTACCATCCTGTTGGTGGCCATGCAGAAGTGCCCAACTAATTAATTGAGATACAGATGCTAAACTGAAATGCTTCTATTTCTTTTTTGTCTAAGTTCAGCTACATGTCTATTTTCATGCACTCACAGTCAAAACAACTCACAGACAACCGATTGTGGAATTATTCAAGACTACTCAAAGTAATATATGTCTTTCAGGTAGGCTACATGAGAGCTGACCTGTAATTGTGCAGAAGCAATTGTGTCATTAAACACAGTTAACCAGAGGTTGTAGCTTTGATTAATAAATAAAATGATGGTGTTACCATTTAAACCCGAACTTTGGGATAAGCAAATAATGTCTAAATATTGTTGTATTGTTGCTTGAATTTTAGTGTGCATTCCATATTTCTTCCAGATCTGTGCAGTAATCCAGTGTAAAACTTTGTCTCTGAGCGGGAGCTTCCTGTAATGAAGACCAGTCAATGTCGCTCTCTTTCTTTACACAGGGTAACTGGTCTTGCAGTTTTCTACAGGAAGCCTGTAGTGGGTGGGACTTTGAGTCCCTCAACAGCTATGCTCTCTGCACAAGTTAGGTGCAGCACAATGATGATGTCACTGCTACTTTTATATGGTAATATCTGGGTTGGCACAGGTGTTTGATGCACCCTAATAGACTTACTGTATAGCCTTTACGGCTATTGAGGAATATATTTCAATAAAGGATTTTGTGGCTATAGTTCAGCTTTAGTCTTAGGTGACATCAGCACAATATAAAATTGCATGTGGACCTTGAGCCCTGAATTGTTTTGAGCACCTGTACATTGCTTGAAATGAGAAGTGGTTTTGTGAAGGTTACAGAGAACTTTGAAATGTATTACTGAATACATCATATAATTTTTTTTTTTTTATTTTTTTTTTCAGTAATGGACTTTCATAGAAATATTTATTTAAATAAAGCGGTCTACATTTACGAAATACAAAGTATGTGTTTGTTCTACATATGGCATACCTTGTTATTTGTAGACAAACAAAAGAAAAAAAGTACCGCTCTAATGTTACCCATCACTGATATCAGCCAATATGACATGTAATGAACTAGTGCAGATTGTATAAAATAGCTTGTCAGGCTACAATATGCTACAGAAAAATAACTCACTGTGACCAAAACTAAACTAGTAATGTAAAATGGCTTCAGCTCTGCTCTCCACCCACAGGAGAGGTCCCTCAGATGCATCTTCCTCCCTAGCGGTCTTATTTGTTGAAGCCTCTACAATTATTTTTCTATAACATACATTATTTGTTTAATCTGCCAGCTGTAAATTGAAAAGATTTCACAGGGACTACACAGTTCTCTTGGGTGGCTCCATATTGATCAGATGTTATCTTTACTTTCCTGTTTGCTCCAGAACAATTATAGATAAAACCTGAAGGATTAGCATGGGCAAAAACTCTAAATTTCTTTGGTACAGCTGATATAAAGTCTACCCCAATGATCCACCAAGAGCTACAGTACTGTAAACAGCATAAATAAAACACATTATTAATTGTTTAAGGCCAGCCCACAGTATATATACGGCGGACGTGCGGCTCCACTGCGCCAGATCACGTATGTGTATGTGATTGGGCATTTCTGGTTATAGGGCGGGTGCCCCCCCCGCCCCATCTGTGCTGTCAATCGGTACAACACAAGTCGGTCAGCAGGTCCCAGCCAATGATTTACTAACGACACAGGGCCCTGTACAGAGAGCAGCAATGTGGTTGTTTTTTTTCTCCCATCAGTCACATCCATTAGTAAAATGAGCACATATTGCACACATTACACGTGTTAGGCACACCGTTAACCCTTTCATTGCCCCTAGACATCAATCCCTTCCCAGCCAGTACCATTAGTACAGTGACAGTGTATAGCATTAGCATTGATCTACAGTGGCTCAAAGTATGTGAAGCCAAAACGATTTTTTTTATTTATTTTTTGATAGATTAGGGAAGGGTTAGAACACTTTCAAGATTATATTGCTGCCGGTGCCCCTGCTTGAGAGATTCCATATATCACTGTCACCTAGACAGAATGTGATGAGAAATTTACCATTTTACAGTTGTTAACAGAACAAGAGAAGAGGGTAATTTTTTCAATGAGGGCATTTTTTTTTCTTCTAAAAAATATAATGAAACCGACCTATGCAGTACATACAAGTAGACATTTATGCAATATATTAAACAAAATCCTTTGGTACTACTTATATAAGGCAACAGGTATACAAAACAAAGTGCAAAAGCTCCCCAAGCTTACCACAAAATGTTTTTCATTTAAAGTAACATTTTTTTAAAGAGTAATACATGCGACGGTCTTCTGTTAACAGCTGTCGAAAGGCCCTGGAAAACCTTGTTCATACTGACATTGTTAAAATCATTTTCAACATCAAGATATTACCTCTACAGAGCCTACATTCTGGCAGAGGAAAGAGGAGCAATCTGAGTAGCTGCCAATGCCCTAAGCCAAACAGGCTGGGTACTGAATTATTGTTAAAACCTTTTACCTGTCTGACAAGTTGCATGAGTATTACAAGTAATTAAACTGGGTAAGGGCATTCACTTGCCACCAGATAGGACTATCCTGACTACTGCTAGCATCATATTGTCCTTATATATTATTTATGACCAGCAGGACTAGAAGGTGACTAGTCCTTTCTTTCTACATTAGTAATTGTTATTTTTTAATGACACAGCATTTTATGTAATTTAGCCAACGGTATAAAATATAACTATTGTAAAAGAAATAGTATAGCTCTTTAGGCCATCTATGTTCTAAGCATACTTCATTGATATCAGTGTTTTTTCCTTCTAACTACCAACAAATTACCAACAACCCAGAGACCACATTTAACCTCCCTGGCGGTATGATTACGTCAGATTTTTGATGCTGAAAGCGGTACCATTATTTTGCATTGAAATTTGGCGTTTTATATTGTAGGCCTATAATTCTTATGCCGCGTACACGCGACCATTTTTCTCGTCGGGAAAAATTAAATTTTTTCTCTTTGATGAGAAAAACGACCGTGTGTGGGCTTTTGATCATTTTTCCCCCGACGAGAAAAACGGCATGAATCACAACGAGAAAAATTAGAACATGCTCTAATTTTTCTCGTCGTGATTCATGGCATTTTTTTCCACGGCAGTTTTCCCATAGGGAAACACTGCCGGGGAGCCTACACGCGGTCGTTTTTCACGACCAAGAGAAAAAATGTCGGGAAAACCGGCCGTGTGTAGGGGAACAAGCCGTTCTTCGTTTTTCCTGTCGATTTTCTCGACAGTGTTTTCACCGTCGAGAAAATCAATCGTGTGTACGCGGCATTAGTAATAACACACTTAAATCTGTCCAAACAAGAGTCTAGTAGACATCCCGGGTATGATAAAGTTTGAAACACAAAATCATAAATTATAATATAACAAATAATATAAATAATTATAACAAAATAATAAAAAATATTCAATAATGTCAAAAACACTGAAATTTGCTCAGTTGCAGAATTGTCGCTTTCATTACTTTCAGTGTTTGATGACGAATTTCCCCACAAATCGCTATCGCTCAATTCTGCAAGTGATTCTAATTTATTATCGCTGTTTTCTAGCTGGTCTAAAAGCACTTTTGACATAAAGGGACACTTTTTGATTGCTATGGACATGCTCAAGTTTCCAGGCAGAACAAACAGTAATTATAATATAAAACTGGATGCAGGGCACTGGACAAACCACTAAAGACAAAGGGGATGTGTAATTATTTTATACAGTACTGTAATCTGTAAGATTACAGTGTACTGTATGTATTGTGTGTTTTAAAAAAAAAATATTTGGCGCCGTGCTCCGTCCCCGTGCGTCGCAACGCTCGCAGGGAACGGAGCTCGGCACTCGGCACTGTGAATCGAGCGAGGAGACAGCTCGCAGACACAGCGGGGAGACATCGCAGGATCCAGGGGACAAGGTAAGTAACTTTCCCTGGATACTGCGATGCGATCCCGAGTCTGGCTCGGGGTTACCGCTTTTGGTAGTAAAAACTCACCCGAGCCCGACTCGGGAATACCGCCAGGAAGGTTAACAATTTTTTTTTAAATTTGACTTAAATTGCCAGAAGCTTGTTAAAAAAACAAAAACAAGAAAAAACAACGGTCACAAGTGAAATATTGGGGCTGCCACGGCTTGCTTCATTATGAAGATGCTAGTTTCCTTGCTGTGCGGCTTCAATACTTTGCGAGTCACACAGCGGTGGTACAGAACAAACATGCAGTTAGTGAAGTCAGAACGGCTAATTTGCATACTTGTTCCAGTGCACTTAATCACCATTATTTGCACCATTAGTGTATTTGCTTCCTTTTGGTTTGTTAAATCTACCATTGGATGAATTTTGTTATATTTGATTGACAAGTGGAAAGCTGTCCTGTGCAACTCAAGGAGCTATCTCAAGGATTCCTCCTAGTTCTTATACTAGACTAAAGAATCATTTAAACGACACTCCGCTCTCTCTCAACAATAGTGGGCTTCTGTCCTCAGTTTGGATTGCTGTGTCTGTAGGTTGTTGAGAGCCCTGTTGTTGGCTTTGTGCTCCTTCAACCTGGTCGGAGGGCGCGGGGGCGGTGAGGTTTGAATGGCTGTTTTACCTGCTACGAATGGGTGTGTGTGTGTATGGGTGCGATTGGAGAATGAATGTTTCTCTACTGCTTATTGCTCTATGACTTACTGTAGTTGGGCCCTATGTGGTCCACATGTATTAACCCTGCTACACCTTTTGTTCAAGTTTTCCTCCGTTGAGGAACCGGGGTTCACAATACATAGTTATTACTATGTTTGCCCTGTTATTTAGCTATTAGTTATTAGCCCTGTTTGGCTACTGTTTATGTACTGCGATTTATTCATGCGATGTACCCGTTTATGAGTGCCTGTATAACAATTTTTTTCAAAGAAAATCAATAAACAAATATTATAAAAAAAGACTACAGAATCATTAACCTTTATGTCCTCTGTGACAGCAGGAAGGTAAAGTCACCTGGTTGCATCCAGGGGGGTAGATATATTTCGCCCAGATTCAGGCTTTACGCTGACTTGTACAGCTAGGTGGAGAGTTGTATAAGCCCAGCTGAGACTAGTGGGCTCATTGATGACTCATACCTCTAGGGAGAGGGCTGGGCGTCGTGCAGACAGGGAGTTGATGAGGCCAGCTGAAGCTTGTCAGCTCATTTAGGCCTCTATAAAAAACTCCCAGATTCATTAGATGTTAGCTCATGCCTGGAAGCAGACCTGTGTGGACTGTCTAGGGAGAGTGAACCCCTGTGCGGTGAGAGAAAGCCTGTGTGGCTATATTTTGCTTGGACATTTAAAACCAGGGACTAGGACAGCACTAGGCTGATCCCAGTCGTTAGTTAGGAAACCTGTAAGTTTAGTCAGAGGTCAAGTTGACCAGGATTTATTTTGTTTATGTTTTTTTTGCCTTGCTGTGTTTTTGTCACTGTAAATAGAAAATAAACCGCACCTTTTTGATTTTGAAAACCACAACCTCCGTCTGCTGGGCCTGTTTTGGGTGGGGAGCCCATCCCGGGGGTCACACATACCCGCTGCCGAGCTAGCCCCCTCACAGTTGGTGGAGAACCAGTGGCAGTTTTTTTTTAAGCCAGCATGGAGATACTGAAACAGCTGGCTCTAGCAAATGCCAATCAACAGCAGACAAATGCAGGTTTGCAAAGGAGCCTTGCAGCCCAGCAGCAAGCTCATCAACAGAGCCTTGCAACTTTACAACAGAGTCTGGAGGCTCAGCAACAAGCCCAACAGCAATCTGAGGCCCGCTTCATAGACCTGTTGCAGAAGCAAGAGCAGAGACTACAACAACAGATGGAAGCAGTAATGCAGCAACGTCCGCAGACCAGTGAGGAAAGCCGTCCCACTAATACCGCGTCCTTTGGGGTGAGTCGTTTATTGACAAAAATGACTGGAGAGGATGATCCAGAGGTATTTTTGACCACATTTGAAAGGACCGCTGAAAGAGAAAAGTGGCCTGAGGAGCAGTGGGCTGGACTAGTGGCTCCTCTGTTAACTGGTGAATCGCTTCAAGCTTACTATGACCTAGAGCCTAACCAAGCAAAAGACTATGTGATGCTAAAAGCTGAAATATTGGCAAGGCTGGGTGTCACCCTGGCTGTCCGGGCTCAGCGTGTGCATAACTGGACTTTCCAGCTTGGAAAACCCCCCAGGTCTCAAATGTATGATCTCATTCACCTGAGCAGAAAGTGGCTACAGCCAGAGACTTTGTCCGCACCAAAGATTGTGGAACGTGTTGTAATGGATCGGTTTTTGAGAGCTCTTCCTACTGCCATCCAAAAGTGGGTAAGCCATGGAGACCCAGAGACGGCCGATGGTCTTGTGGATCGTGTGGAGAAATACTTGGCTACAGAGAACCTGACGGCCTCTTCCAGAGACACTCGGACTTTCCACCCTAAGACCAGACCATCCCCAGGGGCGGATAAGAGGATTCCAAGGGGTGAGGGTGGAGAGAGTGAGAGGGTGGGAGCTCTACCCCAAGTTTGGCGAGAACAGCCTGGGAAATCAGCGGCTCAAGAGGCCGCAAGAAGGATCGTTTGCTACCGCTGCCGGCAAGCGGGACATATTGCAGCAAATTGCCCGGTTGTGGAGGACCCCATGCAGTGTGACTTTCTGACGGGCAGACGTCAGTCGCTGTGTGCGACAGTCGCATGCACTGCCATTCGGGGAACTGAGAAACATTTATGCAAAATGTGTATTAATGGTAGAAATGTTGTGGTATTGCTGGATTCAGGTAGCCTTGTGACCCTGATAAAGGCTGAGTTAGTTAAAACAGAGGTCTCTGGGAATAGCAAGGTAGCCGTTATTTGTGTGCATGGGGACACCCGAGAGTATCCAGTGACTACGGTGTGTTTCGAGACCCCCAAAGGTACCCTCTCTCATCCAGTGGGCTTAGTATCTCAGTTACCGCATGACGCCATTGTGGGAAGGGATTTTCCGAAGTTCTGGGAACTGTGGGATGATCCTGAGCCCCCCACTGGTGCCCCTATGTACCAGGAATGTGATAGCCAGAACTCCCCTGAGAGTGGTGAGGACTCTCCGGAATTTCCCTTGTCAGTATTGGCAGGGGAGACTCAAGAAACTGGAGAGGAGCCCACCTCCTCAGACGAAAACCTACCGTCTGTGGAGTTTTCTGATCTTGAGGTTCACAGGGAAAACTTTGCCACAGAACAGTTGAAAGACCCCGCCCTAATAAAGGCACGGGAAAACGTAGTGAAAATAGATGGCGAGTTAGTGAACCCAGATAATACTGGCACTTACCCATACTTCAGCGTAGAGAAGGACCTACTGTATCGGGTGGCAAAAAGGGCAGAAGAAACCGTTGAGCAGCTTGTGGTGCCCAAACCTTACAGGAAGTTGGTGTTGGAGTTGGCCCATGGGCACATTCTTGGAGGTCATCTGGGGACAGAGAAAACCCGAGAGAGGGTATTACAGAGATTCTATTGGCCTGGGGTGATGAAGGACATAGAAAATTATTGTTCCTCCTGCCCTGTGTGTCAGAGGTCGGCCCCGATGCCACATTTCCGTAGCCCGCTGGTCCCTCTACCCATCATTGAGGTCCCGTTTGAGAGAATCGCAATGGATTTGGTAGGTCCTATAATCAAGTCCGCTAGGGGGCACCAGTACATATTGGTTATAATGGACTATGCCACCCGTTATCCAGAAGCGATCCCTCTCAGAAATACCTCGGCCAAAACCATAGCCAAAGAGCTATCTCTTGTTTTTAGCCGGGTGGGTATTTGTAAAGAACTGCTTACGGACCAAGGTACACCCTTTATGTCCCGGGTTATGAAAGAGCTGTGTAAATTGTTCAAAGTGACGCAATTGCGTACATCTGTGTATCACCCCCAAACCGATGGGCTGGTTGAAAGATTCAACAAAACCCTAAAACAAATGTTGAAGAAAGTGGTGGATAGAGATGGAAGGGATTGGGACTGTCTACTTCCTTATTTGATGTTTGCTATTAGGGAGGTGCCCCAATCCTCTACGGGATTCTCCCCCTTTGAGTTACTGTATGGGAGACACCCAAGAGGGCTGTTGGATATTGCCAAGGAAACTTGGGAAAGTGAGAGTTCTCCCCACAGGAGTGTGATTGAGCATGTCGCCCTGATGCAAGATCGAATTGCACAGGTAATGCCCATCGTGAAGGAACATTTGGCCCAAGCGCAGTTGGCACAGCAGAGAGTGTACAACCGTGGAGCCAAGACCCGTACCTTTTCCCCGGGGGATAGGATATTGGTACTTGTCCCTACGGTTGAAAGTAAATTCCTTGCCAAATGGCAAGGCCCCTACGAGATAATGGAAAAAGTGAGCGAAGTGAATTACAAGGTCAGACAACCAGGAAGGCGAAAGCCCGAACAGATCTATCACGTTAATCTGTTGAAAGCCTGGAGGGATAGAGAGTCCCTAGTCGCAGACACTTGGTCACCAGCTCAAACTGGTTGCGTGATTCCTGAGGTTGGAATCGCAGCCACCTTGTCACAACCCCAACAACAGGAGGTTAAGGAGTTTGTACTTCGCAACAAGGAGGTATTCTCTGAGCTGCCGGGACAAACATCTGGGGTAGAGCATGACATTATTACCCCGCCCGGTGAAAGGGTGAAGTTAAAACCCTATCGGATCCCAGAGGCCCGACGGGAGGCAATACGGGAGGAAGTACAGAGAATGCTGAACTTAGGGGTGATAGAGGAGTCCCAAAGTGATTGGTCTAGTCCCATTGTGTTGGTGCCTAAACCGGATGGGAGCTGGCGATTTTGTAACGATTTTCGTCAGTTGAACAAAGTTACAAAATTTGACACCTACCCCATGCCACGTATAGATGAGTTGATCGACCGGCTGGGAACAGCCCGATACATGACGACTCTTGACCTCACAAAAGGGTATTGGCAAATCCCCCTGGCCAAGTCGGCCAAAGAGAAAACCGCATTTGTAACCCCAGACGGGGCGTTCCAATATAAAAGAATGCCGTTCGGGTTACAGAATGCGCCGGCCACATTCCAGCGGAAAATGGACCAGATGCTGAGGCCCCATCGGAAGTATGCTGCGGCTTACCTGGATGACATAATTGTCCATAGCACAGATTGGGCCTCACATCTGCCAAAAGTGCAAGCAGTCCTGGACTCTGTTCGGGAAGCAGGGTTTACGGCTAACCCCAAGAAGTGTACCATTGGGCAGGAGGAGGCCAAATATCTTGGGTACACCATTGGGAGGGGAGTAATAAAACCCCAACTCAACAAAGTCGAGGCCATCCAGAGTTGGCCACGTCCCAACAGCAAGAAGCAGGTACGAGCCTTTCTGGGAATCGCTGGGTATTATCGGCGATTCATTCCCCACTTTGCTTCTAAGGCTGTGCCCCTAACCAACCTGACGAAGGGGAAAGGGTCGGTCATGATTAAATGGACCCCCGAGGCTGAGGCAGCATTCCAATTCTTGAAACAAGCCTTATGTAGCCAGCCAGTGTTGTACTCACCCGACTTCTCTAGAGACTTTGTCGTACAAAGTGATGCGTCAGATGTGGGGTTAGGAGCAGTATTGTCCCAGGTCTGGAACGGGGAAGAGCACCCAGTCATTTACCTCAGCAGGAAGTTGAAGTCCCATGAGGTAAATTACGCCACCGTTGAAAAGGAGTGTTTAGCGGTGAAGTGGGCTCTAGATTCCCTTCGGTACTACCTGCTAGGTAGGCACTTTGACATGGTTACGGATCACGCTCCGTTAAAGTGGATGGCTCAAAACAAGGAAACAAATAGAAGAGTGAATAGGTGGTTCCTGGCCCTCCAGGAATTCAACTTCACAGTAAAGCATCGCCCTGGCGTTCAAATGGGGAATGTGGATGCTTTGTCTCGAGTACATGAATGCCTGATTGCTGGTGTTCCAACCCCGAGGTTAAAACAAGAGGGGGGGGTATGTGACAGCAGGAAGGTAAAGTCACCTGGTTGCATCCAGGGGGGTAGATATATTTCGCCCAGATTCAGGCTTTACGCTGACTTGTACAGCTAGGTGGAGAGTTGTATAAGCCCAGCTGAGACTAGTGGGCTCATTGATGACTCATACCTCTAGGGAGAGGGCTGGGCGTCGTGCAGACAGGGAGTTGATGAGGCCAGCTGAAGCTTGTCAGCTCATTCAGGCCTCTATAAAAAACTCCCAGATTCATTAGATGTTAGCTCATGCCTGGAAGCAGACCTGTGTGGACTGTCTAGGGAGAGTGAACCCCTGTGCGGTGAGAGAAAGCCTGTGTGGCTATATTTTGCTTGGACATTTAAAACCAGGGACTAGGACAGCACTAGGCTGATCCCAGTCGTTAGTTAGGAAACCTGTAAGTTTAGTCAGAGGTCAAGTTGACCAGGATTTATTTTGTTTATGTTTTTTTTGCCTTGCTGTGTTTTTGTCACTGTAAATAGAAAATAAACCGCACCTTTTTGATTTTGAAAACCACAACCTCCGTCTGCTGGGCCTGTTTTGGGTGGGGAGCCCATCCCGGGGGTCACACATACCCGCTGCCGAGCTAGCCCCCTCACACCTCCTAATTCTTATGCTGGATTACAGAATCATTAGCCTTTATGTTGTAGAGATCTGTGAGATGGATTGGTTGAGATAGTTTAGCAAAATGCAGGTATTAACAGGTAATTTTCTGTACTTGCATGGTCTTGGGATAAAACAAGTGTAAATGTGCATATATTTTAGAGATATACTGATTTAACATCGAGGAGCCTAGGTTTTGCCAGACTGCAAAACAGTCTCTAGCTCTTAAGCACTCTTTGGGGAGGTGAGGTAACTGCTATTAAGGATGTGAAAAAAAGTTGAGGGAACAGGTGCCCCTGCTAAAAACAACCAGAATGGAATATGCATAATTTATATTGTTAATCCATTTGTATAAATACTGTAACTAAAAAATTCAAGATTTGTGTACACCTACTAAGATTGCACCCTGTGCAACACACAAGCTGCCCATTGCTTAGGCTGGCCATAGATTTGCTTACTACTACTGTAATTATATAATGGCAGTACAGAAAAAGTATTCATACCCCTTGAAATGTTCCACATTTTGTCATGTTACCACCAAAAACGTAAATGTATTTTATTGGGATTTCAATATTTTTTTACAAACAAATAAATATCTGAAAAGTATGGCGTGCATTTGTATTCAGCCCTCTTTACTATGATACCCCTAACTAAAATCTAGTGGAACCTAATTAGTAAATACAGTCTACCTGTCTGTAATTTAATCTCAGTATAAATACAGCTCAGAGGTTTGTTAGAGAACCATAGTGAACAAACAGCATCATGAAGGCCAAGGAACATACCAGGTCAGGGATAAAGTTGTAGAGAATTTTAAAGCAGGGTTAGGTTATAAAAAAATATCCCAAGCTTTGAACATCTCATGGAGCACTGTTCAATCCATCATCCGAAAATGGAAAGAGTATGGCACAGCTGCAAACTTACCAAGACATGGCCGTCCACCTAAACTGACAGACTGAGCAAGGAGAGCATTAAATCAGAGAAGCAACCAAGATGTAACTCTGGAGAAGCTGCAGAGATCCACAGCTCAGGTGGGAGAACCTGTCCACAGGACAACTATTATTTGTGCACTCCACAAATCTGGCCTTTATGGAAGAGTGGCAAGAAGAAAGCCATTGTTGAAAGAAAGCCATAAGAAGTCCCGTTTTCAGTTTGTGAGAAGCCATGTGGGGACACAGTAAACATGTGGAAGAACATGTGTGGTGGAAAATTAACACTGCGCATCACCCTGAACACAACATCCTCCACCGTGAAACATGGTGGCGGCAGCATCATGTTGTGGGGATGCTTTTTTTTTTATCAGGGAAAGGAAAGCTGGTCAGAGTTGATGAGAAGATGGATGGAGCCAAAAAAACGTGCATGCTCAGAATCAAGTATGAGACGAGAGCGCTCGTTCTGGTAAAACTAACGCTCGTAATGGAGATAGCACATTCGTCACGCTGTAACGGAAAGCACGAGGCTGAAAAGCGCGAATCGTCGCTCAACAAACTTTACCAACATGAAGGGTGGTGCCATTCGAACGGAACTTCCCCTTTATAGTGCCGTCGTACGTGTTGTACGTCACTGCGCTTTGCTCGAGCGTTTTTTTTAATGAACGTGTGTATGCAAGACAGGCTTTAGAGGAAACAAGAAAAATCACTTCGAGAAAAACGTCGTTTTTTAAAATGACAAAAAACGGTCGTGTGTACGCGGCATTAGAATGGCCCACTCAAAGTCCAGACCTAAATCCAATTGAGAATCTGTGGCAAGACTTGATAACTGCTGTTCACAGACGCTCTCTATCCAATCTGACAGAGCTTGAGCTATTTTGCAAAGAAGAATGGGCAAAAATGTCACTCTCTAGATGTGCAAAGCTGGTAGAGACATACCCAAAAAGACTTTCAGCTGTAATTGCAGTGAAAGGTGCTTCTACAAAGTATTGACTCAAGAGGGCTGAACACAAATGCACGCCACACTTTCCAGATATTTATCTGTAAAAAAAAATTGAAAACCATTTATAATTTTCCTTCCACTTCACAATTATGTGCCACTTTGTGTTGGTCTATCAAGTAAAATCCCAATAAAATAAATTTTGGTTGTAACATGAAAAAATATGGAAAATTTCAAGGGGTATTTAGATTATATATATATTTTTCACTCTTTGTTATATTGCAGCCATTTGCTAAAATCATTTAAGTTAATTTTTTTTCCTCAATGTACACACAGCACCCCATATTGACAGAAAAACACAGAATTGTTGACATTTTTGCAGATTCATTAAAAAAGAAAAACTGAAATATCACATGGTCCTAAGTATTCAGACCCTTTGCTGGCACACTTATATATTTAACTCAGGTGCTGTCCATTTCTTCTGATCATCCTTGAGGCCTGGTTCACACTGGGGCGACAAACGCTCCGACATTAGGAGCTCATGTCGCATGACGTGTGAAAATCAATGTTTCCCTATGGGAGCCGTCTTAACTGGTCCGACACATGTCGGTCCGACATTAAAAATTCTCCCTGTACTACTTCTGTCTGACTTTGATCCGACTTCAGCCCATTGACTATCATTGAAGTCGGATCAAAGTCGGACCGCAGTCTTGCATGGTCCGACTTTGGCATGCGACTTGTGCTGTGCTGCTCTTGAGGGGGAACTCCAGGCCAAATTTTAAATAAAAAACCGGCGTAGACTCCCCCTCCAGGCCCTTGGGTCTGGTCTGGATTTGCAGGGGCACCCCTACGCCGAAAAACGGCGTGGGGGTCCCCCCAAGGTCCAAACCAGACCCTTATCCGAGCACGCAACCTGGCAGGCCGCAGGGGAAGAGGGGGGGACGAGAGAGCGGCCCCCCCTCCCTCCTGAACCGTACCAGGCCACATGCCCTCAACATGGGGGGTTTGGTGCTCTGGGGCAGGGGGCGACCTGCGGCCCCCCCACCCCAGAGCACCCTGCCCCCATGTTGATGAGGACAGGGCCTCTTCCCGACAACCCTGGCCGTTGGTTGTCGGGGTCTGCGGGCGGGGGGCTTATCGGAATCCGGAAGCCCCCTTCAATAAGGGAGCCCCCAGATCCCGGCCCCCACCCTATGTGAATGAGTATGGGGTACATTGTACGCCTACCCATTCACCTGGAGGAAAAAAATGTCAATAAAAAAAACTACACGGGTTTTTAAAGTAATTTATTACACAGCTC
Source organism: Rana muscosa (assembly GCA_029206835.1). Lineage (NCBI taxonomy): Eukaryota > Metazoa > Chordata > Amphibia > Anura > Ranidae > Rana > Rana muscosa. The sequence goes on from CM055121.1 coordinate 848,749,200, forward strand.
CGGGGGTCTTCTACCGACTCCGGCGCTCTTCTTCCGACTTCCGGGGGTCTTTTCCGACTTCGGGGGTCTCAGGTGTCGTCTCCGCGCTCTCCGGTTCTTTCTTCCGCCGGGCCTCCGCTAACTTCTTTTTAGCTCTCTTGCTAACAGAGGCCCGGTCTTCCCGTTGTCTCGTCCGGCTCTCCGTTGTCCTTCTGCCGGCCCCTCCGCTAACTTCTTTTTAGCTCTTTCGCTAGTGGAGGGGCGCGGTCTTCCCGTCGCTGTCGCCGTCGGCTTCTTCTTCCCTCTTCTCCTCCTCGATGTTGACGCGTCGCTTCTTCCCGCTGTAATACTGGCTCTCCGCTCCGCTCCGCATTAATATAGGCTTCTCATGACGTCACAGTCACATGTTCCGGGGCACATGGCCCCGGAGCATGTGACTGTGACGTCATGGGAACATGTGACTGTGACGTCATGAGAAGCCTATATTAATGCGGAGCGGAGCGGAGAGCCAGTATTACAGCGGGAAGAAGCGACGCGTCAACATCGAGAAGGAGAAGAGGGAAGAAGAAGCCGACGGCGACGGGAAGACCGACCCCTCCACTAGCGAAAGAGCTACCAAGAAGTTAGTGGAGGGGCCGGCAGAAGGACAACGGAGAGCCGGACGAGACAACGGGAAGACCGGGCCTCCGTTAGCAAGAGAGCTAAAAAGAAGTTAGCGGAGGCCCGGCGGAAGAAAGAACCGGAGAGCGCGGAGACGACACCGGAGACCCCCGAAGTCGGAAAAGACCCCCGGAAGTCGGAAGAAGAGCGCCGGAGTCGGAAGAAGACCCCCGGAGCTGTGTAATAAATTACTTTTAAAACCTGCGTAGTGTTTTTTTATTGCAATTTTTTGTCCACCAGGTGAATGGGTAGGGGTACGATGTACCCCATACTCATTCACATAGGGTGGGGGGGCCGGTATCTGGGGGCCCCCTTATTGAAGGGGGCTCCCGGATTCCGATAAGCCCCCCGCCCGCAGACCCCGACAACCAACGGCCAGGGTTGTCGGGAAGAGGCCCTGTCCTCATCAACATGGGGGCAGGGTGCTCTGGGGTGGGGGGGCCGCAGGTCGCCCCCCTGCCCCAGAGCACCAAACCCCCCCCATGTTGAGGGCATGCGGCCTGGTACGGTTCAGGAGGAAGGGGGGCCGCTCTCTCGTCCCCCCCTCTTCCCCTGCGGCCTGCCAGGTTGTGTGCTCGGATAAGGGTCTGGTTTGGACCTTGGGGGGACCCCCACGCCGTTTTTTTCGGCGTAGGGGCGCCCCTTCAAATCCAGACCAGACCCAAGGGCCTGGTATGCCTCTGGAGGGGAACCCACGCCGTCTTTTTTAATTTAAAATTTGGCCTGGAGTTCCCCCTCAAGATTCATACCAAACACAGTGCCTGATATTGGCAGGGATCCAAGTCGGATCCCCGTTCATTGAAAGTCGGACATATGTCGGCTTCATGTCGCAGGGCAAAGTCGGATCCAAAGTAGGACGGATGTCGTGTCGCACTAGTGTGAACCCGGCCTGAGATGGTTCTACACCTTCATTTGAGTCCAGCTGTGTTTGTTTATACTGATTGGACTTGATTAGGAAAGCCACACACCTGTCTATATAAGACCTTACAGCTCACAGTGCATGTCAGAGCAAATGAGAATCATGAGGTCAAAGGAACTGCCTGAAGAGCTCAGAGACAGAATTGTGGCAAGGCACAGATCTGGCCAAGGTTACAAAAAAATTTCTGCTTCACTTAAGGTTCCTAAGAGCACAGTGGCCTCCATAACCCTTAAATGGAAGACGTTTGGGACGACCAGAACCTTTCCTAGAACTGGCCGTCCGGCCAAACTGAGCTATCGGGGGAGAAGAGCCTTGGTGAGAGAGGTAAAGAAGAACCCAAAGATCACTGTGGCTGAGCTCCAGAGATGCAGTCAGGAGATGGGAGAAAGTTGTAGAAAGTCAACCATCACTGCAGCCCTCCACCAGTCGGGGCTTTATGACAGAGTGGCCCGACGGAAGCCTCTCCTCAGTGCAAGACACATGAAAGCCTGCATGGAGTTTGCTAAAAAAACACCTGAAGGACTCAAAGATGGTGAGAAATAAGATTCTCTGGTCTGATGAGACCAAGATAGAACTTTTTGGCCTTAATTCTAAGCGGCATGTGTGGAGAAAACCAGGCACTGCTCATCACCTGTCCAATACAGTCCCAACAGTGAAGCATGGTGGTGGCAGCATCATGCTGTGGGGGTGTTTTTCAGCTGCAGGGACAGGACGACTGGTTGCAATCGAGGGAAAGATGAATGAGGCCAAGTACAGGGATATCCTGGACGAAAACCCTCTCCAGAGTGCTCAGGACCTCAGACTGGGCCGAAGGTTTACTTTCCAACTAGACAATGACCCTAAGCACACAGCTAAAATAACGAAGGAGTGGCTTCACAACAACTCCGTGACTGTTCTTCAATGGCCCAGCCAGAGCCCTGACTTAAACCCAATTGAGCATCTCTGGAGAGACCTAAAAATGGCTGTCCACCAACGTTTACCATCCAACCTGACAGAACTGGAGAGGATCTACAAGGAGGAATGGCAGAGGATCCCCAAATCCACGTGTGAAAAACTTGTTGCATCTTTCCCAAAAAGACTCATGGCTTCTACTAAATACTGAGCAAAGGGTCTGAATACTTAGGACCATGTGATATTTCAGTTTTTCTTTTTTAATAAATCTGCAAAAATGTCAACAATTCTGTGTTTTTCTGTCAATACGGGGTGGTGTGTGTACATTAATGAGGAAAAAAATGAACTTAAATGATTTTAGCAAATGGCTGCAATATAACAACGAGTGAACAATTTAAGGGGGTCTGAATACTTTCCGTACCCTGTGTGTGTGTGTGTGTGTGTGTGTGTGTGTGTATATATATATATATATATATATATTTTTTTTTTTTTTTAATTGGTCACTTGTATCTTTGTTTCAAAGAGGCAAGTAAGGTTAATATATACATTATTACTCTTTATAAATTATGACATTGTAGGATAGTTCTAAACAGTGCTACTGAACACTCTTTCAACTCAGCTAAGTCTACCCTCAAGAATTAAGTCTGGTATTATTTAGCACAATGTTCTGTGGTGCTCAAACAGAAAAGCCTATCAAATAGGGATGATGACGTCACCCAGGATCCCTGCTGGCGGACCAAATGCACAAAAGACTCTAATGCCGTGTACACACGATTGGTTTTACCAATGAAAACAGTCCGATGGACTTTTCTCATCGAACAAACCGATCGTGTATGGGCCCCATCGGTCTTTTTTCCATCGTGAGAAAAAATAGAACATGTTTTAAATTTATCCAATGAGGAAAAAAACGATAGCAAATTCCGATCGTCTATGTGGAACTCCATCGGACAAAAAACCCACGCATGCTCAGAATCAAGTCGACGCATGCTCAGAAGCATTGAACTTAACTTTTCTCGGCTTGTCGGAGTGTTTTACGTCACGGCGTTAGCGCCGGTCGGATTTTTGACTGATGATGTGTAGGCAAGACTGATGGAAGTCAGCTTCATCTGATTTCCGATGGAAAAATCCATCGAATTAGAATCCATAGGAAATCCGATCGCGTGTACAGGGCTTCATACAGAAATGCAGTCTGTCTGTCCAGAACCATATCAGGCCATGTGCCTTCAACATTGGGAGGGTACAATAAAAGTGTGTTCGTGTGTGTGTGTGTGTGTGTGTCTCAAGCCTTTGCATTTGCAAGGCATCTTGTCCCCATGTTGAGAGGACAAGGACCCCATCCCAACATCCTGTATCCTAAAAGGATTGTGGAGGTTTGTGGGGGGGCGTAGAATGCATTAAGGTGAAAAAACACTTTAAAGGCCCACAGATATCGTCCCTTTCCCCATGTGAATGAGTGTCCCCATGTGAATTTACATAAAAAATGCAAAAGTAAATAAAAGCAACCAAACCATTAAAAAAATCTTAAACTGAAAAACATAGCGTCGAGCTATGTTTGATGCCACAGTTACATTACATATCCAATGATACCTACCCATTTATTATCAAGTTTGACGATGTTATGAATATATAATCCAATATAATTCGATATACTAGGTGAACACAGATACAGGTATCGGGCATGCTGCCGCTGGTTTATGTGGGCCATGTCAATTCATGCAATTATATTGACTTATATGCACCTGCTATGACTATGTATCAATGTATGTACTTATCTATTTTCATACGCTCATACCTTGTGTATGCTATATGTATATATTAAATCATATTTTATACTGGATCTATATTTATGTTATCAATTAAAGATCAATGTATGTACTCATCTATTCCAAATGCTTATACTCTGTGCATGCCATATGTGTATATATATGAAATCATATTTTTGGGATATATATCCATGTTATGAATTAAATAAATTCTTAACTAATCGCACCTCCGCATTTCAATTGCTTCATTCAAAGTCCCAAATTCCCTTTCCTCATCTACAAGAAAATAAAAAAAGGCCTACGATGTAAAACCAACCAGGCATGTTGAGTGCCGACAGATGATGTTGACAGATTCCCACTTGCTTCTGACTGTAAACAAGCAGGCAAGATCCTGGGTGAAATCATTGGCAAAATACGGCCATGATTATATCTGGGAGGCTGAAATTGACTTTTATGGTACCGTACATAAGCTTGGGATACACAAAGTAGGTATGAAAAAGTTTAGGTTTTATTACAATAACATTTTAAAATACATACATTTTAAAAAGAATGACACAAGACAATGACTCCCTATGGTCACAAGTATGGTGACACTGAAAGGATTCTGTATGGTACCATAAAAGTAAATTTAAGCCTCCCAAAAAAAATCTCCTATATTTGTCAGGACGAAGTTACCCCTTTTCTACATGTTATTATTAAATGTTAGCATGACTATATCTGGTCAGGATCCCCAACCCATTTATTTCCAAATAGAAGCCAGCAGGGATCTGTCATTTTGTGGTGGTAGTGCTACAGATCTCCTGGTTTTGGTTACAAATTAAATTAGCAATTTTCAATTTAGTGGCTATAATGTCTGGCTGCTCTTTGTAAACAATGTCACTTTTAAAGAAGCACATCACGACACATCTGCAACTTCACATGTAGGTTTAGGGCATCCCAAAAGCATGTTATGTAAAAGATTTTTGTATTTTAATGTTCCCCTTTAAGTCTCCTTAAAAGACCCTCTCCCCACAAAACAGTATTTATTTTATTTGTTTGCATTGGTACATGTCCCAGTGGCAATACCAAGATATCCATGCCCTTTTAAAAATAAAAGCCTTTACCTTGAAAAAAAAAAAAAAAACAAGACTCCGCTCCCATAGACTTCACTGAGGTTCAGTGCTATGTGTGCCATTTGCAAACTAACCAGCGGGTTTAGAGAACATGCAGCAAACCAAACTTTGCCCAGTTCCCTCAATGTTATTGTCAAATGCAAATGTTACAACAAAGAATATTATCTAAAGAGACAGGTTCTCTTCTACTAATTCATCTCTGTTGTACTGACACCAGAACAAAGGTTGAGTTAAATACTGTGCACATTTTCTCATGGTAAAACATATTTACACATCATATTCTTTTTAAGTCTCTTCCAGAAGTCCAGATTTTCCGGTTGTCTAGCAGAAATTTTTGAAGTATCCTGAAAAGTGTCACGACGTTACTTAATGTTTACATTTTCTTTTTTTGTTTACAAACGTTTTTTATTTGGGTTAAAAGGTGGTACAAAACCGACATGACAAAAGTAAAAAAATCAATTCCATAGCGTCAGATATACATATGGACTGTATAAAGTAGAAACGTAGAAATACAATTTGCATCATATATATACATGTAAGAAGGAAGACTGGCTCTATAAACGAAGTTACAGTGATGTGCATATATGTTTGAACCAAAAATTAAGGAGAGGCATGTTGATCTGGGTTAAGGAACTCCTTGCTATGTGCGACCCAGGGGTCCCATTTTTGTTTATAAACCTGATTTGTGTTCCGAACAGTATGATAGATTTTTTCCATCAAAATTATATTATTGATTCTAGTTTTGAGTTGTGTTAAAGGAACTGATGGGGATTTCCAATGGAAAGCAATTAACCAGTGGACTGCTACGCATATAGTATGTATTAGTCTAATACCTTGAGTAGAGAGTCCTATAATGGGTGAGAATAGAAGGCAATTATGTAAGGTCAAGGTGATGTTCTTATCTGCAATTTTAGAGGCAAAATTCTCCAACTGCTTCCAGATATGAGTGATTTTTTCACAGCTCCAAAAGATGTGTGTAAAAGAGCCGGTGGAGTTGCATCCTCTGAAGCACAAAGGGGAGACGGTAGGAAAAATGGTGTGAAGTTTAATAGGGGTATAGTACCATCTAGTGAATAGCTTCAACGCTGTCTCTTTAATGGCTATAGACTTGGTACTTTTGTGCAAATTGTTGATGCAGTTGTCCCAGTTCACAGAAGGATATGTGAAGCCTACCTCCTGTTCCCATTTCATCATGTATGGAAGTTTGTTCGTGTCTGTGTTGATAAGTAGGTTGACGTATACTTCCGAGATGAAACCTCTCTTTCTGGGGGATTTAAGACAGAGGGTCTCGAAAAAGGATGGGGGTTGTATATTCGAGGTTTGAAAATACGTGTCAAAAAAATGTTTGATCTGAGAAAATCTATTCCATTCAGTTTCAGGAATTTGGGATTTAGAGATAAGAGACGGGAGGGAAATGAAGTTTGTACCATCTATAAAATTGGAAAGGGATGTAAGGTTATTGTCTATCCACCAAGAGAAGTCTGTTGGGACCCGTGCAGCTCGGGGAAATTTAGGGTCGCTTATAAAAGATGCATGTGGAGGGGTTTTGGACTTAAGATTAAATTTCTGGTTGTATGTTTTCCATAATTGGTATGACTGTGAGACTATTTGATTTAAGGGGTCCATAGAATAGTTTGGAATTTTGTTTCCCCACAGTAAACTTGAGATGGAGAATGGCAAAATGGAGTTCTTTTCAAAATCAACCCATGGAACTTTTGGGTTGGGGATGTGCCACTGTGCCATTTGTGACCATCTAGCTGATAGGTAATACAACCAAAAATCTGGGAGGCCAAGACCACCATGTCTTTGAGGACTATATAAGATCGATCTTGAAAGGCGAGGATGGGAGTCCGACCAGACGAATCTATTAACGTCGGATTGGAACTTCGTGAGCAATGTTTTATTCAGTCTAATAGGGAGAGCCCTAAATAAGTACAGGATCTTCGGGAGTAAAGTCATTTTTATTGCTGTGATCCTTCCTAAAAATGATATCTTATAGGATTTCCACATTTTTAATGTTGCTCTTAATTTATGCATCAATGGTATGTAATTCTTGGAAACAAGCTCATTGAATTTGGGAGTGAGAATGTTTACATTTTCTAAGCTCAGTTGACATTAAAAAGGTAAAGAGATGAATCAATACATCAAAAATCTTTCATCTACTGTAGTGACAAGTAAAATATGCAAGTTACGTACATTATATAACGATTTAAACATTTTGTAATACGGACCAATATTTTAGATACTAGAGTATAGCCTGCTTTTATGCTGCAAATATTCTTAATCGTCTCTGATTTGACTGCCAGTAAAGGAATACAGATACCTTTCAACTCTAACCACCCTGGACTCTACGGCTTCACAGCACAAATCCTACAATGCTGAATTCTGTACCAATGCCCTGTTTGCTACCTGTTCTTTGTCCTATTAGGAGACATTGTCACACTAACGGAATACACCTTAAGCTCTCCCCTTCCTGCAAATGCATCTAAGCTCCCCCACCAACCCATCAGAATACAGATCAGACAACCCCACTGCAAGTCGTATATCAGCTTTAAAAAGGAACCTCATTGGTCATTCAGGGCAAGGAGACAGATTCTCTTAACACCCTAGTGCTGCTGATACTCACCTTTCCAATGGTCCCCTGCCACTCCATTCATTTGTCGGAGGTCATTAACTCCCTGTAAACTCCAACGAACAGCAACAGAGCTCACACATGGATTGGGTTAGGAGCCACGTGAACAGAGCACCAGGAAATGTAAGGATTAGTGAGAGGGGTGGCATATAAAGAGAACCTATCATTGTGCTGTGCATGGGTGGTAACTCAAAAAAAAAATCATTATACATGAATGCATATTTTCTGTTAGCCCAGAAGTAAATCTTAACAAAACCTTGATTCCTTAGTTCTTTACATGCACAATATAAATGCTACATTACTATGTAATGATAAATTATATGACTGACAAACACTCTCAGCTAGTTACATTACAGTACCCCATTTCAGGTCTCTTTTTAAGAATACTTTTTGAAATTCAAGGTTATGACATAATTGAATGCTGGACAATGCAATGATAAAATGTAAATTTAAAGAGTAACTCCACTTTTTGTTGAGAAATATATTCCCCTCTGGGTGATCTATGTACAGTGCAAGGATTTTAAATACGTTGTTGCAGGTTCCTACCTTTTGTTATTCTGAAAAAATAGCTGTTTGTTTCCCTGTGTTCATGTACAAAATGAATGTGCATGAAAGGGATTGCATAATCGTCTGCTGCACTTGCTGGGCTCTAATGAGGAAAACTGCAGAGTCTGCATCCCTTTAGACGTGATTTCCTTTTAGGAGTATCTCACCAAAAATGAAATTTTTGTTGCAGAGGAACTTAGTGCAGACTTATGGGAAAATCAGTAAGCCAATCACAAAAGCAAAAACTGATATTTCTGGGGAGCGTTCTGAACACCATCTGTGTACAGAACACCCTAAGGTTGCCATGTTGCATTGCATCTTACAGAAAATTACAAATTGAAAAGGAAAGGTAATTTTTTATAACATTAAATTACAATATGACTTGTGTAGAAATTGTATATGCTATATTTTCTTTCTCGTACATCACGGGACACAGAGCGACATAGTCATTACTAATGGGTTATATAGTTACCGTCAGGTGCTGGCACTGGCAACTTCCAAAACCGGAAGTACCCTCCCCTATATAAGCCCCTCCCATCCGGGAGCACCTCAGTTTTTTGCCAGTGTCTAAGGTGTTGGCCAAGAAGAAACATGTGTTTTTCACTGAGCTTGCGTACAGGTTCTTTTGGGCCTCAGTAAGCTATTCCGGATCCGACCAAAAAAGCTTCATAGCTAAACGGTCGGTACCCGGGCCTTGCAGAGAAGAGCAAGGTTCTGCCTGTAATGCTTCTCTTAGGAGAGCTGGACCCTGGGATCCAGAGCTCTGGTCATACCCACGACCAAGATGTTTTCTGTGCAGGGTGCTATACAGGTCCAGGGGAGTGGAATCCTTGGGAACCCGGTCCCTGAAGGTTTGATTACAATGCCTGCCGTGATAGGTGAAGTTTGGGCTTTTGTGGACCAAACAAAGTCCTGCGGCGGGGAACAGGTAAGTGGGGGCCCCCAGGAACTTGGTTCTATTGGGGGACCCCCAAGCCTAATTTGTCTTTCTGTCTGTTACCGAACGGTATTCCCGCTAATATCTGTGCATGCCTGTAACTACTAAAAAAATGTAATAATTTTTAATGGTGGTCAAGAAAAAAAAAAAAAAAAAAAGTTTTTTTATATATGTTTAGTATATTAAACTGCGGTACCTGTGTTTGTCCACTAGAGGCCGCTGTGGAATGTTTTTCTTGTCATATGGACTAGTTTCTTCTCAGAGAACAAAGTCCAGGCAGCTGGTGAGTTCTCCTACAGGAAACTGTTTCCTCTGCCATGTTGCAGTGTTCGTCTATCCCCCGGCCTGCGGCAAAGGGGGCCCTGGCTCCTGTCCCTGGTTTCCATGTTTGAAAATTAGCGCCGAGGCGCACGTGGCCGCGCGCGTGCGCGTGCACGCGCCTCTATATATAGAGGTGGCCGGAAAAAGGGGCGGGGCCTGGGGGATGACGCTCTGTGCGCGCCGCAGCGCTTCTGCGCATGTGCGGGCGTCCCAGCAGGTTTTTAAAAAGCCACATTATTGCAGTAAGCTGGCTATGAAGTACAGAGACAGAGCTGGCAACATTTAAAGGCATACAGCAAGCGGTTGATACAGGCATCCCCTAGAAAGGCACATTAGTAGACACCAACTGTGATATAGCAGCAATTGTGCTAGACTATTCTCAGTAAAAGTGGTGTATTACGGCTGGAATACCTCAGCTTTAGGCTTAGGAATATGCCGTCCAGTAGCTCCGGAACTGAATCTTCCAGGAAGCGAAGGGGGTCTCATCGGGCTCTGAGGATCTTGGGCATACTCCTGCTGCACCAGTCACCCCTGAAGTTCAGAGGTAAGTGACCGTAGAGACCCCGCAGGGGTACTTGGTACTGTGGCTGTCCTCAGTCACCTGCTCCTGTGTATGTAACAGAGGAGGTTTTTTCCTCAGCTCTGGGAGGATTAGAGAGAGATTGTCAAAATTTATCGCTGCCTCCCTGTCAGGGAAAGCACGCCCGATCTCCGTCTCCTCCTTCAGAGTGCCTGTTAGCAGAGCAACAGTCCCATACAGGGATCGACCTGCCTGAAGGGGATCAGGATAAGGTTGATTCTGTTATAGAGGAATCAACAGTGGGGGAACCTTTTCTCAGCATCTCAAGCTGAAAGATTATGGGTTCAGTCTCTGACTAACATGGTCCGATCAGCATTTAAAAATGCACCTTGCGGAACCATCAACCACTACTGTATCCTCGTTGGGGTCGCTAGAAGCCCCCAGACTGTTTGTTCTTTTCCACTTCACCCTTTACTGAAAGGGCTCATTTACCAGGATTGGGAACGTCCTGAGAAAATATTTATTCCCCCAAGAGATTTCCGGTGGTCTATCCCATGGAGGATAAGTTCATCAAAAAAAAAAAAAAATGTTCAAGAACCCAATAGATAAAAGATTGGAGTCCTTATGAAAATCTGCTTGGTGAAACAACCAGCAGTAGCAGCTATTGGGGTCTGCTAAGCAGTGAAGGATCAGTTGAAACAGGTCTTGAGGGACTTGACAGATCAGCAGGCTTTGCCCTAGCTGATCTACCTAGAGCCTTAGGCTTTGCGGTTGACGCCATAGAGGATTCAGTCCATCAGGCCTCCCGCCTTACGCTGTCTATAGTACATATGCGTAGGCTCCTATGGCTCAAGAACTGGTCTGCTGAAGCTCCCTGTAAAGAATGGCTGGTTAGCGTCCCATTTCATGGTGAACGCTTATTCAGGGAAAACCTGGACAAATATCCAGAAAATTTCCAGCGGTAAAAATACGCTCTTGCCGGTTAAAAGCAGAGTTAGAGGTCCCTCTTTAAGAGGCCTGCTTCTCCAGTCCCTGGGGCATCGGCTGTGTAACAGTTCCGACGGCCTCCTCGGTCAAATCCCGGGGGTAAAAAACAGGGACAGTAGCAGGGTAATGAGAAACCCTGGGTCAGGGGAGGTACAAAACCTCCCCCAAAGTTAAATTCATGAAGCCCCCACTCAGCGGGTGGGGGGAGGACTCCAGTTGTTCGCAAGAGACCTGGCGGGACACGATCAAGACAGATAGGTGCTCTCCGCAGTAGGTTTGGGATACAGTTTGGAGTTAAAAGACTCTCCTCCTTCCCATTTTGAGGTCAAACGTGCCAAGGGATCCCCGGAAGAGAGAGTCCCTCCTGTTGGCACTAGAACAACTATTGCTCCAAGGAGTAATTATGGAGGTTCCCCTGGAAGAATGAGGGTTCGGGTTTTACTCAAACCTCTTTACAGTCCCGAAGCAAACTCGGACGGGAGGCCCATATTAATTCTAAAAGGGCTATACAAATTCCTGTATATCAGGACTTTCCGATGGAGTCGATCCGATCGGTGGCCACTGCCCTACAAGGGGAGGATTGGTTAGCCACGATCGACATCAAAGATGCTTATTTGCACATTCCCATCTTTCCAGTCCACCAAAAATTTCTACGCTTTGCAGTAGAAGGGCGCCATTTTCAGTTCAGAGCCTTACCCTTTGGTTTGGCCACAGCACCACGAGTGTTTACAAAAATTCTGGCCCTTTATTGGCCAATCTAAGAACACAAGGTGTAATGATAATGGCATATCTGGATGACTTGTTGCTGATAGACCACTCAGTGAAAAAACTAGACGTGGTCGTTCACAAGACGATCAAGTATCTGGAATCTCACGGTTGGATTATCAACCGAGACAAGTCAGCCCTAAAAACCAGTCAAAAGTCTGGAATACTTGGGGCTAAGGTTGGATTCAGGCCAGAGAAAAATATTCTTGCCTCGAGGAAAGGTGTTGTCTTTGAAAGATTTGATCCACTTAGTGGGTACAAAAAAGACAGCCGTCCATACGCCTGTATATGAGGCTGCTGGGAAAAATGGTGGCATCATTCGAAGCAGTACCCTACGGTCAATTCCATTCAAGGAATTTGCAAGGGGACATACTGTCAGCCTGGAACAAAAAAGTTCAGGCCCTAGACTTACAATGTCCTTGTCCCCTTCCGTTCGCAAGAGCCTCCGTTGGTGGTTGGTTCCCCAGAATCTTATGTCCCAGCCATATCTGCGGTATTCATTCCAGGGGTGGAGAATTGGAAGGCGGACTTTCTAAGTCGCCAACAATTATGCCCAGGGGAATGGTCCCTTCATCCCGAGGTTTTCCGGACAATATGTCAGCGGTGGGGAACACCGGATGTAGATCTGCTAGCATCCAGGTTCAACACGAAAGCGGACAGGTTTGTCTCTTGGACAAGGGATCCCCTAGCGTGCGGCTCGGATGCCCTAGTGTTCCCTTGGGATCAGTTCAAGCTGATATATGCATTCCCACCGCCACAATTGTTACCTCGATTACTCCGCAGAATCAGGGTAGAAAAGAAACCAGTGATTCTGGTGGCTCCAGCGTGGCCCCGAAGAGCATGGTACGCGGAGATTGTAAAAATGTCTGTGGGGAGTCCTTGGACCCTCCCACATCGTCCGGACCTGCTTTCGCAGGGACCGATATACCACCCTTCCTTACCAGCCCTAGGTTTGACGGCCTGGCTATTGAAGCCCACATTCTAAAAAGGAGAGGGCTCTCTAATACTGTGGTGTCTACCATGATCAATGCCAGGAAACCGGTATCCAGGCAGATCTACTATAGAATCTGGAAGGCGTACATCGCCTGGTGTGAGGCCAGGAAATGGCATCCACGTAAATACGTAATAGGTAGAATTCTGGACTTCCTACAATGGGCTGTAGATAGGAAGCTTGCCTTGAGTACTATCAAAGGTCAGATTTCGGCCTTGTCAATATTTTTTCAAAGGCCCTTGGCTTCGCATTCACTAGTCAAAGCCTTTATACAAGGAGTGATGCGTATTAGTCCTCCGGTTAATATTCCCATATGTCCATGGGATCTAAACTTGGTTCTGTCGGTTCTACAGAAACAACCATTTGAACCATTACAGCATATTTCCTTAGTGCTTCTCACCAGGAAATTGATTTTTCTAGTAGCCATTTGTTCGGCTAAAAGAGTATCGGAATTAGCAGCTATGTCCTGTAAGGAGCCATATCTGGTTATCCATAAGGACAGAGTAGTGTTACGTCCTCATCCAGCCTTTCTTCCTAAGGTGGTATCGAGTTTTCATTTGAACCAAGATGTGGTTCTTCCTTCTTTTTTCCCCAAGCCTACTTCGGTAGAGGAAAAGTTATTGCATTCTTTGGATGTAGTAAGAGCAGTTAAAGCTTATCTAAAAGCCACTGCTCAGATTCGCAGAACGGATACTTTGTTTTATTCTGCCGGAAGGCCCCAGAAAGGGTCAGGCAGCGTCAAAATCTACTTTAGCCAAGTGGATTCGACAGGTCATAATACAAGCCTATAGCTTGAGAAGTAGACCGCCTCCGTTCAAAGTTAGGGCGCACTCCACGAGAGCAGTTGGAACTTCATGGGCAGTGCATCACCAGGCCTCCCTGGCTCAAGTCTGTAAGGCCGCAACATGGTCTTCAGTACACACGTTTACTAGGTTCTACCAGGTGGACGTTAGAAGTCAGGAGGATGTCGCCTTTGGGCGCAGTGTGTTGCAGGCCGCAAAAGATCCTCATGTCTGATAGCGCTCAGCTTATATATGGTGTATCCCCCCCCTCATTTGGCATTGCTTTAGGACATCCCATTAGTAATGACTATGTCGCTCTGTGTCCCGTGATGTACGAGAAAGAAAATAGGATTTTTATAACAGCTTACCTGTAAAATCCTTTTCTTGGAGTACATCACGGGACACAGAGCTCCCGCCCCTCTTTGGGGACACTTATTGCTTTGCTACAAAACTGAGGTGCTCCCGGATGGGAGGGGCTTATATAGGGGAGGGTACTTCCGGTTTTGGAAGTTGCCAGTGCCAGCACCTGACGGTAACTATATAACCCATTAGTAATGACTATGTCGCTCTGTGTCCCGTGATGTACTCCAAGAAAAGGATTTTACAGGTAAGCTGTTATAAAAATCCTATTATTTTTTTCCATGAAAGTGGAGTTACCCTTTATGTGGATTTGCAATGCCCTGTTTGATTGAAGTAGTTCTGTGTAAAAATATTGAAATTTCCAATCATTGAGCAATAGTAGCAGGCCATTTTTTACATTAAGGCCTCTTTCACACGGGGTGGATCCGTGAAGATCCGCCCTGTGAAGCTCCGCTTGCTCAGCGGGGATCGCTTCGTTGATCCCCGCTGAGCCGACGGATGACTGGGCGGTCCCCGCACACTGTGCAGGGACCGCCCTGTCAGAGCGCCGCTCTCCCCTATGGGGAATCGGATGACGACGGACCGTAGAGTCCGTTGTCATCCACTCCGCAGACGGAAGGAAAAATAGGATTTTCCTCCGTCACACTTTTTCGGAGCGGAGCGGATGTCAGCGGACATGTCACCGCTGACATCCGTGCTTCCATAGGGGTGCATGGAGGATCCGTTTCAGGTCCGCCTAAAAAACTGACAGGCGGACCTGAACGGACCTCCGTGTGAAAGAGCCCTTAATCGGCAGCCTGAAGTTTAACCACTTGCCGACCGGCTCACGCAGTTATACGTCGGCAGAATGGCAGGGCTGCGCAAAGTAACATATATTTACGTTACTTTGAATTTTGCGGCGTGCAGGCGCGCGCGCCCCTGCCGCGAGCTCTGTGACTGCCTGCGGGACTGGCGGATTAGATGTCAGCCAATGTCCCGCGATTCTGTCACGGAGCTGCAGGACGGGGGGATGCCGGTGTAAAGAAGGCATCTCCCAGTTCTGCTTAGTGACAGGACACCGATCTTCTGCTCCCTGTTATCGGGAGCAGCGATCAGTGTCGTATCGTGTCACATGTAGCCCAGCCCCCACACAGTTAGAATCACTCCCTAGGACACACTTAACCCCTTCCTCGCCCCCTAGTGGTTAACTCCTTCCCTGGCAGTGTCATTTACACAGTAATCAGTGTATTTTTATAGCACTGATCGCTATATAAATGACAATGGTCGCAGTCGCAAAAAAAATGGCTGATTGCTGCAATTACTAGTAAAAAAATAAATAATAATAATGCCATAAAACTATCCCCTATTTTGTAGACGCTGTAACTTTTGCGCAAACCAATCAACAAACGCTTATTGCGATTTTTTTTTACCAAAAATATGTAGAATACGTATCGGCCTAAACTGAGGAAAAAATAGGATTTTTGTACTCACCGTAAAATCCGTTTCTCTGGCATCCATGGACTGACACAGCGTGTCTTATACACCTTTACACGTGGGTTATGTCCCTGCTTGCAGGAGAAGACCTAGGCAGAATGTGAGATGTTATACATACATTCTAAACAGCCAGAGCTGAACAGCCCCGCCCAGGGGGGCGGTCCCTCCGGACATAACCCTCCCACTGCAGTCAGCAGACCTCAGTTCGTAACAAAGCAGTACAAACTTAAAAAGAAGGGTGGGTGCTGTGTCAGTCCATGGATGCCAGAGAAACGGATTTTACGGTGAGTACAAAAATCCTATTTTCTCTTGTCATCCATGGACTGACACAGCGTGTCTTATACACCTTTACACGTGGGATGTCCCAAAGCAGTGTCAAGAGGGATGGGAGCAGTATAAATGGAAAACCAAAAACTTCACTCCAAACAAGGCAGAGCTCCTCAACGGAGGAGTTGCAACATCAAACAGCGGCCTGCAACACCTTGCGGCCGAAGGAAGCATCCGAAGATGCAGCCACATCAACCTTATAAAACTTAGAAAAGGTATGAACAGACGACCAGGTCGCCGCCTTGCACACTTGTGCAACCGACGCTTGATGTCGGAAAGCCCAGGAAGCACCAATTGCCCTGGTGGAATGTGCCGTAACCGGAAAGGGAGGCGCCCGCCCCTTGAGAGCATAAGCTTGAATGACGGTTTGTCTGATCCACCTAGAAATGGTGGCAGACGAAACCGCTTGGCCCTGTTTTGGACCAGAGACAGCCACAAATAGTGAGTCAGACTTCCGAATAGAAGCAGTAGCTGACAGGTACACCCGCAAGGCTCGTACCACATCCAAAGTGTGAAGCGCAAACTCTCTGGGATGCGATGGGTGAGGACACAAGGACGGGAGGACAATGTCCTCATTTAAGTGGAAGGCCGAGACCACCTTTGGCAGAAAAGAAGGTCGCGGACGTAACACCGCCTTATCCTTATGGATGATCAAAAAGGGCGACTTGCAGGACAAGGCCGCCAATTCAGACACTCGTCTAATGGAAGTAATGGCCACCAAGAAGGCCACCTTCTGAGACAAAGTCAAGAGGGGAATATCTCTAATATTTTCAAAGGGAGGTTCCTGGAGGACCGAGAGCACCAAATTCAGATCCCACGGGGGGAGAGGAGGCTTGACAGGGGGGAGCACATGGCGAACCCCCTGCACAAAGGTGCTAACCAAGGGATGACCCGCCAGCGGTCGCTGAAAGAAGATGGCCAAGGCCGAAATCTGACCCTTAATGGTACTCAAAGCGAGCTTTTGGGTCACGCCACGCTGCAGAAAATGCAGGATTCTGGGAACGGAATACGTTCGTGGGCGCCAGTCCAGCTCTTCGCACATGGCGATGTAAGCTCTCCAAGTACGGTGATAGATCCTTCTGGAGGAAGACTTC
The DNA here is from genome assembly GCA_029206835.1 of Rana muscosa. Classification (NCBI taxonomy): domain Eukaryota; kingdom Metazoa; phylum Chordata; class Amphibia; order Anura; family Ranidae; genus Rana; species Rana muscosa. Next base: position 848,766,259 of record CM055121.1, read on the forward strand.
CGTGCCCTTAACATAGTCGAAATGACCGAATCCGAGAGACCTCGGTCTCTCAACACCTGGCTTTCAATAACCATGCCGTTAAAACCAGAGACTGTAAAGCAGGATGAAATATAGGACCTTGAGACAGAAGGTCCCCCCGTATCGGTAACCGCCAGGGAACGTCTGCGACGAGACGTACCAGATCGGCGTACCAGTGACGCCGAGGCCAATCCGGAGCAATGAGGATCACCAGAATTCCCTCGGTCGCTACCCTGCGGAGCAGGCGAGGGAGCAACTGCAGCGGAGGATAAACGTATATCAGGCGATACTGACCCCATGGGGCCACCAACGCATCCGAGGCATCCGCCCAGGGATCCCTGGATCTGGCCACAAACCTCGACACCTCGCGATTGAGTCGAGAAGCCATCAGGTCCACATCCGGCGTGCCCCACCGTCTGCAAAGGAGTTGAAAGACCTCCGGGTGCAAGGACCACTCCCCCTGGTCCAGCGTCTGGCGACTTAGATAGTCCGCCTGCCAATTGTCTACGCCCGGAATGTAGACGGCCGACAGAGCCGGCACGCTTCTTTCGGCCCACCTCAGGATGCGGGCGACCTCGGAAGCCGCAGCTGAGCTCCGAGTCCCCCCTTGATGGTTGACATACGCCACTGCTGTGGCGTTGTCCGATTGTATCCTGATGGAGTGACCCTGTAGTTTCTCTGACCATGAGGAGAGGCACAGTCTGATTGCCCGTATCTCCAGCACATTGATCGGCAAGAGGGCTTCGTCCGAAGTCCAAAGCCCTTGGGCCGACAGGACTCCCCAGACTCCCCCCCAGCCCGTCAGGCTGGCGTCCGTCGTGATCACCGTCCATTGGATGGGGAGGAACGACTTACCGGACCGAAGAGCCGGGGACCTCAACCACCACGTCAGGGACGCCCTGACCAGGTGACTCACCTGGATCTGAAGATCCAAGGACAACTGGGATTTGTCCCAAGTGGACAAGATCTCTTTCTGTAAAGCCCTGGTGTGCGCTTGGGCATAAGGAACGGCCTCGAAGGAGGCCACCATGAGTCCCAGGACTCTCATGCAAAAGCGGATTGACGACCATTTTCGGGACGTCAGCACCCGTACTGCAGACTGAAGTGTCAGTAGTTTGTCTGGGGGTAGGAAGACTCTTGCTTCCAAGGAGTCCAGAATCAGACCTAGATACTCCAGACGCTGAGTCGGGACTAGAACCGACTTCTGAACGTTCAGGAGCCACCCAAACTCCCTGAGGGTCTGACTGACGATAGTCACACTTTCTTCCAATTCTGAGCCACTGTCTGCTCTTAGAAGGAAATCGTCCAGATAGCCCACGATAGCAATGCCTCGCTGTCTCAGCAAAGCTAGGACCGGAGCAAGCACCTTGGTGAACACCCTCGGTGCCGAGGCCAGGCCGAAGTGAAGAGCCACAAATTGATAGTGGACTTCGCCGACCGCAAAGCGCAGAAACTTCTGGTGGCTTGCGCAGATCGGAACATGCAAGTAGGCGTCCTTGATGTCCAAGGATGCCAGAAAATCCCCTTGACGGAGTGTAGCGACCACCGTGCGAATGGATTCCATGCGGAACTTTTGCACCTTCACGAAGGCATCCAGGGCCTTGAGGTCCAGGATCGGCCGAACCCCGTCCTTTTTTGGAACAACAAACAGATTCGAGTAGAACCCCTGAAACCTCTCCTGGGACGGAACCGGCACAATTACTCCGGACCCGATCAAATCCTGTACAGCCCCCAAGAGGGCTGCCCGACGGGCAGGAAGGAGAGGGAGATTTGAGGGAAAGAATCTGTCTGGGGGCCAGGAGCGGAACTCTATTCTGTATCCTGAGGTGACCACCTCGCACACCCACCGGTCGGAGATCCGGGAGGTCCACCGATCCGTGAACCTGCGAAGTCGTCCCCCACCCCAGAGACGGGCGGGGGCAAGACTTCACGCGGAGGCGGGCTTGGGAGCCGGCTTGTTCGGCTTACGCACCCAGGGGCGCTTGTGCCCGCCAGCCGCACTGTTGTCAGTCTGGGATGGCTTACTCGTGGACTCTGACGGACGAAAAAAAAAAACCTTTTTTGCTGGAAAGGAAGGACCCGGTTTACGTCGGGCCTCCTTACCCTTGATAGTTTGAGGAAGGAGAGTGCTTTTACCTCCCGTGACATCCTTGATGATGTCATCCAGAGCAGCACCAAAAAGTCTACCACCCTTAAAAGGTAGATCCGTCAGGAGCTTCTTAGAGGCTAGGTCAGCAGACCAGCATTTCAACCAGATGAGACGACGCAATACCACCGCCGAGACAGAGGCCCTGGATATTAAAGGGGCCGCGTCCAACGTGGTGTCGCACACATATATCAGACCCTGCACCATCTGGTGGGCCAGAGCAATAGTGTCTGGAGGAAGGTTATACTCCTGCACAGTTTGGTGCAAAATTTTTGCCCATTCCGTGAGTGTCTGAGACACAAGGGTCGCCGCTACTACGGGCCGTAGGGCGGATCCCATCAAGGCGAACATGGCTCTACTCACCACTTCTGACCTCCTGTCAGTGGGGTCCTTAAACGCAGGAGTCCCCTCCATCGGGAGAGTGGTGGCCTTGTTTAAACGGGCGACTGGAGGGTCGACCACCGGGGGAGAAGCCCACTTTTTAAGCAGGGCGTCTTCAAAGGGGTATCTAATAGACAAACGCCGCGGGACCATAAAAGTCTTCTGCGGCTTTTCCCAGACCTGGTCAATGAGCTGGTCAAAGAAAGGTACATATGGAAAAACCTTTTTAGAAGGCTTGGTCTTAAAAGAACCAAAGGAGACTGTATCCGCCTGAGGTTCTGCGGTCGCAGCATCTAGCTTGAGAGTGTCCCTCACAGCATCAATGAGTTCACTAACAAGCGCCCTGTCATTTACTGACTCAGAACTGGAGTCTTCCTCACAAGGAATGTCCTGTTCAAAACCATCCAAATATTCAGAGCTAGGGTCCTGAGCAGCAATAACTAGGCCCATATCTGAAGCAGAGCACTCCCCTTGTGGAGATAAAGTGGGGAGAGGGCGCTTTTTTGCTCCCTTGTGCTCACACACAGCTTCCATCCTGGTCATAAATGATTCCAGGACTGCCGACAACTGGTCCATAGGGACCGCAGGTGCTGGAGCACTGGCTGCTGCCTCTGGCATGTTAGGGGAAGCTGGTGACTCTGACTCCATAATGTCCCTCTCAGACCACCCACAGGCCGTGCTGACTGAAGTAGGGGAATGCCCAGGGAACCCACCAACCTGACCAGGACCGCTCGGTTCCGCCGCTCTGTCTCACTGCGCCGCGCTGCTCAGCGTGAGTGAGCTGAGAGAGTGTGAGGAGATTCGCGCCGTTCCCAGCGGCGCTAGAGGCCAAACTAGTGTCAGAAAAGACGTGCGGCTACAAGAAAATGACCGCCACGTGCTCCGGCGGGCCCCGGCAAGATGGCCGCCAATGTAAAAATCAGCACACACACAAAACATGGCGCCGAACGGCGCCCAGGCCCCTCACCTCCAAAAACAAAACAGCCACAGCGAATGCAGAGCAGCATGAGCCCCCCCCCCAGGACAGTATGGCCCCCAGGCACCCCCATAGTACAGCGCCAGCACTAGTGAACAGAGAGTGACATTAAAAACACAGAGGGAGACAGGGAAATCCCCCCACACAAGAAACACACAGCATGTACTCACCTGCAGCCAGGAGAGACTACTTACCCGTCCCCTGAGGGACCCGCTGGTGTGTTTCTGACAGAACTATCACAGTGCGGTACTGAGTAGCTGTCGGCCCGGTCCACCGCGAAAGATACAGCCGGACTGTTCTATCTTGAGAGGACCGCGGAGCTGGAAGCCCACCGGCCACCCCTGGAGTCGTGGGGCATGTCGTGAACTGAGTCTCACGCACACAAGTCGAGGATCAGCACGCTCGATGGTCGGACAGGGAAGACTACGAGGATATCTTGTACCCAACCTGTTGCCCAGCCGACAGTTGATAGAAGATCTCAAAAAAAAAAAAAAATAGGAAAAAAATTCCCAAAAGAATAAAAATAGGTCAGGAGACTGGCTCCTGAGAGAGCCACGTCTTCTCCTTCTGCTAGGCAGAAAGAAACTGAGGTCTGCTGACTGCAGTGGGAGGGTTATGTCCGGAGGGACCGCCCCCCTGGGCGGGGCTGTTCAGCTCTGGCTGTTTAGAATGTATGTATAACATCTCACATTCTGCCTAGGTCTTCTCCTGCAAGCAGGGACATAACCCACGTGTAAAGGTGTATAAGACACGCTGTGTCAGTCCATGGATGACAAGAGAAAATAGGATTTTTTACTCACCGTAAAATCCTTTTCTCTGAGTCCATGGACCGACACAGCTTCTCTATTGACAAAGTGGGTATTATCCGTTAATTAGGAGTGACTAGGCAGAAAAACTTGTAAAAAGTGTTGCATCACACCTTCTACAGTACCGCCCAGGGGGCGGACCCTCTGGGTATACCCTCTCAGTCTGCATCTTCGCAGATCAGTTCGTCAAAAAGCAGTACAAACTTAAAAGGAGGGGTGGGTGCTGTGTCGGTCCATGGACTCAGAGAAAAGGATTTTACGGTGAGTAAAAAATCCTATTTACTCTTTCGTCCATGGACCGACACAGCTTCTCTATTGACAAAGTGGGACGTCCCAAAGCAGTGTCAGAGAAAAAACGAGGGGTGGTAACAGCATAAAAATAAACTTCACCCCAAAACACAAAACAGCACTCCTCCAACGGAGGAGTTGCAACTCTAAACAGCCGCTTGCAAAACCTTGCGGCCAAAAGAGGCATCCGAAGATGCACCTACATCAATTTTGTAGAATTTTGTGAAAGTGTGTACGGACGACCAAGTCGCCGCTTTACATAATTGGGAAACAGACGCTTGATGTCGGAAAGCCCAAGAGGCACCTATTGCCCTGGTCGAATGCGCCGTGACAGGAAAGGGGGGCGCCTGACCCTTTAAGGCGTAAGCCTGGATTACTATCTGTCGGATCCACCTAGAGATGGTGGCCGATGAGACTGCTTGGCCCTTCTTGGGACCAGCCACCGAAACAAACAGTGAGTCTGACTTCCGGAACAGGGAAGTAGCAGATAGGTATACTCTCAAAACTCGGACAACGTCCAAGGAATGCAACGCCGACTCCTTAGGATTCGACGGCTGAGGACACAAGGATGGAAGTACAATGTCTTCGTTGAGATGAAAAGCCGAAACGACTTTCGGAAGAAAGGAAGGCTGCGGCCGCAGCACCACCTTATCCTTGTGGAAAATCAAATAGGGAGCCTTGCAGGACAAGGCTGCCAGCTCAGAGACTCGTCTAACTGACGTAACAGCCACCAAAAAGACCACTTTCTGAGAAAGTGTCAACAGGGGAATATCTCTAATATTCTCAAACGGTGCCTTCTGAAGCACCGAGAGGACCAGGTTCAAGTCCCTCGGAGGTAACCGGGGACGGACCGGAGGGGCCACATGTCGGACCCCCTGCACAAATGTACTCACGAGAGAGTGAGTCGCCAGGGGTCGCTGAAAAAAGACAGCCAGGGCAGATATCTGTCCCTTAAATCGTACTTAGGGCAAGCCCTTGGTCCACCCCATGCTGTAAAAACAGCAGGATTCTGGAAACCAAATAGGTACGCGGATGCCATTTCATTTCCTCACACATGGAGATGTAGGCCCTCCAAGTGCGGTGATAGACCTTCCTAGAGGACGGTTTTCGAGCACTTCTCATAGTAGAGATTACTGAGTCTGACAGGCCCCGGTCTATCAGTACCTGGTTCTCAACAGCCATGCCGTTAAAGCCAATGACTGTAAAGCAGGATGGAATATGGGACCTTGCGATAGCAGGTCCTTCCGTAGTGGTAGGTGCCAGGGGACGTCTGCTACCAGACGTACTAGATCGGCGTACCAAGGACGCTGAGGCCAATCTGGAGCGATTAGGATCATTGGAATTCCCTCTGCCTCCACTCTGCGGAGCAGAAGAGGAAGAAGCCTTAAGGGAGGGAAGGCATAGATTAGCCGATACTGACCCCACAATGCTACCAACGCGTCCGTTGCGTCTGCCCATGGGTCTCTTGACCGGGCCACAAATCTCAATACCTTCCGATTGAGTCGGGAAGCCAGAAGATCTACGTCTGGTGTGCCCCATCTTTGGCAGAGGAGTTGGAACATCTCCGGGTGTAAGGACCCTTCTCCCTGGTCCAGCATCTGGCGGCTCAGGTAGTCCGCCTGCCAGTTTTCCACACCCGGAATGTACACGGCCGACAGTGCCGGTACGCTCCTCTCTGCCCACTTCAGGATGCGAGCGATCTCCGATGTTGCAGCTGAGCTTCTTGTTCCTCCTTGATGATTGACATATGCCACTGCTGTGGCGTTGTCTGACTGGATCCTGACTGGACGCCCTTGCAGCCTCTGAGACCATTTGAAGAGGCACAGCCTGATCGCCCGGATTACCAGGACATTGATCGGCAGGAGGGCTTCCTCTGGGGTCCAGCGACCTTGCGCCGACTGAACACCCCAGACTCCCCCCCAACCTGTAAGGCTGGCGTTCGTCGTGATCACTATCCAGTAAACCGGAAGAAATGACTTCCCGGCCATTAGAGCCGGTGCTGTCAGCCACCATACCAGGGATCTCCTGACTATGTGGCTCACTCGGATTTGATAATCCAGAGATGATGGACATCTGTTCCATCTGGACAGAACTTCCTTCTGTAACACTCGAGTGTGGTATTGAGCATATGGAACCGCCTCGAAGGAGGCTACCCAGAGGCCCAACACTCGCATGCAAAAAACGGAGTGACGACCAATTCCTGGAAGTCAGCTGCCGTACTGCAGCCCGGAGGGTCTGCAACTTCTCCACAGGGAGGAATACCTTTGCCTCTGAAGAATCCAGAATCAACCCCAGGTACCCTAGGCGTTGAGTGGGCACCAATACTGACTTTTGCGTGTTTAGTATCCAACCACAGTCTCGAAGAGTCTGACAGGTTAAGGACACGCTTACCTCTAATTCTGAGCTTGAAGGGGCCTTCAGCAGAAGGTCGTCTAAGTAGCCTGTGATAGCGATACCCCGCTGTCTTAGAAGTGCCAGAATCGGAGCGAGCACCTTGGTGAACGTCCTGGGTGCTGAGGCAAGGCCCAACGGGAGGGCCACAAACTGGTAGTGGTCCTTCCCGATAGCAAATCGCAGAAACCTCTGGTGTCTGGAGTATATGGGGACATGCAGGTATGCGTCCTTGATGTCCAAGGAGGCCAGAAAGTCCCCCGGATGGAGAGCCGTGACTACAGATCGAACCGACTCCATCCGAAAACTTTGTACCTTCACAAAGCAATTGAGGGCTCTGAGATCCAAGCTTGGACGAACCCCCTCCTTCTTCGGCACAATGAACAGATTTGAGTAAAAACCCTGTTCCAGTTCTGGAACTGGAATAACTACCCCGCGTTCCAGTAGACCCTGGACCGCCCCATACAGGGCCTCCCGGCGGGTCGGTAGTAGCTGGAGATTGGAGGTGTTGAATCTGTCCGGTGGACAAGAGAGAAACTCTATCTTGTAGCCTGAGGAGATCACTTTGCAAACCCACCTGTCGGAGATTAGTGCTGTCCACTGAGTCGCGAATTTGCGAAGACGTCTCCCCACCCGAGAGCTGGGTGGGGGTGGACCTTCATGCGGACGCAAATTTGTCCGCAGGCTTATTGGGTATGCGGGACCAGGGACGCTTTTGTCCTTGGGCAGGCGCTTTATCGGCCTGGGGTCTTTTCCCTGTCGCCCTAGGGGGACGAAAAAACCACTTGCGTGCAGTAAAGGAGGGCCCTTGCCCTTGGCGTGGCCCCTTACCCTTGCTAATTTGGGGAAGCAAAGTGCTTTTACTTCCTGTGGCATCCTTGATGATGTCATCCAGAGAAGCCCCAAAAAGTCTGTCGCCCTTAAAAGGCAGATCCAACAGGGCTTTCTTGGAAGTCTGGTCCGTAGACCAGCCTTTTAGCCAGATCAGGCGGCGTATTGCTACTGCATAAACCGAAGTTTTAGACAGCAGGGGAATAGTATTCATGTCTGACTCGCAGACAAACCTAAGGCCCTGGACCAACAGGTCGGCCAATGTTATCTCATCAGGAGGAGCATCTCGCTCCTTAACCCCTGGAGTAGCAATCTTGCCCATTCAGTAAGTGTGTGAGACACTAGGGCCCCCGCCAATGCCGGGCGTACTGCCGAGCCTACCACTGAGTATAGGTAGCAAGCGAGTGCTTCAGCCTTCTTATCCACAGGGTCCTTGAAAACAGGAGCCCCTTCTACAGGAATTGTGGTGGCTCTATTAAGTCTGGACACCGGAGGGTCCACTATAGGGGGGAGAGGTCCATTTCTTCAGAAAACTCTCCTCAAAAGGGGTACCGTACCGCAAACCTCTTTGGGGCTGTAAAGACCCTAAGTGGGTTCTCCCATTCCTTGTATAAGAGTTTATCAAAAGACACACAAGGGAACACCTTAGCAGTGCGGGCAGGTCTATGAAACCCAAGTGGACCGGAGTCTCTGCTGCTTCTGCAGTATTTTCCAATTTTAGCGTATCCCGCACTGCAGTAATAAGGTCAGATACCAAAGCCGTCTCGCGTACTGACCTGGACTTTGAGTCATCCTCACTGTCCGGTCACGGTCTGCAGTCTCTGATGCGTCAGAATCTGGGCCCCGAGCCGTAGCTGGACCTGGTTCTGCACCAGAATTATCCCCAGAAGCTTGCAGGGGATGGGGCGTTTACTACCCCCTGTATTCCCGTGTGCTGCTTCCACCCTGGCAGCAAACGCCTCTAGGATTGCAGTCATAGCGTTCATAGACACCTCAGGGGCACCAGCTGCTAAATCTGGTGTTTCAGGGGAGAAGACATCTGGCTCAGATGCCATGCTGACCACACGCTGACACTCACAGGGCTCCAGGCAAGATATCAATAGGCCACCCTCCTGTGCTACAGAGAGGCCGGGTCACCCAGAGGACTCACCACCCTGGATAGGTACTGCTATGCTGCGCCTGTGATGCTGTGTCAGTCTGCTTCTTTTATCAGCACTTCCTGTGTGAATTTTCGCGCCAGTGTAATGCACCCTAGAGGCCGGAGGCTCTCGAAAAATGGTTGCCAAAAACGTCTGTATGGAAGATAATGTGGGCTCTAAGAAAATGGCTGCCGACAGAAGATAGAGGTCAAGCAGCCATAGCCCACAAAAAGTTGGCCGAACGGCAATATCTGCATACAGGGTGGACAAACATGGCCGCCGATCAGCTGATAGGGGCCAGTGGGTGTGGCCGAACCACAGGAAGATGGCCGCCGGGCAGTCACAAGAGGCCAAACTTAGCATGGACCACCTCAAAATGGCCGCCGACAGCATGGAGGAGGAAGGACACAAACACAGGTAAGAAAAAACGTCATTTCTTTTAAATGTTAGTTACAGCCAGCCCCGCTCCAGTGGGACCCCCTAGGTGACCCCCAGCACCCAGCAACCTTTAGCTAGAAGCCCAGGGAGGAGGGAAAGGCAGGGAGAGAGGGAAGAAAGGGGCCACAACCACTTACTTGATCTCTCCAGGAATGTCCAGCCAAATCACCCAGCCGAGGCAGGGGAGTTTTACTTACCTATCCTGCATGTATTCTGCTGGAAGACATTCCAAACAGATCATCGTCCGCACACGGAAGGTGACTGTTGGCCAGGCATGCTGTGATTGGACCCAGAAGGGACGATCATCTGTATGCCCTGGAGCATGACGCTCACCGGACAGGCTGCTGCGACTCGGCCGTAAGGTCAGCCGAAGCTGAGCGGTCCGATGCAAGCCTTGGAGCGTAAGCTCACCGGCCAGGCTGCTGCGACTCGGCCGTAAGGTCAGCCGAAGCTGAGCGGTCCGATGCAGGCCCTGGAGCGTAAGCTCACCGGCCACTCGTGGAGCGACGGGCATGTCGTGGAAAACCCAGCGAGTAGCTAGGGTCGGCACACGCTCGATGGCCGAAACTGGGGAGACTACAAGGATCGAGGATCCAGCCTGTCACCCAGTCGGCAGTTGATCGAAGATCGCAGGAAACAACAAATGTAGCAAAAAAAATAAATATATATATATATATATCCTTTTTTCCCCGGACCAATGGGCCCGAAGGGAGCCATGTCCTACTCCTTGCTAGACAGAAAAAAACTGATCTGCGAAGATGCAGACTGAGAGGGTATACCCAGAGGGTCCGCCCCCTGGGCGGTACTGTAGAGGGTGTGATGCAACACTTTTTACAAGTTTTTCTGCCTAGTCACTCCTAATTAACGGATAATACCCACTTTGTCAATAGAGAAGCTGTGTCGGTCCATGGACGAAAGAGTAAAATAGTTTTTTATATATCTTTTGGGGATATTTATTATAGCAAAAAGGAAAAAATATTGTTTTTTTTTCCAAAATCGCTCTATTTTTGTTTTTAGCGCAAAAAATAAAAACCGCAGAGGTGATCAAATACCGCCAAAAGAAAGCTCTATTTGTGGGAAAAAAAGGATGTAAATTTTGTTTGGGAGCCACGTCGCACAACCGCGGAATTGTCGAATCGAATCGCAAAAAGTGGCTCGGTAATTTGGCAGCCAAATCCTACGGGGCTGAAGTGGTTAACCAGTCAAATACAGTGAGTTCCATTAACCTGGATTTAAAAAAGGAAAGATTTGTTTTTTTAGAAGGAACATTTGTAAATGTTACTTGTGCCTAGGCAGTACACTGCAGCCTGCTTCTGATTCATTTATTCGGTGGATTAGTGGATCCAATCCCCCCTGCTACTGCTCCTTGACTATTCCTCCATCAATCATCAGATCCCCAATCATGAAGGGGGACAGCTCTGACATGGGAGAACAAAGCCCTGCCTCTACAGGACCACCATCACCCAGAGACACAGTGTAGAGCAAGGCATGGCAAGTCAGTAATAGCAAAACAATCAGCTTCAGGGAGACCACAGTCAATACTAGTAACTAGTCATTTGCCTTTTTTGAGCACAGCCTCCACAGGCCCTTTCTTTCTCGTACATCACGGGACACAGAGCGACATAGTCATTACTAATGGGTTATATAGATACCGTCAGGTGCTGGCACTGGCAACTTCCAAAACCGGAAGTACCCTCCCCTATATAAGCCCCTCCCATCCGGGAGCACCTCAGTTTTTTGCCAGTGTCTAAGGTGTTGGCCAAGAAGAAACATGTGTTTTTCACTGAGCTTGCGTACAGGTTCTTTTGGGCCTCAGTAAGCTATTCCGGATCCGACCAAAAAAGCTTCATAGCTAAACGGTCGGTACCCGGGCCTTGCAGAGAAGAGCAAGGTTTTGCCTGTAATGCTTCTCTTAGGAGAGCTGGACCCTGGGATCCAGAGCTCTGGTCATACCCACGACCAAGATGTTTTCTGTGCAGGGAGCTATACAGGTCCAGGGGAGTGGAATCCTTGGGAACCCGGTCCCTGAAGGTTTGATTACAATGCCTGCCGTGATAGGTGAAGTTTGGGCTTTTGTGGACCAAACAAAGTCCTACGGCGGGGAACAGGTAAGTGGGGGCCCCCAGGAACTTGGTTCTATTGGGGGACCCCCAAGCCTAATTTGTCTTTCTGTCTGTTACCTAATGGTATTCCCGCAAAATTCTGTGCATGCCTGTAACTACTAAAAAAATGTAATAATTTTTAATGGTGGTCAAGAAAAAAAAAAATAATTTTTTTTTTATATATATTTAAGATATTAGACTGCGGTACCTGTGTTTGTCCACTAGAGGCCGCTGTGGAATGTTTTCTTGTCATGTGGACTAGTTTCTTCTCAGCAGAGCAAGTCCAGGCAGATGGTGAGTTCTCTTATGGGAAACTGCTTCCTCTGCCATGTTGCAATGCTCGTCCATCCCCCGGCCTGCGGCAAAGAGGGGCCCTGGCTCTTGTCCCTAGTCTCCATTTTTCAAAATTAGCGCCGAAGGCGCACGTGGCCGCGCGCGTGCGCGTGCACGCGCCTCTATATATAGAGGTGAGCCAGGAAAGGGGGCGGAGCCTGGGGGATGACGCTCTGTGTGCGCCGCAGCGCTTCTGCGCATGTGCGGGCGTCCCAGCATGTAAAAACCACAGTTTTGTGTGGTGAGCTGGCTATGAAGTACAGAGACAGAGCTGGCAACATTTAAAAAAAGGGCATACAGCAAGCGGTTGATACAGGCATCCCCTAGAAAGGCACATTAGTAGACACCAACTGTGATATAGCAGCAATTGTGCTAGACTATTCTCAGTAAAAGTGGTGTATTACGGCTGGAATACCTCAGCTTTAGGCTTAGGAATATGCCGTCCAGAAGCTCCGGAACTGAATCTTCCAGGAAGCGAAGGGGGTCTCATCGGGCTCGGAGGATCTTGGGCATACTTCTGCTGCACCAGTCTCCCCTGAAGTTCAGAGGTAAGTGACCGTAGAGACCCCGCAGGGGTACTTGGTACTGTGGCTGTCCTCAGTTCACCTGCTCCTGTGTATGTAACAGAGGAGGTTTTTTCCTCAGCTCTGGGAGGATTAGAGAGAGATTGTCAACATTTATCGCTGCCTCCCTGTCAGGGAAAGCACGCCCGATCTCCGTCTCCTCCTTCAGAGTGCCTGTTAGCAGAGCAACAGTCCCATACAGGGATCGACCTGCCTGAAGGGGATCAGGATGAGGTTGATTCTGTTATAGAGGAATCAACAGTGGGGGAACCTTTTCTCAGCATCTCAAGCTGAAAGATTATGGGTTCAGTCTCTGACTAACATGGTCCGATCAGCATTTAAAAATGCACCTTGCGGAACCATCAACCACTACTGTATCCTCGTTGGGGTCGCTAGAAGCCCCCAGACTGTTTGTTCTTTTCCACTTCACCCTTTACTGAAAGGGCTCATTTACCAGGATTGGGAACGTCCTGAGAAAATATTTATTCCCCCAAGAGATTTCCGGTGGTCTATCCCATGGAGGATAAGTTCATCAAAAAAAAAAAAAAAATGGAAGGTCCCTACAGTGGACGCAGCCATCTCTTGTATGTATAAATCACTGACATGTCCAGTGGATAATGTCCAAATGTTCAAGAACCCAATAGATAAAAGATTGGAGTCCTTATGAAAATCTGCTTGGTGATACAACCAGCAGTAGCAGCTATTGGGGTCTGCTAAGCAGTGAAGGATCAGTTGAAACAGGTCTTGAGGGACTTGACAGATCAGCAGGCTTTGCCCTAGCTGATCTACCTAGAGCCTTAGGCTTTGCGGTTGACGCCATAGAGGATTCAGTCCATCAGGCCTCCCGCCTTACGCTGTCTATAGTACATATGCGTAGGCTCCTATGGCTCAAAAACTGGTCTGCTGAAGCTCCCTGTAAAGAATGGCTGGTTAGCGTCCCATTTCATGGTGAACGCTTATTCAGGGAAAACCTGGACAAATATATCCAGAAAATTTCCAGCGGTAAAAATACGCTCTTGCCGGTTAAAAACAGAGTTAGAGGTCCCTCTTTAAGAGGCCTGCTTCTCCAGTCCCTGGGGCATCGGCTGTGTAACAGTTCCGACGGCCTCCTCGGTCAATTCCCGGGGGTAAAAAACAGGGACAGTAGCAGGATAATGAGAAACCCTGGGTCAGGGGAGGTACAAAACCTCCCCCAAAGTTAAATTCATTGAAGCCCCCACTCAGTCGGGTGGGGGGAGGACTCCAGTTGTTCGCAAGAGACCTGGCGGGACACGATCAAGACAGATAGGTGCTCTCCGCACTAGGTTTGGGATACAGTTTGGAGTTAAAAGACTCTCCTCCTTCCCATTTTTGAGGTCAAACGTGCCAAGGGATCCCCGGAAGAGAGAGTCCCTCCTGTTGGCACTAGAACAACTATTGCTCCAAGGAGTAATTATGGAGGTTCCCCTGGAAGACTGAGGGTTCGGGTTTTACTCAAACCTCTTTACAGTCCCGAAGCAAACGCGGACGGGAGGCCCATATTAATTCTAAAAGGGCTATACAAATTCCTGTATATCAGGACTTTCCGATGGAGTCGATCCGATCGGTGGCCACTGCCCTACAAGGGGAGGATTGGTTAGCCGCGATCGACATCAAAGATGCTTATTTGCACATTCCCATCTTTCCAGTCCACCAAAAATTTCTACGCTTTGCAGTAGAAGGGCGCCATTTTCAGTTCAGAGCCTTACCCTTCGGTTTGGCCACAGCACCACGAGTGTTTACAAAAATTCTGGCCCTTTATTGGCCAATCTAAGAACACAAGGTGTAATGATAATGGCATATCTGGATGACTTGTTGCTGATAGACCACTCAGTGAAAAAACTAGACGTGGTCGTTCACAAGACAATCAAGTATCTGGAATCTCACGGTTGGATTATCAACCGAGACAAGTCAGCCCTAAAAACCAGTCAAAAGTCTGGAATACTTGGGGCTAAGGTTGGATTCAGGCCAGAGAAAAATATTCTTGCCTCGAGGAAAGGTGTTGTCTTTGAAAGATTTGATCCACTTAGTGGGTACAAAAAAGACAGCCGTCCATACGCCTGTATATGAGGCTGCTGGGAAAAATGGTGGCATCATTCGAAGCAGTACCCTACGGTCAATTCCATTCAAGGAATTTGCAAGGGGCCATACTGTCAGCCTGGAACAAAAAAGTTCAGGCCCTAGACTTACAATGTCCTTGTCCCCTTCCGTTCGCAAGAGCCTCCGTTGGTGGTTGGTTCCCCAGAATCTGGAAAAAAGGAAATCCTTCAGTCCGATTTCTTGGAAGGTGGTCACTACAGATGCCAGCCTTATAGGCTGGGGAGCAGTACTGGAGCAATGGTCTCTCCAGGGCAGATGGTCGGATGCAGAAAAGGCCCTGCCCATCAATCTCTTAGAGATACGAGCAGCCCGGTATGCCCTAGTAGCATGGACATCCAAACTCCAAGGGTCCCCTGTCAGAATTCAATCAGACAATGCCACAGCAGTGGCATATATCAATCATCAGGGGGGCACCAGGAGTCGTGCAGCCCAGAGGGAAGTAAATTACATCCTGAAATGGGCAGAAAAATATGTCCCAGCCATATCTGCGGTATTCATTCCAGGAGTGGAGAATTGGAAGGCGGACTTTCTAAGTCGCCAGCAATTAGGCCCAGAGGAAGGGTCCCTTCACCCCGAGGTTTTCTGGACAATATGTCAGCGGTGGGGAACATCGGATGTAGATCTTCTAGCATCCAGATTCAACGCAAAGGGGGACAGGTTTGTCTCTCGGACAAGGGATCCCCTAGCTTGCGGCTCGGATGCCCTAGTGTTCCCTTGGGATCAGTTCAAGCTGATATATGCATTCACACCGCCACAATGGTTACCTCGATTACTCCGCAGAATCAGGGTAGAAAAGAAACCAGTGATTCCGGTGGCTCCAGCGTGGCCCCGAAGAGCGTGGTACGCGGAGATTGTAAAATTTCAGTGGGGAGTCCTTGGACTCTCCCACGTCGTCCGGACCTGCTTTCGCAAGGACCGATATACCACCCTTCCTTACCAGCCCTAGGTTTGACGGCCTGGCTATTGAAGCCCACATTCTAAAAAAGAGAGGGCTCTCTAATGCTGTGGTATCTACCATGATCAATGCCAGGAAGCCGGTATCCAGGCAGATCTACTATAGAATCTGGAAGGCGTACATCGCGTGGTGTGAGGCCAAGAAATGGCATCCACATAAGTACGTAATAGGTAGGATTCTGGACTTCCTACAGTGGGCTGTAGATAGGAAGCTTGCCTTGAGTACTATCAAGGGTCAGATTTCGGCCTTGTCAATATTTTTTCAAAGGCCCTTGGCTTCGCATTCACTAGTCAAAGCCTTTATACAAGGAGTGATGCGTATTAGTCCTCCGGTTAATATTCCCATATGTCCATGGGATCTAAACTTGGTTCTGTCGGTTCTACAGAAACAACCATTTGAACCATTACAGCATATTTCCTTGGTGCTTCTCACCAGGAAATTGATTTTTCTAGTAGCCATTTGTTCGGCTAAAAGAGTATCGGAATTAGCAGCTATGTCCTGTAAGGAGCCATATCTGGTTATCCATAAGGACAGAGTAGTGTTACGTCCTCATCCAGCCTTTCTTCCTAAGGTGGTATCGAGGTTTCATTTGAACCAAGATGTGGTTCTTCCTTCTTTTTTCCCCAAACCTACTTCGGTAGAGGAAAAGTTATTGCATTCTTTGGATGTAGTAAGAGCAGTTAAAGCTTATCTAAAAGCCACTGCTCAGATTCGCAGAACGGATACTTTGTTTATTCTGCCGGAAGGCCCCAGAAAGGGTCAGGCAGCGTCAAAATCTACTTTAGCCAAGTGGATTCGACAGGTCATTATGCAAGCTTATGGCTTGAGAAGGAGACCGCCTCCGTTCAAAGTTAGAGCGCACTCCACGAGAGCAGTTGGAACTTCATGGGCAGTGCATCACCAGGCCTCCCTGGCTCAAATCTGTAAGGCCGCAACATGGTCTTCAGTTCACACGTTTACTAGGTTCTACCAGGTGGACGTTAGAAGTCAGGAGGATGTCGCCTTTGGGCGCAGTGTGTTGCAGGCCGCAAAAGATCCTCATGTCTGATAGCGCTCAGCTTATATATGGTGTATCCCCCCCCTCATTTGGCATTGCTTTAGGACATCCCATTAGTAATGACTATGTCGCTCTGTGTCCCGTGATGTACGAGAAAGAAAATAGGATTTTTATAACAGCTTACCTGTAAAATCCTTTTCTTGGAGTACATCACGGGACACAGAGCTCCCGCCCCTCTTTGGGGACACTTATTGCTTTGCTACAAAACTGAGGTGCTCCCGGATGGGAGGGGCTTATATAGGGGAGGGTACTTCCGGTTTTGGAAGTTGCCAGTGCCAGCACCTGACGGTATCTATATAACCCATTAGTAATGACTATGTCGCTCTGTGTCCCGTGATGTACTCCAAGAAAAGGATTTTACAGGTAAGCTGTTATAAAAATCCTATTATTTAGGAATGTTTAATCTGTCCAATGCCCAATACTACACATCTGGAGGGAGAAGCGCAAAGTTGCCAATATTTAAAAAAAATCCAGGAACCTTTTTTGCTGTGTAAACAGCAAGCCATTGTAAGCAGAGAATGTACTTTAATTAGGTTTGGGGCATTTATAAAAAAATTGAGCTGTGTATGGCTACCTTAATCCTTCTTAGCTATATCTAAACTAGAAGAACCCCCCCATTTTTTGTAAAATTTGCCACTACCTTGTGGGGGGGGGGGGGTTCTGAATATATAAGATACTCACCCACCCAGCAGATCACGCAGTGTCCTATAGAATCTTCTCAGAATTTTGCCCCCGCGCGGTTGTGTGCCGCCATCTTCGTACATGATGTCATCAGGAGGCCTGTCGGCTCTTCCGGGTTCAGCTGCCAGGCCTCATGATGATGCATTGCTAGGCTCGCCCCCTCCTCTTATCAGTGAAAAAGTATGCCTCCTAGGATATGTGACACGCATATCCCAGGAGGCACAGTGGGCAAAATGTGCGTCATTCGCCTAGGCGAGTGCATTAGGGGAAGGGCAAAAAAAAAATTCTACAAAAAAAGAAGAAGTGCTCTCTATGTGTAGAGGAGGGGAAGAGGGGTGGAGAGGTGGGAACTTACCTCTGAAGGTAAAGATCTGCTTTAAGTAAAAAATTATAAATGCACATATATTTGCAGATGAAAAATTGTGCATGTATTTATTTATATTTTTTACACAGGTGTCTGCACCCACAATCACTGATTGTGAATGTAATATTTTGCAAAGTTAGGCTCCTGCACACTCCCCCTGCAGCTTCCTGCCTGTATCTCTGTACAGGGTTTAACTTTTTAATGCTGGAAGAAGATTCATGGGACGCAAGTATGCTGATCAGCACAATCATGGTCCTTTGAGAACTAGAAATCTGTCTGCCGCAGTGGTGGGCAGGACTTGTAGTTTATTCACAGATCAATATAAATGAATGATGCAGCTGTCCCGGTGGAGCCCCACACAGCTGAGCCAATTTTAAATGTGACAGTGGTTCATGGGGTGAGGGTGTTTGGTCCTTAGCAAACAATTGCATATTACACCCAAAATACCGCCTCTATGATTAAGGCCTACACAGGCGAAACATGTTAGAGGGGGCTTTCCTGATGTCCTGAGAGCCAGCTAAAGTCATTTGCGATAATTTATTTTGTGGTTCACTACATTGGTGTGCAGTCCTGGGAAACATTTATGGCTATATGGATGGGCTTGACGTGCTCTCATCAGTAACCAAGCACCCAGCATCAGTGTTTGAACTGGACAGTATATGTGACAGGAGTATGTGAGCGGTGCTGCTTTTTATTTGGTTTAACATGAAACATGTTGGTAAAGGTGAACCTATCTTTTAAGCTGGCCATAGATGGTCAATTCAGCCAGTTCAGCAGGGACCGGACGAATTTCAATCCATGTGCAACATGATCAGCGGCTGTAGTCAATCGTCTGCAGCCTCTGATCAGAACAATGTCCAAGCTGGAGGGGGGGGGGAATTCTCCAATACAGGCAGTCCCCGAGTTACGAACGAATCCTACTTAGTTCCAAACGATTTGGGGTGCCAAGGTTCGCCATCACTGGTCTAGACGATATAATTATAGAGTGCAGTGGTCATGGAAATGTTATGTATAGACCAGTGTACAAAGAACTGTGGTCAGGAGAATATAATATACAGTGCAATTGTCATATGTACAGTATATTATATACAACAGCAAGGGTTATATACTGTACAGCAGTCATACTGCTACTGACTGCTGCACTCAGATGCGCCCCCCCCCCTTTCATCATTGTTCACCTCTGCAACCTTTTATCACCACTGCACCACCAGCATTCCTGAACACCTCTTTCACCACTGTTTCCCCTACATACCTCCTCTATTACTGCACCCTAAGCATACTTTTAACATCACAATATCCCTGTCGAACACCTCTGCCACCACTATACCCCCCTACACCTCTGCCACCAATGTACCCTATTGCACACCTTTGCCACCACTGTACCCATTGCACACTTTTAATACCATCTCTGCCACCACTGTACCCCCCCCCCCTCCAGACACCTTTGCCACCTGTCAGGAAAGGCATTCTAGTAATCTGCCTAGCAACAGGTGTGTCAGAGGAATTCCCATGCGCGGAAGAGCCGTTCGGCGCCCGCGCATGCGCAAACGATGTGCGCGCTGTGACAGCACTTGGCGCCAAAATAGGCTATTTAAAGAGGTCAGACACCTTGTTGCCTTGCTGTCTGGTCTACAGCATTCCTGAGACCCCTGCTATCTGTGATCCTGATTACTGACTTGTTACCTGATCCGGCTCTCCCTTGACTACTCCTGCTTGCTGCCTGTCTCTGATCCCGGCTTGTCCTGACTCCGCTTCTCCTTCAAACCTGACCCGGCCTGAACTTTTACCATTCTCTGGATTCTGCTTCTGTACCTGATCTGCCCACCTGTTTTTGACCCGGCCTGTCTTCACCTGCCAATCTCCTGATCCACGGGGACCTTGCTATTGTCTGCAGCTCTCAGCCTGCTGCCTGCATCCTGCTTGGACTACAGTACACCTCCCTGCTGCTGCATCCAGCCCTCTACATCAGCTTACCTGCCAGGGACTTGTGCCCCTTTGCACTCTCGAGCTCATGTCTGCTCTACCAGGGGTTCTTGAGCCAGAGGTATACGAGAGGCCGCTCCCTGCACGTTGGGCTCTACCAGGTACGTAACACCACCACTGTACCCCTTTGCACATCTTTACCTCCCCTGTACCCCTTCACCCCTTCCTCTGTCACCACTGTACACCTTCACACACCTCTGCTACCACTGTACCCCAGCACACATATGCTACCACTGTACCCCATCGCACACATTTACCCCCACTGTGCCCCTTAGCATACCTTTATCACCAATCCCATTTCACACCTCTGTCACCACTCTAGCCATCTCTCACACCTCTGCGACCACTGTACCCTATCGCACAGCTTAAACCACAACTATACCCCATTGGACATCTTTACCACCACTGTACTTTCCCCAGACACCTCTTCCAACATTGTATCCCATCGCACACCTCTGCCACCACTGTGCACCCCTCAAACACACCACTGTATCCCATCGCACACCTTTATCACCACTGTACCCCTGTATACATCTTTTCTACCACTGTACCCCCTTGCACATCTCTGCCACCACTGTACCCCCTTGCACACCTCTGCCACCACTGTACCCCATCGCACACCTCTGCCACTACTGTACCCCATCACACACCACCTCTACCAACACTGTACCCCATCACAAATCTCTGCCACCACTATACCCCATCGTATACCTTTATTTAATTTAGATTTTTAGATTCTAAAGACCAAATACAAACAACTGACTTAAAGCATGGGTAAATATTTCTACCTTTAATTGTATCCAGTTTGTATAAACCATCTGTCTCATGTGATATAACAATTTATTAAAAGAGAAGTGTGGGATTATAAAAAAACAAAACAAAAAATATACATACCTACCTGCTGCAGCATCGATACGATGCTGCAAGCTGTCCCCCACCGGCTCCAAGCCTGAGAACAGAGTGATCCCATGACCACTGATCTCTCAGTTCTCGGTTCTGCTCAGAGCATTGAGTGTTGACTGTCATTCACTGCTCTGTGCTCTGCCCCTTGGCAGGCATGGGGGCAGAGGCAGCTCACTCAGAATCTCAGCAGCTGCCTGTAAGTCATCTATATGAATCCCGATGTTATTATTGATATCTCTCCAGAGTCTAAAGAGGCTATGTGATGTTAGCTGACAGCGGGCTTTAGCCCTCTGTTGGCGGATATTGGGTCACAGGAGAGCAGAACTAAGTGCACTCCTGTGACCCACATGGTAAGTATGGCTGAAAGAGCTTCGCACATACTTCTCTTTTAAAGCTAAACTCCAGACAGATATAGGGAGGTGTATAAAAGAAATGGTATGGGGCTGATATGAAGTCAAATCCAGCTGTATAAGGCAGTGTTTCTCAACTCCAGTCCTCAAGGCGCACCATTTCCATTGATTTGCACAGGTTATTTGAGCAGTTTCACTGCCTTAGTAATAACCACAGCTGTTTCATTTGCCAGGAAATCCCAAAAACATGACCTGTTGGTGCGCCTTGAGGACTGGAGTTGAGAAACACTGCCTTATACAGCTGGATTTGACTTCATATCAGCCCCATACCATCTCCAAAGTCAGCAACAGAGACGTAAGGGCAGGATTAGGAACTAATACGCTATGCTGTGTGCAAATATGTTGGCATAGAAAGTCCTGGTAGAAGAAGCGAGCAGATGGATAGCCTCATGAGTCTGCAACTTGTTGACATAGAACATGCTAATAGAAGAAGAGAGCAGAGGGATAGAGCCTATTGCTTGTTCACTGTAAAATTAGGAGGCTGTAGGGAGAAGAGAGGACACCGCTGACAATGCTATTAAGTCTCCACTTAAAGCAATGTTTACTCCACAAGTTATGCCTGTGGTATACTGCATAATTCTTCAAAGAACCATCTGTAATTGGATGAGAGGTCAGTCACATGATTTGGGTTTCGTCCCCCTGGTTTTGAAAATGTCTGCCTAGTGAAGGGCCACCTTGTAAGGTGAACAAAACCTAGATGTCTTTGGGTTGCTTAATAAAAACATCACCATACTTTTCTATGTTTTCTTGATGTCCATACATACTGTATGTATTATCATCAACTATACAACATGAAAAAATTAAAGGGGCTGTAAAGGTTTTTTTTTTATTTTCTAAATAGGTTCCTTTAAGCTAGTGCATTGTTGGTTCACTTACCTTTTCCTTAGATTTCCCTTCTCAAAAAAACTTTTCTTTGTTTTCTTCGTCTGAATTTCTCACTTCCTGTTCCTCCTCAGTAAGCTGTTCAGTAAGCTGTTCTGGCTGACCCCACACCACTCGGATGATGGTGTGAAGTTTAGTGAGGAGAAACAGGAAGTGAGAAATTCAGACAAAGAAAAAAAACATTTAGAAGGTAAATCAAAGAAAAAGCTAAGTGAACCAACAATGCACTAGCTTAAAGGAACCTATTTAGAAAATAAAACACAAACTTTTACAACCCCTTTAAAAGAAAAGTTCCTTACCTGATGAGCCTGTGGCAATTGTTTGCAGTTGTGCGCTGGGTCCAAGTCTGACCTTAGAATGAGGAGACAGCAATGATGGCGCAGGCAGTGAGACACTGGAACCATTCTGCAAAAAAGTGAAATGCTAAGTCAATCTAGGAACAACCTATAATCAACATAGGTTATAATAAGGTATACATTTTAACACTGTTAGGCCGGTTTCACACTGGGGCGGTGGCGGTATAGCGCCGCTATTATTAGCGGCGCTATACCGTCAGGATTGCAGAGATATTCGGCCGCTAGCGGTGCGGTTTTAACCCCCGCTAGTGGCCGAAAAAGGGTTAATACCACCTGCAAACCGCGGCTACAGCCGCGGTTTGCAGGCGGTATTACCGCGGTTTCCCATTGCTTTCAATGGGTAGGAGCGGTGTAGGAGCGGTAAACACACCGCTCCTCTCACCGCTCCAAAGATGCGGCTAGCAGGACTTTTTTTTCAAGTCCTCTTAGCGCACCGCTCCAGTGTGGAGAGACAGGAGCCGCTGTTTAGGCTCGGTTTGCAGGCGTTATTTTTAGCAAAATAGCGCCTGCAAACTACCCCAGTGTGAAAGGGGCCTAAGGATATATTCCAATACCATTGATTCTTGGGTATCTATTTTCAGCATTCTTACCATTCAAGAAAGTAACATACATTTAAAGTACTGGTAATCAATGACACTCCATTTTCAAACTGATTAACAAAACGAAAGGCATATGTCAATGGACTTTGGGCTTGTGTCAATGGCATCACTTTGTGACAACTCTGGGTACTTTTTAGTTTTCACCGACAGGTGCATTTTGCCTGCAGTTGACCTCCTTCTGACCTGCTTGAAGTGGGTTTTGCATTCCCAAAGTCTTTCATGAGAATGCAAAACCTGTTTGGACAACAAAAGCCTGTCAACACAGGCCCTGAGTTTATTACCTGTAAGTCAAAAATAAATAAAAAATAATAATAAAAAATTATTTTAACCAAAATAAAACAAATGATTTCATATATGCCTTTTCCTCTTACAAATTTTAAACCTCTTACATTTTTGTTTTTTTTAAATACTCTAGTTTCTGTCACAAGTCCAGGAAAGATATGTATACACATACATCATATTCACTTACAATAATAAATAGCAAAATATGTAACCACTCTAGTTCAGGAACCAAAGTGCCATCAGCAGGTACCCTGGGTATTCTGCATGTCCCAAACACCTGACTTGGTGTGACATCACTGAGAGTGTGCAAAAAAACATCAGATGACACTCAGGAGGAAATATGTCTATGGATATCTTCTGAACATCGCTACTGACATATCTCAAGAAAAAGTGAGTGTTTGCATTCTTTGCATAAAAGCGGAGTTCCACCCAAAAATGGAACTTCCGCTTTTTGGAATCCTCCCCCCCTCCGGTGTCACATTTGGCACCTTTCAGGGGGAGGGGGAGCAGATACCTGTCTGTCTAATACAGGTATTTTGCTCCCACTTCCGGGCATAGACAGCCGAGCCACCCGCGGCTATCTACGCCACGTCCGGCGCCTCCTCCGTCCCCCCCGCGCCTCCTCCGTCACCCCCGCTGTCTTCTGGGAGACACACAGGTCCCAGAAGACAGCAGGGACCAGTGGGATCGCACAGCGCGAGTCGTGCATGCGCAGTAGGGAACCAGGCTGTGAAGCCGCAAGGCTTCACTTCCTGATTCCCTTACCGAAGATGGTGGCGCCTCCTCCTGAGAGCCGAGGGACAGATCGGCTTTGTGTGCCGACATCGCGGGTGACCTGGACAGGTAAAGTGTCCTTATTTTTAAAGTCAGCAGCTGCAGTATTTGTAGCTGCGGACTTTAAAAAAAAAATAAAAAAATTAGCGGAACTCCGCTATAAAGTAAAAAATGTTTAGATAGTGTAAGTAATGTTTAGGTAGTAGTACCCTTTACACTTACCTGAGCCCTCATTCAATCCAGCACTGTACTCAGCAGCTCCTCCCTCCCCTCACTTCCTTTCACACAGGCTTTTCTGAGGCTTCCTGAGGCAGCCATTGGCTCCTACTGCTGTCAATCAAAGCCAGTGACGAAAGAGCAGGGGGTGAGGCCAAGTCCTGTTGTCCAAGTCAATAGACGCAGACAGGAAGGCTTGGGAGTGAGTCCGCATGAGTGCTTCCATAGGAAGTGGCTTCCTATGGGGGCACTCAGGAAGGGGGGGGGAGGAACCAGAGGCGCCAGCGGGGGACCCGCAAAGAGGAGGTTTTAAGCCGCTCTGTGCACGGAGCAGGTAAGTATAAACCTTGGTTATATTAAAAAAAAAAAAAATACATTACAATCATTTTAGATAATGAAAAAATAGAAGGGGCAAATCTCTTTGCATTCCAAAGCTAAAAATGCAGAATTCTGTTTTAGTACATGTACTCCCTAACAGAACTATTTAGTATGCCACAAAGGATCATGTCTGTGCAGTGTTTGTTGGCTCAGTCACTCTTATGCCGCGTACAGACGATCGGAAATTGCGACAACAAAACTGTGGATTTTTTTCCGACGGATGTTGGCTCAAACTTGTCTTGCAAACACACGGTCACACAAATGTTGTCGGAAATTCCAAACGACAAGAACGCGGTGACGTACAAGACGTACGACGGCACTATTGAAGGGAAGTTCAATACCAGTCGTGTTAGTAGAATTTTGGTGAGAGACGATCCGCGCTTTTCAGCCTCGTGCTTTTCAGTCCGTTACAGCGTGACGAATGCTAGTTTTACCAGACCGAGTGCTTCCGTCTTGTACTTGATTCAGAGCATGCGTGGAATTTTGTGCGTCGGAATTGTCCACACACGATCGGAATTTACGAGAATGTGTGGAGGGCAAATGTCCGATGGAGCCTACACACGGTCAGAATTTCAGACAAAAAGCTCCCATTGAACATTTGTTGTCGGAAATTCCGACCGTGTGTACGCGGCATTAGACTACATTGGGAAAATATGTGACAGAAGGAAAAAACACAGTGAAAAAAAATTGGGACACCAGGAAATAACTCTGCCACCCTATACCAGAAGGGCCTGCACAAGGACCTTATGGCAGGATCCTCAGGTATTATATCAATGAACGTTATAGATTTAAAAAAAGATTAAAACAACTTTTGACATTGCCTTAAAGCAGATCTAAAACCCTAACCCTACCATGATGAAATAACATTTTCTAAAGCACAATGAATAATAAGAGATTGTTGTCTATAAAAATAGGATTTTTTACTCACCGTAAAATCCTTTTCTCTGAGTCCATGGACCGACACAGCCTCTCTATTGACAAAGTGGGTATTATCCATTAATTAAGAGTGACTAGGCAGAAAACTTTTAAAAAGTGTTGCATCACACCCTCTACAGTACCGCCCAGGGGGCGGACCCTCTGGGTATATCACCTCAGTCTGCATCTCACAGATCAGTTCGTCAAAAAGCAGTACAAACTTAAAAAGGAGGGGTGGGTGCTGTGTCGGTCCATGGACTCAGAGAAAAGGATTTTACGGTGAGTAAAAAATCCTATTTACTCTTTCGTCCATGGACCGACACAGCCTCTCTATTGACAAAGTGGGACGTCCCAAAGCAGTGTCAGAGAAAAAACGAGGGGTGGTAACAGCATAAAAATAAACTTCACCCCAAACACAAAACAGCACTCCTCCAACGGAGGAGTTGCAACTCTAAACAGCCGCTTGCAAAACCTTGCGGCCGAAAGAGGCATCTGAAGATGCACCTACATCAACTTTGTAGAATTTTGTGAAAGTGTGAGCGGACAACCAAGTCGCCGCTTTACATAATTGGGAAACAGACGCTTGATGTCGGAAAGCCCAAGAGGCACCTATTGCCCTGGTCGAATGCGCCGTGACAGGAAAGGGGGGCGCTTGACCCTTTAAGGCGTAAGCCTGGATTACTATCTGTCGGATCCACCTAGAGATGGTGGCCGACGAGACTGCTTGGCCCTTCTTGGGACCAGCCACCGAAACAAACAGTGAGTCTGACTTCCGGAACAGGGAAGTAGCAGCTAGGTATACTCTCAAAGCTCGGACAACGTCCAAGGAATGCAACGCCGACTCCTTAGGATTCGACGGATGAGGACACAAGGATGGAAGTACAATGTCTTTGTTGAGATGAAAAGCCAAAACGACCTTCGGAAGAAAGGAAGGCTGCGGCCGCAGCACCACCTTATCCTTGTGGAAAATCAAATAGGGAGCCTTGCAGGACAAGGCTGCCAGCTCAGAGACTCGTCTAACTGACGTAACAGCCACCAGAAAGACCACTTTCTGAGAAAGTGTCAACAGGGGAATATCTCTAATATTCTCAAACGGTGCCTTCTGAAGCACCGAGAGGACCAGGTTCAAGTCCCACGGAGGTAGTGGGGGACGGACCGGAGGGGCCACATGTCGAACCCCCTGCACAAATGTACTCACGAGAGAGTGAGTCGCTAGGGGTCGCTGAAAAAAGACAGCCAGGGCAGATATCTGTCCCTTAAATCGTACTTAAGGCAAGCCTTTGGTCCACCCCATGCTGTAAAAACAGCAGGATTCTGGAAACCAAATAAGTATGCGGATGCCATTTCATTTCCTCACACATGGAGATGTAGGCCTTCCAAGTGCGGTGATAGACCTTCCTAGAGGACGGTTTCCAAGCACTTCTCATAGTAGAGATTACTGAATCTGACAGGCCCCGGTCTCTCAGTACCTGGTTCTCAACAGCCATGCCATTAAAGCCAGTGACTGTAAAGCAGGATGGAGTATGGGACCTTGCGATAGCAGGTCCTTCCGTAGTGGTAGGCGCCAGGGGACGTCTGCTACCAGACGTACTAGATCGGCGTACCAAGGACGCTGAGGCCAATCTGGAGCGATTAGGATCATTGGAATTCCCTCTGCCTCCACTCTGCGGAGCAGAAGAGGAAGAAGCCTTAAGGGAGGGAAGGCATAGATTAGCCGATACTGACCCCACGATGCCACCAACGTGTCCGTTGCGTCTGCCCATGGGTCTCTTGACCGGGCCACAAACCTCAATACCTTCCGATTGAGTCGGGAAGCCAGAAGATCTACGTCTGGTGTGCCCCATCTTTGGCAGAGGAGTTGGAACACCTCCGGGTGTAACGACCATTCTCCCTGGTCCAGCATCTGGCGGCTCAGGTAATCCGCCTGCCAGTTTTCCACACCCGGAATGTACACGGCCGACAGTGCCGGTACGCTCCTCTCTGCCCACTTCAGGATGCGAGCGACCTCCGATGCTGCAGCTGAGCTTCTTGTTCCTCCTTGATGATTGACATATGCCACTGCTGTGGCGTTGTCTGACTGGATCCTGACTGGACGCCCTTGCAGCCTCTGAGACCATTTGAAGAAGCACAGCCTGATCGCCCGCATTTCCAGGACATTGATCGGCAGGAGGGCTTCCTCTGGGGTCCAGCGACCTTGCGCCGACTGAACACCCCAGACTCCCCCCCCCAACCTGTAAGGCTGGCGTCCGTTGAGATCACTATCCAGTAAACCAGAAGAAATGACTTCCCCGCCATAAGAGCCGGTGCTGTCAGCCACCATACCAGGGATCTCCTGACTAGGTGGCTCACTCGGATTTGATAATCCAGAGATGATGGGCATCTGTTCCATCCGGACAGAACCTACTTCTGTAACACTCGAGTGTGGTATTGAGCATATGGGACCGCCTCGAAGGAGGCTACTATGAGGCCCAACACTCGCATGCAAAAACGGAGTGATGACCAATTCCTGGAAGTCAGCTGCCGTACTGCAGCCCGGAGGGTCTGCAACTTCTCTACAGGGAGGAATACCTTTGCCTCTGAGGAATCCAGAATCAACCCCAGGTACACTAGGCGTTGAGTGGGCACCAATACTGACTTTTGCGTGTTTAGTATCCAACCACAGTCTCGAAGAGTCTGACAGGTAATAGACACACTCTAATTCTGAGCTTGAAGGGGCCTTCAGTAGAAGGTCGTCCAAGTAGCCCATGATAGCGATACCCCGCTGTCTTAGAAGTGCCAAAATCGGAGCGAGCACCTTGGTGAACGTCCTGGGTGCTGAGGCAAGGCCAAACGGGAGGGCCACAAACTGGTAGTGGTTCTTTCCGATAGCAAATCGCAGAAACCTCTGGTGTCTGGAGTATATGGGGACATGCAGGTATGCGTCCTTGATGTCCAAGGAGGCCAGAAAGTCCCTTGGATGAAGAGCCGTGACTACAGATCGAACCGACCCCATCCAAAATCTTTGTACTTTCACAAAGCAATTGAGGGCTCTGAGATCCAAGATTGGACGAACCCCCTCCTTCTTCGGCACAATGAACAGATTTGAGTAAAAACCCTGACCCCGTTCCTGTTCTGGAACTGGAATAACTACAGGGCCTCCCGACGGGTCGGTAGTAGCTGGAGATTGGAGGTGATGAATCTGTCCGGTGGACAAGAAAGAACTTCTATCTTGTATCCTGAGGAGATTACTTCGCAAACCCACCTGTCGGAGACTAGAGCTGTCCACTGAGTCGCGAATTTGCGAAGACGTCCCCCCACCCGAGAGCTGGGTGGGGGCGGACCTTCATGCGGACGCAGATTTGTCCGCAGGCTTGTTGGGTCTGCGGGACCAAGGACGCTTTTGTCCTTGGGCAGGCGCTTTATCGGCCTGGGGTCTTTTCCCTGTCGCCCTAGGGGGACGAAAAAAACGCTTGCGTGCAGTAAAGGAGGGCCCTTGCCCTTGGCGTGGCCCGTTACCCTTGCTAGTTTGGGGAAGCAAAGTGCTTTTACCTCCTGTGGCATCCTTGATGATGTCATCCAGAGAAGCCCCAAAAAGTCTGTCGCCCTTAAAAGGCAGATCCAACAGGGCTTTCTTGGAAGTCTGGTCCGCAGACCAGCCCTTTAGCCAGATCAGGCGGCGTATTGCTACTGCATAAACCAAAGCTTTTGACAGCAGGGGAATAGTATCCATGTCTGACTCGCAGACAAATTTAAGGCCCTGGACCAACTGGTTGGCCAAAGTTATCTCATTAGGAGGAGCATCTCGCTCCTTTAACCCCTGGAGTAGCAATTTTGCCCATTCAGTAAGTGTCTGAGACACTAGGGCCCCCGCCAATGCCGGTCGTACTGCCGAGCCTACCACTGAGTATAGGTAGCGAGCGAGCGCTTCAGCCTTCTTATCCACAGGGTCCTTGAAAACAGGAGCCCCTTCTACTGGAATAGTGGTGGCTCTATTAAGTCTGGACACCGGAGGGTCCACTATAGGGGGAGAGGTCCATTTCTTCAGAAAACTCTCCTCAAAGGGGTACCGTACCGCAAACCTCTTTGGGGCTGTAAAGACCCTCAGTGGGTTCTCCCATTCCTTGTATAAGAGTTTGTCAAAATAAGACACACAAGGGAACACCTTAGCAGTGCGGGCAGGTTTACGAAATCCAAAGGGGACTGGAGTTTCTGCTGCTTCTGCAGTATTTTCCAACTTTAGCGTATCCCGCACTGCAGTAATAAGGTCAGATACCAAAGCCGTCTCGCGTACTGACCTGGACTTGGAGTCACCCTCACTGTCCGATCGGTCACGGTCTGCAGTCTCTGATGCGTCCGAATCTGGGCCATGAGCCGTAGCTGGTTCTGCATCAGAATTATCCCCGGAAGATTGCAGGGGACGGGGGCATTTACTACCCCCTGTATTCCCGTGTGCTGCTTCCACCCTGACAGCAAACGCCTCTAGGATTGCCGACATAGCGTTCATAGACACCTCAGGGGCACCAGCTGCTAAATCTGGTGCTTCAGGGGAGAAGACATCTGGCTCAGATGCCATGCTGACCACACGCTGACACCCACAGGGCTCCAGGCAAGATATCAATAGGCCACCCTACTGCGCTGCAGAGATGCTGGGTTACCCAGAGGACTCACCACCCTGGACCGGTACTGCTATGCTGCCGTGTGCTGCGCCTGTGATGCTGTCCCACTGCTGCTGTGTCAGTCTGCTTCTTTTATCAGCACTTCCTGTGTGAATTTTCGCGCCAGTGTAATACACACTAGAGGCCGGAGACTCTCGCAAAATGGCCGCCAAAACGTCTGTATGGAAGATAATGTGGGCTCTAAGAAAATGGCCGCCGAGCCGAAGAAAGAGGCCAAGCAACCGTAGCCCACAAAAAGATGGCCACCGAACGGCAATATATACATACAGGGTGGACAAACATGGCCGCCGATCAGTTGATAGGGGCCAGTGGGTGTGGACTACAAGAAAATGCCGCTGAAACCACAGGAAGACGGCCGCCGGGCAGTGACTAGAGGCCGAACACGGCATGGACCACCCCAAAATGGCCGCCGACAGCATGGAGGAGGAAGCACACACACACAGGTAAGCAGAAATGACATTTCTTTTAAATGTTAGTTACAGCCAGCCCCGCTCCAGTGGAACCCCTTAGGTGACCCCCAGCACCCAGCAGCCTTTAGATAGAAGCCCAGGGAGGAGGGTAAGGATGGGAGAGAAAGAAGAAAGGGGCCACAACCACTTACTTGATCTCTCCAGGAATGTCCAGCTAAATCACCCAGCCGAGGCAGGGGAGTTTACTTACCTATCCTGCATGTTTTATGCTGGAAGACATTCCAAACAGATCATCGTCCGCGCACGGAAGGTGACTGTTGGCCAGGCATGCTGTGATTGGACTCAAAAGGGACGATCATATGTATGCCCTGCAGTGTGACGCTCACCGGACAGGCTGCTGCGACTCGGCCGTAAGGTCAGCCGAAGCTGAGCAGTCCGATGCAAGCCTTGGAGCGTAAGCTCACCGGCCAGGCTGCTGCGACTCGGCCGTAAGGTCAGCCGAAGCTGAGCGGTCCGATGCAGGCCCTGGAGCGTAGGCTCACCGGCCACCGGTGGAGCAACGGGCATGTCGTGGAAAACCCAGCACGTAGCTAGGGTCGGCACACGCTCGATGGCCGAAACTGGGGAGACTACAAGGATCGAGGATCCAGCCTGTCACCCAGTCGGCAGTTGATCGCAGGAAACAAAAAATGTAGCAAAAAAAATATATATTTTTCCCCCGGACCAATGGGCCCGAAGGGAGCCATGTCCTACTCCTTGCTAGACAGAAAAAAACTGATCTGTGAGATGCAGACTGAGGTGATATACCCAGAGGGTCCGCCCCCTGGGCGGTATTGTAGAGGGTGTGATGCAACACTTTTTACAAGTTTTCTGCCCAGTCACTCCTAATTAACGGATAATACCCACTTTGTCAATAGAGAGGCTGTGTCGGTCCATGGACGAAAGAGCAATACTATTTGTAACCTTTGTTTCCATGTCGGTGCTGATTATATCCGCTGGCCTTTTTAGCTACTTCCTTTACACATACTGTATATACTTGAGTATAAGCCGACCCGAATATAAGCCGAGGCACCTAATTTTACCACAAAAAACTGGGAAAACTTATTGACTCGAGTATAAGCCTAGGGTGTCCATCTGCATGCCTCACTGTGCCCATGCCACACTGTGCCCATGACTAGACAGACATTTAACATGGGAGTCTATGGAAAGGGTGCCCGGTTTGAAAAATCGGTGCTCCCTGACTGAAGGTCCCCCAGACAACAAACTTTGCACACTTGTAGAAGAGAAATTAGGATACATGTGTGCCAAGTTTCGGGTCCCGGGGACCTATGACCGGCCGGTACCGGGTCCACAAAGTCACTGGAGAAATGACCGTTTAACATAGGAGTCTATGGGGGGGGGGGTTC
Organism: Rana muscosa; assembly: GCA_029206835.1. Classification (NCBI taxonomy): domain Eukaryota; kingdom Metazoa; phylum Chordata; class Amphibia; order Anura; family Ranidae; genus Rana; species Rana muscosa. The sequence continues at coordinate 848,798,015 of CM055121.1, forward strand.
CCGACTTTGAAAAATCGTTGCTCCCCGGTCGTAGGTCCCCCGGGCAACAAACTTTGCACACTTGTAGAGGAAGAGTGGAGCTACGTGTGCCAAGTTTGGGATCCAGGGGACCTACGGACGGCCGGTACCGGGTCCCCAAAATCCGGGAGATCAGGCGCAAAAAAGGTGACTCGAGTATAAGCCGAGGGGGGCATTTTCAGCACAAATTTTTTTTCTGAAAAAACTCGGCTTATACTCGAGTATATAAGGTACATATGCTTCAGTGGCAGCTATGCATCACTGTTTTTGGACTGATTTACCAATAGTGCAAGGGTACACCATTCCTTCATAATATGACCACTTGCAGTCTCCATGAGGGCTACACGTGACAGGAGCATATTGGGATAGAGGTGTCATCCCATAACTGAACTGCCTGTGCAAAGATCATCAAGATCACCGGTTATTGTTTTAATGACAGCTGCATGTTTAAAAATAATAATAAGCAACTTTTGAAATTCCATAAATGTATTAAAGCTTATATGAGATTTTAGTGATTGGGCCTGGAACTACTTTAACATGTTTATTTAAATATTGGTTTAAATAGATTCTAAACACTTATGACAACCCACAAATGCTTACACATTATAGGTAACTGAATTAAAAGATGTGTTTGTGTATAATGAAGCAACATTTTTAAGAAATATAGGTTGTGGAAAAGATTGCTTAACACCTTCACAACAAGTAGTAGTGTTGGTTAAGATAGCCAGTACATTATACTAATTTTTCACAACCTATTTCTGCTTGCTTCATGCAACAAAACCACAGTGCTGTCAAAATGAATGTTTACTACGATCTGTGCTACACAAAGATAAAACTTCATGAGGAAAGTACTTTTATGTAACCAAAGGAGTACAAGAGCCCAGAGAAATAATGTGTTTATGTTCATGGAAACTGCTTTGCCTTTTGAAACCTCTGTTTAATTAATGCAAATAATGACCGTGCAGTGTTCCTAAAATTCATGCAAAATAAGTTCTTCAACAGCTTTGAAAAAAACATTAATTTAAGATATGAAAAGAAATTTCTTCTTTGTTACCAAAGTCTTCAGTTGTATGACTTGATAAAACATTCTATTTGCATACACGCTTGCAAGTCAAATTAGTTTCTAGTAAAGAAATCTAAAAAAGATTTTTGTAATATTAGTCCCCATATCACTTTTTTTTTCATTAGAACATTTCCATTTCCAGTTCCATTTTAAACACATACAACACTGGCTACTGCATGTAGAAAAGAAGTGCACGTGTTACAGGACTGAAAAAAAATTAATAATATGAAACATGCAAAACACAAGTGTACTCTATGAAGACTATAAAACAAAAAAAAAATAATCTGTATTTAACCACTTCCATACAGAGCATTTTCACCCCCCCCCCCCCCCCGTCCAGGCCAATTTTCAGCTTTCAGCGCTGTCACACTTTGAATGAGAAATGTGCGGTCATGCGACGTTGTACCCAAATTAATTTTGATAATTTTTTTCCCCCACAAATAGAGCTTTCTTTTGGTGGTATTTGATCACCTCTGCAGTTTTTATTTTTTGCGCCATAAACAAAAAAAGAGCGACAATTTTGAAAAAAAAAAACACAATATTTATTACTTTTTGATATAATAAATATCCCAATTTTTTTTTCAAAAACAATTTTTTTCCTCAGTTTAGGCTGATATGTATTCTTCTACATATTTTTGGTAAAAAAAAAATAGGATTTTTATAACAGCTTACCTGTAAAATCCTTTTCTTGGAGTACATCACGGGACACAGAGCGACATAGTCATTACTAATGGGTTATATAGTTACCGTCAGGTGCTGGCACTGGCAACTTCCAAAACCGGAAGTACCCTCCCCTATATAAGCCCCTCCCATCCGGGAGCACCTCAGTTTTGTAGCAAAGCAATAAGTGTCCCCAAAGAGGGGTGGGAGCTCTGTGTCCCGTGATGTACTCCAAGAAAAGGATTTTACAGGTAAGCTGTTATAAAAATCCTATTTTCTTTTTCGTACATCACGGGACACAGAGCGACATAGTCATTACTAATGGGATGTCCTAAAGCAATGCCAAATGAGGGGGGGGATACACCATATATAAGCTGAGCGCTATCAGACATGAGGATCTTTTGCGGCCTGCAACACACTGCGCCCAAAGGCGACATCCTCCTGACTTCTAACGTCCACCTGGTAGAACCTAGTAAACGTGTGTACCGAAGACCATGTTGCGGCCTTACAGATTTGAGCCAGGGAGGCCTGGTGATGCACTGCCCATGAAGTTCCAACTGCTCTCGTGGAGTGCGCCCTAACTTTGAACGGAGGCGGTCTACTTCTCAAGCTATAGGCTTGTATTATGACCTGTCGAATCCACTTGGCTAAAGTAGATTTTGACGCTGCCTGACCCTTTCTGGGGCCTTCCGGCAGAATAAACAAAGTATCCGTTCTGCGAATCTGAGCAGTGGCTTTTAGATAAGGTTTAACTGCTCTTACTACATCCAAAGAATGCAATAACTTTTCCTCTACCGAAGTAGGCTTGGGGAAAAAAGAAGGAAGAACCACATCTTGGTTCAAATGAAAACTTGATACCACCTTAGGAAGAAAGGCTGGATGAGGACGTAACACTACTCTGTCCTTATGGATAACCAGATATGGCTCCTTACAGGACATAGCTGCTAATTCCGATACTCTTTTAGCCGAACAAATGGCTACTAGAAAAATCAATTTCCTGGTGAGAAGCACCAAGGAAATAAAGGGATTTTTATAACAGCTTACCTGTAAAATCCTTTTCTTGGAGTACATCACGGGACACAGAGCGACTTAGTCATTACTAATGGGTTATATAGTTTACCTTCAGGTGTTGGCACTGGCCAATTCCAAACCGGAAGTACCCTCCCCTATATAAGCCCCTCCCACCCGGGAGCACCTCAGTTTTGTAGCCAAGCAATAAGTGTCCCAAAAAGAGGGGTGGGAGCTCTGTGTCCCGTGATGTACTCCAAGAAAAGGATTTTACAGGTAAGCTGTTATAAAAATCCCTTTTTCTTTTTCGTACATCACGGGACACAGAGCGACTTAGTCATTACTAATGGGACGTCCCAAAGCAATGCCAAATGAGGGGGGGGTACATAAGCTGGGCGCCATCAGGCATGAGGATCTTTTGCGGCCTGCAACACACTGCGCCCAAAGGCGACATCCTCCTGACTTCTAACGTCTACCTGATAGAATCTAGTAAACGTGTGTACCGAAGACCATGTTGCGGCCTTACATACTTGAGCCAGGGAGGCCTGGTGATGCACTGCCCATGAAGTTCCAACCGCTCTTGTGGAGTGCGCCCTAACTTTGAACGGAGGCGGTCTCTTTCTCAAGCCATAGGCTTGTATTATGACCTGTCGAATCCACTTGGCTAAAGTAGATTTTGATGCTGCCTGACCCCTTCTGGGGCCTTCCGGCAGAACAAACAAAGAATCCGTTCTGCGAATCTGAGCAGTGGCTTTTAGATAAGCTTTAACTGCTCTTACCACATCCAAAGAATGTAATAACTTTTCCTCTACTGAGCTAGGTTTGGGGAAAAAAGAAGGAAGAACCACATCTTGGTTCAAATGAAACCTCGATACCACCTTAGGAAGAAAGGCTGGATGAGGACGTAATACTACTCTGTCCTTATGGACAACCAGATATGGCTCCTTACAGGACATAGCTGCTAATTCCGACACTCTTTTAGCCGAACAAATGGCTACTAAGAAAACCAATTTCCTGGTGAGAAGAACCAAGGAAATGTGTTGTAATGGTTCAAACGGTTGTTTCTGTAGAACCGACAGAACCAGGTTTAAGTCCCAAGGACATATGGGAATACTAACCGGAGGGCTAATACGCATCACTCCTTGTATAAAGGCTTTGACTAGTGAATGCGAAGCCAAGGGCCTTTGAAAAAATATTGACAAGGCCGAAATCTGACCCTTGATAGTACTCAAGGCCAGCTTCCTATCTACAGCCCACTGTAGGAAGTCCAGAATCCTCCCTATCATGTACTTACGTGGATGCCATTTCTTGGTCTCACACCACGTAATGTACGCTTTCCAGATCCTATAATAGATCTGCCTGGATACCGGTTTCCTGGCATTGATCATGGTAGATACCACAGAATTAGAGAGCCCTCTCTTTTTCAGAATGTGGGCTTCAATAGCCAGGCCGTCAAACCTAGGGCTGGTAAGGAAGGGTGGTATATCGGTCCTTGCGACAGCAGGTCCGGACGAAGTGGGAGGGTCCAAGGACTCCTCACTGACATTTTTACAATCTCCGCGTACCATGCCCTTCGGGGCCACGCTGGAGCCACCAGAATCACTGGTTTCTTTTCTACCCTGATTCTGCGGAGTAATCGCGGTAACAATTGTGGCGGTGGGAATGCATATATCAGCTTGAACCGATCCCAAGGGAACACTAGGGCATCCGAGCCGCAAGCTAGGGGATCCCTTGTGCGAGACACAAACCTGTCCACCTTTGCGTTGAATCTGGATGCTAGCAGATCTACATCCGGTGTTCCCCACCGCTGGCATATTGCCTGGAAAACCTCGGGGTGAAGAGACCATTCCCCCGGGCATAATTGTTGGCGACTTAGAAAGTCCGCTCTCCAATTTTCCACTCCTGGGATGAAAACCGCGGATATGGCTGGGACATATCTTTCTGCCCACTCCAGGATGCAATTTGCTTCCTTCTGGGCTGCACGACTTTTGGTGCCACCCTGATGATTGATATATGCCACTGCCGTGGCATTGTCTGATTGAATTCTGACAGGGGACCCCTGGAGTTTGGATGTCCATGCTACTAGGGCATACCGGGCTGCTCGTATCTCCAAGAGATTGATGGGCAGGGCCTTTTCTGCTTCTGACCACCTGCCCTGGAGAGACCATTGCTCCAGCACTGCCCCCCAGCCGATGAGGCTGGCATCTGTAGTGACCACCTTCCAAGAAACCGGACTGAAGGGTTTCCCTCTTTCCAGATTCTGGGGCACCAACCACCAATGGAGGCTCTTGCGAACGGAAGGGGACAGGGACATTGGTAAGTCTAAAGCCTGAACTTTTTTGTTCCAGGCTGACAGTATGGCCCTTTGCAAATTCCTTGAATGGAATTGACCGTAGGGTACCGCTTCGAATGAAGCCACCATCTTTCCCAGCAGCCTCATGCAGAGACGTATGGATGGTTTTCTTTTTGTACCCACTAAGTGGGTCAAATTTCTTAAAGACGACACCTTCTCTGGAGGTAAGAAAATCTTTCTCTGATTTGAATCCAGCCTTAGCCCTAAGTATTCCAGACTTTTGACTGGTCTTAGAGCTGACTTGTCCCGGTTGATAATCCAACCGTGATATTCCAGATACTCGATTGTCTTGTGAATAGCTACTTCCAGCTTTTCCACTGAGTGGTCTATTAGTAGCAGGTCGTCTAGATATGCCATTATCGTTACACCCTGTGTTCTTAGATTGGCCAATAATGGGGCCAGAATTTTTGTGAACACTCGTGGTGCTGTGGCCAGACCGAAAGGTAAGGCTCTGAACTGAAAATGGCGCCCTTCTACTGCAAAGCGTAGAAATTTCTGATGGGCCGGAAAGATGGGAATATGCAGATAAGCATCCCTTATGTCGATCGAGGCTAGCCATTCCTGCCCTTGTAGGGCGGTGGCCACTGATCGGATCGACTCCATCCGAAAGGTCCTGATATTTAGGAACTTGTTTAGCCCTTTTAGATTTAATATGGGCCTCACGTCCCCATTTGGTTTGGGGACTGTGAAAAGGTTCGAGTAAAACCCGAATCCGCTTTCTTCCAGGGGAACCTTCATGATTACCCCTTGGAGCAATAGTTGTTCTAGTGCCAGAAGGAGGGATCCTCTCTTTTGGGGATCTCTTGGCACGTTTGACCTCATAAATTGGGCAGGAGGAGTGCCTTTTAACTCCAGCTTGTATCCCAGACTTACTGCGGAGAGCACCCATCTGTCTCTGATGGTGTCCCGCCAGGTCTCTGTGAACAACTGAAGTCTTCCCCCCACCCGATTGAGCGGGGGCAATACTTCATGCCTTAGGGGGAGGTTTTGTACCTCTCTTGATCCAGGGCTTCTTGTTACCCTGTGATTCCTGCCCCCTGAATTTGACCGCGGAGGCCGTCGGAACTGCTTCACAGCCGATGTGCCCGGGACTGGAGAGGTAGGCCTCTTAAAAGAAGGACTTCTACCCTTGTTCTTAACCGGTAAGAGTGAACTTTTACCGGCAGAAATTTTCTGGATATATTTGTCCAGATCTTCTCCAAATAAGCGTTCTCCATGAAATGGGAAGCTAACCAGCAGTTTTTTACAGGGAGCTTCAGCAGACCAGTTTTTGAGCCACAGAAGCCTACGCATATGTACTATAGACAGCGTAAAGCGGGAGGCCTGTTGGATTGTATCCTTTATGGCGTCCACCGCAAAACACAAGGCTCTAGGCAGGTCAGCTAGGGCATGAGCCTGCTGATCTGGTAAGTCCCTTAAGACTTGTTTCAACTGATCTTTCACTGCTTGGCAGACTCCAATCGCTGCTACCGCAGGTTGTGTCACCATACTTGCTGTAGAGAAAGCAGATTTTAGTAAAGACTCCAATTTTTTATCTATTGGGTCTTTGAACATTGGAACATTATCTACTGGACATGTCAGTGATTTGTTAACAGAAGAGATGGCTGTGTCCACTATAGGGACCCTCCATTTTCTTATGAACTTATCCTCCATGGGATAGATCACCGGAAATCTCTTGGGGGGAGCAAATATTTTATCAGGATGCTCCCAATCCTGGTAAATAAGCCCTTCTAATAAAGGGTGGATTGGGAAGGAACAGACCGCCTGGGGAGCTTTTAGCGACCCCAGCGAGGAAATCGTAGTGGATGGTGGTTCCGCCAGAGGCATTTTAAATGCTGATCGGACCATGTTAGTCAGAGACTGAACCCATAATCTTTCAGCCTGAGAAGCTGAGAAAGGTTCTTCCACTGTTGATTCCTCTATAAGTGAATCAACCTCATCCTGATCCCCTTCAGGTAGGTCGATCTCTGTGTGGGGCTGTTCCTCCACTAACAGGCACTCTGAAGGAGGAGACGGAGATTCCTCCCAGAGTTGAGGATAAAACCTCCTCTGTTATATATACAGGAGCAGGTGGACTGGGGACAGCCGCAGCACCAGGCATTCCTGCGGGGTTTCTACGGCTACTGACCTCTGCATTCTCAGGGGAGATTGGTGCAGTGCAAGCATGCCCAATATCCTCAGAGCCCGATGGAGACCCCTTTGGCTTCCTGGAAGATCTATTTCCGGAGCGTCTGGACGACATATCCTTTAAGCACAAAGCTGAGGTATTCCCGTCGTCATACACCAATTTTTGCTGGTAATAGTCTAACACAGGTGCTGCTATATACCAGCTGGTGTCCACTAAAGTGCCTTTCTATGGGGATGCCTGCATCAACCGCCTCTGTGTGCCACTGTTTGTTGCTAGCTCTGTTTGCATGCAGCTGACACTTGTACTGTGTCTTTTAACCATGCTGGGACGCCCGCACATGCGCAGAAGCGCCGCGGCGCGCATCGAGCGTCATCCACCCGCCCCGCCCCTTTTTTTTCATAGGAGGCGCGTGCACGCGCCCGCGCGCGCGCCCGTGCGCCAATGGCGCCCTTTTCGAAAACCAACAGAGGACTAGGAGCCAGGGCCCTTTTTGCCGGAGGGCCTGTGCGGTGGATGAACGCAGCAACAGGGCAGAGGAAGTGGATTCCCTCAGAGAAACTTACCAGCTGCCTGGATCTTTTGAGTTGAGAAAACCAAAGATCCACATTTACAAGAAAAATGGACTACAGCGGCCTCTAGTGGTTTAACACAGGTACTGCGGTCCCTGTTTTTTTTTTTTTTTTTCTTGACTACTATTAAAATTTTACATTTTCAGTAGTTATAGGCAAACACAGATATTTAGCGGGAATACCGTTAGGTAACAGACAGAAAGACAAATTAGGCTTGGGGGTCCCCCAATAGAACCAAGTTCCTGAGGGCCCCCACTTACCTGATCCCCGCCGCAGGACTTTGTTTGGTCCACAAAAGTCCAAACTTCACCTATCACGGCAGGCATTGTAATTAAACCTTCAGGGACCGGGTTCCCAAGGATTCCACTCCCCTGGACCTGTATAGCACCCTGCACAGACAGCGTCTTGGTCGTGGGTATGACCAGAGCTCTGGATCCCAGGGTCCAGCCCTCCTAAGAGAAGCATTACAGGCAAAACCTTGCTCTTCTGCTGCAAGGCCCGGGTACCGACCGTTTAGCTATGAAGCTTTTTTGGTGGGATCCGGAACAGCTTACTAAGGCCCAAAAGAACCTGTACGCAAGCCCAGTGAAAACACATGTTACTCTTTGGCCAACACCTTAGACACTGGCAAAAAACTGAGGTGCTCCCGGGTGGGAGGGGCTTATATAGGGGAGGGTACTTCCGGTTTGGAATTGGCCAGTGCCAACACCTGAAGGTAAACTATATAACCCATTAGTAATGACTAAGTCGCTCTGTGTCCCGTGATGTACGAAAAAGAAATGCTGTAATGGTTCAAATGGTTGTTTCTGTAGAACCGACAGAACCAAGTTTAGATCCCATGGACATATGGGAATATTAACCGGAGGACTAATACGCATCACTCCTTGTATAAAGGCTTTGACTAGTGAATGCGAAGCCAAGGGCCTTTGAAAAAATATTGACAAGGCCGAAATCTGACCCTTGATAGTACTCAAGGCAAGCTTCCTATCTACAGCCCACTGTAGGAAGTCCAGAATCCTACCTATTACGTACTTATGTGGATGCCATTTCTTGGCCTCACACCACGCGATGTACGCCTTCCAGATTCTATAGTAGATCTGCCTGGATACCGGCTTCCTGGCATTGATCATGGTAGATACCACAGCATTAGAGAGCCCTCTCTTTTTTAGAATGTGGGCTTCAATAGCCAGGCCGTCAAACCTAGGGCTGGTAAGGAAGGGTGGTATATCGGTCCTTGCGAAAGCCGGACGACGTGGGAGAGTCCAAGGACTCCCCACTGAAATTTTACAATCTCCGCGTACCACGCTCTTCGAGGCCACGCTGGAGCCACCGGAATCACTGGTTTCTTTTCTACCCTGATTCTGCGGAGTAATCGAGGTAACCATTGTGGCGGTGTGAATGCATATATCAGCTTGAACTGATCCCCAGGGAACACTAGGGCATCCGAGCCGCAAGCTAGGGGATCCCTTGTCCGAGAGACAAACCTATCCCCCTTTGCGTTGAATCTGGATGCTAGAAGATCTACATCCGATGTTCCCCACCGCTGACATATTGTCCAGAAAACCTCGGGGTGAAGGGACCCTTCCTCTGGGCCTAATTGCTGGCGACTTAGAAAGTCCGCCTTCCAATTCTCCACTCCTGGAATGAATACCGCAGATATGGCTGGGACATATTTTTCCTGCCCATTTCAGGATGTAATTTACTTCCCTCTGGGCTGCACGACTCCTGGTGCCCCCCTGATGATTGAATTCTGACAGGGGACCCTTGGAGTTTGGATGTCCATGCTACTAGGGCATACCGGGCTGCTCGTATCTCTAAGAGATTGATGGGCAGGGCCTTTTCTGCATCCGACCATCTGCCCTGGAGAGACTATTGCTCCAGTACTGCTCCCCAGCCTATAAGGCTGGCATCTGTAGTGACCACCTTCCAAGAAATCGGACTGAAGGATTTCCTTTTTTCCAGATTCTGGGGAACCCACCACCAACGGAGGCTCTTGCGAACGGAAGGGGACAAGGACATTGTAAGTCTAGGGCCTGAACTTTTTTGTTCCAGGCTGACAGTATGGCCCCTTGCAAATTCCTTGAATGGAATTGACCGTAGGGTACTGCTTCGAATGATGTCACCATTTTTCCCAGCAGCCTCATATACAGGCGTATGGACGGCTGTCTTTTTTGTACCCACTAAGTGGATCAAATCTTTCAAAGACAACACCTTTCCTCGAGGCAAGAATATTTTTCTCTGGCCTGAATCCAACCTTAGCCCCAAGTATTCCAGACTTTTGACTGGTTTTTAGGGCTGACTTGTCTCGGTTGATAATCCAACCGTGAGATTCCAGATACTTGATCGTCTTGTGAACGACCACGTCTAGTTTTTTCACTGAGTGGTCTATCAGCAACAAGTCATCCAGATATGCCATTATCATTACACCTTGTGTTCTTAGATTGGCCAATAAAGGGCCAGAATTTTTGTAAACACTCGTGGTGCTGTGGCCAAACCGAAGGGTAAGGCTCTGAACTGAAAATGGCGCCCTTCTACTGCAAAGCGTAGAAATTTTTGGTGGACTGGAAAGATGGGAATGTGCAAATAAGCATCTTTGATGTCGATCGTGGCTAACCAATCCTCCCCTTGTAGGGCAGTGGCCACCGATCGGATCGACTCCATCGGAAAGTCCTGATATACAGGAATTTGTATAGCCCTTTTTGAATTAATATGGGCCTCCCGTCCGCGTTTGCTTCGGGACTGTAAAGAGTGTGACAGCAGGAAGGTAAAGTCACCTGGTTGCATCCAGGGGGGTAGATATATTTCGCCCAGATTCAGGCTTTACGCCGATTTATACAACTAGGTAGAGAGTTAATGAAGCCCAGCTGAGACTAGTGGGCTCATTGATGACTCATACCTCTAGGGAGAGGGCTGGGCGTCGTGCAGACAGGGAGTTGAGTCCAGCTGAAGCTTGTCAGCTCGTTTAAGGCCTCTATAAAAACTCCCAGATTCATTAGATCTCAGCTCATGCCTGGAAGCAGACCTGTGTGGACTGTCTAGGGAGAGTGAACCCCTGTGCGGTGAGAGAAAGCCTGTGTGGCTATATTTTGCTTGGACATTTAAAACCAGGGACTAGGACAGCACTAGGCTGATCCCAGTCGTTAGTTAGGAAACCTGTAAGTTTAGTCAGAGGTCAAGTTGACCAGGATTTATTTTGTTTATGTTTTTTTTGCCTTGCTGTGTTTTTGTCACTGTAAATAGAAAATAAACCGCACCTTTTTGATTTTGAAAACCACAACCTCCGTCTGCTGGGCCTGTTTTTGGGTAGGGAGCCCATCCCGGGGGTCACACATACCCGCTGCCGAGCTAACCCCCTCACAGTTGGTGGAGAATGCAGGCAGTTTTTTTTTAAGCCAGCATGGAGGAGATACTGAAACAGCTGGCTCTAGCAAATGCCAATCAACAGCAGACAAATGCAGGTTTGCAAAGGAGCCTTGCAGCCCAGCAGCAAGCTCATCAACAGAGCCTTGCAACTTTACAACAGAGTCTGGAGGCTCAGCAACAAGCCCAACAGCAATCTGAGGCCCGCTTCATAGACCTGTTGCAGAAGCAAGAGCAGAGACTACAACAACAGATGGAAGCAGTAATGCAGCAACGTCCGCAGACCAGTGAGGAAAGCCGTCCCACTAATACCGCGTCCTTTGGGGTGAGTCGTTTATTGACAAAAATGACTGGAGAGGATGATCCAGAGGTATTTTTGACCACATTTGAAAGGACCGCTGAAAGAGAAAAGTGGCCTGAGGAGCAGTGGGCTGGACTAGTGGCTCCTCTGTTAACTGGTGAATCGCAGAAAGCTTACTATGACCTAGAGCCTAACCAAGCAAAAGACTATGTGATGCTAAAAGCTGAAATATTGGCAAGGCTGGGTGTCACCCTGGCTGTCCGGGCTCAGCGTGTGCATAACTGGACTTTCCAGCTTGGAAAACCCCCCAGGTCTCAAATGTATGATCTCATTCACCTGAGCAGAAAGTGGCTACAGCCAGAGACTTTGTCCGCACCAAAGATTGTGGAACGTGTTGTAATGGATCGGTTTTTGAGAGCTCTTCCTACTGCCATCCAAAAGTGGGTAAGCCATGGAGACCCAGAGACGGCCGATGGTCTTGTGGATCGTGTGGAGAAATACTTGGCTACAGAGAACCTGACGGCCTCTTCCAGAGACACTCGGACTTTCCACCCTAAGACCAGACCATCCCCAGGGGCGGATAAGATGATTCCAAGGGGTAAGGGTGGAGAGAGTGAGAGGGTGGGAGCTCTACCCCAAGTTTGGCGAGAACAGCCTGGGAAATCAGCGGCTCAAGAGGCGGCAAGAAGGATCGTTTGCTACCGCTGCCGGCAAGCGGGACATATTGCAGCAAATTGCCCGGTTTTGGAGGAACCCATGCAGTGTGACTTTCTGACGGGCAGACGTCAGTCGCTGTGTGCGACAGTCGCATGCACTGCCATTCGGGGAACTGAGAAACATTTATGCAAAATGTGTATTAATGGTAGAAATGTTGTGGTATTGCTGGATTCAGGTAGCCTTGTGACCCTGATAAAGGCTGAGTTAGTTAAAACAGAGGTCTCTGGGAATAGCAAGGTAGCCGTTATTTGTGTGCATGGGGACACCCGAGAGTATCCAGTGACTACAGTGTGTTTCGAGACCCCCAAAGGTACCCTCTCTCATCCAGTGGGCTTAGTATCTCAGTTACCGCATGACGCCATTGTGGGAAGGGATTTTCCGAAGTTCTGGGAACTGTGGGATGATCCTGAGCCCCCCACTGGTGCCCCTATGTACCAGGAATGTAATAGCCAGAACTCCCCTGAGAGTGGTGAGGACTCTCCGGAATTTCCCTTGTCAGTATTGGCAGGGGAGACTCAAGAAACTGGAGAGGAGCCCACCTCCTCAGACGAAAACCTACCGTCTGTGGAGTTTTCTGATCTTGAGGTTCACAGGGAAAACTTTGCCACAGAACAGTTGAAAGACCCCGCCCTAATAAAGGCACGGGAAAACGTAGTGAAAATAGATGGCGAGTTAGTGAACCCAGATAATACCGGCACTTACCCATACTTCAGCGTAGAGAAGGACCTACTGTATCGGGTGGCAAAAAGGGCAGAAGAAACCGTTGAGCAGCTTGTGGTGCCCAAACCTTACAGGAAGTTGGTGTTGGAGTTGGCCCATGGGCACATTCTTGGAGGTCATCTGGGGACAGAGAAAACCCGAGAGAGGGTATTACAGAGATTCTATTGGCCTGGGGTGATGAAGGACATAGAAAATTATTGTTCCTCCTGCCCTGTGTGTCAGAGGTCGGCCCCGATGCCACATTTCCGTAGCCCGCTGGTCCCTCTACCCATCATTGAGGTCCCGTTTGAGAGAATCGCAATGGATTTGGTAGGTCCTATAATCAAGTCCGCTAGGGGGCACCAGTACATATTGGTTATAATGGACTATGCCACCCGTTATCCAGAAGCGATCCCTCTCAGAAATACCTCGGCCAAAACCATAGCCAAAGAGCTATCTCTTGTTTTTAGCCGGGTGGGTATTTGTAAAGAACTGCTTACGGACCAAGGTACACCCTTTATGTCCCGGGTTATGAAAGAGCTGTGTAAATTGTTCAAAGTGACGCAATTGCGTACATCTGTGTATCACCCCCAAACCGATGGGCTGGTTGAAAGATTCAACAAAACCCTAAAACAAATGTTGAAGAAAGTGGTGGATAGAGATGGAAGGGATTGGGACTGTTTACTTCCTTATTTGATGTTTGCTATTAGGGAGGTGCCCCAATCCTCTACGGGATTCTCCCCCTTTGAGTTACTGTATGGGAGACACCCAAGAGGGCTGTTGGATATTGCCAAGGAAACTTGGGAAAGTGAGAGTTCTCCCCACAGGAGTGTGATTGAGCATGTCGCCCTGATGCAAGATCGAATTGCACAGGTAATGCCCATCGTGAAGGAACATTTGGCCCAAGCGCAGTTGGCACAGCAGAGAGTGTACAACCGTGGAGCCAAGACCCGTACCTTTTCCCCGGGGGATAGGATATTGGTACTTGTCCCTACGGTTGAAAGTAAATTCCTTGCCAAATGGCAAGGCCCCTACGAGATAATGGAAAAAGTGAGCGAAGTGAATTACAAGGTCAGACAACCAGGAAGGCGAAAGCCCGAACAGATCTATCACGTTAATCTGTTGAAAGCCTGGAGGGATAGAGAGTCCCTAGTCGCAGACACTTGGTCACCAGCTCAAACTGGTTGCGTGATTCCTGAGGTTGGAATCGCAGCCACCTTGTCACAACCCCAACAACAGGAGGTTAAGGAGTTTGTGCTTCGCAACAAGGAGGCATTCTCTGAGCTGCCGGGACAAACATCTGGGGTAGAGCATGACATTATTACCCCGCCCGGTGAAAGGGTGAAGTTAAAACCCTATCGGATCCCAGAGGCCCGACGGGAGGCAATACGGGAGGAAGTACAGAAAATGCTGAACTTAGGGGTGATAGAGGAGTCCCAAAGTGATTGGTCTAGTCCCATTGTGTTGGTGCCTAAACCGGATGGGAGCTGGCGATTTTGTAACGATTTTCGTCAGTTGAACAAAGTTACAAAATTTGACACCTACCCCATGCCACGTATAGATGAGTTGATCGACCGGCTGGGAACAGCCCGATACATGACGACTCTTGACCTCACAAAAGGGTATTGGCAAATCCCCCTGGCCAAGTCGGCCAAAGAGAAAACCGCATTTGTAACCCCAGACGGGGCGTTCCAATATAAAAGAATGCCGTTCGGGTTACAGAATGCGCCGGCCACATTCCAGCGGAAAATGGACCAGATGCTGAGGCCCCATCGGAAGTATGCTGCGGCTTACCTGGATGACATAATTGTCCATAGCACAGATTGGGCCTCACATCTGCCAAAAGTGCAAGCAGTCCTGGACTCTGTTCGGGAAGCAGGGTTTACGGCTAACCCCAAGAAGTGTACCATTGGGCAGGAGGAGGCCAAATATCTTGGGTACACCATTGGGAGGGGAGTAATAAAACCCCAACTCAACAAAGTCGAGGCCATCCAGAGTTGGCCACGTCCCAACAGCAAGAAGCAGGTACGAGCCTTTCTGGGAATCGCTGGGTATTATCGGCGATTCATTCCCCACTTTGCTTCTAAGGCTGTGCCCCTAACCAACCTGACGAAGGGGAAAGGGTCGGTCATGATTAAATGGACCCCCGAGGCTGAGGCAGCATTCCAGTTCTTGAAACAAGCCTTATGTAGCCAGCCAGTGTTGTACTCACCCGACTTCTCTAGAGACTTTGTCGTACAAAGTGATGCGTCAGATGTGGGGTTAGGAGCAGTATTGTCCCAGGTCTGGAACGGGGAAGAGCACCCAGTCATTTACCTCAGCAGGAAGTTGAAGTCCCATGAGGTAAATTACGCCACCGTTGAAAAGGAGTGTTTAGCGGTGAAGTGGGCTCTAGATTCCCTTCGGTACTACCTGCTAGGTAGGCACTTTGACATGGTTACGGATCACGCTCCGTTAAAGTGGATGGCTCAAAACAAGGAAACAAATAGAAGAGTGAATAGGTGGTTCCTGGCCCTCCAGGAATTCAACTTCACAGTAAAGCATCGCCCTGGCGTTCAAATGGGGAATGTGGATGCTTTGTCTCGAGTACATGAATGCCTGATTGCTGGTGTTCCAACCCCGAGGTTAAAACAAGAGGGGGGGGTATGTGACAGCAGGAAGGTAAAGTCACCTGGTTGCATCCAGGGGGGTAGATATATTTCGCCCAGATTCAGGCTTTACGCCGATTTATACAACTAGGTAGAGAGTTAATGAAGCCCAGCTGAGACTAGTGGGCTCATTGATGACTCATACCTCTAGGGAGAGGGCTGGGCGTCGTGCAGACAGGGAGTTGATGAGTCCAGCTGAAGCTTGTCAGCTCGTTTAAGGCCTCTATAAAAACTCCCAGATTCATTAGATCTCAGCTCATGCCTGGAAGCAGACCTGTGTGGACTGTCTAGGGAGAGTGAACCCCTGTGCGGTGAGAGAAAGCCTGTGTGGCTATATTTTGCTTGGACATTTAAAACCAGGGACTAGGACAGCACTAGGCTGATCCCAGTCGTTAGTTAGGAAACCTGTAAGTTTAGTCAGAGGTCAAGTTGACCAGGATTTATTTTGTTTATGTTTTTTTTGCCTTGCTGTGTTTTTGTCACTGTAAATAGAAAATAAACCGCACCTTTTTGATTTTGAAAACCACAACCTCCGTCTGCTGGGCCTGTTTTTGGGTAGGGAGCCCATCCCGGGGGTCACACATACCCGCTGCCGAGCTAACCCCCTCACAAGAGGTTTGAGTAAAACCCGAACCCTCATTCTTCCAGGGGAACTTCCATAATTACTCCTTGGAGCAATAGTTGTTCTAGTGCCAACAGGAGGGACTCTCTCTTCCGGGGATCCCTTGGCACGTTTGACCTTAAAAATGGGAAGGAGGAGAGTCTTTTAACTCCAAACTGTATCCCAAACCTACTGCGGAGAGCACCTATCTGTCTTGATCGTGTCCCGCCAGGTCTCTTGCGAACAACTGGAGTCCTCCCCCCACCCGACTGAGTGGGGGCTTCAATGAATTTAACTTTGGGGGAGGTTTTGTACCTCCCCTGACCCAGGGTTTCTCATTACCCTGCTACTGTCCCTGTTTTTTACCCCCGGGATTTGACCGAGGAGGCCGTCGGAACTGTTACACAGCCGATGCCCCAGGGACTGGAGAAGCAGGCCTCTTAAAGAGGGACCTCTAACTCTGCTTTTAACCGGCAAGAGCGTATTTTTACCGCTGGAAATTTTCTGGATATATTTGTCCAGGTTTTCCCTGAATAAGCGTTCACCATGAAATGGGACGCTAACCAGCCATTCTTTACAGGGAGCTTCAGCAGACCAGTTTCTGAGCCATAGGAGCCTACGCATATGTCTATAGACAGCGTAAGGCGGGAGGCCTGATGGACTGAATCCTCTATGGCGTCAACCGCAAAGCCTAAGGCTCTAGGTAGATCAGCTAGGGCAAAGCCTGCTGATCTGTCAAGTCCCTCAAGACCTGTTTCAACTGATCCTTCACTGCTTAGCAGACCCCAATAGCTGCTACTGCTGGTTGTATCACCAAGCAGATTTTCATAAGGACTCCAATCTTTTATCTATTGGGTTCTTGAACATTTGGACATTATCCACTGGACATGTCAGTGATTTATACATACAAGAGATGGCTGCGTCCACTGTAGGGACCTTCCATTTTTTTTTATTTTTTTTTGATGAACTTATCCTCCATGGGAAATCTCTTGGGGGAATAAATATTTTCTCAGGACGTTCCCAATCCTGGTAAATGAGCCCTTTCAGTAAAGGGTGAAGTGGAAAAGAACAAACAGTCTGGGGGCTTCTAGCGACCCCAACGAGGATACAGTAGTGGTTGATGGTTCCGCAAGGTGCATTTTTAAATGCTGATCGGACCATGTTAGTCAGAGACTGAACCCATAATCTTTCAGCTTGAGATGCTGAGAAAAGGTTCCCCCACTGTTGATTCCTCTATAACAGAATCAACCTTATCCTGATCCCCTTCAGGCAGGTCGATCCCTGTATGGGACTGTTGCTCTGCTAACAGGCACTCTGAAGGAGGAGACGGAGATCGGGCGTGCTTTCCCTGACAGGGAGGCAGCGATAAATTTTGACAATCTCTCTCTAATCCTCCCAGAGCTGAGGAAAAAAACCTCCTCTGTTACATACACAGGAGCAGGTGAACTGAGGACAGCCACAGTACCAAGTACCCCTGCGGGGTCTCTATGGTCACTTACCTCTGAACTTCAGGGGAGACTGGTGCAGCAGGAGTATGCCCAAGATCCTCAGAGCCCGATGAGACCCCCTTCGCTTCCTGGAAGATTCAGTTCCGGAGCTACTGGACGGCATATTCCTAAGCCTAAAGCTGAGGTATTCCAGCCGTAATACACCACTTTTACTGAGAATAGTCTAGCACAATTGCTGCTATATCACAGTTGGTGTCTACTAATGTGCCTTTCTAGGGGATGCCTGTATCAACCGCTTGCTGTATGCCTTTAAATGTTGCCAGCTCTGTCTCTGTACTTCATAGCCAGCTTACTGCAATAATGTGGCTTTTTAAAAACCTGCTGGGACGCCCGCACATGCGCAGAAGCGCTGCGGCGCGCACAGAGCGTCATCCCCCAGGCCCCGCCACTTTTTCCGGCCACCTCTATATATAGAGGCGCGTGCACGCGCACGCGCGCGGCCACGTGCGCCTCGGCGCTAATTTTCAAACATGGAAACCAGGGACAGGAGCCAGGGCCCCCTTTGCCGCAGGCCGGGGGATAGACGAACACTGCAACATGGCAGAGGAAACAGTTTCCTGTAGGAGAACTCACCAGCTGCCTGGACTTTGCTCTCTGAGAAGAAACTAGTCCATATGACAAGAAAATCATTCCACAGCGGCCTCTAGTGAACAAACACAGGTACCGCAGTTTAACATATATAAAAAACATTCTTTTTTTTTTTTTTTTTCTTGACCACCATTAAAAATTATTACATTTTTTTAGTAGTTACAGGCATGCACAGATATTAGCGGGAATACCGTTAGGTAACAGACAGAAAGACAAATTAGGCTTGGGGGTCCCCCAATAGAACCAAGTTCCTGGGGGC
This sequence comes from Rana muscosa, assembly GCA_029206835.1. NCBI lineage: Eukaryota > Metazoa > Chordata > Amphibia > Anura > Ranidae > Rana > Rana muscosa. The sequence goes on from CM055121.1 coordinate 848,816,495, forward strand.
CCCCACTTACCTGTTCCCCGCCGCAGGACTTTGTTTGGTCCACAAAAGCCCAAACTTCACCTATCACGGCAGGCATTGTAATCAAACCTTCAGGGACCGGGTTCCCAAGGATTCCACTCCCCTGGACCTGTATAGCACCCTGCACAGAAAACATCTTGGTCGTGGGTATGACCAGAGCTCTGGATCCCAGGGTCCAGCTCTCCTAAGAGAAGCATTACAGGCAGAACCTTGCTCTTCTCTGCAAGGCCCGGGTACCGACCGTTTAGCTATGAAGCTTTTTTGGTCGGATCCGGAATAGCTTACTGAGGCCCAAAAGAACCTGTACGCAAGCTCAGTGAAAAACACATGTTTCTTCTTGGCCAACACCTTAGACACTGGCAAAAAACTGAGGTGCTCCCGGATGGGAGGGGCTTATATAGGGGAGGGTACTTCCGGTTTTGGAAGTTGCCAGTGCCAGCACCTGACGGTAACTATATAACCCATTAGTAATGACTATGTCGCTCTGTGTCCCGTGATGTACGAAAAAGAAAGAAATCTAAATAAGCGTATATTGATTGGATTGCGCAAAAGTTATAGCGTCTACAAAATAGGGGATAGAATTATGGCATTATTTTTTTTACTAGTAATGGCAGCGATCTGCGATTTTTATCGTGACTGTGACATTGCGGCGGACATATCAGACACTTTTGACACCATTTACATTTATACAGTGATCAGTGCTATAAAAATGCATTGAATACTGTATAAATGTGACTGGCAGGGAAGGGGTTAACACTAGGGGCGATCAAGGGGTTAAAGCGGGGTTCCACCCGCGATTTTTTTTTTTTTAAGTTAGCAGCTACAAACACTTGTAGCTGCTGACTTTTAATAAGGACACTTACCTGCCCTAGGCGCCCGCGATGTCGGCCCCCCGAGGGCGATCCGTCGATCATGCTAGGTGCCGGCGCCGCCATCCTTACTAAACAGGCAGTGGAGTCTTGCGGCTTCACTGCCCGTTTCCTACTGCGCATGCGCGAGTCTCGCGGCGCTGTATGAATGGGCGGCTGCTCTCTGGGATACACACAGTTCCCAGAAGGCAGCGCGCCCCATTCCCCAGAGGACAATGCGAGGATGAATACCAGCTACGGACTGGGAAGATCCGCATAGCAACCGCAAGTTCTGGTAAGTAAAAAAAAAAAAAATTCTATTTTTTTGTAGCATTTTGGTGTAATTTATTTTTTTAGGGTGGACCTCCACTTTAATTGTGTGTCCTAAGGAGTGATTCTAACTGTAGGGGGAGGGGATGCACAAGGGGAGGAGACCAATCAGTGTTCCTCTGTAATGGGAACACACGGATTGGTCTCCTCTCACCTGACAGGATGTGGATCTTCCCCTATGTGATGATTTTTTGGGGACAGGTTCTTATTGAGATATGTAGGGTCTAAAAGACCCTGCATATCTCCCCTGTACTCCACTGAATGTTTTGCAATGCAGATCGCATTGCAAAACATGCTACACCGGCAAAGCGAGCCGGGGACACAGACCACGTGCAAAAAGGGGAGGAGAGCGGACGTGTATCCGCTCTTCTCCTTCCCCTCTACCCGCCGGCACCCGCCATGACTGTCCTGGACCCACTGATGGTATGGCAGGAGCATGCGAGCAGGGTATATCGGTCCCGGGGGTGTGTAAAAGCGATCGGGCAGCAGCGGGGCCACCCAAACGCTCTCACCTGACAGGTAGGAGTCTGCCTGTCAGTTTCACACACAATCCTGGTGGCTGCAGCCACTGGATTGTGTGCAATACCCCCCCCCCCCCCCCGTTAGGTCCGCACGACGTACGGACCTAACGGCAAAAGGGTTTAACAGTTCATCTCAAAATTAAAATGTATGTTTTTGTGGAAGTAACAATTGTACAATTAGAATCAATGGTTGAAACTTGCATTTGGCTAAAAAATGCACATTTTCACATTCGTGAACGCATGTTTGTCATTTGCCAATTTGAGAATTTACTATAGCGCATGATTAAGAATTAATGACAGTAGAATTGTGACGATTTTGCTTGTCTGAGCATGCGCACTTGTGCTGGTACATAGTTGTAGAAAGAGGGAGAATTTGTCTTTCTGATATTTCAGTTTATACATCAATTTTTAAAGCATTTTAAAAGCAGATTATCTTCAAACAATATACCACATATTTAAGAACCATTTAGGCTATCATATCATGCTCGAAACATTATTTCCACGTGCAATTCCCATTCTTCTACCATGACTACGGATTTAGACGGTCGCTGTTGTCTGAGACGTATAGTGAATTCGGTTTGTGACTACTTTTTTTTTGCGAGCGCTATAGTGAATTCCATTTTTGCGTAAATGTACCCAGTTTAAGACTATGCATTCCGCTTATTCACAGCGTAGGCGTTATAAGAAATAAACCCCATAGACTGTGAGAACATACAAACTCACTTCACAGGTGGGAACTGAATGGATGACCCCAGTGCATCAATTATCAATCACAAAGAGTAATAATGAGTTATGCCGCGTACACACGATCATTTTTCCCGTCGGGAAAAATGAAATTTTTTCCTTTGGACGAGAAAAACGATCGTCTGTGGGCTTTGTCATTTTTCCCGACAGGAAAAACGGCATTATTTAAGACGAGAAAAATTAGAACATGCTCTAATTTTTCTCGTCGTGATTCTCGTCGTTTTTTTCCGCGGCAGTTTTCCCATAGGGAAATGTCATTTAAAACGGCCGTGTGTGGGGGGAACAAGCTGTTCCTCGTTTTTCACGTCGATTTTCTCGACGGTGTTTTCACCGTCAAAAAAATCGATCGTGTGTACGTGGCATAAGAGTAATAATGTGGAAAGGTTGATAGATTATTAAAGGTGAACGCCTTATTTTATCTTATAATAAATGTGCCTACCATATGCAAATAAACATATTTTCTAAATGGCACACCTATTCTTATCCAGCTGAAGATGCATCAATATAATACGGGTGATACTTGAAAAATTAGAATATTGTGCAAAAGTTAATTTATTTCACTAATGCAACTTAAAAGGTGAAACTAATATATGAGATAGACTCATTACATGCAAAGCAAGATAGTTCAAGCCGTGATTTGTCATAATTGTGATGATTATGGCTTACAGCTCATGAAAACCCCAAATCCACAATCTCAGAAAATTCGAATATTGTGAAAAGATGCAATGTTCTAGGCTCAAAGTGTCCCACTCTAATCAGATAATTTAGCCATAACACCTGCAAAGGGTTCCTGAGCCTTTAAATGGTCTCAGTCTGGTTCAGTAGGAATCACAATTATGCGAAAGACTGCTGACCTAACAGTTGTGCAGAAACCATCATTGACACCTTCCATAAGGAGGGAAAGCCTCAAAAAGTTAATTGCAAAAGAAGTTGGATGTTCCCAAAGTGCTGTATCAAAGCACATTAATAAAAAGTTATGTGGAAGGGAAAAGTGTGGAAGAAAAAGGTGCACAAGCAGCAGGGATGACCGCAGCCTGGAGAGGATTGTCAGGAAAAGGCTATTCAAAAGTGTTGGGGACTTTCACAAGGAGTGGACTGAGGCTGGAGTCAGTGCATCTAGAGCCACCACACACAGACGGATCCTGGACATGGGCTTCAAATGTCGTATTCCTCTTGTCAAGCCACTCCTGAACAACAAACGTCAGAAGCGTCTTACCTGGGCTAAAGAAAAACAGACCTGGTCTGTTGCCCAGTGGTCCAAAGTCCTCTTTTCTGATGAGAGCTAATTTTGTATCTCATTAGGAAACCAAGGACCCAGAGTATGGAGGAAGAATGGAGAGGCACACACTGCAAGATGCTTGAAGTCCAGTGTGAAGTTTCCACAGTCTGTGTTAAATTGGGGAGCCATGTCATCTGCTGGTGTTGGTCCACTGTGCTTCATTAAGTTCAGGGTCAATGCAGCCATCTACCAGGAGATTTTGGAGCACTTCATGCTTCCTTCCGCAGACAAGCTCTATGGGGATGCGGACTTCATTTTCCAGCAGCACTTGGCACCTGCCCACAGTGCCAAAAGCACCAAACCTGGTTCAATGACCGTGGGATTATGGGGCATTTCCAAGAGAAAGATGAGAGACATGAGACCGCACAATGCAGAAGAGCTGAAGGCTGCTATTGAAGCATCCTGGTCTTCCATAACACCTCAGCAGTGGAAAAGCGTGAAAAGATAGCTCAAAAATAGAGATACCTGGGGGTCGGACTTTGAAGGCAAGGACACATAAGATAAACAAAAAAATATTTTATTTATAAAAGACAAGACAGAAACTATAATAGAGTAGATTAAAACACTGTATACGAGATGATTGTACAGATGTGGTCCCTGTGTGCGTCTACGCGTTTCGCCGTGAGGCTTCTTCAGGACGAACAGTGATAGTAGGTAAACACGCCTTACTATCTTGGGAGCAGGAGGGTATAATATATATTATCCCTTGATCAAAAAGTTTTTTTGTATATATTATTTTATAAGCAGGCCCAGAACCGTTGTAGTGAGCGCGGAAACAATTCACATCTCGCAGAAAAACAGGATGAAATTTCAGGTGCTTCTTAGAGCAAAAGGCAGCTAGAGACGAAAACCTCAAGACTCAGCGTACCAGCTGAAATAGCAGTCTGTATGCAGAAAAAGACTGCATGGGGACACCAGTGAGCAAAATTGAGGCTAACAAAATAATGCAGCCAAGCGTGTATGGGAAACAAGTAGATCCCTTAGATCCAGCCAGAAAAACAGGATGAAATTTCAGGTGCTTCTTAGAGCAAAAGGCAGCTAGAGACGAAAACCTCAAGACTCAGCGTACCAGCTGAAATAGCAGTCTGTATGCAGAAAAAGACTGCATGGGGACACCAGTGAGCAAAATTGAGGCTAACAAAATAATGCAGCCAAGCGTGTATGGGAAACAAGTAGATCCCTTAGATCCAGCCAGAATTGTAAGCAGAAAGTAGATCAAGCCCTAGTGGCCACAGATAGTATAACACGCAGATGTCCCCAGGAGACAGCGGGTGTACAGCATCCTGCTGTCTCCTGGGGACATCTGCGTGTTATACTATCTGTGGCCACTAGGGCTTGATCTACTTTCTGCTTACAATTCTGGCTGGATCTAAGGGATCTACTTGTTTCCCATACACGCTTGGCTGCATTATTTTGTTAGCCTCAATTTTGCTCACTGGTGTCCCCATGCAGTCTTTTTCTGCATACAGACTGCTATTTCAGCTGGTACGCTGAGTCTTGAGGTTTTCGTCTCTAGCTGCCTTTTGCTCTAAGAAGCACCTGAAATTTCATCCTGTTTTTCTGCGAGATGTGAATTGTTTCCGCGCTCACTACAACGGTTCTGGGCCTGCTTATAAAATAATATATACAAAAAAACTTTTTGATCAAGGGATAATATATATTATACCCTCCTGCTCCCAAGATAGTAAGGCGTGTTTACCTACTATCACTGTTCGTCCTGAAGAAGCCTCACGGCGAAACGCGTAGACGCACACAGGGACCACATCTGTACAATCATCTCGTATACAGTGTTTTAATCTACTCTATTATAGTTTCTGTCTTGTCTTTTATAAATAAAATATTTTTTTGTTTATCTTATGTGTCCTTGCCTTCAAAGTCCGACCCCCAGGTATCTCTATTTTTGAGCTATCTTTTCACGCTTTTCCAAGTTATCCAACGGATGTGGCATTGTGAGTGCTTCCCTTTCCCTCATTTATATAAACACCTCAGCAGTGCCACAGGCTGATAGCTTCCATGCCACGCCGCATTGAGGCAGTAATTGTTGCAAAAGGGGCCCAAACCAAGTACTGAGTACATATGCATGCTTATACTTCTCAGGGGTCCGATATTGTTCCATGTACAATCCTTGTTTTATTGATTGCATGTAATATTACAATTTTCTGAGATGGTGGATTTGGGGTTTCAAATGAGCTGCAAGTCATAATCACCACATTTATAACAAATCACGGCTTGAACCATCTTGCTTTGCATGCAATGAGTCTATCTCATATATTAGTTTCACCTTTTAAGTTGCATTAGTGAAATAAATGAACTTTTGCACGATATTCTAATTTTTCGAGTATCACCTGTATATAAGAAGAATAGGAGACTATTAAGTAAAACTTTCTACCTGTAGGTCTCAGGAGAGACACCCGGCATTGGTTAGAATGTGGATGAATTACCATATTTATCGGCGTATAACACGCACAGGCGTATAACACGCACCCTAACTTTAAGAGGGAAGTTTCAGGAAAAAAACTTTCCACAGCCCCCTGCGTATAACACGCAGGCACAGTTTACCCTCTATTTCTAGGGTAAAAAAGTGAGTGTTATACGCCAATAAATACAGTACTTGAAATGCAAATGATAAGCAAAATGGATTTTACTTTGTAAGCATTCCTATAATGCAAAATTTATCACAAGCCATTCCCATTTTGATGTGTGGCATGAGACACAGAGAAACACCAAAATGTATTTAGACAAAAGGTGGTCAAGGCAAATACATACTGATACAGTAGGTGTCGCCGACATTGTATATTCATCGCGATCCTATCGCGGAGATTTTCGGCGACAGGGGTGCCGACATCTCGGCGACACATGTCGCGCTCGCTGCAATGGCGAGGAGACGCGGCACTGTACTGAACGGGGATCCGACGTGGATTCCCGCCAATACCAGGCACTGCGTTTGGTATGAATCCTGAGCGGGAACTCCACGCCAATTTTTAAAGAAAAAAACGGTGTGGGGGTCCCCCTCAAAATCCAAACCAGACCCTTATCCGAGCACGCAACCTGGCAGGCCGCAGGGGAAGAGGGGGGGACGAGAGCGGCCCCCCTCCCTCCTGCACCGTGCCAGGCCGCATGCCCTCAACATGGGGGGTTTGGTGCTCTGGGGCGGGGGGGCGACCTGCGGCCCCCCACCCCAGAGCACCCTGTCCCATGTTGATGAGGACAGGGCCTCTTCCCGACAACCCTGGCCGTTGGTTGTCGGGGTCTGCGGGCGGGGGGCTTATCGGAATCCGGGAGCCCCCTTTAATGAGGGGGCCCCCAGATCCCGGCCCCCCCCACCCTATGTGAATGAGTATGGGGTACATCGTACCCCTACCCATTCACCTGGTGGGAAAAAAAATGGCAATAAAAACACAACATAGTTTTTTAAAGTATTTTATTGCACAGCTCCGGGGGTCTCTTCCGTCTTCGGGGGTCTCCGGTGTCGTCGCCGCGCTCTCCGGTTCTTTCTTCTGCCGGGCCACCGCTATCTTCTTCCAGCTCTTTTGCTAGCAGGGCCCGGTCTTCTCCGTCACCTTCTTCTTCTCCCGCTCTCCGGTTCTTCTCTCGCTCTCCGGTTCTTTCTTCCGCCGGGCCTCCCCTACCTTCTTGCAGCTCTTTTGCTAGCGGAGGCCCGGTCTTCCTCGTCGTCTCGTCCGGCTCTCCGTTGTCCTTCTGCCGGCCCCTCCACTACCTTCTTGCAGCTCTTTTGCTAGTGGAGGGGCCGGTCTTCCCGTCGTCGCCGTTGGCGTCTTCTTCTCTCTTTACGACATTATTTGGAAATCCAACGGACTGTTTACATGTTAAATTTTAAAAGCAGCAGCAAACTTTATGTAGGCTCGAGCGCCATTTTCCCGATAAAATCCCTCCCAGACCAACAGGCTAAAAGTCTACTGACTGGAATGGTACCAGCTGATTGGAGAAAAGCCAATGCAGCACCAATATTTAAAAAGGGCCCAAAATACATCCCTGGGAATTACAGACCAGTTAGCCTAACACAATAGTATGTAAGCTCTTGGAGGGGATGATAAGGGACTATACAGGGAAACTCCAAAAATTTGAATATCGTGCAAAAGTTCATTTATTTCACTAATGCAACTTAAAAGGTGAAACTAATATATGAGATAGACTCATTACATGCAAAGCAAGATACTTCAAGCCGTGATTTGTCATAATTGTGATTATGGTTTACAGCTCATGAAAACCCCAAATCCACAATCTCAGAAAATTAGAATATTGTGAAAAGGTGCAATATTCCAGGCTCAAAGTGTCCCACTGTAATCAGCTGATTAAGCCATAACACCTGCAAAGGGTTCCTGAGCCTTTAACCACCTAAGGACCGCCGCACAATGATGTACATAGACAGAATGGCACGGACAGGCACAAGGTCCTACAGGTACGTCCCCTTTAAGCACCTGTCCGTGGGTCGCATGCTCGCGACCCTGTCCGAAGCTTCATGACCGCGCCCGCGGACCCGATCGCCGCCGGTGTCCCGCGATCGGGTCACAGAGCTGAAGAACGGGGAGAGGTAAGTGTAAACAAACCTTTCCCCGTTCTTCCTAGTGGCAGTGTCACTGATCGTCTGTTCCCTGTCATAGGGAGCGACGATCAGTGACGTCACACGCCAAGAATACGTATCGACCTAAACTGAGGGGAAAAAAGTGTGTTTTTTTATATATTTTTTGGGGATATTGATTATAGCAAAAAAGTAAAAAATATTGCTTTTTTTTCAAATATGTCGCTCTATTTTTGTTTATAGGGCAAAATATTAAAACCGCAGAGGTGAACAAATACCACCAAAAGAAAGCTCTATTTGTGGGAAAAAAAGGACGACAATTTTGTTCGGGAGCCACGTCGCACGACCGCGCAGTTGTCAGTTAAAGCGACGCAGTGCCGAATCGCAAAAAGGGGCCTGGTCTTTAACCAGCCAAAATGTTCCGGGGCTGAAGTGGTTAAATGGTCTCTCAGTCTGGTTCAGTAGGAATCACAATCATGCGAAAGACTGCTGACCTAACAGTTGTGCAGAAACCATCATTGACACCTTCCATAAGGAGGGAAAGCCTCAAAAAGTTAATTGCAAAAGAAGTTGGATGTTCCCAAAGTGCTGTATCAAAGCACATTAATAGAAAGTTATGTGGAAGGGAAAAGTGTGGAAGAAAAAGGTGCACAAGCAGCAGGGATGACTGCAGCCTGGAGAGGATTGTCAGGAAAAGGCTATTCAAAAGTGTTGGGGACTTTCACAAGGAGTGGACTGAGGCTGGAGTCAGTGCATCAAGAGCCACCACACACAGACGGATCCTGGACATGGGCTTCAAATGTCGTATTCCTCTTGTCAAGCCACTCCTGAACAACAAACACATTTTGCATCTCATTTGGAAACCAAAGACCCAGAGTATGGAGGAAGAATGGAGAGGCACACACTGCAAGATGCTTGAAGTCCAATGTGAAGTTTCCACAGTCTGTGTTGATTTGGGGAGCCATGTCATCTGCTGGTGTTGGTCCACTGTGCTTCATTAAGTCAAGGGTCAACACAGCCGTCTACCAGGATATTTTGGAGCACTTCATGCTTCCTTCCACAGATGAGCTCTATGGGGATGCGGACTTAATTTTCCAGCAGCACTTGGCACCTGCCCACACTGCCAAAAGCACCAAAACCTGGTTCAAGGACCGTGGGATTAGTGTGCTTGATTGGCCAGCAAACTCGCCTGACCTGAACCCCATAGAGAATCTATGGGGCATTGCCAAGAGAAAGAAGAGAGACATGAGACCAAACAATGCAGAAGAGCTGAAGGCCGATATTGAAGTATCCTGGTCTTCCATAACATCTCAGCAGTGCCACAGGCTGATAGCTTCCATGCCACGCCGCATTGAAGCAGTAATTGCTGCAAAAGGGCCCAAACCAAGTACTGAGTACATATGCATGCTTATACTTTTCAGAGGCCTGATATTGTTCTATGTACAATCCTTGTTTTATTGATTGCATGTAAAATTCTAATTTTCCGAGATTGTGGATTTGGGATTGTCATGAGCTGTAAGCCATAATCATCACAATTATGATAAATCACGGCTTGAACTATCTTGCTTTGCTGGTAATGAGTCTATCTCATATATTAGTTTCACCTTTTAAGTTGCATTAGTGAAATAAATGAACTTTTGCACGATATTCAAATTTTTCAAGTTTCACCTGTATACAAGTATTTAGTAATGAGAACGGTATCATTCGCAGTAATCAGCATGGATTCATGAAGAATCGTCTTGTCAAACCAATGTATTAACCTTTTATGAGGAGTTGCCATCTAGAGAAAGGAAGGCCCGTAGACGTGGTGTATCTTGTTTTTGCAAAAGCATTTGACACAGTTCACCATGGATTGAAAACTGGCTATAAGGGCGAGTTCAGAGGGTGGTGATAAATGGGGAATACTCTGAATGTTCAGGGGTGGGTAGTGGGGTCCCCCAGGGTTCTGTACTGGGACCAATCCTGTTTAATTTGTTCATAAACGACCTGGAAGATGGGGTAAACAGTTAATTCTCTGTATTTGCGGACGATACTAAGCTAAGCAGGGCAATAACTTCTCTGCAAAAAGATCTGAACAAATCAATGGGGTGGGCAACTACATGGCAAATGAGGTTCAATGTAGAAAAATGTAAAATAATGCATTTGGGTGGCAAAAATACGAATCTATACACTGGGGGGAGAACCTCTGGGGGAATCTAGGATGAAAAAGGACCTTGGGGTCTTAGTAGATGATAGGCTCAGCTGCTGCTAACAAAGCAAACACAATATTGGCATGCACTAAAAAGGGGATTAACTCCAGAGATAAAACGATAATTCTTCCGCTCTACAAGACTCTGGTCTGGTCGCACCTAGAGTATGCTGTCCAGTTCTGGACACCAGTCCTCAGGAAGGATGTACTGGAAATGGAGAGAGTACAAAGAAGGGCAACAAAGCCAATAAAGGGTCTGGAGGATATTAGTTATGAGGAAAGGTTGCAAGCACTGAACTTATTCTCTCTGGAGAAAAGACGCTTGAGAGGGGATATGATTTAAATTTACAAATACCGTACTGGTGACCCCACAATAGGGATAAAAGTTTTTACTACTGTACTGTTAGAGCGGCAAGGATGTGGAATTCCCTTCCACAGGCGGTGGTCTCAGCGGGGGGCATCGATGGTTTCAAGAAACTATTAGATAAGCACCTGAACGACCACAACATACAGGGATATACAAGGTAATACTGACATATAATCACACACATAGGTTGGACTTGATGGACTATTGTCTTTTTTCAACCTCACCTACTATGTAACTATGATGGGCACTGTTGAGGCGGCACAGATGTGTGCTGATAAGTCTGCACTGATGAGCCTGCACAGATGTGTGCTGATAAGCCTGCACTGATGAGGCGGCACAGATGGGCACTGATGACACGGTGGCACTGATGGCACTTATGACTGATGACTGAGACTGATGACTGGCACTCATGGGCACTGTGACACTGATGGGCACTGTGACACTAATGGGCATGGTTTGGGCACTGTATTCGCTGGTGAATAAAGTAAAATCAATCACACTGCAGCACAGATCGCTCTCCCTCCTCGCACGCGGTCTCTGCGTAAAGAAGGGAGCGCTGTCAATGAGAGATGAGATAATTTCTCATTGGACACGCTGATCACGTAGTAAATGGCCGCTGTGATTGGCCATTTACCGTGATCTGTGATTGGCTGTGTCCAAGGGACACGGGCATCACTAATTTTCCCCACTACGTGCCCGCGGAGAGCGTGCAAAAAGGGGAGGAAGTCTATTGACGGCCTTTCCAGCAATTAAGGCCTGCGCTGTAGCCGTCATTCGGCTATAGCGCGGGCGTGAGGTGGTTAAACATTAAAAAACGTCTAAAAACTTTTAAAATGGTAGTGTCCAGTGTTCAAAATTGAATTACCTCTCTCACGCAAGTTCTGCCCAACATGTTTTACCCAATAGGGGCTAATTTGGACTGATTAAAATGTATCAAAGCCCTGGTTTACACTGGTGCGTTTTGACATGCGATTTGGCATGTCAAATCGCATGTCAAAACGGCGGTATTTGCTGCAAATTTCCGGTAATGGCACTGTCCTAATCGATGCCGTCGCCGCCATCTTGCTACACCCTACCTATGCCTAGGAAGCTACCGCGCATTTCGAGCATATGCGGGTTTCCACGGCGAGAGGGAAGTGTACACACTCTCAGGTTTCTCGTCGGGAAACAGGCTGACGAGAATCCCGACGAGAAAATAGAGAGCAGGTTCTCTATTTTTCTCGTCGAGATTCTGCCCAGTTTTCTTGACGAGAAACCTGAAAGCCTCGTACACGCACACGGTTTTCTCGGCAAGAAAGCTCTGCCAGCAAGTTTCTTGCTGGTTCTTGCCGAGAAAACCGGTCGTGTGTACGAGGCTTAAGAGCAGCAGTGTCACCCAAGGACAGGATTTGTGTTAGAACTGCAAGACACCTCCCCTTTCCTTATCTCTAGAATATTGAGGTGTTCTGTATTTCATAGGGTTGATGTGGACAGGACTGATATTATTGCTTGAGATAACTCGGGAGCTGACTGGATTTCAGGCAAGATCAATAGATATAACAAAACCCTTTCAATGGTAAATTTAAGAGACTAAAAAGGGAGCAAATACGAAAAGTTATTTCTTGGGTTCACATACACTAATTAACCACTTCCCTACTGTGCACGAAAACCCCCTTCCTGCCCAAGCCATTTTTCAGCTTTCAGCGCTGTCACACTTTGAATGACAATTGCGCGGTCGTGCGACGTGGCTCCCAAACAAAATTTGCGTCCTTTTTTTCCCACAAATAGAGCTTTCTTTTGGTGGTATTTGATCACCTCTGCGGTTTTTATTTTTTGCGCTATAAACAAAAGAAGAGCGTCCAGTTTGGAAAAAAAACTCAATTTTTTACTTTTTGCTATAATAAATACCCATGTTTTTTTTTTAAATAAAATTTTCCTCAGTTTAGGTCGATACGTATTCTTCTACATATTTTTGGTAAAAAATAAATAAGGGCTCTTTCACACGGAGGTCCGTCCAGGTCCGCCTGTCAGTTTTTTAGGCGGACCTGAAACGGATCCTCCATGCACCCCTATGGAAGCACGGATGTCAGCGGAGACATGTCCGCTGACATCCGCTCCGCTCCGCTCCGAAAAAGTGTGACGGAGGAAAATCCTATTTTTCCTTCCGTCTGCGGAGCGGATCGGATGACAACGGACTCTACGGTCCGTCGTCATCCGATTCCCCATAGGGGAGAGCGGCGCTCTGACAGGGCGGTCCCTGCACAGTGTGCGGGGACCGCCCAGTCATCCGTCGGCTCAGCGGGGATCAACGGAGCGATCCCCGCTGAGCAAGCGGAGCTTCACGGGGCGGATCTTCACGGATCCGCCCCGTGTGAAAGAGGCCTAAATCGCAATAAGCGCGTATTGATTGGTTTGCGCAAAAGTTATAGCGTCTACAAAATAGGGGATAGATTTATAGCATTTTTTTTAATTTTTTTTATTAGTAATGGCGGCGATCTGCGATTTTTTTATTGTGACTGCGATATTGCGCCGGACACATCGGACACTTTTGACACATTTTTGGGACCATTCACATTTATACAGCGATCCCTGCTATAAAAATGCATGGATTACTGTATAAATGTGATTGGCAGGGAAGGGGTTAACCACTAGGGGGCGGGAAGGGGTTGAATATGTTCGCTCAAAGTGTTCTTACTGTGGGGGGAGGGGACTGACTGGGGGAGGTGACCGATGGTTGTCCCTATGTACAAGGGACACACCATCGGTCCCCTCTCCCTCACAGGACGTGGATCTCTGTGTTTACACACAGAGATCCACTTTCCTGCTCGTTTCCCGGGCAATCGCGGGTGCCCGGCGGCAATCGCGGCCGCCGGGCACGCGCACCGGGGCCTTGTGAACGCGGCGCGCCTCCTAGCTCGTTTTAAAGGGAGGACGTCATATGACGTCCTCCCAGAACGAGAGTGTCCTCCGCCCGCCGTCTATTGACAGTGGGCGGGGGACAAGTGGTTAAAGTATCTCTTAGGCTCCATGTACACTGAAGCTGATAAACTGCAGTTTATTGGCGTTTTGGCGTTTTTTTAAAAAGCCCATTAACTGCACTCTATGTTAGCCTATGTGTTCATGTACACAACGTTTTTTTGCGTTAATGAGCAGTGGAGTTAATGGGCATTTTTCTGAACGCAAGAAATTCGCGTTCAAAGTGACGTTTTTCGGCAGTAAAAAATGCAAAAAAATGCAAAACGCTGAAAAACGCTAATAAACGCTCAAAAACGCTGGGCGCCAGCGGTTTTTGATCCATTGAAAAAAAAAAGGTAAAAGACGCTACACTGAAAAACGCTAATAAACGCTAGTAAAAAACGCTGACAAAAGCTATATTTTAAAGCAGCTTTTTCTGCCAGAAATCTGGCGTTCAAAACGACCGTTTTTGAGCTTCTGTACCTAAGAATACAAAACTAGCCCCTTTTTGAATAAATGGTGTTACAAATTATATTTCAAAAGGCCACCATTTTGAGAATATTATTTTCCTATTTACTGCTCTACCTTTTTGTAAGTCTGTGGCTTATTTAGAATTAAAACCTATGTAGAGTGTATTAGATCGTAAATTCTACAGGGCAGGCACTGTTTTTTTTACTGATATTATAGATTGGTGCAGCAGATTGTGGGCAATAAGCACATAAAATAAATACATGTTATAATGTACTATGCTATAGACCATGACTAATACCAAGAAAGTGCGCAACATGCTCCAGTTCATCTATTGAATAAAGATCCAGTCCCCATGCCCATACCTTTACTCTACAATCATTTTTCAACCTGACATCCATAAAAGGACGTCACAACATTGTTCTTTATCCCTGTGTTCTGCCAAAGTTGCAAAATACACCTTTTCAGCTAATGGAACCTTAAACTGAAGACAGATGACACTTTAAACAAACAGTTCTTTTGGGAAAGTTTATATGGCAGAAAAAAATCCCATGCGAGTTTAAAGATGGACATTTAACCTAAAGTTCAACTTTCTAAAACATATTTGCAAGAATGTTTTTTTGCATTGTACATATTATAATACAGGGTTTATATAGCGCCAACTGTTGGGTTTATATAGCGCCAACTGTTTGCCTTAATTTTGTAAAGTGCTGCGCAGACAGCACAGTTACAATACAATTTAGCACAGGAGGAATGAGAGGGCCCTGTTCCTTAGAGCTTACAATCTAGGAGGGAGGGTCAAGTGGTACAAAAGGTATTAGCTGTGAGCGATGAGCGGATGGAGAAAATAAAAGTACAGTTGTTAAAGTGATACTAAAGGTTCCTTTTTTATTTTTTTAAAATAACAAACATGTCATACTTACCTCCACTGTGCAGCTCGTTTTGCAAAGGGTGGCCCCGAACATCCTCTTCTGGGGTCCCTCGGCGGCTCCTCCCCGCATTAGATAACCCCCTTGGAGAATCGCTCTCCCGAGGGGGTTACCTTGCAGGCGCGCTCCTGAGTCATACTCGGCGTCCATAGACGCAGAGTGTATGACTCGGCCCCGCCCCCCACGTCATTGGATTTGATTGACAGAAGCGGGAGACAATGCCTGTGCTCAGTGGCGGTGCGTCCATAGAGGGCGCCGGAGCGCTGCCCCCTCTCGCTCCCGCACCGCCACTGAAAGACAATACATAGATTCATGCATTGCATGAATCTGTGTATTGTCACCGCTGCTGCGCTGACCACTATACATATGGCCGGCCTCCTGGTGAGCGCCGGCCATATGAATTAGAGCGGCGGCCGGCGGTGGGTGTAACTTGGAAGTGCCTATCAGAGCCAGCGGCTCTGATAGGCTTTCCGAATACAGCTCTCACGCTGTATTCGGCTTCCAAAAACTCCTCCCAGGTACGCACGGGGGTGCGTTCCTGGAAGAAGACTGTGTGGAGGTTTCAGCCAATCAGGTTCACCGGATCTTGTTACCGGTAACCTGATTGGCTGAAGCGACATCGAGGGCGGGAGAACACATCGAGGACGGCGCGGACCGAGGAAGGTAAGTGCAGGGCTGGGGGGGGGGGGGGGACAGGCTGCATTTGGGGGACAAACTGGCTGAATATGGGGCACAAACTGGCTGAATATGGGGGACAAACTGACTGCATTTGGGGGGAACTGGCTGAATATGGGGGACAAACTGGCTGAATATGGTTGGAACTGGCCGAATATGGGGGACAAACTGGCTGAATATGGGGGGAACTGGCTGTATATGGGGGACACGCTGGCTGAATATGGGGGGAACTGGCTGTATATGGGGGACACGCTGGCTGCATTTGGGGGGAACTGGCTGTATATGGGGGACAAACTGGCTGCATTTGGGGGGAACTGGCTGTATATGGGGGACACGCTGGCTGCATTTGGGGGAACTGGCTGTATATGGGGGACAAACTGGCTGCATTTGGGGGGAACTGGCTGTATATGGGGGACAAAATGGCTGCATTTGGGGGAACTGGCTGTATATGGGGGACAAACTGGCTGCATTTGGGGGGAACTGGCTGTATATGGGGGGGGGAACTGGCTGCATTTGGGGGGAACTGGCTGTATATGGGGACAAACTGGCTGTATATGGGGGCACACTGGCTATATATATATATATGGGGGCACACTGGCTGTATATGGGGGCACACTGGCTGTATATGGGGGCACACTGGCTGTATATGGGGGCACACTGGCTGTATATATATGGGGGCACACTGGCTGTATATGGAAACAAACTGGCTGTATTTGAGGGGGCAAACTGGTGGCGTTTGGGCAAAGTGGCTGCATTTAATGGGCACAGTGGCGGCAATTGATTTTTATTTTTTTTTCAGTTTGTTTGCGCCCCCCCAAAAATTTTGAGCACCAGCCGCCACTGGCTGCGCTGCTATCAATCTATCCAATCAAAGCCGGGACTCTGCGAAGAGGAGGAAAGCGGGGACGCGCCGAGGAGGCGAACGGGTTCAGGTAAGTAAAACGGGGGGGGGGGGCTGGGGGCCGGTGATTGCCAGGTATTTTTTCACCTTAATGCATAGGATGCATTAAGGTAAAAAAACACGAACCTTTACAACCCCTTTAAGTGGGGGCGAAATAGGCTTCTCTGAAAAGAAGGGCTTTCAGGGATCGTCTAAAAGTGGACAGAGTAGGAGATAGTCAGACAGATTGGGGTAGGGAGTTCAATAGGATGGCAGAGGCTAAGGAAAAGTCCTGGAGATGAGCATGGGAAGAGGTGACAAAGGAGCTAGAGATCAGGAGAATTTGGGAGGAACTAAGAGAACGATTGGGTTGGTATTGTGAGACTAGGTTAGTGATGTAGCTTGGGGCCGAGATGTGGTTGGCTTTTTAAGTTGTTGTTAAATTTGGAATTTGATTAGTTGGGGAAGCCAGTGGAGTACGTATTAGATATGTTAAGGTTATTTGCCTCTACCCATAGGGTGAGGGCCACACTAGCTACAGTATATTATAATCGTAGTCTAAACCAGACATCATAATGCACTGATGTATTACATTTATTGAATACCACACATGCTTTGTAATTTAATGCAGAGTTGCACATTCCACAAATGTAATGTTGTCAGGATGCTCACGACAATGACAGCTGACTCCGATCCAAATAGAAATAATTGAAATTCTGGAGGTAAAAAACAAAACAAAAAAACAATGGCTTGGTACTGCTAACATTCAGAAATACCTATGCTACTCATAGCTGTCAACAGGATAATCTGCATGTGATTACACCTATATTTATTCCCAGTGAATTATTTCTATTTTACAACATAAGTGGACATCAAAAAGTAAACAAAACTTGACTAGGGAAGGAAGGGGGTGCTAAACATCAAACTCCTTTTAACATGAATTACTTAATATATTTGTGATGTGAAGGTATCATAAGCCTAAAACTCATTCTTAAATAAAGCCAGTATTATTATGGAAAAGTTAATGTGAATTTACATACAAATACTTGGAATTCATAGGTAATTAATATTTTGTGGCATATTACCATGCCCGAATATCGTGCCCGAAATATAAATATAACTTTATTGAGGTAGCTACAGGTCAGCTCTAATGGTGACTATACAACAACACAGATAACTGTTATAGTTGTGTAAGACAAGTTTAACCACTTGCCGACCACCCAACTGTAAAAAATCTGTCATTTGTTTGATATTAAATACCGGGGTTATGGCTGCAGATAGATGCATTTATTATGTATGTATTTTCTTTTCTCTCAAAAGCCGGACTTTTAGATAAAAGTGATCCCAGCGGCAGATTCGCTGCAGGATCACCTTTAGAAGAGGCAGGAGGAGTGCCCCTCCCGCCGCTTCCCGGGCTTATGTTATCGATCGCTGAGCCTGGGAAACCATCCGGAGCAGGCTTGCCATAGAGATAAACGATGGCAAGATGACCACCGCTCATCTCTATGCTCTTGGAGAACCGGAGCAGCATCATGACGTCACTTCCGGTTCTTTTTCTTTTCTTTTTGTCCTTTAAGCAAATATTTTGCTTTTGAAGGTAGAGGAAAGATTTGGGGTCTTATTGACTCCAGATCTCTCCATAAAGAGGACCTTTCATGCTGTATTGCTATCACAAGGGATGTTTAAATTTCTTGGGATAGCAATAAAAGTGATTAAAAATAAATAAAGGAAAAGTATAAAAATAAAAGAAGTGGAATAAAAGTGCCCCCATGTAATCGCGTGCAGTGGTGAAAGCATATGTAGGTCTCGCCCACATATGTAGAAGTTTTTAAAGCGTTGCCTATGAAGATTTTTAAGTACCCTAGTATAAAGTATATCTTCTCCCAAAAAATAGTATTTGAAAAACTGCTGCGCAAAAGACGTGTTTCTCTTTGCCGCTGTTCTGAGTGGGTCTAATGGAAGTGGTTTCATGATTAACTGTCAGGTGGGCAGCTGCAGGGCACTAATGAGGAAATCTTCTGGGCCTGCATCCCTTTGGACATACTTTCAATAGGAACATCTCTCCAAAAATTACATTTTAGTTGCAGGGGGTGCCTGAAATCTGACTTGTATCTTAGACAGACTTCTGGGAAAATTGGTGAACCAATCACACAAGCATGAAATTATGTTTCTGGGGGAGTGGTCAGTACACACTCTGTCTACAGAACAACTCCATGAAGCCATATTGCAAAGCATTCTCCGAAAATTACAGCGGCTGCAGATTGAAAAGGAAAGGTAATTTTTTAATAACATTCAATTACAATATGATTAGTGTCGCTATATTATTTTTTCTTTATTTGCCATTTTTTTTCCCCACAAAAGTGGATTTACCCTTTAAAAGCATGAATAACAGCACAGTGCTTGTGCTGAGTAATTTAGCCCTCCTGCCTGTCAGCTACTGACAGTGCCGACCTGCTCCCCGCCCCTGCCCTCCTGCTGCTAAAAGAACGTTGTCCTATTCCTACAATCCACCGTGTTACATTAAATGATGTGCCCCAGTGTATGTTTTTTTTTTTAAATATGCCACTTTATACCTTATTTCATAGCGTAGCTCGGCTTTTACGTGACCGCCCACCGATATCCTCCTCTCCTCCCCGCTGACTGCAACAGGGGATTCTCAGCCCCACCCGATGTACTTATCAGATTGGAGGAGAGCACCGGGCAGTCATGTTAATAAGGTATAAAGTGGCATATTTTTTTAAAAGCACATACACTGGGGCACATAAGTTAATGTAACACAGGATATTGTAGGAATAAGACACAGTGGCTTTACAACTACTTTAATTGCAGTAGGGATTTTTTAATTAGGCTTATTCCATTTTTAATTTTTTTTTTACTGAAACCTATACTGTACACATAAAAGATGTAGTTTTACAAGATAAATTATAGAACATTTGAACGGTTGTAATGGTTGCAATTTTTAGGCTCAATATGGGTAAATCGGGTAGGGATTTTTGGCCGATTAGGTGTCATATTATATTGTACCTCTAGGATATATGAATACATGTAACTAGCATTCATATTTTATTTCCAAAGTGCACCAGGAGATCCAAAACCTGGGGTACTCCATTATATAAACTGCAATCTAAACTTGCATGGTTTTACCCGGTTCCACATGTCCCTACTGACAAGATTGTCCATCTAAATATAGCAGGAACTACCTGCACATGTCAGTTTACTTCCAGAGTGTACTGGAAGCTTAAAAACTTGGAGCATGCTTGTGTAAACTTGCAACTAGTGCTTGCATAGTTATGCTTTGGTCAACCCCCTCCTGATTGGCTAATGAGGTTGCCTATCACACTTGGAAACTAATATGAATGTACATTGTGCAAAAGTGTATTATGATGCAGTGGTGTTGTCCCGGGTAGTGGAGTGGGCCAAAGATAGGCACGAAAAAAGGTGGGTAAATATTGAAAAGGCAATGGCAAAAACACAATTAGGAGGTGCAATATGGAACCCCCGCCCCCAGTTTAGAGCACTAGGAGAAAACACTCACGTCATGACACGAATAGCACTGAAAATTTGGGATAGATTACATAAACAAATAGATAGGGAATATAACTCTCCCCTTATAGAATTAAAAGAAAACGAATATTTTGCACCGGGAAAAAAAATAGTGGGAGGAAATTGGATTAAAAAAGAGAGAGCACAGTTAAGAGATATAATAAAAAAAGGGAAAATTATACCACTTCAAGAATTGAGACACAATAGGGAATTAATGATAGTAGATGAATGGAGGTACCACCAGTTGACCCACTTTGTACAAAGCCTTCCCCAGCCAATTAGGTCTGGGGAGGAACTTACGACATTGGAACGGCTTTGTATGGCCGATAACTTAACAGGAACTATATCAAAACTCTACAAATTACTGATGACAGTGGATGAACTG
Organism: Rana muscosa; assembly: GCA_029206835.1. NCBI lineage: Eukaryota > Metazoa > Chordata > Amphibia > Anura > Ranidae > Rana > Rana muscosa. Next base: position 848,837,144 of record CM055121.1, read on the forward strand.
GTGATGCCCCCATTTATAAAGAAATGGGAAAGAGAATTGGGAACATGTAGGGATAAAAGGACTATAGAGAGAATAATAAAATTGGCCCACTCGTCTGCCATGGACAGCAGGACCGCAGAGATGAACTATAAATGTATTACAGGCTGGTATGCCACACCAGATAAATTGAGTAAATTTCAAGTAGAACAGCAGGCAGAATGCTGGAGAGAATGTGGGGGGAGGGGAACAATGGCCCACATATGGTGGCAATGCCCTAAAATTCAAACTTACTGGGAAAAGATACTGGAAATGATAAAAATAATTACAGAGAAGGAGATTAAAAAAGATCCTTGGATAGTTTTATTCCATGGAGGGGATGTAGGAATGAAACAGTATAAAGAGTCACTGATCCCACATTTATTAAACGCGGCCAAAAGGTTGATCCCAAAAAAATGGCGAAAAGTGGAAAGTCCATCTATATGGGAGTGGGTAGATTCCGTGGAAGAAACATACAGTATGGAGGGACTGAAGTACGGCGTAGAGGAGGAAAAAAAAGGATTTAAAAACAAGTGGGAATGTTGGAAAGATTTTAAGAAAACATGGAGCTATGTAGAAAATCTGAGAAAGTAGTAGAGAAATGGTAGAAAATAAGAGGTAGAAGGGGGGGAGGGGGATATAAAGGGGAAAGGGGGGGGATGAAATCGAGATTTTAGAAATGTGAGTATAAGGAGAAGAGCCAGGAATCTCTTAGTACTCAGTATTATTTTTGTATGTTTATTATCTTGGCTGGATCAATGGAAATGTATTGATGTAACATAATTGAAATCTTGATAAAAGAATAAAAAAAAAAAAAGAATAAAAGTGTGTTGACCAGAGCGTGACCATGCAAACTTGGGTTGCGATTTGTATATTAAAGCACCAAATGTTGCAATTCCTGGATTAACTGGAAAGTGCAGTGCAGACAAATGGAGGAACTGGGTTAGAGTTTGAGTTTCAGAAAAAAAATGTATACTTACCCAGGTGGATGCAGCTATGATCGGATCCTGCATCTGTCCCCCGTCACTTCTAAGACTGAAGACTGAGCGATCAAAGACTGCCGTCTTCACTGAGCAGAGAGCTGGTGACTGTCAGTTACTGGCTCTCAGCTCTGCTCCTCCAGCACTCACTGGAGCGCTGGGCTGTGGAGGGGGCAGAAGCAGCTGGTTCAGTTTCCCTGCGGCTCGCTGAGAGGCTCCAACTGTTGGTCCAGGCATCTGGGTGGAACCCAACTGCACTCCTGTGACCTAAACGAGAAATACAGCCAAAATTGTTTTTGCCATACTTCTCCTTTAAAATGTCTCACAGGTTTGCTTTAAATCTGCCTTTTTCTGCAGGTAGTTGGGAGATATAGATTTGCAAAGTATTACAATAAAGCAAGCAATGTACCATCTAACAGACAAAAAAACAAAACAAAAAAAAAAAAAGTTCTGGAACTTTAAGTGCAAAGATAATGATCAGTCCTTTGTAGCTCCCTTACTTTTAATAATTTTTCATATTTTCTGGCTGCCCCTCTCACCTTTGTTTATATAGTACATCCCTTTGATTATGATTGTTCATGCAGTTCTATAGAATTGACTGCACTTGGCAGAATTCCCAACATCACACCCACACCAAGAATGCACCTGTGCAAAGATGGACGATTCAAAACACCTGTCACAAAGAGTGCCTGATTCCATAACACAAGAGGAACAATAACTTACTAATAAAAAAGAAAGCAAACTTTGTGCACAGACCAAAATGTGGAAGTATGTATGTAAAAGTACACACACATAAGAGCATGGGTAGGAGGAAAATATTGTGGAAAAGATTAATACCTATCTCACATTCGCACAGGTCCACACTCACATGAAAAGCATACAATTTGTTGGAGGTTGATTGTAGAGTTCACTTTTTGAAAAACACACACACACACACACACACACGTGTGAGTAAATAATAATTTTAATACACCCTGAAAATAGTACATACAGTTGTGCTCATAAGTTTACATACCCTGGCAGAATTTATGATTTCTTGGCCATTTTTCAGAGAATATGAATGATAACACAAAAACGTTTCCTTCACTCATGGTTAGTGTTTGATAATAAATGGCTTTAGCCAATCAACTGTGCTTACTCTTTTAAATCAAAATCAGAACAGAAAACTACCCAAATGTCCCTAATCAAAAGTTTACATACCCCAGTTCTTAATACTGTGTATTGCCCCCTTTAACATCAATGACAGCTTGAAGTCTTTTGTGGTATTTGTGGATGAGGCTCTCTATCTTCCAAGATGATAAAGCTGCCCATTCCTCTTGGCAAAAAGCCTCCAGTTCCTGCAAATTCTTGGGCTGTCTTGCATGAACTGCACGATTGAGATCTCCCCAGAGTGGCTCAATGATATTGAGGTCAGGAGACAGAGATCGCCACTCCAGAACATCTTGAAACAGCCACACCACATGTTTTCAGAGAGTTCTGTATTTCATCTTAAGTTATTTGTGGGTTTTTCTTAGCATCCCAAACAATTTTTCTGGCAGTTGTGGCTGAAATTTTAGTTGGTCTACCTGTCCATGGTTTGGTTTCAACAGAACCCCTCATTTTCCACTTCTTGATTAGAGTTTGAACACTGCTGATTGGCATTGTCAATTCCTTGGATATCTTTTTATATCCCTTTCCTGTTTTATACAGTTCAAGTACCTTTTCCCACAGATCCTTTGACAATTCTTTTGCTTTCCCCATGACTCAGAATCCAGAAACATCAGTGCAGCACTGGATGAAAGATGCAAGGGTCTGTCAGGAGTCCAGAAACTCATTGACCATTTATACACAGACACTAATTACAAGCAAACATATCATAGGTGAGGATGGCTACTTTTAATAGCCATTCAAACATCTTTGTGTCAACTTGTGTGCATGTTATTAGGCCAAAATCACCAGGGTATGTAAACTTTTGATCAGGGTCATTTGGGTAGTTTCTGTTGTGATTATGATTTAAAAAGAGAAAAACACAGTTGATTGATAATAAATGGCTTCAGCCAAACACTAACCATGAGTGAAAGAAAGGTTTTTGTGTTATCATTCATATGCTCTGAAAAATGGCCAATAAATAATCAATTCTGCCAGGGTATGTAAACTTGTGAGCACAACCGTACACTATAGGGCTAAAAGAAATCCGTCCCCACATCAAACAGCACTATAATTTTGTAGAATTTATTACAAATAACCAAAAGAGAAGGATAAAAATATAACCTTATAGAAAAACAGTGTGTACAGAAAGCATTTACAAATTAAGCTTTTAGAGCACCCATCTTCAGTTTAACTACTTGCTTACTGGGCACTTAAACCCCCTTCCTGCCCAGGCCAATTTTCAGCTTTCAGCGCTGTCACGCTTTGAATGACAATTGCGCGGTCGTGCGATGTGGCTCCCAAACAAAATTGGCGTCCTTTTTTTCCCACAAATAGAGCTTTCTTTTGGTGGTATTTGATCATCTCTGCGTTTTTTATTTTTTGCGCTATAAACAAAAATAGAGCGACGATTTTGAAAAAAAAACACAATATTTTTTACTTTTTGCTATAATAAATATCCCAATTTGAAAAAAAAAAAATCCTTTTTTTCTCAGTTTAGGCCGATACGTATTCTTCTACATATTTTTGGTCAAAAAAAATCGCAATAAGCGTTTATTGATTGGTTTGCGCAAAAGTTATAGCGTCTACAAAATAGGGGATAGTTTTATAGCATTTTTATTAATATTTTTTTTTACTAGTAATGGCGGCGATCAGCGATTTTTATTGCGACTACGACATTATGGCGGACACATCGGACACTTTTGACACCATTTTGGGACCATTGTCATTTTTACAGCGATCAGTGCTATAAAAATGCACTGGTTACTGTAAAAATGACACTGGCAGTGAAGGGGTTAACACTAGGGAAGGCAAGGAAGGGGTTAAATGTGTGCCCTGGGAGTGATTACTACTGTGGGGGGAGGGGACTGAGTGGGGGAGGTGACCGATCTGTGTCCCTATGTACATGCTCGCGTGCCCCCCAGTGGCCGGAGGAGCCGGGGACGTCTATTGACGGCCTCCCGGATATCTAGAGCCACCTTGAGGCCGTCAATAGTCTATGGCCCGGGCTCCATGTAGTTAAAGCAGAACTAAACTGCAACATTTTGGGGAACTAAACTGCAACATTTAGGTCCTTTAGCATAGCATATTTGCACATTAAAGCAGACTCACTTGGCAAAGCTTTACTATGCAGAGCTGCAATATCAGCATCACTTCCATCTTCTCCTGGTCTTCTTTCAGATTTCAAGTCTCCGGTCTCTTGCTTGGCCGGGCCTGGATGACGTTACTCCCACACATGCACAAAAGTCACTTTGTGCCAACCAGTGTTAATTTTGGCAGCAAATTTCGATTTAGTTTTTTTTTTTTATATATAATCTTTATTTATGAAAGACAAGGCAATACATCACAATAAACATTTGCCAAAGGTGTCGGGGTCAAATGTTGCACTAGTCATTTCTTTTTTGTTGTTCCATAAAAAATGGAGAAACTTAAACGACAAACATACACAGAAGGACATTAAGTTCAACTGAAAGCATGGAAGGTACAATAATCAGGTAACAGGTCAGCGGCAAGGTCACCACCCCCCTAACGAGTGAGCCGAGCCCTAACCGCCAGATTGGCAATTGTGAAACAGAACTATCCTCCGAAGAGGAACTCTCGTGCATGTAAAAGCCGACCGGCTGCCCTGGTAATAAGTAAATTATTGTGTATCGTATAAAGTAAGGGGTGAGCCGGACGGGTGCGTACGAGGGGAGGGGGGCACCTAAACGCCTCCAACTAACCTCCCACCCCGCACCACTCCCCCGCCCGGGTCCCCCTAAATCAAGGCGTCCGCACCATGATGGCACAAAAGTGCCAACCCCCAGAACAGGTCGGGGTGTCTCATGGCGGCAAACTACCGGAATCCGTCAGGCCAGCTGGCTCGTCCATGTCACACCCATCACCTGGTAGCTTAACAGGCAAGCCATCCTTAGACAGGTGGCCAGGGCCAGTTGAAACCTAGATAGAAAAGGGTGGTGAAAAGAAAGAAAGGAGGAAGAAGAAGATGAACTGGAACATACCTGGAATCTCACGTCCAACTCCACCTCTCTGCCGGGCCCTGCCGACACATGCTGAGTGGCTGGAAGGTAAAAAAAGTCACATCCTATCCCCCGCTACCTGCCAACTAGTATGTCTTAGTCTTCTATTCCCACTTGGGAACCTCGAGGCTGTCCCTTAAGAGATGGCTCTGCCAGTTCCAACAGGGTCATGTCCAAACTGGAGGACACATGGCCTGGGTCTGAGACATATGCAATCCAGGTCGACCAAGTTGCGGAGATACCCCTGCAGGTGGCAATCCAGTCCTCTGCCTCCCTGATGTCACTCACCTTGCGCCACCATTCCTCCCTACCTGGAATTTGCGGGCGCTTCCAATATATGGGAAGTAGCCGCTTAGCTGCGTTCAGTAAGTGAGGCAGCACACTTCTCCTGTACTGGCTCACTGGCATGGGAGGAATGTGTAGCAGGAAGTGGAGCGGGGAGAGAGGGATGTCCAGCCCGTAATTTCTTCAATTTGGGACTTGATGTCTTCCCAGTAGGGTCTAATCACAGGGCAATCCCACCAAACGTGCAGAAGGGTGCCCCTGTGGCCGCAGCCCCTCCAACATCGGTCTAACGTGGATGGGTAAATTCTTGCTAGGTCCGCCAGTACACGGTACCAGCGCATCAGTATTTTGTAGCTTTTTTCCTGCATTTTAGAGTCGATTGAGCTAGATTGGTAGAGGCAAGACAATGTGGCGGGGGTAAAAACAGTCTCCAAGTCCCGTTCCCAGGCCCTGATGTATGTGGGCTTCACTGTGGGAGTAGCGGAACCTAGCAGATGGTAGAGTTCAGATACCATGTGTGGGATCGGTTCCTCCACTATGAAAAGGCGTTCGAAGGGTGTAAGGGTAGAGATATCCCGTATGGAACTTCCATGTGTCCTAAAAAAATGGTGACGTTTCCTATATATCGCCAAAAGTCCATAGGAAAACTTCCAGTCCGATCTTGGAGGGTTTCTAAGGGTATTAACTTACCGTCCTGCATAAGTTTACCACAGTTGGCGCTACCATCGTCCACCCAGGGCCGAAAAAGGCTGCCTGTTCACCAGGCGGGAACCACAAGTAGCCTCCCAGTGGGGCCACAGGGGGTGCCAGTGTCAGGTTAGCGTTGAGGCGATCCCAGGATCCAAGAACCTGGATCATCAGTGGGGAAGTAGAGTCTGACAGCCCCCTGTGCTCCCGGGCCAGCCACAGGGCATAGGACAAATTTCTGCCCGCCATATATTTCTCTAGGGAGACCCATAGTTTGGAGTGAGTATTGAAGCGCCAGTTAAGTATCCTCTGAAGGACGATAGCCCTATAATACTTTTGAATGTCTGGGAGGCCCAGGCCTCCTGCTTCTCTGGAGCGGCTCAACAGTCTAAGGGCAATTCTCGGTCTGTTATTCCAGACAAAGGTCGATATCATACTGGACATGTAGGCAAAAAAACTCCTAGGCAAGGACACTGGCACCATCTGCATATAAAACAATATGCGTGGGAGAATATTCATTTTTATAATGTTGAGTCTACCCATCCAAGTGAAAGCTGTCTTAGTCCACAGGGCCAAATCTTTTTTCACGGTTGTCAGCAGGGAAGGGAAGTTAGTTGTATATAGGGTGTCATATCTGTCCGTCAGCCATATACCTAAATATTTAAGGGACAATTTAGTCCAGGTGAATGGGAAGGCAGTTCGTAACCTGTCAGCTAGAGAGGTGATAACTGGATGGGCAGTATCTCCGACTTTGCGTAATTCATTTTGAAGTTAGAGAGTGACCCAAAGTTTTGGAGTCCTCTCATCAGATTGGGCAGGGAGATCAGGGGTTCAGTTAGATGGAGGAGCACATCGTCGGCGTAAAGCTTGTGCTCCGTAGGACCCACCGTCAGTCCTTTAATATCAGTGTTCGCCTGTACAGTGCGCAGAAACGGATCTAGCACCAGGGCAAAAAGAATAGGCGAAAGCGGGCAGCCCTGTCTCGTGCCATTTCTGATCGAGACTCTATTGGAGAGGAAACCATTGACCTTGACCTGGGCACTCTGATCTGAGTACAGGGCCATGATCAAGGTTAACATGTGTGTGCGTAAACCCAGAGTCTCCAACACAGCTCGTAAAGAAGTCTAGTCCACCCGATCGAAGGCCTTCTCTGCATCGGTGGACAGGATCAGATGGGGGGGAAACAGGAGAAGTACGTGCCCAGTGGATAAGGTGAATCGCCCTGATGGAATTGTCTCTAGCCTCTCTGCCCGTGATGAACCCTGTCTGGTACGGGTGAACAATAAGTGGGATTAGGTGTTTCAGTCTGGTCGCAAAGATCTTAGCTAAAATATTTATGTCCACATAAAGAAGGGATATGGGTCTGTAACTTTGGGGCATAGTGGGATCTTTCCCGTCTTTGGGGATTACTGAAATATGGGCCAATAGTGCCTCTCTGGGGATTGTGTTACTGTCTGCTATAGAATTGAAGAAACTGCACATTGACACAGATAACAGAGGTAGGAACAGTTTGTAGTGTGCCTTGGTAAACCCGTCAGGGCCAGGGCTCTTACCGTTAGGCAGGAACTTCACTGTTGACTCAAGCTCAGTAGGTGTAATGGGGGATTCCAACGTGGAACACTGTTCGTCCACCAGCGGGGGGAAGGCCCGTCGCAGTCAGGTAAGCTCGAATGTCATTCAGTCTTGTAGCTTGGGCTCCTGGGGGCTGTGTTGAGCCCAGGTTTTAAAGGGTGGCATAATAGTCCCGGAACCCAGAAGCTATTTCAGAGGACCTGACCGTGAGTTCATCCGAGTAGAGGCGCAGCTTATGTACATACATGAGCGCGCGTTTCTTCCTGAGAGCTCTAGCCAACATGCAGCCACATTTATTGCCATGCTCGTAATACTTATGCGACAGGTAGCGCCATTGCTTACGTGCCTGTCGGTCAAGTAAACGTAAGAACAATTCTCTCAGTTCCGTCAGTTTCCTCAGAGCTTTTGGGTCACCGCCCTGTTTGTGCCTAAGTTCTGCCTGCTGAAGTGTCTGGAGTACCCTGTTAAAGTCGGCTTGTCGGGCCTACTTAAGTCTGGATCCCTGAGAAATCAGTTCGCCCCACACAACAGCCTTGTGGCCTTCCCAAATAGTCCCCTTGCTCATGCCCTCCGTGGTTTTTTCTTTGAAGTAGTGGGACAGGACATCCATGGCTCCGGAGACCACTGCCACGTCATCCAACAGGGATTCATTTAGTCTCCACGACCAGGCCCTACAGGTGTCCTGCGGCAGAGCCAATGTGGCCGTCACTGGGGCATGGTCGGAGATAGTGATATATATATAAACAAATAGTGCAGCGCTAAAATTATCAAATTTGCTGCCAAAAAGCAGCAAAAGAAGCATAAATGACTTGTTCCCAAAAATAATCTAGAAAGCCACTGTGTGCTAGTGAAATGAACAAATGTGTAAATACAGTCCATACAAAAATCAACTGAAATGGACAACCATGACAGTGAGATTGTCCTCCATAAAAATCACATGAGTGTAGCCCTTATGGACTGCATACAACTAAGATGAGGTAGGTGCAAAAGAAACAATACACAAAAGAAAAAAGTCCAAACAACGTGTATCAAATTGAATGGGTGTCTTCTCATTGAGAATAAAGGTATCACAACCACAATGTTGACTGATGGAGGGACCCCAATGTTGATAGTGGAAATTCACAACAAGATCTAAATGGTATAGTTGGGTACTCTTACCGCAAATGATGGACCCACCTGTCGTACGACAGTGGGTCAGTAAGGCTTGATGGTCTCAGTGACCAGGACCGATGAAGCAAGGTGCCGAGGATATCTCAGGCCGTCTCTTGCAGGATGGTCCAATGCATGGATCACAAGATGGAATACCTTCAACATATGAGCTCTGAAATGGTCCAAGGTAAATGGAAGGATAAAAAGAAGGAGAACACTCTAAATGGTGTAGGTCAATAAAACCAAGTAGGGATTTATTGGATAAAATTTGTCTTACAGGAATTAGACAAAAATTTTAAAGTGATCACAAAAACGGGTAATAAAAAGCAATGTGGGGTGCAACATAGGCATGCCCGACGTGTTTCGACTACAAAGTCTTCCACAGGGGCATAATGAGATAGTGATATTCCCGATGGACGTGGCCCGCAGCAGCTCCAGAGCCAAGTGGTCTACACAGTTTAGATCTATACGGGTATAGACATCATGGACCTTCAAGTAATAGCTATAGTCCCTGTCTGAGGGATGAAGCACCCGCCAGCTGTCTAGGAGGCGGTGGGTTTGTAGGGATCTATGAAAGTGTTTAAAAAAGGCGTAGGAGTGGGAGGGGCGGCGGTGCGATATGCCAAGCTGTGGGTCTGGGCTTACATTAAAGTCGCCCCCTAGGATCAGAGGGCCTTCCCTAAATTCAGTCAGGCTGTCTAGAGTATTATTGTCCAGAAAGGTAAGTTGGTTAGAGTCAGGGGCGTAAACCGTAGCAACTGAGCTTCTGACCCGCTATAGCCCCCTCCCCTGAGGATCCACCTTGCTCTCAGTGACCTGGAGAGGGCAAGATTTATGTATGGCGATAGCCGTACCCCTGGATTTCGCAACCGGTGAGTTGCTCATGAACCACTAACAGGTAAGTGGGCAATTTGGGTGTTGATTGGGAGGTGAAGTGCGTCTCCTGCAAGACAATCACTTGAGCCCCTGACCTCTTTAGTTCCCACCATAGCTTACTACGTTTACAAGGGGAGCAGAGACCACGTACAATATACAAAATTACCTTAAGTGACGGCATAGGGAGTGTGTGGGGCAGATGAGTCTCATGGCATGACGGCGGGCGTAGCGTGGGAGGCAGAGCCGGAGGCAGTTCTTGTAAAGAGGTGTGAAATGAGAAAGAAAAAAGAGAAGGGAAGGAAGAAAAAATGTACAAAGTACATCATATAAACACAAAGTGCATCATTGGTAACAATATAGCATCATAAAATACCTGGGGGGCGGGCACCGGGTTCAGCCCCATGAGGGGGAAGCCCCCCCGAGGCCCGGCTCCATTTCCAAAAGAGGAAATATACCTAGTAAGGTATGGCCTACGTGGGGAACACGAGAGGGAAGTGTGCGGGGGTCAGTCCCCGTCCATCGCCGTCTCTTGGCTACTAGGCAACGATCAAGAGGGGAGAACTTTTTACAAAAAATTAAAGAACAAAGTTCAAAACGAAAAAAAAAATGAACAATAAGAAACAGGATATCCAGGAGGAGGTCATGTTGGACTAGGGCCATAGCCACAGCCTCAGGCCATCCCCGACAGTTAATAACGGGAGACCATTATCGATTACGATTGTGAGGGCACTTGACCCAGTAGGGAGACACGCAATAGCGTACTGTGCGGCTGAGACCAAGTCCTAGCTCCAGGTAGCCGGTGATTTCGGAGGGCCTGGACCACCCGTAAAGTGCAAGGAGGGGACCTGTAACTGAACAAAAAAAAAGTTTTGACATAAAGGCAGAGAACAGGTCAGAGGAAGGGAGCATTCAGTTTAGTGCCGTGGTGACCCATGGCCTGAGGGAGAGGCAGAAGTGGGGCATCTGCGGTCCCGCCGGCAACTCCTGCGTTTAGCTGGTAGCCAGGGCTAAGGGAGCTGCATGTTAGGGTGGTCCTGCGGGCCCCTCCAGTCCGGAAAATCGACTGGCTCCAGCCCCAGAGTATGCAAAAAGTGTGGGAGGTTATCTTTGGTTCGTAGCGTAGCTTGTTTGCCATCTTTGGACACCTGCAGGTAAAAGGGGAATCCCCAGCAATAGGGCAGGCCTGCTTTTTGGACAGCTTCTAGCAGGGGTCGGAGAGCTCTGCGTTGCATGAGGGTACGCCTAGAGATGTCCCGATAGAAGTAAAGGTGGGCCCTGTCAAAGTACTGCATCCCACGCATCTTTTGCATGATCCGGTCTTTCAGTGTATATTTGTGGAGCTTACAAATGATATCTCTGGGGTAATCCACATCTTGGGAGGGTGGTCTAAAGGCTCCATGGGCACGATCGATCTCAATGGGTGCTGTAGCAGGCAGACCTAGAATCTCCCTAAATATGTCTTCCAGGGTGGGAACGATGTCTTTAGGTGCCATGGCTTCCGTCAAGCCGCGTATGCGGATGTTTGCTCGCCTGCTGCGGTTCTCAAAGTCATCTAACTGACACAGCAAAGTCTCAATCTTCTGATCCTGGGAGCTGCATCTGTCCTGAAGCATTGAGGTAGCAGGCAGTACCTCATCAAGCCTCTGCTCCACGGTTTCCATCCTAGCCTCCAAGTGGTTAGTGTCAGCCTTGAGCTGGGCTATGTCCTCCCTGAAGGCTTTCTCCTCCCTGGCAATGAATCTTTCCAGATCGTCCCGGGTGGGGAGGGACCAAATATGGTGCTTTTTGTCCCCATCTCCCATGAAATCACTTATGTCAGGGCCCTGGTCGTGAGAAGCAGAGGAACCCGGGGACAGTGGAGGGGCAGAGTCACTCACCATCTTTGGATAGGGGATCTGGGAGACCACAAGCTGTTGCTGGGCTGCAGCTCTCTGAGCAGCTTTGGCTGCTTTTGTCAGTTTCGGCGTTGGCACCATTTTGGAGACCTCGAGGTCCGGTCTGCGGGTCCCCTGAAGAAAGCCTCCAGCTGCTCCTGCCGGGTCCCGTCCGCCCTCGGTTGCTGCGAGAGTGCTCGCTGTCCTTGGGACATGTTTGCCGGCGTTATCTCCCATCTGTGCTGCTGTGATTGCGGCGGTGGATGAGAAACTGAGGAGACGCACATCCTCACTCTTCCATAGCTAAGCCACGCCCCTCGATTTAGTTTTAGTCTTAGGACTAAAATGGCATTTTAGCTTTAGTCCCATTTTAGTCTTCTGCAATTTCTTTAGTTTTAGTCCTATTTAGTCGACTAAATCTTCAGTACATTTTAGTCAACTAAAATCTCCAGTACACCGAATGGGTATAATGAAATTGTAGCTGGAGCTGGAGTGAAAAATCGAATATGTTATTATTTATGGTATTGAGGTATGAACATGCACCACAGACCAGTGTTAATTTTGAAGTCAAATTTCAATTTAGTTTTAGTCTTATGCCGCGTACACACGACCGTTTTTAATGTCATTGAAAAAACAACGTTTTTCTCGACGCGACTCTTCTCAAGCCTGCCTTGCCTACACACTATCGTGGAAAAAAATGCTTGAGCAAAGCGCGGTGACGTACAACGCGTAGGACGGCACTATAAAGGGGAAGTTCTATTCGGATGGCGCCACCCTTTGGGCTGCTTTTGCTAATCCTCGTATTAGTAAAGTTTGAGAGACGATTCGCGCTTTTCAGCCTCGTGCTTTTCAGTCCGTTACAGCGTGACGAATGTACTATCTCCATTACAAATGCTAGTTTTACCAGAACGAGCACTCCCGTCTCATAACTTGCCTCTGAGCATGCGCATTTTTTTCACGTCGTTAAAGCCTACACACGGCCGTTTTTCATGACGAGAAAAACGACGATGTGAAAAATGCTCTGGAGCCCCCACGCGATCGTTTTTAATGACCAAATAAAAAAAATTGCATTTTTCTTGTCATTAAAAACGGTCATGTGTATGCGGCATTAGTCTTTTGACTAAAATGGCATTTTAGTTTTAGTCGTATTTTAGTCATCTCAGTTGTTTTAGTTTTAGTCATATTTTAGTCAACTAAATTAGTATTCATTTAGTCGACTAAAATGTTTTAGTCGTTTTAGTCGACGAAATTAACACTGGTGCCAACACAGAATGGTACTGAGACTTGTGGTGGAGATTTTGAACATTTCATATACTAAATAAAGCACCATGCCCCAATGGATGTATATGTAGGGGGATGGGTGTAACCGTATATAATGTTACAGGAATATATATATATATATATTGTGATATAATGCCAAGTTATGTTCCTAAAGGACAGTTTTTACTGCCTACTGAGAATATAAGGGAGGTTTCAGGTGATACTCAGATATCTTTTGTCTACACCGCAGGGGCCCTTAGCATGCTAATGCGGGAACTGGTTACACTGCTGATAAAGCAACCAGTATTTCAGCTTTAGAGTGGGCAGGCTAGGTAAAGAGACTTGAGATTTCAACCAATCAGGTGGTCAGCTTTGAACCAATGAGACCACCGGATTTTGGATTCTGGCATGGAAGGGGTATAAATTAGTCAGCCAGAGCCATGATGAGGCCCTTGCGAATGAAGATCTGACGCAGACGACATGGTCACGTAATAAGCTCTCTCTCTCTCCCTCTCTCCCTCTGCCTCTCCCTCTGTCTCTCTCTCTCTCTGTCTCTCTCCCTCTCTCTCTCTCCCTCTCTCTCTCTCTCTCTCCCTCTCGCTCGGCCTCTCTGCCTCTCTCTCTCTCTCTCTCCCATGTTTAAGATTAATATTACTTCACGTTTGCTCTCTTAATCCTATTATCATGTAACATTGGTATCATGTTTGTCATAGCAATATTCCTATTATGTATCGTGTAACATTGGTATCACCTTGCTATTAGGGGGTACCAGTTCTGTATAAATAAATGTCATTGTTTTCTCTTTTCCCGACGCTATCGTTTGATTTCATTTTATATAGACAAAAGGTTTTTTTAATCACTTATAGAATGCATTTAAGCGAGGTTAGGACTATGACCGTAACAGACTCTACACTGATTTGCGCATGCACGGCTCAGTGTACACTTCTAGAAAAAAGGTTCTTACAGGCAGAGAGAAGAATCTATGACAAAGAGGAGAGTAATGCCGCGTACACACGACCGCTTTTCTCGACGAGAAAAACTGCATTTTTTTTTTCGCCGAGAAAAACGATCATCTGTGGGCTTTATGTCGTTTTTCTCGTCTAGAAAAACGGCATAAAAAACGACGTGAAAATTTAGAACATGTTCTAAATTTTCTCATCGTTTTTTCCAGCATTTTTTTCCGCGGCAGTGTTTCCCATAGGGAAACACTGCCGCGGAGCCCACAGACGGTCGTTTTTCTCGTCAAGAGAAAAAATGACGGGAAAAACGACAGTGTGTAGGGAACCAAGCGGTTCCCTCGTTTTTCCTGTCATTATTCACGGCGGTTTTTTAACCGCCGTGAATAATGATCGTGTGTACGCGGCATAAGGCTGGGTTCACACTTATGCAAATTGGATGCAGGTTTCCCTGCAACAAATTCGTACGAAAGGAGAGTGTGACCAGCTCTCAATGGAGCCGGTTCACACATCTCTGGGGCGGCCAGGGAAGGGTCCTGTGCGTCTTTGGCCCCGTTTCAGGTCCGAATTCAGGCAAAAATTCGGACCCAATTCGCCCCTGAAACTGTGAAAAGGGATGTACTGGCCCTTCTGCTGACACAGCCCCTTCATACTTGACAAGTGGGTTTATATGTCCATGCTCAAAGGAGAAGACTAGGCAGAATGTTAAATGTTACATCATACATTCCAATACCAGAGCTGAACAGCCCCACCCAGGGGGCAGTTCCCTCCGGGCATAACCCTCCTACCTGCAGCCAGCAGTCTCAGTTTGTAACAAAGCAGTACAAACCTTAAAAGGAAGAAGGGTGGGTGCTGTGTCACTCCATGGACGTCAGAGAAACAGATTTTACGGTGAGTACAAAAATCCTATTTTCTCTTACCGTCCATGGACTGACACAGCCTCTTCATACTTGACAAGTGGGACGTCCCAAAAACGTGTCAAAGAAGAGGGGTGGGAGCAGTTTTAAGGAAAAAAAAAAAAACTTTACTCCAAACAAGCAGAGCTCCTCAACAGAGGAATTGCAACAATAAACAGCCGCCTACAAAACCTTGCGGCCGAAGGACGCATCAGAAGATGCAGCAACATCAACCTTGTAAAACTTTGAAAAGGTATGGACTTGTGTCTTTTTTCAACCTGACTAACTATGTAACTATGTAACTATGTAACTATGTATGTGCGGACGACCAGGTCGCCGCCTTGCAAACTTGTGCAACCAACGCTTGATGTCGGAAAGCCCAGGAAGCACCAATTGCCCTGGTTGCGCCGTAACCGGAAAGGGAGGCGCCCGCCCCTTAAGGACATAGGCCTGTATGACGGTCTGCCTGATCCACCTAGAAATGGTGGCAGACGACACCGCTTGGCCCTGTTGTGGACCAGACACAGCCACAAACAGTGAGTCAGACTTCCAAAATGGGAGCAGTAAGACAGGTACACCCGCAAGGCACGTATAACGTCTAACATGTGAAGCTCAAACTCCCTGGGATGCGATGGATGAGGACACAAGGACGGAAGAACAATGTCCTCGTTAAGGTGAAAGGCTGAGACCACCTTCGGAAGAAAAGAAGGCTGCGGACGCAACACTGCCTTATCCTTATGGAGGACCAGGTAAGGCGGCTTGCAAGACAATGCCGCCAACTCAGACACCAGCCTGACAGAAGTAAAGGCTACCAGGAAAGCCACCTTGTGAGACGAGGTAAGGAGAGGGATATCTCTGATGTTTTCAAAGGGCGGTTTTGAAGAACCAAGAGCAACAAATTCAGATCCCAAGGAGGGAGAGGAGGTTTAACAGGGGGGAGCACATGGCGAACCCCCTGCACAAAGGTGTCAAATCAGGGAATGGCCTGCCAGCGGTCATTGAAAGAAGACAGCCAAGGCCGAAATCTGACCCTTGATGGTACTTAAAGCAAGCTTTTGGGCCACACCACGCTGTAAGAACAGCAGGATCCTAGGAACGGAATAGGTCCATGGACGCCAATCCAGCTCCTCGCACAGAGCGATGTAAGCCTTCCAGGTACGGTGATATATCTTTGAGGAAGATTTCCGTGTCCTCAGCATGGTCGAGATGACCGAATCCGAGAGACCTCTGTCTCTCAGCACCTGGCTTTCAATAGCCATGCCGTTAAAGCCAGCGACTGTAAAGCAGGATGAAGTATGGGACCTTGGGACAGAAGGTACTCCTGCAATGGCAGACGCCAGGGAACATCCGCAACGAGGCGCACAAGATCGGCGTACCAATGACGCCATGGCCAATCTGGAGCAATGAGAATCACCGGAATTCCCTCGGCCTCCACCCTGCGAAGCAGGCGAGGAAGCAACTGCAGCGGAGGGTAGGCATACATCAGGTGATACTGACCCCACGGGGCAACCAACGCGTCTGAGGCATCTGCCCAGGGATCCCTGGACCTGACCATGAATCTCGACACCTTGTGATTGAGTCGAGAGGCCAACAGGTCCACATCCGGCATGGCCCACTGCCGGCAAAGGAGTTGAAACACCTCCGGATGCAAGGACCACTCCCCCTGGTCCAACGTCTGGCGGCTCAGATAGTCCGCCTGCCAGTTGTCTATTCCTGGAATATAAACGGCCGACAGAGCCGGCACCCTTCTTTCCGCCCACCTTAGGATGTGAGCGACCTCAGACGCCGCATCTGAGCTCAGAGTTCCCCCCTGATGGTTGACATAAGCCACCGCTGTGGCGTTGTCCGACTGGATTCTGACCGAGTGTCCCTGTAGCCTCTCCGACCACGAGGAGAGGCACAGTCCGATTGCCCAGAGTTCCAGGACATTGATCGGTAGATGGGATTCGTCCGGAGTTCAAAGCCGTTGGGCTGATAGGACTCCCCACACTCCACCCCAGCCCTTAAGGCTGGCGTCCGTCGTGATCACCGTCCACTGTATAGGAAGGAACGACTTCCCGGACCGAAGGGACGGGGATCTCAACCACCAAGTCAGGGATGCCCTGACCAGGTGACTCACCTGGATCTGACGATTCAACGAAAACGGGGACTAGTCCCAAGTGGACAGGATCTCCCTCTGTAAGGCCCGAGTGTGTGATTGGGCATACGGAACGGCCTCGAAAAAGGCCACCATGAGTCCCAGGACCCTCATGCAGAAAAGGATCGACGACCATTTTCGGGACGTCACAACCCGAACCGCAGATTGAAGAGTCTATAACTTCTCCAAGGGAAGGAATACCTTCGCTTCCGAGGAGTCCAGGTTCAAACCTAGATACTCCAGACGCTGAGTCGGAACCAGGACGGACTTCTGAGTATTCAGTAGCCAACCAAAGTCCCGGAGGGTCTGACTGACTATCGTTACATTTTCTTCTAATTCTGAGCCAGAGTCTGCTCTCAGAAGAAGATCGTCCAGATAGCCCACGATAGCAATGCTTCGCTGTCTCAGCAAAGCCAGAATCGGGGCAAGCACCTTGGTGAAAACCCGCGGTGCCGATGCTAAGCCAAAGGGAAGGGCCACAAATTGATAGTGGACCTCGCCGATCACAAAGCGCAGAAACTTCTGGTGACTCACACAGATTGGGACCTGCAAGTAGGCGTCCTTGATGTCCAAGGACGCCAGAAAGTCCCCAGGATGGAGCGCAGCAATCACTGTGTGAATGGATTCCATGCGGAACTTTTGAACCTTCACAAAGGCATTTAAGGCCTTGAGGTCCAGGATTGGACGTACTCCGTCCTTCTTTGGGACCACAAACCGATTCGAATAAAATCCCTGAAACCTCTCCTGTGACGGTACCGGCACAATTACTCCGTACCTGAGCAAGTCCTGCACTGCCCCCAAGAGAGCCGCCCGACGCGCTGGAAGGAGAGGGAGATTTAAAGGGAAAGAATCTGTTTGGAGGCCAGGAACAGAACTCTATCCTGTACCCCGAGGTGACCACCTCGCACACCCACCGGTCAGAGATCCGGGAGGTCCATTGATCCGTTAACCTACGAAGTCGTCCCCCCACCCCGGAGTCGGGCGGGGGCAAGACTTCATGCGGTGGCGGGTTTGGTAGCCGGCTTGTTCGGCTTATGCACCCAGGGATGCTTCTGTCCACCAGCCTCACTCTTGTCAGTTTGGGAGGTCTTACCCGTGGACTCTGACGAAAAAACCTTTTATGTGCTGGAAAGAAGGGGCCCGGCTTACGGCGAGGCTTCTTATCTATAGTAGTCTGAGGAAGGAGGGTGCTCTTACCCCCTGTGACATCCTTAATAATGTCATCCAGGGCAGCACCCAACAGCTTACCGCCCTTAAAGGGCAAATCAGTCAGGAGCTTCTTAGAGGCCAGGTCAGCAGACCAGCACTTCAACCAGATTAGACGATGCAACACCACCGCAGACACCGAGACCCTAGAAATTAAGGGTGCAGCGTCCAAAGTGGCATCGCACACATACACTAAACCCTGCACCAGTTGGTGGGCCAGTGCAATGGTTTCTGCAGGAAGATTATGCCCTGCACAGTCTGGTGCAAAATCTTTGCCCATTCCGCGAGTGTCTGAGACACTAGGGTCGCCGCTACTATAGAACGTAAGGTGGATCCCAGCAAGGCGAACATGGCTCTGCTCACCACTTCCGATCTCCTGTCAGTGGGGTCCTTAAAAGGCAGGAGTCCGCTCCATCGGGAGAGTAGTGGCTTTATTCAAACGGGCGACCGGGGGGGTCAAGCACCGGAGGAGAGGCCCATTTTTTAATCAGGGCCTCATCAAAGGGGTACCTAATAGACAGACGCCGCGGGAGCGCAAAAGTCTTCTGCGGCTTTTCCCAAACCTAATTTATGAACCGGTCAAAGAAAGGCATGTAAGGAAAAACTTTTTTAGAAGGCTTGGCTTTAAAAGAACCAAAGGAGACAGCCTCCACCTGAGGTTCCTCAGCCACAGCATCCAGCTTGAGAGTGTCCCTCACAGCATCAATGAGTTCACTCACAAGTGCCCTGTCATGTACTGACTCCGAGCAGGAGTCTTCCTCACAAGGAATGTCCTGTTCAAAAACATCAAAAAATTCAGAGCTAGGGTCCTGAGCAGCAGCTAGGCCCATATCTGAATCAGAGCACTCCCCTTGTGGAGATTGTGTGGGGAGAGGGCGCTTAATAGCTCCCCTGCTCTCGCACGCCGCTTCCATCCTGGCAAGAAATGATTCCAGGACTGCCGACAACTGGTCTATGGGGACCGCAGGTGCAGGAGCACTGCCTGTTGCCTCTGACATGTATGGGGAAGCAGGTGAACCAGACTCCATAACTCGCCACTCTCTTAAACTTTTGTCAATAGTAAAAGAAAAGCCCACCCTCTGGCTGCGCTGACCGTGGGAGGTTACCCAGGGGACTCACCAACCCGGATAGGACCACTCGGCTGCGCAGCCTGTGCTGTGCTTACAGCGCGAGTGAACAGTGAGGATAGTGTGAGGTGAATCGCGCTGAGTCAGCAGCGATAGAGGCCAAACAGCACAAAAAGCGCGCAGCTCCAAGAAAATGGCCGCCGCAATGTAACTGCGCCATAGCGATCCATGGTAAAAACCTACAGTAAGAGAAAAAACATGGCACCGGACGGCGCACCAGGCCCCAAAACACTGAAAACATTCCCCAGCTCAATGCAGACACCATTAGCCCCCCCCCCCGGGACAGAGTGACCCCCAGACAGCACAGCGCCAGAGTAAGGTGACAGAGAGCAACAAATAACAAGGGGGAGACAGGGAAAAAAAAAACATAACAGAGGAACACACAGCATGTACTCACCTGCGGAGGCAGGAGAGACTACTTACCCGTCCTAGAAGGACCCACTGGTGTGTTCCTGACAGACCTATCACAGTGCGGTACTGAGTAGCTGTCGGCCCGGTCCACCGCGAAAGATACAGCAGAACTGCTCAATCTTGTGCGGACCGCGGAGCATAAAAGCACCGGCCACCCCTGGAGTCATGGGGCATGTCGTGAACTGAGTCTCAGCACAGAGAAGACTACGAGGATATCTTGTGCCCAGCCGACAGTTGATAAAAATAAAATAATAAAATTCCAAAAGGAATAAAAAAATATCTTCAGGAGACTGGCTCCGAAGAGAGCCACGTCCTCTCCTCTGCTAGGCATGAAAAAAACTGAGGCTGCTGGCAGGAGGGTTATGTCCGGAGGGACCGCCCCTCTGGGCAGGGCTGTTCAGCTCTGGTATTGGAATGTATGCTGTAACATTTAATATTCTGCCTAGTCTTCTCCTATGAGCAGGGACATAAACCCACTTGTCAAGTATGAAGAGGCTGTGTCAGTCCATGGATGGTAAGAGAAAAAATATATTACTGCTTCTTATCCACTGCCCTTGTATACGACTTGTCTAGTAGCAATTTGGTTCCCAGTGTCTGCCTGCAGCTTGCCCTAATCTCCTGTCTCTATAGCATGCTGGTCTGCTTTCTGCCATGATCCCTGGCCTAAGCTTGGCTAGAACCAGGTCTTAAAATGTACTAATTAGTCCTGCTCAACTGTCCCAACGTGTAAAACAATACAGATGTCATGGAGTCATTTGTTGTATTCAAGGGTTTAATTTTAGCATCAAATCTGCCTGTCACCAAATTCCAGCAACAAACGATGAGACTGTTTAATAAAGCTACTATGACAGAATTGATATGTTCTAGGTCTAGTGAAAAGCAAAATCATGTTAACAACTATAGTTTATTATTTGTGACCATAGCCAACTGCCATTATGCAAAGGTAATCACTGTAATAAATTGCAAGCATAGTGCCTGAAAGTGTATTAAAAGCACAAACCCCTTTTTTTTGGGGGGGGGGGGGTTTGGAAGGAGCAAGAAATTGTTAAAAGTGCTGTCAGGTTTAGTCGTTTTTTTTTATTTTGCTGTCCATGTTCCATAGGGGAGATTTCTGGCACAGAGGAACTGCATAAAATGACAGGTAATCTCTTGAAAGGAAGGGGAAATCCACTCTTATGCCTCGTACACATGACCGGTTTTCCCGTCGGGAAAACTGCCATGACAGCTTTTGGCCGGGAAAACCGGCCGTGTGTATGCTCCATCGCAGTTTTCCCGACGAGAAAACTGTGGGGAAAAAAAAGAAAAAACTTGTTCTATTTTTTCCCGCCAGTCTTTTTCCCGTCGTGAAAACCGTTGTGTGTATGCTTTCCCGAGGGCAAAAAAAAAAACCGCGCATGCTCGGAAATAATTTGACGCATGCGCAGAAGCATAGAATGTCATTTTGTCGGCTCGCCGTAGTCTTTGACGTCACCGCGTTCTTGGCAGTCAAAAGTTCAGCGGTCTTTTTGTGCCCGTGTGTATGCAAGGCAGGCTTGAGCGGAATCCCGTCGGGAAAAGCGTAGTTTTTTTTCCTGCTGGGAAAACCGGTCTCGTGTGTACGAGGCATGAGTTGTCACCACAACAGATGCCCCCATTGAAAAATTTCCCCTTACCACCTGTTCTGGTGACAAACTTGGATCTCTAATCACTTTCTGTCCTTGTGACAAGAGTAACCAAGACAAACCGAGGGGATGTGAGGACAGCAATAAAATCCTGACAGAGGGTCTAATCCTTCCCTACTCTGATGAAAAATATATAAAAAATTGGGTTTAGATAAACTTTAACCCTTGGGTTTGCAGTCGATGTTCACACAGCTTATGTAGAGGTAAATTTCAGATTAATTAAGAGGCAGATAAAGCAAAGTCAGCAAAGTTATCAAAAACTTTAAATCAAACTTATCGTAAAAAACTATGGTTGTGAATAGGCAGTTAAAGTATATGTGAACCTATAACCCAAAAAATGGTGGAATCAAAAAAGTCCAACCCAAAACAAAGCTGCTTCAAATGAGGACAAGACAGTGGTATTACCTTAAAACACTGTGTACTTTTATTTAATATTTAATCCAAATGTCACAAAAATTACAGAAATTTTCCAAAAGGGCAAAGTTCCTTCACAAAACTATAGGACTATAGTGTTTGTGAAAGAGTTATTCGTTTTGCAGCATCTTTAATGCTCTAAGTGGCAAATGCTCCTTAGAATGAAAAGGAATTTTAATGGATAACCCTTGGAAAGGCTTGCTCAGGAGTACCATGGATATGCAAATTAAACAAGGCCTTTGAGGTACCCAGTACTGTACATGCTAGGAGGATAACTTTTAGTTTTCCTGGAACACTTTGGATCCCTCAGGAAGGGCTCATCAGTCTACTGGGAATTTTCTAATCACATTGATAAGTCTTGGCAAGTCTAGATATGCTCAAAAAAAAATGAACCCCATCAGATCCCCCTCTTTAGCTCATTGAATAACAAAATTATTCATGCCTAGCCTAGGCACAAGCAAATACAATGATTACACACATATACAGGTCCTTCTCAAAAAATTAGCATATTGTGATAAAGTTCATTATTTTCTGTAATGTACTGATAAACATTAGACTTTCATATATTTTAGATTCATTACACACAACTGAAGTAGTTCAAGCCTTTTCTTGTTTTAATATTGATGATTTTGGCATACAGCTCATGAAAACCCAAAAATCCTATCTCAAAAAATTAGCATATTTCATCCGACCAATAAAAGAAAAGTGTTTTTAATACAAAAAAAGTCAACCTTCAAATAATTATGTTCAGTTATGCACTCAATACTTGGTCGGGAATCCTTTTGCAGAAATGACTGCTTCAATGCGGCGTGGCATGGAGGCAACCAGCCTGTGGCACTGCTGAGGTGTTATGGAGGCCCAGGATGCTTCGATAGCGGCCTTAAGCTCATCCAGAGTGTTGGGTCTTGCGTCTCTCAACTTTCTCTTCCCAATATCCCACAGATTCTCTATGGGGTTCAGGTCAGGAGAGTTGGCAGGCCAATTGAGCACAGTAATACCATGGTCAGTAAACCATTTACCAGTGGTTTTGGCACTGTGAGCAGGTGCCAGGTCGTGCTGAAAAATGAAATCTTCATCTCCATAAAGCTTTTCAGCAGATGGAAGCATGAAGTGCTCCAAAATCTCCTGATAGCTAGCTGCATTGACCCTGCCCTTGATAAAACACAGTGGACCAACACCAGCAGCTGACATGGCACCCCAGACCATCACTGACTGTGGGTACTTGACACTGGACTTCAGGCATTTTGGCATTTCCCTCTCCCCAGTCTTCCTCCAGACTCTGGCACCTTGATTTCCGAATGTTCTTTGGACCACTGAGCAACAGTCCAGTGCTGCTTCTCTGTAGCCCAGGTCAGGCGCTTCTGCCGCTGTTTCTGGTTCAAAAGTGGCTTGACCTGGGGAATGCGGCACCTGTAGCCCATTTCCTGCACACGCCTGTTCACAGTGGCTCTGGATGTTTCTACTCCAGACTCAGTCCACTGCTTCCGCAGGTCCTCCAAGGTCTGGAATCGGTCCTTCTCCACAATCTTCTTCAGGGTCCGGTCACCTCTTCTCGTTGTGCAGCGTTTTCTGCCACACTTTTTCCTTCCCACAGACTTCCCACTGAGGTGCCTTGATACAGCACTCTGGGAACAGCCTATTCGTTCAGAAATTTCTTTCTGTGTCTTACCCTCTTGCTTGAGGGTGTCAATGATGGCCTTCTGGACAGCAGTCAGGTCGGCAGTCTTACCGATGATTGCGGTTTTGAGTAATGAACCAGGCTGGGAGTTTTTAAAAGCCTCAGGAATCTTGTGCAGGTGTTTAGAGTTAATTAGTTGATTCAGATGATTAGGTTAATAGCTCGTTTAGAGAACCTTTCATGATATGCTAATTTTTTGAGATAGGAATTTTGGGTTTTCATGAGCTGTATGCCAAAATCATCAATATTAAAACAAGAAAAGGCTTGAACTACTTCAGTTGTGTGTAATGAATCTAAAATATATGAAAGTCTAATGTTTATCAGTACATTACAGAAAATAATGAACTTTATCACAATATGCTAATTTTTTGAGAAGGACCTGTAAAAGCCTGAAATAAAATAGGTCTGCACTCACAGATCCAAATAATATATATTTTTTTTTTTAAGAAAAAGACTAGGAGGTAATTTGGTCACTGGTGTGCATGCCGAGAAGGAAAATCTCTTCCAGACTGAAAGTTAGATTGTGATTAAAATAGGACTCTTGCAAAAGAAATCTGAATCTTTTATGAAGAACAATACCATAGGCAAGGATTTGGTTACATGCACTCCTCACACCAGCTAAAAATGTACATTTACAAAAAAACTGGTATGGAGGAAAAATATTAAAACTACTGAGCTGTGAAAACAGTTATTTGGAGAGATGAGTCACTCTTCAAACACACATGCACACACTAAGACAAGGTTTACAGACTTTTTATAGGATGCAATTACTTGGCATGGCCAAGTTGAACTCAACTTGCAGCTATCAAGCAATCTTGTTGAACACTATAAAAACCAGCAGGACCATAAAATAATTGCTGTACGTTTCTTTCTTACCCATTTATTATGAGATTTGAGGGCACTGTCTGGTCACAGCCTTTTACTAAAGTAGATGTCAAGGGATTAAAATAAAGACATAGAGCACAGAGGAGATAAACCCGATATATTATATTGAAAACCTTCACTTAATAAGTTTGGAAAGTACAACAAGATCTTATAGAACAAGGCCCCATGGTCCTGCGGTACTTCTTCCTATTTCAAAAGATGCTACCTAGTTGAAGTCATTGCTGCAGAGCCTAGCGTTATAGTCAGTGTCCTGCAAACAATCAACAGGCATGACACTGGGAGGGCAATCAGCCGCTATAGATGGAGGGAGCTTTGGAAAGGTATGTCTCTTATTTGCCAGTTATATGTCCTTTCCACTGAACACTCTGTGGTGACACAGGAAGTACACTTTTATTGCAGTGTTACAACTACATTTTACATGAACTGTAACACAAAAATAGAACCAATGTTTAGCTCCTGATATATCAGGAGTGTTGGCTACAAAGCAATCATGAAAAAGGTAAGGACCAGCAAGTGGGGTGAGGAATGCTACCAATAAAACTATTTTGCCCTGAGTTCCTGTCAAGGAGAGTAAGAATATTGAAAGGTGTTTCTGTCCAAAGCATCTAGTAACTGATAACGTGTTAACAACAAAGCATATAGTATATTTTGTCAGGGGAGTGGAAATACTGTTACTGGACAATGAAAGGAGAAGCAGTGATAAGCTCTTCTCTTTGTCAGTCTGCACTCCAGCAGAGTCACATGAACTGATTGGTTCCCATTCTTGATAATTGTACTAGATGTGCTGGTGCAGTTTTGCCTTTAAAGGGTTTGTTTTAAAAAAAAATAACAAACATGTTATACTTACCTCCACTGTGCAGCTCGTTTTGCACAGAGTGGCCCCGATCCACATCTTCTGGGGTCCCTCGGCGGCTGTCTCGGCTCCTCCCCGTAATCACTCACCACCTATATGTGAGCAAGCATGGTGGTGAGTGATTGCGGGTGCGCACCAGTGATACAGCCAGCGGTTATTGTCGCTCACTGTATCACTCGGCCCCGCCCCCCGGCGCGCCGCGTAATTGGATGTGATTGACAGCGGCGCCAGCCAATGGCTGCGCTGCTTTCAATCCATCCACTGTAGCCAATCAACGGCCAGGCTGAACGGGCGAGGAGAATGTTGGGGCCGAGCGCAGGACTTTCGAGGGCTCAGGTAAGTAAAACGGGGCTGGGGGGGGGGCGGTATTGTCGGATGTTTTTTCACCTAATGCATAGGATGCATTAAGGTGAAAAATAGTATTTTTGTACTCACCGTAAAATCCTTTTCTCTGAGTCCATGGACCGACACAGCCTCTCTATTGACAAAGTGGGTATTATCCGTTAATTAGGAGTGACTAGGCAGAAAAACTTGTAAAAAGTGTTGCATCACACCTTCTACAGTCCCGCCCAGGGGGCGGACCCCCGGGTATATCTTCTCAGTCTGCATCTCGCAGATCAGTTCGTCAAAAAGCAATACAAACTTAAAAGGAGGGGTGGGTGCTGTGTCGGTCCATGGACTCAGAGAAAAGGATTTTACGGTGAGTACAAAAATCCTTTTTACTCTTTCGTCCATGGACCGACACAGCCTCTCTATTGACAAAGTGGGACGTCCCAAAGCAGTGTCAGAGAAAAAACGAGGGGTGGTAACAGCATAAAAATAAACTTCACCCCAAACACAAAACAGCACTCCTCCAACGAAGGAGTTGCAATTCTAAACAGCCGCTTGCAAAACCTTGCGGCCGAAAGAGGCATCCGAAGATGCATCTACATCAACTTTGTAGAATTTTGTGAAAGTGTGAGCGGACGACCAAGCCGCCGCTTTACATATTTGGGAAACAGACGCTTGATGTCGGAAAGCCCAAGAGGCAACTATTGCCCTGGTCGATTGCGCCGTGACCGGAAAGGGGGGCGCTTGACCCTTTAAGGCGTAAGCCTGGATTACTATCTGTCGGATCCACCTAGAGATGGTGGCCGACGAGACTGCTTGGCCCTTCTAGGGACCAGCCACCGAAACAAACAGTGAGTCTGACTTCCGGAACAGGGAAGTAGCAGATAGGTATGAAGAAAGGAAGACTGCGGCCGCAGCACCACCTTATCCTTGTGGAAAATCAAATAGGGAGCCTTGCAGGACAAGGCTGCCAGCTCATAGACTCGTCTAACTGACGTAACAGCCACCAGGAAGACCACTTTCTGAGAAAGTGTCAACAGGGGAATATCTCTAATATTCTCAAACGGTGCCTTCTGAAGCACCGAGAGAACCAGGTTCAAGTCCCACGGAGGTAGCGGGGGACGGACCGGAGGGGCCACATGTCAAACCCCCTGCACAAATGTACTCACGAGAGAGTGAGCCGCCAGGGGTCGCTGAAAAAAGACAGCCAGGGCAGATATCTGTCCCTTAATCGTACTTAGGGCAAGCCCTTTGGTCCACCCCATGCTGTAAAAACAGCAGGATTCTGGAAACCAAATAGGTACGCGGATGCCATCTCATTTCCTCACACATGGAGATGTATACCTTCCAAGTGCGGTGATAAACCTACCTAGAGGACAGTTTTCGAGCACTTCTCATAGTAGAGATTACTGAATCTGACAGGCCCCAGTCTCTCAGTACCTGGTTCTCAACAGCCATGCCGTTAAAACCAATGACTGTAAAGCAGGATGGAGTATGGGACCTTGCGATAGCAGGTCCTTCCGTAGTGGTAGGCGCCAGGGGACGTCTGCTACCAGACGTACAAGATCGGCGTACCAAGGACGCTGAGGCCAATCTGGAGCGATTAGAATCATTGGAATTCCCTCTGCCTCCACTCTGCGGAGCAGAAGAGGAAGAAGCCTTAAGGGAGGGAAGGCATAGATTAGCCGATACTGACCCCATGATGCCACAAACGCGTCCGTTGCGTCTGCCCATGGGTCTCTTGACCGGGCCACAAACCTCAATACCTTCCGATTGAGTCGGGAAGCCAGAAGATCTACGTCTGGTGTGCCCCATCTTTGGCAGAGGAGTTGGAGCACCTCCGGGTGTAAGTACCATTCTCCCTGGTCCAGCATCTGGCGGCTCAGGCAGTCCGCCTGCCAGTTTTCCACACCCGGAATGTACCCGGCCGACAGTGCCGGTACGCTCCTCTCTGCCCACTTCAGGATGCAAGCGACCTCCGACGCTGCAGCTGAGCTTCTTGTTCCTCCTTGATGATTGACATATGCCACTGCTGTGGCGTTGTCTGACTGGATCCTGACTGGACGCCCTTGCAGCCTCTGAGACCATTTGAAGAGGCACAGCCTGATCGCCCGGATTTCCAGGACATTGATCGGCAGGAGGGCTTCCTCTGGGGTCCAGCGACCTTGCGCCGACTGAACACCCCAGACTCCCCCCCAACCTGTAAGGTTGGCGTCCGTCGTGATCACTATCCAGTAAACCGGAAGAAATGACTTCCCGGCCATTAGAGCCGATGCTGTCAGCCACCATACCAGGGATCTCCTGACTAGGTGGCTCACTCGGATTTGATAATCCAGAGATGAAGGGCATCTGTTCCATCTGGACAGAACTTCCTTCTGTAACACTCGAGTGTGGTATTGAGCATATGGGACCGCCTCGAAGGAGGCTACCATGAGGCCCAACACTCGCATGCCAAAACGGAGTGACAACCAATTCCTGGAAGTCAGCTGCCGTACTGCAGCCCGGAGGGTCTGCAACTTCTCCACAGGGAGGAATACCTTTGCCTCTGAGGAATCCAGAATCAACCCCAGGTACACTAGGAGTTGAGTGGGCACCAATACAGACTTTTGCGTGTTTAGTATCTGACAGGTAATAGACACGCTTACCTCTAATTCTGAGCTTGAAGGGGCCTTCAGTAGAAGGTCGTCCAAGTAGCCCATGATAGCGATACCCCGCTGTCTTAGAAGTGCCAAAATTGGAGCGAGCACCTTGGTGAACGTCCTGGGTGCTGAGGCAAGGCCAAACGGGAGGGCCACAAACTGGTAGTGGTCCTTCCCGATAGCAAATCGCAGAAACCTCTGGTGTCTGGAGTATATGGGGACATGCAGGTATGCGTCCTTGATGTCCGAGGAGGCCAGAAAGTCCCCCGGATGAAGAGCCGTGACTACAGATCGAACCGACTCCATCCGAAATCTTTGTACTTTCACAAAGCAATTGAGGGCTCTGAGATCCAAGATTGGACAAACCCCCTCCTTCTTCAGCACAATGAACAGATTTGAGTAAAAACCCCGTTCCAGTTCCGGAACTGGAATAACTACCCCGCGTTCCAGTAGACCCTGTACCGCCCCCTACAGGGCCTCCAGACGGGTCGGTAGTAGCTAGAGATTGGAGGTGTTGAATCTGTCCGGTGGACAAGAGAGAAACTCTATCTTGTAGCCTGAGGAGATTACTTCGCAAACCCACCTGTCGGAGATTAGAGTTGTCCACTGAGTCGCGAATTTGCGAAGACGTCCCCCCAACCGAGAGCTGGGTGGGGGTGGACCTTCATGCGGACGCAAATTTGTCCGCAGGCTTATTGGGTATGCGGGACCAAGGACGCTTTTGTCCTTGGGCAGGCGCTTTATCGGCCTGGGGTCTTTTCCCTGTCGCCCTAGGGGGACGAAAAAAACGCTTGCGTGCAGTAAAGGAGGGCCCTTGCCCTTGGTGTGGCCCCTTACCCTTGCTAATTTGGGGAAGCAAAGTGCTTTTACCTCCTGTGGCACCCTTGATGATGTCATCCAGAGAAGCCCCAAAA
Source organism: Rana muscosa (assembly GCA_029206835.1). NCBI lineage: Eukaryota > Metazoa > Chordata > Amphibia > Anura > Ranidae > Rana > Rana muscosa. Next base: position 848,866,094 of record CM055121.1, read on the forward strand.
AGTCTGTCACCCTTAAAAGGCAGATCCAACAGGGCTTTCTTGGAAGTCTGGTCCACAGACCAGCCTTTTAGCCAGATCAGGCGGCGTATTGCTACTGCATAAACCGAAGCTTTAGACAGCAGGGGAATAGTATCCATGTCTGACTCGCAGACAAACCTAAGGCCCTGGACCAACAGGTCGGCCAATGTTATCTCATCAGGAGGAGCATCTCGCTCCTTAACCCCTGGAGTAGCAATCTTGCCCATTCAGTAAGTGTGTGAGACACTAGGGCCCCCGCCAATGCCGGGCGTACTGCCGAGCCTACCACTGATTAAGTCTGGACACCGAAGGGTCCACTATAGGGGGAGAGGTCCATCTCTTCAGAAAACTCTCCTCAAAGGGGTACCGTACCGCAAACCTCTTTGGGGCTGTAAAGACCCTCAGTGGGTTCTCCCATTCCTTGTATAAGAGTTTATCAAAAGACACACAAGGGAACACCTTAGCAGTGCGGGCAGGTCTATGAAACCCAAGTGGACCGGAGTCTCTGCTGCTTCTGCAGTATTTTCCAACTTTAGCGTATCCCGCACTGCAGTAATAAGGTCAGATACCAAGCCGTCTCGCGTACTGACCTGGACTTGGAGTCATCCTCACTGTCCGGTCACGGTCTGCAGTCTCTGATGCGTCAGAATCTGGGCCCGGAGCCGTAGCTGGACCTGGTTCTGCATCAGAATTATCCCCAGAAGCTTGCAGGGGACAGGGCGTTTACTACCCCCTGTATTCCCGTGTGCTGCTTCCACCCTGGCAGCAAACGCCTCTAGGATTGCCGTCATAGCGTTCATAGACACCTCAGGGGCACCAGCTGCTAAATCTGGTGTTTCAGGGGAGAAGACATCTGGCTCAGATGCCATGCTGACCACACGCTGACACTCACAGGGCTCCAGTCAAGATATCAATAGGCCACCCTCCTGCGCTGCCGAGATGCTGGGTTACCCAGAGGACTCACCACCCTGGACAGTTACTGCTATGCTGCCGTGTGCTGCGCCTGTGATGCTGTCCCTCTGCTGCTGTGTCAGTCTGCTTCTTTTATCAGCACTTCCTGTGTGAATTTTCGCGCCAGTGTAATGCACCCTAGAGGCCGGAGGCTCTCGCAAAATGGCTGCCAAAAATGTCTGTATGGAAGATAATGTGGGCTCTAAGAAAATGGCCGCGGAGCCGAAGATAGAGGTCAAGCAGCCGTAGCCCACAAAAAGATGGCCGCCGAATGGCAATATATACATACAGGGTGGACAAACATGGCCGCCGATCAGCTGAGAGGGGTCAGTGGGTGTGGCCGAACCACAGGAAGATGGCCGCCGGGCAGTCACAAGAGGCCGAACTCGGCATGGACCACCTCAAAATGGCCGCCAACAGCATGGAGGAGGAAGCGCACACACACAGGTAAGCAGAAATTACATTTCTTTTAAATGTTAGTTACAGCCAGCCCCGCTCCAGTGGAACCCCTTAGGTGACCCCCAGCACCCAGCAACCTTTAGCTAGAAGCCCAGGGAGGAGGAAAAGGCAGGGAGAGAGGGAAGAAAGGGGCCACAACCACTTACTTGATCTCTCCAGGAATGTCCAGCTAAATCACCCAGCCGAGGCAGGGGAGTTTTACTCACCTATCCTGCTTGTATTATGCTGGAAGACATTCCAAACAGATCATCGTCCGTGCACGGAAGGTGACTGTTGGCCAGGCATGCTGTGATTGGACCCAAAAAGGGACGATCATATGTATGCCCTGGAGCGTGACGCTCACCGGACAGGCTGCTGCAACTCGGCCGTAAGGTCAGCCGAAGCTTAGCGGTCCGATGCAAGCCTTGGAGCGTAAGCTCACCGGCCAGGCTGCTGCGACTCGGCCGTAAAGTCAGCCGAAGCTGAGCGGTCCGATGCAGGCCCTGGAGCGTAGGCTCACCGGCCACCCGTGGAGCGACGGGCATGTCGTGGAAAACCCAGCGCGTAGCTAGGGTCGGCACACGCTCGATGGCCGAAACTGGGGAGACTACAAGGATCGAGGATCCAGCCTGTCACCCAGTCGGCAGTTGATCGAAGATTGCAGGAAACAACAAATGTAGCAAAAAAATAAATAAATATATATATATATATATATATATATATATATCTTTTTTCCCCCGAACCAATGGGCCCGAAGGGAGCCATGTCCTACTCCTTGCTAGACATAAAAAAACTGATCTGCGTGATGCAGACTGAGAGGATATACCCGGGGGTCCGCCCCCTGGGCGGGACTGTAGAAGGTGTGATGCAACACTTTTTACAAGTTTTTCTGCCTAGTCACTCCTAATTAACGGATAATACCCACTTTGTCAATAGAGAGGCTGTGTCGGTCCATGGACGAAAGAGTAATACTTTTTTCTTTACAAACCCTTTAAGTCAGTTGTCTCATGATTGCTGTACCCCCAGATCCCAGCTGCAGGAACAGCTGCAGTATCCATGTCCTTGCAGTTACATATGTACAGTGCCTTAAAAAAGTATTCATACTCCTTGAAATTTTCCACATTTTGTCTTTTTTACAACCAAAAACATAAATGTATTTTATTGGGATTTTATGTTATAGGCCAACATAAATTAGCACATAATTGTGAAGTGGAAGGAAAATGATAAATGGTTTTCTACATTTTTTACAAATAAATATCTGAAAAGTGTGGTGCGCATTTGTATTCAGCCCCCCTGAGTCAATACTTTGTAGAACCACCTTTTGCTGCAATTACAGCTGCAAGTCTTTTTGGGTATGTCTCTACCAGCTTTGCACATCTAGAGAGTGCCATTTTTGCTCATTCTTCTTTGCAAAATAGCTCAAGCTCTGTCAGATTGGATGGAGAGTGCCCTGAATAGCAATTTTCAAGTCTCGTCACAGATTCTCATTTGGATTTAGGTCTTTGACTGGGCCATTCTAACACATGAATATGCTTTAAATGTAGCTCTGGCTGTATGTTTAGGGTCGTTGTCCTGCTGGAAGGTGAACCTCTGCCCCAGTCTTACGTCCTTTGCAGACTCCAACAGGTTTTCTTCTAAGATTGCCCTGTATTTGGCTCCATCCATCTTCCCATCCACTCTGACCAGCTTCCCTGTACCTGCTGAAGAAAAGCATCCCCACAGACGGATAGTGATACGTTTGCCATCTGTCCCTGGGGATCGGATGAAAACGAACAGGCAGTCCATTTTAATTCGACCACCCCATAGAGAACAGCGAGTCTCCGACAGGTCCGTCCCTGCACAGTGAGCAGAGACGGACCTGTCATCCGCCTGCTCAGTGGGAATCAAAGGAGTGATCGCCCATGGAGCTAGTGGAGTCCATCCAATGGATCCACTCCGTGGGAACCGAGCCTTAGGCCCATTTCACACTTGGGCGACTTTTCCTTGGACATAAGAGTTGCATGACAAGTCGTACCCCATGATTCCCAATGATAACCATTCATATCTGTGCGACTTCAAATCGCACCGACTTCAAAAGTAGTCCCTGTACTACTTTGGTCCGACTTTGATGAGAGTTGAGGTCCATAGACCTAAAGTTTACACAGGCAATCCCCAAAATTGTGGCTGCAAAATTGCAGTAAAGTCGCGGCAATGTGAAAGGGGCCTTATATATGTTTATTTAAAGTATAGCATTAGGGTAACAATATGTCTCTTAAAAAATCCTGCATGCTTTTAAATGAATGCCCCACCCCTAATTAATATAATTCTCTACCTACAATGGCTTGCTAGATACAGAGCGAAAAATGGCGTCCAGGATTTTTTTTAAAAATGTTTGAAACTTTAGATTCCTTGTGCTGCTTCTCCCTCTCACACTCCAGACCTGCTGTACAGGGACGGTAAGGAGGTTGATACTAGGTCAGATCTAGGTACTTACACCTGTTGCTTGTATTTAACAAAATACATTTAATGATGTATTAATGTGTGTCATTTATATCTGCCTAGACTAGTTAAGCTCTAAACACGACACTTCAAACAGAAAAAAGGTAACCCTAAATGAAAGTACATTTATTTAAAATGTCTAAAAGTTATAAAAACAGCTTAACATAGTATAATTGGTGTAATTTCCAAAAGGTAGAATTATTCATATATGTAGAATGCTTTTATTCAGCAGATTCTGACTTAAGTAATCTTTGTTGGAAGGATGATTGAGTAAGAGAACATAGATAACCACCTGGATACCCAGCAGCAGAAATGATGTAACGCATAACTGTAGGGCTCGATATTGTAAATACATGAACATTCTGTAGTTTTAGTAAATGTTTGCTTGAAAAACAGAACTAATAGAAGACCTGAGAAAACCTAATATGAAAAAGGTAGACAAAAACACTGGGAAAAAAGTAAGAAAAATAAAATTTTCGATATGTCTGACATTACAATAGTAGTAAAAAATAAGGCCTAGTTCACAGCTGTACTTCAGCATACAGTCGCGTGAGGGCCATGATTTGCCTGCACAGGATGCATAGGTGTCCCGTGCATCCATGTGCAGGCAGACTCCTCTCCTCCCTCCGGTGCCTGAGGCAGAATGTATCCAAATTGTATAAATTATTAATGGAAGAAATAGGGCCTAAACATCCCCCCTATTTGGGAAAATGGGAGGAGGAAATTGGAGCCTTACAAGGGGAAAAACATAGGAATAAGATCCTGAAGACTGCCTGCTTTACTTCTAGTGATGTCAAGACGATAGAGATGTGTTACAAACTAATGGCGAGGTGGTATGCGACTCCGCAGAGAGCAAACAGGGCGAGGGCAGAGATTCCACCAAACTTGTTGGAGGGGCTGTGGGGCGCTTGGGACTTTCGCACATTTATGGTGGGAGTGCGGGAAGATTCAGTCTTACCGGGAGAGAATAATAGAGAACATATATCAAATAACAGGGGAATAGATTCAGAAAGACCCGTGGAAATGTCTATTTCATGATACAGACAAAAAGACAGCACAATATAAAAATTCCCTGGTACCACACTTTCTGAATGCAGCTAAAAGTCTGATCCCAAGATGATGAAAAAACCCTGAAGCCCCCTCAATGAAAGAGTGGGTAGCAAAAATAGATTGGTTGAGATCAATAGAGGAAACAATACGTAGAAGGGAAGACTCTATAGAAACATATAACAAAGTATGGGGGAAGTGGATAGAGTTGAGTTTAAAAAGACTGGGGAACATATAATGCTATTGGAGTGCTAAGAGAAGTGGGTGATTGCTATTGGAGGCAACTAGGGGGGGGGAGAGGAGAGAGAGAGAGAGGGAGGGAGAGAGAGAGAGAGAGAGAGAGAGAGAGGGGGGGAGAGGGAGAGAGAGAGAGGGGATTTTTTTTTATTAGGGGAGGGGGGTATATGTTTGATTGATATAAAATTGAAGCATAAGGTGGAGACACCTATTTAATATGCTGTAAATTTTCTATAAAACTGATAAATATAGAGATAATATGCAGTCCTATTCATGTAAACTGGGATGCAGAACTGTCTGCATTCAGGGAGACGCATCCACACCCACACAGATGTCAAACTAGGAGGAGCGTCTGTGTCTGTGCAGCTGCTGTGTTCCAGTTGACATGAATGGAACTGCCTATATGCAGATGCATAGAACACCTGTGAATCCCATGCAGACAAACACGGGCCTCACAATCAGATTCCATCAGTTCCTGAAGAGGGCAGGTTGACAACTGCAGCCTACGTAAGGTGCAGTTCTACAGTAATGTTAACAGATTAAAAAAAAGCTAACATAAAAGACCAGTTTATAAACTTGTAACTAAAGACACATGTTAATATAATTTTTCCAAAAAAAACATTATCCTTTCCCACCAACCTCACTTCCCATATACATAGGGGTTTACTAAAGGAAAATAGACCATGCACTCTGCAAATGAAGTTGCACTCATTCTCCCCAGAGCTTATTGAATTTGGTGAATCTCTGATGATTTCCATCATCCAATCATGTGCCAGCAAAAAATGCTGTTTTTTTTTTCTTGCACCCGATTGGGTATTCTTTACAAATTGAAGCTTCACCGCATTCATTAAGCTTTGGGGAAAAATCAATGCAAAGTGCAGTCTATTTGCCTTTGGTAAATGAACTCCGTTGTGTAGCATGTCTGGATGTGTATGAAGAAATAGGATTTTTGTACTCACCGTAAAATCCTTTTCTCTGAGTTCATGGACGGACACAGCCTTAATCTTGACAAAGTGGGTATTAGCCTTCATTCAGGAGTGACTAGGCAGAAACTTGTAGAAAATGTTAAACACGTCACACCTAATACAGTACCGCTCAGGGGGCGGACCCTCTGGGTACAACCCCTCTCTCTGCATCTCGCAGATCAGTTCGTGAAAAAGCAGTACAAACTTAAAAAGGAGGGGTGAGTACTGTGTCCGTCCATGAACTCAGAGAAAAGGATTTTACGGTGAGGACAAAAATCCTATTTTCTCTTTCGCTCATGGACGGACACAGCCTTAATCTTGACAAAGTGGGACGTCCCAAAGCAGTGTAAAAAAAAACGAGGGGTGGGAACAGTATAAAAATAAACTTCACCCCAAAACAAAACAGAGCTCCTGAACTGAAGAGTTGCAACTGTAAACAGCCGCCTGCAAAACTTTGCGGCCGAAAGAAGCATCCGAAGATGCACTTATATCAACCTTGTAAAATTTTGTGAAAGTGTGAACGGACGACCAGGTCGCCACCTTACACACCTGGGAAACAGATGCTTGATGTCGGAAAGCCCAAGAGGCACCTATTGCCCTGGTTGAATGCGCCGTGACAGGAAAGGGGGGCGCCCGACCCTTTATGGCGTAAGCCTGAATCACGATCTGTCGAATCTACCTCGAGATGGTGGCCGACGAGACCGCCAGGCCCTTCTTAGGGCCAGCCACCGAAACAGTGAGTCTGTCCTCCGGAACGGAGCAGTAGCAGACAAGTATGCTCGGACAACATCCAAGGAATGCAACGCCGCTTCCTTAGGATGCGACGGACGAGGACACAAGGATGGAAGTACAATGTCCTCATTGAGATGGAAGGCCGAAACGACCCTGGGAAGAAAAGAAGGCTACGGACGCAGCACCACCTTATCCTTGTGGAAGACCAGATAGGGAGCTTTGCATGACAAGGCTGCCAGCTCAGAAACCCGTCTGACCTAACAGCCACCAAAAAGACCACTTTCTGAGAAAGTGTCAACAAGGGAATTTCCCTAATGTTCTCAAACGGTGACTTATGAAGCACCAAGAGGACCAGATTTAAGTCCCACGGAGGTAGTGGAGGACGGACTGGAGGGGCCACATGCCGAACCCCCTGCATAAACGTACTCACGAGAGAGTGAGCCGCCAGGGGTCGCTGAAAAAAAGACAGCCAGGGCAGATATCTGCCCCTTAATTGTACTCAAAGCAAGCCTTTGGTCCACCCCACGCTGTAAGAACAGCAGGACTCTGGAAACCAAATAAGTACGCGGATGCCACCTCATTTCCTCACACATGGATATGTAGGCCTTCCAAGTGCGATGGTAAACCTTCCTAGAGGACGACTTCCGAGCACTCCTCATGGTAGAGATCACCGAATCTGACAGGACCCGGTCTCTTAGCACCTGGCTCTCAATAGCCATGCCTTTAAAGCCAGCGACTGTAAAGCAGGATAAAGTATGGGACCTTGCGACAGCAGGTCCTTTCGTAGCGGTAGACGCCAAGGGACGTCTGCTACCAGACTCACTAGATCGGAGTACCAAGGACGCCGAGGGCAATCCGGATCATTGAAATCCTCTCTGCCTCCACTCTGCGAAGCAGATGAGGAAGGAGCTTCAGGGGAGGGAAGGCATATAGTAGCCGATACTGACTCCACGGTGCCAACGCGTCCGTCGCGTCTGCCCATGGGTCCCTTGATCTGGCCACAAACCTGAATACTTTCCGATTGAGTCGAGAAGCGAGAAGATCTACTTCCGGCTCGCCACATTTTTGGCAAAGGAGCTGAAACACATCTGGGTGTAGAGACCACTCTCCTTGGTTCAGCATCTGGCGACTCAGGTAGTCCGCCTACCAGTTCTCCACACACGGAATGTATACGGCCGACAGGGCCAGTACGCTCCTTTCTGCCCACCTCAGGATGCAAGCGACCTCCGACGCTGCAGCCAAGCTTCTTGTTCCTCCTTGATGGTTGACATATGCCACCGCCATGGCGTTGTCCGACTGGATCCTGACTGAACGCCCTTGCAGCCTCCGAGACCACGTGGAGAGGCACTGCCTGATCGCCCAGAGTTCCAGGACATTTATCGGCAGGCGGGATTCCTCCGGAATCCAGCGACCTTGCGTCGACTGAACACTCCAGACTCCCCCCCAACCAGTAAGGCTGGCGTCCGTCGTGATCACAGTCCAGTGAAAAGGAAGGAACGACTTCCCGGACAGAAGTGCCGGTGATGTCAGCCACCAAACCAGGGAGGTCCTGACTAGGTGGCTCACCCGGATTTGACAATCCAGGGACGATGGGCATTTGTCCCATCTGGACAGAATTCCCTTCTGCAACACTCGAGTGTGATATTGAGCATACGGAACCGCCTCGAAGGAGGCTACCATGAGACCCAGGACTCGCATGCAAATGCGGAGTGACGACCATCTCTTGGATGTCAACTGCCGCATTGCAGCCCGAAGGGTCTGCAACTTTTTCACAGGGAGAAAAACTTTTGCCTCTGAGGAATCCAGAATCAACCCCAGATACACTAGGCGTTGAGTTGGCACCAATTATGACTTTTGGGTGTTTAGCACCCAACCAACGTCTCGGAGGGTCTGGTTATAGACACGCTCTTCCTCTAATTCTGAGCTTGAAGTGGCCCTCAGAAGAAGATCGTCCAATTAGCCCACGATAGCGATGCCACGCTGCCTTAGCAGGGCCAGAATCGGGGCGACCACCTTCGTGAACACCCTCGGTCCCGATGCCAGGCCAAACGGGAGAGCCACAAATTGATAGTGGTCATCCCCGACCGCGAAGCGCAGAAATCTCTGATGCCTGGTGCATATGGGGACATGCAGGTATGCGTCCCTGATGTCCAAGGATGCCAGAAAGTCCCCTGGATGGAGAGCAGCGACTACAGAGCGAACCGACTCCATCCAGAATCTTTGTACTTCCACAAAGCAATTGAGGGCCTTGAGATCCAGGATTGGACGAGCCCCATCCTTCTTTGGTACTACGAACAGATTTGAGTAAAACCCCTGAAACCGTTCCTGCACTGGGACAGGAATGATCACCCCGCATACCAGCAGATCCTGGACCGCCCCATACAGGGCTTCCCGACGGGTCGGCTGAAGTTGGAGGGAAAAAATCTGTTCGGCGGGCGAGAGAGAAACTATCTTGTACCCTGAGGAAATTACTTTGCAAACCCACCGGTCGGAGATCAGAGATGTCCGAGTTGCGAATTCGCCCCCCCCCCACCCGAGATGGGCGGGGGCAGACCTTCATGCAGATGTAGATTTGTCCGCAGGCTTGTTGGGCTTGCGAAACTGGGGACGATTTTGTCCCTGAGCAGGCGCTTTATCGGCCTGGGATCTTTTACCTGCAGCACTGGGCGGACGGAAAAAACGCTTGTATGTAGTGAAGGAGGGCCCTTGCCTACGGCGTGGCTCCTTACTCTTTTTGGATTGCGGGAGCAGCGTGTTCTTACCGCCTGTGGCATCCTTAATGATGTCATCCAGAGAGGCTCCAAAAGGTCTGTCGCCCTTAAAGGGCAAATCCATCAGGGCCTTTTTGGAAGATTGGTTTGCAGACCAGCACATTAGCCAGATCAGACGGCGCAACACCACCGCATAGACCGAGGTTCTGGACAGTAAGGGGATAGTATCCAAGTCTGACTCGCAGACAAACTTAAGGTCCTGTACCAACTGGTCGGCCAAAGCTACCTCGTGCGGAGGAGCCTCACGTGTTTTTAACCCCTGGAGCAGCATCTTTGCCCACTCAGTAAGTGTCTGAGACACCAAAGCGCCAGCCATTGTAGCGAGCGATTGCCTCAGCCTTCTTGTCCGCAGGGTCCTTCCGGAGCTCCTTCCACCGGAATTGTGGTTACTTTGTTAAGTCTGGACACAGGAGGGTCCACTATCGGGGGAGAGGTCCATTTTTTCAGGAAACTCTCCTCAAGTGGGTACCGGACCGCCAAACTTTTTGGGGCCCGAAAAACCTTCTGTGGTTTTTCCCACTCCTTGTATAAAAGTTTATCAAGATAAGACACACAAGGAAAGACCTTGGCAGTGCAAGCCTGCTTACGGAACCCAAAGGGGACCGCTGTCTCTGCCACTTCTGCAGAATCCTCCATCTTTAGCGTATCCCGCACTGTGATGATAAGATCAGATACCAGAGCCTTTTCGCATGCTGACCCGGACTCAGAGTCATCCTCACTGTCCGACCGGTCGCAGTCCGCGGCCTCTGACGCATCAGAGTCAGGGCCATGAGCCATAGCTGGGCCTGGCTCTGCATCAGAATTATCCCCAGAAGATGGCTTCTGACGCCATGCTGACCCACGCGCCTGACACCCACAGGGACTCCAGGCAAGGTATCAACAGCCCACCCTCCTAGTTGCTACAGAAATGAGGGGCCCCCTGGAGGACTCACCACCCTTAGAACGGTCACTGTTACTGCTGCCGTCTGTCTCTCGCCTGAGTTGCTCTTTCCACAGCTGCCTGTGTCAGTCTGACCCTCCGTCAGCTTGTGTCTGTTTTTTTTTTCTTCTCTTTTTCGCGCCGGTAAAATGCACACTAGAGGCCAGAGACCTCCACAAAATGGCCGCCGAGCGGCCGTGCTGAAGAACGGCGTGGACCACAAGAAAATGGCCGCCGAGCGGCAGATAGAGGCCAAAACTGGCGCGGACCACAATAAAATGGTCGCCGACAGCATGGAGGGAGAAACACACAGGTAAGCAAAACTGACACTCTTAATGGCAGCCCACTAGCACCCCAGAAGCGGACGTACAGCGCAGTTCCCGCCCCAGATGGAGCCCACCCAGGTGAACCCAAGACCCCAGCAGCCAGCCTAGCTCACAGAGCCCAGGGAGGAGGGAAGGAAGGGAGAGAGGAAAGGAAGGATAGAACCCCCTACTCGATCTTTCCAGGAATGTCCAGCCATGTCCTCCCGCCGAAGCAGGGGATTACTACTTACCCTTCCTGCGTGGATTATGCTGGAAGCATGCCAGACCATCTTCCGTGCTGTTACGAAGGTGACTGTCGGCCCGGCATGCTGTGACTCGGCCGTAGAGACCGGTCATATGCATACCCTGGAGCGCGTAGCTCACCGGCCACCCGTAGAGTGACGAGCATGTCGTGGACAACCCAGCGCGTAGCTAGGGTCGGCACACGCTCGATGGCCGAAACTGGGGAGACTACAAGGATCTGGGATCCAGCCTGTCACCCAGTCGGCAGTTGATCGAAGATCACAGGAACAAAAAATGTAGAAAAAATAGAAAAAAAAACCCGGACCTATGGGCCCGAAGGGAGCCATGTCCTTCTCCTATGCTAGGCAGAAAAAAACTGATCTGCGAGATGCAGAGAGGGATTATACCCAGAGGGTCCGCCCCCTGGGCGGTACTGTATTAGGTGTGATGTGTTTAACACTTTCTACAAGTTTCTGCCTAGTCACTCCTGAATGAAGGCTAATACCCACATTGTCAAGATTAAGGCTGTGTCCATCCATGAACGAAACAGAAAGTCTGTATTTTTCATAGTAACCCATTAGATTCTAGCTCATTTTTCCAGGACATATTTGAAGAGAACAGGAACACAGACACCTTCCTTTTAGTCCTTTTCAAATAATATTATGCATATACAGTGGGACCTGGGTTTAAGAGTAACTTGGTTTGAGAGCAATTTGATTTGCGAGCATTTTTTTTTTTTTTAATTCTGACTCGGTTTGCGAGTGTTGACTCGCAAGACGAACAGAATTCCAGCTAAATAAGCCTGCAGTACCGCATTTGGCCTGAGGTATGGGGGCGCATGAGCCAAGCAGAGCCTAAATAGGCCTGCAGTACCGCATTTGGCCTGAGGTACGGAGTGGAGGAGCCGAGCAGAGCTGAACAGCGACTTTTGCCGCCGTTCGGCAATGCTCGGAAAGACACGGAAATACTCTGTTTCCGTGCCTTTCCGATGTTTGCCGAGGTCACCTGACGTGTTCTCTGGCCTTTTTGGCTCTCTCTGGCATGCCCCCACCTCTGGCTGCATTCGGTATTGCATCCCATTGAAGTCAATGCGGAACAAATTATTTTCATTTCCATTGACTTCAATGGGAAAACTCGCTTTGATATGCGAGTACTTTGGATTACGAGCATACTCCTGGAACGGATTATGCTCGTAATCCGAGGTTCAACTGTAATGTCATTTTATAAACATAAAATCTGCAAAGTGTCATATTAAAGGTGCTCTGGAAAAATGGTAAGAGAAATGAATGAACATACCAAAACTGAATCCAGTTTCTGTTTTACTTTCATCATCCGCATTGAAGATCTTGCAGCAAAGATAGAATCTTGAAGTGTGAGAACATCAGTGTGATTACTGACATCACTGTGCACCGTTTCTGCCTCAAGCTGAGCAACTAAACAAATTAGAAAAGAATCATACAGAGGGAACCAGTACTCTTTCAGATTGTTAAAATATATGTTTATACACAAATATAAAAATATATAGATATAGATATATCTATATATCTATATACACACATACACACACATCTATATCTATCTATCTATCTATCTATCTATCTATCTATCTCTCTCTAACTCTATCTCATAGCTCATATTTTTCTAATTGTGGATAAAGAAGGGAGCAGTTAACCTCAACCTCTGTGCCCCAATTACTATCACTTCCTGTCAAATAGACACAATAGGAAGTTAGTGAAAAATAAAAATCCCCGCTACAATAGTTTTGATCAGAACTAATGCCCTTCTGAGTGAAGATTTTATTCTCTTAAGCTGACCATAGATGGATCAAAACTTGGCTGGTTCAGAAGGGACTGGATGAATTTAGATATGTCAATGGCCATCCACATGGTAGAGCCAGGTGTGGGGGCCGTGGGGAGGAAAGTGAGGGGACTGAACATGGTAAGGGAGGTGCCAGACTGTCCTGTCCAAGCTGACCTATCCCCCCCCCCCTCTCACCAACAACCTGTCACAATATAATACTGTTCCAGCTGCCACCCCCGCTTATTACAATAGTGCTCAAACCATTCCTGATTTCTGGTGAATGGTCTGAACACAGCACACTTAGCACTGGAATTACTTTGATTACACAGATTTCTTTTAACCACTTACGGACCGCCCGCCGTCACTATACGGCGGATATCGTTGTTATGGCAGCATCCCCATAACCCCGGTATCCTCTTCTTCAGCGGGCAGTCCGCTTTCAGATAAAAGTGGTCTCTGCCGGGGATTTGCCACGAGATCCCTTTTATCGGTGGCAGGAGAGGGCCCCCCCTTCCACTGCTCTCCGTTGCCCTCCGCCGCTTACCGGAGGCGGAAGACGGCCCCCACTCATCTCCATACCATTGCAGGGCATAAGCGACATCAAAACGTCACTTCTGACCATTTTTTTTTTTATTATTTGTTTCAAATGACATTTAATTATTTGTTTGTTTGTTTTTTTATTGCATTTTAGTATAAATATGAGATCTGAGGTCTTTTTGACCCCAGATCTCATATTTAAGAGGTCCGGTCATGCCTTTTTTCTATTACAAGGGATGTTTACATTCCTTGTAATAGGAATAAAAGTGACTGTTTTTTTTTTCTTAAAGAACAGTGTAAAAATAAAAAATAAAAAAAGGTAAAATAAATAGGAAAAAAAGATAAAAAATTTAAAACATGTCTCCGTCCCACTGAGCTTGCGCACAGAAGCGAACACATACGTGAGTAGCGCCCGCATATGAAAACGGTGTTCAAACCACACATGTGAGGCATCGCCACAATCGTTAAAGCGAGAGCAATAATTCTAGCCCTAGACCTTCTCTGTAACTCAAAACATGCAACCTGTAGAATTATTTAAACGTTGCATATGGAGATTTTTAAGGGTAAAAGTTTGTTGCCATTCCACGAGCGGGCGCAACTTTGAAGCGTGACAAGTTGGGTATCAATTTACTCAGCGTAACATCATCCTTCACAATATAAAAACAATTGGGCTAACTTTACCCTGGTCTTATTTTTTAATGAAAAAACGTTTTTTTTTTTAAAGTGCGCTTGTAAGACCGCTACGCAATTACGGTGTGACAAAAAGTATTGCAACGACCACCATTTTATTCTCTAGGGTGTTAGGAAAAATATATATAATGTTTGGGGGTTCCAAGTAATTTTCTAGCAAAAAAAAAGTGTAAACAAGTTTAAAAAATAGGCCCGGTCCTTAACCGCTTAAGGACCACCTAACGACGATATACGTCAGCAGAATGACACGACTGGGCATAAGCACGTATATATACGTCCCCTTTAAGATGCCCAGCCGTGGGTCGCGCTCGCGACCCGGTCCTGAGCTCCGTGACCGCGGGACCCGATCGCCGCCGGTGTCCTGCGATCGGGTCACAGAGCTGAAGAACGGGGAGAGGTAAGTGTAAACAAACCTTTCCCCGTTCTTCCTAGTGAGAGTGTCACTGATCGTCTGTTCCCTGTCATAGAGAACGATGATCAGTGACATCACACGCCAAGCATCACTCATTAGGTCACACTTAACCCCTTCAGCGCCCCCTACAGGTTAACCCCTTCACTGCCAGTTTCATTTTCACAGTAATCAGTGCATTTTTATAGCACTGATCGCTGTAAAAATGACAATGGTCCCAAAATGGTGTCCAAAGTGTCCGATGTGTCCGCCATAATGTCGCAGTCACGATAAAAATCGCAGATCGCCGCCATTACTAGTAAAAAAAAATTAATAAAAATGCCATAAAACTATCCCCTATTTTGTAGACGCTATAACTTTTGCGCAAACCAAACGCTTATTGCAATTTTTTTACCAAAAATATGTAGAATACGTATTGGCCTAAACTGAGAAAAAAAAGTTTTTTTTTTTTATATATTTTTTGGGGATATTTATTATAGCAAAAAGTAAAAAATATAGAATTTTTTCCAAAATTGTCGCTCTATTTTTGTTTATAGTGCAAAAAATAAAAACCGCAGAGGTGATCAAATACCACCAAAAGAAATCTCTATTTGTGGGAAAAAAAGGACGTCAATTTTGTTTGGGAGCCGCGTCGCATGACCGTGCAATTGTTAGTTAAAGCGACGCAGTGCCGAATCGCAAAAAGGGGCCTGGTCCTTTAGCAACAAAATGGTCCGGGGCTTAAGTGGTTAAGTGATTAAAGGTTGTATATTCAATGTGTGCTAGCTGCTAACTAATCATACAGCACCCACTTCACCCCCTTGTATAGGTCTCAAACTGCTCCCGGTCACTAACCCCAGATCACTCAAACTCCACATCAGACAGACATGGCTGCAAATGGTGTGTTCTGGAGGAAGGCAAGGCGGGGGGGATTGCCCACATTGCTTGTTAGTACAATGATTTCTACGTTTTTTGTTTATTCAGTCTGCTAAGTAGAATGAAAAAAAAACTTTGTGTGTACCAGGCTTAAGAGAAGGATTTTATGGCGAGTACAAAAATCCAACTTTCCTTCATGTACTCTGAGGGAAACAGGAAGTCATTCACCTTTGGCATGTCCAAAAGCCGTCAAACTGAAGGGTGGGGGACACAGAAAACAATTGCTAATAGGCCCACATATAAAACAGAAAACTGAGGACTACCTGCAGCTCAAAGAGCCACCTGAAGGACCTTATACCAGAGGCTATCAGATTACCTTGCAACATTCACCTGGTGGAACTTGGAGAATGGGTGAACAGAAGACCAGGTAACAGCCTTGCAAAGCTTGGGAGCAGCTTATTTTGTAAAAACCGTAAACTGTGCAATGCATCATTTCTTTAGAGCACACACCAGCAGCCACGGTATAATGTGGCCACTGGTGCAAATGAGCCCTAAAGCGAAAACCAATCTATGACTAAAGGATCACCTATAGTAGTGGCAAGATGCCTTTTAGAGACTTTGACCGACTGGTCAGACAGGGTATGGAAAAGCAAGGTCAGCTAGGATGGGGTGAAGAACAGTTCCTGCCAACGATAACAGAGATCCCAAGAGAGGACCTTGAACAATTTATCATTTGGGTCCTTAAAGACAGGTGCATCCTCCATCGGTATGGTAATTGTTTTTTTCAGACAGGACACTTCCTAATCCAAAATAGGGGCAAGTTACTTTTTTAATATAGTCCTCTTCAAACAGGTACAAGGCTACAAAGGACCTGGGAGGAAGCAAACAACTTGTTGAGGGGTTTCCAATCTTGATTCTAGAGGAATACTTGGAATAGCAGTTGCAAAGGGAAGGTCTCTGCAGCCTTAGACCCCTTTCACACTGGAGGCGTTTTTCAGGCGTGTTTGGCGCTAAAAATAGTGCCTTTAAAGGCCTGAAAAACGTCTCCCAATGCTCCCCAGTGTGAAAGCCAGAGTGCTTTCACACTGGGGCGCTGTGCTGTTAGGACATTAAGAAAAGTCCTGGAAGCAGCATATTTGGGGCACTTTAGGAGCGGTGTATACATGGCCCCTAAAGCGCCCCTGCCTATTGAAATCAATGGGCAGCGCAGCGCTTTTAACCCTTTCTTTTGATCGCTAGCAGGGGTTAAAAGCACCCCGCTAGCGGCCGAAAAGCGCCTATAAAACAACGGTTAAGCACCGCTAAAACTACCGGTACTTTACCACTAACGCGGCAGCGCTGCAAGTGTGAAAGGGCTCTGGCACTAAAAGACTGAAAACTGTATAACTACTTGTAGAAGCACAAGGTTGATCCTCTAGTTTTGAAGTGGAGTGTACTGTATCAATAAGAGCTGAAACAGTCTCCTAACTCTTGCAACATCTCAGAGACAAGCTTGTTATATAAAGACTGAAACAGCTTGGTAACAGACACAGTCTCAGGGGCTGATAGCTCAGAGGCCACCAGTAGATCAAGAACAGAATCAGCAGAAGGTGAAGGAGTGCTCTAGTTTTCCTTTGCAGTTGGAGTCATGAACAGGGTGATTTGGACGATAAAGTCATGACTTTAATAAAAACCTCAGCTCAAAGGATAGAGATCAGCCACACCTGACGAAGCTCAGGAACACTCCAAAGACAGGATAGACTCGAAGATGTAGAGGGCAACAGTGTTTCAGGCTGAAGACGTAAGCCACATCAGAAGGTATGCTGCAAGCAGCATTGGTCCTATTAGTAGTGTGAGGTGGGGGCATCTGGAACATTGGGAGTGCCCGTATATTTCAAATCATACAAGTTACAACCGTGTGATGGCAAGGCTCAGGGTAAGGCCTTTGGTTTGAAATCCCAACAGCTGATACCAGGTGAGGGTCCAATGGCCAGAGATTACCAAAGTCACTGTATGGGGCCAAAAGGAGCAGATCAAACATCAAAGTATCTCATGACACCTTGCAAGGCAGAGCAGCAGCCGGAAGATACTTCCTTGACTCTGTATGGTGGAAAAGAGTAGAGTGTGTGCACGCAACACTCCACCCAGCAGATGAAGTTGGCGCTAATCTCACAGCATTATCCCCAACTATGATGGAAACCAAATGAAAAACAGGAGATTATAAAGGTGCCCAGTGAGCTATGTACTTGAGGTAGCTCCAGATGCTTCTCCCAACCGGCTCACTCACAAAGTGTGTCTTCAGAGACAGGGTAAGCGCTGAGGCAATGACGGTGGCTCTGGACCTGGAAAGGACTCTACGGCTAACTTGTTACTGGAATGGAGTCTGGAGAGTGCTCTACACAGACCCCAGTGCCCGAAGGTCATTTTCAGGCTATCCCTGCAGCAGCTAACACAGCAGAGTCTGGACGCAGCATTCCAAACGCCAAGCTGCAGATGGTCACTCACCAAACAAAAAAGCTGGTGAAGAAAAAAAAATGTGCTACCAAAAATAGGTTCATCTTTTACACACCAGAGCTGAAGAAAGGATGTTCATTTTTTTAGGACACTTGCAAAAATGGAAGCATGCTGGCAGTAGGAAGAATTCTCTTGTGCTGGCCTACTGTTTTTTTTTTTTGTTTGCAAGTGTTTTATCCTCCTGTAGGAGGGAGTATAACCCAAAAGTCAATGACTTCCTGTGCCCTCAATTTATGAGTAAGAAGGGAGTGTATGAATAGAGTTTTACACAATCCTGTACGAAAAATCAAACCTTTTTAATTTGCTACATACTATATATGTATTTGCTGTATACTGTATGTATTACACAAACACACAGTACAGTATATACTGTGTATGTATATATTGTGACAGCAGGAAGGTAAAGTCACCTGGTTGCATCCAGGGGGGTAGGTATATTTCTCCCAGATTCAGGCTTTATGCCGACTTATACAACTAGGGAGTTGATGAAGCCCAGCTGAGGCTAGTGGGCTCATGAATGACTCATACCTCTAGGGAGAGTGCTGGGCGTCGTGAGGCAGGGAGTTGATGAGACCAGCTGAAGCTTGTCAGCTCATTTAGGCCTCTATAAGAACTCCCAGATTCATTAGGTGTTAGCTCATGCCTGGAACCAGACCTGTGTGGACTGTCTAGGGAGAGTGAACCCCTGTGCGGTGAGGCAAAGCCTGTGTGGCTATTTGTTTGGACTTTTACTAAACCAGGGACTTAGGGACTAGGACAGCACCAGGCTGATCCCAGTTGTTAGTTTAGGAAACCTGCATGTTTAGTCAGAGGTCAAACTGACCAGGATTTATTTTGTTTATGTTTCTTTTTGGCTTTGCTGTGTTTTTGTCACTGTACATAGAGAAATAAACCGCACCTTTTGATTTTGAAAACCACAACCTCCGTCTGCTGGCCCTGTTTTTGTGTGGGGAGCCCAACCAGGGGGTCACACACACCCGCTACCGAGTTAACCCCCTCACAGTTGGTGGAGAATGCGGGCAGTTTTTTTTAAGCCAGCATGGAGGAGATACTGAAACAGCTGGCTCTAGCAAATGCCAATCAACAGCAGACAAATGCAGGTTTGCAAAGGAGCCTTGCAGCCCAGCAGCAAGCTCATCAACAAGCCCAGCAGCAATCTGAGGCCCGCTTCATAGACCTGTTACAGAAGCAAGAGCAGAGACTACAACAAATGGAAGCAGTAATGCAGCAACGTCTGCAGACCAGTGAGGAAAGCCGTCCCACTAATACCGCGTCCTTTGGGGTGAGTCGTTTATTGACAAAAATGACTGGAGAGGATGATCCAGAGGTATTTTTGACCACATTTGAAAGGACTGCTGAAAGAGAAAAGTGGCCTGAGGAGCAGTGGGCTGGACTGGTGGCTCCTCTGTTAACTGGTGAATCGCAGAAGGCTTACTATGACCTAGAGCCTGACCAAGCAAAAGACTATGTGATGCTAAAAGCTGAAATATTGGCAAGGCTGGGTGTCACCCTGGCTGTCCGGGCTCAGCGTGTGCATAACTGGACTTTCCAGCTTGGAAAACCCCCCAGGTCTCAAATGTATGATCTCATTCACCTGAGCAGGAAGTGGCTACAGCCAGAGACTTTGTCCGCACCAGAGATTGTGGAACGTGTTGTAATGGATCGGTTTTTGAGAGCTCTTCCTACTGCCATCCAAAAGTGGGTAAGCCATGGAGACCCAGAGACAGCCGGTGGTCTTGTGGATCGTGTAGAGAAATACTTGGCTACAGAGAACCTGACGGCCTCTTCCAGAGACTCTCGGACTTTCCACCCTAAGACCAGACCATCCCCAGGGGCGGATAAGAGGATTCCAAGGGGTGAGGGTGGAGAGAGTGAGAGGGTGGGAGCTCTACCCAAAGTTTGGCGAGAACAGCCTGGGAAGTCAGGGGCTCAAGAGGCAGCCAAATGGATTGTTTGCTACCGCTGCCGGCAAGCGGGACATATTGCAGCAAATTGCCCGGTTGTGGAGGAACCCATGCAATGTGACTTTCTGATGGACAGACGTCAGTCGCTGTGTGCGACAGTCGCATGCACTGCCATTCGGGGAACTGAGAAACATTTATGCAAAATGTGTATTAATGGTAGAAATGTTGTGGTATTACTGGATTCAGGTAGCCTTGTGACCCTGATAAAGGCTGAATTAGTTAAAACAGAGGTCTCTGGGAATAGCAAGGTAGCTGTTATTTGTGTGCATGGGGACACCCGAGAGTATCCAGTGACTACAGTGTGTTTCGAGACCCCCAAAGGTACCCTCTCTCATCCAGTGGGGTTAGTATCTCAATTACCGCATGATGCCATTGTGGGAAGGGATTTTCCGAAGTTCTGGGAACTGTGGGATGATCCTGAGCCCCCCACTGGTGCCCCTATGTACCAGGAATGTGATAGCCAGAACTCCTCTGAGAGTGGTGAGGACTCTCCAGAATTTCCCTTGTCAGTATTGGCAGGGGAGACTCAAGAAACTGGAGAGGAGCCCACCTCCTCAGACGAAAACCTACCGTCTGTGGAGTTTTCTGATCTGGAGGTTCACAGGGAAAATTTTGCCACAGAACAGTTAAAAGACCCCGCCCTAATAAAGGCACGGGAAAACGTAGTGGAAATAGATGGCGAGTTAGTGAACCCAGATAATACCTGCACTTACCCATACTTCAGCGTAGAGAAGGACCTACTGTATCGGGTGGCAAAAAGGGCAGAAGAAACCGTTGAGCAGCTTGTGGTGCCCAAACCTTACAGGAAGTTGGTGTTGGAGTTGGCCCATGGGCACATTCTTGGAGGTCATCTGGGGACAGAGAAAACCTGAGAGAGGGTATTACAGAGATTCTATTGGCCTGGGGTGATGAAGGACATAGAAAATTATTGTTCCTCCTGCCCTGTGTGTCAGAGGTCGGCCCCGATGCCACATTTCCGTAGCCCGCTGGTCCCTCTACCCATCATTGAGGTCCCGTTTGAGAGAATCGCAATGGATTTGGTAGGTCCTATAATCAAGTCCGCTAGGGGGCACCAGTACATATTGGTTATAATGGACTATGCCACCCGTTATCCAGAAGCGATCCCTCTCAGAAATACCTCGGCCAAAACCATAGCCAAAGAGCTATCTCTTGTTTTTAGCCGGGTGGGTATTTGTAAAGAACTGCTTACGGACCAAGGTACACCCTTTATGTCCCGGGTTATGAAAGAGCTGTGTAAATTGCTCAAAGTGACGCAATTGCGTACATCTGTGTATCACCCCCAAACCGATGGGCTGGTTGAAAGATTCAACAAAACCCTAAAACAAATGTTGAAGAAAGTGGTGGATAGAGATGGAAAGGATTGGGACTGTCTACTTCCTTATTTGATGTTTGCTATTAGGGAGGTGCCCCAATCCTCTACGGGATTCTCCCCCTTTGAGTTACTGTATGGGAGACACCCAAGAGGGCTGTTGGATATTGCCAAGGAAACTTGGGAAAGTGAGAGTTCTCCCCACAGGAGTGTGATTGAGCATGTCGCCCTGATGCAAGATCGAATTGCACAGGTAATGCCCATCGTGAAGGAACATTTGGCCCAAGCGCAGTTGGCACAGCAGAGAGTGTACAACCGTGGAGCAAAGACCCGTACCTTTTCCCCGGGGGATAGGATATTGGTACTTGTCCCTACGGTTGAAAGTAAATTCCTTGCCAAATGGCAAGGCCCCTACGAGATAATGGAAAAAGTGAGCGAAGTGAATTACAAGGTCAGACAACCAGGAAGGCGAAAGCCCGAACAGATATATCACGTTAATCTGTTGAAAGCCTGGAGGGATAGAGAGTCCCTAGTCGCAGAAACTTGGTCACCAGCTCAAACTGGTTGCGTGATTCCGGAGGTTGGAATAGCAGCCACCTTGTCACAACCCCAACAACAGGAGGTTAAGGAGTTTGTGCTTCGCAACAAGGAGGTGTTCTCTGAGCTGCCGGGACAAACATCTGGGGTAGAGCATGATATTATTACCCCGCCCGGTGAAAGGGTGAAGTTAAAACCCTATCGGATCCCAGAGGCCCGACGGGAGGCAATACGGGAGGAAGTACAGAAAATGCTGAACTTAGGGGTGATAGAGGAGTCCCAAAGTGATTGGTCTAGTCCCATTGTGTTGGTGCCTAAACCGGATGGGAGCTGGCGATTTTGTAACGATTTTCGTCAGTTGAACAAAGTTACAAAATTTGACACCTACCCCATGCCACGTATAGATGAGTTGATCGACCGGCTGGGAACAGCCCGATACATGACGACTCTTGACCTCACAAAAGGGTATTGGCAAATTCCCCTGGCCAAGTCGGCCAAAGAGAAAACCGCATTTGTAACCCCAGACGGGGCGTTCCAATATAAGAGAATGCCGTTCGGGTTACAGAATGCGCCGGCCACATTCCAGCGGAAAATGGACCAGATACTGAGGCCCCATCGGAAGTATGCTGCGGCTTACCTGGATGACGTAATTGTCCATAGCACAGATTGGGCCTCACATCTGCCAAAAGTGCAAGCAGTCCTAGACTCTATCCGGGAAGCGGGGTTTACGGCTAACCCCAAGAAGTGTACCATTGGGCAGGAGGAGGCCAAATATCTTGGGTACACCATTGGCAGGGGAGTAATAAAACCCCAACTCAACAAAGTCGAGGCCATCCAGAGTTGGCCACGTCCCAACAGCAAGAAGCAGGTACAAGCCTTTCTGGGAATCGCGGGTTATTATCGGCGCTTCATTCCCCACTTTGCTTCTAAGGCTGTGCCCCTAACCAACCTGACGAAAGGGAAAGGGTCGGTCATGATTAAATGGACCCCCGAGGCGGAGGCAGCATTCCAATTCTTGAAACAAGCCTTATGTAGCCAGCCAGTGTTGTACTCACCCGACTTCTCTAAAGACTTTGTCGTACAAAGTGATGCGTCAGATGTGGGGTTAGGAGCAGTATTGTCCCAGGTCTGGAACGGGGAAGAGCACCCAGTCATTTACCTCAGCAGGAAGTTGAAGTCCCATGAGGTAAATTACGCCACGGTTGAAAAGGAGTGTTTAGCGGTGAAGTGGGCTCTAGATTCCCTTCGGTACTATCTGCTAGGTAGGCACTTTGACATGGTTACGGATCACGCTCCGTTAAAGTGGATGGCTCAAAACAAGGAGACAAATAGAAGAGTGAATAGGTGGTTCCTGGCCCTACAGGAATTCAACTTCACAGTAAAGCATCGCCCTGGCGTTCAAATGGGGAATGTGGATGCTTTGTCTCAAGTACATGAATGCCTGATTGCTGGTGTTCCAACCCCAAGGTTAAAACAAGAGGGGAGGGTATGTGACAGCAGGAAGGTAAAGTCACCTGGTTGCATCCAGGGGGGTAGATATATTTCTCCCAGATTCAGGCTTTATGCCGACTTATACAACTAGGGAGTTGATGAAGCCCAGCTGAGGCTAGTGGGCTCATGAATGACTCATACCTCTAGGGAGAGTGCTGGGCGTCGTGAGGCAGGGAGTTGATGAGACCAGCTGAAGCTTGTCAGCTCATTTAGGCCTCTATAAGAACTCCCAGATTCATTAGGTGTTAGCTCATGCCTGGAACCAGACCTGTGTGGACTGTCTAGGGAGAGTGAACCCCTGTGCGGTGAGGCAAAGCCTGTGTGGCTATTTGTTTGGACTTTTACTAAACCAGGGACTTAGGGACTAGGACAGCACCAGGCTGATCCCAGTTGTTAGTTTAGGAAACCTGCATGTTTAGTCAGAGGTCAAACTGACCAGGATTTATTTTGTTTATGTTTCTTTTTGGCTTTGCTGTGTTTTTGTCACTGTACATAGAGAAATAAACCGCACCTTTTGATTTTGAAAACCACAACCTCCGTCTGCTGGCCCTGTTTTTGTGTGGGGAGCCCAACCAGGGGGTCACACACACCCGCTACCGAGTTAACCCCCTCACAATATGTATGTATGTATATTGTGACAGCAGGAAGGTAAAGTCACCTGGTTGCATCCAGGGGGGTAGATATATTTCGCCCAGATTCAGGCTTTACGCCGATTTGTACAACTAGGTGGAGAGTTGTATAAGGCTAGTGTGCTCATGGATGACTCATACCTCTAGGGAGAGGGCTGGGCGTCGTGCAGACAGGGAGTTGATGAGACCAGCTGAACCTTGTCAGCTCATTTAGGCCTCTATAAGAAAGCCCAGCTTCATTAGATGTTAGCTCATGCCTGGAACCAGACCTGTGTGGACTGTCTAGGGAGAGTGAACCCCTGTGCGGTGAGAGAAAGCCTGTGTGGCTATATTTTGCTTGGACATTTAAAACCAGGGACTTAGGGACTAGGACAGCACTAGGCTGATCCCAGTTGTTAGTTAGGAAACCTGTATGTTTAGTCAGAGGTCAAGTTGACCAGGATTTATTTTGTTTATGTTTTTTTTGCCTTGCTGTGTTTTTGTCACTGTAAATAGAAAATAAACCGCACCTTTTTGATTTTGAAAACCACAACCTCCGTCTGCTGGGCCTGTTTTTGGGTGGGGAGCCCATCCCGGGGGTCACACATACCCGCTGCCGAGCTAACCCCCTCACAGTTGGTGGAGAACCAGTGGCAGTTTTTTTTTAAGCCAGCATGGAGGAGATACTGAAACAGCTGGCTCTAGCAAATGCCAATCAACAGCAGACAAATGCAGGTTTGCAAAGGAGCCTTGCAGCCCAGCAGCAAGCTCATCAACAGAGCCTTGCAACTTTACAACAGAGTCTGGAGGCTCAGCAACAAGCCCAACAGCAATCTGAGGCCCGCTTCATAGACCTGTTGCAGAAGCAAGAGCAGAGACTACAACAACAGATGGAAGCAGTAATGCAGCAACGTCCGCAGACCAGTGAGGAAAGCCGTCCCACTAATACCGCGTCCTTTGGGGTGAGTCGTTTATTGACAAAAATGACTGGAGAGGATGATCCAGAGGTATTTTTGACCACATTTGAAAGGACCGCTGAAAGAGAAAAGTGGCCTGAGGAGCAGTGGGCTGGACTAGTGGCTCCTCTGTTAACTGGTGAATCGCAGAAAGCTTACTATGACCTAGAGCCTAACCAAGCAAAAGACTATGTGATGCTAAAAGCTGAAATATTGGCAAGGCTGGGTGTCACCCTGGCTGTCCGGGCTCAGCGTGTGCATAACTGGACTTTCCAGCTTGGAAAACCCCCCAGGTCTCAAATGTATGATCTCATTCACCTGAGCAGAAAGTGGCTACAGCCAGAGACTTTGTCCGCACCAAAGATTGTGGAACGTGTTGTAATGGATCGGTTTTTGAGAGCTCTTCCTACTGCCATCCAAAAGTGGGTAAGCCATGGAGACCCAGAGACGGCCGATGGTCTTGTGGATCGTGTGGAGAAATACTTGGCTACAGAGAACCTGACGGCCTCTTCCAGAGACACTCGGACTTTCCACCCTAAGACCAGACCATCCCCAGGGGCGGATAAGAGGATTCCAAGGGGTGAGGGTGGAGAGAGTGAGAGGGTGGGAGCTCTACCCCAAGTTTGGCGAGAACAGCCTGGGAAATCAGCGGCTCAAGAGGCCGCAAGAAGGATCGTTTGCTACCGCTGCCGGCAAGCGGGACATATTGCAGCAAATTGCCCGGTTGTGGAGGAACCCATGCAGTGTGACTTTCTGACGGGCAGACGTCAGTCGCTGTGTGCGACAGTCGCATGCACTGCCATTCGGGGAACTGAGAAACATTTATGCAAAATGTGTATTAATGGTAGAAATGTTGTGGTATTGCTGGATTCAGGTAGCCTTGTGACCCTGATAAAGGCTGAGTTAGTTAAAACAGAGGTCTCTGGGAATAGCAAGGTAGCCGTTATTTGTGTGCATGGGGACACCCGAGAGTATCCAGTGACTACAGTGTGTTTCGAGACCCCCAAAGGTACCCTCTCTCATCCAGTGGGCTTAGTATCTCAGTTACCGCATGACGCCATTGTGGGAAGGGATTTTCCGAAGTTCTGGGAACTGTGGGATGATCCTGAGCCCCCCACTGGTGCCCCTATGTACCAGGAATGTGATAGCCAGAACTCCCCTGAGAGTGGTGAGGACTCTCCGGAATTTCCCTTGTCAGTATTGGCAGGGGAGACTCAAGAAACTGGAGAGGAGCCCACCTCCTCAGACGAAAACCTACCGTCTGTGGAGTTTTCTGATCTTGAGGTTCACAGGGAAAACTTTGCCACAGAACAGTTGAAAGACCCCGCCCTAATAAAGGCACGGGAAAACGTAGTGAAAATAGATGGCGAGTTAGTGAACCCAGATAATACCGGCACTTACCCATACTTCAGCGTAGAGAAGGACCTACTGTATCGGGTGGCAAAAAGGGCAGAAGAAACCGTTGAGCAGCTTGTGGTGCCCAAACCTTACAGGAAGTTGGTGTTGGAGTTGGCCCATGGGCACATTCTTGGAGGTCATCTGGGGACAGAGAAAACCCGAGAGAGGGTATTACAGAGATTCTATTGGCCTGGGGTGATGAAGGACATAGAAAATTATTGTTCCTCCTGCCCTGTGTGTCAGAGGTCGGCCCCGATGCCACATTTCCGTAGCCCGCTGGTCCCTCTACCCATCATTGAGGTCCCGTTTGAGAGAATCGCAATGGATTTGGTAGGTCCTATAATCAAGTCCGCTAGGGGGCACCAGTACATATTGGTTATAATGGACTATGCCACCCGTTATCCAGAAGCGATCCCTCTCAGAAATACCTCGGCCAAAACCATAGCCAAAGAGCTATCTCTTGTTTTTAGCCGGGTGGGTATTTGTAAAGAACTGCTTACGGACCAAGGTACACCCTTTATGTCCCGGGTTATGAAAGAGCTGTGTAAATTGTTCAAAGTGACGCAATTGCGTACATCTGTGTATCACCCCCAAACCGATGGGCTGGTTGAAAGATTCAACAAAACCCTAAAACAAATGTTGAAGAAAGTGGTGGATAGAGATGGAAGGGATTGGGACTGTCTACTTCCTTATTTGATGTTTGCTATTAGGGAGGTGCCCCAATCCTCTACGGGATTCTCCCCCTTTGAGTTACTGTATGGGAGACACCCAAGAGGGCTGTTGGATATTGCCAAGGAAACTTGGGAAAGTGAGAGTTCTCCCCACAGGAGTGTGATTGAGCATGTCGCCCTGATGCAAGATCGAATTGCACAGGTAATGCCCATCGTGAAGGAACATTTGGCCCAAGCGCAGTTGGCACAGCAGAGAGTGTACAACCGTGGAGCCAAGACCCGTACCTTTTCCCCGGGGGATAGGATATTGGTACTTGTCCCTACGGTTGAAAGTAAATTCCTTGCCAAATGGCAAGGCCCCTACGAGATAATGGAAAAAGTGAGCGAAGTGAATTACAAGGTCAGACAACCAGGAAGGCGAAAGCCCGAACAGATCTATCACGTTAATCTGTTGAAAGCCTGGAGGGATAGAGAGTCCCTAGTCGCAGACACTTGGTCACCAGCTCAAACTGGTTGCGTGATTCCTGAGGTTGGAATCGCAGCCACCTTGTCACAACCCCAACAACAGGAGGTTAAGGAGTTTGTGCTTCGCAACAAGGAGGTATTCTCTGAGCTGCCGGGACAAACATCTGGGGTAGAGCATGACATTATTACCCCGCCCGGTGAAAGGGTGAAGTTAAAACCCTATCGGATCCCAGAGGCCCGACGGGAGGCAATACGGGAGGAAGTACAGAAAATGCTGAACTTAGGGGTGATAGAGGAGTCCCAAAGTGATTGGTCTAGTCCCATCGTGTTGGTGCCTAAACCGGATGGGAGCTGGCGATTTTGTAACGATTTTCGTCAGTTGAACAAAGTTACAAAATTTGACACCTACCCCATGCCACGTATAGATGAGTTGATCGACCGGCTGGGAACAGCCCGATACATGACGACTCTTGACCTCACAAAAGGGTATTGGCAAATCCCCCTGGCCAAGTCGGCCAAAGAGAAAACCGCATTTGTAACCCCAGACGGGGCGTTCCAATATAAAAGAATGCCGTTCGGGTTACAGAATGCGCCGGCCACATTCCAGCGGAAAATGGACCAGATGCTGAGGCCCCATCGGAAGTATGCTGCGGCTTACCTGGATGACATAATTGTCCATAGCACAGATTGGGCCTCACATCTGCCAAAAGTGCAAGCAGTCCTGGACTCTGTTCGGGAAGCAGGGTTTACGGCTAACCCCAAGAAGTGTACCATTGGGCAGGAGGAGGCCAAATATCTTGGGTACACCATTGGGAGGGGAGTAATAAAACCCCAACTCAACAAAGTCGAGGCCATCCAGAGTTGGCCACGTCCCAACAGCAAGAAGCAGGTACGAGCCTTTCTGGGAATCGCTGGGTATTATCGGCGATTCATTCCCCACTTTGCTTCTAAGGCTGTGCCCCTAACCAACCTGACGAAGGGGAAAGGGTCGGTCATGATTAAATGGACCCCCGAGGCTGAGGCAGCATTCCAATTCTTGAAACAAGCCTTATGTAGCCAGCCAGTGTTGTACTCACCCGACTTCTCTAGAGACTTTGTCGTACAAAGTGATGCGTCAGATGTGGGGTTAGGAGCAGTATTGTCCCAGGTCTGGAACGGGGAAGAGCACCCAGTCATTTACCTCAGCAGGAAGTTGAAGTCCCATGAGGTAAATTACGCCACCGTTGAAAAGGAGTGTTTAGCGGTGAAGTGGGCTCTAGATTCCCTTCGGTACTACCTGCTAGGTAGGCACTTTGACATGGTTACGGATCACGCTCCGTTAAAGTGGATGGCTCAAAACAAGGAAACAAATAGAAGAGTGAATAGGTGGTTCCTGGCCCTCCAGGAATTCAACTTCACAGTAAAGCATCGCCCTGGCGTTCAAATGGGGAATGTGGATGCTTTGTCTCGAGTACATGAATGCCTGATTGCTGGTGTTCCAACCCCGAGGTTAAAACAAGAGGGGGGGGTATGTGACAGCAGGAAGGTAAAGTCACCTGGTTGCATCCAGGGGGGTAGATATATTTCGCCCAGATTCAGGCTTTACGCCGATTTGTACAACTAGGTGGAGAGTTGTATAAGGCTAGTGTGCTCATGGATGACTCATACCTCTAGGGAGAGGGCTGGGCGTCGTGCAGACAGGGAGTTGATGAGACCAGCTGAACCTTGTCAGCTCATTTAGGCCTCTATAAGAAAGCCCAGCTTCATTAGATGTTAGCTCATGCCTGGAACCAGACCTGTGTGGACTGTCTAGGGAGAGTGAACCCCTGTGCGGTGAGAGAAAGCCTGTGTGGCTATATTTTGCTTGGACATTTAAAACCAGGGACTTAGGGACTAGGACAGCACTAGGCTGATCCCAGTTGTTAGTTAGGAAACCTGTATGTTTAGTCAGAGGTCAAGTTGACCAGGATTTATTTTGTTTATGTTTTTTTTGCCTTGCTGTGTTTTTGTCACTGTAAATAGAAAATAAACCGCACCTTTTTGATTTTGAAAACCACAACCTCCGTCTGCTGGGCCTGTTTTTGGGTGGGGAGCCCATCCCGGGGGTCACACATACCCGCTGCCGAGCTAACCCCCTCACAATATATATATATATATATATATATATATATATACACACACACACACACACACACACACACACACACACACACACACACACACACATACATATATATATATATATATACACATACATACATACACACACACAGATATGTATTTATTATACAGCGGGTAAAATAAGTATTGAACACGTCACCATTTTTCTATGTAAATATATTTCTAAAGGTGCTATTGACATGAAATTTCTGCCACATGCCGGTAACAACCCATGCAATCCATACATACAAAGAAACCAAAACAAATACGTTCAGAAATTAAGTTATGTGTAATAAAATGGAATGACACAAGGAAAAAGTAGTTAAAAGAGAAGTATGTGTTTTCAGTTTCTTTTTATTCATACTTACCTCGGTGGATGGAGCACCAGATCGATGCTGCAGCTGTCCCCCGTCGTCTCTGCACCGAGAACCGAGCCACTGAACATTGCCGATGGCTCGGTTCTCACACCTTCCCGGGAGGAAAGCTGCTGACTGTCAGTCAGCGTTTCTCCTCTCTGCTTTTCCACGCTCACTGGAGCACGGAGCTAAGGGGAGAGGCTGTCTCAGTGGCTCGCTGAGACTGCCATCAATCAAGGCAGCTGGCAGATCTAGACTTGGAAATCAGGAGGACGCGCTGCGCTCTCTGCTAAAAACAGGCCACAGGAGTGCAAAACGAATTGCACTCCTGTGACCCATAGGAGAAGCCCAGCCTAAAAAGCTCAGGCTGGACTTCTCCTTTAATACGCTAACTGAAATTTATTTAATGCTGCATACAAAATCCTTTGTTGGTAATGACAGCTTCAAGACGCCTCCTGTCTGGAGAAATTAGTCACATGCAGTTCTCAGGTGTGATTCTGGCCCATTCTTCGACAGTCTTCAAATCTTGAGGCTGTGTTCACACTGTTTGCGGAGCGGCTTGCAGCAGGGGGTCCGATACATCCCTGTTTTCTGTTTTAAGAGCAAATCAGGTCCGAATTTGTGCCTGAGTTCGGGCCTGAAACGGAGCCAAGGATGCACAGGACCCTTCTGCAGTGCGCTCCCCAGCCGCTCCGGAGATGTGTGAACTGGCTCCATTGAGAGTCAGTCACACTCTCCTATCATGCGAATTGGATGGCCCCAACAGTGCTCACTGGAACATTCAGAAGTTTAGAAATCATTCTGTAACCAATGCCATCGGTATGTTTTGCAATAATTAGGTTGCGAAGGTCTTGAGAGAGCTCTTTGCTTTTACCCATCATGAGATGTTTCTTGTGTGACACATTGGTAATGCGACACCTTTTTATAGGCCAGTTGAGACTGAACCAGCTGATATTAATTTGCACTGCCAAGGGGCAGGATTGCTTTCGAATTACTGATTTTAGCTGGTGTTTTGGCTTTCCATGCCTTTTTGCACCTCTCTTTCTTCATATGTTCAATACTTTTTCCCTGTGTCATTCCATTTTATTACACATAACTTAATTTCTGAACTTATTTGCTTTGGTTTCTTAGTATGTATGGATTGCATTGACTATTACCGACATGTGGTGAAATTTTCATGTCAATAGCACCTTTAGAAATACCTGGAAAAAATGTTGACGTGTTCAATACTTATTTTACCTGATGAATACGATTATATACTATACTAGACTAGTATTACACAAACACACACACATATCTATGAACTACAAAAAAAAATTGTGTTTTTTCTGCACTTCATGACGTTGGTACAATATATATATATATATATATATAGTACCATCTATCTATCTATCTATCTATAGTACCAACTGAATACGTCATGAAATGCAGAAAAAACATAATATGATGGAAAAGCTATCTCAAAGGGGGAAACTAAGCAACAAAGTCTTAGCAACAAAGTTTTTTCATAATTTAAACAGTTATATATTTTTTTTTTCTCATACTCTCAAGTAAGCTTTCATTAATTCTTTTAATATATTTTTTTTTCCCCAGAAACAACTTTCTGAATTCAGTCAGTTCTTAATAAGTGCTGGCCTTGGCATTACTTTGAATTATTACCTACCTTTGTAGTCATAATTATATAAAAGGATAGGCTGGTTTGGTCCAAAGGCACAAAATGCAACCATATGTTCATGAGGATGAAAGACAACATCCCGAAGAGGGGCTGTGTAGGATAACTCGGAATACTTTGCTACTTGATCCCCTGTGATAAAAGGCATACCATGAAAAAGGTTTAAAAAAATTAAAATGCAATGTCAGTTCCACAAACTAGTAAGAAACAGTCTATCTACACCAATCTAAAAATGTTACATAAAAATTGACTAAAACGTATAAAAAAAAGTGTCTCCTTGCTCACTGTCACCAAAGTTATCATTATTGAGTTGGCAAAATAGGTAGTGCGGTGCTGTACTGAAAAATCACTAAATGTAAAAGTGATAACAAAACATGAGGTAAAAATATCACAGTGGTATATAAAAACATTAAACCACAAATAAGATGAGTATGGTGTGGATAATTCTATATGGAAGAAATCCACACACTCAAAAAGTAAACGTGAGTAAACACAAGTGGATGTGAACAGTCCAAAATATAACTTGTATAAAAAGAGAGTCCACGTGGTAAAAACAAACCAAAATTGGATCCCTGTATGTGTAACAGGTACACCAATGGGAAGTGAACACAACTGTGCTGATGAATGAACAATTATGTGTGTTAAGAGTCCAACTGCCTTAAACCCATTCCATGAATATCTTTGCACGTGATGGCCACATAAAAGGAACCAAAATGTTGACTGATGCAATCAGATCAAATCAAAACACTTGATAAAATGAATGGGTGGGGTACTCTTACCACAATTGATGGACTCAACTGTCTTATGATAGCGAGTCAGATAGGCTTGAGGTCTCAGTGACCATGGATGATGGAACAGGATGCCATGGAGGTCTCGAACCTTTCTGAAGAGGGTAATCCGGTGTACTGATTGACAAGTACAAAACTTCTCCAGCATACGAGCTCCAAGGAATCAAATGATAAAAAATATATAGAGACAAAAAAAAAAGGGAAGGCTCCCAGTGGTGCAGGTCAATAAAACCGTATCAGCCTTGCTGCACCCCACATTGCTTTTATGTTCGTGATCACTTATTTTATGTTTTGTCAACTTTTTGTATGGCAATTTTATGCTAATAAACCCTGATACGGTTTTATTGACCTGCACCACTGGGAGCCTTCCCTTTAATTTGTCTCTATATATTTTTTATCATTTGATACCTTGGAGCTCGTATGCTGGAGAAGTTTTGTACTTGTCAATCAGTACACCGGATTACCCTCTTCAGGAAGGTTCGAGACATCCATTGCATCCTGTTCCATCATCCATGGTCACTGAGACCTCAAGCCTATCTGACTCACTATCATAAGACAGTTGAGTCAATCAATTGTGGAAAGAGTACCCCACCCATTCATTTATCAAGACATCTTTAAAGATGAGATTCTTCATCTCATGTCAAAACGCCTATCTATTTTAAACCCTTTAAATCACATACGGACAAAATAAGTCACTAAGACAAAATGGAGAGCAACTAGGCCTCTACTTGCATGTACCGTATTTTTCGCTCTATAAGACGCACCTGACCATAAGACGCACCTAGGTTTTAGAGGAGGAAAACAAGAAAAAAAATTATTCTGAACCAAATGGTCTACTAAAATATTTACCAGTGCCCATGAAATTTAGCCTGACCTGTGCCAAAGAAATGCAGCCTGACCATTGCCAATAATGCGCCTGACCTGTGCCAACAATGCGGCCTGACCTGTGGCACTACAAGTCCCAGCATAGCAGGTTGCCATATTTCAGCCCCCCCCACAGAGGCACTACAAGTCCCAGCAGAGCAGGTTGCCATATTTCAGCCCCCTCACAGAGGCACTACAAGTCCCAGCAGAGCAGGCTGTCACCTCTCCTCCAAACACAGCATTAGGAGACTGCACAGCCTTCCATCCACTCCTCCCCACTCTCCCCTTACAATAGTTTCCTACCTGAGTCTGGGCGGCATGTCGCGCTGCATAGTGGGGCAGTGGACATGATTTCCCCTTCTCCTAAGACATGTCCCTGCTCCCAGAGACCCCGGTGTTCTGTATACCATAATTCTCCTACCCGCAGCACACAAGGCTGCAGATTACTGGCCAGGCAGTCACCTCCGTGGCTGCAGCGGCGGCTGGAGCAATTATCTGGGCATCTGTGCGGGAGGAGGCCGCGGGAACCAGGACTCCGGAGTACAGGTCGGGGGGGGGGGTTTCCGGCAGTGGCGGGGGCGTTGACCGCGGCGGTGGGGGGGCGGAGCATGATGTACATTCAGACTATAAGACACAGAGACATTTTTCCCCATATTTTTGGGGGAAAAAAGTGCGTCTTATGGTCCGAAAAATACGGTACTTTCTTAGTAGTATTTCCTAATTTACAGTCAGCAGTTACCTAACATATTGGAACAAAAATACTTAGCTTTATACTTTATTCATAAGCTCTTAAACCGTGCCTTTTGTAAACACTAAGGGGGTCTATTTATAAAAAAAATTGCTCAATCAAGAAACATACACCAATGTCCACTATATGGCACTAAGAAACATAGGATATAACCATAATAGACAAAAATACAGCACCTTTTCATTCCGGCTGTGCAAATGCTTGTCACATTCATACAGTGTTTTTTTTTTTTTTTACAAATAAATAGACTTATAATTTTTTGTTCTTATCAAGAAAAAGGGCATACTTGATGCATTTATTCATACATGCCATTTATTCCATCCCCTCATTCCCTTGCACCTCCCTTATAACCCTATCTTGCTCCGCGAGTCCTCAGTTTTGTAGCAAACAATGCAGACAAACAAGGATAATTTAGGGAAGGGTGGCCTGTGTCCTGTACTCTAAAATATGGAATTTTTACAGATAGGTCAAAATTCCTCTGCTCTTAATCATACAATGCAGGACTCAGGTGACCCATTTATACACCATGGGATGTCCCTAAGCAATACATACAGAGGTGGGCAACAACTAGGCAAACGGAACTGTGTCAACAGGCCCAAACACAACAGGGGTAAAATGCCCATGTTCAGATTTCCACTGCAAAAACCTTGCAGCTGAAAGCTGTATTCACAGAAGACTGGACATCCACCTGGTAAAACTTTGAAAGAGTATGAACAGAAGACCAGGTAGCAACCCTACAGAGTTGGGCGAGAGACTTGGTGGCTAAAGTCCCAGGGCCCCCCCAACAGATCTGGTTCAGAGTGCGTGTAACAGCGCAAAAGGAGGTTTTTGCTTGTAAAAATAAACTCTTTTCACATTCCTTATCCACTGTGCAATGGTGGATTTGAAGCAGGCTGCCCCTTGTGAGGTCTCGATGAAAGAGCAAACAGGGAATCCATTTCTCTAATGGAAAAAGTAGCATTTAGGTGCACTACGGCCAGGTGATGTAGAGAGACTTCCTGTGGATACTTAAGTACTCAGTATGGGTGTGAGTGTGGATGTGTGAGCACGTCCTCTGTCTGAGCTCCCATGCTGCCCCCAGTCTCGGGACTAAGTTGAGATTACTGATGGATCACTAATGGCTAATACTATCATCTGTAATTAGTAAGCTGGTCAGCTGTTAGCCGAATGTAGCAGCAGATCTGAAGCCAGAGTGAGCTGAAGCCGCGTATCAGTGCCGCATACTGGGAGAGATTGTCTGGGACCGGAATCTCTCGCTATCTCGCTGTTGGCGTGGAGGCTCTCCCTGAAGCCGTCCAGAGTGGTGATGTGGCCAGGACAGTTTGCAGCATGTATGGTCGTCTCTATCTGGTGCCTTTTGTGTGCGGTGTAGTGCTGTGATCTCCTAAGGAGCGGGTCGGATTCCCAGAGCCGCTCAAGTCATCTCAGTAAACGGAGTAGCGGGAGCCGCTTGGAGCCGGCCGACTGCCACGAATACACCCGGCGCTGTTAGGTCTCAACTGGAGCAATCTGATCAATCTGGCTGTGTAGGTAACTCGGAGCAACTTGGTGTTGTGAGTCCCCAGTGACCTCAGAAAGCTACATGGAGCAGTGAGTACCCAGAGTCTTCAGTAAGCTGCAAGTAAGCTGCAAGTTGCAAGGGTGATTGCTGCAAGTTGCAGAGTGTTTGCTATCCCTGTTCAGTGGATTTTCTGAGTGAGCAGGGCTTGGTGCTGACTCAGCTATTAGGTTTCTAGGAGCTCTCCCTGGAGAACTTTCAACTGTGCCAAGTGTGCTTGCTACTTGTTGCTTGCTATATTGCTACACGGTTATACTGCTACACTGATACCGTATATACTCGAGTATAAGCCGACCCGAATATAAGCCGAGGCACCTAATTTTACCACAAAAAAATGGGAAAACGTATTGACTCGAGTATAAGCCTAGGTTGTCCATCTGCATGCCTCACTGTGCCTCACTGTGTCCATGCCTCACTGTGCCCATGCCTAGACTGACGTTTAACATGGGAGTCTATGGAAGGGGTGCCCAGCTTTGAAAAATTGGTGCTCCCCGGCCGTAGGTCCCCCAGACCAAAAACTTTGCACACCTATAGAGGAAAAATTGGGCTACATGAGTGCCAAGTTTGGGGTCCAGGGGACCTATGACCGGCCGGTACCGGGTCCCCAAACTCACCAGGAAATGACTGTTTAACATGGGAGTCTATGGAAGGGGTGCCCAGCTTTGAAAAATCGGTCCTCCCCGACTGTAGGTCCTCCGGACAACAAACTTTGCACACTTGTAGAGGAAGACTACATGTGTGCCAAGTTTGGGGTCCAGGGGACCTACGGCCGGCCAGTACTGGGTCCCCAAAGTCCGGGAGATCAGGCGCAAAAAGGTGACTCGAGTATAAGCCGAGGGGGCATTTTCAGCACAAAAAAAATGTGCTGAAAAACTCGGCTTATACTCGAGTATATACGGTACATTGCTATCGTGTTACACTGCTACCCTCATCCACTATTGGAACTAACAAACTTCTAAAAATTACGAACCTATTTGATTTCTGAGCTCTTCATGGAGAATTTTCAACTGTGCCAATTGTGTTTGATACTTGCTACTACCCATTAGCTACATGCCACATTGCTACACTGCCACACTGCTATATGGCTATATTGTTACATTGCTACATTCAACTGCCCCATTGAATATTGAAGAGTAAATTGTATTAAATATTATTAAATATCACAGGATCCAACTAACTTAATAAATAGACTTTTTCCAATCTATTAATTTTTTTGCAATATTTTGCTGCTGGGGGGGGGGGGGGGTGTTGAGTACGCTGTTTCCTCAGAAAAACTGCAAAGGTGTTTCTCAAGTGTCTAGACAAGCAGACTCCAGAGTGAGTAGGACTGAGCTCTCCCGGGAGAACGCCCAACTGTATCAACTATACTAACTGAGCTGTAAACTGAGCCATTAACTGAGCTAGTAACTGAGCTATTAGCCGAGTTATAGACTGAGCTATTAACTGAACTATTAACTGAGCTAACAACCCAGCTTGTTACTTGCTACTATGTTATATTGTTATATTTCTACAGTGCTATATTGCTGCATTGCCACATGCTATATTGCTATATTGATTCCTTGTCAATTGCTACACTGACATTCCCATCAGTATTCTTCTACACGGCCACTCTTAGTCTGGAGTTAACAAAGTAAAAGAAATAATAAATTTACTGGATCTCTGAGCGTTTTTTTTTTTTTTTTGAGAACTTTTTTTGAGAACTTCCAACTTCCATTGGTGACAGCTGTCATTGTGCTGGTTTTCTTTTCTTCTTTTTTTTTATTAGACTTCTGCAACTAGCTACATATGCTTTGGAGTCTCTAGCACAGGGTGACCGGTGTCTACATATTTTTTTTTCTGGTTTGTTTCTTGTTTGCGTAAGCCTATATATTGTGCATCTATACATTGATATTAAGATGAGTAAAACAACTAAAAGGAAACCCCGAAAACCCCAAGTTTCTGACTTGCCAGATGAGAGGTCAGATATTGGGGCCTATTTTCGGAGCACTCGCTCACATAAGCACAAGCATAGTTCCAATAATAGGTCCCCTAAAATGGTGGGAGGGAGGAGCAGTAGGAGTGGTCTTACAACATCACTATCACAACACTCCTCTCATAGCTCCAGCAACCCACTTCAGGCACAAGACAGAGACAGTACAGAATCAGGAAGTGAAGACGAACTCCCAGCTATGGATATTCGCTTGGAGAAATATTTAAGCTCATTTCCAACTAAGAGCGATATGGAGACCATGCTTCTTAAAATGGAGCCACCTGGTGGCTTGGTGGCTACTAATTAGTATTGCACATGGTGTTTTTTTCACGTAATTATTTTATGTTGCACGTCTATATTTGATTATATCACATTACACTGTGTATTTTCACATCCCATTTATTAAGGTTTCTCACCTTATTTTATTAGCGCCACACTTTATAACATTTATATACCTTATTATCCTGTCTGATTTTTGGAGTTTGGCTGCTTTCACTACTTACTATTTTTAGGTTGGCGCAGTATTATTATTTACTTTTTAAAATGGAGGAAAATCGCAAAAAGGACATGGCTGAATTAAATAGGAATTAAAGTGGAACAGGTTATCCCCTCATTAATTAATGGATACTCAGAGATGCAAACAACTACGAACACCACACGCAATTGCAGGACATCTGGTCACATATGGATGACATGGAAAATCGCCAGAGACGAAACAACATTCGCCTCAGGGGTGTCCCAGAAGCAATAGGCCAAGAAGCTCTTCTACCCTTGGTTAAAGAGGTATTCAATCCGCTTTTGGGCAAACCAGCCATTTTGAAATTGACAGGATCCACTGTATACCAGGCTCATAAAATTCTGCTATAACGCAACCAAGAGATGTGCTATGTAGGGTGCATTTCTTCAAATGTAAGGAGGAGCTATTAAACAAAGCACGAGTCCATGGCCCAATAGACTCAAATGGTGCACAAATCACGCTCTACTCAGATCTTTCTCAACGAACTTTAGCTAAACGAAAATCTTTACGGCCATTGACGAAAGCGTTGGTTGAGGCCGAGATCACTTATAGTTGGAGACATCCGTTTCATCTATTGGTCCTTCGATCACCAAAAGATCTCCCCACCTTCTCTAAAAATCTAGGCATCCAACAAGTGGAACTAGACCCATGGCCTGATCCTCCCATGCCGCGGGTCAAAGAATTCCCAGTGTGGGAGCCGTGGAAACCAGCAAGATCGCCAAAACATTGAAGGAACAACAGGAAGGAAAAGGAAGGGGAAGAAGAAAAGAAATAAAACATTTAATAAACCATCCACTCATCAGAATGAAACAACGTAACTAGAAATTGGCACCCCAAAAATTTTATTTTATTTTTTTCCTACCAGGGTGTAGGACATATAGACTGCAAGACACAGTAAATAGCGCAATGAATAATTTTCCTTTTATATATATTTTTTTTCTTCCCCTAAGAGATTAATATTCTACTGATTTATATTGTTAAAAATTGATCCATAGAGCTGACTATGTCTTACTTTGCTTAGGTTTTATGGAAACTCTACATGGGTATGGTCTCTCTCTTTTTGTTGAGACCTAAATTTGGGATGGTTGTAGGTGTATGGTGGGGGGTGGCGCAGTGTGTTCCGGCTCACCCTCCGGGGCCGGGTCAAGGCAGGTGGAACCCGACCCACTCCAGATGAGCAGACCGGAGCATACTGAGGATAATGAGCCACATATTGCAGTGCATATATCAAATAAAATGAGCTTAGCCACATTTGAGGATTAGATTAAAGATAATGGAGGTTTGGGGGGCGTGTCCGGATGTGAACCAAGAAGGACGTGCTGCTGTGGAGCTCCACTAATCCTGACTTCATCCTCTGCCATCCTGACCCTGTGCCACCCAAGTGTGCCACCAAAACCCTCATCCTGGTTCCTGGGCACCCCCCGCATCGGTCCCAGGTTAAATTGCCTTCCCTGGCCGGCCTGTTTGTCTGCTATCCGGCCCGCGGCCGGCTCCATACTGCTGTGTCCCGCCGCCATCTTGCGGCCTACAAGGCCTCCGCATCCTCCGCGCTCAGGTGCCGCGATCGGCGGGACGAGCGACAGCCACATCCTGAGCCATCTGAGGGGGCTTCTCGGATCAGGCGTGCGACATCGGGGAAACGATTGAGGAACCCTGTGGATTGCTCCCCTACGCCCGCGGCCTGCCGCCATCTTGCGGCCTGCAAAGCCTCCGCGCCCTCCGCGCTCGGATGCCGCGATCGGTGGGACGAGCTGCAACCCCATCCTGGGCCATCTGTGGCGGCGCTCTCGGACTCTAACCGGACGGATTGGGGTGTCATCAGAGGGCCGCCGGAGGAGCCCTGTGAACTGCTTCCCAATACATATCCATCCTGTGGCCTACAAAGCCTCATCCTCCAGGCGGTAAGCAGGCAAAGCTGCATCCTCAGAGGGGGGGTTAGACTACCATACCCCACAGGGGGGGGGACACATCCCACTGGAACACTGCCCTGGCCCAGTGCATCTGAACTGGGTCAGTCCTCATCCAGCTCCCCGGCCCCTCTCTGCTTCTGCTTGAACGTCGGATGGGCTACCCTAGGACCCGCAACTCAAAATCAGGCCCGAAGGCTCCACGCACCCCTCCGTCGGCGGCTACCTCATCTACACAGCGGTCTGCGGCTGCGATGATGGCCAATACGCCGACGACTGGGGCAGTGGTGGCCCCCACAGGAACGGAGATTCTGGCGGCCATTACATCCTGCAAAGAATCCCTGACAGTGAAGATCGACTCCTTGACAGTAGATGTCGGCCTCATCCGCCAGGATATGGACAAATTTCGGTCTCGCATCGCAGAGGTGGAGGATAGGGTCTCCACGGTAGAGGATACGGTCCGGACGGACTCCAGGGAGGTCAGGGCCCTGCAACTACAGGTAAAAGCGTTCCAAGAACGTGCGATAGACACTGAGAACCGCCTCAGGCGGAACAATATTCGTATACTTGGATTGCCTGAGAGAGCTGAGGGCCCAAGACCCGCTGAGTTTACAGAACAACTGCTATCTACCTTGTTCAACCTGGGTGACATGCCGCCCATTTTCGTGGTGGAAAGAGCCCACAGGATCCCACCACTTCCTCCGAGACCTGGGGCCCCTCCGCGCCCCTTCCTGCTGCAGTTGTTAAATTACCGTGATCGGGACCGCATCCTGGCTGCGGCACGTACCATGCCTGAAATCAAATATGAGAATACCAGATTGCTCTTTTTTCCGGATTTCTCTCAGGAGGTGCAGCAACGCCGAAAGTCCTTTACTGATGTGAGACGCCGGCTCCGGGAGAAGGGAATACGCTTTGGCCTTTTGTATCCCAGCAGACTGCGGATCACTGATGGCGACAACACCCGTTTCTTTGACACTCCGGAGGCTGCAGCGGCGTGGCTGGACACCCACTAACTTCATTAGGCCGAGGACCCATGGTCGTTACATCCGGCAGGGAGCAGCTGAATATCACTTCCCTCCTTCAACAGGACTGCCTCTTGTTTCCTGACGAATTCCAGCATTGCCCGTTTTATGTCCCCAGTCCTTTTTCTCCCTGCAGGTTTCCACCCAATTCCACCTTTATCCCATTTGTATGACAGATAACATTTGCTGACTAGATTGCCGCCTACTCCTGCCTAAGGAGCTCCAACAGCACCTACTGAATTGCCCCACCCTTGAACAGACGTGCCCCGGCTGTCCCTGGTCTCTCTCCCCACACTTTGGATCCCCCACCCACAGCCGAGACGGGCTTCCCCGGAGGGTGCTCCTCCGCCTCCGGGCCACTTTCTTGAGGTCTCAGTGACCTAAGGATTCTATGTTTTTTTCAGTTATGGGACAAAACCCTGCATCAGTTTTTATGGTTCTTTGGTCTAGTTTTTTGGCCTCTGAGCTAGGTTTGTATGGTGTCTGGGTAGGGAGTTATATGTTTTGGGGAGAGGGGTATATCTGTTTTGATGATCCGAATAAGTGCTGTACTGCTCAAATGCTTTCTTGGTCTCTGGTCCTACTGAATGTATGTGCCAATGTTCGGTTTGCTTACATGTGTTGGTTTGATGGGCTCATCCTGCTCCTGTTCCCCCCTGGTGTTCCATGATGGCTCCCTCAGATGCTGAGCTACTAACCATTTTGTCGTGGAACGTCAGGGGACGCACTTAACTGGTAGCAAGGTTTTGGCTCTGAAAAAACCCTGGGTGCAAAGGGCGCTTCATGCGACCTACTCTTCGTATTCTCGAGGGGTGTCTATACTGATTAGCAAACGTGTACCATGTGTAATTCATGATGTTCATCTGGATCCCCAGGGGAAATTTGTTATGGTGGTGTTGAGTATGTATAACAAGAAGTATGTTATTGTGAATGTCTATCTGCCTCCCCCGAGTCAGATACAGATTCTGTACACACTCTATGAGAGGCTGGCTCCGCATTGCCCAGCACAGGTTCTGTTCATGGGAGATTTTAATGCTACACTGTCCCGTGACCTGGATAGGCCTTCCCCCCAATCTACTTTCAATTCTGATCTCGGAACGTGGGCTCAGGCCACAGAGTTCCAGGAGGCATGGAGATGGCTTCACCCCCACGACAGAATGTATTCATGCTTTTCAGCCACATTTCGAACCTCCTCCCGCATTGATCTGGCTTTTGCCAATTCCACCATGCTGGCTAACATTCAAGAGGCATGCTACCTTCCCTCTGGCCTCTCTGACCACCACCCACTTAAATTGACCATTAGGACCATCAGGTCGCGGAACAAAGCCCTTTGGAGGTTACAGCCCCATTGGATTAATAACGAGGCAGTCCATGACAGAGTTTTTTCTCCCCTGGGGGAATATTGGGCACACAATACGGGGTCAGCCTCCCTGGAGATGACCTGGGATGCCTCCAAGGCTCACGGCAGGGGTCAGTATATCTCGGCTGTGGCGGCGGTGAGGGCGGAGCTGGGAGACAGGGTCTCTGACCTGCAGCGTAGGGTGGACGAGGCCTTGACTCAGTATTCAGCCTCGGCAACGGTCTCCAATTTTGAGCACCTTTCATTACTTAGGCGAGAATTACATCGACATGTTTCAGATACCACTAGGCTTGGTATACAAAGTAGCAGACAGGAATACTTTGAACATGAAGACAAAAATAGCAAACTACTAGCGCTGCTGACACAGCAGGACAGGCCATCAGCGGTAATATCGGAGATCCTCACGACAGATGGCATTTCAGTCACCTCTCAGGAGGATATTCTGTCTGCATTCACCATGTTTTACACCTCTCTGTATGTTTCCTCACTCCCTGACGGGTTTGACCCTGCGCCTATGATCTCTCTACTGGACACGCTGGCCCTGGGATGGCTCTCTGACACGGAGAGGCAACTCCTTGTCTCGGAGATCACTCCAGAAGAGGTCACACTGGCCATTAAGTCTTTCCCGGCAGGTAAAACCCCAGGGCCGGATGGCCTGCCCATTGAGTACTATAGGGCCCACATAGAATTACTCGCCCCCAAACTAGCTCAGATATTCCAAGCCTGTTTGCAACAAGGCTCCTTACCGCCCTCTATGAGAGAAGCCCATGTCGTTCTCATTCCAAAGCCTAATAAAGACCCTAAGCTGTGCGCCTCCTACAGGCCAATTGCACTTCTAAACTGTGATCTAAAAATTTTAACCAAGTTATTGGCCATCAGACTTAATACAGTCATAAAATCCCTGATTGACTCTGATCAAACGGGCTTTATGCCCGGTAGGTCTACAGACATCAATATACGTAGATTATTCTCTAATATTCATGCCCCCCATACTAATCAGGGTACTAGGACCATTGCCTCCCTGGATGTAGAGAAGGCATTTGACACAGTGGAGTGGGTCTATCTGTGGGAGGTGCTTAGAAGAATGGGATTCCCGTTGAAATTTATAGATTGGATACGCACTCTCTATACTGGTCCCACGGCATGCATTAAGCTGAATGGCTCCCTGTCTCCTCCGTTCCCCCTGCAGAGGGGCACCAGGCAGGGATGCCCTCTCTCCCCGGCTCTCTTCGCCCTGGCCATGGAGCCTATTGCTGAAGCCCTCAGGAGCTCGGCCGAAGTCCGTGGTCTTAGGGTGGGCTGGCTGGCTGGAGGAGAGAGTGGCTATTTTACGCGGATGATATGCTCCTTTTTTTGAACGATGCTGGTGACTCTCTGCGGGGCGCACTCGGTATCATGGATGCCTTTTCCGCCTTCACGGGGTTGAGAGTGAACTGGAACAAGTTTTAGTTGTTTCCTGTGGATGCGGGGGCCAGGTCCTCCTCACCCTCATCTCTCCCACTTCAGTGGGTTGAACAGTTTACTTATTTAGGAGTTGTTGTCTCAAGAGAGAGTGGGGACTTTGTGCGGCTCAATCTTGATCCTGTCTTGGTAGTCATTAAAACCAAACTAAAAGCGTGGACTAATCTTCCCCTTTCTCTCATTGGGCGTATTAATCTTATCAAGATGAAAGTCCTGCCTAAACTTACGTACATTTTTCGGAACTCCCCTCAATGGCTGACTAAGGTTTTCTTTAATTCCCTCAGGCAACTCTTCCTCTCCTTTATTTGGGGGCCCAAACCACCTAGATTCAAATATACCACCTTGACCAGGCCTGTGGATAGTGGGGGCTTGGCTCTCCCTGATTGCTACAAGTATTACTTGGCCACTCAGCTTGTGACCGCCTATTGGTGGCTGCAGCCGGACCTGACCAACTCTGCAACGGTGTTGGAGGCAGCCATAGTGGGGTCTTTGGAGGCGCTGGAGGGGCTGCTATTTAGGGGGCCTAAATTGCCTCACAATCTCACCCCTTCGATGCGTACCACTCTGCGGGCATGGAAGGCGGGTGAGGCGCTGAGGGCACCCCAGCCGAACTCTTGGTCTCCTCACACCCCCCTGTGGCTGAATCCTAACCTATCGCATTTCAACACTATCCCGGATCCACAGGCCTGGGCCAAATACAAAATACTGACCCTTAAACATATTATCACCAACAGAGACCTCACCCCCTTCCACATTTTATGCGCCAAATTTAATGTGCCTGTGCGGGCTCATTTTAGATATCTTCAAATTGCTCATGCTTACAGGTGTCAATTTTTAGGCCAACCAGTTGAATTGATCTACTCTGAGCTAGAATCCACCCTCCGGGTAAGGGATCTGGAGAAACCCACGTCTCAGCTCTATGGATCCTTGCTGGTTGCTGCTGTCCCTGAGCTGTCTTCCCTCCGCAGGAAATGGGTGGAGGACATTCCGGGGCTGGATGAGGACGACTGGAGGGAGGTTTGGGACTTTCCCTTCTCCCCTCTGGTCTCAGCGAGAGACAAATTGGTCCAATATAAAATTGTACATAGAGCT
The DNA here is from genome assembly GCA_029206835.1 of Rana muscosa. Taxonomy (NCBI): domain Eukaryota; kingdom Metazoa; phylum Chordata; class Amphibia; order Anura; family Ranidae; genus Rana; species Rana muscosa. Next base: position 848,910,855 of record CM055121.1, read on the forward strand.
CACTACACACCTCACAGGTTGCACCAGATGTCGCCGGAGCATTCTCCGGCGTGCTGGCGCTGCTCCTATCAACCGGGGGTTTTTTTCCAAATTTTTTAGGTTTGCCCGGCAATCGTACATTATTGGAAGGAGGTGATCACTGTGGTCACGAAAACTTGTGTCCCTTATGATCCTATATACTGTCTGCTGGGGCTAGTTAAGCAATTGCCATTGATCAGAGCCAGGAAAATACTCATATCCCTATTACTGTATTATGCCCGCAAAGCCATTACGATGACCTGGAAACAATCGTCTCCCCCCTCTGTCAGATTCTGGAAGGGCCTAGTGAATGCCAGTTTACCCCTATATAAAGCCACCTACTCGATCAGGGGATGCCTGCAAAAATTTGAGAAGGTATGGAGTTGTTGGCTAGATGATAGAAGCACCACAACTGCTGCAGTGACCAATGCTTAGACTGACAATGTATTCTTAGTTTGTTACTCTATCGACCCAATTTTTTTTTCATGCTGCTCTCTCCTGTTGATATCAATTTGAGCACGGATTATCTTGAACTGACCCTCTCCCCACGTTTGGGGTTATAGTATAAGTTAAGTTGAGCTGTTTGTGTTATATGTTGTGCCCTGTAGCGGTGTGCTGCCGCAACAGAGAAACTGCCCCTGCGTGGGCAAATGTTGAGCCCCTAAGTGGGCAAATCTTATGTGTTCATAAAAAACTTCAATAAAAAAGATTTTACAAAAAAAAAAGATAATGGAGGTTTGGATATAATGTGTGTATATAGGTGATTGAATGGGACTGGGGACAATGGGAGCCTAGACAGATTGCTGGACTGCTCTCGTTCTTTTTATGTATTTTTTCATTTTTCTTCTACTATTGGGAGCACCTACAACCAAGTGGTTGGACGGTGTGGGATATATACAATTTTTGTATTATTTTTTTACCCAATGGATTTGGTACTAAACCACGGAGTTATAGACCTTCTGGGATGCACCGCGGTTCATGGGTCTGCGGTGATTTCCACTGTATCTCTGCTACTGACGGGAGGGTTGTTGTCTATTCCTAGTTTACGTTTTATTTTTTCTTTCTCTTTATTTTTTATTTTCTGCTTTGTTTTGTTGATTAATCTTGTTTTCTTGTATTTTGTTAGTGCTGTGTTCTTCTGGGGGGCCCTCTCTATAGACTCACGTCATGTGCCATGCATATCTAAGCCCCATCTCTATCCTCCATGAGGAGTCTTAAATTTGGATCTCTGAATGTCAGGGGTCTAAATATTCCTCAGAAAAAGATCACAAATAATATATGACATGCATAAACAAAAAAGGTAAATATTTTTTTGCAGGAAACTAATTTTAAAGAATCATCAGTTCCCATAATGCCCACTATGTATTACTCTAGATGGTATATGAGCCATAATCAAATAGGGAAATCAAGAGGAGTGGCGATTGGTATACACTCCTCTGTCCCAGTCTCTGATGTACAGGAGCGGACTGACCCGGAGGGCAGATATTTGTTTGGTAAATGTAAAATTTTTGATCAAGTATTTATACTGGTGAATTTTTATGCACCAAACAAGGGACAAGCTACTATGATGTCTGCAGTTCTGGGGAAACTTAGAGATTTTGAGGAAGGAGTCCTTGTGATGGGAGGAGACTTAAATTTAAACTTGGATCCCGTTATGGATACCTCAACTGGCAATTTACACATCTCACGTGTTCGCTTAAATAGACTAAAGCAGACGCTTCATTCTTTTCAATTAGTAGATGCTTGGCATGTTCTCCACCCCCAGGATAAAGACTACACATGCTATTCGGCGACCCACAACAAGTACAGTAGAAAAGATTCATTTCTGGTTTCCCATCGCTTGCTGGACTGGGACCCCTGGTCCGAGATAGGCATACAAAAGTGGTCGGATCATTTTCCCCTATATTTTATGGTGAAGGTCCCTAATACTATAAAACATAAATTCACTTGGAGATTGAATGAGAACCTGTTAAATGACACGCTGACAGCGGGGGCCATAGAGGAAACAATTTAGGTCTTCCTTAATGACCATAAAAATGACACAACAGCTTCCCCTATAAAGTGGGAGGCTTTAAAATGTGTGCTGAGGGGAAGATTAATATCACATGGCACGAGATTGAAGAAAGAAAGGGCTTCCACTATCACCTCCCTGTTGGAAGAGATAAATGAATTAGAATTGGAACATAAACAACATCTAGGGACTGGTATCTTTCAGTCTCTGCAACAAAAGAGACTCAAATTATACACGCTACTTGATCAGGCCTATGTGAAGCATAAAGAATCCACGCAACATATGGTGTACGAACATGGAAACAATATTAGTAAAGCACTCGCTCGTTCAATCTCCAAGAAACAATCCAGAACCTATATTCCAAAGGTGCAGTGCCCTCAGCGTGGCTTGGTATGCGCCACAGAACAAATCGTGTCTACTTTTCATGAGTATTATTCCTCATTATATCATTTATAGGATTTAAGTCTATTAAATACCAGATAGATTTAGTCAAGCGCAATTCTGTGACTACATACAGAGAACTGGCCTACCAAGGGTGTCGAAGGAGAGTTTAGAATGCCTTCTGATGCCATTTACACTGGCAGAAGTAACTCAGGCTAGTAAATCATTGAAACCAGGTAAGAGTCCGGGGCCTGATGGATTTTCAGGAATATTCTATAAACAGTTTGGAGAGCTTCTTAACCCAGTCCTGTGTAACTTGTTTAACGACATTAATGCAGAGTGCCCATTCACTAAACAGACCCAGGAGGCGCATATTACTCTTATAGCGAAGCCCGAAAAAGATCCTACTCAGTGTTCTAGCTACAGGCCCATCTCCCTGATAAATGTTGATCTAAAAATGTATGCTAAAATGTTGGCTTTACGTTTACAATCAGTGATACCCTCCTTAATAGGATTGGATCAGTTGGAATCTGTGCCAAAGAGGGAAGCTCAGGATAAAATACTGAAGACCAGCCTTTTGATACACCATGCCTGGAGATCCAAGAGCCCGCTCTGTTTGTTAGCCTTGGACGCTGAGAAGGCGTTTGATCACTTAGATTGGAAGTTTATGGTAGCATCATTGGATCAAATAGGACTCCCAGGAGAGTTTATACAAAAACTAATGGCTCCATCAGCAAGAATAAAAGTTAACGGGACATTATCTTTACCTGTGAAAATCTCGAATGGGACACGCCAGGAATGCCCGTTGTCACCATATTTGTATATCCTGGCCATGGAACATTTGGCGGTTGCCCTCCGGTCAAATCCCTTAATCCAGGGGGTTGAGGTGGGCAATAACTCATATAAATCGAGAATCTTCGCGGATGATCTACTTATATATGTATCCAACCCAATAATAGCTTTCCCGAACATTCTCTATGAATTAGAACAATTCGGTCTTTATAGCAACTTTAAGGTAAATGACGCTAAAGCCCGCTGCCTAAATATCACATCATCAGTAACAGATAAAGAAATGTTAGAAAATAACTTTCCCTTTCAATGGGAACCACAAGCCCTTAAATATTTAGGAGTGAAAATTACTTCTCAAGAGGAAAAACTGTATGAGTTTAATTATCTCCCCTTACTCAATTCTACAACTAGCAGATTGCAGTCTTTGGCTAAAGGGAAGCACTCATGGTTAGGGAGAATGGCAATATACAAGATGGATATTTTACTGCGTTTCCTATATCTATATCAAACATTGCCTATTATTCTGCCTCGGACCTTCTTTCGAACACTAAGATCAAGTTTACTTTGTTATCTTTGGTGGAATTCATCGGCAAGATTGCGATAACAGTATTTTTATAACAGCTTACCTGTAAAATCCTTTTCTTGGAGTACACCACGGGACACAGAGCCAGTCATTACATAATGGGTTAATTGGACACTGGCACAACCAATTGAAGACAGTTCCCCTCCATATAACCCCTCCCATCAGGGAAGTACCTCAGTTTTGTAGCAAGCAATATGGTTCCCATTAGAAGGGGGGACCTCTGTGTCCTGTGGCGTACTCCAAGAAAAGGATTTTATAGGTAAGCTGTTATAAAAATCCTGTTTTCTTTATCGTACACCACGGGACACAGGGCCAGTCATTACATAATGGAACGTCCCAGAGCAATGCTCAATGAAGGGTGGGAGACCCAGATCAAACAGGCCGCTAACGAACAAGAAGACCTACACTGCTGCCTGGAGCACACTTCGCCCAAAGGTGGCATCCTCATGTCCTTTCACATATACTTGAAAGAATTTGGAAAATGTGTGGACTGAAGACCAAATTGCAGCTTTACAGATCTGAGCCATCGAAGCCTGGTGATGCACTGCCCATGAAGAACTTATCACCCTGGTAGAGTGCGCCTTAACAGAAAAGGAGGAGTCCTGCTCTTTAAACCATATGCTTGAACAATTACTTGTCGAATCCACCTAGAAATGGTGGATTTTGATGCCGCTTGGCCCTTCTTGGGAGCATCTGGCAAAATAAACAAAACATCTGTTTTACATTTCTGAGCGGTTGCCTGCAGATACACCTTTACTGCTCTCACTAGATCTAGAGAGTGCAATAACTTTTCCCCCGCTGTCCGCAGATTTGGAAAAAAAGAAGGCAGAACAATGTCCTGATTCAAATGAAAAGCCGACACCACCTTAGGTAAAAAGGCAGGATGGGTTCGTAGTACAATTTTGTCTTTGTGACAAATTAAATAAGGCTCTTTACAAGAAAGAGCTGCTAATTGCCATCTCTTCTGCTAGAAGAGTATCTGAATCAAAAAGGCCAATTTCCTGCTTAAAAGAATTAAAGAAATATGGAGAATAGGTTCAAAAGGTTGCTTTTGCAACACTGACAATACCAAATTCAAAACCCATGGGCACAAGGGAGACTTGACTGGCGGATTTATCCGCAGTACCCCCTGAATGAATGCCCGAACTAGGGAATGAGATGCCAGTGGTCTTTGAAAAAAGACTGATAGAGCTGATATTTGACCCTTGATGGTACTAAGGGCTAATTTCATATCCACTCCTAACTGGCATAAGGCGAGAATCCTACTTATGTCATACTTCTGAGGATTCCATCTTCAGGTTTCACACCAGGAAACATATGCCTTCCAGACTCTATAGTAGATAAGCCTGGATGCTGGCTTTCTAGCATTTATGAGTGTAAAAAGAACTGGACCCGAGATCCCTCGTTTCTTCAAAATGTGGGTCTCAGTAGCCAGACCATCAAATTTAGCTTTTGTAAGGAAGGATGGAACACTGGACCCTGCGACAGCAGGTCGTGACGAAGTGGAAGCTTCCAAGGTCTTCCTACCGCCATCTTTATGATCTCGGCATACCAGGGCCTTCTGGGACAATTTGGGGCCACCAGGATTACTGGAATTCCCTCCTTCTTGATCCTGCAAAGTAGCCTTTGTAAGAGAGGGATCGGAGGAAATGCATAGATCAGTGAGAACTGATTCCAGGGAATTATTAGAGCATCCGATCCGTAGGCCAGAGGATCTCTCATCCTGGATACAAAGTTGTCCAATTTCTTGTTGAACCTGGAAGCTAGTAGGTCTACATCCGGGGTCCCCCATCTCTGGCATATGGCCTGAAAGACATCGGGGTGGAGAGACCACTCTCCTGGTGACAACTGCTGGCGACTCAGATAGTCCGCTTGCCAGTTTTCTACCCCTGGATTGAAGATTGCAGAGGAGACAAGGAACATGATCTTCTGCCCATGCCAAAATCCGATTCACCTCCTTCTGAGCACCCTGACTGCGGGTGCCTCCTTGGTGATTGATGTAGGCTACTGCAGTAGCATTGTCGGATTAAATCCGAACAGGATGGCCCTGTAACCTGTGTGTCCAGGTCTTGAGGGCTAGATATACTGCCCGAATCTCCAGTATGTTGATGGGCAGACTCTTTTCGGTCTTGGCCCAGGTTCCCTGGGCTGAAGCTTCTTCTAAAACTGCTCCCCAGCCCAATAGGCTGGCATCCGTAGACACCACCTTCCAGGTGACTGGGAGAGAGGATCTTCCCTTCAGCAAATTTTTGGTTCTTAACCACCAACTTAAGCTTTGGCGCACTTGTGGAGACAGGCGCATGGGTAAATCCAGAGCTTGGATCTTCCTGTTTCAGGCGGCTAAGATACTGCCTTGAAGTAGTCTCGAATGAAACTGGGCGTAAGGGACAGCCTCAAAGGAGGCTACCATCTTCCCTAATAGCCTCATGCAAAAGGCGAATAGATGGTCCCTTCTTTGCCTTGACCTTGAGGATCAGGTCCTTTTAGAGACTGTATCTTCGGCTCTGGCAGGAATACCCTGCTTTGGACTGTCTATGATCATGCCCAAATACTCTACCCTTCTTTGGGCTGGTAGAGAGGATTTTTGTAAGTTTACAATCCATCCTAAATGCTCCAGGTACTTTACCGGAATGAGCACAGCGTAATCTAATCCTGCCACTGACTGATCTATCACAAGTAGATTGTCTAGATAGGCTGTTACCGCTATGCCCTGTGTCATCAGATTTGCCAACAGAGGAGCTAGTACCTTTGTAAATACTCTGGGCGCGGTAGCCACACCAAAGGGCAGGGCCACAAATTGGAAGTGGCGATGTTCTACCGCAAACCTTAGGAATCTTTGATGAGCAGGATGGATAGGTACATGTAAATATGCGTCCTTGATGTCTATGGATGCCATGAATTCTCCGGCTTGTAGGGTGGCGACCATGGATCGAATCGTTTCCATTCGGAAATGGCGAATGTTCAGAAACCGATTTAAAGATCTTAGATCCAGGATGGGTCTAACATCTACATTTGGCTTTGGAATCACAAAGAGGTTTGAATAAAAACCTCAACCTTGCTCTTTATGGGGTACTTCTGTAACTTCTCCTTGGCAGTAAGTGATCCAAACCTTTGAATAAGGATCCTCTTTTTTGTGGATCTTTGGAGAGTCTTGAACTTCGAAAATGAGAAGATGGGATCTCTCAAAAATTCCAGTTTGTACCCTGAGGATACTACCCACTTGTCCTGGATTTCTGTCTGCCATGCTGCTGAAAACTGACAAAGCCGTCCCCCCACTCGGCCAAGCGGGGGCGCCCCTTCACACAGAGGCTTTGGGGTCTTGCTTGTTAGCTCTTGAACCCCACAAGTTCTTGTTCTTCTGAGCCTGATTTCCTTTGGCTTTTGTGGCTGGCTGAAAATGCCGTCGCCACTGACTGGAGGCAGCTTTTCCAGGAACCGGGGAAAGAGAACGTTTAAAACAAGGTCGCTTGTTTTTCTTCTTCTCTGGTAAAAGAGTGGTTTTACCGCTCAATATATTTTGGATATATATTATATATATATCTATATCTATATATATATATATATATATATATATATATATATATATATATATATATATATATATATAATATCTTTCCAGATCATCCCCAAAGGGGAAACTGACCAAAAGTTTTTTACATGGAGCTTCTGCTGACCAATGCTTTACCCAAAGAACTCTGCGCATATGTACCATCTGGAGTGTAAGGCGAGATGCCTGCAGAACAGAATCTCTCATGGCATCCACTGTAAAACATAAGGCTTTAGGCAAATTCTCCCAAAATTTGTCTTGTTCCGGAGGCAAATCATTCAGCCCCTGTTTTACCTGTTGCTTGATGACCTGACACCTACTGACTGCTACTACAGCGAATAACTATACCTAGACATTGGAATACAACAGTTTTTCCAATTATACAAGAGTGGGTAGCTGAAATTAACCAAATAAAAAGAATGGAGGAAATAACAGCAAGTAATCAGGGATACTATCATAAGTTTATGGAAGTGTGGCTACCCTGGATCGTGTTCTTGAACGCGGACCTCTTGAGATGTTATTTGTGAAATAAGCGTGAGAAGGACTTGATTGGGCTTGATGGATATGGCGCGGTGTGGGTCGGGAGGGGGCGCCCCAGAGGAACATGTAGGTCTGGTTAGGTTTGTATATGTCCGACCTTTTTTTTTTTTTTTTTTTTCTCTCCGTTTTTTTTGTTTTGTTTCTTTCTTTTAGTTTCTTTTTCTCTTTTCTTTTCTTCAATTTTTTTGTCTGTTTTGTCTTACTTTCTCTGTGTCTGCTGTGTTTGGGCAGAAGTGCATCAGGAACACTTGATAATAGCAATAAATTAATATGGAAGAATGGGTAAAACTTCCTAGTAGTTAGGATGTTGCTATTCCTAACGGTCTTCTCTCTCTTTGCTTTGTATCTTTGACTCTCTATATACCCAGCGGTTATGCATTAGTGAGTAAGACCCTGAGTCATGCTCGAGGAATAAGTGTCACCTACAATGGCTATGCATGCTTAGGCTATGCTGACTGTGCTCACACCAGGAGAAGTAAAATTTACAGAAATAATAAATCTTTGGAAGTAGCTTTTCTTGCCTCCAGTAAGGTATTAATCACAGACTCAGAAACCCCTCTATCCTTTAATATCTGGGCTTCAACAGCCATGCTGTTAAACCCAGAAAGGACAATGAAGCAGGGTAGAATAAAAGGGGACTTCTGCAAGAAGTCTGAGCATGTCTACAGTATGTAACGGGACCTTTTGGGCCAGTTCAGTGCCAGAAGAATCATCATCGTTTTCCACTCTTGCTCCATTTGTAGAGCAAGGGAGGCAGAATGTTCAGGGGGGGAGGCATTGATTAACCTGAACTGAGACCAGGGAATAACTAGAGCAGGGATATGCAATTAGCGGACCTCCAGATGTTGCAAAACTACAAGTCCCATCATGCCTCTGCCTCTGGGTGTCATGCTTGTGGCTGTCAGTGTCTCGCTATGCCTCATGGGACTTGTAGTTCTGCAACAGCTGGAGGTCCGCTAATTGCATATCACTGAACTAGAGCATCTGAGGCCAAGGCCGGATGATCCCTGGTTCTAGATTACAAAACAGAGGTAGTTTGTTGTTGTATATGGAGGCTTGGAAGTCCACATTTTGGCATATCAGATTGAACACATCTGCATGAAGAAACCATTCTTCGTAGTCCAATCAGTGGCGGTTGAGATAATCCACTTGCCACTGTCCAGAATGAAGAAGTTCGCTGGGCAGTGAGTTTCTGTCCACAAAACAGAATCTGGTTTACTTCCTTCAAGGCAGCCAGGATTTTTTGCGTCGCCTTGCTGGTGTAATATATGCCATTATGATGGCATTCTCTGACTGCACTTGATTTGGCTGTCTCTTCAGAAGGGGGGGGGTCAAGTGCTGAAGCAACAACCTGACAGCTCTGAGCTCCCAGATGTTGATGGAAGTTTGACCTCTTCTCCTGACCATGTTCCCTGAGCTGTCAAAAATTGGAAGGCACCTGAAAGACTGATGTCTGTTGTAAGAACTTTCAAACTTTAGGGAAGGAAAGATTTTTCCACTCTCAGGCCTCGTACACACGGCCGAGATTCTCGTTGAAAAAAACATGTCGTTTTTTTCGACGAGATTCTTGGACAAGAAAATTGTCCCGGCCGAGTGTACACACGCTCGATTCAAAGAACCCGCGGTTCTTTGAATGGAGCGTACGCGGTGACGTCATCGACTACGACGAGCATGCGCTCGTCACATTCGATGCCGTCGCCGCCATCTTGGTATACCCTATCTATGCCTAGGAAGCTACCGCGCATCCGTCGAATTCATTTCGAACATGCGCGGGCTTCCCGGCGGACAGGTAAGTGTACACACACTCACTTTTCTCGTCGAGAAACAGGCTGACGAGAATCTCGACGAGAAAATAGAGAGCAGGTTCTCTATTTTCTCGTCGAGGTTACTTGTCGGTTTTCTCGACGAGAAACCCGAGAGCCGCGTACACACCACCGATTTACTCGGCAAGACATCTCTGCCAGCAAGTTTCTTGCTGGTTCTTGCCGAGAAACTCGGTCGTGTGTACGAGGCCTTAGAGCTGAAGTAGTGACTCACCAGGAAAACAACTTTCTTGAATAGAACTGGGTGAAAAGTACTGCCTCGAAGGAGGCCACCATTACACCAAGAACTCCCATGGCAAATCTCACTGTGGGATTTATTTTGGATCTCAGTTGATGAGCAAGAGCTCTTAGAGAAAGAACTTTCTTTTCTGGAAGAAAGATCTGTGCCTGGGATGTATCCAGGATCAGACCCAAGTGTTATAGGTGCAGGGAAGGCTAGGGAGCAGATTTTTTTTACATTCATCACCCAGCCAAAAGTCTGAAGCAGCTGAATTGATTTTTGGACATTTGCTGAGAGTTGTAAAGGAGATACATCCTTCAGAAGGTCATCTGGATCAGTGTTTCACAACCTTTTCAGTCAAGGCACCCTTTAAAAATCTGCACAATCTTGAGGCACCCCATTTTAAAATGTAAACCACTAAACTAATAGTTTTGCATAACGCAAAAACATCCACAAATGTAGGGCTCCCAATGTTAGAGGTAATTTATTCTTCCAAAGCAAATACACCTTTGCACATTTGGTACTGATTAGTATTCCAATGTTTCTCTTCTCCCTGAGTTTCTCTTCCTCACTCAGCTAATGTGACCCCAATGCTGATGGAGAGGGGCAAACAAGGATGCTGTGCAGGCACCTGACATTCCCCTTATCAACCGATGGCATCATTGGTTACTAGGACACCAGCGGTTGGACGGTTGTAATGGTGCACAATGAAAACCTGTGGCTTTGTGTAAGTAAAAGGCAGGCTTGATCCACCTGCTGGCTTGTATACAATTTTTGGGCAATTTTTAGGCATTTTGCCAAGGCACTACTTAAGAAACCTAAAGGCACCCTGGTCTGTTACCTGGATACAATGAGTTCTGAGAATGGCAAGCAGAGGTGCTGAGATCTTTGTGAGCACCCTGGGAGCAGAGGAAAGGCTGAAAGGCAATGCAACAAATTGGAAGTGGTCATCAGCCACTGCAAAGCATAGAAATCACTGGTGAAGTGGATAAATGCAGATGGGCATCTTGGATGTCCATGAATGCAATGTGTTTCCCTTGTCTCAGAAAGGAGATTACTGACCTTGCAGATTTCATACATTTTGGAATGTGAAAGAATTTGTTAGGGATTATAAATCCAGGATAGGACCTTTGTTGGGCTTTGGTACTATGGGCACATTTGCGTAGACTTCCTTGAATCTGTCTTGTGCAGGTACTGGTACAGCAACTCCCTGGAACAAGTGGTGGTTTGGGGTCTTTTGCAAATCTGGTGCCCGTTGGTTGATTTGAAAAAGGAAAGGAGTGAAACAAAGGATTGAAAGATAGGAAAGATATCACCATCCACCACTCTGATAAGGGTGGTGCAGTGATAGTGCTAGATACTGACAGCTACAAGGCTGAAGCACTTGGACAATTAGCCGATACAAACACCTATTGTGTGTTAAAAACTGATCCAACTAGGGATATAAAATTGAAATTATCCCACTTGCTAGATGAGGGTAAAGAATTTGGAGTAAATGATCAGAAAACTTTTTTTTCGGTTAGTGTTTAGATTTTCTATTAGTGACCAAACCTATTACTTCAATTTTCCAACATCTCCCAGAAGTCGATAAGGACCAGTTTCCCATTCAGGGTTGCCCTATAGTGGCAGGAATAGGGTCCCTGCTGGAAAGACTAAGCGAGTGGGTGGATGAACATCTACCCCCGCTCGTTACATGCTTACCAGGATATCTCAGGGACATGGGACATTCTCCTAGCCCATACACATGAAATTAGGTGGTCCTTATGGTATACATGGATTACTGTTGATGTGAAAGCTCCAGTCCATGGAATCAATTTTTATTATTCGTTATTTAACCGCTTTAATACAGGGCATTTTCACCCCCTTCCTGCCCAGACAAATTTTTAGTTTTTAGTTTTCAGCGCTGTCACATTTTGAATGACAATTGCGCAGTCATGCGACGTGGCTCCCAAACAAAATTGATGTTCTTTTTTTTCCCCATAGAGCTTTCATTTGGTGGTATTTGATCACCTCTGCGGTTTTTATTTTTTGCGCTATAAAACAAAAGAAGAGCGACAGATATAAATTTGTTTTTGAAATAAATATACTCCCCTGGGATTTATATGGTTAATTTTTCACATTCTGTTCACGTTTTTCCATGATTGTCAATTAAGTATTGTAATGCTCCTTTTCCCTTTTTTCAAAGAAGCAGTTTTGTTATAAAAGTTTGATTTTAATGTTGTTAACTTATGCTATGAGGAAGGCTTCGGCAGAAACGCGTTAGTATTATGTGGATTGTACACTGCTATTGTGCCAAATAAAATTCTTATAAGAAGCTTTGGGTTGCTGGCAATTTCTTCTATTATGGACTCACAGTGAACTACACAGCCAGTGCACCAACTCCAATCATCAACTTCCATGTAGCAGTGGAGCTTGCCCGAGTCTTTTTCCATATAGTTACAAGTGAGCGCATTCCCTTGTGAGGTACAGAGTTAAGTGTCAGAGATAGGTTAAAAGTGTCCGTTAGGATTACGCAGTCACTCAAGTCTTGCAACGAATCCTCATAGCAAAAAGGGAGAGAGGAAGCACCTTAGTACCTTATATGGTCTCTAGGTAACAGTGGCATGTGTTATGGATGATATGTTTCTTTAAATGCAACACTATGGTGCATCTCTGTTGTACTTCTTCCTGTGTTGTGTTTCCTGTTTCCTGTTGGTTCTTTCAGTAAACATGTCTTATGTACAGTAATGGTTTGTGCGGTCTCTCTACATATATAACAACAAACATGGTGTCAGAAGATTTGGATTCATACTCTTTCTACACATTTGATGCCGAGAGCCTGCCAGCCTTCATGTGAGTGTTCTTGGAACTGATTGTGCCTTCTGACAATTGCAGTCCTGTCCTGGATGCTGAGTGTTTGCAGCAAGGAAAACAGCATCATGGCAGCTAACAGCATTCCACTGCCTGAGGCAATGAGGGTGAGTGGAGATGTTGGCAGTAACTGGGACAATTTCAGGGCTGAGTTTCAGGACTATTCCCTAGCCACAGGGTTAAATGAGAAGCCTGCAACAGTGCAAGCAGCCACGCTGAGGAGGGTAATGGGCAGTGAATGCCTCCATGTTTACAAGCATAATCTGAACCTCACAGAGGAGCAAAAGAATGACACCAAAACCATTCTGGATGCATTAGAAGCTTTCTTCAGACCCTCTAAAAATGTAATCTATGAAAGATATATATTTGGCTGCTGTAAGCAAGAAGACTGTGAATCAATAGACAGGTTTGTCACACGGCTAAGAGAAAAAGCTGCAAGCTGTGAGTAGGGCTCTCTGAGAGATAAACGTATTCGTGATAAAATAGTTTTGGGTATTACCAGTGAAAGCACACGCCGCCACCTATTGAGGAAAAATGATTTAGATCTACAAACAGCAATTGAGATATGTCGCACTGCAGAACTTACTGACAAACATATGAAAGCTATGGAGCAGGATAAACTGATTGACAATATCAATGCAGCCTCTAAACAACAGCAAAGCTTCAAAAACCACCAGCATAAGTTTCAGCACAAGGGTCACCTACACAACTCACCTGGGAGGAAGCCTGCATCATGCAAGTATTGCGGCAATGTGCATGTACGAGAGAAAGAAAAGTGTCCTGCATATGGGAAAATCTGTACTGCATGTGGTAAACCAAATCACTTTGCAAGAGTGTGTCTCTCCAGTAAAATGGAAGCAAGGAAGCTGCACACAATTGAGCAAATGTCAGATCCGGAGGATGCACACCTGCTTAGCACTGATAAGGTTTACTCCTCAGAATGCATTGGTGCTGTAAACACAAAGGGAAAAAAATGGTTTGTAAACCTCAGATTAAACAATATAATCCAACCCTGCCAGCTGGACTCGGGTGCAACGTGTGATGTCATGAGAATAAAGGACAAAATGAAACTGGCACCCAGAGCACCCCTTCAGCCTAGTAGCACCAAACTAAAGTTGTATTCAGGGGAACTAATGGAATCATTGGGGCTATTCCAAACAGAATGCAGCATACGTGATTGTATACACAAACTGAACTTTGAGATTGTTGATGCCGATCAGAAACCGCTATTATCAGGTTCAACATGTGAGCGCCTTGGACTGATGCTGTTCACCATTCCTGCTGAGCTACATAAATGTTGATAATCAGCCTGCAAAATCTCTTACTAGGCCACTGACAAAACAGCAAATTCTTCACACCTACAGTGATGTGTTTGAGGGCCCGATAGTCTCTGTTCCAGGAGAGGTTTGTTTTGAACTTGATCCCACCATTCAACCTGTACAATGTGCCCCACGCAATGTGCCTATCGCCATTAAGCCACAGGTTAAAGCTCAACTAGATAAATATGAAGCTGAAGGACATCTAACTTCAGTAACAGAGCCTACAGATTGGGTCAGTAACATGGTTGTTATCAGAAAGCCTGAGAAGATCAAAATATGCATTGATCCCAAGTTTCTGAATATGGCCCTGAAAAAACGGTCACACTACTTAATGCCAACACTCGATGATATTTTGCACAAACTACCTAAAGCACGTGTCTTCACACTTGTGGATGCTAGAGATGCCTTTTTACAGTGCAAACTGGATGAAAAGAGTAGCTACATGACCACGTTCTGGACTCCTTGGGGCAGAAATAGATGACTCAAACTACGATTTGGAGTCTCTGTAGCACCGGAGGTATACCAGCAAAAGCAGCATGAACTATTAGGTGGTCTTGACGGAATTGAGCCAATAGCTGATGACATTCTTATAGTTGGCTGCGGTAATACAGATGAGGAGGCTGAGCAAGACCATGATGAAAAGTTAATAGTGCTACTGGATCGTTGTAGGCAGGTGATGCTGAGGCTTAGTGTGAAGAAATTGCAGTTCAAGGTGGAAGAAGTCAGTTTCCATGGACATTTCCTGTCTTCACAAGGCTTAAAAGCTGACCCAGATAAGATTAAAGCCATTGTGGACATGCCACAACCTGCTGATGCCAAAGCGGTACAAAGATTTTTTGGCTTTGTTACATACCTAGCAAAATTCCTGCCACACTTATCTGAGGTGTGTGAGCCACTAAGGCGACTTCTGGACAAAGATGCAGTTTGGCACTGGCTTCCCAAGCATGACCGGGCAGTAGAGGATATAAAACACTTGGTCACCTCTGCCCCAGTGTTGAAATACTATGATATCACAAAGCCTGTTACGATACAAAGTGACTCCAGTAAAAATGGTCTAGGCTGTTGCCTTTTACAGAAAGGTCAGCCAGTTGCATATGCGTCCAGAGCTCTTTCATCAGCTAAGCAAAATTATACTCAAATTGAGAAGGAATGTTTAAGCATTGTATTTGCTTGCCAGCGTTTCCATCATTATCTTTATGGACGGGATTCAATTACAGCTGAAACGGATCACAAACCTTTGATAGCCATATTCAAAAATCCCCTTTTGTGTGCTCCCAAGCGTTTGCAGAGCATGATGCTTACATTGCAGCATTACAACCTCAATGTTGTCTACAAGCCAGGATGTGAAATGTATATCAGTGATACCCTGAGCAGAGCTATGTCAGATAATGTGGCACCTGGAGGTGAGCATCGTACAATTTGTCTGCTGGAACAGGAACAAAATTTCTTTGCCGATATCAATCAAGCAGACTATCTTAATGTCACAGATCAGCGACTACATCAACTCATACAGCACACTGACAGTGATGCAACTTTACAAGCTTTGAAGTCTATTGTTTTGAGTGGGTGGCCAGATGAAAAAGATGCAGTACCTAGAATTGTAAGGGAATACTGGTCCTTTAGAGATGAGATCAGCATAAAAAATGGTATCTTGTACAAAGGTCCAAGGGTCATCGTGCCGAAGTCACTGAGAGCAGAGATGTTATTACGCATACACTCCAGCCATATTGGTGGCGAAGCATGCTACAGACAAGCTTGCGATACTCTTTACTGGCCCAACATGCATGGTGAAATCAAAGACTTTGTCAGTAATTGTCCCACCTGCAATGAATATGCCCATTTGCAACAGAAAGAAACCATGATGTCACATGAGATACCTACACGTCCGTGGCAGATTATCAGTATGGACTTATTCAACTACACAGGCAAGAAATACCTGCTATTAGTCGATCATTATTCAGACTTCTAGGAAATAGACCTTCTTCCCGTCTTATCCACTGAAGCTACAATTAAGAGGTGCAAGGCTCAGTTTGCACGTCATGGCCAACCAGACACAGTGATCTCCTACAATGGCCCTCAGTTTGCAAGCCTACAATTCAGAAAATTTGCCACTGAATGGGAGTTTGAGCATGTTACTTCCTCACCACGTCATCCACAGGCTAATGGCAAAGCTGAATCAGCTGTAAAGATTGTTAAACATTTATGCAAGAAAGCACAAAGTAAAGACCCATGAAAGGCCATTTTACATTGGAGAAACACTCCGACTGAAGGCACGGATAGTAGCCCGGCACAAAGACTGATGTCAAGGAGATTAAAGACCTCCTTACCAGTATCAAATAGGCTGAACCCTCTGTTATACAAGGTGTTCCAGAAAAGAGAAGGATTAAGAGACAAGTGTCAAAGGCACGATATGACACATCGGCCATAGATTTGCCAGAATTGAATATTGGAGAACGAATCCGTATAAAACCATTACCTGGAGATCGAACAGGCCGTTGGAGAATAGGTACTTGTCTCCAAAAGGTTGCACCACGCTCCTATCTTGTGGACATTGAAGGAACTCTCTATCGCCGCAATCGAGTGGATTTGAGAGTGGCAGAGCAGCCTGATTCTTAGTATCCCGTTGATAGATCAGACTCACCCAGTATCTCAAGGACATACTCACCCATTGACAGTGAGCCATGTACAGAAGGAATGCCTCATACCAACGGCAATGACAGTTCTGGGCAAGCAAGTATACACGACAGCTGACAAGCGCAGAGCATGCCAGTACGTGATGAGAGGAGCCCAGTACCTTCAGAAAGGGCTAAAGGAATCCTTGCACAAGGGCCAGTCTTCACCTGTAGTGGTAGATGTTCAAAACCACCTATGAGACTTCACCTGTAGAATGTGTTATTGCTTTGTCTCTTTTAAATTTCACAATGTTCTTTTATTAACACTAAAAGGGGGAGATGTTATGGATGATATGTATCTTTAAATGCAACTCTATGGTGCATCTCTGTTGTACTTCTGTTGTACTTCTTCCTGTGTTGTGTTTCCTGCTGGTTCTTTCAGTAAAAACATGGCTTATGTACAGTAATGGTTTGTGCTGTCTCTCTACATATATCACAACAAACAGCATGTGTGCGACCAGTGGTGTGATGTGACAACTAGTCCTCTGAGTATGAGCCATGAGTGGCTGAATTTTAGTGCCAATTTTAAAAAGTTTACAGTGAACACATTACAAACATATCCGAGGGGGCGTGGCTGGGCGTGCGGCGAGAATGGAGACACAATAAGGATCTCCTTGGCTACAGGGGCTCTTTTACTCATTCTCCCGCCCTCATAAGGACCACACGATGGGCAGATTGACCCGACACACCGCACAACCGACAGCAGCGTTCCTCCACCTCAACAGCGGCGAGAAACATCTCGAACATCTTTAAATCGCAAATCTCCTCACGAGGCAGCATGTCAGAAAACAAGATGGGGTCGGCCTGCAGAGACAAGGAAAACAGTGAGGAATCTCTCTCAGCACCAGAGGACATGGTAAGCACAGAATCTCCTGCAGACATGCCCCTCACTATTTCAGCTATGACAACGATAGCAGCAGACATAAAATCAACCTTTTCAGCAGCGATTACAGACCAGAAAGCAGACATACTGGTTTTGACGGAACAATGAACTGCAGCTGAATAGGCAGGCAAACAGAGGGACAGGGCTATCAAAAGGCTGGAACAAATTACCACAACCCACTCTCAACACTTCATTGATGTCAGCAGACATCTATAAGACCTCGATAATCAGGGGAGACTAAACAACCTTTGGGTAAGGGGAGTCTCAGAGTCGGTCACACCAGAACAAATCCCGCAGGCCCTGCAGAAATTTTTCAATAATATATTGGAACGCCCAGTGGATGCAACAATAGACTTTGTGTGCGCTCATAGAGCCCTCAGCTAAAGGCCCTGACACTGCACCCACCCCCACCCTCCAAAGATATCACACGTTGCTTCTTTGCTCTGAAAGAAGAAGTTGTGGCCAAGGCCCGACAAAAATTATGCTATAACTTATGACAACATAATCTTGATATTTCAAGACCTATCCCAGATAACTTTAAAGAACAGGAGGGCTTTTCATTCGTTGTTGGATACTCTCAGGGAGAAAGATTTAAAATATCAAAGGCGATTCCCCTTCACGCTCACAGTCTCCCAAAACGGAAAACGGGAAACGGTTACAAAATGACCTGCCATTCCAAACATATGCTTGTTTGCACAAAGATACAGGGTGGCCCTGTGTTACATATCCACGACTCTGGACTGTATATAAAGTCGAGGCTTTGCCCATCACTGTGGGCAATCCTCAGAAGGGGTCTTTAGGACTGGGTTCCATAGTGCTGGATCTGTATAGCACCCTGCAGCTAACTCAGTGTGCTGCATTAAGTGCCAAGCAAATTTACAGGCTGTCGCTACAGTGTGGGGCTTGGGTATAGCACAAACGTTTTACTTAGGTTGTACCGATCCAGATACACTGCTTCTGCATAGACAGTAGAGGGCAGTGGGGGGTTGATTGAAGAATCAGAAGACAAAATAATAAAGAAAACCTTTTTAAACTAGAGTTGTAGTAAAGTTTAAAGTTGGTTTCTCCAGAAAGGAGGAGAGGTCCATCATCTACAGATACTAGCAAAAAAACAAGGACTCATGGAGATTTGGGTAGGGTTATAGGGGAGGGTGTGTCCTCAAAAGCTTGCAAGTGTCCAATCACTTGAACTTACAAGCCGCTAACTCAGGGTGTATGAATAAATTGCCTGTGTCCTGTACTGTAGATAATTTGTTTAACTGAAACACCACTAGACTGTAAATTGCACTTATAAAAGATACTTTGGCTTATAAACATTTGAGCTCATACTGTTCATCCACGTAAACAATGCTCAAGTACATATAGAAACTGCTGTACTAATCGTGAAATAAAGCTGTTAGAGCATGCAGTGGTTTAAATATTAAATTTAAAGAAGGTCAGCTATGTCTAGTTATGAAAAAGGGCCTTACATATTAAAACAAATGGTAATTCAAAAAATTACTACTCTCCCAAGATGTTTAGCTGTGAAAGAGAACAATAAAATCACACCTACTTTTTTCCAAGACATTTAACCATTTAACCAAGTAAGCTGTATAGCGGGCAAAGGATTCAGGGCAAAAAAAATTCCTGCAGCTCTATTAATTCCAAAAGGTAAAGTAGATGCTGGGACACCTTAAAACCAGTATCGGAAACGGTTTCAAATTTAAGTACAGTCAAGTCAAGGTAAATCAGAGACCAAAAAAGATCTGATGAGTCTCAAGTAGGGTTGCACCGATATCACTTTTTAAAGACCGGGTACAAGTACCGATAATTTATTTTCAAGTACCCGCCAATACCGATTACCAATATTTTATTTAATGTCATGTGACAGTGGCACTAATATACAGGACTGATGGGCACTAATGAGGCATGGACTATGTCAGTAGTTTCCTTTTATTTTTACAATTTTATTTATTTTCTTACAATACATTTTTATTGTATACAGAAGATGAAATACACGGGCAAACAGGATCATATGGTATACAATATCAATTGTAATGTACTAAAGAGAGATGACAAAATTAATACTAGCAAGTATAGCGTATACATGAACAGGGTTTGTAAAAACAACATTTGAACATTATATGTGGTTAGACCTATGTATAATAAAACAGTTACCTACATGATGCAAGTAAAGCATTTAAACAGTGGGTTGTAGTTTACCTATTGCAGGTATCAGGGAATGTATCGGTTAGAGTAGCTTTGGAAGCACATGTTTTGTGTAGTATTTCCAAGGTATCCATAAATGTGTTAGCTATGGTCAGTTACTGGGTTTTATTGTGTCTTCTGTGGTTATCGGCCAGACCACTAGCAACCCATACTGAATAAGGTGGTTCAGATAGGCCTATTCTGTGGTCAAGTTACTCTAGCATAACTGTAGGGAAGTTCTTGTATGGGTATGGGGGATGTCAGGAGAAACTCCAATTAGGGGAGGAAGAAGCAGTCTAATAGAGATCGCGGGGGAGGTGGGTATATAGAGAGAGGGGCAAATGAGGAAATACTTATCGTCCGAGAAAGGCTATGTGTGACCTTATCACACTGAGTGGGTAAGGGGGATGGAAAGGGGAAATACAGAGATATAGATGGAAAGGGAAAGGAGAAGGCGAATCCTTACTCCTCCTCCGACCTGACAATGTTTCTCAGCAATTTTTACCGGGATACTAATTGGGAATATTTATTAGTTGTCTGGAAGTGATGCCAACATGACCAGTTTTTCTGAAATTTGGCAGGTGTGTCTTTGGCTTGATGAACCAATTCTTCCATGTCTGCAACTTTGTTTATGTGTCTGAACCAGTCCCCGATGGTTGGGGAGTGGCTGATTTTCATTGTGTTGGAATACACATTTTCGCTACGTTTATTAGGTATAAAGATAGGGATCGGTGATATTGCTTTTTTAGGAATGGAGGAGTGATGTAGAAGCATTTGGCAAGAGAAAACCGTGTGTGTGTACGAGGCTACAAGCTTACCTGTCCTCCAGTAAGCCCGCGCATGCTCGATGAGACTTTGACGCATGCGCGGTAGCTTACAAGGATAGTGTAGGGTGAAGCAAGATGGCGGCGATGGCATCGAATGTGACAAGCATGCTCATCGTCGTCGATGACGTCACCTCGTTCCTGCCATTCAAAAGAACGGTGGTTCTTTTGAATGGCTGTCTGTATGCACGGCTTGGCAAGAAAAGCTTGCCAGGAATCTCGTCAGGAAAACCAACGTTTTTTTCTTGACGGGATTCTCAGCCATGTGTACAGGGCTTAAAAATAAAAAAGAAAGAAACGAGGGCGCATTGACCTAGTGCATTACCACAAAATTAGGACTATTGCTTTTATTCAATTTCAATAAAACTTTTATATGTGGTAATGCACTAGGTCGGTGCGCCCTCCTTTCTTTCTTTTTCTTCGTAGAAGCATTTGGGCTAGGGAAATCGTGGATGTGGTTATTTGAGTAGTGAGATGATGGACTTCTGTCCAGAAGGGTTGGATTAGGGAGCAAGACCACCATATATGTAGGAGTGAGCCGTCTTGTCAGCGCATCTCCAACAGTTGGGCGGTACAGCGGGAGAAATTTTGTGTAGTCCAAGACGGGTTTTGCACCATCTGGAGAAGACCTTGAATCCATTTTGCTGTGCAGAAATGTTGATCGATCCCTTTTGGTAAGAATAGATATTTTCCCAGTCCTCTTCTAGGGTTTATAGAGAGATCCCTTTCCCATCTTTGACTTGCTATGTTGGATTTTGTACTGTACAATTTTTATTTATTTTTTTACAATTTATATTGTTTTTGTTATTTTTTTTCTCAGCAGCCTCAGCTACACTGAAGATAGACAGAAGACAGAGGCTCCTGTTCATTCATAAACTGAAGCATCGTAAAAAAACAGGTTACGATGCTCAGTTATGAATGGACACAGTAAGCAATCACTAACTCTGTGCATTCGGAAAAAGAAGGAGTCAGTAAATGAAAGATTTACCGTCTCCTTCCTCCGCTCTCCATCCTGACAGATCCAGGATGAGGGGGGACCGGAGGAGGACCCGGGGAGCCAGGGGGGACAAATCGGTGATGATCGGTGCGGCGCAGTTACAAGCAACGATCTTCCTGACAACCGCGGGAGGGAGAGGAGGAGAAGCGGCTGTCAGAAAAGCTATACATGGAGATCAGTGCTTGTAACTGCCCCCACCACTGCACCGATCATCTGTGAGGCTGCCCGGCCCTCCCTGCTACATTGAGGACACCGGGTGTACTCGCCTCCTGCCAGGTATCGGGGTCAAGCATCGGAGCATTTGCACAAGTACTCATGCAAATGCTCGGTATCGGTGAAACCCTAGTCTCAAGCAAGTAGTACGTTAGATAACTTGTTGGTCTTTTGGTGATCATGGATTTGTGGTATGCAAGCAGATCTGAGCTTCCTTCATTAATCAGTGAAATATGAGAGTTTGCATGAATCTAACTCCTGCGAAGGAAAGCCTGAACCTTTATTCTGACGAGATGGCAGAAAAATCCTACGCAGAGCAATAACAGCTTTGTGGCATGGGCACAGGTAGTCAACTGCTGCTACCATGTAACCTTCACACTGAAGAAATTACACTTTGCTACAATGTAAAATAGCGAGTGTACAGCTTGTATAAAATAGTGTAAATTTGCTGTCCCCTCAAAATAACTCACCACACAGCCATTAATGTCTAAACCGCTGGCAACAAAAGTGAGTATTCCCCTAAGTGAAAATGTCCAAATTGGGCACAATTAGCCATTTTCCCTCCCCAGTGTCATGTGACTCATTAGTGTTAAAAGGTCTTGGGTATGAATGGGGAGCAGGTGTGTTAAATTTGGTGTTATCGCTCTCACTCACTCATACTGGTCAGAACTCTCTGAGGATCTGAAAAAAATAATTGTTGCCTAGACCCTGAAACTGAGCTGCAGCACGGTGACCAAGACCATACAGCAGTTTTTTTGAAAATTCTGTTTATTAAGTTTTAAAAAATATAGCATAACATCATTGGACATGTCAGCCGACACTATCCACATTGCGGCCAAGCATGGCCCGAAACATATCCTAGCCTGAACTAACATAGTCTGACTAACTAGCTTACAATTCCTAAAAACAACCACTTATGCCCTGTACACACGATCGGAATTTCCGATGGGATAAAATCCGATGGAATTTTCAGTCAGAATTCCGTTCAAGCTGTCTTGCATACACACTGTCAGACCAAATTCCGACCGCCCAAAACGCGGTGACATAAAACACTACGACGAGTCGAGAAAAATGAAGTTCAATGTTTCCGAGCATGCGTCGACTTGATTCTGAGCATGCGTGTTTTTTTCTCCGTCGGAGTTCCACACAGACGATCGGAATTTCCGATCGGATTTTTTTCCATCGGAAAAAAATAAAACATGTTCTATTTCTAAACTCCAACGGAAAAAAGTCCGATGGGGCCCACACACGGTCGGAATATACAATGAAAAAATTCCGTCTGACTTTTTTCATCGGAAGTTCCAATCTTGTGTACAAGGCATAACAACCCTCCCAATACCATCCCACCCCCTCCCTAACCCCATACAGTCACAGTGCAATACAAAACAGGACTCTTCAGTTTTTCCGTCAGCACCAGTATTTTGTTGGGAAACTGATAGTTTGACATACATTAGATATATAGGGACAAAGCAGAGCTTCAACCGTTATGTATCACATATACCACTCAGCTCTTAAATAAATAGCTTATCCACCACCAGTCGTGTTGCATTATTCTGTCCCTAGATTTTGTTACGGTAGGTATCCAACTCAGCTCCCTAACCTGCGGCATCGCTGGATTTGTACTATGCCTGCCAGACTTCATCAAACTTTTTCTTGCAACCCCTAGCCTCATAAGTAGCCCTGTAGTGAGGCATCATGGAATTGACCAGGCTCTTCCAAAAGGCCACATCTTGAGCCCCCAGTTTCTTCCAATTTAATAGAATAGTCTTCCTCCCATAAAACAGCAAAATGTTGAGCAGGGTTCGCAAGGCACTAGACGGCACCACCGCATCCACCGGACCCAACAAGCAGACCCCCACCGACATTGGTATGGGTACCACCAGAAGTTCCGACAGACAGGAGATGATCTCCGACCCAAATTTTTGTACAGGGGGACATTTCCAAAATATGTGTTCAGCATCCGCTGGCGAGTAGGAGCATCTCCAACACTCAGCTGAGACTGTATGGAAAATTTTCGCTAATCTAGCCGGGTGTAATATCTTATATGTTTAAACTGAATCAATCTATCCCTGGCTGATACCAAATGCTTAAATGGCTGTGTCCATACGTCATCCCAATCCTCCCCCTGTATGTCAGGAACCTCTGCCGCCCACTTTTCCCTGCACTTGGATAGTGCCAGTGGTGTTTTTTTGAAGAATTCCTTATATGTCACTGATAGGGGCTTGACTAGATCCTCATCCGATAACAGTGTCTCAAGAACCGAAGGCAGAGTTTCCACCCTCTTCTCCATGAACTGTGTCTGAAAGGCATGCCTGAGTTGGAGGAACCTAAAAAAGTATGAGTTGCCAAGATCATGTCTCATTTTAAGCTGGGGGAAAGATAAAAGGTCCCCAGGGGAGTGTATGTCTTTCAACGTCTTTATCCCCTTTATTGCCCAAACCACCGGATCTGACATAGTATAGAAATGGCGTAAAGTGGGGTTCATCCAGAGAGGAGCAGATGGGATACTCCCCCATAACTGGGACATGCCAGTCTGACCGCTGCATCCCATGCCCTTATCGTAGCCTTCATTGACAACGTTAATGGTAGATCTGATTTGATGCCCCTGAAAAGAGCTAGCTTTAGACTTTCGTAGGACCCTAAACTGTGCTGCCTTCAGTACCGTAGCCGCATCTCCATCATCTGCCAGAAGCCACCTACGGCGTACACCATGGGCGCACAAACCTATTCTGGGGGGTTTGTGCGCCCACAAAAAGGAGGTGACGATACTGTCAAGCTTTTTAAAGTAGGCTTTCGGTACCCATATGGGTGAGTGCCGTAAGAAATAAAGGATTACGGGGAGAATCTTTATTTTGAGCAGGTTGATTCTACCTATCAAAGACAGTGGCAATTTTGTCCAGGCCTGGACCTTTTGCTTAAGCAACAACGGGAGTAGATTAAGGGGAATATAGTCAAGTACATTTGCTCTGAGTTTAACTCCTAGGTACTTAAGTAATGTGACCCATTGTAATGGGAGATTAGGGTCAGCCAATTGTTTAGCTTCTGCATCCAGGGGGAGTATAGATGACTTGCTCCAGTTCACTCTCAACCCTGAGAATTTAGCGAAAGTGTCAAAAATGTCCAGTGCCGCCTGTAGTGACCTGCCCGCGTCACCAAGGAACAGCAGCATATCATCGGCATATAACGCCAGAGACTAATTTATCGTGCCCACTTTAATAGCCTGTATTTGCCCTGATGACCTAAGTGCAACCGCAAGCGGTTCCATGACTAGGGCAAAAAGGAAGGGGGACAATGCACACCCCTGCCTTGTGCCTTGTCCAACCTCAAAGAAGGGAGATACATAGGATCCCAACCTTATAGCCACCTTGGGTTGTCTATAGAGCAGCCTTTCTCAACCTTTTCAACACAGAGGAACCCTTGAAATAGTTCTCCGGTCTCGGGGAACCCCTGCTAAACATTGTGAACTCTACAACTCATGATACATTAGTGTAATGGTCAGTGGGAAGAATGGTCCTTACACTTGTGGCAATTGGGAAGTATTATCTCCTTACAGATAGCTAAAAAGATCAATGGGGTCAGTGTGAACTTATCTGAAAGGCAGAAATTGCCCAATGCTGAAGGAACCCCTAGCAATCTCTGGAGGAACCCTAGGGTTCCACGGAACCCTGGTTGAGAATCACTGCTATAGAGCATGGATATCCATTTTCTATATTGTGGCCTGAAGCCCATGACCTCCAGGACTTTGAACATATACGGTACATCCAGTCGACAGACGATTGATAATGTTTTTTCACAATTCACCACAAAGTCAAGTTATGTATGAGTTGATTCTCATTAATTGATCAGGGGTGTTTATATATATATTATTTATTAATTTTTAAGGTAGCGTGATTTTTCTTCCAATTCCCAATTTTTGTATTTATGTTTAACATGATAATTGCAGCTTCCGTTCAATAGCTGGCAATCGATCTTTCCAGCCATTCGTTGATCACTTCTTAGCGCGGTTTCTTTTCCTATTTTTGCCATCCATGTGTGTCTCCTGTAGGAGAATGATATGTGGCTTGGTCTGCTTTAGGTAATGGAATATTGAGGTCCGCTTAAATTTGCGGTTGAGGCCCCTAACATTCCACAACCCTATCTTAACATTATCCGCCATCACTATGGTATCCGTCAATTTTGTCACAACAGAGTAATGAAATCAGTTTCCCATCCCCAGCAAGAGAATCACACATAGAAAGTTCTGGAAAAACAGTGTACCCCCTTACAACAGCTGTATGAACTGTGACCCATAGAAATCCCTCCCCTGCTATTATACCAGAAACAAACCCCAACAAGAACAGTCTGGTATGTAGCTTAATCCCAAAACTGAACAGGAACATAGTGGTGAGATCCCGCCGCTGCAAATCGAAAGTCCGGCAGTTCTTTGGTTGATTTTGCATATCCTCCTTTCACTCCTGACACTGTATGTGGAGCAGTAGAAAAGAGTAATTAATCCGTGAGTAGGGTTATGTCAAAGCAAGCAAGGGGTGGCATACTCAAAAAGCATCATAAAAGAAGCAAAGCAAAAATGGTCTGCAGGCAATGTCCCTCTAGTGGCCAATCCTGACCCCGTATATAATATGGATAAGTACTCGGTAGTTGCAAAATGCACAAAAGTGTGACAACAAAATCTAAGGGCACAATACGTGCAACAGTGAGTCATAGCACCCCCGTTCTTGGGCCAGTCATGAGATCGTTAAAGTTCTCTATCCATCAAGTCACAAGCTTCCGCCGGGTTGTCAAAGAACTTCACTGTCCCTTTGTACTGGACCCGCAGTTTGCTAGGCTACAGCATACTATATTTAATATCCTTTTCTCTCAAGCGTTTGCGCACATCATTAAAAGAGCGCCGTTTTTGCTGGGTTGCAGCCGAGAAGTCCGGAAACAACATCACACGTGCATTCTCGTGGCGCAGCTCAGGGTGCTTCCTGGATTGGGTTAATATCCCGTCCCGATCACGGTAGTTTAAGAACCTGACCAGGAAGGGTCGTGGGTAGGCTCCCGGGGGTCGGCCACCAGTGGGCCCTTTCCACTACATATGTAGGGGGCAAGTCCTGCAGTGATAGTAGCTGCTTGAATAGGAGCTCCGCAAACTGTGTGGGCTTGTCACCCTCCACTCCCTCCGGTAACCCCACCACCCTGATGTTATTCCTCCTCTGCCTGTCCTCGGCATCGTCCGCCCTAAACTGCAGGGACAAAAAAGACAAAAGAGGTTGCCCTGGGACTTTGAATGAGGTGAGAGAGGTTTAGCCAATGTTCACAGCGAACAATCGGACAAAATCAATTTATATGTTTCAAAGTGTTATGTAACGAAGCGGCAACAACGATTGTGAGTTACCCGGCATAATAGCCAATGTACACAGCACAGATGAAAGTAAATATATAAAGATTTATTACAAATGTTACACATCAAAGAGCAACAGTAAAACTTTAAAGATGCTGGACCAGTGGATACACATATACAATAAGGAAATAAAATGTGCATACATATAAACAGGGAAATATGTAGACATAATGCAGACATCGATAATACCCAGCATGTACAGGCATAAAAACAAGCATCAACTAAGCCCTACTAGTTTCGCGAGACCCTGTTCGCTTCTTTAGGGGCGGATGCATGAATGTTGTATCTGCAATGTAAGTGATAAAATCAATAGATGATGTTAATAAATGGGGGCAGGCGGAATGATTGGCAAGAGAGGTCTGAAGAGGGACCTCATACTTACCGACAGGCTGAAATGAATTGCCAAACGCTGGATATCAAGATGGCGGCCGTGTAGTGCATCCAGCTCGGGAGCTGAGGAGACAGAGCAAACAAAAGCCACAACAACAGGGGAACATCCGGAGGATCAGCATGGTCTGGATAGGGGTATTTCTCACTGCAGTCTCCACTAAGCCCCTTGAAATCATGTCTAGAAAATATCTGCAAGAATGCACATGTATCAGAAAGCATTGTGGTTGCAAAATGAGCTTAATGTGTAAGGTTCTACTAGATAAGATTTAATCTATTTATAAAGATGTAAATAAATGAATTAAGCTTACTACAGTATGTTCTTAAGGGACCGGACCTGGTCACGAAGCTCTGCTAGTTGGGCACCCCGAGTGTGGGAGACATCCTCCACATCAGATACTCTGGTCTCCACAGTAGTCAGACGGCCCCGAATCTTGTCTAGATCATGCTGTATCAAAGTACACTCAGAGGAGAGATGATCTATGCACCCCATTAGTTCAGCCTTACTTACTTACGTTTATGGCTTACAGGATCAGCCTGGTGATCGTGTCCAGATGCACTGCAAGAGTCGGGTCCTCCACTGACTCACTCTCCGTTTCGGTCTCCATCGAGCCTTGTGCCTGTGCCATCTTAGCAGCCGCTGATGATTTGGCGCGCTGCTGTTTCGGCTGGGAAGACAAGATGGCGGGGAAGGAGTCTCCTGCAGTGTCCTTCGTAGAGCGCACCTGCCGCTGATCTTTCTGCGCTTTCGCAGCCCGCTTAGAGGCAGAGGAACTCATCGTCGGTGTCAGCACCTCACCCCCTTCACGATGGTACACTCAGAACTCGGGTGAATATGCTTCAAAGTGTCAGATGGTAACAGGAGAAGCGGAGTTACAGAGGAGTGCATGCTGTCCCGATCACATTCGGCCGGATGTCCATACAGCAGTTTAACAGGACTGGTTCCACTGAGAACAGGACTCACCATGTTCGACCAAAGAAGTTGAGTGCATGTGCTTAGCGTCATATCCAGAGGTTGCCTTTGGGAAATAGACGTATGAGTGCTGCCAGCATTGCTGCAGAGGTTGAAGGGGTTGAAGGGGTGGGGGGTCAGCCTGTCAGTGCTCATACCATACGCCGCACACTGCATAAAATTGGTCTGCATGTCTGTCGTCCCAGAAGGAAGCCTCTTCTAATGACGATGCACAAGAAAGCCAGCAGTTTGCTGAAGACAAGCAGACTAAGGACATGGATTAATGGAACCATGTCCTGTGGTCTGAGACCAAAATAAACTTATATAGTTAAGATGGTGTCAAGCATGTGTGGTGGGAACCAGGTGAGGAGTACAAAGACAAGTGTGTCTTGCCTACAGTCAAGCATGGTGGTGGGAGTGTCATGGTCTGGGGCTGCATGAGTGCTGCCGGCACTGGGGAGCTACAGTTCATTGAGGAAACCATGAATGCCAACATGTACTGTGACATACTAAAGCAGAGCATGATCCCATCCCTTCGGAGACTGGGCATTAGGGCAGTATTTCAACATGATAATGACCCCAAACACACCTCCAATATGACCACTGCCTTGCTAAGGAAGCTGAGGGTAAAGGTGATGGACTGGCCAAGCATGTCTCCAGACCTAAACCCTATTGAGCATCTGTGGGACATCCTCAAAAACAGAAAGTGGAGGAGCGCAAGGTCTCCAACATTCACCAGCTTCGTGATGTCGTCATGGAGGAGTGGAAGAGGACTCCAGTGGCAATCGGTGAAGCTCTGGTGAACTCCATGCCCAAGAGGGTTAAGGCAGTGCTGGAAAATAATGGTGGCCACACAAAATATTGACACTTTGGGCCCAATTTGGACATTTTCATATAGGGGTGTACTCACTTTTGTTGCCAGCAGTTTAGACATTAATGGCTGTGTGTTGAGTAATTTTGAGGGGACAGCAAATTTACACTGTTATACAAGCTGTACACTCACTCCTTTACATTGTCGAAAAGTGTCATTTCTTCAGTGTTGTCACATGAAAAGATATAATAAAATATTTACAAAAATGTGAGGGGTGAGATACTGTGTGTGTGTGTGTATATATATATATATATATATATATATATATATATATTTGTGTCCTAATGCCTAGGCTGCAGCAATCTCTCCAAGTGAATATTTTAAACAGTCTAATATAATTAGCAAATACACATCAAACATGATGTGAAACATACCTGTTTCAGCATTCCAGACATATGCCATCCCATCTTCACTCCCTGCTATAACAAATGTTCCACATGGTGTAAAGGCACTGTGAAGTTTTTCCTTGTAATTTGTTGCACCAATATATTTTTTGGCAGCCAATCTAATGAAAATAAAAAAAATTACAGTTTCCCATATTAAGGTACACTAAAATACAGTATACAAGTAACCTCAGCCAAGGAGTGTGGTAAATGAGATTAAGGTGCAATTTCAGTAAATAGCTGGAATTTCTGCAGTCATGACTCATTTCTACTTTTCGGTAGTGGGAAAAACAGGTAACCAGTATTGAAAATGTGTCTGAAGTATAATTTTAATATTTTGCATGAACTTGAGAGGGATGTTGACACCCCTACTTCAGATGTACAGGGCAACTTTCAACTACTAGTCGTGGTTGGGGAGTCAGAGGAAACTTCTCCAGAGCCAGAAATAACAGATATACTGGTGGTCAGGGAAAATGTTGGGACCAAGCAGTTGCAGGATTACAAAATGGCAAATGCATTAAAAAAGATAAGGTGATATACTGGATACCTTTTTTTTTTTTTTTCAACCCTCGCAGCCCAGTCCTTCATACTGGGGACTTCATGAGACCTCTAGAGACTCGGGATCAGGCTTTTGCCTGCATTTAAGAGAAATGGATCCAAGGTGTTCTTATATTGGGGGGGCGTTTTCCTTGTGTCATGAAATAGGCAGTTCCAGGGATTCTTCTGGATCTGTTCTCCTGTAATTTGGTAAATTGCTGCCAGGACTCCATCCCAGTAGGGTTGGATCTTTATGAATTCCCACCAGAGGTGCACAAAGGTTCCCGGGGCGTCACATCCCCTCCAGCAGGTTGAGGGCCCATCTGCCCCGATCCTATACACCCTCTGGGGGGTTACATACCATCTCGCCAGTAGTTTGTAGCACATTTCAACTGTCTTTGTATCTCCAGAGGAATATCACGCCATTCTCAGAATTTTCCTTCTGTGTTCCTCTTCCCATTTCCCCAGGTATGGGGGGAATTCTGGTTCTATTTCTTTAAACTAGTATCCTATAAATTTTGGATATACTTTGCTTTAAACTAAGGGGAGAGTGAAAAAAATTCTCTATTGTCCTCATGTGTCCTTTTCCCTGTAACGGTTGTGGCAGTGATTGTGTAAACTGCTGTAATTGAGTGTACCTCCATTTATCTAGTGGCATATTTCCCCATCTTTGTGTAATTTCCTCGCACGTGCAAATCCTATTTCCTTTCATTACATCTTGTAGTAATATTTCTTATTTTTTTGCCCATCTGGTGAAATATATGTGTTCCTCTTTCCCTGGCTTAAAATAATTTGTGCCCAATATTGATAGTAGTGGTGAATTTTGGTCCCAATGGTGTGTCTTCCCTAAACCATCCCAAATTTTGAAAGTGTTTCTAGTTAACGGATTTGTGCTATTTGCCAATTCTCTGTACTGCCGTGGTATCCAAACCATTTTCCCTAGATCTACCTTACTTTGTGAGATCTCCCTATTCACCCAGCTTCTCCCCACTTTATTGTGAATCCACTCTAACATCCGAGAAATACAAAATCGCCTGATAGTATTTCTCAAAATCTGGGGCTGCTAATCCTCCAGACCTTTTAGCTTTCGTCAATGTTGCATATGCAATTCTGGGCCTTTTATGTGCCCAGATATATTTTAATGTTATTAATCTTAATTTAGTAATCCTGGGATACTGATATTGGAATCATTTGAAAAATATAAGTCAGCCTTGGTAGAATATTCATTTTTACAGCATTTATTCTTCCTATCCATGAAAGGGGCTTATGTCTCAGGTTCTCCAAATATTCTTTAATTTTATTGAGCACTGGTATATAATTGGCCTTAAACATGGTCCCTACGGATGCAGTCAATTTTATTCCCAGATACCCCAGTCCCTCCTTACACCATACAAAGGGGAATTTAGGTTGAATCACCCGCTGTTCCTCCCTCGAGACAGTAATGTTCAAAATCTCTGATTTAGACATATTTATTTTGAAGTTAGTCAGTTTTCCGTACCTGGTTAGCTCATCTAGTATGACTGGGATTGTTATTCTAGGGTTAGACATATAGAAAAGCAGATCATCAGCGTATGCGGCTATTTTAAACTCCCTTTCCCCTACTTTTACCCCTCCAATATCTGTGTTTTTACGGATCGACGCTAACAGGGGTTCCAATGCTATTACAAATAGCATTGGGGAGAGGGGGCACCCCTGCCTTGTTCCATTAATAAGGTCCAAAGGGGGGGGATAGAGTCCCATTTATTCAGATTTTGTCCGTTGGGTGATGATAAAAGGCCAATATCCATTTCATCATTTTGGCCCCAATACCCAGGTGTCTTAATGTTCCAAACATGAAGCCCCAGTCCACCCTGTCAAAGGCCTTTCGGAATCAATCGACAGGAATGCGACTGGGGCCCCCCCCCCCCCTTCATGGATCAAACACAGTGACTTCAGGCCGTTATCTTTGCCCTCTCTCCCTTAAGCCCCATACACACGGTCAGACTTCCATCAGACTTTTCCCTGGATTTTTGTCCGAACTGAGTTGGCCGGGCACACCCATAGCATACACACCACAGGACTTTTCTGCAAACTTTCCCAAAACTTTTTACAACATCACATGGTTTTTCTGCTCTTTACCGCCACCCTTTGGTCAACTTCTGCTATTGTTGGTTGATTTTAACATTAGTTGTTTTGTCCATCGGACAAAAGTTCTATGGTTTTCTGTACACACGATAGGACTTTGCTCCATCGGACTTTTGTTGGGCAAAAGTTTGTCCGTTTGCAGACCCAACTTTTTGTCTGATGAAAACACAAAAAACAAACAAACAAAAAGTTTGTCCGATGGAGCGTACACACGGTCGGATTGTTGGTCCAACTTGCTCAAAATGAAGTTTGTTGGCCAAAAGTCCTACCGTGTGTATGGGGCTTTAGACAAACCCTACCTGATCGCTATTTACCCAACTTGGTAATAGGGGCTTTAGTCTTTCAGCTATTACTTTAGCAAAAATCTTTATATCTGTGTTTAACAGGGATATTGGGCGGTAACTCGCTGGGGCTGTTGGGTCCTTCCCTTCTTTTAGGATGAGGGTTATATGGGCCAATAATGATTCCTCCCGCAGGTTCTCTCCTTCAGCCAGGGCGTTAAAATATTCGCACAATTTAGGGGTCAAAAACCTTTGAAATCTCTTATAGTATAGAACTGAGTACCCATCGGGGCCCGGGGACCTTCCCAGAGCCATACTATTTATTGCTCTTCTTACTTCTTCTCGAGTAATTGAGGCTTCAAGTTGCTCCAGTTCCTCCCTAGGCCCCGTGGGAAGGTCAAGGCCTCTCAGGTATTCATAAATTTCTCCCTCACTACGTACCTCCTTCTGGTTCAAATTGTATAATGAGCTATAATATTTATGAAAGACCGGGACGAGTGAACTCTCTCTCATTGATGGTTCTTAATTTTAGGGATAAAAGGAACGATTTTTTTTTCCCCTTATTGCTCTAGCCAGCCACTTCCCGGATTTATTTCCCCATTGATATCTCTGCTTGTTTACCATATGAAAGGCACGTTTTTTCTCCTGTCTGCTAATTGCACCCTTTTTATTACTAACTCATGTGTCTCCAGGATGCCTTGGGGTCTTGTCATTTTTTCTAAATCCTGTATCTCTCTATATAGAGAGAAAAGTTTCTCTCCTCTTTCTCCCTGCGCCTGCCCCTATCAGTATCCCCCTTATAACAGCCTTATGTGCTTCCCACAGGGCTGCACGCGAGATTTCTGGTGTATCGTTTACCGCAAATAAATTTTCAAGTTCCTGCTCAACCTTCTTAATAATCCCCGGGTCCTGAATAAGTGAGTCATTCAGTCTCCAGTTCCTCCCCGGCCTGATATTTAATATTTCTAGCTTAATCGCTACTGGGGCATGATCAGATAAGGTGATTGCTTTAATCTCCGCACTTTTAAGGAACGGTAATAATTGATGTTCTATAAAGATGTAGTCAATCCTTGAAAATGTCCCATGAACTGGGAAATAGAAAGTGTAATCTCTATTTCCTGGGTGCCTGACCCTCCATGTATCTACCAGCTGGTGTTCCAGTAATAATTTTTTTACGGCCTTCTGGTCTTTTAACTGTGAAACGAGAGGGGCCCCCTGTTGCATCTATCTGCGGGTCTATGCTCAAGTTTAGATCCCCCACCATTATAAGTTTACCTTCTTTAAATACTTCAAGTTTTTTAGAACTTTCTTTAGAAATAAGTCTGGTTCCTTATTTGGGGAGTATATATTTGCCAATGTACATTCCATATTAAACAAGGTCCCCTTTACAAAAAGATATCTCCACTCGGGGTATGCCAGTTGCTCTATTACTGTAAAGACCGTGGTCTTATCAAAACCTATGGCCACACCCCTCGAGTGACTAGATGTTGAGTCTCCATAAAACCACATAGGGAACGAGTGTGAGGCTAGTCTGCGCCTTAAAGTGGTTGTAAACCCTCCTAAAAAAATTTTTTTTTTAACTAGCTGTAAGAGAAAGCCATAATGAGCTAATATGACTAGCATAATAGCTCATTATGCATCACTTACCTTCGATCGGGGCCCCCGAAGCCGTCCTCGTCTCCCTCTTCAGCCGCATCCATCGCTGCGGCGATAGCCGGAAGGTTACTTCCGGGTATCCCCGCTCCAGCCAATCACAGCGCCGCTCCGGCGCTGTGATTGGCCGGAGCGGCGAAGACGTCACTCCGCGCATGCGCGCGTGAGCCGTCGAATTCGGCTACGTCGTCGAATGTTGCGACCTAGCCGAATTTGTGAATGGGGTTAACCCCATGCGCATGCGCGTGACGTCAGCATCGCCGCATTTAAATGCAAATATCTCTTTAACCGTG
The DNA here is from genome assembly GCA_029206835.1 of Rana muscosa. Taxonomy (NCBI): domain Eukaryota; kingdom Metazoa; phylum Chordata; class Amphibia; order Anura; family Ranidae; genus Rana; species Rana muscosa. Next base: position 848,945,576 of record CM055121.1, read on the forward strand.
TAGGTTAAGGAGATATTTCATGCACCTACAGGTAAGCCTTAATCTGGGCTTACCTGTAGGTCTTTGTTTATAAAGTGGGTTTACAACCACTTTAAAGCGTGAGCAATATACGTTTCTTGGAGACAGGCCACATTCGCCCCCAAAAAAAGGAGCTCTTTATTTACTTGGGGCATTCATCCCCCTTACATTATAGGCGACTACATTTATTGTGGCCATAGTTCATCCCAAGAGAGCACCTGGCAGATCGTGGGAAATCCAGAGTAAAGGGAGAGAAAGGGGAACAAGAACAAAAACAAAGAAAGAAAAAAAAAACCCACCCAAGAAAAACCCTCCCTCCCTCGCCCCTCCCCAGAGGCCCCGCCCATAGGAGGGTGGACCAATCCCATGTTAATCCATGTATGGGTTCGACGGCAGCTATCTTGATGTCGATCGATTCCCATGTCTCCTTGGGGGAAGAGTACTCCTACATCCTCAGCCCCTTCGCTTTCCTCCGAGCCCCCCTCCCTCCGCCCGCTCCTCCACCTTCCCCTTTTGACTCCAGCTGTGCCCTAATTTTTTTTATAAACCATCTTCTATCTCTGCCTCCCCCCTCCCCCGACTACGAGTCCAGTGCATGCTGCCCAAAGCTACCGCTGACCCATTATTCTCCTCCCAACCCGGCAGGGGAGGGGGTGAAAGATCTCATTTGCTACAGAAATCCTGTAGATCTTCAGGGAATCTTAATACTGCGCTGCGTCCATCTTTTTTTCCCTTTAAGACATGCTGGAAATCCCCACTGATCGGTCACATTCAATGCGCGCATTTGTTCTGTCAATGGTTTAAAGGAGTCTTCTTCTTCCTAAAGTCTCCGCTGACAAACCCAAGAATATTTGCAATTTGATTCCATCGCATGAGATTCCGCCCAGCGTCCGTATTCCTTCCAAAATTTTAGACCTCCGCATGATGGAACCTGGCTATCACATCTCTTGAGCTGTCATCTGCTTGCATTTGGTATCTTGTGATCCTATGCACCCTATCCATTTTCAATATTTCTGCTGTTTCTCTCCCAAAAATGGGGTTAAACAGTTCCTGCATCACTTTTAATAAAGCGGAGGTCCACCCTGAATTTTTTTTTACATAAAAAATCCCCCCCAAAAAAAGAAAAAATTAATAGAAAAATAAAAAAATGTTATACTCACCCTAAATGCCTGTTGCTATGCGTAAGTCCCCTAATCTGCCTCTAATGTGCCTCTTCTCGTCCGTGGTGGGTCTCCTTCCGCTTCCTCTTCTTGTGAATAGGGCGCGCTGCCTTCTGGGAACTGTGTGTATCCCAGGAGGCAAGCCGCCCATTCACAAAGCGCTGTGCGAGTGGCGCATGCGCAGTAGGAAACGAGCAGTGAAGCCGTAAGGCTTCACTGCCTGTTTCCCTTAGTCAGGATGGAGGAGCCGGGACCTGACAGCAGCGATCGATTGCCGTGGCGGGACCGACATCGCGGGTGAGTAGGACAGGTATTAAAAGTCAGCAGCTACACTGTTAGTAGCTGCTGACTTTAAAAAAAAAAAACTGGCTGCACCTCCGCTTTAACTCATCATTTTTATATTTCTCTGGTATCCCTTTTATCCATAGATTTTTTCGGCAGCTTCGGTTTACTTGGTCCTCCAATTTGTAGAATAACAGTCTATTTGTTTTTTGTAAAGATGTCATCTGTTCATTCAATTCCTCCAGCCTTTGTTCATATTTATCCATGCTTTCCTCTATTTCTTCTACTCGCCCTAGGACCTGTCCAATGTCCACTCTAACTGTCGCTATTTCTGTTTTCAATGATGCTTCCATTTTAGCCAGCATCTCTCCGCCATCGTTTCTTTAATTTGAGGTAGGCTTGCCTGGCCTCCCTCTGCCCCCATACTCTTTTCAGTCTCTAGCGCCACACCTACTTTCTTCTGCTGATGATCTCCATTTTGCGACTTGGAGCTCCCTAGGGGGTTGCTCCCTGCCTTTTTTGGGCGCGTTACAGGCGTTCCATTAGTTTTCCCTGTTTTAATATGCCTAGGGCTTCCATGTCCATTGTCTGTCATGCTTGTTTCCGCTGACATATCGCTGTATACTGCCTGGGCTCACAGCGGGGGCATCACTTTCCCTACTTTACCCGACCTTCCTTTCATATTAGCTCAAAGACTTTCTTCACTTTGGGCATTCCTAAAGAGAGGTAAAGCCCCTTGGGACCCCCAGTTCTCCACGGTTGTCAACCGATAGCCCACGTATTAATAGCAACAGTCCTCATCAGCTGGTAGCCACCTTCAGCAAGTAATGCCACTGATCAGCCGGTGATATAAATTCTCATGGAAATGACAGCAAACTTTCTAATAACGTTTATCACCAATCAGCACAATCCTTTGAAGGTATCAATAAATTAGAGACGGGTAACATTTGTCAGCTAATAGCGGTATTTTCCCATGAAATAGCAAATGGGAAAGAGTTTTACAGTTATTAGGAAAAAAAAAAGGAAAAAAAAAGCCAGCAGCAATTTTTACGATAACAGTTATCAATTTTAGGGGCAGTTGTCAGTTGTCAAGGGCGAGCGACAATTATCAGCGGATGGCAATAACAAATGGCAAATAGTTATCCAGTCATTGAGGGTACCAACAATTTTTCAAAGGGTGACTACAGTTCTCATGAGGCAGCAGTGATCTTCTGTAAAGCCCTGTACACACGATCGGATATCCTATGGATTCTAATCCAAATGTTTTTTTCCATCGGAAATCCGATGAAACTGTCTTCCATCAGTCTTGCCCACACACCATCATTTAAAAAACCGACCGTTTCAAACACGGTGACGTAAAACACTCCGATGAGCCGAGAAAAATGAAGTTCAATGCTTCTGAGCATGCGTCGACTTGATTCTGAGCATGCGCGGGTTTTTTATCCGATGGATTTCCACACAGACGATCAGGTTTTGCTATCGGTTTTTTTCCCATCGGATAAATTTAAAACATGTTCTATTTTTTCACACCAATGGAAAGAAGACCGATTGGGGCCCATACATGATTGGTTCGTCCGATGAAAACAGTCCATCGGACTGTTTTCATCTGTAAAACCGATCGTGTGTACACGGCTTCAGATGGTGGCAACTCTATACAGACCAGTATAATTGCCAATGACAAAATCTCTACAGATCAGTATAACTGTCAGCGTATTTTGTCAAAGAGAAGAGCTGTTTATCAGGATCTATCAACAGTCTATCCGCAAGCAGGGTAAAACAAATTTCTCAGATCTCAGTTGTCAGCAAATAAGAGTAATTATCAGTGATCAATGTTAACTGTTAGCAGCAATTGTTAAAGGGTTAAGACATTCTCCATAAGTGGCAATAATCCGCAGCAATAGTTGGTATTTATCTGTGGGAATTTATCCGCAAGTGCAGCAGACTTAAGCAACAGCAGTATTGATCAGCAGCTAGAAATAACAGGTAGACATATTAGTTTTTAAAGTCAATGACAAGCATGTCCTACCATGGTCATCAGCAGGCAGCTGCAATTAAAGAGAAAGGTTCATCATATCCTATAACATAACAGTTTTGTACAGTCCTTATCCTCATTCCTCCGCAGTTATCAGGGCCTGACAAACAGACTTTTCTTTTTTTAACTGCTACCTGTGTTTTTAAGTATGCAGTAAACACTTTCATCTAAGCATCATGGGTATAGGTTATCTAAATATCCGCTTTGCCGATTCCTCCATAGTTCCGTTCAGTTCAGTTCAATTTACACAGTGCTAGCATATGGGACATTTAAGTTTTAGTAGTTTAGTCCTACCGCTTCCACCATGTTCGATGTAGGGAGCGTATATCCTACTTCAGATCAGCTCGTCACTTTAGGCGTCCCCCTTAGATGGCTAGAGGGGAGAACCCAGCTCCAGAAGCAGTCTTCATACCTTCCTCGAGTACAGGTTCCCTCCAGGCAACGAACAGCATGCAATATGAGACGGCAGAGCACACTGGGGGGGATGGAGAGGCAGAGAGGGGCACAGCAGGCAGCCGCTCTAATTCAGGGTAAAGGCATCAGTAGAGGCATCAGCCAAGGCGAGACAACCGGAAGAGTGCCGAGAGCCACGATTGCGGTGGGTGCCGTGAGTGTCCATACTGTCCTCCGTTCCTCCTTCGTGTCTCCAGCGCCTTTAATCCACTTCACGGCTCACTCTCCCCTCTTCAGCGTGGCGGGAGATTTCGAACGAGCGGGCAGAGGGAGACGAGGCTCCGGCGTCAGCACGGGCGCTGCTACATGTCAGAGCTCCTCCCCATATTTCTGCAGTCATGACTCATTTCTACTTTTCGGTAGTGGGGAAAACAGGTAACCAGTATTGAAAATGTGTCTGAAGTATACATTTTTATATTTTGCATGAACTTGAGAGGGATGTTGACACCCCTACTTCAGAGGTACAGGGCAACATTCAACTACTAGTTGTGGTTGGGGAGTCAGAGGAAAAACTTCTCCAGAGCCAGAAATAACAGATATACTGGTGGTCAGGGAAAATTTTGGAACCAAGCAGTTGCAGGATTACAAAATGGCAAATGCATTAAAAAAGATGAGGTGAAATACTGGATACCTAAAGAATCAGAAGTTAACCTGTTATACCCCATTTTGTAGTATACCATGACTAACTGCATCATGGCAAGCAAGAACTGGAGCAAGGTGTAGAGCAAATGGTAGTTCTCCAGCCTCACTCAATTATAGTAAGAGCAGTTTAACCACTTAACGACCGCCCACTGTAAATATACGTCAGCAGAATGGCACCGACAGGCACAATCACGTATATATACGTGATTGCCTTTGTATAGTTGGGGGGTCCGATCGGACCCCCCTTCTTTACAGTGAGCGGTCGTTTTACCTTCGGGAGCGATCCGGCATGAGGGGACGGCCGTTCGATTCCGGCCACCCCCTCTCGATCGCTCCCGGCGAATGAGAGAGCTTCCCCTGCCTGCCAGAAAGGAGGAAGTGATGTCATCTCTCCTGGGGCGCTCACATATACCGAGCGCCGTACAGGAGAAGATGCCAGGTTAGTACACACACAACACTACACTGACACCAGGACACATAGGCACATAAATCGCCCCCCCAGATCACCCCCCAGCCCCCCCCTGCCCCCAGTCACAGTGTCACTGATTGCAGTGACCATTTATTTAGTGATCACTGCAATCAGTGACATTTGTGACTGTAAAAGTGTCACCAAAGTTTAGTCTTAGGTCCAGTGTAGCCCCCTAACCCCCCCCCCCTAATAAAGGTTTAACCCCCTGATCACCCCCCAGATAACCCTTTCACCCCCTATCACCACTGTCACTAAGCAATCATTTTTCTGATCGATGTCTTAGCGTCGGTGATGCTGATCGGTAGCCAGTAATTTTTTTTAGGTTCGCCGCAGGTTTTTATAGCGTCGGGTACCCCCATATATTACCTAATAAAGGTTTAACCCCCTTGATCGCCCCCCAGGTAACCCTTTCACCCCCTATCACCACTGTCACTAAGTTATAATTTTTCTGATCAATGTCTTAGCGTCGGCGATGCTGATCGGTAGCCAGTAATTTTTTTTAGGTTCGCCGCAGGTTTTTATAGCGTCGGGTACCCCCATATATTACCTAATAAAGGTTTAACCCCCTTGATCGCCCCCCAGGTAACCCTTTCACCCCCTATCACCACTGTCACTAAGTTATAATTTTTCTGATCGATGTCTTAGCGTCGGCGATGCTGATCGGTAGCCAGTAATTTTTTTTAGGTTCGCCGCAGGTTTTTATAGCGTCGGGTACCCCCATATATTACCTAATAAAGGTGTAACCCCCTTGATCACCCCCCAGGTAACCCTTTCACCCCCTATCACCACTGTCACTATGCGATCATTTTTCTGATCGATGTCTTAGCGTCGGTGATGCTGATCGGTAGCCAGTAATTTTTTTTAGGTTCGCCGCAGGTTTTTATAGCGTCAGGTACCCCCATATATTATCTAATAAAGGTTTAACCCCCTGATCGCCCCCCAGGTAACCCTTTCACCCCCTATCACCACTGTCGCTAAGCAATCGTTTTTATGATCGTTGTCTTAGTGTCGGTGATGCCGATAGGTAGCCAGTAATTTTTTTTTAGGTTCGCCGTCAGGTTTTTATATAGCGTCAGGTACCCCCATATATTACCCTAATAAAGGTTTTAACCCCCTAATTGCCCCTAGTTAACCCTTTCACCAGTGATCATCATATAAGTGTTACGGGTGACGCTGGTTAGTTAGTTTGCTTTTTATAGTGTCAGGTCACCCGCCGTATATAACCCAATAAAGGTTTAACCCCCTGATCGCCCGGTGGGTGATATCAGTTAGGTTTTAGCGTCAGAGAGGGTCTGCGTCACACCCCAGGCAGCGTCAGGTTAGTGCCAGTAGCGCTAACACCCACGCGTGAAGCATACACCCCCCTTAGTGGTATAGTATCTGATCAGCTCAATATCTGATCTGATCAGATCTATACTAGCGTCCCCAGCAGTTTAGGGTTCCCAAAAACGCAGTGTTAGCGGGATCAGCCCAGATACCTGCTAGCACCTGCGTTTTGCCCCTCCGTCCAGCCCAGGCCACCGAAGTGCAGTATCGATCGATCACTGTCACTTGCAAAACACAACACACATAACTGCAGCGTTCGCAGAGACAGGCCTGATCCCTGCGACTCCAGTGCTGTAGGAGGTAATTTCACCACCACAGTTAAAAAAAAAAAAAAGCATATATGCCGAAGCATTGGGGCAGCAGGAGCGGAGGAGCGATTTTGCTCCTAATGCCGCGTACATACGGTCGAAATTCCGACGGAGGCTTGCCCGTGGAAAAGTCTGACCATGTGTACGCGGCATAACTTTTGCGAGAAGATGCCCCCATGCTTCGGCATATATAAATGGTGCATGTATGCCCATCATTAGAAGTGGGTGGATGAAGGGCGGTATTCTAATGGTGGGCATACCCACCGATCAATCTTTTTTTTTCGTTCAGCCAACAGGCTGCATGAAAAAAAAAAGATTACAATACATGTCCAACAAGGACCAGCAACGTACTGGTATGTTGCTGGACTTTGAATGTTTATACCAGAATGATGCCTGCGGGTTTAGGTATCATCTTGGTATCATTCTTTTCAGCCTGCGTCCGGCTTTCATGTAAAAGCAATCCTAGTGGCTAATTAGCCTCTGGACTGCTTTTACAAGCAGTGGGAGGGAATGTCCCCCCCGGATATAAAAAGCGCCATTGGGAAATTGGGAAAGCATTTTATCACACCGATCTTGGTGTGGTCAGATGCTTTGAGGGCAGAGGAAAGATCTAGGGTCCAATAGACCCCAGTTTTTTCAAAAAAGAGTACCTGTCATTACCTATTGCTATCATAGAGGATATTTACATTCCCTGAGATAACAATAAAAGTGATAAAAATAAATAAATATGGAAGCAACAGTTTAAAAATAAAATAAAAAAGCAAAATTAATAATAAAAAAAAAAAAAAAAAAAAGCACCCCTGTTCGCCCAATGGCGAACGCAAGCGTCGGTCTGGCGTCATATGTAAACAGCAATTGCACCATGCATGTGAGGTATCACCGCGAAGGTCAGATCGAGGGCAGTAATTTTAGCAGTAGACCTCCTCTGTAAATCTAACGGGGTAACCTGTAAATGCTTTTAAAGGCTTTTAAAAATGTATGTAGTTTGTCGCCAATGCGCGTTTGTGCGAAATTTTAAAGCATGTCGTGTTTGGTATCTATGTACTCGGCCTAAGATCATCTTTTTTATTTCATCAAACATTTGGGCAATATAGTGTGTTTTAGTGCATTAAAAAAAGTGTATTTTTTCCCCAAAAAATGCGTTTGAAAAATCGCTGCGCAAATACTGTGTAGAAAAAAAAAATGCAACACCCACCATTTTATTCTGTAGGGCCTTTGCTTTAAAAATATATATAATGTTTGGGAGTTCAACATAATTTTCTTGCAAAAAAAAATATGTTTTCATGTAAACAAAAAGTGTCAAAAAGGGCTTTGTCTTCAAGTGGTTAGAAGAGTGGATGTAAGCTTCCTAATGTTGTGTATAAAATGCCAGAACAGTTCAAAACCCCCCCAAATGACCCCATTTTGGAAAGTAGACACCCCAAGCTATATACTGAGAGGCATGTCGAGTCCATGGAATATTTTATATGTTGACACAAGTTGCGGAAAAAATATTTTTTTTTTTTTTTTTGCACAAAGTTGTCACTAAATGATATATTGCTCAAACATGCCATGGGCATATGTGGAATTACACCCCAAAATACATTCTGTTGCTTCTCCAGAGTACGGGGATACCACATGTGTGAGACTTTTTGGGAGCCTAGCCGCGTACGGGACCCCAAAACCAAGCACCGCCTTCAGGCTTTCTAAGGGTGTCAATTTTTGATTTCACTTCTCACTGCCTATCACAGTTTCGGAGGCCATGGAATGCCCAGATGGCACAAAACCCCCCCAAATGACCCCATTTTGGAAAGTAGACACCCCAAGCTATTTGCTGAGAGGTATTGTGAGTATTTTGCAGATCTCGCTTTTTGTCACAAAGTTTTGAAAATTGAAAAAAAAAAGAAGAAAAAAAAAATGTTCTTTCTTCATTTTCAAAAACAAATGAGAGCTGTAAAATACTCACCATGCCTCTCAGCAAACAGCTTGGGGTGTCTACTTTCCAAAATGGGGTCATTTGGGGGGGTTTTGTGCTATTTTGGCATTTTATGGCCTTCAAAACTGTGATAGGTAGTGAGGAGTGAAATCAAAAATTTGCGCCCTTAGAAATCCTGGAGGCGGTGCTTGGTTTCAGGGGTCCCGTACGTGGCTAGGCTCCTAAAAAGTCCCACACATGTGGTATCCCCGTACTCAGGAGAAGCAGCAGAATGTATTTTGGGGTGCAATTCCACATATAACCATGGCATGTGTGAGCAATATATCATTTAGTGACAACTTTTTGTAATTTTTTTTTTTTTTTTGTCATTATTCAATCACTTGGGACAAAAAAAAAATATTCAATGGGCTCAACAGGCCTCTCAGCAATTTCCTTGGGGTGTCTACTTTCTAAAATGGGGTCATTTGGGGGGGTTTTGTACTGCCCTGTCATTTTAGCACCTCAAGAAATGAGATAGGCAGTCATAAATTAAAAGCTGTGTAAATTCCAGAAAATGTACCCTTGTTTGTAAACGCTATAACTTTTGCGCAAACCGATAAATATACGCTTATTGACATTTTTTTTACTAAAGACATGTGGCTGAATACATTTTGGCCTAAATGTATGACTAAAATTGAGTTTATTCGATTTTTCTTATAACAAAAAGTAGAAAATATCATTTTTTTTCAAAATTTTCGGTCTTTTTCCGTTTATATCGCAAAAAATTAAAATCGCAGAGGCAATCAAATACCATTAAAAGAAAGCTCTATTTGTGGGAAGAAAAGGACGCAAATTTCGTTTGGGTACAACATTGCATGTCCGCACAATTTACAGTTAAAGCAGCGCAGTGCAAAATTCTGAATTCACCTCTGGTCCTTTAGCTACCAAATGGTCCGGGGCTTAAGTGGTTAAGAAGCCATTTTTCTGTCTCTATTCTCAAAGCAGCAGATAAGTATTGTACATCTTGCCTTGATTATCATATTAATGCTTTCCAGCCACATTTCTGAAGTCTGCTGGCACCCTTGCCTATAACAGAGGTCCCTTTTAAGAAGCTTACTATAGATCTGGTCAGTCCACTGCCAAAGTCCATCAAGTCTGTCCCGGGAGCTGAGGGAATGAACCCAAAGAAGAAGCGCACCGACACAGCCCAGGAGCACCCTCCAAACGTAATAGGCAAGGGTAAATAAATTACAAATATGTCTGTAGAATAAATGATATTGGACCAATATGTGTAAATGGTACCAGTATATACATACAGTATTTATGAACTATAAACCAACACCCATTATTGCCTGAAAAAGTGAAAATCGTAGTAGATACCAAGTCGCGTCATCAGCGGATGGTGTTGCCGCTGGGGCGAGGCCATCTTTCTTCGATTTTCCATGCTTAGCGTGACGCTGGGAGGGGCTTGGGGAGTGTCTTGAGAGTCTTGTTCACACTGGCTTTCTCCTCACACATGCACATCATACGTCAGAGCACATCTCTGTGCAATGTCCCTCTATGTCGCCATTATCTCACCTTTTTGTTTTTCCTCATCCTTCCCCTTTTTGGGAAACTGCATGATCTTCATGCGATTTTTCACCTTTTTATTCTCTTTTCTTGTATGTTTTCTCTTTCACTTTGTATCCACTATACTTTTCACTTTTCCAGGCAACAATGGGTGTTTTTTTCTTATCCATGATTATGTATAGGAGGAGTCCAGGGAGTGTCAGGTGCTACTCATACCCCCACTGTGAGTCTTGTTCACACTCTGGCTTTTCTCCTCACACATGCACATCATGTCTCAGAGCATGTCTCTGTGCAATGTCACCAGGTAACTATCCCTGTGATTTCCTGTCATCACCAAGACTGCACACCTCTTGTTTTTCTTCACCCTTTGGGGTATTGCATGATTTTCATGCAAATTTTCACTTTTTCTTTTCTTTTCTCTTTATGTGACATAGTATACCCTTCACTTTGTATCTACTATGCGCTTCACTTTTTCAGGCAATAATGTTGTTTATAGTTCATGAATACTGTGTGTGTATATACTGGTACCATTTACACATATTGGTCCAATATCATTTACTCTACAGACATATTTGGAATTCTTTCACCCTTGCCTATTACGTTTGTAGGGTGCACCTGGGGTGTGTCGGTGCGCTCGCTTCTTCCTGGGGTTCATTCCCTCAGCTTCCGGGACAGACTTGCCTCGTAGATCCTGACTTGCAACACTGCTTATCTAAAACAATTTATATTAAAGTATTCCAGGGAGATACACATTTGGTTTCCCCTTGCCCCTACCTTGTTTCTTACTATCTGGGCAAAACATTAGATCCTATTTGGTACCTGGTCCTTGGTTCCACTCTGGATGGCATCATCGATCCTTCTTCCAGCATGGCACAAAGCGCTCCAGGCCTCACAAGCCCACAGACAAGCCCTCCTCAGCCTGAAGGCTGATTCCCACCTGTCTCCAGGATGTGGGGTTGCCTTCGTTGGTTCGCAGGAGCCGTGAAATTCTCTGCTTTCTGACTAATGGGTCCACAAATTGATTTTGTCAGGCTAAAAAATAGAATTTCTTTCCTATCCATCATACAAGTTTTTTCCTTCCAAACTCCATGTCTCATCTGCAGACCCTTTACAAGGTGGTGCAGAATCTGCTTTCCCAGGGCATTTACTCCAACTTGTTTAAGGTTCCAGAGATGGAAGAAGTCCGTCCGATATTGGATCTCATGGACCTGAATTGCTTTGTGAAAGTATAGAAGTTCAAGATGAAATCCCTCCGTTCTCTAGTGACCTCCCTTCATCAGGGAGATTTCCTGGCCTCCACAGATATCAAGGAAGCATACGTACATGCTCCCATCTGTGCCAGACACCAGCACTTCCTGCGCTTTACACAGTTGGACACACGCATTATCAGGTTGTGATGCTCCCCTTTGGTCTGGCCTCTGTTCCCCAAGAGTTTACCAAGGCGCTGGCTCTGGCATTGCTGAGATAGTGGGGGATTGCCATCATAGGCTATCTGGATGACCTCTTCCTGGGAGTGGAGTCTCATTCTATGCTAACGGACAACGTAGCAAGTATCATGCACACTTTGCAGGAGTTTGGCTGGGTGTTGAACCTCAAGAAGTCCGCTCCGACCCCAACCAGGCATCTGGAGCCGATTATCAACTTGGCGCGAGCCAAGGTATTCCTCCCACTGGACAAGCTTTGTAAATTTTGGACTGCGGTCTGGTGGTCCTATCTGCGTTATGGAATGCAGGTTCTGGGCCTCCTGGTGTCCACCTTCGATGTGGTCGGATATGTGCAGTTCCATATGAGGGTCCTGCAGAAGGAAATCTTATCTTGGGATAAGTCTCTTCTGTCCTTGGACAACCATATCTGCATGGGACGATTGGGCAGGGCCTCTGAGGTCGACCCAGGGCTGTTGGATGCCAGAGATATCTCAGCTACGATCAATATCCTGGAGCTACAGGCGATCAGACTTTGTCTAACTCATTGGACAGAGCTTGTTTGAGGGTGCCCGGTCAGTATTCAGTCAGACAACAGCCTGGTGGTGACCCATCTCAATCACCTGGTAAGACAAGTGAGACCTTGCGCATTGTTCGGTGGGTGGAACTCACATGCCAGCTTTTTCCGCTGTTTACACGGGCATAGAAAACTGGTGGACAGACTACCTCAGTCGTCAACTAGTTTGGATCAAGGGAAGTGGTCACTGTACCTTGACGTGTTTCTTAAAATCGGTCTGCGGTGGGGGCACACCGGACATGGATCTGCTGGCCTCCCATCTCAACAGAGTGTCAAGATTTGTGGCGAGAGTGAGGGATCCCATGGCGGAATGCGACAGACACTCTAGTTACACCAGTGTTTCTCAACTCCAGTCCTCAAGGCGCCCCAACAGGTCATGTTTTCAGGATTTCCCTCAGATGAAAGGGCTGTGGTAATTACTAAGGCAGTGAAACTGATCAAAGCACCTGTGCAAAATAATGGAAATCCTGAAAACATGACCTGTTGGGGCGCCTTGAGGACTGGAGTTGAGAAACCCTGAGTTACACCATGGAGCTATTACCAATGCCTTTCCCGCTCTCAAGCTTCTCCCTTTTCCGCTGTGCAATATAGTGGCTAAAGGGATCCTGGTAATTCTGGTGGTTCCGGATTGGCCTCTGTGACCCCAGTGCGGCTGATGCCAGACATCCCCAAGAGAATCTTCTGTCCCAAGGACTGATCTTCCATTCACTAAAGTCGTTCAACTCCTTCCTACAGAGTAGACCCAAATGTGGTATGCTTGTTTGTTGTGCCAGGGTAAAGTAAACCAGTCCTCAGCTTTGTCAGCATTCTCCACCATACAACATACATCCAGGGCCACAGTAAACAGCCCAGTACTTTAGCGTATAGGGAAACCAGGAACACTGGATTGCCTCCACAGTTGTGTGCTCAGTGTTCGAGCACTTGGCCTTAGGGCTATCACATGGGAAGCAGAGGAAAGTATATTTTGTCTATTCAAACAAATGACAGCATACTTAGCCTTATCAGTAAGTTTGGAAATGTTTGTTAGATTGTCACACATTTGCTAAAAAAAAAAAAAAAAAAAAAAAAAAGGAGTGGTACCGGGGAATATGATGGTTACATACAAATGCAGTTGTGGAATGGTTAGTGTTGGATGCACTGTAATATGTGATCTGCATCTTAGGTTTAAAATTATGTTATGGCTGCTAGACTCCAAACAAGAAATAAAGAGGGTCTATTAGTACAAGTAAAATACAAAAACTAGCTTACATTCTGAGGTCCATAGTCCTGAGAGTGCTATCCTTTGTATGAATTAACAAACGTCTTCCATTTGGATGAACCTGTAAGTGATTCACTGCAATTCCTTTCATATCAGTTTCTTTTATTTCCTAAAATAAAGGGTAAAGGAAACTTTTTATGTTCAATTAAAGGAAGTCTAATGCAGTAGTGTATCTAGTGATGTCTAGTATTATGCAGCATCTCTACATTTGTATTAATATTTGTTCATTCAAGCTCACATTCATGCAGTAAACCAGGGGTAGGCAACCTCGGCACTCCAGCTGTGGTGAAACTACAAATCCCATCATTTCTCTGCCTCGAGGAGTCATGCCTGTGATTGTCAGGGTCCTGCAATGTCTCATGGGACTTGTAGTTTCACCACAGCTGGTGGGCCGAGGTTGCCTATCCCTGCAGTAAACACTACTAGCATTAGTTTTTGCATAATAAATCAATAATTTATATATTTTTTTAACCTCCAGTACGTCTTATAGTGCTGAAAACATTCATCATTTAACTTAATACAATTAGGTTTTTAAAAGTTACAAAGCAAGATAAATGACCAGATAACAGCTGTGTGCTCTACACTGAAAAAGTCTAGTCTACGTACTGTCAGCCAATCTATATCAGAAGAGCTTAATTCTCCTAAATCAACTCCTAGTAGAAAAATAATTAAAGGTGTATTACAGTACTAACAAAATATTTCAAATTGTGCAAAGATAAATATTGTTTTTAAGTCTAAGTTAATTTTTTTTAAATCAGCACAAGGCATGGTACTTGCATCGAATGAGATGTGTCCTATGTGCTGGTGGCTGCTATCTTAGCTAAAATCATCCATCCTGTGCTCCCTTTTTCCCTCAATACCCCCACAGCTGTAATTTCCGATGCTGTGTGGATAAATACAGCAGCTGGACTTGTTAAACACTTGTCAAGAGTGCGGACTATGGATGCCCTTTCCGCCCCACCTCCATTCATAGAAGCTCACTATAGTTTCCATCAATGAAAAGCACTCTTTGAATGGAGGAGGCAGACATTTTTCACCCATCCATCCATTCATAGAGCGCTCTTCATTCATTGAACCTACAGTACGGCTTCTATGAGTGGAGGAGCGGGGCAGAAATCGTGAGCATAGTTGGCACTTTTGACAATTGCTTATGAGAGCCTGTATTAACCCCCGCAGCATTGGAAGATTACTGCTGCAGGGGTACTGGGGGGGGGGGGGGGCAAAGGATGTAATTTTTCAATTAAGAGGACAGCTACCAGCACAGGGACGATTTCCATTCAATTTAAGCACTGTTCCTTGTGCCAATTAAAAAAAAATGTTTAACTAAACTTAGACTTTAAGCAACTGCCATAATGAGGTCTTGTCTGATAAACCTCTTATTTGCCACAGTGGAATTGTATGCTTATACAGAGTAACCATAATGTATATAAAAAAACTTAAACAATTAACTTTTCTCATTTGCCTGGTTTTGATTTGTTAGGTATTCAATATATCTGTTGATCCGGCAAGCTTGCAAGTTTCTGTGCACTGGAGTGTTAATAATTCTGGCTTATTAAACATATTTAAAGCGATATTAAAACAAAACAAAAAAAAAAAACAAATATATTCTATTGCAGCTTACTAATCCAGATCTGGTGGCTGCATTCGTTTTCTATTTTAGGCTTTATTCCTTTATTTCACCTGGTGATCCAGCCGGTAGCACACTTACTATCTTAGGGTGTCTCCATTCTGCATGAAGTAGTAAAGCAGACACTTTTGTACAGCAGCAGTCAGTCTGGGGAGAGGGGAGTGTTAGACTAGCAGATGGATTTGACAAATTAAAGCTCATCCCCTAAAGAAGTCACGTTTTTGTGACGTAATGCATAGGGCATGAGCGGAGGCATACCAGAAGTGACGTCAGCGCACATACGAGTTCAGCACTCGTAGATGATATGCATTGTTAATTGTTTCAAATGTGAAACTGTTTTTAGCCTAATAAAACTTTAAAAAAAATGGTAATACACTATAGGAAGTTTCTTACACACACACATATATATATTATACACACACACACTATATATATATATATATATATATATATATATATATATATATACACATATACATATACACACACACACACACACACACACACACACAGTGGGTACGGAAAGTATTCAGACCCCCTTAAATTTTTCACTCTTTGTTATATTGCAGCCATTTGCTAAAATCATTTAAGTTCATTATTTTTCCTCATTAATGTACACACAGCACCCCATATTGACAGAAAAATGCAGAATTGTTGACATTTTTGCAGATTTATAAAAAAGAAAAAAAAAAAAAAAACTTAAATATCACATGGTCCTAAGTATTCACACCCTTTGCTGTGACACTCATATATTTAACTCAGGTGCTGTCCATTTCTTCTGATCATCCTTGAGATGGTTCTACACCTTCATTTGCAAAAGAGGGGGACTGTGTGTGAACACAGGTGGGACTTTGAGTGAGACACATGGCTAATGTCTCCATCCCGGGTACAATATAGAAAAAAGGGGGGAATTTGGGACTTTGAATGAGGTTCTGGACAAGGTGGGGGTACATAAAGGAAACACATGTTTTTAATAACATGAGGAGTAAAATGTATTACAATATGAGAATGATGGGATTGCACATGATATTACATACATATCGTAGACATAGAGGACATATTCTTGCATTGACTTAAAAGACTCATGGCAATATGACAGTGCATATGATTCATGGACATAAAGTTTACAAACTAACATCAACTAAAATTACATAACAGTATGATAGATAGATGTACAAATCCCATGAGTGCACATATGTGAACATTGGTTCCTTAAAGCGGCATAGTGCAGTGGAATGACAAGATGTAGCAATTGTGTAGGCATGACGGTGGTAAAATTGTAGATGGATCAAAAGGCTGGTATGGAAGTGTATTGGCATCCTTTTTAGCCCGACGCGTTTCGTATTTAACTCATCAGGGGCGGATGCTTCCAATAAGCAATCTAAAAAGAATGTATATAAAAAGATGGATTTAGCCTATATTGACATAAAGCATAAACAGGAGAGGCCATTTGTACCAAATCCTGAGAAACTTGCATACAAAGGATGGATCATGGGGATGAGTAAAACGATGGACCAGGGCCAACCAGAAGGTGTCCTACCCGGAAGCCGAGGCAATGGGAATCCGTGCAGGCAAGATGCAAGGATGGGGGTACCAAGTGGTACAGATGGACCTGCCGAGTTAGTGCACCACAGTGATGGTAAACTTGTGGGGAATGCCAAAGAAGTCTATATGGGGTGAAATAAAGTGTGTAAGAAATTGTACTCACACTAGACAGAATCCAGTAACGTAGTGGAGTCAAGTCAAAATTTACCTCAGTATTGTGCAATGGGACAAGAAGAGTCCAAATGCAATGGCGTACTCAGCATATAACGGTGGAGACTGTGTGCACATGACAGTATTTATACAGAAACCCCCATCATACAAAGCCATGCGTGGGTTCCCGCCAACGTCACGCCGGCTAGTCACGTGCGGGGAGGGGCCTTAATCGGGACGATACCAACCGCTCGATGGAGGCTGACCTCTGTGGATGGTGACTGCCGAGTTGGTGAAGATACGTCCAACGTCATGGCACCAGTGATGACGTCATGCGTGGGACGCAGTGCGTGGCGTCGATGTGATGAGGGCCCCGCCCAGCACCCCGAGCTACGCTTGGTGAGGGCGGAGGAAGGGGGTGGAGGGACGGCGCACAGAACACATCGCAGCTTCCGGGCAATGGACAAAAAAAGGGGAAGGCCTATAGTACACCTTCATTTGAGTCCAGCTGTGTTTGATTATACTGATTGGACTTGATTGGGAAAGCCACACACCTGTCTATATAAGACCTTACAGCTCACAGTGCATGTCCGAGCAAATGAGTATCATGAGGTCAAAGGAACTGCCTGAAGAGCTCAGAGACAGAATTGTGGCAAGGCACAGATCTGGCCAAGGTTACAAAAAAACTTCTGCTGCACTTAAAGGTTCCTTAAAGCACAGTGGCCTCCATAATCCTTAAATGTAAGAGGTTTGGGACGACCAGAACCTTTCCTAGAGCTGGCCGTCCGGCCAAACTGAGCTATCGGGGGAGAAGAGCCTTGGTGAGAGAGGTAAAGAAGAACCCAAAGATCACTGTGGCTGAGCTCCAGAAATGCAGTCGGGAGATGGGAGAAAGTTGTAGAAAGTCAACCATCACTGAAGCCCTCCACCAGTCTGGGCTTTATGGCAGAGTGGCCCAACGGAAGCCTCTCCTCAGTGCAAGACACATGAAAGCCCGCATGGAGTTTGCTAAAAAAAACACCTGAAGGCCTCCAAGATGGTGAGAAATAAGATTCTCTGGTCTGATGAGCCCAAGATAGAACTTTTTGGCCCTAATTCTAAGCGGTATGTGTGGAGAAAACTAGGCACTGCTCATCACCTGTCCAATACAGTCCCAACAGTGAAGCATAGTGGTGGCAGCATCATGCTGTGGGGGTGTTTTTCAGCTGCAGGGACAGGACGACTGGTTGCAATCGAGGGAAAGATGAATTCGGCCAAGTACAGGGATATCCTGGACGAAAACCCTCTCCAGATTGCTCAAGACCTCTGACAGAGCCGAAGGTTTACCTTTCAACAAGACAATGACCCTAAGCACACAGCTAAAATAATGAAGGAGTGGCTTCACAACAACTCCGTGACTGTTCTTGAATGGCCCAGCCAGAGCCCTGACTTAAACCCAATTGAGCATCTCTGGAGAGACCTAAAAATGGCTGTCCACCAACGTTTACTATCCAACCTGACAGAACTGGAGAGGATCTGCAAGGAGGAATGGCAGAGGATCCCCAAATCCAGGTGTGAAAAACTTGTTGCATCTTTCCCAAAAAGACTCATGGCTGTATTAGATCAATAAGGGTGTGTAGCGGGTGGTTACATTTAGGGGAGGCATCTGAGTGATTAACAGGCTCAGATGCAGCAATTGTTAGGGTTCATGGACCAATTTATGCCAGTGGAGGATATCAATGGTGTCCAGTTCCCTGTGGCCTATAGGTGGCGCTGTCACCATAGGCCGGGGTTGAACCACCGTTGGAGGTCTGTGCCTTTTTTGTCCTCTCGTGGCAGTGGGCTAGGAACCTGCTGTGCATGCTGGGAGAGGGGATAAAAGGGGCAGACATCTTCCGCTCGGGGTCCTCGCCCAGGCACCTTCAGCCTGGGGGTGAGTGCTGGTGGTCTCCGGGCACCCTCGGCCCGGAGACGGAGCTGCGATTCCACCCCAGACACCTTTGGTCTGGGATGAGGTACTCTCAGGAGGCCTGGGGCCCAGTACCTTCGACTGGGTCCCGCATGGGATGGAGGATTCCTGGGTGTCCTCCGGTGATGGACACCCGAATCAAGGGCGAGGGGGATTAGAGAGGTGACCTTCCCGAAGACCCAGCACAGCATTGGCTGGTGACGGTAGAGGCTTCTGGTGACCGTCCGGATGGATGTCTCTCTCTGACAGGGGCCGCATCTTAAGAAGGTAGTCCACGTTCTCATGGTCGGTGGCAGCGACCCAACTGAAACCCAGGTAGGTGGCAGAGACCTCCAGTCTAATTCACCCGGTCGGTGGCAGCGACCACCCTCACGGTCGGTGGCAGCGACCACCCTCATGGTCGGTGGCAGCAACCGTGCGCCAAGCCTGTTTGCGCACACCGAAACAGGAGAGTAACAAGTTCATGTTTGTGCCTGGACCTTCCTCTTCACCTTGTCTGTTCGTTGTCTAACCAGTCTGCTCTAAAAGGACTATTTATTGCTCTAAAGGATAAATAAGTGTTGGACTTTCAATGGTGTGGAACTTGGCTTTCTGGGAGTTAAAGGGCATTCTCAAGGGAAGTTTTGGCTCTGGACAGGGGCACAGGCCCGAAGGTAAATGGTTATAGCTCACACCTCTACACACTGGAGGATACGAGCTGGTGGTGCGTCACACTCTCCTCCTTGGTTAGAAAAAGAAGGGGGGAATTTGGGACTTTAGATGATGCACATATGTGGTGTGCATCCATCCCAGGTTCAGAGAATAAATGGGAAATTTGGGACTTTAAATGAGGCTGTAGGCATTGTGGAGGTGGATACAATGAAAATACATATTTATTGATCATCGTGAAATGTACACAACATATCAATGACAAGGACCATATAACGAGAAGACATTGTAATAAATATCATTCCATAGCTGTTCACACACACATATGTAGGTGCGTGTGAACTATGAGCATCAAAGGTACATAAAATATATAACAACTTTGCGCCACGTAGTGGTCTTAATTGATTGGATAATACAGTCAATAATTTCATATATATACATAAAAACATAAAAGCAACACTGGCAAGGGGAATAATGGTATAATAAACAGTAAGACCATGATTGATGGGTGGAAGATATTCTGAGTAGGTGGTGGGGTATAAACTTGTGTCAGCATCCCAGATGCCTGACGCGTTTCGTGTAAAAGGAGAACACTCATCAGGGGCGGATGCTAAGAAGTATCTAAAAAGTATGATAGAATATAATTAATATGGTTATAACTGATGGTGGCAGGGAAAGGCGATGAAGCCCGCCCCAGGTACTTACATACAAGAATAGCAATGCGGTATGGCGAGTAGGGATTCAAGGCCAAAATAGTAGTCTGTCCCAGAAGCTGAGGTGACGGCAGAGCAGCGTGCTAGCCGGGTGCTCACCCCCCCCCCCCCCCAAGAGGAGACATGCACATGGAAACCGGTAGGCTGAATAACCTAGGGGAACAAAGCGCTGTGCCAGTGGTGACTACCAGATGGAGTCTAGGATAAGAAAAATGAACTTGGTCAGTGTATCATAAATATATTGGTGGGATCAACAAAGATGGTATACATCTGGAAAGATCATGAATGACAATTAAAATGTGAAACACATCCAGATTACCATAAAGTGTGGTATAGGGGAAAGTCCACAATTGTCAAGGACAGTCCCAGTACACCAAGGCCAAAGGATAAACAAAAAAAAGAGACTGACTAGCAGGTGGTGAAGAGAGCAACCTAATGGGGCTTACATGTATCCATGGGGAGAGATGGAGTGCTGTAATGAAGTGTGGCGTCTCCAATTGATGGCAACAAGGCTGTGTTGGGGGAGGCAGGTTATATGCCTACCCGCACCTGTGCAGGCTGACTCCCACCAGCGTCACGCGGGCACGGCATAAGCAGGGAGGGGCTCCACCACAAACGCTGGGGATCGTCCATGAATGACGCCCGGATTCCCCGACCAGCCGGCTGAGATGGAAAGGACTCGTGCCCCACGTGTCAACGCCAATATGTGACGTCACACGTGAGACAGGATGCGTGGCGCCGATGCGCCGTGAGTACCTGCCCCCCACCATGCATACACATTCCCCCCGCCCTGGGCAGGGCGGAGAGGAGGGGGAAGGGGGGGGCACACAGAGCACATCGCAGCTCCCGGGCATCACTCTCCTCCCTGGTTCCCTAGACGAGAGCCATTGACAGAGAAAGGATGGAGTGAGAGGTGAGGTCGCTACAGGTGCTTCTACTAAATACTGAGCAAAGGGTCTGAATACTTAGGACCATGTGATATTTCAGTTTTTCTTTTTTAATAAATCTGCAAAAATGTCAACAATTCTGTGTTTTTCTGTCAATACGGGGTGCTGTGTGTACATGAGGAAAAAAAATGAACTTAAATGATTTTAGCAAATGGCTGCAATATAACAAAGAGTGAAAAATGTAAGGGGGTCTGAATACTTTCCGTACTGTGTGTGTGTGTGTGTGTGTGTGTGTGTGTGTTACACATACATACATATATATATATATATATATATATATATATATATATATATATATTACACATACATACACATATACACATACACTGTAACCATGTACGAGACTGACAGCGGGGAGTACCATAGAGGAGATCTCAGTTACCAAAGAAACCCCGAAGGATAACTAGAGGTGAGTGGTGACAGGAGGACCACCACATTGGGATGACATCTATATACAGTAGGTGCCGCCGATATTGTATATCTATCGCGCTCCCATCGCCGAGATTCTCGGCGACAGGAGTGCCGAGATCTCGGCAACAGGGTGGCGACACGTGTCGCGCTCGCTGCAATAGCGAGAGGGAGACGCGACACTGTATTGAACGGGATCCGACGTGGATTCCCGGCAATACCAGGCACTGCGTTTGGTATGAATCCTGAGCGGGAACTCCACGCCAATTTTCAAAGAAAAAACCGGCGTGGGTTCCCCCTCCAGGAGCATACCAGGCCCTTGGGTCTGGTCTGGATTTGAAGGGGAACCCTACGCCGAAAAAACGGCGTGGGGGTCCCCCTCAAAATCCAAACCAGACCCTTATCCGAGCACGCAACCTGGCAGGCCGCAGGGGAAGAGGGGGGGCGAGAGAGCGGCCCCCCCCACCCCAGAGCACCCTGCGGCCCGGCGGAAGAAAGAACCGGAGAGCGGGAGAAGAACCGGAGAGCGGGAGAAGAAGAAAGCGATGGAGAAGACCGGGCCCCGCTAGCAAAAGAGCTAAAAGAGGTTAGCGGAGGCCCGGCGGAAGAAAGAAAGAACCGGAGAGAAGAAGAGGGGAGAAGGCGATGAAGACCGGGCCCCGCTAGCAAAAGAGTTGGAAGAAGATAGCGGTGGCCCGGCAGAAGAAAGAACCGGAGAGCGCGGCGACGACACCGGAGACCCCCGGAGCTGTGCAATAAAATACTTTTAAAAGCTGTGTTGTGTTTTTATTGCCATTTTTTTCCACCAGGTGAATGGGTAGGGGTACGATGTACCCCATACTCATTCACATAGGGTGGGGGGGCCGGGATCTGGGGGCCCCCATATTAAAGGGGGCTCCCGGATTCCGATAAGCCCCCCGCCCGCAGACCCCGACAACCAACAGCCAGGGTTGTCGGGAAGAGGCCCTGTCCTCATCAACATGGGGGCAGGGTGCTCTGGGGTGGGGGGGCCGCAGGTCGCCCCCCTGCCCCAGAGCACCAAACCCCCCATGTTGAGGGCATGCGGCCTGGTATGGTTCAGGAGGGAGGGGGGGCCGCTCTCTGGCCCCCCCCTCTTCCCCTGCGGCCTGCCAGGTTGCGTGCTCGGATAAGGGTCTGGTTTGGATTTTGAGGGGGACCCCCACGCCGTTTTTTCGGCGTAGGGTTCCCCTTCAAATCCAGACCAGACCCAAGGGCCTGGTATGCTCCTGGAGGGGGAACCCACGCCGGTTTTTTCTTTGAAAATTGGCGTGGAGTTCCCGCTCAGGATTCATACCAAACGCAGTGCCTGGCATTGACGGGAATCCACGTCGGATCCCCGCCTATCGGCAATGCGTGTCGCTCATCGTGAAAGGAACATTTTTTTCCTTTCCCGATGACGAGACAGCTCGGCGCTGGCTCTCGCGACGGAGCTCATAGGGTGTCAATTTTGCCGCTAGAAGCGGCGAGATTGACACAATATCGGCGGCACCTACTGTATGCTTTACCCAAAGCAATAATAAGGTTTGAGGCTAGAGAGCACAGAGGTGTCACAGCGGTTCAAAAGAGGACACAGAAGTTGATTCATTCTCACACTGACGGTGATACCAAGCCCCAAAGATTGGCATAATGGACTTATGTATCACATAATGATTTATTGAAGCAATAATCACACACACACACACACACACACGTTCTAGTATGCATCCACTTTATTCTAATCCAATATTATACAATTTCTTTATGGTCAAATACCTATTAGTCAATGATGATTTGATATTCTTTCAGTATTGATTATATTAATTTGATGATTTTTATTATCTATATCTTTATTACGTAGTTGCACATGTGATTGCTTATTTTGCACTATATTTGTTAGCTGCATTGCACAGATATTACTTATTTGATTTTGTACAAGACATGCAGCACCATTCATTATACATCACATATCTAAGTATTAGTAAGCTGTAATGTAATACATTTTTGTTTTTGTGTTTAATACCGCTTTAAATGCTAAACTGTATGCAAACCTTAAAATGTAACTTCTTATATCTTAACCCATGAACAAATATGAGATAACTTACCAAACATTAGATGTGGTAGCTACGTTAATTTTTATTTAATTTTTTGTGTATTTTTACCTGGAAATTCATACAACACACTTTCTGTCCTAGGGTATCTAAGCTCACTCCATTGTATCCATGAAGAGAACCTTGAATGAATGAATGACTTGTATAGCGCTACACATGCGAACTGAATCGCCTCTAGGCGCTTTTTGCAGCCAGTGTCTGCTTGGCTGGTGTGGTCATTTTACCCCGTAGGATCTCGACACGCTTGGGACACAGTCGTACACACGCATATATACTGGGCCAATTTGGACAAGATCCAATTAACCTACCAGCATGTCTTTGGAGCCTTGATTATTACCTTGGATGTACTATACTTTAAAAATGTGGAAAGATGTCACGCTTTCAACCTCATCCAATCAGGGAATGCTTTGCATTCATTCAGAAAATGCAAAGCATCCTCTAAATGGTGTCGGTGCTAAGCAGCTGACCTTCTATATTTACAATGCATTAGGCTGGCCACGCAACACAGGACCCAAAAGCAAGTGGAGATCATTGTAGTAGCGATGTCTACTTTAGTGATTTCCAGCTTCTAGCAGCATCGACCAGGTATGGAATATACACAGTTACATTGATCTAAACTGGATGCCTGGAATTTTTATTTTAATGTTTTGGGGTTTTAATATACTTTAACAGACGAAAAAGGGGAAAAAAGTTCATTTATGCTTTACATACACTTTACCATCTAAGGCAGGGGTCTCCAAACGGTGGCCCGGGAGCCAGATGCGGCCCTTTGGTTGCCTTTATCCGGCCCTTGGGGCATTATTAATCCCACTAATATAAGACACCATTCTGTCCTCTAACACCAAAAATGGGGCATAATTCTTGCCACTGATAACAATGGGGCACTATTTCTCCCACAGACACCAACAATTGTGCACTATCCCCCCCCAATACCAAAGATGGGGCACTGTTTACTCCCACTGATGCCAGAAAAATGTTCTATTCCCGCTGGCCACAGTCCGGCCCCCCTAAAATCTGAAGGACAGTAAACTGGCCCTTTGTTTAGAAAGTTTGGAGACCCCTGATCTAAGGGGTATGTAAACCCTAACAAAGAACTACTGTTTGTAACGGCACCCCAAGTATGAAAGGGGTTAACGCCGTTTAGGATATTCCCTCTCTGGACACACATCCACTGCCGATCCTCCACAGTCAGGCGACCGCTTCCCATAGGATTAATCCTTCCAAACATACGAGACAAACACTCTGTATGAAGTTTCCAACTGGACTGACAATCTTTAATGACAAACTCCCAGTTTTATACACACAGAGAGGAGGTTCTTACATTCTCCTCAGACAATACACCTTTGACCAGACCTAATTTACATGAGCTAATTAACTACAGTGATGACTCAGACACATGACCTTTAGGCTAGCCTCACTGTCTCCCGATACACATCTGACATCTTAGCAGACACAGGTGGGGGCTGGATGTGGTGACATTAGCATCTAACAGTATGTGTCCCAACATCATGAAGGAGTCACTTTTCCGTTAACCCGTTGAGTTCATAATCAAGCAGTAAATTGTTCTTTACAGATATCCTGGGGAAATATATGTGGAAAAATATCACTGTCCCATTTTAAAGCAATCCAAGACATATTCTTAATGTCCATTATTTTTTTGCTCACCCTGTGCCCAAAGTGACCCCTGTCACACATCTCCCCTTTCGGCAGGAGACTAACACAGGAGGAGACCCCAGACGGGTTGATTCCAAAGTTAGTCCATAGTTCCATTCCTCTAATGCCTGGACAACCCATCAACATTGCACTAGGAGGCCGGGATGACGTCTGTTTGCCGGGACAACCCATCAGCATTGCCATTTTGCTTACCGGGTCGGTAACTGATGGTGAAGTTGTAAGGTTGTAGGGATAAGCTCCACCGCAGGAACCTGCCATTGTCTCCCGAGACCCGGTTAAGCCAGACCAATGGGTTGTGGTCGGTGACTAGTAAAAATTCCTGCCCGTACAAGTAAGGGTCCAACTTTTTAAGGGCCCAGACCAGGGCCAAACACTCCTTCTCCACTGTCGCATAGCTCACTTGCCGGGGTAATAGCTTTCTGCTCAGGTATGCGACAGGGTGTTTCTCCTCCATCCTCCCCAACTTGGCTCAGCACAGCCCCCAGTCCAAACATGGAAGCATCTGAGTCTCAGCAGCAAGCGGGCCGGTTCCAGCAGCACGTGTCTGGGCACGGGTAGTCACTGGGTTGACTTCATCGGGGCGTAAGCAGAAATGAGGTGGCCAAATAATTCCCCAGTAGTACATCCGCTGGCAAATCCTTCATCACCCCCACATTCACGTGTCCCAAACCAACCCCCCAATCCAGGTGAACACGGGCAACGGGTAGCCGGAAGATGGTACCTCCCGCTACTCTTACGACTACTGTGTCTCCGGATGTTGGCTCTCTGGGATGAGGTTCTTCTGTAGTAGGGTCATGGTGGCACCAGTATCACGTAGGCCATTGGCTACCGTTCCATTAACCCGGACAGTCTGCCTGTGTTGTTGCCTGTTGTCCCGGTTAGCTGCTTGTATTGGATCAGCCTCGTGCAGGACGCCCCAATGTTCTTCCTCCTCAACGCAGTGGGCCGCAGGCATGGATGTGCGGGGGCTCCCCCTTGCTGGCTGTCTCCATGACTGGGACTGGATGGCTGGATTCAACGGACAGTCTGGCTTTTTGTGCCCTAGCTGTTTACACCAAAAACACCTAATGGGTTGTGAGTAGTCCAGGGAGTTGAACCTGGGCTGCTGAGGATAAGTGGCCGCTGGAGGTGGTGCTGAAGTTGGGTTAGAGGCTGGTAAACTGGGCCGAGATAGTGGATAGCGCTCGCTTTCGCCTAACCTTCGAGAGTCCAGATATTCATCGGCCAAAGTAGCTGCTTGCTGTACAGTCCGTGGTCGTTTATCTCGCACCCAATCCCGTAATACCGGAGGGGTGTGGTTAAAGAACTGTTCTAAGAGTACTAGCTGGGTGATGTCCTCTATGGTATGAGCGCGGCTTCCCTGGAACCAGCCCTTAAGGTCTCGCTGCAGACGATGTGCCCACTCCACGTATGTTATGTGGGTTTGTTTCCGGGATTCTCGAAACTTAATCCGGCTGGCTTCGGGTGTAATGGCAAAAATCGGGCTAGCAGAGCTTCTTTTACCCGGTCATAGTCTTTAGCATCCTCATCCTCCAGGGCCCGATACGCATCCGCCGCTCTGCCAGTTAAATTACTCGCCAGTAAGGCGACCCGATCTTGGGGCCGTACTTCATGTATCTGGCATAGTCTCTCAAAGTCCTACAGGAACGCTTCAATTTCCTCCTCTCCTTCCTCGAATAGTTAGAACGCCCGAAAGGGCAACTTACGGACAGGCGCTGCATCTTTAGGCGTTGTCTCCGATTGCCGTACTTCCGCCATTCTCCGCTCATGTTGCCGCTCTAGTTCTCTCTCGTCGCTCATCCTGCAGCTGGATGTCTCTAATGGCTTTCTGTATGGCGGTCTCTGATGGGTTAGCCCCATATAATGCCAACCGCTTTCGAACTCGTTGCTGAAACAAGTCTTCAACTGACCGGGGTCCTGCATCACCATCCCTCTGATCCATCTCGGCTAGCTCCCTGATCAAGGTGGCCTTGTTCTTTGTCCCACCGGTCCCTCCATGACTCTCAAGTAAGTCTTTCAGCGTGGCTTTCCTGCAGGCTGCATAGCTGGTCATTCACTGTGGTGGTTTGGAGTGTCCCAGTAACTGGAGGGAAAATCCCACTACTGCCAACCAATGTAACGGCACCCCAAGTATGAAAGGGGTTAACGCCGTTTAGGATATTCCCTCTCTGGACACACATCCACTGCCGATCCTCCACAGTCAGGCGACCGCTTCCGATAGGATTAATCCTTCCAAACATACGAGACAAACACTCTGTATGAAGTTTCCAACTGGACTGACAATCTTTAATGACAAACTCCCAGTTTTATACACACAGAGGAGGTTCTTACATTCTCCTCAGACAATACACCTTTGACCAGACCTAATTTACATGAGCTAACTAACTACAGTGATGACTCAGACACATGACCTTTAGGCTAGCCTCACTGTCTCCCAATACACATTTGACATCTTAGCAGACACAGGTGGGGGCTGGATGTGGTGACATTAGCATCTAACAGTATGTGTCCCAACATCATGAAGGAGTCACTTTTCAGTTAACCTGTTGAGTTCATAATCAAGCAGTAAATAGTTCTTTACAGATATCCTGGGGAATATTGTGGAAAAATATCACTGTCCCATTTTAAAGCAATCCAAGACATATTCTTAATGTCCATTATTTTCTTGCTCACCCTGTGCCCAAAGTGACCCCTGTCACACTGTTATTTGGTCCTTTTTGGTCTGGTAAACATACTATTGAAAGCGGTTTTTGTTTTAGATCCGTTTGATAAATGCAACAAAAATACCTGTTGACCCTGACTGAAGTCTTGTTAGCTCATAAGTGCACACTGCTGCTATTAAACTCACGTTTTTGTGAGTTTGGGCATTTTTTTTTCTGCCCTTAAACTCCCCTCTGTGTTATCCTATGTGTCCATGCACACATAGATGCTTTTAGCAGTTTATAGGCTGTTTTCTGACCACAAAAAACGATAAACGCTGTTAAAGGCTCATAAACGTGCATAAATTCTAGGCAAGTTAAGCACTTCAGCGTTTATTTATTTTAATGGCCAGAATAAATAAAAATTCTGGCCAATGAAATAAATAAAAATCCCAAACTCCAAACTCTGTTAAACGCTGCTAAACTCACCTAAACGGTTTTGAAAAAATGCACGCCCTCCATGTTATGGATAAGAGGAATGGGTCACTGCTTGGTAGCCCTTGCTTGTTTCTGCTGTCCTGTATGGTAAGGTGAGTGTTGTTACTCTAGGACATGAAGTACGTTAACAGCGGGATCACCGGATGAAAATAAAGGGAAAAAGGCATGAAAAAAGAAAACACATCTAAGAACTGGTAAGCGGCAATGAATCATTTTTTTATCTTTGGGTTGAGGCACACTTTAACCTCACCACAACACTAATCACCAAAAACATTTTAACACATATCTAACAGTACTAGTATTTTCCATACTCACCTCATCCTGTGCTGAAGCCTGTGTACGGATGGCACACACTTCCCACGCTGAGCCCTGGTTTACACTGGTGCGATTTGACATGCCAAATCAGCTGCATTTGCCGGCAATGGCACCGTCCTAATTGGTGTGGCACTGTACCAATTTCAAAAAGTAGTTTCTGTACTACTTTTTGCGATTTCGGCCCGCGATTTACATTGACATCTGTGCAGAAACCTGCACAGACGTCTCTGTAATCGCAGCCGAAATCAGGACTGACAAGCGGGAGTGAAATTGTGCGAGTTCAGCTGAACTTGCACGGCTTTACTCCCGCAGCCCAGTGTGAACCTGGGTTGAAAGTATTAAGTGCCAGAATTAACCAATTCAGCTTTGTGATGTCCCCAGGTGCACATCACCTTTATTTCACCAGCATTCTTCTTCTTTCCCAGCAGCCACTTACCCTTTGACTCAAGGAATATCCAGACCACCACCTACCTTCAAAATAGCCCAGTGCTCTGCTGGATTATGTTGCCAACTTCGGCTAATCCCGGCATTCCATACAATAATAAGCCCAGAGCTGTCTCCTGAAAACATATGTAGCCCTAAAATACAACAGGTACAAACCGAAAACAATGGTTTTAGGAGCATGCTAGAATTCTGATCATTCGTTATAGCAAGATATTCACAATAGATATACAATCTGCCCAGCACACCATGGACTGTGGTTGTCAATTGCTTTCTTATTTTTTCAATAATGATATGGCTACTGCACAACTCTTCTCAATTATAATGTCATAATCATCAAAAGCACAAGAACAGAAGTCTATGTGTTATGCAGAGCACATATTCTGCCATTTACTTAACAAAATAGTACCTGATTTACTAAAACTCGATCAGTCCATGCATAAACCTTTCTGCAATGGATATGCTTTCATGGTAATTTGTATTTCTGAAAGTGTATATGACAGTTTGTGTTACCACATACTAATTTGACAATCATTTTAATTATTACCAATTAAGGTAAATATGAACTGCCAACAGTGGGGGGTCCTGTAACTTTACTGTATCAGCTTTTTTTCTAGTTTTAGCAGTTACAGAGTTAGCCTCTGCCCCATTCCCTAAGCAGTAGTAAGCTGTGCACAATCATGAAGGCTGGAATTTCCTAGGCAAATAAAAAGAAAAAAAAGAGCACGCAGCCCTCTACCATGCTAAAATCAGTTTGCGTAACCTTCGCTTTGAGGGGTCCCCTAAATAGGTGCACTCCTTCGAAAGCACTAGTACTCAATGCAGATAGGCACTACAATAAAAGGAGTACAGCTTAGTGTGGGGAGGGATTGTACATATATAGTCCATTTGCCAACTAGCCAAGAAAAGCTCTTTGACCCTTTACTTATTTAATTATTTTTTTTAGAATATGACACTTCTGTTCTAAGAGTTGGCAGTAAGCTCCCTAAGGTGCTGATAATAGGATTTTTATAACAGCTTACCTGTAAAATCCTTTTCTTGGAGTACATCACGGGACACAGAGCGACATAGTCATTACTAATGGGTTATATAGATACCGTCAGGTGCTGGCACTGGCAACTTCCAAAACCGGAAGTACCCTCCCCTATATAAGCCCCTCCCATCCGGGAGCACCTCAGTTTTGTAGCAAAGCAATAAGTGTCCCTAAAGAGGGGTGGGAGCTCTGTGTCCCGTGATGTACTCCAAGAAAAGGATTTTACAGGTAAGCTGTTATAAAAATCCTATTTTCTTTCTCGTACATCACGGGACACAGAGCGACATAGTCATTACTAATGGGATGTCCTAAAGCAATGCCAAATGAGGGGGGGGATACACCATATATAAGCTGAGCGCTATCAGACATGAGGATCTTTTGCGGCCTGCAACACACTGCGCCCAAAGGCGACATCCTCCTGACTTCTAACGTCCACCTGGTAGGACCTAGTAAACGTGTGTACCGAAGACCATGTTGCGGCCTTACAGATTTGAGCCAGGGAGGCCTGGTGATGCACTGCCCATGAAGTTCCAACTGCTCTCGTGGAGTGCGCTCTAACTTTGAACGGAGGCGGTCTCCTTCTCAAGCCATAAGCTTGCATAATGACCTGTCGAATCCACTTGGCTAAAGTAGATTTTGACGCTGCCTGACCCTTTCTGGGGCCTTCCGGCAGAATAAACAAAGTATCCGTTCTGCGAATCTGAGCAGTGGCTTTTAGATAAGCTTTAACTGCTCTTACTACATCCAAAGAATGCAATAACTTTTCCTCTACCGAAGTAGGTTTGGGGAAAAAAGAAGGAAGAACCACATCTTGGTTCAAATGAAACCTCGATACCACCTTAGGAAGAAAGGCTGGATGAGGACGTAACACTACTCTGTCCTTATGGATAACCAGATATGGCTCCTTACAGGACATAGCTGCTAATTCCGATACTCTTTTAGCCGAACAAATGGCTACTAGAAAAATCAATTTCCTGGTGAGAAGCACCAAGGAAATATGCTGTAATGGTTCAAATGGTTGTTTCTGTAGAACCGACAGAACCAAGTTTAGATCCCATGGACATATGGGAATATTAACCGGAGGACTAATACGCATCACTCCTTGTATAATGGCTTTGACTAGTGAATGCGAAGCCAAGGGCCTTTGAAAAAATATTGACAAGGCCGAAATCTGACCCTTGATAGTACTCAAGGCAAGCTTCCTATCTACAGCCCACTGTAGGAAGTCCAGAATCCTACCTATTACGTACTTATGTGGATGCCATTTCTTGGCCTCACACCATGCGATGTACGCCTTCCAGATTCTATAGTAGATCTGCCTGGATACCGGCTTCCTGGCATTGATCATGGTAGATACCACAGCATTAGAGAGCCCTCTCTTTTTTAGAATGTGGGCTTCAATAGCCAGGCCGTCAAACCTAGGGCTGGTAAGGAAGGGTGGTATATCGGTCCTTGCGAAAGCCGGACGACGTGGGAGAGTCCAAGGACTCCCCACTGAAATTTTACAATCTCCGCGTACCACGCTCTTCGGGGCCACGCTGGAGCCACCGGAATCACTGGTTTCTTTTCTACCCTGATTCTGCGGAGTAATCGAGGTAACCATTGTGGCGGTGTGAATGCATATATCAGCTTGAACTGATCCCAAGGGAACACTAGGGCATCCGAGCCGCAAGCTAGGGGATCCCTTGTCTGAGAGACAAACCTGTCGCCCTTTGCGTTGAATCTGGATGCTAGAAGATCTACATCCGATGTTCCCCACCGCTGACATATTGTCCAGAAAACCTCGGGGTGAAGGGACCCTTCCTCTGGGCCTAATTGCTGGCGACTTAGAAAGTCCGCCTTCCAATTCTCCACTCCTGGAATGAATACCGCAGATATGGCTGGGACATATTTTTCTGCCCATTTCAGGATGTAATTTACTTCCCTCTGGGCTGCACGACTCCTGGTGCCCCCCTGATGATTGATATATGCCACTGCTGTGGCATTGTCTGATTGCATTCTGACAGGGGACCCTTGGAGTTTGGATGTCCATGCTACTAGGGCATACCGGGCTGCTCGTATCTCTAAGAGATTGATGGGCAGGGCCTTTTCTGCATCCGACCATCTGCCCTGGAGAGACTATTGCTCCAGTACTGCTCCCCAGCCTATAAGGCTGGCATCTGTAGTGACCACCTTCCAAGAAATCGGACTGAAGGATTTCCTTTTTTCCAGATTCTGGGGAACCAACCACCAACGGAGGCTCTTGCGAACGGAAGGGGACAAGGACATTGTAAGTCTAGGGCCTGAACTTTTTTGTTCCAGGCTGACAGTATGGCCCCTTGCAAATTCCTTGAATGGAATTGACCGTAGGGTACTGCTTCGAATGATGCCACCATTTTTCCCAGCAGCCTCATATACAGGCGTATGGACGGCTGTCTTTTTTGTACCCACTAAGTGGATCAAATCTTTCAAAGACAACACCTTTCCTCGAGGCAAGAATATTTTTCTCTGGCCTGAATCCAACCTTAGCCCCAAGTATTCCAGACTTTTGACTGGTTTTTAGGGCTGACTTGTCTCGGTTGATAATCCAACCGTGAGATTCCAGATACTTGATCGTCTTGTGAACGACCACGTCTAGTTTTTTCACTGAGTGGTCTATCAGCAACAAGTCATCCAGATATGCCATTATCATTACACCTTGTGTTCTTAGATTGGCCAATAAAGGGCCAGAATTTTTGTAAACACTCGTGGTGCTGTGGCCAAACCGAAGGGTAAGGCTCTGAACTGAAAATGGCGCCCTTCTACTGCAAAGCGTAGAAATTTTTGTTGGACTGGAAAGATGGGAATGTGCAAATAAGCATCTTTGATGTCGATCGTGGCTAACCAATCCTCCCCTTGTAGGGCAGTGGCCACCGATCGGATCGACTCCATCGGAAAGTCCTGATATACAGGAATTTGTATAGCCCTTTTAGAATTAATATGGGCCTCCCGTCCGCGTTTGCTTCGGGACTGTAAAGAGGTTTGAGTAAAACCCGAACCCTCATTCTTCCAGGGGAACCTCCATAATTACTCCTTGGAGCAATAGTTGTTCTAGTGCCAACAGGAGGGACTCTCTCTTCCGGGGATCCCTTGGCACGTTTGACCTCAAAAATGGGAAGGAGGAGAGTCTTAACTCCAAACTGTATCCCAAACCTACTGCGGAGAGCACCTATCTGTCTTGATCGTGTCCCGCCAGGTCTCTTGCGAACAACTGGAGTCCTCCCCCCACCCGACTGAGTGGGGGCTTCATGAATTTAACTTTGGGGGAGGTTTTGTACCTCCCCTGACCCAGGGTTTCTCATTACCCTGCTACTGTCCCTGTTTTTTACCCCCGGGATTTGACCGAGGAGGCCGTCGGAACTGTTACACAGCCGATGCCCCAGGGACTGGAGAAGCAGGCCTCTTAAAGAGGGACCTCTAACTCTGCTTTTAACCGGCAAGAGCGTATTTTTACAGCTGGAAATTTTCTGGATATATTTGTCCAGGTTTTCCCTGAATAAGCGTTCACCATGAAATGGGACGCTAACCAGCCATTCTTTACAGGGAGCTTCAGCAGACCAGTTTTTGAGCCATAGGAGCCTACGCATATGTACTATAGACAGCGTAAGGCGGGAGGCCTGATGGACTGAATCCTCTATGGCGTCAACCGCAAAGCCTAAGGCTCTAGGTAGATCAGCTAGGGCAAAGCCTGCTGATCTGTCAAGTCCCTCAAGACCTGTTTCAACTGATCCTTCACTGCTTAGCAGACCCCAATAGCTGCTACTGCTGGTTGTATCACCAAGCAGATTTTCATAAGGACTCCAATCTTTTATCTATTGGGTTCTTGAACATTTGGACATTATCCACTGGACATGTCAGTGATTTATACATACAAGAGATGGCTGCGTCCATTGTAGGGACCTTCCATTTTTTTTTTTTTTTTTTTTTTTTGATGAACTTATCCTCCATGGGATAGACCACCGGAAATCTCTTGGGGGAATAAATATTTTCTCAGGACGTTCCCAATCCTGGTAAATGAGCCCTTTCAGTAAAGGGTGAAGTGGAAAAGAACAAACAGTCTGGGGGCTTCTAGCGACCCCAACGAGGATACAGTAGTGGTTGATGGTTCCGCAAGGTGCATTTTTAAATGCTGATCGGACCATGTTAGTCAGAGACTGAACCCATAATCTTTCAGCTTGAGATGCTGAGAAAAGGTTCCCCCACTGTTGATTCCTCTATAACAGAATCAACCTTATCCTGATCCCCTTCAGGCAGGTCGATCCCTGTATGGGACTGTTGCTCTGCTAACAGGCACTCTGAAGGAGGAGACGGAGATCGGGCGTGCTTTCCCTGACAGGGAGGCAGCGATAA
Organism: Rana muscosa; assembly: GCA_029206835.1. NCBI lineage: Eukaryota > Metazoa > Chordata > Amphibia > Anura > Ranidae > Rana > Rana muscosa. The sequence continues at coordinate 848,980,047 of CM055121.1, forward strand.
ATGTTGACAATCTCTCTCTAATCCTCCCAGAGCTGAGGAAAAAACCTCCTCTGTTACATACACAGGAGCAGGTGACTGAGGACAGCCACAGTACCAAGTACCCCTGCGGGGTCTCTACGGTCACTTACCTCTGAACTTCAGGGGAGACTGGTGCAGCAGAAGTATGCCCAAGATCCTCCGAGCCCGATGAGACCCCCTTCGCTTCCTGGAAGATTCAGTTCCGGAGCTTCTGGACGGCATATTCCTAAGCCTAAAGCTGAGGTATTCCAGCCGTAATACACCACTTTTACTGAGAATAGTCTAGCACAATTGCTGCTATATCACAGTTGGTGTCTACTAATGTGCCTTTCTAGGGGATGCCTGTATCAACCGCTTGCTGTATGCCTTTAAATGTTGCCAGCTCTGTCTCTGTACTTCATAGCCAGCTCACTACAATATTGTGTTTTTTTTTTAAACTGCTGGGACGCCCGCACATGCGCAGAAGCGCTGCGGCGCGCACAGAGCGTCATCCCCCAGGCTCCGCCCCCTTTCCCGGCTCACCTCTATATATAGAGGCGCGTGCACGCGCGCGGGCACGTGCGCCTTCGGCGCTAATTTCAAATATGGTAACAAGGGACAGGAGCCAGGGCCCCTCTTTGCCGCAGGCCGGGGGATGGACGAGCACTGCAACATGGCAGAGGAAGCAGTTTCCTATAAGAGAACTCACCATCTGCCTGGACTTTGCTCTGCTGAGAAGAAGCTAGTCCACATGACAAGAAAACATTCCACAGCGGCCTCTAGTGGACAAACACAGGTACCGCAGTCTAATATATTAAATATATATATAAAAAATTTTTTTTTTTTTTTTTTTCTTGACCACCATTAAAAATTATTACATTTTTTTAGTAGTTACAGGCATGCACAGAATTTTGCGGGAATACCATTAGGTAACAGACAGAAAGACAAATTAGGCTTGGGGGTCCCCCAATAGAACCAAGTTCCTGGGGGCCCCCACTTACCTGTTCCCCGCCGCAGGACTTTGGTCCACAAAAGCCCAAACTTCACCTATCACGGCAGGCATTGTAATCAAACCTTCAGGGACCGGGTTCCCAAGGATTCCACTCCCCTGGACCTGTATAGCACCCTGCACAGAAAACATCTTGGTCGTGGGTATGACCAGAGCTCTGGATCCCAGGGTCCAGCTCTCCTAAGAGAAGCATTACAGGCAAAACCTTGCTCTTCTCTGCAAGGCCCGGGTACCGACCGTTTAGCTATGAAGCTTTTTTGGTCGGATCCGGAATAGCTTACTGAGGCCCAAAAGAACCTGTACGCAAGCTCAGTGAAAAACACATGTTTCTTCTTGGCCAACACCTTAGACACTGGCAAAAAACTGAGGTGCTCCCGGATGGGAGGGGCTTATATAGGGGAGGGTACTTCCGGTTTTGGAAGTTGCCAGTGCCAGCACCTGACGGTATCTATATAACCCATTAGTAATGACTATGTCGCTCTGTGTCCCGTGATGTACGAGAAAGAAAACACAATTTTATCTGAGGTACTTGATATCACTGTGGTCTTACTTGGTGTAAAACAGAAAACCCTGCTGCATTCTTCCATGTTAGCGTGCCTTCATGGGCCCATAATGAATAATTATGACCCAAACACATATTTTTCAAATTTATAATGCATGAGCAAAATGTAAATATCAAACTTTTCCAGTGCAAATATCAAACTGAAGGGAATCAGAAATATCTAGAAAAATTATTGCAGTAAACATTTGTAAAACAAATGTCTATGTGAATTAAAAATAAGAATTAAAGCACAAAGATGAATAAATACATGCTTATCAAAACATACACACACAACAGCTTGCAGTTTTCAAGCACAAAAGCGTAATTGAAACTGATATATGCGATAAAAAAAAAGTGGTTAGAGACTATTGGTCAATAATTGTTATGTAACTTAAGCAACTCTATATTTTCAAGCTGACTGTAAATACAGGCATTGTGAGGAAAATCTACCATTGTTACCTTTTGTGCATATACTGATCTAAAAGTCAGAATCTGGCAGTGCTGCAAAAGCCAAAATCAACATAACCCAGAAGGAACAAGGTTTAATGAACATGACCTAGGGTTATTCTGCTCCAAATGTAAATATGGGCATCTGTCTGATGTAAACTAAACTATAATTTATAATCTTGTCTTCTATGTACCCATGAGTAAGTGCCTGGGGAACAGTGAGGCTTTATAAAAGATACTTTGTTATGATATTAGCAAACTTTTGTCACTTGCCAGAAGGGCAATAAATGCATGCAATTTACTTTTCCAAACTAACAGATTTCTAAAGCCCAAGTTCCCCTTTTACACATGTTCTTGTTCCAAAGTTGCTGTGTGTTCCTATAGTCATATTTAATCACTCTGTCTCCCTCATTTAAACTCCTTGCTTCACTGTTCAACTCTGATCCCTTCCACTGTTTAAATTCTCCTAAATTGGTACCTATAAGATCCACCATTGTGTACAGGAAAGGGACTGCTGGGATCACACTGATATAATAGTAACATAGTTTTCTTTCTCGTACATCACGGGACACAGAGCGACATAGTCATTACTAATGGGTTATATAGATACCTTCAGGTGCTGGCACTGGCAACTTCCAAACCCGGAAGTACCCTCCCCTATATAAGCCCCTCCCATCCGGGAGCACCTCAGTTTTTTGCCAGTGTCTAAGGTGTTGGCCAAGAAGTAACATGTGTTTTTCACTGAGCTTGCGTACAGGTTCTTTTGGGCCTCAGTAAGCTATTCCGGATCCGACCAAAAAAGCTTCATAGCTAAACGGTCGGTACCCGGGCCTTGCAGAGAAGAGCAAGGTTTTGCCTGTAATGCTTCTCTTAGGAGAGCTGGACCCTGGGATCCAGAGCTCTGGTCATACCCACGACCAAGATGTTTTCTGTGCAGGGTGCTATACAGGTCCAGGGGAGTGGAATCCTTGGGAACCCGATCCCTGAAGGTTTGATTACAATGCCTGCCGTGATAGGTGAAGTTTGGGCTTCTGTGGACCAAACAGAGTCCTGCGGCGAGGAAAAGGTAAGTGGGGGCCCTCAGGAACTTGGTTCTATTGGGGGACCCCCAAGCCTAATTTGTCTTTCTGCCTGTTACCTAAGGTATTCCCGCTAATATTCTGTGCATGCCTGTTACTACTAAGAAAATGTAAAAAAAATTAATAGTAGGCAAGAAAAAAAAAAATGGTAAGACCGCGGTACCGGTGTTAAACACTAGAGGCCGCTATGGTTCTTTTTTCTTGTAATGTGGATTTTTTTCTTCCAAAGTCAAATCCAGGCAGTTGGTAAGTTCTCTGCTGGGAAGCTGTCTCCTCTGCCCTGTTGCTGCGCTCATCCATCCCCGGGCCCTGCGGCAGGGACCCTGGCTCCCATCTAGCTCCTTATTTTTTTTTAAAAAGAGCGCCGAAGGCGCACGTGCCTGCGCGCGAGCACGCGCCTCTATATATAGAGGCGATCGGGAAAAAGGGGCGGAGCTGGTGGATGACGCTCGGTGTGCGCCGCGGTGCTACTGCGCATGTGCGGGCGTCCAGCGTGTTTAAAGGCACAATCACAGCTGGCTATTGAAGTGCACAGACAGAGCTAGCAACAGTAAATAAGGCACACAGAGGCGGTTGATGCAGGCATCCCCTAGAAAGGCACTTTAGTAGACACCAACTGTTATATAGCAGCAATTGTGCTAGACTATTATCAGTAAAAGTGGTGTATTACGGCTGGAATACCTCAGCTTTGGGCTTAGGAATATGCCGTCCAGAAGCTCCGGAACGAAATCTTCCAGGAAGCGAAAGGGGTCTCCATCGGGCTCTGAGGATCTTGGGCATGCTTCTGCTGCACCAGTCTACCCTGAAAATTCAGAGGTTAGTGACCGTAGAGACCCCGCAGGAGTACCTGGTACTGTGGCTGTCCTCAGTTCACCTGCTCCTGTGTATGTAACAGAGGAGGTTTTTTCCTCAGCTCTGGGAGGATTAGAAGAGAGATTGTCAACATTGATCGCTGCCTCCCTGTCACAGGGAAAGCACGCCCGATCTCCGTCTCCTCCTTCAGAGTACCTGTTAGTGGAGCAACAGTCCCATACAGGGATCGACCTGCCTGAAGGGGATCAGGATGAGGTTGATTCTGTTATAGAGGAATCAACAGTGGAGGAACCTTTCTCAGCATCTCAAGCTGAAAGATTATGGGTTCAGTCTCTGACTAACATGGTCCGATCAGCATTTAAAATGCACCTTGCGGAACCATCAACCACTACTGTCTCCTCGCTGGGGTCGCTAAAAGCTCCCCAGACTGTCTGTTCCTTTCCACTTCACCCTTTACTGGAAGGGCTCATTTACCAGGATTGGGAACATCCTGATAAAATATTTACTCCCCCCAAGAGATTTCCGGTGGTCTATCCCATGGAGGATAAGTTCATCAAAAAATGGAGGGTCCCTACAGTGGACGCAGCCATCTCTTGTGTGAATAAATCACTGACATGTCCAGTGGATAATGTCCAAATGTTCAAGGACCCAATAGATAAAAAATTGGAGTCCTTATTAAAATCTGCTTTTTCTACAGCAAGCTTGGTGACACAACCAGCAGTGGCAGCTATTGGGGTCTGCCAAGCAGTGAAGGATCAGTTGAAACAGGTCTTAAGGGACTTGCCAGATCAGCAGGCCCTTGCCCTAGCTGATCTACCTAGAGCCTTATGCTTTGCGGTTGACGCCATAAAGGATTCAATCCATCAGGCCTCCCGCCTTACGCTGTCTGTAGTACATATGCGCAGGCTTCTATGGCTCAAAAACTGGTCTGCTGAAGCTCCCTGATTGCTGGTTAGCTTCCCATTTCATGGTGAACGCTTATTCGGGGAAGACCTGGACAAATATATCCAGAAAATTTCCAGCGGTAAAAGTACACTCTTGCCGGTTAAAAACAGAGTTAGAGGTCCCTCTTTTAAGAGGCCTGCTTCTCCAGTCCCTGGGGCATCGGCTGTGAAACAGTTCCGACGGCCTCCTCGGTCAAATCCCGGGGGTAAAAATCAGGGACAATCGCAGGGTAATAAGAAACCCTGGGTCAGGAGAGGTACAAAACCTCCCCCAAAGTCAAATTCATGAAGGGTTGCCCCCACTCAATCGGGTGGGGGGAAGACTCCAGTTGTTCGCAGAGACCTGGCGGGACACGATCAGAGACAGATGGGTGCTCTCCGCAGTAAGTCTGGGATACAGATTGGAGTTAAAAGACTCTCCTCCTTCCCATTTTATGAGGTCAAACGTGCCAAGGGATCCCCGGAAGAGAGAGTCCCTCCTGTTGGCACTAGAACAACTATTGCTCCAAGGAGTAATTATGGAGGTTCCCCTGGAACAATGGGGGTTCGGGTTTTACTCAAACCTCTTTACAGTCCCGAACCCGAACGGGGACGTGAGGCCCATATTAAATCTAAAAGGGCTAAACAAATTCCTACATATCAGGACTTTCCGGATGGAGTCGATCCGATCGGTGGCCACTGCCCTACAAGGGGAGGAATGGTTAGCCTCGATCGACATCAAAGATGCTTATTTGCACATTCCCATCTTTCCAGTCCACCAAAAATTTCTACGCTTTGCAGTAGAAGGGCGCCATTTTCAGTTCAGAGCCTTACCCTTCGGTCTGGCCACAGCACCACGAGTGTTTACAAAAATTCTGGCCCCATTATTGGCCAATCTAAGAACACAAGGTGTAACGATAATGGCATATCTAGACGACTTGTTGCTGATAGACCACTCAGTGAAAAAACTAGAAGTGGTCGTTCACAAGACAATCAAGTATCTGGAATCTCACGGTTGGATTATCAACCGAGACAAGTCAGCCCTAAAACCAGTCAAAAGTCTGGAATACTTGGGGCTAAGGCTGGATTCAGGCCAGAGAAAAATATTCTTGCCTCGAGAAAAGGTGTTGTCTTTGAGAGATTTGATCCACCTAGTGGGTACAAAAAGACAGCCGTCCATACGCCTGTGCATGAGGCTGCTGGGAAAAATGGTGGCATCATTCGAAGCAGTACCCTACGGTCAATTCCATTCAAGGAATTTGCAAAGGGCCATACTGTCAGCCTGGAACAAAAAAGTTCAGGCCCTAGACTTACCAATGTCCTTGTCTCCTTCCGTTCGCAAGAGCCTCCGTTGGTGGTTGGTTCTCCAGAATCTGGAAAAAGGGAAATCCTTCAGTCCGATTTCTTGGAAGGTGGTCACTACAGATGCCAGCCTTATAGGCTGGGGAGCAGTACTGGAGCAATGGTCTCTCCAGGGCAGATGGTCGGATGCAGAAAAGGCTCTGCCCATCAATCTCTTAGAGATACGAGTAGCCCAGTATGCCCTAGTAGCATGGACATCCAAACTCCAAGGGTCCCCTGTCAGAATTCAATCAGACAATGCCACAGCAGTGGCATATATCAATCATCAGGGTGGCACCAGGAGTCGTGCAGCCCAGAGGGAAGTAAATTACATCCTGAAATGGGCAGAAAGATATGTCCCAGCCATATCCGCAGTATTCATTCCAGGAGTGGAGAATTGGAAGGTGGACTTTCTAAGTCGCCAGCAATTATGCCCAGGGGAATGGTCCCTTCACCCCGAGGTTTTCCGGACAATATGTCAGCGGTGGGGAACACCGGATGTAGATCTTCTAGCATCCAGATTCAACGCAAAGGTGGACAGGTTTGTCTCTCGGACAAGGGATCCCCTAGCTTGCGGCTCGGATGCCCTAGTGTTCCCTTGGGATCAGTTCAAGCTGATATATGCATTCCCACCGCCACAATTGTTACCTCGATTACTCCGCAGAATCAGGGTAGAAAAGAAACCAGTGATTCTGGTGGCTCCAGCGTGGCCCCAAAGAGCATGGTACGCGGAGATTGTAAAAATGTCAGTGGGGAGTCCTTGGACTCTCCCACATCGTCCGGACCTGCTTTTGCAAGGACCGATATACCACCCTTCCTTACCAGCCCTAGGTTTGACGGCCTGGCTATTGAAGCCCACATTCTAAAAAAGAGAGGTCTCTCTAATCCTGTGGTAGCTACCATGATCAATGCCAGGAAGCCGGTATCCAGGCAGATCTACTATAGAATCTGGAAGGCGTACATCGCCTGGTGTGAGGCCAAGAAATGGCATCCACGTAAGTACGTAATAGGTAGGATTCTGGACTTCCTACAGTGGGCTGTAGATAGGAAGCTTGCCTTGAGTACTATCAAGGGTCAGATTTCGGCCTTGTCAATATTTTTTCAAAGGCCCTTGGCTTTGCATTCACTAGTCAAAGCTTATATACAAGGAGTGATGCGTATTAGCCCTCCGGTTAATATTCCCATATGTCCATGGGACTTAAACCTGGTTCTGTCGGTTCTACAGAAGCAACCATTTGAACCATTACAGCACATTTCCTTGGTTCTTCTCACCAGGAAATTGATTTTTCTAGTAGCCATTTGTTCGGCTAAAAGAGTGTCGGAATTAGCCGCTATGTCCTGTAAAGAGCCATATCTGGTTATCCATAAGGACAGAGTAGTGTTACGTCCTCATCCAGCCTTTCTTCCTAAGGTGGTATCGAGGTTTCATTTGAACCAAGATGTGGTTCTTCCTTCCTTTTTCCCCAAACCTAGTTCGGTAGAGGAAAAGTTATTGCATTCTTTGGATGTAGTAAGAGCAGTAAAAGCTTATCTAAAAGCCACTGCTCAGATTCGTAGAACGGATACTTTGTTTATTCTGCCGGAAGGCCCCAGAAGGGGTCAGGCAGCGTCAAAATCTACTTTAGCCAAGTGGATTCGACAGGTCATAATGCAAGCCTATGGCTTGAGAAGGAGACCGCCTCCGTTCAAAGTTAGGGCGCACCCCACGAGAGCAGTTGGAACTTCATGGGCAGTGCATCACCAGGTCTCCCTGGCTCAGATCTGTAAGGCCGCAACATGGTCTTCAGTACACACGTTTACTAGGTTCTACCAGGTGGACGTTAGAAGTCAGGAGGATGTCGCCTTTGGGCGCAGTGTGTTGCAGGCCGCAAAAGATCCTCATGTCTGATAGCGCTCAGCTTATGTATGGTGTATCCCCCCCCTCATTGAGCATTGCTTTGGGACGTCCCACATAGTAATGACTATGTCGCTCTGTGTCCCGTGATGTACGAGAAAGAAAATAGGATTTTTATAACAGCTTACCTGTAAAATCCTTTTCTTGGAGTACATCATGGGACACAGAGCTCCCACCCCTCTTTTGGGGACACTTATTGCTTTGCTACAAAACTGAGGTACTCCCGGATGGGAGGGGCTTATATAGGGGAGGGTACTTCCGGTTTTGGAAGTTGCCAGTGCCAGCACCTGAAGGTATCTATATAACCCACATAGTAATGACTATGTCGCTCTGTGTCCCGTGATGTACTCCAAGAAAAGCATTTTACAGGTAAGCTGTTATAAAAATCCTATTTTTTCTCCTTACAGAAAACAAATAATAATAATAATTAAATAAAAGAAAAAATACCTACATCAATTTTTGATCTAGGTCAGTGCCAGGGTTTCTGCTTGGGTCAAAGGTCAAGGTCAGTACATTTTATGCAGAATTTAAAAAAATAAATAATAATTTGTATCGGTGTCAGTGTGCTATAGGTAAAATGACAAAAAAGGAAAATGAGCACTATTGTTTCTGGGCTGTACGACGGGTACAAACAACAAATAAGATACACATATGTGGCATCGCTGCGATTGCCAGGAGCAGGAAAATTGATTTTGGGTTGTTCTTTGGTGGTAGGTTATGGTAGTAACAAGAAATATACAGCAAATGTTTTTTTGTTTTTTTTTACTATTTTGGGACAGTTTTCCTTTGATAATAAACAGAGACTCAGAAGATATCATTACCATTTATCACCAAATAAAAGCCTAATTTGTCCCCAAAAAAAACAAAAAAACACAAGGTATAAGCCACCTGGATACACAAAGTAATTGTGATGATAAATGATTGTGCTTAGACATTAATATTTGTTTTACCCTTAGGCTTGAAGGGGTTAAACACCATTGTTTACAGACTGTTACTGCCAAAGAAAAAAACGTGTCTTTATTGCACACTAGGGACAATAGTTTACAGCATACTGTATATTATTTTATTGCACCACACAGGACTATTCCTATCATTCAAGTCTTCATCCAGGAGGTGCCCCCTGCTACTACAGATGCTGGAAAGCCACATGCCTGCATCATTTCTCCAGGGATCATCACAGCTGGAACGTTACATTTGTAAGTCAAAGTTATAAATAAGGGCAGTGCTTACAAGCAGGAGTAAGGCCCGGGTCATAGTAGTGTGACTCCAAAGTTGTGTGATTTTGAGTGCGACTTTCATGCAACTTTACACTCTCTGGCACTCAAGTTGCAAGAAAGTCACATCAAAGTAGTGCAGGAACCTTTTCAAAGTTGTTGCAACTTTAAGTTGTATAGATTGGAATGGGTGCCATTAAAATCAAGGGGCTGTGTCTTGTCATACTGTCTATCCTGTATTTGACATGCTTCTAAATCTGGTCTCAACTACCAAAAAGTTTTGAAGCCCACTTTGCGGTGCAATACACAGATAAAACCCAGCCACAAATATTGTAAAAAATTGCATAGACATATGAAATGTACCTTCTGCATCAAAACAAAGGGTGTTGATGAAACTTTTATGACCCTCAAACTCTTGCAGAAGCTGGCCATTGATTTCCTTCACCTTTACATTCCACACCCTAATCACAGCATCATAGCATCCAGTCACAACCAGATCATCAGACATCGGGTGGAATTTTGACGTGTAAACAAAAGACGGGTGAGGTAATACTTTGATGGCAGATGAAGCTTCCATAGCAACTCTCCACAGTCTTTAAAGAAAATAAATTTATCATTGTAACATATTAAATTATCAATAATACAGGATGGCATTGTGTTCAGCTTGATAATTGTGATGAAAAAAATACTGAGCTAAGCATTCTGACAAATATCTTACTACAAGAAGAATACACTTTGGAGCAGATTAAGGGCCAGTTCACACCAGTTCCGTTTTTTTCTGCACCAACACAGTCAGTTTCGGTCAGTTTCTGCACCAGAAACTGACCGGAAACTGACTGCATGCTATGAACTAGATGAATAAACAAATTATGATGCGCTGAACACCAACCTAATTATAGTGCACTTGTGACAGTGTTCAAACAAATCTCCGTGCTAAAATCAAAAATGTTCTACAGTGAAACGAATATATATATATTCAATTTCCCCTAATCCACACGATGCTGTGTACAATGTCCAAAGGCAGCATAGATTCCAATGTGGGCTGTGATAAACCTTATGTAGCGTGTCCCCAGTCCATAATCATATACACCACTGGACAATACAATGCAAAATCCATTTGCACCACTGTTGATTTAACAGTACTGGCTCCTAGAACAGACTCCTTATAAGCTCCGATTCCCGGGATAGTTCCATACACATAAAAAAGAAAAAAGAAAGCAGATCATTGCGCAATGCCTTCCACAAGACACAACCTGTCACAGCTGTGGCCTGCACTCACATAACCTCCGCGATAATCAGCGTGTGCCCAGCTCAGTAGTTCCTGTGTTCCTCACTCAGACTGCCGCTGCGAGCGTCACTTAGGCTCTTCGCCCCTATGCGTTACGTCACTGACACGTGACTTAATCATGAGCTGAGCACACGCTGATTATCCCGGAGGTTATGTGAGTGCAGGCCACAGCTGTGACAGGTTGTGTCTTGTGGAAGGCATTGCGCAATGATCTGCTTTCTTTTTTCTTTTTTATGTGTATGGAACTATCCCGGGAATCGGAGCTTATAAGGAGTCTGTTCTAGGAGCCAGTACGGTTTAATCAACAGTGGTGCAAATGGATTTTGCATTGTATTGTCCAGTGGTGTATATGATTATGGACTGGGGACACGCTACATAAGGTTTATCACAGCCCACATTGGAATCTATGCTGCCTTTGGACATTGTACACAGCATCGTGTGGATTAGGGGAAATTGAATATATATATATTCGTTTCACTGTAGAACATTTTTGATTTTAGCACGGAGATTTGTTTGAACACTGTCACAAGTGCACTATAATTAGGTTGGTGTTCAGCGCATCATAATTTGTTTATTCATTTACACATCACAGCCACAGAATCTTTCATTTGATTGCAGCTTTCACCATTTGGTTATCTTTTTATTGGATTTTCACTATTTATTTCATTAGCGCTTTAGTATTTACCCATTTATGGTATGAACTAGAGCCATTGGAATACATGGAAAACACTGTGCGTGCATTTTTAGGGCCAGTCCACACCAGACGCAGTTCCGTCCGCATTTTTCCTGCACTAAAAATGCATGCAGTGTTTTCCATGTATTCCAATGGCTCTAGTTCACACCATGCAGTCAGTTTTCTGATGCAGAAACTGATGGGAAACTGACTGCATGGTGTGAACTAGAGCCATTGAAATACATGGAAAACACTGTGCATGCATTTTGTGCAGAAAAAAAAAGCACGGAACTGCGTCTGGTGTGAACTGGCTCTAAGTGCAGAAAAAAAGCACACGGAACTGAACGGAACTGTGTCTGGTGTGAACTAGCACTTACTAAAACTTGTGCACACAGAATCTGGTGCAGCTGTGCATGGTTACCAATCAGCTTGTAGGTTTAAGCCTGGGTTCATACTGGTACAACACGACAGCCGTACGAATGTGGATCTGACTTTGCCCTGTGACTTAAAGTCCGACTTCTATCCGACTTCAATAAACGGGATCTGACTTTGAACCCGACAATACCAGGCCCTTTGTGTCTAGTATGAATCTTGAGGGTAAATTCCACGCCAAAATTAAAAAAAAAAACAATGGCATAGAATCCCCCCTCCAAGACCATACCAGACCCTTCGGTCTGGCATGGATTTTAAGGGGACCCCTACGCCCAAAAAAAAGGCATGGGGTCCTCCCAAAATCCATACCAGACCCTTATCCGAGCTCGCAGCCTGGCAGGTCAGGAAAGGGGGTGGGGACGAGTGAGCGCGCCCCCCCTAAATCATAAGAGGCCATTTGCCCTCAACATGGGGGGGTGCTTTGGGGCGGGGAAGATTGCGCCCCCCACCCCAAAGCACCTTGTCCCCATGTGGATGGGGACAAGGGCCTCTTTCCGACAACCTTGGCCGTTGGTTTGGTTGTCGGGGTCTGGGGGCAGGGGCTTCTCGGAATCTGGAAGCCCCCTTTAACAAGGGGGCCCCCAGATCCCGCCCCCCCACCCTATGTGAATGATTATGGGGTACATTGTACCCCACCCATTCACCCAAAAAAAAAAGTGTCAAAAACAATAAACAGGTTTTTGACAAAGTAATTTATCAATTACCGCTCTGCCCCAAAACACCAACCCCCATGTTGAGGGCATGTGGGCTGGCATGGTCCAGGAAGGGGGGGCGCTTGCTCATCCCCTCCCTTTTCCTGATCTGCTGGGCTGCGTGCTCAGATAAGGATCTGGTATGGATTTTGGAGGGGGGACCCCACACAGTTTTTTCGGGGGTTCCCCTTAAAATCCATACCAGACCGAGGGGTCTGGTATGGTCTTGGAGGGGGACTCTATGCTGTTTTTTTTATTATTATTGGCGTGGGGTTCCCCTTCAAGATCATCAGAGCACAAGTCGAATGCCAAAGTCAGATCAGTTAAGATGGTGATCAGACTTTGATCCAACTTCAGTGATATTCAATGGGCTGAAGTAGGATCAAAGTTGGACCAAAGTAGTGAAGGAACCTTTTTCAAAGTCGGACCGACTTGTGTCGGACCAGTTAAGACGGCTCTTAACTGGTATATAAATCAAAGGGAACCTTTGATCTATATACGTCATGCGACATGTGTTCTCAATGTCAGAGCATTTGTCGTACCAGTGTGAACCCAGGCTTATTGTCAAAGCTTAACGTAAAAAACTAAAGTTAGAAGCCAATTGGTTACTATGCACTGCTGCACCAGATTCTGTGTGCACCAGTTTTATTAAATCATCCCCTATGTTCCTCCTATGTCACAACGTAGAGCTATTTTAAAAAGTTCAGTATTACTGTGGAGAAACTAAAGAATACATCTCATGCATATCAGACCATAAACAGCATTCTTCAGTGTAATGCATTTTTAAAAGCATTGCCTTTTTCAAGGACCTAATTTCAGTTGCACTCAATGACAAAATACAGGTCAACAAATCCAAAATGCAGAAGACAGAACTTTTTTTTCCAACTCACTGCAACACAGTGCACAGGTGTAAACTGGTTCTATAAAACAAAAAAAAATTTTTTATTGTCCATGCATTTTGTCTGCATCAAAAAATGCACAGAAATGTATGACAGTACATCAAGTGTGAACAAGCACTAAGACGATAGTAGAGCTGCTCGATTAATCGTTACAAAATCACAATGTCGATTCAACCCCCCCTCACGATTTTAATCCGGCAGTGCAGAGCCGTTTTCCGATCAGAGCTGTCAAAAAAAAAGGCAGCCGGCAAAGTTTATCACAACATTGCTCAGTGCTGAGATAAAAAGAAACATTGTATCATTTGTTTTGTTTTTAGATCAAAAGGGATGAACTTCGGTCTGTAATGAGGTCAGTTTAACCACTTTAAGACAAGCCTTTTTCTGACACTTGTTGCTTACAAGTTAAAATCAGTATTTTTTGCTAGAAAATTCATTAGAATCCCCAAACATTATATATATATTTTTAGCAGAGATCCTAGAGAATAAATTGGCAGTTGTTGCAATATTTTATGTCACACTGTATTTGCGCAGCGGCCTTTCAAAAAGCAATTTTTGGGGGAAAATACACTTCAATAAATAAAAATAAAAAAACGAAATAGTAAAAAGTTAGCCCAATTTTTTTGTATAATGTGAAAGATGATGTTATGCCAAGAATCGTGACCTTTATTCCAAGCATAATAATTGTGATTCTCATTTTATCCAGAATCGTGCAGCTCTAGACGACAGTTTCTTTAATCCATTTAACGTTGATACTAACTGGTTTTATTTAAAAGGAAAGCTGCCAAATAAATATTTATTTGAAAGAAACTAAATTTAATTGTAACACTTTTTGTAAAAGATCTTACAAATCATTGTAAAACATTACGGTAATTTGAGTATATACCTAATAGTTTTAATAATCATCTAACGTCAGTTGTAGGTTCTACCAAACATAAGTCATATAGTGGAGTTTTGTGAACCCCGATTGAAAAGCCAATCAATCCCAAACTCATATTAGAGTTTGGGATTAGGCCATACATGATTGATACCCCCCATTCACACATTCGAGGTGGATGGTGAAATCTCTCCCATGGAACTATTGTATTCTGACAATGGGGAGATTTCCCCACTGTCATAATACACTCATCAGCACTGCTGGCTATAGCCGATGGCACTGACCAAACAAAAATTTTCCAACAGGCTGGTTGTACAGAAGTTGATCAAGAGATGGACTTCTGAACAATGCTCTGCCCATAGATGGAACTAAATTCAGCTGGTCCATGCTAAACTGGTCTAATTTCGATCCATCAATGGCTGGCTTTAGCAGAATGTCAAAGGGTCTTCTGATACTCTGATCCCTTCAATATAAAGACAAGTGGGGTAATTTTACACCTTGAGCTGTGTTCTCCATGTTGTAAGCTATACTGAAAAAACTGTGGTGAGAGTAAGACCCCCCTTATAATTGTCACAGCAGGATAATGCTGCTGGGAGTCCTGTAAAAATCATACAAACATACATACTCAGGCTGCTGAGTAAGACTACTTGAAATATCTGGTTTGCAAAAACTGACCTTTCAAAGGTCTCCACTTGGCATCAGCCACAAATAATTCTTTCTTTTAGAGCCAAAAAAGAAAAGGGGGAAATATGCACATGCAAGTTCATTATCATACAAACCTGACTGTAGCATCAGATGAAGCAGATAGTACATGCTGATCATTGCTGGACCAACAAAGATCATAGACAACATTGAGGTGGCCATGAAGTTCTCTCAAATAGTGTCCAGTGGGTATTTCATACACTATTAGGGAAAAAGTAAATCATCAACATAAACAAAAATAAAACAATGTCAATTCTTCACATAAAATAAAAAAGGTGAGATACAGTTATATAAAACAATTATAAAGGCATATTTTTATTCGAGATTTTAAATACAATTTAAAAAATATTAACCACTTAAGCTCCGAAAGATTTTACCCCCTTCATGACTAGGGCATCTTTTTTGCAGTTCGCCACTGCGCTATTTTAACTGGCGATTGCGCAGTCACGCAATGCTGTACACAAACAAATGTTACATATTTTTTTCACAGAAATTGAGCTTTCTTTTGGTGGTATTTGATCACCACTGTGTTTTTTTTTGCTCTATAAAAATAAAAAAAAAAAACCAAAATTTAAAAAAAAATTTTTTTCTTCTTTCTGCTATAAAACATATCCAATAAATAATAAAAAAAGTGCACTGGGACTGACTGACACTGACATCTTCAGTGACACGAAAACAGTTATAATAATATGCACTGTCACTGTACTAATTACACTGGGCAGGAAGGGATTAACATCTGGGGCAAAAGGTTAACTGTGTGCCTAGGAAGTGTTTATGTGTTGACTGTGTGCTGATGTGACGGTTTTTATTCCCTCCTTTGCAGGGAGACAAAAACCGGCAAATCTCCACTGTCAGTAGAGATCTGTGTTGTTTACATACAAAGATCTCTCTCCTGTCATCCGCTCTGTCGATCGACAGGCCCCAGCCATGAATCATTGGCAGGGACCTGCTGATCGGCATGTGCTGGAGCCAGTGACAGCACAGCCAGGTTGGCACCTGCACACGCTCCCTACCCAAAAATGCAGAATCGCATGTATATATTATATATATATATATATATATATATATATATATATATATATATATATATACACACACATACACATACACACACACACACACACACACACACAGTTGTGTGAAAAAGTATTTGCCCCTTTCTGATTTTTTATTAATTTTTTCATATATTTCTCGTACTTAAATGAGTCAGATCATCAAAGAAATTTTTTAAATTACACATAGTCAACCTGAGTAAATCCAAGATGCAGTTTTTAAATGATTATTTCATGTATTAAGGGAAAAAGGCTGCTTCAAACCTGCCTGGCCCTATGTGAAAAAGTAATTGCCCCCTCCCATGCTGAATGAACTGTGATTAACCACAATTTTTTGGAAAGCCGAGTTAAATCTCACTTGCCATCCCCAAGCCTGATTACTGCCAGACCTGTTGAGTCAAGAAATCACATAAATAAAATCTGTCTGACAAAGTGAAGCACGCTAACAGATCACAAAAAGCCACACATGCCACAATCTAAAAAAAATCAAGAACAGATTATAAACAAAATAATGTACATGTATCGGTCTAGGAAGGGTTTTAAAGCCTTCTAAGGCTTTGGAACTCCAGTAACCCGACAAATGGAGATAACTTGCAACAGTGGTGAACCTTCCCAGGAGTGGCCGGCCTACAAACATTACTCCAAGAGCATGACGGCAACTCATCCAGGAGGACATAAAAGAACCCAGAACAACATCTAAAAACTGCAGGCCTCACTTGCCTCAGGTAAGATCGGTGTTCATGATTCAACAATAAGAAAGAAACTGGGCAAAAATGGCATCCATGGGAGAGTTCCAAGGGAGAGTTCCACTGCTGACCAAAAAGAACACAAAGGCTCATCTCACATTTACCAAAAAACATCTTGATTATCCAAGACTTTTAGGCAAATATTCGGTGGACTGATGATACAAAAATCTTACTTTTTGGAAGGTGTGCGTCCCGTTACATCTGGCATAAAACTAATGCAGCATTTCATAACAAGAACATACCAACAGTCAGACATGGTGGTGGTAGCGTGATGGTCTGGGGCTGCTTTGCAGCTTCAGGACCTGGACGACTTATCATAATTGATGGAATCATGATTTCTGAGCTCTACCAGAAAATCCTAAAGGAGAATGTCCGGCCACCAGTTCGTGACCTCAAGCTCAAGTGCACAATAGGACAATGATCAGAAACACAACAGCAATTTCACCTCCAAATGATTCAAACAAAGCAAAATTTATATTTTGGAGTGGCCTATTTAAAGTCCGGACTTAAATCCAATTGAGATGCTGTATCATGACCTTACACAGGCTGTTTATGCTGGAAAAACCCTCCAATGTGGATGAATTAAAACAATTCTGCAAAGAAGAGTGGGCCAAAATTGCTCCACAGCAATATGAAAGACTCATTGCCAGTTATCGCAAACGCTTGATTGCAGTAGTTGCCCCCAAGGGTGGCACAACCAGTTATTAGGTTTAGGGGGCAATTACTTTTTCACACAACTGTGTGTGTGTATGTATATATATATATATATATATATATATATATATTTATTGTGGGAGATTAGCTCGTGAGAGATCACCTTTTCGGAATGAAGGTCAGCAAATGCGGATGACAGGTTTATTTACAGGAGGTTTGCAAATAAAAATAAACAAAACAGTGAAATTATATAGATATATATATATATATATATATATATATATACACACATACATACATACATACATACATACACACACACACATACACATACCGTGTATACTCTAGTATAAGCCGACCCGAATATAAGCAGAGGCACCTAACTTTATCACAAAAAACTGGGAAAACGTATTGACTCGAGTATAAGCCTAGGGTGTCCATCTGCATGCCTCACTGTGTCCATGTGCATGCCTCACTGTGTCCATGCCTCACTGTGCCCATGCCTCACTGTGCCCATGACTAGACTGACGTTTAACATGGGAGTCTATGGAAGGGGTGTCCGGATTTGAAAAATCGGTGCACCCCGGCCGTAGGTCCTCCAGACAACGAACTTTGCACTCTTGTAGAGGAGAAATGGAGATATATGTGTGCCAAGTTTCGCGTCCTGAAGACCTACGACCGGCCAGTACCGGGTCCCCAAAGTCACCAGAGAAATTACCGTTTAACATGGAAGAGGTGCCTGGCTTTGAAAAATCGGTGCTCCCCGTTCGTAGGTCCTCCAGACAACAAACTTTGCACACTTATAGAGGAAGAGTGGGGCTACATGTGTGCCAAGTTTGGGGTCCAAGAGACCTACGCCCGGCCGGTCCCGGGTCCCCAAAGTCTGGGAGATCAGGCGCAAAAAGGTGACTCGAGTATAAGCCGAGGGGGGCATTTTCAGCACAAAAAAATGTGCTGAAAAACTCGGCTTATACGGTATGTATATATATATATATATATATATAAATCAGATTTTTTTTTTATTGTATTTTTACAGCTTTGCTTCCATCCATCACATTCCGAAATCCAAAATCCCAGGTTCTACAGATTCTTCAAAGATGTAATAACATTATATTGTATGTTGCCCGTGTCATATTTTGCACAAATATGTCATAGGTTGATATAAGATTACAATATTTCAAGTGTATATTTAACAGATCAAGCCAAGAAATAAGAAAAGTTAATTGTTAAGGTTTAAATACATTTTAAACACTTGCCCACCAGGCCAATTCTGCCATTTCTCTCCTACATGTAAAAATAATCATTTTTTGCTATAAAATTACATAGAACCCCCAAACATTATATATGTTTTTTTAGCAGAGACCCTAGAGAATTCAATGGCGGTCATTGCAACTTTTTATCTCGCACGGTATTTGCGCAGCAATTTTTCAAATGCGTTTTTTTTTGCTTTAAAAAAAAAGAAAAAAAAACACAGTAAAGTGAGCACAATTTTTTACATAATGTGAAAGATGAAGTTGCGGCAAGTAAATAGATACCCAACATGTCACGCTTCAAAATTGCACAAGCTCATGGAATGGCGCCAAACTTCGGTACTTAAACATCCCCATAGGCGATGCTTTAATTTTTTTTACTGGTTATATGTTTTGAGTTACAGAGGAGGTCTAGGGCTAGAATTATTGCTCTCACTCTAACGTTCGCGGCGACACCTCACGTGTGGTTTGAACACCGTTTTCATATCTGGACGGGACTTACGTATGCGTTTGCTTCTGCGTGCGAGCACACGGGGACACTTTAAAAAAAATATATATTTATTGTTAAAATTTATTGTTTAAATTTGACACTTTAAAAAAATAAAAATAAAATTTGGATCACTTTTATTCCTATTACAAGGAATGTAAACATCACTAGTAATAGGAATATGGCATGACAGGACCTCTTTACAGTGAGATATGGGGTCAATAAGACCCCTCATCTCACCTCTAGGCTGGAAAGCCTAAAATAAAAGTAAAAAATAAAAAAAGCGATCACGGCTTCCCAGCAGAGACGGCGCCCTTTTTTTTTTAATGCAGAGGCCAGGCATGACGTCATAACATCGCGCCCAGCCTCCGACGATCATAGAGACTCATAGAGACTCCGGCGAAATCTCTATGGTGGACATCGGGTTCCGGCCGATCCGTTCTCCGACTCACTGATCGCAAGGGTGAGTTGGCAGAAGCACTGGAGGGTGGTGTGAGGGCGTCCCCTCTCGCCGCCCGTAAGCATTATCAAGCGGCTGACCAGCTGCTATGATCATTCTTATGGTATAGGGAATCGCCGACTGAAAACGGCAATATCTGAATGATGCCTGTAGCTGCAGGCATCATTCAAATATACGACCACAAAGCCCAGGACGTCTTTAGACGTCCAGCCGTCGGCAAGTGGTTAAGGGACATTTTTACTGGAGTTTCTATTACCACAGCACTGGGAAAGTTGGATAATAAACAAACACACAACCCTGCACATATTTACAGTTTAAATTGCAAACATATACCTAAATTTGAAAATTACAACACTAAACGGGGAAAAGACACCATGTAAAAATCCCCCTAAATCCCACTTAGGAAACATTATGATGATATTATACTGCCATCTAGTGGCCCGAAATCCCACTACATGCACACATTGTTTCAACTGTTAAGCCTCGTACACACGACTGAGTTTCTCGGCAAGAACCAGCAAGAAACTTGCTGGCAGAGCTTTCTTGCCGAGTAAATCGGTCGTGTGTACGCGGCTATCATGTTTCTCGTCAAGAAAACCGACAAGAATCTCGACGAGAAAAATAGAGAACCTGCTCTTTTTTCTCGTCGAGATTCTTGTCAGCATGTTTCCCCGACGAGAAAATTGTGTGTGTGTACACTTGCCTGTCCTCCGGGAAGCCAGCGCATGCTCGAAATGACTTCAACGCATGCGCGGTAGCTTCCTAGGCATAGGTAGGGTGTAGCAAGATGGCGGTGACGGCATCGAATGTGACGAGCACACGCTCGTCGTAGTCGATTACGTCACCGCGTTCGCTCCATTCAAAGAACCGCAGGTTCTTTGAAAGGAGCATGTGTCCAAGAATCTCGTCAAGAAAAACTATGTGCTTTTTCTTGACGAGATTCTCGGCCGTGTGTACGAGGCTTTATTATAGAATGAGGATATTAGAAAAAGCTCTGTAGCTTAAGCACTGTATACATAGGCCGAATTCCGTCCGACATTGGCAAGTTCAATAAAAAAACTGCCAACATTCGGCCCCAGTGCGTATGCCAGCAGGTCCGATAAAAGCCGGCCGACTTCTGTCAGACATGCATGCTGGAAAACCAGCAGCCTGACCGACTCCCAATCAGCGCTCTCAGCCAAATGACTGGGAGCCCTGATCGGAGTGTTCTGGTGGGGAAGGGGGGGGGGGGTTGTTTTTGTTTAGCCAATAGAAAACACTAGGGGGTGGAGAGGTGAAGGAGATGAGGCTGCTGTTCGAGCAGAAAATCAGTGTCAAAACATTCGTAAAATGCTCATGTCGCACATTTTCAGGTGTTCCTATTGAGTGCTATGGGGCCCAATTTGTCTCCAGGCTGCCAAAAAGAATCTCAAGTGCTTTTTTAAATGACAGGCGTTTTACTTCAGAATACACTCAGATCAGGGGCCATTGAAATGAATTGTTAAGGCTTGTTAAGCGTTTTAGAGCTACAAGCTTTAAGCAGAAAATCGCTCAGGTGTGAACGGGGACTTAAACTGAAAACATTGCACTGTATTAAATGGTGTATACATCAGATTAAAGTGGTAGTAAGCACAAAAACAAAAATGTTTAATATCACAGTCTACCGATTCTTAAAAGCAGTGGTTGCATTTGTTTTCATTTTTAGACTTTTTCCCTTTATTTTCACCTGGTGATCTGCACAGTAAGTCTGGTATCTTTCAACTTTCTTTAACACACTGAGCTGTCCAGCAAAAGTGGCAGTTAGAGGGTTGAGACAAATTATTTACCACTGACAGGGGTGTTTACAATAGTCAGCTTTTATTCATTTATGTAAAATTTTCATCCCAAAAGGGGAAAAAAACAAACAAAAAAAACAACCTTACTTTAACTGCTTAACCACTTGTCCCCCGCCCACTGTCAATTGACGGCGAGCGGAGGACACTCTCGTTCTGGGAGGACATCATATGACGTCCTCCCTTTAAAACGAGCTAGGGCGCGATTGCCCGGGAAACGAGCAGGAAAGTGGATCTCTGTGTGTAAACACAGAGATCCACGTCCTGTGAGGGAGAGGGGACCGATGGTGTGTCCCTTGTACATAGGGACAACCATCGGTCACCTCCCCTAGTCAGTCCCCTCCCCCCACAGTAAGAACACATTGAGGGAACATATTTAACCCCTTCCCGCCCCCTAGTGGTTAACCCCTTCCCTGCCAATCACATTTATACAGTAATCAATGCATTTTTATAGCAGGGATCGCTGTATAAATGTGCATGGTCCCAAAAATGTGTCAAAAGTGTCCGATGTGTCCGCCGCAATATCGCAGTCACAATAAAAATCGCAGATCGCCGCCATTACTAATAAAAAAAAAAAAAAAAAAAAAAAAAAATGCTATAAATCTATCCCCTATTTTGTAGACGCTATAACTTTTGCGCAAACCAATCAATACGCGCTTATTGCGATTTTTTTTTTCTTACCAAAAATATGTAGAAGAATACGTATCGGCCTAAACTGAGGAAAATGTTATTTAAAAAAAAAAAAATGGGATTTATTATAGCAAAAAGTAAAAAAGTGTGTTTTTTTTCCAAACTGGACGCTCTTCTTTTGTTTATAGCGCAAAAAATAAAAACCGCAGAGGTGATCAAATACCACCAAAAGAAAGCTCTATTTGTGGGGAAAAAAGGACGCAAATTTCGTTTGGGAGCCACGTCGCACGACCGCGCAATTGTCATTCAAAGTGTGACAGCGCTGAAAGCTGAAAAATGGCTTGGGCAGGAAGGGGGTTTTCGTGCACAGTAGGGAGGTGGTTAAAAATGATTAGCTGGGGTTCAGTTGCAATTTGTCAGTCAAGTCCATCTAAATCTGCTAGTGCATCTAACACTACCCTCTCCCCAGACTGACAGTATTCCTGTCCAAAGGGGTCTCCACTGCTCCTCCACCCAGAATGGAGACATTCTAAGGCCCCTTTCTCACACAGGCTGTCCGATCAGGTCCGCCTGTCAGTTTTTCAGGCGGACCTGATCGGACCATCTATTCACTCCTATGGTGCGGCAGATGTCAGTGGTAACATGTCCACTGACACATGTGCTATCCGATCCTGTCTGCCAAATCCAGACGGATGGTGGTCCTATTTTCCATCCGTCAGGCGGATCAGATGGGATTGGATAAAAACGGACGGTTGGTTTTCATCAGATCTCCCCACAGAGGACAGCGGGACTCTAACAGGTCCGTCTGCACAGTGAGCGGAGACGGACCTGTCACCCACCTGCTCACCGGGGATCAGCGGAGGGAATACCTGCTGAATAAATCGGAGTCCGTCAAATGGATCCACCCCATGTAAAAGGGGCCTAAGACAGAAACTGTTACTGGCCAAGTCATCAGGTGAAAATAAAAAAGGAAAAAAAATGAATAAAGCCACCACATTTGGTAAGCTGCAATATATAAAATTTTAGGTTTTGGGGTTTACTATAGTTTTAATTTGATCATTCAGTATGTATTTCGAGATACACCTAAAACCCTTGTGTATTATACCACATGACAGATCATGCATTTCACTAAAATGTAACCAGCAGTGGTAATTAAGGGTAATGGTGTAAATAGTAAGGAGGACAAAATCCACTGGCCGAGGCTTACAGAAAGAAGATTAATGAGTGATTGGATTACACATACAGTCTTTAAAGAGCTGATGAGCTGAACAGAGCTGTACAGAAGAAACTACCAAAGGAATTGGGCAGGCTCAAATTAACTTTTTTGAATTTTAACAGTCTACATCTGTATATATCAACACCGTGCAAGCCATCAAAAGGCAGATCACTACACTATTTCACAACGCAGTTATTGTTTTTTATGATATAATTGCCATCCCTCGTCCCCCAGTCTAGATGCATACAGGTCCTTCTCAAAAAATTAGCATATTGTGATAAAGTTCATTATTTTCTGTAATGTACTGATAAACATTAGACTTTCATATATTTTAGATTCATTACACACAACTAAAGTAGTTCAAGCCTTTTCTTGTTTTAATATTGATGATTTTGGCATACAGCTCATGAAAACCCAAAATTCCTATCTCAAAAAATTAGCATATCATGAAAAGGTTCTCTAAACGAGCTATTAACCTAATCATCTGAATCAACTAATTAACTCTAAACACCTGCAAAAGATTCCTGAGGCTTTTAAAAACTCCCAGCCTGGTTCATTACTCAAAACCGCAATCATGGGTAAGACTGCCGACCTGACTGCTGTCCAGAAGGCCATCATTGACACCCTCAAGCAAGAGGGTAAGACACAGAAAGAAATTTCTGAACGAATATGCTGTTCCCAGAGTGCTGTATCAAGGCACCTCAGTGGGAAGTCTGTGGGAAGGAAAAAGTGTGGCAGAAAACGCTGCACAACGAGAAGAGGTGACCGGACCCTGAAGAAGATTGTGGAGAAGGACCGATTCCAGACCTTGGAGGACCTGCGGAAGCAGTGGACTGAGTCTGGAGTAGAAACATCCAGAGCCACCGTGAACAGGCATGTGCAGGAAATGGGCTACAGGTGCCGCATTCCCCAGGTCAAGCCACTTTTGAACCAGAAACAGCGGCAGAAGCGCCTGACCTGGGCTACAGAGAAGCAGCACTGGACTGTTGCTCAGTGGTCCAAAGTACATTCGGAAATCAAGGTGCCAGAGTCTGGAGGAAGACTGGGGAGAGGGAAATGCCAAAATGCCTGAAGTCCAGTGTCAAGTACCCACAGTCAGTGATGGTCTGGGGTGCCATGTCAGCTGCTGGTGTTGGTCCACTGTGTTTTATCAAGGGCAGGGTCAATGCAGCTAGCTATCAGGAGATTTTGGAGCACTTCATGCTTCCATCTGCTGAAAAGCTTTATGGAGATGAAGATTTTATTTTTCAGCACGACCTGGCACCTGCTCACAGTGCCAAAGCCACTGGTAAATGGTTTACTGACCATGGTATTACTGTGCTCAATTGGCCTGCCAACTCTCCTGACCTGAACCCCATAGAGAATCTGTGGGATATTGGGAAGAGAAAGTTGAGAGACGCAAGACCCAACACTCTGGATGAGCTTAAGGCCGCTATCGAAGCATC
The DNA here is from genome assembly GCA_029206835.1 of Rana muscosa. NCBI lineage: Eukaryota > Metazoa > Chordata > Amphibia > Anura > Ranidae > Rana > Rana muscosa. The sequence goes on from CM055121.1 coordinate 849,004,616, forward strand.
CTGGGCCTCCATAACACCTCAGCAGTGCCACAGGCTGGTTGCCTCCATGCCACGCCGCATTGAAGCAGTCATTTCTGCAAAAGGATTCCCGACCAAGTATTGAGTGCATAACTGAACAGAATTATTTGAAGGTTGACTTTTTTTGTATTAAAAACACTTTTCTTTTATTGGTCGGATGAAATATGCTAATTTTTTGAGATAGGATTTTTGGGTTTTCATGAGCTGTATGCCAAAATCATCAATATTAAAACAAGAAAAGCCTTGAACTACTTCAGTTGTGTGTAATGAATCTAAAATATATGAAAGTCTAATGTTTATCAGTACATTACAGAAAATAATGAACTTTATCACAATATGCTAATTTTTTGAGAAGGACCTGTATATAATGAACTATTATGTCACACACCTATACAAAAAAAGGGATTTTCCAATCTGAACACACCTGCCTCATTGTTTATATTATGGTCCTATGCGTCTTTATTATGTACAGTAAAAAAAGACAATTGGGCATTTTGCCCAGTAATAGAGACAACCAGTGTTTCCAGCTGGATAGGGCAAAACCTCCTTAATAAATGCACAAAAGTAACCTATCCTTGCCTTCAAGGCAGTAAATATTAAAAGGTTTTAATGCATTGCTACAATAGGAAGCATTATGATATCCTGTTAAATCATACTTTATCACACCTATGAATAAAATGTGGGTGATTTGTGAAAAATGTAAAAAAGGGAAACAAGCAAAAAAATTGGTTTAAAGCACATACATCATACATTTTATATATATATATATATATATATATATATATATATATATATATATATTATATATATATATATATATATATATATATATATATATAGGGCGATACCCCCTAGAGGGCTGCTGATTATATTTTATCCCAGTACTACGAGACTATGATAGGAAATGTCAAACAGATGTGAGCGCCAGTCACTTCAGTGTTTTTCCAATGCTTTAATAAAAGAACTTGCTGTAGTAGAAGGATGGAGGGTTAGGGGAAGTTTCAGATCCCTTTTAGCAGATCACTGATGAATTTCTTGGATCCAGAGGACAAAACAGCTTTCTGTCAGCGGATCTTGCAACACCCGGATAGGCCTATCACACAGATCTAGCAGCCAGTATGATGCATGGACAAGTCTCTCTCACTGACTTAGCGATCGGAACCTTTAAGCCATCCGGCAGTACTGTGAGGGTAGGTTATCTTAGGTGCATTCTCCAAACGAGTCACCAGGCCCTTCCTGAGAGACCAGCCGTCAGCCTGGTTCTCTCCAGCAAGAGTCCCCCTCCTGTATATGCTCAGTTTTACTTGGCTTCTTCCACGCAGGCAAGACAGCACAGGACCACCTCCGGATAAGTAGGCCCCAGACAGACTTCTGGGCCTACTTGCAGCAACACAGCCTCGAGCCAGCAGGCCCTGAGGTAGGAGAGAATGTCACGTACAGCCTCAGGCCTGGAGGGCCATGAGGCAGAGAGCCTCGAGGTAGAAGAGAATGAAAACATGGTGTCTGCCCCTTAAATACCCTCCCCCAGAATGCACAGCAGCAAGAACACTCCCACTGGGCTGCTTCTGGGGAAAGAATTTCTTTTTCGTACATCACGGGACACAGAGCGACTTAGTCATTACTAATGGGTTATATAGATTACCTTCAGGTGTTGGCACTGGCCAATTCCAAACCGGAAGTACCCTCCCCTATATAAGCCCCTCCCATCCGGGAGCACCTCAGTTTTTTGCCAGTGTCTAAGGTGTTGGCCAAAGAGTAACATGTGTTTTCACTGGGCTTGCGTACAGGTTCTTTTGGGCCTTAGTAAGCTGTTCCGGATCCCACCAAAAAAGCTTCATAGCTAAACGGTCGGTACCCGGGCCTTGCAGCAGAAGAGCAAGGTTTTGCCTGTAATGCCTCTCTTAGGAGGGCTGGACCCTGGGATCCAGAGCTCTGGTCATACCCACGACCAAGATGTTGTCTGTGCAGGGTGCTATACAGGTCCAGGGGAGTGGAATCCTTGGGAACCCAGTCCCTGAAGGTTTAATTACAATGCCTGCCGTGATAGGTGAAGTTTGGACTTCTGTGGACCAAACAAAGTCCTGCGGCGGGGATCAGGTAAGTGGGGGCCCCCAGGAACTTGGTTCTATTGGGGGACCCCCAAGCCTAATTTGTCTTTCTGTCTGTTACCTAACGGTATTCCCGCTAATATCTGTGTATGCCTGTAACTACTGAAAATGTAAAATTTTAATAGTAGTCAAGAAAAAAAAAAAAAAGGGGACCGCGGTACCTGTGTTAAACCACTAGAGGCCGCTGTAGTCCATTTTTCTTGTCATGTGGATCTTTGGTTTTCTCAAGTCAAAAGATCCAGGCAGTTGGTAAGTTTCTCTGTGGGAATCCACTTCCTCTGCCCTGTTGCTGCGCTCATCCACCGCACAGGCCCTCCGGCAAAAAGGGCCCTGGCTCCTAGTCCCTGTTTGATTTCGAAAAGGGCGCACGGGCGCACGCGCGGGCGCGTGCACGCGCCTCCTATGGAAAAAAAAGGGGCGGGGCGGGTGGATGACGCTCGATGCGCGCCGCGGCGCTTCTGCGCATGTGCAGGCGTCCCAGCATGGTTAAAAGACACAGTACAAGTGTCAGCTGGATACAAACAGAGCTAGCAACAAACAGTGGCACACAGAGGCGGTTGATGCAGGCATCCCCATAGAAAGGCACTTTAGTGGACACCAGCTGGTATATAGCAGCAACTGTGTTAGACCATTACCAGCAAAAATTGGTGTATGACGACGGGAATACCTCAGCTTTGTGCTTAAAGGATATGTCGTCCAGACGCTCCGGAAATAGGTCTTCCAGGAAGCCAAAGGGGTCTCCATCGGGCTCTGAGGATATTGGGCATGCTTGTACTGCACCAATCTCCCCTGAGAATTCAGAGGTCAGTAGCCGTAGAAACCCCGCAGGAATGCCTGGTGCTGCGGCTGTCCCCAGTCCACCTGCTCCTGTATATATAACAGAGGAGGTTTTACCTCAACTCTGGGAGGATTGGAAGAGAGATTAACAGCATTGATCGCTGCTTCCCTGTCACAGGAAAAGCGCGTCCGATCTCCGTCTCCTCCTTCAGAGTGCCTGTTAGTGGAGGAACAGCCCCACACAGAGATCGACCTACCTGAAGGGGATCAGGATGAGGTTGATTCAGTTATGGAGGAATCAACAGTGGAAGAACCTTTCTCAGCATCTCAGGCTGAAAGATTATGGGTTCAGTCTCTGACTAATATGGTCCGATCAGCATTTAAAATGCCTCTGGCGGAACCACCATCCACTACGGTTTCCTCGCTGGGGTCGCTAAAAGCTCCCCAGGCTGTCTGTTCCTTCCCAATCCACCCTTTATTAGAAGGGCTTATTTACCAGGATTGGGAGCATCCTGATAAAATATTTGCTCCCCCCAAGAGATTTCCGGTGATCTATCCCATGGAGGATAAGTTCATAAAAAAATGGAGGGTCCCTACAGTGGACGCAGCCATCTCTTCTGTTAACAAATCACTGACATGTCCAGTAGATAATGTTCCAATGTTCAAAGACCCAATAGATAAAAAATTGGAGTCTTTACTAAAATCTGCTTTCTCTACAGCAAGCATGGTGACACAACCTGCGGTAGCAGCGATTGGAGTCTGCCAAGCAGTGAAAGATCAGTTGAAACAAGTCTTAAGGGACTTACCAGATCAGCAGGCTCTTGCCCTAGCTGACCTGCCTAGAGCCTTGTGTTTTGCGGTGGACGCCTTAAAGGATACAATCCAACAGGCCTCCCGCTTTACGCTGTCTGTAGTTCATATGCGTAGGCTTCTGTGGCTCAAAAACTGGTCTGCTGAAGCTCCCTGTAAAAAACTGCTGGTTAGCTTCCCATTTCATGGAGAACGCTTATTTGGAGAAGATCTGGACAAATATATCCAGAAAATTTCTGCCGGTAAAAGTTCACTCTTACCGGTTAAGAACAAGGGTAGAAGTCCTTCTTTTAAGAGGCCTACTTCTCCAGTCCCTGGCACATCGGCTGTGAAACAGTTCCGACGACCTCCGCGGTCAAATCCAGGGGGCAGAAATCAGGGACAATCACAGGGTAACAAGAAACCCTGGGTCAAGAGAGGTACAAAACCTCCCCCTAAGTCATGAAGGGTTGCCCCCACTCAGTCGGGTGAGGGGAAGACTTCAGTTGTTCACAGAGACCTGGCGGGACACCATCAGAGATGGGTGATCTCCGCAGTAAGTCTGGGATACAGGCTGGAGTTAAAAGACATTCCTCCTGCCCATTTTATAAGGTCAAACGTGCCAAGCGATCCCCAGAAGAGTGGATCCCTCCTTCTGGCACTAGAGCAACTATTGCCCCAAGGGTGATCATGAAGGTTCCCTTGAAAGGAAACGGGTTCGGGTTTTACTCGAACCTTGTCACAGTCCCCAAACCAAATGGGGACATGAGACCCATATTAAATATAAAAGGGCTAAACAAGTTCCTACATATCAGGACTTTTTCAGATGGAGTCGATCCGATCGGTGGCCACCGCCCTACAAGGGCAGGAATGGTTAGCCTCGATCGACATAAGGGATGCTTATTTGCATATTCCCATCTGTCCGGCCCACCAGAAATTTCTACGCTTTGCAGTAGAAGGGCGCCATTTTCAGTTCAGAGCCTTACCTTTCGGTCTGGCCACGGCACCACGAGTGTTCACAAAAATTCTGGCCCTACGATTGGCCAAACTAGGAACACAAGGTGTAACGATAATGGCATATCTAGACGACTTGTTGCTGATAGACCACTCAGTGAAAAAAACTAGAAGTGGTCGTTCACAAGATAATCAAGTATCTGGAATCTCACGGTTGCATTATCAACCGAGACAAGTCAGCCCTAAAACCAGTCAAAAGCCTGGAATACTTGGGGGCTAAGACTGGATTCAAATCAGAGAAAGATTTTCTTACCTCCAGAGAAGGTGTCGTCTTTGAAAGATTTGACCCACTTAGTGGGTACAAAAAAGAAAAACCATCCATACGCCTGTGTATAAGGCTGCTGGGAAAAATGGTGGCTTCATTCGAAGCAGTACCCTACGGTCAATTCCATTCAAGGAACTTGCAGAGGGCCATACTGTCAGCCTGGAACAAAAAAGTTCAGGCTTTAGACTTACCAATGTCCCTGTCCCCTTCCGTTCGCAAGAGCCTCCATTGGTGGTTGGTGCCCCAGAATCTGGGAAGGGAAACCCTTCAGTCCGGTTTCTTGGAAGGTGGTCACTACAGTTGCCAGCCTCATAGGCTGGGGGGCAGTACTGGAGCAATGGTCTCTCCAGGGCAAGTGGTCAGAAGCAGAGAAGGCCCGGCCCACCAATCTCTTAGACATACGAGCAGCCCGGTATGCCCTAGTAGCATGGACATCCAAACTCCAAGGGTCACCTGTCAGAATTCAATCAGACAATGCCACAGCAGTGGCATATATCAATCTCCAGGGTGGCACCAGGAGTCGTGCAGCCCAGAGGGAAGCGAATTGCATCCTGGAATGGGCAGAAAGGTATGTCACAGCCATATCCGCGGTTTTCATCCCAGGAGTGGAAAATTGGAGAGCGGACTTTTTAAGTCGCCAGCAATTATGCCAGGGGGAATGGTCTCTTCACCCCGAGGTTTTCCAGGCAATATGCCAGCGGTGGGGAACACCGGATGTAGATCTGCTAGCATCCAGATTCAACGCAAAGGTGGACAGATTTGTGTCTCGCACAAAGGATCCCCTAGCTTGCGGTTCGGATGCCCTAGTGTTCCCTTGGGATCAGTTCAAGCTGATATATGCATTCCCACCGCGATTAATCCGCAGAATCAGGGTAGAAAAGAAACCAGTGATTCTGGTGGCTCCAGCGTGGCCCCGAAGGGCATGGTACGCGGAGATTATAAAAATGTCAGTGGGAAGTCCTTGGACCCTCCCACATCGTCCGGACCTGCTTTCGCAAGGACTACTACTCTTCCTTACCAGCCCTAGGTTTGACGGCCTGGCTATAGAAGCCCACATTCTAAAAAAGAGAGGGCTCTCTAATCCTGTGGTATCTACCATGATCAATGCCAGGAAGCCGGTATCCAGGCAGATCTATTATAGGATCTAGAAGGCGTACATCACGTGGGGTGAGGCCAGGAAATGGCATCCACGTAAGTACGTAATAGGTAGGATTCTGGACTTCCTACAGTGGGCTGTACATAGGAAGCTTGCCTTGAGTACTATCAAGGGTCAGACGGCCTTGTCAATATTTTTTTCAAAGGCCCTTGGCTTTGCATTCATTAGTCAAAGCTTTCATACAAGGAGTGATGCGTATTAGCCCTCCGGTTAGTATTCCCATATGTCCATGGGACTTAAACCTGGTTCTGTCGGTTCTACAGAAACAACCATTTGAACCATTGCGGCACATTTTCTTGGTTCTTTTCACCAGGAAATTGATTTTCTTAGTAGCCATTTGTTCGGCTAAAAGAGTATCGGAATTAGCCGCCTTGTCCTGTAGGGAGCCATATCTGGTTATCCATAAGGACAGAGTAGTGCTACGTCCTCATCCAGCCTTCTTCCTAAGGTGGTATCGAGGTTCCATTTGAACCAAGATGTGGTTCTTCCTTCCTTTTTCCCCAAACCTAGTTCGGTAGAGGAAAAGTTATTGCATTCTTTGGATGTAGTAAGAGCAGTTAAAGCTTATCTTAAAGCCACTGCTCAGATTCGTAGAACGGATACTTTGTTTGTTCTGCCGGAAGGCCCCAGAAAGGGTCAGGCAGCATCAAAAATCTACTTTAGCCAAGTGGATTCGACAGGTCATAATACAAGCCTATGGCTTGAAAAGGAGACCGCCTCCGTTCAAAGTTAGGGCGCACTCCACAAGAGCAGTTGGAACTTCATGGGCAGTGCATCACCAAGCCTCCCTGGCTCAAGTCTGTAAGGCCACAACATGGTCCTTAGTACACACGTTTACTAGATTCTACCAGGTAGACGTCAGAAGTCAGGAGGATGTCGCCTTTGGGCGCAGTGTGTTGCAGGCCGCAAAAGAGCCTCATGCCTGATGGCGCCCAGCTTATGTATCCCTCCCCTCATTTGGCATTGCTTTGGGACGTCCCATTAGTAATGACTAAGTCGCTCTGTGTCCCGTGATGTACGAAAAAGAAAAAGGGATTTTTATAACAGCTTACCTGTAAAATCCTTTTCTTGGAGTACATCACGGGACACAGAGCTCCCACCCCTCTTTTTGGGACACTTATTGCTTGGCTACAAAACTGAGGTGCTCCCGGATGGGAGGGGCTTATATAGGGGAGGGTACTTCCGGTTTGGAATTGGCCAGTGCCAACACCTGAAGGTAATCTATATAACCCATTAGTAATGACTAAGTCGCTCTGTGTCCCGTGATGTACTCCAAGAAAAGGATTTTACAGGTAAGCTGTTATAAAAATCCCTTTATTCAATGCACTTCACAGCTTGCTGTATTTCTCACACTGGCCTGTGGTAACAGTGACACCTACTGGCAACAGTGAGAAATGCGCACAACATAGCCAAAATTGGGACAGAAGCTAATTTTACTTTGTACAATCAATCTGAACTATTTACAATTCAGACAAACACTAAATTTACAACATAGCCCCTATTCTTTAGGAACAGGGCGCTACATATACACACACACACACACACACACACACACACACATGTATATATACACACACACACACACACACACACACATACATACACACACAATTTTATTTGGGAGGGGGGGGTGCAAAAAAAAAATTGTATATACAGTTGGGAGAACAAGTATTTGATACACTGCCGATTTTGGAGGTTTTCCTACTTACAAAGCATATAGAGGTCTGTCATTTTTATCATAGGTACTCTTCAACTGTTAAAGACGGAATCTAGAACAAAAATCCAGAAAATCACATTGTATGATTTGTAAGTAATTAATTTTCATTTTATTGCATGACATAAGTATTTGATACATCAGAAAAGCAGAACTTAATATTTAGTACAGAAACCTTTGTTTGCAATTACAGAGATCATACGTTTCCTGTAGTTCTTGACCAGGTTTGCACACACTGCAGCAGGGATTTTGGCCCCCTCCTCCATATAGACCTTCTCCAGATCCTTCAGGTTTCTGGGGCTGTCGCTGGGCAATACGGACTTTCAGCTTCCTCCAAAGATTTTCTATTGGGTTCAGGTCTGGAGACTGGCTAGGCCACTCCAGGACCTTGAGATGCTTCTTACGATGCCACTCCTTAGTTGCCCTGGCTGTGTGTTTCGGGTTGTTGTCATGCTGGAAGACCCAGCCACGACCCATCTTCAATTCTCTTACTGAGGGAAGGAGGTTGTTGGCCAAGATCTCGTGATACATGGCCCCATCCATCCTTCCCTTAATATGGTGCAGTCGTCCTGTCCCCTTTGCAGAAAAGCATCCCTAAAGAGTGATCTTTCCACCTCAATGCTTCATGGTTGGGATGGTGTTCTTGGGGGTTGTACCCATCCTTCTTCTTCCTCCAAAAACGGCGAGTGGAGTTTAGACCAAAAAGCTCTATTTTTGTCTCATCAGACCACATGACCTTCTCCCATTCCTCCTTTGGATCATCCAGATGGTCATTGGCAAACTTCAGACGGGCCTGGACATGCGCTGGCTTGAGTAGGGGGACCTTGCGTGCGCTGCAGGATTTTAATCCATGACGGCGTAGTGTGTTACTAATGGTTTTCTTTGAGACTGTGGTCCCAGCTCTCTTCAGGTCATTGACCAGGTTCTGCCATGTAGTTCTAGGCTGATCCCTCACCTTCCTCATGATCATTGATGCCCCACGAGGTGAGATCTTGCATGGAGCCCCAGACCGAGGGAGATTGACCGTCATCTTGAACTTCTTCCATTTTCGAAAAATTGCGCCAACAGTTGTTGCCTTCTCACCAAGCTGCTTGCCTATTGTCCTGTAGCCCATCCCAGCCTTGTGCAGGTCTACAATTTTATCCCTGATGTCCTTACACAGCTCTCTGGTTTTGGCCATTGTGGAGAGGTTGGAGTCTGTTTGATTGAGTGTGTGGACAGGTGTCTTTTATACAGGTAACGAGTTCAAACAGGTGCAGTTAATACAGGCAACGAGTGGAGAACAGGAGGGCTTCTTAAAGAAAAAATACCAGGTCTGTGAGAGCCGGAATACTTACTGGTTGGTAGGAGATCAAATACTTATGTCATGCAATAAAATGCATATTAATTATTTACAAATCATACAAATGTGATTTTCCGGATTTTTGTTTTAGATTCCATCTCTCACAGTTGAAGAGTACCTATGATAAAAATTACAGACCTCTACATGCTTTGTAAGTAGGAAAACCTGCAAAATCGGCAGTGTATCAAATACTTGTTCTCCCCACTGTATATTGCAACCTACCAGTTTGCAGACAAGGCAATTACATTTGTTTTCTTTTTTGGCTTCTGCATTTTTTTTCATCTTCATCGCGTGAGGAAGGGAGGAGGGATTTGTCATTTACACAGAAAAAATAGCATTATTTTTGCTTCCAGTTCCCCTCACAGGAAGCGTCAAGGACACTGCCATTTGTGGTAAAGATCAATAGGTATTTTCTGCATTTGACAAATATGTTCTTACCTTTAAAATGAAAACGAATGCAACCGCTATACATGTGGACTGGTAGGCTGAAAAATAATACATTTATATTCTTGGCTTTGGTTATACCTTAAGTATCCATAGAATAAAGAGGAAATAGATTGCCTACTACTGCTTTCAAGTGAATACATGCCAAAAACCTTTTTTTTTTTACAGTTTTGTATATACCTCAATAGGGAAAGTTTAAAACCCATGTCAGGATTTACTGCTATCTGAGCCTCCATTAGGCTTGATTCACACACTTGTGAGGGTGGTTTCCAAATCCCGCTGCGGGTCCGCTCCTGTTCCCACAGTCACAGCCACTCACACAAACAAAATGCAGGAGATGTATGCGGGTGCCATTAGTGTGATGAGTGAACATTTTGTAGCAATAGCTGCTTTCTTATTATTTATCTTTTTTAATATTATTGAATAGCGCGTGGGGTTTTCACGCACTTGAAAAAGCAGCAGTGACTTCCTGTACTTGCAGTTTCCCAGGTTGATGACTTCGTCACATACTGCAACACCAATGACCTAGGACTTTCCTTTTCTGCTGTTTGGAATAAGGACAGTTTGGCTTTTCTTGATTTAGAACTCAATCATGAGTTAAATAAGATCTTTGCCCGCAACTATACTAAACCCACTGCAGGTAACTCTTACCTTCATTATGATAGCTGTCACCACCCTCTTTGGGTAAAAAACATACCTAAGGGCCAATACTGTAGATTAAGACAGAACTGTACTAGGGATAGTGATTATATACTACAAAGTGCACACTTGAAACAAAAATTTCTGGATAAGGGATATCCAGAAAAAATTATAGACCATGCCCATACCATTTATCTTTCTGGCAAGAAATCCAAGAAAATAAAAATCGCCAGAAAAACCAGTTGTTCGATTTATCACTGGATTTCATGGACAGTATAGAAAAATGGAACATATTATTTATAAACATTGGAACATCTTGAAACAAGATCCCCACTTAGCTACAATTGTTTGCGAAAAACCTAAAGTCACCTACAGAAGGGCTCCGACACTAAAAAATTAAAAATAAGATAGCGCCCAGCAAGTTAAAATACACTAAACCGATTAGTGCCATCTGTCCAGTCCCCCTCAAAGGGATGTATAGATTGAATAAAGCCCTGTGTAAAACTTGCAATTTTGTCCAACATGGACAAAAGAACTTCTCTCATAGGGACAAGATTTATCAACTTGACAATTTTTACAACTGTTCGAGTGACTATGTTGTTTATTGCCTAACGTGCCCATGCAAAATGCTATATGTGGGTCGCACCATCAATCCACTAAGACAGCGCTTTGGTAAACATCGTCGCTTTGTGGAAACTGGTTGCGATGAACATAGTGTACCACGCCATTTCTTGGAGTTTCATGACCAGTCCACAGAGGGCCTACAGGTTTGGGTGATTGAAGCCATACCCAAGGGCCTATCTGAGGCTGAGCGCTTCTCTAGACTATGTGAGCGTGAAACCTATTGGATCTTTACTCTAGACACTCTTGTGCCCAATGGATTAAACGAGGAATTAGAGGTTAATACGATTCTCTAAAAAAAATGTTTCTTTTTCTTACCGCCCCCTCCTCATGATGCACGGTTGCAAGTGTGCATGTGCACATGTTAGCGTAAGCGCCCACATGGTTGCATTTATGTATGTTTTCCTCACCAAGGAATTTTTGGTTCTCCCTCTCACATACATATAATTCATTTGTTTTTATTTTTTTTCTGTTGTGTAGCACATGTCTCCACACATGTGTGGGCATGCGCCTGTGTGCACTAGTATGTGTGTCCCTTTATACGTGTGTGGGCACACATAAGCGCACGAGCATACCCTCCCTTTATCATTTCCCTCTTTGTAATCAGTAACGTTGATAATCCCTTATAATGACTAGTGATTGCTGATCACTTACTGTGCTTATATCACATTTATTATAATTTATCACTTTGACTGTATTTGGTTTAATATTCAAGAGCTTGCACCTGATTATCCTTGCCTGGCAGGGATCATATCCCTGTCACATAATTTTATCATCCATATGTCTATATAGACATTTTCCTAGAAAGTTTTTACTATATAATAATTTTTGGTAACATTAATACTATGTTATAATAGGATTTTTATAACAGCTTACCTGTAAAATCCTTTTCTTGGAGTACATCACGGGACACAGAGCGACATAGTCATTACTAATGGGTTATATAGATACCTTCAGGTGCTGGCACTGGCAACTTCCAAAACCGGAAGTACCCTCCCCTATATAAGCCCCTCCCATCCGGGAGCACCTCAGTTTTGTAGCAAAGCAATAAGTGTCCCTAAAGAGGGGCGGGAGCTCTGTGTCCCATGATGTACTCCAAGAAAAGGATTTTACAGGTAAGCTGTTATAAAAATCCTATTTTCTTTCTCGTACATCACGGGACACAGAGCGACATAGTCATTACTAATGGGATGTCCTAAAGCAATGCCCAACGAGGGGGGGGATACACCATACATAAGCTGAGCGCTATCAGACATGAGGATCTTTTGCGGCCTGCAACACACTGCGCCCAAAGGTGACATCCTCCTGACTTCTAACGTCCACCTGGTAGAACCTAGTAAACGTGTGTACTGAAGACCATGTTGCGGCCTTACAGATTTGAGCCAGGGAGGCCTGGTGATGCACTGCCCATTAAGTTCCAACTGCTCTCGTGGAGTGCGCCCTAACTTTGAACGGAGGCGGTCTCCTTCTCAAGCCATAGGCTTGCATTATGACCTGTCGAATCCACTTGGCTAAAGTAGATTTTGATGCTGCCTGACCCTTTCTGGGGCCTTCCGGCAGAATAAACAAAGTATACGTTCTGCGAATCTGAGCAGTGGCTTTTAGATAAGCTTTAACTGCTCTTACTACATCCAAAGAATGCAATAGCTTTTCCTCTACCGAAGTAGGTTTGGGGAAAAAAGAAGGAAGAACCACATCTTGGTTCAAATGAAACCTCGATACCACCTTAGGAAGAAAGGCTGGATGAGGACGTAACACTACTCAGTCCTTATGGATAACCAGATATGTCTCCTTACAGGACATAGCTGCTAATTCCGACACTCTTTTAGCCGAACAAATGGCTACTAGAAAAATCAATTTCCTGGTGAGAAGAACCAAAGAAATATGCTGTAATGGTTCAAATGGTTGTTTCTGTAGAACCGACAGAACCAGGTTTAGATCCCATGGACATATGGGAATATTAACCGGAGGACTAATACGCATCACTCCTTGTATAAAGGCTTTGACTAGTGAATGCGAAGCCAAGGGCCTTTGAAAAAATATTGACAAGGCCGAAATCTGACCCTTGATAGTACTCAAGGCAAGCTTCCTATCTACAGCCCATTGTAGGAAGTCCAGAATCCTACCTATTACGTATTTACGTGGATGCCATTTCTTGGCCTCACACCAGGCGATGTACGCCTTCCAGATTCTATAGTAGATCTGCCTGGATACCGGCTTCCTGGCATTGATCATGGTAGATACCACAGAATTAGAGAGCCCTCTCTTTTTTAGAATGTGGGCTTCAATAGCCAGGCCGTCAAACCTAGGGCTGGTAAGGAAGGGTGGTATATCGGTCCTTGTGAAAGCAGGTCCGGACGATGTGGGAGGGTCCAAGGACTCCCCACAGACATCTTTACAATCTCCGCGTACCATACTCTTCGGGGCCACGCTGGAGCCACCAGAATCACTGGTTTCTTTTCTACCCTGATTCTGCGGAGTAATCGAGGTAACAATTGTGGCGGTGGGAATGCATATATCAGCTTGAACTGATCCCAAGGGAACACTAGGGCATCCGAGCCGCAAGCTAGGGGATCCCTTGTCCAAGAGACAAACCTGTCGACTTTTGCGTTGAATCTGGATGCTAGCAGATCTACATCCGGTGTTCCCCACCGCTGACATATTGTCCGGAAAACCTCGGGATGAAGGGACCATTCCCCTGGGCATAATTGTTGGCGACTTAGAAAGTCCAGAAGAGAAAAGAAAAAACAAATGCGCCTACTAAGTGCAGTATGTTAGAAATTTATTCGAAAAGAATTAAAATAACAGCCAAATGGCTACTCACAGGATGGAAGTGGAGTATAAGCATAAATAGATATCCTTCTAAGTTGACTGCGGAGGGCATGAGTCACTCCGTGTGTCTGTAATCTCCCGGTGGTGGAATACTGCCAAGATGAAGAGGTAGTGCACTGCGGTGTTGCTGCAGGGATGGGGAGATGGCAGAAGAACGGTAGATGCAAGAAGAGCTGTCCCTCTATGCCAGTGTGGACACCGGTTCCCACACGGCGTACAGCGTGCGGTTCACGCTGGAGCGCAGTCAGCTTCGGCAACCGGACGTGACGTCAATAGCAGACGCTAACTGATGACGCGTTTCAATGCTTCCGCATTTTCCTCGGATCTGATAGGCGATAGGAGCTGTCGGTATTATATGCGTTCCACCGAACGGAACCATCAATCTAGTGTCATACTCCGGAGATGAAGTGCTGTAGGCTGGAGGGAATGGATACATAGGCCTAACAATAGCATATACATAGGAATTCGTAGATTTAAAAAAACATACAATATACAATTGATTGAGTTGATAGAAACCTTTAGAAGACTTGCCCTATAATGAATGTATATATGGCAAGAAATTTTATATTTTGACAGGAGATTTATATATTGACATCGATGCATGGAAGGAATGCATGAGAGGGGCTTACAAAAAAATGTCTTAAAAAGTGCATAGAAAATGCACAAAAAAAATGGCAAAAATAAAAAATAGGATTTTTATAACAGCTTACCTGTAAAATCCTTTTCTTGGAGTACATCACGGGACACAGAGCGACATAGTCATTACTAATGGGTTATATAGTTACCGTCAGGTGCTGGCACTGGCAACTTCCAAAACCGGAAGTACCCTCCCCTATATAAGCCCCTCCCATCCGGGAGCACCTCAGTTTTGTAGCAAAGCAATAAGTGTCCCCAAAGAGGGGCGGGAGCTCTGTGTCCCGTGATGTACTCCAAGAAAAGGATTTTACAGGTAAGCTGTTATAAAAATCCTATTTTCTTTCTCGTACATCACGGGACACAGAGCGACATAGTCATTACTAATGGGATGTCCTAAAGCAATGCCAAATGAGGGGGGGGGATACACCATATATAAGCTGAGCGCTATCAGACATGAGGATCTTTTGCGGCCTGCAACACACTGCGCCCAAAGGCGACATCCTCCTGACTTCTAACGTCCACCTGGTAGAACCTAGTAAACGTGTGTACTGAAGACCATGTTGCGGCCTTACAGACTTGAGCCAGGGAGGCCTGGTGATGCACTGCCCATGAAGTTCCAACTGCTCTCGTGGAGTGCGCCCTAACTTTGAACGGAGGCGGTCTACTTCTCAAGCTATAGGCTTGTATTATGACCTGTCGAATCCACTTGGCTAAAGTAGATTTTGACGCTGCCTGACCCTTTCTGGGGCCTTCCGGCAGAATAAACAAAGTATCCGTTCTGCGAATCTGAGCAGTGGCTTTTAGATAAGCTTTAACTGCTCTTACTACATCCAAAGAATGCAATAACTTTTCCTCTACCGAAGTAGGCTTGGGGAAAAAAGAAGGAAGAACCACATCTTGGTTCAAATGAAAACTCGATACCACCTTAGGAAGAAAGGCTGGATGAGGACGTAACACTACTCTGTCCCTATGGATAACCAGATATGGCTCCTTACAGGACATAGCTGCTAATTCCGATACTCTTTTAGCCGAACAAATGGCTACTAGAAAAAACAATTTCCTGGTGAGAAGCACTAAGGAAATATGCTGTACTGGTTCAAATGGTTGTTTCTGTAGAACCGACAGAACCAAGTTTAGATCCCATGGACATATGGGAATATTAACCGGAGGACTAATACGCATCACTCCTTGTATAAAGGCTTTGACTAGTGAATGCGAAGCCAAGGGCCTTTGAAAAAATATTGACAAGGCCGAAATCTGACCTTTGATAGTACTCAAGGCAAGCTTCCTATCTACAGCCCATTGTAGGAAGTCCAGAATTCTACCTATTACGTATTTACGTGGATGCCATTTCCTGGCCTCACACCAGGCGATGTACGCCTTCCAGATTCTATAGTAGATCTGCCTGGATACCGGTTTCCTGGCATTGATCATGGTAGACACCACAGCATTAGAGAGCCCTCTCCTTTTTAGAATGTGGGCTTCAATAGCCAGGCCGTCAAACCTAGGGCTGGTAAGGAAGGGTGGTATATCGGTCCCTGCGAAAGCAGGTCCGGACGATGTGGGAGGGTCCAAGGCCTCCCCACAGACATTTTTACAATCTCCGCGTACCATGCTCTTCGGGGCCACGCTGGAGCCACCAGAATCACTGGTTTCTTTTCTACCCTGATTCTGCGGAGTAATCGAGGTAACAATTGTGGCGGTGGGAATGCATATATCAGCTTGAACTGATCCCAAGGGAACACTAGGGCATCCGAGCCGCACGCTAGGGGATCCCTTGTCCAAGAGACAAACCTGTCCACTTTCGTGTTGAACCTGGATGCTAGCAGATCTACATCCGGTGTTCCCCACCGCTGACATATTGTCCGGAAAACCTCGGGATGAAGGGACCATTCCCCTGGGCATAATTGTTGGCGACTTAGAAAGTCCGCCTTCCAATTCTCCACCCCTGGAATGAATACCGCAGATATGGCTGGGACATATCTTTCTGCCCATCTCAGGATGTAATTTACTTCCCTTTGGGCTGCACGACTCCTGGTGCCCCCCTGACGATTGATATATGCCACTGCTGTGGCATTGTCTGACTGAACTCTGACAGGGGACCCTTGGAGTTTGGATGTCCATGCTACTAGGGCATACCGGGCTGCTCGTATCTCTAAGAGATTGATGGGCAGGGCCTTTTCCGCATCCGACCATCTGCCCTGGAGAGACCATTGCTCCAGTACTGCTCCCCAGCCTAAAAGGCTGGCATCTGTAGTGACCACCTTCCAAGAAATCGGACTGAAGGATTTCCCTCTTTCCAGATTCCGGGGAACCAACCACCAACGGAGGCTTCTGCGAACGGAAGGGGACAAGGACATTGGTACGTCCAGAGCCTGAACTTTTTTGTTCCAGGCTGACAGTATGGCCCTTTGCAACTTCCTTGAATGGAATTGACCGTAGGGTACTGCTTCGAATGATGCCACCATTTTTCCCAGCAGCCTCATGCACAGGCGTATGGATGGCTGTCTTTTTGAACCCACTAAGTGGATCAAATCTCTCAAAGACGACCCCTTTTCTCGAGACAAGAAAATTTTTCTCTGGTCTGAATCCAGCCTTAGCCCCAAGTATTCCAGACTTTTGACTGGTTTTAGGGCTGACTTGTCTCGGTTGATAATCCAACCGTGATATTCCAGATACTTGATTGTCTCGTGAACAACCACTTCTAGTTTTTCCACTGAGTGGTCTATCAGCAACAAGTCGTCTAGATATGCCATTATCGTTACACCTCGTGTTCTTAGATTGGCCAATAATGGGGCCAGAATTTTTGTGAACACTCTTGGTGCTGTGGCCAGACCGAAGGGTAAGGCTCTGAACTGAAAATGGCGCCCTTCTACTGCAAAGCGTAGAAATTTTTGGTGGACTGGAAAGATGGGAATGTGCAAATAAGCATCTTTGATGTCGATCGTGGCTAACCAATCCTCCCCTTGTAGGGCAGTGGCCACCGATCGGATCGACTCCATCGGAAAGTCCTGATATACAGGAATTTGTATAGCCCTTTTAGAATTAATATGGGCCTCCCGTCCGCGTTTGCTTCGGGACTGTAAAGAGGTTTGAGTAAAACCCGAACCCTCATTCTTCCAGGGGAACCTCCATAATTACTCCTTGGAGCAATAGTTGTTCTAGTGCCAACAGGAGGGACTCTCTCTTCCGGGGATCCCTTGGCACGTTTGACCTCAAAAATGGGAAGGAGGAGAGTCTTTTAACTCCAAACTGTATCCCAAACCTACTGCGGAGAGCACCTATCTGTCTTGATCGTGTCCCGCCAGGTCTCTTGCGAACAACTGGAGTCCTCCCCCCACCCGACTGAGTGGGGGCTTCAATGAATTTAATTTTGGGGGAGGTTTTGTACCTCCCCTGACCCAGGGTTTCTCATTACCCTGCTACTGTCCCTGTTTTTTACCCCCGGGATTTGACCGAGGAGGCCGTCGGAACTGTTACACAGCCGATGCCCCAGGGACTGGAGAAGCAGGCCTCTTAAAGAGGGACCTCTAACTCTGCTTTTAACCGGCAAGAGCGTATTTTTACCGCTGGAAATTTTCTGGATATATTTGTCCAGGTTTTCCCTGAATAAGCGTTCACCATGAAATGGGACGCTAACCAGCCATTCTTTACAGGGAGCTTCAGCAGACCAGTTTCTGAGCCATAGGAGCCTACGCATATGTACTATAGACAGCGTAAGGCGGGAGGCCTGATGGACAGAATCCTCTATGGCGTCAACCGCAAAGCCTAAGGCTCTAGGTAGATCAGCTAGGGCAAAGCCTGCTGATCTGTCAAGTCCCTCAAGACCTGTTTCAACTGATCCTTCACTGCTTAGCAGACCCCAATAGCTGCTACTGCTGGTTGTATCACCAAGCAGATTTTCATAAGGACTCCAATCTTTTATCTATTGGGTTCTTGAACATTTGGACATTATCCACTGGACATGTCAGTGATTTATACATACAAGAGATGGCTGCGTCCACTGTAGGGACCTTTCCATTTTTTTTTTTTTTGATGAACTTATCCTCCATGGGATAGACCACCGGAAATCTCTTGGGGGAATAAATATTTTCTCAGGACGTTCCCAATCCTGGTAAATGAGCCCTTTCAGTAAAGGGTGAAGTGGAAAAGAACAAACAGTCTGGGGGCTTCTAGCGACCCCAACGAGGATACAGTAGTGGTTGATGGTTCCGCAAGGTGCATTTTTAAATGCTGATCGGACCATGTTAGTCAGAGACTGAACCCATAATCTTTCAGCTTGAGATGCTGAGAAAAGGTTCCCCCACTGTTGATTCCTCTATAACAGAATCAACCTTATCCTGATCCCCTTCAGGCAGGTCGATCCCTGTATGGGACTGTTGCTCTGCTAACAGGCACTCTGAAGGAGGAGACGGAGATCGGGCGTGCTTTCCCTGACAGGGAGGCAGCGATACATTTTGACAATCTCTCTCTAATCCTCCCAGAGCTGAGGAAAAAACCTCCTCTGTTACATACACAGGAGCAGGTGACTGAGGACAGCCACAGTACCAAGTACCCCTGCGGGGTCTCTACGGTCACTTACCTCTGAACTTCAGGGGAGACTGGTGCAGCAGGAGTATGCCCAAGATCCTCAGAGCCCGATGAGACCCCCTTCGCTTCCTGGAAGATTCAGTTCCGGAGCTACTGGACGGCATATTCCTAAGCCTAAAGCTGAGGTATTCCAGCCGTAATACACCACTTTTACTGAGAATAGTCTAGCACAATTGCTGCTATATCACAGTTGGTGTCTACTAATGTGCCTTTCTAGGGGATGCCTGTATCAACCGCTTGCTGTATGCCTTTAAATGTTGCCAGCTCTGTCTCTGTACTTCATAGCCAGCTTACTGCAATAATGTGGCTTTTTAAAAACCTGCTGGGACGCCCGCACATGCGCAGAAGCGCTGCGGCGCGCACAGAGCGTCATCCCCCAGGCCCCGCCCCTTTTTCCGGCCACCTCTATATATAGAGGCGCATGCACGCGCACGCGCGCGGCCACGTGCGCCTCGGCGCTAATTTTCAAACATGGAAACCAGGGACAGGAGCCAGGGCCCCCTTTGCCGCAGGCCGGGGGATAGACGAACACTGCAACATGGCAGAGGAAACAGTTTCCTGTAGGAGAACTCACCAGCTGCCTGGACTTTGCTCTCTGAGAAGAAACTAGTCCATATGACAAGAAAAACATTCCACAGCGGCCTCTAGTGGACAAACACAGGTACCGCAGTTTAATATACTAAACATATATAAAAAAAAACATTCTTTTTTTTTTTTTTTTTTCTTTTCTTGACCACCATTAAAAATTATTACATTTTTTTTAGTAGTTACAGGCATGCACAGATATTAGCGGGAATACCGTTAGGTAACAGACAGAAAGACAAATTAGGCTTGGGGGTCCCCCAATAGAACCAAGTTCCTGGGGGCCCCCACTTACCTGTTCCCCGCCGCAGGACTTTGTTTGGTCCACAAAAGCCCAAACTTCACCTATCACGGCAGGCATTGTAATCAAACCTTCAGGGACCGGGTTCCCAAGGATTCCACTCCCCTGGACCTGTATAGCACCCTGCACAGAAAACATCTTGGTCGTGGGTATGACCAGAGCTCTGGATCCCAGGGTCCAGCTCTCCTAAGAGAAGCATTACAGGCAGAACCTTGCTCTTCTCTGCAAGGCCCGGGTACCGACCGTTTAGCTATGAAGCTTTTTTGGTCGGATCCGGAATAGCTTACTGAGGCCCAAAAGAACCTGTACGCAAGCTCAGTGAAAAACACATGTTTCTTCTTGGCCAACACCTTAGACACTGGCAAAAAACTGAGGTGCTCCCGGATGGGAGGGGCTTATATAGGGGAGGGTACTTCCGGTTTTGGAAGTTGCCAGTGCCAGCACCTGACGGTAACTATATAACCCATTAGTAATGACTATGTCGCTCTGTGTCCCGTGATGTACGAGAAAGAAATAAAAATGCTGGATGCAAAAAATATATATCTAATAATACCCATATCATATATAATATGGGGAAATATTCCATATATATACACATATATATATATATATATATATATATATATATACATATACATATACATAGAAAATTACATAATAAAATAAATAAAAATAAAAATAATAATAATAGCCAATAATATCCAAGAGACAGTTCTGGAGAGCTGTTATTGAGAAACTCACAATCTCAATAATACAGATATCTAATTTATAATGATGGGGATCGCAAGCATGCATATGCACACATCCGCACATGCATGCGTCCAATCCATTGTGTATGGATATTGTGCTCACAATAAAAAAAGGGGTTTAATGATAAAAATTATATAACAATCATTGATAAAAAACCAATTGATAAACAGCCAATTGATAAAAAATCAATAAATAAAAATCTTTTACCATCAAGGAAGGAATATATAAATAGCAAGAATATGTGTACAAATGAGGATGTAATAAAACACAACATAGTGAGATAAGGGTTCCTATTGGTTCTTAATGGTCAACAAGGAAAAGAGGAAAAAGGTAGAGGAGATGGGGGTGTGTGTAGATGAGTACAAACATACACCCACACAAAATGTATGTGCACGTGTGTACATAAATATGTCTCTATCACATGACTGTATTAACCTCAATCTCCTCGTTAAGTCCAAAGGGTGTAAGTGTGTTCAGGATATAAATCCAGTATGTTTCCTGTTTACACAGACGTTGGAATCTCTCTGCTGATGTATATTTATCGGGTATGGATTCCAAGATCCATACTCGAAGTGCAGAGGTGTCTTTAGAATGGTGAATGTTAAAGTGTCTGGAAACACTATATTGTGGACTGCCATCCTTAACTGCTCTGCGGTGTTCACCAAATCTAGCTCGCAATGTGCGTATAGTCCTACCCACATACAACAAACCGCATGGGCAGGTTATACAGTAGATGACGAACATAGTGGAACAATTGTAGAAGGAAGTAAAAGTATACAATTTACTGTTAGCAGAGTAGTTTTTTTGACCATGAGTCACATGGGAACAGGTGAGGCACAAGGCCTTATTACATCTATACATACCTACTAAGGGTATTAATGTTAGCGGTCTAGATGTGGTATTTTTAGCATTGATTTTCATTTTGCTAGGTGCAATTTTACCTTTTATGTTCGGCGCCTTGCGGTATGCAAATTTAGGGTGAAGAGAAAGTGATTCTTTCAAAAGTGGGTCCTGTTGTAAAATAGACCAGTGTTTACGGAAGATGCTTTCCATTTGCTTACGACTATGGTGATATTGTGTAATGAACCTCATCACTGGCATAGATGCCTGCTTGGGTTTTGATGCTATGTGGTCTGTACAATATAAGGAGCAAGCGTCATCAACAAGATGTACTGGATACCCCTTATCTGTGAACTTGGTTTTTAGAGGTATACTCTGTGTCACATAGTCATCCAATCTAGTGCAATTTCGTCTGAGACGATGAAATTGGCTCTTTGGGATATTTTGAATCCATCGTGGGTGATGACAGCTGGTATAATGTAAAAAAGAATTACCAGCTGTAGGTTTTGTATAACTTTTAGTTGTTATCTCCTTATTGGTATATGATAGTTCCAAATCTAAAAAGCATATGGATAAAGTGTTGGATTCTGAAGTAAAAGTGAGTCCATAGGGGTTAGCATTACAATACGAGACAAAGCTATGAATGAGATTGGTAGGGCCGTCCCAGATGATTATGATATCATCTATGTATCGTCTGTAAAAAATAAGGTGCATAGTGAAAGGATTATTGGCCCAAATGTATTTTTCTTCCCAGAAACCCATAGTTAGGTTAGCATAGCTGGGAGCGAAATTAGCACCCATAGCAGTGCCCTGTTTTTGGCGATAGTAGGTACCATCAAAAAGAAAATAATTATGATCTAAACAAAAGAGAGTGGCTTGAAGTATGAAATCTATTTGATGAGTGTTAAGATGAGGGTCATTTTTGAGGAAATGAGTAACGGCTTGTATACCTATATTATGAGGAATAGATGTATATAAGGAGCAGACATCTAGAGAGATCCATTGATAGGTGGATTCCCATGTATAGGGGCACATTTGTTCAATTAGATCTGTTCCATCTCTAATATAGGAAGGAAGAGCCTGAGCTAGAGGTTGAAGGAAATGGTCTACATATAGCGAAAAACTGGAGGTGATACTCTCCATGGAGGCAACAATGGGGCGTCCTGGTGGATTGATAGAGTTTTTGTGTATTTTGGGCAGATGGTAAAAGTATGGTACCTGAAAAAAGGATTTTCGAAAGAAGGCCTTCTCCTGTTTGGATAGTATTCCTTCTATATGGGCCTTCTCTACTAAAGAATTGGAGACTTCTATAAACGCAGGCAATGGATCCTTTTTCAATATTTCATAAGTAGCATTGTCTGAGAGAAGCCTGAGGGCTTCTCTCATGTAATCTGCTTTGTCTTGTATGATAATGCTCCCACCTTTATCAGCCGGTCTTATAATTATGTTGTCATTCTGGCTCAATGTTTTTAAAGCAATATTTTCTTGTGGACTCAAGTTGTTCTTGAAATAATTAGGTTTGGTGGATGTTGTCTCACAAAGTTTGGTAAGTTCTGAAAGTACTATCTGATAAAATGTTTGTAAATATGGGCCCTTGGATTGCGTAGGATTAAATATAGATTTGGGTCGGAAAGTAGTATGGATGACTGGTGGCGGTAATTCTGAATGTTGGGACCAGGCAATGATATCATCTTCTTCATGGGCATTCCATAGTTCACATAAATCTAATAATGCTTGTTGTTCCATAGATGAATCTAAGGTTGGAAAGTTGTCAGTCTGGAGATCGGTCTCTATGTCCATAGTAGATGTTTTTTTTGTCTTTTATATTATAATGACGCCTTAAAGTTAGGTTTCTGACAAACCTATTGAGGTCTTTAAACATGACAAAAGAATTAGGGGCTATGGCTGGGGCAAAATTAAGGCCCCGTGCCAATAGTGAGAGTTCTTGGTCACTTAGAGATTGGTTAGATAAATTGAAAATCTTTACACTTTTCGCAGTTTCTCTGGTCTGGTTAGATTTAAATTTATTTGGAGCATTATCATACAAGACAAAGCAGATTACATGAGAGAAGCCCTCAGGCTTCTCTCAGACAATGCTACTTATGAAATATTGAAAAAGGATCCATTGCCTGCGTTTATAGAAGTCTCCAATTCTTTAGTAGAGAAGGCCCATATAGAAGGAATACTATCCAAACAGGAGAAGGCCTTCTTTCGAAAATCCTTTTTTCAGGTACCATACTTTTACCATCTGCCCAAAATACACAAAAACTCTATCAATCCACCAGGACGCCCCATTGTTGCCTCCATGGAGAGTATCACCTCCAGTTTTTCGCTATATGTAGACCATTTCCTTCAACCTCTAGCTCAGGCTCTTCCTTCCTATATTAGAGATGGAACAGATCTAATTGAACAAATGCGCCCCTATACATGGGAATCCACCTATCAATGGATCTCTCTAGATGTCTGCTCCTTATATACATCTATTCCTCATAATATAGGTATACAAGCCGTTACTCATTTCCTCAAAAATGACCCTCATCTTAACACTCATCAAATAGATTTCATACTTCAAGCCACTCTCTTTTGTTTAGATCATAATTATTTTCTTTTTCATGGTACCTACTATCGCCAAAAACAGGGCACCGCTATGGGTGCTAATTTCGCTCCCAGCTATGCTAACCTAACTATGGGTTTCTGGGAAGAAAAATACATTTGGGCCAATAATCCTTTCACTATGCACCTTATTTTTTACAGACGATACATAGATGATATCATAATCATCTGGGACGGCCCTACCAATCTCATTCATAGCTTTGTCTCGTATTGTAATGCTAACCCCTATGGACTCACTTTTACTTCAGAATCCAACACTTTATCCATATGCTTTTTAGATTTGGAACTATCATATACCAATAAGGAGATAACAACTAAAAGTTATACAAAACCTACAGCTGGTAATTCTTTTTTACATTATACCAGCTGTCATCACCCACGATGGATTCAAAATATCCCAAAAAGCCAATTTCATCGTCTCAGACGAAATTGCACTAGATTGGATGACTATGTGACACAGAGTATACCTCTAAAAACCAAGTTCACAGATAATAGGATTTTTATAACAGCTTACCTGTAAAATCCTTTTCTTGGAGTACATCACGGGACACAGAGCGACATAGTCATTACTAATGGGTTATATAGATACCGTCAGGTGCTGGCACTGGCAACTTCCAAAACCGGAAGTACCCTCCCCTATATAAGCCCCTCCCATCCGGGAGCACCTCAGTTTTGTAGCAAAGCAATAAGTGTCCCCAAAGAGGGGCGGGAGCTCTGTGTCCCGTGATGTACTCCAAGAAAAGGATTTTACAGGTAAGCTGTTATAAAAATCCTATTTTCTTTCTCGTACATCACGGGACACAGAGCGACATAGTCATTACTAATGGGATGTCCTAAAGCAATGCCAAATGAGGGGGGGGGATACACCATATATAAGCTGAGCGCTATCAGACATGAGGATCTTTTGCGGCCTGCAACACACTGCGCCCAAAGGCGACATCCTCCTGACTTCTAACGTCCACCTGGTAGAACCTAGTAAACGTGTGTACTGAAGACCATGTTGCGGCCTTACAGATTTGAGCCAGGGAGGCCTGGTGATGCACTGCCCATGAAGTTCCAACTGCTCTCGTGGAGTGCGCCCTAACTTTGAACGGAGGCGGTCTACTTCTCAAGCCATAGGCTTGTATTATGACCTGTCGAATCCACTTGGCTAAAGTAGATTTTGACGCTGCCTGACCCTTTCTGGGGCCTTCCGGCAGAATAAACAAAGTATCCGTTCTGCGAATCTGAGCAGTGGCTTTTAGATAAGCTTTAACTGCTCTTACTACATCCAAAGAATGCAATAACTTTTCCTCTACCGAAGTAGGCTTGGGGAAAAAAGAAGGAAGAACCACATCAAGGTTCAAATGAAAACTCGATACCACCTTAGGAAGAAAGGCTGGATGAGGACGTAACACTACTCTGTCCTTATGGATAACCAGATATGGCTCCTTACAGGACATAGCTGCTAATTCCGACACTCTTTTAGCCGAACAAATGGCTACTAGAAAAATCAATTTCCTGGTGAGAAGCACCAAGGAAATATGCTGTAATGGTTCAAATGGTTGTTTCTGTAGAACCGACAGAACCAAGTTTAGATCCCATGGACATATGGGAATATTAACCGGAGGACTAATACGCATCACTAGGCTTTGACTAGTGAATGCGAAGCCAAGGGCCTTTGAAAAAATATTGACAAGGCCGAAATCTGACCCTTGATAGTACTCAAGGCAAGCTTCCTATCTACAGCCCATTGTAGGAAGTCCAGAATCCTACCTATTACGTATTTACGTGGATGCCATTTCCTGGCCTCACACCAGGCGATGTACGCCTTCCAGATTCTATAGTAGATCTGCCTGGATACCGGTTTCCTGGCATTGATCATGGTAGACACCACAGCATTAGAGAGCCCTCTCTTTTTTAGAATGTGGGCTTCAATAGCCAGGCCGTCAAACCTAGGGCTGGTAAGGAAGGGTGGTATATCGGTCCTTGCGAAAGCAGGTCCGGACGATGTGGGAGGGTCCAAGGACTCCCCACAGACATTTTTACAATCTCCACGTACCATGCTCTTCGGGGCCACGCTGGAGCCACCAGAATCACTGGTTTCTTTTCTACCCTGATTCTGCGGAGTAATCGAGGTAACAATTGTGGCGGTGGAAATGCATATATCAGCTTGAACTGATCCCAAGGGAACACTAGGGCATCCGAGCCGCACGCTAGGGGATCCCTTGTCCAAGAGACAAACCTGTCCACTTTTGTGTTGAATCTGGATGCTAGCAGATCTACATCCGGTGTTCCCCACCGCTGACATATTGTCCGGAAAACCTCGGGATGAAGGGACCATTCCCCTGGGCATAATTGTTGGCG
The DNA here is from genome assembly GCA_029206835.1 of Rana muscosa. Classification (NCBI taxonomy): domain Eukaryota; kingdom Metazoa; phylum Chordata; class Amphibia; order Anura; family Ranidae; genus Rana; species Rana muscosa. Next base: position 849,030,993 of record CM055121.1, read on the forward strand.
ACTTAGAAAGTCCGCCTTCCAATTCTCCACCCCTGGAATGAATACCGCAGATATGGCTGGGACATATCTTTCTGCTCATCTCAGGATGTAATTTACTTCCCTTTGGGCTGCACGACTCCTGGTGCCCCCCTGACGATTGATATATGCCACTGCTGTGGCATTGTCTGACTGAACTCTGACAGGGGACCCTTGGAGTTTGGATGTCCATGCTACTAGGGCATACCGGGCTGCTCGTATCTCTAAGAGATTGATGGGCAGGGCCTTTTCTGCTTCTGACCACTTGCCCTGGAGAGACCATTGCTCCAGTACTGCTCCCCAGCCTATAAGGCTGGCATCTGTAGTGACCACCTTCCAGGAAATCGGACTGAAGGATTTCCCTCTTTCCAGATTCTGGGGAACCAACCACCAGCGGAGGCTCTTGCGAACGGAAGGGGACAAGGACATTGGTAAGTCCAGAGCCTGAACTTTTTTGTTCCAGGCTGACAGTATGGCCCTTTGCAACTTCCTTGAATGGAATTGACCGTAGGGTACTGCTTCGAATGATGCCACCATTTTTCCCAGCAGCCTCATGCACAGGCGTATGGATGGCTGTCTTTTTGAACCCACTAAGTGGATCAAATCTCTCAAAGACGACCCCTTTTCTTGAGGCAAGAAAATTTTTCTCTGGTCTGAATCCAGCCTTAGCCCCAAGTATTCCAGACTTTTGACTGGTTTTAGGGCTGACTTGTCTCGGTTGATAATCCAACCGTGATATTCCAGATACTTGATTGTCTCGTGAACAACCACTTCTAGTTTTTCCACTGAGTGGTCTATCAGCAACAAGTCGTCTAGATATGCCATTATCGTTACACCTCGTGTTCTTAGATTGGCCAATAATGGGGCCAGAATTTTTGTGAACACTCTTGGTGCTGTGGCCAGACCGAAGGGTAAGGCTCTGAACTGAAAATGGCGGCCTTCTACCGCAAAGCGTAGAAATTTTTGGTGGGCTGGAAAGATGGGAATGTGCAAATAAGCATCCTTGATGTCGATCGAGGCTAACCATTCCTCCCCTTGTAGGGCAGTGGCTACCGATCGGATCGACTCCATCCGGAAAGTCCTGATATGTAGGAATTTGTTTAGCCCTTTTAGATTTAGTATGGGCCTCACGTCCCCGTTTGGCTTCGGAACTGTAAAGAGGTTTGAGTAAAACCCGAACCCCCACTCTTCCAGGGGAACCTCTATAATTACTGCTTGGAGCAATAATTGTTCTAGTGCCAACAGGAGGGATCCTCTCTTCTGGGGATCCCTTGGCACGTTTGACCTTATAAAGCGGGAAGAAGGGGAGTTTTTTAACTCCAATTTGTATCCCAGATTTACTGCGGAGAGCACCCATCTGTCTCGGATCGTGTCCCGCCAGGTCTCTGTGAACAACTGAAGTCTTCCCCCCACCCGATTGGGTGGGGGCAACCCTTCATGCATTTGACTTTGGGGGAGGTTTTGTACCTCTCCTGCTCCAGGGCTTCTTGTTACCCTGCAACTGTCCCTGATTTCTACCTCCGGGATTTGACCGAGGAGGCCGTCGGAACTGTTTCACAGCCGATGTCCTAGGGACTGGAGAAGCCGGCCTCTTAAAAGAGGGACCTCTAACTCTATTTTTAACCGGCAAAAGTGTACTTTTACCGCTGGAAATTCTCTGGATATACTTGTCCAGGTCTTCCCCGAATAAGCGCTCCCCATGAAATGGGAAGCTGACCAGCAATTTTTTACAGGGAGCTTCAGCAGACCAGTTTTTGAGCCATAGAAGCCTGCGCATATGTACTACAGACAGCGTAAGGCGGGAGGCCTGATGGATTGAATCCTTTATAGCGTCCACCGCAAAGCATAAGGCTCTAGGTAGATCAGCTAGAGCAAGAGCCTGCTGATCTGGCAAGTCCCTTAAGACCTGTTTCAACTGATCCTTCACTGCTTGGCAGACCCCAATAGCTGCCACTGCTGGTTGTGTCACCAATCCTGCTGTAGAAAAAGCAGATTTTAATAAGGACTCCAATTTTTTATCTATTGGGTCCTTGAACATTTGGACATTTTCCACCGGACATGTCAGTGATTTATTCACACAAGAGATGGCTGCGTCCACTGTAGGGACCCTCCATTTTCTGATGAACTTATCCTCCATGGGATAGACCACCGGAAATCTCTTGGGGGGAGTAAATATTTTGTCAGGATGCTCCCAATCCTGGTAAATGAGCCCTTCCAGTAAAGGATGGATCGGAAAGGAACAAACAGTCTGGGGAGCTTTTAGCGACCCCAACGAGGAGACAGAAGTGGAGGATGGCTCCGCAAGTGGCATTTTAAATGCTGATCGGACCATATTAGTCAGGGACTGAACCCATAACCTTTCAGCATGTGATGCTGAGAACGGCTCTTCCACTGTTGATTCCTCTACAACCGAATCGACCTCATCCTGATCCCCTTCAGGTAGGTCGATCCCTGTATGGGACTGTTGCTCTGTTAACAGGCACTCTGAGGGGGGAGACGGAGATCGAGCGCTTTTCTCCTGTGACAGGGAAGCAGCGATCAATGCTGACAATCTCTCTTCCAGCCCTCCCAGAGCTGAGGAAAAAACCTCCTCTGTTACATACACAGGAGCAGGTGAACTGAGGACAGCCACAGTACCAGGTACTCCTGAGGGTGCCCTACGGTCACTAACCTCTGATTCTTCAGGGGAGACTGGTGCAGCCAAAGCATGCCCAAGATCCTCAGAGCCCGATGGAGACCCCCTATTCCTCCTGGAATTTCTAGTCCCGGAGTTTATAGACGGCATATTCCTAAGCCACAAAGCTGAGGTATTCCAGCCGAAATACACCAGTTACTGACAATAGTCTAGCATAAATGCTGCTATAAGAAACAGTTGGTGTCTACTAATGTGCCTTTCTAGGGGATGCCTGTATCAACCGCTTGCTGTATGCCTTTAAATGTTGCCAGCTCTGTCTCTGTACTTCATAGCCAGCTCACCACAATATTGTGGTTTTAAACCTGCTGGGACGCCCGCACATGCGCAGAAGCGCTGCGGCGCGCACAGAGCGTCATCCCCCAGGCTCCGCCCCCTTTTCCGGCTCACCTCTATATATAGAGGCGCGTGCGTGCGGCCACGTGCGCCTTCGGCGCTAATTTCAAAAAATGGAAACTAGGGACAGGAGCCAGGGCCCCTCTTTGCCGCAGGCCGGGGGATGGACGAGCACTGCAACATGGCAGAGGAAGCAGTTCCCCATAAGAGAACTCACCATCTGCCTGGACTTTGCTCTGCTGAGAAGAAACTAGTCCACATGACAAGAAAACATTCCACAGCGGCCTCTAGTGGACAAACACAGGTACCGCAGTCTAATATATTAAATATATATATATATATATATATAAAAAAAAAAATTTTTTTTTTTTTCTTGACCACCATTAAAAATTATTACATTTTTTAAGTAGTTACAGGCATGCACAGAATTTTGCGGGAATACCATTAGGTAACAGACAGAAAGACAAATTAGGCTTGGGGGTCCCCCAATAGAACCAAGTTCCTGGGGGCCCCCACTTACCTGTTCCCCGCCGCAGGACTTTGTTTGGTCCACAAAAGCCCAAACTTCACCTATCACGGCAGGCATTGTAATCAAACCTTCAGGGACCGGGTTCCCAAGGATTCCACTCCCCTGGACCTGTATAGCACCCTGCACAGAAAACATCTTGGTCGTGGGTATGACCAGAGCTCTGGATCCCAGGGTCCAGCTCTCCTAAGAGAAGCATTACAGGCAAAACCTTGCTCTTCTCTGCAAGGCCCGGGTACCGACCGTTTAGCTATGAAGCTTTTTTGGTCGGATCCGGAATAGCTTACTGAGGCCCAAAAGAACCTGTACGCAAGCTCAGTGAAAAACACATGTTTCTTCTTGGCCAACACCTTAGACACTGGCAAAAAACTGAGGTGCTCCCGGATGGGAGGGGCTTATATAGGGGGAGGGTACTTCCGGTTTTGGAAGTTGCCAGTGCCAGCACCTGACGGTATCTATATAACCCATTAGTAATGACTATGTCGCTCTGTGTCCCGTGATGTACGAGAAAGAAAAGGGGTATCCAGTACATCTTGTTGATGACGCTTGCTCCTTATATTGTACAGACCACATAGCATCAAAACCCAAGCAGGCATCTATGCCAGTGATGAGGTTCATTACACAATATCACCATAGTCATAAGCAAATGGAAAGCATCTTCCGTAAACACTGGTCTATTTTACAACAGGACCCACTTTTGAAAAAATCACTTTCTCTTCACCCTAAATTTGCATACCGCAAGGCGCCGAACATAAAAGGTAAAATTGCACCTAGCAAAATGAAAATCAATGCTAAAAATACCACATCTAGACAGCTAACATTAATACCCTTAGTAGGTATGTATAGATGTAATAAGGCCTTGTGCCTCACCTGTTCCCATGTGACTCATGGTCAAAAAAACTACTCTGCTAACAGTAAATTGTATACTTTTACTTCCTTCTACAATTGTTCCACTATGTTCGTCATCTACTGTATAACCTGCCCATGCGGTTTGTTGTATGTGGGTAGGACTATACGCACATTGCGAGCTAGATTTGGTGAACACCGCCGAGCAGTTAAGGATGGCAGTCCACAATATAGTGTTTCTAGACACTTTAACATTCACCATTCTAAAGACACCTCTGCACTTCGAGTATGGATCTTGGAATCCATACCCGATAAATATACATCAGCAGAGAGATTCCAACGTCTGTGTAAACAGGAAACATACTGGATTTATATCCTGAACACACTTACACCCTTTGGACTTAACGAGGAGATTGAGGTTAATACAGTCATGTGATAGAGACATATTTATGTACACACGTGCACATACATTTTGTGTGGGTGTATGTTTGTACTCATCTACACACACCCCCATCTCCTCTACCTTTTTCCTCTTTTCCTTTTTGACCATTAAGAACCAATAGGAACCCTTATCTCACTATGTTGTGTTTTATTACATCCTCATTTGTACACATATTCTTGCTATTTATATATTCCTTCCTTGATGGTAAAAGATTTTTATTTATTGATTTTTTATCAATTGGCTGTTTATCAATTGGTTTTTTATCAATGATTGTTATATAATTTTTATCATTAAACCCCTTTTTTTATTGTGAGCACAATATCCATACACAATGGATTGGACGCATGCATGTGCGGATGTGTGCATATGCATGCTTGCGATCCCCATCATTATAAATTAGATATCTGTATTATTGAGATTGTGAGTTTCTCAATAACAGCTCTCCAGAACTGTCTCTTGGATATTATTGGCTATTATTATTATTTTTATTATTTTTATTTTTATTTCCAATTTTATTTTTATTTTTATTTTTATTTATTTTATCATGTAATTTTCTATGTATATATATATGTATATATGGAATATTTCCCCATATTATATATGATATGGGTATTATTAGATAGATATATATTTTTTGCATCCAGCATTTTTATTTTTATTTTTGCCATTTTTTTTGTGCATTTTCTATGCACTTTTTAAGACATTTTTTTGTAAGCCCCTCTCATGCATTCCTTCCATGCATCGATGTCAATATATAAATCTCCTGTCAAAAAATAAAATTTCTTGCCATATATACATTCATTATAGGGCAAGTCTTCTAAAGGTTTCTATCAACTCAATCAATTGTATATTGTATGTTTTTTTAAATCTACGAATTCCTATGTATATGCTATTGTTAGGCCTATGTATCCATTCCCTCCAGCCTACAGCACTTCATCTCCGGAGTATGACACTAGATTGATGGTTCCGTTCGGTGGAACGCATATAATACCGACAGCTCCTATCGCCTATCAGATCCGAGGAAAATGCGGAAGCATTGAAACGCGTCATCAGTTAGCGTCTGCTATTGACGTCACGTCCGGTTGCCGAAGCTGACTGCGCTCCAGCGTGAACCGCACGCCGTACGCCGTGTGGGAACCGGTGTCCACACTGGCATAGAGGGACAGCTCTTCTTGCATCTACCGTTCTTCTGCCATCTCCCCATCCCTGCAGCAACACCGCAGTGCACTACCTCTTCATCTTGGCAGTATTCCACCACCGGGAGATTACAGACACACGGAGTGACTCATGCCCTCCGCAGACAACTTAGAAGGATATCTATTTATGCTTATACTCCACTTCCATCCTGTGAGTAGCCATTTGGCTGTTATTTTAATTATTTTCGAATAAATTTCTAACATACTGCACTTAGTAGGCGCATTTGTTTTTTCTTTTCTTTGCTGTATATAGAGTCTGCTTCACTCTACAATTGCTGCCAACGGTGCATATGTTTATATGACTTGCTTTTAATATTACATGGACTTCCAAAGAGAAAGACTTTTATACTTTAAATCCCATTGATTTTCATTTGATTTATTTTTATCAGTTAGGTTGTTGTTCCTTCTTTTTGCGCCGTCATTTGTATTATGACTTAGAAAGTCCGCCTTCCAATTCTCCACTCCTGGAATGAATACCGCAGATATGGCTGGGACATATCTTTCTGCCCATTTCAGGATGTAATTTACTTCCCTCTGGGCTGCACGACTCCTGGTGCCCCCCTGATGATTGATATATGCCACTGCTGTGGCATTGTCTGATTGAATTCTGACAGGGGACCCTTGGAGTTTGGATGTCCATGCTACTAGGGCATACCGGGCTGCTCGTATCTCTAAGAGATTGATGGGCAGGGCCTTTTCTGCATCCGACCATCTGCCCTGGAGAGACCATTGCTCCAGTACTGCTCCCCAGCCTATAAGGCTGGCATCTGTAGTGACCACCTTCCAAGAAATCGGACTGAAGGATTTCCCTCTTTCCAGATTCTGGGGAACCAACCACCAGCGGAGGCTCTTGCGAACGGAAGGGGACAAGGACATTGGTAAGTCTAGGGCCTGAACTTTTTTGTTCCAGGCTGACAGTATGGCCCTTTGCAAATTCCTTGAATGGAATTGACCGTAGGGTACTGCTTCGAATGATGCCACCATTTTTCCCAGCAGCCTCATGCACAGGCGTATGGATGGCTGTCTTTTTGTACCCACTAAGTGGATCAAATCTCTCAAAGACGACCCCTTTTCTTGAGGCAAGAAAATTTTTCTCTGGTCTGAATCCAGCCTTAGCCCCAAGTATTCCAGACTTTTGACTGGTTTTAGGGCTGACTTGTCTCGGTTGATAATCCAACCGTGATATTCCAGATACTTGATTGTCTCGTGAACAACCACTTCTAGTTTTTCCACTGAGTGGTCTATCAGCAACAAGTCGTCTAGATATGCCATTATCATTACACCTCGTGTTCTTAGATTGGCCAATAATGGGGCCAGAATTTTTGTGAACACTCGTGGTGCTGTGGCCAGACCGAAGGGTAAGGCTCTGAACTGAAAATGGCACCCTTCTACCGCAAAGCGTAGAAATTTTTGGTGGGCTGGAAAGATGGGAATGTGCAAATAAGCATCTTTGATGTCGATCGAGGCTAACCATTCCTCCCCTTGTAGGGCAGTGGCCACCGATCGGATCGACTCCATCCGGAAAGTCCTGATATGGAGGAATTTGTTTAGCCCTTTTAGATTTAATATGGGCCTCACGTCCCCGTTTGGCTTCGGGACTGTAAAGAGGTTTGAGTAAAACCCGAACCCCCATTCTTCCAGGGGAACCTCTATAATTACTGCTTGGAGCAATAATTGTTCTAGTGCCAACAAGAGGGATCCTCTCTTCTGGGGATCCCTTGGCACGTTTGACCTTATAAAGTGGGAAGGAGGGGAGTCTTTTAACTCCAATTTGTATCCCAGACTTACTGCGGAGAGCACCCATCTGTCTCTGATCGTGTCCCGCCAGGTCTCTGTGAACAACTGAAGTCTTCCCCCCACCCGATTGAGTGGGGGCAACCCTTCATGCATTTGACTTTGGGGGAGGTTTTGTACCTCTCCTGCTCCAGGGCTTCTTGTTACCCTGCAATTGTCCCTGATTTTTACCTCCGGGATTTGACCGAGGAGGCCGTCGGAACTGTTTCACAGCCGATGTCCTAGGGACTGGAGAAGCAGGCCTCTTAAAAGAGGGACCTCTAACTCTGTTTTTAACCGGCAGAAGTGTACTTTTACCGCTGGAAATTCTCTGGATATATTTGTCCAGGTCTTCCCCGAATAAGCGTTCACCATGAAATGGGAAGCTGACCAGCAATTTTTTACAGGGAGCTTCAGCAGACCAGTTTTTGAGCCATAAAAGCCTGCGCATATGTACTACAGACAGCGTAAGGCGGGAGGCCTGATGGATTGAATCCTTTATAGCGTCCACCGCAAAGCATAAGGCTCTAGGTAGATCAGCTAGGGCAAGAGCCTGCTGATCTGGCAAGTCCCTTAAGACCTGTTTCAATTGATCCTTCACTGCTTGGCAGACCCCAATAGCTGCCACTGCTGGTTGTGTCACCAAGCCTGCTGTAGCAAAAGCAGATTTTAATAAGGACTCTAATTTTTTATCTATTGGGTCCTTGAACATTTGGACATTATCCACTGGACATGTCAGTGATTTATTCACACAAGAGATGGCTGCGTCCACTGTAGGGACCCTCCATTTTTTGATGAACTTATCCTCCATGGGATAGACCACTTGAAATCTCTTGGGAGGAGTAAATATTTTATCAGGATGCTCCCAATCCTGGTAAATGAGCCCTTCCAGTAAAGGATGGATCGGAAAGGAACAAACAGTCTGGGGAGCTTTTAGCGACCCCAATGAGGAGACAGAAGTGGATGATGGCTCCGCAAGGGGCATTTTAAATGCTGATCGGACCATGTTAGTCAGGGACTGAACCCATAATCTTTCAGCATGTGATGCTGAGAATGGCTCTTCCACTGTTGATTCCTCTACAACAGAATCGACCTCATCCTGATCCCCTTCAGGTAGGTCGATCCCTGTATGGGACTGTTGCTCCGCTAACAGGCACTCTGAGGGAGGAGATGGAGATCGAGCGCTTTTTTCCTGTGACAGGGAAGCAGCGATCAATGCTGACAATCTCTCTTCCAGCCCTCCCAGAGCTGAGGAAAAAACCTCCTCTGTTACATACACAGGAGCAGGTGAACTGAGGACAGCCACAGTACCAGGTACTCCTGAGGGTGCTCTACGGTCACTAACCTCTGATTCTTCAGGGGAGATTGGTGCAGCCGAAGCATGCCCAAGATCCTCAGAGCCCGATGGAGACCCCCCTATGCTTCCTGGGATTTTTAGTCCCGGAGTTTTTAGACGGCATATTCCTAAGCCCAAAGCTGAGGTATTCCAGCCGAAATACACCACTTACTGACAATAGTCTAGCACAATTGCTGCTATATAAACAGTTGGTGTCTACTAATGTGCCTTTCTATGGGGATGCCTGCATCAACCGCTTGCTGTATGCCTTTTTTAAATGTTGCCAGCTCTGTCTCTGCACTCTATAGCCAGCTCACAACACATAATTGTGGTTTTTAACATGCTGGGACGCCCGCACATGCGCAGAAGCTCCCCCAAGCTCCGCCCCCTTTCCCAGCTCACCTCTATATATAGAGGCGCGTGCAAAGGGAAAAGGGAAACTAGGGACAAGAGCCAGGGCCCCTTTTGTCGCAGGCCGGGGGATGGACGAGCATTGCAACATGGCAGAGGAAGCAGTTTCCCACAAGAGAACTCACCATCTGCCTGGACTTGCTCTGATGAAAAGAAACTAGTCCACATGACAAGAAACGTTCCACAGCGGCCTCTAGTGGATTAACACAGGTACCGCAGTCTATTATATATATATATTTTTTTTTCTTGACCACTATTAAAATTATTACATTTTTTAGTAGTTACAGGCATGCATAATATTTAGCGGGAATACCGTTAGGTAACAGGCAGAAAGACATATTAGGCTTGGGGGTCCAAGTTCCTGAGGGGCCCCCACCTACCTTTTCCCCGCCGCAGGACTCTGTTTGGTCCACAGAAGCCCAAACTTCACCCATCACGGCAGGCATTGTAATTAAACCTTCAGGGACCGGGTTCCCAAGGATTCCACTCCCCTGGACCTGTATAGCACCCTGCACAGAAAACATCTTGGTCGTGGGTATGACCAGAGCTCTGGATCCCAGGGTCCAGCTCTCCTAAGAGAAGTATTACAGGCAAAACCTTGCTCTTCTCTGCAAGGCCCGGGTACCGACCGTTTAGCTATGAAGCTTTTTTGGTCGGATCCGGAATAGCTTACTGAGGCCCAAAAGAACCTGTACGCAAGCTCAGTGAAAAACACATGTTTCTTCTTGGCCAACACCTTAGACACTGGCAAAAAACTGAGGTGCTCCCGGATGGGAGGGGCTTATATAGGGGAGGGTACTTCCGGTTTTGGAAGTTGCCAGTGCCAGCACCTGAAGGTATCTATATAACCCATTAGTAATGACTATGTCGCTCTGTGTCCCGTGATGTACGAGAAAGAAAATTAATTATTTATTATAATTCCTTGCTATCCAAGTTATCCCAAGTTAGTGGTGTGCAAACCCTTTTCTTTCATATTCAACACACCCGTCAAAGTGATTATTGAATTCTGCTGTGCTGATGGGCGGAACTGTTTTTAAATACCCGTCCTTCTCGTCCCCCTGTACACTTGAGAAAGGAGCGCGCATGCCCTGTACGAGAGCCGCGCATGCTCTGAAACGCGTTGTGGTTCCCTGCATTATCCAGCTGACGTCAGACGCTCCTCTCCGGACTGACCGCTGCCATCTTTCGCTGCTATGCTTCACCACGGATAAGCCAGCCTGTATCCCGGCTACTTGCGGCCGCCATAACCGGGACCCGGGAAACCCGTGGAGTAGCGCCTCAGATCCTGGACGCAATATGAACATTTATCCTGCTGGAGGATGCCTGAAACTTACCTTGATGTAAGTGTTGGATATCAATTGTCTGCTGTATAATAAACCTGTTTTACTTAGAGGCGCTTTTCTATTTTTTCTTTTTATGCAGTTTCCCTGCAGGCTGAGATTTAAAAAATCACAGCCCGCACAGAAACTGCAAGTGCAGCAGTGCAGGAAGCCGCTGCTGCTCTTTCGAGCGTGTGAAAACCCCACGTGCTATTCAAAAATATAAAGAAAATAGGATTTTTGTACTCACTGTAAAATCCTTTTCTCTGAGTTCATGGACAGACACAGCTTCAATCTTGACAAGTGGGTATTAGCCTTCATTTAGGAGTGACTAGGCAGAAAAAGTGTTAACATCTTCAGAGCTGAACAGCCCCACCCAGGGGGCAGTCCTACTGGCTATATCCCCTCAGCCTGCACTAAGCAGATCAGTTCGTCAAAAAGCAGTACAAACTTAAAAACGAGGGGTGGGTGCTGTGTCCGTCCATGAACTCAGAGAAAAGGATTTTGCAGCGAGTGCAAAAATCCTATTTACTCTTTCGGTCATGGACGGACACAGCTTCAATCTTGAAAAGTGGGACGTCCCAAAGCAGTGTCAAAAACGAGGGGTGGGAACAGCATTAAAACAACTTCACCCCAAAACAAAACAGAGCTCCTCAACGGAGGTGTTGCAACTCTAAACAGCCGCCTGCAATACCTTGCGGCCGAAAGAAGCATCCGAAGATGCACACACATCAACTTGTAAAGTCTAGTGAAAGTGTGAACGGACTACCAAGTCGCCGCCTTACACACCTGGGAAACAGACGCTTGATGCTCTCAGAGCTCGGACAGCGTCCAAGAAATACAACGTTGTCTCCTTAGGATACGACAGATGAGGACACAAGGATGGCAGTACAATGTCTTCCTTGAGATCCTTAGGATGGTCACTGTTACTGCTGATCGTCTGCTCCCACCAGTGATGGTCTCCCATAGCTGCCTGTGTCAGTCTGATCCTCCGTCAGCGTGTGTCTGTCTATCGCGCGCCTGTGAATGCACCCTAGAGGCCAAAGACTTCCACAAAATGGCCGCCGAGCGGCCATACTGAAGAACGGCGTGAACCACAAGAAAACGGCCGCCGAGCGGCGGTAGATCCATACAGGCGCGGACCACAAGAAAATGGCCGCCGAACGGTAGACAGAGGCCAACACAGGCGTGGACCACAAGAAAATGGCCGCCGAGTGGCAGATAGAGCTAGCAGGCGCGGACCACAAGAAAATGGCCGCCGAGCGATAGAGGCCAAAACAGGCGTGGACCACAAGGAAAGAAAGGGCAAAACCACTTACTTGATCTCTCCAGGAATGTCCAGCCAAGTCCTCCTGCCGAAGCAGGGGAAGCTACTCACCCTTCCTGCGTGGATTATGCTAGAAGACATTCCGGACAGACCATCTACCGTGCAGTTACGGGGGTGACTGTCAGCCCGGCATGCTGTGATTGAGCCATAGAGACCGATCATATGCATGCCCTGGAGCATAAAGCTCACCGGCCACCCGTGGAGCGACGGGCATGTCGTGGAAAACCCAGCGCGTAGCTAGGGTCGGGACACGCTCGATGGCCGAAACTGGGGAGACTACAAGGATCTGGGATCCAGCCTGTCACCCAGTCGGCAGTTGATCGAAGATCGCAGAAACATAAAAAAACCTAGAAACGTAGAAAACGTCGAAAAAAAACCCCCCGGACCAATGGGCCCGAAGGGAGCCATGTCCTTCTCCTATACTAGGCAGAAAAAAACTGATCTGCTTAGTGCAGGCTGAGGGGATATAGCCATTAGGACCGCCCCCTGGGTGGGGCTGTTCAGCACTGAAGTTGTTAACACATTTTCTGCCTAGTCACTCCTAAATGAAGGCCAATACCCACTTGTCAAGCTAACCCTATATAGCTACCAAGGTAGCATGCATATACAAAGGGAACAAAAGAGAAAATATACGTAAACTCTACATCTCTTTTTTTAGTAAAAATCTATTTTTTATTTCTTTCAGTCCTACCTGATAGATCTGAATACTTGAAGCAAGTCTAAAAACACTTCAGCTACAAGCATTCCTGCCACAACCCCCTACCCCTACTCCTCCAATTTGGGGGTTCACTGTCCATTTCATAACCAGGATGTTCAAACAATGAAAAGGAATATATAATAAAAAACCGACGCGCTATTCAAAAAATATAAAAATATAAATAATCAGAAAGCAGCTATCACTACAAAATGTGCACTCATTACAGTACAACAGAAAAAAATATTACAAACAGTGAAGCACTGTCACTGCAAGTATCCCAAATCAATAAATTATAAATACTATAAAAATAAAATAGATGTATCTATAAAATCTGTTAACATATGATAAGTGACTAGATCAAACCTCAAAACATATACAATGAACTATAAAAATGTGCAATGAATAATGTAAATCATTAAATAAATAATAGCATAATTAATCCATATGTCACAGCGATAATACATATATTCATTCCAACGTCAATTTAAACTGCAACAGTGGTAGAATTTTTTTTAAATAAGAAATAAAAAAGGGAGAGAGAAGTCCGTAAATAAAAGTGACTCCCATACACCATTCAATTTCTGTGCAATGAAAAGAAAGATGCTCTCCATCTTAAAAGTCTTGTATAAAAATGTATTGATCCTTCTGGTATACTGGTAGCTATACCTGAACCTCCATTGTATAACTGGTTTTACTCTATCAACAGCTTAATCATAGAGTCAATGTATTTTCTTTTTTTTTTAACAAGAAAAGAGTCAATGTATTGTCCCTTAGTGGGCCATTGGTCTCCCTATCTCATAGACCTTATAAGCAGCACAATGATCAACTGAAGGATTGCACACAACAGGCAGACAATGCTGATCCTATTTTCGAGCCAGTGGCTTAGCGTTTTCAGCCTGCAAAAGTAAGTGGAGTTACTGGTAGGATGATCTCCAGGCAAGAAATTTTTTTGCTTAGGTAAACTGTATACAGCGAGGCACGATGTCAAAGATGATAAAAAATAGATTTTGGGACTACATACACATTAATGTTGTAACAAGCATGCCCTAAAAGATGCAGAAGGAAAACCCAACAATTTCTCTTAAAATGTCATTAAAACCTTCATACCTAAAAAGTGCTATATTGTTTTTTTATACAAAAAGTATAAAAAAGGAAAAAAAAAAAAAAAAAAAAAAAACTTACAGCATATAGGATAACCATCTCTGTTTGCACATGCTGCAGCCAGTGTTCTTCCATCATAGGAGAAACACAGGAAAGAACATCCCATTTGTCCACCACGCAAAGATAAAAACTTCCTGTTAGGAATGTGACATGCCTACAAGGACAAGATAGTTATATATTATATAAGCATGCAACTTTCTGCCTGTATGCTTCTAATAAAAAAGCCTTATGAAAACACACAATATATGCATGAAAAAATAAACTACATAAAAGGCTGAGGAAAAACAAAGAAAACAGCACAAAAAAAAACATGATATTTACATATTCCTAGAACCATGGCCTCCCATTAAAAAAACATGCTGCAGCATTTATTTATAAGTGCATCTGCATTTACAGTTTTCTCTCACAGCCTGTTCACAACAGAACGCGGTGTGGGAAACCACTTGCAATCTGTAGCGAATGTCAGTGCAATATTAACGATACGCCAAACGCAGGTCGCAAACACAGTGGGTTTGCATGCATCAGATGTGATTCGGTTGCTCTGCGTGATGCAAAGTAGTGAATGCACTACTTTTACTGCGGTCCTAGAAAGATTTTCAAATCGTGCTGCTCCCAGACCACATGAATCGCACAGAAATGTGCAGTGTGTTCCTGTGTGATTCATGGTGTGAACCGGCCCTGTCAAGTCCCACAAACATCTGTTGTGCCTGTCATTTAAGTATACCTAATGTAATGCCACTCTTTTGTAGGCTGTGCATGCCTACACTACAGTGGGTTAAAAAATGCTTCAGGGGGCATGGCTATTAGCATTGCTGCTGATAAATAACAAGCTTGTAGTTTTTACAATCAGCTCTTGGCCACACAGATCTGCTCAATTCTTTACTTATTGACAACATTGGCTCTGTTGATGAAGCCCACCCACTTTGAGCTGCAGAGTTAGGGACAGTGAGCATGTCAGACACAAATTATCCACTTGCTTACTGGGCACTTAAACCCCCCTCCTGCCTAGACCAATTTTCAGCTTTCAGCGCTGGCGCACTTTGAATGACAATTGCACGGTCATGCTACACTGTACTCAAATTAATTTTTTTTTTTTCACACACAGAGTTTTCTTTTGGTGGCATTTTATTTTTTGCTAAATAAACAAAATTTTGAAAACAAAAAAACAAACATTTTTCATAGTTTGTTAGAAAATTTTACAAACAGGCAATTTTTTTCCTTCACTGATATGCGCTGATAAGGCTGCACTGATGAGCTGTACTGATGGGCAATGATGGAGCTGTACTGATGGGCTGCACTGATGGGCCCTGATAGGTGGCATTGATGGGTGGCACTGATAGGCAGCACTGGTGATGAGGCACTGATTGGTGGCATTGATAGGTGGCACTATGGGCACTGATAGGTGGCACCGTTGGTCACTGGTAGACGGCGCTGTTGTGCACTGGTAGATGGCACAGATCACTCGGAGGCGGCTCTCCGTGATCGGGACCAATGTCCCTCTGACAGCCGCAGGGATCGTTTTGTTTTTTTCTCCTCACGCTTCCAGCGTGAGGAGAAACAATAGCCGATCACCGGCTCTGTTTACATCACATGGTCAGCTGTCATTGGCTGACAGCTGAACACGTGGCAAGGGGTCAGGATCGACCCCTTACTCCGATCTGTGATCAGCCGAATCTCATTGACTCGGCTGATCACAGAGCGCGGCACGCGGGGGCGTGCAGGCAGATCGAGCACGGGAGGCCGTCATATGATGGCCTTTCTGTCGTAGTAGGTCCGCGCTGTAGCCGTCATTTGGCTATAGCGCGAACAGGAAGGGGTTAAGGTGGATTTGGCATAACAATTGGTAAAGGAGGAGGTTTTTCTTTACTTTATGAGGTTTGTGCATCACACAGTAACTGGATGTAGAATAAGCAGCAAAAGGGCTTTAAAACAAGCCCTACTGACATCTGTGGTTGCAGACACTATGAAGAAATAAATTTTTCAGGCTGGGTTCGCATGTCAGGAGATTGTGGAGTCGGTTCACACATCTCTGGAGCGGTTTCGGTGCAAATTGCACAGGAGTCCTGTGCGTCTTCCGGTCCGTTTCAGGTCTGAATTCAGCTGCGGTGTGAACCCAGCCTCAAAGCTCACAACTGAGGCACTGAATTCATAGTTTCCCTCCTCTTTTTTTATGGGAGTAAGGATTGAGCGTCTGCCTGCCATCGAATGCATTTGCTGTAAGTTCTTAGAAACTGAGAACAGATTTACAAGTTCTTTACTGCTTCTTAATAAATACAGGGTGCCCCAAAGGTCTCCATACAAAAGAAAAATAAACAAACTCATAGGTTATATTATATTTTATAAATATCTTGGAACGGAGTTGATTTACTAAAGGCAAATCCACTGTGTACTGCAAGTGCAGGGGAAGATCTGAAAGAAAAAAAGACGGCCAACATGTACAGAATATTTTGGAAAACGTTGTAAAGGTACATTTACCTACAATTTGCCATTTTTTTTATGTATGATGACTTTTGCGAAACCCTGTATTTAAAGCGGTAGTAAACCCGCTGCTGTTTTTTTTTTTTACATACCTGAAAGCCAAAAGGCATAATGAGCTAGTATGCAGCGCATACTAGCTCAATATGAAATATTTACCTTAGAACGAGGCGTCGGTAACTTACCTGGTCCGCGCTGAGGGAGATGTCATTTTGCCTAGGCGTGTCTTCCGGGTATCGCCACTCCAGCGCTGTGAGTGGCTGGAGCGGCGATGTCGTCACTCCCACGCATGCGCGCGGGAGACTTCTTCCCGGCGAGGTCCGGCGGCTGCCGACCTTTAGCCGAGAATCCCCGCTGCGCATGCGCCGCTGCAGTCAGGGGCTCATTCGAGGGGAATATCTCCTAAACCATACAGGTTTAGGAGATATTCTTTTTACCTACAGGTAAGCCTTATTATATAGGCTTACCTGTAGGTAAAAGTGGTAGTACAGAGTTTATTACCACTTTAATGTTTTAACTTTAATGTCCATGGTCTAGGCACAGGTACACTTTAAAGACCAGTTAAAGAGCAGTTCCAGGCAAAATGTGAAAGTAAACGGTAAGCTACAAATGCCATCCACAAAACAATACAGATGTTC
Source organism: Rana muscosa (assembly GCA_029206835.1). Lineage (NCBI taxonomy): Eukaryota > Metazoa > Chordata > Amphibia > Anura > Ranidae > Rana > Rana muscosa. Next base: position 849,048,183 of record CM055121.1, read on the forward strand.
TAGACATTTTACCTACTTTACCTTGAAGTGTATCTACAGCCAAAACTTTTTTTTTTTTTGCACTGGATAGAGTGGAGAAGGACTACAACACCATTCAGGTTTTACTACAGGCCAAGGTTCTGCTGGAAAGATTCCTTCACTTCCTGTCCGCTACAAAGGTTTCTTGGAGAACAGTATGGGACACAGGATCTTTAGTCTTTAAATATGGGTTATAGCAATTATCTTCAGGTGATTGAACACTGGAATCTGATGGATGGTATAAGGGATGTATCTGAAGCTTTTTTATTTTATTTACCAATCTAGCCTCACTTTTATAGCAAGCAAATGGAAGGTCATAAAGAACAGAGGGAAGGGTCGAATGGCCACGGGCTCTGAGGAAGAAGGTAATCCTTCGAAACGAGTCAGCCGGCAGTGGCCTCTGAAATCTCCTCTGTTACCATCTGGAGTCTGTTGTCATTTAGAACAATTGCTGTCATCTGGAGATTATTTGCATCGCAAGTTTTCATCCATACGTTTGTGAGTAGTTTTTTTACTTAATTTTTAATAAATTATATCCAAGGATAATGTGATAATGCACAGGGTTGGTGCGGCCTTTTTTTTTTCTTTCCATCTTCTCTGTTTATTCTTTAACCATGAGACGTTCAAAGGAAGTCAACTGAGGGGTGGGCAATACACCAAACAAAGAGGCCCATGTAACAAATGGTCAGGATGGGCTTCACAGAACTCAGCGAGAGCTTGTAGCACCTCACGACTAAAGCCTAGTACACACTATCAGAGAGCTTGTCCAATGTTAGTACAGTGATCTCCCCGCTGAGCTTTTGTGTTCTGACAGGGGAGGCGCCCCCCCGCTAGAACACACAGGTCAGCGCTCTTAGCCATTTGCTGATCGGATGCCGATTGGCAGACCTTTTTCGGTCATGCCCCTTCGACAGAAGCCAGACGTTTGATCTGCTTCTGTCAGACCAGCTGCTATACACACAGGCCGATATTCGACCCGTGTGTACGGGGCTTTAAACAGGCATCAGGGGAGGCTTCAACATCTAAACAGTAACTCCGTAAAACTTAATAAACATGTAAATCAAAGACTAGAAGACAGCCAAATCTGAGAGAGATGCCTGATCCTAAAAGCCTATGAAGCACCAACAACTCTGACAGAGTGCAATTAAACAGGAAAGGGAGGAACTCTATCTTTGGACCATGGGCTTAAATAATAGGATTTTTATAACAGCTTACCTGTAAAATCCTTTTCTTGGAGTACATCACGGGACACAGAGCGGCATAGTAATTACTATGTGGGTTATAGAGCTTACCTTCAGGTGATGGACACTGGCACACCCAAGACAGGAAGTCCCCTCCCATACCGGGAGTACCTCAGTTTTGTAGCAAAGCAATAAGTGTCCCCAAAAGAGGGGTGGGAGCTCTGTGTCCCGTGAAGTACACCAAGAAAAGGATTTTACAGGTAAGCTGTTAGAAAAATCCTATTTTCTTTCTCGTACATCACGGGACACAGAGCGGCATAGTAATTACTATGTGGGAAGTCCCAAAGCAATGCCCAAATGAGGGGGGGGGGAAGACACCATAAGCTGGGCGCCATCAGACAAGAGGATCAATTGCAGCCTGCAGCACCCTGCGCCCAAAAGCGACATCCTCCTGACTTCTTACATCCACCTGGTAAAACCTAGTGAATGTGTGTACCGAAGACCAAGTTGCGGCCTTACAGATCTGAGCCATGGAGGCCTGGTGATGCACTGCCCATGAAGTACCAACCGCTCTCGTAGAGTGCGCCCTAACTTTGAACGGAGGCAATCTTCTTTTCAAGCCATAGGCCTGAACAATGACCTGTCAAATCCATTTAGCCAAAGTGGATTTCGAAGCTGCCTGACCCTTTCTGGGGCCTTCCGGCAGAATAAACAAAGCATCCGTTTTCCGAATCTGAGCAGTGGCTCGCAGATAGGCCTTAACTGCTCTTACTACATCTAAGGAATGTAATAACTTTTCTGCTACCGAGGTAGGCTTAGGAAAAAAGGAAGGAAGAACCACATCTTGGTTCAAGTGAAACCTTGGGAAGAAAGGTTGGATGAAGACGTAGAACTACTTTATCCTTGTGAATAACCAAGTATGGCTCCCTAAAGGACATGGCGGCTAATTCCGACACTCTTCTGGCCGAAGACATGGCTACCAAAAAAATCAATTTTCTGGTGAGGAGTACCAAGGGAATGTGCCGTAGGGGTTCAAATGGTTGCTTCTGAAGAACTGAAAGTACCAAGTTTAGGTCCCAAGGACATATGGGAGCTTTAACCGGTGGATTAATGCGAGTCACCCCTTGCAAAAAAGACTTAACAAGAGAATGGGAAGCCAGGGGCCTTTGAAAGAGTATTGACAAGGCTGACACCTGACCCTTAATTGTACTTAAGGCTAATCTCCTGTCTACAGCCCACTGCAGGAAGTCCAGAACTCTGCCTATAATGTACCTACGTGGATGCCATTTCCTGGCCTCACACCAAGCAACGTAGGTTTTCCAAACTCTATAGTAAATATGCCTGGATACCAGCTTCCTGGCATTGATCATAGTAGCTACCACAGAGTTAGAGCGACCTCTCTTCTTTAGAATGTGGGATTCAATAGCCAGGCCGTCAAACCCAGAGAGTTAGTAAGGAAGGGTGGTATATCGGTCCCTGCGAAAGCAGGCTCGGGCGACGTGGAAGGGTCCAAGGATCCCCCACCGACAATTTTACAATCTCTGCGTACCAGGATCTTCGGGGCCACGCTGGAGCCACCAGTACTACTGGTTTCTTTTCCAACCTGATCCTGCGGAGGAGTCGAGGTAACAACTGTAGCGGCGGGAACAGTTTGAACTGCTTCCACGGGTACACCAGGGCATCCTAGCCGTAAGCGAGGGGGTCCCTTGTCCGAGACACAAATCTGTCCAGCTTTGCGTTGAATCTGGATGCTAGTAGATCTATGTCCGGTGTTCCCCACCGTTGACATATTGCTCGAAAAATGTCGGGATGAAGGGACCATTCCCCTGGGGATAATTATTGGCGACTCAAGAAGTCCGCTTTCCAATTTTCCACTCCTGGAATGTATACAGCGGATATGCATGGAACATTCCTTTCCGCCCACTTCAAGATGCGATTCACTTCTTTCTGGGCTGCACAACTCCTGGTGCCCCCCTGGTGATTGACATATGCCACTGTTGTGGCATTTTCCGATTGAATCCTGACAGGGGACCCCTGAAGCTTGGATGTCCAGGTTTTTAGGGCATACCGAGCCGCCCGAATTTCCAAAAGGTTGATGGCTAGGGATTTTTCTGCATCTGACTATCTCCCTTGAAGAGACCATTGCCCCAGCACTGCCCCCCAGCCTACAAGACTGACGTCTGTAGTGACTACCTTCCAGGAAATCGGACTGAAGGATTTCCCCTTTTGCAGATTTTGGGGAACCAACCACCAACAGAGACTTTTCCGAACTGAAGAAGGAGTGAGGGGCATTGGAAGGTCCAGGGCCTGAACCTTCTTGTTCCATGCTGAAAGTATGGCCTTTTGCAATTTCCTTGAGTGGAACTGGGCATATGGTCCAGCTTTGAACGAAGCTACCATCTTCCCCAGCAGCCGCATGCACAGGCGTATGGACGGCTGTCTTTTTGTACAAACCAGGTGGATTAAGTCCCTCAAAGAGGACATCTTTCCTTCGGGTAAGAAGATTTTCTTCTGGTCTGAGTCTATACGTAGCCCCAAGTATTCCAGACTTCTTTCTGTATGAAAGGCTGACTTGTTCACATTGATGATCCAACCGTGAGACTCTAGATACCTGATCGTGTCCTGGATCACTAACTTTAGCCTGGCAGCTGAGTGATCTATCAATAATAGGTCGTCTAGGTATGCCATAATCGATACCCCTTGGGTTCTTAGATCGGCCAACAGAGGGGCCAGAACTTTTGTGAACACCCGTGGGGCCGTGGCTAGACTGAAAGGTAATGCCACGAATTGAAAATGGTGCCCTTCTACCGCAAAGCGTAGAAATCTTTGATGACTCGGAAAAATGGGAACGTGCAGATAGGCATCTTTGATGTCTATGGAAGCTAACCACTCTCCTCCTTGCAGGGTAGTGGCTACTGACCGTATTGATTCCATCCGAAAAGACCGGATGTTCATGAATTTGTTTAAACCTTTGAGGTCCAATATGGGTCTTACGTCCCCGTTTGGCTTTGGCACTGTGAATAGATTTGAGTAAAATCCCAAACCTCGTTCCTTCACGGGAACCTCCACAATCACTCCTTGGAGCAACAGTTGATCTAACGCCAAAAGGAGAGAACCTCTTTTCAACGGGTCTTTTGCCACATTTGACCACATTAAGTGGGGGGGAGGAAACTCCTTTAACTCCAATTTGTATCCCAGAGTTACTGTGGAGAGCACCCATTTGTCTCTAAACGTCCTTCTCCAAGTCTCTGCGAATAACTGAAGTCTTCCCCCCACCCGCTTGAGTGGGGGCAGCCCTTCATAGGACTGATTTGGAGGCCGGTTTTGTACCTCTACGGTTCCAGGTTTTTTTATTTCCCTGTGCCTGACTCTGAGTTTTACCCCCGGGATTTGATTGGGGAGGCCGTCGGAACTGCTTAGAGGCAGATATCCCAGGGACTGGAGAGGTAGGCCTCTTAAAGGAGGGACCTCTTCTTGACCGGCAGAAGGGTACTTTTACCGCTGGAAATCTTGGGAATATTTTTATCCAGGTCTTCGCCAAAAAGGCGCTCGCCATGGAAAGGGAAACTAGCTAGAAGCTTTTGACAGGGAGTCTCAGCCGACCAGTTCTTGAGCCAAAGAAGCCTCTGCATGTCAACCAGCGATAGCGTAAGGCGGGAGGCCTGATGGATCGAATCCTTGATGGCATCAACCGCAAAGCATAATGCTCTAGGCAAATCAGCCAAATCATGAGCCTGCTGATCTGGAAGATCCCTTAAGACCAGCTTCATCTGATCCTTTACAGCTTGGCAAACACCAATAGCTGCCACTGCTGGCTGTGCTACAGCCCCAGCAGTAGAAAAAGCAGACTTAAGTAAGGATTCCAACTTCTTATCTATTGGATCTTTGAACATTTGAACATTATCCACTGGACATGTCAATGATTTGTTCACACAGGAGATGGCCGCATCAACTGTGGGCAAACTCCATTTTCGGGTAAACTTCTCCTTCATAGGATAAATCACTGAGAACCTTTTAGGAGTAGCAAATAGCTTATCAGGATGTTCCCAATCTTGATAGATAAGTCCTTCCAGTAACGGATGGACTGGAAAAGAACAATTAGCCTGTTGAGCTTTTAAAGACCCCAGCGAGGAGACAGAAGTAGCCGATGGTTCAGGAAGAGGCAATTTAAAGGCCGATCGAACCATGTCCGTTAAGGACTGGACCAATAATCTCTCAGCTTGTGACGCTGAGAATGGTTCCTCCACTGTCGACTCTTCGGAGGCAGAGTCATCCTCAGCCTGATCCCCCTTCAGGCAAGTCAATCCCTTCATGGGACTGTTGTTCTGCTAATAGGTACCCAGACGGAGGAGACGGAGATCTGGCACGTTTTCTCTCTGGAAGAGAAGAAGCGATTAAAGCCGCCAATCTTTGCTCCAATCCTCCCAGAGCTGAGGCAAAAGCCTCCTCTGTTACATACACAGGAGCAGGTGGACTGAGGGCAGCCGCAGCACCTAGCACTCCAGAGGGCTCCTTACGGGTACTAACCTCTGATTTATCAGGCGAGGCTGGTGCAGCAGGAGCATGCCCCAGGTCCTCAGAGCCCAATGGAGACCCTTTTTGCTTCCTAAGACTTTTTGTCCCAGAGCCCTTGGACGGCATTATTCCTAAGCCCAAAGCTGAGGTTTTTAATAGCCAAATACACCACTTTACTGATTGTAGTCTAACACAATTGCTGCTACATAAATCAGTTGGTGCCTACTAATGTGTCCTTCTAGGGGATGCCTGTATCACCGCCTGCTGTATGCCTTTGTTAGTTACCACCAAAAAAACTCTTGCTCTGTCCACTCCACAGCCAGCTGTACACAATACTGTGTTTTTCAACTGGCCAAAACACCCACGCATGCGCAGATGCGCGCACGGAGCGTCATCCACCAAGCCCCGCCCCCTTCCGGCCCACCTCTTATATATTAAGTGTGTGCGCGCGTGCACGTATGCGCCATCGGCACTGCACATGGAAGTCAGCAACAGGGAGCCAGGAGCTGGATTTATACAGAGAGTGCAGGATGACAGAGCTATGGTGAGTATGACAGAAAAATATGCAGCTTCTCTCTAGTGAGAGCTCCTATCTTCCTGGACTTTACACTGCAAGAGGAACAGCCCAAAGACATCCTACAGCTGCCTCTACTGGCTAAAACAGTTACAGCACTGATGTCTTGAATCCTATGTGAAACAAATTTCAGGATTAGTAATTTAGGCAAATATAGACCAGCGGGAATAACCGTTAGGTAACAGGCAGAAAAAACACATTAGGACCGAAGGTCCCCACAGAACCAAGTCCCACAGGGATCTCCACTTACTTTATCCACGCAGCAGGACTCTGTTTGGCACAGAAGCCCAAACTTCGCCCCTCACAGCGGGCAATGTCAGCAGACCTTCAGGGACTGGGGTCCCAAGGATCACCACTACCCTGGACCTGTATAGCACCCTGCCAGAAAACATCTTGGTTTTGGGTATGATCAGAGTACTGGATCCCAGGGTCCAGCCCTCCTAAGAGAGGCATTACAGGCAAAACCTTGTTCTTTGCCGAAGCCTGGGTACCGACCGTTTGGCTATGAAGCACTTTGGACGGATCCGGAATAGCTTGCTTAGGCCCAAATGAACCTATACACAAGCCCAGATGAATACATGTTTAACCGTGACCAACACCTTAGACACTGGCAAAAAAACTGAGGTACTCCCGGTATGGGAGGGGTTATATAGGGGAGGGGACTTCCTGTCTTGGGCGTGCCAGTGTCCATCACCTGAAGGTAAGCTCTATAACCCACATAGTAATTACTATGCCGCTCTGTGTCCCGTGATGTACGAGAAAGAAAATTACTTGTCCAATTTAACTAGCAAAGGTGGAGCATACAGCAGGGAGACCACTGAAAGCGGAGTAATAAAAAGCTGAGTCTGCAACCTCCCACAGCCCTTCTCCATTCTGCAGCCATACCTCCTCTGTTATTGTTAAAAGACTTATGGAGAGCATCAGTGATTACTTCATATAGTGCCACATCCCAAACTAGAAACAAATTTCCCTTGGATTTGGACTTTAAAGGCACTTAAACTCATATAACAATTGTGAAGTAAAGACTCTACGATTGTTATGTGAGTTTATGTGCATTTAAAGTCAAATTCCAAGAGGAATTTGTTTCTTGTTAAAAGACTTAGTTCACAATCTCCCACATCTGCCAGCTAGTTCAGAGAAGATTACTTAAGTAGTAGAGGGGGCTTGTGTTGTGTGATTGACAGCAGCTGGGGAGAAACACCTGTCATTCACAAAAACATAAGCTGACAACTGCACATGCTGGCAGCTACAAAATATGTCCGAGACAGTAGTAGCTGCCAATATGTGCTGTTGTTGGCTTGTGTGCTTATGAATGACTGGTGCTGCTCCTTATCCTCTGTCATTCAAGCTGCCACTACTACTGTAGTAATCTCCTCTGAAATAACTGGTGGTTCTGGGAGATTGCAGGTTCATTCTTTAAACAGTAGCAGAGGGGCATGGCTGCAGAACTGAGATGGGGCTTTGGGAGGTTACAGGCTCAGCCTTTTATCTATACAAATAGAGCAGCTGAGACACAGGGATGTATGGCAAGGAGGGCTGCATAATGGAGGATTGACTGTGGTTTCAGTGCTGCCTGTACCTCCCCCATAGGAACGCCTTGACTGGAATAAATCAGCATTGACTGGAACAGAGGAATTTTAACTTATCTGTGAATCCCATATCTTGGACTACAGTCAGGACACATATGCATACACTATGGGTTATAGGCTAGTACCCTCAGGTGATTAAACAATGTAAAACTTTTGAAGACACGGCCCCCTGGGGCACTTACTCTATAAACCCACCAAACTCCATGAGTCCTCAGTTTTGTAGAAAGCAATGCAGAGTAATGAGGAGAGTTTAGGGAGCATGATGCTCCCCCTTTGGGGGGTTGGGAATGGAAAATTGTAGCCCAAGGTTAACGAGTTCAAAAATGTCAGACTAAAATCTGTGATCTTAGGGCAGTCCCAAAACATATGAAAATAGGGACCCGGATGGATACGACATACAGGATCATGATATGGATAGATTCTATGGAGTTTTATGGGAGTATATTATACTCTATGCAGAAATGTGGTGTGCATTAATTTGTCCTTAGAGGAAATTACCAGCTTAGGGCAGTGTTCAAGACATCTCTGTAGACCAAACAATTAAGGTCCGGCAGATAGACTTGGCAGAAATGGCAGTTTGCAGGACAATGCCAGCTAGGGAGAATAAAACCTTGGAAAGAACTTCTAGACCTTTTATCCACAATGTCTCTAAACACCAGGATATCCTCTACAGCAGTGGTCATCAACCCTGTCCTCAGGGCCCACTAACAGGCTAGGTTTTATGTATTACCTTGGGGAGATGCAGACTAGAATAACGCAATCACTGAGCAGCAAATGATATCACCTGTGATGTATTTTAGTTATCTTGCAAACCTGGCCTGTTAGTGGGCTCTGAGAACAGGGTTTATGACCACTGCTCTACAGGGACAGTCAAAGTTCTCTTAAGACATGAAAGGGCTGGATCCACTACAAAGATGCTCCACTTTTTAAAAGAGAAGTACAGCCAAAGCTTGTGTGGATCAAAGGAATGTAGTTTGTTCTGCACTTCTGCGACCCGTTTTTAGCAGACAGTGGAGCTGAAGCTCGCTGTTGGCTGACGTCACAGAGCTGGTCCAGGCTCAGGAACGATCACGACCATATGGTCGGGATCCACCCACATGCCTGGACTGGCACCAGGCTCAGCCTCTCAGCGATCTGCTGAGAGTCTGAGCCAGCCACTCCCGGCCCCTCCACAGCCCAGCGCTTCAGTGAGCGTGGGGGGCAGAGCAGACAGCGGTGACTGACAGCTGATCGCTCAGTTCTCAGAGCTCCCTGAACAGAGAGCTGGTGACTGTGTTTGACTGCTCGGTTCTCAGCCTTGGAGCCAGTGGAGGAACGATGCTGCATCCACCTATATAAGTATGATTCAATTATTTTTTTTTAAATCCCATACTTCCCTTTTTAAGGAACCTCTCCTCAAGAAGGTTATGGCTCCTGTGTAAATTGGCCCTAGTATTTGTATGTTTGAATGTGAGTTAGGGAACTTAAGATTGTAAGCTCCTTGAGGGCAGGGACTGATGTGAATATACAATGTATATGTAAAGTGCTGCGTAACTTGATGGTGCAATATAAGTACCTGAAATAAATAAAATAAATACTGCTGGGCAAAATGTTTGTGAAGAGTACAAATCCCTCTACAGAGCCCCCAAATAACAGTAAAAACCAGACAGGTGACTGTTATAAGCACCCCTAGCAATGCTATAGTTTGGCTTAAACCCAGTAACTAACACTTTTGTTGGACAGCTTGGCCAACATTTAGATATTGAAAAAAAATATATAAAAAATTTCATGTGAAAGAAATAAAAATTATATCCTGCATACTATTTTACAGGTTTTAACCACATACAGCTACCAGAATGCATTATTTATTGCTATAATGAAGCTTTTATAGCTGTTGAGATAACATATACATTCCCTTTAAATAAATAATAAAAGGTTTATTAAGACTTACCTGTCCCGGCAGCCGAGTCCACTTAAAAGGTTCCTTATGCTTACTTTCGCCTAAATCTGGCCCCTTCGTGGCAACATCATGCTGTATGTCAGCATTTGATAAGCTGCTCCCAAATGGAAGGTCCATATTTGTTGAAGTTACCTGAAATTAATTCCAATCAGACAGGGTCTTTAGTAACTGGCTATTTCACAACTTAAAGCGGTTGTATACCGCAAAACTTTTTTTTTTGGTCAACCTGCAAGGCAAAAGGTATAATGAGCTAGTATGACTAGCATACTAGCTCATTATCAATCACTTACCTTAGATCGAAGCCCCCACAGCGGTCCTCGGACGCGTCCTCCGTCGAATCCATGATACCCGGAGGGACTTCCGGGTATCGCCGCTCCGGCGCTGTGATTGGCCGGAGCGGCGATGACGTCACTCCCGCACATGCGCGGAGAACGGCACGATCCCCACGCATGCGCGAATTTCCGACAGTGTCCGGCAGGCTCCCATTCAAGAGCCGCCGCGCTCAGTGCGCCTGCGCCGTTATCTACAGCGCGCATGCGCCGTAGATAGCGGTACAGTTTTTTTTGCAAATATCTCCGAGACTGTGTAGGTCTCGGAGATATTACAAGCACCTACAGGTAAGCCTTAATGTAGGCTTTACCTGTAGGTGCTTGTACAAAATTTGGGTATACAACCACTTTAAGCAGAAATCACTGACTTGTCATGACACTGATACGTAGAATAGGAAAATTAGAGAAGAGAAAAACACCCAATGATATATCCTGAGAACCCTTACCACATCCCAAACATTGTAGAAAATTTGGAGAGGGTGCCCCATGGATAGTGTGGGTAGGGGAAATTAACAGGATGGAGAGAATGATAGTACTTGGAATGTATAAAATGATTTACATTTTTTTAAAATATGCATGTGCAACACAGTATACATGAATAACATCTAAAAACACAAAATAGAACACATAGAAATATGCATAAAACAGCTGCTGAGTGTTGAATACGTAGAATAAATCTTATTGCTAAAGTGCTTGAAAACTCTTACATATACCCAGTGAAGTGACTAGCATTAGGTGATACCCAGAGATTAACCACTTCCTTACCGGGCCTATTCTGGCACTCCTCTCCTACATGCAAAAATTATCATTTTTTTGCTAGAAAATTACTCAGAACCCCCAAACACTATATATATATATATATATATATATATATATATATATATATATATATATATATATATATATATATATATGTGTGGTTTTTTTAGCAGACACCCTAGGGAATAAAATGGCGCTCATTGCAACTTTTTATCTCGCACGGTATTTGCGCAATAATTTTTCAAACGCTTTTTTGGGGGAAAAAAAAACGGTTTCATGAATTAAAAAATAACAAAACAGTAAAGTTAGCCCAATTTTTTTGTATAATGTGAAAGATTATGTTACGCTGAGTAAATAGATACCTAACATGTCACGCTTTAAAATTGCGCACACTCATGGAATGGCGCCAAACTTCAGTACTTAAAAATCTCCATAGGCGACGCTTAATTTTTTTTTACAGGTTACCAGTTTAGAGTTACAGAGGAGGTCTAGTGTTAAAATTGTTGCTGGCACTCTAACGCACGCGGCGATACCTCACATGTGTGGTTTGAACGGCGTTTACATGTGTGCGGGACTTGCGTGTGTGTTCGCTTCTGAACGCAGGCTACCGGGAAGGGGCGTTTTAAATATTTATTTATATTTTACTTTTTTTTTTTTTTTTTATGCACTTTTTTTACATTTACATTTTTTTGATCACTTTTATTCCTATTACAAGGAATGTAAACATCCCTTGTAATAGGAATATATCGTGACAGGTCCTCTTTATGGAGAGATGCAGGGTCAATAAGACCCCACATCTCTCCTCCAGGCTGGAAAGCATGAGATCGTGAAAAAAAATTCACAGATCTCATGCCGACAGCCGCGATTGAGGTTTTGATTACTTCCGGGTACCAGGGCGTGGCGTCATAACATCGCGCCTGGGCCTCCAGCGGCCATAGAGATGACTGGTGACCATCTGGTCACCAGAAAACTCTATGCTTCCCATCCGGCGCCGGCAGATCGTTTCTCCAGGTCCCCGAAGGCACGGGAGAGCCCGGAGAAGCACCGGAAGGCGGCAGGAGGGGACGTCCCCTCCCGTCACCTATAAGAACAATCAAGCAGCGGAACTGCCGCTATGATCGTTCTCATGGTGCACAGAATCGCTGGCTGAAAATGGTGATATCTGAATGATGCCTGTAGCTGAAAGTCCAGGACGTCATATGACGTGCCTTGGACGTAAAGTGGTTAAACAAATGCATATTGAGCTAGTATGCATCGCAAACTAGCACATTATGAAATACTTACCTTAAGATCGAAGCTGCTGCAGCGGCCCCACATACCACTGTGACCGGCGTCATGTCTTCCAGAGCCATTTCCAGGTTCGCGGGCTCCATCGCCGAGATTGGCCGGTGCTGCAATGATGTCACTCCCGCGTATGCGCATGGGAGCCGCCGGTCACGGCACGCTGCTGAAGAAACAGAATGAGCGAGCTGTTTCTTCAGTGAGCGTGCTCCGATGACGTTGGCGCAAGCTTATATGGTAAATATCTCCTGAACTGTGCAGGTTTAGGAGATATTTAAAATACCTACAGGGAAGTCTTATTATAGGCTTACCTGTAGGTACAAGTGGTGTAATATAACAGGGTTTACAACCACTTTAAGCTTCATGTACACTGCTGCTGGTAAATGGACGTTTAGGAGCAGTTGCCCCTGAACTCTCCTCTACGTTATCTTATCAGCACATGTACACAGGGTCGTTTAGGCTGGTTTCACACTGGGGCGGTGGGGCGGTATAGCGCCGCTATTTTTAGCGGCGCTATACCGTCGGGATTGCAGAGGTATTCGGCCGCTAGCGGTGCGGTTTTAACCCCTGCTAGCGGCCGAAAAAGGGTTAATACCACCCGCAAACCGCGGCTACAGCCGTGGTTTGCGGGCGGTATTACCGCGGTATCCCATTCATTTCAATGGGAAGGAGCGGTGGAGGAGCGGTAAACACACCGCTCTTCTCACCGCTCCAAAGATGCGGCTAGCAGGACTTTTTTTCACGTCCTGTTAGCGCACCGCTCCAGTGTGAAAACCCTCGGGGCTTTCACATTGGAGAGAAAGGAGCCGCTGTTTAGGCTCGGTTTGCAGGCGCTATTTTTAGCAAAATAGCGCCTGCAAACCGCCCCAGTGTGAAAGGGGCCTTAAAGCAGTTTCTGGGCAGTTAAGTTTAGAAGCATTTTTTGGAAAGCAAAAAATTAGTTCAGGATGGATGTTCAGAGGCATTTGAAACGCCAAATGCCTATAACAGCTTGTAAATGTGGTAACTCGCATTTAGCCGCATTTGGTTTACAGGCGGTTTTATTGGAGATTTTTTGTTTTTACTATTTTCAATGTAAAAAACTATTCTAAACGCGGCATGTTAACGCGGCACAACAGACGTTTTTAAACATTACTATCTGTCAAGTTAAATCGTCCAGGAGAGGTTTTAAAACATTCCGTGTACATGAAGCCTTATGTGACTAAAGGCAGTTTAAGAGTGGGTTACCTAGCTAAAAAAAAAAAAAAAAAAATGCTGTGTGTGGCTAGGACAAGGATAGGGCTTCATCGCCTATGCATATGTTGATACAGATATTATAGGAAACAATGTCCATGCCACCCAAACCAGGATGGCAGAACTCATGAAATAACTGCATGTTTTAGTGCAGGCTTTCTCAACCGGGGTTCTGTGGAATCCTAGGATTCCTCCAGAGATTGCAAGGGGTGACAAATTGATTTCCCAAATACAATGACTACAAAATGTAAGGAGACAATGTTTCACGGACATGTAATGTAAGGGATCACTTCTACATTACCCTCCAGTGCAAGGCTTTTTTCCCTCCAATGATTACCAATGTTAAGGGGCATTTCTCTACTAGCCACTAGCTATGGGCTTAGGCGTGTTCGGATCGAGCCCCGCAGGAAGTCGGCACAGCACACCGCCAATCATAGGTGTGTATGTGCAGCTGCTGGTCGGGAAGTGCCTCACTGCGTATGATTGGCGGTGTGCAGTGACGGCTTTCGGGTGGTCTCGATACGAACACGCCCGAGCCCATCACTGTTAGCCACCAATGCAATGCATTTCTCCATTGACCACTCATTCAAGTGTGGGGACAGTTTTTTCACTAACCAGAGGACATAAAAAGGCCCTTTTTACAGTCTGTTTCTTTGTTGACCATTATCATTCACTTATTCAATTATTTATATATAGAACAAGGGAGTGTTGTAAAATAATTGGCTTTTTATCATGAAATGTTGGTAGAATGATTTCAGCAGGGGTTCCATAAGACCTCAAAATTATTTCAGGGGTTTCTCCAGGGTAAAAAGGCTGTCTTTTAGTGCATGCAGCTACCATCTCATGGCTTCTATTGTTCGCCACATAATCCAGTGTGTTTGGAAAGGCTGTATGTACTTTACCTACATTCTAGGAGCTACAATTAGCAACATGCAACACTCATACTGGAATATGTAATGCTATCATTTTTGAAGGGACACAGACTGATTAAATTATTTCCACTTAAGACAAGTAAACCAACACACAATAATATGCTCACCATTTAAAAATAAGCATAGATCTAAACTTCAGTCAATTGGCTAACTACGCAGCTGAAACTGTATTATTTTCTAAAACATTTGTAATTCTGATCAGCCACTCTTGTGATCTGGACACCCCTAGAGAAAGTACAGCTATCTTTTTACCAATACTTTGACCTAGAAATCCAGCCAGAAACACACTTACTGTCTTATGGTGTCTCCACTTCACTGGAGGAGCCACAGACACACCTTTTGACAGCAGCATTGTGAATCTGAGCAGAGGGAAGTACTAGATGCACTAGCAGATTTGGATGGACCTGACTAACAAATTAAAGACAAACTCCAGCTAATACTTTTGAAGCAGTTACAGCAACCATTTTTTTTGGGTGGAGGGAATAAAGGTTTCACATAAATAAAAAAAAGCTAACCATTCTAAGCACCGCAGCCAGCGTTAAATGTTTGGTCTCAACACTGTCACTTTTGCTGGGTGGTCTGTTAAATTAAGCTTAACCACTTCCCACCCGGCCTATAGCAGAATGATGGCCGGGCAGTGGTTCAGTTATTCTGACTGGGCGCCATATGATGTCCAGCAGGATAAAAGCCGTGTGCCCGTGTCAGTCTGACACACCGCTACACCGATCTCGGTAAAGAGCCTCTGACGGAGGCTCTTTACCGCGTGATCAGCCATGTCCAATCACGGCTGATCACGATGTAAACAGGAAGAGCCGTTGATCGGCTTTTCCTCACTCGCATCTGACAGACCCGAGTAGAGGAGAGCTGATCGGCTGCTCTCCTGACAGGGAGGTTCTGTGGTGATTTGTTTATGAGTTCAGCCCCCCCTCGGATGCCCACCCAGGACCACCAGGATGCCGCTAGGACCACCGGGGATGGCCACCACACTGGACCTCCAGGTATGCCACCCTAGACCACCAGGAAAATGCCAATCAGTGCCCAGGTAGCTGCCAATCAGTGCCCAGGCAGCTGCCAATCAGTGCCCATTCCCAATGCCTGCCAGTGATGCCAATCAGTGCCATCCATCAGTGCAGCCTATAAGTACCCATCAGTGTCGCCCATCAGTGCCACGCAACAGTGCTCATCAGTGCCCAGCAGTGCCGCCTATCAGTGCCACCCATAAGTACCCATCAGTGCAGCCTTTCAGTGCCCACCAGTGCCACCCATGAGTGCCCATCAGTGCCACCCATGAGTGCCCATCAGTGCTGCATATCAGTGCCACCCATCAGTGCCGCCTTATCAGTGCCTATCAGTGCCCATCAGTGAAGGAGAAGACTTACTTATTTACAAAATTTTATAACAGAAACAAAAGAAAAAAAAATTCAAAGTTTTCGGTCTTTTTTTATTTGTTTAGCAAAAAATAAAAATCGCAAAGGTGATCAAATACCACCAAAAGAAAGCTCTATTTGTGGGAACAAAATGGTAAAAAGTCTGTTTCGGTACAGTGCAGCGTGACCGCGCAATTGTAATTTAAACAGCGACAGCGCTGAAAGCTGAAAATTGGCCTGGGCAGGAAGGGGGTGTAAGTGCCTGGTGTTGAAGTGATTAACCTCCCTGGCGGTATGATTTTGTCTGGAATTATGTACCAAAAGCGGTACAATTATTTTGCATGGAAATTTGGCGTTATGTACTGTAGGCCTGCAATTCTTAGTAATTACTTTCTTAAACCTGACCAAACAAGACTCTAGTAGACATCCCAGATGTGCTAAATTTGAAACACAAAATCATGAATTATAATCTAATAAGTAATATAATTTTATTCAATAATGTAGAAGAAAATAATGACATTTGTCAAACAAAGAAAATTCAATACACATCCTGAGTGTGATACATTTTAAAGCATGGAACTAGACAAAGTCCAACGTCGCAATCTGGACAATGGTATCTTGTTTATTTTCTGACTTTTTTTCCCATTGCCATCTCTCTTGGAACAGCAGACCACGCACATCCTGGTAGGTGCTTCCTTTTTTGCGGTTAGCGGTATATAGTCCAAAAAATGACGTCCAGTCAGGCGTTCTGGGTTGACAACGCCAACAGCACGTCGACCGGGTCTGTTCACAGCTACTGATGGCGTCTGGTGGTTGACAAAAATCTGCTCAGCCACCTTCCAGATAAAGTCGGAATGAACAAGAGGCATGCCACTCTTTGCTTTGTATAGGATATACGCATTCCAAAGGCATTGTTCCAGAAGATGCCTGAAAATCTTTTTATAATATTTTTTCTGCTGTTTGCGCATAGCCGGGTAAAATATCATTGCCTGATCGGCTCTGTCGACACCTCCCATTGTATTATTATAATCCATCACAATTTGCGGCTTCAGCAGATCTTTCCCACCTCTTGTGTGGACCATGGCAGTGGCGGCATTGTGCACAGTACTCATGAGACACATGTCCTTCTTGTCTCGCCATCGCATTGCCATCATCTTACCCTTCTGCCAGGCAACCATTTCTCCGGTTTTTAGTTTTTTCTTGCCAAACATAGATGGCATGCCACGTCGGTTAGGCCTAACGGTACCATACCCATCAGTTTTATTTTGTAGCAAAACCTCCTACAGTTCCGGAGATGTATAGAAGTATCCGGTGGATGACTCGCAGAGCATAAAGAATTTGATGCCAAACCGTGCTCTTTTGGATGCAATGTACTGTATCCAGCTTAGGCGTCCCTTGTAGGCCATCAGACTTTCATCAACGCTGACGTCCCTGTCTGGCACGTAGGTCTGCTGGAAATTGGCCACGATCATTTCGCATACCTCCCAGATTTTCTTTAGCTTGGGCGCAGGATGCGTGGCCTCATCAAACTCCTCATTGTTTGCGAAGTGGAAATATTTCATGATGAGGGAAAAACGGTATTCAGACATCACGGTGCTAAAAAACGGAGTGGCCAGTAGCTTATTGGTGGTCCAGTACCATTTCTGGAGCGGTTTCCCCACCACCGGTTCCCACTTTCTGCTTCGGGAAAATCTGGCATGCAGCGTAGCGGATTGCTGATCATAATAATTATTTGTCTCTGTGACAATTTTTTCAATTACCTCTTCAGTGAGAAATAATTGCAGGTATGCCAGAGGGTTGTCACACTCCACATCTACCTTCATCCCAGGTGATCCAGTGAAGGGAAATCTTGGGGGCGCTACCTGGTCTGTATCGGAGTCTATAGGGCACCAAGTGCGCACATCGCTGAGGTCAGGTGCAGGATCATCGCCGTTGTCACTTGCCAGATCCGTGTCGGTGTCAGTGTCAGACGACAAATCTCCCCACGACTCACTATCGCTCACTTCTGCGAGCAACTCCGTGTCGCTGTCACTCATCTGGTCCAAAAGCGCCCTTTTGGTAAAGTGGCGCTTTTTTGATGCCATATTTTTATGGGCACAGATGACAGGCAAAGGGGCACTGTACAGGGCACTGTATGGTGATCAGAGATGATACAGTGTAATACAGTGTAATCAGATACAATATAACCTCTTTTATTTTTGTGTTTGTGTTGTGTGAACTTTTGAATTTGCCGCCCAGTTCCGCTCCCATGCGACGCTGCGGCTCGCAGGGAACGGAACCAGGAAGCACCGACACTCGCCGTGATCTCGCTGGCGATCACAGCAGAGGACATCATCGCTGGATCGCCAGGAGAAGGTAAGGAAACTCCGCTGCAGGCTCTGCAATGTTACCCCGAACGTGACTCTGGGTTACCCGATCCTAGCAGGAAAAAACAACCCCGAGTCACGCTCGGGATTACCGCCAGGGAGGTTAAAAGAGGCTTACTGGCTGGATCAACAGGTCAGCAAAGGAAACAAAAAACAGCCATACAAATAAAAACGAATGCAGCCACCACATCTAAGAATTAGAAAGGTGAAACATATTACATTTTTGTTTTGGGTTCAATACTACTTTAAGTAATTTCTAACAGCTTACAGAACCTGCTATTTGTGTACATTAAAAACCTGCCAGGCTGGCAAGTCCCTGCTGCCAGGGAAAATAAGGCCTTATTACCATTGGCGTTGAAAATAGGTAGATGAGTCATGTTTTTGTCACTTCCAGGTCGTCTATCTATGCCACTCGCAACGGTTAGGCCTCATGCATACTGAATGTTTTTTGACGTTTTTACAGCAGCTGTTTTTGGCTGTAGATGTTTTTTTCTAGTCATTAACCACTTGCCAACCAGCCGCCGCAGTTTTACGATCGCTCGTGCCACAGCAAGAACCGAGATCTGTGTGTGTAAACACACAGATCCCGGTTCTTTCAGGGGAGAAACGACTGATCATGTGTTCATACAAAGTATGAACAGTGATCTGTCATTTCCCCTAGTAAGTCCCATCCCCCCTTCAGTTAGAACACAGAGAGGGAACACAGTTAACCCCTTGATCGCCCCCTATTAACCCCTTCCCTGCATTTTTACAGTAATCAGTGCATTTTTCTACCACTGATCGCTGTAAAATTGTCAATGGTCCCAAAAATTAGTCAAAAGTTTTTTGTTTTGATTTTTAAATTGGGATATTTATTATAGCAAAAAGTAAAAGATAATGGGGGTTATTTACTAAAGGCAAATCCACTTTGCACTACAAGTGCAAACTACAAGTGCAAAGTGCACTTGAAATTGCACTGGAAGTGCAGTTGCTGTAGATCCGAGGGGGACATGCAAGGAAAATAAAAAACAGCATTTTAGCTTGCACATGATTGGATAATAAAATCAGCAGAGCTTCCCCTCATTTCAGATCTTCCCCTCAGATTTACAGCGACTTCACTTCCAAGTGCACTTTCAGTGCAATTTCAAGTGCACTTTGCACTTGTAGTTTACACTTGTAGCAAAGTGGATTTGCCTTTAGTAAATAACCCCCATTGTGGGGTTTTTTCAAAATTGTCGCTGTTCTTTTGTTTATAGCGAATTTAATAAAAACTGCAGAGGTGATCAAATACTACCAAAAGAAAGTTCTATTTGTGAGGAAAAGAGGACGCAATTTTTGTTTGGGTACAGCGTCACACGACCGGGCAATTGTCAGTTAAAGTGACGCAGTGCCAAATTGTACAAAGTGTTCTGATCAGGAAGGGGGTAAAACCTTCTGGGGCTGAAGCGGTTAAACTCTCCATCATGGTTTCCTATGTGTCCATGCACACATAGGCTGTTATCAGCAGTTTTTGGCAGTGGCGTTTTTGAGCAGTAAAAAAACCTCCAAACTAGTGGGTTCTGAAAGACGTTTTTCAGCTGTAAAAATGGTCTAACGCCGACAACTGCTGATAAATGTTGATAAATGCTCAAAATCATCGCTCACTAGCGTTTTTTTAACGTTTTTGATCCATTGAAAAAAAAAAAACAATTTTTTTTTTAAAACGCTAAAAACCGCTAACGCGGAAAATGGCAAAAAAACGCTATTGCAAAAAGTTTAAAAACTCACTACAAAGCTACTGCCGTTTTTATAACGTTATTTTAATGTCCAGTGTGCATGAGGCCTTAAAACAAGGAACGGATGTAAATGCATTGCTTTGCATGACAGCAAGGCAAAAATAATGTTGCTTGCAGAGTTCGACAGTAGTTAAGCTTTCAACCGCCTCCATTTACTTTTAATAAAATGCCCTGCAAACATTCCATACAAATGCACCTTTTACAGCATATTTATATAGTGCTGGAGAGCGTCAAAAGTGATACTTTGTTATTTTTTTTACAATGCTAAAATGGTAATCTCACAAAACATTTGAGAAACACACATTAACATTATAGGAGCGTTAAAGTCTTTTTAAATTCAGCGTCTATGTGAATTTAGCCTCAGGGGAGAGGAGCTGTGATTTTAGTGCTTCAGCTATGAGTTTGGGAGATTCAATTATCCATAGTGTCTATAGTTACAGAGGTCTGAAAGTCATGTTTTAAAGCCCTTTTTCTGCTTGTCAAGAATGTGTAAAATATTAAACTTACCATAGGCTGGACACAGGAGCACTTTAAATTATATTTTGCATATTTTGAATGATACTAGGAGATACTTACATTGTCTGGCAGCTTAAGTCCTTTAATGGTCACATATAAAGTGGAAGGGTACTGATTTCTGGGATATTTTAACCACCAATCGTAAACAGGAGTGATGGAGGTAATACGTGATCGAGGAGGATAGTAAAGCTGTAAACGTAACTTTTTATCTACGTTGAGCACTTCATTGGCCCCTGCAATCTGAAATGAAATAAAAGAGGATTTTATTGTAAAACCCTTTTCTTGGAGTTCATTAGTGGACAAGGTTAATTCTGAGACATGAGCGTTATACTGATGCCTACAAGAGATTTGACGCTAGCAACAAAGCCATTATTCAGACAGTTATAATCCTTCCCACTCTCATCAAGCTCCAATTTTGTGGAAAAGCAGTAGTAGTAGTAGTAGTAGTAGTATATAGAATATAAATGAACGCAAAAAGGGTTATATGGGAAGTACAAAAATATGGTTTTCTTTATTGGGGATTAGGGGACACAGGGGTAATTCTGAGACAAGAGTGACATTCAAAAGCAACCCAACTGAGGGGTGGACAACACAGCAAACCTAACGCTAACAATTCCTCCAAATAATAGCATACAACTAGGATGCTTGAAGCTCTAGGACCTACCTGAGGAGCCTTAAGTCTGAAAAGGTCTGAGCATTCACCTGGTAAAAACTAGTTTCTGATTCTGAAACGTGCAGAAGGCATTCACTAACCTAGTGGAGTCTGCATTGACAGAAAATGGTGGAACCCTGTCCTTATGTCTATACGTTTGAATGAGGATCTGCTTAAGCCTCCAAGCAATAGTTGTGTGAGTGGGCAGTATGTTCCTTCCAGGCCCCCAGGAATGATGAAAAGTCTGTCCCTCAGAGTCAAGCCGGGTACACACTAACAGTTTTGTGTGGGTTGCACGAAAGAAAAACTGGCGGCTCCAGGCGGAGACACTGCATTAACCAAGCAAGGTCTCCCCCACTGAGCTGTTGTGTTCTGGCAGGGGGATGCCCCCTGCCCCCCCCCCCACTCCGCCAGAACACTCCGATCAGCGATCTCTGCTATTGGCTGGTTTTCTAGCATGCATGTCTGACAGACCGATATACACTCGGGCAGAATGTCGGACGTTTTTTTTTTTTTAACCAGAAAATTCTGCCCGTGTGTACGGGGGTGTAAGCTGTAGCTGAGAGATAAACTCTAATTGCTTTCACCACATCCAAACAATGGCGGGATAGCTCACGTCCAAACAATGGTGGGATAGATTCTCCACTAACAAAAACAAAAAGAATGCAAGTCATTCCTCATATGCCCTGTACACACGATCAGTTTTACCGATGAAAACAGTCTGATGGACTTTTTTCCTCTGACAAACCGATCGTGTATGGGCCCCATCGGTCTTTTTTCCAATCGGTGAGAAAAAATAGAACAGGTTTTAAATTTATCAGATGGAAAAAAAAAACAATAGCAAATTCCGATCGTCTGTGTGGAACTCCATCGGAGAAAAAACCCACGCATGCTCAGAATCAAGTCGACGCATGCTCAGAAGCATTGAACTTTATTTTTCTAGGCTCGTCTGAGTGTTTTACGTCACGGCGTTTGGGACGGTCGGATTTGAATCCATAGGAAATCCGATCGTGTTAACAGGGCTTTAGGCGTCCATACACATTTTATTGTTGTTACAAATTAAACCACAGGAAAAATGTATCCAACTCGTTTCTGGGCCAAACAACCTCCTTCATCAGGGCTTAAAAAAAATAAAAAATAAAAATGATGGAAAAACAATTATACAGGACTCTTGCTAACCAGAACCTTCAAAAGTGCGTACTTATCCAATATAGTCCATTGTAAGTATCTGTCAATGTGTCCCAAATTGCAAAATGCATTCTTTTTGTTTATCTCACTTGTGAGGGAGAGTATAAGAGTATATGTAAGAATCTCTCTAGTGGATTTAAAACAAGTTCTTGAAGAACCAACGGAACCAGGTTAAAGTTCCCTCAGTCACAGGTGGACAAACAGGTGGACACCTGTACAAAGGTTTTCATCACGGAATGAGACTGCAGTGGTCTTTAGAAAAGAATCACAAGAGCCAAGATTTGACCTCTTATGGCACTCAAAGCTAAATGCTGATCCAGAACTATACAAGTAGAATAAAATGTGGATTTGGTTACTGCACTGTGCAATCCAGCCAACCCAAAATATTAGATATCAAATAGTCTTATTATGAAATCCAAGAAATATACATTGCAAATAAAAACTATACTCAATTTTATATGGATATACTAAAACAAACACACCCATCCTCCATGTAATAAAAATTGAACAATGATATTCATTATAAAAACAGCACCCCCTGCCCACTTCTGATGTGACTAATCCAACTCTGCTATTCCTGTGCATCTCAATCATACAAATATGCTGTGCAAATCTACACCAATAAACCAAGCAATGTACATAGCAGGAAAAATAAGTAACAATCTGTAGCGAACTGTTCTAAAAAAATACCCTCAGCAACAGAAAAGGCTTTACACAGGTAAGAAGCAGCGGCGCAGAACACAGCAGCCATTATGAAGCATTAGAAAATAGTAGCAGAAATAGCACCTGGCATGCACCTACTGTATATGTAGGGGTGTATACATCAACATATTTCTGCTCCTCCAGTACTGCAGATAGATACAACGATTGTACTTACAGTCCAGCTTTTCTGACATATATGTATGGGCTTATTGTATGCATAAAGTGTTTTCCTCCTAGGAGTTTAGTTGGACAGCCTGCCTATCGCATTCAAGACTCCTTTGCAGGATGGTAAGATGTTGGATGCTAGAACACTTAGTCCCTTATCCTGCCATCCCACATGGCACATCACATCTAATGACTGACGCATTTCATACTATAGAGGACTTTGTCAGGAAGTAATGTGAAGCCTTCAGGTTGGGCTTTTTCACTATGATTTCTCGTAATATACACCTCCCGATTTTTTGCCGTAAAAGGCAGATTTACCTTTAGTGTGAAAAATAGATAAATTCAAATCCCATGAACCAATACCAATATAATCTAAAGTATACTTGTCAGTTATCAGTCACCTCCCTTATTGATTAGTCATGTATTCACACATCTATATCTATTTATAGAAATGGCTGCAATTTTAGTTCATTATTCAAGCTAAGAGGGGTCAGTGTACTGAGGTTAGAGATCCAATCCATCTTGCACTTTTTTGGTAGGTATTATTATGATCTCTTTGTGCAGGTAGGTTAAGGTGATAAATACCAGAAGAGTCATGATAATGTTTAAAGTGTTCTGCCAAGGTTTTTTTTCCCTTTTTACCTAAAAAAAATAAAATGGATAAAAATCACATATATGTTCATCTATAAGCCCTTTGATTTATGCTTCCTATAGTGGTGCACCGAACTTGCGTTTTCGGCAGGCGGCCAAAAGAAAAAAAAATACTGATAATGAAAACGAAAAGGGTGCGGAGTCCGCCCCGCTGGGTGGTGCACGTGTGTCATCCTGGCGCGCCCCTGGCAGAGTCCTCCCTTTCCTCCTCCTTTCCTTGTGAGTGTCATATGCAACCTCACCAGTGTCTGGTAGCGCGATCTCATGCTGTGTCATGGAGCTGGATTGAATCGCCGGGCAGTGCTGTAACAATGTCCCACCTCCTAAACCGGCTCTTGTGATAGACAGCACACTGATCCAATGCCAGGAATCATTATGCCGTGTGTCATAGGAGGTGGGACATTGTTACAGCGACTGCCCAGCAATTCAGATCCAGCTCTGTGACACAGCGTAAGATGGCACTACCAGGCACTGGCAGGCTGCATCTCATGGGCACTGGCAGGCTGCATCTCATGGGCACTGGCGAGGCTGCATCTCATGGGCACTGGCGAGGCTGCATCTCATGGGCACTGGGGGGGGCTGCTTCTGATACGCACTGATGAGGCTGCATTGATCTCTTGCATCATGTCTGCAGTCTGACCATTTCCTGTACTATGTCTGCAGTCTCTGACCATTTCCTGTACTAGGTCTACAGTCTCTGACCATTTCCTGTACTAGGTCTGCAGTCTCTGACCATTTCCTGTACTAGGTCTGTAGTCTCTGACCATTTCCTGTACTAGGTCTGCAGTCTCTGACCATTTCCTGTACTAGGTCTGCAGTCTCTGACCATCTCCTGTACTATGTCTACCGGGTCGGCGCATGCGTCGGCAGTCTGGAAGCTGCGGTGGCCATCTTGGATATGGGAAAAACATCCCATTCTTGACAATTAATTTCAGGTGGACGTGACTATCTCTATCCACTATTAAGTAAGCCTAGGAGCCCGAGTAGGGTGGCCTGCTTCTCCCTCAGCAGTTTTTACTCTGAGAGCTACTTGCGTTAGGGAAAGTTTTAGGAAAGGTAAGTAAAGCCTTAAAAAAAAAAAAGGGTGGACACATATAGTGGGTAGATGAAAAGAAGGGACCTAACCTTTTATTCTCTTTTCTTTTGTAAAAAGTTCTTTCCACTTTTTTTCCCCTTAGCTGCTTCCACTAGCCACCACAATGAGCCGTGCGCCATCTGAGCAAGACCCTACATCACATTTAGGCCTCATGCCCACTGGCGTTTTTACAGCTGCGTTTTTGAGCGTTTTTTACAGCTTAAAAACGCCTGTCCATGTTATTTTTTTTTTTTTATTTTTTTTATTTTTTGAAAAAAAAAAAAAAAAAAAAAAAACGTCGGAGCTAAAAACGCGACCGCGCGTTAGTGCGCGTTTTTTTGCGCGTTAGTGCGCGTTTTTGCGCGTTTTTTGACGCTCGCGTTTTTTCCTGCCTAGTTCTGACGCTGAGGAACGCACTGGCCCTGGGTTTTTTTTACAGCTTACAAACGCCTATGCTCTTTACAGCTCAAAAACGCCTAGGTGGGCATGAAGCTATAGACTAACATGGACAGGCGTTTTTAAGCTGTAAAAAACGCTCAAAAACGCGGCTGAAAAAACGCCCGTGGGCATGAGGCCTTAGGGTAAGGACCTACGGCCAGGTAAGAGAAAAAAAAAAAAAAGAGTGCACTAATGCTGGTACATTTATGTATTTCAGCCCTATACGCCAGAAGATGTCTAAGAGGACTTCAGGGAGTCATGAGGACTCAAGCCCCAGGCATCTAGGCATCGCCCAAGCAGGGGAAAGTCATCCTCAAAGAGAAGACGATCTTCTCATTCACCACGCCCAAGGTCCGCAAGGTGTCAAGCCTGTGGCGACACCCCGCTTCCAGGCAAGCTAGTTTGCAAAAGCTGCTTCAGAGAATATGCAGCGGACAGAGAATCGGAGGGTCAACAAGTGACCGACTTGCTATAAAAGGTGGTGAAGGACTCTCTGGCGGAATTAGTAACCGTGATTCCAACACAACAGATGCAGTCACCACCTCAGGAAGAAAATTAAAACATTTCTCTCCCTAGTCCTACGGCGGAGCCCTCGCATACCGGGCCCGTTGCCTCCACTAGACACAAGGAGGGAAATGTCCAGTCGGATGAGTCCTCAGATAATCCAAAAACCTCAGGGTTCAGCTTTTCACTAGTGCAGCATTATGTTCAGGCAGTAAAGCCGGCTATGGGCTGGGAAGAGGCTGACGCACCTTCTAAAAAATAAATTAAAAAAATATATAAAAAATTGAAAAAGAGGATTTTTTACTCACCGTAAAATCCTTTTCTCTGAGTTCATGGACCGACACAGCTTCTCCATTGACAAAGTAGGTGGACCCTCTGGGTATATCCCCTCAGTCTGCATCTCGCAGATCAGTCCGTCAAAAAGCAGTACAAACTTAAAAAGGAGGGGTGGGTGCTGTGTCGGTCCATGAACTCAGAGAAAAGGATTTTACGGTGAGTAAAAAATACTCTTTACTCTTTCGTTCATGGACCGACACAGCTTCTCTATTGACAAAGCGGGACGTCCCAAAGCAGTGTCAGAGAAAAAAAACGAGGGGTGGTAACAGCATAAAAGTAAACTTCACCCCAAACATAAAACAGCACTCCAACGGAGGAGTTGCAACTCTAAAACGGCCGCCTGCAATATCTTGCGGCCGAAGGAAGCATCCGAAGATGCACACACCTTAACTTGTAAAGTTTGGTGAAAGTGTGAACGGACGAGCAGGTCGCCGCCTTACACACCTGGTGAAAACAGATGCTTGATGCTCTCAGAGCTCGGACAGCGTCCAAAATATACAACATTGTTTCCTTAGGATTCGACGGATGAGGACACAAGGATGGCAGTACAATATCTTCCTTGATGGAAGGTCAAAAGACCTTAGGAAGAAGAAGGCTGCGGACGCAGCACCACCTATCCTCGTGGAAGATCAGATAAGGAGCCCTGCATGACAAGGCTGCCGGCTCAGAAAACCGTCTTACTGACGTAACACCAAGAGGCATCTATTGCCCTGGTTGAATGCGCCGGAATGGAGGTGCCTGGCCCTTCATGGCGTAAGCCTGATCACAATCTGTCGGCTCCACCTAGAATGGTGGCGACGAGACCGCTGGGCCCTACTGGGGACCAGCCACTGAAAAATCAATAGTGAGCCTGGATTCTGGAACGGAGCAGTACCAGACAAGCATTCTCTCAGAGTTTGGACCGCGTCCAAGAATGCAGCGTCGTCTCCTTAGGATTCAACGTCTGAGGACACAAGGATGGCAGTACAAGGTCTTCCTTGAGATGGAAAGTCAAACACGACTTCTAGGAAGAAAAGAAGGCTGCGGACGCAGCACCACCTTATCCTTGTGGAAGCTAGACAGAAAAAAACTGATCTGCGAGATGCAGACTGAGGGGATATACCCAGAGGGTCCGCCCCCTGGGCGGTACTGTAGAAGGTGTGATGCAACATTTTACAAGTTTTCTGCCTAGTCACTCCTAATTAATGGATAATACCCACTTTGTCAATAGAGAAGCTGTGTCGGTCCATGAACGAAAGAGTAATATATTTTCCTTTTCTAAAGAGGCAAGTCACCGTTTTCCCCTTGATGGATGAAATTAGAGGTGTGAACGAAGAGGAATGGAATAAGACGGAAAAAAGATTCCTAGTTAATTAGCTGTCAAAGTTGTATCCCCTAGCCAAATCAGATTCCACCCTGCTGGATGGCGAAGAACATCACGCTTTCTTTGGGAGGATTCAGCTTCATTTAAAGATCCTTTGGATAAAAAGGATAGATATGGATCTGTAAAAAGCCTACCAGATGGCTGGAAACGCATGTAAGTCAGCAATAGCTTTGACATCTGTGTCCAATTCGGTGCATGTTTGGACAGAAAATGTAGAAGCGGCAATTCGTCAAAATGTTCCAAAAGATGATATAATAAAGGCTCTGGACGAACTGAAGCTTTCGGCAGACTTTATCGAAGAGGCAGCAATTGATTCAATTAGGTGTTCCCCGAAGGCAATGCTACAGCGTGATGGCAAAACGCGCGTTATGGTTAAAACCATGGGCAGCAGACGTCGCATCCAAACAGAACTGGTGCAAAATTGCATTTGATGGGAAGGCGCCGCTTGGAGAGAAATTAGACAAGGCCATCTCCCGTGTCACAGGAGGTAAATCCGGCTTGCTCCCACAAGACAGAAGAACCAGGCACATTAGAACTATCACTTCCAGGTTTCAGCATTTTTTTTTTTAGGAACAGAGATTTCAGACAGTCCAGGCAAGGAGGGGGGCTCGATACAAAGTGGAAAGGCACACAATCTACATTCATGAAGTCTCGCAGACAAGGGGTTACAGCTAACCCAACAGGATTCCACAAAATCCTTTCGACGCCAAGTCAGCCCAGGTGATCCCAGTGGGAGCCAGGCTCAAACACTTTTTCGAGGCCTGGATCAAAAGATGTCAGGATCCTTGGGTGGTCCCGACAACTCCGTACGATAATTTTTGGACATTCTCAAGCCACCCACCAAAAGATTTCTTCACCCCATCAAATGTACCGGGGGCCCCCACAAAAAGCAGTGGCCCTCTATCAGTTCCTTCATTCTCTACAGGAACAGCAAGCAGCCATACCAGTACCCCCATCCCAGAGAATTTCGTGTTTTTACTCCGCACTTTTCCTAGTACCAAAAAAGGACTGGGGGCTGGAGGCCCCTAATAGATCTCAAACTATTAAACTACCACATACTTCAGAAGTTCAAAATGGAGCCATTACAGACCATAATCGGTGCAGTCCAACCGGGGGACTGAATGATATCAGTAGACCTACAGGACGCATATCTGCACATCCCCATACTTCCATAATTTCAGAAGTATCTCAGATTTGCGGTAGGGAACACTCACCTGCAGTTCCAGAGCCTCCCCTTCGGTCTCTGTACATCACCCAGGGTCTTCAGGAAGGTGTTGATTTCTATCCTGGCCCCACTTCGAGAAAGAGATCTCAGAGTGTACCACTACTTAGATGACCTTCTGCTCTTAGCGGGAGATCCAGCTCTGTCAACGGTACACAGGGTACTCCTTCTGTCAACCCTGGCAGAATTCGGCTGGGTGGTAAATCAAGCAAAAAGTCACCTCACTCTTACCGAAGAGATAATCTACCTGGGCGCCCACTTTGATACCGCCAAAGAGACAGTATCCCTGCCTCCGCATAAAGTGTCAGCCATCACCCAGAAAATTAAGAGAGTGAGACTACAGTCCTATCTCACGCATACCACCAACGCCAGTGCAGTAGGCTGGGGGGCTCACTGCAACCACACTGCAGTACAAGAGAGATGGGCCTTCAATTCAGCAGGAGTAGTGTCCAACATCCAGGCAGCATACCTCGATGGACTGAAGATCCTACATCCACCTAAAGGACAAAACTTCCCCACATGGGACCTCTCGGTTGTCCTGGATTCCTTAACCAACCAACCAACCAACCATTTGTTCCAAACGAATTAACATCTCTGTGGAATCTAACCCTAAAGTTATCTTTTCTGATCACTGTGGCGTCAGGTAGAAGAGTCAGAGCTGCAGGCCTTGGGTGCAGACCATGATCATATGAAATATTTTCCGGACAGGGTAGAGCTTAGGACAGTTTGTGGGTTCATCCCTAAAACAGCCTCCACCGCTAGTATCTCCGAACCATGGGCTCTACAAAACATCCTCAGATCCAGAATCCGGCTCTCTCCACGATTTGGATATTGCATCCATATTAACATGCTATCTGCAGGCCACAGCTCCCTTCCAGACTATTTGTTATACCCTGGGACAAAAATAAGGGTAAGGAGGCAACTTCTAGGACGATAACCTCATGGTTAGTGAAGCTAATTCAAAAGGCGTACGTGGCAAGGGGCCTCAAACCCCCTTCAGCAGTCAAGGCTCATTCCACCAGATCTGTTCTGGGCGGCGAGAGCATATGTGTTGATCGAAACCATATGCAGGGCAGCAACCTGGTCTTCTCAACATACGTTTTTTAAGCACTACGGAGTAGACCCGGGGGGCTCTCTCTTCGGTAGAATTCGTCAGGCAGACCATCAAGTCAGCATTTACCTATTCAAAGAAGTAACCTTTTGTTCAAAATAAAAATTTCTTTCTAAGCATCAACCCACCCGTTTTCAGCTAGCTATTTGTCATAGGCATGCTACCAGGAAAAACAGAAAATCGTACCATACTTACCGTAATTTTCCTGAATGCTGGTGGTGCTCTAATCCTATGCAATATATATAATATTCACTGATTCTAAGGGAGGAGCCAAGGCAGAGCTTTTGGGTTGGGTTGTCCCCAGAAAAGAGATAGTGGGGAAATCTTCCAATGGGGACATTAGTTCCGATGACCAGGGGTCCCCAAGAGATTCCCTTAATTTGAAGGGATTTCCTCTCACTTTCTCTTTTGGCTATAGGATAGAAAGTGAAGGTAAATCTCCCTACGGGAGACACAGGTGGCAAAAAAAAAAAAAGAAAAAAAACGTACATGGGGTTATAACTCTACCTTACTTTATCCAAAATTTAAAAAAATACGTTTTGCTTATAGTTCTACTCTAAACGTGAGCTCAGATGCTAGAATTTCTGTTCTCACTCTGACATTCCAGGTGATACGTTACATGTGTGGATCAATCACCATTTACATATCCATGTGGGAACCTATATGCACGTTTGTATTTGCACGCAAGAACCCCTTGTGATACCCCATGTGACAGGTACTCTTTATGTAGAGATCAGGAGCAGCAACGTTGCCATTGTCCTCACCTGAAGGTGGCCCCATATACTCAATATTCAAGACTTAAAGTGTAAATTCACCCAGAGCAACCTTTTCCAAAAATCCCCCCATGCAGTTCCATATCAGAATTTTATTGTCCCACATACTGTATTCTGCGAAACATAGAAGAGAGCTATATGGCTGGAGGAGAGTCAGTCAAGTGACACATCACATCATTGCACTCTCTACCTGGCTTTTTTTTTTCAAACATTCATTTCTATTTCGCTTCTCCAGCATTGGAATCGTGAATCCAGTGGTGCAGTGTACATCTGTAAAGCATGCACTGTGTTTTATGAATACTTAGTGCTTGTTTATATTTTTTTAACTGCTTCCTTCCTGCCGTATGTATATAAAATGTTCTCAGTGGGAAGCAGTGACACCAGGATCATGGCTGCAGCTATGATCCCCAAGTAATTTTTTTTTCAGCTGGTAACGGGCTTTACTGTAGAAGTGAGCTGATCGGCTGTAGAGACACTCAGATCACTTCTTCTACAAGGTGCGGAAGCCCCCCGTCCCCCCCGCCACCGCCATTCCCAGTGCGATCAAGGTGCCTGGGACCATTGAATCCTGCCAGGCCCAGTGAACACAGATGAGAAGGAGGTACCTGCCTCTCCTCTATGATGAATGAAACCAACGACAAGGATTTTGTCACTTCAGGTTTGGGTTTGTTGTTTACAAGCCAATACCAGCTTGTAAAACATCTGATCAAAGGGATCCTGACTTGATCAGATGCTTTTGAGAGAGTCCAATAGACCTAATATCTCTCAATAAAGAGGACCTGTCACTGCTTATGCTATCACAAGAGATGCTGTTTATCCCTTGTGATAGCAATAAAGTTCATCCCCAAAAAATTGAAGAGACAGTTTTATAAATAAAAATAAATAAATAAATAAATATTTAAGTGCCTTCAAGTTCACGAACGCATACGAAGGTCCCACACACACACACACATATGTAAATGGTGATCGCACCACACAAGAGTGAGAGCATAATTTTGGCACCAGACCGTCTGTGTAACACTAAATTGGTATAACCTTTAAAGACTCTTAAAGAGTCACCTATGAATAATTTAACCCCTTGACGCCGACGGAACGCAAAATTTTCACCCTTTGGCTTCAAGGTTTTGTACTGTAGTGATGTGTGCAGCTGCACGCATCACCCCAGTACCATTTTTTAGAGTGGACAGACGACTTTCTTGTAACAACCGATGTGGCTAAGCAGTGTTACAAGCAGCGGGAGAGGGTGTGTGTGTGTGTGTCACCCCCCCCCCTCCTGCGGCTCACCCAGACTCCCTTGTCCCATCTGGAGGCACAAGTGGCCAGCCGGCACATCCGCCAGCTGGATGGAGACCCAAACAATGCCAGAATCAGCTTTGATTGGGTCTCGGATCTAGTAACCCGGAAGCAATGTCATGACATCACTTCTAGTTTACTGAAGACTTAAAAGGCGCCAATTTTAAAAAAAATTACAGCATTCAAAACAGCCAAACTTCGCGTTTTGAATGCCTTTAAGTGCATAGGAGGGATATGGGGTCCTATAGACCCCAGATTTTGCCATAAAGAGTACCTGTCACTGTCTATTACTGTCACAAGGGATGTTTACATTCCTTGTGACAGCAATAAAAGTGATCAAAAATAAAAAAAAATTCTAACCCAAAGTGTAAAAATCCATCTGTGCTCGCGCGCAGTAGCGAACGCATACATAAGTCACGCCCACAAATGTAAACAGTGTTCAAACCACACATGTGAGGCATCGCCACGATCGTTAGAGCGAGTGCAATAATTCCCACCCAAGAAGCGCTTTGTAACTTTAAACATGTAACCTGTAGTGTCACCTATGGAGATTTGTAGGTACTGTAGTTTGTCGTCATTCCATGAGTGTGCGCAATATTAAGGCTCCTTTCACACTTGTGTGACTTGTCCTGCGACTTGGGACTGTAAAGTCGCATGAAAAGTTGTGCTCTATGATTTCCAATGAGTACCATTCATATCTGTGCGACTTCAAGTCGCAGCGACTTCAAAGTAGTCCCTGCACTACTGTGGTTCGACAGACCTCAAGATTACATAGAATTACTTCAAGTCGCGGCAAAATCTCACGACTTTCCGGTCGCACAAGTGTGAAAGAGGCCTAAAGCATGACATGTTAGCTATCCATTTACTCTGCGTATCATCTTTCACATTATACAAAAAAATTAGGTTAACTTTACTGTTTTTTTTTATTCATGAAAGTGTATTTCTTCAAAATGTGAAAAACTGTTGCGCAAATATAGTGTGACATAAAATATTGCAACGATAGCGATTTTATTCTCTAGGGTTTCTGCTAAAAAAAAATATACAACGTTTGGGGCTTCTACGTTTTTTTCCATCAAAAAATACTGATTTTAACTTGTAAGCAACAAGTGTCAGAAAAAGGCTTAGGCATGAAGGGGTTAATGTGTCGCAGTTTGTTACCATTCCACAGGCATGCACAATTTTAAAGTGTCACATGTTATGCTGACTAAATGGATACCCAACACCTTTTTCATATTTTACCAAAATTTGGGTATTATATTGTGTTTGTATGCTCTAAAATTAGTTGGTTGGCGATTCCCTTGATAACGTGCCAGAGCACAAAACGCGTTGGGGGGGCCTACGTACTGACGCTATCACCACCGCTTCCTCGTGGAAGGTGCAGTGGGAAGCTATGTAAGTTTTTTTGGCCAATTTTGTATTGTGCTGCAGCAGGTTTTATTTGATTTAAAATAAATACTACACTATACGAGCATTTTTGGGCTCCCATGGGTGATTTTTTTTTTTTTATAGTGCTTAATCCTATTGTGGACCACCATTCTACCGGCACACTGGGATGGGATGTCTCAGAGTAACTTCTTAAGGCGTATTACCACTGTTGATCTGGCGAGTGCATAGATTGGTGGCGATGTACGTGTTGTGACAAATTGTTTCCAGACACACTGTGTGTTTTACTTCTATGTTTATTTTTTTCCACTTTCTGGTAAACGTATAACTTAATCAGACATCTTGCTGGAGTTATTCACGGAGCATATTATCAAGTCACGGATATATTATAGGACTCTAATTAGCTCACAGGACTGTCAAATATTGATTCACTGTATTACAGGAAGCGCTGCACTTTTTGTTGTGTATATGTTTGAAGGTTGTATGTTAACATTTATGTGTCAGCTGCTCTACAAATGCACAGCGCTAACTTTTTTCTTTTTAGATTTTCTAAAATTAAAGTATTTTTTCCTGATAATTTGCGTAACTGCTGCGCAAATATCGTGTGATATAAAAAATTGCTACAGCCGTTATTCTCCAGAGCCTTTGCTTTCAGAAAATATATATCTGAGGATTCTGAGAATCTTTCTAGCAAAAAAATAAAAATTTCAGATTTCTACAGAATTGTCCTGGGTCTCAAGTGGTTAAGCAGAAGTACGTTCATACTGCTACTTTATAAATATCCCCCTGTTCGGTCTCAACTAAAAAAGCGATAAAGTTTATCTCCAGGTTGATGTAGGCCTTACACAATCTGGTGTACTTTTCATCCCTTGCATCGATACAGGCAGGTTAACGCAATGAATAACTCACTGTTAGGAAGACAGACAATGAATCCTTTTTGAATGTTCCGTTTAATTATGTAAATTTATAGATAGAAAAACATTGCAGTTGTAAGCCACATGGAAGATGTATAGCATAGAAGATATACAGGACTAAAGAGAAGCAGGAAGTGGAGGAGAAATATAAAGAACTACAGTGAGAGAGAGAGTTCAGCTGGACAGAAGGGGACAGATCTTAAAGACACAGAGCAAGAATAAATCACATAGTGTAACACAACACTCCCCGTCTGAAATCTTTAGATTTCATAACCATAAAACTAATATATATTTTCAATAAGTCCAATATTGGTAAATGTCCTGGAACCTATAAATGAAAAACATGCAACAAGCAAACATAAACATAAGTTCAACAGGATTGAAGAACATGAAGTCCAAGGTATGACGTCTTCAAAGAGTTCCAAAGTTCTGAGTAGAACCTGTAGATGGCAGCAATGTACTCCCTGCCGTACCAACAGCATGGCTAGTCCTTGCACAAGTCACTCACCTGGCAAAAGGAGTACTAACTCTGTAATTGTTCGACTAAAGGTTTGTGTCGATCCTCCCTTGGTTACCTTGACTTCTACCTTCTGGACTTTATCATCACTGGGGATAACTTTAGTAATAAGACCCATAGGCCACTCATTCCGACAAACTTCCTTGGTCTTTTAGAAGGATGAGGTCTCCAACCTTAAGATTCGGCTTAGATGCTTGCCATTTGTTACGACCTTGAATGTGATGAAGATACTCCTCCCTCCAGCGATGCCAGAACACATTGGCTAGATGCTGCACCTGCTTCCATTGACGCCTGTAGATATCCTTGGGTTCGATTTCACTTGAAGATATTACAGAAGTCCCAATCTTTTGAGTAAGAAGCGAAGCTGGAGTAAGGATCACTGGAGCATCAGGATCTGAAGATACTGGCACTAAGGGTCTTGCGTTCATTATGGCAGACACTTCAGCGAGAAAGGTAGACAAAGTATCATGGGTGAGTGGTAAAGACTTGCGATTCTGCAACATGGAGTCAAGAATTCTTCGTGCTACTCCAATCATTTGTTCCCAGGATCCTCTCATGTGTGAAGAATGTGGAGGATTAAACAACCAAGTACATCCATTGTTGGCTAAGAAATTGTCTAATTGTAGCTCTTTACATGCTCAAACAAAGTTGGTACCACAGTCGGATCTCAGTTGCTTAACTGGTCCTCTGACAGAGAAGAATCTTCGTAGGGCACAGATGAAGGAAGAAGAATCCATAGACTCAATCACTTCTGTGTATTGCTCGGATGCTGAAACAGGTATACAATACAGCCCACCTTTTACTATTGGCAGCTCCACCATGAGTTCTCTGAGTGATGACGGACCATGGGCCGAAAACATCTACTCCAACATAGGTAAAGGGTGGATCTGTACTTAGGCGATCAGCTGGAAGATTTGCCATTTGTTGCTGTTGATGTTTACCTCTTAACTTGTGGCACTTGACGCACCTGAAGAGCAAGGAGGAGACACACCGCTTCATACCAATGATCCAAAAGCAGGCTGACCTGATGGCACCTTCTGTAAAACTGATGGCCTTGATGATGTACCAGTTCATGGTGGTGACGAACCAGAAGAGTAGTAACATGATGTTGACCTGGTATGATTATAAGATTCTGTTCTGTGCTGCATAAGTCGGATTTTGTTATACGGCCACCAACTCTCAGCAGCTGATTACAGGGTTTAGATTGAAGAGTGGACTGTTTTTAGACAATTCGGTTCCACTTCGGATTCTCCCAAATTCCTCCTGATACACCTCTTGTTGCTCACAACGGATAATTACCTCTTCTGCGTGTGAAACATCTGCTGCTGTAAAGTGTCCAGAACAGTTGTGCCAACCATGACACCCTGCGGCGGAATTCTTCCCAAAGCAACGAGCAATATGAATTAGGCGAGCAATAGCTCTTACAGCGGATGACCAGGTGGAAAAACGCTCAAAACGGTGTGACCGCAGCTTCCGTTTTGTACTTACAGAAGTGTGTAGTGATATGTT
Source organism: Rana muscosa (assembly GCA_029206835.1). NCBI lineage: Eukaryota > Metazoa > Chordata > Amphibia > Anura > Ranidae > Rana > Rana muscosa. The sequence continues at coordinate 849,084,332 of CM055121.1, forward strand.
CACAGTTCTTATTTCCTTATCTTCAGGTCTCACTAGCCCATAGGTGGTGTCAATAGGGGGTAAGTAGGAGTCCTCACACAGAAACCTTGGAGGTGACAGCCATAAGCTGTTCTGAAGAGCAGCAGGTGACACGGCTCTGGTCCCACAGTCAGCTTGTGCTCTGGTCCCACAGTCAACTTGTGCTGAAAAACTCGGCTTATACGCGCGTATATACGGTATGTGTTCTGTCACACAGCAATTACTAAGAAGGCAGTGGAATAAAATAATTCAACATGGTGACCAGTGTTGGTCATCTTACTTTAAAAAAGTAATTAGTTACAGTCACAAATTACTTCTCCCAAAAAGTATTTGTGTTAGTAACTCAGTTACTACATTGGAAAAGTAATTAGTTACTCAGCAAAGTAACTGACTTTTTTTTTTTTTTAATATTGACTCGCGTATAAGCCGAGGGTGAGAAATGCAGCAGCTACTGTAAGTGGAAAAGCGGGTCAACAATGCCCATCTGCAGCTGCATACCTCACTGTGTCTATTGCATACCTCCCTGTGTCCTGTGCATGCCTACCTGTGCAGATCTGCCTACCTCACTGTGTCCTGTGTACCTCCCTGTGTCCATTGCAGCCTACCTGTGTCCTGTGCATGCCTCAGTGTGCCCATCTGCAGCTCCGTGTGCCGTTTTGCATCCACCGATCAGCGTGTCATAAAAACATACGACGGCCATTCCAGTATTCAAAAGCCAAGCCTCCTCCTCGTCTGATAGGCGGAACACTCAATTTCCCAGCATTCAGTGTTCCGCTTATCACGGACATCCGCTCATCCTCATAACATGGACGAGGATGAGAGGATGTCCGTGATAGGCTGAACACTGACTGCTGGGAAATTGAGTGTTCCGCCTATCACAGACGAGGAGGCGCGGCTTTTGAACACTGGAATGGCTGCCGTCTGTCTGCATGACACACTGATCAGGTAGGCAGACGGCGGCAACTCGAGTAGATGTAATTGCGGTAACGCCGCGCCAAGTAATAGGAACGGCGTTACCATGAGGGGAAGAGTAATCAGTTAGATTACTCGTTACCCTCTAAAGTAACTGTGTTAAGTAACGCCGTTTACTTTAACGCAGTTACTACCATCACTGATGATGACCACCTGTTAGCACAAATTATTGTAACGGACGACAGTAGCCAAACATGTTTTTGAAAGTTTTTTGGCCCTGTGTTTATCTACTGTATGAAAATAGTTTATGTGATGACAACTTGTCTTTAAAAACGTATAAATTAACTATGTTACAGCAAAAATGCATATCACATGTCTGAAAAAAAGACAAAGAAATACCTTTAAAAAAGCCCATGCAATCTTATGGAATCCTCTCTCTTTTACATGAAAATCAGAATTTGTGGCTGTACCAGCTTCAATGGCTACATCAAGAATCTAGAAACAAATTTTATTGAAATTCAGAATAGGGGTATGCATCAAAACGTTTAAAAACCATTTAACATATGAGAATATGCTGAATTCACAAAATCGTAAACAACTTCCCGTTTCGCTTAACTGAAGTACACCTATCATTTTGCAATTGGTAATCTACTAACAACGTGGTTGGTAGTGATGATAGACACAGCCCACGGTTTCTTATCTATTTTAAAGGTTTTAGTGTTTCTACAGTAGTAATTTTAAGTTATTCCACCTCCTATACACAATTATACGCAACTCCCTCCATTATATCATTAAAGCCTCACACCATATATACATTTGCATCCCTTTCAAATGCGCATATTACCATGGAAGCTGTATGACTTTTAAAACAATATTATAAAATGCTTACATGACAGTCAGCCAGTCACTTATAGGTTTCCCCTGTCATTTTCTAGTACTACCATGGTAGCATAAAAGGCTAGATAGGAGGCTAATAGCCTTAGATTGACATACGTTTGAGATGTTTCTGAGACAATTAAAATGTACTGACAGGTGCATTTGACCTGCAGTTAACCTCATTTTGACCTGCTTCATCCAAATAACAAAGCCATAGATCTCAAATACCTTTGGAGACACAAAAACAACTCATGCACTGGAAAATAATATTGTAAAAAAATTGTCAATACCTCAAAGAAAATGATAACATTTGGACTCTCTTCCTTCATGTGCAAAAAATGAGTAAACCGCTCATTAAATATGATTTGCTCATCCCATTCGGGAGCAGGCGTCTTTAGCTGCTTGAAGTCATACGGTTGTGAAAACATAGGGGGAATGTATTCATTTATTTCTTGGTCGTGCAATGATGAAGCTGCTTCAGTACTGCTAAACAGAATGATATTTTGTTTAAAAGAGAAATGTAGTCATTTACAGCTGCTGAGCTAAAGATTATTTGGTCACAGAAATACAGGATACTTCATCTAACTTGCAAATGTACTGAGATGATAAAATTCTATATATACCTATTGAGCAGCTGCACCTATTAAACCATAAGGACCACAGCAAATTTTACATTTTAACCAAGGGCCTGCTGTTTGGATAACAAAACAATGATTTCTTTTGTCAGTACCGTCTTTGGGATACATAAAACAAAAATGTTTTCAAAGACAAAAGACAGAACAGGAGAAAAATATGTTTTTTCTCAAATGAGGAGTAAAACAACATTTTAACCACTTTCCCCCCCCCCATTGGACATCCTTGACTTTCAGTTGTTATACCTGGGATGATGCCTGCAGCTACAGGCATCATCCCGATATTGTTTTTTTTCAGCCAGTTATTCACTTTTATGTAAAAGCCATCCTAGCGCCTAATTAGATGTCCCCCCTCAGACTCTCCCATGCGATCAGGGAGCCCCAGATCCAATTCGGGGGTGCCACCAGGTTATCATAGAGCCGGCCATGAACCAGATGGTCCCCGGCCATCTCTATGGTCTAGGGAGGCCACTAGCGATGTCATGACATCACTTCTGGTTCTGGCAGATGTAAACGCTGCCACTTTTTGTTCTGGAAAAGCATGAGATCAATGTTTTGTTTTTGTCTATCTTATGCTTTCTAGGGTAGAGGAGAGATCTGGGGTATTATAGACCCCAGATGTCTCCATAAAGAGGACCTGTCATGTCTTATTTCTAGCACAAGGGATGTTTATCATTTATTGTGATGGGAATAAAAAATAAAAAAGGGATAGTGTAAAACATTTTTATTTATTGTTTAAAGCGCCCCTGTCCCCCGTGCTCACGCACAAAAGCAAATGCTTGTAGGTCGTACACACATATGTAAATGTTGTTTGCACCACATATGTGAGGTATCGATGTGAAAACAATAATTCTAGCATTACACCTCCTATGTAACTCTAAGCTGATAAAACTGTAAAAAAAAAAAAGTGGAGGAAGGAGTTCATTTCTAGATTGCTGGAACTGACATTATAATCAGATAAAAAGGACAAGACTTTAAACTACTCAAACTGTAACCAATGCACCAACGTTCCCTTTATTAAAATCGTGATTTTTTTTAAAAAAAAGCAGTGTTTTTTTTGTTTTGTTTTTTACCTAAAGTGGTTCTAAAGGAGTTTTTACCTTAATACATTCTATTTTTTTCTTGTGCAATAACTGTCAGTTCTTCTTACATAGTTACATAGTCGGGGAGGTTGAAAAGACACATCCAAGTCCATCCAGTTCAACCTGTGTTTGTGCGTTTATGTCAACCGTACATTGTATACCCCTATATGTTATGGTCGTTAAGGTACCCATCTACTGTAATAGTTTTTTTAAATTATCGAAGCTCCCTGCCGATAGCACTGCTTGTGGAAGAGAATTCCACATCCTTACTGCTCTGACAGTAAAGAACCCTCTATGTAGTTTAAGGGTAAACTGCTTCTCCTCTAATTTTAGTGAATGGCCACGTGTCTTTTTAAATTCCCTTTCACTGAAAAGTTTTTCCTTATGCTAGGTTTACCTGTACAGTATTTGTACATTGATATCATATTCCCTCTCAAGCGTCTCCTCTCTTGAGAGAATAAATTCAAAGCTTGCAGCCTTTCCCCATATCTGAGGTCCTCCAGTCCCATTATTATCTTTGTTGCTCTTCTCTGGACTCTCTCCAGCTCCAGCACATCCCTCCTGAGGACAGGTGCCCAGAACTGGGTGGCATACTCAAGATGCGGTCGGACAAAAGTCTTGTAGAGTGGGAAAACTATTGTTTTATCGCCAGAGTGAATCTCTTTTTTAACTACTTCCTTACCGGGCCTATTCTGGCACTCCTCTCCTACATGCAAAAATCATAATTTTTTTGCTAGAAGATTACTCAGAACCCCCAAACACTATATATTTTTTTTAGCAGACACCCTAGGGAATAAAATGGCGGTCATTACAACTTTTTATCTCGCACAGTATTTGCGCAATCATTTTTCAAACGCATTTTTTTGGGATAAAAAAGCGGTTTCATGAATTAAAAAATATTAAAACATTAAAGTTAGCCCAATTTTTTTGCATAATGTGAAAGATGAAGTTACGCCGAGTACATAGATACATAACATATCACCCTTCAAAATTGCACACGCTCGTGGAATGGCGCCAAACTTTGGTACTTAAAAATCCTCATGGGCGACGCTTTAATTTTTTTTTACTGGTTACATGTTTTGAGTTACAGAGGAGGTCTAGGGCTAGAATTATTGCTCTCGCTCTAACGTTCGCGGCAATACCTCACGTGTGGTCTGAACACCGTTTTCATATGTGGGCGGGACTTACGTATGCGTTCGCTTCTGCGTGCGAGCTGCCGGGGACAGGGGCTTTTTAAAAATAATAATAATAATTTGATCACTTTTATTCCTATTACAAGGAATGTAAACATCCCTTGTAATAGGAATAAGCATGACAGGTCCTCTTTACAGTGAGATATGGGGTCAATAAGACCCCACATCTCACCTCTAGGCTGGGAAGCCTGAAATCCCCCAAAAAATAGGATTTTTATAACAGCTTACCTGTAAAATCCTTTTCTTGGAGTACATCACGGGACACAGAGCGGCATAGTCATTACTATGTGGGTTATATAGATACCTTCAGGTGCTGGCACTGGCAACTTCCAAAACCGGAAGTACCCTCCCCTATATAAGCCCCTCCCATCCGGGAGCACCTCAGTTTTGTAGCAAAGCAATAAGTGTCCCCAAAGAGGGGTGGGAGATCTGTGTCCCGTGATGTACTCCAAGAAAAGGATTTTACAGGTAAGCTGTTATAAAAAATAGGATTTTTTGTACTCACCGTAAAATCCTTTTCTCTGACATCCATGGACTGACACGGTGTCTCTTTACACTTTACACGTGGGTTATGTCCCTGCTTGCAGGAGAAGACCTAGGCAGAATGTGAAATGTTATACATACATTCTAAAAGCCAGAGCTGAACAGCCCCACCCAGGGGGCCGTCCCTCCGGACATAACCCTCCCACTACAGTCAGCAGACTTCAGTTTGTAACAAAGCAGTACAAACTTAAAAGGAAGGGAGGGTGCCGTGTCAGTCCATGGATGTCAGAGAAAAGGATTTTACGGTGAGTACAAAAAATCCTATTTTCTCTTACCATCCATGGACTGACACGGTGTCTCTTTACACTTTACACGTGGGATGTCCCAAAGCAGTGTCAAGAGGGATGGGAGCAGTATAAATGGAAAAACCAAAACTTCACTCCAATAAAGGCAGAGCTCCTCAACGGAGGAGTCGCAACTTTAAACAGCGGCCTGCAGCACCCTGCGGCCGAAGGAAGCATCCGAAGATGCAGCCACATTAACCTTATAAAACTTAAAAGGCATGAACAGACGACCAGGTCGCCACCTTGCACACTTGTGCAACCGACGCTTGATGTCGGGAAACCCAGGAAGCACCAATTGTCCTGGTGGAATGCGCCGTAACCGGAAAGGGAGGCGCCCGCCCTTTGAGAGCATAGGCTTGAATGACGGTTTGTCTGATTCCCTTAGAAATGATGGCAGACGAAACCGCTTGGCCCTGTTATGGACCAGCGACAGTCACAAACAGTGAGTCGGACTTCCGAATAGAAGCAGTAGCAGACAGGTACACCCGTAAGGCTCGTACCACCTCCAATATGTGCAGCGCAAACTCTCTGGGATGCGATGGGTGAGGACACAAGGACGGGAGGGCAATGTCCTCATGTAGGTGAAAGGTCGACACCACCTTTGGCAAAAAAGGAAGGTCACGAATGCAACACCGCCTTATCCATATGGATGACTAAATATGGCGACTTGCAGGACAAAGCCGCCAACTCAGACACTCGTCAAACAGAAGTGATTGCCACTAAAAAGGCCACCTTCTGAGACAAGACAAGAGGGGAATATCCCGGATATTCCCAAAAGGAGGTTCCTGGAGGACCGAGAGCACCAAATTCAGATCCCACGGTGGGAGAGGAGGCTTGACAGGAGGGAGCACATGGCGAACCCCCAACACAAGGTGCAAACCAAGAAAATGACCCGCTAGAGGTCGCTGAAAGAAGACGGCCAAGGCCGAAATCTGATCCTTGATGGTACTCAAAGCAAGCTTTTGGGTCACTCCACACTGCAGAGGATGCAGGATTCTGGGGACGGAATACGTCCGAGGACGCCAGTCCAGCGCTTCGCACATGGCGATATAAGCTTTCCAGGTACGGTGATAGATCTGCCTGGAGGAAGACTTCCGTGTCCTTAACATGGTCAAAATGACCGAGTCCGTGAGACCTCGGTCCCTCAGCACCTGGCTTTTAACAGCCCTGCCGTTAAAGCCAGAGACTGTAAGCCGGATGAAACATAGGACCTTGAGACTGAAGGTCCTCCCTCATCGGCAACCGCCAGGGAACGTCCGCGACGAGACGTACCAGATCAGCGTACCAGTGATGCTGAGGCCAATCCGGAACAATTAGGATCGCTGGAGTTTATATCAGGCGATAAGGACCCTATGGGGCCACCAACGCATCCGAGGCATCGCCCAAGGATCCCTGGATCTGGCCACAACCTCGACCCTTGCGATTGAGTCGAGAGGCCATCAGGTCCACACCCGGTGTGCCCCACCGTCGGTAAAGGAGTTGAAATATGCAAGGACCACTCTTCTTGGTCCGGTGTCTGGCGATTGGCGACTCAGATAGTCCGCCTGCCCATTGTCTATGTGTGATTGGGCATACGGAACGGCCGCAAAGGAGGCCACCACGAGTCTCGGGACTCTCATGCAAAAAACGGATTGACAACCATTTTTGGGATGTCAGCATCCGCACCGCAGACTGAAGTGTCAGCAACTTCTCCAGAGGTAGGATACCTTTGCCTCCAAGGAGTCCAGAATCAGAACTAGATACTCCAGACACTGAGTCGGGACCAGGACTGACTCCTGAATGTTCAGGAACCACCCGAGTCCCTGAGGGTCTAATTGACGATAGTCACCTTTCCTCTAAGTCTGATCCACTTTCTGCTCTTAGCAGAAGATCGTCCAGATAGCCCACGACAGCAATACCTCGCTGTAACAGAAGGCTAGAACCGGAGCAAGCACCTTGGTGAACACCCTTGGTGCCGAGGCTAGGCCGAAAGGAAGAGCCACAATCGATAGTGGACTTCGCTGATCGCAAAGCGCAGAAACTTCTGGAGACTTGCGCAGATCGGAACATGCAAGTAGGCGTCCTTGAAGTCCAAGGACGCCAGAAGAAAATCCCTTTGGTGGAGTGTAGCGATCACCGTGCGAATAGATTCCATGCGGAATTTCTGCACCTTCTCGAAGACATTCAGGGCCTTGAGGTCCAGGATAGGTCGAACCACGTCCTATTTTTGGGACGACAAACAGATTCGAGTAGAATCCCTGAAAACTCTCCTGTGACGGAACCGGCACAATCACTCCGGACCTGATCAAATCCTGTACAGCCCCCAAGAGGGCTGCCCGACAGGTAGGAAGGAGAGGAAGATTTGAGGGAAAGAATCTGTCTGGGGGCCAGGATCGGAATACTATCCTGTATCCTGAGGTGACCTCCTCGCACACCCACCAGTCGGAGATTCAGGAGGACCACCGATTCGTGACCTGCGAAGTCGTCCCCCCACCCCAGAGTCGGGCGGAGGCAAGACTTCACGCGGAGGCGGGCTTGGGAGCCGCATGTTCGGCTTACGCACCCAGGGGCACTTGTGCCCACCAGCCGCACTGCCGTCAGTCTGAGAGGGCCTACCCGTGGACTCTGACTGACGAAAAAAAAACCTTTTGCTGGAAAGGAAGGCCCCTGTTTGCGGCGGGCCTCCTCACCCTTGCTATTCTAAGGAAGAAGAGTGCTTTTACCTCCCATGACATCCATGACGATGTCATCCAGAGCAGCACCGAAAGGTCTACCACCTTTAAATGGTAGATCCGTCAGGAGCTTCCTAAGGCTAGGTCAGCAGACCAGCACTTCAACCAGATAAGACGACGCAATACCACCGCCGAGACAGAGGCCCTGGATATTAAAGGGGTCGCGTCCAACGTGGCGTCGCACACATAAACCAGGCCCTGAACCAGTTGGTGGGCCAAAGCAACTGTGTCTGGAGGAAGATTATGCTCCTGTACAGCTAGGTGCAACATTTTTGCCCAACCTGTAAGTGTTTAAGATACAAGGGTCGCCGCTACCACAGGCCGTAGGACGGATCCCAACAAGGCGAACATGGCTCTGCTCACCACTTCTGACCTCCTGTCAGTGGGGTCCTCAAATGCAGGAGTCCCCTCCATCGGGAGAGTGATGGCCTTGTTCAACCGGGCGACTGGAGGGTCGACCCTGGGGGAGAAGCCCACTTTTTAAGTAGGGCATCTTCAAGGGGTATCTGATAGACAAACGCCGCGGGACCATAAAAAAATTCTTCTGCGGCTTTTCCCAGACCTTATCAATGAACTGGTCAAAGAAAGTACATATGGAAAAACCTCTTTAGAAGGCCTGGCCTTAAAAGAACCAAAAGGAGACTGTATCCGCCTGAGGTTCTGCATCCGCAGCATTTTAGCTTGAGAGTGTCCCTCACCGCAGTCATGAGTACACTAACAAGCGCCCTGTCATTTACTGACTCAGAACTGGAGTTTTCCTCATAAGGAATGTCCTGTTCAAAACCATCCAATACATTCAGAACTAGGGTCCTGAGCGATAGTGGCTAGGCCCATATCTGAATCAGCGCACTGCCCTCATGAAGTAAAGTGGGGAGAGGGCGCTTTTTTGCTCCCTTGCGCTTGCACACAGCTCCCATCCTGGTCAGAAATTATTCCAGGACTGCCCACAACTGGTCCCTAGGGACCGCAGGTGCTGAAGCACTGCCTGTTGTCCACTGACATTTAGGGGAAGCTGGTGACAGAGACTCCATATTGCCCCCCTCTGAGACTCCTCAGATAAAAAGTCCACCCACAGGCTGTGCTGACTGAGGAGGGGGCGCCCAGGGGACTCACCAAACCGGACCAGGGACCGCTCAGTTCCGCTGTCTGTACAGCGCTGTGTCAGCGCTGGTGAGCCGTGAGGAGATTGTGAGGAGATTCGCGCTGTTACAGCAGCGCTAGAGGCCAAAACTAGTGCTGAAGAGCGCACGGGCTACAAGAAAATGGCCGCCGCACTTCACTGAGGCGATCCGCAGCAAGATGGCCGCCATGACTCAGCAAAAGTGAAAAAAACAGCACACACACAGCGCCACTCGGCGCTCAGGCCCCAAAACACACAAAAAAAGGCCCCAAGCATATCTGCAGACCAGCATTAGCCCCTCCAATAACAGTGTGACCCCCAGGCACCCCACACAGCACAGCACCAGCAATGGTGACAGAGTGACAATGAAATACAGGGGGAGACAGGGAAAATCCCCCACAGAGAAACACACAGCCTTTTGTACTCACCTGCAGGCAGGAGAGACTACTTACCCGTCCCCTGAGGGACCCACTGGTGTGTTTCTGACAGGACTATCACAGTGCAGTACTGAGTAGCTGTCGGCCCGGTCCACCACGAAAGATACAGTCAGTCAGGAACTGTTCAGTCTTGAGAGGACCGTGGGAGCATGAAAGCAAACCCGGCCACCCCTGGAGTCATGGAGCCTGTCGTGAACTGAGTCTCACGCACACAAGGCGAGGATCAGCACGCTCGATGGTCGGACAGGGAAGACTACGAGGATATCTTGTACCCAACCTGTTGCCCAGCCGACAGTTGATAGAAAATTCTCAAAAATAAAATAAAAAAGAATTCCAGAAAAGGAATAAAAATAGGTCAGGAGACTGGCTCCTGAGAGAGCCACGTCTTCTCCTTCTGCTAGGCAGAAAAAAACTGAAGTCTGCTGACTGTAGTGGGAGGGTTATGTCCGGAGGGACGGCCCCCTGGGTGGGGCTGTTCAGCTCTGGCTTTTAGAATGTATGTATAACATTTCACATTCTGCCTAGGTCTTCTCCTGCAAGCAGGGACATAACCCACGTGTAAAGTGTAAAGAGGCACCGTGTCAGTCCATGGATGGTAAGAGAAATCCTACTTTCTTTCTCGTACATCACGGGACACAGAGCGGCATAGTCATTACTATGTGGGATGTCCTAAAGCAATGCCCAATGAGGGGGGGGGGGTACACCATACATAAGCTGAGCGCTATCAGACATGAGGATCTTTTGCGGCCTGCAACACACTGCGCCCAAAGGCGACATCCTCCTGACTTCTAACGTCCACCTGGTAGAACCTAGTAAACGTGTGTACTGAAGACCATGTTGCGGCCTTACAGATTTGAGCCAGGGAGGCCTGGTGATGCACTGCCCATGAAGTTCCAACTGCTCTCGTGGAGTGCGCCCTAACTTTGAACGGAGGCGGTCTCCTTCTCAAGCCATAGGCTTGTATTATGACCTGTCGAATCCACTTGGCTAAAGTAGATTTTGATGCTGCCTGACCCTTTCTGGGGCCTTCCGGCAGAATAAACAAAGTATCGGTTCTGCGAATCTGAGCAGTGGCTTTTAGATAAGCTTTAACTGCTCTTACTACATCCAAAGAATGCAATAACTTTTCCTCTACCGAACTAGGTTTGGGGAAAAAAGAAGGAAGAACCACATCTTGGTTCAAATGAAACCTCGATACCACCTTAGGAAGAAAGGCTGGATGAGGACGTAACACTACTCTGTCCTTATGGATAACCAGATATGGCTCCCTACAGGACATAGCGGCTAATTCCGACACTCTTTTAGCCGAACAAATGGCTACTAGAAAAATCAATTTCCTGGTGAGAAGAACCAAGGAAATATGCTGTAATGGTTCAAATGGTTGTTTCTGTAGAACCGACAGAACCAGGTTTAAGTCCCATGGACATATGGGAATATTAACCGGAGGGCTAATACGCATCACTCCTTGTATAAAGGCTTTGACTAGTGAATGCGAAGCCAAGGGCCTTTGAAAAAATATTGACAAGGCCGAAATCTGACCCTTGATAGTACTCAAGGCAAGCTTCCTATCTACAGCCCACTGTAGGAAGTCCAGAATCCTACCTATTACGTATTTACGTGGATGCCATTTCTTGGCCTCACACCAGGCGATGTACGCCTTCCAGATTCTATAGTAGATCTGCCTGGATACCGGCTTCCTGGCATTGATCATGGTAGATACCACAGAATTAGAGAGCCCTCTCTTTTTTAGAATGTGGGCTTCAATAGCCAGGCCGTCAAACCTAGGGCTGGTAAGGAAGGGTGGTATATCGGTCCTTGCGAAAGCAGGTCCGGACGATGTGGGAGGGTCCAAGGACTCCCCACTGACATTTTTACAATCTCCGCGTACCATGCTCTTCGGGGCCACGCTGGAGCCACCAGAATCACTGGTTTCTTTTCTACCCTGATTATGCGGAGTAATCGAGGTAACAATTGTGGCGGTGGGAATGCATATATCAGCTTGAACTGATCCCAAGGGAACACTAGGGCATCCGAGCCGCAAGCTATGGGATCCCTTGTCCAAGAGACAAACCTGTCCACTTTTGCGTTGAATCTGGATGCTAGCAGATCTACATCCGGTGTTCCCCACCGCTGACATATTGTTCTGAAAACCTCGGGATGAAGGGACCATTCCCCTGGGCATAATTGTTGGCGACTTAGAAAGTCCGCCTTCCAATTCTCCACTCCTGGAATGAATACCGCAGACATGGCTGGGACATATCTTTCTGCCCATTTCAGGATGCAATTTACTTCCCTCTGGGCTGCACGACTCCTGGTGCCACCCTGATGATTGATATATGCCACTGCCGTGGCATTGTCCGATTGAATTCTGACAGGGGACCCTTGGAGTTTGGATGTCCATGCTACTAGGGCATACCGGGCTGCTCGTATCTCTAAGAGATTGATGGGCAGGGCCTTTTCTGCATCCGACCATCTGCCCTGGAGAGACCATTGCTCCAGTACTGCTCCCCAGCCTATAAGGCTGGCATCTGTAGTGACCACCTTCCAAGAAATCGGACTGAAGGATTTCCCTCTTTCCAGATTCTGGGAAACCAACCACCAACGGAGGCTCTTGCGAACGGAAGGGGACAAGGACATTGGTAAGTCTAGGGCCTGAACTTTTTTGTTCCAGGCTGACAGTATGGCCCTTTGCAAATTCCTTGAATGGAATTGACCGTAGGGTACTGCTTCGAATGATGCCACCATTTTTCCCAGCAGCCTCATGCACAGGCGTATGGATGGCTGTCTTTTTGTACCCACTAGGTGGATCAAATCTCTCAAAGACGACCCCTTTTCTTGAGGCAAGAAAATTTTTCTCTGGTCTGAATCCAGCCTTAGCCCCAAGTATTCCAGACTTTTGACTGGTTTTAGGGCTGACTTGTCTCGGTTGATAATCCAACCGTGATATTCCAGATACTCGATTGTCTCGTGAACAACCACTTCTAGTTTTTCCACTGAGTGGTCTATCAGCAACAAGTCGTCTAGATATGCCATTATCGTTACACCTCGTGTTCTTAGATTGGCCAATAATGGGGCCAGAATTTTTGTGAACACTCGTGGTGCTGTGGCCAGACCGAAGGGTAAGGCTCTGAACTGAAAATGGCGCCCTTCTACCGCAAAGCGTAGAAATTTTTGGTGGGCTGGAAAGATGGGAATGTGCAAATAAGCATCTTTGATGTCGATCGAGGCTAACCATTCCTCCCCTTGTAGGGCAGTGGCCACCGATCGGATCGACTCCATCCGGAAAGTCCTGATATGTAGGAATTTGTTTAGCCCTTTTAGATTTAATATGGGCCTCACGTCCCCGTTTGGCTTCGGGACTGTAAAGAGGTTTGAGTAAAACCCGAACCCCCATTCTTCCAGGGGAACCTCTATAATTACTGCTTGGAGCAATAATTGTTCTAGTGCCAACAGGAGGGATCCTCTCTTCTGGGGATCGCTTGGCACGTTTGACCTTATAAAGTGGGAAGGAGGGGAGTCTTTTAACTCCAATTTGTATCCCAGACTTACTGCGGAGAGCACCCATCTGTCTCTGATCGTGTCCCGCCAGGTCTCTGTGAACAACTGAAGTCTTCCCCCCACCCGATTGAGTGGGGGCAACCCTTCATGCATTTGACTTTGGGGGAGGTTTTGTACCTCTCCTGCTCCAGGGCTTCTTGTTACCCTGCAATTGTCCCTGATTTTTACCTCCGGGATTTGACCGAGGAGGCCGTCGGAACTGTTTCACAGCCGATGTCCTAGGGACTGGAGAAGCAGGCCTCTTAAAAGAGGGACCTCTAACTCTGTTTTTAACCGGCAAAAGTATACTTTTACCGCTGGAAATTTTCTGGATATATTTGTCCAGGTCTTCCCCGAATAAGCGTTCACCATGAAATGGGAAGCTGACCAGCAATTTTTTACAGGGAGCTTCAGCAGACCAGTTTTTGAGCCATAGAAGCCTGCGCATATGTACTACAGACAGCGTAAGGCGGGAGGGCCTGATGGATTGAATCCTTGCTGATCTGGCAAGTCCCTTAAGACCTGTTTCAACTGATCCTTCACTGCTTGGCAGACCCCAATAGCTGCCACTGCTGGTTGTGTCACCAAGCCTGCTGTAGCAAAAGCAGATTTTAATAAGGACTCTAATTTTTTATCTATTGGGTCCTTGAACATTTGGACATTATCCACTGGACATGTCAGTGATTTATTCACACAAGAGATGGCTGCGTCCACTGTAGGGACCCTCCATTTTTTGACGAACTTATCCTCCATGGGATAGATCACCTGAAATCTCTTGGGAGGAGTAAATATTTTATCAGGATGCTCCCAATCCTGGTAAATGAGCCCTTCCAGTAAAGGATGGATTGGAAAGGAACAAACAGTCTGGGGAGCTTTTAGCGACCCCAACGAGGAGACAGAAGTGGATGATGGCTCCGCAAGGGGCATTTTAAATGCTGATCGGACCATGTTAGTCAGGGACTGAACCCATAATCTTTCAGCATGTGATGCTGAGAATGGCTCTTCCACTGTTGATTCCTCTACAACAGAATCGACCTCATCCTGATCCCCCTCAGGTAGGTCGATCCCTGTATGGGACTGTTGCTCCGCTAACAGGCACTCTGAGGGAGGAGACGGAGATCGAGCGCTTTTTTCCTGTGACAGGGAAGCAGCGATCAATGCTGACAATCTCTCTTCCAGCCCTCCCAGAGCTGAGGAAAAAACCTCCTCTGTTACATACACAGGAGCAGGTGAACTGAGGACAGCCACAGTACCAGGTACTCCTGAGGGTGCTCTACGGTCTCTAACCTCTGATTCTTCAGGGGAGATTGGTGCAGCCGAAGCATGCCCAAGATCCTCAGAGCCCGATGGAGACCCCCCTATGCTTCCTGGGATTTTTAGTCCCGGAGTTTTTAGACGGCATATTCCTAAGCCCAAAGCTGAGGTATTCCAGCCGAAATACACCACTTACTGACAATAGTCTAGCACAATTGCTGCTATATAACAGTTGGTGTCTAGTAATGTGCCTTTCTATGGGGATGCCTGCATCAACCGCTTGCTGTATGCCTTTTTTTAATGTTGCCAGCTCTGTCTCTGCACTCCATAGCCAGCTCACAACACATAATTGTGTTTTTTAACATGCTGGGACGCCCGCACATGCGCAGAAGCGCTGCGGCGCGCACAGAGCGTCATCCCCCAAGCTCCGCCCCCTTTCCCAGCTCACCTCTATATATAGAGGTGCGTGCACGCGCACGCGCGCGGCCACGTGCGCCTTCAGCGCTCTTTTTGAAAAGGGAAACTAGGGACAAGAGCCAGGGCCCCTTTTGCCGCAGGCCGGGGGATGGACGAGCATTGCAACATGGCAGAGGAAGCAGTTTCCCACAAGAGAACTCACCATCTGCCTGGACTCTCTGATGAAAAGAAACTAGTCCACATGACAAGAAACGTTCCACAGCGGCCTCTAGTGGATTAACACAGGTACCGCAGTCTATATTTTATTTTTTTTTTTTCTTGACCACTATTAAAATTATTACATTTTTTAGTAGTTACAGGCATGCATAAATATTTAGCGGGAATACCGTTAGGTAACAGGCAGAAAGACATATTAGGCTTGGGGGTCCCCTCAATAGAACCAAGTTCCTGAGGGGCCCCCACTTACCTTTTCCCCGCCGCAGGACTCTGTTTGGTCCACAGAAGCCCAAACTTCACCTATCACGGCAGGCATTGTAATTAAACCTTCAGGGACCGGGTTCCCAAGGATTCCACTCCCCTGGACCTGTATAGCACCCTGCACAGAAAACATCTTGGTCGTGGGTATGACCAGAGCTCTGGATCCCAGGGTCCAGCTCTCCTAAGAGAAGCATTACAGGCAAAACCTTGCTCTTCTCTGCAAGGCCCGGGTACCGACCGTTTAGCTATGAAGCTTTTTTGGTCGGATCCGGAATAGCTTACTGAGGCCCAAAAGAACCTGTACGCAAGCTCAGTGAAAAACACATGTTACTTCTTGGCCAACACCTTAGACACTGGCAAAAAACTGAGGTGCTCCCGGATGGGAGGGGCTTATATAGGGGAGGGTACTTCCGGTTTTGGAAGTTGCCAGTGCCAGCACCTGAAGGTATCTATATAACCCACATAGTAATGACTATGCCGCTCTGTGTCCCGTGATGTACGAGAAAGAAAAAACAAAAACGATCCTGGCTTCCCAGCCAAGGCGGCGCCGTTTTTTTGAATGCAGAGGCCGGGAGTAACGTCATAACATCGCACACGGCCTCAGAACGATCATAGAGACTCCGTCGACCATCTGGTCTGCCGGAAATCTCTATGGTAGGCAGCGGGGGCCGGCGGATCTGTTCTCCGACTCACCGATTGCACAGGTGAGTCGGTAGAAGCACCGGAGGGCGGCGTCCCCTCTCGCCGCCTGTAACGATCAAGCGGTGGAACAGCCGCTATGATCGTTCTTACAGTGCACAGAATCGCCGGCTCTAAAAGACTATATCTGAATAATGCCTATAGCTGCAGGCATCATTCAGATATCCCGGCTCAAAATCAATCATGGACGTCCGTCCGGTACGAAGTGGTTAATGCTTGCCAATATTCTGTTGGCTTTGCTTGCAGCAGCCTGGCATTACATGCCATTGCTGAGCCTGTCATCTACCAAGATCCCAGGTGCTTTTTGCCCCCCAGTTCCTTTTTGCATCCTAGATTCCCCCAGAGGTTCTCCCCCTAGCAAGTACCGTATATACTCGAGTATAAGCCGAGTTTTTCAGCACATTTTTTTTGTGCTGAAAATGCCCTCCTCGGCTTATACTCGAGTCACCTTTTTGAGCCTGATCTCCTGGACTTTTTGGACCCGGTACTGGCCGGCCATAGGTCCCCCTAAGTTTGTTGTCCGGGGGGCCTACGGCCGGGGAGCACCGATTTTTCAAAGCCGGGCACCATGTTAAACGTCAGTCTAGTCATGGGCACAGTGAGGCAAAGTGAGGCACAGTGAGGCATGCGGATGGACACCCTAGGCTTATACTCGAGTCAATAAGTTTTCCCATTTTTTTTGTGGTAAAATTATGTGCATCGGCTTATATTCGGGTCGGCTTATACTCGAGTATATACGGTAACTTGCATTCATATTTTTGCCACATTTTTCAACATTAAACCTCATTTGCCATGCATTTGCCCACCCCATTAATTTGTTTGTTTAGGTTTTCTTGTAAGGTTTCTACATCCTGCGTAGAAGTTATTGCCCTGCTTAACTTTGAATCATCTGCAAATACAGAAATTGAGCTGTTTATCCCATCCTCCAGATCGTTTATAAATGAATTAAACAGGATTGGTCGCAGGACAGATCCTTGGGGGACCCCACTTTCCACATCAGACCATTCCAAGTACTCCCCATTTATCACAACCCTTTGGTCTCGCCCCTGTAGTCAGTTTTCAGTCCAACCCTTTGGTCCATGACGACAGACCTTAGTTTGTACAGTAAACGTTTGTGGGGAACTGTATCGAATGCCTTTGCAAAATCCAGATACACCACATCTACAAGCCTTCTTTTATCTAGATGGCAGCTCACTTCTTCATAGAAGATTAATAGACTGGTCTGGTAAGAACGATTCTTCATGAATCCATGCAGATTACTCCTAATGATACTGTATTCATTGCTGAAAACGTTGGCCTTTCTCCAATCAGCTGGTACCATTCCAGTCTGTAAACTGTCCACAACAATTAGGAACAATGATCTGGCTATCACCTGACTGAGTTCCTTAAAGCGGAGCTCCGCCGTAAAAAAAATATTAAAAGCCAGCAGCTACAAATACTGCAGCTGCTGACTTAATAAATGGACACTTACCTGTCCTGGAGTCCAGCGACGTCAGCATTACCGGTGAGGGAATCAGAAAGTGAAGCGTTGCGGCTTCACTGCCCGGTTCCCTACTGCGCATGCGCGAGTCGCGCAGCGCCGTCCTCACAGGTCCCCGCTGTGTTCTGGAAGCCGCGTGTTTCCCAGAACACAACAGGGAGGGTGGGAAGTGGCGTAATGCCCACAGTTTCCCGCAGAGTCTATGCCCGGAAGTGGGTGCAAATACCTGTCTTAGACCTGCACCCCCCTCCCCCCTGAAAGGTGCAAATTGTGGCACTGGAGGGGGGGGGGATCCGATGAGCGGAGGTTCCACTTTAGGGTGGAGCTCCGCTTTTAGGACCCTCGGGTGCAAGCCATCTGGTCCCGGTAACCTTTTAAAGTTACGTTTTTCAAGTCTATCTCTAATCCTGTCCTCTGTTAGCCATGAGGGTGCTTCCTGTGACATGCTATGCGAATTGACATTACCGTCTTGGTTACTGTTTCTTTTGTGAAGACTGAGGAGAAGAATATATTCAAAAACAACATTGAAAAGGTTCCTGCACTAATTTGATCTGACTTTTGATGCGACTTTGATCCAGAGAGTGTAAAGTAGCATTAAAGTCCAAAGTCGCACTCTAAATTGCGCGACTTTGGGGTCGCAATAGTGGGAACGTAGCCTTATGGCCTCCCTTTCTTACTATTTATATACTTAAAGAATTTTTCTTTCTTTTTTTTTTTACTCTCCTCCGCTATGTGCATTTTGTGTTCTAGCTTAGCCGCCCTGATTGCACCCTTACATTTCTTATAGCATTCTTTGTAAAGTTGGAATGCTGACAATGACCCCTCAGCCTTGTATTTTTTGAAGGCCTTTTCTTTTGCTTTTATATGCAATTTTACGGTGGAGTTGAGCCACCAGGATTTTTTTTTTTGTATTTTCTTTTAAATGTATTTGGAATGCACTGGCCAATACCTTTATTTAGTATGCTCTAAAAGCACTCCCATTGTCAAATAGTATTCAATCATCTTTAACCACTTGCCGACCAGCCGCCGTCATTATACAGCGGCAGGTCAGCACGATCCCGCGACCCGTCGTAGCTGTACGTCGGCTCCTTTAAGCGGGATAGCACGAGTGCGCCCGCTGTACTCCATGGGTGCCGATGCTAGTGGTCGGCGGTCGCGATGACCGCCGGGCACGACATGCAGAACAGGGACGTGTGTGTGTGTAAACACACACATCCCTGTTCTGTGAGGAGAGGAGAGGCAGATCGAGAGTTCAGTCCCCTCCCCTCACAGTTAGAACACACACACTAGGGAACACAGTTAAGCCCTTGATCGCCCCCTAGTGTTAACCCCTTCTCTGCCAGTGTCATTAATATAGTAATCAGCACATTTTTATAGCACGGTCGCTGTGGAATTGTCAATCGTCGCAAAAATGTGTCAAGTGTTCGATGTGTCCGCCATAATGTCTCAGTCCCGATAAAAAGCGATGTTCGCCGCCATTACTAGTAAAAAAAAAATAATAATAAAAATGCCACAAATCTATCCCCTATTTTGTAGACGCTATAACTTTTGCGCAAACCAATCAATATACGCTTATTGCGATTTTTATTACCAAAAATATGTAGAAGAATATGTATCGGCCTAAACTGAAAAACAAAATGTGCTTTTGAAAAAAATAAATAAAAATTGAAGATATTTATTATAGCAAAAAGTACAAAATAGTGTGTTTTTTTTTTAAATTGTCACTTTTTTTGTTTATAGCGCAAGAAACAAAAATATGATTTTCAAAGATGATCAAATACCTCCAAAAGAAATCTCCATTTCTTGTAAAAAAAAAAAAGGACGTAAATTTTGTTTGGGTACAGCGCCGCATGACCGCACAATTGTCAGTTAAAGTGACGCAGTGCCGTACCGCAAAAAGTGGCCTGGTCATTGAGCAGCCAAATCTTCTGGGGATAAAGTGGTTAAGTAGGGAAGGCAATAACCACCAATTAAGCAATGCCCCATCCTTAAAAGAGAAGTATGGGTTTTATTTATTTTTTTGATTCATACTTACCTCGGTGGATGGAGCATCAGACCGATGCTCCATCCGTCCCCTGGCGTCTCTGCACTGAGAACCAAGCCACCGAACATCACCGATGGCTCGGTTCTCACAGATCCCCGAGAGGAAAGCTGCTGACTGTCAGTCAGCGTCTTTCCTCTCTGCTTCTCCACACTCATTGGAGCGCTGAGCAGTGGAGGGACGGGGAGAGGCTGTCTCAGCAGCTTGCTGAGACTGCCATCAATCAGGGCAGCTGGCGGATCCCGACTTGGAAGTCGTGATGACGCGCTGCCCCGACTGATGGCAGCGACGTCAGCGGAGAGCGGACTTCAGACCTCTCTCTGCAGAAAACAGGACACAGGAGTGCAAAACTAATTGCACTCCTGTGACCCATAGGAGAAGCCCAGCCTAAAAATCTCAGGCTGGACTTCTCCTTTAAAGCAGAGCTCAACCCAAAAGGGTGTACATGGAAAACCAAAAAGGGGTTGGATTGGGACTTTAAGTGAGGCCTGTGGGTGTTTGTAATAATAGGTTCATAGCATGAAAATAACCTGAGTGTCACAAGCCCCTCCTTATCTTTCATCCTGAGGGCTAGCTATCTAGATAACTATTAAAGTTACCTCATATTTCATTATTCCATAGTAATACACATGCATCCAACTCCTGACGATTGGCAAAAGGCCATGAAATGCATAGAGTGTCCATCCAGCGATGCCAAGCCACGCTTGCTCCAATAACCTCAACTAATTATGTTCTCTGTATTTATCATGTGAATTATGTATACATTATATATGTTTAAATTATATATACCGTATTTATCGGCGTAAAACACGCACCCCAAGTTTAGGAGGGAATTTTAAGGAAAAAAACTTTTAGGAGGGAAATTCAAGGAAAAAAAAAAAACTTACATTTAAATGCAGCATGCATCTGTCCATCTGCAGCCTTGCCCAGTGTCCATCTGTCCATCTGCAGCCTTGCCCAGTGTCCATCTGTCCATCTGCAGCCTTGCCCAGTGTCCATCTGTTCATCTGCAGCCTTGCCCAGTACCTTTGCAGCCTTGTCAGTCTCGGCGATTTTAAAATTGGCGCCGATTTCTGTGTGGAGAGGAGCGAGCGGGGCCGAGTGTACTTCGGCTAGACTCTGCTCCTCTCGCAGTCCCGCCCATCTCCACTGACTGCGCCGCTGACATAGAGAAAGCCGAGTGTACTTCGGCTAGACTTGGCTCTGCTCACAGTCAGGGGCAGGACTGCGAGAGGAGCCGAGACTAGCCGAAGTACACTCGGCTTTCTCTATGTCAGCGGCGCAGTCAGAGATGGGCGGGACTGCGAGAGGAGTCGAGTAAAGCCGAGTGTACTTCGGCTTCGCTCGCTCCTCTCGCTCGTTTCAGCAGGGGAATCGGTGGAGTATCGGCGTATAACACGCACCCACGATTTTCCCCTGATTTTAAGGGGAAAAAAGTGCGTGTTATACGCCGATAAATACGGTACTTATTGTCTGCTATGAATTTTACTGTTTGTCACATATCATGTTTTAGTGATCAATTCCCTTATCAATAAATGTATTATGATTATATCAACTTTTGTTGAATTTTATGACTGTATTTTTACATCATAAATGCCTGATTATATTGCTTACCGTATTTATCGGCGTATAACACGCACAGGCGTATAACACGCACCCTAACTTTAAGAGGGAAGTTTCAAGAAAAAAACTTTACACAGACCCCTGCGTATAACACGCAGGCACAGTTTACCCTCTATTTTCAGGGTAAAAAAGTGAGTGTTATACGCCAATAAATACAGTAATTATGTTTACTTATATCACTACCATGAATCACCCCTAGGGGCTTGTGACACTCAGGTTATTTTCATGCTATGAACCTATTATTACAAACACCCATAGGCCTCACTTAAAGTCCCAATCCAACCCCTTTTTGGTTTTCCATGTACATATATATTTAGGGATGGAGGCTTGTCGGTGTAGAGTTTCAGGATGGGACAGGTCACCCCCCTTATCCACTATTTATCAACCCAAAAGGGGAAGCTCTGCTTTTTCGCACACTCCCCCCCCCCCATCCACTGCCATGCCACATTTGGGGGGGGGGGAGTGGGGAACGGGTACCTGGTTTTGACAGTTACCTGTTCCCACTATGGGGTATAATCGACGCATGGCAATCTACAACATATCCGGCTCCTCCTCTTTCCCCCTGCTGCGTTCTGGGACCTGTGTGTGTCCTAGAAGCCGGCGGGACCATTCAGAAAGCGCAGCGCGGTTTGCACATGCGCAGTGCTTGTCCCTGCACCCGAAGCCGATGGTTGGATCCCTGGGCAGGTAAGTGTCCTTATATTAAAAGTCAGCAGCTACAGTATTTGTAGTTGCTGACTTAATTATTATTTTTTTCAGACGGAGCTCTGCTTTAAATATAGAAAAAAAAAGTTTTTTTTTTTTTAAAGTTAAACTTTACATGAAATTCTTCAAACTCTTTCCCTGATGGGTATATAGAGAATACAGCCCTACGGAAAAAAATATATTCTTCAAGTGATTAGCATGTGTTTTGAATGTCCTATATCTTTTCCCTGATGGCAACAAGGCAAACACACTGTAGCCTGGATTGACTGGCTCACTACTAAATCGCTTTAACCGGCTTTTTTAAATCGGCTGGCATATGCTGTATTCAAATTCAATAGATTCTGTGTCTATGATCCGCTGTGCTGATTTCACCACAGAAGACAGGTAGGTACTTGTTATCCTAAGCCTTGCAGCCAAGCTACAGTACAGTGGAGAAGAATACGCTCAATGGAGCAATGACCAGAAGTCTCAAGGGCAATCCAGCCTGTTTAAATCTCCCAAGGGAAAAAAACAAACTTCTGTGCTTTTTTTATTTTTACTAGAAAACAAGTATTTTGAGACCATGACAACTCCCTTGTAATATGCACACCCAAAAATTTGATAGTGTCCAACCTTTCCAGCTCCTCATGGCCTATACAGTATAAACCAGGGAATGAATAATCTTTTTTGATCTTCTATAATACACAAATATTGGCTTGGTTTTTGCAGTATTAGGTATTAAATAACTTTGTGTACACCACTCAATCAAATGTTGAATTCCATACAAAATTTGGGTACACAAAAGAAACCTGTTTGGAGGTTTTAACGTGCAACTCCACTTCTGTTGAGAAAAAAATCAATCCCCTCTGGGTGAGCAATGTACACTGCAAGGATTTTAACAAACTCTGTAGCATAGCTCTACCTGTTTCTTAAAGGAGAAATATGGCCAAAAATCTTTTGGGTATACCTCTCCTATGGATCACAGGAGTTCAGTTTTTTCTGCTGACAGTGGGTTAAAACCTGCTGTTGGCTAATGTCACTCCGCTGGTCCAGGCTCTAGATCGATCCTGACTTTACAGTCTGGATCCACCCAGATGCATGGACCAGCAGCTGGCTCAGGCTCTCAGCAAGCTGCTGAGAGCCTGAGCCAGCCACTTCGGCTTAGATGTGAACCGAGCCTTAAGCCCTGTACACACGGTCGGACTTACATCGGACTTTTCCGTGGTTTTTTGTCCGAACGGAGTTGGTCGGGAACACCCATAGCATACACACGCTCGGACTTTTCTGCAAACTTTCCCAAAACTTTTTGCAACATCACGTGGTTTTTCTACTCTTTACCGCCACCCTTTGGTCAACTTCTGCTATTTTTGGTTGATTTTAACATTAGTTGTTTTGTCCATCGGACAAAAGTCCGATGGTTTTCTGTACACACGGTCGGACTTTGCTCCATCGGACTTTTGTTGGGCAAAAGTTTGTCCATTTGCAGACCCAACTTTTGTCCGATGAAAACAAGAAAAAAGCAAAAAAAAGTTTGTCCGATGGAGCGTACACACAGTCGGACTTGCTCAAAATTAAGTTTGTTTGCCAAAATTCAGACCGTGTGTACGGGGCTTTAGAAGCAGTAAGAAACAGATGCAGCAGGAGCAGTGCTGCATTCACCTAGGTGAGTATTATTTTTTTGTTAAACCCATACTTCTCTTTAACCACTTCAATACAGGGAACTTTCACCCCCTTCCTGCCCAAGCCATTTTTCAGCTTTCAGCGCTGTCACACTTTGAATGACAATTGCGCAGTCATGCAACACTGTACCCAAATTACATTTTTATAATTTTTTCCCCACAAATAGAGCTTTCTTTTGGTGGTAGTTGATCACCTCTGTGGTTTTTAATTTTTGCGCTATAAACAAAAGGAGAGGGACAAGTTTGAAAAAAAACAAAAACACAATATTTTTTACTTTTTGCTATAATAAATATAATTTTTTTTTATTTTTTAAACAAATTTTTTCCTCAGTTTAGGCCGATATGTATTCTTCTACATATTTTTGGTAAAAAAAAAAAAAAAGAAATCGCAATAAGCGTATAGTGATTTGTTTGCGCAAAAGTTATAGCAGCTACAAAATAGGGGATAGATTTATAGCATTTTTATTATTATTTTTTTACTAGTAATGGCGGCTTTCAGCAATTTTTATCGTGACTGCGATATTGCGGCGGACACATCGGACACTTGACACATTTTTGGGACCATTCACATTTATACAGCGATCGCTGCTATAAAAATGCATGGATTACTGTATAAATATGACTTTCAGGGAAGGGGTTAACACTAGGGGGAGATCAAGGGGTTAAATGTGTTCCCTGGGAGTGATTCTTACTGTGGGGGGAGGGGACAGACTGGGGGAGGTGACCGATGTTTGTCCCTATGTACAAGGGACACACCATCGGTCTCCTCTCCCTGACAGGACGTGGATCTCTGTGTTTACACACAGAGATCCACGGTCCTGCTCAGTTACTGGGCAATCAGGGGTGCCCGGCGGCCGCGCACGCATCGGGTCCCCAGTGAAGCGTCGGCGCGCGCGCACGCCCCCTAGTGGCTTGGGAAGGCGATCACGTCATATGACGTCTGCCCAGAACAAGAGAGAGTCTTCTTCCCGCTGTCATATGACGGCGGGCGGTAGACAACTGGTTAAAGAAAAAGCTGTATGTTCAACATTGAAACACTGATGCCTGAATGGTAGTTTCTGTGTTCAACATAATCAGCTCATGCACTGGCAGAGTTCTAATAAGAAAAGTTGCATTCTCTACATCCCTTTAGATGTAATTAGGGGTTATCTTAATTAGTAATTACAGGAATACCTAAACTGTTACTAGTATCTTAGTGCAGATTTCAGGGAAAATCAGTGAGCCAATCACGCAGGAAACAACAATTCTGTGGAAGTTCTGTACACCAATTGTGTACAGAAGGCCTGCAGATTGTCATATTGCATTGGATTTACAGAAAATTATAGTGGCTGCAGACTGAAAAGGAAAAAGGTAGTTTTTAAAAGGACATTAAAATTACAAAATGGTTCATGTAGCAATTGTATGTGCTATATTATAATTTTTTTTTAATTATTATACATTTTTTGCGACAGTGCATTATTAGGCAAATGCCCCACCTGGTTTTGGGACTGGCACAACCACTCTGTTTCTAAATTTGTTTTAGGGCCATCATTAAATCTGATTTGATTTCTTTGGATTTGAAGTTGGTTGATTGGAATGCGGGAGGGGGCAGAAACAAAAATTCTATTTTGTACCTCTTTGGAACAGATTGGACCCAGAGGTCCAGGAGTTCTCAGAGCCATACTGGAACAAATGCCAACAAACGTCCCCTCCAAGGGGTGGAGGTGCCCCTTCATTGTGAAGAGGACTTCTAGGCAGATTAGATAAGGTAAAAATCAAGTATGCGCCTGGTGGTAGGATGTAATCACTAGTTAAAAGTCCATAGTAACAAAGTCCAAACTGGAGAGGGGAAGATAATCCACTAATAGCAGCTGATCCTTAGAGTATGTAGCAAGCTCTGTATAAATGTAGAAAAACAAGAAAAGAAAGCGCGCCTCTAAGTGCAGTTTTAACCACTTAACGACCGCTCACTGTATATATACGTCGGCAAAATGGCACAATCACGTACCTGTATGTGCCTGCCTTCGTATGGGTGGGGGGTCCGATCGGACCCCCCTCCGGTACAATGAGCAGTCGGTATCGATCCGGGAGCGATCCGTGATGAGGGGGCGGCCATTCGTTTCTGGCCACCCCCTCGCGATCGCTCCCGGCGAATCAAATGCTTCCTCTGCCTGTGTAATGTAAACACAGGCAGAGGAAGTGAGGTCATCTCTCCTGCGGCGCTCAGTTCGTCCCGGAGCCCCGTGGAGAGAAGACATCAAGTAAGTGCACAAACAGTACACTGACACCAGGACACATAGGCACACGATCGCCCCCCCAGTCACCCCCAGATCACCCTCCAGTCACAGTATCACCGACTGCAGTGATCATTTATTTACTGATCACTGCAAACAGTGACATTTGTAACTGAAAAAGTGTCAGGGCAGTTAGTGTTAGGTCCCTTTAGGTCCAGGGTAGCCCCCTAACCCCCCCCTAATAAAGGTTTAACCCCTTAATCGCCGCCAAGATAACCCTTTCACCCCCTAGCACCACTGTCACTAAGCAATCGTTTTTCTGATCGCTGTATTAGTATCGGTGGTGCCGCTAGGTAGTCAGTTATTTTTTTAGGTTCCCTGTCAGGTTTTTATATAGCGTCAGGTACCCCCATATATTACCTAATAAAGGTTTAACCCCTTGATCGCCCCCCAGGTAACCCTTTCACCCCCTTTTTCCAGTGTCACTAAGCGATCGTTTTTCTGATCGCTGTATTAGTTATGCTGGAGCCGCTAGGTAGTCAGTTATTTTTTTAGCTATATAGAAATATGAAGGTATTGGGACTTTTAAGGTGCAACAACTACACAATATTCAATATAAAAAATATGATTTTTCATATATTTTTTGTCATAAAATTATATGTACAAATATACATGAACCATCAAAATAAACATAATAGAGTTTCCAAAGTGCATACAGACAAAATTCTCTACATGTTTCGCCATTTTGTAGGCTTCCTCAGGAGTTTGTCATGCAAATACTGGAGACAAAGAAAGAAAAATAAATACATAATAATATTTACTCAAATTTCAAACTCAAAATTACAAAACAGAATATTTAAAAAAAAAGGATAACTGAAAACCATAACCAGCCCAATGGTTGCTCAAAAGTTCATCTCAAAATTGGATCTATTTATTCAAGGTATAAATGACCTTATTAATATCAGTTGTGAGTACATTACCTGTAAATTTTGATGGTACAATCTAAAAGGAAGAATGACCAGATAGCCAATGAGCTATCCCACACGGGGCCGCCCGTAAGGAGGGGATCATAAGGTGTATCATAGAGGGGGAGAAATACTGGCACAGATAACCACCCGGATATTACTAGCACAGGAACAGAGGGCCATCTGGGGGAAATTACAAAGAAAAATCTAATGAAGTCAAATAACAATCTATATATAAGAGTAAAGGCATCTCCATCTAATTATACGGCACATACCCCATCAGTATTTACCTGTTTATGGCTGTTGATAGTAAAAAATATTAGAATAGGCAAAAAGGGGGGCAATATCTCCAAAGTACCCCAATCAGTGTCCACTCTAAAGGAAAAAGAATTAGTGGAAATTACTATAAATATATAATAATCCCCTCTAGTTGGTAATCAAAATTTTAGCCATATACTTGCTAGCTGATATATACCTGGTTAATCCAATTGGATAAAGTGTGTCCACATTAGGGCATCTCTGCCGAAAAACTTGTTTTACAAAACCGATCAATCAGTTTACTGAAAAAATATATATAAAATATAAAAACCATTTTAGATTAAAGACCAAGTAAACCAGACAACAGGATAAAAACCAATGTTGCCCGTAAAGAAATCTAGTGCCTAAGTAATTTACCTTTGACTGATATCTAAGAACGTCTTCTCCCCAGAATGTTGGTCATGCTACTGATTTGCAAGGCTGCGATCCGGACTATATACCCCCCCTCCCCATTGGACGCACAATGGCGCCAAATCAATGGGCGGAGCGGGCACGTCAGTTCCGACATCCGCCCATCGTCAGATCCGACCCGGAAGTGACAATTCCACCACTAAAAACCGGAGACGTCCGCCGGAAGCGCCACCCCGCTCGTCAGGAGAAAACATCCTGACGAGCTGGACGCACCATAAGACGGATCCGGAAGGGGAAAACATGCCTAAAGTATAGAAAAGGGCAGACTTCCCTTTAAAATCACGGCAGAAATGGCACAATATGATGTTAGAAAAAGAGGGCCAGTTTTTTATCCTGTTGTCTGGTTTACTTGGTCTTTAATCTAAAATGGTTTTTATATTTTATATATATTTTTTCAGTAAACTGATTGATCGGTTTTGTAAAACAAGTTTTTCGGCAGAGATGCCCTAATGTGGACACACTTTATCCAATTGGATTAACCAGGTATATATCAGCTAGCAAGTATATGGCTAAAATTTTGATTACCAACTAGAGGGGATTATTATATATTTATAGTAATTTCCACTAATTCTTTTTCCTTTAGAGTGGACACTGATTGGGGTACTTTGGAGATATTGCCCCCCTTTTTGCCTATTCTAATATTTTTTACTATCAACAGCCATAAACAGGTAAATACTGATGGGGTATGTGCCGTATAATTAGATGGAGATGCCTTTACTCTTATATATAGATTATTATTTGACTTCATTAGATTTTTCTTTGTAATTTCCCCCAGATGGCCCTCTGTTCCTGTGCTAGTAATATCCGGGTGGTTATCTGTGCCAGTATTTCTCCCCCTCTATGATACACCATATGATCCCCTCCTTACGGGCGCCCCCGTGTGGGATAGCTCATTGGCTATCTGGTCATTCTTCCTTTTAGATTGTACCATCAAAATTTACAGGTAATGTACTCACAACTGATATTAATAAGGTCATTTATACCTTGAATAAATAGATCCAATTTTGAGATGAACTTTTGAGCAACCATTGGGCTGGTTATGGTTTTCAGTTATCCTTTTTTTTTTTATATTCTGTTTTGTAATTTTGAGTTTGAAATTTGAGTAAATATTATTATGTATTTATTTTTCTTTCTTTGTTTCCAGTATTTGCATGACAAACTCCTGAGGAAGCCTAAAAAATGGCGAAACATGTAGAGAATTTTGTCTGTATGCACTTTGGAAACTCTATTATGTTTATTTTGATGGTTCATGTATATTTGTACATATGATTTTTCATATATTTTTTGTCATAAAATTATATTTTTTATATTGAATATTGTGTAGTTGTTGCACCTTAAAAGTCCCAATACCTTCATATTTCTATATAGCTTCTTAATGAAGGGATGTGGTGCCTATGAGATACAGGTGACAGGTATTATTTTCAGTTATTTTTTTAGGTTCGCTGCCAGGTTTATATAGCGTCAGGTACCCCCATATATTACCTAATAAAGGTTTTAACCCCCTGATTGCCCCTAGAGTTAACCCAGTGATCACTGTATAAGTGTCACTGGTGACATTGGTTAGCCAGTTAGTTATTTTGTTATTTAGGTTCCCCGTCAGGTTTTTATATAGCGTCAGGTACCCCCATATATTACCTAATAAAGGTTTTAACCTCCCGATTGCCCCTAGTTAACCCTTTCACCAGTGATCACTGTATAAGTGTTACGGGTGACGCTGGTTAGTTAGTTTGCTTTTTATAGTGTCAGGGCACCCGCCGTATATAACCCAATAAAGGTTTAACCCCCTGATCGCCCGGCGGGTGATATCAATTAGGTTTTAGCGTCAGAGAGGGTCTGCGTTGCCCCAGGCAGCATTAGGTTAGTGCCAGTAGCGCTAACACCCACGCGTGAAGCATACACCTCCCTTAGTGGAATAGTATCTGAACAGATCAATATCTGATCTGATAAGATCTATACTAGCGTCCCCAGCAGTTTAGGGTTCCCAAAAACGCAGTGTTAGCGGGATCAGCCCAGATACCTGCTAGCACCTGCGTTTTGCCCCTCCGTCCAGCCCAGGCCACCCAAGTGCAGTATCGATCAATCACGGTCACTTACAAAACACAACACACATAACTGCAGCGTTCGCAGAGACAGGCCTGATCCCTGCGACTCCAGTGCTGTAGGAGGTGATTTCACCACCACAGTTAAAAAAAAAGAGCATGTATATGCCAAAGCATGGGGGCAGCAGGGGCGGAGGAGCGATTTTTCTCCTAATGCCGCGTACATACGGTCTAAATTCCGACAGAGGCTTGCCCGTGGAAAAGTCAGACCGTGTGTATGCGGCATAACTTTTGCGGGAGGATGCCCCCATTCTTCAGCATATATAAATGGTGCATGTATGCCCATCATTAGAAGTGGGTGAATGAAGGGAGGTATTCTAATGGTGGGCATACCCACCGATCAATCTCTTTTTTTCGTTCAGCCAACAGGCTGCGTGAAAAAAGAGATTACAATACATGTCCAACAAGGACCAGCAACGTACTGGTATGTTGCTGGACTTTGAATGGTTATACCAGAATGATGCCTGTGGGTTTAGGTATCATCTTGGCATCATTCTTTTCAGCCAGCGGCCGGCTTTCATGTAAAAGCAATCCTAGCGGCTAATTACCCTTTGGACTGCTTTTACAAGCAGTGGGAGGGAATGTCCCCCCCCCCCCCGGATATAAGAAGCGCCAATGGGAGAGCATTTTATCACACCGATCTTGGTGTGGTCAGAAGCTTTGAGGGCAGAGGAAAGATCTAGGGTCTAATAGACCCCAGTTTTTTTTTTAAAAAGGAGTACCTGTCACTACCTATTGCTATCATAGGGGATATTTACATTCCCTGAGATAACAACAAAAATTATAAAAAAAAATAAATAAAAAATATGGAAGAAAGTTTAAAAAAAAAATAAAAAAGCAAAATTAATAATAAAAAAAAAAAAAGCACCCTGTCCCGCCCTGCTCTTGCGCAAAGGCGAACGCAAGCGTCGGTCTGGCGTCATATGTAAACAGCAATTGCATCATGCATGTGAGGCATCACTGCGAAGGTCAGATCGAGGGCAGTAATTTTAGCAGTAGACCTCCTCTGTAAATCTAATGTGGTAAACTGTAAAGGCTTTTAAAAATGTATGTAGTTTGTCGCCACTGCGCGTTTTTGAGAAATTTTAAAGCATGTCGTGTTTGGTATCCATCTACTCGGCCTAAGATCATCTTTTTTTATTTCATCAAACATTTGGGCAATATAGTGCGTTTTAGTGCATTAAAATAAAAAAAAAGTATATTTTCCCCCAAAAATAGGATTTTTGTACTCACCGTAAAATCCTTTTCTCTGTAGTTCACTGACTGACACAGCTCCTTTACTTTAGACCATCGGGTTGTTACGCCACCTTCAGGAGAGGACTAGGCAGAACATGTTAACATGTACAAAAAAACAGAACTTTCTAGTTCCGCCCAAGGGGCGGTCCCTTCAATAACAACCCCCCAGCCTGCACCTTGCAGCCTCAGTACGTCAACAAGCAGTATAATGTAAAAAAATCGGAGGGGTGGGTGCTGTGTCAGTCAGTGAACTACAGAGAAAAGGATTTTACGGTGAGTACAAAAATCCTATTTTCTCTTATGTTCACTGACTGGCACAGCTCCTTTACTTTAGACCATCGGGACGTCCCCAAGCAGTGTCAAACCAAACGAGGGGTGGGAAACAGCATAAAAAACTTCACCCACAAAAACAGAAGTGCTCCCTAACAGGGGAGACACCACCTTATCTAACCGCCTCAGAACTTGCGGTAACAATGCAACAGTGCATTGACTGAAAAGTAACTGTGGTTCTTGCCAAAAATCAAGTGCAATTGCAAATTACATGGCCGCCTGCAAAACTTTGCGGCCAAAACAGGCATCAGCCGATGCACTGACATCTACTTTGTAGAATTTTGTAAAAGTATAAACAGACGACCAAGTCGCCGCTTTACACACTTGAGCGACAGACACCTGATGTCGGAAAGCCCAAGAGGTTCCAATTGCCATGGTGGAATGGGCTGTGACCGGAAAGGGGGGCACCTGCCCCTTCAAGGCATAGGCCTGAACCACAATCTGTCTGATCCACATGGAAATGGTGGCCAATGAGACGCCAGGGGTCGCTGAAAAAAAAAAAGACAGCCAAGGCCGATATTTGTCCTTTAATGGTGCTTAAAGCCAATTTCTGGTCAACTCCTCGCTGCAGAAACAGCAAGACCCTAGATACGGAATAGGAGCGCGGACGCCAGCCTTTCTCCTCACGCATAGCGATGTAGCATTCCAGGTACGATGATATATCTTCCGAGACGAAGATTTCCGAGCTCGCAACATAGTTGAAATCACTGAGTCCGATAGGCCCCGGTTCCTTAGCACCTGGCTCTCAACAGCCATGCCGTTAAACCCAGCGATGGTAAAGCAGGATGGAGAATCGGACCTTGAGACAAAAGGTCCTCTCGTAACGGCAGATGCCAGGGGGCGTCCGCCACCAGGCGCACTAGGTCTGCGTACCAGGGACGCCGAGGCCAATCTGGGGCAATCAGAATGACTGGAATCCCCTCGGCCTCCACTCTGCGGAGCAGACGTGGTAGTAGCTTGAGCGGAGGAAAAGCATAGATCTGTTGGTACTGACCCCACGAAGCCACCAGCGCATCTGACGCGTCTGCCCAAGGATCTCTTGTCCTGGACACGAACCTCTGCAACTTCCGATTGAGACGGGAAGCCAGGAGATCCACGTCTGGTGTGCCCCACCGCAGGCACAGTAGCCTGAACACATCCATTCTCCTGGGTCCAGCATTTGGCGACTTAGGTAGTCCGCCTGACAGTTCTCCACTCTCGGGATGTAAATGGCCGTCAGGGCCGGTACATGTCTCTCTGCCCACTGAAGGATGTGACTGACCTCCCGTGCGGCGGCCAAGCTTCTCGTTTCTCCTTGATGATTGACATACGCCACTGCCGTGGCGTTGTCGGACTGGATCCTGATCGGACGTCCTCGAAGTCTCATTGACCATGTGGAGAGGTATAGGCTGATCACTTGTAGCTCGAGTACATTGATCGGCAACTTGGATTCCTCCTCCGACCAGAGGCCCTGGGACGACTGTACTCCCAGTACTCCACCCCAGCCGGACAGGCTGGCGTCCGTAGTGACCACTGTCCAATGTAGAGGTAGGAACAACTTTCCGGACCGAAGTGCCGGGGATCTCAGCCACCAGAGGAGGGAGTCCTTGACCGACCAGCTCACCTGAATCCGCCGATCCAGGGATAACGGAGATTTGTCCCATTTTGTCAAGATCTCCTTCTGCAAGACTCTGGTGTGAAACTGAGCATACGCTACTGCCTTGAAGGAGGCCACCATGAGCCCCAGGACTCGCATGCAGAAGCTTAGGGACGACCACCTGCGGTTCATCAACAGGTTTACCGCGGCTCTGAGAGTCTGTAGCTTGTCCAGAGGGAGAAACACTCTCGCTTCCACGGAGTCCAGCAGTAAGCCCAGGTACTCCAAACACTGAGTCGGTAAGAGTACCGACTTTTTTAGGTTCAACAGCCACCCAAAATCCCGCAGGGTCTGCATGGTGATAGCCACATCCTCCTCATTTAATTAGGTCCAAGTTGGACGCACCCCTTCCTTTTTGGTAAGTAAAAAAAGATTGGAGTAGAACCCCTGGAATTTTTCCAGCTCCGGAACAGGTACTATCACCCCGTGACTCAGCAAGTCCCTTACTGCCCCCATGAGGGCCTCCCGGCGAGCCGGAAGCACGGGTATTGCTGGAGGGGAAGAATCTGTTTGGTGGCCAAGAGAAGAACTCTATCTTGTAGCCAGAGGAAATCAGTTCGCAGACCCATCGGTCGGACAGCCGAGAGGCCCACCGGGCTGCAAACTCCCGAAGGCGACCCCCCACCCGTGTGGCGGGCGGGGGCAAACCTTCATGTGGTAGCGCTTTTGCTTGCAGGCTTGCGGTTCCAGGGACGCTTTTGTCCCTCAGAGGTCGTCCTGTCGGGCTGGGGATGTTTAGCCGAAGCCCCGGAGGGACAAAAAAGTTGTTTGTGAGCGGAAAAAGAGGAGCCTTGCCTACGGCGTGGCTCCTTAGCCTTCCTGGTCTGCGGGAGTAAGGTACTCTTCCCACCGGTGGCATCCCTAATGATGTCATCCAACGAGGCTCCAAAGAGCCGTTCGCCAAGGAAGGGTAGATCTGTCAATGCTTTTTTAGATGCCTGGTCCGCAGACCAGCATTTTAGCCAAATCAGGCGCCTCAGCACCACTGCTGACACTGAAGCCCTGGATAACTGAGGAAGGGTATCCAGGGCCGCGTCACAAACGTACTTAAGGCCTTGTACTAACTGGTCTGCTAGTTCAATGCAGACAGGAGAAGCCTGTTGTTCCCCCAATACGCGGTGCAAACGTTTTGCCCACTCAGTCAGTGTCCGTGACACAAGCGCGGAGGCCAGTACTGGTCGCATCGCTGAACCCACAACCGTAAATAAGGAACGGGCCACTGCCTCGGCCTTCCTGTCCATGGGGTCTTTAAAAGGCAGGAGTCCCCTCTACCGGGATCGTGGTTACCTTATTTAACCTGGATACAGGGGGGTCCACGACCGGAGGAGCCGACCATTTCTTAAGATGGCTCTCCTCAAAGGGGTAACGCACCGCCATATATTTTGGGACCGAAAAGGTCCGTTGCGGACGCCCCCATTCCTTGTATATGAACTTATCAAAATAAGTCAGATACGGAAACACCTTTAGGTGTACGGGCTGGCTTACGGGACCCAAAAGGGACCACTACTTCAGCAGAGGAATCTGCCGTATCCTGAATCTTCAGGGTATCACGCACAGCTGTGATAAGTGCTCCAACTAGCGCTTTGTCGCGCGCGGATCCGGACGGGGACACATCCTCACTGTCCGATCAGTCCTGGTCAGCGTCATCTGAAACAACAGAGCAGGGGTCACCAGCCTCAGCGGGGCCCGAGTCTGCATCAGAGCTCTCCCCGGAGGACGCTTTTTACCACCTTTGCGCCCACGCACCGCCACCACCTCGGCAACGAAAGAGTTAAGGACCGCCGACAAAGCGTCCAGAGGCACCGCACTGACTGCAGGCGAACCGGTTGTAATTGCCTGGATTTCGGGGGAAGCAACACTAGGTTCTGAAGCCATGCTGACCCACCCTGTGTGCCGCCTGTTGGAGACTTAGGACAGTGAATGGTCCCACCCTCCTAACTGTTGCAGGCTGAGGGGGCCCCCACCGCAGGACTCGCCACCCTGACCGAGTTCTGCGCCGTCCAGCTAGGTGTGCCTGTGTCAGCTCCCAGGTGTCTGTGAGAGGAAACCGCGCCGTTCTGAGCCTCCTGGATCAGCACCAAGCATAAAAAACGCGCCAAGCTACAACAAAATGGCCGCCGAGCGTCCAGTATAAAGGACATATTCACAGGGAAAATGGCCGCCGAACTACAAAAAAATGCTTCCTGACCATGCTTCTCCCTGGACACACCAAAGATGGCCGACAAACAACTGTATACAGGGAAAGACACAGTGAAAAAACAGGCAGAGATGAGCATAGAAGCTCTCCAGACACTCAAGGGAGAGAGACAACAGACACCCAGTACAAAGCCACCCAGCGCAGCCCCCCACCCAAGGTGAGAGCCCCCCCCAGTGGACCCCTGTCCATGTGGCACACACACCGAGTAGCAGCCCCCACAGGGGGGGGGAGATAGGGAGAGAAGAGAGGGAGGAGAGGGACCCCCGAATCGACCTCCCAGGGAATGCCCAGCTGCTCAGCCCCACCGGGACAGCTGTACTTACCATTCCGGACGAGCTGGGGACATTCCATCACAGACCCACTCTCCTATCAGTACGGGGTGGCTGCTGGCCCGGCACACTGTGACACAGACATCAGTAGACCAGTCATATGTGTGCCCCGGAGCATTACGCTCACCGGCCGCCCCTGGAGCCTGAGGGGCATGTCGTGGCCGACCCAGCGCGAAGCTCTGGTCTACACACGCTCGCTGGCCAGGCCGGGGAGACCACAAGGATAAGGTTATCCAGCCTGTCACCCAGCCGGCTGTTGATAGCAGATCCTAGGATCCTAATCTTGCGCAAAAGGCAAACTTCTGCAGAAAAAAATCCACGGACCGATAGGCCCGCTGGGTTCCTAGGTCCCTCTCCTTCACTAGGCAGAAAAAAACTGAGGCTGCAAGGTGCAGGCTGGGGGGTTGTTTCTAGTTCCGCCCAAGGGGTGGACCCCCTTCAGTAAGTTCTGTTTTTTTGTACATGTTAACATGTTCTGCCTAGTCCTCTCCTGAAGGTGGCTTAACAACCCGATGGTCTAAAGTAAAGGAGCTGTGTCAGTCAGTGAACGTAAGAGAAAATGCGTTTGAAAAATCGCTGCGCAAATACTGTGTGGAAAAAAATAAAATGCAACACACACCATTTTAATCTGTAGGGCCTTTGCTTTAAAAATATATATATATAATGTTTGGGGGTTCAACGTAATTTTCTTGCAAAAAAAAAAAAAATAGGATTTTTGTACTCACCGTAAAATCCATTTCTCTGACGTCCATGGACTGACACAGCTGGATACTGTAAACGTGTGGGTATATGTCCCTGCTCGCAGGAGAAGATCTAGGCAGATTGTTAGAAACATACATTCTAGAACAAACCAGAGCTGAACAGCCCCGCCCAGGGGGGCGGTCCCTCCGGACATTACCCTCCCACCTGCAGCTAGCAGACTCAGTTCGTAACAAAGCAGTACAAACCTTAAAAAGGAAGGGTGGGTGCTGTGTCAGTCCATGGACATCAGAAAAATGGATTTTACGGTGAGTATAAAAATCCTATTTTCTCTTATCGTCCATGGACTGACACAGCTGGATACTGTAAACGTGTGGGACGTCCCAAAGCGGTATCAGAAGGGTGGGAGCAGTAGTAAAGGAACAACCAAAACTTCACTCCAAACCAGCAGAGCTCCTCAACGGAGGAGTTGCAACATTAAACAGCGGCCTGCAATGCTTTGCGGCCGAAGGAAGCATCCGAAGATGCAGCCACATCAACCTTATAACATTTTGAAAAGGTATGAACGGACGACCAGGTCGCCGCCTTGCACACTTGTGCAACCGACGCTTGATGTCGGAAGGCCCGGGAAGCACCAATTGCCTTGGTGGAATGCGCCGCAACCAGAAACGGAGGCGCCCGCCCCTTTAGGGCATAGGCCTGTATGACGGTCGGCCTGA
Source organism: Rana muscosa (assembly GCA_029206835.1). Classification (NCBI taxonomy): domain Eukaryota; kingdom Metazoa; phylum Chordata; class Amphibia; order Anura; family Ranidae; genus Rana; species Rana muscosa. Next base: position 849,121,183 of record CM055121.1, read on the forward strand.
TCGACCTAGAGATGGTGGCAGACGACACCGCTCGGCCCTGTTTTGGACCAGAGACAGACTTCCGAATGGATACAGTAGCAGACAGGTACACCCGTAAGGCTTGTACCCATCTTAATGTATGAAGCGCAAACTCTCAGGGATGCGATGGGTGAGGACATAAGGACGGAAGAACAATGTCCTTCTTAAGGTGAAAGGCCGAGACCAGCTTTTGAAAAGAAGGACGGTCGTGGGCGCAACACTGCCATATCCTTATGGAGGACCAAGTAAGGCGACTTGCAGGACAAGGCCGCCAACTCAGACACCCGTCTAACCGAAGCAATGGCCACTAAGGCCACCTTCCGGGACAAGGTCAAGAGAGGAATCTCTCTGATATTCTCAAAAGGGATGTTCTTGGAGAACTGAGATGCATCAAATTCAGATCCCAAGTAGGGAGAGGAGGCTTGACAGGGGGGATCACATGGCGAACCCCCTGCACAAAAGGTGCTAATCAAGGAATGGCCCGGTAGCAGTCGTTGAAAAAGACAGCCCGGGCCGAAATCCGACCCTCAAAAAAGGTATGCAAGGCCAGCTTTTGGGTCACACCACGCTGTAAGAACAGCAAAATCCTGGGAACGGAATACATCCGAGGATGCCACTCAAGTTTCTCGCACATAGTGATGTAAGCCTTCCAGGTACGGTGAGATATCTTTCTGGAGGAAGATTCCCGTGTCAACAACATAGAAGAGATGACCGAATACGAGAGAACTCGGTCCTTCAGCACCTGGCTTTAAACAGCCATGCCATTAAAGCCAAGGACTGTAAAGCAGGATGAAGTATGGGATCATGAGACACAAGGTCCACCCCAATAGGCAGTCGCCAAGGAACGTCTGCGACTAGCCGAAGTAGATCGGCATACCAATGTCGCCGTTCCGGAGCAATGAGGATCACCGGAATGGCCTCAGCCCCTACTCTGCGAAGCAGTCGAGGCAACAACAGTAGCGGAGGGTAAGCATATATCAGGCGATACTGCCCCCACGGGCTTCCAACGAGTCTGACGCGTCCGCCCAGGGGTCCCTGGACCTGGCCACGATCTTGCCACCTTGCGAGTGAGTTGAGAGGCCATAAGGTCCACTTCCGGTGCCCCACCTCCGGTAAAGAAGGTGGAAACACCTCCGGATGCAAGGACCCTTCCCCTGCAATGCACACGGCCGACAGGACCGTCTTGCAGCAAGATGTATGAAAATCCCAAAGAGACTCCGCAATGTATCGGAGAAGAGAGGCCCCGGTGTACAGGGTGCCTCAACTGTTGGCCAATAAAGGCAACTTGACAGAACTTCCCTAGAAACTCGGTCAGAGGACCAGTACCTCAGCCTCCACAGGTGGCGCAAACCCACCTCGGGCACAGAGACCCTAAAGGCTAAAGCAGTTGCAGTGCACCTGCTAGTCGACTGATGGATGAAGCAGAGGCTTTTGCCCAGTCATTGAGCTACAAAAACGCCAGAGACGCAGCCACTAATGGGCGTAACGCTAACCTCAGCCTGGCGAACACAGTCCAAGCCAGCGCTTCTGATCACCACTGAAAGCAGGTGGAAAGTGGTACCCCTGAAACCAGGGATCCTTGTGACAATGCTCCATCCAGCAGCTACCCATGGATAAGTGCTGATTGTACAAACACGTAGTTTATACTATGTATTGCGTCAAACGCGCAAATAGAGTGTGGGAGGAAACCCACCCAGCCACAAAGAGCATAATACAACCACATACGGCGTATGTAGTTTAGTATGTGTGGATAAACCTATTAAACACGTTTATACTGTGCCAGCGACGAAGGCGCGCACATCATCAGGGCTTGGACGTAAACCAGCCACGCAGATTGCGTACACAATCGTGTAGGTATGTTAGCCTACGAATAAACAAATTGCACATGTTTATACTGTGCATAGCGCTGAAAATGCGCACACCATTGGAACGCAGGGGAGAAACCTGAGCACCCGGATGAAACCTATGCAGACTGCATACGCATACCGTGTAGGTATTATAGTATGTGTGCTAAACATTTTGCACAAGCCCATGTGTGCATATCACCGAAGGCGCGCACACCGTTGGCGCTTGGGAGGAACCAAAGTACCCCACGCATACCCAGAGAACGCAATACCTACAACTACTGTGAATGTATTTAGTGTTGTGTATAAACATAATGTGTATGTTTACACCGTGTATTGCACCAAAGCCACGCATGTCATGTAGCGTGGGCGGAGACCCGGAGGAAACCCACGCAGACTGCACAGACATACCGGGTAGGTATGTTAGTATGTCGATATCCCATCGCACAAATTTAGGCTGTGCATAGCGCCGAAGCGCCCATACCAATGAGTGTGGGAGGGAACCGGAGTACCCGGAGGAAACCCACACAGACTGCATACACATACCGTGTAGGTATTTATAGCATGCGTGATAAACATTGAACATGTTTAACTGTGCAGAAGGCCAAAAGGCGCACATACCGTCAGCGCGTGGGAGGAAACCGTAACACCCGGAAGAACCCCATGCAGACAGCACACAGATACCGTATAGGAATGATAGCATATGAATAAACATATTGCACATGTTTATGCTGTGCATTTCCATTGGAGCGTGGGGGAAACCGAAGTACCCGGAGGAACCCCACGCAAACAGTATATCCATACTGTAAACATGTATAGTATGTGCAATAAACATATTGAACATGTCTATACTGTGCAGAGAGCCGAAGCGCACATACCATGAGAGCGCAGGAGGACACTGGAGCCCCCGGCGGAAACCCACGCCGACCCAGAGAGTATAATACATACATACATACATATACTGTGAATGCATCTGGAGTCGTGCATAAACATATTTTGTACGTTTATATCATGTATGGCACTGAAACACAGCATTGGAACGTGGTGGGGACACCCACGCAGACACAGAGACCAATAACACATACATACACTGTGAATGTATGCAGTGTAGAGGTATAGGGTGAGTTTAAATTATGGCGCAGAGGCGCATAATCTTCTCTGTATCATTCCAACCTGCTTGACTGTGCTGCCGAAGCAGCATGCAGGTAACAGGTAACCTCTGATCCTCAGACCGTGTGTCTGTCAGAGCTCAGAGCGTTCCCCAGGAAATGGCAGGAAACCACAGGTGTAGAGACCCTGTTGTTGCCTCAGGACATCACACAGAAGGCTCACAGGGACTAGAGACATAAATTAATAAAGTCCCCCCCCCCCCACCATGCTGCACCGACCAGGGGGAGGGAAACACTGTACCACTGTATCATCCATGCTGCTCTTGACGCAGCGTGTGAGGAAAACAGTGAGGAAGCTGTATAAAAGAAAAGCTTGAAGGAACCAAGGGAAACAGCGTCCACCTGAGGTACCTCAGCCACAGCACCCAGCTTGAGAGTGTTCCTCACATCATCAATGAGTTCACTTACAAGCGCCCTGTCATTCACGGACACAGAACTGGAGTCTTCCCAAGGGAATGTCCTGTTCATAAACATTAAATATTCAGAGCTAGGGTCCTGAGCACAGTAGCTAGGCCCATATCTGAATCAGAGCACTCTTTCACTAAAGATTTTGGTGGGAAGAGGGGGCTTATAGATCCTTTTGCTCGCACACCGCTTCCATTCTGACAAGGAATGATTCCAGGACTGCCGACGACTGGTCCATAAGGACTGCAGGTGCAGGAAACATATGAACATGTTTAACTGTGCAGCACTGCCAGTTGCCCCAGGCAAGTGTGGAGAGCAGGTGTATCAGACTCCATAACGCCACCCTCTGAGACCTTATACACTATACAGTGAATATACAGTCCACCCACTGGCTACGCTGAGGCTGAGGAGGGGATACCCGGAGGACTCACCAACCCCTAAGGACCGCTCAGTCCTGCTGAAGAAACCGCGCTGTGAGCCTGAGGAGAGTGAAGAATCTGTGAGGAGATTGTGAGGAGATTTGCGCCGCCTCTAGAGGCTGAAATCGAAAGTAAATGTGCGGCGGCCACAAGAAAAGGGCCGCCGGCCGCAGCTATAACTGCGCCATTGAACCACGCCAAGATGGCCGCCGAAAGCGAAATTCAAAGCTCTAATGCGCACTAATGGTGCACGCAATAACCACCTCAAACAGCGCTAATGCACACGCTAATGGTGCATGCAATAATCACCTCACACACCAGAAAAACTGCCCCTCTCTCCAGAACCCACTACAGACATGAGCGCCCAGCCAGGCCAGAGTGACCCCCAAGCACCCCCACAGCACAGCACCAGTACAGGGTGCAGAGAGCAGCATAACAGGGAGGAGATAGGGAGAAACCCCCCATATAAAGAAACACAGCCAGCATGTACTCACCTGCAGTAGGAGAGACAACTCACCGTCCCTTTCAGGGACCCACTGGCTTGTTTCAGACAGACCCATCACAGAGTAGTACTGCGTAGCTGTCGGCCTGGGCCACCGCGAGAGATACAGTCAGTCAGGTACTGTTCAATCTTGAGAGGACCGCGGGAGCATCAAAGCAACCCGGCCACCCCTGGAGTCATGGGGCATGTCGTGAACTAAGTCTCACGCACACAAGGCGAGGATCAGCACGCTCGATGGTCCGACAGGGAAGACTACGAGGATACCAGTGTACCCAACCTGTTGCCCAGCCGACAGTTGATTGAAGGTCTCAAAAATAAAATAATAAAATTCCCAAAAGGAATAAAATGTAAAAGTAAAATCTTCCAGGAGACTGGCTCCTGAGAGAGGAGAAGTCTTCTCCTTCTGTTAGGCAGAAAAAAACTGGGTCTGCTAGCTGCAGGTGGGAGGGTAATGTCTGGAGGGACCGCTCCCCTGGGCGGGGCTGTTCAGCTCTGGTTTGTTCTACAATGTATGTTTCTAACAATCTAACATTCTGCCTAGATCTTCTCCTGCGAGCAGGGGTATATACACACACGTTTACAGTATCCAGCTGTGTCAGTCCATGGACGATAAGAGAAAATATTTTTTCATGTAAACAAAAAGTGTCAGAAAGGGCTTTGTCTTCAAGTGGTTAGAAGAGTGGATGATGTGTGACATAAGCTTCCTAATGTGTATAAAATGTAAAATGCCAGGACAGTTCAAACCCCCCCCAAATGACCCCATTTTGGAAAGTAGACACCCCAAGCTATTTGCTGAGAGGCATGTCGAGTCCATGGAATATTTTATATGTGGCTGAATAAATTTTGGCCTAAATGTATGACTAAAATTGAGTTTATTTGATTCTTCTTATAACAAAAAGTAGAAAATATCATTTTTTTTCAAAATTTTTGCCCTTTTTCCATTTATAATCGCAAAAAAAATTTGCAGAGGCAATCAAATACCATTAAAAGAAAGCTCTATTTGTGGGAAGAAAAGGACGCAAATTTTGTTTGGGTACAACATTGCATGTCCGCACAATTTCCAGTTAAAGCAGCGCAGTGCCAAATTGTAAAATCACCTCTGGTCTTTATGCTGCATATTGGTGCGGGCTTAAGTGGTTAAAAGACAATAAAAAAAAAAAAAAAAAAAAGCAGGCTAACACTAGCCACTCATACACCAACCAAAGTGTATGGGGCGCGTTCTAATTTCAAGCTCTTGAACTTGAGAAATGAGTGTGTCCCATACACACATTGGTGTACCATGCATGCTCCAAAATGCGCAATTTCCAGTTCCTGGCCATTTCCTGTCTGACGTTGCAGTCCACGGTGCGTTCCACCGCCCTCCAGAGCTTCTGGCTTATATCCTCCTCATAGAGACTCTTTAGCAGGTCCTCCTTCAAATTTTGGGACTGCTCCTGGCAGATACTGATCGAACTCCTAGAGACCCCACAGCCCAGCAAAATTACCCATATGAGCCCTCTCATCTCCTGCATCATGTGAGTGGATAGTGTTAACCTGCTTTTAATAAAAATGGTCTTTTGATACATACTGCACTTGAAGGCACTCTTTCTTTAATTGTTTTTCTAAATTTATACAGGACTTCTAGGCAGACTTGGTGGACAAAAGGAAGAGTGACACCTGCAGAGACTGAAAAGAACCCTGTCAATGAGCATAAGTAGTAGCTGCAGACTTGTGACTTTGCTTGTGTGGTAGGAGTAACTTTTTCCCAGTGACTTCCTTGATGAATTTATTCCGCCTTCCATCCAGTACTGTGCTGCTTCCCGCTCTCCACTCTGCAGTGAGGATGAGAGCGGCAAAGGCAGAAGAGGGGGAAGGACCAGCAAAGCAAGGATGTGATCCTGACCTACCCGTCAGTTGCCCGTGGGATTGCAATCAACGGGTTGCCGACCCCTAGATAGATAATGGCATTGGAAGGAATCATATCCTGGTACATGTAAATGGTCAAGTTGGTGACAAGATACACAGTGGGTCCAACCAAAAAAAAAAACATAGCGAGACCTATCTAGTAATAGAAGGTCCATCCATGGTGGTGAGTGTAAATCCATGTGGGGCCATCTGGAGCACCTGGAAGGGGTCATGTGTTTATCTCTTACTAATGGCACCAGCACCTGTTCCCATTCCTGTACCCCTTGTTTTTTAAGCATTATTATTTGAATAGGACATTAGTTGCATCTTCTGGTGCTGTTGATTTACAGTGGAACCTCGGTTTAAGAGTAACTTGGTTTGAGAGCAATTTGATTTGCAAGCAATTTTTTTAAAATTCTGACTCGGTTTGCGAATGTTGACTCGCAAGACGAGCAGAATTCAAGCTAAATAGGCCTGCAGTACCGCATTTGGCCTGAGGTACGGGGCGCAGGAGCCGAGCAGAGCCTAAATAGGCCTGCAGTACCACATTTGGCCTGAGGTACGGGGGCGCAGGAGCAGAGCCGAAAAGCGGCGATTGCCATTGTTCGGCAATGCTCGGAAAGACACGGAAATACTCAGTTTCCGTGCCTTTCCGATTTTTGCCGAAGTCAGCCGACGTGTCCTCGGCCCTTTTCGGTGCTCTCTGGCGCCCCCCACCTCTGGCCGCATTCGGTATTGCATCCCATTGAAGTCAATGCGGAACAAATTATTCAATGGGAAAACTCACTTTGATATGCGAGTACTTTGGATTCCGAGCATACTCCTGGAACGGATTATGCTTGTAATCCGAGGTTCAACTGTATTTATTTTTTTCCACTTTTACAGGTGGTAAACTGTTTAGAATTCTTGATTCACATTTTTGGCAGCGCAGTCTATATACATATTTTAAGGCCAACTGATATGTAAAATACAGGTTGTCTAGAGCAGATAATCTGCCATCAGCTTCTATCCTTAATTTTTTTAGATAAAGTATATTTAAAAGGCAAACCTTTTTTTCTTTTGTTTGTTTTGGATAGAATGGAGAGGAATTAGAACACCTTTCAGGTATCTATTGCTGTCTGTGCCCCAGTTAGGAGGGTTCACCCTCTCTAGGTTGTCGTGTTTAGTTATCATCAACAGTGAAAGTAAAAGAAAATCCCACACTTTGGGTTTGCCCTAGAAAAGTAGCAGAAGGGAACTCTTCCAATAGGGAAACTAGTTCTGGTGACCTTGGTGACAAGCAGGGATTCCCTTACTTTAGAGCCGAGTTTCTCATCTACGTTTCCATGAAACCTTAGGGTTTCTCCAGAGTTTGCAAGGAGTTCCCTGAGCAATGAGTAATTTCTTCCTCTCAGATAAGTTCCCACTGACATCATTGATCTTTTTAGCTATCTGTAAGAGGGGGAATTCTTCCCAGTGACCACAACTGTAAGGAGTATTCTTCCCACTGACCATCACACTAAATCAGGAGTTGTAGATATAGTAACTTTTAGCAGGGGTTCCCTGAGACCAGAAAGTTATTTCAAGGGTTCCTTTGTGTTGAAAAGGTTGAGAAAGGCTTATTTAGTGTGATTTCCTCTCACTTCTTGTTTTGGCTATGGAACAGGAATTCAAGGGAAGTCTCCACAATGGGACATAGATGGAAAAAAAAAACCTGCCCTTTGTCAAAAAAATAAATAAAATAAGTTTTGCCTTTAGTTCTAAGCTTTTTAAAATCAAAGATCTGGCTGCTCCCGATTTGATAAATTGCCCTTATTGTGCTTAAAACACACACAATTAATCACACACATAATGATGTCAGTACATGTTAGGTGTGTCAAAAGAACAGGATATGTGTATAGAGGAAAATGAGTCCCATTATAAAGCGTGCATTTCCTAGTCAAATAAAAAAATTACAAGCCACACAAGAGACCCTTAAAAGAGCACTCAGCAAGGACTAGCATCCCAAAATGTAGGAATAATCCAAAATACAGCTTATGATTCCAAAAAGCAAAAATAAAATGACCTGTATTCTTTCTTGACATATTCACCAGTTTTTTGGTCGATTAGGTAAATCTTGACCATGGGCCGAGATGTCAAAAGGTCAGTCTTCAATTTATCAGCTCGATGGACATAAACACCTAAAACTAAGCTATCATCATACACTCGTTTAGAGCTGCTTTTCTCGTCATCAGTCTCCTGACCGTCATCTCTCACTTCATCTGTGAATAAAAAAAGCCATTTTATGATTCAAACCTTAAATAACTAAGTGTTTAAAATAGGTTACAAAGGAGAATAAGTTCTAGAACAAGGAGTCCGCAATCGGCATGGAATGGTGAAATGGAAACATCTGAAATAAATGTTGTAAAGCGTAAGAGACGCTTGAATCCAACCACCAGTCAACGTAATGGGTAAATAACAATAACACACTTCGTAAATATCTGGTATATACACCTGTAAAGCATTCATAAATACAAAAAACTGGCAGATCAGATTAACCACATTGAATTTACGTAAATAGCATCACTAGTCTATTTATTTAAGGACCAAGCAGAAAACATTCACATTTACAGTTGTGCTCATAAGTTTACATACCCTGGCAGAATTTATGATGATTTCTTGGCCATTTTTATGAATATGAATGATAACACAAAAACTTTTCTTCTTTCTTTCACTTATGGTTAGTGTTTGGCTGAAGCCATTTATTATCAATCAACTGTTTACTTTTTAAATCATAATGGCAACAGAAACTACCCAAATGACCCTGATCAAAAGTTTACATACCCCAGTTCTTAATTCTTGTATTGCCCCCTTTAACATCAATGACAGCTTGAAGTCTTTTGTGGTATTTGTGGATGAGGTTCTTTATCTTCTCAGATGGTAACGCTGCCCATTCCTCTTGGCAAAAAGCCTCCAGTTCCTTTAAATTCTTGGGCTGTCTTGCATGAACTGCACGATTGAGATCTCCCCAGAGTGGCTCAATGGTATTGAGGTCAGGAGACAGAGATGGCCACTTCAGAACCTTCACTTTATTCTGCTGTAGCCAATGACAAGTCGATTTGGCCTTGTGGTTTGGATCATTGTCATGTTGGAATGTCTAAGTACGTCTCATGTGCAGCTTCCTGGCTGATGAATGCAAATGTTCCTCCAGTATTTTTTGATAACATACTGCATTCATCTTGCCATCAATTTTGATCAAATTTCCTGTGCCTTTGTAGCTCGCACATCCCCAAAACATCAGCGATCCACCTCCGTGTTACGCAGTAGGAATGGTGTACCTTTTATCATAGGCCTTGTTGACTTCTCTCCAAATGTAGCGTTTATGGTTGCGGCCAAAAAGCTAAATTTTGGTCTCATCACTCCAAATGACTTTGTGGCAGAAGGTTTGAGGCTTGTCTCTGCTGTTTGGCATATTGTAAGCTGGATACTTTGTGGCATTTGCGTAGTAATGTCTTTCTTCTGGCAACTCGACCGTGCAGCCCATCTTTCTTCAAGTGCCTCCTTATTGTGCATCTTGAAACAGCCACACCTCATGTTTTCAGAGAGTCCTGTATTTCACCTGAAGTTATTTGTGGGTTTTTCTTTGCATCCCGAACAATTTTCCTGGCAGTTGTGGCTGAAATTTTAGTTGGTCTACCTGACCGTGGTTTGGTTTCAACAGAACCCCTCATTTTCCACTTCTCGATCAGAGTTTGAACACTGCTGATTGGCATTCTCAATTCCTTGGATATCTTTTTTTTTTATATAGTTCAACTACCTTTTCCCCACAGATCCTTTGACAATTACCGTATTTTGCTTTCCCCATGACTCAGAATCCAGAAAAGTCAGTGCAGCACTGGATGAAAGATGCAAGGGTCTGTCTGGAGTCCAGAAACGCATTGACCTTTTATACACACACTAATTACAAGCAAACAGATCACAGGTGAGGATGGTTACCTTTAAAGTGATTGTAAAGCCTTACAATCCACTTTTTACTACAGGTAAGCCTATAATAGGGCTTAACTGTAGCTACCCCGGATATCTCCTGTATCAGCATGTGCCAAAGTCATCGGCACATGCGCACTGAAGCAATGGCACGTCAATCACAGCGCCGGAGCCTGCGATACCAGCAAGTAACTCCGGGAGCGATGTCACCGGCCAGAGCTGTGTACTGGGACCGCTGTTGTGGCTTCGATCTAGGGTGAGTATTTCATAATGAGCTAGTATGCTATACATACTAGCTCATTATGCCTTTGTCTTGCAGTTTTTTTTTTTTGTGGGTTTACAACCACTTTAATAGCCATTCAAACCCCTTTGTGTCAACTTGTGTGCATGTTATCAGGCCAAAATCACCAGGGTATGTAAACTTTTGATCAGGGCCATTTGGGTAGTTTCTGTTGCCATTATGATTTAAAAAGAGTAAACACAGTTGATTGATAATAAATGGCTTCCGCCAACACTAACCATGAGCGATAAAAATAGGATTTTTATAACAGCTTACCTGTAAAATCCTTTTCTTGGAGTACATCACGGGACACAGAGCGACATAGTCATTACTAATGGGTTATATAGATACCGTCAGGTGCTGGCACTGGCAACTTCCAAAACCGGAAGTACCCTCCCCTATATAAGCCCCTCCCATCCGGGAGCACCTCAGTTTTGTAGCAAAGCAATAAGTGTCCCCAAAGAGGGGCGGGAGCTCTGTGTCCCGTGATGTACTCCAAGAAAAGGATTTTACAGGTAAGCTGTTATAAAAATCCTATTTTCTTTCTCGTACATCACGGGACACAGAGCGACATAGTCATTACTAATGGGATGTCCTAAAGCAATGCCAAATTAAGGGGGGGGATACACCATATATAAGCTGAGCGCTATCAGACATGAGGATCTTTTGCGGCCTGCAACACACTGCGCCCAAAGGCGACATCCTCCTGACTTCTAACGTCCACCTGGTAGAACCTAGTAAACGTGTGTACTGAAGACCATGTTGCGGCCTTACAGATTTGAGCCAGGGAGGCCTGGTGATGCACTGCCCATGAAGTTCCAACTGCTCTCGTGGAGTGCGCTCTAACTTTGAACGGAGGCGGTCTCCTTCTCAAGCCATAAGCTTGCATAATGACCTGTCGAATCCACTTGGCTAAAGTAGATTTTGACGCTGCCTGACCCTTTCTGGGGCCTTCCGGCAGTATAAACAAAGTATCCGTTCTGCGAATCTGAGCAGTGGCTTTTAGATAAGCTTTAACTGCTCTTACTACATCCAAAGAATGAAATAACTTTTCCTCTACCGAAGTAGGTTTGGGGAAAAAAGAAGGAAGAACCACATCTTGGTTCAAATGAAACCTCGATACCACCTTAGGAAGAAAGGCTGGATGAGGACGTAACACTACTCTGTCCTTATGGATAACCAGATATGGCTCCTTACAGGACATAGCTGCTAATTCCGACACTCTTTTAGCCGAACAAATGGCTACTAGAAAAATCAATTTCCTGGTGAGAAGCACCAAGGAAATATGCTGTAATGGTTCAAATGGTTGTTTCTGTAGAACTGACAGAACCAAGTTTAGATCCCATGGACATATGGGAATATTAACCGGAGGACTAATACGCATCACTCCTTGTATAAAGGCTTTGACTAGTGAATGCGAAGCCAAGGGCCTTTGAAAAAATATTGACAAGGCCGAAATCTGACCCTTGATAGTACTCAAGGCAAGCTTCCTATCTACAGCCCATTGTAGGAAGTCCAGAATCCTACCTATTACGTATTTACGTGGATGCCATTTTCTGGCCTCACACCAGGCGATGTACGCCTTCCAGATTCTATAGTAGATCTGCCTGGATACCGGTTTCCTGGCATTGATCATGGTAGACACCACAGCATTAGAGAGCCCTCTCTTTTTTAGAATGTGGGCTTCAATAGCCAGGCCGTCAAACCTAGGGCTGGTAAGGAAGGGTGGTATATCGGTCCCTGCGAAAGCAGGTCCGGACGATGTGGGAGGGTCCAAGGACTCCCCACAGACATTTTTACAATCTCCGCGTACCATGCTCTTCGGGGCCACGCTGGAGCCACCAGAATCACTGGTTTCTTTTCTACCCTGATTCTGCGGAGTAATCGAGGTAACAATTGTGGCGGTGGGAATGCATATATCAGCTTGAACTGATCCCAAGGGAACACTAGGGCATCCGAGCCGCAAGCTAGGGGATCCCTTGTCCAAGAGACAAACCTGTCCACTTTTGTGTTGAATCTGGATGCTAGCAGATCTACATCCGGTGTTCCCCACCGCTGACATATTGTCCGGAAAACCTCGGGATGAAGGGACCATTCCCCTGGGCATAATTGTTGGCGACTTAGAAAGTCCGCCTTCCAATTCTCCACTCCTGGAATGAATACCGCAGATATGGCTGGGACATATTTTTCTGCCCATCTCAGGATGTAATTTACTTCCCTTTGGGCTGCACGACTCCTGGTGCCCCCCTGATGATTGATATATGCCACTGCTGTGGCATTGTCTGATTGAATTCTGACAGGGGACCCTTGGAGTTTGGATGTCCATGCTACTAGGGCATACCGGGCTGCTCGTATCTCTAAGAGATTGATGGGCAGGGCCTTTTCTGCATCCGACCATCTGCCCTGGAGAGACTATTGCTCCAGTACTGCTCCCCAGCCTATAAGGCTGGCATCTGTAGTGACCACCTTCCAAGAAATCGGACTGAAGGATTTCCTTTTTTCCAGATTCTGGGGAACCAACCACCAACGGAGGCTCTTGCGAACGGAAGGGGACAAGGACATTGTAAGTCTAGGGCCTGAACTTTTTTGTTCCAGGCTGACAGTATGGCCCCTTGCAAATTCCTTGAATGGAATTGACCGTAGGGTACTGCTTCGAATGATGCCACCATTTTTCCCAGCAGCCTCATATACAGGCGTATGGACGGCTGGCTTTTTTGTACCCACTAAGTGGATCAAATCTTTCAAAGACAACACCTTTCCTCGAGGCAAGAATATTTTTCTCTGGCCTGAATCCAACCTTAGCCCCAAGTATTCCAGACTTTTGACTGGTTTTTAGGGCTGACTTGTCTCGGTTGATAATCCAACCGTGAGATTCCAGATACTTGATTGTCTTGTGAACGACCACGTCTAGTTTTTTCACTGAGTGGTCTATCAGCAATAAGTCATCCAGATATGCCATTATCATTACACCTTGTGTTCTTAGATTGGCCAATAAAGGGCCAGAATTTTTGTAAACACTCGTGGTGCTGTGGCCAAACCGAAGGGTAAGGCTCTGAACTGAAAATGGCGCCCTTCTACTGCAAAGCGTAGAAATTTTTGGTGTACTGGAAAGATGGGAATGTGCAAATAAGCATCTTTGATGTCGATCGCGGCTAACCAATCCTCCCCTTGTAGGGCAGTGGCCACCGATCGGATCGACTCCATCGGAAAGTCCTGATATACAGGAATTTGTATAGCCCTTTTAGAATAAATATGGGCCTCCCGTCCGCGTTTGCTTCGGGACTGTAAAGAGGTTTGAGTAAAACCCGAACCCTCATTATTCCAGGGGAACCTCCATAATTACTCCTTGGAGCAATAGTTGTTCTAGTGCCAACAGGAGGGACTCTCTCTTCCGGGGATCCCTTGGCACGTTTGACCTCAAAAATGGGAAGGAGGAGAGTCTTTTAACTCCAAACTGTATCCCAAACCTACTGCGGAGAGCACCTATCTGTCTTGATCGTGTCCCGCCAGGTCTCTTGCGAACAACTGGAGTCCTCCCCCCACCCGACTGAGTGGGGGCTTCAATGAATTTAACTTTGGGGGAGGTTTTGTACCTCCCCTGACCCAGGGTTTCTCATTACCCTGCTACTGTCCCTGTTTTTTACCCCCGGGATTTGACCGAGGAGGCCGTCGGAACTGTTACACAGCCGATGGCCCAGGGACTGGAGAAGCAGGCCTCTCAAAGAGGGACCTCTAACTCTGTTTTTAAACGGCAAGAGCGTATTTTTACCGCTGGAAATTTTCTGGATATATTTGTCCAGGTTTTCCCTGAATAAGCGTTCACCATGAAACGGGACGCTAACCAGCCATTTTTTACAGGGAGCTTCAGCAGACCAGTTTTTGAGCCATAGGAGCCTACGCATATGTACTATAGACAGCGTAAGGCGGGAGGCCTGATGGACTGAATCCTCTATGGCGTCAACCGCAAAGCCTAAGGCTCTAGGTAGATCAGCTAGGGCAAAGCCTGCTGATCTGTCAAGTCCCTCAAGACCTGTTTCAACTGATCCTTCACTGCTTAGCAGACCCCAATAGCTGCTACTGCTGGTTGTATCACCAAGCAGATTTTCATAAGAACTCCAATCTTTTATCTATTGGGTTCTTGAACATTTGGACATTATCCACTGGACATGTCAGTGATTTATACATACAAGAGATGGCTGCGTCCACTGTAGGGACCTTCCATTTTTTTTTTTTTTTTGATGAACTTATCCTCCATGGGATAGACCACCGGAAATCTCTTGGGGGAATAAATATTTTCTCAGGACGTTCCCAATCCTGGTAAATGAGCCCTTTCAGTAAAGGGTGAAGTGGAAAAGAACAAACAGTCTGGGGGCTTCCAGCGACCCCAACGAGGATACAGTAGTGGTTGATGGTTCCGCAAGGTGCATTTTTAAATGCTGATCGGACCATGTTAGTCAGAGACTGAACCCATAATCTTTCAGCTTGAGATGCTGAGAAAAGGTTCCCCCACTGTTGATTCCTCTATAACAGAATCAACCTCATCCTGATCCCCTTCAGGCAGGTCGATCCCTGTATGGGACTGTTGCTCTGCTAACAGGCACTCTGAAGGAGGAGACGGAGATCGGGCGTGCTTTCCCTGACAGGGAGGCAGCCTCTCTAATCCTCCCAGAGCTGAGGAAAAAACCTCCTCTGTTACATACACAGGAGCAGGTGAACTGAGGACAGCCACAGTACCAAGTACCCCTGCGGGGTCTCTACGGTCACTTACCTCTGAACTTCAGGGGAGACTGGTGCAGCAGAAGTATGCCCAAGATCCTCCGAGCCCGATGAGACCCCCTTCGCTTCCTGGAAGATTCAGTTCCGGAGCTTCTGGACGGCATATTCCTAAGCCTAAAGCTGAGGTATTCCAGCCGTAATACACCACTTTTACTGAGAATAGTCTAGCACAATTGCTGCTATATCACAGTTGGTGTCTACTAATGTGCCTTTCTAGGGGATGCCTGTATCAACCGCTTGCTGTATGCCTTTAAATGTTGCCAGCTCTGTCTCTGTACTTCATAGCCAGCTCACTACAATATTGTGGTTTTTTTAAACTGCTGGGACGCCCGCACATGCGCAGAAGCGCTGCGGCGCGCACAGAGCGTCATCCCCCAGGCTCCGCCCCCTTTCCCGGCTCACCTCTATATATAGAGGCGTGTGCACGCGCGCGGCCACGTGCGCCTTCGGCGCTAATTTCAAAATATGGTAACAAGGGACAGGAGCCAGGGCCCCTCTTTGCCGCAGGCCGGGGGATGGACGAGCACTGCAACATGGCAGAGGAAGCAGTTTCCTATAAGAGAACTCACCATCTGCCTGGACTTTGCTCTGCTGAGAAGAAGCTAGTCCACATGACAAGAAAACATTCCACAGCGGCCTCTAGTGGACAAACACAGGTACCGCAGTCTAATATATTAAATATATATAAAAAAAAATTTTTTTTTTTTTTTTTTCTTGACCACCATTAAAAATTATTACATTTTTTTAGTAGTTACAGGCATGCACAGAATTTTGCGGGAATACCATTAGGTAACAGACAGAAAGACAAATTAGGCTTGGGGGTCCCCCAATAGAACCAAGTTCCTGGGGGCCCCCACTTACCTGTTCCCCGCCGCAGGACTTTGTTTGGTCCACAAAAGCCCAAACTTCACCTATCACGGCAGGCATTGTAATCAAACCTTCAGGGACCGGGTTCCCAAGGATTCCACTCCCCTGGACCTGTATAGCACCCTGCACAGAAAACATCTTGGTCGTGGGTATGACCAGAGCTCTGGATCCCAGGGTCCAGCTCTCCTAAGAGAAGCATTACAGGCAAAACCTTGCTCTTCTCTGCAAGGCCCGGGTACCGACCGTTTAGCTATGAAGCTTTTTTGGTCGGATCCGGAATAGCTTACTGAGGCCCAAAAGAACCTGTACGCAAGCTCAGTGAAAAACACATGTTTCTTCTTGGCCAACACCTTAGACACTGGCAAAAAACTGAGGTGCTCCCGGATGGGAGGGGCTTATATAGGGGAGGGTACTTCCGGTTTTGGAAGTTGCCAGTGCCAGCACCTGACGGTATCTATATAACCCATTAGTAATGACTATGTCGCTCTGTGTCCCGTGATGTACGAGAAAGAAAAATGTTTTTGTGTCATCATTCATATTCTCTGAAAAATAGCCAAGAAATTATAAATTCTGCCAAGGTAGGTAAACTTATGAGCACAACTGTATAAAAAAAGGTAGAGATGTAGAGGTCTCAGTTGGTATACCCTATGGGTGCCTGGCTCCAAAGGGTTTCTGACATTCAACAGCACCCACTGTGATTGTACACAGCGTGAGCCTGTCAACAAGTTTGGGCCAATAATTTGCGGTCGGGACATGCTGTTCATCTGTGTATATTCACAGCCCAGAGCTCTACACAGGGAACAAACTCTGTTTCTCATCCCTGAGAAACTTAGAGATCAGTTATAAAAAGCAGCACACTTTACACACATTACACATAGTTAGGCACATATTTAACCCCATGATCGCCCTAGATGTTAACCCCTTCCCAGCCAGTGTCATTAGTACAGTGGGCAGGCACTTTCACCTAGCAGCAAAAGGGTCACTGGTTCGAATCCCGACCCTGACACCATCTGCTTGGAGTTTGCATGTTCTCCCTGTGCCTGTGTGGGTTTCCTCCGGGTACACCCAAAAAAAAAAAGACATGCTGGTAGGTTGTTTGCGCATCGAGGCCTTCGGGTAAGACTGCGTAGGTTAAGCACTTTAATAAATAAATAACAGTGTACAGTATTATCACGGTTTGCTGTATAAATGTCACTGATGAGGTTTGTGGCAGTTAGTCAGTCGCCCGCCGCACTATCGCAGGCCCATTATAAGTCGTTGATCGCTTAGTAGTATGAAATAAAAAAAAAATTCAGTATATATATATATATATATATATATATATATATATATATATATATATATATATATATATATATATACACACACTAAAGTTTGTAGGCGCTTTAACTTTCACACAAACTAATCAATATACACTTATTGAGATATTGTTGTTTTTGTTTTGTTTTTTATCCCAAACATGTAGCAGAATACATTTTGGCCATCAATTCTGAAGAAGTTTTATTTTATTGTTGAATATGTTTTATAGCAAAATGTAAAAAATATGGTTTTTTTTTTTTTTTTTTTTTGCAAACAAATACAAAAACCCAGTGGTGAACAAATACCACCAAAAGAAAGCTCTATTGGCGTAAAATAATTATATAAATTTAATTTGGGTACAGCATTGCATGAGCATGCAGTCGCTAGTTAAATTAGCGCAGCTTGGAATAGCAAAAAACGGCCTGGTCATGAAGGGGTTAAAATTTTCTGGCGCTGAAGTGGTTGGAACAGATTTAAAGCCAAAACTTTATTTCATTTTGAATAGAACAGGAGTGGACTAAAACTACTGTCAGTTTTTTTACATCTGTGACCCATTAAGGTGACCACACACACTGTATCATCTCATTTAGATTTACTGGCTTTAATATGAGGCCCTACCTATCCAATCCATTTAGTTTTTCTCCAGTGAGGCAGGCCTTTGCGCTACATAGTTAATGATGCATATAAAAGGAATATGTGCAATCAGATTAGTATGGTGTATGGTGACCTTTAGGGAGACTACCCTTCCCTTTCTTTCTACAGTAGAAGTTTCTCAACAGAAAGTGAGAGGATCTAGCTCCTCCGTATGGAATAGGACATTAGGCTGAGAAAACATTACCCTCCCCACCTGCAGCTAGCAGCCTCAGTTCGTAACAAGCAGTACAAACTTAAAAGGAAGGGTGGGTGCTGTGTCGGTCCATGGACGTCAGAGAAACGGATTTTACGGTGAGTACAAAAAATAGGATTTTTATAACAGCTTACCTGTAAAATCCTTTTCTTGGAGTACATCACGGGACACAGAGCGACATAGTCATTACTAATGGGTTATATAGTTACCGTCAGGTGCTGGCACTGGCAACTTCCAAAACCGGAAGTACCCTCCCCTATATAAGCCCCTCCCATCCGGGAGCACCTCAGTTTTGTAGCAAAGCAATAAGTGTCCCCAAAGAGGGGCGGGAGCTCTGTGTCCCGTGATGTACTCCAAGAAAAGGATTTTACAGGTAAGCTGTTATAAAAATCCTATTTTCTTTCTCGTACATCACGGGACACAGAGCGACATAGTCATTACTAATGGGATGTCCTAAAGCAATGCCAAATGAGGGGGGGGATACACCATATATAAGCTGAGCGCTATCAGACATGAGGATCTTTTGCGGCCTGCAACACACTGCGCCCAAAGGCGACATCCTCCTGACTTCTAACGTCCACCTGGTAGGACCTAGTAAACGTGTGTACCGAAGACCATGTTGCGGCCTTACAGATTTGAGCCAGGGAGGCCTGGTGATGCACTGCCCATGAAGTTCCAACTGCTCTCGTGGAGTGCGCTCTAACTTTGAACGGAGGCGGTCTCCTTCTCAAGCCATAAGCTTGCATAATGACCTGTCGAATCCACTTGGCTAAAGTAGACTTTGACGCTGCCTGACCCCTTCTGGGGCCTTCCGGCAGAATAAACAAAGTATCCGTTCTGCGAATCTGAGCAGTGGCTTTTAGATAAGCTTTAACTGCTCTTACTACATCCAAAGAATGCAATAACTTTTCCTCTACCGAAGTAGGTTTGGGGAAAAAAGAAGGAAGAACCACATCTTGGTTCAAATGAAACCTCGATACCACCTTAGGAAGAAAGGCTGGATGAGGACGTAACACTACTCTGTCCTTATGGATAACCAGATATGGCTCCTTACAGGACATAGCTGCTAATTCCGATACTCTTTTAGCCGAACAAATGGCTACTAGAAAAATCAATTTCCTGGTGAGAAGCACCAAGGAAATATGCTGTAATAGTTCAAATGGTTGTTTCTGTAGAACCGACAGAACCAAGTTTAGATCCCATGAACATATGGGAATATTAACCGGAGGCCTAATACGCATCACTCCTTGTATAAAGGCTTTGACTAGTGAATGCGAAGCCAAGGGCCTTTGAAAAAATATTGACAAGGCCGAAATCTGACCCTTGATAGTACTCAAGGCAAGCTTCCTATCTACAGCCCACTGTAGGAAGTCCAGAATCCTACCTATTACGTACTTATGTGGATGCCATTTCTTGGCCTCACACCACGCGATGTACGCCTTCCAGATTTTATAGTAGATCTGCCTGGATACCGGCTTCCTGGCATTGATCATGGTAGATACCACAGCATTAGAGAGCCCTCTCTTTTTTAGAATGTGGGCTTCAATAGCCAGGCCGTCAAACCTAGGGCAGATAAGGAAGGGTGGTATATCGGTCCTTGCGAAAGCCGGACGACGTGGGAGAGTCCAAGGACTCCCCACTGAAATTTTACAATCTCCGCGTACCACGCTCTTCGGGGCCACGCTGGAGCCACCGGAATCACTGGTTTCTTTTCTACCCTGATTCTGCGGAGTAATCGAGGTAACCATTGTGGCGGTGTGAATGCATATATCAGCTTGAACTGATCCCCAGGGAACACTAGGGCATCCGAGCCGCAAGCTAGGGGATCCCTTGTCCGAGAGACAAACCTATCCCCCTTTGCGTTGAATCTGGATGCTAGAAGATCTACATCCGATGTTCCCCACCGCTGACATATTGTCCAGAAAACCTCGGGGTGAAGGGACCCTTCCTCTGGGCCTAATTGCTGGCGACTTAGAAAAGTCCGCCTTCCAATTCTCCACTCCTGGAATGAATACCGCAGATATGGCTGGGACATATTTTTCCTGCCCATTTCAGGATGTAATTTACTTCCCTCTGGGCTGCACGACTCCTGGTGCCCCCCTGATGATTGATATATGCCACTGCTGTGGCATTGTCTGATTGAATTCTAACAGGGGACCCTTGGAGTTTGGATGTCCATGCTACTAGGGCATACCGGGCTGCTCGTATCTCTAAGAGATTGATGGGCAGGGCCTTTTCTGCATCCGACCATCTGCCCTGGAGAGACTATTGCTCCAGTACTGCTCCCCAGCCTATAAGGCTGGCATCTGTAGTGACCACCTTCCAAGAAATCGGACTGAAGGATTTCCTTTTTTCCAGATTCTGGGGAACCCACCACCAACGGAGGCTCTTGCGAACGGAAGGGGACAAGGACATTGTAAGTCTAGGGCCTGAACTTTTTTGTTCCAGGCTGACAGTATGGCCCCTTGCAAATTCCTTGAATGGAATTGACCGTAGGGTACTGCTTCGAATGATGCCACCATTTTTCCCAGCAGCCTCATATACAGGCGTATGGACGGCTGGCTTTTTTGTACCCACTAAGTGGATCAAATCTTTCAAAGACAACACCTTTCCTCGAGGCAAGAATATTTTTCTCTGGCCTGAATCCAACCTTAGCCCCAAGTATTCCAGACTTTTGACTGGTTTTTAGGGCTGACTTGTCTCGGTTGATAATCCAACCGTGAGATTCCAGATACTTGATCGTCTTGTGAACGACCACGTCTAGTTTTTTCACTGAGTGGTCTATCAGCAACAAGTCATCCAGATATGCCATTATCATTACACCTTGTGTTCTTAGATTGGCCAATAAAGGGCCAGAATTTTTGTGAACACTCTTGGTGCTGTGGCCAAACCGAAGGGTAAGGCTCTGAACTGAAAATGGCGCCCTTCTACTGCAAAGCGTAGAAATTTTTGGTGGACTGGAAAGGTGGGAATGTGCAAATAAGCATCTTTGATGTCGATCGTGGCTAACCAATCCTCCCCTTGTAGGGCAGTGGCCACCGATCGGATCGACTCCATCGGAAAGTCCTGATATACAGGAATTTGTATAGCCCTTTTAGAATTAATATGGGCCTCCCGTCCGCGTTTGCTTCGGGACTGTAAAGAGGTTTGAGTAAAACCCGAACCCTCATTCTTCCAGGGGAACCTCCATAATTACTCCTTGGAGCAATAGTTGTTCTAGTGCCAACAGGAGGGACTCTCTCTTCCGGGGATCCCTTGGCACGTTTGACCTCAAAATGGGAAGGAGGAGAGTCTTTTAACTCCAAACTGTATCCCAAACCTACTGCGGAGAGCACCTATCTGTCTTGATCGTGTCCCGCCATGTCTCTTTGCGAACAACTGGAGTCCTCCCCCCACCCGACTGAGTGGGGGCTTCAATGAATTTAACTTTGGGGGAGGTTTTGTACCTCCCCTGACCCAGGGTTTCTCATTACCCTGCTACTGTCCCTGTTTTTTACCCCCGGGATTTGACCGAGGAGGCCGTCGGAACTGTTACACAGCCGATGCCCCAGGGACTGGAGAAGCAGGCCTCTTAAAGAGGGACCTCTAACTCTGCTTTTAACCGGCAAGAGCGTATTTTTACCGCTGGAAATTTTCTGGATATATTTGTCCAGGTTTTCCCTGAATAAGCGTTCACCATGAAATGGGACGCTAACCAGCCATTCTTTACAGGGAGCTTCAGCAGACCAGTTTCTGAGCCATAGGAGCCTACGCATATGTACTATAGACAGCGTAAGGCGGGAGGCCTGATGGACTGAATCCTCTATGGCGTCAACCGCAAAGCCTAAGGCTCTAGGTAGATCGGCTAGGGCAAAGCCTGCTGATCTGTCAAGTCCCTCAAGACCTGTTTCAACTGATCCTTCACTGCTTAGCAGACCCCAATAGTTGCTACTGCTGGTTGTATCACCAAGCAGATTTTCATAAGGACTCCAATCTTTTATCTATTGGGTTCTTGAACATTTGGACATTATCCACTGGACATGTCAGTGATTTATACATACAAGAGATGGCTGCGTCCACTGTAGGGACCTTCCATTTCTTTTTTTTTTTTTTTTTTTTTTTGATGAACTTATCCTCCATGGGATAGACCACCGGAAATCTCTTGGGGGAATAAATATTTTCTCAGGACGTTCCCAATCCTGGTAAATGAGCCCTTTCAGTAAAGGGTGAAGTGGAAAAGAACAAACAGTCTGGGGGCTTCTAGCGACCCCAACGAGGATACAGTAGTGGTTGATGGTTCCGCAAGGTGCATTTTTAAATGCTGATCGGACCATGTTAGTCAGAGACTGAACCCATAATCTTTCAGCTTGAGATGCTGAGAAAAGGTTCCCCCACTGTTGATTCCTCTATAACAGAATCAACCTTATCCTGATCCCCTTCAGGCAGGTCGATCCCTGTATGGGACTGTTGCTCTGCTAACAGGCACTCTGAAGGAGGAGACGGAGATCGGGCGTGCTTTCCCTGACAGGGAGGCAGCGATAAATTTTGACAATCTCTCTCTAATCCTCCCAGAGCTGAGGAAAAAACCTCCTCTGTTACATACACAGGAGCAGGTGACTGAGGACAGCCACAGTACCAAGTACCCCTGCGGGGTCTCTACGGTCACTTACCTCTGAACTTCAGGGGAGACTGGTGCAGCAGGAGTATGCCCAAGATCCTCAGAGCCCGATGAGACCCCCTTCGCTTCCTGGAAGATTCAGTTCCGGAGCTACTGGACGGCATATTCCTAAGCCTAAAGCTGAGGTATTCCAGCCGTAATACACCACTTTTACTGAGAATAGTCTAGCACAATTGCTGCTATATCACAGTTGGTGTCTACTAATGTGCCTTTCTAGGGGATGCCTGTATCAACCGCTTGCTGTATGCCTTTAAATGTTGCCAGCTCTGTCTCTGTACTTCATAGCCAGCTTACTGCAATAATGTGGCTTTTTAAAAACCTGCTGGGACGCCCGCACATGCGCAGAAGCGCTGCGGCGCGCACAGAGCGTCATCCCCCAGGCCCCGCCCCTTTTTCCGGCCACCTCTATATATAGAGGCGCGTGCACGCGCACGCGCGCGGCCACGTGCGCCTCGGCGCTAATTTTCAAACATGGAAACCAGGGACAGGAGCCAGGGCCCCCTTTGCCGCAGGCCGGGGGATAGACGAACACTGCAACATGGCAGAGGAAACAGTTTCCTGTAGGAGAACTCACCAGCTGCCTGGACTTTGTTCTCTGAGAAGAAACTAGTCCATATGACAAGAAAAACATTCCACAGCGGCCTCTAGTGGACAAACACAGGTACCGCAGTTTAATATACTAAACATATATAAAAAAACATTCCTTTTTTTTTTTTTTTTTTTCTTGACCACCATTAAAAATTATTACATTTTTTTAGTAGTTACAGGCATGCACAGATATTAGCGGGAATACCGTTAGGTAACAGACAGAAAGACAAATTAGGCTTGGGGGTCCCCCAATAGAACCAAGTTCCTGGGGGCCCCCACTTACCTGTTCCCCGCCGCAGGACTTTGTTTGGTCCACAAAAGCCCAAACTTCACCTATCACGGCAGGCATTGTAATCAAACCTTCAGGGACCGGGTTCCCAAGGATTCCACTCCCCTGGACCTGTATAGCACCCTGCACAGAAAACATCTTGGTCGTGGGTATGACCAGAGCTCTGGATCCCAGGGTCCAGCTCTCCTAAGAGAAGCATTACAGGCAGAACCTTGCTCTTCTCTGCAAGGCCCGGGTACCGACCGTTTAGCTATGAAGCTTTTTTGGTCGGATCCGGAATAGCTTACTGAGGCCCAAAAGAACCTGTACGCAAGCTCAGTGAAAAACATATGTTTCTTCTTGGCCAACACCTTAGACACTGGCAAAAAACTGAGGTGCTCCCGGATGGGAGGGGCTTATATAGGGGAGGGTACTTCCGGTTTTGGAAGTTGCCAGTGCCAGCACCTGACGGTAACTATATAACCCATTAGTAATGACTATGTCGCTCTGTGTCCCGTGATGTACGAGAAAGAAATCCTATTTTCTCTTATCGTCCATGGACCGACACAGCTCTCATACTGATTACGTGTGGGACGTCCCAAAGCAGTATAAGAAAAGGGTGGGAGCAAAAAGTAAGGAACAACCAAAACTTCACTCCAAACCAGCAGAGCTCCTCAACGGAGGAGTTGCAACATTAAACAGCGGCCTGCAACACTTTGCGGCCGAAGAAAGCATCCGAAGATGCAGCCACATCAACCTTGTACAACTTTGAAAAGGTATGAACGGACGACCAGGTCACCGCCTTGCACACTTGTGCAACCGACGCTTGATGTCAGAAAGCCCAAGAAGCACCGATTGCCCTGGTGGAATGCGCCGTGACCAGGAAGGGAGGCGCCTGTCCCCTAATGGCATAGGCCTGTATAACAGTCTGTCTGATCCACCTAGAAATGGTGGCAGACAACACCGCTTGGCCCTGTTTCGGACCAGAGACACATACAAACAGCGAGTCAGACTTCCGAATAGAAGCAGTAGCCGTCAGTTATACCCGTAAGGCACGCACCACATCCAAATTGTGAAGCGCAACCTCTCTAGGATGCGATGGATGAGGGCACAAAGGACGGAAGGACAATGTCCTCATTAAGGTGAAAAGCCGAAACCACCTTAGGAAGAAAAGACGGTCGCGGTCGCAATACCGCCTTATCCTTATGGAGGACCAGGTAAGGCGACTTGCATGACAGAGCCGCCAACTCAGACACCCATCTAACAGAAGTGATGGCCACTAAAAAAGCCACCTTCTGGCACAAAGTTGAAAGAGGAATATCTCTTATATTCTCAAAAGGAGATTCCTGAAGAACCGAAAGCACCAAGTTCAGATCCCAAGGAGGGAGCGGAGGCTTGGCAGGTGGAACCACATGGCGTACCCCCTGCACAAAAGTGCTAACCAAGGAATGACCAGCTAGGGGTCTTCGAAAGAAAAAGGCCAAGGCCGAAATCTGACCTTTAATAGTGCTCAAAGCCAGCCTTTGAGCAACCCCACGCTGCAAGAACCTCAGGATTTTGGGGACAGAGTACGTCCGTGGATGCCAGTCTAGTTCCTCGCACACAGCGATGTAAGCTCTCCAGGTATGGTGATAGATCTTCCTAGAAGAAGACTTCCGTGCCCTAAGCATGGTTGAAATTACTGAATCCGACAGGCCTCGGTCTTTCAGCACCTGGCTCTCAATAGCCATGCCGTTAAAGCCAGAGACTGTAAAGCAGGATGAAAGATAGGACCTTGAGATAGAAGGTCCTCCCTCAAGGGCAGGCGCCAAGGGACGTCCGCGATGAGACGTACCAGGTCAGCGTACCAATGACGCAGAGGCCGGTCCGGAGCAATGAGGATCACCAGAATGCCCTCGGCCGCTACACTGCGCAGCAGACGAGGAAGCAACTGCAGCGGAGGGTAGACATACATCAAGCGATACTGACCCCACGGGGCCACTAACACGTCCGAGGCGTCTGCCCAGGGGTCCCTGGACCGGGCCACAAACCTTGACACCTTGCGATTGAGACGAGACGCCATTAGGTCCACATCTGGAGTGCCCCACCGTCGACAAAGGAGTTGAAACACTTCCGGATGCAAGGACCACTCCCCCTGGTCCAGGGACTGGCGGCTCAGATAGTCCGCCTGACAATTTTCTACGCCCGGAATGTAGACGGCCGACAGTGCCGGCACGCTTCTTTCCGCCCACCTTAGGATGTGGGCAACCTCGGACGCCGCAGCCGAGCTCCGAGTGCCCCCCTGATGGTTGACATATGCCACGGCCGTAGCCTCTTCGACCATGCGGAGAGACACAGCCTGATCGCCCGCAATTCCAGGATGTGGATTGGGAGACGAGATTCGCATGGAGTCCAGAGCCCCTGAGCTCACAGGACTCCCCACACTCCTCCCCAACCCGTCAGGCTGGCATCCGTTGTGATCACCGTCCAGCGGATGGGGAGGAACGACTTCCCGGCCCGAAGAGCCGGGGACCTCAGCCACCACGTCAGGGACGCCTTGACAGAGTGACTCAACTGGATCTGAAGATCCGATGACAATGGGGACTTGTCCCAAACCGACAGAATTCCCCACTGCAATGCCCGAGTGTGTGATTGGGCATACGGAACCGCCTCGAAGGAGGCCACCATTAGTCCCAGGACTCTCATGCAGAAGCGAATTGACGACCATTTTCGGGACGTCAGAACCTGTACTGCCGACTGAAGTGTCAGTAACTTCTCTGAGGGTAGAAACACCTTCGCTGCCGAAGTGTCCAGGATCAGACCCAGATACTCCAAGCACTGAGTCGGGACTAGAGCCGACTTCTGTGTGTTCAGAACCCATATCGTCACATTTTCCTCCAATTCTGAGCCATTTTCTGCTCTGAGAAGGAGATCGTCTAGATAGCCCACGATAACAATTCCTCGCTGTCTCAGCAAAGCTAGAACTGGGGCAAGCACCTTGGTGAAAACCCTTGGTGCCAATGCTAGGCCGAAGGGAAGGGCCACGAACTGATAGTGGACTTCACCTATGGCAAAGCGCAGAAACCTCTGGTGGCCTGCGCAGATAGGGATGTGCAAGTAAGCGTCCTTGATATCCAAGGACGCCAGAAAATCCCCCTGGTGGAGTGTCGCGATCACCGTGCGAATGGATTCCATCCGGAATTTTTGTACCCTCACATAGGCATTCAGGGCCTTGTGGTCCAGGATTGGCCGAACACCGTCCTTTTTCGGGACAACAAACAGGTTTGAGTAAAACCCCTGAAACCTCTCTTGTGACGGAACCGGCACAATGACTCCGCGCCCGAGCAAATCCTGTACGGCCCCCAAGAGGGAATAAAATATAAAAGTAAAAAATCTTCCAGGAGACTGGCTCCTGAGAGAGCCACATAGTCTCCTTCTGCTAGGCAGAAAAAAAAATGAGGCTGCAGGTGGGAGGGTAATGTCCGGAGGGACCGCCCCCCTGGGCGGGGCTGTTCAGCTCTGGCTTGTTCTAGAATGTTTTAACATCTAACATTCTGCCTAGGTCTTCTCCTGCAAGCAGGCACATATACCCACACGTAATCAGTATGAGAGCTGTGTCGGTCCATGGACGATAAGAGAAAATCAGTTTTCTCTTTCGTTCATTGAAGGACATAGGGCAGCAATATTATTGACCGTAGGAATGTCCCAAAGCAGTGATCACTGAGGGGTGGAAAGGCAGGACAAACAACTCAGCAGAAAACCTCCAGGAAGAAAACAGAAACCTCAAACCACTGCCAGACAAACCAGCAGCCAAATCCTGCATCCAAAGGATGCCAAAACAACAACAACCATGTAAAAAGCCAGTAAAAAGCATTGACAGAAAAACCAGGAAGCATGTTCACAACCTGAGGCACAGATGCCAGATGCCGAAGTCCAAGACACAGAATTTGCCATAGCGAATCCTTGCCAAAATTTGGATACCCGCCTGTTGAGATGAGATGCCAATAGGGCTGCAACTAACGATTATTTTCATAATCGATTAGTTGGCCGATTATTTTTTCGATTAACCGAAAGAAAAAAAAAAAATCATACAAAAAAGTAATATGCAATTTTTTGGTTTATTTAAAATAATAATGAAAAAAACGGAGTGTTACACAGGTCATATAAGGCCATATACATGTATCCTGTCATGATGAGGTTTATAGTACAAGAAACCCCCCCAGGAACTCCAATGATGGGGCACTATTCCCCCCCAGGAACACCAATGATGGGGCAATATTCCCCCCCAGGAATACCAATGATGGGGCACTACTATTCCCCCTTCCAGGAACACCAATGACGGGGCACTATTCCCCCCCAGGAACACCAATGATGGGGCACTATTCCCCACCCCCTAGGAACACCAATAATGGGGCACTATTCCTCCCAGGAACACCAATGATGGGGCACTATCCCCCCCCCCAGGAACACCAATGATGGGGCACAATTCCTACCAGAAATACCTATGATGGGGCACTATTCTCCCCCCCTAGGAACACCAATGATGGGGCACTATTCCCCCTCCCCGGAACACCAATGATGAGGCACTATTCCCCCCCCCCGGAACACCAATGATGGGGCACTATTCCCAACATTACTATATAAAAAAATAAAAAAATTCTACAATGGAAATATTATCTTGTCTTGAATCTTAGTATTGTGTCCCTCGAAAAGCCTAACCTGTAGGCCCCTTTCACACTGGGGCGGGGAGGTGCGCTGGAGGTATAGCGGCGCTATTTTTAGTGCCGCTATACCGTTGGATTTGCCGCGATATTCAGCCGCTAGCGGTGCGGTTTTAACCCCCCATAGCGGCCGAGAAAGGGTTAAAACTGCCAGCAAACCGCTGCTACAGCAGCAGTTTGCGGGCTGTATAGCCGGGGTGTCCCATTGATTTCAATAGGAAGGAGCGGTAAATGAGCGGTATACACACTGCTCCAAAGATGCTGCTTGCAGGAGATTTGTATTCCTCCCGCCAGCGCATAGCCTCAGTGTGAAAGCCCTCGGGCTTTCACATTGAGAATGCTGGGGCAGGATTATTTCAGGCGTTATTTATGCACTGTTTTTAGCGCTAAAACGCCTGAAATACCCCTTAGTGTGAAAGGGGCCTTAGTGCCAATTTCCATACAAACATAACCACACTTCTGTAATGTAAAGCACACAACGAATACTTATACAAGACTAACAAAGATACCAACAAATGCTGACCTGTGTGGGATCTCTTTTTGGCTTTCTTGCCTTTACGTTTAGGAAGATCAGTTTTTTCAGACTTTTCCAGAAATGACTCAAGTGGAGATTGATCGAAGGCTTCTGCTGGCGTGTGTTGCAGTTCAGACAAAGACATAACACTAAGTAAAAGAACAAAATACAACTATGATCACCCTACAAAATGTGAATTGACAGCCAACATCATTAAGGTGTCACTAAACCCACATAAAAAAAAAAAAAGATCAAAAAATGCTTTATTACATGCTGTACATACTCACTCTGCACTCACTATAGGATTGGTTTTCTGTATTCTGCAAAAAAAACTAGTTCATCCTACTCTCATCCTACTTCTCTCTCTCCCCCTTTTGTCCAAGTCCCCAATGCAGCCAAGGATTTTGCAGAGCAGCGTTGGCAGCTCCGCAAATGCCAAGTTTCCAGCGAGTTTCTATGCTGTGCATTTCCTCCCTCTCACATCTGAGCAGCCCATGTGACTATAGAGTCACACATGTGGGCATATACACAGTGGTAAATGACAGCCCACTCCCTCCCTCCTCTTCCATGCCCACCAACCAGCTCAACACAAAGGGAGTGGGATGTTACATGTAGATTGATGGAGGTTTCACCTCTCTCTAATTCTAAGACACAGGCTGGAGGGGCTGACACAGCCTGTGACTAGCAGAAATCCACCCACAGCATGTGTTATTGCCACAAAATAATGAGTCGATTTCCAATATATATTTGTATGACAATTTAAAACAGTTTATTGATAAAATTTATTTTTACTCTGTATTCCAAAGGCTTTTTTTTTTTTTTAACATGTGACCAGCAGCAGAAGGACTAGAAGCTCCTGCAGACAGGCTGTGACATCTTTAAATCAATTAGGAAAAAGGTACTTCGATTTAAATTTTTTATTATTATTATTATTATTATTATAATTACAGTGCCATCATCCGCATACAGAAATAGAAGGACCAGTGTAATTTAAAAAGTGTGTTTATAGTATCACTTTAAGATGTTAGTAAAGGCTATGTATAAGACTATAGGTATTCCTAAAACCGTTCCTACCTATGTTTCATAGCCTGTATAAAAAAGATCTGTGTAAGTACCTTTTTTAACCCACTGAAGTGCAGATCTGTTGTATACAGACCATGCAGAATAGGTGGGGGGGCAAATATTTTGAAGAATATTGGGTTAGTACCCAATACATCCATCCAAAAGTAATTTGATGATGCAGCGTGTACATACTGTATACTTATTACCCAATTTTTTTTTTATCAATATCACAAGGTTTTTCCTCATTCCAGTGACTAAATACCTAGTTTCTGGTTCAGTTTCCACCAAGTCTTTTTTCTTCTTTCGTTTACTCTTTTTCCCAGTTGGATTTCCTAATACAGTATTTAGATTTTCATCACTGTTAAAATGTTCTGAAAGGTGAGCCTGTAGTTTCTTTTTAATCTTCTCCTTGATTTCATTGGTCTCCGCCTGTGATACATTAAGTTGGTAAGCTTCAATTAGCTGGTCTTCCTCATCAAAATCAGTTGGGTGGCTTTCTTTTTCTAAGACATTTTTCTCCTTCCTCTTACCACGTTTTACCCAATCTTCTTCAAAACCTGAAATATGAGTGATGTCCTCTGAGCTTTTAGGTTGGGATTCATTTGTGTTCGCGCTGTCACCCACTTCTGTTCTCTTTTTCTTCTTTTTCTCACTCTTTGCTTGCCTGTGTTCTTTGCTGCTTGCATTGCTTTCTGTTTCAACAGCTGCTATCTGCTCCCTAAATATATTCTTTCTAAAGGGTCCTTCCTCTGTGTTTGTATGGTCAGTAATCCCTTCACTAGAAGTATCTTTGGAAGATCGATTGAAAGTTTCAAGCTAAAAATAAAAAAATATTACATTAGATAAACATTATTTTATTTATTAACCACTTCTCCACCGGGCCTATTCTGGCACTTCTCTCCATGTAAAAATCATCATTTTTTTTGCTAGAAAATTAATCAGAACGCCCAAACATTAAATATTTTTTTTTTTTTAGCAGACACCCTAGGGAATAAAACGGCTTCATTGCAACTTTTTATCTTGCACGGTATTTGGGCAATAATTTTTCAAACGTCTTTTTTGGGGAAAAAAAACGGTTTCACGAATTAAAAAATAACAAAACAGTAAAGTTAGCCCAATTTTTTTGTATAATGTGAAAGATGCCGTTACGCCGAGTAAATAGATAGCTAACATGTCACGCTTTAAAATTGCGCACACTCATGGAATGGCGCCAAACTTCGGTACTTAAAAATCTCCATAGGCGATGCTTTAATTTTTTTTACAGGTTTCTATTTTCGAGTTACAGAGAAGGTCTAGTGCTAGAATTGTTGCTCGCACTCTACCGCACGCAGCTATACCTCACATGTGGGGTTTGAACGGCGTTTACATATGTGGGCGGGACTTACATGCGTGTTCGCTTCTGAGCGTGAGCTACCGGGGATAGGGGCGTTTTCCTTTTTTTATTTTACAGATTTTTTTTTTATTTTGACACTCTTTTTTAAATTTTTTATTTTTTTGATCACTTTTATTCCTATTACAAGGAATGTAAACATCCATAGGAATCATTGTGACAGGTCCTCTTTATGGAGAGATGCGGGGTCAATAAGACCCCACATCTCTCCGCCAGGCTGCAGGCATCATTCAGATATCCCCCCTCAAAGTCAAGGACATCATATGACGTCCTTGGTGGAAAAGTTAAATGTATTACTTGCATTGTATGCAAGATGAATAAGATCCCAAGATACTAAAAATAAAATATATAATGCACAAAGTTACCTTTGACACTACACAAAAAAAAGCCTGGCTCCTAACTTTTTTAGCTGGCTCCTAGATTCAAAGAAAAATTTGTCAAGCCCTGGTGCCAGCAATTATTTTGAAATGCTCCCTGACAAAACAGAACAGTAAATTCATCCCCCCTGGTAAATCCACAAAAAAAAAAAAAATTGTATAAAATTCTTACCGTAATTTTCCTTTCCTGGCACCAATCCAAAGCAGCATAATACCATATGTATGTTGCCATGTTGGCGCCAAGAAAATAGAGAATTGTGTCAAAAACGTACTGTAATTTTCCTTTCCTGGCACCAATCCATGGCAGCAGACATGTGGTAGTAAGCTGCCCTGCTGGCGCCAGGAAATAGGATTTTGTACTCAATGTTAAATCCTTCTTTTGGAGTCCATTGAGGGACACAGTTGGATGAGTATAAGTAACCTAGTGTTATACTTGCACCTACAGGAGAAATGGACACAAGACACATCTATTACTGAATGATACCCTCCTAGAAGCAATAATCCCTCCCAACCGCTCAGTTGTAGCCAGCAGTCCAAAGAATGAAAGAGAGAATGATAGCATACAAGGTGGGGGAACGAGTGGTATCCCTCAATGGACCCCAAGAAAAGCATTTTACAGTCAGTATAAAAATCTTACTCTCTCTTTCATCCAAAACACAACTTGATGACAATAAGCAACCTAAAGACAACCAAAAGCAGTCTAAACAGAGGGGCGGTCCCACCAAAACAAACACAGCGAACCAGCTCAACGACAGAAGAAAACAAAAAAGGGAAACCAAGAGCAAAAAATAGATCTTGTAGAATTTAGAGAACATAAATACAGAAGACCAGGTTGTAGCTTTACACATCTGAGACACAGAGGTCTCATAACAAAAAGCCCAAGAAGCATTCACTGCCCAAGTGGAGTGGGCTTTACCAAGAAAAGGAGGCACTCCATCTCGCAACTTATAGACCTGCACAATAACCAATAAAATCCACTTAATTGTGGAAGCAGGAGAACCTCCTATAGAAAAAATAGGATCCGTTTGCATAAAAGAAGCAAGGGCCCGAAAGAAAACTCTGAGAGCCCTCACCACACTCAGACAATGGAGACACTATCCATTGGGTGAACCAGTGTCAGACACAGGGAAGGGAACACAATATTCTCATTAGGATGAAAGGCAGAGACCACTTTGGGCAAAAAGAACAAAAATAATAAAACAATCTTATCTTTTTTGGAGTCCATACAGGGACACTCTTGATGGCAATTAATGTGGTTGTAAAGGCTGACATTTTTTTACCCTAATGTGTTCCCTGCATCAAGGTAAAAAATGTCCCAGCATTTGCATCATCCCCTCACTCCCTTAAAAGTCATTCTCCAATCCAGGACTGTTATCCTATTGCAGCGGCGCCAGTCTCTCTCTCTCCTCACTGGACAGAGAGGTGGCAGCAGGAGCCATTGGCTCCTGCTGCTGTCAAAATTCTGTGAGGACAAATAACATGAATAGTGAAAGTATGGGACATTAACAGTGGTAAGAACCTCAGGAATAGACACAAAACGCTTATGTGCTAAAAATTCAGTTGTAGTCACATGGAATGATGATATTGCATTATAAAGCACCTTATGTATCCCAACCACTAAAATAATATAATATTGGATTACATCAGGCACTACGTGATGTTATAGCATATGTTGTCCAAAATGGCAAATACAGCTCACAATACAGATTAGTGGTACTAGAATAAAAATACTTCATCTTTTATCAGGTTTAAAAAATGCAAAGTGAGCAAACAGAAGAAAAATCTAAATCAAATAAAAATTTGGTGTGGCTACCCTTTGGTTTCAAACCAGCATCAATTCTTACACTTGCACTTTATGCACATGCACAAAGTCATCCGTGGCCGGATGGTGAAGAGAGCAGTCGCAAAGACACACTGCTCCGGCTCTCAACTGCCATCCTTACTTTATCCTGAGTCCTACCTCGTCGCCAATGGGTACCAATCTGTTCCCCACGGCTGTGGGCATCCAGCAGGCTGGCAGACATGGTGAAATACGGGCTGCCTCGGCCCCCATCCACGGCGGAGCAGTTGGCATGGTTACGGAGGCAAGATGGTGCCGGGACACATGTCCAGCAAGCTGACGCGCTGCAAACATCCTCCTCTGCCGATCGGAGCTCTGCTGCGGGGGTGAGTGCTTCTATTCCTGCCATATTCCGCTCCCAAACAGAACCCCCACTGTCCCTAGACTCCCAGCAGCAGTTGGATGACACTAGCCAGGCTGTGGATTCTCCCTCTGCAGAACCTACACTATCCGCCATTATGCTGGCTATACAGGACTGTAAGGCCTCTCTCTCTACCCAGATAGCCTCCATCCGCATGGATTTCTCACTCCTAAAGCAAGATGTCCAGAACCTTCGTGATAGAACTGGGGAAGCAGAGGACCGTATTAGCTCTCTGGAGGACACAGTAAATCCTCTGTCAGTTACTATGCGGAACTCCATTAGTGAACTGGCGGCGCTCCGCGCCAAAATTGACGATTTGGAAAACCGTTCTCGAAGGAACAATCTTAGATTTGTGGGGTTCCCTGAATTATCAGAGGGTCCTCACCCTGAAAAATTCCTATACAACTGGTTGCGGGACATTTTTGGTACAGACGCACTATCGTTCTCCCATATCATAGAACGTGCGCATCGCACCCCCCCTCTCGTCCTCCCCCTGAGGGTGCCCCACCACGTTCCATCATTGCACGCATCCTTAATTTCCAGGATAAAGTTGCCATTCTGCGCATAGCCAGGGAAAAGGGCCCGCTCAAATTTAATGATAATACTATATCTCTGTATATCCGGACTTCTCTGCTGAGGTTCAGCGTCAGCGTGTCTTTTTCAGCAGTGAAATCTCGCCTGCGTGAAGAAGGCCTGTCCTATGCTATGCTCTTCCCTGCTAAGCTTTGCATCATCTACGATGGTAAGGCCCACTTCTACTCCAGCCCCAAAGAGGCCATGGCTTGGCTGAACGATCGGTTCGGTGCTGCTTCCAGACGCAGAGGTAACTGAAGGTATCCCTGATTCTACAACATCATCCACTTGTGCCTTACTACCGGACCTCCCTGTACATTTCTCCCCATGCCCGGAGCCTCCACAGGGCTCTATGTTGCCTGCAACTTGTAGTTCTCCTGTTTCTCCCCTGCTGGGTGATACACCGTTTACTGAACCAGTTACTGTGAATCCCCCTTTTCTCCTGGATGTTTTGACTACTATCTCCAGACTATGCCCCTCATCTTTATCTTTTCTGCCCATCCTCTCTGAAGTAGAGACCATCCACTCCTGCACTTCCTTGGGGTAGTCAGACTCATGTATTCTGCAACAGGACATGTCTTACACGATTCTTTCACCGTCGGTTGAGAGCTGAACCTGATTTCACACTACCCTCGCACCAGTTAGTGTTATTTTTTTTTATTTTTTTTTAGGGGTTAGGGGTCTAAGTTTGGGATCCAAGGCTTGCTGTGTTTGGGATGGCCGAGCGGGGAGGGGGGCAGGGAAGTTTTTGGGAACTTTGTGGAAGGGTGTATTTTTTCCTCCCTCTTCTTTTTTTCTTCTTCTTTTTTTGTCTTTCGCACAACTTAGGTATGCATTTTTTCTCTGGACACAGTTTTTTCAGGTTTCTGCCTGTGGCAGAGTGTTAATGTTAACATATTTTCATCACGGGCACATGTCCTCCTGTTGGCAGATCCACGCACTTTTTTGTTACATGTGCTTGTATGTGCTCTGGAGGGTGCGGTCTGTCTGGTCATTTATGCATCTGTTCCCATGTTATCCTGTACTTTATTAATACTATATGTCTTACAATGGCGAAGCCCCCAAGGATAGTTTCTTGGAACACTAGAGGTCTGAATGCACCCCAGAAGAAATCTTTTTTTTTTTTCAGTACTGAAAAAAAAAAAAAGAGTCGTCCACACATTATTTGCCTCCAGGAGACTCACCTTACGGGCACAAAAACGAGGGCCTTGAAGCGCCCATGGTTATCTAAATTTTACCATGCTACTCATACCAACTTCTCCAGGGGGGTTACTATCCTATTAGCTAAATCTCTCCCTGCTGAGGTGCTTCATTTCACTTATAAATGTGGATGTTAAGATTCTGGCCAAGGTGCTGGCGAATCGCCTGAATGGTGTAGTCACGTCCCTGGTTAATAGTGACCAGGGGGGGTTTCATTCCCGAAAGGTCCACCCGAATGAATATACGTAGGCCGTTTCATAATATGCAATATCCGCATGACTGTCCTCCCACACGGGCCATTGTGTCTTTAGATACGTGCAAAGCGTTTGACAGTGTGGAATGGCCATATCTCTTCCGGGTTAGTTCCTCTGTCACTGACTCCTTTCCAATCACTAGAGTGCCCGCTGACACCCCTCTTGTACGCCTTGTCCATGGAGCCGCTTGCGGTTAGCATCCGCTCCTCCCCCTCTATTAAAAGGTCTTCCAATTGCCAACATTAAAGAAAGTATCTCCCTATATGCAGATGACACGTTGGTGTATCTAGCTGACACTAATGAATCACTCCGGCCCTGTTGGACAAGATTACCACCTTTGGTGATTTTTCTGGCTTCCGGGTGAATTGGGAGAAGTCCAGTCTCTTCCTATTAGATGGGTTTGTTTCTCCCCACATACACTCGGACTCCAAACTTCAGGTGGTGGCCTCGTTCAGATATTTGGGAGTCTTGGTACAGGCTCCTTTGTCTTCCTATGTTGCTAATAACTTAGAACCCCTATTGGCCCGCCTTCAGGAGCAGACCAAGTTATGGATGGATCTTCCTCTTGACCTCAGGGGGAGGACCAATGTGCTCAAAATGATTTACCTACCACGTTTTCTCTATATCCTAGCTAATTCTCCCTGTAAAATACCTTAATCCATTTTTAAACGCATTGATGAGATATGCACTACTTTCTTATGGAAAGCACAGCCAAAGTCCGTGAACCCAGAAGGAAGACCGGGTGAAGGTGGGAGCGCCTGCATCTGTGACAGCTTGGCACTGGAAGGGCTTTGTTTTAAAGGTATGTTTAACATGATGTGCATTATGACATAACCTTGCAGGGTAAAAAAATAAATAAATATAGGATTTTTGTACTCACCGTAAAATCTGTTTCTCTGACGTCCATGGACTGACACTGCTGTCATACTGATTACGTGTGGGTTTATGTCCCTGCTTGCAGGAGAAGATCTAGGCAGAATGTTAGGATATTAAAACATTCTAGAACAAACCAGAGCTGAACAGCCCCGCCCAGGGGGGCGGTCTCTCCGGACATTACCCTCCCACCTGCAGCTCGCAGACCTCAGTTCGTAACAAAGCAGTACAAACCTTAAAAAGGAAGGGTGGGTGCTGTGTCAGTCCATGGACGTCAGAGAAACGGATTTTACGGTGAGTACAAAAATACTATTTTCTCTTATCGTCCATGGACTGACACAGCTGTCATACTGATTACGTGTGGGACGTCCCAAAGCAGTATAAGAAAAGGGTGGGAGAAAAAAGTAAAAGGAACAACCAAAACTTCACTCCAAACCAGCAGAGCTCCTCAACGGAGGAGTTGCAACATTAAACAGCGGCCTGCAACACCTTGCGGCCGAAGGAAGCATCCGAAGATGCAGCCACATCAACCTTATAGAATTTTGAAAAGGCATGAACGGACGACCAGGTCGCCGCCTTGCACACTTGTGCAACCGACGCTTGATGTCGGAAAGCCCAGGAAGCACCAATTGCTCTGGTGGCATGTGCCGTAACCGGAAAGGGAGGGGCCACCCACTTAATGACATAGGCCTGTATAACAGTCTGACTGATCCATCTAGAAAAGGTGGCAGACGACACCGCTCGGCCCTGTTCGGACCAGAGACAGACACAACTAGTGAGTCATATCACGTACCACATAAAATGTGTGAAGCGCAAACCCTCTGGAATGCGATGTGTGAGGACACAAGGACGGGAGGACAATGTCCACATGTAGGTGAAAAGCCGAGATCACCTTTGCAAAAGGAAGGTCGCGGACGCAACACCACCTTATCCTTATGGATGACCAAATAGGGCGACTTGCAGGACAAGGCCGCCAACTCAGACACCCGTCTGACAGAAGTAATGGCCACTAAGAAGGCCACCTCCTGAGACAAGGTCAAGAGGGGAATATCTCTGATATTTTCAAAAGGGAGGTTCCTAAAGAACCGAGAGCACCAAATTCAAATCCCGAGGATGGAAAGGAGGTTTTAACAGGAGGGAGCACATGGCGAACCCCCTGCACAAAGGTGCTACCAAGGATTGACCCGCTAGCGGTTGCTGAAGGAAGACGGCCAAGGTGGAAAACTGACCCCTAATGGTACTCAAAGCAAGCATTTGGGTCACACCACGCTGCAAGGACCGCAGGATACTGGGGACGGAATACGTCCGTAGACGCTAGTCCAGCTCATTGCACATAGCGATGCAAGCTTCCCAGGTACGGTGATCTATCTTTCAAGTGGAAGACTTCCGTGCCCTGAACATGGTCGAAATGACCGAATCCGAGAGACCTCGGACTCTCAGCACCTGGCTTCCAATAGCTATGCCATTAAGTCAGAGACTGTAAAAAACAGGATGAAAGATAGGACCTTGAAACAGAAGGTCCTCCCTTATTGGCAACCGCCAAGGAACGTCCGCGATGAGACGTACCAGATCAGCGTACCAAAGACGCCGAGACCCACCCTGCGCAAGAGGATCACCGGAATCCCTTCGGCCACAACCCTGCACAGCAGGAGAGGAAGCAGCTGCAGCGGAGGATAAAAGATATCGGGTGATAATGACCCCATGGGGCCCACCAACGGATCCGAGGCATCCGCCCAAGGATCCCTGGACCTGGCCACAAACCTTGACACCTTACGATTGAGTCGAGAAGCCCTCAGGTCCACAACCGGCATGTCCAGGTGTAAGGACCACTCTCCTGGTCCAGCGTCTGGCAACTCCGATAGTCCGCCTGTCAATTGTCTACACTTGAACGTAGACGGCCGATAGAGACCACGTGGGGAGGCATATTCTGATTGCCCATATTTCCAGAACATTGGTCGGTAAACAGCTTCGTCCGGAGTCCAAGCCCTGGGGCTGACAGGACTCCCCAGACTCCACCCCAGCCCGTCAGGCTGGCGTCCGTCATGAACACCTTCCACTGGATGGGGAGGGACGACTTCCCAGACCGAAGAGTCGGGGACCCCAACCACCACGCCAGGGACGCCCTGAGTGGGTGACTCATCTGGATCTGAAGATCCAAGGACAACGGGGATTTGTCCCAAGTGGACAGGATCTCTTACTGTAATGCCCGTGTGTGTGATTGGGCATACGGAACAGCCTCGAACGAGGCCCTCATGAGTCCCAGGACTCTCATGCAAAAAAAACGTGTTGACGACCATTTCCGAGACGTCAGGACCCGCACTACAGACTGAAAAGTCTGTAACTTCTCCAGGGTTAGGAATACCTACCCCTCCATGGAGTCCAGGATCAGACCGAGATACTCCAAATGCTGAGCCGGGACCAGGACCGACTTCTGAATGTTCGGGAGCCACCCGAAGTCCCTAAGGGTCTGACTGACAATAGTCACACTTCTTCTAATTCTGAGCCATTGTCTGCTCTTAGAAGAAGATCGTCCAAATAGCCCATAATAGCAATGCCTCGCTGTCTCAGCAAGGCTAGAACCGGAGCAAGCACCTTGGTAAAAAACCTTCGGTGCCGAGGCTAGGCCAAAGGGAAGAGCCACAATTGATAGTGGTCTTCGCCGATCGCAAGCGCAGAAACTACTGTTGACGTGCGCAGATCGGAACATGCAAGTAGGCGGCCTTGATGTCCAAGGATGCCAGAAAATACCCTTGATGGAGTGTAACGAACATCGCGCGAATGGATTCCATGCGGAACTTTTG
This sequence comes from Rana muscosa, assembly GCA_029206835.1. NCBI lineage: Eukaryota > Metazoa > Chordata > Amphibia > Anura > Ranidae > Rana > Rana muscosa. Next base: position 849,160,893 of record CM055121.1, read on the forward strand.
CACCATCACAAAGGCAGTCAGGCCTTGAGGCCCAGGATTGGCCGAACCCCCGTCCACCTTTTGGGACTACAAACAGATTCGAGTAGAAACCCTGAACCACCTCACCTTTGACGGAACCGACACAATCACTCCGGACCGGATCAATCCTGTACAGCCCTTAAGAGGGCCGCCCGACGGGCAGGAAGGAGAGGGAGAATTGAGGGAAAGAATCTGTCTGGGGGCCAGGAATGGAATTCTATCCTGTATCCTGAGGTGACCACCTCGCACACCCACCGGTCGGAGATCCGGGAGGTCCACTGAACCGTGAACCTGCAAGGACGCCCCCCCACCCCAGAGTTGGGCAGGGGCAAGACTCCATGCGGCGGTGGGCTTGCTTAGTAGGCTTACGCACCCAGGGACGCTTATGTCCCCCAGCCGCACTTTTTCCAGTCTGGGAGGGCTTACCCGTGGATTCTGACTGACGAGAAGAAACTCATTCTTCTTGCCGGAAAGGAAGGGAAGGGCCCGGCCTACGGTGGGGCTCCTTTTTCCGTACCAGACTGAGGAAGGAAGGTGCTCTTACCCCCTGTGACATCCATAATAATGGCATCCAGGGCGGCCCTAAACAGTCTACCGCCCTTAAAGGGCAAGTCGGCCAGGAGCTATTTGGAAGCTAGGTCGGCCGACCAGCATTTCAGCCAGATAAGGCGACACAGCACCACAGCAGATAGAGGCCCCAGAAATTAAAGGGGCCGCATCCAAAGTGGCATCGCACACAGAGACTAAACCCTGCACCAGTTGGTGAGCCAGGGTAATGGTCTCAGGAGGGAGATTATGCTCCTGAACCGTCTGGTGCAAAATCTTTGCCCATCCTGTGAGTGTCTTGAGACACAAGTGTCGCCGCCCCTATAGGGCGTAAGGCAGACCCCAATAAGGAAAACATAGTTCTACTCACCACTTCTGACCTCCTGTCAGTGGGATCCTTAAATGCAGGAGTCCCTTCCATTGGGAGCGTGGTAGCCTTATTCAAACGGGCGACCGGGGGGTCGCCTACTGGGGGGAGAGCCCACATCTTAACCAGGTCCTCCTTAAAAGGGGTACCTCATGGCTAGGCGCAGCGGGACCGTCAAAGTCTTCTGCGACTTATCCCAGACTTAGTCAATGAATGTATCAAAAAAAGGCACATATGGAAAAACCTTTTTGAATAAACGGCTTTAAAGGAACCAAAGAAGACAGCTTCCACCTGAGGTTCCTCAGCCTCAACATTCAGCTTGAGAGTGTTCCTCACAGCATCAATGAGTTCACTTACAAGCACCCTGTCAGTCTTTCAGAACTGGGGTATTTTTCACAGGGAATATCCTGTTTAAAAACCTGAAAATCCTCAGCTAGGGTCCTGAGCAGCAAAAGCTAGGCCCATATCTGAGACCGAGCACTCCCCCACAGGAGGATGTGTGGGGAGGGGGCGCTTTACAGCTCCCTTGCGCTCGCACACCGCTTCCATCCTGACAAGGATGATTCCAGGACTGCCGACAACTAGTCGCTAGGGACCGCAGGTGCAGGAGCACTGCCAGTTGCCTCAGACAAGTGTGGAGAAGCAGGTGAACTAGACTCCATACTGCCACCCTCTGAGACTTTTAAACACTCATAGTGAGTAACACAGTCCACCCACTGGCTATGCTGAAGCTGAGGGGATACCCAGAGTACTCACCAACCCCTGTAAGGACCGCTCATTCCGCTGTATAAAACCACGCTGCCGCGCGGGTGAAGCCTGGGGAGAGTGAGGAGACTGGATTGTGATGAGATTGAGAATCGCAGCGGCTGATAGAGGCCGAAACCGAAAGCAAAAACGCTGCGGCTTCAAGAAAATGGCCGCATACATTACTGTGCCATCGATCCGCGGCAAAATGGCCACCGAGCGCGTTTTTTTTTAAATACCTCACAGCGCTAATGGTGCACGTTTAGTGGCACGGCAAGCGCTGGGGCGGCTGATTGAACACAAAACAGCCCCACTCTAACTGAACCTGTGAAGCTTAGCTTTGCTAAGCATGCATGCATGTAACCACTACTCCACATGTACAACACTCACACCAGAACACTGCACCTCTCCCAGGGCCATTAAAAAGACATGAGCACCCCCAGTCAGGCCAGAGTGACCCCCAAGCACCTGGAGTCATGGGGTATATCGTGAACTGAGTCTCACGCACACAAGGCGAGGATCAGCACGCTCGATGGTCGGACAGGGAAGACTACGAGGATACCAGTGTACCCAACCTGTTGCCCAGCCGACAGTTGATTGAAGGTCTCAAAAATAAAATAATAAAATTCCCAAAGGAATAAAATTTAAAAGTAAAATCTTCCAGGAGACTGGCTCCTGAGAGAGCCACGTCGTCTCCTTCTGCTAGGCAGAAAAAAACTGAGGTCTGCTAGCTGCAGGTGGGAGGGTAATGTCCGGAGGGACCGCCCCCCTGGGCAGGGCTGTTCAGCTCTGGTTTGTTCTAGAATGTTTTAACATCTAACATTCTGCCTAGATCTTCTACTGCAAGCAGGGACATATACCCACACGTAATCAGTATGACAGCCGTGTCAGTCCATGGACGATAAGAGAAATAAAAAATTGCCCAGAGATTTACTAGCGCTTTAAAAGAGAAATATGGTCAAAGCTTTTTGGCTATACTTCTCTTGTGGGTCACAGGAGTGCAATTTAGTCCACAGTCGGCTGACGATACAGAACTGCTCAAAGCTCTGAACAATCCCATCCATATTGTCGGGATCCACCCAGATGCCTAATCAGCAGCTGCCTCAGTCTCTCAGTGTGTGGCTAAGAGCTGGAGCCAGCTGCTCCCGCTTCCTCCCCAAGCCCAGCACTCCAGTGCCGACAGTTACCGCTCTCTGTTCAGAGGTGACCAAGAACTGAAATTAACGGTCATGTGATCATTCAGTTCTCTGGCTTAAAACCAGCAGGAGACTGCTGCAGCAGCAGACTGATGTTGCAGCACAAAAGGTGAGTGTATATGTTTATTTTTTTTACATACCCCAAACTTAAACAGCCGCTTGCAGAACTTTTTCAGCAAAAACTTGACCTTGAAAAACGTAGAAAATGTGTGAACAGAAAACCAGGTCACACCCTTACAGATCTGACCTCATCATCACTTTTACAGAGTCCACACAGACTGAAAAGGGTACCATACTGACCATATGTAGAATACTTTACACATAGGGATTTACAGCACAGTGAAAGGAAAGAAATGTTGTTATTACCTTTCTGCGGGTATGTGCATCAACCCCAAATATTTTTTTTTTATTAATAATGACAATGAGTAGGAGACCATGTAAAGGCCCCCAGAATCTGGTATCTGCTAAATAAAGGGTCTAGAGACGGCCCTAAATGCTATTGCAAATAAACACAAAAGCACTGCAGACATACCCGATGGGTACCTGCCAAATGATGTTCTTTTAAAGTATGTTTGTAAACAGATATCAGGACATGGAAGACGTACTGGCCTGGCCAAATAGTGTCCTTATAGCCAATGTGAACAAATGTCAATGGCACCATATGTACTCCTGATATTAAGAATGAATTACAGACATAGGTACTGAGTACAGCAGCTGTACACCTGTACCTCCCAAAACCTACTTAGTTCACGAGGGGTTCAAAGTCTCATGCAGCCATGAGTTTTACATTGATTGGACACCGGCAGCTAGCTACACACTATACCAGAGGTCCCGAATACCCGTGTCTCCCACTGAATAGGTTATCCAAAATTTAATTACCGTACCAAATAACAGAAACTGATCAAAAAAACGAACATAAATGAATGCATCTACCTGCTATATACTATGAGCATAATACTGTATATTAAAGTACCCAAAAATTGTTCAAAGGAGAATCTTTCAGAATGTTAGCATCAACCTGGTCATATACAAATGTCCATAAGTTAAGATGGTTAACTAGACACCACTAAATTCAAAGTTCAACATACCGTATGTCTCAGATTAAACTATCCAGTTCCGTGCAATATGTGTGGTAGCATTCAAATAGATTTTACAAGCAGAAATAGAACTCTGTATACTTAGCAAATGCACAGGACAAAAAAAAACATAAGGTAAAGCAGATCAAACTCCGCAAAAAAAAACAAACTCAAAACTGAACTGCAGGAGGTACATTTTGCTTACGGTAATTCCTAGGAGTTCAGCCTTAACTCTGGGTTAAAAAGATCAGTATGCTGACAATGTTGTCCGTCACACATTCATGCGACTAGGCAAGTGAGGACTGGGAAGCTTACCACTATATGTTCTTCAGGTCGCTTCTTCTTTCTGAATTTCTTCTTATCTTCTGAAAGACCTGAGTAGTTGTGGAAGACCTCCTCAAAGTGTGACTTTGTTCTTGCTTTAGCCTCGCTCTCGACTGCAAAAAAAGCATGCAGAATCTTAAAAACTGTACTAAGGTCTGCAATAAGATGTCTTTTTATGAACATTAAAATTATAATAAAGGCTTCTTTATTTTTTTTTTTATAACAAATATGTTATACTTACCTGCTCTGTGTAGTTTGGCACACAGCAGCCCCGGTCCTCTTCGTTCTCAGGTCCCCCGTCGGCTTTCCTGGCCCCTCCATCCTGCTGAATGCCCCCACAGCAAGCAGCTTGCTATGGGGAAACCCGAGCAAGGTCACTCCGGAGCCGCTGCTCTGCATGTCCATTCACACATGGAGCGTGGCTCGGCCCAGCCCCCACTCTCTCCTTATTGGCTCACTGGTTGTGATTGACAGTAGCAGGAGCCAATGGCTTCCGCTGCTGTCTCAGCCGATGGGGAGGGAGAGACCCGGGAGAGTCGAGGCTCTCGTGCACAGCAATGGATTAGGATGGGGTTCAGGGGGGACTGCGAGCACTGCTGAACAAAGAAGGTTTTTAACCTTCATGCATACTATGCTTTTACAGACCCAAACTGACCAGACCAAAAACACAGATCCATTTCCCCACTTGCCGTGTTGGGTTTACACCAAGGAAAATGGGGATTGGCAGGATCAACTAAGTAGCTGACATTAGACGACGCAGGTAAAAGAAGATGCAGATAAAGATTACAATGTGAAGAACATACATGGATATTTCTCTGGGGGGGGGGGGGCACATTTGCTTTAAAATTGAAAAAATGCCTTTCAAGGTTGTAAGAATTTGGGGCTAAATACTTGGTTCAAAGTCCTTTATAGACAGACATTACCCTGTGGGCAGAGTTCACACAAAATAACTAGTACTGCAGCCTGTACTATTACAGTTATTAGATCCTATAAAAAAATAAAAACAAACCATGCCCAGAGGTACCCATAGGTGCTGACTATGCACAATTAAATGCTTATCCCTTCTTATGGTTTTCACAAAGTTCAGTAATACCTGTTTGCAGGGCCATTTTAATGCAGGCAAAGAATGAAACCTTAAAAGTAAAGTAAACCCTAAAACCTGTAACATTATTTTATTTTTTTGGACAGAGTATGTAAGCATTTCCTATATGGATTTCTCCTTATGAACTTTAATTAGCGCTGCACTATTTTAGGTTATACTGATCTGGGGTGTTGTAAATTTACCTGGAGTGTTCAGCTGCTGTTTTATAGGAGTTTATGATTTTTGCACTGGTATAATTCATTACTGTGATATCTAGTTGGGTGTCTGAGACAGGTAGTGAAGGGAGCTATCCTCCGCTTTCTTCACCACACACATTCACCCTTCTCTACACTATCCAAAACTAAAACAGAGGAGTTTTGAATAATCTGTAAATTCCATATCTCAGAGCACATTACTGGACACAAGCATTTATATACCACGGGTTTATAGGCTGGTACCTTCAGATGATTGGACATTGGTAAGCTTTTGAGGACACGCCCACCTGGGGCACCTTCCCTATAAACCTCATTGAGTCCTCAGTTTTGTAGCTAGTAATGCAAAGCAACAAGGGTAGTTTTGGTAGGGTGGCCTGTGTTCTGTACAGTACACTAAGATTTACAAGTAAGTAAAAATTCATTTGATCTTGATCGTATAAGTACAGGACACAAGCAATGTATTTATATAATAATAATAATAATAATAATAATAAAGGGTGCAATTAGACATTTGATTAATAAATACTTAATAAGTAATAATAGACAGTGTCATTCAATTGATCAATGTATTTATATACCATGGGCCATCCCCAACAAGGGAGGCCAACAACTAGGCAAATGGAACTGTGCCAAAAGGCCCAAGAAAAAACAAAACCACAAGTTCAGAGTGTCGCTGCATGAAATGTGCGGCCAAAAGCGGCATACGCATAAGGTTGGACATCCACCGGGTAAGCAACAGAGGCTTGGTACCTAAAGTTGGGACACTGTGTAAAATCTACATAAAAACTAAATGAAGCGATTTGAAAATCTCATAAACCCATATTTTATTCACAAACAAAAACATATCAAATGTTTAAACTGGGAAAATGTACCATTTTAAGCAAAAATAAGGTAATTTTAAAATTTATGTCAGCAATATGTCTCAAAAAGTTGGGACAGAGAAACAAAAAGCTGGCAGTGAGACTATCAAGGAAGAGCTGGGAGAACATTCTGCAACTAATTAGGTTAACTTGCAACAAGTCAGTAATATGACCGTTTAAAAAGAGCATCTTATGCCTCGTACACACGACTGGTTTTCACGGCAGGAAAACTGCCAAGACAGTTTTTCGCCATGAAAAACAGCTGTGTGTATGCTCAATCGCAGTTTTCCCGACTAGAGTTGAGCGGACACCTGGATGTTCGGGTTCGACGGGTTCGGCCGAACTTCAGAAAAAAGTTCGGGTTCGGGACCGAACTTTAACCCGAATCCGGACCCGAACCCGAACTCCATTGAAGTCAATGGGGACCCGGACTTCTAAGGACTAAAAAGGCTCTAAAAAAGTAATGGAAAGGGCTAGAGGGCTGCAAATGGCAGCAAAATGTTGTTAAGAGCATGGCAAGTGCTCTGCAAACAAATGTGGATAGGGAAATAACTTAAAATAACATTAAAAAAATTAAAAAATATGCTTGAGACCCCCTTTTCAGCAGAAGAGGTACGGGAAGTCATTAAGAACCTCAGAAACTCAACGGCACGATGCCACACATATGGTGGGAATGCCCCAGAATACGCCCTTTCTGGAATAAATTATTCAATTTAATGGATAAGCTAGTGGGAAAATAAAATACTTTGAAATAAAAATGTAGCGGGGTGCTAAATTTAAGGGAAGTGTTTGAGTGGTAAATAGGCTCAAACACCCTAATTCTGTAGGATTCATGGACCATTTTGTCCTCGGGGGACAGTATTGGTGTGCAGTTCCCTGCGGCCTACAGGTGGCGCTGCCATGGTAGGCTAGGGTTGAACCGCAGATACAGTGCTGTGCCTTTTGTGTCCCCTCTTGGCAGTAGTACAGCGGGGCGGGGAACCTGCTGTGCATTCCGGGAGAGCATATAAAAGGGGCAGACCTTTGGCCTGGGGGCTGATGTCCAGTGGGGTCCACGCCCAGGTGCCTTCGGCCTGGGTGCATGTGTTCCTGTTCCATCTCGGGTACCTTTAGCCCGGGGTGAGGTACTATCCTGGAGTTCCTGCTGCTCTGGGTATGGAGGCCTAGGTGCGGGAGTAAAGCCTGGAGTCCAGAGCCTTCGTCTGGAGTCCGCTAAGGGTTGAGGAGTCTTAGGGTGCCGCCTCGTGTAGGGGACCATGTTCCAGGGAAGGGAGGATCATTCTGATGGACCGATGCGGGAGTCACGGTGAAGGAAGGGTCTGTTGACTCCCTGGAGAGATGTCTTCCCCTTGATATGGGCTAGGTTCGTAGAAGGAGAAGCTCAAGGTCATCTTGACTGTATCAGAGGCCTTATTCACCCGGCCCGTGGCAGGGGCCTTATACACCCTGGTCTGTGGCAGAGACCAAAGTTCTCCAGGTCCGTGGCAGGGGCCTTGTACACCCGGTCTGTGGCAGAGACCAACCTCAAGGTCTGTGGCAGAGACCGTGCACCTAAAACTGTTTGAGAAACCTAAGCAGTGAAGTGAATGTGCTACGTTTGTGCATGGCCCTCCTCCACACCTTAAGCTGTCCTGTTTCTTTGCTCTAACCTTTTCTATCCGAGTAGAGTTTATTTTGCCATGAGAGAATAAGAGTTGTAATTTCAGCTGGTGTGGACATTGACTTTACTGGGAATTAAAGGACTTGCCTCTACCTACAGTAGAGGTGAGAATCATCCTCTGGAGGAGTTTTGACTCCGGCTGTGGACACGGCCCGTCAAGTACACCGCTCAACCTCTTTATATAGGAGGGTACGGGCTGGTAGTGCGGTGTGCCTTTCTCCCTCCTGCGAGGAGCCAACATCATAAAGGCAGGTAAGGGGGAAAGGATCTGTGCGCTACAAAAAAATAAAAAATTATAATCTTGACCTAGGAGGACGAGGTCCATATGGAGTAGGAGGTTGAGGTGGCGGTGGATGTGGCTGTGTAGGTGGAAGCGGCAGTGGAGGAGGACGAGGTAGCCAACACTGGTTCAAAAATACAACAATGGCTGGGTAAGGCCGGTGATGTGTCGAATTCTGTCCCCCGTCAAATAGTGTCCACCCTGTACTGCGCTTGCTCAGTATGTAGGACAAGGGGATTTCGAAAATCTCCCAAGACGAACGGCGCCTGCGTGGCGAGTTCAGGTGTAGGCCACACCATCCGTGGTTCAAGCTGAGCCAAGTGAGGCCGTGCCCGAAGTGTGGCGATCGAACCGAGCCCGTGAGGGGCCCTGTTACTATGTGCTACCGTATGTCCACTTGGATGGTGGGGCTTGAACCTGCACTCACTGCGCAGGCGCCGTTCATCTTCGGAGATTTTGTGAATCTCCTTGTTCTCTGTACTGCGCAAGCGCTGCGCCTTCGCAGTATGGGCCGGACACAATCCTATGGCCGGACAGTTTTTGTCACAACACCGGTATACATGTCTATTCTGCACAAGGTACGGACAAGTCCTGTGGGATCCATGCCTGGTTCATTTTAATGAACGTGAGCTTGTCCACATTGGCTCTGGACAGACGGCTGCGCTTGTCTGTGATAACGCCCCCTGCCGTGCTATATACACGTTCAGATAATACACTGGCTGCAGGGCAGGCCAGCACCTCCAAGGCATAAAGGGCAAGCTCAGGCCATGTGCCCAATTTGGAGACCCAGAAGTTAAAGGGGGCAGACCCGTCATCCAGTACGTGTAGGCCTGTGGACACATACTGCTCAACCATGTTGGTGAAATGCTGCCTCCTGCTAAGACGTTCCATCTCAGCTGGTGGTGCTGGTTGTTGTGGCGTGCTGACAAAGCTTTTCCACATTTCAGCCATGCTAACCCTGCCTTCTGGAGGTGCTGCCGGTGCCCCGGCTGCGTTGGCGACCTCTTCCTCTGCCTTCGCCTTGTGCTTCCACCGTACGCCCGCTGTCAGGTGGGAATGCCACCAGCAGCGCGTCTACCAGCGTGCGCTTGTACTCGCGCATCTTATGATCCCGCTCCAGTGAGGGAATTAAGGACGGTACGTTGTCCTTGTAACGGGGATCCAGCAGGGTGGCCACCCAGTAATCAGCACCAGTTAAAATGTGGGCAACTTGGCGGTCATTGCGGAAACACTGCAGCATGTAATCGCTCATGTGTGCCAGGCTGCCCAGAGGCAAAGAAAAGCTGTCCTCTGTGGGAGGTGTATCGTCTGTGTCCTCTGTATCCCCCCAGCCACGCACCAGTGATGGCCACAAGCTGGTCTGGGTGCCACCCTGCTGTGAAAATGGCTCCTCCTCCTCCTCCTCCATCTCGTCATCCTCCAGAACTGTGCCCTTTCTGCCGGACAATTGTGTACCTGGCGTTTGTTGGTGCAGGAACCCACCCTCGTAGCCACTTGTGAAAGACTGCCCTGAAAGCCTTTGAAATGATCCCGCTTCCTCCTCCTCCTCCTCCTCCTCCTCATCCTCCTGTGCCACATCCTCTTCCATCATCGCCCAAAGCGTTTTTTCAAGGAGGCATAGAACTGGGATAGTAACGCTAAGAACGGCGTCATTGGCACTGGACATGTTGGTGGAGTACTCGAAACAGCGCAACAAGGCACACAGGTCTCGCATGGAGGCCCAGTTATTGGTGGTGAAGTGGTGCTGTTCCGCAGAGCGACTCACGCGTGATTGCTGCAGCTGAAACTCCACTATCGCCTGCTGCTGCTCGCACAGTCTGGCCAGCATGTGCAAGGTGGAGTTCCACCTTGTGGGCACGTCACATATGAGGCGGTGAGCGGGAAGGCCGAAGTTACGCTGCAGCGCTGACAGGCGAGCAGCAGCAGGGTGAGAACGCCGAAAGTGCGCACACACATCCCGCACTTTCTGCAGCAGCTCTGGCATATTGGGGTAATTTTTAAGGAACCTCTGGACCACCAAGTTCAGCACATGCGCCAGGCAAGGGATGTGCGTCAAACCGGCTAGGCCCAGAGCTGCTACGAGATTTCGCCCATTATCGCACACCACCAGGCCGGGCTTGAGGCTCACTGACAGCAACCACTCATTGGTCTGTTGTTCCATGTCCCTCCACAACTCCTGCGCGGTGTGGGGTTTTTCCCCCAAACAGGAAAGTTTTAAAACTGCCTGCTGTCGTTTACCCCTGGCTGTGCTGAAGTTGGTGGTGAAGGTGTTACGCTGACCGGATGAGGAGGCGGTAGAGGATGAGGAAGCGGAGTAGGAGGAGTTAGCAACAGGAGGCAAACTGAAGCGCCCTGCAATCCTCGGTGGTGGAAGGACATGCGCCAAACTGCTATCTGCCTCAGGCCCAGCCGCCACTGCATTTACCCAGTGTGCTGTTAGGGAGATATAACGTCCCTGACCGTGCTTACTGGTCCATGCATCCGTAGTTAGGTGGACCTTGCCACAGATGGCGTTGCGCAGTGCACACCTGATTTTGTCCCCCACTTGGTTGTGCAGGGAAGGGATGGCTTGCCTGGAAAAATAGTGGCGGCTGGGCACGATGTACTGTGGGACAGCCAATGCCATCAGGCTTTTAAAACTCTGCGTCTCCACCATACGGAATGACAGCATTTCAAAGGCCAGGAGTTTTGAAATGCTGACATTCAGGGCCAGGGATCGCGGGTGGCTAGGGGGGTACTTCCTCTTCCGCTCCGATGTTTGGGAGATAGAGAGCTGAACGCTTCCATGGGATATTGTGGAGATGGTTGGTGACCCAGGTGGTAGTGTTGCTGGCAGATCCTCTGTTTGCGGGGTGGCAGGTGCCACTGTCACTACAGAGGTGGATGAAGAGGCCGAGACTGCAGCAGAAGAGGAAGCAGGAGGAGCCAGAGACCTTTCTTGGTTTTTGAGGTGTCTACTCCACTGCAGCTCGTGCTTTGCACTTAGATGCCTGGTCATGCGGGTTGTGCTCAGGTTGAGAACGTTTATGCCTCGCTTCAGCCTCTGATTGCACAGCCTGCAAACCACTCATGTCTTGTCATCAGCACATTGTGTGAAGAACTGCCATGCTAGGGAACTCCTTGGACCTGGCTTTGGTGTGCTCGGTCCCTTGCTGCGTTGGGCAGTAGCAGACATACTGTCTAGGGGACGGACGCTCCGCTTTTGCACCCTTCTCCCTCTTCTGCTGTGCTGGTGGCTCTGTGCGACCACCGCCTCTTTCTCCAAGCTACACTGGTCACCTGCATAACGTTCATTCCATGTGGGGTCGAGGACCTCATCGTCCTCCACATCATCTTCCACCCAGTCTTCACCCCTGCCCTCCTTGTCTGTCTGCACAATTGCGAAAGCAGCAGCAGTTGGCACCTGTGTTTCGTCATCATCCGAGACGTACTGCGATGGTCGTCCCATGTACTCATCATGAAACATAAGTGGTTGGGCATCGGTGCACTCAATCTCTTCCACTTCTGGGGCAGGGCTAGGTGGATGGCCCTGGGAAACCCTGCTAACAGAGTCATCGAAAATCAGAAGAGACTGCTGCATGATTTGGGGCTCAGACTGCTTGGCTGATTTGCAAGGGGGTGAGGTGAAAGACTGATGGACATGGGTTTCAGGTGCCAACTCTGATCTTTCATCAGAAGAGTGGGTGGGAGACAATGTGAAGGAACCCGAGGCACTGTCAGCAACCCAATCTACTATCGCCTGTACTTGTCCTGGCCTAAACATTCGTACAGCCTCATTAGGCGCGACAAAATACCGCCGCAGGCTCGGTCGCCTACTCGCACCTGAGGAAGGTGTTTCACTTGTGCGTGTATCTGGCACAGATCCATCACGTCCACTCCCTGCAACAGGAGCTCCACCAGCAGCACCACGACCGAGGCCACCACGTCCCTTTGACCTTCTCATATTTTCCAAATTTAGGATCTTGCCATAAATGGGTGTTTTTGGAAGAGCAGAACACACCCACAGTACGTAACCGCTGAATCGCGCAGCTACAGAACTGCAGAAAATGCTATTCAAAAAAAATGTTTTTTTAGTATAGCACAGTAGGAGAAAACTATATAGAAATTGTTTATTTCACACACCTCCAAATATGTATAACACACTGCAAACTATTTTTTGTGCCCCTAAACGGCGTTTTTTGGAAGAGCAGAACACACCCACAGTACGTAACCGCTGAATCGCACAGCTACAGAACTGCAGAAAATGCTATTAAAAAAATGTTTTTTTTTTTAGTATAGCACAGTAGAAGAAAACTATTTAGAAATTGTTTATTTCACACACCTCCACATATGTATAACACACTGCAAACTATTTTTTGTGGCCCTGAATGGCTCTTTTTGCAAGCGTACATTAAAGTGCAAATTTTTATTTTTTTTGCCCTAAACGGGTCCTTTTTTGCACGAGCAAAATAAAATGCAAATTTTTTATTTTTTTTGCCCTATGGGTCTTTTGGAAAAGAGCACAATAAAGTGCCTTTTTTTTTTCCCCTAAAAGTTAGATTTTCTCTGACACTGGGCTCATGGCAGTGTAAAAAGACTGCACTGCAACACAAACAGGTAAACCTATGCAGATCGCTGATTTTAATCTCTGAATCTGGACTCCTATATAATATTCTCTCTCCCTGAAAGCACCAACAGGAACCTGGCCCTACACTACACTATCTCTCTATCTTTTCCCTCAGATTGCAGAATCAGGACTACCTCATGTATTTTACAATCTCTCCCTATTAGCAACAGCAGCAGCCAAGATCCTCTCCCTATCTATTCTGAAGCAGAGTGACGTGTGTGCTGTGTGCCTCTAGCTTATATAGAAGCTGGGTCACATGTTGCACTGACCAATCACAGCCATGCCATTAGTAGGCATGGCTATGATGGCCTCTAAGGGCACACCAGCTAATCAAAAGGTGATTGGCTGGCCCCTGAAGCATTTCTAAATGCGTAATTAGATTGCCGAACCCGAACCCGGACTTTTGCGCAAAGTCCGGGTTCGGGTTCGGGAAAGAGCTAAAGTTCGGTACGGACCCGAACTTTACAGTTCGGGTTCGCTCAACACTATTCCCGACAGGAAAACTGCGGGAAAAAAAAAAAACAACTTGTTCTCTATTTTCACGTCAGGAAAAAATCCTGCTGAGAAAACCGGTCGTCTGTATAGTTTCCTGAGGGGAAAAAACATAGAAGCATAGAACGTCATTTTGTCGGCTCGTCGTAGTCTTTGACGTCACTGCGTTCTTGACATTCAAAAGTTCAATGGTCTTTTGTGTGACTGTGTGTATGCAAGGCAGGCTTGACAGGAAACCCGTCAGGAAAAACTTTGTTTTTTTCCTGCCGGGAGAAATGGTCGTGTGTACAAGGTATTAGACCCCTTTCACACGTGTATTCCATCTGTCTGTTTTTCATTCGTCTGTTAATGGATGAAAAACAGACAGCAATGCATGCCTATGTAGTTTTTCATCCGCTTTTGCTCAGATCCATTTATTTTTTATTTTTTTTTAAATGGAACAAGTCTGCGTCTATTTGTTAAATAGAACAAACATGCAGATTAAAAAAGGGATGCAAAATGAATGTAAACTAAATATGTTTTTTCTTAGCAAAAACGTTTCAAAATTACCTTTCTTAAAATTTTTAATTTTCTCAGGCTGCATGTAAATATCTCCAAAACGGTACACATTTAGGAGATATTTACACTACCTATAGGTAAGCCTTATTATAGGCTTACCTATAGGTAAATGTCAGCAGAGGAAGTTTACTTCCTCTTTAAATATTTGATATGTTTTCTTTGTTCTTTAGTGAAGTAAATATTCAGAGTGCCAAAAATGAAATTCTGGTCAAGACCTGTTTGAATTTTCAGTGGAGGACCGACATAAATTAGCGGTCAGATCCTGGATCTGAACCTAGAAACTCTGTGGCGTCTGGCCGTAGCTCTTCCTGCTGTGATACACAAGCTGCTGAACAGCTCCCTTCCTGATGTCTTGGACAACCTTGCCTTGCATCTCGTTTCTGGTGAACCTTGAACTCTTTGCTCCATGCATGAACTTCCTGATTTGAGCCATGTCTCTGCACTTACTGTCTGCCAGATTATTGTGCTCTCTCCAGCTGATATCTTGCTCCTTTGCATACCAGCAGCTGTTCTTATCTTCACTACCATGTGTTACCGATCTTTGGCTTGGTCCTCGACTACGCTTCCACTTGATCCCAACCTGCAACTACTTGTTACTGATCTTTGGCTTGTTTACTGACTATGTTTCTGCTTTATCCCTACCTGCTACATCTGTTACCAGACCCCAGCTCGATCACCTCCTTGTGCAGTGATCCTGAGGACCGGGACCTGGTACTAGCACACAGCGAAACCCATCTCCACCAGCAGTAGCTCTGATGAAGATCTTAGACACCGTGTGAACCTCTCTACTGCTATAGCTACTGGTTCAATTGTAGAGAAGGAAATATTTTACCACTGTTAAAGTTAAAGTGGTGATCCACTAGAACAGAGACTTCCTTGTCTGGGAGGATAGAAGCATGGGAAGATCCAGGGAAAGAGCCTGCTTTTTCAATGTTGATAGAATGTTTAATTGGAGAGTTCTTAAATGGAATTGGACAAAAGATTACATCAAAATGAGGCCACCATTATGCCCAGAACTCCAATAACAAATCTCATTGTGGGATCTCTTTTGGATCCCAGTTGTTTAACCACTTAAGCCCCGGACCATTTGGTAGCTAAAGGACCAGAGGTGATTTCAGAATTTTGCACTGCGCTGTTTTAACTGTAAATTGTGCGGACATGCAATGTTGTACCCAAACGAAATTTGCGTCCTTTTCTTCCCACAAATAGAGCTTTCTTTTAATGGTATTTGATTGCCTCTGCGATTTTAATTTTTTGCGATATAAACGGAAAAAGACCGAAAATGTTGAAAAAAAAATGATATTTTCTACTTTTTGTTATAAGAAAAATAGAATAAACTCAATTTTAGTCATACATTTAGGCCAAAATTTATTCAGCTACGTCTTTAGTAAAAAAAATGTCAATAAGCGTATATTTATTGGTTTGCGCAAAAGTTATAGCGTTTACAAACTAGGGTACATTTTCTGGAATTTACACAGCTTTAAATTTATGACTGCCTATCTCATTTCTTGAGGTGCTAAAATGGCAGGGTAGTACAAAACCCCCCAAATGACCCCATTTTGGAAAGTAGACACCCCAAGGAAATTGTTGAGAGGCATGTTGAGCCCATTGAATATTTTTTTTTTGTCCCGAGTGATTGAATAATGACAAAAAAAAAAAAATGTACAAAAAGTTGCCACTAAATGATATATTGCTCAAAAATGCCATGGTTATATGCGGAATTGCACCCCAAAATACATTCGGCTGCTTCTCCTGAGTACGGGGATACCACATGTGTGGGACTTTTTGGGAGCCTAGCCGCGTACGGGACCCCAAAAACCAAGTACCGCCTTCAAGGTTTCTAAGGGCACAAATTTTTGATTTCACTCCTCACTACCTATCACAGTTTTGAAGGCCATAAAATGCCAAGATAGCCCAAAACCCCCACAAATGACCCCATTTTGGAAAGTAGACACCCCAAGCTATTTGCCGAGAGGCAGGGTGAGTATTTTACAGCTCTCATTTGTTTTTGAAAATGAAGAAAGACATTTTTTTTTTCTTTTTTCAATTTTCAAAACTTTGTGACAAAAAGCGAGATCTGCAAAATACTCAACATACCTCTCAGCAAATAGCTTGGGGTGTCTACTTTCCAAAATGGGATCATTTGGGGGGGGGGGGGTTGTGCCATCTGGGCATTCCATGGCCTCCGAAACTGTGATAGGCAGTGAGGAGTGAAATCAAAAATTTACACCCATAGAAATCCTGAAGGTGGTGCTTGGTTTTCGGGGTCCTGTACGCGGCTAGGCTCCCAAAAAGCCCCACACATGTGGTATCACCGTACTGAGGAGAAGAAACAGAATGTATTTTGGGGTGCAATTCCACATATAACCATGGCATGTTTGAGCAATATATAATTTAGTGGCAACTCTTTGTACATTTTTTTTTTTTTCTTTTTGTCATTATTCAATCACTTGGGACAAAAAAAAAAAAATATTCAATGGGCTCAACATGCCTCTCAGCAAATAGCTTGGGGTGTCTACTTTCCAAAATGGGGTAATTTGGGGGGGTTTTGAACTGTCCTGGCATTTTATGCACAACATTAGGAAGCTTATGTCACACATCATCCACTCTTCTAACCACTTGAAGACAAAGCCCTTTCTGACACTTTTTGTTTACATGAAAACATTTTTTTTTTTGCAAGAAAATTATGTTGAACCCCCAAACATTATATATTTTTTTAAAGCAAAGGCCCTACAGATTAAAATAGTGGGTGTTGCGTTTTTTTTTTCCACACAGTATTTGCGCAGCGATTTTTCAAACGCATTTTTTGGGGGAAAAACACACTTTTTTTATTTTTAATGCACTAAAAAAAAACACTATATTGCCCAAATGTTTGATGAAATAAAAAAGATGATCTTAGGCCGAGTACATGGATACCAAACACGACATGCTTTAAAATTGCGCACAAACGCGCAGCGGCGACAAACTACAGGCATACCCCGCTTTACGGACACTCACTTTACGTACACTCGCGAGTACGGACATACCCGCGAGTGTACATAAAGTGCCTCACAAGACAAACATTCCTGCACCATCAGCCGCAGTAGAAGGAACTTAAGCTCTGAGCATGTAGCCTACCCTATTCCAGTGTGCTCTTCCTGTTTCCTGGCCGCCGCCCCACCTCCTGTGCACAGCGCGATGTCTGGGGGATGGATTGGAGTGGGCCCCCCCTTGCATCAGATGAGCCTAATTACATGTGAGTGTTTCCCTGACACCCCCACTACAGCCCCTGACGCCCCATAACAGCCCCTGGCACCCCCACTACAGCCCCTGACTCCCTCACTACAGCCTAGAAGTGAAAAAATGTATTGCTTCACTTTAAGTACATTTTCGTTTTACATACATGCTCTGGTCCCGTTGTGTACTTAAAAGTGGGGTATGCCTGTACATTCATTTTTAAAAGCATTTAAAAGCCTTTACAGGTTACCACGTTAGATTTACTAAAATTACTGCCCTCGATCTGACCTTCGCGGTGATACCTCACATGCATCACATGCATGATGCAATTGCTGTTTACATATGACGCTAGACAGACGCTTGCGTTCGCCTTTGCGCAAGAGCAGGGGGGGACAGCGGTGCTTTTTTTTCTTTTTTTATTATTTATTTTGCTTTTTTATTTTATTTTTAAACTGTTCCTTCCATATTTTTTTTTTTTACCATTTTTATTGTTATCTCAGGGAATGTAAATATCCCCTATGATAGCAATAAGTAGTGACAGGTACTCTTTTTTTGAAAAAAATTGGCAGGTTAGACCCTAGATCTTTCTTCTGCCCTCATACATGCACCATTTATATATGCCGAAGCATGGGGGCATCCTCCCTCCAAAAAGTTATGCCGCGTACACGCGGTCAGACTTTTCCACGGGCAAGCCTTCGTCGGAATTTCGACCGTATGTACGCGGCATAAAAGGTTATGCCGCGTACACGCGGTCAGACTTTTCCACGGGCAAGCCTCCGTCGGAATTTCGACCGTATGTACGCGGCATTAGGAGCAAAATCGCTCCTCCGCCCCTGCTGCCCCCATGCTTCGGCATATATGCCCTTTTTTTTTAACTGTGGTGGTCACGGCTTTATGTATCGTGGGAGCAAACGCTGTTGCTGTCAAGATAAATAATTCCGCGCTGCAGCTGAATGGCGCACCTGAAAACAAAAAATTACATACCTGAAAAGCAAGCATGATAAAACATTGCAGAATAGAATACAGTAAAAAAGAGGAGAGAGAGAGAGAGAGAGAGAGAGAGAGAGAGAGAGAGAGAGAGAACACAATAAAACGACAACTATTTTTGGGTTTTTTTTCCCTTTCTTTTTTACACTTTTTTTTGTAACTTTAACAACTGTAATGGTTCGGGTCTCTCAAAATGTAATGGCATCTTGGGAGACCCTGTGTAAGTGTGTCCTAGTCTGTGAAATGCTGTACCCTACGCTAAAACTTCACTTTTGAGTGGTAGCGTCCAAAACATTCACCAAGGCACAGACCAGGTTTGTCAGGACAGAGTGGACAAAAAACACGGGTGTCACGCCTAAATCCGCGCTTGCTACAGACACAACATCTTTTGTGGGGGGTTTGTTGGGTAGGGGTACTCGGGAGGGCATACGGATAATGCCTCTCATGCAGCCGGCTTACTGCATTTGGTAGGGGATGGTGAGGTGCAGAACCGCCTGGATACAGGAGTTCTGTGACAATCTCATTCTGGGATTTTAGAAGAGATAAAGTCCCGCCTGAAGCTCTGTATAGCACATGAGCGTTCAGCAAAGCCAATTGGAATAATGATAGAGACACTTTTTTGTACCAGCGTCTCGCCTTACGGTCAATTAGATACGGTGCCAACAACTGGTCGTTGAGGTCCACCCCTCCCATATTTTTGTTATATTTGTGGACACAGAGGGGTTTCTCCACAACACCAGTCGCCGTACGAATTTGGACTGTCATGTCTGCATGAAGGGAGGTAAGAAGGAAAACATTCTTATTGTCCCTCCACTTCATAGCGAGCAAGTTATTACACTTTACGCAGGCTCTCTCCCCCAGCCTAAGACGGGCATCTACAAGCCGCTGGGGAAAGCCCCGGCGATTAGGTCGCACAGTGCCACATGCTCCAATCTGATGATCAAACAAGTGACTAAACAGTGGCACGCTCGTGTAATAATTGTCCACATACAAGTGGTACCCCTTTCCGAATAAGGGTGACACCAAGTTCCACACTATCTTGCCAGCGCTCCCTATGTAATCCGGGCAGTTGACCGGCTCAACATGACTATCTTTTCCCTCATAAACCGTAAAGCTCCATACATAGCCTGTTGCCCTGTCACAGAACTTATAGAGCTTGACCCCGTATCTGGCACGCTTGCTGGGAAGGTACTGCTTGAAAGACAAGCGGCCAGAAAATTTAATCAGGGACTCATCAACGCAGACAACTTGATCGGGAATAAACAAGGCTGCAAAACGTTCATTGAAGTGGTTTATGAGGGGCCGAATTTTATAGAGCCGGTCGTATTCAGGGTCTCCACGTGGACGACAAAGTTCATTGTTGTTGAAGTGCATGAACCGCAAAATCTGCTCGTATCGTGTCCTGGGCATGGAGGCAGAGAACACGGGCATGTGGTCAATTGGGTGCGTGGACCAATAAGCACGCAATGACGGGAATTTATGTGTGCCCATGTTGAGGGAAAGGCCCAGAAAGGTCTTAAATTCAGAAACCGTAATTGGTTTCCAATCTTTGGCAATGGAAGGCAACTGGGGGTTAGCGGCGATGAATTGACCAGCATATAAATTACTCTAGTCCACAATAGATCTATAGAGATCTTCCGTGAAAAACAGCGAATAAAAATCAATTGGCATAAAATCAGCTGTTTCCACCTGAATACCGGGTTGGGCAGTGAATGGGGGAAGTACGGGTTCTGCAGAAGTGGTGGGGACCCAATCAGGATAGGCGAATTCTGCAGGAAGGGCACGACGGGCCTGCCTTTGTCTTCTTGGTGGCAGCGGGACACTACTTGTGCTTACCACCTCGCCAGCTTGAACTGCACTTATGGGACTCGCCACGTCACCACGTGATACTGCAGTGCTGGATGTACGCCCAGGCTGTACTAGGCCGCTGGTGCTTGCCAATTCACCAGAAGGAATAGCGGCGCTAGTACTACTCTGCTCCATGATACGAGAGACCTGCGGTTCTTGCTCCTCAACAACCTCAGAAGATCGGGATCGGGTACGCCTGACCTTAGCAGGGACCTCAACTTCGTCGTCAGAGCTATCTGACGAGGAGCCGCTGACTTCACTGTCTTCTACGGGAAGATATTCTGAGCCTGAATCTGACAGATGCGTGACCTCCTCTTCACTATCTGTCATGCTCAGAATCTCATAGGCCTCTTTACTAGTGTACCTTCGTCTTGCCATTTTGGGCTCTAAATTTAGGGGTACACTAGTAAGATTCACAGGTAAAAAAAGCACCTGACTGTCAGCAAATGTATCAAACGCTACCAAAAAAAAACTGTTAGCGATCGCAGGGATCAGGACTGTCTCTGCGAACGCTGCAGTTATGTGTGTTGTGTTTGGTAAGTGACAGTGATCGATCGATACTGCACTTGGGTGGGCTGGGCTGGGCTGGGCGGAGGGGCTAAACGCAGGTGCTAGCAGGTATCTGGGCTGATCCCGCTAACACTGCGTTTTTGGGAACCCTAAACCGCTGGGGACGCTAGTATAGATCTGTTCAGATACTATACCACTAAGGGAGGTGTATGCTTTGCGCGTGGGTGTTAGCGTTACTGGCACTAACCTGACGCTGCCTGGGGCGACGCAGACCCTCTCTGGCGCTAAAACCTAATTGATATCAGCCGCCGGGCGATCAGGGGGTTAAACCTTTATTGGGATATATACGGCGGGTGCCCTGATGCTATAAAAAGCAAAACTAACCAACCAGCGTCACCCGTAAAACTTATATGGTGATCACTGGTGAAAGGGTTAACTAGGGGCAATCAGGGGGTTAAAACCTTTATTAGGTTATATATGGGGGTACCCGACGCTATATAAAAACCTGACGGGTAACCTAAATAACTAAATAACTAACCGGCTAACCAGTGTCACCAGTAAAACTTATACGGTGATCACTGGTGAAAGGGTTAACTCTAGGGGCAATCAGGGGGTTAAAATAATATATGGGGGTACCTGACGCTATAAAAACCTGCGGCGAAACTAAAAAGAAATAACTGGCTATCTAGGGCACCACCGGCACTAAATACAGCAATCGGAAATACGATCGCTTAGGGACGCTGGCGTTAGGGGGTGAAAGGGTTACCTGGGGGGCGATCAAGGGGTTAAACCTTTATTAGGGGGGGGTTAGGGGGCTACCCTGGACCTATAGGGGCCTAAACCTAACTGCCCTGCAACTTTTTACTGTCACAAATGACACTGATTGCAGTGATCAGTAAAAAAATTACCACTGCAAACGGTGCACTGTGACTGGGGGTACTGGGGGTGATCTGGGGGTGACTGGGGGGTGAAAAGTGTGCCTACGTGTACTGGTGTCAGTGGGCTGTTGGTGCACTTACTGTGAGATGTCTTCACTCCTCGCGCCGAATCGAAAAGACCGACACGAGGAGAGATGTTATCACTTCCTCTGCCTGTGTTTACATTTACACAGCAGAGGAAGCATATCATTCGCTGGGAGCGATCGCAAGGGGGTGGCCGGAATCGAACGGCCGTCCCCTCATCCCGGATCGCTCCCCAATGAAAAAAGACCGCTCACTGTAAAGAAGGGGGGTCCGATAGGACCCCCCAACTATACAAAGGCAATCACGTAGATATACGTGACTTTGCCTGTCGGTGCCATTCTGCCAACGTATATTTACAGTGGGCGGTCGTTAAGTGGTTATCATGAGCTCTTAGATAGAGAACTTTATTTTTTTGGAAGAAAGGCCTTTAGTTAGGATGCATCCAGTATTAGACTCAAGTATTCCAAGCGCAGAAAGGGCTACAGATCCGATTTTTTTTTTTTTTTTTTAAATTGGTCACCCTGTTAAAGCAGCTGTATTGTCTTTTGGACATTTGCCAAGAGTTGTAAGGGAGATAAATCCTTCAGGAGAAGATCGTCTAAAAAGCCTGTCACCTGGATGCTCCGAGTTCTTAGAAGGGCAAGCAAGGGTGCCAAGATCTTTGTGAACACCCTGGGAGCAGAAGTCAGGCCGAAAGGCAGTGTAACAAACTGGTAGTGGCCATCTTGACATGGCAAAGCATAGAAATTGCAGATGAGGTGGGTAAATGTAGATAAGCATTTTGGATATTTAAGGATATCATGTGTTCACCTTGTCTCACAGAGGCAATTACTGAATTGCACATTCCATAGGACAGAGACGGCAGAGTCTACCACAGGAATAGCCAACTTTTTTGGAAACTATTTCTCCACTTGATAGAGTTCAGCAAAGACTTTCGGGGGACTGAAAAACCTTTAAAAGGAGTGATCCAATGATCAAAGACTGCACATTGTATCTGTTCATGTATAGGGGATGTTTTGCAGTAGGTCTCTTTGTGCCCAAAGAGGCATGGCAAGATGGAATAGCGTCAACCTGCACTATACCAAGGATTTTGCAGACAGAAACAATGATCTTTTCATCCTTAGAAAGCATACTGCTTGAAGCTCTCTCTGCAATTGAACGACAATATGGGGGACAGAACCTGCCTTACCTTTCCATGTCGCTGATCCCTATATGTGTCCAGGTTTGACCCGTTATGGTGGGCATACCACCAGAGGGATCTTCAGGGTCTGTACAGCACCTTGCACAAAATACATTTGCTGCACTTAGTTTAAGGTGAGCGCCCAAGCAGGATTCAGTTCCAGAACAACATTACAGACAGTCCTCAGAGTGTGGGGTCCAGGTAATGTTCCCAAGGTATTACTGAGGTTACACCTATCTCGATGCACTACTTCTATTGGTATAGTAAAAGCCAAGTGAAGAAATTGACTGAAGAATCCGTAATAAAGAAAAAAAAATAAAAAATTCAAGAAACTTGGTTTAAGCATAGTAAACTTCTCCAAAAAGGGGAGAATGGTCCATTGCCTAAGGACACTAGCAAAAAAAACTGTGGACTCGCAGAGTAGGGTGGGGTTATAGGTGTATGCCCAGTGGGAGCAAAGCTTTTACCAGTGTCCAATCACCTGAAGTTAGCAGCCTATAACCCTGTGTCTATGAATATCCAGCATGTGTCCTGTACTGTACAATTAAGATGAATACTTTTCTTTAACCACTTGACAACTGGGCACTTAAACCCCCTTCCTAACCAGACCAATTTTCAGCTTTCGGTGCTCTCACATTTTGAATGACAATTATTCAGTCATACAACACTGTACCCATATGAAATTTTTGTCCTTTTTTTCACACAAATAGAGCTTTCTTTTGGTGGTATTTAATCACTGTTGGGTTTTTTATTTTTTGCGCTATAAGAGAAAAAAGACTGAAAATTTTGTAAAAAAAATGAATTTTTCTTTGTTTCCGTTATAAAATTTTGCAAATTAGTATTTTTTCTTCATAAATTTTAGCCAAAATTTATTCTGCTACATATCTTTGGTAAAAATAAGTACAAATTGGTGCATATTTTTTGGTCTTTGTGAAAGTTATAGAGTCCACAAGCTATGGTGCCAATATCTGAAAATTGATCACACCTGAAGTACTGACGGCCTATCTCAATTCTTGAGACCCTAACATGCCAGAAAAGTACAAATACCCCCCAAATGACCCCTTTTTGGAAAGAAGACATTCCAAGGTATTTAGAAAGAGGCATTGTGAGTTTTTTGAAGTTGTAATTTTTTCCCACAATTCTTTGCAAAATCAAGATTTTTTTTTTTTTTTCACAAAATTGTCATATTAGCAGGTTATTTCTCACACACAGCATATGCATACCACAAATTACACCCCAAAACACATTCTGATATTACTCCTGAGTATGGCGATACCACATGTGTGAGACTTTTACACAACGTGGCCACATACAGAGGCCCGACATGCAGGGAGCACCTTCAGGCGTTCTGGAGCACCCAGGCCAATTCTGACATTTCTCTCCTACATGTAAAAATCATCATTTGTTTGCTAGAAAATTACATAGAACCCCAAAACATTATATATGTTTTTTTAGCAAAGACCTTAAAGAATATAATGGTGGTCGTTGCAACTTTTTATCTTGCACGGTATTTGCGCAGAATTTTCCTAACGCGTTTTTTACGGAAAAAAACAGTTTTGTGCTTAAAAGAAAAAAAAAAAAAACAGTAAAGTTAGCCCAATGTTTTTGCATAATGTGAAAGATGAAGTTACGCAGAGTAAATAGATACTTAACATGTCACCCTTCAAAATTGCACACGCTCGTGGAATGGCGCCAAACTTCGCTACTTAAAAATCCCCATAGGCGACGCTTTAAATATTTTTACTGGTTACATGTTTTGAGTTACAGAGGAGGTCTAGGGCCAAAATTATTGCTCTCGCTCTAACGTTCGCAACGATACCTCACATGTGTGGTTTGAACACCGTTTTCATATGTGGGCGGGGCTTACGTATGCGTTCACTTCTGCATGCGAGCTCGCGGGGGCAGGGGCGCTTTAAAAAATATATATATAAATTTTATTGTTCATTTTACTTTATTTATTTTAGTTTGACATGTTTTTCCGCCCCAAATTTTTTTTTGATCACTTTTATTCCTATTACAAGGAACGTAAACGTCCCTTGTAATAGGAATATGGCATGACAGGTCCTCTTTACAGTGAGATATGGGGTCAATAAGACCCCACATCTCACCTCTAGGCTGGGAAGCCTGAAAAAACAAAACAAAAAAAAATAACAATCTTGGCTTTGATCGTAGCGGTGAGTCGATATAAGCACCGGAGGGCAGCGGGAGGGGGGGGCATCCCCTCTCACCTCCCGTAAGAGCGATCAAGCGGTGGAACAGCCGCTATGATCGTTCTTATGGTGTGGGGAATCGCCGGCTGAAAAAGCGAATATCTGAATGATGCCTGTAGCTGCTCCCATCATTCAGATATCCCCACATAAAGTTAAGGACGTCATATGACGGCCGGCAGGCGGGAAGTGGTTATTGCAGAGTATTGCCGGGTATTGCAGAGTATTGCTGGGTATTGCAGAGTATTGCCGGGTATTGCAGAGTATTGCCGGGTATTGCGGGGCATTGAGGAGTATTGGCAGGGTATTGCAGAGTATTGGCAGGGCAGGGTATTGCAGAGTATTGGCAGGGCAGGGTATTGCAGAGTATTGGCAGGGCAGGGTATTGCAGAGTATTGGCAGGGCAGGGTATTGCAGAGTATTGGCAGGGCAGGGTATTGCAGAGTATTGGCAGGGCAGGGTATTGCAGAGTATTGGCAGGGCAGGGTATTGCAGAGTATTGGCAGGGCAGGGTATTGCAGAGTATTGGCAGGGTATTGCAGAGTATTGCACAGGGTATTGCAGAGTATTGCACAGGGTATTGCAGAGTATTGCACAGGGTATTGCAGAGTATTGCACAGGGTATTGTACAGGGTATTGCACAGGGTATTGCACAGGGTATTGCAGGGTATTGCACAGGGATGGCTGAGCAGGGATGGATGGATGGCTGGATCTGTGACTGCAATTGTCACAGATCCAGCCCACAGCTGACATGTTCTGACATGGGGGAGGGAGCTGACATGATTCGCTCTCTTCCCCTCTCCTCTCACACTGTACCGATTGGTACAGAGGGGAGGGAGGAACCGGCGTCATCACATGACGCCGGTCTGTTTACAAGTGATCGCTCCATCATTTGACGGAGCGATCACGTGGTAAACGGCCGCGATTAGCGGCCATCTACCGTGATCCGTGATGCGCCGGGTCTTACGGACCCGGCGGTCATGGACATTTCCTGGAGCGCGCCCCAGGGGGCGCGCGGGATCAAGATTCTGGGAGGATGTCCCTGGGACGTTCACTCAGGATAACTCGACCACGCTGTAGACGTCTTTCGTCCATGGCGCGGTCGGCAAGTGGTTAATAAAGCAGAGGAAGGTTAGAATTTCTATTGCATATACTGTATTTTTCGGCGTATAGGACAACCTTTTATACTTAAAAAAAATCCCCCAAAAATCAGGGGTCGTCTTATACGCCGGTATACCCGCTGGATGTGCATTAATACTGTATGTAGTTTCGACTACATACAGTATACCGCGCTGAGCCAATCTCGGCGAGCGATGTATTCTATTAATGAATACAAAGCCTGCTCGGATTGGCAGAGGTTGTAGTATCATCAGCCCGCGCCTCTCTGAATCTCAAAGCCAATCCGAGCAGGCTTTGTATTCATTAATAGAATACATCGCTCGCCGTTATTGGCTCAGGGCGGTATACTGTATACAGTATGTTACCGAATGCAGCTACTCCTCGGCTCCTCTTCCTTCCACAGCCATCCACCACCGGAGCTTTGGTTTGAAGCACCTGACCCTCCATCTGGCTCTGCACACATTGGTTTTCCCCCTACAGTGGATTTTGCCAGGCACATGAGGTATTTACCACCATAGCATTGCTTCACAAAGCTGGTGATTAAGTTGCACAGACTTATTATTGCTGTTTCAGTATGTTACCCAAGCTACTAGACAGGCTAGTCAGAAGGAAGTCGTCTTATACGGCGAGTATATCCCAAAACCAACGTTTTAGCTGGAAAATTAGGGGGCCACCTTATACACCCAGTCGCCTTATACGCCGGCAAATACGGTATTCCCTCGCTTTCTGTTTAGGAGAAACGGCTGTCAGCAGGACAAAAAAAATGTGTATAAGGCTTCATGTACACTAGCAGCTCTTAAACTCAACTCCATAAAAGCCTATGTGTCAATGTACACATAAGCTTTTAGCAGAGTTTAGGAACTGCTGCAGTTAGGTGAGGTACAACCTCCCTCTCCTGAACACGGAGGAATCGCGTTCAGGATAGGAACATTTTGACTGCAGAAAAATGCAAAACGCAGCATAACCTCTGCAAAATCGTGGCTTGATTTTGTCGCTTTTTGAGTTTTCCCCACACCCGCTGTAAATGTAGGCAGGGTGTACATGAAGCCTAACAAAGGCCCAGGTAGTAGTAAAAACCTAAAGATATTGACATACAGTTTACCTTTACACCTCAGTTATTGGATTATTTAACATTTAATACCAAGATCCAGAAGGCAATTGGAGATACAGTATATATATTTTAACATATGAAAACATCAAAAAGGAGGTTATATGCAGATTGTAATTTGTAGTAGCCACATTGGGTTTCTGGCTATTTTCACAGGAAAGTAGTAAAATTGTAAAATTGCATGTAAAATTGTTGAGCTGTGGATAATAAGCTGAAGCAAGCAACAAATAAGCAAACACAAAATCAATCTTAAGAAGTACATTAAAAAGAAAGTGAAATAAAACTGTGAAAAAAGTCTCACTTGCAGGCATTTTCAGTCCAGGATCCAAATTAAGGTTCCAACAAGTAATTTTCATTTAGACACTATCCAGCCATCTGTTGAAGAGAATATATTTTTTAAAATGTCTAAAATTTCTGGTACAGCACTATAAAAATCATAGATAATGATTCTTTCCACAAAAGAGCAGCAGTAACGAATACACATTCTGGCCTGCCTATATTGTCAGAAAACAAAGCTTTTTATTTAACCCTAGCGGCTCAATCTAGCAATTTATTAGAAGTTGGAAGGAAATTTTAATGGTACTGGATTAATTTAAAATGACTTGCATATACTGTATATTAGGGGGTTTCATTTTTCCAAAGATGTGACTTTCATATGACTTTGCTTACGCCCCGAGTCTCAGTGATGCAAAAGAGATATATATATATATATATATATATATATATATATATATTGTGAGGGGGTTAGCTCGGCAGCGGGTGTGTGTGACCCCCGGGATGGGCTCCCCACACAAAAACAGGCCCAGCAAACGGAGGTTGTGGTTTTCAAAATCAAAAAAAAGGTGCGGTTTATTTTCTATTTACAGTGACAAAACACAGCAAAGCCAAAAGAAACATAAACAAAATAAATCCTGGTCAACTTGACCTCTGACTAAACATACAGGTTTCCTAACTAACAACTGGGATCAGCCTAGTGCTGTCCTAGTCCCCAAGTCCCTGGTTTTAAATGTCCAAGCAAATAGCCACACAGGCTTTGTCTCACTCTCCCTAGACAGTCCACACAGGTCTGGTTCCAGGCATGAGCTAACATCTTATGAAGCTGGGAGTTCTTATAGAGGCCTAAATGAGCTGACAAGCTTCAGCTGGTCTCATCAACTCCCTGTCTGCACGACGCCCCACACTCTCCCTAGACATATGAGTCATCCATGAGCCCACTAGCCTTAGCTGGGCTTATACAACTCTCCACCTAGTTGTATAAGTCGGCGTAAAGCCTGAATCTGGGCGAAATATATCTACCCCCCTGGATGCAACCAGGTGACTTTACCTTCCTGCTGTCACATACCCCCCCCTCTTGTTTTAACCTCGGGGTTGGAACACCAGCAATCAGGCATTCATGTACTCGAGACAAAGCATCCACATTCCCCATTTGAACGCCAGGGCGATGCTTTACTGTGAAGTTGAATTCCTGGAGGGCCAGGAACCACCTATTCACTCTTCTATTTGTTTCCTTGTTTTGAGCCATCCACTTTAACGGAGCGTGATCCGTAACCATGTCAAAGTGCCTACCTAGCAGGTAGTACCGAAGGGAATCTAGAGCCCACTTCACCGCTAAACACTCCTTTTCAACGGTGGCGTAATTTACCTCATGGGACTTCAACTTCCTGCTGAGGTAAATGACTGGGTGCTCTTCCCCGTTCCAGACCTGGGACAATACTGCTCCTAACCCCACATCTGACGCATCACTTTGTACGACAAAGTCTTTAGAGAAGTCGGGTGAGTACAACACTGGCTGGCTACATAAGGCTTGTTTCAAGAATTGGAATGCTGCCTCAGCCTCGGGGGTCCATTTAATCATGACCGACCCTTTCCCCTTCGTTAGGTTGGTTAGGGGCACAGCCTTAGAAGCAAAGTGGGGAATGAATCGCCGATAATACCCAGCGATTCCCAGAAAGGCTCGTACCTGCTTCTTGCTGTTGGGACGTAGCCAACTCTGGATGGCCTCGACTTTGTTGAGTTGGGGTTTTATTACTCCCCTCCCAATGGTGTACCCAAGATATTTGGCCTCCTCCTGCCCAATGGTACACTTCTTGGGGTTAGCCGTAAACCCCGCTTCCCGAACAGAGTCCAGGACTGCTTGCACTTTTGGCAGATGTGAGGCCCAATCCGTGCTATGGACAATTACGTCATCCAGGTAAGCCGCAGCATACTTCCGATGGGGCCTCAGCATCTGGTCCATTTTCCGCTGGAATGTGGCCGGCGCATTCTGTAACCCGAACGGCATTCTTTTATATTGGAACGCCCCGTCTGGGGTTACAAATGCGGTTTTCTCTTTGGCCAATTTGGCCAGGGGGATTTGCCAATACCCTTTTGTGAGGTCAAGAGTCGTCATGTATCGGGCTGTTCCCAGCCGGTCGATCAACTCATCTATACGTGGCATGGGGTAGGTGTCAAATTTTGTAACTTTGTTCAACTGACAAAAATCGTTACAAAATCGCCAGCTCCCATCCGGTTTAGGCACCAACACAATGGGACTAGACCAATCACTTTGGGACTCCTCTATCACCCCTAAGTTCAGCATTTTCTGTACTTCCTCCCGTATTGCCTCCCGTCGGGCCTCTGGGATCCAATAGGGTTTTAACTTCACCCTTTCACCGGGCGGGGTAATGATGTCATGCTCTACCCCAAATGTTTGTCCCGGCAGCTCAGAGAATACCTCCTTGTTGCGAAGCACAAACTCCTTAACCTCCTGTTGTTGGGGTTGTGACAAGGTGGCTGCTATTCCAACCTCAGGAATCACGCAACCAGTTTGAGCTGGTGACCAAGTGTCTGCGACTAGGGACTCTCTATCCCTCCAGGCTTTCAACAGATTAACGTGATAGATCTGTTCGGGCTTTCGCCTTCCTGGTTGTCTGACCTTGTAATTCACTTCGCTCACTTTTTCCATTATCTCGTAGGGGCCTTGCCATTTGGCAAGGAATTTACTTTCAACCGTAGGGACAAGTACCAGTATCCTATCCCCCGGGGAAAAGGTACGGGTCTTGGCTCCACGGTTGTACACTCTCTGCTGTGCTAACTGCGCTTGGGCCAAATGTTCCTTCACGATGGGCATTACCTGTGCAATTCGGTCTTGCATCAGGGCGACATGCTCAATCACACTCCTGTGGGGAGAACTCTCACTTTCCCAAGTTTCCTTGGCAATATCCAACAGCCCTCTTGGGTGTCTCCCATACAGTAACTCAAAGGGGGAGAATCCCATAGAGGATTGGGGCACCTCCCTAATAGCAAACATCAGATAAGGAAGTAGACAGTCCCAATCCTTTCCATCTCTATCCACCACTTTCTTCAACATTTGTTTTAGGGTTTTGTTGAATCTTTCAACCAGCCCATCGGTTTGGGGGTGATACACAGATGTACGTAATTGCGTCACTTTGAACAATTTACACAGCTCCTTCATAACCCGGGACATAAAGGGTGTACCTTGGTCCGTAAGCAGTTCTTTACAAATACCCACCCGGCTAAACACAAGAGATAGCTCTTTGGCTATGGTTTTGGCCGAGGTATTTCGGAGAGGGATCGCTTCTGGATAACGGGTGGCATAGTCCATTATAACTAATATGTACTGGTGCCCCCTAGCGGACTTGATTATAGGACCTACCAAATCCATGGCGATCCTCTCAAACGGGACCTCAAGGATGGGTAGAGGGACCAGCGGGCTACGGAAATGTGGCATCGGGGCCGACCTCTGACACACAGGGCAGGAGGAACAATAATTTTCTATGTCCTTCATCACCCCCGGCCAATAGAATCTCTGTAATACCCTTTCTCGGGTTTTCTCTGTCCCCAGATGACCTCCAAGAATGTGCCCATGGGCCAACTCCAACACCAACTTCCTGTAAGGTTTGGGCACCACAAGCTGCTCAACGGTTTCTTCTGCCCTTTTTGCCACCCGATACAGTAGGTCCTTCTCTACGCTGAAGTATGGGTAAGTGCAGGTATTATCTGGGTTCACTAACTCGCCATCTATTTTCACTACGTTTTCCCGTGCCTTTATTAGGGCGGGGTCTTTCAACTGTTCTGTGGCAAAGTTTTCCCTGTGAACCTCAAGATCAGAAAACTCCACAGACGGTAGGTTTTCGTCTGAGGAGGTGGGCTCCTGTCCAGTTTCTTGAGTCTCCCCTGCCAATACTGATAAGGGAAATTCCGGAGAGTCCTCACCACTCTCAGGGGAGTTCTGGCTATCACATTCCTGGTACATAGGGGCACCAGTGGGGGGCTCAGGATCATCCCACAGTTCCCAGAACTTCGGAAAATCCCTTCCCACAATGGCGTCATACGGTAACTGAGATACTAAGCCCACTGGATGAGAGAGGGTACCTTTGGGGGTCTCGAAACACACTGTAGTCACTGGATACTCTCGGGTGTCCCCATGCACACAAATAACAGCTACCTTGCTATTCCCAGAGACCTCTGTTTTAACTAACTCAGCCTTTATCAGGGTCACAAGGCTACCTGAATCCAGCAATACCACAACATTTCTACCATTAACACACATTTTGCATAAATGTTTCTCAGTTCCTCG
This sequence comes from Rana muscosa, assembly GCA_029206835.1. Lineage (NCBI taxonomy): Eukaryota > Metazoa > Chordata > Amphibia > Anura > Ranidae > Rana > Rana muscosa. Next base: position 849,192,632 of record CM055121.1, read on the forward strand.
AATGGCAGTGCATGCGACTGTCGCACACAGCGACTGACGTCTGCCCGTCAGAAAGTCACACTGCATGGGTTCCTCCACAACCGGGCAATTGGCTGCAATATGTCCCGCTTGCCGGCAGCGGTAGCAAACGATCCTTCTTGCCGCCTCTTGAGCCGCTGATTTCCCAGGCTGTTCTCGCCAAACTTGGGGTAGAGCTCCCACCCTCTCACTCTCTCCACCCTTACCCCTTGGAATCCTCGTATCTGCCCCTGGGGATGGTCTGGTCTTAGGGTGGAAAGTCTGAGTGTCTCTGGAAGAGGCCGTCAGGTTCTCTGTAGCCAAGTATTTCTCCACACGATCCACAAGACCATCGGCCGTCTCTGGGTCTCCATGGCTTACCCACTTTTGGATGGCAGTAGGAAGAGCTCTCAAAAACCGATCCATTACAACACGTTCCACAATCTTTGGTGCGGACAAAGTCTCTGGCTGTAGCCACTTTCTGCTCAGGTGAATGAGATCATACATTTGAGACCTGGGGGGTTTTCCAAGCTGGAAAGTCCAGTTATGCACACGCTGAGCCCGGACAGCCTGGGTGACACCCAGCCTTGCCAATATCTCAGCTTTTAGCATCACATAGTCTTTTGCTTGGTCAGGCTCTAGGTCATAGTAAGCCTTCTGCGATTCACCAGTTAACAGAGGAGCCACCAGTCCAGCCCACTGCTCCTCAGGCCACTTTTCTCTTTCAGCAGTCCTTTCAAATGTGGTCAAAAATACCTCTGGATCATCCTCTCCAGTCATTTTTGTCAATAAACGACTCACCCCAAAGGACGCGGTATTAGTGGGACGGCTTTCCTCACTGGTCTGCGGACGTTGCTGCATTACTGCTTCCATTTGTTGTAGTCTCTGCTCTTGCTTCTGTAACAGGTCTATGAAGCGGGCCTCAGATTGCTGCTGGGCTTGTTGCTGAGCTTCCAGACTCTGTTGGTGAGCTTGCTGCTGGGCTGCAAGGCTCTGTTGATGAGCTTGCTGCTGGGCTGCGAAGTTCTGTTGTTGAGCTGCAAGGCTCTGTTGATGAGCTGCAAGGCTCTTTTGCAAACCTGCATTTGTCTGCTGTTGATTGGCATTTGCTAGAGCCAGCTGCTTCAGTATCTCCTCCATGCTGGCTTAAAAAAAACTGCCACTGGTTCTCCACCAACTGTGAGGGGGTTAGCTCGGCAGCGGGTGTGTGTGACCCCCGGGATGGGCTCCCCACACAAAAACAGGCCCAGCAAACGGAGGTTGTGGTTTTCAAAATCAAAAAAAAGGTGCGGTTTATTTTCTATTTACAGTGACAAAACACAGCAAAGCCAAAAGAAACATAAACAAAATAAATCCTGGTCAACTTGACCTCTGACTAAACATACAGGTTTCCTAACTAACAACTGGGATCAGCCTAGTGCTGTCCTAGTCCCTAAGTCCCTGGTTTTAAATGTCCAAGCAAATAGCCACACAGGCTTTGTCTCACCGCACAGGGGTTCACTCTCCCTAGACAGTCCACACAGGTCTGGTTCCAGGCATGAGCTAACATCTAATGAAGCTGGGAGTTCTTATAGAGGCCTAAATGAGCTGACAAGCTTCAGCTGGTCTCATCAACTCCCTGTCTGCACGACGCCCCACACTCTCCCTAGACATATGAGTCATCCATGAGCCCACTAGCCTTAGCTGGGCTTATACAACTCTCCACCTAGTTGTATAAGTCGGCGTAAAGCCTGAATCTGGGCGAAATATATCTACCCCCCTGGATGCAACCAGGTGACTTTACCTTCCTGCTGTCACAATATATAGATATATATATATATATATCTATATATATGCCAAATTTCAAGAAGATTGGATAATTATTAGGGGTTGCACACATTGATCACTTTTATCACAAACTAGTGACATTTCCAACATTGAACTAAGTGTACAAAAGAAGAAGAAAAAAAAAAAAAAAGGATTCATATAAGAATAAACATTACAAAGCGATCGCTGAAATCAATAACAGTTATACTGGAAGACTCATCTCAATCATGACAAGCACCTAGTGACGAAGAGGCTGAGTTTTCTCCTCCAGCAACGAAAAAAATTACGTTCAAGTCCTAGTTTAAAACCTCTTGATCAGACACTCACGTCTACTTGGTATCGAGAACAGCTATCTATTCGACAAGCAAGTACTTAATTTATAGCAACTGCAAACAGCCTTGGCCACGATGTTTCAAAAATTTCCATATCTCCAGCTACCGTTTACCAAGCTCGGGCCATCAATAGAAGTAAAAAGGCAAAGAAAATCGAAGACTACACAGAGTTATTACAACTCACTCCTGTACCTAGGAGGTTGGTCAAAAAACGACTTCAGTTTCAGGATCCCAGGGGCACTGCATCAAGCAAGGTGGATGGCAAAGGCAATATATGCACTTAAAATTGTCCTCTTCACTAAACAGTTGAATATTCCTCAACGACAATTGGAAGGAATGAAACGGGTTGTACATTTTGTTAGCCTCATATATGTTCGCTTTTGGCATGAGGCAATTGTAAGTCGATGGGCTCCAAAGAATGATTTGGATATGCTACAGCTTCTGAGCACTTACCCAGATGCAGACGTCAAAAAATTTGCTCACAGTTGCTAAGAGACACCCTTGGTATCTGTCAGAAACAAACGTAGGATTGGCTTTTTTGGACGAACGTATTACTCAGGCTGTTAAGGAAAATATGACAAAAAAAATTTAGAAACCAAACCTGCAAAGAAAAAGGAAGTGAAACGATTAGAGGGTAAAAAATAGGATTTTTTGTACTCACCGTAAAATCCTTTTCTCTGACATCCATGGACTGACACGGTGTCTCTTTACACTTTACACGTGGGTTATGTCCCTGCTTGCAGGAGAAGACCTAGGCAGAATGTGAAATATTATACATACATTCTAAAAGTCAGAGCTGAACAGCCCCACCCAGGGGGCGGTCCCTCCGGACATAACCCTCCCACTACAGTCAGCAGACTTCAGTTCGTAACAAAGCAGTACAAACTTAAAAGGAAGGGTGGGTGCCGTGTCAGTCCATGGATGTCAGAGAAAAGGATTTTACGGTGAGTACAAAAAATCCTATTTTCTCTTACCATCCATGGACTGACACGGTGTCTCTTTACACTTTACACGTGGGATGTCCCAAAGCAGTGTCAAGAGGGATGGGAGCAGTATAAATGGAAAAACCAAAACTTCACTCCAATAAGGCAGAGCTCCTCAACGGAGGAGTCGCAACTTTAAACAGCGGCCTGCAGCACCCTGCGGCCGAAGGAAGCATCCGAAGATGCAGCCACATTAACATGAACAGACGACCAGGTCGCCGCCTTGCACACTTGTGCAACCGACGCTTGATGTCGGGAAACCGAGGAAGCACCAATTGCCCTGGTGGAATGCGCCGTAACCGGAAAGGGAGGCGCCCGCCCTTTGAGAGCATAGGCTTGAATGACGGTTTGTCTGATTCCCCTAAAAATGATGGCAGACGAAACCGCTTGGCCCTGTTATGGACCAGAGACAGTCACAAACAGTGAGTCGGACTTCCGAATAGAAGCAGTAGCAGACAGGTACACCCGTAAGGCTCGTACCACCTCCAATATGTGCAGCGCAAACTCTCTGGGATGCGATGGGTGAGGACACAAGGACGGGAGGGCAATGTCCTCATGTAGGTGAAAGGTAGACACCACCTTTGGCAAAAAAGGAAGGTCGCAGATGCAACACCGCCTCATCCTTATGGATGACCAAATATGGCGACTTGCAGGACAAAGCCGCCAACTCAGACACTCGTCAAACAGAAGTGATTGCCACTAAAAAGGCCACCTTCTGAGACAAGACAAGAGGGGAATATCCCGGATATTCCCAAAAGGAGGTTCCTGGAGGACCGAGAGCACCAAATTCAGATCCCACGGTGGGAGAGGAGGCTTGACAGGAGGGAGCACATGGCGAACCCCCAACACAAGGTGCTAACCAAGAAAAATGACCCGCTAGAGGTCGCTGAAAGAAGACGGCCAATGCCGAAATCTGATCCTTTATGGTACTCAAAGAAAGCTTTTGGGTCACTCCACACTGCAGAGGACGCAGGATTCTAGGGACGGAATACGTCCGAGGACGCCAATCCAGCGCTTCGCACATGGCGATATAAGCTTTCCAGGCACGGTAATAGATCTGCCTGGAGGAAGACTTCCGTGTCCTTAACATGGTCAAAATGACCGAGTCCGAGAGACCTCGGTCCCTCAACACCTGGCTTTTAACAGCCCTGCCGTTAAAGCCAAAGCCAGAGACTGTAAGCCGGATGAAACCTAGGACCGTGAGACTGAAGGTCCTCCCTCATCGGCAACCGCCAGGGAACGTCCGCGACGAGACGTGCCAGATCAGCGTACCAGTGATGCTGAGGCCAATCCGGAACAATTAGGATCGTCGGAGTTTATATCAGGTGAAAAGGACCCTATGGGGCCACCAACGCATCCGAGGCATCGCCCAAGGATCCCTGGATCTGGCCACAACCTCGACCCTTGCGACTGAGTCGAGAGGCCATCAGGTCCACATCCGGCGTGCCCCACCGTCGGTAAAGGAGTTAAAATATGCAAGGACCACTCTTCTTGGTCCGGTGTCTGGCGATTGGCGACTCAGATAGTCCGCCTGCCCATTGTCTATGCCCAGAATGTAAAATGGCCTACAGAGCCGACACGTTTCTTCCGGCCCTCTTCAGTATACGGACTACCTCGGAAGCCGCAGCTGAGCTCCGAGTTCCCCCTTGATGGTTTACATAAGCCACCGCCGTGGCGGTGTCTGACTGGCTCCTGATCGAGCGACCCCGTACTCTCTCCGAACTGAGGAGAGACACAGTCCGATGGCCCGCATTTCCAGAACAGTGATTGGTAAACGGGCTCGTCCAGAGTCCAAGGCCTGAGCCGACAGGACTCCCCAGACTCCACTCCAGCCCATCAGGCTGGTGTCCGTCGTGAGTACCGTCCATTGGATGGGAGGGGAACGACTTTCCGGACCGAAGAGCCGAGGATCTCAACCACCATGTCAGGGGCGCCCTGACCAGGTGAATCACCTGGCTCTGAAGATCCAAAGGACAACGGGGATTTGTCCCAGGTGGACAAGATCTCCTTCTGCAATGTTATTTAGCGGTTGCTCCATGTGGGATCTAACCTGTGAGGTTCTGCATGCCAGTCCGGTTCACTAACCGCAGGGACAGGAGCTTCCTGCCCTCTGCAATGCCCTGGTGTGTGATTGGGCATACGGAGGTAGGATACCTTTGCCTCCAAGGAGTCCAGAATCAGAACTAGATACTCCAGACACTGAGTCGGGACCAGGACTGACTCCTGAATGTTCAGTAACCACCCGAGTCCCTGAGGGTCTAATTGACGATAGTCACCTTTCCTCTAAGTCTGATCCACTTTCTGCTCTTAGCAGAAGATCGTCCAGATAGCCCATGACAGCAATACCTCGCTGTAACAGAAGGCTAGAACCGGAGCAAGCACTCTGGTGAACACCCTTGGTGCCGAGGCTAGGCCGAAAGGAAGAGCCACAATCGATAGTGGACTTCGCTGATCGCAAAGCGCAGAAACTTCTGGTGACTTGCGCAGATCGGAACATGCAAGTAGGCGTCCTTGAAGTCCAAGGACGCCAGAAGAAAATCCCTTTGGTGGAGTGTAGCGATCACCGTGCGAATGGATTCCATGCGGAATTTCTGCACCTTCTCGAAGGCATTCAGGGCCTTGAGGTCCAGGATAGGTCGAACCACGTCCTATTTTTGGGACGACAAACAGATTCAAGTAGAATCCCTGAAAACTCTCCTGTGACGGAACCTGCACAATCACTCCGGACCTGATCAAATCCTGTACAGCCCCCAAGAGGGCTGCCCGACAGGTAGGAAGGAGAGGAAGATTTGAGGGAAAGAATCTGTCTGGGGGCCAGGATCGGAATACTATCCTGTATCCTGAGGTGACCACCTCGCACACCCACCAGTCGGAGATTCGGGAGGACCACCGATTCGTGACCTGCGAAGTCGTCCCTCCACCCCAGAGTCGGGCGGAGGCAAGACTTCACGCGGAGGCGGGCTTGGGAGCCACTTGTTCGGCTTACGCACCCAGGGGCACTTGTGCCCACCAGCCGCACTGCCGTCAGTCTGAGAGGGCTTACCCGTGGACTGACTGACGAAAAAACCCCGTTTTGCTGGAAAGGAAGGCCCCTGTTTGCGGCGGGCCTCCTCACCCTTGCTAGTCTAAGGAAGAAGAGTGCTTTTACCTCCCATGACATCCATGACGATGTCATCCAGAGCAGCACCGAAAGGTCTACCACCTTTAAATGGTAGATCCGTCAGGAGCTTCCTAAGGCTAGGTCAGCAGACCAGCACTTCAACCAGATAAGACGACGCAATACCACCGCCGAGACAGAGGCCCTGGATATTAAAGGGGCCACGTCCAACGTGGCGTCGCACACATAAACCAGGCCCTGAACCAGTTGGTGGGCCAAAGCAACTGTGTCTGGAGGAAGATTATGCTCCTGTACAGCTAGGTGCAACATTTTTGCCCAACCTGTAAGTGTTTAAGACACAAGGGTCGCCGCTACCACAGGCCATAGGGCGGATCCCAACAAGGCTAACATGGCTCTGCTCACCACTTCTGACCTCCTGTCAGTGGGGTCCTCAAATGCAGGAGTCCCCTCCATCGGGAGAGTGATGGCCTTGTTCAACCGGGCGACTGGAGGGTCGACCCTGGGGGAGAAGCCCACTTTTTAAGTAGGGCATCTTCAAGGGGTATCTGACAGACAAACGCCGCGGGACCATAAAAAATTCCTTCTGCGGCTTTTCCCAGACCTTATCAATGAGCTGGTCAAAGAAAGTTACATATGGAAAAACCTCTTTAGAAGGCCTGGCCTTCAAAGAACCAAAAAGGAGACTGTATCCGCAGCATTTTAGCTTGAGAGTGTCCCTCACCGCAGTCATGAGTACACTAACAAGCGCCCTGTCATTTACTGACTCAGAACTGGAGTTTTCCTCATAAGGAATGTCCTGTTCAAAACCATCCAATACATTCAGAACTAGGGTCCTGAGCGGTAGTGGCTAGGCCCATATCTGAATCAGCGCACTGCCCTCATGAAGTGGGGAGAGGGCGCTTTTTTGCTCCCTTGCGCTTGCACACAGCTCCCATCCTGGTCAGAAATGATTCCAGGACTGCCCACAACTGGTCCCTAGGGACCGCAGGTGCTGAAGCACTGCCTGTTGTCCACTGACCTTTAGGGGAAGCTGGTGACAGAGACTCCATATTGCCCCCCTCTGAGACTCCTCAGATAAAAAGTCCACCCACAGGCTGTGCTGACTGAGGGGGCGCCCAGGGGACTCACCAAACCGGACCAGGGACCGCTCAGTTCTGCTGTCTGTACCGCACTGTGTCAGCGCTGGTGAGCTGTGAGGAGATTGTGAGGAGATTTGCGCTGTTACAGCAGCGCTAGAGGCCAAAACTAGTGCTGAAGAGCGCGCGGGCTACAAGAAAATGGCCGCCGCACTTCACTGAGGCGATCCGCGGCAAGATGGCCGCCATGACTCAGCAAAAGTGAAAAAAACAGCACACACACAGCGCCACTCAGGCCCCAAAATACACAAAAAAGGCCCCAAGCATATCTGCAGACCAGCATTAGCCCCTCCAATAACAGTGTGACCCCCAGGCACCCCACACAGCACAGCGCCAGCAATGGTGACAGAGAGTGACAATGAAATACAGGGGGAGACAGGGAAAATCCCCCACAGAGAAACACACAGCCTTTTGTACTCACCTGCAGGCAGGAGAGACTACTTACCCGTCCCCTGAGGGACCCACTGGTGTGTTTCTGACAGGACTATCACAGTGCAGTACTGAGTAGCTGGCGGCCCGGTCCACCGCGAAAGATACAGTCAGTCAGGAACTGTTCAGTCTTGAAAGGACCGTGGGAGCATGAAAGCAAACCCGGCCACCCCTGGAGTCATGGGGCCTGTCGTGAACTGAGTCTCACGCACACAAGGCGAGGATCAGCACGCTCGATGGTCGGACAGGGAAGACTACGAGGATATCTTGTACCCAACCTGTTGCCCAGCCGACAGTTGATAAAAAAGAATTCCAGAAAAGGAATAAAAATAGGTCAGGAGACTGGCTCCTGAGAGAGCCACGTCTTCTCCTTCTGCTAGGCAGAAAAAAACTGAAGTCTGCTGACTGTAGTGGGAGGGTTATGTCCGGAGGGACCGCCCCCTGGGTGGGGCTGTTCAGCTCTGGCTTTTAGAATGTATGTATAACATTTCACATTCTGCCTAGGTCTTCTCCTGCAAGCAGGGACATAACCCACGTGTAAAGTGTAAAGAGACACCGTGTCAGTCCATGGATGGTAAGAGAAACATGGTTTTTGAAGGAAAAGACCTGAGCCATTTCGTTACTAATAAAACAAAGACGTTCTTTGAATTGTTTGGGATCCACGACGTGACAGAATACTGCAGTAATTCTCTAAGAAGCCATGTGAACGCTCTTAAGGTTGTCAATGATACCGCAGAAAGAGGAATTGCTCTGATAAAAAAGTATAACGAATCGGTCAGTGATGAACAACAAAAACAATTCTTGTTGAGGGTAGTCGAGCATCACAGAAAAGTCGTCACCAAGCGAACAAAACAAGGGATTGCATCGTTCAAAGTTGATTAATATAAAACACATGTTTCATGTTACCTATTTAAAACTATACACTAAGATTAATAAGGCCTGAAACTAGGGTTGTCCAGATACCACTTTATTAAGACCGAGTACAAGTACCGATACTTTTTTTCAAGTACTCGCCGATACCGATTACCGATACTTTTTTTTAATCACGTGTCAGTTTTTTTATTTTTTACAATTTTTTGTATTTATTTATTTTTTACAATGCTTACAGGGGGGGGGGGGGGTGGACAGTGTCAGTGTGTGTGAGTGTGTGTGTGTGTGTGTGTGTCTTTTATTTTTTATTATTTTTTACAATTCATTTTTTATTTATTTTTATTCTTCTTTTTTTATCAGCCCTGTTGGGGGGCTTTGGTGAGATATCAGGGGTCTTAACAGACCTCTGACATCTCCCCTTTGAGACCGAGAAAGGGACTAGGGACAGATTCCCCAGTCTCTTTCTCAGCAGTTTCAGCTGAAGTTATCTGAATGGACAGAGTCAGTGATCACTGATTCTGTCCATTACGAACAGTAAGGAGCCGGATTTACCGGCTCCTACCTCTGCTCTCCATCCTGACAGTAAGAGGGGGTGGAGGAGGAGCACGGAGGGGGCCACGGAGGGGAACGGCAGCACGAAGGGAGACCGCAGCATGGAGGGGGACGGCGGCATGGAGGGGGACATGAAGGGAGACAGCAGAAAAATGGAGGGGGCTGGAGGAGGATACGTGGACAATCAGCGGTGATCGTGTGTGGGGGAGTAACAAGCACTGATCACCGCTGATTTTAAAAGCAACTGAAAGCCACGGGGGGAGAGAGAAGGGAGAAACAGCCGTCAAACTTTTACATCTATGCAGCGGTGATTGGTGCTTGTAACTCCCCCACACACGATCACCGCTGACTGTACAAAAGTATCGGGTGAAGCATTTGCTCGAGTACAAGTACTCAGGCAAATGCTCGGTATCGGGACAACCCAAGCTGAAACGATTAATCGATAATGAAAATCGTTGTCAACGATTTTCATTATCGATTAGTTGGTCTGGAGAGAGAGAGAGAGACAGAGAGAGAGAGAGAGAGAGAGAGAGAGAGAGAGAGAGAGAAGCAGCTGGTCACGTGAGCGCCGAGCTGCGATAAGGTAGCAGCTTGCTTTTAAAATACAGGTTCCGGGTGGTGGGGGGGGATAGTGCCCCATCATTGGTGTTCCTGGGGGGGATAGTGCCCCATCATTGGTGTTCCTGGGGGGGGATAGTGCCCCATCATTGGTGTTCCTGGGGGGGAATAGTGCCCCATCATTGGTGTTCCTGGGGGGGTGGGGGAATAGTGCCCCATCACTGGTGTTCCTGGGGGGGTGGGGAATAGTGCCCCATCATTGGTGTTCCTAGGAGGAATAGTGCCCCATCATTGGTGTTCCTGGGGGGGTGGGGAATAGTGCCCCATCATTGGTGTTCCTAGGAGGAATAGTGCCCCATCATTGGTGTTCCTGGGGGGGTGGGGAATAGTGCCCCATTATTGGTGTCCCTGGGGGTTGATAGTGCCCCATCATTGGTGTTCCTGGGGGGGTGGGGGAATAGTGCCCCATCATTGGTGTTCCTAGGAGGAATAGTGCCCCATCACTGGTGTTCCTGGGGGGGGTGGGGAATAGTGCCCCATCATTGGTGTTCCTGGGGGGGATAGTGCCCCATCATTGGTGTTCCTGGGGGGGATAGTGCCCCATCATTGGTGTTCCTGGGGGGGATAGTGCCCCATCATTGGTGTTCCTGGGGGGGTGGGGGATAGTGCCCCATCATTGGTGTTCCTAGGAGGAATAGTGCCCCATCACTGGTGTTCCTGGGGGGGTGGGGAATAGTGCCCCATCATTGGTGTTCCTAGGAGGAATAGTGCCCCATCATTGGTGTTCCTGGGGGGGTGGGGAATAGTGCCCCATCATTGGTGTTCCTGGGGGGGATAGTGCCCCATCATTGGTGTTCCTGGGGGGGATAGTGCCCCATCATTGGTGTTCATGGGGGGGAATAGTGCCAACATTGGTGTTTCTGGGGGGGTGGGGGAATAGTGCCCCATCATTGGTGTTCCTAGGAGGAATAGTGCCCCATCACTGGTGTTCCTGGGGGGGGTGGGGAATAGTGCCCCATCATTGGTGTTCCTGGGGGGGATAGTGCCCCATCATTGGTGTTCCTGGGGGGGATAGTGCCCCATCATTGGTGTTCCTGGGGGGGATAGTGCCCCATCATTGGTGTTCCTGGGGGGGATAGTGCCCCATCATTGGTGTTCCTGGGGGGGATAGTGCCCCATCATTGGTGTTCCTGGGGGGGATAGTGCCCCATCATTGGTGTTCCTGGGGGGGGGGATAGTGCCCATCATTGGTGTTCCTGGGGGGGGGAATAGTGCCCCATCATTGGTGTTCCTAGGAGGAATAGTGCCCCATCACTGGTGTTCCTGGGGGGAGTGGGGAATAGTGCCCCATCATTGGTGTTCCTAGGAGGAATAGTGCCCCATCATTGGTGTTCCTGGAGGGGGGTGGGGAATAGTGCCCCATCATTGGTGTTCCTGGGGGGGATAGTGCCCCATCATTGGTGTTCTGGGGGGATAGTGCCCCATCATTGGTGTTCCTGGGGGGGGGAATAGTGCCCCATCATTGGTGTTCCTGGGGGGTGGGGGAATAGTGCCCCATCATTGGTGTTCCTAGGAGGAATAGTGCCCCATCATTGGTGTTCCTGGGGGGGTGGGGAATAGTGCCCCATCATTGGTGTTCCTAGGAGGAATAGTGCCCCATCATTGGTGTTCCTGGGGGGGGGTGGGGAATAGTGCCCCATCATTGGTGTTCCTGGGGAGGATAGTGCCCCATCATTGGTGTTCCTGGGGGGGTGGGGGATAGTGCCCCAACATTGGTGTTCCTGGGGGGGTGGGGGAATAGTGCCCCAACATTGGTGTTCCTGGGGGGGTGGGGGAATAGTGCCCCATCATTGGTGTTCCTAGGAGGAATAGTGCCCCATCACTGGTGTTCCTGGGGGGGTGGGGAATAGTGCCCCATCATTGGTGTTCCTAGGAGGAATAGTGCCCCATCATTAATGTTCCTGGGGGGGGGAATAGTGCCCCATCATTGGTGTTCCTGGGGGGGATAGTGCCCCATCATTGGTGTTCCTGGGGGGGATAGTGCCCCATCATTGGTGTTCCTGGGGGGGGGGAATAGTGCCCCAACATTGGTGTTCCTGGGGGGGCGGGGGAATAGTGCCCCATCATTGGTGTTCCTAGGAGGAATAGTGCCCCATCACTGGTGTTCCTGGGGGGGTGGGGAATAGTGCCCCATCATTGGTGTTCCTGGGGGGGATAGTGCCCCATCATTGGTGTTCCTGGGGGGGATAGTGCCCCATCATTGGTGTTCCTGGGGGGAATAGTGTCCCATCATTGGTGTTCCTGGGGGGAATAGTGCCCCATCATCGGTGTTCCTGGGGGGGGGAATAGTGCCCCATCATTGGTGTTCCTGGGGGGGATAGTGCCCCATCATTGGTGTTCCTGGGGGGGGATAGTGCCCCAACATTGGTGTTCCTGGGGGGGTGGGGGAATAGTGCCCCATCACTGGTGTTCCTGGGGGGAGTGGGGAATAGTGCCCCATCATTGGTGTTCCTAGGAGGAATAGTGCCCCATCACTGGTGTTCCTGGGGGGGTGGGGAATAGTGCCCCATCATTGGTGTTCCTGGGGGGGATAGTGCCCCATCATTGGTGTTCCTGGGGGGGATAGTGCCCCATCATTGGTGTTCCTGGGGGGGATAGTGCCCCATCATTGGTGTTCCTGGGGGGGATAGTGCCCCATCATTGGTGTTCCTGGGGGGGATAGTGCCCCATCATTGGTGTTCCTGGGGGGGATAGTGCCCCATCATTGGTGTTCCTGGGGGGGATAGTGCCCCATCATTGGTGTTCCTGGGGGGGGATAGTGCCCCATCATTGGTGTTCCTGGGGGGGGATAGTGCCCCATCATTGGTGTTCCTGGGGGGGTGGGGGAATAGTGCCCCATCATTGGTGTTCCTAGGAGGAATAGTGCCCCATCACTGGTGTTCCTGGGGGGGTGGGGAATAGTGCCCTATCATTGGTGTTCCTGGGGGGAATAGTGCCCCATCATTGGTGTTCCTGGGGGGGATAGTGCCCCATCATTGGTGTTCCTGGGGGGGGGGAATAGTGCCCCAACATTGGTGTTCCTGGGGGGGTGGGGGAACAGTGCCCCATCATTGGTGTTCCTAGGAGGAATAGTGCCCCATCACTGGTGTTCCTGGGGGGGTGGGGAATAGTGCCCCATCATTGGTGTTCCTAGGAGGAATAGTGCCCCATCATTGGTGTTCCTGGGGGGGTGGGGAATAGTGCCCCATCATTGGTGTTCCTGGGGGGGAATAGTGCCCCATCATTGGTGTTCCTAGGAGGAATAGTGCCCCATCATTGGTGTTCCTGGGGGGGGGTGGGGAATAGTGCCCCATCATTGGTGTTCCTGGGGGGGTGGGGAATAGTGCCCCATCATTGGTGTTCCTAGGAGGAATAGTGCCCCATCATTGGTGTTCCTGGGGGGGTGGGGGAATAGTGCCCCATCACTGGTGTTCCTAGGAGGAATAGTGCCCCATCATTGGTGTTCCTGGGGGGGAGGAATAGTGCCCCATCATTGGTGTTCCTGGGGGGAAATGGTGCCACATCATTGGTGTTCCTGGGGGGGGGGGGGGAATAGTGCCCCAACATTGGTGTTCCTAGGAGGAATAGTGCCCCATCACTGGTGTTCCTGGGGGGGGTGGGGAATAGTGCCCCATCATTGGTGTTCCTAGGAGGAATAGTGCCCCATCATTGGTGTTCCTGGGGGGGTGGGGAATAGTGCCCCATCATTGGTGTTCCTGGGGGGGTGGGGAATAGTGCCCCATCATTGGTGTTCCTAGGAGGAATAGTGCCCCATCATTGGTGTTCCTGGGGGGGTGGGGAATAGTGCCCCATCACTGGTGTTCCTGGAGGGGTGGGGAATAGTGCCCCATCATTGGTGTTCCTAGGAGGAATAGTGCCCCATCACTGGTGTTCCTGGGGGGGGGGGGGAATACTCCAGTCCGGAGCCGCCACCTCTCCTTCCCACACTCCGGTCCGGTTCCTCTAGCCCGCTTTGGTCCTTTCCCTTGCCCCAGCCCACTCTCCCCCTTTTGGGTCTGGTTCTTTGTCCAACCAAACTCCCTTTCTATCGCAACCCCCTCTGGTCCGGTTCCTCTCCCACATGCCTCTTCCAAACTCCCTCCCTCCCAGCCTACTCCCTCTAACGCCTGGTCTCCAAACTAGCCAACTCTCTCCCACCCTCCAGTACGGTCCCCTCTCCCATTCAGAGCCAGCCCCCTCACTGCATTGTCAGGAATTTACTTTAATAGTTATGTTGTGATGCAGTTTTAATTAACACTCCGTTTTTTCATTATAATTTTAAATAAACCAAAAAATGTTTTTTGTTTTGTTTTGTTTTTATGAATTTATCCGATTAATCGAAAAAATAATCGTTAGTAGTTGCAGCCCTAGTTTGAATAGTATTTTAAGTTTGTGATTTCTAGTTTTCCCAATAAAAGTAATTAACATTGAAAAATCTTATTTTTTGCCTACTTTTACAAAACAGATCAAAGTGTGCAACCTCTAAATATTATCCAATCTTCTTGAAATTTAGCAGAGAGCTAGAGAGCTAGAGAGCTAGAGAGCTAGAGAGCTAGAGAGCTAGAGAGATAGAGAGATAGAGAGATAGAGAGATAGAGAGATAGAGAGATAGAGAGATAGAGAGATAGATATCTATCTTTTACATAACTGAGACTCGGGGCGTAAGCAAAGTCTGCAACAATTTTACAGTTTATTTTTTGCCTTAGAAAATGAAACACCCTACTGTATATGTAAGAAAACTAATTCCCAGCGCAATATGGGTTATTCAAAGAGCAAATAATTTTTTTCTGTTTTTAGGGTCCATTTACTGTATCGGAATAAAACCGCCATATATACTCGAGTATAAGCAGAGTTTTCAGCACATTTTTTTGTGCTGAAAATGCCCCCCTCGGCTTATACTCGAGTCACCTTTTTGCACCTGATCTTCCGGACTTTGGGGACCCGGTACCGGCCAGCCGTAGGTCCCCTGGACCCCAAGTAGTTCCATGCATGCAACTCATGCTTCTTTAAGCCAGACTCCTCCTGTTCCACTTTCAGGGGAGTCTGGAGCTTAGCTGCAATGGAAGCCCTCTAACCATTGGCCTAAAGCACCAGGTATGTGGATATATTGTTGTATTTTTCCTGTTTCAAATATTTTATTGAAATTTAGAATTATCAACAAAATTCCATTAACAGAGCACGTACAATAATATAATAGAACTAGATATTCCATTAACAGAACATGTACAATAGTATAATAGAAAAAGGCGTAATCATAAGGAAAGTAACTCTTATAAATGTAAATGAAGATAGATAACCTAGCGGATTGTAGTACAAGATTATGTAACATGAAATGTCATAATCATAGCTTCATGGCAGCTATTTGATGACAAGTAATTGAGAAATTAGGTTGATTATTATATTATATTATTTCAATGTCATCACATTGTTGTATTTTTCATTATGACAATTAACGGATGACGACCTCTAGATTTACTAGCTACACTTGAACGTAAAAGTGTCTTTGTTCTGACCATGCACTTACTACATTATATTTCATTATCTTCGCTTTGTAACTGTAATGGTACAATTGCACAACTGTATGATTTCACCCCGTTTATATACTTAATTTATTCCTATGTTGTTATTGAGGCTGTTACTCTGCTTAGCCCCCCTGAAATCTCTAAACCGGCTTTTCTTATTAGAAGCAGACAGAAAGACAAGAAAATGTGAAAAGGAATCTTAAGCTCCACCTGCTGTATTAAAAGAAGAATGCAAACTATAAAAATGTCATATTTACATTATTAAACATATTTAAAGTGAAACTAAAGCCCAACACTAATTATTCCTATAAAATGTTCCCTCTCCTCCCCCCCCACCTATAAAAAATAAATAAAAAATATCTAATGCTAATGTACTTACCTTTTATCAGCCTGGTCATGTGATCCTGCAGCTCCAACTCCCTTGTGTCATGGAGCGCTCGACAATGGCTGGAAATTCAAGAAGCCCTGACATCACTCATAGGCTCCCATGGCTTAGCCGTTGACGATGCAATCTCCTCTCCCCTGACTGAGACAGGGGAGTCGGGGCTGCAGGAACACATGACCGGACTAAAAAGGGTAAGCATACAGATCTTTTATTACAGAGGGTAGGCCGGATACATAAGGAGGGGGGGGGGCATTTTTTAGAATAGTTATTGTTAGGCTTTAATTAAACTTCTTAAATAGCACTCAGCATATTAAAATAGGTAAAAAAATAATGTATGGACAAAATCACCACACATTTCATTTAAAAGTTGAAGCCAGCTCAGTTACATGGACTGAAAACCCAGGCCTGCACAATCTTACAGGATAGCAAAGCCCTACATTTTTCACCACATTTAATTCCATAGCCATAAAGCAAAATGCTGATATGTGCTCAAAATGATAACATTTTGAAAAAAGAAACTGCTGTCTTAAAAATAATTAAATTATAGTATATTTTGAAAAAGCATGCAAGTATCAGTACAAGGACATATACTGTAAAATTAATTGTTATAATGTGGAGTCTGGTAGGCTGCTAAGGATGTGTAGCAAGATGTGTAGCTCAACACTATGTCCACTTCAGAATTTTGGGTGTTCCCAATAAGTTTTGCATGTTCCAAGGCCTCCTGATGAATTTTCCAGAATAAAACATAAAGAAAAAAAACAAAAAACAAACAAACAAACACACACACACACACACACACACACACAATGGACGGTGGAGCCCCCTCATAAAAGTGTTAAAAAGGTTTGCAGACCCAGTACTAACCCCTCAAGTCAGCAATTGTGGAGGTGCATAAAGTGATTTAAAGTTATATATAGATTTTTTTTAACTAGACATGTCATACTTACCTGCTCAATGGTTTTGCACAGAGCGGCCCGAACCGACTTTTCTTGGTCCCACCCCACCAAGGTTCTCAGCTCCTCCTCTTCTCCGTCCACGCTCATAGCAAATGTGCTTGCATTGGGAGCAGACATGTGGGCTCAATCCTGAGCCAGTCTGTGGGCGTCTACTGACACAAAGCGTGGGAAGAAGAAAGAAGAGCTCTCAGGCACAAGTAGATATTTTTGGGGGGCTGGGGGGAAGCTGACTAAAGGAAGGTTTTTTTTTACCTTAATGCATGAAATGCAATAAGGTAAAAAAAAATCTTAAGCCTTTACAGACACTTTAAAGAGCAAGACTTAGGCAGCTTGAATAGTTGGAAAGTACAATTTTGTGGTGCAATGTTTTAGGACAGTGTTATTATTACTTAGAGATTGATTTACTAAAACTGAAGAGTGCAAAATCTGGTGCAGCTGTGCCAATCAGCTTCTAACTTCAGCTTGTTCAGTTAAAGCGGAGCTCCACCCGCAAATTTTATCTTTTTTTTAAAAGTCAGCAGCTACTAACACTGTAGCTGCTGACTTTTAATCAGGACACTTACATGTCCTACTCTCCCGCGCTGATGGCCCCCTGATGCCAATCCCTCGATTGGTGCAGGTCCCGTGCCGCCATCCACACTACTATTCTATTTTTTTTTTCTATTTATTTTAGGTTTTTTGGTGAAATTTTTTTTTTTCTGGGTGGAACTCCACTTTAAGCTTTGACAAAAAACCCTGGAAGCCGATTGGTTTCTTTGCAGAGCTGCACCAGATTTTGCACTCTCCAGTTTTAGTAAATCAACCCCACAGTTTCATAGGCCGGAGTTGCTGTGTGCTATGAAAAGCAAAGCAGCTCAGCGTCCTCAGGATGCCTCCGGCAATCTCAGAAAAGCTTATCTCATCCGTTTGACTGTAAAAGTAAAACTACCCTTTACTAAGCAAGAGTGTTTCTGGTAAAAAAAAAAAAAAAAGTGTGCTGACTTGCTGGTTTTCCATTAGTTTTTTTCATATTCGTATGTTTAGTAGGTAAATGCTGCATTGCATTGAAAGCATCAGCTCCCTCCGAGTTCCTATACACATTATGCATGATCATACTGTATTTTTCCGTGAAGGCAGCATGTGTAAACATAAGAAGAAAAAAAAAAATAAGTTTTCAACAGAATTAGTTCACATCAGACTGTTTTGTATGAGTGTGTTAGTCATAAAGTACTGTGCAAATGTTTTACGTAGGTGTGAAGAAATGCTGTATAGTAAGGCCCCTTTCCCACATGCGGACCCCATTTGTTTCATCAGTTCAGTCACGTTTTGTCCAAAGCGTTTGTCACCTGTTTTTCATCCGTTTTCACATCAGTTTTTAACAGTCCTAAACCACTGGATTCCCAGGAGCCATTTTTTCATGCAAAAAACAGACAGCTTGTCCATTTACATCCGCCTTTCATCCGATCCATTTTTTTAACAGAAGAAAAATAGGACTTTGATCCGTTCCAAAAAACGGATGTTGACAGAAGCGGATGTAAAGGGATCATCCATTTTTTCCATAGAGATGCATCGAAATCTGTTGTTCATCTGTCAAGATGGATGTACAACGGACAGCGTGTGTGAAAGGGGCCCCCTTCTTGCCCAGTACAAATTTTCAGCTTTCAGCGCTGTCGCATTTTGAATGACAATTGCGTGGTCATGCAACATTGTACCCATATATTTTTTTTTATAATTTTAAAAGACAAATAGAGCTTTCGTTTGGTGGTATTTAACCACTTGCCGACCAGGCTAGAGACAAACGAAAGCAGTGGAATAACAGGGTTATGGCTGCAGCCATATGCCATAACCCCGGTATTGGTTTTTTTCAGCTGGCAATTCTCTAACCAATAAAAGTGGTCAGAGCAGTGGACGTCATGACGTCACTTCCAGTTTCTGCCCAATGTAAACAAGGTCTTTTTTTAAAAAGAAAAAAACACTTTATCAAATTTTTTATTTGACCCAATGCTTTACATTAGCTGGTCCCAGCCACAAATGTAAACGGTGTTCAAACCACACGTGAGGTATCACCGCAAACGTCAGGGCAGGAGCAATAATTCTAGCACTAGATCTCCTCTGTAACTCTGGTATACATTTTTAAGCATCGCCTATTAAGTACTGTAGTTTTCTGCCATTCCTCGAGCGTGTGCAATTTTAAAGCATGACATGTTTGGTATCTATTTACTCAGCGTAACATCACCTTTCATATTTTATCCAAAAAATTGGGTTATATATTGGTTCTTTTTTATTCATCAAAAGTGTATATTTTCCACAAAAATTGTGTTAAAAAAAAAACACGCTGCACAAATAACAAAAAATGCAACAACAATGGCCATTTTATTCTCTAGGGTCTCTGCAAAAAAATATCTAATGTTTGGGGGTTCCAAGTAATTTTCTAGCAAAAAAAAGAAAAATAGGATTTTTTGTACTCACCGTAAAATCCTTTTCTCTGACATCCATGGACTGACACGGTGTCTCTTTACACTTTACACGTGGGTTATGTCCCTGCTTGCAGGAGAAGACCTAGGCAGAATGTGAAATATTATACATACATTCTAAAAGCCAGAGCTGAACAGCCCCACCCAGGGGGCGGTCACTCCGGACATAACCCTCCCACTACAGTCAGCAGACTTCAGTTCGTAACAAAGCAGTACAAACTTAAAAGGAAGGGTGGGTGCCGTGTCAGTCCATGGATGTCAGAGAAAAGGATTTTACGGTGAGTACAAAAAATCCTATTTTCTCTTACCATCCATGGACTGACACGGTGTCTCTTTACACTTTACACGTGGGATGTCCCAAAGCAGTGTCAAGAGGGATGGGAGCAGTATAAATGAAAAAACCAAAACTTCACTCCAATAAGGCAGAGCTCCTCAACGGAGGAGTCGCAACTTTAAACAGCGGCCTGCAGCACCCTGCGGCCGAAGGAAGCATCCGAAGATGCAGCCACATTAACATGAACAGACGACCAGGTCGCCGCCTTGCACACTTGTGCAACCGACGCTTGATGTCGGGAAACCCAGGAAGCACCAATTGCCCTGGTGGAATGCGCTGTAACCGGAAAGGGAGGCGCCCGCCCTTTGAGAGCATAGGCTTGAATGACGGTTTGTCTGATTCCCCTAAAAATGATGGCAGACGAAAACGCTTGGCCCTGTTATGGACCAGAGACAGTCACAAACAGTGAGTCGGACTTCCGAATAGAAGCAGTAGCAGACAGGTACACCCGTAAGGCTCGTACCACCTCCAATATGTGCAGCGCAAACTCTCTGGGATGCGATGGGTGAGGACACAAGGACGGGAGGACAATGTCCTCATGTAGGTGAAAGGTCGACACCACCTTTGGCAAAAAAGGAAGGTCGCGGATGCAACACCACCTTATCCTTATGGATGACTAAATATGGCGACTTGCAGGACAAAGCCGCCAACTCAGACACTCGTCAAACAGAAGTGATTGCCACTAAAAAGGTCACCTTCTGAGACAAGACAAGAGGGAAATATCCCGGATATTCCCAAAAGGAGGTTCCTGGAGGACCGAGAGCACCAAATTCAGATCCCACGGTGGGAGAGGAGGCTTGACAGGAGGGAGCACATGGCGAACCCCCAACACAAGGTGCTAACCAAGAAAATTACCCGCTAGAGGTCGCTGAAAGAAGACGGCCAAGGTCGAAATCTGATCCTTGATGGTACTCAAAGCAAGCTTTTGGGTCACTCCACACTGCAGAGGACGCAGGATTCTGGGGACGGAATACGTCCGAGGACGCCAGTCCAGCGCTTCGCACATGGCGATATAAGCTTTCCAGGTACGGTGATAGATCTGCCTGGAGGAAGACTTCCGTGTCCTTAACATGGTCAAAATGACCGAGTCCGAGAGACCTCGGGCCCTCAACACCTGGCTTTTAACAGCCCTGCCGTTAAAGCCAGAGACTGTAAGCCGGATGAAACATAGGACCTTGAGACTGAAGGTCCTCCCTCATCGGCAACCGCCAGGGAACGTCCGCGACGAGACGTACCAGATCAGCGTACCAGTGATGCTGAGGCCAATCCGGAACAATTAGGATCGCCGGAGTTTATATCAGGCGATAAGGACCCTATGGGGCCACCAACGCATCTGAGGCATCGCCCAAGGATCCCTGGATCTGGCCACAACCTCGACCCTTGCGATTGAGTCGAGAGGCCATCAGGTCCACATCCGGCGTGCCCCACCGTCGGTAAAGGAGTTGAAATATGCAAGGACCACTCTACTTGGTCCGGTGTCTGGCGATTGGCGACTCAGATAGTCCGCCTGCCCATTGTCTATGCCCAGAATGTAAAATGGCCTACAGAGCCGGTTCGTTTCTTCCGGCCCACTTCAGGATCAGGACTACCACGGAAGCAGCAGCTGAGCTCCGAGTTCCCCCTTGATGGTTTACATACGCCACCGCCGTGGCGGTGTCCGACTGGCTCCTGATGGAGCGACCCCATACTCTCTCCAAACTGAGGAGAGACACAGTCCGATGGCCCGTATTTCCAGAACAGTGATTGGTAAACGGGCTCGTCCGGAGTCCAAGGCCTGAGCCGACAGGACTCCCCAGACTCCACCCCAGCCCGTCAGGCTGGTGTCCGTCATGAGTACCGTCCATTGGATGGGAGGGGAACGACTTTCCGGACCGAAGAGCCGAGGATCCCAACCACCATGTCAGGGGCGCCCTGACCAGGTGAATCACCTGGATCTGAAGATCCAAGGACAACAGGGATTTGTCCCAGGTGGACAAGATCTCCTTCTGCAATGCCCTGGTGTGTGATTGGGCATACGGAACGGCCGCGAAGGAGGCCACCACGAGTCTCGGGACTCTCATGCAAAAAACGGATTGACAACCATTTTTGGGATGTCAGCACCCGCACCGCAGACTGAAGTGTCAGCAACTTCTCCAGAGGTAGGATACCTTTGCCTCCAAGGAGTCCAGAATCAGAACTAGATACTCCAGACACTGAGTCGGGACCAGGACTGACTCCTGAATGTTCAGGAACCACCCGAGTCCCTGAGGGTCTAATTGACGATAGTCACCTTTCCTCTAAGTCTGATCCACTTTCAGCTCTTAGCAGAAGATCGTCCAGATAGCCCACGACAGCAATACCTCGCTGTAACAGAAGGCTAGAACCGGAGCAAGCACCTTGGTGAACACCCTTGGTGCCGAGGCTAGGCCGAAAGGAAGAGCCACAATCGATAGTGGACTTCGCTGATCGCAAAGCGCAGAAACTTCTGGTGACTTGCGCAGATTGGAACATGCAAGTAGGCGTCCTTGAAGTCCAAGGACGCCAGAAGAAAATCCCTTTGGTGGAGTGTAGCGATCACCATGCGAATGGATTCCATGCGGAATTTCTGCACCTTCTCGAAGGCATTCAGGGCCTTGAGGTCCAGGATAGGTCAAACCACGTCCTATTTTTTGGACGACAAACAGATTCGAGTAGAATCCCTGAAAACTCTCCTGTGACGGAACCGGCACAATCACTCCGGACCTGATCAAATCTTGTACAGCCCCCAAGAGGGCTGCCCAACAGGTAGGAAGGAGAGGAAGATTTGAGGGAAAGAATCTGTCTGGGGGCCAGGATCGGAATACTATCCTGTATCCTGAGGTGACCACCTCGCACACCCACCAGTCGGAGATTCGGGAGGACCACCGATTCGTGACCTGCGAAGTCGTCCCCCCCACCCCAGAGTCGGGCGGAGGCAAGACTTCACGCGGAGGCGGGCTTGGGAGCCGCTTGTTCGGCTTACGCACCCAGGTGCACTTGTGCCCACCAGCCGCACTGCCGTCAGTCTGAGAGGGCCTACCCGTGGACTCTGACTGACGAAAAAACCCTGTTTTGCTGGAAAGGAAGGCCCCTGTTTGCGGCGGGCCTCCTCACCCTTGCTAGTCTAAGGAAGAAGAGTGCTTTTACCTCCCATGACGATGTCATCCAGAGCAGCACCGAAAGGTCTACCACCTTTAAATGGTAGATCCGTCAGGAGCTTCCTAAGGCTAGGTCAGCAGACCAGCACTTCAACCAGATAAGACGACGCAATACCACCGCCGAGACAGAGGCCCTAGATATTAAAGGGGCCGCGTCCAACGTGGCGTCGCACACATAAACCAGGCCCTGAACCAGTTGGTGGGCCAAAGCAACTGTGTCTGGAGGAAGATCATGCTCCTGTACAGCTAGGTGCAACATTTTTGCCCAACCTGTAGGTGTTTAAGACACAAGGGTCGCCGCTACCACAGGCCGTAGGGCGGATCCCAACAAGGCAAACATGGCTCTGCTCACCACTTCTGACCTCCTGTCAGTGGGGTCCTCAAATGCAGGAGTCCCCTCCATCAGGAGAGTGATGGCCTTGTTCAACCGGGCGACTGGAGGGTCGACCCTGGGGGAGAAGCCCACTTTTTAAGTAGGGCATCTTCAAGGGGTATCTGATAGACAAACGCCGCGGGACCATAAAAAAAAATCTTCTGCGGCTTTTCCCAGACCTTATCAATGAGCTGGTCAAAGAAAGTGCATATGGAAAAACCTCTTTAGAAGGCCTGGCCTTAAAAGACCCAAAGGAGACTGTATCCGCCTGAGGTTCTGCATCCGCAGCATTTTAGCTTGAGAGTGTCCCTCACCGCAGTCATGAGTACACTAACAAGCGCCCTGTCATTTACTGACTCAGAACTGGAGTTTTCCTCATAAGGAATGTCCTGTTCAAAACCATCCAATACATTCAGAACTAGGGTCCTGAGCGGTAGTGGCTAGGCCCATATCTGAATCAGCGCACTGCCCTCATGAAGTAAAGTGGGGAGAGGGTGCTTTTTTTTTTTTTTTTTTGCTCCCTTGCGCTTGCACACAGCTCCCATCCTGGTCAGAAATGATTCCAGGACTGCCCACAACTGGTCCCTAGGGACCGCAGGTGCTGAAGCACTGCCTGTTGTCCACTGACATTTAGGGGAAGCTGGTGACAGAGACTCCATATTGCCCCCCTCTGAGACTCCTCAGATAAAAAGTCCACCCACAGGCTGTGCTGACTGAGGAGGGGGCGCCCAGGGGACTCACTAAACCGGACCAGGGACCGCTCAGTTCCGCTGTCTGTACCGCATTGTGTCAGCGCTGGTGAGCTGTGAGGAGATTGTGAGGAGATTCGCGCTGTTACAGCAGCGCTAGAGGCCAAAACTAGTGCTGAAGAGCGTGCGGGCTACAAGAAAATGGCCTCCGCACTTCACTGAGGCGATCCGCGGCAAGATGGCCGCCATGACTCAGCAAAAGTGAAAAAAACAGCACACACACAGCGCCACTCAGGCCCCAAAACACACAAAAAAAGACCCCAAGCATATCTGCAGACCAGCATTAGCCCCTCCAAGAACAGTGTGACCCCCCCAGGCACCCCACACAGCACAGCGCCAGCAATGGTGACAGAGAGTGACAATGAAATACAGGGGGAGACAGGGAAAATCCCCCACAGAGAAACACACAGCCTTTTGTACTCACCTGCAGGCAGGAGAGACTACTTACCCGTCCCCTGAGGGAACCACTGGTGTGTTTCTGACAGGACTATCACAGTGCAGTACTGAGTAGCTGTCGGCCCGGTCCACCGCAAAAGATACAGTCAGGAACTGTTCAGTCTTGAGAGGACCGTGGGAGCATGAAAGCAACCCGGCCACCCCTGGAGTCATGGGGCCTGTCGTGAACTGAGTCTCACGCACACAAGGCGAGGATCAGCACGCTCGATGGTCGGACAGGGAAGGACTACGAGGATATCTTGTACCCAACCTGTTGCCCAGCCGACAGTTGATAGAAAATTCTCAAAAATAAAATAAAAAAGAATTCCAGAAAAGGAATAAAAATAGGTCAGGAGACTGGCTCCTGAGAGAGCCACGTCTTCTCCTTCTGCTAGGCAGAAAAAAACTGAAGTCTGCTGACTGTAGTGGGAGGGTTATGTCCGGAGTGACTGCCCCCTGGGTGGGGCTGTTCAGCTCTGGCTTTTAGAATGTATGTATAACATTTCACATTCTGCCTAGGTCTTCTCCTGCAAGCAGGGACATAACCCACGTGTAAAGTGTAAAGAGACACCGTGTCAGTCCATGGATGGTAAGAGAAATAGGATTTTTTAGTACTCACCATAAAATCCTTTTCTCTGACGTCCATGGACTGACACAGCATCTTCAATCTTGACAAAGTGGGTTATGTTCCTGCTCATAGGAGAAGACTAGGCAGAATGTTAAAACATCTAACAGACATTCCCTTACCAGAGCTGAACAGCCCTGCCCAGGGGGCGGTCCCTCCGGACAGAACCCTCCTACATGCAGCCTCAGTTCGTATTAAAGCAGTACAAACTCAACAAAGGAGGGGTGGGTGCTGTGTCAGTCCATGGACGTCAGAGAAAAGGTCTTTACGGCGAGTACAAAAAAAATCCTATTTTCTCTTACCGTCCATGGACTGACACAGCATCTTCAATCTTGACAAAGTGGGACGTCCCAAAACAGTGTCTAAGAACGAGGGGTGGGAACAGTATCAAGGAAAAAAACAAACTTCAACCCAAACAAGCAGAGCTCCTCAACGGAGGAGGTGCAACATTAAACAGCTGCCTGCAAAACCTTGCGGCCGAAGGAAGCATCAGAAGATGCAGCCACATCAACCTTATAGAACTTTGAAAAGGTATGTGTGGACGACCAGGTTGCCGCCTTGCACACTTTTGCAACAGATGCTTGATGTCGGAAAGCCCAGGAGGCACCAATTGCCCTGGTAGAATGCGCCGTGACCGGAAAAAGGAGGCGCCTGCCCCTTAAGGGCATAGGCCTGTATGACGGTCTGCCTGATCCACTGAGAAATGGTGGCAGACAAAACCACTTGGCCCTGTTTTGGACCAGACACAGACACAAACAGCGAGTCAGACTTCCGAAACGAATCCGTAGCAGACAGGTACACCCGTAAAGCACGTACCACGTACAAACTCTCTGGGATGCGATGGATGAGGACATAAAGACAGAAGCACACAATGTCCTCATTAAGCTGGAAGGTCAAGACCACATTCGGGAGAAAAAGAAGGCTGCGGCGTAGCACTGCCTTATCCTTATGGAGGACCAAGTATGGCGGTTTGCAAGACAAGGCCGCCAATTCAGAAACCCTTCTGACAGAAGTAATGGCTACTAGAAAAGCCACCTGCTGAGATAAAGTTAAGAGAGGAATCTCTCCGATGTTTTCAAAAGGAGGTTCCTGAAGAACCGAGAGCACCAAATTCAAATTCCAAGGAGGAAGAGGTGGTTTAATAGGGGGGAGCACATGTCGGACCCCCTGTACAAAAGGTACTAATCAAAGAATGGCCCGCTACCGGCCGCTGAAAGAAAATAGCCAAAGCCGAAATCTGACCCTTAATGGTGCTTAAAAGCAAGCTTTTGGGTCACAGCACGCTGTAAAAACAGCAAGATCCTGGGAATGGAATACGTCCATGGATGCCAATCCAGCTCCTCACACATAGCGATGTAGGCCCTCCAGGTACGATGGTATATCTTCCTGGAAGAAGATTTCCGTGCCCTCAGCATGGTCGAGATGACCGAATCCGAGAGACCCCGGTCTCTTAGCACCTGGCTTTCAATAGCCATGCCGTTAAAACCAGCGACTGTAAAGCAGGATGAAGTATGGGACCATGAGACAGAAGGTCCTCCCGCACAGGCAGTCGCCATGGAACGTCCGCCACTAGGCAGGCAAGATTGGCGTACCAAGGAAGCCGAGGCCCATCTGGAGTGATGAGGATTACCGGAATTCCCTCGGCCTCCACCCTGCGAAGGAGTCGAGGAAGCAATTTCAGCGGAGGATAGGCATAAATCAGCCGATACCGACCCCACCAAACGCGTCTGCCCAGGGATCCCTGAACCTGGCCACTAATCGACACCTTGCGATTGAGTCGAGAGGCCAAGAGGTCCACATCCGGCGTGCCCCACCTCCGGCAAAGGAGGTGAAACACCTCCAGATGCAAGGACCATTCCCCCTGGTCCAACATCTGGCGGCTCAGATAGTCCGCCTGCCAGTTGTCTACTCCTGGAATGTAAACGGCCGACAGAGCCGGTACACTTTTTTCCACCAACCTTAGGATGTGGGCGACCTTGGACACCGCAGCTGAGCTCCGAGTTCCCCCCTGATGGTTGACATAGGCCACCGCCGTGGCGTTGTCCGATTGGATCCTGACCAAGCGTCCATGCAGTCTCCTCGACCACGAGGCAGGCCCGGAGTTCCAGTACATTGATCGGCAGACGGGACCCTTCGAGTCCAGAGCCCTTGAGCCGACAGAACTCCCCAGACTCCACTCCAGCCCGAAAGACTGGCATCCGTTGTGATCACAGTCCACTGGACAGGAAAGAACGACTTCCCTGACCGAAGGGCCGGGGATCTCAGCCACCACATCAGGGATGCCCTGACCAGGTGACTCGCCTGGATCTGACGATCCAGTGACAATGTAGACTTGTTCCAGCAAGATAGGATCTCCTTTTGTAAGACTCGAGTGTGGAATTGGGCATACGGCACCGCCTCGAAGGAAGCCACCACGAGTCCCAGGACCCTCATGCAAAAACGGAGTGATGACCATTTGCGGGACGTCAGCACCCGTACCGCAGATTGAAGAGTCTGTGATTTGTCTTAAGGTAGAAATACCCTCGCCTCCGAGGAGTCCAGGATCAATCCTAGGTACTCCAGATGCTGAGTCGGAACCAGGACCGACTTCTGAATGTTCAGCAGCCAGCCGATTTCTCAGAGGGCCAGACTGGCTATCAACACATTTTCCTCAAATTCTGAGCCAGAGTCTGCTCTCAGAAGATCATCCAGATAGCCCACGATAGCAATGCCTCTCTGTCTCAGCAAAGCTAGAATCGGAGCAAGCACCTTGGTGAAAACCCGCGGTGCTGACGCCAAACCGAAGGGAAGAGACACAAACTGATATTGGTCTTCGCCTATCGCGAAGCGCAGAAACTTCTGGTGACCCGCGCAGATTGGGACATGCAAGTAGGCGTCCTTGATGTCCAAGGATGCCAGAAAATCCCCCGGGTGGAGCGCAGCAATCACCAAGCGAATGGATTCCAAGTGGAATTTTCGAACTTTCACGAAGACATTTAGGGCCTTGAGGTCCAGAATTGGACAGACTCCGTCCTTCTTTGGGACCACAAACAGATTTGAATAAAATCCCTAAAACCTCTCCTTTGACGGTACCGGCACAATCACTCCGCACCTCAGCAAGTCCTGCACCGCCCCTAATAGGGCAGCCCGATGCGCCGGAAGGAGAGAGAGATTTGAGGTAGAGAATCTGTCTGGTGGCCAGGAAAGGAACTCTATCCTGTACCCCGAGGTGACCACCTCGCATATCCACCGGTCGGAGATCCGGGAGGTCCACCGATCCGTGAACCTGCGAAGTCGTCCCCCCACCCCAGAGTCGGGCGGGGGCAAGACTTCATGCGGTGGTGGGCTTGCTTGCCGGCTTGTTTGGTTTACGCACCCAGGGACTCTTCCCGCGGGATCTGACTGACGAAAAAAAGCCTCTTCTGAGTGGGAAAGGAAGGACTCGGCTTACGGCGCGGCTCCGTCGCCTTAGTAGGCTGAGGAAGAAGGGTGCTCTTACCCCCTGTGACATTTTTAATAATGTCATCCAGGGAAGCAACAAACAGCCTTCTGCACTTGAAAGGCAAATCCGTGAGGAGGTTCTTAGAGGCCAGGTCAGCAGACCAGCATTTCAACCAGATTAGGCGACGCAAAACCACCGCAGACACTGAGGCCCTCCAAATTAGGGGGGCAACGTCCATAGTGGCATCGCACACATACACCAGGCCCTGTACCATTTGGTCTGCCAGTGTAATGTATTCCGGAGAAAGATTATGCCCCTGCACAGTCTGGTGCATAATCTTCGCCCATTCCGTGAGTGTCTGAGACACCAGGGTCGCTGCTACAAGAGGACAGCATGGTGAACATGGCTCTGCTCACCACTTCCGACCTCCTATCAGTAGGGTCCTTAAAAGCAGGGGTCCCCTCAACCAGGAGAGTCGTGGCTTTATTCAACCGGGTGACCGGGGGGGGGGGGCGGGTCGACCACCGGAGGAGAGGCCCATTTTTTAATCAGGCTCTCCTCAAAAGGGATACCTAACCGCCAGACGCTGCAAGACCGCAAAGGTCTTCTGCGTTTTTTCCCCAAACCTGGTCTATGAATCTGTCAAAAAAAGGTGTATAGGGAAAAACCTTTTTAGAAGGATGAGCTTGAAAATATCCAAAAGGAGACTGACTCCACCACAGGCTCCACAGGCGCAGCATCCAGCTTGAGAGTGTCCCTCACAGCATCAATGAGTTCACTAACAAGTGTCCTGTCATGTACTGACCCAGATAAGGAGTCTTTCTCACATGGAATGTCCTGGTCAAAAATACCCAAAAATTTAGAGCTAGGGTCCTGTGCCTCAGCAAGGCCCATATCTGAATCAGAGCACTCTCCTGGAGATGGTGGGGGGAGAGGGCGCGTCACAGCTCCCTTGCGCTTGCACGCCGCTTCCATCCTGGCAACAAATGATTCCAGGACTGCCGACAACTGGTCCATAGGGACCGCAGGTGCAGTAGCACTGCCAATTGCTTCTGACATGAATGGGGAAGCAGGTGACACTGACTTCATGATACCACCA
Organism: Rana muscosa; assembly: GCA_029206835.1. Classification (NCBI taxonomy): domain Eukaryota; kingdom Metazoa; phylum Chordata; class Amphibia; order Anura; family Ranidae; genus Rana; species Rana muscosa. The sequence goes on from CM055121.1 coordinate 849,221,959, forward strand.
CCCTCTGGGACTTTGGCAATAAATGAGAGAAAAGCCCACCCTCCGGCTGCACTGACTGTAGGGGGTTACCTAGGGGACTCACCATCCCGGCTAGGACCGCTCGGTTCCGCTGCCTGCGATCCGCTCCTCAGCGCGAGTGAACAGAGAGGAAACTGTGGAGAATTGCGCCGTTCCAGTCAGCGATAGAGGCCAAACCATACAAAAGAGCGTGCGGCTTCAAGAAAATGGCCGCCACAATTACAAGTGCGCCACAGTGCCACGGCAAGATGGCCGCCAGTGCGGTTTACAATGCAAGTGAAACATATAGTAAAAACATGGCGCCGAAAGGCGCGCAAGGCCCAAACTGACACAGAAAGCACCCCACATCCTAATGCAGACCCCCACCGGGACAGAGTGACCCCCAGTCAGCACATCGACAGTAGGTGACAGAGAGTAGTACAAAAACAAGGGGGGACAGGGAAACCCCCCTACCATAGGAACACACAGCATGTACTCACCTGCTGAGGCAGGGGAAATAGTACTTACCCGTCCAGCGAGGATGCACTAGTGTGTTCCTGACAGGCCTATCACAGTGCAGTACTGAGTAGCTGTCGGCCCGGTCCACTGTGAAAGATACAGCAAAACTGTTCAGTCATATGTTTACCCTGGAGCAAAAAGCTCACCGGCCACCCCTGGAGTCGTAGGGCATGTTGTGGACTGATGGTCGGACTAGGAAGACTACAAGGATAGCAATTACCCAACCTGTTGCCCAGCCGACTGTTGCTAGAAGAATCTCAAAAATAAAATAATAAAAATTAAAAAAAGAATAAAAATATATCTTCAAGAGACTGGCTCCGAAGAGAGCCACGTCCCCTCCTCTGCTAGGCAGAAAGAAAAAAAAAATGGAGGCTGCTGGCTGCAGGTAGGAGGGTTATGTCCGGAGGGACCGCCCCCTGGGCGGGGCTGTTCAGCTCTGGTAATGGAATGTATGTTAAAACATCTAACACTCTGCCTAGTCTTCTCCTATGAGCAGGAACATAACCCACTTTGTCAAAATTGAAGATGCTGTGTCAGTCCATGGACGGTAAGAGAAACACTGATTTTTACATACAGTATCTCACAAAATTGAGTACACCCCCTCACATTTTTGAAAAATATTTTATTATATATCTTTTCGTGTGGCAACACTGAAGAAATGACACTTTGCTACAATGTAAAGTAGTGAGTGCACAGCTCGTGTAAAAGGCCCATACACACGATCTGACTTTTTGACAATTGTCCGACAGGCCTGTTTTAGCGGACAATCCGACCGTGTGTACGCTCCATTGGACAAACTTTTTCATCGGACAAATGTTCTCTGTGAGAACAGACAAACTTTTCCGGCAACAAATGTCCGATTGAGCAAAATCCGATCTCGTGTACATAAGTCCATAAGACTAAAGTCCAAATTCCAAACACACATGCTCGGAAGCAAGGACCAGCCGGAAGTGTTCGGTCTTGTAAACTAGCGTTCGGAATGGAGATATCACATTCGTGACGCTGCAAATTATGAACTCTCAAAATGCAGCGAACATTCTCTTCTTCTTTAATAATGGGATAATAAGGAAGCTGTTTTGCTGGTGATACGGAGTAATGACAAACGTATTTACAAGGGTTTTGTGTTCTAGTGAAAATGAAATTTGCGAATCAACACTGACCAAACTTCTACTAACACGTGATTAGCAGACGGAGCCCAAAGGGTGGCGCCTGACAATTGAACTTCCTCTTTCGTAAGAACGTGGAAACGTCATTACGTTAGTGTTTGTTGGCTAAAATGTTCTACCGTGTGTATGCATACCAAGTTCACGGACAACGCCCTTCGGACCAAAATCCACGGAAAATTTAGATGGAAGTCCGATCATGTGTATGAGGCTTAACAGTGTAAATTTGCTGTCCCCTCAAAATAACTCAACACACAGCCATTAATGTCTAAGCCGCTGGCAACAAAAGTGAGTACACCCCTAAGTGAAAATGTCCAAATTGGGCCCAAAGTGTCAATATTTTGTGGGGCCACCACTATTTTCCAGCACTGCCTTAAAGAGGAAGTAACCCCTGATGGGTTTTACTTCCTCTTTGTTCCCTGCAAAGTAAAGGAAAATGGGCTAGTATGCATCGCATACTAGCCCATTATGTGCCACTTACCTGCAGAAGAAGCCCCACGATGTCAGCGCTGTCTAATCGCGTCAATCTTCAACCCCTCTTCCTTCCGGGGCTGTGGACTCCGGCTCTGCTGTTGGTCTGAGTAGCGCGACGTCACGGCACGGCACAAGTACTATAGAAACGACACGGATCGTGCCCTTTCTTCAGTGCGCATGCGCCGATTATGTCAGCGCCAGCGTATATCTCCTAAACCGTAGAGCAGGGATATGCAATTAGCGGACCTCCAGCTGTTGCCAAACTACAAGTCCCATCATGCCTCTGCCTTTGGAGGTCATGCTTGTAACTGTCAGAGTCTTGCTATGCCTCATGGGACTTGTAGTTTGGCAACAGCTGGAGGTCCGCTAATTGCATATCCCTGCCGTAGAGGTTTAGGAGATATTTCCACTACCTACAGGTAAGCCTAATTATAGGCTTACCTGTAGGGAAAAGTGATTGTACAGGGTGTACAACCACTTTAACCCTATTGGGCATGGAGTTCACCAGAGCTTAACAGGTTGCCACTGGAGTCCTCTTCCACTCCTCCATGACGACATCACAGAGCTGGTGGATGTTAGAGACCTTGCACTCCTCCATCTTCTGTTTGAGGATGCCCCACAGACGCTCAATAGGGGTTTAGGTCTAGAGACATGCTTGACCACTCCATCACCTTTACCCTCAGCTTCTTTAGCAAGGCAGTGGTCATCTTGGAGGTGTGTTTGGGGTCGTTATCATGTTTGAGAGAAGTGTCAGAATTGACTCGATAGGCAAGTGGTTAATCACCACTGAGCTTTTTATTTTATTCTAAACAAACAAACAAAAAAAAAGTCTGCAAAATTATAGATCAGAAAAATGTATTTTTACCGAAAAATTTCAAAAAATTATTATTTTTTCCTTCATTGATGTGCACTGATGAGCTGCACCGATGTGATCAATGCCCTAATTATCAGTGAAAACAATGTACTGTGCCCTGTCAAACTTGCCAGTTATCAGCTCTGCTTTCCTCACACAGAGACAGCGTGTGAGGAAAGGAATGCCGATAGCTGGTAAAGTTTGATTGGACACAGCTGATCACATGGTAAAGGGCTGCTGTGATTGGCCTTTTACCACGATCCGTAATCACTGTGTCCAAAAGGACACAGTGGTCACAGAGCTTGGTCGATGCACGCCCCAGGGGGCGTGGAGGAGGTGCACATGTGGCAGGAAGTCAATGAGCAACTGCCCAAAACTGAAAAGCCACGCTGTAGCCATCTTTGAGTTATAGCGCAGGGAGGAAGGGTTATTCAATTAAACCAAGTAGGTGCTAATGATCAACTTTATAGGTAGGTTAAAACAGTCATTATAGGAAACAGAAAGAGCTGTTTAGGAGGCTTCAAGCTGGGTGAGGAACAGCCAAACTCTGCTACTAAGGTGAGGTTGTGGAAAACGGTTTCATGTCACAGGGCATACACCATGGCAAGAGCACAGCTACAAGACACACGGTAGTTATACTGCATCAGCAAGGTCCATCCCAGGCAATGATTTCAAACCAGACTGGGGTTTCAAGATGTGCTGTTCAAGTTCTTTTACAGAAGCACAATGAAATGAACAACGTTGAGGACCGTAGCTGCAGCGATTGGCTAAGGAAACTTAATTCAGCAGATGAAAGTCATTTCGTGTTTACTTCGCTTTGTGATCAGAAGATGTCCAGCAGTGCCATCAGCGCAGAACTGGCGGAAACTAGTGGGGCCCAGGTAAACCCATCCACTATCCGAAGAAGCCTAGCCAGAAGTGGTCTTCATGGAAGAATTGCGGCCAAAAACCAATCTCTGACTTGGAAACAAGGATAAGCAACCCAACTATGCACAAAAACATAGGAACTGGGGAACAGAAAAATGGCAGCAGGTGCTCTGGACTGATGAGTCAAAATTTGAAATATTTGGCTGAAGCAGGAGGCAGTTTGTTAGCTGAAGGGCTGGAGAGCGGTACAATAATGAGTATCTGCAGGCAACAGTGAAGCATAGTGGAGGTTACTTGCAAGTTTGAGCCGCATTTCTGCAAATGGAGATTTGGTCAGGTTCAATGATGTCCTCAACGCTGAGAAATACAGGCAGATACATTTCCATCATGTCATACCATCAGGGAGATGTGGGATTGGCCCAAATTTATTCTGCAATGACCCCAAACCTACAGCCAATGTCATTAAAAGAACTATCTTTAGAATAAAGAAGAACAAGGAGTCCTAGAAGCGATGATTTGGCCCCCACAGAGCCCTGATTTCATCAACAATTCTGTCTGGGAGAACATGAAGAGACAGAAGGATTTGAGGCAGTCTACATCCACAGAAGATCTGTGGCTAGTTTTCAAAGAGGTTTGGAACAACCTACCTGCTGAGTGCCTTCAAAAACTGGGTGCAAGTGTATGTAGAAGAATTGATGCTTTTTTGAATAGAGATGCACCAAAATTTCGGCCACTGAAACATATCGGTGAAAATTGAGTTATCGGCATTTTGCAGATAAGAGAAAAAGATGGCAATAATGGCGCCGAAAGCGCGCACAATTTTACCACCATTTTACTTTGCTTATGGTGTGTTTTTCATAGTGTCTCAAAAACCACATCAAAATTTTAACACTGGTGCGTTATTGATGCATTCTTGCTGCGTTTTCAAAGCATATCAATGGCGGGGGGCGTTTTGGTACGTTTTTTTTTAACTGACCAAAAATGCAGCAAGCAAGATTTTTAACCCCACAACAGAAGAGCAACAGTGTTTTCACACAGACATAGAATTTAAAAGGGATAGATTTTTCTTGCACTAAAAAGGTGCCAATAATGGCCGACAATAAATTCATATTCATTTAAATTCATGATATTAATTTTAAAGTCGAATAGAATACAATTATATATAAAAATGTACCGTATATACTTGAGTATAAGCTGAGTTTTTCAGCACAAATCTTTGTGCTGAAAATGCCCCCCTCGGCTTATACTCGAGTCACCTTTTTGCGCCTGATCTCCTGGATTTTGGGGACCCGTACCGGCCGGCCGTAGGTCCCCTTGACCCCAAACTTGGCACACATGTAGTACCACTCTTCCTCCACAAGTGTGCAAAGTTTGTTGGCCGGGGAGCACCGATTTTTCAAAGCTGGGCACCACTTCCATAGACTCCCATGTTAAACGGTCATTTCTCTGGTGACTTTGGGGACCCGGTACCGGCCGGTCGTAGGTCCTCTGGACCCGAAATTGGCACACATGTAGCCCCATTTCTCCTCTACAAGTGTGCAAAGTTTTTTGTCTGGGGGACCTACGGCCGGGGACATCGATTTTTCAAAGCCGGGCACCCCTTCCATAGACTCCCATGTTGAACGTTAGTCTAGGCATGGGCACAGTGAGGCATGGGCACAGTGAGGCACAGTGAGGCATGCAGATGGACACTCTAGGCTTATACTCGAGTCAATACGTTTTCCAAGTTTTTTGTGGTAAAATTAGGTGCCTCGGCTTATACGCGAGTATATACAGTATATATTTAAAAAAAAAAACTGTCATTTTCGGTTTCGGTTTTTGGCCAAGTGCATCCTGCATTTAAAGATTTGGCACCAAAATTTCCAATCGGTGCACCTCTAGTTTTGAAGGCAAAGGGTGGTCATATCAAATATCGATTTGATTTTCTCTTTTGCTCATTTACTTTTACACGTTGTTAATTGATAAACACTAACTATTAACACTTGTATTTATGAAAGCATTCTTCATTTTTTGCACAGTAAAGTATTTTAGGAGTTCTGCATTAAAGTAAAGTGATTTTTATTTTATTTTTTAAGTTAAAAATAACATCCGTTATACTTACCTGCCCCGTGTAAGGGTTTTGCACAGAGCAGCCCTGATCCTCCTCTTCTGGGGTTCCTCTTCGGTGCTCCTGGCCCCTCCCTCCTGTTGAGTGCCCCCACAGCAAGCAGCTTGCTATGGGGGCACCCGAGGCGAGCTGCAGCTTCCTGTGTCCATTCAGACTTCGACTGACAACAGTGGGAGCCAATGGCACTGCGCTGCCGTCTCAGCAAATTAACTAGCACCCCTGGGATTTTGGAACTATCTGTGCATTTTGCTACGATCTCCCCCCCCCCCCCCCCCTAAAAAAGCAGCATGAGTTTATGCGCAGCATGAAAGGAGCCAATTGCATGCCCATTGTGGTCCAAAGAAAATTGAACAACTGGCTGCCAATTTTCCAGAGTTCACAATGGATACTTCTAAAGCATAATCTATCTTAAAATAATTGTAAAGTCTTGTTTTAAAAAAAAAAAAAAACAGTTTATACTTACCTGCTTCTATGCAGTGGATTTGCACAGAGCAGCTCTGATCCTCCTCTTCTCGCGCCCCTCTTTGCTGCTCCTGGCCCCTCCTTCCTGTCGAGTGCCCCCACAGCAAGCAGCTTGCTAAGGGGGCACCTGACCCGAACTGCAGCTCCGTGTGTCCATTCAGACAAGAAGCTGCGGTTGGCTAACTGACTTTTATTGACAGCAGCGGGAGCCAAAGGCGCCACTGCTGTGTCTCAGCCAAATCAGAAGGAAGAGTCCTGGATGGCTGAAGGACTCATAGATATCGCTGGATAGACATGGGGCTCAGGTAAGTATTAGGGGGCTGCTGCACACAGAAGGTTTTTTCTCTTAATGCATAGAATGCATTAAGATAATAAAAAAAAAAAAAAAAAAAAAAAAAAAAAAAGTCTGCCTTTACAACCACTTTAAATAAAAAATAAAAATAAAAAATAAATAAAGTGATCAGTGATATTCATATAACTATTTTTACAAATGCCTTTCTCCACAGAATTAAATTACTAGAAACAAGATGGGATAAAAGGAGACCTACACCTTTGCAACTGGGATATACAACATAGTTCAACAAATAAAAATATGTCATGCAATCCCATATACACAATCCTATACCCACAGTTGAGAAATTCAAAGAAGCAAAAACTAGATTCAGGCTACAAATAATATTCAAAGAATGCAACTGAGAGTTAAATATTAACAAGGCTTCCCTTTCAGAGATCTCTCATCTACACTAATTTACTTCATAGAAAACAGGAATTGGACATCAGATAGGGCAACCCTTTCTAGTAAAACAGGATTTATTTAAAGGGTCAGTTCACCTTTACCAAAAAACTGCCAATGCAGATTAGGGGTGTCTATAGATAAAAACATACTATGCAGCTTTGACTAAAGTTGTAGAATGCTCTTGCTATAGGTGTAGGCCATTTACGTACCTCATTAAGCCTGACTGGAAAACTCCCCGGACATTGCTGAGAGGCCCAGCTATTACTGCTCACCATCACAGGAGTGAGCTCTCAAACTCTGAGCTTAAAACTACTGCATTAGGGGAGAAAATGCACATGTGGGGGGTTTGAATCAGAGAAACAGCTCACTCCTGCGACAGTGGAGGTGATCAGTAATAGATGGGCCTCACAGCAACATGCTGGGAGTTTTTCAGTCAGGCTTCATGATGTACGTAAATGACCTACACCTATAGCAAGGGTGTTATCCAATTTTGGTCAAAGCTGCACAGCATGTTTTCATCTATATACGTCCCTTTTGTGCATAGGCAGTTTTTAGGTAAAGGTGAACTATGCCTCCCAGATGCTCCCCGTCCAGCCCACGTACATAAACTGCCAGACGGGAGCAGCACCGATGCGCGTCGACATACCTGAAGTTCCCTCTGCATCCGCAGACTATGTGCACTCTCAGAGTGTGCAGCGGTACGATCTGTAGGCGGCCCGGGTAGCATGTGATCGCTGATTGCAATCACCAGTTATGGTGTCCGAGAATACTGCCACACTAGTTACTGTGTCCAAGATCACTTCTACACCAGTGTCCTTAATCACTGCCACCCACTCACAATGTCGCTAATCACTGCAACACCATTTGAAATTACCATGATTACCACCACACCAGTCATATTGTCCCTGATCAACGCCGCACCAGTTTATTCACTTACCTCCCAAGCCTATTCTGACACTTCTCATATAAATGTAAAAGCTTTATACGTTTTGAGAGCAAGGGCCTGGGGGGGGGGGGGGGGAATGTTGGTTGTTGCAATTTTTATGCCACACAATATTTGTGCAGCAGTTTTAAAAAAAAATTAAAAAAAAAAAAATTAAAAAAAAAGTTACATTTTAAAAGAAGTCCAGCCTGAGCTTGTTTGGCTGGGCTTCTCCTATAGGTCACAGGAGTGCAATTTGTTTTGCACTCCTGTGAGCCATTTTCAGCAGAGAGCGGTCTGAAGTCCCCTCTCTGCTGATGTCACTGGAATCAGTCCTGGACCGATGCCTGACTCAGCGAGCCGCTGAGAGACTGGGATGGCCGCTCCCCGTCCCTCCACAGCTCAGAGCTCCAGTGAGCATGGAGGAGCAGAGAGGAGATCTGCTGATTGACAGTCTACAGTTCTCTGCATGGGGATCTGTGAGAACCGAACCATCCCCGGCGGGGGACAGATGCAGCATCGGACTGATGCTGCATCCACCTAGGTAAGTATAAATGGACCAAAAAAAAAACATACTTCTCTTTTAATGAATTTTACTGCACACCCAGTGTTGGATGTATGTTGCTGCTCTGTACTGTGTGGCAAAGTTGTGTAAACCTCAGGACTGGAGTGACAGAAACACATACTTTAAAATGTAAAACTTCCTGTTATATGCATTTCATCTGTGTATTTGAAGTTCATAAAAAAAAAATATATATATATATATATATATATATATATATATATATATATAAAAGGCTGCGATGAGGTACACTGTGCAAGCAAAGTAAAAATCAGTAAGGCAATCTACAGAACACTACAAAACAAAAAAAATCCCCAGCACATTTACCAGCTAGTCAGCACAAACGCAAAGTCTAAACTGTTTCAACAAACTTTAAAAATAGATGGTTTTGTTGCATACATTTGCAAATATATTTGAAGCCACACTGACGCGTCAAAGTCCCTCTGCCAAGTCAGGTCACTAACTCTCAGTGCCGGGACAAGGGCATCCAGCGCCCAGGGCAAGAATGCCAAACTGCTCCCCCCTCCGTTCCCTTAGGGTTAGGGTCAGGGCACCCCCCATCCCTGCAATAAACCATTGCGCCCAGGGCAGCCGCCCCTCCTGCCCACCCCTTGTCCCGGCCCTGCTAACTGTAGTCCACAAAGATCCCAATTTTGGAGATGCCATGAACAAATTAAATAAATTGAGGGCAGGCAAGTCTTGCAGGTAGCCACTTCCTTCTTAAAAAGGTCCACACCGGAGTCACACCAGAAAAAAATAACTGTTCATTTTGTATTAGAGGTTTTTGTTGCATAACTTTGTGAAGACTGCAGGAGCCTTCATTGGCCTCTACGTATTCCAACTGACCAATGAGGCAGTCCATGATAGCGATGAGCCAACAGGAATTTGTGGGGACAGGAGGGAAACAGGAAAGCAAGCAGGTAAAACCCACAACTGAGCTCAGTGTTAAGACCACTTCCAATGTGCAGCTCAGTGTTACTTTGAATGCAATGAAATTCAATAAAGTAGAAGTTCAGCTTCACCAGAAAGTACATTATGCTATCTCACAAGGGTGTAGCAACATAGTGTGCAAAATCTACCTACCAGCCAGGACTCTGTTTCTGTTTAAACAGAAATGTAGCCAAAAACTGCATTTAAGAGAAGCATCCTAAAATCCTCTACAGCCCGAGATGGCTCCGTCCCAAGTTATTGTACTTGGCTCAGGCTCAGCCAATGACATTTCGTCTGGACAGCGCTGGACATCGGGATTGCCGTGGGACACTGGATTTCATCGCTGGAATTTTTTATTTTTTTTTATTTTTAATAAAGGACTTTCCCAATGGTGTCGGTGTATTTTTTTTTACAATTTTTACACTTTCTTTGTGAAATGGTAGGGGTACAATGTACCCCATTACCAATTCACATAGGGGGGGCGGGATCTGGGGGTCCCCTTTGTTAAAGGGGTCTTCCAGATTCCGATAAGCCCCACACCCGCAGACCCCCACAACCACCGGGCAAGGGTTGTGGGGATGAGGCCCTTGTCCCCATCAACATGGGGACATCCTCCCCATGTTGAGGGCATGTGGCCTGGTACGGTTCAGGAGGGGGGGCGCTCTCTCGTCCCCCCCCCCTCTTTTCCTGCAGCCTGCCAGGTTGCGTGCACGGATAAAGGGTCTGGATTTTTGGGGGTATTCCTCGCCATTTTTTTTTTCAATTTGGGGTGGAGTTCCCCTTAAAATCCTTTCCAGACCTGAAGGGCCTGGTATGGATATTTGGGGGGAACCCCACGCATTTTTTTTTAAATTTGCGGCAGGGTTCCCCTTAATATCCATAGCAGACCTGAAGGGTCTGGTAATCGAATTTGGGGGAACCCCCACACTTTTTTTTTTTTTATCAATGACTTTTCTATGTATTTTCCGGGAGCCGACAATTCATTTATAGCCGCGAGTGAGTTTTAAATGACTTTTTTTCCTTCAGAAATGACACTTTGTGCAGGGACAGTTCTAAGCACGGGAAACAATCGCTAATAGTCCTCAGAAGTTCGGGTCCCCATTGACTTCACTGGGGTTCGGGGTCAAGTTCGGTCCCGAACTCAAACTTTTTACCGAAGTTCGGCCGAACTCGTACATCCAGGTGTCCGCTCAACTATATTAAGGAACCATCGCAGGCTGCAGCGTAACTAACCTTGATTTTCCAGTTTCCTAAAACAGCTGCATTCAAGGTATGACATGATTAATAACGGTCACAGTTGCTTGTGCGCTCAACAGAACTGTCAAGCCATCAAATGGCTGCTGTCATTACTGATTATATATGCAGCAACAAGACAACTGCAGATCAAACATAGGCTAAAATGGCAGCTTCCTTGGCTGGAAAGGATAAGAGGGCTTAGTACCGCTTCAAATCCAATTATCTCCTCATCATGGGGATTATACAATATTGCGATAAATGATCCAAAAGGAAGCAAAATCCCTAAGACCCCTTTCACACTGGGGCGGCGGCAACTTCGAATAATATAGGAATTCAGAATTTTTTAAGCATTGTATACAACTGTGAGAAACGGTATGTGAACTGTTAGCGATAAAGCGACGTTTTTCGGCCGCTAGCGGGGCGCTTTTAACCCCCAGCTAGCGGCCGAGGAAAGGGTAATAGCGCCCGCTTTGCAGGCGCTTCGGCAGTGCTGCCCATTAATTTCAATGTATACACCGTTCCCGCACCGCCCCAAAAGATGCTGCTTGCGGGACTTTGCAGACCGTCCCGCAAGCGCACCGCCCCAGTGTGAAAGCACTCTGGCTTTCACACTGGGGAGGCATAAGAGGCGCTTTACAGACACTATTTATAGCGCTAAAACGCCTGTAAAGCGCCTCAGTGTTAAAGGGGTCTAAAAGGTTCACATACTGTTTCTCACAGCTATATACAATGTTTAGAAAATCCTGAATTCCTATAATTCTTCAAAGTTTTTTTTTTTTTTTATTGCTTAACCACTCGCCGACTGCCTCACGTAGATATATGTCGGCAGAATGGCACGGGCAGGCAAAGCAACATACAGGTACATTGCTTTGAATCTGCCGCCTAGCGGGCGTGTCACCGCGGTCTCCGTGATCGTGCCCGTGGGAGCAGTGATCAGTGTCGTCACATGTAGCCCAGCCCCCACACAGTTAAAATCACTCCCTGGGAGACACTTAACCCCTTCCTCGCCCCCTACTGGTTAACCCCTTCACTGTCCGTGTCATTTACACAGTAATCAGTGCATTTTTATAGCACTGATCGCTATATTATTATTATTATTATTATTATACAGGATTTATATAGCGCCAACAGTTTGCGCAGCGCTTTACAACATCAGGGAAGACAGTACAATCACAATACAATTCAATACAGAGGGATCAGAGGGCCCTGCTCGATAGAGCTTACAGTCTAGAAGCTATATAAATGACAATGGTCCCAAAATAGCGTCAAAAGTGTCCGCCGCAATATCGCAGTCACGATAAAAAAAAAACGCTGATCGCCGCCATAACTAGTACCCTATTTTATAGACGCTATAACTTTTGCGCAAAGCAATAAAAAATATGCTTATTGCGGGTTTTTTTACCAAAAATATGTAGAAGAATACATATCGGCCTAAACTGAGGAAAAAAAAAATTATTTTAAATATTTTTTGAGGATATTTATTATAGCAAAAAGTTTTAATAATTGCTTTTTTTTTTCAAAATTTTCGCTCTTTTTTTGCTTATAAAAAAAAAAAAAAAAAACGCAGAGGTGATCAAATACCACCAAAAGAAAGCTCTATTTGTGGGAAGAAATGGACGTCAATTTTGTTTGGGTAACACGTCGCACGACAATTGTCAGTTAAAGCGACACAGTGCCGAATCGCAAAAATCCAAGTTAGACTTACCGGTAACTTGTTTTCCATTAGTCTTTCAGGACAGCACCTTGAGAGATAGTGACTCCTCCCACCAACCACAGGAAACACCTTCTTCCTCCAGGTCTTTAAAGGGAGGTACCTCCCTACCATACCTCAGTTGTAGCAGAGAACCTCCGGCCCCGGCTGGAACACAACCACATACGTTAGTCATAGCATAGTACATCAAATTAATAGGGCGGGTCGTTGCTGTCCTGAAAGACTTCTGGAAAACAAGTTACCGGTAAGTATAACTTGGATTTTCCCAAGGCGTCTTTCAGGACAACAGAGACTTACCCCCTTAGGGTGGGACAACAGCCTGCAGGACCTTCCTGCTAAATGCCTGGTCACTGGCAGATGTGAGGTCAAGTCTGTAATGACGCACGAAAGTGCGAAAGCTTGACCACGTTGCCGCCTTGCAAATTTGTTCAGGGGTGGTACCAGCTTTTTCTGCCCATGTGGCCGCAAGCGCTCTAGTTGAGTGTGCACAAATTCCCACTGGTGGAACCAAACCTGCATGAGAGTAGGCTTCCAGAATGGATAACTTTAACCATCTGGCCAAAGTAACTTTTGAAGCTTGGCAACCTTTTTCGTTGCCTGCAAAAAGAACAAATAAAGAATCTGTGCGTCTAAAGTTCTTTGTTATTTTTAGGTAGCATAACAAAGTCCTTTTTACATCTATCATATGAAAAAAAGTTTATTTTTCCCCAGAGGGGTCTGCGCAGAAAGTAGGGAGCACGATGTCTTGGGAAAGATTAAGCGTCGAGGCTACCTTAGGTAAGAACTTGGGGTCAGTTCTCAGTATAATTCTATCTGAAAATATTGATAAATAAGGTTCCCTTATTGACAGGGCATGTAGCTCACTGATCCTGCGTGCTGAAGTGATAGCAATCAGAAACAGCGTTTTGAGTGTGAGATCTCTGAGGGATGCATCTTCTAGAGGCTCAAATGGACTCCCTGCCAGGGATTGCAGAACTAAAGAGAGATTGCATTTCGGGAAACCCATAATCGGAGCCGGTCTAGACCTTGTAAGGGCTTTGAAGAACCTAACTACTAGTGGTTCTGAGGCCACAGATCTTTCTAGGAATACTGTTAGTGCAGCCACCTGCACCCTCAAAGTACTAATTGCCTGTCCCTTATCTGCTCCATCTTGTAAGAACTCCAAAACCCGAACAACTTTGGTTCCATCTTGAGCAGATAAGTCACACCAAGAGTTATAAACCTTCCAGACCTTGGTGTAGATGGTCCTTGTTACCTTCTTCCTGCTTGCTAGCAGTGTTGTAACTAAACGGTCTGAAAAGCCTTTTCTCTTTAAGAGCTGCCTTTCAGATACCAGGCTGCGAGGGAGAGGTTGGACATGTCTGGATAATTTACAGGACCCTGTATCAATAGATCCTTCCTGAGAGGTAGATGCCAGCAAGGCTTGGTCGCCATTCCCAGGACAGTTGAGAACCAAGCTCTCTTGGGCCAGAATAGGGTGATCAGGATGACAGGTACTCTTTCCCTTTGAATTTTCCTTAAAACTAGAGGGATTAACTGGAACGGGGGAAAACGCAAAGCAAAGGCAAAATCTCCAGGACTGCGCCAGAGCATCTGTTCCTAGAGACCCGTCGAGTCTGTTTAGGGTAAACAATTGAGGTACTTGTGCGTTTTCCCTTGAGGCAAACAGGTCCACCTCTGGTTGACCCCATCTGTTGGAAATTGTCGCAAAGACCTCCGGGATCAATGACCACTGACTCCCAAACGGGGTGTCTGCTTAAGTAATCCGCCACCCTGTTCATGGACCCGTTTAGGTGGATTGCTGACAGGGACAGCAAGTGTTTTTCTGCCCATAGCAGAATTTCTGTTGCAAGAGCCTGTAAAAGTCTGCTCCTTGTGCCCCCCTGCCTGTTCAGATAAGCCACCACCGTGGCATTGTCCGTCAACACCTGGACATGGTGACTCTGGAGATCCAGAGCAAACTTTAGTAGAGCCAAGGCAATCGCCTTCAGCTCTCTCCAGTTTGAGGATTTTTTTGCCTCTTTCTTGGGCCAAGTCCCCTGGATGAAATTTCTTTCTAAGTGGGCTCCCCATCCCCACGCACTGGCGTCCGTGGTCCGTCTGTCTCTTTTCCACTGGAAAAGACCACTTCTAGACCCCTTGAAAGGATCCCCTGATCTTTCAATAATAAAGTGACCTCTTCACTCTGGATGGAATTTTTATTTGAGTGTCCAGGGATCCTAGCTTGTGATCCCAGGACCTCAGGAGAAAGGCTTGTAGGCATCTGAAATGTAGTCATGCCCACTGAATGGCCGGCATTGTTGAGGTCAGTACCCCAAATGCTGACATTACTAGCCTTATTGTTATAGTCTGGTTGGACTGTAGTCTTAACACAGTGTCCTTCACCCTGTCCTTTTTCTCCTGGGGGGAGAAACATTTTTTGATCTACCGAATTGATTTGGTAACCCAAAAAACTGACCTCCTGAGATGGGTTTAGGGAGGATTTTTGAAGGTTTAAAATCCAACCCAAGGATTCCAGGTGGCTTCGTGCCTTGGTCAAGTTGTCTTGTAACCTGTCTCTTGAGGGGGCTAAGAATAACAGGTCATCTAAATAGGGAATTACTGCAATTCCCTGTAGACGAAGTGGGGCTAGGGCTTCTGCCATCACCTTGGTAAAAACCCAAAGTCAGGATGACAGCCCGAAAGGTAGGGCCCTGAATTGTAGATGATGAACTACGCCCTCCATCTTCACTGCCAACCTGAGATACCTCTGAGACGGAGGGGAAATTGGGATGTGCAGGTATGCGTCCCTTAAATCTATTGACGCCATAAATCAATCTGGCGTCAGTAGATTTTTGACCGAAAATATTGAGTCCATCTTGAACTTTCTGTATGCGACAGATTTGTTCAGAGGCTTTAAGTTTAGGATCAATCTGAAATGTTCCTGTTGGAATAAACTGATTTTGTGTTATGGCTGACCACTGCCGAAGAAACTTTTGCAGTCTTACGGCTACCCGCAGGGCTGAGTCATTGGGATTTCTCGGCTTGCGTAGGAGGATGGAAAAGGATTCCACCTTTTCCCTTGGCCTTTTGTGTGGCCCAATTCCTCCCCTGTGTTTTGTTGTCTTTTTCTTGAGCCTTTTTAGGTCGAAAAAAACATTTCGGGGGCTGTTGCTTCTTTCTAACTTGGAAAAACGTCTTCCTATCAGCCGTCCTGTCCAGAATGCTATCTAGATCAGGCCCAAAAAGAAGGTCACCCGAAAAAGGAATCCCACAAAGCTTATTTTTAGAAGCTGCATCACCTGGCCAGGTCTTTAACCATAATGCTCTTCTAGCAGTATTAGTCAAGGCTGCCGACCTCGCCGACATTTTATTTTCTTCAGCTGAAGCATCTGCAGAAGACAAAGTGGAAGATTTCCTGTTTAGGAGAATCTGCCACTATAATGGGACTTTAACTGGTTAACCCAAAATTCCAGATTTCTGGCTACACATGTTGTGGCCATGGCAGGCTTTAAATTGCTCATTATTGACTGCCATGATCTTTTGAGCAAGAGGTCCATACGTTTGTCCATTGGGTCCCTGAGAACCCCCATGTCTTCAAAAGACAGGTCGGTGGACCTGGAGACCTGAGAGAAGGCCGCATCCAGTTTAGGGACTTTGTTCCACACTGCAGAGGGATCTTCCTCAAAGAGAAAACGTCTTTTGTGGGCCTTTGAGAAGAAGGGTTTTTTCTCCAGATCTTGTCACTCTTTCTTTATGACGTCAGAGATGACAGAATGGACCGGGAATGTCCAACCCTTGGGTTCACTTAGACCTGCATACATGCGGTCATGCAGACTTAACTCTCTCTTTTCCTCACTTAGGCCAAGGGTAACATGAATGGCTCCAAGTAGCCCATCAACCTCTTCCAGGGATAAATTAAATTTGGAAGGGGCCACTTCAGTCTCTTCAACTGAGTCCTCCGAAGCCTCATTAGAAGGTGCGAGGACTGTCCTTTCCTGGTAGTAGATTCCTCAGTCAGAGTTTCTAACACTGGTATAGCCAAAGACTCCCGGGAAGAGGAGTACTGCATAGGGCTTTCTTCCAGTTCTCTCCCATTTTAGTCCTGCATGAAGGACATCTCTTTTTGCCTGGGTCAGAGCTCTTGGCCCGGAGAGAAGACAAAAAAAAAATAGGGAAGAAAGCAGGGGATCCTTAGTGAGACCCTGTCTCTGCCGATGGACCACCCCAAAGGTGCACTAAGAAGGAAACGTAAACACCTCCAGTGCCCAGACAGGCCATTGCCACTAGGGGGATAGTAGAAAAAAAAAGGGGAGACCAGAAATATACAAGTAAAGGAACAGGCAGACTTTAACTTCTGCCTCCTACCTGAGCTTTGCTGGTGCCTGTGCCTGTCCCCACCGCTGTAGCCGCCGCGTCTTCCATTGCAGGTGTACAGCGAATGCGTGGCTTCACACGCCGTTTCCGGACTCCCATAGTGCCTCTGCACCGGACCAGAAATGGAAATAGGCACCAGCTTCTGTCCTGCCTCCTCCCCCCTGTGTTCACGCCGGAAATGACGCTCGTGCTGACCTGGTGACCAGCTCTGTCACATCCGGCGCCTTTGGACTACGCCAAAATGGCGGCAGTGCACGCGCGACCGCCGGTCCAGGACAAGCAGGTCACCGAGTCCACGGCTCCTCTGAGCACTCAGGGGGAAGAGGAGCCCGAAACTACCGCTTGCCGTGCCTGGGTAGAGCGGGAGGACAGCAGTCTCCTATGGAGGAAAAAAACAAGAGGGAAGTCCCGTCTCCCAGGAGCATCTGAAAGACATTGACTCCCCTCACCGAAGATGTTCCCTCTGGGCCGGAGGAAACACAAAAACTGAGGTATGGTAGGTTGGTACCTCCCTTTAAAGATCTGGAGGAAGAAGGTGTTTCCTGTGGTTGGTGGGAGGAGTCACTATCTCTCAAGGTGCTGTCCTGAAAGATGCCTTGGGAAAATGGCCTGGTCATTCAACAGCCAATTCTTCCGGGGCTGAAGTGGTTAAGCTTCATGCATGAAAGAATTGCATCAGAATAAAAAAATCAGAAAGGATCTCTTTCTCCACAAGCATTTAGAAAGAGGATAGCATCCCGAAACTAGCAAATGGGAGGAACTCTACTTCTCTATGCTGCACAACCTGACAGCGCAGGTCCCACTGAGCAGATCCTAGTATCCCAGACACTTTTCTGTTACAACCCCTGCCGCTGGAAATGACTAGAAGTTCTCTGGACTGGACACAGGGACAATTCCTCGGCCACAGAAAAGTAATCTATTATTTTACTCTTGCGGGTGCATTTTTAGCGTGGTTCTTATTACTAGTAAAAGCTATTGCTGCACTATTGGTGCACTCTCTGCCCTGTTTTGCCTTTAAATTGTTGACAGATCTTATCCTGGCCCGTTTTTTGTTGAGTGCTGCTAGATGGTTGTGGCATGCCTGATAGACTTATGTTACTGCAACATGACTGCAATGGATAGAAAAAGTTTTGTATATTGAAAACAGCAGATTTTGCAATAACATTCATACCATGAATTATGGTGGCAACAGAAGCTTCTGCAAGATCCATGCATTGTCAAAACGTTTGCCAGGTTGCTGCAACAGTTGCTTTTGTCTTATGCAAAGTTACATGCAGAAGATGCTTGGCGAAAGGGTCATTCTCCTTTCCTGAAAAAAAGAGAACAATTGAACACTAGTTGAAAGTAAACCCTCTTCGCTTGGGGGTAGATCTGCTGCTTCCTATATATATATATATATATATATATATATATATATATATATAGCCACTGTCAACAGCATCATCAGGGTTATGAATGCATTACTTACATAGGATACCTTGACAAACTAAAGCTCTGTCCGGTAGGGACATCAAGAATATGCATTACTTCTCATACTAGAAAACAAGAACGATTGTCAGCAACAAACTAGAAGAATCAGAGCTGTTGCTAAATATGTCTTTAACAGTTTATCGATTGCATCTCTATTTCCACTATGTAATCTCATAATCTGATTGATCGACATATGATCAGATTCCAGACTAAAGATGAGCTCTAGCATCTTCTGAACTAATCTCTATTCCAACCTTGGCTTTCCGCTATTTTCAAAGCCAATGTGCTGAGGCCAGGATCAGGTCAATGACTAAATATTAAATATGGGCATGTGACGTCACCAGCAGTGTCCTTATTATCAGTGCAGCCCCTACAGTGCCCATCAGTGCTGCCTATCAGTACCAATTAGTGCTGAATATCAGTGCCAAGCGCCCCTAAGTGCCCTTCAGTGCTGCCTATTAAGGGCGTCTCATCTGTGACCACCAGTGCCGCCTTATCAGTGCAGCTGATCAGTGCAGCCCCATCAGTGCAGCCCCATCAGTCAGTGCCCATTAGTGCAGCTTACGAGTGCCTCCTCATCAGTGCAGCCCCATCAGTGCCACATATCAGTGCAGCCGATCAGTGCCCATCAGTGCTGCCTATCAGTACCAATTAGTGCTGAATATCAGTGCCAAGCGCCCCTAAGTGGCATTCAGTGCTGCCTATTAGGGCCGTCTCATCTGTGACCACCAGTGCCGCCTTATCAGTGCAGCTGATCAGTGCAGCCCCATCAGTGCCGTGCCATCTATCAGTGCCCATTAGTGCAGCTTACGAGTGCCTCCTCATCAGTGCAGCCCCATCAGTGCCACATATCAGTGCAGCCGATCAGTGCTGCCTATCAGTACCAATTAGTGCTGAATATCAGTGCCAAGCGCCCCTAAGTGGCATTCAGTGCTGCCTATTAGGGCCGTCTCATCTGTGACCACCAGTGCCGCCTTATCAGTGCAGCTGATCAGTGCAGCCCCATCAGTGCCGTGCCATCTATCAGTGCCCATTAGTGCAGCTTACGAGTGCCTCCTCATCAGTGCAGCCCCATCAGTGCCACATATCAGTACCCATCAGTGCTGCCTATCAGTACCAATTAGTGCTGAATATCAGTGTCAAGCGCCCCTAAGTGCTGCCTATTAGGGCCGTCTCATCTGTGACCACCAGTGCCGCCTTATCAGTGCAGCTGATCAGTGCAGCCCCATCAGTGCCTATCAGTGCTGTGCCATCTATCAGTGCTGCTTACGAGTGTCTCCCTCATCAGTGCAGCCCTATCAGTGCCACCTATCAGTGCCACCTATCAGTGCCCACCAGTGCAGCCCATCAGTGCAGCCCATCAGTGTGCATGAGTGCCTCCTCATCAGTGCTGCCTATTAGGGCCGCCTCATCGGTTCCCACCATTGCTGCTACTCAGTGCTGCCCATTAGTGCCACCTCATCGGTGCTGCCTATCAGTGCCGCCTCGTCAGTGCAGCTGATCAGTGCAGCCCCATCAGTGCTGCCCATCAGTGCCACATATCCGTGCCTTCTCATCAACGGACACATTAGTGAAGGAGAAAAATTACCTGTTTGCAACATTTATAACAGAAACTAAGAAAAAAAATTTTTTATAAAAAAAAATTATAAAAAGTAAGTTTGGTCTTTTTTCATTTGTTTAGCAAAAAAGAAAAAAACCCAGTGGTGATTAAAAACCACAAAAAGAAAGCTCTATTTGTGTTAAGAAATTTATAAAAGTGTCATATGGGGACAGTGTAGCATGACTGCACAATTGTCATTCAAAGTGTGAGAGTGCTGAAAGCTGAACATTGGCCTGGGCAGGTAAAAGTGGCCAGTATTGAAGTTATTTATATTATTGTGAGAACTAGAAGAGCCTGCAAGTCCTCCTTCCATCACATACCTGTAGGGAGTCAGTAGGTGGTCACTGCCCAGCCTAACAACACACTTTGACACTGCTGTGAGGGAAACTATGCCGTATAATATGAACTGTTCCCATAAAAGGACGGCTAATACTAAACACACAGCATGGAACACAACGAAGAAGAGTCTGCTCACCGGCACTGAGCTGCCCTCCATGATCACAGAAGGAAAACACGGGCACACCATTCCACTCCACCAGCTCTTCCGTTACTTCTCCTCCAGCACCCACAACAGCTCCCCGGTTACCGGCAACGCCTTTTGCTTTCACCAAGGCAACCAGTAGCCAATCCAGTCAGGGACAGAGGGACCTATAGCCTGAAAGAAGCCCTACCTGCGTGATCGATGCCGTGCGCGTCCCCGAGAGCGCAGAAAAGAACGCACTGAGTATGCGCATGCGAAGTACCAGCGGTTGGAGATTTTGATAAATTAGAACTTTTGACAGAACATGGGCAATCTGTGCATCTTGGAAAGGGCATGGCGGTGGGTGATGAGTATTTGATAAGGTAGCGATTTTCCCCAAGAAACGAGTAGAATCATGCATTTATAAGAAGCTTTGTTCCTTAGGATATATTAGGCTGCAGTTCTTCCCCCCCAGTGGTTATTGTGATAAATATGTAGGCTTCAGAAAAATGGCTCCAGGCTTGAGGACATCATCTGTAAGAATTAAAAATCCAACCCATTTTATTTTATTTTTTTAAACTGCAGTTTATCATTTCACATACAGTTTTTATTCACTTTTTGGAAGATTTTTTAATAATTCACCCACAAATATGTTTGGTGGGCTGGGAGCTAAGGTACCTAATGCAGACAGAATGGCACACACAGACCAAGAAGAGTTAACGTGGAACTTTACAGTTTCATGAAAAATAATATTCTTTAGCAAGAAACATATATATTACATGAATAATTATGCTACCAAAATTAATGTGTGCTGTAAATTGCCTCCAGCATTGCTCCGGTTTCTTCTTGCTGGAGGCTGCCATTTTTCTGAAGCACAGAGCCCCTGAGCAGCAGTAAATCATAAATGGAACTAAACCCATCAATTCAACTGTTTAAAAAAGCCAGTACATTCCTGCTAACTGACACATTTGCTTGTTGACTCAACCAAACTGTCAAACCATTAAATGGCTGGTATCATAACTGATCACATGTGCAGCACCATGGCAGTTACAGATCAAACAGAAGCAGCTTCCTTGGCTGTAAAGGATAAGAGGGTTTGCCAGCAGATTGGCCTCTATTACTTCAGCAGTGCTTAAAAATAGAGAGAAACTGAGCATGTGCAGAGCAGGGTGAGACAGTATAATACGTTTTTTTTAACATTATAGGCACTTATTTTTAATGTTTTACATAGCTATACCTGCAAAAGGAACCAGCCTGAAGTGATCAAGCAGGACTTAATTTTCCGACTAAAGTTACCTTTTAAAGTGTAACTAAAGACACAACTTTTTTATTTTAGTTTTGCATAGGGTGGAGATGGATACACCTGTCAGTTTTTTTTCTGTTTGAAGCCCCTGTATTATGGTAAAGGGCCAACCACAGTGCCCCTTACCATGTGATCAGCTATGTCCAATCACAGCTGATCACATGTAAACTCACAACCTCATCAGCGCACATCAGTGAAGAAGAAAAATTACTTATTTGCAAAATTTTATAACAGAAACAAGGACAATTTTTTTTTTTTCAAATTTAAATTTTCACTTAGCAGATCTAAAAGAAAACTGGTAATTAAAGTGGTTGTAAACCCATTACAACCACTTTAACCTACAGGTAAGCCTAGATTAAGGCTTGCCTGTAGGTGCAAGAAATATCTCCCAAACCTAAAAGGTTTAGGAGATATTTGCAGAAATAGCGGCACCGATGTCTACGGCGCATGCGTTGTAGACATCGGGCGGGGGCGCACTGAGCGTGTCGCTTCTAACGGCGATCATGTCATTAGTGGCAGCACCAGCGCGCATGTGTGGGAGTGATGTCATCGCGGCTCCAGCCAGTCACAGCGCTGGAGCCGCAATACCCGGTAAGTCACTCCGGGAATGATGGCGGCGTCGGAGGAGGCGAACGAGGGCCGCTGGGGGGGGGGGCTTCAATCTCAGGTAAGTACTTCATATTGAGCTTCATATTGTACTTCATATTGAGCTTCATATTGAGCTAGTATGCTATGCTATGCATACTAGCTCATTATGCCTTTGTCTTGCAGGGAGTATTTTTTATTTTTTTTTACCGAGAGGGTTTACTTCCTCTTTAAATACTAGCAAAAGAAAGCTCTGTCTCAAAAAAATAACCTCTCTAGATTTCCTGGTTATCATTATCATCAAAATTTAAAATAAAAGAAAATCCCAGATTTTGGGTTGACATCAGAACACTACTAGAGGGGAAATCTTACAATAGGACACTAGTTCTAGTGAGTTGGGAGGGGGGCAAGGGGGGCAATGGATTCCCTTAATTTGAGGGATTTATTCTCACTTCCTGTTTGGACCATGGGACACATAGTGAGGGGAAATCTCCCAAATAGGACAGCTCTTGTATTTGGAAAGGTAGTGTAGCGGACCCCTAAATTTAGGGGGTCGCTATGCCCAAGTTTAGGGGATGGCCTGAGCAATAGTTTGGCTCAGACTTTCTAATTAAAAACTGGACTCTGCTCTGCTGTGGTGTTGTCTGGTGTACGGTTCCCCTTTGGCCTGTGGGCTAGGCCTAGGGTCGAACTTCAGGTGACACAGTGGCGATATTGGATGTCCTCTCTCGGCTGCTGTGCAGTGGTTGGGGCCTCGCCTGCTGTGCATGCCGGGAGAGGGTATATAAGGGGCAGACACCATGTTTAGGGAGGAGTGCCCAGGGAGAGGAGTACCCGGAGGAGTCGGGGGGGGGAGTGTGCCCCACGGGGTGTGTTGACTGGCTGAGGAGTCTCGGGCACCTTTGGCCCGAGGCTTCAACGTTCCAGGCAGGCCCAGTACCTTTAACTGGGTCTACAATCAGCCCACTGGAGTCCCAGGGTGCCAAGGTGAAGGTACCCGCTCTGACCGAGAGGAAGCCAGGGGAGGATCTGTCCCACAGAGGAGATGAGTGATGGAAGATCGCTGTCTCGGGAGAGGCCTGGTGATCTGTCAGAGGGAAGGATTCTTTACTCCGCAAAGTTAACCTTGTAGAGTGCCCATTGGTATCGTTCTGTTCTCTAAATTCTACAGAGGTTAAAGGATTTCTTGAACCCGTCCTTGGAGGGAATAGGGTGACAAAACTGTTCGAGCTTCACACCGGCTGCAAGGGCCGCTTTCATAGGGACTATCCGGGTGAGCTAACCCACTCGGGATCGAGTGGTGACGAGTGACTAAGGTGTGTGTGCCTGAATCTGCGTTCTGACTCTGCTAACTTCTTTGTTTCTCTTCAATTTCCCTGTTTACTGGAGCAAAGGAAAAATAAACTCTCTGTTGGAGTTAAAGTGTTCTGGACATTGGCCTTCTTGGGGGGGGGGGGGGGATATAGACTTGTCCCTACATACTGGGGATGAGAACCAGTGGAAGGAGGTAACTCGCTGCAGGACCCAAAATTTGTGAACACCGCTTAACCTCTTCAAACAGGAGGGTACGGACATATAGCACGGTGTGCCTTAACTTGCAAGTGAGCCAGGCAGGAAAAAGGTCGGTGTGCTACACGTGGGGGCTCGTCTGGGATTTTTTGCAGTTATCCCTGGAAGTTGGACTATATTTTTTTTTTCCTCCTGTTTGTGATTCGGTGGGAATCGGCCATTTCGGGAAAAATTGAACTGCGTCACTTGTGAGAGAAATGGAGGTACAGGCCAAGACCTATACTGGATTTTCTAACTGCGTAGTTCGTGGGCGTGTCTGAAGCATAGAAAAGCCTGCGAGCTACGTGCAGAAGGAGAAGAAAAAGGGGGAGGAGCCCCGCCAACTTGTGTGTTGCACGTGGCGTCTTGGCGCCAAGGGACAGTATGAGCTGGACTAGTGAAGAAGCAACATGTCTGCCGCCCCATGGATTTCTGTTTCACCGGGACCACGGATGTTCCCACCTACCACAGCCATGGACGTTGTTTCCCTCACTGCCCCCGTGACGGATACAGGGATCCGGCTGAAGCCTAGGGGCTGCTTCGCGCTCTATACGTGCAGGGATGAGGAGGCCCTGGGCGTGCTCTGTCCTAAGTGCCAATGACTGGCGGTACAACTTCGGCTTTTTGGGGGATGTGCTACGTGCGGAGAGTTTCTTTTCAAGGTGGACCAGCCGACTGAGAAACCCAAAGGTTACCGGGTCAACTGCCTTACAGGTATCGTTACTCTTGAAGAGGAAACCAGTACTCCCACAATCAGGCCCACGCGCACCGCTCCGACTGCCACGGATGTAGAGAATGGAGTTCCGGCCATTACGGAGCTTACAACGGAGGTCATCGCAGATGCTGTCTCAATTACAACGGAGACCTCTCTCCCACCCGCCAAGCAGAAGGTGGGATACGTAAAGGCCGCGTTTGAAGCCTGCCCCATCGCCTGCCTGAACCGGATCTTCAAGCCGGAGGGACCTCCAGGAGATCCACGCTGGGGGAAGGTAAGGAGGCTGGGAGAAAAGGGACATTGACTTTGTTGGGAAGGGAAGGGAAGCCCACACCCCACGCTACAGGGGATGTGTGGACAACCAGCCCGCAAAGACCTTCCATTTTTGGGGAAGGTGTGTCTGTCTCCACCACCAATTACCTGCTGGCGGAGGAGTATAATACCTCTGAGTTGGATTCATCTTCAGATGTGGGAGATGATCATGATGTGGATGAAGTGTTCATAAAAAAGGGTTAGGATGGAATCCCGGCAACTTCACCCCGCAGTTTAGGTGGAGTTTCGCAAATGGACTCTGGGGCAACTACACCCCGAGTGGAAGTCCCTACTGCAAGGGAGGAGACTGATCCCACACCCGCTTTGCCAGCTCCGGCATCCTCTGTGCCTGCTGTTATGGATGTCCGTGCACCATTGCGGCCACCTTTGCCACTGCTGGAGCTTGCGCCATTGAGAAGGTCTCCGGATGCTATTGTCTTCCCAGGTGCAGGAGATCGGGCCACCATGCCACCTATAGCCCGGTTGCAACGGCTCCTACACAAAAAGGTCGCCACTGACTACGGTTGGGAATATCCATATGTCCCCAAAGAACTTCTCTACGAGATTGAGGCCTCTCGTGAACGATGGTACGCTGACTTTGTGTGGGACCATGTGAAAGTACCAAGAGGCTACTGATACTTAAAGTGCTCTGCTGTAATGGCTGATCGTTATAAAGGCTGCCGCAAGGACTGGACTTATGGTCGGCACATTCATGCGGACCGTGTAGTCATCTGCAGCAAGGACAGAGACGATGCTGTTTAATACATAGAAACATTGGACAAACAGTGGAAAACCCTTGTCCTCCCTGATCCCAAGTACTATCTCTGAAGTGGGAACTTGTTTTTTCTTTTTATTATTCCACTTCAGGGAAATTGCCTTGAACCGCTGACCTGACTCTCTGCTCAAGGGGGAACTTGCTCTGTTGAAGAATCGGAGAACTGTTTGTTTTTTCCTCCCCTTTTCAGTCCCGCAGAGGAGAACGTTTTTTTTTTGTCTCTCCAAAAGAGAACTGAACACTGGGTAGATTTAGTCAGGGCCAAAGCAGGAAGCCGTCATGATCAAGAAGGAGTGTTCTTGTGTATTGATACGTGCCTATGTGCACCAAGGCCAGTGTAGTGATGTGTGCTGCCACTAAGTGGTGGTGTTCAGCAGAAATGTATGCTGCAGAAGCCAGTCATTCTTTTTAGGAGGAATGGTTTGCGTCTGTCTCTAGATGTTAGGATGTGTTTTATTGTGTGTTGTGTTTTTTTTCCCTCTGCAGGCGATCGTCTATCAACTACACCGGAGAATGGGTGGGGAAGATATGATAGGACTGGGGAGGGATTGTTTGTGTAAAAAAAAAAAATCATAATGTGTATTGTTACACACTGCTGTCTTTCCTTCTTCTCTTTACCCTATTTGCTAAATTTGATTCAGGCACCGAACCAATTTCATTGTATATAGTCTGGAAAAGACCGGAACCTACTCAGGATTGAGGGGGTCTTCTGACCTTTTCCAGCCACTGGGGACAGTGGCTCTTTAAGGGGGGGTGTATGTAGCGGACCCCTATATTTAGGGGGTCGCTATGCCCAAGTTTAGGGGATGGCCTGAGAAATAGTTTGGCTCAGACTTTCTAATTTAATACTGGACTCTGCTCTGCTGTGGTGTTGTGTGGCACCTTTGGCCCGAGGCTGCAACGTTCCAGGTAGGCCCAGTACCTTTAACTGGGTCTACAATCAGCCCACTGGAGTCCCAGGGTGCCCAGGTGAAGGTACCCGCTCTGACCGAGAGGAAGCCAGAGGAGGATCGGTCCCACAGAGGAGATGAGTAATGGAAGATCGCTGTCAGGAATGGTGTCATTACTGGGCTCACCTGCTGGTGGCACTGTTGCATTCGGCAGCAGTGGGTGTAGTTCTGGTGACCACCAGCGGGTGTCTCCTCACCAAGACTTTCCACCAGCCATCAAGCACACCTGATCTGGGTCTGCTGGACTATATAAACCCGCCCTTAACAAAGCTCAGTGCTCCAGAATTCCTTCTGTAAGCCTGGTCCCTGCCTGAACCTGATCCGTTACCTGGTCCTGAACCTGATCCTGATCTGTTCCCTGCCTTGTCCTGGACTCTGATCCTTGTACCCTGTCCCCTGATACCTGTCCCCTGATACCAGCTTCCCCTTGCTGTCTGCTCCCAGTACCTGGCCTTCTGCTCCCCTTGTCTCTCATCCCTGCCTTGTTCATGTATGTGTGTTCTCTTTTGTACATATTAGTTAGCTAGTTAGATTAGGTTGTTTTTGGGGTTTGTTGTGTTCCTTTGTATTCGTTTCTTGCTTATGGTTTGCTGTGGTTTTGTTTACACGTGTGTCTTTATCTTTAATAAATATATATATTTGTCACTTACTCTGTTCCCGATTCCTTAATGTGCAGCCCAATGATCTGACCACCTGTATTGGATGTCTGTGTATAGCATCCTCGTGACAGAATTCTGGAGCCATACAATCAGATCGGCTGCACCTTGGAATTGGGTCTGAGCATTTGTTAAAATTACTGAGATGGAGGTGGACGATATTTTTTATCTTTCGCTCCTGGCAACAGATGACAGAGATTTCTGTTATCAGACACTAAGAGAATATACCAGAGAGCAGTTATTAGAATGCATCCGCATAGCTCACGTTTTTGTGGATCAGGGCAATTTTGTGTTTGAGGATGTACAAGCTTTGATTTGTATCTGTACAGAGTTGGCCCTGTCTGATGCCTCTATTGGAACTGACGATTATACACCTCCTGTAGCGATACCCTCAACTTAAGAGAGCCGCAAGTTTTGATTTGGGCCCTGAGTACAGCTTCCCCAACCCCCCGGCAATCTGCTCTACCCGCTCTGGCACAGTTAACCACAGCAATTTCACATAAACAATCACTTATGCTTTAAATGTGGGTGTGTGGATTGATAACTCAGACTCATAGACAATGTTGTAAATAATAACTGACTTTACTGTTAGTGGTAAGATAAAAGGGGATAACATGCATGTAACATTTGATTCACAACACATAAGCAGGTCCCTGCAGTTATAAATCACAATACTGTGTGTGTGTGTACCAGCAATGGAAAGGGGACGGAACGCCACGTGGGGCGACCGTTACCTAAACACCCTGTGGTGTGATAACTAACTTATAACTATCTAACGGATCAGGCCTGATCCCTAACCATGAAACTCAGTCTTAGAAGAAACACGAATCTTCACCGGCACAGGATCTGTAAAGGTGGTGCACTTGAAGTATTTAAAACCATGTATTTGTAATCCAATAGGGGGGGGGGGGGGTAATTCTCCCTCACCGGAGGTGTTAGGCCTCGGAAGTCTAGTAGGCACAAAGTATAAAAGTAACAGTTTAAAGATGAGCTTTCGCTCGCTCACCACTCCGGAACACTTCCCTCAGTCCGGAACTTCCACCGGCTGTGTCGGTCCTCGTCCACGGCGGCTTCTGCGATCGGATCCCCGATCCAGATAACTTTAGAAGAGATGAGTCTGGATGCCACCCAGGCTCGCAAAGGGGGTGGAAGGCTCTTTGGTTCGCTCCACAGGCCCCAGGCTTCAGGCCTGGAACAGCACAGATCCGCACAGGTGTATCTCTCTCTGCCTCCCCGTGTCCAAAAGAGAAAGAGCTAGGCCTCGCCCCCTCCTTATATTCCTTCCCCCCGACTCCCCTCTCTCTGGAATTTCCTGTCTCTGATTAAAGGGGAACACCCCGCTACACACTCCCCCCACTAAAACTCTTTGGTCCCCAAAGATAAACATTTTAACAACATTTCTGAACCATTTTAGAGAGTGCGGAGTATGATGTTGGTACAGGGAATTGCCACCAAAACTCAGAGGTGGGATTCCCTGTCCTACAGGTCACACTGGCATGAGTGGCCTGCCTAACTGTGCCAGAGAGTGAGCTGGGGTTGCCCTCCACCAAATGAACAGTGGAAGGATTGGAGCACTCGTTACTTCTTCTAGCGGTGGTAACAGAGTCCTCTGAGCTCTTTCCCAATTGAGGGTAGGTTAACTTCATGGGAGGCCTCACGACTCTGCGAGCTCTCTGCTCCCTTGGGACTTCAGGCTCTGGTGCCACAGGCTCTGTTTCAGGAACACTCTCTGACATCGTCACTGGTTCTGGGGCCTCTGTCTCTTCTTCATCTGAGTACAGGCCCGGAATATCTTCCCAGCATTCAGGCACGCCACTGGATGGAATGAACTCTGTAGCTTCTGGGTTCAGGGTCCCATCCTGCATATCCTCAGTGGGTGGAAGGTCTATGGTGGGATTTTCCGGGGTTGGGGAAGGCCATAGCCACTCCAGTTCTCCTCTCCCATCTTCACTTGGTTGAGAAGCCTGTCCACCTCTAGATCGAGAGGTCTGAGACCGAGTGTTGGGTCTGGGAGTATCCAAGATGGAAACAGATTCCGGTAGGTTCCTCACTGGAGGTATCCTGACTGCTTCTTTAAGCGGGAGTAAGTGGTTTCTGTGCCAGGTCTTCAAGGGTCCCACTCTCCCCTCTGGCTTTAACTTGTACACCGGTAGTCCAGGGAGTTTCCTACAAATAACGTAAGGCTCAGACCTCCACCTATCAGCAAGTTTGTGCTTCCCTGGGATCCCTAGGTTGCGTAGCAGAACACGGTCTCCAGGCTGCAGGTCTTGCACTCGAACCTTCAAATCATAGTTCCTTTTATTTCGGGCCCCTCTCTGGTCTGAGGCCCCTTGGGCTTGTTCATAGGCCGCTTTCAAATTATACCTAAGTCTGTCTACATATCCTTTGTGGGAGGTAGCAGAGGTATAGTCTAGAGAAATGCCAAAGGCCAGATCCACTGGCAATCTTGCTTCTCTCCCAAACATGAGGCAGTAGGGAGAGTAACCCGTCACATCACTGGTGGTGCAATTGTAGGCATGCACCAAAGTGGATATGTGTTGACTCCAATGCTGCTTCTTCTCTGTCTCCAGAGTCCCAAGCATGTTTAGCAAAGTCCGGTTAAATCTCTCAGGCTGGGCATCTCCTTGTGGATGATAAGGGGTAGACCTGGTCTTTTCCACTCCCAGGGAGTCCAGTAGGTTCCGGATCAGGCGACTCTCAAAGTCCCTTCCTTGGTCGGAGTGGATTCTCTGTGGTAATCCAGAGTGGACGAAGTATTTTTCTACAAGCACCTTAGCTACAGTGGAAGCCTTCTGGTCTCGGGTGGGGAACGCCTGTGCATAACGGGTGAAATGATCGGTTACCACCAGAACATTTCCCAATCCACTCAAATCGGGTTCGAGGCAGAGAAAGTCAATGCATACCAGATCCATTGGGCCTTGACTCTGTAGGTGGCCCATTGGGGCAGCTTGATGGGGTAGAGTCTTCCTCTGGATGCATCGTGCACAGGAGTGGCAATACTCCTCCACTTCAGCCCTCATACAGGGCCAATAGAACCGGCTTCTGACAAGTTGGAAAGTTCTTTCAGCTCCCAGGTGACCATGCTGGTCATGTAAGGCAACCAGCACAGTCTCTCGGTGCTTCTCTGGGAGAAACAACTGCCATTTATCCTCGGAGTCATCAGAGGGGCCCCTTCGGTAGACCACTCCCTGATGGACCTGCAGCTTGTCAAGCTCTCTCCTTAGCAGACGAGCCTCCTTGGAGGGGTGATGTCGAAGTTTCTCTGGACTCTCGTTTTCCAATGCTTCAAAGACCAATCTCCCCATGGGGTCTTCCAATTGGTCGCACCTCAGTTCCTTCTTAGACAGCTTCGGTAAGCATTCCTCTTCAAGTTGAGTCACCCTGCAGTAGTGTTTTGGGACTCCCACTGTGGTAACTCCTATCTCCTCGGCTCTGGAGCCCCCTCTGGCTTGAAATTCAGCCCCTTGACAAAGGGCTCGCACTCCGTCCGGTGCTACCTGAGTCCAGTCCTCCCAGTCATCAGCCATGGTATGAGATCTTCGGGACAGGGCATCTGCATCCCTATTTCCAGTCCCTGGTCTGTATTTAAGACTGAAGTTGAACCCAGATAATGCAGCCAGCCACCTGTGTCCTGTGGCATCCAACTTGGCAGTGGTGAATAGGTAAGTCAGAGGGTTGTTATCTGTTTTTACTGTAAACTCTGCCCCATAGAGGTAGTCTCTTAGTTTGTCCACCACTGCCCATTTGAGGGCCAAGAACTCCAACTTATGAGTGGGGTAGTTCTTCTCCGAGGGGGTCAGACTCCGACTCACATAGGCCACTGGTCGCAGTTGCTCTTCATACTCTTGGTAGAGCACTCCACCTAGGCCTTCATGACTAGCATCAACATGTAACTCGTATGGTCTGGTGGGATCAGCATAGGCCAATACTGGGGCTGTGGTGAGGCTCCTCTTCAGGGTTCTGAAGGCCTCTTCACACCTGGGGGTCCACTGATCTTGAACCGACTCCCCGGGTCTTCTGGGTCCCAAGCCATCCTCTTCCCCTTCAGTCTTGAGCAGTTCATTTAGGGGCTTGGCAATACGGGCAAACCCATCCACAAACCTCCTATAGTAGGAGCAGAAGCCCAGGAAAGATCTAAGTTCGGTGACTGTTGTGGGTCTTGGCCAGGAGGTAACTGCCTCCAACTTCTCAGGATCAGTAGCCACCCCCTTTTCAGACACTATGTGTCCCAGATAGTTCACCGAAGACTGGTAGAACCGACACTTCTCGGGGGAAAGCTTTAGTCCCTCTTCACTAAGCCTTCTCAACACTTTCTCCAATCGGGCCTCATGTTCCTCCAAAGTTCTCCCGAAGACAATGACATCGTCCAGGTACACGAGGACTTCTATGAGGTTCATATCTCCGACAGTCTTCTCCATGAGACGTTGAAAAGTAGCTGGGGCCCCAGATAGGCCCTGAGGCATTCTGTTAAACTCAAAGAATCCCACAGGAGTTATGAAAGCGGTCTTTTCTCTATCCTCTGGGTGCATGGGGATTTGATAGTACCCGCTCTTGAGGTCCATCACGCTGAACCACTTGGCTCCAGACAAACTCTGTAAGGCGTCCTCTATCCTTGGCGTGGTGTACTGATCAGGGGTGGTCCTCCTGTTGAGAGTTCTGTAGTCAATGCAGAGCCTCAACGACCCATTCTTCTTCCTGACCACCACTATTGGAGAGGCATAGGGGCTTCTGGATTCTCGAATCACCCCAGTCTTTTTCAGTTCTGCAAGCTGCTCCCTCAGATCCTCCAGATCTGCCAGCGGAACCCGCCTGACTCTCTCCCTGAACGGTTTGTCTTCTTGCAGGCGGATGCGGTGGGTAGCACTCCTCGCACACCCCACATCGAACTCATCTTTGGAGAAAATCTTCTCCCATCTAGTCAGCTGAGCCTTGGCTCTCTCTTTCCAGGCTCCAGGTAAATTCGGGTTCTCCATGGAAAGTTTTTCCCAAACATCTCCTTCTTCACCCGTCCCCTTCACTTCTGACCAGCTGACTGGGACAGCAGGACTCACCTGTCCCAACAGCATCCGGGCAGGGATCTCTATGGCCCTTTCTGTAGAGTTCCTCACACTCACCGGGACTCTTCCCCTGGCTTTCTTCAGGGCCTTGATTGGAATCACTTCCGGTATCACTTCCAGGCCTGAGTGATCTTCCCTTGGGTCGGATTCCAGCATGACAAAGGGACCAGGCTGCTTCCAGGTGAGCTTCACAGTGGCCCTGAGGCAAGCCACCTGTCCGGGCTGCAGCACCACTCCTTCTCTCCCCAGTCTCCACACCTTCCCTATCCCCTCTCCTGGGGTCTTCTGCTCCAACACTAACCGTTGGTAGGCTGTCTTCAGCATGGGATGGATGTTTGGATCTTGATGGCTCCTCATCTTCACCAGGGGGGTCAGAAGTCTTCTCACTAGATCCGTATTGGTGCCTATGATGAGGGACATCTTGCTGGCCCCGGGTGGTCTAGGACACACAACTGCCAGGGTGTCGAACACTTCTGTCTTCCCAGCCACAGAGGGGTCGAATGTCAGCTTTATGGGCAGATAACCATCATAGGGGAACCTCTGCGTTCCCAGGCCCCATATCTCCAGCTCTTCTATCTTCTGTATAGGCAAATGGCTTAAGTGCCTATCGTAGAAGTCTCTGTACAACAAAGTCACTTGAGCTCCAGTGTCCAGGAGGGCCTTCGTATATACTTCTTCCACCTGGATAGATACAGTGGGGGACGGGCCGACCAATTCTTCTGGGTACGGCCGGGTTGAGGTCACTTTCTTCTGAGGACTTGTCTTCATCCAGTTTGTTTTTGACTTTATTCTCTCTTGAGCCCGGTATGCATTGACCTTCCCCACCCTAATGGGAGTACAAACCCGCTGAGGGATGTTATTGTCTCTTGGTTGTAGACATTCCTTCTTGGGAGTGCTAAATTTCTTCTGAGGGGTCTTGTCCCCTCTCTCTGGTGTGTATCTTGGTTGAGAGACCCTAGATTCCTTCTGAGGGGTCTTGTCCCCTCTCTTTTGCTTCCTTCCATTCAGTTTGGAGCTCACTGAAAGAGATGGGCACCCGGTTGACTCCCTCACCGGGGCCCTCTGGAGTTTCCCGCCGGCTGGCGATTATCCATTTTCTTCTTCTTGGGACTGGAACACCTACTGGCAAAGTGGCCACTGCCCCCGCAGTTGTAACATAGCATCTCTTCTCGGTCCTGTATGGAAGCTGGTTCTGAGGTATTCGGGAACAACTCCTTTCTTGGACTTGGTTTCTCTGCTCTTCTTTGATCTTTCTCCATCAAAGAGGTCAGCATCTCCAACACTTGGGACATTTGTGATTTCAAAGTGTCGACTTCTGCATCTCTTTCCGGGCTCTTGACTGAACTGACCAACACTGGTACAGGGGTGACACTCACTCTGGCCACCTGCTGATCTCTCTGCAGCGCCTCTTCGTCCCTAATAATTTTTATTAGATCAGAGTAGGTTAGTGACATTCCTCCTCCTGAGGTTTTCAGGTGCAGCCAGACTGGGTCTGAGCGCCGCGCTCCCCTCATGATCTGCTTCATTCGTGCTTCATCTGCATCTTTGGGCAGCATTCCCTTCTTCAGGATGATCTTGTATAACAGCCTGTTCAACCTTCTAACATACTCTGACAGTTTCTCATTCGGCTGCTGGAAAGTATGTTCAAATTGGTAGACCATCTCTGTCACCTTCTCCAGCTGTCCAAACTCTTCCTGCAGCATGGCCAGACAATCTTGAGCTGTACAGTTTGCATTTCCAAAACGGAAGCTCTTCACCGCTTCTGCCGCGGCACCTTTCAAACTTTCTAAAACTCGTTGTCTTTTCTGTGCTTCAGGCACCTCCCATGCCTCTACTGCTTGTAATGCCTGTTCCACCCAAGTGTCAAAATCTTCCTCCCCCGCAGGGACGGGGAGCTCCCCCGAGAATGTTTTTAGTCTCCGGTAGCTAGTCTCTACGTGCACTGTGCTTGTCTTCTGACAGTTTGTTAGTAGATCCCCTAACGCCTTTATCAGTTCGGGTGATATGGCCGTGGCAGGTGCAGGTGTCACCAGAGGTGTCGCTCCGTCTTTCCTCTCTGGCGGGGTATGGGCCGCAACTTGCGGTGATCCCGTTGGTGATAGCTCTTTCTTAGTAGCGTACGCCAAACTATAAGATCTGTTATCCGGCATCCGCGCATATTTGCATTTACAAGCCTCTGGCTTCCCATCTGAATATTCCACTAGCGTATACTGGTGTGAGGTGTCTGGGTCTGACTTCATTAACCCTTCCACCGTTTCGGTCGACCATTCCTGACCCGGAATGTTAATGACCACTGACTGGCTTGGATCTGTCTTGGCTACTTCACACCACGTTCTGATGTCTTTCGGGTCCATGCCGGTAAGTCTTGGCGGGCTCTCACCGCTGTCTCAGTAATCCCGGATTTACGAGCCCCCACGTGTAGCGATACCCTCAACTTAAGAGAGCCGCAAGTTTTGATTTGGGCCCTGAGTACAGCTTCCCCAACCCCCCGGCAATCTGCTCTACCCGCTCTGGCACAGTTAACCACAGCAATTTCACATAAACAATCACTTATGCTTTAAATGTGGGTGTGTGGATTGATAACTCAGACTCATAGACAATGTTGTAAATAATAACTGACTTTACTGTTAGTGGTAAGATAAAAGGGGATAACATGCATGTAACATTTGATTCACAACACATAAGCAGGTCCCTGCAGTTATAAATCACAATACTGTGTGTGTGTGTACCAGCAATGGAAAGGGGACGGAACGCCACGTGGGGCGACCGTTACCTAAACACCCTGTGGTGTGATAACTAACTTATAACTATCTAACGGATCAGGCCTGATCCCTAACCATGAAACTCAGTCTTAGAAGAAACACGAATCTTCACCGGCACAGGATCTGTAAAGGTGGTGCACTTGAAGTATTTAAAACCATGTATTTGTAATCCAATAGGGGGGGGGGTAATTCTCCCTCACCGGAGGTGTTAGGCCTCGGAAGTCTAGTAGGCACAAAGTATAAAAGTAACAGTTTAAAGATGAGCTTTCGCTCGCTCACCACTCCGGAACACTTCCCTCAGTCCGGAACTTCCACCGGCTGTGTCGGTCCTCGTCCACGGCGGCTTCTGCGATCGGATCCCCGATCCAGATAACTTTAGAAGAGATGAGTCTGGATGCCACCCAGGCTCGCAAAGGGGGTGGAAGGCTCTTTGGTTCGCTCCACAGGCCCCAGGCTTCAGGCCTGGAACAGCACAGATCCGCACAGGTGTATCTCTCTCTGCCTCCCCGTGTCCAAAAGAGAAAGAGCTAGGCCTCGCCCCCTCCTTATATTCCTTCCCCCCGACTCCCCTCTCTCTGGAATTTCCTGTCTCTGATTAAAGGGGAACACCCCGCTACACTCCTTTTAATGCAGCTCAAGTAGAATCTTTGGTGTGGCTGTTGGAGGATGACTCAGCCTTTTTCCATGAGCAGTACTCAGCTTGTCCTGAACAGGTGCTTGCAGCATGCATTGATTCAGTGCAGTCTCTGGTCAGACAAGCAGTGTGCAAACCTGATTTTGTGAAACCCTTATTACAGGCCTGGTCAAGTTTGTTGTACTCAGCCCCTGTCAGCTCCCAACCATCCATTTGTATGTCTAGATACCAACCTGCTGGGATGTCTTCCTCTCCTTTTCCCACAATTCCCACTTTTTCTGAACAATGCACCCAGCTAACAATGAAGTATCAGTACCCTGTCTCCTCCTGCTGCACTTACCCTGCCTTCAATCCACCTGCTTCTTCCCTCCTATCCGTAGCCAATCCACAAGAACCTCCTCCAGCCACTGTCCCTGCACCTCTGCCATTTTCTTCCATTTGCCCAATCCCAACCTTTTCATATATTCCCCCCGGTACTTGCAAACCTGCAGTGACTAAGCCCAAAAAGAAGCGGAAGTACTTTCCAACCCACACAATCTTACCGGTATCCCAACCTACCTCCACACCCACCAACCTGTTCCAGCCTGAGGTTCCCGTGCCAGCCTTCCAGCCTGAGGTTCCCGTGCCAGCCTTCCAGCCTGAGGTTCCCGTGCCAGCCTTCCAGCCTGAGGTTCCCGTGCCAGCCTTCCAGCCTGAGGTTCCCTGTACCAGCCAGTCAGCCTGAGGACCCTGTACCAGCCAGTCAGCCTGAGGACCCTGTACCAGCCAGTCAGCCTGAGGACCCTGTACCAGCCAGTCAGCCTGAGGACCCTGTACCAGCCAGTCAGCCTGAGGACCCTGTACCAGCCAGTCAGCCTGAGGACCCTGTACCAGCCAGTCAGCCTGAAGACCCTGTACCAGCCAGTCAGCCTGAAGACCCTGTACCAGCCTGCCAGCCTGAAGACCCTGTACCAGCCTGCCAGCCTGAAGACCCTGTACCAGCCTGCCAGCCTGAAGACCCTGTACCAGCCTGCCAGCCTGAAGACCCTGTGCCAGCCTGCCAGCCTGAAGACCCTGTGCCAGCCTGCCAGCCTGAAGACCCTGTGCCAGCCTGCCAGCCTGAAGACCCTGTACCAGCCTGCCAGCCTGAAGACCCTGTGCCAGCCTGCCAGCCTGAAGACCCTGTGCCAGCCTGCCAGCCTGAAGACCCTGTACCAGCCTGCCAGCCTGAAGACCCTGTGCCAGCCTGCCAGCCTGAAGACCCTGTGCCAGCCTGCCAGCCTGAAGACCCTGTGCCAGTTTGCCAGCCTGAAGACCCTGTGCCAGTTTGCCAGCCCGAGGTTCCTGTGCCAGTTTGCCAGCCCGAGGTTCCTGTGCCAGCCTTTCAGCCTGCAGTTCCAGGGCCAGCCTGCCAGCCTGAGGTTCCTGTGCCAGCCTGCCAACTTGAAGTTCCTGTCTTCCGAACAGAAGTCCTGATGACGGTGTCCCAGTCGGAAGATCCGGTGTCCCAGTCGGAAGATCCGGTGTCCCAGTCGGAAGATTCGGTGTCCCAGTCGGAAGATTCGGTGTCCCAGTCGGAAGATTCGGTGCATGAGACCCCGCCTGAAGATCCGGTGCCCGTTTCCTGGCCTGAGGTTATGATGCCCGTTTCTCAGTCTGTGGAGCCTACTGCCCAGCCTGACGTGTTCCTGTCTGCTGCCCAGCCTGAGATGACCCCGTCTGCTGCCCAGCCTGAGATGACCCCGTCTGCTGCCCAGCCTGAGATGACCCCGTCTGCTGCCCAGCCTGAGATGACCCCGTCTGCTGCCCAGCCTGAGATGACCCCGCCTGCTGCCCAGCCTGAGATTACCCCGCCTGCTGCCCAGCCTGAGATGACCCCGCCTGCTGCCCAGCCTGAGATGACCCCGCCTGCTGCCCAGCCTGAGATGACCCCGCCTGCTGCCCAGCCTGAGATGACCCCGCCTGCTGCCCAGCCTGAGATGACCCCGCCTGCTGCCCAGCCTGAGATGTTCCTGTCTGCTGCCCAGCCGGAGATGTTCCTGTCTGCTGCCCAGCCGGAGATGTTCCTGTCTGCTGCTCCGTTGCCCGCTGCCCAGTCTGATGTTCCAGAGCCTACTGTCTTGCTTGGTGACCCTGTACCTGGTATCCAGCCTCACGATCCAGTTCCTGATGGTTCCATTCCTGATACTCTTCCTGGTGGTTCCTTTACCGCTGCCTAGCCTGATGACTCGGAGCCCGCTGTCCAGCCTGAGGATATGGTCCCTGCTAAGACCTGTTCCTGATGCCCAGCTGGCCGCTGACGTCTTCCTGATGGATGCCCTTTTTTCCACTATTTTAATCCTGATGGTCACCCAGCCTGAATGTAATGCCCCTGCGTGGTCTGCCTCCGATGGGTTCTTGCCCGTTGCCCTGCTAATTTTTACTTCTAAATCTAAATTTCCTGACCCTGGTGGTGGGATGCGCACCCTATTTTCAGACTCTAGTGGCACGTCCCCCAGTGAACTAAAGGACTCTGGCCTAGGAAGTGCGAAGAAGTCCGCAGACATAGTCTGGAGACTTTTTTGGGTGTTTCCGCATCCACTCGGACTGTCCAACCAAGGGCTGAATGGAGTGTCCGGAGGCCACTCCTTAAGGGGGGGGAACTGTCAGGAATGGTGTCATTACTGGGCTCACCTGCTGGTGGCACTGTTGCATTCGGCAGCAGTGGGTGTAGTTCTGGTGACCACCAGCGGGTGTCTCCTCACCAAGACTTTCCACCAGCCATCAAGCACACCTGATCTGGGTCTGCTGGACTATATAAACCCGCCCTTAACAAAGCTCAGTGCTCCAGAATTCCTTCTGTAAGCCTGGTCCCTGCCTGAACCTGATCCGTTACCTGGTCCTGAACCTGATCCTGATCTGTTCCCTGCCTTGTCCTGGACTCTGATCCTTGTACCCTGTCCCCTGAGACCTGCCCCCTGATACCTGTCCCCTGATACCAGCTTCCCCTTGCTGTCTGCTCCCAGTACCTGGCCTTCTGCTCCCCTTGTCTCTCATCCCTGCCTTGTTCATGTATGTGTGTTCTCTTTTGTACATATTAGTTAGCTAGTTAGATTAGGTTGTTTTTGGGGTTTGTTGTGTTCCTTTGTATTCGTTTCTTGCTTATGGTTTGCTGTGGTTTTGTTTACACGTGTGTCTTTATCTTTAATAAATATATATATTTGTCACTTACTCTGTTCCCGATTCCTTAATGTGCAGCCCAATGATCTGACCACCTGTATTGGATGTCTGTGTATAGCATCCTCGTGACAATCGCTGTCTCGGGAGAGGCCTGGTGACCTGTCAGAGGGAAGGATTCTTTACTCCGCAAAGCTAACCTTGTAGAGTGCCCATTGGTATCGTTCTGTTCTCTAAATTCTACAGAGGTTAAAGTTCTTTTTGAAGTAGAACAGCCCACCGATCCACCCCACGCTTATCGGGTATACTGGGTTACAGGCACCGTCGCTCCCGAGGAAGCTGCCTTCATTTGTGGTTCAGCCCGCGCGCACTGCAGATGCCACGGCAAGGGAGTCCGGAGTGGATGTCGCCACAACTACGGAGCCACCAGCGGACTTCGCAGCGGACGCTGCCACCACCACTACCTGTGTCTCCATCCTGCCTGCCAAACGGAAGGTGGGCTATGTTAAGGCCTCCCATGGCCGCGGTCGAAGCCTACCCCAGCACCTGCCGGAACCGGACCTCCAGAGCGGTGAAGTCCCCAGGAAGTCCGCGACAGGAACCAGTAAGGAAGCTGGGGATAAAGTGACTGTTATGGCCCGTAATTACCTACCCGCCGAGGAGTTGGATTCCTCGGAATTGGAATCCTCCTCAGATGTTTGGGAGGACGAGCTGATTGAGGCTATATTTTTGGAAAAGTGATGGGACAATCAAAAACGTATTACCCCGCTCTGCAGCCTCCAAGAGGGTTCACCCATGAGTTCTGGGGACACTACACCCCCTGTGGAAACCCTTACCCCTGTTGTAAAGAAGGAGGCTGCACTCAATGACGGGCCCTGGCCTAAATTTGCCAAGTCTTTTGTCCGAAGGTCGCCGGACTCGTATGTACTGCCCGGGACGGGAAACCCTGGGTCTCTACCTAGCCTTGCCCGCCTACAGCAGATCTTAATGAAGCGGGTAGCTACCGAGTACGGCTTGGAGTTCCCCTATGTGCCCAAGGAACTGATGCTAGAGATTGAAGCTCGCCGCGAGCAATGGTACGGGGACGCCATCTGGAACTACCTTAAAGTACCCAAGCCGTTCAGAAACTTTGAGCACTCGGTTACCATGGCCGATCGGTTCAGGGGGTGTCGTTTGGACTGGAGCTATGGCCGGCACATTCACGCCGATCGGGTTGTCCTCCGCTGTCCAGGAAAGGAGGATGCAGTGTACTTTATAACCACCCTGGACAAACAGTGGAAATCCATAACTCTACCTGATCCAAGTTTCTATCTATGACATTTTAAAATGGAAGCTTGACTTTGTTTTCTGCCTCCTGTTCCCCTAAAAGGGAAATGTTTTGGGAAAAAAAAAAGAAAAAAGGACAGAACGTGTTTGATATCTCTGAAGAACAGTCTTTTCCTTCCTCTAACTGAACTTTGGGGGTTTAGCCAGATAGAGTAGGGCTGCTGAAGGGCGCCGTGTTCAACATTGATTCTTTGTATGTTTATAATTCAACCCCTGCTTAAAGAAAAAAATATATACATTTTAATGCCTCTAATGCCCGTACACACGATCGTTTTTAATGTCATTTTTTAAACCGACGTTTTTCTCCTCGTTTTTTTTCATGTTTCCTCTCAAGCCTGCCTTGCGTACACACCATCATTAAAAAAAACGATCAAGCAAAGCGCAGTGACGTTCAACACGTACGACGGCACTATAAAGGGGAAGTTCCGTTCGAATGACGCCACCCTTTGGGACGCTTTTGCTAATTCCGTGTTACCGCGTGTTAGTAAAAGTTTGGTGAGAGAAGATTCGCGCTTTTCAGTCTTCGTGCTTTGAAGATCGTTTTCGGGAGTTCAGTTTGCGCCTGTGGGTTCGTATCTGTTTAGCACTGCTTGTAGTCAGTTCGTATCTGTTTATTCAGTGCGGCCTGCTCTGCACGTTCGTGTTTTTCAGCTTGTTCTTCATAGGCCTTGCTGTTCTTCCGTGCGTTCTTCTAGTTCGTTCTGTTCAGCCGACCGTTATCTAGCCATGTTGCGACTACGTACTCGTCGTAGAGTTTGTGCTGTAGTTGGTGCAGGGGTTCATGCTGTATCCCGACTCCATGCCATGAGCAGGGTCAGGAGGAGTTCATGGACCAAGAATTGGTTGCTCCAGCGGCACCAATTCTGTCACATGCCTTTGTTGCGGGAGATCAGGGAGAATAATCCTGATGATTTCAGGAATTTCCTCAGGATGTCTGACCCCGTATTTCAGCAGCTGTTGGCTTTGTTGTCCCCCTATATTACCAGGCAGGACACCGTTATGCGGGAAGCCATCAGTGCTGAGCAGAGGCTCATCGCCACGTTGCGCTACCTGGCTACTGGGAGAAGCCTGCAGGACCTTAAGTTCTCCACAGGCATATCCCCCCAGGCTCTGGGGATCATTATACCAGAGACTTGTTCTGCCATCCTTCAAGTTTTGCAGGAGGACTATATTAAGGTAAGTGTTCTTCTTCAAAAATTCACATTGTATGGTTTTTATTTTTGGATATTTTTAATTTGCTTTATTTGCAGTCCCTAATTCACATGATTCTTAGCTGCAGGGAATGTCCCCTTTCTCCCCATGTTTTATTATTTAAAGTTTGGGGTTTGAGGCCTACCTGTAAATTTGGCTTACCTAACCTCTCCAGCATGCTATCCTGGGGCCATACCTACCTTGCCTAGTCATTTCCATGTTTTTTATTATATGTTCCATCGTAGTGCTTTACCCAAAACGCACCCTAAATTTTGCCTAGGAATGTTTCATTTTTGTTAACTTCAATACAGAGTGCTACAGCCTTCATGTGTGATATTCCCAACTCATCTTCAACCCCCCCCCCCCCCCCCCCCCCCATCATGTTTTTTTTTTTTTTTCTTGCTTCCAATTTTTTATGTTTTTGAACAGTTTCTACCAATGTTGGCCATGAATGTGTGTATGAAATCAGCTTTCAATGTTTCTGGCTCCAAGTATTAATTTGTTATTTCTTTAATTCCACAGTTCCCTTCTTCGCCACATGAATGGCAGAATGTGGCTTCCGAGTTTGCCCAGCGATGGAACTTTCCGAACTGTGGAGGAGCCATCGACGGCAAACATGTTCGGGTCGTCCCACCACCCCATTCGGGATCCTTTTATTATAATTATAAGGGGTTCCACAGCGTCGTGATGATGGCAGTGGTGTCGGCCACCTACGAGTTCCTCTATGTGGACGTTGGCAAGAATGGCAGGATGTCTGATGGAGGAGTTTTTGCCCAGACGGAGTTTGGAGAACGGCTCCTTTTGGATCTGCTGGCCTTGCCACCAGCGGAGCAGAATGTGGAGGGACTACCTTT
This sequence comes from Rana muscosa, assembly GCA_029206835.1. Classification (NCBI taxonomy): domain Eukaryota; kingdom Metazoa; phylum Chordata; class Amphibia; order Anura; family Ranidae; genus Rana; species Rana muscosa. The sequence continues at coordinate 849,264,187 of CM055121.1, forward strand.
TGTGTTTGTGGCGGATGAGGCGTTTGGCCTGGGACCCCATTTGATGAGGCCATTCCTGCAACGCACCCTCACCCCTGAGAGGAGGGTTTTCAATTATCGGCTGGCCAGAGCCAGAAGGGTGGTGGAAAATGCGTTTGGGATCATGGCCAGCCGATTTCGCCTCTTCCTTACCTCCATCCACCTTGCCCCATACAAATGGAACCATGTGGTTATGACGTGCTGTGTGCTGCATAATTTCCTAAGGGTGCATTCAACGAGTTATATATCTTTGAGTGGGCCTGAGGCCTCTTTAATCAATGCAGAAACTTTGGTGGCCCTGGAACCTGGCCGTCCTGGCTTGGCCCCCCCAACCAGACGTGAGGTCCGTAACCAATATGTGGACTATTTTATGGGTAGGGGGGCCATTGAAATGCCAGACAATCTATAATAATTTTAGACCAAAAAAATAAAACTTTTTCTTGAGTAAAGATTGGTTTGTATTTTTTATTGTATAATGTTTGATGTTTCTGGTAGGTTTACCTAGTGCACTTGTTTTACCATGTGGATTAAACAATCTTTTAATTAGCCTTCATTGTCAGTGTAAACACCAAACATTGATTAGTTCACTCAGCACCACATTTACATAATGAAGCCACAATGATTTGTTATGTAAAAATACCTTTATTTTTTTTGTTTAGGTGGGCAACTTCCTTAGAAATGTGGATGTTCCCTTAATTTCGGGTGTATTAAAACGCATGACCAGCCATGCATAAACAAACTATTTGTCAAAATTTTGAAAAAGCTAAACATGTGCTAGTCATTAAAGGGTAAAATAACAAAAAAACATAGAAAACTCTGCAAGTAAAACGTTATTTGGTGTAAAAACATTAGACACGCCCAAGCACAGCCATGATATTTTGGAGCCTTTCCTCCACCCGCTTTGTATTTGCCCTGATCTCTAGCAAGTCTCCCTTAATTTTTTCGAGGTCACGACAGCAGACCATCAGGTATTGGATCAGGATCTGGGCACTGTGATGTGTCAACTTATTGGGGTCTTAGGCCAGAACTGCACCTAAATGTAAAAATAAATATGTAGGATAGAATATGTAGGCCTACATCTATTTAACATGCATGTGTCTGGTTTCTCTCTGACCTGTGGTGGTGCCACTTTCCACTTCCACAACATCACATTCCTCTCCATCCTGGGGTTCTGGGGGTATTGTTGTAGGTATTGCAATTCTCGTCTCATCTGAGGTAGCTTTTCGAATCCCTAGGGAGATTGAAATAAAAGGAATAGTTTCATTATTAGTGACTCAATTTTGCGAAAATAAGAAACATGAAAAAAAACTTTGTAATCATTATTTTGAAGCATGCTCCATTTTAAATTTTACCCCCTGTGCCAACCGGGACAAATGATTGGATACATAGCCCAAACCAGAGCATATACATTTTGAACACAAATTTGAAACATTGTAACACCCCAAAGTATCTACACTGGATCACCTGTGTGTGACTCCCTCAAGCTTTTTGGCTTTAGGCCCACACTTGTACTACTGCGTTCAGATGTTTCATCAGCTGCTGAGCATTCACTCCCTTTAACATTACCATGCATATCGTTTTTTCAAACGAACAAATGTCCTTTGGATTAGCACACCAAAAATAAGTGAGGCCCAAATTTACTCCCCCAAATAAACCAAAATACATGGGTGTTCACACTGGATGATCCTAAAACATCGTTTGAGGAACTGTACGGAGAAAGAGGTTTAATACGTCCGTTTACTGTGCGGACGAACCTGAAAGATGGTATCTTTCAGTGTACTATATGAAAGTTAAAAATACACGACAGAATACAAGAAAATAATATGTACCATGGAAACTCAAAAAAAAAAAACTTACTTTTTAATATAACTTTCTTGATTCTTTTATATTGGTCGGCCTCCCGCAACTTCAGATCTGACCATCGTTTTCTGAGCTGTTCCTTCGTTCTGCACACCCCGAATTTTTTGTGGAGACTTTTGACCACTTTGCCCATAATTCTGGACTTGACCAGATTAGGCCTTTTATACGGACCATGCTTGGCATCATAATCCTCCTTCTTTAAAATGGCGACCATCTCCACCATTTCCTCGAATGACATGTTGGATGCCTTATATCTCCTGGGTCTTGATTTGGGCTCCTCTGTAATTTCATCCTCTGTAGAGGTAATCTCAGCCACCTGTGTCTCCGCCATGTTTTGTTCAGCACTACGAGCGAGAAGGGGCGGGGAAAGTACAATATCGAACGTCAGGGGCGGGGAAAGCGTGCAGAGTTTCACGCATGCGCTGTGTATATCAAGTGAAGATCCATGTCTGGGAAATACGTTCATTTGTCGGGAGAGGGAGTTAGCAACGAACGTCGTGACCAAGGTACCTAACAATTTTACTTTTTGAGGTTCATCAGACGAGGAGATTTGTGTGCTCAAAATATGTAGACAATGCACAGTTGAGGAATGTTGCCTGAAATATATATTTTTTTTGGTTTCTCGCTTTTACAGATATCATGAATACTTTTAAAAACCCAGACTTCATGGGGGAGTTCATCGACAAATGGCAAGAGCTCCCTATATTATGGCAAACAAAAAGTGGCGGTAATAAAAATAAAGACGCCAGGAAAGCAGCACTGGAGAGCCTGCTTGCATTTGTGCAAACAAAGATACCCACAACAACTCTCCAAGATGTCAAAAACAAAATTGCGACCATCAGAGGGACATACAGTAGACTTGTGCACAACGGAAAAATTCGTTCCGTTTCGGTTCGTTTCTTTCCGGTCCTGTTGATTCGTAATCATTCGTAATTTTGCTAGACGGGATTTTTTGTGTTCGGACTCATTCGTATTTTTGCAAGCGACATTTTTCGTTGAATTTTTTGTTGCTTTATAATTCGTACTTTCGGTAGAGTACGTTGTTTTTCGTTGATTCTGGACACAACTCCTACTTTCGTAACTTTTTCTGGGTTCGTTGATTCGTAATTTTCCGTGTCTCTCTCACAACGACGCTGCCTATTATGCCTAATGTGCTTCGAATGGATTTGTACTTTTCTAAATACATAGCGGTTATTTGTAACGATTCGAAATCTCGTATTTTACTTTCGTTTTTTACATGCGGCTATAGGCTCCGCCCCTGTACACCATTTTGAGAGGGTTCAGCACGGTGAGGGAGAAGCAGAGAGCAGAGCAGAGTGAGTGTTATTGTGCTTCGAATGGATTTGAAATCTCGTATTTTACTTTCGTTTTTTCATGCGGCTATAGCCTCCGCCCCTGTACACCATTTTGAGAGGGAGTTCAGCATGGTGAGGGAGAAGCAGAGAGCAGAGTGAGTGTTATTGTGCTTCGAATGGATTCGTACATTCGTAACTTTTTTCATAACGAATTATGCCGAAGACCTTCGGGCATTCGCTATTTTGCGGTATAATTTATTTCGGATTCGGTTTTATTCGTAATTGCTCTGTTCGGAAATTCGAATGCTTCCGAATGTCCGAAAGTTGCTAAATTCGGACGAATTTTGATTCGTTACGAAACGAATTGCACAAGCCTAACATACAGGACCCAGAGGACTATGGTCCTGAGGTCCCAGAGGTCAGGTGCACCAGCAGATAAGGTTTATAAACCCAGTCTGTGGTACTACAGTAAGCTTGCTTTTCTGGATGACCAGCTGGAAGTGCGGGAATCTCTCTCCACCCTTCCCCCCAGAGGTCAATCCAGCCTTCCTTGTACCCAACCCTCCAGCCTTCCCTGCAGCCAGTCCTCCAGCCTTCCTGTCAACCCTGCTCTGGCTTCCTCTGAGGATCAAGATCAGGGCCTTGAGGAGGCAGATTTGGAGATATGGAGCCAGGTAAAGTATTGATATCTATATTTATATCGTACAAAATTGTAGAATTTAAATAGATGTTAGTATTGTTAAAGGTATGTACACTTCTACCAATAAAGTTTGTGAAGAGCAAGATACAGTAGTGGCCTAATATTATGTGCACAAGACAACAAAACCAGGATGCGGAATCAATGAAAATGACATAACTTTTGGCATTGATTTCAACAATGTCTAGAGGTGAACAATGTCTGTGAATGATGATGTGGCAAAATAAATAATGTCCCTTTCTTTTTTTACAGCCAGAGCAGAGCCAGGAAGAGGGTGATGTTGGGGATCAGGAGGAGGCAGGGCCCAGTGGCACCCAGGAGGAGGCAGGGCCCAGTGGCACCCAGGAGGAGGCTGGGCCCAGTGGCACCCAGGAGGAGGCTTGGCCCAGCACAAGAGCCCAGATGCCTCCCCTGGTAGTTAAACCACGAGGGCCAAGGAGAGGTAGGCAGGTGGAGGAGGAAACCAGGGCCTTCCTCAGAGAGGCAACAGCGGCCCTCAGAGAGGCACCCTCTGTTGATGAGGGATTTGCCGCAGTCCTCGCCCACAAACTAGGGCAAATGGAGTTGCAGCAAAAAAATTTCAGTGAGACCCTGCTATTGAAAGTCATCAATAAGGGCGCGCTGGGTGAACTCACTAGGTACACGGACATAACGGAGGTTGTCCCTACTCCTCCACCTCCTCCTCCTCCTCCTACTACTCCTCCTGCCACAACCTCTCCTCCTGATCCCCAGCCTCCAAGGAAGAAACCAACCAAGGCTGCAGAGAAGGCTGGAGAGAAGGCTACAAGGAAGAGGAGAAAATAATGCCTGCTGTAGTACCACAGACTGGGGACATATAGGACTTATCTGCTGTGGCTCCTGACCTCTGGGAGCTCAAGACAAGATTGGGCTCATTTTTTTTGGGGATCTAATCTCTATTTTGGTTTGGACATCTTGGATGGTTGTTGTGGGGTCAAAGGGATGCACAAATGCAAGCAGGCTCTCCAGTGCTGCCTTCCACTTTAATTTGTTAATGTTCTGAAATAAAAATAATTTTAGTGCCCTTAAAATACTTGACTATGTGATTTGTATTTCAAAAGAGAGCTTGCTAGGGAGCAGGCAGGGACATCTCAAATTATATTATTGTTATTATCAGGGGACACAAACTTCCCTGAGGCCAAATGAGACACATTTGGAAGGTTGTTGTGGTAACTTTACACAAGAATAATTTAAGCCAAAATAATAAAAAAAGGCCACAAAAAAAAAAAAACAATAGTAAAATAAAATTTAAAGAAAAAAGGAGAATTACATTATTTTATTATTATTAGTATTATTTAGGAGGGAGGTGCGGCTTATAAATAATATTTTATAATCATTAGAGCAATTTGGAATTACTTTAGAAACAAGTTTGGCATAACTCTCAATGTCATTATCAAAAGAGGGTAATTTTAAAGCATTATCAAAAGAAGAACGGAATGCGCAGCATTAAAACGATGCTATTAATTCCACCGTGACGAATGTGCCATCTCCATTTCCAACATTAGCTTTACCAAAACGAGCGCTCCCGTCTCATAGTTGCTTCTGAGCATGCGCGTTTTTTTTCACGTCGTGAAAGCATACACACTATCGTTTTTCACGTCGTTAAAAAAAACGACATGAAAAACGACGTGAAAAAAGAGAGCATGTCCGGAATTTTTAATGGCCGTTTTTCACGTCGTTAAAAATGCTCTGGAGCCTACACATGATCATTTTTAATGGCCATTTTTTAAAATGGCATTTTTAACGGCATGAAAAACGATCGTGTGTATGGGGCATTTCACTAGATGGCAGTGGTTTGCTGAATTAGGGAAAGACTCTTATTGCTATCACAGCGATTAAAACTTAAAGAAGGAAAACTGCATTCTCACGGGGATACGGTTTGACTTCTGTGTACAGATATCTGATAGTTTAGGATTGTGTGGTTGCTATGTATGTTTTTTTTGTCTTCTCTTAGGTACCGAATCTGCTGTCAAGACCATCGGAGAATGGGGTGGGATTAAGAAGCCATTGATTGGGTCCGTTCTCGCCCCGCAGCCCTCCGGGCGCGAGGCATGTGTGTGTGTGGTACTGGTCTCGGGGTCACGTTGGCCCGAGGCTGCATCGCTGCTTAGTAGGCCCAGCTAGTCTGGCTAGGGCCTACATTCGGAGAAGGGATCTCAAGCTGTCTGTCCAAATGGAGAGGAAGCTATCTTGGCGAAGGAGACAAGGGGAGGACCTGCCCTGGAGGAGACCGGCAAAGTGCTGCTGTCTCGGGTGAGGCCTGGTGACTTTGTCAAGGAGGGATCCACTATATTACAAGCCCTGCAGTTCGCCGGATTGGCTTAAAGGCCCTTTAACTGTACAGCTGGAAGTTTGGGACTTTGAAATCCTGTGGCAGAGGATTCCTGGACTATCCGTTCGCTCAACTTCAAAAGGTCTGTGGCAGAGACTTTGTACACTTCAAAAGGTCTGTGGCAGAGACTGCCCCGTTGCTGCTTTGTGAGTCATCCCGGCTGCTAGGCCATGTGAGAGGGAACTATCCGGGTGACCAATACCCACTCTAACATTGAGAGTGGTGAGTGACTTTGAACTTATACCTTTGTCAAATTTTGTGGCGAGTGCCTGAACCTTCCCCTACTCTTCTATACCTTCTACTTCTCAAAGTTTATTGCATAAGAAAAATAAAGCCTAATGCCGCGTACACACGACCGAGTTTCTCGGCGGTGAAAACACCGCCGTGAAACCCGACGGGAAAAACGAAGACCGGCTTGGTCCCCTTTTCCCAGTCTACACATGGCCATTTTTCACAACATGTTTTCTCTTGGTCGAGAAAACCGGCCGTGTGTAGGCTCCCTAGCAGTGTTTCCCTATGGGAAAACTGCAGAGGAAAAAAATGCCGCGATTCGCGACTAGAAAAATTAGTGCATGTTCTAATTTTTCTCGTCGTGATTCTCTGCGGTTTTCTCGTCGGGAAAAACTGCTGGAGAGCCTACACACGGCAGTTTTTCTCGTCCAAGTGAAAAAATTACAGTTTTCCCGACGAGAAAAATGGTCGTGTGTATGCGGCATAACTGTTTGAGGTTTTACATCGGTGTGGACATTGCATTACTACAGAATTTCCTACCCTGGCAACGCAGCTGAAGAGGTAACGTGCAAAACCCAAAACTAACCAGCGGCCCTCTAGGGGGTATTTCTACATTTGTAATAATTTTTTTGTATGTAGCGGCCTCACCCCCCATCCCCTTTGTAAATAAAACGGCTTGCTTGTCTAGGGGTATGCGGGAGGAGGATGAGGTTCACTACAGCCTCTAATGTGCTGAGGTGAAAGCCAACACTTGTTTTACCTTCGGGTCTGTGTTCTGGATGGAGCCTCCGCTTGTCCTTGAGTATAACTGCCAGTAATAGAGCCCCACACCATAAAAAGTCCAACACTTCTTTATTCTTCTTGACAAGTGAACAGCATCAGTTGAACTTTTAAATGAACAGACAGGGTGTGGATACGAGCAGATCCAGGCACAGTGAACTCTCCTATTCCTTCTAGTGCAAATAGGCTTGGCGCACAGTCTCTGCCACCGACTGTGAGATTGGTCGCTGCCACCGACCGGGTGAACTGTTGAGGCCCCTGCCACAGGCCTAAGAGCAGGTCTCTGCCACCGACCTGGGTTGATTAGATGGACCGCTGCCACCGGTCATAGAACATGAATCACCGTCCCTGATGAATTGGCCCCTGTTTGGGAAAGACATCCATCCGGACGGTCTCCAGAGGTCCACCCGGCACTGGCAATATGCTGCACCAGCTCTTCGGGAGGATCCCCCTCTGGTCCCTTACGCCCTGGATTCAGGCGCCCGACACCTGGGGCACCTTAGGATGATCCCTCCCTCGCGGGACCCAGTGGAAGGTACTGGGCCCCAGGCCTCCGCTTGAGTACCTCACCCCAGACTGAAGGTGCCTGGGATGGAACACGAACTCCACGTGTACAGGCCAAGGGCGCCTGAACACTGACCTCGGACAGCAGCCTTCAGGCTAAAGGTGCCTGGGACTCAGACCTTGTGGTGAAGATGTCCGCCCCTTTATACCCTCTCCCAGCAAGCACAGCGGGTTCCCCGCCCCACAGTACAGCTGCTGTGAGAGGTCAAAAAGGGTACGGCACTGCAGTGGCGGTTCAACCCTGGCCCAAAGCGACAGCGCCACCTACTGGGCCGCAGGGAACTAAACACCACCAATGTCTTCACACAAATAAAAACACAGCCCTACTCTACCAATCAGTGCATCAGGGTCATACTACCACCCAGTGCTACCTTTAAATAGTACATACCCGCTACACTCTCCCCCCAGTAATTTGACACTGGTCCCCAGTGTCTGGAACAAGCCATTGCCCCAACGGGAGCCAACATAACCCGATCCAGAGACTAGCTACGGGAAATTCAAAAAACAACAACATTTTTGAAAGAGAAAAAAAACCTTGACACTGTGCCTGAACCTGACATGGAAGGGAAGGCAAACAAACACATAACAAATTATCCACACATCAACATTATTGACATTTTCCCCCTGCCCATATCACTAACTAAGACCCGCCCCATTCTCAGCGGTCTTGATGGACGTTCTCCTGCAGATGGGAAACAAAAGGGTTAAGCACACAAATCCCTGACACATATATTCGTGTAGGAATGGAAAAAACTCCTCCTAAGAGAAATTCTTTCCTCCCCTGAAGTGTGTGTATGAAAAGTGAATATCGTTGCGCAACACTGCCACCTAGTGACAGTGCCGCAGTAAAAGTCCATGATTACTTTGCAGGATGGAAGAAAAGAGAACAAACAACTAAAACAGTCTCCATTCCTCCAAAGAGCACAAACACCCCTTTAACTAGGGCACAGTCACTGATTCTTTTCCCGGAAGAAGAAAACACAAACTCCGGAAAGTTCCATCACTTGGAAAAGGGCAAAGGAAAGGAGTCTTTTTCTCCTACAGATAGAACCTGGGATGCGGCAGGACAAGGGGTTTCAAGTGTTGATCCATGGTCTCAATCTGATACTCAGCATCCTCCTTATCTTTCCGACGTATCAGCACCTTATCCGCGTGGATGTGCCGGCTAGACTTGTGCACAACGGAAAAATTCGTTCCGTTTCGGTTCGTTTCTTTCCGGTCCTGTTGATTCGTAATCATTCGTAATTTTGCTAGACGGGATTTTTCGTGTTCGGACTCATTCGTATTTTTGCAAGCGACATTTTTCGTTGAATTTTTTGTTGCTTTATAATTCGTACTTTCGGTAGAGTACGTTGTTTTTCGTTGATTCTGGACACAACTCCTACTTTCGTAACTTTTTTTGGGTTCGTTGATTCGTAATTTTCCGTGTCTCTCTCACAACGACGCTGCCTATTATGCCTAATGTGCTTCGAATGGATTTGTACTTTTCTAAATACATAGCGGTTATTTGTAACGATTCGAAATCTCGTATTTTACTTTCGTTTTTTACATGCGGCTATAGGCTCCGCCCCTGTACACCATTTTGAGAGGGTTCAGCACGGTGAGGGAGAAGCAGAGAGCAGAACAGAGTGAGTGTTATTGTGCTTCGAATGGATTTGAAATCTCGTATTTTACTTTCGTTTTTTCATGCGGCTATAGCCTCCGCCCCTGTACACCATTTTGAGAGGGAGTTCAGCATGGTGAGGGAGAAGCAGAGAGCAGAGTGAGTGTTATTGTGCTTCGAATGGATTCGTACATTCGTAACTTTTTTCATAACGAATTATGCCGAAGACCTTCGGGCATTCGCTATTTTGCGGTATAATTTATTTCGGATTCGGTTTTATTCGTAATTGCTCTGTTCGGAAATTCGAATGCTTCCGAATGTCCGAAAGTTGCTAAATTCGGACGAATTTTGATTCGTTACGAAACGAATTGCACAAGCCTAGTGCCGGCCCAGCATCCATTCTCCCTTGCAGTCCTTGAACCGTTGTGATGCCTTGGGAGAGCAGGCGAGATATCGGCGTGCGTGTGGCACTTTAATATGTGTCCACACAAAGTCATTGTACCAACACTCCCGGTAGACTTCGACCTTGTACAGAAAGTCTTTTGGCAAGTATGGGTATTCCCACCCATACTCGTGGGCAACCTTCTGGCAGAATAAGCGTTGGAGCCTGGCCAAGGGAGGCATAGTAGCTTTGTTTCCCACACCCGGCAAGACAATACAATCCGGATGGCGAGGTGCCTTGACCACCTCCATATTGGGCATAGGCGCCCGAAGCGACAGTCTCTGACCCCCGGCGTATGATGCAGGTGGCACCGGGAATTGAAGGGCAGACTGGGGACGGGACCCCTCCTCAGGCGCTGGTGCCTCCACCTGGGGTGCACTATCCCCTTCGGACATAGGTGAATCCCTTTTTGCACGGTACGAGGATAGAGGTATCTTGTCCCAGCCCTTCTGGCAGAAAATCTTGTCAATGTCCGCATCGACTCCAATGTCGGAGAGCGACTCCAGGTCGGAGGTGTCATACATTTCGGCAGGCAGGTAACCCCTTGTAGACTCAGAGTCACCCCCCTCTGCGGGCTCCACCAGCTGCGGACTCCCGACACCTCCAACCACACCAACAGTCCCTACCTCTGGCTCACCTGGGCCTGCAGTAATGTCACGATGTCCAGGGCTCTTCCCTCCGGATCTATCCAGGCCAGGCAAGCAGCGGGGCGAAGCTCCTCCATGGCCACAGGAAGCTTTGACCAGGCCGATCTTCCGTTTCGACGGTGGGAGCAAGGGCCCTGTGGTGACCGAGGCAGCATCCTCTGATTTCTGTTCTTTGATGGGGACCTCCTCCAGAGTCCCGGCAGTGCGCGTGGGGACGGCTGTCCAAGCAGCGATTCCTCCTCCTTGAGTAGTGGCGCCTGTGCGGTCGAGGTAGATAGCTCTTGGCTTCTCAAAGGACGGTTCCACCTCAAATAAGAACTCTCCGCAGGCCTCGCAGCGCCCGAACGGCTTCAACTGCACCACCAGTCCCGAACAGCCAGGACAAATCATACCCAGGGCCTCAACGTCTCTGCAGGAATACAGGGTGAATCTTCCCCGGGGCTTGAGCCGGATCCCCATATCCGTAACCGGAGCATTAGTCAAAGCCATCCTCATGGTGGTTGAAACTGGAAACCACGAGGCATTTTCGAACATGGTCACGGCTTGTTGCTCCATCGCGCACTGCGTAGTTCGCGCCACAGTCCCCACGTGATCCTCCTCACATGGCCGGACTCCTCCCCTCTGGCGCTTCAGCTCGCGGGCTTTCTCCAAGTCACGCCCACGAACTGTGCAGGAAGGGTGTGCCCCGTGGTGTTCTGGCCAATATGGCCGACCTACTCGGAACTCCATTGGGCAGACACGTTCAAACTCACACAGCTCCGGCTCCATAACACGATCCCGGACGAGCCCCCACGTGTAGCGGCCTCACCCCCCATCCCCTTTGTAAATAAAACGGCTTGCTTGTCTAGGGGTATGCGGGAGGAGGATGAGGTTCACTACAGCCTATGTCCTCTAATGTGCAGAGGTGAAAGCCAACACTTGTTTTACCTTCGGGCCTGTGTTCTGGATGGAGCCTCCGCTTGTCCTTGAGTATAACTGCCAGTACTAGAGCCCCACACCATAAAAAGTCCAACACTTCTTTATTTTTCTTGACAAGTGAACAGCATCAGTTGAACTTTTAAATGAACAGACAGGGTGTGGATACGAGCAGGTCCAGGCACAGTGAACTCTCCTATTCCTTCTAGTGCAAATAGGCTTGGCGCACAGTCTCTGCCACCGACTGTGAGATTGGTCGCTGCCATCGACCGAGTGAACTGTTGAGGCCCCTGCCACAGGCCTAAGAGCAGGTCTCTGCCACCAACCTGGGTTGATTAGATGGACCGCTGCCACCGGTCATAGAACATGAGTGCTACCTTTAAATAGTACATACCCGCTACATGTATAATTCTCTTTTAAGGGGGCATGGCATGGTGTCCTATGCCTGCATACTTTTGCTAATAGGTGTCCCTCGTTCCTATCTCAAAAAGTTTAAAGGTATGCAAAACAGCTGGGATCACTAGTATTAACACTTGCAGTAACACTTGCAGCAACAACCTCAGTAACTGGTAGGGTTAATGCTTCATTCCCCCACAGAGCAATCCCCAACAAAGTGCAGATGTAGGCACTTTTGGTACCAAAGGTAGTGTAGGCAATAGCAGTCTCACCGATTATACCAGCAGGTCACACAGAATCAACACTTACTGTGCCCTTACTTCAGGCACAGTAAGGCCCATTATAGGCATGGCATACTTTACTTGAACAGCATCTGAAGGAGGTGTGGCTGATTGTCAGAGTGGCAGACTCAGCTGGCAGTTCAGGGAGGCCATTAAAAAGGTGGCGGCAGTAGCTTCAGTGACTTGAGGATTGTTCAGCTGTATACCTATGCTTGTCGTCCCCATGCTGGAACCTTTCCCTGAAAACTTTACCCTAATGCTAAATCTCTATCTCTAACAAGGGGGTTCCTGTCCCTACTCTGTCTACTCGCAAATACATGCCAAATGATGGCAGGGTCCCATTTTTATAAGAAGTGCCACAAGATGTCTGTGGAAGGTCACCGGGGATGGCAGCATGCAATCAGACAGCTTCTCCCTCTGTGATACCTATGGAGGCTGCAAAGGAACATAATTTCCTTGAGTTTCCATTCTATCCACACAGCAGTCAGACACTACCTACTGAATGGAGTGTAGCACCCTCTAGCTAGTGTGCTAGATGTACATAGTTATTTGTTAGTGTAGGTAAATTGGTTTGCTGAGAGCCAGGCGTGGGCTGAATCTGGGTCAGGTTTGAGTGACTGAGGCAGGCTGGATGACTCATCTGACAGCTCTTATGGTGCTTTCCCCTGTTTTCTGGAACCTTGGAGAAGGCTAGGAGGGGCTGACATGTGTAATTATGAGGACCCTGACAAATCCCCAGCAAATGGACTGGCAGGGGGCAGACTCACCTAATAAATGGACATGAGTCGTGCAAGCAAGGAGAGTCAGATGGAAAATAGAAGATGGAGTGCTGAGGAGGCTGTAGGAGGCCTTAGCAGGGTGCCCCCTGGTCTGGGGGTGACCTCGGGCTCGGGTGCTGGAAGGATCCCCCAAAACACACAGAGGAAACCCTTGAGGCACGAGAGCAAGGAGAGAAGACAGTGGGAGCAGGGCAGCATGTCTGGGAGATCTCCTGAGAAGTCAGCCAGGTAGGCTAGTGAGTGTTTAGTCTGGGAGGACTGTAGAGAGAGTGTCAGTCTGCAGTACTGTGGAGAGTTATCCTGGAGGGCTAGTGAAAGGGACAGCTGCAGCCAGGCGGGTTGGCAGTGCCTGAGGAGGTGGTGCTGGGATCAGTGACAACAGAGAGGATGTGTTGGGAAAATGTAAGCTGTGTCACTCTGCAAGTCCCTGCCGGTAATGGCCCTTTCCTACCAAATTGCAACAAGGTGACATAGCTGGGTTCTGCAAGCAAGTGAGTGCTGGAGGAAGAAATGTTGTGTACTGTATATAGTACTTTATATGGAAAGAGTTGTCCCTGAGGTTTTTCTGAAGTCAAGTGGGCATCCCATAATCTCCAATACCTATCTAAGTTTATATCCCCTAATAAAACACAAAAAAGTCACGGACAGTTCTCTGACTCTATTGCCTCGTACACACAACCGTTTTTTCCGACGGGAAAACTGCTATGAGAGCTTTTGGTCAGGAATTCCGGCCGTGTGTTATGCTCCATCGCAGTTTTTCCGACGGGAAAACTGCCGGACAAAAAAAGAGAGCAGGATCTCTTTATTCCCATCAGGAAAAAATCCTGGCGGGAAAACCGTTTGTCTGTATGCTTTTCCGAGGGGAAAAAAAACGTGCATGCTCGGAAACAAATCGACGCATGCTCAGAAGCATAGAACTTCATTTTCTCGGCTCGTCATAGTCTTTTTCGTCACCGCGTTCTTGCCAGTCAAAAGTTCACCAGACTTTTGTGTGACTGTGTGTATGCAAGGCAGGCTTGACAGGAATTCCGTTGGGAAAACCGTCAGTTTTTTATCCGACGGAAAAACCGGTCGTGTGTACTAGGCATGAGTGCCTGTGAAAAGTTAATGTGCAGGGTGGGGGATCCTATTCTACTTGCGGCTCCTTAGGACAGTGTTTCTCAACTCCAGTCCTCAAGGCACCCCAACAGGTAATGTTTTCAGGATTTCCCTCAGATGCAACGGCTGTGGTAGATACTAAGGCAGTGAAACTGATCAAATCACCTGTGCAAAATAATGGAAAGCCTGAAAACATGACCTGTTGGGGCGCCTTGAGGACTGGAGTTGAGAAACACTGCCTTAGGGGGTGTGCTACAGGAGTAAGAACTACACCTGCCTACATATATATAAGACACATTTTTTGCACTTTTTGTGGGTAGCACAGCAATTTTTATTTATTATTATTTAACATCTGCCAGCACTAGCCATGCTACTTGTAGAGGAAAGAAGATTGTGTTTACATATGTGGATACTGAGGGCATGCTACATTATCATTATTATACAGGATTGTGAACAGCAGTTTACAAGATACAGGGGGGCAGTACAATATACAGTAATTCAATACAGGAGGGTTAAGAGGGCCCTGCTTACCAGTGTTTATGATCTAAAAAAGGAGCAAGGGATACAAGTGGGGAAGAGTTGTTGGAGAAAGTAAAATTCCAGTTAGTATGTAGAATCTAGATAGGATTCAATAAACAGAGTTTTCAGGGATCACCAAGTCCTGAAGTCAGGCATTGGAGAAGGTGACAGGGGGGCTAGAGAGCAGGAAGATTTGGGTGGAGGGAAGAGGATGATTTGGGTGATTTTTTGAGATGTGGTTGGTGATGTAGCTGGGGGCAGAGTTGTAGATGGTTTTGTATGTTGTTGTTAAAGTGGATGTAAACCCACTCTCCTCCTTTCTAAACTGCTGTCATAGTGCTTGTCAGGAAAGGCTGGCTAGAGGAAGGAATGTTCCCCGCAGATTAACTCCTGCTCCCCGAACTTGTGTCAAGGAAGCTGCGTTGGCGCGTGCTAACGTAGGTTAGCGCATGCGCATCGGCGCATCAGCGTGCACGGCGCATTGGCGCATCAACGTGCACGGCGCACCATGTGATCCATGAAGCGTTCCTGTGAGACTCCTGTTTCCTGCAACCTGCATCTGATTCCTGTTGCTTACCCGGCCTGCTCTGACTACTCCTGCTCTCTGCCTGCTTCGACCCCGGCCTGAACCTAGACTATTCTCCAGCCTCTGAACCTGTACCTCATCTGACTTTCCTGTGTATGACCCGGCTTGCCTGACCCTGCTCCTGCCTCTGCCTTCCAGTCTGTGGAGTTCTGGTACCGTTGACCTGCATCTCCTGCATTCTGTCATCCACTGTCATCTGGCACGCCATTCAACTGGAAGCCCAGCAGATAGCACGACTCGTGCGACTCTGCACTCCTGCGCTACCTGTTTGCTCTATCAGGGAACCCGAGTCAGAGAAGTAAGAGAAGCCTCCCTCTTCTAATCAGGCTCATCCCACCAGGTACGTAACAGTACAAGGCAGCCATGTCTGAGCCTGAGCGGGGAGCTTCTCCTGTGGATGAACTATGTCAACACCTGGCCGGCCTCACACGAGCTGTAAAGGACTTACAGATAGACTATACTCAGCTGAAGGAACAGTTCCGCACTCTATCTCCATCTGCTAGTTCCAGTGCTGCTTCCGCAATTGTAATGCCATCACCAGAACACAGAATCCCTATCCCTGAAACATTCTTCGGGGACCGCAGCCAGTTCAGGACTTTTTGCACGGCCTGCGAACTGTACTTTACTCTACAACCCCGCACCTTCCTTCTGGAGACTACTAAAGTGGGATTTGTTATCTCCTTGTTGCAGGGTGAGCCCCAATCATGGGCTCACCATCTATTGGAAAGGAAGTCTGCCTCATTAGCATCCTTGACCACCTTTTTTGAAGACATGGCCCGAATCTATGATGATCCCAAACGAGCCGCTACTGCAGAGGCTGCCCTCCATACACTCCAGCAGGGTCGCCGTGCGGCCGAGGACTATGCATCAGATTTCAGGCGCTGGAGCACCGATACTAATTGGAATGATGCAGCCCTTTGTTATCAGTTCCGCATGGGCCTGTCAGAGGCTCTGAAAGATGAACTAGCCCGGGTTGGTGTTCCATCCCCTCTTGAAGACCTTATAAAATTATCAATTCAGATTGACCAGAGACTAAGAGAACGCAGGTCTGAAAGATCTAACTGTCAATTTCACTCTGCACGGATGTTGCCAAAGGTTGTCAGTTCATCACGTCCAGACTCTTCTGAAACTGCAGTATCAGATCCCGATGCCTCCAAACCCATGCAGCTGGGCTTGTCTCATTCTTCACTTACCAGTGAGGAACGTCAACGCCGTCGCTCGAAGAACCTGTGCTTATACTGTGGGGAACCAGGCCACTATGTGAGAACTTGCCCAACCAAGCTCCGGAAGTGCTTGTCTATGTCTCCTGCTGAAACTCCAACTCAGCCCGGCGTCTCTCCTCATCTGGCCCTTCCTATTCAGTTGCAGCTCCCTGGAAGAACTATCCAAGTGTCAGCCATAGTGGACTCTGGGGCCTGCAGCTGCTTCATCGATCTTGCTTTTGAGCTGAACACCAGATACCTCTGCAACCCAAGGCCCAGGGACTTTCTGTTCACCTTGCAGATGGGTCTATCATTAAGTCTGGACTAGTCACCCAAGAGACTGTTCCTTTGCCTACTACCATTACTACCAGTCACAGATAACTGTTGCGGCTAGATGCCATAGCCTCACCTCTGTTTCCCATTATATTGGGCATGCCCTGGCTAAAGGCACATAACCCGTACATCGATTGGAACTCACAAGAAATTCAGTTCCACTCACACTACTGCCAACAACACTGCTTGCCGGTACCTTCACGTCAACCACAAACTCTGTTGTCTATGGACTCTGACCCTGAAGCATGTTCTTCCGTTCCTGTTGCATACCGAGACTTCATAGATGTCTTCAGTAAAAAGGGGGCAGAAACCCTTCCACCTCATAGGGCATATGACTGCCCAATTGAGTTACTTCCAGGGGCCGAGGTACCTTTTGGTAGAATCTTTCCCTTAACTGAACTTGAACTGGTGGCTCTAAAGGACTACATCGACGAAAGCCTAAGGAAAGGATTCATCCGTTCATCTACCTCTCCAGCTGGGGCGGGCATTTTCTTTGTGGAAAAGAAGGACCATTCACTTAGACCTTGTGTTGATTACCGTGAACTCAATAGGGTCACAGTAAAGAACCGGTACCCTCTACCCCTGGTACCTGAACTATTTCAAAGGCTGAGATCGGCAACCATCTTCACAAAATTGGATCTTCGAGGGGCATACAATCTGGTGTGAATACGGACTGGAGATGAATGGAAGACTGCATTTCGTACCCGATTCGGGCATTACGAGTACTTAGTGATGCCCTTCGGGTTGTGCAATGCCCCTGCTACGTTCCAGCACTTTGTCAATGACATTTTCGAGACTTTCTGGATCTTTTCGTTATTGTCTATTTAGACGATATTCTGATTTTTTCCTCCTCTCTAGAGGTTCATCAAGGGCATGTGAAAAAGGTGCTGACTCGTCTACGCCAACATGGTTTGTATGCCAAACCGGAAAAATGCAAGTTCGAGAGCCAGAGCATCCAGTTCCTGGGTTTGATTATCTCCACAGAAGGTATTAGGATGGACCCCCAGAAGGTCACAGCCATCCTGGATTGGCCGGTTCCCATCGACAAGAAAGGAATACAACGTTTCGTAGGATTTGCAAATTTTTATCGAAAATTCATCAAGGGATTCTCTGCCATCATTTCACCAATCACACAGTTGACTAAGCACAACAACCGGTTCTCCTGGACTCCTGAAGCTCAGTCTGCTTTTGAAAACCTGAAGAGGTTGTTCACCTCTGCATCTATTCTAAAACATCCCGATCCAGCCCTAACATACGTCCTGGAAGTTGACGCATCCGAATCAGCAGTGGGAGCAGTGCTCTCCCAACGTCAAGGGGTCAAGGCTCTTCTACACCCGGTGGCATTCTTTTCCCGTAAATTATCATCTGCAGAAAGGAATTATGACGTGCGTGACCGTGAACTTCTTGCAATTAAGGCTGAGCTGGAAGAGTGGAGGTATCTTTTGGAAGGGGCGGCTCACCCAATACTAATTTTTACTGACCACAAGAACCTAGAATATTTGAGAACAGCAAGATGCTTAAAACCCCGTCAGGCCAGATGGGCACTTTTTTTTACCCGGTTCGTCTTCCACATCACTTACAGGTCTGGGTCAAGAAATACCAAGCCAGATGCCCTGTCTTGTATGTTCGGTGAGTCTGAAGAATCTGCGCTTCCCGACACCATCCTGTCGTCAGGAAACTTCCTTCTTTTACAAGAAGATCTGTTGTCCCGAATTAGGCAGGCCTCTGTGGGACTTCCCTCACCCCCAGAGACATCCTTACAAGTAAAGGACGGTCTACTATGGCACCAAGACAGGCTCTTTGTACCTGAAAATGTGCGTGTCTCTGTTCTAAGCCTGTGCCATGATCATGCTTTAGCGGGACATTTTGGAATCAGTAAAACTTCAGAACTTGTACAACGTACCTTTTGGTGGCCTCACCTTGAAAAAGACTGCAGGAAGCATGTGGAATCATGTACTACATGTATTCGGAACAAGACCAACAGGACCAAAGCATGGGGTCTGCTTAAGCCTTTACCAATCCCAGATAGACCCTGGAAAATGATTTCAATGGATTTCATTGTCGAGCTTCCCCCATCTGAGGGTTGTACAGCCATCTATGTGGTTGTTGATCGTTTGTCTAAAATGGTACATTTCATACCCCTGGCCGGCACCCCGTCTGCTCCTGAGACGGCACGGATTTTCATCAAAGAAATAGTGAGGCTCCATGGAATCCCAGCTAACATTGTGTCTGACCGGGGGGTTCAATTTACCTCAAGATTTTGGAAATCTCTTGCCGAAACTCTGGAAATTGACTTGTCCTTCTCCTCAGCCTACCACCCTCAAACTAATGGGCAAACGGAGAGGACTAACCAGACCTTGGAGCAGTACTTACGCTGCTTCTCTTCGTTTTCTCAGAATGACTGGGTATCATTGTTGCCATTGGCTGAATTCACCTATAATAATTCCCAGCACTCTGCTACTGGACAATCTCCTTTCTTTGCCAATTACGGCTTTCATCCATCGTTCCTGCCCAGTGAAATCCCGGAATGTTCTGTTCCAGCCGTTTCAGAAACAGTGACCTTCTTTGAAACTAATAACAAGCTGCTTCAAGAAGCGATAACAAAAGCGCAGGAATACAGTAAAAGAGCCTTTGACAGGAAGAGACGGGGGGAGTTGGTCTTGGAACCTGGCAATCTGGTATGGCTGTCCACTACAAATTTAAAACTGGCTTGCCCATCAAAGAAACTAGGACCTAAATTTTTGGGGTCATTCCCAGTGAAAAGAAAAATCAACAATGTTGCCTATGAGCTGGAGCTGCCTGGCTCCTTCAGAATCCATTCGGTCTTCCACGTAACCTTACTAACGCCTGCAATTCCTGACCCTTTTCCTGAGAGGAGTCCGGGCCCACCCGAACCGATGATGGTTGATGGGGAAGAGGAGTATGAAGTTGAGGCAATTCTAGACTGCAGAAGAAGAAGAAACCAGACCCAGTTGAAGGGTTATCAAGTGGAAGGGTTATGGTCCAGAGGAAAATTCCTGGGAACCAGAAAATAACATTCATGCCAAGAGACTTATCCAAGCATTCAATCGTTCCCATCCAGAGAAATTGGCCCAATTGGGCATCCGGAGGCTGCCCATTGGGGGGGACAATGTCAGGAAAGGCTGGCTAGAGGAAGGAATGTTCCCCGCAGATTAACTCCTGCTCCCCGAACTTGTGTCAAGGAAGCTGCGTTGGCGCGTGCTAACGTAGGTTAGCGCTTGCGCATCGGCGCATCAGCGTGCACGGCGCATCGGCGCATCAGCGTGCACGGCACATCGGCACATCAACGTGCACGGCACACCATGTGATCCATGAAGTGCCTTTTTAAACCGGATCAGTGCACAGACCCGGTGCTGCCTTGTCTACAGCGTTCCCATGAGACTCCTGTTTCCTGCAATCTGCATCTTATTCCTGTTGCTTACCCGGCCTGCTCTGACTACTCCTGCTCTCTGCCTGCATCGACCCTGGCCTGAACCTAGACTATTCTCCAGCCTCTGAACCTGTACCTTATCTGACTGTCCTGTGTATGACCCGGCTTGCCTGACCCTGCTCCTGCCTCTACCTTCCAGTCTGTGGAGTTCTGGTACCATTGACCTGCATCTCCTGCATTCTGTCATCCACTGTCATCTGGCACGCCATTCAACTGGAAGCCCAGCAGATAGCACGACTACCGGCCCTCGTGCGACTCTGCACTCCTGTGCCACCTGTTTGCTCTATCAGGGGCCCCGAGTCAGAGGAGTAAGAGAAGCCTCCCTCTGCTAATCAGGCTCATCCCACCAGGTACATAACAGTGCTGATCTATAAGGATATACATGCCTCCTGCATGTGTCCTTACCTGTCAAATGTCTCCCCTCTGTCTGTTATAAGAACTGAAAAACTGCAGATTCTGTGGGTGGATCTGTTGTCTGGAGCTCGGTGGGTGGAGTCGTGATGTCAGTAGACTCCCTGCCCACCTCTACACTCCCCTTGTCAACATGCATTTTCTCCTGTGTATTTCTTCTGCTATGATCACTAACATCCAGTCAAAATCCAGAAAAGTAACCACATGACTTCAGAAAAGGCGTGGGGGTGGGAATTAAAAAATAATGCTAGTGCATGAGATATGTAAATAACCTGTCACTCAAAGCAAGGGAGCGGAACGGACAAAGGTTTTTCTCTGTTTGTCCGTTTTATCTCACTGAACAATAAAAGAGGATTGCTCAGAGCTGGATTAACTCTTTGTGGCAAGACCTGGCACAAATGATAGGAAATCTTATACTCTACATTGTGACAGCAAAAAATAAATAAAAAATTGGGGTTTAAATCCACTTTAAAGTGTCATTAAATCATCCTATCCTTAACTGACAACTTTGCTACTGTTTGATCTGCAGTTGCTGCACACGAGATCAGTTGGTGTATGGAAGGAGATTGGGACTATACGATACCCATGGGATAATATAGAAAATGAGAATAATGTAGAGATAAAAAATTACAAAATGTATTATGATAATATATAAAAAACCTCAAAAGAGGAAAAACATTTAGTCGCACAGTAATTTACTGTACAAAAGGGGTGAGCCCCATGCATGTAAAGTATAACTGAACTGAGCTGACATAAAAACGTGTTTCAACAAATTGTCTTACATAGTTACATAGTGGGTGAGGTTGAACAAAGATACCACAAAGTCCATCAAGTCCAACCTATGAACTTCTTCTTCAGGGGCTGAAGATGTCCACTTGAAAAAGGTATCTAGAAAGAAATTACATTTAGGATAATAATCCAAACTTCAAAATTGAAGACATGTGTAGCGCCCTGCTCCTGATGATCAGGCGCTATGTTAAATTTAGTGGGTGTCTGAGCTGGTAATTAGCTCAGACTTTTTAATGATGATGAAGATTAAATTAGCCTCTGTTCCGGCTATGGCTGTGTTTGGAAGGACTTCCCACTGTTTGCCTGTAGGTGGCGTTACCACCCCAGGCCAATGTGGAAGACAAGCAGGCCAATGTGCATTGGGTGTCTTTCCCTGGGAACAGTTCAATTGGAGTGGTCTCCCCGCTGAGCATGCTGGGGAAGGGTACTTAAGGGGCAGACGCCATTTCTCGGGGCTCTCTTCGCCTCGTGACCCTCCTGGCTCGAGGTATGTGTTACTGGAATTTCAGCCTCGGAGCCACGCTGGCCCGAGGCTGCATCTAGGCCAGGTAGGCCCATTTGTCCTGACTTGGGCCTACACTTTGAAGGTTGTCCTGTGCTGTCCGTCCTGTGGGAGGAAGCCACTCAATGGAGGAAACCAGGGGAGGACTTGTCTTGAAAAAGACTGGTGTCTTGAGGAAGGCCTGGGGACCTTATTGAAGGATGCACCGTAGCTCAAGTTACCTTACAGTCTGCCGGGTTGGCTTAAAGGCTCTTAGACTGTAAGGCTGGATATCCGGGTACTAAAATCCTGTGGCAGAGGATCCATGAACAGTTCAACTTAATCGTTCTAAAGGTCTGTGGCAGAGACTGTTATTTCTTTATCTGTTTGTGCATCATCCCGGCTGCTAGGCCAAGTGAGAGGGGCCTATCCGGGTGAGCAATACCCACTTGAAGGAGAGTGGTGAGTGTGACTTTGAAACTTAGAAGTTTTCCCTAGTGATCTGCTGTGTGTGCCTGAACCTTCCCCTAACCCTCCATCCCTCTCCCCATGCAAGTTTGTTTGGAAATAAAGCCTGAAGAAAAAGGATTCATAACTTGTGTGGACATTGAACATTCTGTAGACTCTCGTCCCCTAGACAACGAACAGTGAGGTAACGTGCAAGGCCCAAAATTAAACCAGCAGCTCTTACGGGGGTGTGCTACACATGCATATATTGACAACCATCATAGTACAAGTGGAATGGAAAATACTGTGTGACTTTCTAACAGTGTTGTTTAAATGTTTTTCCTCTTTTGCATTTTTTTATATATTGTCATAATACATTTTGTAATTTTTTAGCTCTACATTATTCTCCTTTTCTGTATTATCCCCTGGGTATCGTATAATTCCAATCCCTTTTCATACCCAATTGTGTTTTTTTTGCATCGTATTACAGGGATAGATACCCCCCCCTGTTTTTTTCTGACCCTAGGAACCTAGCTGCATTCATCAGTTATGAATTACTGCTGCTGAGCTATTGTGTTCTGGCAGCAGAGAGACATCCCCGCCATTAACCGTTAAGGTACGCCATTCAGCTGCAGCACGGATTTATTTATTTTGACAGCAACATGATTTGCTCTCATGATACGTAAATCTGTGACTCCAGTGCTGTAGGAGGTGATTTCACCACCACAGTTAAAAAAAGAGCATATATGCTGAAGCATAGGGGCAGGGGTGGACATAGGGACGTATCGCCCCTATGCTTCGGCATATATTTTTATATTTATTGTATGCCCATCATTAGAAATGGGTGGATGCTGGGTGGTATTCTAATGGTGGGCATACCACCGATCAGTTAATGTGAATGGAGAAATTTGTTAGGTTCTCTTTTTTCGTTCAACCCACAGGTTGCATGAAAAAAAAGAACATTACAATATATGCACAACAAGGACCAGCGACGTACTGGTATGTTGCTGGACTTTGAATGGTTATACCGGAATGATGCCTGCAGGTTTAGGTATCATCTTGGTATTGTTTTTTTAGCCGGCGGTCGGCTTTCATGTAAAAGCAATCCTAATGGCTAATTAGCCTGCTTTTACAAGCAGTGGGAGGGGACGTCCCCCCTCCTGCCATCTTCCAAGGTTTTCTCTGGCTCTCCTGTCCCACTGGGGAACCCAAGAATGCAGCCGGTGGTTCTGCCAGATGACCATAGAGCTGATCGGAGACATTAATGGCTCCAATCATCTCTATGGCCTAAGAAACCAGAAGTTACGAGCATTTCATGACTTCGGTTTCGACGGATATAAACATCGCCATTGGGAAGTTGGGAAAGCATCTTATCACACCGATCTTGGTGTGGTTAGATGCTTTAAGGACTGAGGAGAGATGTAGAGTCTAATAGATCCTAAATTTTTCAAAAAACAGTACCTGTCACTACCTACTGCTATCATAGGGGATATTTACATTCCCTGTGATAACAATAAAAATGATAAAAAGCAAAAAAAATTAAAGGGGCAGTGTAGAAATAAAATGAAAAAGCAAAATAAATAATAATAATAAAAAAAAAATTAAAGCACCTCTCTCCCCCTGTGCTCACACGCAAAGGTGAATGCAAGCATCAGTCTCGTGTTGTACATAAACAGCAATTGCACCATGCATGTGAGGTATCACCATGCATGTCGGATCGAGGGCAGTAATCCTAGCAGTAGACCTCTTCCATAAATCTAAAGTGATAACCTGTAAGGGCTTTTAACCACTTAAGCCCCGGACCATTTGGTAGCTAAAGGACCAGAGGTGAATTCAGAATTTTGCACTGCGCTGCTTTAACTGTAAATTGTGCGGACATGCAATGTCGTACCCAAACAAAATTTGCGTCCTTTTCTTCCCACAAATAGAGATTTCTTTTAATGGTATTTGATTGCCTCTGCGATTTTTATTTTTTGCGATATAAACGGAAAAAGACCGAAAATTTTGAAAAAAAAAAATGATATTTTCTACTTTTTGTTATAAGAAAAATCGAATAAACTCAATTGTAGTCATACATTTAGGCCAAAATGTATTCAGCCACATGTCTTTAGTAAAAAAAAATGTCAATAAGCGTATATTTATTGGTTTGCGCAAAAGTTATAGCGTCTACAAACTAGGGTACATTTTCTGGAATTTACACAGCTTTTAATTTATGACTGCCTATCTCATTTCTTGAGGTGCTAAAATGGCAGGGCAGTACAAAACCCCCCCAAATGACCCCATTTTGGAAAGTAGACACCCCAAGGAAATTGCTGAGAGGCATGTTGAGCCCATTGAATATTTTTTTTTTGTCCCAAGTGATTGAATAATGACAAAAAAAAAAAAAAATTACAAAAAGTTGTCACTAAATGATATATTGCTCACACATGCCATGGTTATATGTGGAATTGCACCCCAAAATACATTCTGCTGCTTCTCCTGAGTACGGGGATACCACATGTGTGGGACTTTTTAGGAGCCTAGCCACGTACGGGACCCCGGAAACCAAGCACCGCCTTCAAGGTTTCTAAGGGCATAAATTTTTGATTTCACTCCTCACTACCTATCACTACCTATCACAGTTTTGAAGGCCATAAAATGCCAAGATGGCACAAAACCCCCCCAAATGACCCCATTTTGGAAAGTAGACACCCCAAGCTATTTGCTGAGAGGCATGTTGAGCCCATTGAATATTTTTTTTTTGTTCCAAATGATTGAATAATGACAAAAAGAAAAAAAAAGAAAAAATTTACAAAAAGTTGTCACTAAATGATATATTGCTCACACATGCCATGGTTATATGTGGAATTGCACCCCAAAATACATTCTGCTGCTTCTCCTGAGTACGGGGATACCACATGTGTGGGACTTTTTGGGAGCCTAGCCGGGTACGGGGCCCCAAAAACCAAGCACCGCCTTCAGGATTTCTAAGGGCGTAAATTTTTGATTTCACTCCTCACTACCTATCACAGTTTCGAAGGCCATAAAATGCCAAAATAGCACAAAACCCCCCCAAATGAACCCATTTTGGAAAGTAGACACCCCAAGCTATTTACTGAGAGGCATGTTCAGTCCATGGAATATTTTATATTTTGCCACAAGTTGCGGGAATATGACAAACTTTGTTTTTTTTGCACAAAGTTGTCACTAAATGATATATTGCTCACACATGCCATGGGCATATGTGAAATTACACCCCAAAATACATTCTACTGCTTCTCCTGAGTACGGGGATACCACATGTGTGGGACTTTTCGGGAGCCTAGCCGCGTACGGGACCCCAAAAACCAAGCACCGCCTTCAAGGTTTCTAAGGGCATACATTTTTGATTTCACTCCTCACTACCTATCACAGTTTTGAAGGCCATAAAATGCCAAGATAGCACAAAACCCCCCCAAATGACCCCATTTTGGAAAGTAGACACCCCAAGGAAATTGCTGAGAGGCATGTTGAGCCCATTGAATATTTTTTTTTTGTCCCAAGTGATTAAATAATGACAAAAAGAAAAAAAAAATGTACAAAAAGTTGTCACTAAATGATATATTGCTCAAACATGCCATGGTTATATGTGGAATTGCACCCCAAAATACATTTAGCTACTTCTCCTGAGTACGGGGATACCACATGTGTGGGACTTTTTGAGAGCCTAGCCGCGTACGGGCCCCCGAAAACCAAGCACCGCCTTCAGGATTTCTAAGGGCACAAATTTTTGATTTCACTCCTCACTACCTATCACAGTTTTGAAGGCCATAAAATGCCAAGATAGCCCAAAACCCCCACAAATGACCCCATTTTGGAAAGTAGACACCCCAAGCTATTTGCCGAGAGGCATAGTGAGTATTTTACAGCTCTCATTTGTTTTTGAAAATGAAGAAAGTCATATTTTTTTTTTCTTTTTTCAATTTTTAAAACTTTGTGACAAAAAGCGAGATCTGCAAAATACTCAACATACCTCTCAGCAAATAGCTTGGGGTGTCTACTTTCCAAAATAGGGTCATTTGGAGGGGTTTTGTGCCATCTGGGCATTCCATGGCCTTCGAAACTGTGATAGGCAGTGAGGAGTGAAATCAAAAATTTACACCCATAGAAATCCTGAAGGCGGTGCTTGGTTTTTGGGGTCCCGTACGCGACTAGGCTCCCAAAATGTCCCACACATGTGGTATCCCCGTACTCAGGAGAAGCAACAGAATGTATTTTGGGGTGCAATTCCACATATAACCATGGCATGTTTGAGCAATATATAATTTAGTGACAACTTTTTGTACATTTTTTTTTTCTTTTTGTCATTATTCAATCACTTGGGACAAAAAAAAAAAAAAATATTCAATGGGCTCAACATGCCTCTCAGCAAATAGCTTGAGGTGTCTACTTTCCAAAATGGGGTCATTTGGGGGGGTTTTGAACTGTCCTGGCATTTTATGCACAACATTAGGAAGCTTATGTCACACATCATCCACTCTTCTAACCACTTGAAGACAAAGCCCTTTCTGACACTTTTTGTTTACACGAAAACATTTTTTTTTTTTGCAAGAAAATTATGTTGAACCCCCAAACATTATATATATTTTTAAACCAAAGGCCCTACAGATTAAAATAGTGGGTGTTGCATTTTTTTTTCCACACAGTATTTGCGCAGCGATTTTTCAAACGCATTTTTTGGGGGGAAAACACACTTTTTTTATTTTTAATGCACTAAAAAACACTATATTGCCCAGATGTTTGATGAAATAAAAAAGATGATCTTAGGCTGAGTACATGGATACCAAACACGACATGCTTTAAAATTGCGCACAAACGCGCAGCGGCGAGAAACTACATTCATTTTTAAAAGCATTTAAAAGCCTTTACAGGTTACCACGTTAGATTTACAGAGGAGGTCTACTGCTAAAATTACTGCACTCGATCTGACCTTCACGGTGATACCTCACATGCATGATGCAATTGCTGTTTACATATGACGCTAGATCGACGCTTGCGTTCGCCTTTGCGCAAGAGCAGGGGGGGACAGCGGTGCTTTTTTTTTTTATTATTATTTATTTTGCTTTTTTATTTTATTTTTAAACTGTTCCTTCCATATTTTTTTTTTTTTTTATCATTTTTATTGTTATCTCAGGGAATGTAAATATCCCCTATGATAGCAATAAGTAGTGACAGGTACTCTTTTTTTGAAAAAAAATGGGGGGTTAGACCCTAGATCTTTCCTCTGCCCTCAAAGCATCTGACCACACCAAGATCGGTGTGATAAAATGCTTTCCCAATTTCCCAATGGCGCTGTTTATATCCGGGGGGGGGGGGGCATTCCCTCCCACTGCTTGTAAAAGCAGTCTAGAGGCTAATTATCTGCTAGAATTGCTTTTACATGAAAGCCGGCTGCTGGCTGAAAAGAATGATACCAAGATGATACCTAAACCCGCAGGCATCATTCTGGTATAAACATTCAAAGTCCAGCAACATACCAGTACGTTGCTGGTCCTTGTTGGACATGTATTGTAATCTTTTTTTTCATGCAGCCTGTTGGCTGAACGAAAAAAAGAGATTGATCGGTGGGTATGCCCACCATTAGAATACCTCCCTTCATCCACCCACTTCTAATGATGGGCATATATGCCGAAGCATGGGGGCATCCTCCCGCAAAAAAGTTATGCCGTGTACACACGGTCGGACTTTTCCACGGGCAAGCCTTTGTCGAAATTTTGACCGTATGTACGCGGCATAAAAGGTTATGCCGCGTACACACGGTCAAACTTTTCCACGGGCAAGCCTCCGTCGGAATTTCGACCGTATATACGCGGCATTAGGAGCAAAATCGCTCCTCCGCCCCTGCTGCCTCCATGCTTCGGCATATATGCTCTTTTTTTAACTGTGGTGGTGAAATCACCTCCTACAGCGTTGGAGTCACGGCTTTATGTATCGTGGGAGCAAACGCTGTTGCTGTCAAGATAAATAAATCCGCAATGCAACTGAATGGCGTACCTGCTAAGCAAATGATGGTTAACATTAAAACAAAGTAACATTACAGTACAACAGTAAGACTTTACCATACCATTCCTGCAAAGCAAATACCAAAACAAAACCTAGTAAAAAATAAAACATTTTTTTAACGCAACCTGTGCCTAAAATATATATATGCCGAAGCATGGGGGCATCCTCCCGCAAAAAAGTTATGCCGCGTACACACGGTCGAACTTTTCCACGGGCAAGCCTCCGTCGGAATTTTGACCGCCCCTGCTGCCCCCATGCTTCGGCATATATGCTCTTTTTTTTTAACTGTGGTGGTGAAATCACCTCCTACAGCACTGGAGTCACGGCTTTATGTATCGTGGGAGCAAACGCTGTTGCTGTCAAGATAAATAATTCCACGCTGCAGTTGAATGGCGCACCTGAAAACAAAAAATGACATACCTGAAAAGCAAGCATGATAAAACATTGCAGAATGGAATACAGTAAAAAAGAGCAGAACAATAGAGAGAAAATAGAGAGAGAGAGAGAGAGAGAGAACAATAAAACGACAACTATTTTTGTTTTATTTTATATTTTTTTTGTGTTTTTGTTTTTTACGTTTTTTTTTTCTTTTTTACACTTTTTTTTTTTTAAACTTTAACAACTGTAATGGTTCGGGTCTCTCAAAATGTAATGGCATCTTGGGAGACCCTGTGTAAGTGTGTCCTAGTCTGTGAAATGCTGTACCCTACGCTAAAACTTCACTTTTGAGTGGTAGCGTTCAAAACATTCACCAAGGCAAAGACCAGGTTTGTCAGGACAGAGTGGACAATAATAACGGGTGTCACGCCTAAATCCGCGCTTGCTACAGACACGACATCTTTTTTGGGGCGTTCGTTGGGTAGGGGTACTCGGGAGGAGATGCGTATAATGCCTCTCATGCAGCCGGCTTACTGCATTCGGTAGGGGATGGTGAGGTGCAGAACCGCCTGGATACAGGAGTTCTGTGACTATCTCATTCTGGAATTTTAGAAGAGATAAAGTCCCACCTGAAGCTCTGTATAGCACATGAGCGTTCAGCAAAGCCAATTGGAATAAGGATAGAGACACTTTTTTGTACCAGCGTCTCGCCTTACGGTCAATTAGATACGGCGCCATCAACTGGTCGTTGAGGTCCACCCCTCCCATATTTTTGTTATATTTGTGGACACAGAGGGGTTTCTCCACAACACCAGTCGTCGTACGAATTTGGACTGCCGTGTCTGCATGAAGGGAGGTAAGAAGGAAAACATTCTTATTGTCCCTCCACTTCATAGCGAGCAAGTTATTACACTTTACGCAGGCTCTCTCCCCCAGCCTAAGACGGGCATCTACAAGCCGCTGGGGAAAGTCCTGACGATTAGGACGCACGGTGCCACATGCTCCAATCTGATGATCAAACAAGTGACTAAACAGTGGCACGCTTGTGTAATAATTGTCCACATACAAGTGGTACCCCTTTCTGAATAAGGGTGACACCAAGTTCCACACTATCTTGCCAGCGCTCCCTATGCAATCCGGGCAGTTGACCGGCTCAACCTGACTATCTTTTCCCTCATAAACCATAAAGCTCCATACATAGCCTGTTGCCCTGTCACAGCACTTATAGAGTTTGACCCCGTATCTGGCACGCTTGCTGGGAAGGTACTGCTTGAAAGCCAAGCGGCCAGAAAATTTAATCAGGGACTCATCAACGTAGACAGCTTGATCGGGAATAAACAAGGCTGCAAAACGTTCGTTGAAGTGGTTTATGAGGGGCCGAATTTTATAGAGCCGGTCGTATTCAGGGTCCCCACGTGGACGACAAAGTTCATTGTCGTTGAAGTGCATGAACCGCAAAATCTGCTCGTATCGTTTCCTGGCCATGGAGGCAGAGAACACGGGCATGTGGTCAATTGGGTGCGTGGACCAATAAGCACGCAATTACGGGAATTTATGTGTGCCCATGTTGAGGGAAAGGCCCAGAAAGGTCTTAAATTCTGAAACCGTAATTGGTTTCCAATCTTTGGCAATGGAAGGCAACTGGGGATTAGCGGCGATGAATTGACCAGCATATAAATTACTCTGGTCCACAATAGATCTATAGAGATCTTCCGTGAAAAACTGTGAATAATAATCAATTGGCATAAAATCAGCTGTTTCCACCTGAATACCAGGTTGGGCAGTGAATGGGGGAAGTACGGGTTCTGCAGAAGTGGTGGGGACCCAATCAGGATAGGCGAATTCTGCAGGAAGAGCACAATGGGTACGACGGGCCTGCCTTTGTCTTCTTATTGGTGGCAGCGGGACACTACTTGTGCTTGCCACCTCGCCAGCTTGAACTGCACTTATGGGACTCGCCACGTCACCAAGTGATACTGCAGTGCTGGATGTACGCCCAGGCTGTACTAGGCCGCTGGTGCTTGCCAATTCACCAGAAGGAATAGCGGCGCTAGTACTACTCTGCTCCATGATACGAGAGCCCTGCGGTTCTTGCTCCTCAACAACCTCAGAAGATCGGGATCGGGTACGCCTGACCTTAGCAGGGACCTCAACTTCGTCGTCAGAGCTATCTGACGTGGGGCCACTGACGTCACTGTCTTCTACGGGAAGATATTCTGAGCCCGAATCTGACAGATACGTGACCTCCTCTTCACTATCTGTCATGCTCAGAATCTCGTAGGCCTCTTTACTAGTGTAAAAAATACAAACAATATTCGCGCTGCTAACACATATAAGCAGCTACAATACCTGTGGAAAAAAGCAACAACAAACAATATACAAAAAATGCAGCGCTATGCGTATAACAATATATGACACCCAAGTGCTCAAAAATAAACTGAATCACAAAGGGTTAAATGTAGGTCCAAATGTATATAAACTCCAAATGGATGTGATGAAACATAAAATTGAATCAGTTCCAAATTATATAGGTGAATCTTCCGAAGTAAATAAGTGACTTGTGACGTAACCACCACCACGTGAAGGGGAGGCTTACCAGATGTAGTGGACCCAATGCACATATGTGTATGGGGTCAAACAGGCTGAATATGTCCATACATATGGAAACCAGGCCGGCACAGTGCACCCTTATGTCCAAGGTCCAAGCTCAGGAAAAAACACCAGAAGTTCAAGCCAATAGGAGTAATGAAATGGCTCACATAAAGTTCATGTGGAAAAAGAAGGGAGATGGCACATAGCGTAATAACGCAAAGGAATTTTAATGAATATAGGCAGATACACTTACATTCAATCCATGAATATAGCGCTTTGCAAAGACACTCAATGGCAGCAGTGGAGTCTCCCGACGCGTTTCGCAAAACCTTGCATCGTCTGGGGCATAACTCCACTGTTGCCTGTATACTATTTATAAGTGACAAGGACCTCCCCCTGGTCTGCCCACTGAAACAGTACTTCCTGTGAGATCCAAAATGGCGCCGGAGCGTGCATTCCAAGCCTCTCTATGGAACCCCTCCATAGATGGTTATTACATGTGGGAAGCTGTATTGGCCAAAAAGGGGAGGTGCTAATAAATGTGGTCAACATCTATAACCACTTACCTATACATGGTAAGGGCTGAACCCTGCAGTCCACGTGTGTGTGAAACCCTCATGGTGCGGAGCCATGACACTTAAGATGCTGTCATTAGGCCAAATAGTGGCCTCGCGTGTCAGTCCCGCAACACCGCGTCACCCGGCTTGCAGACGCACACAGAGCGTCACCCGGCGTGCGGACGTTCACGTCTCACAAGAGTCACGTAGCGGCGTCATCCAGCTCCACATGACCGCCACGTGACATCGCGTCACATGACCATCACGGAGCGTGACGTAGCAACGTTATCCAGCTCCACGTGACCGTCACGTAACATCGCGTCACATGACCATCACGGAGCGTCACGCTACACGGGGACGTCCATACCTAACAGGAGTGACGCATCGCGTCATCAACAGCAGGCACGGTTTCCCCGGAAAGGGGTTCTCCCTAGCTGACTACGTTAACTGCGCTGCGCTCCAACGCCATATAATACACAGGGCGTGGAACGCAGCCCAGAATGAAAATAGGTTAACCCTTAACGGTCCGCATAGATTTGATAGATCTACCACTGCGGCCAGAAAAGGGGAAACAAATGTGTGCAAACAAAAGGAGATGAATGCAATAGTAACTGCCATTAGATAATGAATCTCGTAGGCCTCTTTACTAGTGTACCTTCGACTTGCCATTTTGGGCTCTAAATTTAGGGGTACACTAGTAAGATTCACAGGAAAAAAAGCACCCGACTGTCATCAGCAAATATATCAAACGCTACAAAAAAAACTGTTAGCAGTCGCAGGGATCAGGAATGTCTCTGCGAACGCTGCAGTTATGTGTTTTGTGTTTGGTAAGTGACAGTGATCGATCGATACTGCACTTGGGTGGGCTGGGCTGGGCTGGGCTGGGCAGAGGGGATAAACGCAGGTGCTAGCAGGTATCTGGGCTGATCCCGCTAACACTGTGTTTTTGGGAACCCTAAACCGCTGGGAACGCTAGTATAGATCTGATCAGATACTATACCACTAAGGGAGGTGTATGCTTTGCGCGTGGGTGTTAGCGTTACTGGCACTAACCTAACGCTGCCTGGGGCGACGCAGACCCTCTCTGGCGCTAAAACCTAATTGATCTCACCCGCCGGGCGATCAGGGGGTTAAACCTTTATTGGGTTATATACGGCGGGTGCCCTGATGCTATAAAAAGCGAACTAACCAACCAGCGTCACCCGTAACCTTTATATGGTGATCACTGGTGAAAGGGTTAACTAGGGGCAATCAGGGGGTTAAAACCTTTATTAGGTTAAATATGGGGGTACCCGACGCTATATAAAAACCTGACGGGTTACCTAAATAACTAAATAACTAACTGGGTAACCAGTGTCACCAGTGACGCTTATACGGTGATCACTGGTGAAAGGGTTAACTCTAGGGGCAATCAGGGGGTTAAAATAATATATGGGGGTACCTGACGCTCTAAAAACCTGCGGCGAAACTAAAAATAAATAACTGCCTATCTAGGGCACCACCGGCACTAAATACAGCGATCGAAAATATGATCGCTTAGTGACGCTGGCGTTAGGGGGTGAAAGGGTTACCTGGGGGCGATCAAGGGGTTAAACCTTTATTAGGGGGGGTTAGGGGGCTACCCTGGACCTAAATGGGCCTAAACCTAACTGCCCTGCAACTTTTTACTATCACAGATGACACTAAATGCAGTGATCAGTAAAATAAATGATCACTGCAATCAGTGACACTGTGATTGGGGGCTGGGGGGTGACCTGGGGGGTGATCTGGGGGTGACTGGGGGGTGAAATGTGTGCCTATGTGTACCTATGTGTCAGTGGACTGTTGGTGCACTAACCTGCTTCTTCTCTCCTCGGCGCCGGAATCGAAAAGACCGCCGCGAGGGAGATGACATCACTTCCTCCTGCCTGTGTTTACATCACATGGCGGAGGAAGCATTTTCATTCGCCGGGAGCGATCGCGAGGGGGTGGCCGAAATCGAATGGTCACCCCCTCATCTCTGATCGCTCCCCAACGATAAACGGCCGCTCACTGTATAGGAGGGGGGTCCGATCGGACCCCCCAACTGTACAAAGGCGATCACGTACGCTCTACGTGATTGTGCCTGTCGGTGCCATTCTTCCGACGTATATATACAGTGAGCGGTCGTTAAGTGGTTAAAGGTTTTTAAAAATATATGTATTTTTTTGCTGCTGCACGGGTGTGCGTTATTTTAAAGCATGTCATGTTTGGTATCTATGTACTCAGCATAAGATCATCTTTTATATTTTACCAAACATTTGGGCAAAATAGTGTGTTTTTGTACACAAAACTTCAAAAAAAATTGCGTTTGAAAAACCGCTGCACAAATACTTTCAGAAAAAAAAAATTGCAACACCCACCATTTTAGTCTGTAGGGCCTCTGCTTTAAAAAATATATATGTAGCGGGCATTTACTTTTTAGGGGTGCCTAAATTTAGGGGTTTGGTCTGAGCTGGTAGCCAGGCTCAGACCGCTTTGATTGCTAGGTATTTGCTTCTGCCTATGTGATGCTGCCTGGTGTATGGTTCCCTGTGGCCTGTAGGTGGCACTGCCATATCAGGTCAGGGTTGAGCCAGGGGTGGCATTGCTGGCCTTAGGGTGTCCTCTCTCGGCAGCGGTACGGTGGGCGTGGTCGGCCTGCTGTGCATGCCAGGAGAGGGTACATAAGGGGCAGACGCCATTGGAGTTGGAGCGGAGTGGAGTGGAGTGGCCTGAGGGGTGTGCCCCTCGGGGGTGCGGTGACTGGCCGAGAAGCCTTGGGCACCTTCGGCCCGAGGCTGCAGCGTTCCAGGTAGACCCAGTACCTTTAACTGGGTCTACAATTCGCCCATTGGAGTCCCAGGGTGCCCGGGTGAGGGTACCCGCTCTGACCATGAGGAAGCCAGGGGAGTATCGGTCCCACTAAGGAGATGAGTAATGGAAGATTGCTGTCTCAGGAGAGGCCTGGTTACCTGTCAGAAGGAAGGATTCCACGTTTGGGAGGACTAACCTGTAGAGTGCCCATTGGCATTATCCTGTTCTTAAAAGTCTACAGAGGTTAGAGGATTTCCTGTACCTGTCCCTGGAGGGGATAGGGTGACAGAACAGTTCGAGCTCCACACCGGCTGCTAGGACTGTGAGAAAGGACTATCCGGGTGAGCTAAACCCACTCGGGATCGAGTGGCGATGAGGTTACTGGTTGTGCCTGGATCTAATCCCTCACACTATTCATTCTTTCATCTATCTGTCTCAATCTACTACGCAGCAAAATAGAAAATAAACTATTTGTTGGAGTTAAAGTGTCCTGGACATTGTTTAATTTGGGGAAGAAATAGAGACTTGAGCCCATACTCTGGGGAAGAGAACCAGTGGAGGAAGGTAACTCGCTGCAGGGCCAAAAATTGTGAACACCGCTTAACCTCTTCAAACAGGAGGGTACGGGCATATAGCACGGTGTGCCTTGACTTGCAAGGGAGCCAGGCGATAAAAAGGTTTGTGTGCTACATATATAATGTTTGAGGGTTCAAAGTAATTTTCTAGCCCAAAAAAATGATTTTTTAATGTAAACAAAAAGTGTCAGAAAGGGCTTTGTCTTCAAGTGGTTAGAAGAGTGAGTGATTTGTGGCATAAGCTTCTAATGTTGGGCATAAATTGCCAGGACAGTTCAAACCCCCCCCCCCCCAAATGACCTCTTTTTGGAAAGTAGATACCCCACGCTATTTGCTGAGAGGCATGTTGAGTCCATTTTGTCACAAGTTTTTTTTTTACACAAAGTTGTTCCAGCAAAATTTTTTATATATTTTTTTAAATTTAGCAGCTACAAACACTGTAGCTGCTGACTTTTAATAAGGACACTTACCTGTCCAGGGAGCCCGCAATGTCGGCCCCCCCGAGGCCGATCGTCCATCGGATCGGGTGCCGGCGCCGCCATTCCAACTAAGGCAAACCGGCAGTGCAGTGGAACTACTCTTTAATGATATATTGCTCACACATGGGATGGGTATATGTGAAATTACACCCCAAAATACATTCTGCTGCTTCTCCTGAGTATGGGGATACCACATGTGTGAGACTTTTTGGGAGCCTAGCCATGTACAGGACCCCGAAAACCAAGCACCGCCTTTCTAAGGGCGTAAAATGGTGATTTTACTCCTCACTACCTATCAAACCCCAGCAAAGCATGATCCAATTTGCTACAGCAGGGGAAAAAAATCCTTCCTGACCCCCAAGAGGCAATGGGATTTTCCCTGGATCAACTTTACCTATAAATGTCAGTACCCAGTTATATTATGTACATTTAAGAAATAATTCAGGTCTTTCTTAAAGCAATCTACTGAGCTGACCAGAACCACCTCTGGAGGGAGTCTGTTCCACATTTTCACAGCTCTCACTGTGAAGAAACCTTTCCATATTTGGAGATGACATCTCTTTTCCTCTAGATGTAAAGAGTGCCCCCTTGTCCTCTGTGTTGACCGTAAAGTGAATAACTCAACACCAAGTTCACTATATGGACCCCTTATATATTTGTACATGTTGATCACATCCCCCTTATTCTCCTCTTCTCAAGAGAGACTAAATTCAGTTCCTCTAATCTTTCCTCATAGCTGAGTTCTTCCATGCCTCTTATCCGTGTAGCGCCCCCCCCCCTCACTCCCCTCTTTGCATCAGCTCGTTTCTCTTCTTGTCTAGGGGTACCTTAGAGGGGAGAGAGCGGGGACACCACGCCTGGCCCTCACCACAGGTGTCAGTGCGGTGTAAGCAAAGTTCTTTCTCCACCTTCGGGTCAGTGTTGTGCACCTAAAACCTCCACGTGAGATTACCTTGAACAATGTCCACCAGAAAAGAGCCCCACACCATTAAAGTCCAACACTCCTTTATTCTTCTCGAGTGAACAGCATAATCAGTTAGACTCCCTTTAAGAACAGAACAAACAAGGAGGTGTGGATGCGAATAGGCCCAGACACAATTAACTCTCTACTTTCCTCCCTGAAAGTGGGTTGCGGTCTCCGAGCGAGGGGGAATTTCCTTCCAGGCGGTCTCCGGTGGGAGGCTCACCTGTCACTGGCAATCTGCTGCACCCGGTCTTCAAGTGAGGAGCTCCCCCCAGGCCATTACGCCTTCCGGATTCGGGTACCCAATCCCTGGGTTCCCTAGGACCTCCGTCCCTCGCGGAACTCAGTGTTGGGCACTGAGCTCCAGACCATCCTCTCGAGTACCTCACCCCAGGCTAAAGGTGCCTGAGATGGAACACGACCTTCGTCTGTCCTCTAGGCCTAGGCTGCCTAGAGGACCGACACGAACCACCGCCCACAGGCTGAAGGTGCCTGGGACTCGACCCTGTGACAAAGATGGCCGGCCCCTTTATACCCTCTTCCAGCAAGCACGGCGGGTTCCCCGCCCCACCATACTGTTGCCGAGGGAGGACAAAAAGGAGGCACGGCACACAGCAATGATTCAACCCCAGCCCAGGGCGACAGCGCCACCTGCTGGGCTGCAGGGAATTACACATCACTGGTGTCTCTGCCAGTTAAATTTACGCCCGGGAAAGTACATACCCACTACATCTGTTTGGTTGAATGTTGCATGTGGCTGAATACATTTTGGCCTAAATGTATGACCCCTTCTGGGGCTGAAGTGGTTAAACAGTAAAATTGTATATTTTTTATGTTTTCCGTAGCTATACCTGCAAAAGGGGCCAAACTGAAGCAGGGGCGGATCCAGTGGGGGGCAACAGGGCAATTGGCCCCCCCCCCGAGACCATCTGTCACACTCACTTGCTTGCTCTGTTTTTTTTTTTTTTCGCCTGATCTCCCGGACTTTGGGGACCCGGTACCGGTCGGCCGTAGGTCCCCTGGACCCCAAACATGGCACACATGTAGCCCCATGTCTCCTCTACAAGTGTGCAAAGTCGGCCGGGGAGCACTGATTTTTTAAAGCCGGGCACCCCTTCCATAGACTCCAATGTTAAACGGTCATTTCTCCGGTGAATTGCGGAACCGGTACCGGCCGGTCCTAATATCCCTGGACCCCAAACTTGGCACACATGTAGCTCCATGTCTCCTCTACAAGTGTGAAAAGTTTGGTGTCCTGGAGACCTACGGCCGGGGAGAACCGATTTTTCAAAGCCGGGCACTCCTTCCATAGACTCCCATGTTAAACATCAGTCTAGTCATGGGCACAGTGAAGCATGGGCACAGTGAGGCATGGGCACAGTGAGGCAAAGTGAGGCACAGTGAGGCATGCAGATGGACACCCTAGGCTTATACTCGAGTCAATACGTTTTCCCAGTTTTTTGGGGTAAAATTAGGTGCCTCGGCTTATATTCGGCTCGGCTTATACTCGAGTATATACAGTACTTGTTCTGCGGCTGCCGCTGCCTCTCTGAGTCTCTCTCTCAGTTTCTCACATCAGCCGATCAGAGAGAGAGACTCGTCTAATGTAGTTACGCGGCGCACTGACACGATACCAGGAGCGGAGGAGGAGGTGGGTGGAGCCTCTTCCCTGCACTCGTTGCTAACGCCTGGGCCGCATGGCGTCTAGCAATGAGTGACGTCAGTGAGTCACGTTGGGCCGCTCTGCGGGCAGGTGCAATAGCGTGCGGCTCCACAGACGGGTAAGAAAGCGGGCAGCTCCGCTTGCGGCGCGGTTTGTGGGCGGGCGGCGCAGTTCGTGTGCAGACTGTGCTGCTCAGTGTGTTGGCAGCGCAGGTGAGAGTGAGAGAGCAGGCTCAGTGTGGCAGCTGGCCAATCAACTAGCCGGGAGCGGGGGAGCAGAGAGATGAGAGCATTCCTGCAGTGACTTCCGTCCTCACTGTGCAGGCAACCATGGTGCCGGGATGATTGAAGCGCCGACACCAGCCATTTCCCCGATAAATTTCCCACAAAAAAAACATATTTTTTGGCACCTGTGCGCACTCAATCCCAAACCAGCTGTGTGCATCCATAGAAACAATAAAAAATGTTGCCGCGCTAAATATACATATTGAAAAAACAAGTGTTTATAAAGTGTGAACAAGTGGTGGTGTTCTAAATAGTGCGGATGAATTCCTTGATGAACATCCAGTAACAATGAGTATAATTGATGTGCGTTTTGATCACCCAAGTGCACCTCCACTGATATTGATATAAAACACCTCTTTACCAGAGGTCTAGACTCCAAATTATTAATCTAGTCAGGCGTGATATGCAAGTATAGAAGATCCAATCAGCTTCCTCTATTATATTGCAGGTGGTAGTACTGTCATGGCTGATGGCAAAATTTAGTAGGGCCCATGAAGGAAAGATAAAACAGCCACATAGCATAAAACTGCTTAACAGTTTATTAAAAGAAATCAGCGCTAAACACTTAAAGAAATCTGGTAAAAACAAAAACCAGTATACAGGATTGGCGTGGATGGTATTTCATGAACATGGACTCCACCCTGTGTGCATCTATAGACACACACAGCCCCATCAAGACACTCCTCACCAGAATTTGACTGTTTTGACTGGAGGACGGGGAGGGGGGGGGGGGTTACAATTAGTGGGCTATTTTTTTTAGCACAAAGATAACATTAAAAAGGAACTGCAGTTTGCTCACATAATTTGTAATAAAAACATCTTTGCCATTTTGAAGCTTCCCTCCAACCACTTTGCATATTATTTTATATATACTGTGATTCTGTACTTGCCAAATATGCTGCATAAATCTCCCTCTACTAAGTCTGGCTGCAGCCATTTTAACTGTGGGCAGCTGAAGCTGCTGCCTGCTCACTTCCTGGATTTAAACAGACACACAGAGGCACAACTCCAGCTCTGCAGCCCTGCAGCTTTCATTGGCCCTTTTATGACTCATCCCCCTCTCCCTTCCTGGCAAACTCTCACAAGAGTGAGAGAGATACCTGTGCATAATGTCATAAGCCTAGGCTAATGACCAGACAAGAAACATGAAGTGGGCTGTATAAGTGTCACGTACCTGGTGGAGATCGAGCTGTAGAGGGGGCTTCTCTTGCACCTCCTGTCCAACACCCCTGATAGTGGTGACAGGGAGTGGAGAACACAGAGTGGCACAAGGACCGGTGTAGCATATGGCTCTGGCTGGAACTTGGCAGGAACCAGGTAGCTGGAGAGCGCTGGGCCGGAACTGAGAACAGAAGCTCCGTGTCGCTGGATCAGCAGATGGAAGCGTAGCCGGGACGTAAGCCAGTGGGTCATCAACAGCCCGACAGGGCAGGTACCGAGACGTGAGGCAGAGGCAAAGACAGGACGCAGGCCAGGTTCGGTACACAGTCGGGCAATGAGGCACAGGAACATCAGGCAGAGGCGGAGTCAAGCACAAGCCGGGGTCACAAGTCAAGAGGAAGGTTCACGCAAGCCGGGTCAGGTTTGCAGGAAACTGGTACAAATCAGGTAAGTCAGGCACTAGCTGAAAGACCACTCAGAAAAGTGTGCATGTCACTGGCAGGTTAAATAGGCAGACCGGCCCCAACGCGCGCACGTGTGCGCCAAAACATGTCCTTTCTTGTGCATTTCATGGAAAGTGCACGTCTGCGCACCGCTGCGTGCTTGTTCTCCGGGTTTCTCTCACAATAAGGTATTTACTGGCAGAAAAAAAAAATGTTTTACTATCCAAAGTTAAAACAACAAGGGCAGAAGATTATATGTAGCACTTACCCCCGAAGGAGCTGCTGGTTAATTTTGGGTCATGCAAACTACCTCCATGGCTCCCATTGTCAGGGTAAAGAGTTTGTAGAAAAGTCAATGTCCACACAGATGTAAAACCTCAACAATTATGCCGCGTACACACGACCGTTTTTCATGACGAGAAAAATGCCATTTCCTGACTGACTCCATGGCAGCCTACGTGTGGGTTAACCCCGCCTCCTCTCCAATGCTATAGGACCCCATACCCATAAAAGTAAGCTCACCTCTCAGCACTGTGTTTCTTTTTTGTCCTCCTCCAATGGACCTGAAGCATGCACGTCCGTGCAGATTCCCGGATGGATAGATGAATGGATGACACACCTTTAAGCGGTGCAGCTCGGAACCCAGCCATGGGCGGGTGGAGAGCTTACAGCAACCACGATTGACTGGATGAGAGTTGCTGTGGTGTGCCCAAGATCCCTCGGCTGGCAAGGTCTGCTCCTTTATTTACCATGGCAGTCGCATCTGTGTATCTGTATTCGTTTGTCTGTCCATGGCCCGGCTCTCCCTAATGGCGGCTGGAACGCTCTGCGAACGAATCTCGGGCGCCGCCGCCATTCGCGCATGCGCAGTGCCCGCTCCCAGAGCGAGGCTTTGTTCGCGCATGCGCGGTTCAGCAGGACTCTCGGCGGCCGCACAGGCGCAGATGAGAGATCCTCCTCCACGCAGGTGCGTGGATGACAGCGGTGACGTCACTGGCGGCGGGGAATTTAAAAGCTGATGCTCGCCTGTGTCATTTGGGATCTCCCCTGACAGGCGAGCAGAGGCTACTGGAGTTCCCTGCTGTGGTTTCTTGTCTTCTCACCCAGGTCAGTGCACTTTTGTATAGGATCTGTCTGTTTCAATTATAGTCTTTAAGTGTTTATGTACAGGCAATGTGTCTTTCACCATCTATTGCTCATCGCTATTCAGTGCATTTTTTCGTAAAGGGCAAGTTACCTATTTATTTCTTTTGTATGATACTGTAGGTTTTTGTGTGGCGACCTATCTGTATTGTGACTCTTTGGTCCAGAAGTTATGGACAATTCACCGCTGACATGTGGCCAGCCCTCACGCACAAGGTATGTGCGGGAGAGGGGAGGGCTTGGGGTTTAGTCGCAAGTAATGTTGCTTGACGGCTTGTCTTTCTTCCCCCAATTTCCCTTTAGCCCTTCCGCAGATCTTCAATTTGACACAGACCTTGCCACGCCGCAGCATGCGTCAACATCAAAATCAAAACACAGACGTGATTCCCCGTCTGCATCTCACCACCAGAGGAGAAGTTCCCATTCCTCTGCCAGACACCGCTCCCACCGCCAGGACAGTTATTCTGATCGGAGAGCCTGCTGGGGATGCGGCTCACGAGTCCCAGAGGGCAAATCGTTATGCAGCCATTGCTATGCCCATGCGGTTGGGGAAAAAGAGACAGAAGATCAACGGATCGAGTCTCTAGTAAAACAGGTGGTGCAACACCGTTCTCTTAAGGAGATGGATGCTTCCCACGCACAAAGCCAGTCCAGCACTATTCGATCTGGCTCCCCGGCTGAGGTGGTCCATGAAGTTCCAGGTCCTTCCCAGCCCTACGCATCCTCGCCTCTTCCCTCAGAAGGAGAATTAGAGAGTGATGAAGAGAGTGTGGAATTTGATTTCTCTCAAGTTACTCCGCTTATTAAAGCAGTCAAGGAGGCCCTTATGTGGGAAGACCCATCTACTCCCCCAGGCAAACAGAAAAAATTCTTCAAGCGTCTGGGGAAGGAGCGCCCAAGTTTTCCGCTTTTAGCTGAACTAAAGGTCATCTTTGACGAAGAGTGGAGCAAAGTGGACAGGAAGTCCTCGATGACAAATAAAGCCTCCAGAATGTATCCCTTCAAGGCAGATGAGGTAAAATACCTGGAGAACATTTCTCTTGTGGACGCAGTGGTAATGCGTCTGGCTAAGCATATCACGCTCCCTCTAGAAGACGCAGTCTCCTTTAAGGACCGTCTTGATAGAAGAATGGATCAGGACCTTAAAAGAATTTACGGTCTTGCTGGAACAGCTTGTAAACCCGCCCTAGCCTTGGCAGCCGTGTCTAAGGCTATGGAGGCATGGACGGAGAATGTAGATTCCTTTCTCAAAGGCGTTTCAGAAGAACTGGCCAGTAACTCAGCAGCAGCAGAGCTAAAACTAGCAGTAGCTTTCTTGGGAGAAGCATCGGTTGATCTGATCCTTCTACTGTCCAGGATTATGTTATCCTCAGTCACAGCTAAGCGAGCCCTATGGCTGCGTCCTTGGCAAGCTGATCCATCTTCTAAACAAACATGGTGCAAGATTCCTTTTGAAGGATCATCACTGTTTGGTAACAAACTAGATGACGCCATAGCAAAGGCCACAGGCGGAAAATCTGGCTTTCTTCCACAGGACAGGCGTCCACAGAATCGAAGAAGGCCCCAGTTCAGAAGACGCAGTCCGGAGCGCTCAAGAGAAGCACACTCCTATAGACCTGGCCGGGACTTCAGAAGAAACTGGAGCAGAGGCCAAACGTCCTTTCGCAAGCCAGCAAACAACCAAGCGTCCAGTGGTCGCGATCAGGCTAAATCCTTTTGAGATTTTGCCCGCCCAGGCGGGTCGGGTAGGGGCACGCCTGCTCCTCTTCCGGCACGTGTGGGTGGCCTCAATCTCAGACTTCTGGGTCGTCAAGACAGTATCGTCAGGTCACGCATGGTCCTTCACCAGCATTCCTCCCCCCAGATTTATCTCAACCCTACTTCCAAGTATGGAAGAACAAAAACAGGCCTTACTGTCCTACGTAGACCTTCTGAAAACACAGGGAGCAGTAGTACGTGTCCCAGAGGAAGAACAATTCCAAGGAGTATACTCCCCCCCTTTCCTAGTCCAAAAGAAAAGCGGTGCCTGGCGCCCGGTAATAGATCTGACATACCTGAACAGGTTCATAAGGCACGGAAAATTCAAAATGGAAACTCTGTCAACAATCCAGCAAGCCATTCAACCAGGCGACTGGATGATTTCGATAGACCTGAAAGATGCCTATTTCCATGTGCCAGTGGCAAAGGACTTTTTAAAGTACCTCCGGTTCCATATCGGGCAAGAACATCTTCAATTCATCTGCCTACCGTTCGGTTTGACGACTTCTCCTCGAGTTTTCACCAAGGTCCTCTTGGCCGTAGTGGCCCTCATCAGGCTAAAAGGTGTGCGTCTTTACCATTATTTAGACGATCTCCTAGTTCTGTCTCAAAACAGAGAACAGCTCCTGGTACACAGAGAACAAGTGATCTCAACCCTTTCCAGCTTTGGATGGCTTCTAAACTTGGAAAAAAGCCACCTGGTTCCAGCCCAACATTTAATTTACTTAGGGGCTCTGTTCAACACGGTGGAGAACACCATCTCCCTGCCAGCAGAGAAGATTCCGATGATTCGGAAGAGGATTTCTCGTGCTCTGGATGCTCCTCATCTGAAAGCATCACAATGCCTAAGAATTATCGGCACAATGGTCTCCACGACCCCCATGGTCAAATGGGCTCTTTGGAGGTTACGCCCTTTTCAGTCAGGGTTCCTCCGGCAGTGGAAGTCAGGGGACAAGAGTCAACTCATCCACATATCCGCAAAAATGAGAAACAGCCTCTTCTGGTGGCTCCAACTCAAGAATTTGCAAAATTGTCACTCCATTGCCCCCATCTCCTGGGTTACAGTCACGACCGACGCCAGCGGCTCAGGCTGGGGGGCTCTTTGTGGTCAGAACCTAGCTCAAGGCAGATGGGATGCTCATCTTCACAACCCAGGCTCAAACGTCCTGGAACTCAGGGCGGCATGGTGCACCCTCCAATCTTTCTCTCAGTTCCTGAAAGGAGAGTCAGTATTGTTAAGGATGGACAACACAACAGCAGTGTCGTATGTGAAGAGGCAAGGGGGGACTCGGAGTTCTACTCTCCTTCTAGAGGTCGAGCCTATAATAACATGGGCCCAGAAAAACCTGGCCAATATTTCGGCAGTTTTCATTCCGGGAGTCCAGAACTCCCAGGCAGACTTCCTCTCTCGAACTCGTCTAGACAACAACGAGTGGTCCCTCCATGTACAGTCCTTCAACTGGATTCTGTCTCTGGGAGTCAATCCCGAAGTGGACCTATTCGCTTTCCACTACAATCACAAAACTGTGAAGTTCTATTCTCGGGGCCGTTGCAGCCAGGCAGTCGGAACGGTTGCCCTGACGGACAGGTGGAGGTTCAGGCGGGCATACGCTTTTCCCCCGCTCCCGATAATCCTCAAGTTCCTGAGGAGACTTCAAGCGGAATCAGCCGAAGTAACAGTAGTGGCTCCCTACTGGCCAAACAGGTCTTGGTTTCCCCTCCTGATCCAACTGAGCTACCGGGACCCGGTACCTCTTCCTCTCAGGCCGGACCTTCTCTCTCAAGGGTCA
This sequence comes from Rana muscosa, assembly GCA_029206835.1. NCBI lineage: Eukaryota > Metazoa > Chordata > Amphibia > Anura > Ranidae > Rana > Rana muscosa. The sequence goes on from CM055121.1 coordinate 849,308,984, forward strand.
CTCCTACACCCTTGTCCGGCACTGATGAGACTGACGGTCTGGTTCTTGAGAGGGAGAGGCTGGAATCCCTCGGTTGCGCCTCTAGAGTGATGTCTACATTGTTGAGCTCAAGAAGAGCAAGTACCAACAAGGTTTATAGAAGAATTTGGGCCAAATTTGTCGAATTCTCCTCTGCCTCTGGGAGGTCCTTCAAAAATCCAGGAGTTCAGGATGTTCTTAGTTTTCTGCAAACAGGACTAGACTTACCCTTATCTGTTAGCTCTCTAAGAGTACAAGTTTCGGCCTTGTCGGCCTTCTCCGGAGTCTCATGGGCAGTCCATCCCTTAGTCAGACAATTCTTTCGGGGGGCATCAAGAATTAAGCCCCAAAGAAAACCAAGATTTGCCAAGTGGGATCTTCCACTCGTTCTAGATTCTCTGACTGGACTCAGTATGTCGGGGCCCTCCCCGTCCTCCATTAAGGATTTTTCAGCAAAAGTAGCCTTCTTAGTAGCCATCACCTCGGCTAAGAGGGTCTCTGAGATCGGGTCTCTAGGTCATGAAGAACCTTTTCTAACATTTTTTCCGGATCGAGTAGTCCTTATACCCATGTTGGGTTCAAATCCAAAGGTGTCTTTGGTATTTCACGAAAATCGAGAAATTGTTCTACCTACATTTAAGACTCTAGATTCCAGTGAAACTCATCCTCTGGATATGGGTGAAATCCTAAAGGAGTATCTACAAGTTACTTCTTCCTTCAGACGATCTGATCATCTGTTTGTTCTACATTCTGGAAACAACAGAGGGAAGAAAGCATCAACCAGAACAATTGCATCATGGATCGTCCAAACAATCCAGCAAGCATACAGGGCTAAGGGCTTGGCTCCTCCACAGGCGGTGACGGCACACTCCACCAGAGGGATGGCAGCTTCCTGGGCGGCAGCCCAACATGTGGCTCCAGATGTCATTTGTAAAGCGGCCTTGTGGGCCTCTATCAATACGTTTATGGCCCATTACTGCATTGAACCGGCATTATTGTTGTTTGTTAATTTTGGGTTAAGAATCCTGTCGGTTGACAGGACAAATTAAAGCTTTTTTGCTCAGCATACCCACCCGTGTGGTATGGCTAGTTATTTCCCACACGTAGGCTGCCATGGAGTCAGTCAGGAAAACGGAAAATTTATTACCAAATACTTACCGTAATTTTCCTTTCCTGATGGACTCCATGGCAGACGGAGTTCCCACCCTAAAAGAAAATATTAAAAGAAAGTAAGTGTCCAAGAGTCGGCTAGTTACGGAACACAGTGCTGAGAGGTGAGCTTACTTTTATGGGTATGGGGTCCTATAGCATTGGAGAGGAGGCGGGGTTAACCCACACGTAGGCTGCCATGGAGTCCATCAGGAAAGGAAAATTACGGTAAGTATTTGGTAATAAATTTTCTGTTTTTTTTATTTGGTCATTAAAAACGATCGTGTGTGGGCTCCAGAGCATTTTTCACAACGTGAAAATGGGCATTAAAAATTTGGAACATGCTCTAATTTTTCTCGTTGTTTTTCACGTCGTCGTATTTCTCGTCATGAAAAACGGCCGTGTGTAGGCTTTAACGCGCATGCTCAGAAGCAAGTGATGAGACGGGAGCGCTCGTTCTGGTAAAACTAGCGTTCATAATGGAGATAGCACATTCGTCACGCTGTAACGGACTGAAGAGCACGAGGCTGAAAAGCGCGAATCGTCTCTCACAAAACTTTACTAACACAAGGATCAGCAAAAGCAGCCCAAAGGGTGGCGCCATCCGAATGGAACTTCCCCTTTATAGTGCCGTCGTACATTTTGTACGTCGCCGCGCTTTGCTCGAGCATTTTTTTTCATGATAGTGTGTAGGCAAGGCAGGCTTGAGAAGAATCACGTCAAGAAAAACGTTGTTTTTTTCAATGACATTAAAAACGGTCGTGTGTACGCGGCATGATGCCGCATACACACGACCGTTTTTCACAACGTTAAAAATGCAATTTTTTAAATTGGGCATTAAAAACCATCGTGTGTAGGCTCCAGAGCATTTTTAACGACGTGAAAAATTGGCTAAAAAAAATGAGAACCTGCTCTATTTTTTCACGTCGTTCTTTTTAACGTCGTGAAAAACGGTAGTGTGTATGCTTTTACGAGGGGGAAAAAAACGCGCATGCTCAGAATCAAGTATGAGACGGAAGCGCTCGTTCTGGTAAAACTAGCGTTCGTAATGGAGATAGCACATTCGTCAAGCTGTATCGGACTGAAAAGCACGAGGCTGAAAAGCGCGAATCGCCGCTCAACAAACTTTACTAACATGAAGGGTGGCGCCATTCGAACGGAACTTCCCCTTTATAGTGCCGTCGTACGTGTTGTACGTCACTGCGCTTTGCTCGAGCGTTTTTTTTCATGAACGTGTGTATGCAAGACAGGCTTGAGAGGAAACAAGAAAAATCACGTCGAGAAAAACTTTGTTTTTTAAAATGACAATAAAAACGAACGTGTGTACGCGGCATAAGACTTTATTTTACTTTGCTCTAGAACTTTGAGAGAAGGTGGAAAATGAGAGAAGCAGGGGAAGGTTCAAGCACACGGTACAATAGATGCAGTCAGTATATTCGCCACTCAAGCCTGAGTGGGTATTGCTCACCCGGATAGTGGATAGTCCCCTCTCACGGTCCTAGCAACCGGAATGATGCAGCGATAAGATTTAAACAGTTTCTGCCACAAACTGCTGTAGATGAATGAAGGTCTCTGCCACAGACCTGATGAACTTGGGTCTCTGCCACAGACCCGAATGAACTTTAGGATGCGTCCGGGAATCCTCTGCCACAGGATTTTAAACGCCCCGAACCTCCAGACAAGCAATAATGAAGCTTTCGAGTGTATCCCTCCTTGAATGAGTTTCCAGGCCTCTCCCGAGACATCGGCGCCTTGCCAGTCTCCTCTGAGGCAGGTCCTCCCCTGGCTTCCCTCTTCAAGAGCTTCCTTCCCATGGATGGACAGCTTGGGATACCCCTCAGAAATGTAGGCACAAATCAGCAGAGCTGCGCCTGGCGAGCAGAGATGTAGCCTCGGGCTGAAGGTGCCCGGGGCCAGAACACACACACGCACGCACCCCGTACCATGAGGGCCACGAGGCGCATCAGAAAGACCCAGAACCAATGGCGTCTGCCCCTTATGTACCCCTCCCCAGCATGCACAGTGGGCAGAACACTCCCACTGCATGGCTGCCGAGAAAGAACACCCAATACGGCTGTGATACACCTGTATTCCAACATGGGCCAGCGGTGGCAGTGCCACCTACAGACAAACAGGGAAAATGACTGCCAGGCAGTATAACAACCAGAGCAGAGGCAGAATTTTAAAGAAATCAACAAGTCTGAGCCCAACTATTGGCTCAGACTATCCCCTAAATGTAAACATAGCGTGGACCATTTTGGGCCGGCGCTACATATAGATGGAAAGATGAAAAAATGACTGAAGGTCTGCTTTAAGGTAAAAATGTTTTGAATTTTTAACTACATGGCGGAGGTGGCATCGTATAAAGGCTTCATATCTTGTACCTATTCTATGCTTCTTAACATGTTTCTGCCCGACCTGACCCGTAAGGTGATAGCCCAGTGGGAGGGAGATGTCGGGCCCTTTGAAGAGGAACAGTGGGAGGAAGCACTTTTGGCAGTCTCTCAGTGTTCACTGAATGTAGCCCAGCGTCTATCGCAGTTGTACATACTTCTCCGAGTCCATTATACGCCCGCCAGACTGGCTAGAATGGGGGTGCGTGATGATCCAGCCTGCACACGATGCATGCGGGATCACGGGGACTTAATACACCTGCTATGGCGTTGCCCCAAACTTCATGCTTACTGGACGGGGGTGGTGGAGGTCCTTAACCGAACCTTTCAGGTTCAAATTGCTAAAGAGCCCAAACCCTGCGTGTTGGGTATTATTGAAGGTGACACGCTGGAGGAGATGGCCAGACAGGCGATTGCTAGGGCCCTCTTTCAGGCCCGAATGCTGATTCTACGGCACTGGAAGTCAACGGAACCCCCCACTGTGAAGGAGTGGATAAAACAAATGGGTAACACCTTGAAGTTAGAAAAACTTATTTACCAACATAGAGGCTGTACAGAAAAGTTTTCCAAATTATGGGATCCATGGTTGAGTGTACCAGGGTTGGCTCCGGTGGAATTAGTACTGGATAGGTTGTTGTGAGTTTCTCAGTGCTCTTGCATTGGTAGCAGGGACCCAGTTAATTGGATGCACAATTGTCCCGGGGTATTGTTTATTGTCTTGAATGGGAAGATGCAAATAATGTACACGTTTGTGAGTAATGTGCAGTACTATCTAAAACCAAGAGTGGTACAGGTCTAATGTATTATGATGCTCTGATGCCAATAATGGATGTAAAGTACTTTGTTTTTCAATAAAACATTTGTTTTGAGATAAAAAAAAATTTTTTTTTGAATTTATAACCACTTTAAACTTATGGGTTTAGTTCCATTTTAATATTTTTAATTGTTGGGCAATCAGAAGCCAGTGAAGGGATTGATAGGGAGAGGTGGCAGACACTAAGTGGTAGGTAAGATTGATAAGTCTGGCATCAGTATTGATGATAGACTGGACAAGGGATAGTGTAGAGATAGGGGAGGGAGTTGCAGTAGTCAAGGCAAGGGAAAACAAGTATGTGAATTAGTAGTGTGATGATGTCATTGGTTAGAAAGGGGCATATTTTTAAAATTTTACAAGAATTAGACAGTGATTGGCCTTAGGGATAAAAGAAGAAGTCAGAGGGAATGCCAGATGTGCTATTAGTCCAATTAGAAAGATTTTTTGGAGGGGACACAGGGGGATGAAATATTTTGAGCTTAGTAAGATTGAGTTTTAGGTGGTATGGCATTCATACTGATATGTTAGTTAGTAAATTAGTGATGTGCAAGGACACTGGCGGTGTGAGCTGAGTAGCAGAGAGATAAATGTGGGTGTCAAGAGCATAGAGATGGTATTGGATGCCATGTGAGGTTATCAACTAACCATGGAAAGAGGTGTAGGTTCAGAATAGAAGGGGTCAGAAGACAGAACCTTGGAGGACCCCTGCAGAAAGAGAAATAGGAGAGGAGAAGGTAGAGTTGTAGGTGACACTGAGGAGTGGAAAGGATGGTTTGGGTCAGTGGCGGTGCGTCTATAGAGGGCGCCGGAGCGCCGCCCCCTCTCGCTCCCGCACCGCCACTGAAAGACAATACACAGATTCATGCATTGCATGAATCTATGTATTGTCACCGCTGCCGCGCTGCCCACTATACATATGGCCGGCCTCCTGGTGAGCGCCGGCCATATGAATTAGAGCGGCGGCCGGCGGTGGGTGCAACTTGGAAGTGCCTATCAGAGCCAGCGGCTCTGATAGGCTTTCCGAATACAGCTCTCACGCTGTATTCGGCTTCCAAAAACTCCTCCCAGGTACGCACGGGGGTGCGTTCCTGGAAGAAGACTGTGTGGAGGTTTCAGCCAATCAGGTTCACCGGATCTGGTTACCGGTAACCTGATTGGCTGAAGAGACATCGAGGGCGGAAGAACACATCGAGGACGGCGCGGACCGAGGAAGGTAAGTGCAGGGCTGGGGGGGGGGACAAACTGGCTGAATATGGGGCACAAACTGGCTGAATATGGGGGACAAACTGGCTGAATATGGGGGACAAACTGGCTGAATATGGGGGGAAATGTCTGAATATGGGGGCACACTGGCTGCATTTGGGGGGAACTGGCTGTATATGGGGGACAAACTGGCTGAATATGGGGGCACACTGGTTGTATTATGGGGGACAAACTGGCTGTATTTGGGGGGAACTGGCTGTATATGGGGACAAACTGGCTGAATATGGGGGGAACTGGCTGTATATGGGGGACACGCTGGCTGCATTTGGGGGGAACTGGCTGTATATGGGGGACAAACTGGCTGCATTTGGGGGGAACTGGCTGTATATGGGGGACACGCTGGCTGCATTTGGGGGGAACTGGCTGTATATGGGGGACAAACTGGCTGCATTTGGGGGGAACTGGCTGTATATGGGGACAAACTGGCTGTATATGGGGGCACACTGGCTATATATATGGGGACACACTGGCTGTATATGGGGGCACACTGGCTATATATATGGGGGCACACTGGCTGTATATGGGGGCACACTGGCTGTATATGGGGGTATATGGGGGCACACTGGCTGTATATATATGGGGGCACACTGGCTGTATATGGAAACAAACTGACTGTATTTGAGGGGGCAAACTGGTGGCGTTTGGGCACAGTGGCTGCGTTTAATGGGCACAGTGGCGGCAATTGATTTTTTTTTTTTTTTTTTTTCAGTTTGTTTGCGCCCCCCCAAAAATTTTGAGCACCGGCCGCCACTGGTTTGGGTGGTGTTTTGAGATGAGTTTGGTGACAGAGTTGTGGATGGTTTTGTATGCTGTACTAATGTAGCAATACCCCTGCAGGGGCAGCTGGTTTAAGATTTGGGCCAGCTGTTACCTTACTGTTCACCACGTCCGTCTTAGGGGTCTTCCTTGAAGAGTTGTTCACAAATGTCTGCACCAAACATTTAGTCTCTTTTTCTCAAGGGTTTTATTAAAGATTTTCCAAACAGAGGGATGGAGGGTTAGGGGAGATTCAGGTACCTTAATTTTGCGGATCACGGGTACTTTCTTTAATCCAGAGGACCAACAGCTTCCACACTGGATCTAGCATCCACCGGATAGGTTTCTCTCACTGACCTAGCAGCCGGTGCGAGCTTGTTCAAAAAGTCTCTGCCACAGACTTGTGTAACCACACACTTGGTAAAGTTCCGAAACACAACACACAGTGCCAGGATCTTTCAGCCAGCCGGCAGCACTGTGAGGTAAATTTGATCCGGATGCGTCCTCCAATTGAGTCCTCAATTGTTCGGTCCCTTCCCGCAGGCAAGGCGACACAGGACCATCTCTGGATCGGTAGGCCCCAGCAACTCCTGGACCTACTCTCAGTAACGAAGCCTCAGGCCCAGAGGCAGAAAACTGCTAACACATCCCTGAGGCCAGGAGGACCGTCAGGTCAGGATCAGAAGACCCCAAAAAAATGGTGTCTGCCCCTTAAGTACCCTCTCCCAGAATGCACAGCGGGGTGACCAATCCCACTGAGCTGCTTCTGGGCAAGAGGTACCCAATATATCCAGCCAGCTGCAATTCCAACCTTGACCTGTGGTGACAACGACACCTAGAGGAAGGTGGAAAATGTGCAACTCAGCTAAACTGAAACAGAGACCCAAAATTGGGTACAATTATTCTGAGCTGAACTATAACTCAGACAACTAAATTTACACTAGCGCCTACACTAGGAGCAGGGCGCTACACTAAGTATTTTGAATTTTATTAGTTGGGCGGTTAGAAGCCAGTGAAGGGATTGTAATACATCCATCAGTTCTTGGATCTTTAAAAACACCAAAGCTGCTGTATCCAAAATGCAACTTAAAGCGGAGGTCCGCAGATTTTTTATTTCTTTTTAAAGTCAGCAGCTACAAATACTGCAGCTGCTGACTTTTAAAATAAGGACACTTACCTGTCCAGGGTGCCAGCAATGTCGGCACCCAAAGCCAATCTATCTCTCGGCTCTCGGTTGCTGCCGCCGCCATCTTCAGTAAGGGAATCAGGAAGTGAAGCCTTGCGGCTTCACTTCCTGGTTCCCTAGTGAGCATGCGCGACTCGCGCTGTGCGTTCCCACTGGTCCCTGCTGTCTTCTGGGACCCGTGTGTCTCCCAGAAGACAGTGGGGGGCGGAGAAGGCGCCGAAAGGGGCGTAGATACCCGCGGGTGGCTCGGGTATCTACGCCTGGAAGTGGGAGCAGAATACCTGTATTAGACAGGTATCTGCTCCCGCCCCCCCTGAAAGGTGCTAAATGTGACACCGGAGGAGGGGAGGAACGGGAAAAGCGGAAGTTCCATTTTTGGGTGGAACTCCGCTTTAAGCACTTAGTACATATATTAATCAAGTCTATACAGCGCTATTGGTGCGTGTATAAACATCTATGTGGATACAACTAAAAGATAAATATATATTATACAATAAAGTTAAAAAATAAAGTGCCCAGTTATCCAAATTACACAAAAAGTGCAGTAGTGCAGATACAGTAACTTGAAAAAGTATTCATACCCCTTGAAATTGTCCAAATTTTGTCATTTTACAACCAAAACCTTAAATGTATTTTATTGGGATTTTATGTGATAGATCAACAACAAGTAGCACATCATTGTGAAGTGGAAGGAAAATGATAAATGTTTTTCAAAATTATTTACAAATAAATATGTGAAAGTGTGGCGTGCATTTGTGTTCAGCCCCCTCTGATACCCCTAACTAAAATCTGATGGAAACAATTGCCTTCAGAAGTCACCTAATTAGTAAATAGAGTCCACCTGTGTGTAATTTAATCCCAGTATAAATACAGCTGTTCTGTGAAGCCATCAGAGGTTTGTTAGAGAACCTTATGAACAAACAGCATCATGAAAGCCAAGGAACACACCAGACAGGTCAGGGATAAAGTTCTATAGAAGTTTAAAGCGGGGTTAGGTTATAAAAAAAACATCCCAAACTTTGAACATCTTACGGAGCACTGTTCAATCCATCATCCAAAAATGGAAAGAGTATGGCACAGCTGCAAACCTACCAAGACATGGCCGTCCACCTAAACTGACAGGCCAGGGAAGGAGAGCATTAATCAGAGAAGTAGCCAAGAGGCCCCTGGTAACTCTGGAGGAGCTGCAGTGTTCCACAGCTCAGGTGGGAGAATCTGTCCATAGGACAACTACTAGTCGTACACTCCACAAATCTAGCCTTTATGGGAGAGTGGCAAGAAGAAAGCTATTGTTGAAAGAAAGCCATAAGAAGTTATGTTTGCAGTTTGCGAGAAGCCATGTGGGGGACACAGCAAACATGTGGAAGAAGGTGCTCTGGTCAGATGAGACCAAAATTTAACTTATTGGCCTAAAAGCAAAACGCTATGTGTGGTGGAAAACTAACACTGCACATCACCCTGAACACACAAAACCCACCTTGAAACATGGTGGTGGCAGCATCATGTTGTGGCGATGCTTTTCTTCAGCAGGGACCGGGAAGCTGGTCAAAGTTGATGGGAAGATGGAGGGAGTCAAATACAGGGCAATCTTAGAAGAAAACCTGTTAGAGGCAGAGGTTCACCTTCCAGCAGGACAAGGACCCTAAACATACAGCCAGAGCTACAATGAAATGGTTTAGATCAAAGCATATTCATGTGTTGGAATGGCCGAGTCAAAGTCTAGACCTAAATCCAATTGAGAATCTGTGGCAAGACTTGAAAACTGCTGTTCACAGATACTCTCTTTCCAATCTGACAGAGCTTGAGCTATTTTGCAAAGAACAATGGGCAAAAATGTCACTCTCTAGATGTGTAAAGCTGGTAGAGACATACCCAAAAAGACTTGCAGCTGTATTTGCAGCGAAAGGTGGTTCTACAAAGTATTGACTCAGGGGGCTGAATACAAATGCACGCCACACTTTTCACATATTTATTTGTAATCATTTTTTAAATCCATTTATCATTTTCCTTCCACTTCCCAATTATGTGCCACTTTGTGTTGGTCTATCTCATAAAATCCCAATAAAATACATTTACCTTTTTGGTTGTAACATAAAAAAAGTGAATTCTTTTTCAAGGCACTGTATGCCCAACAAATTTAGGCTCTATGCCCTTGAAACAGTGTCCATATCATGGATATCATAAAAGTGCTCTCGTGTTCACTTCTTGAATACATGCAGTGTGCTGTCTATTATAGAATTGTCTATAGCAGGGGTGCCCAACCTTTTGAAGAGCGAGGGCCACTTAAGCAACTTGGTAACCGGTCGCAGGCCACAATGAGTGGAGCGGGCGGGTGACAGGTCCGTGTCCACTCTGCATATGCAGAGCGGACACCGACACAGCCCACTCTACTCTATTAGCCCTCCGATCCCATCGGATTGGAGCACTCCTATCCCATCGGATTGGAGGTAGGTGGGTGTAAATGGCCACAAGTCTGTTTACATTTGATGCTCCATAGAGGTGAACGGAGGATCCGATTGGGTTAAACAGATCGTATCAAAGGGGCCTAAGGCTGTTTTCACACTAAAGCGCTGTGGTTTACCCACACTGAGGGTAGAGCGCAATGCACCTGTGGCTTTCATGCTGGTTAGCTTCACTTTGCCATAGACTTCTGTAGCGGGTATTTGAATTTGTAAGGACTCTGGTGGTGTGAAGTTCCGTGGGGTCTCTGGGTGGCGCTGTTGCCTTGGGCCTGAGCTGAACATACACTGCGAACCGTGCCTTTTTGTCCTCCCCTGGAGCTGGTACAGCGGGGCAGGGAACCCGCTGTGATGCAAAGGGAGGGGTCATAAAAGGGGCGGAGGCCCTGATTTGAGGGAGAGAGTCGGAGGACGTGGCCGCACCCAGGCACCTTCAGCTTGGCTGCTGGCGTTCCGGTGTTCCAGGCCTAGGCGCCCTTGGCCTAGCTGGAACAGAGATGGAGTCCATTCCAGGCACCTTTAGCCTGGGGTGAGGTACTATGGCGGATGCCTGGGGCTCAGTACCTTCGACTGAGTTCCGCGAGGGTGAGGAATCCGAGGGGGCCCTAACGCCTTGGGTGCCCGTGTCTGAGTTCGTGAGGACTGGTGCGCAGTAACTTCTCAGAAGAGTCCGGCGCAGCATCGCTGGTGACGGAGAGGCCTCCATTTCTCCCTTGGACGGATTTCTTCCCCTGACAGGGGCAAAGTGAGCGAAGGTAATTCACGTTCTATATTACCTAGTCAGTGGCAGTGACTATTCACCACTGGTGACAGCACAGTGGGCAGCAGCAAGAAGGGAAAGGATTGTGCCTCGATCTGTTTCCCCATTATTCAAAAGGAGAAAGACTGTTTTATTGCTTGGCAAGAAGAATAAAACTGAGTTGTACCTATTCACGGTGTGGAACTTGGGTTACTAAGCAAAGGAGCCAGGGACGAAGGACTGGACTTGGCTCTAGGACACCTACACAGGGGCCCAATCCTTAGCCTTCACCTCCTAGTTACGGGAGGACACGGGCCGTGGTGTGTATCATCTCTCTCTCCCAGGTACCCCTAGACAACAGCCATATAACCGATGAAGCAAGGGAGAGAGGTGAGGCCGCTACACTTCTATTATATCATGCAAGTGTGGTGCACCAAACCCGCAGGTAATAACAGAAGTCTATGGCTCAGTGCAGGTCACCCGCGGGTGTTCTGCTCTGCCCCTGTGGATCAGTTTAAAAGCAGCCCAGTTACCGCTGCAGAACAGATATACCTATATACACACTGTGATTTTAGTAATAAACTTACCTTTAATAACAGTCTTCCATTCAGGTATGACCAGGTGTTGCTATCCCAGGCAGAACGCATTTGGTATCACTCCGCCTGCGACAGGAGTCAGCACTATATAGAAAGCATCGGCTTATGCGCCTCTGATTTGCAGCCGCTTGCTTCCTCTATCCCAGCATTCATTTACAACACTGATGCTTTGGGACGGCGGGTTGGCAGCCGACGATCTTGGCTTGGCAAACCCACCATCCCAGAGCAGGAGGTCGCGGGCCACATCAGAGGGCTCCACGGGCCACTGGTTGGGTACCCCTGGTCTATAGGATTGTCATTTTGAGGACACTTGGTGGTTGCCTGTTGCAATTGCAGTTCAGTTTCTCAGAGGAAAGTGTTGCTTTTGTAGCGGGTATACACTTTTCTGTGTATTTAAAACTGGCAGAGTCACCAGTGATGTGTAGTTCCCTGCAGCCCAGCAGGTGGGCTGGGGTTGAACCATTGCTGTGTGCCGGGCTCCCTTTTTGTCCTCCCTCGGCAGCAGTATGGTGGGGCGCGGAACCCGCCGTGCTTGCTGGGAGAGGGTATAAAGGGGCCGGCCATCTTGGTCACGGGGTCGAGTCCCGGGCACCTTCAGCCTGTGGGCGGTGGTTCGTGTCGGTCCTCTAGGCGGCCTAGGCCTAGAGGACTTTCGGAGGTCTTGTTCCATCCCAGGCACCTTTAGCCTGGGGTGAGGTACACGGATGGAGGTCTGGAGCTCAGTGCCCAACACTGAGTTCCGCGAGGGAAGGAGATCCTAGGGGACCCTGGGAGTGGGTACCCGAATCCGGAGGGCGTAATGGACTGGTGGGAGATACTTGCTTGAAGACCTGGTGCAGCATATTGCCGGTGACAGGTGAGCCTTCCATCGGAGACCGCCTGGAAGGAAATTCCCCCTCGCTCAGAGACCGCAACCCACTTTCAGGAAGGAAAGTGGAGAGTTCATTGTGCCTGGGCCTACTTGCATCCACACCCCGTCTGTTCTGTTCTTTAAGGGAGTCCAACTGTCTGTGCATTACTCTGTCATTGGAAGAATAAAGGAGTGTTGGACTTTAGTGGTGTGGGGCTCAATTACTGGCAGACACTGTTCGAGAAAACCAGGAGGAGGTCTCCAGATGCAGAACACCGACCCGAAGGTAAAAGAGGATTGTCTCTCACTGCACACACTCTGCAGGGGGACTTGGAGTGGTGACCCCGCACTCTCTCCTTCAGAGTACCCCTAGACGAGAGCCAGAGAAAGAGGAGAGAGTGGAGGCCGCTATACTTTTGTTAATAAAGTTTCTTATTGAACAACAAAAAGTTTCTACCTTAGAAGTAGGGATGAGCTTCGTGTTCGAGTCGAACATACGTTCGACTCGAACATTGGCTGTTTGATCGTTCGACGAAGATCGAACGATTTGGGCCGTTCGCACCAAATTCGAGTGACGCGAACGGCCCACAATGCACTACGCCATCGCAGTGTCATCCAGGCGCTGTGATTGGCCAAGCATGCACTGTGACCCCGCATGCTTGGTCAATCACAGCGCCTGCAGCGAGGAGAGCAATGATTGGCCACAGGCAGGATGCCTGTGGCCAATTATTGCTGAGGGGGTTTAGTACACGCCCCACACTATAAAAGGCTGCCAGCGCGGCGGCCTTGTGTAGTGTGTTCCGGAGCAGGGAAAGAGATAGGCAGGGACAGTGTCATTTTTTTCCTTTACTAATCCTGGATTCCTTGTGTTTAGGGACAGAGAAGGATAGGTAGGGAGAGTGTCAGTGTGTTATTCTGTGCTAAACCTTGTTAGTAGGGACAGAGAAGGACAGTGAGGGAAAGTGTCAGTGTGCTATTCTGTGCTAAACCTTGTTTGTAGGGACAGAGAAGGACAGTGAGGGAAAGTGTCAGTGTGCTATTATGTGCTAAACCTTGTTTGTAGGGACAGAGAAGGACAGTGAGGGAAACTGTCAGTGTGCTATTCTGTGCTAAACCAATCTTGCTGAACCATATTTGAAATCCTTGAGTTTAGGGACAGAGAAGGACACTCGGGGAAACTGTCAGTGTGCTATTCTGTGCTAAACCAATCTTGCTGAACCGTATTTGAAATCCTTGAGTTTAGGGACAGAGAAGGACACTCGTGGAAACTATCAGTGTGCTATTCTGTGCTAAATCTTGTTTGTAGGGACAGAGAAGGACAGTGAGGGAAACTATCAGTGTGCTATTCTGTGCTAAACCTTGTTTGTAGGGACAGAGAAGGACAGTGAGGGAAACTGTCAGTGTGCTATTCTGTGCTAAACCAAATTTGAAATCCTTGAGTTTAGGGACAGAGAAGGACACTCGGGGAAACTGTCAGTGCGCTATTCTGTGCTAAACCAATCTTGCTGAACCGTATTTGAAATCCTTGAGTTTAGGGACAGAGAAGGACACTCGTGGAAACTATCAGTGTGCTATTCTGTGCTAAATCTTGTTTGTAGGGACAGAGAAGGACAGTGAGGGAAACTGTCAGTGTGCTATTCTGTGCTAAACCAATCTTGCTGAACCGTATTTGAAATCCTTGAGTTTAGGGACAGAGAAGGACACTCGTGGAAACTATCAGTGTGCTATTCTGTGCTAAACCTTGTTTGTAGGGACAGAGAAGGACAGTGAGGGAAACTGTCAGTGTGCTATTCTGTGCTAAACCAATCTTGCTGAACCATATTTGAAATCCTTGAGTTTAGGGACAGAGAAGGACACTCGGGGAAACTGTCAGTGTGCTATTCTGTGCTAAACCTTGTTTGTAGGGACAGAGAAGGACAGTGAGGGAAAGTGTCAGTGTGCTATTCTGTGCTAAACCAATCTTGCTGAACCATATTTGAAATCCTTGAGTTTAGGGACAGAGAAGGACACTCGGGGAAACTGTCAGTGTGCTATTCTGTGCTAAACCAATCTTGCTGAACCGTATTTGAAATCCTTGAGTTTAGGGACAGAGAAGGACACTCGTGGAAACTATCAGTGTGCTATTCTGTGCTAAATCTTGTTTGTAGGGACAGAGAAGGACAGTGAGGGAAACTATCAGTGTGCTATTCTGTGCTAAACCTTGTTTGTAGGGACAGAGAAGGACAGTGAGGGAAACTGTCAGTGTGCTATTCTGTGCTAAACCAATCTTGCTGAACCATATTTGAAATCCTTGAGTTTAGGGACAGAGAAGGACACTCGGGGAAACTGTCAGTGTGCTATTCTGTGCTAAACCTTGTTTGTAGGGACAGAGAAGGACAGTGAGGGAAAGTGTCAGTGTGCTATTCTGTGCTAAACCAATCTTGCTGAACCATATTTGAAATCCTTGAGTTTAGGGACAGAGAAGGACACTCGGGGAAACTGTCAGTGTGCTATTCTGTGCTAAACCATTCTTGCTGAACCGTATTTGAAATCCTTGAGTTTAGGGACAGAGAAGGACACTCGTGGAAACTATCAGTGTGCTATTCTGTGCTAAATCTTGTTTGTAGGGACAGAGAAGGACAGTGAGGGAAACTATCAGTGTGCTATTCTGTGCTAAATCTTGTTTGTAGGGACAGAGAAGGACAGTGAGGGAAACTATCAGTGTGCTATTCTGTGCTAAACCTTGTTTGTAGGGACAGAGAAGGACAGTGAGGGAAACTGTCAGTGTGCTATTCTGTGCTAAACCAATCTTGCTGAAGCATATTGCAAATCCCTGTGTTTAGGGACAGAGAAGGATAGGCAGGGGACAGTGTCAGTGTCATTGTTGCTAAGCCTCCTGCACAGTATACACCTGAAGGTAGCCCTTATTGCTGTTTTTCCCATCTCCCTGCAGGCCATCCATTAAAATGTCTGGAAGGCAAACAAGGAGAGGCAGACAGTCAGGAGGCAAAAAAAGAGGGCAATCAGGCTCTGTGTCTGGGGGCAACAGTGCTGGTCGTGGACGCGGTGCATTGTCATCAGCACATGGCCATGGGACACGCTTGTCCTTCTTTTCGGCAGCTGGACATGTTGAGGCACATCATGCCGAAGACTTGGTAGAGTGGATGACCAAGCCCACCTCATCCTCCTCATCCTCTCTCACCCAGGCTCAGGGTACTGGCAAAGCAGCTGCCAAAGCGTCCTCTTCTCTGGTATCAATGTCATCATTAGTCACTCCTTCCCTAGACCCACCATGTCCTCCTCCTGAGGAGTCCCCCGAACTGTTTGAGCACAGTGTTGTGTCAACACCACCACCACCACCACCACCACCACCACCAAAGGCCCAATTTTTCAGCCCCTGTTCAACAGGGGCATGCAATTATAATTATTGATCTAATAATTCACAGCAGGGCCCATTGCTGCGCCCACCAAGAGTAACTGTCAGGCCTTACAGTGTTGTGGCACCAGCACCACCATCAAAGGCCCAATTTTTACTACCACTGTTCAACAATTATATGTTATTACAATTCCTGATATAATAGTTGACAGCAGGGCGTTCCAGCACCCACAAAGAGTAACTGTGAGTGCTTACAGTGTTGTGCCAACACCAACACCTAAGGGGCCAATTTCTGCAGAGTATATACGGCAGGTCCCTACTTTCAAACATCCAACTTACAAACGACTCCTACTTGCAAACGGAAGAAGACAACAGGAAGTGAGAGGAAATCTACCCCTAGGAAGGAAAATTCTCTCCTGTAAGAATTAATATGGGAGAAAGGTGTCTCCTCTGTACTGATGCTTTATCACCAATCCTTGTTTCAATAAAAACACCACATTTCAAAAACAGTTGTCATTGGGACGCAAAGTGAGGTGAAATGTTCTGAACAGGGGCACAGACAGCAAAACAGGGGTGATAACCCTTCCCTATGTTTTCCAAAAAGCTTAAAAATAGATTTTTTGGCTGGAGCTACACTTAAACAATGTACCTGTTCAAAATTACAAACAGATTCTACTTAAGAACAAACCTACAGTCCCTGTTTGTTTACATCGGTCTTGTTTACACCGCCTGTATACTGCTGTTCAGAGTATATAGGGTCTTTTTTGTTTTGTGTTGCGGGGTTCCCCTTAATATCCAAACAAGACCCAAAGGGGCTGGTAATGGGCTGGGGTAGGGGGGGGGGTGATGGGGTAGCTATGCCATTTTTCTTAAAGATTTTCATCCATATTACCGGGACCAGACATTACATTAAAGCCGCAAGCAGTTTTAAATGGCTTTTTTTCCTTTAGAAATGTTATTTTGTGCAGGGACAGTTCTAAACACGGGAAACACGTGGCACTTCACAGGCATACTTTAGACACCCCCCAGGTACGATATTTAAAGGAATATTTGACTTTTTTTTTTTCACTTTATGCATCATTAAAATGACTGCTCCCGAAAAACGTCCGTTTTTAAAACTTCTTTTTGCATTGATACATGTCCCCTGGTGCAGAACCCGGGTTCCCAAACTCTGTTAAGGACAATAACATGGATAATAGTCGTTATAATTAGCACTTTAGAATTCGAACGTTCGCATCCATTGTATTTAATAGGGTTCTAATGTTCGTGCGAACTTTCGGTCCATTCGCGGGTTCTGGTGCGAACCGAACCCGGGGGTGTTCGGCTCATCACTACTCAGAAGCCTTTTAGTTCTGATGCAGACAAGAGAACGTCTTCATATTTGCCTCTAGATACACAAATGCCTGTAAGTCTATTTATTATTTCTCAAAGTTCATTTTACACTTGGACTGCACTGTTATGTGTTTGATATATGATTTAAATATCAGCGTTCTGTATAGTAATATTTAATGTTGTACTTATTTGCAAAGTGTCACGTGTATCACATTTTGTACTTCAAAGTTTCTCTGATTGTATTGCAGTTTACAGAACTATTGATAGAAGTAAATTCAGTTTTGGAATAAAACACAACGCTATTTCTGTTTATTTGTTAACTGGCTGTCAGCTAAGGGATAGTAGGACAACAAAGTAAAAGGCATACGTATAACAGGCAAAGTCAAAAGAACTACATTTGAAGTTAAAGCATCCACTTTAAATTAGGGCTGTGGAAATTAACTATTAATTCCTCGATTAATCGATTAATTTTTTTGATCGATCAAAATTCTTTTGATCGGTACTCACCGGCTTCCGGGTCTTCAGGGAGTTCCGTCGGAGATCTGGTGACGTCACAGACACCGGCGAGGCTTGCCGTGTCCATCTGAAGGGCTCCTTTGCTGTGACTTTAAATCTGCATGCCGGCGGGACCTTACTATCTGCCACACGCAAGGGCTGTTACACTTCCCTCTATTACTTCCCTCTATCAACCTGGGATTCAATAGCCATTCACTGGGAGTTGTGATAGTTCCCTTCACGGGACATCTACATGCCGACGGACTGATGTTAGCCCCTCCTCATCTGGATTCAGCAGTGGTATCGTTGTACACATTTTTATACCAGTATCATACTTGGCTACATGTTTTTATGACTGCTTTTGCTACCGTTTGGTATTACTCGCACCATTTTTACAGTTTATGTAGCTACATCGATTTTATCTCCAGTGCAATATTTATTTTGTTACCTACTTGAAGACTATAAATGTTTTAGTGCTATTCCCATCGAGCGCTGCCTTTGTGTGTTTTTTGTATCCTGCTATCCATTTTTCCAGTGGTTGGTAGCTGCACTGGGAATCAGCCTGCAAGGAGATCAGCTAAAAGTAGTTGGATCTGTATGTGCATTATAATTAATCGAAATTAGTAGATTAATCGATTAAAAAAAAAATCGATTAATCGAACACGAAAATTTTAATCAGTAACAGCCCTACTTGATCACCATGAATTTAGATAAGAGTATTAAAATAACTCCTCTAACTTTGGAGACCAGATCTCATGTTTCCAGCTCTAGAAATTATGTGCACTCCAGCAGATCGTCAGTGAGTTCTGCAGCACTCAGAGCAAGAGCAAAGGCAGAAGCAGCGCGAGCAGAGGTTTCTTATGCTAAAAAATAGGTATAAATGATAAAGTAGAAAGCAGAGTTGGAAGCTAATATGCATGTGCTACAGAGTAAAAGGGCAGCAGTAAAGCATCTGCAAAAGCTGCAGTCTATGAAGCTGCAGCTGTTTTAGAAGAGGATTTGGTTCAAAAGTTTACAGAGATCCCGTACAAAGGACTTATGAGTATGTTCAGAATCATGCTCTGGAACAAAATAGAACAGAGTTTGTTCCCATCTCCAGAACAACTCCACAGCTTTAATCCCCTTCAAATATACTGGAAGTGCACACCTATACTGACAATGTCCCAACACCAAGGATGTTGGTGTAGGAAAATGTTTCACCATCACCACTAATGTTAAACATATTAAAAACCTCTGATTTGGCTAATGACTGGTGTAGCAGGTATATACTTTTAAATTCTGGTGAAGACACCAGTGATGTATAGTTCCCTGCGGCCCAGCAGGTGGCGCTGTCACTTTGGGCCGTGGTTGAACCATCGCTGCAGTGCCGTACCCTTTGTGGCCTCTCGCAGCGGTTGTACGGCGGGGCGGGGAACCCGCCGTGCATCCTGGGAGAGGGTATAAAGGTGCGGACATCTTTGCCACGAGGGTCGAGTCCCAGGCACCTTCAGCCTGAGGGCTGCTCTTCGCGGTCGGGGTCCAGGTGGCCTAGGCCTGGACACCGGGAGTTCGTGTTCCATCCCAGACACCTTCAGTCTGGGGTGAGGTACTCAGCCGGAGGCCTGGGGCCCAGTACCTTCCGCTGGGTTCCGCGAGGGAGGGATTGTCCTAGGGGCCCCGGGAGAGGAGCACCCGAATCCAGTGGCGTAAGGGACCGGAGGAGGGACTCGTCCGAAGACCTGGTGCAGCAGATTGCCAGTGCCGGATGAACCTCTGGAGACCGCCCAGAGGGAAATCTTCCCAAACAGGGGCCAAGTTCAGAGAGGAAGGTGGTTCATGTTCTATGACCGGTGGCAGCGGTCCAGCTATTCAACTCAGGTCAGTGGCAGAGGCCTGCTATTAGGCCTGTGGCAGGGGCCTCAACGGTTCATCCGGTCGGTGGCAGCGACCAAAATTCACGGTCGGTGGCAGAGACCATTCGCCAGGCCTATTCGCTAGCAAAAGAATAGGAGAGTTCAGTTGTGCCTGTGCCTACTCGTATCCACACCCCTGTTTGTTCATTACTGAAAGTTCAACTGATTGTGTTCACCCTGCAAGAAAATAAATAAAGGAGTGTTGGACTTTCGATTGGTGTGGGGCTCTATGTTATTGGCAGACACATCTCCACAGAACAACTATAAAGCCCCGTACACACGATCGGTTTGACTGATGAAAACCGTCCGATGGATGGTTTTCATCAGACCAATCGATCGTGTATGGTACCCATCGGTCTTTTTTCCATCGGTTGGAAAAAATAGAACTTGTTTTAAAATTTTCCGATGGATAAAAAACCAATGGGAATTTCCGATCGTCTATGGGCAAGTCCATCGGTTAAAAAACCCACGCATGCTCAGACTGAATTAGGAGACGGGAGCGCTCGTTCTGGTAAAACTAACGTTCCTAATGGAGAGAGCACATTCGTCATTCTGCAAGTTATTGCTTCGTTTAATGCAGCGCATGTTTTTTTGCTTTAGAACGGTCTTTAAAATGTCATTTTGGCAGCAGATCTTTCTCCTGAGTTCTGACAAACGTATGTCTTTCTTCTTTCTTGTGATCTTAGGAATAATTAGTTTAATTCTTCAAGGCCGACCTCACAAATTACACCTTTTTTTTTGTTTTTGTCTTAAAATTTGTTGTGCATTTTTTGGTGTGTCAATTTCTCCGAACAACATATTTTGTTTTTTTTTACTCATGGAGGTTGGTTTCCCTTGTTATTAATTACACATTGTATTTATGAAATCTTATTGCTACTTCCAAAAAAAACACATCAGGCATGTATGTTGGCTGAAATCAAATTTCCCTTTATTTTGGAAAAAAAACAAACAAAAACCGAAGGGCAACTATTCAGAAATTAGCAGAGAATATCAAGTCATTAGATCCCAAATGCAGACCTGACTATGATGAATAATAAAATCAACAACAGCATGAAATCAGGAACAGCAGCCAAAGACATACATCATCCCAAGCTGTGGTACTCCATCAACCTTCAATTTCTGGATGAGCAGCTCGAGGCCAGGGAATCACCTCCTGCTCTTCCCTGTAGCCTTCCTTCCACGCCTCTCTGCAGCGTTCTCTCCACGGCCCCGTCCACGCACCCTTGCAGGCTGGGCCACTGTGGGTGGTGATGTGGCAGGAGGAGGAGGAGAAGGAGGAGAGGGATTGGCCTGCTGCGAGATATGGGTGGCCTCAGTCAGCAGCCCCCTTGCCCCCATGTGTACGGCCATATATATGAGGTGCTCACAAAGGGCCCGTTGTCCCGCCTCCATTCTGAGCAATTTATCCGCCAGATAGGTGCTAAAGCCCTCCGTAGGGTTGAGGGGGGCCCTCATAATGGCAGCAGCCTCCAGAATCATCTTTAGTGACTCCTCCTCCACTTGTGTCATCCGCCGTTGTTTTGGCGGTCTGAGGTGGAGGGTAGCCACTTGGGAGACGGTGCTGCCACTAGGCCTGGGGACCTGCTGAGTCCCACTTGGCCCTGCCTCCTCCTGCCTGCCACACTCCTGACCCTCTTCCTCCTGGCTTGCCTCATCCTGTTTTTAAAATAAAATGAAAAATTGGATTATTTGGGGAATCTATCACACACAATTTTGATCTCATTACTGTTTTTTTTTTTTGGGGGGGGAGGGGAATGATATCATTTATGGCTAATCCAAACAGTTCAACACAATATTACTTAGTGGACAATAATTATGATCAAAAATACTATACCTGGCTGAAGATGTGAAGATCTGGCTCTTCTAGCTCGGGAGGCTCCTCCTCCGCCTCTGCAGGGGTGGAGGGAAGTGTGGAAGGAACGCTGGAGGGAAGGGTGGAAGGAAGGGTTGAGGGAAGGCTGGAAATAGATTCCCTGGCCTCGATCTGATCATCCAGAAATTGAAGATGTCTGTAGTACCACAGCTTGGGCTCTCATAGTTTATGCATCTTTTTGGATCAGCAAGTAAAAAAAAAAAGAAAAAAAAGAAAAGGATCATAATTGATTCTCCTCAACTTATCACAATATTGCCCTTTACAATCATGAACCATTATAGGCCACTGCAGGCCCGAGTTCCCTTCTTACCTTAGTTCACTTCGTTGGTTCACTTCCGGTCGTCCTTACTCCGCGCATCCCTAATAACTTCTTTCCCCTTTTTATACCCTGCGCATGCGTGTAACTCCGCCCTCGTCGCCCGTCCATGACGGACTTTTTCAGCATTTCCCCGCCCCTTAACGATCGGCGCACAGTGTGAGACGGCGACATATCGCAGACACAGGTGGCTTCTTTAGTAGAAATTACCGACGAGGAAAGCCCGGAGGCGGAAACATCACGATCCAGTAAAAAAAGATACAAGGCGACTAATATGTCTTTTTCGGAGATGGCGGAGATGGTGGACATTCTGCGGAGGAAGGATTACGACGGCAAGCATGGCCCATACGACACCCCTAATCTCCGGAAGTCACAAATTATGGACAAAGTTGCGAAGACTCTCTATAAAAAATATGGGGTCAGGAGATCCAAGGAACAACTCCGTAAAAGGTGGTCAGACCTGAAGCTCAGGGAGCCGGAGCAGTATAGGAAGCTTATAAAAAGCATTGAAAAAAGTAAGTTTATTTTACTGTGTTCTTTCACATTGTAATATGTATTCTTCCATGTTTTGCACCATGTGCTTGGCTTGACTGGTTTCACATTTTAAAATCTCAACTTTTTTGTTAAGTGGAGAGTCGACTTATTTGCTAAATGTGTTGAAAAAAAAATTGCTGCCCTTCCCCCAAACATGTTTGGCACATACCCACGTAAACTACATGTGGGCATGCCTCATTTTACTTCAACAATGTTTATCTACACATTGTTGGCTAGATGATGTGTTGTAAGTAAAACTAGAATGTGAAGGAAAGGCTAAACTGTATTCTGGGTACAGGAGATGACACTCCAGCAGTTGTGTACTCAGCTTTTTTTTCTGGATCAAGATACTATACTCTGGGCCACATGACCAAATTTCTTAACGGTGTCACACACAGGTGGTCCAGTGGATACCTTGGTGGTTATCCAAGTGTATTTGTGAGTGTCCTCAAAAATAACATGTTGCTTTGTTGAGTTAGCAAGATCTCATATGTTCATCTTGAAACTCAGGGCCAAATATCAATTGGACCCCACTTTAAAACATTGAGAATACATTTTCAGGCCTAAAAAGTCTGTGTGCTAAAGGATACATTATGTTTTCAATTCCCATAGGGGAGAGGAGACTGGGAGGACACCATGCTCAGGAGACGAGGAACCAAACACCACAGAAACTCCCCGAAGATCCCAAAGCAGACCAAGTTCAGCAGGTTCAGGAAGCGGAGGGGGAGAAAGCGGAGGTGGAGGAAGGGGAGGTGGAGGAAGGAGAGGTGGAGCTTATCAGCACAACAGGTCAGTGTCTGTCACCACAACTTCAAGGTAAATACAGATGTAGGCCTGCATAATTTTAAAATATTTGGTTTTTTTTTAGGGACTGAACGTGGGGGTGTGTCAGGAAGTCCAAATCCTCCATTCTCGAGTGCCAGCGCCAAAATAATCATTCAGGAAATCATGGAATGCAGTAGCGAAATGGACATTATGAGAAAGAGAATGATTGTGATTGAGCAAAAATATAAAAACATGATAGATATTTTGGGTAGAATAGTGTGAACCCCACCCTTTTTGTGTGTTTTGTTATGCGTCTTAAATTTTCTATGGGATTTCCACAAGCCCAAATGTGAAGATGCACACACTGAAGACTCAACATGTGCTATCTGCCGTCACAGGATATCTATGTCCCTGTTTTGGGGGTGCAACCTCTTCCTCCCTCCTAAAGTAGGGGAGAGGAAGGGTTTACACCCCCAAAGCACGTCCATTGATCCCCCATGATGGCAGATAGCACATGTTTACCTTAGCCATGGGATCATGTTGAAGATACCCATTTGAGCCCCAAAAATAAAGTGTGGTTCTTCACATTTGGGATGGAACAGGGGTAACATCACCCCATCTCCTGTTTGTCTTTTTCACTGTGTTATTTTATTACTTTTTCAGAAAAAAACTTTTGGCTTTTGACCCATGCATGTTTTTGCAAAAAAAGCCGCACAAAAAAAAAAAATAGCAATTCTGAAGATGCAAAAAGAGTGTTTTTACCTCTGAGATTTGAGGCTATTTACTAAGGACAAATACACTTGGCACTACTAGAACCTGGGAGACACATAAACCACAAATACAAGAATGACAACACAAGTTTGTAGTAAATCAAATAATTTATTTTATTTAAAAAAGGGACAATCAAAGGTCAGATGTGGTCTGGCATTGCGATGGCCCCCCTACCCGTGAAGTACTCTACGTATTTCTGATGTACTTCACGGGCACTTTGGGGGGCCAAGCCAGTACGGGCAGTGCTGAGGCCGGTCAGATTTATCAGTTCAGAGGGACCGGCCTCAGGCCCAACTGATGACACATAATTTGTAGAGAATTTGCGTAAAAAATTGTGCAACAAGCAGCAGCAGTAGACAATGTTGTTGAGTTTATAATCCGCCAAATGTATAGCTGTCTGGAACAGGCGGAACCGGCTGGCCATTATCCCGAAGGCATTCTCCACAACTCTCCGGGCTCTGGCCAGCCGGTAATTAAAAACCCTCCTCTCCGGGGTGAGGGTGCGTTGGGGAAACGGCCGCATGAGGTGTGGTCCTAGTCCAAAAGCTTCATCCGCAATGAAAACGAACGGTAGCCCTTCCACGTTCTCTGCATCTGGAGGCAGTGCAAGACCCCCAGCCTGCAGACGGTGAGCGAACTCCGTCTCTGCGAATGCTCCGCCATCGGACATCCGGCCGTTCTTCCCCACATCCACACATAGGAACTCGTACCGTGCCGACACCACCGCCATTAACACAATACTATTGAAACCTTTATAGTTAAAATAGTATGACCCCGAACGGGGTGGCGGCACTATGTGGACGTGCTTCCCATCAATTGCCCCTCCGCAGTTGGGGGAAATCCCACCGCTGGGCAAATTGGGAGGCCACAGTCAGCCATTCCTGTGGTGTGCTAGGGAACTGTGGAGTCAAACAAAAAGAAGACATTAGTACGGTTTATGTTTACAGTGCAAGCAGATTACACGCAAAAACATTGTTGACCAACATCATTCTAACATTATTATTTAAGGGAGTATTTCCTACCAATAAACAAAGGCCCACTTAGCAGATGCCTCACCCCTGCTGAGTGGACATTCTAAACTAATCTAAGGGGGGGGGGCTTGAGGTGATTGTGGGGGATACAAAAAAAGGCTCTACCACTCTGCTGAGCTTGATTGAGAACTAAAAATATTTTAACATCTTTAGGGGGGGAGGGAGGGTTGTCAAACTACGCGGGCAATGACCCCAAAAAAATGAAAAAGAAAATAGAAGGCTAGCTGGGTTTGCGCCCACGATAGCATGCTGGAGAGGTTAGTGAAGGGAAATAGGCATGTAGGGCCCAAAAAGGGCTTTACAGGTAAAAACAGGCATGGGGAAAATGGGGACATTACCAGGATATTACAAACAGGCAAATTTGGGTTAGGAGGGAAAAAATAAGAAGATTCTAAAACAATAAAAACATATAATGTGAGGTTAAAGGAGCAAAATTACCTTCATATAGTCCGTCTGCAGGACCTGAATGATGGCCGAACACGTCTCAGGGATAATGATCCCGAGAGCCTGGGGGGAGATGCCTGTTGAGAACTTGAGGTCCTGCAAGCTTCTCCCAGTCGCCAGGTATCTCAACGTGGCAATAAGCCTCTGCTCGGCAGTGATGGCCTGGCGCATCACAGTGTCCTGCCTCGTGATATAGGGGGACAGCAAATCCAACAGACGGTGAAATACGGGGTCCGTCATCCTGAGATAATTCCTGAAATCATCAGGATTATTCTCATGGATTTCCCGCAGCAGAGACATATGAGAGAATTGGTCCCGCTGGAGCAACCAATTCTTAGTCCATGAACTCCTCCTCACCCTGTTCACAGACTGAACTCGGGTTACAGTGTTAACTGCAACACCAAGTCCAAAGCCAGCACGAGCTCGAGAACGAGAACGCACTTCAAACATGGTTTTAAACCGGTCGGCTGGTCAGAACGCACTCAAACAGAACGCACCGTGGAACAGCAAGGCCTGAGAAGAACGACCTGAAAAACAGTAAACGAACGGCCAAGAAGGCACTGCAAGGCAGTAACGACCTGACTGCACGCACTGAATCACAAATACAAACCCACAAGCACAAACTGAACACCAGGAAACGATCTGCAAAGCACGGAGACTGAAAAGCGCGAATCGGCTCTCACCAAACTTTTACTAACACGCGGTAACACAAAATCAGCAAAAGCAGCCCAAGGGGTGGCGCCATTAGATTTGTTCGGCCCTTTTATAGCGCGTCGTACGTTTTGTACGTGCCGTCGTTTTCTTGCCGTCGGTTTTTTAACTGATGGTGTGTGGCCAAGACTGATGAAAAAGTTTCATCGGATTTCCGATGGTCAAATCCATCGGACGAAAATCCATAGGTTATCCGATCGTGTGTACAGGGCTTAAGACTTCGTAGGCAGTGAACAGACCCGGAGGTAATTCAAGTGACTCTGCTCAACCCTCATACACATACGAGGGGAGAGCTTGGCGTAGTGTTCCTGCACTCTCCTCTCTCAGATACCCCTAGACACAAGCCATTCACAATAGGCGAGAGGGGGAGTGAGACTCTGCTACACGTGGGGGCTCTGGTCCGGGATGTGTTCGTGCTACAATGGAGCTGAAGTTGTTGGAATTTGAAAGTGTCTGCCCGAAAGAGTTCCGAGTAGGTCGGCCATGTTGGCCACTGCGCCATGAGGCACACCCTCCCTGCTCAGTTCGTGGGCGTGACCCAGGGAAGGAGAAAGCCAGCGAACTGGAGTGCAAGAGGGGAGGAGTCCAATCGTGTGAAGGACTACACGTGGGGACTTTGGCGCCAACAAGGCAGTGCGCAATGGATCAGCAGAGAGTCGCCATGTTCACCAATGGATTCCCATTCATCCTACTACCACGAGTCTGACTACTGCTGCTTCGATAACGGATTCGGGGATTCGGCTAAAGCCCCGGGGACGATTCGCCCTGTACTCATGCATGGACATTGAGGCCCTGGGTTTGATTTGTCCCGGCTGTTCGGGACTGGTGTGTCAGCTGAAGCCGTTCGGGCGCTGCGAGGCCTGTGGAGAGTTTCTATTTGAGGTGGAGCCACCCATTGAGAAACCCAGAACCATCCACCTCAACCGCGCAACACTCACACCACTCAAGAAGGAGGAATCGCTGCTTTTACAGCCATCCCTGTGCGCACTGCAGCGACCGCAGGGGAGGTCGCAATCACAGAGTTACGGGAGAAATCAGAGGATGCTGACTCGGTTACCACTGTTTCCCAGCGTCCACCGCCAAAGAGGAAGACCGGTTTGGTTGCCCCGTCCAGTGGTTGTGGTGGATCACCCTGCTCGCCTACGCCCGCCCCGGATGGATCCGGTCAGAAGAGTCCCGGACATCCTTTCTCTACTTTGGGCCGAGGTAAGCCGGGCAAAGGGACTTGGTGTTGGGGCGGAGGTGTCGAGGAGTCACGGCCCTGTATGCCCGCGGGGGGTAGCAATTCAGCCTCTACTACAGGCTACCTGCCCGCGGAGGAGTGTGACACCTCTGACCTAGTGTCTCTCTCTGATCCGGGAGACGATGTCATCATAGATGAACTTTTTGCTAAGGAGGGCTGGGACAAGATGCCTCTCTCCTCGTCCCGCAAAGTCAAGGATCCACCCATGTCTACAGGGGATAGTACACCCCGGGTGGAGACACCAGCGCCTGAGCAGGGATCCCGCTCCCAGTATGCCCTTCTACCTCTGGTGCCTCCTGCATCTGGCACCGGGGAAAAGAGACTGTTGCTGCGGGCGCCTATGCCCAGAATGGAGGTGATCAAGGCACCTCGTCACCCGGACGCCATTGTCCAACCGGGTGAGGGGGACCGGGCCACTATGCCTCAGCTGGCGAGATTACAGCGCCTCTTTTGCCAAAAAGTTGCTAACGAGTACGGGTGGGAGTACCCGTACTTACCCAAGGAGCTTCTATATGAAGTGGAAGTCTGCCGGGAACGCTGGTACAACGATTTTGTGTGGACACACCTTCAGGTCCCACATGCCCGCAGGTACCTCGCGTGTTCCCCTAAAGCCTCTCAACGGTTCAAGGACTGCAAATCAGAATGGATGCTGGGTCGGCATATCCACGCAGACAAGGTGTTAATTTGACGCAAAGAAGGGGAGGATGTCGAATACCATGTAGAGACAATGGACCAGCACTTGAAACCCCTTGTCTTGCCGCACCCAAAGTTCTATTTGTAGGAGAAAAAAAAAATGACTCCGTTCTTGCTTTGCCTTGTTGCTGCTGAACTTTCCGGAGTTGTTTCCCGGGAAAACCCTGTGACTGTACCCGTGTCCATGGGTGTTTGTGCTCTCCGGAGGAATTGAAGGACTGTTGCAGTTGTTTGTTCTTCATTCTTCCATCCCACAAAGTGTTAATGGACTTTGGGGTAGTTAGAGCCGCAAAGAAAAAAAAAAAGAAAAGAAAGAGAAGATCTTCAACCAGTGCAGTTACCACGGCACTGTCACCAGGTGGCAGTGTTGCGCACCGATATTCACTGTTCACTCACACACTTATAGAAGGAAAGGGTTTCTCTGCGGAGAGGTTCTTTCGTTCTCACACGAACATATGTGTCAGGGATATGTGTGTTTAACGTTTCTTTTTCCCCTCTGCAGGAGAACATCTCATCAAGACCACTGAGAATGGGGTGGGTCTTAGTCAGGATGGGTGGGAAGGAATGTTGATATGAACATGTGTTTCAAAAGTGTTGATAAGTGTTGTTTGTTTTCCTTCCCTCCCCTTTCATGTCAGGTTCAGGCACAACTGTTTGGTTAGTTTTCAAAACTTGTATATTTTTGAAATTGTTGGTCGGTTTCTGGATCAGGCTATGATGGCCCCTTTAGGCATAGGTTGCTCCAGACACTGGGGACCAGCGTCCAATAACCGGGGGGAGAGTGTAGCGGGTATATACTTTTAAATTCTGGTGAAGACACCAGTGATGTATAGTTCCCTGCGGCCCAGCAGGTGGCGCTGTCACTTTGGGCCAGGGTTGAACCATCGCTGCAGTGCCGTACCCTCTGTGGCCTCTCGCAGCGGTTGTACGGCGGGGCGGGGAACCTGCCGTGCATCCTGGGAGAGGGTATAAAGGGGGCGGACATCTTCGCCACGAGGGTCGAGTCCCAGGCACCTTCAGCCTGAGGGCTGCTGTTCGCGGTCGGGGTCCAGGCGGCCTAGGCCTGGACACCGGGAGTTCGTGTTCCATCCCAGACACCTTCAGTCTGGGGTGAGGTACTCAGCCGGAGGCCTGGGGCCCAGTACCTTCCGCTGGGTCCCGCGAGGGAGGGATTGTCCTAGGGGGCCCCGGGAGAGGGGCACCCAAATCCAGTGACGTAAGGGACCGGAGGAGGGACTCATCCGAAGACCTGGTGCAGCAGATTGCCAGTGCCGGATGAATCTCTGGAGACCCCCCGGAGGGATATCTTCCCAAACAGGGGCCAAGTTCAGAGAGGAAGGTGGTTCATGTTCTATGACCTGTGGCAGCGGTCCAGCTATTCAACTCAGGTCAGTGGCAGAGGCCTGCTATTAGGCCTGTGGCAGGGGCCTCAACGGTTCATCCAGTCGGTGACAGCGACCAAAATTCACGGTCGGTGGCAGAGACCGTGCGCCAGGCCTATTCGCTAGCAAAGGAATAGGAGAGTCCAGTTGTGCCGGGGCCTACTCGTATCCACACCCCTGTTTGTTCATTACTGAAAGTTCAACTGATTGTGTTGACCCTGCAAGAAAATAAATAAAGGAGTGTTGGACTTTCGATTGGTGTGGGGCTCTATGTTATTGGCAGACACATCTCCACAGAACAACTAAGGCTTCGTAGGCAGTGAACAGACCCGGAGGTAATTCAAGTGACTCTGCTCAACCCTCATACACATACGAGGGGAGAGCTTGGCGTAGTGTTCCTGCACTCTCCTCTCTCAGATACCCCTAGACACAAGCCATTCACAATAGGCGAGAGGGGGAGTGAGTCTCCGCTACACGGGTTACTCTGATCATCTAACACTGCATACATTTACACTGCACAGTAAGGTTTGTTAGAAGGATACACAGTCACTAAACAAATCTTGGAACATGATCTGGGCCTTGTTCCTTGCGCGCATACCTCTGTACACTTGGATACAATAGTGGATGGGGTTGCTTCATCTTTCTCCCCACCTTGCTCTTTTCTGGTTATAAGAGTCTCTGGGGGCTGGACCTGGATGCAATGCTGAGATATGCTGGTCACTGTTACGTTCTCTGCATTTTATGTTAGTGTAGCGGGACCCACAAAAATGGGGTCGCTGTGCTGTAAATTTAGGGGCAGCCTGAGCAATAGTATGGCTCAGATTCTACAATTCTGTTTAATATGGACTCTGCTCTGCCATGTTGTTGCCTGGTGTATAGTTCCCCTGGGCCTGTGGTGGCGCTGTTGCCCAGGTCTCGGGTTGAACCACTGGTGGCATTGTGGTGTGATTGGGTGTCCTCTCTCAGCTACCGTGCGGTGGGTGGGTTCGGCCTGCTGTGCATGCCGGGAGAGGGTACATAAAGGGCAGACGCCATGGAGGAGTGTGCCCCATTGGGGTGGTGTGCCAGGGGGATCCCAAGAAGGACCCCTGGTGGCGGAGTCGCGCCCGTTGGCCTTGCTGGCCTGGGGTGCGTGAACTGGTCGAGGAGTCTCGGGCACCTTTAGCTCGAGGCTACAGAGTTCCAGGTAGGCCCAGTACCTTCAACTGGGTCTACAACCAACACACTGGAGTCCCAGGGAACCCGTGTGAGGGTGGCCCGCTCTGAAGGAGAAGAAACCAGGGGAGGACCTGTCCGATGGTTTGGTGAAGGAATTCACGGTGAAGGAGAGGCCTGGTTGCTTATCAGAGGGAAGGATTTGTGAGTTGCAGTATGGCTCCTGTAGTGTGTCCCATTGGCACCTATGGTCTCTACTAATCTATGGGGGTTTCAAAGTTCTAATTCAGTCACTAAAGGATTCTGTGGCAGAGGATCTCTTAGACTTGTCCGTGAAGGGGACTAAATAAAGAACTTGTTCGTGCTTCACTCCGGCTGCTAGAACTGTGAGAGGGATCTATCCGGGTGAGCAATTCACACTCAGGCTTGAGTGAAGAATAGGGTAACTGGGTACCGCATGCCTGAACCTGTCTCCCTACCTGCCTTTGTTGCTATCTTCAACCTATTCCCAAATCTGTTTCAAGCAAGATAAAATAAACTCGTCTGTTTGGAGTTTAAACACTGTCTGGACATTGGCCTTCTTTCGGGGAAAAGAACAGACTTTTCCCTATATTCTAGGGACGAGAACAAATGGAGGGGAGGTAACTCGCTGCAGGACCCAAAATTGTAAGAACACCGCTCAACCTCTTATACCAGGAGGATATGGGCATGTGGCACGGTGTGCCTTTATCCCTGCAAAGTGAAGGTAGGCAGGAGAAAAGAGTCAGTGTGCTACATTAGCTTTGCAGTCCATAGCAAAATGTTTGGTAGATGCACAGCATCTGAAGCAGATACCATTTTCTTTCAGGTAAGCTTTACGTTCATCAATGTGCTTGCTTCTGAACCCACGGTACTTTGACAGCGGGTGTGGTTTATTATGAATTGAACATTGATTGTCCAGTTCCATGGATTTTTTTTCAGGGCTACTCACTTGTGGAGTCAAATTAGTGGCTGACACCTCCGTATTTCTGACTGATACTGATGGTCTGTTGCCGTACCTTGCTCCTGTCTTCTCTGTATTTGAGGTAACTTGGTTGCTGCAAGTTGAGAATATGAAGCCCGTATCATTTCTAGTCTTTGCTTGGTTGACAATAAATCCAGTGAAGACACTGAATGGTGGGAAAGAGACATGATGATCTTCTTTATACTTGGAGCCTTGAGAAATCCACTTTTCCTGCAGACTATATGGAAGCTTTTTAATAATGAGTTTAATCTCACGAGCTGTGTCCAGGTATGCCAGTCCTGGCAAGTAGCCTCCTGACTTTGCTGCATCCACTTCCAACAACATGTCACAAAGTTCTCTTAACTTTAGATTGTCTTTGTGTACTGTGCATCCTTGTAACAAACCTGACTGTACAGTGTAAATGTATGCTGTGTTAGATGATCAGAGTAACCGGTCATTAGCCAAATCAGAGTTCTTTAATATGTTTAGCATTAGGGGTGAAACATTTTCCTAAACTCTAAAAACATGCTCAGGCATTATGGATAAAACAGGGCGTAGGGCGTCCAACTTTACTGTTTAGTCTATTGATAGGCAAATACACATAGAACTTCCCACACTCATTGAATGTGACATGATACCTGATGACAAGTCAGAAATTCCAACACCTGAGGTTACGCAGCATTTCTCTCATCTGAAATCCTTAAAAGACAAGATCCCAGAACTTAACACTAATGCCCAAATACTTCTCTTGCTAGGAAGGGATATCCTAATGCCGCGTACACACGATCATTTTTCCCGTCGGGAAAAATGACATTTTTGAGAAAAACGGCAGGAAAAACGACGAGAAAAATTAGAACATGTTCTAAATTTTCTCATCGTTTTTTCCATCATTTTTTTCCACGGCAGTTTTCCCATAGGGAGACACTGCCGCGGAGCCCACAGACGGGAAAAACGGTCGTGTGTGGGGGAACATGCCGTTCCCTCGTTTTTCATTTTTTTTCATGCCGTGATTCACGGCGGTGTTTTCACCGCCGTGAATCACGATCGTGTGTACGCGGCATAAGTGTGCATAAGGTACGTGAGCAGATTAATGGGCCCCACAACACGCCTTATGCACAATGTTTTGATTTAGGTTGGGTTATAGTTGGGGAAGTATGTTTAAGAGGAATTCATAGATCAGTAGATGTGAACTCTTTCAAGACAAATGTACTGCCTAATGGACACACTTCTCTACTCAGTCCTTGCACGAGCTATATGCAATTTAAAGAGATTTTTGATGCTTGCAAACAACAGCCACGCACCCCCTGACTATGCTATTTAGGAATTGCAACTCATAGTGAAGACAGTTTAGGTGATAATGTGTTTATTAAAACTTTAAACGATTATAAATCTGCTATGTCTATTGAAGATAGAATGTTCCTTGATGTAGCTAAAAAAGAGATGTTTGTTGATGAATTACTGGGTAGCACCCCTACCATTTCGCTCCCCACGTCCTAGACTGCCAAACAATATAAAGCAAGCACAGAAACGATTCCTGGCTCTACAACATTCTTTTGCAAAAAACCTGAGATGAAAGAACATTTTGGGGGGTTTATGCAGAAGATCTTTGACCATAACCAAGCAGAACCTGCCCCACCATTGGAAGCAGGTGAGGAGTGTTGGAACATAACACTTTGGCATCTGTAATCCTCATAAACCAGAGCAGATCCGGGTAGTTTATGATTCAAGTGCAAAGTATCAAGGCATCTCATTGAATGACAGACTTCTTAGTGGACCTAATTTGAATAATACACTGTTAGATGTCCTTCTGGGTTTTCCGCAAAGAGCAAGTTGCA
The DNA here is from genome assembly GCA_029206835.1 of Rana muscosa. Taxonomy (NCBI): domain Eukaryota; kingdom Metazoa; phylum Chordata; class Amphibia; order Anura; family Ranidae; genus Rana; species Rana muscosa. The sequence goes on from CM055121.1 coordinate 849,342,016, forward strand.
ATTACTACTGATGTACAGCAAATGTTTTACTGTTTCATAGTTTGAGAAGGTCATCGCAACTACTTGAGGCTTCTTTGGTTTCGAGACAATGACTGTAACAAAGAAATTACAGAGTTCAGAATGAAAGTGCATGTCTTTGGAAGCAGCTCTTCTTCTGCCATAGCCATTTATGGTCTAATGCGGCGTACACACGATCGTTTTTCATGCCGTTAAAAATGCCATTTTTTAAAATGGCCATTAAAACCGATCGTGTGTATGCTCCAGAGCATTTTTAACGGCGTGAAAAACGGCCATTAAAAATTTCGAACATGCTCTATTTTTTCACGTCGTTTTTCATGTCGTTTTTTTTTAACGACGTGAAAAACGATAGTGTGTATGCTTTTACGAGGGGAAAAAAACGTGCATGCTCAGAATCAAGTATGAGACGGGAGTGCTCGTTCTGGTAAAACTAGCGTTCGTAATGGAGATAGCACATTCGTCACGCTGTAACGGACTGAAAAGCACGAGGCTGAAAAGCGCGATTCGCCGCTCAACAAAGTTTACTAACATGAAGGGTGGCGCCATTCGAATGGAACTTCCCCTTTATAGTGCCGTCGTACGTGTTGTACGAGCGTTTTTTTTAATGATCGTGTGGATGCAAGACAGGCTTGAGAGGAAACATGAAAAAAAAACGACAAGAAAAACGTTGGTTAAAAAAAATGGCATGAAAAACGATCGTGTGTACGCCGCATTAGAGCCCTTTCACACTGAGCTGCCCCGAGTGTCGGTGGTAAAACGCCGCTATTTTTAGCGGCACTTTACCGTCGGATTTGCGTCGCTTTTCGGCCGCTAGCAGGGCACTTTTAACTGCCGCTTGCGGCCGAAAAAAGGGTTAAAACCGCCTACAAAGCACCACTACAGCGGCGTTTTGCAGGCGCTACGTCGGCGCTGCCCATTGATTTCAATGGGCAGGAGCGCATTAGGAGCGGTGAGTTCACTGCTCCTAATGCGCTCCAAAGAAGCTGCTGGCTGGACTTTTTCTAAGCCCTTCCAGCGCACCACTCCAGTGTGAAAGCCCTCGGGCTTTCACACTGGAGTGAATGGAGCAGCTGTTTTAGGGCACTTTGCAGACGCTATTTTTAACGCTATAGCGCCTGCAAAACGCCCCCAGTGTGAAAGGGGTCTAAGACAAATAGCTAAGCAGGGAGAGTGTGAGTATTGTGAAGATGTTAAACAGTTTATCTTAAAACATTTCTACATAGATGATGGACTCACTTCTTTGCCTACTGAAGCTGAAGCAGTCAGTCTTCTGCAGAGGGCCAGGGAGATGCTTGCAGAATCAAATCTAAAGCTACACAAAGTGGCATCCAATAGAAGAGCTAAAGGATCTTGTTTTAGGTGTCGACCCTCTGCCACTTCAACGCAGTTTAGAAGTGAGTTGGAATCTACAGACTGACAGTTTTACCTTTCAAGTTTCCAGGGAAGTAAAGCCATTTACGCCAAGAGATATCCTGGCCACTGTAAACAGTCTTTATGACCCACTCGGATATGTGGCCCCAGTCAGTATACAAGGCAAAGCCTTAGTTAGGGAGCTCTCAGTAGATCAATGTGACTGGGATTCCTCACTCTCACCAGATCGAGAAGCTCAGTGGATGACATGGACAGAAGACTTGATTAACCTGAAAGATCTCAGTATTCCCAGATTCTATGCCCCAGTGTCACTGTCATCCACAGTACTCAGGGAAGTACATGTTTTTTCTGATGCTTCTACAGTAGCGATAACAGCTGTGGCATATCTAAAGACCTGTACACACGATCGGATTTCCTATGGTTTTTAAACCAATGGATTTTTCCGTTGGAAAAACGATGAAGCTGACTTCCATCAGTCTTGCCTACACACCATCAGTAAAAAAAACGTCCGTTCCAAACGCGGTGACGTAAAACACTCCGATGAGCCGAGAAAAATTATGTTCAATGCTTCTGAGCATGCATCGACTTGATTCTGAGCATGCGTGTGTTTTTTATCCGATGGAGTTCCCCACAGATGTTAGTAATTTGCTATCGGTTTTTTAACCATCGGATACATTTAAAACATGTTCTATTTTTAAACACCGATGGAAAAAAGACCGATGGGGCCCATACACGATCAGTTTGTCCGATGAAAAAAGTCCATCGGAGTGTTTTCATTGGTAAAACCTATCGTGTGTACACGGCTTTAGAGTTATAGACAGCCATTGTCAATGTCATGTAGGCTTTATTATGGGCAAGTCTAAACTAGCTCCAAGACCAGCTCAAACAGTTCCATGTTTAGAAATACGTGCAGCTGTTTTGTCAGTTGAGCTTGCAGAATTAATCACTGAAGAAATGGACATCAAACCTTATACAATTAAATATTACACTGACAGCAAAATTGTGTTAGGGTATATTCATAACACTTCCAGAAGATTTTATGTGTATCTCTTAAACAGAATAATCCGTATTAGAAATTCCACTAATCCAGATCAGTGGCATTACATTACCTCTAGTCAGAATCCAGCAGATCACGGCACCAGACCAATCCAGGCAGCTCACCTGAAATACACCAACTGGTTCTCAGTGGCAGATTTTTTACATCGTGTAGATACAAGTGATCAACCTGAAGACAAAGTATTTGACCTCATTGAACCAGATTCCGACAGTGAGATCAGACCTGAAGTGACAGTCTTAGCAACTGAAGTGTATGAACGCGATTTAGACTCACATAGATTTCTAATGCCGCGTACACACAGCAAAAGTCCAATGTGATTCCGATCGTCTCTAGCAATGCCGACGCGCAAAATTCCGACGCATTCTCGGAAACAATTTGACGCATGCTCGGAAGCATTGAACTTCATTTTCTCAGCTCGTCATAGTGTTGTACGTCACCGCGTTCTTGACGGTCGACAGTTCAGAGAACTTTTGTGTGACCGTGTGTATGCAAGCCAAGCTTGAGCGGAATTCTGTCAGAAAAACTATCCAAGGTTTTTCCGACGGAAAATCCGATCGACAGGGCATAAGATTCTCAAGTTGGAAGTCTTTAGTGAGAGGTATAGCAACACTAATTCATGTTAGTAAAGCATTTTCCAACAGCACACAGAAAGAATCTTGTACTGTTATGGATTTTATGCAAGCAAAAACGGTCATTATCAAATGTGTCCAACAAGAAATATTTCTAGAAGAGTTGTCAAAAGGAAAGAATATCCCTGATCAAAGCCCAATTAAATGTTTGAATTCCATAATCGACAAAGATGGACTGATTAGAGTAGGAGGGCGTTTGTTTAATGCAGACATGATTGAAAATTAGAAACATCCTCTTATAATTCCAGCCAATCATCACATTGCTACTCTCTTAGTTAAACACTATCATGAGAAGGTAGCACATCAAGGTCGTCACTTTACTGAAGGTGCATTGCGTTCAGCAGGCTTATGGATTATTAGAGCTAAGAAGCTAATCTCCAGTTTTGTCCATAAGTGTGTGATCTGCAGGAAGTTGAGGGGAAGGCTGCAGGAACAGAAAATGTCAGATCTCCCAACAGACTCACTACAGGCTCACTGTAGTTACTCTATTCTCACATGTAGGGCTTGATGTTTTCGGCCTTGGAATTTAATGTCTCGTTATACTAGAGGACACTCTGCAGAGAGTAAGATATGTTCACGTGTTTAAATACTAGAGCGGTTCATTTGGAGGTGATTGAATCCATCTCATCTTTAAGTTTTATTAATGCCTTGAGAAGATTTTTGTCTCTTCGTGGACCAGTCATGCAATTACGATTTGACCAAGGGACAAACTTTGTAGGAGTCTGCAAAGAACTACAAATTAACTCTGAAGACCCCGGGGTCCAAAAGTAATTACTGGGCCAGGGATGCACTTGGACCTTCAATGCTCCCCACTCATCTCATATGGGAGGAGTGTGGGAGAGAATGATTGGTATTGCTAGGCATATTCTAGACTCAATGTTGATGCATAATAAAAAACCTTTGACTGTCACATGAAAAATGCCCGAAAAAAATTAGAACCTGCTCTATTTTTTCTCGTTGTTTTTCACGTCGTTCTTTTTAACGTCGTGAAAAACGGTCGTGTGTGTATGCTTTTACGAGGGGAAAAAAAATGCGCATTCTCAGAATCACGTATGAGACGGGAGCGCTCGTTCTGGTAAAACTAGCGTTCGAAATAGAGATAGCACATTCGTCACGCTGTAACGGACTGAAAAGCATGAAGACTGAAAAGCCTGAATAGTCTCTCATCAAACTTTATTAACACAAGGATCAGCAAAAGCGTCCCAAAGGGTGGCGCCATTCGAATGGAACTTCCCCTTTATAGTGCCGTCGTACGTGTTCTACGTCACCGCGCTTTGCTCAAGCAATTTTTTTCATGAAAGTGTGTATGCAAGGCAGGCTTGAGAGGAAACACGAAAAATCACGTCGAGAAAAACATTGTTTTTTCCATGACATGATTAACGGTCGTGTGTATGCGGCATTACGCCAGCAACCATTACGCCAGCAAACTTGCTCAAAATCAGCTCCTCCTGGTGAATTCACCTTAAAAGATCTTTGCAAGTGTCAGTGGAAACAAGTTATGAACCTTGTTGACATCTTTTGGAAATGTTGGAGGCAAGAGTATTTATCATCACTCCAAACAAGAAGAAAGAGGAGAAACCAAATGTTGATCTTGTGTTGTTGAAAGACCCTCAAGCAAAGCGCAATAATTGGCCAATGGGTCTTGTCTTGAAAACCATTTCCAGCGATGGCGGCAGAATTCGCAAAGTAGAGGTCAAAATCATTAAAGAAGGAATTGCTAAAGTATACCTCAGGCCTGTCTCAAATTTGGTTGTTCTTGTCCAAAAGATAGAGTAACCTGTTTGAATAGTACAGTAATTCAGTGTGCTGTCTATTATAGATTTGTCTATAGATTGTCACTTTGAGGACACCTGGTGGTTGCCTGTTGCAATTGCAGTTCAGTTCCTCCTTAATAAAGTTTCTTATTGAGCAACATAAAGTTTTTACCTCAGAAGCCTTTTAAGTGTAAGTAAACCCCCCTATGGTTTTCAGCCAAGGGAGCTGCCATCTTTGCCTCTGTTTAATCTAAAACTGCCATGATGCTGCACATGTGATCAGTTATGACACCAGTCATTGGATGGTTTGACAGTTTGGTTGAGAGCACAACCAATGGGAGTGTTACATTTCCGGCACATGCCGGCAATGAAACTGTTTTATGGATGGGTTTACTTCCGCTTTAAGTTCTGATGCAGACAAGAGAAGGTCTTCATATTTCCCTCTAGAAACACAAATGCCTGTAAGTCTATTTATTATTTCTCAAAGTTCATTTTACACTTGGACTGCACTGTTATGTGTTTTTATTAATGATTTAAATATCAGCTTTCTGTATAGTAATAATTAATGTTGTACTTATTTGCAAAGTGTCACATGTAATACATTTTTTAATTCAAAGTTTTTCTGATTGTATTGCAGTTTACAGAACTATTGATATAAGTAAATTCAGTTTTGGAATAAAACACGCTATTTCTGTCTGTTATGTTTACTGGTGTCAGCTAAGGTATGGTAGGACAGCACATGCAGACAGATAACGCAGTGCTCCAATGTTCCTCCACCACCTACACAGAAAACTCACCAAACTTACAGGTAAGTCAAAAAACACTTGTTACACGAGTTAAAACACACTATCCACATTCCACCTGGACCAACTGCTTTCTTTCCTCTTGCTGGTGTTATAATCATAGGGACTCATGCAACATGAGAAAGAAATAGGGGAAGACTGTCATAGTGTGAAACCCTAAAACCCGTTATTTTGCCATAAAACCTTTTAAAATTTCCACATAGCACTTTTTAATGTGAGTAGGCACAGCCTTGCACTAAGGTACATTTGCCTGTTTTGCTGACATCAAGAGTACTAGGGTACATGCTCCATAGGTGTATAATGTGTCACTTCCAGGTGTGCTGTGTGGGATGTCATCACTTGTGGTGGGCGGGAAGTGACAACATCCCACACGGTACACCCGGAAGTGACGCATCATACACCCGGCGAAGAGTTGGAAGGGACTGCTCATGGCCACATCATATGAAGCAGGTACCCTAGTACTCTCGATGTACCTATATGTAGCACTACTCCTGTAGGAGCTGCTGGTTTAGATTTTGGGCCTACCGTTAACTTTTCTGTTCATTGCACTCGTGTCAGGGATCCTTCTTGAAAAGTCTGTATAAAAGTTCACACCAACACCTGGATACGTTTTCTTCAAGGCGCTTTATTTTACCAGTTCCAACAGAGAGATAGAAGGATAGGGGAGTTTCAGGCACTTTACTTTGCGGATCACGGGCACAATCTCAGATCCAGAGGACAAACAGTTCCACGCTGGATTCAGCAACCACCGGATAGGCCTACTCTCACTGGCCTAGCAACCGGTGCGAAGCTCGCTCAAAAGTCTCTGCCACAGACTTGATGAGTGCCGTACAGTCGTTCCACAACCTTCTGCCACAAGATCATGTAACCACACTGAAGCCTCGTACACACGACCGAGTTTCTCGTCGTTAAAAACACGTTGTTTTTTTCGACGAGATTCTTGTTAACCTTGACGAGTTTCTCGTCAAGCTTTCTATGCGTACACACTGACATTTCCCAATTTCCTCGTTGTTCTCCGCGCTCACGTCCAGCACGTACGACGGCACTATAAAGGGGAAGATCGATTTTCTTGGCGCCACCCCTTGGGCTGCTTTTGCTGATCTCGTGTTACCGCGTGTGAAGTAAAAGTTTGGGAAGAGACGATTCGCGCTTTTCAGTCTTCGTGCTTTTCAGTTCGTTTTCTGAGGTTCAGTTTGTGCTTGTGGGTTCGTATCTTGACTTTCAGGGCGTCTAGGCAGGTCGTATCTGTTTTACAGTGCGTTCTTGCCCGTTCGTTTCTGATTTTCAGTTCGTTATTCATAGGCCTTGCTGTTCTAAAGTGCGTTCTGTTCTGTACGTTCTGATAAGACGACCGTTTCCTAGCCATGTCGCCTGGACGTTCTCGTCGTCGAGTTCGTGCTGTGCGTGCGCTTGGTGTTGGTCTGCTTGTTTTGGACCAAGACCAGTCCATGAATGGTGTGAGGAGGAGTTCATGGACCAAGAATTGGTTGCTCCAGCGGGACCAATTCTGCCACATGCCTCTGCTGCGGGAGATAGTCGAGAATAATCCTGAGGACTACAGGAATTTTCTGCGGATGTCTGACCCCGTTTTTCAGGAACTGTTGGCTTTGGTGTCCCCCTATATTACCAGGCAGGACATCGTTATGTGGGAAGCCATCAGTGCTGAGCAGAGGCTCATCGCCACGTTACGTTATCTGGCGACAGGGAGAAGTCTTCAGGACTTGAAGTTCACGACAGGCATCTCCCCCCAGGCTCTGGGCCTCATAATCCCAGACACCTGTTCTGCCATTATACAAGTCCTGCAGGAGGACTATATTAGGGTAAGTTTTCTCCTTTAACATCACATTTTATGTATTACATGTATGCTAATGTATTGTATTTCTTTCATCCTTCCCTAATTACCATGATTGTAATATGCTGAGAATGTCCCCTTTGTCCCCATGCAGGCTGGAAGCTTTAGATTGCCCCTTTTTTCTCCTCCATGCATATTTCCCTTCACTAACCTTTCCAGCAGGGGCGCCTGTTGCAACAAATGTTTGGGGTCCAACCCCAATTTAGGAAATAAACTTCCTCCATTTTTGCAAAGGTGCCTATTAAACGCCCTCCAATGCAGCCATTTTGTCCCCTCCAATGCAGCCATTTTGTCCCCTCCAATGCAGCCATTTTGTTCCCTCCAATGCAGCCATTTTGTTCCCTCCAATGCAGCCATTTTGTCCCCTCCAATGCAGCCATTTTGTCCCCTCCAATGCAGCCATTTTGTCCCCTCCAATGCAGCCATTTTGTCCCCAGCCCTGCACATACCTTCTTGTGGTCAGCGCCATCCTTCTTCTGTCCTTGATGTCTTCTCCTTCCCTTGATGTTGCATCAGCCAATCATGTTACCATTAAACAGACTTGGTGAACATGATTGGCAGAGCAGCCTGTCAGTGTTTACCCAAGGAATGCTCCCCCCCCCCCTGCGTCCCCTATTTAACTTTTATGAAGCCAATTACATCCCTCAGGCTGTAATGTGCAAGCCTATTTGCCTCCCTGTTTCTGATATGCAATTTTCACCCCATAAATGCTGCAGTTATTCATATGTTGGTCGCTTAACAGGGGGCCATCCACCTGAATAGTGGGCGGCATTGACAATACATAGGTTAATGCAAGGCAAGAACCTATGTATTGTTCTGAGTGACGGGCACAGGAGAGAGGGGGCAGTGCTCCAGCGCCCACTCTGGACGCACCGCCACTGCACTGCTATCCTGTGGCCAAACACATCAACCCCCCCCCCCAAAATAATGTATTAATGGACCATCAGAGGGGGTGATGAATATGAAACATGAGCCTTCCATTATACTTATTGAAAACACCTTAATAAACGTAGAATTTGATTGATGTTGGCCTCTAATGTTTTTTATTATAATCTCCTTGTAATGTAATATTTTTAAATTCTAATTTTCTTTCATCTTGTTTGACTCCACAGCTTCCTTCCACGCCACAGGAATGGCAGACTGTGGCATCGGAGTTTGCCACGCGGTGGGACTTCCCCACCTGCGGTGGTGCCATAGACGGGAAGCACGTTCGCATCGTGCCGCCACCCCGTTCTGGGTCCTACTACTTCAATTACAAGGGGTTTCATAGCATTGTGCTGATGGCGGTGGTGTCAGCACGGTATGAATTCCTCTATGTTGATGTAGGGAAGAATGGCCGGATGTCCGATGGGGGATCCTTCATCCAGACGGAGTTTGCCCTCCGTCTCCAGAGTGACGACCTTGCATTGCCACCGGATGCAGGGAATATTGAAGGACTCCCCTTTGTTTTCTTGGCTGATGAAGCCTTTGGACTCGGACCGCATCTTATGAGGCCATTTCCTCACAGGACCCTGACCCCAGAGAAGAGGGTGTTCAATTACCGGCTGGCCAGGGGCCGAAGAGTCGTTGAAAATGCCTTCGGCATAATGGCCAGCCGGTTCCGCATTTTTATGACTTCCATACACTTGGCGGACTACAAAATAAACTATGTAGTTTTATGATGCTGTGTGCTACACAATTTTCTCAGCAGAAAATCCAATTCATATATGGCCTCAGTATTGCCTGAGGCTGGACTTTCACCTGCTAATCCCCTGCCGGGCCTGGAATCTGCCCGTCCTGGCTTGCCCCCCCAAAATGCCCGTGAGGTTCGGGACAAATATATGGAATATTTCACGGGTAGGGGGGCAATTCCTATGCCAGGCTATGGCTAAAGATTCCTGGAGAATGAGTTAAATAAAATTCTGATTTCTAATTTTAACTTTGGTTTGTTTCCTGTCTCCTAGTTTGTCTTAGTGCATTTGTAGTGCCAAGTGTATTTTCCTTTAGTAAATAACAACCATTTCACTATGTAATCTTAAAAAAAACACAAATAAGGTTAGAGCGTATTGAAAAAAGAAGGTACACGTTGTTTCTGTTCAAACATTTTACTCTGTGCACATTCACACACGTTTCCTTTTTTTTTTTTTCCTGGCCACAAACCGCCAATTATTTTCTTAGGAAAATACAAAAACAGTTGCATTCCAAAAATTACAACATTGGATACCTCTCAGCAATCTGACACATTCACTTACACAAACTATGTCTCTATGTGCCCGTTCTAATATGGGGTCTTGCCACCCCTTGCCCAGCCAAAAATTGAATATGCACACATTTTGTATTATTTTCCACTAGGGATTTGAGACTCCTGATCCCTATTGTCAACATGTGCTATCTGCCATCAGGGGTGATCATTGGACGTGTTTTGGGGGTGCAACCCCTTCCTCAGTTCACCTACTTTAGATACGAGGAAGGGGTTGCACCCCCAAAAGACGTACATGGATATCCCCTGATGGCAGATGGCACATGTTGACACACTGTGTGCATATTCAATTTTTGGCTGGTTGCATTGTCAAAAACAGTATAAAAGGTTGATGAACAGTCATTCCTGAAAAAAAAATGGGGGTTTGGTTGACTTCTTCGATTCTCCCCAAAACATCTAGAATGTCTTTAAATGTTTGATCCATCACATGAATTATTTGTTTTATTCTGTCCAGTTCCGTGCTACATTCCATCATTTGCTGTATTATTCGGAGGGCACTGTCAGCAGAGAAACGTGTACTATCCTTCACCACAACATTTACATCCCCTAAAAACAAAATAAAAAAGGTATTATAACTCTGCAGGCCTACATCTCTTACCTGAAGCTGTGGTGACAGATACTGACCTGTTGTGGTGACCAGTTCCACAACGTCATCCACCTCTCCTTCCTGCACTTCTCCTTCCTCCACCTCAACTTCCTCAACATTAGGGATGAGCTCGGTGTTCGAGTCGAACATACGTTCGACTCGAACATCGGCTGTTCGATCGTTCGCCGAACAACGAACGATTTGGGCCGTTCGCGCCTAATTCGCGGCCCACAATGCACTACGCCATCGCAGTGTCATCCAGGCGCTGTGATTGGCCAAGCATGCACTGTGACCCCGCATGCTTGGCCAATCACAGCGCCGGCAGCGAGGAGAGCAATGATTGGCCACAGGCAGGATGCCTGTGGCCAATTATTGCTGAGGGTGTTTAGTACACGCCCCACACTATAAAAGGCCGCCAGCACGGCGGCCTAGTGTAGTGTGTTCCGGAGCAGGGAAAGAGAAGCATAGGCAGGGACAGTGACATTTTTTTTTTCTTGCTTAACCTGGATTCCTTTAGTTTAGGGAAAGAGAAGGATAGGTAGGGAGAGTGTCAGTCTGTTTTACTGTGCTAAACCTTGTTTGTAGGGACAGGGAAGGACAGTGAGGGAAATTCTCATTGTGCTATACTGTGCTAAAGCATTCCTCATCAACCATCTTTAACCACTTAACGACCGCCCACCGCCGATTTACGTCGGCAGAATGGCACGGACAGGCAGAATCACGTAGATCTACGTGACTGCCTTTGTACAGTTGGGGGGTCCATCCGGACCCCCCTTCTGTGCCGTGAGCGGTCGTTACTTCACCGGGAGCGATCCCAGATGAGGGGGCGGCCTTTCGATTCCGGCCCCCCCCTCGCGATCGCTCCCGGCGAATGGAAATGCCTCCTCTGTCTGTTTCAGACAGAGGAGGCAGGAGGAAGTGATGTCATCTCCTGTGCGGCGCTCACATATACCGAGCGCCGTACAAGAGAAGACATCAGGTCAGTGAGCACAACACTACACTGACACCAGGACACATAGGAACACTAATCGCCCCCCCCAGGACCCCCAGACCCCCCCAGATCACCCCCCAGATCACCCCCCAGCCCCCAGTCACAGTGTCACTGATTGCAGTGACCATTTATTTAGTGATCACTGCAATCAGTGACATTTGTGACTGTGAAAGTGTCACTAAAGTTTAGTTTTAGGTCCAGTGTAGCCCCCTAACCCCCCCTAATAAAGGTTTAACCCCCTGATCACCCCCCAGATAACCCTTTCACCCCCTATCACCGCTGTCGCTATGCGATCATTTTTCTGATGGCTGTCTTAGCATCAGTGATGGCGATCGGTAGCCAGTAATTTTTTTTAGGTTCGCCGCAGGTTTTTATAGCGTCGGGTACCCCAATATATTATCTAATAAAGGTTCAACCCCCTTGATCGCCCCCCAGGTAACCCTTTCACCCCCTATCACCGCTGTCGCTAATCGATCGTTTTTCTGATGCTGTCTTAGCATCAGTGATGGCGATCGGTAGCCAGTAATTTTTTTTAGGTTCGCCGCAGGTATTTATAGCGTCAGGTACCCCAATATATTATCTAATAAAGGTTAAACCCCCTTGATCGCCCCCCAGGTAACCCTTTCACCCCCTATCACCGCTGTCGCTATGCGATCATTTTTCTGATGGCTGTCTTAGCATCAGTGATGGCGATCGGTAGCCAGTAATTTTTTTTAGGTTCGCCGCAGGTTTTTATAGCGTCGGGTACCCCAATATATTATCTAATAAAGGTTTAACCCCCTTGATCGCCCCCCAGGTAACCCTTTCACCCCCTATCACCGCTGTCGCTAATCGATCGTTTTTCTGATGCTGTCTTAGCATCAGTGATGGCGATCGGTAGCCAGTAATTTTTTTTAGGTTCGCCGCAGGTTTTTATAGCGTCAGGTACCCCAATATATTATCTAATAAAGGTTAAACCCCCTTGATCGCCCCCCAGGTAACCCTTTCACCCCCTATCACCGCTGTCGCTATGCGATCATTTTTCTGATGGCTGTCTTAGCATCAGTGATGGCGATCGGTAGCCAGTAATTTTTTTTAGGTTCGCCGCAGGTTTTTATAGCGTCGGGTACCCCAATATATTATCTAATAAAGGTTTAACCCCCTTGATCGCCCCCCAGGTAACCCTTTCACCCCCTATCACCACTGTCACTAAGCGATCGTTTTTCTGATCGCTGTCTTCGTGTCGGTGATGCCAATCGGTAGCCAGTCATTTTTTTTAGGTTCGCCGCAGGTTTTTATAGCGTCAGGTACCCCCAAATATGATCTAATAAAGGTTTTAACCCCCTAATTGCCCCTAGTTAACCCTTTCACCAGTGATCACCATATAAGTGTTACGGGTGACGCTGGTTAGTTAGTTTGCTTTTTATAGTGTCAGGGCACCCGCCGTATATAACCCAATAAAGGTTTAACCCCCTGATCGCCCGGTGGGTGATATCAATTAGGTTTTAGCGTCAGAGAGGGTCTGCGTCACACCCCAGGCAGCGTCAGGTTAGTGCCAGTAACGCTAACACCCACGCGTAAAGCATACACCCCCCTTAGTGGTATAGTATCTGAACAGATCAATATCTGATCAGATCTATACCAGCGGTTTAGGGTTCCCAAAAACGCAGTGTTAGCGGGATCAGCCCAGATACCTGCTAGCACCTGCGTTTTGCCCCTCCGTCCAGCCCAGGCCACCCAAGTGCAGTATCGATCGATCACTGTCACTTACAAAACACAACACACATAACTGCAGCGTTCGCAGAGACAGGCCTGATCCCTGCGACTCCAGTGCTGTAGGAGGTGATTTCACCACCACAGTTAAAAAAAAAAAAGCATATATGCCGAAGCATGGGGGCAGCAGGGGCAGCAGGGCGGAGGAGCAATTTTGCTCCTAATGCCGCATACATACGGTCGAAATTCCGACGGAGGCTTGCCCGTGGAAACGTTTGACCATGTGTGTGCGGCATAACTTTTTTGCGGGAGGATGCCCCCATGTTTCGGCATATATAAATGGTGCATGTATGCCCATCATTAGAAGTGGGTGGATGAAGGGCGGTATTCTAATGGTGGGCATACCCACCAATCAATCTCTTTTTTCGTTCAGCCAACAGGCTGCATGAAAAAAAAAGATTACAATACATGTCCAACAAGGACCAGCAACGTACTGGTATGTTGCTGGACTTTGAATGGTTATACCAGATTGATGCCTGCGGGTTTAGGCATCATCTTGGTATCATTCTTTTCAGCCAGCGGCCGGCTCTCATGTAAAAGCAATCACAGCGGCTAATTAGCCTCTGGACTGCTTTTACAAGCAGTGGGAGGGAATGTCCCCCCCCCGGATATAAAAAGCGCCATTGGGAAATTGGGAAAGCATTTTATCACACCGATCTTGGTGTGGTCAGATGCTTTGAGGGCAGAGGAAAGATCTAGGGTCTAGAAGACCCCAGTTTTTTCAAAAAAAGAGTACCTGTCACTACCTATTGCTATCATAGGGGATATTTACATTCCCTGAGATAACAATAAAAATTATAAAAAAAAAAATATATGTAAGGAACAATTTAAAAATAAAATAAAAAAGCAAAATTAATAATAAAAAAAAAAAAAAAAAAAAAAAAAAAAGCACCCCTGTCCTGCCCTGCTCTTGCCCAATGGCGAACGCAAGCGTCGGTCTGGCGTCATATGTAAACAGCAATTGCACCATGCATGTGAGGTATCACCGCGAAGGTCAGATCGAGGGCAGTCATTTTAGCAGTAGACCTCCTCTGTAAATCTAACGGGGTAATCTGTAAAGGCTTTTAAAGGCTTTTAAAAATGTATGTAGTTTGTCGCCAATGCGCGTTTGTGCGAAATTTTAAAGCATGTCGTGTTTGGTATCTATGTACTCGGCCTAAGATCATCTTTATTATTTCATCAAACATTTGGGCAATATAGTGTGTTTTAGTGCATTAAAATTAAAAAAAGTGTATTTTTTCCCCCAAAAATGCGTTTGAAAAATCGCTGCGCAAATACTGTGTAGAAAAAAAAAATGCAACACCCACCATTTTAATCTGTAGGGCCTTTGCTTTAAAAATATATATAATGTTTGGGGGTTCAACATAATTTTCTTGCAAAAAAAAAATATGTTTTCATGTAAACAAAAAGTGTCAAAAAGGGCTTTGTCTGCAAGTGGTTAGAAGAGTGGATGTAAGCTTCCTAATGTTGTGTATAAAATGCCAGAACAGTTCAAAACCCCCCCAAATGACCCCATTTTGGAAAGTAGACACCCCAAGCTATATACTGAGAGGCATGTCGAGTCCATGGAATATTTTATATGTTGACACAAGTTGCGGAAAAAAGACAATTTTTTTTTTTTTTTGCACAAAGTTGTCACTAAATGATATATTGCTCAAACATGCCATGGGCATATGTGGAATTACACCCCAAAATAAATTCTGTTGCTTCTCCTGAGTACAGGGATACCACATGTGTGAGACTTTTTGGGAGCCTAGCCGCGTACGGGACCCCAAAAACAAAGCACCGCCTTCAGGCTTTCTAAGGGTGTAAATTTTTGATTTTACTTCTCACTGCCTATCACAGTTTCGGAGGCCATGGAATGCCCAGATGGCACAAAACCCCCCCAAATGACCCCATTTTGGAAAGTAGACACCCCAAGCTATTTGCTGAGAGGTATTGTGAGTATTTTGCAGATCTCGCTTTTTGTCACAAAGTTTTGAAAATTGAAAAAAAAAAAAAAAAAATTTTCTTTCTTCATTTTCAAAAACAAATGAGAGCTGTAAAATACTCACCATGCCTCCTCAGCAAATAGCTTGGGGTGTCTACTTTCCAAAATGGGGTCATTTGGGGGGGTTTTGTGCTATTTTGGCATTTTATGGCCTTAGAAACTGTGATAGGTAGTGAGGAGTGAAATCAAAAATTTGTGCCTAGAAATCCTGAAGGCGGTGCTTGGTTTTCGGGGTCCCGTACGCGGCTAGGCTCCTAAAAAGTCCCACACATGTGGTATCCCTGTACTCAGGAGAAGCAGCAAAATGTATTTTGGGGTGCAATTCCACATATAACCATGGCATGTGTGAGCAATATATCATTTAGTGACAACTTTTTGTAATTTATTTTTTATTTTTATTTTTTGTCATTATTCAATCACTTGGGACAAAAAAAAAAAATATTCAACGGGCTCAACAGGCCTCTCAGCAATTTCCTTGGGGTGTCTACTTTCTAAAATGGGGTCATTTGGGGGGGTTTTGTGCTATTTTGGCATTTTATGGCCTTCGAAACTGTGATAGGTAGTGAGGAATGAAATCAAAAATTTGCGCCCTTAGAAATCCTGAAGGCGGTGCTTGGTTTCCGGGGTCCCGTACGTGGCCAGGCTCCTAAAAAGTCCCACACATGTGGTATCCCCGTACTCAGGAGAAGCAGCAAAATGTATTCTGGGGTGCAATTCCACATATAACCATGGCATGTGTGAGCAATATATCATTTAGTGACAACTTTTTGTAATTTTTTTTTTTTTTTTTTTTTTTTGTCATTATTCAATCACTTGGGACAAAAAAAAAAATATTCAATGGGCTCAACATGCCTCTCAGCAATTTCCTTGGGGTGTCTACTTTCCAAAATGGGGTCATTTGGGGGGGTTTTGTACTGCCCTGCCATTTTAGCACCTCAAGAAATGAGATAGGCAGTCATAAATTTAAAGCTGTGTAAATTTCAGAAAATGTACCCTAGTTTGTAAACGCTATAACTTTTGCGCAAACCAATAAATATACGTTTATTGACATTTTTTTTACTAAAGACATGTGGCTGAATACATTTTGGCCTAAATGTCTGACTAAAATTGAGTTTATTCGATTTTTCTTATAACAAAAAGTAGAAAATATCATTTTTTTTCAAAATTTTCGGTCTTTTTCCGTTTATATCGCAAAAAATAAAAATCGCAGAGGCAATCAAATACCATTAAAAGAAAGCTCTATTTGTGGGAAGAAAAGGACGCAAATTTCATTTGGGTACAACATTGCATGTCCGCACAATTTACAGTTAAAGCAGCGCAGTGCCGAATCCCAAAAACAGGCCTGGTCCTAATGGCCCGAAATGGTCCGGGGCTTAAGTGGTTAAAATTTTTTTTTTATAGGGACAGAAAACTATAGGTAGGGAGAGTGTCAGTGTGTTTTACTGTGCTAAACCTTGTTTGTAGGGACAGGGAAGGACAGTGAGGGAAATTCTCATTGTGCTATACTGTGCTAAAGCATTCCTCATCAACCATCTTTAAAAAAAAATTTTTATAGGGACAGAAAACTATAGGTAGTGTGACAGCAGGAAGGTAAAGTCACCTGGTTGCATCCAGGGGGGTAGATATATTTCTCCCAGATTCAGGCTTTATGCCGACTTATACAACTAGGGAGAGAGTTGATGAAGCCCAGCTGAGGCTAGTGGGCTCATGGATGATTCATACCTCTAGGGAGAGTGCTGGGCGTCGTGCAGGCAGGGAGTTGATGAGACCAGCTGAAGCTTGTCAGCTCGTTTAAGGCCTCTATAAAAACTCCCAGCTTCATTAGGTGTTTGCTCATGCCTGGAACCAGACCTGTGTGGACTGTCTAGGGAGAGTGAACCCCTGTGCGGTGAGACAAAGCCTGTGTGGCTATTTGTTTGGACATTTACTAAACCAGGGACTTAGGGACTAGGACAGCACCAGGCTGATCCCAGTTGTTAGTTAGGGAAACCTGCATGTTTAGTCAGAGGTCAAGGTGACCAGGATTTATTTTGTTTATGTTTCTTTTTGCTTTGCTGTGTTTTTGTCACTGTAAATAGAGAAATAAACCACACCTTTTGATCTTGAAAACCACAACCTCCGTCTGCTGGGCCTGTTTTTGTGTGGGGAGCCCATCCAGGGGGTCACACACACCCGCTACCGAGCTAACCCCCTCACAGTTGGTGGAGAATGCGGGCAGTTTTTTTTTAAGCCAGCATGGAGGAGATACTGAAACAGCTGGCTCTAGCAAATGCCAATCAACAGCAGACAAATGCAGGTTTGCAAAGGAGCCTTGCAGCCCAGCAACAAGCCCAGCAGCAATCTGAGGCCCGCTTCATAGACCTGTTGCAGAAGCAAGAGCAGAGACTACAACAACAGATGGAAGCAGTAATGCAGCAACGTCCGCAGACCAGTGAGGAAAGCCGTCCCACTAATACCGCGTCGTTTGGGGTGAGTCGTTTATTGACAAAAATGACTGGAGAAGATGATCCAGAGGTGTTTTTGACCACATTTGAAAGGACTGCTGAAAGGGAAAAGTGGCCTAAGGATCAGTGGGCTGGACTGCTGGCTCCTCTGTTAACTGGTGAATCGCAGAAAGCTTACTATGACCTAGAGCCTGACCAAGCAAAAGACTATGTGATGCTAAAAGCTGAAATATTGGCAAGGCTGGGTGTCACCCTGGCTGTCCGGGCTCAGCGTGTGCATAACTGGACTTTCCAGCTTGGAAAACCCCCCAGGTCTCAAATGTATGATCTCATTCACCTGAGCAGGAAGTGGCTACAGCCAGAGACTTTGTCCGCACCGGAGATTGTGGAACGTGTTGTGATGGATCGTTTCTTGAGAGCTCTTCCTACCGCCATTCAAAAGTGGGTAAGCCATGGAGACCCAGAAACGGCCGGTAAACTTGTGGATCGTGTAGAGAGATACTTGGCTGCAGAGAACCTGACGGCCTCTTCCAGAGACTCTCGGACTTTCCACCCTAAGACCAGACCATCCCCAGGGGCGGATAAGATGATTCCAAGGGGTGAGGGTGGAGAGAGTGAGAGGGTGGGAGCTCGGCCCAGGGTTTGGCGAGAACAGCCTGGGAAGTCGGGGGCTCAAGAGGCAGCCAAAAGGATTGTTTGCTACCGCTGCCGGCAAGCGGGACATATTGCAGCAAATTGCCCGGTTGTGGAGGAACCCATGCAATGTGACTTTCTGACGGACAGACGTCAGTCGCTGTGTGCGACAGTCGCATGCACTGCCATTCGGGGAACTGAGAAACATTTATGCAAAATGTGTATTAATGATAGAAATGTTGTGGTATTACTGGATTCAGGTAGCCTTGTGACCCTGATAAAGGCTGAATTAGTTAAAACAGAGGTCTCTGGGAATAGCAAGGTAGCTGTTATTTGTGTGCATGGGGACACCCGAGAGTATCCAGTGACTACAGTGTGTTTCAAGACCCCCAAAGGTACCCTCTCTCATCCAGTGGGGTTAGTATCTCAATTACCGCATGATGCCATTGTGGGAAGGGATTTTCCGAAGTTCTGGGAACTGTGGGATGATCCTGAGCCCCCCACCGGTGCCCCTATGTACCAGGAAGGTGATAGCCAGAACTCCTCTGAGAGTGGTGAGGACTCTCCAGAATTTCCCTTGTCAGTATTGGCAGGCGAGACTCAAGAAACTGGAGAGGAGCCCACCTCCTCAGACGAAAACCTACCGTCTGTGGAGTTTTCTGATCTTGAGGTTCACAGGGAAAATTTTGCCACAGAACAGTTAAAAGACCCCGCCCTAATAAAGGCACGGGAAAACGTAGTGGAAATAGATGGCGAGTTAGTGAACCCAGATAATACCTGCACTTACCCATACTTCAGCGTAGAGAAGGACCTACTGTATCGGGTGGCAAAAAGGGCAGAAGAAACCGTTGAGCAGCTTGTGGTGCCCAAACCTTACAGGAAGTTGGTGTTGGAGTTGGCCCATGGGCACATTCTTGGAGGTCATCTGGGGACAGAGAAAACCCGAGAGAGGGTATTACAGAGATTCTATTGGCCTGGGGTGATGAAGGACATAGAAAATTATTGTTCCTCCTGCCCTGTGTGTCAGAGGTCGGCCCCGATGCCACATTTCCGTAGCCCGCTGGTCCCTCTACCCATCATTGAGGTCCCGTTTGAGAGGATCGCAATGGATTTGGTAGGTCCTATAATCAAGTCCGCTAGGGGGCACCAGTACATATTAGTTATAATGGACTATGCCACCCGTTATCCAGAAGCGATCCCTCTCCGAAATACCTCGGCCAAAACCATAGCCAAAGAGCTATCTCTTGTTTTTAGCCGGGTGGGTATTTGTAAAGAACTGCTTACGGACCAAGGTACACCCTTTATGTCCCGGGTTATGAAAGAACTGTGTAAATTGTTCAAAGTGACACAATTGCGTACGTCTGTGTATCACCCCCAAACCGATGGGCTGGTTGAAAGATTCAACAAAACCCTAAAACAAATGTTGAAGAAAGTGGTGGATAGAGATGGAAAGGATTGGGACTGTCTACTTCCTTATTTGATGTTTGCTATTAGGGAGGTGCCCCAATCCTCTACGGGATTCTCCCCCTTTGAGTTACTGTATGGGAGACACCCAAGAGGGCTGTTGGATATTGCCAAGGAAACTTGGGAAAGTGAGAGTTCTCCCCACAGGAGTGTGATTGAGCATGTCGCCCTGATGCAAGATCGAATTGCACAGGTAATGCCCATCGTGAAGGAACATTTGGCCCAAGCGCAGTTGGCACAGCAGAGAGTGTACAACCGTGGAGCCAAGACCCGTACCTTTTCCCCGGGGGATAGGATATTGGTACTTGTCCCTACGGTTGAAAGTAAATTCCTTGCCAAATGGCAAGGCCCCTACGAGATAATGGAAAAAGTGAGCGAAGTGAATTACAAGGTCAGACAACCAGGAAGGCGAAAGCCCGAACAGATCTATCACGTTAATCTGTTGAAAGCCTGGAGGGATAGAGAGTCCCTAGTCGCAGAAACTTGGTCACCAGCTCAAACTGGTTGCGTGATTCCGGAGGTTGGAATAGCAGCCACCTTGTCACAACCCCAACAACAGGAGGTTAAGGAGTTTGTGCTTCGCAACAAGGAGGTGTTCTCTGAGCTGCCGGGACAAACATCTGGGGTAGAGCATGATATTATTACCCCGCCCGGTGAAAGGGTGAAGTTAAAACCCTATCGGATCCCAGAGGCCCGACGGGAGGCAATACGGGAGGAAGTACAGAAAATGCTGAACTTAGGGGTGATAGAGGAGTCCCAAAGTGATTGGTCTAGTCCCATTGTGTTGGTGCCTAAACCGGATGGGAGCTGGCGATTTTGTAACGATTTTCGTCAGTTGAACAAAGTTACAAAATTTGACACCTACCCCATGCCACGTATAGATGAGTTGATCGACCGGCTGGGAACAGCCCGATACATGACGACTCTTGACCTCACGAAAGGGTATTGGCAAATTCCCCTGGCCAAGTCGGCCAAAGAGAAAACCGCATTTGTAACCCCAGACGGGGCGTTCCAATATAAGAGAATGCCGTTCGGGTTACAGAATGCGCCGGCCACATTCCAGCGGAAAATGGACCAGATACTGAGGCCCCATCGGAAGTATGCTGCGGCTTACCTGGATGACGTAATTGTCCATAGCACAGATTGGGCCTCACATCTGCCAAAAGTGCAAGCAGTCCTAGACTCTATCCGGGAAGCGGGGTTTACGGCTAACCCCAAGAAGTGTACCATTGGGCAGGAGGAGGCCAAATATCTTGGGTACACCATTGGCAGGGGAGTAATAAAACCCCAACTCAACAAAGTCGAGGCCATCCAGAGTTGGCCACGTCCCAACAGCAAGAAGCAGGTACGAGCCTTTCTGGGAATCGCGGGTTATTATCGGCGCTTCATTCCCCACTTTGCTTCTAAGGCTGTGCCCCTAACCAACCTGACGAAAGGGAAAGGGTCGGTCATGATTAAATGGACCCCTGAGGCTGAGGCAGCATTCCAATTCTTGAAACAAGCCTTATGTAGCCAGCCAGTGTTGTACTCACCCGACTTCTCTAAAGACTTTGTCGTACAAAGTGATGCGTCAGATGTGGGGTTAGGAGCAGTATTGTCCCAGGTCTGGAACGGGGAAGAGCACCCAGTCATTTACCTCAGCAGGAAATTGAAGTCCCATGAGGTAAATTACGCCACGGTTGAAAAGGAGTGTTTAGCGGTGAAGTGGGCTCTAGATTCCCTTCGGTACTATCTGCTAGGTAGGCACTTTGACATGGTTACGGATCACGCTCCGTTAAAGTGGATGGCTCAAAACAAGGAGACAAATAGAAGAGTGAATAGGTGGTTCCTGGCCCTACAGGAATTCAACTTCACAGTAAAGCATCGCCCTGGCGTTCAAATGGGGAATGTGGATGCTTTGTCTCGAGTACATGAATGCCTGATTGCTGGTGTTCCAACCCCAAGGTTAAAACAAGAGTGGGGGGGTATGTGACAGCAGGAAGGTAAAGTCACCTGGTTGCATCCAGGGGGGTAGATATATTTCTCCCAGATTCAGGCTTTATGCCGACTTATACAACTAGGGAGAGAGTTGATGAAGCCCAGCTGAGGCTAGTGGGCTCATGGATGATTCATACCTCTAGGGAGAGTGCTGGGCGTCGTGCAGGCAGGGAGTTGATGAGACCAGCTGAAGCTTGTCAGCTCGTTTAAGGCCTCTATAAAAACTCCCAGCTTCATTAGGTGTTTGCTCATGCCTGGAACCAGACCTGTGTGGACTGTCTAGGGAGAGTGAACCCCTGTGCGGTGAGACAAAGCCTGTGTGGCTATTTGTTTGGACATTTACTAAACCAGGGACTTAGGGACTAGGACAGCACCAGGCTGATCCCAGTTGTTAGTTAGGGAAACCTGCATGTTTAGTCAGAGGTCAAGCTGACCAGGATTTATTTTGTTTATGTTTCTTTTTGCTTTGCTGTGTTTTTGTCACTGTAAATAGAGAAATAAACCGCACCTTTTGATCTTGAAAACCACAACCTCCGTCTGCTGGGCCTGTTTTTGTGTGGGGAGCCCATCCAGGGGGTCACACACACCCGCTACCGAGCTAACCCCCTCACAGTAGGGAGAGTGTCAGTGTGTTTTACTGTGCTAAACCTTGTTTGTAGGGACAGGGAAGGACAGTGAGGGAAATTCTCATTGTGCTATACTGTGCTAAAGCATTCCTCATCAACCATCTTTAAAAAAAAAATTTTTTATAGGGACAGAAAACTATAGGTAGGGAGAGTGTCAGTGTGTTTTACTGTGCTAAACCTTGTTTGTAGGGACAGGGAAGGACAGTGAGGGAAATTCTCATTGTGCTATACTGTGCTAAAGCATTCCTCATCAACCATCTTTAAAAAAACATTTTTTATAGGGACAGAAAACTATAGGTAGGGAGAGTGTCAGTGTGTTTTACTGTGCTAAACCTTGTTTGTAGGGACAGGGAAGGACAGTGAGGGAAATTCTCATTGTGCTATACTGTGCTAAAGCATTCCTCATCAACCATCTTTAAAAAAACATTTTTTATAGGGACAGAAAACTATAGGTAGGGAGAGTGTCAGTGTGTTTTACTGTGCTAAACCTTGTTTGTAGGGACAGGGAAGGACAGTGAGGGAAATTCTCATTGTGCTATACTGTGCTAAAGCATTCCTCATCAACCATCTTTAAAAAAAAAAAAATTATAGGGACAGAAAACTATAGGTAGGGAGAGTGTCAGTGTGTTTTACTGTGCTAAACCTTGTTTGTAGGGACAGGGAAGGACAGTGAGGGAAATTCTCATTGTGCTATACTGTGCTAAAGCATTCCTCATCAACCATCTTTAAAAAAAAAAATTTTTATAGGGACAGAAAACTATAGGTAGGGAGAGTGTCAGTGTGTTTTACTGTGCTAAACCTTGTTTGTAGGGACAGGGAAGGACAGTAAGGGAAATTCTCATTGTGCTATACTGTGCTAAAGCATTCCTCATCAACCATCTTTGAAATCCTTGTTTTTTGGACAGTCAGGGAAATTGTCATTGTGCTATTCTGTGCGAAAGCAATCATCCTCAACCATATTTAGAAATCCTTAAGTAAAGGGACAGAGAAGGACACCTGAAGGTAGCCCTTATTGCTTTTTTTCACATCTCCCTGCAGGCCATCCATTAGAATGTCTGGAAGGCAAACAAGGAGAGGCAGACAGTCAGGAGGCAATAAAAGAGGGCAAGCAGGCTCTGTGTCTGGGGGCAACAGTGCTGGTCGTGGACGCGGTGCATTGTCATCAGCACATGGCCATGGGACACGCTTGTCATTCTTTTTGGCAGCTGGACATGTTGAGCCACATCATGCCGAAGACTTGGTAGAGTGGATGACCAAGCCCTCCTCCTCCTCATCCTCTCTCACCCAGGCTCAGGGTACTGGCAAAGCAGCTGCCAAAGCGTCCTCTTCCCTGGTATCAATGTCAGACTCATCATCAGTCACTCCTTCCCTAGACCCACCATGTCCTCCTCCTGAGGAGTCCCCCGAACTGTTTGAGCACAGTGTTGGGTACATGCTCCAGGAGGATGCCCAGCGTTTCGAAGGGTCTGATGATGAAACCCAGCTAGAGGAAGGCAGTAGCATGAGAGCAGACAGAGGGGATGCTCAAGAAGGACACCAATCTGGCAGTCATGTTCCAGCAGCTGCAGCATACTGCCAGATTGGCTCCAGTGATGAGGAGGGAGGGGATGATGAGGTCACTGACTCCACGTGGGTGCCTAATAGGAGAGAGGAGGAGGAGGAGGATGAGGAGGAGGCACATCTCCAACGAGGCAGGATGCCCTTTGGTGGCCAGCGTAAGGGCAGTACACCGACGGAATCACACCGCAGAGCTCCGCCTGTGCAGGGCGCTGCCTCTGCCCGTCATTCAAAAAGTTCTTTGGTGTGGGCCTTTTTTGAGGCTAGTGCATCAGATCGCACAGCTGCTGTTTGCAACATATGTCTCAAGCGTATATCGCGTGGCCAAAACATCAGCCGCTTGGGTACCACATGCCTGACCAGACATATGTTGACCTGCCATGCAGCTCGTTGGCAAGCCTACCTCAAAGACCCACACCAAAGAACAAAGCGGACCTCTCCTTGCACCGCATCAGCTGGGATCTCCAACCCCACTATAACTTCAGTCCTCTCTGAAACATGCAATGAGAGGAATGAAGGTGTAGAATTAGGTGTGTCACAGCCAAGTACTTGCGGCCACTCTGCTAGCAGTACACCGACGTCCGATTCTAGCAGGCAAATTTCCCTGCCCCAGCTGCTGGACCGTCGAAAGAAGTTCACTCCCAGCCATCCACATGCCCAGCGGTTGAATGCTAGCTTGGCTAAATTGCTAGCGCTTCAACTGCTGCCTTTTCAGTTGGTAGACTCGGCCCCCTTCCGTGAGTTTGTGCAATGTGCGGTTCCTCAGTGGCAGGTTCCCAAACGCCACTTTTTCTCACGGAAGGCTATTCTGGCTCTCTACCGGCATGTGGAAGGCAATGTCTTGGCCTCGCTGGACAGGGCGGTCAGCGGTAAGGTGCATATTACCGCTGACTCATGGTCCAGCAGGCATGGACAGGGACGTTACCTTTCTTTCACGGCCCATTGGGTCACTCTTTTGGCAGCTGGGAAGGATGCAGGACAAGGTGCAGTAGTGTTGGAGGTTGTTCCACCGCCACGCCTCCAAAATGCTACTACTGGTTGTGACACACCTCTCTCCTCCACCCCCTCCTCTTCTTCTTCCTCCATGGCCTCTTCCTGTGCTTTGTCCTCTGAACCAGCGGTGCTCCGTAGGCGTTCAAGGGGCTACGCAAGTACGCAGGCAAAAAGATGCCATGCCGTGCTTGCGCTGGTGTGTTTGGGGGACAGAAGCCACACTGGGGCAGAGGTCCTGTCTGCTCTGCAGGGGCAGGCCGAGAGGTGGTTGACGCCACGCCAGCTTAAGCCAGGAATGGTGGTTTGCGACAATGGCACCAACCTCCTCTCCGCCCTGCGACAGGGACAACTGACCCATGTGCCCTGTGTGGCTCACGTCCTTAACCTGGTGGTGCAGCGGTTCTTGGGCAGGTACCCGGGCTTACAGGATGTCCTGAGGCAGGCCAGGAAAGTCTGTGTGCATTTCCGGAGATCTTATAATGCCAGTGCTCGCCTGGCTGAGCTGCAAAAGGAGTTGAACCTGCCCAAGAACCGCCTTATATGTGACATGCCCACCAGGTGGAACTCAACGTTGGCCATGCTGCAGCGGCTGCACACGCAGCAGAGGGCCATCAATGAGTACCTGTGCGACTACGGCACCAGGACAGGGTCAGGGGAGCTTGGTTTTTTTTCTCCACGCCAGTGGGGCATGATCAGGGATGCATGCACTGTCCTGGCACCATTTGAGGAGGCCACGAGGATGGTGAGCAGTGACAGTGCATGCATCAGTGACACTGTACCTCTTGTCCACCTGTTGGAGCACACGCTGCGTGGAATAATGGACAGGGCACTTGAGGCAGAACAGAGGCAGGAAGAGGAGGACTTCCTTGCCTCTCAAGGCCCCCTTTACCCAGACAGTGTTCCTTCTGTCCCACCCATCGCACAGGAAGAGGACGAGGAGGAGGAGGAGGAGGAGGATTGTGTCAGCATGGAGGTGGAGCCTGGCACTCAGCAGCATCAACAGCAGCAGTCTTTTAGGGATGATTTACAGTCCCAAGAAACCCGTGGACTTGTACGTGGCTGGGAGGAGGTGGCTGCGGATCATGTCGTCCTTAGTGACCCAGAGGACTCCGGACTGAATGCCTCAGCTAACCTACGCTGCATGGCCTCCCTGATCCTGCAAAGTCTGCGGAAGGATCCTCGTATTCTTCGGATCAAGGAGAGGGACCATTACTGGCTGGCCACTCTCCTTGATCCACGGTACAAGGGTAAGGTTGCGGACCTTATGTTACCGTCGCAGAGGGAGCAGAGGATGAGACAACTCCGGGAGGCCTTGCAGAAAGGTCTGTGCAACGCGTTCCCAGAGACTGGGAGGTTACAAACTCCTGGTCCTGGACAACGAGTTGCTGAGGCTTCGGCCAGTCAAAGAAGGAGCGGTGGGGAAGGTGGCCGTCTGACCGATGCGTTCAGACAATTCTTTAGTCCGCAGCCCAAAAGTATGATCGGTTCCAGCAACCATCGCCAGCGTCTGATAAACATGGTGCAGGAATATCTAGGGGCAAGGTCAGACTTGGACACCTTCCCCACCGAAAATCCTCTGGCTTACTGGGTCTTGAGGATGGATCACTGGCCAGAGCTTGCACAGTATGCAATTGAGCTACTGGCCTGTCCTGCATCCAGCGTTCTTTCGGAACGCACATTCAGTGCTGCTGGAGGATTTGTCACGGATCACAGGGTGCGCCTGTCCACCGACTCGGTTGATCGACTGACTTTCATCAAGATGAACCAGTCTTGGATCACCACCAGCTACCACACACCTGATGCTGATATAAAAGACTAATTGATTTTAACATGTCACATCCCTTCAAGACTGATGCTGATGCTGAGTGCCTGTGCTGTTATGTTGACTGGCTATCCTCCTCCTCCGAGTCCTCAATGATACGATTGATGATGATAGCTTGGAAGATCATTTTTGTTTATGGGTGCCGCCACCAGTGCCTAACGCCCAATTTTTCAGCCCCTGTTTAACAGGGGCGTGTAATTACAATTTTTGAAGCAATACTTTGCAACAGGGCTCATTGCTGTGCTCCAAGTACAGTATCTGTGAGGGGTTGCAGTGTTGTGCCACCAGTGCCTAAGGCCCAATTTTTCAGCCCCTGTTTAACAGGGGCGTGTAATTACAATTTTTGATCTAATAATTCACAGCAGGGCACATTGCTGCACCCACCAAGTGTAACTCTGAGGGCTTACAGTGTTGTGGCAATGCCACCACCACCACCACCACGAAAGGCCCAATTTTTCAGCCCCTGTTCAAAAGGGGCATGTAATTACAATTCTTGATCTAATAATTCAAAGCAGGGCCCATTCCTGCACCCACCAAGAGTAACTCTGAGGGCTTACAGTGTTGTGGCAACACCACCACCACCACCACCACCACGAAAGGCCCAATTTTTCAGCCCCTGTTCAAAAGGGGCATGTAATTACAATTCTTGATCTAATAATTCAAAGCAGGGCCCATTCCTGCACCCACCAAGAGTAACTCTGAGGGCTTACAGTGTTGTGGCAACGCCACCACCACCACCACCACCACGAAAGGCCCAATTTTTCAGCCCCTGTTCAAAAGGGGCATGTAATTACAATTCTTGATCTAATAATTCACAGCAGGGCCCATTCCTGCACCCACCAAGAGTAACTCTTAGGGCTTACAGTGTTGTGGCACCAGCACCACCATCAAAGGCCCAATTTTTACTACCACTGTTCAACAATTATATGTAATTACAATTCCTGATATAATAGTTGACAGCAGGGCGTTCCAGCACCAACCAAGAGTAACTGTGAGTGCTTACAGTGTTGTGCCAACACCAACAACTAAGGGGCCTATTTCTGCAGAGTATATACGGCAGGTCCCTACTTTCAAACATCCAACTTACAAACGACTCCTACTTGCAAACGCAAGAAGACAACAGGAAGTGAGAGGAAATCTACCCCTAGGAAGGAAAATTCTCTCCTGTAAGAATTAATATGGGAGAAAGGTGTCTCCTCTGTACTGATGCTTTATCACCAATCCTTGTTTCAAGAAAAACACCACATTTCAAAAACAGTTGTCATTGGGACGGAAAGTGAGGTGAAATGTTCTGAACAGGGGCACAGACAGCAAAACAAATGTTACAGGGGTGATAACCCTTACCTATGTTTTCCAAAAAGTTTAAAAATAGATTTTTGGGCTGGAGCTACACTTAAACAATGTACCTGTTCAAAATTACAAACAGATTCTACATAAGATCAAACCTACAGTCCCTGTCTTGTATGTACCGCCTGTATACGGCTGTTCAGAGTATATAGGGCCTTTTTTATTTTATGTGCGGGGTTCCCCTTAATATCCATACAAGACCCAAAGGGGCTGGTAATGGGCTGGGGTAGGGGGGGTCATGGGGTAGCTATGCCATTTTTCTTAAAGATTTTCATCCATATTACCGGGACCAGACAATACATTAAAGCCGCAAGCAGTTTTAAATGGCTTTTTTTTCCTTTAGAAGTGTCATTTTGTGCAGGGACAGTTCTAAACACGGGAAACACGTGGCACTTCACAGGCATACTTTAGACACCCCCCAGGTACGATATTTAAAGGAATATTTGACTTTTTTTTTTTCACTTTATGCATCATTAAAATGACTGCTCCCGAAAAACGACCGTTTTTAAAACTTCTTTTTGCATTGATACATGTCCCCTGGTGCAGAACCCGGGTTCCCAAACCCTTTTTAGGACAATAACATGCATAATAGTCGTTATAATTAGCACTTTAGAATTCGAACGTTCGCATCCATTGTATTTAATAGGGTTCTAATGTTCGTACGAACTTTCGGTCCGTTCGCGGGTTCTGGTGCGAACCGAACCCGGGGGTGTTCGGCTCATCACTACTCAACATCCTTCGGTTGTGGGTCTTTGGGAGTTTGGGGTTGTTGTGAAGCTGTGGGGTTCCTGTGCTCCCTGGAGTGTTCTCCTCCCAGTCTTCTCTCCCCTATGAGAATCAAACAAAAGGTCTATTTATCACACTGAAATTCTCTATGAAAAATAAAAACAGGCTAAATTGCTTGGAAGTGGGGTACAAGTGTATGTTTGTGCGGAATTTAAAGATGAATGTATTATTTGGAACCAAAAATATGTTTAGTATTCACCTTTGGCTGTCAGTTTTTAGACATGGAGGCACCACAAAAAATCACTAATGCACCTGTGTGGGACACCCAAAAAAGGCGGGTCTGGTGTCCCTCACTATAGTGCTCCAAAGTACAGATGTGGAAGCAGCTGCTGAGTGTCCTCTCCTTTACACTGACTAAAGTTTGCATTTCATTCTCTTTACAAACACATCATCTAGCCTAAAAATTTGGAACAAAAATGTTAAAAAAACACGCAGATGTCTAATTACTTTTGTGGCTATAAAATAAGCCAAAACAGCGGATAGTGGCCGAACGAAGTGTCTGTAACGTAACGAACGATTACTGTGCCAAACCAAGTTCAAATTATTAAATTATGGAAGGGAGTCCAATATGATAAAATCACAAAAAGGAGCAACATGTAAGTTGAGAAAAAAATAAATAACTGAAAAGTGTACATTTTACTTACCGTATTTATCGGCGTATAACACGCACCGGCGTATAACACGCACCCCAAGTTTAGGAGGGAATTTTAGGGAAAAAAACTTTTAGGAGGGAAGTTTGAGGAAAAAAAACTTACATTTAAACTTACATTTAAATGCAGCCTTACCAGTGTCCATTGCAGCCTTGTCAGTCTTGCCAGCAGTGTCCAGTGCAGCCTTTCCATAGTGTCCAGTGCAGCCTTTCCAGCAGTGTCCATTGCAGCCTTTCCTCAGTGTCCATTGCAGCCTTTCCCCAGTGTCCATTGCAGCCTTTCCCCAGTGTCCAGTGCAGCCTTTCCCCAGTGTCCAGTGCAGCCTTTCCAGCAGTGTCCATTGCAGCCTTGCCTCAGTGCCCAGTACAGCCTTGCCCGAATTTCAAAAATGGCTCCGCCGAGATCACCGCAGATACTGGGCGGAGCGGGGCGAACACAGGGACTGGGCGGAGAGATACACATAGCCGAGTGCACTCGGCTCTAGTCGGCTCTTCTCGGCTCCGCTCACAGTCACGCCGAGTCCCGCCCTATGATGGACATAACACAGGTCCAATGGCGGGACTGGGCGTGACTGTGAGCGGAGCCGAGAAAAGCCGAGTACACTCGGCTATGTGTATCTCGGCGGCGATCGCTGCGCTCCGCTCAGTCAGCGGAGATTCGACGGGGATAGGTGAGTATCGGCGTATAACACGCACCCACGATTTCCCCCTGATTTTAAGGGGAAAAAAGTGCGTGTTATATGCCGATAAATACGGTACTTTTTGATAGCATTCTCTTAATGCTCCTTAACTGCTCTGGCTCCCTCAGTTTGAGGTCTGACCACCTCTTTCTGAGCTGCTCATTTGAGCGTTTCACCCCGAAATTCGTCTTCAGACTCTTCACGGCTTTCTTGAGGATTTTGGCCTTCCTTCTATTTGGTTTGCTATACGGCCCATGCTTTGCGTCATAATCAGACTTGAGCAAGATGTCCACCATCTCCACAAAAGACATATTAGATGCCTTGAATCTCCTCCTTGATCGTGACGTTTCCTCGGTCTCCGGGCTTGTCTCCTCCTCGTTAGTTGCGGAATTATCAGACACCTGCTGTAAATCCGCCATATCTGTCTGCGCGCCGAAAGAGAAGGGGCGGGGAAAAGAGGTTAGTTAGAACGTCATGGGCGGGCGATGTGTGCGGAGCGACGTGTTCGTAGTTTGACGCATGCGTGGTGTATATATACCAAACACACATGTGACTATACTACGTTCGGCGTGCGGAGAGAGGAGTTCAAGTTACGGACGTGCGAACGAAGGTATGTGATTTTGTGAGTTGGACAAATTGTTGGCCTATACTGTCTTGAGAATGTTGTAGGATATATCTGGTGACTACGATGTTAAGGAGGTTAGACTGTTTGCCTCACATTAGTTATATATTATTTATTTTACTTGCAGATACAATATGAATGTCTTCATTAGTGATAGAGATTTCCTGGCGGAATTTATAGACCGGGTAAGGGAGCTGCCCGCTCTGTGGGAGACGAAAAACCCCATCCACAAAAAAAGAGGGGTGAGAAAAGCAGCGCTGGAGACCCTGCTCCCATTTGTGCATACCAAGGTGCCCACAGCCACAGCAAAACAGGTGGACACTAAAATTGGGAGCTTGAGAGGCACCTACAGGACTGAACGCTCTAAGGTCCTGGCTTCTCAGAGGTCAGGAGCAGCAGCAGATGATGTTTATGTCCCGAATTTGTGGTACTACAGCAGGATGTCCTTTCTGGATGACCACATTGAGGCAAGGCCATCACTATCCACTCTTCCCCCCAGACTTCCCTGCAGCCAACCTGAGCCTTCTCTGGAGCAAGAGGAGGCAGCCATCCTGGATGATCCTGATTTGGCCATCTGGAGCCAGGTATAGTATTAAATGAAAATGTATTGGGATAAAATTAATGTTTGACAAATATGTCAAGATGACAAACATAAACTATTTAGAGTTCCACAAGTGAAATCAAGATCTCTAGACATTAGTCTGCACTTAATTGGGTGCTAAATAGTCAATCTGATGTAGTTGTAAATTTTAGAAAATGATTTCAGGATTTACATTCTAATTTCTTCAATCATGATTATAAATTTTGAGGCAAAGATTAAAGCAACATATTAAACTATGTCCCTTTTTCATACACAGGATGAAATCAGCCAGGAGGAGTGTCTGGAAACTGTCAGGCAGGAGGAGGAAGGGCCCAGTGGCAGCCAGGAGGTGGCAGGGCCCAGTGGCAGCCAGGAGGTGGCAGGGCAAAGGAGAAGCACCAGATCACAGGTGCCTCCCATCCGATTTCCCAAAAGAGTCAGGAGGGACAGGACCACCAGTGAGGCAGCAATGGCCCTTATTAAAGAGGCCCATGCCACCCTCAAAGAGCCCACATACCCTGAAGAGGCCATTGCCGGCCTAGTGGAGGAAAAGTTCAAGGTGATGAGCATGGAGCAACGCCTCCTATGCGAGCCCCTGCTCATCACCTTGCTCAACAAGGGGGTGATGGGAAAAATTACCCCCAATACAGCAATTTGTGAGGTGGCACAACTGTCCCAACCTCCACCTCCTCCTCCACCTCCACCTTCTTCTTCTGCCCCACCCCCTTCTCCTCCACCGCCACCTTCTTCTTCTGCCCCACCCCCTTCTCCTCCACCTCCTCCTCCACCTTGTTCTTCCGCCCCACCCCCTTCTCCTCCACCTTGTTCTTCTGCGCCACCCCCTTCTCCTCCACCTCCTCCTCCTCCTGACAGGAGTACCCCTCCAGTGGCCCAGCCTCCAGCCAAACGAAGAAGGAAGGCTGCAGGGAAGGCTTCAGGAAAGGTTGCAGGGAAGGTTGCCAGGAAGACGAGGAAGTGATGGCCTTGCTTCATTGTGGTCGGACAGAAGGCAGCCTGTCGTAGTACCACACACTTGGGACATATATCTCACCTGCTGCTGTTCCTGACCTCTGGGAGGCCAGCATCAGATTGTGCTCAGAAATGTTGGCCTTCTCAAGCTCCCAATTTTAGTGTCCACACAGGGTTGATGTGTGGTCTGGGGTCCCTGGGATGCACAAATGGCAGCAGGTTTTCCAGCGCTGCCTTCTCTTTATTTTATTTGAAACATGAATAAATGTTATTTTTGTTTAAGTTCATACTTGACTATGTGTATTTGTAAAAATTTTAAATTTAGCTTTGGAGTAAGCAGAGACATTTGACTGACAAAAAAAAGGGACAGATAACAACCCCCCTAAAAAATAAAAGAATCTGATTTCCCAAAAAGAGGGTGTAAAATTTAACAACTATATATTAAAATATTCAATGGGAGATCACTATCAAAACATGGCGAAATTAAAATTAACATCAGTTTGAAAAATATAAAAATGTTAAATATTCATAAAAAACTTGCACGATATAATACACATAAATCTTCTTAAGAGCAGCATGAAAAAGGATAAAAAAAGATAGTCATAACTCTGTGTGAATATCAGCAGCAAAAGAAGTTCTTTCGTTTTGATTAATGTAACATTCTAAAGAAGATTTCAATGCACAACTTTTAAACGATGCAATAATTTCGAGCGTCACGAATGTGCTATCTCCATTACGAAGGCTTGTTTTACCAGAAGATGCGCTCCCGTCTCATACTTGCTTCTGAGCATGCGCGCTTTTGAAAGACTCGTTAAAGCATACACACGAACCATTTTCTCGTCACAAAACAGGCCGACGAGAAACACGACGAGGAAATCTGGAATCCTGACGAGAAAATAGAGAGCAGGTTCTCTATTTTCTCGTCGAGATTCACGGCAATTTTCTCATCGTAAAACCATACACACGAACGTTTTTCTCGGGAAAAAAGCTCTCGCGGCACTTTTCTTGCCGGTTTTGGACGAGAAAATCAGTCGTGTGTACGAGGCTTGACACTTTGCAAAAAGTTCCTTCAAGAGTACATAACTCACGGTGCCAGAATCTTTCAGCCGTCCGGCAGCACCGCGAGGCAAACTGGCCAGGATGTGTCCTTCAATTGAGTCCCCAATTGTTCCGCTTCTTCCCGCAGGCAAGACCGTGTAGGACCATCCCTGGACTAGTAGGCCCCAGCAACTCCTGGGCCTACTTCTCAGTTGCAGAGCCTCGGGCCAGCAGGCCCCGAGGCCGAAAATGGTTCGTACATCCCTGAGGCCAGGAGGGCCCTCAGGTCAGGATCTAGCAACGACCCCCGGCAACGAACCCCGAAAGAGCGGTCTCTGCCTCTTAAGTACCCCCTCCCAGAATGCACGGCTGGTTGACCCCACCCCCTGAGCCACTTCTGGGAAAGGAATACCCAATACACCTAGCCTGCTGCATTTCCAACCCTGACCCGCTATGACAGTGACACCTACTGTCAGGTGGAAAACGCACAGCCCAGCTAGACTAAAACAGAGCCAACAATTTACATAATTCTTTCTGAGCTGAACTACAGCTCAGATAACTAAATGTAACATATGTATAGGGAACCCCATATCCAGGGTGGAAAATGGGACTGTTGGGATGCCTATTGACTTAAATTGAATAATGATCCCAATAGGGAATATGACAAATATGCAAAGAACAAAAAAGTACAGTTAAAATGTTGATTTATTACACATACATAATATCATTAAAAAAAAGGGAATACTAAAATACACCGTGATGCATTTGTTCCTTCAATGTTGCATGCTGCTAGTCCTACATGTTTCGCCTATAATCAGGCTTCTTCAGGGACGCAAACACTTTAACAAATCTACAGTAATACAAGAAGGTTCATTTTAATACAAAGATTTAAGAAAAGAGCAATTTATGTGAATATAGAACAGTACAATTTTCATTACATTGAAAACTCTCTGAAAGCATGGACAGATACCTAGTGACTCGCGAAAAGACTCCTCATGGCAGGCCGGGGTATACAACCTCCCAACTGGATGGGGGTATTGGTGTGTATATCACCTTACAAATGTCTCATGGTCGGATGCACACCACAGGGAAATATGCACGGGGAGTTATCCAAATTCAAGTATATGACCCTAAATGTATGATGAAATGAAAAATAATAATAATATTCAGTACATATTGATGGGTCACCAAGTGGCCTCAAAGATACACTTCGCCTGGAGAAAGGCGGGAATGGCTATTAATAGTTTATTATAGTAAAAAGTAACACTTACATATATGTTAGCAGGATATTAAATGGCTGGGAAGCCTATCATGCACAGCTTGCCCAATCAGGAACAGAAATCACATTTGGATAATGGATATTTCTCCTGTTGCTGATATTCATAAATAAAAAAAATTTAACAAAAATAAATAAAATAAGATGAAAAGAACAAAGGAAAAAACAAATGAATTAGAAAATGCAAAGGATGAAATGTATGATAACACTCTATCCTGCATCTTTCTAAAAACACGGAAATCAGATAACCACTGTAATTCCATGAATAACCAGTAAGAAATGGGAAACATAGTTACCTTGAATCAACTAATGATCGTTTGATCAGATCCCATAGGAAAGGCTGTCCCCTGGAATCTGTAAGCATACAATCAGTGCAAATCAGCCTTAGGGTCAGTGGCGGCTGGTGATAAAAAAATTTGGGGGGGGGGGGGCGCAAACCCTTCCAGGTTCATACCTGCCCATCCTCGGCTATCACGGCTCCCAATACCCGGACACACTATACACAGAGAACACCTTGTATATTATATACAGGTCATGTTGATAAAGGAGCGCGACTTGCCAGGACACCGCAAGTCCGCACGCTCACGAAACGCGTCCATTTTTGATGACGTCACCCTCTGCAGCTTAACCACATGTGCGTTCCAAGCCTCGCTCTGAACATACTACAGGATCGTTGTTCCCGGAAGCCGGCCGCTCCATCTTCAGAGACACTCCTGTCATTCTACGCAGAGCTGAGAACCCCCTGTGACCTGCTGCTGATGATTGTCATCCTGACATTTTTAAACGCCTATGTTAATTCACCTAAATGTGAGTGTATTTGTATCTACTATTAAAACCTTGTTACACTATTGCACTTAGAGGCGCCTCTCTCCTTGTCTTCCAGTTACCCCTGAACATGGTTTCTGTTCATCTATGATGGCTGCCCTGTGCACAGTGGATCCCATTTATCCCTGCTCCACCCATATACACCGCAGTGTGTAAACAGACTCCTAAGGACTTCCTTTAAGACTGTCTATATATATATATATATATATATATATATATACACACACACATATGTTGTATGGTATTTTTTCATTTTATTTTTATATTTATTTTTATTTTCATATATAATTATTTTATTTTTCTTCATATTGATTACTTTGGGTAATACATTTTTCTGTGGATATTGTGGGCCACCACTTGTCTATATATTATATACATAGCATCAGTGGCGGTGCGTCCATAGAGGGCGCCGGAGCGCCGCCCCCTCTCGCTCCCGCACCGCCACTGAAAGACAATACACAGATTCATGCATTGCATGAATCTGTGTATTGTCACCGCTGCCGCGCTGCCCACTATACATATGGCCGGCCTCCTGGTGAGCGCCGGCCATATGAATTAGAGCGGCGGCCGGCGGTGGGTGTAACTTGGAAGTGCCTATCAGAGCCAGCGGCTCTGATAGGCTTTCCGAATACAGCTCTCACGCTGTATTCGGCTTCCAAAAACTCCTCCCAGGTACGCACGGGGGTGCGTTCCTGGGAGAAGACTGTGTGGAGGTTTCAGCCAATCAGGTTCACCGGATCTGGTTACCGGTAACCTGATTGGCTGAAGCGACATCGAGGGCGGGAGAACACATCGAGGACGGCGCGGACCGAGGAAGGTAAGTGCAGGGTTGGGGGGGGACAGGCTGCATTTGGGGGACAAACTGGCTGAATATGGGGGACAAACTGGCTGAATATGGGGCACAAACTGGCTGCATTTGGGGGGAACTGGCTGTATATGGGGGACAAACTGGCTGAATATGGGAGGAACTGGCTGAATATGGGAGGAACTGGCTGAATATGGGGGACAAACTGGCTGAATATGGGGGGAACTGGCTGAATATGGGGGACAAACTGGCTGAATATGGGGGGAACTGGCTGTATATGGGGGACAAACTGGCTGAATATGGGGGGAACTGGCTGAATATGGGGGGAACTGGCTGAATATGGGGGACAAACTGGCTGAATATGGGGGGAACTGGCTGTATATGGGGGACAAACTGGCTGAATATGGAGGACAAACTGGCTGAATATGGGGGACAAACTGGCTGAATATGGGGGACGAACTGGCTGAATATGGGGGACGAACTGGCTGAATATGGGGGACACGCTGGCTGCATTTGGGGGGAACTGGCTGTATATGGGGGACAAACTGGCTGCATTTGGGGGGAACTGGCTGTATATGGGGGACACGCTGGCTGCATTTGGGGGGAACTGGCTGTATATGGGGGACAAACTGGCTGCATTTGGGGGGAACTGGCTGTATATGGGGGACAAACTGGCTGCATTTGGGGGGAACTGGCTGTATATGGGGGACAAACTGGCTGTATATGGGGGACAAACTGGCTGTATATGGGGGACAAACTGGCTGTATATATGGGGGCACACTGGCTATATATATATGGGGACACACTGGCTGTATATGGGGGCACACTGGCTATATATATATGGAGGCACACTGGCTGTATATGGGGGCACACTGGCTGTATATGGGGGCACACTGGCTGTATATGGGGGCACACTGGCTGTATATATGGGGGCACACTGGTTATATATATATGGGGGCACACTGGCTGTATATGGAAACAAACTGGCTGTATTTGAGGGGGCAAACTGGTGGCGTTTGGGCACAGTGGCTGCGTTTAATGGGCACAGTGGCGGCAATTGATTTTTTTTTTTTCAGTTTGTTTGCGCCCCCCCAAAAAGTTTGAGCACCAGCCGCCACTGCATAGCATACATTGTATATTATACACAGAGCACACACACACACACTATACACAGAGCACACACACTATACACAGAGCACACACACACACTATACACAGAGCACACACGCACACACTACACACAGAGCACACATTGTATATTATACACAGAGCACACACACTATAGTATACACAGAGCACACACACACTATACACAGAGCACACATTGTATATTATACACAGAGCACACACACTATAGTATACACAGAGCACACACACACTATACACAGAGCATATTATACACAGAGCACACACACACACTATACACAGAGCACACACACACACACACACTATACACAGAGCACACACACACACTATACACAGAGCACACACTGTATATTATACACAGAGCACACACACTATACACAGAGCACACACACACTATACACAAAGCACACACACACACACTATACACAGAGCACACACACACTATACACAGAGCATATTATACATAGAGCACACACACACTATACACAGAGCACACACACACTATACACAGAGCACACACACACTATACACACACACACATACTATACTCAGAGCACACACTGTATATTATACACAGAGCACACACACACACTATACACAGAGCACACACTCACTATACACAGAGCACACATTGTATATTATACACAGAGCACACACACACACACACTATACACAGAGCACACACACACACTATACACAGAGCACACACACACACTATACACAGAGCATATTATACACAGAGCACACACACACTATACACAGAGCACACACACTGTACACAGAGCACACACTGTATATTATACACAGAGCACACACTGTATATTATACACAGAGCACACACACACTATACACAGAG
Source organism: Rana muscosa (assembly GCA_029206835.1). NCBI lineage: Eukaryota > Metazoa > Chordata > Amphibia > Anura > Ranidae > Rana > Rana muscosa. The sequence continues at coordinate 849,380,153 of CM055121.1, forward strand.
CACACACACTATACACAGAGCACACACACACTATACACAGAGCACACATTGTATATTATACACAGAGCACACACACTATATACAGCACACACACACACACTATACACAGAGCACACACACACTATACACAGAGCACACACTGTATATTATACACAGAGCACACACACACACTATACACAGAGCGCGCACTATACACAGAGAACACTATACAATGGGGTTATTGTTTAGGGTGGAGAGGCAGGGAGGGGGGGGGTTATTGTTTAGGGTGGAGAGGCAGGGAGGGGGTTATTGTTTAGGGTGGAGAGGCAGGAAGGGGGGTTATTGTTTAGGGTGGAGAGGCAGGAAGGGGGGGTTATTGTTTAGGGTAGAGAGGCAGGAAGGGGGGGTTATTGTTTAGGGTGGAGAGGCAAGAAGGGGGGGTTATTATTTAGGGTGGAAAGGCAGAAGGGGGGTTATTGTTTAGGGTGGAGAGGCAGGGAGGGGTTATTGTTTAGAGTGGAGAGGCAGGAAGGGGGGGTTATTGTTTAGGGTGAAGAGGCAGGGAGGGGGGTTATTGTTTAGGGTGGAGAGGCAGGGAGGGTTATTGTTTAGGGTGGAGAGGCAGGGAGGGGGTTATTGTTTAGAGTGGAGAGGCAGGAAGGGGGGGTTATTGTTTAGGGTGAAGAGGCAGGGAGGGGGGGTTATTGTTTAGGGTGGAGAGGCAGGGAGGGGGTTATTGTTTAGGGTGGAGAGGCAGGGAGGGGAGTTATTGTTTAGGGTGGAGAGGCAGGAAGGGAGGGTTATTGTTTAGGGTGGAGAGGCAGGAGGGGGTTATTGTTTAGGGTGGAGAGGCAGGAGGGGGGTTATTGTTTAGGATGGAGAGGCAGGGAGGGGGGCTATTGTTTAGGGTGGAGAGGCAGGGAGGGGGTTATTGTTTAGGGTGGAGAGGCAGGAAGGGGGTTATTGTTTAGGGTGGAGAGGCAGGAAGGGGGGGTTATTGTTTAGGGTGGAGAGGCAGGAAGGGGGGTTATTGTTTAGGGTGGAGAGGCAGGGAGGGGGGTTATTGTTTAGGGTGGAGAGGCAGGGAGGGGGGTTATTGTTTAGGGTGGAGAGGCAGGGAGGGGGGTTATTGTTTAGGGTGGAGAGGCAGGAAAGCGGGTTATTGTTTAGGGTGGAGAGGCAGGGAGGGAGGTTATTGTTTAGGCTGGAGAGGCAGGGAGGGGGTTATTGTTTAGGGTGGAGAGGCAGGGAGGGGGGTTATTGTTTAGGGTGGAGAGGCAGGAAGGGGGGTTATTGTTTAGGGTGGAGAGGCAGGGAGGGGGGTTATTGTTTAGGGTGGAGAGGCAGGAAGGGGGGTTATTGTTTATGGTGGAGAGGCAGGGAGGGGGGTTATTGTTTAGGGTGGAGAGGCAGGGAGGGGGGTTATTGTTTAGGAAGGAGAGGCAGGAAGGGGGGGTTATTGTTTAGGATAGAGAGGCAGGGAGGGGGGGTTATTGTTTAGGATAGAGAGGCAGGGAGGGGGTTATTGTTTAGGGTGGAGAGGCAGGGAAGGGGGGGTTATTGTTTAGGATGGAGAGGCAGGGAGGGGGTTATTGTTTAGGGTGGAGAGGCAGGAAAGGGGGGGCCGTTTTAGGATGCAGGAAGGGGGGGCAGCTGCCAGTCACTTCCCTACACCACAACACTCAGCAGCCCTACCCTCCCCCTCCATGAAGTTCTGCAGCAGCTGAGAAAAGCGAACAGAGGTGGGGGGAGCCAGGCTCACGGCAGGACACACACAGTACACTCCGGGTGGAGCAGTCACTGACTCTGTAACAAGCAGAGGAGTGTGAGGACTGGGGGGATGGGAAGCTTGTTGCCGGGAGGGAGAGACAGTGAGAGAGCTCACCTCCGATCCCAGCACTCAGTCACTCACCTGCTGCTTTGGTTCCCCTGCACTCAGGCTCAGCTCTTCACCCACCCGCCGCAGCTGTATCCGCTCCCTGCAATCTTGTCTTACTCCTGGAGCCGAAACCGAAAGTGACACGGCCACCCGGGGAAAGCACCGCCCATTTCCTACTGCGGTGCAGACATGACAAAGCAGAAGGACCCAATGAGAGTGGAGAGGCGCACTCCAGAGCGCCACGGAGCTTAAAAAAAACCTGCAAATGAAGCGTCTTGCCTGCATTGCATTGGCATGACGCTTCAATAGTGCACTGTGCCCGGCGCCCGCCCTGAACATAGTGCACTTAAAGGACCTTTTTTAAATTTTTTATTTAATTTTTTTTGTTACTGGGTTTGAGGGGGGCGGCGCCCATGCGCCCCCTATGGAAGGGCCGCCACTGCTTAGGGTATAATCCTCTATAAGGGGCACTAGGAAGCCCTTCAATACAGAGGACATAGGTTCCTCGATCTAAATAGCAGTAAATGCAGGTTACCTGTGGTCCGATGTGGATGGCATGGCTCCCTCAGCTCTCCCCGTGTCAGCTCAAGCCGGCCGCCCGAGGCTAATGAAGCCCCTGTGAAGCGGTCAGGTGACTGCGACGTCGGTGACGCAGTCACGTCCCAGCGTGAGTACGGACGTTGTGTGGTGGCAGATGTAGAGGGGAGGAATCCCTCTGCGTGGTCATAGGGAGGTGCGCATGCGCCGGACAGACAGATGACGCGGCGCCATGCCATGGGAGGCGGAGCGGAGCAGAGTCAGCCGTGCGTCAACAGCTAACAGCGCCACAAAGCTCACCTCGGTATACTGCACCATTCGGACCAACATAACATCCTTGCCTCCGCAGGAATTCAGTATCTGGAGACTATACTGATGGTGGCCCCTAGGCGCCTGTAGTGCATCCGTTGTGGTGACGTCAATGTATAGAGACTCATGTGGGTGAATGGCACTACCAATAGGAACACAATGTGTGTGTCCATAGATGTATCCCTATGGGGACACAGGTGTACGTGTCCATCCCATGGCTAAACATGAGGTAGACCAATGTGGAGGGTCAATGATGTCAAAAACCCGAGGCATATATACCTGTCCTGCTTATCAGAGAAAAAGAGACAAACCCATAACAAAATAAACATGCATATCCATAAACAGAACAAACGAATGCCCAAGGTTAAATGAGAGCAAGAAAACCCTCCTTCAACCGTGGTAAAATATATTGATCTTTACATGGCATACCATAGTTACTAAAATAAAGCAGAGAAAAACAAAAGAGGCGCCACTTAGTTAAAAACTGTCACACTTTAATATTACAATAGTATTAAAGCACTCACTATTAGATAATCTGTAACAGGCACATAACGGTCCGGTCTACGATCATACTCCGCTTTGGCAATCTCAGTGGGAAAAGACATCTGTGCGTGCTGAGCGAGGAGCCGTTGTAATGTCCATATGGATGTGTCCGGATGATCTCTCAATGAGCAAGGAGGACGGCTGGAACGCAAGCTGGAAGTCTGACTGGGATGCAGCACTCAGCGGAGTGACGTCACGACCAGCATGCCTAAAATAAAGAATCAATTTATTTAAAGGCAAACTGCGGAAGCAGGGAAGAATTGGAAGAGTGTCTATCGCATCTACCTGGAACCTGAGTCGCATAACGACTCTGGGTGTGTTCGCTATATGTTAAATTTAACATATAGCGTCTACCCAACAGGAGTAGGGCGCTACACACTTCCCCCACCGCAAAAAGACGATGTCCTCATCGTCGAGAAAAAATATGACCCTCACTCCTGAGGGTCAGTGCCTGAAACCCAAAAACTTGGACGGGAAGGGAGGGGAGTAAAACAGCATAAACAAATTTGTGTTTAACATACACACGCAATGAAATCACATCAATATAAATACACAGTATTATACAGAATTCCTATCTCTCTCTCTCTCTATCTAACCCACCCATTCTCCAGTGGTTCTTGATAGAAGATCTCAATGCCTGAAAAAAAAACCAAAGCATACAGTAATATAAAATATCTCCTGAGAAGCAAAGCCTCACTTTCTGGAGAACCGAGCCTTTCTTTCTCCATATATACATATACAGGTCCTTCTCAAAAAATTAGCATATTGTGATAAAGTTCATTATTTTCTGTAATGTACTGATAAACATTAGACTTTCATATATTTTAGATTCGTTAAACACAACTTGAAGTAGTTCAAGCCTTTTCTTGTTTTAATATTGATGATTTTGGCATACAGCTCATGACAACCCAAAATTCCTATCTCAAAAAATTAGCATATCATGAAAAGGTTCTCTAAACGAGCTATTAACCTAATCATCTGAATCAACTAATTAACTCTAAACACCTGCAAAAGATTTCTGAGGCTTTTAAAAACTCCCAGCCTGGTTCATTACTCAAAACCGCAATCATGGGTAAGACTGCCGACCTGACTGCTGTCCAGAAGGCCATCATTGACACCCTCAAGCAAGAGGGTAAGACACAGAAAGAAATTCTGAACGAATAGGCTGTTCCCAGAGTGCTGTATCAAGGCACCTCAGTGGGAAGTCTGTGGGAAGGAAAAAGTGTGGCAGAAAACGCTGCACAATGAGAAGAGGTGACCGGACCCTGAAGAAGATTGTGGAGAAGGACCGATTCCAGACCTTGGAGGACCTGCGGAAGCAGTGGACTGAGTCTGGAGTAGAAACATCCAGAGCCACTGTGAACAGGCGTGTGCAGGAAATGGGCTACAGGTGCCGCATTCCCCAGGTCAAGCCACTTTTGAACCAGAAACAGCGGCAGAAGCGCCTGACCTGGGCTACAGAGAAGCAGCACTGGACTGTTGCTCAGTGGTCCAAAGTACATTCAGAAATCAAGGTGCCAGAGTCTGGAGGAAGACTGGGGAGAGGGAAATGCCAAAATGCCTGAAGTCCAGTGTCAAGTACCCACAGTCAGTGATGGTCTGGGGTGCCATGTCAGCTGCTGGTGTTGGTCCACTGTGTTTTATCAAGGGCAGGGTCAATGCAGCTAGCTATCAGGAGATTTTGGAGCACTTCATGCTTCCATCTGCTGAAAAGCTTTATGGAGATGAAGATTTCATTTTTCAGCACGACCTGGCACCTGCTCACAGTGCCAAAACCACTGGTAAATGGTTTACTGACCATGGTATTACTGTGCTCAATTGGCCTGCCAACTCTCCTGACCTGAACCTCATAGAGAATCTGTGGGATATTGGGAAGAGAAAGTTGAGAGACGCAAGACCCAACACTCTGGATGAGCTTAAGGCCGCTATCGAAGCATCCTGGGCCTCCATAACACCTCAGCAGTGCCACAGGCTGGTTGCCTCCATGCCACGCCGCATTGAAGCAGTCATTTCTGCAAAAGGATTCCCTACCAAGTATTGAGTGCATAACTGAACATAATTATTTGAAGCTTGACTTTTTTTGTATTAAAAACACTTTTCTTTTATTGGTCGGATGAAATATGCTAATTTTTTGAGATAGGATTTTTGGGTTTTCATGAGCTGTATGCCAAAATCATCAATATTAAAACAAGAAAAGGCTTGAACTACTTCAGTTGTGTGTAATGAATCTAAAATATATGAAAGTCTAATGTTTATCAGTACATTACAGAAAATAATGAACTTTATCACAATATGCTAATTTTTTGAGAAGGACCTGTATACATTACTAAGTGTAGATAGTTAAGGAAGAACAGTATGAGAGTCCAGTTTTGGAGCAAACTTCCACCACCTAGTGGCAGAAATATCACATAACATAGTCCTCAGTTTTAAGTACTGGACCCATAGATGAAATCTTGACTCCAACATCTTCCGGTACCCTAGCACTACCTAACTACATACCCAGAGTTAAGGGTTTTCCCTGCTTGTCAATGGTGGTAATAAAGTAAACCACATCGTCTTTTCCTGGTTGGCAAATTACCACTTTGTCTCCATGAATATGCCTGCCATAACTCCAGTGCTGCAGACACCCCTTGAAACTTTCATCCATGGCAAGGGAATAGCCCCTCTTCCGGAATGGTTTTGGCACTGCAAGATAGTCCCAAACAGCCTCGTGGTACCACTGTTCCCTGCGAGACTCAACTTCCTGCATAATCTCCGTGGGAACATAAGGGAATTCATAGGTGTGCGCCGCCTATTGCATTAGGGTGTGCACCCTTAAGCTCAAACACACATGTGTGTATGTGTCTACATATATATGACCCTGGCACATTGATCTGCCTGCAGGCACAGTGAAAGAGAAGAGCATAAACACTTCTCCTATGGCAGAGACGATAAGAGGGAGATCTTTCCCATGTTCCTGCTGCTACACAGAGTGATAACACTAATGATAACACTAATGCGCATGGGGTGATTAGGGTGTGCCTGGGCACACCCTGGCACACCCTGTGCACACACCTATGAGGGAATTCCAGTCCATATTCTCGTTCCACCCGTTTATTAAACAACCTTTGTGACCGGGCAAGTCTTGGCAGGGATCTGGTACTTCCACATCCAGGAGGCACACATGAGTCTGTGGATTTGTGCACCATAGCACTTGCAAAATTTTTCCTGGACCCAGCGAACTGGTACCGCGGGCCAGGATTTCACCAGAAACAGTTAGGGGTTCCACCCTAGGTGTTGTCTCCCCCGAGTCCATAGCTGCGTAATCGGAGAAAGTAAAGGCCGAGGCGACATCATCGCTTTTTGCCCATAATAGCTCTTGCGACATAGTCTCAAACAAATCGTCATCCCCGCTGATGTCTGACAAAGAGTCTATCTCCGAATCTCCCAGCTCTTCCGCCGGCAGATAATTACATACAGTCCCCAACATGCTCCCCTTAGATCTTTCACCCGTTCCTGTCGTGGACTTCTCGGACATCAAACTTTTCTCCGGGTCCGGTTCGGGCAGTCTCTGGGGTAAACCTCGTCCGCGGCCGCGGGAGGCCTTCACATATCCCACCTTCCTTTGTGCAGGTGCAGAAAAAACAGGTGCATCGGAGGTAGGTATAGTTGAGGTGACAATAGCGGCGATGTCCGCTGATGACTTTCCCATAGCGGTAACAGCGCCATTCCCCTCTGGATTACTCACGGCAGCAAATGTAGCAGATGTAGGCCTAACCACTGGATCGAAGGCAGCAACTTCTTCTGTTACGTTGCCCGTGGTTCAGTCCAATCTGTAGGCACGAGACGGCATGGTGGGTTGCTCCACAGTAAACAGGTACTCCCTGCATAGTAAGCATCGGCCAAAAGTACGGGGGTGAATAGCCAGTCCATCACACCTGTTACACAGCATCCCCAAAGCCTCTACCTCACCGATAGTATAGAGCACAAACCGCCTATGCGGCTCCAGATGAATACCAGTGTCCGTCAACACAGTCCCCGGCAATATGACACTGGTGGTGGTGCCCACAGGAAATATCCTGGGCCCTATAGCAGACTGCATCGACAGGGTTGAAGACATGGCGGTGCTCCGTCTCTCTCTGAACACTGGACACACATGTCTCACGCGGCAAGCAGGCAGGAACTCCTCCCACTTGTTCTTTTTGGCACGTAGCTCGCTGGCTTTCTCACTTTCTTGGCTACGCCCACAGCCCACGCGGCCTAGAAGTAATCGCAAAGTTCTCACTCTTCTTTTTGACGGAAAAAAAATGACAAAGTCCAGAGCCCTCTGTAGCATAAGTCCCAGATGAACAGTTCACTTTGGTTGCTATAGGTAATGGTAGATATCCCGGAAGAGCCCCCACATGTAGCACTACCCCCGTAGGAGCTGCTGGTTTAGATTTTGGGCCTACCGTAAACTTTTCTGTTCACCGCACTCATGTCAGGGATCCTTCTTGAAGAGTCTGTATAAAAGTTCACACCAACACCTGGATACGTTTTCTTCAAGGCGCTTTATTTTACCAGTTCCAACAGAGGGATTAAGGGATAGGGGAGTTTCAGGTACTTTACTTTGCGGATCACGGACACAATCTCAGATCCAGAGGACAAACAGTTCCACGCTGGATTCAGCGACCACCGGATAGGCCTACTCTCACTAGCCTAGCAACCGGTGCAAAGCTCGCTCAAAAGTCTCTGCCACAGACGTGATGAGTGCCGTACAGTCGTTCCACAACCTTCTGCCACAAGATCGTGTAACCACCCTGACACTTTGCAAAAAGTTCCTTCAAGAGTACATAGCTCACGGTGCCAGAATCTTTCAGCCGTCCGGCAGCACCGCGAGGCAAACTGGCCAGGATGCGTCCTTCAATTGAGTCCCCAATTGTTCCGCTTCTTCCCGCAGGCAAGACCGCGTAGGACCATCCCTGGACTAGTAGGCCCCAGCAACTCCTGGGCCTACTTCTCAGTTGCAGAGCCTTCGGCCAGCAGGCCCCGAGGCCTGAAAATGGTTCGTACATCCCTGAGGCCAGGAGAGCCCTCAGGTCAGGATCCGGCAACGACCCCCGGTAACGAACCCCGAAAGAGCGGTCTCTTGCCTCTTAAGTACCCCCTCCCAGAATGCACAGTGGGTTGACCACGCCCCCTGAGCCACTTCCGGGAAAGGAATACCCAATACACCTAGCCTGCTGCATTTCCAACCCTGACCCGTGATGACAGTGACACCTACTGTCAGGTGGAAAACGCGCAAACCAGCTTGACTGAAACAGAGCCATCAATTTACATAATTTTTCTGAGCTGAGCTACAGCTCAGATATCTAAATTTAACATATAGCGTCTACCCAACAGGAGTAGGGCGCTACACATAGTTCTACTTTAAGGTAAAAAAACCTTCCGGGTGAAACTCGCCCCCAGCCCAACCTTATACTTACCTGAGCCCGCCCCATCTCAATCTAGTGATGTGCATGAGAGCAGCGGCTCTATTTGATCTCTCTCTATCTTCATTGGCTCACACAGCAGCAGATGAGCCAATGAGGAGAGAATAGGGGCAGGGCTGAGCTACAGTCTGTGTGTGAATGGACAATGTCCATTCACAGGAGCTCAGCTCGGGAGTAAGCCTGATCGAGTGTTCCCAAAGCAAGAGGCTTGCTATTAGGGGCACTCGGCAGGGGGTGACTGGGTCAATGAAAGAACAGTGCTAATGAGGAATATTGAGGCTTCGATTTACAATGTCAGTGACACAGGAGGAGCAGTGTATAAGAAGGGGCTGGCAACCCTTCATTTTTTCTTTATAAATCCTTATATTACCTTACATGTTATATATTATTACTAAATCTGGTTTGTAATTACTAAATTCAACACTAAGCATATATTTTAGCAAGTCTCCAGATAATGGTCAACATATGTTAAACTTAAATTACTGTTTTTTTTTCTCCTCTTCTGTTGTTGTTGCCTTCAAAAATCACTGGAGCTTGACATAAATATCTAATTTGTGTTCTCCTTAACTGCTACTATTTATAGTGACTATGTTTATTGACAATATATGCTTGTAATTTTGAAAATTTAATAAACAAATTTGACAAAGAAGGGGCTGGCAGTGATTTTTTTCCTAACTTTAGACTATGCTGGCAGTGCTGTTCCAGAAGACTGGGGGTCTCCTGGGAGTGCAGGGGGGCTGTGTACTGTGCAGAGGTGGGGGGAACTGTGTACTGTGCAGAGGGGGGGCTGTGTAATGTAAAGGTGTAAAGGGGGTTGTGGAAAGTTTTTTTCCTGAAACTTCCCTCTTAAAATTAGGGTGCGTGTAACATGCCTGTGCATGTTATATGCCGAAAAATATGGTACCTTCTTTGCAGAGCCCTGCTGTGCAGACACATGACCTCCCTCTGCTAGCTTGCATTCATCAGAGGGAAATCTCAGCCCCTCCCACTGCACTCACTTACTTGGGAAGGGAAAAAGAGGGAGGTCACATGACAGGACAGCAGAGCTCTGCAAAAAAGGTATTTAAAGTGATACTAAAGCTTCAAATTATTATTTTTTTAAATAACAAACATGTCATACTTACCTTCACTGTGCAGCTCATTTTGCACAGAATGGCCCTGAGCCTCGTTTTGTGGGGTCCCTCGGCGGCTGTCTCGGCTCCTCCCCGCTTCTGATAAGCCCCTCTGGGAAGCGCTCTCCCAAGGGGGTTACCTTGCTGGCGCGCTCCCGAGTCCTGTATTCGGCGTCCATAGCCGCCGACTACAGGACTCAGCCCCGCCCCCTGACCCTTGCGTCATTTGAGTTGCGCTGCTATCAATCTATCCAATAAAGAGCCGAGAAGACTGAGCAAAGGAAGAGCGCGTTCGCGACTTTCCAACGCTCAGGTTAGTAAAACGGGGGAGGGGGGGGGGGCTGGGGGGCCAGTGATCATAAGATGTTTTCTCACCTTAATGCATAGGATGCTTTAAGGTGAAAAAACATGAACCTTTACTACCCCTTTAACATTATAGTTTTAGGAAAACACACACACTGAACTGAACAGGAACTGAACTGAACAGGGACCTAATACAGAAAGAATCAAAGTAATTAATACATGTGACTTTACAATCACTTTACAGTTGCAACCTGTTTGTGACCATGAGTTAGTTATATCAAAGCTAATTTTTGTGTATATGTTCCCTATATCCTTGTTTTTCAAAAGCTCTAATGCTGAAACATCTGCATTAGAGCACTACTGCAGTGATATAATAATATGATCATGTTGTTCCCCAACAAATAATTTAAGGATTGATAATCGAATAATCATCTTTGCAAAGTTTATCAATTTGCCATACTAACTTTGACTTTTTGTGTTACCAACAGGCTATCAATGCTTTCTTCAAATTGCTAACCATAAAATATCTCTAACCACTTCAGCCCCGGACCATTTGGCTGCCAAATGACCGGGCCACTTTTTGCGATTCGGCACTGCGTCGCTTTACTGACAATTGCGCGGTCGTGCAACATGGCTCCCAAACAAAATTGACGTCCTTTTTTTCCCACAAATAGAGCTTTCTTTTGGTGGTATTTGATCATTACTTGTGCTATAAACAAAAATAGAGCGACAATATTTTGTACTTTTTGCTATAATAAATATCCCCATTTTTTTTTTAAATGTAGCGGGTATTTGAATTTAAGGGAAGCATTTGGGTGGTAGTGTAACCCAGATGCACTGATTGCTAGGGAATCTGAGACCCTTTTATGGTTCTTGGAGGAGTCTGGTGATGTGAGGTTCCCTATAGGTGGCGTTGTTGCCGGGGGCCGGAGGTGAACTCACACCGCAAGACTGTGCCTTTTTGTCCTCCCCTGGAGCTGGTACAGCGGGGCGGGGAACCCGCTGTGGCGCGAAGGGAGAGGAGATAAAAGGGGCGGACGCCCTTACCACGGGGTTCAGAGTTGAAGTCGGAGGACCCAGGCACCTTCAGCTTGGGTGCTGGCGTTCCGGGCCCAGGTGCCTTTGACCTGGCCGGAGCGGAGATGGAGTCCATCTCAGGCACCTTTAGCCTGGGGTGAGGTACTATGGCGGATGCCTGGGGCTCAGTACCTTCGACTGAGTTCCGCGAGGGTGGAGGAATCCGAGGGGGCCCTAACTCCTTGGGTGCCCGTGTCTGAGTTTGTGGGGTCTGGTGTGCAGAACTACTCTGGAGAGTCCAGCGCAGCATCGCTGGTGACAGAGAGGCCTCCGGTATCTCCCTTGGACGGATATCCTTCCCCTGACAGGGGCCGTGCTAGCTAAGGTAATTCACGTTCTACCTCACATAGTCAGTGGCAGTGACTATTCGCCACTGGTGATACCACAGTGGTTGGCAAGAGAAGGGAAAGGATTGTGCCTTGACCTATTCCCGTTAAGACTAAGTTGTTGCAAAAGAATCCAACTTAACCGTGCTATGTGTTTATTCGCTGAGAAGAATAAAACTGTGTTGGACCTATTCACCTATTCACAAAGGAGTCAGGGACGAAGTACAGGACTTGACTCTAGGACACCTACACAAAGCCCGATCTTTCTGGCCTTCACCTCGTCACTATGGAGGACATGGGCCGTAGTGTATCTCATCCCTCTCCCCAGCACTAACACCCCTAGACGAAGAAAGACAAGCCGAGAATGAGAAGGGGAGAGAGGGGTGAGGCCGCTAAATAAATTTTTTTAATTTTTTCTCAGTTTAGGCCGATACGTTTTCTTCTACATACTTTTGGTAAAAAAAAAATCACAATAAGCCTATATTGATTGGTTTGCGCAAAAGTTATAGTGTCTACAAAATAGGGGGTAGTTTTAATGCATTTTTATGATTAATTATTTTTTCACTTGTTATGGTGGCGATCTGCGATTTTTATCGTGACTGCGACATTATGGCGGACACATCGGACACTTTTGACGCTATTTTGGGACCATTCACATTTATACAGCAATCAGTGCCATACAAATGCACTGATTACTGTATAAAAGTGACTGGCAGGGAAGGGGTTAACCAGTAGGGGGCGGGGAAGGGGTTAAGTGTGTCCTTGGGAGTGATTCTAACTGTTAGGGGGCGTGGCTTACTGTGACACGTCACTGATCGCTGCTCCCGATGAGAAGGAGCAGACGATCAGTGTTGTGTCACTAGGCAGAACAGGGAGATGCCTTGTTTACAAAGGCATCCCCCCCTTCTGCCATTCCGTGACCCGATTGCAGGACACTGGCGGACATAGAGTCCGCGGGTCCTGCGGGCACGGTCACAGCTTTGCCTGCCCATGCCATTCTGCCGATGTAAATGTGCATGAGGCAGTCAGCAAGCGGTTAAAGAGTAACTGCAGTCTGCTCAAATAATTTGTAATAAAAACATCTTTGCCATCCTGAAGCTTCCTTCCAACCACTTTGCATATTATTTTCTATCTACTGTGATTCTGTACTTGCCAAATATGCTGCAGAAATCTCCCTCTACTGAGTCTGGCTGCCACCATTTTAACTGTGGGCAGCTGAAGCTGCTGCCTGTTCACCTCCTGGATTTACGCACAGTACCTCCAGTTCTGCAATTCTCATTGGCCCTCTTATGACTCACCCCCTCCCCCTCCCTTCCTGGCAAACTCTCACAGAGTGAGAGAAAGAGCCGTGCATGATGTCATAAGCCTAGACTTTTTACCAGACAAGAAACAGAAAGTAGGCAGCATAAGGTATTTACTAGCAGAAAAAAAATGTTTTACTATCCAAAGTTAAAACAACAAGGGCAGAAGATTTAATAGATTGAAAGATTGACTTAAGGTCTGCTTTAAAGGGGAGTTCCAGCCTTTTTTTATGTTTATTAAAAGTCAGCAGCTACAAAAAGTGTAGCTGCTGGCTTTTAATAAACATACACTTGCCTGGTCTACTGTCCAGCGGCGCGGCGCCCGGAGCTCCGCTCCTCTCCCCCCTTCTCTGCCGGCGCCTCCATTCATAGTGTGGGCACCCGGCCGTGACAGCTTTCGGCTTCACGGCCGGGCACTCACTGCGCATGCGCGAACGGCGCAGCACTCTCTGAGTGGACAGGCGATCGCCTGGGACCTGTCACGTCCCAGGTGATCGCCTACAGGGAGGGGCCGGCAGATATGATATGACGTATCGCCTAGGCGACCCCAGGGCGGAAGGAGGAAGTGGGACAGGAAGTCCCACTCCTACTGAAGCCCCCACTCCCCCCCCAAAAAAATTACATGCCAAATGTGGTATGTAAGGGGGCGAGGAGGGGATTTAGCGGAAGTTCCAAATTTGGGTGGAACTCCGCTTTAAGTAGTATTCTTAGAATTGGAGATTATACACACCTGACTTGCTGTGCTTTGTAGTAATGTACATGTTTTGGCAATACATGTTAACTTACCCCAACACACCACACCACAATGCATTGCCATGTGTTGCAATCAATGTGTAAGAAAGCAATGTCTTATTAAAACAGAAGGTATTTATATGTCTCATTTCATCACATATTCCTCCTGTATTAAATTGTATTTTAACTGTACTGTCTGCCATCATGTTGTAAAGCACTGCACAAACTGTTGGCGCTATATAAATCCTGTAAAATAATAATAATATTCCAAAAAAAAAAGTGGAGTATTCCTCCTTTCAGGAAAGTGGCTGAAGCCATGCAAATCATTGCTCCCCCTTCTTTTTCTGTCCAGTTGCCAAATCAGAACTGCTGATTTATAGTGCAAATATATCCTAATATTATGATAGCATTTAGATAGCTTTAAAAATACAGTACTGTATGTACAAATCAGATCCTGCATTATAAGAATGATCACTAGATGGCAGAATGGGGCTATCAAATCTTCAATACAGTAAACCTGATGCAGGAAGTTCCCTGATCATCCTATAAACTTTACTACCTAGCCAATGACTCTGAACAAACATATATCGCTCAGGAGGACATCTGACTTGACAGGAAGCATGGGTGTTTTATTTTAGTGACTCTTTCAGAGAATTGGAATGACAACCAAGGAACTAACAAATAAAAAGCATAAGGTATAACAGTAGTCATTATTCTGACATGACAGTTTCACTTCTAAAGGGAGGACTTTTGGTGGATATAACTGAATTATGAGTGTAGCCTATTGTAGTTTATATATTAAACCCTTAACGACCGCCCACGGCATATATACATCGGCAGAATGGCTCGTACAGGCACAATCACATACCTGCACGTTGCCCTTTAACTGCCTGCCGTGTGGTCGCGCGCGCGCCGCCGGCGGCACGCTCGCGACCCTGCTGCCATCCCCGTGAGTCGGACCCCGGGTCCCGCGGACTCGATCGCCGCGGGGATCCCCGCAATTGTCTCACGGAGGGATGGAGCGGGGAGATGTTAGTGTAAACACAACATCTCCCCGCTCCCCTACTGACAATGTCACTGATCTCCGCTCTGCGTAATCAGAGCGGAGATCAGTGACATGTCACTCGTAGCCACGCCCCCTAACAGTGAGAATCACTCCCTTAGGCACACTTAACCCCTTCAGCACGCCTAGTGGTTAACCCCTTCAATGCCAGTGTCATTTTTACAGTAACCAGTGCATTTTTATAGCACTGATCGCTGTAAAAATGACAATGGTCCCAAAAATGTGTCAAAAATGTCCGATGTGTCCGCCATAATGTTGCAGTCGCGAAAAAAAACGCTGATCGCCGCCATTACTAGTAAAAAAAAAAAAAAAAAAAGAAGAATAAAAATGCCATAAAACTACCCCCTGTTTTGTAAACACTATAACTTTTGCGCAAACCAATCAATAAATGCCGATTGCGATTTTTTTTACCAAAAATATGTAGAAGAATACGTATCGGCCTAAACTGAGGAAAAAATATATATTTTTTGGGGATATTTATTATAGCAAAAAGTAAAAAATATTGTATTTTTTTCAAAATTGTCGCTCTATTTTTGTTTATAGCGCAAAAAATAAAAACCGCAGAGGTGATCAAATACCACCAAAAGAAAACGGAAAATTTATTACCAATACTTACCGTAATTTTCCTTTCCTGATAGACTCCATGGCAGACTACGTGTGGGTTAACCCCGCCTCCTCTATATAGCTATAGGACCCCTTACCCATAAATTTGAGCTCACCTCCACAGACAGGTGTTCCGTAACTAGCCGACTCAAATTTCGACTCTCATATTTTTATTCATGGGTGGGAACTCCGTCTGCCATGGAGTCTATCAGGAAAGGAAAATTACGGTAAGTATTGGTAATAAATTTTCCGTTTTCCTGACAGACTACATGGCAGACTAGGTGTGGGAAATAAAAATATTTAAAAAATATTTAATCTTTCCCATCAACTGATAGGATTTTTCGACCAAAATTTACAGAGGAAAGGGAAGCAGGCTCAATACAATAATGAGTCATAAAAGTATTAATGGAAGACCACGAAGCTGCCTTGCAAATCACTTCAGGAGCCACGTGTCGAGCTGCTGCCCATGAGGCTGCCATGCCTCTGGTGGAATGAGCCGTCACCGCCTCTGGAGGGGCCAAGCCCTTTGCCCTGTTGAATAGACTGAACGATCCAGGCTGCTATCATTCTGGAGGAAGCTCTCTTTCCTTTGTTGCCGCCAGAATGTAATAAGAACAGGTAGTTCGAGTTTCTAAAAGATGAAGTGACTCTCAGGTACTCTTGCAGAGTCTCGCCAACATCCAGGGGATGAGCATCTGCTGATTCTGGAGAATTGAAGGTAGGAAGGACTATTTCCTGGTTTTCGTGAAAAACTGACGTGACTTTGGGTTTAGACCCAAGCATGGGAATAAGGACCACACGGTCCGGGAAGAAAGTCAAAAAGGGTTCTTGATAACCCAGGAAGCTTATTTCTGAAACCCTTTTGGCTGAAGTAATGGCCACTAGAAAGGCCAGTTTGATTGATAAGTCTTTAACAGAAAGATCCTTGTTGTTGAGCGCTGAAAGAGCATCAAGGACAAGCGGAAGATCCCATTTGGGGAATCTGGGTTTCCTCTGAGGCCTGATTCTCGAAGCCCCCCAAAAGAACTGTTGAACCAGGGGATGAGTTGCCCATGATGTTCCTGAAAATGCCGATAAGGCTGAAACTTGTACCCTGAGGGGAAGGTAATAGTACAGCGCTACATATAGGCCAGTAAAAACTGGACTGTAACTCAAATGTGACCATAAATGGAAACACACAAAAAAAGTGAGAAGGGGCAGGCTGAACGCCCTACCCAATATATATAAAATGTCCACAATAATAAACAAAAACAAAAATTTTTTTTTTTTTTATGAGTGTCCAAAACAGTGGGTAAATAACAAGGAATGGATGTAAAACTTCTGGCACAATTCTTCACGTGGATGGTGACATTCATGTGTGCTTACCAGAAACGTTGGACCCGAATGTCATACGACAGCGGATCAATCGAGCTTGAGAGTATCTCAAACGGCTGCTCCACAGGAACGTCCCCGGATCTCTGATGGATGTTGAGGTATACCGGCTAGACGATCGGATGTCTTCAATCCTGGGTGGAACTGATGGATGCAGTACTTCTCGGGTCTCCAATACCCCCAAGGCTGGAGATCCCACCAGAAGACTGGCACTCTGGATCCCGGTATTCAACCAGACGATGGGATACGATCAAACTTAAATGGAAAATACCCCGACAAGGTTATTGTAGAAGGACCAACTGGAGAAAACTGAAAAAACTTTTCCTCACCGATTTCATGCAAAGAGAAGAAAAAAAAAATAGGGGGCTCCAATGGTGTAGGTCCAAAAAAATTGGGTTTTTAATCAGAAAAACACCAACATACAAAGATAAAAAGTGATCACAGTTCATATATTAAAAGGCAACATGGAAAGCAAAATGCATAGCCCGATGCGTTTCGTTCCTAACAGGACGTCTACAGGGGCATTAACCTGCTCCCTCAAATTGCCATATATATATAGTAAAAGTTATGGGAGTCATAATCAATGACCCACCAATGGAACAACATTTCATAAAGGCGGGCATTCTGATTGGACAAACAACGATCACATGACCAAATCATGATAGTACTTCCCCGTGGGGGACCAATCCTAGCACAGGGAACAAGCCCTTCCTGGTTCAAATCAATAAAACAAGGAAGTGGCAGGTAGTAGCACATGGCAAACATACCATCAAAAAGTCTGCCAAATTCCAACCAATCAGCCGTGCGATGGTGTCAGTCCAATCAATGCCTCAACAAACACACAGTGAGATCTCTAGCCAATGGAAACTAACATTACATAAAAATGCAAAGGGACACACGATTGGACTGGGGAATAAATGAAGATATTACCCAATCATTATGTCCAGAAATCTGGAAATAACCAGTAACAAAAGCCAGATAGATCTTAGAGCAGGAGATTGTGACTAACATCCAGCTCATGTGACCGGGAGCACACCGAAAATGCACCCAATCACATTCTCCTTCAGACCATCACATGACCCGGAAGGTCATGTGAATAAATAGAGGGATATCATAGGATATACACAGGAGCGCGTAGTCAAGGAAACAGACGACACACAGCCTGTAATATGTGCGATCACGTAATGGGGGTGGCGCCATCAGCGCGGCGATCATGTGACCCAGCATCACGCCCATCATGTCTGAATGACATGGAAGAAGGCTGCGCTGGCGTCGCCCTCACAGCGATCAGGCCAATGAGAGGAGGGGGAGGGAACAGAAACCATACCAATACTGCAGTGGGAGTGGCGCAGTGAGCCCGGCGATCATGTGACCGGGCATCACATCCATCATGTCAATAAGACATAAAGGAAGGCCGCGCCGGCGTCACTCCCACGGCAACAAATCTAACAGAGGGGAAACACCTATGTTCCCAAACGGTCTGGGAGTCACCCCCAGTCGTAAAGGGCTGCGAGGGGACATCCCAAAGGCCGCGGGTATAGGATCCCATTGATCTAATTAATAAACTGGGTCAGTATAAATAGGACTGGGAATCTGAAACACACATCGCCATCTAGCGATGGCAATGTGAATTGCAGTAAAAGCCACACAATATCCTCAAGGAGAGGAAATATGAAACACACAGACATGTTAAGTTGCAATACGGAACAGTATGTATAATACATCCTCTAAAAACCACAAAATGACGCCAAAAATAGAACAAATGCAGTAATAAAAGAGAGAGAATATTAGAAAAGCGAGTCAAGCATTTAAGCTGAATTAATGAACGAGTTGACGTCCCACTCTACGTTCATTCCGAACGGCGTGTAGGTACGCAACTCAAAAATCCAATAGGTCTCCAAACGGGAGACACCCCATAATCGGGATTCTCCTCTCCAGTGCGGCACGAACTGATCTATAACCAGGAATTGTGTCCCTGCAGGATCACGATTGTGATATTGCAAATAATGTCTGGGGACACTGTGATTAATTTTTTCTTTCTTAATCTTCGCAATATGTTCGTTCACACGAATGGAGAAAGTTCTAATCGTGTGTCCTACATATTGTTGTTTGCAAGGACATGTTAGAAGACTGGCGCAAGTGGTGAAACGCTTCATCTGGTAGATACGCAAGGTGACAGATGATTGAAAGGTGACGCTCTTACGTTTCCCATTGGTATTGTGTAAACACACCTTACATTTACGGCAAGGGAAGAAGCCTTTACATTCCGGAAAGAATGAGGGCTTGCTGGGGGGATCCATCACATTAGGGGCTATCTGTCCCTGGATGGATCTCGCTCCCCTGAAAATCACACCCGCCCTTTCAGGAAGGACAGGTCCCAGGAGTCTATCATTTTGAAGGACACCGCAATGTTTTTTCAAAATCTCTTTTACCTGTCTGGATTGCACCGAGTAGGTAGTAAAGAAAGACCATCTAAACTTGGTGTCCATGATCTTTTTGGGTTTTACTTGTAATAGCGAATCTCGATCAATCCGCAGGATTCGATCGATCTCGCCATCAAGTTCGGTGGGCAGGTATCCCTTTTCCAAAAATCTGCCCTTAAGAATCGAAGACTGTGCAATGAAGTCCTCCACTCTGGTACAGTTTCTCCGTAAACTGAGAAACTGACTGCGTGGTACAGATTTTAACCATTGAGTATGGTGACAACTATTGACCGGAATGTAGCCATTCCGGTCGGTAGGTTTGAAAAAAGTGGAGAACTCCAATTGTTGCTCGACCACTTTAATTTCCAAATCCAGAAAGTGTACGGAGGACAAACTTGTTTCGTAAGTCAAACGTATACCTCTGGTGTTGGAGTTAAGTAAGGACATAAAATCCTCCAGGGATCGCTGGTCGCCCTTCCATAGGAGGAGGATGTCATCTATGTAGCGAGCCCAAAGGACCAATTCAGGTCTCTTTTGGGCATAGACGACATCCTCCTCCCACTTGGCCATAAAAAGATTGGCCAGGCTTGGGGCAAATTTAGCCCCCATGGCAACTCCCCTGGTCTGCACATAAAACTGGTTCTGAAACCAGAAATAGTTATGTTGTGCAGCAAACCTGAGGAGATCCATGATAAAGTTACGTTGGATTAAGGAAAGAGTGGTACTCTGAGATAAGTAATATTCCGCTGCCCCAAAGCCCAAATCGTGTGGAATACATGTGTACAGGGCGGCAACATCTGCTGTCACTAGAATCATGCCGTCCTCATACACAATGGACTCCAAAAGTCTGATAGTGTCGCCGGTGTCCTTCAAATAGGAAGGCATCTGCCTCACTAGAGGTTGTAAATGGAAATCTACATATTTTCCGATGCGCGCTGTGACCGAGTCAATTCCGCTGACTATGGGCCGGCCGGGGGATTGACTGGGTCTTTGTGCACCTTCGGAAGATAGTAGATAGTTGGAATGCGAGGTCCAATATGCCCAAAGAAAAGCCCTCATCAACCAATGCGGTCAAGGCTCTCTTATATTGCATAGTGGGGTCTGACTGGATCCGACTATATGTGCTAGAGTCTCCCAGTATCCTATCCATCTCCTTAATGTAAACATCCTTGTCCAGCATGACAAGGGAACTGATCGACAAAGGAAGATCCAAGCCTGTTTGGAGAAAACTCAGGACGTCTTGAACTCCAGGATTTCTGAAGTATTTTCCGGCAGAAGTCATGAAGCTGACGAATCTTGTCCAGATTCTGTTATAGGTTTTGTTGGTGTTAGGCTTTCTGGAGCTCATAAGGGTAGAGATTACCCTTGAGGCACACCCAAGACACTCTAGCCTGTCCCTCTCAAAAACCAAACCATCAGTCTCAGTATCGCTGGACAAGGGTGCAGGGTTGCCCCCTGAGAAAGAAGGTCCGGCCTGAGAGGAAGAGGCAACGGGTCCCTGAAGCTCATCAGGTTCAGGAGAGGAAACCATGGCCTGCTCGGCCAGTATGGTGCTATTATTATTACTTAGACTTTCTCCAACTGGAGCCACTGCAGGAATTTCAGCATGATCGGAGGTGGAGGGAAGGTGTATGCCTTGTTGAATCTCCATTGGCTTGTTAATGCATCTACTCCGAAGGCTTGACTGCACCGACCTCGAGTGAAGTATCTGTCTACTTTGTGATTACAGGGGGATGCAAACAGATCCACTTCTGGATCGATTCCCAACGATAGGATCCACTTGAATGTTTGTGGATGCAGTGACCATTTGCTGTTGTCTAGGTTGCTGCGTGACAGAAAGTCCGCTTGAATGTTCTGCTCCCCTGGAATGAAGACTGCTGTTAAGTTGAGCAGATTCCTCTGAGCCCAGGTCGTGATAGGTTCGACCTCTTGGAGAAGGGTGGAGCTCCGAGTGCCCCCTTGTCTCTTCACATATGCCACAGCGGTGGTATTGTCCATTTTGAGTAGGACCGACTTCCCTTTCAGAAGGTGGGAGAAGGCTTGAAGGGCGCACCATGCCGCGCGCAGTTCCAGAACGTTCGACCCTGGAATGTGGAGACGGGCATCCCATTTGCCCTGAGCCAATTCTGCCCCACAATGTGCCCCCCAGCCCGCATTGCTGGCATCGGATGTAATAGTCATCCATTGGATGGGAGCAAGGGAGTGGCATGATTGAGATCGTCTGTCTTCCATTGCTGGAGGAATCCTGATTGAAAAGGACGAAGTCTCCACATTGCCCATTTGACCATGGGGGATGTGGCCAGTGGCCACCATCATGCCGATTATCTTCAGGCACTGTGACGCCCTCAGGTGAGAGTAGTCTAGGGCTAAGGATATTCTTTCCCGAATGACCGGGATTTTTTCTTCCGGAAGAGAGATGGTATTCTCTACGGTTTCGAATTGGGCTCCTAGATAGGTTAGGCGTTGGGTCGGCTCTAGCTGACTTTTCTCCCGGTTTAGGAGCCATCCGAACTCTATCAATGTAGAGATCACTTGATCTTTGTGGATCAGCAGCTGCTGTTTGTCTTGGGACAATAGTAGCAGATCGTCCAGATAATGATACAGACGCACACCCTGTATTCTAAAAAGGGACACAATCGCTAACAGTACCTTGGAAAAGACCCTTGGAGAGGTCGTTAGTCCAAATGGAAGGCAAATAAATTGTAAGTGCTCTCGTTCGACCTGAAATCGAAGGTATTTGTGGAATTCTTTTGCCACGGGAACATGAAAATACGCGTCCTTTAGATCTATTGAGATCAACCAGTCGCCTGGTTGTATGACTTTTTGGATGGTTGAGAGTGATTCCATCTTGAATTTCTCGTGTCTTATGTACTTGTTCAGGAAAATGAGATCTATAACTGGACGCCAGGAGCCGTTCTTCTTTTGTACTAGGAAGAGGGGGGAGTATACCCCTTGGAATTCCTCATCCTTTGGGACGGGCACCACTGCTCCTTGATCTTTCAGGGCATTCACATAGGAAAGAAGAACTTGTTGTTTTTCTTCTGATTGAGGCAGAGAAGTTTGCATTGGTCTGCATGGAGGGACCTTGGTGAAGGACCATGTGTGACCTATTGAGACCATTTTGATGGTCCAATGGTCTGAGATCGAGGCCACCCAAACGTGCCGGAAGAGACGTAGGCGAGCCCCTACCCGATCCGCCTGGGCGGGCCCAATCTCAAAAGGACTTGGTTGGCTCGCGCCCACCGGGCGTCTGTTTCTTGCCAGTTTTTTGGAAAGATGTCTGCCTGTTCCAGCTTCTCCTAAAATCCCGTCCGGGCCTATAGGAGCGTGTCTCTCTTGAACGCTCTGTACTGCGTCTCTGCTGCGGTTTTCTCTGGTTAAACGGACGTCTGTCCTGAGGGAGGAACCCAGACTTTCCGCCTGTAGCCTTTGAAATGGCAATGTCTAGTTTGTTTCCAAACAAGGAAGTTCCTTCAAAAGGGATTTTGAACCATGCCTGCTTTGAGGCTGGATCAGCAAGCCAGGGGCGCAACCATAGTGCTCGTTTGGCTGTGACCGAGGACAGCATGGATTTAGCCAACAAGCGGATGAGATCAATTGAAGCTTCTCCCAAAAAGGCAACCGCTAGTTCTTGTACTGCTGAACTTTGTGCTAGTTCCTCCGAGACCCCTTTCAGAACGGAGTCAACATTTTCCACCCAGGCCTCCATTGCTTTGGAGGTAACTGCAAGGGCTAGGGCTGGTTTACAAGCCATACCGTTAAAGTTATATATTTTTTTAAGATCTTGGTCAATCTTTCGATCCAGGCCATCTTTAAAAGCTACAGTGTCATCTAGTGGGAGGGTGACATGCTTTGCTAGGCGCATTACTGCTGCATCCATGAGGGGAGCATTTTCCAAATGCTTAACTTCCTCGGATTTAAAGGGATATAGTCTGGAGGTTTTGCTTAGCATAGAAACCTTCTTATCTCCCTTGCTCCATTCTTCCTCAAACACGCCTTTCAGCTCAGAGGGAAATGGGAAATTGGAGCGTTCCTTCCCCAGTTGTTTAAACAGTTTTCTTTGGTTTTCTGGGGGGGCAGTGGTATCTTCCAACTTTAAGGTTTCCTTCACTGCCTTGATCAGTGGAGAGACTGAAGCGTAGTCGAATCCCACTACATAATCATCTCCCTCCATCTCGTCTTGCGAGGAAACATGGGAGGCATCATGGGGCTGGAATTGGCCGGGATCCTCCTGGGCCTCGTCAGCCAAGGAGCCAGACAAGGTGGAGGACTGACTCCTTGTGTGGGTGGCATCTATTTCCATCATAGACTGCTGTACCACACGTTTAACAAGAGACTCTAGGTTTTGTTTTTCAGTCTCTTTCTCACCGACCGCTCGGGCATAGCATGGTTCACACAGCGATTTGCCCTCTGGGATTCTACTTTTACATCCCCAACAGGCTCTGTGGTCAGAGCGACTATCGCGGTGGTGGTGGCGGTGACTAGAGGAGGAATGGGAACGTCTCCTATGTCTAGAGGGGGAATGTGAGCGTCCCCTATGATGGTGGGTCCCAGACGGAGTATCACGTCTGGACCTAGAAGATGATTGGTGATGATGATGATGTTGTGGCCTGGCAAGGTCCCTATCCTGTGACCGATGAGATGTAGCCAGGCTGTAAAAGATAATACAGACAGAGGGAGGGGGGGAAGGGTGGGCAGGTTGTAACCGTTAGCAACCACCAGCATAATGACACCAACCCCCTACCAACTCCGCACATACCTTGTGCGGGAGGGCTGGCCACACGGCGGTGAAGATGAGTCCATCATGAGGAAGACACACAATGATCCGTACTACTCTACCTAGACTAAGGATAAGCAAATCAATGCAAGAACAGCACACAAAAAAAAGTTTTGTTTTTTTTAAGACTGTCCTTTTAAGAGACACTACAGTATAAAGCATTACATGCAATACATTGCCAAGAAGTGCTTACCCTCGTCCTGTAGAATTGAGGCTCCGGGAGGCTGCCGCTATATGCCCACAGGTTATCCCACCTGTATAGGGCTCTTCATGACGTCACGGCCGGTCCCGCTGCGCGCATGCGCCGGAGGGACCTAACCTACTGCGCGGCCCCTGACCCCTCCGCCGCACTGCGCACGCGCGAAAACCAAGCCTCGGTTTCACCGCGGCTTCGCGCATGTGCAGACATACGGCGGACCGGGAACCCGGAAGTGGAGTGGCGTCCTGGAACGCAGAAGCGTTCCACACACGGCGCGACATAAGAAACACAATGCACAGGGAAAAAGGGGAAGAAACAGACAACACACATAAACGGTCTGCCATGGAAATAGACAAAAATCTTCAGACCTTGCCAGCCAGTCCTGCTTCCGTCCTGGTACACTGGGCCACATCCCTTCCACCATAGGGGTATCAACTGCCCGAAAACCACTCGCCCGCTCATAGCTCGGCCCTGGGTGCACCGCATAACTGGTACCTGATCCTGACGGACATCCTGGATTTGCACTGAATCGCATGATGAAGGGTCCAAATGAGGAGGACAAAAAAGGATTATTTTAATCAAATTTTCTTACTTTTTTTAGGACACTTTTAAAGATTTTTATTCAGTTCTGACCATATGTGTTTTAAGATCTCAGTTTAGAGTTCCCTCTGACTTTTACATTTGTATAAATAATAAATGTAATTTTTAAAAGTACCTACCAGTCTAACCAGTGGGCTAATATTGGATATAGAAAAGAGGAACTCACGCTGTTGTCAGTAGGAACCCAAGAAGCAATATAATGTATAGAGTTAGAGGGATGTACTCCAAATGTTACATTAAGATTGTGTAAGACTGTGATGAAATGCAATGTGAATTCTATGAAAAATAAAGAATTTATATAAAAAAAATAGGAAATAAAAGTTAACGACTAGACAAAACAAAAAATATAAATAATTTAGAACATCTCTGCAATACATGAACATTTCCAATGTTTTATGCTTTTAAAATGTTACAAGTTTGGGCAGGTGCAGTCTATTTTCTCCACTGTAGGTGGCAGTTGCCGGCAGCAGAATTGCAGTTGCTGGTGAAGTCAAGAGGAACATGATTCCTCTATGATTTCCTGAGTCACTGGGGCCCATGTGATGTTGGCAGCCATCTTGGGTTAGGCAGAGCCTATTTAGGTCCCTGGCTCCCAGGCTTGGCATGCATTTCACATGTGTAGGTACAAGTCGCCCATCTGGTAGGGACAGTGATTAGCGGTTGACATTAATACAAGTTCTGTTCTCTGCAACTGAACTATGAATGTTTACTACTGTCGCACCACGCTGCACCTTCCCACACTTGGTGTAGGATATGTCTCTTCTTGCAGCAGGTGCAAAAGGAGAAGCAGGAACCATCATGGCACCGCTGGGATCAGCCTTGGCCCTGGTGCCCAAGTTTAATGACTCCAATATTGGGTGGGAGGAGAGATTAGAAAGTACGGCATGCCTGTATAAGGTTCCCACCTGGCTGATCACAGAGCTGGCTATTAACTCCTTGGAGGAGCGGTGATGGCGCTGATCGAAGAGGACAGGGCCACTACATGCCTGGAGGGTCTGTTAGGAGAGAACGTGATTGTCCCAGAGTTTAGGCAGAGATTATTTGTCTTCAATGTGTTCTTAGAGGCAGCAGGAGGACGAGAGCCTGCAGTGGCACTCTCTCTGGAAACGACTGGAGAACAGGGATGCACACGGCTGTGCCAGTATCACTGACTCGATCACCTATTGAAGGATCAGTTTGTGATAGGATTGAAGGCTGGCCCAGTCAGGAGGGCCTTGCAAGAGCAGATCAGTGCACAACCCACCATCTCTTTTCATGATATTGTGGTGGATGCAGTTGCGTGGGAGCAGGAATATGCAGAAGCAACTGTGGCAGTGACAAAAGAGTATGATTCATCGCACATGAAAGAGGAGGTCCTAGCCCCCTTACTGCTGTGCCATACACCCTGAACATGGCCTCCCTGAAACAAGAACTGTTCTCCCTCAAATGAGACCTGGCCCATTACCCCAAGGGTGAAAACCCGGTACGGAGGGACCCAGATGAGGACCAGAAGTTCTGGTTTGTGTGGCTGTTTTAGACATGGAAGCAAGAGCTGTAGCCGGCCTGAATGCAAAAGCTCATGCAAGCCACCGTTAAACTTGTGGCAGAGGGATGACTCCTGGGACAGTCAACACAAAATCCCAGCAAACCAGAGTCTATGGTTGTGTTAAAGTGGTTGTAAACCCTCTCTGACCACTTGCACCTACAGGTAAGCCTAGATTAAGGCTTACCTGTAGGTGCAAGAAATATCTCCTAACCTACACGGTAAAGGAGATATTTGCAGAAAGGACTGCACCGATGTAGACAACGGTGCAGGCGCACTGAGCGTGCCAGTTTTATCAATGGAATAATGCCGGAACCGCGCGCATGCGCAGGGATCGTGCCGGTCGGGAGTGACGTCATCGCCGCTCCGGCCAGTCACAGGGCCGGAGCGGCGATACACGGAAGGGACTCGTAGGCAACATGGCGGCGGTGGTGGAGGGGAACGAGGAGCACTTCTGGGGCTTCGATTTCAGGTAAGTCATTCATAATTAGCTAGTATTCTATGCATACTAGCTCATTATGCCTTTCTCTTGCAGGGTTTTTTTTTCAGAAAAAAAAAAAAAAGGATTTACTTCCTCTTTCAGTCTAGTTGTGGCTGCCCTTGTTAATGGACAAGAGGTCCCGTACCTAATTGATACAGGTTCAGAGGTCGTTGTCACTGAGTACAACTTGTACACCCAGCGGTTTGGGACACAAGACCAACTGGATCCCTCCTGGTTACCCCTCAAGGCGTCCAACAAATTGCCCATCAATTGTACAAGGTGTCACCACCACACAATTTGTGAACCAAATTCAATAATTAATAAATAATATAAATGATTGTTGCAACTGTTGCCATATGTTCCCACACCAAAAATTGCAATAAAAAATAAATAAAACTCAGCGCAATCAAACAAAACTAAACCATATACATACAGTGGGGAAAATAATTATTTGATCCCCTGCAGATTTTGTAAGTTTGCTCACTTACAAAGAAATAAGGATCTATGATTTTTATCATAGGTGTATTTTAAATGATAAAGACAGAATATCAACCAAAGATCCAGAAAAAACACACCAAATGTTATATATTGAATTACAGTTCAGTGAGTAAAAAAGTATTTGATCCCCAAGTAAAACATGACTTAGTACTTGATGGAGAAACCCTTGTTGGCAAGCACAGAGGTAAGACGTTTCTTGTGGTTGGTTACCAGGTTTGCACGCATCTCAGGAGGAATTTTGGTCCACTCTGCTTTACAGATCTTCTCTAAATCCTTAAGGTTTCTTGGCTGTCGCTTGGCAACTTGAAGTTTCAGCTCCCTCCATTAATTTTCTATAGAATTAATTGACCTTAAAGTGGTTGTAAACCCTCCTAAATTTTTTTTTATTTTTTTAACTAGCTGTAAGAGAAAGCCATAATGAGCTAATATGACTAGCATAATAGCTCATTATGCATCACTTACCTTAGATCGGGGGCCCCCGAAGCCGTCCTCGTCTCCCTCTTCAGCCGCATCCATCGCTGCGGCGATAGCCGGAAGGTTACTTCCGGCTATCGCCGCTCCAGCCAATCACAGCGCCGCTCCGGCTGGCCGGAGCGGCGAAGACGGCACTCCGCGCATGCGCACGTGAGCCGTCGAATTCAGCTACGTCGTCGAATGATGCGACCTAGCCGAATTTGTGAATGGGGTTAACCCCATGCGCATGCGCGTGACGTCAGCGTCGCCGCATTTAAATGCAAATATCTCCTTAACCGTGTAGGTTAAGGAGATATTTCATGCACCTACAGGTAAGCCTTAATCTAGGCTTACCTGTAGGTCTTTGTTTATAAAGTGGGTTTACAACCACTTTAATGTGCTTATTCTTGAGCCACTCCTTTGTTGCCCAGCCTTGTGCAGGTCTACAATCTTGTCCCTGACATCCTCTGACAGCTCTTTGGTCTTGCCCATGATAGTGAGGTTTGAATGGAAGAAAGAGCTTCTGTGGACAGGTGTCCTGTATAAAAAAATAAAAAAATTAATCCCAAAATATAAAGTAGCAAGTCCAAAATGCAGTGTAACATCCACTTATATGCCAATGATTATAGTGAAAAAAATAAATATATAGTGAAAAAAAAGCATATATACAGTATCATACAAAAGTGAGTACACCCCTCACATTTTTGTAAATTTTTTATTACCGTATATCTTTTCATATGACAACACTGAAGAAATTACACTTTGCTACAATGTAAAGTAGTGAGTGTACAGATTGTATAAGAGTGTAAATTTGCTGTCCCCTCAAAATAACTTAACACACAGCCTAAACCGCTGGCAACAAAAGTGAGTACACTCCTAAGTGAAAATGTCCAAATTGGGGCCAAAGTGTCAATATTTTGTGTGGCCACCATTGTTTTCCAACACTGCCTTAACCCTCTTGGGCATGGAGTTCACCAGAGCTTCACAGGTTGCCACTGGAGTCTTCTTCCACTCGACATCACAGAGCTGGTGGATGTTAGAGACCTTGCGCTCCTCCACCTACCATTTGAGGATGCCCCACAAATGCTCAATAGGGTTTTTGGTCTGGAGACATACTTGGCCAGTCCATCACTTTTACCCTCAGCTTCTTTAACAAGGCATTAGTCATCTTGGAGGTGTGTTTGGGGTCGTTATCATGATGGAATACTGCCCTGCGGCCCAGTCTCTGAAGGGAGGGGATCATGCTCTGCTTCAGTATGTCACAGTCATAGGCGTGCGCAGCCTATTGCATTAGGGTGTGCACCCCAAAACTCAAACACACAAATGCGTGTGTATGTATATATATATATATATATATATATATATACATACACTAGGGCTGCAACTAACGATTATATTCATAATCGATTAGTTGGCCGATTATTGTTTCGATTAATCGACTAATCGTTTAATAACTGTAAAAAAAAAAAGGTAATTTTTGCATTTTTAAATTGTTTTGGGCCAATTAGTTGTTGAGCAGATTACAAAACACAAATTGCCGCAAAAACACATTACATGCTTTTCTGCAGCTTCTCCATTGAAGTATATTAAACCAAAAAACTAAAATAGCACCGTTTTGCATTTAAAAAAAAGTCCTTGCCCTTTCCAAATAGGCAGCAGCTGAAAAAATCATGGATGTGAACGTGTCCCATAGAAACCATGTAAATGAACTGTAGTGTGTTTCTGTAAAAAGCACCAAAAAACACGGAGGTGTGACCCAGGCCTGAGATGTTTAGTAACATGGGGTTAAAAAAACTAAAATTAGTACAAAAAGAGTAAATAATCGCTACTGTAAGGGATTCATTTTTTACTGTGGGACAGTGAAAGTAATATTTACAGTAGCAATTTGCTCTTTTTGTACTATAAAGGGTTAATTTTAGTTTATTTTTAACCTCATTATGTTACTGGCCGATTAATCGATTATGAAAATTGTAATCGATTAATTTCATAATCGATTAGTTGTCGATTATTCGATTAGTTGTTTCGGCCCTAATATACACATACACTGTACATACACACAAACACTCACATATATGTACATAAAACCACCCATGTATGTGCCTGCCTGACCCAAGTGCCTTCTTTCACCTTTTTATTAAAAAAATAATAAATGCATATATTTTTGCTAGGGCATTTATTATTTTTTAAAACTGGAGACTGCAAAGTATTGCCCCCTCAATCAGCAGAGTGCGGGTGAAGTGCTCCTGCAGACACTGCCTACAGTTCTATTGCCCATACCTCTGTATGGCTGTCATTGCAGAGCTGTAGGCAGGTGTGCTGATCAGTGTTCCGGCTGCCATGTTGGATTGAACTTGTAGTTTATAAATTTACTAGGGCTGTGGAAATTAACTATTAATTCCTAGATTAATCGATTAATTGTTTTGATTGATCAAAATTCTTTTGATCATTCAAAATTCTTTTGATCGGTACTCACCTCTCCGCCGGCTTCCGGGTCTTCAGGGAGATCCGGTGACGTCACGGACACCGGCGGGGGGCTTGCCGTGTCCACCTGAAGGGCTCCTTTGCTGTGCCTTCATATCTGCATGCCGGCGGAACCTTACTATCTGCCACACGCATGAGCTGTTACACTTCCCTCTATCACTTCCCTCTATCAACCTGGGATTCTACAGCCATCCACTGCGAGTTGTGATAGTTCCCTTCACGGGACATCTACATGCCGATGGACTGATGTTAGCCCCTTCTCATCTGGATTCACCAGTGGTATCGTTGTACACATTTTTATACCAGTATCATACTTAGCTACATGTTTTTATGACTGCTTTTGCTACCGTTTGGTATTACTCGCACCATTTTCACAGTTTATGTAGCTACATCGATTTTATCTCCAGTGCAATATTTATTACTTGAAGACTATAAAAGTTTTTATGCTATTCCCATCGAGCGCTGCCTTTGTGTGTTTTTTGAATCCTGCTATCGATTTTTCCAGTGGTTGGTAGCTGCACTGGGAATCGGCCTGCAAGGAGATCAGCTAAAAGTAGTTGGATCTGTATGTGCGTTATAATTAATCAAAATTAGTCAATTAATCGATTTAAAAAAAAAATCGATTAATCGAACATGAAAATTTTAATCAGTAACAGCCCTAAAATTTACAGATTCCTATGACTCAAGCCTCGTACACACGACCGAGTTTCTCGTCGTTAAAAACACGTCGTTTTTTCTTGACGAGATTCTTGTCAAGCTTTCCTTGCATACACACAGTCAATTCCAAATCTCGTCGTTGTTCTGAGCGGTCACGTCCAGCACGTACGACGGCAGTATAAAGGGGAAGATCGATTTCAATGGCGTCACCCCTTGGGCTGCTTTTGCTGATCTCGTGTTTACGCGTGTGAAGTAAAAGTTTGGGAAGAGACGATTCGCGCTTTTCAGTCTTCGTGCTTTCAGTTCGTTACAGCGTGATGAATGTGCTATCTCCATTACGAAGGCTTATTTTACCAGAAGAAACGCTCCCGTCTCATACTTGATTCTGAGCATGCGCGCTTTTGGAAGACTCGTAAAAGCATACACACAAACGTTTTTCTCGTCGCAAAACAGGCCGACGAGAAAATCGAGAATCCGGACGAGAAAAAAGAGAGCAGGTTCTATATTTTTCTCGTCGAGATTCACTGCAGTTTTCTCGACGAAAAACCATACACACGAACGGTTTTCTCGACAAGAAAGCTCTCTCTGCAGTTTTCTTGTCGTTTTTGGAAGAGAAACTCGGTCGTGTGTACGAGGCTTCAGGCTGGATTCACACCTATGCATTTTTAGCGCTTTTTGCATTTTGAAGATTTGTACTACAGTCCATTTAACATGGTTTCCTATGGAATACGTTCTGTAGTGCAAATCAGGAAAATGCAAAAAGCACTAAAAATGCATAGATGTGAACCAGGCCTTAATGATGAGGCTGTGTGGGTGCAGAGGAGGGGAGGGGGCAACTAAAACATGTTAAACCCTGTATACGGGTGTAACATGCAACATGTTCTAAAAGGTGAACTCATCCTTTAGGCCTGGTTCACACCTATGCAGGTTGCAGTCGATGCATATTTTAGGTGCATTTTGCATTTTTCAATACACGTTTTTGATGCATTGAAGTCTATGGAACCAAAAACACAACCTGCTGGTCCCTGAAACTTTCCATAAAATGCACAGATGTGAACCACATCCATAGAAAACCATGTTAAATGGACTGTAGTGTGTTTCTGCAAAACTGAAAACGCACTAAAAAATGCATAGGTGTGAACCAGGCCTAAAGTTGCTATACATGCACAGGTTTTTTGTTCAGATCACTAGCTGACAGGTGCGTGCATATACACAAGCGATACTAGGACACTGTATTCTGATGGGGGGGGGGGACTCCCCACTGTCAGAATACACCGATTAGTGCTGTAGCCGATTGGCTGAAAGCCACTAATTGAACAAGATTCTGTCTAACAGGGAGGGCTATACCCAAACTGAAATTAAGGCCATGCCTGCTCAACTGGACTTGCTCCAGCAGGCCCCCTCCACTACTGCGACTTGTCCCCTCAGCTTTTAGACCCCTTTCTCACTGGGGTGCGGGCTGCATTAGCGGTAAAGTGCTGCTAGTTTTAGCTGCGCTTTACCGCTGTTTAAACTACGCTTTTCAGACGCTAGCGGGGCACTTTTAACTCCCGCTAGCGGCTGAAGAAAGGGTTAAAACCGGCTGTGTTGCGGCACTGCTAAAGTGATTTGCAGTCACTTTGCCAGCACTGCCCATTCATTCCAATGGGCATGGGGCGGTTTAGGAGCGGTGTATACATTGCTACTAAACCACCCCAAAGATGCTGCTTGCGGGACCTTTTCTAAGGTCCTGCAAGCGCACCGCCCCAGTGTGACAGCACTCGGGCTTTCACACTGAGGACACATTTTTCAGGCGCTTTACAGTCGTTATTTTTAGCGCTAAAATGTCTGAAAAACGCCTCAGTGTGAAAGGGGTCTTAAATTCCTGGCTGTGGTCACACTCCAGCCTCCCCATCATACCATACTGTGTTAATGTCCCTCTATCTATGGTATGTGATGTGATGATGTTACAGCTTTGGGGTGAAGGAAGAGAAATTTGAATCAGGTAAGTGAAAGAGGTTACCCCCCCATACACTGCAAGGCTGGACTTTTTTACTGTCCTGGAGTTGGACTGTATTATTATGATAAGAGTTTTTGATAGGTTTGGAATTCCTGGGACTTCTGAGGTGCTCCATAGATGTATTCCATATACACACACATTATATGTTATTGAAAAAAAAAACATTTTTTAAACAGGATATAATGTGTATGTGGAATACATTTATGTAACACCTCAGAAGGCCCAGAAATTCCTAACCTGTTCAAGAATGTTACTTTCTCTGTCAGTAAACCTGCAAAGTACAGGGCAGGTTTACAGCACATAATTGTATAGTGGGAAAGGCAGAGAAGGTCGGTACTCACAGGTAAAAGGCTGCTTGTTATCTGTCCTCTCACATCTACAGTCATCCCCAGGGAGAGCTGTGCTGTGTGCTGGACAGGAGGAAAGTGATCCGGGGTGCACTCCACTGTGTGTGATGATCTCTTCCTGCTCCTCCCACCTGTACTTCAGCTGTGAAAGCCCCGACTGACTCAGCCAGACAGGAACCCGAGGAGAGAGACAGTTTTCCCACAAATTCTGCATCAGAGAGGAGATCGGAAAGCAGCTGTCTTCTGGCACACAGGCATAAGATGGTGGGTAACTCCTGTGAGGATTGCAGACACAGCTGTGAAGTAAGCAGTCAGGAGTTTTCCGATGCTCTCTGAAGTTCACATGCTTCATCTCTGACAGCTGGCGGCGGAGTGATATTCAGCTGACAGGGATGATGTAGCCGGAACTACAGAGTCAGCATCAGAAAATGCGGCTGACTGACTGATTACTCCGCAGCCAGTGGCTGCAGTTCCCACAGGAGTTACACATCCTCCATGACAAATAGTCCCACTTTCAGCTACCAGAGGTGAGGGAAAAAGAATCCTCAAACATTTTGGCAGCAAAAAAGCCCTGGGGTGTGTTGGGTTTGCCTGGGCATTAGGGTGTGCCCAGGCACACCCGGCACACCCCGTGCGCATGCCTATGGTCACAGTACACGTTGGCATTCATGGTTCCTTCAATGAACTGTAGCTCCCCAGTGCAGGCAGCACTCATGCAGTCCGAGACCATGACACTCCCACCACCATGCTTGACTGTAGGCAAGACACACTTGTCTTTGTACTCCTCACCTGGTTGCTGCCACATACGCTTGACGCCATCTGAACCAAATAAGTTTATCTTGGTCTCATAAGACCACGGGACATTGTTCCAGTAATCCAGGTCCTTAGTCTGCTTGTCTTCAGAAAACTGTTTGCAGGCTTTCTTGTGCATCGTCTTTAGAAGAGGCTTCCTTCTGGGACGACAGCCATGCAGACTATTTTGCTGCAGTGTGCGGTGTATGGTCTGAGTACTGACAGGCTGACCCCCCCCCCACCCCACCCCTTCAACCTCTGCAGCAAAGCTGGCAGCACTCATATGTCTATTTCCAAAAGACAACCTTTGGATATGCTGAGCAGGTGCACTCAACTTCTTTAGTCGACCATGGCGAGGCCTGTTCTGAGTGTAACCTTTCCTGTTAAACCGCCGTATAGTCTTGGCCACCGTGCTGCAGCTCAGTTTCAGGGTCTTGGCAATCTTCTTATAGTCTAGGCCAGTGATGGAGAACCTTGGCACCCCAGATGTTTTGAAAACTACATTTCCCATGATGCTCAAGCACTCTGCAGTGTAGTTGAGCATCATGGGCAATGTGGTTTCAAAACATCTGGGGTGCCAAGGTTCGCCATCACTGGCCTAGGCCATCTTTATGTAGAGCAACAATTCTTTTCTCTTTTTTTTTCAGATCCTCAGAGAGTTCTTAGCCATGAGGTGCAATGTTGAACTTCCACTGACCAATATGAGAGAGTGAGAGTAATAGTACCAATTCACACATGAGACCTTGTAACACTAATGAGTGATATAACACCAGGGAGGGAAATTGGCTAACTGGACCCAATTTAGACATTTTCTCTTGGGGTGTACTCACTTTTTTGCCAGCGGTTTAGACATTAATGGCTGTGTGTTGAGTTATTTTGGGGGGACAGCAAATTTACACAGTTATACAAGCTGTACACTCACTACTTTACATTGTAGCAAACTGTAATTTCTTCAGTGTTGTCACATGAAAAGATATAATAAAATATTTACAAAAATATGAGGTACTTTTTGTGAGATACTGTATATTAGTAGTCCACCTACTTTTTCTTCCACCTCAAACCACCTGGGTGAGGATCCAGATTGACGTGCCTATTGTTCTGGTAATGAACGTGTTAAAGGACCTGGATTTTCCCTGCTTACTGGCCAAGTTTGAACATTCTGGCCGACATGCGTGGGTCTGCGGACTGCGAGCGGTGTCTCTCAACATGATAGGGGCCTATGAAGCTCACCAGAGAGTGGCGAAGAAATAGCCCAAACAGGTGGGAGTCGTCCGAACGCCACCCAAGTAAAAACTACTCCTAGCACCACTCCAAGAGGTAGTCTGGTCTCGTCCCATCAGGGCTCACAAGAACCTTCAAAGGGCCACGGTAATGGTGGAACCCCAAATGGGTGACGTCTTGTCCGCTCTTTGGAATGCAGATCGTGGCTTTGAGTTCCAGAGCGGAACTCTGCATCTTTACATGCTCATATACAAGAAGAGAGTCTTGTAAGTGTGCAATTTGTTTTTATATGCTTTTATACCAATAAAAAAGGAATTACACTATGGATCTCTCCTGATTCTATTCTCCCATATACATGTGGGGAGTCTCTAGCCCACCTGCTGGAAACCCTAAGAACAAAAAGATACAGCTACCCACTAACCATTGGAGGATTACAAGCCCCCTCCCAATACAGGCGCATAACCCTCTATAAGTTGGTGAGTGATGGCACATAAAGAGGGGAGCATGGTACTTTATTGGCATCACTGTCACTGGAGGATAATAAGCACTTTAAATTACTTATAATTAATGCACAGAACACGGATTACATTTTATGATTCTTTTTGATTTGTATTGATATTTTTTCGGATATTTTGTGTAGCAGCCTCTACCATAGGTAGGTGCTAGATGTGTAGTGTTTGAGGTTCTGTCAGCGCAGGTAAATTTAAACAGGCCTAATGCTGCAATCTAGGCCTGTTTGTTTTTGATCTGGGGGCAGGGA
Organism: Rana muscosa; assembly: GCA_029206835.1. Classification (NCBI taxonomy): domain Eukaryota; kingdom Metazoa; phylum Chordata; class Amphibia; order Anura; family Ranidae; genus Rana; species Rana muscosa. Next base: position 849,415,948 of record CM055121.1, read on the forward strand.
GTGATTAGTGTAGCAATGGGTGTAACTGACATGTGCTTCAGCTCTTGGGCGCCTTCCCTGCTTTCAGTGAGAATGTTCTGGAAGAGGGGCAGGGCTAAGAGTTACATGGACTACATGTGAGGAGCCCTGACCAATTCCAAAATAGGATTGGCAGGGGGCAGGCCTCCTACATAGCTTGCTGGGGGGAAGTTGTCGGCTGAGTGAATTGAAAGAGGGAGTGCTAGACTGCGTGCTGGAGAGACACCCACATCTGGGGGGGGGGTGGATTTGGCGGGGGAGCTGGGAGGGAGCCTCTCCTTACATGATCATGGAGAGGTGTCCTGGAACAGTGGCTGGAGGAGCAGTTGGTCCACACGGTCCAGGTAAATCTTTCAAAAAGGACTCGGGACAGGAGTTGGTTAGTGAGGCACAGTGGAGATCTGGAAGAGGCATGCCAGGGGAGCTGGGTGCAGAGCCAGAGGAGAGACTGTGGGGTTTTGTATCAAGTCCCTGCAGTCTGAGGACTCAGGATTTGCAAGTCTGGCTTGCTGGGATCCGTAGTCCATCGTCAAGTATGCCTAATAATCAAATGTTCAGGGCCATCAAGAAGGGGTACTGCAGGCCCCTGGCCTATTATTCATCAAGAGAAGTTTCAGATAGGAATTATTCAGAGTGAGGCCTAGCCTTTTCAAATTGGTGGGACAGGATGTCTAATGCTGTGACCGGGAAGTGTTGCTCAGGAGGAGAACAGTCCTGGAGGTAGAAGTCTGCAGGGAGAGTGCAGAGGCGGGAGAAGTTCTGAGGTGAAAAGTTTGCCAAGATTAGAGTCCACCATTTTTGTTCTGTGAAGATGAGTAACCATTTGCCAATGTGAAGCCGGATCAGCTCCAGCATTGCAAATACCAATTGTTCTATGAGCATCCCATATCCCTTTCCCCCAACCAAGTTAAATCCCCCAAATAAAACAACAAAACAAAGCAAAAGACTTTTCATTGTCTACAAGTGTGACGTATGGATGTCTGGCAGCAGGGTGAATATGCGTGGATGTTAGTAACTAGTGGCACTGTGGCAACATACCGCTACATTTGCATTAGGAATTATAATATTATATTTTGTGTGAGGATTACACCAATTTTAAGATATTAGATATTGTATGTTTAGACAGAGCTGGGCACATATATAACAATGGTGGAACCCTGCATGGATGCGGTGGTGCCAGGAGAGTGGCTAGTTACAAGCACCTTGTCCAAAGTTCACAAAGGAAAGGTCCTGGTGCAGCTCATCACACTGGGGACAGCCTCAGTTTCACTTCCCATTGTTCCCAACCATACCACCCTAGCAGACCTGTACGCAGTGATCTGTCAGTTCATCTCGGAGGCTCAATCCAGAGTAGATGCCATGTCTTCGTTAGACAATTCTCAATACAAGATGTTGCTGGAACAACTGGTTATTCTCTTCCAGGACTATCCTCTACATCAACAAAGACTGCATCACCAACTGCTTGAAAAGCATCTTTTAGTTTTTGCCGCTGGCCCAGCAGACTATGGCTACGCCGAGACCATTGATCACCCAATCCATATGGGGATACTCTGCCCACTTGGAAGCAATACCATCAAATTTACCCAGCTCTGTGCTAGAAGGTCAAGGACTTGCTCTGCAACATGTTACAGCGTGGGGGTGACTCAAGAGAGTCGTAGTCCATAGGCTGTTCCAGTGGTTCTGGTGCGAAAGAAAGACAGAAGTCTGCAGTTATGCATAGACTACCGCAAGCTAAATGCCTGCACCCATCGGGATGCCTACCTGTTACATTGGGTAGAGGAATCACTTATGGCGCTTGGTCAAGCCAAGTACTTATCTACCCTTGATTTGGCAAGTGGCTACTGGCAGGTCCCAGTGAGAAATCAAGATCATGAAAAGACTTCCTTTGTCACATTCTGGGACTGTTCGAATAAAACTGCATGTACTTTGGTCTGAGTAATGCCCCCAGCACATTTCAGCGCCTATTGAAGAGATGCCTGGGGAACTCAACTTTGAAACTGTGCTAGCCTACTTGGATGATATCATCATATCATCCTGTAGCGGGGTGGTCAATTTAGGGGGAGTCTCTGAGTGGTAATTAGGCTCAGACACCTTAATTTGTTAGGGGTTATGGACCATTTTTGTTCTCGGGGATAAAGCTGGTGATGCGTTCCTTATGGCCTGCGGGTGGCGCTGCCATTCTGGGCCAGGGTTGAACCGCGAGCGTAGTGCTGTGCCTTTTGTTTCCCCTCTCGGCAGCCATACAGTGGGGCGGGGTACCTGCTGTGCATGCCGGGAGAGGATATAAAAGGGGCAGACATCTCCTGATCAGGGTCCACACCCAGGCACCTTCAGCCTGGGGGTGAGTGAGGTTCATCTCCGGGTGCCCTAGGCCCAGAGGCTGTGTTCCTGTTCCATCTCAGGCACCTTTGGCCTGGGATGAGGTACTACCCTGCCGTCCTGTTCGCCTGGGTATGAAGACCCAGGGGTTGCGGAAAAGGCCCGGAGCCCAGCACCTTCGGCTGGGGTCCGCTAAGGATTGAGGAGTCCAGGGTGCCGCCTTGCGAGGGGACCCGCACTCCCAGAGAAGGGAGGATCATTCCGAAGGACCGATGCGGGAGTTACTGTGAAGGAAGGGTCTGTTGACTCTCTGAGGGGACGTCTTCTCCTTGATAGGGGCCATGTTCTAAGAAGGAAGTTCACGTTCACCAGGTCAGTGGCAGTGGCCTTATTCACCAGGTCTGTGGCAGAGACCAAACTCACGGTCTGTGGCAGAGACTGTGCGCCTAGTATACTGCTTGAGAATCTGAGTAGTACAGAAAGAGCTACGTTTGTGCCTGGACCTCCTCCACACCTTGGGCTGTCCTGTTTCCTCGCTCCACCCTTTTTCCTATCCAAAAGACTGTGTATTGCAAAGTGAGAATAAATCTTGAGTTGGAGTTTCAGCTGGTGTGGACATTCATGTTACTGGGGAAGTCAAGGACTTGTCTCTACTCCCGGTAGAGGTGAGAATCATTCTCAGGAGGATTTTGGACCTGGCTGCAGATAAGACCCAACAACAACACCGCTCAACCTTTTTACACAAGAGGGCTGATAGTGCGGTGTGCCTTTCTCCCCCCTGCGAGGAGCCAAGTTAAATGCAGGCTGGGGGAAAGGTGGGTGCGCTAGACGTGGGGGCTCGAGTCCGGGATTTGTCTACGGCTGAAAAGTGTTGAAACCCCCCAGAGTTTGAACTTTATTCCCCAGTGAAGTTCCGTGCAGGTCGGCCATATTGAGAACTGCACCACGAGGAGAACCCTGACTGCGTAGTTTGTGGGCGTGCCTATAGAGAAAGCCCGCAAACAGTGCAGAAGCTGGGAGGAGTCTGGCCATGTGAGGAGTTGCACGTGGGGACTTTGGCGCAAAAAGGACAGTGCGCAATGGAACAGCAAGCGGGAAACATGGCGTCTTATGCCTCATGGACTCCGGCCACTACCACCATGAATGTGACCTCGTTTGCTGCTTCTGTGACCGATACGGGGATTCGGCTAAAGCCCCGGGGACGTTTTTCTCTCTACGTGTACAGAGATGTGGAGGCCCTCGGAGTGGTTTGTCCCGGCTGCTCGGGACTGGTGGTGCATCTCAAGCCCTTCGGCAGATGCGAGCAATGTAAGGAGTTTCTTTTTGAGGTGGAGCAACCCACAGAAAAGCCTCGGGCTTTCCGCCTAAACTGCCTTACAGGCGCTACTACTTTGGAAGAAGGAGCCAGAGCTTTCACAGGCACCCCTACGCGCACTGTTGAGACTTTGGAGGGAGTCGCGAGCAGAGATGTTCCGGAGATTGAGGAACCGGAGTCGGAGAGACCAGAGGATGCTGCCTGGGTCACCACAGAGTCCTTACTCCCACCGCCCAAGAGGAAGATTGGTTTCGTGAAGGCTTCCTGCGGCCGTGGTGGAGTTACGCCCCAGCGCTTACTCGGAACGTATGCATCCGAAGGGAAAAGTTCCGGACGTCCTGGCTCAGCTTCAAGCCGAGGTAAGCCGGGAAAAGGACTCTGTCTGAGGTCTGAAGTGTCGGGGATGCTTGGGTCAGGGATCCCAGGGCCCTTGAACTGGTTAGAGGCGGTGATTCATCTTCTACCCGGAGTTACTTGCCTGTGGAGGAGTGTGACACGTCTGACCTGGAGTCGGTCTCTGATCCAGGAGACGACGCAGCCATTGATGAGGTATTTAAGCAGAAGGGTTGTGATAAAATGCCCCTGTCCTGGTCCCGTAGAAATAGGGACCCAGCCATGTCCACTGGGGAGAGCACACCCCGGGTGGAGGCTCCGGAGCCTGAGGAGTGATCTGTCCCTCTGCCTGCCCTTCCACCGTTGGAGATACCCGGATCTGTTATTGGGATGGAACGGGTGTCATTGCGGGCCCCTGTGTCTGGTCCCGAGGTAGTGAAAGTACCTCGACACCCGGATACCATAGTCCTGCCTGGTATGGGAAATCGTCTTACCATGCCACCTTTGTACCGTTTTCAGAGGTTATTTAACCAGAAGATTGCCAGTGAATATGGGTGGGAGTACCCGTACTTGTCAAAGGAGCTTCTGTTTGAAGTGGAGGCCTATAGACACCGGTGGTACGTGGACTTTGTTTGGACACATATAAAGGTACCCCTGGCCCGTAGGTACTATTCGTGTTCTGCTACAGCTACCAAGCGGTACAAAGACTGTAGGAAAGCCTGGATGCTTGGTCGGCACATACATGCGGATAAGGTGGTTATTTGCCAAAAGGACACAGACAATGTCGAATACCACATCGACACTTTTGACAGACATTGGAAGCCACTGGTGTTGCCGCATTCACAGTATTATCTCTGAGAGACCAGACTCTTTATTTTGCTTTTGTTTCTGGAGTGTACTCTCTGGAGCCCAAGAACTTTTTGCCCTGACAGATGGGTATTCTACCTGTTGGAAGAGTGGGAGCAGTTGTTTTTTCTTTTTCTCCCCTCTCTCAGCACCGCAAAGACATAAGGACTTTGGGGTATAGATAGTTCAGGGCCACAGTAAAGAAGAAAAGGAAGATTTACCCTCAAGAGAAAGTTTCTGGAACCGATGTCTTGACGGTGGCATGTCCACTAGATGGTGGGTGTTGCACCGTCTAAAAGAGTTGGTTTTATATGTGCTTCCTCCCTCTGCAGGTGAACACCAAACAAGTCACTGAGAATGGGGTAGATTTAGCTAGTGCAGACGGGGTAGGGAAATGTAAATATTGGAGATGTGTTTATGTGACATTTGAGACTGTAATGTGCACATGTGTTTCTATTGCTCTTCTTTCATTTCTACATTCAACTCCCCTTTCCCCATGTTAGGTTCCGGCACAAACAAGCAGTTTTTTAAAATTTGTTTTGTTGTTGTTTTTTTTTTTTTTGTCTCTGGAATAGACCTATGCTGACTCAGGTTCGGGAGGCATGGGTTTGCTCCAGACACTGGGGACCAGTGTCCATTAGTGGGGGGAATGTGTAGCAGGGTGGTCAATTTAGGCGGAGTCTCTGAGTGGTAATTAGGCTCAGACACCTTCATTTGTTTGGGGTTATGGACCATTTTTGTTCTCAGGGGATAAAGCTGGTGATGAGTTCCTTGTGGCCTTAGGGGGCCCTGCCATTCTGGGCCAGGGTTGAACCGCGAGCGTAGTGCTGTGCCTTTTGTTTCCCCTCTCGGCAGCCATACAGTGGGGCGGGGAACCTGCTGTGCATGCCGGGAGAGGATATAAAAGGGGCAGACATCTCCTGATCGGGGTCCACACCCAGGCACCTTCAGCCTGGGGGTGAGTGAGGTTCATCTCCGGGTGCCCTAGGCCCGGAGGCTGTGTTCCTGTTCCATCTCAGGCACCTTTGGCCTGGGATGAGGTACTACCCTGCCGTCCTGTTCGCCTGGGTATGAAGACCCAGGGGTTGCGCAAAAGGCCCGGGGACCCGCACTCCCAGAGAAGGGAGGATCATTCCGAAGGACCGATGCGGGAGTCACGGTGAAGGAAGGGTCTGTTGACTCTCTGGGGGGAAGTCTTCTCCTTGATAGGGGCCATGTTCTAAGAAGGAAGTTCACGTTCACCAGGTCAGTGGCAGTGACCTTATTCACCAGGTCTGTGGCAGAGACCAAACTCACGGTCTGTGGCAGAGACTGTGCGCCTAGTATACTGCTTGAGAATCTGAGTAGTACAGTAAAGAGCTACATTTGTGCCTGGACCTCCTCCACACCTTGGGCTGTCCTGTTTCCTCGCTCCAACTTTTTCCTATACAAAAGACTGTGTATTGCAAAGTGAGAATAAATCTTGAGTTGGAGTTTCAGCTGGTGTGGACATTCATGTTTCTGGGGAAGTCAAGGACTTGTCTCTACTCACGGTAGAGGTGAGAATCATTCTCAGGAGGATTTTGGCCCTGGCTGCAGACAAGACCCAACAAAAACACTGCTCAACCTTTTTACACAAGAGGGTACGGGCTGATAGTGCAGTGTGCCTTTCTCCCCCTGCGAGGAGCCAAGTTAAATGCAGGCTGCGGGAAAGATGGGTGCGCTAGAATCCATTTTCCTGTATTAGTGGCCACTTTGGATCAAAGATTATTCTACGGCGAAAGAAGGTTGTCTGGACTGCCGCACTCTGATGAAGCGTTTTTATTTTCAAAAATTAAAAGTTCCAAAAAATCAAAGATGGGTCATACAAAATCCATCAATAAGCAATGAATATAGAAGGGACATACAGGGCAAAGGCTGAAGCGTTTCACATCAGAATATGATGCTTACTCATGGAACTTTTAATTTTTGAAAATAAAAACGCTTCATCAGAGTGCGGCAGTCCAGACAACCTTCTTTCGCCATGGATTAGAGCTCAGCCAGCACCTGTGAGGGAAGCAAGGAGGGAGCAATTGTAGGAGCCTGGAGCCTTAGAGCGGTACACCCTTTTCTCATAAAGATTATTCTACACTTGGAAGAATAGTATTGGCGATGGTAACATTTTAGTCATTACACCATTGGATTTGTTTTATTTGAACTTATATCATTTGATATAAATTTTGGTTAAAAATATTTTTATGTATTGTTTGGAGGACTTTACTTGATCACAATATTTAGGGAATGATTTATTGTGCAAGAATTTTCACAAAGAAAAATTTATATTATTGAATCAGTGCTGTAAGTATTATTGTGCTATATTACTTAGGGTTTTATATTTATTTATAGCAGCTGGTTATTGGTAGCAGAATAAGGTATTTGGTTCACATTTTTGCTATATGCTTTTCTCACAATTTATTATATTTATCAACACGGAAGGGTTTATACATTTACAGAAAATACATGTTGAGTTGACTTCCTGATTAGGATGATAAAGCTGCCTCTATTGCACTGAGATCCCAAGCAGTGTTTTGCCCAGATCTACTTTTATTGACAATAGAACCCCCTTTTTTTGTTTCTATGACATAAGGGTGATTTTTTTTTATTCTTTATTCTGAAGATACCTGACAAAAAGGAGGCTTTGTTTTTAACAAACAATTACACAGTGCAGGGTGGCAGCTTAAAATAGGGGGGTTGGCAGTGGGCCACTCAGCTCGTGACCGCGCATTGGTGGTTGCAGCTGGACCTGACCAACTCTGCGGTGGTGTTGGAGGCGGCTATCGTGGGGTCTCTGGAGGCCTTGTGGGGGCTGCTATTTAGGGGACCTAAGACGCCCCACCATCTTACCCCTTCTATGCGAACCACTATGTGGGCATGGAAGGTGGGTGAGGCGCTGAGGACACCCCTGCCTAACTCCTGGTCTCCTTACACCCCCCTGTGGCTAAACCCTAACCTCCCGCAGTTTAATACTATCCCGGATCCGCAGGTCTGGGCCAAATACAAAATTCTCACCCTTAAACATGTGATCACTAACGGAGAGATTTCTCCCTTCCACGTTTTACGTGCCAAATTTCATGTTCCTGCACAGATTCTAAAACTCGTGTCCCATATGATCCCAAATATTGTTTTCTGGGGCTGGTGGAACAAATGTCAGTGCTTCGACCCAGGAAGGTACTCATCTCCCTGCTACTGTACTATGCCCGTAAGGCTATTACGATGCATTGAAAAAAAAGTCTCCCCCCTCTTTCGGATTCTGGAAGAGCCTAGTGAATGCCAGTTTACCCCTCTATAAGGCCACCTACTCGAGTAGGGGCTGTTCACAAAAATTTGGGAAGGTATGGACTTGTTGGTTAGAGGATGCTTCCACGGCAAATGATGTAGTAACCACTAACTAGTTTAAAGGATTCATGCTAGTTTATTAATGTAATGACCAAAAATTATTTTATTTTTTCTCAGAATGCAGCATCCTCCTGACATTATGTTGAGCACTGTTCACCCTGAACTAACCCTCTCCCCGCATTGGGGTTGTAGTTTAAATAGGATGTTTAATGTTTATGGTTGTGCCCTGCTGCGACCTGTTCCCGCAGCGGGAGACTGGCCCCTGCGTGGGCAAATGTGCGGCCCCTGTGTGGGCTTATTTTGTGTTTCGAAAATTTTAATAAAAAAGATTTTTCAAAAATAGAGGGGATGGCAGTGAATCATAGTCTAGGGTTAAAAAACACTTTAAAGGCTCTTTTTCTGTACTGCTGTCTACTTGTCCATTTTTGTTTGAGAATTCTGTTAGTCTGCTTGTATCTACTTGTTCTAGGGTGTCCTGTGCCCTAACCCTCTCACCCTGAATGTTGTTGTGTGAGCAATAAACTCACTTTCTCTTACCGTCCATGGACTGACACAGCCTCTTCATAACGAACACGTGGGTTTATGTCCCTGCTCGCAGGAGAAGCCTAGGCAGAATGTTAGATGTTACAACATACATTCTGAAAAACCAGAGCTAAACAGCCCCGCCCAGGGGGCGGCTCCTCCGGACATAACCCCCCTACCTGCAGCCAGCAGCCCCTTTTTTCTGCCTAGCAGAAGGAGAAGACGTGGCTCTCTTAGGAGCCAGTCTCCTGAGATTTTTTTTTTAAATTCCTTTTGGAATTTTATTATTTTATTTTTGAGATCTTCTATCAACTGTCGGCTGGGCAACAGGTTGGGTACAAGATATCCTCGTAGTCTTCCCTGTTCGACCATCGAGCGTGCTGATTCCTCGCTCCGGCGTGCGACTCAGTTCACGACATGCCCCACGACTCCAGGGGTGGCCGGTGGGCTTTTATGCTCTGCGGTCCACACAAGACTGAACAGTCCTGCTGTATCTTTTGCGGTGGACTGGGCCAACAGCTACTCAGTACTGCACTGTGATAGGTCTGTCAGGAACACACGCGTAAGTAGTATCTCCTGCCTTCGCAGGTGAGTACATGCTGTGTGTTCCTTTGTATGGGGGATTTTCCCTGTTTCACTCTTGTTTTTTGTTGCTCTCTGTCACCTTACTCTGGCGCTGTGCTGTCTGGGGGTGCGTGGGGGTCACTCTGGCCTAGGGGGGGGGGCTCATGGGTGTCTGCATTTAGCTGTGGAGGTTTTTCTGTGATTTTGGGCCTGGGCGCCGTTCGGCGCCATGTTTTTGTGTCACTTTGTCTTTCTTGCATAGGCGCGCATGGCGGCCATCTTGCCGTGGATCGCTATGGCGCAGTTACATTGCGGCGGCCATTTTCTTGGAGCCGCGTGCGTTTTTTGTGATTGCTTGGCCTCTATCGCTCCTGCAATGGCGCGATTCTCCTCACACTCTCCTCACTGCTCACTCGCGCTGTACGAGCACAGCACAGGCAGCGGAACCGAGCGGTCCTATCCGGGTTGGGGAGTCCCCTGGGTAACTCCCCACAGTCAGTGCAGCCAGAGGGTGGATTTTTTTCTTTTATTGGGAAAAGTCTCAGTTCACCCGCTTCCTTATTCATGTCAGAGGCAACAGGCAGTGCTTCAGCACCTGCGGTCCCTATGGACCAGTTGTCGGCGGTCCTGGAATCATTTCTTGTCAGGATGGAAGCGGTGTGCGAACGCAAGGGGGCTATGAAGCGCCCTCTCCCCATACAATCTCCAGTAGGGGAGTGCTCTGATTCAGATATGGGCCTAGCTGCAGCTCAGGACCCTAGCTCTGAATTTTTTTATATTTTTGAACAGGACATTCCTTGTGAGTCAGCAAAGGACAGGGTGCTTGTAAGTGAACTCATTGATGCTGTGAGGGACACTCTCAAGCTGGATGCTGCGGCTGAGGAACCTCAGGCGGAAGCTGTCTCCTTTGGTTCTTTTAAAGCTAAGCTAAAAGTTTTTCCTTACATGCCTTTCTTTGACAGGTTCATAGATCAGGTTTGGGAAAAGCCGCAGAAGACTTTTGCGCTCCCGCGGCGTCTGTCTACTAGGTACCCTTTTGAGGAGGCCCTGATTAAAAAATGGGCCTCTCCTTCGGTGGTCGACCCCCTGGTTGCCCGTTTGAATAAAGCCACAACTCTCCCGATGGAGGGGACTCCTGCCTTTAAGGACCCCACTGACAGGAGGTCGGAAGTGGTGAGCAGAGCCATGTTCGCCTTGCTGGGATCCGCCTTATGTTCTATTGTAGCGGCGGCCCTAGTGTCTCAGACACTCACGGAATGGGCAAAGATTTTGCACCAGACTGTGCAGGAGCATAATCTTCCTCCAGAAACCATTGCACTGGCCCACCAACTGGCGCAGGGCCTAGTGTATGTGTGCGATGCCACTTTGGACGCTGCTCCCTTAATCTCTAGGGTCTCAGTGTATGCGGTGGTGTTGCATCGTCTTATCTGGTTGAAATGCTGGTCTGCTGACCTGGCCTCTAAAAAGCTCCTGACTGACTTGCCCTTTAAGGGCGGTAGGCTGTTTGGTGCTGCCCTAGATGACATTATTAAGGATGTCACGGGGGGTAAGAGCACCGTAAGCCGGGCCCCTCCTTTCCAGCTCAGAAGAGGTTTTTTCGTCAGAGTCCACGGGTAAGCCCTCCCAGACTGAAAAAAGTGCGGCTGGTGGACAGAAGCGTCCCTGGGTGCGTAAGCCGACCAAGCCGGCTCCCAAGCCCACCACTGAATGAAGTCTTGCCCCCGCCCGACTCTGGGGTGGGGGGACGGCTTCGCTGGTTCGCGGAATCGGTGGACCTCCCGGATCTCCGACCGGTGGGTGTGCGAGGTGGTCACCTCGGGGTACAGGATAGAGTTCCGTACCTGGCCTACAAACAGATTCTTTCCCTCAAATCTCCCTCTCCTTCCAGCGCTTCGGGCGGCCCTCTTAGGGGCAGTGCAGGGCTTGCTCAGGTGCGGAGTAATTGTGCCGGTACCGTCACAGAATAGGATTTTATTCGAATCTGTTTGTGGTCCCAAAGAAGGACGGAGTCCGTCCAATTCTGGATCTCAAGACCCTAAATGCCTTTGTGAAGGTTCAAAAATTCTGCATGGAATCCATTCGCACGGTGGTTGCTGCGCTCCATCCCGAGGACTTTCTGGCGTCCTTGGACATCAAGGACGCCTATTTGCATGTCCCAATCTACGCAAGTCACTAGAAGTTTCTGCGCTTTGCGATCGGCGAAGTCCACTATCAATTTGTGGCACTTCCCTTCGGCTTAGCGTCGGCACCGCGGGTCTTCACCAAGGTGCTTGCCCCGATTCTGGCTTTGCTGAGACAGCGCGGCATTGCTATCGTGGGTTATCTGGATGATCTTCTTCTGAGAGCAGACTCTGGCTCAGAATTAGAAGAAAATGTGACGATAGTCAGTCAGACCCTCCGAGACTTCGGGTGGCTCCTGAACACTCAGAAGTCGGTCCTGGTCCCGACTCAGTGTCTGGAGTATCTAAGTTTGATCCTGGACTCCTCGGAGGCGAAAGTATTCCTACCCTTGGAGAAGTTGCAGACTCTTCAGTCTGCTGTGCGGGTTCTGATGTCCCGAAAATGGTCGTCAATCCGTTTCTGCATGAGAGTCCTGGGACTCATGGTGGCCTCCTTCGAGGCAGTTCCGTATGCCCAATCTCACACTCGTGCCCTACAGAGGGGGATCCTGTCCACTTGGGACAAGTCCCCGTTGTCTTTGGATCATCAGATCCAGGTGAGTCACCCGGTCAGGGCGTCCCTGACGTGGTGGTTGAGATCCCCGGCCCTTCGGTCCGGGAAGTCGTTCCTTCCTATCCAGTGGACGGTGATCACGATGGACGCCAGCCTTACAGGCTGGGAGGTAGTTTGGGGGGTCCTCTCAGCTCAAGGGCTTTGGACCCCGGCCGAATCCCGTCTACCGATCAATGTTCTGGAACTCCGGGCAATCAGACTGTGCCTCTTCTCATGGTCGGAGAGGCTACAGGGCTGCTCGGCCAGGATGCAATCGGACAACGCCACAGGAGTGGCTTATGTCAACCATCAGGGGGGAACTCGGAGCTCAGCTGTGGCGTCCGAGGTCACCCACATCCTACAGTGGGCGGAAAGAAGCGTACCGGCTCTGTCGGCCGTTTATATTCCAGGAATAGACAACTGGCAGGCCGACTATCTGAGCCGTCAGACGTTGGACCAGGGGGAATGGTCCTTGCATCCGGAGGTGTTCCAACTCCTTTGCCGGCGGTGGGGCACGCCGGATGTGGACCTCTTGGTCTCTCGACTCAATCGCAAGGTGTCAAGGTTTGTGGCCAGGTCCAGGGACCCCTGGGCAGACGCCTCAGGCACGTTAGTTGCCCCGTGGGATCAGTATCGCCTGATGTACGCCTACGCAGTTGCTTCCCCGTCTACTTTGCAGGGTAGAGGCCGAGGGCATTCCGGTGATCCTCATTGCTCCGGATTGGCCACAGCGCCATTGGTATGCTGATCTTGTGCGGCTAGTCGCGGACGTTCCCTGGTGACTACCTCTGCGGGAGGACCTTCTGTCTCAAGGTCCCATACTTCATCCTACTTTACAGTCCTTGGCTTTAACGACATGGCTATTGAAAGCCAGGTGCTGAGGGACTGAGGTCTCTCAGATTCGGTCATCTCGACCATGTTGAGGGCACGGAAATCTTCCTCCAGGAAAATCTATCACCGTACCTGGAAGGCTTACATCGCTATGTGCGAGGAGCTAGATTGGCGCCCACGGACGTATTCCGTTCCCAGGATTCTGCTGTTCTTACAGCGTAATGTGAGTCAAAAGCTGGCTTTAAGTACCATCAAGGGTCAGATTTTGGCCCTGGCTGTCTTCTTTCAACGACCGCTAGCGGGCCATTCCTTGATTCACACCTTTGTGCAGGGGGTTCGCCATGTGATCCCCCCTGTCAAACCTCCTCTCCCTCCTTGGGATCTGAATTTGGTGCTCTCGGTTCTTCAAGAACCTCCTTTTGAAAACATCAGAGATATCCCTCTCTTGACCTTGTCTCAGAAGGTGGCTTTCCTGGTAGCCATCACTTCTGTCAGACGGGTGTCTGAGTTGGCGGCATTGTCTTGCAAGCCGCCTTACTTGATCATCCATAAGGATAAGGCTGTGTTGCGTTCGCGACCTTCTTTTCTCCCGAAGGTGGTCTCGGCCTTTCACCTTAATGAGGACATTGTTCTTCCGTCCTTGTGTCCTCATCCATCGCATCCCAGAGAGTTTTCGCTTCACACGCTAGACGTGGTACGTGCCTTGCGGCTGTACCTGTCTGTTACTGCTCCCATTCGGAAGTCTGACTCGCTGTTTGTGTCTGATCTACAACAGGGCCAAGCGGTGTCGCCTGCCACCATTTCTAGATGGATCAGGCAGACCGTCATACAGGCCTATGCCCTCAAGGGTCGGGCGCCTCCCTTTCCGGTTACGGCGCATTCCACCAGGGCAATTGTGCTTCCTGGGCTTTCCGACATCAAGCGTCGGTTACACAAGTGTGCAAGGCGGCGACCTGGTCGTCCGCACATACCTTTTCTACGTTTTACAAGGTTGATGTGGCTGCATCTTCGGATGCTTTCTTCGGCCGCAAGGTGTTGCAGGCCGCTGTTTGAAGTTGCAACTCCTCCGTTGAGGAGCTCTGTTTGTTTGGAGTGAAGTTTGGTTTTTCCTTTACTACTGCTCCCACCCTCTTCTTTATACTGCTTTGGGACGTCCCACGTGTTCAGTATGAAGAGGCTGTGTCAGTCCATGGACGGTAAGAGAAAATAGGATTTTTGTACTCACCGTAAAATCTGTTTCTCTGACGTCCATGAACTGACACAGCACCCACCCTTCCTTTTAAGGTTTGTACTGCTTTGTTACGAACTGAGGGCTGCTGGCTGCAGGTAGGAGGGTTATGTCCGGAGGGACCGCCCCCTGGGCGGGGCTGTTCAGCTCTGGTTTTTAGAATGTATGTTGTAACATCTAACATTCTGCCTAGGCTTCTTCTGCGAGCAGGGACATAAACCCACGTGTTCAGTATGAAGAGGCTGTGTCAGTCCATAAACGGATTTTACGGTGAGTACAAAAATCCTATTTTTTTGTTCAGCATTAAAAGTGACTGGTGCCCATATTTCTACAATTCCACAACTCACCATGAACTCTAAGGTGATATTGCAGCTGTATTTCTATTTTCTAAATACATTTTCTATTTTTTGCATATGCCCATACGCTGTACTTATGTTTACAATAGCACTGCTATATACACCAGTACAGCGGCCCACAACCTTTCATGTTAATGATAGGCTGTATGCTGCACCAGGGCTTCCTTGATGGAGGAAATATGAGTGCAATTTCACTGCTCAGCTGGCCCACAACCTACTTTCTCTAACCTTTGCATAAAGGAACGTGCATCTTTCTTCCCTAAAGCACAACTGAATGTATTATATAAATGCAGCTGTCATCCAAAAATGGGGTTAGATTGGAAGATAGGGAGTGATGTTATATTATCGTAAAAACAGTTCTTTACAGTGCTTTGGCCATTTGTGAATGGTTATTTAAAAATGTTAAATGATCAATCAGGGTTGAATTATTGTAGAAAGAAGAAGGCAGCAGATTAACACAGCAAAGCAATACATTACATCTACTACACCTACTTGGCTTTACAGTGACCTTGGCATAGTGGTAATGTATGTAGGTTCCAGGATTCCTTGTAAAGCAGAATGCAGAACCTGTAGTGCCCCCAAACCTGCCCCAAGGCTCCCTTCTTCCACTGTGCACTCAACACACCAGACTACATTATCACCATACTGCATATCAGCAGTTGAAGGCCTACTACAGGGCTCGAGTTCTGCGGGAATGCATGGGAACGACGTTCCTGTACTTTTTCCACAGCAGAAGCGCTGTTCCCATTAGCAGCTGCGTCCTGGCTGGGAGTCAGGAGTGGGTGATGGAGGGAAAGGCAGGGGCGTATCTGCCCAGAGACAAACAAGACAGCTGCCATCAGGTTCTCCAGGATCCATAGAGGAGGAGAAGCTGCTTGTGCTTTGGCTGTGGACGAGGTTCACTGTGTGTTGGTTGGGAACGGTGGGTGGATAAGAAGGTAGGCGACTGCTGCCGGGGTTGTCCCTGGTTTTGCATTCACTGCCTCTGCACAGCTCCCCCAGTTCTGCCTGCTGCTTGGCTCTAGGTGACTGACATGGACCAGCGGCAGCAGATCAGAACTAAATGGGGGGGGGGGGCAAAAGCGCAGTGCATGACTGGCTGTGTCTGTGTCCATGATCCCTTCTGTGTGTCCTGGTTCCCAGGTCCCTCCCTCCCTTGCTTTATTGTCTCATCCCCCCAGCCAGACGAATGTGCTGCTGACCAAATCGTGAATACCAGCTACCCTTCTCTCTGCCTGGCTCTTTGACCATCTCCTGTAGCATGTCCGCACACTCCCTGACCATCTCTTGTATCATGTCCGCACACTCTCTGACCATCTCCTGTAGCATGTCTGTACACTCTCTGACCATCTCTTGTATCAGGGCTGCACACTCTCTGACCATCCCTTATATCATGTCCGCACACTTTCTGACCATGTCCTGTAGCATGTCCGCACACTTTCTGACCATCTCTTGTATCATGTCCGCACACTCTCTGACCATCTCTTGTATCATGTCCGCACACTCTCTGACCATCTCCTGTAGCATGTCTGTACACTCTCTGACCATCTCTTGTATCAGGGCTGCACACTCTCTGACCATCCCTTATATCATGTTCGCACACTTTCTGACCATGTCCCGTGGCATGTTCGCACACTTTCTGACCATCTCTTGTATCATGTCCGCACACTCTCTATATATATGGCTTGGTTAGACACATATAGGATATGTGAGAGGGCTGCGCATCCCGATTTGAATGCTGAACATGGAGAGAAAAAGTTTCCCGTGGGACTTTTTAGCAGCAAGAAATAATTGAAATCATTATTTAGTAAAAAAGTTTTATTTGATGAAAAGGCGCTTGGCCCTCGTAGATTAAAAATTAGTACATAAATTTATGAGCTCCGGTATTTACAAAGCCAGACATAGTGTCACGTACCTGGTAGACGAGCCCAATGTGCAGGGAGCGGCTTCTCGTAGCCTCTGATTCACGAGGCCCTGGTAGTGGGAACAGGGGCTCGCGAGGGCAGAGGGCACAAGTGCCTGACTGGTAAGCTGAGTAGGGGCCTTGAGCAGAAGCTGTAGTCCACGGCAGGGTGCAGTAGTGGAACACTCGTGGGAGAGCAGCAGAGCAGGTGAGGACAGACCGGGTCAAACACTGGCAGGCTGGTTCAGGTACAAAAGCGGGATCCAAAACGGGAGTCAGAGTCCAGGCCGGGTCAGTTCGTTGGGCAGGCAGAAATCAGGTTAGAGGGATAAGCAAAAGAGTCGTCAAGGCAAGCCGGGATCAGAAGGGCAGGCAGCAAACAGGATACACAGAGGGAAGCCGGATCAGGTAGGAAGTTCAGCAGCGGGGTATCAATCAGCAGGGGTCTCAGGAAACGCTGTAGACCAGACAGCACTGGGCAGCATGACAGGGGAGTTTAAATACCCGATTCTGGCGCCAAGCGCCGTCACCGTGCGTGCGCGCTCCCGCGGGCGCGCGTGTGCGCGCGCACCCGTTGCGCTATCGCGCACGCGCATGCGCCGAACAGTTCCTCCAAAAGCAGGCATTCTTTTGATGCTGCTGTTGCCGGGCAGATTATGTAAATGCCTTTCCTGACATTGCCCCCCTCCAACGGGCAGCCTCCGGATGCCCAACTGGGCCATCTTAACTGGGTGGGATCTTTTGAAGGCCAGAATTAGTCTCTCTGCGTGGATGTTAGTCTCTGGTTCCCAGGAATTTTCTTCTGGGCCATAGCCCTTCCATTTTACCAAGTACTGGGTTTGGTTGCGCCTCCTCCTGCAGTCTAGGATGGATTCGACCTCGAACTCCTCTTCCCCATTGATTAGTACTGGTTCTGGGGGGCCTATACCCCGATCGGAGAATGGATCTGGAACTGCAGGTTTGAGTAGGGCCACATGGAACACCGGGTGTATTCGGAAGGATTCCGGCAGTTTCAACTCATAAGCCACATCGTTAATCCGTCTTAAAACAGGGAAGGGGCCCACAAATTTGGGGCCCAATTTCTTGGAAGGGCATGCTAATTTCAAGTTCACCGTGGACAGCCAGACTTGGTCTCCGGGCACTAGGTTAAGCTCCCCCCTCCTCCTCCTGTCGAATATCTCTTTGTTATATTTCTGGGTCCTTGCCATTGTTTCTTGTAGTAGTTTGTTGTTATCGTTAAAGAAGTTCAGAGTCTCTTGGGCGGCTGGAACTGCACATTCCGGTATATTATTGGATAGGAACAAGGGGTGGAAACCGTAGTTTGCGAAAAAGGGGGACTGTTTGGTAGCTGAGTGGACAGAGTTGTTGTACGCAAACTCGGCAAGAGGTAGTAAGGGTACCCAATCGTCCTGAGAAAAGCCTGAGAAACAGCGTAGATATTGTTCGAGCGTCTGATTGGTTCGTTCAGTCTGCCCATTGGTCTGCGGGTGATAAGCCGAAGAAAGGCACAGGTCAATTTTTAAGGATCCACAAAGTGCTCTCCAAAATCTGGACGTAAACTGCACTCCTCGATCGGATACGATGTTTGAAGGGATACCGTGCAGCCTTACTATTTCCTTGATGAACAGTTTTGCGGTTTCAGGAGCGGAAGGTGTGCCTCTCATAGGCAAAAAATGGGCCATTTTGGATAGTCTGTCTACTACCACAAAAATGGTAGTGCAGTCTTCGGATGGAGGTAACTCAACAATAAAATCCATGGAAATCATTCTCCAGGGTCTTTCTGGAATGGGTAGGGGTTTTAATAGTCCCCATGCTTTGGCCTTGCTGCCCTTGTTTTGGGTGCAAACGGCGCATGAATCCACGTAGTCTCTACAGTCCTTCAATAGGCGAGGCCACCAAAACATGCGCTGAAGAAGTTCAGATGTCTTGCGGATACCGAAATGGCCAGCCAGTTCATGGTCGTGGCAAGACTTAAGGACCCTGACTCGTGCTTGTTGAGGTACGAAAATCCTGTCCTGGAACCACAGCAGGTCATTTCTCCGCTGTAAGGTAACGTCCGGTAGGTGTAATTCACTTGTGTAAGCTCGTTTGATCTGAGATAGTACGTCTTCTTGTAATAAAAGAAAGTTTCCAGGCGTCAGGATGGTGTCCGGGAGTGACGAGGTTTGAGGTTCACTGAACATCCGGGAAAGTGCATCAGGTTTTGTGTTCTTTGACCCGGGCCTGTAAGTAATGTGAAATGAGAACCTGGTAAAAAAAAGTGCCCACCTAGCCTGACGTGGTCTCAGTCTCTTGGCGGTTTTCAAGTACTCCAGGTTCTTGTGGTCTGTGTAGACCAAAATGGGGTGTGCTGCCCCCTCCAGCAAGTAGCGCCATTCCTCCAGTGCTGCCTTAATTGCGAGTAATTCTCTGTCCCCGACATCGTAGTTTCTTTCTGCTTCGGACAACTTACGAGAAAAGAAAGCTACAGGGTGTAACAGGGCCTTGGGACCCTGCCTCTGGGAGAGTACTGCTCCCACGGCAATCTCTGAGGCATCTACTTCTAGGGTATAGGGCAGGGCTGGGTCTGGGTGTCTTAGGACAGCGGCTGAGATGAACTGACCCTTGAGGGTAGAAAAGGCAGCCTGGGCCTCAGGGGTCCAGTTGAAGCGCGTGCCTTGTTTTGTCAGGCTGGTGATGGGGGCGATGATGGTGGAAAAACCCCGGATAAATTTGCGATAGAAATTCGCGAACCCCACAAACCGCTGGATCCCTTTCTTGTCCGTAGGGGCTGGCCAATCCAGGATGGCGGAGACCTTTTGTGGGTCCATCTTGATGCCTTCCACAGAGATAATCAGCCCTAAGAATTGGATGCTTTGCTGCTCGAAGACACATTTTTCAGGCTTCGCATACAGACCGTGTTGACGGAGTCGGGTTAGTACCTTCCCAACATGTTCCCGATGGATGGACAGAGAGGGAGAGAAAATTAGGATGTCGTCTAGATAGACGATAACGAACAGGTCAAGATAGTCTCTGAAGGCCTCATTCACAAAATGTTGAAATGTAGCTGGGGCGTTGCATAGACCGAAGGGCATCACACGGTATTCAAAATGCCCGAATCGGGTATGGAAGGCGGTCTTCCATTCATCCCCGCTTCGAATCCGGACTAGGTTGTAGGCCCCACGTAGGTCTAATTTGGTGAATATAGAAGCGGTTCCGAGTCTCTGGAAGAGTTCAGACACCAGAGGAAGGGGGTAACGATTTTTGATCGTAATCTTGTTAAGCTCACGGTAGTCTACGCAAGGGCGTAGTGAGTGGTCCTTCTTCTCGACAAAGAATATTCCCGCTCCTGCCGGTGAGGTGGAAGGGCGGATGAACCCTTTTTTCAGATTATCATTAATGTAAGTTTTGAGAGTCCCCAGCTCCAATTCGGTCAGAGGGAAGATCCTCCCGAACGGTACCTCTGCCCCAGGGAGGAGTTCAATCGGGCAGTCGTAAGGCCTGTGTGGGGGTAATGTCTCTGCACCTTTCTTGCTGAATACATCCAGAAAGGTGTGGTATGCTTTGGGGACGGATTGGCGGGTCTCGGTATCAGCATCGAGACACAGTAGCGAAGAAGGCGTATCAGTGTTTTTCGATAGGCAATGCTGGCGGCAATAAGGAGAGCGGAAGCAGATCTTTCCAGTAGTCCAGTCAATCTTGGGGTTGTGAGCCCTCAGCCATGGCATACCCAGTATAATGGGAAACAAGGGGGACTCAATAATGTCCAGGCAAAGCCATTCCCGGTGGCAATTGGAGATGATTGTGTCCAGAGGGGCCGTTTCCTGGGTAACAGGCCCGGATTTGATGGCCGATCCGTCGGCCAGGTGGATGGATAGGCCCTTAGCTCTGGGTTGTAGGGGGATTCGGAACTTGCTGGCGAAAGATGCATCCATAAAGCCGCTACACGCTCCGGAGTCAATTAGGGCGGTAGCTTGGATATTCCCTCCTGGAAGCTGTAGGGAAATTGAAACAGCCAGATGAGTTGCGTTATCAAATGAAACAGGTGAGCAGGTAGAACAAACAGAGGAAGACTTACGGGACTTGGCGGGACAGGACCTCACGTAGTGTCCTGGTTTGCCACAGTACAGGCAGAGGTTGTTGTTCCGCCGGCGTTGACGCTCCTCGGGAGTAAGCGAGGGTCGAAGCAAACCAAGCTGCATGGGTTCTGGAACGTCGGTGGGCGTATGAGCGAATGCCGGAGGAGCGGAGTGAGGAAGGTTTGGGTTAAACACACGGGGAAGCATCCAGACAGGGCGAGAAGGACCCGTGGTGCGTTCTGCCCTTCGTTCCCTTAGCCGTCTGTCGATTTGGGTAGCCTGCAGAATCAGAGCGTCAAGCGTTGCGGGGATGCCCACCCGGGCCAGTTCATCCTTAAGAGGTTCCGAGAGGCCTAGGCAGAACTGGTGACGCAGGGCAGCGTCATTCCAGTTAGTATCCGCGCTCCAACGCCGGAATTCGGACACGTAATCTTCCACGGCCCTGCGGCCTTGTTGTAGGGAGCATAATGCGGCTTCTGCAGTGGCCGCCTGAAGGGGGTCCTCATAGAGGAGGTCCATTGCTTGAAGGAAGGAACTTAGCAGGTCCAGGCAGACGTCCTTGTGTTCCAAGAGACGATGGGCCCATGTCTGGGGTTCTCCTGAAAGTAGGGAAATGACAAAACCCACCTTGGTGGATTCAAGCGAGAATGTCCGGGGCTGTAACGCAAAGAACAGTTCGCAGGCGTTACGGAAGGCCCTGTATTTGCTGCGGTCCCCCGAGAATCTTTCCGGAGTGGGGACCCTAGGTTCTGGTGGCAGCATTACCACAGATGGCGCAGGAGAAGTTCCAGAGGCTGGGGTGGATAAGGTCCGGACTTGTTCCTCCAGACGGGTGTACCCCTCTTGCAAACTTCTGACGGCCGAGGTAAGTCCGTCCAGGTGGCGGCACAAGTCCTCCATTGGAGAGGCTCCCTGCGTGGGCTCGGACATGGCTGTCTGGTACTGTCACGTACCTGGTAGACGAGCCCAATGTGCAGGGAGCGGCTTCTCGTAGCCTCTGATTCACGAGGCCCTGGTAGTGGGAACAGGGGCTCGCGAGGGCAGAGGGCACAAGTGCCTGACTGGTAAGCTGAGTAGGGGCCTTGAGCAGAAGCTGTAGTCCACGGCAGGGTGCAGTAGTGGAACACTCGTGGGAGAGCAGCAGAGCAGGTGAGGACAGACCGGGTCAAACACTGGCAGGCTGGTTCAGGTACAAAAGCGGGATCCAAAACGGGAGTCAGAGTCCAGGCCGGGTCAGTTCGTTGGGCAGGCAGAAATCAGGTTAGAGGGATAAGCAAAAGAGTCATCAAGGCAAGCCGGGATCAGAAGGGCAGGCAGCAAACAGGATACACAGAGGGAAGCCGGATCAGGTAGGAAGTTCAGCAGCGGGGTATCAATCAGCAGGGGTCTCAGGAAACGCTGTAGACCAGACAGCACTGGGCAGCATGACAGGGGAGTTTAAATACCCGATTCTGGCGCCAAGCGCCGTCACCGTGCGTGCGTGCGCGCTCCCGCGGGCGCGCGCGCGTGCGTGCGCACCCGTTGCGTTATCGCGCACGCGCATGCGCCGAACAGTTCCTCCAAAAGCAGGCATTCTTTTGATGCTGCTGTTGCCGGGCAGATTATGTAAATGCCTTTCCTGACACATAGTGTATACAAAGACGGTTCAAGTCATGTACAAAGGTGGACAAGATGAATAATAAGATCATACGTCTTGAATGCATATGGTGAACAGAAGAGAGCCCCGATGCATTTCGACCCATTAGGGTCTTCCTCAAGGGGGTCTTATATTCTATGGAATGTCAAAAAACAATATATTAGGATTAAAGCATACTTTGCTTACAGCAAGTCATAAGGTTAATACAGAATATCTTTCATAGTAGTCAATATCAATTAATGGAGGGACAGCCGAAAAAAAGGAATGCTATACATATATCTATTTCTAGAGAAATTTGCCTGTTTACCTTCCTTGCCACATATTATGGCTGAACCGGAGATTTAAAAAGCTAGATTCCGTATGGTCTCCCCACGTCTCCCAAGAGAGGTCCATGCCGCCAAAGCATCCGCCTCCCGCTCCAAAGTGGGTCCGCCCCACAGGCAACTCTGCTCACAGGGGGTCACGCACTTAGGATGGGCGCCACAATTGCGGGCAAGAAAGCAGGTTGGGTGAGTGGGTAGCTATGTACCCTGTGCCGAGCACCTAGAATTTGTAATAATCAATTTCAATGTTGCATATATGTTGCACTTTTTATTAGTTTATATTAGCTTCAAACAGGTGAGGCTAGAGCTCTTAACTGATTCACTTGAGAGGTGTATATGATCCTTGCATGCGTTGCTGGGGCTGTCCTATTATTATTTACTATTATGTCAAAGGTATGCCCCAAGACACCAGTATCGATAAAGTAACAGATGCTGGCAAATGTTTGTCATTGTATTTATGTTAAAGTAATGTTTTGTTTAAGAAATTTAAATAAATGATTATTATATAAAGAATTAAATAGAGAGTAATATACAGTATGTGTGAGTGAAGTGATGGGAAGTAAAATAAGAGTGCAAAGTGGGGCATTGGTGACCTATAGGTGACAATTAATGAGAAAATTTATATTACTAAAAAATAGTGATTGTGAAGGATGAAAAAGCTGGTAGCTTGTTGAAGTGATGTGATAAGAGAGTGTAAATTGTAGA
Source organism: Rana muscosa (assembly GCA_029206835.1). Taxonomy (NCBI): domain Eukaryota; kingdom Metazoa; phylum Chordata; class Amphibia; order Anura; family Ranidae; genus Rana; species Rana muscosa. The sequence goes on from CM055121.1 coordinate 849,438,971, forward strand.
GTGGGTCTAAATTACTTATATTTATTTATTAAAAAAGCAAATATCGTAGTATATTAGGTGATAATAATGTGGCAATAAATATAAAAGTATACATAGGAGTTATACTAATTTGGTATGCTGAAAAATGTAGGCTATAAAAAGCCTATACTCACGTCACAGAACCTGTGAGTCTATAAGTGTTGATAGAAACATTAAGATTGGGGACCCTTTAAAAGAAATGGTATATTATAACAGTTAAAAAATCAAGTAAAGGTATTGGGTTTTTTGGGGTATTAGAAATTATACTAGCTTAGAGCAATAGCCTGCCGGCTGCATGCTTAGCTCTCAGGAAATCAGAAGTCAGGTGTGGTGTGCTTCACAGGAGGTCATCAGACACTTCCCATTGTGGTGTGTGATTTAAATACCCATCCTACCTGTCTGCTGATTTGCAGATCCTCCCTGATAGTAAGCAGGTGCTATGCTTCTCCCCCCTGCCGTCCGCTTGGGGTTCCCTGTGAGTGGCCCCCTTGTCATTCCAGTGGACAAAGTCCCGGAGCAGCCGTCACCGCCGAATGAAACCCATGGCATCCCCGAAGGCCAGGCGCGCATGCGCGGGACCGCGACGGCAGTTTCCCTAGAGAAATCAAATCCCAAGACCGTAAGCGCCGTATACCATTTCTTTTAAAGGGTCCCCAACCTTAATGTTTCTATCAAGACTTATAGACTCACAGGTTCTGTGACGTGAGTATAGGCTTTTTATAGCCTACATTTTTCAGCATACCAAATTAGTATAACTCCTATGTATACTTTTATATTTATTGCCACATTATTATCACCTAATATACTACGATATTTGCTTTTTTAATAAATAAATATAAGTAATTTAGACCCACTCTACAATTTACACTCTCTTATCACATCACTTCAACAAGCTACCAGCTTTTTCATCCTTCACAATCACTATTTTTTAGTAATATAAATTTTCTCATTAATTGTCACCTATAGGTCACCAATGCCCCACTTTGCACTCTTATTTTACTTCCCATCACTTCACTCACACATACTGTATATTACTCTCTATTTAATTCTTTATATAATAATCATTTATTTAAATTTCTTAAACAAAACATTACTTTAACATAAATACAATGACAAACATTTGCCAGCATCTGTTACTTTATCGATACTGGTGTCTTGGGGCATACCTTTGACATAATAGTAAATAATAATAGGACAGCCCCAGCAACGCATGCAAGGATCATATACACCTCTCAAGTGAATCAGTTAAGAGCTCTAGCCTCACCTGTTTGAAGCTAATATAAACTAATAAAAAGTGCAACATATATGCAACATTGAAATTGATTATTACAAATTCTAGGTGCTCGGCACAGGGTACATAGCTACCCACTCACCCAACCTGCTTTCTTGCCCGCAATTGTGGCGCCCACCCTAAGTGCGTGACCCCCTGTGAGCAGAGTTGCCTGTGGGGCGGACCCACTTTGGAGTGGGAGGCGGACGCTTTGGCGGCATGGACCTCTCTGTCAAGGTCACCTGTGGCCAGGTGACAGATGCACACCGTAGGGGGACAGGAGTGCACCGCAAGGTAGTGAACCCTATGGCTGACTGCTGCGGATAGGAAACTGGGTGGTTGTGGAAAGCGGGACCAGAGGAGCACAACCGGGATCCTAACGGAAGCTAGAGCCAAGATTCCCCAGGGCGCGGAGTCTAAGACCCAGCTGGTCTTCTCCAGGGCCTCTAGTGGTGAGGATGTTACGCTGCAGGCTGGGACCAGGTCGCGGCCCCTGGAGTTTCCTAGCTCACGCCCCGTAGGACAAGGGGAAAAGAGGAGAAGCAGCAGCACACGATAAGAGAGAACCGAATAACAAGCTGAAGGTCAGGGGCCACAAGCAGACAAGGATAACGAATGACGAGCCGAAGGTCAAGGGTCACGAGCAGACAGGGATAGTCGGGGACAAGCCAATAACGTAACAGAGAGACAGACGTAGCACATGGCAGGCAGGAACCCAAACACACAATGCCTAACAAACACGTTGATCAGCAAAGCAGGCTTGCAGTGCACAGGTTAATATAGTGTTCTGTGATAGGGCCTGGGGTGGAGTCAGGCTGGGAGGAGATTATAAAGGAAGCCAGGTGAAAGGGCTCAGGCCTCTAAGATGAACACATGGGAAGGAAGGTAAGCTGACAGACAAACACTACTGCATATCAATGACAGTACCCTCCCTCTTATGGGCCCTCCCCCGCCTGGGCCCAGGCTTAAAGGGAAATCTCTGATGAAACCTTCTCAACAGATGAGGTGCAGCGACATCAGATGCAGCGATCCAAGACGCCTCCTCAGGACCAAAACCTCTCCAATGCACAAGGTACTGAAGAATGCCTCTGCAGAGCCGAGAATCCAGAACTTGTCTAACCTCGTACTTAAGATTATCCTCAGAGACCGAAAACGAGGTAGGGAGATGACAAGAAGATCTATTGAGGACCAAAGGCTCTCTAGGAATAAGCAAGGGCATGAGAGGATCAACAGGAATCTGAGGAGGGTCCCCTAGACCCTTAAAGGGGAACTGGTCATCTTGCACAGGACCATCAGACTGGGCAGATGTCAGTGGAACCCTGAAGTCAGGTTGGTTAGAGGGTGACATGTCACAGGAGTCAAGCTGAATAGCTGAAAGACAAGCAGAATGTCCTGAACAAGAAAAAGTAGGAGGCTCACTGGGCATGGGCTGGACTGGCATAACTAGTACAGAGGCAGAGTGAATAGCTGAGTCAGGTGTAGCGACTACCTGAATCGCATCGCAAGACGTAGCGACTGCAGGACTTGTAGACAAGCTAGCCTGGCTGTGCGTCCAAGAGTGGTTAGGGACAGAGAAATGTAAATGGTTATGCAACCTGGAATGAATGACCGGCTCAGATTCACAGGGGGCAACCTTGGGTAGGCAGGACGAGGAACAGGAGGGACCCCAAGCCAGGATCTGTCCAGTAGTCCAGTCCACATGAGGAGAATGGAGCTGTAACCATGGGAGACCCAAAATTATAGGTGTTGAGGCCTTGGGTAAGATAAGGAAGGATATCCACTCCTGGTGGAGTGTCCCTACCGACATCTTAACAGGGAGGGTCTGGAAGCGGATAGGTCCCCCTGGGAGAACAGTACCATCAATCGCCAAGACCACCAATGGTGTGGTGAGGGGCAAAAGAGTAAGTCTCATGGACGATGCGATTTCCCAGTCCATAAAATTACCAGCGGCTCCGGAATCCAGATATGCTGAGACCGAATGAGAAGAAGCACCAACATGAAGGAACACAGAAAGCAGAAGACGAGAAGGGGAAGGTGATATTTCTGGGTCCAATACTCCACTTTCCAGATGAAGTGGACCCAAACGTTTTTCTGGACAAAGAGAGCAAGTGTCACGAAAATGACCTTTGCCCCCACAGTAAAGACACAGACCAAGAGTTCTGCGCCTAGCACGTTCCTCGGGGGATAGCCTGGTCCGACCCAGCTGCATGGGTTCCTCAGCTGGTAGGAGATGCTCTACGGGTCGAAGAGAGGGGAGCTCAGGCAGACTAAGAACCAAGGAGTGCTGGCGTTGCTTTTCTAAGGTCCTCTCCTGAAAGCGAATATCGATCTGGTTACACAAGGAGATAACGCCGGCCAGATCAGTGGGGATGGTTCTTCCTGCTAATTCATCCTTCACTCTATCAGACAGGCCATGCAAAAAGGTTGCGACTAAGGCCTCATTGTTCCAGCTCAACTCAGCCGACAGTATGCGGAAATGAAGGGCATACTGTCCCACAGAAGCAGACTCTTGGCGGAGACGTAAAAGGGCGCTGGCCGCTGAAGAGACACGAGCCGGTTCTTCGAAGATATTCCGAAAAAGTTTCAAGAAGCCAGACAGGCTAGAAACCACTGGATCATTCAGTTCCCACAGAGGGGCTGCCCAGGCTAAAGCTTCACCAGAGAGGAGGGAAATGATATAGGCTACCTTAGCCCGATCAGACAGGAAGTTTTGGGGCTGGAGCTCAAAACGAATTGTGCATTGGCTAAGGAACCCCCTGCAAGCCTTGGAGTCCCCAGAGAAACGGGACGGAGCTGGCAGCTGTAGTGAGTGTGTGGCTGCGACTGGTGCAATAGGTGCAGCCGCTGGTTGTATTTGAGGTTGCGGATTCAGGGTTCCCAAGGAGGCCTGAAGCTGCTCAAAGCGAGAAGCCAGATCCTGGAGGAATCGCATCACCTGAGTCTGATTCGATTCCTGGGTTTCAAGTCTGTGGACTATGCCCCGCAATGGATCATCCGCGGGGATCGGGATGTCAGCCGGGTCCATGGCTGATCAAACTGTCAAGGTCACCTGTGGCCAGGTGACAGATGCACACCGTAGGGGGACAGGAGTGCACCGCAAGGTAGTGAACCCTATGGCTGACTGCTGCGGATAGGAAACTGGGTGGTTGTGGAAAGCGGGACCAGAGGAGCACAACCGGGATCCTAACGGAAGCTAGAGCCAAGATTCCCCAGGGCGCGGAGTCTAAGACCCAGCTGGTCTTCTCCAGGGCCTCTAGTGGTGAGGATGTTACGCTGCAGGCTGGGACCAGGTCGCGGCCCCTGGAGTTTCCTAGCTCACGCCCCGTAGGACAAGGGGAAAAGAGGGGAAGCAGCAGCACACGATAAGAGAGAACCGAATAACAAGCTGAAGGTCAGGGGCCACAAGCAGACAAGGATAACGAAGGACGAGCCGAAGGTCAAGGGTCACGAGCAGACAGGGATAGTCGTGGACAAGCCAATAACGTAACAGAGAGACAGACGTAGCACACGGCAGGCAGGAACCCAAACACACAATGCCTAACAAACACGTTGATCAGCAAAGCAGGCTTGCAGTGCACAGGTTAATATAGTGTTCTGTGATAGGGCCTGGGGTGGAGTCAGGCTGGGAGGAGATTATAAAGGAAGCCAGGTAAAAGGGCTCAGGCCTCTAAGATGAACACATGGGAAGGAAGGTAAGCTGACAGACAAACACTACTGCATATCAATGACACTCTCTTGGGAGACTTGGGGAGACCATATGGAATCTAGCTTTTTAAATCTCCGGTTCAGCCATAATATGTGGCAAGGAAGGTAAACAGGCAAATTTCTCTAGAAATAGATATATGTATAGCATTCCTTTTTTTTGGCTGTCCCTCCATTAACTGATATTGACTACTATGAAAGATATTCTGTATTAACCTTATGACTTGCTGTAACCAAAGTATGCTTTAATCCTAATATATTGTTTTTTGACATTCCATAGAATATAAGACCCCCTTGGAAATGCATCGGGGCTCTCTTCTGTTAACCATATGCATTCAAGACGTATGGTCTTATTATTCATCTTGTCCACCTTTGTATATGACTTGAACCGTCTTTGTATACACTATGTCTGGCGGAGCTCATAAATTTATGTACTAATTTTTAATCTACGAGGGCCAAGCGTCTTTTCATCAAATAAAACTTTTTTACTAAATAATGATTTCAATTATTTCTTGCTGCTAAAAAGTCCCACGGGAAACTTTTTCTCTCCATGTTCAGTGTGTGTATATATATATACACACACACACACACACACACACACACTTATTTACTTTTGAGATGGGGCGGGGGGGGGGATCTTGGGTGAGTGAGTTCCCACACTTTTTTTCCTGGGACTTGACCCCTGCCTACTAATGTTTATTTTCCGGTGAGTGTATAGATTGGTGGAGGGATATCACTGTGGAAGAGCATCTGACAACACTTTGGGTGTAATATCACCTTTTTCAATGCTGAAACTTGTCTGATTTCTGGTGAGAATTCTAAACTTACAATTGGAGAAGTTCTTTGGATATATTGAAGAGTTCAGCTGACTAACGCTAGATGTTTATTTGTTCACGTTAATTTTTTTCACTGATATTGGATTCTTATTTCATCTTTGTCACAATTTATTTGCTCAATCTCACCATTTGGAATTTTTTTTTGCATATAATAGGTTTTTAATTGTAACATTTACATTGAAGCGCTGCTAAAACTCTTTTAAAAAATTTTTTTTTTAACTAACCACTGACGACAGAGCATGTTTTTCCTTGTTTAACCACTGCAAAGGACTGTAAAACAGGATGAAGTATGGGATCATGAGACAGAAGGTCCACCCCAATAGGCAGTCGCCAAGGAACGTCTGCGACTAGCCGAAGAAGATCGGCGGACCAATGTCGCCGTTCCGGAGCAATGAGGATCACCGGAATGGCCTCGGCCCCTACTCTGCGAAGCAGGCGAGGCAACAACAGTAGCGGAGGGTAAGCATATATCAGGCGATACTGCCCCCACGGGCCACCAACGCGTCTGCCCAGGGGTCTCTGGACCTGGCCACGAATCTTGACACCTCGCGAGTGAGTCGAGAGGCTATAAGGTCCACATCCGGTGCCCTACCTCCGGTAAAGGAGATCAAAACACCTCCGGCTGTAAGGACCCTTCCCCTGCAATGCACACGGCCGACAGGACCGTCCTGCAGCGAGATGTTGGCCAAGAAAGGCAACTTGACAGAGCTTCCCTAGAAACTCGGTCAGTGGACCAGTAACTCAGCCTCCACAGGTGGCGCAAACTCACCCCGGGCACCGAGACCCTAAAGGCTAAAGCAGTTGCAGTGCACCTGCTGGTCGACTGATAGATAAAGCAGAGGCTTTTTGCCAGTCATTGAGCTTCAGAAACGCCAGAGACGCAGCCACTAACGGGCATAACGCTAACCTCAGCCTGGCGAACACAGTCCAAGCCAGCGCTTCTGATCACCACTGAAGGCAGGTGGAAAGTGGTACCCCTGATACCAGGGATCCTTATGACAATGCTCCATCCAGCAGCTACCCCATTGATAAGTGCTGATTGTACAAACACATAGTTTATACTGTGTATTGCGTCAAAACGCGCAAATAGAGTGTGAGAGGAAACCCGCTCAGCCACAAAGAGCATAATACAACCACATATGGCGTATGTAGTTTAGTATGTGTGGATAAACATATTAAACACATTTATACTGTGCCAGCGGCGAAAGCGCGCACATCATCGGGGCTTGGACGGAAACCAGCCACGCAGACTGCGTACACAACCGTGTAGTATGGAAGCCTGCGAATAAACAAATTGCACATGTTTGCACATGTTTATATTGTGCATAGCGCTGAAAATGCACACACCATTGGAGCGCGGGGGAGAAACCGGAGCACCCGGATGAAACCCACGCAGACTGCATACGCATACCGTGTAGGTACTATAGTATGTGTGATAAACATTTTGCACATGCCTATGTGTGCATAGCACCGAAGGCGCACACACCGTTGGCGCATGGGAGGAAACCGAAGTACCCGGAGGAACCCCACGCAGAGCCAGAGAACACAATACATACAACTACTGTGAATGTATTTAGTGTTGTGTATAAACATAATGTGTATGTTTATACCGTGTATTGCACCAAAGGCACGCATGTCATGTAGCGTGGGCGGAAACTGGAGGACCCGGAGGAACCCCACGCAGACAGTATACCCATACTGTAAATATGTATAGTATGTGCAATAAACATATTGAACATGTCTATACTGTGCAGAGAGCCGAAGCGCACATACCATGAGAGTGCGGGAGGACACCGGAGCCCCGGAGGAAACCCACGCCGACCCAGAGAGTATAATACATACATATACTGTGAATGTATCTAGAGTCGTGCATAAACATATTGTGTATGTTTATATCGTGTATGGTACTGAAACACAGCATTGGAACGTGGGGGGAAGCCCACGCAGACACAGAGACCAATAACACATACATACACTGTGAATGTATCCAGTGTAGAGGTATAAGATGAGTTTAAATTATGGCGCAGAGGCGCATAATCTTCTCTGTATCATTCCAACCTGCTTAACTGTGCTGCCGAAGCAGCATGCAGGTAACAGGTAACCTCTGATCCTCAGACCGTGGTCCTGTCAAAGCTCAGAGTGTTCCCCAGGAAATGGCGGGAAACCACAGGTGCAGAGACCCTGTTGTTGCCTCAGGACATCACACAGAAGTCTCACAGGGACTAGAGACATAAATGAATAAAGTCCCCCCCACCATGCTGCACCGACCGGGGGGGGGGGGACGACGACACTGTGTACCACTGTATCATCCATGCTGCTTTCGACGCAGCGTGTGAGGAAAACAGTGAAGAAGCTGTGTAAAAGAAAAGCTTGAAGGAACCAAGGCAAACAGCGTCTGCCTGAGGTACCACAGCCACAGCATCCAGCTTGAGAGTGTTCCTCACATCATCAATGAGTTCACTTACAAGCGCCCTGTCATTTACTGACACAGAACTGGAGTCTTCCTCACAAGGGAATGTCATGTTCAAAAACATTAAAATATTCAGAGCTAGGGTCCTGAGGAGCAGTAGCTAGGCCCATATCTGAATCAGAGCACTCCTCCACTAAAGATTTTTGTGGGGAGAGGGGGCTTTAAAGCTCCATTGCGCTCGCACACTGCTTCCATTCTGACAAGGAATGATTCCAGGACTGCCGACAACTGGTCCATAGGGACCGCAGGTGGCACTGGCCAGTATACAGTACACCGACTTAATATACAAGGGTGGTAGACTAAGGATTGGCTATGAAGCAGTTTAAATCTATGTCTATGTTTAACCCTTTGGGGGCCAGGGATCCAAGTCGATATATCCAACTGGTTTAATTTTGGGAGACAAGGGTGGTTCTGTTACCCCCCCCCCCCCCAGTGCTCCTTTATAATGTCAATCCCATAAAATATGAGTCCAGTTGGATCTCTCTTGTGGAATTTGTCAAAGTGTCGTGAGAGGTTGTGTTTTGGAAACCCTTTCTTTATGTTGTTTATGTGCTCTCTAATACGTACATACAATGGCCGTGTAGTCCGACCTATATATTGTAGGTGGCACAGGCACTCGATGAGGTAGGTGACATGGGTGCTGTTACATGTTATCAGATCACGAATTTGATATTCCTTATAATCTGTTCTGGACTTAAATGTCTCTTTCCTGCGTGGTTGTTTCTTACTAACCCTGCAGGCCAAACATCTTTGGCATTTATAGAAACCCTTCAGTCCGGGACAGATGTTAACTGCTTTGGGAGCATTGGTCACATTGTGCACAATATGATTACGCAGGGTTGGGGCCTTCCTATACACAAAAGATGGTTTGTTTGGTAGTATCATAGACAGAACTCTGTCTTCCTTGAGAATGGGCCAGTATTTCTTGATTATGCCCTCAAGGGCCCTATATTGGTTGTTGTACCCTGTTATAAACGCCATTTCCATTTTGTTCTTTCTAGTAGTGTTTTTATTCAGCAGACTGGGTCTATCCGTCTTTGAGATTTCATCCTTCATTTTAGTTAGAAATACCATCCCATAACCTTTTTCTTGAAATCTGTTAATGATGAGGTCTGCTTGCTGGTTGAAGTCTGCTAGAGAGCTACAGTTTCTCCGCAGCCTCAACATTTGTCCTTTAGGGATATTCCCTTTCCATTTAAGATGGTGGCAACTTTAAGTCGGGATGTATCCGTTACGGTCTGTGACTTTGAAGAAGGTTTTGGTGTGAAGGATGTCCCCCTGTTTGAAGATCTCCAGATTCAGATAGTCTATTTTATGTTGGTCACATTTTCCTGTGAAGGTAAGGCCATACCTGTTGGTGTTTAGTTGTTTAAGAAAGTTGTGGAAGGTTTCCATTGGTACATCCCATAATATAATTAGGTCGTCAATATACCTCCGGTATAATTTGACTTGGGGGATGTTCCTATGGTAAATATACTCCTCTTCCCACATGTTCATGAGAAGGTTGGCTACGATAGGGGCATACCGTGCCCCCATAGCTACCCCCTTAGTTTGGACAAAATAGGTCTTGTCATGCCAGAAATAGTTACATTCCATAGCCATTTTAAGGCCCTCTAAGATGTAGTCTATCTGTTGTTGTCTCATGTTGGTATTTTCGTGTAATGCTTTTTCTACACCTTTTTAGTCCGTCATCTTGAATGATACTAGTGTAAAGGGAGTTCACATCCACTGTTGCCAGTAGGTAATCTTGTGCCCCCCTGATATCTTGTATTTCTTGTATCAGCTGTAGACTGTCTCTTAGGTATGATTTGCCTTCCTTCACAAGTGGCTTCAAAAATGTGTCCAAGTATTCCCCTATTCTCGAGAATATCGAGTTTATTCCACTTATTATCGGCCTTCCTGGTGGTTTAGTTAGCCTTTTATGTAATTTAGGCGTGTAGTACATCACCGGTGTTTTGGTAGAATTGGATACCATGTATTCAGCTTCTTTCTTATTCAAAATTCCTATTGCTAGTCCTTTCTTTACAAATTCTTTAAGTTTGTTTTCAAATTTACTTTTGGGGTTCCCCTTTAGCTTTTTGTAGGTGTTTTCAGTGCTCAGTAGATTTTGCATCTCCTCTTCATAGTCCTTCTTACTGAGAATCACCAGCCCCCCCCCCCCTTTGTCGGCTGGTCTAATCACAACTTCATTCCTCTTCCCAATGTCTTTAATTACTTTCCAGATATCCTTGGTTTTGATGCGTTTTCTTCCTGGGTTTTTCAGATTGTCTTCAACCATTCTCTTAAATGCTCCTATGCATTGATTACCTGGGGTATTTGGATTGAAGATCGAGTTATTTTTTAGTCTTGTTTGTACATACTGTGTTTCCTCTATTTCCCTAACATCTTTGTTCAAAGCAAAGTGTTTCTTCAGGTTCAGCTTCCTTAAATTGTTTTGTAGGTCAATGAATACCTCGAATTTGTTAAAAGGTTTGTCGGGCGCATACTTGAGCCCTAGATCCAACACTTTCATTTCTTCCTTGGTGAACTCTATATTACTAAGGTTATAGATACCCTACCCTAGTGTTCTCTTGGACATTTTCTTCTTCCCTCCCCTGCATCCTCTAGCCTGTTTTCTCTTTCCGGATTTCTTTGCGGGGGCACTGTATTTCTTTCCGGATAGGTGTCCCTGCCATTCCTCTGGTTGCCATGTTCTCCTTGTCTCCATTCTCCCTCGTTCCTCAAATTCTCCGGTCCCCCTCGATTCCCACTCATACCTCTCCATCCAGGATTGCTGTAGGGGACTCGAGCCTTCCATCGCCCAGGTGGTCTGTCTTGAGGTCCTCTCCTCTGAAAATCCCAATTGTCTCTGTATTCTCTTCTATAATGGGGACTAGGATCATATTGGCGACTTCTTCTTAACGGGGAATATCTATTGTTTGTAGGTAAATTATACCTAGATGGATAAGGACTACGGTATTCTTGAGGTTCCTGATAATTCACCCTCCTATTGTCTGGCCTATCATAATGCCGGTTACAAAAATTTGGCCTTCCACGATTCCATGGTCTAAAATGGTTAGTAGCGGGTGTTTGGGGCACAGCGATAGGCAACCCCATGTCCGCTGAGCCCAGGGATTCTACTGGGCTTTCGTCCATCATTGTGTCTTCAAGGTCATCATTTTGATCTTCCATTGATACTTGCCATTTATAAACTTTCATGTTTTGGTAATTTAGAACATCCCTTTTAAATTTCTTTTGTTTTTTAGCCTGTATGTCTATGTCATACTTTTTTATGTGTTCTTGGAGTTCCTTCTCCTTATCCTTATAGTCTTGATGACTGGCAAATGGTAACAGTGAGTTCTTTATCTCAATAATGCTGTTTTCTATCCCCCTGAGTTTGAACTTCCTTCTTTTAATAATATTATGTAATAATTCATTTTCACAAGTGTTGAAGAATGCATACCACTCATTCATGAGGCCTGCATCTTCCACATTGTCGTTCGGGTGGATAACCCATCTAAGCCATCTGGGGGTCATTTTCTCTTTGACATACATCTCAAGGGAAGCTATATCCCACCAAACTCGCAGTTGTTTCTACATGGTGTGCTTAAGTTGTTTCATTAACCCTTGCATGTCTTATTTACTTGTGATCTCCTCTTGGCTAAAAATGCCCCCTACATCAATGTTTCTACTATTCATATAAGCAAAGATGTCCATAGCTGCAGGCTAATCTCACCAGTGAAGGTGATCAAGTGATATATAAAGTGCTATGTGCCCGCGCTTAGGAAATAATTATAGTGAAAGTGAGAGCTGCAGCCCCCCTAATGGGACACTCAAAGAGGGTCCTAACAGAAAAGCTGCTCACTAGTCCTCGCTAGGACCAGTATTAAGAAAATGTGTCAATTAAATATATATATTGTGATGTCCCTCAAAGGGGTGCTAGGAATTAAACACAAATCGTACCTAGAATGTGATGGTGTATGTACAGTGTCAGTAACAATGATTGCTCATCTAATACATCTCGTAGTGCTACCAGCAGTGAAAATAAATAATATAATATGGAATAGAGTGTAACTCATATACTTGACAGACTAAATAAAAATAAAAATAAAAAGTCCAATATGCCATGCCTCCAGCAGGAGCACCAATTGAATACCAGCAGTCTCTGTGACTAACCCACTAGCTTCTATAAAGGTAAGAGTCTATAATGGCAGGTAAATGATTGGAACTTGATAGTAAAATCACAAATCCTTCTTCTTATATAGATGGCAAGGTTAAATTCAGATCTTCAATTATGGCAGACAGTTCATCCCCCACATGTGTCCCCACTCACCAGCTCCCTTCACCCCCAAGGGGGTACACAGCATAGAAAGTTGTTCCGGGTCAGCATCCAGGGGCTTCCAATAGTGCAGGGCGAGATATGTCAGCCGTTTCTTCCGGTTTGCCCTCTCTTCAGCTGCTCCAGAGGGTTCAGATACCATCAATTGGCTCTACAGTTGCCTCAATGATAAAACAAAGATGCTTCCATAGTGTCGTAAAAAATGGGCTTTATTAAAATACAAAAAATGGCAGAAAGAAATAACAGCGCCTTAGACGCGTATGTACCGCAAACGGTACAAGCTGGTACCCGCAGCGTGCGCTCCGGGTAGAGTAGCGTGGTGTGCGTAGCCCCGCGTTACGCGTTTCATCATAGGACTTCGTCTAGAGGCGGTACTACCATACGTCACCTCCACGCTTATGAGGAAGAGCGTCACACTAACCCCGCCCACACCCTCCAGGCTGTCGAATCATAATGGAGATAGGGAGGGGCAGGGAACCAGTGGCCGACCCTCATAGGGTGGTTGAATTGACTATACAAGGGAAGGATGAATAATATTTACGTCCCGGGGTATACATACTAACGTGGTGCTCTAACTCCATATATAAACATACAGGTAAAAACGAAGGGGCAAGGAACAAAAAATCATTGACATCATCAACAGTACAGAACACAGTATGCAAATAATGCCGTCTGTAGTAATAAAATCCATCCTAGATTAATAACGTTCGCCCTCTATGGTGAGGACGAGGTACTACACTGGATACACATAAGCAAAGCCAGCTAGTACCTGGTAAAAGTGATCAGAACCCAGTCCCGTATCTCACAAGACTGATATACACTGTGCTATAACGCCCATGTTGTAGGATGTTGATCCCCCCTATCCCAAGTATGGGTATGGGGAAAACCACTTAGTAGAAAAATAAATATATGTAAAACTTATATTAAATGATAAAAAGTAAACGGAATTAGGGATTAAGATGCCATCACTCCAGGTTATGGCTCGTTAGACCCCACCCTAAAGTAGGTATATTCTGATAGGGAATAAGTGCTTGTATATGTCCTTGTATATTAATATATACCATTCAAGGATACATTACGAAAAGGATATATAGCATACTGTGTTCTGTACTGTTGATGATGTCAATGATTTTTTGTTCCTTGCCCCTTCGTTTTTACCTGTATGTTTATATATGGAGTTAGAGCACCACGTTAGTATGTATACCCCGGGACGTAAATATTATTCATCCTTCCCTCGTATAGTCAATTCAACCACCCTATGAGGGTTGGCCACTGGTTCCCTGCCCCTCCCTATCTCCATTATGATTCGACAGCCTGGAGGGTGTGGGCGGGGTTAGTGTGACGCTCTTCCTCATAAGCGTGGAGGTGACATATGGTAGTACCGCCTCTAGACGAAGTCCTATGACGAAACGCGTAAGTCGGGGCTACGCGCGCCACACTACTCTACCCGGAGCGCACGCTGCGGGTACCAGCTTGTACCGTTTGCGGTACATACGCGTCTAAGGCGCTGTTATTTCTTTCTGCCATTTTTTGTATTTTAATAAAGCCCATTTTTTACGACACTATGGAAGCATCTTTGTTTTATCATTGAGGCAACTGTAGAGCCAATTGATGGTATCTGAACCCTCTGGAGCAGCTGAAGAGAGGGCAAACCGGAAGAAACGGCTGACATATCTCGCCCTGCACTATTGGAAGCCCCTGGATGCTGACCCGGAACATCTTTCTATGCTGTGTACCCCCTTGGGGGTGAAGGGAGCTGGTGAGTGGGGACACATGTGGGGGATGAACTGTCTGCCATAATTGAAGATCTGAATTTAACCTTGCCATCTATATAAGAAGAAGGATTTGTGATTTTACTATCAAGTTCCAATCATTTACCTGCCATTATAGACTCTTACCTTTATAGAAGCTAGTGGGTTAGTCACGGAGACTGCTGGTATTCAATTGGTGCTCCTGCTGGAGGCATTGCATATTGGACTTTTTATTTTTATTTAGTCTGTCAAGTATATGAGTTACACTCTATTCCATATTATTTTATTTATTTTCACTGCTGGTAGCACTACGAGATGTATTAGATGAGCAATCATTGGTACTGACACTGTACATACACCATCACATTCTAGGTACCATTTGTGTTTAATTCCTAGCACCACTTTGAGGGACATCACAATATATATATTTAATTGACACATTTTCTTAATACTGGTCCTAGCGAGGACTAGTGAGCAGCGCCACACCCCATCCATTTATATCTCTCTTTTCTGTTAGGACCCTCTTTGAGTGTCCCATTTAGGGGGGCTGCAGCTCTCACTTTCACTATAATTATTTCCTAAGCGCGGGCACATAGCACTTTATATAGCTCAATCAACTGCTTGTATTATCAGTAATAGAAAAGCAATAGTCTGCGGTGAGCTTTACGTGCACACTGTGGCCAGACTACACTACACTGACTTAAGAAACTGCAGGTTAGCTCAATTAACTGCTTGTATTATCAGTAATAGAAAAGCAATAGTCTGCGGTAGGGATGAGCTTCGCGTTCGAGTCAAACCCATGTTCGACTCGAACATCGGCTGTTCGGCGAATTCCGAACATTATGGGCCCTTCGCGCCAAATTCGAGTGGTGCGTCATGGCCCATAATTCACTGCGGCATCGCAGTGCATTGCTGGCTGATGATTGGCCAAGCATGCACTATGACCCGCATTCTTTGGCCAATCACAGCGCAGATAAAACGGAGAGCTGTAATTGGCCAAAGCCAGGGTGGCTTTGGCCAATTATGGCTCAGGGGGTTTAGTACACGCCCCACACTATATAAGGCCGCCGGCTCGGCGGCCTTGTGTAGTGTGTTGGAGTTGTGAAAAGAGAGTTTACAGAGACAGACAGTGTCATTTATATTGAGTTAGATAGAGCAGGCAGGCGAGTCGGTTAGCTGCAGTTACAGTGTGTAGAGGATATATATGCATCCTAGGTGTTGTGTGTGTGTGTGTGTATATATATTTATACACTGTATTCAATTTAGCTAGATCCGTTCCTGGTTTTCTCTATACTGTGACAGGCAGGCAGGTGATTGTGCTAGCTGCAGTCAGTGTTTCACTTAGTGTACTGTGTGCTTTGCATAGCGTTCACCTAAAGCTTACCTGAATACAGTTAGTGACTATTATAGTGGTGTTCTCATAATAAAACCACAAGCAGAGAGCTGCAAGTATTTTCAGTTAGTGTACTGTGTTCCTCTCTGCACAGTTTTCACCTAAAACTAACTTTTCCCATACTAATACCACAGCAGGCAGCTGATTCTGATAGCTGCATTATCAATACAGACAAATATATATATGTGTGTGTGTGTGTGTGTATATATATATATATATATATATATATATATATATATATATATATATATATATATTACACATCCCACCTTTGTGCAGCTACATCTCACTGCAGGCCATTAGTATGTCTGGAAGTAGTGATGAGCCGAACACCCCCGGGTTCGGTTCGCACCAGAACCCGCGAACGGACCGAAAGTTCGTACGAACATTAGAACCCTATTAAATACAATGGATGCGAACGTTCGAATTCTAAAGTGCTAATTATAACAACTATTATGCATGTTATTGTCCTAAAAAGGGTTTGGGAACCCGGGTTCTGCACCAGGGGACATGTATCAATGCAAAAAGAAGTTTTAAAAACGGTCGTTTTTCGGGAGCAGTCATTTTAATGATGCATAAAGTGAAAAAAAAAAGTCAAATATTCCTTTAAATATCGTACCTGGGGGGTGTCTAAAGTATGCCTGTGAAGTGCCACGTGTTTCCCGTGTTTAGAACTGTCCCTGCACAAAATGACACTTCTAAAGGAAAAAAAAGCCATTTAAAACTGCTTGCGGCTTTAATGTAATGTCTGGTCCCGGTAATATGGATGAAAATCTTTAAGAAAAATGGCATAGCTACCCCATGACCCCCCCCCCTACCCCAGCCCATTACCAGCCCCTTTGGGTCTTGTATGGATATTAAGGGGAACCCCGCACATAAAATAAAAAAGGCCCTATATACTCTGAACAGCCGTATACAGGCGGTGCATACAAGACAGGGACTGTAGGTTTGTTCTTATGTAGAATCTGTTTGTAATTTTGAACAGGTACATTGTTTAAGTGTAGCTCCAGCCCAAAAATCTATTTTTAAACTTTTTGGAAAACATAGGTAAGGGTTATCACCCCTGTAACATTTGTTTTGCTGTCTGTGCCCCTGTTCAGAACATTTCACCTCACTTTCCGTCCCAATGACAACTGTTTTTGAAATGTGGTGTTTTTCTTGAAACAAGGATTGCTGATAAAGCATCAGTACAGAGGAGACACCTTTCTCCCATATTAATTCTTACAGGAGAGAATTTTCCTTCCTAGGGGTAGATTTCCTCTCACTTCCTGTTGTCTTCTTGCGTTTGCAAGTAGGAGTCGTTTGTAAGTTGGATGTTTGAAAGTAGGGGCCTGCCGTAGATACTCTGCAGAAATAGGCCCCTTAGTTGTTGGTGTTGGCACAACACTGTAAGCACTCACAGTTACTCTTGGTTGGTGCTGGAACGCCCTGCTGTCAACTATTATATCAGGAATTGTAATTACATATAATTGTTGAACAGTGGTAGTAAAAATTGGGCCTTTGATGGTGGTGCTGGTGCCACAACACTGTAAGCCCTGACAGTTACTCTTGGTGGGTGCAGCAATGGGCCCTGCTGTGAATTATTAGATCAAGAATTGTAATTGCATGCCCCTGTTGAACAGGGGCTGAAAAATTGGGCCTTTGGTGGTGGTGGTGGTGTTGACACAACACTGTAAGCCCTCAGAGTTACTCTTGGTGGGTGCAGGAATGGGCCCTGCTGTGAATTATTAGATCAAGAATTGTAATTACATGCCCCTGTTGAACAGGGGCTGAAAAATTGGGCCTTAGGCACTGGTGGCACAACACTACAACCCCTCACAGATACTGTACTTGGAGCACAGCAATGAGCCCTGTTGCAAAGTATTGCTTCAAAAATTGTAATGACACGCCCCTGTTAAACAGGGGCTGAAAAATTGGGCCTTAGGCACTGGTGCCACAACACTCCAACCCCTCACAGATACTGTACTTGGAGCACAGCAATGAGCCCTATGGCAAATTATTGCTAAAAAAATTGTAATTACACGCCCCTGTAAAACAGGGGCTGAAAAATTGGGCCTTAGCCACTGGTGGCGGCACCCATAAACAAAAATGATCTTCCAAGCTATCATCATCAATCGTATCATTGAGGACTCGGAGGAGGAGGATAGCCAGTCAACATAACAGCACAGACACTCAGCATCAGCATCAGTCTTGAAGGGGTGTGACATGTTAAAATCAATTAGTCTGTTATATCAGCATCAGGTGTGTGGTAGCTGGTGGTGATCCAAGACTGGTTCATCTTGATGAAAGTCAGTCGATCAACCGAGTCGGTGGACAGGCGCACCCTGTGATCCGTGACAAATCCTCCAGCAGCACTGAATGTGCGTTCCGAAAGAACGCTGGATGCAGGACAGGCCAGTAGCTCAATTGCATACTGTGCAAGCTCTGGCCAGTGATCCATCCTCAAGACCCAGTAAGCCAGAGGATTTTCGGTGGGGAAGGTGTCCAAGTCTGACCTTGCCCCTAGATATTCCTGCACCATGTTTATCAGACGCTGGCGATGGTTGCTGGAACCAATCATACTTTGGGGCTGCGGACTAAAGAATTGTCTGAACGCATCGGTCAGACGGCCACCTTCCCCACCGCTCCTTCTTTGACTGGCCGAAGCCGCAGCAACTCGTTGTCCTGGACCAGGAGTTTGTAACCTCCCAGTCTCTGGGAACGCGTTGCACAGACCTTTCTGCAAGGCCTCCCGGAGTTGTCTCATCCTCTGCTCCCTCTGCGACGGTAACATAAGGTCCGCAACCTTACCCTTGTACCGTGGATCAAGGAGAGTGGCCAGCCAGTAATGGTCCCTCTCCTTGATCCGAAGAATACGAGGATCCTTCCGCAGACTTTGCAGGATCAGGGAAGCCATGCAGCGTAGGTTTGCTGAGGCATTCGCTCCGGAGTCCTCTGGGTCACTAAGGACGACATGATCCGCAGTCACCTCCTCCCAGCCACGTACAAGTCCACTGGTTTCTTGGGACTGTAAATCATCCCTAAAAGACTGCTGCTGATGATGCTGAGTGCCAGCCTCCACCTCCATGCTGACACAATCCTCCTCCTCCTCCTCCTCCTCTTCCTCTTCCTGTGCGATGGGTGGGACAGAAGGAACACTGTCTGGGTAAAGGGGGCCTTGAGAGGCAAGGAAGTCCTCCTCTTCCTGCCTCTGTTCTGCCTCAAGTGCCCTGTCCATTATTCCACGCAGCGTGTGCTCCAACAGGTGGACAAGAGGTACAGTGTCACTGATGCATGCACTGTCACTGCTCACCATCCTCGTGGCCTCCTCAAATGGTGCCAGGACAGTGCATGCATCCCTGATCATGCCCCACTGGCGTGGAGAAAAAAAACCAAGCTCCCCTGACCCTGTCCTGGTGCCGTAGTCGCACAGGTACTCATTGATGGCCCTCTGCTGCGTGTGCAGCGCTGCAGCATGGCCAACGTTGAGTTCCACCTGGTGGGCATGTCACATATAAGGCGGTTCTTGGGCAGGTTCAACTCCTTTTGCAGCTCAGCCAGGCGAGCACTGGCATTATAAGATCTGCGGAAATGCACACAGACTTTCCTGGCCTGCCTCAGGACATCCTGTAAGCCCGGGTACCTGCCCAAGAACCGCTGCACCACCAGGTTAAGGACGTGAGCCACACAGGGCACATGGGTCAGTTGTCCCTGTCGGAGGGCGGAGAGGAGGTTGGTGCCATTGTCGCAAACCACCATTCCTGGCTTAAGCTGGCGTGGCGTCAACCACCTCTCAGCCTGGCCCTGCAGAGCAGACAGGACCTCTGCCCCAGTGTGGCTTCTGTCCCCCAAACACACCAGCGCAAGCACGGCATGGCATCTTTTTGCCTGCGTACTTGCGTAGCCCCGTGAACGGCTACGGAGCACCGCTGGTTCATAGGACAAACCACAGGAAGAGGCCATGGAGGAAGAAGAAGAGGAGGGGGTGGAGGAGAGAGGTGTGTCACAACCAGTAGTAGCATTTTGGAGGCGTGGCGGTGGGACAACCTCCAACACTACTGCACCTTGTCCTGCATCCTTCCCAGCTGCCAAAAGAGTGACCCAATGGGCCGTGAAAGAAAGGTAACGTCCCTGTCCATGCCTGCTGGACCATGAGTCAGCGGTAATATGCACCTTACCGCTGACCGCCCTGTCCAGCGAGGCCAAGACATTGCCTTCCACATGCCGGTAGAGAGCCGGAATAGCCTTCCGTGAGAAAAAGTGGCGTTTGGGAACCTGCCACTGAGGAACCGCACATTGCACAAACTCACGGAAGGGGGCCGAGTCTACCAACTGAAAAGGCAGCAGTTGAAGCGCTAGCAATTTAGCCAAGCTAGCATTCAACCGCTGGGCATGTGGATGGCTGGGAGTGAACTTCTTTCGACGGTCCAGCAGCTGGGGCAGGGAAATTTGCCTGCTAGAATCGGACGTCGGTGTACTGCTAGCAGAGTGGCCGCAAGTACTTGGCTGTGACACACCTAATTCTACACCTTCATTCCTCTCAGTGCATGTTTCAGAGAGGACTGAAGTTATAGTGGGGTTGGAAATCCCAGCTGATGCGGTGCAAGGAGAGGTCCGCTTTGTTCTTTGGTGTGGGTCTTTGAGGTAGGCTTGCCAACGAGCTGCATGGCAGGTCAACATATGTCCGGTCAGGCATGTGGTACCCAAGCGGCTGATGTTTTGGCCACGCGATATACGCTTGAGACATATGTTGCAAACAGCAGCTGTGCGATCTGATGCACTAGCCTCAAAAAAGGCCCACACCAAGGAACTTTTTGAATGACGGGCAGAGGCAGCGCCCTGCACAGGCGGAGCTCTGCGGTGTGATTCCGTCGGTGTACTGCCCTTACGCTGGCCACCAAAGGGCATCCTGTCTCGTTGGAGATGTGCCTCCTCCTCATTCTCCTCCTCCTCTCTCCTATTAGGCACCCACGTGGAGTCAGTGACCTCATCATCCCCTCCCTCCTCATCACTGGAGCCAATCTGGCAGTATGCTGCAGCTGCTGGAACATGACTGCCAGATTGGTGTCCTTCTTGAGCATCCCCTCTGTCTGCTCTCACCCTACTGCCTTCCTGTAGCTGGGTTTCATCATCAGACCCTTCGAAACGCTGGGCATCCTCCTGGAGCATGTACCCAACACTGTGCTCAAACAGTTCGGGGGACTCCTCAGGAGGAGGACATGGTGGGTCTAGGGAAGGAGTGACTGATGATGAGTCTGACATTGATACCAGGGAAGAGGACGCTTTGGCAGCTGCTTTGCCAGTACCCTGAGCCTGGGTGAGAGAGGATGAGGAGGAGGAGGAGGGCTTGGTCATCCACTCTACCAAGTCTTCGGCATGATGTGGCTCAACATGTCCAGCTGCGGAAAAGAAGGACAAGCGTGTCCCATGGCCATGTGCTGATGACAATGCACCGCGTCCACGACCAGCACTGTTGCCCCCAGACACAGAGCCTGCTTGCCCTCTTTTATTGCCTCCTGACTGTCTGCCTCTCCTTGTTTGCCTTCCAGACATTCTAATAGATGGCCTGCAGGGAGATGGGAAAAAAGCAATAAGGGCTACCTTCAGGTGTCCTTCTCTGTCCCTTGAAACAAGGACTTGCACAGTGAAAGAAACTGACACTCTCCCTACCTACAGTTTTCTGTCCCTAGAAAAAATGTTTTTTTTAAGCACAATATAGCACAAGGAGAATTCACCCACTGTCCTTCCAGGTCCCTAGAAACAAGGACTTGCACAGTGAAAGAAACTGACACTCTCCCTACCTACAGTTTTCTGTCCCTAGAAAAAATGTTTTTTTTAAGCACAATATAGCACAAGGAGAATTCACTCACTGTCCTTCCAGGTCCCTAGAAACAAGGACTTGCACAGTGAAAGAAACTGACACTCTCCCTACCTACAGTTTTCTGTCCCTAGAAAAAATGTTTTTTTTAAGCACAATATAGCACAAGGAGAATTCACTCACTGTCCTTCCAGGTCCCTAGAAACAAGGACTTGCACAGTGAAAGAAACTGACACTCTCCCTACCTACAGTTTTCTGTCCCTAGAAAAAATGTTTTTTTTAAGCACAATATAGCACAAGGAGAATTCACTCACTGTCCTTCCAGGTCCCTAGAAACAAGGACTTACACAGTGAAAGAAACTGACACTCTCCCTACCTACAGTTTTCTGTCCCTAGAAAAAATGTTTTTTTTTAAGCACAATATAGCACAAGGAGAATGCACTCACTGTCCTTCCAGGTCCCTAGAAACAAGGACTTGCACAGTGAAAGAAACTGACACTCTCCCTACCTACAGTTTTCTGTCCCTAGAAAAAATTTTTTTTTAAGCACAATATAGCACAAGGAGAATTCACTCACTGTCCTTCCAGGTCCCTAGAAACAAGGACTTGCACAGTGAAAGAAACTGACACTCTCCCTACCTACAGTTTTCTGTCCCTAGAAAAAATGTTTGTTTTAAGCACAATATAGCACAAGGAGAATTCACTCACTGTCCTTCCAGGTCCCTAGAAACAAGGACTTGCACAGTGAAAGAAACTGACACTCTCCCTACCTACAGTTTTCTGTCCCTAGAAAAAATGTTTTTTTTAAGCACAATATAGCAGAAGGAGAATTCACTCACTGTCCTTCCAGGTCCCTAGAAACAAGGACTTGCACAGTGAAAGAAACTGACACTCTCCCTACCTACAGTTTTCTGTCCCTAGAAAAAATGTTTTTTTTAAGCACAATATAGCACAAGGAGAATTCACTCACTGTCCTTCCAGGTCCCTAGAAACAAGGACTTGCACAGTGAAAGAAACTGACACTCTCCCTACCTACAGTTTTCTGTCCCTAGAAAAAATGTTTTTTTTAAGCACACTATAGCACAAGGAGAATTCACTCACTGTCCTTCCCAGTCCCTAGAAACAAGGACTTGCACAGTGAAAGAAACTGACACTCTCCCTACCTACAGTTTTCTGTCCCTAGAAAAAATGTTTTTTTTAAGCACAATATAGCACAAGGAGAATTCACTCACTGTCCTTCCAGGTCCCTGGAAACAAGGACTTGCACAGTGAAAGA
This sequence comes from Rana muscosa, assembly GCA_029206835.1. Taxonomy (NCBI): domain Eukaryota; kingdom Metazoa; phylum Chordata; class Amphibia; order Anura; family Ranidae; genus Rana; species Rana muscosa. Next base: position 849,461,801 of record CM055121.1, read on the forward strand.
AACTGACACTCTCCCTACCTACAGTTTTCTGTCCCTAGAAAAAATGTTTTTTTTAAGCACAATATAGCACAAGGAGAATTCACTCACTGTCCTTCCAGGTCCCTAGAAACAAGGACTTACACAGTGAAAGAAACTGACACTCTCCCTACCTACAGTTTTCTGTCCCTAGAAAAAATGTTTTTTTTAAGCACAATATAGCACAAGGAGAATTCACTCACTGTCCTTCCAGGTCCCTGGAAACAAGGACTTGCACAGTGAAAGAAACTGACACTCTCCCTACCTACATTTTTCTGTCCCTAGAAAAAATGTTTTTTTTAAGCACAATATAGCACAAGGAGAATTCACTCACTGTCCTTCCAGGTCCCTAGAAACAAGAACTTACACAGTGAAAGAAACTGACACTCTCCCTACCTACAGTTTTCTGTCCCTAGAAAAAATGTTTTTTTTAAGCACAATATAGCACAAGGAGAATTCACTCACTGTCCTTCCAGGTCCCTAGAAACAAGGACTTGCACAGTGAAAGAAACTGACACTCTCCCTACCTACAGTTTTCTGTCCCTAGAAAAAATGTTTTTTTTAAGCACAATATAGCACAAGGAGAATTCACTCACTGTCCTTCCAGGTCCCTAGAAACAAGGACTTGCACAGTGAAAGAAACTGACACTCTCCCTACCTACAGTTTTCTGTCCCTAGAAAAAATGTTTGTTTTAAGCACAATATAGCACAAGGAGAATTCACTCACTGTCCTTCCAGGTCCCTAGAAACAAGGACTTGCACAGTGAAAGAAACTGACACTCTCCCTACCTACAGTTTTCTGTCCCTAGAAAAAATGTTTTTTTTAAGCACAATATAGCACAAGGAGAATTCACTCACTGTCCTTCCAGGTCCCTAGAAACAAGGACTTACACAGTGAAAGAAACTGACACTCTCCCTACCTACAGTTTTCTGTCTCTAGAAAAAATGTTTTTTTTAAGCACAATATAGCACAAGGAGAATTCACTCACTGTCCTTCCAGGTCCCTAGAAACAAGAACTTGCACAGTGAAAGAAACTGACACTCTCCCTACCTACAGTTTTCTGTCCCTAGAAAATTTTTTTTTTTAAGCACAATATAGCACAAGGAGAATTCACTCACTGTCCTTCCAGGTCCCTAGAAACAAGGACTTGCACAGTGAAAGAAACTGACACTCTCCCTACCTACAGTTTTCTGTCCCTAGAAAAAATGTTTTTTTTAAGCACAATATAGCACAAGGAGAATTCACTCACTGTCCTTCCAGGTCCCTAGAAACAAGGACTTGCACAGTGAAAGAAACTGACACTCTCCCTACCTACAGTTTTCTGTCCCTAGAAAAAATGTTTTTTTTAAGCACAATATAGCACAAGGAGAATTCACTCACTGTCCTTCCAGGTCCCTAGAAACAAGGACTTGCACAGTGAAAGAAACTGACACTCTCCCTACTGTGAGGGGGTTAGCTCGGCAGCGGGTGTGTGTGACCCCCGGGATGGGCTCCCCACACAAAACAGGCCCAGCAAACGGAGGTTGTGGTTTTCAAAATAAAAAAAAGGTGCGGTTTATTTTCTATTTACAGTGACAAAACACAGCAAAGCCAAAAGAAACATAAACAAATTAAATCCTGGTCAAGTTGACCTCTGACTAAACATACAGGTTTCCTAACTAACAACTGGGATCAGCCTAGTGCTGTCCTAGTCCCTAAGTCCCTGGTTTTAAATGTCCAAGCAAATAGCCACACAGGCTTTTTCTCACTGCACAGGGGTTCACTCTCCCTAGACAGTCCACACAGGTCTGGTTCCAGGCATGAGCTAACACCTAATGAATCTGGGAGTTCTTATAGAGGCCTAAATGAGCTGACAAGCTTCAGCTGGCCTCATCAACTCCCTGTCTGTACGACGCCCCACACTCTCCCTAGAGGTATGAGTCATCCATGAGCCTACTAGCCTCAGCTGGGCTTATACAACTCTCCACCCTAGTTGTATAAGTCAGCATAAAGCCTGAATCTGGGAGAAATATATCTACCCCCCTGGATGCAACCAGGTGACTTTACCTTCCTGCTGTCACATACCCCCCCCTCTTGTTTTAACCTCGGGGTTGGAACACCAGCAATCAGGCATTCATGTACTCGAGACAAAGCATCCACATTCCCCATTTGAACGCCAGGGCGATGCTTTACTGTGAAGTTGAATTCCTGGAGGGCCAGGAACCACCTATTCACTCTTCTATTTGTTTCCTTGTTTTGAGCCATCCACTTTAACGGAGCGTGATCCGTAACCATGTCAAAGTGCCTACCTAGCAGGTAGTACCGAAGGGAATCTAGAGCCCACTTCACCGCTAAACACTCCTTTTCAACGGTGGCGTAATTTACCTCATGGGACTTCAACTTCCTGCTGAGGTAAATGACTGGGTGCTCTTCCCCGTTCCAGACCTGGGACAATACTGCTCCTAACCCCACATCTGACGCATCACTTTGTACGACAAAGTCTTTAGAGAAGTCGGGTGAGTACAACACTGGCTGGCTACATAAGGCTTGTTTCAAGAATTGGAATGCTGCCTCAGCCTCGGGGGTCCATTTAATCATGACCGACCCTTTCCCCTTCGTCAGGTTGGTTAGGGGCACAGCCTTAGAAGCAAAGTGGGGAATGAATCGCCGATAATACCCAGCGATTCCCAGAAAGGCTCGTACCTGCTTCTTGCTGTTGGGACGTGGCCAACTCTGGATGGCCTCGACTTTGTTGAGTTGGGGTTTTATTACTCCCCTCCCAATGGTGTACCCAAGATATTTGGCCTCCTCCTGCCCAATGGTACACTTCTTGGGGTTAGCCGTAAACCCCGCTTCCCGAACAGAGTCCAGGACTGCTTGCACTTTTGGCAGATGTGAGGCCCAATCTGTGCTATGGACAATTACGTCATCCAGGTAAGCCGCAGCATACTTCCGATGGGGCCTCAGCATCTGGTCCATTTTCCGCTGGAACGTGGCCGGCGCATTCTGTAACCCGAACGGCATTCTTTTATATTGGAACGCCCCGTCTGGGGTTACAAATGCGGTTTTCTCTTTGGCCAATTTGGCCAGGGGGATTTGCCAATTCCCCTTTTGTGAGGTCAAGAGTCGTCATGTATCGGGCTGTTCCCAGCCGGTCGATCAACTCATCTATACGTGGCATGGGGTAGGTGTCAAATTTTGTAACTTTGTTCAACTGACGAAAATCGTTACAAAATCGCCAGCTCCCATCCGGTTTAGGCACCAACACAATGGGACTAGACCAATCACTTTGGGACTCCTCTATCACCCCTAAGTTCAGCATTTTCTGTACTTCCTCCCGTATTGCCTCCCGTCGGGCCTCTGGGATCCGATAGGGTTTTAACTTCACCCTTTCACCGGGCGGGGTAATGATGTCATGCTCTACCCCAGATGTTTGTCCCGGCAGCTCAGAGAATACCTCCTTGTTGCGAAGCACAAACTCCTTAACCTCCTGTTGTTGGGGTTGTGACAAGGTGGCTGCTATTCCAACCTCAGGAATCACGCAACCAGTTTGAGCTGGTGACCAAGTGTCTGCGACTAGGGACTCTCTATCCCTCCAGGCTTTCAACAGATTAACGTGATAGATCTGTTCGGGCTTTCGCCTTCCTGGTTGTCTGACCTTGTAATTCACTTCGCTCACTTTTTCCATTATCTCGTAGGGGCCTTGCCATTTGGCAAGGAATTTACTTTCAACCGTAGGGACAAGTACCAGTATCCTATCCCCCGGGGAAAAGGTACGGGTCTTGGCTCCACGGTTGTACACTCTCTGCTGTGCTAACTGCGCTTGGGCCAAATGTTCCTTCACGATGGGCATTACCTGTGCAATTCGGTCTTGCATCAGGGCGACATGCTCAATCACACTCCTGTGGGGAAAACTCTCACTTTCCCAAGTTTCCTTGGCAATATCCAACAGCCCTCTTGGGTGTCTCCCATACAGTAACTCAAAGGGGGAGAATCCCGTAGAGGATTGGGGCACCTCCCTAATAGCAAACATCAGATAAGGAAGTAGACAGTCCCAATCCTTTCCATCTCTATCCACCACTTTCTTCAACATTTGCTTTAGGGTTTTGTTGAATCTTTCAACCAGCCCATCGGTTTGGGGGTGATACACAGATGTACGTAATTGCGTCACTTTGAACAATTTACACAGCTCCTTCATAACCCGGGACATAAAGGGTGTACCTTGGTCCGTAAGCAGTTCTCTACAAATACCCACCCGGCTAAACACAAGAGATAGCTCTTTGGCTATGGTTTTGGCCGAGGTATTTCGGAGAGGGATCGCTTCTGGATAACGGGTGGCATAGTCCATTATAACTAATATGTACTGGTGCCCCCTAGCGGACTTGATTATAGGACCTACCAAATCCATGGCGATCCTCTCAAACGGGACCTCAATGATGGGTAGAGGGACCAGCGGGCTACGGAAATGTGGCATCGGGGCCGACCTCTGACACACAGGGCAGGAGGAACAATAATTTTCTATGTCCTTTATCACCCCCGGCCAATAGAATCTCTGTAATACCCTCTCTCGGGTTTTCTCTGTCCCCAGATGACCTCCAAGAATGTGCCCATGGGCCAACTCCAACACCAACTTCCTGTAAGGTTTGGGCACCACAAGCTGCTCAACGGTTTCTTCTGCCCTTTTTGCCACCCGATACAGTAGGTCCTTCTCTACGCTGAAGTATGGGTAAGTGCAGGTATTATCTGGGTTCACTAACTCGCCATCTATTTTCACTACGTTTTCCCGTGCATTTATTAGGGCGGGGTCTTTCAACTGTTCTGTGGCAAAGTTTTCCCTGTGAACCTCAAGATCAGAAAACTCCACAGACGGTAGGTTTTCGTCTGAGGAGGTGGGCTCCTCTCCAGTTTCTTGAGTCTCCCCTGCCAATACTGATAAGGGAAATTCCGGAGAGTCCTCACCACTCTCAGGGGAGTTCTGGCTATCCCATTCCTGGTACATAGGGGCACCAGTGGGGGGCTCAGGATCATCCCACAGTTCCCAGAACTTCGGAAAATCCCTTCCCACAATGGCGTCATGCGGTAACTGAGATACTAAGCCCACTGGATGAGAGAGGGTACCTTTGGGGGTCTCGAAACACACTGTAGTCACTGGATACTCTCGGGTGTCCCCATGCACACAAATAACAGCTACCTTGCTATTCCCAGAGACCTCTGTTTTAACTAACTCAGCCTTTATCAGGGTCACAAGGCTACCTGAATCCAGCAATACCACAACATTTCTACCATTAACACACATTTTGCATAAATGTTTCTCAGTTCCTCGAATGGCAGTGCATGCGACTGTCGCACACAGCGACTGACGTCTGCCCATCAGAAAGTCACACTGCATGGGTTCCTCCACAACCGGGCAATTGGCTGCAATATGTCCCGCTTGCCGGCAGCGGTAGCAAACGATCCTTCTTGCCGCCTCTTGAGCCGCTGATTTCCCAGGCTGTTCTCGCCAAACTTGGGGTAGAGCTCCCACCCTCTCACTCTCTCCACCCTCACCCCTTGGAATCCTCTTATCCGCCCCTGGGGATGGTCTGGTCTTAGGGTGGAAAGTCCGAGTGTCTCTGGAAGAGGCCGTCAGGTTCTCTGTAGCCAAGTATTTCTCCACACGATCCACAAGACCATCGGCCGTCTCTGGGTCTCCATGGCTTACCCACTTTTGGATGGCAGTAGGAAGAGCTCTCAAAAACCGATCCATTACAACACGTTCCACAATCTTTGGTGCGGACAAAGTCTCTGGCTGTAGCCACTTTCTGCTTAGGTGAATGAGATCATACATTTGAGACCTGGGGGGTTTTCCAAGCTGGAAAGTCCAGTTATGCACACGCTGAGCCCGGACAGCCTGGGTGACACCCAGCCTTGCCAATATTTCAGCTTTTAGCATCACATAGTCTTTTGCTTGGTCAGGCTCTAGGTCATAGTAAGCCTTCTGCGATTCACCAGTTAACAGAGGAGCCACCAGTCCAGCCCACTGCTCCTCAGGCCACTTTTCTCTTTCAGCAGTCCTTTCAAATGTGGTCAAAAATACCTCTGGATCATCCTCTCCAGTCATTTTTGTCAATAAACGACTCACCCCAAAGGACGCGGTATTAGTGGGACGGCTTTCCTCACTGGTCTGCGGACGTTGCTGCATTACTGCTTCCATTTGTTGTAGTCTCTGCTCTTGCTTCTGTAACAGGTCTATGAAGCGGGCCTCAGATTGCTGCTGGGCTTGTTGCTGAGCTGCAAGGCTCTGTTGATGAGCTTGCTGCTGGGCTGCGAAGTTCTGTTGTTGAGCTGCAAGGCTCTTTTGCAAACCTGCATTTGTCTGCTGTTGATTGGCATTTGCTAGAGCCAGCTGCTTCAGTATCTCCTCCATGCTGGCTTAAAAAAAACTGCCCGCATTCTCCACCAACTGTGAGGGGGTTAGCTCGGCAGCGGGTGTGTGTGACCCCCGGGATGGGCTCCCCACACAAAACAGGCCCAGCAAACGGAGGTTGTGGTTTTCAAAATAAAAAAAAGGTGCGGTTTATTTTCTATTTACAGTGACAAAACACAGCAAAGCCAAAAGAAACATAAACAAATTAAATCCTGGTCAAGTTGACCTCTGACTAAACATACAGGTTTCCTAACTAACAACTGGGATCAGCCTAGTGCTGTCCTAGTCCCTAAGTCCCTGGTTTTAAATGTCCAAGCAAATAGCCACACAGGCTTTTTCTCACTGCACAGGGGTTCACTCTCCCTAGACAGTCCACACAGGTCTGGTTCCAGGCATGAGCTAACACCTAATGAATCTGGGAGTTCTTATAGAGGCCTAAATGAGCTGACAAGCTTCAGCTTGCCTCATCAACTCCCTGTCTGTACGACGCCCCACACTCTCCCTAGAGGTATGAGTCATCCATGAGCCTACTAGCCTCAGCTGGGCTTATACAACTCTCCACCCTAGTTGTATAAGTCAGCATAAAGCCTGAATCTGGGAGAAATATATCTACCCCCCTGGATGCAACCAGGTGACTTTACCTTCCTGCTGTCACACTACCTACAGTTTTCTGTCCCTAGAAAAAATGTTTTTTTTAAGCACACTATAGCACAAGGAGAATTCACTCACTGTCCTTCCCAGTCCCTAGAAACAAGGACTTGCACAGTGAAAGAAACTGACACTCTCCCTACCTACAGTTTTCTGTCCCTAGAAAAAATGTTTTTTTTAAGCACAATATAGCACAAGGAGAATTCACTCACTGTCCTTCCAGGTCCCTGGAAACAAGGACTTGCACAGTGAAAGAAACTGACACTCTCCCTACCTACAGTTTTCTGTCCCTAGAAAAAATGTTTTTTTTAAGCACAATATAGCACAAGGAGAATTCACTCACTGTCCTTCCAGGTCCCTAGAAACAAGGACTTACACAGTGAAAGAAACTGACACTCTCCCTACCTACAGTTTTCTGTCCCTAGAAAAAATGTTTTTTTTAAGCACAATATAGCACAAGGAGAATTCACTCACTGTCCTTCCAGGTCCCTAGAAACAAGGACTTGCACAGTGAAAGAAACTGACACTCTCCCTACCTACAGTTTTCTGTCCCTAGAAAAAATGTTTTTTTTAAGCACAATATAGCACAAGGAGAATTCACTCACTGTCCTTCCAGGTCCCTAGAAACAAGGACTTGCACAGTGAAAGAAACTGACACTCTCCCTACCTACAGTTTTCTGTCCCTAGAAAAAATGTTTTTTTTAAGCACAATATAGCACAAGGAGAATTCACTCACTGTCCTTCCAGGTCCCTAGAAACAAGGACTTGCACAGTGAAAGAAACTGACACTCTCCCTACCTACAGTTTTCTGTCCCTAGAAAAAATGTTTTTTTTAAGCACAATATAGCACAAGGAGAATTCACTCACTGTCCTTCCAGGTCCCTAGAAACAAGGACTTGCACAGTGAAAGAAACTGACACTCTCCCTACCTACAGTTTTCTGTCCCTAGAAAAAATGTTTTTTTTAAGCACACTATAGCACAAGCACAAAACACACTGACACTCTCCCTACCTATCCTTCTCTTTCCCTAAACTAAAGGAATCCAGGTTAAGCAAGAAAGAAATAAAAGTCACTGTCCCTGCCTATGCTGCTCTATCCCTGCTCCGGAACACACTACACTAGGCCGCCGTGCTGGTGGCCTTTTATAGTGTGGGGCGTGTACTAAACACCCTCAGCAATAATTGGCCACAGGCATCCTGCCTGTGGCCAATCATTGCTCTCCTCGCTGCCGGCGCTGTGATTGGCCAAGCATGCGGGGTCACAGTGCATGCTTGGCCAATCACAGCGCCTGGATGACACTGCGATGGCGTAGTGCATTGTGGGCCGTTCGCGTCACTCGAATTTGGCGCAAACGGCCCAAATCGTTCGATCTTCGTCGAACGATCGAACAGCCGATGTTCGAGTCGAACGTATGTTCGATTCGAACACGAAGCTCATCCCTATCTGGAAGGCAAACAATGAGAGGCAGACAGTCACGAGGCAATAAAAGAGGGCAAGCAGGCTCTGTGTTCAGAGGCAACAGTGCTGCTGGTCGTGGACACGGTGCATCCTCATCAGCACATGGCCGTGGGACACGCTTGTCCTTCTTTTCGGCAGCTGGCCACGTTTAGCCGCAACATGCCCAAGACTTGGTAGAGTGGATGACCAAGCCGCCCTCCTCCTCCTCCTCAAAGCAGCTGCCAAAGCGGCCTCTTCCCTCGGCTCAATGGCATCAGTCACTCCTTCCCTAGCTCCACCATGTCCTCCTGAGGATTACCCCGGACTGTTTAACCACAGTGTTGGGTACATGCTCCAGGAGGATACCCAGCGTTTTGAAGGCTCCGATGATGGAACCCAGCTGGAGGAAGGCAGTAACGTGAGCTCAGAGAGAGGGGGTAGTAACTTGAGCCCAGAGATAGGAACAGCTATCTGGCAGTCATGTTCCCCCAGCTGCAGCATACTGCCAGATTGGCTCCAGAGATGAGGAGGGAGGAGATGATGAGGTCACTGACTCCACGTGGGTGCCTGATAGGAGAGAGGAGGAGGAGGCACATCTCCAAAGAGGCAGGATGCCCTCCAGGGGCCAGCTTAAGGGCAGCACACCGACCGCATCACACCGCAGAGCTCCGCATGTGCAGGGCCCTGCTGTCTCTGCGCATTATTCTAAAAGTTCTTTGGTGTGGGCCTTTTTTCAGACATGTGCAGCAGATCGCACCATTACCATTTGCAACATATGTCTAAAGCATATCTCGCATGGCCAAAACATCAGTCGCTTAGGCACCACGTGCTTGACCAGACATATGTCGACCTGCCATGCAGTCCGTTGGCAAGCGTACCTAAAAGACCCACACCAAAGAACAATGCGGACCTCTCCTTGCTCCTCATCAGCTGGGATCTCCAACCCCACTATACCTTCAGTCCTCTCTGAAACCTGCACTGAGAGCAGTGCCGGGCCAAGACATTGTGCTGCCTGGTACCAAGAATTAAATGCTGCCCCCCTCCCCCCCCCAAAAAAAAAATCACGCCCACCAAATACCCCACATTCATTATTTTATATCATGATAACTAAAGTGGACCTGTCATGGCTCTATACATGTAAAGGAGTATAAAAGGACCTGTGCGTGGCTGGTGGCCGCGATCGCTCCAGAGAGTGTAAACGGACAGATCCCTATTCTGACAGGGGAGGAGCGACAGATCTGCTCTTCCTAGTGATTAGGAACAGAGATCTCTCTCCTCCTACAGTCAGTCCCACCCCCCCCCAGTTAGAAACACCTCCCAGGGAACACATTTAACCCCTTTCCTGCCAGTGACATTTACACAGTAATCAGTGCATTTTTATAGCACAGATCGCTGTATAAATGTCACTGGTCCCAAAAAAGTGTCAAAAGTGTCTGATCTGTCCACCGCAATGTCACAGTCTAGATAAAAATCGCAGATCACCAGACCCCGCTACACTAGTAAAAATAATAATAATAATAATAAAAATGCCATAAATCTACCCTCTATTTTGTAGACTTTTGGCATTTTTGCGCAAACTAATCAATATACACATTGCATTTTTTTTACCAAACATATGTAGAAGAATACATATCGACCTAAACTGATCAAGAAATGTTTATTTTTATTTTATTATGCTCCACTAGACCCTAGTCTCTTTATTGGCTACAGCCCTTAACCCTTCACGGATTTGCTTTTGGAATTAACTCTTCACGGACTATGTTGTGTTCTTTTTGGACTCTGCATTCGTTTTCTTTTTAATAAATTTTTCATATATTAATTTTTCACATTTCAAGGTTTAACATTTATTTCACACATGGTTTTAACCACATAGCGCTGCACATTTTTTGAACACATGTGACCTATCTGACCCCTACACTGACCCCCTGACACACCTACGTGAAACATGCACTGATCCATCTGACTCCTACTTCCTGCACTACTCACATTACACTGACCTACCTGACCTACATGACCATTACCCTGACCCCTACACTGACCTACCTGACAACAACACTGACCCCTACACTGAGCTTCCTGACACCTACACTGACCCCTACACTGACCTACCTGACACCTACCTCACTCCTACTTCCTGCACTACTCACATTACACTGACCTACCTGACCTACATGACCATTACCCTGACCCCTACACTGACCTACCTGACAACAACACTGACCCCTACACTGAGCTTCCTGACACCTACACTGACCTACCTGACACCTACCTCACTCCTACTTCCTGCACTACTCACATTACACTGACCTGACAGCAACACTGACTATTACACTGACTGACACATACACTGACCCACCGACCTTACACCTACACTGACCTACTACACAGACCCACCTGACTCCTACAGTAGGAGTCCTACTTCCTGCACTACTCACACCCGACCCCCTCCCCACAGCTCGGTGCGAATCCATCCTTTGAGTCCTCCTTACCTTTGTCTGCTCTTCACCAGGACTCTCCTCAGGACCTCAGCACTGGATGTGCAGAACTGCTTCGGCGTCCCAACTTCCCGCCAGCGCCATCCACCCGCAGCCCGCTCCATGGTGTCAGACGCTGCACGCCTGCACCTCCATGATCCCATCTCCACCGCGCCGTAACAAAGCAGAGGGACAGGCGGAGGGGAAGACAGCTCACACTTCCAGTGCTTGTCTCCCGCCACCATGTTCGTGTTTCCTGGCGCACTGTGATTGGGCGTATGGCGGTCATGTGCGGAGGCGGGACTTCTAGAGCGATCGCTGACAGGCCAGCCCCACGCTGCACATGACCCCCATTCGTCCAATCACAGGGCGCTGGACACTAAACATGGCGGCTGGAAAATCGGGGACACAGGAAAGGAAAATTAGTAGGAGACACGGAATGTCGCTGGCTGACGGGCGGCAATTTGCCGCCCCCCTTAAAGTGCCGCCTGGGACCGGGGTACCATTGGGTCCCATGGTAGGGCCGGCCCTGACTGAGAGGAATGAAGGTGTAGAATTTGGTGTGTCACAGCCAAGTACTTGCGGACAATCTGCTATCGGTACACCGACGTCTGATTGTACCAGGCAAATTTCCCTGCCCCAGCTGCTGCACCGCCAAAAGAAGTTCGCTCCCAGCCATCCACATGCCCAGCGGTTGAATGCTAGCTTGGCTAAATTGCTAGCACTTCAACTGCTGCCTTTTCAGTTGGTAGACTCTGCCCCCTTCCGTGAGTTTGTTGAATGTGGCACTAGCGTTGCTAGCCAGGTGCGGGGGGGGGGCGGGCCGCACCCGGGTGACACCCACCAGAGGGGTGACACCCGTGGGTAGCGCAGCGGCCACACTGACATCGCCCGCCCGCTGCCCTGTGCCTTAGGCTCACGCTGCGGCTGTGTCCCTCAGCGGAGCGGAAGGAAGCCGCTGCCCCCTCTGCCTCCTCTATGTTTACATCCACAGAGGAGGAGGAGGAGCCCGCGCTCGAGAGACACACCGCTGTGTGTATCTGCCGCTCTGTTCTGAGGTCTGAAAGGTAAGGGGGGCATCTTTACTGATGGGGGGAGGGGGTGTCTGTACTGCTGGGGTCTGCACAAGAGGGAGTTTGCACCAGGGGGGGGCTGTAACTGAGGGGGGTGTCTGTACTGAGGGGGGTCTGGTACTGAGGGGGGTGTCTGTACTGAGGGGGGTGTCTGGTACTGAGGGGGGTGTCTGTACTGAGGGGGGTGTCTGTACTGAGGGGGGTCTGGTACTGAGGGGGGTGTCTGTACTGAGGGGGGTATCTGTACTGAGGGGGTGTCTGTACTGAGGGGGGTCTGGTACTGAGGGGGGTGTCTGTACTGAGGGGGGGTCTGGTACTGAGGGGGGTGTCTGTACTGAGGGGGGGGGTCTGGTACTGAGGGGGGGTCTGGTACTGAGGGGGGTGTCTGTACTGAGGGGGGGGTCTGGTACTGAGGGGGGGGGTCTGGTACTGAGGGGGGGTCTGTAACTGAGGGGGGATCTGTAACTGAGGGGGATCTGTAACTGAGGGGGTGTCTGTTACTGAGGGGGGTCTGTTACTGAGGGAGGTGTCTGTACTGAGGGGGGTGTCTGTACTGAGGGGGGATTGGTACTGAGGGGGGTGTCTGTACTGAGGGGGGTCTGGTACTGAGGGGGGTGTCTGTACTGAGGGGGGTGTCTGTACTGAGGGGGGGTCTGGTACTGAGGGGGGGTCTGTAACTGAGGGGGGGTCTGTAACTGAGGGGGGATCTGTAACTGAGGGGGTGTCTGTTACTGAGGGGGGTCTGTTACTGAGGGGGGTGTCTGTACTGAGGGGGGTGTCTGTACGAGGGGGGTCTGTAACTGAGGGGGTGTCTGTAACTGAGGGGGTCTGCACTGAGGTGGGGGTGTCTGTACTGATGGAGCGGTCTGCACTGAGGTGGGGTGTCTGTACTTATGGAGCAGTCTGCACTGAGGTGGGGGTGTCTGTACTGAGGGGGAGGTTCATACTGAGGGAGGCGGGTCTATATTGATGGCGGGGAGTCTGTACTTAGTGGAGCGGGTTTGTACTGAGGGAGGGGATCTATACTGTGGGAGGGGGGTCTGTAGTTAGTGGAGGGGGGTCTGTACTGAGGGGGGACTATAGTTGTTGGGGGGTGACACCATTTTTTTTTGCACCGGGTGACACCAACCCTAGTGACGCCACTGGAATGTGGCAGGTTCCCAAACGCTACTTTTTCTCACGGAAGGCGATTCCGGCTCTCTACCGGCATGTGGAAGGCAATGTCTTGGCCTCGCTGGACAGGACGGTCAGCGGTAAGGTGCATATTACCGCTGACTCATGGTAGAGCAGGCAAGGACAGGGACGTTACCTATCTTTCACGGTGCATTGGGTGACTCTGCTGGCAGCTGGGAAGGATGCAGGACAAGGTTCAGTAGTGTTGGAGGTTGTTCCGCCACCACGCCTCCAAAATATTACTACTGGTGATTTTGACACACCTCTCTCCTCCACCCCCTCCTCTTCTTCTTCCTCCATGGCCTCTACCTGTGCTTTGTCCTCGGAACCAGCGGTGCTCGTAGGTGTTCAAGGGGCTAGGCAAGTACGCAGGCAAAAAGATGCCATGCGGTGCTTGAGCTGGTGTGCTTGGGGGACAGGAGCCATACTGGGGCAGAGATTCTGTCAGCTCCGCAGGGGCAGGCTCAGAGGTGGTTAAAGCTTAAGCCAGGAAAGGTGGTTTCCGACAATGGCACCAACCTCCTCTCCGCCCTCCGACAGGGACAACTAACCCATGTGCCCTGTTTGGCTCACGTCCATAACTTGGTGGTGCAGCGGTTCTTGGGCAGGTACCCAGGCTTACAGAAGGTCCTCAAGCAGGCCAGGAAACTCTGTGGGCATTTCCGCCAGTCATATAATGCCAGTGCTCGGCTGGCTGACCTGCAAAAGGATTACAACCTGCCCAAGAACCGCTTAATCTGTGACATGTCCACCAGGTGGAACTCTACGTTGGCCATGCTGCAGCGGCGGCACACCTAGCAGAGGGCCATCAATGAGTATCTGTTGCAAAATGGCACCAGGACAGTGTCAGGGGAGCTTGGATTTTTTTCCCCACGCCAGTGGGCCATGATCAGGGATGCATGCACTGTCCTGGCACCATTTGAGGAGGATGGTGAGCGGTGACAGTGCATGCATCAGTGACACTGTCCCTCTTGTCCACCTGTTGGAGCACACGCTGTGTGGAATAATGGACAGGGCACTTGAGGCAGAACAGAGGCAGGAAGAGGAGGACTTCCTTACCTCTCAAGGCCCCCTTTATGCAGACAGTGTTCCTGCTGGCCCAGATATCACACAGGAAGAGGACGAGGAGGAGGAGAAGGAGGAGGAAGATTATTGTGTCAGCATGGAGGAAGAGCCTAGCACTCAGCATCAGTCTTCAAGGGATCAATTACAGTCCCAAGACACCCATGGACTTGTACGTGGCTGGGAGGAGGTGGCTGTGGATCATGTCGTCCTCAGTGACCCAGAGGACTCCGCACCGAATGCCTCAGCAAACCTACGCTGCATGGCCTCCCTGATCCTGCAAAGCCTGCGGAAGGATCCTCGTATTCCTGCGATCAAGTAGAGGGATCATTACTGGCTGGCAACCCTCCTTGATCCACGTTACAAGGGTAAGCTTGCCGTCACAGAGGGAGCAGAGGATGAAGCATCTTCGGGAGGCCTTGCAGAAAGGTCTGTGCAACGTGTTCCCAGAGACTGGGAGGTTACAAATTCCTGGTCCTGGACAACGTGTTGCTGAGGCTCCGGTCAGTCAAAGAAGGAGCGGTGGAGAAGGTGGCCGTCTGACCGATGCGTTCAGACAATTTTTTAGTACGCTGCCCCAAGGTATGATCGCTTCCAGCAACCATCGCCAGCGTCTGGTTTACATGGTGCAGGAATACCTAGGGGCAAGATCCGACTTGGACACCTTTCCAACCGAAAATCCTCTGGGTTACTGGGTCTTGAGGATGGATCACTGGCCAGAGCTTGCACAGTATGCAATTGAGGTACTGGCCTGTCCTGCATCCAGCGTTCTTTCGGAACGCACATTCAGTGCTGTTGGAGGCTTTGTAACCAATCACAGGGTGTGCCTGTCCACCGACTCAGTCGATCGACTGACCTTCATAAAAATTAATCAGTCTTGGATCACCACCAGCTTCCAAGCACCTGATGCTGATGTAACCGAATAATTTTTTTGGAAGTGTCAGATCCCTTCAAGACTGCCTATGCTGATGCTGAGTCACTATTTAACAGGAGCGTGTATTTACAATATTTGATGCAATGCTTTGCAGCAGGGCTCATTGCTGTGCTCCAACTACAGTATCTGTGAGGGGTTGCAGTGTTGTGGCACCAGTGCCTAAGGCCCAATTTTTAAGCCCCTGTTTAACAGGGGCGTGTAAATACAATTTTTGATGCAATACTTTGCAGCAGGGCTCATTGCTGCGCTCCAAGTACAGTATCTGTGAGGGGTTGCAGTGTTGTGGCACCAGTGCCTAAGGCACATTTTTTATGCCCCTGTTCAACAGGGGCATGTATTTACAATTCTTGATCTAATAATTCACAGCAGGGCCCATTCCTGCGCCCACCAAGAGTAACTGTGAGGGCTTACAGTGTTGTGGCCAACACCACCACCACCACCAACAAAGGCCCATTTTTTTCTGCCCCTGTTCAACAGGGGCATGTAATTACAATTCTTGATCTAATATTTCACAGCTGGACCCATTCCTGCGCCCACCAAGTGTAACTGTGTGGACTTACAGTGTTGTGGCACCAGAACCACCACCAAAGGCCCAATTTTTCCTACCACTGTTCAACAATGGCATGTATTTACAATTCTTGATATAATAGTTCACAGCAGGGTGTTCCAGTGCCCACCAAGAGTAACTGTGAGGGCTTACAGTGTTGTGGCAACACCAACACCTAAGGGCCAAATTTCTGCAGAGTATATATGGCAGGCCCCTACTTTCAAACATCCAACTTACAAACGACTCCTACTTGCAAACGGAAGTAGACAACAGGAAGTGAGAGGAAATCTACCCCTAGGAAGGGAAATTCTCTCCTGTAAGAGTTAATATGGGAAAAAGGTGTCTCCTCTCCACTGATGCTTTATCACCAATCCTTGTTTCACTAAAAATCCCAAATTTTCAAAAAACATTTGTCATTGGGACAGAAATGTTCTGAACAGGTGCACAGACAGCAAAACAAATGTTACAGGGGTGATAACCCTTCCCTATGTTTTCCAAAAAGCTTAAAAATAGATTTTTGGGCTGGAGCTACACTTAAAAAATTTACCTGTTCCAAATTACAAACAGATTCTACTTAAAAACAAACCTACAGTCCCTGTCTTGTTTTCACCGCCTGTATACTGCTGTTCAGAGTATATAGGGCCTTTTTTTACTTTGGGTGCGGGGTTGGTAGTGGGCTGGGGGGGGGGTACCCATGCCATTTTTCTCAATGATTTTCATCCATATTGTCGGGACCAGACATTACATTAAAGCCGCAAGCAGTTTTAAATGACTTTTTTTCCTTTTAGAAATGTCATTTTGTGCAGGGACAGTTCTAAACACGGGAAACACGTGCCACTTCACAGGCATACTTTAGACACCCCCCAGGTACGATATTTAAAGGAATATTTCACTATTTTTTTTTTCACTTTATGCATCATTAAAATCTCTGCTCCCGAAAAAACGGCAGTTTTTAAAACTTCTTTTTGCATTGATACATGTCCCATGGGGCAGGACCCGGGTCCCCAAACCCTTTTTAGGACAATAACTTGCATATTAGCCGTTATAATTAGCACTTTTGATTTTGAACATTCGCGACCATTGTATTTAATAGGGTTCTAAAGTTTGTGCAAACTTTCGGTCCGTTCGCAGGTTCTGGTGCGAACCGAACCAGGGGGTGTTCGGCTCATCCCTAGTCTGAGCTATACGTGCACACTGTGGCCAGTATACACTACACTGACTTAAACTGCAGGTTAGCTCAATCAACTGCTTGTATTATCAGTAATAGAAAAGCAATAGTCTGCTGTGAGCTTTACGTGCACACTGTGACCAGACTACACTACACTGACTTAAGAAACTGCGGGTTAGCTCAATCAACTGCTTGTATTATCAGTGTAGCGGGTACTTGAATTATGTAAGGACTCTGGTGGTGTGAGGTTCTTTGGGGCCCCTGGGTGGCGCTGTTGCCTGGGGCCGGAGTTGAGGTCACACCGCGAACCGTGCCTTTTTGTCCTCCCTTGGAGCTGGTACAGTGGGGCGGGGAACCCGCTGGGACGCAAAGGGAGATGTCATAAGAGGGGCGGACGCCCTGTTTTGGGAGGAGGTTCGGAGGACGCGGCCGCACCCAGGCACCTTCAGCTTGGGTGCTGGCGTTCCGGTGTTTCAGGCCTAGGCGCCCTTGGCCTAGCTGGAGCAGGGATGGAGTTCATCTCAGGCACCTTTAGCCTGGGGTGAGGTACTATGGCGGATGCCTGGGGCTCAGTACCTTTGACTGAGTCCGAGGGTGGAGGAATCCGAGGGGGCCCTAATGCCCCGTACACACGATCCGAATATCGTACGAAAAATAGTCGCAAGTTAAATTAAATAGGTTATTAAAGTCACGAAAATTCTCGTATGACAGAAAAAAAAATCGGAAATGATGTCATGTGTTGTAATGTATTTGTATTGTATTTTCAGACGACAACTGTACTGACTAAACGAAAATCGTACGATTTGTTATCGTGCGAGGAAAATTTTCGTGCATATCCGATAAAAAAATATCGGATGAACTGTCATAATCGGCTCTCGAAGCTCTGTACTAATGATCCGATTATCGTACGATTCTTCCTCGGACAACATTTTTCGTACGATATTCGGATCGTGTGTACGGGGCTTAACTCCTTGGGTGCCCGTGTCTAAGTTCGTGAGGACTGGTGCGCAGTAACTTCTCTGAAGAGCCCGGCGCAGCATCGCTGGTGACGGAGAGGCCTCCATTTCTCCCTTGGACGGATTTCTTCCTCTGACAGGGGCAAAGTGAGCGAAGGTAAATTCACGTTCTATTACCTAGTCAGTGGCAGTGACTATTCACCACTGGTGACAGCACAGTGGGCAGCAGCAAAAAGGGAAAGGATTGTGCCTCGATCTGTCCCCCTCATTTTCCAAAGGAGAAAGATAGTTTTATTGCTTGGCAAGAAGAATAAAACTGAGTTGTACCTATTCACTGTGTGGAACTTGGGTTACTCAAGCAAAGGAGTCAGGGACGAAGGACTGGACTTGACTCTAGGACACCTACACAAAAGCCCAATCTCTGGCCTTCACCCACCAGTCACGGAGGACATGGGCCGTGGTGTGTTTTCTCTCTCTCTCCCAGGTACCCCTAGACAAGAGCCAAATAACCGATAGAGAGAGTAGAGGCCGCTACATCAGTAATAGAAATGCAATAGTCTGCGGTGAGCTTTACGTGCACACTGTGGCCAGACTACACTACGCTGACTTAAAGCGCAGGTCCACCCTGAAATTTTTTCATTAAAAATCCTAAAAAAAAAAAAAAAAAAAAAAAATTAATATAATTTTTTTTTTTTTTTATACTCACCCTAATTGCCTGTTGCTATGCGGAAGTCCCCTAATCTGCCTCTGATGTGCCTCTTCTCGTCCGTGGTGGGTCTCCTTCCGCTTCCTATTCTTGTGAATGGGGCACGCTGCCTTCTGGGAACTGTGTGTATCACAGGAGGCAAGCCACCCACTCACAAAGCGCCGTGCGAGTGGCGCATGCGCAGTAGGAAACGGGCAGTGAAGCCGTAGGCTTCACTGCCTGTTTCCCTTAGTCAGGATGGAGGAGCCGGGACCTGACAGCAGCGATCGATCGCCGTGGTGGGACCGACATCGCGGGTGAGTAGGACAGGTAAGTGTCCTTATTAAAAGTCGGCAGCTTCACTGTTAGTAGCTGCTGACTTTATAAAAAAAATTAAAAATGACTGCACCTCTGCTTTAAGAAACTGCAGGTTAGCTCAATCAACTGCTCAGTAATAGAAAAGCAATAGTCTGCGGTGAGCTTTACGTGCACACTGTGGCCAGACTACACTACACTGACTTAATATACTGCAGCAAGAATAACACAGGAACACTCTGAAGTGAAATCTAGCTAAACTGAATACAGTGTGTATATATATATATATATATATATATATATATATATGTGTGTGTAGCGGCCTCCTCACTCCCCTCTTTTTCTTCAGCTCGTCTGTCTCTTGTCTAGGGGTACCTTCAGAGGGGAAGGGAGCGGGGACACTACGCCTGGCCTTCACCACAGGTGTCAGTGTGGTGTAAGCAAAGTTCTTTTACCTTCGGGTCAGTGTTGTGCACCTGGAGCCTCCACCGAGAGTTACCTTGAACAATGTCTGTCAGGAAATGAGCCCCACACCATTAAAGTTCAACACTCCTTTATTCCTCTCGAATGAACACAATCAGTTGAACTCCCTTGTAGAAACAGAACAGAAAAGGAGGTGTGGATGCGAGTAGGCCCAGACACAATGTGTTCTCCACTTTCCTCCCTGAAAGCGAGTTGCGGTCTCCGAGTGGGGGGGGGATTTCCTTCCAGGCGGTCTCCGATGAGAGGCTCACCCATCACTGGCAATATGCTGCACCAGGTCTTCGAGTGAGGAGCTCCCCCCCGGTCCATTACGCCTTCCGGATTCGGGTACCCAATCCCTGGGTACCCTAGGATCTCCTTCCCTCGCGGAACTCAGTGTTGGGCACTGAGCTCCAGACCTCCATCCGAGTACCTCACCCCAGGCTAAAGGTGCCTGGGATGGAACACGACCTCCGGCTGTCCTCTAGGCCTAGGCCGCCTAGAGGACCGACACGAACCACCGCCCGCAGGCTGAAGGTGCCTGGAACTCGACCCCGTGACCAAGATGGCCGGCCCCTTTATACCCTCTCCCAGCAAGCACGGCGGGTTCCCAGCCCCACCATACCGCTGCCGAGGAAGGACAAAAAGGAGGCACGGCACACAGCAATGATTCAACCGCAGCCCAGGGCAACAGCGCCACCTGCTGGGCTGTAGGGAATTACACATCACTAATGTCTCTGCCAAGTTCAAATTACACCCGGGAAAGTACATACCCGCTACACATCAGCCAGCAATGCACTGCGATGACGCAGTAAATTATGGGCCATGAAGCGCCACTCGAATTTGGCGCGAACGCCCCATATTGTTCGAAATTCGGCGAACGGCCGAACAGACGATGTTCGAGTCGAACATGAGTTCAACTCGAACACGAAGCTCATCCCTAATCACCGACAACATCCAAGCCATAGACATTGCCATTATTGACTCTCGCCTCACGAAGGTATGCCTGGGCTACTACGTTACATTGGTCAGGATTAGGGATAGGACATTATTCATTTTTGTACTATCATCCTGCTTTACAAGGTATATTAACCGTTATAAGTCTGGTCATTTGTTCAAAGGACTGCATGTTTTTTCTGACATATTCCAAAAGAACCTGGGACTGTAAAGCACTATGGTATGAAGCTACAAAAGGTGAACTCGGCAAGACAAGAAGAGAAGTGTGGTTGCTATGGGTAACCGAGTGAAGGAACAAGGTACAAGCAACCAGTCGGTTGTGGGTAAGGTGGATAGTCCTCCTTTAGCGAGGGGTAGATGTTCTGGCTCCCAATTCCAATTTTCAAAAACCTAGAGTAGAGTAGAGCAAAGCAAAATAGCAGTATTTGCCTATCGGATGAAGTAAGCAATCTGTCTGGTTGAGATGAGAATTCTATATTTGTGCTTCATTTTGTTAGAATTCATTTTAAAGATTTATCATGCATTGATAGACCTCAGGTTTTGTGTAAAGTGCTGTAAGATAGGAAGTGAGCCAACTACAGGAATAGGGGGATAATGATTCTTGAAACTCGACTACACAGTCCAGAGACTTGCAGTCTATTATCAATATACAATGCGCATAAATTCTAAATGTCACTTTTGCAGTAGAAGAAAATTAGTTGTTGATTTACACTTGAATGGAAGGGGGTCTGCTGTGCTGGGGGAGAGGTTTATGGGAAGGCTGGAGGAGTATTTAAACTAGGATTGAGGGGGGAGGGTGAACTAGAATTACATCGGGCACACAGGTCAGTTAGGGGTCAGACATTAATGGAGAGTGGATTGGGGATAGATGGGGGGAGGGTTATGGCAGGTGACAAGAAAGTTCCCGTGTTGCAAACAGCCATTGGAAACTATAGTGCCATTTGTTTCTACTAAAAATGATATGAAAAACACCAGAGAAAAATGTAATGCATTAAAGTGTTTGTTCACCAATGCCAGAAGTCTGGCAAGCAAAATAGGTGAGTTGGAAGCTCTGGTGCATGAGGAGAGCTATGACATAATCGGTATTGCTGAAACTTGGCTTCAATCCTCACATGACTGGGCTATTAATATTCCTGGCTATGCACTCTTTCAGAGAGACAGGGTAAAAAGGAAAGGTGGCGGGGTCTGTCTCTATGTGAGAAGTGATCTCAAAGCAAGCGTGAAAGAGGACCTGGTTGATGGAGAGTGTGATGAGGCTGAAGCATTATGGGTGGAACTGCATATAGATGTGCGTAGTTCAAAGTTAATCATTGGAGTTTGTTATAGACCACCCAATGTTAATGAGAAGGTGGAGACTCCGCTCCTTGCACAGATGGAAAGGGCTGCAAGGGCTGGGATGGTGATAATAATGGGGGATTTTAACTACCCAGAAATTGACTGGAGTAATGGAACTGCTGGGACAGTTAAAGGGCAAAAATTTATAAGCCTATTGCAGGACAATTTTATGGTCCAGTTTATTGAGGCCCCAACTAGGAATGATGCTCTGTTGGACCTGGTAATCTCAAACCACGCAGAGCGTATTACTAATGTTCAGATAAAGGAACACCTGGGTAGCAGTGACCATAACATGATTTCATTTTATGTTAGCTGTAAGCAAGAAATACATACAGGAAAGATAAAAACACTTAATTTCAATAAAGAAAATTTTCCAAGGATGAGGGCTGCTCTCCAGGACTTAGACTGGGAGGGAATATTGGCATCGATTAACACAGAACAGAAATGGGAATTCTTCAAAAAGACTGTTTGGGACCTCACTGCAAAGTATATTCCCATGGGCAATAAGTTTAAAAGGCTAAAAATAAAACCTATGTGGTTAAAAAAGCTATAAACAAAAAGAAAAGAGCTTTTAAAAAATATAAAAATGAAGGAACACTAGTGTCGTTTAAATGTTACAAAGAATATAACAGGATATGTAAAAAGGAAATCAAGGATGCAAAAATTCAAAACGAACGACAGATTGCAAAAGATAGTAGGACAAACCCCAAAAAATTCTTCAAATTTATTAATAGTAAAAAGGTCAGGTCTGAGCATGTAGGCCCTTTACAAAATAATCTAGAGTGGGTGACTGGGGACAAAGAGAAGGCTAATTTATTAAATACTTTCTTCAGCTCTGTGTATACAATGGAGCATGGGGGAGATCATGTCCATAATGGGGGTGGTAGTGACACAGCCCCAAATCCACAATGGCTCAAAAGTGATATGGTCTAGAAATATTTAGACAGAATAAAGGTGGATAAAGCACCTGGACCAGATGGCATCCACCCACGGATCCTAAAAGAATTGAGCTCTGTAATTTCAAAGCCATTGTATCTAATTTTTAGGGACTCATTAATGACAGGAATAGTACCACTGGATTGGCGCAGGGCCAATGTGGTGCCTATATTTAAAAAGGGAACAAAGTCTTTACCAAGTAACTATAGACCTGTTAGTTTAACTTCTATAGTTGGGAAGATACTGGAGAGATTAATAAAAGACCACATAGATGAGTTCTTACTGGAAAAAAACTATTTAAGCAACAGACAGCATGGATTCATGAAAGACAGAAGTTGTCAGACAAACCTGATTTATTTTTATGAAGAGGTAAGTAAAACCTTGGACAGAGGGGTGGCGGTGGACGTGGTATACTTGGATTTTGCAAAAGCGTTCGATACAGTTCCGCACACACGGCTCATGTGTAAGGTAAAGTCTACAGGATTGGAAATATCAGTTTGTAAATGGATAGAAAACTGGCTAAAAGACAGAATTCAGAGAGTCATGGTTAATGATTCTTACTCTGAATGGTCTAAGGTTCTCAGTCGTGTACCCCAAGGTTCAGTGCTGGGACCCTTACTTTTTAATATCTTTATAAATAATATTGGGTCTGGGATCAAAAGTAACATTTCTGTCTTTGCAGATGACACCGGTGTTAATTTAGTCGACTAAAACGAATAAAACGTTTTAGTCGACTAAATGAATACTATTTTAGTCGACTAAAAGACGACTAAAACGAAAACAATTGAGATGACTAAAATAGTTCTAAAACTAAAATGCCATTTTAGTCAAAAGACTAAGACTAAAACTAAATTGAAATTTGGCTTCAAAATTAACACGAGTCTGTAGTGCATGTTCATACCTCAATACCATAAATAATAACATATTCTATTCTTCACTCCAGCAGTATATGAGTTTGGAAATTGTAGAAAAATGTTAACTAATGCATTACAATTTAATTACACCCATTAGATTTTAGGCGACTAAAATGTAATGGAAATTTTAGTCGACTAAAACGTAGGACATTTTAGTTGACTAAAATCTACTGGAGATTTAGTCGACTAAATATGACTAAAACAATTGCAGAAGACTAAAATGGGACTAAAACTAAAATGCTATTTTAGTCCTAAGACTAAGACTAAAACTAAATCAAAATTTGCTGCCAAAATTAACACTGGATGACACCAAGCTATGCAGTGGAATAACATTCTTACATGATGTCGCCAATTTACAAACCGACCTCAATGCTCTGTCTAATTGGGCGACTATGTGGCAGATGAGGTTAAATGTTGATAAATGTAAAGTTTATGCACTTGGGGGCTAAGAATATGAATGCATCATACATACTAGGGGGAGTACAACTGGGGGGATCCGTAGTGGAGAAGGATCTGGGGGTTTTGGTAGATCATAAGCTCAATAATGGCATGCAATGCCGAGCTGCGGTTTCCAAAGCGAGCAAAGTCCTTTCTTGTATTAAGAGAGGTATGGACTCCACAGAGAGAGAGATCATTTTGCCCCTGTTCAAATCATTAGTAAGACCTCATCTGGAATATGCAGTTCAGTTTTGGGCACCAGTTCTCAAAAAGGATAATCGGGGAACTGGAGAAAGTGCAGAGAAGGGCAACCAAACTGATAAGAGGCATGGAGGAGCTCAGCTATGAGGAAAGATTAGAGGAACTGAATTTATTCACTCTTGAGAAGAGGAGAATAAGGGGGGATATGATTAACATGTACAAATATATAAGGGGTCCATATAGTGAACTTGGTGTTGAGTTATTCACTTTACGGTCAACACAAAAGACAAGGGGGCACTCTTTACGTCTAGAGGAAAAAAAGATTTTATCTCCAAATACGGAAAGGTTTCTTCACAGTAAGAGCTGTGAAAATGTGGAACATACTCCCTCCAGAGGTGGCCAGCTCAGTAGCTTGCTTTAAGAAAGGCCTGGATACTTTCCTAAATGTACATAATATAACTGAGTACTAACATTTATAGGTAAAGTTGATCCAGGGTAAATCCGATTGCCTCTCGGGGGATCAGGAAGGAATTTTTTCCCCTGCTGTAGCAAATTGGATCATGCTCTGCTGAGGTTTTTTGCCTTCCTCTGGATCAACTGTGGGTATAGAATTGTACGATATTTTTTTTTTTTTTATGGTTGAACTGGATGGACGTTGTCTTTTTTCAGCCTGGCTGACTATGTAACAATGCAAGGTGATTTTTATAACATTAAATTACCGTATATACTCGAGTATAAGCCGAGATTTTCAGCCCTTTTTTTGGGGCTGAAAGTCCCCCCCTCGGCTTATACTCGAGACGTCTGTGATTGGCGGAACACCCAACACAGTGTCTGCTGGGAAAACTGAGGATAAGAGAACGATCGTGATAGGCGGAGAGTGTCTGCTGAGACTCGCCTATCAAGGAAGGAACAGGAAGAGACCGCGGAATTTGAACGATGGACGCCGCGGAATTTGAACGATGGACGCCGCAGCCGCAACTTCTTTACAGGTAATATTTACAATA
This sequence comes from Rana muscosa, assembly GCA_029206835.1. Lineage (NCBI taxonomy): Eukaryota > Metazoa > Chordata > Amphibia > Anura > Ranidae > Rana > Rana muscosa. The sequence continues at coordinate 849,486,921 of CM055121.1, forward strand.
TAAAATAGGGAACAGCGAGCTAGGGAACAGTGGGGCATCGGCTTATACTCGAGTCAGTAAGGTTTCCCAGTTTTTTTGGCAACATTAGGTACCTCGGCTTATACTCGAGTCGGCTTATACTCGAGTATATACGGTACACAATAGCTTATTTGGCCTTCATATAAATTATATTTAAAATCTGTGTTACAATTACTTTCGGTCTCTTCCAATCCCAATCCCATCTGTGTTTTTCCGGAAACTGCAATCTCTGAATCTATAAATTTTTCTGGAACAATGGTGTTTGTTGGGTGGCCCACTTCAAATTTATCCAAATGGTGAGGTGCACTGGGAGTTCCCCACTTCTTGCAATATTCCTTGCCCCCTACCTGCCCTACACGTGTCTCACTTATCAAGGAAGCTCTGCAAGAAAACAATGCTGATACACTTGGTCAATGCTGCTAGGGCCTGTATTCCAGGCCTCTGGAAGCTCCTCCCTCCTCTGCTCTTTGGCTTTGCAAGGCAACCGAGATTCATCGCATGGAAAGCTTTATGGTAGCAGTTCAAAAATCCAAAAAAGGAAAAATTCAGGTACACCTGAATTGGACTCTCTATACATGGTCTTGGGACTATGATTCTTTTATGGCTGCAGATGTGTGAATTGCCGAATACTTTCGGGCCCTCTATTCGGCCGTCCTGGCGCTGCAGACATGGCACTGAGCTCTCCTCATCATATGTAACCATTGTATGGCTCAAATTGCATCGTATCTGCACCAAAATGGTACAGGATCCTTTTTTTGCCAGACCTGAATCGCATTGCATGGGCGTTCACACTCATGCAATCCGATTCTCGCAATCACACTGCGTTTTGCAAGCTGTTTTGGGATGTCATTATTTACCATTGACACCTGCAGCAGATTGCATGGACACCGTACAATTTTAATATGGTGCGGGAAACGCACAGAATTTGCTGCATTTCCTGCATCACATCAGTGTGAAGAGAGGCTCTTTCTTTCTCCTTGCTTTGATTCTCTCTCTGTTAGTCCCTCCTTAGATGTGTGCTGTTGTTCTGACTATTTAGAGTTTGACAAGCAGGATGATACAATTAGGCTCTGTTCACACTGCTGCAACATGGGATCTGACTTATGAGACCCCAGGTGAGAGCCATCTTAACTGACACTACACAAGTCGCTTTGACTTTAGAAAAGGCTCCTGCACTACTTTTGTCCGACTTGGGTGTGATTTCAACCCTTGCACAGGCTCTTAAATTGCATCCAAGTCGGATCAAGTTGGAAAGGAAAGTTGTATTAGTAGGTTATTGAATCATGCGCTTGGAAGCTTGTTGTCTGCAGAGAATACTTTACTTTCATGGAAGATTAGCAATGCATGTCTTACGGCATTAGGAAACATGACACAGGCGCAAAGAGCCTCCAAGTACATACACTTTACATAGAAAGAACATCCTGTTCTTACTTTACCATAGAATAACACACTATAACACTGCAGTGCCACCTGCTGGATAGAAAGGTATAATGCATACAGTACAAATTGTCAGTTTAGATAAGCAACTTAACATTACATGTTGTTGTTCTTCCAACACCCCTTCAACAGCATGTGCTTTGTCAAATTTATTTCAGCTTCTTCTGGAAATAACTATGACGTACCTTCAACAAAGGCTTGGTGAGTGCATCAGCAGTCATCTCCTCTGATAGGCAATATTGAACACCTATAACACCTTGCTCTTGATTGTCCCTTAGTAGGTGATACTTGACGTCAATGTGTTTGGTCCTAGGATTGACCGTTTCTGATTGTATAAGCTTTATACATCCCTTGTTGTCTTCAAACATGGGAATTGGTTTTGACACGTCTAACCCAATGTCCTCCAAAAAGTTGACAAATCCATATCGCTTCTTGACATGCGTGTGCTGCTGCAATGTACTCTGCTTCAGTTGAAGATAGAGCAACAGTTGATTGCTTTCGACTAGACCATCTTAAGGTTCCTTCCCTATATTGGAAGATGAAATCCACTTGTGGATTTGCGGTCCGCGCAGTCTCCGGCCCAGTCAGCATCCACATATCCGACCAGTGTTGGATTCGATGTTGCTGGTAACCGTAAATTCATCTGACTTGTTCCTTTGAGCTATTGCATCACTCTTTTTTTACTGCGTTCCAGTCACACTGACAGGAAGCTGAGACTTTCCTGCAAAGTATGCCCACTGCTGCGGGTATGTCTGGTCTTGTCAGAGTGGCAACATATAGCAGCTTACTAATTGCTCTGCCATACATGTTCTTGTTGGGAAGCAAATTTTCTGCTTCATTACTCTTTAGATAGCCTGCTTCAATAGGAGTTTTCACTTCCTTTGTGTGTTGCATATGGAAATGTTCCAAGATTTTGGAGATTTTCTGAGATTGGTTTAAAAGATAACTTCCATCTTTTTCTCTCTCTTTGGATTCCCAGATAGTAACTAATGTTCCCTAGTTCGTTAATTTAAAAAAAAATTCAGCTTGCGAACTCTCTGATTGTAATCTCCTTCTTGTTCAAAACAAGTTATAATGTCATCAACTCAGATAAGGATGTATATTCATCTGTCTTCTTGATTCCTGCAGTAGAGACAGGGGTCTGCTTTACTTCTTGAGAATCCCTCTCTGGTAAGTACTTTGTTCACTTTCTCATTCCACATCCTTGCAGGTTGCTTAAGACCGTAGATGCTCTTCTGAAGTTTACACACAAGGTAGTCTCCTTGCTCAAACCCTGGTGGTTTCTTCATGTAGAGGATACCTTAATGTCTAAGTGTTTCACTTGCATGCCCTTCCTGCCTGCAACGCTAAGAAGCGCACTGATGGTAGAGTGTTTTACGATGGCAGTGAATGTTTCATTGTAATCTACACCGAATTTCTGGGAGTAACCCTTGGCAACTAGTCTGGCTTTGTATTTGTTGATATTCCCTTCTGTGTCTGACTTTACTTTGAGAGTCTATTTACTTCCTATAGTTTTGCGGTTAGAAAGGGGCTCTGTGAGTGTCCAGGTTTTATTTTCTTGAAGTGACATTAACTCTTCTTCTACTGCCTTTCTCCATTTATTGACTTCACATTTTGGCAGTTGATCTATGTCTTCCCAGGATGTTGGTTCAAGTACGCTGTGTGTTTTGACAGTGTATGACAGCTGGTGGTATCCCCTTTGTGGTCTGAGTGGATCTTCTAAATTCAGGCAGTTCAGCAGGATCTTGTGGGGAACTTGATTTAGGCATTGTGGGTTCCACCTCTTGTTCTGACTCCTGCACATGTTGGCTTTGGTCAACCTTTTTTCTTCTGGTTTGCTTGGCATATTCACTTCACAGCTTTCAGGGATCAGTGTTTCTGGTGATGGTCTCCCATCAAAATAAACACTATGGCTTATTGTCACTTTGTCAGTCTTTGAATGTAGGATTTTGTAACCCTTAGTTTGCTCACTGTAGCCTACTAGAATGCCCTCCTATGGCTCTGTTCTCCAGCTTGGATCGCTTCTCACTTGGAATATAGGCATATGCTTTACATCCAAACACTCTGATGTGCCCTATACAGTGGCGTAGCATGGGGGTTGCGGGGGGGGGGCATGGCACCGGGCGCAACATTTGGGGGGGGGCAACATTCCGCACCAGTGAGTCCTGTGTCCCCGCACTTTGGCCGCCATGTTTAATTTCAGGCTGGCCCCTGGTGCTCCGTGATTGGGCAAATGGGGTCACGTGTGGTGGCGGGGCTGGCCTATCCTTGATCGCTGGTGAGCGGGGCTGGCCTCCGCTTAGCTGTCTGCAGCGGTTGTTTTCTCATCCTCCTCCACCGGACCGGATTAGATCCCAGATCGGATTCCCATCGTGGCAGGCAGTGTGACAGACCGCAGAGGCAGAGCAGATGGAAGAAAAGCAGGTGAGAAACTCAGTCAGTGTGTAGTATAGTGGTCTAGTCAGTGTGTAGTGTAGTGTAATGGTCAGTGTTTAGTGGTCTGGTCAGTGTGTAGTGGTCTGGTCAGTGTGTAGTGGTCAGGTCAGTGTGTAGTGGTCAGTGGTCTGGTCAGTGTAGTGGTCTGGTCAGTGTGTAGTGTAGTGGTCAGTGGTCTGGTCAGTGTGTAGTGGTCAGTGGTCCGGTCAGTGTGTAGTAGTCAGTGGTCCGGTCAGTGTGTAGTGTAGTGGTCAGTGGTCTGGTCAGTGTGTAGTGGTCAGTGTAGAGGTCTGGTCAGTGTGTAGTGTAGTGTGATGGTCAGTGGTCTGGTCAGTGTAGAGGTCTGTTCAGTGGTCTGGTCAGTGTGTAGTTTAGTGGTCTGGTCAGTGTGTAATGGTCTGGTCAGTGTGTAGTGGTCTGGTCAGTGTGTAGTGGTCTGGTCAGTGTGTAGTGGTCTGGTCAGTGTATAGTGGTCTGGTCAGTGTATAGTGGTCTGGTCAGTGTGTAGTGTAGTGGTCAGTGTAGTGGTCAGTGTGTACTGTAGTGGTCTGGTTAGTGTGTAGTGGTCAGTGGTCTGGTCAGTGTGTAGTGTAGTGGTCAGTGGTCTGGTCAGTGTAGAGGTCTGGTCAGTGTGTATTGGTCAGTGTAGAGGTCTGGTCAGTGTGTAGTTTAGTGGTCTGGTCAGTGTGTAATGGTCTGGTCAGTGTGTAGTGGTCTGGTCAGTGTGTAGTGGTCTGGTCAGTGTATAGTGGTCTGGTCAGTGTATAGTGGTCTGGTCAGTGTATAGTGGTCTGGTCAGTGTGTAGTGTAGTGGTCAGTGTGTACTGTAGTGGTCTGGTTAGTGTGTAGTGGTCAGTGGTCTGGTCAGTGTGTAGTGTAGTGGTCAGTGGTCTGGTCAGTGTAGAGGTCTGGTCAGTGTGTATTGGTCAGTGTAGAGGTCTGGTCAGTGTGTAGTTTAGTGGTCAGTGGTCTGGTCAATGTGCAGTGTAGTGGTCAGTGGTCTGGTCAGTGTAGAGGTCTGGTCAGTGTGTAGTGTAGTGGTCAGTGGTCTGGTCAGTGTAGAGGTCTAGTCAGTGTGTAGTGGTCAGTGGTCTGGTCAGTGTGTAGTTTAGTGGTCAGTGTGTAGTGTAGTGTAGTGTAGTGGTCTGGTCAGTGTGTGTAGTGGTCTGGTTAGTGTGTAGTGTAGTGGTCTGGTTAGTGTGTAGTGTAATGGTCTGGTCAGTGTGTAGTGTAGTGGTCTGGTCAGTGTGTAGTGGTCTGGTCAGTGTGTAGTAGTGTAGTGGTCAGTGTGTAGTGGTCTGGTCAGTGTGTAGTGGTCAGTGTGTAGTGTAGTGGTCTGGTCAGTGTGTAGTGGTCTGGTCAGTGTGCAGTGTAGTGTTCAGTGTGTAGTGGTCTGGTCAGTGTGTAGTGTAGTGGTCTGGTCAGTGTGTAGTGGTCAGTGTGTATTGTAGTAGTCTGGTCAGTGTGTAGTGGTCAGTGGTCTGATCAGTGTGTAGTGTAGTGGTCTGATCAGTGTGTAGTGTAGTGTAGTGGTCAGTGTGTAGTGTAGTGGTCTGGTCAGTGTGTAGTGGTCAGTGAGTAGTGTAGTGGTCTGGTCAGTGTGTAGTGGTCAGTGTGTAGTGGTCTGGTCAGTGTGTAGTGTAGTGTAATGGTCAGTGTTTAGTGGTCAGTGTGTAGTGTAGTGATCTGGTTAGTGTGTAGTGTAGTGGTCTGATCAGTGTGTAGTGGTCTGGTCAGTGTTTAGTGGTCAGTGTGTAGTGGTCTGGTCAGTGTGTAGTATAGTGTAGTGCAGTGGTCTGGTCAGTGTGTAGTGGTCAGTGGTCTGGTCAGTGTGTAGTGTAGTGGTCAGTGTTTAGTGGTCAGTGTGTAGTGGTCTGGTCAGTGTGTAGTGTAGTGTAATGGTCAGTGTTTAGTGGTCAGTGTGTAGTGTAGTGATCTGCTTAGTGTGTAGTGTAGTGGTCTGATCAGTGTGTAGTGGTCTGGTCAGTGTTTAGTGGTCAGTGTGTAGTGGTCTGGTCAATGTGTAGTATAGTGTAGTGCAGTGGTCTGGTCAGTGTGTAGTGGTCAGTGGTCTGGTCAGTGTGTAGTGTAGTGGTCAGTGTTTAGTGGTCAGTGTGTAGTGGTTTGGTCAGTGTGTAGTGTAGTGTAATAGTCAGTGTTTAGTGGTCAGTGTGTAGTGTAGGGGTCTGGTCAATGTGTAGTGTAGTGGTCTGATCAGTGTGTAGTGGTCTGGTCAGTGTTTAGTGGTCAGTGTGTAGTGTAGTGGTCTGGTCAGTGTGTAGTGGTCAGTGGTCTGGTCAGTGTGTAGTGAATGGACCTAAAAGGTGGAAACTGGACTGTTGAGATAGGAAGGGCGAATAGAGAACAGGTAAAAAGAGAAGCTATGGGCTCTAGTTAAAGAAGTTAAATATGTTGGAAGATCAAAGGGAAGGAAGCGAAGGGGGAGGGGAAGTGGAAGGAAAGCCCAAATTAAATGAAGTAAAAATAAAATAGTTCTAGTTAAACAGTTAAAATAGCAATAATACAAGAGAGTGGTAGAATGCATTTTTTGGTTCTTCTGTTTTTGGAGTGTGCAAAGAGATTAGTTGGGGAAGGGGGGTAAGTGGTTAATTGTAAAACACTATATTAAAGCACTTTATGTGAAACAAGGATAAAACAAATGTATGTATTTTTATAAAATGTTATGCAACATGGAAAAACAATAAAGAATATAAAGTGTGTAGTGAGGTGGTCAGTGGTCTGGTCAGTGTTTAGTGGTCAGTGTGTAGTGTAGTGGTCTGGTCAGTGTGTAGTGGTCAGTGTGTAGTGAGGTGGTCAGTGGTCTGGTCAGTGTGTAGTGGTCAGTGTAGAGGTCTGGTCAGTGTGTAGTGGTCAGTGGTCTGGTCAGTGTAGAGGTCTGGTCAGTGTGTAGTGTTGTGGTCAGTGGTCTAGTCAGTGTGTAGTGTCGAGGTCTGGTCAGTGTATAGTGTAGTGGTCAGTGGTCTGTGGTGTAGAGGTCTGGTCAGTGTATAGTGTAGTGGTCAGTGGTCTGGTCAGTGTAGAGGTCTGGTCAGTGTGTAGTGGTCAGTGTAGAGGTCTGGTCAGTGTGTAGTGTAGCGGTCAGTGGTCTGGACAGTGTAGAGGTCTGGTCAGTGTATAGTGTAGTGGTCAGTGGTCTGGTCAGTGTGTAGTGGTCAGTGTAGAGGTCTGGTCAGTGTATAGTGTAGTGGTCAGTGGTTTGGTCAGTGTGTAGTGTAGTGGTCAGTGGTTTGGTCAGTGTAGAGGTCTGGTCAGTGTGTAGTGGTCAGTGTCGAGGTCTGGTCAGTGTGTAGTGTAGTGGTCAGTGGTCTGGTCAGTGTAGAGGTCTGGTCAGTGTGTAGTGGTCAGTGTAAAGGTCTGGTCAGTGTGTAGTGTAGTGGTCAGTGGTCTGGTCAGTGTGTAGTGTAGTGGTCAGTGGTCTGGTCAGTGTGTAGTGTCGAGGTCTGGTCAGTGTATAGTGTAGTGGTCAGTGGTCTGTGGTGTAGAGGTCTGGTCAGTGTATAGTGGAGTGGTCAGTGGTCTGGTCAGTGTAGAGGTCTGGTCAGTGTGTAGTGGTCAGTGTAGAGGTCTGGTCAGTGTGTAGTGTAGCGGTCAGTGGTCTGGACAGTGTAGAGGTCTGGTCAGTGTATAGTGTAGTGGTCAGTGGTCTGGTCAGTGTGTAGTGGTCAGTGTAGAGGTCTGGTCAGTGTATAGTGTAGTGGTCAGTGGTTTGGTCAGTGTGTAGTGTAGTGGTCAGTGGTTTGGTCAGTGTAGAGGTCTGGTCAGTGTGTAGTGGTCAGTGTCGAGGTCTGGTCAGTGTGTAGTGTAGTGGTCAGTGGTCTGGTCAGTGTAGAGGTCTGGTCAGTGTGTAGTGGTCAGTGTAAAGGTCTGGTCAGTGTGTAGTGTAGTGGTCAGTGGTCTGGTCAGTGTGTAGTGGTCAGTGTAGAGGTCTGGTCAGTGTATAGTGTAGTGGTCAGTGGTCTGGTCAGTGTAGAGGTCTGGTCAGTGTGTAGTGGTCAGTGTAGAGGTCTGGTCAGTGTGTAGTGTAGTGGTCAGTGGTCTGGTCAGTGTAGAGGTCTGGTCAGTGTATAGTGTAGTGGTCAGTGGTTTGGTCAGTGTGTAGTGTAGTGGTCAGTGGTTTGGTCAGTGTAGAGGTCTGGTCAGTGTGTAGTGTAGTGGTCAGTGGTCTGGTCAGTGTGTAGTGGTCAGTGTAGAGGTCTGGTCAGTGTATAGTGTAGTGGTCAGTGGTTTGGTCAGTGTGTAGTGTAGTGGTCAGTGGTCTGGTCAGTGTGTAGTGGTCAGTGTAGAGGTCTGGTCAGTGTATAGTGTAGTGGTCAGTGGTCTGGTCAGTGTAGAGGTCTGGTCAGTGTGTAGTGGTCAGTGTAGAGGTCTGGTTAGTGTGTAGTGTAGTGTAGTGGTCAGTGGTCTGGTCAGTGTGTAGTTTAGTGGTCAGTGTGTAGGTCAGTGTAGAACTCAGGTAGGTTAGTGTTGTGGTCAGTATAGGAATCAGGTAGGTCAGTATAAGAATCATGAACGGTCAGTATAGTGTGTAGTGGTCAGTGTGTAGTTTAGTGGTCAGTGTGTAGTGGACAGTGTAGGTCAGTGTAGAACTCGGGTAGGTTAGTGTAGTGGTCAGTGTAGGAATCAGGTAGGTTAGTGTAGTGGTCAGAGTGTAGGAATCAGGCTGGTCAGTACTATTGTAGGAAGGGACTCAGGTTAGGGGGCGCAAATTACTTGCCTTGCCCTGGGCGCTGACAACCCACGCTACGCCACTGACCCAATATTAGGCTTTGATTCATGCCACATTTCAAATGGAGTGCTTTTAATGGCTCTTGAGGGAAGTCTGTTCTGTAGGTACGTTGCAGTCATGACTGCTTCTCCCCAGTACTTGTGAGGTAAGTTGGCATCCGACAACATGCATCTGGCCATTTTTATAAGAGTGCGATTTTTTTCTTTCTGCGACACCGTTTTGTTCAGGAGTGTATATTGTGGTTGTCTGCTGTACTATTCCTTGTCTCTTCAGGTATGCGGCCACATCTTTGCTTATGTATTCTCCTCCATTGTCAGTGCGTAGTATTCCTGGTTTGCATTGGAATTTGTTGCTAGACATGGCAACAAACTCTTGAAGTTTATCTGATATTTCATTCTTGTGTTTCATCAGTTAAGTAGTTGTGTACCTGGAATAATCATCAATGAAAGCCAGTAGATATCTGTTCCCGTCTGACGTGGGAATTTTCATTGGACTGTATATGTCACTGTGTATGAGCTGCAGGGGGTGGGTAGCTTTTCTTTGAGATGCCTGTGGAAGGGGGGCACGTGTGGCGTTTGCTTTATTACAGCACTTGCATTTCATGAGCACTTTGCAAGGGACTATTGTCAAATCTTCTGATAAATCTCTCTTTATAATATCCTGTATAGCTTCTGGACTTCTGTGTCCCAGCCGCATGTGCCATAAGTGAATACATTTGCTGTGTAGGTCATTAGAGACTATATTGGCTTGCTGATCTGTGGGGATTAGCCTGTATAGGTGATCATCCAGTTTTCCTTTTGGAAAATTGCTTATTATTGTGAATTGTGCATTCATCACCCTGCAACTTAACTGTGAGACCGTTGTTTGCAAGACTTCTCACTGACAGAAGGCTGCCTTCTAGTTCTGGAACATACAGCACTTTCTTTACAAGGATACTCTGCTTGTGGTGTAATGCAGTTCCGGAAGCCCTGGCCTTTAGCTTCTGATGTGATGCATTTCCCGTTTGCTAGGAAAACGTCTTTTGCACTGTAATCAATGTTTGTCTCATCGCTAGTCATGTGGCTTGTCGCACCTGAGTCTATGCACCAGCCGCGTGGCTTGCCGCTCTGTCTTACTTTAAAGGTGCCACTCCATGATGTGTCTGCAGTTTCCTTTGTGGCAGCTTTTTGTGGATAGCTAGAGCTTTCGCTGCTCGGTTTCCAAATAGAACAGTTCTTTTTTAAGTGACCAGTCTTTTTACAGCGAAAACAGGCCCTGATTTCTTTGTTGTGCTTTGTGCCTTTGTACATCTTAAGAGCTTTGTCATCATGGTGCATATTTTCTTTCCTTCTGTCATATTCATCTATTCATTTCCCTTTGACATATTCCAGTGTAAGCTCCTGCTTGGGTCTGATTTCTAAAGAATTAATAAGATCAGTATATGTCTCTGGGAGGCTGCAGAAGAGCAGGGTATCAATATGGTTATCTGTGATGTCCTCTTCGTTGGCATGCAGCTTCTCTATGATTTCTAGCATTCACGTGGTCACACATTTGCTGGCCTTCTTCTAGTCTCAGCCTATAAAGCTTTCTTAGTAGAAATAACTGGCTGTTTAGACTTGAACGCTCATGCAGTTTCTGTAATGAAGTCCACATACATTTGGCCATTTTCTCTGTTCTTATGTGGATAAGCTGGTCATCTTCCACTAGTAAGATTATAATTGCTTTTCCCTGTCTGTCCTTCCTATTCCAGTCCTTTGCCTCTCCGTCTGTGGGTCTGTCTGTATTCAGCACCTGCCACAAGTCATCCTTGTTTAAAAACATTTCTAGTTTAAATTTCCACAGCTGGTAATTGCCATTGTTCAGCTTTGCAATTGCAAACTTCAAATCTGAACCACTTGCCATCTTTCAGCTGCTTGCATACAGTACTTACAGACTTGCAGAATTATTTTTCCAGTGCCTGGGTGCTGCCTGGGGTGCCTGGGCCAAAACCTATTAGTAGGTTATAGAATCATGCGCTTGGAAACTTGTTGTATGCAGAGAATACTTTACGTTCATGGAGGATTAGCAATGCATGTCTTACAGATGACACAGGAACAAGGAGCATCCAAGTACATACACTTAACATAGACAGAACATCCTGTTATTACTTTACGATAGAATAACACACTATAACACTGCAGTGCCACCTGCTGGATAGAAAAGTATAATGCATACAGTACATATTGTCAGTTTATATAAGCAACTTAACATTACATGTTGTTCTTCCAACAAGTTGCAGGCAAAGTTGTATGACGTTGCTGTTGCAGCAGTGTGAACTGAGCCTTTATGTTGATTCGCGCAACCATGTTGACACATGCCTGTCGGGCTAATTCTTTCAACAATATTGTCATTGTAGTTTTTGCTTTTATCAGTGCCTCTCTTAAAGTAAATGTACAGTATGTCTTATTCTCTATTCTGACTCTTGTGGTGTACTTATTGTAAAATCTTAAAGAATTTCAATAAAATATACGAACTATGCTTTGTGTACATTTTATCCTGTGTAAATAAATCTGTATTTTTTTCTTGACAACTGAGGTACTCCATGCCTTTTTTGTACTGTACCTTTCCAAGTACTAGAGTACTGAACAAGGTAAAAGTAGTTAAAAGTTGTTTCTGCCTGTTGTATGTCCTTTTTCATACAAGACAATCATTGTCTAGCTTCGAAAGCTGTTCAAAAATAATGCATGTTGTTATTGAGCAATTTTTGGTATGTCACAATGTATGTTTCATTTATGTCCACAAACTGAATTTCAACTTTAATTCTTACAGTTAAGGGGATTTTTTTTTTTTTTTCGTCTTTTCATGGACAACCTCAGAACAAGACTGTACTGCTGCCAAGTGCTACAGACTGCTGTAAAGGCAGCTGTGGTTTTTCATCCTTTCCTGCCATGAACCCTGTGTGACTTTACAAAAAAAATTGTATTGTAGCTTTGTGAAGGATTTTGGAGAAAAGTCACTTTGACGTCCCTAAGCAATTTCTTTCTGTAGACATTATAATGGAAATATTTCTTAGACAAAAACCTTTTGCCCAATACTTGTAAATTATGGGATATGTGACAAAAAGAAAAAAAGGAATTGATCAGTATAACTAAATAAATAATCACTTTTTATTCCTTATTTGGTCTGGTAGGTTTAATCTGGAATGAAAAAGCTATTGAATTTGTGATTTTTATTACATTTTGTAGTGAACATTTAAAGGGAACTTGTGAGGATGGAAATATAGAACTTACCATCACAAATTCCTTATTGCCTGGTGTTGTTAAAATCATGCAGAAGTAGCCAGCAAAGCTACATACATATGGCTGTAAATGCAGCATCTGTAATCCCTTCTCAAATATCTTGTAAGCATTATTGCGAGATTCATTTTCTTTTTAGCCCTTAAAATTATGGGTTAAATGCTAACCCTGTTTATTCGAGGTTCAAAGTCTTGGTGAAATCATGCAGAATTTTTTTTGTAACCATAATGCACTACCTGGCTTAGAAGGGCCAATAAATAGGCTTTTGGATAAGCTATCACCTACACTGTGAAATGGTGAGGTCACAGCAGTCATAATGACAAATATTTTAGCTGTGATAGGAAAAGCATAGGGAGTGCTGCCGCCAAACTGCATAGGGAGAGCTTGGTGTAGGACTTGTGGGCATTAGCAGGTCTTTTAAAGAACATGTAAACCCCTACAGAATATCATGTAGGTAGAAAAATGCTGTGTATTTTAGAGAATTTGTGTGTGTGTGTGTGTGTGTGTGGGGGGGGGGGGGGGTTGGGCAGGAGTTGATCCCTTTTCATCCTTTGTTATATTATAATGGTGCTGATGTCATATGTCATGCAGCCTCTGTACAGCCTGTCCCTGTCCACATGCACTACTGTGATAACAGACTGCATGTGTTTTTTCACAGTTTTCACAGTTTTTGTTTTCTTTTTAATGGTGACAACAGTGGATTATGCCTGGGCAATGTGCGTTAGCACATGCTTATTTTACACATGACAGGGTGATTTATAGACAGAAGATTGTGGGAGACAGGAACAAAGAGCTGTTACCTCATAACACAAAGCACCCAAACAAAATCCTTTATATCAGTATCACCAGCTATTATTTTCAGGAATCTTTGCAATCAAAATAAAAATAGACTTTCCAATTATACAGTCAGGTCCATAAATATAGGGACATCAACACAATTATAACTCGTTTTGGCTCTATACACCACCAAAATCGATTTAAAATGAAACAAACAAGATGTGCTTTAACTGCAGACTTTCAGCTTTAATTTGAGGGTATTTACATCCAAATCAGGTGAACGGTGTAGGAATTACAACAGTTTGTATATGTGCCTCCCACTTTTTAAGGGACCAAAAGTAATGGGACAGATTAACAATCATAAATCAAACTTTCACTTTTTAATACTTGGTTGCAAATCCTTTGCAGTCAATTGCAGCCTGAAGTCTGGAACGCATAGACATCGCCAGACGCTGGGTTTCATCCCTGGTGAGGCTCTGTCAGGCCTCTACTGCAACTGTCTTCAGTTCCTGCTTGTTCTTGGGGCATTTTCCCTTCAGTTTTGTCTTCAGCAAGAGAAATGCATGCTCAATCGGATTCAGGTCAGGTGAATGACTTGGCCATTGCATAACTTTTCACTTCTTTCCCTTAAACTCTTTGGTTGCTTTCGCAGTATGCTTCAGGTCATTGTCCATCTGCACTGTGAAGCGCCGTCCAATGAGTTCTGAAGCATTTGGCTGAATATGAGCAGATAATATTGTCCGAAACACTTCAGAATTCATCCTGCTGCTTTTGTCAGCAGTCACATCATCAATAAATACAAGAGAACCAGTTCCATTGGCAGCCATACATGCCCACGCCATGACACTACCACCACCATGCTTCACTGATGAGGTGGTATGCTTTGGATCATGAGCAGTTCCTTTCCTTCTCCATACTCTTCTCTTCCCATCACTCTGGTACAAGTTGATCTTGGTCTCATCTGTCCATAGGATGTTGTTCCAGAACTGTGAAGGCTTTTTTAGATGTTGTTTGGCAAACTCTAATCTGGCCTTCCTGTTTTTGAGGCTCACCAATGGTTTACATCTTGTGGTGAACCCTCTGTATTCACTCTGGTGAAGTCTTCTCTTGATTATTGACTTTGACACATATACACCTACCTCCTGGAGAGTGTTCTTGATCTGGCCAACTGTTGTGAAGGGTGTTTTCTTCACCAGGGAAAGAATTCTTCGGTCATCCACCACAGTTGTTTTCCGTGGTCTTCCTGGTCTTTTAGTGTTGCTGAGCTCTTTCTTTTTAAGGATGTTCCAAACAGTTGATTTGGCCACACCTAATGTTTTTGCTATCTCTCTGAAGGGTTTGTCTTGTTTTTTCAGCCTAATGATGGCTTGCTTCACTGATAGTGACAGCTCTTTGGATCTCATATTGAGAGTTGACAGCAACAGTTTCCAAATGCAAATAGCACACTTGAAATGAACTCTGGACCTTTAATCTGCTCCTTGTAAATGGGATAACGAGGGAATAACACACACATGGCCATGGGACAGCTGAGCAGCCAATTGTCCCATTACTTTTGGTCCCTTAAATAGTGGGAGGCACATATACAAACTGTTGTAATTCCTACACCGTTCACCTGATTCGGATGTAAATGCCCTCAAATTAAAGCTGAAAGTCTGCAGTTAAAGCACATCTTGTTCGTTTCATTTCAAAACCATTGTGGTGGTGTATAGAGCCAAAAAGATTAGTGTAGATGTCCCAATATTTATGGATCTGACTGTATTACCATGTTAAAACTCATGTGAGTTTTTAGTGGTTGAGTTGGGGCTACAATGCTTGCATTCTTAAAATTACATTTTCTTAAATACCCTGCTTATGTGCATGGATACGTACTTCCGAACATTCTTTCAAGGATTAATATCTGCCCACAACGACTGATTGATAGCTAGCTCTTCAACACCTTAGCTGATTTTTTTTTCTATTAATTCTGGTCTTTTTTTATATTATAACTATTACTTTGCTTTGCAGCACCTCATTTTGCACCCTTTGAAAAAAGTGGAGAGGAACAGATGGTCCTTGGTCTCCTCTGTATCTAACTATTCCAGCCATTTACCATGTTCCTGGGCTCCCCAGAGAAACCACTTCAAGTCCAGGACATTTTAACTGCTTGCTTACTTTGCACTTTTACCCCTTTCCTGACCAATTTTCAGCTTTCAGTGCTCTTGCACTTTGAATGAAAATGATGCGGCCATGCAACACTGTACCCATATGCATTTTTCTCTTTTTTTTTTACACAAATAGAGTTTTCATTTTGTGGTATGTAATCACTACTGGCCCTTCACCCCAACTTGTGATCAGCTGTGTCTGAATGACACAGCGGTCACAGAGTGCATCCCATTGCACGTCACAGGAGGCGCTCAGGGGGCGGGGTTCTGGGAGGACGTCCATTGACGCCCTACCAGAACCGGATGACTGCACTGTAGCTGTCTTTTGGCTATAGCACAGTTGGCAAATGGTTACAAAGGGCTTAAAGTATCCATGCAGATAGTTGTAGTTTAAAATGTGCAGACACAACCAAGGCAAGTGTGCAGAAACACAGTACATAGGCTTCTCAAATAGGCCAAAAATATGTAAGTCATTTCATTTTTTGGAAGCGGCAAAAAAATTTTTGCTGCACATTAGAAAGTTTGCTTAAAAAAAGAAATAAGAAATACAGTTTTAGATTTGAGGGGTTGATTTTTTGGCTAAGGGAAGCAGGGTAAGGAGGTGAAGGACAAGAGGTGCCAGGAGGCAGAAATATTGGCAGCAGCAACAAGAATAAAGGGGAAAAGGGTTTATGTTTTTCTTTGTTAATTAAACATAATATAAATGTCATGATTTTATCATTAACATCTACAGTGGGTCTTTGGTAGTCCCCCATGATCCAGGTCTGATTCGGTTTATTAACCCTTACATATACCCAGTGAAGTGATTGGCCTCAGTTGATACACAAAGATGAAACAAATCATCCAAGATAAGTTGTACCTGTTTATCTGCAGTCTTCTCTTCTCCACATTCATTCGGTGATGTAATTGAAAGGAAAATAAATTGTCCCTGCATTGGTAGTGTCACTGGAAAAAACTCTGCTACAAAAACTCCTGACCCCCAGTACAGCGCTTTTCCCTAAACTCTGACCCTCCCGTCTTCACTACTAAGCTCACCTCCATCAGTAGTGTACCTTACACATTTGGCATCTGGGGTCCCTACATTTTTTTACACCCCCTTCCCCCAAAAAATGGTACATAGAAATAAAGTGCTGCTCCAGATTGTGGGTGTGGTCAAATTGTGGGCACTGTAAAACCCAGGGTGCATTCGGGCCATGGGCACAGCATAAGGGGTTGCAGGGGTCACAATCGCAACCCTACCCCTAGCTCCAGGGGACCCCAGCAGCCTCCTTCTCATATTATCATATCCTCCACAAAGTCCCGCTCCGATCTGCACTAGGGCCCCACAGCCACGCTCCAGTACTGGGCTTCTACTTTGCCTTCCACAGTCCATACCCTTCCATTCTCACTGGCTGGGGAGAAGCTGTGAGGCATTTCCTGAATGGAGAGGAGCACAAGGTGAGAACAGCTCAGAATGGGGAAGTGTCTGTGCTGTGTGCTGGCAACATGGAATTAAGGCTTAGCGAGGCAAGAGGAGGAGAGTGGTGTCCTATAGCCACGATGGGACTGATGTCACTGGTGGAGTAAGACACCACTCGGTGTCTCCTAGTCACCAGCTGGGATTCTCTGAACCCCCCCACCTGGGGAGGTCTGCTTACACCACTTCCCTGACAACTGGGGAAAAGACACACACCTCTGGGAGGTGACCTTCCCCCAACACCTGCCAACACTGACAGAGAAACCTTCAGAAATTGCTAGAACAAATCCCTTAACACCTCCTCAGGGGGCCCCTAAAGGGCTGCAGGTTCCAGATTTTGTGTCACGTGGCTTTGCCCTCCCAGATCTAAGTTGCACCCCCCAAAGCCCCCTGACCACCCCCTCCGTCCTGGATACTATGCCTGGTTGCTGAGCTCCTTTCCCATTACAGCACTCTATACTGTTCCTCCTCCGCAGTGCTGAAATCACATTCACAACACAGCCAGTTAGCCATGATCTGCAAAGGGTGTATCTGCCTACTGCAACTACACTGCCGTTCTGACCAGAGAATTTCACAGGTCAGAACGGCAACATAAAAGCCAGATACACCCTGTGAAGACTAACAGACTGTGTGTAAAAGAATGTGATTTCAGCCCTGTGTAGTGTGGGGGGGGAGGAGCTGTATACAGTGCTGGGATGGGAAAGGAGCTCTGCCAAGTGACCTGCCAGGGGTCCCTGTCCTCTGATTCTCCAGTGGTAATCCCTGTCCTCTGATGTAAAGGGGAACTCTGGGAACTCAAAACTCTTAAGCCACTTTGAGTATCTTTGAGTATCTTGGCGTGCGGGGGATGTACAATATCTGCACGCACGGTGGAAGTGGTGGGTGGTAATGGGGGGGGGGGGGCAGGTCAAATTTTGCATCTGGGCCCACAAGCTTCAAGCTACGCCTCTGTTCGGGGCCTATGGATTTCCTATTTGCAACAGCGGCTATGTTCAAGCAGCCACTGCATCCTGACTGACTTTAGTGGGAATGCACACAAAGGGATGTATGGAACACGTGTGCATTGTCATGTGGGTAAACATGGCTGTCATATGGGGCACATATGCATACGCACCATGAGAACAAGGTCTAATTGTCATGTAGGTCAGATAGCAGGAAAGCAGGGCCGGATTAACATAGGGGCTATTGGAGCTGCAGGCCCCTTCCTCAAGTTAGGCCCATTTGCCCAAAAAAACAAAAACAAAAAAAAATCACCAAAAAAAAAAGATTGACTTCAAGGATTGTAGCTCGGCGACCAGGGGCCACAGAGACCCCACATTTGAGGGATATGTAGCTGAAGACCCACCCCACCACTGGGTCAAAATATGGGGCTGCTATCATTTATGGTTCCAGAGATACTGGGCTGCTTGCTCAGCCTGTCAGAAGCTACATACAGAGCGGACAGTTTAAATACAAGCTGACACACTCTGCAGCAGACTGAGAGGATGAGCTCACAGTGCTTATAATAATTATTTGTATATTACTAAGACTGCTTTTACACTATGCCGCCCCGGGCGTCGGTGGTAAAATAGCGGTAAAACGCTGCTATTTTACCGTCGGATTTGCGGCGCATTTCGGCCGCTAGCGGGGCGCTTTTAACCCCCGCCAGCGGCCGAGAAAGGGTTAAAACAACCCGCGATGTGCCGCTACAGCGGCGTATTGCTGGCGGTAGGGAGGTGCTGCCTATTGATTTCAATGGGCAGGAGCGCATTAGGAGTGGTGAGTTCACCGCTCCTACTGCGCTCCAAAGAAGTTGCTGGCAGGACTTTTTCTGATGCCCTGCCAGCGCACCCCTGAATAGAGAAGCTGTTTAAGGGCAGATTGCAGGCGCTATTTTTAACGCTATAGCGCTTGCAAAACGCCCTCAGTGTGAAAGGGGTCTTATAGTAATTAACCCCTCACCACCCAGACCAATTCTGACACGTCTCTCCTACATGTAAAAATCATCATTTTTGTATTTTGCTAGAAAATTACTCAGAAGCCTCAAACATTATATATATTGTTTTAGCAGACACCCTATGGAATAAAAGGGTGGTCTTTGCAACTTTTTGTGTTACACGGTATTTGCGCAGCAATTTTTCAAATGTGTTTTTTTTTGGAAAGAAACTGTTTCATTCATAAAAAAAAAAACACTAAAGTTAGCACGATTTTTTTTGTATACTAAGCGATGCTTTAATTTTTTTTACAGGTTACATGTTTAGAGTTACAGAGGAGGTCTAGTGCTAGAATTATTGCTCTCGCTCGAACAATCGTGGCGTATATAACCTGTGTATATCTGGCTCTGATACTAGCCAGGGCCTACCCAGCCACTGACTAGTATCTCTCCCCAGCCTGTCCCCACACACCCTCTCACCTGCTGACCTGTGGATGGGGGAATCACTCCTGCAGTGTTATTGTGTTCTGCCTGTGAATACAATGATCAATGTTGCTAACTATAGCTGGCAGCACTGATTGTTTTGGGAAAAACCTGACAGGCTGGTTGTACTCAAGCCATATAATAGATTGACTTGTGTAAAACCAGCTAGCCCATACATAGATCGACTATGGCTGGTCTCTGCTTAATTGGCGTAATTTCAATCCATGTATGGCCCGCTTAACCACTACGCAGTCCCTAAACATCCTTCCACAAACCTTTAAATTTTTCCTTCCCAGATTCCTTCATCCTCCTCACCTGTACATAGTGCCCTCTGTCATACTCTCCACACTTCTCTCCTGTACATACAGCTCACTGTCATACCCTCCACACTTCTCTCCTGTACATAGTGCCCACTGTCGTACTCTCCACACTCCTCTCCTGTACATACAGCTCACTGTCATACCCTCCACACTCCTCTCCTATACATAGTGCCCATTGTCATACCCTCCTCTCCTATACATAGTGCCCACTGTCATACCCTCCATACTTCTCTCCTATACATAGTGCCCACCGTCATACCCTCCACACTCCTCTCCTGTGCATACTGCTCACTGTCATACCCTCCACGCTCCTCTCCTATACATAGTGTAGACTGTCATACCCTCCACACTTCTCTCCTATACATAGTGCCCACCATCATACCCTCCACACTCCTCTCCTGTACATACTGCTCACTGTCATACCCTCCACACTTCTCTCATATACATAGTGCCCACTGTCATACCCTATACACTTCTCTTCTATACATAGTGCCCACTGTCATACTCTCCACACCTCTCTCCTGTACATACTGCCCACTGTCTTATCCTCCCCACTCTTCTTCTGTACATACTACTCACTGTCTTACCCTCCACACTCATCTCATTTACATACTGCTCAGTATCATACCGTCCGCACTCCTCTCCTGTACATACTGCCCACTTTCATAAACTCCTCTATTGTACATAGTGCCGGCTGCCATACCCTCCACGCTCCTCTCCTGTACATACTGCTCGCAATCAATACCCTCCACATTCCTCTCCTGTACATACTGCCTATTGTCATACCCTCCACACTCCTTTCCTGTACATACTGCCCACTGTCATACCCTCCACACTCATTTAATGTACATACTGCTCAGTATCATACCGTCTACACTCCTTTCCTGTACATACTGCTCACTGTCATTCCCTCCACACTCCTCTCCTGTACATACTGCCCACATTTATAAACTCCTCTATTGTACATTGTGCCGGCCGTCATACCCTCCACAGTCCTCTCCTGCGCATACTGCCCACTATCATACCCTCCACACTCCTCTCCTGTACATACTGCCCCCATCATACCCTCCACACTCCTCTCCTGTACATACTGCCCACTATCATACCATCCACACTCCTCTCCTGTACATACTGTAACCCAACCTTACCCTCCACACTCCTCTCCTGTACATACTGTAACCTAACCTTACCCTTCACACTCCTCTCCTGTACATACTGCCAACTATCTTTCTCTCCACATTCATTTCCTGTACATACAGCCCCCATCATACCCTCCACATTCCTTTCCTGTACATACTGCCCACTGTCATACTCTCCACACTCCTCTCCTGTACATCCTGCCCACTTTCATACCCTCCACACTCCTCTCCGGTACATACCACCCTCTGTCATACCCCCCACACTCTCCTGTACATACTGCCCACTGTCATACTCTCCACACTCCTCTCCTGTACATACTGCCCACTTTCATACCCTCCACACTCCTCTCCGGTACATACCACCCTCTGTCATACCCTCCACACTCCTCTGCTGTGCATGCTGCCCACTGTCATACCCTTCAAACTCCTCTCCTGTACATAGTTCCTTCTGTCATACCCTCCACACTCCTCTCCTGTACATAGTGCCCACTGTTAGATCCTCCACATTCCTCTCCATCACCTGCACATACTTCCCAGTTTTATACCATCCATACTCCTCCCCTATGCCTCTAAACCACAAAAACAGTTCTTTAAAATTATACTGAATATCCTCACTGTTACCAGCTCTAGAATGGGCACACTTTTGTTAGTTCAACTAAAAGAAATCTTCTCAGTCCTCATATTTGTTCTGCCCCATTATTAGTACTCATTTCATTTTGTGATTACTACTGTGATGTATAGAGGAACATAGGGGATCTCAGCTACTCTAAATATAGCACTGGTGAAAAAAGTGCCCCTTAAATTTTTTTTTTTTAAATGTTGGCAACTATGCACTTAGGCACAGACCAAGGGCCACAGGGTCAGTAGGAGGCCCTATTAGAGGCTCCTGGGATCCTGTGATAATAAAGCGCTAGTAAACTTTGCTAACATTATTACTTTTTAGAGGCCCTGAGGTAGGTTATGCCATAGTGTACAAATATGTACAGCATATTGGCACATTAGGATACACTTAAATTGTCAGACTGAGCCCTCCAGTGCTGCACTGTGATTAATCCAGCGGGTCGTGGGTGCTTCCATCTTCACCCAGTCTTCCTTCTGGGCTCTGTGCCTTCGGTCATTTGCCTTGGCTGGGCTGCGTTGATGTCATTCCCACGCATGCTTATGAGCATCCTCTCTCTCTCATCCCCCCTTTTTCTCTCCTCCCTCCCTTACCCCTCACCCCTCTCTCATCCTCTCTCTCTCTCTCTCTCTCTCTTTCTCATCCTCCCTATCTCTTTAATTTAATTTGTAATAACAAAAAATTGTTCCCCTTTATATTTATAAAAGGCCCACCAAAATCCTCAGCACCAGGCCCATGATGTTCTTAATCTGGCCCTGCAGGAAAGAGGAGATGTCAGGTATTTAAAATATCTTTAACAAAACCTGTCTCTCTGCTCCTCTTTGGCATTACTTGGAAAAAAATGATGAATCTGCCCATGTACTCTATGTTGTGAACTCACTGACTCCAGGCTCACCCTCCGGGGCCCAGGCAGGCTCACCCTCAGTCCAGGCTTTAGGCCCAAGCTCTTTTTTACTGAATCCAGCAGGGCCTCTAGGCAACTCTTCTCCTAGTCCAGGGCCTCCCAGCACCCCCTCTTCTAGTCCACAGCCTCCTCTGCACCTCCCCTTTCCTAGTCCAGGGCCTCTCCAAAAAACCTCCTTTCTCCTAGTCCAGGGGCCTTCGTCACACAAACCCCTTCCCTTATTATAGGATCCACAATTTCAGGCAGGTTCTCCCCTATAAATTTGTGCTGCGGCTGTGCTGCTTCACGTTCTGTCAGAGAAGGCGCATGGCAGCGTGATGCTTATGCAGAAGTAGTGTGACCTCACAACGCACCAGTGCTGAATCACTCTGCTCCTCCCACCCAGCCCATAGAAAATATTTTTGAGCAGCACTGCAGCTACTGTTGCTAAATTGCTAAGCAACATTAGCTGAACTATTGCTCCAGAAAGCTTTTTTATGGGCTGGGCGGGAGGAGCAGAGTGATTCAGTGCTGGTATGCTGTGAGTTGTCAGCACCTCTGCGAATTACCCAGCCAAACTGAAACTATGTGTGACTTAGACTTGATCGGTAGTGGCACCCTTAGTGCTATGGTACCCAGTGTGGACCGCACCCCCCTAAGTACACCACTTCCACCTATCCTCCCCCCAGTACAGAGCTCCATGCTCCTCCCATGCCCCCAATACAGAGTTCCCTTCACCCCTAGCCCTCCCGGTACACAAAGCTCCTCCCTCCTCTCATCCCTCCAGTTCAGAGATCTCCCCCCAGAACAGAGCTCTCCCCACCCCCTAGCCCCCCAGTGCACTGAGCACTATCCTCCTCCCACCATCCAAAAGTACACTGAGCTCCGCCTTCTCACACCCCCCCCTCCCCATTACACTGAGCTACCCTCCCAGTACACTGAGCTCCTTCTTCCTCCCGCCCAACCTCCCCTCCAAGTGCAGTGTTCTACCACCCCACTGTTAGAGTGTCAAGTAATGTTTAGGAGGATTTTCTTCTAAACATTACACTGTACACTGCTATTCTATTGCTATTTAAAGGGACACACCACTAATACCTATATTACCACATCTCTCATTAGGATTAAAGGTGTAATAGGCTGGCCTGAGGTTCCCTTTTAGCAGTGGTATTATAGACAGCAACCAGTAGCCTTTCTTAGAGATCCATTAATTTATTGTCTGTTCTGTTTACATCAATATTATTCTATATCTGTGATTTCAAACTGTCACTAAATTACCTAAGGGGACCTTTTCAATTGAGTCTTGGCTGTTTATCCAGGACATAGCTGACTAATACCCTGTTACAAGACTCTTCTCTTGAATAAGTAAAACCAGGGAGAGCTAATCAATCTACATTGTGTCAGTGTGTTATTTAACCACTTGCCCACAGTAGGGTGACCAGACATCCCCGGTTTCAGGGGACAGTCCCCGGATTGAGAACACTGTCCCTGGACCAAATCTGTCCCCAGTTTTGTCCCCGGATTGGATTTCAACAGGGCCTGGGGCAATTTCGAAGACAGTCAGTGCAGAATAAAAAAAACTCTGAATTACACACCCCCGCTCCGCCGCTCCTACTAGCTTAGGGGGGTGTATTTTTTTCTATTATCTGTGCCCCTTCTGATGATTATGTGCTGGTCGGATTGGAGGGAATATTTCTTCTGTTTCGGGCGCATGTCCATTCAGCTCTGCTCGCATGTTCTTCTGCCTTGGCTCAAGTCCCGGCCAGCCGCCTGCCTGCTTATCTCCTTGCCTTTCGTGGTGGAGTGATCTTCGAGTTGATCTCCAACAATTCATTATAGTAGCGAGTGCTTTTAAATTACTTTTTTTCCTTCAGAAATGACACTTTGTGCAGGGACAGTTCTAAGCACGGGAAACAAGCGCTACTTTACAGGCATACTATACACACTCCCTAGGTACGAAATATAAAGGAATATTTCACTTTTATTGTTTCCCTTTAAGCATTATTAAAATCACTGCTCCCGAAAAAACCTCAGTTTTTAAAACGTTTTTTTTTCATATAAGCCTTTAAAATTAGCACTTTAGATTTCTCCCATAGACTTTTACAGGGTGTTTCGTGGCTTTTCGAATTTGCCGCAAACTCAAAGCTCATCCCTATCCAGAAGCTATGAAGCGACAGGGGCTTAGTGAGGGCCTTAGAGGCCCAGCAGCTGAAGTGACCTGTAACTTGAGAATGGAAAAGAAAGATTGTGTTGCTATGGACTACATAGAAGCTTTGTTTGCTGTATTCGGAAGAGTTGAGACGATCTCGGATCTTTCGCATAAGTTCAATCACACTCACCAACAAAGAGGGAGAGACTCTCAGAGTATATTTCTCAAGTAGACAGAATGCTACACCAGATTATCCTTAAGAAGGGTATCAATCCAAAGGATGCTTATCAAGCTCGTCTAGATCAGGTCTTAAAAGGGGCCCGTCCAATATTTTTGAAGAGAGCACGGACAGTTCCAACCTATCCCGAATTGATGAGAGAAGTATGGGAGGAAGAGGCTCTATTGGAGGAAAAGAGTCAGGGAATGAGAGAGTTGGGTGCCAGTGGAGGAAGAAGAGAGAAAGCGTCTGCTTGTGTTGTCCATGCCAAAACTGTTTTCTCGGATGAGGAAAGTGAAACAGAACCGGAGCAAATGGGATCTGTCAGTCCAACAAAAAGCCAGTTGGTGAATTGGGGCCAGTAGAGTTGCCCAGGCTCAAACTCAGATGTATCATG
The DNA here is from genome assembly GCA_029206835.1 of Rana muscosa. Lineage (NCBI taxonomy): Eukaryota > Metazoa > Chordata > Amphibia > Anura > Ranidae > Rana > Rana muscosa. Next base: position 849,511,303 of record CM055121.1, read on the forward strand.
CTTTGATGCGAGTAATGGAAACCCAAGGGATGATGCAAGAGCAAGGACTTCACCCAGGAGGGTCAAAACCTGTCCAAACTAGGGAAAATATATGTTTTGGATGTGGGGAAGCTGGGCACCTCAAGGCTAAGTGTCCCAAAGCAGGAATCAGCCCGCAGTTGCTTACAAAAGTATTAAAACCTTTACAGAAGATACTCTACTTAAAGCCGGAGGGAAACTTCTAGGGACCTCAATGAATGAGTCAATTGAGCGTCCCAGGGTAAAACAGAGCTCCAAAGCCAAGAAGGAGTCAAAGAAGAGGCGGAAACCAAAGTAATTTCCTCGTCCCTCTCCTCCTTTGCTTGCATCTAAAAGTGAGTCCCAAGGAAAGGGAAGACAGACACAGGAGGTCAATGCACACCCTTCTAGTTGAACAATTAACGAGACTTCACAGTCACGAGAGAAGCTGATTAGGGCTCAGACTTTAGTGTCACAAGCAAGGAATCTGACAAAAAAACTGTTAGGGCCTTCTCCAATAGAAGGAACTTGCATGAAGGCCACTGGGACCAGCCGAGTCCTATTGTGGTATTGGAAACTGACCCTTTGGATGAAGATATCGGGATAGAAATGGTCCCGGAAATCGTATTCACCAGGAAGAATCCCTGTCAGTGTTCAAAACTTTACCAGTCAGCCTGAAGACTTCATTGTGTTTCTCTGCTAATTTGGGTTTCACAAATTTCAGCAGGATTCATTGACACACACACACACTGCTAATTAGACTTAGACAAAGTAGTCTATTGCTACCTAAAATAAGCTAAATAATATTTAACAATGACCCTCCAGTAAAACATGCTAGCAATATACATTTCTCCCATATTAAGGAAAATCACTTCTTTTTGTGCACACACCCTTCTTGGCTAAATTCTTCAAATCTTGTCATTTGATATGCAGGCCAATTTTCCAAATCTTGAAGGTATCACTGGAAGTCTTCAGTGGATGACATTCATAATGATCATTCCAGTCAATAATAATTACATTTCAATCTGCTGCATCCATTTTTTGCCAACAGAATATTCAGCACATTTCAAAAATGCATTCCCATAGCCTTATTTTTTTTTTCAAAAAATCAAAAGCATATTTTACATATGTACAAATGTAGCGGGGGTCCTAAATTTGAGGTTATGTTATGCCAAATTTAGGGGTGACTTGAGTGATAGTTGGCTCAAGTCTTTCAATTACTGGACTCTGCCTTGCTGCTGCTTCAACTGGCTTGCAGTTCCCCTGGGTAGTATGGGTAGCGCTGTCACTTGTACTCGGGGTTGAAACACAGGTGTTGGAGTGGCGATTTGGTGTCCTCTCTTGGCAGCCGTGCGGTGGGCGGAGTCGGCCTGATGTGCATGCTGGGAGAGGATACAAAAGGGGCGGACGCCATTGTTGTAGGGAGAGTGATCCGGGGACCTGTACCCGAGGGAACCTGCGGGTTCGGGAGTCGAGTGCATGGCCTTCCAGGCCATGGGGCCACGTACGCCTCAGTCCCAGGCACCTTTAGTCCTGGGACTGCAACTTCAGCCCTGGGCCCAGCACCTTTAGCTGGAGCCCGCTTCGGAAGGAAGAATCTCAGGGTGCTGCCTTACGAGGAGACCCGTTTCTGGATGAGGAGGCTGGGGGAGGACCGTTCCGAAGGACTGGTGAGCCATCACAGTGAAGGAAGGGGCCCAGTAACTCTCCAGGGGGATGTCATCCATCCGGAACCCAGGGGCCTAACAATCTGGACCATCAGGAGGTTTGGGACACTATAGATCATGTGGCAGAGGATCTCCTAGACGCATCTATTAGGGATCTAGATTGACTGTTCGAGATGCACGCCGGCTGCTAGCACCATTGGTGGCTATCTGGGTGAGCTATACCCACTCGGGACCGAGTGGCGACGAAGCCAGAAGTGCCTGAATGTTGTCTATCCTTCTAACACCTTTCTCTCTTTGTGCAAAGAAAATAAAGCTCTACGTTGGAGTGATATACTTGTGTGGACCTTGGAGTTAATTGGGGTATAGAGACCCCGTCCTTGCACACTGAGGACAGAAACCAACTTTGAGGAGAACTTTGCTGCAAGACCCATAGGTGAAACAAATGTGCTTAACCTCTGTAAACCAGAGGGTACGGGCATGGTGGCACCTTGCGCCTTTTCCTCTCATGAGTGAGCCAAAGAGACGGGAGAAAAAGGGTGAGGTCGCTACACAAATATACCGTAATTGTGTATGGAAAATCCCAAAAGGCAGTCCTCAATACTGTACATAATAAAAAAATATTATGTAACTAACTACAGGTCCCATGAGACATTATAAGACTCTGACAACCAGAGGAGGCATGACTCCCAGAGGCAAAGGCATGTAGGATTTGTAGTTTCCCCACAGCTGGAGTGCCAGGGTTGCCAACCACTGGTTGGTTTATTATATTGTTATAGATGTTTTGGGTTTATCTAACCACTGTTAGTATTTTCAATTCACATTTTATCAGGTAATAAAAATCATATTAAATATAAACTGCTGTCATTAATTGACACTGGAAAAAACCATAAAGAGAACCCGAACTGTGGAAGTTGTGCCCAAAAAAAGCAAGCAGAGTAAAAAGAACTAAGCATTAATATTGACTGGAAATTCCCTGCAGCTGTTCTTTTCCTCATTACTAACCATGGCTTATTCTGCACTGTAGTGTTCAGCACTCGCTGGTTCAGGTGGCAAAAGGGATGGAAGAGCGTAGAATTTACACCAAAGCCCTACAATTTTATACTTCAACAAAGATTAATTGATACCGAAAAATGCTCGTGAGCTTTTGAGTAGTTAGCTTAACCACTTCAGCCCCAGAAAATTGTACCCCCTTAATGACCAGAGCATTTTTTGGGAATTAGCACTGCGTCGTTTTAACTGACAATTGCGCGGTCATGCGACATTGTACCCAAACAAAATTGATGCCCTTTTTTTCCCAACAAATAGAGATTTCTATTAGTGGTATTTGATCACCTCTGCGGTTTTTATTTTTTACGCTATAAATAAAAAAAGAGCGACAATTAAAAAAAAAAAATTTTGACCTTTTTGCTATAATAAATATCCTCAAAACATATATTAAAAAAAAAGAATTTCTTTCTCAGTTTAGGCTGATAAGTATTCTTCTACATCTTTTTTGTAAAAAAAATCGCAATAAGTGTATATTGATTGGTTTGCGCAAATGTTATAGCGTGTACAAAATAAGGGATAGATTGATAGTATTTTTTTTAATTTTTTTTATTAGTAATGGCGGTGATCTGCGATTTTTATCTGGATTGCAACATTGCGGTGGACAGATCGGATACTTTTGACACCATTTTGGGACCACTGACATTTATACAGCAATCAGAGCTAAAAATAGTCACTGATAACTGTGTAAATGTCACTAGCAGGGAAGGAGTTAAACACTAGGGGGCGTTTAAGGGGTTAAATGTGTTCCCCCAGTGTGTTCTAACTGTAGGGGGGGTGGGCTACCTAGGGCATGGCATAGATCACTGCTCCTGATGACAGGGAGCAGTATCTCCCTGTCATGTCACTAGGCAGAACAGGGAAATGCCTTGTTTACATGGGCATCTCCCCGTTCTGCCTCTCCTCGTCAAAATCGCGGGCCACCGGTGGACATTGCGCGCGCCCGCTAGTCCGGGATTACAGAGGGACGTAAGGGTACACCCTTTTGTGCACCTATGCCATTCTACCGACGTACATCGGCGTGCGGTGGTCGGGGAGCGGTTAAAAGGTAACTCCACTTTCGTGGGGGGAAAAAAATAGCAAATAAAGAAAAAATAATGTAGTGTGTACAATTGCGATACAAGTCATATTGTAATTGAATGTTATTAAAAATTATCTTTTCTTTTCAATCTGCAGCCGCTGTAATTTTCTATAAATGCAAGAGTATGTACTGACCACTTCCCAGAAACATCATTTCCTGTTTTCCTGTGATTGGCTCACCAATTTTCCCAGAAGTCTGCCTACGATACCATCAGGGCAGGACTTAGGGGTGGTGGGGGCCCCTGGGCTTGAGTCACTTTCGGGCCCTACCTTCTATACAAATACATTACTTTAAATAGACGTAATAAGTAACTGCCAATAACCAATAAGCATGATGGGGGGGGGGGGGGGAGTCTGATAACAGGGGGGGGGAGGCTGGGAGTGCTGCTGGACACAGCTATATACACAGAGATATATATAAATAAAATATAGCTGTGTCCACTCTTAGCACTCTTAGCACTCCTCCTTCTTACCACAGCAGCTCTGGTCAGCTCAGGTGTGACCAGGGCTGGACTGGGACACAAATTTGGCCCTGGACTTCATCCAGACCGGCCCACTTTATTTTGGAAACACGCACAAAAACACAAAAACAGTATATAAACTATACGCAATTGCGCAAAAAAAAACCATTACATTTCTACTAAGGCCTTGTTCACATGGGATGTACTAAAGTGTGAAGGCCATGTTACAAGCATGGGGATGTACAGGTGTTCTGTGCATCCCTGTGCAGGCAGTCCCATTCATGTCAATTGTGATGTAGTGGCTGCAAGGACACTGCTACCTAATCTGACATGTGGGTGTGAGTGCACAGACCCAAACAAACAATGTGAGTTCAGGGACATGCACCCAAACTGATGTCAAATTGAGAGTGTTGGCTGTGTCCATTCAGCAGCTGCATCCCAATTGACATAAATGGAACTGCCTGCATGGGGATGCACAGAAAACACGTACATCCCCGTGCAGGTAAAAGAGATTTGTAAAACAGAGAAAGGGCCTGAGGACATAGAGCCCCATTCCATTTCTGTGTAGCCTTAGCTGCACTGCAGATAAATGAATAGATGCGCTGTACAGAGACTCCTATTCATTCACAAACTGAAGCATAGTAAACATAGTTTACCATGCTTCCGTTGTAAATGGACACAGGAGTGTTTAGTACTGATCGCATGGCTTTTTAGTCTGATCAGACTATGTACATGAGTGGGATGTGTAGTGTATGATGGGGGGTAATATGTACATGAGAGGGGTGTGGAGTGTATGGTGGGGGGTAGTATGTATATGAGAGGGGTGTGAAGTGTATGGTGGGGGGTAATATGACATGAGAGGGGTGTGGAGTGTATGGTGGGGGGTAATATGTACATGAGAGAGGTGTGGAGTGTATGGTGGGGGGAAGTATGTACATGAGAGGGGTGTGGAGTGTATGGTGGGGGATTAATATGACATGAGAGGGGTGTGAAGTGTATGGCGGAGGGTAGTATGTATATGAGAGGGGTGTGGAGTGTATGGTGGGGGTAGTATGTATATGAGAGGGGTGTGGAGTGTATGGTGGGGGTAGTATGTATATGAGAGGGGTGTGGAGTGTATGGTGGGGGGAAGTATGTACATGAGAGGGGTGTGGAGTGTATGGTGGGGGGTAATATGACATGAGAGGGGTGTGAAGTGTATGGCGGAGGGTAGTATGTATATGAGAGGGGTGTGGAGTGTATGGTGGGGGTAGTATGTATATGAGAGGGGTGTGGAGTGTATGGTGGGGGTAGTATGTATATGAGAGGGGTGTGGAGTGTATGGTGGGGGGTAGTATGTATATGAGAGGGGTGTGGAGTGTATGGTGGGGGGTAATATGACATGAGAGGGGTGTGAAGTGTATGGCGGAGGGTAGTATGTATATGAGAGGGGTGTGGAGTGTATGGTGGGGGTAGTATGTATATGAGAGGGGTGTGGAGTGTATGGTGGGGGGTAGTATGTATATGAGAGGGGTGTGGAGTGTATGGTGGGGGTAATATGACATGAGAGGGGTGTGAAGTGTATGGCGGAGGGATAGTATGTATATGAGAGGGGTGTGGAGTGTATGGTGGGGGGTAGTATGTATATGAGAGGGGTGTGGAGTGTATGGTGGGGGGTAATATGACATGAGAGAGGTGTGGAGTGTATGGTGGGGGTAGTATGTATATGAGAGGGGTGTGAAGTGTATGGTGGGGGGGTAATATGACATGAGAGGGGTGTGAAGTGTATGGTGGGGGGGGGGTAATATGACATGAGAGGGGTGTGAAGTGTATGGTGGGGGGGTAATATGACATGAGAGGGGTGTGAAGTGTATAGTGGGGGGTAATATGACATGAGAGGGGTGCACATGGATGGTAGAAAAGTGGTATATGGTGGTGTGAATGAGCCCTAATTTTTTTCTCCATCACTGCAGAGACCACCTTGCAGTGATATGCATGGAGCAACTGAAGTTAGCAGCACAGCACCAGATTTAGTTTCCCACCTTGCTGCAGACACTGCTCTCACTGCCCCCTCCCCCATCTCAAGTCCCGGCACACAAGTTTCAAGTTCTCCCACAAAGCTGCCAGCTCACCTCCCTCCACACATCCTGTCACAGAATGAACTCTCGACTTCCTCCATAGACTCGGGCACCGCCACAACCCGCTCCACTCCCACTACTTCTCATCGCACTGAGCGCCGAGCACACAGATGGAAGAGGAGAGGGAGCCGCAGCGTACCGAATGACCACTAGGGGGTACTGTAGGTGGGCTTCGCAATTCATTGAGAACATCACCATCCAAATGGTCAGTCCCTCCCTGGGCAGTACAGCGGTGCTCACAGTAATGGCTGTGCAATACACCCGGCGACAGCTGGTGAGGACAAGCGCACACACAGTGTGCAGCCGCGCTGCCCGGGAGGGGAAAGTAGTGAGAGGGGACTCAGAGGAGAAAACTGAGACAGGAGCAGCACGCACAGATGTGTTCAGGATAAAAAATAAAATGCTGGACGGAGCGGGGCCCCCTATTGGGCGGGGCCCATGGGCTTGAGCCCAGTCAAGCCCAATGGTAAGTCCGGCCCTGGATACCATTCAGATTCAGGCATCCCCTGCAACAAAAATGTCATTATTGGTGAGATATTTCCAATAGGAATATGTCTAAAGGGATTTAAGCCCAGCAGATTTACTCATTAAGCCCCATACACACGGTCAGACTTCCATCAGACTTTTCCCTTGATTTTTGTCCGAACGGAGTTGGCCGGGCACACCCATAGCATACACACCACAGGACTTTTCTGCAAACTTTCCCAAAACTTTTTGCAACATCACATGGTTTTTCTGCTCTTTACCGCCACCCTTTGGTCAACTTCTGCTATTGTTGGTTGATTTTAACATTAGTTGTTTTGTCCATCGGACAAAAGTCCTATGGTTTTCTGTACACACGGTAGGACTTTGCTCCATCGGACGTTTGTTGGGCAAAAATTTGTCCGTTTGCAGACCCAACTTTTGTCCGATGAAAACACAAAAAAAACAAAGTTTGTCCGATGGAGCATACACACGGTCGGATTGTTGGTCCAACTTGCTTAAAATGAAGTTTGTTGGCCAAAAGTCCTACCGTGTGTATGGGGCCTTAGTGTCCTGCAGCTGCACAGCTGATGGATATTTATGAAACCACTCCCATTAGACCTACTCAGTACAGAGGCACAGACAAACACACATGGATTTCTTCTGAATAACAAAAGGTAGGAATCTGCAACAAAGGTTGTTATAATCCTTCCAATGTACATAGATCACCCAGGGGGGAATGTTTTTTTCTCAACAAAATAGGAGTTACGCTTTAAGAATTAAGGTTAACCACTTAACGACCGCCCACTGTAATTATACGTCGGCAGAATGGCACGGACAGGCACAATCACGTACCTGTACGTGCCTGCCTTCGTATGGGTGGGGGGTCCAATCGGACCCCCCTCCGGTACAGTGAGCGGCCGGGATCGCTTCTGGAGCGATCCGTGATGAGGGGGCCGCCATTCGATTCTGGCCACCCCCTCGCGATCGCTCCCGGCGAATCAAATGCTTCCTCTGCCTGTGTAATGTTTACACAGGCAGGAGGAAGTGATGTCATCCCTCATGCGGCGCTCACATATACCAAGCGCCGCATGAGAGAAGACACACAGGTTAGTGCACAAACACTACACTAACACCAGCACACATAGGTACATAAATAGCCCCCCTAGGCCCCCCTAGACACCCCCAGATCACCCCCCCAGCCCCCAGTCACAGTGTCACTGATTGCAGTGACCATTTATTTACTGATCACTGCAATCAGTGACATTTGTGACTGTAAAAGTGTCAGGGCAGTTAGTTTTAGGTCCAGTGTAGCCCCCTAACCCCCCCCTAATAAAGGTTTAACCCCTTGATCGCCCCCCAGGTAACCCTTTCACCCCCTAGCACCGCCGTCACTAAGCGATCGTTTTTCTGATCGCTGTCTTAGTGTCGGTGATGCCGATAGGTAGCCAGTTATTTTTTAGGTTCGCCGCAGGTTTTTATAGCGTCGGGTACCCCCATATATTACCTAAAAAAGGTTTAACCCCTTGATCGCCCCCCCAGGTAACCCTTTCACCCGTGTCACTAAGCGATCGTTTTTCTGATCGCTGTCTTAGTGTCGGTGATGCAGATAGGTAGCCAGTTATTTTTTTTAGGTTCGCCGCAGGTTTTTATAGCGTCGGGTACCCCCATATATTGCCTAATAAAGGTTTAACACCTTGATCGCCCCCCCAGGTAACCCTTTCACCCCCTAGCACCGCTGTCACTAAGCGATCGTTTTTCTGATCGCTGTCTTAGTGTCGGTGATGCCGATAGGTAGCCAGTTATTTTTTTTAGGTTCGCCACAGGTTTTTATAGCGTCGAGTACCCCCATATATTGGCTAATAAAGGTTTAACCCCTTGATCGCCCCCCCAGGTAACCCTTTCATCCCATTTTGCCAGTGTCACTAAGCGATCGTTTTTCTGATCTCTGTCTTAGTGTCGGTGATGCCGATAAGTAGCCAGTTATTTTTTTTAGGTTCGCCGCAGGTTTTTATAGGGTCGGGTACCCCCATATATTACCTAATAAAGGTTTAACCCCCTGATTGCCCCTAGTTAACCCTTTCACCAGTGATCACCATATAAGTGTTACGGGTGACGCTGGTTAGTTAGTTTGCTTTTTATAGTGTCAGGGCACCCGCCGTATATAACCCAATAAAGGTTTAACCCCCTGATCACCCGGTGGGTGATATCAATTAGGTTTAAGCGTCGCCCCAGGCAGCGTCAGGTTAGTGCCAGTAACGCTAACACCCACGCGTGAAGCATACACCTCCCTTAGTGGTATAGTATCTGAACAGATCAAGATCTGATCTGATCAGATCTATACTAGCGTCCCCAGCTGTTTAGGGTTCCCAAAAACGCAGTGTTAGCGGGATCAGCCCAGATACCTGCTAGCACCTGCGTTTTGCCCCTCCGTCCAGCCCAGGCCACCCAAGTGCAGTATCGATCGATCACTGTCACTTACAAAACACAACACACATAACTGCAGTGTTCGCAGAGACAGGCCTGATCCCTGCGACTCCAGTGCTGTAGGAGGTGATTTCACCACCACAGTTAAAAAAAAAGCATATATGCCGAAGCATTGGGGCAGCAGGAGCGGAGGAGCGATTTTGCTTCTAATGCCGCGTACATACAGTCGAAATTCCGACGGAGGCTTGCCCGTGGAAAAGTCCGACCATGTGTGTGCGGCATAACTTTTGCGGGAGGATGCCCCCATGCTTCGGCATATATAAATGGTGCATGTATGCCCATCATTAGAAGTGGGTGAATGAAGGGAGGTATTCTAATGGTGGGCATACCCACCGATCAATCTCTTTTTTTCGTTCAGCCAACAGGCTGCATGAAAAAAAAAGATTACAATACATGTCCAACAAGGACCAGCAACGTACTGGTATGTTGCTGGACTTTGAATGGTTATACTAGATTGATGCCTGCGGGTTTAGGTATCATCTTGGTATCATTCTTTTCAGCCAGCGGCTGGCTATCATGTAAAAGCAATCCTAGTGGCTAATTAGCCTCTGGACTGCTTTTACAAGCAGTGGGAGGGAATGTCCCCCCCCCCCCCCGGATATAAAAAGCGCCATTGGGAAATTGGGAAAGCACTGGTGTGGTCAGATGCTTTGAGGGCAGAGGAAAGATCTAGGGTCTAATAGACCCCAGTTTTTTCAAAAAAAGAGTACCCGTCACTACCTATTGCTATCATAGGGGATATTTACATTCCCTGAGATAACAATAAAAATGATAAAAAAAAAAAAAATATGGAAGGAACAGTTTAAAAATAAAATAAAAAAGCAAAATTAATAATAAAAAAAAAAGCACCCCTGTCCTGCCCTGCTCTTGCGCAATGGCGAACGCAAGCGTCGGTCTGGCGTCATATGTAAACAGCAATTGCACCATGCATGTGAGGTATCACCGCGAAGGTCAGATCGAGGGCAGTCATTTTAGCAGTAGACCTCCTCTGTAAATCTAACGTGGTAGCCTGTAAAGGCTTTTAAAGGCTTTTAAAAATGTATGTAGTTTGTCGCCAATGCGCGTTTGTGCAAAATTTTAAAGCAAATCGTGTTTGGTATCTATGTACTCGGCCTAAGATCATCTTTTTTATTTCATCAAACATTTGGGCAATATAGTGTGTTTTAGTGCATTAAAATAAAATAAAATGTATTTTTTCCCCAAAAAATGCGTTTGAAAAATCGCTGCGCAAATACTGTGTGGGAAAAAAAAATGCAACACCCATTTTTTAATCTGTAGGGCCTTTGCTTTAAAAAAATATATAATGTTTCGGGGTTCAACATAATTTTCTTGCAAAAAAAAAAATGTTTTCATGTAAACAAAAAGTGTCAGAAAGGGCTTTGTCTTCAAGTGGTTAGAAGAGTGGATGTAAGCTTCCTAATGTTGTGTATAAAATGCCAGGACAGTTCAAAACCCCATCCAAATGACCCCATTTTGGAAAGTAGACACCCTAAGCTATATACTGAGAGGCATGTCGAGTCCATGGAATATTTTATATTTTGACACAAGTTGCGGAAAAAAGAAATTTTTTTTTTTTTTTTTTGCACAAAGTTGTCACTAAATTATATATTGCTCAAACATGCCATGGGCATATGTGGAATTACACCCCAAAATACATTCTGTTGCTTCTCCTGAGTACGGGGATACCACATGTGTGAGACTTTTTGGGAGCCTAGCCGCGTACGGAACTGCAAAAACCAAGCACCGCCTTCAGGCTTTCTAAGGGTGTAAATTTTTGATTTCACTCCTCACTGCCTATCACAGTTTCGAAGGCCATGGAATGCCCAGATGGCACAAAACCTCCCCAAATGACCCCATTTTGGAAAGTAGACACCCCAAGCTATTTGCTGAGAGGTATGGTGAGTATTTTGCAGATCTCGCTTTTTGTCACAAAGTTTTATAAATTGAAAAAAAAAAAAAAAAAAAAAATATTTTCTTTCTTCATTTTCAAAAACAAATGAGAGCTGTAAAATACTCACCATGCCTCTCAGCAAATAGCTTGGGGTGTCTACTTTCCAAAATGGGGTCATTTGGGGGGGTTTGTGCTATTTTGGCATTTTATGGCCTTCGAAACTGTGATAGGTAGTGAGGAGTGAAATCAAAAATTTGTGCCCTTAGAAATCCTGAAGGCGGTGCTTGGTTTTCGGGGTCCCGTACGCGGCTAGGCTCCTAAAAAGTCCCACACATGTGGTATCCCCGTACTCAGGAGAAGCAGCAAAATGTATTTTGGGGTGCAATTTCACATATAACCATGGCATGTGTGAGCAATATATCATTTAGTGACAACTTTTTGTAATTTTTTTTTTTTTGTCATTATTCAATCACTTGGGCCAAAAAAAAAAAAAATATTCAATGGGCTCAACATGCCTCTCAGCAATTTCCTTGGGGTGTCTACTTTCTAAAATGGGGTCATTTGGGGGGGTTTTGTGCTACTTTGGCATTTTATGGCCTTCGAAACTGTGATAGGTAGTGAGGAGTGAAATCAAAAATTTGCGCCCTTAGAAATCCTGAAGGCGGTGCTTGGTTTTCGGGGTCCCGTACGCAGCTAGGCTCCCAAAAAGTCCTACACATGTGGTATCCCCGTACTCAGGAGAAGCAGCAAAATGTATTTTGGGGTGCAATTCCACATATAACCATGGCATGTGTGAGCAATATATCATTTAGTGACAACTTTTTGTAATTTTTATTTTTTTTTGTCATTATTCAATCACTTGAGACAAAAAAAAAAAAATATTCAATCGGCTCAACATGCCTCTCAGCAATTTCCTTGGGATGTCTACTTTCCAAAATGGGGTCATTTGGGAGGGGGGGGGGGGGGTTGTACTGCCCTGCCATTTTAGCACCTCAAGAAATGAGATAGGCAGTCATAAATTAAAAGCTGTGTAAAGTCCAGAAAATGTACCCTAGTTTGTAGACGCTATAACTTTTGCGCAAACCAATAAATATACGCTTATTGACATTTTTTTTACTAAAGACATGTGGCTGAATACATTTTGGCCTAAATGTATGACTAAAATTGAGTTTATTCGATTTTTCTTATAACAAAAATTAGAAAATATCTTTTTTTTAAAAAAAATTTCAGTCTTTTTCCGTTTATATTGCAAAAACTAAAAATCGCAGAGGCAATCAAATACCATTAAAAGAAAGCTCTATTTGTGGGAAGAAAAGGACGCAAATTTCGTTTGGGTACAACATTGCATGTCCGCACAATTTTCAGTTAAAGCAGCGCAGTGCCAAATTCTGAAAACACCTCTGGTCCTTTGGCTACAAAGTGGTCTGGGGCTTAAGTGGTTAAAGGTTAAATCCCTGCACTTTGACTTTTCCCTGACAACTTCTACCTATAACAGTAGTCCCCTAGTAGTGTACTGAAACTGTTAACAGTTCTTGTGATTGTCCTTGATTAAGACTTTATGTTAGAATCAATCAATTACACTATTGTCCCAATTAATTTTGCTATATGTCACAGAGAGGAGTTGCTGGAGGCCCTATAAAAATGTTGCTATGAGACCCTATGTATTAGTAGTCACGCCCCTGTCTCAGACCTAGCTTTTCCTGATCAGTAGCCATATGGACAGGAAGCCCAATGTGTTTCCTGGTTTTACTGGTGGCATAATCAAAAGGGCAGCCAGCGAAAGCAATGTTCAAAGCCCAATATTCCTGCTTGACACTGTAAAGATGAGACTTTTATCCTGTAGTCACCATGTCTGCTGGACAAAATGCATCATGATTCAAGCCAAATATTCAGCAAAACTATTTTCCAGATCCTGAATCTTATTCTGTTAAAATAATTTGTATTTTTCAGGCTTAGCACAGGAAACATTAAAATCACATCTAGATTCAAAACCTAGTTATGTGTGTCATATGCTAGTTTTTTGTTAATTCACATATGCCCCAATTCAATGAAAAGTTTTTATTCTTAAAGTAAACCTGCAATTTGGCCATGCAGAACAAAGCAACAGATTTGTTTAAAGCCCAAATCCACAGCAGCATATAATCATATTTCCTTTGCTCCATCCAGCTGCTGGGGGTGATGGACATGCCAAGTAGTCTTGTATATGGAGAAATATTGATTTACTTTTTTTCATGTGACAGTGCTGGTGCTTGATGATTGGCCCAGTAATGTCACATGGGGAAGTCAAGATGTGCAGCCCTGTGAAAGTTCTGACTAGCAATTTTGCTAGAGCTGACACAGCATTTACTTTCTTCATTCCCTGCAGCTTATTGGTATGGCAGAGGAGACAAAGAGAAGTATGACAACTATAAAATTTTAGATGTCTTTTTACTTTCTGCCCCAGGGACAGGGGTCATCAAGATACAGTTGTGCTCATAAGTTTACATACCCTTGCAGAATTTATGATTTCGTGGCCATTTTTCAGAGAATATGAATGATAACACAAAAACATTTCTTTCACTCATGGTTAGTGTTTGGCTGAAGCCGTTTATTATCAATCAACTGTGTTTACTCTTTTTAAATCATAATGACAACAGAAACTACCCAAATGACCCTGATCAAAAGTTTACATAACCTGGTGATTTTGGCCTGATAACATGCGCACAAGTTGACACAAAGGGGTTTGAATTGCTATTAAAGGTAACCATCCTCATCTGTGATCTGTTTGCTTGTAATTAGTGTCTGTGTATAAAAGGTCAATGCATTTCTGGACTCCTGACAGACCCTTACATCTTTCATCCAGTGCTGCACTGACATTTCTGGATTCTGAGTCATGGGGAAAGCAAAAGAATTGCCAAAGGATCTGCCGGGAAAGGTAGTTGAACTGTATAAAACTGTAAAAATATATCCAAGTGTAGCGACCTCACCTCTCACTCCCTCCTTCTCTGTCAATGCCAATGGCTCTCGTCTAGGGGACCAGGGAGGAGAGTGTGACGCACCACCAACTCACATCCTCTAGTGTGTAGAGATGTGAGCTATAACCAATTACCTTCGGGCCTGTGCCCCTGTCCAGAGCCAAAACTTCCCTTGAGAATGACCTTTAACTCCCAGAAAGCCAAGTTCCACACCATTGAAAGTCCAACACTTATTTATTCTTTTAGAGCAATAAATAATCCTTTTAGAGCAGACTGGTTAGACAACGAACAGACAAGGTGAAGAGGAAGGTCCAGGCACAAACATGAACTTGTTACTCTCCTGTTTTGGTGTGCGCAAACAGGCTTGGCGCACGGCCGCTGCCACCGACCGTATCAATTGGACTTGAGGTCTCTGCCACCAACCTGGGTTTCAGTTGGGTCGCTGCCACCGACCATGAGAACGTGGACTACCTTCTTGAGATGCAGCCCCTGTCAGGGGAGTCATCCACCTGGCCGGTCACCAGAGGCCTCCGCCGTCACCAGCCAATGCTGCGCTGGATCTCCGGGAAGGTCACTTCTCTGGTCCCCCTCGCCCTAGATTCAGGTGTCCAAAACCAGAGGACACCCTAGGAATCCCCCGTCCCTTGCAGGACCCAGTCGAAGGTACTGGGCCCCAGGCCTCCAGAGAGTACCTCACCCCAGACTAAAAGTGTCTGGGGTGGAATCGCAGCTCCATCCCCGGGCCGAGGGCGCCCGGAGACCACCAGCACTCACACCCAGGCTGAAGGTGCCTGGGCGTGGACCCCGAGCGGAAGATGCCCGCCCCTTTTATCCCCTCTCCCAGCATGCACAGCAGGTTCCCTGCCTGCTGTATTACTGCTGCGAGAGGACAAAAAGGGTACAGACCTACAATGGTGGTTCAACCTCGGCCTATGGCAACAGCAACACCTACAGGCCGCAGGGAACTGGACACCCTTGCATCCTCCACTGGCATAAATTGGTCCATGAACCCTAACAATTGCTGCATCTGAGCCATTTATCACTCAGATGCCTCCCCTAAATGTAACCACCCGCTACACAAGGAATTGAGAATGCCAATCAGCAGTGTTCAAACTCTAATCAAGAAGTGGAAAATGAGGGATTCTGTTGAAACCAAACCACAGTCAGGTAGACCAACTAAAATTTCAGCCACAACTGCCAGGAAAATTGTTCGGGATGCAAAGAAAAACCCACAAATAACTTCAGGTGAATGAAATACAGGACTCTCTGAAAACATGTGGTGTGGCTGTTTCAAGATGCACATGGTCGAGTCGCCAGAAGAAAGCCATTACTACGCAAATGCCACAAAGTATGCCGCTTACAATACACCAAACAGCACAGAGACAAGCCTCATACCTTCTGGCACAAAGTGATTTGGAGTGATGAGACCAAAATTTAGCTTTTTGGCCACAACCATAAACGCTACATTTGGAGAGGTAAGCCAATGATGAAAGATACAGAGGTGGATCACTGATGTTTTGGGGATGTGTGAGCTGCAAAGACACAGGAAATTTGGTCAAAATTGTTGGCAAGATGAATGCAGTATGTTATCAAAAAATACTGGAGGAATATTTGCATTCATAAGCCAGGAAGCTGTGCATGGGATGTACTTGGACATTCCAACATGACAATGATCCAAAACACAAGGCCAAGTCGACCTGTCATTGGCTACAGCAGAATAAAGTGAAGGTTCTGGAGTGGCCATCTCAGTCTCCCGACCTCAATATCGTTGAGCCACTCTGGGGAGATCTCAAAAGTGCAGTTCATGCAAGACAGCCCAAGAATTTACAGGAACTGGAAGCTTTTTGCCAAGAGGGATGGGCAGCTTTGCCATCTGAGAAGATAAAGAACCTCATCCACAAATATCACAAAAGACTTCAAGCTGTCATTGATGTTAGAGGGGGGAATACACAGTATTAAGAACTGGGGTATGTAAGCTTTTGATCAAGATCATTTGGGTAGTTTCTGTTGCCATTATGATTTAAAAAGAGTAAACACAGTTGATTGATAATAAATGGCTCCAGCCAAACACTAACCATGAGTAAAATAAAAAAAATTGTGTTATCATTCATATTCTCCTAAAAATGGCCAAGACATCATAAATTCTGCCAGGGTATGTAAACTTATGAGCACAACTGTAAATAGGAAGAATCAATACTCATCAATAATCCCAAGGGGACAATGGCAGCAGTTAAAACCTGAGGTTTTAACCCATTCCCAAATTATTAAAAACAGAAAATGGCCTTAGTTCTGCTGTAGGCACTGTTCACATCTGAGCGACTTGGAATTGTGTTACCGGCTCGTGCTAAAAATGTGCCAAAACACTTAATGCACATTTGTGTGACATTAAATTAACATTTGTGGCATGAGAAAACACCCCAAAAAGTGCAAAAATGTGTGTCATGGACCTTTGAATACTGAAGTTTTTCTCCTTTGAATCTGTGACAGACCTAGCCGGGACAGAGGCTTTTGGAGTGGGTGTTACTTTAGATTCAGGTCCATGTCCCCCCAAGATACACAGACTCTGGGGACCCTGTATATGCCACATTAGAGTGACTGAGTCATACTGTTGGGACGTTCGCACATTCCCTCTAAGGATATGCGAATGCAATCACCTCCAGCCATCTGTCTGTCCTCTGTGCTAATTTGATCCTGCTAAATGTGTGATGTTTACCCTTAGGAATGTGTATTGTATAGCAGGTGAAGACCGGAGACGGGATGTCTACCCTTGGCTGTCTAAAGGATTTAGTTAATTAGCTCATGTTAATTATGTTCTGGTTACTGCCTCTGTTACTGTATATAAGATTTGATTTTGGTGCTAATAAAGTCTCTCTTGGTTAAACTTACATACAGCCTGCCTGGTGTTTGTTCTGACCGACCACAAATGGATTCAAATGGCACATAGCGGTAGTTTGAATCCTGGAGCACCGGATGATCCAATAGAGCAGAGGAGTGTCGGGAGAGTGGAGCCGAGCGAGCAAAGGGGCTCGTTACATTGGTTGGCAGCGGTGGGATTTGCTCTCCAGTTCCTGGGACACTCCAAACCACCACAGTGAATGACTAGCTATACAGCCTGCAGGAAAGCCACGCTGAAAGACTTACTTGAGAGCCGTGGAGGGACCGGTGGGACAAAGAACAAGGCCACCCTGATCAAGGAGCTAGCCGAGATGGACCAGAGGGATGATGATGCAGGACCCCGGTCAGTTGAAGACCTGTTTCAGCAACGAGTCCGAGAGCGGTTGGCATTATATGGTGCTAACCCATCAGAGACCGCCATACAGAATGCCATTACAGACATCAAGCTGCAGGATGAGCGACAAGAGAGAGAACTAGAGCGGCAACATGAGCAGAGAATGGCGGAATTACGGCAATCGGAGACAACACCTAAAGATGCAGCGCCTGTCCGTAAGTTGCCCTTTCGGGCGTTCAAACTATTTAAGGAAGGAGAGGAGGAAATTGAAGTGTTCCTGCAGGACTTTGAGAGACTATGCCAGATACACGAGGTACTGCCCCAAGATTGGGTCGCCTTACTGGCGAGTAATTTAACTGGCAGAGCGGCGGATGCGTATCGGGCCCTGGAGGACGAGGACGCTAAAGACTATGACCAGGTAAAAGAAGCTCTGCTAGCCCGATTTGCCATTACACCCGAAGCCAGCCGGATGAAGTTTCGAGAATCCCGGAAACAAGCCCACATAACATACGTGGAGTGGGCACATCGTCTGCAGCGAAACCTTAAGGGCTGGTTCCAGGGAAGCTGCGCTCATACCATAGAGGACATCACCCAGCTAGTACTCTTAGAACAGTTCTTTAACCACACCCCTCCGGTACTACGGGATTGGGTGCGAGATAAGCGACCACGGACTGTACAGCAAGCGGCTACTTTGGCCGATGAATATCTGGACTCTCGAAGGTCAGGCGAAAGCGAGCGCTATCCACTATCTCGGCCCAGTTTACCAGCCTCTAACCCAACTTCAGTACCTCAGTGGTCTGCCTCTAGACCCCTAGCCCGACCCAACCCTCCTACCGGACCTAAGTGCTATACCTGTAACCAAACCGGTCATCTGCAGCGATATTGCCCTACCCGATCCACGAGGTACCGAGAGACTAATCATCCATCCAGACCAGCGGCTCATTGCGTCCAGAACGAGCCCAACCATCGAGATGTTCAGGAAGAGTGCGGCGAACTTTTCGAGGCTGATCCCGTCCAAGCTGCTGCCGGAGATAATCGGCAGCACCATCGCCAGGCAGTATGGGTTAATGGGAAGCCGGCCCAGGGACTCCGCGATTCCGGGGCTACGATTACCCTCATCCAGCCTCACATGATTCCCCAGTCAGCCCGGACCGGCCAGACTGTTGCAGTCAGGGTAGCAGGGGGCAAGGTACTACGTTTATCCCCCGCCCAAGTCCTCTTGGATTGGGGCTCAGGGGAGCGACAAGTGCGAGTGGGATTACTACGCGAGTTACCCGCAGAAGTACTTTTGGGAAACGATTTGGGACATTTAACTTCCTCATATGCCCCAGAGGACGCTATGGCCGTGATCACCAGACGGCAGAGCCAACTTCAAGGCAACTCCACTCCTATGGGGACCCAGGTAAGACCAAATCCTCCTACGTTACCCAGACTTGACAACCCCTTGTCCTGGGATTCTCCCTCCGATGTTAGGCAAGAGACTCAGAGTGACCCAACTTTAGCTGGTTATCGGGACAGGGCGGGCAAGGATCCAGGGGGGTTGGGGGAAGACAGAATAGAGTGGGAGGGGGGATTTCTTTATCGTTACACTGAGGGAATGGGCACTGGGAAGCGACAGGGTCCCCACAAACAGCTAGTTGTACCCCAGAAATACAGACGGGAGCTATTGCGCCTGGCTCACGACATCCCCTTGGCCGGACATCTAGGGATAGCCAAGACCCGGAGTCGGTTGTCTCATGCTTTCTTCTGGCCCAGGTTACATGCCGAGGTGCGAGAATACTGCCGGACCTGTGAGACTTGTCAGAAAGTAGGGAAGACAGGGGATCACCCAAAAGCCTCGCTGCAACCCCTGCCGATTATTAGAGAACCCTTTAGCCGCATAGCGGTAGATATTATAGGCCCACTGGCCCGCCCCAGTGCCACCGGGAAGAAGTATATTCTTACGGTGGTGGATTATGCCACCCGCTACCCGGAGGCCA
Organism: Rana muscosa; assembly: GCA_029206835.1. Taxonomy (NCBI): domain Eukaryota; kingdom Metazoa; phylum Chordata; class Amphibia; order Anura; family Ranidae; genus Rana; species Rana muscosa. The sequence continues at coordinate 849,530,671 of CM055121.1, forward strand.
TTCCCTTATCCAATATCCAGGCTGATACAGTAGCAGATGCCTTGCTGCGGGTATTTACTAGGGTAGGGTTCCCCCAGGAGATATTGTCCGATCAGGGTACCCAGTTCACAGCTGAGCTGACGCAGCAGCTCTGGCGTCTCTGTGGGATTAAACCCCTCCAGAGCGCCCCCTACCATCCTCAGACTAATGGGCTGTGTGAGAGATTTAACGGGACCCTGAAGCAGCTGCTTCGGGCCTTTGTGGAGAGTAGAAAGGATTGGGAGAAATATCTTCCCCATCTACTGTTTGCCTATAGAGAGGTACCCCAGGAGTCCACTGGGTTTTCCCCATTTGAGCTGTTATATGGGCGAAGGGTTAGGGGACCCTTAGACTTAGTGAGGGCCCAGTGGGAGGGGGTAGAGGATCCGGAAGGCCTCCCCATCCTTAGTTATGTCTTGGAACTCAGGGAGCGACTGCGGGAACTTACCGATCTAGTCCATGAGAATATGCAATCGGCCCAGAGTCAGCAGAAGGTTTGGTATGATCGGTCTGCGAGGAATCGCACCTTTTATATCGGACAGAAAGTCCTGGTACTAAAACCCCTGAAGCAAAATAAATTACAGGCCTCCTGGCAGGGCCCCTATCAGGTGGTAAAACAGCTGTGCGATACAACCTACGTGGTTGCCAGCTGTGCAGACACAAAAATTAAGAGGACATTCCACATTAATATGATGAAGGCCTATCATGAGAGGGCTGAGGCAGTAGCCGCCATATGTGCTCCTGCCACCGGGGACACTGAATATCTACCGATGCTGGAGCTTCCCGAAATCAGTAACTGTTCCGGGGGTGTGGAGGATATACGGCTAGGAGATAGATTAGAATCCCAAGAACGAGAACAGGCCAGAGAATTACTCCAAGACCGTCAGGAGATGTTCTCGGCACGCCCTGGGTACACTCACATAGCTGTGCACAAGGTAGAGACCCCCGGGCAGAAGCCCCTGAGACAACCAGCCTATAGGATCCCTGGAGCAGTGCAAGAAGGGATGAGAGCGGAGATTAGGGAGATGCTCGAGTTAGGGGTGATCGAGCCATCAGCAAGCCCCCGGGCTTCCCCTGTAGTATTAGTCCCAAAACGGGATGGCACGACCAGATTTTGCGTGGACTATAGGCGACTGAATGACTGTACTGTGACAGATGCCTACCCTATGCCCCGAGTGGACGAATTGCTGGACAAAATAGCTCAGGGACATTATCTGACGACTATTGACTTGTGTAAGGGCTACTGGCAGATTCCCTTGGAAGCGGAAGCAATTCCGAAGTCGGCCTTCATCACCCCGTTCGGCCTTTACCAGTTTCGGGTAATGCCATTCGGGATGAAGAATGCGCCGGCTACCTTCCAGCGGATGATAGATGAACTCCTTGATGGTCTGCAAGATTTTGCATGCGCATATCTTGACGACATCGCAATCTATAGCCAGACCTGGGAGGAACATCTTAGACACCTGGGAATAGTGCTAGATAGGATCCGAGCCGCAGACCTGACCCTGAAGCCAGACAAATGTAATATCGGGATGTCTGAGGTACAATATCTGGGACATAGAGTAGGATGTGGGAAGCAGAGGCCAGAACCTGCAAAAATAGAGGCCGTCCTAAACTGGCCGGTTCCCAGAACCAAGACCCAGGTACTTGCATTTTTAGGGACAGCAGGATACTACAGGAAGTTTGTACCCCACTATAGTGACATAGCCAAACCCCTGACGGACCTGACCAAAAAGACTCTCCCTAGACAGGTCCTGTGGTCCCCGGAGTGCGAGATAGCATTTCATCAGTTAAAATCCGCCCTAACGCAAGCTCCCATACTGGCGGCCCCTGATCCTAACAAACGCTTTGTCATTCATACAGATGCCTCCATGTTCGGACTGGGAGCCGTACTAAGCCAAGTTGGCGATGACAGGAAAGAGCACCCCGTGGCATATCTCAGCCGCAAATTGTTACCCCGTGAAGTTGGATATGCTGCCGTGGAAAAAGAGTGTTTGGCCTTAGTCTGGGCTTTAAAGAAATTGCAGCCCTACGTGTATGGACGCTCTTTTACCGTCATGACGGACCACAATCCCTTGATATGGCTTAACCGGGTGGCGGGAGAGAACGGGCGATTACTAAGGTGGAGCCTGGCTTTGCAACTGTACAATTTTACCATACAATATCGGCCAGGGCCTCAAAACGGGAATGCGGATGGGTTATCCCGGCAGACAGACCTGGAACCTTAAGACTACTTTTCCAACATCCTCGAGTTGACCCGTTTGGGGTCCCACTGTGGCTGTTGGACTATTTCCCAGGGGGGAGTATTGTCATGGACCTTTGAATACTGAAGTATTTCTCCTTTGAATCTGTGACAGACCTAGCCGGGACAGAGGCTTTTGGAGGGGGTGTTACTTTAGATTCAGGTCCATGTCCCCCCAAGATACACAGACTCTGGGGACCCTGTATATGCCACATTAGAGTGACTGAGTCATACTGTTGGGACGTTCGCACATTCCCTCTAAGGATATGCGAATGCAATCACCTCCAGCCATCTGTCTGTCCTCTGTGCTAATTTGATCCTGCTAAATGTGTGATGTTTACCCTTAGGAATGTGTATTGTATAGCAGGTGAAGACCGGAGACGGGATGTCTACCCTTGGCTGTCTAAAGGATTTAGTTAATTAGCTCATGTTAATTATGTTCTGGTTACTGCCTCTGTTACTGTATATAAGACTTGATTTTGGTGCTAATAAAGTCTCTCTTGGTTAAACTTACATACAGCCTGCCTGGTGTTTGTTCTGACCGACCACAAATGGATTCGAATGGCACATAGCGGTAGTTTGAATCCTGGAGCACCGGATGATCCAATAGAGCAGAGGAGTGTCGGGAGAGTGGAGCCGAGCGAGTAAAGGGGCTCGTTACAATGTGCTATTCAAAAATTCACCAAAGTCGGCTCCAAAATTCACACATTTCTGATTTGGACCAAACCTTTTTTTCAGGCTTGATACATTATTGTAGTGCAACACAACACGTTTCTCATTTCTCTGCAGCTTTGCTACCTTCTCCAACCTTTACATTGGCCTTTCTCAACCTATTTACATCACTGGAACCCCTATAATAATTTTTAGGTCTCTAGGAACTCTTACTGAAACCAATTTAATAAGGTCAATGGGGAAAATGCCCCTTACATTGGTGGTCAGTAGGAAGAATGTAACTCTTATAGTGGTGATCAGAATGCCACCTTTTCAGACAGGTAAAAATATATTGGTGTCATGCTGCTGGCTTTCCCAAGTGGCATTGGCCCTAGAGTTATGCAGGCGCCATTAAGAGAGGTAAATCAGCCACAGCTCAAAGAACCCCTAGAAATTTCTAGAGGAACCCTAGGGTTCCGCAGACACCTGGTTGAAAATGGCTGTTCTATATCAAAGTCTACATCTTTAGATATCTCCTTACCCCCACTTACAGTTCTCCAACACTCCTTTGACTTTTAATGGATGGTTAGGCACCTACCCTTATTAGGGATCAATTTGACCAACTTTCTTGATTCTTTATACCATGTTCTGAGGAGGTATATCTGGGCAGCCATTCAGTTGTAGTTAGAATTAAGAGATAGATTCTGTTTGTATTGGACTTTATCGCTGAAGAACTTTTAAGTAAAGTTGTAACAACTGTTCTGAAATGATTGAAATGGGTGCATGCTGGTTCTGGCGTACCAAAAGAACCAGGGTCTGTATAGCACATGTGGAGTATGAAGCTCAGCTACTACAAAAGGATCAACTCAGCCAGACAAGGAGGAGGAATGCAGGTGCTATGTGTAACCAATCACTATTTCAAGGCACAAAGCAATCAGTCGTTAGGCGTGGTTCCTGGTAAAGGGGACAGGTCCTCCGGTAGTCAGGGGGTTGATGTTTGGGCTCCTTCCCTAGTGGTTAGTTTCCAATAGCAACCAAAACTGAACCTGTGTTACCGAGATCCATGGCCTGGTCACAAAGGTATGTAAGTGAAGGAATGAATGAGTCCACACATACACCGATCGGCCATAACATTATGACCACCCACCTAATATTGAGTATGGTCCCCTTTTAATAAAACAGCCCTGAACCATTGAGGCATGGACACCAAAGTAACATCCACATGAATGGCAGGACCCAAGGTTTCCCAGCAGAACATTACCCAAGGCATCACACTGCCTCTGCCAACTTTCCTTTTTATACCGCAATCTGGTGCCATCTCTTTCCCAGGTACGTGATGCACACGCACCCAGCCATCCACATGATGTAAAAGAAAACCAGGCCACCTTCTTCCATTGCTCCGTAGTCCAGTTTTGATGTTCATGTGACCATTGTAGAAGCTTTTGGCTGTGAACATGGGTTGCCATTTTCTGCTTTCACTACATCAACGTTATGGACAACATGTTCACTTGCTGCCTAACATATCCCACCGACTTTCAGATGCCATTGTAACAAGATATTCCCTTTACCTGTCAGTGGTCATAATGTTATGGCTGATCAGTGTAGGTCTGTGTTAATTACACAGCGGGACCCCATTCTATTACTGGGAGTGAGGTAACAGAGGTACCTGGCTCAGCACACCCCTCCTAATGTAACATCTACCAAGTTACAGTTTGTAGTGACATGGGACAGTCAACTCTGTACTTTTTTACTGCACACAGTGAAGGCTCATCTCTAAGTCGGGGAGCTGCCTAATGTTAGACTATTCACATGACCACAGTCTCTGCCTGGTCGCAGGCATTGATGAGCACACTCCGCGTGAAAGGTACCCAGTGGCGGTTCGTCCATAGAGGGCGCAAGAGCGCCGCCCCCCTCTCTCCTGCACCGCTTTATCATCAATAGATAGATTCATGCATTGCATGAATCTATCTATTGTCTCCGCTACCACCCCCTATTTAGGTGTCCGGCCCCTTGTCGGGCGCCGGGCATCTGAATTACAGTAGCGTTTTTTTTTGGAAGCCGTCGGCTCTAATAGGCATCCTGATTAGAGCCGTGGGCTCTAATAGGCTTCCAAAATGGTAAACAGCGGACGCAATTCTGTGTGTTCGCTGTTTACACAGTGTTGTGTTAGAGAAGCGAATAAATCGCTTCCCTAACACTGACCCGCCTCTCAGCCAATCAGGTGCTTACCTTGTCACCTGATTGGCTGAAGCGACAGGCGATGTGATTGGATGCCCATCAGGCGTCCAATCATAGCAGAGATGACGTGAAGAGGACGGAGAAGACATGGAGGACTCGGAGCGTGGAGGACAGCGCCGAGACAGGTAAGTGCCGCGCGCGGGGGGGGGGGGGGGGGGCGCACACTGGCAGCATTAGATGGGACACAGTAGCGCCAATTGATGGAGCACACTGGTGGCGGCAATTGATGTGGCACACTGGCGGCAATTGATGTGGCACACTGGCGGCAATTGATGTGGCACACTGGCGGCAGTTGATGGGGCACACTGGCGGCAATTGATGGGGCACACTGGCAGCAATTGATGGGGCACACTGGCAGAAATTGATGGGGCACACTGGCAGAAATTGATGGGGCACACTGACAGCAATTGATTGAGCACAGTGGTGGCAATTGATGGGCACAGTGGTGGCAATTGATGGGCACACTGGCAGCAATTAATGGGTACAGTAGCTGCATTTGATGGCATAGTAGCGGCAATTGATGGGCACACTGGCAGCAATTGATGAGTACAGTAACTGCGTTTGATGGCACAGTGGCTGCAATTTATGGGTACAGCGGCTGCGTTTGATGGGCCCAGTGGCTGCGCTTGATGGGCACAGTGGCTGCGCTTGATTTTTTTTTCAGTTTGTTTGCGCCCCACAAAAATGTTGAGCACCAGCCGTCACTGAAGGTACCCCTGCGAGTAGGCTACACCCAAAAAAAAACCTTTACCTTTCTGTGCTATTCACTTGTTTCTCTAGCTTTGTTCCCTCTTTCTGATTTTTTTTTTCATTTGCTTTGGTATTCTCTAACCATTTTTCTTCTGTAATACATTGTCACTTCCCAATTTCTTTTGATATAGTTGCTCTGTGAAGTTCATCTAACAGTTCTATTTCCTGAGCTCTGTTAACACAGTGCAAATCTCATGTTTTTTTACCCATTCTTTATGTATTTGTGTAGCGGGTGCTAGCCGCCACTGCCCGCCCTCTCTGATTCCACCGCACAGTGAGCAGTGACTGCAGGGGAACTGAGCTGCTTGTCAGAGGGAGACATGGACAGCAGCTACAGGCTTTTCTCCCTCTCCCTCCCTCTCCCCTTTGGAGAGCAGTGCTGGACAGGACAGCCGTTCGCTCTGCTCTTTCCTTGGCTTTATCATTGGCTGAGGGAGAGGGCGAGTCAGCAGCTCAGAGGGGAGCACCATGGAACATGTAGTCCTGGCCACAAACGGCCGCACAGTAACTAACGGGGAGACTACAGTCCCCAAGAGACCAAGCAAGAGAGCCAGGAGCAGGAAGGAGGAGATAGTGTGATCCGGGGAGAGACCACGAGGCGACCAAAGAGAGAGAGGGCCACACATCTCCACAGCACTACCGTGCCATCTTGGAGAGATACACTGAGCCTGAGAGGAGCCACTACTGTCGGGGAGAGAGACCTGAGCACTGCACTGTGACCTGTGAGCCAAAGGACAGAACTACTGCCAAGATATGGCCCCTGCAGTGCCAGTTGCTGGAGTCGGCACGGGCAACTGAGAGTGAGCCCCTTGCGGCGATTATCTGTGACTGTCACTATTTGCTGCCGTCACCAGAGACTGAGCCACTAGGATTTACACAATCAGCCATATATTAGCTTTAACACTGTCTGAAGGCCTTTAGAGACTGCCTTAAAGAGGAAGTAAACCCTGATGGGTTTACTTCCTCTTTGTTTCCCTGCAAAGTTAAAGCATAATGGGCTACTATGCATTGCATAGTAGCCCATTATGTGTCACTTACCTGAAGGAGAAGGCCGCGATGTCCCCGATTTCCTCGATAGTACAGAGACGCCATCTTCACCCCTCTTCTTTCGGGGTCTGCGAACTCCGGCTCTGTCACTGGCCGGAGTCGTGTGACGTCAATCCCGCGCATGCGCGCCGGAGCCTTCTTTCACGGCACACTCCCATTCAAAGAAACGGCACGCTTAGTGTGCCTACGTCGTTGTCTACGGCGCGCATGCGCCGTAGACATCGGTGCTGTCATTTTTGCAAATATCTCCTAAACCATGTAGGTTTAGGAGATATTTGTTGCACCTACAGGTAAGCCTTAATCTAGGCTTACCTGTAGGCATAAGTGGTCTGTAAGAATTTACAACCCCTTTAAAGCACACCAACGGTTAAAAAGCCCTAACGTCTTAGCCAGCTAAAGAGTCAGGACCAAAGACTGCCCCCTCTTGTTCTTGCTGCTCCTAAGCCCTTGTCTGTTTACTTGTTTTAAAGAAGGACCACACTTTGGGTCCCTTTTCCTTAGAAGGCACTCTTAGATAGTGTAGTTTAACATATGTTATATTGCTCTTAAGGTGATTGTAAAGTCTTATTTTTTTCTTTTTTTAAAATAACAAGCATGTAATACTTACCTCTGTGCAGTTGGTTTTGCACAGAGCAGTCTGGATCCTCCTCTTCTCGCTCCCTCTTTGCTGCTCCTGGCCCCTCCCTCCTGCCAAGTGCCCCCACAGTCAGCAGCTTCTTATGGGGGCATCAGAGCCGAGTCACAGCTCTGTGTGTCTATTCTGACACAAAGCCCCGGGCCCGCCCCCTCTCTCCCCTGATTGACTGACTTTGATTGATCGGGAGCCAATGGCGCCGTTGCTGTGTCTCAGCCAATCAGGAGGAGTGTCCCGGATGGCTTAGACATTCGTGGACATCGCTGGAGAGAGATGGGGCTCAGGTAAATATTAGGAGGTGCTGGGGTGGCTGCTACACATAGAAAGCTTTTTATTCTAATGCATAGAATGCATTAAGATAAAAAACCTTCTGCCTTTACAACTCCTTTTAAGGTTTATTCACATTACCTATTGCCAATTTGCTTATTGATCCTAGCCAAAGAACTTATTACCCTCTACCTGGTGTGACAGCATGCAGGTAAAATCACCAGGTTGCATCCAGGATGGAAGGTATATATGTCCTAGATTCAGGCTTTATGCTGCTTTATACCACTAGGGGGAGTGCGGGGAGTCTTGCAGGGGAAGAGTTAATGAGCCCAGCTGAAGTAAGTGGGCTCGTTAGGGCCTCTACAAGAACTCCCAGCATGCTAAGGGAGATGCTCAAACCTGGAACCAGATCTGTGTGGATAGTCTGGGGAGTGTGATCTCTGTGCGGTGAGCCAAAGCCTGTGTGGTTATTGCTAAGAACTTCAAAAAAGCAGGGAGCTAGGGACTGGGACAGCACAAGGCTGTACCCAGTTGTTAGTTAGGGACACCAACGTGTGTAGTGAGCGGTCAAGTTGACCAGGATTTCTTTTCATGTTTCTTTTGTTTTTGCTGTATTTTTTTGTCTGTATATAGTTCAAATAAAACCACACCCTATTGTTTTCTCCTACCACTGTCTGCTGTGCCTGTTTTTGTGTGGTGAACCCATCCAGGGGGTCACACACACCCGCTGCTGAGCTAACCCCCTCACACTGGGTATAGTTTTCATTCTGTATAGTTGATTGTGATTTCATTTACCTGAGTGAGTCTATGTTATCTCAGACTGTTTTCATTTTAAGTGGTTTCAATACATCAACTTTTTTATCACTATACGGGTGTGTGTGTGCATTTGCTGCAGTAACAAACAGCCAGGTGTGGGCTGGGTATTTTCCATCTGTGTATATACCTGGGGTTGCAAAAGTTTCTCAATTTAACCAGGTGTGTCAGAGGGGCTGAGTTTGTTCTTGGAGTCGAGGCAGAAGACAGAGGACCCAAAACTTAACCAGCGGTTCCTTTGGGAGTGGCGCTACATTTATATGTATGACCAAGAGCTTTTCTATATTTCAGATCAGTTTACAATAGGAACTATTGCTTTCTTTATTCCTGATTATTTCTGTTATTTAAGGCTCAATAATATTATTCAATATAATAAAGTTAATATAATTAAAAGAAAAAAAGAATTCAAAATATGGCAGGGAAGGTTGGCTACCAAAAAGACTTTACTGTATTGCCAGATTCTGGGTTTATACCGTTTATCATAAATAGAGACATCAGCTTACAGCAAAATCCCTATAAGAAAACAACGCCCAAAAGTTTAACTGAAAGCACGTTTTGTGGATGATATGAGGTAGGTAGACTCACAGTTTACCATGCATGTCATTTCCTTGCTGCCTTTGAAAGCTGGATTGTTCTTTGATATTGCTCCAGGTCTAGCTGATTTCAGTTTGTTTCATTATGTCTTTATAATCTTGAATTCATACAGTCATACATGCAGCAAAACACCAAAATATTATTTATTGCAGGTTTTATGTGAACATCACATTGCTTTTTTTAAATAGTTTTCATCTACCTACTTAAAATGTATGTTTTACTGTTCTGCACATGTGGTTTATGCCATATCTGTCCAAGTTTTCATGAAAAAAATATGAGAAACCTTAACAAAGTTATACAACAGAGGGTCTGCCATGAAAGCTGCTCTGTGTTAAACCGCATCAATATAATACCGGCGGTAATAAAGCACAGCCTAGAAGCATACACTTCTGGGGGATTTATTTTATAAATTTTTACCAGTGCAGCAAAATAATAAGTGGGGAAAACAAAACAACAGCATAGTCTTGCAAGTCATCCTTCTAGCTTGCAGTTGCTAAAACTCAGAGGATCATTCATAGATTGGAAGATCTCAGTTTTCAGGAGTTCAATCCACCATTGTATTGTACCTCCTTCAATTATTATATAGCTTGATATAATTTTCCAGATATACATACCATATGTATGGCATCAGGGCCCCAGTTAGAAATCATGGGGCCCCGTACAGCCTACCCAACAGGGCCCCCTTTAACCCCACCCTCGACCCCACCCCAGGCTCCTCCCCTGACCCAACCTCTGCAGATTTGTCACTGTTTACATATGCACGCATACTGTGTCCCAGGAACTAGATGTTGCTGCTCACATCTTTAATGGGACCCCTGATTGCACGGAAGAGCTCAGTAAAGGTGATGGAGGGACGGTGGTGGAACCCCCTTCCAGTGCCTGTAAAAGTAATCCAGGGGCTTCTTAGCCACTAGGATTACTTTTACTCTGTGCAGACTAGTTAGGGCTAAAAAATTATATGTTGATCATTGCTGCAGCAATGACCAAGATATCACCCTTCCAATTCAGCAATGTACCAGTACGTTGCTGGACAGGAAGTGGTTAAAGGGGGTGGTTGGAGGAACATGTTTACTTCCCCCCCCCCCCAAACACAAGTGTAGAGTAGCATCTCACTGCGTCTTATGATTATCAGCATTATGAAAATTGCGCAGGCAGCACAGTCAGCATGTGCTCTGTCATGGATCTCAGTGTCACTTGGCTTTTGGGTGCTGACTTTGTTCAGTGGCGGCTGGTGCTCAAATTTTTTGGGGGGGCGCAAAAAAACTGAAAAAAAAAATCATCAATTGCCGCCACTGTGCCCATTAAATGCAGCCACTGTGCCCAAACGCCACTAGTTTCCCCCCCATATGCAGCCAGTTTCTCCCCCATATGCAGCCAGTTTCTCCCCCATAATGCAGCCAGTTTTTCCCTTATAATGCAGCCAGTTTCTCCCCCATAATGCGGCTAGTTTCTCCCCCATAATGCAGCTAGTTTCTCCCCCATAATGCAGCTAGTTTCTCCCCCATAATGCAGCTAGTTTCTCCCCCATAATGCAGCCAGTTAATCCCCCATAATGCAGCCAGTTTCCCCCCATAAAGCAGCTAGTTTCTCCCCCATAATGCAGCCAGTTTGTCCTCATAATACAGCCAGTTTCTCCCCTATATGCAGCCAGTTTGTCCCCTATATGCAGCCAGTTTGTCCCCTATATGCAGCCAGTTTGTCCCCTATATGCAGCCAGTTTCTCCCCCATAATACAGCCAGTTTCTCCCCCATAATGCAGCCAGTTTCTCCCCCATAATGCAGCCAGTTTCTCCCCCATAATGCAGCCAGTTTCTCCCCCAATATACAGCCAGTTTCTCCCCCATAATGCAGCCAGTTTCTCCCCCAATATACAGCCAGTTTCTCCCCCATAATGCAGCCAGTTAATCCCCCATAATGCAGCCAGTTTCCCCCCATAATGCAGCCAGTTTCCCCCCATAATACAGCCAGTTTGTCCCCCATAATACAGCCAGTTTCTCCCCTATATGCAGCCAGTTTGTCCCCTATATGCAGCCAGTTTCTCCCCCATAATACAGCCAGTTTCTCCCCCATAATACAGCCAGATTCTCCCCCATAATACAGCCAGTTTCTCCCCCATAATACAGCCAGTTTCTCCCCCATAATACAGCCAGTTTCTCCCCCATAATACAGCCAGTTTCTCCCCCATAATGCAGCCAGTTTCTCCCCCATAATGCAGCCAGTTTCTCCCCCATAATTCAGCCAGTTTCTCCCCCATAATGCAGCCAGTTTCTCCCCCAATATACAGCCAGTTTCTCCCCCAATATACAGCCAGTTTCTACCCCAATATACAGCCAGTTTCTACCCCAATATACAGCCAGTTTCTCCCCCAATATACAGCCAGTTTCTCCCCTATATGCAGCCAGTTTCTACCCCATATGCAGCCAGTTTCTACCCCAATATACAGCCAGTTTCTCCCCCATATGCAGCCAGTTTCTACCCCAATATACAGCCAGTTTGTCCCCAATATGCAGCCAGTTTCTACCCCATAATTCAGCCAGTTTCTCCCCCATAATACAGCCAGTTTCTCCCCCATAATACAGCCAGTTTCTCCCCCATAATACAGCCAGTTTCTCCCCCATAATGCAGCCAGTTTCTTCCCCATAATGCAGCCAGTTTCTCCCCCATAATGCAGCCAGTTTCTCCCCCATAATGCAGCCAGTTTCTCCCCCATATGCAGCCAGTTTCTCCCCCAATATACAGCCAGTTTCTCCCCCATATGCAGCCAGTTTCTCCCCCATATGCAGCCAGTTTCTCCCCCAATATACAGCCAGTTTGTCCCCCATATGCAGCCAGTTTCTACCCCATATGCAGCCAGTTTCTACCCCAATATACAGCCAGTTTCTCCCCCATATGCAGCCAGTTTCTACCCCAATATACAGCCAGTTTGTCCCCAATATGCAGCCAGTTTCTACCCCATAATACAGCCAGTTTCTCCCCCATAAAACAGCCAGTTTCTCCCCCATAATTCAGCCAGTTTCTCCCCCATAATGCAGCCAGTTTGACCTCATAATACAGCCAGTTTGTCCCCCCCAGCCCTGCACTTACCTTCCTCGAGTCAGCGCCGTCCTTCTTCCGTCCTCGATATCTTCTCCCGCCCTCGATGTCACTTCAGCCAATCAGGTTACCGGTAACCAGACCTGGTGAACCTGATTGGCCAGGGAACGCACCCCTGTGCGTCCTCTCATTAGGTATGTAGAAGCCGATTACAGCCCTCAGGCTGTAGTCGGGAAGCCTATCAGAGCCTGCTGGCTCTGATAGGCACTTCTAAAGGCCAATCAGACGCTGTGACTCAGATGGCCGGCGCTCAAGGGGCCGGCCATCTGAATAGTGGGCGGCAGCAATACATAGGTTCATGCAATGCATGAACCTATGTATTGTTGTGGTGAGTGACGGCCGGGCGCAGAAGCGAGCGGTAGCGGCGCTTCTGTGCCCACTATGGTCGCGCCGCCATGTGTAAAAAAAAAAGACATTAAAAAAAAAAAAAAAAATCTTAAAGGGCCCGTTTTTTTATTTTATTTTTTTTTTTTATTTTTTTTTTTTTTGGTGACCACAGGAGGGGGGGGGGGCGGCGCCCGGGCGCCCCCTATGGACGGGCCGCCACTGACTTTGTTAACTTATGACTGTATTGTGTGATACAAACTATAACCCAGTACAGCCATAACAAAGTAAGCACTAAACAGCAATAGGACACCCTGTAATAGATCCATGACAGAACACATGCTGACTGTTCTGCCTGCGTGAGTATCACAATGCTGATAATCGTGACCTGCTATGCTGTGTGTAAGCCTAAGTGAGACACAGTGAAGGATTCTATCTTGTGTGCAACACTCACTGTGTACAGTGCATGTGCAGCCACGCGTCGCTGTCCTCCAGGTTCTTGCTCCCTCTCATGTCCCCTCGCCTGAGTCTCGGCAGTCGGCACCTGAAAACGGGAGGCGGAGCTACGCAGAGCCTCGTAATATCACTCCGCCAGGGAAGGCAGTGGGCAGCGGCAGCCGGGACTAATTAACTAGCAGAGCAATGTGTGGCGCAGCTTTATGTAAATGCACCCGAAAAAGGAGAAATAGTCCGAACGCTGCGCTCATCTCCTGGGCCCCTCTGTAGACCAGATGGGGCCCAGGAAAATGTAATTACAACCTCCCCCCCCCCTTTTCTAAGCAAGTAGTTGCGGGGTATGGTTTTCGAAATTTTAATATGCATAAATTAGCTGTTGCCCGGGCCCCCCTGTGGAGCCGATTGGGGCCGGGCCCGGTACAATAGGACTGTCTGTACTGCTCTATCAGCGGCCCTGTATGGCATTTTCATTGATTCTTGTTACCATTGTCTGTACCACTTTTGTTGTATTATGTACCCAATAAAAAAGTTTGTAAACAGAAAGTAGAACTCCAGCCAAATATAACTGTAGCAGAATCTTCTACCTCTTCCAGTCTAATGAGTACCTTCAAGGTCAAAGATAGCTGACATCCTTCAACATGTAGTGGGTTGTGAAGCATAGTGGGTGCAAGAGTGGTAAAAGTCATTGGGCGCCAGAAACTTTTTGGATGCAAAAGAGGTTTTATTTATTAAACAACAGTTTGTTTTTTTTTTTTATATTTTGCAGGGGAAAGAGGGTTAGGGCCAGGACACCCTTAAGTAGTAGCAATTTCCAATGGCAGACTCTGAGACTTCAATAGGAGAACAGCTGTACAGGGAAAGGACCCATAAAGGACGCAACTTCTGCACGTGCAGGATTGCCGTCTCTTATGGCAACAGTACTTAACAGTTCCTAGTTCAAACGTAACAGTTCTCTCAACTGTACTACAACTTCTACTTGTAGTTCTTCGGCCCTTGAGCTCCTGGTCTCTCACTGGAACCTCTAATTCACTGACTCTAAATCCCTGAGCTTCTCAAGGCTTTTGCGGTGGTATCTCCCTCAAGCGTCACCCACGCTTCCCTGCTGGGTCCCTAGCTTGGAACTCCAGCAGTGGCGGTGCGTCCATAGTGGGCGCAGAAGCGCCGCCCCCTCTCTCTCCTGCGCCCGTCACTCACGTCAACAATACATAGGTTCATGCATTGCCGCTGCCTGAGTAGTTAACCAGGGGACGCACGGGGGGTGCGTTCCTTGGTTAACACTGACAGGCGTCTCAGCCAATCAGGTTCACCGGGTCTGTCGCTGACCCGAGGAAGGTAAGTGCAGGGCTGGGGATAAAATGGCTGCATTTGAGAGGAAACTGGCTGCATTTGGGGGGAAACTGGCTGTATTTGGGGGGAAACTGGCTGCATTTGAGGGGGCAAACTGGTGGCGTTTGGGCACAGTGGCTGCGTTTAATGGGCATCTGATGATTTATTTTTTTCAGTTTGTTTGTGCCCCCCCAAAAATTTTGAGCACCAGCCGCCACTGAACTCCAGATACCTTTCAAGCTTCACCCCTCGGCTCGGTCCCTGGCTTGACACACAAGGTTGCCGTGCAAGCGTCATCTCCACTGGTTGGGTCCCTGGTTGTATCCCTGACTTGATCACTGCTGGAAGTTTCCAGATTCTCTACGGTGCCCGTTCAGTGAGAATTCTGCTCAGGTACTTGCTTCAGCTACTCACTGTGGTCCCTGGTAAAGGTGGTTGGTCCCTTAGTGGCAACAGCTTTCCTTCTACCTCCGACCATGGCAGGTTCTCCGGCCGGCAGAACCGTCATTTCTGGTTGGACTGCAAGCCGCAATCCCAACCCTGCGCTGTCCTCTAGACATGTGCGATTTGTTTCACAGGAATCGAAAATTCGTACGAATTTCCGAAAATTCGTACATTCGGAAGAATCCGAAATACAAATTTCTATTCTTTATGAATTTTATACGAAATACGAAATTTAGTTGACGGATTTCGTTTCGGGAGTGGGAGACTGCTCAGACTGGTACTGGTAGTCGATGGGAGATTCAGAATTGGACAAAATAAGAATGTTCGTTAATATCGTTTTATTATTGTCATAATAATTACGATTATTCGTTATGATGAAGTTTAAAAACCCAGGAAGTCAGAACAGCACAGGGATGATGGGAGTCCCTCATAATGAGCACAGCAGGGGTACAGCCCCAGGAGGAAGTCAGCACAACACAGGGATGGTGGGAGCCCCTCATAATGAGCACAGCACAGGGATGGTGTGAGCCCCTCATAATGAGCACAGCAGGGGTACAGACCCAGGAGGAAGTCGGCACAGCACAGGGATGGTGGGAGCCCCTCACAATGAGTCAACGACTGCCATATTGAGAAAGTTATTTTTTGCTTTTTAAATTCATCATAACAAATGTTCGTAATTGTTATGAAAAGTTAACGAATCTAACGAAAGTTCGTATTTCGTATGAAACAAATCCAAATTTAATTTTGGACACGAATTACGAAATACGAATTTTCGTCTAATACGAAACGAAACTAAACAAATGTATTGACGGCGCACATGTCTACTGTCCTCATACTTTTGGATAGGCCCTCGCACAGCCTGGCAGCCAAATGCTTTCGGGATAGGCTCAATCCCTGGCCTAGCAGCCCGGGGCAGACAACACACGTCCACCCAGACGGAAGTCCGGGTGGCACAGAACATTGATCACTTGACTCCGCCCAAATATATAGGCTCTCCCAGCAGGCCAAGGGATTCAAGAAAACCCAAGCCCATTGGCTGAGATACCCCATATATGCATAACCTGACCCTGAGTTGTCCTTCTCATATATAGTACCACCAAGTGCCCGGCCACCTAGTGGTAGAAGAGAAAAGTACAACAAAGCCAAACTTAGGGAGAAATCAATGGATCTCTAGCAATTTAACTATGGTAGCTACTCCTGACAAGGAATTTAGTAATGAGCTCCCTAACTAAACCCCAGGGTGCTACATAACAAGATAAAATGAATAGCCTAATAAATCTGAATCCTGGGTATGGCTTTTTTGCACTATTTATATTGGTCTAATGTAAGTATGCATATGCCATACCTGTTGGATCCAAACTGGACCAGCGTTAAAGTTCAAGTTGGGATTTCAGAAGGAGATTTTTTTTTCTTCTTCTTTGTTGGATATTGTGCACGAATAATGGACCACTGTAGCCAGCAACCATCAGACAGTGGAGCAGGAGGTGAAAAGCCTAGAGTAAAGTCTTCTGAAGATGCTGGATGTGTCTGTTTTCAGCACTTTTGAGTCCCAAAGCAGGAACTTGCATTCAGTAAATATGTGTCTAATAAAATCAGGATTTCCTTATCACTATTCTTAAAGTGGATGTAAACCCTCCATACACCCAGTGAAGTGAACAGCCTCAGATGATACACAGGGATGAACCAAATCTCCCTATTTAAGTTTTACATGTATATCTGTTGTCTTCAAATTTATATACTGTTTAGAAAGTTCTGATTGGAGGAAAGGCACACACCCCCCTCTCCTCATAGGCAGAGACTCTCAGAGGTGTTTTGTAATAGGGCCAGCTCCCTGCTAATCTATTTATAGCAACCTCCCCTGACAGAAATGTCAGGCTGCTTTTATCTGATGTGTCCGAGAATTTGTCAGGAGTTATCTGATTGAAGAGAGATAAGAAAACACTGCAGATATATGTGCCCAGCTCAAATTTCATGAATCAGGTTTACATCCACTTTAGTCAAGGTCAGTGACTCAGAAAGCTGTGAGGCCACAACATTACAGCATGACAGCCAGAAAACCTGTTCTGTCAAAAAAAAAGGGTCAGTAATGGTAGCCTATATAATTACAAATTACAGATCCAGGAAAAGAGTCCATCAACATCCATATATCAGTGATGATTGTAAAAGTGGATAGATTAGCTATATAAAAACTCTGGCTGCTTGTAAATGTACCACATCCATGTATTTTCAAATGACCAAAATCAAAATTTTATAGTTGGACTTTACTGGTACTCTTCATTGAATAAAAAGTTTTTAAACAAAATGTATTATATTCAAAATCACATATATTCATATAAAGGATAAAAACTTTGACCAAAAGGCCCCATGTAAAGTGAAGGACCAGCATAACACAATTTTACTACTCATTAATTGTATAGACCGCAGAAAAAGAGATCAGGGGTCGACACGTTTCACTTTCACTCCATATGTTAATTGGGATGGGATGGGATGGTAGCATCTGCCTCACTCCTCTAGGACCTGGCAAACTCCCATTGAAAACGTTGTATGGTAGTATTAAAAACCTATGTTCTGTGCTTTGATTAAAGAAATTGGCGTTAGCACCAAAGGATTGATATACAAAACCCCAAATAATATGAAATCATAAATATATGCAGCACAAAAAATCTTTTACAATATCTTACAGTATTCAAATAAAGTGCAAAGCTATATTACAAAATAAAGTGCACAGTACAAAAATTAATAAAGTGTCAAAAGTGCCTACTGTATGTACCAGTGTACATAGTACAAAGAGTCCGTAAAAGTCAAAACACAAAGTCCAGAAAAATCACCTTTGAGACATGAATCCTCCTCTGATCAATCCAGACTGGTGATAAACCTTTCAGTGTATGGACATGAATCACCTCGCAACACCACCTCATGAAATGCACACTCACCAGAAATGGATGCTACCACAAACGTAGCAAATACAGCAAAAAATCTCTGTGATAATGTAGTATTTTATTTATAATTCCATCCCATAAATCAGATCCATAAACAATTAATAAAGAAATACGCCTTAACAGATAATAAAACTCACATATGCAGCCGCTGCCAACAGAGATCGTGCAACAGTGTGATTTCAGCACAGAGTCTCCGCCCCGATACGTTTCATTCAATGGGATGTCTTCACTGTCCCCACTGCTAAACTAATCAGGTGACTTCTATCCACACAATGCAAAAGAAAACTCATATTTGAGTCATTATGTGTAATCAATAGGGATGAGCTTCGTGTTCGAGTCGAACATACGTTCGACTCGAACATCGGCTGTTCGATCGTTCGACGAAGATCGAACGATTTGGGCCGTTCGCGCCAAATTCGAGTGACGCGAACGGCCCACAATGCACTACGCCATCGCAGTGTCATCCAGGCGCTGTGATTGGCCAAGCATGCACTGTGACCCCGCATGCTTGGCCAATCACAGCGCCGGCAGCGAGGAGAGCAATGATTGGCCACAGGCAGGATGCCTGTGGCCAATTATTGCTGAGGGTGTTTAGTACACGCCCCACACTATAAAAGGCCGCCAGCACGGCGGCCTAGTGTAGTGTGTTCCGGAGCAGGGAAAGACAAGCATAGGCAGGGACAGTGACTTTTATTTCTTTCTTGCTTAACCTGGATTCCTTTAGTTTAGGGAAAGAGAAGGATAGGTAGGGAGAGTGTCAGTGTGTTTTACTGTGCGAGTCCTTGTTTCTAGGGACAAAGAAGGAAAGTGGGGGGATTTCTCCTTGTGCTATAGTGTGCTTTAAAAAAACATTTTTTCTAGGGACAGAAAACTGTAGGTAGGGAGAGTGTCAGTTTCTTTCACTGTGCCAGTCTTTGTTTCTAGGGACAAAGAAGGAAAGTGAGGGGATTTCTCCTTGTGCTATAGTGTGCTTTAAAAAAACATTTTTTCTAGGGACAGAAAACTGTAGGTAGGGAGAGTGTCAGTTTCTTTCACTGTGCCAGTCCTTGTTTCTAGGGACAAAGAAGGAAAGTGAGGGGATTTCTCCTTGTGCTATAGTGTGCTTTAAAAAAACATTTTTTCTAGGGACAGAAAACTGTAGGTAGGGAGAGTGTCAGTTTCTTTCACTGTGCCAGTCCTTGTTTCTAGGGACAAAGAAGGAAAGTGAGGGGATTTCTCCTTGTGCTATAGTGTGCTTTAAAAAAACATTTTTTCTAGGGACAGAAAACTGTAGGTAGGGAGAGTGTCAGTTTCTTTCACTGTGCCAGTCCTTGTTTCTAGGGACAAAGAAGGAAAGTGAGGGGATTTCTCCTTGTGCTATAGTGTGCTTTAAAAAAACATTTTTTCTAGGGACAGAAAACTGTAGGTAGGGAGAGTG
Source organism: Rana muscosa (assembly GCA_029206835.1). NCBI lineage: Eukaryota > Metazoa > Chordata > Amphibia > Anura > Ranidae > Rana > Rana muscosa. The sequence goes on from CM055121.1 coordinate 849,549,924, forward strand.
TCAGTTTCTTTCACTGTGCCAGTCCTTGTTTCTAGGGACAAAGAAGGAAAGTGAGGGGATTTCTCCTTGTGCTATAGTGTGCTTTAAAAAAACATTTTTTCTAGGGACAGAAAACTGTAGGTAGGGAGAGTGTCAGTTTCTTTCACTGTGCCAGTCCTTGTTTCTAGGGACAAAGAAGGAAAGTGAGGGGATTTCTCCTTGTGCTATAGTGTGCTTTAAAAAAACATTTTTTCTAGGGACAGAAAACTGTAGGTAGGGAGAGTGTCAGTTTCTTTCACTGTGCCAGTCCTTGTTTAAAGGGACAAAGAAGGAAAGTGAGGGGATTTCTCCTTGTGCTATAGTGTGCTTTAAAAAAACATTTTTTCTAGGGACAGAAAACTGTAGGTAGGGAGAGTGTCAGTTTCTTTCACTGTGCCAGTCCTTGTTTCTAGGGACAAAGAAGGAAAGTGAGGGGATTTCTCCTTGTGCTATAGTGTGCTTTAAAAAAACATTTTTTCTAGGGACAGAAAACTGTAGGTAGGGAGAGTGTCAGTTTCTTTCACTGTGCCAGTCCTTGTTTCTAGGGACAAAGAAGGAAAGTGAGGGGATTTCTCCTTGTGCTATAGTGTGCTTTAAAAAAACATTTTTTCTAGGGACAGAAAACTGTAGGTAGGGAGAGTGTCAGTTTCTTTCACTGTGCCAGTCCTTGTTTCTAGGGACAAAGAAGGAAAGTGAGGGGATTTCTCCTTGTGCTATAGTGTGCTTTAAAAAAACATTTTTTCTAGGGACAGAAAACTGTAGGTAGGGAGAGTGTCAGTTTCTTTCACTGTGCCAGTCCTTGTTTCTAGGGACAAAGAAGGAAAGTGAGGGGATTTCTCCTTGTGCTATAGTGTGCTTTAAAAAAACATTTTTTCTAGGGACAGAAAACTGTAGGTAGGGAGAGTGTCAGTTTCTTTCACTGTGCCAGTCCTTGTTTCTAGGGACAAAGAAGGAAAGTGAGGGGATTTCTCCTTGTGCTATAGTGTGCTTTAAAAAAACATTTTTTCTAGGGACAGAAAACTGTAGGTAGGGAGAGTGTCAGTTTCTTTCACTGTGCCAGTCCTTGTTTCTAGGGACAAAGAAGGAAAGTGAGGGTATTTCTCCTTGTGCTATAGTGTGCTTTAAAAAAACATTTTTTCTAAGGACAGAAAACTGTAGGTAGGGAGAGTGTCAGTTTCTTTCACTGTGCCAGTCCTTGTTTCTAGGGACAAAGAAGGAAAGTGAGGGGAATTCTCCTTGTGCTATAGTGTGCCAAAGCATTCCTCATCAACCATCTTTGAAATCCTTGTTTTTTTGGACAGTCAGGGAAATTGTCGTTGTGCTATTCTGTGCAAAAGCAATAATCCTCAACCATATTTAGAAATCCTTAAGTAAAGGGACAGAGAAGGACACCTGAAGGTAGCCCTTATTGCTTTTTTCCCATCTCCCTGCAGGCCATCTATTAGAATGTCTGGAAGGCAAACAAGGAGAGGCAGACAGTCAGGAGGCAATAAAAGAGGGCAAGCAGGCTCTGTGTCTGGGGGCAACAGTGCTGGTCGTGGACGTGGTGCATTGTCATCAGCACATGGCCATGGGACACGCTTGTCCTTCTTTTCGGCAGCTGGACATGTTGAGCCACATCATGCCGAAGACTTGGTAGAGTGGATGACCAAGCCCTCCTCCTCCTCCTCATCCTCTCTCACCCAGGCTCAGGGTACTGGCAAAGCAGCTGCCAAAGCGTCCTCTTCCCTGGTATCAATGTCAGACTCATCATCAGTCACTCCTTCCCTAGACCCACCATTTCCTCCTCCTGAGGAGTCCCCCGAACTGTTTGAGCACAGTGTTGGGTACATGCTCCAGGAGGATGCCCAGCGTTTCGAAGGGTCTGATGATGAAACCCAGCTACAGGAAGGCAGTAGCGTGAGAGCAGACAGAGGGGATGCTCAAGAAGGACACCAATCTGGCAGTCATGTTCCAGCAGCTGCAGCATACTGCCAGATTGGCTCCAGTGATGAGGAGGGAGGGGATGATGAGGTCACTGACTCCACGTGGGTGCCTAATAGGAGAGAGGAGGAGGAGGAGGATGAGGAGGAGGCACATCTCCAACGAGGCAGGATGCCCTTTGGTGGCCAGCGTAAGGGCAGTACACCGACGGAATCACACCGCAGAGCTCCGCCTGTGCAGGGCGCTGCCTCTGCCCGTCATTCAAAAAGTTCCTTGGTGTGGGCCTTTTTTGAGGCTAGTGCATCAGATCGCACAGCTTCTGTTTGCAACATATGTCTCAAGCGTATATCGCGTGGCCAAAACATCAGCCGCTTGGGTACCACATGCCTGACCAGACATATGTTGACCTGCCATGCAGCTCGTTGGCAAGCCTACCTCAAAGACCCACACCAAAGAACAAAGCGGACCTCTCCTTGCACCGCATCAGCTGGGATCTCCAACCCCACTATAACTTCAGTCCTCTCTGAAACATGCACTGAGAGGAATGAAGGTGTAGAATTAGGTGTGTCACAGCCAAGTACTTGCGGCCACTCTGCTAGCAGTACACCGACGTCCGATTCTAGCAGGCAAATTTCCCTGCCCCAGCTGCTGGACCGTCGAAAGAAGTTCACTCCCAGCCATCCACATGCCCAGCGGTTGAATGCTAGCTTGGCTAAATTGCTAGCGCTTCAACTGCTGCCTTTTCAGTTGGTAGACTCGGCCCCCTTCCGTGAGTTTGTGCAATGTGCGGTTCCTCAGTGGCAGGTTCCCAAACGCCACTTTTTCTCACGGAAGGCTATTCCGGCTCTCTACCGGCATGTGGAAGGCAATGTCTTGGCCTCGCTGGACAGGGCGGTCAGCGGTAAGGTGCATATTACCGCTGACTCATGGTCCAGCAGGCATGGACAGGGACGTTACCTTTCTTTCACGGCCCATTGGGTCACTCTTTTGGCAGCTGGGAAGGATGCAGGACAAGGTGCAGTAGTGTTGGAGGTTGTTCCACCGCCACGCCTCCAAAATGCTACTACTGGTTGTGACACACCTCTCTCCTCCACCCCCTCCTCTTCTTCTTCCTCCATGGCCTCTTCCTGTGGTTTGTCCTATGAACCAGCGGTGCTCCGTAGCCGTTCACGGGGCTACGCAAGTACGCAGGCAAAAAGATGCCATGCCGTGCTTGCGCTGGTGTGTTTGGGGGACAGAAGCCACACTGGGGCAGAGGTCCTGTCTGCTCTGCAGGGCCAGGCCGAGAGGTGGTTGACGCCACGCCAGCTTAAGCCAGGAATGGTGGTTTGCGACAATGGCACCAACCTCCTCTCCGCCCTCCGACAGGGACAACTGACCCATGTGCCCTGTGTGGCTCACGTCCTTAACCTGGTGGTGCAGCGGTTCTTGGGCAGGTACCCAGGCTTACAGGATGTCCTGAGGCAGGCCAGGAAAGTCTGTGTGCATTTCCGCAGATTTTATAATGCCAGTGCTCGCCTGGCTGAGCTGCAAAAGGAGTTGAACCTGCCCAAGAACCGCCTTATATGTGACATGCCCACCAGGTGGAACTCAACGTTGGCCATGCTGCAGCGGCTGCACACGCAGCAGAGGGCCATCAATGAGTACCTGTGCGACTACGGCACCAGGACAGGGTCAGGGGAGCTTGGTTTTTTTTCTCCACGCCAGTGGGGCATGATCAGGGATGCATGCACTGTCCTGGCACCATTTGAGGAGGCCACGAGGATGGTGAGCAGTGACAGTGCATGCATCAGTGACACTGTACCTCTTGTCCACCTGTTGGAGCACACGCTGCGTGGAATAATGGACAGGGCACTTGAGGCAGAACAGAGGCAGGAAGAGGAGGACTTCCTTGCCTCTCAAGGCCCCCTTTACCCAGACAGTGTTCCTTCTGTCCCACCCATCGCACAGGAAGAGGAAGAGGAGGAGGAGGAGGAGGAGGATTGTGTCAGCATGGAGGTGGAGGCTGGCACTCAGCATCATCAGCAGCAGTCTTTTAGGGATGATTTACAGTCCCAAGAAACCAGTGGACTTGTACGTGGCTGGGAGGAGGTGGCTGCGGATCATGTCGTCCTTAGTGACCCAGAGGACTCCGGAGCGAATGCCTCAGCAAACCTACGCTGCATGGCCTCCCTGATCCTGCAAAGTCTGCGGAAGGATCCTCGTATTCTTCGGATCAAGGAGAGGGACCATTACTGGCTGGCCACTCTCCTTGATCCACGGTACAAGGGTAAGGTTGCGGACCTTATGTTACCTTCGCAGAGGGAGCAGAGGATGAGACAACTCCGGGAGGCCTTGCAGAAAGGTCTGTGCAACGCGTTCCCAGAGACTGGGAGGTTACAAACTCCTGGTCCTGGACAACGAGTTGCTGAGGCTTCGGCCAGTCAAAGAAGGAGCGGTGGGGAAGGTGGCCGTCTGACCGATGCGTTCAGACAATTCTTTAGTCCGCAGCCCCAAAGTATGATCGGTTCCAGCAACCATCGCCAGCGTCTGATAAACATGGTGCAGGAATATCTAGGGGCAAGGTCAGACTTGGACACCTTCCCCACCGAAAATCCTCTGGCTTACTGGGTCTTGAGGATGGATCACTGGCCAGAGCTTGCACAGTATGCAATTGAGCTACTGGCCTGTCCTGCATCCAGCGTTCTTTCGGAACGCACATTCAGTGCTGCTGGAGGATTTGTCACGGATCACAGGGTGCGCCTGTCCACCGACTCGGTTGATCGACTGACTTTCATCAAGATGAACCAGTCTTGGATCACCACCAGCTACCACACACCTGATGCTGATATAACAGACTAATTGATTTTAACATGTCACATCCCTTCAAGACTGATGCTGATGCTGAGTGCCTGTGCTGTTATGTTGACTGGCTATCCTCCTCCTCCGAGTCCTCAATGATACGATTGATGATGATAGCTTGGAAGATCATTTTTGTTTATGGGTGCCGCCACCAGTGGCTAAGGCCCAATTTTTCAGCCCCTGTTTTACAGGGGCGTGTAATTACAATTTCTTTAGCAATAATTTGCCATAGGGCTCATTGCTGTGCTCCAAGTACAGTATCTGTGAGGGGTTGGAGTGTTGTGGCACCAGTGCCTAAGGCCCAATTTTTCAGCGCCTGTTTAACAGGGGCGTGTCATTACAATTTTTGAAGCAATACTTTGCAACAGGGCTCATTGCTGTGCTCCAAGTAACGTATCTGTGAGGGGTTGTAGTGTTGTGCCACCAGTTCCTAAGGCCCAATTTTTCAGCCCCTGTTCAACAGGGGCATGCAATTACAATTCTTGATCTAATAATTCACAGCAGGGCCCATTGCTGCACCCACCAAGAGTAACTCTGAGGGCTTACAGTGTTGTGGCAACGCCACCACCACCACCACCACCACGAAAGGCCCAATTTTTCAGCCCCTGTTCAAAAGGGGCATGTAATTACAATTCTTGATCTAATAATTCACAGCAGGGCCCATTCCTGCACCCACCAAGAGTAACTCTGAGGGCTTACAGTGTTGTGGCAACACCACCACCACCACGAAAGACCCAATTTTTCAGCCCCTGTTCAACAGGGGCATGCAATTACAATTCTTGATCTAATAATTCACAGCAGGGCCCATTCCTGCACCCACCAAGAGTAACTCTGAGGGCTTACAGTGTTGTGGCAACAACACCACCACCACCACCACCACGAAAGACCCAATTTTTCAGCCCCTGTTCAACAGGGGCATGCAATTACAATTCTTGATCTAATAATTCACAGCAGGGCCCATTGCTGCACCCACCAAGAGTAACTGTCAGGGCTTACAGTGTTGTGGCACCAGCACCACCATCAAAGGCCCAATTTTTACTACCACTGTTCAACAATTATATGTAATTAAAATTCCTGATATAATAGTTGACAGCAGGGCGTTCCAGCACCAACCAAGAGTAACTGTGAGTGCTTACAGTGTTGTGCCAACACCAACAACTAAGGAGCCTATTTCTGCAGAGTATATACGGCAGGTCCCTACTTTCAAACATCCAACTTACAAACGACTACTACTTGCAAATGCAAGAAGACAACAGGAAGTGAGAGGAAATCTACCACTAGGAAGGAAAATTCTCCCCTGTAAGAATAAATATGGGAGAAAGGTGTCTCCTCTGTACTGATGCTTTATCAGCAATCCTTGTTTCAAGAAAAACACCACATTTCAAAAACAGTTGTCATTGGGACGGAAAGTGAGGTGAAATGTTCTGAACAGGGGCACAGACAGCAAAACAAATGTTACAGGGGTGATAACCCTTACCTATGTTTTCCAAAAAGTTTAAAAATAGATTTTTGGGCTGGAGCTACACTTCAACAATGTACCTGTTCAAAATTACAAACAGATTCTACATAAGAACAAACCTACAGTCCCTGTCTTGTATGCACCGCCTGTATACGGCTGTTCAGAGTATATAGGGCCTTTTTTATTTTATGTGCGGGGTTCCCCTTAATATCCATACAAGACCCAAAGGGGCTGGTAATGGGCTGGGGTAGGGGGGGGGGGGTCATGGGGTAGCTATGCCATTTTTCTTAAAGATTTTCATCCATATTACCGGGACCAGACATTACATTAAAGCCGCAAGCAGTTTTAAATGGCTTTTTTTTCCTTTAGAAGTGTCATTTTGTGCAGGGACAGTTCTAAACACGGGAAACACGTGGCACTTCACAGGCATACTTTAGACACCCCCCAGGTACGATATTTAAAGGAATATTTGACTTTTTTTTTTCACTTTATGCATCATTAAAATGACTGCTCCCGAAAAACGACCGTTATTAAAACTTCTTTTTGCATTGATACATGTCCCCTGGTGCAGAACCCGGGTTCCCAAACCCTTTTTAGGACAATAACATGCATAATAGTTGTTATAATTACCACTTTAGAATTCGAACGTTCGCATCCATTGTATTTAATAGGGTTCTAATGTTCGTACGAACTTTCGGTCCGTTCGCGGGTTCTGGTGCGAACCGAACCCGGGGGTGTTCGGCTCATCACTAGTAATCAAATATGAGTCTCTATGTGATCCAGTCTACAAAAGTAAGGGCAGGGTTGTCATTTCACCCCTTTAGGTTCACATGAGGTGTTTTAATCTGTGCCTTGTATATGGCTGTGAGGTTTTGCGTGCATCCCTGTTCTAGCAGTCTCATAGCTGTCAATTGGGATGCAGCAGCTGCATAGACACAGCCACTGTTCCCAGTGTGACATCTGTGTGGGTGCATGCCTAAGTGAAAATGTCCAAATTGGGCCCAATTAGCCATTTTCCCTCCACGGTGTCATGTGACTCATTAGTGTTATAAGGTCTCAGGTGTGAATGGGGAGCAGGTGTGTTAAATTTGGTGTTGTCGCTCTCACTCTCTCATACTGGTCACTGGAAGTTCAACATGGCACCTCATGGCAAAAAACTCTCTGAGGATCTGAAAAAAATAATTGTTCCTCTACATAAGGATGACCTAGGCTATAAGAAGATTCCCAACACACCAAAACTGAGCTGCAGCATGGTGGCCATGACTATACAGCGGTTAAAAAGGACAGGTTCCACTCAGAACAGGCCTCACTATGGTCAAAATAAGAAATTGAGTGAACGTTCTCAGCATCATATCCAGAGGTTGTCTTTGGGAAATAGACGTGTGAGTGCTGCCAGCAATGCTGCAGAGGTTGAAGGGGTGGGGGGTCAGCCTGTCAGTGCTCAGACCATACGCCGCACACTGCATCAAATTGGTCTATATGGCTGTAATTCCAGAAGGAAGCCTCTTCTAAAGATGATGCACAAGAAAAACAGTGTGCTGAGAACAAGCAGACTAAGGACATGGATTACTGGAACCGTGTCCTGTGGTCTGATGAGACCAAGATAAACTTATTTGGTTCAGATGATGTCAAGCATGTGTGGCGTCAACCAGGTGAGGAGTACAAAGACAAGTGTGTCTTGTCTACAGTCAAGCATGGTGGTGGGAGTGTCATGGTCTGGGGCTGCATGAGTGCTGCCAGCACTGGGGAGCTATAGTTCATTGAGGGAAACATGATTGCCAGCATGTACTGTGACATACTTAAGCAGATATGGTGCTCACGTATGCGTTCGCTTCTGCACGCCAGCTCGGCGGGACGGGGCGCGTTTAAATATTTTTTTTCTTCTTTATTTTACCGTTTTATTTTTACACTGCTCTTTTAAAAAAAAAAATGGTGTCACTTTTATTCATATTATAAGGGATGTACACATCCCTTGTAATAGAAAAAAAAGCATGACAGGACCTCTTAAATATGAGATCTGGGGGTCAAAAAGACCTATCTACACTAAAATGCAAAAAAAATCCCCCCCAAAAAATTATCTTTAGGAGCTATGGGCAGAAGTGACATTTTGAGGTCGCTTCCGCCCTGCAATGGTATGGAGATGGGTGGGGATTATCTTCCCCTCACTCAGCTCCATACCACAGACGGGAGAGGACCCGATCGCCTCCAGCACTGCTGGCGGCTCTGGTAAGCGGCAGAGGGCAGCGGAGCGCAGTGGGAGGGGGGCCCCTCTCCCACCACCGATAAAAGTGATCTTGCGGCGAAGACCACTTTTACCTGAAAGTGGACCGCCCACTGAAGAAAAGGATACCGGGGTTATGGTAGCTAGCGGCTGCCATAACAACTATATCCCTCTTCAAAGTGCCGATGTATAACGACGGCGGGCGGTCCATAAGTGGTTAATGTCTGTGTGTTGTGTTATTTTGAGGGGACAGCAAATTGACACTGTTATACAAGCTGTACACTCACTACTTTGCATTGTAGCAACGTGTAATTTCTTCAGTGTTGTCACATGAAGATATATTAAAATATTTACAAAAATGTGAGGGGTGTACTCACTTTTGTGAGATACTGTATTTTGTAAAGCATAGACTCTATAATTTTCAGGTACTCACTGTATTCTATCTGAAATACCTGGTTGATCCTGACAGTCACCTCTCTTCCTTGTTCTAAACTGTTTACAAAAAGCACAAAAGCTGATCAGAAGCTTGTCTGGCCATTTAGACATACAGGACACTGTGCAGACAATTGGCATGCTTATATTGGGTAGTTTGTTCAGCCACCATGCCCCACGACCATTCACAGCCTGTCTTTGGCACACACACTCACACAGCCTGCCTCTTGAACACACCCCCTGCTCATGCACAGTTTGCATCTTGCCTCAGGATGAACAGACTATGGAATAAAGGCACTCTGTGTGTCTGCACAGTCTCCTGTATCTGCCCCCCCCACCATCAGGAAGAAGAAACTATATGTATTAGAGCCATCCTCAGTGCCCGTCTTGTAGCTTGCCTGGAGGTCACTTCTGGGGTTATTAGTTGTATGGATCAAGTTGCTCTTTCTATCCCTTTGTTGTGCGATTATTTACAACCATTTGGTGAGATGCCTATCCTCATACTCCAGCAATTATACTTTCTGTTTTTCTAAAAAAAAAAAATTTACGTCCAGTACATTCCGTGTATGGAGTTACTGATATTTATGTGTTTTCCTGCATTTCTTCATATAGATTCTAATTTGAATGTATGTTGTAACATATTCTCCTGAAGAAGCCTTATAAAAGGCGAAACATGTTGAGATATTTTATTCAAGCAACATACTTGTGATAACATTCGTGCAATTTATGCATCACTTCAATGATGACACATGTGGTTTAAATCCTTTTAGACAATTTTTCATGTTTTTGATCTTAAGGAAGTGCCAAATAAATATGTTAATTTTTAACAGATTATGCATTGTTGATACTTGGCACCTTGAAAATCCCAAGAACCTACAGTTTTCCTTCCTCTTTATACATTATCTAGGGATGTGGTGCCTCTGGCTCCTTCTCCTGCCCATAACACGTTTTCCATGTTTCAACATTAGTTCAGAATTAAAGTAAAGGTATGGCTTCTGTAATGTGTCTAAGCTGATAATATCAATTTAATGTAAATGACTTTTAGAAGTCAGTTTTTGACACAACCCTTTTGCTTCCCAAGCTTCCTGCTGGGCCCTGAAGCAGTCTGTTTCACATTATTAGACCAGAAAAAACTCAAGAAAGGATTAGGTCAAGCACAAATGTTGCATTATAGAGCTTTGTGGGATTTCTGGGACATTCAAGATGAGTAGTGCAAATATATGTATGTATCTTGTAGGCATGGACCACTTCAATATGGCTAGTTAAACATTATAATGTAACAACCCTTACTGTAGTTCTACTTTTAAGAGTAAATAAAAGATTAAGGAGAAGTAAGGCCTCATGCCCACGGACGTTTTTACAGCTGCGTTTTTTACAGCTTAAAAACGCCTGTGCATGTTATTGTATAATTTTTTTTTTTTTAAATGAAAAAAAAAAAAGTCGGAGCTGAAAAACGCAACCGCGGCGTTAGTGCGCGTTTTTTGAAGCTCGCGTTTTTTTCTGCCTAATTCTGACGCTGAGGAACGCACTGGTCCTGGGTTTTTTTTACAGCTTAAAAACGTCTATGCTATTTGCAGCTCAAAAACGCCTAGGTGGGCATGAAGCTATAGACTAACATGGACAGGCGTTTTTAAGCTGTAAAAAACGCTCAAAAACGCAGCTGTAAAAACGTCCGTGGGCATGAGGCCTAAGTGTAGCAATGTTCCACTTTGCAATGTAGATATAGACTACAGTATTGACAATTAAGAAGGAACTTAGCTCTCTCCGGTGTTCAGTTTGTTATATTGCAGTTACTTATTCGCTTCAATGAAATTAAAAAAATGCATTGTGAATAAGACTATACTACCCACAGTGCAGCTGTGCAACCAGGGTGCACTGCATCACCGCACAGCCTGCTGGGAGAGGTTATTTAAAGGAAGGGAGGAGTTACATTCGGTCTCTTGGGACGCGGCCATCTATCAAGAAGGAAGCCTGCATTGAGGCTGGCTTCCAGTGTGTCTAGGCCCAAGAAGCCTGGGATCACCGTCGCCAGAGCCTGCCTGTCTAATCTCGTGAGAGGGATCCTTATCGTGGGTGTCCAGCTCACACTCCACAGCAACCAGAGTCGTCCATCCATCGACACCTACTACAGCTCTGCGGAGGATCGGAGACTGCAAGTTGCGGAGCATACCGGAGAACCGAGGCCTTGTTTGGTGAGAAGGGCACCTGCCCAACGACAATTCACTGAATCGCAGGGAGGTGGGCCTTATAGACTTGCCACCATTGTTTCTTTGGAAATTTAACACGCCACGTGCAAGGACACATTGCATCCCGCAGTGGCAGTGTATTTAAAGTATTGGCGCCTGTGTCGCCCGCAAGTCATATACATTGGTAATTACTTTGGATGTTGTTTCTGACTTTCCCATACTTGTTGGATTACAAATGTTATGTGCACCAACGATTGCTAGCGAAGACTCCTACTACTGAAGGTTCTGTACACTGAACCTAGTCAGGCCTCACTAGACCTGATAGTGACGGGACACGGGTACAATATTGCCCATTAGGGAGAGCTCGCGAGCATAGGTCTGTTACTTATGTAGAACGTGCGCATTAAGACTGTGTTTTGTTACTGTCATATATATACTTACATCATTGACTTTGCAGGGCCCTGCGCAAGTCAACTGTGCCTCTGTTTAATTTTTCTGTCTTTTACCACTGAGTAAAATTGATTCTGGTTAAGCAGGAAACTGTGTGGAGTTCTCTATTACTCATTGTGGACAAGTTTCCAGCGTAAGGTAACCATATCTAATTGTAAGTTATATCATTTTATGATATCGTTGTGGTTCCCAGTCAACAGTGGGTTTCACAATCATTGTGTGGTCCAGTTGTGCCAAGGGAGGGTTCGAGCCAAACTTTGGGGTTGATAGGCAGAACGTAGACCTAAACAAAACCAGCAGATCCTTCGGGGGTAGTGCTACATAAGGAATAAACAATTCACAGATATTTTAAGCCAAATAAAATTTTGTGAGCTTTTACAAATGTGCTTTTCGTACCAAGACTAACTTTTAATTTCATTCCTAGCTTGCATGCACCAAGGCTAGGTTTACACTTGTGCAGCTCAGCTCTCTCTTTTTCCTTTTGAATGAGATGCTGTGCTCCTGAAAATGCAGGAAAAAGGTCTCTGCTCCATTTTTGAAAACTCAGCCTGCACGGAAACCACAAGGGCACCGCAGTTACCAGTGCGGAGGAACCATGCAGCATTTTCCAGTGCCATTGAGATTAGTTATACACCCACGCATCTCATACGTTTTCCTGTGTGGGTGGTTGTGGCTGCGGGAAGAGGCGTGGACTCGCAGTGGGAATCACCCGCACAAGTTTGAACCTAGCCTAAAAGCTAATAGTATGGTGAATGTTATATTTTTATTTTGTATAGCTAAAAAAAAATTAACAGACATCACAAGCTTATACTGTTAATATCAATCCAGATGTTACCAAGCATTGTGCATTTCCCTTGTTGAAGTGTATGTCAGAGCAAAATAAAAAAAATATATTCTGTACATCTCTATAAAACATGCACGCTTATGCCCCATACACACGATCATTTTTCATGCCATTAAAAATGCCATTAAAAAAAATGGCCATTAAAAATGATCGTGTGTATGCTCCAGAGCATTTTTAACGACGTGAAAAACGGGCATTAAAAATTTCGAACATGCTCTCTTTTTTCACGTCGTTTTTCATGTCGTTTTTTTTAACGACGTGAAAAACGATAGTGTGTATGCTTTAACGACGTGAAAAAAAAACGCGCATGCTCAGAATCAAGTATGAGACGGGAGCGCTCGTTCTGGTAAAACTAGCGTTCGTAATGGAGATAGCACATTCGTCACGCAGTAACGGACTGAAAAGCACAAGACTGAAAAGAGCGAATCGTCTCTCAACAAACTTTACTAACATGAAGGGTGGCGCCATTCGAACGGAACTTCCCCTTTATAGTGCCGTCGTACGTGCTGTACGTCACTGCGCTTTGCTTGAACATTTTTTAAAATGATGGTGTGTACGCAAGACAGGCTTGAGAGGAAACAAGAAAAAAAATGACAAGAAAAACGTCAGTTTTAAAAATGACATTAAAAATGATCGTGTGTATGGGGCATTACCCTGGTCTTATTCCTTTACAAATGCTGCAGTTAAAGACAAATACCTATTGATTGGTCAGAAATCCAGCGTGCTTCTAACTTCCAGTTTGTGCTGATAATGGATAGATAATGGATAATGGATCACCATGTATTTCCACCCTTTTCTGTCCTACTCCTTGTGTCAACATTGATTTCTTTCCTAGCAAAACAATTATGTTGCCTTGACTCCCAAAATCCTACCCACACCATGTGAAGGTCCCTGGGAAGTGTAGTTCTGTGGAGGTGCCTACATTAATAAGAAATGACCTCCCAGCAGCTGCTCCTACAACAGATTTATGTCTGGTGATGATGTCACATGGAGTAATAGAAGCTGTTTCTCACTAAATCTAGGTTTACATCCATGTGGGCTGCACTTGATGCATTTTTCAGGCACATTTTGCATTTTTAAACCCTTGTTTTTGATGAATTTTTGCATGTAGTTTTCATGCATTTTTCATTTTTTTCTTTAAGCACACTGTATATAGCTGGTTGCTAAGGAGTGGGCCGGGAAGCCGACATCAGTCAGTCAACAAGCTAAATAAATAGTGAAAAAAATAGCGTAGGGTCTCCCCCAGATCCATACCAGGCCCTTTGGGCCTGGTATGGATTCGGAGGGGACCCCCCACATCAATATTTTTTTAAAAAATGGCGTTGCCCCCCAAAATTTATACGAGACCCTTATTTGAGCATGCAGCCTGGCAGGTCAGAAGAGGGAGGGGATGAGGGAGCGTCCCCCCTCCTGGACCATACCAGTCCACATGCCTTCAACGCTCTGCCCCCCACCTCAAAGCACCTTGTCCCCATGTTCATCCCCACCGGCCAGGGTTGTCAGGGTCTGCGGGTGGGGGGCTTATCAGAATCTGAAAGCCCCCTTTAAGAAAGGGGGCCCTCGGATCCCGGCCCCCCTATGTGAATGAGTATGGGGTACATTGCACCCCTACCCATTTACCATAAAAAAACAGCATAGTATTACAAAAAACAAGTCTATATTAAAAATGAAGAATGTCCCCCGTCGTAGCCCCGTGTCTTCTTTCTCCAGGACCGCCACCGATTGTTTTCTTCCTCCAGTGATGTCTTCTCCCTCCTCAGTCTTCTCCCTCTGTTGTCTTCTCTCTTGTGTTAGCTCCGGTCAGACACCGGAGCTGACATCAGGGAAGGAGCCAGCATCGGGGAGGACTGTTTTTTTTATTTTTAGCAGGTCAGCGGCGGTGGAGGAAGATGACATCACCAAAGGGAGAAGACAGCGGTGGGAGAAGACATCACTGGAGGGAGAAGACATAAGAGGGAGAAGACCGAAGGAAGAAGACATCGGTGGTGGTACCGGAGAAAGAAGACACACTGGAGCTACGACGGGGGACCGTCTTCATTTTTAATAAAGGACTTGTCAAAAACCGTCTCTTGTTTTTTGTAACACTACACTGCTTTTTTTGGTGAATGGTTAGGGGTACAGTGTACCCAATACTCATTCACATGGGGGGGCTGGGATCAGGGGTCCCCCTTTCTTAAAAGGGGCTTTCAGATTCCGATAAGCCCTCTGCCTGCAGACTCTCACAACCACCAGCCAGGGTTGTGGGGAAGAAAGGGGACAAAGTGCTTTGGGGTGGGGGGCAGAGCCCCTTTTGCCCCAAAGCACCCCCCATGTTGAGGGCATGCAGCCTGGTATGGGTCAGGAGGGGGCGCTCGCTCATCCCCTCCCTTTCTTGCCCTGCCAGGCTGCATGCTCAGATAAGGGTCTGGTATGGATTTTAGGGGGACCGCACGCCATTTTTTTTATTTTGACGCGGAGGGGGGTACCCTTCAAATCCATACTAGATCTGAAGGGCCTGGTATGGACCTGGGGGGGCCCACGCTGTCTTTTTTCACAATTTTTTTGCCGGCAGTTCTTTTACATTCAGCTGTTAGCGGAGAACCTCGCTGACAGCTGATGACTCATCGGTTGTGAAGGACATGGTGGCCGGATTCCCGGCCTGCTCCTTAGCAACCAGCTTTATACAGTGTTTTTAAAGAAGAAAAAAACACAAAAATGCATCAAAAGTTGCATCACAAACGCAACGCTTGCGTTTCTTGTGCGACTCCATTGAAGTCTGTTATGCGCAAAACACGGTAAAAACAGTCCCTGACCCTTTACAAAAATGCACCTGCTGCAGAACGCATAGATGTGAACGTGCACCATAGGAAACCATGTTAAATGGACTGTAGTGCATCTCTGCAAACTTTGAAAAGCACTAAAAACCCATAGGTGTGAACGTAGGGTAAAGGAACAAGGTAAAAGATGCTGGGGCATGCTCTAGAGGCAGAGATGGAAGTTTGGGGGTAAATTTAGGTAATGCCTCACATTCTCATGTATAGTTAAAAAAAGGCAAGGTACCCAAAAAATCAAACAGAAATCTGTCACAGCAGCTTTATCAATTGGTCTTTATGTATGCTCTCTATCAGTACGTATTAGAACCACAGATGAATTAGGGATACTCTAGTATGCAAACTCACTGGGATTTACAAAGTGGCTGTAGTATTACTAAGTGCATCAATGAGTTGCATAGCTTAACCACTTCAGCCCTGGAAGGATTTATCCCCTTCCTGACCAGGCCATTTTTTGCGATACGGCCCTGTGTCGCTTTAACTGACAATTTTGCGGTTGTGCGACGTTGTACCCAAACAATATTGTCCTTTTTTCTCCACAAATAGAGCTTTCTTTTGGTGGTATTTGATCACCTCTGCGTTTTTTTTTTTTTTGCACTATAAACAAGAAAAGAGCGACAATTTTGAAAAAAAACCAATATTTTTTACATTTTGCTATAATACATATCTAAAAAAATATATATAAAAAAAAATGTATTCATCAGTTTAGGCCAATATGTATTCTGCTACATATTTTTGGTAAAAAAAAATCACAATTAGCATATATTGATTGGTTTGTGCAAAAGTTGTAGAGTCTACAAAATAGGAGAAACGTTTAGGGACTTTTTTTTTATTGTTTTTACTGGTAATGGTGGTAATCTGCGATTTGTAGGGGGACTGCGACATTGCGGCAAATCTGACCCTAAGTGATACTTTTTGGGGACCAGTGACACCAATACAGTGATCAGTGCTATAAAATGCACCGATCACTGTATAAATGGCACTGACAGGGAAGGGGTTAACACTAGGGGGCGATCAAGGGGGTTACCTGTGTTCCCTGGGAGGTGTTTCTAACTGTTTGGGGGATGGACTGCCTGGGAGAAGAGAGAGATCGCTGTTCCTGATTACTATAAACAGATCTCTCTCTCCCGCCCAGTCAGAACGGGGATCTGTTTGTTTACATTGACAGATCTCCATTTTGGCTCTCTTTCCCGCGATCACAGGTGGCCGATGGACCCACGGGCAGCCCCCGCGGCGAACGGCGGGCGCACGCCAACAAAAGCCAGTGCACGAACCAACATACAAGTACGTAGATTCGCGCAGCCGAGCCAACTTGCCACAGTATAACTGCGGGGGCTGGTTGGCAACTGGTTAATATCATAATTTTCATTGTGTGCCTGGCCAGCATTTTGACTATAGCCTTGAAGCAGCTCACTATGCTAATAGGGTTAGTATACATAGGTATTTGAAATCAGTTTGTGTTTGGCTTTTATTCTTCCATACAAAGCAATGTCAAAACAAATGTAAATGAAAATGAATTTTTTTGTACACTACCGCTTAGAAAGACTTATTAGCCACTGTTAACTTGTTTGGGTGGAAGGCCTTCCTAAGCACTGTTTTTAAGGTTTTTAGAACTCTATGATCACAACCGACTTAACTGTTTTGCCAAAAGAGTCTAAAGGAACCTTGATTAAGAACATGTCCTTCTTAGGACAGAGAGGAACTTTCCTCTTTCCTGGTGAAATTGGAAAACAATCGTTATAACTTAAAGTTCACCATGACCTGTGATCAAAAAGTTATACATTTTTTAGATATCTCTGTATATCTCAATCCTGATGGTACTTTTAGCTCCTCCTTTTTTCCGAAAACCATCAGTGGGCAATACTATATTACATGCCGCTAGCTCCCATCCTAAATCCTTGGTACAGAGCATACCATACAGTCAGTATTTAAGAATAAGGAGAAACTGTAGTCTTGACCAGGATTTTGAACTTGAGGCTTCTGCACTACAATCCCGCTTTGCTAGACAGGGGTTGTAGTCACTCGGTTTTAAAAAAGGCCTATCAAAGGGCCAAAAAAATAAACAGAGCTGACCTAATTCATTCGAAGAAAACTGTAAAATCTAATCAGCAGGTACGCCTAATCACTAGATTTTCTGGAGAACACAGGAAGGTTTGTCAAATTATCAAAAAATACTGGCCTTTATAATCCACTGATGAGGTCATTTCCAAATATGTTCAGCCTTTTCCCCAGATAACCTATAGAAAGTCTAGGTCCATTAAGGATCAACTGGTTCACAGTCATCTGAAGCCTAAAATAGTTGGTTATGTTCGTAGAGGCACTGCCCCTTGTGGCCGTTGTGAGTTCTGCAGATTCTTTCATGATTCTGCCGAAATACTTCTCCCTAACGGAATTATTTACAAACCCAATTTTTCCACAAATTGTCAATCTATTGGTGTTGTATATCTGATAAAGTGTGAATGTAACGCCTTCTATGTAGGAAAAAACAAAAGGCCATTCTTTCACAGAATAAGGGGCCATGTGTCCCTTATTCAAAAGAAAAAAATGGAGACCCCTATAAGCCGACATAGTGGCTTATATCACTCTTTTGACTTATCTAAAATACAATTCTTTGCACTGGAATACATACCTCTAAATGAGAAAGGGGGAATGTAGACAAAGGTCTTTTACAAAGAGAAACAAGATGGATCCATTCAATGGCAGCTACATCTTATTCAGGTCTAAATGAGTCCATCAGTTACAAACATGCTATACAGATATTTAGCTTTTTACCAACATATTTGGTTTTGTATATTTGTAGTTTTTGCTACTTTGTTCTGTTCTGATTTGTTACCCTGGTATGGCTGGTTTCTCTCTGTCCGATTACTGGGAGCCTTGCTTTATTATTTATTATTTTTACTTATTTACCATTAATTTAATTTTTTCTAGACTCATCTCATGTGAGCAATGTTTTACACGGAGGAGCCCTTTTAGGATCAGGTGACCATACGGACGCCCAGGGCATTCATTTCTTGTGTAGTCTAATTTTTGACTCCACGGGGTGGTGCCATCAGTCGGGAGTGTGTCCTGTTTTTTTTCCCAAATTGGGTACCATTTGGCTTGACCATGGGTTGTCCCAATTTGTCTTTCCATCTAGTCCCGGGTTGTTGCGGGTCCTTGGTGTTTGGTACTAAAATGGTGAGAGTATACATATATGCGAAGGTATATTTGCTTGCTCTCATCACCATTTCCACCATTTCCACCTGATCGTGTCATCCGGTTCGCTCAGGGTAGACGTTATCGTCACTTCCGTCTGGCGCGTCTGCGTCATTTCCGGTTTTCCAGCTGCTCTCCTAGACGGAACAAAAGCGTCCGCTCCTCCCCACTGATTGGCGCCAAATTGGTGCCCAATGGGAAGGAGGAGGGAGGGATAAATGTACACTGGCTTGAGCTTTCAGAGTAGGGCTGCCAAATAGAGTTTGATGTAGGCCAAAAACCCTAGTCCAAATCCCTACCAATCTCGAGGCAGGACTACCACATCTGCAACACGTCCCCCTGTTGACCACAATTTTGAAAGCAGCTGTCACTACACCCAGGGTAGGCATGGGCAACCCGGGCGGGGACCACCTCAGGAGGACCTTTTACCGAGCTTCAAGTGTATTTGAGTTGAAGGAACATGTCAGGAATGTGCTGGCCATACCATGCAAAAACCTGCGGGTGTCCGCCTTACTGTGCTCAGGCGTACACACGTGAACGCGCTCACCTATGTGCATGCACGCGTGCATTAGGTATTGACACTGGCCCCAAGCGGCCTAAATAAGTGCAGCAGCTGCTCTAGTACATTGCTGTCTGATCTGCAGCTATACCGGTGTTCCTGTATCTGATTCTGCTAACTGCTGTGTTTGACCCAGCTTGCTTCTGACTTCACTTGACTTGAATGCTACCTGCCCTGACCTTGGCTTGTTTCTGGACTTTGTTCTGTCTTCTGCCCATCTGCCTGATCACTTGTCGCCAACCTCTGCCTGTATCCTGACTACTACTTGCCTGCCGTCTATGCCTGTATCATAACATCCACTGCTTAGCTGGCTTGTCTGACCACGCATCCAGTTGCTCTTTTGCTTTGCTAGCATCTGCCCAGCTCCAGCTGGAGCTTCCTCTACTGCGGGCCACCTGTCTTCCTGCACCTGCTACCAGCCACTGCCTACTGCTGCCTGCTGTCTAGACATGTGCACTACCTAAAAAAAATATTTTTTTCTTTCGTTTTTCAGGTCATTCGATATGATCGAAATTCATTATTTCGAATAAATTCCTAAATTAGAAAATTTGTCATTTCTAAAATTCGTAAATTTGCAAAATTCTGAAATTCAAAATCGGAAAATTTGGAAATTCTAAAATCCGAAAATTCGGAAATTCGAAAATTCGAACATAAGAAAGAATATCCGAAAATTAGAAAATCCAAAAATGCGAAATAATAACGAACTAATAATAACTATTAAATTATAGGTATTGGAATTTCCTTAAAAATTTGGCTGTTAGTAAACATAACGTATACAAATTTATCCTAAGTTACAAATTATCCAAAATAACAAATGCCGCATCTAAACGAATGGAACGTAACAAATTAATAATAATAAAACGTTTTTATTATTATTATTTCTATTATTTATTATTATTAGTTTGTTACGTTCCATTCGTTTATATGCGGCATTCATTATTTCGGATAATTCATAACTTCTGATAAATTTGTATACCTTACGTTCAACAGCTAAATTAGTTATTTCAGATTTTTGGATTTTCTAATTTCGGAATTCTCAAATTTTAAATTTTCTAATTTCGGAAAAATTAGTTAAATGGGTTTTCGTTAATGCAAATATTTCCGAATTAACAAATTTGTCGAAAAATTAATTTGAAACGGAACAAATTGCACATGTCTACTGCTGTCTACCAGTCCAGGGTCTGCTGTTCCTGCTATGATCTTCTGTTCCAGCTATCTGGCCAGCTCTGGTGATGCACCTGCTATGCATCACTACTTCCAGCGGAAGACCACACAGGCACTCATACCTCACTGCACTCTCGCGGCCGCCATCGCAACAATGGTCGCCGAGCCGGGGGGTGAACAAGAGGTCTCCC
This sequence comes from Rana muscosa, assembly GCA_029206835.1. Taxonomy (NCBI): domain Eukaryota; kingdom Metazoa; phylum Chordata; class Amphibia; order Anura; family Ranidae; genus Rana; species Rana muscosa. The sequence continues at coordinate 849,570,217 of CM055121.1, forward strand.
TCTGCACGTCAGGCTCTGCCGCAAGGTACCTGACAGAACATTTGGCAATCATTGTCCATGCCTTACTCCAGAAAGTTCAGTTAACTTTTAAATAAACCTGTGCTTTTCTCGTGCACCTATTCATGCAACCAAAGACGACCCCTGCAGCTGCTTGTACCTAAAGTATCTTCATTTGCTCCCCACTGCTCTACTTATCTGCAGAAATAAGTAAAAGAAGGCCTGTATTACCCCCAAGTTGCGACTTAGAGCTTTCACATGGCTGAAGATGCTTTCCTCGCCGCCAACTGACAGTGCACCAGCCAAGCACCAGCACTGTCAAGTGGGAGGAAAGAGAGTGAGTCACGTGCTTGCCCATACCTGAAAATACTTGGTATGTCACTTTAGTTTCCCATGCAAATAGAGGGTGGGGAGATTTGGAGCAAAGGGAAGGGAAGTATAGGCAGTTCCTGGGACCTGTATGTAAGTGATACATGGACCAAGAACAGGTTCATTTTAAAAGCAATGAGTGTGGGGGCTGCTTCCTAATTTTTCAAAGGTTTTGGATTTAGAACTGTGTTGTTTAGTGACACCAATCAAATTGTTTTTTTTTTATTCTCAAACGCACAATGGAAAAAAATTAGAGCTGAAAGCTGATTGGTCGCTGGCAGCAGCTTAGATTATTCTTAATCAGCGTGATAAATAAGGCCCTTTGCTTTAGCTTGTTATAGCATAACCTTTTCCAGAGATAACGCAGCCTCCCAAACTCAATCTATTGACGTGAGCTGACACTTTATTCCTTACTGTACTAAGTACTATCTGCAACCAGAATAGCTCCAGCAACTCTGCAGTACTTATTTTCCAATAGAATCAACATTCCACAAGGCTCTTATTTCTTTTCATATATACATAAAAGTATCATTTGCTGACAAGTACCACACAGAAAATAAAGTAATTACGGGGTACTGATGAATTTTGTGACCCAGCTCCTTTTATGAAAGCCACACAGCCTTAGATTTTTTTTTCTTTCAAAGAGAAACTAAGTAAAAAAAAAATCCTGAAAATGGTATGGTTTTAAAGTGACATCATAGTCCCTGAAGAACTTTCTGTGCATCTGTGGTCTCTCTTAATTATATATCTGTTGGCATCATCAATTGTACTTTTAGGAACCACTTCCATCTACATGCCAGTAACTTCATCTGTGCAAGACATTACAAAATATACTTTAAGTTATGTTTAAATATTGCATGTAAACAATCCTCAAAAAAAGGTTCTTTCATAGTACATGAAAATTACCATCTACAGACTTTAAACTTGATGATCTTGTTATTCTTTTTTTTTTTTTTTTTTTAAATCAAAGTCTGTATGTCTTATCTATACACTTCACTTGGTAAATGGACAAATGATAAAACATCAAAATACAGTATATGACTGATTGGTTTTCAGATTTGAGATTATTACTCACAATTCAAGAATTGAACTGTTGAACACTTCCTTTTTTCCTAAAAGCACTTATATTAACCTATTTATTACCAGAATGAAATGTGTAGTCACCGTGTCTTAAACAGGGGTGACTATCCAAATTTAGTCTAGCTTAGTGGTAGCCAGCCCAAACGAATTTATAATTTTCTTGGTTTTCCCCCTAAACTCAGTGGAACTGTGGTTTCTCTCTGTTGCGAGTAGGTGTCACTGATACCTCTGGCAATAATGTGAGAAGCTACAGAAAAACTGAGGGTATGAATAACTCAGTTCCCTTCCTGTAACCCCGCCTCTGAGGAGTTACAGGAAGGAAAGCTGGTCTGCTGGAGACACCCGGATGTGGTGAGAGGCCCATGTGATCGGAGCTACAAACAGAGCTTGCACTTGTTAAAGTGAAGCCAGTGTTTTATTATATAAATGCTACATAACCCGGGTAGGGAGGAAAGCACAGTTAAATAGGAGCATGATAGCGTATGGATTTTTAAAGTTGTGTATGTCAGTTGCCTAAATATTATTAAATATACACTATTGCCGCCCTTTATTTCTATTATACCTTTATTTTATGAAATCCCTGACCATGGTGAGAGGAAGGAGTGGTGTTAGCTTGATTGAATAACCCCTTGGGAGAACGCGCTGACTGACCTACTCTAGCAGGGGGTCAATGCTGTATGGTGAGTTATCATATGTGGTGGTGGCTTATTGATGATAATGAGAGCATTTTTTTGAAGAGCATTTTATGATCAATAGAATTTGGTTTGCACAATTTGCACGGAGTGCTTTTTTGGACAGTATTGCACAAGATAAATGATAGCTCCAATTAGCACTTAAAGGATGTTATTCATTAAAGTGGTTGTAAACTCCATTCATGAAATCTGACCTGGGCACATATATCTGTAGTGTTTACTTATCTCTCTCCAAAGCCCTAAGCCCTGTGTCTTTCTGCTGCTCCATTCCTCTGTTATCAGCATGGTTACTTCTGACAAGTTCTCAGACACACAAGATAAAAGCAGCTGGAAATTTGTGTCAGGGAGGGAGCTTAGAGATAGATAAGCAAAGAGTTGGTATATGCAGACTGCCGCACTGCAAGTTTCTTCATTCCTCTGCCTATGTGTAGGGGGAGGGGGGTTGTGCCTATTATCCAATCAGCTCTCACACAGTGTTAGCCCAGACTCCCCTACTATTGTTGGAAGAGAAAAAAAAGATTTGTAACACAATGTGCACTTTCTAAAGAATGTAGAAAGCTGAAGACAGCAGATATGTAAAACGTATGTAGGGATATTTGTTTCATCTGTGTATCATCTGAGGCGCGTCACTTCACTGGGTATAGGAGAGAGTTTACATCAACTTTAATGGTCTTTCTCTTTAAAGCTGCACTATATGGATTATGCACTATATGGGACATTATCATTTTATAATTTTGTAATTTTGTATTATTTGGTATAGTTTATGGTTGATGGTTTAAGCGTTGTGATTAAGAAGGAAATTTTATGCAAACACATCAGGTGTTACACACAGCAGCTGATATTCTTGGTCATTGAGTTTATATTTTTTGGTCACTAAGCACAGGTGTTTAATAGGAATCGATACATAAATAATTTTTTTTGGTAAACAGGGTTGTAAATACTTTGATCAGGGATGTGGCACCTGCCCTTTTGGTGGAAAGTGTCTTTACCTGCATGCATACCCAGATGGAACTAGAGCAGACCCAGAGAAACCCTGGAAACAACTTGGATCCAAAGGCACAGTACGGTTCTTTAATGCAGTTAGACTTTGGGATTTCATTGAAGATTGAGAACACAGAAGTATTCCTACCACTGAGGACGATGTAGCCGAACTTGGAGACCTCTTCATGCACTTGTCTGGAGCAGATCAGCAAGCAACCCTTACTTCCAACTGAATATTTATTAGACATTGAAGTGTAGAAACTGCATGTATGGGTTAATGAGATGGCAGACCCAAGTGTCCTTTCCACTAAGAAAATAAAAACAACACTATTATTCGATTGAACAAAAAAAAAACTGACTAGATTCCCCAATCCATATACTCGATCTGGATGGGGGAATCTTCCCTGCTGATCAGAATACACTGATCAATGTTGCAGGCTATAGCCGGTAGATCAACTTCTTTACAACCTCCCTGTCCATACATGGGTCAAAATGTGGCCGGTCCCTGCTGAACCAACCAAATTTCAATTAATTAATAATGAGCTTGGACAAATCTAGTGGGTACAACTATAGAGGGATTGCAAACTGCAGAAAACACTTTACAATGTGAATCTTTACTTTTCATAGTTAAAGCTGAATTCCAGGCAATTTTTACAGGTATTTGGTCCAGCTTGGACCAATGTACTGTAGATTACATGTGCCTGACCTGTGGGATCTTCATGGAATTTAGAAATCATAGTAGTAGGAACAGCTATTACATTGATTGCTGCTAATATCTGGGGTCCTATGGCAAGCTACTGTCCTGCTGCTTAATGAACAAAGGAGGGTGCCCGATCGGGAAGAGTGCTATTCAGGGAACACTTTGCATCTTCTCAATGCATGCAAAGTGTGATCTGATTGGACAAGGTAGAGATCTTGACATCACTGGCCCACCAGTGCCATCTTAAGAGCATTATAGGCCCCCGGGCAATACAGTGCACTGGGGCCCTGTCTACACAATCACGCACGAGAATAAAAATGCAAATTGCCTCCCGCCCACTAGCGGCTGCATAGAGCCGCAAAAACGACGGCAAATCACCGCTAAAAATAGCAGTGCTTTAACCGCCAACGGTGCAACGCCCCAGTGTGAAAGTAGCCAAAGTCATCATGTGCCAGGCCTAGGCCCAAGCAGAACCAAGCAGCCAATCAAATATAGTGCTCAATGTGGATTTAATAAATTATAATTATGCATAGCCATGCATGCATATTTATTATAAATAAAGTGATTCTCCTCACCGACCTCACGTGACGTCACAGACCCCGCTCGTGCTCGGGGAGAAGATGATGCTGCGCAGAGAAGGGTAGGCGGAGTCTCCGCCAGTTACCCGTAGACCCGGCCTGGCCAGTGACACTTATCGGCAAGCATGGGGGCGTCTGTCACTCTCCTACCCCACTGCCAGGCTAAGTAACAACAGTACTTGCAAGTAAAGTGCCGTGCCGCCGCCGGGGGCTATATTAGTGCGGTAGAGGGCTGAATGATGCTTGGCTGGGGTCGCTGGGCAGGTGGGGCCCCCAGGCAACTGCCCAACGTGCCCAAGGCGAAAAGACGGCCCTGCGGCCCACCTCTCAACTTTGTCCAATCAAAGATCACTTTTTGCATGCATTGAGAAGATGCAAAGTGTTCCCTGAATGGTGCCCCCACTGAGCAGCTGACCTTCTATGTTCACAATGCAGCAGGGCATCTGCTTGGAATACAAACCAGAAGCTAGTGAGAGCACTGTAGCAGAGGTGTCTACTACAGTGATTTCCCACTTCCACAGGGATCCCAGGGATTGGCATTTTTGCAGTAAAAGAAAAAAAAAAAAAGCTAAAAAAATGCTATTAGTATCGTATAAGGATCGTTTCTGCTGGAAAAACGTTCCAGGAAGCTCTACAAAACATTATTTTTTTCTGCTCCTAGACCCTCAAAAAATGCTAATAGCCTAAAGTAGTGTGCATAAACACATAGGATAACACTAGCTTCTAGGAGCTTAAAAAAATGCTAGTGTGCATGGAGCCTAAATCCGTTTCCCTAACAGTGCCTGCACCACTTAAAGGGGTTGTAAAGGTTTGTTTTTTATTTTTTAAATAGGTTCCTTTAAGCTAGTGCATTGTTGGTTCACTTACCTTTTCCTTCGATTGCCCTTCTAAATGTTTTTTTTCTTTGTCTGAATTTCTCACTTCCTGTTTCTCCTCAGTAAACTTCACACCATCATCTGAGTGGTGTGGAGTCAGCCAGAACAGCTTACTGAACAGCTTACTGAGGAGAAACAGGAAGTGACAAATTCAGACAAAGAAAACAAAGAAAAAAAACATTTAGAAGGGAAATAGAAGGAAAAGGTAAGTGAACCAACAATGCACTAGCTTAAAGGAACCTATTTAGAAAATAAAAAACAAACCTTTACAACCCCTTTAATATACAGCCCAATAAATGTCAATGGGACCTCAGTGCCTCAAGGAAGTATTGAAGCTGTTGGAGCAGCATGACAAGAAAGCAAATAGAATTTTCAAAAGTTGATCCGCTTTGCAGCCAACATATTTCTCAGACCACAGGTTTTCATTTTAATGGAAAAAAAGGGCTTTAGCTTTAGATATATTTTAATATATCTAAAGCTAAAACCTTTTTTTTTTTTTTAGGGGATAAAAACACTCTTTTTTTTTCATCATCTGTGTCTCATTAGGGAGATATCCCTTTACTTCCTGTCAATATGAAGTGCAGGGTTATCTTTTTAACGTGGGGGAAAACCACTCTTAAGCCTCATACACACGATCGGACTTCAAACAAACTTTTCAGTGGATTTTTGTTTGAAGGGCGTTGGCTGGGAACGCCCATAGCATACACGCGACAGGACTTTTTCTGCAAACTGTCCCAAAATCACATGGTTTTTCTGCTCTTTTCTGCTTTTTACCGCCACCTTTTGGTCAACTTCTGCTATTGTTGGTTGATTTTAACATTGGTTCTGGGCATGCGTGTTTGTACTTTGGACTAAAGTCCGATGGATTTCTGTACACACTATAGGACTTTGCACCGTAGGACTTTTGTTGCCGAAAAGTTTGTCCATTTGCAGAGCGAACTTTTATCCGATGAAAACCGAAAGTTTGTCCGATGGAGCGTACACACGGTAGGATTTTTTTTGAAAACCTGCTAATTTTGAAGACTCTTTCTCCTGGTCCGGGAGCCGTGACACGCCTTGCGGGCTTCCCCCCTTCCCCGCCTCTTATGAGGCCTGGGGGGGGGGCGTCAGCGTCATGCTATCCACGCTGTACGTGCGGCGTCCCTTCGAACGCCGCTATGTCCATGCGTTTGCCTTTTACTATCAGTGAGCTTCTAGGGGAGACCACAGGCGCCGATTGGCCGGAAATACATTTCCGACTGACGATGCTTCTCCCCTTCCCATTGCCACATGCGTGACGATGGTGGGCGGTGCCGCGGTGGCGCCTATATGGGCTCCCTTCCAAGCGGGTCTGGCACTCATGACGCCTGGCTACAACAATCCCCAGCACATGGAACACTTTTCTCTGGTCGCTTACCCCGCTCCATTGAGGTAACCTTCATATCCAGTTCTCTCTTCGCTTAACCTCTCACTTGCACTCCCTACCACTCGTTTGGGATCACCTTTCACTTCATATTTTTCTACCCATTGTCACAGTGCACTCTCACTTATCTTGGGCTGGTCACCTCCTTCCCAGTACTACCTCACTCCCCCATCCATGGGCCCTTCTTTTTCACACCCCCCCTCTTAAGTCACTCCTTGTGACATACAGTTTCACTTCTAATTGGTCCAATTGTTTCCTCCAGGATTGTCCCGTGGTCCCATGCCCTCCTGGGGGTTGCCCTTGGTTTGCCCCTGTTGGCCCGTCTGCCACGGCTCCCGGTTGGGGGTAACCCTGGATGCCTCACCCACACTCCATCAACTATGCACCACTCTCTGTAAGTATGCCTCCTGGTGCAGGGGGTTACATTCTACCCTCTTCCATAATTCCAGCTTTGTACTTACACATATATCTTTATTCTAGATATACCACGCGCTTGCTCCTGACGAGTGGCATTGCAGCCACGAAACGCGTAGAGCTCTCCGATGCCGTGTTTTAAATTTTTGTACAATTTGACCCCCCAAGAATCAAGCTAATTTACCTAATCAGGTTTAATGAGGCCATAGGTTCTGCAGGCATTATTCTTTAATACAATGGTACAATACCTTGGCTGTGGTGACCCATTGAATTTTATTACTGTCCTATATTGTGACAATTGTCACTAGACTATTATATATTCATGTCTGAACCATGTTTATGTTATACCTCTTTAACAGTAGTTATATTATGAGACTTGTTATCATTATGTTATTTGTTTTTACCACGTTTATCGTTTACTTTGTTACCATCAATGACTGTATGTGCAATAGAATAAGTTATTAAAATTCTTTTAATTCACCCATTACAATTTTTGCATCCATGTGCTTCACACAAAATCCCACCTCCCTGCTCTCCCCCTCTAGAATTCATTTTGAAGTTTGTTGTCAAAAAGTCCTACCGTGTGTAGCGGCCTCACCCCGACCTCTTTAGCTAGGGGTATGTCGAGCGACAGAGTGAGGTGCGCTACGGCCCATGTCCTCCCCATGGCTGTGGGTGAGGTGAAGGCCAGTACCAATCTTTTCCTCGGGCCAAATGTGTGCTGGTTATGAGGGTCAGTCCTTCCGTGCCAGAATCTCCCTTTGTTCCCATCAACAGAGTCCATACACCCATCAAAGTCCAAACTCAGGTTTATTGCGTATCTCCACATACAGTCAAATGCAACGGCATGATACGATGGGGGAGCAGGTCGAGGCACTGTACAGGTTCCTAGTCCCTACACTCCCTGTGCTATGACCAGGGGTTGCAGGAGTCTTGATTAAAGCTCCTCCGCTGCGCTGTAGCCCCTATCAGGGGAAGATGTCCTCCAAGGGAGTTACCGAAGGCCCATCCGTCACCGGGTTGACACTGCACCGGGTCTTCGGACGGGTGACCTCCCCAGCCTCCTCACCTCAGATGCGGGTCCCCTCGCAAGGGGCGCCCTGGAGCAACTTCACCCTCGCGGGACCCAGTCGGAGTCACCGGGTCCCAGGCCTCCTCAATAGTACCTCACCCCAGGCTGAAGGTGCCTGGGATGGACTCCATCTTCATTCCGGCCAGGCCTAGGGCGCCTAGGCCGGAACCTTGAACCGCCCGCACCCAGGCCTAAGGTGCCTGGGTGCGTGAAGAGATGATCCCCCAAAAAGACCTCGTGGCGAGGGCGTCTCCCCGTTTTATCTCCTTCCATCGACACCACGGCGGGTTCCCCGCCCCAGCCGTACCATCTCCAGGAAGGGAAAAAAAAAGGTAACACTGTGGTAGTGATTCTACCTCGAGCCTGTAGGTACCCCGCCCCCCACAGGCCAAGGAGAATATTGCACCACCCAATCCTCCACGAATAACAAAAAGGGGTCTAATCCCTGACATAATTACACACCTGGGTCTCTCTACCCCCAGGTGTATCCCACTAACTTTGAAGACCCCGCTACACACTCCCCCTTGTGATTTGACGCTGGTCCCCAGCGTCAGGTGCACACCCATGTCTCCCAAGGAGTGGTGACATGAAGTGGGCCCCAGAAGCTATCCCTCAAATTTTGGATACTGTGTGTGCCAAGACCTGCTCCAGGGAAAGGGAACTATAAAACATTAAAACTTTTGTATAAAACATCTGTCATGTACACATATACAATCCCTCCCATCACTGTCTAAGAACCACCCCATACTCAGTAGTCTTGACCGACGAATCTCCTGCAGAAGGGAAACAAAAACAAAAAACATCCTAACACTCTATGTTAACTTGGCATGAGTGGGTCTGTCAGCCGAGAGACCCACTCACTCCAATAAGTAAGTAATGCATGTGTAACATTTCAAACAACCGTTGCACAACACTGCCACCTGGTGACAGCGCTGCGGTAATGACACTTGGTGAGATCTTCATTCTTCCTGCTTTCCTACTCTGACTCTACCCCAAAAGTCTCTGCCTTTGGCACATGAAGAAAAGGGAGAAAAAAAAACAACATCTCCCAAGTCTCCAGTGAGTAAAAGAAAAGCCCAAATCAAAACAAAAGTAGGGCACAGTTCTAGGCGTCTGGGAATGTCTCTTCCAGAAAGTTTCAACAGCAACGAGATAGGAGCTCACTTCTCCTATAAGTAGAACCTTGGATCCGGCAGAAACAGGGGCTTCAGGTGCCCGTCAAACACTTCCACCGAATACTCGACATCCTCTCCTTCTTTCCTGCAGATGAGCACCTTATCGGCATGAATATGGCGCCCAAGTCTCCAATCAGCTCTGCAGTCCTTGAACTTTTTAGACACAGTCGGCGAACATGACAGGTATCGCCTGGCATGGGGCACTTTAAGCTTTTCCCATACAAACTCGTCATACCACCTTGGTCGCAGGACCTCGACTTCATACAATAAGTCCCGAGGCAAGTAGGGGTACTCCCACCCATATTCACGGGCGACTCTCTGGGAGAAAAGTCTCTGCAACCTGGTTAGAGGCGGCATCACATCTCGCTCACCTTCTCCTGGCTGCACGATGGCCTCCGGGTGCCGAGGTACCTTCACCATCTCGGGTTGCTTTGTCTTTGGTGCCCGCAACGAAGCACGCTGCATCCCCACCATCAGAGCGGGTGATGTAGTTGAATGAGGAAAGTTGGCCGAGGACTAGATTTCCTCGGGAACTCCGGGGCCTGTGCCCGGAGCGTATTGTCTTCTATGGACATGGGGGAATCCTGCGGTTTACTCAGCACAGGTAGTGGGCGTCTGTCCCAGCCCTTCCGGTGAAACAGTTCGTCTATCTCTCCGTCATCCCCACAGTCTGACAATGACTCTAGGTCGGAGGTGTCATACATCTCAGCGGGAAGGTAGTCTCTAGTAGACGGAAGGCTACCCTCCCTTGCGGGCTCCACCGACTGTGGACCCCCGACACCTCCAACCAACACCATAGTCCCAGCCCCTGGCTCACCTGGACCTTTTCCAGCACTGGAATGTCCAGGATTCTTCCGACCAGATCCATCCAGGTCCAGCAAGCAGCGGGGCGAAGCTCGACCACGACCACAGGAGGCCCGCACCAGGCCTATTTTCCTCTTCGGGGGTGGCAGCAGGGAGTCTGTGGTGACCGAAGCAGTGTCCTCGGATTTTTCTCTCTCAGTCTCTGGTTGGGCAGTCACGTCGCCCTGGTCAGCGCGTACGGGAACCTCCGCAAAGGCCTGGATCTCTCCCTCCGGAGTGGCGGTTCCTGTGATGCAGTTGAGGCGAAGGGCCCGGGGCCTTACTGTGGATGATTCAACCTCAAAAAGAAATTCTTTGCACGCTTCACATCGCCCGAACGGCTTCAGTTGGACCACCAGTCCCGAGCATCCGGGACAGATCACACCGAGGGCCTCCGTGTCTCTGCATGAATACAGAGCCAACTGTCCTCGGGGCCTGAGCCTTATCCCCGTGTCTGTAATGGGCGCAGCAAATGCAGTCATTTTCGTGGGGTAAGGTACCGGCATCCACGGGGAGTTGAGGCCATCCCGACCACCTGCTGTTCCATCACGCGCTCACCTCGCGCCGGAGTCTCCACGTGTATCTCCACACGTGGCCAGACTCCTCCCACGACTTGCACGTTTTCGCGGGCTTCCTTCAGTCTCCGCCCACGAATTGTACAGTCACGGGGTGCCTCGTGGCGCAGTGCAGCAAAAGTCCCCACATGTAGTTCGCCACACGGCTGGACTCCTCCCTCTTCCCGCTCTTTCTGCATGGGCCTCTCCCAGTTTTTCAGAGAAATTTCCACGACTTCGAGCACAGGGACGCACTTTGGCCAATCACATGGCCGACCTGCTCGGACCTCCTCCGGGCAGCAAAGTTCAAACACAGCCGTTCCAAACCTCAGGGTCAACACATTTCATCCCGGACTCACGAGCCCCCACGTGTAGCGGCCTCACCCGACCTCTTTAGCTAGGGGTATGTCGAGCGACAGAGTGAGGTGCGCTACGGCCCATGTCCTCCCCATGGCTGTGGGTGAGGTGAAGGCCAGTACCAATCTTTTCCTCGGGCCAAATGTGTGCTGGTTATGGGGGGCAGTCCTTCCGTGCCAGAATCTCCCTTTGTTCCCATCAACAGAGTCCATACACCCATCAAAGTCCAAACTCAGGTTTATTGCGTATCTCCACATACAGTCAAATGCAACGGCATGATACGATGGGGGAGCAGGTCGAGGCACTGTACAGGTTCCTAGTCCCTACACTCCCTGTGCTATGACCAGGGGTTGCAGGAGTCTTGATTAAAGCTCCTCCGCTGCACTGTAGCCCCTATCAGGGGAAGATGTCCTCCAAGGGAGTTACCGAAGGCCCATCCATCACCGGGTTGACACTGCACCGGGTCTTCGGACGGGTGACCTCCCCAGCCTCCTCACCTCAGATGCCGGTCCCCTCGCAAGGGGCGCCCTGGAGCAACTTCACCCTCGCGGGACCCAGTCGGAGTCACCGGGTCCCAGGCCTCCTCAATAGTACCTCACCCCAGGCTGAAGGTGCCTGGGATGGACTCCATCTTCATTCCGGCCAGGCCTAGGGCGCCTAGGCCTGAACCTTGAACCGCCCGCACCCAGGCCTAAGGCGCCTGGGTGCGTGGAGAGATGATCCCCCAAAAAGACCTCGTGGCGAGGGCGTCTCCCCCTTTTATCTCCTCCCATCGACACCACGGCGGGTTCCCCGCCCCAGCCGTACCATCTCCAGGAAGGGAAAAAAAAAGGTAACACTGTGGTAGTGATTCTACCTCGAGCCTGTAGGTACCCCGCCACCCACAGGCCAAGGAGAATATTGCACCACCCAATCCTCCACGAATAACAAAAAGGGGTCTAATCCCTGACATAATTACACACCTGGGTCTCTCTACCCCCAGGTGTATCCCACTAACTTTGAAGACCCCGCTACACGTGTGTATGGGGCTTTAGACAGTTGTCTCAAAAACAAATACCCCAATTGAAAGATTTTCCCTCTTTTCCTGTTTTGGTGGCAACTGAAAATTTTGGATTTACCCTAACTTTCATTCCTGGGGACATTGATGATCAGCACAGTTAGAGAAAGTAAATATCCCTAAGGGCTGGTTCACACCAGAATGCTTGCATTCTTACACATTCACACGCAACACATTTTTGACGGTCTATTCATTTTAACATGCAGGAATGTGCAAAAGGTTTAGCATGCGCTACTTTTTGAATTGATATTGCACCAAACCGCATGGTACTGCAGTCCTACGTGTTTTGGTGGTGCAAATGAGTACGCTCGCTCGATGCATTTGGGGTGACATTAACAATTAATGGCACCCGCGTGTGTCTGGAGATGGCAGTGCGGTATGGGAAACACACACATGGAAATGCACGTTTCCTGCATCACAACTGGTGTGAAGGGACCCTAAAGGATTTGGACAGCAGTAAACACCTGCCATGGGTTCTAACCCCTCACCACTTTCTCCACATCTAAAGAAGTTTTGCCTTTGATATAGTTTAATATAAACCTGAGAATAAAGGATACCAGACTCCATGTGGGGGAAATTGTTGAAACTATGTAAAAGGACCCCCTGCATGCAAAGGCTCTGTCTAGCCATATGCTTCCTGGAAAACTTCAAGAAAAAGAGAGCTAACAGACGTGCATATGGACTGTGTTGTTGATAAATAACATCAGCTATACACATGAGAGATCCGCTTGATGCAAATAATCTTTTCTATGTGTGATTTTTTTGTTAAATTGTTTCTATGCAAAGTATGTAATTATATATACTTGAATTGTGTTTCACAGCTCCAGTCATAATGCAATTCTTTCAGTCTGCACTGAAACAGAGATTAGGACCCCTTTCACACTGGAGCGGTGCGGGCGTTAGCGGTAAAGCGTTGCTAGTTTTAGCGGCGCTTTGCTTTTTGGACGCTAGAGGGGTGCTTTTAACCCCTGCTAGCGGCTGAAGAAAGAGTTAATAGCACCCATGTTGCGGTGCTGCCGAAGTGCTTTGCAGGCGCTTCGGCAGCGCTTTGCAGGCGCTTCGGCAGCGCTTTGCAGGTGCTTTGGCAGCGCTGCCCATTCATTTAAATGGGCAGGGCTTTGTGGGAGCGGTGTAAAACACTGCTCCCGCACCGCCCCAAAGATGCTGCTTGCAGGACTTTTTTTCCCATCCTGCAAGTGCACCACCCCAGTGTGAAAGCCTGCGTGCTTTTACATTGAGCTTGGGAGGCGCTTTTCAGGTGCTTTTGCATGCGCTATTTTTAGCGCCAAACAGCCTAAAAAGCGCCCCAGTGTGAAAGGGGTCTAAGTGGTTTGTATCTCATTTCAATAGTTTTTAAAGTGACTTTGTCATGGGAGATGAATGGATGCTGCCATTCTTGGCTTCTCCGACTGCAATACATATACACTATTTTGTCAAAAGTATTGGGTGCCTGCATTTACTTGCACATTAACTTTAATGGCCTCCCAGTCTTAGTCCGTAGGGTTCAATATTGAGTTGGCCCACCCTTTGCAGTTATAAAACTCTTCTGGGAAGGCTGTCCACAAGGTTTAGGAGTGTGTCTCTGGGAATGTTTGACCATTCTTTCAGAAGTGCATTTGTAAGATCAGGCACTGATGTTTGAGGAGAAGACCTGGCTCGCAGTCTCTGCTCTAATTCATCCCAAAGGTGTTTTATCGGGTTGAAGTCAGGACTCTGTGCACGCCAGTCAAGTTCCTGCACCCCAAACTCACCTATCCATGTCTTTATGGACCTTGCTTTGTGCACTGGTATGCAGTCATGTTGGAACAGGAAGGGGCCATCCCCAAACTGTTCCCACAAAGTTGGGAGCATGAAGTTGTCCAAAATGTCCTGGTATGCTGACACCTTAAGAATTCACTTCACTGGAACTAAGGGGCCAAGCCCAACCCCTGAGAAACAACCCCACACCATAATCCCCCCTCTACCAAATGATTTGGACCAGTGCACAAAGCAAGGTCCATAAAGACATGGATGAGCGAGTTTGGGGTGGAGGAACTTGACTGGCCTGCACAGAGTGCTTACCTCAACCCTTTTTGATGAATTAGAGTGGAGACATCGAGCCAGGCCTTCTTGTCCAATGTCATTGCCTGACCTCACAAATGCGCTTCTTGAAGAATGGTCAAACATTCCCATAGACACACTCCTAAACCTTGTGGACAGCCTTCCCATAAGAGTTGAAGCTGTTATAGCTGCAAAAGATGGGCCAACTCAATATTGAACCCTACGGACTAAAGCCCTATACGCACGGCTGGGAATCCCGTCAGGAAAAAAACGTCGGTTTTCCTGACGGGATTCCTGGCAAGCTTTTCTTGCTCGCCGAGTGTACGGCACATTCAAAAGAACCGCCATTCTTTTAAATGGCAAGAACGCAGTGACATCATCGACTATGATGAGCATGCACTCGTCACATTCAATGCCGTCGCCGCCATCTTGCTACACCCTACACTACCCTTGTAAGCTACCGCGCATGCGTCGAAGTCTCATCGAGCATGCGCGGGCTTACCTGGGACAGTTTTCTCGGCAGGAAACACTTGCCGAGAATCCCTACGAGAAAAATAAAGAGCAGGTTCTCTATTTTTCTAGTCGAGATTCCCAGCAGTTTTCCCGACGAGAAACCATACACATGGCCGGTTTTCTCGGCAAAAAGCTCTCCCAGCAGTTTTCTTGCCGAGAAAACCGGCCGTGTGTACGAGGCTTTTGACTGGGATGCCATTAAAGTTCATGTGCGTGCGAAGGCAGGTGTCCCAATACTTTTGACAATATAGTGTATATATGTTGTGGTTTGCAAGTGGTTTACCGGGGTTTTGGCCGAAGCTAATTTTTTTTCAGCCGGCGGCTGATTTTCCCACAAAAATGGTCTGTGTGGCTCATTAGCTGCTGGATCACTTTGAGAAGCGTCGGGAGGGGATGTTACCCCCTCTCACCACTCCCTGGTGTTTTTCGGGCTTACAATTTTAAAAGGTAACTCCACTTTCAGTGAAAAGATACAAGTAGGATTTCAGGCCAATATAATTTTTGGTGAGCTACCCTCATTAGGAAATCACATCTAAAGGGATGCAGACCCTGCAATTTAGAGCCCTGCAAGTGCAGCAGCTGATTTTATAATCATGAAACCACTCAAATTAGATACACTTTCCACATGGACACAGCCAAACACACATGGATTTCTTCAAAATAACAAAAGGTAAGAATCTGCAACAAAGTTTGTTAAAATCCTTGTAATGTACAGAGATCAGCCAGAGGGGAATAATTTTTCTCAACAAAAGTGGAGTTACTTTTTAAGTCAGACACAGCCAAACATTAGCATTTTCTAAAGGAGACCTGAAGTGAAATGCCCCATATGTTTCTCATGACAATGAGCCGATCTCCATGTTTCCTGTGACTTTAAATTAGGGATGCACCGAAATTTCGGCCGCCCAAACATATTGGCTGAAAATGGCCTTTTCGGCAAAATGGCGAAAGAGAATTCTTGCCGATACTGGCGCCGAAAATCGCGCATGCGCAGTAAAGGGGGCAGAACCAGCGGGTGATGTCACTCGTTGTGTGGGGGGCATGCACGTTCCTCGCGGTTAAGACGCCGCAGTGCCGCACCTCCCCCGAGGACGCTCCTCGTGCTTGTGAGACGCTTCTGGGACCTGAGAGACGCCACTGGGAATCGAGAAACGGTACTGGGAAGCGAGAGACGGTACTGGGACCCGAGAGACGGTACTGGGAAGCAAGAGACGGTACTGGGAAGCGAGATGCGGCTTCATAGAGGGCTGCACATAGCATACTCAAGTACAAGAGTGGGCACTGTCACTCCTGGATGGCTACCATTACTATTCACCGGTAGTGATGAGCCGAACACCCCCGGGTTCGGTTCGCACCAGAACCCGCGAACGGACCGAAAGTTCGAACGAACATTAGAACCCTATTAAATACAATGGATGCGAACGTTCGAATTCTAAAGTGCTAATTATAACAACTATTATGCATGTTATTGTCATAAATAGGGTTTGGGAACCCGGGTTCTGCACCAGGGGACATGTATCAATGCAAAAAGAAGTTTTAAAAACGGTCGTTTTTCGGGAGCAGTCATTTTAATGATGCATAAAGTGAAAAAAAAAAAGTCAAATATTCCTTTAAATATCGTACCTGGGGGGTGTCTAAAGTATGCCTGTGAAGTGCCACGTGTTTCCCGTGTTTAGAACTGTCCCTGCACAAAATGACACTTCTAAAGGAAAAAAAAGCCATTTAAAACTGCTTGCGGCTTTAATGTAATGTCTGGTCCCGGTAATATGGATGAAATTCTTTAAGAAAAATGGCATAGCTACCCCATGACCCCCCCCCTACCCCAGCCCATTACCAGCCCCTTTGGGTCTTGTATGGATATTAAGGGGAACCCCGCACATAAAATAAAAAAGGCCCTATATACTCTGAACAGCCGTATACAGGCGGTGCATACAAGACAGGGACTGTAGGTTTGTTCTTATGTAGAATGTGTTTGTAATTTTGAACAGGTACATTGTTGAAGTGTAGCTCCAGCCCAAAAATCTATTTTTAAACTTTTTGGGAAACATAGGTAAGGGTTATCACCCCTGTAACATTTGTTTTGCTGTCTGTGCCCCTGTTCAGAACATTTCACCTCACTTTCCGTCCCAATGACAACTGTTTTTGAAATGTGGTGTTTTTCTTGAAACAAGGATTGCTGATAAAGCATCAGTACAGATGAGACCCCTTTCTCCCATATTTATTCTTACAGGAGAGAATTTTCCTTTCTAGGGGTAGATTTCCTCTCACTTCCTGTTGTCTTCTTTCGTTTGCAAGTAGGAGTCGTTTGTAAGTTGGATGTTTGAAAGTAGGGACCTGCCGTATATACTCTGCAGAAATAGGCCCCTTAGTTGTTGGTGTTGGCACAACACTGTAAGCACTCAGTTACTCTTGGTTGGTGCTGGAACGCCCTGCTGTCAACTATTATATCAGGAATTTTAATTACATATAATTGTTGAACAGTGGTAGTAAAAATTGTGGCTTTGATGGTGGTGCTGGTGCCACAACACTGTAAGCCCTGACAGTTACTCTTGGTGGGTGCAGCAATGGGCCCTGCTGTGAATTATTAGATCAAGAATTGTAATTACATGCCCCTTTTGAACAGGGGCTGAAAAATTGGGCCTTTCGTGGTGGTGGTGGTGGTGGCGTTGCCACAAGACTGTAAGCCCTCAGAGTTACTCTTGGTGGGTGCAGCAATGGACCCTGCTGTGAATTATTAGATCAAGAATTGTAATTGCATGCCCC
Source organism: Rana muscosa (assembly GCA_029206835.1). Taxonomy (NCBI): domain Eukaryota; kingdom Metazoa; phylum Chordata; class Amphibia; order Anura; family Ranidae; genus Rana; species Rana muscosa. The sequence goes on from CM055121.1 coordinate 849,587,676, forward strand.
TGTTGAACAGGGGCTGAAAAATTGGGCCTTAGGCACTGGTGGCACAACACTACAACCCCTCACAGATACTGTACTTGGAGCACAGCAATGAGCCCTGTTGCAAAGTATTGCTTCAAAAATTGTAATGACACGCCCCTGTTAAACAGGGGCTGAAAAATTGGGCCTTAGGCACTGGTGCCACAACACTCCAACCCCTCACAGATACTGTACTTGGAGCACAGCAATGAGCCCTATGGCAAATTATTGCTAAAAAAATTGTAATTACACGCCCCTGTAAAACAGGGGCTGAAAAATTGGGCCTTAGCCACTGGTGGCAGCACCCATAAACAAAAATGATCTTCCAAGCTATCATCATCAATCGTATCATTGAGGATTTGGCGGAGGAGGATAGCCAGTCAACATAACAGCACAGGCACTCAGCATCAGCATCAGTCTTGAAGGGATGTGACATGTTAAAATCAATTAGTCTGTTATATCAGCATCAGGTGTGTGGTAGCTGGTGGTGATCCAAGACTGGTTCATCTTGATGAAAGTCAGTCGATCAACCGAGTCGGTGGACAGGCGCACCCTGTGATCCGTGACAAATCCTCCAGCAGCACTGAATGTGCGTTCCGAAAAAACGCTGGATGCAGGACAGGCCAGTAGCTCAATTGCATACTGTGCAAGCTCTGGCCAGTGATCCATCCTCAAGACCCAGTAAGCCAGAGGATTTTCGGTGGGGAAGGTGTCCAAGTCTGACCTTGCCCCTAGATATTCCTGCACCATGTTTATCAGACGCTGGCGATGGTTGCTGGAACCGATCATACTTTGGGGCTGCGGACTAAAGAATTGTCTGAACGCATCGGTCAGACGGCCACCTTCCCCACCGCTCCTTCTTTGACTGGCCGAAGCCTCAGCAACTCGTTGTCCAGGACCAGGAGTTTGTAACCTCCCAGTCTCTGGGAACGCGTTGCACAGACCTTTCTGCAAGGCCTCCCGGAGTTGTCTCATCCTCTGCTCCCTCTGCGACGGTAACATAAGGTCCGCAACCTTACCCTTGTACCGTGGATCAAGGAGAGTGGCCAGCCAGTAATGGTCCCTCTCCTTGATCCGAAGAATACGAGGATCCTTCCGCAGACTTTGCAGGATCAGGGAGGCCATGCAGCGTAGGTTTGCTGAGGCATTCGCTCCGGAGTCCTCTGGGTCACTAAGGACGACATGATCCGCAGCCACCTCCTCCCAGCCACGTACAAGTCCACTGGTTTCTTGGGACTGTAAATCATCCCTAAAAGACTGCTGCTGATGATGCTGAGTGCCAGCCTCCACCTCCATGCTGACACAATCCTCCTCCTCCTCCTCCTCCTCCTCCTCCTCCTCTTCCTGTGCGATGGGTGGGACAGAAGGAACACTGTCTGGGTAAAGGGGGCCTTGAGAGGCAAGGAAGTCCTCCTCTTCCTGCCTCTGTTCTGCCTCAAGTGCCCTGTCCATTATTCCACGCAGCGTGTGCTCCAACAGGTGGACAAGGGGTACAGTGTCACTGATGCATGCACTGTCACTGCTCACCATCCTCGTGGCCTCCTCAAATGGTGCCAGGACAGTGCATGCATCCCTGATCATGCCCCACTGGTGTGGAGAAAAAAAACCAAGCTCCCCTGACCCTGTCCTGGTGCCGTAGTCGCACAGGTACTCATTGATGGCCCTCTGCTGCGTGTGCAGCCGCTGCAGCATGGCCAACGTTGAGTTCCACCTGGTGGGCATGTCACATATAAGGCGGTTCTTGGGCAGGTTCAACTCCTTTTGCAGCTCAGCCAGGCGAGCACTGGCATTATAAGATCTGCGGAAATGCACACAGACTTTCCTGGCCTGCCTCAGGACATCCTGTAAGCCCGGGTACCTGCCCAAGAACCGCTGCACCACCAGGTTAAGGACGTGAGCCACACAGGGCACATGGGTCAGTTGTCCCTGTCGGAGGGCGGAGAGGAGGTTGGTGCCATTGTCGCAAACCACCATTCCTGGCTTAAGCTGGCGTGGCGTCAACCACCTCTCGGCCTGGCCCTGCAGAGCAGACAGGACCTCTGCCCCAGTGTGGCTTCTGTCCCCCAAACACACCAGCGCAAGCACGGCATGGCATCTTTTTGCCTGCGTACTTGCGTAGCCCCGTGAACGGCTACGGAGCACCGCTGGTTCATAGGACAAACCACAGGAAGAGGCCATGGAGGAAGAAGAAGAGGAGGGGGTGGAGGAGAGAGGTGTGTCACAACCAGTAGTAGCATTTTGGAGGCGTGGCGGTGGGACAACCTCCAACACTACTGCACCTTGTCCTGCATCCTTCCCAGCTGCCAAAAGAGTGACCCAATGGGCCGTGAAAGAAAGGTAACGTCCCTGTCCATGCCTGCTGGACCATGAGTCAGCGGTAATATGAACCTTACCGCTGACCGCCCTGACCAGCGAGGCCAAGACATTGCCTTCCACATGCCGGTAGAGAGCCGGAATAGCCTTCCGTGAGAAAAAGTGGCGTTTGGGAACCTGCCACTGAGGAACCGCACATTGCACAAACTCACGGAAGGGGGCCGAGTCTACCAACTGAAAAGGCAGCAGTTGAAGCGCTAGCAATTTAGCCAAGCTAGCATTCAACCGCTGGGCATGTGGATGGCTGGGAGTGAACTTCTTTCGACGGTCCAGCAGCTGGGGCAGGGAAATTTGCCTGCTAGAATCGGACGTCGGTGTACTGCTAGCAGAGTGGCCGCAAGTACTTGGCTGTGACACACCTAATTCTACACCTTCATTCCTCTCAGTGCATGTTTCAGAGAGGACTGAAGTTATAGTGGGGTTGGAGATCCCAGCTGATGCGGTGCAAGGAGAGGTCCGCTTTGTTCTTTGGTGTGGGTCTTTCAGGTAGGCTTGCCAACGAGCTGCATGGCAGGTCAACATATGTCTGGTCAGGCATGTGGTACCCAAGCGGCTGATGTTTTGGCCACGCGATATACGCTTGAGACATATGTTGCAAACAGCAGCTGTGCGATCTGATGCACTAGCCTCAAAAAAGGCCCACACCAAAGAACTTTTTGAATGACGGGCAGAGGCAGCGCCCTGCACAGGCGGAGCTCTGCGGTGTGATTCCGTCGGTGTACTGCCCTTACGCTGGCCACCAAAGGGCATCCTGCCTCGTTGGAGATGTGCCTCCTCCTCATCCTCCTCCTCCTCCTCTCTCCTATTAGGCACCCACGTGGAGTCAGTGACCTCATCATAACCTCCCTCCTCATCACTGGAGCCAATCTGGCAGTATGCTGCAGCTGCTGGAACATGACTGCCAGATTGGTGTCCTTCTTGAGCATCCCCTCTGTCTGCTCTCACGCTACTGCCTTCCTCTAGCTGGGTTTCATCATCAGACCCTTCGAAACGCTGGGCATCCTCCTGGAGCATGTACCCAACACTGTGCTGAAACAGTTCGGGGGACTCCTCAGGAGGAGGACATGGTGGGTCTAGGGAAGGAGTGACTGATGATGAGTCTGACATTGATACCAGGGAAGAGGACGCTTTGGCAGCTGCTTTTCCAGTACCCTGAGCCTGGGTGAGAGAGGATGAGGAGGAGGAGGAGGGCTTGGTCATCCACTCTACCAAGTCTTCGGCATGATGTGGCTCAACATGTCCAGCTGCCGAAAAGAAGGACAAGCGTGTCCCATGGCCATGTGCTGATGACAATGCACCGCGTCCACGACCAGCACTGTTGCCCCCAGACACAGAGCCTGCTTGCCCTCTTTTATTGCCTCCTGACTGTCTGCCTCTCCTTGTTTGCCTTCCAGACATTCTAATAGATGGCCTGCAGGGAGATGGGAAAAAAGCAATAAGGGCTACCTTCAGGTGTCCTTCTCTGTCCCTTGAAACAAGGACTTTGACAGTGAAAGAAACTGACACACTCTCCCTACCTACAGTTTTCTGTCCCTAGAAAAAATGTTTTTTTTAAGCACAATTTAGCACAAGGAGAATTCACTCACTGTCCTTCCAGGTCCCTGGAAACAAGGACTTTGACAGTGAAAGAAACTGACACACTCTCCCTACCTACAGTTTTCTGTCCCTAGAAAAAATGTTTTTTTTAAGCACAATTTAGCACAAGGAGAATTCACTCACTGTCCTTCCAGGTCCCTGGAAACAAGGACTTTGACAGTGAAAGAAACTGACACACTCTCCCTACCTACAGTTTTCTGTCCCTAGAAAAAATGTTTTTTTTAAGCACAATTTAGCACAAGGAGAATTCACTCACTGTCCTTCCAGGTCCCTGGAAACAAGGACTTTGACAGTGAAAGAAACTGACACACTCTCCCTACCTACAGTTTTCTGTCCCTAGAAAAAATGTTTTTTTTAAGCACAATTTAGCACAAGGAGAATTCACTCACTGTCCTTCCAGGTCCCTGGAAACAAGGACTTTGACAGTGAAAGAAACTGACACACTCTCCCTACCTACAGTTTTCTGTCCCTAGAAAAAATGTTTTTTTTAAGCACAATTTAGCACAAGGAGAATTCACTCACTGTCCTTCCAGGTCCCTGGAAACAAGGACTTTGACAGTGAAAGAAACTGACACACTCTCCCTACCTACAGTTTTCTGTCCCTAGAAAAAATGTTTTTTTTAAGCACAATTTAGCACAAGGAGAATTCACTCACTGTCCTTCCAGGTCCCTGGAAACAAGGACTTTGACAGTGAAAGAAACTGACACACTCTCCCTACCTACAGTTTTCTGTCCCTAGAAAAAATGTTTTTTTTTAAGCACAATTTAGCACAAGGAGAATTCACTCACTGTCCTTCCAGGTCCCTGGAAACAAGGACTTTGACAGTGAAAGAAACTGACACACTCTCCCTACCTACAGTTTTCTGTCCCTAGAAAAATTTTTTTTTTAAGCACAATTTAGCACAAGGAGAATTCACTCACTGTCCTTCCAGGTCCCTGGAAACAAGGACTTTGACAGTGAAAGAAACTGACACACTCTCCCTACCTACAGTTTTCTGTCCCTAGAAAAAATGTTTTTTTTAAGCACAATTTAGCACAAGGAGAATTCACTCACTGTCCTTCCAGGTCCCTGGAAACAAGGACTTTGACAGTGAAAGAAACTGACACACTCTCCCTACCTACAGTTTTCTGTCCCTAGAAAAAATGTTTTTTTTAAGCACAATTTAGCACAAGGAGAATTCACTCACTGTCCTTCCAGGTCCCTGGAAACAAGGACTTTGACAGTGAAAGAAACTGACACACTCTCCCTACCTACAGTTTTCTGTCCCTAGAAAAAATGTTTTTTTTAAGCACAATTTAGCACAAGGAGAATTCACTCACTGTCCTTCCAGGTCCCTGGAAACAAGGACTTTGACAGTGAAAGAAACTGACACACTCTCCCTACCTACAGTTTTCTGTCCCTAGAAAAAATGTTTTTTTTAAGCACAATTTAGCACAAGGAGAATTCACTCACTGTCCTTCCAGGTCCCTGGAAACAAGGACTTTGACAGTGAAAGAAACTGACACACTCTCCCTACCTACAGTTTTCTGTCCCTAGAAAAAATGTTTTTTTTAAGCACAATTTAGCACAAGGAGAATTCACTCACTGTCCTTCCAGGTCCCTGGAAACAAGGACTTTGACAGTGAAAGAAACTGACACACTCTCCCTACCTACAGTTTTCTGTCCCTAGAAAAAATGTTTTTTTTAAGCACAATTTAGCACAAGGAGAATTCACTCACTGTCCTTCCAGGTCCCTGGAAACAAGGACTTTGACAGTGAAAGAAACTGACACACTCTCCCTACCTACAGTTTTCTGTCCCTAGAAAAAATGTTTTTTTTAAGCACAATTTAGCACAAGGAGAATTCACTCACTGTCCTTTCAGGTCCCTGGAAACAAGGACTTTGACAGTGAAAGAAACTGACACACTCTCCCTACCTACAGTTTTCTGTCCCTAGAAAAAATGTTTTTTTTAAGCACAATTTAGCACAAGGAGAATTCACTCACTGTCCTTCCAGGTCCCTGGAAACAAGGACTTTGACAGTGAAAGAAACTGACACACTCTCCCTACCTACAGTTTTCTGTCCCTAGAAAAAATGTTTTTTTTAAGCACAATTTAGCACAAGGAGAATTCACTCACTGTCCTTCCAGGTCCCTGGAAACAAGGACTTTGACAGTGAAAGAAACTGACACACTCTCCCTACCTACAGTTTTCTGTCCCTAGAAAAAATGTTTTTTTTAAGCACAATTTAGCACAAGGAGAATTCACTCACTGTCCTTCCAGGTCCCTGGAAACAAGGACTTTGACAGTGAAAGAAACTGACACACTCTCCCTACCTACAGTTTTCTGTCCCTAGAAAAAATGTTTTTTTTAAGCACAATTTAGCACAAGGAGAATTCACTCACTGTCCTTCCAGGTCCTGGAAACAAGGACTTTGACAGTGAAAGAAACTGACACACTCTCCCTACCTACAGTTTTCTGTCCCTAGAAAAAATGTTTTTTTTAAGCACAATTTAGCACAAGGAGAATTCACTCACTGTCCTTCCAGGTCCCTGGAAACAAGGACTTTGACAGTGAAAGAAACTGACACACTCTCCCTACCTACAGTTTTCTGTCCCTAGAAAAAATGTTTTTTTTAAGCACAATTTAGCACAAGGAGAATTCACTCACTGTCCTTCCAGGTCCCTGGAAACAAGGACTTTGACAGTGAAAGAAACTGACACACTCTCCCTACCTACAGTTTTCTGTCCCTAGAAAAAATGTTTTTTTAAGCACAATTTAGCACAAGGAGAATTCACTCACTGTCCTTCCAGGTCCCTGGAAACAAGGACTTTGACAGTGAAAGAAACTGACACACTCTCCCTACCTACAGTTTTCTGTCCCTAGAAAAAATGTTTTTTTTAAGCACAATTTAGCACAAGGAGAATTCACTCACTGTCCTTCCAGGTCCCTGGAAACAAGGACTTTGACAGTGAAAGAAACTGACACACTCTCCCTACCTACAGTTTTCTGTCCCTAGAAAAAATGTTTTTTTTAAGCACAATTTAGCACAAGGAGAATTCACTCACTGTCCTTCCAGGTCCCTGGAAACAAGGACTTTGACAGTGAAAGAAACTGACACACTCTCCCTACCTACAGTTTTCTGTCCCTAGAAAAAATGTTTTTTTTAAGCACAATTTAGCACAAGGAGAATTCACTCACTGTCCTTCCAGGTCCCTGGAAACAAGGACTTTGACAGTGAAAGAAACTGACACACTCTCCCTACCTACAGTTTTCTGTCCCTAGAAAAAATGTTTTTTTTAAGCACAATTTAGCACAAGGAGAATTCACTCACTGTCCTTCCAGGTCCCTGGAAACAAGGACTTTGACAGTGAAAGAAACTGACACACTCTCCCTACCTACAGTTTTCTGTCCCTAGAAAAAATGTTTTTTTTAAGCACAATTTAGCACAAGGAGAATTCACTCACTGTCCTTCCAGGTCCCTGGAAACAAGGACTTTGACAGTGAAAGAAACTGACACACTCTCCCTACCTACAGTTTTCTGTCCCTAGAAAAAATGTTTTTTTTTAAGCACAATTTAGCACAAGGAGAATTCACTCACTGTCCTTCCAGGTCCCTGGAAACAAGGACTTTGACAGTGAAAGAAACTGACACACTCTCCCTACCTACAGTTTTCTGTCCCTAGAAAAAATGTTTTTTTTAAGCACAATTTAGCACAAGGAGAATTCACTCACTGTCCTTCCAGGTCCCTGGAAACAAGGACTTTGACAGTGAAAGAAACTGACACACTCTCCCTACCTACAGTTTTCTGTCCCTAGAAAAAATGTTTTTTTTAAGCACAATATAGCACAAGCACAAAACACACTGACACTCTCCCTACCTATCCTTCTCTTTCCCTAAACTAAAGGAATCCAGGTTAAGCAAGAAAGAAATAACAGTCACTGTCCCTGCCTATGCTGCTCTATCCCTGCTCCGGAACACACTACACTAGGCCGCCGTGCTGGCGGCCTTTTATAGTGTGGGGCGTGTACTAAACACCCTCAGCAATAATTGGCCACAGGCATCCTGCCTGTGGCCAATCATTGCTCTCCTCGCTGCCGGCGCTGTGATTGGCCAAGCATGCGGGGTCACAGTGCATGCTTGGCCAATCACAGCGCCTGGATGACACTGCGATGGCGTAGTGCATTGTGGGCCGTTCGCGTCACTCGAATTTGGCGCGAACGGCCCAAATCGTTCGATCTTCGTCGAACGATCGAACAGCCGATGTTCGAGTCGAACGTATGTTCGACTCGAACACGAAGCTCATCCCTATTCACCGGTGAGCATTGCTGCTTTTGCCTTTTCTTAAACTGACAGAAACAAACTAGTAATTGTATTTATTGATTATTTTATTATGGTACTAGTACTAGTACTATATTTCATATATAATATATTAATAATTATATATATTTATTGTGTACTGTCATGTTTAAAAAATTCATGCGCTTGCTGTCCTGTCAGTGTCGTATAACTTATATACTACGCTAAAACAAAGTGACAAATTCAATGACAACAAGGCGCTTGAAGTATACTACAGAATAGCTCAAAAAAAGAAAATAGCAATTTATTCAGTTCAATAATTTATATTTTTTTGGTACAAGTCAGATGTACTGCAGTGCAGACATAACTACCTTGCATGACAAGAGCAGCACCGTAAAAAAAAAAAGATTGGTTAGTTTTTTTTTGTTTTTTTTTAAAGCTGCCTCCTGGGGTTTAGCTTTTAAATTGATTTTGTCCTTCTTTCCCCCCCCCCCCCGCCCCCTCAGATTTCACTCCCACTATAAATCATTCTATGATATTATTCTACGTTTCCAGAAAAGGTGGACCATGTCTGCAGTGTGGAAATATTTTACGTTTTTGATAAAGACCCCAAATTTGCAATCTGTAGTTTTTGCTTAGCAGAAATTTCAAGAGGGGGTACAGTGCCATGGCATTTTTCAACAACAGGTTTGATACACCACCTGAAAACACGTCATCCAGTTCAGCATTCAGATTACAAGAAAACAGCGCCACTTCCAAGAAGTGCCTCACTCTCAGGCTTAACACCATCTGTGGCCACAGTCTTTGAAAAGGTTAAAACATATGCAAGTGAAAGTCCCAAAGCTCGTGCCATTACAGAAAAAATTATGGAATTTATTGCATTAGATGACCAGCCATTCTCTGTTGTGGAGGACATTGGATTCAGTAGGCTCATGCAACATATTGAGCCGCATTACTCACTACCAAGCAGACGCTACTTTGCAGATACCAGTCTACATCAATTGTTTTGCAGTGTTAGAAAACATGTTCATAAGCTCATGACTACCGACATCATAACAATCAGTTTTACTACCGACATTTGGAGTTCAGATGTCAGTCCAACGGGCATGCTCAGCCTGACAGCGCAGTGGATAGATGACAAATTAAAATTGCAAACATCCTACGCACGTGAATTTGTTGGATCACATACTGCAGCAGCAATATCTGACGCTTTAAAAACCATGCTTGACACTTGGAACATTGAGAAGTCTAAAGTGCATTTGATTGTCCGAGATAATGCTTGGAACATGGCAAAGGCAATGGAGGACAGTGAACTTCAAAGCATATTGCGTATGGCACACACGCTACAATTGGCTGTGAATGAAGGATTGCTGAGTCAGCGCACCATATCTGATATCATATCAAAAGGAAGAAAAATTGCGGGTCACTTTAAGCATTCTCCGCTTGCTTATTCCAGATTACAAGCTTTACAGATGCAGTTTGGAATTGCACCGAAACGACTGCAGCAAGATGTAGCCACTCGTTGGAACAGCACCTACTATATACTACAAAGTCTTTATGAACAAAAGCGTGTTTTAGCTGCATACATTGCAGATTACGAGCTGCCAGCAACACTGAGTGCACATCAGTGGACATTAGTTGAAAACGGTTTGTCTCTTCTATCTCCATTTGAACAGTTAACAAAAGAAATAAGCTCAACAAATGCTTCCATTGCTGAAGTTATCCTCTTGATTCCTGCACTGAAGCGTCTGCTAGGAAAAGAGGTAAAAAAAGACCATGGCATAAAAACGGCTAAAACCACTTCACTAGAGGCCGTTATCAACCGGTTTCAAGACACCGAGTCCTACCCTCTGTACTGCATTGCAACAGTTCTATATCCTTGATTTAAAGAGCATTACTTTAATGTGGAGAAAAAGCAACGTGCACAGGAAATGATACAGGCACAAATGGAGGTGGTGGAAGCATCTGGTGAAGGAGTTTCGAGGTGTAGCACAGAGGAAAGTGAGAAGAAACGGTCGCATACAAGGGAAGAGGAACACACTCCCTCCATATCTGATATGTTTGAAGAAATTTTACACAAATGCACCCAAATCTATAGCAGTGCCACAACAAGTGCAGCTACCCAACAGCTGGACAATTATTTAGCTGAACAGCCTATCGCCAGAAGCGACAATCCCCTTGAGTACTGGCGCATCAACAAAGAACATTTTCCCTTGCTTGCACAGATTGCACGCAGATATTTATATGCCCCAAGCACCAGTACAGAGAGTGTGAGACTATTCAGTCTAGCATCTCATATTCTTGATGAGAAGTGAAACTGTCTCTCCTGTGAGAAAGCTGAACAACTTTTGTTCTTAAAGCGAAATCTGCCACTACTGAAATAGATTTAAAAATCCGTAGCATAGACCAATTCATTTACCATGTTGAATTGAACATAGTAAATTAATTGGTATTGGACAATTGGAACATACAACATAGTATGACTCACTACCTAGTATGTCCCAATTGTCTAGTTGTGCCATTTGTTGGTTGTTCATTGTAGTTCTTCTACAGTTTTTTGCACTTCAATTTAAGAGAGAACTCCAGCTCTTTTTTATGGTACTACTGTACCATAGTTTGTTGCTTGCTGTTGGGCCAAACTATGTCTCTCCCTAAGCTGTCAGTCCGCTGCATGTGCAAATGCAAAACTGTATGTTTTGTATCTGTGGCTGTCTACATACTACAGTACTTTTTACTATACCGCACTGTGTTTCGGGTATGGGCGGTGACTTTCAACAACACAGACTAGTCTACATTGCTTGCTGTGATTGGCTGAGCACTGCTGCTGTAGACTAGTCTGTGTTCCGGGATGTCTCTGCCCATACCCGGGGGCCAGAACACAGTGCGGTCTACTGTATGACAATGTATCTAACCCGCAGCTACATACATACACTTTTATATCGCACATCCAGCCGCTGACACCTTAGGGAGAGAACTTGGGGAAAAACTACTAGTTCTCATTAAAGTTGAAAATAATAAAATATTTTTTTTTTATTATAGCATACTATGTTATATTTACAGAAACTGTGAAACAGAATAACGGCCTTCTGCCATATTTCTGTTATGGTTAGTTGAGAGAGTTGTTCTTTATGCATAGTTTGTTGTTGTTGAGCCAAACTATGTCATTATCTCTCCCTAAGCTGTCAGCCCGCTGCATGTGCAAAACTGTATGTTCTGTATCTGTGCCTGTCTACATACTACAGTACTATACACTGTACCGCACTGTGTTCCGGGTATGGACGGAGACTTCCAGAAACACAGACTAGTCTACATTGCTTGCTGTGATTGGCTGAGCACCGCTGCTGTAGACTAGTCTGTGTTCCGGGAAGTCTCCGCCCATACCCGGGGGCCGGAACACAGTGCGGTCTACTGTATGACTATGTATGTAACCCGCAGCTACATACATACACTTATCGCACATGCAGCCGCTGACACCTTAGGGAGAGAGAACTGAATTACTAGTTCTGATGTAAGTTGGAAATTAATAAAATAAAAAGTCAGTCTTTGGCATTTTTATATTTTATTATTGTTAATATTATATTATTATTTATTTTATTTGTATGCCTGTTTTATTTGGTATGGTCATGGTGCAATGTGCACTGACTGCAGTCTTACTTTAATAATTTTTTTATTATAATTTTGTATTTTATTTGATTTTATCTTCTGTGTCCACTGTCCAATTTATGTGGGTTACTTACTTTTTATTAAAGTACTTATTTACATTACTGGATTGTAGTATTCTTTTCTTCATAAAATTAATGATTACGTTGAGTATAAATATTTTTAACGAATGTAACACAATTTTGTATATCAAATAATTTTTTTGTTTAATATATAAAAAAAAGCCTATTTCGGTTTCGGTGCTGTTTCGGTATCGGTTTTCGGGATCCTGACATTATTTTCGGTATCGCTTTCGGCACCAAAAAACCCATTCGGTGCATCCCTACAATAGTTTGTTTGGACCAAGCTGGTCCAAACAAGCCATTTCCCTCACTAAGTGCTGTAGTGTCTCTAAGCACCATATGAACTGTTTAACTGTGTGTAGCTTCAGTGACAAACAGTACACAATGCTGGATTCTGACTGTGAGACAGAGACTTCCCATCTCATACCTCAAGCAATGCAGAGTTGGTCTGAGCAGCGCTCAGCCATTCATAGGCAGCTTTGTATTCTGTGAATGATTACAAAGCTTCCTCTGATTGGCTGAGTTGGATAGCGTGACATCATCAGCCTGCCCCATAACTCGGCAAATCAGAGGACAGCTGCAGCACCTCTCAGCCTATCCTTGATTTTTATCAATGGTGATTCCTGTGCAGAACTATGCTGATTCTGGGCGGTGCAAGCTCTAGTTGGTCATGCAAATGAGGACTTACAGTATAATTGTACTAATGGAGTGAGACCAGCTCTACATTTATTTTGTAGGGGCTTGTAGGGGCATTGAAGATTTTGGCCTCAATGCTGAGGTAGGTAGGTAAGAAGTAATCCAAAATTGCATGAAGGAAAGATCATGTTAAAGTGGTTGTAAACCCACTTTTGCAACTTGCACCTACAGGTAAGCCTAGATTAAGGCTTACCTGTAGGTGCAAGAAATATCTCCTAAACCTACACGGTTTAGGAGATATTTGCTAAAAATTACATTGCTCCGTGTCTACGGCGCATGCACGCCGTAGACAATGGCGCATTCATGGGGTTAATCCCATTCACAAATTCGGCTAAGTCCCAGCAATGCTTGGGCTTAGCCGGATTTGACGGCTCCCGCGCGCATGCGCGGAGTGACGTCTTCGCCGCTCCGGCCAATCACAGCGCCGGAGCGGCGCTGTGATTGGCTGGAGCGGTGATACCCGGAAGTAACATTCCGGCTATCGCCGCAGAGATGGCTGCGGATGGAGAGAGGGACACGGACTGCTTCGGGGGCCCCGATCTAATGTAAGTGGTACATAATGAGCTAGTATGCTAGTCATACTAGCTCATTATAGCTTTGTCTTGCAGGTGGGCTAGAAAGAAAAAAAAAGTTATATGTGTTTACAACCACTTTAACTTTGTGTGTAAAATTGAAAGGACTAAACCCTAAAGCAAAAATGCAATATACTGTACCCTACAGTCCTTAGATGTGATTGTTGCCTTTTTTTTTGTAAGTTAAGAACATTTTTAGCAGATACACAAATTGTATGCGTTGACCTTACCAGAAATGCTGCGTCCTTGTCACTTTCTGTGAGTTGAACAGAACAATATCTTCCTTTCTAGCTATCTTCTGTAATCTCCCAATTATCCTGCTGCCCATGTAATGGAGATCAAGAGATACCGGCATGTTTATAGTCCATATCAGGAGAGCAGCCTAAGGTTATAACCATGACTCTCTTTAGACCCCTTTCACACTGAGGCACTTTGCAGGCGCTATAACGCTAAAAATAGCGCCTGCAAAGTGCCCTGAAAGAGCCACTGCTGTCTCTCCAATATGAAAGCCCCGAGGGCTTTCACACTGGAGTGGTGCGCTAGCAGGACGGTAAAAGAAGTCCTGCTAGAAGCATCTTTGGAGCGGTGAAGGAGATGTGTGTATACTGCTCTTGCCCATTGAAATGAATGGGCACTGCAGCTATACCGCCGGAAAAGCGATGCAGTGCTTTGCTGTGGTTTTAACCCTTTCTCGGCCGCTAGCGCGGGGTAAAGGCGCCCTGCTAGCGGCTGAATAGCGCCGCAAAATTGATGCCGATGCACCCACCACCCCAGTGTGAAAGAGGCCTTATAGATACAGTGGAGGAGTGACGTAGGCACTCAAGAACAGGAGTATGTGTTATATGCAGGATTACCAGGTGAAAAAGCAAAAGAAGCTTGAAAAATAAAGGAAATGCAGCCACCACACAAAGGATTAGTAAGCTACAATATATAAAATGTTTGGTTTTGGATTGAGATACACCTTAACATTCCTATATGTAGCGATACCCCAAGCTAGGAGGGCCGCTGGTTTGATTTGTTTCGGGCCCTGTAGCACTCACTGTCAACCCCCGGCAATTGGCTCTACCCTCCCCTGGCACAGTCAGTAGGGGATGATGGGATTGTGTAACCTGTGGTTCTTGGCAGCACAATCCCACAATACAGGCACACAACAGTATGGTGTAGCTATCACTAACCGTTTCTCCTGCACAGTAAATGATACCAACAACTGATATGCTTAACTCTGGTAGTTTACTGAAAATAATGGTTAAGCAGGCAAACAGTATACATAGACATATGCAGAGCCCTGCAATGAAAGAGTGTTTTAGCACACAGACAGTAATAAAATTCTATAACAAGAAACTAACGGACCCCGCTGCAGCTCATCTCCCTCGTGGGCAAGATGGCGCCCAGCAATGTCACTACTACTAAGTCAGACCTGACTAGACTAGGTGAAAGTTCTGCAGAGAAAGATCTTCGCTAGCAAGCGGTAGTGCACTTCTGGAACAATTTGTAATCCACAAGAATAAATTAATGTGATAACTTGGTGAACAAATCTACTAGTGTTATTCAATGCACTGTCCCTCCAGTGTGCAGCTGCAAACACTAACATTAGTTCCGAACAACAGTTACTGGGTCTAGAGATCCTGTGTTATTCTCATGAGCAAGTGCTTTCTCACCCAACCGGAACAGTCCGTTGCTGTGTCTTGGTACACAGATTCCACGACACCCGGGTCTTCGGTCCTCCTGGTAGTAGCAGAACAGCAGCAGGATGCAACGTCCCACAGGCTCCTCGTGGGTACAGAAGGCTCTTTGGAATAATACAGGCCTAGGCTTCAGGCCCTGTATTCTCAGCAGACTCAGCACAGAGTTCCACTTGCTGGGCAGGCTGTGTCCAAAGAGAAAGTTATCCGGCCCGCCCCCTGGTTAAATACTCCGCCCCAGCAGTCCTTGCGCGGGGAAATGCATCCTGGGTATGGTAGTCTCTTGGCCTTAAAGCAAACACCCGCTACACATATATTTTGCATTGTTTTCAACTTTACACACATGTACAGATTGCACATTTTGTACCTATCGCTGAAAAACATTTTAGTATTCATAACCTAACAAAATAGAATCATCAGGAACAAAGGAAATACGTGATTTCTTTCTATCCCCTTACTGTGAAGCAGTAGATCTCAACCTTTTGTACTTTTGTAGTGTTCTGTTCTGTCTGCTTGGCACTTGGAAGCAGTTAGGAGTCATACATGCTGCATCAGACTGTATATTTGACATCTAACAAGATTAATTAAAACCGCTCCAACTCCCTGTAAACCAACAAGTCCAAACATTAAGATTGTACATAATAAAATGTTCAGTACTACCTGCTCTTCACCATTACAGAGATCACATGGAATCTTTCTTAAGATCATTTGCAAGGTATAAATACAGACACTATAAATGCTGCACGCACAACATAACTCTGTTCAGATGTTTTTCTATATGCTAGATGCCAAATTCTTCAATCGTGTTTTTTGCAAGTGCGCTTAAAGTGTTTCTAAACTCACACTCAAACAGTAAAATTAGTCTGTATATGCAGTAAAGCATATTTGCTATACTCACTGTGGAGCCTTAGAGGTTAATCCTTTGTATTGTGTAAAAAGGCTGTTTGATCCCGTCTTCTCTGATCCTCCTCTTTTTTTACTGTTTCCAATCCATTTACTGATAGAACAGAGCCTTGGAGGCACTCCGCACATGCTAAGTTAGGTGTGTATTGCTAGAACGTTGTTGTTTTTTTTTGGGGGGGGTGCATGTGATCAGCACAGGGCCAATCAGCACTGTCCAGACAGAAAGTCAAGGGTAATACAGCCTCATAGGACAGTCAGAACAGAATGAAAACTCCTCCTACATGCTTTAACCCGTGCTCGGCCAGACAATGATAGAAGTCCCAAGACTGCTGATGAGAAAAGGTATTAGCAGTTTATATTTACTAAAATAATTGCATTTCCATGTTCTGTGTACTGTGTGAGACCAGATATGCAGGGTCCTGGGGTTAGTAACACTTTAATCTCCCTAAATTGACATTAGAATGACTAGGTCTTAAAAAAAGAATCGCTTAATCTCTACAGTACAACCAGGAATTGAACGCAATAACCAAAACTGATAAGTATAGAAATATCAGGATGTGATTTAAGAGGGTTATTATTATACAGGATTTATATAACGCCAACAGTTTGCGCATCCCTTTACACTAAGAGGGCAGACAGAACAATTACAATACAATTTGATATAGGAGGAATCAGAGGGCCCTGCTCATTAGAGCTTACAATCTAGGAGGGGGGGGGGGTTAAGTGATACAAAAGGTAATAAGTGTGGGGGATGATCTGATGGAGAAAATAAAAGTACAGTTGTTAGGTGTGGGCAGGATAGGCTTCTCTGAAGGGATGGGTTTCAAGGGACCATCCAAAAGCCAACAAAGTAGGAGATAATCGGACGGATTGGGGTAGGGAGATGGGTGAGGCTCAGGAAAAGTTCTAGAGGCGAGCATGGAAGGAGGTGATGAGGGAGCTAGAGAGCAGGAGGTTTTGGGAGGAAAGAAGAGAATAATTAGGTTGATATTTTGAGACTAGGCTAGTGATGTAGCTGGGGGCAAAGTTGTGGATGACTTTGTAAGTTGTTGTTAGTATTTTGAGTTTAATTTGTTGGGTGAGTGGAAGCCAATGGAGGGATTGACAGAGAGGAGTAGCAAACACTGAGCTGTTGGTAAGGTGGATGAGCCTGGGTTATTGACTTTAGGTGAGCAAAAGTGATGTTGAATAAAAAAGTGTGGAGAGATACTGTACTCCAGTGGCCCCCAATTGGTTTTGAGATGATTGAAGACCATTACATTTATTGTAAGATATAATTAAATAATTATGTTCTCTGTGCAGTCAATCCTCTCCTGCTCTGTATTTGCAGACGCTCCCCAGCACTACTATCACCGTCTCACCTCCACCTCTACCTTAAATCACAATCTCATGCTTGTGCAGTTTACAATATGGGTTCACACTCCTATGAGATTGCAATGCCGCCACTAATTTGACAAGAGGTGGAGCTCAGGCAGTAGTGAGTGGCTCTAAGTACAGATCAAGCCTTGCTTGCTCATCCACCGCTCACCCCCTGCTGTGCAGCCTCTTTGCTAACAGGCCATGGGCTGGTACCGGTTTGTGGCCCGGGGGTTTGGAACCACTGCTCTAATCAATTAGAATAAGCTATGTGTATGAGCAGAATGTTTGTTCCTTTCTTTGAGCATGTAATACCCCGCATACACCTGCTATTTCTTGCTCACATAGCTGGTACTTAAACTTCAATTTGTTATTTACATTTGTCCAAGGACATGAATGTGAACATAGTATGTGTGAGAACAATACGCATGCATAGTGTACAGTACAGGGAACAAGCTCATCTGCCAAGCAATGTAATCATAGGACATCCCCAGGCTATCAAGTAACAATGGCATACCAACTGCAGCCACCCAAGGCTAAAAGTTAACCATTGACAGATTTTGCATACCACTTTGAAATACGAGTAGAAGAAACAGTATTTTATCATTCCAGATCTTTTGTATACAATATAACACATCGACATGGAAAAGGGCGAAAGTGGGTAAAACAGAGTAGGGAAGACAAAGAAAGTTAGAATATGAGGTCTTAGAAAAAGAGTAGGCACAGAGTAGGTAGGGAAGAGATGGGTATGAGTGGGCTAGAGGGGTCGGGCTGAAGGCATGGGGTAGGTAGAGGTGGAAAATTCGAAATTTAACATGTCATTTAACTGACAGGTGTTTTTCATTAGTTGTTTTTAGTTATTGTCATCAAGTTGGTTAATGAATTTATCCTTACAGTAATATTGCATATTCTTAATTTCTTACGTCATTTTATATAGTATCAGATTACTTTTAATAAGAAGTCTAATGAGTTCAGTATTGTATATATTTGATCTCATTTAATCATATTTCCACTGGCAGAAATAATAGTCAATAATTAAATTAGTGGAATTGAAAGAAAACAGAATCATGGAAAATGCACTGTTTGCCAAATCAGATTGTTGACGCATTCCTAAGGTGACAGAGATGAAGGGATTTTCATATCTATTTTGTAAAGTATTTATATCATAATAATCTTTGTGGTGAAGCCAATTTAATTTGAAAGGGTCTCTGGCAGGAACTCCTCTCCATATTTATAATTTGGAAAAGAGAGAGGTTGAAAACGCAATCCACCTCTGCATTCGGTACGAGCCACCTACACTGTTGTTGATATAGCTACCCAGGGCTGTTCTATGAGCTCAGGCAGGATTACCTTTAAGAAAAGCAAATAATACCAAGGATTATGTTACTTTTGTAGCGCTACCCCCAGTTAAGAGAGCCACTGGTTTGATTTCGGGCCCTGAGTACAGCTCCGCCAACCCCCGGCAATCTACTCAACCCACTTATGGCACAGTTAGTCTAGGGGATGTTATCTATCACAATCTATACCTGATTGTATACACACCCCAACTATATGAGAGGTAAGCACTATGTGCAATGATAACACCCTGAAGCGAGTGATAAAGTATAACTGTTTTACTTTAGTTTAAAAGGCATAGGTTAGAACATCACACATAACTTGCTTACAGAGCCCTGCAGCAAACGATATAGCACACAATAATAGCACAGCGTGGTCATACACCACGTGCAGCTATTATTATCTATACGCCCTGTGGCACACCAAACAATACCCTACCCCTGGTCAGGCCTGACACAGATTTAACTTAGTCCTTAGGATAACACTTTCTTCGCATGCAACTTGAATGGTGGTGCACGTATAGAAAAAAAAATTGTAATCCACAGGGTAGGCAATAACAAAAAAGAGAACAGTTCACTGGAGACCACTCAACTCAGTTCCGCTACTAGTCTCCAGTGGAACAGCAAATAAAGGCCGGTGGGTCAAGGCAGTCTCTAGGCCTAACAACAGTACAGCCTATAGGATTTGAGCAGGTGCTCGCTCACCGCTCCGGACGCGATCCCAGTCCGGGACTTCCACCAGAACTGTGTCTCCCTGCACACCGCCTGCAACGATCGGGTCTCCGATCCAACTAAAGTCAGCAGCTTGAAGTCATCAGATGCCACCCAGGCTCGCAGTGGAGTGGAAGGCTCTTTGGAAGGTGTGCCAGGCCCCAGGCTTCAAGCTCTGCACTCCCGCAGATCCGCACAGGAAGAACCGATTGAATGTCGCGCGATGTCCAAAGAGGCCGAGCTTAGCCTCTCCTCCTCCTTTTATATCCCTCCCACAAGTCTATGCGGTGGCAACAATGCACCCTGGGTGCCAAACGGGACTCTGGAAAATGCAGTCCATAGTGGAGTCTTAAAGGAGACCCCGCTACACACTCCCCACACTTGAACTCTTTGGTCCCCAAAGATAACTCTTAACATACACTACGTACAATTCTAGACAACGTTGTGTAAGATGTCGGCAGAGGGAACTCCCACCAAAACTGAGGGGTTGAATTCCCTTGCTCACAGGTCACACTATCATGAGTGGCCTGCCTAACTGTGCCAGGGGATGAGTTGGGGTTGCCCTTCACCAAATGAACAGTGGAGGGATCTGGATGCTCTGTACTCCTCCTTGCAGTGACCACAGTTTCTTCTGAGCTCTTCCCCATTTGTGGGTAAGTCAACTTCTTAGGAGGCCTTATAACTCTTCTGGCTCTTTGCTCTCTTGGGACTTCTGGCTGGTACACTGCAGGCTCCCCTTCTGGAACAGACTTAAGGGATTCTGCTGGTTCTGAAACACTTGGTTCAGGAGCCGGGAGGTACATAGAGCCTCTTGGGTCCTCCTCTGAGTATGTGTCACAGGCACCTTCCCTGTAATCTGACAAAGGACTGGATGGAATGAACTCAGTAGCTTCTGCATTCAGTGTTCTGTCTATAGTGTCTTCAGTAGGGGAAAGATCTATGGCAGAAGTTCCTGGAGTCGGGGAAGGCCATAGCCAATCAAGTTCCTGTCTCTCATCTTCACTTAGTTCAGAGGTCTCTACATCTTTATTTTGAGAGGACTGAGACAGAGTGTTTGGCCTAGGGGTATGCAGAATGGAGTCTGGGTCTGGGGAGTCCCTCACAGGAGGTATCCAAACTGCTTCAGCAAGTGGAAGTAGGTGATTCCGGTGTCAGGTCTTCAGTGGGCCCACCTTCCCTTCGGGCTTCAACTTATAGACGGGTAGGCCCGGCAGCTTCTTACAAATGACATAGGGTTCAGGTCTCCATCTGTCTGCAAGCTTGTGTTTTCCAGGGACCCCCAGATTCCGTAGCAGAACTCAGTTTCCAGGTTGCAGGTCCTGGATCCGAACCTTCTGGTCAAAGTTCCTCTTGTTGCGGGCCCCCTCTGGTCTGAAGCCGCTTGGGCCTGTTCATAAGCCAACTTCAAGCTGTGTCTAAGTCTGTCCACATATCCCTTGTGAGAGGTGGCTGAGGAATGATCTATGGAGGTGCCAAAAGCCAGGTCCACAGGTAACCTTGCTTCTCTTCTGAACATGAGAGGGTAGGGGGAATAGCCTGTAGCATCACTTGTGGTACTATTATAAGCGTGCACTATAGCCGCTATGTGCTTGCTCCAATGCTGTTTCTTCTCGCTATTCAAGGTCCCCAACATATTGAACAGAGTTCGGTTTAACCTCTTCGGCTGAGCATCGCCTTGTGGGTGGTAGGGAGGGGTTAGGGTCTTCTTGATCCCTAAGGAATCCAGGAGCTTCTGCATCAACCGACTTTCAAAGTCCCTCCCTTGATCCGAGTGAAGTCGCTGTGGTAGCCCATAGTGGACGAAATACTTCTCCATAAGTACCTTGGCCACAGTGGAAGCCTTCTGGTCTTTGGTTGGGAATAGGGATGAGCTTCGAGTTCGAGTCGAACTCATGTTCGACTCGAACATTGCCTGTTCGCCCGTTCGCCGAACAGTGAACAAATTGGGGTGTTCGCGGCAAATTCGAAAAATCTATGGGAGAAATCTAAAGTGTTAATTATAAAGGCTAATATGCAAGTTATTGTCCTAAAAAGTGTTTGGGGACCGGGGTCCTGCCCCAGGGGACATGTATCAATGCAAAAAGAAGTTTTAAAAACGGCCGTTTTTTCGGGAGCAGTGATTTTAATAATGCTTAAAATGAAAAAATAAAAGTGAAATATTCCTTTAAATTTCGTACCTGGGGGGTGTGTATGATATGCATGTGAAGTGGCGCATGTTTCCCGTGCTTAGAACTGTCCCTGCAAAAAATGTCATTTTTGAAAGAAAAAAAGTCTTTTAAAACTGACTCGCGGCTATTAATGAATTGTCGGCTCCCGGCAATACATACAAAAGTCATTGATAAAAAAAAAAAAAAAGCGTGGGGGTTCCCCAGAATTCAATTACCAGGCCCTTCAGGTCTGGAATGGATATTAAGGGGAACCCCGCCGCAAATTTAAAAAAAAATTGACGTGGGGTTCCCCCAAATATCCATTCCAGGCCCTTCAGATCTGGCATGGATTTTAAGGGGAACTCCACCCCAAATTTAAAAAAAAATGGCGTGGAGTCCCCCTAAAAATCCATACTAGACCCCTTATCCGAGCACGCAACCTGGCCGGCCGCAGGGGAAAAGGGGGGGACGAGAGAGCGGCCCCCCCTCCCTCCTGAACCGTACCAAGCCACATGCCCTCAACATGGGGAGGATGTCCCCATGTTGATGGGGACAAGGGCCTCATCCCCACAACCCTTGCCCGGTGGTTGTGGGGGTCTGCGGGCGGGGGGCTTATCGGAATCTGGAAGACCCCTTTAACAAAGGGGACCCCCAGATCCCGGCCCCCCCTATGTGAATTGGTAAGGGGTACGTTGTACCCCTACCATTTCACGAAGAAAGCGTAAAAAAATGTTTAAAAAGACACACAAACACCTTGAAAAAGTCCTTTATTAAAAAAAAAAAAAAAAAACATTCCAGCGGTGAAATCCAGTGTCCCGCGGCGATCCCGATGTCCAGCGCTGTCCTTCATTGGTTGTGCCTGAGCGGACCTGATGGGGAACTCCCTCTCAGTATTTTAAATGTATAGACCCGCCCCTTCTAAAGTTCCCCATCAGGTCCGCTCCCTCGGTATGTCGGACCCGCCTACGTCATTGGCTTAAGCGGGGAACTTCCTTCACTGTGTAATTTAAATTTACATAGTGAAGGAAGTTCCCCGCTCAAGCCAATGACGTAGGCGGGTCTGACATACCGAGGGGGCGGACCTGATGGGGGACTGCTCTCACTTTGGTAATACATGTATAGACCCGCCCCTTCTCATGTTCCGCATCTGGTCCGCTGAGCGGACCTGATGGGGAACTTTAGAAGGGGCGGGTCTATACATTTAAAATACTGAGAGGGAGTTCCCCATCAGGTCCGCTCAGGCACAACCAATGAAGGACAGCGCTGGACATCGGGATCGCCGCGGGACACTGGATTTCACCGCTGGAATGTTTTTGTTTTTTTTAAATAAAGGACTTTTTCAAGGTGTTTGTGTGTTTTTTTAAACATTTTTTTACGCTTTCTTCGTGAAATGGTAGGGGTACATTGTACCCCTTACCAATTCACATAGGGGGGGGGCCGGGATCTGGGGGTCCCCTTTGTTAAAGGGGTCTTCCAGATTCCGATAAGCCCCCCGCCCGCAGACCCCCACAACCACCGGGCAAGGGTTGTGGGGATGAGGCCCTTGTCCCCATCAACATGGGGACATCCTCCCCATGTTGAGGGCATGTGGCCTGGTACGGTTCAGGAGGGAGGGGGGCCGCTCTCTCGTCCCCCCCTTTTCCCCTGCGGCCGGCCAGGTTGCGTGCTCGGATAAGGGGTCTGGTATGGATTTTTGGGGGGACTCCACGCCATTTTTTTTTAAATTTGGGGTGGAGTTCCCCTTAAAATCCATGCCAGATCTGAAGGGCCTGGAATGGATATTTGGGGGAACCCCACGTCAATTTTTTTTTAAATTTGCGGCAGGGTTCCCCTTAATATCCATTCCAGACCTGAAGGGCCTGGTAATTGAATTCTGGGGAACACCCACGCTTTTTTTTTTTTTTTATCAATGACTTTTGTATGTATTGCCGGGAGCCGACAATTCATTAATAGCCGCGAGTCAGTTTTAAATGCATTTTTTTCTTTCAAAAATGACATTTTTTGCAGGGACAGTTCTAAGCACGGGAAACATGCGCCACTTCACATGCATATCATACACACTCCCCAGGTACGAAATTTAAAGGAATATTTCACTTTTATTTTTTCATTTTAAGCATTATTAAAATCACTGCTCCCAAAAAAACGGCCGTTTTTAAAACTTCTTTTTGCATTGATACATGTCCCCTGGGGCAGGACCCGGGTCCCCAAACACTTTTTAGGACAATAACTTGCATATTAGCCTTTATAATTAACACTTTAGATTTCGAACGTTCGAGTCCATTGTATTTAATAGGGTTCTAAAGTTTACACGAACATTTTGTCTGTTCGCAGGTTCTGGTGCGAACCGAACAGGGGGGTGTTCGGCTCATCCCTGGTTGGGAAGGCCTGGGCATACCGGGTGAAATGATCGGTTATCACCAGAACATTTCCTAGTCCACTCAGGTCGGGTTTGAGGCAGACAAAATCAATGCATACCAAATCCAGCGGGCCTTGACTTTGTAAATGGCCCATTGGGGCAGCTTGATGGGATAAAGTCTTCCGCTGGATGCAGCGTGCACACGAATGGCAGTATTCCTCCACTTCAGCCCTCATGCAGGGCCAATAGAACTGACTTCCAAGTCATCAGAGGGGCCCCTTCGGTAGACCACCCCCTGATGCACCTGTAACCTGTCCCACTCCTTCCTCAACAGGCGAGCTTCCTTTGAAGGGTGGCGCAGGAGTCTACTTGGATCCTGATTTTCCAGGGCCTCCAGGACCAATCTCCCCATGGGGTCTTCCAATTGGTCACATCTCAACTCCTTCTTTGACAGTTTTGGCAGATTATCTTCTTCCAACTGGGTTACTCCACAGTATTGCTTGGGAACTCCTACCATGGTAACCCCTATCTCTTCTGCCCTTGAGCCTCCTCTGGCTTGAAATTCAGCCCCTTGACAAAGGGCCCGTACCCCGTCAGGTGCCACTTGGGTCCAGTCTTCTGTATCACCAGTGGGGGCATGAGATCTTCTAGACAGGGCGTCTGCGTCTCGATTCCCAGCCCCTTCAGGCGGAAATTGAACCCAGACAGTGCAGCCAACCACCTATGTCCTGTGGCATCCAGCTTTGCTCTGGTGAAGAGATAAGTAAGGGGGTTGTTGTCGGTCTTCACCGTGAACTCAGCCCCATACAGGTAGTCCTTGAGTTTATCAACCACCGCCCACTTAAGGGCCAGGAACTCTAACTTATGAGTGGGGTAGTTTCTTTCAGAGGGGGTCAGGCTCCTGCTCACGTAAGCAACGGGTCGCAGCTGTCCTTCATGCTCCTGATAGAGCACTCCTCCCAGACCGTCATGACTGGCATCTACGTGGAGTTCATAAGGTCTCTTTGGATCTGCGTAAGCCAAGACGGAAGCAGTGGTTAGGCTTTTCTTCAACATCTGGAAGGCTTCTTCACACTTCTGAGTCCACTGGTCTTTGACTGACTCTCCCGGCTTCCTGGGGCCTGAGTCGTCCTCTTCCCCCTCTGTATTTAGGAGTTCATTCAGTGGCCTGGCAATTCGGGCAAACCCCTCCACGAACCTTCTATAATAGGAACAGAACCCCAAGAAGGATCTGAGTTCTGTTACCGTGGTAGGCCGTGGCCAGGAAGTAACTGCCTCCAACTTCTCGGGGTCTGTGGCCACCCCTTCTTCAGACACTGTGTCCCAGATAGTTATCGGAAGAGTGGTAGAACCAACACTTCTCGAGCGAAAGCTTGAGTCCCTCCTCACTGAGTCTTCTCAGGACCTTCTCCAGCCTCTCTTCATGTTCTTCCAAGGTCCTCCCAAATACAATGACATTGTCTAAGTACACAAGGACCTCGATAAGGTTCATGTCTCCTACAGTCTTTTCCATGAGACGTTGGAAGGTGGCTGGGGCTCCTGACAGTCCCTGGGGCATTCGGTCGAATTCAAAGAATCCCACTGGGGTTATGAAGGCTGTCTTCTCCTTGTCCTCCGGATGCATAGGGATCTGATAGTATCCACTCTTGAGGTCCATAACGCTGAACCACTTGGCTCCAGACAAGCTCTGCAGGGCATCCTCTATCCTCGGAGTGGTGTACTGGTCAAGGACGGTTCTCCTGTTGAGGGTCCTGTATTCGATGCACAACCTCAACGATCCATTCTTCTTTCTGACCACTACTATCGGGAAGGCATAGGGACTTCTAGACTCCCGGATCACACCGGTCCGTTTGAGTTCCCCGAGTTGTTCCCTCAGATCTTCCAGGTCTGCTAGTGGGACTCGCCTGACCCTCTCCCTATAGGGCTTGTCTTCTTGGAGGCGAATATGGTGGGTGGCTCTCCTTGCACACCCCACATCAAACTCATCTTGGGAGAAGATCTTCTTCCACCTGGCCAAATGGGCCTTGGCTCTCTCTTTCCAAGCCCTGGGCAGATTCGGGTTTTCCATGGAGAGCTTCTCCCAAACGTTCCCTTCTTCACCTGTCTTCTCCACTTCTGACAAGGCAACCGGGGCAGCAGGGCTCACCTGGCCCAGTAACATTCTGGCTGGGATCTCCATGGGACCATCCGTAGTGTTCCTGACACTCACAGAGACCTTATAATGGGCCTTCTTTAGAGCCCTCAGCGGGACCACTTCTGGGATTACTTCTAAACCCGAGTGTTCTTCCCTTGGGTCGGGCTCCAACATGACAAAGGGTCCAGGTTGCTCCCAAGTAAGCTTCACAGTGGCTCTAAAAAGGTTACTTCGCCGGGCTGCAGCACTACCCCCTTCTTCTCAAGTCTCCAGACCTTCCCCACTCCCTCTTCTGGGGCCTTCTGCTCCAAGACTAACCACTGGTAAGCTGTCTTCAAGATGGGGTGGATCTTGGTGGCTGCGGGGTCCTTCCGTCGTGCAAGAGGGGTCAGGAGCTTACGGACCAGGTCCGTGGTCGTCCCTATTATTAAGGAACTCTTGTTGGCTCCAGGCGGCCGAGGGCACACAACTGCCAGAGTGTCAAACACTTCGGCCTTCCCGGCCACAGATGGGTCGAAGGTCAGTTTTATGGGCAGGTAGCCATCATAAGGGAAGCTCTGGGTCCCGATTCCGCATATTTCTAGTTCTTCTATCTTCTTGATGGGTAGGTGGCCTAAGTGTTTGTCATAAAAGTCCCGGTACAACAGGGTCACCTGTGCCCCAGTATCCAAGATGGCTCTTGTGTAGACTCCCTCCACTTGAATGGGCACTATGGGGGATGGGCCCACCAGCTTCTCTGGATATGGCTTCAAAGGGGTGCCCTTTTGATCTTTGCATGCTCCCTTTAGACTTCCCTTCTTCAAATTCCCTCTGGACTTGAGTCTTTCTTGGGCTCGGTATGCATTGATTTTCTTTCCCTTAACGGGTGTACAGACCCGCTGAGGGACACTATGCTCTTTTTCTGGGGTGTATTCCCGCTGTGGAATACTGTGCTTCTTCTGAGGAGTTTTGTCCTCTCTTTTCTTGGGCTTCTCATTCAGTTTGGAGCTCACTGAAGATGATGGGCACCCGGTTGACTCCTTCACCGGGGCCCTCTGGAGTTTCCCGCCGGCTTGCGGTTAACTGTTTTCTTTTTCTTGGGACTGGAACATACAGCTGCAATATGGCCAATTCCTCCACAGTTAAAACAGATCACATCCCCCCAATCTTGTAGGGGGGTGGGCACTGAAGCGTCCGAGAACAACTCCTTGTTCACTTCTTTTTCTGGAACCCTTGAGTCTTTTGCCATCAGAGAGGTCAGCATCTCTAACACCTGAGACATCTGTGATTACAAAGTGTCTACTTCTGAGTCTCTTTCTTTTGTCATCACTGAGTTGACTATCACTAGTGCAGAAGAGGTATGTGCCTTGATCACTTGTTGATCCATCTGTAGTGACTCCTCATCCCTGATGATTTTTATCAAATCAGAGTAAGTTAGTGACATTCCCCCTCCCGAGGTTTTCAGGTGAAGCCAGACTGGATCCGAGCGCAACGCCCCCTTTAACACCTGCTTCATTCTTGCCGCATCTGTGTCTTGGGGCAACATCCCTTTTTTTAAACACGATTTTGCAAAGCATCTTATTCAGTCTTCTTACATACTCTGAAAGCTTCTCATTCGGCTGTTGGAAAGTATGTTCGAATTGGTATACTAGCTCTGTCACCTTTTCTAGCTGACAGAACTCCTCTTGTAACATGGCTAAACAGTCCTGAGCCGTGCAATCAGCATTTCCAAACCGGAAGCTTTTCACCGCTTCTGCTGCCGCGCCTTTCAAACTTTCTATCACGCGCTGTCTCTTCTGCGCTTCAGGCACCTCCCATGCCTCTACTGCTAGTAATATCTGCTCAACCCAGGTATTGAAATCTTCTTCCCCTGCAGGGACAGGAAGCTTCCCTGAGAATGTCTTTAGCTTCCGGTAGCTAGCCTCTACATGTACCGTGTTTGTTCTCTGGCACTTTGTTAGCAGATCCCCTAGGGCATTTATTAATTCTGGTGCTATGGTAGTGACCGGTGCCGCCGGATGCGTCGCCCTCTCTCTCCTTTCAGGTGAGACATGGGGTGTCCCTTAAGGTGATCCCATTGGGGATGGCTCCGGCTTAACGGTTATTGCCTGCGCCAACTTATAAGTTCTATTGTCTGGCGTCCACACACATTTGCGCTTAAAGGTCTCCGGCATTCCGTCCCACCATTCTATCAGCGCATACTGATATGAGATGTTTGGGTCTGACTTCATGTCCATCACCCACGGTGTATGATCTGGGGACAGTGACACCACAAGTTGCTCTACCGTCTCTGTTGACCATTCCTTTACTGGGAGGCTGATGACCACCGACTGATCTGGTTCTGTCTTAGCTGCTTCGCACCATGCTTTAACCTCTAACGAGTCCATGCCGGTACTTTTGGCGTGTTCACCTGCTGTATCAGGATCCCGGACTCGGAGCCCCCACGTGTAGCACTACCCCCAGTTAAGAGAGCCGCTGGTTTGATTTCGGGCCCTGAGTACAGCTCCGCCAACCCCAGGCAATCTACTCAACCCACTTATGGCACAGTTAGTCTAGGGGATGTTATCTATCACAATCTATACCTGATTGTATACACACCCCAACTATATGAGAGGTAAGCACTATGTGCAATGATAACACACTGAAGCGAGTGATAAAGTATAACTGTTTTACTTTAGTTTAAAAGGCATAGGTTAGAACATCACACATAACTTGCCCTGCAGCAAATGATATAGCACACAATAATAGCACAGCGCGGTCATACACCACGCGCAGCTATTATTATCTATATGCCCTGTGGCGTACCAAACAATACCCTACCCCTGGTCAGGCCTGACACAGATTTAACTTAGTCCTTAGGATAACACTTTCTACGCATGCAACTTGAATGGTGGTGCACGTATAGAAAAAAACACTTGTAATCCACAGGGTAGGCAATAACAAAAAAAGAGAACAGTTCACTGGAGACCACTCAACTCAGTTCCGCTACTAGTCTCCAGTGGAACAGCAAATAAAGGCCGGTGGGCCAAGGCAGTCTTTAGGCCTAACAACAGTACAGCCTATAGGATTTGAGCAGGTGCTCGCTTACCGCTCCGGACGCGATCCCAGTCCGGGACTTCCACCAGAACTGTGTCTCCCTGCACAGCGCCTACAACGATCGGGTCTCCGATCCAACTAAAGTCAGCAGCTTGAAGTCATCAGATGCCACCCAGGCTCGCAGTGGAGTGGAAGGCTCTTTGGAAGGTGTGCCAGGCCCCAGGCTTCAGGCCCTGCACTCCCGCAGATCCGCACAGGAAGAACCGGTTGAATGCCGCGCGATGTCCAAAGAGGCCGAGCTTAGCCTCTCCTCCTCCTTTTATATCCTTCCCACAAGTCTCTGCGGTGGCAACAATGCACCCTGGGTGCCAAACGGGACTCTGGGAAATGCAGTCCATAGTGGAGTCTTAAAGGAGACCCCGCTACACTTTGAAGGTGCAAGGTGACACCCTTGCACTGAACCAACAATGGTATTAATTCATCAGTTAATATTAACCACTTGCTTACTGGGCACTTAAACCCCCCTCCTGCCCAGACCAAATTTCAGCTTTCAGTGCTGTCGCAATTTGAATGACAATTGCGCGGTCATACAATACTGTACCCAAATGACATTTTTATCATTTTTTTTCCCCACAAATAGAGCTTTCTTTTGGTGTTATATGATCACCTCTGCGGTTTTATTTTTTGTTAAAAAAATTAAAAAGACCGATTTAAAAAAAGAAAAAATTATATATTTTATTATAAAATTTTGCAAACAGGTAATTTTTCTCCTTCATTGATGTACGCTGATGAGGCTGCACTGATGGGCTGCACTGATGGGCACCGATAGGCTGCATTGGTGGGCAACGATAAGGCGGCACTGATAGGTGGCACTGGTGGGCACTGATAGGCGGTACTGGTGGGCACTGAGAGGTGACACTGAGAGGTGGCACTGATGGGTGGCACTTAAGGGCATTGATAGGTGGCACTGGTGGGCACTGAGAAGTGGCACTAATAGGTGGCATTGATAGGTGGCACTGATAGGTGGCAGTGATGGGCACCGATGGGTGGCAGTGATGGGCACTGGTGGGTGGCAATAATGGGCACTGATCGGTTACACTGATAGGCAGCATTACTAGGTGGCACTGATGAGGCACTGATTGGCACCACTGGTGGGCATTGATAGGTGGCACTTGTGGGCATTGATAGGTGGCACTCATGGGCATTGATAGGTGGCACTGTGGGCAATGGCAGGTGGCACTTGCAGGCGGTATTTGTGGGCACTGATGAGGCAGATGTGCCTCCTTCCTCTTCGGGACCGATTTTCCTTGTACACAAGCCAGTGATCGGCTTTTTTTTCTCCTCACGCTGTTAGCGTGAGGAAAAAAAAAACGATTACCGATTCTTTGTTTACATCATGTGATCAGCTGTCATTGGCTGATAGCTGATCATGTGGTAAGGGGCCGGGACCGGCGCCTTACACGGATCTGTGATCCACCGAGTCTCAGTGACTCTGTGATCACGGCGCCGCGTTGCGCGTGCAAAGGGGAGGACGTCTATTGACGGCCTGCCGGATTTTCAGGTCCACTCTGTAGCCGTCATTTGACTATAGCGCGGGCCTCTAGTGGTTAACTACTGTAGCGGCCTCACCCCGTCCTCTTTAGCTAGGGGTATGTCACGCGACAGAGTGAGGTGCGCTACGGCCCATGTCCTCCCCATAACTGTGGGTGAGGTGAAGGCCAATATCTGATGTTTCCTCGGGTCGGTGTGTCTTGGGCATGTACCGAGTCTGTTGTGCAGAAACCACCAAACCACCCTTTGCTCCCATTAACAGAGTCCATACACCGATCACAGTCCAACTGTTGGTTTTATTTCGTATCTCCACATACAGGCAATGCGATGGCAGGATACGGTGGGATGAGCAGGTCGAGGCACTATACTGATCTGGGTCCCTACACCCCCTGTGCTATGACCAAGGGTTGCAGGAGTCTTAATTCGAATACCTCCGCTGCGTTGCAGCCCCTATCAGGGGAAGATGTCCTCCAAGAGAGTTACCGGAGGCCCATCCGTCACCGGGTTGACGCTGCACCGGAATCTTCGGACGGGTGACCTCCCCAGCCTCCTCACCTCAGATGCGGGTCCCCTCGCAAGGGGCACCCTGGAATCACTTCACCCTTGCGGGACCCAGTCGGAGTCACTGGGTCCCAGGCCTCCTCAATAGTACCTCATCCCAGGCTGAAGGTGCCTGGGATGGAATCCCAGCTTCATTCCGGCCAGGCCTAGGGCGCCTAGGCCGGAACCTTGAACCGCCCGCACCCAGGCCGAAGGTGCCTGGGTGCGTGACGAGATGATCCCCGAAGACCGAAGACCTCGTGGCGAGGGCGTCTCCCCCTTTTATCTCCTCCCATCAACACCACGGCGGGTTCCCCGCCCCAGCCGTACCATCTCCAGGAAGGGACAAAAAGGGTAGCACTGTGGTGATGATTCTACCTGAAGCCTGTAGGTACTCCGCCACCCACAGGCAAAGGAGAATATTACATCCCCCAATCCTCCACGAATAACAAAAAGGGGTCTAAACCCTGACATAATTACACACCTGGGTCACACTACCCCCAGGTGTATCCCACTAAATCTGAAGACCCCGCTACACACTCCCCTCTGTGATTTGACGCTGGTCCCCAACGTCAGGTGCACACCCATGTCTCCCAAGGAATGGTGACATGGAGCAAGCCCCAGAGGCTGTCCCCAAATTTGTGAATACTAAGTGTGCCAAGACCTGCTCAAAAGGGAAAGGAAAAATATAAAACGATAAACTTTTGCATAAAACATCTATTCTGTACACATGTACAATCCCTCCCATCACTGTCTAAGAACCACCCCATACTCAGTAGTCTTGACCGATGAATCTCCTGCAGAAGGGAAACAAAAACAACATCCTAACAATCTGTGTTAACTTGGAATGAATAGGTCTGTCAGCCGAGAGACCCACTCACTCCAATAAGCAAAGTGATGCATGTGTAAAATTTTCAAACAGTCGTTGCACAACACTGCCACCTGGTGACAGCGCCGCGGTCATGACACTTGCCGAGATCTTCCTTCTTCCTGCTTTTCTACACTAACTTTTACCCCTAGAGTCTCTGCCTTTGGCACATGAAGAAGAGGGAGAAAAACAACAGCTCCCAAGTCTCCAGTGAGTGAAAGAAAAGCCCAAATCAAAACAAAAGTAGGGCGCAGTTCTGAGCGCCTGGGAATGTTCCTTCCAGAAAGTTCAACAGCAAACAAAATAGGAGCTCACTTCTCCTACAAGTAAAACCTTGGATCCGGCAAAAACAGGGGCTTCAGGTGCTTGTCAAACACTTCCACCGAATATTCAACATCCTCTCCTTCTTTCCTGCAGATGAGCACCCTATCGGCATGAATATGGCGCCCCAGTCTCCAATCAGCTCTGCAGTCTCTAAACTTTTTAGATACAGGCGGCGAACACGACAGGTATCGCCGGGCATGAGGCACTTTGAGCTTTTCCCATACAAACTCGTCGTACCACCTTTGTCGCAAAACTTCGACTTCATACAATAAGTCCCGAGGCAAGTAGGGGTACTCCCACCCATATTCACGGGCGGCTCTTTGGGAGAAAAGTCTCTGCAATCTGGCTAGAGGTGGCATCACATCTCGCTCGCCTTCTCCTGGCTGTACGATGGCCTCCGGGTGCCGAGGTACCTTCACCATCTCGAGTTGCTTTGCCTTTGGTGCCCGCAACGAAGCACGCTGCGTCCCCACTATCGGAGCGGGTGATGTGGTTGAAAGTGGAAGGTCGGTCGGAGGACTAGATTTCCTCGGGAACTCCGGGGCCTGCGCCCGGAGCGTACTGTCTTCTATGGACATGGGGGAATCCTGCGGTTTACACAGCACAGGTAGTGGGCGTCTGTCCCAGCCCTTCCGGTGAAACAGTTCGTCTATTTCTCCGTCATCACCACAGTCTGACAACGACTCTAGGTCAGAGGTGTCATACATCTCGGCGGGAAGGTAGTCTCTAGTAGACGGAAGGCTACCCTCCCTTGCGGGCTCCACCGGCTGTGGACTCCCGACACCTCCAACCAACACCACAGTCCCAGCCCCTAGCTCACCTGGACCTTCTGAAGAACTGGGATGTCCGGGACTCTCTTCTCTACCGGCGCCATCTAGGCCAGGCAAGCGGCGGGGTGAAGCTCGACCACGACCATAGGATGCCTGTACCAGGCCGACTTTCCTCTTCGGAGGTGGCAGCAGGGAATCTGTGGTGACCGAAGCAGTGTCCTCGGATTTCTCTCTTTCCGTCTCTGGTTGGGCAGTCACATCGCCCTGGTCAGCGCGTACGGGGACCTCCGCAAAGGCCTGGATCTCTCCCTCCGGAGTGGCGGTTCCTGTGATGCAGTTGAGGCGAAGGGCCCGGGGCCTTACTGTGGATGATTCGACCTCAAAAAGAAACTCTTTGCACGCTTCACATCGCCCGAACGGCTTTAGTTGGACCACCAGTCCCGAGCATCCGGGACAGATCACACCGAGGGCCTCCGTGTCTCTGCATGAATACAGAGCCAACTGTCCTCGGGGCCTGAGCCTTATCCCCGTGTCTGTCAGGGGAGCAGCAAATGCAGTCATCTTCATAGGGTAAGATACCGGCATCCACGGAGAGCTTGAATTCATTCCGACCACTTGCTGCTCCATCACGCGCTGACCACGCGCCGGAGTCTCCACGTGTATCTCCACACGTGGCCAGACTCCTCCCACGACTTGCACATTTTCGCGGGCTTACGCCAGCCTCCGCCCACAAATTGCACAGTTATGGGGTGCCTCGTGGCGCAGTGCATTAACAGTCCCCACATGTAGTACTTCACACGGCTGGACCTCTCCCTTTTTACGCTCCTCCGCGTGGGCCTTTCCCGACTTAGGGTCATGTCCACAACTCCGAGCAGGGATGCACTTTGGCCAATCACATGGCCGACCTGCTCGGAACTCCTCCGGGCAGCAAAGTTCCAACACAGACGTTCTCAGTTCCATCGTTGAGACACACACAATCCCGGACGAGCCCCCACATGTAGCGGCCTCACCCCGTCCTCTTTAGCTAGGGGTATGTCACGCGACAGAGTGAGGTGCGCTACGGCCCATGTCCTCCCCATAACTGTGGGTGAGGTGAAGGCCAATATCTGATGTTTCCTCGGGTCGGTGTGTCTTGGGCATGTACCGAGTCTGTTGTGCAGAAACCACCAAACCACCCTTTGCTCCCATTAACAGAGTCCATACACCGATCACAGTCCAACTGTTGGTTTTATTTCGTATCTCCACATACAGGCAATGCGATGGCAGGATACGGTGGGATGAGCAGGTCGAGGCACTATACTGATCTGGGTCCCTACACCCCCTGTGCTATGACCAAGGGTTGCAGGAGTCTTAATTCGAATACCTCCGCTGCGTTGCAGCCCCTATCAGGGGAAGATGTCCTCCAAGAGAGTTACCGGAGGCCCATCCGTCACCGGGTTGACGCTGCACCGGAATCTTCGGACGGGTGACCTCCCCAGCCTCCTCACCTCAGATGCGGGTCCCCTCGCAAGGGGCACCCTGGAATCACTTCACCCTTGCGGGACCCAGTCGGAGTCACTGGGTCCCAGGCCTCCTCAATAGTACCTCATCCCAGGCTGAAGGTGCCTGGGATGGAATCCCAGCTTCATTCCGGCCAGGCCTAGGGCGCCTAGGCCGGAACCTTGAACTGCCCGCACCCAGGCCGAAGGTGCCTGGGTGCGTGACGAGATGATCCCCGAAGACCGAAGACCTCGTGGCGAGGGCGTCTCCCCCTTTTATCTCCTCCCATCAACACCACGGCGGGTTCCCCGCCCCAGCCGTACCATCTCCAGGAAGGGACAAAAAGGGTAGCACTGTGGTGATGATTCTACCTGAAGCCTGTAGGTACTCCGCCACCCACAGGCAAAGGAGAATATTACATCCCCCAATCCTCCACGAATAACAAAAAGGGGTCTAAACCCTGACATAATTACACACCTGGGTCACACTACCCCCAGGTGTATCCCACTAAATCTGAAGACCCCGCTACACTACTATAACTAAGCAGATCAGAAACTCTCAAACTAATTTTTAAAGTGGTTGTAAAGCTCTGAAATGAAAAATGAACAACGCATATTCTTCTATAGTTTGTACTTGTGAATCACTTGACAGGTAAAGCTGACACTACAGAATCCCAGGGGGCAGCCCCCCTCCAGCACAAAGAGGGTGATTGACAGCCCCAGCTGTGCATGTGTTCCCGATGAGACTGTGTGTGGGTGTGGGGATGGAGGGTGTCCTTTTCCCCCACTCAGGTCTCAGATTACACTCAGCTCACTGCTCTATGTATGTGCAGTGTGTGACATCATATCCCTGCCCCTTGCTTTCTGGAGCTCAGAGATACTGTATAAAACGTGTGCTTTAGGAGGCTGTAGAGGAGAGATGGCTGCAGATAAACAAGTTCTACTTATGTAGGAGGTTTTGTATCATCTCTATTTATCACCTGAGGCTAGTTACTTAAGTGGGTATAAGTAAGGGTTTACAACCACTTTAATGTGCAATAAAGCTACACGTAGATATTTGAAGGTGGTTTGATGTGTAAAACATAATCCAACTGCCCTCAGGCAGCAGTATCATGTGGTTATCAAACAACCTAGAATTCCTGGCTCAACCAGATCAGCAGAAGGTCATCTCATGTCTATAAGTACTTTACCTCACAGCTGGCATTCGTACTTAGGGCTAATGTACAAATACAATGTTTTTTGCTTCTGACGTACATTATAATTTTGAATGCAAATGTTTTAATGTTGAGTTGCATCATATGGAATAGTGTTCACTTCTGTTTATTGCTGTATTTGTTTTGCTTTACTTTCAACTATGTTTGAGCTTAATTTTTTCTTCTATACAAATTAATTTAAATGTAAACGAGAGCCAGTAAAAGCAGGTAAAAGCAAGTCCACAGCAACTTATTGCTGTCCTAATGAAAGCAATTTTCCCTGAGAGTATGCAGCAAGGCTCCTGAGGTAGTCATGCATCTGATTAAGGGAATCCAGCTTTTGTTATGTGTATCATGTGATGTATCTGGTATCAGTTAAATGAGGAACCCATCCAGAAACTAAAGTGAAACCTTGGTGTTTTTGTTAATGGATTTCATAAGAAGAATTGAACTCTGGAAGTTGTGCCCAAAAAAGGCAGACAGGGAGGAAACATCTAATTAACAGAACTGGTTGTGGTCCCCCTGAAACTGATATTTTTAGCAATGAATCTCTTACCATGCCTTGTTCTGCCCTGTGTCTCTATATACAAGTGGCCATCTTGATAGAGGCAAAGCTTTTTCTTCCTTAACTCAGACACTCCAGCAAGGAGAAAGGAGAGCAAAACATTGGTGGCATCTCAAAATCTTCTGAAAAAAGCAGTCAGGTAGCAGTGCCTTAAATCTCACAGGTATTCAGCTAAAAAGCTGTAAGCACAGGAATGCCTGTGCACACTCACATTCCAGGCAAAGAGTACATTTTCCAGGTACTGTATAGCCACAATAAACATGTCTATATCTTCCTCACAACATAATAACTCCAGTTTTTAAACAGTATGCAAAACTCTACTTCGTTTGGAAAATAACATCTTCAAGTTCATAAAATATTAACACGGGATACCAACATGGCGACCAATTGTGGAAATGCAGAAAAAAAATCAAGACACTCTCTGTACAGTTTTTTTTCACGGTTGCATATACAGTAAAATCAAAAACAGTTTATATAATTGTGTGTGTATATATATATATATATATATATATATATATATATATATATATATACATACATACACACACACACTGTATATATACAAGTGTAATATATATATATATATATATATATATATATATATATATATATACACACACACACACACACAATCTCACAAAAGTGAGTACACCCCTCATATTTTTGTAAATATTTATTTATTTATTTTCTTTTACAAAAGTTTTATTAATAGACAATCCAACATATACGGACAGCAATGGGATGGTTACAGCTTATAGTAAACAGACATGAGATCAGGAGACATGAGGTCAAAAAATTATTAACAAAAGAAAGGACAAATAAAAAAATAAAAAAAGAGAGAACATAGACAATAACCTTGCACATGTCACAAACGTAATGGCCCAGGTGACTAGGAATGTAAGGGAGAGTCCAAAAGCAGCCTTTCGGGGTATCCTGGAGGTCATAACATGTCTACAGACCTAAATGACCAAATATTGAATCTGAGATATCTAAGTGAAGGCATGCATAGTCCAGTGTCCCCCAGTTGGAAAGGTTAGAACAAAAAAAAAAGGAGGGAAAATTCAAGGATAACATAAAAAGCAATATTATCGATATAACCATCCGGACCAGGGCAATTCCTGTTGGCCCGATATCCATATTAACTTAATGCATAAAGCATATTGAACGGAAAAGGAAAAGGAGAGAGAGAAGAAAAGAAGGAAAGAGAAGAAACCTGAAAGAAGGAGAAAAGGCCAAAAAGGAAAGAAAGAGGAGAGAGAAGGGTCCACGGGGAATGTGTTAGGGAAGCGTTAAATTGAGAGGAGAGTATTATCGAAACGGGAGGGCTGAGAACATGTAATCCACGGTTACCAAACTCAGAGAAATTTATCATGCGTATCCGAGAGAATGCCCGTTAGTTTCTCTTTTGCCATGATATCGTTCATGTGGTTTTTGACAGCCTCAAGGCTAAGCATTGGTGTCTTCCATGCTTTGGCAATCGTTAATTTAGTCGCAGGAAACAGATGTTGGGCCAGATGCCTTTCCGGGCGAAGTAGTTCAACAATTGGCTTGCCTAGTAGGGCTTCATAGGGATCCCTTTTGAGGTCAATATGAAATAGATTGCGAAGAAGGGTATAGATTCTGACCCATAGCCTGCATGCCCTTGGGCATGACCACTTAATTATTTCTTTTCATGTGACAACACTTTGCTACAATCTAAAGTAGGGAGTGTACAGCTTGTATAACAGTGTAAATTTGCTGTCCTCTCAAAAAAACTTAACACACAGCCATTAATGGTGTGTGTTAAGAAGTGAGTGAGGAGTACAAACACAAGTGTGTCTTGCCTACAGTCAAGCATGGTGGTGGGAGTGTCATGGTCTGGGGCTGCATGAGTGCTGCCAGGACAGGGGAGCTACAGTTCATTTAGGGAACCATGGATACCAACATGTACTGTGACATACTGAAGCAGAGCATGATCCCCCTCCCTTCAGGCTGGGTTCACACTTGTGCGTTGCGTTTTTGAGCTCCGGTTTCATTGCCAAGTTCTCAATCAGTTGTTCCTTTGCATTTTAGCTGCGGATTTGCTGACCTGGGAGAGGAGAGGGAAGTGTACAGTGGCTGACTGCAATCTCGCCGCTGTTATCACGAGGGGAAACTCCACGCCAAATTTTAAATAAAAAACCGCCATGGGTTCCTCTCCAGGAGCATACCAGGCCCTTAGGTCTGGTATGGATTTTAAGGGGAACCCCCTACGCCGAAAAAAACGCAGCCCGGCCAGTCAGGGAAGGGGGTTGGGACAAGCGAGCGCCCACCCCTCCTGAACCGTACCAGGCCGCATTCCTTCAACATGGGGGGGTGGGTGCTTTGGGGCAGGGGGGTGCCCTGCGGCCCCCCCACCCCAAAGCACCCTGCCCCAATGTTGATTAGGACAAGGGCCTCTACCCGACAACCCTGGCCGTTGGTTGTCGGGGTCTGCGGGCGGGGGGCTTATCGGAATCCGGGAGCCCCCTTTAATAAGGGGGCCCCATATCCCGGCCCCCCCACCCTATGTGAATGAGTATTGGGTACATCATACCCCTACCCATTCACCTGGAAGAAAAATGTCAATAAAAAAAACACACACACTACACAGGTTTTTAAAGTAATTTATTAGGCAGCTCCGGGGGTCTTCTTCCGACTTCGGGGGTCTTCTTCCAACTTCGAGGGTCTTCTTCCGACTCTCCGGTGCCTTCTCCACGCTCTCCGGTTCTCCTCCCGCTGTCCGGTGCTTTCTGCCGGGCACCTCCACTATCTTCTGCCAGCTCTTTTACTAGCGGCGGCCCGGTCTTCGTCGTCGCCTTCTTCCCTCTTCTCGAGATGTTGACACAACACTCTCTGCCGCTGTAATGTCGGTTGCACGGTGCGCAATGATTTATATAGGCATGGGGCGTGGTCACCGGGTGATGCCACCCGGTGACCCCGCCCCGTATGACGGCACAGGGTTGTTGGGTAGACAACATGGGGGCAGGGTTCTTTGGGGTGGGGGGCCGCAGGGCGCCCCCCCTGCCCCAAAGCACCCACCCCCCTATGTTGAGGGCATGCGGCCTGGTACGGTTCAGGAGGGGGGGGCGCGCTCGCTCGTCCCCACCCCCTTTCCTGACCGGCCGGGCTGCGTGATCGAATAAGGGTCTGGTATGGATTTTGGGGGGACCCCCATGCCGTTTTTTCAGCGTAGAGGGTTCCCCTTAAAAGCCATACCAGACCTAAGGGCCTGGTATGCTCCTGGAGGTGAACCCATGCCGGTTTTTTATTTAAAATTTGGCGTGGAGTTCCACCTCATGATTCATACGTACTGTGTTCAGAACGCAATACATCTGCGAATCAGATGCGTTCCCATAGAACATAATGGGTAGACAATTCGCACCGCAATGCCTAGAAAACACACACGATTTTTGGGCAATGCGCAGTGCGAATGCATCGCACATATGTGAACCATTCTCATTGAAACTAATGGATTTTAAAATGTTATGCGAATTGGATGCGGTGTAAGCCGCAACCAATACGCATAGGTGTGAACGGGGCCTCAGAGACTGGGCCTAACACACACCTCCAAGGTGACCACTGCCTTGCTAAAGAAGCTGAGGGTAAAGGTGGTGGACTGGCCAGGCATGTCTCCAGACCTAAACCCTATTGAGCACCTGTGGGGCATCCTCAAATGGAAGGTAGAGGAGCACAAGGTCTCTAACATCCATCAGCTCTGTGATGTCATCATGGAGGAGTGGAAGAGGACTCCAGTGGCAACCTATGAAGCTCTAGTGAACTCCATGCCCAAGAGAGTTAAGGCAGTGCTGGAAAATAATGGTGACCACAGAAAATATTGACACTTTGGGCCCAATTTGGACATTTTCACTTAGGGGTGTACTCACTTTTGTTGGCAGCGGTTTACACATTAATGGCTGTGTGTTGAGTTATTTTGAGGGGACACCAAATTTACACTGTTATACAAGCTGTACACTCACTACTTTACATTGTAGCAAAGTGTAATTTCTTCAGTGTTGTCACATGAAAAGATATAATAAAATATTTACAAAAATGTGAGGGGTGTGCTCACTTTTATGAGATACTGTATTGTGAGGGGGTTAGCTCAGCAGCGGGTGTGTGTGACCCCTTGGATGGCTTCACTACACAAAAATAAGGCACAGTAAACAACAGTGAAGGTGAAAAAAACAAAGATGCGTTTTATTTACACTATTTACAATGGTCCAAAAAGAGCAAAAGAAACATGAAAATAAATCCTTGCCAACTTGACCACTTACTACACACAGGTTTCCTTGGCTATCAGCTAGGTGCAGCCTTATGCTGTTCCCAGCACCTATCGCCCTGTTACAGAGGCTTGCCACACAGGCATTGTCTAACCGCACAGACAGGTATCACACTCCCCAGTCTAAACAGGCACAAAATTTTTTCCAGGACGGAACCACTTCCTTTGCATGCTGGGAGTTTTTGTAGAGGCCTTAATGAGCCAACTTAATTCACCTGGGCTCATTATCTCTACCCCTACAGGACACTTCCCCCTAGTGATACAAATCGGCATAGAGCCTGAATCTGGGACACACATATTTGCCATCCTGGATGCAACCAGGCGATTTTACCTGCCTGCTGTCACATATCCCCTCCCCCCCTCTTGTTTCAACCTTAGGGTTGGAACACAAGCAGTGAGGCAAGCAGGTACCCGAGACAAAGCATCCACATTCCCCATTTGAACGCCAGGGCGATTGAATTCCTGTAGGGCCAGGAACCACCTATTTACCCTTCTATTGGTCTCCTTGTTTTGAGCCATCCATTTTAAAGGTGCGTGATCAGTAACCAGGTTAACGTGCCTACCTAGCAGATAGTACCGAAGGGAATCTAGCGCCCACTTCACCGCTAAACACTCAATGGTGGCGTAATTTACCTCATGGGACTTCAATTTTCTGCTGAGGCAAATGACAGGGTGCTCTTCCCCGTTCCAAACCTGGAACAACACTGCTCCTAACCCAACATCTGTTGCATCAGTTTGTACAACAATGTCCTTAGAGAAATCCCTTGAGTACAACACTGGCTGGCTACATAAGGCTTCTTTTAAAGACTGGAATGCTGCTTTAGCCTCTGGGGTCCATTTAACCATGACAGGTTCTTTCCCCTTTGTCAGGTTGGTTAGGGGCACAGCCTGAGAATCAAAATGGGGAATGAATCGCCGATAATAGCCAGAGATTCCCAGAAAGGCTTGTACCTGCTTCTTGATGTTGGGACGTGGCCAACTCTGTATGGCCTCAACTTTGTTAACTTGGGGTTTTATCACTCCCCTCCCAATAGTGTACCCAAGATATTTGGCCTCCTCCTGTCCAATGGTACACTTTTTTGGATTGGCCCTTAAACCCAGCTTCCCAGATAAAGTCTAGGACTGCTTGCACTTTTGGCAGATGTGAGTCCCAATCTGTGCTATGGATAATCACATCGTCCAGGTAAGCTGCAGCATACTTCTGATGGGGCCTCAGAATCTTGTCCATTTTCTGCTGGAATGTTGCCGGTGCATTCTGTAACCGAAACGGCATTCTTCTATATTGGAATGCCCCGTCTGC
Source organism: Rana muscosa (assembly GCA_029206835.1). Classification (NCBI taxonomy): domain Eukaryota; kingdom Metazoa; phylum Chordata; class Amphibia; order Anura; family Ranidae; genus Rana; species Rana muscosa. Next base: position 849,629,434 of record CM055121.1, read on the forward strand.
GATTACAAACGCAGTTTTCTCCTTGGCCGACTCGGCTAGGGGAATTTGCCAATACCCTTTGGTGAGATCGAGCGTTGTCATGTATCGGGCTGTTCTCAGCCGGTCGATTAATTAATCTATACGTGGCATGGAGTATGTGTCAAATTTTGTAACTTTATTCAATTGACGAAAATCGTTACAAAACCGCTGTCTCCCATCAGGTTTTGGCACTAACACGATAGGACTGGACCAGTCACTCTGGGACTCCTCTATCACACCCAATTCCAGCATTCTATGAACCCCCCCACATATTGCCTCCTGTCGGGCCTCCGGTATTCTATAAGGTTTTAGTTTTACCCTTTCTCCTGGCGGGTCGATAATGTCATGCTCTACGCCAGATGTTTGTCCCGGCAGCTCAGAGAAAACCTCTTTGTTGCGGAGTACAAACCTTTTAACCTCCTGTTGTTGGGGTTTCAATAAGGTGACTGCTATTCCAACCTCAGGAACCAAGAAATCAGACAGAACCGGTGACAACAAGTCTCTGCGACTAGGGATTCCTATCCCTCCAGGCTTTCAACAGATTAACGTGATATATCTGTTCCCGGCTTTCACCTTCTTGGTTGTCTAACCCTGTAGTTCACCTCACTCACTTTTTCAATTATCTCGTATGGGCGCTGCCATTTGGCCAGGAATTTGCTTTCAACCGTAGGGACAAGTACCAATACCTGATACCCGGTGGGGTCTTGGCCCCACGATTGTACACCCTCTGCTGTGCTAACTGTGCTTGGGCCAAATGTTCCTTTACGATGAGCATTACCTCTGCAATTCTATCTTGCATCAGGGCGACATATTCAATCACACTCCTGTGGGGAGAACTCTAATTTTCCCAGGTTTCCTTGGCGACATCCAAAAGCCCTCTTGGGTGTCTCCCATAGAGTAACTCGAAGGGTGAGAAACCCGTAGAGGATTGGGGTACCTCCCTAATGGCAAACATCAAATAGGGTATTAGATAGTCCCAATTCTTTCCATCTCTATCCACCACCTTCATTAACATTTGCTTTAGGGTTTTGTTGAACCTTTCAACCAACCCATCTGTTTGGGGGTGATACACGGATGTACGCAATTATGTCACTTTGAACAACTTGCATAGTTCTTTCATAACCCAGAACATAAAGGGTGTACCTTGGTCCGTAAGCAGTTCCTTATAAATACCCACGCGGCTAAAAACAAGACATAGCTTTTTGGCTATTTTCTTGGCCGAGGTGTTTCGAAGAGGAATCGCTTACGGATAACGGGTGGCATAGTCCAATATAACCAAAATGTACTGATACCCCCTAGCCGACTTCATTATCGGACCTACCAAATCTATTGCGATCCTCTCAAAGGGGACCTTAATGATGGGAAGAGGAACCAGGTTACAGACATGTGGCATAGGTTCCGACTTCTGACACACAGGGCAGGAGGAACAATAATTTTCTGTTTCCTTCATGACCCCAGGCCAGTAGAATCTCTGCAATACTCTCTCTCTCTGGTTTTCTCTGCTCCCAGATGACCTCCAAAAATGTGCCCATGGGCTAACTACATCACCAAAAAAGGGGGGTGTAGATTGCCCAATTCACTGTAGGGTAACAATATTAGATACAACCAAAAGATGATTCGTTTGTAAAAACGGGATCCTCCTAACCATATATTCTGTTTTATAGGAAATAGGGAAAATTTAAAGGGAAAAGGGAACTGGACTGGGGGGGGAAGGGAAATGTTGGGAAAATTCCCAGCTAAGGTTAAATGGAGATTCAGCTACCATTCTAATGGGTAATAATGAAAAAAGACCTTATTGGTTGGATGCTACAAAAATAGAGAGTACACATTTCATCCTATCTAAATGACCTAGGTCATAAAGGAGAAAGGAGTTTCTCCCGTGGCTACACAATAATATATTAAAACTTTACATAATACATATACACCGTGCACTGTAAGAAAACAATTATCTAAAAAAGATGTCAGAGAGGAATATTACCCCCCACTTAACCTATCTAAGCTCTCTAAGAGCTGTTAACATCATATGCCCGGGCATAAATTTATGACTGAACCTGGAAAACCTGCTAGATGTATAGAAGAGAACCAAGAAGGATATATGCGGACCTAATATTAGAAAAATCCTAGATGAGGTGTCAGCATGACAGTTCCTAAATCATCATGGAAATCAAACTCAATGGTAGTCCGCATAAATGGTTGCTGGAAATGCTGTAAATAATCCTGCTCGTTCTAGAAGGTCTCAAAAAAGCCAATATATATATAGCATGTCAGAAAAGCACTGCGTATGGATGTAAGTATCCTAGATATATGTGCTTATTATTTCTAAATAGACTGACATAGGAGACGAACATTCAGAGGATTGCATAAAGAGATATCTGTAGGGTATGTCCTTTGGTAAAGTATCTCTGCATGGGGACTAGAAATTAGTCCTGGGTTTCCTGAGTGAGGAGAGTTTATGCCTAAGGACTGAAATTATGTTCAGTACAGGTGAGTGATACGGTGTAATTTGGTACAGTGGGTAACCATATAGTAGCTTACTGGCTTACCCGTCCTGTAGTTCAGTAAAAAGTTCCGACCGTCACTCACTGTCTGCTTCAGCTGTATCTGTGCCCCACTTGTGAAGGAGGGATCCTCGGATCATGTGCCGCGTGAAGAGCGTCTCTCATTCAGTCACGTGTTGCCGACGCTGACTGGCTACGCGGTGTTTGAAATCTCATCAGCTGGAGACAGCGTCTAGATCCACACATGAAGAGAGGCTTTAGAGTTGGTGCAGTACTTAATTCTGCCACTGGGGGCAATAGGCATATTCCTCAAGATTCCTTGGAGATCTCTATGCAGGTTTCCCGGCCATTGTAACGGGGATGTTTACTGGAAGATAGGAGAGGACATGGGGGAACAAGTCCTAGCTCTGGACCACTGCGTCGGACATGACGCGTTTCGTGACCGTGATGTCACTTCTTCCTGATGTCCTATAGGTTAAGTGGGGGGTAATAGTCCTCTCTGCCATCTTTTTTAGATAATTGTTTTCTTACAGTGCACGGTGTATATGTATTATGTAAAGTTTTAATATATTATTGTGTAGCCACGGGAGAAACTCCTTTCTCCTTTATGACCTAGGTCATTTAGATAGGATGAAATGTGTACTCTCTATTTTTGTAGCATCCAACCAATAAAGTCTTTTTTCATTATTACCCATTAGAATGGTAGCTGAATCTCCATTTAACCTTAGCTGGGAATTTTCCCAACATTTCCCTTCCCCCCCCAGTCCAGTTCCCTTTTCCCTTTAAATTTTCCCTATTTCCTATAAAAATAACTACATCACCAACTTCCTGTAAGGTTTGGGCACCACAAGTTGCTCAATGGTTTCTTCTGCCCTTTTAGCCACTCGATACAGCAGATCCCTTTCCACAATGAAGTACGGGTAAGTGCAAATCTTATCTGGGTTAACTAGCTCGCCATCTATTTTCACCACATTTTCCCTTGCCTTTATTAGGGTGGGGTCTTTTAACTGTTCTGTGGCAAAAAATTTCCCTGTGAACCTCGAGATCCGAAAACGCCACAGACGCCATGTTTTCATCTGAGGATGTTGGCTCCTCCCCAGTTTCTCGAGTCTCCCCTGCCAATACTGACAAGGGAAATTCTGGAGAGTCCACACCACTCTCAGAGGATTTCTGGGATTCACCTTCCTGGTCTATAGGGGCATTAGTGGGGGGCTCAGGACAATCCCAGAGTTCCCAGAATTTTGGAAAATCCCTTCCCACAATGGCAACAAGTGGTAAGTGAGACACTAACCCCACCTGATGAGAGAGGTTACCTTTGAGGGTCTCAAAAAACTCTGTAGCCACAGGATACTCACGGGTGTCCCCATGCACACAAATAACAGCCACCTTGTTATTCCCAGAGACCTATGTAGCAACTAATTCAGGTTTTATCAATGTCACCAGGCTACCTGAATCCAGCAACACAACAACATTTCTACCATTAATATACATTTTGCATAAATGTTTCTCAGTTCCTCAAACAGCGACTGACGTCTGTCCCTTATAAAGTCACATTGCATAGGTTCATCCACAACTGGGCAATTGGCTGCAATATGTCCCTCTTGCCGGCAGCGGTACTAAATAATCTTTTTCGCTGCCTCTTGCGGCCTTGACTTCCAGGCTTTTAAAATGTTTATATAAAGAGAGAAAATACTGCGCTAATCTAAAATAGTGAATAAAAATAAAGCTGCTACATAAAATGCCCCTGTTGAAGAACATTTGTTCGAAACGCATAGGGCTTGGTACACTACCTCATTCACTGCCCCTTTTTAAACGTTTTTATTGTTTGTGATCACTTTTATGTTGGTTGAATAAACCCTCATTGACCTGCACCATTGGAGCATTCCTTCCCTTCTTTTCTCCTCACATGGGTGGTTGGTCAAGTAATAGCTTCCTTTGGCCACTGGTTACTAATATTCACTGTGGTAAAGAGTCTCCTTGCTGAGTGGCGGTTCCAGTTCCATCGGAGGACCACCTGGATCGGTGTGAAACCCAGAGTCTGCTGTCAAGTCGGGGAGCCTACCGGACAGTCTATGTTGGGGACCCATCTGATCCAGTTTCCAGACTAACTGATGAGGAGTGCCACTGGGATTTCGTATGCCTATTTGACCTGCCTAAACCACAGGTCTAACGTTCCGGTAAGAGTATTCTACCTCTCTTTTTCTACAAGAGTTATGTGATGACCCTTCAGTGCTACATGTTCTTTCTTCACAACACGAAAATTTTCTATGGACACTGTATGGACTCATTATATTGATATTATTTATCACTTTGGTTTGATTGGAGGCCCAAATTATTGGGCTTCATTTCTTCACTTAGCGCTACATCTTCATTCCATGTTTTTTAAAATTTTTAACATAGACAATTTTCCTACGTAAACAATTTTAACCAGTGCTAGTCATAGTTGTACTTTGAGCACATTTCAATATTAGGTAACCAAGTCTAAAGGGCATGTCCTTGCCAGAAGTGCTGGACAGACATTAGACAAATTCCAACTTACATTTAAGGACAAAGTCCATTACAGCTATTTTAATCGCTGGCAAGGTAAAAAAACGCATTTAAAGTGGTTGTAAACCCCCTTTTTTTTTTTTACAAAAAGAATAACCTGCAAGAGAAAGGCATAATGAGCTAGTATGACCTTAGATCAAAGCCCCCAAAGCCGTCCTCGTCTCCCCCTCTGGCCGCAGACATCGCTCCGGAAGGTTACTTCCGGGTATCGCTGCTCCGGCGCTCTGATTGGCCGGAGCGGCGATGACGTCACCGCGTATGCGGGAGCCATCAAAGCCGGCATTATCCATTGATAAAACCGGCGTTGACAGTGCAGCAGCACCGTTGTCTATGGCGCGCATGCGCCGTAGACAATGGTGCATTCTTATTTGTAAAATATCTCCTAAAACGTGTAGGTTTAGGAGATATTGCAAACACCTACAGGTAAGCCTTAATCTAGGCTTACCTGTAGGTGAAAGTTGCATAAGTGGGTTTACAACCACTTTAAAGCTGTGACAGACCACATATATGGCGGGAGGGTAGACAACTCTTCCAGTTGCAGGTCCTTAAAGGCACAGATTTTAACTCAGAAACAACTTTTGAAGGAGCTCAGACCCCATCCCTTTACCCAGGTCATATAGCCAATCATTTGTAACCACTTTACATATTGCATGTTACCACGCCCAAATCCTAGCCATGCCCCCATCAGTCAAGGCTCCCTTTGCCTATGGGGATCAAGGGGCCTTCATTTTACCTACAGGTAAGCTTTATAAGAAATGTAACTGTAGGTAAAATTGACAAAGTGGAGATTACTACCGCTTTAGGCTCCATTCACACTGCACAACTCCAAAGATGCATCAACTTTGGAGTGCAATTTTGATGCAACTTTGCATGGGTGCAACTTAGGCCCCTTTCAAACTTGTGCGATTTTTACTGCGAGTTTGAACATCAGAGTCGCATGACAAGTCGTACCCCATGATTCCCAATGATAATAATTCATATCTGTGCGACTTCAAGTCGCACCGATATTAAAGTAGTCCCTGTACTACTTTGGTCCAACTTTGATGCGAGTTGAGGTCCATAGACCTCAAGTTTACACAGGCATTCCCTGAAATCGTGGCAGAATCGTGTCAAATGCATGTAAAAATTGCGTCCACAAAAGTCCTGGTTCACACCTATGCATTTTTTGTGCTTTTTGCATTTTGCAGTGTGAAAGGGGCCTTAGATACGACTTTGGCTTTGACCGGTGATAATGGACAACTGTTGGACACAAGTTGCATTGTATATAATTTAGGTATGACTTTCATGCAACTTTTGAGGGTTAACATTGAAGTCTATGGCCCTCAAGTTGCATGAAAGTCAGACCAAAGTAGTGCATGAACTACTTTAAAGTTGCTGCAACTTTTTTTTTTTTTTATTATTTTTATTGCAAGTTTCATAGACAAACAAGACACATACAACTTAAGTGCTTACAGTACTCATGAAAAACGACGGTGCTACATTACAATTCTGCAAATACGGGTGAAGTTGCTGCAACTTTAAGTTGTGCATGTGTATCGGGGTCTTTAAATCTAGGGGAATGTTTGAGTGGTAGTTGTACTCAAACACACTATTTGATAGGGTTCTGTTAAAACCATTTTATACTGCAGGTGGGATACTGGTGTATAGTTCCCTGTGGCCTGTTGATGGCGCTGCAATCGGAGGCTAGGGTTGAACAGATGGTACAGCGCTGTGCCTTGGATGTCCCCTTTCGGCGGTGGTGTGGTGGGCGTGTCTGCCTGCTGTGCATGCTGGGAGAGGATATAAAAGGGGCAGACACTGCCTGTGAGGTGTGAGTTCCCGGGGGTCCGACCCCGGGGAGTGTGTTGTTTTGTTCATGGGCCACCCCAGGCACCTTTAGCCCTGGGGTGGGGTTCCTGGCCCGGTACACTGGCGGATCAGTCCCAGGCATCTTTAGCCCTGGGGCTGCAACTGAAGGTCTTGGGTCCAGCACCTTCAGCTGGAGCCCACGGCGGGAAGAGGAATCCCAGGGTGCTGCCTTGCGAGGAGACCTGTATCGAGAAGAGGAGGCTGGGGGAGGACTGTTCCGAGGGACTGGTGAGAGATCACAGTGAAGGAAGGGGCCCGGTAACTCTCTGGAGGGATGTCATATCCCTGAAAGAGGCCTAATACCACAAGCAAAGTTCACCAGGTCTGTGGCAGAGACCCAAAGTTCACCAGGTCTGTGGCAGAGACCTAAAGTTCACCAAGTCTGTGGCAGAGGCCTAAATTCACCCGTAACAGTTTGTGCAGAGACTGTGTGTGTTATCTAATTCGAGCATCCCTCCGGCTACTAGGATCCACTCTAATGGGAGACTATCCGGGTGAGCTGAGACTACTTGAAGATACAGGTAGTGAATATGTCTTTGTTTGTGCTTGGACCTACTCCAACACCTCTTGCTGTCCTGTTCTCCATCCATGCTTTTCTATCTAATGACTATGCATATGAGAAAATAAACTCTACGTTGGAGTTTCAATTGGTGTGGACCTTGGAGTTATTGGGGAATAGAGACTTGTCTTTATTGCAGTAGAGATGAGAACCATTCTCTGGAGAACCTAGCCGTGGAGACCCAGGTACATTACACCACTCAACCTCTTCACACAGGAGGGTACGGGCATGTGGTATGGTGTGCCCCTTTTCTTACAAGTGTAGCGGGTATGTACTTTTCTATCATGTTTGAAACTGGTGAAGATATCAGTGATGCATAGTTCCCTGTGGCCCAGCAGGTGGCGCTGTCACTTTGGGCCAGGGTTGAACCATCACTGCAGTGCCGTACCCTTTGTGGCCTCTCGCAGCACCAGTACAGCGGGGCGGGGAACCCGCTGGGCTTGCTGGGAGAGGGTATAAAGGGAGGCAGACATCTTTGTCAGGGGTCTAGTCCCAAGCACCTTCAGCCTGAGGGCTGTGGTTCGTGTCCAGGCGGCCTAGGCCTGGACACCCAGGGCTCGTGTTCCATCCCAGGCACCTTCAGCCTGGGGTGAGGTACTCGGTTGGAGGCCTGGGGCCCAGTTTCCTTCGCAGGGTCACGCGAGGGAAGGATTTCCTAGGGGACCCCGGGAGTGGGTTGCCCGAATCCAGAGGCTTAAGGGACCGGAGGAGATACTCACCCGAAGACCTGGTGCAGCAGATTGCCAGTGCCGGGTGAGCCTCAGGAGACCGCCCGGAGGGATATCTTTCCGAACAGGGGCCGAGTTCAGTCAGGAGGAAGGTTCACAGTTCACCTGGTCGGTGGCAGCGACCAAAATATTCACGGTTGATGGCGGAGACCATGCCCCAAGCCTATTCGCTGATAGAGGAATAGGAGAGTTCATTGTGCCTGGGCCTACTCGTATCCACATCCCCTGGGGCTCATTTACTGGCAGACATTGTTCCAGAGAAGAAGCGGAGGCTCCAAACACCGAACACCAACCCGAAGGTAAAGAAACTTTGCTCACACCACACAAACATCTGCGGTGAAAGCTTGGCGTGGTGACCCCGCACTCTCTCCTCCAAGGTACCCCTAGACAAAAGCCAGAGAGAAAGAAACTGGAGCAAGAGAGAGAGAGAGTGGAGGCCGCTACACGTGGGGGCTCCGGGTCCGGGATGGTGTTTGTGTTACTATGGAGCTAGAATGGACGGAGTTTGAACGTGTCTGCCCGGAGGAGTTCTGAGTAGGTCGGCCATATTATTGGCCAAAGTGCAACCCTGCTCGAAGTCGTGGGCATGACCCTAAGAAGGGAAAGGACTACGCAGAAGAGCGAGAAGAAGGGAGGAGTCCAATCGTGTGAAGGACTACACGTGGGGACTTTGGCGCCAACAAGGCAGTGCGCAATGGATCAGCAGCGGGTCACCATGTTCGGAAATACATTGTGGATTCCACTTCACCCTTCTACCACGACCTTGACTACTGCTGCTCCAGTGACCGATATGGGGATCCGGCTAAAGCCCCGGGGACGATTCGCCCTGTACTCGTGCATGGACGTTGAGGCCCTGGGTTTGATTTGTCCCAGCTGTTCGGGACTGGTGTGTCAGCTGAAGCCATTCGGGCGATGCGAGGCCTGCGGGGAGTTCTTATTTGAGGTGGACACAGCTATCGAAAGGCCAAGAACCAACCACCTCAACTGCACTACAGGCAGCACCACTCAAGTAGGAGGAATCACCGCTTTGACAGCCATCCCTGTGCGCACTGCAGCGACCGCGGGGGAGGTCGCGATCACCGAAGTACGGGAGAAATCCGAGGATGCTTACTCGGTCACCACTGTCTCCCAGCGTCCACCGCCAAAGAGAAAAACCGGCATGGTAGCCCCGTCCAGTGGTCGCGGTGGATCATCCCGCCCGCCTATGCCCGGCCCGGATGTATCCGGTAGGAAGAGTCCCGGACATCCCGTTTTAAGTAAAGGCCGAGGTAAGCCAGGCGGAGGGACTTGGTGTGAGGGCAGAGGTGTCGGGGAGTCACGGGCCTGTGTGTCCGCGGCAGGCGGCAGTTCAGTCTCCACTACAGGCTACCTGCCCGCGGAGGAGTGTGACACCTCCGACCTGGAGTCGGTCTCCGATCTGGGAGACGATGTTGCCATAGATGAACTCTTTGCCAGCAAGGGTTGGGACAAAATGCCTCTCTCCTCGTCCCGCAGAAATAGGGATCCACCCATGTCTACAGGGGATAGTACACCCCGGGTGGAGGCACCAGCGCCTGAGGAGGGATCCAATTCCCAGCCTACCTTCACATCCCCGGTGCCACCTGCACCTAATGCTGGGGAAAAGAGACTGTCGCTGCGGGCGCCTTTGCCCAGAACAGAGGTGACCAAAGCACCTCGTCACCCGGAAGCAATAGTCCTGCCTGGTGAAGGGGACAAAGCCACCATGCCTCCACTGGCGAGACTACAACGCCTATTTTGCCAGAAGGTTGCTGCTGAGTACGGGTGGGAGTACCCATACTTGTCTAAAGAGTTGTTGTATGAAGTGGAAGTTTGCCGGGAGCGCTAGTACAATGACTTTTTATGGACCCACCTTCAGGTCCCACACGCCCGCAGGTACCTTGCGTGTTCTCCCAAGGCATCTCAGCGTTTCAAAGACTGCAAGGCAGAATGGATGCTGGGGCGGCATATCCACGCGGACAAGGTGCTGATTCGACGCAAGGAAGGGGAAGATGTCGAATACCATCTAGAAACCATGGACCAGCATTTGAAACTACTTGTCCTGCCGCACCCTCGTTTCTATCTGTAGGAGATAAAAGACTCTGTTTGCCATTTAATGTTGCTGAACTCTCCGGGTTTGTTGTTTGTTTCCCGGGAGAACTTAGTGACTGTACCCAAGCTAATGGGTGTTTGTGCTCTTCGGAGGAATTGAAGGACTGTTCCTGTTGTTGTTCTTCATTCTCCAACAAGTGATCTTGGACTCTGGTGTAGAGAGGGCCAAAGAAGAAGAGGTCTCCACAAGTGCAGTTACCGCGACGCTGTCACCAGGTGGCAGTGTCGTGCATCAGCATTTACTTTTCACACACACACTTTTTCATGGAAAGGATTTCTTTACGGAGAGGTTCTTTCATTCTCACGCGCACATATGTGTCAGGAATTTGTGTGTTTAATATTTATTTTCCCCTCTGCAGGAGAACATCCCATCAAGACCGCTGAGAATGGGGCGGGTCTTAGTCAGTGAGGTGGGTGGGGGAAAATGTCAATGATGTGACTTTTGAGATGTTTTACAGTTATATGTTATTTGTTTCCCTCCCCTCCCTTTTCATGTGATGCTCAGGCACAACTGCTCTAGTTAGTTTCGTTTTTTTTAATTTTTAATTTTTTAAAATTTTCAGTTGGTTTCTGGACTGGGCTATGTCCGCCGTTGAGGACATAGTTTATTCCAGACACTGGGGACCAGTGTCAAACAACCAGGGGGAGAGTGTAGCGGATATGTACTTTTCTATCATGTTTGAAACTAGTGAATATATCAGTGATGCATTGTTCCCTGCGGCCCAGCAGGTGGCGATGTCACTTTGGGCCGGGGTTGAACCATTACTGCAGTGCCGTACCCTTTGTGACCTCTCGCAGCACCAGTACAGCGGGCGGGGAACTTGCTGGGCTTGCTGGGAGAGGTTATAAAGTGGGGCGGACATCTTTGTCAGTGGTTGAGTCCCAGGCACCTTCAGCCTGAGGGCTGTGGTTCGTGGTTGGTGTCCAGGCAGCCTAGGCCTGGACGCCCGGAGCTCGTGTTCCATCCCAGGCACCTTCAGCCTGGGGTGAGGAACTCGGTTAGAGGCTTGGGGCCCAGTTTCCTTCGCTGGGTCCCGCGAGGGAAGGATTTCCTAGGGGACCCCGGGAGTGGGTTGCCCGAATCCAGAGGCGTAAGGGACCGGAGGAGCTACACACCCGAAGACCTGGTGCAGCAGTTTTCCAGTGCCGGGTGAGCCTCAGGAGACCGCCCGGAGGGATATCTTTCCGAACAGGGGCCGAGTTCAGTCAGGAGGAAGGTTCACAGTTCACCTGGTCGGTGGCAGCGACCAAAATATTCACGGTTGATGGCGGAGACAATGCGCCAAGCCTATTCGCTAATAGAGGAATAGGAGAGTTCATTGTGCCTGGGCCTACTCGTATCCACACCCCCTGTCTGTTCGTTGAGGGAGTCCAACTGATTGTGTTTCATCCTGACATTGGAAAATAAAGAAGTGTTGGACTTTTATTGGTGTGGGGCTCATTTACTGGCAGACACTGTTCCACAGAAGAAGCGGAGGCTCCAAAACACCGAACACCAACCCGAAGGTAAAGAAACTTTGCTCACACCACACAAACATCTGCGGTGAAAGCTTGGCGTGGTGACCCCGCACTCTCTCCTCCAAGGTACCCCTAGACAAAAGCCAGAGAGAAAGAAACCGGAGCAAGAGAGAGAGAGTGGAGGCCGCTACACAAGTGAGCCGAAGGTAGGAAGAGGGATCTGTGTGCTACACATATGAATGGTTATCATTGGAAAACATGGGGAACGATTTGTCACGCAACTTTGATGTCCAAAGTTGCATGACAACTTGCATAAGTGTGAATGGAGCCTTAAGGGCTTTTAGCTGATTTTACTTGAGCCAGCTGCTTGGCAGAGCTGCATCTTTCAGAGATACTATTTTGTTTGGCCTTCAGATCCATCTACAAATGAGTTCAGAAAACAAGAACTGTTGTCTAGCAAGACAACACCACAAGCTGCCAGATCCAAACATAGTACTGTAGGTGTTTCCTAACAAACTGGTCCATAAAACATAGAGCAATGTGCATAACGCAATGGCAGTAATTTGTTTTCATTGATCTGGTTTTAGCATGCTTGATGTTGTCAGACACAATTTGCTAATCTGAGGAGAATGTTGTAATTGAACAGTTTTTATTCATCTGATTTTATTAAGCTGAAAATGTGCGTGCAGAATGTATCATTCTGGAAAGAATCTTGCAATTTCAAGAAGATTGATTGGCCAGTTTCTTGTACTGTTTAGTTTCCTACCAAGGAAACAAAACGTGCATGCATGTGTGCAGTTCACTATAAAACTTACCAATTTATCTGATGTGTTCTGTTTATTAATGTAGCGATACCTCCAACTAAGAAGGCCGCAGATTTAGTTGGGCCCTGAAGACAGCTCCGCCAACCCCCGGCAATATGCTCAACCCCCTACTGGCACAGCTAGTAAGGGGAGATAGGACCGCGTGACCGCAACTCTAGGTGACGCAGTCCTATAGCAAACACACACAGTGATATACTTTGAAACTTCTATTATAGTAAGTGAAACTGACACCAATGTACTTGACCCAGATATTTTACTGAGGCTAATGGGCAAGTAATAAACAACAGTATAACAAGTTGCAGATCCCTGCAATAAACAGTAATAAAGATAAACAGAGTAATCAGAATAATTAAGTATTGCTATGCAACTCTAGCGCTGCCCTTTTACAGCTACTTCCCCTCATGGGTAGACTAACACCCAGCAATGTCTACCTATGCAGTCAGGCCTGACTGATCTAAATGGAAGTTCAGTGAAACAATATTCGCTAGCAATCTTTGGTGGTGCACTTGAAGAACAACTTGTAATCCAAACGAATAGTAAAGATAAAAGTATCTGTCTTTAAACAGCTCTCACCACCCGGACAAGTCCAAGTCCGTTTCCTCCATCGATTCGTCTAGGAACAGGAATCCACCGACATCCAAGTCTTCAATCCTTCTGGTGTACTGCAGCAAGGAGGAGAAGATGTCTCTAAGGCTCTGCTAGGCTGGCAGAGGGCTCTTTGGAAAGGAGCACACGGCCCAGGCTTCAGGCCTTGTGCACACAGCAGTTCAGCACAGAGATCCTCTTGCTAGGAGAGGGGTGTCCAAAGAGAGCGACCAAAACTCCACCTCCCCTTTATAAAGTCTGCCCCAGCAGTCTCTGTTCTGGAGCAATGCACCCTGGGTGCTGCAAGATGTACTGGGAGATGTAGTCTCTCTCTCCTCTGCTTTCACTTCCAGTAATGTCTCTTTACTTCCTCCCGACTCACCTCTCACCTGGAACTTCTTGTCTCTCTGTCTTAAAGGGGAATACCCCGCTACACACTCCCCCCACTTTAAATCTTTGGTCCCCAAAGACATCTAACATTTTTAGATCTGCAAAACATTTTAGATTCAATGCGGTTGTATAGGATTGACAGAGGAGCCTCCCACCAATCATCATAGGATGGGGAGCTGTCCTGTCTACAGGTCGCTTCAGTGGGGGCGACCTGTCTAACTGTGCCAGAGAGTGAGCTGGGGTTGCCCTCCACTAAATGGACAGTGGAAGGATCTGGATTCTCAGCATTCCTTCTAGCAGTGACTACAGAGTCCTCCGAACTGTTCCCCATTTGTGGGTAGGTCAGCTTCTTAGGAGGCCGGATGACTCTTCGAGCCCTTTGCTCTCTTGGGATTTCTGGCTCTGGCGCCTCAGGCTCCTCTTCCTCTGAACAACCATCCTGGGCATCTTCCCAGTATTCTGCTGAAGGACTAGAAGGGATGAACTCTGTGGCTTCTGGGTTCAGTGTTCCATCTTGAGTGTCTTCAGTGGCTGGAAGATCAATATTAGAAGTTTCTGGAGTTGGGGAAGGCCACAGCCAATCAAGTTCTCCTTCTTCATTTTCACTAAGTTGGGAGGCCTCTCCATCTTCAGCTCGGGAGGTTTGCGACCGAGTGTTCGGCCTAGGAGTATCCAGGATAGAGGCCGGTTCAGGGGAGTCTCCCACAGGAGGTATTCTAACTGCCTCAGCAAGTGGGAGCAGGTGATTCCGATGCCACGTCTTCAGTGGGCCTACCTTTCCTTCTGGTTTCAACTTATAGACAGGTAGGCCCGGCAACTTCCTACAGATGACATAAGGTTCAGATCTCCATCTGTCTGCAAGTTTGTGCTTCCCAGGGATCCCCAGGTTGCGTAACAGCACTCGATCCCCAGGCTGTAGGTCTTGCACCCGGACCTTCAAGTCGAAGTTTCTCTTATTTCTAGCCCCCCTTTGGTCGGAAGCTGCTTGAGCTTGCTCATAAGCTACTTTCAGGCTTTGTCTGAGCCTGTCCACGTACCCTTTGTGGGATGTGACTGAGGAATGGTCCAGAGAGGTGCCAAAGGCCAGGTCCACAGGTAGTCTCGCCTCTCTCCCAAACATGAGTCGATATGGGGAGTAGCCTGTAGCATCACTGATGGTGCAGTTGTAAGCATGTACTGTGGCTGCTATGTGTTTGCTCCAATGTTGCTTTTTCTCACTTTCCAGAGTCCCCAACATGTTGAGCAAGGTTCGGTTGAACCTTTCCGGCTGAGCATCTCCCTGTGGATGGTAAGGTGTAGTTCGAGTCTTCTTGATTCCCAAAGAATCCAGGAGCTTCCGGATCAGTTTACTCTCGAAGTCCCTCCCTTGATCTGAATGGAGTCGCTGTGGCAGCCCATAGTGGACAAAGTACTTCTCCATAAGTACCTTGGCTACGGTGGAGGCCTTCTGGTCTTTGGTCGGGAAAGCCTGGGCATACCGGGTGAAATGGTCGGTTATCACCAGAACATTTCCTAGTCCACTCAGGTCGGGTTCGAGGCAGAGAAAATCAATGCATACCAGATCCATTGGGCCTTGACTTTGTAGATGGCCCATTGGGGCAGCTTGATGGGGCAAAGTCTTCCTCTGGATGCATCGGGCACATGAGTGGCAGTACTCTTCTACCTCTGCCCTCATGCAGGGCCAATAGAACCGACTTCTGACAAGTTGGAAGGTCCTTTCAGCTCCTAGGTGGCCATGATTGTCATGCATGGCGACTAGAACAGTCTCTCGGTGCTTTTCTGGCAGAAACAGCTGCCATTTATCTTCTGAGTCATCAGAGGGGCCCCTTCGGTAGACCACTCCCTGATGTAACTGCAACCTGTCCCACTCTTTCCTCAGCAGGCGAGCTTCTTTTTAAGGTTGACGCATGAGTCTGTTTGGATCCTGATTCTCCAGGGCCTCCAGGACCAATCTCCCCATGGGGTCTTCCAATTGGTCACACCTCAACTCCTTCTTGGACAGTCTTGGCAGGTTGTCCTCTCCCAGTTGAGCTACTCCACAGTAGTGTTTGGGGACTCCCACCATGGTAACTCCTATTTCCTCTGCTCTGGAACCTCCTCGAGCTTGGAATTCAACTCCTTGACAAAGGGCCCGCACCCCGTCCGGTGCCACTTGGGTCCAATCTTCTACGTCACTGGTGAGAGAATGAGATCTCCTGGACAGAGCGTCTGCATCTCGATTCCCAGTCCCTGGCCTATACTTTAGGCTGAAGTTGAATCCAGAAAGTGCGGCCAGCCACCTGTGTCCAGTGGCGTCCAGCTTGGCCGTGGTGAAAAGGTAGGTAAGGGGGTTGTTGTTGGTCTTCACAGTGAACTCCGCCCCATATAGGTAGTCTTTGAGTTTGTCTACTACCGCCCACTTAAGGGCCAGGAACTCCAGCTTGTGGGTGGGGTAGTTCTTCTCCGAGGGGTTCAGGCTCTTACTCACGTAGGCAACAGGCCGCAGTTGCCCTTCGTGTTCTTGGTAAAGTACTCCTCCCAGACCGTCATGACTAGCATCCACGTGCAGTTCATAGGGTTTGGTTGGGTCTGCGTAGGCCAAGACCGGGGCAGTGGTTAGGCTCTCCTTTAATGCCTGGAAGGCCTCTTCACACTTCTGGTTCCACTGATCTCTGACTGACTCTCCCGGCTTCCTGGGCCCTGAGTCGTCCTCTTCCCCCTCGGTCTTGAGTAGTTCATTCAATGGTCTAGCAATTCGGGCGAATCCTTCCACAAACCTCCTGTAATAGGAGCAGAACCCCAAGAAGGATCTGAGTTCTGTTACTGTGGTGGGTCGTGGCCAGGAGATAACTGCCTCCAATTTCTCAGGGTCTGTGGCCACCCCCTCTTCAGACACTATGTGCCCCAGATAGTTCACAGAAGACTGGTAGAACCGACACTTCTCAGGCGAAAGCTTGAGTCCTTCCTCACTTAGTCTTCTCAACACTTTTTCCAGCCTCTCTTCGTGTTCTTCCAAGGTTCTCCCAAAGACAATGACATCGTCCAGGTATACAAGGACTTCAATAAGGTTCATGTCTCCTACAGTCTTCTCCATAAGACGTTGGAAAGTAGCTGGGGCTCCAGACAGACCTTGGGGCATCCGATTGAATTCAAAGAACCCCACTGGGGTTATGAAAGCTGTCTTCTCCTTGTCTTCTGGATGCATAGGGATCTGATAGTACCCGCTCTTGAGGTCCATAACGCTGAACCATTTGGCTCCAGAGAGGCTCTGTAGGGCATCCTCTATCCTCGGAGTGGTGTATTGGTCGGGGATGGTTTTTCTGTTGAGAGTCCTGTAGTCTATACAGAGCCTCAATGACCCATTCTTCTTTCTGACCACCACTATGGGAGAGGCATAGGGGCTCCTGGACTCCCGTATCACACCAGTCCTCTTGAGTTCTGCAAGTTGTTCCCTTAGATCCTCCAGATCTGCTAGGGGGACCCGCCTGACTCTCTCTCGGAAAGGCTTGTCTTCCTGGAGGCGGATCCGATGGGTGGCACTCCTTGCACACCCCACATCGAACTCATCTCTGGAGAATATCTTCTCCCATCTAGTCAACTGGGCCTTGGCTCTCTCTTTCCAAACCCTGGATAGATTCAAGTTCTCCATGGACAGCTTCTCCCAAAGATCTCCTCTTTCACCCGTCCCCTTTACTTCTGACAGGGTAACCGGGACAGCAGGGCTCACCTGGCCCAGCAGCATTCTGGCAGGGATTTCCATGGGGCCTCTGGTAGTGTTTCTAACACTCACTGGAACTCTACAATGGGCCTTCTTCAGAACCTTCAGCGGAATCACTTCTGGTATCACTTCCAGACCTGAGGACTCTCCTTTTGGGTCGGACTCCAGCACGACAAAGGGTCCAGGCTGCTCCCAAGTAAGCTTCACAGTGGCTCTGAGACAGGTTACTTCGCCAGGCTGCAACACTACCCCTCCTCTTCCAAGTCTCCACACCTTCCCTATCCCCTCCACCGGGGTCTTCTGCTCTAGGACCAGCCTTTGGTAAGCCGTCCTCAGCATGGGATGGATCTTGGTGGCTGCTTGCTCCTTCTCTTCCACTAAAGGGGTCAGGAGTCTTCGGACCAGGTCCGTGTTCGTCCCTATTATAAGGGAGCTCTTGTTGGCTCCTGGCGGCCGAGGGCACACAACTGCCAGGGTGTCAAACACTTCGGCCTTCCCAGCCACAGATGGGTCAAAGGTCATCCGGATAGGCAGATAGCCATCATAGGGGAAGCTCTGGGTTCCAATTCCCCATATTTCCAGCTCCTCTATGTTCTGGATGGGCAGATGACTCAAGTGCTTATCGTAGAAATCCCGGTATAGTAGGGTCACTTGTGCCCCAGTATCCAAGATGGCTCTGGTGTAAACTCCCTCCACTTGAATGGGCACTACAGGAGATGGGCCTACCAGCTTCTCCGGATATGGCCTGGCAGGAGTCGCCTTCTTCTGGTCCTTTCCCTTCGGACTCTCTCTCGTCCATCTCCTTTTTGACTTTAGTCTTTCTTGGGCCTGGTATGCATCGATTTCCCTCCTTTTAATGGGCGTACAGACCTGCTGAGGGATATTATAGTTTTTCTTAGGTGTGCATTCCCTTTGGGGAATGCTGTGCCTCTTCTGAGGGGTCTGGCCCTCTCTCTTTGGGGTGTACCCCTGCTGAGGGATACTATAGTTCCTCTGAGGAGTTTTGTCTTTTCTCTTCCTTAGCTTCTCATTCAGTTTGGAACTCACTGAAAATGATGGGCACCCGGTCGGCTCCTTCACCGGGGCCCGCTGAAGTTTCCCGCCAGCTGTTTGGACTTTTCCTCAACTACCAGGCTTGGGCATACTCGCCTGAGATGTCCTTTTCCTCCACATTTGAAGCAGGCTCTCTGTATTGGTTTCATAGAGCGGTTAGTGGTAGGGGTCTTTGGTGCCATGAGTGGTGAGACCTCTTCTGTCTGGGGTTTCACCAGACGAGTCATCAACATCGTCATCATCTCTAGTATTTCTTTCTGGGTCTGGAACAGCTCCTCCAGTCCAGTCTGACTTGTGGGGAAGTGGTGAATAGGTGAAGACCATGATCCCTGTTCAGTGCTTGCTGCCAGTACACTAAGCTCCCGAGTGTCTGAAGGGACATCTATCTGTTGTACTTTGGCACTTGTGGTGCTAGGAGATTGAAGTTTCCTCTGTTTTTGGTCCTTCTCAATCTCCATCTTATCTGCTTCATTCATTTTCTCAATGAGGACCTCATCCGGAGTTGAGGGATCTTCCAAATGCTGCTTCAGCTGTAGCTTGATGTAGTCACTCCTCAATCCCGTAGTCACAGATCTCCGGAATTTCTTTTGGACTAGCTCGACTCCAAAATGCTCCCCATTTCCTTCATCCTTGGATGTGGACAACAGGCGGTCCTTGAGCTCAATGGCCCGGAATAGGAAGTTCTGAGGAGTCTCTCCACTCTCCTGGGTCATATTTATCAGTCGATGAAATAACTCAGCAGCATCTTCCTCCTCATAGTAGCTTTTCAGTATCCTCTTTAGCTGGTTCAGGGTCAATCCACCCTTCCTCTCTAACATGCCCCTGACACTTGAACCTGGGCTGATGGCATGGATTACAGCCTCTCTAATTTCAGATTCCTGATATCCTTTCTGTAACCCCAACTCTATTTGGTGTAGGAGGTTGGTGTAGGACAGTTTGTCCTTCTGCCCTCTTTCTCCTATCTGGCCATCAATGCGGAAATCCTTCCGGATGGTTACTTCCTGCAGGCGACCCTGAGCTCGTTTCTTCGGTACCTTCCCAGGTTTGGGCTTTATCTGACCATCTTTCTGATCCTCAGGAGCGACACGTAACTCCTTAATGCGTTCAGCTATCATACTGGAAGTCTCCTGAAACCTCTCTTGTATGTCACGGTACTGTCGTTTCAGATCAATCAGCTGTTGCTCTGCCTGCGATTTAACAGCAGCCCCTGCTTTCCTGTCCAAGGGTTCTAACTGCTTCTGACTAGGATGTGTCAGGTGGAACTCAGTCTTTTCGGACAATTTTATACTGGCACCGTGGAAGTTTTCAGGGACATCCTGTCCCCACTCTATCAGTGCATAGGTGCAGTTGGTCCTTGAGTCTGGTCTCATTGCGACCACGTAAGCCTTTCTATCCGGGGACAATATTTGTACCACCTCTTTAATTTGTTTCTTTCTCCAGTCACTCCCTGGAAGTTCAATGGCCACGCTCGCTTCTGAGCGTGTCCCTTCTGCTTCGCACCATTGGACTACTTTGATGGGGTCCATGCCGGCACTTCTGGCGTTCACCTGCTGTATCAGGATCCCGGACGAGAACCCCCACGTGTAGCGATACCTCCAACTAAGAAGGCCGCAGATTTAGTTGGGCCCTGAAGACAGCTCCGCCAACCCCCGGCAATATGCTCAACCCCCTACTGGCACAGCTAGTAAGGGGAGATAGGACCGCGTGACCGCAACTCTAGGTGACGCAGTCCTATGGCAAACACACACAGTGATATACTTTGAAACTTCTATTATAGTAAGTGAAACTGACACCAATGTACTTGACCCAGATATTTTACTGAGGCTAATGGGCAAGTAATAAACAACAGTATAACAAGTTGCCGATCCCTGCAATAAACAGTGTGACAGACCTAGCCGGGACGGAGGCTTTTGGAGGGGACTGAATGCGAGCCTCTTGCCTTGCGACCGTGGGCCCTGGCATTTGGGGGAACGGTGCTCTTTGTGAGCTGTATGCCTGGGGACCCTTGAGGGGGTGTTACTTTGGATTCAGGTCCATGTCCCCCCAAGACACACAGACTCTGGGGACCCTGTATATGCCATATTAGAGTGACTGATTCACACTGTTGGGGCGTTCACACATTCACACTAAGGATATGCGAATGCAATCACCTCCAGCCATCTGTCTGTCCTCTGTGCTATTTTGACCCTGCTAAATGTGTGATGTTTACACTTAGGATAATGTATATTGTATAGCAGGTGAGACAGGTAGGACCCGGGATGTCTACCCTGAAAGGTCATATCTATGAGTCACCTTGGCTGGCTAAAGGATTTAGTTAATTAGCTCATGTTAATTATGTTTTGGTTACTCCCTCTGTTACTGTATATAAGACTTGATTTTGGTGCTAATAAAAGTCTCTCTTGGTTGAACTTACATACAGCCTGCCTGGTGTTTGTTCTAAACCGATCACAAATGGATTCGAATGGCACATAGCTGTAGTTTGAATCCTGGAGCACCGGATGATCCAATAGAGCAGAGGAGTGTCGGGAGAGCGGAGTCGAGCGAGCAAAGGGGCTCGTTACATTGGTTGGCAGCGGTGGGATTTGCTCTCCAGTTACTGGGACACTCCAAACCACCACAGTGAAGGACCAGCTATGCAGCCTGCAGGAAAGTCACGCTGAAAGACCTACTTGAGAGCCGAGATGGACCAGAAGAAGGGTGATGCAGGACCCCGGTCAGTTGAAGATTTGTTTCAGCAACGAGTGCGGCAGCGGTTGGCATTATATGGGGCTAACCCATCAGAGACCGCCATACAGGAAGCCATTAAAGACATCCAGCTGCAGGATGCCCGACAAGAGAGAGAACGAGAGCGACAAGAGAGAGAACGAGAGCGACAAAAGAGAGAACGAGAGCGACAAAAGAGAGAACTAGAGCGGCAACATGAGTGGAGAATGGCGCAAATACGGCAATCGGGGACAACGCCTAAAGAACCAGCCGCCATGGAAGAGGAATTCGGAAGGAGGTTGCGAGAGATGCAGGGAGGAGAAGCAGGCCATCTCCCCCCCCAACAGTTAACCAGAGCAGATGGTGTGGAGTCCCCAGCAGAAGTGCTGGCAACAGGGCAGAGTGATACCCACCTCTGCCCAGCACCGGAAACCACTGTGGAGTTTCAGGGAGCCGGGGCAGTTGGCCCCTCTCCCCAGCAACAAGCTGAGGCAGTAAAGCTTTTACTCCCAGCTGAATCACTGGCAGCAGGGCAGAATGCTACTGGCATCGGCACACAACTGCCACAGGAGCTGATATCGGTGGATGGGACTGCGGTCTCCACTCACAGCAACCCAGCAGAAGAACTGGCAACAGAGCAGAGTGCCACGGGCCTCTGCTCTCAACTAACAGAAGAGGGAGTTCCTGTGGTATTGGATGGGACTTCAGTCCTCACTGACACAACCCCAGAAAATGGTGTGACACTGAGACAGGAGGATGTCAGCCTTGCTTTGCAAGCACTGGGGGATTTTCACCTACCACAAGTGGATGGGACTTCAGTCTCCACTTGTATACCACAGGGATGCCGGGCAGTCGACCCAGATCCCCAACAGCATGACGGACTGAGCCCAGTCACCCTGTTTTCTCTCCAGCGGCAGAAAGGACTCCAGGGAGAAGGGCCAGTCCAGGCCTCTCCCCAGCGGCGGGTGTGTTCTCTGAGAGAGGCAGAGGTTGGCTGGGTAAGTGATTCTCGGTTTGGAGCAATTTATTTGGGGTACTGTGTGGATGCCGGCATTGGGGGAATAGAACTATGGACTAACTTCAGAGTCAACCCGTTTGGGGTCTCCTCCTATGTTAGTTTCCTGCCGAAAGGGGAGATGTGTGACAGACCTAGCCGGGACGGAGGCTTTTGGAGGGGACTGAATGCGAGCCTCTTGCCTTGCGACCGTGGGCCCTGGCATTTGGGGGAACGGTGCTCTTTGTGAGCTGTATGCCTGGGGACCCTTGAGGGGGTGTTACTTTGGATTCAGGTCCATGTCCCCCCAAGACACACAGACTCTGGGGACCCTGTATATGCCATATTAGAGTGACTGATTCACACTGTTGGGGCGTTCACACATTCACACTAAGGATATGCGAATGCAATCACCTCCAGCCATCTGTCTGTCCTCTGTGCTATTTTGACCCTGCTAAATGTGTGATGTTTACACTTAGGATAATGTATATTGTATAGCAGGTGAGACAGGTAGGAGCCGGGATGTCTACCCTGAAAGGTCATATCTATGAGTCACCTTGGCTGGCTAAAGGATTTAGTTAATTAGCTCATGTTAATTATGTTTTGGTTACTCCCTCTGTTACTGTATATAAGACTTGATTTTGGTGCTAATAAAAGTCTCTCTTGGTTGAACTTACATACAGCCTGCCTGGTGTTTGTTCTAAACCGATCACAAATGGATTCAAATGGCACATAGCTGTAGTTTGAATCCTGGAGCACCGGATGATCCAATAGAGCAGAGGAGTGTCGGGAGAGCGGAGTCGAGCGAGCAAAGGGGCTCGTTACAAACAGTAATAAAGATAAACAGAGTAATCAGATTAATTAAGTATTGCTATGCAACTCTAGCGCTGCCCTTTTACAGCTACTTCCCCTCATGGGTAGACTAACACCCAGCAATGTCTACCTATGCAGTCAGGCCTGACTGATCTAAATGGAAGTTCAGTGAAACAATATTCGCTAGCAATCTTTGGTGGTGCACTTGAAGAACAACTTGTAATCCAAACGAATAGTAAAGATAAAAGTATCTGTCTTTAAACAGCTCTCACCACCCGGACAAGTCCAAGTCCGTTTCCTCCATCGATTCGTCTAGGAACAGGAATCCACCGACATCCAAGTCTTCAATCCTTCTGGTGTACTGCAGCAAGGAGGAGAAGATGTCTCTAAGGCTCTGCTAGGCTGGCAGAGGGCTCTTTGGAAAGGAGCACACGGCCCAGGCTTCAGGCCTTGTGCACACAGCAGTTCAGCACAGAGATCCTCTTGCTAGGAGAGGGGTGTCCAAAGAGAGCGACCAAAACTCCGCCTCCCCTTTATAAAGTCTGCCCCAGCAGTCTCTGTTCTGGAGCAATGCACCCTGGGTGCTGCAAGATGTACTGGGAGATGTAGTCTCTCTCTCCTCTGCTTTCATTTCCATAATGTCTCTTTACTTCCTCCCGACTCACCTCTCACCTGGAACTTCTTGTCTCTCTGTCTTAAAGGGGAATACCCCGCTACATTAATTTCTAGCTTGATTTTTGTTGTCTCGCTTTGAACATTATCAATATGCTTTGGACAGCTTTGACACATATACAGTGCCTTGAAAAGGTATTCATGCCCCTTGAAATTTTACACATTTTGTCAGGTTACATCCAAAAATGTAAATGTGTTTTATTGGGATTTTATAGACCAACACAAAGTGGCACATAATTTTGAAGTGGAAGGAAAATGATAAATGGTGTTGCGGTGCACTGCCACGAGTTTCAAAAGATCCACACATCACCCTGCTGCCTGACCCCCATTCATCCATCTTGAGACAATAAACAGTCATTTGCATTGCTTTGCTGTATTTTATTGCAGGATACAACTTGGATAGGATAAGGATGATATGAGATGCCCATAGCACTTAGCACATTTGTAGAACTTTAAATGAAAGATTCAGTCCTGATAATGAGGCACAGCTAACGTTCACAGTCTATTTCTCTGCTTTCCTCCACTGCAGACTATTGCTCCTCCTCTTCTGCACTGACTCCTGCAGAGTATCACTTCTCTAGAGTTCTCTTCTCCTGTGTAAATCCTTTGCTGCAAAACCGTTAGATTCCTGTATTTCTCACTCTCAGTATAAGGAGTCACTCTGAATAACTCCTCAGCTTGCTCAAAGTCACTCAAATGCTGGCACTGAGCCAGAGGTGCACAACACCTCCCCCCGACGGCCCAGTATTTTAGCAGCATATGGCGACAGGTGGACTACTAGACCCAGATAGTCCAATCTTGCAGATGCTGCGTTCCCCGGTCACAGCAATCCGCACCATGCTCAAAGTCTTTTCCTGAACTGCTGCGTTTCCCGGCCACAACAGTCTACACTATCCTCAATAGCTTCCTCCGGTTCTATTACTTGCTGTGGTGTACACACTGACCTTCTCCATGCCCTGGTCCATGGAGGGAAACACAGTTCAGCTGCACAGTCCAGCGGTTCCTCTAATCCTTTCTCTCCTCTGTGGTGCGTGTGAGGGATGTGTCTTCCCCGCAACTCCCCCCTCAGCACATGGCAGGCCCCAGGCTGGGGACCGCCCTGCAGCAACTACCTAGTACTCCATCTTCCTTCTCTAACAACTCCTGCCCTGCAGCATGTGACCCCAGCTTATGTGGGAGGCCTGCCCCCTGCCAACACTGAATGGGGATTGGCAGAGCTCCTCACATGAGCTGCCTGTCACTCAGAACTTCAAGTCCAACCTCTATTCCAGAACAATTCTGCCTGAAAGCAGGGGAGGTGTCTCTGAGCCTGAGCACAAGTGGTCACACCCACAGCCACCCCAAACACCCCCAGCCCCAGATCAAAACAAGCAGGCCTAGCCTAGAGCACAGGCCTGCCTAAATTTACCTGTACTACGACCCTAGACATACAAAAATCTCATTCCAGCACCTACCAAAAGGTAGAGGGTGCTACAATGGTTTTCAACATGTTTTTACAAACAAATATCTAATAAGTGTGGCGTGCCTTTGTATTCAGCCCCCCTGAGTCAATACTTTGTAGAATCACCTTTCACTGCAATTACAGATGCAAGTCTTTTGGGGGATGTCTCTACCAGCTTTGCACATCTAGAGAGTGACATTTTTGCCCATTGTTCTTTGCAACATAGCTCAAGCTCTGTCAGATTGGATGAAGAGCATCTGTGAAAAGCAATTTTCAAGTCTTGCCACAGATTCTCAATTGGATTTAGGTCTGGACTTTGACTGGGCCATTCTAACACATGAATATGCTTTGATCTAAACCATTCCATTGTAGCTCTGGTTGTATGTTTAGGGTCATTGTCCTGGAAGGTGAACCTCCGCCCCCAGTCTCAAGTCTTTTGCAGACTCTAACAGGTTTTCTTCCAAGATTACCCTGTATTTGGCTCCATCCATCTTCCCATCAACTCTGACCAGCTTCCCTGTCCCTGCTGAAGAAAAGCATCCCTACAACATTATGCTGCCACCACCATGTTTCACAGTGGGGATGGTGTGTTCAGGGTGTTGTACAGTGTTAGTTTTACCCCACACATAGCATTTTGCTTTTTGCATTTTGCTTTTAGGCCAAAAAGTTGAAATTTTGGTCTCATTTGACCAGAGCTTTCTTCCACATGTTTGCTGTGTCCCCCACATGGTTTCTCTCAAACAGCAAATTGGACTTTCTTCTTGCCACTCTTGCATAAAGGCCAGATTTGTGGAGTGCATGACTAATAGTTGTCCTGTGAACAGATTCTCACAACTGTGGATCTTACTCGGCCTGTCAGTTTAGATGGACAGCCATGTCTTGGTGGGTTTTCAGTTGTGCCATACTCTTTCCATTTTCGGATGATGGACTGAACAGTGCTCTGTGAGATGTTCAAAGCTTGGGATATTTTTTTATAACCTAACCTTTAAACTTCTCCACAACTTTATCCCTGACCTGTCTGGTGTGTTCATTGGCATTCATGCTGTTTGTTCATTAAGGTTCTCTAACAAACCTCTGAGGGCTTCACAGGACAGCTGTATTTATACTGAGATTAAATTACACACAGGTGGACTCTATTTACTAATTAGGTGACTTCTGAAGGCAATTGGTTCCACTAGATTTTAGTTAGGCTTATCAGAGTAAAGGGGGCTGAATACAAATGCACGCTACAATTTTCAGATATTTATTTGTAAAAAAAAATTGAAAACCATTCATCATTTTCCTTCCACATCACAATTTGTGTTGGTCTATCACATAAAATCACAATAAAATACATTTATGTTTTTGGTTGTAACATGACAAAATGTGGAAAATTTCAAGGGGTATGAATACCTTTTCAAGGCACTGTAGTTGGAAAGTAGTTTATTATTAGTGGCCTATTTTTCTGTATAAAGTGGGGCGTCCAACGTGTAGCACAAGACGGCTATGAATGCAAAATCGTGCACTTTAGATTTTTTCGTAAAAATGCGTTTACACTTAGCGAACACATGCGGCCAAAGAAGAATTTGACATAGTCTCTTTAGTCTAAAGCCTCGTACACACGACCGAGAATCTCGTCGTAAAAAACCTGTCGTTTTTCTCGACGAGATTCTTGTCAAGCTTGACGAGCTTCTTGTCAAGCTTTCCTTGAATACACACTGTCAATTCCAAATCTCGTAGTTGGAAAGCACGGTCACGTACAGCACGTACGATGACAGTATAAAGGGCAAGTTTGATTTCAATGGCGCCACCCCTTGGGCTGCTTTTGCTGATCTTGTGTTACAGTGTGTGAAGTAAAAGTTTGGGAAAAGACGATTCGCGCTTTTCAGTCTTCGTGCTTTCAGTTCGTTTTCTGCGGTTCAGTTTGTGCTTGTGCGTTCGTATCTTGTCTTTCAGGGCGTGCAGTCAGGCTGTATCTGTTTTACAGTGCGTTCTTCTCCGCTCGTTTCTGATTTTCAGGTCGTTCTTCATAGGCCTTGCTGTTCTTTAGTGCGTTCTGTTTAGCACATTCTGATCAGAAGACCGTTTCCTAGCCATGTTACGTTCTCGTCGTAGAGTTCGTGCTGTGTGGGTGCTTGGTGTTGGTCTGCTTGTCTTGGACCAAGACCAGTCCATGAACAGGGTGAGGAGGAGTTCATGGACCAAGAATCGGTTGCTCCAGCGGGACCAATTCTGTCATATGCCTCTGCTGCGGGAGATCCAGGAGAATAATCCTGATGATTACAGGAATTTTCTTAGGATGTCTGACCCCGTTTTTTAGCATCTGTTGGCTTTGGTGTCCCCCTATATCACCAGGCAGGACACCGTTATGCGGGAAGCCATCAGTGCTGAGCAGAGGCTCATCGCCACGTTACGCTACCTGGCGACTGGGAGAAGTCTGCAGGACCTGAAGTTTACGACAGGCATCTCCCCCCAGGCTCTGGGCCTCATAATCCCAGACACTGTTCTGCCATCATCCAAGTCCTGCAGGAGGACTATATTAGGGTAAGTTTTCTCCTTTAACATCACATTCTATGTATTTCATGTATGCTAATGTATTGTATTTCTTTCATCCTTCCCTAATTACCATGATTGTAATATGCTGTGAATGTCCCCTTTGTCCTCATGCATGCTGTAAGCTTTTAATGCCCCTTTTTTGTCCTCCATGCATATTGTCCTTCACCAACCTCTCCAGCATGCTATCCTGGGCCCAAACACACCTAGCCTAGTCACTTCCCAATGTATTTTGTCAGCTCCATTGTAGTGCTTTACCCTCCCCCCCCCCAAACACCCCCTAAAATGATTACAAATGTATATTTCTCTTTTTTTTTTGGGATTCACAAACTCATCTAGCCCCCCCCAAATATTTTTACAAGGGGCCATCAGAGGGGGTGATGAATATAATACTTGGGCCTTCTATTTTAGTATTTAAAAACACATTAAACTGATGTTGGGCAAGAATGTATTTTTGTATAATCTGCTTGCAATGTTATGTGCAAAAGTACTAATATTTTTTTATCTTGTTTGACTCCACAGCTTCCTTCCACACCACAGGAATGGCAGACTGTGGCCTCCCATTTTGCCACGCGGTGGGACTTCCCCAACTGTGGTGGAGCCATTGACGGGAAGCACGTCTGCATCGTGCCACCACCCCGTTCTGGGTCCTATTTCTATAATTATAAGGGGTTTCATAGTATCGTGCTGATGGCGGTGGTGTCAGCACAGTATGAATTCCTCTATGTGGATGTGGGGAAGAATGTCCGGATGTCCGATGGGGGAGCCTTCGGATAGACGGAGTTTGCCCTCCGTCTCCAGAGTGACAACCTTGCATTGCCACTGGATGCAGGGAATGTTGAAGGACTCCCCTTTGAGTTTTTGGCTGATGAAGCCTTTGGACTTGGACGGCATCTCATGAGGCCATTTCCCCAAAGGACCCTGACCCCGGAGAGGAGGGTGTTCAACTACGGGCTGGCCAGGGCCCGAAGAGTCGTGGAGAATGCCTTCGGGATAATGGCCAGCCGGTTCCGCCTTTCATGGTACCTATTAACTTGGCGGAGTACAAGCTGAACTACATTGTTTTCTGTTGCTGCGTGCTGCATAATTATCTTTGCATCAAATCACCTAATTATATGGTCTCAATTGGGCCTGAGGCTGGACTTTTAGGTGACAATATCTTGCCGGGCTTAGAATCTGGCCGTCCTGGCTTGCCCCCCAAAACGCCCGTGAGGTTCGTCAAAAATATGTGGACTATTTTACTGGTAGGGGGGCAATTCCTATGCCAGGCCATGCTTAATTTAAAAAAAATAAAAATAAATCTGGTTTAATCTGATTTTTGGATGTATTGCTTGTGTTTTTTTTAGCTGTCTCCTAGTTTTTGTTAGTGCACTTGTAGTTCCAATTGTATTTTCCTTTAGTAAATACCAACCATTTCTCTGTTAACACCAAAAATATACTCAAAAAAGATTATAGCGGATTTGATAAAGAAGCTACACTTTGTTGTTGTTCAAAAATTTTACTCTGTGCACATGCACACATGGTAAATCTAACATTTTTGGTGTTATAAAATATAAAAAAAAATTGGGTTGCCCATAAACAGGCCTTTTTTTTTTTGGTAAAAACTCTTATTACCATACAACAAAATACAACATTGTAAACCTCTCAGCAATATCAGACATTCTATTTTAGTAACAATGTCTCTATCTGCCCTTCATAATATGGGGTGTCACCCCTGAACAAGCCAAAATTTGAAGATGCACACAATTTTTAGGGTTTTGAAAAAGGGTTATTTCCCTCCTGAACCCTATTGTCAACAAGTGCTATCTGCCATCAGGGTTGATCAGTGGACGTGTTTTGGGGGTGCAACCTCTTCTTCCTTTCACCTACCTGAGATGTGAGGAAGGGGTTGCACCCACAAAACCCGTACATGGATATCCCCTGATGGCAGATGGCACATGTTGACACACAGGGGCTGATTTACGAAACGTTTGCGCCATGAGTATTGGCGCATCTGCGTGCGCAATGGCTGTTTTGGTATTTACAAAACATTAGCGCCGGTATCGCAGCCCTATTTCCCATTTACTATAGTGTTGTCGGCGGACGGGAGGAGGCGCTCAGTGCGCCACTATGGACCTGGCGCACGGCATGTTAAAATATAAATATAAAGAAGCTGAAAGTGAGAATATAATGGGGGTGACATGGGGTGATGTGAGGAATTGTAGGGACACCTGCCCAAATAACTAATATGCCCAAAATAGAGAAAGAAAGTAACTTTTTCAAAACCAGCCCGCTGCGTCGGCAATTCCGATTCGAGCTGCGGGAGGTTTTTTTGAGCTCAGCGCGGGAATTTCAATGGTTCAAATGCGCCGGGACACTGCGCCGGCAAAATCTTAGTAAATGTCAAGTCACGTAAACTAATTTGCATAAGTTGAACAGGCGCAGCTCTGAACTTTCCATTGCGCCTGCAAAAAGGAGAAAAAAAAAGCATTTAAAAGCACCCGCGGTTATAATGAATTGTCGGCTCCCGGCAATATAGAGAAAAGCCATAGAAAGTCTTTGATAACAAAAAAAATAAATCGTGGGGGTCCCCCGAAATTCCATAACCAGGCCCTTCAGGTCTGGAATGGATATTAAGGGGAACCCTGCTGCAATTTTTTTTTTAAAATGACGTGGGGTTCCCCCCAAATATCCATACCAGGCCCTTAAGATCTGGCATGGATTTTAAGGGGAACTCCACCCCAATCAGAAAAAAAATTGCCATGGAGTCCCCCCAAAAATCCATACCAGACCCTTTATCCGAGCATGCAACCTGGCCGGCCGCAGGAAAAGAGGGGGGGACGAGAGCGGCCCCCCCTCCCTCCTGAACCATACCAGGCCACATGCCCTCAACATGGGGAGGATGTCCCCATGTTGATGGGGACAAGGGCCTCATCCCCACAACCCTTGCCCGGTGGTTGTGGGGGTCTGCAGGCGGGGGGCTTATCGGAATCTGGAAGCCCCCTTTAACAAAGGGGACCCCCAGATCCCGGCCCCCCCCCCCTGTGTGAAATGGTAATGGGGTACAAATGTACCCCTAGCATTTCACAAAGAAAGTGTAAAAAATGTAAAAAATTACAAGAGCTGGTTTTTGATAATTCCTTTATTAATGTCTTTTCCTTTCTTCCATTTTCTTCTTCTTCCATCTTCTTCTGTTCTCCATTCGGGTTTCTTCCTCTTCATCTTTATCTTCATCCTCATCTTCATCTTCATCTTCCTTCGGTGTTGTCGTCCGCATCTTGCTCCGGCGTCTTCCCTTCTTCTTTCTTCTCCGGCCGCTCCGTTTGAATTGGAGGTTCCCGCTGTGCGACGCTTCAGTTCTCCACTTGGTCCGCTGCCACCCGGTGACTCCGCCCCCCTGTGACACCACGTGGAAAGTCCCTGTGAAATCCATGTGCGTCAGAGGGGGGCGGGGTCACCGGGTGTAAGCGGACCCAGAGGAGAACTGAAGAACTGAAGCGTCGCACAGCGGGAACCTCCAATTCAAACGGAGCGGCCGGAGAAAGAAGAAGGGAAGACGCCGGAGCAAGATGCGGACGAGAACACCGAAGGAAGAAGGACGATGAAGATGAAGATAAAGATAAAGAGGAAGATGAAGATGGAGGAAGAAACCCGAATTGAGAAAAGAAGAAGATGGAAGAAGAAGAAGGAAGAAGAAGGAAGAAGAAGGAAGAAGAAGGAAGAAGAAGAAGATGGAAGAAGAAGTTGGAAGAAGAAGAAGGAAGAAGATGGAAGAAAGGAGAAGACATTAATAAAGGAATTGTCAAAAACCGGCTCTTGTAATTTTTTACATTTTTTTACACTTTTCTTTGTGAAATGGTAGGGGTACATTTGTACCCCATTACCATTTCACATAGGGGGGGGCCGGGATCTGGGGGTCCCCTTTGTTAAAGGGGTCTTCCAGATTCCGATAAGCCCCCCGCCCACAGACCCCCACAACCACCGGGCAAGGGTTGTGGGGATGAGGCCCTTGTCCCCATCAACATGGGGACATCCTCCCCATGTTGAGGGCATGTAGCCTGGTACGGTTCAGGAGGGGGGGGGCGCTCTCGTCCCCCCCTCTTTTCCTGCGGCCGGCCAGGTTATGTGCTCGGATAAGGGTCTGGTGTGGATTTTTGGGGGGACTCCATGCCATTTTTTTTTTAAATTTGGGGTGGAGTTCCCCTTAAAATCCATGCCAGATCTGAAGGGCCTGGTATGGATATTTGGGGGAAACCCCACGTCATTTTAAAAAAAAAATTGCAGCGGGGTTCCCCTTAATGTCCATTCCAGACCTGAAGGGCCTGGAAATGGAATTTGGGGGACCACCACGCTTTTGTTCTAGCAAAATTAACAAGTCAGTTCCCATAGACTGCAATGGTATTTGTTGGTGGGGGGAGGGGTGATTGTCCCATCTCTAATTTTGTAGCATGCTGGATGATGTGCTTAATTTTGGACGGGGGGGGGGGGGTTATTTTTTGCTAGCTGCATTGGTGTTGTTCTGCACATGCCCAGCCAGTTAGTTTTTTTTTTGGGTGCTTTTTGTGTGTGAACAGCACCTGGATATTTCTGGGCATGCTCAGAGAGTGTTTTTATGGGTTAGTAATTGAAGGACATCCTTAACAGGTGTAGCCACTTTGAAGTTCAGTCTCTACATTGAGTGAACTCGCATTTTGGGTGTTTCATGGACTGTGAATGTGTTTTCAATTGCCTCATTGGCACACAAACATATGTTATATAAAGCGCACAAGGAGCATTTGTTCGCTTGCCCTGAGAAGAGGCAAGTGTGTGTGTGTGTGTGTGTGTGTGTGTGTGTGTGTGTGTGTCCTTATCGAGTTTGTAACGCATGTATTTTATTTGTTATGTCTTTGCAAAACAGGTGATTGGTTAACTTTTGTGGATTGTATTTTTTTGTGTGGGGGAGATGTTCCCCTGAAATAATTCTGATGTTGTTAATGTGTGTTGTTTGTTCACTTTGATTTAATTGTCTGTGCTGCATTTTTTTTGGCCAAAAATTTCTCAAGATGTTGAGTCTGTAACTGTTTCAAATTGACCATGTTTTTTATTTTGCCTTCCCTTTTGTTTTGTTGACCAATAAAATTTGATGCAAAGTTTTGATGTTTGTTTTGTGTTTTCTTTGCAACAAATGTGACAGCTGATTGGCATGTCAAAACAAAACAGTGTGATTTGTCTAATCTGGTGCCTTCATGCTAGCATATGCATGAATTGTGTGCTGCCATGGAGTCACCAGGAAATGAAAAATACAGAGCGGTAAGTATTACATTTTCCCCCAACAGGACATGTTTTGTGAATTTATCTTATCGAGAATTGCTGTCCAAAAATCAAAACCATTGACTGTGATTTAAAGCACATGTGCAAGATGAAGGAAAACCTGCAAACATGGCCTGTTGGGGGTACTTGAGAAGCACTGATTTAGAGCACTGCCCTTAAAAATAGCTCAAGGCCATACAATTATAATTGTGGGCATTTTGAGGAAACAAAGTAAGTGTTAGAACCCCTGCATGTGTGTGGTTTTTTTTTTAGATTTTTTTTTGTAGTTTGGCCTTTGTGTCTCCTTTTCTTAAAATTGGCTTCACTTCCTGTCACACAGCTAAACAGGAAGTGAAGGTAAAACCCTACCAATGTCTTTTCTTGGGGACACACAGATCAATCTAACTAGTGTCCCCATTAAGCAAATTGCACTCTAGCACTTTGTTGTGTACACCCCAAATCATTGTATAGTTTGGGGTTTAGTAAAGACAAATCCACTCTGCAGTAAAAGTGTAGCTGCTGAAAATCTGAGGGAAAGTACTGGTGATTGGATGTTACAATCATGTAAAAGCAAAGATGGTGGTTTTTTTTTTGCTTGCATGTCCCCCTCAGATATACAGCAAGTGCACTTGTAGAGCAAAGTAGATTTGCTTTTAGTAAATAAACCCCAAAGTCCAAACTACCTAATAATTTGTGGTGTACCCCGCAATATGCTGGAGTGCAATGTGCATAATGGGGAAAGTATTTAGTCTGACCTGTGTGTCCCCAAGGAAAGACATTGTTAGGGACTTTCCCTCACTTCCTGTGTGGCTATGTGACAGGAAGTGAATTATTTGGAAGGATAAAGTGGCCAAATTATTTAGTTTAACTTTTCAAAGACTCATTCCTAATTTGAATTGTGATGCATGTCAATGGCCCATTTAGACCCTCTTTAATCAATTGAGATCAGCGCTATAACTGATCGACGGCCACAGCATGGTCCTCAATTGCCGGGAGTCCATCAATAAACGTCCTCCCCTTTGCGCGCGCTGTGGTCACCGAGTCACTGAGACTCGGGTGATGACAGATCCGAGTAGGGGGCCAATCCCTCCCCTTTACCATGTGATCAGCTGTCAGCAAATGGCAGCTGATCACGTGATGTAAACAAAAGCTGGGTAATGGTTTTTGTTTTCTCCTTGTGCACAATAAAAACGATCATAGTGGCAGTTCCGCCGCTTGATCATTCTTATAGGCGGCGGGAGGGGACGTTCCCCCCCCCCTCTTGCCGCCATCCGGTGCTTCTCCGGGCTCTCCCGTGCCATCTTGGGCTCGGAGAACGATTTGGAGATGACTGGTGACCAGATGGTCATCAGTCATCTCTATGACCGTCGGAGGCGCGGGCACGACGTTATGACATCACGCCGTGTTCCCATATGTTAACCAAGCCGTGATCTCCGCTGTCAGCATGAGATTGGTGATTTTTTTTGACCAATATCATGCTTTCCAGCCTGGAGGAGAGATGTGGGGTCTTATTGACCCGCATCTCTCCATAAAGAGGACCTGTCACACACATTCCTATTACAAGGGATGTTTACATTCCTTGTAATAGGAATAAAAGTGATCCAAAAAAAAAAAGTTAAAAAAAGAGTAAGAAATACAAAAAAGTAAAAAAACAAAATAAAAAAAAATAAGCAAAAATAAGAAAAAACGCCCATGTCTCCGGTAGCTCACGCTCAGAAGCGAAAACACACGTAAGTCCCGCCCACATGTGTAAACGCCGTTCAAACCACACATGTGAGTTATTGCTGCGTGCGTTAGAACGAGTGCAACAATTCTAGCACTAGACCTCCTCTGTAATGCCAAAATGGTAACGTGTAAAAAAATGTAAAGCATCGCCTAGGGAGATTTTTAATTACTGAAGTTTGGTGTCATTCCATGAGTGTGCGCAATTTTAAAGCGTGACGTGTTAGGTATCTATTTACTCAGCATAACAACATCTTTCACATTATACCAAAAAATTGGCCGTAACTTTACTGTTTTGTAATATTTTTAGCAAACAAAAGGCGTTTGGAAATTTATTGCGCAAATACCGAGCGAGATAAAAATTTGCAATGACCGCCATCTTATTCCCTAGGGTGTCTGCTCCAAAAACATATATAATGTTTGGTGTTTTGAAGTAATTTTATAGCCATAAATTTATGATTTTTACATGAAGGAGAGAAGTGCCAGAATAGGCCCAGTGCTGAAGTGGGTAAAATATCTATTTATTTATTTTTTAAACTCGGTCTTTTGTATTTATAGGAAAAAAAAACACAAAAAAACACAAAGGTGATCAAATAGCACCAAAAGCAAGCTCTATTTGTGTGCCAACAAATAAAACATTTTCATTGGGTTACAGTGTTGTATGAGCACGCAATTGTCATTGAAAGTGCATCAGCGCTGAAATGTGAAACTTGGTCTGGGCAGTGCGCAAGTGGTTAATATAAGGCTACATGCACACGGACGTTTTTCAAGCCGCTTGTTTGAGCGTTTTTTGCAGCTTAAAAACATCTCTCCATGTTAGCCTATGGCCTCATGGCCACCATGGCGTTTTTGAGCTGTAAATGGCATAGGCGTTTTTAGGCCCCATGTAGACGGGACACTGGTGCAAAGTGTTCAGAACTAAGGTTGAAAGTGGCGTTTAGAAAGGCGCGCTTTGTGGCGTTTGCATGCCGTGTTTTACCACATTTGCGTGTAAATGATAAGGAGCCGCCCTAAGCTCTAAAAACAGTATTATTTACGATTTTAGCTATTTTGTGAGACCAGAGTGATATCAGCAGCGGAGAGCAGCAGTGTAGTTGTATTTAGCGTGTCACTTGCCACATCACTTGCCACAAGATGTGGATTGTCCACTTGCCACGTCAGCTGCCCCAAGTTGTGGATTGTCCACAATGCAATGGAAGCAATTTCATTTTTATATATATATATATATCTATATATATATATATATCTATATATATTTTATGGTTTTTCCTCATTTGCCATAAATTTGGAGTTTATCAATGTAAAAAAATAGGTCACCTTTAAAAACGCTTCTAAACTAAAATGCGGCTAAACGCTGGTACCGCGTCTGAAACGTGGAAATCTTTGGCGTCTGAAGGCATTTTTAGGCTTTGTGAAAAACGATTTTAAACGCAACTGCAGATTTTTTTTGCCAGGCCAAAGACAGTGTTTTGGATGTAATAGAATTCAATGGACCCGCATCCAAAACGCAAGTAGCGCAATTTTGCGGCGATTTTTTGTTTTACCTGTTTATAGCTGGTTGTTAAAGGAAATGTAAAAAAATAAAAAATCCGGTTAAAAAAAAACTAGAAAAAAACAGCGTGGGGTCCCCCCCCCAGGTCCGTACCAGGCCCTAGGGTCTAGTATGGATTCAAAGGGGACCCCCCAAAAATGAAAAAAAAAATGGCGTGGGGGTCCCCCCAGAATCCATACCAGGCCCTTCAGGTCTGGCATGTATTTTAAGGGGAACCCCGCGCCAAAAACAAAAAAAATTAGCGTAGGGTCCCCTAAAAATACACACCAGACCCTTTATCCGAGCACTCAACCTGGCAGGCCGCAGGGTAAGAGGGGGGGGACGAGAGAGCGGCCCCCCTCCCTCCTGGACCGTACCAGGCCGCGTGCCCTCAACATGGGGGGTTTGGTGTTTCGGGGCAGGGGGGCGACCTGCAGCCCCCCCACCCCAAAGCACCCTGCCCCCATGTTGATGGGGACAAGGGCCTCTTCCCAACAACCCTGGCCGTTGGTTGTCGGGGTCTGCGGGAGGGGGGCTTATCGGAAACCGGGAGCCCCCTTTAATAAGGGGGACCCCAGATACCTGCCCCCCACCCTATGTGAATGAGTATGGGGTACATCGTACCCCTACCCATTCACCTGGTGGCTAGGGATGAGCTCGGTGTTCGAGTTGAACATACGTTCGACTCGAACATCGGCTGTTCGACCGTTCGGCGAACATCGAACGATTTGGGCCGTTCGCGCCAAATTTGAGTGACGCGAACGGCCCACAATACACTGCGCCATCGCAGTGCAATCCCGGCGCTGTGATTGGCCAAGCATGCACTGTGACCCCGCATGCTTGGCCAATCACAGCGCCGGCAGCTAGGAGAGCCATAATTGCCCACAGGCAGGTTGCCTGTGGCCAATTATAGCTCAGGGGGTTTAGCACACGCGCCACACTATAAAAGGCCGTCAGCGCGGCGGCAATGTGTAGTGTGTTCCGGCGCAGGGAAAGAGAAGGATAGGCAGGGACAGTGTTGATATTCTTTGTGCTATTCTTGTGTGCAGGGAGAGAGAAGGATAGGCAGGGAGAGTGTCAGTGTCATATTCTTTGCTAAACCTTGTGTGCAGGGAGAGAGAAGGATAGGCAGGGGACAGTGTCAGTGTCATATTCTTTGCTAAACCTTGTGTGCAGGGAGAGAGAAGGATAGGCAGGGAGAGTGTCAGTGTCATATTCTTTGATAAACCTTGTGTGCAGGGAGAGAGAAGGATAGGCAGGGGACAGTGTCAGTGTCATTGTTGCTAAGCCTCCTGCACAGTATACACCTGAAGCTAGCCCGTATTGCTGTGTTTTCCTGGTGTGTTACACTAACAGGCATTTGCAGCACTTACAGCGGGCGGAGTGTGCCTCCTGCACATTATACACCTGAAGTTAGCCCGTATTGCTGTGTTTTCCTGGTGTGTTACACCAACAGGCATTTGCAGCACTTACAGCGGGCGGAGTGTGCCTCCTGCACATTATACACCTGAAGTTAGCCCGTATTGCTGTGTCTTCCTGGTGTGTTACACCAACAGGCATTTGCAGCACTTACAGCAGGCGTAGTGTGATTCCTGCAAAATATACTCCTGAAGCTAGGCCTTATTGCTGTGTTTTCCTAGTGTGTTACACCAACAGGCATTTGCAGCACTTACAGCAGGCGTAGTGTGATTCCTGCAAAATATACTCCTGAAGCTAGGCCTTATTGCTGTGTTTTCCTAGTGTGTTACACCAACAGGCATTTGCAGCACTTACAGCGGGCGGAGTGTGCCTCCTGCACATTATACACCTGAAGTTAGCCCGTATTGCTGTGTTTTCCTGGTGTGTTACACCAACAGGCATTTGCAGCACTTACAGCGGGCGGAGTGTGCCTCCTGCACATTATACACCTGAAGTTAGCCCGTATTGCTGTGTTTTCCTGGTGTGTTACACCAACAGGCATTTGCAGCACTTACAGCGGGCGGAGTGTGCCTCCTGCACATTATACACCTGAAGTTAGCCCGTATTGCTGTGTTTTCCTGGTGTGTTACACCAACAGGCATTTGCAGCACTTACAGCAGGCGTAGTGTGATTCCTGCAAAATATACTCCTGAAGCTAGGCCTTATTGCTGTGTTTTCCTAGTGTGTTACACCAACAGGCATTTGCAGCACTTACAGCGGGCGGAGTGTGCCTCCTGCACATTATACACCTGAAGTTAGCCCGTATTGCTGTGTTTTCCTGGTGTGTTACACCAACAGGCATTTGCAGCACTTACAGCGGGCGGAGTGTGCCTCCTGCACATTATACACCTGAAGTTAGCCCGTATTGCTGTGTTTTCCTGGTGTTTTACACCAACAGGCATTTGCAGCACTTACAGCGGGCGGAGTGATTCAGTTGCTGCAGGAGTTTGGACTGTGAGGATGTGCCTGTAGGGAGCTCCTGGAGCTCCAGGAGGAGGGGGTGTGATGGCCTCCTCCAGCCCAGGACCGGGGCAGCTTTCCCGGCCTGATGTTGCTGCCTCCTCCCTGGGGATTAAAGACCTGTCCAGGGAGGAGACATTATTTTTGAAGACCCAGCACGAGTTGCTTGATTGGACTCTGGCCCAGCCTGGGGAAGGTCCGGCTAAGGTGCAGCGAAGGATCGCAAGAATCAAGGATTTAATCCAGAAGGCCAGCCGGGCCTTCTGTGGGAAGTCTGCAGTGCTGACCGACCTCTGGAATCGCAGGGACCGGACCAGCAGCTTCAGGAGGGGGGAGTTCAGTGTGGCCATTAACTCCCTGAAAGGCCAGTGTGGGGAACTCTGGGGCCTGCTGGGTGGCCTCTGTGAGAGGGGGCGAGGTGAGACCGACTTCCTTTTGGAAATAAGGGATGAGCTGAAAAGGGCCAGCAGAGAAGGATCCCAGGCTGTCAGGCGCAGCAAACAGCGGAGCCAGCAAGTACAGCAGCTTGAGGAAAGACCTATGAATACATCATGCCCAGGAGGATTGGCCGGTGGAGCTGGAAATAGAGCTGGTGAGGAACCCTCCCCCCCACCCCCCTTCCCCCGGGAGGCGTAGTCCCTGGTAACCTGGCTGTGGAGGGTCCCCGGGACCTTGCGGTGCTCGGGTCAGAAAAAGTTACCAGCACTCAGGCAGGCTCGGGTAGGGTACCTGAGGATACGGCCAGGGGAAATCAGGAGGGGAACACCGGGGGGAATGCTGAGGGAAATACAGTGGGGATGGGAAAGCTGGGGTGCACCCCAGTGGTGGTTCTCACACCGCTCCCACGGATCAGGCCTGAGACTGTTGCTGGAAAGACTCTTAAGCATGCTGCTGTTGTTAAGACCCTAATGACCCCTGTGATTCCCGCATGCAGCCAGGTACAAGGCAGGCCACTGCTAATGGTGGATCCTGCCTGTGCCGCTCATGCTGTGGAGGAGGGAGAGGGGTCTGGCAATCATGGATATGGACAAACCCAAGCAGGAATTGTTGAAGGACTATGAATTGATGGTGGGAATGTGAAGGCTGCAAGGATCGGTGGGGAGGAGGGGGGGACGCCATTACCAAAGTGCAGTGAGCAACAACAAACTGCTGCACAACCAGGGGATGGTTTGGCGCCAGTAAAAACAACCACCTTTGCTGACAGTAGGGGCGGGGCTTTGGGGCATGGCTCTGGTGGGCTGGATGGTCGGGGGGAGGAGTTTGGGCGGGAGGTGGAGCCGGGAAGGTCGGGAAGTGCTTCTATGACCACTTCCGGTTTCCCTGGCCAGCGTGAACCGGAAGTGGGCGGGCGGGCTGACCCGGAAGTAGAGTCTATACCGGAAGTGGTTGGGGGCGGCCAGAAGCACTTCCGGGTGGCGGCCTCTGACGGCCTGAATGATCAGGAGATGGCCGAGGTATGTGGAGGATTGGCAGGAGGGGATTTGATAGACCTCATGGATTCGTCTGGGGACCTGAGTGCTGCTCAAAGAGTGGGCAGGTGGAGTGAGGCCGAGGCTGGGGAACTTTTTGGGGATCACCCAGCCTTGGCCTTCATTAAGGGTATGGAGTCCCAGGAGGGACAATTAGAAAAGGGGAAGGAGCAGCCACAGCCGCAGGAGCAGGGGGAGGAGCCATCTGGGGCTCATGCCCGCTGCTCCAGTGGGGCCCCAGTGGTAGACCCTCCTCCCAGTGTTAGGAGGAGGGTTGTTGTGGGTGTGGCTTGCTCCGGGGGGGCGGTGGATGGGAGGGACCCCCCGGCAGGATTGGGCCGGGGGGTTCCCCCGGTTGATGTGTCGGCCAAGGGTGCTGGAGTGCCCTCTGAGGGTACCCCTGGTGAGGCGGCAGAGGGTGCTTTCGGCATTCAGGCTGGGGGGGCGTTAGATCAGGTCCAGGAGGCAGAGCTGCTTGGGGCGCTCAGGGAATCCAGTTCTTTTGCCCGGGTGGCAGGGACCAGCGTCCCTTTGGCCCCCCTGTACGACCGGTTTGGTGCCCAAAACTTCCGGGTTCCCCCCGCAGACCAGCTCCAGGGGGTGAACCCGTGGTCGAGGGGTACAGGGGGTCCGGAGAGGCGCAGGCGCAATGTTGTGCAGCTGCGGTGGGAGGGACCTGGACAGTGCCCCAGCAGGGGGCAGGTGGTAGATCTTCTGCTGAAGGGGGCCAACTGTAAGGTAGCCGACCTCTTCGCAGTGATCCATCCCACAGGCACCAAGGAGTTTGATGTGAGTTTTTCCTCCTTGGTGCTAATGGAGCTCTTCCTTACTGTGTATGAGCTCCTGAAGAGGTCGGAGCCTTGGAGGTCTTTTAAGGTGGTCCCCCTGTCCAGGCAGGAGGACATCAAGTCCCTGACCATTCTGGTCAGGAATGAATCCCTCCCACCTGAGGACATTGCCACCTGGTTGGGGAGG
The DNA here is from genome assembly GCA_029206835.1 of Rana muscosa. Classification (NCBI taxonomy): domain Eukaryota; kingdom Metazoa; phylum Chordata; class Amphibia; order Anura; family Ranidae; genus Rana; species Rana muscosa. Next base: position 849,670,286 of record CM055121.1, read on the forward strand.
TATGGGCAGCTGCAGTCTCCCCTGCGCAAAAACCTGGATGAGCGCGGGGTCTGGACCGGGGCGTGGGCGGCCAGGATCCGTCTCAAGCGCCAGGGAACTAGTGTGACCCATGTCCCTGGCAGCGCTTTCATCGGGAGAGATAGGATCCTGGTCTTTTACCCCGGTCAGCCCCGTCGCTGTTTTAAGTGTGGGAGTCCCACCCATTTAAGTGCAGACTGCACAACACCCCGGTGCGTCAGGTGCAACAGGCCTGGGCACTCCTCGGAGACTTGTAGACTTATTGTCTGCAACCTCTGTGGGGTGTCCGGCCACCCATTCAGCCGCTGCCCCAAGGCTTTTAGGGGGCGTGCGGCTGATGGGGATGGGCCAGGCCCAGATGACGCACCGGAGGGGGTGGGTCTCCCACCTCAGGCGCCCCAGGCGCCCCAGGCAGGCCCAGGTGAAGGGCCTGGGGCTGATGGCCCAGAGGGGCCTTTGCCGCAGCGGCAGAGGCGCAGGCGTGGTGGAGTGGGGGCCCCTGCTGGGAATGTGCCGGGTCCCCCGGGACTTGTTTCTGGGGGGCCGGGTGCGCCGGCACCGGGCCCAGTGGGGGGTGGGGGGTCGGGGGGGTGGGGGGCCCTCTGCGGGGGGCCGTCCCCCTCCCCCTCTTTCCTCTGTGCCCCCTCCTCTCTCTACCCCCCCTCTTTCCCCCTCCTCTTCTCCTTCTGTTCCCCCCTCCTCCTTTCCCCCCTCCCCTTCCCCATTTCCCCATCCCTCCCCTTCTTCCTCCCTTCCTCCTCCCCCTTCCCCTCGTTCCCCCCGTTCCTCTTCTCCTCTTCCCCCTTCCTCTCCACCTCCTTCCTCCCTCCGTCCCATCCTGGATCCTCTTTTGTATCCCCAGGATTCGGGGGAGGAGATGGAGGTGGCCGAGTCATCGAGGGGCCTGCACAAGAGGCCCATGGGGGCCTCTAGCGGGCACTTCGGCGACGAGGTGGGTGGCCAGATCCAGGCGGGCTGGCTGCAGAGGAAGGTGAGGAAGAGGACGAGGAAGAAGGATCCTGGGGGGGGGGTTAGGGGACCCCGGGTTGTCCCTGATAGGGACCCTGGGGGGCCCCCCCGGTGATCCTAGGGAATATGTTCGGGGTCTTCACCGATTCGGAGGAGGACTCTTGGGTGTAGGTGAAAGTGCAGAGGAGAATGCAGGCCAAAATCACTAAGGATGGCGGTACCCTCTCCAATACGCGTTGCGACCATTAATGTCGCAAGTGTGCGTTCTGCGGCGGCTCGTTTCATGGCCTTCGATTTTCTCAGCCGAGTTGAAGCTGACATTTTGTTTTTGCAAGAGACCTGGCTGGCATCGGTGGCAGAGATGCATCTAGCAAAGAGGGAGTGGAGGTGTGGGCCCTCCCTCTGGTCTCTTGCGGCCGAGCCCTGCAGTGGAGTTGCAGTCCTTTTTAAGACTGGTCCGGTGGCTTGTCGACGAGTGATTGAGGTGGAGGTCGGTAGGTGCCTGGTGGTGGATGCCGTCGTGGGGGGGCAATTCCTTAGACTCATCAACTTTTATGGCTCTCAGACCAAGAGGGATAGGAAGAGCCTCCTCACGATGGTCAAGCCCTACTTGTTCACGTCCCAGCAGGTGGTCTTTGGTGGTGACTTTAACATGGTCACCAGATCAAAGGATCGGGCAGGCGCCTCAGGCCCCCTGGGATATGATAGTATCTTTCTGAATAGTGTAGTGAGGGAAGCCGGGTTGGTGGATGTGCATGTTCAGTGCCTCCCCAACCACACTGGGTTCACTTATGCCCGAGGTAGCAGTAGGAGTAGGTTAGATAGTTTTTTTTTAAAGGGGGACTCTTCCTTTGCGGCACCTGTGTTGCAGGCGATGGAGTTCTCCGATCACTGTATGGTTTCTGTGACTTTGAATGTGGCCGACACTCCTCAGAAGGGTCGAGGCCTCTGGCGTCTCAATGGATCGCTACTCGAGGACCTCGAGGTTAGGGAGGCCTATGAGATCTTTCTTGCGGATCAGGCCTCGCTCCTTGAGAGCGGCTGCTCCCGCCAGGAGTGGTGGGAAGTGGCGAAGAAGAGGTCGGAGGGCTTTTTCCGCAGGATCTCTAGGTACCGGGCGGCGTCCAAGTACCTGGCCTATCAGAAGTTGCGCAGGCAGTTAGACCGCCTGGTTTCTTCTGGGGGCCCTCAGGAGCAGATATCCGATCTGAAGCTTCAGATGAAGGGGTGTCAGTATGACCGTCTCGCCTCCCTGGTCCTTGAGAGGGATTACGGGAAGTTCTCCTCCCCGGATCCCTACAAGAGCTGTGGTGAGGCGGTGAGTTCGAAGGTCGTACATGGCCTGAGGGACGCTTCGGGATCCCTGGTCCGGTCCAGACCGGGTATCCTGGGTGTCATCAGGGACCATTTTTCAGACCTCCTCCGTAGGAAGCCTTTGGATATGGAGAAAGCCAGGGTGTTTCTTGATGAGACCCCGCTTTGTGCGGGGCCTGGTCTCCCAGACTCTCTGACAGCAGAGATCTCGGTTGAAGAAGTCGAGCAGGCCATCGACTCTTTGTCCTTGAAAAAGTCGCCGGGGCCCGATGGGCTCACAGCTGAATTTTATAAAACCTTCAAGAGCCTGTTGGCTCCTCATTTGGGGGAGGTTTTCAATGAATGTTTGGCTAACGGCCTGCTCCCTCCCTCAATGAGAAGGTCAGCTCTGATCCTGCTGTCAAAGGGTAAAGATCCGACTGTAATTGAGAACTGGCGCCCGATCGCCCTTCTCACTACAGATAGGAAGATATTGGCAAAAATACTCTTTTTACGTATGTCAGCAGTCGCTGACAAGATGCTTTCTGTCTCCCAGCACTGCGCAATTCCTGGTCGGGGCACCTTTAGTGCCGTCCTGAACGTCCGGGAGGCCGTGGAAAGGTGCAGGGCAACGGGGGATGGGCGGTATCTGCTGGCATTAGACCAGGCCAAGGCTTTCGATCGGGTGAACCATGAGTACCTCTGGCTTCTTCTGAGAAAGTACGGTTTGCCGGAGCAATTTGTGAATTGGCTGAAAGTATTGTACAGAGGGGCGGTGAGATTCGCTCTTGTCAACGGTTGGGTGGGTCCTGCCTTTGCTGTGGACTCTGGAGTCAGGCAGGGTTGCCCGTTGAGCCCCCTTCTCTACGTCTTTGCCATCGATCCCTTTTTGAGAAGGCTTGACTGTGAGCATTTGGGGGGGGTTCCGGTGGAGCCTTGCACTGGTCTGGATCCGGCAGTGAGGGTGGTGGCCTACGTGGACGATGTCTCGGTGGTGGTGTCCAGCCGCGAGGAGGCCCTCTTTGTGGAGACGCAAATTGGGAGCTACTCCGAGGCATCTGGTTTGTTGGTCAATTGGGGCAAGAGCGAAGTTCTCTGGTTAGGGAGGGAAGGCGAGCAGTTCGCTCTTCCGGACGTGTTTCCCCAGCCCCAGCCAGAAGTGAAAATTCTTGGCATCCTATTTGGCCCGGGTGATTACCCCAAGCTAAATTGGGAACGCAGACTGGTCGGTGCATCTCGGAAAGTGAATGCCTGGAAGGGTTGGAAGCTGTCACTGAGGGAAAGGGTGAGCCTGGTCAAAACGTACTTGCTGCCAGAATTCCTCTATGTCAGCTACGTCTGTATTTTGCCTGCATCTCTCTATGCCCGGATTTCTGGCCTGTTCTTCCTGCTGTTGTGGGGAAACAGGCTAAATCTGATCAAGAGGGAGGTCACGTACCGACAGAGGAGGCACGGTGGGCTGGATATGATCAATCCGGTGGTGTTTTTCATCACCATTTTTGTGAAATTCAACCTGCAGTCCATTTTTGTGGACCTGCCTACTCTGTGGGAGCGCTCATGCAAGAACTGGCTCTTGTTGTTCCTGAGTAGGTGGGAGAATGGGGGACGGCCTGGTGATCTTCGTAGATCGCACGGGTATCTCCCGTCCTATGTCCCTCAAGCGTTGAAGGTACTGAGGCAGTGGCGGATAACTGCCCTCGAGGTGGGCCCTGTGGGTCGGCATGAGCTGTACTCAAGAGTCATGGCCTAGGACATTTTGAGGCCATTGTCTCTAAGGGACTGCCCGGAGAGAGTCCTCGAGAAGGGATTAGCCCTTCTGAATTCCCCAAGAATCCCAAGCAAGTTTTGGGATCTTGCGTGGAGGGCTTTCCACGGACGCCTCTATGTCCGTGGAAACCTAAAATATAAGAACCTAGGGGACAGAGGTTGTTCTCGTGCAGAATGTGGGGGGGCATTGGAGACCATGGACCACTTTTTGGTCGAATGCCCCTTCAACATTGAGGTTCTTGAGGGGGCAGGGGAAGCCATTGGTTATCCCCGACTCTCATCCTTGACCTATTCTGAGGTGGTGTACGGCAACTTCAGGGTCCACAGAGGGTTTGAGTTGTCGTCACTTTATTTAGTCAGCTTAGTGGCTCTCTATTACACATGGCACGCTCGATGTTTGGTGTCCACTAGGAGCAAAGTCCTGTCCACGCATGAGGTGGTGGGTGATATCTTTCGGGAGCTGGTGAAGGTGAGGAGTCTTGAGAGGGGGAGGGTTGGGGCCAATAGGAGTGCCCGGCTGTGGAGGGGTTTCTCCTTCCGGCCTCCCTGAGGCTCCAATCCTTCTTCCTTTGTGGGATGGTTCTTTCTGTCCTTTTCACCCCCCTTAGGTCTCTTGTTTTTTTTTTTCCTGAACAGTAGGGCTTTAGGCATTCTAGACCTTGCATTCTCGCCTGTCAGTAGCCGATGGGTGGTTGGTGTTAGGTAGTAGGTTTGTATATATATTAGGGTGTGGTGTTAGTGTTAGGTTAATATGTAGTATTAGGGTTTGTGTGGTTTGATTTCTTTTGGGTGATATGTTCTTTTTGTTCTTTTCCAGGATAATGGGAAAAAAAATAAAAAAATAATGAGACCCACGTGTGGGTTGGTCGGATGTGGATGTGTAAGGGTGGTAGTGGTAAATTTGTAAATATGTGTTAGTTTTATGTGTCAGGATTTTGTTAATGTATATATTGTTTTCCTACTGTACGTACTGTAAATATTGGTAGCAGTTTTTTTCAAATATATAAAAATTTACAGCGGGCGGAGTGTGCCTCCTGCACATTATACACCTGAAGTTAGTGTCAGGTCACCTATGGCCAGGTGACAGATGCACACCGTAGGGGGACAGGAGTGCACCGCAAGGTAGTGAACCCTATGGCTGACTGCTGCGGATAGGAAACTGGGTGGTTGTAGAAAGCGGGACCAGAGGAGCACAACCGGGATCCTATAGGAAGCTAGAGCCAAGATTCCCCAGGGCGCGGAGTCTAAGACCCAGCAGGTCTTCTCCAGAGCCTCTAGTGGTGAGGATGTTATGCTGCAGGCTGGGTCCAGGTCGCGGCCCCTAGAGTCTCCTAGCTCACGCCCCGTAGGATAAGGGGAAAAGAGGGGAAGCAGCAGCACAAGATATAAGAGTAACGAATAACAAGCTGAAGGTCAAGGGTCACGAGCAGACAGGGATAGTCGGGGACAAGCCAAATATGTAACAGAGAGACAGACGTAGCACACGGCAGGCAGGAACCCAAACACACAATGCCTAACAAACACGTTGATCAGCAAAGCAGGCTTGCAGTGCACAGGTTAATATAGTGTTCTGTGATAGGGCCTGGGGTGGAGTCAGGCTGGGAGGAGATTATAAAGGAAGCCAGGTGAAAGGGTTCTGGCCTCTAAGATGAACACATGAGGAGGAAAGGTAAGATGGCAGACAGACATTAATGCATATCCATGACAGTTAGCCCGTATTGCTGTGTTTTCCTGGTGTGTTACACCAACAGGCATTTGCAGCACTTACAGCAGGCGTAGTGTGATTCCTGCAAAATATACTCCTGAAGCTAGGCCTTATTGCTGTGTTTTCCTAGTGTGTTACACTAACAGGCATTTGCAGCACTTACAGCGGGCGGAGTGTGCCTCCTGCACATTATACACCTGAAGTTAGCCGTATTGCTGTGTTTTCCTGGAGTGTTACACCAACAGGCATTTGCAGCACTTACAGCAGGCGTAGTGTGATTCCTGCAAAATATACTCCTGAAGCTAGGCCTTATTGCTGTGTTTTCCTAGTGTGTTACACCAACAGGCATTTGCAGCACTTACAGCAGGCGTAGTGTGATTCCTGCAAAATATACTCCTGAAGCTAGGCCTTATTGCTGGTTTTCCCATCTCCCTGCAGGCCATTAGAATGTCTGGAAGGCAAACAAGGAGAGGCAGACAGTCAGGAGCCAATAAAAGAGGGCAAGCAGGCTCTGTGTCTAGAGACAACAGTGCTGGTCGTGGACGCGGTGCATCGCCATCAGCACGTGGCCATGGGACACGCTTGTCCTTCTTTTCGGCAGCTGGACGTGTTGAGCCGCATCATGCCGAAGACTTGGTAGAGTGGATGACCAAGCCCTCCTCATCCTCCTCATCCTCTCTCACCCAGGCTCAGGGTACTGGCAAAGCAGCTGCCAAAGCGTCCTCTCCCCTGGTATCAATGTCATCATCAGTCACTCCTTCCCTAGACCAACCATGTCCTCCTGAGGAGTCCCCCGAACTGTTTGAGCACAGTGTTGGGTACATGCTCTAGGAGGATGCCCAGCGTTTCGAAGGGTCTGATGATGATACCCAGCTAGAGGAAGGCAGTAGCGTGAGAGCAGAGAGAGGGAATGCTCAAGAAGGACACCAATCTGGCAGTCATGTTCCAGCAGCTGAAGCATACTGCCAGATTGGCTCCAGTGACGAGGGGGGAGGGGATGATGAGGTCACTGACTCCACGTGGGTGCCTAATAGGAGAGAGGAGGAGGAGGAGGAGGAGGATGAGGAGGAGGCACATCTCCAACGAGGCAGGATGCCCTCGGGGGGCCAGCGTAAGGGCAGCACACCGACGGAATCACACCGCCGAGCTCCACCGGTGCAGGGAGCTGCCTCTGCCCGTTATTCAAAAAGTTCTTTGGTGTGGGCCTTTTTTGAGTTGAGTGCATCAGATCGCACAGCTGCTGTTTGCAACATATGTCTCAAGCGTATACCGCGTGGCCAAAACATCACCCGCTTGGGCACCACATGCTTGACCAGACATATGTTGACCTGCCATGCAGCTCGTTGGCAAGCCTACCTTAAAGACCCACACCAAAGAACAAAGCGGACCTCTCCTTGCACCGCATCAGCTGGGATCTCCAACCCCACTATACCTTCAGTCCTCTCTGAAACCTGCACTGAGAGGAATGAAGGTGTAGAATTAGGTGTGTCACAGCCAAGTACTTGCGGGCACTCTGCTAGCAGTACACCGACGTCCGATTCTATCAGGCAAATTTCCCTGCCCCAGCTGCTGGACCGTCGAAAGAAGTTCACTCCCAGCCATCCACATGCCCAGCATTTGAATGCTAGCTTGGCTAAATTGCTAGCGCTTCAACTGCTGCCTTTTCAGTTTGTGCAATGTGCGGTTCCTCGGTGGCAGGTTCCCAAATGCCACTTTTTCTCACGGAAGGCGATTCCGGCTCTCTACCGGCATGTGGAAGGCAATGTCTTGGCCTCGCTGGACAGGGCGGTCAGCGGTAAGGTGCATATTACCGCTGACTCATGGTCCAGCAGGCATGGACAGTGACGTTACCTTTCTTTCACGGCCCATTGGGTCACTCTTTTGGCAGCTGGGAAGGATGCAGGACAAGGTGCAATAGTGTTGGAGGTTGTTCCGCCGCCACGCCTCCAAAATGCTACTACTGGTTGTGACACACCTCTCTCCTCCACCCCCTCCTCTTCTTCTTCCTCCATGGCCTCTTCCTGTGGTTTGTCCTCGGAACCAGCGGTGCTCCGTAGGCGTTCAAGGGGCTACGCAAGTACGCAGGCAAAAAGATGCCATGCCGTGCTTGCGCTGGTGTGTTTGGGGGACAGGAGCCACACTGGGGCAGAGGTTCTGTCTGCTCTGCAGGGGCAGGCCGAGAAGTGGTTGACGCCACACCAGCTTAAGCCAGGAATGGTGGTTTGCGACAATGGCACCAACCTCCTCTCCGCCCTCCGACAGGGACAACTGACCCATGTGCCCTGTGTGGCTCACGTCCTTAACCTGGTGGTGCAGCGGTTCTTGGGCAGGTACCCGGGCTTACAGGATGTCCTGAGGCAGGCCAGGAAAGTCTGTGTGCATTTCCGCAGATCTTATAATGCCAGTGCTCACCTGGCTGAGCTGCAAAAGGAGTTGAACCTGCCCAAGAACCGCCTTATATGTGACATGCCCACCAGGTGGAACTCAACGTTGGCCATGCTGCAGCGGCTGCACACGCAGCAGAGGGCCATCAATGAGTACCTGTGCGACTACGGCACCAGGACAGGGTCAGGGAAGCTCAGGTTTTTTTCACCACGCCAGTGGGGCATGATCAGGGATGCATGCACTGTCCTGGCACCATTTGAGGAGGCCACGAGGATGGTGAGCAGTGACAGTGCATGCATCAGTGACACTGTACCTCCTGTCCACATGTTGGAACATACGCTGCGTGGAATAATAGACAGGGCACTTGAGGCAGAACAGAGGCAGGAAGAGGAGGATTTCCTTGCCTCTCAAGGCCCCCTTTACCCAGACAGTGTTCCTTCTGTCCCACCCATCGCACAGGAAGAGGATGAGGAGGAGGAGGAGGAGGAGGATTGTGTCAGCATGGAGGTGGAGCCTGGCACTCAGCATCATCAGCAGCAGTCTTTTAGGGATGATTTACAGTCCCAAGAAACCCGTGGACTTGTACGTGGCTGGGAGGAGGTGGCTGCGGATCATGTCGTCCTTAGTGACCCAGAGGACTCCGGACCGAGTGCCTCAGCTAACCTACACTGCATGGCCTCCCTGATCCTGCAAAATCTGCGGAAGGATCCTCGTATTCTTCAGAGCAAGGAGAGGGACCATTACTGGCTGGCCACTCTCCTTGATCCACGGTACAAGGGTAAGGTTGCGGACCTTATCTTATCGTCGCAGAGGGAGCAGAGGATGAGACAACTCCGGGAGGCCTTGCAGAAAGGTCTGTGCAACGCGTTCCTAGAGACTGGGAGGTTACAAACTCCTGGTCCTGGACAACGAGTTGCTGAGGCTTCGGTCAGTCAAAGAAGGAGCGGTGGGGAAGGTGGCCGTCTGACCGATGCGTTCAGACAATTCTTTAGTCCGCAGCCCCAAGGTATGATCGGTTCCAGCAACCATCGCCAGCGTCTGATATACATGGTGCAGGAATACCTAGGGGCAAGGTCAGACTTGGACACCTTCCCCACCGAAAATCCTCTGGCTTACTGGGTCTTGAGGATGGATCACTGGCCAGAGCTTGCACAGTATGCAATTGAGCTACTGGCCTGTCCTGCATCCAGCGTTCTTTCAGAACGCACATTCAGTGCTGCTGGAGGATTTGTCACAGATCACAGGGTGCGCCTGTCCACCGACTCGGTTGATCGACTGACCTTCATAAAGATGAACCAGTCTTGGATCACCACCAGCTACCAAACACCTGAAGCTGATATAACAGACTAATTTATTTTCAAATGTCACATCCCTTCAAGACTGATGCTGATGCTGAGAGACTGTCCTGTTATGTTGACTGACTATCCTCCTCCTCCTCAATGATCCGATTGATGATGATAGCTTGAAAGAACATTTTTGTTTCTGGGTGCCGCCACCAGTGGCTAAGGCCCAATTTTTCAGCCCCTGTTTAACAAGGGCATGTAATTACAATTTTTTATGCAATGCTTTGCAGCAGGGCTCATTCCTGCACTCCAACTAGAGTATCTGGGAGAGGTTGCAGTGTCGTGGCACCAGCACCAGTGCCTAAGGCCCAATTTTTCAGCCCCTGTTTAAGAGGGGCATGTAATTACAATTTTTGATGCAATACTTTGCAACAGGGCTCATTGCTGTGCTCCAAGTACAGTATCTGTGAGGGGTTGCAGTGTTGTGGCACCAGTGCCTAAGGCCCAATTTTTCTGCCCCTGTTTAACAGGGGCATGTTATTACAATTCTTGATCTAATAATTCACAGCAGGGCCCATTCCTGCGCCCACCAAGAGTAACTGTGAGGCCTTACAGTGTTGTGTCAACACCACCACCACCACCACCAAAGGCCCAATTTTTCAGCCCCTGTTCAACAGGGGCATGCAATTACAATTCTTGATCTAATAATTCACAGCAGGGCCCATTCATGCGCCCACCAAGAGTAACTGTGAGGGCTCACAGTGTTGTGGCAACACCAACATGTAAGGGGCAAATTTCAGCAGAGTATATACGGCAGGCCCCTACTTTCAAACATCCAACTTACAAACGACTCCTCCTTGCAAACGGAAGGATACAACAGGAAGTGAGAGGAAATCTACCCCTAGGAAGGCAAATTCTCTCCTGTAAGAGTTAATATGGGAAAAAAGTGTCTCCTCTCCACTGATGCTTTATCACCAATTCTTGTTTCAATAAAAAACCCAAATTTTCAAAAAACATTTGTCATTAGGACGGAAAGTGAGGTGAACTGTTCTGAACAGGTGCACACTGCACAGACAGCAAAACAAATGTTACAGGGGTGATAACCCTTCCCTATGTTTTCCAAAAAGCTTAAAAATAGATTTTTTGGCTGGAGCTACACTTAAACAATGTACCTGTTCAAAATTACAAACAGATTCTACATAAGAACAAACCTACAGTCCCTGTCTTGTATGCACCGCCTGTATACGGCTGTTCAGAGTATATAGGGCCTTTTTTATTTTGTGTGCGGGGTTCCCCTTAACTACTTAACGACCGCTCACTGTATATATACGTCGGCAGAATGGCACCGACAGGCACAATCACGTAGAGCATACGTGATTGCCTTTGTACAGTTGGGGGGTCCAATCGGACCCCCCTCCTATACAGTGAGCGGTGGCTAAGTGTCCGGGAGCGTTCCGGGATGAGGGGGCAGCCATTCGTTTCTGGCCACCCCCTCGCGATCGCTCCCGGCGAATGGAAATGCCCCCTCTGTCTGTGTCAGACAGAGGGAGCAGGAGGAAGTGATGTCATCTCTGGTGCGGCGCTCACATATACCGAGCGCCGTACAAGAGAAGATATCAGGTCAGTGCACACAACACTACACTGACACCAGGACACATAGGGACATAAATCGCCCCCCCAGGCCCCCCCAGACACCCCAGATCACCCCCCAGATCACCCCCCCAGCCCCCAGTCACAGTGTCACTGATTGCAGTGACCATTTATTTAGTGATCACTGCAATCAGTGACATTTGTGACTGTAAAAGTGTCACCAAAGTTTAGTCTTAGGTCCAGTGTAGCCCCCTAACCCCCCCTAATAAAGGTTTAACCCCCTGATCACCCCCCAGATAACCCTTTCACCGCCTATCACCACTGTCGCTTAGCGATAATTTTTCTGATCGCTGTCTTAGCGTCAGTGATGCCGATCGGCAGCCAGTAATTTTTTTTAGGTTCGCCGCAGGTTTTTATAGCGTCAGGTACCCCAATATATTATCTAATAAAGGTTTAACCCCCTTGATCGCCCCCCAGGTAACCCTTTCACCCCCTATCACCACTGTCACTAAGCGATCATTTTTCTAAACGCTGTCTTAGTGTCTGTGATGCAGATCGGTAGCCGGTAATTTTTTTTAGGTTCGCCGCAGGTTTTTATAGCGTCAGGTACCCCAATATATTATCTAATAAAGGTTTAACCCCCTTGATCGCCCCCCAGGTAACCCTTTCACCCCCTATCACCACTGTCGCTAAGCAATTGTTTTTCTAAACGCTGTCTTAGTGTCGGTGATGCAGATCGTAGCCAGTAATTTTTTTTAGGTTCGCCGCAGGTTTTTATAGCGTCAGGTACCCCAATATATTATCTAATAAAGGTTTAACCCCCTTGATCGCCCCCCAGGTAACCCTTTCACCCCCTATCACCACTGTCACTAAGCGATCGTTTTTCTAAACGCTGTCTTAGTGTCTGTGATGCAGATCGGTAGCCGGTAATTTTTTTTAGGTTCGCCGCAGGTTTTTATAGCGTCAGGTACCCCAATATATTATCTAATAAAGGTTTAACCCCCTTGATCGCCCCCCAGGTAACCCTTTCACCCCCTATCACCACTGTCGCTAAGCAATTGTTTTTCTAAACGCTGTCTTAGTGTCGGTGATTCAGATCGTAGCCAGTAATTTTTTTTAGGTTCGCCGCATGTTTTTATAGCGTCAGGTACCCCAATATATTATCTAATAAAGGTTTAACCCCCTTGATCGCCCCCCCAGGTAACCCTTTCACCCCCATCACCACTGTCGCTAAGCAATCGTTTTTCTAAACGCTGTCTTAGTGTCGGTGATGCAGATCGGTAGCTGGTAATTTTTTTTAGGTTCGCCGCAGGTTTTTATAGCGTCAGGTACCCCCATATATTATCTAATAAAGGCTTTAACCCCCTGATTGCCCCTAGTTAACCCTTTCACCAGTGATCACCATATAAGTGTTACGGGTGACGCTGGTTAGTTAGTTTGCTTTTTATAGTGTCAGGGCACCCGCCGTGTATATAACCCAATAAAGGTTTAACCCCCTGATCGCCCGGCGGGTGATATCAATTAGGTTTTAGCGTCAGAGAGGGTCTGCGTCACACCCCAGGCAGCGTCAGGTTAGTGCCAGTAACGCTAACACCCACGCGTGAAGCATACACCCCCCTTAGTGGTATAGTATCTGAACAGATCAATATCTGATCTGATCTGATCAGACCTATACTAGCGTCCCCAGCAGTTTAGGGTTCCCAAAAACGCAGTGTTAGCGGGATCAGCCCAGATACCTGCTGGCACCTGCGTTTTGCCCCTCCGTCCAGCCCAGGCCACCCAAGTGCAGTATCGATCGATCACTGTCACTTACAAAACAAAAACACACATAACTGCAGCGTTCGCAGAGACAGGCCTGATCCCTGCGACTCCAGTGCTGTAGGAGGTGATTTCACCACCACAGTTAAAAAAAAAAAGCAAATATGCCGAAGCATTGGGGCAGCAGGGGCGGAGGAGCGATTTTGCTCCTAATGCCGCGTACATACGGTCGAAATTCCGACGGAGGCTTGCCCGTGGAGAAGTCCGACCATGTGTGTGCGGCATAAGTTTTTTGCGGGAGGATGCCCCCATGCTTCGGCATATATAAATGGTGCGTGTATGCCCATCATTGGAAGTGGGTGGATGAAGGGCGGTATTCTAATGGTGGGCATACCCACCGATCAATCTCTTTTTTCATTCAGCCAACTGGCTGCATGAAATAAAAAGATTACAATACATGTCCAACAAGGACCAGCAACGTACTGGTATGTTGCTGGACTTTGAATGTTTATACCAGAATGATGCCTGCGGGTTTAGGTATCATCTTGGTATCATTCTTTTCAGCCTGCGGCCGGCTTTCATGTAAAAGCAATCCTAGTGGCTAATTAGCCTCTGGACTGCTTTTACAAGCAGTGGGAGGGAATGCCCCCCCCCCCCCGGATATAAAAAGCGCCATTGGGAAATTGGGAAAGCATTTTATCACACCGATCTTGGTGTGGTCAGATGCTTTGAGGGCAGAGGAAAAATCTAGGGTCCAATAGACCCCAGTTTTTTCAAAAAAGAGTACCTGTCATTACCTATTGCTATCATAGGGGATATTTACATTCCCTGAGATAACAATAAAAATGATAAAAAAAAAAATACTTGGAAGGAACAATTTAAAAATAAAATAAAAAAGCAAAATTAATAATAAAAAAAAAAGAAAAAAAAAAAAGCACCCCTGTCCTGCCCTGCTCTTGCCCAATGGCGAACGCAAGCGTCGGTCTGGCGTCATATGTAAACAGCAATTGCACCATGCATGTGAGGTATCACCGCGAAGGTCAGATCGAGGGCAATCATTTTAGCAGTAGACCTCCTCTGTAAATCTACTGGGGTAACCTGTAAAGGCTTTTAAAGGCTTTTAAAAATGTATGTAGTTTGTCGCCAATGCGCGTTTGTGCGAAATTTTAAAGCATGTCGTGTTTGGTATCTATGTACTCGGCCTAAGATCATCTTTTTTATTTCATCAAACATTTGAGCAATATAGTGTGTTTTTAGTGCATTAAAATTAAAAAAAGTGTATTTTTTAACCCAAAAAATGCGTTTGAAAAATCGCTGCGCAAATACTGTGTAGAAAAAAAAAAATGCAACACCCACCATTTTAATCTGTAGGGCCTTTGCTTTAAAAATATATATAATGTTTGGGGGTTCAACATAATTTTCTTGCAAAAAAAAAAATGTTTTCATGTAAACAAAAAGTGTCAAAAAGGGCTTTGTCTTCAAGTGGTTAGAAGAGTGGATGTAAGCTTCCTAATGTTGTGTATAAAATGCCAGAACAGTTCAAAACCCCCCCAAATGACCCCATTTTGGAAAGTAGACACCCCAAGCTATATACTGAGAGGCATGTCGAGTCCATGGAATATTTTGACACAAGTTGCGGAAAAACGACAATTTTTTTATTTTTTTTTTGCACAAAGTTGTCACTAAATGATATATTGCTCAAACATGCCATGGGCATATGTGGAATTACACCCCAAAATACATTCTGTTGCTTCTCCTGAGTACGGGGATACCACATGTGTGAGACTTTTTGGGAGCCTAGCCACGTACGGGACCCCAAAAACCAAGCACCGCCTTCAGGCTTTCTAAGGGTGTAAATTTTTGATTTCACTTCTCACTGCCTATCACAGTTTCGGAGGCCATGGAATGCCCAGATAGCACAAAACCCCCCCAAATGACCCCATTTTGGAAAGTAGACACCCCAAGCTATTTGCTGAGAGGTATTGTGAGTATTTTGCAGATCTCGCTTTTTGTCACAAAGTTTTGAAAATTGAAAAAAAAAAAAATATATATATATATATTTTCTTTCTTCATTTTCAAAAACAAATGAGAGCTGTAAAATACTCGCCATTCCTCTCAGCAAATAGCTTGGGGTGTCTATATTCCAAAATGGGGTCATTTGGGGGGGTTTTGTGCGATTTTGGCATTTTATGGCCTTCGAAACTGTGATAGGTAGTGAGGAGTGAAATCAAAAATTTGTGCCTAGAAATCCTGAAGGCGGTGCTTGGTTTTCGGGGTCCCGTACGCGGCTAGGCTCCTAAAAAGTCCCACACATGTGGTATCCCCGTACTCAGGAGAAGCAGAAAAATGTATTTTGGGGTGTAATTCCACATATAACCATGGCATGTGTGAGCAATATATCATTTAGTGACAACTTTTTGTAATTTTTTTTTTTGTTTTTTTTTGTTTGTCATTATTCAATCACTTGGGACAAAAAAAAATATATTCAATGGGCTCAACAGGCCTCTCAGCAATTTCCTTGGGGTGTCTACTTTCTAAAATGGGGTCATTTGGGGGGGGTTTTGTGCTATTTTGGCATTTTATGGCCTTCGAAACTGTGATAGGTAGTGAGGAGTGAAATCAAAAATTTGCGCCCTTAGAAATCCTGAAGGCGGTGCTTGGTTTCCGGGGTCCCGTACGCGGCTAGGCTCCCAAAAAGTCCCACACATGTGGTATCCCCGTACTCAGGAGAAGCAGCAAAATGTATTTTGGGGTGAAATTCCACATATAACCATGGCATGTGTGAGCAATATATCATTTAGTGACAACTTTTTGTAATTTTTTTTTTTTTTTTTTTTTTTAGTCATTATTCAATCACTTGGGACAAAAAAAAGAAAAATTCAATGGGCTCAACATGCCTCTCAGCAATTTCCTTGGGGTGTCTACTTTCCAAAATGGGGTCATTTGGGGGGGGGTTTGTACTGCCCTGTCATTTTAGCACCTCAAGAAATGAGATAGGCAGTCATAAATTTAAAGCTGTGTAAATTTCAGAAAATGTACCCTAGTTTGTAAACTCTATAACTTTTGCGCAAACCAATAAATATACGCTTATTGACATTTTTTTACTAAAAACATGTGGCTGAATACATTTTGGCCTAAATGTATGACTACAATTGAGTTTATTCAATTTTTCTTATAACAAAAAGTAGAAAATATCATTTTTTTTCAAAATTTTCGGTCTTTTTCCGTTTATATCGCAAAAAATAAAAATCGCAGAGGCAATCAAATACCATTAAAAGAAAGCTCTATTTGTGGGAAGAAAAGGACGCAAATTTCGTTTGGGTACAACATTGCATGTCCGCACAATTTACAGTTAAAGCAGCGCAGTGCAAAATTCTGAATTCACCTCTGGTCCTCTAGCTACCAAATGGTCCGGGGCTTAAGTGGTTAATATCCATACAAGACCCAAAGGGGCTGGTAATGGGCTGGGGTGGGGGGGGGGTGTGATGGGGTAGCTATGCCATTTTTCTTAAAGATTTTCATCAATATTACCGGGACCAGTCATCATTACATTAAAGCCGCAAGCAGTTTTAAATGGCTTTTTTTCCTTTAGAAATGTAATTTTGTGCAGGGACAGTTCTAAACACGGGAAACACGTGGCACTTCACAGGCATACTTTAGACACCCCCCAGGTACGATATTTAAAGGAATATTTGACTTTTTTTTTTTCACTTTATGCATCATTAAAATGACTGCTTCCGAAAAACGGACGTTTTTAAAACTTCTTTTTGCATTGATACATGTACCCTGGTGCAGAACCCGGGTTCCCAACCCCTTTTTAGGACAATAACATGCATATTAGTCGTTATAATTAGCACTTTAGATTTCGAACGTTCGCATCCATTGTATTTAATAGGGTTCTAACGTTCGTGTGAACTTTCGGTCCGTTCGCGGGTTCTGGTGCGAACTGAACCCGGGGGTGTTCAGCTCATCACTACTGGTGGCTAGTGATGAGCCGAACACCCCCGGGTTCGGTTCGCACCAGAACCCGCGAACGGACCGAAAGTTCGCGCGAACATTAGAACCCTATTAAATACAATGGATGCGAACGTTCGGATTCTAAAGTGCTAATTATAACGACTATTATCCATGTTATTGTCCGAAACAGAGTTTGGGAACCCGGGTTCTGCACCAGGGGACATGTATCAATGCAAAAAGAAGTTTTAAAAACGGACGTTTTCCGGGAGCAGTCATTTTAATGATGCATAAAGTGAAAAAAAAAAGTCAAATATTCCTTTAAATATTGTACCTGGGGGGGTGTCTAAAGTATGCCTGTGAAGTGCCACGTGTTTCCCGTGTTTAGAACTGTCCCTGCACAAAATAACATTTCTAAAGGAAAAAAAGCCATTTAAAACTGCTTGCGGCTTTAATGCAATGTCTGGTCCCGGTAATATGGATGAAAATCTTTAGGAAAAATGGCATAGCTACCCCATCAACCCCCTACCCCAGCCCATTACCAGCCCCTTTGGGTCTTGTATGGATATTAAGGGGAACCCCGCACACAAAATAAAAAAGGCCCTATATACTCTGAACAACCGTATACAGGCGGTGCATACAAGACAGGGACTGTAGGTTTGTTCTTATGTAGAATCTGTTTGTAATTTTGAACAGCTGCATTGTTTAAGTGTAGCTCCATGCCAAATTCCTTTTTTTTAGCTTTTTGGAAAACATAGGGAACGGTTATCACCCCTGTCACATTTTTTTGCTGTCTGTGCCCCTGTTCAGAACATTTCACCTCACTTTGCGTCCCAATGACAACTGTTTTTGAAATGTGGTGTTTTTATTGAAACAAGGATTGGTGATAAAGCATCAGTAGAGAGGAGACACCTTTCTCCCATATTAATTCTTACAGGAGAGAATTTTCCTTCCAAGGGGTAGATTTCCTCTCACTTCCTGTTGTCTTCTTCCGTTTGCAAGTAGTAGTCGTTTGTAAGTTTGATGTTTGAAAGTAGGGACCTGCCGTATATACTCTGCAGAAATTGTCCCCTTAGGTGTTGGTGTTGGCACAACACTGTAAGCACTCACAGTTACTCTTGGTGGGTGCTGGAACGCCCTGCTGTCAACTATTATATCAGGAATTGTAATAACATATAATTGTTGATCAGTGGTAGTAAAAATTGGGCCTTTGATGGTGGTGCTGGTGCCACAACACTGTAAGGCCTGACAGTTACTCTTGGTGGGCGCAGCAATGGGCCCTACTGTGAATTATTCGATCAATAATTATAATTGCATGCCCCTGTTGAACAGGGGCTGAAAAACTGGGCCTTTGGTGGTGGTGGTGGTGGTGATGGTGTTGCTGGTGCCACAACACTGTAAGGCCTGACAGTTACTCTTGGTGGGCGCAGCAATGGGCCCTGCTGTGAATTATTAGATCAATAATTATAATTGCATGCCCCTGTTGAACAGGGGCTGAAAAATTGGGCCTTAGGCACTGGTGGCACAACACTGCAACCCCTCACAGATACTGTACTTGGAGCACAGCAATGAGGCCTGTTGCAAAGTATTGCATCAAAAATTTTAATTACACGCCCCTGTTAAACAGGGGCTGAAAAATTGGGCCTTAGCCACTGGTGGCGTCACCCATAAACCAAAATGATCTTCCAAGCTATCATCGTTAATCGTATCATTGAGGAGGAGGAGGAGGATAGCCAGACAATATAACAGCACAGGCACTCAGCATCAGCATTAGTCTTGAAGGGATGTGACATTTTAAAATCAATTAGTCTGTTATATCAGCATCTGGTGTGTGGTAGCTGGTGGTGATCCAAGACTGGTTCATCTTGATGAAAGTCAGTCGATCAACCGAGTCGGTGGACAGGCGCACCCTGTGATCCGTGACAAATCCTCCAGCAGCACTGAATGTGCGTTCTGAAAGAACGCTGGATGCAGGACAGGCCAGTAGCTCAATTGCATACTGTGCAAGCTCTGGCCAGTGATCCATCCTCAAGACCCAGTAAGCCAGAGGATTTTCGGTGGGGAAGGTGTCCAAGTCTGACCTTGCCCCTAGGTATTCCTGCACCATGTATATCAGACGCTGGCGATGGTTGCTGGAACCGATCATACTTTGGGGCTGCGGACTAAAGAATTGTCTGAACGCATCGGTCAGACGGCCACCTTCCCCACCGCTCCTTCTTTGACTGCCCGAAGCCTCAGCAACTCGTTGTCCAGGACCAGGAGTTTGTAACCTCCCAGTCTCTGGGAACGCGTTGCACAGACCTTTCTGCAAGGCCTCCCGGAGTTGTCTCATCCTCTGCTCCCTCTGTGACGGTACGATAAGGTCCGCAACCTTACCCTTGTACCGTGGATCAAGGAGAGTGGCCAGCCAGTAATGGTCCCTCTCCTTGATCCGAAGAATACGAGTATCCTTCCGCAGACTTTGCAGGATCAGGGAGGCCATGCAGCGTAGGTTAGCTGAGGCATTCAGTCCGGAGTCCTCTGGGTCACTAAGGACGACATGATCCGCAGCCACCTCCTCCCAGCCACGTACAAGTCCACTGGTTTCTTGGGACTGTAAATCATCCCTAAAAGACTGCTGCTGATGATGCTGAGTGCCAGCCTCCACCTCCATGCTGACACAATCCTCCTCCTCCTCCTCCTCTTCCTGTGCGATGGGTGGGACAGAAGGAACACTGTCTGGGTAAAGGGGGCCTTGAGAGGCAAGGAAGTCCTCCTCTTCCTGCCTCTGTTCTGCCTCAAGTGCCCTGTCCATTATTCCATGCAGCGTGTGCTCCAACAGGTGGACAAGAGGTACAGTGTCACTGATGCATGCACTGTCACTGCTCACCATCCTCGTGGCCTCCTCAAATGGTGCCAGGACAGTGCATGCATCCCTGATCATGCCCCACTGGCGTGGTGAAAAAAACCCGAGCTCCCCTGACCCTGTCCTGGTGCCGTAGTCGCACAGGTACTCATTGATGGCCCTCTGCTGCGTGTGCAGCCGCTGCAGCATGGCCAACGTTGAGTTCCACCTGGTGGGCATGTCACATATAAGGCGGTTCTTGGGCAGGTTCAACTCCTTTTGAAGCTCAGCCAGGCGAGCACTGGCATTATAAGATCTGCGGAAATGCACACAGACTTTCCTGGCCTGCCTCAGGACATCCTGTAAGCCTGGGTACCTGCCCAAGAACCGCTGCACCACCAGGTTAAGGACGTGAGCCATACAGGGCACATGGGTCAGTTGTCCCTGTCGGAGGGCGGAGAGGAGGTTGGTGCCATTGTCGCAAACCACCATTCCTGGCTTAAGCTGGTGTGGCGTCAACCACCTCTCGGCCTGCCCCTGCAGAGCAGACAGGACCTCTGCCCCAGTGTGGCTCCTGTCCCCCAAACACACCAGCGCAAGCACGGCATGGCATCTTTTTGCCTGCGTACTTGCGTAGCCCCTTGAACGCCTACGGAGCACCGCTGGTTCCGAGGACAAACCACAGGAAGAGGCCATGGAGGAAGAAGAAGAGGAGGGGGTGGAGGAGAGAGGTGTGTCACAACCAGTAGTAGCATTTTGGAGGCGTGGGGGTGGAACAACCTCCAACACTACTGCGCCTTGTCCTGCATCCTTCCCAGCTGCCAAAAGAGTGACCCAATGGGCCGTGAAAGAAAGGTAACGTCCCTGTCCATGCCTGCTGGACCATGAGTCAGCGGTAATATGCACCTTACCGCTGACCGCCCTGTCCAGCGAGGCCAAGACATTGCCTTCCACATGCCTGTAGAGAGCCGGAATAGCCTTCCGTGCGAAAAAGTGTCGTTTGGGAACCTGCCACTGAGGAACCGCACATTGCACAAACTCACGGAAGGGGGCCGAGTCTACCAACTGAAAAGGCAGCAGTTGAAGCGCTAGCAATTTAGCCAAGCTAGCATTCAACCGCTGGGCATGTGGATGGCTGGGAGTGAACTTCTTTTGACGGTCCAGCAGCTGGGGCAGGGAAATTTGCCTGCTAGAATCGGACGTTGGTGTACTGCTAGCAGAGTGCCCGCAAGTACTTGCCTGTGACACACCTAATTCTACACCTTCATTCCTCTCAGAGCAGGTTTCAGAGAGGAGTGAAGGTATAGTGGGGTTGGAGATCCCAGCTGATGCGGTGCAAGAAGAGGTCAGCTTTGTTCTTTGGTGTGGGTCTTTAAGGTAGGCTTGCCAACGAGCTGCATGGCAGGTCAACATATGTCTGATCAAGCATGTGGTGCCCAAGCGGCTGATGTTTTGGCCACGCGATATACGCTTGAGACATATGTTGCAAACAGCAGCTGTGCGATCTGATGCACTCGCCTCAAAAAAGGCCCACACCAAAGAACTTTTTGAATGACGGGCAGAGGCAGCGCCCTGCACAGGCGGAGCTCTGCGGTGTGATTCCGTCGGTGTGCTGCCCATACGCTGGCCACTCAAGGGCATCCTGCCTCGTTGGAGATGTGCCTCCTCCTCATCCTCCTCCTCCTCCTCTCTCCTATTAGGCACCCACGTGGAGTCAGTGACCTCATCATCCCCTCCCTCCTCATCACTGGAGCCAATCTGGCAGTATGCTGCAGCTGCTGGAACATGACTGCCAGATTGGTGTCCTTCTTGAGCATCCCCTCTCTCTGCTCTCACGCTGCTGCCTTCCTCTAGCTGGGTATCATCATCAGATCCTTCCAAACGCTGGGCATCCTCCTGGAGCATGTACCCAACACTGTGCTCAAACAGTTCGGGGGACTCCTCAGGAGGAGGGCATGGTGGGCCTAGGGAAGGATTGACTAATGAAGATAATGATACCAGAGAAGAGGACGCTTTGGCAGCTGCTTTGCCACTACCCTGAGCCTGGGTGAGAGAGGATGAGGAGGATGAGGTGGGCTTGGTCATCCACTCTACCAAGTCTTCGGCATGATGTGGCTCAACATGTCCAGCTGCCGAAAACAAGGACAAGCGTGCCCCATGGCCATGTGCTGATGACAATACACCGCGTACACGACCAGCACTGTTGCCCCCAGACACAGAGCCTGCTTGCCCTCTTTTTTTGCCTCCTGACTGTCTGCCTCTCCTTGGTTGCCTTCCAGACATTTTAATGGATGGCCTGCAGGGAGATGGGAAAAACAGCAATAAGGGCTACCTTCAGGTGTATATTGTGCAGGAGGCTTAGCAACAATGACACTGACACTGTCCCCTGCCTATCCTTCTCTGTCCCTAAACACAAGGATTGAAAATATGGTTCAGCAAAAAAGTTTTAGAACAGAATAGCACACTGACACTTTCCCTCACTGTCCTACTCTGTCCCTCCCTACAAACAAGATTTAGCACAGAATAGCACACTGATAATTTCTACGAGTGTCCTTCTCTGTCCCTCAACTCAGGGATTGAAAATATGGAACAGCAAAATAGTTTTAGAACAGAATAGCACACTGACACTTTCCCTCACTGTAGCTCTCTGTCCCTCAACTCAAGGATTGAAAATATGGAACAGCAAAATTGATTTAGAACAGAATAGCACACTGTCAGTTTCACTCACTGTACCTCTCTGTCCCTCAACTCAAGGATTGAAAATATGGTTCAGCAAAATAGTTTTAGAACACAATAGCACACTGACACTTTCCCTCACTGTAGCTCTCTGTCCCTCAACTCAAGGATTGAAAATATGGTTCAGCAAAATAGTTTTAGAACACAATAGCACACTGACACTTTCCCTCACTGTAGCTCTCTGTCCCTCAACTCAAGGATTGAAAATATGGAACAGCAAAATAGTTTTAGAACAGAATAGCACACTGTCAGTTTCCCTCACTGTACCTCTCTGTCCCTCAACTCAAGGATTGAAAATATGGAACAGCAAAATTGATTTAGAACAGAATAGCACACTGTCAGTTTCCCTCACTGTACCTCTCTGTCCCTCAACTCAAGGATTGAAAATATGGAACAGCAAAATTGATTTAGAACAGAATAGCACACTGTCAGTTTCACTCACTGTACCTCTCTGTCCCTCAACTCAAGGATTGAAAATATGGTTCAGCAAAATAGTTTTAGAACACAATAGCACACTGACACTTTCCCTCACTGTAGCTCTCTGTCCCTCAACTCAAGGATTGAAAATATGGTTCAGCAAAATAGTTTTAGAACAGAATAGCACACTGTCAGTTTCCCTCACTGTAGCTCTCTGTCCCTCAACTCAAGGATTGAAAATATGGAACAGCAAAATTGATTTAGAACAGAATAGCACACTGTCAGTTTCACTCACTGTACCTCTCTGTCCCTCAACTCAAGGATTGAAAATATGGTTCAGCAAAATAGTTTTAGAACAGAATAGCACACTGTCAGTTTCCCTCACTGTAGCTCTCTGTCCCTCAACTCAAGGATTGAAAATATGGTTCAGCAAAATAGTTTTAGAACACAATAGCACACTGACACTTTCCCTCACTGTAGCTCTCTGTCCCTCAACTCAAGGATTGAAAATATGGTTCAGCAAAATAGTTTTAGAACAGAATAGCACACTGTCAGTTTCCCTCACTGTAGCTCTCTGTCCCTCAACTCAAGGATTGAAAATATGGTTCAGCAAAATAGTTTTAGAACACAATAGCACACTGACACTTTCCCTCACTGTAGCTCTCTGTCCCTCAACTCAAGGATTGAAAATATGGTTCAGCAAAATAGTTTTAGAACAGAATAGCACACTGTCAGTTTCCCTCACTGTAGCTCTCTGTCCCTCAACTCGAAGATTGAAAATATGGAACAGCAAAATTGATTTAGAACAGCACACTGTCAGTTTCACTCACTGTACCTCTCTGTCCCTCAACTCAAGGATTGAAAATATGGTTCAGCAAAATAGTTTTAGAACAGAATAGCACACTGTCAGTTTCCCTCACTGTAGCTCTCTGTCCTTCAACTCAAGGATTGAAAATATGGAACAGCAAAATTGATTTAGAACAGAATAGCACACTGTCAGTTTCACTCACTGTACCTCTCTGTCCCTCAACTCAAGGATTGAAAATATGGTTCAGCAAAATAGTTTTAGAACACAATAGCACCCTGACACTTTCCCTCACTGTAGCTCTCTGTCCCTCAACTCAAGGATTGAAAATCTGGTTCAGCAAAATAGTTTTAGAACACAATAGCACACTGACACTTTCCCTCACTGTAGCTCTCTGTCCCTCAACTCAAGGATTGAAAATATGGAACAGCAAAATTGATTTAGAACAGAATAGCACACTGTCAGTTTCACTCACTGTACCTCTCTGTCCCTCAACTCAAGGATTGAAAATATGGTTCAGCAAAATAGTTTTAGAACACAATAGCACACTGACACTTTCCCTCACTGTAGCTCTCTGTCCCTCAACTCAAGGATTGAAAATATGGTTCAGCAAAATAGTTTTAGAACAGAATAGCACACTGTCAGTTTCCCTCACTGTAGCTCTCTGTCCCTCAACTCAAGGATTGAAAATATGGAACAGCAAAATTGATTTAGAACACAATAGCACACTGTCAGTTTCACTCACTGTACCTCTCTGTCCCTCAACTCAAGGATTGAAAATATGGTTCAGCAAAATAGTTTTAGAACACAATAGCACACTGACACTTTCCCTCACTGTAGCTCTCTGTCCCTCAACTCAAGGATTGAAAATATGGTTCAGCAAAATAGTTTTAGAACAGAATAGCACACTGTCAGTTTCCCTCACTGTAGCTCTCTGTCCCTCAACTCAAGGATTTAAAATATGGTTCAGCAAAATAGTTTTAGAACACAATAGCACACTGACACTTTCCCTCACTGTAGCTCTCTGTCCCTCAACTCAAGGATTGAAAATATGGTTCAGCAAAATAGTTTTAGAACAGAATAGCACACTGTCAGTTTCCCTCACTGTAGCTCTCTGTCTCTCAACTCAAGGATTGAAAATATGGAACAGCAAAATTGATTTAGAACAGAATAGCACACTGTCAGTTTCACTCACTGTACCTCTCTGTCCCTCAACTCAAGGATTGAAAATATGGTTCAGCAAAATAGTTTTAGAACACAATAGCACACTGACACTTTCCCTCACTGTAGCTCTCTGTCCCTCAATTCAAGGATTGAAAATATGGTTCAGCAAAATAGTTTTAGAACACAATAGCACACTGACACTTTCCTTCACTGTAGCTCTCTGTCCCTCAACTCAAGGATTGAAAATATGGTTCAGCAAAATAGTTTTAGAACAGAATAGCACACTGTCAGTTTCCCTCACTGTAGCTCTCTGTCCCTCAACTCAAGGATTGAAAATATGGTTCAGCAAAATAGTTTTAGAACACAATAGCACACTGACACTTTCCCTCACTGTAGCTCTCTGTCCCTCAACTCAAGGATTGAAAATATGGTTCAGCAAAATAGTTTTAGAACAGAATAGCACACTGTCAGTTTCCCTCACTGTAGCTCTCTGTCCCTCAACTCAAGGATTGAAAATATGGAACAGCAAAATTGATTTAGAACAGAATAGCACACTGTCAGTTTCACTCACTGTACCTCTCTGTCCCTCAACTCAAGGATTGAAAATATGGTTCAGCAAAATAGTTTTAGAACAGAATAGCACACTGTCAGTTTCCCTCACTGTAGCTCTCTGTCCCTCAACTCAAGGATTGAAAATATGGTTCAGCAAAATAGTTTTAGAACAGAATAGCACACTGTCAGTTTCCCTCACTGTAGCTCTCTGTCCCTCAACTCAAGGATTGAAAATATGGTTCAGCAAAATAGTTTTAGAACACAATAGCACACTGACACTTTCCCTCACTGTAGCTCTCTGTCCCTCAACTCAAGGATTGAAAATATGGTTCAGCAAAATAGTTTTAGAACACAATAGCACACTTACACTTTCCCTCACTGTAGCTCTCTGTCCCTCAACTCAAGGATTGAAAATATGGTTCAGCAAAATAGTTTTAGAACAGAATAGCACACTGTCAGTTTCCCTCACTGTAGCTCTCTGTCCCTCAACTCAAGGATTGAAAATATGGAACAGCAAAATTGATTTAGAACAGAATAGCACACTGTCAGTTTCACTCACTGTACCTCTCTGTCCCTCAACTCAAGGATTGAAAATATGGTTCAGCAAAATACTTTTAGAACACAATAGCACACTGACACTTTCCCTCACTGTAGCTCTCTGTCCCTCAACTCAAGGATTGAAAATATGGTTCAGCAAAATAGTTTTAGAACAGAATAGCACACTGTCAGTTTCCCTCACTGTAGCTCTCTGTCCCTCAACTCAAGGATTGAAAATATGGAACAGCAAAATTGATTTAGAACAGAATAGCACACTGTCAGTTTCACTCACTGTACCTCTCTGTCCCTCAACTCAAGGATTGAAAATATGGTTCAGCAAAATAGTTTTAGAACACAATAGCACACTGACACTTTCCCTCACTGTAGCTCTCTGTCCCTCAACTCAAGGATTGAAAATATGGTTCAGCAAAATAGTTTTAGAACAGAATAGCACACTGTCAGTTTCCCTCACTGTAGCTCTCTGTCCCTCAACTCAAGGATTGAAAATATGGTTCAGCAAAATAGTTTTAGAACACAATAGCACACTGACACTTTCCCTCACTGTAGCTCTCTGTCCCTCAACTCAAGGATTGAAAATATGGTTCAGCAAAATAGTTTTAGAACAGAATAGCACACTGTCAGTTTCCCTCACTGTAGCTCTCTGTCCCTCAACTCAAGGATTGAAAATATGGTTCAGCAAAATAGTTTTAGAACACAATAGCACACTGACACTTTCCCTCACTGTAGCTCTCTGTCCCTCAACTCAAGGATTGAAAATATGGTTCAGCAAAATAGTTTTAGAACAGAATAGCACACTGTCAGTTTCCCTCACTGTAGCTCTCTGTCCCTCAACTCAAGGATTGAAAATATGGAACAGCAAAATTGATTTAGAACAGAATAGCACACTGTCAGTTTCACTCACTGTACCTCTCTGTCCCTCAACTCAAGGATTGAAAATATGGTTCAGCAAAATAGTTTAAGAACACAATAGCACACTGACACTTTCCCTCACTGTAGCTCTCTGTCCCTCAACTCAAGGATTGAAAATATGGTTCAGCAAAATAGTTTTAGAACAGAATAGCACACTGTCAGTTTCCCTCACTGTAGCTCTCTGTCCCTCAACTCAAGGATTGAAAATATGGAACAGCAAAATTGATTTAGAACAGAATAGCACACTGTCAGTTTCACTCACTGTACCTCTCTGTCCCTCAACTCAAGGATTGAAAATATGGTTCAGCAAAATAGTTTTAGAACACAATAGCACACTGACACTTTCCCTCACTGTAGCTCTCTGTCCCTCAACTCAAGGATTGAAAATATGGTTCAGCAAAATAGTTTTAGAACAGAATAGCACACTGTCAGTTTCCCTCACTGTAGCTCTCTGTCCCTCAACTCAAGGATTGAAAATATGGAACAGCAAAATTGATTTAGAACAGAATAGCACACTGTCAGTTTCACTCACTGTACCTCTCTGTCCCTCAACTCAAGGATTGAAAATATGGTTCAGCAAAATAGTTTTAGAACACAATAGCACACTGACACTTTCCCTCACTGTAGCTCTCTGTCCCTCAACTCAAGGATTGAAAATATGGTTCAGCAAAATAGTTTTAGAACACAATAGCACACTGACACTTTCCCTCACTGTAGCTCTCTGTCCCTCAACTCAAGGATTGAAAATATGGAACAGCAAAATTGATTTAGAACAGAATAGCACACTGTCAGTTTCACTCACTGTACCTCTCTGTCCCTCAACTCAAGGATTGAAAATATGGTTCAGCAAAATAGTTTTAGAACACAATAGCACACTGACACTTTCCCTCACTGTACCTCTCTGTCCCTCAACTCAAGGATTGAAAATATGGAACAGCAAAATTGATTTAGAACAGAATAGCACACTGTCAGTTTCACTCACTGTAGCTCTCTGTCCCTCAACTCAAGGATTGAAAATATGGTTCAGCAAAATAGTTTTAGAACAGAATAGCACACTGTCAGTTTCCCTCACTGTAGCTCTCTGTCCCTCAACTCAAGGATTGAAAATATGGAACAGCAAAATTGATTTAGAACAGAATAGCACACTGTCAGTTTCACTCACTGTACCTCTCTGTTCCTCAACTCAAGGATTGAAAATATGGTTCAGCAAAATAGTTTTAGAACACAATAGCACACTGACACTTTCCCTCACTGTAGCTCTCTGTCCCTCAACTCAAGGATTGAAAATATGGTTCAGCAAAATAGTTTTAGAACAGAATAGCACACTGTCAGTTTCCCTCACTGTAGATCTCTGTCCCTCAACTCAAGGATTGAAAATATGGTTCAGCAAAATAGTTTTAGAACACAATAGCACACTGACACTTTCCCTCACTGTAGCTCTCTGTCCCTCAACTCAAGGATTGAAAATATGGCTCAGCAAAATAGTTTTAGAACAGAATAGCACACTGTCAGTTTCCCTCACTGTAGCTCTCTGTCCCTCAACTCAAGGATTGAAAATATGGAACAGCAAAATTGATTTAGAACAGAATAGCACACTGTCAGTTTCACTCACTGTACCTCTCTGTCCCTCAACTCAAGGATTGAAAATATGGTTCAGCAAAATAGTTTTAGAACACAATAGCACACTGACACTTTCCCTCACTGTAGCTCTCTGTCCCTCAACTCAAGGATTGAAAATATGGTTCAGCAAAATAGTTTTAGAACAGAATAGCACACTGTCAGTTTCCCTCACTGTAGCTCTCTGTCCCTCAACTCAAGGATTGAAAATATGGTTCAGCAAAATAGTTTTAGAACACAATAGCACACTGACACTTTCCCTCACTGTAGCTCTCTGTCCCTCAACTCAAGGATTGAAAATATGGTTCAGCAAAATAGTTTTAGAACAGAAAAGCACACTGTCAGTTTCCCTCACTGTACCTCTCTGTCCCTACAAACAAGGATTAGCACAGAATAGCACACTGTCACTGACACTCTCCCTACCTATCCTTATTTGTCCCTAAACACAAGGAATCCAGGATTAGTAAAGGAAAAAAAATGACACTGTCCCTGCCTATGCTTCTCTTTCCCTGCTCCGGAACACACTACACAAGGCCGCCGCACTGGCGGCCTTTTATAGTGTGGGGCGTGTACTGAACCCCATCAGCAATAATTGGCCACAGGCATCCTGCCTGTGGCCAATCATTGCTCTCCTCGCTGCCGGCGCTGTGATTGGCCAAGCATGCAGGGTCACAGTGCATGCTTGGCCAATCACAGCGCCTGGATGACACTGCGATGGCGTAGTGCATTGTGGGCCGTTCGCGTCACTCGAATTTGGCGCGAACGGCCCAAATCGTTCGATCTTCGTCGAACGATCGAACAGCCGATGTTCGAGTCGAACGTATGTTCGACTCGAACACGAAGCTCATCCCTACTGGTGGCAAAATAAGTCAATAAAAAAGACAACACAGGTTTGAAAAGTAATTTATTGGGCAGCTCCGGGGGTCTTCTTCCGACTTCGGGGGTCTTTCTGCCGGGCGCCCCGCTATCTTCTGCCAGCTCTTTTGCTAGCGGGGTCCCGGGCTTCCTCGCTGTCTTCTTCCGACTTCGGGGGTCTTTCTGCCGGGCGCCCAGCTATCTTCTGCCAGCTCTTTTGCTAGCGGGGGTCCCGGGCTTCCTCGCCGTCCTCTTCTGACTTCGGGGGTCTCTTGTTCTGTTCTCCGGTTCTTCTCCCACTCTCCGGTGCCTTCTCCGGGGCGCCCGGCAGATCGTGGAGAAGGCACCGGAGAGTGGGAGAAGAACCGGAGAACAGAACAAGAGACCCCCGAAGTCAGAAGAGGACGGCGAGGAAGCCCGGGACCCCCGCTAGCAAAAGAGCTGGCAGAAGATAGCGGGGCGCCCAGCAGAAAGACCCCCGAAGTCGGAAGAGGACGTCGAGGAAGCCCGGAACCCCCCCGAGCAAAAGAGCTGGCAGAAGATAGCGGGGCGCCCGGCAGAAAGACCCACGAAGTCGGAAGAAGACCCCCGGAGCTGCCCAATAAATTACGTTTCAAACCTGTGTTGTCTTTTTTATTGACTTATTTTGCCACCAGGTGAATGGGTAGGGGTACGATGTACCCCATACTCATTCACATAGGGTGGGGGGCCGGCATCTGCGGGCCCCCTTTTTAAAGGGGGCTCCCGGATTCCGAAAAGCCCCCCGCCCGCATACCCCGACAACCAACGGCCAGGGTTGTCGGGAAGAGGCCCTTGTCCCCATCAACATGGGGGCAGGGTGCTTTGGGGTGGGGGGGCCGCAGGTCGCCCCCCTGCCCCGAAGCACCAAACCCCCCATGTTGAGGGCATGCAACCTGGTATGGTTCAGGAGGGAGGGGGGGCGCTCTCTCGTGTCCCCCCCTTTTCCCCTGCGGCCTGCCAGGTTGCGTGCTCGGATAAGGGTCTGGTTTGGATTCTGAGGGGACCCCCACGCCGTTTTTCGGATTACGGGGTTCACCTTAAAATCCAGACCAGACCTAAGGGCCTGGTATGCCCCTGGAGGAGAACCCATGCCGGTTTTTTATTTAAAATTTGGCCTGAAGTTCCCATTCATGCCAAACATGGGACAGCGAGGCTGCCGAGGACCAGTGCGATGACATCGCGCTGGAGACATTCTCGGCCGGCTAGTCGCCTCTAGGACACGACTTGAGCGGCTGCTTCACGCTCAGGTCGTGTCCAAGTCGCCTGGCAAAGTCGGGCTGTCCCTGTGTCAGCCGGCACACGAGTCGCCCCGCGAGTCGGATCCGCTTCATCCGACTTCCCGGGCGACCTCTATTCAAATCAATGGGCTCCCATAGGGAACCATTCATTTTTAATAGAGCGCCGCTGACATTTGTATTTACTATAACAGTGCGCCGCTGGTTCCTGCGCCCAGTGAAGGAGTTATCCGGCGCACCAATTAAGGTTAGAACCAGCGCAGCGCACTGTTATTAGTAAATCAGCCCCACTGTGTGCATCTTCAAAATTTGGCTTGGTTTTAAAAGTGCAAATTTTTTTATAAAATATAGAAAACTAGAAAAAGGGGGGTTTTGTGCTTCATTCAATTCGCCCCAAAACATCAATGATGTCCTTAAAAGTTTGCTCCATAACATTCATCCTTTTCTTCATTCTGTCCAGTTCACTACTACACTCCATCACTTGCTGGATGATTCTTTGGGCAATATCACTAGAGAAACTAGGACTTTCTTTTTCAACAACATTTTTATTCCCTAAAAAATAAACATATAAGGTATTATAACGCTGCAGGCCTACATCTCTTACCTGAAGCTGTGGTGACAGATACTGACCTGTTGTGGTGACAAGTTCCACCACGTCATCCACTTCTCCTTCCTCCACTTCTCCTTCCTCCACTTCTACTTCCTCCACATCCTCAGGTTGGGGTTCTTGCTGAGGTTGGGGTTCTCTCTGTGGTGTGGGGTTTCTGTGCTCCCTGGAGTGGTGTCCTCCCAGTTTTCTCTCCCCTATGAGAATGAAACAAAAGGTATACTTAGCACACAGATATATTTTTTTTAAAATAGGAACATGATACATTGCTTGGAAGTGGGGTACAAGTGTCTGTTTGGGCAGAGTTACAAGCTGAAGACATTATTTAAAAATTAACTAATCTTGACTATTCACCTTTTTATGACAAGTTTTACACATGGAGACACCCCAAGAATACACTCAAGCACCTGTGTGGGACACCCTAAAAAGGTTGTTCTGTTGGGCCACACCATAGTGCTCCAGAGTGCAGATGTGTAAACAGCTGCTGAGTGTCCTCTCCTTTTACACTGATTCAAGTTTGCATTTCATTCTAGTTCCAAACACATCATCTAGACAACAATGTATATACATTTATGGAATAAAAACAGGCATGTCTGTAAATCTTTTTAACCCTGTATCTTCTCCAAACATCGTATGTAGTGGGTGAACAATGTGTCTGTAACGACCGATTACTGGGCCCACTAAATTTGCTGAGATTACATTTTCAATAGTCCAATAGTAAAAAGCAACAACATGGAGTTGTTGACTTCCTTAGATTAGGGTGGGTATAGGGCCCATGCTTTGCATCATAATGTGACTTTATCAATATGTCCACCATCTCCGCCATCTCCGCGAAAGACATATTAGATGCCTTGAATCTCCTCCCTGATCGTGACGTTTCACGGTCCGGGCTTGTCTCATCATTGTTATTTGATGAATTACCAGACACCTGCTGTGACTCCGCCATATCGTCTGCGTGCCGAAAGAGAAGGGGCGGGGAAAAGTTGATAATGTGAACGTCATGGGCGGGCGACGTGTGCGGAGCGACGTGTGCGGAGTTTCACGCATGCGTAGTGTATATAAAGCAAACACATGTGACGTTACTACGTTCTGTGTGCGAATAGAGGAGGAAAAGTGACGGAAGACAGGCCGAAGGTATGATTTTTATACTTTGTTAAATCGGTGGCCTATACTGCCTCGAGATTGTTTGAGGATATATATGGGGATAAAGATTTTCTTGAGTTTAGACTGTGTGACTGACATTACTATTTTTGCCTTGTGTTTTGTCTTGCAGACAAAATGAATGCTTTCATAGAAAAATAATTTTTGGGGGAATTTATTGACCAGGCAAGGGAGCTGCCCGCTCTGTGGGAGACCAAAAGCCCCATTCACAGGAAGAAAGGTGTAAGGAAAGCAGCGCTGGAGACTCTGCTCCCATTTGTGCATACCAGGGTACCCACAGCAACCACACAACAGGTGGATAGTAAAATTGGGAGCTTGAGAGGCACATACAGGACTGAGCGCTTTAAGGTCATGGCTTCTCAGAGGTCAGGAGCAGCAGCAGCAAAAGATGTATATGTCCCGAATTTGTGGTACTACAGCAGGATGTCCTTTCTGGATGACCACCTTGAGTCAAGGTCATCACTGTCCAGTCTTCCCCCCAGACTTCCCTGCAGCCAACCTAAGCCTTCTCTGGAGCAAGAGGAGGCAGCCATCCTGGAAGAACCCGATTTGGACATCTGGAGCCAGGTATAGTATTTTATAAACATTTATTGTGATAAAATTAATGCAGCAAAAAAAATGTTAATATGGAAATCAAAAATTTTTTTTTTAACAAAAAGTGTTCTAAATATCAATAGACAGTAGTGGGCCAAAAATTGGGGGAGAAGATTGAAAACTGCTGGGGTCATAATGATAGTCTGTTCTATTGATTTACATTCAATTTGCAACAGTCATGAGCTGAAAATTGTGTGTGATTGATGAACCAAAAACTAAAACGATGTCCCTTTTTCATACACAGGATGACATCAGCCAGGATGAGGGTCTGGAAAGTGTCAGGCAGGAGGAGGCAGGGCCCACTGTAAGCCAGGAGGAGGCAGGGCCCACTATGAGCCAGGAGGAGGCAGTGCCCACTGTGAGCCAGGAGGTGGCAGGGCCCAGTGGCACATAGGAGGTGGCCGGGCCCAGTGGCAGACAGCAGGTGGCCGGCCAAGTAGCAGGACCAGATCTCAGGTGCCTCCCATCCGCCTTACAAGAATAACCAGGAGGGAGAGGAGCACAAGCGAGGCAACAATGGCCCTAATTAGAGAGGCACATGCCACCCTCCAGGAGCCAACAACCACCGAAGAGGCCATTGCCGGCCTAGTTGGGGCCAAATTCCAAAGTATGAGCATGGAAAAACGCCTCCTATGTGATTAACTTAATGAACAAGGGGGTGATGGGGAGAATTACCCCCAATACGGCCATATGTGAGGTCGCCCAGCTTTCGCAACCTCAACCTCCTCCTCCTCCTCCTCCTCCATCTTCTTCTTCTCCTCCACCTCCTTCTCCTCCTCCTGACACAAGTACGCCTCCAGTGGCACAGCGTCCAGCCACACGCAAAAGGAAGGCTGCAGGGAAGGCTGCCAAGAAGACCAGGAAGTGATGGCCTTGCTTCAATGTGGTCTGACAGAAGGCAGCCGGTTGTAGTACCACAGACTTTGGACATATATATCACCTGCTGCTGTTCCTGACCTTTGGGAGTCCAGGATCAGATTGTGCTCACAACTGATATGCTTCTCAAGCTCCCAATTTTATTGTCCACACAGAGTTGATGTGTGCTCTGGGGTCCCATGGATGCACAAATGGCAGCAGGTTCTCAAGCGCTGCCTTCTATTTTTTTTTGTTATATACCAGAATAAATGGTTTTTATTTTACAGTTAATACTTGACTATGTGTTTTTCAAAACCAAAAAAAATTAGCTCGGGAGTAGGCAGATACATTTTCACAAAAAAAAAAAGGGACAGATAACACAAAACAATCTCCTTGAAGGTCCAAAAATACAAGATAATAAAATTATTTTGGTAAACTTGACACAACAAAATTAAAATTGTAATCATGGAGATCACTAGAAATTAAATAATAATTTAAAATGAAGATATGTATTCCAAATTAAAAATATATAAATATTAAGGAGATCTTGCTCTATATAATATAACAAAATATTCATGAGATCAGCATGAATTTTTTTTAAAAAAGTTAGTCAGAACTCAGCAGCAAAATAAGTTCATTAGTTTTCATTATTGTACCATTCTAAAGAAGATTTAAATGCGCAATATTTAAACGATGCAATAATTTACAGCGTGACGAATGTGCTATCTCAATTACAAACGCTAGTTTTACCAGAAGAAGCGCTCCCGTTTCATACTTGATTCTGAGCATGCGCGATTTATTAAGACTCGGAAAAGCATACACGCGAACGGTTTTCTTGTCGCAAAACAGGCCGACGAGAATCCCGACGAGAAAAACGAGAATCCTGACGAGAAAATAGAGAGCAGGTTCTCTATTTTTCTCATCGAGATTCCCGGCAGTTTTCTCGATGAGAAACCATACACACGAACGGTTTTCTCTGCAAGAAAGCTCTCCCAACAGTTTTCTTGACGAGAAAACCGGTCGTGTGTACGAGGCTTAAGTCAGCACCTATATTTCTGAGGAACTTTTTTCAGGGACGAAGCACAAAATTAGAACCAAAATATTTGATGAGCACCTTGAGAATTCAATGAGAATTGCTACTTCATCCATCCAACCAGATATTGATGTGTTTATCAAAAACAGTCTCCAATATCACACTAGTTTTATATTGCTCTCTTTTACTTTATTTTTTTTAATTAGGTTTTATTACTCAGATAGGTACATGATCTATATCAGTGATCGTTAACTTGTGATCTGCCCAACTTTTTCTGCTATCCTTATTGTTAAGCCTCGTACACACGGCCGGTTTTCTCAGCAAGAAAACTGCTGGGAGATCTTTTTGCGAGAATACCGTTCGTGTGTATGGTTTCTCGTTGGGAAAACTGCTGGGAATCTCGACGAGAAAAATAGAGAACCTGCTGTCTATTTTCTCGTCAGGATTCTCGTCGGGAAACAGGCCGTGCGTGTGTACGAGGCTTGTATGCTTACCTGTCCCCAGGTAAGTCCGCGCAGCTTACAAGGGTAGTGTAGGGTGAAGCAAGATGGCGGCGACGGCATCGAATGTGACAAGCGCATGCTCGTCGTAGTCGATGACATCACTGCGTTCTTGCCATTCAAAAGAACAGGGCTTGGCAAGAAAAGCTTGCCAGTAATCCCGTCAGGAAAAACAACGTTTTTTTCCTGACGGGATTCTCGCCCATGTGTACAGGGCTTTATTGTATTTTATGTGTGGCCCAAGACAATTCCTCTTGTTCCAGTGTGGCCCAAGACAATTCCTCTTCTTCCTATGTGGCTCAAGACAAATCCTCTTCTTCCAATGTGGCCCTGGAAGGTCAAAAAGTTGGACACCCCTCCTATAAAACAAACAGGAAAATTTAAGGGCTCTTTCAGATGAGCAGCTGGGGGACACAAAAAATGAGTGACTGATGTGCAGTTTTATCGCCTACCCGAGCTGTCCCAATACAGCTGACAGGGCTGTACACATGCCCATGATGTCTTGCTTCACAGCCGCATCCTTTTTAAATTGTGATGCAGGGTTTAACAAGCGGCATGCTTGTCAAACTCGCCCTTTGAGTTAATTGGGGCCGCCTAAAAACAAATATACCAGGATGATGCCTGTAGCTGCAGGCATCATCACGGTATAACCACCCAAACCCCAACGACGTTTGGGTGGTTATACCGGGAGGATGCCTGCAGTGGTGGCTGAAGTGGTTAAAAATCAGCCACAGGCTGAATAGAAAAACCTGTCCCCACCATCATTCTGCAGAGTGGGACTCTGCATGGAAGTAGTGACCTGTCTGACATGCTCCTTGTTGAGTCAGAGCCAGAGCCAGAACTGTATAAGGAGTTACAGTACGTTTGGGATAAAAGTTTTCCATAAATAAATAAAAGCTGACCATTTTAAGCACCCCTGCCTGTGTTAAATCTCATCCTTGTAACTGCAAGAGGGCTTTTCTGTTGAAAAACAGGTTTACTGGCTGGATCACCAAATGAAAATAGAAGAGAGAAAGCCCCCCAAAAAAAGGGAAATTAATGCAGCCACCATATCTAAGAATTGTTAAAGCGGTGTTCCACCCGCAAATTTTTTTCTTTGAAAGTCAGCAGCTACAAACACCGTAGCTGCTGACTTTTAATAAGGACACTTACCTGTCCAGGGAGCCCGTGATGTCGGCCCCCCGAGGCCAACCCGTCCATCGGATCAGGTACCGGCGCCGCCATTCTAACTAAGGGAAACTGGCAGTGGAGCCTTGGGGCTTCACTGCCCGTTTCCTACTGCGCATGCGTGAGTAGCGCAGAGCTTTGTGAATGGCCGGCTGTCTTCTGGGACACACACAAGTCCCAAGAGGACAGGGGGCCCCATTTCCCAGGAGCACAGGTGAGGGAGGAAGAGAACGAGGAGCTTTG
Organism: Rana muscosa; assembly: GCA_029206835.1. Taxonomy (NCBI): domain Eukaryota; kingdom Metazoa; phylum Chordata; class Amphibia; order Anura; family Ranidae; genus Rana; species Rana muscosa. The sequence continues at coordinate 849,706,861 of CM055121.1, forward strand.
CGGAATAGGAAGTGGCAGATTAGGACGACTGTCTAGCAACAGGCGTTTCTGGTAAGTAAAAAATGTTTTTTAACAGATTTTAACCAGTTGCCGACCGCCGCACGACGATGTACGTCGACAGAATGGCACAGGCAGGCACATTGGCGTACAGTTACGTCCCTTTAAATTTGCCCGCGTGCCTCGCGAGTGTGCTCGCGGGTCCCGGGAACTCGAAGTTCCCGGGTGGCCCGTGATTGCGGTCGGCAACGGCAGAACAGGGGAATGCCTTTGTAAACAAGTCATTCCCCTGTTCTGCCTAGTGGCACTGTCACTGATGACTGTTCCCCGTGATCGGGAGCGGTCATCAGTGGTGTGTCATGTGAAGCCACGCCCCCTAACAGTAAGAATCACTCCCTAGTACTGACTTAACCCCTACAGCGCCACCTAGCGGTTAACCCCTTCACTGCCAGTGTCATTTTCACAGTGCATTTTTATAGCACTGATCGCTGTAAAAATGACAATGGTCCCAAAAATGTGTCAAAAGTGTCCGATGTGTCCGCCATAATGTCGCAGTCACAATAAAAATCGCTAATCGCCGCCATTACTAGTGTAGCGATACCTTCAACTAAGAGGGCTGCAGATTTAGTTTGGGCCCTGAAGACAGCTCCGCCAACCCCCGGCAATTTACTCGACCCCCTACTGGCACAGTTAGTTATGGCAGCAATATAATTCTTATACTATATGATAAAACTCAGACACCAAGGCAATAATGAAAGGGGTATCTAATTTACTTTAGATCTGTGGTAAAAGGTTAACAATGGTAACAGTTCACATAAAATAGGTTGCAGAGCCCTGCAGCAATAAACATACTTATACACTAATGGAATAGTAAAGGTGCGCCGCGTGGGTGACCGTTAACTAGGCGCCCTGTGGCGCAGCAACTTAATGAACTAACTAGCTGGCCAGGCCTGGCTCAGATATCTGAAACTCAGTCTATAGGGGATGATGGTTTCTTCACCGGCAAGTCTTTAAAGGTGGTGCACATAACAGAATAACATTTGTAATCCAATGGGAAGATTGTAATAGAATAACACTTTACTGAAGAACCTCTGAGTTCAGCTCTGATATGGATCTCCAGTGAGAGTATCAGATATAAACTTGTGGGCCACGGCAGTCTATAGGCACATCAGCAACAAACAGTATATGGTCTGAGCATACGCTCGCTCACCCCTCCGGGCGCGATCCCAGTCCGGGAACTTCCACCGACTGTGTCCTCACACACAGTGTCTCCAGCGATCGGGTCCCCGATCCAACCAAGGCTGTAGATAAGCGAAGTCAGATGCCACCCAGGCTCGCAGTGGGGTGGAAGGCTCTTTGGTGCTGCGCAAGGCCTCAGGCTTCAGGCCTTGCACTCTGGCACATCCGCACAGGAGGATCAGTCACTGAAGTCTCGTGTCCCAAAGAGGCCGAGCCCAGCCTCGCCTCCTCCTTTTATAACCCCTCCCATGAGTCTCTGGGGTGGAAACATGCCGAAAGGGATTCTGGGCAAGGTAGTCCCGGGAGTCTTAAAGGGGACCCCGCTACACACTCCCCCCACTTAAATTCTTTGGTCCCCAAAGAAAACTTTAGCATACACTGCGTACAACCCCAGACAACATTGCATAAGAGGTTGGCATAGGGAATTCCCACCAAAACCGAGGGGTTAGATTCCCTTGCCCACAGGTCACACTATCCTGAGTGGCCTGCCTAACTGTGCCAGAGAGTGAGTGGGGGTTGCCCTCTACCAAATGTACAGTGGAGGGGTCCGGATTCTCTACACTCCTCCTAGCAGTGACCACAGAATCTTCTAAAATCTTCCCCATTTGTGGGTAGGTCAACTTTCTGGGGGGCCTTATGACTCTGCGAGCCCTTTGTTCCCTTGGGGTTTCTGGCTCTGGCGCCACAGGCTCTTCTTCTGTAACAGGCTCAGGCAACACGGCAGGCTCTGTAACATCTGCTTCAGGAGCCGAGGGATACATAGAGTCTCTAGGGTCCTGTTCAGGGTAAACATCACAGGCATCTTCCCAGTAATCCGATGAAGGACTAGATGGGATGAATTCAGCGGCTTCTGCATTCAGTTGTCCATCTATAGTCTCTTCAGTATTTGGAATATCTATAGCAGAAGTTCCTTGAGTTAAGGAAGGCCACAGCCAGTCAACCTCTCTCTCTTCATCTCCACTGAGTTCAGAAGCTTCTGTATCTTCAGTCCGAGAGGTCTGAGACCGAGTGTTTGGCCTGGGGGTATCCAAAATAGAGACTGGTTCAGGGGAGTCCCTCACTAGAGGTATCCTGACCGCTTCAGCAAGTGGGAGCAGGTGGTTTCGATGCCACGTCTTCAGTGGGCCTACTTTTCCTTCTGGCTTCAACTTGTAGACAGGTAGGCCCGGCAGCTTCCTACAGATGACATAGGGTTCAGATCTCCATCTGTCTGCAAGTTTGTGTTTTCCAGGGACCCCCAGATTGCGTAGCAGTACTTGGTCTCCGGGCTGCAGGTCTTGTACTCGGACTTTCAAGTCGAAGTTTCTTTTGTTTCGGGCTCCCCTTTGATCTGAGGCCGCTTAAGCTTGTTCATAAGCTACTTTCAGGCTGTGTCTGAGCCTGTCCACATATCCTTTGTGGGATGTGGCTGAGGAATGGTCTAAAGAGGTGCCAAAGGCCAGGTCCACAGGCAACCTCGCTTCTCTCCCAAACATGAGTCGATATGGGGAGTAGCCTGTAGCTTCACTGGTGGTGCAGTTGTAAGCGTGTACTATAGCTGCTATGTGTTTGCTCCAATGTTGTTTCTTCTCACTTTCCAGAGTCCCCAACATGTTGAGCAGGGTTCGGTTAAACCTCTCCGGCTGAGCATCTCCCTGTGGGTGGTAAGGTGTGGTTCGAGTTTTCTTGATTCCTAACGAATCCAGGAGTTTCCGGATCAGTCGACTCTCAAAGTCCCTTCCTTGATCTGAATGAAGTCGCTGGGGCAGCCCATAATGGACAAAATACTTCTCCATAAGTACCTTGGCTACTGTGGAAGCCTTCTGGTCTTTGGTTGGGAAAGCTTGGGCATACCGGGTAAAATGATCGGTTATCACCAGAACATTTCCTAGTCCACTCAGATCGGGTTCGAGGCAGAGGAAATCAATGCATACCAGATCCATTGGGCCTTGACTTTGTAGATGGCCCATTGGGGCAGCTTGATGGGGTAAAGTCTTCCTCTGGATGCAGCGTGCACATGAATGGCAGTACTCTTCCACTTCTGCCCTCATGCAGGGCCAATAGAACCGACTTCTGACAAGTTGAAAGGTCCTTTCCGCCCCTAGGTGGCCATGATTGTCATGTAGGGCAATCAGAACAGTCTCTCTGTGTTTTTCCGGAAGAAACAATTGCCATTTATCTTCCAGGTCATCAGAGGGGCCCCTTCGGTAGACCACTCCCTGATGCACCTGTAACCTGTCCCACTCTTTCCTCAACAGGCGAGCTTCCTTTGAGGAGTGACTCAGAAGTCTGTTTGGATCCTGATTCTCCAGGGCTTCCAGAACTAATTTCCCCATGGGGTCTTCTAATTGGTCACATCTTAGCTCCTTCTTGGACAGCTTTGGCAGATCTTCCTCCAGTTGAGTTACTCCACAGTATTGTTTGGGGACTCCTACCATGGTAACTCCTATCTCTTCCGCCCTTGAGCCCCCTCTGGCTTGTAATTCAGCCCCCTGACAAAGGGCCCGCAGCCCGTCTGGTGCCACTTCAGTCCAGTCTTCCATGTCACGGGTGGGACCATGAGATCTTCTGGACAGAGCGTCTTCATCTCGATTCCCAATCCCTGGCCTGTACTTTAGGCTGAAATTGAATCCAGACAATGCGGCCAGCCACCTGTGTCCAGTGGCGTCCAGCTTTGCTGTAGTGAATAGGTAGGTAAGGGGGTTGTTGTCGGTCTTCACAGTGAACTCCGCCCCATACAGGTAGTCTTTGAGCTTGTCTACTACCGCCCACTTAAGGGCCAGGAACTCCAGCTTGTGAGTGGGGTCGTTTTTCTCAGAGGGGGTCAGGCTCCTGCTCACGTAGGCAACAGGCCGTAGTTGTCCTTCGTGTTCTTGATAAAGTACTCCTCCCAGACCGTCATGACTAGCATCTGTGCGGGGATAACATTTGTCCTAATCATTTGCTGGTCCTGTTGTAGCGCCTCCTCATCTCTGATGATTTTTATCAAGTCAGCATAAGTCAGTAACGTTCCTCCTCCCGAGGTTTTCAGGTGCAGCCAGATTGGATCCGAACGTAACGCTCCCTTTAAGACTTGCTTCATTCTTGCCGCATCTGTATCTTGGGGCTTCATTCCCTTCTTCAACACAATCTTGCACAGCAACTTGTTCAGTCTCCTAACATATTCTGAAAGTTTCTCCCTTGGCTGTTGGAAAGTGTGTTCAAATTGGTAGACCATCTCTGTCACCTTTTCCAATTGACCAAACTCCTCCTGTAGCATGGCTAGACAGTCTTGAGCCGTGCAATCTGCATTCCCAAACCGAAAGCTTTTCACTGCTTCTGCTGCTGCGCCTTTGAGGCTCTCTATCACTCGTTGCCTCTTCTGCGCTTCAGGCACCTCCCATGCCTCTACTGCTTGTAATGCCTGCTCCACCCAGGTATCAAAATCTTCTTCCCCTGCAGGGACAGGGAGCTTCCCTGAGAATGTCTTTAGTCTCCGGTAGCTAGTCTCCACATGCACCGTGTTTGTCTTCTGACATTTGATTAGTAGATCCCCTATTGCCTTTATCAATTCTGGTGATATAGCAGTGGCAGGTGCGGGTGCTACCGGGGGTGTCACCCCACCTCCTCTTTCTGGTGAGGTACGGGCCGCAGCCTGTGGTGATCCCATCTGTGTTGGTTCCTTCTTTATAGTTACTGCGGGCGCCAACCTATAGGTTCTATTGTCTGGCGTCTTTACACACTTGTACTTGCAAGCCTCTGGTATCCCGTCTCCGTATTCCACCAGTGCATACTGATATGAAGTGTCTGGGTCTGATTTTATATCTATCACCCATGGTGTGTGATCTGGGGACACTAACTTCATTAACTCCTCTACCATGTCAGTCTTCCATTCCTCCCCAGGGAGGCTGATGACTATCGAGTTGTTCGGCTCTGCCCTAGAGGTTTTGCACCACTCTTCTATTGCTTGCGGGTCCATGCCGGCACCTCTGGCGTTTAATTGCTGTATCAGGATCCCGGACGAGAACCCCCATGTGTAGCGATACCTTCAACTAAGAGGGCCGCAGATTTAGTTTGGGCCCTGAAGACAGCTCCGCCAACCCCTGGCAATTTACTCGACCCCCTACTGGCACAGTTAGTTATGGCAGCAATATAATTCTTATACTATATGATAAAACTCAGACACCAAGGCAATAATGAAAGGGGTATCTAATTTACTTTAGATCTGTGGTAAAAGGTTAACAATGGTAACAGTTCACATAAAATAGGTTGCAGAGCCCTGCAGCAATAAACATACTTATACACTAATGGAATAGTAAAGGTGCGCCGCGTGGGCGACCGTTAACTAGGCGCCCTGTGGCGCAGCAACTAAATGAACTAACTAGCTGGCCAGGCCTGGCTCAGATATCTGAAACTCAGTCTATAGGGGACGATGGTTTCTTCACCGGCAAGTCTTTAAAGGTGGTGTACATAACAGAATAACATTTGTAATCCAATGGGAAGATTGTAATAGAATAACACTTTACTGAAGAACCTCTGAGTTCAGCTCTGATATGGATCTCCAGTGAGAGTATCAGATATAAACTTGTGGGCCACGGCAGTCTATAGGCACATCAGCAACAAACAGTATATGGTCTGAGCATACGCTCGCTCACCCCTCCGGACACGATCCCAGTCCGGGAACTTCCACCGACTGTGTCCTCACACACAGTGTCTCCAGCGATCGGGTCCCCGATCGAACCAAGGCTGTAGATAAGCGAAGTCAGATGCCACCCAGGCTCGCAGTGGGGTGGAAGGCTCTTTGGTGCTGCGCAAGGCCTCAGGCTTCAGGCCTTGCACTCCGGCACATCCGCACAGGAGGATCAGTCACTGAAGTCTCGTGTCCCAAAGAGGCCGAGCCCAGCCTTGCCTCCTCCTTTTATAACCCCTCCCATGAGTCTCTGGGGTGGAAACATGCCGAAAGGCATTCTGGGCAAGGTAGTCCCGGGAGTCTTAAAGGGGACCCCGCTACACTAGTAATAAAAAATTATTAATAAAAATGCCATAAAACTATTTGCTATTTTGTAGAAGCTTTATCTTTTGCGCAAACCGATCAATAAACGCTTATGGAGAATATGTAAAATATGTAGAATACGTATCGGCCTAAACTGAGGAAAAAAATTAAATTTTATATATTTTTTGGGGATATTTATTATAGCAAAAATTTAAAAATATGTAATTTTTTTCAAAATTGTCGCTCTATTTTTGTTTATAGCGCAAAAAAAATAAAAACCGCAGAGGTGATCAAATACCACCAAAAGAAAGCTCTATTTGTGGGGAAAAAAGGACGTCAATTTTGTTTGGGAGCCACGTCGCACAACTGCGCAATTGTCTGTTAAAGCGACGCAGTGCCAAATCGCAAAAAGTGGCCTGGTCTTTGACCAGCAAAATGGTCCGGGGCTAAAGCGGTTAAGGAGACTGTTAGTTTTTTTTTTTTTTTTTTTAGGGTGGACCTTTGCTTTAAGCTGCAATATAATAAATGTTTGCTTTTAGGTTTGCTTTTTTTACTGTACATCAAACACTTTTTGGTTTTATGCTATATGCCTGTAAAAACAGGGTATTTTGTACGCTTGTCAAAGTGTCAGGAAACAAACAGATGAGTGTTTGTATAAATTGGTACATTTATGGTGGTTAAAGTGATTGTAAAGTCTCATTTAAAAAATAAATAAAAACAAAATAACAAACGTGTATCAATGTGGACTACAATTATAAAGTACAGTGATCCTCCAGTATTTCTATGCCACGCATGTCCCTCTAGTGCCCAGTGTTATCAACTGACATCATGTCTGTGAGCCAAACTAAAGGGATTGTGGGATCAGTAGTTCCACAGACTAATAATTGCTTTGCATAACTCTGCACATGGACTACACATCCCAGGGAGCTTTCTACCAATCAGAGAGCTTGCTGGGAGGAACTACAAAAGAAGATAAAGCCCAACTCGGCGCTCTCTTCCTCCTGGGCCTGAAGCCAGATGGACCTCTCCTTTCATGGAGAGAGAGGTCGCGGCCTACCTCGTCAGACATCCATCCAGCACCACTTTGGTCGCCTGTCAACCTGTGTTCTGAGCTTCACATCAGGAGATCGATACGGCAGACCCACTGCACATGTGTCACTACAGAAGCTGCTGTCCGGAAGGCATTAAATCGGCCTGGTCATTGGTGAGATGACAATTGTCCACCTTTACAAATCCTTTACTCACGATTTCACTGGGACACTTTGCACAGACATCTTTTCCTTGGAAATACCTTACTGAATCTATCCTGAACACTGTGCTTAGACACCTTTAGTTACTACCATTGCAAGAAACTTTATTACTTGCTATTACACCTTACTCTTATTAGGGTTAACGGTTTATAGGCCGGCCAAAGTTTCTTCTTTAGAAGTTTGTTAGTATAACCATCTAACATTGTTATTCTTTCAGGTGCAAGCAGAACTCCCCTGTACATGTGTATATAATAGACTGTTTACCTGCAAATATAATTACTTGTGTTATTTGGAGGACTTCCTTTGCTGAGTTGGCTCTGTTGCCTAAAACTCAGCAGATCAATCACCTCCCCCCTTTGTGACTTTATCTTTTTTGAACTGTTCTAGTAAACATTATCAGAACATAAACATACAGAGTTGTCTGACTTATTACTTTAAGGTGGTGCAAAGATGTTGAAACCCAGAGTGTCAGGTGGGTTGGAATGTTCATCAGGTCATGGCAGTGCAGATGAGCAGGTAATTCCAAGCAGCCCCTCAGGGGGTCACGCTACATTTTGGGGCTTGTCCGGGATGCTATATGCAGTTGGCCTTAGCCGACTTAGACAAGAGGCACCATCCGCGTGGGAAGTCGCCTTGATGGCCGTGGTTGCTTGGGGCAGGAGTCAGGGAGCTCCAACAGAGAAGAGCATGGTTCTGGAGATCTCAGGAAGTGAGCACACCGAGAGAGAGATCAGAAGGTGGCTGAAAGCTCGGATCCCAGGACATCGGGCTTACATTGTGGAAACTGAAGCCACATATGAGTTGGATCAAAATTTATCCTCTGCATGGGAGGGGAGATTCAAAGCTCAGATAGCTCGATGGGAGAAAAATGTTCTCCAAGAATGACTTTGATGTGGGCTGTGCCAGGAGTGCCCAACATCGAATTCGACTGACCTGAAGATAAGCCTTTTTGAGAAAGGGCCTAGCGAATACCCTTGTGTGATCTAGAGGATCTTTGGGAGCAGCTGAATAATTTTAAAAGATCAGGGATCATTAGGGAGTCCAGGAGTCCCCATGCCTCCCCGATCGTGGTAGTGAGGAAGAAGAATGGGTCCCATCGGATGTGCATCGACTATCGAACCTTGAATCGAAGAACTATCCCAGATCAGTACACAACCCTTCACATAGAAGAAGCCCTACAATGCTTATCAGGGGCCAAATGGTTCAGTGTACTGGACTTACTGTACTGTACTGGATATTACCAGATTCCCATGCATCCAGATGACCGAGAAAAGATGGCCTTCATCAGCCCTCTAGGGTTTTTCAAGTTTGACCGAATGCCACAGGGATTAACAGAGGCCCCTGCTACTTTCCAGAGACTGATGGAGAACACTGTGGGTGATATGAATTTGGTAGAAGTACTAGTTTATCTCGATGATATCATTGTGTTCGGCAGAACGTTGGAGGAGCATGAAGCTCGGTTGGAGAAAGTTTTCCAGCGACTACACGACGAAGGGTTGAAGCTGTTTTTAGAGAAGTGTCAGTTCTACCAGACCTCAGTCATGTACCTAGGGCATATGGTATCAGCTAAGGGAATAGCAACTGACCCTCAAATGTTGGAGGCTGTCACTTCTTGGCCTCCCCCAAATAGCGTCACCGAGTTGAGGTCATTCTTGGGTTTCTGCTCGTACAATAAAAGATTTGTGAAGAGCTTCTCACAGATTGCCCGGCCATTGATCGAGCTGTTACAGAATTAAACGGAGGGGGTCCAGGAGAAAAACCACAGAGGAGGCCCCAGAAAGCCCCGTGAATCTATCCAGGAACAATGGACAGTAAGGTGTGAAAGGTCTTTTGTACGGCTGAAGGGGAGCCTGGTTGAAGCACTAATGTTGGCCTACACTGATCACTCTAAACTGTATGAATTACACGTGGATGCCAGCAGAGATGGTCTTGGAGGGGTATTGCACCAAGAATCAGAGGGAAAACTCCACCCAGTGGCCTATGTGAATCACAGCCTCAGCCCCCCTGAGAAGAACAATCTCATGCATAAATTGGAGTTCTTGGCCCTCAAGTGGGCTGTGGTAGATAAGCTACACGACTATCTGTACGGGGCTACCTTTGTGGTGAAGACTGACAACAACCCATTGACTTACCTACTGTCTACTGCAAAGTTAGATGCCACTGTCCGAGTTTCAGTTCAGCTTGAAGTAGTAGAGACCGGGTGTGGGAAACAGAGACGCTGATGCACTTTCCTGAAGGCCTCACTCTATCGAGGTTGGACAGAAGAGTTGGGTCCATTTACCTTTCGGAGGAGTACAGGCTGTGTGTCAAGAAGTAGAGTATAAACACAGAGGAGCCATAGGGGCCGAAGCTGTGGGAGGCCCCCGCGGAAGTACCAAAGTATTATGCCCCATACACACGATCGTTTTTCATGCCGTTAAAAATGCCATTTTTAAAAATGGGCATTAAAACCGATCGTGTGTATGCTCCAGAGCATTTTTAACGACGTGAAAAACGGCCATTAAAAATTTCGAACATGCTCTATTTTTTCAAGTCGTTTTTCATGTCGTTTTTTTTAACGACGTGAAAAACGATGGTGTGTATGCTTTGACGAGGTGAAAAAAAAACGCGCATGCTCAGAATCAAGTATGAGACGGGAGCGCATGTTCTGGTAAAACTAGCATTTGTAATGGAGATAGCACATTCGTCACGCTGTAACGGACTGAAAAGCAGGAGGCTGAAAAGCGCGAATTGTCGCTCAACAAACTTTACTAACATGAAGGGTGGCACCATCCGAACGGAACTTCCCCTTTATAGTGCCGTCGTACGTGTTGTACGTCACTGCGCTTTGCTTGAACGTTTTTTAAAATGATCGTGTGTACGCAAGACAGGCTTAAGAGGAAACATGAAAAAAAACGACGAGAAAAACGTTGGTTTAAAAAATGGCATGAAAAACGATCGTGTGTACGCCGCATTACTGTGATTTGACCTAGGTACGCAGCCAATAATTGCCTCAGCTGACCAAAGAGGATATGAGACGGGATCAACGGGAAAATCCATTGTGGAGTCTGATAAGGAAATCGCTGTCCACCCAAGACCCTCAGATACTGGTGAATAGCCCCATCGAGGGAGCCAAAGTAATCCATAGAGAGTGGGAGCGAATTAATTTGGAAGATGGGGTCATATATCAAAGAGGTCCCTCTGGAAAACCAGGAGGTGTGAGCCAACTGTTCCTCCCTGAAAAACATCACCTAATGGTATTGACAGCTCTTCATGATGACCATGATCACTTAGGTCCAGATAGAACTTTCAAGCTGGTCAGGGATTGATTTTACTGGCCGTCCATGAGAACGGAGGTGGAAAGCTACTGTGGCTTTTGCATCAGTATGCATTCAGAGAAAGACTTTACCAGGCAGGGCAGCCCCAATGGGCCATCTTCAAAGCCAGGGATGCATGGAGTTGGTGTGCATTGATTTCTTGTGTCTGGAACCTGAACTAAGTGGATGAAGTAATGTCCTGATTGTGACAGATCATTTCAACGGATATGCTCAAGCTTTTCCCACTTGGGATCAACAAGCTTTTACTGTGGCAAAAACTCTAGTGGAGAAATTCTTCGTTCATTACGGCTTGCCTCAGCGCCTGCATTTGGATCAAGGTCGGGATTTTGAGAGCAAACTGATCAGAAGATTATATGAACTCTTAAGTATAAAGAAATCTAGGACTACTCCTTACCATCCTCAAGGGGATACACAACCTGAACGTTTCATCCGTACCCTGCTGAACATGTTGGGAACCCTCCCATTAGAGAAGAAACAGCATTGGGGGGATCATATTGCTGCAGTAGTTCATGCTTATAATAGCTCCTTTAAATGATTCTACTGTATACTCCCCCTACAGGTCAATGTTCGGGAGAGAAGCTCGTCTACCTGTGGACCTGGCTTTTGGAACATCACTAGATCACACTTCTCAAGCCTCTGTAAATGACTACCTGGGCTCCCTGTGTACCAGATTCGGCCTGAAGGGAAGACTGGCCCTCTCAAAACTTGACATCGAAACCATTTTCTAGCCATATCAGAGGCTGTTCGAGTACCCTCACCCCCTTGCTTAGAGACTTATCAGTCCACGATGCTGAGGCCCAGGGCCGAGAAAACTTGCCCACCCACACTCCCTGAAGAGGAGAGTGACGATGAAGAATTAGCTCTTGACTGGTTGTGGGTTTCTCCTTTCGGAAGATGATTCAGGGACCAGGGACCAGAACCACTGGAAAACATCTACTCCAGGTTGAGATAGAGGATATGCCCTCCAAAAAGACTGACGTATAGTGATGAGCCGAACACCCCCGGGTTCGGTTCGCACCAGAACCCGCGAACGGACCGAAAGTTCGCACGAACTTTAGAACCCTATTAAATACAATGGATGCGAACATTCGAAATCTAAAGTGCTAATTATAACGACTATTATGCATGTTATTGTCCTAAAAAGGGTTTGGGAACCCGGGTTCTGCACCAGGGGACATGTATCAATGCAAAAAGAAGTTTTAAAAACGGCCGTTTTTCTGGAGCAGTCATTTTAACCACTTAACGACCGCTCACTGTATATATACGTCGGCACAATGGCACCGACAGGCACAATCACGTAGAGTGTACGTGATTGCCTTTGTACAGTTGGGGGGTCCAATCGGACCCCCTTCTGTACAGTGAGCGGTCGGAATTTGTTGGGGAGCGATCCGACATGAGGGGACGGCCGTTCGATTCCGGCCACCCCCCCGCGATCGCTCCCGGCCAATGGAAATGCCCCCTCTGTCTGTCACAGGCAGAGGAAGCAGGAGGAAGTGATGTCATCTCTTGTGCAGCGCTCACATATACCGAGCGCCGTACAAGAGAAGACATCAAGGTTAGTGCACAAACACTACACTAACACCAGCACACGTAGGCACATAAATCGCCCCCCCAGGCCCCCCCAGATCACCCCCCAGCCCCCAGTCACAGTGTCACTGATTGCAGTGACCATTTATTTACTGATCACTGCAATCAGTGACATTTGTGACTGTAAAAGTGTCACTACATTTAGTTTTAGGTCCAGTGTAGCCCCCTAACCCCCCCTAATAAAGGTTTAACCCCTTGATCACCCCCCAGATAACCCTTTCACCCCCTAGCACCGCCGTCGCTAAGCGATCATTTTTCTGATTGCTGTCTTAGCGTCGGTAATGCAGATTGGTAGCCAGTAATTTTTTTTAGGTTCGCCGCAGGTTTTTATAGCGTCAGGTACCCCCATAAATTATCTAATAAAGGTTTAACCCCCTTGATCGCCCCCCAGGTAACCCTTTCACCCCCTATCACCACTGTCGCTAAGCGATCATTTTTCTGATCGATGTCTTAGCGTCGGTGATGCAGATCGGTAGCCAGTATTTTTTTTTTAGGTTCGCCGCAGGTTTTTATAGCATCAGGTACCCCCATAAATTATCTAATAAAGGTTTAACCCCCTTGATCACCCCCCAGGTAACCCTTTCACCCCCTATCACCACTGTCGCTAAGCGATCATTTTTCTGATCGCTGTCTTAGCGTCGGTGATGCAGATCGGTAGCCAGTCATTTTTTTTAGGTTCGCCGCAGGTTTTTATAGCGTCAGGTACCCCCATAAATTATCTAATAAATGTTTAACCCCCTTGATCGCCCCCCAGGTAACCCTTTCACCCCTTATCACCACTGTCGCTAAGCGATCATTTTTCTGATCGCTGTCTTAGCGTCGGTGATGCAGATCGGTAGCCAGTAATTTTTTTTAGGTTCGCCGCAGGTTTTTATAGCGTCAGGTACCCCCATAAATTATCTAATAAAGGTTTAACCCCTTGATCACCCCCCAGATAACCCTTTCACCCCCTAGCACCGCCGTCGCTAAGCGATCATTTTTCTGATTGCTGTCTTAGCGTCGGTGATGCAGATCGGTAGCCAGTAATTTTTTTTAGGTTCGCCGCAGGTTTTTATAGCGTCAGGTACCCCCATATATTATCTAATAAAGGTTTTAACCCCCTAATTGCCCCTAGTTAACCCTTTCACCAGTGATCATCATATAAGTGTTACGGGTGACGCTGGTTAGTTAGTTTGCTTTTTATAGTGTCAGGGCACCCACCGTATATAACCCAATAAAGGTTTAACCCCCTGATCGCCCGGCGGGTGATATCAATTAGGTTTTAGCGTCAGAGAGGGTCTGCGTCACACCCCAGGCAGCGTCAGGTTAGTGCCAGTAACGCTAACACCCACGCGTGAAGCATACACCTCCCTTAGTGGTATAGTATCTGAACAGATCAATATCTGATCTGATCAGATCTATACTAGCGTCCCCAGCAGTTTAGGGTTCCCAAAAACGCAGTGTTAGCGGGATCAGCCCAGATACCTGCTAGCACCTGCGTTTTGCCCCTCCGTCCAGCCCAGGCCACCCAAGTGCAGTATCGATCGATCACTGTCACTTACAAAACACAACACACATAACTGCAGCGTTCGCAGAGACAGGCCTGATCCCTGAGACTCCAGTGCTGTAGGAGGTGATTTCACCACCACAGTTAAATGCTGCGTACATACGGTCGAAATTCCGACGGAGGCTTGCCCGTGGAAAAGTCCGACCATGTGTGTGCGGCATAACTTTTTTGCGGGAGGATGCCCCCATGCTTCGGCATATATAAATGGTGCATGTATGCCCATCATTAGAAGTGGGTGGATGAAGGGCGGTATTCTAATGGTGGGCATACCCACCGATCAATCTCTTTTTTGATTCAGCCACCTGGCTGCATGAAAAAAAAAGATTACAATACATGTCCAACAAGGACCAGCAACGTACTGGTATGTTGCTGGACTTTGAATGGTTATACCAGATTGATGCCTGCGGGTTTAGGTATCATCTTGGTATCATTCTTTTCAGCCAGCGGCCGGCTTTCATGTAAAAGCAATCCTAGTGGCTAATTAGCCTCTGGACTACTTTTACAAGCAGTGGGAGGGAATGTCCCCCCCCCCGGATATAAAAAGCGCCATTGGGAAATTGGGAAAGCATTTTATCACACCGATCTTGGTGTGGTCAGATGCTTTGAGGGCAGAGGAAAGATCTAGGGTCTAGACCCCAGTTTTTTCAAAAAAAGAGTACCTGTCACTACCTATTGCTATCATAGGGGATATTTACATTCCCTGAGATAACAATAAAAATTATAAAAACAAAAAAAATATGGAAGGAACAATTTAAAAATAAAATAAAAAAGCAAAATTAATAATAAAAAAAAAAAAAAAAAAAAAAAAGCACCCCTGTCCTGCCCTGCTCTTGCCCAATGGCGAACGCAAGCGTCGGTCTGCCGTCATATGTAAACAGCAATTGCACCATGCATGTGAGGTATCACCGCGAAGGTCAGATCGAGGGCAGTAATTTTAGCAGTAGACCTCCTCTGTAAATCTAACAGGGTAACCTGTAAAGGCTTTTAAAGGCTTTTAAAAATGTATGTAGTTTGTCGCCAATGCGCGTTTGTGCGAAATTTTAAAGCATGTCATGTTTGGTATCTATGTACTCGACCTAAGATCATCTTTTTTATTTCATCAAACATTTGGGCAATATAGTGTGTTTTAGTGCATTAAAATTAAAAAAGTGTATTTTTTTCCCCAAAAAATGCGTTTGAAAAATCGCTGCGCAATTACTGTGTAGAAAAAAAAATGCAACACCCACCATTTTATTCTGTAGGGCCTTTGCTTTAAATATATATATAATGTTTGGGGGTTCAACATAATTTTCTTGCAAAAAAAAAAATGTTTTCATGTAAACAAAAAGTGTCAAAAAGGGCTTTGTCTTCAAGTGGTTAGAAGAGTGGATGTAAGCTTCCTAATGTTGTGTATAAAATGCCAGAACAGTTCAAAACCCCCCCAAATGACCCCATTTTGGAAAGTAGACACCCCAAGCTATATACTGAGAGGCATGCTGAGTCCATGGAATATTTTATATGTTGACACAAGTTGCGGAAAAAAGAAAATTTTTTTTTTTTTGCACAAAGTTGTCACTATATGATATATTGCTCAAACATGCCATGGGCATATGTGGAATTACACCCCAAAATACATTCTGTTGCTTCTCCTGAGTACGGGGATACCACATGTGTGAGACTTTTTGGGAGCCTAGCCGCGTACGGGACCCCAAAAACCAATCACCGCCTTCAGGCTTTCTAAGGGTGTAAATTTTTGATTTCACTTCTCACTGCCTATCACAGTTTTGGAGGCCATGGAATGCCCAGATGGCACAAAACCCCCCCAAATGACCCCATTTTGGAAAGTAGACACCCCAAGCTATTTGCTGAGAGGTATTGTGAGTATTTTGCAGATCTCGCTTTTTGTCACAAAGTTTTAAAAATAAAAAAAAATAAATAAAAAAAAAAAAAATTCTTTCTTCATTTTCAATAACAAATGAGAGCTGTAAAATACTCACCATGCCTCTCAGCAAACAGCTTGGGGTGTCTACTTTCCAAAATGGGGTCATTTGGGGGGGTTTTGTGCTATTTTGGCATTTTATGGCCTTCGAAACTGTGATAGGTAGTGAGGAGTCAAATCCAAAATTTGTGTCTAGAAATCCTGAAGGCGGTGATTGGTTTTCGGGGTCCCGTACGCGGCTAGGCTCATAAAAAGGCCCACACATGTGGTATCCCCGTACTCAGGAGAAGCAGCAAAATGTATTTTGGGGTGCAATTCCACATATAACCATGGCATGTGTGAGCAATATATCATTTAGTGACAACTTTTTGTAATTGTTTTTTTTTTTTGTCATTATTCAATCACTTGGGACAAAAAAAAATAATATTCAATGGGCTCAACAGGCCTCTCAGCAATTTCCTTGGGGTGTCTACTTTCTAAAATGGGGTCATTTGGGGGGGTTTTGTGCTATTTTGGCATTTTATGGCCTTCAAAACTGTGATAGGTAGTGAGGAGTGAAATCAAAAATTTGCGCCCTTAGAAATCCTGAAGGCGGTGCTTGGTTTCCGGGGTCCCGTACGTGGCTAGGCTCCTAAAAAGTCCCACACATGTGGTATCCCCATACTCAGGAGAAGCAGCAGAATGTATTTTGGGGTGCAATTCCACATATAACCATGGCATGTGTGAGCAATACGTATATCATTTAGTGACAACATTTTTATTTTTTTTTTGTCATTATTCAATCACTTGGGACAAAAAAAAAAAAAATATTCAATGGGCTCAACATGCCTCTCAGCAATTTCCTTGGGGTGTCTACTTTCCAAAATGGGGTCATTTGGGGGGGTTTTGTACTGTCCTGCCATTTTAGCACCTCAAGAAATGAGATAGGCAGTCATAAATTTAAAGCTGTGTAAATTCCAGAAAATGTACCCTAGTTTGTAAACGCTATAACTTTTGCGCAAACCAATAAATATATACTTATTGACATTTTTTTTACTAAAGACATGTGGCTGAATACATTTTGGCCTAAATGTATGACTAAAATTGAGTTTATTCGATTTTTCTTATAACAAAAAGTAGAAAATATCATTTTTTTTCAAAATTTTCGTTCTTTTTCCGTTTATATCGCAAAAAATACCAATCAAATACCATTAAAAGAAAGCTCTATTTGTGGGAAGAAAAGGACGCAAATTTCGTTTGGATACAACATTGCATGTCCGCACAATTTACAGTTAAAGCAGCGCAGTGCAAAATTCTGAATTCACCTCTGGTCCTTTAGCTACCAAATGGTCCGGGGCTTAAGTGGTTAATGATGCATAAAGTGAAAAAAAAAAGTCAAATATTCCTTTAAATATCGTACCTGGGGGGTGTCTAAAGTATGCCTGTGAAGTGCCACGTGTTTCCCGTGTTTAGAACTGTCCCTGCACAAAATTACATTTCTAAAGGAAAAAAAGCCATTTAAAACTGCTTGCGGCTTTAATGTAATGTCTGGTCCCGGTAATATGGATGAAAATCTTCAAGAAAAATGGCATAGCTACCCCATCACACACCCCCCCCCCCCACCCCAGCCCATTGCCAGCCCCTTTGGGTCTTGTATGGATATTAAGGGGAACACTGCACACAAAATAAAAAAGGCCCTATATACTCTGAACAGCCGTATACAGGCGGTGCATACAAGACAGGGACTGTAGGTTTGTTCTTATGTAGAATCTGTTTGTAATTTTGAACAGGTACATTGTTTAAGTGTAGCTCCAGCCAAAAAATCTATTTTTAAGCTTTTTGGAAAACATAGGGAAGGGTTATCACCCCTGTAACATTTGTTTTGCTGTCTGTGCAGTGTGCACCTGTTCAGAACAGTTCACCTCACTTTCCGTCCTAATGACAAATGTTTTTTGAAAATTTGGGGTTTTTATTGAAACAAGAATTGGTGATAAAGAATCAGTGGAGAGGAGACACTTTTTTTCCCATATTAACTCTTACAGGAGAGAATTTGCCTTCCTAGGGGTAGATTTCCTCTCACTTCCTGTTGTATCCTTCCGTTTGCAAGGAGGAGTCGTTTGTAAGTTGGATGTTTGAAAGTAGGGGCCTGCCGTATATACTCTGCTGAAATTTGCCTCTTACATGTTGGTGTTGCCACAACACTGTGAGCCCTCACAGTTACTCTTGGTGGGCGCATGAATGGGCCCTGCTGTGAATTATTAGATCAAGAATTGTAATTGCATGCCCCTGTTGAACAGGGGCTGAAAAATTGGGCCTTTGGTGGTGGTGGTGGTGGTGTTGACACAACACTGTAAGGCCTCACAGTTACTCTTGGTGGGCGCAGGAATGGGCCCTGCTGTGAAGTATTAGATCAAGAATTGTAATTACATGCCCCTGTTAAACAGGGGCAGAAAAATTGAGCCTTAGGCACTGGTGCCACAACACTGCAACCCCTCACAGATACTGTACTTGGAGCACAGCAATGAGCCCTGTTGAAAAGTATTGCCTCAAAAATTTTAATTACATGCCCCTGTTAAACAGGGGCTGAAAAATTGGGCCTTAGCCACTGGTGCTGGTGCCACGACACTGCAACCACTCCCAGATACTCTAGTTGGAGTGCAGGAATGAGCCCTGCTGCAAAGGCATTGCATAAAAAATTGTAATAACACACCCCTGTTAAACAGGGGCTGAAAAATTGGGCCTTAGCCACTGGTGGCGGCACCCAGAAACAAAAATGTTCTTCCAAGCTATCATCGTCAATCGGATCATTGAGGAGGAGGAGGATAGTCAGTCAACATAACAGGACAGTCTCTCAGCATCAGCATCAGTCTTGAAGGGATGTGACATTTGAAAATAAATTAGTCTGTTATATCAGCTTCAGGTGTTTGGTAGCTGGTGGTGATCCAAGACTGGTTCATCTTTATGAAGGTCAGTCGATCAACAGAGTCGGTGGACAGGCGCACCCTGTGATCCGTGAAAAATCCTCCAGCAGCACTGAATGTGCGTTCTGAAAGAACGCTGGATGCAGGACAGGCCAGTAGCTCAATTGCATACTGTGCAAGCTCTGGCCAGTGATCCATCCTCAAGACCCAGTAAGCCAGAGGATTTTCGGTGGGGAAGGTGTCCAAGTCTGACCTTGCCCCTAGGTATTCCTGCACCATGTATATCAGACGCTGGCGATGGTTGCTGGAACCGATCATACCTTGGGGCTGCGGACTAAAGAATTGTCTGAATGCTTCGGTCAGACGGACACCTTCCCCACCGCTCCTTCTTTGACTGACCGAAGCCTCAGCAACTCGTTGTCCAGGACCAGGAGTTTGTAACCTCCCAGTCTCTGGGAACGCGTTGCACAGACCTTTCTGCAAGGCCTCCCGGAGTTGTCTCATCCTCTGCTCCCTCTGCGACGGTAAGATAAGGTCCGCAACCTTACCCTTGTACCGTGGATCAAGGAGAGTGGCCAGCCAGTAATGGTCCCTCTCCTTGATCCGAAGAATACGAGGATCCTTCCACAGACTTTGCAGGATCAGCGAGGCCATGCAGCGTAGGTTAGCTGAGGCATTCAGTCCGGAGTCCTCTGGGTCACTAAGGAAGACATGATCCGCAGCCACCTCCTCCCAGCCACGTACAAGTCCACTGGTTTCTTGGGACTGTAAATCATCCCTAAAAGACTGCTGCTGATGATGCTGAGTGCCAGGCTCCACCTCCATGCTGACACAATCCTCCTCCTCCTCCTCTTCTTCCTGTGCGATGGGTGGGACAGAAGGAACACTGTCTGGGTAAAGGGGGCCTTGAGAGGCAAGGAAGTCCTCCTCTTCCTGCCTCTGTTCTGCCTCAAGTGCCCTGTCCATTATTCCACGCAGCGTATGTTCCAACAGGTGGACAAGAGGTACAGTGTCACTGATGCATGCACTGTCACTGCTCACCATCCTCGTGGCCTCCTCAAATGGTGCCAGGACAGTGCATGCATCCCTGATCATGCCCCACTGGCGTGGTGAAAAAAAACCGAGCTCCCCTGACCCTGTCCTGGCGCCGTAGTCACACAGGTACTCATTGATGGCTCTCTGCTGCGTGTGCAGCCGCTGCAGCATGGCCAACGTTGAGTTCCACCTGGTGGGCATGTCACATATAAGGCGGTTCTTGGGCAGGTTCAACTCCTTTTGCAGCTCAGCCAGGCGAGCACTGGCATTATAAGATCTGCGGAAATGCACACAGACTTTCCTGGCCTGCCTCAGGACATCCTGTAAGCCCGGGTACCTGCCCAAGAACCGCTGCACCACCAGGTTAAGGACGTGAGCCACACAAGGCACATGGGTCAGTTGTCCCTGTCGGAGAGCGGAGAGGAGGTTGGTGCCATTGTCGCAAACTACCATTCCTGGCTTAAGCTGGCGTGGCGTCAACCACCTCTCGGCCTGCCCCTGCAGAGCAGACAGAACCTCTGCCCCAGTGTGGCTCCTGTCCCCCAAACACACCAGCGCAAGCACGGCATGGCATCTTTTTGCCTGCGTACTTGCGTAGCCCCTTGAACGCCTACGGAGAACCGCTGGTTCCGAAGACAAAGCACAGGAAGAGGCCACGGAGGAAGAAGAAGAGGAGGGGGTGGAGGACAGAGGTGTGTCACAACCAGTAGTAGCATTTTGGAGGCGTGGCGGTGGAACAACCTCCAACACTACTGCACCTTGTCCTGCATCCTTCCCAGCTGCCAAAAGAGTGACCCAATGGGCCATGAAAGAAAGGTAACGTCCCTGTCCATGCCTGCTGGACCATGAGTCAGCGGTAATATGCACCTTACCGCTGACCGCCCTGTCCAGCGAGGCCAAGACATTGCCTTCCACATGCCGGTAGAGAGCCGGAATCGCCTTCCATGAGAAAAAGTGGCGTTTGGGAACCTGCCACTGAGGAACCGCACATTGCACAAACTCACGGAAGGGGGCCGAGTCTACCAACTGAAAAGGCAGCAGTTGAAGCGCTAGCAATTTAGCCAAGCTAGCATTCAACCGCTGGGCATGTGGATGGCTGGGAGTGAACTTCTTTCGACGGTCGAGCAGCTGGGGCAGGGAAATTTGCCTGCTAGAATCGAACGTTGGTGTACTGCTAGCAGAGTGCCCGCA
The DNA here is from genome assembly GCA_029206835.1 of Rana muscosa. Taxonomy (NCBI): domain Eukaryota; kingdom Metazoa; phylum Chordata; class Amphibia; order Anura; family Ranidae; genus Rana; species Rana muscosa. The sequence goes on from CM055121.1 coordinate 849,727,792, forward strand.
AGTACTTGGCTGTGACACACCTAATTCTACACCTTCATTCCTCTCAGAGCAGGTTTCAGAGAGGACTGAAGGTATAGTGGGGTTGGAGATCCCAGCTGATGCGGTGCAAGAAGAGGTCAGCTTTGTTCTTTGTTGTGGGTTGTTTAAGGTAGGCTTGCCATCCAGCTGCATGGCAGGTCAACATATGTCTGGTCAAGCATGTGGTGCCCAAGCGGGTGATGTTTTGGCCACGCGATATACGCTTGAGACATATGTTGCAAATAGCAGCTGTGCGATCTGATGCACTCGACTCAAAAAAGGCCCACACCAAAGAACTTTTTGAATAATGGGCAGAGGCAGCGCCCTGCACAGGCGGAGCTCTGCGGTGTGATTCCGTCGGTGTGCTGCCCTTACGCTGGCCCCCCGAGGGCATCCTGCCTCTTTGGAGATGTGCCTCCTCCTCATCCTCCTCCTCCTCCTCCTCTCTCCTATTAGGCACCCACGTGGAGTCAGTGACCTCATCATCCACTCCCTCCTCATCACTGGAGCCAATCTGGCAGTATGCTGCAGCTGCTGGAACATGACTGCCAGATTGGTGTCCTTCTTGAGCATTCCCTCTCTCTGCTCTCACGCTACTGCCTTCCTCTAGCTGGGTATCATCATCAGACCCTTCGAAACGCTGGGCATCCTCCTGGAGCATGTACCCAACACTGTGCTCAAACAGTTCGGGGGACTCCTCAGGAGGACATGGTTGGTCTACGGAAGGAGTGACTGATGATGACATTGATACGAGGGAAGAGGACGCTTTGGCAGCTGCTTTGCCAGTACCCTGAGCCTGGGTGATAGAGGATGAGGAGGATGAGGAGGGCTTGGTCATCCACTCTACCAAGTCTTCGGCATGATGCGGCTCAACACGTCCAGCTGCCGAAAAGAAGGACAAGCGTGTCCCATGGCCACGTGCTGATGGCGATGCACCGCGTCCACAACCAGCACTGTTGTCTCTAGACACAGAGCCTGCTTGCCCTCTTTTTTTGGCTCCTGACTGTCTGCCTCTCCTTGTTTGCCTTCCAGACATTCTAATGGCCTGCAGGGAAATGGGAAAAGCAGCAATACAGGCTAAGTTAAGGTGTAATATGGTCAGGAGGCACACTCCGCCCGCTGTAAGTGCCGCAAAATCCTGTTTGTGTAACACACCAGGAAAAAGCAGCAATACAGGCTAAGTTAAGGTGTAATATGGTCAGGAGGCACACTCCGCCCGCTGTAAGTGCCGCAAAATCCTGTTTGTGTAACACACCAGGAAAAAGCAGCAATACAGGCTAAGTTAAGGTGTAATATGGTTAGGAGGTACACTCCGCCCGCTGTAAGTGCCGCAAAATCCTGTTTGTGTAACACACCAGGAAAAAGCAGCAATACAGGCTAAGTTAAGGTGTAATATGGTTAGGAGGCACACTCCGCCCGCTGTAAGTGCCGCAAAATCCTGTTTGTGTAACACACCAGGAAAAAGCAGCAATACAGGCTAAGTTAAGGTGTAATATGGTCAGGAGGCACACTCCGCCCGCTGTAAGTGCCGCAAAATCCTGTTTGTGTAACACACCAGGAAAAAGCAGCAATACAGGCTAAGTTAAGGTGTAATATGGTCAGGAGGCACACTCCGCCCGCTGTAAGTGCCGCAAAATCCTGTTTGTGTAACACACCAGGAAAAAGCAGCAATACAGGCTAAGTTAAGGTGTAATATGGTCAGGAGGTACACTCCGCCCGCTGTAAGTGCCGCAAAATCCTGTTTGTGTAACACACCAGGAAAAAGCAGCAATACAGGCTAAGTTAAGGTGTAATATGGTCAGGAGGTACACTCCGCCCGCTGTAAGTGCCGCAAAATCCTGTTTGTGTAACACACCAGGAAAAAGCAGCAATACAGGCTAAGTTAAGGTGTAATATGGTCAGGAGGCACACTCCGCCCGCTGTAAGTGCCGCAAAATCCTGTTTGTGTAACACACCAGGAAAAAGCAGCAATACAGGCTAAGTTAAGGTGTAATATGGTCAGGAGGCACACTCCGCCCGCTGTAAGTGCCGCAAAATCCTGTTTGTGTAACACACCAGGAAAAAGCAGCAATACAGGCTAAGTTAAGGTGTAATATGGTCAGGAGGTACACTCCGCCCGCTGTAAGTGCCGCAAAATCCTGTTGGTGTAACACACCAGGAAAAAGCAGCAATACGGGCTAACTTCAGGTGTATAATGTGCAGGAGGCTTAGCAACAATGACACTGACACTGTCCCCTGCCTATCCTTCTCTCTCCCTGCACACAAGGTTTATCAAAGTATATGACACTGACACTCTCCCTGCCTATCCTTCTCTCTCCCTGCACACAAGGTTTAGCAAAGAATATGACACTGACACTGTCCCCTGCCTATCCTTCTCTCTCCCTGCACACAAGGTTTATCAAAGTATATGACACTGACACTCTCCCTGCCTATCCTTCTCTCTCCCTACACACAAGGTTTAGCAAAGAATATGACACTGACACTCTCCCTGCCTATCCTTCTCTGTCCCTACACACAAGGTTTAGCAAAGAATAGATATGACACTGTCCCTGCCTATCCTTCACTTTCCCTGCTCTGGAACACACTACACAAGGCCGCCGCGCTGGCGGCCTTTTATAGTGTGGGGCGTGTACTAAACCCCCTCAGCTATAATTGGCCACAGGCATCCTGCCTGTGGCCAATCATTGCTCTCCTCGCTGCCGGCGCTGTGATTGGCCAAGCATGCAGGGTCACAGTGCATGCTTGGCCAATCACAGCGCCGGGATTACACTGCGATGGCGCAGTGTATTGTGGGCCGTTCGCGTCACTCGAATTTGGCGCGAACGGCCCAAATCGTTCGTTGCTCGCCGAACGCGCGAACAGCCGATGTTCGAGTCGAACCTATGTTCGACTCGAACACCGAGCTCATCCCTACTGACGTATGATGCACTGAAAATTCTGACGACCTTTTACCTACTGCTTACTGCTCCAGTCAAGCACTTGCCTCCTTTATTGAACCTTTATTAAAGGATGACCTTGATCCACATCCTGACACTACTGGGTGGGCCACCAACTTGTTACTGGCTTGTCAGGAAATTAATATGACTTCACCTGAGGATATAAATAATTTGCTGTTAGAAGATCCTTCAGTGGGTCAGTTGTTAGCTGTTGCAACTTCTAGTTTATCAGATGACTAATTATTCAGTTTTTATGACACAGTACAGTGATCCCACAGGTTGTGATCTGTCTTTAGGGACCAAAGACTTTCAAGTGGGGGGGAGGATGTAGCAATGTGGACTATAATTATAAAGTACAGTGATCCCCTGGTATTTCTATGCCTCGCATGTCCCTCTATTGCCCAGTGTTATCAACTGACAACATGAGCCAAACTAAGGGATCGTGGGATGAGTAGTTCCATGGACTGAAAATTGCTTTGCATAACTCTGCACATGGACTACACATCCCGGGGAGCTTGCTACCAATCAGAGAGCTTGCTGGGAAGAACTATAAAAGAAGCTAAAGCCCCACCTGGTGCCCTGTTCTCCGTTCATGGAGAGAGAGGTCACATCCTACCACGCAGTGTACAACATTCCAGACTGGACAGGAGGGGCCTAGCGCTGCTTGCTGTTCGTCAGACATCCGTTCAGCACCACTTCAGTTGCCTGTCAACCTGTGTTCTGAGCTTCGCATCGGGAGATCGATATGGAGGACCCACTGCACACGTGTCGCTACAGGAACTGCTGTCCGGGGGACATTAAATTGGCCTGGTCGTTGGTGAGAGGGAAATTGCCTACCTTTACAAATCCTTTACTCACGATTTCACTGGGACACTTTGCACAGACATCTTTTCCTTTGGAATACCTTACTGAAACTATCCTGAACACCATTTCAAGAAACCTTATTACAGTGGAACCTTGGATTACGAGCATAATCTGTTCCAGGAGAATGCTTGTAATCCAAAGCACTCGCATATTAAGCAAGTTTCCCCATAGAAGTCAATGGAAACAAAGATAATTTGTTCCCCATTGACTTCTATGGCATGCAATACCGCATGTGGCCAGAGGTGGGGGGGCGCCGGAGAGCCTTGGAAATATACGAGGACAGCTTGGCTGATCTCAGAAACCCTCAGAAAGGTTCAGAAACACTCAGGAAGTATTTCTGAGTGATTCCGAGTAATTCTGAGTATTTACGAAAGGCTAGGAACAGCTCCGAACCCTTCTGAGTGTTAACGGCACCCCCGCACCTCTTGCCAAATGCGGTGCTGCACACCACATTAGCTTGAATTCTGCTCGTTTTGCGAGACAACACATTTGCAAACAGAGTCAAAAATTTTAAAAAAAAGTTGCTCGCTATTCAAAACGCTCGTTAACCGCGTTACTCGTAAACCAAGGTTCCACTGTTCTTGCTATTACACCTTACTGGATACAATTAATGCACTCCTGTCCTGGATGGCTTAGACACTTGTGGACATCGCTGGAGAGAGATGGGTCTCAGGTAAGTAATTAGGGGGTGCTGGGAAGACTGCTACACACAAAATATTTTTTTACTTAGTGCATAGAATGCATTAAGATAAAAAACCTTCTGCCTTCACAATTCCTTTAAAGTGGTTGTAAACCCACTTGCACAACATGCACCTACAGGTAAGCCTAGATTAAGGCTTACCTGTAGGTGCATGAAATATCTCGGTTAAGGAGATATTTGCTTTTGAAACCGGCTTTTGAAACCGGCGCCACTGACGTCATGCGCATGCGCACTATCGGGCCGGCATAGTAGCCGAATTTCTGAATGGAGCTTGCTGGCCCGAGCGCGCATGCGTGTGACGTCAGTGGCGCCGGTTTCAAAATCCGGTTTCAAAAGCAAAGGATTCGGGGGTTTACAACCACTTTAAGGCTGGGTTCACACCTATGCAAATTAGATGCGGTTTTTCCTGCATCCAATTCGCATGACAGGAGATTGTAAACTGCTCTCTATGCGGCTGTGGAGTGGCTTGCACAAAAAAAGCTGTGCGTCTTTGGTTCCATTTCAGAGGTAAATTCAGACAAAAATTTGTCCCTGATTCGTCCCTGAAACGGAGAACAGGGACGCACCAGACCACTGCTGCAAACCGCATCCGCCAGAGGTGTGAATCCAGCCTAAAGCCCATGTCCAGGCTCCATGTTCCTGCAAAATTGGCCTCTTCTGGCCTAAACTGGCAGTATGTTATGCTTTTTTGTATTAGCCCTTACCTTTTCCAAAGTCTTCAGGCTAGTTATGTGTTGCTGGAGGGTCCTCCTCATCTTCACTATTTCTCTGGGCTGCACAGTCTCTACTGGTGCAGAGTGGCACTAACATCGTAATATCAGCGCTGTTCTCTGCTCCAGTTGTGGAATGGGGTGGCATCCTCGGATGGGGCTCACTTTAATTTATATGTGTGAAGTTTAGACATATTTTAGGGTGTATTTACACTACTATGCTATTCTCGGATGAGGACAATTAACAGTTACTTAAGAGTCACTTAAATAAATAATTTACTGTATTATCACAGGGATAGGATGCATTTCTTTGCTATCTATTTTTCTCTTTCAGGTATTCCTCCACCCATTGCATCTTCCTTGGACTAGGACTAGGAGAGACAGTGATTTTGACTTGGATAGCACTACTAACCTTTTGTATATATACTGTATATTTCTTTGTGCATAGTAGATAGATAGTTAGGATCAGGGCCGCTGATAGGCCAGTACAACTGGCCCTGTTGTACCAGGCCCGGAACGCAGGGGGGCCCAGGCAACCTGAACAGATAAGTACGGTAATTAATGTAAAAAAAAAAATCCTCCAGCCATGACAATCAGAGTCCGTCCGAGACCAAAACACACCACCCCCCCCCCCCCCCCCCAATTAACTTTTTACGTTTTTTTTTCTTTTTGATAGATATCTGCAGACTAGGTGGAGGGACTAGTTCTTCTATTTCAGGCGCGGAAGAATGCCTTTTCCGCGCCCGCTCCTCATGCTGGCTCAAGTCCCGGCCAGCGCGTCCTCTATAGTGCCGTCCCCTTAGCGCCGCGGAGTGATTCCTCTCTCTCCGCGTGAGAGAATTAGCAGTGAGGAGAGCGGCAGCGACAGAGGACAAAAAAGAAGCAGCTGGCATCGGCATCGCATCTGACTGTAATAGTTTTTGGACACTCCAGTCCAGGCAGCAGCAGGATCAGGGAAGAAGTGACTCCAATTACACAGGTGTGTGCTTGCTTGGGGGGAGGATTCAAGATCTACTACTACTGCAGCAGCATATATACATTATGGCATTGGCGGCACTGTCAGCAGGTAGCACATGCGTTATGGCATTAAAGTCATGGGTGGCACTATCTACAGCACATTACGGCATTGGCGGCATGAGTGGCACTGTCTACAGCACAATATGGCATTGGCCATATTGACTTTGTTTCAAGGCAGGGTCTGGGGAGGGGACAGGGGTGGGGCTAAAGGAGGGACCAGGGGCGGGACCAGGGGTGGAGCTGAAGGGGGCCCCATGATTTCTATCAGCGGCCATGGTTACGATATAAGGCTACTGTTTATATTTCCCTTAACTGCTCAGGTGGTACACCACACGTACAATTGTATATAATGTCTGTTATTTGTTTGCTCGTGTGAACTGCCACTCGCTCATGTATATGTCATACATGTTTATTTCATGTGGTACGCCACGTGTATTGTATTGTTGTTATTATTATTCCTTTCCTGTTTCCCCCCACCCATTCCAGTTTTTGCCAGGACATTCGCTCTCCGGCTTTAGAGCTCAAATTCTTTTTCTGCAAACTCTGAGACGTAGTTTTCCTAGGCAGGGGGAGGATGTAGCACCCTGATGTTTAGGCAGGGTTGCTATTAAATTTATTTACCAAGTGATAGTTGCTTTGGTCAATTGTTAGGAGATCAATTGATTTCACCCTAATTCTGGAATTGCTGCACTTCTCTCTTCTGTCGCTGGATGGCTGGGTAGCTGGTGACATTAGATAAGACAAGGGAATTGCAAGGACAGATTAGAAATTAATGGGGTGTCTCAGTCAATGGGCAGGGATTTTCTTGGGTCCATTGGCCTGCTGGGAGAGTCTATTTATTATCCAGAAGTAGTGCAGGGTTGGGACTGCGGTCTTGTAGTCGAACCAGAAGTAACGGTTCCGCTGGCCGTGCAACCAGTCGTGGTGGGAGGTAGAGGGGAAGCTGTCGCTACAAAGGGACCATCCACCTTACTACTGGAGACCATTGTGAGTAAGCTGAGGCCAGTACCATAGCAGACTTCTCGCCAGCTGGGGACGGTGAAGAAGAGGGAAAGCATCAGCAAGTGCCAAGTCGGGGACCCAGCGGGACAGCAGAGGTGATGCTTGTGGAGTGCCAAGCCAGGGACCTAATGTGTCAGCAGGTGTGAAGCTTGAGGAGTATCTGTGAGTGCCAAGCCAAGGACCCAGCAGTGAAGCGGGGGTGACGCTTGAGGAAGATACTGGGGGTGATTTACTATCAACAGTGCGCTGCGCCGGTTCATACCTTAATTGGTGCGCCGGATAAATCCTTAATTGAGCGCATGAACCGGCGGCGCACTGCTATAGTAAATAAAAATTTGAGCGGCGCTCTATTCAAAATGAATGGTTCCCTATGGGAGCCCATTGGTTTGAATAGAGGTCGCCCGGGAAGTCGGATAAAGACGATCCGACTTGCGGGGCGACTCGTGTGCCGGTTGACAGAGGGACAGCGCGATTTGGACATGACTTGAGCATGAAGCAGCCGCTCAAGTCGTGTCCTAGAGGCGACTACCTGCCCGAGAATATCTCCAGCGTGATGCCATCGCGCTGGTTCTCGGCGACAGGGTACTGCAAGCCTCGCGCTCGCTGTCCCTTGTGTTTGGTATGAATCATGAAGGGGAACTCCACGCCAAATTTTTATTAAAAAAACGGCATGGGTTCCCCTCCAGGAACATACCAGGCCCTTAGGTCTGGTATGGATTTTAAGGGAAACCCCCTACGTCGAAAAACGGCGTGGGGGTCCCCCCAAAATCCATACCAGACCCTTATCCGAGCACGCAGCCCGGCAGGTCAGGAAAGATGGGTCGAGCGAGCGCGCCCCCCCTCCTGAACCGTACCAGGCCGCATGCCCTCAACATGGGGGAGTGGGTGCTTTGGGGCAGGGAGCGCCCTGCATTCCCCCACCCCAAAGCACCTGCCCCCATGTTGATGGGGACAAGGGCCTCTTCCCGACAACTCTGGCCGTTGGTTGTCGGGGTCTGCGGGCGGTGGGATTTTCGGAACCAGGGAGCCCCCTTTAATAAGGGGGCCCCCAGATCCTGGCTCCCCACCCTATGTGAATGAGTATGGGGTACATCGTACCCCTACCCATTCACCTGGTGGCAAAAAAAGTCAATAAAAAACACAGGACATCCTCCCCATGTTGAGGGCATGTGGCCTGGTACGGTTCAGGAGGGAGGGGGGCGCTCTCTCATCCCCCCCTCTTTTCCTGCGGCCTGCCAGGTTGCGTGCTCGGATAAGGGTCTGGTATGGATTTTGGGGGGACCCCCACGCCATTTTTTTTTACATTTTGGTGGGGGGGGGGTCCCTTTGAATCCATACTAGACTCAAGGGCCTGGTATGGACCTGGTGGGGGGACCCCACGCTGTTTTTTTCTAGATGTTTTTTTTAGAGCCGGCAATGTTTATTTTTTTTACATTTCCTTTAACAACCAGCTATAAACAGGTAAAAAAAAAAACGCAAATCGCCACAAAATCGCGGTACTTGCATTTTGGATGCGGGTCCTTCGAATTCTATTACATCCAAAACACTGTTTTTGGCCTGGAAAAAAAAAATCTGCAGTTGCGTTTAACCTCGTTTTTCACAAAGCCAAAAAATGCCTTAAGACGCCAAAGATTTCCATGTTTCAGACGCGGTACCGGCGTTTAGCCGCGTTTTCGTTTAGAAGCGTTTTTAAAGGTGACCTATTTTTTTACATTGATAAACTCAAAAATTATGGCAAATGAGGAAAAAACATTAAAAATATATATATATATCAAAAAAAAAATGTAATTGCTTCCATTGCATTGTGGACAATCCACAACTTGTGGCAGGTGACGTGGCAAGTGGACAATCCACAACTTGTGGCAGGTGACGTGGCAAGTGGACAATCCACCACTTGTGGCAAGTGATGTGGCAAGTCACACGCTAAATACAAGTACACTGCTGCTCTCTCAGCTGGTGCTACTCACTCTGGTCTCACAAAATAGCTGAAATGGTTAATAATACTGTTTTTGGAGCTTATGATTATATTTCCTAACTAAACGCATATAGACGCAAATGTGGTAAAACGCGGCATGCAAACGCGACAAAGCGCGCCTTCTAAACGCCGCTTTCAACCTTGGTTCTGAAGACTTTGCACCAGCGTCCCGTGTACATGGGGCCTAAAAACGCCTATGCCATTTACAGCTCAAAAACGCCATGGTGGCCATGAGGCCATAGGCTAACACGGAGAGCCGTTTTTAAGCTGCAAAAAACGCTCAAACAAGCGGCTGGAAAAACGTCCGTGTGCATGTAGACTTATATTAACCACTTGCTTACTGGCCACTTAAACCCCCTTCCTGCCTAGACCAATTTTCTAATTTCAGCGCTGATGCACTTTGAATGACAATTGCGCGCTCATACAACACTGTAACCCAATGAAAATGTATTATTTTTTTGCACACAAATAGAGCTTTCTTTTGCTGATATTTGATCACCTCTGCGTTTTTATTTTTTTCTATAAATACAAATGACCGACTAAAAAAAAAAAATTGGGATATTTTAACCACTTGAGCACCAGGCCTATTCTGTCACTTCTCTCCTTCATGTAAAAATCATAAATTTATGGCTATAAAATTACTTCAAAACCCCAAACATTATATATGTTTTTTTAGCAGACACCCTAGGGAATAAAATGGCGGTCATTGCAAATTTTTATCTCACTCGGTATTTGCGCAATAAATTTTCAAACGCCTTTTTTTTGGAAAAAAAATGGTTTCATGAATTTAAAAAAATTACAAAACAGTAAAGTTAGCCCAATTTTTTGGTATAATGTGAAAGATTTTGGTATGCTGAGTAAATAGATACCTAACATGTCACGCTTTAAAATTGCGCACAATTATGGAATGACACCAAACTTCAGTACTTAAAAATCTCCCTAGGCGATGCTTAATTTTTTTTTTTTTACACGTTACCATTTTCGCATTACAGAGGAGGTCTAGTGCTAGAATTGTTGCACACACTCTAACGCACGCAGCAATACCTCACATGTGTGGTTTGAACGACGTTTACATATGTGGGCGGGACTTACGTGTGTGTTCGCTTCTGAGCGCGAGCTACCGGGGACATGGGCTTTTTTATAATTTTTTTGTTTTTTACTTTTTTGTATTTCTTATGCCGCGTACACACGATCATTATTCACGGTGGTTAAAAAACCGCCGTGAATAATGTCATTTAAAACAGGGGAACAGCTTGTTCCCCACACACGGTCGTTTGTCACGTAATTTTTTCTCTTGACGAGAAAAACGACCGTCTGTGGGCTCCGCTGCAGTGTTTCCCTATGGGAAACACTGCCGCGGAAAACATGTCGAAAAAAACGACGAGAAAAATTAGAACATGTTCTAATTTTTCTCGTCGTTTTTAATGCCGTTTTTCTCGTCAAAAAAAACGACAGAAAGCCCACAGACTATCGTTTTTCTCGTCGAATGGGAAAAATTTTGTTTTTTTCTACGAGAAAAACGGCCGTGTGTACGCGGCATAACTCTTTTTTAACCTTTTTTGTTTTTTTTATCACTTTTATTCCTATTACAAGGAATGTAAACATCCCTTGTAATAGGAATCTATTGTGACAGGTCCTCTTTATGGAGAGATGCAGGGTCAATAAGACCCCACATCTCTCCTCCAGGCTGGAAAGCATGAGATCGGTCAAAAAAATTCACCGATCTCATGCTGACAGCCGAGATCACGGCTTTGTTTACATACGGGAACCCGGCGTGATGTCATACCGTCGCGCCCAGGCCTCCGACGGTCATAGAGATGATTGGTGACCATCTGGTCAACAGTCATCTCTATGCTTCCCATCCGGCACCGGCCAATTCGTTCTCCGAGCCCCAGATGGCACAGGAGAGCCCGGAGAAGCACGGGATGGCGGCGGGAGGGGGGAAACATCCCCTCCCACCGCTGATAAGAACGCTCAAGCGGTGGAACTGCCGCTATGATAATTTTTGTCGTGCACAGAATCGCCGGCTGAAAAGAATGATATCTGAATGATGCCTGCAACTGCAGACATCATTCAGATGTCACCGCACAAAGCCAAGGACGTCATTTGACGGTGGGTGGTAGGGAAGTGGTTAATATTTAATTTTTTTTGAAAAAAGGTAATTTTTCTCCTTCATTGATGTACACTGATGAGACTGCACTGATGGGCTGCACTGATGGGCACCGATAAGGTGGCAAGGGTGGGCATTGAGAGGTGGCATTGCTAGTTGCCACTGGTGGGCATTGAGAAGTGGCACTGCTAGGTGGCAATGATAGTTGGCAGTGATGGGCACTGATTGGCAGCACTGCTAGGTGGCACTGATTGGCACCAGTGGTGGGCATTGATAGGTGGCACTGGCAGGGGCTACTGATTGTCACAGATGACACAGAATTGCCTCTTCCTCTTCGGGTCCGATGTCCCTTGCACATAAGCCGGTGATTGCCTTTTTTTATGCTCACGCTGTCAGCACAAGGAGAAAACAAAAACCATTACCCAGCTTTTGTTTATATCACATGATCAGCTGTCATTGGCTGACAGCTGATCACATGGTAAGAGGCAGGGATTGGGTCCTTACTCAGATCTGTCATCACCCGAGTCTCAGTGACTCAGTGACCACAGCGCGCGCGCGAAGGGGAGGACGTCTATTGACGGACTCCCGGCAATTGAGGACCGTGCTGTGGTCGTCAATCAGTTATAGCGCTGATCTCAAGTGATTAAAGAGGGTCTAAATGGGCCATTGACATGCATCACAATTCAACTTAGGAATGTGTCTTTGCAAAGTTAAACTAAATGAAATCCTTTCTTATTTTTGCTTGGGGATAGAGTGCAGAGGGATTACAAGTCTAGACAGTTTTTGGGGATGTCTGCACCCCTGATAGGGTGAAGACAACTCCCAAATTTGGCCACTTTATCCTTCCAAATAATTCACTTTCTGTCACATAGCCACACAGGAAGTGAGGGTAAATCCCTACCAATGTCTTTCCTTGGGGACACACAGGTCAATCTAAATACTTTCCCCATTATGTACATTGCACTCCAGCATTTTGCGGGGTACACCCCAAATTATTAGGTATTTTTGGACTTTGGGGTTTATTTACTAAAGGCAAATCTACTTTGCACTACAAGTGCACTCGGTGGATATCCGAGGGGGACATGTAAGCAAACAAAAAAAACACCATCTTTGCTTTTACATGATTGGATGTTACAATCACCAGTGCTTCCCCTCAGATTTTCAGCAGCTACACTTTTACTGCAGAGTGGATTTGTCTTTACTAAACCCCAAAATACCCAATGATTTGGGGTGTACAGAACAAAGTGCTAGAGTGCAATTTGCTTAATGGGGACACTAGTTAGATTGATCTGTGTGTCCCCAGGAAAAGAGATTGGTAGGGTTTTACCTTCACTTCCTGTTTAGCTGTGTGACAGGAAGTGAAGCCAATTTTACTAAAAGGGATACAAAGCCCAACCTAAAAAAAAAAAAAAAAGCAGGGGTTCTAACACTTACTTGGTTTTCCTCAAAATGCCCACAATTAGAATCGTATTGCCTTGAGCTATTTTTAAGTGCAGTGCTCTAAATCAGTGCTTCTCAAGTACCCCCAACAGGCCATGTTTGCAGGTTTTCCTTCATATTGCACATGTGCTTTAAATCACAGTCAATGTTTTTTTATTTTGGACAGCAATTCTCGATAAGATAAATTCACAAAACATGTCCTGTTGGGGGTACTTGAGGACTGAGGCTGAGAACCACTGCAGTAAAAAGGAAAATTTAATACTTACCGCTCTGTATTTTTCATTTCCTGGTGACTATCCATGGCAGCACACAATACATGCATATGCTAGCATGAAGGCACCAGGTTAGACGAATCACACCTGTTTTGTTTTGACATGCCAATCAGCTGTCACATTTGTTGCATAGAAAACAAAAAAGAAACATCAAAACTTTGCATCAAATTTTATTGGTCAACAAAACAAAGGGAAGCCAAAATAAAAAACAGGGTCAATTTGAAACATTAGTCACATCTTGAGAAAGATTTAGCAAAATAATGCAGCACAGACAATTAAGTCAAAGTGAACAAACAACACACATTAACAACATCAAAATTATTTCAGGGGAACATTTCCCTCCACACAAAAAAATACAATCAACAAAAGTAAAACAAACATCTGTTTTGCAAAGACATAACAAATAAAATACAAGTGTTACAAACTCGATAAGGACACCAAAATGTACTTTTTGCCGGACAGGCGGACGCGCACACACACTTGCCTCTTTTCAGGGCAAGGGACAGGATGCTATCGGCGACCTTTATATAACATAGGTTTATGTGCTAATGAGGCAATTGAAAACACATGCACAGTTCATGAAACACCCAAAATGCAAGTTCACCCAATGTAGAGACTGAACTTCAAAGTGGGTACACCTGTTAAGGATGTCCTTCAATTACTAACCCATAAAAACACTCTCTGAGCATGCCCAGAAACATCCAGGTGCTGTTCACACACAAAAAGCACCAAAAAAAAAACAAAGTCCCTGGGCATGCTCAGAACAACACAAATGCAGCTAGCAGAAAATAACCCCCCCGTCCAAAATGAAGCACATCATCCAGCATGCTACAAAATTAGAGATGGGACAACCCCCCCCCCCACCAACAAATACCATTGCAGTCTATGGGAACTGACTTGGTAATTTTGCTAGTCCCCACTTAGCTGGCTTATCTTCTGGTTATTGGCCTTAAAATGGGGGCCCAGGTCCCACCCTAATGGACATATATCAATGTCACCAGTTTGGACAACACCAAAAACAAAACAAGGAGAAGTGCCTTTAAATATGCCAAATTGCTTAAGGGCCATTTCACACCACATGCAGTCCATTGCGTTTTGTATGCATCAAAAATGCATGGAAAGTTGGTTATATGGTTCTAAATGGCAGTGTTTGTTCCAGTGCGTTCCAGGTCCACAAAAAAAGTAGAACATGCTGCATTTTACCTGCACTGGACTGTACTGGAACACAGCAAAACGCATCATAAACGCACTGGAATGCACAGGAACACACCTAAATGCACCAAAAACGCACTGGAACACACATGTCCTTATCTATGGTTAATAAAAAAGAGGGGTGAAAAAAAAAAACACTGGACTGCATCAAAAACGTACCAAAAATGCACTGGAAGGCATCAAAAATGTGCATGCAAAAAAGCACCTGGAACGCATCCGGATTGCGTTTCTATGGTGTGAACTGGCCCTAGTTCACACCATAGAAAAGCAGTCTGAATGCGTTCCAGGTGCTTTTCTGCATGCGCGTTTTTGACACGTTCCAGTGCATTTTTGATGCAGTCCAGTGTTTTTTTCCCCCTTTTTTCACTTAGGACAAGTGTGTTGCAGTGCGTCTTTGGTGCATTTAGGTGCGTTCCGGTGCATTCCAGTGCGTTTTTGGTATGTTCCGTAGTGTTTTTGATGTGTTTTACTGTGGTCCAGTACAGTTCTGTACATAAAAAATGCAGCATGACCAATTTTTTTTTTCCTTTCTGAAACACACTGGAACGGACTGCAGTGGTGTGAACTATGCCATTGGCATTAATGTGATCAACTTTCTTTGCGTTTTTCATGCATCAAAAAAACGCACTGCACTGCATCCGGTGTGAACTGGCCCTAAATATCATACCTGGGAGGTGTCTATAGTATGCCTGTAAAGTAGCGCATGTTTTCCATGTTTATAACAGTTCGAGAGCAAAATGACATTTCTAAAGTAAAATAATAGTCATTTAAAAGTACTCGCGGCTGTAATGAATTGCTGGTTCCCGTCAATACAGATAAAAGTAATTGAAAGTCTTTGAAAAAAAAATGCGTGGGGGTTCCCCCAAATTCCATTACCAGGCCATTCAGGTCTGGTATGGATATTAAGGGGAACTCCGCGCCAAATAAAAAAAATGGTGTGGGGGTTCCCCACAAAATCCGTACCAGGCCCTTCAGGTCTGGTATGGATTTTAAGGGGACCCCCGCGCCAAACTTAAAAAAAAATAGCGTGGGGGTCCCCCTAAAAATCCACACCAGACCCTTATCTGAGCACGCAACCTGGCAGGCCGCAGGAAAAGAGGGGGGACGAGAGAGCGGCCACCCCTCCCTCCTGAACCGTACCAAGCCACATGCCCTCAACATAGGGGGGAAGTCCCCATGTTGATGGGGACAAGGGCCTCATTCCCACAACCCTTGCTCGGTGGTTGTGGGGGTCTGCGGGTGGGGGGCTTATCAGAATCTGGAAGACCCCTTTAACAAAGGGGACCCCCAGATCCCGCCCCCCCCTGTGTGAAATGGTAATGGGGTACAAATGTACCCCTACCATTTCACAAAAATCTATTTGCATAAGTTGACCAAATTGATTTATGTGACTTGACATTTACGAGGATATTGCCGGCGCAGTGTCCCGGTGCGTTTGAATGAGTGAAATTCCCACGCTGAGCACAAAAAAAACCCCTTGCAGTTCTAAACATACTTGCCGGCGCAGCGGGCTGGTTCAGAAAAAGTTACTTTCTCACTCTATTTTGGGCATATTTCTTACTTGGGCAGGTGTCACTACACTTCCTCACATCACCCCACATCACCCCCATTATATTGGCAGTTCCAGCTTCTTTATATTTTAATTTGAAGATGCTGTGCGCCAGGTCCATAGTGGCGCACTGAGCGCCTCCTCCCGTGCGCTGAGAACACTATAGTAAATGGGGAATAGCGCTGCGCTACCGGCGCAAATGTTTTCTAAATACCAAAACAGCCGTGGCACACGCAGATGCGCCGATACTCATGGCGCAAACGTTTCGGAAATCAGCCCCACTGAGTGCTACAATGAAAGAGCTCAAGGGTTCCAGTGGCTAGTGAATCTGAAGTCTAGTGAGAGAGACTGGGAGCTCGTTGAGTGAAGACCCACAGTGAGTGAGTGTGGGGTAAAGAGAACTGTTTGTGTTGCAGATAGTTGAATACTTTTACCGTTAGTAACAGCTACAAGATTGTTGCCATAGGAGGCAGCGATCCTACCTATACAGAAGTGGTGTTCAGATGAAGGCCTTCACCTGTATAGCTGTCTACCTATAGAAGTCTTGGAGTCTGCCAATTAACATTGCATCTACCTAAGGGTGTCCTGGCCCTAACCCTCTCTCCCCCAGTTCTGTTTGAGAGACAATAAATCTATTTGCATTCAAAAAGTGTCTGCCTTGTAACCCATTCCACACTTAAGGATATCAACTTTTATCTTAGAATCCATTCCCAAACTCTGCTCTCTTCCCATAGTACCCCTTACAAAGAAAAATCTTTCTGATTACCCTTTTTCAGGTGTCTTTTTTTTTTTTTTAAAGGTATACTTTCCAGGTGTCTTTAGTCCAGTATAGTGATGTTACAGGTTCTCTTTGCACCCTTCTTCATTTGGCTTTGGCCAGATCCTAAATGCTACATAGCTCTGCTCTCTACAGCATTTTCCTGTATGCCTAAGCCAAAGGGCAGAGTTGACAGTCTGCGCTGCACACAGGCAGTAGGTTAACCACTTGCCGCCCGCCTTATAGCAAAATGACGGCGGCAAAGTGGTTTCAATATCCTGACCGGACGTCATATGACGTCGACAGGATAACAAGCCGCTGTGCGCCCCCGGGGCGATCGTTGTTGCGGGATGTTAGTCTGACACCCCGCAACACCGATCTAGGTAAAGAGTCTCTGACGGAGACTCTTTACCACGTGATCAGCCATGTCCAATCATGGCTGATCACGATGTAAACAAGAAGAGCCGGTGATCGGCTTTTCCTCACTTGCGAGTAGAGGAGAGCCGATCGGCTGCTCCTACGACAGGGGGGTTTGTGCTGATCAATTATCAGCACAGCCCCCCCGAGGATGCCCACACTGGACCACCAGGGATGCCACCAGGGATGCCCACCAACAGGTATGCCACCCTAGACCACCAGGGATGCCAATCAGTGCCCCTAATGGATGCAAATCAGTGCCCACAATGGATGCCACTCAGTGCCCACAATGGGCATCGCTGATTGGCAGGCATTATTGTTTGGCACTGATTGGCATCCATTATTAAAATACATTACAGTACATCAGTGCCACTTATCAGTGCCCATCCATGCCCATCCGTGCCACCTATCAGTGCCCATCCATACCCATCCGTGCCACCTATCAGTGCCCATCCATGTCGCCTATCAGTGCCCATCCGTGCCACCTATCCGTGCCTATCCATGCTGCATATCAGTGACACCTATCAGTGCCCATCAGTGCGCATATTGGTGCCCATCATCAGTGCCCATCAATGCCACCTCATCAGTGCCACCTCATTGGTGCCACCTCATCGGTGCCCGGAAGTGCAGCACCATCAGAGGCGTTGCTAGGGGGTGCGGGGGGTGCGGTCCGCACCCGGGTGACACCCGCTAGAGGGGTGACACCCTTCCGACGGTGAGAAAAAAAAAATATTTTTTTTTTGACTTTTTTTTTTTTTTGACTTTTTTTTTTTGTTTTTACAGCTGACACTTTAATTCAGCAACTTCACCCCGCTGGGCTGGAACAACACTTCCAGCGCCGCCGCGCCTGGTGTGTGTGTGTCCTCCGGTTCCTTATTCTTCTTCCTCCTCCCTCCCTACCCTACAGAGCGTCAGCCTGTCACATCATCAGACTGCACTGTGATGATGTGACGTCACACACAACTTTCTCCGGCTGCACGCTGTGAAGGTCGCTGCCCAGCCCTCCTCCTCTCCAGTCAAGACTCCAGAACAGGTGGGGGGGGGGGGTCTCCACCGCCGGCCCGACTCCCGAGCACAAGCACAAGATGAGGTAGGTGTGTGTGTGTGTGGGGAGCGGGGGGGCGGTTGCCATTGTAAGAGGCAGAGCTACTAGCTAGTGTGGGAGGAGGACTCAGTCTGTCTGGCGCCCTGACCTGTATTGTATGATAATGAAGGGGGGGGGGTGCAAGGTGGCCTGCTGCGACACAGCTATAGATTATATATAGATATTATGTAATATAGCTGGTCCATCCGCCCCTCCCCCCACCAGTCCAGCTAACTCAACTACTGTGCCTATTATATGTAATATAATATATCTATATCCAGCATCACCCCCCCCCCCCCCGCCCATTATCAGACAGACAACACTGACTATATAATTTATATTAGCTGACTGAGACACCCCCACCCTGAGCTGGTCTGATGATGATAATGGGGGGGGGGGGTGATGCTGGACACAGATATATTATATTACATATAATAGGCACAGTAGTTGAGTTAGCTGGACTGGTGGGGGGAGGGGCGGATGGACCAGCTATATTACATAATATCTATATATAATCTATAGCTTTGTCTAGCAGCAGCAGACCACCTTGCACCCCATGATGGAGTCCTAACCTGGCACCATACCACCCCAGCCTGCCTTATGCCACCGCAACCTGCCTTATGACACCGAAACCTGCCCTATGCCACTGCAACCTGCCCTATGCCACCCCAGCCTACCCTATACCACCCCAGCCTGCCCTATGCCACCCAGCCTGCCCTATACCACCGCACCCTGCCCTATGCCACCCCAACCTTCCCTATACCACCGCAACCTGCCCTATGTCACCCCAGCCTGCCCTATGCCACTGCAACCTGCTGTATGCCACGCAAACTGCTCTATACCACCCCACCCTGCCCTATGCCACCGCACCCTGCCCTATGCCACCCCAGCCTTCTCTATACCACCGCACCCTGCCCTATGCCACCCCAGCTTTCCCTATACCACCCCAACCTGCCCTATGCCACCACAACCTGCTCTATGCCATCACACCCTGCCCTATATAACCCCAACCTGCCCAATGCCACCCAGCCTGCCATATACCACCCCAACCTGCTCTATACCACCCCAACCTGCCCTATGCCACTGCAACCTGCTCTATGCCATCACACCCTGCCCTATATAACCCCAACCTGCCCAATGCCACCCAGCCTGCCATATACCACCCCAACCTGCTCTATACCACCCCAGCCTTCCCTATACAACCCCAACCTGCCCTATGCCACCCCAGACTGCACTATACCACTGCAACCTGCCCTATATTACCCCAACCTGCCCTATATCGCTCCAGCCAGCCCAATACCACCCTATACTTTAATTTACAGGGGTCATTTGGGGGTGCGCCTCGTGACTGTGCACTGCCTGGAGGGCGCTGGGCAGGATAGACAGGAGGGGGGGTGACACCATGTTTTGCCGCACCAGGTGACACCAACCCTAGTGACGCCACTGAGCACCATCAGTGCCCATCAGTGAAGGAGAAAATGTACTTATTTACAACGTTTTGTAACTGAAACAAAAAACCTTTTTTTTTTCTAAATTTTTTGTCTTTTTAAAAAAAAAATTGCAGAAAATAAAAATCGCAGAGGTGATCAAATACCACCAAAAGAAACCTCTATTTGTGGGAAAAAAATGATAAAAATTTAGTTTGGGTACAGTGTAGCATGACCGCGCAATTGTCATTCAAAGTGCAACAGCGCTGAAAGCTGAAAATTGGTCTGGGCAGGAAGGTGTATAAGTGCCCAGTATGGAAGTGGTTAAATGATGCTGGGTAATATTTAACTTGAAAGAGATGTCACTCTGTATCTCGGGATTGGAAAGTCTGCGGGGGACAGCACCAGATAGAAGATGAGTATGGTATTTAAAGCTAATTGTAATTTGTAAACAAAAAATGATAATTCCACACCTAAATATACACTGCTTGTATATGCTGTTGCTGAGACTGTAAAAAACATAGGATTTGTGTTTTTTTTTTTTTCAATGTTGCCCTTGAAATCGCATAAAAAGACCCTGTCTCCACTACATGCATATATATTTTTCTTTGGCATGTTTCCTACGGCAGTGCCTAGCTTCTCATGCCGTTTTTTACAGTAGTTTTGACTTGTCCATACAGATCAGTGGAAATAGTGACATCTGTGGGATATAAAGGAGGAAAATACTCTACTACAGTTTAATTGATAGTGTTTAAATGATTAATAATCTAGCTACCTTAGCAGTTCTATAAGACAACTGTTACCACAAACATGATTTATAGAGGTCTAAACAACAGCAGAAACAAACTGTCAAAGCACTTAAACTATGCTGTCAAATTCTCTCCTCTGCTCTTTATACATTTTCTGCTAGAAAAGTTAGCCTACTGAGAAGAGACGAAGGTAAATACTCCTACAGATCACAAAGCACATCATGATGTGTATTGTGTATGGGGGAACAAGCTAAAAAAAAAAAAAAAAACATACATTCATTTAGGTGTCTTATATGTTTAAATAAACAGAAATAGTCATACGCATGCATTTTCCAAAACAGCAGCTCCTTTTTCCTGACAGACTCCATGGCAGACTACGTGTGGGTTAACCCCGCCTCCTCTCCACAGCTATAGGACCCCTTACCCATAAATTTGAGCTCATCTCCACAGGCAGGTGTTCCTTTTTTGTCCTCCTCATATGGATCCTTCATCATGTGATTCAGTGCATGTCCAGGATGTCCGTCGGATCAGGTACCAGTTATGCGGTGCACCCAGGGCCCAGCTATGAGCGGGCGAGTGGTTTTCGGGCAGTTAATACCCCTATGGTGGAAGGGATGTGGCCCAGTGTACCAGGACGGACGTAGGACTGGCTGGCAAGGTCTATAGACTTTTTCATGTATTCCCATGGCAGACGGTTTATGTGTGTTGTTTGTCTGTATTCCCTCTTGCCTTGTGCATTGTTTGTTTTCCCTATACCGCGCCGTGTGTGGAACGCTTCTGCGTTCCAGGACGCCACTTCACTTCCTGATTCACTGGTCCGCCGTGCGTCTGCGCACGCGCGAAGCTGCGGTGAAATCGAGGCTTGGTTTTCGTGCGTGCGCAATGCGGTGGAGGGGTCAGGGGCCGCACAGGCGCAGTAGGTTCGGTCCCTTCGGCGCATGCACGCAGCGGGACCGGCCGTGACGTCATTCCGGCGGGTTATTTAAACCGCTGAAGAGCCCTATACAGGTGGGACAACCTGTGGGCATATAGCGGCAGCCTCCCGGAGCCTCAATACTACCAGGACAGGGTAAGCACTTCTTGGCAATGAAATGCATGTAATGCTTAAAGCGGAGGTTCGCCCTAAATTTTAACTTTACATTAACAATCTCCCTGCATAATTTACATACACATTTCACTTACCTTTTTTTTTCGTTCGGCTCTAATAAAGGTGAATCAGCTGTACAATTTGGCACTTCCGTCTTTTCCTCCCGCGGGAGTAGGCGTGTATTAAGTTTCCCCGGCCGCGCTGTGTGTCATGGGAGGTCTGCGCAATGTCTCCTGGGAGCAATCTGTCATGCTTCCCAGGAGATGCGTTCCAGCGAAATCTCTCGAGATTTCACTCGTCACGTGACTCAACTACCCGGTCACGTGACGAGGGCGGACATTACCTGCACAGCTGATTGGCTAGGACAGGAAATGTTGACGGCGCTACTCGTGCGCGAGATAGAGCGGTGAATGCGGGGAGGCGCGCATTCACCGCTACCCGGAAGTCCGTGCTTGTGGGCTTCAGGATGCCCACAAGCAAAATGGAAAAGCTATGGATCACTGTATTAAAGTATTTATTCTTAAAGAAAACGGGCGGGGGATGAATAAAAACGCCAGACGAGTGAGTACTACATTGTAATCTCTATCCAAATTGAATGGACTAAAAAAAAAAAAAAAAGATGGACCGCGGAACCTCCGCTTTAATGCTTAGTGTCTCTTAAAGGGACAGTTTAAAAAAAAAAAAAAAAAAAACGTATTTTTTTGTGCTGTTCTTGCATTGATCTGCTTATCATTAGTCTAGGTAGAGTAGTCACGGATCATTGTGTATCTTCCTCGTCATGGACTCATCTTCACCGCTGTGTGGCCAGCCCTCCCGCACAAGGTATGTGCGGAGTGGGTAGGGGGTTGGTGTCTTGGTGTCATTATGCTGGTGGTTGCTAACGGTTACAACCTGCCCACCTTCCCCCTCTATCTGTCTGTATTATCTCTTACAGCCCGACTACATCATCTCATCGGTCACAGGATAGGGACCTTGCCAGGCCACAACAACATCATCATCATCATCACCAATCATCTTCTAGGTCCAGACGTGATACTCCGTCTAGGACCCACCATAATAGGGGATGCTCACATTCCACCTCTAGACATAGGAGACGTTCCCATTCCTCCTCTGGTCACCGCCACCACCACCGCGATAGTCGCTCTGACCACAGAGCCTGTTGGGGATGTAAAACTAGAATCCCAGAGGGCAAATCGCTGTGTGAGTCATGCTATGCCCGAGCGGTCGGTGAGAAAGAGACTGAAAAACAAAATCTTGAGTCTCTTGTCAAACGTGTGGTACAGCAGTCTATAGTGGAAATAGATGCCCCCCACACAAGGAGCCAGTCCACCACCTTGTCTGGCTCCTTGGCTGACGAGGCCCAGGAGGATCCTGGGCAATTCCAGCCCCATGATGCCTCCCATGTTTCCTCGCAAGACGAGATGGAGGGAGATGATTATGTAGTGGGATTCGACTACGCTTTAGTCGCTCCACTGATCAAGGCAGTGAAGGAAACCTTAAAGCTGGAGGATGCCACTGCCCCTCCAGAAAAACAAAGAAAACTGTTTAAACAACTGGGGAAGGAACGCTCCAATTTCCCATTCCAGGGGGTATACTCCCCCCTCTTTCTAGTACAAAAGAAGAATGGCTCCTGGCGACCAGTTATAGAGCTCACTTTCCTAAACAGGTACATAAGACACAAGAAATTCAAGATGGAATCACTCTCAACCATCCAAAAAGTCATACAACCAGGCGACTGGTTGATCTCAATAGATCTAAAGGACGCATATTTTCATGTTCCCGTGGCAAAATTATTCCACAAATACCTTTGATTCCAGGTCGAACGAGAGCACTTACAATTTATTTGTCTTCCATTCGGACTAACGACCTCTCCAAGAGTCTTTTCCAAGGTACTGTTGGCGATTGTGTCTCTTATCAGAATACAGGGTGTGCGTCTGTATCATTATCTAGACGATCTGCTACTACTGTCCCAAGACAAGCAGCAGCTGTTGATCCACAAAGACCAAGTGATCTCTACATTGATAGAGTTCGGATGGCTCCTAAACTGGGAGAAAAGTCAGCTAGAGCCGACCCAAGCCTAACCTATCTAGGAGCTCAATTAGACACCATAGAGAATACCATCTCTCTTCCCGAAGGAAAAATCCCGGTCATTCGGGAAAGAATATCCTTAGCCCTACACTACCCTCACCTAAGGGCGTCACAGTGCCTGAAGATAATCGGCACGATGGTGGCCACATCCCCTATGGTCAAATGGGCAATGTGGAGGCTTTGTCCTTTCCAATCAGGATTCCTCCAGCAGTGGAAGACAGACAATCTCAATCAGCTGATCAGGATTACTCAGTCAATGAGGAACAGTCTCCCCTGGTGGCTTCAACACAAAAACTTGTTAACATGCCACTCTCTTGCTCCCATCCAATGGATGACTGTTACATCTGATGCCAGCAATACGGGCTGGGGGGCACATTGTGGGGCAGAATTGGCTCAGGGCAAATGGGATGCCCGTCTCCACATTCCAGGGTCAAACATTCTGGAACTGCGCGCGACATGGTGCGCCCTTCAAGCATTCTCCCACCTTCTGAAAGGGAAGTCGGTCCTACTCAAAATGGACAATACCACCGCTGTGGCATATGTGAAGAGACAAGGGGGCACTCGGAGCTCCACCCTTCTCCAAGAGGTCGAACTTATCATGACCTGGGCTCAGAGGAATCTGCTCAACTTAACAGCAGTCTTCATTCCAGGGGAGCAGAACATTCAAGCGGATTTTCTGTCACTCAGCAACCTAGACACCAACGAATGGTCACTGCATCCACAAACATTCAAGTGGATCCTATCGTTGGGAATCGATCCAGAAGTGGATCTGTTTGCATCCCCCTGCAATCACAAAGTAGACAGATACTTCACTCGAGGTCGGTGCAGTCAAGCCTTCGGAGTAGATGCATTAACAAGCCAATGGAGATTCAACAAGGCATATGCCTTCCCTCCACCTCCGATCATGCTGAAATTCCTGCAGCGGCTCCAGTTGGAGAAAGTCGAAGTAATAACAATAGCACCATACTGGCCGAGCAGGCCATGGTTTCCTCTCCTGAACCTGATGAGCTTCAGGGACCCGCTGCCTCTTCCTCTCAGGCCGGACCTTCTTTCTCAGGGCCGACCCTGCACCCTTGTCCAGCGATACTGAGACTGATGGTTTGGTTTTTGAGAGGGACAGGCTAGAGTCTCTTGGGTGTGCCTCAAGGGTAATCTCTATCCTTATGAGCTCCAAAAAGCCTAACACAAACAAAACCTATAACAGAATCTGGACAAGATTCGTAAGCTTCATAAATTCTGCCGGAAAATCCTTCAGAAATCCTGGAATTCAAGACGATTGGAGTTTTCTCCAATCAGGCTTGGATCTTCCTTTGTCAATCAGTTCCCTCAGGGTACAAGTTTCAGCCTTATCAGCATTTTCAGGAACATCATGGGCAACTCATCCCCTGGTTCAACAGTTCTTTCGGGGGGCTTCGAGAATCAGGCCTCAGAGGAAACCCAGATTCCTCAAATGGGATCTTCCGCTCTTCCTTGATGCTCTTTCAGCGCTCGACAACAAGGATCTTTCTGTTAAAGACTTATCAATCAAACTGGCCTTTCTAGTGGCCATTACTTCAGCCAAAAGGGTTTCAGAAATAAGCTTCCTGGGTTATCAAGAACCCTTTCTGACTTTCTTCCCGGACCGTGTGGTCCTTATTCCCATGCTTGGGTCTAAACCCAAAGTCACGTCAGTTTTTCACGAAAACCAGGAAATAGTCCTTCCTACCTTTAATTCTCCAGAATCAGCAGATTCTCATCCCCTGGATGTTGGCGAGACTCTGAAAGAGTATCTGAGAGTCACTTCATCTTTTAGAAACTCAAACTACCTGTTCTTATTACATTCTGGCAGCAACAAAGGGAAGAGAGCTTCCTCCAGAACGATAGCAGCCTGGATCGTTCAGTCTATTCAACAGGCCTACAGGGCAAAGGGCTTGGCCCCTCCAGAGGCGGTGATGGCTCATTCCACCAGAGGCATGGCAGCCTCATGGGCAGCAGCTCGACACGTGGCTCCTGAAGTGATTTGCAAGGCAGCTTCGTGGTCTTCCATTAATACTTTTATGACTCATTATTGTATTGAGCCTGCTTCCCTTTCCTCTGTAAATTTTGGTCGAAAAATCCTATCAGTCGATGGGAAAGATTAAATATTTTTTTTGCTCAAGCATACCCTCCCGTGTGGATTGGCTAGTTATTTCCCACACGTAGTCTGCCATGGAGTCTGTCAGGAAAACAGAAAATTTATTACCAAATACTTACCGTAATTTTCCTTTCCTGATAGACTCCATGGCAGACGGAGTTCCCACCCATGAATAAAATATGAGAGCTGAAATTTGAGTCGGCTAGTTACGGAACACCTGTCTGTGGAGGTGAGCTCAAATTTATGGGTAAGGGGTCCTATAGCTATGGAGAGGAGGCGGGGTTAACCCACACGTAGTCTGCCATGGAGTCTATCAGGAAAGGAAAATTACGGTAAGTATTTGGTAATAAATTTTCAGTTTTTTAGGATGATATTGAAGTGTTTCTAAAACCAATTTTTTTAAAGAAGAACTCCAGCCTTTCCTCCCCAAAACAGATGCATTGTGCATGTAAATGAATCACACCCCAGTCTCAGATTGTGTGAAACTTACCTCCTTTAGGCTTCATGTACACGGGACATTTTTACAACCTCTGCTGAATGATTTAACTTGACAGATAGTAACCCACGTTTAAAACAGTTTTGCTGCATTTTGCCACTTTTGCGTTTGGAAGCGTTAAAAAAAAAAAATTGCCAAAAGCGAAAAACGCCTGTAAACGAAATGCAGCTAAACGCGGGTTATCGCGTTTAGAAGCGCTTGGCGCTTGAAATGCCGCTAAACTCAGCTTCTGAACCTATTTTTTTGCGTTCCAAAAAAAGCCTCTAAACTCAACTGCCTAAAAACCGACCCTGTGTACATGTACTGATAAGATAAAAAATGTCCAACTGCTCCTAAACGTCTATTTACCAGCAGCAGTGTACATGAGGCCTTAGCGGTAAACAGCAGGTTTCTGTGTCTGCGATGTCACTCCTCCTCCTGGCGGAATTTCAAAGTTCTCTGACTTCCTGTTTCCTTCCTTTACCAGTCCTGATACTACATGTCCCATCATCCTTTGTGTCTCTGCAGATTCAGAGCAGGCTATGGGAGTCACTTGTACTGTTTCTGGGAGTTGATGTGGGTGGGTCCTAGGGTTACTGTGGGTGTTTCTAGGCCTTCAAGTGGGTGGTGTAAATGTGTCATACTTCCTCCTGTGTCATTCCTGTCTTGCAGCATACCAAAGAATAATGGCTTACTGCATGACTACAGAGGAAGGGCTATGGGATGTTATTATGAAGGTGTTTCCTTCAAATGTATATGTAGCACTACCCTGTAGGAGCTGCTGGTTTAAAGTTTTGGGCCTACCGTTACCTTTTCTGTTCACCGCACTCGTGTCAGGGATCCTTCTTGAAGAGCTTTTATGAATGTTCACACCAACACCTGGATATGTTTTCTTCAAGAGACATTATTTTACCAGTTCCAACAGAGGGGGTTGAGAGATAGGGGAGGTTCAGGTACCTTGCTTTGCGGATCACGGACAAAATCTCAGATCCAGAGGACAAATCAGTTCACGCTGGATTTAGCAACCACCGGATAGGCCTATTGTCACTGACCTAGCAGCCGGTGCGAAGCTCGCTCAAAAGACTCTGCCACAGACTTGGTGAGTGCCGTACAGTCGTTCCACAAAATTCCGCCACAAGATCGTGTAACCACACTGACACTTTGCAAAAGTTCCTTCAAAAAGTACACAGCTCACGGTGCTACAATCTTCCAGCCATCCGGCAGCACCGTGAGGCAAACTGGCCAGGATGCGTCCTTCAATTGAGTCCCCAATTGTTCCGCTTCTTCCCGCAGGCAAGACCGCGTAGGACCATCCCTGGACTAGTAGGCCCCAGCAACTCCTGGGCCTACTTCTCAGTTGCAGAGCCTCGGGCCAGCAGACCCCGAGGCCTGAAAATGGCTCATACATCCCTGAGGCCAGGAGGGCCCTCAGGTCAGGATCCGGCAACAAACCCCAGTAGACCAGTCTCTGTCTCTTAAGTACCCCCTCCCAGAATGCACAGCGGGTTGACCACGCCTCCTGAGCTACTTCTGGGGAAGGAATACCCAATACACCTAGCCTGCTGCATTTCCAACCCTGACCTGTGGTGACCGTGACACCTACTGTCAGGTGGAAAACGTGCAACCCAGCTAGACTGAAACAGAGCCAACAATTTAGCATAATCCTTCTGAGCTAAACTACAGCTCAGATAACTAAATTTAACATATAGCGTCTACCCAACAGGAGTAGGGCGCTACACACTTCCCCCCACTGCAAAAAGACGATGTCCCCATCGTCGAGAAAAATATGACCCTCACTCCTGAGGGTCAGTACCTGAAACCCAAAAACTTGGATGGGAAAGGAGGGGGAGGATAAAACAGTACAAGAAAAATATGGGTTTTAACATACACACACAATGAAATCACATCCACATATATATATACAGTATTCCTATCTCTCTCTCTAACCCACCCATTCTCCGGTGGTTTTTGATAGAAGATTTCAATGCACCTGAAAAAGAACAGACATATACAATAATATAAAATATCTCTTGAGAAGCAAAGCCTCACTTCCTATAGAAATTAAATAAATTGACAGAAAAAAGAGGGGAATTGGAGAGAAAAAAGGGTAAAGGGATTGGAAAGGGGAGAAGCAAGCAATTCCACTGATTCCCAGGAATTCTGTATAGAAACCTGGTTCTGGTCGAGACACCTTAATAGGGTGTTGTTGCTGTAACCGTAATACACATTCAAAAAAAGGGGGGGGGGTTTGCCTGGTTAAGGACAGGCACAGGGGTTACTTTAGGCAACAAATAGTATGACCATTAGCCAAACAAAGAAGTAAATTGGCAATATTTATTAGTATCAAAAATTGAATGTAAACAAATACAAACACCAGAGTGCTATCAAAGGATAAAAAGTACAGTCAGTACCGATCACATGTATCACAGACAGGACATACACAGACAACATGTAACAAATAAACACTAGTCCGGACGCTGTGGTTCAGCCGAGGGAAATATGCAACCTATTGGGAATTGCCCAAATAGTTCCCCTAGTAGGGGGTAAATTTGATCAATATGTGTTAATTACACTATTACTATCAAATGGGTGCAATAATCCGGAGGCTGAACCTCAAAATGGGAAAGGGGGGGGGCGGGGCGGAGGTAGGAGAGAGGATGGGAAAATGGAGGATCCCGGAATGAGCTGTATTGTTAATTAGACAAAAGGTGCTGGATTCTGGGGTGATTCCGGGATGGAAGTCTCAATATTGCCTATCAAGCAAAAAATTCAAAATTTGCCAAGGGATGACATCCCATTCAAATTGGTTGATCAACAGATCTTGTCAATGATTGAAGTCTCTTTGCTGATTGATGAATTCAACACAATCTGTCATACTTCATCCATTGGTCAACACTAGGAAGCTTATAGGGAAATCATACTCCCATTGCACATGGGTATGCATCAATTATCTATTTTATGCATCAATTTTTAGCATTTGCATATTCATTGCTTAAAATATCAACCAGGATATTATCCGTCCCTTGAAATGTTCAATCCACTGGAATGGAACAACGAAAGTATTGCAATGAAAATTTCTACATTACCAAGCCATTGTGAGTTCCATTCCGGGTGCTGGCTCTGATTGCCGCTGTTGTTGCTGTACCTTATTGGTGGTGCAAGTTAAAGGATGGTTGATTTGTCCCGTCCTCGTCATTCGTACATCGCTCCGTTATAATCGTAAATGTTGAGCGATACAATGTCCTCACGCTGGGAGGTGTTGTTGATTCGTACCATACGTTCCTCAGCGGAGCTCGTTCGTTGTTTGGCTGGAGATACGATGTACGATCGTCCCGTCCTCGTCTTTCCGACCCCGCTCAGCGTCACGTAACTTGTGTCTGGTTAGTGACGTTGACGCGTTTCGCCGTACACAGTGGCGTGGCTTCGTCTTGGATGTAAAGACTACCTGCCGTCGTACATCTGAAGTACGAATCAGCTGGTAATCTACACCAATCACATGAGTCCTGTTAGGGGAATCTAGTCCCGTGAGTTGTGATCGGTAAGGACTCGATTCTTAATCATTTTGAGTTATTAAGAAAAAAGGGGGGGGCAGAATTTCAAAGCATCCCAGAGCATGTCCCATCATAGTTTTCAACGGATACATTAGTATTTAAATACCTTTGTTTCATGGAAAAACGATCATCTTACATCTTTGTCTATTTAACAATTTGGTGGTAGCTCAGACATCACTACAATCAATGTTGATAAGGGAAAATTATTTAATTACTTAATTAAATAAATGGAAAGGGAGGGGAAGGGAGGAAAACATGAAGGGAAAAACCCATTTAAAGTCACATTTTAACTGGAATTAGAGGAAAGTGTATATTTTTATAGAATCTACAGGAATGGCATATATTTTCAAAATTCTGTATAACCATATTAATTATTTAAAATAACCAGTTTCCAAGGGAAGATGAGTCCTTGGAGGTTAGGATGGTTTTAGGAAGAGAAGGAGAGAGAGAGAGAGAGCCCGTTTGGGGAGGTAGGTAATTACACAGTATGGGGGAAGAGGAGGGAGGGGTATGTATATGTGTTCTCAAGGTTCCAGGAAGACTTGGAGATTCAGTTCTGTATTTAACCCTGTGGGAACCAGCGATTTCAGCCGGTACACCCACCATTTTTATTTTTGTTGAAGAACTCGATCGAAGTCCCCTCGTCTTGTCGGAAGCTTCAGGACATATATCCCTTTTACTGTGAGACCCCTGGAGCATCGATTTTGGTATTGAGCGAAATGTTTAGCCAGAGGTTTCTCCAGAATTTTTTCTTTTTCATTTATTTCTCTCAGATGCTCACCTATTCGTACTCTAAGGGGTCTTTTAGTCTTCCCAATGTAAACCTTTGGGCAAGGACAGGTTATCATATAGATAACACATGCTGTTGAACAATTGATTACATTTCTGATTTCGAAAGAACCATTGCCAAGAGCATCTGTAAATGTTGATGTTCTATGGACATAGGGACACATTTGACATTTATTACAAGGGAACATACCCTTCGTGCGTGGGAACTTCGTCAACCATGTTGGATCTGGTTCTTTTACAAATTCAGATTTAATCAATATGTCCCCAAGACTTTTTGCACGTCGAGCCACCAGCATTGGTTGGGGGCTAACAATTTTGGCCAAGTCAGGTGTGTTTGTCAATATGTTCCAGTGTTTTTCCAGAACACTACGAACTGGGTTCCATTGAGATCCAAAAGGAGTAATGATCCTTATTGGATCACCTATGTTGTTCGAGGTACTTTCCTCTTTGGATTTCTTCTGTAGTAATTCCGAACGATCCCTATTGGCTACTCTCTTTTTAGCTTTCTTTAATTGTCCATGAGAGTATCCTCGTTCCCGAAATCTCCTGTAGAGATCTTGACTCTCACGTTTATAGTCATTGATATTAGAGCAATTACGCTT
Source organism: Rana muscosa (assembly GCA_029206835.1). Lineage (NCBI taxonomy): Eukaryota > Metazoa > Chordata > Amphibia > Anura > Ranidae > Rana > Rana muscosa. The sequence continues at coordinate 849,758,736 of CM055121.1, forward strand.
TATGCGTAAAAATTGCCCAACAGGGATCCCATTCTTAAGCCAATGGGGGTGATGACTAGTCGAGTGCAATAGGGTATTCGCCGCGGTGTCTTTACGGAAGGTACATGTATTTAGTTTTCCCTCGTTTACAGTCACTTGTAAGTCGAGGAATGACAGTGTGTCTTGGCTGAAGATGTAAGTGAGTCTGATATTTTTTTGGTTGTTATTGAGTTCCGACATGAACTGATGTAGGGTGTCCGTGGAGCCATTCCATAGCATTAACACGTCATCGATGTAGCGCCACCAAGTCAATGCATGGCGGCGGTACATCGATGAGGTGCAAACATCTTGTTGTTCCCAGAATCCATGGTGTAGGCATGCGTAGGCTGGTGCCCATGCTGCCCCCATTGATGTGCCCCTGATCTGATGATAAAAATGACTTAAGAATTAGAAAAAATTATTGTGTAGGGCAAAATCCAGTGATTCTGGGTAGATGCTGTCGAGAAAATTCTCAATGGCATTTAAACCAACCGGGTGGGGTATTGAGGTATAAAGTGATTCGACATCAATGCCGACCAATAACACCCCATCCGGTAGTTCCCCTTTACCCACTTCATCTATTTTCGCCAAGACATGTCGTGTATCCTGAATGAAAGAATCCAGGTCGTTGACCATTTCCCTTAAGAGTGAGTCTAGATATTTTCCGACTCGTTCCAGGGGGCCTTGGCAGGCTGAAACTATTGGCCTACCTGGGGGATTCTGTAAGTTCTTATGGACTTTAGGTATAATGTAAAATGTCGGGATATTAAAGTCCTGTACTTTCAAGTAATTATATTCCCTCATTGTTAAAAGGCCCTCATCCTTTGCCAATGTTAGTTTGCTATTCAGCTCATGAACTAAAGATGGCAGTGGATCATAGTCCAATTTCTGGTAAGTTGATTCATCATTGAGTAATCTCTTCACCTCCATCTCATATTGTCGCTGATTAAGCAAAACAACATTGCCACCTTTGTCACTGTTTTTTATCACAATATTTTTACTCTCCTGAAGATTTTTTAAGGCCAATCTCTCTCCTTTTGATAGATTATCATTGTTTTTTTTGGTCCAATCGATCTTTTCCAGATCTGTTTGGACCATATCCAGGAAGAGGGTAAGCCATCTATTTTTGGAGAGTGGGGGCATTTTTAATGATCTTATCCTCAAATTTGACCGTCGTATTACGGATACAGGAGTATCATCCGGCATGTCATTTTCTTCCACTAATGAGTTTAGTGTGTCCAGGACTGCCTGATCATCTGGGCCTAGCCTGTTTGGCTAATGGTCATACTATTTGTTGCCTAAAGTAACCCCTGTGCCTGTCCTATAGAAATTAGCCTCTCTTTCTCCACATATATACATTACTAAGTGTAGGTAGTTAAGGGTAAAAGTGCAGAGTCCAGTTTTACTGAGCAAACACCCAACACCTAGTGGCAGAAATACAGCATGACAAAGTCCTCAGTTGCAAGTACTGAACCCATAGAAGAAATCTTGACTCCAACATCTTCCTGTACCCTAGCACTAACTAGCTACATACCCACAGTCCTTTCAGAAAAGAAAATGTTCCTTTCCTTCGGCAAAAATGTAAAACAAAAACCAGGACAGTCCCTGTAACTTTTCACCAGTAAAATTGTGGATCAGGTAAGGTTAGGGAACTTCCCTGCTTGTCAACGGTGGTGATAAAATAAACCACATCGTCCTTCCCTGGTCGGCAAATGACCACTTTATCTCCATGAATATGTCTATCATAACTCCAGTGCAGCAGACATCCCTTGAAACGATCGTCCATGGCAAGGGAAAAACCCTTCTTCCAGAACGGCTTTGGCACTGAAAGATTGTCCCAAACAGCCTCAGGGTACCACTGTTCTCTGTGAGACTCAACTTCCTGCATAATCTCCCTGGGAACATACGGAATTCCAGTCCACACTCTCCTTCCACCCGTCTATCCAGCAACCTCCGTGACCGGGCAAATCTTAGCAGGGATCTGGTACTTCCATATCCAGGAGGCACACACGAGTTTGTGGATTTGTGCACCATAGCACTTGCAAACATTTTTCCTGGACCCAGCCGACTGGTACCGTGGGCCAGGATTTCATCAGAAACAATTAGGGTTTCCACCCTAGGTGTTGTCTCCCCCGAGTCCATAGCTGCGTACTCGGAGAGAGTAAAAGCCAAGGCGACATCATCGCTATTTGCCCATAATAGCTCTTGCGACATAGTCTCAAACAAATCATCATCCCCGGATATGTATTACAAAGAGTCTATCTCCGAATCTCCCAGCTCTTCCGGCGGCAGATAATTACATACAGTCTCCAACATGCTCCCCCTAGATCTCTCACCCGTTCCTGTCGTGGACTTCTCAGAAATCAAACTTTTCTCCGATCCGGTTCGGGTAGTCTCTGGGGTAGGCCTTGTCAGCGGCCACGGGAGGTCTTCACATATCCCACCTTCCTTTGAACATTTACAGCAAGAACAGGTGCAGCGGAGGTGGATACAGTTGAGGTAACAATAGCGGCGCTGTCCGCTGATGACTTTCCCATAGTAGTAACAGTGCCATCCCCCTCGGGATTTCTCACGACAGCTGATGCGGCAGATGTAGGCCTAACCGCTGGATTGAAGGCAGGAACTTCTTCTGTTACGTTGCCCGTGGTCCAGTCCACTCTGTAGGCACGAGGCGGCATGGTGGATTGCTCGACAGCAAACAGGTACTCCCCGCATCGTAGACATCGAACAAAAGGACAGGGGTGAATAGCCAGTCCATCACACCTGTTGCACAGCATCCCCAAAGCCTCTACATCACGGATGGTATAGAGCACGAACCGCCCATGCGGCTATAGATGAATATTAGTGTCCGTTAGTACAGTCCCCGGCAGTATGACACTTGTGGAGGTACCCACAGAAAACTTCCTGGGCCCCATAGCAGACTGCATTGATAGGGTTGAAGACATGGTGGTGCTCCGTGTCTTTCTGAACACTGGACACACATGCCGCGTCTAAGGCGGCAAGCAGGCGGGAACTCCTCCCACTTGTTCTTTTTTAGGCACGTAGCTCGCAGGCTTTTCTTACCTTTCTTGGCTCCGCTCACAGCCCACGCGTCCTAGAAGTGATTGCAACGTTCTCACCCTCCTTCTTGATGAAAAAAAAATGACACAGTCCAGAGCCCTCTGTAACATATGAACAGTTCACTTTAGTTGCTATAGGTAATGGCAGATATCCCAGCCGAGCCCCCATGTGTAGCACTACCCCCGTAGGAGCTGCTGGTTTAAAGTTTTGAGCCTACCGTTACCTTTTCTGTTCACCGCACTCGTGTCAGGGATCCTTCTTGAAGAGCTTTTATAAATGCTTACACCAACACCTGGATAAGTTTTCTTCAAGAGGCTTTATTTTACCACTTCCAACAGAGGGGGGTTGAGGGATAGGGGAGGTTCAGGTACCTTGCTTTGCAGGTCATGGGCAAAATCTCAGATCCAGAGGACAAATCAGTTCCACGCTGGATTTAGCAACCACCGGATAGGCCTATTATCACTGACCTACCAGCCGGTGCAAAGCTCGCTCAAAAGTCTCTGCCACAGACTTGGTGAGTGCCGTACAGTCGTTCCACAACCTTCCGCCACAAGATCATGTAACCACACTGACACTTTGCAAAAGTTTCTTCAAAAAGTACACAGCAAACTGGCCAGGATGCATCCTTCAATTGAGTCCCCAATTGTTCCGCTTCTTCCCGCATGCAAGACCGCGTAGGACCATCCCTGGACTAGTAGGCCCAGCAATTCCTGGGCCTACTTCTCAGTTGCAGAGCCTCGGGCCAGCAGGTCTCGAGGCTGAAAATGGCTCGTACATCCCTGATTCCAGGAGGGCCCTCAAGTCAGGATCCGGCAACGAACCCCAATAGACCAGTCTCTGTCTCTTAAGTACCCCCTCCCAGAATGCACAGTGGGTTGACCACGCCCCCTGAGCCACTTCTGGGAAAGGAATACCCAATACACCTACCCTGCTGCATTTCAAACCCTGACCTGTGGTGACAGTGACACCTACTGTCAGGTGGAAAACGTGCAACCCAGCTAGACTAAAACAGAGCCAACAATTTAGCATAATCCTTCTAAACTAAACTACAGCTCAGATAACTAAATTTAACATATAGCGTCTACCCAACAGGAGTAGGGCGCTACACATATGAATCACTTTACAGAGAGTTGGGCTCTAGGAGGACGGTATCTGAGCAGTGGGACTCTTCCCTGTTCACACTTGTCAGAATATATAACTGGGCAGGACTGAACTCTAATTGTGATCCATTCAATCCTGTCCAGCAGCAGCACAGCTAGCTTTCAGATCAGGCTGTGCATAAAGGGGTTTCCACCTTGAATAATGCTGTGATCTTTGAGGCGGGACTTGGGAGGTTTGGACTTCTCCTGTAGTTGTGACTGGGCGGGACTGAATGCCAATTAGAACGTATTCCATCCCACCCTCGATCAGAGCTGTGAAGGAAGTTACATAATTTGAAGAGTGTGAAAGACTACAAAGGAGAGTGTTACAGACACTAGCTGCAGGAAGTGGCTGTGGAAGGGACAGAGTCTATCAGCAGGATATGCAGAATGTCACATGATACAAAGCCACAACTAAACCCAGATTATCAGGGGATCTGCAGACAACAGAGCAGCATGGTACAGAGGTATGATCTATGTTGGGATTGATCATTCCATTCAATTCTAGTGAAAAGAATGTCAAATTTCAGCTTTACGTTTTGAGAGTTAGAACCCTGAAAAGGCTTTTATTACTGTCTGTGTCCTATTATTTAGCTTCAAGCCTCGTACACACGACCGAGTTTCTCGTCCAAAACAGTCAAGAAAAGTGCCGCAAGAGTTTTTTTGTCTAGAAAAACGTTCGTGTGTATGGTTTTACGACGAGAAAATTGCAGAGAATCTCGACGAGAAAATAGAGAACCTGCTCTCTATTTTCTCGTCAGGATTCCAGATTTCCTCGTCGTGTTTCTCGTCGGCCTGTTTTGTGACGAGAAAATGGTTCGTGTGTATGCTTTTACGACTCTTCCAAAAGCGCGCATGCTCACAAGCAACTATGAGACGGGAGCGCATCTTCTGGTAAAACAAGCCTTCGTAATGGAGAGAGCATATTCGTCACGCTCAAAAATATTTCATTGTTTAAATGTTCTGCATTGAAATCTTCGTTAGAATGTTACATTAATCAAAACGAGTGACCTTCTTTTGCTGCTGATATTCACACAGAGTTATGCCTTATTTTTAACCTTTTTCATGCTGCTCTTTATAAGATTTATGTGTATTATATCGTGCAAGTTTTTCGGAATAATTTAAATGGTTAGATTTTTCAAAATGATGTTAATTATAATTTCACAATGTTTTGATAGTGATCTCCCATTTAATTTTGGAATCTATATTATTTAAATTTCCCACCATGTTTTTGTGCTAATCAGATTTAGTTATTCTTTTGGGGGGGGTGATATCTGTCCCTTTTATTGTCAGTCCAATGTATCTGCTTACTCCAAAGCTTGATTTTGTTTATTTAAAAATACACATAGTCAAGTATGAACTTAAACAAAAATCACATTTATTCATGTTTATATATTAAATAAAGAGAAGGCAGCGCTGGAGAAGCTGCTGCCATTTGTGCATCCCAGGGACCCCAGAGCACACAGCAACCCTGTGTGGACACTAAAATTGGGAGCTTGAGAAGGCCAACATTTCTGAACACAATCTGATGCTGGCCTCCCAGAGGTCAGGAACAGCAGCAGGTGATATATATGTCCCAAGTGTGTGGTACTACAACAGGCTGCCTTCTGTCCGACCACAATGAAACAAGGCCATCACTTCCTCTTCTTCCTGGCAACCTTCCCTGCAGCCTTTCCTGAAGCCTTCCCTGCAGCCTTTCCTGAAGCCTTCCCTGCAGCCTTCCTTCTTCGTTTGGCTGGAGGCTGGCCCACTGGAGGGGTACTCCTGTCAGGAGGAGGAGGTGGAGGTGTAGAAGAAGGGGGTGGGGCAGAAGAAGAAGGTGGAGGTGTAGCAGAAGGGGGTGGGGCAGAAGGTGGAGGTGTAGCAGAAGGGGGTGGGGCAGAAGGTGGAGGTGTAGCAGAAGGGGGTGGGGCAGAAGAAGAAGGTGGAGGTGTAGCAGAAGGGGGTGGGGCAGAAGGTGGAGGTGTAGCAGAAGGCTGTGGGGCAGAAGGTGGAGGTGTAGCAGAAGGGGGTGGGGCAGAAGAAGAAGGTGGAGGTGTAGCAGAAGGGGGTGGGGCAGAAGAAGAAGGTGGAGGTGTAGCAGAAGGGGGTGGGGCAGAAGGTGGAGGTGTAGCAGAAGGGGGTGGGGCAGAAGAAGGAGGTGGAGGTTGAGGTTGGGTCAGTTGGGCCACCTCACATATGGCGGTATTGGGTGTAATTTTCTCCATCACCCCCTTGTTGAGCAAGGTGATGAGCAGGGGCTCGCATAGGAGGCGTTGCTCCATGCTCATCACCTTGAACTTAGCCTCCACTAGGCCGGCAATGGCCTCTTCAGGGGATGTGGGCTCCTTGAGGGTGGCATGGGCCTCTTTAATAAGGGCCATTGCTGCCTCACTGGTGGTCCTGTCCCTCCTGCCTCTTTTGTGAAGCCGGATGGGAGGCACCTGGGATCTGGTGCTTCTCCTTTGCCCTGCCACCTCCTGTCTGCCACTGGGCCCTGCCACCTCCTGGCTGGCACTGGGCCCTGCCACCTCCTGCCTGGCACTGGGCCCTGCCACCTCCTGGCTGCCACTGGGCCCTTCCTCCTCCTGCCTGACAGTTTCCAGACCCTCCTCCTGGCTGATTTCATCCTGTGTATGAAAAAGGAACATAGTTTAATATGTTGGTTTAATCTTTGCATCAAACTTTGTAATCCTGATTGAAACAATTAGAATGTAAATGCATAAATCCTTGCTTGAAATTTACCACTACATCAGATTGACTATTTAGCACCCAATTAAGTGCAGAATAATGTCTACAGATCTTGATTTCACTTGTGGAATCCAAAATAATGTATGTTTCTCATCTTGACATATTTGTCAAACATTAATTGTATCCCAATACATTTTCAGTTAATACTATACCTGGCTCCAGATGGCCAAATCAGGATCATCCAGGATGGCTGCCTCCTCTTGCTCCAGAGAAGGCTCAGGTTGGCTGCAGGGAAGTCTGGGGGGAAGAGTGGAGAGTGATGGCCTTGTGTCAATGTGGTCATTCAGGAAGGAAATCCTGTTGTAGTACCACAAAATCGGGACATAAACATCATCTGCTGCTGCTCCTGACCTCTGAGAAGCCAGCACCTTAGAGCGTTCAGTCCTGTAGGTACCTCTCAAGCTCCCAATTTTAGTGTCCACTTGTTTTGCTGTGGCTGTGGGCACCTTGGTATGCACAAATGGGAGCAGCTTCTCCAGCGCTGCTTTTCTCACCCCTTTTTTTTTATGGATGGTGTTTTTCGTCTCCCACAGAGCCGGCAGCTCCCTTACCCGGTCAATAAATTCCGCCAGGAACTCTTTGTCGCTAATAAAGACATTCATATTGTATCTGCAAGTTAAATAAATTATATTTAACTAATGTGAGGCAAACAGTCTAACCTCCCTTAACATCCTAGTCACCATATATATCCTCCAACAATCTCAAGACAGTATAGGCCAACAATTTTTACAAGTCACAAAATCACATACCTTCGTTCGCACGTCCGTCACTTGAACTCCTCTCTCCGCACACCGAACGTACTATAGTCACATGTGTGTTTGCTATATACACACCACGCATGCGTCAAAATTCAAACACGTCGCTCCGCACACGTCGCCCGCCCATGATGTTCTAACTAACATCTTTTCCCCGCCCCTTCTCTTTCGGCGCGCAGACAGATATGGCGGAGTTACAGCAGGTGTCTGATAATTCCGGAACTAACGAGGAGACAAGCCCGGAGACCGAGGACACGTCACGATCAAGGAGGAGATTCAAGGCATCGAATATGTCTTTGGCGGAGATGGCGGAGATGGTGGACATCTTGCTCAAGGCTGATTATGATGCCAAGCATGGGCCGTATAGCAAACCAAATAGAAGGAAGGCCAAAATCCTCACTAAAGTTGTGAAGAGTCTGAAGGCGAAGTTCGGGGTGAAACGCTCAAATGAGCAGCTCAGAAAGAGGTGGTCAGACCTCAAACTGAGGGAGCCAGACCAGTTGAGGAGCATAAAGAGAATGCTCGCTAAAAGTAAGTAAAATGTAGACTTTTCTGCTATTAATCTTTTTATAAACTGACATGTTATTTTTTTTTTCTCATATTGTACTCCCTTCCAAAATGTAATATTTTGAACTTGGTTGGGCACAGTAATCGTTCGTTACGTTACCGACACTTCGTTCGGCCACTATCCGCGGTTTTGGCTTATTTTAGAGCCACAAAAGTAATTAGACATCTGCCATTTTTGTTCAAATATTGTTGATAATTTTTTAGTCTAGATGATGTGTTTGTAAAGAGAATGAAATGCAAACTTTTATCAGTGTAAAGGAGAGGGCACTCAGCAGCTGCTTCCACATCTGTACTTTGGAGCACTATAGTGTGGGCCACCAGACCCGCCTTTTTTGGGTGTCCCACACAGGTGCATCAGAGAATTTTTGTGGTGCCTCCATGTCAAAAAAATTACATCCAAATGTGAATACTAAACATATTTTGGGTCATAAATAATGCATTCTTCTTTAAATTCCGCACAAACACACACTTGTACCCCACTTCCAAGCAATTTAGCCTGTTTTTATTTTAACAATGAGATTTACAGTGTGATAAATAGACCTTTTGTTTTATTCTCATAGGGGAGAGAAGACTGGGAGGAGGACACTCCAGGGAGCACATGCACCCCACAACTTCCAAGCAACCCCAAACTCCCAAAGACCCACAACCGAAGGATGTAGAGGAAGTTGAGGTGGAGGAAGGAGAAGTGCAGGAAGGAGAGGTGGATGACGTTGTGGATCTGGTCACCACAACAGGTCAGTATCTGTCACCACAGCTTCAGGTAAGAGAGGTAGGCCTGCAGAGTTATAATACATTTATTTTTTTGGTTTTTAGGGGATGTAAATGTTGTGAAGGATAGTACACGGTTCTCTGCTGACAGTGCCCTCCGCCTCATCCAGCAAGTGATGGAATGTAGCACGGAACTGGACCTAATTAAACAAAGAATCCATGTGATGGAACAAACATTTAAAGACATTCTCGATGTTTTGGGGAGAATTCAATAAGCCATCCAAACACATTTGTTTTTACATGTTTGTTTTTGTAATTTTTTGAATTTTTTTGACTATCAAACCAGCCAAAAATTGAATATGCACACAGTGTGTCAACATGTGCTATCTGCCATCAGGGGATATCCATGTACGTCTTTTGTGGGTGCAACCCCTTCCTCGTATCTAAAGTCGGTGAACTGAGGAAGGGGATGCACCCCCAAAACACGTCCATTGATCACCCCTGATGGCAGATAGCACATGTTGACAATAGGGATCAGGATTGTAAACTTCCTAGATGAAAAAAATCCCAAATGTGTGCATATTCAATTTTTGGCTGGCCAAGGGGTGGCAGGACCCCATATTAGGACGGGCACATAGAGACATAGTTTGTGTAAGTGAATGTCTCCGATTGCTCAGAGGTATCCAATGTTGTAATTTTGGAAATGCAACTGTTATTTTTGTATTTTCATAAGCAAAAAATTGCCGGGTTGGGGCCAGGCCAACCCAAACTTAAAAAAAAAAAAAAAATGAAGAGAATGTGCACAGAGTAAAATATTTGACCACAAACAACGTGTAGCTTCTTTTTATAATACCCTCTAAGCTTATTTGGTTCTTTTGTAAGGTAACATAGTGAAATGGTTGTTATTTACTAAAGTAAAATACACTTGGCACTACAAATGCACAAAGACAAACTAGGAGACAGGAAAGAACAAATAATTAAAGGTTTAAACAAGCTTTTTATTGGGATACTTAGACATAGGCTGGCATAGGAATTGCCCCCCTACCCGTGAAATACTCCATGTATTTGTCCCGAACCTCACGGGCATTTTGAGGGGGCAAGCCAAGACGGGCAGATTCCAGGCCCGGCAGGGGATTTGCAGGGGAAAGTCCAGCCTCTGGCAAAACTGAGGCCATATAGGAATTTGATTTGCGGCAAAGAAAATTGTGTAGCACACAGCAGCATAACACTACATAGTTTATTTTGTAGTCCGCCAAGTGGATGGAAGTCATAAAAAGGCGGAACCGGCTGGCCATTATGCCGAAGGCATTTTCAACGACTCTTCGGCCCCTGGCCAGCTGGTAATTGAACACCCTCTTCTCTGGGGTCAGGGTCCTCTGTGGAAATGGCCTCATAAGATGCCGTCCGAGTCCGAAGGCTTCATCAGCCAAAAAAACAAAGGGGAGTCCTTCAATATTCCCTGCATCCGGTGGCAATGCAAGGTCGTCACTCTGGAGACGGAGGGCAAACTTCGTCTGGATGAAGGATCCCCCATCGGACATCCGGCCATTCTTCCCTACATCAACATAGAGGAATTCATACCGTGCTGACACCACCGCCATCAGCACAATGCTATGAAACCCCTTGTAGTTGTAGTAGTAGGACCCAGAACGGGGTGGCGGCACGATGCGGACGTGCTTCCCGTCTATGGCACCACCGCAGTTGGGGAAGTCCCACCGCGTGGCAAACTCCGATGCCACAGTCTGCCATTCCTGTGGCGTGGAAGGAAGCTGTGGAGTGAAACAAGATGAAATAATATTAGAAAAGCAAAGTCATACATTACAAGGAAATTCTATCCCAAAAAATTAGAGGCCAACATCAATCAAATTATACGTTTATTAAGGTGTTTAAAAAAAGTTTAATGGAAGGCTCATTTATCATATTCATCACCCCCTCTGATGGGCCATTACTAAATTATTTGGGGGGGGGGAGATGTGTTTGGCCACAGGATAGCATTGCAGTGGCGGTGCGTCCAGAGTGGGCGCTGGAGCACTGCCCCCTCTCTCCTGTGCCCATCACTCAGAACAATACATAGGTTCATGCGTTGCATGAACCTATGTATTGTCTATGCCGCACACTATTCAGGTGGATGGCCTCTTGTAAAGCGACCGACATATGAATCATTGCGGCATTTAGGGGGTTAAAATTGCATAGCAGAAACAGGTAGTAAAATAGTCTTGCACATTACAACCTGAGGGATGTAATTGGCTTCCTAAAAGAAAAATAGGGGACGCAGGGGGGGGGGGGGCATTCCTTGGGTAAACACTGACAGGCTGCTCTGTCAATCATGTTCACCAAGTCTGTTTAATGGTAACATGATTGGCTGATGCAACATGAAGGGAAGGAGAAGACATCAAGGACAGAAGAAGGATGGCGCTGACCACAAGAAGGTAAGTGCAGGGCTGGGGGGAAACTGGCTGCATTAGAGGGGACTAAATGGCTGCATTTGAGGGAACAAAATGGCTGCATTGGAGGGGACAACTGGGGGCGTTTAATAGGCACCCGAGCAAAAAAGGAGGACGTTTATTTCCTAAATTGGGGTTTGAACCTCCAAACATTTGGAGCAACAGGCGCCCCTGCTGGAAAGTTAGTGAGGGGAAATATTTATGGAGGAGAAAAAAGGGGCAATCTAAAGCTTCCAACATGCATGGGGACAAAGGGGACATTCTCAGCATATTACAATCATGGTAATTAGGGAAGGATGAAAGAAATACAATACATTAGCATACATGTAATACATAAAATGTGATGTTAAGGGAGCAAACTTACCCTAATATAGTCCTCCTGCAGGACTTGTATAATGGCAGAACAGGTGTCTGGGATTATGAGGCCCAGAGCCTGGGGGGAGATGCCTGTGGTGAACTTCAAGTCCTGAAGACTTCTCCCTGTCGCCAGGTAACGCAACGTGGCGATGAGCCTCTGCTCAGCACTGATGGCTTCCCGCATAACGGTGTCCTTCCTGGTAATATAGGGGGACACCAAAGCCAACAGTTCCTGAAAAACGGGGTCAGACATCCGCAGAAAATTCCTGTAGTCCTCAGGATTATTCTCGACGATCTCCCGCAGCAGAGGCATGTGGCAGAATTGGTCCCGCTGGAGCAACCAATTCTTGGTCCATGAACTCCTCCTCACACCATTCATGGACTGGTCTTGGTCCAAAACAAGCAGACCAACACCAAGCGCACGCACAGCACGAACTCGACGACGAGAACGTCCAGGCGACATGGCTAGGAAACGGTCGTCTAATCAGAACGTACAGAACAGAACGCACTTTAGAACAGCAAGGCCTATGAATAACGAACTGAAAATCAGAAACGAACAGGCAAGAACGCACTGTAAAACAGATACGACCTGCCTAGACGCCCTGAAAGTCAAGATACGAACCCACAAGCACAAACTGAACCGCAGAAAACGATCTGAAAAGTACGAAGACTGAAAAGCGCGAATCGTCTCTTCCCAAACTTTTACTTCACACGCGGTAACACGAGATCAGCAAAAGCAGCCCAAGGGGTGGCGCCAAGAAAAAAGATCTTCCCCTTTATAGTGCCGTCGTACGTGCTGGACGTGAGCGCGGAGAACAACGAGGAAATTGGGAAATGACAGTGTGTACGCATAGAAAGCTTGACGAGAAAATCGACAAGCCTAACAAGAATCTCGTCGAAAAAAACGACGTGTTTTTTACGACGAGAAACTCGGTCGTGTGTACGAGGCCTCACTCTCTTTATTTATCACTGAAACAAGAGGGAAACATCTACCTCTTGTGTCTACAGGACTGAAAGAAAAGGAAATTTTCACCAATGGGACAGAAATGGACAAAAAATTGACAGGAATTTTTACCTTTCCTTGCCCTAATTGGAGAGCATGCGGGTTAAAATTCAACAAAGTGTATGCCACCTTGTGGATTTTTCTCTCTAATTTTACTATTTACATTTTTACTAATCGTTAGCAGTGCAGATATCGCTATACTCCCGTGCTCTGACATGTGAGAGACGCCCCTCCCCTCTGCTGTCCATTCACAAAATACTTTGTATTTTGTGAATGGGCTCACATAATAGATTGAGAATAAAGTACAGCAGCTGGTCTGAATGAACAGAGATATTCCTATTCAGGAATCAGCCTTCCAAGGACACAATTGAACATACAGCTCTTTCTTAAGAACAGAAACGGGCAGGAATCTGCAACGAAGTTTGTTAAAATCCTTAAAAATTTAGTTACACTTTAAAATCCAGCCCGGCAATACCATTCGCCTCACTACTTACAACCTTTGAATATATCATTGAGGCTGCTCTAGGAAAGTTAGATTGTGGCAGTTAGGTGTAGTAGAGTACTAAAGAGGAAGAACAAATTACAGAGATTTCCCAGTGTTACCATAGCAGAACAAAATTAGCATATTACAGAATGTTTCAATGGTGCCTTTAATTACCTGTAATTTAGTAGCAAACCTAATATTCTGAATGAGTGGTGCGGGTTAGGGTAGGACTGATTAGGACTGTCCTTGGTTATTTAAAGTGGTTTAACCCAAAAGCAAACATTTATTATATTGCAGCTTGCTAATTTTTAGATGCTATGGCTGCATCGCTTTTCTTTTTTAGGCTTTTCTTTTATTATTTTTACCTGTATATCCTGCTAGTAAGTCTGTTGTTTTTAAACAAAACAAGCTGTCTTGCAGTTAGAGGGAGGGTGGGGGCAAACCATTTACCACTGATAGCGATGATTGCAAGTTGCTATGGTCAACGTTTATTTATTTATGTAAAATATTTATCCCATTGCTTATGAAGTGTTAGCTGGAGTTTGGCTTCAATTTGTTATTGTATTTAAATCTGCTAGTACATCTAGCACTCCCCTCCCCCCAGACTGACAATGCTGCTGTCTAAAGGTGTCCCAGTTTCTCCTTAATCAAAAGTGTAGGAACTCTAATACAGGAGGTGTGCTAAGGCCCAGATAACCAGGTGAAAACAAAGGGGGAAAAAAGCTTAAAAATAGAAAACTAATGCAGACATCAAACCTAATGATTGGTAAGTAAATAAATCCATTACATTTTTGGTGTTGGATTTAATATCACTTTATGTGATGAAAGTTTCCTGTGCTCTCTGCTTCCTACATGTCTGAGTGTTACCAAGTGAGGGTAGGCACAACTGATAATAAGCTTCTTAGTAAACCACAAGGACATACCTGATTACAAAATGATTCCACAATCTGAGCCTGTTATAGGTGTTATATATACCTAAAAGGGGTTAAATAAAGTAATTGGCGGCCGCTCCATTAGGGGTGCAGGGGCACTGCCCCCCTAATTCATGTGCCCGGCCCCTAATCTACATGCAGGGCACCAGACGCATGGATATCAATGTTTGTTTTTGTTTTTTTGAAGCACATGATTGGAGCCTGAGGCTCTAATTTGCTTCAAAAAGGGTGGGCTTGGGGCGCAGAGCACTGTGCCCAGAGTCCACCCACTTGTGCAAAAATAGCGAATTAATAATCGCAATTGTCTTCCTGCAGGACCAATGTCTTCCTGCTTCTCATCCTGGCCAATCAGGAAGCGGTTCTTAAGACCCAATTGGCCGAGAGGAGCAGCAATCATATTTGCCGGCCGGGAGCAGAAGCGTGGGGAAGCCGCCGAAGCTGCCCGTGACCTGGATGGGGTAAGTGTGGGGCTGGTGGGTGGATGAGCGGGCGACCGGGGGGGGGGGGGGACAAGCACCAAAACCATTTTATTACAAGCACTGACTAAGGTATGTAAACTGAGGCATTGTGAAGAAATTCATACTCAAAGTCTACAACAGAAGCATAAAAATCACAGCTCCTTTCCCTATTATTTTCTATGGCAGCCTGCCAGCCTTCTAAAGTAAACAAACAGTGCTTGTGAGCTATTAGGTCTTCTTAAACAGATGTCCTGGTTAGATCCACCTGTCAGTATTTCAGGCAGATCTGAAAAGAGCTTAGTGTTATGGTAAGATGACCAGATTTTTAAAATGAAATCCGGGGACATATTCTTTTTTCATTGGCAAATGGTAAACTATTTTATAAGCATATTTTCCTCAAATTATATATGCAGTGTACAGAGGCGTAACTAGAACCTTCAGGGCCCCGGTGCAAGGAACCATGAAGGGCCCCATGACCTCTGGTCTTAGGGCCCTTTCTAATGATCCTGGTGTCCCTTTCTCCCATCACGGGGGCTCTTTATTATGGTCCTGCAGCAGGACCCCTTTTACACATTTGAACCGATCAGACCACCCATTGTTTTGTATGGGGAGGCAGAAGTAAACAGACGTGTCCATTTACACCTGCCTGCATCCGCTCCAATGAAAACAAATGGATGGAGATCCATTCCCCATCTGTCTAGCAGATTGAAGGATCGTCAGACTGGTCCATAGAGAACAGCAGTCTGTGACCGTGTCCACTCTGCACAAGTGGAGGAGACACGGGCCTGTCATCTGCCTGCTCAGCCAGGATCAGCGGAGAGTTCCCCTACTGAGCAGGTGGACTTGCTTGGCAGAGTCTGCCCATGTGAAAGGGCTCTAAGGGAGATCTCTGTGGACTGTAATGTAGAGGGAAACTGATGTAAGAGGTACTCTTGGAACCCTGACGTAAGGGGGTCTCTGATCACCAAAACCCCCACATACATCAGAGTCCCCCTTTATATTACAGTCCACGGAGCTCTCCCTTATCCAAGTGTGCTCAGAGGCTGGCGAGATAAGGGGGGGGCACTTCCCGTACCATAGATGAAGGCTTGGGCCCTGGATTGGTCAGCAAACAAGGCCTACTAGCCTGTGCTATATATACACACATAGGCTGGCAGACCATGCTGGGGCTTGTAGTGCACCAGACTAGGGAAACCCCAGTGGGCTACTGTGTTGGTTGAAGGGCTCTGGAGGTGACAACATACTCTCTTTAGTCCCATCAATGACTGACCCACCCGTGTACTGCTTTCTTTTCCATCACTGTGAAGTCTCATTATGAAGCAAGGAGACTAGCTGACCCGGAGAGCTGAGGATCCTCTGTGAAGGGTTGCAGCATCCATAATACAAGCTGCATAGTTGCCATCTGTCCCGGATTGGGCCGCCGCCGCTAGAGGTCCACGGCCGGTGGAGACAATGACAATAGAAAATAAAGCTGCTGCGGTGCCGCCCACCCCCTGCCCCGCTGCGGGTCTGTCTGTTATGGAAAGGGGCGGAGGTGGGTGGCGCCGCAGCTTGATTTTTTTTGCAGCCACGCGGCCGGCTCCGCCTCTACTTTGTTCCCCCTCGGGGAAGGGGAAACAGTAATTGCGTCCGAGACAGGAGACACCTGGTTAAGGGGGGCTCCAATGGGGGGGACATCTGATTAAGGGGGGCTCCAATGGGGGGACGCCTGATGTAAGGAGGTACTCCGCTGGGTATGCCTGATGTATGGAGGGACTCCGCTGGGGACGCCTGATGTATGGAGGGACTCCGCAGGGTACGCCTGATGTAAGGAGGGACTCCGCAGGGTACGCCTGATGTAAGGAGGGACTCCGCAGGGTACGCCTGATGTAAGGAGGGACTCCGCTGGGGACGCCTGATGTAAGGAGGGACTCCGCTGGGGACGCCTGATGTAAGGAGGGACTCCGCTGGGGACGCCTGATGTAAGGAGGGACTCCGCTGGGGACGCCTGATGTAAGGAGGGACTCCGCTGGGGACGCCTGATGTAAGGAGGGACTCCGCTGGGGACGCCTGATGTAAGGAGGGACTCCATTGGGAATGCCTGATGTAAGGACGGACTCCGCTGGGGGCACCTGATGGCATCTGGTGGCAGGTGACACACTCGGGGCTAACACTGATTCGGCATTACGGTGAGTTGAATAATTTCATTCTATATTACAATGTAATAATAGAAATAATGCGCTTCAATCATCCAGACGCCATAACAACCATGGTGCCGGGATGATTGAAGCGCTAACACCAGGTGTTTGTAGTATTTTTATCTTCTGATTGTTAAACTCTGGAATACACATATTTCTATTGTGGTGTAGGATCTGGGCCTGCTGTCCCTCCATCCTTCCTTCTCTCTCCTTCCCTCCCTCTTTCTTTCTCCCTTTCTTTCTCCCTCCATCCCTCATTCATCTCAGACTCTAACCACACTCCCTTTGAACAACACCCATTTAAGCCACTCCCACTGCCAACGTAAACCACGCTCAATTTTCGCCACGGCGCACTTCACGCGCCGCATTTTTCTACTAGGGTGTGACACACCTACAAACGAATGCCCCGCCCCCTAATTATAGCAAGGCTCCACCAACATGCAAAAAAGTGTCCCGGATTTTTTTTTGCAACGTTGGCAACTATGAAGCTGGCCTTTCCTCCACTATCTACCTGCAGGCTGCTGGAATTTCTCTTTGGGAAGCATGGAGGAGCTGCCTAGGATTGGAATGTGGGCGGTGCCGCGGGGACACACACAAGGGGGGTGGGAGAAGATCCTGCTCTCCTGTCCAACGTCCGTGCGAGGAGGGGGGCGGGCTGTCAGTGCGGGGTCTGAGCAGTGTGACAGAGTGTAATAGACACTCTCTGCTCATAACTGCAGACAGCAACCCTGAAGCCACATTACAGGCTTTTGCCCCCCCCCCCCCCCCCACAGCAGCAGAACTCCAGGGCCCAGTCGCAACCGCGACTGTTGCGACCCTGGTAGTTTTGCTACTGGCAGTGTATGTGGTGTGTGTTTATGGAATGATTGTATGATATATGCGTTATTTCTCACATTTTGTTCATGAGATTTAAAAAAGAAAATATACTTCTTAGAATTTTTTGGGATATGACTAACAAATGTTAAAAAAGATAAGATAGAGAAAAAACTTTTCAATGCATATTTTGTATTTTATTCTTACGAAAGAATATTGGTTCACTGATGTGCACTGATGAGGCTGTACTGACAGACTGCACTGATATGCGGCAATGATGGGCACTGATATGTGGCAAAGATGGGCACTGATAGACTGCACTGATATGCGGCAATGCTGGGCACTAATATGTGGCAATGATGGGCACTGATATACATCAAGGATGGACATTGATATGAAGCAATGATGGGCTCTGATAGACTGCACTGATATGCGGCAATGATGGGCACTGATATGCAGAAATGATGAGCACTGATGGGCTTCACTGATATGAGCTGATAGGTGGCAATGATGGGTACTAATAGGCGGAACTGATATGCGGCAATGATGGGCACTGATATGCGGCAATGATTGGCACTGATATGTAGAAATGATGGGCACTGATAGGCAGCACTGATATGTGGCAATGATGTTCACTGATAGATGGCAATAATGGGCACTGATAGGCGGCACTTATATGCGGCAATGGTGGGCACTGATAGGCGGCACTGATATGTGGCAATGATGGGCACTGATAGGCAGCATTGATATGTGGCAATGATGGGCACTGATAGGCGGCACTGATTTGTGGCAATGATGGGCACTGATAGGTGACAAATACATAGTTACATAGTTAGTCAGGTTGAAAAAAGACAAAGTCCATCGAGTGCAACCATAAAAAAAATAAAAAAAAATAAATAATCAAAAATAAAAATATATATATATATATATATATCATACAATCCCATATACCCAATTCTATACCAGATCCAGAGGAAGGCAAAAAACCCCAGCAGAGCATGATCCAATTTGCTACAGCAGGGGAAAAAATTCCTTCCTGATCCCCCGAGAGGCAATCGGATTTACCCTGGATCAACTTTACCTATAAATGTTAGTACTCAGTTATATTATGTACTTTTAGGAAAGAATCCAGGCCTTTCTTAAAGCAATCTACTGAGCTGGCCAGAACCACCTCTGCAGGGAGTCTGTTCCACATTTTCACAGCTCTTACTGTGAAGAAACCTTTCCGTATTTGGAGATGAAATCTTTTTTCCTCTAGATGTAAAGAGTGCCCCCTTGTCCTTTGTGTTGACCGTAAAGTGAATAACTCAACACCAAGTTCACTATATGGACCCCTTATCGATTTGTACATGTTAATCATATCCCCCCTTATTCTCCTCTTCTCAAGAGTGAATAAATTCAATTCCTCTAATCTTTCCTCATAGCTGAGCTCCTCCAAGCCTCTTATCAGTTTGGTTGCCCTTCTCTGCACTTTCTCCAGTTCCCCGATATCCTTTTTGAGAACTGGTGCCCAAAACTGAACTGCATATTCCAGATGAGGTCTTACTAATGATTTGTAGAGGGGCAAAATTATGTCTCTCTCTCTGGAGTCCATACCTCTCTTAATACAAGAAAGGACTTTGCTCGCTTTGGAAACCACAGCTTGGCATTGCATGCCATTATTGAGCTTATGATCTACCAATACCCCCAGATCCTTCTCCACTACGGATCCCCCCAGTTTTACTCCCCCTAGTATGTATGATGCATTCATATTCTTAGCCCCCAAGTGCATAACTTTACATTTATCAACATTAAACCTCATCTGCCACATAGTCGCCCAATTAGACAGAGCATTGAGGTTGGCTTGTAAATTGGAGACATCCTGTAAGGACGTTATTCCACTGCATAGCTTAGTGTCATCTGCAAAGACAGAAATTTTACTTTTGATCTCAGACCCAATATCATTTATAAAGATATTAAAAAGTAAGGGTCCCAGCACTAAACCTTGGGGTACACCACTGATAACCTTAGACCATTCAGAGTAAGAATCATTAACCAATACTCTCTGAATTCTGTCTTTTAGCCAGTTTTCTATCCATTTACAAATTGATATTTCCAATCCTGTAGACTTTAACTTACACATGAGCCGTGTGTGGGGAACTGTATCGAACACTTTTGCAAAATCCAAGTATACCACGTCCATAGCCACCCCTCTGTCCAAGGTCTTACTTACCTCTTCATAAAAAGAAATCAGGTTTGTCTGACAACTTCTGTCTTTCATGAACCCATGCTGTCTGTTGCTTAAATAGTTTTTTTCCAGCAAGAACTCATCTATGTGGTCTTTTATTAATCTCTCCAGTATCTTCCCAACTATAGAAGTTAAACTAACAGGTCTATAGTTACTTGGTAAAGACTTTGTTCCCTTTTTAAATATAGGCACCACATTGGCCCTGCGCCAATCCAGTGGTACTATTCCTGTCATTAATGAGTCCCTAAAAATTAAATACAATGGCTTTGAAATTACAGAGCTCAATTATTTTAGGATCTGTGGGTGTATGCCATCTGGTCCAGGTGCTTTATCCACCTTTATTCTGTCTAAATATTTCTGGACCATATCACTTTTGAGCCATTGTGGATTTGGGGCTGTGTCACTACCACCCCCATTATGGACATGAGCTCCCCCATGTTCCATTGTATACACAGAGCTGAAGAAAGTATTTAATAAATTAGCCTTCTCTTTGTCCCCAGTCACCTACTCTAAATTATTTTGTAAAGGGCCTACATGCTCAGACTTTACCTTTTTACTATTAATATATTTGAAGAATTTTTTGGGGTTTGATGGGCACTGATAGGCGACACTGATATGTGGCAATGATGTTCACTGATAGATACCAATAATGGGCACTGATAGGTGAGACTGATATGCAGCAATGGTGGGCACTGATAGGCAGCACTGATATATGGTAATAATAGGCACTGATATGTGACAATGATGGGCACTGATAGGCGGCACTGATATGTGGCAATGATAGACACTGATAGGCGGCAATGATGGGCACTGATATGTGGCAATGATGGGCACTAATAGGTGGCAATGATGGGCACTGATAGCCGGCACTGATAAATGCGACAATGATGGGCACTGATAGGCGACAATGATGGGCACTGATAGGAGGCAATGATGGGAATTACTGATACGGAAGGGGGGGGCACTGAAATAAGTGGACTGTGAGGCAATAGGGGTCTTTAAGGGGGGATGCTGCTGATCTATTGGTTGATCACCAATCATTAGATCAGCTGTCAGTACTGAGACCCCCCATTAGCTCACAGTCCCCTTATATCAGTGCCCTCCACCCTCTTCCTTAGAGACTTCCAGAGATCATAGAGTTCCACTCCCCCCCCCCCTTAAGGGCCCCTGCCCTCTTTAAAACGTTTGTTGACCTAAAAATAATGGATCCTGCCCCTTTAATCGCTTACAGACCGGGTTATTTGGCCTCTTAATGACCAGGCCATTTTTTGCGATAAAATGTGTCACTATAACTGACAATTGCGCGGTCGTGCGATGTTGTACCCAAACAAAATTGACGTCCTTTTTTCAAACAAATAGAGCTTTATTTTGGTGGTATTTGATCACCTCTGAGGTTTTTATTTTTTGTGCTATAAACAAAAAAAGAGCGACAATTTTGAAAACAAACAAGATTTTTTACTTTTTGCTATAATAAATATCCCCAAAATATTTAAAAAAAAAAAAAATTTCTTCATCAGTTTAGACGATATATATTCTTCTACATATTTTTGGTAAAAATAAAATCGCAATAAGCGTATATTGATTGGTTTGCGCAAAAGTTGTAGCGTCTACAAACTATGGGAAAGATTTATGGCATTTTTATGCCATGTTTATTATTATTTTATTATTTTTAACTAGTAATGGCGGTTAGTTACGATTTTTAGCATAACTGCAACATTGCGGTGGACAGATCGGACACTTTTGACACATTTTTGGGACCATTGACATTTATAGAGCGATCAGAGCTATAAAAATGCACTGATTACTGTCACTAGCAGGGAAGGGGTTAACACTAGGGGGCGATCAAGGGGTTAAATGTGTTCCCTAGTTAGTGTTTCTAACTGTATTGGGATAGGACTTACTGGGGGAGGAAACATATCGTTGTTCCTACTTACTAGGAACAAACGATATGTCTCCTCTCCCCTGACAGAACAGGGATTTGTGTGTTTACACACACAAATCCCCTATGTAGCTCTCATTCCCGCGTCCGCCAGCCACGTGCATTGGGTCCCCCGCCATGCAGGATAGTATGAAGATGTTATCCTCTCTGTCTCTTAATCCTGTGTCCCCTGTGTGTGTGATTTATAAAAACAAAAGTCGATTATACCTCTTTTTTTAGAGCGCCGATCGGCGCTCACTTGACCGGCCGGCTCTCTCCTCTCTCTGTCTGACAGCTGCAGCGGGTGGGGCCGAGATTCCCCCGCTGATGTCAGTCAGGAGGGGAGGAGTAGAGGAGGAGAGAGCCAGCTGGTCACGTGAGCGCCAATGGGCGCTCTGAAATGAGGTATAATCTGCTTTCTTTTTATAACTCACACACACAGGGGACATAGGATTAAGAGACAGAGAGGATAGTTTTTAAGATGTTAGAGTGGCTTAACAACCACTTTAAGACATCTATTCAGATTGCCACTACAAGCACAGAGGGAAGTGTGAAAGCCGAGCTGGAGGGTGGAGCTGGGAGGTGGAGCCGCTTTAGGGCTATTTAACTCCCACTATGCAGTGTGAACAGCAGAGGGAGTGTCATTAGTTACTAGGACAGCAACCAATGACCGCAAAGGAGATCATCGTGATGGCGGCGGAGGCGGAAGGGGGGGTGTGAGAGGCACATGGCAGGGAAGAACTGAATGCAGAGAGAGGCACAGCCGAAAGGAATCCTCACTTGGTTGAGGATAGCCCAGTGAGTGAAGCACAGTGCTGAAACTGGGTCCGGCACTAGCTCCATCCCCAGGAGTCAGGACAGATTTACAGGAAGGATGGATCCAATCCGAGAACAAAACCCGGGACAGAATTGGTCCGGGGACAGTGTCCTCAGTCCGGGGACTGAACCCAGAAACCGGGGATGTCTGGTCTCCCTAGTCCGCTCCCGGGACTCAAAGCCGTTTCTGAGGGCACGCCGTGACCCTCAAGAATTGCACAGATTAAATTTTATTAAAAGATTAAAATCATCACACCGCGCCCAGGAACTACATTTCCCACAGTTCTGTGGGCTAGCGGTGACGTGTCCGAGTGGGCGTGACATCGAATGAGCGCCCGGAGGTGACGTGCTTGCAGCTTGTCCAATCAAAGAAGCTGTCTCATCCACACCGACGAAACAAATCAGCGCTGACGTCCTCGGCGTGACTCGGAGAACACGCGGAGAGAGCATGAGGAGAAGAGCTGCAGGACTCGGAAGGTGAGAGAAAAAAAAATGCACTGCAAAATTATTATTGGGGCACATTTCCTCCCCCTCCCCCCCCCCCATCATTGCTGTTATTCGACCTAATCATGTTGATGGTGTCCTTAGGAAACATTACCCCCCTCATTGGTGTCATTGTGTTTTTTTGAAAAATTCTGCCCCATCATTGCTGTTATTCGGCCTAATCGTGTTGGTGGTGTCATTGGGAAACATTACCCCCCTCATTGGTGTCATTGTTTTTTTTTGAAAAATTCTGCCCCATCATTGCTGTTATTCGGCCTAATCATGTTGGTGGTGTCATTGGGAAACATTACCCCCCTCATTGGTGTCGTTGTGTTTTTTTTAAAAAATTCTGCCCCATCATTGCTGTTATTCGGCCTAATTATAGGTGTCATTGGGAAACATATTACCCCCCTCATTGGTGTTCATATGCCTTCTTATAGGTGTCATTGTGAAAAATTTTACCCCCCATCATTGCTGTTATTCGGCCTAATTATCGGTGTCATTGGGAAACATTTTACCCCCCATCATTGTTATTCCGCCTAATTATAGGTGTCATTGGGAAACATTTTACCCCCCATCATTGGTGTTCATGTGCCTCATTATAGGTGTCATTGGGAAACATAATTTGGGGGGAATAGTGCCCCTATCTTTGGTGTCATTGGGAGGAATGTGTACCCCTTCATTCGTGTGAGTTGGGGGGATTAAATATAACCTATTGTTGGTATCAGTAGATAAATCAGTGCCCCATGGGCCTAATGAACGCAAGCAAAGGGCCACATCCGGCGACCAATGGCCTAAAGACAATTTTTTTTTTCATTCCAGTCCTTTGGAATCTTCTCTGCAGTTCTTGTAGAATCTACAGCAGCTTCCAGACCCAGCAGAGCGGTATCAGCACCGGCACAGCACGCCTTGTTGTTTCACAGGACATTGGCCGATTTGAGCTTATATCTGTCTACATTACAAAAATGTGAGTTTCTTATGCCCACATCTGGCCCCCGGGCTATGGTAGTTTCCTGTGTCCCTATGGACAACAATGACAAAAAAATATTTTGTTTTCATTCCAGTCCTCTCTCCTGGATTCTTCTCTGCAGTTCTTGTAGAATCTACAGCAGCTTCCAGACACAGCAGAGCGGTGTCAGCACCGGCACAGCACGCCTTCTTGTTTCACAGGACATTGGACGATGTGTATCTGTCTACAAAACCGTGAGTTGCTCTTCTACAATTCAGGGTTTATTACATTTTTTGTTAAATGTTGCAATAATATTTTTGGTATAGGTAGGTAGGGATAGATTTGTATTGCGTGCTTCATCCATATTTATTTTATACATTTTGTGTTTTTTGTAGACTTGAACACCCCAAAATGAGTACATCCAAAAAAGCTAAATTAAAAACAGATAGTGGAAGATCATTCCAAGAGACCTGGACAAAGTCATTTGGAGTGATTGAACGCAATGGGAAAGCGTTATGTGTTCTGTGTAGTGAAAGTGTGGTATCTCGCACATCAAGTGTCAGACGTCATTTTGATACCAACCACAAAAGTGTTGCCGAACTTGGTGAAGCTGAAAGAAAAGAGTTTCTTGATGGGAAATTAAGGAACTATCACTGCCAGTATCGTAGTTTTTGCAACTATCTTTCTAAAACAAATTATCTGTCAAATGTCAGCTTTGAAATTTCACTGTGCATAGCAAAACATGGAAAGCCCCTCTCTGATCGCGATTTTATCAAAACAGCCATGTTGGCTGTGAGTAATTCCCTTTTTCACGATTTTCCAAACAAGG
This sequence comes from Rana muscosa, assembly GCA_029206835.1. Lineage (NCBI taxonomy): Eukaryota > Metazoa > Chordata > Amphibia > Anura > Ranidae > Rana > Rana muscosa. Next base: position 849,783,603 of record CM055121.1, read on the forward strand.
ACAAAATTAAGCAACGAATCTCTGAAATGTCACTTAGCAGAAATACTGGTAAAGATAGAGTCCTGCGTATGGCAAGTGATGTTAGTCAGCAACTTTTACCTAATGCAGTGTTTGCTGTCCAAGACACAAGTTGCATCTTTACCAATGCCCAGCCAAGGCATCCTTACCAGTGCCCAGCCAAGGCATCTTTGAAAATGGCCAGCAAAGCCATCTTTGAAAATGGCCAGCAAAGCCATCTTTGAAAATGGCCAGCAAAGCCATCTTTGAAAATGGCCAGCAAAGCCATCTTTGAAAATGGCCAGCAAAGGCATCCTTACCAGTGCTCAGCAAATGTATCCTTACCAGCAGGGATGAGCCGAACACCCCCCTGTTCGGTTCGCACCAGAACCTGCGAACAGACAAAATGTTCGTGTAAACTTTAGAACCCTATTAAATACAATGGACTCGAACGTTCGAAATCTAAAGTGTTAATTATAAAGGCTAATATGCAAGTTATTGTCCTAAAAAGTGTTTGGGGACCTGGGTCCTGCCCCAGGGGACATGTATCAATGCAAAAAGAAGTTTTAAAAACGGCCGTTTTTTCGGGAGCAGTGATTTTAATAATGCTTAAAATGAAAAAATAAAAGTGAAATATTCCTTTAAATTTCGTACCTGGGGGGTGTGTATGATATGCATGTGAAGTGGCGCATGTTTCCCGTGCTTAGAACTGTCCCTGCAAAAAATGTCATTTTTGAAAGAAAAAAAATGCATTTAAAACTGACTCGCGGCTATTAATGAATTGTCGGCTCCCGGCAATACATACAAAAGTCATTGAGAAAAAAAAAAAAAAAAAAGCGTGGGGGTTCCCCAGAATTCAATTACCAGGCCCTTCAGATCTGGCATGGATTTTAAGGGGAACTCCACCCCAAGTTTAAAAAAAAAATGGCGTGGAGTCCCCCTAAAAATCCATACCAGACCCCTTATCCGAGCACGCAACCTGGCCGGCCGCAGGGGAAAAGGGGGGGACGAGAGAGCGGCCCCCCCTCCCTCCTGAACCGTACCAAGCCACATGCCCTCAACATGGGGAGGATGTCCCCATGTTGATGGGGACAAGGGCCTCATCCCCACAACCCTTGCCCGGTGGTTGTGGGGGTCTGCGGGCGGGGGGCTTATCGGAATCTGGAAGACCCCTTTAACAAAGGGGACCCCCAGATCCCGCCCCCCCCTATGTGAATTGGTAAGGGGTACATTGTACCCCTACCATTTCACGAAGAAAGCGTAAAAAAAATGTTTAAAAAAACACACAAACACCTTGAAAAAGTCCTTTATTTAAAAAAATAAATAAATAAACATTCCAGCGGTGAAATCCAGTGTCCCGCGGCGATCCCGATGTCCAGCGCTGTCCTTCATTGGTTGTGCCTGAGCGGACCTGATGGGGAACTCCCTCTCAGTATTTTAAATGTATAGACCCGCCCCTTCTAAAGTTCCCCATCAGGTCCGCTCAGCGGACGAGATGCGGAACATGAGAAGGGGCGGGTCTATACATGTATTACCAAAGTGAGAGCAGTTCCCCATCAGGTCCGCCCCCTCGGTATGTCAGACCCGCCTACGTCATTGGCTTGAGCGGGGAACTTCCTTCACTATGTAAATTTAAATTTACATAGTGAAGGAAGTTCCCCGCTCAAGCCAATGACGTAGGCGGGTCTGACATACCGAGGAGGCGGACCTGATGGGGAACTGCTCTCACTTTGGTAATACATGTATAGACCCGCCCCTTCTCATGTTCCGCATCTGGTCCGCTGAGCGGACCTGATGGGGAACTTTAGAAGGGGCGGGTCTATACATTTAAAATACTGAGAGGGAGTTCCCCATCAGGTCCGCTCAGGCACAACCAATGACGGACAGCGCTGGACATCGGGATCGCCGCGGGACACTGGATTTCACCGCTGGAATGTTTTTTTTTTTTTTTTTAAATAAAGGACTTTTTCAAGGTGTTTGTGTGTTTTTTTAAACATTTTTTTACGCTTTCTTCGTGAAATGGTAGGGGTACAATGTACCCCTTACCAATTCACATAGGGGGGGGCCGGGATCTGGGGGTCCTCTTTGTTAAAGGGGTCTTCCAGATTCCGATAAGCCCCCCGCCCGCAGACCCCCACAACCACCGAGCAAGGGTTGTGGGGATGAGGCCCTTGTCCCCATCAACATGGGGACATCCTCCCCATGTTGAGGGCATGTGGCTTGGTACGGTTCAGGAGGGAGGGGGGGCCGCTCTCTCGTCCCCCCCTTTTCCCCTGCGGCCGGCCAGGTTGCATGCTCGGATAAGGTGTCTGGTATGGATTTTTAGGGGGACTCCACGCCATTTTTTTTTTAATTTGGGGTGGAGTTCCCCTTAAAATCCATGCCAGATCTGAAGGGCCTGGAATGGATATTTGGGGGAACCCCACGTGAATTTTTTTTTTTATTTGCGGCGGGGTTCCCCTTAATATCCATTCCAGACCTGAAGGGCCTGGTAATTGAATTCTGGGGAACCCCCACGCTTTTTTTTTTTTTTTTTATCAATGACTTTTGTATGTATTGCCGGGAGCCGACAATTCATTAATAGCCGCGAGTCAGTTTTAAATGCATTTTTTTCTTTCAAAAATGACACTTTTTGCAGGGACAGTTCTAAGCACGGGAAACATGCGCCACTTTACATGCATATCATACACACCCCCCAGGTACGAAATTTAAAGGAATATTTCACTTTTATTTTTTCATTTTAAGCATTATTAAAATCACTGCTCCCGAAAAAACGGCCGTTTTTAAAACTTCTTTTTGCATTGATACATGTCCCCTGGGGCAGGACCCGGGTCCCCAAACACTTTTTAGGACAATAACTTGCATATAAGCCTTTATAATTAGCACTTTAGATTTCTCCCATAGATTTTTCGAATTTGCCGCGAACACCCCAATTTGTTCACTGTTCGGCGAACGGGCGAACAGGCAATGTTCGAGTCGAACATGAGTTCGACTCGAACTCGAAGCTCATCCCTACTTACCAGTGCTCAGCAAATGTATCCTTATGCAAAATTACATGCACGTGTACAGTTGTTGTTTTTTTGTTTTTTTCAATAAAATTTTTTTTTTAACAGAAAGCTCTGTTATTGTGTTTCTTTTAAAAAAAATAGCTGTTAATTAGTTTGGACAACTGTACGAGTTGTTTTTTCTAAACCTAAACCTCAGTATTCAAGTTTAATTGCAGTGTTGGCACTTTGAGAAAAAAAAAAAATTTGGGTTGCAGTTTGGGCACTCGGGCTCAAAAAGGTTCGCCATCACTGCCCTAGTCTATTGGCAGGCAATTGTAAATGGACATGCATCTGTTTACATTAAAATGCCTCAGTCTTTCAAGGTCCGAAGAAAAAATGATAATGGCCTGCATCATTTTCATGTTTTTCCAACATAAATGCGACAGATAGAAGGTAAAAAAATCTGCAAACAAATGTCTGTCCATTTACATCCGTCTGCTCATAGACCTAACATGGGTTCATTAAAGTGGTTGTAAAGGCAGAAGGTTTTTTATTTTAATGCATTCTATGCATTAAGATAAAAAGCCTTCTGTGTGCAGTAGCCCCCCTCATTCCCCTCCCCTAATACGTGCCCCAATATGTGCCCCATCTCTATTCAGCGATGTCAATGAGTCCCTCGGTCGTCCGGGACTCTCCCTCCTGACTGGCTGAGACACAGCATTTGCCATTGGCTCCCGCTGCTATCAATCAAAGTCAGTTAGCCAATCAGGAGAGAGAGGGGGTGGGACCGAACCGCAGCTCCGTGTCTGAATGGACACACGGAGCTGCAGCTTGGCTTAGGTGCCCCCATAGCAAGCTGCTTGCTGTGGGGGCACTCGACAGGAGGGAGGCGCTAGGAGCAACAAAGAGGGACCCGAGAAGAGGAGGATCCAGGCTGCTCTGTGCAAATCCCCAAAAAAAACAAGACTTTACAATCACTTTAAGTTCCATAAGAAATAAGCTGAATGGTCAGAAGTTACATCTGTTCCATCTGGCTGTGATTCAGCAGGGGTTCTGTTCATGGATCTTCCGCTGATCGGAATGGATTCTGGCTGTGTGAAAGGGCCTTTAGAAAGACTGAAAACCAAATCTGTGGTAATATTTGAGGAGGAATTACTTTACAATACATGCAGGTAGAGAGCTCAGTGAGGGCTTATTTTAATGCTCTTTTACTGATTGTTAATAATATGTTAAATCTTTAACAGCTTCTCACGCAGCCACAATATATAAACGGCCTTGCAGGACAAATGCCTGTATGTCCTAATGCTTGCGCGCCTCGTGCACGCCCTCAACAGATCACAGATCAAGGCATAGGACCAATATCATTGGCCCTTTACCATGTGATCACTGTGACCAATCACATCGCTCACAGCAACAGTAGTAAACACTTGCTTTCATTCCTGATGCCCTTGTTTACTACTGTGATCTCTGAGATTGGTCCATGTACCATGTGATTGCTTTGACCAATCACAGGGATCACAGTAGTAAACACAGGTTGCATGATTGTTAGAAATGATCAGACCTTGTAAGCAATCACATTGTTCTAAAAAAAAAAAAGATCACAGAGCAAAACAGAGTCACTGCTGCCCAATCAGTGTCCTTAGTCACTGCCACACCAGTCACAGTGTCCCTGATCACTGCCACACCAGTTCCAGTGTCCCTGATTACTGCCACACAAGTCCCAGATCGCTGCTACAACAGTCATAGTGTCATCATAAGAACTTGCTTATGTATGCAATGCTCTCTGAAAACCGATCCATATTTGGAGAGCTTTTGACAGGCAATGGGGAGACACTGTATCGCCTCTTCACCATCTGCTTTAACCCCTTGGACCATACAGAAGTGCCCCTATTCACTTGAATGGTTCACAATTATTGAGCATACAGGGGACATAATTTCTGCCACAGCTGCAAAGCAAAGAACCGCAGTCGAGACATGTATTCACCCCCATGTGCGAACAAGCCCTAATAGTACAGTCAGTGTTTCTAGTCACCCCCACCCCACAGTGTCACCAGACTTGTGTAGCTAGAAACAGTGTTCCTAAATGCCACTACACCAGACCACAACACCACACCAGTCCCAGTGTTATTAGGTCAGTGTATGTCAGCAGGGCTGCCATTAGGGGGGTATTTTGGAACAGTACACCCGGATGCCCCCCCTTTTTGGGCAGTACACCCAGGGGCCCGGATGCCCCCTTTTTTTTGTAAGGGGCCCAGAGGTCCCCAGGGGCCTGGAGTTCCCCAGGGCCCTAAATGTCAACCCCCTTTTTTTAATTAAAAAAAAATAATAATTATTATTCATTTTTTTTCTTTAATTTTTTTATTTATTTTATTTTTAAAAAAAAATTGTAAGGGGCCCAGAGGTCCCCAGAGGCCCGGAGGTCCCCAGGGCCCCGGATTGAAACTTCCCTTTTTTTTTTTTTTTTTGTTCTTATAATTTTTTAAATTATTTATGAATTGTATTTTTATTATTTTTTTGTTTCTTTGTTCTTTTGTTTTTTTTGTGTTCGTCAGCACCCAAACCCCTGCTTCTCAATTCGTGGCACCCCCCCTCTTCTTAATTTGCGGCAGCCGCCCCCCCCCCGCCCCCCGGTTCTCCTTTGCTCCAGGGGCCCCATGCCTGAAGCTGTGTAAGGGGCCCCAAAATTCCTGATGGCGTCCCGGTATGTCAGTAACAGTGTTTCTGATCGCTGCCACACAAATCCCACTGTCACCAGACCAGTGCAGTCAGCAACAGTGTTCCTGTTCACCATCACACCAGTGCAGTGTTGCCTCTGTCTGCTGCCTGTACCAGTGCCGGCCCAAGACATTGTGCTGCCTGGTACCAAGAATGAAATGCTGCCCCCCCCCCCAAAAGAAAAATCACGCCCACCAAAATGCCCCCATATTCATTATTTTATATCATGATAACCAAAATGGACCTGTCATGGCTCTATACATGTATATAGGAGTATAAAAGGACCTGTGCGTGGCCGTTGGCCGAGATGTCAGCTGGCCACCCGCGATCGCTCCATAGAGCCAGAACGGGGATCTGTCAATGTAAACAGACAGATCCCCATTCTGACAGGGGAGGAGAGACAGATCTGCTGTTCCTAGTGATTAGGAACAGAGATCTCTCTCCTCCTCCAGTCAGTCCCCATCCCCCCAGTTAGAAACACCTCCCAGGGAACACATTTAACCCCTTTCCTGACAGTGACATTTACACAGTAATCAGTGCATTTTTATAGCACAGATCGCTGTATAAATGTCACTGGTCCCAAAAAAGTGTCAAGTGTCCAATCTGTCCACCGCAATGTCACAGTTTCGCTAAAAATCGCAGATCACCGCCATTACTAGTAAAAAAAATATATAATAATAATAAAAATGCCATAAATCTATCCTCTATTTGGTAGACGCAATAACTTTTGTGCAAACTAATCAATATACACTTATTGCGGTTTTTTTTTTACCAAACATATGTAGAAGAATACATATCGACCTAAACTGATGAAGAAATTTTTTTTTTTTGGATGTTTATTATAGCAAAAGTTAAAATAAAAAACAATTTTCAAAGTTGTCGCTATTTTTGTTTATAGCACAAAAAATAAAAACCGCAGAAGTTATCAAATACCACCAAAAGAAAGCTCTATTTGTTTAGGTACAACGTCACACGACCGCGCAATTGTCAGTTAAATCAATGCCGTGCCGAATCGCAAAAAATGATTGAAGTGCATTATTTCTATTGTTATATAAAATAAAATAGTTCAACTCACCATAATGCCGAATAAGTAGGAGCCCCGAGTGTGTCACTTGCCGCGTCACCTGCCACCAGATGCAGATTGTCACTTGTTGCGAATTGTCACTTGCCACAATGCCATCTGCCACAAATTGCGGCTGGTCACTTGCCACAATGCCACACATTGCAGAATGTCACTTGCCACAACATCACCTGCCACACGTAGCGGATTGTCCCTTGCCATGACGTCACCTGCCACACGTCTGACAGAGAGGAGGAGGGGGTCTGACAGAGAGGAGGAGGGGGGTCTGACAGAGAGAAGGAGGGGGGTCTGACAGAGAGGAGGAGGGGGGTCTGACAGAGAGGAGGAGGGGGGTCTGACAGAGAGGAGGAGGGGGGTCTGACAGAGAGGAGGAGGGGGCGGCTGATAGAGAGGAAGAGGGGGGCGGCTGATAGAGAGGAAGAGGGGGGCGGCTGATAGAGAGGAAAGGGGGCTGATAGAGAGGAGGGGGGGCGGCTGACAGAGCAGATGAGAGAGACGGACCTCAGGAGGGGGGGCGAGGAGGGGGGTGGCTGATAGAGAGGAGGGGGGCCGCGGGTGGCTGACAGGGCAGATGAGAGAGACGGACCTCAGGAGGGGGCGGCTGATAGAGAGGAGGGGGGGTGGCTGATAGAGAGGAAGGGGGGCTGATAGAGAGGAAGGGGGGGCGGCTGACAGAGCAGATGAGAGAGACGGACCTCAGAAGAGGGGGTGGCTGATAGAGAGGAGGGGGGGCCATGGGCAGCTGACAGGGAGATGAGAGAGACAGACCTAAGGAGGGGGGGTGGCTGATAGAGAGGAGGGGGGCAGTGGGCGGCTGACAGGGAGATGAGAGAGACAGACCTCAAAAGGGGGGGCGGCTGATAGAGAGAGGGGGGCCGCGGGCAGCTGACAGGGAGATGAGAGAGACAGACCTCAGGAGGGGGGGTGGCTGATAGAGAGGAGGGGGGGCCATGGGCAGCTGACAGGGAGATGAGAGAGACAGACCTAAGGAGGGGGGGCGGCTGATAGAGAGGAGGGGGGGCAGTGGGCTGCTGACAGGGAGATGAGAGAGACAGACCTCAAAAGGGGGGGCGGCTGATAGAGAGAGGGGGGCCGCGGGCAGCTGACAAGGGAGATGAGAGAGACAGACCTCAGGAGGGGGGGCGGCTGATAGAGAGAGGGGGGCCGCGGGCAGCTGACAGGGAGATGAGAGACAGACCTCAGGAGGGGGGGCGGCTGATAGAGAGAGGGGGGGCCGTGGGCAGCTGACAGGGAGATGAGAGAAACAGACCTAAGGAGGGGGGGCGGCTGATAGAGAGGGGGGGCCGCGGGCAGCTGACAGGGAGATGAGAGACAGACCTAAGGAGGGGGGGGCGGCTGATAGAGAGAGGGGGGGCCGCGGGCAGCTGACAGGGAGATGAGAGACAGACCTAAGGAGGGGGGGGGGGCGGCTGATAGAGAGAGGGGGGGGCCGCGGGCAGCTGACAGGGAGATGAGAGAGACAGACCTCAGGAGGGGGGGCGGCTGATAGAGAGAGGGGTGGCCGCGGGCAGCTGACAGGGAGATGAGAGAGACAGACCTCAGGAGGGGGGGCGGCTGATAGAGAGAGGGGGGGCCGCGGGCAGCTGACAGGGAGATGAGAGAGACAGACCTCAGGAGGGGGGGCTGATAGAGAGAGGGGGGGCCGCGGGCAGCTGACAGGGAGATGAGAGAGACAGACCTAAGGAGGGGGGGGGCGGCTGATAGAGAGAGGGGGGGCCGCGGGCAGCTGACAGGGAGATGAGAGACAGACCTAAGGAGGGGGGGGCGGCTGATAGAGAGAGGGGGGGCCGCGGGCAGCTGACAGGGAGATGAGAGAGACAGACCTAAGGAGGGGGGGGCGGCTGATAGAGAGAGGGGGGGGCCGCGGGCAGCTGACAGGGAGATGAGAGAGACAGACCTAAGGAGGGGGGGGGGGCGGCTGATAGAGAGAGGGGGGGCCGCGGGCAGCTGACAGGGAGATGAGAGAGACAGACCTAAGGACGGGGGGGCGGCTGATAGAGAGAGGGGAGGCCGCGGGCAGCTGACAGGGAGATGAGAGAGACAGACCTAAGGAGGGGGGGGCGGCTGATAGAGAGAGGGGGGGCCGCGGGCAGCTGACAGGGAGATGAGAGAGAGAGACCTAAGGAGGGGGGGGGGGCGGCTGATAGAGAGAGGGGGGGCCGCGGGCAGCTGACAGGGAGATGAGAGAGACAGACCTAAGGAGGGGGGGGCGGCTGATAGAGAGAGGGGGGGCCGCGGGCAGCTGACAGGGAGATGAGAGAGACAGACCTAAGGAGGGGGGGGCGGCTGATAGAGAGAGGGGAGGCCGCGGGCAGCTGACAGGGAGATGAGAGAGACAGACCTAAGGAGGGGGGGGGCGGCTGATAGAGAGAGGGGGGGGCTGCGGGCAGCTGACAGGGAGATGAGAGAGACAGACCTAAGGAGGGGGGGCGGCTGATAGAGAAGAGAGAGGGGGGCCGCGGGCAGCTGACAGGGAGATGAGAGAGACAGACCTAAGGAGGGGGGGGGGGCGGCTGATAGAGAGAGGGGGGCCGCGGGCAGCTGACAGGGAGATGAGAGAGACAGACCTAAGGAGGGGGGGCGGCTGATAGAGAGAGGGGGGGCCGCGGGCAGCTGACAGGGAGATGAGAGAGACAGACCTAAGGAGGGGGGGGCGGCTGATAGAGAGAGGGGGGGCCGCGGGCAGCTGACAGGGAGATGAGAGAGACAGACCTAAGGAGGGGGGGGGGGCGGCTGATAGAGAGAGGGGGGGCCGCGGGCAGCTGACAGGGAGATGAGAGAGACAGACCTAAGGAGGGGGGGGCGGCTGATAGAGAGAGGGGGGGCCGCGGGCAGCTGACAGGGAGATGAGAGACAGACCTAAGGAGGGGGGGCGGCTGATAGAGAGAGGGGGGGCCGCGGGCAGCTGACAGGGAGATGAGAGAGACAGACCTAAGGAGGGGGGGGCGGCTGATAGAGAGAGGGGGGGCCGCGGGCAGCTGACAGGGAGATGAGAGAGACAGACCTAAGGAGGGGGGGGGGCGGCTGATAGAGAGAGGGGGGGCCGCGGGCAGCTGACAGGGAGATGAGAGAGACAGACCTAAGGACGGGGGGGCGGCTGATAGAGAGAGGGGAGGCCGCGGGCAGCTGACAGGGAGATGAGAGAGACAGACCTAAGGAGGGGGGGGCGGCTGATAGAGAGAGGGGGGGCCGCGGGCAGCTGACAGGGAGATGAGAGAGACAGACCTAAGGAGGGGGGGGCGGCTGATAGAGAGAGGGGGGGCCGCGGGCAGCTGACAGGGAGATGAGAGAGACAGACCTAAGGAGGGGGGGGCGGCTGATAGAGAGAGGGGGGCCGCGGGCAGCTGACAGGGAGATGAGAGAGACAGACCTAAGGAGGGGGGGCGGCTGATAGAGAGAGGGGAGGCCGCGGGCAGCTGACAGGGAGATGAGAGAGACAGACCTAAGGAGGGGGGGGGGCGGCTGATAGAGAGAGGGGGGGGGCTGCGGGCAGCTGACAGGGAGATGAGAGAGACAGACCTAAGGAGGGGGGGGGGCGGCTGATAGAGAAGAGAGAGGGGGGCCGCGGGCAGCTGACAGGGAGATGAGAGAGACAGACCTAAGGAGGGGGGGGGCGGCTGATAGAGAGAGGGGGGCCGCGGGCAGCTGACAGGGAGATGAGAGAGACAGACCTAAGGAGGGGGGGCGGCTGATAGAGAGAGGGGGGGCCGCGGGCAGCTGACAGGGAGATGAGAGAGACAGACCTAAGGAGGGGGGGGGCGGCTGATAGAGAGAGGGGGGGCCGCGGGCAGCTGACAGGGAGATGAGAGAGACAGACCTAAGGAGGGGGGGGCGGCTGATAGAGAGAGGGGGGGCCGCGGGCAGCTGACAGGGAGATGAGAGAGACAGACCTAAGGAGGGGGGGGGGGGCGGCTGATAGAGAGAGGGGGGGCCGCGGGCAGCTGACAGGGAGATGAGAGAGACAGACCTAAGGAGGGGGGGGGGCGGCTGATAGAGAGAGGGGGGGCCGCGGGCAGCTGACAGGGAGATGAGAGAGACAGACCTAAGGAGGGGGGGGGCGGCTGATAGAGAGAGGGGGGGCCGCGGGCAGCTGACAGGGAGATGAGAGAGACAGACCTAAGGAGGGGGGGGGGCGGCTGATAGAGAGAGAGGGGCCGCGGGCAGCTGACAGGGAGATGAGAGAGACAGACCTAAGGTGGGGGGGGCCGCTGATAGAGAGAGGGGGGCCGCGGGCAGCTGACAGGGAGATGAGAGAGACAGACCTAAGGAGGGGGGGGCGGCTGATAGAGAGAGGGGGGGCCGCGGGCAGCTGACAGGGAGATGAGAGAGACAGACCTAAGGGGGGGGGCGGCTGATAGAGAGAGGGGGGGCCGCAGGCAGCTGACAGGGAGATGAGAGAGACAGACCTAAGGAGGGGGGGGGGGCGGCTGATAGAGAGAGGGGGGGCCGCGGGCAGCTGACAGGGAGATGAGAGAGACAGACCTAAGGAGGGGGGGGGCGGCTGATAGAGAGAGGGGGGGCCGCGGGCAGCTGACAGGGAGATGAGAGAGACAGACCTCAGGTCTCCTGTGACACACAGCGCTAGTTAGGACTCCGGGAGCATGCAGGGCTGGCGCGATTACCCACAGTCCAGCTCCTCCGCTCCTCCAGGCGAATCACAAGCCTCATGTCTGCTGTCCGTCCCTCCCACATAACCTGCTCGGCCAATCACAGGACACCCGCCGCTGCCCCTTGCTGAGCTTGGCCCAAAACGCAGAGAGATTTTTAGGCAGCAGTTTGAACACTGATTTGCCGCTCCCCTGAGAGTGCCGCCTGGGACCGTGGTACCATCGGGTCCCATGGTAGGGCCGGCCCTGGGCTGTACTAACCCTGTTTATTGACCACATTTCTGCCTACTGCCTGAACTGATTCTTTGCCAGTTTGCTGACCATGTCTCTTTTGTTTTTCTTTCCTCAGTCTCCTGTACTGCCAGTCAACATAGCATTCCTCGGGGCAGCCACATTCCAGTAGGCTAGGCTTGCTTGGTTTATAGAAACAGGGACTACTTTAGGTGATGCTACACTACGCTATGTTCCCTGACCAATCGTATAGAGGCCACCTCTACAGTACATTGGGTTTGACACAATTAGTTGATTTATGTGATACACAAGATAGAATGGCTGGTACATAATCAGTCTAAATAGTGAAAAAGTTTCATACATGTTGTATCGCTATACAGTACTCAGGAGGAGTAGTAGAATGTGTTTTTAGTTGTAATTCTAAGTGTTGTGCTATGTGTGAGAAATATCTTTTCCTGGTGCCTCCATGGCAGCATACCTGTGATAGAGCTCCGCCTCGACTCCTCCTTCAGGACTAGTGAATAGCATAAATTAAAGGCATAGTCCCTCCCCCAACATTCTCCTTTTTTTCCTCATACCTTCTTGTGCTGGTGAAGAGTAGCAGTATGTCCATACCTCTGCAGTCGGCAGCGTCCGCCGGGTTTAGCCTTTCCCGTGCGCAGTCCCTGTTCTTGGGCCGCTCACAGCGCTGATAAGACTGGGAACCCCTCTGTGGATCTGTTGGGGTCTTTCGCAGAGTTTCCTCACATGAACGCAGTCTGCTATCACATCCATGATGAATGCAGTGGAAGTCGCAAAAGGATCAGCTCCATCTTCCCAGGCTGGTGGTTTCCATTTTTATTACAGGCATTTGTGTTTTTCCCCTTTCTTTTCCTCTCTTCCCCTCCCCTTTCCTTTGCTTGTTAGGCGCCTTTAAAATGATTATTGTCTTACTTTTTTGTTCCTTTAAAACTGTGCAACTGGATAGGGCAGGTGTCTCTCTGTGCAACAACATTGTGGTGCTTATTTCCGGGTTCGGGGGGGGGCTACAGGTGCTCTGTACGTCCCGCCAGGTAGGAGAGTGTCACGGCGCGGTGTCCTTGCCACCGTCTGCGCATGCGCGATTCGGGAGTGATACAGAGCCGTAGTTTCTCGGCTCTCTGTACTGGGCGACGCTGGATCTTCTGCGCGTGCGCATGCATGGTCGCTTGGTTCAGTGTCGGCCATCTTGGATTCTGGAAAGAAGGCTAGATTTGCCCTTTTTTCAATCCATTCCAAATAATGGTTTATGGGATTAGCCCACACACCTTGAGCCTATTTAGGTTCAGATTCAGGGATTGCTGTCAGTCTCCTCAGCTGTGCCCTGCTAGGTCTCTCTGATGCTGCTTTGTGGTAGGTACTTTTTATTTTCTCAAAAAAAAAAAATGTTGCAGATCAAAAATGTTTATGTTTAAAAAAAAAAAAAAAAAAAAAAAAAGATGACGATATAAAAATATTGTTTAAAAAAAAAAAAAAAGATGACGATATAAAAATGTTTGTTTAAAAAAATAAAAATAAGTGACGCCAAAAACTCCTGATTCTTTTCCCTTTCTTACTATATTTCCGGAGCTGATCCTTGTGCCCAACTCCGCAATGAGTCATTCATCTCACAGCAAAGATCCTCACACTTCTATTAGGTATGTGACCAACTATACGTGAGTATAAAAAAAAAAGTGCGCTCACTGGTCTAGCGTGAGTTCCTTACATCGTAGCCCTACCCACTCCAAGGGGTCCCGCTCATCAGGGCGTAGGTCCCATTCTTCACATCGTAGATCAGAGAGGTCAAGATCCAGAGGACATGATCGGTCCCCCTCTCCTAGGACCTATAGCAAGAGAAATGCTGGACATGTGGGGCTACAACCGCTACCAGACAGAGTGGTCTGTAAGGACTGTTTTACGGACTATGCGTCCAACCGCGAGCTAGATAATCAGCGCGCTGTAGATCTGCTCAAGCGAACAATGAAGGACTCCTTCTCTGAGCTTTTGACTTTGGTCCCCGCTCAACCACTTCAGCAGATATCCCAGGTTCAGGATATAGAACCTAATCTCCCTGGTCCGTCAGCAGTCAGTACACCTCTGCCACCGTCAGGCCGACCAGCTAGAGATTCACCACCTGAAGACTCTCAGGGGACTCTTGAGAAGAGTCAGAAACTTCTGGCTTCAGTCTCTCCTTGGTAAAGCCATTCATCCAGGCAGTCAAAGCTGCAATCGCCTGGAAAGACGCAGATTAGCCTCCCCAAGAGTCTACAAGCTACTTCCCATTCCTCAAAAGAAAGCAGGTTCTTTTCCCGTTGATGGGCAAGATTAGTCAAGTCATTCAGAAGGAATGGTCAAAGACTGATAAATAAAAAAATAAAAAATATTAATTTTTTTTGGGTCGGTTCAATAAACTATATACCCCTTACCAGAGTCGGGAACGCAGTCACTAAACTCCATGCCAGTGGTAGACGCGTTGGTGGTGCGACTCGCAAAAATATAACTTTGCCAATGGAGGATTCCGCTTCCTTCAAAGACCCTCTAGACAGGCGAATCGACCTGGAGCTGAAGAGGAGCTACTTGGCCATGGGAGCAGCGTGTAAGCCAGCTATTGCCCTCACATCAGTATCAAATGCCATAAGATCTTGGACAGATAACATTGAGACGGCATTGCGTCAGGATGTCCCCATGGAGGATATAATTAAAGCCTTGGAAGAGCTTAGATTGTCGACAGATTTGTCGGGGTAGCGGCCATTGACACGATCAGGTGCTCGGCAAGATCCATGTTGCATTCAGTAATGGCGAAGAGGGCCTTGTGGCTGAAACCCTGGATGGCTGATTTATCTTCCAAACAAAATTAGTGCAAAATCCCGTTCGATGGTAAAGCCCTATTCGGAGACAAAATGGATAAAGCTATCTCCAGGCTGTCGGGAGGGAAGTCTGGTATGCTTCCACAGGACAGAAGGATACGAAGATTCAGAGGTGGCTCCTCTAGGTTCCGCCAGTCAAACCCAAGGGATTTTAGGCAGTCGAGACAGCCCAGGGACAACAAAAGACCTTGGAAAGGTACTCGGGGATCCTTTTTGTATAGGAAGATGAAAGCCCTTCCGGCTCCACAGGAGCAGAAGCAGTCTTTTTGACGCCAGAGGAACCCAGGCACTCCCGGTGGGAGCCAGGCTAAAGTCTTTTGTCCCAGTCTGGGCCACCTGCTGCCACGACCCCTGGGTTCTGTCAACAATTCAATGGGGGCACTTTTGGAATTTCTCTTACCCCCCCACCTCGAACTCTTTCAAAGGAACAGAGATTCCATCCTCTCCACTGAAAGCTCAAGCTCTAAAAAAACTTCCTAACGTCACTCCAGCTTCATGGGGCGGCTGTTCCGGTTCCCTTGGCAGAGCGCTTGGCAGGCTTCTACTCCACCCTATTTCTGGTCCCAAAGAGGACAGGTGGGTGGAGGCCTGTGATAGACCTAAAGAGGTTCGGGCGGGATATCTGCCTCGAAAGCTTCAAAATGGAGTCCCTGCAGACGATTATTCAGGCAGTCCAGCCATCAGATTGGATGATTTCAGTTGATCTGCAGGATGCGTACCTACACGTGCCAATTCTACCTGCATTTCAAAAATATCTGAGATTTGCAGTGGGACGGACCCACCTACAGTTTCAAGCCCTGCCTTTCGGTCTGTGCACCTCTCCCAGGGTTGTAACCAGGATACTAATCTGCTTTGGTTCCCCTGGGGGAGAGGGGCTTGAGGATATACCAATACCTGGACGACATCCTCCTCCTAGCAAGCAATCCGGATCAGTTGGTATGTCACCGGGACATTCTTCTACAGTCCCTAAAAGAGCTAGGGTGGCTGGTGAATTCCGACAAGTCAACTAATGCCAACACAGCAGATAATCTATGCGCAACGTTCTACACTCAGGAGGGGACAGTGTCATTACCACCGTCGAAGGCAAGGATTGTCATCCAGAGAATGATCAAAGTCATCTGGAGCCCGTATCTGACGGCTTCACAATGCCTGAGCCTCATTGGCACAATGTCTTCCTGTATACCCATGGTTCCTTCGGCACATTGGCACTTGAGGTATTTCCAGACTGGTTTCTTGGCGCATTGGAAGAAACAACAACTATCTCAGACGATCCTGCTGACCGGAAAAATGCGCAGGAGCCTTCACTGGTGGACAGTTCTGGAAAACCTCTCCAAACCTCATCACCTGGGCTCCCTTCCTTGGATCACAATTGCGTCCGCTTGCAAGCAGACAGGGCTGGGGAGCCCATTGCGGGCAAACCAGAATACAGGGGAGATGGTCATACACCACCCAGGGAGTGGTATCCAACATCTTTGGAGATGAGGGCAGCCTTCTTGGCACTGACCTCTTTGGCACCCCAAATCAGAGGCCAGAGAATACTCCTACGCCTAGACAACAGGCCAGCTGTCGCTTATCTGCAGAAGCAGAGAGGCACTCGCAGCAGGTCACTCCTTAAGGAGGTAGAGCCGATCATGCTCTGGGCGGAGCAGAACCTCCTGGACCTCAGAGCAATGTATCTGCCAGGCAGGTTGAACACGGAAACAGACACGTTATCCAGAAACTTCCTGGACAACAACGAGTGGGCTCTCCACCCTCATGTCTTCCTTCAGATTGCCAACATATCGGATCCCCCTCAGGTAGATCTGTTCGCCTCCCCGAAGAACGCCAAGCTGGATAGGTTCTTCTCTCGGCTGCTGCACCCACAAGCCGAGGCAGTGGATGCCCTGTCATATCCCTGGAGGTTCACCACGGCATATGCCTTTCCTCCCAGGCCATTAATATTCAAATTCCTCCTGAGGCTCCTCAGAGAGCCAGTCCAGGTGGTGGCAGTACTTCCGTATTGCGCCTCAGTGTGGGCTCTCCAATCAAGATCCCTCCTTTCCCTCAACTTCTGTCGCAGGGCAGTCTAGTTCATCTAAACCCTCAGAAGTTGAATCTTCGAATCTGGAGGTTGAGAGGCGAAGGTTCGAATCCCTAGGGTGTTCCCCAGGAGTCATAACAGCCCTTCTAAAAACCAGGAAGCCTGCAACTAATGCCATATATTCAAAAATCTGGGACAAGTTCTTGTCATTTGCTTCCGGAAATGGATTTGATCCAATCCTTCCCTCTACTTCCCATGTTCTAGGATTCCTTCAGACAGGACTTGATCTGGGACTTGGTCTGAGCTCCCTCAAAGTGCAGGTAGCAGCAATCTCTGCCGCAACAAATAAGAGATGGGACGGAGGATCCTTTAGTAGTCACTTACCTCAAAGGTGTATTGAAGATTCGCCCTCCTGTCAGACGATCATTTCCTAAGTGGGATCTGTCCCTAGTCCTGGAAGTTCTATCTGACCATCCCTTTGCTCCAGTGGAACAAGTAACAATATGGAACCTGACACTAAAGACGGCTTTCCTGCTAGCCATTACATCTGGCAAAAGGATCTTGGAACTTCACTCTTTAGGGATAGGTGATGACCACATCTCCTTCTTCTCCGACAGAGTGGAACTTCGCCCCCTTCGGGGGTTCACACCAAAGGTCACTACTTCAAGCCACCTGTTGGAACCCTGGGCACTACCAGTGTTTACAGACACGGATTCAGAGTCTTGTCACGAACTGGATGTATCCAGAGTGCTCAGGGCCTACCTAGAAGCCACCGGCCCCTTCAGAAATTCTGAGAGACTTTTCATCGTACCGTTCGGTAAATACAGGGGCAAAGAAGCTTCCATCAGAACTCTGGCATCTTGGGCTGTAAAGTTAATCCAGAAGGCCTACAGGGTGAAGAATATGGAGCCTCCATCCCGAGTGAATGCTCATTCTACAAGGGCAGTCTCTGCTTCCTGGGCAGCAAGGGCTAATGTTTCGTTGGAGACGGTGTGCAGGGCTGCCACCTGGTCTTCTCACCATACATTCCTCAGACACTACCATATTGATCCAGGAGCCCTCACGACTGTTGAGTTTGGAAGGAGGGCAGTTCAGGCTGCTATGTCCTCTTCTAATTAAACATTTATTGTTAAATAACTAGCTGACATGGGTGGGATAATTGCTTATCACAGGTATGCTGCCATGGAGGCACCAGGAAAACGGAAAATTGTATCATACTTACCAGTAATTTTCCCCTTCTGGTGCCTATCCATGGCAGCATACGCTCCCACCCTCGGTATTCTATATTACAGAGAATGTTGGGGGAGGGACTATGCCTTTAATTTATGCTATTCACTAGTCCTGAAGGAGGAGTCGGGGCGGAGCTCTATCACAGGTATTCTGCCATGGATAGGCACCAGGAAAGGAAAATTACTGGTAAGTATGATACAATTTTCTGTTTTTTAATTGACAGATTTGTTTAAAAAAAGATTTTTTTGTTTTCTTTCTGCATTTTCCGAAACTTTGTGGCGAAAAAATTTAATCTTCAAAGATCTTACCATGCCTCTTAGAAAAAACCTTGGGGCCTTTACAAAATTACCACATTTCCACTGTCCTAGTGTTCCAGGGCCTGCAAAAAATGTGATAGATAGTCATTAGATGCATAATGTATCCCCTAGAAAGTCTGCAGGTGCTCCTTGGATTTTGGGCATCTCTATGTGGTTAGGCTGCGAAAAAGTCTCATACATGTGGTATCACCACACTCTGGAAAAGTAGTAGAATGTGTTTTTGTGTGTAATTCTAAGCATGCCTATGCTGTGTGTTAGAAATATCTTATTAACTGACAACTTTGAGTAAAAAAAAAAATACATGTTTGTTTTCATTCTGCATTTTCCAAAAACTGAAGTTTTCAAAAGGCTCACCGTACCTCTTAGAAAATACCTTGGGGTGTTTGCTTTCTAAAATGTGGTCATTTTAATGATGTTTCTTTTGTCCTGGCACTTCAGGTACTCAAGAAATATGATAGAAAATTAGATTTACACTCTAGTTGTGAAAAACTCTCATTTATGTGGTATCTCCATAATCAGGAGGAGTAGCAAAATGTGTTTTGGAGTATAATTGTAAGTATACCTATGCTAAGTCTGAGAAATAGGTTGTTATTTGACAGGCCCTAAAATGTCAATTTGTACTGTCCTGGCATTTCAGGACATGAAATAGACAGTCAGTATATCAGACTGATCAATTTTCAAATATAGATAACATAGCCTGTAGACTCTATAACTTTCACACAGACTCAATAATATACACTGATTTGGGTTATTTTTATCAAATACATTTTGGCCTAAATTTATGAAACTTTTTTTTAATTTTCAGTCCTTTTTTCTTACCGTATATACTTGAAAAAGCCCCCTCGGCTTATACTCGAGTCTCCCTGCCTCACTGTGCCCATCTGCAGCCTCATGTACCTGATCTCCCACTGTGACATGCGGTCTTAACTGCAGTCGGCGGCCATCCAGTGTATCAAAGCTCCGCCTCCTCCTCATCCTCATCCGTGATAGACGGAACACTGAGCACTGATTCACTGCTGGGAAACTGAATCAGTTTTCTGTTACGGACGAGGAGGAGGCGGGGCTTTGTTACAATGGACGGCCGCCGACTACAGTTAAGACTGCATGTCACAGCGGGAGATCAGGTACATGAGGCATGCAGATGGGCACGGTGAGGCTGCAAATGGGCACAGTGAAGCTGCAAAGTGCAAGGAGCAAAGGCTTACAGAGAAAAGTGCCCATAGCAGCCAAATCAGAATCAATAATGTATTTGTCTGACTTCAGTGTAGTCAGTTCTGATTGTTTGCCATGAATTAAACTGCAACTAAAGTGTACTTGTCAATTGTCCTGGATTTACCGTGACAGTCAAGTTTACTAATCTGTTCCGGGCTTGCAGTGTCCCGGGCAGCATCCCAAAATCTTGGCAAATTTACAATTAGAATGACATTTCCCCCTACCCCCTAACAGTTTCTGTTGCTCTTCTGGTACTTTTCAGGTGTTAAGGATGAACTCCCAATAATGAGCATCTTACTACTGTTACTTGGGTGGGATGTGTACTGCTCCAATCACATGGGATAAATAGTAGAGGATGGCTGGCAGGGATCAGAGCAGTACACATCCACCCACACAAGCAGCAGTAGTAGTAGTAAGATGCTGTACCTCAGGGGTTCTTCCTTAACCCCTGCAAAGTGCTGGAAGAACACCGGAAACTACGGGGGGGGGGGATTTAGCAGGGTAGAGATGTCATTCCGATTGTAGATTTAGCATAGTGACAGGTGCCAGAACAGGTAAGAAGGTAAGATTTGTGACAGCAACTTTCCTGCGCTGCTCTGTTTAAGGAGACCATAGCTGTATTATACTGCCCCTTATACTGTGACCCTGCCCTCCTATACTGTGTCATCCTGCTCCCCATACTGTGCCCCCCTGACCCCCTGTACTGTGTCCTTCTGACCACCCTGTACTGTGTCCTCCTGGCCCCCATACCTTGTACTCCTACTTCCCCATACTGTGCCCTCCTTCCCCCGTGTATTATGCACTTCTGCCCCCCCTGCCCTCTTGCCCCCATGTACTGTGTCCTCCTGCCCCCTCTGTACCATGCTCTCCTGTCTCCCTACCCTGTACCGTGCCTCCTGTACTGTGACCCCCTGTTCCCCTGTACTTTGCCCTCTTGACTCTAGGATTGTGCCCTCCTGACCCCCCCCCCACATTGTGCTCTCCTGATTCCAGTATTGTTCCCGGCTGCCCTCCTGCTTCCCCCTCTGTATTGTGCCCTCCTGACCCCCAGTACTGTGCCCTCCTGCCTACTGCCTGTACTGTGCTCTTTTGCCCCCCCACTTTGCCCTCCTGACCCCCATACTCTGCCCTGCTGATACCCTGCCCTGTGCCCTGGTGAACCCTAGTCCTTTGCCCTACTAACCCCCTGTCCTCTGCATTACTGACCCCCTGTCCTCTGCTTTACTGACCCCCTGTCCTCTGTCCTACTGACCTTTGTACACTTCCCTACATACTACTGTAGCAAGGTCCCAGGCCTCCTTCGGTCTAATGAGAACCTCCAGGGCCAGAGATAGCTGACATCCTTCAGTATATAGTGGATTGTGAAGCATGGTGGGTGCAACGTGGTTAAAGTCATTGGGCGCCAGACACTTCTTGAATGCAAAAGAGACTTTTATTTCTCTCAACAAACTTTATGGAGAAAGAGGGTTAGGGCCAGGACACCGTTTAGTATTTGCAAGTTCAATTGGCAGACTCAATAGGAGGACAGCCATGCAGAGAAAAGCATCCAGCAAGATACCACATCTGAATGTGCAGGAATGCTGTCTTCTATGGCAACAGTCTTACAGTTCCTAACACAAAGCGTAACAGTTCTTTGACTTCCACTACAATCACTCCTTGTAGTTCTTCAGCCCACTGAGCTCCCGGTGTCTCACTAGACCCGCTGATTCACTGCCACTGAATCCCTTGAGCTCCTCCAATCTTCACGGTGGTATCTTCCTCAAGCGTTACCCCCGCCTCTCTGCTGGGTCCCTAGCTTGACACTCAAGACACCTCTCAGGCTTCACCCCACTGGCCTGCTCGGTCCCTGGCTTGAAACACGAGGCTACCCTGCAAGCGTCATCTCTGCTGGCTGGGTCTCTGGCTTAATGCCCATTGAAGTTTCCAGATTCTTCACTGTCCCCGATTGGTGAGAATGCTGCTCCGCTACTCGCCTCAGTTACTCACTGTGGTCTCTGGTAATAAGGTGATTGGTCCCTTAGTGGCGACAGCTTCCCTTCTACCTCCAACCACGACAGGTTCTCCGGCCGGCAGAACCGTCACTTCTGGTTGGACTGCAAGCCACAGTCCCAACCCTGCGCTGCTCTCTTGCTTCTGGATAGGCCCTCAGGCAGCCTAGCAGCCAGATGTGCCCGCGATAGGCCCAATCTCCGACCTAGCAGCCTGGGCAGTACAACACACGTCCACCCCAGATCACTTGACTCCAACCAAATATATAGGCTCTCCCAGCAGGCCAAGGGATCCAAGAAAACTCCTGCCCATTGGCTGAGATACCCCTGTAACAGCACCCCAATATCCAGGGGTATTAACGCCGTTTACGATGTTCCCTCTCCTAGACACACATCCACTCGCTACCGATATCCACAGCTAAACGACCCTTTCCTATAGGAGCCGACCCCTCTGGAAGAAGACGAGACGCACTCTGTCTCTTCTGTAGTAGGAATCAATTTATTATTGAGAAACATTGTAACTTTATACACAATTCAAGGCACATGATTTAACATGAACAAGGGCCCAGCTCCACCCACACATCCCAAGACTCAACACCTCATCCTGACGTCTGCTAGGCTTCAAAAGATCCCAACACAATAGAATATACGATCTCCAATACACATCTTTTCACAAAGGGTTGGCAGCCAGTCTGTCTGGCACTTTACAATACACACAAGGACAGACTTAAATGAACAATAGAAATGCAAAACAACTTAATTCCTCACAGCAATGATACTTAACCCCCACATACAGTATACATCCAATCTATATACAATGTATATACAGCCTTGAATATGGCTATCACAGACCATATCGGGGGTTTCTTTTATTCACCCTGTGTCCAAAGTGACCCCACTGTCACACATCTCCCCTTTCGGCAGGGGACTAACAGAGGAGGGGACCCCAGACGGGTCTACTCCGAAGTTAGTCCATGGGTCCATTCTTCCAATGCTGGTATCCACCCAGTACCACAAATGAATTGCTCCAAGCAGAGCATTACTTACCCAGCCAACCTCTGCCTCTCTCAGAGAACATACCCGCCGCTGGGGAGAAGACAGGGTGACTGGGCTCAGTCCGTCATGCTGTTGGGGATCTGGGTCGACTGCCCGGCATCCCTGGGGTATACAAGTGGAGACTGAAGTCCCATCCACTTGTGGTAGGTGGAAGTCCCCCAGTACTTGCAAAGCAAGGCTGACATCCTCCTGTCTCAGTGTCACACCATTTTCTGGGGTTGTGTCAGTGAGGACTGAAGTCCCATCCAATACCACAGGAACTCCCTCTTCTGTTAGTTGAGAGCCGAGGCCTGTGGCACTCGGCTCTGTTGCCAGCTCTTCTGCTGGGTTGCTGTGAGTGGAGACCGCAGTCCCATCCACCGATATCCGCTCAAGTGGCAGTTGTGTGCAGCGGCCAGTAGCATTCTGCCCTGCTGCCAGTGATTCAGCTGGGGGTAAAAGCTTTACCACCCCAGCTTGTTGCTGGAGAGAGGGGCCAACTGCCCCGGCTCCCTGAAACTCCACAGTTGTTTCCGGTGCTGGGCAGCACAGGTTGCTATCACTCTGCCCTGTTGCCAGTACTCCTGCTGGGGACTCCACACCATCTGCTCTGGCTACCTGTTGGGGAGGGAAAATGGCTGCTTCTCCTCCCTGCATCTCTGAAATCCACTCAGAAAGAGGAACCATCACCTTCTCAACTCGGGCCTCCAACACTGCCACGGGTGTAGAGCAGGGGTCTGCAGTACTTTGTCCTGCTGCCAGTACTTGAGCGGGCGATGCATAATTCATAACATCCTCTGCACAGTCCATTAAGTCCATACCTTCTGTAATCTGTGGCTGGGGAGATGAGCCAACTGCCCTAGCTCCATGGAACTCCATATCATCCACTTCGGCTTTAAGGGTGGCAATCTTCAGATTTTCCACTGCTGATTCTTCAGCCAGGCTAGCTCCCTGGAACTCTATATCATCCACTTCGGCTTTAGGGAGGGCAATCTTCATCTTTTCCACTGCCGATTCTTCAGCCAGGCTAGCTCCCTGGAACTCTGTATCATTCACTTCGGCTTTAGGGAGGGCAATCTTCAGATTTTCCACTGCTGATTCTTCAGCCAGGATTTCATAGTTGTCAACTGGTAATTCCTGATAGTCCCAGGCAAAGGGAGCCCCACCCTGCTGCTGAGCAGAGTCTAGCAGCTGTTTGTAGGCAATCTCCAGCTCCCATTCCTGAATGGCCAGAAACTCCAAATCTTCCTGTGCCCAGTGCCCTTCCGAGACATTCAGTCTTTGTTCTCTGTGCTCCATTATTTCCTCCAAACGCCACTCCTGATCACTCCCAAAGTCAGGGTCCTCGGACAGCCTCCAATACAACAATCCCAGGCCATTATAGTCAAAGCCTTCCGTGGGGCTGTCATCCGCTGACCATGGGCACTCTTGGGCTACATACCACCGGAGGGCTCTGTAGCTCTCGTCCAACCGCATCTCTGCCCGGATCAGCCTGCTTAACTCAGCTGTCCACTCCTGCTTCGGTTGTTCCCCCAATAACAGCATTCGTACTTCATACTGCGACCAGTACCTTACATGGATGGAGGGGAGAACTTTTCCCTGGTGTTGCTGCTCGAGGGCTAGCACTTTCTTCCAGAGTTCGCAGCGGATCGAATCCGACCATCCCAGCAGGACCTCCTCTGATACTGGTCCTCTATGCTGTATCTGCATCTCTCGCAACCTCCTTCTGAATTCCTTTTCCATGTCGGCTGGTATCTGTATCTCTCCTCTCCTTTCAGTTGGTGCTGCTTTTTTAGGTGTTGTCTCTGATTGCCGTATTTCCGCCATTCTCTGCTCATGTTGTCGCTCATCCTGCCGCTCGATTTCTCTAATGGCTTCCTGTATGGCGGTCTCTGATGGGTTAGCACCATATAATGCTAAGCGCTCTCGAACTCGTTGCTGAAACAAATCTTCAACTGACCGGGGTCCTGCATCACCATTCCTCTGGTTCATCTCGGCTCTCAAGTAAGTCTTTCAGCGTGACTTTCCTGCAGGCTGCATAGCTTGGTCATTCACTGTGGTGGCTTGGAGTGTCCCAGGAACTGGAGGGAAAATCCCGCTGCTGCCAACCAATGTAACGGCACCCCAATATCCAGGGGTATTAACGCCGTTTACGATGTTCCCTCTCCTAGACACACATCCACTCGCTACCGATATCCACAGCTAAACGACCCTTTCCTATAGGAGCCGACCCCTCTGGAAGAAGACGAGACGCACTCTGTCTCTTCTGTAGTAGGAATCAATTTATTATTGAGAAACATTGTAACTTTATACACAATTCAAGGCACATGATTTAACATGAACAAGGGCCCAGCTCCACCCACACATCCCAAGACTCAACACCTCATCCTGACGTCTGCTAGGCTTCAAAAGATCCCAACACAATAGAATATACGATCTCCAATACACATCTTTTCACAAAGGGTTGGCAGCCAGTCTGTCTGGCACTTTACAATACACACAAGGACAGACTTAAATGAACAATAGAAATGCAAAACAACTTAATTCCTCACAGCAATGATACTTACCCCCCACATACAGTATACATCCAATCTATATACAATGTATATACAGCCTTGAATATGGCTATCACAGACCATATCGGGGGTTTCTTTTATTCACCCTGTGTCCAAAGTGACCCCACTGTCACAACCCCATATACCCATAATCTGACCTTACGTTGCCCTTCTCGTATCTAGTACCACCAGGTACCCGGCCACCTAGTGGTAGAAGAGAAAAGTGCAAGAAGGCCAAACTTAGGGAGAAATCAATGGATCTCTAACAATTAGCCAAGATGACTTTTCCTGGCAAATACATTTTAAGGAGCAACCCTGACTAAACTTCAGGGTGCTACACTAATGACCTCTGTACACTGACCTACCTACTAGTGACTTACTACTACTTACTACTGTTGTGGAAAATTTTATCAAGATGTATTTAATATGTATTGTCATAGTGTCATCCAGTGTTAGTACTTCCGCAACCCGCTTTAAAGAGCTGACTGGGGCAGTCTGAGGCTGGTTTAATCCCGTCTGGTAGTGGAAAACGTCTTGAGGTTGGAGTGTGATGTTTGCAGCGTAGAGATTTGCTCGCCGACGAGGGGCCCTCTGCATTAGCACGGACGATCGTTGAGGAGGGGATATGCTCGCTCTGCAATGACATCATTGGTTATAGGCAGATGTGCGCTCTTGTTTTAGCGGTGTGTTGATCAGCATTGGTCCGGATTCGTAGCGCGCGCCTGCAGATAGCCTCCCACAAGCAATAATAGTATAATCTGAATATGCTTTATTCTATGGAATAGCGTAGAATAAGGATTCCTATCAGCGGTAATATGAGAGCTTGCGAGCGTTTTCAGAGTCAGGAAAAGCGTCCATGTTTTAAAGCAATACGGCTATGTTTGCTGGGAGCATACACGCCTTTCCTGCCCGGACACGCCCATAAGACTTTAGCCATCATGTTGTTGAATATGTTGTTGTATTGGTATTATATTGTATGTATTTAAATAACCCTGTTGGAAGGGATATCTTTATATGGACATTTGCTGTGTAAAGAGGAGATCATGTGATGACCACTCCCATGGAGGTCAGATTCTGTGTCCTCACTTCTTATGGAGGAGGTCACAGTCTGTGATGACCACTCCCATGGAGGTCACATGCTTTGGAGTTTAATAAAAAGGCTTTTGAGGGCATTGGCATGGCAGTTGATGCTGGGAGGCCTTGAAGATGAGACCAGTCTGGTGATGCTTCTTGATTTGTATGAATGGGGTTCGAATGGAAGGTGAGAGAATTTTAGCCTAAGAAGTATTATTGCAATAAGATGAAGTGTGTGCTTATTTAGCACAAGGCAAAAATGGCTCTGCAAACAACCAATTTTGCCACTACAGAATGGTGACTCTGGTGGGACTAGATGGGGCCCCCTTTAGGCATCGGGTCGAGATGGGGGAGTATGGATGCACGATCCGATGCGTGCGTGCATACCGCTCTGTAAAAGAACAAATTTTTCGTCTTTTTGAAAAAATGCTGTGAATTTGGATCGTGTGTGTGTGTGTGTGATTTTGTTGGGAGTTTGATCATATGCCTGTGAATCCGATCATGTGGGCCTGTGTGTGGATGCCTGTGAATCTGATCGTATGTGTGTGATTCTGTCATCGTTTGTCTGTTGTATGAGAGATGTAAGAGAGATGGCTGTTTGGGAAAATTACCTTTGTGCGATGTATTGAGCAGCTTGTACAGCCAGTCATTGCTGCCATGTGCTTTGGTGGGGGAGGGGAGCCAGCATGGCTATCTACAATGGCGAAAGTTGGTGACTCTCTGTGTATGCATATGGAAACTGAATATTGTGTATGAAATGTAGGTATAGCTGTGGGATTATTTAGTGCAGTCTGCACTGAGCAGTTTGTAAGTGGATGATCGTTTGTGTGCCATGTGAATTGGGGGGAAGGGCAGCCCACTGCTTACAATGCAGGAGTTTTGTGCTGGAGGGGCTACGCCCTGAGAGATGATCTGATGTTCTGAGAAAGCATGCAAGAATCACTGTTTGTATGTCTGTGCGATGGCTTGTTATGGAAGCTGATGTGTGTATATGAACTGTCAGGTCACCTGTGGCCAGATGACAGATGCACACCGTAGGGGGTCAGGAGTGCACCACAAGGTAGTGAACCCTATGGCTGATTGCTGCGGATAAGATACTGGTTGTGGAAAACGGGACCAGAGGAGCACAACCAGGATCCACAGGAAGCTAGAGCCGAGATTCCCCAGGGCGCAGAGTCTAAGACCCAGCAGGTCTTTACCAGAGCCTCTAGTGGTGAGGATGTTACGCTGCAGCTAGGTCCAGGTCGCGACCCCTAGAGTCTCTTAGCTCACGCCTCGTAGGGTAAGGAGGAAAGAGGGGAAGCAGCAGCACAGGATACAAGAATAGTGAAGGGAAAGGCCGAGGTCAGGGTCATAAGCAGACAAGGATAAATGAAGGACAAGCCAAAGGTCAAGGGTCACAAGCAGACAGGGATAGTCAGGAACAAGCCAATATCGTAACAGAGAGACAGACGTAGCACACGGCAAGCAGGGACCCAAACACACAATGCTTAAACATGTTGATCAGCAAAGCAGGCTTGCAGTGCACAGGTTAATATAGTGTTCTGTGATAGGGCCTGGGGTGGAGTCAGGCTGGGAGGAGATTATAAAGGAAGTCAGGTGAAAGGGTCTGGCCTCTAAGATAAACACATGAGGAGGAAAGGTAAGATGGCAGACAGACATTAGTGCATATCCATGACAGTACCCTCCCTCTTACGAGGCCTCCCCCTTCCCCGCCTGGGCCCAGGTTTAGAGGGAAACTTCAGATGAAACTCCTTTAACAGACGAGGTGCAAAGACCTCAGATGCAGCGATCCAAGACCTCTCCTCAGGACCAAACCCCTTCCAATGAACGAGGTACTGAAGAACGTCTTTACAGAGTCGGGAGTCCAGAATTTGACTGACCTCATACTCCTGATTATCCTCAGACAGGGGCCATGGTAGGGAGAGGACAAGAGAATTTGAGGACTAAAGGCTTTAGAAGGGCAACATGGAAGGAGTTAGTGATTTTAAGGCTCTTAGGAATCTGGAGTTTGAAACAAACCGGATTCAGTTTAGCAGTTACAGTGTATGGACCAATGAATCGTGGAGCAAACTTCAGAGAAGGAACTCTGAGCTTGATGTTCCTGGTGGAGAGCCAGACTTTGTCCCCTGGCTGAAGAGAAGGCGGTTTACGCCTGCGGCTGTCGGCAAAGCCATTGAATTTTTCAGCAGCTGCCCGGAGGGAATCATGAACGTCACCCCAAACGGAATTGAGGGACTCCTGAACCAAAGCCAAAGCTGGAATATCTGGAGAACAGATCATGGGAAGAGGAAGTTGAGGGTGTTTTCCATAAACTGTGAAAAAGGGTGTCTTTTGCGAACTGGTATTCAGATGATTTGTTATGGGAGAATTCTGCCCACGGGAGTAGAGAGGACCAATTGTCATGATGAGAAGACACAAAGGTGCGAAGAAAGACCTCTAACTCCTGATTAACCCTCTCAGTCTGTCCATTGGATTGAGGATGGTAAGAAGAAGAAAAATCCAAGACAATATTGAGGGATTTGCAAAAGGCTCTCCAAAAACGAGACGTAAATTGGACTCCCCTGTCGGAAACAATATGAGAAGGAACCCCATGGAGGCGGAAAATTTCTCAGATAAAAATGGGAACCAAGGCAGCAGCAGAAGGAAGACCAGGAAGAGGAACAAAATGAGCCATCTTGGAGAACCGATCGATTACCACCCAAATGACTGTATTATTCTCAGACAGTGGGAGGTCGGTGATAAAAATCCATGGCAATATGAGCCCAGGGCTCCTTAGGAATGGGCAAGGGCATGAGGAGACCAGCAGGAGCTTGTGTGGAGGATTTAGACTGAGCACAGACATGACAAGCCGTAACGTAGTCTTTGACATCCAAGCGGAGATTAGGCCACCAGTAGAGACGACTGAGTAAGAAGGATCGGAGGAATCCATAATGACCTGCCACCTTGGAATCATGTCCCCAACAAAGGATCTTAGCTCTTAGCTCAGTGGGGACAAAGGTCTTACCAGGCGGAATTTTTGACTTCAGGGTGGTAGAGTGGGCCCAATGCATGAGGTTGGAATGATCGGCTCAGGTTCAGGGGCGGACTCCTCGTCCAAAGTGTCAAATGACCTAGAGAGCGCATCAGCCCGACCAATGCAGGAACCAGGTTTGTAGGTAATCGTGAAATTAAAACGGGCAAAGAAGAGACTCCACCTGGCCTGTCTAGGATTCAGACGTTTAGCATTCTGTAGATACTGTAAATTCTTGTGATCAGTAAAGATCGTTATGGAGTGAGGGGAACCCTCCAAGAGATGACGCCACTTCTCCAACGCCAATTTAATAGCGAGAAGTTCCCGATCACCGATGGCATAATTCCTCTCTGCCTGAGAATTTTTTTTGGCGAAGAACGCACATGGTTGACGTCTCTTCTCAAAGAATTGAAGAAGCACAGCTCCCACCCCCATTGAGGAAGCATCCACTTCAATAAAAAATGCATCCCCAGGATTTGGTCTCCTCAAGAGGTCCAGAAACAAAGGCCTGTTTCAGGTAGTGAAATGCAGAGACAGCTTCGGGAGGCCAGTCTTTGGCATTCGCACCCTTCTTGGTCAAAGCGATAATAGGCGCGGCAATGGAAGAGTAATTCCTTATTAACTGCCTATAATAATTTGTGAAGCCAAGAAAGCGCTGTGTGGCCTTGAGGCTAGCAGGAAGAGGCCAGTTGGTAATAGCCAAGACCTTCCCAGGATCCATACGGAGACCCGAACATGAGACAAAGCACCCCAGAAACAGGACCTCAGAACATTCAAAGGAACATTTCTCCAGCTTGGCATAGAGATTGTTCTCTCTAAGACGCTGAAGTACAGTGCGGACTTGGTTTCTGTGGACGAGCAGATTTTCAGTAAAGATCAGAATGTCATCCAGATAGATGACAACAAACTGGTACAGCAGATCTCTGAAGATTTCATTGACGAAGTTTTGAAACACGGCTGGGGCATTACACAAACCAAAAGGCATCACCAGGTATTCGTAATGCCCGTCTCTAGTGTTGAATGCAGTCTTCCATTTGTCACCCTCCCGTATTCGAATGAGATTGTATGCGCCTCTGAGATCCAACTTGGTGAAAATGGAGGCACCCTTCAACCTATCGAATAGCTCAGATATTAAGGGTAAGAGGTATCGATTTTTAATAGTAACCGCGTTTAAACCTCGATAGTCGATGCAGGGTCTTAGGGTACCATCCTTTTTGGCAACGGAAAAGAACCCTGCCCCTGCAGGCGATGCGGATTTCCAGATGAAACCTCTCTTCAGATTCTCTGCGACATACTCAGACATGGCCTGGGTCTCTGGGATGGACAGGGGGTAGGTAAGACCCCTGGGCAGAGTTGCTCCGGGGACAAGGTCAATAGCACAATCAAAAGACCTGTGGGGAGGAAGCACCTCAGCTGATTTCTTACAGAACACGTCCCAGTAATCGCAGTATGCAGCGGGAAGATCAGAAGAAACAGAAGTGGTAGCAACCGAAGTCTCTCCTTGGGGGCCACCTTGAGAAGACATGACGAGAAACATGAGGGACCCCAAGCCAGGACCTGCCCAGAGACCCAGTCCACATGTGGAGAGTGGAGCTGTAGCCAAGGAAGGCCCAATACAATGGGGGTAGAGGCCTTGGGTAGAATGAGAAAGGATATCCACTCCTGGTGGAGAATCCCTACTGACATCCTAATGGGTAGCGTCTGGAAGCGAATAGGGCCCCCTGGGAGAACAGTGCCATCAATTGCCGAGACTACCAATGGGGTAGCGAGAGGTGAAAGTGTAAGCTTCATAGAAGAAGCAGTTCCCCAATTCATAAAATTGCCGGCAGCCCCGGAATCCAGATATGCAAGGGTTGATTGAGGAGAAGTGCCTACACGAAGGAACACCGGCAGGAGAAGGCGAGAAGGTGATGTTTCTGGGTCCAATACTCCACCTTCCAAATGTATTAGCCCCTGAGCGTTTCCCAGACAGAAGTGAGCAGGAGTCACAAAAATTACCCTTGCCCCCACAATAGAGGCACAAGCCCAGAGTTCTGCGCCTAGCACGTTCTTCGGGGGTTAGTCTGGTCTGGCCCAGCTGCATAGGTTCCTCAGCAGGCAGAAGATGCTCCACAGGATGAAGGGAGGGGCGCTCAGACTGGCTAGGGCCCAGGGAGTGCTGGTGTCTTTTTTCTAGGGACCTCTCCTGAAAACGAATGTCAATCTGATTGCACAAAGAAATGACATCGTCCAGACCGATGGGGATGGCTCTTCCCGCTAATTCGTCTTTCACTCGGTCAGAGAGGCCATGTAAAACGGTAGCGACCAGGGCCTCATTGTTCCAGCTCAATTCAGCTGTATGGATACGGAACTGAAGAGCATATTGTCCCACTGATCTAGATTCTTGGCAAAGACGTAAGAGGGCACTAGCCGCTGAAGAAGCCCGAGCCGGCTCCTTGAAGATGTTATGAAAGAGCTGCAGGAAGTCGGACAGGCTGGAAACCACCGGATCATTCTTTTCCCACAGGGGGGCAGCCCAGGCTAAAGCTTCACCGGAGAGAAGGGAGATGATATAGGCTACCTTAGCCCGATCAGACAGGAAGTTTTGAGGCTGAAGCTCAAAATGAATCGTACATTGGCTGAGAAAACCCCTGCAGGCCTTGGAGTCCCCAGAGAAACGGAAGGGAGCTGGCAGTTTTAGTGAGTGTGTGGCTGTGACTGGTGCAAAAGGCGCAGCCGCTGGTTGTACTTGAGGTTGCCGATTTGGGGTTCCCAAGGAGGTCTGAAGCTGCTCGAAGCCAGAACCTGGAGGAATCGCATCACCTGAGTCTGATCTGATTCCTGGGTCTCAAGTCTACGGACTAAGCTCTGTAATGGATCATCTGCGGGAAGCGGCATGTCAGCCGGGTCCATAGCTGATCAAACTGTCAGGTCACCTGTGGCCAGATGACAGATGCACACCATTGGGGGTCAGGAGTGCACCACAAGGTAGTGAACCCTATGGCTGACTGCTGCGGATAGGATACTAGGTGGTTGTAGAAAGCGGGACCAGAGGAGCACAACCAGGATCCACAGGAAGCTAGAGCCGAGATTCCCCAGGGCGCGGAGTCTAAGACCCAGCAGGTCTTCACCAGAGCCTCTAGTGGTGAGGATGTTACGCTGCAGCTAGGTCCAGGTCGCGACCCCTAGAGTCTCCTAGCTCACGCCTCGTAGGGTAAGGAGGAAAGAGGGGAAGCAGCAGCACAGGATACAAGAATAGTAAAGGGAAAGGCCAAGGTCAGGGTCATAAGCAGACAAGGATAAACGAAGGACAAGCCGAAGGTCAAGGGTCACAAGCAGACAGGGATAGTCAGGAACAAGCCAATATCGTAACAGAGAGACAGACGTAGCACACGGCAGGCAGGGACCCAAACACACAATGCTTAAACAAACACGTTGATCAGCAAAGCAGGCTTGCAGTGCACAGGTTAATATAGTGTTCTGTGATAGGGCCTGGGGTGGAGTCAGGCTGGGAGGAGATTATAAAGGAAGTCAGGTGAAAGGGTCTGGCCTCTAAGATGAACACATGAGGAGGAAAGGTAAGATGGCAGACAGACATTAGTGCATATCCATGACAGTACCCTCCCTCTTACGAGGCCTCCCCCTTCCCCGCCTGGGCCCAGGTTTAGAGGGAAACTTCAGATGAAACTCCTTTAACAGACGAGGTGCAAAAACCTCAGATGCAGCGATCCAAGACCTCTCCTCAGGACCAAACCCCTTCCAATGAACGAGGTACTGAAGAACGCCTTTACAGAGTCGGGAGCCCAGAATTTGGGGTCTGGCCTCTAAGATGAACACATGAGGAGGAAAGGTAAGATGGCAGACAGACATTAGTGCATATCCATGACATGAACTTAAAATGTTTTAGTGCTCATGTGGTGTCTCAGGTGTGTGGCTTTGTGGAGATGTCATGAGCCTTGTGGAGTGTGTAGCTGACTCAAGACACACATTTTTCAGTGGATTTTGATAGTCATTTAGAAACGTTTTAAATGTTTGTAAGTGTTCATTGTGGTGTCCCATGTTTGTGCTGGTTTTGGCGGGAAAAATTGCATGCGTTAATGGCGCCATTTTGTTGTCCATGTGGATTGCGGTGGTCATCCACTATTTTGTTGTGGCCTGGCTTGTCGGCCATCTTGAGAGGCGTTTACAGTTTGAGATAGGAAATTCCAGGTTAGAGGTGAGTCGGGAGGAAATAACAAAGGCGTTAACTGATCTAATCTTGTGATTTGCCGGATTTATACCTTTGCATGGGACTATTAATCCATCATTTAGTTCTATAATTCAGTGTAGCGATACCCTCAGCTTAAGAGGGCTGCTTGTTGGTTTTGGCCCCTGTAATGCACCACTACCAACCCCTGACAATCGGCTCTGACTTCTCTCGTGACACAGTTAGAAAGAGGGAAAGTAGTGGTATAACTGTACTATCTCTATACATATATATATATTACACAGTACAACCCCATACCTCCCAACTTGGAAAAGTCTGGCTCGTTCGTCATCCCGCGCGCCACGCGTTCCTCCACTTCCTGCTGTGCCTTCCTGCTCTGCGGGAAAAAATGAAGTCTCGCGGGTCTACGGGAAGGAGGGGCCTGTGCAGGAAAAACCCGCAGGATCTGTGCCAGTTGGGAGGTAACCCCCTTTCTATACCAGCACAATAATGGACACTCACAACCAAGTTACTTAACTATAACGGTTTACTGTAAGCAACAATATAAGAGTAATTTGAGTACAATATCTTATGCAGATCCCTGCAATAAAGATGTACACACTATATGCAT
Source organism: Rana muscosa (assembly GCA_029206835.1). Taxonomy (NCBI): domain Eukaryota; kingdom Metazoa; phylum Chordata; class Amphibia; order Anura; family Ranidae; genus Rana; species Rana muscosa. Next base: position 849,817,346 of record CM055121.1, read on the forward strand.
ATGACATTCAGTTAGGCAATAAAAATGGTATTAACCCCGCTACAGCTATCCTCCCTCGTGAGCAAAGAAATGGCGCCCAGCAATGTCCTCACTACCCAGTCAGGCCTGACTATAACCGTGGGTATAGTTGGGTGAGGAATCTTCGCTAGCAACTGTCGGTGGTGCACATGAAGAAACAAATTGTAATCCAATAAGGGGGGGGGTATGTGAATAACCGCCAACTTGGCAAACTGGAGAGACTGGCAAACTCGGTTCAGGACAACAGTCTCGCCAAAGTATAACTGTGTTCAATAAAAGGCCTAAGCAAAGTGACTCCTGTCCGATTCCTCCATTACTGTGAGTGGCGTCACAGTGGTCCGCGATGCACCGAGTGTTGGGTCCTTCAGAAGATGATGGCACCTCAGGTGGATCGGATGCTCTGCAGACTCCCCAGCGGAACGGAAACTCTCTGGAACAGGAACGCTAGGCCCAGGCTTCAGGCTTAGCGCGCGCAGCAGGTGAGTGCAGGAGATCCTCTTGCAAGGAGGGCGGCGTTCCAAGAGAAAGACACGAGCCCCGCCCTTCTCTTTTAAAGTCCACACCAGCAGTCCTTGCGTGGGGAATGGCACCCTGGGTGCCGCAAAGCATCCCGGGAAATGTAGTCCTGCATCTAAAACGACACCCGCTACATCAGTATTGTGGTCTAATTTTTTGGGGTTTTTATTGCATCATCTGGGCATTCATCTGGACTTTTATCATTATATGTTTTCTAATCATTGGACATTATTTTTTGGTATCTAGTGGCTGGTGCATTTGCTGCTTTTTGCACATCAGCCCCTGGATGCTATATTAACACTTTTTCATTGGCGCAGTTTTCTTCTGTTCGATGCGTTTACAGTTTGACCTTTGCACTGCTGGGGAGAGCAGTGAGACACCAGGGTGACATACTGAGAGGCTGCTTTTGTTTAATGTTGAATTCGCTGGTTTAAATTTGTTTTTGTAAGCATCACCTCTTGAGGTGAGTAGAGTGGTATCTTGATATAGCGCAGTCTTACCCTGAGGGGTCCCGACGCGCTTGCAGACACATGCTGGGGCCCATTTATTTAACAGAAGGAATTTTATCAGAAGAAAAATACCATTGTACATGTGACAAAACTGTAGACAATACACAGGAAAAGAATGTCATCTGACAGGGTACAACTAGGTCAGCACTTAACCAGTAGGCATATCATCAGACATTTCAGGTTATACATAATAGTGTTGCTAAACCTAGTCATAGGGCACTTATACACACCGCTACCAGGACCATCCATCTACCTATTCAGCGCGGAGGGGGGGGGGGGCCGAAACGTAATACCAATTAGTATAAACCCAGGGGAGGGAGGGGAGGAATCAGTGTCATAACCTCAAACCACGATCTACACCGTGAGGTGCATAAATCTAAAATACATCCAGGAAGGAAGCGAGAATTTGTCCTTCAGTTCCCGAAAGAAGAGGAGACGGCCCCAAGGCATAACATCTCGGAGGGTCTTAACCTCGTACCTGGCCCACACCTGCGGGTCCGGTACGGTCCGCAGATGGGGCAGCTCCGGGTTTCCCCAAAGGGGAGTATAGGGAGAGTAGGTCCGGGGCTTCTGGGGCCCATTTATGGAGGGAATCTGGTTGACCTACCAGCATGTCTTTGGAGTGTGGGAGGAAACCGGCGCAGGGAGAACATGCAAACTCCATGCAGATGGTGTTAGGATGGGGATTTCTCTGTTTTCATGACTTTGCAGTATATGAGCCACGGTTTTTGCATTGGATTTCGTTTTTAAGTGAAAACTCTACTTTACACTGAATTTTGATAGATTGTAAGACTAACTTTAACTGAGATTTTGCATACAGTGGTGTGTTGTTTTTATGTTTAAATATTTGGGAGTTTCCCAGAAGGCAATTCATTGTTTTTTGAAGCTTGTATTGTATAGCCTGCAAAGGAGGAGTGGGGGTTTGGTCGAAACTCCTAGAGCCATCTTTTTGCAGGAGTTTTGTATTTGAGTCTCGAAACGTGTGGTTTGACCTCCAGGGGATGTGTGGGTCAGGGGGGATTCCCTCCCATTTGCAAAGGGGGGTTTATTCCATCCTTTCCCTTGCCAAGTTTTTTAAATTGTTGAAATATATATGATGTTTAGCCATGGATTTCTTGGTGTCTTGATAGACAAGGCGATGGGGCTAGGCTCCCCCCCCCCTCTTCCTGTACGTTGATGTGTAAAAAAAAAAACAGTTTGGGTTTTAAGTAGCTGAGCATGCAACAGGAAGTTATTTTCAGCATTTATGTATCAGCAGGAAGTAGGTGGAAGGAAAATGGAAAGCATTTTGGCATTTAGAAAAAAAGTGTTTTATATTTTGTTCCAGTTTTGTGAAGTTTTATACTGTAATACAGTTTTGGGTAGAGAGCAAACAGGGGGGGCATCACGATTATTGTTGTATCACCTAGATGCAGGTAGAAAGATGCCAAAACATTGTTTTGAATAGTGGAGGATTTCATGGTGCTTTGAAGGTTGTCTGACAAACACGTTTACAGGGCTGCCGATAATCGGTTGAAGAGCATGTAAACGTGAGGGGTAGTACGCTAGCATACGGTAGGCCGTGTAAAATAATCGGAATACGCCAGTGCCAGTACTGTAAAAATGGTCACTAAGCAGTACTGCTCTGAAAACTAGTGCAAGGGTGTCCTGGACACGGGACACTTCATAAGCGATTCGAATCGTCATGGGTAGTGTCGTTCCATGCGTTGGAGGAAAAAGGGTACAGTAAGGTGTACTCCTTTGGAAGGTACTTTTGCTGGAGGACGAGACCTCAGAATAAAGATACCTTGGATGTAGTTGAGCTGTGGCTTCATAAATCTGTAATGATGAGTGTTGATGGAGGTGTAGTACACGCTTTTGTGATTCTCAGAGAAGGAACGGTGGTTAAATTCTCATGCCCGTTTGTTTGAACTTTGTATGGCTGGTCCATGCAAGGTTCTCAAGCTGCTCTCATGTTTTTCTCATTGTATTTTTTTCTATTGCTGAAAGAGTGAAGGTAGAATTCTGGCTGTTTTTGTTTTTTCATTTTTTGTTTTGGAAACTATGAAGTATCTTCCCCACAATTGTATCTAAATGATTGTATGTAGTAACGTGAATATGTTAGAACTTACCGCGGCGATCCTCCGATGCGTCGCGGCTGTTGTATTTTTGTAGGAACGGGAAAAGTAAGGGTTACAGAGGGTTTTCATTGAATCAATTTTGAAAGAATTTCATTGACAATTTACCAATGTACAGGAATGTCATTATTGTTTACCATTCTTTGCAGGTTAAATATGAAGGATAGAGTAATGATTTTAGGTTTTTCAGGTCCAAGGAGTTTGTACATAGAGAGCAGGTGTATGTAGACAGCTGTACATATAGATAAATACATGAGTCTAAGGAGGTAAAAGTATCATAGGCTATTTCATTGTTTCTTTTTTCCTGCACCACGCATTTCTTCCTTCAGTTTCTAATGAGGAAGAAAATGGGGAACGAAGTGATAAATGTAAGAATGACAGTTTTTTTCAAACAAATAATGTTAACCTCTGTAATTCTAACCAAGTTTATGCCAAGACTGTCTTTCTTTGATAGAATTTGAATCGGTGAGCAGAAGTCTGGTGAAGTAGGTTCCCATCCCAGATGCTAAGAACCTTTTTGTCAATGGTTCCAGGTATTGTAAGCCACACACAGGTTATGCAGTGACCACAGTCCCGATGTCTGGGTTATTGTCATATGAGGGTTGTTTGGAGGTCAATCAAAACCAGAGTCGTACTTTCCTCATAAGCTGTCACTTACATTCTCGGCGGATGGGGTGGGTGCGATCGTTGTGACATGAACTTCAAAATGTCCACCACAGGGTTCACGAGTCACTCCTGGACCCTGACACAATAACCGGTTTACATTCTTTCCAACCAGGTGACTGGGTCGTTGTAAAGAAGCTTGAGGGATGAGACCACGCCAGCCACTGCAAGAAGCGACTCAATCACACCAAAGGACTGAGTAGTATCTTTGTTTATTTATATTTTTTTGTTTAGTAAATTTTAGCAAGGGTAACGATGAAAAGCATCCCAAGTTATTATTTAAAGTGTATTTCCTGCCTAGCTCAGAAAGCGAACAGGACCGATTGCTAGGTCTGTTCTGAATCTCCACCGAGTTTTAGTACCCCAGCGATGACAGCGGTACATGCCATTTATGATGTTATTATGGGTATGAGGAGTTTTGACAAACTGGTGAAGACTCCAAACAGACACTTGTCAATGGAATCTAACGATGCATTTTTAGAGGGTAAAATTGGTTATAGTTTTAATAGCTCTGCCTCTTGTTGGTTTGGGTATCTAGGCAGGCCACAAGTGTGTTTGAACTTTAGTTTGGTGTTTATGCGGATCTGCAGCTTATAAGGTAATTCCCCCAAAGCAAGAGGTTCATGCGTGATGGTGAAGCTGTCCCAGCATCTTATGTCGCGGCCGATTGCGAGGATCTGATGGCGCAAGAAATTAAGAATGGCAGGGACAGCTAGAAGGGAATTGTTCACCAACCCCGACCAGGTCTGGGCATGGGGTCCTGGATGTACAAGGTGGGGGGGGGGGCTCGAGCTTAGGATACGATTGAACAATTCTCATCCATTAAGGATAGGATTTTTCATGTAACTGTTGAAGCCAGAGCTGTAGCTAAGTGAAGGTTGGGAGTCCTTTTACGGGTCTGGGAATCTTTGGGGATCATTTTTATTTTACAGCGGATCGTGGTTAAAGGAAGTGGGAATATATATACTCATGTCGTTTTTTATTTCTATTCTTTCTATGTCGTGACAAGGTGCTCCTGTTGCCTGATTGGACGCGTGACCAGAGTTTCCTTGATGAGACGCCCCGAAGCCGGACCCACGTACAAGACAGAGGATCACAGACGGATCGGCGATTACTACAGCTCACCATGTCGTGTCCTCCTTTATAAGTCATGCTCCTGAAGAACAGTCTACATGTCAAGCCATGTTTTCCTTTTTATGGACTGTAAAGCCGCGTACACACGACCGTTTTTAATGACGAGAAAAATGACATTTTTTAAAATGGTCATTAAAAATGATCGTGTGTGTGGGCTTTCCAGCAGTTTTCCCGACGAGAAAAACGCTGAGAATCACGACGAGAAAAATTGGAACATGCTCTAATTTTTCACGTCGTTTTTTTACATCGTCGTTTTTCTCGTCATGAAAAACGGCCGTGTGTGGGCTTTAACGACGTGAAAAAAATGCGCATGCTCAGAATCAAGTAAGAGACGGGAGCGCTCGTTCTGGTAAAACTAGCGTTCGTAACGCTGTACCGGACTGAAAAGCACAAGGCTGAAAAGCGCGAATCGTCGCTCAACAAACTTTACTAACATGAAGGGTGGCGCCATCCAAATGGAACTTCCCCTTTATAGTGCCGTCGTACGTGTTGTACGTCACCGCGCTTTACTCGAACATTTTTTTCCACGATAGTGTGTAGGCAAGGCAGGCTTGAGAGGAAACAGGAAAAATCACGTCGAGAAAAATGCTGTTTTTTTCAATGACATTAAAAACGGTCATGTGCATTAGGACTGATTAATTTCCAGGTGTAAGAAGGCATCGAAATACACGTGGGAGCATAAGACAAAAAAGGGAGGACTGTTGTGGAAAATTTTATGAAGATGTATTTAATATGTATTGTCATAGTGTCACCCAGTGTTAGTACTTCCGCAACCCGCTCTAAAGAGCTGACTAGGGCAGTCTGAGGCTGGTTGAATCTCGTCTGGTAGTGGAAAACGTCTTGAGGTTGGAGTGTGATGTTTGCAGCTTGCGGATATGCTCGCTCTGTGCATTAGCACGGACGATCGTTGAGGAGGGGATATGCTCGCTCTGCAACGACATCATTGGTTATAGGCAGATGTGCGCTCTTGTTTTGGCGGTGTGCTGATCAGCATTGGTCCAGATTCGTAGCGCGCGCCTGCAGATAGCCTCCCACAAGCAATAATAGTATAATCTGAATATGCGTTATTCTATGGAATAGCAAAGAATAAGGATTCCTATCAGCCGTAATATGAGAGCTTGCAAGCGTTTTCAGAGTCAGGGAAAGCGTCCATGTTTTAAAGCAATACGGCTTTGTTTGCTGGGAGCATACACGCCTTCCCTGCCCAGACACGCCCATAAGACTTTAGCCATCATGTTGTTGAATATGTTGTTGTATTGGTATTATATTGTATGTATTTAAATAACCCTGTTGGAAGGGATATCTTTATATGGACATTTGCTGTGTAAAGAGGAGATCATGTGATGACCACTCCCATGGAGGTCAGATGCTTTGGAGTTTAATAAAAAGGCTTTTGAAGGCATTGGCATGGCAGTTGATGCTGGGAGGCCTTGACGATGAGACCAGTCTGGTGATGCTTCTTGATTTGTATGAATGGGGTTTGAATGGAAGGTGAGTGAATTTTAGCCTAAGAAGTATTATTGCAATAAGATGAAGTGTGTGCTTATTTAACACAAGGCAAAAATGGCTGTGCTCTGCAAACAAGCAATTTTGCCACTACACTACTGATCTACTCTGCAGGAGTTGCAGTACTTAGCAGAGTGCTCAGCAGGGATGAGCGGAACACCCCCCTGTTTGGTTCGCACCAGAACCTGCGAACAGACAGAATGTTCGCGTGAACTTTAGAACCCTATTAAATATAATGGACTCGAACGTTCGAAATCTAAAGTGCTAATTATAAAGGCTAAAATGCAATTTATTGTCCTAAAAAGTGTTTAGGGACCCGGGTCCTGCCCCAGGGGACATGTATCAATGCAAAAAAAAGTTTAAAAAATAGAAGTTTTTACGGGAGCAGTGATTTTAATAATGCTTAAAATGAAAAAATAAAAGTGAAATATTCCTTTAAATTTCGTACCTAGGGGGTGTGTATGATATGCATGTAAAGTCGCGCATGTTTCCCATGTTTAGAACTGTCCCTGCACAAAGTGTCATTTTTGAAGGAAAAAAAGTCATTTAAAACTCACTCGCGGCTATTAATGAATTGTCCGCTTTTATCAATACATAGAAAAGTCATTGATAAAAATAAAAAAAAAGCGTGGAGGTTCCCCCAAATTCAATTACCAGGCCCTTCAGGTCTGGTATGGAAATTAAGGGGAACCCCGCCGCAAATTTAAAAAAAAATGGCGTGGGGTTCCCCCTAAATATCCATACCAGGCCCTTCAGATCTGGCATGGATTTTAAGGGGAACTCCACCCCAAATTTAAAAAAAAATGGCGTGGAGTCCCCCCAAAAATCCAACCCGGGCCCTTATCCAAGCACGCAACCTGGCCGGCCGCAGGGGAAGAGGGGGGGGGGACGAGAGAGCGCCCCCCCTCCCTCCTTAACCGTACCAGGCCACATGCCCTCAACATGGGGAGGATGTCCCTATGTTGATGGGGACAAGGGCCTCATCCCCACAACCCTTGCCCGGTGGTTTTGGGGGTCTGCGGGCAGGGGGCTTATCGGAATCTGGAAGACCCCTTTAACAAAGGGGACCCCCAGATCCCGGCCCCCCTATGTGAATTGGTAGGGGGTACATTGTACCCCTACCATTTCACGAAGAAAGTGTAAAAAAATGTAAATAAAAACACACAAATGCCCCATACACACGATCATTTTTCATGCCGTTAAAAATGCCATTAAAAAAAATGGCCATTAAAAATGATCGTGTGTATGCTCCAGAGCATTTTTAACGACGTGAAAAACGGGCATTAAAAATTTCGAACATGCTCTCTTTTTTCACGTCGTTTTTCATGTCGTTTTTTTTAACGACGTGAAAAACGATAGTGTGTATGCTTTAACGACGTGAAAAAAAATGCGCATGCTCAGAATCAAGTATGAGACGGGAGCGCTCGTTCTGGTAAAACTAGCGTTCGTAATGGAGATAGCACATTCGTCATGCTGTAACGGACTGAAAAGCACTAGACTGAAAAGAGCGAATCGTCTCTCAACAAACTTTACTAACATGAAGGGTGGCGCCATTCGAACGGAACTTCCCCTTTATAGTGCCGTCGTACGTGGTGTACGTCACTGCGCTTTTCTTGAACATTTTTTAAAATGATGGTGTGTACGCAAGACAGGCTTGAAAGGAAACAAGAAAAAAAATGACGAGAAAAACGTCAGTTTTAAAAATGACATTAAAAATGATCGTGTGTATGGGGCATTACACCTTGGAAAAGTCTTAAAAAAACAAACAAAAACATTCCACCGATGAAATCCACTGTGTAATACATGAATAGACCCGCCCCTTCTCGCGTTCCGCATCTGGTCCGCTGAGCGGACCTGATGGGGAACTTTAGAAGGGGCGGGTCTATACATTTAAAACACTGCGGAGGAAGTTCCCCATCAGGTCCGCTCAGGCACAACCAATGACAGACAGCGCTGGACATCGGATCGCCGCGGGACACTGGATTTTATCGCTGGAAGGGACTTTTCCAAGGTGTTTGTGTGTTTTTTATTTACATTTTTTTACACTTTCTTTGTGAAATGGTAGGGGTACAATGTACCCCTTACCAATTCACATAGGGGGGGCCGGCATCTGGGGGTCCCCTTTGTTAAAGGGTTCTTCCAGATTCCGATAAGCCCCCTGCCTGCAGACCCCTACAACCACCGGGCAAGGGTTGTGGGGATGAGGCCCTTGTCCCCATCAACATGGGGACATCCTCCCCATGTTGAGGGCATGTGGCCTGGTACGGTTCAGGAGGGAGGGGGGGGGCTCTCTCGCCCCCCCCTCTTCCCCTGCGGCCGGCCAGGTTGCGTGCTCGGATAAGGGTCTGGTATGGATTTTTGGGGGGACTCCACGCCATTTTTTTTTTAAATTTGGGGTGGAGTTCCCCTTAAAATCCATGCCAGATCTGAAGGGCCTGGTATGGATATTTAGGGGGAACAGCACGCCATTTTTTTTTTAAATTTGCGGCGGGGTTCCCCTTAATATCCATTCCAGACCTGAAGGGCCTGGTAATTGAATTTGGGGGAACCCCCACGCTTTTTTTTTTTTTATCAATGACTTTTCTTTGTATTGCCGGGAGCCGACAATTCATTAATAGCCGCGAGTGAGTTTTAAATGACTTTTTTTCCTTTAAAAAATGACACTTTGTGCAGAGACAGTTCTAAGCACGGGAAACATGCGCGACTTTACATGCATATCATACACACCCCCCAGGTACGAAATTTAAAGGAATATTTCACTTTTATTGTTTCACTTTAAGCATTATTAAAATCACTGCTCCTAAAAAAACGGCAGTTTTTAAAACTTCTTTTTGCATTGATACATGTCCCCTGGGGCAGGACCCAGGTCCCCAAACACTTTTTATGACAATAACTTGCATATAAGCCTTTATAATTAGCACTTTAGATTTCTCCCATAGACTTTTCGAATTTGCCGCGAACACCCCAAATTGTTCGTTGTTCGGCGAACGGGCGAACAGGCAATGTTCGAGTCGAACATGAGTTTGACTCGAACTCGAAGCTCATCCCTAGTGCTCAGTGTCAAATAATGCTTCCAGGGTTTATACCTGTCTACTGTGTAAGATCTGCGGGGTTGTCGCACTTTAAAGAGACTAATGTTGTAGCTAAACAATTACATCAATGACTTTACTAATGAACAATACTTTGTTGGCTATGTTTCAGTCCTTATTATGATAAATAATTTTATATATACAGTATTTTAAAAATACATTTTTACATGTAGCACCACCCTCTCCTCTCTAGGGGAAAGAAGAGAGGCACCCATGCCACAACCCTGTGTCCTCTAGTTTAGAGGTCAGGCGGTGTATATGTACCTGGGTCCCGCAGCGAGTTACCTCCTTCCACTGGTTCCCATCTCCAGGATGTAGAGACGAGTCTGTACTTTTCCCTTCTTTAATAAAGTCAATGTCCAAACCACTTAAACTCCAATGTTGAGTTTATTTTGTATCTTTGCTTGATAGGTAAGAGAGAGTAGATGAGAGAGATAGTAGTTGAACTAAAGCAGATTCAGGCACAGAAATCCCAGATTTATCACCACTCGGTCCCGAGTGGGTACAGCTCACCCGGATAGACCCTCAATGGTCCTAGCAGCCGATGTGAAACTCAAACAACAATTTAAATCCTCCAAGGACAAGTTCAGTATGTCCTCGGAGAGCAGCAGCACTCCGCAGGGTCAGTTCTGCGGAGCATAGGATCCTTCCCTCCGACAGGTCACCAGACTTTTCCCGAGACAGCAATCTGACTATCACTCATCTCCTGTTATGGGACCGATCCCCCCCCTGGCTTTCTCTTGGTTGGAGCGGATACCCTCACCCGGGCATCCTAGGACTCCCAGAGATTCTTCCTGTAGACCCAGTTAAAGGTACTGGGCCTACCTGGAATGTTGCGGTCTCTGGCCGAAGGTGCCCGAGACACTCCAGTCGGGGTACGCACCCCCCTCCTTAGGGGCGCACTCCTCCGGGTACTTGTCCCCGGGTCTCTCCCTGAATAATGGTGTCTGCCTCTTTTATATTCTCTCCCGGCATGCACAGCAGGCAGAACCCGCCCACTGCATGGTAGCCGAGAGAGGACATCCAATCGCGCCAATGCAACCTATGAACCTATGGTTCAACCTTGACCCAACATGGCAGCGCCACCTGCAGGCCACAGGGAACCCTACATAGGCACATAGCATCAAAGCAGAGTCCAGCACAATTAGAAGGCCTGAGCCATACTAGTGCTCGGGTCATCCCCCTAAATTTGGACCTAGAGACCCCCTAAATTTGGAGTACCCACTACATACAAATAGTATGCAAAGCACTGTGAAAATTGCAGGGCTGCCAAAGAGAGTCAGGAGATGAAAGCTAATTGATGTGTACTTTGTTCTTTCTGTTTTAAATAAAAGGGGGCCTACAAGCCCTGAAAAGGCATATCTGTTGTGGACTGAACTCACTGGTGCAAAAAACTATAAACTATAATATATATATATATATATATATATATATATATATATAAACATGGATTAAAAACTTGCTACAAGGGGGAGTTCAGAGGGTGGTGATAAATGGGAAATACTCAGAATGGTCAGGGGTGGGTAGTGGGTTCCCACAGGGTTCTGTGCTGGGACCAATCCTATTTAATTTGTTCATAAATGACCTAGAGCAGGGGTGTTAAACTCAATTTCATTGTGGGCCGCATCAGCATTATGATTGCCCTCAAAAGGGTCGGTTGTAGATGTCCAGCACATCCCCTCCCCTTCGATTAGATGTCAAGAGCCACCCCACCATCAGAAGTTACATCACAGTGCACCCCCTTACCTTATGCTGCTACTGGGAAGAAGATGAATGCATTGCTTGAAAGCAGAAAGTACAGGGTTTGGAGGAGGACCAGAGGAGGGCTGGAGTTCTCCTGCAGCTGCAGGAGAGGTGCGAGGGCCACATGAAACGTCCTGGAGGGCCAGATTCGGCCCGCGGGCTTTGTGTTTGACACCTGTGACCTAGAGGATGGGGTAAACAGTTCAATCTCTGTATTTGCGGACGATACTAAGCTAAGCAGGGCATTAACTTCTCCGCAGGATGTGGAAACCTTGCAAGAAGATCTGAAAAAAATTAATGGAGTGCACAATTACATGGAAATGAGGTTTAATGTAGAAAAATTTAAAATAATGCATTTGGGTGGCAAAAATATGAATGCAATCTAGGGGGAGAACCTCTGGGGGAATCTAGGATGGAAAAGGAACTGGGGGTTCTAGTAGATAGGCTCCGCAATGGCATGCAATGCCAAGCTGCTGCTAACAAAGCAAACAGAATATTGGCATGCATTAAAAAAGGGATTAACTCCAGGGATAAAGCAATAATTCTCCCACTCTACAAGACTCTGGTCCTGCCTCACCTGGAGTATGCTGTCCAGTTCTGGGCACCAGTCCTCAGGAAGGATGTCCTGGAAATGGAGCGAGTACAGAGAAGGGCAACAAAGCTAATAAAGAGTCTGGAGGACATTAGTTATGAAGAAAGGTTGCGAGCACTGAACTTATTTTCTCTGGAGAAGAGACGTTTGAAAGGGGATATGATTTAAATTTACAAATACCATACTGGTGACCCCACAATAGGGATAAATCTTTTTTGTGGAAGGGAGTTTAACAAGACACTTGGCCACTCATTAAAATTAGAAGAAAATAAGTTTAACCTTAAACTACGTAGAGGGTTCTTTACTGTAAGAGCGGCAAGGATGTGTAATTCCCTTCCACAGGCAGTGGTTTCAGTGGGGGGGGGGGGCATCGATAGTTTCAAAAAACTATTAGATAAGCACCTGAACAACCACAACATACAGGGTTATACAATGTAATACTGACATATAATCACACACATAGGTTGGACTTGATGGACTTGTGTCTTTTTTCAACCTCACCTACTATGTAACATATATATATATATATATATATATATATATATATATATATATGTGTGTGTGTAGCGACCTCACCTCTCACTCCCTCCTACTCTTCTCGATCAATGGCTCTCGTCTAGGGGACCAGGGAGGAGAGTGTGGCGCACCACCAGCTCGTATCCTCTTGTGTGCAGAGGTGTGAGCTATAACCTTTTACCTTCGGGCCCGTGTCCCTGTCCAGAGCCAAAACTTCCCTTGAGGGTGATCCCCACCCTCCACGCAGGTGGGGGTAGGACCCTATACTCCCAGAAAGTCAAGTTCCACACCACTGAAAGTCCAACACTTATTTATTCTTCAGAGCAATAAATAGTCCTTTAAGAGCGACTGGTTAGACATAGAACACTTCAGAACACAGTGGGGAGGAGGTCCAGGCACAAACTTGAACTTGGGTTTTCTCCTGTTCCGTTATAGCGCGAACAGGCTTGGCGCACAGTCGCTGCCACCGACCGTGAGGGGGCCTCTGCCTCAGACTAGATAAATAAGGTCTCTGCCACCGACCTGGTTGTTGGGTCTCTGCCACTGACCTGATTCAAGATGGGTCCCTGCCACAGACCATGAGAACGTGTACTACCTTCTATAGGAAATGGCCCTTGTCAGGGAAAGGACATCCATCCGGACAGTTACCAGAGGCCTCGCCATCACCAGCAAATGCTGCACTGGATCTTCGGAAGGGTCACCTCCCTGACCTCCTCGTCCTAGATTCGGGAGGCCTCAATCCCTTGCGGGACCCAGTCGAAGGTACTGGGCCCCAGGCCTCCAGAGAGTACCTTGCCCCAGACCAAAGGTGTCTGGGGTGGAACCGCAACTCTGTCCCCGGGCCTAGGGCACCCAGGACGACACGCACATGCACCCAGGCTGAAGGTGCCTGGGCGCGGACCCCGAGCAGAAGATGTCTGCCCCCTTTATACTCTCTCTCAGCATGCACAGCAGGTTCCCTGCCCCGCTGTACTACTGCCGCGAGAGGACACAAAGGGCTCAGCCCTCCAATGGCGATTCAACCCCGGCCTATGGCAACAGCGCCACCTATAGGCCGCAGGGAACTAGACACCATTGATATCCTCCACTGGCATAAATTGGTCCAGGAACCCTAACAATTGTTGTATCTGAGCCTGGTACCACTCAGATGCCTCCCCTAAATATGACCACCCGCTCTACATATATATATATATATATATATATATATATATATATATATATATATATACACACACTGTATTAATAGGCAAACAATATGCTTCTTTTAGGATCACGTCCATTTTAAATGCAGGCCCTCCCCTAATAAAATGTATGCTCCTTCTACAATGGTTGGACATACAGCAAATAAAGGTGCCCCTGGAATGTATTTTTTAAATGTTGGCAACAATGATCAAAGCAAAACTTTTTTTTTTAGTTTTGGGTAGAGGGGAGAGGGATTCTGCTGTCTGTGCCCCCGTTAGGGAGATTCACCCTCTCTATTAGTCAGTGGCGGCTGGTCGGTCGGGTTAATCGCAACCCCCTCCCCCCTGTCGGTCAGCCCTGCACTTACCCCATCTATGGCACGGGCAGCACTTCCCGACGGGTGGCGGCATTTAGATTAGAACCAGATGCATGGATAGGATACACTGCTATTAGTCCACCATTATCACCTAAAGTGAAAGTAAAAGAACATCCAAAATTTTGGATTCTACCAAGAACAGGAATAGAGGGGATATCTTCCAATGGGGACACTAGTTCTGGTGACCCTACTGACAATCAGGGATTTCTTCACTTTGGAGGGATTTTCTCACTTTGAGTTTTGGCTATGGGACAGGGAGTGAAGAGAAATCTCCCCAATGGGACACAAATGGCAAAAATAAGAGGTTCATAACTCACTCTTGCTCTATCCAAAATGAAAACAAATTCATAGGGTTCCTTTAGTTCTACTTTACTACATGTTGCACTCAGCATTTTACACTTTGGATTGTTTATTTATTGAGCATACTTAACTTTTTCTAAGCCCACTTATCCTGTATAAAGGTAGACAACGTCTTTACAAAATTAGAACTATTTCTGTAGGCTTCAAGGACAGGTAAGGAGATAAAATGTTTTTTATTTGTAAAGGAATCTGTGACATTTATCTACATTTCTTACATCAGATGTTAACACTCCCCCTCATACAAGATGTGTACTAGATCGTAATGTGTGGGATACCTAAAGGTTACAGAGCTTAAACATTTAAACTAACATTACAATGTCATTGCGTTGAAGACATTTAGATTTACTTGTTTTGCCAAAGTTCAACTAAACATAGGATTATGTTCTCATGGAAGCTTTGGATGTACTGAATGGAACATAAACATCAAAAGCCTCATGTAAGAAGATGTTCAGTTTTTTTCTGTGTCTGATTCTCTGCTGCATTTCTTTGTTGTTGCTGCCAGTTTTATGGACACAGTTTACTTGACAATTGAAGCAATATATGATGCCAAGCCGCAGAAGAAGTGTATTGGTATTCTGAAAAAACGAATAAAGCCATTTGGACGGCTTGAAAATGGGTACAGCTATCTTCCAGCTTCCTGACTAAGCAAGGTAATGTATAAACTAGTTGTTGTTTGGAGAGCGGATTTTGGGGACAGTGTATTAAAGTGTATGTCACTGTAACATATATTTATCTTTTTGTTCATGGACGGACACAGCTTCCTTAAATCTTGACAAAGTGGGTTATGTTCCGTCTATTAGGAGAGGACTAGGCAGACATGTTAGATATTTAAATACACGTAACTTTAACAGAGTTGAACAGCCTCGCCCAGGGGGCGGTCCCTCCGGTCATAACCCCTCACCCTGCAGCTCAGTTTTTTTCTGCCTAGTAGAGGAGAAGGACCTGGCTCCCTTTGGTCCCAGGGCCCGGAAGAAATTTTTACTTTTTATTGTTTTTTATTTTATTTTATTTTTTGATCCTGAGATCTACTATCAACTGCCAGCTGGGCGACAGGCTGGATAATATAGATCCTTGTAGTCTCCCCAGTTCGGCCATCGAGCAGGCCTTAGCTACGCGCTGGGTCGGCCACGACATACCCCATGGCTCCAGGGGTGGCCGGTGAGCTATTGCTCCGGGGTCCACATATAACCGGGCTGCTTGCTGTCTCAGTCACAGTGGACCGTGGCCGACAGCCACTCCGTACTGCTCGGCTGTGGGTCTGCCTGGAACGCACCAGCAAATTCTCGCATGTATGGGTAAGTTAAGTTCCTCCTGTTTCGACAGGATGGAACAGCTGGGCATTCCCGGGGGGTCGGTTAGGGGGTCTCCTGTCCTCCCTTTCCTCTCCCTCTGTCCCTCCCTTTTTTCCTCCTTGCCTTGCGGGCCTGCTGCGTCAGCCGGGGTATACCTGAGGGGGATTCTGTATCCTGGTTTGGGGCTGTGGGGCGTCCGGGTCCGCTCTGCCCCTGGGAAGTCTCCATTCGGCATCATTACGGCCTTCTCGTCCACCTCAAGTGCTTAGGCGCCATTTTTTGTAGCGCCAACGCCATTTTCTTGGGGCCTGTAGTTATCATTGAAATCTCCATTGGCAGGCTTTTTGTCGTGGCCGCGCTGTGACACAGGAATTCATTGCGGGCGGCCATTTTCTTGTAGTCCTGTTTCTCTGAGGCCTTCGACGGCCATTTTGAGGGTGTTTTTTTCTTATTGGTGTGGCCTCTAGTGCTGCACAGGCTTCCTGAACGGCGCGAATAGCGCTGTTCACATCACAGAACACCTCAGACACACGCTGTGTGCGGAGGGAAAGCAGACAGCGACGCTAGGCAGCCACTTACTTGGGTGGTGCGTTCCCTGGGTAGTCCCCCGGTCAGAGCAGCAAGAAGGGTGGACATTTTTCAGTGCCATTACCTTGACTTAAGTCCCTATAGGCTGTCAGTGGGTGGGCATGGAGTCAGAAGCTGGGCGCTTTTTCCCCAGACATTCCAGTGGCAGCAACCAGTGCCTATGGACAGTCCTGGAGTCATTTGTTGCCAAGGGCGGGCGTAAGGGGGGTAAAAAAGCGCTCCCTCCCCCCGCCATCTCCTGGGAAATGTTCTGACTCTGTTTTGAAGTGTCAGAGGATGCAAAGACCCTCCGGGCAGTGAGGAAGACTCCTTGTCCGGGTCAGCGCAGGATAGAGCACTTGTGGTAACACTTATCACAGCAGTGAGGGTCACTCTTAAGCTGGAGGATACAGCTGGGACATCCGCTGAGGTGTCAGTCCCTTTTGGGTCTCACAAACTGACCCGCTCTCAAGGTTTTTCTTTATGTATCTTACTTTGACAAGTTCATAGATAAGGAATGGGAACAGCCGCAGAGGTCCTTTGTGGTTCCTCAGCGCATGGCGGTCCGTTACCTATTTGAAGAGTGCCTTTTGGAAAAATGGGCTTCTTCCCTGGTCATTGACCCCCCCCTGGTATAGCCACTATCCCGGTGGAGGGGTCCCCTGTTTGTAAGGACCCTACTGATAGCAGGTCCGAAGCGGTGAGCCGTTCCATGTTCACCATGCTGGGGTCAGTATTGCGGCCAATAATGGCTGAAACTTTGGTGCCTCTGACCCTCACTGAATGGGAAAAATGTTGCACCAGGCAGTGGAGGAGCATCTGCTCCCCCAGAATGCGTGACACTGGCTGACCAGCTGGTGCAGGGCCCTGTGATGCAACCCTGGATGCGACCCCTTTAATCTCCAGGGCCTCTGTATCTGCGGTGGTTTTGCGCCTCCTGATATGGCTAAAATGCTGGTCCGCGGACCAAGCTTCCAAGAAAGTTCTGACGGCTTTGCCTTTGGTGCCTCCCTGGCCAACATTATTAAGAATGTCACTGGAGGTAAGAGCACACTTCTCCCTCAGTCCACTAAAGATAAGCCGGGGCCCTCCTTTCCTGCACAAATGTGGTATTTTCGTCAGTCAGGGCCCGCTGGCAGACCCTCCCAAGCCGAAGAAGGTCCAACTGGGGGACAGAAGCGTCCCTGGGTGCTCAAGCAAACCAAGCCCGCAAACAAGTCTGCTACCGCATGAGGTTTTGCCCCCCCCGACCCTTGGGTGGGGGGACGTCTTCGTGGGGTTTGCGGCTCGGTGGATCTCCCTGCTTTCTGACCAGTGGGTTTGCGAAGTGGTCACTTTGAGGTACAAGATCGAGTTTCTTTCTTGTCCACTAAACAGATCTTTCCCTAAAAATCTTCCTCTCCTTCCGGCTCGTCAAACTGCCCTAACGGGGGCAGTACAGGACTTACTGAGGTGGGGGGTAATCATACCTGTACCGCTGCAGGAAAGGTTTCAGGGATTCTACTCAAATATGTTTGTGGTCCCAAAGAAGGACGGACTTCGTCCAATCCTAGCCCTCAAGGCCCTCAATGCCTTTGTGACGGTTCGGTAATTCAGGATGGAATCGGTTCGCTCGGTGGTCACTGCGCTCCATCCAGGGGATTTTATGGTGTCCTTGGACATCAAGGACGCATGCTTGCATGTCCCCATCTGCGTCAGGCATCAGAGGTTCCTGCATTTGCGGTCGGGGAAGACGGCTATCATTTTGTGGCTCTCCCCTTTGGCCTAGCGTCGGCACCAAGAGTTTTCACCAAGGTGCTCGCCCCGATTCTGGCCTGTCTGAGACAGCGGGGAATTACTATCGTGGGCTACTTAGACGATCTTCTTTTGAGAGTTACTTCAAGCTAAGATTTAAAGGAGGACGTGTCTATGGCCAGTCAGTCCTTCGGAGAATTTGGTTGGGTACTGAACCTCCAGTAGTCGGTGTTAGTACCGACTCAGCACCTGGAATACCTGGGGTTGATTCTGGACTCCTCGGAGGCAAGAGATTTTTCTTCCTCTGGAAAAGTTACAGATGCTCCAGGCTGCGGTGAGGTTGTAACATCCCGCAAATGGTCGTCTCTCCCTTTCTGCATGCGAGTCCTGGGCCGCATGGTAGCCTCCTTTGAGGCACTACCGTATGCCCAATTCCACACTCGTGTCTTGCTGAAGGAGATTCTGTCCAAATGGAACACATCTCCATTGGCTCTGGATCATCAGATTCAGGTCAGCCACCTGAACAGGGCCTCTCTGAGTGGTGGTTAAGATCCCCGGCCCTTCCATCTGGGAAATCGTTCCTTCCTTTCCACTGGACTGTGATCAGGCTGTGCTTCTCCATGGGTCACAGAGGCTACGAGGGCGTTCAGTCAAGATCCAGTCAGACAACGCCACGGCGGTGGCATATGTCAACTTTCAAGGAGGTACATGGAGCTCGACTGCAGTGTTGCAGGTCGCTCACATCCTAAGGTGGGCCGAAAGGAGCGTGCCAGCTCTATCGGCTGTTTACATTCCGGGCATAGAAAACTGGCAGGCGGACTATCTAAGTCGCCAGATGCTGGACCAAGAGGAATGATTGCTACACCCGGAGGTGTTTCAACTCCTTTGCCGGAGATGGGACACGTCAGATGTGGATCTCCTGGCTTCTCGACTCAATCGCACGGTGTCGAGGTTTGTGGAA
This sequence comes from Rana muscosa, assembly GCA_029206835.1. Lineage (NCBI taxonomy): Eukaryota > Metazoa > Chordata > Amphibia > Anura > Ranidae > Rana > Rana muscosa. The sequence goes on from CM055121.1 coordinate 849,836,221, forward strand.
AAGGTCCAGGGATTCCTGGGCAGACGCGTTGGACGCGTTGGTGGCTCCATGGGGTCAGTATCGGCTAATTTATGCCTTTCCCCTACTGAAGTAGCTTCCACCTCTGCTCCGAAGAGTTGGAGGCCAAGGGGATTCCGGTGATCCTAATCCCCCAAGACTGGCCAGGGCGTCCGGGGCACGCCTCACTGGTGGTGGATACTCCCTGGCATCTTCCAATGCGAGAGGACCTTCTGTCACTAGGTCCCATACTTCATCCTGATTTACAGTCGCTGGCTTTAATGGCATTGCTATTAAAAGCCCGGTTCTAAGTGACCGTGGTCTGTCGGATTCCGTAATCCACCATGTTGAGGTCCAGGAAGTCATCTTCCCGGAAGATCTACCATCGCACTTGGAAGGCCTACATCTCTATGTGTGAAGAGATGGATTGGCGCCCGTGGGCATATTCGGCTTCTTGGATCCTGCTGTTCTTACAGCGAGGAGTTGAACAGAAACTGGCCTTAAGCACCATTAAGGGACGTATTTCAGCCTTAGCTGTTTTCTTCCAATGACCCCTGGCGTCTCACTCACTGGCAAGTACATTTGTGCAGGGGGTCCGACATGTGGTTCCCCTGATTATACCACCACTTCCTCCATGGGAATTCAATATGGTGCGCTCAGTACTTCAGGAACCCCCCCTTTTTGAGAACATCGGGGAGATCCCTTTCTTGACGCTCTCTCAGAAAGTTGCCTTTCTAGTTGCCATTACATTGGTCAGAAGGGTTTCTGAATTGGCGGCCTTGTCTTGCAAGTCACCATACTTGGTCCTCCATAAGGATAAAGTGGTGCTACGCCCACAGCCTTCCTTCCTTCCGGAAGTAGTTTCAGCCTTTCACCTAAATGAGGACATTGTACTTCCATCCTTGTGTCCTCGGCCGTCGCATCCCAGAGAGGCTGCGCTACATACTTTAGACATGGTACGTGCTCTGCGGGTGTACCTGTCTGCTACAGGTCCATTCCGGAGGTCAGACTCTCTGTTCTTGTTGGTGACTGGTCCACAGAAGGGCCTGGCGGTCTCGTCGTCCACCACTTCTCGTGGATCAGGCAGAACGTCATCCAGGCCTATGCCCTTAGGGGCAGGCACCTCCCTTTCCTGTCACGGCGCTTTTGACTAGGGCAATTGGTGCCTCCTGGGTTTTCAGACATCAAGCGTCTGTCTCACAGGTGTGTTAAGCGGCGACCTGGTCGTCCATTCCCTCTTTCTCCAAATTTTACATGGTTGATGCGAGTGCATCTTTGGATGCTTGCCTTGGCCGCAAGGTTTTGCAGGTGGCTGTTTGAGGTTGCAACTCCTCCGTTGAGGAGCTCTGTTTGTTTGGGGTGAACTTAGTTTTTGATTGCTGTTCACACCCCTCGTTTTTTTGACACTGCTTGGGGACGTCCCACTTTGTCAAGATTTAACCACTTCCATACCGGTCATTGTAAAATGACGCCGGCAGGAACCCTCTCTCCCTCCGGGTGGACGTCATATGACGTCCTGGGTTTGAGGGGGAATATCTGAATGATGCCTGCAGCTAGAGGCATCATTCAGATATCCTTGTCTTCAGCCGGCGATTCTGCGCACCATAAGAATGATCATAGCGGTGGTTCCGCCGCTTGATCGTTCTTATAGGCGAGGGGAGGGGACACCCCCCCTCCCGCCGCCATCCGGTGCTTCTCCGTGCCATCGGGGACCTGGAGAGAATCGTCCGGCGCCGGTGGTGGGTCACGTGACGAGCATAGAGATGACTGGTGACCAGATGGTCACCAGTCATCTCTATGACCGTCGGAGGCCCGGGCGCGATGTGATGACGTCACGCCCGGGTCCTCAGATGTAAACAAAGCCGCCATTGCGGCTGTAAGTATGAGATCAGTGAAATATTTTTCACAATCTCATGCTTTCCAGCCTGGAGGAGAGATGTGGGGTCTTATTGACCCCGCATCTCTCCATAAAGAGGACCTGTCACACACATTCCTATTACAAGGGATGTTTACATTCCTTGTAATAGGAATAAAAGTGATCAAAAAAAAAAAAAGTGTAAAAATAAAAAATAAATTATATATTTTTTAAAACGCCCCTGTCCCCAATAGCTCGCGCTTAGAAGCGAACGCACACGTAAGTCCTGCCCGCATATGTAAACGCCGTTCAAACCACCTATGTGAGGTATCGCCGTGTGCGTTAGAGCACGTGCAACAATTCTAGCACTAGACCTCCTCTGTAACTCTAACCTGGTAACCTGTAAAAATTTTCAAAGCGTCGCCTATGGAGATTTTTAAGTACCGAAGTTTGGTACCATTACATGAGTGTGCGCAATTTTAAAGCGTGACATGTTAGGTATCTTTTTACTCGGCGTAACATAAGCTTTCATATTTTACAAAAAAATTTGTCTAACTTTAATGTTTTGCTATTTTTTTAATTCATGAAACCATTTTTTTCCCCAAAAAAAGGCGTTTGAAAAATTATTGCGCAAATACCGTGCAAGATAAAAAGTTGCAACAACCTTCATTTTATTCCCTAGGGTGTCTGCTAAAAAAAACATATATAATGTTTGGGGGTTCTGAGTAATTTTCTAGCAAAATAATGATAATTTGTACATGTAGGAGAGAAGTGCCAGAATAGGCCCGGTATGGAAGTGGTATAAAAAGCCCTGTATGGAAAGGGTTAGGGAAGCTGTGTCCGTCCATGGACAAAAAGAGAAAATAGGATTTTTTTTGTGCTCACCGTAAAATCATTTTCTCTGTCATCCATGGACGGACACAGCACCCACCCCTCCTTTTTAAGTTTGTACTGCTTTTTGACGAACTGAGCTGTTGGCTGCAGGGTGAGGGGTTATGACCAGAGGGACCGCCCCCTGGGCGGGGCTGTTCAGCTCTGTAAAAATTACATGTATTTAAATATCTAACATGTCTGCCTAGTCCTCTCCTAATAGACGGAACATAACCCACTTTGTCAAGATTTAAGGAAGCTGTGTCCGTCCATGGACGACAGAGAAAAGGATTTTACAGTGAGTACAAAAAAATCCTATTTTCTCATACTTGAATTAAAAAGTATTCTTTTCTCTTTGCATTGCTTCCTTTGTGTGAAATACCTAATGATCCTGGCAGTTACCCTGCTTTCCTATTTCAAACTGACCATGCAGGTCATGGAGGCACATCTATCCCATTGTGGTCAACTTGCTTGTTTGCATTCTACTTGGGAGTACAGCCTGTCCTTAATCCAATGGTCAGACTTGTGCTGACACACCCCCTGCACAGCCATTCATTGGGACGATTATTATACTGATGTTTCTCTGCCTCCTGCTGACACAACCCCTGCCCATTTCCTCACAGTGTACTTTTGTCTCAGAATTTTAAACCGGACTGTGTCTGTGATCCTCTCAAGCTGCTGCTTTCATGCCCCTCATGTTCACAACAAGTCTCCACCCCCAGCTCTCTAAGTCCCTTATGCAGCTAAAAACATAGGTCATGTGATCACTTACAAAAGAAAAATTCAGAATACACATACTGTATATTGTACCTTTTGTCTTTTGTCCAGGGGGCTGAATGTGGATGTCTGTCACGTACCTGGTCTGAGGCCGATTTGACAAGAGGGCTTCCGTTGCGGCTAAGTGCCAAGCACTCCTGAAGGTGAGAACAGGGAGTGCTAGGCTCAAAGAAGCACGGGTGCCGTTTATGTAGAGCTGCTGGATACTTATTGCAGCACAGCGGAACTGGATAGCTGTCAGCTGGTCTGTCAGGACAGCTGGCAGGATCTCTATAGCCCCTGGAGATGTAGCGGAACCAAGGCAGCGACCACAGGCAAGATGGCACCCAAGGAAGAAGCAGGAGCAGGGAGTACTGGTAGCTGAAAATCATCCAGCAAAGTCTAAGTGCAGCCACTGACCTTATATAGGGAGTTAGGCGCAAGTTCTGGCAGCAGATGTGCGTGAACCAGCCAGTGCAAATGTTTACACTCACGCGCACATTTGTGTGCATGTGCACATTTCTGCACAAGCGAGCAAGACCATGTAAAGTACTGGCATCTATGCAAGGTCTTTTCCTCAGCACATGCACATTTGTATTCTTCTGTCTCCTTTTCAGCACATGTTGATGTTTGTTCTGAATAGCACCCTGACAATGTCTAGTTGTAAATGCTAAAAACCCCTGCGAGGGAAACCTGTTGACCCCCTCAAGCCCCTCAACCTGTCTAGAAGAGAATAACTAGTTATTACCCTGTGGTAAGGAACAGCACTGTCACAACTAGTTACATGTATAATACTCTCTATACTCTACACCAGGGATGAGCTCAGGCGTGTTTGGACTCTATTCCGAACCCGCCCAATCTATCCCGCTGGAAAGCTGTCAAAACCAACAGCCAATCATAGGCGGCAGGGGCAGCCCCTGACCTACAATCGCATGTATATACTCACCTTGCATATGTGCGGCTGTGGGGCAGGGACTGCCTCTGCTGCCTGACTGGCTGTCAGCTTTGACAGCATGCCAACATGTTAAGATTTGTGTCTGAACACACCTGAAATCATCACTACTTTGTACAAGTCAGTTCCAGTTCCTGCACCTGTAATGAGATATTGAGAAACCAGCTCATGAATGCCTGAAATTACTAATAAAGCGCTGGAGTAAATATTTAATCTGTCTTCCAGGCTAGAGCCACAACAAGATTTGTGATGAGGATGTTTCTTTTATCTCTACAGCTGCCTGCACATTTTCTTTTACACCCTGGAGAGTCTACAATGCCTTTTACTACTTGGATTCATAAGTTTGAGAATTTCATACTTGTAGCTAATCATAAACTTCTTTGTGCCCAAATTAAACCTGCTTGCCAAACAATATCAATTCTGGCAATGTGGATAGCATAATGGCGAATCCACAGCCACAACTTATGTCAGCTTTCGGAGAGTTGGTAAGAATTTAGTACTCTTACATAAAATAATAAGAGATCAACTAGTAGAGCAATCAAACTCAGCCAGCATTAAAAAAATGTTCTTGGAACATGATTTAAAGTGTAACTCCACTTTTGTTGAGAAAAAAAACATTGCCTTCTGGGTGATCTCTGTACATTGCAAGGATTTTAACAAACTTTGTTGCAGAATCTTACCTTTTGTTATTCTGAAGAAATCCCTGTGTGTTTCTTTGTGCCCCTGTGGCAAAGTGAATCTAATGGGAGTGGTTTTATAATTATCAATCAGCTATGGCACCTGCAGGACTCTGATGAGGAAAGCTGCTGGGCCTGCATCCCTGTAGCCGTGATATCCTATTGGAAGTATCTCACCAAAAATGACATTTCTGTTGCAGGGGATGCCTGAAATCTGACTTGTATCTTAGTGCAGACTTCTGGGAAAATCAGTGAGCCAATCACACTAACAGGATATGATTTTAGCACTGCTTCTCTTGGGGTCATAGGGAATGACCCCCTTAGTAGTGTGGAAAGTTAACTTCTTAGGGTCTGGTCCTTGGTGTATGGTGGAATAAAAAATAAGTTGGATGACAGTCACTTAAGGGCGCTTTTACACTTCTCCAGTATGGTTTCCCTACATGGGTGCAGCGCAGTGTTTTTGTGAGGGTTACCTGCACTTTATCATGGACTTCTATTAGATTGGTGCGTTTTCAATAAATGCACCAAAAACGCCCAAAGTGCCTCTTTGGTGCACTTTCAGAAAACACAGGTAAGCACGGGTAACCCATATGAAAACTGTAAGTACACTGCGCTGTACCCATGCTGCGAGGAAACCCCACTGGAGCACTGTGAAAGGGGCCTTAGTCTTTCACCTTTTGAACTCAAGATTAGGAGAGAGGGTTTGAGGGATGCAGGATTCACAAAAATGGGACAAATATTCTTGTTCCCATCTGCTTGGCTTCTCCATGTATCAGAAGAAAACAGGCTACCTTTAACTGAGATCATTGCTGCAGCAGAACTGGGAGTCACATACCTCGGATCCTGCTGACTCTGTTTTACATAGCACACACCCAGCTACTGATTGACAGATGGGCGTGTGTTATGTATGTAGCGCCCATCCCAAATGATTGGGACGCTATTTAAATTTAAAGGGATGTCTGGGCCAGTAGTTGGGATCAGACGTTTGAATTACAACTTGTTTTGCTTCTTTTTTAGCTGTGGCTTGCCCGATAGTAGTTTCCCTTATTGCCTGTAGGTGGCGTTATCACCTCAGGCACCTGTTGGAACACGGGCAAGCCATGGTGCATTGAGTCGCCCTTCTCGGCAACGGTACAGGGGGAGTGGTGAACCCCCCCTGTGCCTGCTGGGAGGGGATACTTAAGGGGCAGACACCATTGATTGGGGGTCGTTTTCGCCTCGCTGCCCTCGGAGCTGGAGGTGTGTGTGTGTGGTTTTGGTCTCGGGGCCACTCCGGCCCGAGGCTGCATTGCTGTCTAGTAGGCCCAGCTAATCTGGCTGGGGCCTACATCCAGAAAAAAGGAATCCCAAACTGTCCATCCAAATGGGGAGGAAGCATCTTAGTGAAGGAGACCAGGGGAGTATCTACCCGGAGGAGACTGGCAAAATACCGCTGTCTCGGGAGAGGCCTGGAAACTTCATCAAGGAGAGATTCACTATATTACAAGCCCTGCAGTTCGCCGATTCGGCTTAAAGGCTCATTGACTGTACGGCTGGAAGTCTGGGGCGGGGAAATCCTGTGGCAGAGGGTTCCTGGACTATCCTTTCATTCAATTCTTTATACAATTCTAAAAGGTCTGGGGCGGAGTTTGTCCCGCTGTTGATTTGTGTGTCATCTCGGCTGCTAGGCTATGTGAGAGAGGACTATCCGGGTGACTAATACCTGCTCTAACATTGAGAGTGGTGAGTGACTTTGTACTGACACTGTGACATTTTGTGGCGAGTGCCTGAACCTTCCTCTGCTCTTCTATACCTTCTACTTTCTCAACGTTAATTGCAAAAGAAAATAAAGCCTAACTGTTTGAGGTTTTACATCTGTGTGGACATTGCCATTACTACAGACTTTCCTACCCGGACAACGAAGCTGAAAGAGGTAACATGCAAAACCCAAAACTAATCAGCGGCCCTCTAGGGGGTATTGCTACATGTAAAATAGACTGAGCAGGCTAGAAGACATAAGGAGTCATGGGAACTGTAGTTTCCTGTGGGAGATGCAGATGCTAGCACAGCGAAAGGGAATGATGTGCTAGCTCTGCAGAACTCCTTCTACCATCATTAGCATTATCAAGCAGAGGAGGAATGGAGGGGGGGGGGGGATTAAAGACCCCAATTGCATCTATATATTTATTACCTCAGAGCCAGTTTATATAAGGATTTACTAAAATGAGCATGCTGCCTTTAGTTGTACTTTATCCACTTGACCCTTGGAGGGTTTTTTCACACAAATAGAGCTTTTTTTTGGTGGTATTTGATCACTACTGGGTTTTTGACTTTTTGCTAAATCAACGGGGAAAAACAAAGACCTAAAATTTTGAAAAACCCAACGTTTTCTACTTTCTGTTATAAAAACATATCCAATAAAATCTAATTTCTTCATACATTTAGACCAAAATGTATTCTGCTACACGTCCTAATCTAAAAAAAAACTAGTTAGTATATTTTAACCACCTCAATACAGGGCACTTTCACTCCCTTCCTGCCCAGGCCAATTTTCAGCTTTTAGCGCTGTCTCACCTTGAATGACAATTGCAGGGTCATGCAAAGCTGTACCAAAACAAAATTTGTATCATTTGTTTGAGACAGTGGTTTCTTTTGGTGGTATTTAGGCTCTGAGCACACTAGCATTTTTTTAAAGCAAAAAAAAACGCTGGAAAAAACACTGGATAAAAAATGCTGGTAATAGCTTTTTGTAGTAGTGTTTTAGTAGAGATTTAGGAGCATTTCAGCTGGAAAAACGCTCCAAGAAACTATATAAAGTTATTTTTTCTGCTCCTAGATGCTGAAGCTCAAAAACGCTAATAGCCTAAAGTAGTGTTCATGGACACATAGGATAACACTATTTAGCTTCTAGGAACAAAAAAAAATGCTAATAACAGCTTCTAGGAGATGTGTAAATGGAGCCTTATGCGGCGTACACACGATCGTTTTTCATGCCATTTTTTAAACCAACGTTTTTCTCGTCGTTTTTTTTCATGTTTCCTCTCAAGCCTGTCTTGCGTACACACGATCATTTTAAAAAACGTTCAAGCAAAGCGCAGTGACGTACAACACGTACGACGGAACTATAAAGGGGAAGTTCCGTTCGGATGGTGTCACCCTTCATGTTAGTAAAGTTTGTTGAGCGACGATTCGCGCTTTTCAGCCTCCTGCTTTTCAGTCCGTTACAGCGTGACGAATGTGCTATCTCCATTACAAATGCTAGTTTTACCAGAACGTGCGCTCCCGTCTCATACTTGATTCTGAGCATGCGCCTTTTTTTTCACCTCGTCAAAGCATACACACCATCGTTTTTCAGGTCGTTAAAAAAAACGACATGAAAAACGACGTGAAAAAATAGAGCATGTTCGAAAATTTTAATGGCCGTTTTTCACGTCATTAAAAATGCTCTGGAGCATACACACGATCGGTTTTAATGCCCATTTTTTAAAATGGCATTTTTAACGGCATGAAAAACGATCGTGTGTATGGGGCATTAGGCTGAGTTCACACTGGGTCCGCACAGAGTCGAGTCCGCACGGAACAGCTCACAGCAGGGGTCCGGTGTGTCCCTGTTCACCGTTTCAGGTCCGATTTCAGGACAAATTTTGGGCTGAATTTGGACCTGAAATGGACCAGAAGACGCACAGGACTCCTGTGCAATTTGCTCTGGACCCGCTCCGGAGATGTGTGAACCGGAGATTCATATGCAAATCTTGCCCCCTTCTCTACATGAGGCCCACCTAAAGGATGTAAACAGCCACTTCTACTCCCATTGAGCCTGCCACCAGATACAGCACTTGTAGAGTAAGTGGTTCAGCCCTGCAGCAGAGGTAGAGTAGAGTGAAGGGAGTTATTGTTTGGGATGCAGAGGTGAACAGTTAGGGTGCAGAGGTACACAGTGAAGGGATCACCATTTAGGGTAGAAAGGTAAGCAGAGAGGGGGGGTTTGTCTGCAAAGGTGAGCATAGGGGGCATGTAGAGGTAAACAGAGAGGGGGGTTTGGGGTGCAGAAGTGAACAGAGGAGGTGTTTGAGGTGCAGAGGTAAACGGGGGAGGGGAGGGGTTGGAGTGCAGAGGTTAGCAGAGGTGGGAATTGGGGTACAGAGGTTATTAGAGGAGCAATTTGGGGGGTAGAGGTTAGCAGAGGTGGGAACTGGGATGCAGAGGTTAGTAGAAGAACGGATTGGGGGTGCACTACCCCTCCGCCCTTCAAACTTACTCTAAGCTGGTTATTTCTCATCTTTTCTTAACATCTCATTACAACCACTCACCAACATATAACTGTGATATTTAATAATAACATACAGTATACATTGGAAAAGTGGTCCTAGGATAAGTCCCTATAATAATGGCCCATACATGAGCATCTCAGAGCCAATTTCTTAAAAAAAAAAACTGGTTCCCCTGCAGTATTAAAAAATAAATAAATAGATGAAAAAGGCTTCAATACTTTAATCCATGTATGTCCCCCTGGGGTCTTTCTTTTAAATCACAAGATTTCCTAAGTCTTCCAGGTTAAATGATGTCTAGTGCCAGAAGAATGAGGACGGACTGTGAGTGTAGAGCATCATGAGCTCATCCCTTAAGGAGACATCACAAGAGTACCCTGCATTCACAGTGCATTGATACAGATGTATTAATATCAGAACTGCTCTCTGCATCACCGAGGACCACCCACCCCCGAAGAAGACCAAGAAAGGAAGAGGGAACAGCATGTCATGCGAATAGCCTGATAACATCTAAGGCGCCTTTCACACGGACAGCTGTTTTGCCGCAGTTAAAAGCATGTAAAATGTTCTGTGAAATTCAAGGCTCCATGCACTGCGATTAGCTGCATTTGTACATTGAGATTACGTGCGGTTACATGCGGCCGCATTTAGCTGCGGTAGTCATTCCCATAGCAACCCTTTTTATACCTACTGATTATGATGTGCTTCCTGTTGTTCTTTTTTTTTTCTCACGCTGCTATCCGCAGTTGACACAAAAGACTGCGATTACCTGCGGTTATGTGCATATAGCTGCGCTACATCGCACCTGGACGCATTCAATTCTATTTTTTTATTCGCACTGTAGAATGTGCAATAATATACATTATTAATCTATACTATATATCTATTGCATCTATGTATTAATTGTATTTGTCCCTTGTTTGCTAGTCTGATCTAAGTATGGTAGGCCTAATGCTATAATATTACCTATGAAGACAGACACAGTTGCTTAGTAAAACAAGTCATATTTACTTCCTTTAAAAATAGGAAACATATCCTAACAACAGATATCAGATACAGTCTATAACAACAATAATAATATTGAACGATTCTAAAAACATCCCCCAAGATACTCTTCATTGGCTGGTCTCAGATATCAAATATAGTGGAGGCCCCTGTAAGCCGCATGGAGTTAGGCCCAAGCCATCTGGCTGCTATCAGATCCATGTGACTTCAGAAAGGTCTTCAGGTCAATAGAAGATGCTGAGCTCCGTGTTACGAAGCCTTTTTACAAAACAGACACCATTCAGACTTCCTCCATTGCCAACCTCTTTGCCTTCTGGACCAACCATTGTTCACAGGGCAGTCTCTCTTCAGCTTGCTTGTAGATTTTATTGTTCTATACACCCATAAGCCAGATCCCCTGCTATGTAGACTTTGCCTGGGGCCAAATTCCTCTGTAGCTTCACTGCACGTGTCAGCATGGCTGATAGAATCCTCCAACACGCACCAAACCGCATGTAACAAAATCGCAGCTAAACGCTGTGTGTGAATGGGGCCATAGGAAAGCATTGTGTGCTTTTAGATGCAGTAGAAAACGAAAAAATCCGCAGCTAAAAGCACCATTCTATCCGTCCGTGTGAAAGGGGCCTAATATAGTTAAAGTGTAACTCCAATTTTGCTGAGAAAAAAACATTTCTCTCAGGGTGATCTATGTACATTGCAACGAGTTTAACAAACTTTGTTGCAGATTCCTACCTTTTGTTATTCTGAAGAAATAGCTGTTTGTCTGTGTCCATGCGCCGAGTGAATCTGTATGGGAGAGGATCGGATCGGGATTGATCGGATGTCAGCGGACATGTCACGGCTGACATCCGATGCTCCATAGAGGTACATGGAGCGCCCGTTCAGATCCGCCTGAAAAAACTGACAGGCGGATCTGAACGGTCTTGTAAAAGGGGCCTAAAAGGGCCATTTTTTTTTTATTGCATTTTAGTGTAAATATGAGATCTGAGGTCTTTTTGACCCCAGATCTCACATTTAAGAGGTCCTGTCATGCCTTTTTTCTATTACAAGGGATGTTTAAATTTGTTGTAATAGGAATAAAAGTGACACAATTTTTTTTAAAAGAACAATGTAAAAATAAAAAATAAAAGGTAAAAATAAATAAGATTTATTTTATTTTTTTAAACGCGCCCTATCGAGCCAAGCTTGCGTGCAGAAGCGAACGCATACGTGAGTAGCGCCCGCATATGAAAACGGTGTTCAAACCACATATGTGAGGTATCGCCGCGATCAGTAGAGCAAGCGCAATAATTCTAGCACTAGACCTCCTCCTGTAACTCAAAACATGTAACCTGTAAAAAAAATTAAACGTCGCCTATGGAGATTTTTAAGGGTAAAAGATTGTTGCCATTCCATGAGCGGGCGCAATTTTAAAGCGTGACATGTTGGGTATCAATTTACTCTGCGTAACATTATCTTTCACAATATTAAAAAAAATTGTAAGAGCGCTGCTTGTAAGACCGCTGCGCAAATACAGTGTGACAGAAAGTATTGCAACGACCGCCATTTTATTCTCTATGGTGTTAGAAAAAAATATATAATGTTTGGGGGTTCTAAATAATTTTCTAGCAAAAAAAAATGTTTTTAACTTATAAACAATAAATCTCAGAAAGAGGCTTGGTCCTTAAGTGATTAAAAAACCCCTGAATAAATATATATATAGATATATCTATAGCTATGAAGTCCAAGAGTGCAGCGCTTCAGTGCAATTATAATATATGAACGTGACAGTCCAAAAAACAATCCGGAGTAAAACTGATAAGGGAACCGCCACCAAAATTTAGTGTGCAAAGAAAGGAAAGGCACACTACACCTCTGTGCAATCAATCTGCTTACCAGAAAGACATGAAAACAGGCGTTGTGATCATATAATGCATGGAGTCAGTAGCAGTATTCACTTTTCAACTTGATAGGTGGTTTAAAAGAACATCCAAATTCATCAGCATTACAGGGATATCCAGGACTCACAAGGACATACGGGTGTGTAGTGCAATCATCAACAGGTGTTTCAACCAAAATGCAGAGAGGAAAGCAATAATAGTGAAGCCCATAGAGGTAAAAAACACACACTTTATTGTATTCTACTTACAGGAATGAAGAAAAATCAAGACATGTATAAAATCTGTGGCTCACAGCGTGCTTGCATCGGCCAGCCTGACATGTTTCATTCGAATCGATATCATCAGAGGCGTATAGATATAGATACAGTGGGTACGGAAAGTATTCAGACCCCCTTAAATTTTCACTCTTTGTTATATTGCAGCCATTTGTTAAAATCATTTAAGTTCATTTTTTTCCTCATTAATGTACACACAGCACCCCATATTGACAGAAAAACACAGAATTGTTGACATTTTTGCAGATTTCTTAAAAAAGAAAAACTGAAATATCACATGGTCCTAAGTATTCAGACCCTTTGCTCAGTATTTAGTATTTGCCCCCTTTTGATCGAATACAGCCATGAGTCTTTTTGGGAAAGATGCAACATGTTTTTCACACCTGGATTTGGGGATCCTCTGCCATTCCTCCTTGCAGATCCTCTCCAGTTCTGTCAGGTTGGATGGTAAACGTTGGTGGACGGCCATTTTTAGGTCTCTCCAGAGATGCTCAATTAGGTTTAAGCCAGGGCTCTGGCTGGGCCATTCAAGAACCGTCACGGAGTTGTTGTGAAGCCACTCCTTCGTTATTTTAGCTGTGTGCTTAGGGTCATTGTCTTGTTGGAAGGTAACCCTTCGGCCCAGTCTGAGATCCTGAGCACTCTGGAGAAGGTTTTCGTCCAGTGTATCCCTATACTTGGCCGCATTCATCTTTCCCTCGATTGCAACCAGTTGTCCTGTCCCTGCAGCTGAAAAACACCCCCACAGCATGATGCTGCCACCACCATGCTTCACTGTATTGGACAGGTCATGAGCAGTGCCTGGTTTTTGCCACACATACTGCTTAGAATTAAGGCCAAAAAGTTCTATCTTGGTCTCATTAGACAAGAGAATCTTATTTCTCACCATCTTGGAGTCCTTCAGGTGTTTTTTAGCAAACTCCATGCGGGCTTTCATGTGTCTTGCACTGAGGAGAGGCTTCCGTCGGGCCACTCTGCCATAAAGCCCTGACTGGTGGAGGGCTACAGTGATGGTTGACTTTCTACAAATTTCTCCCATCTCCCGACTGCATCTCTGGAGCTCAGCCACAGTGATCTTTGGGTTCTTCTTTACCTCTCTCACCAAGGCTCTTCTCCCCTGATAGCATAGTTTGGACGGACGGCCATCTCTAGGAAGGGTTCTGGTCATCCCAAACGTCTTCAATTTAAGGATTATGGAGGCCACTGTGCTCTTAGGAACCTTAAGTGCAGCAGAAATTTTTTGTAACCTTGGCCAGATCTGTGCCTTGCCACAAGTCTGTCTCTGAGCTCTTCAGGCAGTTCCTTTGACCTCATGATTCTCATTTGCTCTGACATGCACTGTGAGCTGTAAGGTCTTATATAGACAGGTGTGTGGCTTTCCTAATCAAGTCCAATCAGTATAATCAAACACAGCTGGACTCAAATGAAGGTGTAGAACCATCTCAAGGATGATCAGAAGAAATGGACAGCACCTGAGTTAAATATATGAGTGTCACAGCAAAGGGTCTGAATACTTAGGACCATGTGATATTTCAGTTTTTATTTTTTAATAAATCTACAAAAATGTCAACAATTCTGTGTTTTTCTGTCAATATGGGGTGCTGTGTGTACATTAATGAGGAAAAAAATGAACTTAAATAATTTTAGAAAATGGCTGCAATATAACAAAGAGTGAAAAATGTAAGGGGGACTGAATACTTTCCGTACCCACTGTATATCTATATCTATATCTAATATATGTATATATATATATATATATATATATAATCTCGATCTATCAATCTAAAAAAAACTTCCAGGGACTCCACCAACTGAACCTCTTATGCCCTGTACACACGATCGGATTTCCGATGGAGTAAAATCCGATGGAATTTTCTGCCGGAATTCCGATGAAGTTGACTTCCATCAGTCTTGCATACACACCATCAGACAAAATTCCAACTGTCCAAAACACTGTGATGTAAAACAAAAAATGAAGTTCAATGCTCCTGAGCATGCGTGGGTTTTTGTTTATGGTTGCTTCTCTGAGGCTATACTTTTACTTCAATACTTTAAAATAAGGCAGAGATTCACTTTAAAGCATGTTTCTTTGCTTCTTCAGAACTTTTCCATGTAGGTCATAGTTGTTCTTTGCCACCAAATAGTCACCTGAAAGTCTTGATTGCTACCATGTATCATCATCAGTTAACATATACTAAGTAATGAGCTGGAAACTGAAGATCGTTTTGAGGTGTTACTGCAAACTGCACAGACACAGTCACTACTGAAAGAAAAACAATTGATAAGTGTTTTTGAAAATTGCTCTTGTTATGTGTCAAACATGATCCAACAGGAAGAGACATGAGTAAAGTCAACCTCTTGAACTAAATAAAATATCAAATTTAAACATAAATGTCATTTTAGCAAACTGAAAGCAAATATTACATGCATACAAATGTTAAGATAAGACATGCTAGTTCTTTTGAGATAGGTATACGTGCCTTGCATCATGTCCATTTTAAAAGTACGTTTTAAAGGCCAAGTAACTCACTATGCTACTACCAGTATATTTGCTAAAAATGTTTAATTATTATTATTTAGGTACTTATATAGCGCTGTCAATTTACGCAGCGCTTTACATATATACTGTACATTCACATAAGTCCCTACCCTCAAGGAGCTTACAATCTAAAGTCCCTAACTTACATTCATATATTAGGACCAATTTTAGACAGAAGCCAAGTAACCTACCAGCATGTCTTTGGAGTGTGGGAGGAAACCGGAGTACCCGGCGGAAACCCACGCAGGCACAGGGAGAACATGCAAACTCCAGGCAGGTAGTGTCGTGGTTGGGATTTGAACCAGCGACCCTTTTTACTGCTAGGCGAGAGTGCTACTCACTACACCACTGTGCCGCCAAATTTTATTTTCTCATCTATACTTAAAGATGAACTCCAGCTTTCTTTGTGTGCCCCTCTCCACTCACCACCTGAAACCTTGTATCTAGAAAAAAAAAAAAGTGCTTACTTCTTACCAGCGTTCTTCATCCAGTCCAGTGATGTCATGGGTCCTTAATCTTCTACCTTGTGTGGTGCTCATGTAAAGACATAGAAGCACCGTTCAGTCCAGGAATACTGTGAGCCCAGGCTGCATGATGATGGTGGTATATGACAGCCTGGGCTCACAGGAAGTGGATATTTTTTTTAGGGTTAATACCCTTTGCTTGGGCCAAAAAACAGCATTAGGATTAAGATTCAAAGCTGTCATGTGTAGCTGGCCCTGGATATTAGTTTTTCTTTGAAAATGATGGTATAGCATGTGTACAGAGCTGCTGATAGAAATCGCTACCTGACAGGCCCCCCCACCCCCCCCCAAGACAATAACATTAGAGCCAGCGCTGGGAGGGGGGCCCGCACAGGGAGGGGGATTAGTGAGGGATATAAAGACAAAGTGCAGTGCCACTATAGGCAAGAGTGAAAACTACCTATATAATAGGAATTTCCTGTGGAGTGAAAAATATCTCACAATAAATTTCAAAGGTGAAATACGGTATCAGAAAAGGCATCAATCAAATTCAACATGTGTAACATATCATTCTAATTCAAAAATTAAGTTGTGCAAGTGTCCATATATAATAGGAATTTCCTGTGGAGTGAAAAATATCTCACAATAAATTTCAAAGGTGAAATACGGTATCAGAAAATGCATCAATCAAATTCAACATGTGTAACATATCATTCTAATTCAAAAATTAAGTTGTGCAAGTGTCCATATAACAGAAAACCAAAGAATTGTCCATGGGAGTGATGATATAATGACATCAGACTTTGACATGGAGAATATAGGAATGGTTCCCTCAATGTATTGTAACATCAACGCAGGTCATTAACACCCAGGAGTACATTCACCATCCATGTAAGGGGAAAAATGGGTACTCTTACCGGATCAGATGGATCCAACTCACCATACGGCGGTGGATCTAAAGAGCATGGAAAACCAGAAGCTGGTTTTTAGCAAATCTGCTACCGGGTTCCTCGCTCTGCGACAGGGTGAAGATCTTTGCAATGAATGGTTGTAACGTCAAAAGTCAGGGTGACCAATCTAAGTCCGCTTGACGTAATAGGGTAAGGCAATATTGAACCTTTGCTGAACATAGTGAGTTCAAGGCATAAGAGAAAAAAAGGAAAGGGAAAAAGGCCTCCTCATAGTGCCCCAGTGGAAGTCTGAGTAGACGAAACCGGTCGGGTACATGCATTGGCCACTCCAACACTGCGCAAGTTTTATTTTCCATTTTTATGTGGATGTTTTCCATTGGAGTCATATCCTGTTTATGGAATTTTTATATGCAATCATTTTTTTTACTTTTTTACACTATGAGGAGGCCTTTTTCCCTTTCCTTTTTTTCTCTTATGCCTTGAACTCACTATGTTCAGCAAAGGTTGAATATTGCCTTACTCTATTACGTCAAGCGGACTTAGATTGGTCACCCTGACTTTTGACGTTACAACCATTCATCGTAAAGATCTTCACCCTGTCGCAGAGCGAGGAGCCCGGTAGAAGATTTGCTAAAGACCTGCTTCTGGTTTTCCATGCTCGTTAGATCCACCGCCGTATGGTGAGTTGGATCCATCTGATCCGGTAAGAGTACCCATTTTTCCCCTTACATGGATGGTGAATGTACTCCTGGGTGTTGAGGGAACCATTCCTATATTCTCCATTTCAAAGTCTGATGTCATTATATCACTCCCATGGACAATTGTTTGGTTTTCTGTTATATGGACACTTGCACAACTTAATTTTTGAATTAGAGTGATATGTTACACATGTTGCATTTGATTGATGCATTTTCTGATACCATATTTCACCTTTGAAATTTATTGTGAGATATTTTTCACTCCACAGGAAATTCCTATTATATAGGTAGTTTTCACTCTTGCCTATAGTGGCGCTACACTTTGTCTTTATATTCTGTTGCATTTATCCTTTTGTTGTGTTGGCAGCCACCGTAGACACATATTCTTTGAGGAGCGCAGTATTTATTTATTTTATTGATTAGTGAGGGATGACTGTCTCTTTGTCAGCAGATAAAAGCTGGCAGCAGGGAGAGGGGGAGAGACCATCTTTCACCTGCTGGAGGAAGAGTTCTGCAATTATTGTCCATTACTAATCCCCTTCCCTGTGTGGGCCCCTTGTGTGCTTGGGCCCCCTACAAGAGGACCGGTGGCCCCCCCTATCAGCGGCCCTGCAACTGTATATGGATAAACCCTTGCTTGGTGAAAACTGTTGTACCTTTAATCATTCAAGAATGATAGGAGGATTTTTACAGGGTGGTCAAGTTATTGGAAAAGACTGCTATGATGCTAGAGAGATAGCAGTTTCAACAGGTCATGCGTGAAACTGTCATGTTGAAAACATGCTGCCCCTTTAGTAATTTTGCCCAGTGAGAGACTCTGCCATGTTAGTTATGCTTCCTTTTTAGACAGTTGCCATGTCATTAACATTACTATTACACAGTGACAAGCACTGCCCTATTTAACTACCCTCTAAGAATGCTGCATGCTCTTTAAATGGGGTTGAATATTCCAACTTAGTTCATTGGAGGACACTACCACAAGATTAAGCCAGACAGCTGGCTTCTGGCCCGTCAGTTCTTTAGTGAAGTTTTGGTCTAAATGTATAAATTGTGTCAGTCTGAATCTTCACTACCAGAAAGAGGGGCCAAAAACGGGTTGACTGTTTGGAAAAAGGATAGGTTGCAACTGTAACTGCATCAAGGCACTGTTTGTGTTCATGCTGCTGTGTATGACCATAATAGTGTTTGCTGGCACTAATCAATAAAGCAGTGGTCGCCAACCTTTTGGACTTCACGAACCATTAAACTCACAATTTTGAATCCTACAGACCAATAACATGTATTTTACATGCCTTATACACACAATGCTCCGACTCTCTGCCCCCACCCCCTGAATCACACTGCAGCCTTATACACACAATGCTCCGTCTCTCTGCCAAAAACCATTATAAAGAGGGCATCTAACCCCCAGTAATAGAGTAAAATACCAAAAAGTACAAATATCAAAATTACTAGAATATAAAAAAATTACTTACCGCAATGGATCATGGAGGTGATGAAGAAATAGCTCCTAACCTCCATTTTTGTTGAACCTCCAAACACGGCGAGTCGAGTTAATGCCAAAGAGCTCAATTTTGGTGGTCTCATCTGGCCACAGCACTTTCTCCCAATCCTTCTCTGAATCATTTAGATGTTCATTGGCATGACTGTACACGTGTCTTCTTGAGGAGGGGGACTCAGAAAAATGCTGACTATGACCCTAAGAACACCATCCCTACAGTCAAGCATGGAGGATTAAACATTATGCATTGGGGCTGTTTCTCTGCTAAAGGTACAGACTGACCTTACCGCATTGAGGGGCCAATGAATGGGGCCATGTATTGTAAAATCCTGGATGAGAACCTTCTTCCCTAAGCCAGAACACTGAAGATGGGTCATGAATGGGTCTTTCAGTATGACAATGACCCAAAACATACCACCAAGGCAACAAGAGAGTGGCTCAAGAAGAAGCAAATTAAGGTCATGGAGTGGCGTAGCCAGTCTCCAGACCTTAATCCTATAGAAAATTTATGGAGGAAGCTGAAACTTCAAGTTGCCAAGCGACAGCTAAGAAACCTTTAAGCGGAGTTCCACCCTAAAATTTTACTTCTGCTTTAAGCTATGGTGACCCCCTGACATACCACATTTGGCATGTCATTTTTTTTGGGTGGGGGGGGAGCGGAGACCCAGTTTTTATGGGCACCCAGCTCCCACTTCCTCCCCGGGCTCCACGGTGCTGGAAGGAAGTTAACCTCTCTCCCCTCCCTGCAATCTTCTGGGACACATCACAGGTCCTAGAAGATTGCCCCACCATTCACAGCACAGCTCGCACATGCACAGTGCGCGCCCGGCTGTGAAGCCACAGCCGGGCGCCCACAGTTAGAATGTCGGCAACCGCGGAGAGGAGGGGGAGAGGTCTGAGGCTTTGTGAGCCCGCATCACTGGACCGTGGGACAGTTGAGTGTCTGATTATTAAAACTCAGCAGCTACACTTTTTGTAGCTGCTGACTTTTAAATGTCTGGAACTCTGCTTTAAGGATTTAGAGAAGATATGTAAAGAAGAGTGGACCAAAATCCCTCCTGAGATGTGTGCAAACCTGGTAACCAACTACAAGAAAAGTCCTACCTCTGTGCTTGCCAACAAGGGTTTCTCCACCAAATACTAAGTCATGTTTTTCTTGCGGATCAAATACTTATTTTACTCGCTGAACTGCCACTCAATTTATAACATTTGTATCGTGTTTTTTCTGGATTTTGGGTTGATTACACCAATGATAAAAATTATAGACCCCTAATTTGTTTGTAAGTGGGCAAACTTAACCACTTAACGACCGCCCACCGCCGATTTACGTCGGCAGAATGGCACGGACAGGCAGAATCACGTAGATCTACGTGATCGCCTTTGTGCAGTTGGGGGGTCCATCCGGACCCCCCTTCACTGCAGTGAGCGGCCATTAAGTGTTCGGGAGCGATCAGGCATGAGGGGGCGGCCGCTCGATTCCGCCCCCCCCCTCGCGATCGCTCCCAGCCAATGAAAATGCTTCCTCCGCCAT
Organism: Rana muscosa; assembly: GCA_029206835.1. NCBI lineage: Eukaryota > Metazoa > Chordata > Amphibia > Anura > Ranidae > Rana > Rana muscosa. Next base: position 849,856,379 of record CM055121.1, read on the forward strand.
GTGATGTAAACAAGGCTGGAGGAAGTGATGTCATCTCCCTCGCTGCGGTCTTTTCGTTCCCGGCGCCGAGCAGAGAAGAAGCAGGTTAGTGCACCAACAGTCCACTGACACGTAGGTACACATAGGCACACAAATCACCCCCCAGTCACCCCCAGATCACCCCCCAGGTCACCCCAAAGCCCCCAATCACAGTGTCACTGATTGCAGTGATCATTTATTTTACTGATCACTGCATTTAGTGTCATATGTGATTGTAAAAAGTTGCAGGGCAGTTAGGATTAGGCCCCTTTAGGTCCAGGGTAGCCCCCTAACCCCCCCCTAATAAAGGTTTAACCCCTTGATCACCCCCCAGGTAACCCTTTCACCCCCTAACTTCAGCGTCACTAAGCGATTGTTTTTCCGATCGCTGTATTCGTGTCGCTGGTGTTTTAGATTATTAGTTATTTTTTTTTAGGTTCGCCGCAGGTTATTATTAGTGTCAGGTACCCCCATATATTATTTTAACCCCCTGATTGCCCCTAGAGTTAACCCTTTCACCAGTGATCGCCGTATAAGCGTCACTGGTGTCACTGGTTAGCCAGTAAGTTATTTAGTTATTTAGGTTACCTGTCAGGTTTTTATATAGTGTCAGGTACCCCCATATTTAACCTAATAAAGGTTTTAACCCCCTGATTGCCCCTAGTTAACCCTTTCACCAGTGATCACCATATAAAGGTTACGGGTGACGCGGGTTGATTAGTTTGCTTTTTATAGCATCAGGGCACCCGCCGTATATAACCCAATAAAGGTTTAACCCCCCTGATCGCCCGGCGGGTGAGATCAATTAGGTTTTAGCGCCAGAGAGGGTCTGCGTCGCCCCAGGCAGTGTTAGGTTAGTGCCAGTAACGCTAACACCCACGCGCAAAGCATACACCCCCCTTAGTGGTATAGTATCTGATCAGATCTATACTAGCATCCCCAGCGGTTTAGGGTTCCCAAAAACGCAGTGTTAGCAGGATCAGCCCAGATACCTGCTAGCGCCTGCGTTTAGCCCCTCCGCCCAGCCCAGCCCAGCCCACCCAAGTGCAGTATCGATCGATCACTGTCACTTACCAAACACAACACACATAACTGCAGCGTTCGCAGAGACAGGCCTGATCCATATCAACCAGTCCATAGCAAACGTCCATAGCAACCAGTCCATAGCAACCGTCCATAGCAACCATCCATAGCAACCAGTCTATAGCAACTGTCCATAGCAACCATCCATTGCAACCAGTCCATAGCAACCGTCCATAGCAACTGTCCATAGCAACCATCCATAGCAACTATCCATAGCATCCAGTCCATAGCAACTGTCCATGGCAACCAATCCATAGCAACCGTCCATAACAACCAATCCGTAGCAACCGTCCATAGCAACTGTCCATAGCAACCGTCCATAGCAACCAGTCCATAGCAACCATCAATATCAACCAGTCCAAGGTGAATGTTTTGAACGCTACCACTCAAAAGTGAAGTTTTAGCGTAGGGTACAGCATTTCACAGACAAGGACACACTTACACAGGGTCTCCCAAGATGCCATTACATTTTGAGAGACCCGAACCATTACAGTTGTAAAGTTACAAAAAAAGTGTAAAAAAGAAAAAAAAAAAACGTAAAAAACAAAACACAAAAAAAATATAAAATAAAAAAACCAAAAATAGTTGTCGTTTTATTGTTCTCTCTCTCTCTATTTTCTCTCTATTGTTCTGCTCTTTTTTACTGTATTCTATTCTGCAATGTTTTATCATGCTTGCTTTTCAGGTATGTAATTTTTTGTTTTCAGGTGCGCCATTCAACTGCAGCGCGGAATTATTTATCTTGACAGCAACAGCGTTTGCTCCCACGATACATAAAGCCGTGACACCACAGTTAAAAAAAAGAGCATATATGCCGAAGCATGGGGGCAGCAGGGGCGGAGGAGCGATTTTGCTCCTAATGCCGCGTACATACGGTCGAAATTCCGACGGAGGCCTGCCCGTGGAAAATTCCGACCGTGTGTACGCGGCATAACTTTTTTGCGGGAGGATGCCCCCATGCTTCGGCATATATATATTTTAGGCACAGGTTGCGTTAAAACATTTTTTTATTTTTTACTAGGTTTTGTTTTGGTATTTGCTTTGCAGGTATGGCATGGTAAGGTCTTACTGTTGTACTGTAATGTTACTTTGTTTTAATGTTAACCACCATTTGCTTAGCAGGTACGCCATTCAGTTGCAGCGCGGATCTATTTATCTTGACAGCCGTGACTCCAACGCTGTAGGAGGTGATTTCACCACCACAGTTAAAAAAAAGAGCATATATGCCGAAGCATGGGGGCAGCAGGGGTGGAGGAGCGATTTTGCTCCTAATGCCGCGTATATACGGTCGAAATTCCAACGGAGACTTGCCCGTGGAAAAGTCCGACCGTGTGTACGCGGCATAACCTTTTATGCCGCGTACATACGGTCGAAATTCCGACGAAGGCTTGACCGTGTGTACGCAGCATAACTTTTTTGCGGGAGGATGCCCCCATGCTTCGGCATATATGCCCATCATTAGAAGTGGGTGGATGAAGGGAGGTATTCTAATGGTGGGCATACCCACCAATCAATCTCTTTTTTTCGTTCAGCCAATAGGCTGTATGAAAAAAAAGATTACAATACATGTCCAACAAGGACCAGCAACGTACTGGTATGTTGCTGGACTTTGAATGTTTATACCAGAATGATGCCTGCGGGTTTAGGTATCATCTTGGTATCATTCTTTTCAGCCAGCAGCCGGCTTTCATGTAAAAGCAATTCTAGCAGATAATTAGCCTCTAGACTGCTTTTACAAGCAGTGGGAGGGAATGTCCCCCCCCCGGATATAAAAAGCGCCATTGGGAAATTGGGAAAGCATTTTATCACACCGATCTTGGTGTGGTCAGATGCTTTGAGGGCAGAGAAAAGATCTAGGGTCTAACCCCCCAATTTTTTTCAAAAAAAGAGTACCTGTCACTACTTATTGCTATCATAGGGGATATTTACATTCCCTGAGATAACGATAAAAATGGTAAAAAAATAAAATATGGAAGGCACAGTTTAAAAATAAAATAGAAAAGCCAAATAAATAATAAAAAAAAAAAAAAAAAAAGCACCGCTGTCCCCCCCTGCTCTTGCGCAAAGGCGAACGCAAGCGTCGGTCTAGCGTCATATGTAAACAACAATTGCATCATGCATGTGAGGTATCACCGCGAAGGTCAGATCGAGGGCAGTCATTTTAGCAGTAGACCTCCTCTGTAAATCTAACGTGGTAACCTGTAAAGGCTTTTAAATGCTTTTAAAAATGAATGTAGTTTGTCGCCGCTGCGCGTTTGTGCGCAATTTTAAAGCATGTCGTGTTTGGTATCCATGTACTCGGCCTATGATCATCTTTTTTATTTCATCAAACATTTGGGCAATATAGTGTTTTTTAGTGCATTAAAAATCAAAAAAGTGTGTTTTTCCCCCAAAAAATGTGTTTGAAAAATCGCTACGCAAATACTGTGTGGAAAAAAAAAATGCAACACCCACTATTTTAATCTGTAGGGCCTTTGCTTTAAAAAAATATATAATGTTTGGGGGTTCAACATAATTTTCTTGCAAAAAAAAATTTTTTTTCATGTAAACAAAAAGTGTCAGAAAGGGCTTTGTCTTCAAGTGGTTAGAAGAGTGGATGATGTGTGACATAAGCTTCCTAATGTTGTGCATAAAATGCCAGGACAGTTCAACCCCCCCCCCCCAAATGACCCCATTTTGTAAAGTAGACACCTCAAGCTATTTGCTGAGAGGCATGTTGAGCCCATTGAATATTTTTTTTTTTGTCCCAAGTGATTGAATAATGACCAAAAAAAAAAAAAAAATGTACAAAAAGTTGTCACTAAATTATATATTGCTCAAACATGCCATGGGCATATGTGGAATTACACCCCAAAATACATTCTGTTGCTTCTCCTGAGTACGGGGATACCACATGTGTGGGACTTTTTGGGAGCCTAGTCGCGTACGGGACCCCAAAAACCAAGCACCGCCTTCAGGATTTCTATGGGTGTAAATTTTTGATTTCACTCCTCACTGCCTATCACAGTTTCGGAGGCCATGGAATGCCCAGATGGCACAAAACCCCCCCAAATGACCCCATTTTGGAAAGTAGACACCTCAAGCTATTTGCTGAGAGGTATGTTGAGTATTTTGCAGATCTCGCTTTTTGTCACAAAGTTTTGAAAATGTAAAAAAAGAAAAAAAAAAAGAAAAAAAATGACTTTCTTAATTTTCAAAAACAAATGAGAGCTGTAAAATACTCACCATGCCTCTCAGCAAATAGCTTGGGGTGTCTACTTTCCAAAATGGGGTCATTTGTGGGGGTTTTGGGCTATTTTGACATTTTATGGCCTTCAAAACTGTGATAGGTAGTGAGGAGTGAAATCAAAAATTTATGCCCTTAGAAACCTTGAAGGCGGTGCTTGGCTTTTGGGGTCCCGTACGCGGCTAGGCTCCCAAAAAGTCCCACACATGTGGTATCCCCGTACTCAGGAGAAGCAACAGAATGTATTTTGGGGTGTAATTTCACATATAACCATGGCATGTGTGAGCAATATATCATTTAGTGACAACTTTTTGTACATTTTTTTTTTCTTTTTGTCATTATTCAATCATTTGGGACAAAAAAAAAAAATATTCAATGGGCTCAACATGCCTCTCAGCAAATAGCTTGGGGTGTCTACTTTCCAAAATGGGGTCATTTGGGGGGATTTTGTGCCATCTTGGCATTTTATGGCCTTCAAAACTGTGATAGGTAGTGAGGAGCGAAATCAAAAATTTATGCCCTTAGAAACCTTGAAGGCGGTGCTTGGTTTTTGGGGTCCCGTACGCGGCTAGGCTCCCAAAAAGTCCCACACATGTGGTATCCCCGTACTCAGGAGAAGCAGCAGAATGTATTTTGGGGTGTAATTTCACATATGCCCATGGCATGTGTGAGCAATATATCATTTAGTGACAACTTTGTGCAAAAAAAAAAAAGTTTGTCATATTCCCGCAACCTGTGGCAAAATATAAAATATTCCATGGACTCAACATGCCTCTCAGCAAATAGCTTGGGGTGTCTACTTTCCAAAATGGGGTCATTTGGGGGGGTTTTGTGCTATTTTGGCATTTTATGGCCTTCGAAACTGTGATAGGTAGTGAGGAGTGTAATCAAAAATTTGCGCCCTTAGAAATCCTGAAGGCGGTGCTTGGTTTCCGGGGTCCCGTACGTGGCTAGGCTCCTAAAAAGTCCCACACATGTGGTATCCCCGTACTCAGGAGAAGCAGCAGAATGTATTTTGGGGTGCAATTCCACATATAACCATGGCATGTGTGAGCAATAAAGGGATTTTTATAACAGCTTACCTGTAAAATCCTTTTCTTGGAGTACATCACGGGACACAGAGCGACTTAGTCATTACTAATGGGTTATATAGTTTACCTTCAGGTGTTGGCACTGGCCAATTCCAAACCGGAAGTACCCTCCCCTATATAAGCCCCTCCCACCCGGGAGCACCTCAGTTTTGTAGCCAAGCAATAAGTGTCCCAAAAAGAGGGGTGGGAGCTCTGTGTCCCGTGATGTACTCCAAGAAAAGGATTTTACAGGTAAGCTGTTATAAAAATCCCTTTTTCTTTTTCGTACATCACGGGACACAGAGCGACTTAGTCATTACTAATGGGACGTCCCAAAGCAATGCCAAATGAGGGGGGGGTACATAAGCTGGGCGCCATCAGGCATGAGGATCTTTTGCGGCCTGCAACACACTGCGCCCAAAGGCGACATCCTCCTGACTTCTAACGTCTACCTGATAGAATCTAGTAAACGTGTGTACCGAAGACCATGTTGCGGCCTTACATACTTGAGCCAGGGAGGCCTGGTGATGCACTGCCCATGAAGTTCCAACCGCTCTTGTGGAGTGCGCCCTAACTTTGAACGGAGGCGGTCTCTTTCTCAAGCCATAGGCTTGTATTATGACCTGTCGAATCCACTTGGCTAAAGTAGATTTTGATGCTGCCTGACCCCTTCTGGGGCCTTCCGGCAGAACAAACAAAGAATCCGTTCTGCGAATCTGAGCAGTGGCTTTTAGATAAGCTTTAACTGCTCTTACCACATCCAAAGAATGTAATAACTTTTCCTCTACTGAGCTAGGTTTGGGGAAAAAAGAAGGAAGAACCACATCTTGGTTCAAATGAAACCTCGATACCACCTTAGGAAGAAAGGCTGGATGAGGACGTAATACTACTCTGTCCTTATGGACAACCAGATATGGCTCCTTACAGGACATAGCTGCTAATTCCGACACTCTTTTAGCCGAACAAATGGCTACTAAGAAAACCAATTTCCTGGTGAGAAGAACCAAGGAAATGTGTTGTAATGGTTCAAACGGTTGTTTCTGAAGAACCGACAGAACCAGGTTTAAGTCCCAAGGACATATGGGAATACTAACCGGAGGGCTAATACGCATCACTCCTTGTATAAAGGCTTTGACTAGTGAATGCGAAGCCAAGGGCCTTTGAAAAAATATTGACAAGGCCGAAATCTGACCCTTGATAGTACTCAAGGCCAGCTTCCTATCTACAGCCCACTGTAGGAAGTCCAGAATCCTCCCTATCATGTACTTACGTGGATGCCATTTCTTGGTCTCACACCACGTAATGTACGCTTTCCAGATCTTATAATAGATCTGCCTGGATACCGGTTTCCTGGCATTGATCATGGTAGATACCACAGAATTAGAGAGCCCTCTCTTTTTCAGAATGTGGGCTTCAATAGCCAGGCCGTCAAACCTAGGGCTGGTAAGGAAGGGTGGTATATCGGTCCTTGCGACAGCAGGTCCGGACGAAGTGGGAGGGTCCAAGGACTCCTCACTGACATTTTTACAATCTCCGCGTACCATGCCCTTCGGGGCCACGCTGGAGCCACCAGAATCACTGGTTTCTTTTCTACCCTGATTCTGCGGAGTAATCGCGGTAACAATTGTGGCGGTGGGAATGCATATATCAGCTTGAACCGATCCCAAGGGAACACTAGGGCATCCGAGCCGCAAGCTAGGGGATCCCTTGTGCGAGACACAAACCTGTCCACCTTTGCGTTGAATCTGGATGCTAGCAGATCTACATCCGGTGTTCCCCACCGCTGGCATATTGCCTGGAAAACCTCGGGGTGAAGAGACCATTCCCCCGGGCATAATTGTTGGCGACTTAGAAAGTCCGCTCTCCAATTTTCCACTCCTGGGATGAAAACCGCGGATATGGCTGGGACATATCTTTCTGCCCACTCCAGGATGCAATTTGCTTCCTTCTGGGCTGCACGACTTTTGGTGCCACCCTGATGATTGATATATGCCACTGCCGTGGCATTGTCTGATTGAATTCTGACAGGGGACCCCTGGAGTTTGGATGTCCATGCTACTAGGGCATACCGGGCTGCTCGTATCTCTAAGAGATTGATGGGCAGGGCCTTTTCTTCTTCTGACCACCTGCCCTGGAGAGACCATTGCTCCAGCACTGCCCCCCAGCCGATGAGGCTGGCATCTGTAGTGACCACCTTCCAAGAAACCGGACTGAAGGGTTTCCCTCTTTCCAGATTCTGGGGCACCAACCACCAATGGAGGCTCTTGCGAATGGAAGGGGACAGGGACATTGGTAAGTCTAAAGCCTGAACTTTTTTGTTCCAGGCTGACAGTATGGCCCTTTGCAAATTCCTTGAATGGAATTGACCGTAGGGTACCGCTTCGAATGAAGCCACCATCTTTCCCAGCAGCCTCATGCAGAGACGTATGGATGGTTTTCTTTTTGTACCCACTAAGTGGGTCAAATTTCTTAAAGACGACACCTTCTCTGGAGGTAAGAAAATCTTTCTCTGATTTGAATCCAGCCTTAGCCCTAAGTATTCCAGACTTTTGACTGGTCTTAGAGCTGACTTGTCCCGGTTGATAATCCAACCGTGATATTCCAGATACTCGATTGTCTTGTGAATAGCTACTTCCAGTTTTCCACTGAGTGGTCTATTAGTAGCAGGTCGTCTAGATATGCCATTATCGTTACACCCTGTGTTCTTAGATTGGCCAATAATGGGGCCAGAATTTTTGTGAACACTCGTGGTGCTGTGGCCAGACCGAAAGGTAAGGCTCTGAACTGAAAATGGCGCCCTTCTACTGCAAAGCGTAGAAATTTCTGATGGGCCGGAAAGATGGGAATATGCAAATAAGCATCCCTTATGTCGATCGAGGCTAGCCATTCCTGCCCTTGTAGGGCGGTGGCCACTGATCGGATCGACTCCATCCGAAAAGTCCTGATATTTAGGAACTTGTTTAGCCCTTTTAGATTTAATATGGGCCTCACGTCCCCATTTGGTTTGGGGACTGTGAAAAGGTTCGAGTAAAACCCGAATCCGCTTTCTTCCAGGGGAACCTTCATGATTACCCCTTGGAGCAATAGTTGTTCTAGTGCCAGAAGGAGGGATCCTCTCTTTTGGGGATCTCTTGGCACGTTTGACCTCATAAATTGGGCAGGAGGAGTGCCTTTTAACTCCAGCTTGTATCCCAGACTTACTGCGGAGAGCACCCATCTGTCTCTGATGGTGTCCCGCCAGGTCTCTGTGAACAACTGAAGTCTTCCCCCCACCCGATTGAGCGGGGGCAATACTTCATGCCTTAGGGGGAGGTTTTGTACCTCTCTTGATCCAGGGCTTCTTGTTACCCTGTGATTGTCCCTGATTTCTGCCCCCTGAATTTGACCGCGGAGGCCGTCGGAACTGCTTCACAGCCGATGTGCCCGGGACTGGAGAGGTAGGCCTCTTAAAAGAAGGACTTCTACCCTTGTTCTTAACCGGTAAGAGTGAACTTTTACCGGCAGAAATTTTCTGGATATATTTGTCCAGATCTTCTCCAAATAAGCGTTCTCCATGAAATGGGAAGCTAACCAGCAGTTTTTTACAGGGAGCTTCAGCAGACCAGTTTTTGAGCCACAGAAGCCTACGCATATGTACTATAGACAGCGTAAAGCGGGAGGCCTGTTGGATTGTATCCTTTATGGCGTCCACCGCAAAACACAAGGCTCTAGGCAGGTCAGCTAGGGCATGAGCCTGCTGATCTGGTAAGTCCCTTAAGACTTGTTTCAACTGATCTTTCACTGCTTGGCAGACTCCAATCGCTGCTACCGCAGGTTGTGTCACCATACTTGCTGTAGAGAAAGCAGATTTTAGTAAAGACTCCAATTTTTTATCTATTGGGTCTTTGAACATTGGAACATTATCTACTGGACATGTCAGTGATTTGTTAACAGAAGAGATGGCTGCGTCCACTATAGGGACCCTCCATTTTCTTATGAACTTATCCTCCATGGGATAGATCACCGGAAATCTCTTGGGGGGAGCAAATATTTTATCAGGATGCTCCCAATCCTGGTAAATAAGCCCTTCTAATAAAGGGTGGATTGGGAAGGAACAGACCGCCTGGGGAGCTTTTAGCGACCCCAGCGAGGAAAACGTAGTGGATGGTGGTTCCGCCAGAGGCATTTTAAATGCTGATCGGACCATGTTAGTCAGAGACTGAACCCATAATCTTTCAGCCTGAGAAGCTGAGAAAGGTTCTTCCACTGTTGATTCCTCTATAAGTGAATCAACCTCATCCTGATCCCCTTCAGGTAGGTCGATCTCTGTGTGGGGCTGTTCCTCCACTAACAGGCACTCTGAAGGAGGAGACGGAGATCGGACGCGCTTTCCCTGAGATAGGGAAGCAGCGATCAATGCTGTTAATCTCTCTTCTAATCCTCCCAGAGTTGAGGATAAAACCTCCTCTGTTATATATACAGGAGCAGGTGGACTGGGGACAGCCGCAGCACCAGGCATTCCTGCGGGGTTTCTACGGCTACTGACCTCTGCATTCTCAGGGGAGATTGGTGCAGTGCAAGCATGCCCAATATCCTCAGAGCCCGATGGAGACCCCTTTGGCTTCCTGGAAGATCTATTTCCGGAGCGTCTGGACGACATATCCTTTAAGCACAAAGCTGAGGTATTCCCGTCGTCATACACCAATTTTTGCTGGTAATAGTCTAACACAGGTGCTGCTATATACCAGCTGGTGTCCACTAAAGTGCCTTTCTATGGGGATGCCTGCATCAACCGCCTCTGTGTGCCACTGTTTGTTGCTAGCTCTGTTTGCATGCAGCTGACACTTGTACTGTGTCTTTTAACCATGCTGGGACGCCCGCACATGCGCAGAAGCGCCGCGGCGCGCATCGAGCGTCATCCACCCGCCCCGCCCCTTTTTTTTTCATAGGAGGCGCGTGCACGCGCCCGCGCGCGCGCCCGTGCGCCAATGGCGCCCTTTTCGAAAACCAACAGAGGACTAGGAGCCAGGGCCCTTTTTGCCGGAGGGCCTGTGCGGTGGATGAACGCAGCAACAGGGCAGAGGAAGTGGATTCCCTCAGAGAAACTTACCAGCTGCCTGGATCTTTTGAGTTGAGAAAACCAAAGATCCACATTACAAGAAAAATGGACTACAGCGGCCTCTAGTGGTTTAACACAGGTACCGCGGTCCCTGTTTTTTTTTTTTTTTTTTTTTTCTTGACTACTATTAAAATTTTACATTTTCAGTAGTTATAGGCAAACACAGATATTTAGCGGGAATACCGTTAGGTAACAGACAGAAAGACAAATTAGGCTTGGGGGTCCCCCAATAGAACCAAGTTCCTGAGGGCCCCCACTTACCTGATCCCCGCCGCAGGACTTTGTTTGGTCCACAAAAGTCCAAACTTCACCTATCACGGCAGGCATTGTAATTAAACCTTCAGGGACCGGGTTCCCAAGGATTCCACTCCCCTGGACCTGTATAGCACCCTGCACAGACAGCGTCTTGGTCGTGGGTATGACCAGAGCTCTGGATCCCAGGGTCCAGCCCTCCTAAGAGAAGCATTACAGGCAAAACCTTGCTCTTCTGCTGCAAGGCCCGGGTACCGACCGTTTAGCTATGAAGCTTTTTTGGTGGGATCCGGAACAGCTTACTAAGGCCCAAAAGAACCTGTACGCAAGCCCAGTGAAAACACATGTTACTCTTTGGCCAACACCTTAGACACTGGCAAAAAACTGAGGTGCTCCCGGGTGGGAGGGGCTTATATAGGGGAGGGTACTTCCGGTTTGGAATTGGCCAGTGCCAACACCTGAAGGTAAACTATATAACCCATTAGTAATGACTAAGTCGCTCTGTGTCCCGTGATGTACGAAAAAGAAATATCATTTAGTGACAACTTTTTTTTTTTTTTTTTTTTTGTCATTATTCAATCACTTGGGACAAAAAAAAAAAATATTCAATGGGCTCAACATGCCTCTCAGCAATTTCCTTCGGGTGTCTACTTTCCAAAATGGGGTCATTTGGGGGGGTTTTGTACTGCCCTGCCATTTTAGCACCTCAAGAAATGAGATAGGCAGTCATAAATTTAAAGCTGTGTAAATTTCAGAAAATGTACCCTAGTTTGTAAACGCTATAACTTTTGCGCAAACCAATAAATATACGCTTATTGACATTTTTTTTACTAAAGACATGTGGCTGAATACATTTTGGCCTAAATGTATGACTAAAATTGAGTTTATTCGATTTTTCTTATAACAAAAAGTAGAAAATATCATTTTTTTTCAAAATTTTCGGTCTTTTTCTGTTTATATCGCAAAAAATAAAAATCGTAGAGGCAATCAAATACCATTAAAAGAAAGCTCTATTTGTGGGAAGAAAAGGACGCAAATTTCATTTGGGTACAACATTGGATGTCCGCACAATTTACAGTTAAAGCAGCGCAGTGCCGAATCCCAAAAACAGGCCTGGTCCTAATGGCCCGAAATGGTCCGGGGCTTAAGTGGTTAAAGAATCGAATTTGCAGGGGATCAAATAATTATTTTCCCCACTGTAAACTCCTAACCTGTGAACTTTAGTTACTTCTGACCTGGATTAGTTCATATTTTTACATTGACATTTGTATTTTAATATTCTTCTAGGGGCTGGTTCACACCAGAATGTGGTGCAGGAAACATGCATTCAATGCGCGTTTCCCGCAATGCTGGTGAGCACACTGTCTTTGAGACCTGCATGCAGGTGCCAGTGTATTGGTAACAGAACTCCAAATGCAGATTGCAAACGCTTTGCATTTGTAGGCGCCATATCGCATGGTTCTGCAGTACCATGCTGTATGCTGCAGCATGCTTTTAAAATTAATGCATCCATTATTTTTTCTGCATTCCAGTGTGATTTGGAGCCCATTAAAATGGGCTGTCAAAATCCACCCCACGGGGAAAAAGTGGGAAATGCACAGGAATGTGTGCTGCATTACCGAGTGATCCCAAAGTGAATTGGCCCCAAGTTTTCTTCAAAATGCTTTACTTTTTAATGGCCTTGCTAGGTTAGCTCCCAAAAATAGTGTGTTGTGCCCAATGATCTTGTATTTCTCTCATGTTGTTAAGGTAGATCTCCACAACTCTAGGGATGCCTACCTCTGCAATAGATTAAGTTGATGGCCAAGCAACCAGTGGGGTTGCTATGGGGGTGTGGCCCACACCCGGGTGACGCCTGCCAGAGGGGTGACACCAGGCCTGGACACACAATGGGTGACATTGCATGGCTGTTGCACTGTGGAGACAAAAGGGCAGCACACCGCTCTTGCTAGTGACAGAGGCAGCGCCGGCCGGAGATCAGTAGGGGGCCCTGTGAGAGACATAGATAATATAGGCAGTAAAGAAGGGCTCAATGAACCAGGAGGAGGCTGACCGCTCCGGGAGCCCAGGATAAGGGAAGAGACCAGAGAGGAGGAGCCAATGAAGGGACTGAGTAGTAAGAAATCTTTCATCCTTACAGTACGCAGCACTGAACACTCGGCCTGGGTGCACACAAAGCACATGCCATTCCATTAGATAAAGCCTCAAGCTGTGCTGTCTGTGCCCCAGTGAGAATGGCAGAGCCGGCTGTGTGCCTGGACAGGATGTGCAGGAAACAGCTTAGGGCTAAGGAGTCTGGGAAAGGTGAGGGGGGAGAGTCTCCCCCATCTCTGTCTCACCCCCACCCCCTCTCTCTCTCTCATCCCCACCCCCTCTTTCTCACCCCCTACCCCCTCTCTCTCTAACCCCTCACCCCCTCTTGCTCTCTCACCCCCCACCTTCCTCTCTCATCCTCACCCCCTCTCTCTCTCACCCCCACCCCCTCTTATCATCACCCCCCTCTCTCTCTCTCACCCCTCACCCCCACTCCCCTCTGTCTCTCAACCCCCTTCTCTCCCATCCCCTCTCTCTCTCAACCCCTTTCCCCCACCCCCTCTCTCTCTCATCCCCCTCTCTATCACATCCAACCCCCCGGTCATCCCCCACCCTCCTCTCTCTCTCCCCCCACCCCTCATTCACCCCCACCCCTCACACCCTCTTACCCCTTCTCTCTCAGCCCCCTGCCTCCTGCCTCCACTTACTCTATCTTTCTCCTACTTTCCCATGTCCCCCATGTCTCTCCCTCCCTACTGTCTCTATCCCTCCACCCCCTCTTTCCCTTTTAGGGCAAATTTACACTGAAATTTAAGAGCAGCCGGAGCAATTTGGCACTCCAGCCGCTCTGTGTTGCAGGCTGCTAGGGGGCAGTGTGATGCACAATTCAGTGCGTCGTACGCCCCCCCCCCCCATTTTTTTTATACAAGCTTTGTTCGAAGTGTACATAATGTACATTTTATTCTCCACAATGTCGGGCAGCACGCTATCATTTCGGGTTCTCAGGAAAAAAATGCATTCTGTTAGTAGATTTTCCATGTTTTCTCAGTGCATGGGGGGGTTGGCAATGCTGTTGGGGGGGCGTTCAGAGTCCAGTGCCTATAGACTCCTGAGATGCAAATTGTAAAAAAAAGAAAAAGGGAGGGAAAGAACAAGAAAGATGGATAGAGAGAGAGAAAAGGGAGAGATAGAAAGAACAAGAAAGATGGATAGAGAGAGAGAAAAGGGAGAGATAAAAAGAACAAGAAAGATGGATAGAGAGAGAGAAAAGGGAGCGATAGAAAGAACAAGAAAGATGGATAGAGAGAGAGAGAGAAAAGGGAGAGATAGAAAGAACAAGAAAGATGGATAGAGAGAGAGAAAAGGGAGAGATAGAAAGAACAAGAAAGATGGATAGAAAGAGAGAAAAGGGAGAGATAGAAAGAACAAGAAAGATGGATAGAGAGAGAGAGAGCTAAAAGGGGAAGAAAGGAGAACAGATAGAAAACAGGGGGGGGGGTGACACCATGTTTTACCACACCAGATGACACCAACCCTAGTGTACGCCACTGCAAGCAAATATCAAGAACTAAAAGAAATCATTCACGGCAGGGCCCTTATTTTTCACTTGGCAGCTTGCCTTTAATTCTGCCTTCTGCTAAACGTCTAGACCTAAAATCCTCCTAGTAAACAGTCATGAATGGATTTGTAACTTTGAACTATCACTCGGTGAAGGATGTAAAGAGGAAGGGAGTGAGGAAAAACAGGAGTAATTAACCGGCAGAGACAGGAGACAATTATTAAGCCCTTTTAAGTTTGCTTTCAGTATTTGCATTCTATACTTCTTGCATAGATAGGCCCTGAAATTAATATTTATACAGTCATTACTAGTGATGAGCCGAACACCCCCGGGTTCGGTTCGCACCAGAACCCGCGAACGGACCGAAAGTTCGTACGAACATTAGAACCCTATTAAATACAATGGATGCGAACGTTCGAATTCTAAAGTGCTAATTATAACAACTATTATGCATGTTATTGTCCTAAAAAGGGTTTGGGAACCCGGGTTGTGCACCAGGGGACATGTATCAATGCAAAAAGAAGTTTTAAAAACGGTCGTTTTTCGGGAGCAGTCATTTTAATGATGCATAAAGTGAAAAAAAAAAAGTCAAATATTCCTTTAAATATCGTACCTGGGGGGTGTCTAAAGTATGCCTGTGAAGTGCCACGTGTTTCCCGTGTTTAGAACTGTCCCTGCACAAAATGACACTTCTAAAGGAAAAAAAAGCCATTTAAAACTGCTTGCGGCTTTAATGTAATGTCTGGTCCCGGTAATATGGATGAAAATCTTTAAGAAAAATGGCATAGCTACCCCATGACCCCCCCCCCCCTACCCCAGCCCATTACCAGCCCCTTTGGGTCTTGTATGGATATTAAGGGGAACCCCGCACATAAAATAAAAAAGGCCCTATATACTCTGAACAGCCGTATACAGGCGGTGCATACAAGACAGGGACTGTAGGTTTGTTCTTATGTAGAATCTGTTTGTAATTTTGAACAGGTACATTGTTTAAGTGTAGCTCCAGCCCAAAAATCTATTTTTAAACTTTTTGGAAAAGGTAGGTAAGGGTTATCACCCCTGTAACATTTGTTTTGCTGTCTGTGCCCCTGTTCAGAACATTTCACCTCACTTTCCGTCCCAATGACAACTGTTTTTGAAATGTGGTGTTTTTCTTGAAACAAGGATTGCTGATAAAGCATCAGTACAGAGGAGACACCTTTCTCCCATATTAATTCTTACAGGAGAGAATTTTCCTTCCAAGGGGTAGATTTCCTCTCACTTCCTGTTGTCTTCTTGCGTTTGCAAGTAGGAGTCGTTTGTAAGTTGGATGTTTGAAAGTAGGGACCTGCCGTATATACTCTGCAGAAATAGGCCCCTTAGTTGTTGGTGTTGGCACAACACTGTAAGCACTCACAGTTACTCTTGGTTGGTGCTGGAACGCCCTGCTGTCAACTATTATATCAGGAATTGTAATTACATATAATTGTTGAACAGTGGTAGTAAAAATTGGGCCTTTGATGGTGGTGCTGGTGCCACAACACTGTAAGCCCTGACAGTTACTCTTGGTGGGTGCAGCAATGGGCCCTGCTGTGAATTATTAGATCAAGAATTGTAATTGCATGCCCCTGTTGAACAGGGGCTGAAAAATTGGGCCTTTCGTGGGGGTGGTGGTGGTGGCGTTGCCACAACACTGTAAGCCCTCAGAGTTACTCTTGGTGGGTGCAGGAATGGGCCCTGCTGTGAATTATTAGATCAAGAATTGTAATTACATGCCCCTTTTGAACAGGGGCTGAAAAATTGGGCCTTTCGTGGTGGTGGTGGTGGTGGCGTTGCCACAACACTGTAAGCCCTCAGAGTTACTCTTGGTGGGTGCAGCAATGGGCCCTGCTGTGAATTATTAGATCAAGAATTGTAATTACATGCCCCTGTTGAACAGGGGCTGAAAAATTGGGCCTTAGGCACTGGTGGCACAACACTACAACCCCTCACAGATACTGTACTTGGAGCACAGCAATGAGCCCTGTTGCAAAGTATTGCTTCAAAAATTGTAATGACACGCCCCTGTTAAACAGGGGCTGAAAAATTGGGCCTTAGGCACTGGTGCCACAACACTCCAACCCCTCACAGATACTGTACTTGGAGCACAGCAATGAGCCCTATGGCAAATTATTGCTAAAAAAATTGTAATTACACGCCCCTGTAAAACAGGGGCTGAAAAATTGGGCCTTAGCCACTGGTGGCGGCACCCATAAACAAAAATGATCTTCCAAGCTATCATCATCAATCGTATCATTGAGGACTCGGAGGAGGAGGATAGCCAGTCAACATAACAGCACAGGCACTCAGCATCAGCATCAGTCTTGAAGGGATGTGACATGTTAAAATCAATTAGTCTGTTATATCAGCATCAGGTGTGTGGTAGCTGGTGGTGATCCAAGACTGGTTCATCTTGATGAAAGTCAGTCGATCAACCGAGTCGGTGGACAGGCGCACCCTGTGATCCGTGACAAATCCTCCAGCAGCACTGAATGTGCGTTCCGAAAGAACGCTGGATGCAGGACAGGCCAGTAGCTCAATTGCATACTGTGCAAGCTCTGCCCAGTGATCCATCCTCAAGACCCAGTAAGCCAGAGGATTTTCGGTGGGGAAGGTGTCCAAGTCTGACCTTGCCCCTAGATATTCCTGCACCATGTTTATCAGACGCTGGCGATGGTTGCTGGAACCGATCATACTTTGGGGCTGCGGACTAAAGAATTGTCTGAACGCATCGGTCAGACGGCCACCTTCCCCACCGCTCCTTCTTTGACTGCCCGAAGCCTCAGCAACTCGTTGTCCAGGACCAGGAGTTTGTAACCTCCCAGTCTCTGGGAACGCGTTGCACAGACCTTTCTGCAAGGCCTCCCGGAGTTGTCTCATCCTCTGCTCCCTCTGCGACGGTAACATAAGGTCCGCAACCTTACCCTTGTACCGTGGATCAAGGAGAGTGGCCAGCCAGTAATGGTCCCTCTCCTTGATCCGAAGAATACGAGGATCCTTCCGCAGACTTTGCAGGATCAGGGAGGCCATGCAGCGTAGGTTTGCTGAGGCATTCGCTCCGGAGTCCTCTGGGTCACTAAGGACGACATGATCCGCAGCCACCTCCTCCCAGCCACGTACAAGTCCACTGGTTTCTTGGGACTGTAAATCATCCCTAAAAGACTGCTGCTGATGATGCTGAGTGCCAGCCTCCACCTCCATGCTGACACAATCCTCCTCCTCCTCCTCCTCCTCTTCCTGTGCGATGGGTGGGACAGAAGGAACACTGTCTGGGTAAAGGGGGCCTTGAGAGGCAAGGACGTCCTCCTCTTCCTGCCTCTGTTCTGCCTCAAGTGCCCTGTCCATTATTCCACGCAGCGTGTGCTCCAACAGGTGGACAAGAGGTACAGTGTCACTGATGCATGCACTGTCACTGCTCACCATCCTCGTGGCCTCCTCAAATGGTGCCAGGACAGTGCATGCATCCCTGATCATGCCCCACTGGCGTGGAGAAAAAAAACCAAGCTCCCCTGACCCTGTCCTGGTGCCGTAGTCGCACAGGTACTCATTGATGGCCCTCTGCTGCGTGTGCAGCCGCTGCAGCATGGCCAACGTTGAGTTCCACCTGGTGGGCATGTCACATATAAGGCGGTTCTTGGGCAGGTTCAACTCCTTTTGCAGCTCAGCCAGGCGAGCACTGGCATTATAAGATCTGCGGAAATGCACACAGACTTTCCTGGCCTGTCTCAGGACATCCTGTAAGCCCGGGTACCTGCCCAAGAACCGCTGCACCACCAGGTTAAGGACGTGAGCCACACAGGGCACATGGGTCAATTGTCCCTGTCGGAGGGCGGAGAGGAGGTTGGTGCCATTGTCGCAAACCACCATTCCTGGCTTAAGCTGGCGTGGCGTCAACCACCTCTCGGCCTGGCCCTGCAGAGCAGACAGGACCTCTGCCCCAGTGTGGCTTCTGTCCCCCAAACACACCAGCGCAAGCACGGCATGGCATCTTTTTGCCTGCGTACTTGCGTAGCCCCTTGAACGGCTACGGAGCACCGCTGGTTCAGAGGACAAACCACAGGAAGAGGCCATGGAGGAAGAAGAAGAGGAGGGGGTGGAGGAGAGAGGTGTGTCACAACCAGTAGTAGCATTTTGGAGGCGTGGCGGTGGAACAACCTCCAACACTACTGCACCTTGTCCTGCATCCTTCCCAGCTGCCAAAAGAGTGACCCAATGGGCCGTGAAAGAAAGGTAACGTCCCTGTCCATGCCTGCTGGACCATGAGTCAGCGGTAATATGCACCTTACCGCTGACCGCCCTGTCCAGCGAGGCCAAGACATTGCCTTCCACATGCCGGTAGAGAGCCGGAATAGCCTTCCGTGAGAAAAAGTGGCGTTTGGGAACCTGCCACTGAGGAACCGCACATTGCACAAACTCACGGAAGGGGGCCGAGTCTACCAACTGAAAAGGCAGCAGTTGAAGCGCTAGCAATTTAGCCAAGCTAGCATTCAACCGCTGGGCATGTGGATGGCTGGGAGTGAACTTCTTTCGACGGTCCAGCAGCTGGGGCAGGGAAATTTGCCTGCTAGAATCGGACGTCGGTGTACTGCTAGCAGAGTGGCCGCAAGTACTTGGCTGTGACACACCTAATTCTACACCTTCATTCCTCTCAGTGCATGTTTCAGAGAGGACTGAAGTTATAGTGGGGTTGGAGATCCCAGCTGATGCGGTGCAAGGAGAGGTCCGCTTTGTTCTTTGGTGTGGGTCTTTGAGGTAGGCTTGCCAACGAGCTGCATGGCAGGTCAACATATGTCTGGTCAGGCATGTGGTACCCAAGCGGCTGATGTTTTGGCCACGCGATATACGCTTGAGACATATGTTGCAAACAGCAGCTGTGCGATCTGATGCACTAGCCTCAAAAAAGGCCCACACCAAAGAACTTTTTGAATGACGGGCAGAGGCAGCGCCCTGCACAGGCGGAGCTCTGCGGTGTGATTCCGTCGGTGTACTGCCCTTACGCTGGCCACCAAAGGGCATCCTGCCTCGTTGGAGATGTGCCTCCTCCTCATCCTCCTCCTCCTCCTCTCTCCTATTAGGCACCCACGTGGAGTCAGTGACCTCATCATCCCCTCCCTCCTCATCACTGGAGCCAATCTGGCAGTATGCTGCAGCTGCTGGAACATGACTGCCAGATTGGTGTCCTTCTTGAGCATCCCCTCTGTCTGCTCTCACGCTACTGCCTTCCTGTAGCTGGGTTTCATCATCAGACCCTTCGAAACGCTGGGCATCCTCCTGGAGCATGTACCCAACACTGTGCTCAAACAGTTCGGGGGACTCCTCAGGAGGAGGACATGGTGGGTCTAGGGAAGGAGTGACTGATGATGAGTCTGACATTGATACCAGGGAAGAGGACGCTTTGGCAGCTGCTTTGCCAGTACCCTGAGCCTGGGTGAGAGAGGATGAGGAGGAGGAGGAGGGCTTGGTCATCCACTCTACCAAGTCTTCGGCATGATGTGGCTCAACATGTCCAGCTGCCGAAAAGAAGGACAAGCGTGTCCCATGGCCATGTGCTGATGACAATGCACCGCGTCCACGACCAGCACTGTTGTCCCCAGACACAGAGCCTGCTTGCCCTCTTTTATTGCCTCCTGACTGTCTGCCTCTCCTTGTTTGCCTTCCAGACATTCTAATAGATGGCCTGCAGGGAGATGGGAAAAAAGCAATAAGGGCTACCTTCAGGTGTCCTTCTCTGTCCCTTTACTTAAGGATTTCTAAATATGGTTGAGGATGATTGCTTTTGCAGAGAATAGCACAACGACAATTTCCCTGACTGTCCAAAAAACAAGGATTTCAAAGATGGTTGATGAGGAATGCTTTAGCACACTATAGCACAAGGAGAATTTCCCTCACTGTCCTTCCCTGTCCCTAGAAACAAGGATTCGCACAGTAAAACACACTGACACTCTCCCTACCTATAGTTTTCTGTCCCTAGAACAAATGTTTTTTTAAAGCACACTATAGCACAAGGAGAATTTCCCTCACTGTCCTTCCCTGTCCCTAGAAACAAGGATTCGCACAGTAAAACACACTGACACTCTCCCTACCTATAGTTTTCTGTCCCTAGAAAAAATGTTTTTTTAAAGCACACTATAGCACAAGGAGAATTTCCCTCACTGTCCTTCCCTGTCCCTAGAAACAAGGATTCGCACAGTAAAACACACTGACACTCTCCCTACCTATAGTTTTCTGTCCCTAGAAAAAATGTTTTTTTAAAGCACACTATAGCACAAGGAGAATTTCCCTCACTGTCCTTCCCTGTCCCTAGAAACAAGGATTCGCACAGTAAAACACACTGACACTCTCCCTACCTATAGTTTTCTGTCCCTAGAAAAAATGTTTTTTTTAAAGCACACTATAGCACAAGGAGAATTTCCCTCACTGTCCTTCCCTGTCCCTAGAAACAAGGATTATCACAGTGAAAGAAACTGACACTCTTCCTACCTATAGTTTTCTGTCCCTAGAAAAAATGTTTTTTTAAAGCACACTATAGCACAAGGAGAATTTCCCTCACTGTCCTTCCCTGTCCCTAGAAACAAGGATTCGTACAGTAAAACACACTGACACTCTCCCTACCTATAGTTTTCTGTCCCTAGAAAAAATGTTTTTTTAAAGCACACTATAGCACAAGGAGAATTTCCCTCACTGTCCTTCCCTGTCCCTAGAAACAAGGATTCGTACAGTAAAACACACTGACACTCTCCCTACCTATCCTTCTCTTTCCCTAAACTAAAGGAATCCAGGTTAAGCAAGAAAAAATAAATGTCACTGTCCCTGCCTATGCTTCTCTTTCCCTGCTCCGGAACACACTACACTAGGCCGCCGTGCTGGCGGCCTTTTATAGTGTGGGGCGTGTACTAAACACCCTCAGCAATAATTGGCCACAGGCATCCTGCCTGTGGCCAATCATTGCTCTCCTCGCTACCGGCGCTGTGATTGGCCAAGCATGCAGGGTCACAGTGCATGCTTGGCCAATCACAGCGCCTGGATGACACTGCGATGGCGTAGTGCATTGTGGGCCGTTCGCGTCACTCGAATTAGGCGCGAACGGCCCAAATCGTTCGATCTTCGTCGAACGATCGAACAGCCGATGTTCGAGTCGAACGTATGTTCGACTCGAACACCGAGCTCATCCCTAGTCATTACTATAGTTATAAAGGTACAAACAAAAGTGCCTAGAATTTCCTGAGCACCACAAATCCTTAATAATGCCGGACAAGCTTGCTGTGGCTGCTATAGCTAACTGGCAGTGGAACTGATGCTGTGTTTCTCTCCCTTATATAGCCCATCCAAAACAGCTGAAACCAATGGACATTTGCAAAGCAAAAACTATTATTATTGCAGGTAGGTAAACAGCTTGATTGGGGAAGTGGGCATCGGGGTTGCCAGCCGTCAGTAAATTCATGGACATTTTGTAAAATCCGTGATTTTTACATCTGTCCATGAATGTCCGTTACGGACATACATGTCTTCAACAGACATTCATGGACAGATGTAAAAATCACATATTTTTCAAAATGTCCATGAATTTACTGATGGTTCGCATCCCTGACTGGACATTGTCCATTTGTTTAAAATTATATCGGCAGACAAACATAGTATCAATCAAGTATTGGCAGCGCTGTCACATGACTGAAAGAGGACTGATGCGAATGCAAACCATGCCCAGAAATAAGAAGTTACCAATCTCCTTGCTCCCATTTACCTCTAAACTTTTAGAACACTTAGCCTACAACTGTCTGAGCTCCTACCTCACTGACAACAACCTTATGCCGCGTACACACAAACGGATTTTCCGTCTGAAAAAACTTGGATGGTTTTTCCGACGGAATTCCGCTCAAGCTTGGCTTGCATACACACGGTCACACAAAAGTTCTCTGTACTTTCAAGCGTTTAGAACACGGTGATGTACAACACTACGACGAGCCAAGAAAATTAAGTTCAATGCTTCCGAGTATGCGTCAAATTGTTTCCGAGCATGCATGTTTTTTTCCCGTCGGAATTGCATACAGACGGACGGATTTTCCAATAGGAATTTTTTCCGTCGGAAAAATAGAGAACCTGCTCTCTATCTAATGCTGTTCGAATTTACGACAGAAAAAGTCAGATGGAGCATACACATGGTCGGAATATCCGACCAAAAGCTCCCATCTGACTTTTTCTGTTGGAAATTCCGACCGTGTGTACGCGGCATTACAGTCTGGCTTTCGCTCGCAGCACTCCACAGAAACTGCCCTACTAAAACTCACTAACGATTTACTAACTGCTAAAACCAATGACCACTATTCCATACTTTTACTACTAGACCTCTCTGCAGCCTTTGACACAGTTGACGACCCACTTTACCTTAATAAACTCCACTCTCTTGGCCTCCAAGACTCTGTTCTTTCCTTGTTTTCCTATCTATCACAGCATTCCTGTTACCTACACCTCTCTCATCTTGTCTCCTATTCCTCTTTCTGTAAGGGTCCCCAAACCCCTTATCTTCTCTATCTACACCCTATCACTTGGTCACTTGATAACCTCCCATGGCTTCCAATACCATCTCTATGTGGATGACACCCAAATTTATCTCTCTAATCATGTCAGGAACCATGAATCAGATGGAGACAGAAAATGCAGTTAAAATCACACCTTTTAATATAATGCTAAAAAATGGTACAAATAGAAAACGTAGTCAAAATATAGCCAAGGCACAGAGCAGGTAGTCAGAATAAGCCAGTAAATCAGGAAGTCAGAGATCAGCGTAGTCAAAGGCAGCAGACAGGATCAGGAACCAGAAGGGACGTCAGCCAGGCAAGTCTTCAAAAGAAACACAGCAGAGAGTCTCCTAATATGTTTGACCAAAGCGAAGGCACAGGAGAAATGAACCAGGCAGTTTAAATAGCCAGAAGGGGAGGGCTGTAGGCTGGAGTGACGAGCAGGAAATGATCACCAGGTGAGCCACAGTGGAACGATGGGTGCTGGCAATTAACCGACAGCTGAGCAACCTGAGGCCCCCCACCGTCTCACAGTGCATTATGCGGCATTCCGCGGGCACTCGATTTTCCCGCGAACACCCTATAATGTTCTAAATTCAGCGAACAGGTGAACACCCGATGTTCAAGTCGAACTTACGTTTGAATCGAACATCGGGCTCATCCCTATAGCTCATGTAAAGAAAGATCTCCCTTTAGTAGAAAACAATGTGACATTTTCGAGAACCGATCAACCACCATAAGAATAACTGTGTTATAAAATCCATGGATAGGTGGGTCGAAGGCCTCTCTCCATTGGGTATAGGCTGTCGGAGGCCCACTGGAAGGTGTCGTGGTGTCTTACTCTGACGACACACGGAACAAGCGGCTACAAAGACGGTCACATCAGCGTGGAGACTAAGCCACCAAAATTGTTGAGAAATAGCCCAAATGAGTTGATTCTTCCCTGGGTGGCCAGCTGCCTTAGGAGAATGGTAAGTCTGGAGCAAAGCAGTGCAAAGATTCTCAGGGACAAAACAGCGGTCACCAGGTTTCTCGGGATGAGAATGCATCTGAGCGGCAAGAATTCTGTCACCCAACGGTGAAGTGAGACTAGTATGAATAGTGGCCAAAATACGATCGGGAGGTATCACAGGAACAGCAACTGACTCCATCTTGGAAGTGGAGGAAAACTGTTGCGACAATACGGCAGCCCTTACATTCTTAGTACTGGGTAAGAATTATACTATGTAATTGAAGCTTGACAGAAAAAGAGCCCATCGGATAAGCGTTTAGCCTCAGACAAGAATGCAAGATTCTTATCGTCAGTCAAAATGAGGACCGGCACAATGGTACCTTTGAGGAGATGCCTCCATTCTTTAAGAGCTAAGAGAATGGCTAACAATTCTCTGTCCCCAATCTCGTAATTGCATTCTGTAGGAGTTAATTTCTTAGAAAAGTAGCCACAAGTATGCATAGCGCTCTCAGAGGTAGGACGTTGAGACAAAAGGGCTCCTACTCCAGTCTCAGATGCATCAACCTCAAGAATGAAGGGTTACGTAGGATCAGGTTGTGCCAGCACAGGAGCTGAAACAAAGGCAGCCTTGAGAGACTCAAAGGCTTTAAAGGAATCCGGAGACCAATTCTGTGGGTTAGGCCTCGTACACACGACCGATTTTCTCTTCCAAAACCGTCAAGAAAAGTGCCGCGAGAGCTTTTTTGTCGAGAAAAACGTTTGTGTTTATGGTTTTACGACGAGAAAATTGCCGAGAATCTCAACGAGAAAATAGAGAACCTGCTCTCTATTTTCTCATCAGGATTCCAGATTTCCTCGTTGTGTTTCTCGTCGGGCTGTTTTGTGACGAGAAAATGGTTCGTGTGTATGCTTTTACGACTCTTCCAAAAGCGCGCATGCTCACAAGCAACTATGAGACGGGAGCGCATCTTCTGGTAAAACAAGCCTTCGTAATGGAGAGAGCACATTCGTCACGCTCAAAAATATTGCATCGTTTAAATGTTCTGCATTGAAATCTTCGTTAGAATGTTACATTAATCAAAACGAGTGACCTTCTTTTGCTGCTGATATTCACACAGAGTTATGCCTTTTTTTTTAACCTTTTTCATGCTGCTCTTAAGAAGATTTATGTGTATTATATCGTGCAAGTTTTTAGGAATAATTTAAATGGTTATATTTTTAAAAATGATGTTAATTATAATTTCAAAATGTTTTGATAGTGATCTCCCATTTAATTTTGGAATCTATATTAGTTAAATTTACCCCCATGTTTTTTTGCAAATCATATTTAGTTATTCTTTTGGGGGGGTGATATCTGTCCCTTTTTTTGTCAGTCAAATGTATCTGCTTACTCCAAAGCTAGATTTTTAATTTTTACAAATACACATAGTCAAGTATGAACTTAAACAAAAATCACAATTATTTGTGTTTACAAATAAAATAAAGAGAAGGCAGCGCTGGAGAACCTGCTGCCATTTGTGCATCCCAGGGACCCCAGAGCACACAGCAACCCTGTGTGGACACTAAAATTGGGAGCTTGAGAAGGCCAACATTTCTGAACACAATCTGATGCTGGCCTCCCAGAGGTCAGGAACAGCAGCAGGTGAGATATATGTCCCAAGTGTGTGGTACTACAACAGGCTGCCTTCTGTCCGACCACAATGAAGCAAGGCCATCACTTCCTCTTCTTCCTGGCAACCTTCCGTGCAACCTTCCCTGAAGCCTTCCCTGCAGCCTTCCTTCTTTGTTTGGCTGGAGGCTGGGCCACTGGAGGGGTACTCCTGTCAGGAGGAGGAGATGTAGCAGAAGGGGGTGGGGCAGAAGAAGAAGGTGGAGTGTAGCAGAAGGGGGTGGGGCAGAAGAAGAAGGTGGAGGTGTAGCAGAAGGGGGTGGGGCAGAAGAAGAAGGTGGAGGTGTAGCAGAAGGGGGTGGGGCAGAAGAAGAAGGTGGAGGTGTAGCAGAAGGGGGTGGGGCAGAAGAAGAAGGTGGAGGTGTAGCAGAAGGGGGTGGGGCAGAAGAAGAAGGTGGAGGTGTAGCAGAAGGGGGTGGGGCAGAAGAAGAAGGTGGAGGTGTAGCAGAAGGGGGTGGGGCAGAAGAAGAAGGTGGAGGTAGAGGTTGAGGTTGGGTCAGTTGTGCCACCTCACATATGGCGGTATTGGGGGTCATTTTCTCCATCACCCCCTTGTTGAGCAAGGTGATGAGCAGGGGCTCGCATAGGAGGCGTTGCTCCATGCTCATCACCTTGAACTTAGCCTCCACTAGGCCGGCAATGGCCTCTTCAGGGGATGTGGGCTCCTGGAGGGTGGCATGGGCCTCACGAACAAGGGCCATTGCTGCCTCACTCGTGCTCCTGTCCCTCCTGCCTCTTTTGTGAAGCCGGATGGGAGGCACCTGGGATCTGGTGCTTCTCCTTTGCCCTGCCACCTCCTGTCTGCCACTGGGCCCTGCCACCTCCTGTCTGCCACTGGGCCCTGCCACCTCCTGTCTGCCACTGGGCCCTGCCACCTCCTGGCTGCCACTGGGCCCTGCCACCTCCTGGCTGCCACTGGGCCCTTCCTCCTCCTGCCTGACAGTTTCCAGACCCTCCTCCTGGCTGATTTCATCCTGTGTATGAAAAAGGGACATAGTTTAATATGTTGGCTTAATCTTTGCATCAAACTTTGTAATCCTGCAATTAGAATGTAAATCCATAAATCCTTGCTTTAAATTTACCACTACATCAGATTGACTATTTAGCACCTAATTAAGTGCAGAATAATGTCTACAGATCTTGATTTCACTTGTGGAATCCAAAATATTTTATGTTTGTCATCTTGACATATTTGTCAAACATTAAGTTTATCCCAATACATTTTCATTTAATACTATACCTGGCTCCAGATGGCCAAATCAGGATCATCCAGGATGGCTGCCTCCTCTTGCTCCAGAGAAGGCTCAGGTTGGCTGCAGGGAAGTCTGGGGGGAAGAGTGGAGAGTGATGGCCTTGTCTCAATGTGGCCATCCAGGAAGGACATCCTGTTGTAGTACCACAAAATCGGGACATACACATCACCTGCTGCTGCTCCTGACCTCTGAGAAGCCAGGACCTTAGAGCGTTCAGTCCTGTAGGTACCTCTCAAGCTCCCAATTTTAGTGTCCACTTGTTTTGCTGTGGCTGTGGGCACCTTGGTATGCACAAATGGGAGCAGCTTCTCCAGCGCTGCTTTTCTCACCCCTCTTTTTTTGTGGATGGAGTTTTTCGTCTCCCACAGAGTCGGCAGCTCCCTTACCCGGTCAATAAATTCCGCCAGGAAATCCTTGTCGCTTATAAAGACATTCATATTGTATCTGCAAGTTAAATAAATTAGATATAACTAATGTGAGGCAAACAGTCTAACCTCCTTAACATCCTAGTCACCATATATATCCTCCAACATTCTCAAGACAGTATAGGCCAACAATTTGTACAAGTCACAAAATCACATACCTTCGTTCGCACGTCCGTCACTTGAACTCCTCTCTCCGCACATTGAACGTACTATAGTCACATGTGTGTTTGCTATATACACACCACGCATGCGTCAAAATACGAACACGTCGCTCCGCACACGTCGCCCGCCCATGACGTTCTAACTAACATCTTTTCCCCGCCCCTTCTCTTTCGGCGCGCAGACAGATATGGTGGAGTTACAGCAGGTGTCTGATAATTCCGCAACTAACGAGGAGGAGACAAGCCCGGAGACCGAGGAAACGTCACGATCAAGGAGGAGATTCAAGGCATCGAATATGTCTTTGGCGGAGTTGGCGGAGATGGTGGACATCTTGCTTAAGTCTGATTATGATGCCAAGCATGGGCCGTATAGCAAACCAAATAGAAGGAAGGCCAAAATCCTCACTAAAGTCGTGAAGAGTCTGAAGGCGAATTTCGGGGTGAAACGCTCAAATGAGCAGCTCAGAAAGAGGTGGTCAGACCTCAAACTGAGGGAGCCAGACCAGTTGAGGAGCATAAAGAGAATGCTCGCTAAAAGTAAGTAAAATGTAGACTTTTCTGCTATTAATCTTTTTCTAAACTGACATGTTGCTCTTTATTTTGGTTTCTCATATTGGACTCCCTTCCAAAATGTAATATTTTGAACTTGGTTGGGCACAGTAATAGTTCGTTACGTTACCGACACTTCATTCGGCCACTATCCGCGGTTTTGGCTTATTTTAGAGCCACAAAAGTAATTAGACATCTGCCATTTTTGCTCAAATATTGTGGCAAATTTTTTAGTCTAGATGATGTGTTTGTAAAGAGAATGAAATGCAAACTTTTACCAGTGTAAAGGAGAGGACACTCAGCAGCTGCTTCCACATCTGTACTTTGGAGCACTATAGTGTGGGCCACCAGACCCGCCTTTTTTGGGTGTCCCACACAGGTGCATCAGAGAATTTTTGTGGTGCCTCCATGTCAAATAAATTACATCCAAAGGTGAATACTAAACATATTCTTGGTCATAAATAATGCATTCTTCTTTAAATTCCGCCCAAACACACACTTGTACCACACTTCCAAGCAATTTAGCCTGTTTTTATTTTAACATTGAGATTTACAGTGTGATAAATAGACCTTTTGTTTGATTCACATAGGGGAGAGAAGACTGGGAGGAGGACACTCCAGGGAGCACATGTACCCCACAACTTCCAATCAACCCCAAACTCCCAAAGACCCACAACCGAAAGATGTGCAGGAAGTTGAGGTGGAGGAAGGAGAAGTGCAGGAAGGAGAGGTGGATGACGTTGTGGATCTGGTCACCACAACAGGTCAGTATCTGTCACCACAGCTTCAGGTAAGAGATGTAGGCCTGCAGAGTTATAATACCTTTTGTTTTTTGTTTTTAGGGGATATAAATGTTGTGAAGGATAGTACACGGTTCTCTGCTGACAGTGCCCTCCGCCTCATCCAGCAAGTGATGGAATGTAGCACGGAACTGGACCTTATTAAACAAAGAATCCATGTGATGGAACAAACATTTAAAGACATTCTCGATGTTTTGGGGAGAATTCAATAAGCCATCCAAACACATTTGTTTTTACATGTTTGTTTTTGCAACTTTTCGAATTTTTTTGACAATCAAACCAGCCAAAAATTGAATCTGCACACAGTGTGTCAACATGTGCTATCTGCCATCAGGGGATATCCATGTACGTCTTTTGTGGGTGCAACCCCTTCCTCGTATCTAAAGTCGGTGAACTGAGGAAGGGGTTTCACCTCCAAAACACGTCCATTGATCACCCCTGATGGCAGATAGCACATGTTGACAATAGGGATCAGGACTGTAAACTTCCTAGATGAAAAAAATCCCAAATGTGTGCATATTCAATTTTTGGCTGGGCAAGGGGTGGCAGGACCCCATATTAGGACGGGCACATAGAGACATAGTTTGTGTAAGTGAATGTCTCAGATTGCTCAGAGGTATCCAATGTTGTAATTTTTGGAATGCAACTGTTATTTTTGTATTTTCATAAGCAAAAAATTGCCGGGTTGGGGCCAGGCCAACCCAAAAAAACAGAAAAAACTAAAAATGGTGAGAATGTGCACAGAGTAAAATATTTGACCACAAACAACGTGTAGCTTCTTTTTATAATACCCTCTAAGCTTATTTGGTTATTTTGTAAGGTTACATAGTGAAATGGTTGTTATTTACTAAAGTAAAATACACTTGGCACTACAAATGCACAAAGACAAACTAGGAGACAGGCAAGAACAAATAATTAAAGGTTTAAACAAGCTTTTTATTGGGATCCTTAGACATAGGCTGGCATAGAAATTGCCCCCCTACCCGTGAAATACTCCATGTATTTGTCCCGAACCTCACGGGCATTTTGGGAGGGCAAGCCAGGACGGGCAGATTCCAGGCCCGGCAGGGGATTTGCAGGGGAAAGTCCAGCCTCTGGCAAAACTGTGGCCATATAGGAATTAGATTTTTGGCTCAGAAAGTTGTGTAGCACACAGCAGCATAATACAACATAGTTTATTTTGTAGTCCGCCAAGTGTATTGAAGTCATAAAAAGACGGAACTGGCTGGCCATTATGCCAAAGGCATTTTCGACAACTCTTCGGCCCCTGGCCAGCCGGTAATTGAACACCCTCTTCTCTGGGGTCAGGGTCCTCTGTGGAAATGGCCTCATAAGATGCCGTCCGAGTCCGAAGGCTTCATCAGCCAAGAAAACAAAGGGGAGTCCTTCAATATTCCCTGCATCCGGTGGCAATGCAAGGTCGTCACTCTGGAGACGGAGGGCAAACTCCGTCTGGATGAAGGATCCCCCATCGGACATCCGGCCATTCTTCCCTACATCAACATAGAGGAATTCATACCGTGCTGACACCACCGCCATCAGCACAATGCTATGAAACCCCTTGTAATTGTAGTAGTAGGACCCAGAATGGGGTGGCGGCACGATGTGGATGTGCTTCCCGTCTATGGCACCACCGCAGTTGGGGAAGTCCCACCGCGTGGCAAACTCTGATGCCACAGTCTGCCATTCCTGTGGCGTGGAAGGAAGCTGTGGAGTGAAACAAGATGAAATAATATTAGAATACCAAAGTCATACATTACAAGGAAATTCTATTAAAAAAAATTAGAGGCCAACATCAATCAAATTCTACGTTTATTAAGGTGTTTAAAATAAGTATAATGGAAGGCTCATTTATCATATTCATCACCCCCTCTGATGGGCCATTACTAAATTATTTTTTTGGGGGGGGGGAGATGTGTTTGGCCACAGGATAGCATTGCAGTGGCGGTGCGTCCAGAGTGGGCGCTGGAGCACTGCCCCCTCTCTCCTGTGCCCATCACTCAGAACAATACATAGGTTCATGCGTTGCATTAACCTATGTATTGTCTATGCCGCCCACTATTCAGGTGGATGGCCTCTTGTAAAGCGACCGACATATGAATAATTGCGGCATTTAGGGGGTTCAAATTGCATAGCAGAAACAGGTAGTAAAATAGTCTTGCACATTACAACCTGAGGGATGTAATTGGCTTCCTAAAAGTAAAATAGGGGACGCAGGGGGGGGGGGGCATTCCTTGGGGAAACACTGGCAGGCTGCTCTGCCAATCATGTTCACCAAGTCTGTTTAATGGTAACATGATTGGCTGATGCAACATCAAGGGAAGGAGAAGACATCAAGGACAGAAGAAGGATGGCGCTGACCACAAGAAGGTAAGTGCAGGGCTGGGGGGAAACTGGCTGCATTAGAGGGGACTAAATGGCTGCATTGTAATGAACAAAATGGCTGCATTAGAGGGGACAACTGGGGGCGTTTAATAGGCACCAGAGCAAAAAAGGAGGAAGTTTATTTCCTAAATTGGTGTTTGAACCCCCAAACATTTGGAGCAACAGGCGCCCCTGCTGGAAAAGTTAGTGAAGGGAAATATTTATGGAGGAGAAAAAAGGGGCAATCTAAAGCTTCCAGCATGCATGGGGACAAAGGGGATCATTCTCAGCATATTACAATCATGGTAATTAGGGAAGGATGAAAGAAATACATACATTAGCATACATGTAATACATAAAATGTGATGTTAAGAGAGAAAACTTACCCTAATATAGTCCTCCTGCAGGACTTGTATAATGGCAGAACAGGTGTCTGGGATTATGAGGCCCAGAGCCTGGGGGGAGATGTCTGTGGTGAACTTCAAGTCCTGAAGACTTCTTCCTGTCGCCAGGTACCGTAAGGTGGCGATGAGCCTCTGCTCAGCACTGATGGCTTCCCGCATAACGGTGTCCTTCCTCGTAATATAGGGGGACACCAAAGCCAACAGTTCCTGAAATACGGGGTCAGACATCCGCAGAAAATTCCTGTAGTCCTCAGGATTATTCTCGACGATCTACCGCAGCAGAGGCATATGGCAGAATTGGTCCCGCTGGAGCAACCAATTCTTGGTCCATGAACTCCTCCTCACACCATTCATGGACTGGTCTTGGTCCAAAACAAGCAGACCAACACCAAGCGCACGCACAGCACGAACTCGACGACGAGAACGTCCAGGCGACATGGCTAAGAAACGGTCGTCTTATCAGAACGTACAGAACAGAACGCACTTTAGAACAGCAAGGCCTATGAATAACGAACTGAAAATCAGAAACGAACAGGCAAGAACGCACTGTAAAACAGATACGACCTGCCTAGACGCCCTGAAAGTCAAGATACAAACCCACAAGCACAAACTGAACCGCAGAAAACGATCTGAAAAGTACGAAGACTGAAAAGCGCGAATCGTCTCTTCCCAAACTTTTACTTCACATGCGGTAACACGAGATCAGCAAAAGCAGCCCAAGGGGTGGCGCCAAGAAAAAAGATCTTCCCCTTTATAGTGCCGTCATACGTGCTGGACGTGAGCGCGGAGAACAACGAGGAAATTGGGAAATGTCAGTGTGTACGCATAGAAAGCTTGACGAGAAAATCGACAAGCTTAACAAAAATCTAGTCGAAAAAAACGACGTGTTTTTTACGACGAGAAAATCGGTCGTGTGTACGAGGCTTGTCAGTCCTTTCTGGTCATATCAGTCAGGGGTTTGACCAGAGAAGAGAAGTTATGGTTACATTTCCGATAATAATTGGCAAAGCCAAGAAAACTTTGTAGCGGATGTAGACCTACAGGTTGAGGCCACAGTAGAACTGCAGATAGTTTCTCTGGGACCATCGAAAAACCGGCAGTAGAAATAACATATCCCAGAAAGTTAAACTGTTCACGATGGAACTCGCACTTCTCCCATGTACAATACAGGTTATTGTCTCTCAGCCTCTGTAGCACATGGGAAACATCTGTGTGGTGGCTCTCTAGGGATTTGGAATATACGAGAATATCGTTGAGATAAACCACCACACATTGCTGCAACATATCTCGGAGGACATCGTTAAAAAAACGCTGGGGGGTTGCAGAGACCAAATGGCATTACGAGGTATTTGTAATGTCCTGTCCTGGTATTAAATGCAGTTTTCCATTCATCGCCCTCCTTGAACCTCACGAGATACAAATTCTTTGGTAGGCACTGTAAAACAGACCATTTATACATGTCATCCTGTCTTTAACTTTTTGAAGTTAAGCTTTAAGACTGAAAGGTAAAGTGTTACTAAACGTTTGTGTTTTTTTACATTAAAACAACAAACATGTTACATTTACCTGCTCTGTGCAATGGTTTTGCACAGAACAGCCAAGATCCCCCTCTTCTCGAGGTCCCACGCCAGAGCTCCTGGCTCCTCCCTCCTGCCAGGTGCCCCCACAGCAAGCAGCTTGATGAGGGAGCTCCCAAGCAGGCGTGGTCCCGAGAATGGGTCAATTCAAACATGGAGCTGCAGCTCGGCCCCTCCCCCTATGTCTCTTGATTGGCTCACTACCTGTGATTGACAGCTGCTGCCAAAAGCAAATCAGGAATGCGAGTCCCCGGAGAGCCAAGGTTCTGGTGAACATCGCTGGATCGAGAAGGGGCTCAGGTAAGTATGGTGAGGTGTGGTAGCTGTGCACAGAAGGTTTTTTTATTATAGTATGCATGAAGGTAAAAAACCTTGTGCCTTTACAGGCACTTTAATTCCAAAGAATTATTGACTGTTCACAAATGTCTGACAAAGATCAGACCTTGCAATAGCCTCTCCCATTGTTATTGTTACAGTGTTGCATGTTGATTACTGGAGGAGAGGAGGCTGAGGAAATGCTTTCTCCTGCCTCCAGCAAACTAATGACAGCTGCAGCCTCCCACTCTGTTACTTGCTACAAAGTTGCAATGTTGCAATCTGATCACTGGGGGAGAGGAGACAATACTTACTCCTGCCCATAGTTGATGGCATCACCATAGGCTCCCACTGCTGCCAAAAGCCAATCAGGAGTGCAAGTCCCCGGAGAGCCTAGATTCTCGTGGACATCGCTGGATTGAGAGGGGGCTCAAGTAAGTATTGGGGGGGGGGGCTGCTGCACACAGAAGGTTTTTTTACTTTCATGCATAGAATGCATGAAGGTAAAAAAACTTGTGTCTTTAGAACCACTTTAACCACTTGCCAACCGCTGCACGCCGATATACCGTGGCAGAATAGGAGCAGTGGGCAAATGGACGTACCTGTACGTCCCCTTTAAGAACTGGATGTTCGCCGGCGGCCCGTGATCGTCTCACGGAGAGGCAGAACGGGGAGATGTAAACAAGGCATTTCCCTGTTCTTCCTAGTGACAGGACAGTGATCTACTGCTCCCTGTCATCTGGAGCAGTGATCACTGTCATGTCACTTGTAGCCCAGCCCCCCCCCCACAGTTAGAATCACTCCCTAGGACACACTTAACCCCTTCATCGCCCCCTAGTGTTTAACCCCTTCCCTGCCAGTGTCATTTACACAGTAATCAGTGCATTTTTATTCCACTGATCGCTGTATAAATGACAATGGTCCCATAATAGCGTCAAATGTGTTCGATGTGTCCGCCATAATGGTGCAGTCACGATAAAAATCGCAGATCGCCGCCATCACTAATAAAAAAATTAAAATAAAATAAATGCCATAAATTCATCCTCTAAATTGTAGGCGCTATAACTTTTGGGCAAACCAATCAATATACGCTTATTGTGATCTTTATTATCAAAAATATGTAGAAGAATACATATCGACCTAAACTGAGAAAAAAAAAAAACGCTTTTTTAAAAAAAATTGGGGGATATTTATTATATCAAAAAAGTACAAAATATTGTGTTTTTTTCAAAATTGTCGCTCTTTATTTGTTTATAGTGCAACAAATAAAAATCGCAGAGGTGATCAAATACCACCAAAAGAAAGCTCTATATGTGGGAAAAAAATTATTTTTGTATGGGTACAGCGTCGTACGACCGCGCAATTGTCAGTTAAAGCGCCACATTGCCGAATCGCAAAAAATGGCCTGGTCATTCAGCAGCCAATTCTTCCGGGGGGCTGAAGTGGTTAATGTTCTTACATAAGCTCAGCTGTAACTGGTTCTCTTTAAGGACAGGTTGATAACAAAACAGAAACTTAAAATACCACCCTTGAGGAACATTTTCTCTCCATAGTCCCTCAACTGAGAATGGTTTATGCAAAGTTAGGCTGGTGTAACATCTCATTCTAATGCCGCGTACACACGATCGTTTTTAATGTCATTTTCAAAAACAACGTTTTTCTCGACGTGGTTTTTCTTGTTTCCTCTCAAGCCTGTCTTGCATACACACGTTCATTAAAAAAAACGCTCGCGCAAAGCGCGGTGACGTACAACACGTACAACGGCACTATAAAGGGGAAGTTCCATTCGGATGGCGCCACCCTTCATGTTAGTAAAGTTTGTTGAGCGACAATTCGCGCTTTTCAGCCTCGTGCTTTTCAGTCCGTTACAGCGTGACAAATGTGCTATCTCCATTACGAACGCTAGTTTTACCAGAACGAGCGCTCCCGTCTCATACTTGATTCTGAGCATGCGCGTTTTTTTCCACTCTTAAAAGCATACACACTACCGTTTTTCACGTCGTTAAAAAAAAAACGACGTTAAAAAATGGAGCAGGTTCTAATTTTTTTTAGGCCATTTTTCACGTCGTTAAAAATGCTCTGGAGCCTACACACAATCGTTTTTAATGCCCAATTTAAAAAATGGCATTTTTAACGTCGTGAAAAACGGTCGTGTGTATGCGACATAAGAGGAAAGGCTTTATAAACTGGAAAACGCCATCTACAAAAAAGATGTTAGTGGATTGTTTTAATCTCAAAAATGGCAAAACCGTATGCAGCTTTGTTAAAGGGATGGTGTTTACAGTATGATCCATACTAAACAACACATCTTCCAGTGTTTTAAAATATTTTATCAGCGCTAGGTAAAAGGACCAGTGGGTGTCATGTGGATAGGCATGTGCGTGCTTAAGAGCTATTAAAAGTTTGTTTAAGAAGTTTACTCTTTACCACGTGTACAAATATACAATGAGAAAAAAATTCATATAGCAAAAAAAAAAAAAGAAGGAAAAGAGCCGTAGACCATAAAATGTCAGGCTTTAAGCTTTTCTGAAGCACTGTGTCAATGCATGTGATGGTAAGGTATTTGCATGACATCCCAGAACAACCTCTCCTATCTGGCTGCTTTTTCACATACCTTCCAACTTTCTGACATGAGAAGGATGGCCATATTGTAGCACTACGTATGTGGACAAAAGGACACTCCCCCAGTTACAAAGTCCATGAAGAATAAATATGCAAAAAAGTGATTAATAAAGCCCACAAGTGCTTTTTTCACCACTCCTTTACCTTTATATTGCCATAAAAATATATACAGCATATGCATTAACCACTTCAATACCAGGCACTTTCGCCCCTTCCTGCCCAAGCCAATTTTCAGCTTTCAGCGCTGTCGCAATTTGAATGAGAATTGCGCGGTCATGCTACGCTGTACCCAAACAAATTTTTTGTCAATTTGATCCCACAAATAGAGCTTTCTTTTTTGGTGGTATTTGATCACTGCTGGGGTTTTTATTTTTTGCGCAACAAATTAAAAAATGACCGAAATTTTTGAAAAAATAAACGTTTTTCTTTGTTTCTGTTATAAATAATTGTAAGTAGGTAAGTTTTCTCCTTCGCTGTTGGGCACTGATGAGGCTGCACTGATGGGCACTGATGAGGTGGCACTGATGATAGCCACTGATAGATGGCACTGATGGGCACTGATAGGTGGCACTGGTATGCAGCACTGATGGGCATTGATAGGCGGAACTGATGGGCACTGAAAGGCTGCACTGATGGGTACTTATGGGTGGCACTGATAGGTGGGCACTGATGGGCACAAATGGGCACTGGTAGGTGGCACTGATGGACACTGATGGGTGGCACTTATGAACACTGATGGGTGGCACTGCTGGGTATCACTGATGAGGAGACATCTGGCAGGCATTCATAGTGGGCACTGACTGGCACCATTTGTGGGCACTGATTGCCATATTTTAGGGCACTGCGGGACATCCCTGGTGGTCATGGGGGACATACCTGCTCATCAATGTGTAGCGGGGTATTCCCCTTTAATACAGGGAGACTACATTTCCCAGTACATTTTTGCAGCACCCAGGGTGCATTGCCACAGAGCAGGGACTGCTGGGGCAGACTATATAAAGGGGAGGCAGGGTTTATTCTGTCTCTTTGGACACCCCCTCTCCTAGCAAGAGGATCTCTGTGCTGAACTGCTGTGTGCACAAGGCCTGAAGCCTGGGCCTTGTGCTCTGTTCCAAAGAGCCCTCCGCCAGCCTAGCTGAACCTGAGAGACATCTTCTCCTCCTTGCTGCAGTACACCAGAAGGACTGAAGGCCTGGATGTCGGTGGATTCCTGTTCCTAGACGAATCGGCGGAGGAAACAGACTTGGACTCTCGGGGTGGTGAGAGAGCACTTGCTCATAGACAGATACTTTATCTTCACTATTCATTTGGATTATAAGTTTGTTCATCAAGTGCACCACCGAAAGATTGCATGCGAAGATTTGTGTTCCCCGAACTTCCTTTTAGATCAGTCAGGCCTGACTGTTAGGTAGATACTATTGAGAGTTAGTCTGCCCATGAGGGTAAGTGATTGAAAAGAGGCAGCGCTAGAGCCGCATTGCATTACTTGAGCTATCTGATTGTTTGTTCATTTAAATACTGTTTATTTCTAAGATCTATACTTTGTTATACTGTTATTTTATTACTTGCCCATTAGCCTTAGTAAAACATCTGGGTCAAGCATTTGCTATATGACCGCGTCACCAAGAGTTGCGGTCACGCGGTCTTATCCCACTACTACTATCTGTGCCACGGGAGGTTAGAGCCGATTGCCAGGGGTTGACAGCGGTGCACTACAGGGCCCAAATCAATACCAGCAGCCCACTTAACTGGGGGTATCGCTATAAATGTATGATGGGCGCCCTGGTGGTCCTGGCGGCATCCCTGGTGGTCCAGTGTGGGCATCCACGGGGGGCTGCGCTGAAAAACAATCAGCGCAGACCCCCCCTGCCAGGAGAGCCGCCGATCTGACAGACGCAAGTGGGGAAAAGCCGACAAAAGCATGTTTACACTGTGATGATCCATGATTGGACATGGCTGATCACATGGTAAAGAGCCTCCGTCAGAGGCTCTTTACCGAGATCGGCGTATCGGTGTGTCAGACTGACTGACCACCGTACCACCGATCGCCACGCTGCGCGTTTCCAATGATCATGGCTTATCCTGCTGGACGTTATGTGACACCCAGTCATGATAACTGCACCACCCCCTGGCTGTCATTTTGCTATAGGCTGGGTGGGAAGTGGTTAAAGCAGTATTAAATGCAAAAGTAAATATTTATTATATTGCAGCTTATCAATGCTTAGATCTGATGGCTGCATTCATTTTCTCTTTCTGGCGTTCTTTCCTTTATTTTCACCTGGTGATCCAACCAGAAAGTCTGCTGATTTTCCACCGAACAAGGAATCCTGCAGATGTAGCAGTTAGATGGTTGAAACAAACCATTTACCATTGGCAGAGGTACTAACAATGATCAGCTTTTATTTATTTATGTAATACCCTTATCCCAAAAGGAAATAAACTGTTATTGTAACTGCTTACGAAGTGTTAGCTGGAGTTCAGCTTTCATTTGTTAGCCTGTGTGACAGCAGGAAGGTAAAGTCACCTGGTTGCATCCAGGGGGGTAGATATATTTCTCCCAGATTCAGGCTTTATGCTGACTTATACAACTAGGGAGGGAGTTGATGAAGCCCAGCTGAGGCTAGTGGGCTCATGGATGACTCATACCTCTAGGGAGAGGGCTGGGCGTCGTGCAGGCAGGGAGTTGATGAGACCAGCTGAAGCCTGTCAGTTCGTTTAAGGCCTCTATAAAAACTCCCAGCTTCATTAGATGTTAGCTCATGCCTGGACCCAGACCTGTGTGGACTGTCTAGGGAGAGTGAACCCCTGTGCGGTGAGGCAAAGCCTGTGTGGCTATTTGTTTGGACTTTTACTAAACCAGGGACTTAGGGACTAGGACAGCACCAGGCTGATCCCAGTTGTTAGTTTAGGAAACCTGCATGTTTAGTCAGAGGTCAAACTGACCAGGATTTATTTTGTTTATGTTTCTTTTTGGCTTTGCTGTGTTTTTGTCACTGTACATAGAGAAATAAACCGCACCTTTTGATTTTGAAAACCACAACCTCCGTCTGCTGGCCCTGTTTTTGTGTGGGGAGCCCAACCAAGGGGTCACACACACCCGCTACCGAGTTAACCCCCTCACAGTTGGTGGAGAATGCGGGCAGTTTTTTTTAAGCCAGCATGGAGGAGATACTGAAACAGCTGGCTCTAGCAAATGCCAATCAACAGCAGACAAATGCAGGTTTGCAAAGGAGCCTTGCAGCCCAGCAGCAAGCTCATCAACAAGCCCAGCAGCAATCTGAGGCCCGCTTCATAGACCTGTTACAGAAGCAAGAGCAGAGACTACAACAAATGGAAGCAGTAATGCAGCAACGTCCGCAGACCAGTGAGGAAAGCCGTCCCACTAATACCGCGTCCTTTGGGGTGAGTCGTTTATTGACAAAAATGACTGGAGAGGATGATCCAGAGGTATTTTTGACCACATTTGAAAGGACTGCTGAAAGAGAAAAGTGGCCTGAGGAGCAGTGGGCTGGACTGGTGGCTCCTCTGTTAACTGGTGAATCGCAGAAGGCTTACTATGACCTAGAGCCTGACTAAGCAAAAGACTATGTGATGCTAAAAGCTAAAATATTGGCAAGGCTGGGTGTCACCCTGGCTGTCCGGGCTCAGCGTGTGCATAACTGGACTTTCCAGCTTGGAAAACCCCCCAGGTCTCAAATGTATGATCTCATTCACCTGAGCAGGAAGTGGCTACAGCCAGAGACTTTGTCCGCACCAGAGATTGTGGAACGTGTTGTAATGGATCGGTTTTTGAGAGCTCTTCCTACTGCCATCCAAAAGTGGGTAAGCCATGGAGACCCAGAGACGGCCGGTGGTCTTGTGGATCGTGTAGAGAAATACTTGGCTACAGAGAACCTGACGGCCTCTTCCAGAGACTCTCGGACTTTCCACCCTAAGACCAGACCATCCCCAGGGGCGGATAAGAGGATTCCAAGGGGTGAGGGTGGAGAGAGTGAGAGGGTGGGAGCTCTACCCAAAGTTTGGCGAGAACAGCCTGGGAAGTCAGGGGCTCAAGAGGCAGCCAAATGGATTGTTTGCTACCGCTGCCGGCAAGCGGGACATATTGCAGCAAATTGCCCGGTTGTGGAGGAACCCATGCAATGTGACTTTCTGATGGACAGACGTCAGTCGCTGTGTGCGACAGTCGCATGCACTGCCATTCGGGGAACTGAGAAACATTTATGCAAAATGTGTATTAATGGTAGAAATGTTGTGGTATTACTGGATTCAGGTAGCCTTGTGACCCTGATAAAGGCTGAATTAGTTAAAACAGAGGTCTCTGGGAATAGCAAGGTAGCTGTTATTTGTGTGCATGGGGACACCCGAGAGTATCCAGTGACTACAGTGTGTTTCGAGACCCCCAAAGGTACCCTCTCTCATCCAGTGGGGTTAGTATCTCAATTACCGCATGATGCCATTGTGGGAAGGGATTTTCCGAAGTTCTGGGAACTGTGGGATGATCCTGAGCCCCCCACTGGTGCCCCTATGTACCAGGAATGTGATAGCCAGAACTCCTCTGAGAGTGGTGAGGACTCTCCAGAATTTCCCTTGTCAGTATTGGCAGGGGAGACTCAAGAAACTGGAGAGGAGCCCACCTCCTCAGACGAAAACCTACCGTCTGTGGAGTTTTCTGATCTGGAGGTTCACAGGGAAAATTTTGCCACAGAACAGTTAAAAGACCCCGCCCTAATAAAGGCACGGGAAAACGTAGTGGAAATAGATGGTGAGTTAGTGAACCCAGATAATACCTGCACTTACCCATACTTCAGCGTAGAGAAGGACCTACTGTATCGGGTGGCAAAAAGGGCAGAAGAAACCGTTGAGCAGCTTGTGGTGCTCAAACCTTACAGGAAGTTGGTGTTGGAGTTGGCCCATGGGCACATTCTTGGAGGTCATCTGGGGACAGAGAAAACCCGAGAGAGGGTATTACAGAGATTCTATTGGCCTGGGGTGATGAAGGACATAGAAAATTATTGTTCCTCCTGCCCTGTGTGTCAGAGGTCGGCCCCGATGCCACATTTCCGTAGCCCGCTGGTCCCTCTACCCATCATTGAGGTCCCGTTTGAGAGAATCGCAATGGATTTGGTAGGTCCTATAATCAAGTCCGCTAGGGGGCACCAGTACATATTGGTTATAATGGACTATGCCACCCGTTATCCAGAAGCGATCCCTCTCAGAAATACCTCGGCCAAAACCATAGCCAAAGAGCTATCTCTTGTTTTTAGCCGGGTGGGTATTTGTAAAGAACTGCTTACGGACCAAGGTACACCCTTTATGTCCCGGGTTATGAAAGAGCTGTGTAAATTGTTCAAAGTGACGCAATTGCGTACATCTGTGTATCACCCCCAAACCGATGGGCTGGTTGAAAGATTCAACAAAACCCTAAAACAAATGTTGAAGAAAGTGGTGGATAGAGATGGAAAGGATTGGGACTGTCTACTTCCTTATTTGATGTTTGCTATTAGGGAGGTGCCCCAATCCTCTACGGGATTCTCCCCCTTTGAGTTACTGTATGGGAGACACCCAAGAGGGCTGTTGGATATTGCCAAGGAAACTTGGGAAAGTGAGAGTTCTCCCCACAGGAGTGTGATTGAGCATGTCGCCCTGATGCAAGATCGAATTGCACAGGTAATGCCCATCGTGAAGGAACATTTGGCCCAAGCGCAGTTGGCACAGCAGAGAGTGTACAACCGTGGAGCAAAGACCCGTACCTTTTCCCCGGGGGATAGGATATTGGTACTTGTCCCTACGGTTGAAAGTAAATTCCTTGCCAAATGGCAAGGCCCCTACGAGATAATGGAAAAAGTGAGCGAAGTGAATTACAAGGTCAGACAACCAGGAAGGCGAAAGCCCGAACAGATATATCACGTTAATCTGTTGAAAGCCTGGAGGGATAGAGAGTCCCTAGTCGCAGAAACTTGGTCACCAGCTCAAACTGGTTGCGTGATTCCGGAGGTTGGAATAGCAGCCACCTTGTCACAACCCCAACAACAGGAGGTTAAGGAGTTTGTGCTTCGCAACAAGGAGGTGTTCTCTGAGCTGCCGGGACAAACATCTGGGGTAGAGCATGATATTATTACCCCGCCCGGTTAAAGGGTGAAGTTAAAACCCTATCGGATCCCAGAGGCCCGACGGGATGCAATACGGGAGGAAGTACAGAAAATGCTGAACTTAGGGGTGATAGAGGAGTCCCAAAGTGATTGGTCTAGTCCCATTGTGTTGGTGCCTAAACCGGATGGGAGCTGGCGATTTTGTAACGATTTTCGTCAGTTGAACAAAGTTACAAAATTTGACACCTACCCCATGCCACGTATAGATGAGTTGATCGACCGGCTGGGAACAGCCCGATACATGACGACTCTTGACCTCACAAAAGGGTATTGGCAAATTCCCCTGGCCAAGTCGGCCAAAGAGAAAACCGCATTTGTAACCCCAGACGGGGCGTTCCAATATAAGAGAATGCCGTTCGGGTTACAGAATGCGCCGGCCACATTCCAGCGGAAAATGGACCAGATACTGAGGCCCCATCGGAAGTATGCTGCGGCTTACCTGGATGACGTAATTGTCCATAGCACAGATTGGGCCTCACATCTGCCAAAAGTGCAAGCAGTCCTAGACTCTATCCGGGAAGCGGGGTTTACGGCTAACCCCAAGAAGTGTACCATTGGGCAGGAGGAGGCCAAATATCTTGGGTACACCATTGGCAGGGGAGTGATAAAACCCCAACTCAACAAAGTCGAGGCCATCCAGAGTTGGCCACGTCCCAACAGCAAGAAGCAGGTACGGGC
Source organism: Rana muscosa (assembly GCA_029206835.1). Taxonomy (NCBI): domain Eukaryota; kingdom Metazoa; phylum Chordata; class Amphibia; order Anura; family Ranidae; genus Rana; species Rana muscosa. Next base: position 849,899,170 of record CM055121.1, read on the forward strand.
CTTTCTGGGAATCGCGGGTTATTATCGGCGCTTCATTCCCCACTTTGCTTCTAAGGCTGTGCCCCTAACCAACCTGACGAAAGGGAAAGGGTCGGTCATGATTAAATGGACCCCCGAGGCTGAGGCAGCATTCCAATTCTTGAAACAAGCCTTATGTAGTCAGCCAGTGTTGTACTCACCCGACTTCTCTAAAGACTTTGTCGTACAAAGTGATGCGTCAGATGTGGGGTTAGGAGCAGTATTGTCCCAGGTCTGGAACGGGGAAGAGCACCCAGTCATTTACCTCAGCAGGAAGTTGAAGTCCCATGAGGTAAATTACGCCACGGTTGAAAAGGAGTGTTTAGCGGTGAAGTGGGCTCTAGATTCCCTTCGGTACTATCTGCTAGGTAGGCACTTTGACATGGTTACGGATCACGCTCCGTTAAAGTGGATGGCTCAAAACAAGGAGACAAATAGAAGAGTGAATAGGTGGTTCCTGGCCCTACAGGAATTCAACTTCACAGTAAAGCATCGCCCTGGCGTTCAAATGGGGAATGTGGATGCTTTGTCTCGAGTACATGAATGCCTGATTGCTGGTGTTCCAACCCCAAGGTTAAAACAAGAGGGGGGGGGTATGTGACAGCAGGAAGGTAAAGTCACCTGGTTGCATCCAGGGGGGTAGATATATTTCTCCCAGATTCAGGCTTTATGCTGACTTATACAACTAGGGAGGGAGTTGATGAAGCCCAGCTGAGGCTAGTGGGCTCATGGATGACTCATACCTCTAGGGAGAGGGCTGGGCGTCGTGCAGGCAGGGAGTTGATGAGACCAGCTGAAGCCTGTCAGTTCGTTTAAGGCCTCTATAAAAACTCCCAGCTTCATTAGATGTTAGCTCATGCCTGGACCCAGACCTGTGTGGACTGTCTAGGGAGAGTGAACCCCTGTGCGGTGAGGCAAAGCCTGTGTGGCTATTTGTTTGGACTTTTACTAAACCAGGGACTTAGGGACTAGGACAGCACCAGGCTGATCCCAGTTGTTAGTTTAGGAAACCTGCATGTTTAGTCAGAGGTCAAACTGACCAGGATTTATTTTGTTTATGTTTCTTTTTGGCTTTGCTGTGTTTTTGTCACTGTACATAGAGAAATAAACCGCACCTTTTGATTTTGAAAACCACAACCTCCGTCTGCTGGCCCTGTTTTTGTGTGGGGAGCCCAACCAGGGGGTCACACACACCCGCTACCGAGTTAACCCCCTCACACCTGATACACACCAACAAAAACCAGCTGACTTTTGGTACATTTATACCACTGTCTGTTCAACATGGTCTTGCTGGTTGAACAAAAAAAACAAAAACGGAATGTGTATACCCTGCTTAACCCTCTCCTCCCCCCATTTTAACAATGCTGCTGTCCAACGTTGCCCCTGTGCTCATTCATCCAGAGTGGGGGCACTCTAATACAGGAGGTATGTTACTGGCCAGATCACCAGGTGAAAACAGAGGGGAAAAAGACAAAGAAAATAATGCAGCTATCACATTAAATGATGGCTAAGCTGCAATATAATACATTTTTGGTTTTGAGTTTAATATTGCTTTAAGTTAAAGGATTAGTGTAGTATAACACTTTCAGTTGTGTTTCTATGGTCAAAATGTAAAAACATATACCGTATTAATTTCTACATTGTATTTAAAGTATCTTCTAAACCTGTATGGTTTAGAAGATATTTACCATATACGCTTGCGCCGACGTGATTGGCGCATGCGTACTAAAGAAAGGGTGCGATCTATTGTGCCCGTGCCGTGACGTCGGCTCCCGCGCACATGGGTGACGTCACGCGACTCCGGCCAGTAACAGAGCCTGAGTCCACAGCCCCGGAAGGTAGAGGGGTGAAGATGGAAGCTTCCTGCAGCGGGGACAGCGCAGGCTTCCTTTGCAGGTATTTAAAGAGAAATGCTCAAATGTGCATCCTCATATGGTGACACTGTGGATGCACTAGTATAAATGTGCCAACATCCCGATAATAATGGAGGAACACTGATTTAAACTAAAAGATGGACTTTTAACGGCACATAGGTAAATAAAGTAAAAATCTAGGGGTATTTATTAGTAGAAAAAATATATAAAATTACATTTATACAGAAAATGTCATTATAATGATCATTGGTACATGACCCGGGGTAGTGCTAACATCTCACTTCCAAAAAGTACAACAGTATTGATAGGCTCAAAATTATAATAAGAGACACATATCCAACAATTGAACATTGCATTTGGTAGAACAGTCTATATAGGAAGTGGGTAGCCTTATTCCTGGGTCTGGTGTGTAGAAACGTTTTCTTGCTCTGCTCTACATGTTTCACGTGTCGTGACGCTTCTTCAGGAGCATAATAGTCATAATAGACAACAGCGGAGTAATTTAAATAGAACACAGGCTGCTGGTAAGCAGATGAATGGGTTTCCTTCAGGTATGTAGAGCTATAGACGCCAAGGGGTATGCATCGGTCAAAGCCTGGTGCATAAACTGGGCAGAAAAGTAGACTGTGCACAGTGTAAACCCTGGATAGGGTAGCGTGACCAAGCTTCAATCTTGAATCAGTCGTCTAGTAAGCAAGCCTGTCAGGAGCCTCTCCTGTGCGCTGTTGTCTATAGCTCTACATACCTAAGGAAACCCGTTCATCTGCTTACCAGCAGCCTGTGCTCTATTTAAATTACTCCGCTGTTGTCTATTATGACTATTATGCTCCTGAAGAAGCGTCACGTCACACAAAACATGTAGAGCAGAGCAAGACTACGTTTCTACACACCGGACCCAGGAATAAGGCTACCCACTTCCTATATAGACTGTTCTACCAAATGCAATGTTCAATTGTTGGATATGTGTCTCTTATTATAATTTTGAGCCTATCTATACTGTTGTACTTTTTGGAAGTGAGATGTTAGCACTACCCCGGGTCATGTACCAATGATCATTATAATGACATTTTCTGTATAAATTTTATTTTATATATTTTTTCTACTAATAAATACCCATAGATTTTTACTTTATTTACCTATGTACCGTTAAAAGTCCATCTTTTCCTTTGCAGGTAAGTACCACATAATGGGCTAGTATGCGATGCATACTAGCCCATTATGCTTTTACTTTGCAGGGTTTGCAGGACACGAAAGAGGAAGTAAAACCCATCAGGGTTTACTTCCTCTTCAACCACTTCAGCCCCGGAAGGATTTACCCTCTTAATGACCAGGCCATTTTTGTGATACGGCACTGCGTCGCTTTAACTAATAATTGCGCGGTCGTGCAAACAAAATCTATGTCCTTTTAGAAACATTTTTTTTTACTTTTTGCTATAATAAATATCCTCCCAAAAATGTAAAAAAACTAATATATTCATCAGTTTAGGCCAATATGTATTCTTCAACATAGTTTTGGTAAAAAAATTGCAATAAGCGTATATTGATTGGTTTGCGCAAAAGTTTTAGCGTCTACAAAATAGGGGATAGATTTTTGGCATTTTTATTATAATTTTTTTTATTTATTTTTTAGTAATGGCGGTGATCTGCGATTTTTAACAGGACTGCGACATTGTGGCGGACAGATCGGACACTTTTGACACTTTTTGGGACTACTGACATTTATACAGCGATCAGTGCTATAAATAGCCACTGATTACTGTATAAATGTCACTGATAGGAAAGGGGTAAACACTAGGGGCGATCAAGCGGTTAAATGTGTTCCCTAGGTGTGTTTCTAACTGTGAGGGGATGGGACTGACTAGAGGAGGAGTCAGATCGTTGTTCCTACTTAGTAGGAACAGACGATCTGTTTCTCCTCTCCTGTCAGAACCGGGATTTGTGTGTTTACACACACAAATCCCGGTTCTGGCTCTCGTGCCCACGATAGCGGTTGGCCGGCGGCGATCGCGCCCGCCAGCCACTCGCATCGGCTCTTGGGACACGCTGCAGGCTTTGCTGGGGCACCGGGAGCCATTGGCTCCCAGTGCTGTCAATCAAAGCACCTGCTATAGTGCTTTGAAGAGCCGACGTACCATAATGGCGATTCGCGCAGGCGTGCCAACTGCGGCGGCTGGTCAGCAACTAGATAAAGGGGTTGTAAAGATAATAAAAAAAAAAAATAATAACAAACATGTCTATACCATAGCTCCCAACTGTCCCTGATTTCGAGGGACTGTCCCTGATTTGGAACAATGTCCCTTTGTCCCTCTTTCCCCCTCATTTGTCCCTCATTTTGGTCTGATCTATATAGTTGTATATAAAATGCACTATTTATCTTTTAAAAAGTGTTACCCAGTGCTAAACCTTTCATCCAAATTCTAAATTGCTGCATTTGTAAATTTTAAAAGCCAATATAAAGGAATAATAGTGGTTAAAAAAAAGCCCTTGTGGATTTATTAACCTTTTTTTCTTTGGTTTATTCTCCTTTAAGAGGGTGTGGCAGGAGGCGTGTCTTATGCTTACATACGTTTGCTAGTAGGTGTCCCTCATTCCCATCTCAAAATGTTGGGAGGTATGCTATACTTACCTACTCTGTGCAATTGAATCGTACAGAGCGGGAGGGAACCTTCTCTTTTCGGGTCCCCCGCCGGCGCTCCTGGCCCCTGCTTTCTGACCACCATGGGAAGCACTTGTGCGTGCTCATTTACGAGTCCATTAACACAGGGACCCCGCCCCCTGCTTCCTCATCACTGGCTTTGATTGACAGCACTGGGATTCAACGGCTCCCGGTGCCCCAGCAAAGCCAGCGGGACCCAGGAAGTGAGGGGAGAGAGGAGCTGCAGACGTGGATCCAATGAGGTCTCAGGTAAGTAAAGTGGGGCTGAGGAGGCAATGCTGACACCTAATGCTGGGGGTGGGGGGAGTTTTTTTAAAGTGATTTTTCAACAAACTAAACAATAGGGACATTGATGGATGAGAGAGTTTTCTTTGAATATTAAAAATTATTTAAATAGTGTTTTGGACTTGTGGTGCTCAGATGCAGTGAAGATCCTCTTGAACGTGTATGGACTATTTTTGGAGAATAAGGATATTGTTTAGTGTCGCTATAACCCTTGCACTACAAGGGAACATTTTTCCTCCTCCCAGCGATGTACATTAGGCTTGTGCACAACGGAAAAATTCGGTTAGTTTCGGTTCGTTTCTTTTCGGTCCTGTTGATTTGTAATCATTCGTAATTTTGCTAGACGGGATTTTTCGTGTTCGGACTAATTCGTATTTTCGCAAGCGACATTTTTCGTTGAATTTTTAGTTGATTTATAATTCGTACTTTCGGTAGAGTACATTGTTTTTCGTTGACTCTGGACACAACTCCTACTTTCGTAACTTTTTTTGGGTTCGTTGATTCGTAATTTTCTGTGTCTCTCTCACGACGACGCTGCCTATTATGCCTAATGTGCTTCGAATGGATTTGTACTTTTCTAAATACATAGCGGTTATTTGTAACGATTCGAAATCTCGTATTTTACTTTCGTTTTTTACATGCGGCTATAGCCTCCGCCCCTGTACACCATTTTGAGAGGGTTCAGCATGGTGAGGGAGAAGCAGAGAGCAGAGCAGAGTGTTATTGTGCTTCGAATGGATTTGAAATCTCGTATTTTACTTTCGTTTTTTACATGCGGCTATAGCCTCCGCCCCTGTACACCATTTTGAGAGGGAGTTCAGCATGGTGTGGGAGAAGCAGAGAGCAGAGCAGAGTGAGTGTTATTGTGCTTTGTATGGATTCGTACATTCGTAACTTTTTCATAACGAATTATGCCGAAGACATTCGGGCATTCGCTATTTGCGGTATTATTTATTTCGGATTCGGTCTTATTCGTAATTGCTTTGTTCGGAAATTCGAATGCTTCCGAATGTCCGAAAGTTGCTAAATTCGGACGAATTTCGATTAGTTACGAAACGAATTGCACAAGCCTAATGTACATTACTTTCTTATAGATTTCCATATAGCTATGTGACCGATGTACAAAAAGAGAAGGACAGTTGAGAGCCGTGCCTTTGGTCCATGTATCTTTTGTGAGAGTGCATGTCCAGTGGCACATTCCTCTCATAGCTGCTCTCTGAAATGAATTGTGCATGCAGCAAGGGGAAAAGTCTAAGCGTCTTGACGTCACTTTGGAAATGAGGAAACATGCACAGATAGAGCTGCTCACTCCTGTGAGCTGACAGTACAGAAGCCTATTGGTTTGCTTGCTGCCTGCCAGTGGCAACTGACTCCAGCACCTCCCAGCTCCACTGCCTTCAGAAATAGCTGCTGCTGTTTGCAACACAGTCTTACACTCTATCATACTGCAGCAGATCCAAAACTATACTAGAAATAATTCCTCCAAAACACACAAGCTCTCTGGGATAAAAAGAAAAAAAGGTGAATGACTTGGGTTGTGATTCCCCCTCCTTTTTCTTTTTTGCTCTTCTCTCTTCTCCTGGATGCTGTTGCTGGACTCCGCAGCACGAGTCTACATGTACAAGCAGCATCGACCAGAGGTTTCAAGGCATTCGGAGGTCACTGAGCTGCAGCTATGGTTAAATGTCTTGTTTAATGGTTGAGGTAGGTAGCACTTTTATTCATTTCCATCCCAGCCGTACAGAGTCAGGACTGTTACGCAAGCTAGGAAAACAATATGTAATTTTTTATTTTTTATTTTATTTGCCTTTTTACCCTTTGGTCTCTCTGTTTTTGTTTTGGTGATACAATTATGTTTCCATGGTAACATGTTTCTAGTATTTGCTGTCTTCATCTGTCGTGTACTGGCCTCGCTGACAGCTTTTATTTGTTTATTGGTGATGTTTCTCAAAGGTTTCGTCAAACTCCCCAGATGGTAAATAGAATACGCTCCAAATTTACAAGCGCATACATTGGCTGTTATGCTATATATCTTATTTTTACTAGTCCTCACTTCTGGTGCACAATGTGTAGCTGCCAAGTAACGAGCTACAGACACATATTATAGAAGAGTGGTTGGTCTTGTTGTGCCCTCCTGTACAAAAAAAAACAATGACTTTATTGGCCAGCGTATTTTATACCGATAACGTCTCTATTTTTATAATCCTTTAAGTGGTCACGTCTGCCTGTGACAACAAGCATGCACTGCCCAAGTTATTAGCACTGGCAAGGTGTGGATGAATTATCTCTACATCCCATGTGTCCTTCTAAAATCATAATTAGTATTTACTGCAGGCAGAATTATCACTAGAAAAGTCTTGGATATTCCTAGGCGCTAAAACATAGGACACACACACACTCCATTCACAACCGCATTTTTTCATTCAGCCAATTCAACTTTTTGAAATTGAAAAAAAAAAAGTTTGTTTTTTCTTAACACACCATTTCACCTTCATTTAACATTTTAGGATGCTTGGTTTAGATTCTAAAGTTCCATCTACTATGTCTGAATTAAAGCAAAATAAGATTCATTTCTATTTCTCTAAACACTGTTTGACCAGCCTGTAAGAGAACCTACTGCTGGTCAAATTCATTTGTAAATCTAATAATGAAGCCTTTGTGGCCTTAGCAGAAATGCAGCATTCCTCTTCAAGCGATGCAGAGCTTGTTGGGAGATTGGTGCAGTGTGTGAGTGTACAAGACACTGCATAGCATGAATGAGTACAACAGGTAGATAGATAGACAGAAAGATAGATACATAGAAAGATAATGGATGTTTAGATAGATAGATAGATAGATAGATAGATAGATAGATAGACAGAAAGATAGATAGATAGATAATGGATGTTTAGATAAATAGATAGATAGATAGATAGACAGAAAGATAGATAGATAGATAATGGATGTTTAGATAGATAGATAGATAGATAGATAGATAGATAGATAATGGATGTTTTGATAGATAGATAGATAGATAGATAATGGATGTTTTGATAGATAGATAGATAGATAGATAGATAGATAGATAGATAGATAGATAGATAGATGGATAGATAATGGATGTTTTGATAGATAGATAGATAGATAAACATTGCTAGATAATTCCTTTTATAACCTTTTTGCATGTTAAAACAGCAGCTGTCTATGGATGGATGGATAGATAGATAGATAGATAGATAGATAGATAGTGGATGTTTAGATATATAGATAGATAGATAATGGATGTTTAGATAGATACATCGATATATCTGTTTTAAATAGATAGATAGATAAACATTGCTAGATAATTCCTTTTATAACCTGTTTGCATGTTAAAACAGCAGCTGTCTATAGATAGATAGACAGATAGATAGATAGATAGATAGATAGATAGATAGATAGATAGATAGGATAGATAGATAGATAGATAGATAGATAGATAATGGTTGGATATATAGATAGATAGATAGATAGATAGATAGATAGATAGATAGATAGATAATGGTTGGATATATAGATAGATAGATAATGGTTAGATAGATAGATAGATAGATAGATAGATAGATAGATAGACAGATAGATAGATAATGGATGTTTAGATAGATAGATAGATTGATAGATCTATTTTAAATAGATAGATAGATAAACATTGCTAGATAATTTCTTTTTATAACCTGTTTGCATGTTAAAATAGCAGCTGTCTATTGATGGATAGATAGATAGATAGATAGATAGATAGATAATGGTTGGATAGATAGATAATGGTTGGATAGATAGATAGATAGATAGATAGATAGATAGATAGATAGATAATGGATGTTTAGGTAGATAATGGATATTAAGATAACTAGATAGATAGATAGATAGATAGATAGATCTGTTTTAAATAGATAGATAGATAATGGTTGGATAGATAGATAATGGTTGGATAGATAGATAGATAGATAGATAGATAGATAGATAGATAGATAGATAGATAGATAGATAGACATTGCTAGATAATTCCTTTTATAACCTGTTTGCATGTTAAAACAGCAGCTGTCTATAGATAGATAGATAGATAGATAGATAGATAGATAGATAGATAGAACAATTGGTATTGCTAAATAAATCTCTTTGTAACTTGTTTGCATCTTGAAACAGCAGGTGGCTATGGATGGATGGATGGATAGACAGATAGTAGATGAATGGTAGAAAAATAGATAGATAGATAGATAGACAGATAGATAGATAGATAATTGGTGTTGCTAAATAATTCAGTTTATAACTTGATTGCACGTTAAAACAGCAGATGGCTATGGATAGGTCGATAGTCAGACAGTGGATGAATAGCCCGATTAGATAGATAGATACGGTACATAGATGAGTGGATGGATATATAATGGATGTTTGCCTAGATAGATAGAGAGATGGATAGATAAATAGATTAATATTGCTAGATAGATAGATAGATAGATAGATAGATAGATAGGTTAATTGGCATCGCTAGATAATTCATTGCATAACTTGTTCGCACGGTGAAACAGCAGCTGGCTATGGATGGATGGATAGACAGCTAGTAAATGGGTAGATAGATAGATAGACAGACAGACAGACAGACAGACAGACAGACAGACAGACAGACAGACAGATAGACAGACAGATAGATAGATAGATAGATAGACAGATAGACAGATAGATAGATAGATAGATAGACAGACAGATAGATAGATAGATAGATGGACAGACAGACAGACAGATAGATAGATAGAGATAGATAGATAGATAGATAGATAGACAGACAGACAGACAGACAGACAGACAGACAGACAGACAGACAGACAGATAGATAGATAGATAGATAGATAGATAGATAGATAGATAGATAGACAGACAGACAGACAGACAGACAGACAGATAGATAGATAGATAGCATCGCTAGATAATTCATTGTATAACTTGTTTGCATGTTGAAACAGCAGCTGGCCTTTAATGTTTTTGTCTTTTCCCGTACTGTAACTATTATATGAATCATGACATCACTTACTGTATCGGTTCTCCCTGTCTTTTAGGATATACATTTAATAAAAAGCCAGATGATCATAGAAGCATAACATTTCTAGGAGCATACATACCTAGGTAAACAACCTCTACAGTTCTATGTAGGAAGAGGCCTGCTGTTCAGCTACATAATAAGATAATCACTTACTATGGCTTTGTAGAAGTGAAAACGTATATCTATATAACAACAACACAGTCTTACATTTTATCTTAATTATATATTTTTCTAATGATATTTAAAAAAAAGAAGCAGGCAAAATTCATGATATACTTATATTTTGAAATAATAGAAATTATTTTATATTTATAAAACATAAATAAGATGACAACGCTTACACCATCAGAATGTATAAATTTATGTATGCTGGTTAGCTTAGCAGCCTAAAAGTTTGCCCAATGGTTGGTTTGGATGGAAGGTGTTGCTTTGAAAAGTACTGCAGTCTCCCAAGCAGCCCTGGAGTTCAGGACTACATATATTATCAGGGAAAAATGCAGAGGATGTGGTATGTGCTGTGAATGGACAATTGCTGTTCTGCAGTGCCTGCTTGGAAAACAGGGACTTTGTGTGTTGCTTATACAGTACGCGACTGGGACTCTTACATTTCCTTGGCATTAAATTGTGGGCTCTCTCACTGAGCACATAATAAACTCTTTAATATCAGACTTCAGATGACCTTAGACTGGCGTTTTTTATTAATCTCGTGCAAAGGCGCCGCATTCTAGTATGACACCCTCATTGTGTGAAATATCCGGTGTTTGGGGTTGTCAGATACTCCTAATTTGTGAAGTTTTGAATAATAATAAGAGATGGTGGATTTGCCTTATTGCACACTATCCATACACTGGAACAGTGAAATCTGTAAATCCAACTATTAATAGTAAAATTATGTTATTCGATTAAATTTTGTCCATATATGGGTTTTTTTTTGGGGGGGGGGGGGTTTCTTTACAGTTTTGAAGTAAAGCAAAATGTTTTTTCTCTGCTGTGTGCTTTGTTAATGATCATGTGACTGTGGCACTCCACCATCAAAGGCTACTCCAGTTGTAACCACAGCACCACTACGTTTCCTGCAGCAGTTTATATACTGTAAATGACTGGCTCATAGCAATATATAGGTTTTTATGCATTACTATGCTCACTCTGAAATCTGTAAACCATTCATTAAGTTTACGACAAAAGAAAAAAGAAGGGTCTGGTGTCACCAGTGACACACCTCCATCCCTGAATTTCATGAAAAAAAGAAGAGAGATTCGCCCTTGGGACTTTGAGTGAGGTGAGCACTGTTAGGCCAATTAAAAAAATCGCAAGAATAATTGCAGTGTATATTTATTCTGGTAAAAAGCAGTACATACATTAATGTCATGAACATGGGCCAATTCATACAAAATACAAGACCAATATAAATTAGGTAAAATGATATTGCGAGTATCTGACAGTAATTATGTAAACACATAGGCATCAAAAGTAACCCGACGCGTTTCGCGAGGCTTGGCTCGCTCTTCAGGGGTGGATGCACGTAGTGTACCTAAAATGAGAGTGATATAGTATAAAGCATGATATGAAGGCACAGGGGGGGGGGCCTTGAATATGGAAAACCCCATACTCACCACTGGACATTGCCAAAGGACAGCGGGGGTGAAGCTCAAACGGCGGCAGCGACTGTCTCACCAGGGAGCTGAGGAGGCGGAGCCAAACAAAGCTCCAAATCGGAGTAAAACGGAAGGAAGGCCCAGCATGGATGGAATAGGTGTAACCCCAAGAGTGTCAGTGAATCCAAGAGGAATGTTGGCTCTAAATATAAATATGTATATTGAATAATTAAAATATGGGAGTATACAAGTATATGGTAACATATGTGTCTTTGCATGTATAAAAGACATGAGCCAAGAATGGTTAGAGTATGGAGACTGAGGGGGAGAGTGAAAAAATACCAGATTGACTAGTATGATTAAGGAAAGTTCAGAGAGGAAAGTAATGAGTGAAAGAGAGTGTAAATGGAATGAAATACAGGTGTGTGATGAGGACTGTGATGAGAAAACAAGTTGCATATAAATGCTTGCAGCGAGTAATATATAAACATATAAAAGTATACCTTGGTGAAGTAGGTCTAAGAGTAGTAAATTCCAAGGGAAGGACCTGCACTTGTGTGTCTGTCCTCAGTGAAAGAAAGCAAACAATGAGCGGACGGGGCCACTTGCACATCGGCACCATGTTAATGCGTCGGCCGCGCGATGTCTGCGATTTTGCAGCATCGCTGTGGCTGCAGGCATTACTACCATCAAGATGGTCCTGGGAGTGTCTTGGCTCACACACCGCCTTCTTGATGGTTGGTGGGTTTAGGCACTCGTTTGCTGGTCATTTGCACATGGTGTTGGGGGCGGAGCCTCTCGGGCCCCTTCAGGGGTATATATTGGAGGTTTGCACAGCATGGATCTCATTGTTTGCTTTCTTTCACTGAGGACAGACACACAAGTGCAGGTCCTTCCCTTGGAATTTACTACTCTTAGACCTACTTCACCAAGGTATACTTTTATATGTTTATATATTACTCGCTGCAAGCATTTATATGCAACTTGTTTTCTCATCACAGTCCTCATCACACACCTGTATTTCATTCCATTTACACTCTCTTTCACTCATTACTTTCCTCTCTGAACTTTCCTTAATCATACTAGTCAATCTGGTATTTTTTCACTCTCCCCCTCAGTCTCCATACTCTAACCATACTCTAATTATTCTTGCGATTTTTTTAATTGGCCTAACAGTGCTCACCTCACTCAAAGTCCCAAGGGCGAATCTCTCTTCTTTTTTTCATTCATTAAGTTTACAGGCAGTCTGTGATCATTGTACAGTTTCTGCGCATTTATTTAGATACTTTAGGAAGAACAACGTTGTTAGCTGTGAAATCAGAAAAATGTGTATTGAGATACAGTGCTTCAATTTTTCTATACATATAGAGGCTTTTTTAAAGCTTCAAGGAAAGGAAAAATGATCTCTGGTACTGGCACTGCCCCTGCCTCACGTGCATGTTTACACATGTTTTTAATGCATTTGTAGTGTGTTTATAATGCATTCCAGTGTGTTTAAAAATGTTTACATACGTTTAATTGCAAAAAAATGCAAGCCGCCTTACTTTTTTGAAAGCACTGTTGCATTGAATGCAGTGGTGCGAAATAGGTAGATTGGTAAACATTGATTTTACTGTGCATTCGTTCAAAATACATAAAAAAAAAAAAAAAAATTACCTGAAAGCATTAGGTGAGGACAAGCCCTAAAATCAATACCTCCCAGCTTTGTGAGATAGGAAAGAGGGACACATTATAGCACAATGTATATAGGCAAATGACACACACTGCCATATCTCCAGTAACACAGACCATAAGGATTATTGCACAACAAATTATTGGTTTAAAGTGGTTGTAAACCTCAGACATGAAATATGAAAAAAGCCTCCTATAGTGTGTACTTGTTTCAGTTAAGATCACTAAGTGTAATTTCTGTCTGCTGCTTTGATCCTCTGCTCTCAGCATAAATCACTTCTAAGAAGTTTTCCTGACACGAAGAGAAAAAAGGTGATGGGAGGGATCTCCAGCTGATTGACAGCCCCAGCTCTGTTCCTGTGTACTGTGTAAAGAGCAATGTTTGCCTTCCCTCAAATCAGCTCTCAGAGCTCTCCTAACTGAGCCCTGCAGAGTGTGATTTCAGCTCTCTGCCCATCTTTTTTGACAGCTCAGACAAGCTTTATAAATTAGGGACTTTGAATGGCTTTTGAGAAGAAAAGACTGCAGATAAACCGATACAACTTATGTAGGAGGATTTGTTTCATCTCTGTGTATCACCTGAGGCCAGTCACTTTACTGGGTATATGTAAGGGTTTACAACCACTTTAATCGATTTTTTTATCACTACTTTTCCTTATTTTGTTTTTTTCAAAGCAACAAATAGAATAATAAAGATAAAAGGTTTACCAACACTTTTTGTATTTAAATAATACATTTTATAGAAATCTTGCATCATGCCACAAAGAGGGACAACTGATGAAGAAAAAGGGACAGAGTAATTTGATTCAAAAAGAGGGACAGTCAACCCAAATGAATGATGGGAGGTATGAACCAACAATACTCATCTCTCCAGTGCACTTGTTCTCCAGCTCCTCCTGGGCATAGTTTTTCATGCACTTCTCTCACTCAGACTGCTGAACTATCTGCCCTCTAATTGGTTGGTTCCCCATTCAGAAGGCGGGGACTTGCAGCACATATGCCAGCACACAAGGGATTTGTGCCCACCCAGAGGAAATGGACTAGAGCACAGCAGACCCCTACTGAGAGCACCCTACATTATGGAACATGTAAAAAATAATGTAACAACAAAATAGAATAATGTACCACTGAAAATTAAAGATGAAAAAAAGATGATAGAATCATTTTTACTACAGCAAAGAGGAAAGATTGTATGAGGCTTGTCTGTTAAAAGACTACTTAATCCAAAATCTAAAGTTACAGTATGTTACAGAGCTGCTAATAACATTCAGAACTACATCTGCACAAAACATTGGGGTTTTCAGAAACCCAATCAGGGCATCAAAAGTTCGGGAGACCAAAGAGAGGAACGAGAGGAGGCAAACGGGTACGAGCTAAAAAGAAAAAGGCTCTAATTGGCACAGGTATCTTTAACCTGAGTTCAGTGGTCCTAACCGACTCTGAAAAATCAGTGTTAGATAAGGGTTTAAAATTTGCCCCGCCTCGTAGGTTGAATAAATTCCAAACCTACATGGACGTTCATCGGTTCATACGTAAATTAAGCATTAAACGTCACATGTTGTCTAACCCCATTCAGGCTACCCCCAGAATTTCCAAACGAGCTCAGACACTCAGGGTTCACCAATGCCTCTTTATTTAACTCACCAGGGGCTCTAGCCCCATCCCTCAAGGACTTCAAAGATGTTATACTCAGAGACCTTGATTTAGTACCCATCAAACAAATTAGATCTGATAAACAGATGACAGTCTTGACTCCCTATGCAAAAACAAGGAGCTGGTTATTAGATCAGCTGATAAGGGAGGGGGGATTATTATTCTCAATAGAAGTGACTATCTGACTGAGATGTATAGAATCTTGGGGGATCGTGATACCTATACCCCACTCCCTGCTGACCCCAAGGTCAAGCATAAAAATGAACTAGAGACCTTAGTCCATAGAGGCTTTGAACAGGGAATCTTAAATAAGAAAGAGATGGAGTATATGGTGCCTCTTGCACCACGCACTCCGGTAATTTATTACTTACCGAAAGTACATAAACACCCCACCTGCCCCCCGGGACGCCCTATTATTAGTGGCATAGATTCCATCACATCTCAGGTGGGCAGGTATATTGATTTTTATTTACAACCATTAATCAGTAAGATGCCTTCACATATCAAAGATTCTTGCCATGTCATTAATTTATTGGCAGAACACACCCCTAGACCGGGGATGTGGTTAGTTACGGCAGACGTTACATCCTTGTATACGGTCATCCCGCATGATCTTGGTCTGTTTGCCGTCGAATACTTTCTGAGACGCGATTCAGCCCTCTTTGATGAACAAATTTCATACATCTTAGAATTGCTCTCCTTTGCAGCTTCACTGAGTTATTTTTGGTTTAACAACCAGTATTTTAAACAAGACAGAGGGGTTGCTATGGGGGCCAAGTACGCCCCTAGCTTGGCCAACCTATTCATGACCCTTTGGGATGAGGATGTGGTCTATGCCCAACAGCGACCCCAAGTGGTGCTGTGGGCCAGGTATATAGACGACATCCTCCTCCTATGGGATGGTGACCGAGTTGAATTGGATCTCTTCATCGAAGATCTCAACAAGAATACTAGAGGTATCTTTTTAAATTTTGAGGCTAGTCAAACTAAGATTAATTTCCTAGATTTAAACATTGAGATCATTAACAATGTTTTTTCCACCTCCACATTTTTTAAAAGCACCGACAGGAATTCTTATATCCCTGTCGGGAGCTGCCATCACACGGCCTGGCTGAGGTCTGTGCCAAAGAGTCAGTTCATAAGACTTAAGCGGAACTGCTCAAATGATACAGATTTCTTCTATCAGGCTGATGTTTTGTTCAAGCGATTTTTGGAAAAGGGCTATTCAGAATCTTCCCTTAGACAGACATTAGAGGAAGTGGGTATGTTTGACAGGAGCGACTTACTTAAAGAGAGACCACCTAGAGCTGATAGGGCACCCACTGTCCCTTTCATAACCACATATTCCGTGCACCACATGAATGTTAAGAAACTCATTGGTAGGCATTGGCACATTCTTACCAATGATTCAATTCTTAAACCTGCACTTCCAGACAGACCACAAGTCATTTTCAAGGGGGCTTCAACTATTAGAAGTAGAGTGGCACCCAATGTTCTCGACCCTCCGCCCATCAAGAGTTTTTTTTCCGAATACATGACGGGTTTCTATCAGTGTAGGAAGTGCAGAGTTTGCACGTTAAGTGGGTGCACACATAGGCGCACCCATAGATTTACATCCTCTAGCACTTCAGTCGAGTTTGAGATAAAAATCTTTATTACTTGCTCCACGGAGAGGGTCGTTTACCTGCTCCAATGCCCTTGCGGGTTACAATATGTGGGCAGGACTAAGCGACCCTTACTTGTTAGATTAAATGAGCACATAACAAACATCTTAACTGGTTTTCCAAAGCACCCTGTCTCACAACACTATTTAGAAGTACATGACAAAAAACGGCTAAAACTATCTTTCTAGGGATAGACAAGTATGCCCCACAATGGAGGGGTGACTCAATGGTGTGAAGTATATCTAGTAGGGCTGTTACTGATTAAAATTTTCGTGTTCGATTAATCGATTTTTTTTTTAATCGATTAATCGACTAATTTCGATTAATTATAACGCACATAGATCCAACTACTTTTAGCTGATCTCCTTGCAGGCCGATTCCCAGTGCAGCTACCAACCACTGGAAAAATCGAGAGCAGGATACAAAAAACACGCAAAGGCAGCACTCGATGGGAATAGCATTAAAACTTTTATAGTCTTCAAGTAGGTAACAAAATAAATATTGCACTGGAGATAAAATCGATGTAGCTACATAAACTGTAAAAATGGTGCGAGTAATACCAAACGGTAGCAAAAGCAGTCATAAAAACATGTAGCTAAGTATGATACTGGTATAAAAATGTGTACAATGATACCACTGCTGAATCCAGATGAGGAGGGGTTAACATCAGTCCGTCGGCATGTAAATGTCCCGTGAAGGGAACTATCACAACTCCCAGTGGATGGCTGTAGAATCCCAGGTTGATAGAGGGAAGTGTAACAGCCCTTGCGTGTGGCAGATAGTAAGGTCCCGCCGGCATGCAGATATGAAGGCACAGCAAAGGAGCCCTTCAGATGGACACGGCAAGCCCAAAGAATTTTGATCGATCAAAATAATTTTGATCGATCAAAACAATTAATCGATTAATCGAGGAATTTAGGCCTCATGCCCACTGGCGTTTTTACAGCTGCGTTTTTTGCAGCTTAAAAACGCCTGTCCATGTTATTGTAAATTTTTATTTTTTTTTTTATTTAAAAAAAAAAAAAAAAAAAACGTCGGAGCTAAAAACGCGACCACGCGTTAGTGCGCGTTTTTTTTGCGCGTTAGTGCGCGTTAGTGCGCGTTTTTGCGCGTTTTTTGACGCTCGTGTTTTTTTCTGCCTAATTCTGACGCTGAGGAACGCACTGGCCCTGGGTTTTTTTTACAGCTTACAAATGCCTATGCTCTTTACAGCTCAAAAACGCCTAGGTGGGCATGAAGCTATAGACTAACATGGACAGGCGTTTTTAAGCTGTAAAAAACGCTCAAAAACGCGGCTGAAAAAACGCCCGTGGGCATGAGGCCTAATAGTTAATTTCCACAGCCCTAATATCTAGGCTTGAGATGGCCTGGATACATAGAATTAAGTGCTACACCCCCTTTGGGCTTAATGTAGAGGTCGATCTAAATGCCTTTATCGATAATTCCTGATTCTGCACTTGATCTGATTTTCTGGTTTTAGTTAGGGTGCTATTTTGATGTGAATGTGAACTCGATGCTATTCTTGGGTATCACAACCCACGTTTTAACTAATTGATTTGGTGTTTCTATATTTTCTATATTTTTTATTTTTTATATTTTTCCTTATTTATTTTTTTGGGGTGCTATAAATTGGGGTTCATCATTCACCTATTAACTCATTCTTTCAATTATTTTTTCGATTATCTAATTTATGTTTTTCAGCAAATATACCGTATATACTGGAGTATAAGCCGACCCGAATATAAGCCGAGGCACCTAATTTTACCACAAAAAAATGGGAAAACGTATTGACTTGAGTATAAGCCTAGGGCGTCCATCTGCATACCTCACTGTGCCCATGCCTCACTGTGCCCATGACTAGACTGACATTTACCATGAGAGTCTATGGAAGGGGTGCCCAGCTTTGAAAAATTGGTACTCCCTGGCCGTAGGTCCCCCAGACAAAAGACTTTGCACACTCATAGAGAAGAAATGGGGCTACATGTCTGCCAAGTTTTATGTCCAGGGGACCCACGACCGGCTAGTACCGGGTCCCCAAAAATCACTGGAGAAATGACTGTTTAACATGGGAGTCTATGGAAGGGGTGCCCGGCTTTGAAAAATGAGTGCTCCCCGGCCTTAGGTTCCCCGGAGAACAAACTTTGCACACTTGTAGAGGAAGAGTGGGGCTATATGGGTGCCAAGTTTGGGGTCCAGGGGACCTACCGCCAGCCGGTACCGGGTCCCCAAATTCTGGGAGATCAGGCGCAAAAAGGTGACTCGAGTATAAGCTGAGGGGGGCATTTTCAGCACAAAAAAATGTGCTGAAAAACTCGGCTTATACTCGAGTATATACGGTATATATTTATGATTCTTATTATACAGTATTTTTTGATCTAGTCAAGAAGTCTGCACACTTAGTTACACATTAGTGATTCACACATGTCAGATTGGTACTGTTTAATGTAGTCCAATCTTGGTTGGATATAGTTAAGTGTCACACTTAACTATCATTCATCACACTACACCAATACACATTATTTTTTAAAATGTAATAATTTAATAAATTTTTACCTTCTAGTAATCAGCTTACATATTGGGCACTATAAGGGTCCTATTGATGGCCATTAGGTGTTTATTATTTAATTTTTTTAGATGACCACTAGAGGCGCAGTTGATCACTCTCATGCCCTCTTATCATACGATGTCGGTTATAAGCACCAGTTTGATTATCTTTGCATTTTCTAACTAACCACTAGAGGCACAGTTGATCATCTTTGTACTCATTTTATCCGAGGATAAGGTTAATAGCTTCATTTCGTACCTATATACTTTTAAGTAATAAAAATAATATATTTGTAATGCTCATGTCCTCATACATTGGATTTCTAGATGCTAGATGGTATCCATATGTATTTTTAGTAGTTAGGGTTCCACTGCCCGAGAGTCGCATCTAGGCGTGGTTTGCTGTTCTATATAATGTGATGCGTCAGTGCGTCACCTGTTCCCCTATGACAATGACTGTGTGAGACGAAACGATCGTCGGGAGGTTGACGCGCTGACGTCATCACCTAGTGGACAGGTGTCTGCACGCCGGCCGGACGATTTTACGAATTTTATGTTTGGCTTCCTGTAAGTAAAATTTTTCAGACTGTATTACGCAATGTGAGTTCTCTTCCTTTGGGATACGATTGAGGTTTCGGGGGATTGTGCGGTGAGGTCCTGCTATCCAGTTTGGTCTTCCTATTTCCACCCTGCTGTTGAGAGAGATATCG
Source organism: Rana muscosa (assembly GCA_029206835.1). Classification (NCBI taxonomy): domain Eukaryota; kingdom Metazoa; phylum Chordata; class Amphibia; order Anura; family Ranidae; genus Rana; species Rana muscosa. The sequence goes on from CM055121.1 coordinate 849,918,893, forward strand.
CTGGCTGACTGGCTCATATTAGTTCACTATCCGGTAATCAGGCAATTCACTTGGTGGAGGTGCACGGGTGCTGTTGTTGGAATCACACAGGCTCATCCTTTCATCACCTGCTATCGGGGGATTGTCCAGGCTCTTCTTTGCTGTTAGGATTTGTTTATGGCTTAAATGTCGAGGTCAATCGGATATTTCTGCTGATATTTTCCACCATGGCATATCAATGCTGAGGACTCTCCCTTGATTTTCCCCATTTATGTTATTTAGTTACATTTGATTATGTGATATTTACCTTAATGTCATATTTACCATTGCATAGTACACCACCAGGGTTTATATCAGTTCATTTATATATTCACTGGGTCACATGCACTGGTTGTTTTTCACACTAGGTACAGCGCAGTTTTATTTTTTCCTTTTTACATCTGCACAAAAACCTGTAACTTTACAGAGCTTACAGAGATTCTTTAAGGTGTTTCTCAGGAGAAGGATTCACCATGGTTGACTGCGAGCATTTCTAAACAATCTCAGAGTGAGTCTGTCCAAGGATTGGCTGAGCTTCCTCTCATTAACACGCAATGCAAAAGGCCAGAGCTTAAATATTTATTTATTTGTTAAGCCCCATACACACGGGCCGAATGCCGGGTGACATCCGTTCAATAAAAACTGGCTGACATTTGGCCCTTGTGTAAGGTAGCCGGTCCGACGAAAGCCGAAAGTTTGGCCAGCTTCTGTCGGACGAGCATGCTGGAAAACCAGCAGCCAACTGGCTCCCGATCACTGCTCTTAGCCAATGGCAGAGAGAGCTGATCGAAGTGTTCTGGTGGGGCCGTCCCCCTGTCAGAACACAAGAGCTCAGCGGGAGAGATCGCTGTACTAAGCTGACATTTTTTTTTTTTGAACAGAAAAAAATCATAATGTATACCAGGCTGAAGGACAGACAGTGTTCAATGGATAATGAGATCAGCCAGCACAGTTTAGTCAGGGATAACCATGGCAGACACAGCTTTCCAGCCCCCTCAAAAGAGAAAACTGGAGAAACAAACAGAAACCAAAATAGGAGTTTCAGTGCTGGATTTTCCTAAAGCTGAACCAAACCATCCTATCATTTACAGCCAAGGAAGCTGCCATCTTAGCTTCTGTTTGATCTACATTTGCCATTGTGCTGCACAGGTGACCAACTATGATACCAGCCAATGGATGGCTTGAAAGTTTGGTTGAAAGCATGAACAACTGTAATGCTGCGTATACACGCTCGGAATTTCCGACAACAAATGTTCGATGGGAGCTTTTGGTCGGAAATTCCCCATCGGACATTTTCTGTCGGAATTTCCGATAACAAAAATTTGAGAACTGGTTCTCAAATTTTCCGACAACAAAACTTGTTGTCGGAAATTCCGACCGTGTGTACACAATTCCGATGCACAAAATTCCACGCATGCTCGGAATCAAGCAGAAGAGCCGCACTGGCTATTGAACTTAATTTTTGTGGGCTCATCGTACGTGTTGTACGTCACCGCGTTCTTGACGTTCGGAATTTCCGCCAACATTTGTGTGACCGTGTGTATGCAAGACAAGTTTGAGCCAACATTCCGTCAGAAAAAAATCCATGGTTTTGTTGTTGGAATGTCCGATCGTCTGTACGCGGCATGACAGTTATCATTCATGGCAGACCTTCATGACTTTTGGGAAACATGGTTAAATTAATGAGTTTAGTTTTGCTTTAAGTATTTGATCCGGACTTCTAGGTCAGTGTGCCACATCCCTTTTTCATTAAATTAAAATAAAATTAAATAAAGACATGCCAAGACTTTTTCAGGCGCTACGTGGATGTATTGTACATACACAATGTTTCATATTAAAAGCTTTTAAATATTTATTAAAAAATAATCATAGTTCGGCTTATTCAGCCCTCAATACATACCGTGCCTTGAAAAAATATTCATATTCCTTGAAACTTTCCACATTTTGTCATGTTACAACCAAAAAAGGTAAATGTATTTTATTGGGATTTTATGTGATAGACCAACACAAAGTGCAATATAATTGTGAAGTGGAAGGAAAATGACAATTACAAATACATTTCTGAAAAGTGTGGCGTGCGTTTGTATTTAGCCACCCTAAGTCAGATCTTTGTAGAACCACCTTTTTTTGCAATTACAGCTTTTTGGGGATGTCGCTACCAGCTTTGCATATCTAGAGAGTGAATTGTTTGCCCATTCTTTTTTGCAAAATAGTTTAAAGGGGTTGTAAAGGTTTGTTTTTTATTTTCTAAATAGGTTCCTTTAAGCGAGTGCATTGTTGGTTCACTTATCTTTTGCTTCGATTTCCCTTCTAAATGTTTTTTTTCTTTGTTTTCTTTGTCTGAATTTCTCACTTCCTGTTCCTCCTCAGTAAGCTGTTCTGGCTGACTAAACACCGCTCGGTTGATGATGTGAAGTTTATTGAGGAGAAACAGGAAGTGAGAAATTCAGACAAAGAAAAAAAACATTTAGAAGGGAAATCAAAGGAAACAACCAACAATGCACTAGCTTAGAGGAACCTATTTAGAAAATAAAAAACAAACCTTTACAACCCCTTTAAGCTCTGTCAGATTGGATGGAGAGTGTCTGTGAACAGCAATTTTGAAGTCTTGCCACAGATTCTCAATTTGATTAAGGTCTGGACTTTGACTGGGCCATTCTAACACATGAATATGCTTTGATCTTCACCATTCCATTGTAGCTCCGTCTGTATTTTTAGGGTCGTTGTCCTGCTGGAAGGTGAACCTCCGCCCAGTCTCAAGTCTTTTGTAGACTCTAACAGGTTTTCTTCTACGATTGCCCTGTATTTGGCTCCATTCATCTTTCTGTCAACTCTGACCAGCTTCCCTGTCCCTGCTAAAGAGAATGGATGGTGTGTTCAGGGTGGTGTGCAGTGTTAGTTTTCCACCACACATAGCATTTTGCTTTTAGGCCAAAAAGTTACATTTTGGTTTCATCTGACCAGAGCACCTTCTTCCACGTGTTTTGCTGTTTCCCCTACATGGCTTCTCGCAAACTGCAAACGGGACTTCTTATGGCTTTCTTTCAACAAATGCTTTCTTCTTGCCACTCTTCCATAAAGGCCAAATTTGTGGAGAGAACAACTAATAGTTGTCCTGTGGACAGATTTTCCCACCTGAGTTGCGGATCTCTGCAGATCCTCCAGAGTTCCCATGGGCCTCTCTTCTCTGATGAATGTTCTCCTTGCTCTGCCTGTCAGTTTAGGTGGACGGCCATGTCTTAGTGGATTTGCAGTTGTGCCATACTCTTTAAAATTTTTGGATGATGGATTGAACAGTGCTCCATGAGATGTTCAAAGCTTGGGATATTTTTTTATAACCTAACCCTGCTTTAAACTTCTCCACAACTTTATCTCCAACCTGTCTGGTGTGTTCCTTGGCCTTCTTGATGCTGTTTGTTCACTAAGGTCCTCTAACAAACCTCTGAGGGCTTTACAGAACAGCTGTATTTATACTGAGATTAATATATAAACAGGTGGGCTCTATTTACTAATTAGGTGACTTCTGATGGCAATTGGTGCCATTAGATTTTAGTTAGTGGTATCAGAGTAAATACACACCACACTTTTCAGATATTTATTTGTAAAACATTTTGAAAGCCATTTATCATTTTCCTTCCACTTTACAATTATGTGCCACTTTGTGTTGGTCTATTACATAAAACTCCAATAAAATACATTGACGTTTTTGGTTGTAACATGACAAAATGTGGAAAATTTTAAGGGGGATGGATACTTTTTCAAGGCACTGGATGTAAAGCTTCAATACTGGTTACGAAATCCCTTTTCCACAGTATTACCCTGGTTACCCCACCTATCAGATTATTGCATACATCCATAGAATATCATTCTCGTCTTTCATGGTTATTGTAGAGATGGGGTCCAAGCAAACTCTGTAGAATGTTGATCAAATGAGTATCAAATTACATTTAGGGATGAGGAAGGATTTTGTTTTCCAGTCAGAGAAAATTAGTACCAAAGCATTTTCAGTGCTGGACTATGTCCATGGAGCAGGTAATGTGGCCCAATATAAACATACAAGATTTTTCCAGGTGATGCAATCATGTGTCACTGAATAGTAATAAAACATGGAAATTAATGACAGCCTGAAGTGAACACTGCAAATTAGTGCATGATCTGCAACTGCCATGAAAGTTATGGAGCTGAGTGAAAAAATGACTAAACTCAGAGATGGCTAAGTGCCGGTTCCCACTACAGCGACTTGGGATCCGACTTGTCAAACCTCAAGTTGCCCCAAGTCGCTGGACATAAGAAATTCCATTGAACTGAATGAGAGCTGTCTTAATGTACACTACTGAAGTTTCTCCGACTTCAGAAAAGGTTCCTGTACTACTTCAAGGTGACTTCTAGGTGACTTGTACCCATAGATTTCAATGGAAGTTGCCTCCCAAGTCGGATCTCCATCTTAACTGAAGCAACTTTACAGGAAAAGAAAATAGTTTACCCAGGCAAACCCCTCCCTCCCACAGAGCTGATTATTCTGTGATTGGCCACAGCCAAAGTTGCCTGTCTTGGAGGAAACTTAAGTCGCGTTGTAAGTTGCTCAAAGTCACGCTGATGTCGCGCTGAAGTCGCCTCCAAATCGCCTTGCAAAGTCGCGCTATAAGTCGGGTTGCCCCTGTGTGAACTGGCACTTAGTGACTGTGAAACCATAATAAAGCTCCTGGGCCTGTGGTGTGAGGATGATGAAACTAAAAGTGCTAGTCTTTCCCAGTGCACTCTGTAACCATGATTCATTGTTACTTATAAATCGCCAAACAGGGAATATATCACTTTCACCGTATCACAATGGCCATTAAATGACAGCTTCCTGCTCCTTGGGTGCCAGGACGCTGGTGATTCCCTCTGTCCTAGCAACCAAGTATGCTGTGCAAGCCGGCTGCCTGCATTCTAGCAATCAGTGATGCCACTGATTGCTAGGACGCAAGTACGGTAGCAGCACAGCATCATTGAATGTTACGGTGCACCATAATAACCAATGATGCTGTAGAAAAAACAAAACAATGTGGGTTGCCTAGTCTGGTAGGTATTTTAACTGTTTCCTGGATTCAGGAGAGCATGTTAGCCACTTCAGCCCCGGAAGAATTTACCCCCTTCCTGACCAAAGCATTTTTTGCGATTCTGTACTGCGTCAATTTAGCTGACAATTGCGCGGTCGTGCGACATTGTACCCAAACAAAATTGGCGTCCTTTTTTTCCCATAAATAGAGCTTTCTTTTGGTGGTATTTGATCACCTCTGCAGTTTTTATTTTTTGCACTATAAACAAAAAAACTATTTTGGGCAACAATTTTGAAAAAAATGCAATATTTTTTACTTTTTGCTATAATAGATATCCCCAAAAAATATATAAAAAAAACTAATTTCTTCCACAGTTTAGGCCAATATGTATTCTTCTACATATTTTTGGTAAAAAAAAAAAAAATCGCAATAAGTGTATATTGATTGGTTTGCACAAAAGTTATAGCGTCTACAAAATAGGGGATAGATTAATGGCAATTTTTTTTTTTTTTTACTAGTAATCCCGGCGATCTGCGATTTTTATCGGGACTGCGACATTATAGCGGACATATCGGACAATATTTTGACAATATTTTGGGACCATTGTCATTTATACTGCGATCAAAGCTACAAATAGCCACTGATTACTGTATAAATGACACTGGCAGGGGAGGGGTAAACACTAGGGGGCGATCAAGGGGTTAAGTGTGTCCTAGGGAGTGATTCTAACTGTGGGGGGGATGTGCTCACTACAACATGACAGAGATTACTGTTCCCGATGACAGGGAGCAGTAGATCCCTGTCATGTTGCTAGGCAGAACAGGCAAACGCCTTGTTTACATAGGCATCTCCCCGTTCTGCTGCTTCTCGCCACAATCGCGGGCCGCCGGTGAACATCGAGTTTGCAGGACCTGAGGGCACGTTCCCACGGCGCGCGCACCTGATAGGCGTCAAATTCAAAGGGACGTACCGGTACGCCCATTTGCCTGTATGAGCCATTCTGCCAATGTATATGTGTGTGCTGCGGTCAGCAAGTGGTTAAAATGTCCCCCATATCGGGCCCTCCGAGGGGCACAGCGGCACGCCCTGTGATTGCTGTGTCCAGCAGACACAGCAGATCACAGAGTGGAGTACAGGGCCAATGAAATCACAGTTGTAAACAAAGGCTGCATGCCTGCTGCCTTCATGTCACAGCCATCGGTTCTTAAAGGAAACTGATTGCTTACTACAAACATAGGGCTGTAGTATGCAATCAGAGTGTTAAAAAAATACATCAATCACCCCCCCCCCCCCTGAGCAGTACAGTGTCACTATGGTAACACTAAATTAGCAATGACACATGAATGAAAACAATATACACAATCACCATGGTATATTGTAGAAAAGCTATCAATGGATAGAAGTAAATGTGTTCACTTTAAAGGAGAACCCCGGGTTGATCTTTAATACCTTTTATCCTAATGAGAGACAGTATACTATATTGACCAGTAAAGTGTCCTTTTTAAGAATACTAACAACACTGTCCTAAAAGCAAGGCCTTGTACTGTCTTTACCGGCAACATTGGAGCTCGTAGGACAAAGATTCCTGGCTGCAGCAAATTGATGATGAACAATGCAAGATAGCAAATATAAGATAGCAAATCCTAGTTGATAGCAATACTATTTGTAATCCAAGCTGTGTTAAAGCGTAGTACTTAGCAGGGCAATCGGATCTATGGGCTCAAGCCCCCTCACCAATCCTGATAGACCTTGAAGCCTCCCGATGGGACGAACAAACGATTCTTCCTTTTTCCGATGGGCAAAGACAGGGATCAGTCTGCTAATTCAGCGAACTTGTTCCGCGGTGTTCAGCACTGCTGCAGGGGTCCTTCTGCCAGCGAGCTATGGCTGGACTCGCTGGGGCTGGAGCAGTGGGCTGTGTGTCGCGTGCTAGACCGCAATCTTCACAGCACAGCAGCGGAGTGGTGCTCACGCGGTGAGATCCAGGAAGCTAGAGATTATGGGCCTGGTCCGCAGATCCCTATATAGTCTCTCCCACAATTCCTTTGCCGAGCAGCTGGTCTGCTGGGAGATGCAGTTCACAGTAATTTCTGCAAGATCAGCAATGCCTATCCAGAGGACTACATCTCCCACAATGCCTTTCTCTGTGCTTCAGGAGATGATATGCAGGGGCGGACTGGGCGGGGGGATGGGTGGAGATTTCCCCCCAGGCCGCCTACCTTATTGATAAAACGGCCGCGCTGCCTTAGCCTGTTTTTCCTTTTTTTTTTTTCTGTCTGTGGCTGTGCAGTGCGGCGGCCAGCTTGCTGCAGCGGTACTAGTTGCGAGTATTGTGTGAATGTGTATGCGGCGTGTATGGCGGGGGGCCGGGCCGAGGGCGGGGGGTAGTACGGAGTGGCCCCCTCTGCGTGCGGCTGTTGTTCACTGCATCCTCTCTTGGGGAGGGGTCTGTCTGATGACAGGAGGAGGAGAAGAGAGAAGCACAAGGAGAACCCCCTGGCAAGGACAGAAGGTAATACATATACAGTCAGATCATGATTTTGCAATAAAGTGATCCATGCTGCAAACTCAACAGTAGGGATGGGCCCGGTGCTCGATTCGAACCCATGTTCGAATCGAGCATCGGGCGTTCGCTCGCTCGTCGAGCCCAGAACTATTTGGGCCGTTCGCATCACATTCGTGTGATGCGAGCGGCCCCGCAATGCATTGCGGCCGGCGCGGCCGGCGCAGTGCATTGCTGGCTGATGATTGGCCAAGCATGCACTGTGACCCCGCATGCTTGGCCAATCACAGCGCCCGAAACTCGGAGAGCAATAATTGGCTACAGGCAGGACGCCTGTAGCCAATTACAGCTCAGGGGCTTTAGTACACGCCCCACCATTTAAAAGGCCGCCACGCCATCGGCCCCGGTCACATGAGTTCCGGCTTTAGGAGAGATTAGTCTGCTGATTCTGTCTTTGCTTGATACTGAAAGATTTGCTCTTCTTTGCTAAACCATTGGCTATTTCTTTGCTAAACCATTGCTACCTAAGTCATTGATCGTTCATTGCTGCTGATTGCACAGTTAGTGTGTTATTAGCTGCTGCTGGGGATTAGTCTGGTGCGTGCTTACTGTTAGTACAGTATTGCAGTAGTACCAACCGCAGTGCTGTTAGCACAGCATTGCACCCCAACAGCACCCATAGGACTTCTAGTGTGTTAGTGGCAGCCAAAACAGAGCTCCTATATTTTCTTCTCAGCAGCACCCATAGGACTTCTAGTGTGTTAGTGGCAGCAAACAGAGCTCCTATATTTTCTTCTCAGCAGCACCCATAGGACTTCTAATGTGTTAGTGGCATCACACAGAGTTCCTATATTTTCATCTCAGCAGCACCCATAGGACTTCTAGTGTGTTAGTGGCATCACACAGAGCTCCTATATTTTCTTCTCAGCAGCACCCATAGGACTTCTAGTGTGTTAGTGGCAGCAAACAGAGCTCCTATATTTTCTTCTCAGCAGCACCCATAGGACTTCTAGTGTGTTAGTGGCAGCAAACAGAGCTCCTATATTTTCTTCTCAGCAGCACCCATAGGACTTCTAGTGTGTTAGTGGCATCACACAGAGCTCCTATATTTTCTTCTCAGCAGCACCCATAGGACTTCTAGTGTGTTAGTGGCAGCAAACAGAGCTCCTATATTTTCTTCTCAGCAGCACCCATAGGACTTCTAGTGTGTTAGTGGCAGCAAACAGAGCTCCTATATTTTCTTCTCAGCAGCACCCATAGGACTTCTAGTGTGTTAGTGGCATCACACAGAGCTCCTATATTTTCTTCTCAGCAGCACCCATAGGACTTCTAGTGTGTTAGTGGCATCACACAGAGCTCCTATATTTTCTTCTCAGCAGCACCCATAGGACTTCTAGTGTGTTAGTGGCAGCAAACAGAGCTCCTATATTTTCTTCTCAGCAGCACCCATAGGACTTCTAATGTGTTAGTGGCATCACACAGAGTTCCTATATTTTCATCTCAGCAGCACCCATAGGACTTCTAGTGTGTTAGTGGCATCACACAGAGCTCCTATATTTTCTTCTCAGCAGCACCCATAGGACTTCTAGTGTGTTAGTGGCAGCAAACAGAGCTCCTATATTTTCTTCTCAGCAGCACCCATAGGACTTCTAGTGTGTTAGTGGCATCACACAGAGCTCCTATATTTTCTTCTCAGCAGCACCCATAGGACTTCTAGTGTGTTAGTGGCAGCAAGCAGAGCTCCTATATTTTCTTCTCAGCAGCACCCATAGGACTTCTAATGTGTTAGTGGCATCACACAGAGTTCCTATATTTTCATCTCAGCAGCACCCATAGGACTTCTAGTGTGTTAGTGGCATCACACAGAGCTCCTATATTTTCTTCTCAGCAGCACCCATAGGACTTCTAGTGTGTTAGTGGCAGCAAACAGAGCTCCTATATTTTCTTCTCAGCAGCACCCATAGGACTTCTAGTGTGTTAGTGGCATCACACAGAGCTCCTATATTTTCTTCTCAGCAGCACCCATAGGACTTCTAGTGTGTTAGTGGCAGCAAACAGAGCTCCTATATTTTCTTCTCAGCAGCACCCATAGGACTTCTAGTGTGTTAGTGGCAGCAAACAGAGCTCCTATATTTTCTTCTCAGCAGCACCCATAGGACTTCTAGTGTGTTAGTGGCAGCAAACAGAGCTCCTATATTTTCTTCTCAGCAGCACCCATAGGACTTCTAGTGTGTTAGTGGCATCACACAGAGCTCCTATATTTTCTTCTCAGCAGCACCCATAGGACTTCTAGTGTGTTAGTGGCAGCAAACAGAGCTCCTATATTTTCTTCTCAGCAGCACCCATAGGACTTCTAGTGTGTTAGTGGCAGCAAACAGAGCTCCTATATTTTCTTCTCAGCAGCACCCATAGGACTTCTAGTGTGTTAGTGCCAGCAAACAGAGCTCCTATATTTTCTTCTCAGCAGCACCCATAGGACTTCTAGTGTGTTAGTGGCAGCAAACAGAGCTCCTATATTTTCTTCTCAGCAGCACCCATAGGACTTCTAATGTGTTAGTGGCATCACACAGAGTTCCTATATTTTCATCTCAGCAGCACCCATAGGACTTCTAGTTTGTTAGTGGCATCACACAGAGCTCCTATATTTTCTTCTCAGCAGCACCCATAGGACTTCTAGTGTGTTAGTGGCAGCAAACAGAGCTCCTATATTTTCTTGTCAGCAGCACACATAGTACCTATAGTGTGTTAGTGTCAGCACCCATAGGACCTACAATGTGTTGTGAGCACACATAGGAGTTCTATTTTTTATACTATATACACTACCGACTACAATGGCTGGAAGACCGCCAAGGAGAGGCAGAGCGTGCCGAGGCAAGAACACAGGGCAGGCAGGCTCTGTTTCTAGAGACAACAGTGCTGGCCGTGGACGTGGTCGTGCATCGTCATCAGCACGTGGCCATGGGACACGCTTGTCTTTGTTTTCGGCAGCTGGACATGTGGAGCCGCATCATGCCGAAGGCTTGGTAGAATGGATGACCAAGCCCTCCTCATCCTCCTCATCCTCTCTCACCCAGGCTCAGGGTACTGGCAGAGCAGCTGCCAACGCGTACTCAATGGCATCATCAGCCACCCCTTCCCTAGACCCACCATGTCCTCCTGAGGAGTCCCCCGAACTGTTTGAGCACAGTGTTGGGTACATGCTCCAGGAGGATGCCCAACGATTCGAAGGCTCGGATGATGATACCCAGCTTGAGGAAGTCAGTAGTGTGCGCGCAGAGAGAGGGGATGCTGAAGGACAGCAATCTGGCAGTAGTGTTCCACCAGCTGCAGCTTACTGCCAGGTTTGCTCTAGTGGTGAAGAGGGAGGGGATGATGAGGTCACTGACTCCACGTGGGTGCCTGAAGGGAGAGAGGAGGAGGAGGAGGAGGATGCAGCGTCACATGTCCAACGAGGCAGGATGCCCCCTGGAGGCCAGCTAGAGGCCAGCACAGCAACTGTACCACACCGCAGAGCTCCGCCTGTGCAGGGCGCTGCCTCTGCACGTTATCACAAAAGTTCTTTGGTGTGGGCCTTTTTTGAGACGAGTGCATCAGATCGCACCACTGCTATTTGCAATATTTGTCTCAAGCGTATCTCGCGTGGCCAAAACATCAGCCGCTTGGGCACCACAAGCATGAGCAGACATATGTCGACCTGCCATGCAGCTCGTTGGCAAGCACACATAAAAGACCCACACCAAAGAACAAAGCGGACCTCTCCTTGCTCCTCATCAGCTGGGATCTCCATCCCCACTATATCTTCAGTCCTCTCTGAAAGCTGCTCTGAGAGGACTGAAGGTGTAGAATTAGGTGTGTCACAACCAAGTACTTGCAGTACACCGACGTCCGATTGTAGCAGGCAAATTTCCCTGCCCCAGCTGCTGGACCGTCGAAAGAAGTATACTCCCAGCCATCCACATGCCCAGCGGTTGAATGCTAGCTTGGCTAAATTGCTAGCACTTCAACTGCTGCCTTTTCAGTTGATAGACTCGGCCCCCTTCCGTGAGTTTGTTCAATGTGCGGTTCCTCAGTGGCAGGTTCCCAAACGCCACTTTTTCTCACGGAAGGCGATTCCGTCTCTCTACTGGCATGTGGAAGGCAATGTCCATGCCTCGCTGGACAGGGCGGTCAGCGGTAAGGTGCATATTACCGCTGACTCATGGTCCAGCAGGCATGGACAGGGATGTTATCTTTCTTTCACGGCCCATTGGGTCACTCTATTGGTAGCTGGGAGGGATGCAGGACAAGGTGCAGTAGTGTTGGAGGTTGTTCCGCCACCACGCCTCCAAAATGTTACTACTGGTTGTGACACACCTCTCTCCTCCACCCCCTCCTCTTCTTCTTCCTCCATGTCCTCTTCGAGTGCTCTGTCCTCGGAACCAGCGGTGCTCCGTAGGCGTACAAGGGGCTACGCGAGTACGCAGGCAAAAAGATGCCATGCCGTGCTTGCGCTGGTGTGTTTGGGGGACAGGAGCCACACTGGGCCAGAGGTTCTGGCAGCTCTGCAGGGGCAGGCCGAGAGGTGGTTGACGCCACGCCAGCTTAAGCCAGGAATGGTCGTTTCTGATAATGGCACCAACCTCCTCTCCGCCCTGCGACAGGGGCAGCTCACCCATGTGCCCTGTATGGCTCACGTCCTCAACCTGGTGGTGCAGCGGTTCTTGGGCAGGTTCCCAGGCTTACAGGATGTCCTGAGGCAGGCCAGGAAAGTCTGTGTGCATTTCCGCCGATCTTATAATGCCAGTGCTCGGCTGACTGAGCTGCAAAAGGAGCTGAACCTGCCCAAGAACCGCCTAATATGTGACATGCCCACCAGGTGGAACTCAACGTTGGCCATGCTGCAGCGACTGCACACGCAGCAGAGGGCCATCAATGAGTACCTTTGCGACTACGGCACCAGGACAGGGTCAGGGGAGCTTGGCTTTTTTTCCCCACGCCAGTGGAGCATGATCAGGGATGCATGCACTGTCCTCTCACCATTTGAGGAGGCCACGAGGATGGTGAGCAGTGACAGTGCATGCATCAGTGACACTGTACCTCTTGTCCACCTGTTGGAGCATACGCTGCGTGGGATAATGGACAGGGCACTTGAGGCAGAACAGAGGCAGGAAGAGGAGGACTTCCTTGTCTCTCAAGGCCCCCTTTATCCAGACAATGTTCCTTCTGTCCCACCCATCACACAGGAAGAGGAGGAGGAGGAGGAGGAGGAGGAGGATTGTGTGAGCATGGAGGTGGAGCCTGGCACTCAGCATCAGCAGCAGCAGTCTTTTAGGGATGATGTACAGTCCCAACAAACCAGTGCACTTGTACGTGGCTGGGAGGAGGTGGCTGGCGATCATGTCATCCTCAGTGACCCAGAAGACTCCGGACCGAATGCCTCAGCTAACCTACGCTGCATGGCCTCCCTGATCCTGCAAAGCCTGCGGAAGGATCCTCGTGTTCTTCGGATCAAGGAGAGTGACCATTACTGGCTGGCCACTCTCCTTGATCCACGGTACAAGGGTAAGGTTGCGGACCTTATCTTGCCGTCGCAGAGGGAGCAGAGGATGAGACATCTCAGGGAGGCCTTGCAGAAAGGTCTGTGCAACGCGTTCCCAGAAACTGGGAGGTTACAAACTCCTGGTCCTGGACGACGAGTTGCTGAGGCTTCGGTCAGTAGCAGAAGGAGCGGTGGGGAAGGTGGACGTCTGACCGATGCGTTCAGACAATTTTTTAGTCCGCAGCCCCAAGGTATGATCGGTTCCAGCAACCATCGCCAGCGTCTGATATACATGGTGCAGGAATACCTAGGGGCAAGGTCAGACTTGGACACCTTTCCCACCGAAAATCCTCTGGCTTACTGGGTCCTGAGGATGGATCACTGGCCAGAGCTTGCACAGTATGCAATTGAGCTACTGGCCTGTCCTGCATCCAGCGTTCTTTCCGAACGCACATTCAGTGCTGCTGGAGGATTTGTCACCGATCATAGGGTGCGCCTGTCCACCGACTCGGTTGATCGACTGACCTTCATAAAAATGAATCAGTCTTGGATCACCACCAGCTACCAGACACCTGAAGCGGATATAACGGAATAATTTATAATGTCACATCCCTTCAAGACTGCCTATGCTGATGCTGAGTGACTGTCCTGTTATGTTCACTGACTATCCTCTTCCTCCTCCTCAATGATCCATGCCACCACACCAGTGCCTAAGGCACAATTTTTCAGCCCCTGTATAACAGGGGCGTGTAATTACAATTTTTTAAAAAGATGCTTCGCAACAGGTGTGACTGCTGTGCTCAGAGTACAGTATCTGTGAGGGGTTGCAGTGTTGTGGCACCAGCACCAGTGCCTAAGGCACAATTTTTCAGCCCCTGTTGGGGCGTGTAATTACAATTTTTAGGCAATGCTTTGCAACAGGTCTCATTGCTGTGCTCAGAGTACAGTATCTGTGAGGGGTTGCAGTGTTGTGGCACCAGCACCAGTGCCTAAGGCACAATTTTTCAGCCCCTGTATAACAGGGGCGTGTAATTACAATTTTTTAAAAAGATGCTTCGCAACAGGTGTGACTGCTGTGCTCAGAGTACAGTATCTGTGAGGGGTTGCAGTGTTGTGGCACCAGCACCAGTGCCTAAGGCACAATTTTTCAGCCCCTGTTGGGGCGTGTAATTACAATTTTTAGGCAATGCTTTGCAACAGGTCTCATTGCTGTGCTCAGAGTACAGTATCTGTGAGGGGTTGCAGTGTTGTGGCACCAGCACCAGTGCCTAAGGCACAATTTTTCAGCCCCTGTATAACAGGGGCGTGTAATTACAATTTTTTAAAAAGATGCTTCGCAACAGGTGTGACTGCTGTGCTCCAAGTACAGTATCTGTGAGGGGTTGCAGTATTGTGGCACCAGCACCAATGCCTAAGGCACAATTTTTCAGCCCCTGTTTAACAGGGGCGTGTAATTACAAATCTTGATCTAATAGTTCACAGCAGGGCCCATTCCTGCGCCCACCAAGAGTAACTATGAGGGCCTACAGTCTTGTGGCAACACCGTCCACCACCACCACCACCACCAAAGGCACAATTTTTCTGCCCTGTTCAACAGGTGCATGCAATTACAAATCTTGATCTAATAACTCACAGCAGGGCCCATTCCTGCACCCACCAAGAGTAACTGTGAGGGCTTACAGTCTTGTGGCAACACCGTCCACCACCACCACCACCACCACCAAAGGCCCAATTTTTCTGCCCGGTTCAACAGGTGCATGCAAGTACAAATCTTGATCTATTAACTCACAGCAGGGCCCATTCCTGTGCCCACCAGTCTTGTGGCTACACCAACATCTAATAGGGCAAATTTCTGCAGAGTATATACGGCAGGCCCCTACTTTCAAACATCCAACTTACAAACGACTCCTACTTGCAAACGGCAAGAGAAAACAGGAAGTGAGAGGAAATCTACCCCTAGGAAGGAAAATTCTATCCTGTTAGATTTAATTTGGGAAAAAGGTATCTCCTCTCTACTGATGCTTTATCACCAATCCTTGTTTCAATTAAAACCCCACTTTTCCAAAAACATTTGTCATTGGGACGGAAAGTGAGGTGACATGTTCTGAACAGATGTGCAAAGACAGCAAATGTTACAGGGGTGATAACCCCTCCCTATGTTCTCCAAAAAGCTTAAAAATTGATTTTTTTGGGATGTAGCTACACTTCATAATGTACCTGTTCAGATTCTACTTAAGAACAAACCTACAGTCCATGTCTTGTTTGCACCACCTATATACTGCTGTTCAGAGTATATAGGGTTGTAGGTATAGGGTTTTATTTTGGGTGCGGGGTCCCCCTTAGTATCCATACAAGACCCAAAGGGGCTGGGGTGGGGGGGGGGGTGATGGGGTAGCCATGCCATTTTTCTCAAGGATTTTCAGCCATATGGCGGCCAGGACAAGACATGACATTAAAGCCGCAAGTGGTTTTAAATGGCTTCTTTTTTTCCTTTACAAATGTCATTTTGTGCAAGGACAGTTCTAAACACGGGAAACACATGCCACTTCACAGGCATACTTTAGACACCCCCCAGGTACCATATTTAAAGGAAAATTTCACTTTTTTTTTTTCACTTTATGCATCATTAAAATGACTGCTCCCGAAAAAACTTTAGTTTTTAAAATTTCTTTTTGCATTGATATATGTCCCCTGGGGCAGGACCCGGGTCCCCAAACCTGTTTTATAACATTAACATGCATATTGGCCGTTGTAATTAGCAATTTTGATTTCGAACGTTCGCGTCCATTATAACGAATAGGGTTCGAAAATTTGCGCGAACTTTCGGTCCGTTCGAAGGTTCTGGTGCGAACCGAACCCGAGTCAACAGTCTCCCTTCAGTGAAAGTTCATGTTTTGCAAACTTTGCAGTACATAAACTTTCACTGAAGGTGGACTGTTTAATGAGTTTGCAGCATGGATCACTTTATTGCAAAATCATGATCTGTATATTAATGAACTTTCAATGAATATGGTCTGTTTAACGAGTTTGCGTTGATTTCAGCATGTGAAAATTGTTCCATGCATGCTGAAATCAATGCAAACTCATTAAGGAGGTTGAGGCTGCACTCATTGCCACTGATTAGGCGACACTCTAAGGCTACTTTAACACTTAGGCATCAACGGTAAAGCGCCGCTTTACTGTCGTTTTTGCGGCACTATTTGGCTGCTAGCAGGGTGCTTTTAACCCCCGCTAGCGGCCAAAAAAGGGTTAAAACTGCCCACAAAGCGCCGATGCAGCGGCTCTTTGTTGGCAGCTTGGCAGTGCTGCCCATTGATTCCAATGGGCAGGGGCGCTGTAGGAGCGGTGTATACACCGCTCCTACAGCGCCTCAAAGATGCGGCTTGCAAGACTTTTTTTACCGTCCTGCCAGTGCACCGCTCCAGTGTGAAAGCCTTCAGGCTTTCACACTGGAGTGAAAGGAGAGGCTCTTTCAGGGCACTTTGCAGGCGCTATTTTTAGCGCTATAGCACCTGCAAAGTGCCTCAGTGTGAAAGTAGCCTTAAGCTGCACTGATATGCTACACTGATGGGCACTGATGAGGCTGCACTGTTGGCCACTGATAAGCTGCACTGGTGAGGCTGCATTGATAGGCAATGGTGAGGCTGCATTGTTGGGCACTGGTGAGGCTGTGCTGATGGGTACTGGTGAGACTGCACTGATGGGCACTGGTGAGGCTGCATTGATGGGTACCAATGAGGCTGCATTGATGGGCACCAGTGAGGCTGCTATGATGGGCATTGGTGAGGCTGCTATGATGGGCACTGGTAAAACGGAATTGATGGGCACTCATGAGGCTGCATTGATGGGCACTCGTGAGGCTGCATTGATGGGCACTGGTGAGGCTGCGTTGATGGGCACTAATCAGCCTGTGTTGATGGGCACTGATCAGTCTGCACCGATGGGCACTGTCTGCACTGGTGAGGCTGCATTGATGGGCTCTTATAAGGCTGCACTGATCAGGCCGCACTGATGGGCACTGATCAGGCTGCACTGATGGGCACTGTCTGCACTGGTGAGGTTGCACTGATGGGCACAGATCAGGCTGCACTGATGGGCACTGTCTGCACTGGTGAGGCTGCACTGATGGGCACTGTCTGCACTGATCAGGCTGCACTGATGGGCACTGTCTGCACTGGTGAGGCTGCACTGATCAGGCTGCACTGATGGGCACTGTCTGCACTGGTGAGGCTGCACTGATGGGCACTGTCTGCATTGACCAGTCTGCACTGGTGAGGCTGCATTGATGGACACTGATCAGGCTGCATTAATGGGCACTGATCAGGTTGCACTGATGGGCAATTGGAAAATAATTCTGGACCTCCAGTAGCACCCACACACAGAGGGTGTTTAGTTGTATTGGGCTACATGGGCCAACATTTTCCATTTTAATTTTTCTCTTTATAGAATATAATTTACCCTCTTAAATGAGAGAGAAGACATGTCTGAGAGAGCAGCGCTGCCTGCTCATCTCACTACTTTGAGTGAGATGAGCAGGCAGCTGAGCTTACCTCTCTTCACTATACTCCCGGAGTCTTTGAACAAGAGACAAGCAGAGAGGCAGCTTGGAAGTTGTCATAACCCCCTCGAAGAGGGTGTGCACGGTGCAAGGACCTACCAAGGTGAGACAGACCCTGACACCCCCAGCTGACCCCCCACATCCCATGGGCACTGATCAGGCTGCACTGATGGCCACTGTCTGCACTGGTGGGCACAAATCAGGCTGCACTGATGGGTACTGTCTGCACTGGTGAGGCTAATTTAATGGGCACTGATCAGGCTGCATTGATGGTTCAATGGGCCACTTGACTGGACTTGCCCCCCAGGCCTAAGGCTGCCAGCCCTCCCCTGATGATATGAGTGATTCAGATCCAGAACTAACGGGTCATAGGAGCAAGGATAGAATAGTAATAGTCTGCAAAAGTCAGATAACCGTAGTCCGCTCCCGGCTACACAGACATACATGTTAAAGAATTCCATTCCAGCTCGGAAAATCATCATACATATTAGAAAATGATGAAACAGTTGAAATGAGTGTGGAGTGGGGATGGATGTGTTAGAACTTATGTAGTGTTTTTGCCGTCCGTGTCTGACATCGGTGGGGATTTACCCATACATCCAGCCCCGTGTTTAAACAGGAAGTAAGGTTGGAACCCTGACAACACTAGTAATATAGAAATAAATAAATAAAACTGACCATAATCCATCAAATGATGTGCATTAAAGTGATGTGGAAAGCAGTAAAAATGTCCACAATAGATGTGATCCAGTCTCACAGTACTGTCAAATAATCGAAAAAGGCCTTATGCACATTTGAGCTAAAACATGCCTGTTTTATAGGCTTTTGACTTTTTTTTCTGCCTCTAAATGCTCCTCCATGTTGACTCATGTGTCCATGAACATGCTCACTTGGTCTCTTTTGTCATAAAGGCTTCCTCCTGCTTGTCAGCTGTCTTTGACACTAAGCCATGCATTCACAGCTCAGCGTACATTTATGGCCCCAGATCTGTGACTCATGTATGCATGCCCGAGAGTGACACCATCATGGTCCAGCCATTCAAAAGCCAATACACGGAACTCGGAAGGAAAACTGGGAGAAGACAGAAGCGCCTGAAGTCCACTGGAACGATCAAAATACAGCGCTGGAGGGCTTTTTTGGCAGATAAGCCTGGCATAATGTGTTGATATGCCGTGCATACTAGCACATTATGGCATAACCCACAAAAAAATATATAGCAGACTTTAATACAGCTTTAACTAATGTAGAACAAGCTATAGTACAGCTTCCATGAATACAGGAGGGGAGCAGAAAGGGTGGGCATAGTCGTCACTCTTAATGAGTTCATGACAGAGTCCCCTTGGCACTATTAACCCGAGCCGCACCAGAAGATTACGAGGGTGGGGGGTAGGGATTGGATCGGAGGACAAAAGATGTAAAATAAAGCAGGAGCCAGCAGCACAAGGGACACGTTGCATTGATTATAAGCAATGTCCCTTGTGCTGTTTTTTAAAAATTTTGTTACTAAACTTAGGCTTTAATTCATGACAAAGGATTCTTATTAGACTATGAGATAGCTAAAGAGACAGCATAGCATAGATTGCCTGTTTTATGGTTCCGTTTGATGGAAACTTCACACTCAGCCCCATGATAACAGATAGGTTGCTACTGATGAACCATCCACTTATGTGTGTAAACTACAACATGAATCAACGGTACTGTAAACAAAAAGGTTTTATGAACAGGCTGTTATGTTAATATAAAGAGATATATCTGTGGAAAAGGGGCCTAGAAGTCTTAACTTATATGACACTTACATTTTTTACTTCTGGCCATAATAAAGAAATTATGTATAAAACCACTACACATATCATTTGTGGCGCTACCCCTGTTGGTGTCACTGGTTAGGATGTCATCTGATATGGTTGGTAATGAACTAAGCATAGAAATGGGTTAACAATGATAATAACATAATTTAGCATACAGAGTAATTAGTGATAAGGACTAGATGTAAAATTACACTTGGCATCCAGATCAGCATAAACAGTAGTATGGTCACCTAAAGTGCAGCAGTGAGCAGTAATAAAGCTATACTGCCAAAGTGCATTCATTAATGGTGACTAGGCTAGGCCTAGACTTACTGAATGTGCACTGTCCATGTTCATGATGGTTTTATGCATGCCTCCCAACTTTTAAAAGTCCCATCGCGGGACATTGGGACATTCAGATGTCCCCTCTCCCCTGCTAACTAAAGTTGTTGAGCGGGGGGGGGGGGGGGGGGTGCCGCGGGACATGTAAAAAAAAATGTGGACATATGGAAAATAAAAGCATCATGTGAAAAAAGATGTTAAGCGGGGGGCGATCGCGGGGGGGGGGCACCGATCGCGGGGGGGCCTCCGAACATTATTTAGTCCACCAATCGCGGGGGGGGGGGTACCTGCTGCTGCTGCTGTGTTTCCTCCTCTTCATCTCTTCATGCTTCCTGCTGTGCGGGAAAACTGACAGTCTCGTGGGACTGCGGGAAGGAGGAAGGAGCCTATGTGGGTAAAACCCACAGAATCCGTGCCAGTTGGGAGGTATGTTTTATGGGAGGGGCAGTCCTTTATGATGTTCTTTTGCCGGCTACCGTTGGGGCTCTTTAAGAAACGTTGACTTAATGACAGTTTAAAAAAAACAGCAAGCAGTATAGGTGCAGTAAAAATGCAGAAAAGGGAGCAGTATAGGTGCCGTATACTCACTGTTCTGCCTCCACTAACTCAGTCCCTGCTAGCAGCATGAACATGAGGCAGTGCACTCTCACCAGTGCCCTGTAGTGTGATTTCTCACTGTAGAAAGGGGGAGCCCCCTCAGTCTCCCCACAGAATGCCTCCAGAGATTCAGAAATGGGAAGTAGAGTGTGTGAGCTCTGGTCTCCCTGCAGTAACAGTGCAGGTACGATTGCTGCAGTCTGTGCTGCACTGCCTCTGGTGTTCCCACTGGTCTGGCCTCTCAGCAGTCTGATCAGTATGCTGTGGATGTGCTCTCTTCGATTCCCTCTGCACCAAGAGGAAGAACCCGGCTGGACTGTCTCAGAAAAGTAGCTATCTTGCTCCTCTTTGCCTAAGTGCCTTTTGGCAATTATAGTGCAAAAGGTCCATAAGACCAACAATATGGTTTAGGTCCTAAACTTCAAATCCCATGATCCTAAGTGTTCTGTATAGGATTCCATAGGCTTTTATGGCTATAGTTCTCCCTCTGTTCACTGGAGGGGATTGTGCAACACAACATTCAGTAAAACAGCAGAAAGTGAAAGTAAACTGATTGTAAAAAGGGAAATGCCTCCTTCATGTTTCTGTAGTGCAGGCTACACATTTTAAGCTGAAATCTGTATTCATTAGTCCATAATTAAATAAAAATTTTAACTGCAACTAGTATAAGTACCTGAATTCAACCTGGTAGATTCTTGCTATCCCCTATACAGAAAAGCTCAGGCCCGGGAAGGGAGAGGCAGCATATGGAGCCAGCTGGTTGTGCTGTGATTCTCATGTGTTAAAAAACATGCTGATAGGAAGGGCGGAAAGAGTGTGGAAGAGAGGAGCTCAAAAGTCTGCTGTTTTCACTGTCCTGTCACAAGCTGGGGGAGTATTCAGCAGTAATAAAGATAAATAACGACATTTGGAAAAAAAAAAAATGTAATTACTTTTTCATGCCTGTTGCTATGTGGTCCCTTGTAATCTGCCCCTTCCTCTCCGTGGCGCCTGACGTCATTTCCCTTGGGGCCTGTGCTTGCTAGTGCTCCTGGGAGATGAGTGTCATAATTTCCCAGGAGTCACTGGGCAGCGCTGAGGGCTAGAATCGCGGTATTTGATAGGCTTATCATGGTTGCCATCACAATGGGGCGGGCACTTCCGTCGACGCCGCCCGTTGTGATGGCAACATAAGAAGTTTCCTGCGCCGTTTGCTGTGCTTACTGCGCCTGCATGCGCGATAACGGGCGGTGCATGCTGGTAATACAGCAGTGCAGTATCCCGGAAGTGTGTGCTTGTGGGCTTCGCCTGCCCACACGTAAGATGGAAACAGCAAAAATCGAAGGTAATTTTTCTTCTAAAATATGTAAAAAAGTGGCGCTAATAACGAGACCATCCATTAGTGATTATACATTGGATGCTAGTAAGATATATATATATATATATATATATATATATATATATATGTAGCCACCCCCTCACCCCGTCCTCTTTAGCTAGGGGTATGTCACGCGACAGAGTGAGGTGCGCTACGGCCCATGTCTTCCCCATAACGGCGGGTGAGGTGAAGGCCAATACCTGATATTTCCTCGGGCCGGTGTGACCTGAGCATGTACCGAGTCTGTCGTGCAGAAACCACAGAACCACCCTTTGCTCCCATTAACAGAGTCCATACACCGATCGCAGTCCAACTGTTGGTTTATTTCGTATCTCCACATACAGGCAATGCGATGGCAGGATACGGTGAGATGAGCAGGTCGAGGCACTATACTGATCTGGGTCCCTACACCCCCTATGCTATGACCAAGGGTTGTAGGAGTCTTGACATGAATACCTCCGTTGCATTGCGGCCTCTATCAGGGGAAGATGTCCTCCAAGAGAGTTACCGAAGGCCCATCCGTCACCGGGTTGACACTACACCGGGTCTTCGAACGAGTGACCTCCCCAGCCTCCTCACCTCAGATGCGGGTCCCCTCGCAAGGGGCGCCCTGGAGCAACTTCACCCTCGCGGGACCCAGTCGGAGTCACCGGGTCCCAGGCCTCCTCAATATTACCTCACCCCAGGCTGAAGGTGCCTGGGATGGACTCCATCTTCATTCCGGCCAGGCCTAGGGCGCCTAGGCCGGAACCTTGAACCGCCCGCACCCAGGCCTAAGGTGCCTGGGTGCGTGAAGAGATGATCCCCTGAAAAAGAGACCTCGTGGCGAGGGCGTCTCCCCCTTTTATCTCCTCCCGACGATACCACGGCGGGTTCCCCGCCCCGGCCGTACCATCTCCAGGAAGGGACAAAGAAGGGTAGCACTCCGGTAGTGATTCTACCCTGAGCCAGTAGGTACACTGACACCCACTGGTCAAGGAGAATATTACACCACCCAATCCTCCACGAATAACAAAAAGGGGTCTGAACCCTGACACAATTACACACTTGGGTCACACTACCCCCAGGTGTATCCCACTAAATTGAGGACCCCGCTACACACTCCCCCCTGTGATTTGACGCTGGTCCCCAGCGTCAGGTGCACACCCATGTCTCCCAAGGAGTGGCGACATGAAGTGGGCCCCAGAGGCTATCCCTCACATTTTTGGATACTAAGTGTGCCAAGACCTGCTCAAAAGGGAAAGGGGAAATATAAAACGATAAACATTTGTATAAGACATCTATTCTGTACACATGTACAATCCCTCCCATCGCTGTCTAAGAACCACCCCACTCTCAGTAGTCTTGACCGATGAATCTCCTGCAGAAGGGAAACAACAAAAAGAAAACACATCCTAACACTCGGTGTTAACTTGGCATGAGTGGGTCCGTCAGCCGAGAGACCCGCTCACTCCAATAAGTAAGTAATGCATGTGTAGCATTTCGAACAACCGTTGCACAACACTGCCACCTGGTGACAGAGCTGCGGTAATGACACTTGCCAAAGTCTTCATTCTTCCTGCTTTCCTACTCTGACTCTACCCCAAAAGTCTCTGCCTTTGGCACATGAAGAAAAGGGAGAAAAAAAACAACAGCTCCCAAGTCTCCAGTGAGTAAAAGAAAAGCCCAAATCAAAACAAAAGTAGGGCACAGTTCTAGGCGTCTGGGAATGTCTCTTCCAGAAAGTTTCAACAGAAACAAGATAGGAGCTCACTTCTCCTATAAGTAGAACCTTGGATCCGGCAGAAACAGAGGCTTCAGGTGCCCGTCAAACACTTCCACCGAATACTCGACATCCTCTCCTTCTTTCCTACAGATGAGCACCTTATCGGCATGAATATGGCGCCCAAGTCTCCAATCAGCTCTGCAGTCCTTGAACTTTTTAGACACAGGCGGCGAACATGACAGGTATCGCCGGGCATGGGGTACTTTAAGCTTTTTCCATACAAACTCGTCATACCACCTTGGTCGCAGGACCTCAACTTCATACAATAAGTCCCGAGGCAAGTAGGGGTACTCCCACCCATATTCACAGGCGACTCTCTGGGAGAAAAGTCTCTGCAATCTGGCTAGAGGCGGCATCACATCTCGCTCACCTTCTCCCGGCTGTACTATGGCCTCCGGGTGCCGAGGTACCTTCACCATCTCGGGTTGCTTTGTCTTTGGTGCCCGCAACGAAGCACGCTGCGTCCCCTCCATCAGAGCGGGTGATGTAGTTGAATGAGGAAAGTTGGTCGGAGGGTTAGATTTCCTCGGGAACTCCGGGGCCTGCGCCCGGAGCGTACTGTCTTCTATGGACATGGGGGAATCCTGTGGTTTACTCAGCACAGGTAGCGGGCGTCTGTCCCAGCCCTTCTGGTGAAACAGCTCGTCTATTTCTCTGTCATCACCACAGTCTGACAACGACTCTAGGTCGGAGGTGTCATACATCTCGGCGGGAAGGTAGTCTCTAGTAGACGGAAGGCTACCCTCCCTTTCGGGCTCCACCGGCTGTGAACTCCCGACACCTCCAACCAACACCACAGTCCCAGCCCCTAGCTCACCTGGACCTACTGAAGAACTGGGATGTCCGGGACTCTCTTCTCTACCGGCGCCATCCAGGCCAGGCAAGCGGCGGGGTGAAGCTCGACCACGACCATAGGATGCCTGCACCAGGCCTATCTTCCTCTTCAGGGGTGGCAGCAGGGAGTCTGTGGTGACCGAAGCAGTGTCTTCGGATTTTTCTCTCTCAGTCTCTGGTTGGGCAGTCACTTCGCCCTGGTCAGCGCGTACGGGGACCTCCGCAGAGGCCTGGATCTCTCTCTCCGGAGTGGCGGTTCCTGTGATGCAGTTGAGGCGTAGGGCCCGGGGCCTTTCCGTGGATGATTCGACCTCAAAAAGAAACTCTTTGCACGCTTCACATCGCCCGAACGGCTTTAGTTGGACCACCAGTCCCGAGCATACCGGACGAGCCCCCACGTGTAGCCACCCCCTCACCCCGTCCTCTTTAGCTAGGGGTATGTCACGCGACAGAGTGAGGTGCGCTACGGCCCATGTCCTCCCCATAACGGCGGGTGAGGTGAAGGCCAATACCTGATATTTCCTCGGGCCGGTGTGTCCTGAGCATGTACCAAGTCTGTCGTGCAGAAACCACCGAACCACCCTTTGCTCCCATTAACAGAGTCCATACACCGATCACAGTCCAACTGTTGGTTTATTTCGTATTTCCACATACAGGCAATGCGATGGCAGGATACGGTGAGATGAGCAGGTCGAGGCACTATACTGATCTGGGTCCCTACACCCCCTATGCTATGACCAAGGGTTGTAGGAGTCTTGACATGAATACCTCCGTTGCGTTGCGGCCTCTATCAGGGGAAGATGTCCTCCAAGAAAGTTACCGAAGGCCCATCCGTCACCGGGTTGACACTACACCGGGTCTTCGAACGAGTGACCTCCCCAGCCTCCTCACCTCAGATGCGGGTCCCCTCGCAAGGGGCGCCCTGGAGCAACTTCACCCTCGCGGGACCCAGTCGGAGTCACCGGGTCCCAGGCCTCCTCAATAGTACCTCACCCCAGGCTGAAGGTGCCTGGGATGGACTCCATCTTCATTCCGGCCAGGCCTAGGGCGCCTAGGCCGGAACCTTGAACCGCCCGCACCCAGGCCTAAGGTGCCTGGGTGCGTGAAGAGATGATCCCCCGAAAAAGAGACCTCGTGGCGAGGTCGTCTCCCCCTTTTATCTCCTCCCGACGATACCACGGCGGGTTCCCCGCCCCGGCCGTACCATCTCCAGGAAGGGACAAAGAAGGGTAGCACTCCGGTAGTGATTCTACCCTGAGCCAGTAGGTACACTGACACCCACTGGTCAAGGAGAATATTACACCACCCAATCCTCCACGAATAACAAAAAGGGGTCTGAACCCTGACACAATTACACACTTGGGTCACACTACCCCCAGGTGTATCCCACTAAATTGAGGACCCCGCTACACACTCCCCCCTGTGATTTGACGCTGGTCCCCAGCGTCAGGTGCACACCCATGTCTCCCAAGGAGTGGCGACATGAAGTGGGCCCCAGAGGCTATCCCTCAAATTTTTGGATACTAAGTGTGCCAAGACCTGCTCAAAAGGGAAAGGGGAAATATAAAACGATAAACATTTGTATAAGACATCTATTCTGTACACATGTACAATCCCTCCCATCGCTGTCTAAGAACCACCCCACTCTCAGTAGTCTTGACCGATGAATCTCCTGCAGAAGGGAAACAACAAAAAGAAAACACATCCTAACACTCGGTGTTAACTTGGCATGAGTGGGTCCGTCAGCCGAGAGACCCGCTCACTCCAATAAGTAAGTAATGCATGTGTAGCATTTCGAACAACCGTTGCACAACACTGCCACCTGGTGACAGAGCTGCGGTAATGACACTTGCCAAAGTCTTCATTCTTCCTGCTTTCCTACTCTGACTCTACCCCAAAAGTCTCTGCCTTTGGCACATGAAGAAAAGGGAGAAAAAAAACAACAGCTCCCAAGTCTCCAGTGAGTAAAAGAAAAGCCCAAATCAAAACAAAAGTAGGGCACAGTTCTAGGCATCTGGGAATGTCTCTTCCAGAAAGTTTCAACAGAAACAAGATAGGAGCTCACTTCTCCTATAAGTAGAACCTTGGATCCGGCAGAAACAGAGGCTTCAGGTGCCCGTCAAACACTTCCACCGAATACTCGACATCCTCTCCTTCTTTCCTACAGATGAGCACCTTATCGGCATGAATATGGCGCCCAAGTCTCCAATCAGCTCTGCAGTCCTTGAACTTTTTAGACACAGGCGGCGAACATGACAGGTATCGCCGGGCATGGGGTACTTTAAGCTTTTCCCATACAAACTCGTCATACCACCTTGGTCGCAGGACCTCAACTTCATACAATAAGTCCCGAGGCAAGTAGGGGTACTCCCACCCATATTCACGGGCGACTCTCTGGGAGAAAAGTCTCTGCAATCTGGCTAGAGGCGGCATCACATCTCGCTCACCTTCTCCCGGCTGTACTATGGCCTCCGGGTGCCGAGGTACCTTCACCATCTCGGGTTGCTTTGTCTTTGGTGCCCGCAACGAAGCACGCTGCGTCCCCTCCATCAGAGCGGGTGATGTAGTTGAATGAGGAAAGTTGGTCGGAGGGTTAGATTTCCTCGGGAACTCCGGGGCCTGCGCCCGGAGCGTACTGTCTTCTATGGACATGGGGGAATCCTGTGGTTTACTCAGCACAGGTAGCGGGCGTCTGTCCCAGCCCTTCTGGTGAAACAGCTCGTCTATTTCTCTGTCATCACCACAGTCTGACAACGACTCTAGGTCGGAGGTGTCATACATCTCGGCGGGAAGGTAGTCTCTAGTAGACGGAAGGCTACCCTCCCTTTCGGGCTCCACCGGCTGTGAACTCCCGACACCTCCAACCAACACCACAGTCCCAGCCCCTAGCTCACTTGGACCTACTGAAGAACTGGGATGTCCGGGACTCTCTTCTCTACCTGCGCCATCCAGGCCAGGCAAGCGGCGGGGTGAAGCTCGACCACGACCATAGGATGCCTGCACCAGGCCTATCTTCCTCTTCAGGGGTGGCAGCAGGGAGTCTGTGGTGACCGAAGCAGTGTCTTCGGATTTTTCTCTCTCAGTCTCTGGTTGGGCAGTCACTTCGCCCTGGTCAGCGCATACAGGGACCTCCGCAGAGGCCTGGATCTCTCTCTCCGGAGTGGCGGTTCCTGTGATGCAGTTGAGGCGTAGGGCCCGGGGCCTTTCCGTGGATGATTCGACCTCAAAAAGAAACTCTTTGCACGCTTCACATCGCCCGAACGGCTTTAGTTGGACCACCAGTCCCGAGCATCCCGGATGAGCCCCCACGTGTAGCCACCCCCTCACCCCGTCCTCTTTAGCTAGGGGTATGTCACGCGACAGAGTGAGGTGCGCTACGGCCCATGTCCTCCCCATAACGGCGGGTGAGGTGAAGGCCAATACCTGATATTTCCTCGGGCCGGTGTGTCCTGAGCATGTACCGAGTCTGTCGTGCAGAAACCACCGAACCACCCTTTGCTCCCATTAACAGAGTCCATACACCGATCACAGTCCAACTGTTGGTTTATTTCGTATCTCCACATACAGGCAATGCGATGGCAGGATACGGTGAGATGAGCAGGTCGAGGCACTATACTGATCTGGGTCCCTACACCCCCTATGCTATGACCAAGGGTTGTAGGAGTCCTGACATGAATACCTCCGTTGCGTTGCGGCCTCTATCAGGGGAAGATGTCCTCCAAGAGAGTTACCGAAGGCCCATCCGTCACCGGGTTGACACTACACCGGGTCTTCGAACGAGTGACCTCCCCAGCCTCCTCACCTCAGATGCGGGTCCCCTCGCAAGGGGCGCCCTGGAGCAACTTCACCCTCGCGGGACCCAGTCGGAGTCACCGGGTCCCAGGCCTCCTCAATAGTACCTCACCCCAGGCTGAAGGTGCCTGGGATGGACTCCATCTTCATTCCGGCCAGGCCTAGGGCGCCTAGGCCGGAACCTTGAACCGCCCGCACCCAGGCCTAAGGTGCCTGGGTGCGTGAAGAGATGATCCCCCGAAAAAGAGTCCTTGTGGCGAGGGCGTCTCCCCCTTTTATCTCCTCCCGACGATACCACGGCGGGTTCCCCGCCCCAGCCGTACCATCTCCAGGAAGGGACAAAGAAGGGTAGCACTCCGGTAGTGATTCTACCCTGAGCCAGTAGGTACACTGACACCCACTGGTCAAGGAGAATATTACACCACCCAATCCTCCACGAATAACAAAAAGGGGTCTGAACCCTGGCACAATTACACACTTGGGTCACACTACCCCCAGGTGTATCCCACTAAATTGAGGACCCCGCTACATATATATATATATATATATATATATATATATATATATATATATTTATAAATCATACATATGGGTGGAACTCCGCTTTAACTGCAACAAAAAAAATCAGATCTCTTGCCCTGCCAGACAGGGCTGTGCTGTGAATCTTGGAACTTGATGAACAAGAACAAAAGGTTCTTTGGCAAGTAAAAGCGTGCCCATATACAGTAAATATTTGGTTTGTGTAGTTAGCTGTAGTTTAGCTTTAACCAGTTCCCGACCACCTGCCGTACATATACTGCGGCAAGGCAGCTCTATTGCGCAAAATCACATACCTGTACGTGATTTCGTTCAATAGCCACGGGGGGGACACTCGCACGCCACCGGAGCCGCGATTGCATGCTGATTGACCACAGGTGGGGAGCCGCATTTGCTCCCCACTGAGACAGAATGGTGGTAAACAAGCAGACCGCCGTGCTGTCAGGTACCGTATGGACACTGTGATCTAGTGTTCTTGCTAACCAGGAACACTGATCACAGTGTGCATGCAGTAAATCCATCCCCCCCACAGTAAGAAAGCACAATTAGGGAATTAACCCTTTGATCGCCCCTGATGTTAACCCTTTCAATGCGTGTCATTTATACAGTGTCAGTGCATATTTTTAGCACCGATCACTGTAATAATGTCACTGGTTCCCAAAAAAGCATCAAAAGTGTCAGTTAGGTGTCCAATCCGTCCGCCGCAATGTCGTAGTCCTGCATAAAATCGCTGGTCACCACCATTACAAGTATATAAAAAAAAAATAGCATAAATATATCCCCAATTTTGTAGATGCTAGAAATTTCGCGCAAACCAATCAATAAACGCTTATTGGGAATTTTTTTACCAAAAATATGTAGCAGAATACATATTGGCCTAAATTGATGAAGACATTTTTTTATATTATTATTGGATAGGTTTTTATAGCAGAAAGTATAATTTTTATTTATTTTTTCAAAATTGTTATTCTTTTTTTGTTTATAGCACAAAAAATAACAACCGCAGAGGTGATCAAATACCACTAAAAGAAAGCTTTATTTGTGGGAAAAAAGGACATCAATTTTATTTGGGTACAGCTTCGCATGACCACGCAATTGTCAGTTAAAGTAACGCAGCCCAAGGACTCCAAATAGCCTCAAAATGTTTAGTAGTATTCATAGGCGTGCGCAGCCTATTGCATTAGGGTGTGCACCCAAAGCTCAAACACACGTTTGTGTGTGTGTGTGTGTGTGTGTATATATATATATATATATATATATATATACACACACACACTATATTGTCAAAAGTATTGGGACGCCTGCTTTTACACACAGATTAATGACATCCAAGTCACCGCTGACATCCGACGCTCCATAGAGTTGTATGGAGCGCCCGTTCAGGTCCGCCAAAAAAACTGACAGGCGGACCTCAACGTTCCCCCCGTGTGAAATGGGCCTTATACAGTATGTCTTATTTTCAGTGTGATGTGTATTATATGTGTTGTTACATATCACAGAGACCCGTATTGTGGTAATATTGAAGTTTATTGAGATTTTCATACATTAGAGGGTTCCACCATTATTGTTAAGTTATTGTTTAGTAGGTTAGCGATGCACTTTTTTTTTTGTGGTGTGGGAACACATATCAGTGCTTAGTGGCAGGCCTTTTACTGACACTTTTTTATTTTACTTCCAGTAGATTATTGTAAATAGTAGTGTGGTGATTACCTATTATACTAAAGATCGGCATGTGGCATTAATAAACATCAACAGATTTCAGTTGTGCCCCACCAGGCCGGCAACCCATGGACAATGTGCCTGTCTGCTGAGTTCATCTCCCCATCCCTGCACTCTTGCACTGATTGGCAGCAATGATTGGCACTGATGGGCACCACTGATTGACAGCACTGATGGCCACTGATAGGGGGCACTGATGGGCACTGATGGGCACTGATTGGCAGCACTGATTGGCAGCACTGATAGGCAGCACTGATGGGCCCTGATTGGCACTGATATGCTGCACTGATTGGCAATAAAAGGCAGCACTTATTGGCACTGATAGGTAGCACTGGTTGGCAGCATTTAGTGGCACTGATGGGCAGCACTTATGGGCACTGAAAGGCAGAACTGATAGTCAACACTGATGAGCACTGATAGGTGGCACTGATGGGCATCGATAGGCAGCACTGATTAGCACTGATTGGCAACACTGATAGGCGGCACTAAATGGCACTGAGAGGTGGCACTGATTGGAAGCACTGATTGGCAGCACTGATGGGCACTGATAGGCAGCACTGATGGGCACTGATAGGCAGCACTAATTGGCACGTATGGGCACTGACTGGTGGCACTGATTGGAGGCACTGATTGGCAATGATAGGTGGCACTGATTGTCACTGATAGGAGGCACTGTTTGGCACTGACAGGTGGCACTGATAGGTGACACTGATTGGAATTACTGATTGGCACTGATGGGCACTGATAGATGGCATTGGTTGGCACTAAAAGGCGACATTGATTGGCACTGACAGGTGGCACTGATTGTCACTGACTGGCACTGAGACATGGTACTGACAGGTGGCACTGATTGGCACTGACAGGTGGCACTAATTGTCACTGACTGGTACTGACAGGTAGCACTGACTGGCACTGACATGTGGCAGCTGACAAGCGGCACTGGCACTGATTGGCACTGACTGGTGGCACTGACAAGCAGCACTGGCACTGATTGGTACTGACAAGCAGGACTGACACTCACAGGTGGCACTGATTGGCACTGACTGGCTGCACTGATTGGCACTGACTGGTGGCACTGACAAGAGCACTGGTACTGACACATACAGGCAATGCGATGGCAGGATACGGTGAGATGAGCAGGTCGAGGCACTATACTGATCTGGGTCCCTACACCCCCTATGCTATGACCAAGGGTTGTAGGAGTCTTGACATGAATACCTCCGTTGCATTGCGGCCTCTATCAGGGGAAGATGTCCTCCAAGAGAGTTACCGAAGGCCCATCCGTCACCGGGTTGACACTACACCGGGTCTTCGAACGAGTGACCTCCCCAGCCTCCTCACCTCAGATGCGGGTCCCCTCGCAAGGGGCGCCCTGGAGCAACTTCACCCTCGCGGGACCCAGTCGGAGTCACCGGGTCCCAGGCCTCCTCAATAGTACCTCACCCCAGGCTGAAGGTGCCTGGGATGGACTCCATCTTCATTCCGGCCAGGCCTAGGGCGCCTAGGCCGGAACCTTGAACCGCCCGCACCCAGGCCTAAGGTGCCTGGGTGCGTGAAGAGATGATCCCCTGAAAAAGAGACCTCGTGGCGAGGGCGTCTCCCCCTTTTATCTCCTCCCGACGATACCACGGCGGGTTCCCCGCCCCGGCCGTACCATCTCCAGGAAGGGACAAAGAAGGGTAGCACTCCGGTAGTGATTCTACCCTGAGCCAGTAGGTACACTGACACCCACTGGTCAAGGAGAATATTACACCACCCAATCCTCCACGAATAACAAAAAGGGGTCTGAACCCTGACACAATTACACACTTGGGTCACACTACCCCCAGGTGTATCCCACTAAATTGAGGACCCCGCTACACACTCCCCCCTGTGATTTGACGCTGGTCCCCAGCGTCAGGTGCACACCCATGTCTCCCAAGGAGTGGCGACATGAAGTGGGCCCCAGAGGCTATCCCTCAAATTTTTGGATACTAAGTGTGCCAAGACCTGCTCAAAAGGGAAAGGGGAAATATAAAACGATAAACATTTGTATAAGACATCTATTCTGTACACATGTACAATCCCTCCCATCGCTGTCTAAGAAACACCCCACTCTCAGTAGTCTTGACCGATGAATCTCCTGCAGAAGGGAAACAACAAAAAGAAAACACATCCTAACACTCGGTGTTAACTTGGCATGAGTGGGTCCGTCAGCCGAGAGACCCGCTCACTCCAATAAGTAAGTAATGCATGTGTAGCATTTCGAACAACCGTTGCACAACACTGCCACCTGGTGACAGAGCTGCGGTAATGACACTTGCCAAAGTCTTCATTCTTCCTGCTTTCCTACTCTGACTCTACCCCAAAAGTCTCTGCCTTTGGCACATGAAGAAAAGGGAGAAAAAAAACAACAGCTCCCAAGTCTCCAGTGAGTAAAAGAAAAGCCCAAATCAAAACAAAAGTAGGGCACAGTTCTAGGCGTCTGGGAATGTCTCTTCCAGAAAGTTTCAACAGAAACAAGATAGGAGCTCACTTCTCCTATAAGTAGAACCTTGGATCCGGCAGAAACAGAGGCTTCAGGTGCCCGTCAAACACTTCCACCGAATACTCGACATCCTCTCCTTCTTTCCTACAGATGAGCACCTTATCGGCATGAATATGGCGCCCAAGTCTCCAATAAGCTCTGCAGTCCTTGAACTTTTTAGACACAGGCGGCGAACATGACAGGTATCGCCGGGCATGGGGTACTTTAAGCTTTTTCCATACAAACTCGTCATACCACCTTGGTCGCAGGACCTCAACTTCATACAATAAGTCCCGAGGCAAGTAGGGGTACTCCCACCCATATTCACAGGCGACTCTCTGGGAGAAAAGTCTCTGCAATCTGGCTAGAGGCGGCATCACATCTCGCTCACCTTCTCCCGGCTGTACTATGGCCTCCGGGTGCCGAGGTACCTTCACCATCTCGGGTTGCTTTGTCTTTGGTGCCCGCAACGAAGCACGCTGCGTCCCCTCCATCAGAGCGGGTGATGTAGTTGAATGAGGAAAGTTGGTCGGAGGGTTAGATTTCCTCGGGAACTCCGGGGCCTGCGCCCGGAGCGTACTGTCTTCTATGGACATGGGGGAATCCTGTGGTTTACTCAGCACAGGTAGCGGGCGTCTGTCTCAGCCCTTCTGGTGAAACAGCTCGTCTATTTCTCTGTCATCACCACAGTCTGACAACGACTCTAGGTCGGAGGTGTCATACATCTCGGCGGGAAGGTAGTCTCTAGTAGACGGAAGGCTACCCTCCCTTTCGGGCTCCACCGGCTGTGAACTCCCAACACCTCCAACCAACACCACAGTCCCAGCCCCTAGCTCACCTGGACCTACTGAAGAACTGGGATGTCCGGGACTCTCTTCTCTACCGGCGCCATCCAGGCCAGGCAAGCGGCGGGGTGAAGCTCGACCACGACCATAGGATGCCTGCACCAGGCCTATCTTCCTCTTCAGGGGTGGCAGCAGGGAGTCTGTGGTGACCGAAGCAGTGTCTTCGGATTTTTCTCTCTCAGTCTCTGGTTGGGCAGTCACTTCGCCCTGGTCAGCGCGTACGGGGACCTCCGCAGAGGCCTGGATCTCTCTCTCCGGAGTGGCGGTTCCTGTGATGCAGTTGAGGCGTAGGGCCCGGGGCCTTTCCGTGGATGATTCGACCTCAAAAAGAAACTCTTTGCACGCTTCACATCGCCCGAACGGCTTTAGTTGGACCACCAGTCCCGAGCATACCGGACGAGCCCCCACGTGTAGCCACCCCCTCACCCCGTCCTCTTTAGCTAGGGGTATGTCACGCGACAGAGTGAGGTGCGCTACGGCCCATGTCCTCCCCATAACGGCGGGTGAGGTGAAGGCCAATACCTGATATTTCCTCGGGCCGGTGTGTCCTGAGCATGTACCGAGTCTGTCGTGCAGAAACCACCGAACCACCCTTTGCTCCCATTAACAGAGTCCATACACCGATCACAGTCCAACTGTTGGTTTATTTCGTATTTCCACATACAGGCAATGCGATGGCAGGATACGGTGAGATGAGCAGGTCGAGGCACTATACTGATCTGGGTCCCTACACCCCCTATGCTATGACCAAGGGTTGTAGGAGTCTTGACATGAATACCTCCGTTGCGTTGCGGCCTCTATCAGGGGAAGATGTCCTCCAAGAGAGTTACCGAAGGCCCATCCGTCACCGGGTTGACACTACACCGGGTCTTCGAACGAGTGACCTCCCCAGCCTCCTCACCTCAGATGCGGGTCCCCTCGCAAGGGGCGCCCTGGAGCAACTTCACCCTCGCGGGACCCAGTCGGAGTCACCGGGTCCCAGGCCTCCTCAATAGTACCTCACCCCAGGCTGAAGGTGCCTGGGATGGACTCCATCTTCATTCCGGCCAGGCCTAGGGCGCCTAGGCCGGAACCTTGAACCGCCCGCACCCAGGCCTAAGGTGCCTGGGTGCGTGAAGAGATGATCCCCCGAAAAAGAGACCTCGTGGCGAGGGCGTCTCCCCCTTTTATCTCCTCCCGACGATACCACGGCGGGTTCCCCGCCCCGGCCGTACCATCTCCAGGAAGGGACAAAGAAGGGTAGCACTCCGGTAGTGATTCTACCCTGAGCCAGTAGGTACACTGACACCCACTGGTCAAGGAGAATATTACACCACCCAATCCTCCACGAATAACAAAAAGGGGTCTGAACCCTGACACAATTACACACTTGGGTCACACTACCCCCAGGTGTATCCCACTAAATTGAGGACCCCGCTACACACTCCCCCCTGTGATTTGACGCTGGTCCCCAGCGTCAGGTGCACACCCATGTCTCCCAAGGAGTGGCGACATGAAGTGGGCCCCAGAGGCTATCCCTCAAATTTTTGGATACTAAGTGTGCCAAGACCTGCTCAAAAGGGAAAGGGGAAATATAAAACGATAAACATTTGTATAAGACATCTATTCTGTACACATGTACAATCCCTCCCATCGCTGTCTAAGAACCACCCCACTCTCAGTAGTCTTGACCGATGAATCTCCTGCAGAAGGGAAACAACAAAAAGAAAACACATCCTAACACTCGGTGTTAACTTGGCATGAGTGGGTCCGTCAGCCGAGAGACCCGCTCACTCCAATAAGTAAGTAATGCATGTGTAGCATTTCGAACAACCGTTGCACAACACTGCCACCTGGTGACAGAGCTGCGGTAATGACACTTGCCAAAGTCTTCATTCTTCCTGCTTTCCTACTCTGACTCTACCCCAAAAGTCTCTGCCTTTGGCACATGAAGAAAAGGGAGAAAAAAAACAACAGCTCCCAAGTCTCCAGTGAGTAAAAGAAAAGCCCAAATCAAAACAAAAGTAGGGCACAGTTCTAGGCATCTGGGAATGTCTCTTCCAGAAAGTTTCAACAGAAACAAGATAGGAGCTCACTTCTCCTATAAGTAGAACCTTGGATCCGGCAGAAACAGAGGCTTCAGGTGCCCGTCAAACACTTCCACCGAATACTCGACATCCTCTCCTTCTTTCCTACAGATGAGCACCTTATCGGCATGAATATGGCGCCCAAGTCTCCAATCAGCTCTGCAGTCCTTGAACTTTTTAGACACAGGCGGCGAACATGACAGGTATCGCCGGGCATGGGGTACTTTAAGCTTTTCCCATACAAACTCGTCATACCACCTTGGTCGCAGGACCTCAACTTCATACAATAAGTCCCGAGGCAAGTAGGGGTACTCCCACCCATATTCACGGGCGACTCTCTGGGAGAAAAGTCTCTGCAATCTGGCTAGAGGCGGCATCACATCTCGCTCACCTTCTCCCGGCTGTACTATGGCCTCCGGGTGCCGAGGTACCTTCACCATCTCGGGTTGCTTTGTCTTTGGTGCCCGCAACGAAGCACGCTGCGTCCCCTCCATCAGAGCGGGTGATGTAGTTGAATGAGGAAAGTTGGTCGGAGGGTTAGATTTCCTCGGGAACTCCGGGGCCTGCGCCCGGAGCGTACTGTCTTCTATGGACATGGGGGAATCCTGTGGTTTACTCAGCACAGGTAGCGGGCGTCTGTCCCAGCCCTTCTGGTGAAACAGCTCGTCTATTT
Source organism: Rana muscosa (assembly GCA_029206835.1). Taxonomy (NCBI): domain Eukaryota; kingdom Metazoa; phylum Chordata; class Amphibia; order Anura; family Ranidae; genus Rana; species Rana muscosa. The sequence goes on from CM055121.1 coordinate 849,955,349, forward strand.
CTCTGTCATCACCACAGTCTGACAACGACTCTAGGTCGGAGGTGTCATACATCTCGGCGGGAAGGTAGTCTCTAGTAGACGGAAGGCTACCCTCCCTTTCGGGCTCCACCGGCTGTGAACTCCCGACACCTCCAACCAACACCACAGTCCCAGCCCCTAGCTCACCTGGACCTACTGAAGAACTGGGATGTCCGGGACTCTCTTCTCTACCTGCGCCATCCAGGCCAGGCAAGCGGCGGGGTGAAGCTCGACCACGACCATAGGATGCCTGCACCAGGCCTATCTTCCTCTTCAGGGGTGGCAGCAGGGAGTCTGTGGTGACCGAAGCAGTGTCTTCGGATTTTTCTCTCTCAGTCTCTGGTTGGGCAGTCACTTCGCCCTGGTCAGCGCATACAGGGACCTCCGCAGAGGCCTGGATCTCTCTCTCCGGAGTGGCGGTTCCTGTGATGCAGTTGAGGCGTAGGGCCCGGGGCCTTTCCGTGGATGATTCGACCTCAAAAAGAAACTCTTTGCACGCTTCACATCGCCCGAACGGCTTTAGTTGGACCACCAGTCCCGAGCATCCCGGACGAGCCCCCACGTGTAGCCACCCCCTCACCCCGTCCTCTTTAGCTAGGGGTATGTCACGCGACAGAGTGAGGTGCGCTACGGCCCATGTCCTCCCCATAACGGCGGGTGAGGTGAAGGCCAATACCTGATATTTCCTCGGGCCGGTGTGTCCTGAGCATGTACCGAGTCTGTCGTGCAGAAACCACCGAACCACCCTTTGCTCCCATTAACAGAGTCCATACACCGATCACAGTCCAACTGTTGGTTTATTTCGTATCTCCACATACAGGCAATGCGATGGCAGGATACGGTGAGATGAGCAGGTCGAGGCACTATACTGATCTGGGTCCCTACACCCCCTATGCTATGACCAAGGGTTGTAGGAGTCCTGACATGAATACCTCCGTTGCGTTGCGGCCTCTATCAGGGGAAGATGTCCTCCAAGAGAGTTACCGAAGGCCCATCCGTCACCGGGTTGACACTACACCGGGTCTTCGAACGAGTGACCTCCCCAGCCTCCTCACCTCAGATGCGGGTCCCCTCGCAAGGGGCGCCCTGGAGCAACTTCACCCTCGCGGGACCCAGTCGGAGTCACCGGGTCCCAGGCCTCCTCAATAGTACCTCACCCCAGGCTGAAGGTGCCTGGGATGGACTCCATCTTCATTCCGGCCAGGCCTAGGGCGCCTAGGCCGGAACCTTGAACCGCCCGCACCCAGGCCTAAGGTGCCTGGGTGCGTGAAGAGATGATCCCCCGAAAAAGAGACCTCGTGGCGAGGGCGTCTCCCCCTTTTATCTCCTCCCGACGATACCACGGCGGGTTCCCCGCCCCAGCCGTACCATCTCCAGGAAGGGACAAAGAAGGGTAGCACTCCGGTAGTGATTCTACCCTGAGCCAGTAGGTACACTGACACCCACTGGTCAAGGAGAATATTACACCACCCAATCCTCCACGAATAACAAAAAGGGGTCTGAACCCTGGCACAATTACACACTTGGGTCACACTACCCCCAGGTGTATCCCACTAAATTGAGGACCCCGCTACATATATATATATATATATATATATATATATATATATATATATATATATATATATTTATAAATCATACATATGGGTGGAACTCCGCTTTAACTGCAACAAAAAAAATCAGATCTCTTGCCCTGCCAGACAGGGCTGTGCTGTGAATCTTGGAACTTGATGAACAAGAACAAAAGGTTCTTTGGCAAGTAAAAGCGTGCCCATATACAGTAAATATTTGGTTTGTGTAGTTAGCTGTAGTTTAGCTTTAACCAGTTCCCGACCACCTGCCGTACATATACTGCGGCAAGGCAGCTCTATTGCGCAAAATCACATACCTGTACGTGATTTCGTTCAATAGCCACGGGGGGGACACTCGCACGCCACCGGAGCCGCGATTGCATGCTGATTGACCACAGGTGGGGAGCCGCATTTGCTCCCCACTGAGACAGAATGGTGGTAAACAAGCAGACCGCCGTGCTGTCAGGTACCGTATGGACACTGTGATCTAGTGTTCTTGCTAACCAGGAACACTGATCACAGTGTGCATGCAGTAAATCCATCCCCCCCACAGTAAGAAAGCACAATTAGGGAATTAACCCTTTGATCGCCCCTGATGTTAACCCTTTCAATGCGTGTCATTTATACAGTGTCAGTGCATATTTTTAGCACCGATCACTGTAATAATGTCACTGGTTCCCAAAAAAGCATCAAAAGTGTCAGTTAGGTGTCCAATCCGTCCGCCGCAATGTCGTAGTCCTGCATAAAATCGCTGGTCACCACCATTACAAGTATATAAAAAAAAAATAGCATAAATATATCCCCAATTTTGTAGATGCTAGAAATTTCGCGCAAACCAATCAATAAACGCTTATTGGGAATTTTTTTACCAAAAATATGTAGCAGAATACATATTGGCCTAAATTGATGAAGACATTTTTTTATATTATTATTGGATAGGTTTTTATAGCAGAAAGTATAATTTTTATTTATTTTTTCAAAATTGTTATTCTTTTTTTGTTTATAGCACAAAAAATAACAACCGCAGAGGTGATCAAATACCACTAAAAGAAAGCTTTATTTGTGGGAAAAAAGGACATCAATTTTATTTGGGTACAGCTTCGCATGACCACGCAATTGTCAGTTAAAGTAACGCAGCCCAAGGACTCCAAATAGCCTCAAAATGTTTAGTAGTATTCATAGGCGTGCGCAGCCTATTGCATTAGGGTGTGCACCCAAAGCTCAAACACACGTTTGTGTGTGTGTGTGTGTGTGTGTATATATATATATATATATATATATATATACACACACACACTATATTGTCAAAAGTATTGGGACGCCTGCTTTTACACACAGATTAATGACATCCAAGTCACCGCTGACATCCGGCGCTCCATAGAGTTGTATGGAGCGCCCGTTCAGGTCCGCCAAAAAAACTGACAGGCGGACCTCAACGTTCCCCCCGTGTGAAATGGGCCTTATACAGTATGTCTTATTTTCAGTGTGATGTGTATTATATGTGTTGTTACATATCACAGAGACCCGTATTGTGGTAATATTGAAGTTTATTGAGATTTTCATACATTAGAGGGTTCCACCATTATTGTTAAGTTATTGTTTAGTAGGTTAGCGATGCACTTTTTTTTTTGTGGTGTGGGAACACATATCAGTGCTTAGTGGCAGGCCTTTTACTGCCACTTTTTTATTTTACTTCCAGTAGATTATTGTAAATAGTAGTGTGGTGATTACCTATTATACTAAAGATCGGCATGTGGCATTAATAAACATCAACAGATTTCAGTTGTGCCCCACCAGGCCGGCAACCCATGGACAATGTGCCTGTCTGCTGAGTTCATCTCCCCATCCCTGCACTCTTGCACTGATTGGCAGCAATGATTGGCACTGATGGGCACCACTGATTGACAGCACTGATGGCCACTGATAGGGGGCACTGATGGGCACTGATGGGCACTGATTGGCAGCACTGATTGGCAGCACTGATAGGCAGCACTGATGGGCCCTGATTGGCACTGATATGCTGCACTGATTGGCAATAAAAGGCAGCACTTATTGGCACTGATAGGTAGCACTGGTTGGCAGCATTTAGTGGCACTGATGGGCAGCACTTATGGGCACTGAAAGGCAGAACTGATAGTCAACACTGATGAGCACTGATAGGTGGCACTGATGGGCATCGATAGGCAGCACTGATTAGCACTGATTGGCAACACTGATAGGCGGCACTAAATGGCACTGAGAGGTGGCACTGATTGGAAGCACTGATTGGCAGCACTGATGGGCACTGATAGGCAGCACTGATGGGCACTGATAGGCAGCACTAATTGGCACGTATGGGCACTGACTGGTGGCACTGATTGGAGGCACTGATTGGCAATGATAGGTGGCACTGATTGTCACTGATAGGAGGCACTGTTTGGCACTGACAGGTGGCACTGATAGGTGACACTGATTGGAATTACTGATTGGCACTGATGGGCACTGATAGATGGCATTGGTTGGCACTAAAAGGCGACATTGATTGGCACTGACAGGTGGCACTGATTGTCACTGACTGGCACTGAGACATGGTACTGACAGGTGGCACTGATTGGCACTGACAGGTGGCACTAATTGTCACTGACTGGTACTGACAGGTAGCACTGACTGGCACTGACATGTGGCAGCTGACAAGCGGCACTGGCACTGATTGGCACTGACTGGTGGCACTGACAAGCAGCACTGGCACTGATTGGTACTGACAAGCGGGACTGACACTCACAGGTGGCACTGATTGGCACTGACTGGCTGCACTGATTGGCACTGACTGGTGGCACTGACAAGAGCACTGGTACTGACAGGTGGCACTGATTGGCACTGGCACTGATTGGTGGCACTGACTGGTGGCACTGATTGGCACTGACAAGCGGCACTGGCACTGATTGGCACTGACTGATTGGCACAAGCGGCACTGTCACTGATTGGCACTAACAAGCGGCACTGGCACTGACAGGTGGCACTGATTGTCACTGACTGGCTGCACTGATTGGCACTGACTGGTGGCACTGACAAGCGCACTGGTACTGACCGGTGGCACTGGTTGGCACTGGCACTGATTGGTGGCACTGATTGGCACTGACTGGTGGCACTGACAAGCGGCACTGGCACTAATTGGCACTGACTGGTGCCACTGATTGGCACTGACAAAGCGGCACTGGCACTGATTGGCATTGACAAGCGGCACTGGCACTAACAGGTGGCACTGATTGTCCCTGGATTGTCACTGACTGGTGGCACGGATTGGAAGCACTGACAGAGGAGAGGGGGTATCACATTGAGCAGATATTGGTGCTTGTAAGATCCGCTCAGTGTGTGACACTGTCCTCCTGTATTGTAACTGCTTGTAGGGAGAGAAAGGAGCTTCATAATTATGTGGTGATATGGGGGTGGGCGGGACTGAGCAGCTATCAAACATCAGCCATTATTGGGCTGTTTAAGAAAAGGGGTGGGGCCACATATGTAGTGGTACGCCCATTCCTCCTCCTATTGGCTGGGGTTCGATAGCTGCTAGGCCCCACCCACCCTGACGTCAACACTGAAATCTGACAGATCCTCTGTCTCCCTGCAAGCAGTTACAATACAGGAGGACAGTGTCACAAACTGAGCGGATCTTACAAGCCCCAATATCCGCTCAGTGTGATACTGTCTCAGCACGGCAATTCACAGCAGCATTTCACAGCAGCCCAGCGGGCAGATCTCGGGAGAGCATGAGGCTACACAAACACTGCACGGGTGATTAGGGTGTGCCCAGGCACACCCCGTGCGCACGCCTATGGTAGTATTATTAACGACACTAGTCAGTTGTTCATTGAGCATAATCCAGGATACCTTCCGCCTATACATAGATATAGATAAACACAGAAGACTTCTTCCACAACCGGGCTATGGTAAGTTTGACAGCTAAGAAGATTAAACTTTGCATTGACCGAGGCAGGTTCTCTATCGGTTCATTCAGAAGAGCAATACAAGGTTGCTGAGAAACCGGGATTCCCGACACTGTATGTATCAAGGCAAATACCTTATTCCAAAAACCCTGAAGTTTTGGGCACTCCCACCAGATTCGATATATAGTACCCAATGAGTGACGGCTGTGGAAGCACAGGAGCAAGGAAGACAGGTAAAACTTTGATAAACAATAGGGAACCATTTACCACCTGGTCTTTACCTTTACATTTGCTTCCATAAGAGAGACATTCATTAAGTCCTCGCATGCTAAGCAGAGGGAAGAGTGCCAGTAAGTGCTTATCAGAGGCCAAATCAGAGGCCAAATCTGTATCCCACACCTGCATGTAAGGGAATTTGTTAGAGGAGGCAAGCAGCAGCCTATAGATAACCGAAATCCCCCCCCTAAGACCCGCCTTTTGAGTACACCAGGATTAATAGGGAGTTACTTTGGGATCTTTGGTAACTAACGGTCCGAAAGAATGAAGGAGATGGGAAATTTGATAAATCTGAATATTACAGAGGGAGGCATTTTCAACTTCGCCCGACTTATTCCAAAGCAAAAAAGGCCTTGTGGGGTAAGGAAGTGGACAATTCTGTAAAGGCCTTTATTAAGCCACCAGTGGAAGGCCTCAGGATCCTGACCAGGGGGAAAAGAAGGATTGTTGAACAAATGAGACAGTGGAAGAAATGGGGAAACTAACTTAGGATTGTTTCGCACTCAATCCCACACAACCAATGCTGTGACAAGGCCATTTGGTGCCCAGGGCGAAGATGGCAAACTCCCCCCCCCCCGTTTTTGAGAAAGAATCAATGTGCCCATCCGTGTGCCCCTTAGCATAAAATGTGCCCATTAGTGTTGCTCTTAAAATAAAATATGCCCATCAGAGCAAATAAGTAGCATGCTGATGGGCACATTTTATGTTAAGTGACACTCTGGGCACACTTTATGTTAAGGGGCACTCTGGTGGGCCTTAAAAAATTCTGCCCATCAGTGTGCAGCTTAGGAAACATGTGCCCCACATACCTTGAGCTCAGGAGTAGTCAGCACAAGCTGCAGTGGGGCAGAAAGCTGCGAGATATATCTCACAAGTGAGAGTCAAGACAGGAGCAGGGAGCCGCGAGTAGCAGTAGCGGGGGATGGGGCGAAGCGCGCACGTGATGTCACACCCGGCTGGGCACTCTTGTGACAGAAAACCGGGAGCCGCGAGTAGCAGGGGGCGGGGCGGAGCATGTATGTGATGTCTCACCCGGCCAGGCGCTCCTGTGACAGAAGACTGGGAGTGAGAGCCGCTGTCAGGAGGCAGGGCGCACACACGCAACGTCACTGGTTGCTGGGAAACCCGCAGTCCCAGCAAGCCAGCGAATGCTACTACACTGGCGGTCCGGGCAAGAGCGTCGCTCAGTCTGTGCACGGACCTCGGGCCGCCATTTAATGACTGCTGTTTTAGAAGGACACTTCACTGCACCCTCCCACCCCCAATAAATTGTACCGCCCAGGGCATCCACCCCTTCCGCCCCCCCCTTGTACCAGCTCTGCACACAACCAAAGAGTTGTAAAATTCCCCCCCTAAGGCCTACCTCTTAAATACACCAGGATTCATAGGGAGTCACTTTTGGATCTTTGGTAACTAACAGTCTCAAAGAATAAAGGAGATGGGAAATTTGATGAAATCAAAATATTTCAGAGGCAGGCGTTTTCAACTTCGCCCGACAGTGTGCCAAAGAAAAAAGGGCCTTGTGGGGTAAGGAAGTAGCCAATTCTGTAAAGGCCTTTGTTAAGCCACCAGCGGAAGGCCTCAGGATCCTGACCAGAGGGAAAAGCAGGATTGTTAAACAAATGAGACAGTGGAAAAAAATGGGGAAACTAGCTTGGGTTTGTTTCGGACTCAATCCCACACAATCAAAGAGCTGGACATAATAGGAGCTAGAATAGGCATCCTGCGTTTCACAGGCAGCCATTTGACGAAATCCAAGGGAACCATATTGACCTCTCCGTTCCATAGCAATCCAGTCTGCCTTCTCTGAACGGGCGTATACTGCTGATAGTTTAGCAATCTGTGCCGCCTGATAATACTGCGCTAGGTGGGGAAGTCCTAGTCCTCCCTCCAATTGTTTTATTTATTTTCTATATGCTATTATCAATCCGGTATTTATTTATTCCCACAGATATTTTTCTTGCATCAATTTCTGATGCAGTGGACATGGATCCAAGAAACGCATAGAGTCACAGGATGTTAGTACATTTTGGTTGCTATATGTTATGTAATCATGTATCTCTGTCTGTTAAATAACATCATGTATACGAATACCAGGATCATATATGAATTAATACTTTTATCATGTCAATCCTTTATGAATCAGCTCATCAGAATTTTAATGTGTCTATTTATTGTATATGAAATTTGTTATCATATGTATTTAGAACTCTAGTATATCCATTTGTTTTATCAATACATTTGAAATCATGTGTACCAATTATACACTGCTCCAAAAAATTTAAGGAACACTTTGAAAACACATCAGATCTCAACAGGGCAAAATCTCATGCTGGATATCTATACTGATATGTAGGGATGAGCTTCGTGTTCGAGTCGAACCCATGTTCGACTCGAACATCGTCTGATCGGCTGTTCGCCGAATTGCGAACATTATGGGCCGTTCACGCCAAATTCGAGTGGCACGTCACGGCCCATAATTCACTGCGGCATTGCAGTGCATTGCTGGCTGATGATTGGCCAAGCATGCACTATGACCCGCATGCTTGGCCAATCACAGCGCCATCTGAACAGAGAGCCGTAATTGCCCAAAGCCAGGGTGGCTTTGGCCAATTATGGCTCAGGGGGTTTAGTACACGCCCCACACTATATAAGGCCGCTGGCTTGGCGGCCTTGTGTAGTGTGTTGGAGTTGTTTAAAGAAAGATTACAGAGAGAGACAGTGTCATTTATATTGAATTAGATAGAGCAGGCAGGTGAGTCAGTTAGCTGCAGTTACAGTGTGTAGAGGATATATATGCATCCTAGGTGTTGTATATATATTTATACACTGTATTCAGTTTAGCTAGATCCGTTCCTTTTATTCTCTATACTGTGACAGGCAGGCAGGTGATTGTGCTAGCTGCAGTCAGGGTTTCACTTAGTGTACTGTGTGCTTTGCATAGCGTTCACCTAAAGCTTACCTGAATACAGTTAGTGACTAGTGATGAGCCGAACACCCCCGGGTTCGGTTCGCACCAGAACCCGCGAACGGACCGAAAGTTCGTACGAACATTTGAACCCTATTAAATACAATGGATGCGAACGTTCGAATTCTAAAGTGCTAATTATAACAACTATTATGCATGTTATTGTCCTAAAAAGGGTTTGGGAACCCGGGTTGTGCACCAGGGGACATGTATCAATGCAAAAAGAAGTTTTAAAAACGGTCGTTTTTCGGGAGCAGTCATTTTAATGATGCATAAAGTGAAAAAAAAAAAGTCAAATATTCCTTTAAATATCGTACCTGGGGGGTGTCTAAAGTATGCCTGTGAAGTGCCAAGTGTTTCCCGTGTTTAGAACTGTCCCTGCACAAAATGACACTTCTAAAGGAAAAAAAAGCCATTTAAAACTGCTTGCGGCTTTAATGTAATGTCTGGTCCCGGTAATATGGATGAAAATCTTTAAGAAAAATGGCATAGCTACCCCATGACCCCCCCCCCCCCCTACCCCAGCCCATTACCAGCCCCTTTGGGTCTTGTATGGATATTAAGGGGAACCCCGCACATAAAATAAAAAAGGCCCTATATACTCTGAACAGCCGTATACAGGCGGTGCATACAAGACAGGGACTGTAGGTTTGTTCTTATGTAGAATCTGTTTGTAATTTTGAACAGGTACATTGTTGAAGTGTAGCTCCAGCCCAAAAATCTATTTTTAAACTTTTTGGAAAACATAGGTAAGGGTTATCACCCCTGTAACATTTGTTTTGCTGTCTGTGCCCCTGTTCAGAACATTTCACCTCACTTTCCGTCCCAATGACAACTGTTTTTGAAATGTGGTGTTTTTCTTGAAACAAGGATTGCTGATAAAGCATCAGTACAGAGGAGACACCTTTCTCCCATATTTATTCTTACAGGAGAGAATTTTCCTTCCTAGTGGTAGATTTCCTCTCACTTCCTGTTGTCTTCTTGCGTTTGCAAGTAGGAGTCGTTTGTAAGTTGGATGTTTGAAAGTAGGGACCTGCCGTATATACTCTGCAGAAATAGGCCCCTTAGTTGTTGGTGTTGGCACAACACTGTAAGCACTCACAGTTACTCTTGGTTGGTGCTGGAACGCCCTGCTGTCAACTATTATATCAGGAATTTTAATTACATATAATTGTTGAACAGTGGTAGTAAAAATTGGGCCTTTGATGGTGGTGCTGGTGCCACAACACTGTAAGCCCTGACAGTTACTCTTGGTGGGTGCAGCAATGGGCCCTGCTGTGAATTATTAGATCAAGAATTGTAATTGCATGCCCCTGTTGAACAGGGGCTGAAAAATTGGGCCTTTCGTGGTGGTGGTGGTGGTGGTGGTGTTGCCACAACACTGTAAGCCCTCAGAGTTACTCTTGGTGGGTGCAGGAATGGGCCCTGCTGTGAATTATTAGATCAAGAATTGTAATTGCATGCCCCTGTTGAACAGGGGCTGAAAAATTGGGCCTTTCGTGGTGGTGGTGGTGGTGGTGGTGTTGCCACAACACTGTAAGCCCTCAGAGTTACTCTTGGTGGGTGCAGGAATGGGCCCTGCTGTGAATTATTAGATCAAGAATTGTAATTACATGCCCCTTTTGAACAGGGGCTGAAAAATTGGGCCTTTCGTGGTGGTGGTGGTGGTGGCGTTGCCACAACACTGTAAGCCCTCAGAGTTACTCTTGGTGGGTGCAGCAATGGGCCCTGCTGTGAATTATTAGATCAAGAATTGTAATTGCATGCCCCTGTTGAACAGGGGCTGAAAAATTGGGCCTTTCGTGGTGGTGGTGGTGGTGGTGGTGTTGCCACAACACTGTAAGCCCTCAGAGTTACTCTTGGTGGGTGCAGGAATGGGCCCTGCTGTGAATTATTAGATCAAGAATTGTAATTACATGCCCCTTTTGAACAGGGGCTGAAAAATTGGGCCTTTCGTGGTGGTGGTGGTGGTGGCGTTGCCACAACACTGTAAGCCCTCAGAGTTACTCTTGGTGGGTGCAGCAATGGGCCCTGCTGTGAATTATTAGATCAAGAATCGTAATTGCATGCCCCTGTTGAACAGGGGCTGAAAAATTGGGCCTTTCGTGGTGGTGGTGGTGGTGGTGGTGTTGCCACAACACTGTAAGCCCTCAGAGTTACTCTTGGTGGGTGCAGCAATGGGCCCTGCTGTGAATTATTAGATCAAGAATTGTAATTACATGCCCCTTTTGAACAGGGGCTGAAAAATTGGGCCTTTCGTGGTGGTGGTGGTGGTGGCGTTGCCACAACACTGTAAGCCCTCAGAGTTACTCTTGGTGGGTGCAGCAATGGGCCCTGCTGTGAATTATTAGATCAAGAATTGTAATTACATGCCCCTTTTGAACAGGGGCTGAAAAATTGGGCCTTTCGTGGTGGTGGTGGTGGTGGTGGCGTTGCCACAACACTGTAAGCCCTCAGAGTTACTCTTGGTGGGTGCAGCAATGGGCCCTGCTGTGAATTATTAGATCAAGAATTGAACAGGGGCTGAAAAATTGGGCCTTAGGCACTGGTGGCACAACACTACAACCCCTCACAGATACTGTACTTGGAGCACAGCAATGAGCCCTGTTGCAAAGTATTGCTTCAAAAATTGTAATGACACGCCCCTGTTAAACAGGGGCTGAAAAATTGGGCCTTAGGCACTGGTGCCACAACACTCCAACCCCTCACAGATACTGTACTTGGAGCACAGCAATGAGCCCTATGGCAAATTATTGCTAAAAAAATTGTAATTACACGCCCCTGTAAAACAGGGGCTTAAAAATTGGGCCTTAGCCACTGGTGGCGGCACCCATAAACAAAAATGATCTTCCAAGCTATCATCATCAATCGTATCATTGAGGACTCAGAGGAGGAGGATAGCCAGTCAACATAACAGCACAGGCACTCAGCATTAGGGATGAGCCGAACACCCCCGGGTTCGGTTCGCACCAGAACCTTCGAACGGACCGAAAGTTCGCGCGAATTTTCGAACCCTATTCGTTATAATGGACGCGAACGTTCGAAATCAAAATTGCTAATTACAACGGCCAATATGCATGTTAATGTCATAAAACAGGTTTGGGGACCCGGGTCCTGCCCCAGGGGACATATATCAATGCAAAAAGAAATTTTAAAAACTAAAGTTTTTTCGGGAGCAGTCATTTTAATGATGCATAAAGTGAAAAAAAAAAAAGTGAAATTTTCCTTTAAATATGGTACCTGGGGGGTGTCTAAAGTATGCCTGTGAAGTGGCATGTGTTTCCCGTGTTTAGAACTGTCCTTGCACAAAATGACATTTGTAAAGGAAAAAAAGAAGCCATTTAAAACCACTTGCGGCTTTAATGTCATGTCTTGTCCTGGCCGCCATATGGCTGAAAATCCTTGAGAAAAATGGCATGGCTACCCCATCACCCCCCCCCCCCCCACCCCAGCCCCTTTGGGTCTTGTATGGATACTAAGGGGGACCCCGCACCCAAAATAAAACCCTATACCTACAACCCTATATACTCTGAACAGCAGTATATAGGTGGTGCAAACAAGACATGGACTGTAGGTTTGTTCTTAAGTAGAATCTGAACAGGTACATTATGAAGTGTAGCTACATCCCAAAAAAATCAATTTTTAAGCTTTTTGGAGAACATAGGGAGGGGTTATCACCCCTGTAACATTTGCTGTCTTTGCACATCTGTTCAGAACATGTCACCTCACTTTCCGTCCCAATGACAAATGTTTTTGGAAAAGTGGGGTTTTAATTGAAACAAGGATTGGTGATAAAGCATCAGTAGAGAGGAGATACCTTTTTCCCAAATTAAATCTAACAGGATAGAATTTTCCTTCCTAGGGGTAGATTTCCTCTCACTTCCTGTTTTCTCTTGCCGTTTGCAAGTAGGAGTCGTTTGTAAGTTGGATGTTTGAAAGTAGGGGCCTGCCGTATATACTCTGCAGAAATTTGCCCTATTAGATGTTGGTGTAGCCACAAGACTGGTGGGCACAGGAATGGGCCCTGCTGTGAGTTAATAGATCAAGATTTGTACTTGCATGCACCTGTTGAACCGGGCAGAAAAATTGGGCCTTTGGTGGTGGTGGTGGTGGTGGTGGACGGTGTTGCCACAAGACTGTAAGCCCTCACAGTTACTCTTGGTGGGTGCAGGAATGGGCCCTGCTGTGAGTTATTAGATCAAGATTTGTAATTGCATGCACCTGTTGAACAGGGCAGAAAAATTGGGCCTTTGGTGGTGGTGGTGGTGGTGGACGGTGTTGCCACAAGACTGTAGGCCCTCATAGTTACTCTTGGTGGGCGCAGGAATGGGCCCTGCTGTGAACTATTAGATCAAGATTTGTAATTACACGCCCCTGTTAAACAGGGGCTGAAAAATTGTGCCTTAGGCATTGGTGCTGGTGCCACAACACTGCAACCCCTCACAGATACTGTACTTGGAGCACAGCAGTCACACCTGTTGCGAAGCATCTTTTTAAAAAATTGTAATTACACGCCCCTGTTATACAGGGGCTGAAAAATTGTGCCTTAGGCACTGGTGCTGGTGCCACAACACTGCAACCCCTCACAGATACTGTACTCTGAGCACAGCAATGAGACCTGTTGCAAAGCATTGCCTAAAAATTGTAATTACACGCCCCAACAGGGGCTGAAAAATTGTGCCTTAGGCACTGGTGCTGGTGCCACAACACTGCAACCCCTCACAGATACTGTACTCTGAGCACAGCAGTCACACCTGTTGCGAAGCATCTTTTTAAAAAATTGTAATTACACGCCCCTGTTATACAGGGGCTGAAAAATTGTGCCTTAGGCACTGGTGTGGTGGCATGGATCATTGAGGAGGAGGAAGAGGATAGACAGTGAACATAACAGGACAGTCACTCAGCATCAGCATAGGCAGTCTTGAAGGGATGTGACATTATAAATTATTCCCTTATATCCGCTTCAGGTGTCTGGTAGCTGGTGGTGATCCAAGACTGATTCATTTTTATGAAGGTCAGTCGATCAACCGAGTCGGTGGACAGGCGCACCCTATGATCGGTGACAAATCCTCCAGCAGCACTGAATGTGCGTTCGGAAAGAACGCTGGATGCAGGACAGGCCAGTAGCTCAATTGCATACTGTGCAAGCTCTGGCCAGTGATCCATCCTCAGGACCCAGTAAGCCAGAGGATTTTCGGTGGGAAAGGTGTCCAAGTCTGACCTTGCCCCTAGGTATTCCTGCACCATGTATATCAGACGCTGGCGATGGTTGCTGGAACCGATCATACCTTGGGGCTGCGGACTAAAAAATTGTCTGAACGCATCGGTCAGACGTCCACCTTCCCCACCGCTCCTTCTGCTACTGACCGAAGCCTCAGCAACTCGTCGTCCAGGACCAGGAGTTTGTAACCTCCCAGTTTCTGGGAACGCGTTGCACAGACCTTTCTGCAAGGCCTCCCTGAGATGTCTCATCCTCTGCTCCCTCTGCGACGCCAAGATAAGGTCCGCAACCTTACCCTTGTACCGTGGATCAAGGAGAGTGGCCAGCCAGTAATGGTCACTCTCCTTGATCCGAAGAACACGAGGATCCTTCCGCAGGCTTTGCAGGATCAGGGAGGCCATGCAGCGTAGGTTAGCTGAGGCATTCGGTCCGGAGTCTTCTGGGTCACTGAGGATGACATGATCGCCAGCCACCTCCTCCCAGCCACGTACAAGTCCACTGGTTTGTTGGGACTGTACATCATCCCTAAAAGACTGCTGCTGCTGATGCTGAGTGCCAGGCTCCACCTCCATGCTCACACAATCCTCCTCCTCCTCCTCCTCCTCCTCCTCCTCTTCCTGTGTGATGGGTGGGACAGAAGGAACATTGTCTGGATAAAGGGGGCCTTGAGAGACAAGGAAGTCCTCCTCTTCCTGCCTCTGTTCTGCCTCAAGTGCCCTGTCCATTATCCCACGCAGCGTATGCTCCAACAGGTGGACAAGAGGTACAGTGTCACTGATGCATGCACTGTCACTGCTCACCATCCTCGTGGCCTCCTCAAATGGTGAGAGGACAGTGCATGCATCCCTGATCATGCTCCACTGGCGTGGGGAAAAAAAGCCAAGCTCCCCTGACCCTGTCCTGGTGCCGTAGTCGCAAAGGTACTCATTGATGGCCCTCTGCTGCGTGTGCAGTCGCTGCAGCATGGCCAACGTTGAGTTCCACCTGGTGGGCATGTCACATATTAGGCGGTTCTTGGGCAGGTTCAGCTCCTTTTGCAGCTCAGTCAGCCGAGCACTGGCATTATAAGATCGGCGGAAATGCACACAGACTTTCCTGGCCTGCCTCAGGACATCCTCTAAGCCTGGGAACCTGCCCAAGAACCGCTGCACCACCAGGTTGAGGACGTGAGCCATACAGGGCACATGGGTGAGCTGCCCCTGTCGCAGGGCGGAGAGGAGGTTGGTGCCATTATCAGAAACGACCATTCCTGGCTTAAGCTGGCGTGGCGTCAACCACCTCTCGGCCTGCCCCTGCAGAGCTGCCAGAACCTCTGGCCCAGTGTGGCTCCTGTCCCCCAAACACACCAGCGCAAGCACGGCATGGCATCTTTTTGCCTGCGTACTCGCGTAGCCCCTTGTACGCCTACGGAGCACCGCTGGTTCCGAGGACAGAGCACTCGAAGAGGACATGGAGGAAGAAGAAGAGGAGGGGGTGGAGGAGAGAGGTGTGTCACAACCAGTAGTAGCATTTTGGAGGCGTGGTGGCGGAACAACCTCCAACACTACTGCACCTTGTCCTGCATCCCTCCCAGCTGCCAATAGAGTGACCCAATGGGCCGTGAAAGAAAGATAACGTCCCTGTCCATGCCTGCTGGACCATGAGTCAGCGGTAATATGCACCTTACCGCTGACCGCCCTGTCCAGCGAGGCATGGACATTGCCTTCCACATGCCAGTAGAGAGACGGAATCGCCTTCCGTGAGAAAAAGTGGCGTTTGGGAACCTGCCACTGAGGAACCGCACATTGAACAAACTCACGGAAGGGGGCCGAGTCTATCAACTGAAAAGGCAGCAGTTGAAGTGCTAGCAATTTAGCCAAGCTAGCATTCAACCGCTGGGCATGTGGATGGCTGGGAGTATACTTCTTTCGACGGTCCAGCAGCTGGGGCAGGGAAATTTGCCTGCTACAATCGGACGTCGGTGTACTGCAAGTACTTGGTTGTGACACACCTAATTCTACACCTTCAGTCCTCTCAGAGCAGCTTTCAGAGAGGACTGAAGATATAGTGGGGATGGAGATCCCAGCTGATGAGGAGCAAGGAGAGGTCCGCTTTGTTCTTTGGTGTGGGTCTTTTATGTGTGCTTGCCAACGAGCTGCATGGCAGGTCGACATATGTCTGCTCATGCTTGTGGTGCCCAAGCGGCTGATGTTTTGGCCACGCGAGATACGCTTGAGACAAATATTGCAAATAGCAGTGGTGCGATCTGATGCACTCGTCTCAAAAAAGGCCCACACCAAAGAACTTTTGTGATAACGTGCAGAGGCAGCGCCCTGCACAGGCGGAGCTCTGCGGTGTGGTACAGTTGCTGTGCTGGCCTCTAGCTGGCCTCCAGGGGGCATCCTGCCTCGTTGGACATGTGACGCTGCATCCTCCTCCTCCTCCTCCTCTCTCCCTTCAGGCACCCACGTGGAGTCAGTGACCTCATCATCCCCTCCCTCTTCACCACTAGAGCAAACCTGGCAGTAAGCTGCAGCTGGTGGAACACTACTGCCAGATTGCTGTCCTTCAGCATCCCCTCTCTCTGCGCGCACACTACTGACTTCCTCAAGCTGGGTATCATCCTCCGAGCCTTCGAATCGTTGGGCATCCTCCTGGAGCATGTACCCAACACTGTGCTCAAACAGTTCGGGGGACTCCTCAGGAGGACATGGTGGGTCTAGGGAAGGGGTGGCTGATGATGCCATTGAGTACGCGTTGGCAGCTGCTCTGCCAGTACCCTGAGCCTGGGTGAGAGAGGATGAGGAGGATGAGGAGGGCTTGGTCATCCATTCTACCAAGCCTTCGGCATGATGCGGCTCCACATGTCCAGCTGCCGAAAACAAAGACAAGCGTGTCCCATGGCCACGTGCTGATGACGATGCACGACCACGTCCACGGCCAGCACTGTTGTCTCTAGAAACAGAGCCTGCCTGCCCTGTGTTCTTGCCTCGGCACGCTCTGCCTCTCCTTGGCGGTCTTCCAGCCATTGTAGTCGGTAGTGTATATAGTATAAAAAATAGAACTCCTATGTGTGCTCACAACACACTGTAGGTCCTATGGGTGCTGACACTAACACACTATAGGTACTATGTGTGCTGCTGACAAGAAAATATAGGAGCTCTGTTTGCTGCCACTAACACACTAGAAGTCCTATTGGTGCTTCTGAGATGAAAATATAGGAGCTCTGTGTGATGCCACTAACACACTAGAAGTCCTATGGGTGCTGCTGAGAAGAAAATATAGGAGCTCTGTGTGATGCCACTAACACACTAGAAGTCCTATGGGTGCTGCTGAGAAGAAAATATAGGAGCTCTGTGTGATGCCACTAACACACTAGAAGTCCTATGGGTGCTTCTGAGATGAAAATATAGGAACTCTGTGTGATGCACTAACACACTAGAAGTCCTATGGGTGCTGCTGAGAAGAAAATATAGGAGCTCTGTTTGCTGCCACTAACACACTAGAAGTCCTATGGGTGCTTCTGAGATGAAAATATAGGAGCTCTGTGTGATGCCACTAACACACTAGAAGTCCTATGGGTGCTGCTGAGAAGAAAATATAGGAGCTCTGTTTGCTGCCACTAACACACTAGAAGTCCTATGGGTGCTGCTGAGAAGAAAATATAGGAGCTCTGTGTGATGCCACTAACACACTAGAAGTCCTATGGGTGCTGCTGAGAAGAAAATATAGGAGCTCTGTTTGCTGCCACTAACACACTAGAAGTCCTATGGGTGCTGCTGAGAAGAAAATATAGGAGCTCTGTGTGATGCCACTAACACACTAGAAGTCCTATGGGTGCTTCTGAGATGAAAATATAGGAGCTCTGTGTGATGCCACTAACACACTAGAAGTCCTATGGGTGCTGCTGAGAAGAAAATATAGGAGCTCTGTGTGATGCCACTAACACACTAGAAGTCCTATGGGTGCTTCTGAGATGAAAATATAGGAACTCTGTGTGATGCCACTAACACACTAGAAGTCCTATGGGTGCTGCTGAGAAGAAAATATAGGAGCTCTGTTTGCTGCCACTAACACACTAGAAGTCCTATGGGTGCTTCTGAGAAGAAAATATAGGAGCTCTGTGTGATGCCACTAACACACTAGAAGTCCTATGGGTGCTTCTGAGATGAAAATATAGGAGCTCTGTGTGATGCCACTAACACACTAGAAGTCCTATGGGTGCTGCTGAGAAGAAAATATAGGAGCTCTGTTTGCTGCCACTAACACACTAGAAGTCCTATGGGTGCTGCTGAGAAGAAAATATAGGAGCTCTGTGTGATGCCACTAACACACTAGAAGTCCTATGGGTGCTTCTGAGATGAAAATATAGGAGCTCTGTGTCATGCCACTAACACACTAGAAGTCCTATGGGTGCTGCTGAGAAGAAAATATAGGAGCTCTGTTTGCTGCCACTAACACACTAGAAGTCCTATGGGTGCTGCTGAGAAGAAAATATAGGAGCTCTGTGTGATGCCACTAACACACTAGAAGTCCTATGGGTGCTGCTGAGAAGAAAATATAGGAGCTCTGTTTGCTGCCACTAACACACTAGAAGTCCTATGGGTGCTGCTGAGAAGAAAATATAGGAGCTCTGTGTGATGCCACTAACACACTAGAAGTCCTATGGGTGCTTCTGAGATGAAAATATAGGAGCTCTGTGTGATGCCACTAACACACTAGAAGTCCTATGGGTGCTGCTGAGAAGAAAATATAGGAGCTCTGTGTGATGCCACTAACACACTAGAAGTCCTATGGGTGCTTCTGAGATGAAAATATAGGAACTCTGTGTGATGCCACTAACACACTAGAAGTCCTATGGGTGCTGCTGAGAAGAAAATATAGGAGCTCTGTTTGCTGCCACTAACACACTAGAAGTCCTATGGGTGCTTCTGAGATGAAAATATAGGAGCTCTGTGTGATGCCACTAACACACTAGAAGTCCTATGGGTGCTGCTGAGAAGAAAATATAGGAGCTCTGTGTGATGCCACTAACACACTAGAAGTCCTATGGGTGCTGCTGAGAAGAAAATATAGGAGCTCTGTTTGCTGCCACTAACACACTAGAAGTCCTATGGGTGCTGCTGAGAAGAAAATATAGGAGCTCTGTGTGATGCCACTAACACACTAGAAGTCCTATGGGTGCTGCTGAGAAGAAAATATAGGAGCTCTGTTTGCTGCCACTAACACACTAGAAGTCCTATGGGTGCTGCTGAGAAGAAAATATAGGAACTCTGTGTGATGCCACTAACACACTAGAAGTCCTATGGGTGCTGCTGAGAAGAAAATATAGGAGCTCTGTGTGATGCCACTAACACACTAGAAGTCCTATGGGTGCTGCTGAGAAGAAAATATAGGAACTCTGTGTGATGCCACTAACACACTAGAAGTCCTATGGGTGCTGCTGAGAAGAAAATATAGGAGCTCTGTTTGCTGCCACTAACACACTAGAAGTCCTATGGGTGCTTCTGAGAAGAAAATATAGGAGCTCTGTGTGATGCCACTAACACACTAGAAGTCCTATGGGTGCTGCTGAGAAGAAAATATAGGAGCTCTGTTTGCTGCCACTAACACACTAGAAGTCCTATGGGTGCTGCTGAGAAGAAAATATAGGAGCTCTGTGTGATGCCACTAACACACTAGAAGTCCTATGGGTGCTGCTGAGAAGAAAATATAGGAGCTCTGTGTGATGCCACTAACACACTAGAAGTCCTATGGGT
This sequence comes from Rana muscosa, assembly GCA_029206835.1. NCBI lineage: Eukaryota > Metazoa > Chordata > Amphibia > Anura > Ranidae > Rana > Rana muscosa. Next base: position 849,975,064 of record CM055121.1, read on the forward strand.
GCTTCTGAGATGAAAATATAGGAGCTCTGTGTGATGCCACTAACACACTAGAAGTCCTATGGGTGCTGCTGAGAAGAAAATATAGGAGCTCTGTGTGATGCCACTAACACACTAGAAGTCCTATGGGTGCTTCTGAGATGAAAATATAGGAACTCTGTGTGATGCCACTAACACACTAGAAGTCCTATGGGTGCTGCTGAGAAGAAAATATAGGAGCTCTGTTTGCTGCCACTAACACACTAGAAGTCCTATGGGTGCTGCTGAGAAGAAAATATAGGAGCTCTGTGTGATGCCACTAACACACTAGAAGTCCTATGGGTGCTGCTGAGAAGAAAATATAGGAACTCTGTGTGATGCCACTAACACACTAGAAGTCCTATGGGTGCTGCTGAGAAGAAAATATAGGAGCTCTGTGTGATGCCACTAACACACTAGAAGTCCTATGGGTGCTGCTGAGAAGAAAATATAGGAACTCTGTGTGATGCCACTAACACACTAGAAGTCCTATGGGTGCTGCTGAGAAGAAAATATAGGAGCTCTGTTTGCTGCCACTAACACACTAGAAGTCCTATGGGTGCTTCTGAGATGAAAATATAGGAGCTCTGTGTGATGCCACTAACACACTAGAAGTCCTATGGGTGCTGCTGAGAAGAAAATATAGGAGCTCTGTTTGCTGCCACTAACACACTAGAAGTCCTATGGGTGCTGCTGAGAAGAAAATATAGGAGCTCTGTGTGATGCCACTAACACACTAGAAGTCCTATGGGTGCTGCTGAGAAGAAAATATAGGAGCTCTGTTTGCTGCCACTAACACACTAGAAGTCCTATGGGTGCTGCTGAGAAGAAAATATAGGAGCTCTGTGTGATGCCACTAACACACTAGAAGTCCTATGGGTGCTTCTGAGATGAAAATATAGGAGCTCTGTGTGATGCCACTAACACACTAGAAGTCCTATGGGTGCTGCTGAGAAGAAAATATAGGAGCTCTGTGTGATGCCACTAACACACTAGAAGTCCTATGGGTGCTTCTGAGATGAAAATATAGGAACTCTGTGTGATGCCACTAACACACTAGAAGTCCTATGGGTGCTGCTGAGAAGAAAATATAGGAGCTCTGTTTGCTGCCACTAACACACTAGAAGTCCTATGGGTGCTTCTGAGAAGAAAATATAGGAGCTCTGTGTGATGCCACTAACACACTAGAAGTCCTATGGGTGCTTCTGAGATGAAAATATAGGAACTCTGTGTGATGCCACTAACACATTAGAAGTCCTATGGGTGCTGCTAAGAAGAAAATATAGGAGCTCTGTTTGCTGCCACTAACACACTAGAAGTCCTATGGGTGCTTCTGAGAAGAAAATATAGGAGCTCTGTGTGATGCCACTAACACACTAGAAGTCCTATGGGTGCTTCTGAGATGGAAATATAGGAACTCTGTGTGATGCCACTAACACATTAGAAGTCCTATGGGTGCTGCTGAGAAGAAAATATAGGAGCTCTGTTTGCTGCCACTAACACACTAGAAGTCCTATGGGTGCTGCTGAGAAGAAAATATAGGAGCTCTGTGTGATGCCACTAACACACTAGAAGTCCTATGGGTGCTGCTGAGAAGAAAATATAGGAGCTCTGTTTGCTGCCACTAACACACTAGAAGTCCTATGGGTGCTTCTGAGATGAAAATATAGGAGCTCTGTGTGATGCCACTAACACACTAGAAGTCCTATGGGTGCTGCTGAGAAGAAAATATAGGAGCTCTGTTTGCTGCCACTAACACACTAGAAGTCCTATGGGTGCTGCTGAGAAGAAAATATAGGAGCTCTGTGTGATGCCACTAACACACTAGAAGTCCTATGGGTGCTGCTGAGAAGAAAATATAGGAGCTCTGTTTGCTGCCACTAACACACTAGAAGTCCTATGGGTGCTGCTGAGAAGAAAATATAGGAGCTCTGTGTGATGCCACTAACACACTAGAAGTCCTATGGGTGCTTCTGAGATGAAAATATAGGAGCTCTGTGTGATGCCACTAACACACTAGAAGTCCTATGGGTGCTGCTGAGAAGAAAATATAGGAGCTCTGTGTGATGCCACTAACACACTAGAAGTCCTATGGGTGCTTCTGAGATGAAAATATAGGAACTCTGTGTGATGCCACTAACACACTAGAAGTCCTATGGGTGCTGCTGAGAAGAAAATATAGGAGCTCTGTTTGCTGCCACTAACACACTAGAAGTCCTATGGGTGCTTCTGAGAAGAAAATATAGGAGCTCTGTGTGATGCCACTAACACACTAGAAGTCCTATGGGTGCTTCTGAGATGAAAATATAGGAACTCTGTGTGATGCCACTAACACATTAGAAGTCCTATGGGTGCTGCTAAGAAGAAAATATAGGAGCTCTGTTTGCTGCCACTAACACACTAGAAGTCCTATGGGTGCTTCTGAGAAGAAAATATAGGAGCTCTGTGTGATGCCACTAACACACTAGAAGTCCTATGGGTGCTTCTGAGATGAAAATATAGGAACTCTGTGTGATGCCACTAACACATTAGAAGTCCTATGGGTGCTGCTGAGAAGAAAATATAGGAGCTCTGTTTGCTGCCACTAACACACTAGAAGTCCTATGGGTGCTGCTGAGAAGAAAATATAGGAGCTCTGTGTGATGCCACTAACACACTAGAAGTCCTATGGGTGCTGCTGAGAAGAAAATATAGGAGCTCTGTTTGCTGCCACTAACACACTAGAAGTCCTATGGGTGCTGCTGAGAAGAAAATATAGGAGCTCTGTTTGCTGCCACTAACACACTAGAAGTCCTATGGGTGCTGCTGAGAAGAAAATATAGGAGCTCTGTGTGATGCCACTAACACACTAGAAGTCCTATGGGTGCTGCTGAGAAGAAAATATAGGAGCTCTGTTTGCTGCCACTAACACACTAGAAGTCCTATGGGTGCTGCTGAGAAGAAAATATAGGAGCTCTGTTTGCTGCCACTAACACACTAGAAGTCCTATGGGTGCTGTTGGGGTGCAATGCTGTGCTAACAGCACTGCGGTTGGTACTACTGCAATACTGTACTAACAGTAAGCACGCACCAGACTAATCCCCAGCAGCAGCTAATAACACGCTAACTGTGCAATCAGCAGCAATGAACGATCAATGACTTAGGTAGCAATGGTTTAGCAAAGAAATAGCCAATGGTTTAGCAAAGAAGAGCAAATCTTTCAGTATCAAGCAAAGACAGAATCAGCAGACTGATCTCTCCTAAAGCCGGAACTCATGTGACCGGGGCCGATGGCGTGGCGGCCTTTTAAATGGTGGGGCATGTACTAAAGCCCCTGAGCTGTAATTGGCTACAGGCGTCCTGCCTGTAGCCAATTATTGCTCTCCGAGTTTCGGGCGCTGTGATTGGCCAAGCATGCGGGGTCACAGTGCATGCTTGGCCAATCATCAGCCAGCAATGCACTGCGCCGGCCGCGCCGGCCGCAATGCATTGCGGGGCCGCTCGCATCACACGAATGTGATGCGAACGGCCCAAATAGATCTGGGCTTCGACGAGCGAGCGAACGCCCGGTGCTCGATTCGAACATGGGTTCGAATCGAGCACCGGGCCCATCCCTACTCAGCATCAGCATCAGTCTTGAAGGGATGTGACATGTTAAAATCAATTAGTCTGTTATATCAGCATCAGGTGTGTGGTAGCTGGTGGTGATCCAAGACTGGTTCATCTTGATGAAAGTCAGTCGATCAACCGAGTCGGTGGACAGGCGCACCCTGTGATCCGTGACAAATCCTCCAGCAGCACTGAATGTGCGTTCCGAAAGAACGCTGGATGCAGGACAGGCCAGTAGCTCAATTGCATACTGTGCAAGCTCTGGCCAGTGATCCATCCTCAAGACCCAGTAAGCCAGAGAATTTTCGGTGGGGAAGGTGTCCAAGTCTGACCTTGCCCCTAGATATTCCTGCACCATGTTTATCAGACGCTGGCGATGGTTGCTGGAACCGATCATACTTTGGGGCTGCGGACTAAAGAATTGTCTGAACGCATCGGTCAGACGGCCACCTTCCCCACCGCTCCTTCTTTGACTGGCCGAAGCCTCAGCAACTCGTTGTCCAGGACCAGGAGTTTGTAACCTCCCAGTCTCTGGGAACGCGTTGCACAGACCTTTCTGCAAGGCCTCCCGGAGTTGTCTCATCCTCTGCTCCCTCTGCGACGGTAACATAAGGTCCGCAACCTTACCCTTGTACCGTGGATCAAGGAGAGTGGCCAGCCAGTAATGGTCCCTCTCCTTGATCCGAAGAATACGAGGATCCTTCCGCAGACTTTGCAGGATCAGGGAGGCCATGCAGCGTAGGTTTGCTGAGGCATTCGCTCCGGAGTCCTCTGGGTCACTAAGGACGACATGATCCGCAGCCACCTCCTCCCAGCCACGTACAAGTCTACTGGTTTCTTGGGACTGTAAATCATCCCTAAAAGACTGCTGCTGATGATGCTGAGTGCCAGCCTCCACCTCCATGCTGACACAATCCTCCTCCTCCTCCTCCTCCTCCTCCTCTTCCTGTGCGATGGGTGGGACAGAAGGAACACTGTCTGGGTAAAGGGGGCCTTGAGAGGCAAGGAAGTCCTCCTCTTCCTGCCTCTGTTCTGCCTCAAGTGCCCTGTCCATTATTCCACGCAGCGTGTGCTCCAACAGGTGGACAAGAGGTACAGTGTCACTGATGCATGCACTGTCACTGCTCACCATCCTCGTGGCCTCCTCAAATGGTGCCAGGACAGTGCATGCATCCCTGATCATGCCCCACTGGCGTGGAGAAAAAAAACCAAGCTCCCCTGACCCTGTCCTGGTGCCGTAGTCGCACAGGTACTCATTGATGGCCCTCTGCTGCGTGTGCAGCCGCTGCAGCATGGCCAACGTTGAGTTCCACCTGGTGGGCATGTCACATATAAGGCGGTTCTTGGGCAGGTTCAACTCCTTTTGCAGCTCAGCCAGGCGAGCACTGGCATTATAAGATCTGCAGAAATGCACACAGACTTTCCTGGCCTGCCTCAGGACATCCTGTAAGCCCGGGTACCTGCCCAAGAACCGCTGCACCACCAGGTTAAGGACGTGAGCCACACAGGGCACATGGGTCAGTTGTCCCTGTCGGAGGGCGGAGAGGAGGTTGGTGCCATTGTCGCAAACCACCATTCCTGGCTTAAGCTGGCGTGGCGTCAACCACCTCTCGGCCTGGCCCTGCAGAGCAGACAGGACCTCTGCCCCAGTGTGGCTTCTGTCCCCCAAACACACCAGCGCAAGCACGGCATGGCATCTTTTTGCCTGCGTACTTGCGTAGCCCCTTGAACGCCTACGGAGCACCGCTGGTTCCGAGGACAAACCACAGGAAGAGGCCATGGAGGAAGAAGAAGAGGAGGGGGTGGAGGAGAGAGGTGTGTCACAACCAGTAGTAGCATTTTGGAGGCGTGGCGGTGGAACAACCTCCAACACTACTGCACCTTGTCCTGCATCCTTCCCAGCTGCCAAAAGAGTGACCCAATGGGCCGTGAAAGAAAGGTAACGTCCCTGTCCATGCCTGCTGGACCATGAGTCAGCGGTAATATGCACCTTACCGCTGACCGCCCTGTCCAGCGAGGCCAAGACATTGCCTTCCACATGCCGGTAGAGAGCCGGAATAGCCTTCCGTGAGAAAAAGTGGCGTTTGGGAACCTGCCACTGAGGAACCGCACATTGCACAAACTCACGGAAGGGGGCCGAGTCTACCAACTGAAAAGGCAGCAGTTGAAGCGCTAGCAATTTAGCCAAGCTAGCATTCAACCGCTGGGCATGTGGATGGCTGGGAGTGAACTTCTTTCGACAGTCCAGCAGCTGGGGCAGGGAAATTTGCCTGCTAGAATCGGACGTCGGTGTACTGCTAGCAGAGTGGCCGCAAGTACTTGGCTGTGACACACCTAATTCTACACCTTCATTCCTCTCAGTGCATGTTTCAGAGAGGACTGAAGTTATAGTGGGGTTGGAGATCCCAGCTGATGCGGTGCAAGGAGAGGTCCGCTTTGTTCTTTGGTGTGGGTCTTTGAGGTAGGCTTGCCAACAAGCTGCATGGCAGGTCAACATATGTCTGGTCAGGCATGTGGTACCCAAGCGGCTGATGTTTTGGCCACGCGATATACGCTTGAGACATATGTTGCAAACAGCAGCTGTGCGATCTGATGCACTAGCCTCAAAAAAGGCCCACACCAAAGAACTTTTGAATGACGGGCAGAGGCAGCGCCCTGCACAGGCGGAGCTCTGCGGTGTGATTCCGTCGGTGTACTGCCCTTACGCTGGCCACCAAAGGGCATCCTGCCTCGTTGGAGATGTGCCTCCTCCTCATCCTCCTCCTCCTCCTCTCTCCTATTAGGCACCCACGTGGAGTCAGTGACCTCATCATCCCCTCCCTACTCATCACTGGAGCCAATCTGGCAGTATGCTGCAGCTGCTGGAACATGACTGCCAGATTGGTGTCCTTCTTGAGCATCCCCTCTGTCTGCTCTCACGCTACTGCCTTCCTGTAGCTGGGTTTCATCATCAGACCCTTCGAAACGCTGGGCATCCTCCTGGAGCATGTACCCAACACTGTGCTCAAACAGTTCGGGGGACTCCTCAGGAGGAGGACATGGTGGGTCTAGGGAAGGAGTGACTGATGATGAGTCTGACATTGATACCAGGGAAGAGGACGCTTTGGCAGCTGCTTTTCCAGTACCCTGAGCCTGGGTGAGAGAGGATGAGGAGGAGGAGGAGGGCTTGGTCATCCACTCTACCAAGTCTTCGGCATGATGTGGCTCAACATGTCCAGCTGCCGAAAAGAAGGACAAGCGTGTCCCATGGCCATGTGCTGATGACAATGCACCGCGTCCACGACCAGCACTGTTGCCCCCAGACACAGAGCCTGCTTGCCCTCTTTTATTGCCTCCTGACTGTCTGCCTCTCCTTGTTTGCCTTCCAGACATTCTAATAGATGGCCTGCAGGGAGATGGGAAAAAAGCAATAAGGGCTACCTTCAGGTGTCCTTCTCTGTCCCTTTACTTAAGGATTTCTAAATATGGTTGAGGATGATTGCTTTTGCACAGAATAGCACAACGACAATTTCCCTGACTGTCCAAAAAAACAAGGATTTCAAAGATGGTTGATGAGGAATGCTTTAGCACACTATAGCACAAGGAGAATTTCCCTCACTGTCCTTCCCTGTCCCTAGAAACAAGGATTATCACAGTGAAAGAAACTGACACTCTTCCTACCTATAGTTTTCTGTCCCTAGAAAAAATGTTTTTTTTAAAGCACACTATAGCACAAGGAGAATTTCCCTCACTTTCCTTCTTTGTCCCTAGAAACAAGGATTATCACAGTAAAACACACTGACACTCTCCCTACCTATAGTTTTCTGTCCCTAGAAAAAATGTTTTTTTAAAGCACACTATAGCACAAGGAGAATTTTCCTCACTGTCCTTCCCTGTCCCTAGAAACAAGGATTATCACAGTGAAAGAAACTGACACTCTTCCTACCTATAGTTTTCTGTCCCTAGAAAAAATGTTTTTTTAAAGCACACTATAGCACAAGGAGAATTTTCCTCACTGTCCTTCCCTGTCCCTAGAAACAAGGATTATCACAGTGAAAGAAACTGACACTCTTCCTACCTATAGTTTTCTGTCCCTAGAAAAAATGTTTTTTTTAAAGCACACTATAGCACAAGGAGAATTTCCCTCACTTTCCTTCTTTGTCCCTAGAAACAAGGATTATCACAGTAAAACACACTGACACTCTCCCTACCTATAGTTTTCTGTCCCTAGAAAAAATGTTTTTTTAAAGCACACTATAGCACAAGGAGAATTTTCCTCACTGTCCTTCCCTGTCCCTAGAAACAAGGATTATCACAGTGAAAGAAACTGACACTCTTCCTACCTATAGTTTTCTGTCCCTAGAAAAAATGTTTTTTTAAAGCACACTATAGCACAAGGAGAATTCCCTCACTGTCCTTCCCTGTCCCTAGAAACAAGGATTCGCACAGTAAAACACACTGACACTCTCCCTACCTATAGTTTTCTGTCCCTAGAAAAAATGTTTTTTTAAAGCACACTATAGCACAAGGAGAATTTCCCTCACTTTCCTTCTTTGTCCCTAGAAACAAGGATTATCACAGTGAAAGAAACTGACACTCTTCCTACCTATAGTTTTCTGTCCCTAGAAAAAATGTTTTTTTAAAGCACACTATAGCACAAGGAGAATTTCCCTCACTTTCCTTCTTTGTCCCTAGAAACAAGGATTATCACAGTGAAAGAAACTGACACTCTTCCTACCTATAGTTTTCTGTCCCTAGAAAAAATGTTTTTTTAAAGCACACTATAGCACAAGGAGAATTTTCCTCACTGTCCTTCCCTGTCCCTAGAAACAAGGATTATCACAGTGAAAGAAACTGACACTCTTCCTACCTATAGTTTTCTGTCCCTAGAAAAAATGTTTTTTTAAAGCACACTATAGCACAAGGAGAATTCCCTCACTGTCCTTCCCTGTCCCTAGAAACAAGGATTCGCACAGTAAAACACACTGACACTCTCCCTACCTATAGTTTTCTGTCCCTAGAAAAAATGTTTTTTTAAAGCACACTATAGCACAAGGAGAATTTTCCTCACTGTCCTTCCCTGTCCCTAGAAACAAGGATTATCACAGTGAAAGAAACTGACACTCTTCCTACCTATAGTTTTCTGTCCCTAGAAAAAATGTTTTTTTAAAGCACACTATAGCACAAGGAGAATTCCCTCACTGTCCTTCCCTGTCCCTAGAAACAAGGATTCGCACAGTAAAACACACTGACACTCTCCCTACCTATCCTTCTCTTTCCCTAAACTAAAGGAATCCAGGTTAAGCAAGAAAAAAATAAATGTCACTGTCCCTGCCTATGCTTCTCTTTCCCTGCTCCGGAACACACTACACTAGGCCGCCGTGCTGGCGGCCTTTTATAGTGTGGGGCGTGTACTAAACACCCTCAGCAATAATTGGCCACAGGCATCCTGCCTGTGGCCAATCATTGCTCTCCTCGCTGCCGGCGCTGTGATTGGCCAAGCATGCGGGGTCACAGTGCATGCTTGGCCAATCACAGCGCCTGGATGACACTGCGATGGCGTAGTGCATTGTGGGCCATTCGCGTCACTCGAATTTGGCGCGAACGGCCCAAATCGTTCGATCTTCGTCGAACGATCGAACAGCCGATGTTCGAGTCGAACGTATGTTCGACTCGAACACGAAGCTCATCCCTATTAGTGACTAATAGTGGTGTTCTCATATTAAAACCACAGGCAGAGAGCTGCAAGTATTTTCAGTCAGTGTACTGTGTCCTCTGCACAGTTTTAACCTAAAATTAACTGAAGACAATTGCTGCTTTTCCCATACTAATACCACAGCAGGCAGTTGATTTTGATAGCTGCATTATCAGTACAGATATATATATATATATATATATATATATATATACATCCCACCTTTGTGCAGCTACATCTCACTGCAGGCCATTAGTATGTCTGGAAGTCAAACAAGGAGTGGCAGACAGTCACTGGGCAATAAAAGAGGGCAAGCAGGCTCTGTGTCTAGAGGCAACAGTGCTGCTGGTCGTGGACACGGTGCATCCTCATCAGCGCGTGGCCGTGGGACACGCTTGTCCTTCTTTTCGGCAGCTGGCCATGTTGAGTCACAACATGCCCAAGACTTGGTAGAGTGGATGACCAAGCCGTCCTTATCCTCCTCATCCTCTGTCACGTACCTGAAGGGAGACTGAAGTGACGAGGTCGGCCTCTCTTGTATCTCCAGCCCTGGTCCCGCTGGAGGTGGAACAGAAGGAACCGAGGGACAGGAGGAACACGAGTGCCTGCAGATGTAGACCCGGAAACCAGTAGCAGGGAGTGTGACCCTGGATGAGCAGGAGGATCATCAGATCACGGAAGGCAGTTGTGCACCAAGGATCAGCCGGGGTTAAGGAGGCACTCCGCTGGAACAGTGGCACCTGGATGTCAGATGATGTTAAGTCCCTGGAAGACTTGCAGCAGGAAGTTGCAGAGTCACAGGACTGAAGTCGCAGACACTCGGAGGTTGAAGAGGAGCGACACAGGAAACGGATGCAAGGTCACAAGGGTAGCCGGCTAAGGTAACAGGCAGGCAGCGAAGTACAAGGCAGCAGGCAAACGCAGGGTCAAATGGGTAGCCAGGATCAGGAGCCAGTAATCAGAACAGAGCAGAGTCCAGAAGCAGGGTCAAGGCAAGCTAGGTTCAGCAACAGGTATCAAGCAGGTAAATAAATAAAAATTACTACAGCGCTAATAGGTAAATAGTGTAAACCACAAACCAAAGATACCTAAATGGTCTAGCTGCAAACATAAAAAGAGAATCTGTGCCCTCCAAAGTGAATAAAAGTTAAAATATATGATGCGCTTACACCAACCAATTGTTTGTGCACAGTGAACTAATTTAACGTGCTTAATACAATGTGCTAAAAACACAATATGCTCAGTGCTAATATAATCAACTTAAACAGTAATAATATACAGTGCTTATAAAGAAAAACAGCATAAATGGATTCCAATGTGGTGGACACGACAGTCCTGCTCACAACTCCTTGCTTCCACTATGCGAACTGTAACCTCAGATGATTCATCCAAGCAATCACAAAACACTGCTGAACAATTCACACTGAACTCATAATAAAAAGGTCCGCCAGTCTCCCTGGCCACCCGTGGCGAGACCGCTTCAAAACAAGGCTCCCCTTCTCTAGATCACTCGGGGTTCCAAAGATGTCATCATATAAGGGATACAAAGAAAATAGATCATTGCGCAATAATCACTACACCATCAGCTTCAAAACAGCTGGGTACCCATGAATAAGTCAAGTGCCGATGACGTAACGCGTAGGGGGAGGAGCCTAGTGACGCTACCGACAGCCTGAGGAGGATTACATCAAACTGAGCTGAGCTTGAGCGCTGATTATCCAGGGTTATGTGAGTGCAGCCACAGCTGTTTTGAAGCTGATGGTGTAGTGATTATTGCGCAATGATCTATTTTCTTTGTATCCCTTATATGATGACATCTTTGGAACCCCGAGTGATCTAGAGAAGGGGAGCCTTGTTTTGAAGCGGTCTCGCCACGGGTGGCAAGGGAGACTGGCGGACCTTTTTATTATGAGTTCAGTGTGAATTGTTCAGCAGTGTTTTGTGATTGCTTGGATGAATCATCTGAGGTTACAGTTTGCATAGTGGAAGCAAGGAGTTGTGAGCAGGACTGTCGTGTCCACCACATTGGAATCCATTTATGCTGTTTTTCTTTATAAGCACTGCATATTATCACTGTTTAAGTTGATTAAATTAGCACTGAGCATATTGTGTTTTTAGCACATTGTATTAAGCACGTTAAATTAGTTCACTGTGCACAAACAATAGGTTGGTGTAAGCGCATCATATATTTTAATTTTTTTTTAACAGGTATCAAGCAGGATCACAACAGGGTTCAGGATATCAGGTAACAGCTGAAGACAAGTCAGCAAGGGTCTGGGGTCAGGGCACTTCCTTAAATAGGCCGTCTGGCGCCAATTGGCGCTAGCGACGCGCTCCTGCGCGTGCACGCAATCCGTTGTGCGCGCATGCGCATTGGTGCGCCTGTGCGCGCGCGCATGCGCATTGGACGAAAACGGATGGTTCTCTTACATCCTCTCTCACCCAGGCTCAGGGTACTTTGTCTGGCAAAGCAGCTGCCAAAGCGGCCTCTTCCCTTGGCTCAATGGCATCAGTCACTCCTTCCCTAGCCCCACCATGTGCTCCTGAGGAGTCCCCCGAACTGTTTGAGCACAGTGTTGGGTACATGCTCCAGGAGGATGCCCAGCGTTTTGAAGGCTCCGATGATGGAACCCAGCTGGAGGAAGGCAGTAATGTGAGCCCAGAGAGGGGGGGTAGTAACGTGAGCCCAGAGAGAGGGGGTGCCCAACAAGGACAGCTATCTGGCAGTCATGTTCCCCCAGCTGCAGCATACTGCCAGATTTGCTCCAGTGATGAGGAGGGAGGGGATGATGAGGTCACTGACTCCACGTGGGTGCCTGATAGGAGAGAGGAGGAGGAGGCACATCTCCAACGAGGCAGGATGCCCTCCAGGGGCCAGCTTAAGGGCAGCACACCGACTGCATCACACCGCAGAGCTTCGCATTTGCAGGGCGCTGCTGTCTCTGCATGTTATTCCAAAAGTTTTTTGGTGTGGGCCTTTTTTCAGGCGTGTGCAGCAGATCGCACCGTTGCCATTTTCCAACATATGTCTAAAGCGTATCTTGCGTGGCCAAAACATCAGCCACTTGGGCACCACGTGCTTGACCAGACATATGTCGACCTGCCATGCAGTTCGTTGGCAAGCTTACCTAAAAGACCCACACCAAACAACAAAGCGGACCTCTCCTTTCTCCTCATCAGCTGGGATCTCCAACCCACTATACCTTCAGTCCTCTCTGAAACCTGCACTGAGAGGAATGAAGGTGTAGAATTTGGTGTGTCACAGCCAAGTACTTGCTAGCAATCTGCTATCGGTACACCGACGTCCGATTGTACCAGGCAAATTTCCCTGCCCCAGCTGCTGCACCGCCGAAAGAAGTTCGCTCCCAGCCATCCACATGCCCAGCGGTTGAATGCTAGCTTGGCTAAATTGCTAGCACTTCAACTGCTGCCTTTTCAGTTGGTAGACTCTGCCCCCTTCCGTGAGTTTGTGGAATGTGCGGTTCTTCAGTGGCAGGTTCCCAAACGCCACTTTTTCTCATGGAAGGCGATTCCGGCTCTCTACCGGCATGTGGAAGGCAATGTCTTGGCCTCGCTGGGCAGGGCCGTCAGCGGTAAGGTGCATATTACCACTGACTCATGGTCCAGCAGGCATGGACAGGGATGTTACCTATCTTTCACGGCGCATTGGGTGATTCTGCTGGCAGCTGGGAAGGATGCAGGACAAGGTGCAGTAGTGTTGGAGGTTGTTCCACCAGCATGCCTCCAAAATGTTACTACTGGTGATTCTGACACACCTCTCTCCTCCACCCCCTCCTCTTCTTCTTCTTCTTCCATGGCCTCTTCCTGTGCTTTGTCCTTGGAACCAACGGTGCTCCATAGGAGTGCAAGCGGCTACGCAAGTACGCTGGCAAAAAGATGCCATGCGGTGCTTGAGCTGGTGTGCTTGGGGGACAGGAGCCACACTGGGGCAGAGATTCTGTCAGCTCTGCAGGGGCAGGCTCAGAGGTGGTTGACGCCATGCCAGCTTAAGCCAGGAAAGGTGGTTTCCGACAATGGCACCAACCTCCTCTCCGCCCTCCGACAGGGACAACTGACCAATGTGCCCTGTTTGGCTCACGTCCTTAACTTGGTGGTGCAGCAGTTCTTGGGCAGGTACCCGGGCTTACAGGAGGTCCTGAAGCAGGCCAGGAAACTCTGTGGGCATTTCCGCTGGTCATATAATGCCAGTGCTCGGCTGGCTGACCTGCAAAAGGATTACAACCTGCCCAAGAACCGCCTAATCTGTGACATGCCCACCAGGTGGAACTCTACATTGGCCATGCTGCAGCAGCTGCACACGCAGCAGAGGGCCATCAATGAGTATCTGTTGCAATATGGCACCAGGACAGTGTCAGGCGAGCTGGAATTTTTTCCCCACGCCAGTGGGCCATGATCAGGGATGCATGCAGTGTCCTGGCACCATTAGAAGAGGCCACGAGGATGGTGAGCAGTGACAGTGCATGCATCAGTGACACTGGCCCTCTTGTCCACCTGTTGGAGCACACGCTGCGTGGAATAATGGACAGGGCACTTGAGGCAAAACAGAGGCAGGAAGAGGAGGACTTCCTTACCTCTCAAGGCCCCCTTTATCCAGAGAGTGTTCCTGCTGGCCCGGCTATCACACACGAAGAGGACTAGGAGGAGGAGGATTGTGTCGGCATGGAGGTGGAGACTAGCACTCAGCATCAGCAGCAGTCTTCAAGGGATCAATTACAGTCCCAAGACACCCATGGACTTGTACGTGGCTGGGAGGAGGTGGCTCATGTCATCCTCAGTGACCCAGAGGACTCCGCACCGAATGCCTCAGCAAATCTACGCCGCATGGCCTCCCTGATTCTGCAAAGCCTGCGGAAGGATCCTCGCATTCGTGCAATCAAGGAGAGGGATCATTACTGGCTGGCAACCCTCCTTGATCCATCTTACAAGGGTAAGGTTGCGGACCTTATCTTGCCATCGTAGAGGGAGCAAAGGATGAAGCATCTTCGGGAGGCCTTGCAGAAAGGTCTGTGCAACACATTCCTAGAGACTGGGAGGTTACAAATTCCTGGTCCTGGACAACGTGTTGCTGAGGCTTCGGTCAGTCAAAGAAGGAGCGGTGGAGAAGGTGGCCATCTGACCGATGCGTTCAGATAATTTTTTAGTACGCAACCCCAAGGTATGATCGGTTCCAGCAACCATCGCCAGCGTCTGGTTTACATGGTGCAGGAATACCTAGGGGCAAGATCAGACTTGGACACCTTTCCCACCGAAAATCCTCTGGGTTACTGGGTCTTGAGAATGGATCACTGGCCAGAGCTTGCACAGTATGCAATTGAGGTACTGGCCTGTCCTGCATCCAGCGTTCTTTCGGAACGCACATTCAGTGCTGCTGGAGGCTTTGTAACCGATCACAGGGTGCGCCTGTCCACCGACTCGGTCGATCGACTGACCTTCAGAAAAATGAATCAGTCTTGGATCACCACCAGCTACCAAGCACCTGATGCTGATGTAACCGAATATTTTTTTTTTGAAATGTCAGATCCCTTCAAGACTGCCTATGCTGATGCTGAGTGACTATCCTGGTATGCTGAGTGACTATCCTCTTCCTCCTCAATGATCATGCTGATAGCTTGAAAGAACATTTTTAGTTCTGAGCACCACCACCAGTGGCTAAGGCCCAATTTTTCAGCCCCTGTTTAACAGAGGCGTGTATTTACAATTTTTGATGCAATGCTTTGCAGCAGGGCTCATTGCTGCGCTCCAAGTAAAGTATCTGTGAGGGGTTGCAGTGTTGTGGCACCCGTGCCTAAGTCCCAATTTTTCTGCCCCTGTTCAACAGGGGCATGTAATTACAATTCTTGATCTAATAATTCACAGCAGGGCCCATTCCTGCGCCCACCAAGAGTAACTGTGAGGACTTACAGTGTTGTGGCACTAGCACCACCACCACCAAAGGCCCAATTTTTCCTACCACTGTTCAACAATGTCATGTAATTACAATTCTTGATATAATAGTTCACAGCAGGGCGTTCCAGCGCTTACCAAGAATAACTGTGAGGGCTTACAGTGTTGTGGGCTTGTGGCAACACCAACACCTAAGGGCCAAATTTCTGCAGAGTATATACAGCAGGCCCCTACTTTCAAACATCCAACTTACAAACGACTCCTACTTGCAAACGGAAGGAGACAACAGGAAGTGAGAGGAAATCTACCCCTAGGAAGGGAAATTCTCTCCTGTAAGAGTTAATATGGGAAAAAGGTGTCTCCTCTCCACTGATACTTTATCACCAATCCTTGTTTCAATAAAAAAAAACAAATTTTCAAAAAACATTTGTCATTGGGACGTAAAGTAAGGTGAAATGTTCTGAACAGGTGCACAGACAGCAAAACAAATGTTACAGGGGTGATAACCCTTCCCTATGTTTTCCAAAAGCTTAAAAATAGATTTTTTGGCTGGAGCTACATTTAAAAAATGTACCTGTTCCAAATTACAAACAGATTCTACTTAAGAACAAACCTACAGTCCCTGTCTTGTTTGCACCGCCTGTATACTGCTGCTGAGTATATAGGGCCTTTTTTTTATTTGGGTGCGGGGTTCCCCTTAATATCCATACAAGACCCAAAGGGGCTGGTAGAGGGCTGGGGGGTACCCATGCCATTTTTCTAAATGATTTTCATCCATATTGCCGGGACCAGACATTACATTAAAGCCGCAAGCAGTTTTAAATTACTTTTTTTCCTTTAGAAATGTCATTTTGTGCAGGGAGAGTTCTAAACACGGGAAACACGTGCCACTTCACAGGCATACTTTAGATTCCCCCCAGGTACAATATTTAACCACTTCAATACAGGGCTTTTTATACCACTTCCATACCGGGCCTATTCTGGCACTTCTCTCCTACATGTACAAATCATCAGTCTTTTGCTAGAAAATTACTCAGAACCCCCAAACATTATATATGTTTTTTTTAGCAGACATCCTAGGGAATAAAATGACAGTCGTTGCAACTTTTTATCTTGCACGGTATTTGCGCAATAATTTTTCAAACGCCTTTTTTGGGGAAAAAAAATGGTTTCATGAATTAAAAAATAACAAAACAGTAAAGTTAGCCCAATTTTTTTGTAAAATATGAAAGATTATGTTACACCGAGTAAATAGATACCTAACATGTCACGCTTTAAAATTGCGCACACTCATGGAATGGTGCCAAACTTCGGTACTTAAAAATCTCCATAGGAAACATTTTGAAAAATTTTACAGGTTACCAGGTTAGAGTTACAGAGAAGGTCTAGTGCTAGAATTGTTGCACGTGCTCTAACGCACGCGGCGATACCTCACATATGTGGTTTGAACGGCGTTTACATATGTGGGCGGGACTTACTTGTGCGTTCACTTCTGAGCGCGAGCTATTGGGGACAGGGGCGTTTTACATTTTTTGATTATTATTTATTTTTTATTTTACTTAATTTTTTTAATTTTTACACTTTCTTTTACTTTATTTTTTTATCACTTTTATTCCTATTACAAGGAATGTAAACATCCCTTGTAATAGGAACGGTGTGTGACAGGTCCTCTTTATGGAGAGATGCAGGGTCAATAAGATCCCACATCTCTCCTCCAGGCTGGAAAGCATGAGATCGGGAAAAATAAATCACCGATCTCATGCTTTCAGCCGCAATCGCGGCTTCGTTTACCTTTGGGAACCCGGGCGTGACGTCATCACATCGCGCCCGGGCCTCCGACGGTCATAGAGATGACTGGTGACCATCTGGTCACCAGTCATCTCTATGCTCGTCATGTGACCACCGGCGCCGGACGATTCTTTCTCCGGGCCCCCGATGGCACGGGAGAGCCCGGAGAAGCACCGGATGGCGGCGGGAGAGGGGGGATGTCCCCTCCCACCGCCTTTAAGAACGATCAAGCGGTGGAACCGCCGCTATGATCATTCTTATGGTGCGCAGAATCGCCGGCAGAAGAGAAGGATATCTGAATGATGCCTCTAGCTGCAGGCATCATTCAGATATCCCCCCACAAACCCAGGACGTCATATGACGTCCACCCGGAGGGAGAGAGGGTTCCTGCCGGCATCATTTTACAATGACCCGGTATGGAAGTGGTTAAAGGAATATTTCACTTTTTTTATTCACTTTAAGCATCATTAGAATCACTGCTCCCGAAAAAAACGGCAGTTTTTAAAACTTTTTTTTGCATTGATACATGTCCCCTGGGGCAGGACCCGGGTCCCCAAACCCTTTTTAGGACAATAACTTGCATATTAGCCGTTAAAATTAGCACTTTTGATTTTGAACTTTCGAGTCCATTGTATTTAATAGGGTTCTAAAGTTTGCGTGAACTTTCGGTCCGTTCGCAGGTTCTGGTGCGAACCGAACCGGGTGGTGTTCGGCTCATCCCTATGATATGGACTGGGTAATGTGTTAGGAATGAAAGGATGGCACATCATTTGATGGAAATGAAAATTATCCACCTACAGAGGGCTGAATTCAACGACACCCCGAAAATCAAAGTGAAAAAATTATGCAGGAGGCGAGTCCATTTTTCTGAAATTTCATTGCAACAACTCAAAATGGTCCTCAGTCGTTTGTATGGCCCCCAAGTGCTTGTATGCATGCCTGACAACATCAGGGCATGCTCCTAATGAGACGATGGATGGTGTCCTGGGCATAGGCATGCGCACTGGGTGTGCCAGGTGTGCCTGGGCACACCCTAATCACCTTGTGCTGCGCAGATTCCCCCTGCTGCTTGGCTGCAGAGAAAGAGACTGGGGAATCTTTGTCCTCAGTCCCTTTCTCTGTGTTAAAAGTGAGACATCAGGGGTCTGTTTAGATCCCTGATAGTTCACCAAATGGGGCTCCCAAAAAATAAATTCAAATAAATTATTGTAAAAAAATATTGTAAAAAAGAATAATAAATAAATAAATAAAGAATAATACAAAAATGTAATGGTAAAAGAGTAAAAATAAACAAATAATTTAAATAAACTACTGACGCCAATCACTGCCCTACTGACATTGTCCCCTGCTCTACTGACACTGTGTATATATATAAATATATACAGACACATGTGAGTTTGAGCTTTGGGGTGCACACCCTTATGCAATAGTCTGCGCACACCTATATTCCTGGGGTATTTCCTCCCAGATATGGACCAGAGCATCACTGAGCTCCTGAACAGACTGAGGTGCAACCTGGCGGCACCGGATGTACCGAAACATAATGTCCCAGAGGTGTTCTTTTGGATTTAGGTCAGGTGAGTGTGGGGGCCATTCAATGGTATCAATTTCTTCATCCTCCAGGAACTGGCTGCATGCTCTCGCCACATGAGGCCGGGCATTGTTGTGCACCAGGATGAACCCAGGACCCACTGCACCAGCGTAGGGTCTGACAATGGGTCCAAGGATTTCATCCCGATACCTAATGGCAGTCAGGGTGCCATTGTGTAGCCTGTAGAGGTCTGTGCGTCCCTACATGGATATGCCTCCCCAGACCATCACTGACCCACCACCAAACCGGTCATGCTGAACAAGGTTACAGGCAGCATAAAGTTCTCTGCGGCTTCTCCAGACCCTTTCACGTCTGTCACATATGCTCAGAGTGAACCTGCTCACATCTGTGAAAAGCATGGGGCACCAGTGGCAGGCCTGCCAATTCTGGTGTTCAATAGAAAATGCCAATCGAGCTCCACAGTGTCCGGCAGTGAGCACAGAGCACACCAGAGGACGTCGGGCCCTCAGGCCACCCCCATGAAGTCTGTTTCTGATTGTTTGGTCAGAGACATTCACACCAGTGGCCTGCTGGAGGTCATTTTGTAGGGCTCCAGCAGTGTTCATCCTGTTCCTCCTTGCACAAAGGAGCAGATACCGGTCCTGCTGATGGGTTAAGGACCTTCTACGGCTCTGTCCAGCTCTCCTAGAGTAACTGCCTGTCTCCTGGAATCTCCTCCATGCTCTTGAGACTGTGCTGTGAGACACGGCAAACCTTCTGGCAATGACACATATTGATCTTCCATCCTGGAGGAGTTGGACTGCCTGTGCAACCTTTATAGGGTCCAAGTATCGCCTCGTACTACCAGTAGTTACACTGACCCTAGCCAAATGCAAAGCTAGTGAAAAACAGTCAGAAAAGCTGAGTAGGGAAAAAAAATGTCAGACACCTCCACCTGAAAAACCATTCCTGTTTTGGAGGTTGTCTCATTGTTGCCCATCTAGTGCACCTGTTGTTAATTTCAATTAACAGCAAAGCAGCTTAAACTGATTAACAACCCCCTCTGTATACACCCCTCCCCCTCTGCTACTTAACTGACCAGATCAATATCCCAGGAATTCTGATTCAAAAGTGTTCCTTTCATTTTTTTGAGCAGTGTATTGTGTTTTGGATGTGATTTGCCCCATATAAAGTCCCATGCCCAATGTATCTTTTAAGATTTTAAATCTGGCTCTGCGTATGAAAATTGGTGACTGCAATATAACTCAGTGAAGAAGTGATGTTTGTGCATGACCAAGAAAAATAGTTGCCTGGGTATCTTAAGCATTAAATTGCTGCTAGTAACATATTGAATAGCATATGTTGCAAATATAAAATAAATTGCAACTAAAAATACAAGGGTCTAAATGTCCTTAGCGTGTGTTCAGGATCTTCACTATTCCCCAGCCGCACAGCTTACAAAATGTAAATAATTATGTGGACTTAGCATTAACATAACATGTCCATTATGAAATTGAGAACTGCTGAAAGACAACAAAAGCTCTTCAGTTTTATTGCTGTTTAATAAACCATTAAAATGAAATGTTGGGAGAGAAAGCATTTTTTTTTAATGGTTTTAGTTTAATTTCTTTTATACAAATAAATTTATTTTAGAAAAGTCAAAATTAAAAATATTCAGGTGTGTGATTTAAAAAAATAAATAAAATTATTGTATGAGCCAGACCATACAGTGTTGAGTGGTGAAATGAGTGGGAATCTCCCCCCCCCTCATAGCAAAGCACGTTTTCAACCCCTGCACCCCCACAACTGCCAGGCCAGGGTTGTGGGGAAAAGGCCTTTGTCCTCATCAGTATGGGAACAAGGTGCTTTACTGGAGGGGGCAGTACCACCTGTGTTGAAGCCCTGGTATGGTTTGGGGGTGGTGGCACACGCTCCATCTGCCCCACCTTTCCTGACCTGCCTGGCTGCATGGTCGGAAAAACTGTCTGGTATGGTTTTATTGTTTGGAGGGTGGGGGCCTCACAGGAAGGGCCTGGTGTGAATTGGGAGGACCTCACACCATTTTTTAAATTATTTTTGGCTGCCAGCAAGGATGAGTCATGGTTGTTAAGGATGCCAGCAGGCGGATGTAAAAAGAAACGTAAACTGATGTAAACTGAACTGAAAACTGACTTAAAAACTGAATTAAACTGAAGTGACTGAACAAATGACACCTGTGTGAAAGGAGCGTAAGACTGGATTGAGTTAATAAATAACAATTATTTGTACATTTTAAATTGCGCTTTTCTTGAGAAACTGTAAAAATTGAAGGTACGCAAGACGGTAAATAAGTAATTTAGTCAAAAAATCTGGAGGTTATAATTTTTCACTTATAACTTTCCAGAGTTTCTTTCAAAGCACCTACATAGATGTCAAATTAAGAGCAGTGGCTGTGTCCCAATTGACAGCAATGAGGCTGCCTGCAAGGAAGCATTTTTCCCTTCCCTGGAGATGAGCTTTTTTGACATGAAGAATAATGCTGTGTAAAAGGTGACCAATGATTTTTCTGCTTTCAGTAGTTTAATAAAAATCAACTTTAGCCTGGATTCACGCTCAGACGTGTTGTTTTTGTGGTTTCAGAGTGTTTTCTTTTATGTGTTTTTTCTCAGTTTTCAGGCATTTTCAGGTTTTAATGCTTTCGTTTTAGCCAATTAAAGCTAGTTACTAGGAGAAGGAGATGGTTGCTAGGGTCTGAATCTTGCAAAAAAACATATATTATGCTTTTTTCTTCAGGCGCTGTTATTGAAGTCTATTGGGGTTAAAAATGTGCAATTATTCCCCAAAGTAGCCCGTGTATTTTTCTTATGCCTCGTACACACGACCGTTTTTCCCGGCAGGAAAACTGCCATGACAGCTTTTCGCCAGGAAAAACAGCCGTGTGTATGCTCCATGGCAGTTTTCCAGACGAGAAAACTGCGGAAAAAAAATAAAAATAACTTGTTCTCTATTTTCCTTCCGCGATTCCCGGCGGATTTGGGAAAACCGGTCGTGTGTATGCTTTCCCGAGGGAAAAATGCGCATGCTCAGAATCAAGTATGAAACGGGAGCGCTGTTTAGGGTAAAACTAGCGTTCGTAATGGAGATAGCACATTCGGAACGCAGAAAATTATTGCATCGTTTAAATCCAGCGCATTCTTTTCTTCGTTATAATGCTACAATAATGAAGTTGTTTTGCTGCTGATATTCACACAGAGTTCTGACAAACTTGTTTCTTTATTATTTATCATGATCTCATGAATAATCTATTTTTATTTGAAAGCCAGAGCTCCATAATGATGTTTTTTTTTTTTTATATTTTCTAACATTTTAATCAAGATCTGCATTGTTGTGTATTATTTTAAAAATAATTTCTACTGATCTCCATATATATTTTTATTAGTTTTGTGTGTCAAGTTACCACAACAACATTATTATCTTGTATTTTTTACCCTCAAGGAGTTTGGTTGGCGTCCCTTGTTAATTTGACATTGTATTTTTGAAATGTACCTTCCTACTCACAAACAAACTGTCATATTTGAAGGAAAACACATAGGCAAGTTTTTACTGTAAAAATAAAATATCAATTTATTCTGGTATATAAGAAAATAAATATGAAGGCAACGCTGGAGAGCCTGCTGCAATTTGTGCAGCCTTTGGACCCCAGAGCACACATCAAATAATAGGAAACTAAAATTGGGACCTTGAGAAGCACATACAATTGGTATCACCATCTGATCCTGGACTCCCAGAGATCAGGAACAGCAGCAGATGATATATACAGGTATGTCCCCAGTCTGTGGTACTACAACAGCCTGTGCCTTCTGTCAGACCAGACTGTGAAGCAAGGCCATCACTTTCTTGTCTTCCTTGTAACCTTCCCTGCAGCCTTCTTTGCAGCCTTCTCTGCAGCCTTCTCTGCAGCCTTCCCTGTAGCCTTCCTTGCACGCATCCTTGGAGCCTGTGCCTCTGGAGGTGGACTTGTGGCAGGAGGAGGAGAAGGAGGAGGAGGAGGAGAAGGAGGTGGAAGAGAAGGAGGTGGAGGAGGATGGCCGACCTCCGCAAGGTCAGTATCTTGGGTAAGTTGGCCCATCAAACTCCTGTTTATGGCCTTACATACAATGTTTTTACAAAGGAGGCGTTGGCCCATCTCCATCCTCTTCATCTTGGCTGCCATTAGGGTGGCATAGCCCTCTTCAGTGGTAGGGGGTCTCTGAGGACCAAAGTAGCCTCCCTAATGAGGGAAAGTGCATCCTCCTCTGTGTACCTACCCCTCTTGGCCCTTGTTTTTGGAAGGCGGATGGGAGGCATCTGAGACCTTGTGCTGCCACTGGGCCTGGCCACCTCCTGTCTGCCACTGAGCCCTGCCTCCTCCTGGCTGACACTGGGCCCTGCCTCCTCCTGGCTGACACTGGGCCCTGCCTCCTCCTGGCTGACACTGGGCCCTGCCTCCTCCTGGCTGACACTGGGCCCTGCCTCCTCCTGGCTGACACTGACCCCTGCCTCCTCCTGGCTGCCAATTTCCAGTGCCTCGTCCTGGCTGAGCTCTTCCTGTTTATAAAAAAGGGACCTAGTTTTATTTCTTGTTTCATCAATCACACACAATTTTCATCTCATGACTGTTGCAAATTGAATGTTAATAAATAGAAAAGACTATCATTCTGACCCCAGCCGTTTTCATGCTTGTCCCAATCATCACTACTGTCTATTGATATGTAAAACACTTTTTGTTCAAACATTAATTTCTTAGCAATATATTAACATCTATTTCACATCATTAGTTTTAGGACAAGAAAGATTTAGTAAAATACTATACTGGGCTAAAGAAGTCCACATCCGGTTCTTCCAGGAGATAAGGTTGATCCTCTGAAGGCTCATCTAGGCTGGATGGAGGGCTGGAGGGAAGGCTGGAGCGAAGGCTGGAGGGAAGGGTAGAAAGTGATGGCCTCACTTCCAGATGGTCGTTCAGAAGTTCCAATTTGTTGTTGTACCACAGAGTAAGCACATATACATCCGCTGCTGCTGCTCCTGACCTCTGTGACTCCAGGACCCTATTGCGATACTTCCTGTATGTGCCCCTCAAGGTCGCAATTTTAGTTTCCACTTCATGGAGGGTTGCACTGGGGACCCGTGTCTGCACAAATTGGAGCATGATCTCCAGCGCTGTCTTCCTTGATCCTTTTTTTTTTTACTTTTAGTTTCCCACAGAGCAGGCAGCTACCTGTACCTGTCCAGAAACTCACACATGAAGTCTGGATCCTTAAATATATTCATATTCTCTGTGAAAGACAAAACACAAGACAAAAATACTAATGTCAGTCCAGACTCTACTAATCTTTATCCCCATATATAGGCCACAATATCAAAGCAGTATAGGCGACTGATGACCCAAGTTAAAATGTTACCTTCGATCTCACATTCGGCGCTTACTCCTTCCTCCGCACACAGAACGTAGTTACAACACATGCGTGTTAGCTTTATACACACTGCGCATGCGTGAAACTCCGCACACGTCGTCCGCCCATGACGTTCTTTCTAGAATATTCCCCGCCCCTTCTCTTTCGGCGCGCAGTGGGAGACGACATGGCGGAGTCACAGCAGGTGTCTGATAATTCAACTAACGACGAGAGAAGTCCGGAGCCAGAAACGTCACGATCAAGGGGGAGAAATAAGGCCTCAAATATGTCCTTTGCAGAGATGGCGGAGATGGTGGACATCTTGAAGAGGACGGATAATGATGGAAAGCATGGGCCGTATACCCACCCTAATTTGAGAAAGGCCAAGATTATGAAGAAAGTTGTGAGGAGTCTGCACCGGAATTTTGGGGTATGATGATCTAAGGAGCAGCTGAGGAAACGCTGGTCAGACCTGAAACTGAGGGAGCAGGATCAGTATATGAGGATAAAGAGAATGCTCAAAAAAAGTAAGAATTTGTCGTGTGTTCAGATTATTTTTATTACTTGCACGTTGCTCCATGTGATTTACTTTACTCTTGCACAGTTGAAAACCGGTCGGAGTATAAACATCATTCGGCCACTACTAATACGGATGTTGTTGCAGATACAGGGTTAACTACTTTTGGTAATGTCAATTGGTCTGAAAATAAGTTTAGTACATTGTTGTCTAGATGATGTGTTTGTAACTAGAATGAAATGCAAACTTGATTCAGTGTAAAGGAGAGGACACTCAGCAGCTGTTTACACATCTGGACTCAGGAGCACTATAGTGAGGGACACCAGAACAACCTTTTTAGGGTGTCCCACACAGGTGCTCCAGTGGATAATTGGGGGGGTCTCTATGCTTGAAAATTGGCCCCAAAAGGAAAGTATTCCATCTTTGGTAAGGGAAATTATCATGTCTTCAGCAAGCAATTTTTCATATTCCTCTTTCTGGCCTCAAATATCTGTGTGCTAAGTATACATTTTTTTTCATTCACATAGGGGAGCAAAGACTCGGAGGACACCACTCAGAGGACACCAGGAACCCCACACCTTCTAAAGAAGGGGACCAGAGAGAACCACAACAAGATGAAGAGGTGGAGGAAGGAGAGGTGGAGGAAGGAGAGGTGGATGACAAGGTGGAAATTGTCACCATAACAGGTCAGCGTCTGTCACTATAGCTTCAGGTAAGAGATGTAGGCCTGCATCTTGATAAAAACATTTTTATTTTATTTTTTTAGGTGATGAACATGTTGGTGAACAAGAAACTCCTTGTTTCACAAGTGCTAGTGCACACGTTTTAATACAGGAAATCATGACGTGTAGTCAAGAACTAGACAACATGACGAAGAATATCAATCAAAAATTTAAGAACATGATTGATGTTTTGGGGTGAATCTAAAGAAACAAAAAATTCCCCCCCTTTTGTTCTTTTATGCAGTTGTATAATATTTTACTACTTTCTTCCTGCCAAATTTTGAAGATGCTCACAGTGTGTCAACATGTGCTATCTGCCATCAGGGGACATCAATGTACGCGTTTTGTGGGTGCAACCCCTTCCTCGCAACTCAAGTAGGTGAGAGGAAGGGATTGCACCCCCAAAACACGTCCATTGATCCCCCATGATGGCAGATAGCACATGTTGACATTAGGCATGGGATCAGGAGGGAAATCCACATTTCACATCCGTATTTGTGTGCATCGTCGAAATTTGGCTTGTACAGGGGTGACATCACCACCCCATATAATGAAGGCAACAGCAACACCTTGTTGACATTCTAGTATGTCTGAGATTGACTTCACATTTTGTACGTTGAACTTTGTAAGTTCCAGAGATTTGTATGTTTTATGTTTTGAAACATGCCTGTTAATGCAAAACAAACCCCCAAAAAATAAGCATAAATAACTAGCTGTATATATTAAAAATATATTTTTCTAAACGCACATGTGAATGTGCACGTAGTAAAATGTTGAAAATCTACAATGTGTGGCTTCTTCTTTCTATGATCAATAACATTTTTGGAATTAATTTGTTGTTTACAGTGTCAATGGGGGTTATTTACTAAAGGAAAATCCACTTGGCACTACAAGTGAACTAGGAGAACCTAGGAGACAGCTAAAAAAAAGAAACGCAAACAAGAACACAAATTCAAGATGTTTTCAAGACAAAATGTGATTTTTATTGTATGATTAAATCAGGATTCTTCTGGCATAGCAATTGCCCCCCTACCCATAAAATAGTTCACATAGCTTTGCCGCACATCACGGGCGCTTTGGGGGGGCAAGCCAGTAGGGACAGCTTCCAGGGACGGCACTTGCATTTGGTCCTGAAGTGTGGCCTCAGGCCCAACTGATGCCAGGAAATTGGGAGAATAATTCTGCAAAAAGTTGTGCAGCACACAGCACACCATTACGACATGATTAAGTTTATACTCCGCCAGATTTATGGAGGTCTGAAAAAGGCGGAACCGGCTGGCCATTATGTCAAATGCATTCTCGACCATTCTTTTGGCTCTGGCCAGCCGATAATTGAACACCCTCCTCTCAGGGGTGAGGGTCCTTTGGGGAAATAGCCTCATAAGATGGTTGGAAAGTCCAAAGGCTTCATCTGCCACGAAGACAAATGGCAGTCCCTCCACGTTGTCTGACGCAGGTGGCAATGCCAGGTCACCACCCAGTAGACATTGGGAGAAGTCCGTCTGGGAAAAGACTCTGCCATCGGACATCCAGCCACGTCTACATAAAGAAATTCATATGTCGCTGACACCACCACCATTATCACTATACTGTGGAACCCTTTATAGTTGTAGTAATAAGACATTTTAGGGGGTGTTTAGGGTAAAGCACTACAATGGAACTGACAAAATACATTGTTAAGTGACTAGGCTAGGGGTGTATGGGCCCAGGATAGCATGCTGGTGAGGTTAGTGAAGGCAAATATGCATGTAGGCCAAAAAAAAAGCATTAAAAGCTTACAGCATGCATGGGGACAAAGGAGACATTCACAGCATATTACAATCATGGTAATTAGAGAATGATGAAAGAAATACAATACATTAGCATACATGAATTACATAGAATGTGATGTTAAAGGAGTAAACTTACCTTAATATAGTTCTCCTGCAGAACTTTAATTATGGCAGAACAGGTCTCTGGTATAATGATCCCCAGAGCCTGGGGGGAGATGCCTGTCGAGAACTTGAGGTCCTGCAGGCTTCTCCCAGTCGCCAGGTAGCGTAACGTGGCAACTAGCCTCTGCTCGGAAGTGATGACTTCACGCATGACGGTGTCCTGCCTCGTGATATAGGGGGACACCAAAGCCAACAGACAGTGATAAACGGGGTCCGTCATCCGGAGATAATTCCTGAAGTCATCAGGGTTATTCTCCTGGATCTCCCGCAGCAGAGACATGTGACAGAACTGGTCACACTGGAGCAACCAATTCTTGGTCCATGAACTCCTCACCACCCTGTTCATGGACTGGACTTGGGTTAAAGCATAAACCTCCAAACCAAGCCTCAGCACAGCACGAACTCTATGACGAGTACGTACCCGCAACATGGCTAGATAACGGTCGGCTGGTAAGAACGAACTAACAGAACGCACTGAAGAACAGCAAGGCCTATGAAGAACGACCTGAAAATCAGAAACAAGCGGACAAGAACGCACTGAAAAAACAGATACAAACTCACTACATGCACTGAAAGACAGATACGAACCCACAAGCACAAACTGAACTGCAGAAAACTATCTGGAAAGCACGAAGACTGAAAAGCATGAATCGTCTCTCACCAAACTTTTACAGCAAAAGCAGCAAAAGGGTGATGCAGTTTGAATGGAACTTCCCCTTTATAGTCCCGTCGTACGTGTTGTACGTCACCGCGCTTTGGACGGCCGGTATTTGGCCTGAATAAGTGTATGCAAGGCAGGCTTGACAGGAATCGCTTGGCTCTGATGAAGAAGCTTTGCGCTTCGAAACGCGTTAGCCGGTAGTGTCTCCTATCACGTCCTTCATGATCGGTCGGAGTGTGGTTTGGGTTCTACATGTTGCAGCCACCTATGGAACTACTTGTTCATAGCGTACCTTTCTACTACCTTTGTGAGTAGCCTTTACATTTGTTTTAAATAAATAAAATATCCTAACGATAATACATTAGGCTGGTGCGCCCTTGTTCTTTTTCTTTTCGTTGACAGGAATCCCGTCAGGTTTTTTCTGCCAGGAAAAACGGTCGTGGGAACTAGGCATGAGGGTTGAATGGCAGCATATTACTCAGATGTGAACAGACACATTAGAAAAACATGGAAATCTGGTGTCGCGCATGTAAGTGGTTCTGGAAACGTGCTTCTAACGGCTCAGGGAAGATTTTACCCCCTTTCTGACCAGAGCACTTTTACAATTTGGCACTGCATCGATTTAACTGACAATTGCGCGGTCATGCAATGCTGTACCCAAACAAAATTTGCGTCCTTTTTTTCCCCACGAATAGAGCTTTCTTTTGGTGATATTTCATTACCTCTGTGGTTTCTTTTGCATAATAAAATATACCCAAAAATGTTTTTAAAAAACAAATTTCTTCATCATCATTTTTTTTACTAGTAATGGCGGAGATCTGCGAATTTTAGCGGTACTGCAACAGATCGGACACTTTTGACACATTTTTGGGACAATAGAAATTTATACAGCGATCATTGCTATATAAATGCACTGATTACTGGGTAAATATCACTGGTAGGGAAGGGGTTAACAATAGGGAGCGATCAAGGGGTTAACTGTGTTCCCTAGTTAGTGTTCCTAACTGTATGGGGATAGGACTGACTGGGGGAAGACACATATCGCTGTTCCTACTTAGTAGGAACAAACAATATGTCTCCTCTCCCCTGACAGAACAGGGATTTGTGTGTTTACGGAGGGAGAATTGTAGACACGCACCCACACGCACCCACACTCACTGGTGTCTTTATTCAACCTTACTAACTATGTAACTATTTGCATCCCACTGCTGTGCAAATCACATACGATGTCTGTGCGATGCAAATTCAGCCATACATATTGTAAAAAAAAAACAGCTCTACCTCAAACAAATCCTGCAATTCCACCTTAAAATGAAAACCGTCTCTAGTATGGACAGTCTATGTTTTATTAGGAACAGGCAGCAAGAACACATAAAGCATGCCTATATCATACTGTCTCACTGATTTTAAAAATATGGAATACAGTGTAATTTTATTGTTACCACAACAAATTTAATCCTGAGTGCTGCTAGTTCCTTTGCACAGGGAAATGGAGTTTTATGTTTAATACAAGAGTATATAATACTGCCTGTATAAATAAGTAACTGTCTCCAATTCTGTATGAATGTCCCTATCTCTATGTCTGCATGTTTGCACTAGATAATGTAAAGAATAATATATGACAGCAGTGTATAGATGATATGGTTGTATGGCTATTATAGTGTAATTATATTTCATAGTACAACCCTTTACTGCACAAGATTACTGAAAGTGATTTACACCGCATCCATTTATTATGGATCTGTGGACATTTTAAAGCTACTAAAGTGACATCAGACATACAACATATTAACTGTATATATTGCCATACATACCTCACAGAGCACCCTAAGAAACCTGAAACTGAGAGCACTCTATTATGTAAAAATTACTTAAAGTGGATGTAAACCTGACATTTTTTTTATTTTTTTTGCTGTCACAATGTAGAGTATAAGATTTCCTATCATTTGTGCCAGGTCTTGCCACAAAGAGTTAATCCAGCTCTGAGCAATCCTCTTTTATTGTTCAGTAAGATAAAACGGACAAACAGAGAAAACCCTTTGTCCGTTCCGCCCCCTTGCTTTGAGTGACAGGTTATTTACATATCTTGTGCACTAGCTTTAGACATTAGGCATTATTTTTTAATTCCGACCCCCACTCCTTTTCTGAAGTCATGTGGTTACTTTTCTGGATTTTGACTGGATGTTAGTGATCATAGCAGAAGGGATACATAAGAGAAAATGCATGTTGACAAGGGGAGTGTAGAGGTGGGCGGGGAGTCTACTGACATCACGACTCCACCCACCGAGCTCCAGACAACAGATCCACCCACAGAATCTGCAGTTTTTCAGGTCTCATAACAGACAGAGGGGAGACATTTGACAGGTAAGGATACATGCAGGAGGCATCTAAATCCTTATAGATCAGCACTATGGCAGTAGTTTAGAAAGGATGAGAGTCGGTTTACATCCACTTTAAAGTGTAGGTTCACCTTTTTGTAAAAGATTAAATGGTGAATTAGCAATCTATACCCTCCCCACTCCCCTTCCTCTAATCAGCAGTCAATATCAGGGAACACTGTACTCTACGCTCTGCAGTGTGTGCGATGTCAGATCCCTGCCAGTGTTCTATCGATATGTGCCCTCTGTCAAATTGTGCCCGCTCATGCGCTGAGCGGAAGGTCACCCCAGCTGAGTTGCCGATCAGCTGGAGTGACGTCACCATAGCGCACGCTCACAACGTAGCATGGTTTTTTCAACGGGCGATACCATTTCAGGGCACAATTGAAAGCTATGCAAAGAGCGGAGGGACACCATAGATGTCAGATTGTGCCTCGCTGTAAACCCGTGGCGCAACAGCGAGGCACAATATGACAAATACGGTGTCCCTCCGCTGTTTGCATAGCATTAAATTGTGCCCGAGAAATGGTATCTCCAATCGAAAAGAGGCTCCTACGATGTGCGCATGGGACGTAACTCCAGCTGATCGGCAACTCATCTGGAGTACCCTTCCGTTCTGTGCATGCGCGGGCACTTTTCGACAGACAAAGCTGAGAAAAATTCCTTTGCTTTTTTGTGTTTTTAGAACAATCTACAGAAGAAATTGCTGCAGATAGACAGGTACAACTCGTGTAGGAGGATTTGTTTCACCTCTATGTATCACCTGAGGCTAGTCACTTTACTGGGTATATGTAAGGGTTTACAACCACTTTAACACTAAACCCCAACTACCCTTTATACTGCATGTGCAGTTGTTACATCATCAGTGGCCCCCAAAGGCTGAAGAGATGCGGAAGAAGCCACAGACAAGATAGCAAAACCAGTGATATGGATCACCATGTCAGCTCTGGAAGATAGCAATGTCAGAGGTAAATCTGCCATAATGTGCAATAATGCTATGCACATTTTTACATTATGACAAGACTTGCTTCTGCTTCCATTTTAGATGGCAAACTGTTTTGATACCATACTTGGGGATTGATATGTAAAGGCTAACTCCACTTTCATGTGGAAAAAATAGCAAATAAATAATATTAAAATAAAGCTCATACAATTGCTACCCAAATCATATTCCAATTGAAAGTTATTAATTATTACACTTCCATTTCAATTTCAGCGCTGTAATTTTCTGTAAAATACAATGCAATATGGCAACCTGGAGGCATTCTGTACACAGATAGTGTACAAAATGCCTTTCAAAAATTTAATTTCCTGCTTGTGCGATTGGTGCACTGATTTTCCAAAAAGTCTGCACTAAGATACAAGTCGGATTTTGGATATCCCCCTGTAACAAAAATTTCTGGTGAGATATTCCCAAAAGAAAATCTAAGGGGATGCAGACCTTGACACTTTCTTCATTAGATCCCTGCAAGTGCAACTGTTAATTAATAATTATGAAGTGACTTCCATTCATAATCACATGGACACAGACAAACAAATATATTGATAGAAGATATTTTTTAAGAATAACAAAAGCTAGATATCTGCGGCAAAGTTAAAATCCCTGCAATGTACTTTGATCACCTAGAGGGGAATGCTTTTTTTTTTCTAAACAAAAGTGGAATTTAAAGATACATTAATGAGTTTATCCAGCTAAATTATCAATTTCTGTTTAAGAAATACATTAGGTAGCCTTGAAAGCCTTATAACATATTCTGAACTGGGGATTGTACACAGCTAAAATGTTGTGTCATACACCAAACATGCAAAGCGCTGTCCCTTTAAGTGCAAACAAAACAAAATGTTTTTTATGCAGAGCTATTGTCACTTTAAATTGCAAGTCATATAAGTCATATAAGTCATTGAAACATAATAAATCATAATAACTGAATTAAGTCCCATCCAAGTCCATTGTGCAATAAATCAAAAAATCTTTCTTTAAAAATATCAACACATCATGGCTACTCCTCTGTGTGCTATCACAGTTGTGGAGAGTCGGGTACACATTTTCATATTTGGTGGGCATGCCTGATCGTGCGGCAGTTCTGGGTTGAGATCTTCAGGATGGCCTCAACATTGCTCAAACTTTAGAACCTGACCCAGCAATCGCTCTACTAATCCATTGTACTCTTGAATTGATCTCACTAAAGCTCAGACAAAACTCTTACAGCAACTTATGATTGCCTCCAAACAAACCATAGCAAGGGCCTGGAAGTCCACAGCACTTTATATACTTGAAACCAAAAATAGAATGATCCAAGCTATGATTCATAGTAAAATAAATGCCACCATATTAGAAGTGATCCCTAAACACTGTAAAGTCTGGCAGCCCTGGATGGACCACTTCTTACCACCTGGCTTTGACTCCTCTCTCTTTGAGCCCTAATGCATGGGGCCTTGTCGAGGCTGTTGATTGTGACCATGGCCTGAACCGAGTGGCTGACCTCCCCCTCCTTTCTTTTCTCCTTTTTCCTCTTCGTTTCTCACTTTCTTTCCTGTCAGTTCTTCAATATGTTTCAGAGGTTATCCCCTCTGACTATTTTGTGTTTCTCATTACCAACAAACCTGATGGCATTATATCTCCAGATGCATGGACTTATGTAACGTGTGTTTTCGGAGGCCCTGAGCCCCGGTTCCCTTTATATTTAAAATCAACTGATTTAATGTAACACAGCATTGTTTTGTTAGTTTTCACCTTCTATGGTTGTTTTGTTGTATGTGGACCTTGTATACTTTGTGTTCTTTCTAGCGCTCCACGCACTGCTATTGTTATGTACACACTGAAATCTTTTCAATAAAAAACATTGAACAAGAAAAATGTCAGCACACCACATGGAGAGATCCTTCACCGCCACCAACATATAGCTGTACTCCTTACCATGTGTTTTGACCCCTTATCAATGAAGGTCCCTTATTTCTTGAACTCACACATATGGCTCATTCGGCACCTGTTTCAAAATGGTCTCACCAGCACCAGTCTCCACACACCTCCGAGTATGCTCAATGGACCGTGAGTTTAAAAAGGAAGCATGCTGCACATAGCATAATATCTTTTAAAACTTCAGTTTATTACAAATATCTGTACTCATATAGATCAGAAGTTATTCACACATACCAAGATTAGTAACCCAGGGCATATGCACATAACCTGATGGCATCAAACTACGAGCCTCACCCAGCATGTTTCGTTAAAAATAACATCAGGTGAACCAGAAATAAAATGTTGTGGCTGCCTAAACGTCCTATTTTTTTTTCTTTGCCCCCGCTTGCCTAATCTTATTCCTATAGAATAATAAAAAAACACAAATTAAATAATGAATTACATAGGATAGACCAAACGTCAAGAATAGCAAAAGATGCTAGACAGGAATGAGGTTTGTGATAATAATTACATGCTGTTATAAATCATCAAGACTTGTCCAGCTGATTTCTTGGCATTCACAAAAGGGAGTTAGTAGATCATCTAGAAAGTTTTGACTTGTCCTTTTAGGATGGGAATGTGCATGTGGGTACCATGAATTGACAAATTGTTGGAGAGCATCCAGATTTAGTTTTGACATGTGGGGATATTCTAGAGTAAAACACATTGGGGTTGATTTACGAAAACTGTAGAATGCAAAATCTGGCACAGCTCTGCAAAGAAACCAATCAGCTTCTAGGTTTTTTGTCAAAGCTTAATCAAACAAGCTGAAGTTAGAGGCTACTATGCACAGTTACACCAAATTTAGCACTCTCTAGTTTTAGTAAAACAACCACATTGTTTAAACATTTAAGGCCCATATAGGAATCACACCTCAAAAATGTGAGTGATGGAACAGGTTTAAAAAAAACCCAATGTATCTGTATCTTAAGTCCTGAAAGTTTTAATAAGCGATACATTGTTTGTTTTTTTCATTTTATGAGAAATGCGAACAAAAAGCATACCACTCAAAGTATATAAGAGTGGTCATATCATTATTATTTGCAAAATATCAGCTTTGTGCCTATTATGGCGATGTCCTTGTTTGTTTACTGCTGCCTGTGAATTTGGGTCATAATGAGAAAACTACTAAGAGCAAAAAAATAGAAGGAGCATTTGAGTATGAAAAAGCAGATTAAAGTCAAGTCACTTCTAATTTGTAGAGTGGATTTTAAATTCAACACAGAAGCTGGTGGGTGGAGATACAAGTGTATGAAAGGCAAATATTTTTTGGAACCCAAACCTGCCCCCAATACTTACATTAATGCACTGGACTTGACATCTTCAGAAGATGGCAGGGGATGTTTGCATAGCTTTCCTCTGTGTCAGTATTGATCGATCTTAGAGCCTACTAGGGGCAATCTGTGTTGCTCACCTTCTATTGTGACTTTCAGTGTGGAGCCAGGAAAAGGTACATATTACATATGTATTGCAGACACAGAACATTCCTTGCTCATCAAGATTAGAGAAGGAACATGTCAGCTACCAGCCTGCCAATGTGTTGTGCACCAGTCTACCCATGGTGTCAGAGAAGGAGATTATGGCTTTTTAAGGATCAACACTGAGGTTGAAAAGGTTGAAGCTGGTACTTACCTGAAAATTCTAGTGTTATCTGTACAAATCATATACTTTTGAAATATGGTACAAAACTGAGGAGTATGGGCGGTGGAGGTGGGCGTTCGGACAGTCTTTCTTTTCCTTTTGCTTTGTCTCATTATTCTTCTTCCCTTTCTTTCCTTCTTTTGTTCCTTTTCTTTGTCCTTTTGCCTTCTTCCTTTTATTTCCCCTTCTCCCCCACTCCCCTTTTCTTTCTTGGTTTCACACTCCCCCTTTTTATTTAGTTGTGTTGCTTCCACTTCTGGTTGCGCATTATGTATACTCACGACCCATGCTGCCGTTTCGGTGGGTGGTGGCAAAGTTTGGGTTATAATGTTTTTCCCTGGTGGGGGGTTTTCCGAGTGGGGTGGCTGTTTGCTCTATAAGAACCCTTTCTTTAAGTTGAATTCCTACTTTATCTGGCACCCCTTTGGGTCAGGAGTAGCTGGTGGAATAATATTTTTTTTTTTTTTTGAGAAAAAAGTTTTTTATTGAACAATTTACATTTGGAACATAATTCTGCAAGTTACAAGGCAATACTGGAGAAATGCATAAAACAAGAAATGTGGCTTATACATATATAGGCACAGTAGATCAAAAAACTTGTTCAGATTGAACACTGGATTCAGTGACTATCAATAAGTGGAAAACCCTATGTCCACGCTATTCATGGAATTGCACGCTAGAAGGATGTATAGTATTACGGACCATCAGTGCATGTGTCTGCGGACTCAAGCCATCGATTCCAGATTTTGTAGTACTTATCTGGACAACCTCTGTTGATGTATATGAACTTTTTGTAGGGAAGAGTGTTATTTATATCTAGTTTCCAATCGTTGAAGCTGGGGGGAGTGGGTCTCATCCACTGTCTGGCTATAATTTTTCTAGCATTAAACAATGTTTCATGCAAGAATGTTTTAGTGAATTTGTCCATCTCAGAGTCGGGGAATATCCCCAGTAAGCATTGTTTGGGGTCCAGGGTCAATGGGGATCCCATGTCATCATGGAGGAAGTCAACAATCTGCTTCCACAGACCCTGAAGGACCGGGCACGCCCAGAGTAGATGGAAGAATGTGCCCGTCGTTTGGTTACACATTGTGCACAAGGTAGAAAACTGTCGTCTAAAGCGGGCGATTCTTAGGGGGGTGAGATACGCTCGGTGCACCACATATAACTGGGTCAGCCTGTCAGAGAGCTTGGGGGATACAGTCTTGCACGAGTCTAGTGTTTCACTCCACTCCTCATCCTCCAGTGGGCCCACCTCTCTTTCCCATCTTGGTTTAAGGCTGTAAGCTAGCGTGGTAGATGATGGGGTGAGAAGCATGACATAAAAATCAGAGATCAGCTTTCGCGGGTCCACACCCTTAACCACTGCCATAATAACATTGGGCGTAGATTGTGGCAAAGGCTGGGGAAACTGAGCTTGGGCTGCGTGACGCACCTGGAAGAATCTAAAAAGCATAGAATTGGGCAGCAGGAACTCATTTTGGAGGTCCTCAAAGTTTTTAAGTGTGCCATCGGAAATTATGTGGTGCAAATAATATATTCCATATTCGCACCATATCTCTGTGTCAGGGATCAAGAGAAACTCTGAGAGTAGTCTATTGTGCCATAAGGGGGTATAATTGTTGTGTTTAGGGGTCGTTAATGTTTTAGTGGTGATGTCCCATACGCGCCTATATTGGTATAATAGGGACCCACGGTCTCTATTGGAGTTATTCCCACTATGTCCCACTGCAATTGCAGTGAGTGGGTCAGTGGTCAGTTGTGCCCACCGTGGACAGAGGAGGGTGAGGAATCTGAGTCTGTCGGTTTTATCTATGTGGTATAGTTGAGACAGTTGGGACGCAAGGTAATAAAGATTTAAGTCAGGGAGGGCTGTTCCACCTAGGTCAGTAGGGTTCTTAAGGACTCTCCAGGCCAGCTTGTGTCTGTTGTTACCCCAAATAAATGTCTTGAGTATGGCCTCCATTGACTTGAAAAATTTCAAGGGTAAGTATACGGGTGTGTGCCAGAGTATATACAATATTTTAGGAAATAATATCATTTTAACAATGTTAATACGGCCCCACACGCCGAGCGGCAGTCTCGCCCATACCTGGGTTCTAGACTTGATGAGATCGAAAAGGGGTTCTATGTTCAGGGATATATAGTCAGCCGGTGTTCTATTCACCAATACTCCAAGATATTTGATAGTGTTCACTCGCTGGAGTGGTAACTGTGCCTGTAGCTTGGGAGAGGGGAAACTATCCATAGGCAGTATTTGAGATTTCTCCCAATTAATTTTAAGGCCAGAGAACTGACCAAAGTGTTCAATTGTATGCAACGCCTTCCGAAGCGATGTGGCAGAGTCGGCCAGGTATAGTAGCGTGTCGTCTGCGTATAAGCTAATTTTTTCAGTCAGGGAACCAAGGCAGAGACCCTGAATCTCGGGGTCCTCTCTAATGGAGATTGCAAGGGGCTCCGCCGCCAAGGCATAGAGGAGCGGAGACAGTGGGCAGCCCTGTCTAGTGCCCCTGGATAAGTCAAAT
Organism: Rana muscosa; assembly: GCA_029206835.1. Classification (NCBI taxonomy): domain Eukaryota; kingdom Metazoa; phylum Chordata; class Amphibia; order Anura; family Ranidae; genus Rana; species Rana muscosa. The sequence continues at coordinate 850,012,312 of CM055121.1, forward strand.
GTCTGGGAGGCCCTCCCGTTGGCCACTACTTTACCCCTGGGTGCCAGATATAATAATTGAACCCACTTAATAAATTTAGGTCCAAAACCAAAGCCACGGAGGCATCCCCAAAGGTACCGCCACTCCACTGAGTCAAAGGCCTTGGCAGTATCCAAAGCCACCACCACCCGGGACCCAACATTAGTATGTGTCGCTTGTAAGTTAATATACAATTTTCTGAGGTTGAAGGAGGTGTTACGCCCCGGCATAAATCCAGCTTGGTCAGCATGGATCAGGGTTAGAATCACTTGGTTAAGGCGTAGGGCAAGTACTTTAGCCAGAATCTTTATGTCTACCTGGAGTAGCGATATTGGTCTATAAGATTCCGGGAGGCCTGGGTCCTTGCCTGGCTTAGGTATGAGGATAATTACCGCCTCGCCCATCGATGGGGGTAAGGTGAAATTGTCAAATAGATGGTTGAAGAGGGACAATAACTTGGGGGCAAGTATCTCGATGTATTGGGCGTAAAATTCTATGGGCAACCCATCTGAACCCGGGGCCTTGGATCTGGCGAAGCTCCCAATCGCTGTGGTTATTTCGTCGAGTGTAAGAGGTGCGTCTAGCATAGCCATTTGGGCATCGTCTAGCTGTGGAAAGATGATTTCCGCCAGTAGATCTTCCAATTGAGAGTCAGTGGTAGAAACCTGGGACGTATATAGTTGAGAAAAGAAGTCCCTAAATTCAGAAGTGACAGCCTGGGGTTCCGTAATCTTTTCCCCATTAGGACCAGTGAGGGAAATGACAGTAGGGGGTCTATCCTCACTATGTGCCAAGTAGGCCAACAGTTTACCCGCTCTCTCCCCATGTTCATACAATTTTTGTCTGGCAAAGAAAAGTTTTTTCCTGGCCGTCTCGTGTTGTAGCTGATTAACCACCCTGGTTTGTAACCTGAGTCGGGCAGCTCCATCAGGAGAGGGGTTCGACATGTACCCCTGTTCAGAGGAGGACAGATCCCGCATTGCCCCGTCCAGTATGGCTGATGAATTAGCCTTCAGCCTGTTGATAAAGGAGGTCAGAGTCAGACGTGCATGCAGTTTGAAGGCTTCCCATACTACGTCTGGGGATGCAGATCCGTCATTCTCTAAAAAGTAAGTTCTCCAACTGTTACCAAGCTCGTCATCCTCCGACAACAGGGTGAGCCAAAACGGATTCAGGCGCCACGTACGGGGCGGTTTGTTTAATGGGATGGAGAGGCTAATGAAATATGGGCTATGGTCTGAAAGTAATCTGGGGGCAAATTCAGCTCCCAGTAATCTTGGGGCAAGGGTACTAGAAATGAATATAAAATCTATACGGGACATGGTGTTATGGGTAGTTGAGAAACAGGAGTAAGCTCGAGTGAGCGGGAATTTAAAACGCCAGGTGTCAGTGAGATTAAAGGAAGAGATAAGTCGGGAGAATCTAGTGTGGGTTGGAGCTGTAGTAGATAATGGCGAGGGCGACAGTTTGTCTAATGTAGGGTTCAACGTAGCGTTAAAATCCCCCAGCCACACCGCCTGAATCGAAGGATGACGAGTCATATATAGCAAGCCCTCTGTGACTATAGTAGAATTAAATGGTGGAGGTACATAGAATGCCATCAGTAGGAAAGGTTCACCATACAATTTAACCGAAAGAAAGACATAGCGCCCCTGTGGGTCAGACTGAACATCACACAGCTCAAAATGTACCGTCTTGGCAATCAAAACTGAGACTCCGCGGGCGTGGGACGAGTGGGATGAATGATATGCCCACCCAATCCATGGCCGGCGGAGTGCCATCTGGAGCCGACCCTCAACGTGTGTCTCCACTAACACCACAATGTCGGCTCGTTGTTTTTTGAGAAATGAGAAAACTGCAGATCTCTTTACCTTGTCCCCAAGCCCACGCACATTCCAAGTGAGCAGTTTTATCGATGCCATAATTCAAACATTAAAACATATCGTGGGACAGTAGCATTACATGAATACAAGGTTTGCCATCTATGCAGTATCAATGTTAGCATGCACTTCGTTGTATTGCAGTCCATCAAGAAAAAACGAACCTCCCCCTCCCCCCTCCCCACCCTGCATCTTCCCCAACTGATGCGGGTATGTTCCCAAAACCAAAAGAAAGTAACAACCGGTAGCAGATAAAACCAAAATATCTTGCTGTTACGTAAAAGATCTGCAGCGATCTCCTCACATGGGAGGTGTGGAAGATCCAATGCCCGCAAATAAAGAGCAACAGGCTCTTCTTGTACTGTGAACCAGAAGTACAGTGCGGGGTCGGTGGTATAGAAAGTTCTGCAGTCACATAATAAAGAGATGCGTGTTCCGGTTGCTGGGGGGCGAAAATTCGCTGTGTTAGGCATGTGGAGTGTAGGACTGATTGTGCTCCGCAATTACAGTCTCCAGGGTAGTTACATGGATCAACCAGTCAGTGGGGGCCCTAAGTATGGGAGACCCCCTCTGCAGGTTACAATTGAAAGAGGATTATAGCAGGGGAAGGCAAAAGGGGGTCCCAGGGGTAAGGAGCAATAGGGTATGCGCCGCGGGCAGTAAAGGGGAGACAAAAAAAAGGGGGGTAACATACCAGGATTTGCAGACTCCCGCTGCGGCGTATAATGTGCTGGTGATGATGACAGGCAATCAATAGTGCTGATGAACATGCTCGGTCAGGTCACTCCGCCGCCCCTCTGGCGGGCCCCGGACGCTCCAACCAGGCAATGACTTCCTGAGGATCCTCAAAAAAGAACACACGGCCGTCCCTTTCGACTCTAAGACGAGCTGGAAATAGCATAGAGTATTTAAGATGTTGTATCCGGAGCCTCCTCTTCGCCTCCATGAAGCCTTGGCGGCGGCGCTGCACCTCGGCAGAAAAGTCGGGGAAGATAGCGATCTTGGAGTTTCCAAGGTGGATGTTACCTTTTTCCCTGGCCATGCGCAGCGCCGCATCTCTATCTTTGTAATTCAAGAATTTTGCTATAAACGTGCGGGGGGGAGCCCCCTGAGGAGGAGATCTGGCAGGCATACGATGAGCCCTCTCCACCGCCAGGGTGGGGGAGAAGGCCTCGCGGCCATAGGTGTCAACAAGGAGTTTCTCCAAGAAGGTGGTAGGATCTTTGCCCTCAGCTCCCTCGGGGAGCCCGATGAAACGGAGGTTGCACCTCCGGAGCCTATTTTCCATATCATCTTGCTTGCTTAGAATCTGATTGATTTGGAGCTGCATTCGATCGGAGCTGACTTGGAGCGGCGTAACGGTGTCCTCCACCTCTCCAATGCGGGTTTCGGCAGTCGTGACACGCTCACGAAGTTTCTGGAAGTCTTGTCGCATGAGTGAAAGGTCCACCTTGACCCCCTCTATTTGCGCCGTCAGGGACGTCCGGCAGTATGTGATCGCCTCGAGCAGTTTAGCTGTGTCGCCTCCCGTAGCGTCCTGCTCACCGCCTGCGGCACCGCCATCTCTTTCCTCCTCCTGGCGGCGGTACTGGTCCAATTTCGCCAGGGTGGCCTTTGGCGTTTTTGGCGGAGTCATGGCAGGTATCCGCTGTGATCCCTCCCCCCTCCAAAGCAGGCAGCTCAGTCTATACCGAATGGTAGGGAGCTGTAGGGCTGGTGGGCCAGGAAGAGTCACTAGTCAGCAGGCCGGGTGAAGCAAGATGGCCACCGACCAGCACTAGGCCGAAGCCGGGGCCTTTCCTGAACGCGGCGGCCGCGCAGTCAGAGGCTGATGTATCTGCCTCTGTGGGTGTGAGGGGTCCTCAGGGGGACTCGGTGGGCCCCTGCAGGCTGTTACCTGAGAGCAGGAGGGCCAGGAAGCAGCACAGGCGGCAGGTCGGGTGGAGCAAGATGGCCGCCGACTTCCAGGGCTAGGCCGAAGCCGCAGGCTTTCCTAAATGCGGCACCCGCGATCGGGATCGCGGCCCTGCGGAGGCCGCCGTACGAGCGGAGGATGGTGGATTTGCGGCCACGGATGTTCAGGGTCCCCAGGGGGTCCCGCTGGGCTGGTGCAGGATGACACTGAAGATCAGGATGGGCTGTACAGGAGTAATGGACGGAGCTCAAATCATGCACGTCCTACTCCATGCTATGTCAGGCCACGCCCCCTGGTGGAATAATATTTGATTCCTTTTTATGCTTGTTCTTAATGTTTTGATGTTCACCACCTGCGTTGTGGATACTATTCTTGGAAAAAAATGTCAATAAAAATATTGAAACAGAAATATGGTAGAAAATAGGAATATCTGGCTAATTACTATTGGCAAAATTACTGATGTCCCTTTATATTTGTAGACAGGGTGGACAGTGATATATTTAAAGTAGTCAATTTTGAATCCAAAAATATTTACTGTATTCATAAACCCTTTTTCTGTAACAAAATATTAAATCAGAATTCACGAAATACAACAGTCTCAGCTACTTCATTTACAGATTGCCCAATCTGAATTAAAATATGTTTTGAACTACACTCTAAATTATATTTTTATATACTGCATTTCTGCCACTTTGTAAGAAGAGTACACAGGGGGGCACATAGCATAAAACATTATTATATCTGTTGGCTTTATCCACCCATTTGCATCATATTTTGTGTAGTAGTTGGCTAAAACCAATTAATTTTTGAAGTATGGTGTATCACTTAGGAAAGTCAGATGGTTGATTCCAAACTTTACTATGTTTTTCAAATTACTGCATGTTGCTTCTTTTCCACAATCTATTTTGTATCAATTGTGAAAGTAAAATGCATCTTAACTAAAAAAAAAAAACACTGATTTTTGCAGTAAGAAATATTAAAAAGCCACATGTTGTGTCTTAAATGTTGAGGTCTTCTAAAGCCCTGTACACACGATCGGTTTTACCGATGAAAACAGTCCGATGGACTTTTTTCATCGGACAAACCGATCGTTTATGGGCCCCATCTGTCTTTTTTCCATCGGTGTTAAAAAATAGAACATGTTTTAAATTTATCCGATGGAAAAAAAAACGAATTACTATCGTCTGTGGGGAACTCCATCGGATAAAAACCCACGCATGCTCAGAATCAAGTCGACGCATGCTCAGAAACATAGAACTTAATTTTTCTTGGCTCGTCGGAGTGTTTTACGTCACAGCGTTTGGGACGATCGTTTTTTTGACTGATGGTGTGTAGGCAAGACTGATGGAAGTCAGCTTCATTGGATTTCTGATGGAAAAATCCATCGGTTTAAAATCCATAGGAAATCCGATCGTGTGTGCAGGGCTTTAGTGTTCATTTTATTGTACAGTAAGGTAACAGAGGTATGTCTTGGTAAGATATTTGCACAGCCTTATTTCTCTGACTGAAAAACAAGTTTGAAGAGCTTAGAGTGAAATAGTACACAACGGGTTCTCAATGTTCTGTTCAGTGAGAATATTAGGAACCTTGTTTTGAAAACGTACAGTTTCTTAATGTCCATTTCTTTATTGTTAGACAGAAACTTTATTATGTGTGTTCAGTCTTAAAGAGTTTAAAGAAGGAGTTTAGGCATATTTGTCAAGGTGTCCTACTAAGGAAACCTTTCATCAATCAGTGAGAAGAATTTATGATGTAAGTGAACAGTATGAATCTTCTTTCATGAGCTGTTTGCTAGATGGGATAGGGATTAGAACATTGTTTTTTTGTAAATAGACACTTGATTACTCTTATGTGAGACTATCATGAAACAGTGCTGCATTTATCATTTAGAACCAGTTTGCCAGGAGTGTAGAATTCCACTGTTCAAGGAGTAGTTTAGAAATGTTTTTGCTTTACTTAATCTATTTCATTTTAATAGCAATGGATAATTTGAGATATCCAAAAAGGCTGTTTGTTCTACTTTCTACCATGTTTGACATATTTTCAACAGTTTATTAAAAAAAAAAAAAAAAACAGCACCACCAAGTGTGCAGACAGGGGAAACTAAAATAGAATACAAAACCCACATGAAAAAGTACCCCCTGAAACAAATGCACGCACCCCAAAATGTAATAAAAAAATGGAACACAACTTTTTTTTTTTTTCTCCAAAAGGATGTTTATTGAAAAATATATTAAGCAAAAGTTTACATACCATTGCACAATGTGCAGTATTATATCCATAGAACACTTGAATATTTAGATAACTTTTGAAATAATAAACAAAAACACAAATACAAAGCTGTAAATGTACCATACTTCTCTCTCACACTCCCCAGACCCCCATACCTCCAAATTATACTCAAACAAGACTCGACCCCCCCACCCCCACCAGGCCCCAACTGCAAACTGCATATGGGACCCGCAAGCCCCCCACCCCCGGCCTCCCACCACACAGCCTTCAAAAGCATTCTGTCCAGTACAAGCTCGAGCGGAGAGAGCCCCGGGGTATTCAACCACGGAGCCCACAGCTTTTCAAATTTCCCCTGGCGACCTCTGTGCTGATAGATGTATTTTTCTAGGCGTAAGGTACGTCCCATCTGAGTTATCCATTCACTCAGTCCAGGAGGCTCCTCCGCCTTCCAATGATGAAGAATGAGCTTGCGGGCCTGAAAGACGGCTCTACCGATGGCTGATTTTGGATTGTCCTCTATTGGCAGGTCATCCACAACCCCCAGGACACAGATCCTGGGGTCCTGCGGAATCTCCACCGAGAACACCTCCCCTATGGTTTTAAGAACCCCCCTCCAGTAGAGATGCAACTTAGGGCATCGCCACAGCAAATGGATGAGGTCCCCGTGATCCCTAGCACATCTCGGGCAGCTGTCCTCCTCTCCCAGACCCATCCTATGCAATCTCACAGGCGTAAAGTGTACTCTCAGCAATATGTACAATTGGGACAAGCGTTGGGCAACGTTAAGCGAACTTCCCTGAACTGCTAACAATGCCTCCTCCCACTGACCCTCCTCAAATAGACCAACATCCCTTTCCCACAAGGCCCTTACCCCCGCAGGAAAGCCCGGCAAAAAAGAGGATAATAGCATGGCGTATGTTCTAGATATGAAACCCTTAAAACTGGGCACCCCCATCATAGAGTGAAAGATTGGGGCTGGAGACAATATCCACGGGTTGTTTCCCACCTGGGCCCTAACTGCATGGCTCAACTGTAAGTAATAGAAGTGCATGGATCCATGCAGCCCAAACTGCTCCTGCAGCTCCACAAAGGGCCGCAAACAGCCATTGGAAAAGATGTGAACCAAATGGGTAACTCCACCCCTCCTCCAATGCTCCGCACAGGTCAAAAGAAGCAGCTCCCCATAATACCGGTTGCTCCAAACCGGGCTGTAAACTGTATACCCCTCAATCTTTTGTATTTGACGTGTTTTATTCCAAATTTTTTGGATCAGGGCATAGGTGGGGAAGAGCTTGTTTGACTTGGCAAATTGCAATGCCTCAAGGCCTGTTACTACACTTTCTGCTCCCGTGGTGCGCAGCATCAGGGCAACTGTCGGGTCCCTCACCTCCCCTTCCATGACCGGCTTCTCTGTTAGGGCTCTAGCAACGTGCTGCAACTGCGCAGCTACATAATATAACCATGGATTTGGGAGGGCCAGACCCCCCCTCCTCCTTGGATCTCTGCAACTGCTCCAATTTGATTCTAGGGGTTTTGTTAAGCCAGAGAAGAGATCGAAATAGAGAATTAATGATTCTGAAAAATTTCAACGGGATCACAATGAGAGTGTTATGTAGAACGTACAAAAGTTGTGGCATAAAGATCATTTTAATGAGGTTGGCCCTGCCCGCCATGGACATCTTCAGTTTAGACCATATTTTGGATTTATCCCTAATCCTAGTTAGCAGGGGCGATAGATTGAGAGAAATGTACTCACTAAGTTGTGGAGTGACCCATATACCCAAATATTTAAATTGCCGTGAGACTGGGATATCCTGCGGCATGGGTCCCTGGTCCCCCGGGGAATCCAATAGCATCATTGAGGATTTAGTCCAGTTAATTGCCAGAAAATGAGCCAAAGTTCCGGACCACCGCCATAGCCTCTCTCAGGGACCCCCCCCCCCGTATCCCCCAGCAGCAACATCGTATCGTCCGCATAGAGCATGATTTTTTCATGCGTCTGGCCATACTTAAACCCAGATATTAAGGGGTTGGACCTAATGAGAGCAGCCATTGGTTCTATGGCGATGGCAAAAAGCAACGGGGATAGGGGACACCCCTGCCGCGTCCCCCTATGAAGAGGGAACGGAGGAGAGACCCTGCCCGCCTCCCTAATGACCGCCGAAGGGGAATAATATAGAAGTTGCACCCAGGAGCGGTACACCGGTCCAAAACCATATTTTTTCATCGTTTCCCACAGATATTGCCACTCTATGCTATCAAATGCTTTATGAGCATCAAGGGACAGCAGAGCCCTATCCCCAATATTATCCGCAGGAGACAGCATGTTAAGAAACAATCTCCGAAGGTTAATAGCTGTGGATCTTTCCGGTATAAAGCCGGATTGGTCCGAGTGTATTATAGATGCAATTACCCCATTCAATCTTGTGGCTAATACCTTAGCAAGGATTTTAATATCAGTCTGCAGTAGCGATATCGGCCTATACGAGCCCGGGTCTAATGGGTCCTTCCCAGGCTTGAGCAGGAGGACTATACTGGCTTGTCTCATAGATTCGGGTAGACGGTGTGTTTCCCTGGCCATATTTAGGGTACGGAGCAGGGATGAGCCGAACACCCCCCTGTTCGGTTCGCACCAGAACCTGCGAACAGACAAAATGTTCGTGTAAACTTTAGAACCCTATTAAATACAATGGACTCGAACGTTCGAAATCTAAAGTGTTAATTATAAAGGCTAATATGCAAGTTATTGTCCTAAAAAGTGTTTGGGGACCCGGGTCCTGCCCCAGGGGACATGTATCAATGCAAAAAGAAGTTTTAAAAACGGCCGTTTTTTCGGGAGCAGTGATTTTAATAATGCTTAAAATGAAAAAATAAAAGTGAAATATTCCTTTAAATTTTGTACCTGGGGGGTGTGTATGATGTGCATGTAAAGTGGCGCATGTTTCCCGTGCTTAGAACTGTCCCTGCAAAAAATGTCATTTTTGAAAGAAAAAAATGCATTTAAAACTCACTCGCGGCTATTAATGAATTGTCGGCTCCCGGCAATACATACAAAAGTTATTGATAAAAAAAAAAAAAAAAGCGTGGGGGTTCCCCAGAATTCAATTACCAGGCCCTTCAGGTCTGGAATGGATATTAAGGGGAACCCCGCCGCAAATAAAAAAAAAATTGACGTGGGGTTCCCCCAAATATCCATTCCAGGCCCTTCAGATCTGGAATGGATTTTAAGGGGAACTCCACCCCAAATTTAAAAAAAAAATGGCGTGGAGTCCCCCTAAAAATCCATACCAGACCCCTTATCCGAGCACGCAACCTGGCCGGCCGCAGGGGAAAAGGGGGGGACGAGAGAGCGGCCCCCCTCCCTCCTGAACCGTACCAAGCCACATGCCCTCAACATGGGGAGGATGTCCCCATGTTGATGGGGACAAGGGCCTCATCCCCACAACCCTTGCCCGGTGGTTGTGGGGGTCTGCGGGCGGGGGGCTTATCGGAATCTGGAAGACCCCGTTAACAAAGGGGACCCCCAGATCCCGGCCCCCCTCCTATGTGAATTGGTAAGGGGTACATTGTACCCCTACCATTTCACAAAGAAAGCGTAAAAAAATGTTTAAAAAAACACACAAACACCTTGAAAAAGTCCTTTATTTAAAAAAATAAATAAATAAACATGCCAGCGGTGAAATCCAGTGTCCCGCGGCGATCCCGATGTCCAGCGCTGTCCTTCATTGGTTGTGCCTGAGCGGACCTGATGGGGAACTCCCTCTCAGTATTTTAAATGTATAGACCCGCCCCTTCTAAAGTTCCCCATCAGGTCCGCTCAGCGGACGAGATGCAGAACATGAGAAGGGGCGGGTCTATACATGTATTACCAAAGTGAGAGCAGTTCCCCATCAGGTCCGCCCCCTCGGTATGTCGGACCCGCCTACGTCATTGGCTTGAGCGGGGAACTTCCTTCACTATGTAAATTTAAATTACACAGTGAAGGAAGTTCCCCGCTCAAGCCAATGACGTAGGCGGGTCCGACATACCGAGGGAGCGGACCTGATGGGGAACTTTAGAAGGGGCGGGTCTATACATTTAAAATACTGAGAGGGAGTTCCCCATCAGGTCCGCTCAGGCACAACCAATGACGGACAGCGCTGGACATCGGGATCGCCGCGGGACACTGGATTTCACCGCTGGAATGTTTATTTTTATTTTTTTTTAAATAAAGGACTTTTTCAAGGTGTTTGTGTGTTTTTTTAAACATTTTTTTACGCTTTCTTCGTGAAATGGTAGGGGTACAATGTACCCCTTACCAATTCACATAGGGGGGGGCCGGGATCTGGGGGTCCTCTTTGTTAAAGGGGTCTTCCAGATTCCGATAAGCCCCCCGCCCGCAGACCCCCACAACCACCGGGCAAGGGTTGTGGGGATGAGGCCCTTGTCCCCCATCAACATGGGGACATCCTCCCCATGTTGAGGGCATGTGGCTTGGTACGGTTCAGGAGGGAGGGGGGGCGCTCTCTCGTCCCCCCCTTTTCCCCTGCGGCCGGCCAGGTTGCGTGCTCGGATAAGGGGTCTGGTATGGATTTTTAGGGGGACTCCACGCCATTTTTTTTTAAATTTGGGGTGGAGTTCCCCTTAAAATCCATGCCAGATCTGAAGGGCCTGGAATGGATATTTGGGGGAACCCCACGTCAATTTTTTTTTAAATTTGCGGCGGGGTTCCCCTTAATATCCATTCCAGACCTGAAGGGCCTGGTAATTGAATTCTGAGGAACCCCCACGCTTTTTTTTTTTTTTTTATCAATGACTTTTGTATGTATTGCCGGGAGCCGACAATTCATTAATAGCCGCGAGTCAGTTTTAAATGCATTTTTTTCTTTCAAAAATGACATTTTTTGCAGGGACAGTTCTAAGCACGGGAAACATGCGCCACTTCACATGCATATCATACACACCCCCCAGGTACGAAATTTAAAGGAATATTTCACTTTTATTTTTTCATTTTAAGCATTATTAAAATCACTGCTCCCGAAAAAACGGCCGTTTTTAAAACTTCTTTTTGCATTGATACATGTCCCCTGGGGCAGGACCCAGGTCCCCAAACACTTTTTAGGACAATAACTTGCATATAAGCCTTTATAATTAACACTTTAGATTTCTCCCATAGATTTTTCGAATTTGCCACGAACACCCCAATTTGTTCGCTGTTCGGCGAACGGGCGAACAGGCAATGTTCGAGTCGAACATGAGTTCGACTCGAACTCGAAGCTCATCCCTAGTACGGAGCAGTTGTGGTAAAATCTCTTCCCCATATTGTTTATACACCTCTATCGGGATGCCGTCGTCTCCAGGTGCCTTGGAGTTGGGAAAGGAGCTGGTGGCTGCAAGCATTTCCTCCACTGTAATGGGAGCTTCCAGAGATTCCGCCTGGGACTCCGTCAAACACGGTAGTTCTATGCCCCGCAGAAAATCCTGAAGCTCCTCCATCGTATGGGTCTGTTTAGATCTATATAGATCCGCATAAAAGTCCCTCAATTCCCGCATGACAAGATCTGGGGTATTAACCATCCTCCCCGCTGTGTTGCGTAATGCCCCGATGGATGGGGATGACTGCTGGGATCTAACCAATTTAGCTAGTAGTTTGCCTGTCTGTTCCCCCTCCTCATAGAAAGCTAGTTTAGTAAAAAAAACTTTTTTTATCCGCTTTGGATGCATCTATTCTATTTAGTGCGTCCTGTGCCGCTATCCAAGCCTCCCGGGAGCCCTCCCCGGAGTTGGCAATGTACTCCGCCTCCAAGTGTCTAACCATGCGGGCGACCTGCTCTCTCTGTTCCGAGGTATTGCGCTTAATGACATTGACTTCAGATATAAAGACCCTCCTCAGGAAAGCTTTAAAAGCATCCCAAGAGGCGTTCAAATCAGGGTGGCCAGCATGTCTCTGCCAGTACTGCGCAATGTCAGCCTCTATTTTAGCATGAGAGGGGAAAAGATTCAGCCAGAAAGCGTTCAGCTTCCATGGCGCTCTTTGCAAGGTAGATTCCGGCCTTACCCTCAGGTGAACCAACAGGGGAGAGTGATCCGAGATGCTCCTGGGAAGATACTGCACCTTCTCAATATACTGGTACGCCTCTGCTGAACACAGGCACAGGTCAATTCTGGATAAAGACATATGCGTCTTTGAAAAGCAGGAAAACTGCTTCTCCAGAGGATTTCTATTTCTCCAGGGATCCATCCACCCCACCTCCTCCACGAACCTAGCCAGAGCTGTCTTATTAGTCCCTGTTCCACCCGATGGGGGAGGGTGCCTATCTAACTTGAGGTCCGCAACACCATTCAGATCCCCCATTAAAATCAGGGGAACCCCTGGACTACAGAGCTGGAATGCCAGCAAGGCACGCAAAATCTGCGCGTTAAATGGTGGCGGGACATATACTGCTGCCAGAATGAACGTAAAGTGGTAGAGGCTACAGTGCAAAAAAACATATCTCCCCTCCTGGTCAATCCTTGCATCAAACAATTGGAAGTCCAGTGACTTATGTATCAGGACACTCACACCCCGCGAGTACGAGGTGTGAGTGGAGTGATATGCCCATCCCGCCCAAGCATACCCCACCCCCGAAAGTGTGTCAGGAGTCAAATGAGTTTCCTGGAGAACACACACTGCCGGGAGATGTTTTCTGATGAAAGTGAACACCATGGTGCGCTTAAGTGGATCACTCAAGCCCCTAATGTTCCAAGACACTAAAGGTACACTAGCCATCATGTAACCATATAATAGTAAATGCAACAGTGCAGTTGAGCGAGTAGGGTTGTCCACCGGCCAAACCTGGCGCACAATGGACCCCCGCAGTCGCCATGCAAAGACACACAGATAACACATAGTTTTATATCCCCCCTCCACCCAACATCCAATGTCTTTCTCCTGCCCCCTCTACCGAGGTGCGACATGTGCGGTGTTAGTACTTGGGTAACCAAGTTGGGAAGAGGGGGGGGACCAGCTGGGGCGGAAAGACTGTCAATCAGAGAGGGACTCCGTGCGGGGGAAGGGGTCATCCAGTGCCCACCAGGCACAGCCTGCACGGCCAGCGCCGGTCCTGGTATGTACCCGCATAGAAAAACGAGGGGAAGGGGGTGGGGAAGGGTGCAGCAAAGTCATCTGTCCGCCTGCGACAACAGGGCCTCCAGAGCGCGAGAGAGAGAAAAAAAATGTGGAAAAAAACAACCGATCAACCAAACTAAAAGGTCCTGGGAGTGAACAGAAACCCAGTGCGGGCTCAGGTGCAACAGGCATACACTGGCCCAAGTCCGATACCCCTCGGGGTATACCAACGATAGTTCAAATTGCATGCTGATTTCTAATGCTCATTTCCTGGCAAAAACATAGGTATGTGTCTCCCGACCGTGTGACCTTGTGGCTGCAACTTATCTTGCTTCAAACGAAGGATACTTCAAGGGTATACCCCACCGTAGTGGTCAATCTGCATCCGCTGCCGACCCATCTGCCTGGTGGAAGAGATGATCATTTGTGTCTAGCCAAGCTGAGGCTTCCGCCGCCGTTTCAAAGAACTGTACCCTGTCCCCTGCCACTATTCGGAGCTTGGCAGGATACAACATTGCATAGTTGGCCCTCAGGCGCTGCAGTCGCTTCTTCACCTCCCCAAATTTAGCCCTGCGTCTCTGCACCTCCGCCGAGAAGTCTGGGTAGAAGGATACTCTTACTCCATTAAACTGGATATTGCGTTTTTCTTTAGCCAGTCGCAGGATAACCTCCTTGTCCTTAAAGTTAAGGAGTTTGGCCAACATGGTGCGGGGCGGATTGCCCGGAGGCAATGGCCTAGGAGGCACTCTGTGTGCGCGTTCCACTGAGTAAAAGGGGGTAAAGACATCTTTACCAAATATCTCTAGCAACCAGCCCTCCACAAACGCCGTAGGGTCTCTGCCTTCCGTTTTTTCTGGAAGACCCACTATGCGGACATTGCTCCTTCTCAAATGATTCTCAATGTCCTCATTTCTAATTTCATTGGCAGCGGCAATCCTGGCAGTGACCTGCATATCTCTGATAAGGGGGGCCATCTTGTCTTCCACTTCACTGACCCGACCCTCCACCGCAGTGGTGCGTTCCCGGATCTTCTGGATGTCATGGCGGATCAGCCCTACTTCCTCCTTCAGCCCTCCAAAGTGCACCTGCAGAGTTTCCACAGAGGCCGTGCATTTATTTACAGCTCTAAGAATTTCTGCCAGGGTGGGTTGTTCAATGTCTCCCTCCTCCTCCTCCTCCACCATGTCTGGTGAGGACTGACCTGAGGCCTGCTGTAGTGACTGCATGGAGGATTCCTCTGTGTGCTGTGGGCAGAGGATAGCTGGAATAGCTTCCAGGTCCTCCTCAGCAGATCGCCCCCCAACACTGTTCAGTTTTTGCGTATAGTATGTCATATCCTTAGGGCCATCTTTCCCCTGTGCTTTGGGGGTTTTGGGTGCTTGCTTACCCGGGTCCTTCTTGTCCCCTCGTGTGCGCTGCTGCGCCGCGGCGCCATTTTGGCTGACCTGCATGTCGTCTCCCTTCTGCTGGTTGCGCGTCAGCATGCCGGTTTTAGAAGCTGGCGGTGGGCTCAGGACGTGCCTGGGTCTTTCGGGATACTGCTGGTGGGTTCCGGTGCCTTTTTCAGCTAGTGGTTCGGCCGGGAGAAGGATCACTAAAGGATACACTCAGGGAGCTCTGTGAGACACGTCCGCTCACATGCCGCTCTTGGCCACGCCCGGAACACAACTTTAATATAAATTCTATAACACTGCACAAATGTAATCCACCCTACAGATATAACACACAGAAAACAATTAAAAACATACCAAAAATTGTAAAAAGGAGTGTCAATACACAAGTCCCTATAGGGTATTATCATCCATAAGGGAACTTAATCAGAGCCCTGAATGACACAGACCCAGGTCAGTAAACCATATACACAATACATTGTGGGAAGTTCATAAAGAGTATACAATGTATAGCCACAACCCCCTAACAGCTACAAATTGATAATAATAATAAGCAACAAATCTTGAATTTGTCTTTCATACAGTGCTTCATAAGGAATTTCATTAAAGGCTCACCAGAAAGTTACATTCTATGTTCCAATGGCTCATATTAAGCTTGCGCAATAATAAAAACAATCACCAGGTATCACACTCCTCCCCCAGTAGCAAAAGCATCCAAGATTCTTCACTTCTCAATTCCACTCAAAAGTGCATAAAAAACAGTGTAGTATTACATGTATAAACATGTATAAACCAATAAAAACACCGTTATTTGTGCTGCTCACATGAAATGTGCAAGTGCAATCTCCAAATCATCAATGTGATGAAAGATAAAAGACCTATATGGTAAAATATAGCATTCCCCCCAATCTTCTTTAGTCAGGAGAACCACTTCCTTCAGGCCTTCAATATACCTCATAAAAGAGGTGATATTGTTTAAAACCACTGATTTATTATATAAAATATGCGTACATGTAAAAAGACAATTCCAATGGCAACTTTAGAACATTAAAGATGGTGGAACAGTGACTTCTGGTCATGCTGGCGCAACTCCCGGTTTTGACATGATGGCATCACTTCCTCTATGCATTTCGTCATGTAGACGTTTTCAAGAAGAAGTGATGTCACCCAGGAAGCTCCCTTTTTTAGGCCACTTCTGCCCTTATTGTTCTGCCCCTATCAGATACTATGTATTGTTATATTGTCCCACCATTGATTTACCAATAACCACTCTTACTCTTAAGCCTCGTACACACGACCGAGAATCTCGTGGTAAAAAAAAACGTTGTTTTTTCTCGACGAGATTCTTGTCAAGCTTGATGAGATTCTTGTCAAGCTTTCCTTGCATACACACTGTCACGTACAACACGTACGATGGCATTATAAAGGGGAAGTTCTATTCCAATGGCGCCACCCCTTGGGCTACTTTTGTTGATCTCGTGTTACCACGTGTTAGTAAAAGTTTGGGGAGAGACGATTCGCGCTTTTCAGTCTTCGTGCTTTCAGTTCGTTTTAGCGTGACGAATGTGCTATCTCCATTACGAACGCTAGTTTTACCAGCAGGAGCGCTCCCGTCTTATACTTGATTCTGAGCATGCGCGATTTTTTAAGACTCGGAAAAGCATACACACAACCGGTTTTCTCGTCGGGAAACAGGCCGACGAGAATCCCAACGAGAAAAATGAGAATCCTTATGAGAAAATAGAGAGCAGGCTCTCTATTTTTCTCGTCGAGATTCCCGGCAGTTTTTTTGACGAGAAACCATACACACGAACGGTTTTCTCACCAAGAAAGCTCTCCCAACAGTTTTCTTGTTGTTTATTGACGAGAAAACTGGTCGTGTGTACGAGGCTTTACTCTTACACTAATACATTATTTGGACCTAAATAACAAAACCCTTCTAGAAAACAAAGACCTAAAATATATTTTAAAACAAATAAGGCTCCTTGCCTAATAAAACTCATATAAATCTCAAAGTTCCTTCTGGTGTTTTTCTGTTTATTAACATAGACAATTTGTAGTTGTTAGTAGATTGTGGCTCTAAGCGCTGGGAACATATTGTATACATTCAGGGACCTATTGGGGTAAAGGGTCATCCCAGTTGCTTCTGTTTTTTGATTTTTGGGGAATTTCCTAAGCACTAATTGTATAATCATTCAATTCATAAAAACTGTCTACAATATACAATTTATTATACCCAAATTGTTCATTACAACATTCGTGTTGCAATAACTGGATGGCTCATAGCACTTCCGATGCCTGTTTTTGTTTTGCTGTATTTTTACTTGCCTCCACTATGATTGAACTATCTCCAGCTGACCAGTGAATACCTTACCTTTGGTTCCATGTTGTTGATGTCACTTTTGGGTCCCATTGTGATTACATCACTTCCAAGTCCCAAGGTGATTAAAACACTTCCGGGTCACTTATTTTTGGAGCAAGTAGTCTTCATGCTCAAACTTTCTGAACTTTAAACTTGGGGATATTAATCATGAAGGATTTTCAAATCTATTGACAGGAACTGCTTTATCCCAATGGGAAGCTGGCAAGCTGGCACCATTCAAAATGGATTGGAAATTGGGACAGGGTAAAAGATTATAGAGAACAGGTGGATGTTTTTCTGAAAAATTTAAAGAGAATGGATATAAAAAATACAGACTAGAAGAGTTAAAAAGGGAGGAGGAAAGTCAAGATAGAAGAAAACTCCTAAAGGACAGGGAAAGGGGAGATGAATAGAGACTATGGCTATGGTTTCATTATGGATTATAATGCACAATAAAAGGATGAATACAAGATCTTGAAAAAAAAATTAAAGTAATATATAGAAGTGCTCCCACATTAAGAATCAAACTTGTACATAACATTTTAGATCCACCAAGAAAAGAATACAGCCCCTAAATATGTTTGTTTCTAAAGCCCCGTACACACGGTCGGACTTCCATCGGACTTTTCCGTGTTTTTTTGTCCGAACGGAGTTGGTTGGGAACACCCATAGCATACACACGCTCGGACTTTTCTGCAAACTTTCTTAAAACTTCTTACAACATCACGTGTTTTTTCTGCTCTTTTCTGATCTTTACTGCCACCCTTTGGTCAACTTCTGCTATTGTTGGTTGATTTTAACATTAGCTGTTTTGTCCATCGGACTAAAGTCCGATGGTTATCTGTACACACGGTCGGACTTTGCTCCATCGGACTTTTGTTGGGCAAAAGTTTGTCCGTTTGCAGACCCAACTTTTGTCCGATGAAATCCAAAACCAAACGAAAAAAGTTTGTCCGATGGAGCGTACACTCGGTCGGATTGTTGGTCCAACTTGCTCAAAACGAAGTTTGTTGGGCAAAAGTCCGACCGTGTGTACGGGGCTTTAGCCCGGTCTGCAGCAGACAAGCTCCTCTATGGTGGTACAGCCCCTAATCCTGATTTTAAAACTCTATAATCACCCAGATACGTCTTTGTGGATAGCCAAGATTATGTTTCTCAGGTGTATGTGGAAGGTACATTTATCTCCTATAATGTTTTTAAGGAACGGACTAGTGTCACCAACAAATTATTTTTTTAATATCTTTTGTTGCATCATGCCATGCAAGCCCAAAATGGGTTGACGGGGGAAGAACTAATTACTTCCCTTTTGGAACATCTCATGGCAGATCCCAATATTACCAAACTGGTGACTACATTTTATGATGCATTACAATCTGCAGGTTCACACACCTTTGCTTTCTCCTATGGATGGGAAATGACACACTTACCCCCCTGACCTCACGGAAGAGGACTTGGAGGAGGTGACCGAAACGTTTCTACAAGATGTTAGTACCTCTGATAAGTTTATAAACGTCAAATGTATCCATCAGCTGCACTACACTCCTGCCAAGTTGAATCGTATCGGGTTGAGGTAACAAGCCTGTTGTCCTCAATGTGGGGAATTATTTTCTAATATTTTGCATATGTTTTGTTCTTGCCCAAGATTATCTTCCTTTTGGGCTGAAAAGTTTGCCATGTTAGAAGCTCACCTTAGTCTATAAGCTACCCAGAGGTCTGCCTACTTGGTGTTAATGATAACTACGTTCCACTTACTGTACCTGTAGTTGTATTATGTTTTTTGTTTGATATTTTGTTATGCCAAGAAAGAGCTTTTGCTGCTTTGGAAAAACCCACCTCCGCCCACACTGCAGTATGTTTGCCACCTGGTAAATAAGGTGGTACCTATCTACAAGCTCATTTATAAGACCTCTTTCACACTAAAAACTGCTTCTCATGCCTTCCCAGTGTGAAATCCTGAGTGCTTTCACACTGGGGTGGTTTGCCTGCAAGCAGCATCTTTGGGGCAGTGTAGGAGCGGTGTATACATCGCTTCTACACCGCCCCTGCCCATTGGAATGAATGGGCAGCAATTCCGACGCACCTGAAAAGCTGCTACATTCTAAATAGAAAAGCCTGATCCCTGCCAGATTGTTGTAGAGAAAGATCCTTGGTCTCTTTGTGAAAGCTGTGTTTTTTCCTGTAGAAGATGGAAACAACATCTATTGAATCAGAGCTAAAGATCTCCAATTAGCAGGAAGCATGCAATTGGCTGATTACATGCATATAGGCCTGGCTCAGCAGGGGGAGAGTCCACTGCTTCCATATGGATAACATGGGTCCTTCTCTACATCGTGCTGGCAGGGGACAGACTTTCCTGCTCAGGCTGTGGCTGTTTACTAATGAAACAAACTGTAAGACTTTGACTACATTTGGTTTTGATGTATCTGGAATTTATTTAGCTGTAAGTTCAATTGGGCTTTTCAGAACTAGCTTGGTTTAATTTATAATTGGTTTCCTTTACACACTAGAGATTATTAGGGATGAACTGAACACCCTGAACAACACTTCTTCGGCGGAGCTTCCCGGATCCAGGATTGAAAACAGCAGAATAACAGTAAGACGGCGTACAGGATGCCTCAATTCTCTGTATTGCTTATCTTTTTTAGTTGTGATGTAAGAGTCTACCCTTTTTTACTCTTAATAAAACCCTGGTTTTACTTAAAATACTACACTATTGGATGCTTTTTGTCTGTTCCCTTGCTGGACCCTGGGCTGGAACTTTGTCCCCCCCCCCTTTTTCCAGGTGGCGTGAGTGGTAGTGGTCATACCCATACCAGTTATAAGTGGAGAGGACATAAAGTGACAGACAAGACCCCATGCTATGCCAGTATAATTCCGAAGTGAGGTGAGAATATGGAGAGACAGGTGTAGGATACACCAGTGGTTCAATACTACAATTGGGCATCTATTTAGAAGATCCTGACTCCATTTTAGGAAATCACTGATTGGACACTCTTTATTGGAATTATCAGATAGACACCATATGGACTTTGTGATTGCTTTCATCATTATACCATTGCAATATTGAACCTCATGCACAGTTTGTTGTTTTTCACGGTCACCAGGATATTTTAGTATTGCACTTTATTAGTACACTGGTGCTCACTTCAGCTTTACTATTATTATTGGTGTTCATTCGTTTCACGAGTCACACATCTTTTGGCAGAATCTTTTCTGTTGATATTTGCTTATTTATTTATTTTATCTATACATTTTATTGATTTACTTTGTCACAGTGTGGTTATATTATTATACATTAGCGCAAAATCCCCCCCCCCCTTTTTTGTTTTATACAGTATCGACTACTTTCATCTCCTGTTTTGTATTGCAGGGTTTGTTTATACAGGAGCAACTGTCAACTGTAAAGAAGAGCAGCAGGCTTTTAGTGCTCTCAGCATTTGTACCAATCACAGTGATCGCATGATGTAAACAGTGTGTGTTTACACCTGTGAAGCCCCGTACACACGATCGGTTTGACTGATAAAAACCGTCCGATGAATGGTTTTCATCAGACCAACCGATCGTGTATGGTACCCATCGGTCTTTTTTCCATCGGTTGTAAAAAATAGAACTTTTTTTAAAATTTTCCGATGGATGAAAAACCGATGGGAATTTCCGATCGTCTATGGGCAAGTCCATCGGTTAAAAAACCCAGCATGCTTAGAATCAAGTCGACGCATGCTCAGAAGCATTAAACTTAATTTTTCTCGGCTCATCGGAGTGTTTTACGTCACCGCATTTGGAACGGTCGGTTTTTTGACTGATGGTGTGTGGCCAAGACTGATGAAAAACAGTTTCATCGGATTTCCGATGGACAAATCCATCGGACGAAAATCCATAGGTTATCCGATCGTGTGTACGGGGCTTGAGTCAGCCCCTTTCTCTTACAACAGAGGAAGGGGAGAAGTCATTTAATAGTATATGAACACAATAGAGTTTAGCAGCAGCTGTATATTTAACCCCTTCACGCGCCTAAGGGATAAACAAATCGAAATGCCTAAGCACAATTTTGCAACTTTGAAATGTGTTAGTAAAACCATATGTAGCGGCCTCCACTCTCACCTCTATCTCATCAGCTCGTCTGTCTCTTGTCTAGGGGTACCTTAGAGGAGAGATTGCGGGGTCACCACGCCAGGCCTTCACAGCAGATGTTTGTGTGGTGTAAGCAAAGTTCTTATTTTACCTTCGGGTCGGTGTTCTGCACCTGGAACCTCCAAAGAGAGTTACCTTGAACAATGTCTGCCAGAAAATGAGCCCCACACCATTAAAGTCCAACACTCCTTTATTCTTCTCAATGCAAAAGTGAACACAATCAGTTGGACCCCTTAGAGAACAGAACAGACAAGGAGGTGTGGATGCGAGTAGGCCCAGACACAATGAACTCTCCACTTTCCTTCCTGAAAGTGGGTTGCGGTCTCCCTGCGAAGGGGGATTTCCTTCCAGGCGGTCTCCGATGGAAGGCTCACCTGTCCCTGGCAAAATGCTGCACGGGTCTTCAAGCAAGTATCTCCCACCGGTCCATTACGCCCTCCGGATTCAGGTACCCTCTCCCAGGGTCCCCTAGGGTCTCCTTCCCTCGCGGAACTCAGTGTTGGGCACTGAGCTCCAGACCTCCATCCGAGTACCTCACCCCAGGCTAAAGGTGCCAGGGATGGAACACGACCTCCGAACGTCCTCTAGGCCTAGGCCTGCCTAGAGGACCGACACGAACCACCGCCCACAGGCTGAAGGTGCCTGGGACTCGACCCCGTGACAAAGATGGCCGGCCCCTTTATACCCTCTCCCAGCAAGCACGGCGGGTTCCCCGCCCCACCATACCGCTGCCGAGGGAGGACAAAAAGGGAGCACAGCACACAGCAATGGTTCAATCCCAGCCCAAGGCGACAGCGCCCCCAGCGGGGCTGCAGGGAACTGCACATCACTGGTGTCTCTGCCAGTTTTAAATACACAGAAAAGTGTATACCCGCTACACTTACATATCATCACAACTACCTAGTGCATCCAGGTAACTGATACCTTGTTTTTTTCAGGACAAATAGGGTTTTCATTTGGAAGTAAATGGTTATGGATATCCCCTGATTTTTTTTGATTTTTTATTATCAAGGAAAATTGTCCCAAAATAGTAAAAAAATATGTTTTTTTAATTTTTTTAATTTAGCTACATTTCTTGATACTATCATAACCTACCAACAAAGAACAACCCAAAATAAATTATCCTGCTCCTAACAATCGCAGTGATACCACATATGAGTATGTTGATTATTGTCTGTACCCGTAGTACAGCCCAGAATCAATAGTGCTGATTTTGCTTTTTATTTTATTTTTGTCCTACCTAAAACACACTGACACTGACTGACACTGATGCTAATTTTAAAAGATAAAATAAAAATTCTGCCCAAAATATACTGACCCTGACCTTGACCTTTGACCCTGACCTTGAACCAAACGCTAACCCTGGCACTAACCTATATCAAACCTTGATCTAGGTGTTTTTTTCTTTATTTTATTATTATTATTTATTTATTTTTCACAAACATTTTTTTTTTTCTCTCTGCAAGGAAAGAAAAAGATACATTACATCTTTCCTCTCCATTCACAGAGAGATAAAAACACAGGGGCAGGCTTCACAATGACTATGGCTGATCACTGTGGTAGCCAATCAGAGGCTACCACAGCGATCAGGTGACCCGGAATCAGAAGTTCCGGGTCCCGATTGTTAGCACGGGGCCCGGGGCTCTTGGTGAGACCCTGGTCTCTGTGCTGGGAGCGTGCTGTGCGGTGAGCTCCCAGCACAAAGGGAAACACAAATATATGCGGCCCCACTGAGAAAAATCCCGCATCCGTGAGACCTCATATATGTGTTACGTCAGCGGGAAAGGCTTGAGTAAAGTTCAACCATTTCACCCCCTTCTCTCCTTTACATCTGATCTATAGCCTGTATTTTCAGTAACCTGTATAATAACTCTTCAGCTCCCTTATCTTGCACATCTGCCTATTAATTTCTTCAACTCCATCCTCCTGCTGTGTAAGACCTGTATGTGCTGTATCTAGTGCACCATTACAAAGCTCCATGTTTTAGAACCCTCAGTACCAGCATGTTTCCTCACTTCCAAAAAATTTGATCACCTCTAGGTGTCTACTTTACAAAAATGTGTTCATTTGTAGCTTTTTGTATTGTATTGGCATTTTTATTATAACAGAAAATAAGGAAAACTTTTTTCAAAATGTTTGGTCTTTTTTTTAATATATAGTAGAAACATTTTAAAAATAGTTATTAAATACCACCAAAAGAAAGCTATATCTGTCTCACAAAAATAAAAATAAAATTAATTTGAGTTGCATGATGGAGTAACTGTCAGTCAAATATCACAGCACTGGAAACTGAAAAATGGCCTAGTAATGTAGGGTTTATGCAGGCTCATAATCAAGTTAAAACTGAAGTCCAGGCACCAAAACGTTCATTTAAATATTCCTTGAAAGCTACAAAAGATATACAGTACTGTGCAAAAATTTTAGGCAGGTGTGAAGAAATGCTGTAAAGCAAGAATGTTGAAAAAAAATATAAATTTACAAAATGGAAAGTGAGCAAAAAGAAGAAAATCGGAAAATCAAATCAATATTTGGTGTGACTACAATAGAGCCCCTTGGCTTCGGACCAGCATTAATTCTTCTAGGTACACTTGCATGCAGTTTTTGAAGACACTCGGTAGTTTGGAGAACTAACCTTAGATCTTCTGTGAATGTAGGATGCCTCAACTCCTCCTCTCTCTTTATGTAATACCAGACAGACTCCATGATGTTGAGATCAACGTAAAGAAGGACAAGGAGTCCTAGAAGAAATGGTTTGGCCCCAACAGAGCGCTGATCTCAACATCATTGAGTATGTCAAATATTGCTATTCTTTGGATTTCTCTTCTACTCATTTACTTTCCATTTTCCTAATTGATAAAAACAAACTATGAACATTTATTTTTCTGAAAATATTCTTAATTGACAGCATTTTTCACACCTGCCTAAAACTTTTGCATAGTACTGCAAATTCACTTTATGTTCACCAAATGAATGCGTTTGAAAACCCATTTACTATCTTGTAAAAGTAGTGGTGACATGATCACTTTGCAGTACTTACAATAACTTGTGCAGAGAACAGAGTTGTGGGAGGGACCCAACATGTCCACCCTCTCTAGGCTCCCTGCAGAAAACTAGAGGAGGTCGCACATGGAAAGAGAAGCAGTGATTGGTACCCACAGTTTCGCATTGAATTTCGGTACAGAAATGTTTTATTTATTATTGAATTTTCTTAATTGATTGTTGTATTTAGATTTGCAGTTTTTGTACTGCACATGGTGATACAGAAAAAATGCATGTTTAAATTCCAGAAATCTCATCTTCCAACTGATAAAACAGGACATAAACAGTTGAATATAGGTCAGGTGTTGGAGAAACCAGCTTACTTGTAGGCAGGTGCCTACTTTTGGGGTGCACATTATGTAATTTTAATGTAGTGCACTGTGTTTCAATAAAGTCTGTGTTAGTGAGTTGCTTTGTAGCAGGCAGCCCAGGGAGTTAGGAAGGTGTTAAGTCTGCTCACTCCCAGGTGTTCATGGTCCTACCCCTTGTGCTGGTCCATAAATACAAGGGAAGGCAGCCTCTTGGAGAGGCTTTTCCACATGCAAGAAGCAAGGAGCCCTGCGGAGGAAATCATGTGACCATGACAACACGCATTGGGCGGAGCCGGGTGACTTACAGTGGAAAACAGTAGTGTTGCGGGAGCTGCGGCCCTGCTGTTTTTTATTATGCCATTTATACCTTTCTTTGATGTAAGTACAATATATTTTTTATAAAATTGGTTTTAAGAAGCTTGCTGCACTATGGGGATCCCTTGTGCTTTATGAGTCCACTGCAGGAAGGAATCACAATCTTTTAAAGGGCCATGCACCTATAAAAATTACCGTAGATTTGGTGTGAAGTATCTTAAATGGAGAATGGAGAAGAAAATTGAAGTGTAACTTTGTACAAGTGGGATTTACAACAAGCCCTGAGTGGAAAAAGGCGTTTTTTTAACCTGACATTGTACAGGGCCACTGTAAAGGTGAGCGTATAGGTGAACGGTGGTGGAATTCACAACGTATATAAACATTGATTGGAAGATAAGAAGAAAAAATTATTTAATTTAGACATTAAGAACTTTAGTCACATTTTATATGTTTGATGATTGTCGTGAAAGTATTATATCACTAGTCGGTTGATGCTTAATAACGGCAGGGTTTTAACTTATTTTGGAATGTTATTATATGCTAATTAGCACACACATATATATATATATATATATATATATATATATATATATAGAGGGGTGTTGTTTGAGGAACCCAGAGACTACCATACCCAGGATGCATTTCCCCGCGCAAGGACTGCTGGGGTGGGGTATTTAACTGAGGGGCGGACTGGAGTACGGTCTCTTTGGACATCACCTGCCCCGCAAGTGGAACTCTCTGCTGAGTCTGCTGCTCCAGACAGGGCCTGAAGCCTAGGCCCTGTATTTCCAAAGAGCCTTCCGTCTCCACCAAAGAGCCTGAGGGACGTCTCATCCTGCCATCCGTCTGCTGCTGCCAGGAGGACCGAAGACCCGGGTGTCGTGGAACCTGTGTACCGAGACACAGAAACGGAAGATACAGACGTGGACTGATCCGGTTGGGTAAGAGAGCACCTGCTCAGAGATTAGTACAGGACCTCTAGGCCTAGTGTTTGTTGTTCGGGACTCGCCCGCTAGAGTTGCATATGCACACCGGAGGGACAGTGCATTGAATAGCGTTAGTGACTTTATCTTATTCACCAAGTTTGTCAACTTTTATTCCCGTGGATTACAATTTGTCTTCAAAAGTGCACCACCATTTGCTAGCGAAGATTCTTCTCTGCGGAACTTACACATAGTTACAGTCAGGCCTGACTTACCAGTGTAGACATTGCTGGGCGCCATCTTGCCCACGAGGAAGGAGAGTTGCAAAGGGGGGCCTATTAGTCATCTTTGTACAGGATTGTATATCTGCCTATTGTTGAACATCCTTTCATTGCAGGGCTCTGCATATGCTAAAGTATACTGTATTAATCTGTTTAATCATTCCCTTTAGTAAAAGTACCAGGATTAATCAGACTAGTTGTCAGTGTTATTACTGTGCAGAAGAAACAGTCAGTGTTCGCTATATCACTGTGTGTGTTTTTGTTGTGGGATTGTGTTGTCTAAAGTTGCAGGCCTCACAATCCTATCATCTCCTACTAACTGTGCCAAGGGAGGGTAGAGCCAATTGCTGGGGGGTTGACAGCGGTGTGTTACACAGTATATATATATATATATATAGATAGAGAGAGAGAGAGAGAGAGAGAGAGAGGGGGGGGGGGGAATAGTTGGCGCAGCAGTATCACATTTAAATTTTATTGCTGCAAGATGTAGCTCCTCTCGGAACAAGTGGTCACCCTCTTGGGGTACCCAGTCGGGGTTTTAGAGCCAGAACATAGACTGTGTTAGAAGACTCTTCCTTGCATAAGAGGTATGCCATGGGCAGCCTGAATCAGCATGAATTAGCCTGAGTTAGTTAGAATCTGTTAACCCTGTGCCTGCAATAAACTTCATCAAGGTACTCAGTGCCTGTGCCTGTTCTGAAGTCTCTCAAAGGGGCGCATGTATGATAGGTGTATCAAAAGAACAGGGCTTACAACTGGATATTTGTGCTACCAAGGGCTACAAGTGCAGAATGCTGCAAGTGAAGACCTAAGTGCTGTTGCCATTAGTAACCAGTAGTGTGTTGTTGCTTAAGCTGCCAGATGGTGTGTGTTCAGTGTGACTGGCATGGAAGACAGTGTGCTCTGGTAGAGAGAAGGTGTCGGCATGCAACCCTCCTCCCTAGCGACTGGTGCCCCTGTGTGCCTGGGACTGAACCACTGTCACAGAGCCTATCTAGCCATATGTCATGGGGAAAAGAATTGTGAAGAGGATCCTCTAGAGTTGGCTTGATTCTAGAAGCATGTCACTGGGAGTGAGGTGACATCAAAGCTGGGGTGGAGGGCGGGATACAGGCTGTGCGGTATTCCCTCAAAAGTTTTGCACCATGAAAGAAAGGCTGTGTACAGTTAGTCAAGCGTACTGTCACTGTGAAGTGAATGAGACATAAAGAGTTAATTGTGCCATGAAGTGTGCTCACTTTTAAGTTGGAGATACTACCTTAATGCAGATTTCTTATGACTGCAGCGTCTACCTGCTTAGTTGAGAATTAGCGAGCAAAGAATCTAGAGTTCCCCTTTTTTGGCTGATAAGCCCCACCCACATTCTTGTAGTTATTAATATTTTATTATTATTATTATACTGAATTTATATAGTGCTAACAGTTTGCACAGTGCTTTACAATATAAAGGGAGACAATACAGCAACAATAAACTTCAATACAAGAGGGTTAAGAGGGCCCTGCTTCTGGGAGCTTACAATCTAATAGGGAGGGGCTTTGAGGGATGAACTGATGAGAGAAATAAAAGATTTGGTTATTAGCTGAATGCAGGATAGGCTTCCCTGAAGAGATGAGTTTTCAGGGATTGCCTAGAAGTGGATAGAGTAGGAGATAATTGGACAGATTGGGATAGGGAGTCTCAGAGGATGGGAGAGGCTCTGGAGAATTCCTAGAGATGAGCATGGGAGGAGGAGACAAGGGAGCTAAAGAGCAGGAGGTATTGGGAGGAGCAGAGAGGATGGTTTGGGTGATATTTGGAGATAAGATTGGTGATGTAGCTCGGGGCAGAGATGTAAATGTCTTTGTATGTTATTGTTAGTGTTTTGAATTTAATTTGTTGAGCAATGGGAAGCCAGTGGAGGGATTGGCAGAGAGGGGTGGCAGACAATGAACGGTTAGTAAGGTTGATGAGTCTGACAGCATCATTAAAGGATGTTTTCATGTATGTTTTTAGTTAAAGGATGTTTTCAATTAAAGGAGATGTATGGATTTGGCTTTTTTCCCATATTCATACTTACCTAGGTGGATGCAGCATCGGACCGATGTTGCATCTGTCCCCCGACTTCTCTACAATGAGAACAGAGCCATTGAACTCCACTGATGGCTCGGTTCTTTCAGCTCCCCGAGAGGAGAGCTGCTGACTGTCAATCAGAAGCTCTCCTGTTCTGCTCCCCCACGCTCACTGAATCGCTGAGAGGCTGAGACTGCCATCAGTCCAGGCACCTGGCGGATCCAGACTTCCGAAGTCAGGATGATGTGGTGCCTGGACTGATCTGTGTGACATCAGCAGAGAGCGGACTTTAGACCGCTCTCTGCTGAAAACAGGTCACAGGAGTGCACAACGAATTGCACTCCTGTGACCCTGAGGCTGGGTTCACACTGATACTACACAATAGGGATGAGCTCGGTGTTCGAGTCGAACATAGGTTTGACTCGAACATCAGCTGTTCGCGCGTTCGGCGAACAACGAACGATTTGAGCCATTCGCGCCAAATTCGAGTGACGCGAACGGCCCACAATACACTGCGCCATCGCAGTGCAATCCTGGCGCTGTGATTGGCCAAGCATGCACTGTGACCCCGCATGCTTGGCCAATCACAGCGCCGGCAGCGAGGAGAGCAATGATTGGCCACAGGCAGGATGCCTGTGGCCAATTATTGCTGAGGGGGTTTAGTACACGCCCCACACTATAAAAGGCTGCCAGCGCGGCGGCCTCGTGTAGTGTGTTCCGGCGCAGGGAAAGAGAAGGATAGGCAGGGACAGTGTCATATTTTTTCTTTGCTAAACCTTGTGTGTAGGGACAGAGAAGGATAGGTAGGGAGAGTGTCAGTGTCATATTCTTTACTAATCCTTGTTTGTAGGGACAGAGAAGGATAGGCAGGGAGAGTGTCAGTTTCATATTCTTTGCTAAACCTTGTGTGCTGAACCATATTGCTAAACCTTGTGTGTAGGGACAGACAAGGATAGGCAGGGAGAGTGTCAGTGTCATATTCTTTGCTAAACCTTGTGTGCTGAACCATATTGCTAAACCTTGTGTGTAGGGACAGACAAGGATAGGTAGGGAGAGTGTCAGTGTCATATTCTTTGCTAAACCTTGTTTGTAGGGACAAAGAAGGATAGGCAGGGAGAGTGTCAGTGTCATATTCTTTGCTAAACCTTGTGTGCTGAACCATATTGCTAAACCTTGTGTGTAGGGACAGACAAGGATAGGCAGTCGAGAGTGTCAGTGTCATAATCTTTGCTAAACCTAGTGCGCTGAACCATATTTCTAAACCTTGTGTGTAGGGACAGACAAGGATAGGCAGTCGAGAGTGTCAGTGTCATAATCTTTGCTAAACCTAGTGCACTGAACCATATTGCTAAACCTTGTGTGTAGGGACAGACAAGGATAGGCAGTCGAGAGTGTCAGTGTCATAATCTTTGCTAAACCTAGTGCGCTGAACCATATTGCTAAACCTTGTGTGTAGGGACAGACAAGGATAGGCAGTCGAGAGTGTCAGTGTCATAATCTTTGCTAAACCTAGTGCGCTGAACCATATTGCTAAACCTTGTGTGTAGGGACAGACAAGGATAGGCAGTCGAGAGTGTCAGTGTCATAATCTTTGCTAAACCTAGTGCGCTGAACCATATTGCTAAACCTTGTGTGTAGGGACAGACAAGGATAGGCAGTCGAGAGTGTCAGTGTCATAATCTTTGCTAAACCTAGTGCGCTGAACCATATTGCTAAACCTTGTGTGTAGGGACAGACAAGGATAGGCAGTCAAGAGTGTCAGTGTCATAATCTTTGCTAAACCTAGTGCGCTGAACCATATTGCTAAACCTTGTGTGTAGGGACAGACAAGGATAGGCAGTCGAGAGTGTCAGTGTCATAATCTTTGCTAAACCTAGTGTGCTGAACCATATTGCTAAACCTTGTGTGTAGGGACAGACAAGGATAGGCAGTCGAGAGTGTCAGTGTCATAATCTTTGCTAAACCTAGTGTGCTGAACCATATTGCTATACCTTGTGTGTAGGGACAGACAAGGATAGGCAGTCGAGAGTGTCAGTGTCATAATCTTTGCTAAACCTAGTGTGCTGAACCATATTGCTAAACCTTGTGTGTAGGGACAGACAAGGATAGGCAGTCGAGAGTGTCAGTGTCATAATCTTTGCTAAACCTAGTGCGCTGAACCATATTGCTAAACCTTGTGTGTAGGGACAGACAAGGATAGGCAGTCGAGAGTGTCAGTGTCATAATCTTTGCTAAACCTAGTGCGCTGAACCATATTGCTAAACCTTGTGTGTAGGGACAGACAAGGATAGGCAGTCGAGAGTGTCAGTGTCATAATCTTTGCTAAACCTAGTGTGCTGAACCATATTGCTAAACCTTGTGTGTAGGGACAGACAAGGATAGGCAGTCGAGAGTGTCAGTGTCCTATTCTTTGCTAAACCTTGTGTGCAGGGAGAGAGAAGGATAGGCAGGGGACAGTGTCAGTGTCATTGTTGCTAAGCCTCCTGCACAGTATACACCTGAAGCTAGCCCTTATTGCTGTTTTTTCCTGGTGTGTTACACTGACAGGCATTTGCAGCACTTACAGCGGGCGGGGTGTGCTTCCTGCAAAATAAACACCTGAAGCTACCCCTTATTGCTGGTTTTCCCATCTCCCTGCAGGCCATTAGAATGTCTGGAAGGCAAACAAGGAGAGGCAGACAGTCAGGAGCCAATAAAAGAGGGCAAGCAGGCTCTGTGTCTGGGGGCAACAGTGCTGGTCGTGGACGCGGTGCATTGTCATCAGCACATGGTCATGGGACACGCTTGTCCTTCTTTTCGGCAGCTGGACATGTTGAGCCACATCATGCCGAAGACTTGGTAGAGTGGATGACCAAGCCCTCCTCATCCTCCTCATCCTCTCTCACCCAGGCTCAGGGTACTGGCAAAGTAGCTGCCAAAGCGTCCTCTTCCCTGGTATCAATGTCATCATCAGTCACTCCTTCCCTAGACCCACCATGTCCTCCTCCTGGGGAGTCCCCCGAACTGTTTGAGCACAGTGTTGGGTACATGCTCCAGGAGGATGCCCAGCGTTTCCAAGGGTCTGATGATGATACTCAGCTAGAGGAAGGCAGTAGCGTGAGAGCAGAGAGAGGGGATGCTCAAGAAGGACACCAATCTGGCAGTCATGTTCCAGCAGCTGCAGCATACTGCCAGATTGGCTCCAGTGATGAGGAGGGAGGGGATGATGAGGTCACTGACTCCACGTGGGTGCCTAATAGGAGAGAGGAGGAGGAGGAGGATGAGGAGGAGGCACATCTCCAACGAGGCAGGATGCCCTTGGGTGGCCAGCGTAAGGGCAGCACACACCGACGGAATCACACCGCAGAGCTCCGCCTGTGCAGGGCGCTGCCTCTGCCCATTATTCAAAAAGTTCTTTGGTGTGGGCCTTTTTTGAGGCGAGTGCATCAGATCGCACAGCTGCTGTTTGCAACATATGTCTCAAGCGTATATCGCGTGGCCAAAACATCAGCCGCTTGGGCACCACATGCTTGACCAGACATATGTTGACCTGCCATGCAGCTCGTTGGCAAGCCTACCTTAAAGACCCACACCAAAGAACAAAGCGGACCTCTCCTTGCACCGCATCAGCTGGGATCTCCAACCCCACTATACCTTCAGTCCTCTCTGAAACCTGCACTGAGAGGAATGAAGGTGTAGAATTAGGTGTGTCACAGCCAAGTACTTGCGGCCACTCTGCTAGCAGTACACCAACGTCCGATTCTAGCAGGCAAATTTCCCTGCCCCAGCTGCTGGACCGTCGAAAGAAGTTCACTCCCAGCCATCCACATGCCCAGCGGTTGAATGCTAGCTTGGCTAAATTGCTAGCGCTTCAACTGCTGCCTTTTCAGTTGGTAGACTCGGCCCCCTTCCGTGAGTTTGTGCAATGTGCGGTTCCTCAGTGGCAGGTTCCCAAACGCCACTTTTTCTCACGGAAGGCGATTCCGGCTCTCTACCGGCATGTGGAAGGCAATGTCTTGGCCTCATGGTCCAGCAGGCATGGACAGGGACGTTACCTTTCTTTCACGGCCCATTGGGTCACTCTTTTGGCAGCTGGGAAGGATGCAGGACAAGGTGCAGTAGTGTTGGAGGTTGTTCCACCGCCACGCCTCCAAAATGCTACTACTGGTTGTGACACACCTCTGTCCTCCACCCCCTCCTCTTCTTCTTCCTCCGTGGCCTCTTCCTGTGCTTTGTCCTCGGAACCAGCGGTGCTTCGTAGGCGTTCAAGGGGCTACGCAAGTACGCAGGCAAAAAGATGCCATGCCGTGCTTGCGCTGGTGTGTTTGGGGGACAGGAGCCACACTGGGGCAGAGGTTCTGTCTGCTCTGCAGGGGCAGGCCGAGAGGTGGTTGACGCCACGCCAGCTTAAGCCAGGAATGATAGTTTGCGACAATGGCACCAACCTCCTCTCCGCTCTCCGACAGGGACAACTGACCCATGTGCCCTGTGTGGCTCACGTCCTTAACCTGGTGGTGCAGCGGTTCTTGGGCAGGTACCCGGGCTTACAGGATGTTCTGAGGCAGGCCAGGAAAGTCTGTGTGCATTTCCGCAGATCTTATAATGCCAGTGCTCGCCTGGCTGAGCTGCAAAAGGAGTTGAACCTGCCCAAGAACCGCCTTATATGTGACATGCCCACCAGGTGGAACTCAACGTTGGCCATGCTGCAGCGGCTGCACACGCAGCAGAGGGCCATCAATGAGTACCTGTGCGACTACGGCACCAGGACAGGGTCAGGGGAGCGTGGGTTTTTTTCACCACGCCAGTGGGGCATGATCAGGGATGCATGCACTGTCCTGGAACCATTTGAGGAGGCCACGGGGATGGTGAGCAGTGACAGTGCATGCATCAGTGACACTGTACCTCTTGTCCACCTGTTGGAACATACGCTGCGTGGAATAATGGACAGGGCACTTGAGGCAGAACAGAGGCAGGAAGAGGAGGACTTCCTTGCCTCTCAAGGCCCCCTTTACCCAGACAGTGTTCCTTCTGTCCCACCCATCGCACAGGAAGAAGAGGAGGAGGAGGAGGAGGAGGAGGATTGTGTCAGCATGGAGGTGGAGCCTGGCACTCAGCATCATCAGCAGCAGTCTTTTAGGGATGATTTACAGTCCCAAGAAACCAGTGGACTTGTACGTGGCTGGGAGGAGGTGGCTGCGGATCATGTCGTCCTTAGTGACCCAGAGGACTCCGGACTGAATGCCTCAGCTAGCCTACGCTGCATGGCCTCCCTGATCCTGCAAAGTCTGCGGAAGGATCCTCGTATTCTTCGGATCAAGGAGAGGGACCATTACTGGCTGGCCACTCTCCTTGATCCACGGTACAAGGGTAAGGTTGCGGACCTTATCTTACCGTCGCAGAGGGAGCAGAGGATGAGACAACTCCGGGAGGCCTTGCAGAAAGGTCTGTGCAACGCGTTCCCAGAGACTGGGAGGTTACAAACTCCTGGTCTTGGACAACGAGTTGCTGAGGCTTCGGTCAGTCAAAGAAGGAGCGGTGGGGAAGGTGGCCGTCTGACCGAAGCGTTCAGACAATTCTTTAGTCCGCAGCCCCAAGGTATGATCGGTTCCAGCAACCATCGCCAGCGTCTGATATACATGGTGCAGGAATACATAGGGGCAAGGTCAGACTTGGACACCTTCCCCACCGAAAATCCTCTGGCTTACTGGGTCTGGAGGATGGATCACTGGCCAGAGCTTGCACAGTATGCAATTGAGCTACTGGCCTGTCCTGCATCCAGCGTTCTTTCAGAACGCACATTCAGTGCTGCTGGAGGATTTGTCACGAATCACAGGGTGCGCCTGTCCACCGACTCTGTTGATCGACTGACCTTCATAAAGATGAACCAGTCTTGGATCACCACCAGCTACCAAACACCTGAAGCTGATATAACAGACTAATTTATTTTCAAATGTCACATCCCTTCAAGACTGATGCTGATGCTGAGAGTTTGTCCTGTTTTGTTGACTGACTATCCTCCTCCTCCTCAATGATCCGATTGACGATGATAGCTTGGAAGAACATTTTTGTTTCTGGGTGCCGCCACCAGTGGCTAAGGCCCAATTTTTCAGCCCCTGTTTAACAGGGGTGTGTTATTACAATTTTTTATGCAATGCTTTGCAGCAGGGCTCATTCCTGCACTCCAACTAGAGTATCTGGGAGTGGTTGCAGTGTCGTGGCACCAGCACCAGTGCCTAAGGCCCAATTTTTCAGCCCCTGTTTAACAGGGGCGTGTAATTAAAATTTTTGATGCAATACTTTGCAACAGGGCTCATTGCTGTGCTCCAAGTACAGTATCTGTGAGGGGTTGCAGTGTTGTGGCACCAGTGCCTAAGGCTCAATTTTTCTACCCCTGTTTAACAGGGGCATGTAATTACAATTCTTGATCTAATAATTCACAGCAGGGCCCATTCCTGCGCCCACCAAGACTAACTGTGAGGCCTTACAGTGTTGTGTCAACACCACCACCACCACCAAAGGCCCAATTTTTCAGCCCCTGTTCAACAGGGGCATGCAATTACAATTCTTGATCTAATAATTCACAGCAGGGCCCATTCCTGCGCCCACCAAGACTAACTGTGAGGCCTTACAGTGTTGTGTCAACACCACCACCACCACCACCACCAAAGGCCCAATTTTTCAGCCCCTGTTCAACAGGGGCATGCAATTACAATTCTTGATCTAATAATTCACAGCAGGGCCCATTCATGCGCCCACCAAGAGTAACTGTGAGGGCTCACAGTGTTGTGGCAACACCAACATGTAAGGGGCAAATTTCAGCTGAGTATATACGGCAGGCCCCTACTTTCAAACATCCAACTTACAACCGACTCCTCCTTGCAAACGGAAGGATACAACAGGAAGTGAGAGGAAATCTACCCCTAGGAAGGCAAATTCTCTCCTGTAAGAGTTAATATGGGAAAACAAGTGTCTCCTCTCCACTGATTCTTTATCATCAATTCTTGTTTCAATAAAAACCCCAAATTTTCTAAAAACATTTGTCATTAGGACGGAAAGTGAGGTGAACTGTTCTGAACAGGTGCACACTGCACAGACAGCAAAACAAATGTTACAGGGGTGATAACTAGTGTTGAGCGGACCCGAACTGTAAAGTTCGGGTCCGTACCGAATTTTGGCTTTTTCCCGACCCCGGACCCGGACCCGGATTTTGCGCTAAAGTCCGGGTTCGGGTTCGGATTCGGGAATTTAATGGCGCAGTTAGAAATGCTTCAGGGGCCAGCCAATCACCATTTGATTAGCTGGTGTGCCCTTAGAAGCCATCATAGCCATGCCTACTAATGGCATGGCTGTAATTGGTCAGTGCAACATGTGACCCAGCATGTGACCAGATTCTATATAAGAAAGAGGCACACAGCACAGATCGTCACTCTGCTTTTAGACAGTGTAGGGAAAGGATCCTGGCTGCTGTTGCTGTGAGGGAGAGAATAGGAGTTAGTCCTGATTCTGCAATCTACTGATAGAAAAGATAGGGAGACAGTGTAGTGTAGTGTAGTGTAGGGGCAGGATCCTGTTTGTGCTTTCAGGGAGAAGAGATTTAGATAGGAGTCCAGATTGAGAGATATAATAGCTCAGCGATCTGCATAGGTTTATCTGTTTGTGTTGCAAGCTCAGTGCACCAGCACTGCATTACGTTGAGTGATACACCTATTCCATACTGTGGCTGTATTGTGCTCTTGCTAAAAGACCTATTTTGGTCAGAAAAAAAAAAAAGGCACTTTATTGTGCTTTTGCTAAAAAGACCCATTTTTGGGCTCCAAAAAAAAAAAAGGCACTTTATTGTGCTGTTGCAAAAAAAAAAACGTCACTTTGTTGTGCGCAAAAAAGACCTATTTTTGGGCAAAAAAAATATTTTGCAGTGTATATCTCTAGTTGTGTGAAATAACCAATTTCTATATATTTTTCTTGTACTATGCTATACTAAAAAAAAAAAAAAAAACTTTTTTTTGAATAGCATTCTCTGCAGCT
Source organism: Rana muscosa (assembly GCA_029206835.1). NCBI lineage: Eukaryota > Metazoa > Chordata > Amphibia > Anura > Ranidae > Rana > Rana muscosa. Next base: position 850,048,250 of record CM055121.1, read on the forward strand.
GTGCGATTCAGCGGTTATATACTGTGGTTGTGTTGTGCTCTTTCAAAAAACGCCATTTAGGGCCACAGAAAATATTTTGCAGTGTGAAATACACATGTGGAGGTGTGTAAAATAAACAATTTCTATATATTGTACAGTGCTATACTAAAAAAAACAACATTTTTTTTGAATAGCATTCTCTGCACTTCTATAGCTGTGCGATTCAGTGGTTAAATACTGTGGTTTGTGTTGTGCTCTTTCAAAAAACGCCATTTAGGGCCACAGAAAATATTTTGCAGTGTGAAATACACATGTGGAGGTGTGTAAAATAAACAATTTCTATATATTGTACAGTGCTATACTAAAAAAAACAACATTTTTTTTGAATAGCATTCTCTGCACTTCTATAGCTGTGCGATTCAGTGGTTAAATACTGTGGTTGTGTTGTGCTCTTTCAAAAAACGCCATTTAGGGCCACAGTAAATATTTTGCAGTGTGAAATACACATGTGGAGGTGTGTAAAATAAACAATTTCTATATATTGTACAGTGCTATACTAAAAAAAACAACATTTTTTTTGAATAGCATTCTCTGCACTTCTATAGCTGTGCGATTCAGTGGTTAAATACTGTGGTTGTGTTGTGCTCTTTCAAAAAACGCCATTTAGGGCCACAGAAAATATTTTGCAGTGTGAAATACACATGTGGAGGTGTGTAAAATAAACAATTTCTATATATTGTACAGTGCTATACTAAAAAAAACAACATTTTTTTTGAATAGCATTCTCTGCACTTCTATAGCTGTGCGATTCAGTGGTTAAATACTGTGGTTGTGTTGTGCTCTTTCAAAAAACGCCATTTAGGGCCACAGAAAATATTTTGCAGTGTGAAATACACATGTGGAGGTGTGTAAAATAAACAATTTCTATATATTGTACAGTGCTATACTAAAAAAAACAACATTTTTTTTGAATAGCATTCTCTGCACTTCTATAGCTGTGCGATTCAGTGGTTAAATACTGTGGTTGTGTTGTGCTCTTTCAAAAAACGCCATTTAGGGCCACAGAAAATATTTTGCAGTGTGAAATACACATGTGGAGGTGTGTAAAATAAACAATTTCTATATATTGTACAGTGCTATACTAAAAAAAAAAAACATTTTTTTTTAATAGCATTCTCTGCACTTCTATAGCTGTGCGATTCAGTGGTTAAATACTGTGGTTGTGTTGTGCTCTTTCAAAAAACGCCATTTAGGGCCACAGAAAATATTTTGCAGTGTGAAATACACATGTGGAGGTGTGTAAAATAAACAATTTCTATATATTGTACAGTGCTATACTAAAAAAAACAACATTTTTTTTGAATAGCATTCTCTGCACTTCTATAGCTGTGCGATTCAGTGGTTAAATACTGTGGTTGTGTTGTGCTCTTTCAAAAAACGCCATTTAGGGCCACAGAAAATATTTTGCAGTGTGAAATACACATGTGGAGGTGTGTAAAATAAACAATTTCTATATATTGTACAGTGCTATACTAAAAAAAACAACATTTTTTTTGAATAGCATTCTCTGCACTTCTATAGCTGTGCGATTCAGTGGTTAAATACTGTGGTTGTGTTGTGCTCTTTCAAAAAACGCCATTTAGGGCCACAGTAAATATTTTGCAGTGTGAAATACACATGTGGAGGTGTGTAAAATAAACAATTTCTATATATTGTACAGTGCTATACTAAAAAAAACAACATTTTTTTTTAATAGCATTCTCTGCACTTCTATAGCTGTGCGATTCAGTGGTTAAATACTGTGGTTGTGTTGTGCTCTTTCAAAAAATGCCATTTAGGGCCACAGAAAATATTTTGCAGTGTGAAATACACATGTGGAGGTGTGTAAAATAAACAATTTCTATATATTGTACAGTGCTATACTAAAAAAAACAACATTTTTTTTGAATAGCATTCTCTGCACTTCTATAGCTGTGCGATTCAGTGGTTAAATACTGTGGTTGTGTTGTGCTCTTTCAAAAAACGCCATTTAGGGCCACAGAAAATATTTTGCAGTGTGAAATACACATGTGGAGGTGTGTAAAATAAACAATTTCTATATATTGTACAGTGCTATACTAAAAAAAAAAACATTTTTTTTGAATAGCATTCTCTGCACTTCTATAGCTGTGCGATTCAGTGGTTAAATACTGTGGTTGTGTTGTGCTCTTTCAAAAAACGCCATTTAGGGCCACAGAAAATATTTTGCAGTGTGAAATACACATGTGGAGGTGTGTAAAATAAACAATTTCTATATATTGTACAGTGCTATACTAAAAAAAAAAACATTTTTTTTGAATAGCATTCTCTGCACTTCTATAGCTGTGCGATTCAGTGGTTAAATACTGTGGTTGTGTTGTGCTCTTTCAAAAAACGCCATTTAGGGCCACAGAAAATATTTTGCAGTGTGAAATACACATGTGGAGGTGTGTAAAATAAACAATTTCTATATATTGTACAGTGCTATACTAAAAAAAACAACATTTTTTTTTAATAGCATTCTCTGCACTTCTATAGCTGTGCGATTCAGTGGTTAAATACTGTGGTTGTGTTGTGCTCTTTCAAAAAACGCCATTTAGGGCCACAGAAAATATTTTGCAGTGTGAAATACACATGTGGAGGTGTGTAAAATAAACAATTTCTATATATTGTACAGTGCTATACTAAAAAAAACAACATTTTTTTTGAATAGCATTCTCTGCACTTCTATAGCTGTGCGATTCAGTGGTTAAATACTGTGGTTGTGTTGTGCTCTTGGAAAAAACGCCATTTAGGGCCACAGAAAATAAATTGCAGTGTGAAATACACATGTGGAGGTGTGTAAAATAAACAATTTCTATATATTTTCCTTGTACTGTGCTATACTAAAAAAAACAACCTTTTTTTTTGAATAGCATTTTCTGTAGCTGTGCGATTCAGCGGTTACGTGCTGTGGGTGTGTTGTGGTCTGGCAAAAAACGCCATTTAGGGCCACAGAAAATATTTTGCAGTGTGAAATACACATCTGGAGGTGTGTGTAAAAAAACAATTTATATATATTTTCCTTATACTGTGCTATACTAAAAAAAAACAACCTTTTTTTTTTTGAATAGCATTTTCTGCAGTTCTGTAGCTGTGCGTTTCAGCCATTACGTACTGTGGATGTGTTGTGGTCTTCCAAAAAACGCCATTTAGGGCAAGATCCTAAATTTGGAAAATATGAGGGGAAGGTCAAAGGGACGTGGTGGCCCCGGTCGTGGTGCTGCTGGTGGAGCTCCTGTTGCAGGGAGAGGACGTGGTGGATCTGTGCCAGCTACACGCACAAGTGAAACACCTTCCTCAGGTGCGAGTAGGCGACCGAGCCTGCCGCGGTATTTTGTCATGCCTAATGAGGCTGTACCAATGTTTAGGCCAGGACAAGTACAGGCGATAGTAGATTGGGTTGCTGACAGTGCCTCGGGTTCCTTCACATTGTCTCCCACCCACTCTTCTGCTGAAAGATCAGAGTTGGCACCTGAAGCCCATGTCCATCAGTCTTTCACCTCACCCCCTTGCAAATCAGCCAAGCAGTCTGAGCCCCAAATCATGCAGCAGTCTCTTCTGCTTTTCGATGACTCTGTTAGCAGGGTTTCCCAGGGCCATCCACCTAGCCCTGCCCCAGAAGTGGAAGAGATTGAGTGCACCGATGCCCAACCACTTATGTTTCATGATGGGTACATGGGAGGACCATCGCAGCACGTCTCGGATGATGACGAAACACAGGTGCCAACTGCTGCTGCTTTCGCAATTGTGCAGACAGACATGGAGGGCAGGGGTGAAGACTGGGTGGAAGATGATGTGGAGGACGATGAGGTCCTCGACCCCACATGGAATCAACGTTATGCAGGTGACCAGTGTAGTTCGGAGGAAGAGGCGGTGGTCGCACAGAGCCACCAGCACAGCAGAAGAGGGAGCAGGGTGCAAAAACGGAGCATTCGTCCCCTAGACAGTACATCTGCTACTGCCCAACGCAGCAAGGGACCGAGCACACCAAAGCCAGGTCCAAGGACTTCCCTAGCGTGGCAGTTCTTCACACAGTGTGTTGATGACAAGACACGAGTGGTTTGCACGCTGTGCAATCAGAGCCTGAAGCGAGGCATAAACGTTCTCAACCTGAGCACAAGCTGCATGACCAGGCATCTAAGTGCAAAGCACGAGCTGCAGTGGAGTAGACACCTCAGAAACCAAGAAAGGTCTCTGGCTCCTCCTGCTTCCTCTTCTGCTGCAGTCTCGGCCTCTTCATCCACCTCTGTAGTGACAGTGGCACCTGTCACCACGCAAACAGAGGATCTGCCAGCAACACTACCACCTGGGTCACCGACCATCTCCACAATGTCCCATGGAAGCGTTCAGCTCTCTATCTCCCAAACATTGGAGCGGAAGAGGAAGTACCCCCCTAGCCACCCGCGATCCCTGGCCCTGAATGCCAGCATTTCAAAATTCCTGGCCTTTGAAATGCTGTCATTCCGTCTGGTGGAGACACAGAGTTTTAAAAGCCTGATGGCATTGGCTGTCCCGCAGTACGTCGTGCCCAGCCGCCACTACTTTTCCAGGCGAGCCATCCCTTCCCTGCACAACCAGGTGGGGGACAAAATCAGGTGTGCACTGTGCAACGCCATCTGTGGCAAGGTCCACCTAACTACGGATGCGTGGACCAGTAAGCACGGTCAGGGACGTTATATCTCCCTAACAGCACACTGGGTAAATGCAGTGGCTGCTGGGCCTGAGGCAGATAGCGGTTTGGCGCATGTCCTTCCACCACCGAGGATTGCAGGGCGCTTCAGTTTGCCTCCTGTTGCTAACTCCTCCTTCTCCGCTTCCTCATCCTCTACCGCCTCCTCATCCATTCAGCGTAACACCTTCACCACCAACTTCAGCACAGCCAGGGGTAAACGACAGCAGGCAGTTTTAAAACTTTCCTGTTTGGGGGAAAATCCCCACACCGCGCAGGAGTTGTGGAGGGACATGGAACAACAGACCGATGAGTGGTTGCTGTCAGTGAGCCTCAAGCCCGGCCTGGTGGTGTGCGATAATGGGCGAAATCTCGTAGCAGCTCTGGGTCTAGCCGGTTTGACGCACATCCCTTGCCTGGCGCATGTGCTGAACTTGGTGGTCCAGAGGTTCCTTAAAAATTACCCCAATATGCCAGAGCTGCTGCAGAAAGTGCGGGCTGTGTGTGCGCACTTTCGGCGTTCTCACCCTGCTGCTGCTCGCCTGTCAGCGCTGCAGCGTAACTTCGGCCTTCCAGCTCACCGCCTCATATGTGACGTGCCCACAAGGTGGAACTCCACCTTGCACATGCTGGCCAGACTGTGCGAGCAGCAGCAGGCAATAGTGGAGTTTCAGCTGCAGCAATCACGCGTGAGTCGCTCTGCGGAACAGCACCACTTCACCACCAATAACTGGGCCTCCATGCGAGACCTGTGTGCCTTGTTGCGCTGTTTCGAGTACTCCACCAACATGGCCAGTGCCAATGACGCCGTTCTCAGCGTTACTATCCCAGTTCTATGCCTCCTTGAAAAAACGCTTCGTGCGATGATGGAAGAGGATGTGGCACAGGAGGATGAGGAGGAGGAGGAGGAAGCGGGATCATTTCAAAGGCTTTCAGGGCAGTCTTTCACAAGTGGCTACGAGGGTGGGTTCCTGCACCAACAAACGCCAGGTACACAATTGTCCGGCAGAAAGGGCACAGTTCTGGAGGATGACGAGGTGGAGGAGGAGATGGAGGAGGAGGAGGAGGAGGAGGAGGAGCCATGTTCACAGCAGGGTGGCACTCAGACCAGCTCGTGGCCATTACTGGTGCATGGCTGGGGGGGATACAGAGGACACAGACGATACACCTCCCACAGAGGACAGCTTTTCTTTGCCTCTGGGCAGCCTGGCACACATGAGCGATTACATGCTGCAGTGTTTCCGCAACGACAGCCGAGTTGCCCACATTTTAACTGGTGCTGATTACTGGGTGGCCACCCTGCTGGATCCCAGTTACAAGGACAACGTACCATCCTTAATTCCCTCACTGGAGCGGGATCGTAAGATGCGCGAGTACAAGCGCACGCTGGTAGACGCGCTGCTGGTGGCATTCCCACCTGACAGCGGGCGTACGGTGGAAGCACAAGGCGAAGGCAGAGGAGGAGGAAGAGGTCGCCAACGCAGCCGGGGCACCGGCAGCACCTCAGAAGGCAGGGTTAGCATGGCCGAAATGTGGAAAAGCTTTGTCAGCATGCCACAACAACCAGCACCACCAGCTGAGATGGAACGTCTTAGCAGGAGGCAGCATTTCACCAACATGGTTGAGCAGTATGTGTCCACAGGCCTACACGTACTGGATGACGGGTCTGCCCCCTTTAACTTCTGGGTCTCCAAATTGGGCACATGGCCTGAGCTTGCCGTTTATGCCTTGGAGGTGCTGGCCTGCCCTGCAGCCAGTGTATTATCTGAACGTGTATTTAGCACGGCAGGGGGCGTTATCACAGACAAGCGCAGCCGCCTGTCCAGAGCCAATGTGGACAAGCTCACGTTCATTAAAATGAACCAGGCATGGATCCCACAGGACTTGTCCGTACCTTGTGCAGAATAGACATGTATACCGGTGTTGTGACAAAAACTGTCCGGCCATCGGATTGTGCCCGGCCCGTACTGCGCAGGCGCAGCGCTTGCGCAGTACAGAGGACAAGGAGATTCACAAAATCTCCGAAGATGAACGGCGCCTGCGCTGTGAGTGCAGGTTCAAGCCCCACCATCCAAGAGGACATACGGTAGCACATAGTAACAGGGCCCCTCACGGGCTCGCTTCGATCGCGGCCTTGCTTGGCTCGGCTTGAACCACGGATGGTGTGGCCTTCACCTGAACTCAACACGCAGGCGCCGTTAGTCTTGGGAGATTTTTGAAATCCCCTTGTCCTACATACTCAGCAAGCGCAGTACAGGGCGGACACTATTCGACAGGGGACAGAATTCGACACATCACCGGCCTTACCCAGCCATTGTTGTATTTTTGAACCAGTGTTGGCTACCTCGTCCTCCTCCACCGCCGCTTCCACCTACACAGCCACATCCACCGCCACCTCAACCTCCTACTCCATATGGACCTCGTCCTGCTAGGCCAAGATTAAAATTTTTATTTTATTTTTTTGTAGCGCACAGATCCTTTCCCCCTTACCTGCCTTTATGTTGTTGGCTCTTCGCAGGAGGGAGAAAGGCACACCGCACTACCAGCCCGTATCATCCTATATAAAGAGGTTGAGCGGTGTACTTGACGGGCCGTGTCCACAGCCGGAGTCAAAACTCCTCCAGAGGATGATTCTCACCTCTACTGTAGGTAGAGGCAAGTCCTTTAATTGCCAGTAAAGTCAATGTCCACACCAGCTGAAACTCCAACTCTTATTCTCTCATGGCAAAATAAACTGTACTCAGATAGAAAAGGTTAGAGCAAAGAAACAGGACAGCTTAAGGTGTGGAGGAGGTCCAGGCACAAACGTAGCACATTCACTTCACTGCTTAGGTTTCTCAAACAGTTTTTGGCGCACGGTCTCTGCCACAGACATTGAGGTTGGTCTCTGCCACAGACCGGGTGTACAAGGCCCCTGCCACGGGCCTGGAGAACTTTGGTCTCAGCCACAGACCAGGGTGTATAAGGCCCCTGCCACGGGCCGGTTGAATAAGGCCTCTGATACAGTCAAGGTGACCTTGAGCTTCTCCTTCTACGAACCTAGCCCATATCAAGGGGAAGACATCTCTCCAGGGAGTCAACAGACCATTCCTTCACCGTGACTCCCGCATCGGTCCATCAGAATGATCCTCCCTTCCCTGGAACAGGGTCCCCTACACGAGGCGGCTCTGGACTCCAGGCTTTACTCCCGCCCCTAGGCCTCCATACCCAGGGTAGCAAGAACTCCAGGATAGTACCTCACCCCGGGCTAAAGGTGCCCGAGATGGAACAGGAACACATGCACCCAGGCCGAAGGCACCTGGGCGCGGACCCCACTGGACATCAGCCCCCAGGCCAAAGGTCTGCCCCTTTTATATGCTCTCCCGGCATGCACAGCAGGTTCCCCGCCCCGCTGTACTACTGCCAAGAGGGGACACAAAAGGCGCCACCTGTAGGCCGCAGGGAACTGCACACCAATACTGTCCCCCGAGGACAAAATGGTCCATGAATCCTACAGAATTAGGGTATTTGAGCCTATTTACCACTCAAACACTTTCCTTAAATTTAGCACCCCGCTACATTTTTATTTCAATGTATTTTATTTTCCCACTAGCTTATCCATTAAATTAAATAATTTATTCCAGAAAGGGCGTATTCTGGGGCATTCCCACCATATGTGTGGCATTGTGCCGTTGAGTTTCTGAGGTTCTTAATGACTTCCTGTACCTCTTCTGCTGAAAAGGGGGCCTCCAGCATATTTTTTTATTTTTTATTTTTTTTTATGTTCTTTTAAGTTATTTCCTATCCACATTTGTTTGCAGAGCACTTGCCATGTTCTTAACAACATTTTGCTGCCATTTGCAGCCCTCTAGCCCTTTCCATTACTTTTTTAGAGCCTTTTTAGTCGTCAGAAGTCCGGGTCCCCATTGACTTCAATGGGGTCCGGGTCCGGGTTCGGGTTAAAGTTCGGTCCCGAATCCGAACTTTTTTCCGAAGTTCGGCCGAACCCGCCGGACCCGAATATCCAGCTACCCGCTCAACACTAGTGATAACCCTTCCCTATGTTTTCCAAAAAGCTTAAAAATATATTTTTTGGCTGGAGCTACACTTAAACAATGTACCTGTTCAAAATTACAAACAGATTCTACATAAGAACAAACCTACAGTCCCTGTCTTGTATGCACCGCCTGTATACGGCTGTTCAGAGTATATAGGGCCTTTTTTATTTTGTGTGCGGGGTTCCCCTTAATATCCATACAAGACCCAAAGGGGCTGGTAATGGGCCGGGGTAAGGGGGGGGGGGGTGTGATGGGGTAGCTATGTCATTTTTCTTAAAGATTTTCATCCATATTACCGGGACCAGACATTACATTAAAGTCGCAAGCAGTTTTAAATGGCTTTTTTTCCTTTAGAAATGTAATTTTGTGCAGGGACAGTTCTAAACATGGGAAACACGTGGCACTTCACAGGCATACTTTAGACACCCCCCAGGTACGATATTTATCCACTTCTCTACTGTGCACGAAAACCCCCTTCCTGCCCAAGCCATTTTTCAGCTTTCAGCGCTGTCACACTTTGAATGACAATTGCGCGGTCGTGCGACGTGGCTCCCAAACGAAATTTGTGTCCTTTTTTTTCCCACAAATAGAGCTTTCTTTTGGTGGTATTTGATCACCTCTGCGGTTTTTATTTTTTGCGCTATAAACAAAAGAAGAGCGTCCAGTTTGGAAAAAAACACTATTTTTTACTTTTTGCTATAATAAATACCCATTTTTTTTTTTTAAATAACATTTTCCTCAGTTTAGGCCGATACGTATTCTTCTACATATTTTTGGTAAAAAAAAAAAAAAATGCAATAAGCGCGTATTGATTGGTTTGCGCAAAAGTTATAGCGTCTACAAAATAGGGGATAGATTTATAGCATTTTTATTTTTTAATTTTTTTATTAGTAATGGCGGCGATCTGCGATTTTTTATTGTGACTGCGATATTGCGGCGGACACATCGGACACTTTTGACACATTTTTGGGACCATTCACATTTATACAGCGATCCCTGCTATAAAAATGCATTGATCACTGTATAAATGTGATTGGCAGGGAAGGGGTTAACCACTAGTGGGCGGGAAGGGGTTAAATATGTTCCCTCAAAGTGTTCTTACTGTGGGGGGAGGGGACTGACTGGGGGAGGTGACCGATGGTTGTCCCTATGTACAAGGGACACACCATCGGTCCCCTCTCCCTCACAGGACGTGGATCTCTGTGTTTACACACAGAGATCCACTTTCCTGCTCGTTTCCCGGGCAGTCGTGGGTGCCCGGCGGCAATCGCGGCCGCCGGGCACGCGCACCGGGGCCTTGTGAACGCTGCGGGCGCGCGCGCGCGCCTCCTAGCTCGTTTTAAAGGGAGGACGTCATATGACGTCCTCCCAGAACGAGAGTATCCTCCGCCCGCCGTCAATTGACAGTGGGCGGGGGACAAGTGGTTAAAGGAATATTTGACTTTTTTTTTTTCACTTTATGCATCATTAAAATGACTGCTCCAGAAAAACGGCCGTTTTTAAAACTTCTTTTTGCATTGATACATGTCCCCTGGTGCAGAACCCGGGTTCCCAAACCCTTTTTAGGACAATAACATGCATAATAGTCGTTATAATTAGCACTTTAGATTTCGAACGTTCGCATCCATTGTATTTAATAGGGTTCTAAAGTTCGTGCAAACTTTCGGTCCGTTCGCGGGTTCTGGTGCGATCCGAACCTGGGGGTGTTCAGCTCATCACTACTACACAACAGTCATACCACTTTCAGGCTGGGTTCACACTTGTACGACACGACAGTCATACAACTTTCATCCTACTTTGCTCTGCGACATCAGTCCTACATTGGTCCTACATTGGTCCTACATCCATCCGACTTTCATGAACAGGATACTACATTGATCTGACTTTGTGATAGTCTGACTTGTTCTTTGACCAATCAAAACAATCCCAGTGTGAGATAAATTCCTTTTACTGCTGCTGTAATCACCATGTCGGATGTCAAAAGTCGGATGGTTAGGACAAGGATCCTACTTTGATCCGACTTCAATGATATTCAATGGGCTGAAGTAGGATCAAAGTCGGACCAAAGTAGTGCAGGGAGCATTTTCAAAGTTGGACCGACTTGTGTCGGACCAGTCAAGACATCTCTCATAGGGAAACATTGATTTCCACACATCATGCAACATGAGCTCCCAATGTCGGAGCGTTTGTCAGACCAGTGTGAACCCAGTCTCATCCTACTTACATCGGTCCTACATTGGTCAGACATCTATCTGAATTGAATAAACAGGATACTACTTTGAGGCTGGGTTCACACTGGTACGACACGACAGTCATACATCTTTCAGGCCGGGTTCACACTTGTGCGACACGACAGCCGTCCTTCTTTGGATCCGACTTTGCCCTGCGACATGAAGCCGACATATGTCCGACTTTCAATGAACGGGGATCCGAATTGGATCCCCGCCCATACCAGGCAGTGTGTTTGGTATGAATCCTGAGCGGGAACTCCAGGCCAAATTTTAAATAAAAAACCGGCATGGGTTCCCCCTCCAGGGGCATACCAGGCCCTTGGGTCTGGTATGGATTTTAAGGGGAACCCCTATGCCGAAAAAACGGCGTGGGGGTCCCCCCAAAATCCAAACCAGACCCTTATCCGAGAACGCAACCTGGCCGGCCGCAGGGGAAGAGGGGGGACCGAGAGAGCGCCCCCCCTCCCTCCTGAACCGTACCAGGCCGCATGCCCTCAACATGGGGGGTTTGGTGTTTTGGGGCAGGGGGGCGACCTGCGGCCCTCCCACCCCAAAGCACCCTGCCCCCATGTTGATGAGGACAGGGCCTCTTCCCGACAACCCTGGCCGTTGGTTGTCGGGGTCTGCGGGCGGGGGGCTTATCGGAATCCGGGAGCCCCCCTTTAATAAGGGGGCCCCCAGATCCCGGCCCCCCTCCCTATGTGAATGAGTATGGGGTACATCGTACCCCTACCCCTTCACCTGGTGGAAAGAAATGTCAATAAAAAAACACACACAGGTTTTTAAAGTAATTTATTACACAGCTCCGGAGGTCTTCTTCCGACTCCGGGGGTCTCTTCTGTCTTCGGGGGGTCTCCGGTGTCGTCTCTGCGCTCTCCGGTTCTTCCTTCCTTCTGCCGGGCCTCCGCTATCTTCTTCCAGCTCTTTTGCTAGCGGGGCCCGGTCTTCTCAGTCGCCTTCTTCCCTCGCTCTCCGGTTCTTTCTTTCTTCCTTCTGCCGGCCCCTCCACTATCTTCTTCCACCTTTTTTGCTAGTGGAGGGGCCGGTCTTCCCGTCGCTGTCGGCGTCTTCTTCCCTCTTCTCCTCTTCGATGTTGACTCATCGCTTCCTCCCGCTGTAATGCTGGCTATTCGCTCATCAACGATTTATATAGGCTTCTAATGACATCACAGTCACATGCTCCGGGTAGCCCCGGAGCATGTGACTGTGACGTCATGGGAGCATGTGACTGTGACGTCATGAGAAGCCTATATAAATCGCTGATGAGCGAATAGCCAGCATTACAGCGGGAGGAAGCGACGAGTCAACATCGAGAAGGAGAAGAGGGAAGAAGACGCCGACGGCGATGGGAAGACCGGCCCCTCCACTAGCAAAAGAGCTGGAAGAAGATAGTGGAGGGGCCGGCAGAAGGAAGAAAGAAAGAACCGACCGGAGAGCGAGGGAAGAAGGCGACGGAGAAGACCGGGCCCCGCTAGCAAAAGAGCTGGAAGAAGATAGCGGAGGCCCGGCAGAAGGAAGGAAGAACCGGAGAGCGCGGAGACGACACCGGAGACCCCGGAAGATGGAAGAGACCCCCGGAGTCGGAAGAAGACCTCCGGAGCTGTGTAATAAATTACTTTAAAAACCTGTGTATGTTTTTTTATTGACATTTTTTTCCACCAGGTGAATAGGTAGGGGTACGATGTACCCCATACTCATTCACATAGGGTGGGGGGCTGGGATCTGAGGGCCCCCTTATTAAAGGGGGGCTCCCGGATTCCGATAAGCCCCCGCCCGCAGACCCCGACAACCAACGGCCAGGGTTGTCGGGAAGAGGCCCTGTCCTCATCAACATGGGGGCAGGGTGCTTTGGGGTGGGGGGGGCCGCAGGTCGCCCCCCTGCCCAAAGCACCAAACCTCCCATGTTGAGGGCATGCGGCCTGGTACGGTTCAGGAGGGAGGGGGGCGCTCTCTCGGCCCCCCCTCTTCCCCTGCGGCCTGCCAGGTTGTGTGCTCGGATAAGGGTCTGGTTTGGATTTTGGGGAACCCCCACGCCGTTTTTTTGGCATAGGGGTTCCCCTTAAAATCCATACCAGACCCAAGGGCCTGGTATGCTCTTGGAGGGGGAACCCATGCCGGTTTTTTATTTAAAATCTGGCCTGGAGTTCCGCCTCAAGAGCAGCAGTGCACAAGTCGCATGCCAAAGTCGGATCATGCAAGACTACGGTCCGACTTTGATCCGACTTCAATGATAGTCAATGGGCTGAAGTCGGATCAAAGTCGGACCAAAGTAGTACAGGGAGCATTTTCATAGTCGGACCGACATGTGTCGGACCAGTTAAGACGGCTCCCATAGGGAAACATTGATTTTCACACGTCATGCGACATGAGCTCCCAATGTCGGAGCGTTTGTCGCCCCAGTGTGAACCCGGCCTCAGGCTGGGTTCACACTGATACGACACGACAGTCATACAACTTTCATCCTACTTTGCTCTGCAACATCAGTCCTACATTGATCCTACATTGGTCCGACATCCATCCGACTTTCATGAACAGGATACTACTTTGATCCGACTTTGTGCTAGTCTGACTTGTCCTTTGACCAATCAAAACAATCCCAGGGTGAGATAAATTCCTTTTACTGCTGCTGTAATCACTATGTCGGATGTCAAAAGTCAGATGGTTAGGACAAGGATCCTACTTTGATCCGACTTCAATGATATTCAATGGGCTGAAGTAGGATCAAAGTCGGACCAAAGTAGTACAGGGAGCATTTTCAAAGTCGGACCGACTTGTGTCGGACCAGTTAAGACAGCTCTCATAGGGAAACATTGATTTTCACACGTCATGCGACATGAGCTCCCAATGTCGGAGCGTTTGTCGGACCAGTGTGAACCCAGCCTCAGGCCGGGTTCACACTTGTGCGACACGACAGCCGTCCTACTTTGGATCCGACTTTGCCCTGTGACTTGAAGCTGACATACGTCCGACTTTCAATGAACGGGGATCCGACTTGGATCCCCGCCAATACCAGGCACTGTGTTTGGTATGAATCTTGAGGGGGATCTCCACGCCAAATTTTAAATAAAAAAAACGGCATGGGTTCCCCTCCAGGAGCATACCAGGCCCTTCGGTCTGGTATGGATTTTAAGGGGAACCCCCTAAGCCGAAAAAATGGCGTGGGGGTCCCCCTCAAAATCCAAACCAGACCCTTATCCGAGCACGCAACCTGGCAGGCCGCAGGAAAAGAGGGGGTGATGAGAGAGCGCCCCCCCCTCCCTCCTGAACCGTACTAGGCTGCATGCCCTCAACATGGGGGGTTTGATGCTTTGGGGCAGGGGGGCGACCTGCGCCCCCCCCTACCCCAAAGCACCTTGTCCCCATGTTGATGGGGACAAGGGCCTCTTCCCGACAACCCTGGCCATTGGTTGTCGTGGTCTGCGGGTGGGGGGCTTATCGGAATACAGGAGCCCCCTTTAATAAGGGGGCCCTCAGATCCTGGCCCCCCACCCTATGTGAATGAGTATGGGGTACATCGTACCCCTACCCATTCACCTAGTGGAAAAAAAATTCAATAAAAAAACTACACAGGTTTTTAAAGTAATTTATTACACAGCTCCGGGGGTCTTCTTACGACTTCGGGGGTCTTCTCCCGACTCCAGGGGTAACCCCCGGAGCATGTGACTGTGACATCATGGGAGCATGTAGCCACCCAGAGCATGTGACTGGAACGTCATGAGAGGCCTATATAAATTGTTGCGCACCGCACACCCGGCATTACAGCGGGAGAAAGCGACGTGTCAACATCGAAGAGAAGAGGAGAAGAGGGAGGAAGGCGACGAAGAAGACCGGGCCCCTGCTAGCAAAAGAGCTGGAAGAAGATAGCGGAGGCCCGGCAGAAGGAAGAAAGAACCTGAGAGCGAGAGAAGAACCGGAGAGCGCGGAGACGACACCGGAGACCCCCGAAGTCGGAAGAGACCCTGAAGTTGGAAGAAGACCCCTGGAGTTGGGAGAAGACCCCCGAAGTCGGAAGAAGACCCCAGGAGCTGTATAATAAAATACTTTAAAAACCTGTGTAGTTTTTTTATTGACATTTTTTTCCACCAGGTGAATGGGTAGGGGTACGATGTACCCCATAATCATTCACATAGGGTGGGGGGGCCGGGATCTGGGGGCCCCTTTATTAAAGGGTGCTCCTGGATTCCGATAAGCCCCCCGAAACCAACGGCCAGGGTTGTCGGGAAGAGGCCCTTGTCCCCATCAACATGGGGACAAGGTGCTTTGGGGTGGGGGGCCGCAGGTCGCCCCCTGCCACAAAGCACCAAACCCCCCATGTTGAGGGCATGCGGCCTGGTACGGTTCAGGAGGGAGGGGCGCTCTCTCGTCCCCCCTCTTTTCTTGCGGCCTGCCAGGTTGCGTGCTCAGATAAGGGTCTGGTTTGGATTTTGAGGGGGACCCCCACGCCGTTTTTTCGGCTTAGGGGGTTCCCCTTAAAATCCATACCAGACCGAAGGGCCTGGTATGCTCCTGGAGGGGAACCCATGCCGTTTTTTTTTTATTTAAAATTTGTCGTGGAGTTTCCCCTCAAGATCAGCAGAGCACAAGTCGCATGCCAAAGTCGGATCATGCAAGACAGCGGTCCGACTTTGATCCCACTTCAATGATAGTCAATGGGCTGAAGTAGGATCAAAGTCGGACCAAAGTAGTACAGGGAGCATCTTCAAAGTCGGACCGACATGTGCCGGACCAGTTAAGACGGCTCCCATAGGGAAACATTCATTTTCACACGTCATGCGACATGAGCTCCCAATGTCGGAGCGTTTGTCGGACAAGTGTGAACCTGGCCTCAGTGTGAACCCAGCCCCAATGTCGGAGCGTTTGTCGCACCAGTGTGAACCCGGCCTTAGGAGAAGCCCAGCCTAACGAGCTCAAGCTGGACCTCTCCTTTTATTAAAATCCACCCAAACACTCCCTCCACTGAACACAAATTGTATGCTGTACATTGGGAACCATCTAAAAAAAGAAAATAATACCTCAAGCATGCTGGTGCCCAAACTTCTAAAACATTGTAGATATTGCTCAAAGATCCTGTTTAATTTAAAATCTACATTTAATATTAATAATAATAAATCCATAGTATTTTTTTTTTTTTACAATATAGCCCCTTATTCAGTAAAGCTGTGTAAAAAAGCAAAGGCTGTAAAATCCATTCATGGTTCATTTTTCTGGAGTCACTTCATATTTTTGATTGATTTCAAACTGGTTATCATGTTTCATCGCTCTTTTTCATTGAATAGATGCTAAATACTCCCTGAACAATTTTATTGGCTTGACAGAAGTTCTTTTTTAATACGAACATACTGTATAGTATAATATGGCAGTCTGTTAGAACTATTAGAAAAAAGCAGGAAAAGGATGAGAAGTACAGCCAGAAATGATCTATTATCCTGCGTTGAGATTTTGCATAAAATGTAACCTGAAAGGATCCTTTTACAAACATCTGCAATATTGTAGAATGGAGAGCCAGCTTTTTTCTTTGTAAACTCCTCTTTCCTCTGTCTCCAGGGATGCCATTTGTGGGTTAGGGTTAGGGGTTGTATTAAACTTGTGTAAAAGTGCATACTATGTTTTCATAGGATTTATGTCTGAGCCAAAATATTCATTTTAAAATACACATTTTTTTAATTCGGGACATCAGTAACTTTACACAGAGTAAAGCTGTCAAACTATTAATCTTCATAGTATTTTAAAGAAGTTTTTTTTTTTTAAAAGGAGTTTAGAAGGAGTAGAACCTTTGACAGGTTGTAATGTCATCCTTATTCGCATTGGGGAGTTTTCCTTTACTTCCTTTCCCAGTGTTTACCTGGTAACTAGTGGTGTCTGTCTTTATCTTCCTACTTAAACCCACAACAGTAAAATCAGTCTGTATATGCAGTAAGGCATGCTTGTTATACTCACTGTTGAACCTAAGGGGTTAATCCTGCGCAGTGTGTAAAAAGGCTGTTTGATCCTGTCTTCTCTGATCCTCCCTTTTTTCCACAGTCCCCAATCTATCTGCTGATAGAACAGAGCCTTGGGGCAAGCTGCTCATGCTCAGTTTGGTGTGCATTGCTAGAGATTTTTTTTTTGTTTTTGTTTCTTGGAAGAGTGCATGTGATCAGCACAGGGCCAATCTGCTAAGTCCAGACAGATGGCCATGGGTCCTGTAGCCTTGTGGGACTGTCAGAGGAGAATGAAAACTCCCCCTACAAGCTTTAACCAGACACTGATAGAAGTCACAAGACTGCTCTAACTGCTGATAAGAAAAGGTATTTAGAAGTTTATATTTATTAAAACTATTGCATTTCCATGTACTGTGGGAGACTAGCTATAGTGAATGCAGGGTCCTTGGTTTAGTAACACTTTAACTTTTCATGCAGTTTCCATAGACAGCCACACATACTGCATCTCCATTGGGTTGTTCTGTGGCTGCAGAAATTTTTCTGCCATCATCCTGTAGAAGTCATTCAATTTAGATTATGCATAGTGCAATTCTGCAGTCATGTGTAATCAGTCTACCACAGTATACAAATCAGTGAGAATGGGACTGGGCTAACACAGAGGAAAATGAGGTGGCTACCCCAGGGCTGGCCCAAGACACTGTGCTGCGTGAGTCCAAGAATGAAATGCTGCCCCCCCCCCAATCCATTATTTTATATCATGATAATTAAAACTAAAATTTAATTTATCAGGAAGTCAGATTTACATGCAACAGCACCTTGTCTATATGCAAAATTATATGACATACCGTTATGTTCTATTCCAAGGGGTGGGCTAGGGCAGTATGTAGACAGGCTAGGGTAGTATATAGACAGGCTAGGGTAGTATATGGACAGGCCAGGTTAGTATATAGACAGGCTAGGGTAGTATATGGACAGGCTAGGGTAGTATATGGACAGGCTAGAGTAGTATATAGACAGGCTAGGGTAGTATAGGGGCAGGTTATGGTAGTATATAGACAGGCTAGGGCAGTGTAGGGGCAGACTAGGGAAGTATAAGGGTGGGCTAGGGTAGTATAGGGGCAGGCTAGGTAGTTTATAGACAGGCTAGGGCAGTATAGGGGCGGCCTAGGGTAGTATAGGGACGGGCTAGGGTAGTATAGGGGCAGGCTAGGGTAGTATAATGGCAAGCTAGGTGCAAACACCAGAGCAGAAGAAGGTGGGCCGGGTGCGAGGCCGCCCACTCCCCATCCTCCAGTTCCACCCAATAGAAATGCAAGCCTCACAAGTTGCGCCTGAACATCGGTTGCAGGTGGAGCTGGTGGGGAAGGAATCTTTCGTTGCTCTCTGTCTCCTGTGGGTAACCCGCCCCCAGCAGCACACACACTGGAGTTCTTTATGTGTGCTCGGGTGTTTAACAGCCGGTGTTAGACTGTGTGAAAGCACCCTCATGACCGACAACTATGAGTATGCGTGCTGAGGGCTGGAACATGAGAAACTTGTACCCAAGTTGTTTCATGATCACTATTATACCTGTTCTCTTGGTTTTATATGATTTTAATAGGATTTGTTAAATAAAATTTGTATGATTTTTATAATTTGTGTACTGATATCTGTGCCTTAAAAGAGAAGTATGGGTTTCCTTTTTTTTGCTTACATCTATTCTAAGTGAGCTGCTGATATCTATAAACCCTCCCAGCCCTCTCAGAAGTGCCCCATTCTGTTAAAATCAAGATAAATACCTGTGGAAGGTTCTACAGTCTTTCATAGAGCATCATCCAGACAATGGTGTGAAAATAGAGTCTGGATACACCCCCTTTCCTGTCATTTTGCTTGATTGATGTCGGCTCTCCTCCCTCTGCTTGTTTCTGAGACTTCACAGAGGTAGCTTTTCCCCCCTCCCTTTCCCTCCTCCCTCCTCCCCCTCCCTATCTATCAGCACAGCCACGTCTCTTAGGGGAGTGGGGACAGAGGCAGGGGGTGTGTTGGTGTGTTGGTGCAGATGTACACACCCCCTGAGAACTTTTCAAACTGAAAATGGACCGTTTATGCCAGCAGAAGGAAAATTCATGTGCACATGCTGTAAAAACTAAAAGAGGTAGGAAAAAAAGATTAGCTGATATGTGACTAATGTGATATGTACTAGTTATTTAACCCATCCCACACTTCTCCTTTAAGCCCCAGCACACACTGTTGTGGCTTTAAAATTGCGCTACTTCAGTTTTGCACCACTGATTTCATTGCGGCATGAGACTTCATTTAACAAATGACTACGCAAGTTGCAAAGAAATCGGAAAACAGTAGTGCAGGAACCTTTTCCATAATCGCTGTGACATGAGTTGCAGCAATATAAACAGTCCCATTGGCAATGGGGTGGGACTTGTCGTGTGATTTGGACCTGTCAAATCGCATGACTATGTGCACCGGTGTGAACGAGGGCTAAAAGTCCCATTCCAAACTGATTTTGTCAAATGCAGTGAAAAATATCTTCAAAAAGGCAAACCACTGACCTTTAAAAAACTTGGATTAACCTCACCTTTGATAGTGCTGTAATCTTTACAGTGACCTGTTGCTTATACTTGTAGGTCATTATTAAATGAACAAATTCATTACATATCCTCTAAAACAGCCTTTCTCAACCAGTGTGCCACCAGAGGTTCTCAGGTGTGCCGCGGGATCAGGGGAGAGAAGGGCTGTTATATGAGCCTGATCCCCTGCCGAACAGTACATCAGCACTGTGAGAAGCTCCGTCAGCCTCAAAAGTGAAAGTAAAGTGCAGGGGAGTGTGCTGTGCTCTCTCCTTCCCCCTGCAGTGCAGTACCCGGCTGAATGAGAAAACTTGAAAGGTACAGTACTGTGTTAGAAGCTAGATTCGTTTTAAAAGGGCTTCATGTGTCTGTGCATGCGAGTGTCTGTCTGTATGTGTGTGTGCATGTGTCTGTATGTGTGTGTGTGCGTGCATGTGTCTGTATGTATGTGTGTGTGCATGTGTCTGTATGTGTTCTGTGCATGTGTCTGTATGTGTGTGTGCGCATGTGTCTGTGTGCATGTGTCTGTATGTGTGGATGTGCATGTGTCTGTATTTATGTGTGTGCATGTGTCTGTATGTGTGTGCATGTGTCTGTATGTGTGTGTGTGCATGTGTCTGTATGTATGTGGGTGTGCATGTGTCTGTATGTCTGTGTGCATGTATGTGTGTGTATGTGCGCGTGCATTCATCTGTGTGTGTGTGCGCGTGCATTCGTCTGTGTGTGGGCGCGTGCGTGTGTCTGTATTTATGTGTGTGCATGTGTCTGTATGTGTGTGCATGTGTCTGTATGTGTGTGTGTGCATGTGTCTGTATGTATGTGGGTGTGCATGTGTCTGTATGTCTGTGTGCATGTATGTGTGTGTATGTGCGCGTGCATTCATCTGTGTGTGTGTGCGCGTGCATTCGTCTGTGTGTGGGCGCGTGCGTGTGTCTGTATGTATGTGTGTGCATGTGTCTGTATGTATGTGTGTGCATGTGTCTGTATGTGTGTGTGTGCATGTGTCTGTTAGGGTGACCACATTTCCAAACTACAATTCAGGGACACCCCCCTTCACAAAAATCAGCTTGTGCTGTAACGAATCACAGCACAGTTATTAGACTCAAGAGGTGGGATTTATGATTTCTCCAATCACAAACAGGGGGTGGGGATTGTGCTCCTCCAGGCATTCCCGGCCAGGACAAGTACTGTCAGTGAGTAAAGTGGGGATGTGGCCGACTTTTTTGGAGGCATCAGATTGGCCCGGGGGGTGGCTGTGTCAGTTTCATTCCGGGACACTGTATTGTCCTGAAATGAAGGTGCCTGGGACAGACCTGCAAAATGCGGGACTGTCCTGGGCAATCCGGGACATGTGGTCACCCTAGTGTCTGTGTGTGTGCATGTGTCTGTATGTGTGTGTGCATGTGTCTGTATGTGCATGTGTCTGTATGTGCATGTGTCTGTATGTGTGTGTGCATGTGTCTGTAAGTGCATGTGTCTGTATGTGTGTGTGTGTGCGTGCTTGTGTCTGTACGTGTGTGTGTGCATGTGTCTGTACATGTGTCTGCGTGTGTGTGTGCGCAAGTGTCTGTATATGTGGGTGTGCATGTGTGTGTGCATGTGTCTGTATGTGTGTGTGTATGTTCCTTTTAATCCTGACCCCCCCCCCATTCCTGTACCATCAGAACTGCTTTTGTAGGGCTTGTTTGTGATAGCACCCAGGACTGCTGCTCCTCTGAAAAGCAATCCATGCACAGATCGCTTTTCAGAGGTATTTAACAGGCGGTAAAGAGGCATTATGTTGCCTCCTCACCACCTGTTTTAAGCCCATAAATTCAGCATCACTACACCGCAACCGTGCAATGCACACAGTTGCAAGGTAGTTGCAGTGCAGCCCCATTCACCCTGGGTATACCTCTAGCTGCAGCCACAGCATGTGTACACCCCAGTAGTGTATTTAGGTGTTGTGCTGCCCTAGGCCTGACTAAAGTCCTAATTTAAATATGACCCCCCCCTTTCTGTCAAGACCACACCCCTTTCTGTTTAAGACCCGCCCTGAAATCTTCGAGTGGGGACACTAGTTCTGAGGGCCTGCGGGGGGGGGGGGGGGGCAATGAATTCCCTTATTTTGCATAGATTTTCTCCCACCATCTGTTTGGCTATGGGGCAGGAAGTGAAGGGAAATCTTGCAATGGGACAGGGATAGTAAAAAATAAACTGACAGGGGCTGTAACCCTCCCTTTCTGCTATCCTAAATGAAAAAAAAAGTGTTGCCTATAGTTCTACTTTAAAGTGGTTGTAAACCCACTTTTTCAACTTGCACTTACAGGTAAGCCTAAATTAAGGCTTACCTGTAGGTGCAAGAAATATCTCCTAAACCTACACGGTTTAGGAGATATTTACTAAAATGACAAGCGCCGCTATCTACAGCGCATGCGCGCCGTAGACAACGGCGCATTTATGGGGTTAATCCCATTCACATACTCGGCTACTTCCCAGCAATCGCTGGGCGTAGCCGAGTGGGACGCCTCCCGCGCGCATGCGCAGAGTGACGTCTCCGCCGCTCCGGCCAATCACAGCGCCGGAGCAGCGCTGTGATTGGCTGGTGCGGCGATACCCGGAAGTAACATTCCGGCTATCGCCGCAGTGATGTCTGCGGCTGGACAGAGGGACGAGGACGGCTTCGGGGGCCCCGATCTAAGGTAAGTGGAACCTAATGAGCTATTATGCTAGTCATAATAGCTCATTATGCCTTTCTCTTGCAGGTGTGCCAAAAAAAAAAAGTGGGTTTACAACCACTTTAAGCACAAATTTCTGATAATTTGATGGAGAGGACTAAGAAGATATAACCTTTCCAATAGTGCAGCAGAAAATATATAGCACAGGGAGGAAGGTTTGTGGTCAGACCCCCCCCCCCCACAGTTGCGGAATGCTGGTCGCCCGCATACCGGAAGCAGTGCGGACGCTTTATGGGGTCGCTAGACTAATTTGCTTCTCAGCCCATAAGACTGTGCTACACTAACAGTGTAGCGCAAGCCAGGAGGGGCTCTTTCCATGCTGCCCCCCTGCAAAGTGCTGCCCTAGGCCTGGGGCTTGTTGACCTAGGCCAGGATACAACGTTGGTACACCCCCAGCTGCTGCCTCTGCAGCTAAAGGGGGAGAAGTTGGGGGTGGTAGAAACAGCTCAACCATGTGGTTTTACTGCCCCTCCAACCTGACATGTGAACAAGCCCTTGATTCACATCTGTGTGGCTGCGTGCTGCGTGTAGGGCAGCCCATTCATTTCAATGGGCTTCCCTACACACAAAAATGCAGGGAAAGAAGTCCCTAACCTTTTTTTCATAAATTGCACAGCACCAAAAGCACCCCACATTTTCCAATGTGTGGGGTACCATTAAGAATTAATGGTACCCCTAAAGAGCAGAGCATTCGCCTGTGTGTCAGGAACGAGCGCGATTTTGCGCGTGTTCCGCGACACACAGTAACGTGAACCTTGGACTGGGGTGCCTCAAGACTGAAAATACTTTTTAAGGGCGCCCTATCTAGAAAAAGGTTGAGAAACACTGCTCTAGAAGGACAGGGTTCAGGAAAGGTCCAGGCAAAAACAAACTTCAGTTATCAATGCTTCAAGTGGAAAGGTATTTACCTGTGTTTTTATTTGATTATTTGATTCTGAACATGCAGTTTGGGAAACATAATCTTCCATAATTGCTTGGATTCCATAGACAGGCCTCATATACACTGCAGTCCCTTCCTGCAGTAAACCTTCTCAGCCTCAAACTTTCAAATACGTCTTTTAACAGTGTATCCCAGAATCACAACAAAACCTGCAAGTTCAAATTACCTGTGTAGCGGGGTCTCCTTTAAGGCCCCGGGACTACGTTACCCATAACCCCGTTTGGCACCCAGGGTGCAATTGCGCCACGCAGAGACTCATTTGTGGGACTATATAAGAGGAGGGCGAGGCTGAGCTCGGCCTCTTTGGACACCGCGCTGCTATCAACAGGTCTTCCCGTGTGGATCTGTTGCAGTACAGGGCCTGAAGCCAGGGCCTTGCACAACTTCCAGAGAGCCTTCCACCCCACTGCGAGCCTGGGTGGCACCCGACTTCTCCAAGTTCCTGACATCAGTTGGACCAGGGACCCGGCCGTTGCAGACGCTGTGTGCGGAGACACAGTCGGTGGAAGTCCCGGACTGGGATCGCGTCCGGAGTGGTGAGCGAGCACCTGCTCAATCCAGAAAAATACTTTACCCTGATTAGGCCTAGAGACTGCCTTGGCCCATCAAGTTTTATCTGTCATTCCACCGGAAACTAGTAACAGAACTGGTTCGTGTAGTCTCCGGTAAAGTGTTCTTCTATTACCTATCATGTGGATTACAAATACTGTTTCTTTCTATATGTGCACCACCGTTCAAGCTGCATGCGAAGAAATTGTTCCCCAAGAGACTAAGTTATATCTGAGTCAGGCCTGACCAGGAGTTAGAACTTTTTTTGTTGCTGCGCCATAAGGGCGCATAGATAGTAATAGCTGCACTTGGCGCGTAATCGCCAGCATCCTCAGAGTGTACTATATTTACCGTCGCAGGGCTCTGCAGACAATATATGTGTTATGTGTTAATCTATGCCTTTTACACAAAAGTAAACTAGTTATACTTTAACACTTTGCCCTCAGTGTGTGATCATTGTGCATATATTGCTAGATTGTGATAAGATAACAATCCCTAGACTAACTGTGCCAGAGTGGGTCCAGAAGATTGCCGGGGGTTGGCGGTGCTGTATTCAGGGCCCAAAACAAATTCAGCGGCTCTCTTAACTGGGGGTAGCGCTACACCTGATATTACAATACATACTTTTTTACTGATGATTTGCATTGTGACCTTTCTTTAGTGCTATAGAGGTGACTGTGTAATGTTGTTTGACACCAGTAGATGGAGAACTGGGCATTGTAATTCCAGCTGCCTACTGTCATTCCATTCGATTTTTCCAATACCTAACAACTGATATGCAAAAGTCATATATTGTTCATCTGATTCAGATCTGCACTCAATAAAACATACCAGTCAGCATATTAATCTGATCAATATATGCAATGCGGCATTGCCTGGCTTCAGGGATTTTGTTTTAAAATGTGCAATCAACATGTAAATTAACTATATCATTGTATTTTTAATATGAACAATGATTGTTAGATACGTTTGCTTTGCAAATAGTACTTTAGTATTTTTGTAGTTGTTTGCTTATAGTGCATGGTACAGCCAGAAGATTTTGTTAGCTTTAGCCCACGTTCACACTGGGGCTGCGGGAGTGAAGCCTGCAAGTTCAGCTGAACTCGCACGATTTCACTCCCGCTGGCAGTCCCGATTTCAGCCGCGATTTCAAAGACATCTGAAACAGATGTCAATGTAAATCGCGGCTGAAATCGCAAAAAGTAGTACAAAAACTACTTTTTGAAATCGGTGCAGCGCCGCAGATGCGGCGTCGCACCGATTAGGACGGTGCCATTGGCCGGAATTTGCGGCAAATTTTGCCGATTTGACATGCGATTTGACATGTCAAATCGCATGTCAAATCGCACCAGTGTGAACCAGGGCTTATATAGAGTGTGAAAGGCTTAGAACATATGTCAGGTTTTTTTTTCTGTGTTTTACCAAACAGGAAAGTAAAGGTGACTCCAACAGCAACACAGAAATAAAAATAATTTGCTTTAGTATACTAGGGGAAGGATAGAACCCCTGTCAGACTTTTATTCTGTATGTGTTTCTGTTGCAGGATTAACAGTATAGTATGATTATAAGCTACTCATTAAATAGTATATGCATTTTTTTAACTGCTTTGGAGGTAGTGCAACAGTATGTTGCTTTGTAAAAAGAAAATGTTTTACTCGTTACTTTAATGCTGGACTGCATATAAACAGCTAATGAGCCTCCTAAGTGACCTGGTAAGTTGTGCAAAGGACACCTTTACCAATTCACTAAATAAAATCATCGATTTCCCTATAGACTCTGAAAGCAGATAGCAGTATTAAAATGGAGAGATGGTAAAATGCTAAATACAACCAATGAATATATACCGTACGTCCTGGATGGAAAGTGGTTATACCACTGGTATCAAAATTTTCAGCCAGACAATAGGCTTTCTGATAAAAGTGATTTGAGCGGCTCTACAGCCTCCTGATCATTTTTTTTTACAGAGTTCAGAAAGGCCCCTCCTCCCGCTGCTGTCCCTAATCGTTTCCATTAAAGAAAAAAATAAAGAAAACAAAGAAAAGGTCTAAAAATATACATTTAAAGGTTAACTCCACTTTTTAAAAAATAATATAGCTTGTACAATTACGATACAAGTCATATTGTAATTGAATGTTATTAAAAATTACCTTTCGTTTTTAATCTGCAGCCGCTGTAATTTTCTGTAAATGCAAAAGCAATATGGCTACATGGAGTTGATCTGTACACAGAGTGTGTACTGGCCACTCCCCAGAAACATAATTTCCTGCTTGTGTGATTGGCTCACCAATTTTCCCAGAAGCCTGCCTAAGATACCAGTCAAATTTCAGACAGAGATATTTCCAATAGGAACACGTCTAAAGGGATGCAGGCCCAGCAGCTTTCCTCATTAGTGCCCTGCAGCTGCCACAGCTGACTGATAATTATGAAACTCCCACAGACAAACACACATGGATTTCTTCAGAATAACAAAATGTAGGAATCTGCAACAAAGGTTGTTATAATCTTTGCAATGTACATAGATCACTCGGGGGGTTCTCAACAAAAGTGGAATTACGCTTTAAATAAAATAACTAATAATAATAAAACAAATTTGTCCAAGCACGGAAAGTATCTTGAGGAATGTGCCTCTTATATCCTTACTTAATGCAGACACCAAATTTCTGGCTAAAATACTGGCATTGAGTCTTTCTACAGTAATTAAAGATTTTATACATGTTGATCAGACTGTATTTATGCTGGATAAGGGCACTGATATCAATATATGTCACATATTTCTAAATTTGGTCGCAGGCCCTGATAACTCCGGTACAAGGATTGTGGCTTCCTTAGATGCTAAGAAAGTCTTTGACTCCATCGAATGGGTCTTTCTCTGGGGGGTGCTGTGCATATTTGGCTTTGGGTCTCAATACCTTTAATGGCTAGGTATGCTGTATCGTGCCCCTCGAGCTAAGGTTAGAATATCAGACTTGTTTATCCTGGCGTGGGGGACTCACCAGGGATGCCCATTATCCCCAAGTCTTTTTGCCCTGGCTCTTGAACCAATGGCCATTATGATCCGGGAATCCAAGCTCGTTGAGGGCTGGCGGGTCGGTCCGTTTGAGGAAAAAATATAATTTACAAGGATGACACTCTGCTGTATTTGCATGATGCTCATTTCTCCCTGTGGGCTGCCGTTACCATCTTCGATGAATTTGGAAGATATTGGGGTATCCAGCTCAATTGGAATTAATCGGTGCTATTTCCACTTGACTCTGGTGCTCGAGAATCTGCGATTAATTCCCAATTGCTATGGGCTGAAGACTTCAAACATTCAGGAATCAGGGTTACAAAGGACCTAGGAAGCTTTTATAATCTTAATCTCCACCCTATTCTTCGGCAATTAAAGGAAAAGTGCACCGTATGGTCTTCTCTACCTTTAAATCTTATGGGCCGCACATCTTTAGGAATTGTCCAATCGGGATAGGTGGGAGTTTTTTATTCATGAGGCGGATCGTTGTGTGGGCTCCTTTCTCTGGTGTGGCACTACCCCTTGATTGGCGAAATTTACTGTTTAGTTGCCATTTCAGTGTGGGAGCCTCGCTCTACCAAATCTTCAGGTATATTACTGGTCAGCAATTTTGGTTACGGTTAGGTGGTGGTTTACACGATCGAGGGTGAATGCTGCAGTCTGTCTTGAGGCCTCTATTCTGGGCTCCCTCATGGAACTGGCTAATTTGGTGTATCGGGGAGCTAGGGCTTATGCTACTCTCTCTGTTCCTACTAGAATTACTCTTAAGGTTTGGGCTATAGCTAGAAAAGGTTTTCTAAAGCCCAATCAATGGTCACTCTACAATCCCTTGTGGGGTAACCCCAACTTGACACACTTCAGAACAATTCCTGATCCCCAGGTTTGGACACGTCATGGTAATAGAACTATAATGCCTTGAACACACAATCGGAATTTCCGATGGAAAAAGTCAGACGGAATTTTTCCATCGGATATTCCGACCATGTGTATGACCCATTGGACTTTTTCCATCGTAAATTTCGAGAAATTCCGACGGCGTTTCAGATAGAGAACATGTTTACTCCGATGGAATCCTGTCGGAATTCCGATATGATTTTGGCCGGGCAAAAGTCTGACCGTGTGTACGGAGCATAAGGGATGTTATGTCTGGGGGTGCTCTGCTGTCCTTTCGGGACCTCTCTTTTAAGTATGGGCTGCCCGTTGGATGCAGTTCTGATACTACCAATTGTGTCATGCAGCTCGATCACAGTTCTCCGGCTCCCCAATTTTGGAGACTGACCTGGTGGAAGATCTTCTTTCACAGGAGTAGCTCTCTGAACCTCTCTTCACGCTTTATTTGACCCTCTGGAGTGCAGAGTCTCCCAAGATGGGGAAAATGTGGAAAAAGTGGAATGTTTTGAAAATAACTCTAAACGGGTTATCTCCTCTAAAGCCTCGTACACACAATTGGATTTTCCACAGACAAAGCGTCATACTTTTGTCCGAAGGGCGTTGGCCAGGAACTTGTCTTGCATACAATCGGCACACAATTGTCGGCCAACAAACACTGACGTAGTGACGTACTACGTGGTTTTTCAGCTCTTTAGCGCCACCCTTTGGGCACCTTCTGCTAATGCTGTGTTTGGTGAGCATTGTTTCCGAGCATGCTTGTTTGTACTTTGGACTTTTGTCTGACGGACTTGTGTACACACAGTCGTAAAAACTGACAACAGTCCGTTGTCCGCGGAAAATTTATAAGCATGCCATCCAACATTTGTCCGCGGAAAATCCGACATTTGTCCGATGGAGCGTAAAACTGACAGGGGTTCTAATCCCTCTCTACTCTACCCAAAACAAAAAAAAAACAAAAAAACTGTTTTGTCTTTAGTTATACTTTAACATTCTTTCTCAGAAACTATGTGTGGGTGCCCACCCTTTCCTCTACATAATGCAGTCAGCATGGCTCATTTAGATCAGAGTCCAGAAGTCTCCTATATATAAAGAACCTAAAAAAAATCATGGATCACTCCTTTCCAGCTAAAACAAAAAGAAAGAAAAAAGAAAAAAAGAATGATCACACACAGCTGTTAATGCACTTAACAGGCACATCTTGCAGAATCTGCAAAATGCTCACTGCAACGCTTGTGTACCACAATCTTGGGCCAGATTTATAAGGGGGCAAAATGGGAAATTGCCCTGTCCCCCACACAGAAGCCCCCCCCCCTTTATACAAAGTGATATAAAATAATAATTAAATAATTAAAAATTCATAAAATAATATACTTTCTTTTATTAACTGTGTCTTGGGAAGTAATAATTTGCCAGCCATTATCTGTAAAACTCTGGACTGGCATATTATATTGTTTTTCAAAAAAAAATGTTGGCAGCTCAAGCAAACCACACTATGACTATGTGTGTGTGGACATGTGTGACATCTGTGTATAAAGGGCTTTCCGAACCTAAAGTGCCCCGGGCCCCCCAAGGTCTAAATCTGGTTCTGCCACAACCATGTGTTTTTGTGCATTGAGACACATCACCATCATATTACCTTTAACACTAAACGGCAGTCAGCGCATATAAGCGAACCAGCCACATGTAGAAGAATATGATTTTTTTTCTGCAAGTACACAGACAAGTGTGGATATGGGCTAACTAATATTGGAAAAATTACTTAGTCATTAAACCAGAATTCAGCATAATTTTTCATGTACGTAAACAAGGTAAAGAATGCTCTTTTACAGTGTTTTATAGTATAGAAACCAATGAAAGAATTTAATAACCAATATTTTTTTGAAATGTATAAACGGTAATGCACTCACATATGCCCAACTCAGCAGTGAGCATGCCAGTAGCTAAATAGCAGGTCAATCCTAAAAGGGAACAAACAGGCCCTGATGATCACAACAGGTGAGCAAGTTAAAGAATATTCCTTTACTATGTTAAAATTATGGCCTAGAAACCAGTAAAACTATTTAATAACCAGTATATAATAGTTGGATTAATGGATAAGCAAACACATGTACAGTTTTGTATGGAATGCAAAGGATTTGCCAAGCTGTTGATTTTTAGGACTACGTCAGGGATGTATCTCCCACTACTCTCTGTAGCTTTGCCAAATCCAGTCCATTGGAACAGAAATATACTCCATCCAAGCCAGATTCCCCAAATATATCTCTATATTGTACACAGTAGTACTCAGCACCATAGGAATAAACAGTACTGGGACAGATTCGTCTAGCACCCAGGGCAAAGATGTGGAACTGCCCTGTGTCTGTTCTCTGCCTGCTGTGCCCCTCCTGCCCACCCCCTGTCCCCGCCCTGGGAATAAATAAGGAACTTGCAAGGTCCAAGTAACACCTGTATCAAACCCTGTCCTACTCAGCCCACAAAAGGATTGTCATGAACCTTTGAATACTGAAGTATTTCTCCTTTGAATCTATTAAACAGTGGGGGGGTCTTCTGCCCTGTCTTAAGGCTAACCCCCCCTCCAGACGGCTCCATGGTCTAGAAGAAAAGCATTGTTCTGTGTTTGACTGTTTGTTTATGTACTTTAATTACCCCCTGGGGCTTCTGTGTCAATACACGTCTCAGTTCTCCTATTCAAGCGTTCAGACCAATAGGAAAGTGGTTGTTGGGGGCAGGGTGTTCAAACTGCTGTATAAGAGTGTGTGTGTGTGCTTCCAATAAAAGGAGTCTCCTGTTTGAACTTACATACAGCCTGCCTGGTGTTTGTTCTGAACTCTCACAAATGGATTAGAATGTCACATAGCTGTAGTTTGAATCCTGGAGCATCGGATGACCAAACCATCACACATTGCGATCTGTAGTATGATCCGATAGAAGCAGAGGAGTGTCGGGAGAGTGGAACCGAGCGAGCAAAGGGGCTTGTTACAAGGATCATTTAGGGGAGCTTTATTTCCCCCCTTCCATTTTGATTGTTATATTTTCCACCTCACTTGAAAAATAACATGAGGGAAAAAGACAAATATTTTCACTCAGCGCATACTCAGTGTTCAGTTGAACATCTGAAAGTGCTACTATTGATTTCCATACTTGGCATATAATTAATGATTTAAAGAACAGGCTACTTCTACTGTCATAGATGAAACAGATGGAAGAAATTCATATATTTTTCTATCATATCCAGCCTGGTTAGGAGGACAGGCATCACGTTCAAGCTTTATAACTTTTTTTCTCCCTATTACTCCTGACAAAACTTAGCAGAACACGTGGACTATGATTAACAAGGCCAAAGACACACACATCCTCAAATGCACAAAATATTATGGCGTAAGAACAGTTTGATGTTTTGTACATGTGTGTATGAGAGATTACTGACTGCTGTAGCAGCTAAGACTTTGTAACAATATCTTTTTTAGGCTCTCCGTGGGGCTCAAGTATAGGTTGAGCTATATGTAAGGTTAGTTTTCCTTTTCTGTTTTACCATTGTCTTATTGGGAGTCTGCCATTGCACAAGTGAGTTTTCACCTTTTTTCAGGCTTTTCCTGTAAAATAGAGATATAGTTGTATAGAAAGAACAGTAACCTCTGTCACCCATTTGGAGTGCACTTTAGTAAAGACAAATCAAAGAACAAAATTCTGTTTGTTTGCTTTGGCAACTTGATAGTGGCTTTTTCTGAGTACATTGTGGAGAGGATTTATAAAGAAAAGTCTGCAGTACATAAAGTGCTACATGTAACTGAAAAAAAAAAAAAACAGAACGGCACACGGAAGCTAAGGTAAAACCCATAACATATTTATTCAAAATGTATAAACCTTAGGGCACTCACTTGTGCCCAACTGAGCATGCCAGTAGCTATATAGCAGATCACCAACTGAGCACTGAGCATGCCAGTAGCTATTAGACTTGTGCACAACGGAAAAATTTGTTTAGTTTCGGTTCGTTTCTTTTCGGTCCTGTTGATTCGTAATCATTCGTAATTTTGCTAGACGGGATTTTTCCTGTTTGGACTAATTCGTATTTTCGCAAGCGACATTTTTCGTTGAATTTTTCGTTGATTTATAATTCGTACTTTCGGTAGGGTAGGGTTTTTCGTTGATTCTGGACACAACTCCTACTTTCGTAACTTTTTTGGGGTTCGTTGATTCATAATTTTCCGTGTCTCTCTCACAACGACGCTGCCTATTATGCCTAATGTGCTTCGAATGGATTTGTACTTTTCTAAATACATAGCGGTTATTTGTAATGATTCGAAATCTCGTATTTTACTTTCGTTTTTTACATGCGGCTATAGCCTCCGCCCCTGTACACCATTTTGAGAGGGTTCAGCACGGTGAGGGAGAAGCAGAGAGCAGAGCAGAGTGTTATTGTGCTTCGAATGGATTAGAAATCTCGTATTTTACTTTAGTTTTTTACATGCGGCTATAGCCTCCGCCCCTGTACACCATTTTGAGAGGGAGTTCAGCACGGCGAGGGAGAAGCAGAGAGCAGAGCAGAGTGAGTGTTATTGTGCTTCGTATGGATTCGTACATTCGTAACTTTTTTCATAACAAATTATGCCGAAGACATTCGGGCATTCGCTATTTGCGGCATAATTTATTTCGGATTCGGTTTTATTCGTAATTGCTTTGTTCGGAAATACGAATGCTTCCGAATGTCCGAAAGTTGCTAAATTCGGACGAATTTTGATTAGTTACAAAATGAATTGCACAAGCCTAGTAGCTATATAGCAGGTCGCCAACTGAGCAGTGAGCATGCCAGTAGCTATATAGCAAGTCGCCAACTGAGCAGTGAGCATGCCAGTAGCTATAGAGCTAGATTTTCTAGATTGTAAGCTCTAAAGCGCAGGGCCCTCTGATCCCTCCTGTATTGAATTGTGTGGTAACTGTACGGTCTGCCCCCATGTTCTAAAGCACTGCGCAAACTGTTGGCGCTATATAAATCCTGTATAATAATAATAATAATAATATAGCAGATCACCAAATGAGCAGTGAGCAGGCCAGTAGCTATATAGCAGGTCACCAATGGAGCAATGACCATGCCAGTAGCTACATAGCAGGTCACCAAGTGAGCATGCCAATAGCTATATAGCAGGTGACCAACTGAGCAGTGAGCATGCCAGTAGCTTTATAGCAGGTCAATCCTGAAAAGGGAACAAACACCGGGACCAGCAGTAAAGGTCATGATAATCACACCAGGAGACCTGAAGATCAGGTCCAGATGGATGGTCCTACTGTTCTTTTTTTAGAATGTGGGCCAGGCGTTTACTGGTGATGGGGCTGTAGAAGCTGCAAAGGAAGAGAGTAAGACCATCCTTCCGGACCTAAAATTTCAGTCTCCTGTAGTGATCATAAGAATCTTTTCTGTTGGCCCTTTTCTGTTCTCTTTCAGGACTGGCTCACTCTACAGATACTAATATGTGCACTGGAAGGAGCATTGCTGTTTTTACATTTTGAATAAATGTCTTGTAAATTTTAGATAGGGTTAGTGTGCATTTCTGCCTAATTGTATTCCCTACATGTGATCAGGCTACACAATCTGGGCTAGATTTTGACCTTTGTTACACCCTATAGGACTAATGGGTATTCTCTAGTTCCTTGGAGCTACTAGCAGGGATGAACTTTATTCTGTTTTCTTCATATGTATTTAAAGTCAGCTTTATTTTTTTAAAGGGACTAAACTCTTTCAATCAACATTAACTATTTTTAATTCTTATGCTGCTATCATTAGTAAATACCGTAGAAAGGAATGCATATTATCTGCATATCATATTTACTTGTTTTAACCTTTATTTTTTACATTTCTTCAGTTGCTTCCTGGTTTATGGCCCAGGCCAAAATGATGTCATACATCCCAGGAGTCTTCATAGGCAATTTTTTTTTTTTTTTACCTGGAGGAGGGATTTTCTCAGCTAAGCACACCCTTCTGCCTGCATCCCTGAGCTAAGCGCAGATGGATTCCAGGAAGTAAATGCTACATGAATCATCTGCCCTAACTTAAGATAGCCACGGCTAAAAATGCTAGGGAGTGTTTTTCAAAGTGACATTCAAAACAAATAAGGCATGGAGATATGAATGGTGGGTGAATTTGCTTTTGAATATTAAAATGTAATTAACCACTTAACGACCGCCCCATGTACATATACGTCGGCAGAATGGCACGGACAGGCACAATCACGTACCTGTACGTGACTGCCTTCGGGCGGGTGGGGGGTCCGATCGGACCCCCCCGGTACATGCGGCGGTCGTTAAGCTGTAGGAGCGATCTGGGATGAGGGGGCGGCCATTGGTTTCTGACCACCCCCTCGCGATCGTTTCCAGAGAATGAAATGCTTCCCATGCCTGTGTAATGCATACACAGGCAGGAGGAAGTGATGTTATCTCTCCTCGAGGCAGTGTTTTTGAGGAGAGAAGACATCAGGTTAGTGCACAAACACCACACTAACACGTAGGTACACATAGGCACACTTTCACCCCCCAGTCACCCCCAGATCACCCCCCAGGTCACACCCCTGCACCCCCAGTCACAGTGTCACTGATTGCAGTGATCATTTATTTACTGATCACTGCAATCAGTGTCATTTGTGACTGTAAAAAGTGTCAGGGCAGTTAGGTTTAGGCCCCTTTAGGTCCAGGGTAGCCCCCTAACCCCCCCTAATAAAGGTTTAACCCCTTGATCGCCCCCCAGGTAACCCTTTCACCCCCTATGACCAGTGTCACTAAGCGATCGTTTTTCTGATCGCTGTATTAGTGTCGCTGGTGTCGCTAGGTAGCCAGTTATTTTTTTAGGTTCGTCGTCAGGTTTTTATAGCATCAGGTACCCCCATATATTTTCTAATAAAGGTTTTAACCCCCTGATTGCCCCTAGAGTTAACCCTTTCACCAGTGATCACCGTATAATTGTCACTGTTGACACTGGTTAGCCAGTTAGTTATTTCATTATTCAGGTTACCCATCGGGTTTTTATATAGCGCCAGGTACCCCCATATATTACCTAATAAAGGTTTAACCCCTTAATCACCCCCCCAGGTAACCCTTTCACCCCCTATCACCAGTGTCACTAAGCAATCGTTTTTCTGATCGCTGTATTAGTGTCGCTGGTGCCGCTAGGTAGCCAGTTATTTTTTTAGGTTCACCGCCAGGTTTTTATAGCATCAGGTACCCCCAATATATCATCTAATAAAGGTTTAACCCCTTGATCGCCCCCCCCTGGTAACCCTTTCACCCCCTATCACCAGTGTCACTAAGCAATCGTTTTTCTGATCGCTGTATTAGTGTCGCTGGTGCCGCTAGGTAGCCAGTTATTTTTTTAGGTTCGCCGCCAGGTTTTTATAGCATCAGGTACCCCCATATACAACCTAATAAAGATTTTAACCCCCTGATTGCCCCTAGAGTTAACCCTTTCACCAGTGATCACTGTGTAAGTGTCACTGGTGACACTGGTTAGCCACTTAGTTATTTAGGTTCCCGTCAGGTTTTTATATAGCGTCAGGTACCTCCATATATTACCTAATAAAGGTTTTAACCCCCCGATTGCCCCTTTCACCAGTGATCAGGTATAAGTGTTACGGGTGATGCTGGTTAGTTAGTTTGCTTTTTATAGTGTCAGGGCACCCGCCGTATATAACCCAATAAAGGTTTAACCCCCTGATCGCCCGGCAGGTGATATCAATTAGGTTTTAGCATCAGAGAGGGTCTACGTCGCCCCAGACAGCGTCAGGTTAGTGCCAGTAATGCTAACACCACCATAAGGGATATTTACATTCCCTGAGATAACAATAAAAATAATAAAATAAAATAAAATGGAAGGAACAGTTTAAAAATAAAAATAAAAAGCAAAATAAATAATAAAAGAAAAGAAAAAAAGCACCCCTGTCCCGCCCTGTTCTTGCGCAAAGGCGAACGCAAGCGTTGATCTGGCATCATATGTAAACAGCAATTGCACCATGCATGTGAGGTATCACCGCGAAGGTCAGATCGAGGGCAGTCATTTTAGCAGTAGACCTCCTCTGTAAATCGAATGTGGTAACCTGTAAAGGCTTTTAAAAGCTTTTAAAAATGTATGTAGTTTGTCGCCACTGCGCATTTGTGCGAAATTTTAAAGCATGTCGTGTTTGGTATCCATGTACTCGGTCTAAGATCATATTTTTTATTTCATCAAACATTTGGGCAATATAGTGTTTTTTAGTGCATTAAAATGAAAAAAAGTATTTTTTCCCCAAAAAATTTGTTTGAAAAATCTCTGCGCAAATACTGTGTGTAAAAAATAAATAAATGCAACACCCACCATTTTATTCTGTAGGGCCTTTGCTTTAAAAAAATATATAATGTTTGGGGGTTCAACAAATTTTTTTTGCAAAAAAAATAAAAAAAAATTCAAGTAAACAAAAAGTGTCAGAAAGGGCTTTGTCTTCAAGTGGTTAGAAGAGTGGATGATGTGTGACATAAGCTTCCTAATGTTGTGCATAAAATGCCAGGACAGTTCAACCCCCCCCCCCCAAATGACCCCATTTTGGAAAGTAGACACCCCAAGCTATTTGCTGAGAGGCATGTCAAGTCCATGGAATATTTTATACGTTGACACAAGTTGCGGGAAAAAGACAATTTTATTTTTTTTGCACAAAGTTGTCACTAATGACAAAAGGTTGAGTATAGCCTCAATTAAAGTATAATAAACTAACAATAAATAGTGCCATCATCCATGGTAAATATTGGAAGAGAAACCTAATGAACATAGTTTGGTGGTTGCTATTGCCATCTCACCCATAGTGGTCAATTAGGAAAGGATGTGGATTGGACTTTTCTAGGCACTGATACAACGACAACAAAGTCATATAAAAATATATATTTATTACATAGAAAAAAATAAAAAATATACAATTAAAAACATAGGCCAAACCCCACAACAATAAAAGAGCATAGGTCGTAACGGAGCCACCGTTGCAATCTGTTTGGGGTGGAGAAAGGCCGAACCTCAACCGGTTTCGCGGTTAACACCGCTTCTTCAGGAGGGTCTGTACAATACATAATATACATTGTAAATGCACTAGCAAACATATGAAATATATGAAAAATAAATACAATATTCAATATCATCAATACAGCCAATGTCGTGGCCTGTTAACTGCTCACCGTAGGACGTTCATAGACCAAACAACTGCCTGGATAGCCCCCCGCGGTAGGGGGGGGGGAAGGGGAAAGAGGGGGGAGAAGGAGGGAGGGGAGGAAAGAAGGGGAAGGGAGGAATGTGAAATGTAGAAAGTGGGGGGGGGGGGAGGGAGTGAAGCAAGGAAAAAGGAAGGAGGGAAGGCGTGGGGGGCGGGGGGAAAGGGAAAGAGAGACAGACCAGTAAACCCATAACCTAATTACTGGACTATAAGACTATCACCAAAGTCAATATTGGTAACTCTTACCACAATGGACAAGACCAGGGTGTACTGGGGTAATGAAGAGAAAGAAATCGTATGGAACTGAAAACAGCCAGAGGATTGTAGTATAGTGGCCAGAGAATATTAAGCCCAGCATCAAATAAGCATATCAAGGGCGAAGTTGTGAGCTATACAAAAAAAACAAGAATATTTGTGTTGATCAATAACCATGACCAAGCTGGATAGAAGTTCAGCCATGCAGCCACATGAGAACACTTACCTCGGCGTCTGAAACCAGGCATACGGTACCCCAGGGAGAGTGTGCACCACTCACATCAACGGCTGTTTAAATGTGTTCCCCAACCCCGCCGTCAGATACATTGCGAGTAACGTGCGGCGTATAACGTAGCGGGGTCATCCCTTCCACACTCTGCAGAACTACTGCGCAAGTGCGCGTCGGCAGACCCAAGGCCGTGAGGCCAGGTCTGTCGGCGCAAGAACGGGATGACGTGAGTCATCCCAGGCCAGGAAGGGAACTCGTTCGCCAATAGGTTGAGAGCAGGAAAGTCGTCACGTCACATGACACGTCAGCAGACAGGAAGCAGGGCATAGGCAGCATGGAAATATACACCAAAAAAATAAAATAAAAATATAAACAATAACATTTATGATTATGTCTAATATAACCACCAGAACAAAGCCGTCTGATGGTAATCACCAATTTACAGTTCTGGGAACGGAAGGGGGGGGGGGAACTCTCAAGAGGGAAAGTACAAGAACCATAGGTCATATCTCACATTAATGGCAGAATGGATTAAGTATGTACAGGTGATAAAGAAGAGGGGGGGAGGGAGGGGGACGGGGAGGGGGGTAAAAAATAGGGGGGGAAGGGGAGGGGAAGGGAATAGGTGGAAAGGGAAAAGGGAGGGGGGGAAAGGGGAAGCAACGGGGGAGGAAAAAGAGGGGGGGGAAAGGGAAGGGGGGGGAAAGGAGAGAGAAGGGGGGAAAAGGGGGAAGGAAGGACAAGAATTTTTTTTTCATAAAAATAATCTTATAGGAAAGGTTTGTAGGAATTAATCTCGTTAAGCCCAGGAGGTATAGTAGCATTGGGATGTTCTATCCACAGGGTTTGCCTCTGTAGGATAGTTTTATCCCAGTCGCCACCCCTGGGGCTAGGTTTAATAACTTCAAGAACTAAGAACCGAACCACAGACAAATCATAACGATGATATAGACCAATGTGTCGTCCAATGGTAGTAAGTTTACCATTGCCAGAGTAATACACATGATCTCCAATGCGTTGTCTGAACTCCCTAATGGTTTTACCCACATAAAACGCTCTACAGGAGCATACCATCAGATATATAACCCCCTTGGTGCCGCAATTCGCATGTGTGGAGGGGCGGAAGTATTCTCAGTTGGGGAGGATAAAATTCCGGCCCTCCAGAACCCAAGGGCAACGGGGGCAATCCCCACATTTATAAGTGCCGTTGGGTCCTGGTTTAGGAGCACTGTAAGATGTATAGTGACTCTGAGTCAAACGATCGCGTAGTGAGTGGGCTCTGCGAAACACCAGTTCTGGGTGGGGTTTTAAATGTTTTTGTAGGGTAGTGTGTTCAGTGAGTAAATGCCAGTGTTCACTAAGAATATGTGAACAAGAGTGTGCAATGATGTGAACAAGAGTGTGCAATGATGAGCCGAAAATGTAGTAACGAATCTAACCGATTCTTGGGTGGATTTCAACCTGGGGGGGGGGGGGTAGAGCAAGGATTGTCTGGAACAAAGGCAGGCCTTGTTATAGGCCTTCCTCAAATTGGAACGAGAATAATCTCTTGATAATAAACATTCTCGTAGAGCATTCGCTTGTATTTTAAAGTCGCTTTGTAATGCACAGTTCCTACGGATACGCAGGTACTGTGCAAATGGGATACTCCATATCAATGGCTTGGGGTGGTTACTAGTAGCGTAGAGTAGAGTATTGCCAGCAGTTACGATAAAGGTTGGTACTAAGCGTGCCATCAGGTTGTTTGATGATGACCAGATCCAAGAATGGGATCTGGGCATTATCAAACTGTACTGTGAACGTAAGATTGAGATAATTTTTGTTAAGTAAATCCATAAACTGTAATAATTGTACACCACCACCACAAACAACTCTGAACACAACACCCACTTGAACATCATCAATCTTACCCCCCACAGACTTTCTGATGATGAATCCTCAGTCCTACAACTGGGTCTGGGCTTTTGTCTATTAGACTCACTAAAAGTTACTGACACAATTAAGGATTTGTACCTATTTGCTCGCAATCTCACGTTCAAGTTCATTTATGATCATGATCGTGCTAAGATTAACTTGGAGCGTGAGCTTGCGGAACGCACAAAAAAGTTCTCTATTGAGGAGTTCCGTGCGCTCCGTGACCTCATGCTCCTTTATGATGAAGGGGCTGTGGAAGATCCTCACTCACCAACATCCACTACTATCTCCCCACCTCATGCCCCCACTGTGTTACATCCACCCAAACCCTTCAAGCTCCGCTCGCAGAAATTTCCAGATCTCATGACTTGCCCTGCTATCTGGGCTTTTGTACAGGCTACTATCCGTGATCTTAAGAGACAGGAATGGCAGACAATTTCCCCCAACCTTACGAAGGGCCAGACCAAAGCCCTAAAAACTTTACAGAAATCTCCAGATTTGGTGATAAAAAATTTGGATAAAGGAGGAAACATTGTCCTCATGACACATGAATTTTATCAAAATATGTGTCTCTCTATCCTTAAAAATTCTAAGTGGTATTGTTCCATCACACATTCTGTTGTTTCTTCCTATTTCACAGAGCTCCGTGTCCTTTGCCCTGAGGCCTTCCTATCAGGCCTCATTGAGAAGGATACTTTGGAATTTCTTCTTCCCAAATTTCCCCGTATACCTACTTTTTATGCCTTGCCTAAAACGCATAAGAACGTTCAGAACCCCCCAGGTCGCCCCATTGTCTCAGGGATTGGGTCTTTAACTGATAACGCCAGTAAATTTGTCGATGCTTTTTTTGATGCCACACGTCAGTGGTTTGCCCTCATATATTAGGGACACCTCTGACCTGTTGCGACACATTGAGGGTATCTGAGTCCCTCCGGACGCCCTGCTCGTGGCTATCGGTGTCGAGGCTCTTTACTTGAGCATCCCCCACGAGCGGGGCGTCCGGATGGCCGGTTCCTTCTTACATGAGCAGGAGCGGACCTCTTGGCCACTTAATGAGTTTATTCTTGATTTGTTGCATTTCATCTTGACTAAGAATTATTTTCTATTCAATGACCAACTTTTTTTACAAACACAGGGGGTCGCAATGGGGACTTCATGTGCTCCCGCCTACGCCAATCTTTATTTGGGTGGGTGGGAGCGACTCATAAATGCAGATGGCCAATATACAGAACTGCTTGAGCATGCGTTGGTCTGGTATCGGTATATCGATGACCTTTTTTTGGTCTGGACTGGGACTAATGTACTATTATTACAGTTTATGGATTTACTTAACAAAAATGATCTCAATCTTATGTTCACAGTACAGTTTGATAATGCCCAGATCCCATTCTTGGATCTGGTCATCATCAAACAACCTGATGGCACGCTTAGTACCAACCTTTATCGTAAACCAACTGCTGGCAATACTCTACTCTACGCTACTAGTGCCCACCCCAAGCCATTGATACGGAGGATCCCATTTGCACAGTACCTGCGTATCCGCAGGAACTGTGCATTACAAAGCGACTTTAAAATACAAGCGAATGCTCTGTGAGAACGTTTATTATCAAGAGGTTATTCTCGTTACAATTTGAGGAAGGCCTATAATAAGGTCTGCCTTCGTTCCAGACAATCCTTGCTCTACCCCCCCCCCCCCCCCCAGGTTGAAATCCACCCAAGAATCGGCTAGATTCGTTACTACATTTTCGGCTCATCATTGCACACTCCGGAATATTCTTAGTGAACACTGGCATTTACTCACTGAACACAATACCCTACAAAAACATATAAAACCCCACCCAGAACCAGTGTTTCGCAGAGCCCACTCACTACGCGATCGTTTGACTCAGAGTCACTATACATCTTACAGTGCTCCTAAACCAGGACCCAACGGCACTTATAAATGTGGGGATTGCCCCCGTTTCCCTTGGGTTCTGGAGGGCCGGAATTTTATCCTCCCCAACGGAGAATACTTCCACCCCTCCACACATGCGAATTGCGGCACCAAGGGGTTTATATATCTGATGGTATGCTCCTGTAGAGCGTTTTATGTGGGTAAAACCATTAGGGAGTTCAGACAACGCATTGGAGATCATGTGTATTACTCTGGCAATGGTAAACTTACTACCATTGGACGACACATTGGTCTATATCATCGTTATGATTTGTCTGTGGTTCGGTTCTTAGTTCTTGAAGTTATTAAACCTAGCCCCAGGGGTGGCGACTTGGATAAAACTATCCTACAGAGGGAAACCCTGTGGATAGAACATCTCAATACTATACCTCCCGGGCTTAACGAGATGAATTCCTACAAACCTTTCCTATAAGATTATTTTTCAGAAATAATTTTTCTTGTCCTACCTTCCCCCTTTTCCCCCCTTCTCTCTCCTTCCCCCCCTTCCCCTCCCCCCTCTTTTTTAGCCCCCTCCCTGTCCCCCTCCCTTTTCCTCCCCCTCTTCTTTATCACCTGTACATACTTAATCCATTCTGCTATTAATGCGAGATATGACCTATGGGTCCTGTACTTTCCCTCTTGTGAGTTCCCCCCCCCCCCCTTCCCAGAACTGTAAATTTGTGATTACCATCAGACGGCTTTGTTCTGGTGGTTATATTAGACATAATCATAAATGTTATTGTTTATATTTTTATTTTATTTTTTTGGTGTATATTTCCATGCTGCCTATGCCCTGCTTCCTGTCTGCTGACGTGTCATGTGACGTGACGACTTTCCTGCTCTCACCCTATTGGCGAACTAGTTCCCTTCCTGGCCTGGGATGACTCACGTCATCCCGTTCTTGCGCCGACAGACCTGGCCTCACGTCCTTGGGTCTGCCGATGCGCACTTGCGCAGTAGTTCTGCAGAGTGTGGAAGGGATGACCCCGCTACGTCATACGCCGCACGTTACTCGCGACGTATCTGACGGCGGGGTTGGGGAACACATTTAAATGGCTTGTTTACAAGCCGTTGATGTGAGTGGTGCACACTCTCCCTGGGGTACCATATGCCTGGTTTCAGACGCCGAGGTAAGTGTTCTTATGTGGCTGCATGGCTGAACTTCTATCCAGCTTGGTCATGGTTATTGATCAACACAAATATTCTTGTTTTTTTTGTATAGCTCACAACTTCGCCCTTGATATGCTTATTTGATGCTGGGCTTAATATTCTCTGGCCACTATACTACAATCCTCTGGCTGTCTTCAGTTCCATACAGTTTCTTTCTCTTCATTACCCCAGTATACCCTGGTCTTGTCCATTGTGGTAAGAGTTACCAATATTGACTTTGGTGATTGTCTTATAGTCCAGTAATTAGGTTATGGGTTTCCTGGTCTGTCTCTCTTTCCCTTTCCCCCCTCCCCCCTCCCCCCACGCCTTCCCTCCTTCCTTTTTCCTTGCTTCACTACCTTCCCCCCCGTCCCCTCCCCCCCCCACTTTGGACCAATGCTGCATACACCTGGTAAGTATGATTAACAAAAAAAATATCCCCATACTTCTCTTTTAAAACCCCTGTTTAATGCTTGCTGTCTGTATCCTTTCACTTGGGGAGATGCAGCGGGAAGTGAGAGGAAATCTCTACAATATGGGAGGAATTCCCTATTAGAAGATCCCCCTCCCCCCACCCACCTTTTGTTCTAGTGACAACTGTAAAATTTTGCAGTTCCCATCACTTTCATTCTGAATAACAATGGTGACCAGGACAAATAAGGTGAGTCACCCCAGAAAGGAAAACTTGACAGGGGCTCTAATCCTTGTCTACTCTATGCAGAAAAAAAAAAAAAGTTTTGGCTATAGATACACTTTAATCTCTAATAATGTTTGATTTGCTTTTGCCTGAACCACTA
Organism: Rana muscosa; assembly: GCA_029206835.1. Taxonomy (NCBI): domain Eukaryota; kingdom Metazoa; phylum Chordata; class Amphibia; order Anura; family Ranidae; genus Rana; species Rana muscosa. Next base: position 850,091,307 of record CM055121.1, read on the forward strand.
TTGTATTTGCATTTAATGTCATAAATTCATTATTTTTTAAGTATACAGTGGAACCTTGGATTACAAGCATAATCCATTCCAGGAGAATGCTCGTAATCCAAAGCACTCGCATATCAAAACGAGTTTCCCCATTGAAGTGAATGAAAACAAAAAAATGCCATGCAATGCCACATGTGGCCAGAGGTGGGGGGCGCCGGAGAGCCTCGGAAATACTCGTAAAGGCTTGGGGACAGCTCAGCTGAACTCGGAAAATCTCGGAAAGGCTTGGGAACTAAGTATTTCCGAGTTTTTCAGAACGGCTCCGAATGGCTCCGATCAACATCGCTCGGCTCTGCTCGGCTCCGGCGCCCCCGCACCTCTGGCCAAATGCGGTATTGCACACCGCTGTGGCTTGAATTCTGCTTGTTTTGCGAGACAATACTCGCAAACAGAGTCAGGATTTAAAAAAAAAAAATGCTTGTATTGCAAAACCCTCGTTAACCGTGTTACTCGCAATTTCGAGGTTTCACTGTATATGGCATGGATTTGTGACTGATGCTCTGCATAGTCTCTTGGAGGTGTCTGTTGGTTTAAATAGAGTATTTATTATTCTTTCTCAGGTAGTGCATGTCTAGATTGTTTCTGCCAGGTTTTCTGTTTGTATTGCTGGATACACATACTCCTTACTAGGCTGGGTGAAGGTTTCTGCCATCCAACTCCGCCCAGCTACAATTTTGTCCTCATATTGTAGAGAATTCTCTCATAGTAGGTCCTTGTGAAGAAGGTAAATTAGTGAATGCTGTTGACATTGTTTAAAGATTTCTGTCACCTTGGACAGAGAGAAAAAAGAGCCTGTAAGCAAGCCTGAAGCTTTTGAGAATAGAAATATTGGAGCTGCCACTACAATTTTGTTCTTATGCGGCGTACATACGATCGTTTTTCATGCCATTTCTTAAACCAACGTTTTTCTCGTCGTTTTTTTTCATGTTTCCTCTCAAGCCTGTCTTGCGTGCACACGATCATTTTAAAAAACGTTCAAGCAAAGCGCAGTGACGTAAAACACGTACGACGGCACTATAAAGGGGAAGTTCCGTTCGGATGGCGCCACCCTTCATGTTAGTAAACTTTGTTGAGCGACGATTTGCGCTTTTCAGCCTCGTGCTTTTCAGTCCGTTACAGCGTGACGAATGTGCTATCTCCATTACGAACGCTAGTTTTACCAGAACGAGCGCTCCCGTCTCATACTTGATTCTGAGCATGCGCGTTTTTTTTCACCTCGTAAAAGCATACACACTATCGTTTTTCACGTCGTTAAAAAAAAGTCATGAAAAACGACGTGAAAAAAAAGAAGCATGTTCGAAATTTTTAATGGCCGTTTTTCACGTCGTTAAAAATGCTCTGGAGCATACACACGATCGGTTTTAATGCCCATTTTTAAAAATGGCATTTTTAATGGCATGAAAAACGATCGTGTGTATGGGGTATTAGAGGTGCAAGCTTCCGGACTGTTTTCCTTATTTTTACTTCACTATTTAGGGTGCTAGTAGGAAGTCCCATTGAAAGCAATAGGAGCCTGCTGGCTCTCGCAGGTAATTGTGCTCACTCGCAAGTAATCTCATAACCAGCGATCACATGCGAGTGATTGGCCCTGGACAAAGACTGCCTTGGCAGGTGTGAATGCACCCTTATTGAGCCACTGATTTTGAACAATAATGGTAATTATGGTCCTTTTCTCCTTGCGCGTTTGTTCCTGATCAGATCAGACCACTAAGGCTGGCCATAGACGGAGCAAATTTTTTCGCTGCAACCACAGGTTGCAGGAAAGATATTTGCTTGTTTACCCCATCAACACAGAGAGGGTTGATAGGGAAATCTATCAGAGCCATTGTGTGAAACCCCCCCCCCCCCCCGCCTTTAACCTCCCTGGCGGTATGATGATTATTTCAGATTTTAGGTGCTGAAAGCGGTGCCATTTTGCATGGAAATTTGGCGTTTTATATTGTAGGCCTATAATTCTTAGTAATTACTTACTTAAATCTGTCCAAACCAGAGTCTAGTAGACATCCCGGGTATGATAAAGTTTGAAACACAAAATCATAAATTATATAACAAATAATATAATAAATAATTATAACAAATAATAATATAATAATAATAAAAATTATTCAATAATGTAATCAAATCAAAAACACAGAAATTTGTTCAGTTGCAGAATTGTAGCTGTCATTACTTTCAGTGTTTGATGACGAATTTCCCCACAAATCGCTATCGCTCAATTCTGCAAGTGATTCTAATTTATTATCACTGTTTTCTAGCTGGTCTAAAACCACTTTTGACATAAAGGGACACTTTTTGGTTGCTATGGACAATCTCCAGTTTCCAGGCAGAAAAAACAGTATTTATAATATAAAATTGCATGCAGGACACTGGACAGACCACTAGGGACAAAGGGGATGTGTAATTATTTTATACAGTACTGTAATCTGTAGGATTACAGTATACTGTATGTATTGTGTGTTTTTCACTTTTTGAATTTGGCGCAACGCTCGCAGGGAATGGAGCTCGGCACTGGGGCACTGTGAATCGAGCGAGGAGACAGCTCGCAGACACAGCAGGGAGACATCGCAGGATCCAGGGGACAAGGTAAGTAACTTTTCCTGGATACTGCAATGTGATCCCGAGTCTGGCTCTGGGTTACCCCTTTTGGTACTGAAATCTCACCCCGAGCCAGACTCGGGAATACCGCCAGGGAGGTTAATAAAGAAAAAACACAAAAAACGTATTTGGACCATTTATTCCATAACAATATCCTCTGTAGTAGAACTCCTTATGGCCCGTACACACGATCCGAAAATCGGACGACAGGTCGTCCGAATTTCTCGCTTAATAGTCGCAAGTAGAAATTGAATATAAAGAAAACAGAGCTGCAAAAAATGTACTAAAGTCCCGAAAATTCTCGTACGACAGAAAAAAAAAATCGGAAGTGATGTCATGTGTTGTAATGTATTTGTATTGTATTTTCGGACGTCAACTATACTGACTAAACTAAAATCATACGATCTGGTATCGTACGAGGAAATTTTTCGTGCTTGTCCGATTGAATAATATCGGACGAATTGTCGTGATCGGCTCTCGACAGCTCTGTACTAATGATCCGATTATCGTACGATTCTTCCTCGGACGACAGTTTTCGTCCAATTTTCGGATCGTGTGTACGGGCCATTAGTCTGCTTGCACCTTCACTTAGAAACCCAGAAAGTTTAGAGATACATGAGAAACAATGTACGTTCTTAGCTCATTTTCGGTTTCAGATTAGTTAAAATAGATAAAATCGGGAAGATAATCTCAATGTTAATATTTAAATTTCATTAGCAACAGCAATATTCTTCATTTATGGAATGTTGAGCTTTCCTGAGAAGACATAGCCAATTTATGTGATGTCAAAAGAACTAAACTACAATAGATGCAGAGGTGACAGATGAGATCATGAGGCCCTAGCCTAATCACTACTGCTTTTTATTGAACAGCTGTGTAGCCACATTGCATTCTGAACAGAATAAAGTAGCCCTATGCACATTAATAAATATAATGTAGTTGCCTATGGATCCACTACTACACTATTATATTACTAGGAAAAACTGGTAAAGACACCACCATCTTTCACGGTCCCTCAGCCAACCTGAAGATGAAGGAACAAATCGGTCATCAGGATCTCTACTATGCAATGATTGAAAGCTACCCAATGCAAAAAATCTGAGGAAAACGCTTGGACAGCCGCACTCCAAAAAAGGTTCTTTTATTTAAAACAAAAGCACAAACAACATGCCACAGCAAAAAGACAGCAAGTATGAGCTGACGTTTCGCACTGCAATTCAGTGCTTAATCATAGCTCAGCTATGATTAAGCACTGAATCGCAGTGCGAAACGTCAGCTCATACTTGCTGTTTTTTTGCTGTGGCATGTTTGTGCTTTTGTTTTAAATAAAAGAACCTTTTTTGGAGTGCGGCTGTCCAAGCGTTTTCCTCAGATTTTTTGCATTGTCATATGCATTGCCTGCACCCACGGCTCTGGATCTTGTGAATGAGTCACCAGTCACATCTGAGCGGTAACTCTCTCCTATTGAAAGCTACCCAGTTGTAGAGTAGAACAATCTGGTTGTCTGAACCCCTAATTTGTGATGAAACTGGTCGGGTGGAGTTTGGGAACATGTCTAGCAACCACCATCTTTGATGTAGGAAAACTGAGCTGCATTCCAATACATCACTGTTTGACACTGTGAACCATTGGTCATATTTTATAAGGCAGTGAACCTGGTATTCAAATAACACTCACTACAGAGGTCTATGGTGTCTGGCAAGGCTGGTCTGGAGGAAACCAGTGGTTTAATCCAGTAAAATCCCATAGAAGGACTTCTTGATCATTGTTCAATTGACCTCTCTAGGAATAGAGGGTCAATGAGATCTGGTAAGCGCTCTTATTATCAGAGGTGGAGGTTTTATACAAAAAGGTTTACATTGCTGCTGTGTTGAATTTCTCTCAATGAACTTTTAAAGAAGAATTTCCATTTATTTCACTTATTCACGTGGACTATAATTCACATACTTTATTTTATTTTAACTGAAGTGTATTTCATTTTTTTATTTTTTTGCAGCTCGTTTTTTTTAATATAAATATAATGTAGTTGCCTATGGATCCACTACTACACTAGTATATCACTAGGAAAAACTGGTAAAGACATCGCCATCTTTCATGGTCCTTCAGCCAACCTTAAGATGAAGAAACAAGAAATCAGTCATCAGGATCTCTACTATGCAATAACTCAACGTCAAAAGTTATTCTAAATAAAATCCCCATTGAAGCATCACAATGACACTAAACAATATCCTAATGCCGCGTACACACGATCATTTTTCCCGTCAAGAAAAATTAAATTTTTCCCTTTGGACAAGAAAAAACGATCGTCTGTGGGCTTTTTGTCGTTTTTCTCGACGGGAAAAACGGCATTAATCACGACGAGAAAAATTAGAACATGCTCTAATTTTTCTCGTCGTGATTCCCGTCGTTTTTTGCCGCGGCAATTTTCCCATAAGGAAACACTGCCGGGGAGCCCACACACGGTCGTTTTTTTCAACCAAAAAAAAAATGTAATTTAAAACGGCCGTGTGTGGGGGGAACAAGCTGTTCCTCGTTTTTCACGTAAATTTTCTCGACGGTGTTTTCACCGTCGAAAAAATCGATCGTGTGTGCGCGGCATTATTCTTCAAGCATAATATATACACATACATTACATAATGGCCCTGCAATCTATTTTTCATGTAATCATTAGTTAATGTATTTTCCTGCCTCTTTATAATGTCCTTCTTGAGCTCCTGAACTTCTCTTTTTCCTGCTCACTTCCATTTGTTTGGAATAAGACTTGCATGGTAATTGCTGACATGTGCACTGCTTTATGCACACTATAAATCCCATAGTCCATAGTTCCTAGTCCACCTCAGGAGAAAGCAAGAGAGGGTGGCTACATTCCTACATACAGTGGGACCATGGAGAACAAACATAGCTACCCTCTAACAAAAGGTTGGATCAGAGCAGCAAAAAAAATTTGGAGGCGGTTGAGAGAAATAAAATGTTCTTTTTTGAGTTCATACATGTGTTTAACCTGGATTTAGTTTCACTTTAAAGTGGTTGTAAACCTTTACATTTACCCAGTGAAGTAAATTTCCTCAGGAGATAACGCAGAGATGAAACAAACCCTCCTACATAAATTGTACCTATTCATCTGCAGTATTCTCTTCTCTTCATCTGTTCAAAGCTTTATAAAACTTTTCTGAGCTGTCAGAAAAAGGGGGGTAGAGAGCTGAAGTTATACACCGCAGAACTCAGCGAGGAGAGCTCTGAGAGCTGATTGGAGGGAAGAGACACACCCCCCTTCACAGAGCACACAGGAACAGAGCTGAGGCTGTCAATCAGATGGAGCTCCCTCCTGTGTCACCTTTTTTCTCTTGGTGTCAGGAAAACTTGTCAGAGGTGATTCATGCTGAGAGCAGAGGAACAAAGCAGCAGACAGAAATGACACTTAGTGCTCTGGGTTGAGACAAGTACACATTGTTCATATTTTATGTCTGAGGTTTGCAACTGTTTTAGGTCTGATAGACATCTCCATTTCCATAGTTTCACCTACGCTTTTCTGTTAAAGCAGTTGTACAGGGTGTGTAAATACAGTATGAATGAGTTTAGCTAGCCATACATAGATAATCTGGCAGCTGTGGGTGCTGCAGCTGTCTGAATGCAATAACTGGCTGTAAGGATTCCTCGATCCATGCTAAATTTAGGAATTTAGAATGGGCTAAACGATAGTAACCAACACTTGTATGGCTAGCCTTGCTCTCAAGCATTCTATAATGAAGACTCAGTAAGTAAAATGCATGAGTCTGCTTAGCACCGAGTAGACTCAGGAGGCAGGAAGCAGGAACTTTTTTCATCTCAATGCAGTGCAAGCAAGCACAGCCTACACAAGACAGGCAACTCTGCTTTGAACTCAGGAGCAGTGCAGCATTGTTGCCATACCATCAGACTAAAGCGCATTAGGTGGGCAGGCTCAATAGGTATTTGTTGAGCTTTGCAGGGGATTAAGAGAAAACTGTATTTGCAGAATGTTATTTTAATTTAAAGTTAAGTCCACCAGACTGACAATGGTGCTGAGCAGATGTGCAGTTGTTGTGCAGAGGGGAAGCCACGCTCACAAAACCTGAAATATCAGGGCTTTTGCTGTATGTAGCGCTGGCTACTACAGTGATTTACAGCATTTCCATGCGCCCTCAGAAAATGAGATATGCATACTTACATCTAGCCAAGCTGGACCAGTTTAACCCTTTCAATACAGGGCTTTTTATACCACTTCCATACCGGGCCTATTATGGCACTTCTCTCCTACGTGTGCAAATCATCATTCTTTTGCTAGAAAATTACTCAGAACCCCCAAACATTATATATGTTTTTTTAGCAGACACCCTAGGAAATAAAATGACGGTTGTTGCAACTTTTTATATTGCACGGTATTTGCGCAATAATGTTTCATGAATTAAAAAATAACAAAACAGTAGTTAGCCCAATTTTTTTGTAAAATATGAAAGATTATGTTACGCCGAGTAAATAGATACCTAACATGTCACGCTTTAAAATTGCGCACACTCATGGATGGTGCCAAACTTCAGTACTTAAAAATCTCCATAGGCGACGCTTTGAAAATTTTTCCAGGTTACCAGGTTACAGAGGAGGTCTAGTGCTAGAATTGTTGCACGCGCCCTAACGCACGCGGCGATACCTCACATATGTGGTTTGAATGGCGTTTACATATGTGGGCGGGACTTACGTGTGCGTTCGCTTCTGACCGCGATGTATACACGGAGGGGAACGGCCGCATGGAGCGGTACACGGAGGGGGACACAGAGGGGGACGGCAGCATGGAGGGGAACGGCAGCATGGAGCGGGACATGGAGGGGGACACGGAGGGGAACGGCAGCATGAAGGGGGACACGGAGGGATACCGCAGCATGGAGGGAAAGAGCAGCATGGAGGGGGACACAGAGGGAGGGAGACAGCAGCAAAACGGAGGGGGGCTGGAGGAGGATACGGGGACAATCAACGGTGATCGTGTGTGGGGGAGTTACAAGCACTGATCACCGCTGATTTTAAAGCAGCTGAAAGCCGCGCAGGGGGGGGGGGGGGGGAGAGAAGCAGAGAAACTACTTTTAAATCTATGCAGCGGTGATCGGTGCTTGTAACTCCCCCACACACGATCACCGCTGACTGTACAAGTATCGGGTGAAGCATCGGGAGCATTTGCCCGAGTACAAGTACTCAGGCAAATGTTCGGTATCGGTACCGATACCGATACTAGTATCAGTATTGGGACAACCCTAGTGACAGGTCCTCTTTCTGGAGAGATGCGGGGTCAATAAGACCCCACATTTCTCCTCCAGGCTGGAAAGCATGAGATCGGGAAAAATAAATCACTGATCTCACGCTTTCAGCCGCAATTGCGGCTTTCTTTACCTTTGGGAACCCGGGTGTGGCATCATTACATCGCGCCCGGGCCTCCGACGGTCATAGAGATGACTGGTGACCATCTGGTCACCAGTCATCTCTATGCTCGTCATGTGACCAACCACCGGCGCCGGACGATTCTTTCTCCGGGTCCCCGATGGCACGGGAGAGCCCGGAGAAGCACCGGATGGTGGTGGGAGGGGGGATGTCCCCTCCCGCCGCCTACAAGAATGATCAAGCGGCGGAACCGCCGCTATGATTGTTCTTATGGTGCGCAGAATTGCCGGCAGAAGAGAAGGATATCTGAATGATGCCTCTAGCTGCAGGCATCATTAAGATATACCCCCACAAAGCCCAGGACGTCATATGACGTGCACCCGGAGGGAGAGAGGGTTCCTGCCGGCGTCATTTTACAATGACCCGGTATGGAAGTGGTTAAAGCGGACCTTCAGTAATTTTTTCATCTTTCCATCTATTAAATCTTCTGCCCTTGTTGCTTTAACTTTAGGTAGTAAAATTTTTTTTTTGCCAGTAAATACCTTATACAGCCCACTTCCTGTTTCTTGTCTGGTAAAAAGCCCAGGCTTATGACATCATGCACAGCTCTCTCACTCTTGTGAGAGTTTGCCAGGAAGGGAGGGGGATGAGTCATAAGAGGCCCAATGAGAGCTGCAGAGCTGGAGGTGTGCCTCTGTGTAAATCAAGGAAGTGGACAGGCCGCAGCTTCAGCTGCCCACAGTTAAAATGAATGCAGTCAGACTTAGTGGAGGGAGATTTCTGCAGCATATTTGGCAAGTACAGAATCACAGTATATATATATAAAATAATATGCAAAGTGGTTGGAGGGAAGCTTCAGAATAGCAACGATGTTTTTATTACAAATGATGTGAGGAGACTGCAGTTCCTCTTTAAGTAGGCAAAAGTGACAAATCTTGGAGACAAATCCTTTATTCAGCTATTTTAATCATTTTGTCCTGATGGGGCAAGTATAAGAGTTTTAGTGGGATAAGCAAATACTGTATTTTTCTAGGTGATGTTAAGATGTAACACAGAATGATTTTCCTCACTGGCAGTTGGCATCAGGTCAAGTAAGAAAGTTTTAAGGTTTGGACCGTGGTGTGGTTTTATTTGATGTGGGACACAAGGCTACAGGAAGTACTGAATTTCTTCTAATTCTCAGAATTGGGTGTCAGTGTTTATTTTTCAGTCCAGGAACAAGATACATTTCATATACAAATATTAAAGTTCACTTCCTCATTAGTACCAGCCATTAACCAATAATAAATCACACAACTACAAACAATTCACACAGTACAAAGTTTGACTGAGAAGGAAGTTTGTTTCCCTGTTCTTTTACATGATGCGAATTTACTATCCTTTAGCTCTCATAACCGATTGGACAGCATGCTATCTATATGCCAAGATGGCTATCTATATGGCAAGATGTGCCAAGATGGCACAAAACCCCCCCAAATGACCCCATTTTGGAAAGTAGACACCCCAAGCTATTTGCTTAGAGGCATGTTGAGCCCATTGAATATTTTTTTTTTTTGTCCCAAATGATTGAATAATGACAAAAAGAAAAAAAAAATGTACAAAAAGTTGTCACTAAATGATATATTGCTCACACATGCCATGGTTATATGTGAAATTACACCCCAAAATACATTCTGCTGCTTCTCTTGAGTACGGGGATACCACATGTGTGGGACTTTTTGGGAGCCTAGCCGCGTACGGGACCCCAAAAACCAAGCACCGCCTTCAAGGTTTCTAAGGGCATAAATTTTTGATTTCACTCCTCACTACCTATCACAGTTTTGAAGGCCATAAAATGTCAAAATAGCCCAAAACCCCCACAAATGACCCCATTTTGGAAAGTAGACACCCCAAGCTATTTGCTGAGAGGCATGGTGAGTATTTTACAGCTCTCATTTGTTTTTGAAAATTAAGAAAGACATTTTTTTTTCTTTTTTTTTTTCTTTTTTTACATTTTCAAAACCTTGTGACAAAAAGCGAGATCTGCAAAATACTCAACATACCTCTCAGCAAATAGCTTGGGGTGTCTACTTTCCAAAATGGGGTCATTTGGGGGGGGTTTGTGCCATCTGGGCATTCCATGGCCTCCGAAACTGTGATAGGCAGTGAGGAGTGAAATCAAAAATTTACACCCATAGAAATCCTGAAGGCGGTGCTTGGTTTTTGGGGTCCCGTACGCGACTAGGCTCCCAAAAAGTCCCACACATGTGGTATCCCCGTACTCAGGAGAAGCAACAGAATGTATTTTGGGGTGTAATTCCACATATGCCCATGGCATGTTTGAGCAATATATAATTTAGTGACAACTTTTTGTACATTTTATTTTATTTATTTTTTTTGGTCATTATTCAATCACTTGGGACAAAAAAAATAATATTCAATGGGCTCAACATGCCTCTCAGCAAATAGCTTGAGGTGTCTACTTTACAAAATGGGGTAATTTGGGGGGGGTTTTGAACTGTCCTGGCATTTTATGCACAACATTAGGAAGCTTATGTCACACATCATCCACTCTTCTAACCACTTGAAGACAAAGCCCTTTCTGACACTTTTTGTTTACATGAAAAAAATAATTTTTTTGCAAGAAAATTATGTTGAACCCCCAAACATTATATATTTTTTTAAAGCAAAGGCCCTACAGATTAAAATAGTGGGTGTTGCATTTTTTTTTCCACACAGTATTTGCGCAGCGATTTTTCAAACGCATTTTTTGGGGGAAAAACACACTTTTTTATTTTTAATGCACTAAAAAACACTATATTGCCCAAATGTTTGATGAAATAAAAAAGATGATCATAGGCCGAGTACATGGATACCAAACACGACATGCTTTAAAATTGCGCACAAACGCGCAGCGGCGACAAACTACATTCATTTTTAAAAGCATTTAAAAGCCTTTACAGGTTACCACGTTAGATTTACAGAGGAGGTCTACTGCTAAAATGACTGCCCTCGATCTGACCTTCGCGGTGATACCTCACATGCATGATGCAATTGCTGTTTACATATGACGCTAGACCGACGCTTGCGTTCGCCTTTGCGCAAGAGCAGGGGGGGACAGCAGTGCTTTTTTTTTATTTTTATTTTTTTATTATTTATTTGGCTTTTTTATTTTATTTTTAAACTGTGCCTTCCATATTTTATTTTTTTACCATTTTTATCGTTATCTCAGGGAATGTAAATATCCCCTATGATAGCAATAAGTAGTGACAGGTACTCTTTTTTTGAAAAAAATTGGGGGGTTAGACCCTAGATCTTTCCTCTGCCCTCAAAGCATCTGACCACACCAAGATCGGTGTGATAAAATGCTTTCCCAATTTCCCAATGGCGCTTTTTATATCCGGGGGGGGGGACATTCCCTCCCACTGCTTGTAAAAGCAGTCTAGAGGCTAATTATCTGCTAGAATTGCTTTTACATGAAAGCCGGCTGCTGGCTGAAAAGAATGATACCTAGATGATACCTAAACCCGCAGGCATCATTCTGGTATAAACATTCAAAGTCCAGCAACATACCAGTACGTTGCTGGTCCTTGTTGGACATGTATTGTAATCTTTTTTTTCATACAGCCTATTGGCTGAACGAAAAAAAGAGATTGATTGGTGGGTATGCCCACCATTAGAATACCTCCCTTCATCCACCCACTTCTAATGATGGGCATATATGCCGAAGCATGGGGGCATCCTCCCGCAAAAAAGTTATGCCGCGTACACACGGTCAAGCCTTCGTCGGAATTTTGACCGTATGTACGCGGCATAAAAGGTTATGCCGCGTACACACGGTCGGACTTTTCCACGGGCAAGCCTCCGTTGGAATTTCGACCGTATATACGCGGCATTAGGAGCAAAATCGCTCCTCCGCCCCTGCTGCCCCCATACTTCGGCATATATGCTCTTTTTTTTAACTGTGGTGGTGAAATCACCTCCTACAGCGTTGGAGTCACGGCTTTATGTATCGTGGGAGCAAACGCTGTTGCTGTCAAGATAAATAGATCCGCGCTGCAACTGAATGGCGTACCTGCTAAGCAAATGGTGGTTAACATTAAAACAAAGTAACATTACAGTACAACAGTAAGACCTTACCATGCCATACCTGCAAAGCAAATACCAAAACAAAACCTAGTAAAAAATAAAAAAATGTTTTAACGCAACCTGTGCCTAAAATATATATATGCCGAAGCATGGGGGCATCCTCCCGCAAAAAAGTTATGCCGCGTACACACGGTCGGAATTTTCCACGGGCAGGCCTCCGTCGGAATTTCGACCGTATATACGCGGCATTAGGAGCAAAATCGCTCCTCCGCCCCTGCTGCCCCCATGCTTCGGCATATATGCTCTTTTTTTTAACTGTGGTGGTGAAATCACCTCCTACAGCACTGGAGTCACGGCTTTATGTATCGTGGGAGCAAACGCTGTTGCTGTCAAGATAAATAATTCTGCGCTGCAGTTGAATGGCGCACCTGAAAACAAAAAATTACATACCTGAAAAGCAAGCATGATAAAACATTGCAGAATAGAATACAGTAAAAAAGAGCAGAACAATAGAGAGAAAATAGAGAGAGAGAGAACAATAAAACGACAACTATTTTTGGTTTTTTTATTTTATATTTTTTTTGTGTTTTGTTTTTTACGTATTTTTTTTTCTTTTTTACACTTTTTTTTGTAACTTTACAACTGTAATGGTTCGGGTCTCTCAAAATGTAATGGTATCTTGGGAGACCCTGTGTAAGTGTGTCCTTGTCTGTGAAATGCTGTACCCTACGCTAAAACTTCACTTTTGAGTGGTAGCGTTCAAAACATTCACCTTGGCAAAGACCAGGCTTGTCAGGACAGAGTGGACAAAAACTACGGGTGTCACGCCTAAATCCGCGCTTGCTACAGACACGACATCTTTTTTGGGGGTGGCTTTGGGTAGGGGTACTCGGGAGGACATACGAATAATGCCTCTCATGCAGCCGGCTTACTGCATTTGGTAGGGGATGGTGAGGTGCAGAACCGCCTGGATACAGGAGTTCTGTGACTATCTCATTCTGGAATTTTAGAAGAGATAACGTCCCGCCTGAAGCTCTGTATAGCACATGAGCGTTCAGCAAAGCCAATTGGAATAATGATAGAGACACTTTTTTGTACCAGCGTCTCGCCTTACGGTCAATTAGATACGGCGCCATCAACTGGTCATTGAGGTCCACCCCTCCCATATTTTGGTTATATTCGTGGACACAGAGGGGTTTCTCCACAACACCAGTCGCCGTACGAATTTGGACTGTCGTGTCTGCATGAAGGGAGGTAAGAAGGAAAACATTCTTATTGTCCCTCCACTTCATAGCGAGCAAGTTATTACACTTCAAGCAGGCTCTCTCCCCCAGCCTAAGACGGGCATCTACAAGCCGCTGGGGAAAGCCCCGGCGATTAGGTCGTACGGTGCCACATGCTCCAATCTGATGATCAAACAAGTGACTAAACAGTGGTACGCTCGTGTAATAATTGTCCACATACAAGTGGTACCCCTTTCCGAATAAGGGTGACACCAAGTTCCACACTATCTTGCCAGCGCTCCCTATGTAATCCGGGCAGTTGACCGACTCAATCTGACTATCTTTTCCCTCATAAACCGTAAAGTTCACTACATAGCCTGTTGCCCTGTCACAGAACTTGTAGAGCTTGACCCCGTATCTGGCACGCTTGCTGGGAAGTAGTGATGAGCCGAACACCCCCGGGTTCGGTTCGCACCAGAACCCGCGAACGGACCGAAAGTTCGAACGAACATTAGAACCCTATTAAATACAATGGATGCGAACGTTCGAATTCTAAAGTGCTAATTATAACAACTATTATGCATGTTATTGTCCTAAAAAGGGTTTGGGAACCCGGGTTCTGCACCAGGGGACATGTATCAATGCAAAAAGAAGTTTTAAAAACGGTCGTTTTTCGGGAGCAGTCATTTTAATGATGCATAAAGTGAAAAAAAAAAAGTCAAATATTCCTTTAAATATCGTACCTGGGGGGTGTCTAAAGTATGCCTGTGAAGTGCCACGTGTTTCCCGTGTTTAGAACTGTCCCTGCACAAAATGACACTTCTAAAGGAAAAAAAAGCCATTTAAAACTGCTTGCGGCTTTAATGTAATGTCTGGTCCCGGTAATATGGATGAAATTCTTTAAGAAAAATGGCATAGCTACCCCATGACCCCCCCCTACCCCAGCCCATTACCAGCCCCTTTGGGTCTTGTATGGATATTAAGGGGAACCCCGCACATAAAATAAAAAAGGCCCTATATACTCTGAACAGCCCTATACAGGCGGTGCATACAAGACAGGGACTGTAGGTTTGTTCTTATGTAGAGTCTGTTTGTAATTTTGAACAGGTACATTGTTGAAGTGTAGCTCCAGACCAAAAATCTATTTTTAAACTTTTTGGAAAACATAGGTAAGGGTTATCACCCCTGTAACATTTGTTTTGCTGTCTGTGCCCCTGTTCAGAACATTTCACCTCACTTTCCGTCCCAATGACAACTGTTTTTGAAATGTGGTGTTTTTCTTGAAACAAGGATTGCTGATAAAGCATCAGTACAGAGGAGACACCTTTCTCCCATATTTATTCTTACAGGAGAGAATTTTCCTTCCTAGTGGTAGATTTCCTCTCACTTCCTGTTGTCTTCTTGCGTTTGCAAGTAGGAGTCGTTTGTAAGTTGGATGTTTGAAAGTAGGGACCTGCCGTATATACTCTGCAGAAATAGGCCCCTTAGTTGTTGGTGTTGGCACAACACTGTAAGCACTCACAGTTACTCTTGGTTGGTGCTGGAACGCCCTGCTGTCAACTATTATATCAGGAATTTTAATTACATATAATTGTTGAACAGTGGTAGTAAAAATTGGGCCTTTGATGGTGGTGCTGGTGCCACAACACTGTAAGCCCTGACAGTTACTCTTGGTGGGTGCAGCAATGGGCCCTGCTGTGAATTATTAGATCAAGAATTGTAATTACATGCCCCTGTTGAACAGGGGCAGAAAAATTGGGCCTTAGGCACTGGTGCCACAACACTGCAACCCCTCACAGATACTGTACTTGGAGCACAGCAATGAGCCCTGTTGCAAAGTATTGCTTCAAAAATTGTAATGACACGCCCCTGTTAAACAGGGGCTGAAAAATTGGGCCTTAGGCACTGGTGGCACAACACTGCAACTCCTCACAGATACTGTACTTGGAGCACACCAATGAGCCCTGTTGCAAAGTATTGCTTCAAAAATTGTAATGACACGCCCCTGTTAAACAGGGGCTGAAAAATTGGGCCTTAGGCACTGGTGGCACAACACTGCAACTCCTCACAGATACTGTACTTGGAGCACAGCAATGAGCCCTGTTGCAAAGTATTGCTTCAAAAATTGTAATGACACGCCCCTGTTAAACAGGGGCTGAAAAATTGGGCCTTAGGCACTGGTGGCACAACACTGCAACTCCTCACAGATACTGTACTTGGAGCACACCAATGAGCCCTGTTGCAAAGTATTGCTTCAAAAATTGTAATGACACGCCCCTGTTAAACAGGGGCTGAAAAATTGGGCCTTAGGCACTGGTGGCACAACACTGCAACTCCTCACAGATACTGTACTTGGAGCACAGCAATGAGCCCTGTTGCAAAGTATTGCTTCAAAAATTGTAATTACACGCCCCTGTTAAACAGGGGCTGAAAAATTGGGCGTTAGGCACTGGTGGCGGCACCCATAAACAAAAATGATCTTACAAGCTATCATCATCAATCGTATCATTGAGGACTCGGAGGAGGAGGATAGCCAGTCAACATAACAGCACAGGCACTCAGCATCAGCATCAGTCTTGAAGGGATGTGACATGTTAAAATCAATTAGTCTGTTATATCAGCATCAGGTGTGTGGTAGCTGGTGGTGATCCAAGACTGGTTCATCTTGATGAAAGTCAGTCGATCAACCGAGTCGGTGGACAGGCGCACCCTGTGATCCGTGACAAATCCTCCAGCAGCACTGAATGTGCGTTCCGAAAGAACGCTGGATGCAGGACAGGCCAGTAGCTCAATTGCATACTGTGCAAGCTCTGGCCAGTGATCCATCCTCAAGACCCAGTAAGCCAGAGGATTTTCGGTGGGGAAGGTGTCCAAGTCTGACCTTGCCCCTAGATATTCCTGCACCATGTTTATCAGACGCTGGCGATGGTTGCTGGAACCGATCATACTTTGGGGCTGCGGACTAAAGAATTGTCTGAACGCATCGGTCAGACGGCCACCTTCCCCACCGCTCCTTCTTTGACTGGCCGAAGCCTCAGCAACTCGTTGTCCAGGACCAGGAGTTTGCAACCTCCCAGTCTCTGGGAACGCGTTGCACAGACCTTTCTGCAAGGCCTCCCGGAGTTGTCTCATCCTCTGCTCCCTCTGCGACGGTAACATAAGGTCCGCAACCTTACCCTTGTACCGTGGATCAAGGAGAGTGGCCAGCCAGTAATGGTCCCTCTCCTTGATCCGAAGAATACGAGGATCCTTCCGCAGACTTTGCAGGATCAGGGAGGCCATGCAGCGTAGGTTTGCTGAGGCATTCGCTCCGGAGTCCTCTGGGTCACTAAGGACGACATGATCCGCAGCCACCTCCTCCCAGCCACGTACAAGTCCACTGGTTTCTTGGGACTGTAAATCATCCCTAAAAGACTGCTGCTGATGATGCTGAGTGCCAGCCTCCACCTCCATGCTGACACAATCCTCCTCCTCCTCCTCCTCCTCCTCCTCCTCCTCCTCTTCCTGTGCGATGGGTGGGACAGAAGGAACACTGTCTGGGTAAAGGGGGCCTTGAGAGGCAAGGAAGTCCTCCTCTTCCTGCCTCTGTTCTGCCTCAAGTGCCCTGTCCATTATTCCACGCAGCGTGTGCTCCAACAGGTGGACAAGAGGTACAGTGTCACTGATGCATGCACTGTCACTGCTCACCATCCTCGTGGCCTCCTCAAATGGTGCCAGGACAGTGCATGCATCCCTGATCATGCCCCACTGGCGTGGAGAAAAAAAACCAAGCTCCCCTGACCCTGTCCTGGTGCCGTAGTCGCACAGGTACTCATTGATGGCTCTCTGCTGCGTGTGCAGCCGCTGCAGCATGGCCAACGTTGAGTTCCACCTGGTGGGCATGTCACATATAAGGCGGTTCTTGGGCAGGTTCAACTCCTTTTGCAGCTCAGCCAGGCGAGCACTGGCATTATAAGATCTGCGGAAATGCACACAGACTTTCCTGGCCTGCCTCAGGACATCCTGTAAGCCCGGGTACCTGCCCAAGAAGCGCTGCACCACCAGGTTAAGGACGTGAGCCACACAGGGCACATGGGTCAGTTGTCCCTGTCGGAGGGCGGAGAGGAGGTTGGTGCCATTGTCGCAAACCACCATTCCTGGCTTAAGCTGGCATGGCGTCAACCACCTCTCGGCCTGGCCCTGCAGAGCAGACAGGACCTCTGCCCCAGTGTGGCTTCTGTCCCCCAAACACACCAGCGCAAGCACGGCATGGCATCTTTTTGCCTGCGTACTTGCGTAGCCCCGTGAACGGCTACGGAGCACCGCTGGTTCATAGGACAAACCACAGGAAGAGGCCATGGAGGAAGAAGAAGAGGAGGGGGTGGAGGAGAGAGGTGTGTCACAACCAGTAGTAGCATTTTGGAGGCGTGGCGGTGGGACAACCTCCAACACTACTGCACCTTGTCCTGAATCCTTCCCAGCTGCCAAAAGAGTGACCCAATGGGCCGTGAAAGAAAGGTAACGTCCCTGTCCATGCCTGCTGGACCATGAGTCAGCGGTAATATGCACCTTACCGCTGACCGCCCTGTCCAGCGAGGCCAAGACATTGCCTTCCACATGCCGGTAGAGAGCCGGAATAGCCTTCCGTGAGAAAAAGTGGCGTTTGGGAACCTGCCACTGAGGAACTGCACATTGCACAAACTCACGGAAGGGGGCCGAGTCTACCAACTGAAAAGGCAGCAGTTGAAGCGCTAGCAATTTAGCCAAGCTAGCATTCAACCGCTGGGCATGTGGATGGCTGGGAGTGAACTTCTTTCGACGGTCCAGCAGCTGGGGCAGGGAAATTTGCCTGCTAGAATCGGACGTCGGTGTACTGCTAGCAGAGTGGGCGCAAGTACTTGGCTGTGACACACCTAATTCTACACCTTCATTCCTCTCAGTGCATGTTTCAGAGAGGACTGAAGTTATAGTGGGGTTGGAGATCCCAGCTGATGCGGTGCAAGGAGAGGTCCGCTTTGTTCTTTGGTGTGGGTCTTTGAGGTAGGCTTGCCAACGAGCTGCATGGCAGGTCAACATATGTCTGGTCAGGCATGTGGTACCCAAGCGGCTGATGTTTTGGCCACGCGATATACGCTTGAGACATATGTTGCAAACAGCAGCTGTGCGATCTGATGCACTAGCCTCAAAAAAGGCCCACACCAAAGAACTTTTTGAATGACGGGCAGAGGCAGCGCCCTGCACAGGCGGAGCTCTGCGGTGTGATTCCGTCGGTGTACTGCCCTTACGCTGGCCACCAAAGGGCATCCTGCCTCGTTGGAGATGTGCCTCCTCCTCATCCTCCTCCTCCTCCTCTCTCCTATTAGGCACCCACGTGGAGTCAGTGACCTCATCATCCCCTCCCTCCTCATCACTGGAGCCAATCTGGCAGTATGCTGCAGCTGCTGGAACATGACTGCCAGATTGGTGTCCTTCTTGAGCATCCCCTCTGTCTGCTCTCACGCTACTGCCTTCCTCTAGCTGGGTTTCATCATCAGACCCTTCGAAACGCTGGGCATCCTCCTGGAGCATGTACCCAACACTGTGCTGAAACAGTTCGGGGGACTCCTCAGGAGGAGGACATGGTGGGTCTAGGGAAGGAGTGACTGATGATTTGTCTGACATTGATACCAGGGAAGACGACGCTTTGGCAGCTGCTTTTCCAGTACCCTGAGCCTGGGTGAGAGAGGATGAGGAGGAGGAGGAGGGCTTGGTCATCCACTCTACCAAGTCTTCGGCATGATGTGGCTCAACATGTCCAGCTGCCGAAAAGAAGGACAAGCGTGTCCCATGGCCATGTGCTGATGACAATGCACCGCGTCCACGACCAGCACTGTTGCCCCCAGACACAGAGCCTGCTTGCCCTCTTTTATTGCCTCCTGACTGTCTGCCTCTCCTTGTTTGCCTTCCAGACATTCTAATAGATGGCCTGCAGGGAGATGGGAAAAAAGCAATAAGGGCTACCTTCAGGTGTCCTTCTCTGTCCCTTGAAACAAGGACTTTCACAGTGAAAGAAACTGACACTCTCCCTACCTACAGTTTTCTGTCCCTAGAAAAAATGTTTTTTTTAATCACAATATAGCACAAGGACAATTCACTCACTGTCCTTACAGGTCCCTGGAAACAAGGACTTGCAGAGTGAAATAAACTGACACTCTCCCTACCTACAGTTTTCTGTCCCTAGAATAAATGTTTTTTTTAAGCACAATATAGCACAAGGACAATTCACTCACTGTCCTTCCAGGTCCCTGGAAACAAGGACTTGCAGAGTGAAATAAACTGACACTCTCCCTACCTACAGTTTTCTGTCCCTAGAATAAATGTTTTTTTTAAGCACAATATAGCACAAGGACAATTCACTCACTGTCCTTACAGGTCCCTGGAAACAAGGACTTGCAGAGTGAAAGAAAAAAAACACTCTCCCTACCTACAGTTTTCTGTCCCTAGAAAAAATGTTTTTTTTAATCACAATATAGCACAAGGACAATTCACTCACTGTCCTTACAGGTCCCTGGAAACAAGGACTTGCAGAGTGAAAGAAAAAAAACACTCTCCCTACCTACAGTTTTCTGTCCCTAGAAAAAATGTTTTTTTTAATCACAATATAGCACAAGGACAATTCACTCACTGTCCTTACAGGTCCCTGGAAACAAGGACTTGCAGAGTGAAAGAAACTGACACTGTCCCTACCTACAGTTTTCTGTCCCTAGAATAAATGTTTTTTTTAAGCACAATATAGCACAAGGAGAATTCACTCACTGTCCTTCCAGGTCCCTGGAAACAAGGACTTGCAGAGTGAAATAAACTGACACTCTCCCTACCTACAGTTTTCTGTCCCTAGAATAAATGTTTTTTTAAGCACAATATAGCACAAGGACAATTCACTCACTGTCCTTACAGGTCCCTGGAAACAAGGACTTGCAGAGTGAAAGAAAAAAAACACTCTCCCTACCTACAGTTTTCTGTCCCTAGAAAAAATGTTTTTTTTAATCACAATATGGCACAAGGACAATTCACTCACTGTCCTTACAGGTCCCTGGAAACAAGGACTTGCAGAGTGAAATAAACTGACACTCTCCCTACCTACAGTTTTCTGTCCCTAGAATAAATGTTTTTTTTAAGCACAATATAGCACAAGGAGAATTCACTCACTGTCCTTCCAGGTCCCTGGAAACAAGGACTTGCAGAGTGAAATAAACTGACACTCTCCCTACCTACAGTTTTCTGTCCCTAGAATAAATGTTTTTTAAGCACAATATAGCACAAGGACAATTCACTCACTGTCCTTACAGGTCCCTGGAAACAAGGACTTGCAGAGTGAAAGAAAAAAAACACTCTCCCTACCTACAGTTTTCTGTCCCTAGAAAAAATGTTTTTTTTAATCACAATATAGCACAAGGACAATTCACTCACTGTCCTTACAGGTCCCTGGAAACAAGGACTTGCAGAGTGAAATAAACTGACACTCTCCCTACCTACAGTTTTCTGTCCCTAGAATAAATGTTTTTTTTTAAGCACAATATAGCACAAGGAGAATTCACTCACTGTCCTTCCAGGTCCCTGGAAACAAGGACTTGCAGAGTGAAATAAACTGACACTCTCCCTACCTACAGTTTTCTGTCCCTAGAATAAATGTTTTTTTAAGCACAATATAGCACAAGGACAATTCACTCACTGTCCTTACAGGTCCCTGGAAACAAGGACTTGCAGAGTGAAAGAAAAAAAACACTCTCCCTACCTACAGTTTTCTGTCCCTAGAAAAAATGTTTTTTTTAATCACAATATAGCACAAGGACAATTCACTCACTGTCCTTACAGGTCCCTGGAAACAAGGACTTGCAGAGTGAAATAAACTGACACTCTCCCTACCTACAGTTTTCTGTCCCTAGAATAAATGTTTTTTTTAAGCACAATATAGCACAAGGAGAATTCACTCACTGTCCTTCCAGGTCCCTGGAAACAAGGACTTGCAGAGTGAAAGAAAAAAAACACTCTCCCTACCTACAGTTTTCTGTCCCTAGAAAAAATGTTTTTTTTAATCACAATATAGCACAAGGACAATTCACTCACTGTCCTTCCAGGTCCCTGGAAACAAGGACTTGCAGAGTGAAATAAACTGACACTCTCCCTACCTACAGTTTTCTGTCCCTAGAATAAATGTTTTTTTTAAGCACAATATAGCACAAGGACAATTCACTCACTGTCCTTACAGGTCCCTGGAAACAAGGACTTGCAGAGTGAAAGAAAAAAAACACTCTCCCTACCTACAGTTTTCTGTCCCTAGAAAAAATGTTTTTTTTAATCACAATATAGCACAAGGACAATTCACTCACTGTCCTTACAGGTCCCTGGAAACAAGGACTTGCAGAGTGAAAGAAAAAAAACACTCTCCCTACCTACAGTTTTCTGTCCCTAGAAAAAATGTTTTTTTTAATCACAATATAGCACAAGGACAATTCACTCACTGTCCTTACAGGTCCCTGGAAACAAGGACTTGCAGAGTGAAATAAACTGACACTCTCCCTACCTACAGTTTTCTGTCCCTAGAATAAATGTTTTTTTTAAGCACAATATAGCACAAGGAGAATTCACTCACTGTCCTTCCAGGTCCCTGGAAACAAGGACTTGCAGAGTGAAATAAACTGACACTCTCCCTACCTACAGTTTTCTGTCCCTAGAATAAATGTTTTTTTTAAGCACAATATAGCACAAGGACAATTCACTCACTGTCCTTACAGGTCCCTGGAAACAAGGACTTGCAGAGTGAAAGAAAAAAAACACTCTCCCTACCTACAGTTTTCTGTCCCTAGAAAAAATGTTTTTTTTAATCACAATATAGCACAAGGACAATTCACTCACTGTCCTTCCAGGTCCCTGGAAACAAGGACTTGCAGAGTGAAATAAACTGACACTCTCCCTACCTACAGTTTTCTGTCCCTAGAATAAATGTTTTTTTTAAGCACAATATAGCACAAGGACAATTCACTCACTGTCCTTACAGGTCCCTGGAAACAAGGACTTGCAGAGTGAAAGAAAAAAAACACTCTCCCTACCTACAGTTTTCTGTCCCTAGAAAAAATGTTTTTTTTAATCACAATATAGCACAAGGACAATTCACTCACTGTCCTTACAGGTCCCTGGAAACAAGGACTTGCAGAGTGAAAGAAAAAAAACACTCTCCCTACCTACAGTTTTCTGTCCCTAGAAAAAATGTTTTTTTTAATCACAATATAGCACAAGGACAATTCACTCACTGTCCTTACAGGTCCCTGGAAACAAGGACTTGCAGAGTGAAATAAACTGACACTCTCCCTACCTACAGTTTTCTGTCCCTAGAATAAATGTTTTTTTTAAGCACAATATAGCACAAGGAGAATTCACTCACTGTCCTTCCAGGTCCCTGGAAACAAGGACTTGCAGAGTGAAAGAAAAAAAACACTCTCCCTACCTACAGTTTTCTGTCCCTAGAAAAAATGTTTTTTTTAATCACAATATAGCACAAGGACAATTCACTCACTGTCCTTCCAGGTCCCTGGAAACAAGGACTTGCAGAGTGAAATAAACTGACACTCTCCCTACCTACAGTTTTCTGTCCCTAGAATAAATGTTTTTTTTAAGCACAATATAGCACAAGGACAATTCACTCACTGTCCTTACAGGTCCCTGGAAACAAGGACTTGCAGAGTGAAAGAAAAAAAACACTCTCCCTACCTACAGTTTTCTGTCCCTAGAAAAAATGTTTTTTTTAATCACAATATAGCACAAGGACAATTCACTCACTGTCCTTCCAGGTCCCTGGAAACAAGGACTTGCAGAGTGAAATAAACTGACACTCTCCCTACCTACAGTTTTCTGTCCCTAGAATAAATGTTTTTTTTTAAGCACAATATAGCACAAGGACAATTCACTCACTGTCCTTACAGGTCCCTGGAAACAAGGACTTGCAGAGTGAAAGAAAAAAAACACTCTCCCTACCTACAGTTTTCTGTCCCTAGAAAAAATGTTTTTTTTAATCACAATATAGCACAAGGACAATTCACTCACTGTCCTTACAGGTCCCTGGAAACAAGGACTTGCAGAGTGAAAGAAAAAAAACACTCTCCCTACCTACAGTTTTCTGTCCCTAGAAAAAATGTTTTTTTTAATCACAATATAACACAAGGACAATTCACTCACTGTCCTTCCAGGTCCCTGGAAACAAGGACTTGCAGAGTGAAATAAACTGACACTCTCCCTACCTACAGTTTTCTGTCCCTAGAATAAATGTTTTTTTTAAGCACAATATAGCACAAGGACAATTCACTCACTGTCCTTACAGGTCCCTGGAAACAAGGACTTGCAGAGTGAAAGAAAAAAAACACTCTCCCTACCTACAGTTTTCTGTCCCTAGAAAAAATGTTTTTTTTAATCACAATATAGCACAAGGACAATTCACTCACTGTCCTTCCAGGTCCCTGGAAACAAGGACTTGCAGAGTGAAATAAACTGACACTCTCCCTACCTACAGTTTTCTGTCCCTAGAATAAATGTTTTTTTTTAAGCACAATATAGCACAAGGACAATTCACTCACTGTCCTTACAGGTCCCTGGAAACAAGGACTTGCAGAGTGAAAGAAAAAAAACACTCTCCCTACCTACAGTTTTCTGTCCCTAGAAAAAATGTTTTTTTTAATCACAATATAGCACAAGGACAATTCACTCACTGTCCTTACAGGTCCCTGGAAACAAGGACTTGCAGAGTGAAAGAAAAAAAACACTCTCCCTACCTACAGTTTTCTGTCCCTAGAAAAAATGTTTTTTTTAATCACAATATAACACAAGGACAATTCACTCACTGTCCTTCCAGGTCCCTGGAAACAAGGACTTGCAGAGTGAAATAAACTGACACTCTCCCTACCTACAGTTTTCTGTCCCTAGAATAAATGTTTTTTTTAAGCACAATATAGCACAAGGACAATTCACTCACTGTCCTTACAGGTCCCTGGAAACAAGGACTTGCAGAGTGAAAGAAAAAAAACACTCTCCCTACCTACAGTTTTCTGTCCCTAGAAAAAATGTTTTTTTTAATCACAATATAGCACAAGGACAATTCACTCACTGTCCTTACAGGTCCCTGGAAACAAGGACTTGCAGAGTGAAATAAACTGACACTCTCCCTACCTACAGTTTTCTGTCCCTAGAATAAATGTTTTTTTTAATCACAATATAGCACAAGGACAATTCACTCACTGTCCTTCCAGGTCCCTGGAAACAAGGACTTGCAGAGTGAAATAAACTGACACTCTCCCTACCTACAGTTTTCTGTCCCTAGAATAAATGTTTTTTTTAAGCACAATATAGCACAAGGACAATTCACTCACTGTCCTTACAGGTCCCTGGAAACAAGGACTTGCAGAGTGAAAGAAAAAAAACACTCTCCCTACCTACAGTTTTCTGTCCCTAGAAAAAATGTTTTTTTTAAGCACAATATAGCACAAGGACAATTCACTCACTGTCCTTACAGGTCCCTGGAAACAAGGACTTGCAGAGTGAAAGAAAAAAAACACTCTCCCTACCTACAGTTTTCTGTCCCTAGAAAAAATGTTTTTTTTAATCACAATATAGCACAAGGACAATTCACTCACTGTCCTTACAGGTCCCTGGAAACAAGGACTTGCAGAGTGAAAGAAACTGACACTGTCCCTACCTACAGTTTTCTGTCCCTAGAATAAATGTTTTTTTTAAGCACAATATAGCACAAGGAGAATTCACTCACTGTCCTTCCAGGTCCCTGGAAACAAGGACTTGCAGAGTGAAATAAACTGACACTCTCCCTACCTACAGTTTTCTGTCCCTAGAATAAATGTTTTTTTTAAGCACAATATAGCACAAGGACAATTCACTCACTGTCCTTACAGGTCCCTGGAAACAAGGACTTGCAGAGTGAAAGAAACTGACACTCTCCCTACCTACAGTTTTCTGTCCCTAGAATAAATGTTTTTTTAAGCACAATATAGCACAAGGACAATTCACTCACTGTCCTTCCAGGTCCCTGGAAACAAGGACTTGCAGAGTGAAAGAAACTGACACTGTCCCTACCTACAGTTTTCTGTCCCTAGAATAAATGTTTTTTTTAAGCACACTATAGCACAAGCACAAAACACACTGACACTCTCCCTACCTATCCTTCTCTTTCCCTAAACTAAAGGAATCCAGGTTAAGCAAGAAAGAAATAACAGTCACTGTCCCTGCCTATGCTGCTCTATCCCTGCTCCGGAACACACTACACTAGGCCGCCGTGCTGGCGGCCTTTTATAGTGTGGGGCGTGTACTAAACACCCTCAGCAATAATTGGCCACAGGCATCCTGCCTGTGGCCAATCATTGCTCTCCTCGCTGCCGGCGCTGTGATTGGCCAAGCATGCGGGGTCACAGTGCATGCTTGGCCAATCACAGCGCCTGGATGACACTGCGATGGCGTAGTGCATTGTGGGCCGTTCGCGTCACTCGAATTTGGCGCGAACGGCCCAAATCGTTCGATCTTCGTCGAACGATCGAACAGCCGATGTTCGAGTCGAACGTATGTTCGACTCGAACACGAAGCTCATCCCTACTGGGAAGGTACTGCTTGAAAGACAAGCGGCCAGAAAATTTAATCAGGGACTCATCAACGCAGACAACTTGATCGGGAGTAAACAAGGCTGCAAAACGTTCGTTGAAGTGGTTTATGAGGGGCCGAATTTTATAGAGCCGGTCGTATTCAGGGTCCCCACGTGGATGACAAAGTTCATTGTCGTTGAAGTGCATGAACCGCAAAATCTGCTCGTATCGTGCCCTGGACATGGAGGCAGAGAACACGGGCATGTGGTCAATTGGGTGCGTGGACCAATAAGCACGCAATGACGGAAATTTATGTGTGCCCATGTTGAGGGAAAGGCCCAGAAAGGTCTTAAATTCGGAAACCGTAATTGGTTTCCAATTTCTGGCAATTTTAGGCAACTGGGGACTAGCGGCGATAAATTGACCAGCATATAAATTACTCTGGTCCACAATAGATCTATAGAGATCTTCCGTGAAAAACAGCGAATAAAAATCAATTGGAATAAAATCAGCTGTTTCCACCTGAATACCGGGTTGGGCAGTGAATGGGGGAAGTACGGGTTCTGCAGAAGTGGTGGGGACCCAATCAGGATAGGCGAATTCTGCAGGAAGGGCAGTATGGGCACGACGGGCCTGCCTTTGTCTTCTTGGTGGCAGCGGGACACTACTTGTGCTTGCCACCTCGCCAGCTTGAACTGCACTTATGGGACTCGCCACGTCACCAAGTGTTACTGCAGTGCTGGATGTACGTCCAGGCTGTACTAGGCCGCTGGTGCTTGCCAGTTCACCAGAAGGAATGGCGGCGCTAGTACTACTCTGCTCCATGATACGAGAGACCTGCGGTTCTTGCTCCTCAACAACCTCAGAAGATCGGGATCGGGTACGCCTGACTTTAGCAGGGACCTCATCTTCGTCATCAGAGCTATCTGACATGGAGCCGCGGACTTCACTGTCTTCTACGGGAAGATATTCTGAGCCTGAATCTGACAGATACGTGACCTCCTCTTCACTATCTGTCATGCTCAGAATCTCGTAGGCCTCTTTACTAGTGTACCTTCGTCTTGCCATTTTGGGCTCTAAATTTAGGGGTACACTAGTAAGATTCACAGGAAAAAAAGCACCTGACTGTCGTCAGCAAATATATCAAACGCTACAAAAAAACTGTTAGCGATCGCAGGGATCAGGCCTGTCTCTGCGAACGCTGCAGTTATGTGTGTTGTGTTTGGTAAGTGACAGTGATCGATCGATACTGCACTTGGGTGGGCTGGGCTGGGCTGGGCTGGGCGGAGGGGCTAAACACAGGCGCTAGCAGGTATCTGGGCTGATCCCGCTAACACTGCGTTTTTGGGAACCCTAAACCGCTGGGGATGCTAGTATAGATCTGATCAGATACTATACCACTAAGGGGGGTGTATGCTTTGCGCGTGGGTGTTAGCGTTACTGGCACTAACCTAACACTGCCTGGGGCGACGCAGACCCTCTCTGGCGCTAAAACCTAATTGATCTCACCCGCCGGGCGATCAGGGGGGTTAAACCTTTATTGGGTTATATACGGCGGGTGCCCTGATGCTATAAAAAGCAAACTAATCAACCAGCGTCACCCGTAACCTTTATATGGTGATCACTGGTGAAAGGGTTAACTAGGGGCAATCAGGGGGTTAAAACCTTTATTAGGTTAAATATGGGGGTACCTGACACTATATAAAAACCTGACGGGTAACCTAAATAACTAAATAACTTACTGGCTAACCAGTGACACCAGTGACGCTTATACGGCGATCACTGGTGAAAGGGTTAACTCTAGGGGCAATCAGGGGGTTAAAATAATATATGGGGGTACCTGACACTAATAAAAACCTGCGGCGAACCTAAAAAAAAATAACTGCCTATCTAAACCACCAGCGACACGAATACAGCGATCGGAAAAACAATCGCTTAGTGACGCTGAAGTTAGGGGGTGAAAGGGTTACCTGGGGGGTGATCAAGGGGTTAAACCTTTATTAGGGGGGGGGGGTTAGGGGGCTACCCTGGACCTAAAGGGGCCTAATCCTAACTGCCCTGCAACTTTTTGCAATCACAGATGACACTAAATGCAGTGATCAGTAAAATAAATGATCACTGCAATCAGTGACACTGTGATTGGGGGCTTTGGGGTGACCTGGGGGGTGATCTGGGGGTGACTGGGGGGTGATTTGTGTGCCTATGTGTACCTACGTGTCAGTGGACTGTTGGTGCACTAACCTGCTTCTTCTCTCCTCGGCGCCGGGAACGAAAAGACCGCGGCGAGGGAGATGACATCACTTCCTCCAGCCTGTGTTTACATTTCAGGCAGGAGGAAGCAATTTCATTCGCCGGGAGCGATCGCGAGGGGGGGGGGCGGAATCGAGCGGCCGCCCCCTCATGCCTGATCGCTCCCGAACACTTAACGGCCGCTCACTGCAGTGAAGGGGGGTCCGGATGGACCCCCCAACTGCACAAAGGCGATCACGTAGATCTACGTGATTCTGCCTGTCGGTGCCATTCTGCCGACGTAAATCGGCGGTGGGCGGTCGTTAAGTGGTTAAAGGGGTTGTAAAGGTTTGTTTTCTATTTTCTAAATAGGTTCCTTTAAGCTAGTGCATTGTTGGTTCACTTACCTTTTCCTTTGATTTACCTTATAAATGTTTTTTTTCTTCGTCTGAATTTCTCACTTTCTGTTTCTCCTCAGTAAGCTGTTCTGGCTGACTCCACACCACTCGGATGATGGTGTGAAGTTTAGTGAGGAGAAACAGGAAGTGAGAAATTCAGACAAAGAAAAAAAAAACATTTATGCCGCGTACACACGACCGTTTTTAATGTCATTGAAAAAAAAAACGACGTTTTTCTCAACGTGATTCTTCTCAAGCCTGCCTTGCGTACACACGATCATGAAAAAAAATGCTTGAGCAAAGCGCAGTGACGTACGAAATGTACGACGGCACTATAAAGGGGAAGTTCCATTCTGATGGCACCATCCTTTGGGCTGCTTTTGCTGATCCTCGTATTAGTAAAGTTTGGTGAGAGACGATTCGCGCTTTTCAGCCTCGTGCTCTTCAGTCCGTTACAGCGTGACGAATGTGCTATCTCCATTACGAACGCTAGTTTTACCAGAACGTCGTTAAAGCCTACACACGGCCGTTTTTCATAACGAGAAAAACGACGATGTGAAAAACGACGAGAAAAGTTAGAGCATGTTCCAAATTTTTAATGCCCATTTTTCACGTTGCCCACACACAGTGGTGTATCTAGGTTTTGTGCTGCCCTAGGCCTGATTAAACTTGTGAAACCCCTAATTTAAATATGATCCACCCCTTCCTGTCAAGGCCACACCCCTTCCCATTTAAGACCTGCCCTGAAATTTTCCAGTTCTGAGGGCCTTGGGGGGGGGGATTCCCTTAATCTTCAGATTTCCTCTCACTTCATGTTTGGCCATGGGGCAGGAAATGAAGGGAAATGAACGGATGGCAAAAAAATAAAATTAACAGGGGCTATAACCATCCTATACTCTATCCAAAATGGAAAAAAAAAGTGTTGCCTATAGTTCTACTTTAAGCATAAATTTCTGCTAAATTTATGGAGGACTCATGCCAGTGGTGCAGCAGAAAACAGGTAGCACAGTGATGGAGGTATGTGGTCCAGGCAGTGAGCAAAGGAAGGATTGGGGGCAGCAACAAAATAAATAAAATTAAGATTCCTTAATATGTACAACTGACACAAGCAAAGGATTGCAGGAGAGTCCTACTACCTAACTGACCGGTATAGATGACTGTGTCAGTGTCCCTTGTGTCTGCACCATCCCTATCTTACCGACAGCAGAGCGGCCGCTTTATGGGGGCGCCAGATCGATTTGTCATAGTGCAAGCTTGCGGGGACTCTTTTCATGCTGCCCCCCTGCAAAGTGCTGCCCTAGGCCTGGGCCTTGTTGGCCTAGGCCAAGATACAGCGTTGCCTACACACGATCGTTTTTAATGACCAATTTCAAAAATTGCATTTTTCTCGTCATGAAAAACGGTCGTGTGTACGCGGCATAAGAAGGGTAATCGAAGGAAAAGGTTAGTGAACCAACAATGGACTAGCTTAAAGGAACCTATTTAGAAAATAAAAAACAAACCTTTACAACCCCTTTAAGGCCCAAAGGCTAGGGAGTTAGGTTGCAATGTTGTTTAAATTTTATTTCGTCTTTGTTTCTCATCATTATATGCATAGCAAAAGTGCCCTCTCCTCCCCACCCCATTTTTGGGTATATATATATATATATATATATATATATATATTTATTTATTTATTTATTTTTCCCCATAATATTAATTCGTTTATCTATTTTATATCTAGTAAAGAAGCTAGAGAAAGGGAGCCGCTCAGGTGTGGGAATCCTTCAAATCACCTCCTCCCAGCAGACAAAGGTGCAAGCAATGCTATTGACAGCAAACAGGAACGAAAAAGTCTTCTGGACTGCAGCGCTCAAAAATAAAAGCCTTTATTTTAAAATAAGGAATCCAAAATACACACTGTACAACGGTACACAGGTCAAAAAAATTTGGCTGACATGTTCACTAGCACAGTGCGAAACATGTCAGCCAAATTTTTTTGACCTGTGTACCGTTGTACAGTGTGTATTTTGGATTCCTTATTTTAATATAAAGGCTTTTATTTTTGAGTGCTGCAGTCCAGAAGACTTTTTCGTTCCTGTTTGCTAGTAAAGAAGCTACCAATATTTTGAAAAACTGCCAAAAATGAATACACAGGCTTGTCTACTGTATATCTCTGACAATATATTTTGTTTGAATACGGAAATGTATTGTGGAATGTATAAAGAGTGATTTATTTCCAAGATAAATGTAGTTGTTTTCCTGGAAAAAAAACTTTGTTACACAAAATAATGATGATAATAATAATAATGAAATTAGCTTGCTTTTTTTGCAATACAGAATGTTTTGTAATATGTTTATGTTTCTAGTATGTCTTATTACTGTTTGTAACATTCCTGTGCATATGCTTTTTATTTGTTTATAGTGAGCGTGTTATTATATAAACAGATTAATGGAGATGAAAGGTCAGGGAGGCATTTACAAGGCAGTGGGCAGATGCTGTAACATATTAGGTCACTCAAGGATTTGGCATGGATAACATAATTACCTAGTGTTAATATAAGGCACGAGAAAAACCATGAAAACCAAATGCATGGTGTCTAGATTAACTATCAGACCACTTTCACACTGAGGCGCTTGAAAAACTGCCAGTAAAACACTGAGCGCTTTTCAGGCGCTTTTGAAGCGCTTTCAATTCATTTCAATGGAGAGGGGCGTTTTTTCAGCGCACTGCCCCAGTGTGAAAGGATTCATTGATTTTAATGGAAATACGTTTTCAGGCGCTTTTTTTAGCGTGAAAGCGCCTGAAAAGCGCCTCATGCCGCGTACACACGGCCGTTTTTAATGTCATTGAAAAAACAATGTTTTTCTGGACGTGATTTTTCGTGTTTCCTCTCAAGCCTGCTTTGCCTACACACTATCGTGAAAAAAAAAGGTCGAGCAAAGCGCGGTGACGTACAACACGTACGACGGCACTATAAAGGGGAAGTTCTATTCGGATGGCGCCACCCTTTGGGCTGCTTTTGCTGATCCTCGTATTAGTAAAGTTTGTTTAGAGACGATTTGCGCTTTTCAGCCTCATGCTCTTCAGTCCGTTACAGCGGGACGAATGTGCTATCTCCATTACGAACGCTAGTTTTACCAGAACGAGCACTCCCGTCTCATACTTGATTCTGAGCATGCGCAATTTTTTTTCCCCTCGTAAAAGCATGCACACTACCGTTTTTCACGACGTTAAAAAGAACGCCGTGAAAAACGGCGTGAAAAAATAGAGCAGGTTCTAAATTTTTTTAGCCCATTTTTCACATCGTTAAAAATGCTCTGCAGCCTACACACGATCGTTTTTAATGACCAATTTATAAAATGGCATTTTTCACGCCATGAAAAACGGTCGTGTGTACGCGGCATCAGTGTGAAAGTGGTCTAAATGTAATTTTATTTTCTATCCGTTGCTTTCCTACATTTTTAACCACAAAGTGAGATTTTTGCTGCAAACGTAAAATGTTTTTGCCGTTTACCTATAGAAGCTTTTAGTAACTTGCACCATATCATTTATTAAGAAGGACAATTGGTGGAACAAAGAAAAGTAAAAGTTGTTGGTCAATGGAAGCTACAAGTTCCATAACTTTTCATAACACAGTCTGGCCTTTTACAATAGTGAAAATATATAAGTTGCGCTTGTAATAAACTTGTGACATCAAGATAATTGAAAAACTTGATTGGTGAAAAAAACACAAACAAAACACATTGAGTCCATATAAAACTGGGAAGGAGAGCACTGATGGGAGGAGAAAAAAGTCCAATGAGAAGACAAAATCCAAGGTTCATCCACCTTCACCAAAGAAGAAAAGAGGTGGGAAAAGGAGATGTATTTTGTTTGTGTTTTTTTCACCAATCAAGTTTTTCAATTATCTTGATGCCACAAGTTTATTACAAGCGCAACTTAGATATTTTTACTGTTTTGGTTCACCATAGAGATATTTAATGGTTTTTTGTTGCAGCTGTTTTTTAGTTTTTTTAGTTTGTTGTATTCCTTTTTTATTAACCCCTTTACACTACACTTTTACAATAGTGCAATGTCTAAATTATGTGGAACTTTCTGGAACAGAACATGTCAGTTGTGAAAGTAGGCATTCTGCACCTGTTTCTTCACCTGATTCCATTCTCTTGTCCATTGCACAGTGTCTTTTGTGGAACAGAAATTTTATGTATACTGTGTATAATACAAGGAAAGTCATTTGTTCGGAGCAGCTCATTCTGTTGCTAGACTAGAACCTGGATGACTCCATCAATGTAATCCAGTAATCAGAGCAGTAGCGGTTGGGATATCCCTACTTACTGTATGTGTGTAGCAAGGTCCAAGACCTCAAAAGGCCTAGTGGTGACCTCCAGAGTCAGGGAGAGCTGACATCCTTCTGTGTAGAGTGGGTTGCGAGACATGGTGGGTGCAATGCAAGATGAAATGGTGGTCGCCAGACACTTTTTGAATGCAAAGAGATTTATTGTCTCTTGAGCATAACTGGGGGAGAGAAGCTTAGGGCCAGGACACCCTTAAGCAGATGCAATGATAATTAGCAGACTCTGAGACTTCTATAGGAAGACAGCTATACAGGTAAAGGCCTCCAGCCAGACACCACTTCTGTATAAGTAGGACCACTGTCTCCTATGGCAAGAATCTTGTACAGTGGAACCTCGGATTACGAGCATAATCCGTTCCAGGAGAATGCTCGTAATCCAAAGTACTCGCATATCAAAGCGAGTTTTCTCCATTGAAATCAATGGAAACGAAAATAATTTGTTCCGCATTGACTTCAATGGCATGCAATACCGCATGTGGCCAGATGTTGGGGGGCGCCGGAGAGCCTCGGAAACGCACGGAAAGGCCCGAGGACAGCT
Source organism: Rana muscosa (assembly GCA_029206835.1). NCBI lineage: Eukaryota > Metazoa > Chordata > Amphibia > Anura > Ranidae > Rana > Rana muscosa. The sequence continues at coordinate 850,124,712 of CM055121.1, forward strand.
CGGATGACCTCGGCAAACCTCAGAAAGGCTCGGGAACGGACTATTTCTGAGTTTTTCCGAGCATTTTCAAACAGCGTCGATCGGCACCCACCGGCGCCCCCCCAACTCAGGCCAAACGCAGTATTGCACACCGCTTTGGCTTGAATCCTGCTCATTTTGTGAGACAACAGAATTTTTAAAATACAGTGCTCATATTGCGAAACGCTCGTTAACCGCGTTACTCGCAATCCGAGGTTCCACTGTAGTAGTTACTAATGGTAGTATATTGAACTATTGACAACACAAACAGTTCTCTGTTTACTCCACAATCACTCACTGTGGATCTTCGCTCCCAGAACTCCCAGTCTTTCACTAGACTTCAGACCCAATAGCCACTGGATTCCCTGAGCTCTTTCACTGTTAGCCCTCAGTATCTTCCTCAAGCGTCACCCCCGCATTCCTGCTGGGTCTGTGGCTTGGCACTCACAGATACTCTTTAAGGGTCATCCCTGCTGACCCACTAGGTCCCTGGCTTGACACTCACTGATGCTCTGCAAGTGTCACCTCTTCTGTCCTGCTGGGTCCCTGGCTTGGCACTAACTGAAGTTTTCGCACATCTTCACCGTCCCCGGCTGATGAGAAGACTGCTCAGGTACTGACTTCAGATTATTCACAATGGTCTCCGGTAACAAGGTGGATAGTCCCTTAGTGGCGACAGCCTACCCTTCTACCTCTGACCACAGCTGGTTCCCCGTCCGGCTGAACCGCTACTTCTGGTTGGACTGCAAGCCAGCAGTCCCAACCCTACGCTGCTTTCCTGCTTCTGGATAGGCCTCAGACAGCCTAACAGCCAGATGTCCCCAGGATAGGCCTCAGGCTTCTGGCCCAGCAGCCCGGGGCAGTACAAAACACGTCCACGCAGACAGCCTTCCAGGTGGCACAGAACCCTGATCACTTGTTTGTTTGTGATAACAGAACTGCGATTTGGTTTTGTTGTTTCTCTGCTGGTTTCAGAGTCTCATCGCAGAACAAAGACAATGGGGGTTATTTACTAAAGCTAGAGCGTGCAACTCTGCATAGAAACCAATCAGCTTCCAGGTTTTATAGTCAAAGCTTAGTTGAACAAGCTGAAGTTAGAAGCTGATTGGCTACCATGCACAGCTGCAACAGATTCTCAGTGCACCAACTTTATTAAATCTCCCTCAGTGTTTGTAAAGCACATAGCTGTACTAATTTGCAGTGCTTGTTTTTTTTTTTTTTTTTTTATAAACGGCAATATGGCTGCAGTAGCGGCACAACCCTATTAACTTACATGGAAAAGTTTGACAGGTGGTGACACCTGTGCATGTAGCATTAAAATTACCGCAGAGCAGTGCAAGGCATCATGGCCATGGCATTGTGTATACACCCAAGCGGCACCACGTCCGCTTGTAAATGGACAGACGAGGGGCAGTAAAAATGCAGATCAACCTCCTGGTTTTGTTGCTCCTTGGCCCCCTGTGGGAAAAGAGCCCTAATAAATAAGCCAATATTTACCTGAATATATTGAAAATGTCAGATGAACAGTAAAACAAGCTATTTAAATATGTGCGGATGATGTGACTGTGATCCCTACTTATTTGCATGTGCGTGGGTTGTCTTGGCCACTTTAAAGGAATTGGGAATATATGGTGAGTAGGAGTTATGAATGAATGACAATAGATAAATGCTTACCACCCAGGCAAAGTAACATGATTAATGCTTTCAAAATATCATTCAGAGGATGCTTATTATGTATATATATTAAATGAGCTAATTTCTCTCTCCATCACACTGTAAAAATCCTTGTACAATGTGAACCACTATACTTTGTTGGGAAGAGGTATTAACATATTGCATGTTGCAATTTTCCGCTTTAACCACTTCAGCCCCAACTGTGTCGTTTTAACTGGCAATTGCGCGATCGTGCGATGTGGCACCCAAACAAAATTTATGTCCTTTTTTTCCCACAAATAGAGCTTTCTTTTGGTGGTATTTGATCACTTCTGTGGTTTTTATTTTTTGCGCTATAAACAAAAAAAGAGCGCCAATTTTGAAAAAAAAAGCAATATTTTTGACTTTTTGCTATAATAAATATCCTCAAAAAATATATTAAAAAAACAATTTTTTTCCTCAGTTTAGGCCGATATGTATTCTTCTACATATTTTTGGTAAAAAAAAAATCGCAATAAGCGTATATTGATTGGTTTGCGCAAAAGTTATAGCGTCTACAAAATAGGGGATAGATTCATGGCATTTTTATTAATATTTTTTATTAGTAATGGCAGTGATCTGCAATATTTTTATCGTGACTGCGACATTATGGCGGACACATTGGACACTTTCGACACTATTTTGCGACACTAGGGGACGATCAAGGGGTTAAGTGTGTCCTAGGGAGTGATTCTAACTGTGAGGGGGATGGGCTACCACTGACATGACAGCGATCACTGCTCCTGATGACAGGAAGCAGTAGATCCCTGTCATGTCACTAGACAGAACAGGGAAATGCCTTGTTTACATAGGCATCTCCCCGTTCTGCCTCTCCTCATCGCAATCGCAGGCCGCTGGCGAACATCGAGTTTGAGGGAACCGCGGGCACACTCCCAAGGCGCGCGGCGGACGCACACGCTAGGCGGCAAATTCAAAGGGACGTACAGATACGGCCATTTGCCTGCCCGTGCCATTCTGCCAATGTTTATTGGCGTGTGGCAGTCGGGAAGCGGTTAACAGGGCACTGGACTAAAATAAGTAATTTTTTGCTCTTTATAAACATTGTGGTATTGACATGGTTCTACTCTGGCAACTGGCAACTTAGTGGATCTTCACCCCCCCCCCCCCTGTCATTTTTTTAACCCCCTGCCTACCTGTACAGTTAAGATACTCAACCAATAAGAAAAAGATACTCAACCACTCAGCAGATCCAGTCATGTCCTACAGAGATCCTCTTCTGCCCCGGCTCAGTCCCGCACGTTCTATCTTCTTGCTCGACATCATCATCAGGAATAGTGATGAGCCGAACACCCCCGGGTTCGGTTCGCACCAGAACCCGCGAACGGACCGAAAGTTCGTACGAACATTAGAACCCTATTAAATACAATGGATGCGAACGTTCGAATTCTAAAGTGCTAATTATAACAACTATTATGCATGTTATTGTCCTAAAAAGGGTTTGGGAACCCGGGTTCTGCACCAGGGGACATGTATCAATGCAAAAAGAAGTTTTAAAAACGGTCGTTTTTCGGGAGCAGTCATTTTAATGATGCATAAAGTGAAAAAAAAAAGTCAAATATTCCTTTAAATATCGTACCTGGGGGGTGTCTAAAGTATGCCTGTGAAGTGCCACGTGTTTCCCGTGTTTAGAACTGTCCCTGCACAAAATGACACTTCTAAAGGAAAAAAAAGCCATTTAAAACTGCTTGCGGCTTTAATGTAATGTCTGGTCCCGGTAATATGGATGAAAATCTTTAAGAAAAATGGCATAGCTACCCCATGACCCCCCCCCCCCCCCTATCCCAGCCCATTACCAGCCCCTTTGGGTCTTGTATGGATATTAAGGGGAACCCCGCACATAAAATAAAAAAGGCCCTATATACTCTGAACAGCCGTATACAGGCGGTGCATACAAGACAGGGACTGTAGGTTTGTTCTTATGTAGAATCTGTTTGTAATTTTGAACAGGTACATTGTTTAAGTGTAGCTCCAGCCCAAAAATCTATTTTTAAACTTTTTGGAAAACATAGGTAAGGGTTATCACCCCTGTAACATTTGTTTTGCTGTCTGTGCCCCTGTTCAGAACATTTCACCTCACTTTCCGTCCCAATGACAACTGTTTTTGAAATGTGGTGTTTTTCTTGAAACAAGGATTGCTGATAAAGCATCAGTACAGAGGAGACACCTTTCTCCCATATTAATTCTTACAGGAGAGAATTTTCCTTCCTAGGGGTAGATTTCCTCTCACTTCCTGTTGTCTTCTTGCGTTTGCAAGTAGGAGTCGTTTGTAAGTTGGATGTTTGAAAGTAGGGACCTGCCGTAGATACTCTGCAGAAATAGGCCCCTTAGTTGTTGGTGTTGGCACAACACTGTAAGCACTCACAGTTACTCTTGGTTGGTGCTGGAACGCCCTGCTGTCAACTATTATATCAGGAATTGTAATTACATATAATTGTTGAACAGTGGTAGTAAAAATTGGGCCTTTGATGGTGGTGCTGGTGCCACAACACTGTAAGCCCTGACAGTTACTCTTGGTGGGTGCAGCAATGGGCCCTGCTGTGAATTATTAGATCAAGAATTGTAATTGCATGCCCCTGTTGAACAGGGGCTGAAAAATTGGGCCTTTGGTGGTGGTGGTGGTGTTGACACAACACTGTAAGCCCTCAGAGTTACTCTTGGTGGGTGCAGGAATGGGCCCTGCTGTGAATTATTAGATCAAGAATTGTAATTACATGCCCCTGTTGAACAGGGGCTGAAAAATTGGGCCTTAGGCACTGGTGGCACAACACTACAACCCCTCACAGATACTGTACTTGGAGCACAGCAATGAGCCCTGTTGCAAAGTATTGCTTCAAAAATTGTAATGACACGCCCCTGTTAAACAGGGGCTGAAAAATTGGGCCTTAGCCACTGGTGGCGGCACCCATAAACAAAAATGATCTTCCAAGCTATCATCATCAATCGTATCATTGAGGACTCGGAGGAGGAGGATAGCCAGTCAACATAACAGCACAGACACTCAGCATCAGCATCAGTCTTGAAGGGATGTGACATGTTAAAATCTATTAGTCTGTTATATCAGCATCAGGTGTGTGGTAGCTGGTGGTGATCCAAGACTGGTTCATCTTGATGAAAGTCAGTCGATCAACCGAGTCGGTGGACAGGCGCACCCTGTGATCCGTGACAAATCCTCCAGCAGCACTGAATGTGCGTTCCGAAAGAACGCTGGATGCAGGACAGGCCAGTAGCTCAATTGCATACTGTGCAAGCTCTGGCCAGTGATCCATCCTCAAGACCCAGTAAGCCAGAGGATTTTCGGTGGGGAAGGTGTCCAAGTCTGACCTTGCCCCTAAATATTCCTGCACCATGTTTATCAGACGCTGGCGATGGTTGCTGGAACCAATCATACTTTGGGGCTGCGGACTAAAGAATTGTCTGAACGCATCGGTCAGACGGCCACCTTCCCCACCGCTCCTTCTTTGACTGGCCGAAGCCTCAGCAACTCGTTGTCCTGGACCAGGAGTTTGTAACCTCCCAGTCTCTGGGAACGCGTTGCACAGACCTTTCTGCAAGGCCTCCCGGAGTTGTCTCATCCTCTGCTCCCTCTGCGACGGTAACATAAGGTCCGCAACCTTACCCTTGTACCGTGGATCAAGGAGAGTGGCCAGCCAGTAATGGTCCCTCTCCTTGATCCGAAGAATACGAGGATCCTTCCGCAGACTTTGCAGGATCAGGGAGGCCATGCAGCGTAGGTTTGCTGAGGCATTCGCTCCGGAGTCCTCTGGGTCACTAAGGACGACATGATCCGCAGTCACCTCCTCCCAGCCACGTACAAGTCCACTGGTTTCTTGGGACTGTAAATCATCCCTAAAAGACTGCTGCTGATGATGCTGAGTGCCAGCCTCCACCTCCATGCTGACACAATCCTCCTCCTCCTCCTCCTCCTCTTCCTCTTCCTGTGCGATGGGTGGGACAGAAGGAACACTGTCTGGGTAAAGGGGGCCTTGAGAGGCAAGGAAGTCCTCCTCTTCCTGCCTCTGTTCTGCCTCAAGTGCCCTGTCCATTATTCCACGCAGCGTGTGCTCCAACAGGTGGACAAGAGGTACAGTGTCACTGATGCATGCACTGTCACTGCTCACCATCCTCGTGGCCTCCTCAAATGGTGCCAGGACAGTGCATGCATCCCTGATCATGCCCCACTGGCGTGGAGAAAAAAAACCAAGCTCCCCTGACCCTGTCCTGGTGCCGTAGTCGCACAGGTACTCATTGATGGCCCTCTGCTGCGTGTGCAGCCGCTGCAGCATGGCCAACGTTGAGTTCCACCTGGTGGGCATGTCACGTATAAGGCGGTTCTTGGGCAGGTTCAACTCCTTTTGCAGCTCAGCCAGGCGAGCACTGGCATTATAAGATCTGCGGAAATGCACACAGACTTTCCTGGCCTGCCTCAGGACATCCTGTAAGCCCGGGTACCTGCCCAAGAACCGCTGCACCACCAGGTTAAGGACGTGAGCCACACAGGGCACATGGGTCAGTTGTCCCTGTCGGAGGGCGGAGAGGAGGTTGGTGCCATTGTCGCAAACCACCATTCCTGGCTTAAGCTGGCGTGGCGTCAACCACCTCTCGGCCTGGCCCTGCAGAGCAGACAGGACCTCTGCCCCAGTGTGGCTTCTGTCCCCCAAACACACCAGCGCAAGCACGGCATGGCATCTTTTTGCCTGCGTACTTGCGTAGCCCCGTGAACGGCTACGGAGCACCGCTGGTTCATAGGACAAACCACAGGAAGAGGCCATGGAGGAAGAAGAAGAGGAGGGGGTGGAGGAGAGAGATGTGTCACAACCAGTAGTAGCATTTTGGAGGCGTGGCGGTGGGACAACCTCCAACACTACTGCACCTTGTCCTGCATCCTTCCCAGCTGCCAAAAGAGTGACCCAATGGGCCGTGAAAGAAAGGTAACGTCCCTGTCCATGCCTGCTGGACCATGAGTCAGCGGTAATATGCACCTTACCGCTGACCGCCCTGTCCAGCGAGGCCAAGACATTGCCTTCCACATGCCGGTAGAGAGCCGGAATAGCCTTCCGTGAGAAAAAGTGGCGTTTGGGAACCTGCCACTGAGGAACCGCACATTGCACAAACTCACGGAAGGGGGCCGAGTCTACCAACTGAAAAGGCAGCAGTTGAAGCGCTAGCAATTTAGCCAAGCTAGCATTCAACCGCTGGGCATGTGGATGGCTGGGAGTGAACTTCTTTCGACGGTCCAGCAGCTGGGGCAGGGAAATTTGCCTGCTAGAATCGGACGTCGGTGTACTGCTAGCAGAGTGGCCGCAAGTACTTGGCTGTGACACACCTAATTCTACACCTTCATTCCTCTCAGTGCATGTTTCAGAGAGGACTGAAGTTATAGTGGGGTTGGAGATCCCAGCTGATGCGGTGCAAGGAGAGGTCCGCTTTGTTCTTTGGTGTGGGTCTTTGAGGTAGGCTTGCCAACGAGCTGCATGGCAGGTCAACATATGTCTGGTCAGGCATGTGGTACCCAAGCGGCTGATGTTTTGGCCACGCGATATACGCTTGAGACATATGTTGCAAACAGCAGCTGTGCGATCTGATGCACTAGCCTCAAAAAAGGCCCACACCAAGGAACTTTTTGAATGACGGGCAGAGGCAGCGCCCTGCACAGGCGGAGCTCTGCGGTGTGATTCCGTCGGTGTACTGCCCTTACGCTGGCCACCAAAGGGCATCCTGTCTCGTTGGAGATGTGCCTCCTCCTCATCCTCCTCCTCCTCTCTCCTATTAGGCACCCACGTGGAGTCAGTGACCTCATCATCCCCTCCCTCCTCATCACTGGAGCCAATCTGGCAGTATGCTGCAGCTGCTGGAACATGACTGCCAGATTGGTGTCCTTCTTGAGCATCCCCTCTGTCTGCTCTCACCCTACTGCCTTCCTGTAGCTGGGTTTCATCATCAGACCCTTCGAAACGCTGGGCATCCTCCTGGAGCATGTACCCAACACTGTGCTCAAACAGTTCGGGGGACTCCTCAGGAGGAGGACATGGTGGGTCTAGGGAAGGAGTGACTGATGATGAGTCTGACATTGATACCAGGGAAGAGGACGCTTTGGCAGCTGCTTTGCCAGTACCCTGAGCCTGGGTGAGAGAGGATGAGGAGGAGGAGGAGGGCTTGGTCATCCACTCTACCAAGTCTTCGGCATGATGTGGCTCAACATGTCCAGCTGCGGAAAAGAAGGACAAGCGTGTCCCATGGCCATGTGCTGATGACAATGCACCGCGTCCACGACCAGCACTGTTGCCCCCAGACACAGAGCCTGCTTGCCCTCTTTTATTGCCTCCTGACTGTCTGCCTCTCCTTGTTTGCCTTCCAGACATTCTAATAGATGGCCTGCAGGGAGATGGGAAAAAAGCAATAAGGGCTACCTTCAGGTGTCCTTCTCTGTCCCTTGAAACAAGGACTTGCACAGTGAAAGAAACTGACACTCTCCCTACCTACAGTTTTCTGTCCCTAGAAAAAATGTTTTTTTTAAGCACAATATAGCACAAGGAGAATTCACTCACTGTCCTTCCAGGTCCCTAGAAACAAGGACTTGCACAGTGAAAGAAACTGACACTCTCCCTACCTACAGTTTTCTGTCCCTAGAAAAAATGTTTTTTTAAGCACAATATAGCACAAGGAGAATTCACTCACTGTCCTTCCAGGTCCCTAGAAACAAGGACTTGCACAGTGAAAGAAACTGACACTCTCCCTACCTACAGTTTTCTGTCCCTAGAAAAAATTGTTTTTTAAGCACAATATAGCACAAGGAGAATTCACTCACTGTCCTTCCAGGTCCCTAGAAACAAGGACTTGCACAGTGAAAGAAACTGACACTCTCCCTACCTACAGTTTTCTGTCCCTAGAAAAAATGTTTGTTTTAAGCACAATATAGCACAAGGAGAATTCACTCACTGTCCTTCCAGGTCCCTAGAAACAAGGACTTGCACAGTGAAAGAAACTGACACTCTCCCTACCTACAGTTTTCTGTCCCTAGAAAAAATGTTTTTTTTAAGCACAATATAGCACAAGGAGAATTCACTCACTGTCCTTCCAGGTCCCTAGAAACAAGGACTTGCACAGTGAAAGAAACTGACACTCTCCCTACCTACAGTTTTCTGTCCCTAGAAAAAATGTTTTTTTTAAGCACAATATAGCACAAGGAGAATGCACTCACTGTCCTTCCAGGTCCCTAGAAACAAGGACTTGCACAGTGAAAGAAACTGACACTCTCCCTACCTACAGTTTTCTGTCCCTAGAAAAAATGTTTTTTTTAAGCACAATATAGCACAAGGAGAATTCACTCACTGTCCTTCCAGGTCCCTAGAAACAAGGACTTGCACAGTGAAAGAAACTGACACTCTCCCTACCTACAGTTTTCTGTCCCTAGAAAAAATGTTTGTTTTAAGCACAATATAGCACAAGGAGAATTCACTCACTGTCCTTCCAGGTCCCTAGAAACAAGGACTTGCACAGTGAAAGAAACTGACACTCTCCCTACCTACAGTTTTCTGTCCCTAGAAAAAATGTTTTTTTTAAGCACAATATAGCACAAGGAGAATGCACTCACTGTCCTTCCAGGTCCCTAGAAACAAGGACTTGCACAGTGAAAGAAACTGACACTCTCCGTACCTACAGTTTTCTGTCCCTAGAAAAAATGTTTTTTTTAAGCACAATATAGCACAAGGAGAATTCACTCACTGTCCTTCCAGGTCCCTAGAAACAAGGACTTGCACAGTGAAAGAAACTGACACTCTCCCTACCTACAGTTTTCTGTCCCTAGAAAAAATGTTTTTTTTAAGCACAATATAGCACAAGGAGAATTCACTCACTGTCCTTCCAGGTCCCTAGAAACAAGGACTTGCACAGTGAAAGAAACTGACACTCTCCCTACCTACAGTTTTCTGTCCCTAGAAAAAATGTTTTTTTTTAAGCACAATATAGCACAAGGAGAATTCACTCACTGTCCTTCCAGGTCCCTAGAAACAAGGACTTGCACAGTGAAAGAAACTGACACTCTCCCTACCTACAGTTTTCTGTCCCTAGAAAAAATGTTTTTTTAAGCACAATATAGCACAAGGAGAATTCACTCACTGTCCTTCCAGGTCCCTAGAAACAAGGACTTGCACAGTGAAAGAAACTGACACTCTCCCTACCTACAGTTTTCTGTCCCTAGAAAAAATGTTTTTTTTAAGCACAATATAGCACAAGGAGAATTCACTCACTGTCCTTCCAGGTCCCTAGAAACAAGGACTTGCACAGTGAAAGAAACTGACACTCTCCCTACCTACAGTTTTCTGTCCCTAGAAAAAATGTTTTTTTAAGCACACTATAGCACAAGGAGAATTCACTCACTGTCCTTCCCAGTCCCTAGAAACAAGGACTTGCACAGTGAAAGAAACTGACACTCTCCCTACCTACAGTTTTCTGTCCCTAGAAAAAATGTTTTTTTTAAGCACAATATAGCACAAGGAGAATTCACTCACTGTCCTTCCAGGTCCCTGGAAACAAGGACTTGCACAGTGAAAGAAACTGACACTCTCCCTACCTACAGTTTTCTGTCCCTAGAAAAAATGTTTTTTTTTAAGCACAATATAGCACAAGGAGAATTCACTCACTGTCCTTCCAGGTCCCTGGAAACAAGGACTTGCACAGTGAAAGAAACTGACACTCTCCCTACCTACAGTTTTCTGTCCCTAGAAAAAATGTTTTTTTTAAGCACAATATAGCACAAGGAGAATTCACTCACTGTCCTTCCAGGTCCCTAGAAACAAGGACTTACACAGTGAAAGAAACTGACACTCTCCCTACCTACAGTTTTCTGTCCCTAGAAAAAATGTTTTTTTTAAGCACAATATAGCACAAGGAGAATTCACTCACTGTCCTTCCAGGTCCCTAGAAACAAGGACTTGCACAGTGAAAGAAACTGACACTCTCCCTACCTACAGTTTTCTGTCCCTAGAAAAAATGTTTTTTTTAAGCACAATATAGCACAAGGAGAATTCACTCACTGTCCTTCCAGGTCCCTAGAAACAAGGACTTGCACAGTGAAAGAAACTGACACTCTCCCTACCTACAGTTTTCTGTCCCTAGAAAAAATGTTTTTTTTAAGCACAATATAGCACAAGGAGAATTCACTCACTGTCCTTCCAGGTCCCTAGAAACAAGGACTTACACAGTGAAAGAAACTGACACTCTCCCTACCTACAGTTTTCTGTCCCTAGAAAAAATGTTTTTTTTGAAGCACAATATAGCACAAGGAGAATTCACTCACTGTCCTTCCAGGTCCCTAGAAACAAGGACTTACACAGTGAAAGAAACTGACACTCTCCCTACCTACAGTTTTCTGTCCCTAGAAAAAATGTTTTTTTTAAGCACAATATAGCACAAGGAGAATTCACTCACTGTCCTTCCAGGTCCCTAGAAACAAGGACTTACACAGTGAAAGAAACTGACACTCTCCCTACCTACAGTTTTCTGTCCCTAGAAAAAATGTTTTTTTTAAGCACACTATAGCACAAGCACAAAACACACTGACACTCTCCCTACCTATCCTTCTCTTTCCCTAAACTAAAGGAATCCAGGTTAAGCAAGAAAGAAATAAAAGTCACTGTCCCTGCCTATGCTGCTCTATCCCTGCTCCGGAACACACTACACTAGGCCGCCGTGCTGGCGGCCTTTTATAGTGTGGGGCGTGTACTAAACACCCTCAGCAATAATTGGCCACAGGCATCCTGCCTGTGGCCAATCATTGCTCTCCTCGCTGCCGGCGCTGTGATTGGCCAAGCATGCGGGGTCACAGTGCATGCTTGGCCAATCACAGCGCCTGGATGACACTGCGATGGCGTAGTGCATTGTGGGCCGTTCGCGTCACTCGAATTTGGCGCGAACGGCCCAAATCGTTCGATCTTCGTCGAACGATCGAACAGCCGATGTTCAAGTCGAACGTATGTTCGATTCGAACACGAAGCTCATCCCTAATCAGGAAGCTGCCGGCTCTTCCAGGTTGAGCCGGAAGCTCTCCCAATGACGAACCACTAGGCCCGTTCCCCCTCCTCCTTTCTTAATGAAGGATTGGGCCTCCTGGGATATGTGACTTACAAAAGCATATATTATTTTGAATGTTCCTACACCATTATGTATAAAACATGCTCAAAAATGTTTTAAACATGCAAAGACCAAAGTTAAAAAACATAAAGTTACGGTGTGCTAGAAAAGACTATGGTGTTGATCTACTAAATGCAAATAGACTGTGCACTTTGTAAAGTGCAGTTGCACTGTGCAAGTTCAATTGCTCCAGAGCTTTGTAAATGAGGTAAAGCTTAAATTTGCAAGAGTACCAATCACGTGCAAGGAAAATAAAAAACTGCATTTTTGCTTGCTCATGATTGGATGATGGAAGTCAGCAGAGCTTATGCTCATTTACCAAGTTGTGGAGCAACTGCTCTTGCAGAGTGCACAGTCTATTTGCCTTTAATAAATCAACCCCTGTATTTCTTTGTCATCTTCATTGGCTGAGTCAAGATGTACTATAACTGTTTCCATGTTGTAATACTATTGGACTAATAAATTTAGCCAGTTGCTTGGCTGTGAATGGAGAGTGAAAAAACACTGGCTGCAGCTGCTCTCTGTGACTGCTGTATCAGGCAGCACTGCACTGTGTGAACTGTAGTCCAGAGGAGAGAGACTCTACTGTAATTAAGAGCTTTCAAACTGCATGCCAGGAGGAGGGGAAATAGCTGCATTTTCCCAGGCTGTACAGGACACCTTTATTTTGCCATGATGAAGCCTGGAGAGTGCACATTACTCTCCAGAGTGCATCACTACTGCTGCATAATGAGCAGAATCTGGAGTGCTGAGTCCAGGTGTGATGTCGGCCAGAGTCTCCTGTGTGCAGACCAGAGTGGATTAATCGTTGTGTGTGACTTGAGGGTGAGCTGCAAATATGGCTGGTGTGGGAATTTACTATCTCCAGTTAAAGAGACTAAACCATTTAGGAACTGACCATACAGCCATCTAGTAGCTCTTTTTGCTTTCTGCATGCTTGACTGGGACTATTCTCATTTGCACCAACAATACAATTGGGCCCCAGCACTAGCCGGCTGAAGAGCTAGGACTAAAGCCTGCCCATTTACAGCTGCTACACAGAGACCTTCATCTATTGCTTATGCTAAGAGGTATCTCTCTGGGATATTGCACCATATACTAGCCATTCTTCTAGAGTGCACACTAGACCAGTTATAGTATTATTTTACGTAATGCAGTTAATGCTTATATTGACTGTTTATTGCTGACTTTGCTGATTTATGTTTTAAATCCAGTCTAGTGGTACAGAACTCTATTCTAAGTTAACTTGGCTTAGTGATTATAGTGTCTAGTGGTCTGTGCCAAGTTAAGGTATCTCTTTATATGTTCTTATAAGTGCTTGCCGTAACTTACATTTAACCAGGTGCGTCAGAGGGGCTGAGTATGTTCTAAAGAATCCAAACTGCCATGCGGCTCCTTTGGAGGTAGCGCTACATAAATCTTATGTATTAAGTAAACCATCACTCCGTTGTCTGTGAATATCTTAAAGGATTTGTATTGGGATTGCTCCTTAAAACAGTATTAAACCAAAAGCAATCATCATTATTATTATTACATTGCAGCATACCAATTTTTCGATGTGCTGGCTGCATTACTTTCCTTTTTAGGCTTTATTTCTTTTATTTTCACCTGGTAATCTGGCCAGTAACTCTGTTGTTTTTAAACAGAACAAGCTCTCCTACAGACGTAGCAGCTGGTGGGATAAGACAAATCATTTGCTACTGACAGGGGTATTTACAATGGTCAGCTTTATTTCATTTATTTCAAATGTAAGTGCTTAAAACATTTGCTGGAATTTGGGTTCAATTTGTATAGTGTATCAAATAATTATTGGGCATCTAATACCACACCCCCACCCCCCCAAGACTGACAATGTTGCTGTCCAATTGTGTTTCTGTTGCTCCTTCATGCAGAGTGATATAGGAGGTGTGTTACTGGCCAGATCACCTAAAAAAAATAAAACTAATGCAGCCACTATATCTAAAGACTGGTAAGCTGCACCTGCACCCCCCCTCCCAGTACAGTTAGCTTGTTTCCCAGTACAGTCAGCCCAGCACAATAAGCCCCCCCGTCTCTAACAGACCCCAGACAGACTGCTTTGGCATGTGATATTTCCTTCCTCCTGGGCTCAGGATGAGATCAGATAAGTACACTGTCCCCAGTGATTTTGAACCCACCCACAGAGTTGACAGCCACCTGCAGATCGCAAATAGAAACAGGCAGCTGAGACAGGGGCAGCAGGGATACAGGCAGCAGGGACATAGGCAGTGGGCAGTGACAGGCAGGGCTGCAGCGCCTAGACATCTAAGGGGCACGTTGCATGGCTGTCATTTGTTGGAGTCACTATTCCCTTCCATGGGTGCATTGTGTGTCAGAGCACAGTGGGCGACCACCCACCTCGAGGCCAGTGGGCACAGAATGTACCCATGGATGATACACCATAGCCTGAGTCAGTGGTATGACAGAGGAAAAAATGTCCTGAGTCGGTGGTGTCCTTGGAAAGCAAAATGTCCCTGCGTTGATGGTGTCACTGAAAAGAAGAAAATGCCCTTTCATCTGCAGTGTCAATGAAAGGAAAAGATGTCCCTGTGTCGGCGTCATTGGAACAAACACCACTACAAAGCTCCCCCATCGGTATAGAGACACCCCCCCCCCCATTTTAGAGCTCTTCCACTTACCCCCAGCTTCTTACTCAGTCCTCAGGTGCAGGGGGAGCAGCTGCCCAAAGGCTGATCTTGTCATGCTGCAGAGCAAGGAGTGCTCTGTGTGACAGCCTAGCTTCCTGGTGCCACTCCTCCTGCACCGAGAGCATGCTGACAGCGGGGAGCACAGGGCTAGTGCTGTAGGTGGCAGTACCACCACTCTCCAGATGAAGAAAAAAAAAAAAGCCCAGCTGACAGAGGTGACACTGCAGTCACTCCTGTCAGTGAGTCAGAGAAAAGGGAGCTTTTGGAGGTCCCAGTGTGCCCCCCTCCCTCTACATACAGCCACTGCGTCTGGGGCAAGTACCCCCCCCCATGATGCAATAATACGATCTTAGGTGCATGCATATGCCTATTTACTTCTGAAAACCTTTATATAGAGCTTTATATATAATAATTGTTTCTCAATAATTACTTTTTTTTTGGAAAAAAGGTGAGGGTTGGCATATACACTATATTGTCAAAAGTATTGGGACACCTACCTTTACACGCACATGAGCTTTAATGGCATCCCAGGTTCAATATTGAGTTGGCCCATCCTTTGCAGCTATAACAGCTTTAACTCTTCTGGGAAGGCTGTCCACAAAGTTTAGGAGTGTGTCCATGGGAATGCTTGACCAGTCTTCCAGAAGCGCATTTGTGAGGTCAGGCACTGATGTTGGACGAGAAGGCCTGGCCCAAAGCCTCCGCTCTAAATCATCACAAAAGGTGTTCTATCAGGTTGAGGTCAGGCCAGTCAAGTTCCTCCACCCCAAATTCACGCATCCATATGTTTATGGACCTTGCTTCGTGCATTGGCTCAAATCATTTGGTGGAGAGGAGATTATGGTGTGGGGTTGATTTTCAGGTGTTGGGCTTGACTCCCTAGTTCCAGTGAACAAAACTCTTAAGGCATCAGCATTCCAAGACATTTTGGACAATTTCATGCTCCCAACTTTGTGAAAACTGTTTTGAGGGTGACCCCTTCCTGTTCCAACATGACGGAGCACCAGTGCACAAAGCAAGGTCCATAAAGACGTGGATGAGAGAGTTTGGGGTTCAAGAACTTGACTGGCCTGCACAGAGTCCTGACCTCAACCCGATAGAACACTTTTGGGATGAATTAGAGCAGAGACTGTGAGCCAGGCCTTCTCACCCACATTAGTGCTGGACCTCACATATGCGTTTCTGGAAGAATGGTCCAACATTCCTATAGACACCCTCCCAAACCTTGTGGAAAACCTTCCCAGAACAGTTGAAACTGTTATAGCTGCAAAGGGTGGGCCAACTCAATATTGAACCCTACGGACTAAGACTGGGATGCAATTAAAGTGTTAAGCCCTGTACACACGATCGGATTTCCAATGGCATAAAATCCGATGGATTTTTCCATCAGATTTCCGATGAAGCTGACTTCCATCAGTCTTGCCTACACACCATCAGTCAAAAATCTGACCGTCCCAAACTCCGTGACGTAAAACACTCTGACGAGCCGAGAAAAATGAAGTTCAATGCTTCTGAGCATGCGTCGACTTAATTCTGAACATGCGTAGGTTTTTTCTCCGATGGAGTTCCACACAGATGATCGTAATTTGCTATAGTTTTTTTCCCATCGGATAAGTTTAAAACATGTTCTATTTTTAATCACCGATGGAAAAAAGACACATGGGGCCCATACACGATCGGTTTGTCCGATGAAAAAAGTCCATCGGACTGTTTTCATCAGTAAAACCGATCGTGTGTACAGGGCTTAAGTGAGTGTAAAGGCAGGTGTCCCAATATTTTTGACAATATAGTGTATCTCCCAACACTTGTGTCTTGCTTTTTGTTATTAAGTCCAGTCCACCCCTAAGGGTAAAGTGAACCTTTCAGTCATTTCATCAAGTCTCCATAAATAAATCCCTAATATGTTACAATATATAACAATACTATTAAAAAAATGTAGCAAGTCATAAGGTGAGGCATCAAGGACTGATCTGTGTCAGACATTTGAACACAGCAAACAACTGCACAGGCACCAGGATTTTCATGACTGTGTCATCTCTAAGCCAGCATCTCAATCTAGGAAGTACTGTAGATTCTGACATTAGGTAATGTCTGAGAATAGCACTGTTCTTCTAGAGAGAAAAACAGATGAGGGCATTGTAAGGGAGAATAATGTGTTACTCTACTGTGTACAGATATGCGGGCAACAAACAGGCAATCATGACATTATTCGTGCAGCAAAGGGGCAAACGTACACTTCTATTTGATTCTTTTTCAGGAGGACAACCAGGTTAGAGTGGGCTAGTATTTCATCCCTTGGCATATTGTCATGACTGATAGTTTATTGCCTGCCATCTATCACAGTTGCCAGTTCGGCCTGCACAATGTCACAATTGCCCCTGTTGTTACGTTTGCCCCTTTTCTGCACGCATAATGTCATGATTGCCTGTTTGTTGCCCGCATACTGTCACAATATGATGTTTGCTGTTGACTGTTTGTTGCCTTTATTTTGTTTGCAACTATCCATTTGAGGCTCATCTTTGTCAGGGTTGCCATTTCTTGCCTAGGTGTTGTCAAGTCACCGATGTATAGAAGACCATATTACTATAATTTACTATAATTTAGCTCCCTACAGACCTGCCAGTACCAAGCTACGCTGCTATTATCTCCATGTCTCACTACAGCATACATGCATGTGCACCGCTGTTAAGCTTTTACATTTTATTTTATTTTACACACCATTATTTATCCGCATGTTTAACTGCTATTAAAGCGGAACTTCAGTAATTTTTTCAACTTTCCATCTATTAAATCTTCTCCCCTTGTTGTTTTAACTTTGGATAGTAAAACATTATTTTTCTGCCAGTAAATACCTTATACAGCCCACTTCCTGTTTCTTCATTAGCCTAGGCTTATGACATCATGCAGGCCCAGACTGGCCATAGGGCATAGCGGGCAAATGCCCGGTGGGCCGCGGTGGCCCGTGATGGCCCGCGGCGGCCCACGGGCCGCCGGACAGCATGTCACGTCTTCCCCATCATCTCCAATGTCTCCGGAGGCAGCCAGAGTTGGTGGGCAGAGCTGGGGGTGTGGCTGCCCCTCCACTCCTCCCACAGACTCGTTCACTCTGGCTGATCCCACAGCTGAAGGAGAAAGAAACAAGGACACACCAGCCAGAGTGTCTTCATCTCCAGGCATGCTGTAAGTTACTGCACTGCTGCACATGTCACTACATAGAGTCCTAACCTGGCACCATACCACCCCAGCCTGCCCTATGCCACCGCACCCTGCCCTATGCGTGCCACCCCAACCTGCCTTATGCAACCGCACCCTGCCCTATGCCACCGCACCATGCCCTATGCCACCGCAACCTGCCCTATGCCACCGCAACCTGCCCTATGCCACCACAAACTGCTCTATACCACCCCAACCTGCCCTATGCCATAGCAAACTGCTCTATACCACCCCAACCTGCCCTATGCCACTGCAACCTACCCTATACCACCGCAAACTTCCCTATACCACCCCAGCCTGCCCTATGCCACCGTAACCTGCCCTATGCCACCGCAAACTGCTCTATACCACCCCAACCTGCCCTATGCCACCGCAAACTGCTCTATACCACCCCAACCTGCCCTATGCCACCGCAACCTGCTCTATGCCACCACACTCTGCCCTATATCACCCCAACCTGCCCTATGCCACCCAGCCTACCATATACCACTGCAAACTGCCCTATACCACCCAAACCTGCTCTATACCACCCCAACCTGCCCTATGCCACCCCAGCCTGCCCTATATCACTGCAACCTTCCCTATATTACCCCAACCTGCCCTATATCGCCCCAGCCAGCCCAATATCACCCTATACTTTAATTTACAGGGGTCATTTGGGGGTGCACCTTGTGACCGTGCGCTGCCTGCAGGGCGCTGGGCAGGATAGACAGGAGGGGGGTGACACCATGTTTTGCCGCACCAGGTGACACCAACCCTAGTGACGCCACTGCCCCAGTGCACTCTCAGCTGCGAGTCGGAGCTGCACTCGAGTGACAGTGACACCCGTCGGCACATCAGGGGGTCGGGACCCGGAACGATCCCCTTCTCTCTGGCAAGGTGGCCGCGGCACTGATGATCAGATCAATCTCGGCTCGGCTGTCTCACACAGCTGAGCAGAGTGAAGCCGCCTCCACCTCCTCCTTTATGTCCACACAGGGGGAGGAGACCCAACATGCAGTCCCGTGCTGATCTGAGGTACAATATGGGTCTGAAGGGGGGGTCTGTATTGTAGGGGGGGTTCTGTATTGTAGGGGGGTCTGTAATGTAGGGGGGTTCTGTATTGTAGGGGGGTTCTGTATTGTAGGGGGGTTCTGTATTGTAGTGGGGTTCTGTAATGTAGTGGGGTTCTGTAATGTAGGGGTTTTCTGTATTGTAGGGGGGTTCTGTATTGTAGGGGGGTCTGAGGTGTAGGGGGGGTTCTGTATTGTAGGGGGTTCTGTAATGTAGGGGGGTTCTGTAATGTAGGGGGGTTCTGTATTGTAGGGGGGGGTCTGAAATGTAGGGGGGTTCTGTATTGTAGGGGGGTCTGAAATGTAGGTGGGTTCTGTATTGTAGGGGGGTCTGTATTGTAGGGGGGTCTGTATTGTAGGGGGGTCTGAAATGTAGGGTGGTTCTGTATTGTAGGGGGGTCTTAAATGTAGGGGGGTATGAAATGTAGGGGGGTCTGTATTGTAGGGGGGTCTGAAATGTTGGGGTGTTCTGTATTTTAGGGGAGTCTGAAATGTAGGGGGGTCTGTATTGTAGGGGGGTCTGTATTGTAGAGGGGGTTCTGTTATGTAGGGGTGTTCTGTTATGTGGGGGGGTCTGTATTGTAGTGGGGGGTCTGTAATGTAGGGGGGGTCTGTATTGTAGGGGGGTCTGTACTGTAGGGGGGTCTGTAATGTAGGGGGGTCTGTAATGTAGGGGGGTCTGTAATGTAGGGGGGTCTGTATTGTAGAGGGGGTCTGTACTGTAGGGAGGGGGTCTGTACTGTAGGTAGGTCTGTGTAACATGCAGGGGGTCCAGAACTGTTAGGGGGTGTCTGTGTAACAAACTGTAGGGGGCTGTGTAATGTAAAGGGGTCCAGAGGTGCGGTGCTATGTAATGTAAAGGGGTCCAGAGGTGCAGGGTGCTGTGTAATGTAAAAGGGTCCAGAGGTGCAGGGTGCTGTGTAATGTAAAGGGGTCCAGAGGTGAAGGGTGCTGTGTAATGTAAAGGGGTCCAGAGGTGCAGGGTGCTGTGTAATGTAAAGGGGTCCAGAGGTGAAGGGTGCTGTGTAATGTAAAGGGGCCCAGAAGTGCAGGGTGCTGTGTAATGTAAAAGGGTCCAGAGGTGCGGTGCTATGTAATGTAAAGGGGTCCAGGGTGCTGTGTAATGTAAAGGGGTCCAGAGGTGCAAGGTGCTGTGTAATGTAAAGGGGTCCAGAGGTACAAGGTGCTGGAACCCCACATCCCATCATTAACCGTCGCCGAGACACCCCCCCCCCCCCCCCCCGGGCTGCTCAGTCTAAAATGCCCGGGCCTATTTTTTGTCCCAGTCCAGCCTGACATCATGTACAGCTCTTTAGGTCTCGTGAGAGTTTGCCAGGTGTAAATCCAGGAAGTGAACAGTTAAAATGGTTGCAGTCAGACTCAGTGGAGGGAGATTTCTGCAGCATATTTGACAGAAAGTACAGAATCTCAGTATACCGTATATAAAAAAAATATGCAAAGTGGGGAAGGGAAGCTTCAGAATGGCAAGATGTTTTTATTACAAATTATGTGAGCAGACTGCAGTTCCTCTTTAAGCGATTGGATTTTTTTTTTTTTTTTTTTTTTTTTACCAAAATGATCACCTGTACAATATACAACATTCAGATAAAGAAAATTGTCACGGTCTCAAATTGTTATGCCTATTCATACTACTTACTTAAAGTGATTGTTAAGAGTGAAGGTTTTTTTTTACCTTAATGCAGTGGTTCTCAACTCCAGTCCTCAGGGCCCATTAACAGGCCAGGTTTGCAAGATAACTGAAATGCATCACAGGTGATATAATTTGCTGCTCAGGGATTGCAGTATTCTAGTCTGCATCTCCCCAAGGTAATACTTAAAATCTGGCCTGTTAGTGGGTCCTGAGGACAGGAGTTGAGAACCACTGCCCTAATGCTTTCCATGTATTAGGGTAAACAAGCCTTCTATTGTCCATTCAGTAAAAAACCTTCTTTTGTCAACAAGCCCCCCTAAATACTTACCTGAGCCAGATCTTGATCCGGTGCTGCTCTCTTACTCCCTCTTCACCAGACTCAGTGAGAACAGTGGAAGCCATTGGCTCCTGCTGCTGTCAAATCCAGTAAGGAGGGAGTGTGGGGGAGCCACAATAGACACATACAGCATGACTTGGGATCAGGCCTGCACGTGTGACACCAAAAGGAAGCAACTTCCTATAGTGGCACACAGAGAAGAGGAGGAGCCCAGAGCTTTGTTTAAATATCCTTACACCTGGCGAAATCCGATCCGCTAAAACCAGGTGGATAAGGATTGGTTCCTCTTCCGTCTAGCGGACCGGATCGGATGGCAGTCAGGTATAAATGGCCAGGTGGTCCGTTTACATACAACTACCCAGCGGGCTGTGTCTGCTCTGCATAAGCGGAGTGGACATGTACCAGCCATCCGCCTGCTCAGTGGTTAGATCTCCCCTAGAGGGTTCCCCCTCCTGTGTGGAAGGGGCCTGTAACGACACCCCCAAATATGAAAGGGGTTAACGCCGTTTTAGATATCTTCCCTCTCCTGGACACACATTCTCTGTCGATCCTCCACAGTCAGACGACCACTTCCCATAGGAATTAATCCTTCCAAAAGAACGAGACGCACTCTGTATCTTTCCAGGATAGACTGACATTTATTGAGAAACACTAACTTTTTATACACTCAACCAATACTGCATTAATCTAAATGAACAATGGTCCAGCTCCACCCACAACATAACAAGCCCCACTACACATTATTTTGACACCTCTTAGACGACAACAGGTTAGCTTTTGTTTCCCAATCCACATTATCAAACGACTTCACATAATGAAAGGATCTGTAGCATACACAAGCAGGCAGGTGCCTCATCAGCATCTCTTCAATTAACCTGTCTGTCTGCTAGTTCCACAACCTATAATTATAGGCTTAATTCCCATTATCAAAAGACTTTACACAATAGAAACATAACGAGCTCCCCTATAATTACAGACTTAATTACCACAAGCCACACTAGACAGTAGAATGTAAATCACCCCCCCCCCCCCCTCAAGTATTACATAAACAACCCACACACAGTATATATCCAATCTATATACAATATATATACTGCATTGAATCTGATTATCACAGATCATAGCGGGGTTCTCATTCACCCTGTGCCCCAAGTGAGACACAGGGTGGTTTACACATAAGAGGCATTGGGGAAGCTGAAGCAAGGGTATCTCATACTTTCTAAGAGCTTCTGGGTTCCCCAGGCCTTCCCATTACAGGGCCTTAGGCTGAAACTGCTATACCCTGCACCAGGAGAAATAATTCACTATTCAGCATATAGACCCTAAACAACTGACCAAGCAACAGGCAGGAATAGTATATGTACATGATGAAGTACCCCACAGTGCTGGTAACATTTGAAACTAGCCACAGAACTGTCTGTCATGACGTTGTTGGTACTGTTACACAGTGTAATCCAAGGAAGAGATTTTCTGCTGTTTGGGGGAACTCTGCAGTGGAGGAAAAGTCCCCTGAACCTGTAAACACTATAGGGTCCAAAGAGTGGACACAAGACCCATTTGAACATGACTCTGATAACAGTGCTGTAGGGATAACTACCAAAGAACGTGTATTTCTTCCCCTAGAAGTTTTCATTGGTAAACCAGAGGTGTCCCCAGACACTCTCGACGAGCCTGGTATGTGCTATGAGGTATAAGGACTCTCGCAACAACTTTATAACTACCTAATTAAGTGATTGCATTCTCACATAAGCATAGGAAAATGTGAAGGCTTGTCTATGGACACAGGTTTGAGCCCTCACGAGTGCCCCCAAAGGAAGCGGCTTGCTATGGTGGGTACTTGGTGGGGGGAGCCTGGAACGCTGGCGAGGCACCCAAGAAAAGGAGGATCTGGGCTGCTTTGTGCAAAACCATTGCACAGAGCAGGTAAATGTAACATGTTTGTTATTAAAAAAAAAATATGGGGTTACTATTGCTTTAATTTATTTAGCAGGCATTATTAGAGTAATGTTTCCTCTTGAATTAATTAACTCATTAACAATGGTGGTGGAAACTAACCCATGGGAATCTCCTAATCTCATGCATCTGTTTTTGTAATTAAAAGAGAAATATGGTGCTGCATCTGTCCCCTGCCGCCTCTTCACTGAGAACCGAGCCACGAACATCAGCGATGGCTCGGTTCTCTCACCTCCCCGAGCGGAAAGGTGCTGCCTGTCAGTCAGCAGCTCTCCTCTCTGATCCTCCACGCTACACGCGTTGGAGCGCTGAGCTGTGGAGGGACGGGAAGCAGCCGTCTCAGCGGCTCACTTAAGAGGCTGAGACTGCCATCAGTCCAGGCAGCTGGCGGATCCAGACTTCCTAAGTCGGGATGGCGCACTGCCTGGGCTGATTCCAATCATTCCAGTTACGTCAGCGGAGAGCGGACTTCAGACCGCTCTCTGCTGAAAACGGGTCACAGGAGTGCAAAACAAATCCCACTCCTGTGACTCTTAGGAGAAGCCCAGCCGGAAAAGCTCAGGCTGGACTTCTCCTTTAATCTCTTTGAATATTCAAGCCATTCTATGGTTCAGAGCATCAGGGAGAAGGTGTGCAGAACTTTTGTTCCCCAAACTTTAACCTCCAGACAGTATGAGTTACTGGAAGACAATGGGTTAATTGATCTACTAAAGCATGTTCACTTTACAAAATGGATTTTCGCATTGCTTGGTAAATACACTATCTGATGCAAGGAAAATTTACCAAGCAATATTTTGGCTTGATTAATTCTGTTGATGAATTTTGATGATTATTGGGTGATTGTGGTCAGCGCAGTTTCACCTCATTCCATAAGCAAAGTAAAAATTATCTTGCAAAGTTGGTGTTTGTGTATTTCTTTACTTTTACATACTCAGAATAAATGAAAAGCTTACATTACTTCTTCATAAGTTACACGTAACCCCCTTCAACAACCCTTCTGGTAAGGTTGGCTGATATTTTGAGAAGGGGCAATTTCTGGGTGGCTTCTTTCTTAAGCGCTTCCCGCCCAGCCACCGCATATAAATGACCAGGTGGGACAAGCATCGATCTGGGGGGATGTACCTGTTTGAGCACCACCTGGTACCATGTGATTGTTGTGACCAATCACAGTGATCACCTGTCCAGTAGTAAAAATGGCTGCCATTCATACAGCCATTTAGATTTTTCAGTGATTTGTCACAATGATCACATGGTCTATGGCCAAGCACCGTCTCCCTGTACCATGCGATACTGTAGCCAATCACAGATTATCACAGTAGATCCTAATGGCTGCAAGAATATATATATATATATATATATATATATATATTGTAGCGTTCGGGGAACCAGCTAGATCGCAGGACACAGGCTTTTCAAACAAAAGGACGTTTATTAAACTTAAATGGCTTCACAGCAGCAAAACAAAAAGAAATAACAGTCTCACCGATTTGTAGAGCTTATAACTGCTGTTACAGTTAAACAGTCCTTACTTGGTGTTGCAGGTAAGTTTCCCAGCTAGCAGGCTTCCATGCAGGCCACTGCCATGTACATTCACAGCTTTCCAGAGCTTTTCACAGCCTCCGCAGCTTTTTGCAGTGTCCACCATTCACCATGCACAGACATCACTACACTCCTTCCTCTCTCCTAAAACTTCCTGTCTCTCTTAAACCACTTCCTTGGACAGGTGTGTTAACCCTTTCTGTTCCCTTAAAGGAACCACAGCCCAAACAGAGGGGAAATATAGCGTCCTTCCAGGACACAGCCACGGCGTCCTGTACATATCCCCCCCTGTGCCCCAACGCCAAGGAGGTGGAGGCAACAGTGGAGCTAAAACAATGGACTCGGGAGAGGGCATCTGCATTTTGATGCAGTCTCCCGGGCCTATGCTCCACTACAAATTAAAATTCCTGGAGCGCCAGGAACCAACGTGTAATCCTGGCATTAGTCCCTTTACCTTGCCTCATCCATGTTAAAGGGGCATGGTCAGAAATCAACCTAAACTTCCTTCCCAAGAGGTAATATCTGAGGGATTCCAGAGCCCACTTAATGGCCAGACATTCTCGTTCAACTATAGCATAGTTTTTTTCCACTGGTGTCAACTTCCTACTGAGGAAGACTACTGGGTGCTCCTCCCCATGAACAACCTGTGACAACACAGCTCCCAATCCTACATCGGAAGCATCAGTCTGGACAACGAACTCGTTTGAAAAATTGGGTGCTATCAGGACAGGGTGTTGGCACAGTGCTGACTTGAGCTCCAAAAAAGCCTTTTCAGCATCTGCATTCCATTCCACCATGACCGATTTCCGACCCTTAGTCAGATCGGTCAATGGAGTCGCCAATGTGGCAAAGTTGGGTACGAATCTCCTGTAGTATCCCACCATGCCCAGGAATGCACGTACCTGCTTTTTTGTGAGGGGCGGGGCCAATTCTGTATAGCCTCTACCTTGCTAACCTGAGGTTTCACCACCCCTCTACCCACAATATAGCCCAGGTATTTCACCTCCTCCATTCCCAAAGCACATTTTTCAGGGTTTATTGTAAACCCCTCCTTCCAAAGAGAGTCCAGTACTGCCTGGACTTTGGGCAAGTGTGATTCCCAGTCTCTGCTAAAAAGGACTATGTCATCCAAGTACACTGAGGCATACTCCCGGTGAGGTCGTAAAATCCTATCCATTGCTCGCTGGAAAGTGGCTGGAGCAGTTTGCAGTCCAAAAGGCATTCGTTTGTACTGAAAACTCCCCTCTGGGGTAGAAAAAGCAGTTTTCTCTCTAGCAGCCTTAGTCAACGGGATTTGCCAATACCCCTTGGTAAGGTCTAATGTTGTGATATACCTGGCTGGACCCAGTCTCTCAATAAGCTCATCTACCCAGGGCATGGGGTAGGCATCAAACCGTGAAACCTCATTAAGTTTCCGGAAATCATTGCAGAATCGCAGAGTCCCGTTGGGCTTTGGTACCAACACAATCGGGCTCGACCACTCACTCTGCGATTCTTCAATGATCTCCAGGTCCAGCATCTTCTTCACTTCCTCTGAAACGGCCTTCCTTTGAGCCTCTGGGATGCGGTAGGGCCGGACAAAAACTTTGACTCCAGGTTCCGTGATAATATCATGTTCTATAACACTAGTTAGCCCTGGCAAGTCTGAAAACTTTTCTTTATTTCTCTGCAAGAACTCCTTTGCCTGCTGACTTTGGATTTTAGACAGGGTACTTGCTACTTGGACACTCTCCACCCAAACCTGAGGCTCAAGTCTTGCACTAGCCAGGGAGGTCCAGGGCTTTAACAAGTTGACATGATATATCTGTAACGGTTTCCTCTTGCCTGGCTGGTGGACTCTATAATTTACCTCTCCCACTTTTTCCACAACTTCAAAGGGACCTTGCCATCTGGCCAAGAATTTACTTTCCACAACCGGAATTAGCACCGCTACTCGATCCCCCACTTGGAAGTGCCTTATTTTAGCAGCCCTGTTATAGACCCGTCGTTGAGCCTCCTGGGATTTTTGCAAATGCTCCTTGACTAGTGGCATCACAGTTTGGATCCTTTCCTGCATTTGGGAGACATATTCAAGAACACTCTTATGCTGAACAGGTTCACTTTCCCATTCCTCTTTAACAAAGTCAAGTAGTCCGCGAGGTCTCCCCCCATATACCAACTCAAAGGGCAAATATCCCGTGGAGGCCTGGGGCACTTCCCTGATAGCAAACAGGAGAGCTGGTAACAGGCAGTCCCAGTCTTTCCCATCCCTTTGTACCACTCTCTTGAGCATAGACTTAAGGGTCTTATTAAAGCGTTCCACTAACCCGTCCGTTTGGGGATGGTAGACCGATGTGCGCAGCTGTTTAATCCGGAACAGCTTGCACACATCGGCCATAGGTCTTGACATAAACGGGTTGCCCTGGTCTGTGAGTATTTCCTTGGGAAAACCAGTTCGTGTAAACAACTGGAACAATTCCCGGGCAATAGCCTTAGAGGAGGTATTCCGAAGGGGAAGCGCCTCAGGATATCGGGTGGCATAGTCAAGAATCACCAATATGTAGGAGTAACCTCGAGATGACTTTACCAAGGGACCCACTATATCCATGGCTATCCTCTCGAACGGGACCTCAATTATGGGCAGAGGGATCAAAGGGCTCCGGAAGTGGGTCACCGGAGCGGTCAACTGACAGGTGGGACAAGAGGTACAGTATTTCTTTACCTCTGCTTTCAGACCTGGCCAGTAAAACCGGTCGGTGATAGGTGCCTCAGTCTTCTCAACTCCCAGGTGTCCCCCTAACACATCGTCATGGGCCAGGTCCAGAACCTTTCGTCTATATTGTTGGGGTACCAACAATTGTTCTACCACATTTTCTCTCACCTTGGTAACCCGATACAATAACTCATTATACATTGCGAAGTGTGGCCACCGCTCATTTGCACCTGGCTCTTGGGGAACCCCATTTACTACTACAACTTGTTCCTGTGCATGGGCCAAAGTGGGGTCCTGCATCTGAGCAGTACCAAACGCCCCCTGGGGAACACCCGAATCTGGCAGGGCAGGGGCAGGGGCAGGGCAGGGGTAGAGGCCACTTCCTCGTCCTCTTCCCCCAGCATTACCTGAAGTGGGGAAGGTCCTCCCCCCTCAGTGTTTTGGTAGGTCTGTGGACCACATATCTTGACATTCTCAACAGTATCAGCTCTACTTTCATCACCATTAACCCAACCATTGGCAATTTCATCATTTGGATCCACATTAAGAACATTTGGCAGTTCAGGGTTATTCCTCTCAGCAGCAGGAACAGGGAGGCTAGTTTCTCCCCAATCTCTGAACTGTTCTCCTTGTTCCCACAGTTTTGTAAACAACGGACAGTCTCGTCCTATTATAACATCATGTACCAAGTTCTTTACCACCCCCACCTCTTGAGTACCAGTGCCACATGCTGAGGAGATGGTCACCGAGATGAGAGGGTACTCTCTAGTGTCCCCGTGAATCCACACCACCCGTAAGGTTTTTCTTACCGGACCGATCTTCCCAATTACTCTAGGATGAACCAGGGTTACCATGCTTCCGGAGTCCAACAAAGCCCGGGCAGGGAGATGGTTCACTTGGACTTCACACTCAAATTTTTCCTCACCTAGGTCGAGCTGTGCGGTGCATACTTTATGGGCATAAAAAGTCCCCCTCCGAAGAACCCAGCATTCCATGGGCTCCTCTTGCAGTGGGCAGTGTGCCCGGGTATGACCCCAGGAATGACATAGCCAACATTGTACATCCCCTCCTCTCCGAACAGGAACAGAACGCTGAGGATGTACCGGGAGTGACTCTTGACCTTCCGGGGTGTTTGCTCCAGGACTCCTTGGAACATCCTTTCGAAGGGCAGCAGTTGGTCGAACAGGCCGTGGTAGACTGGGGCCTATGCGCTTGGTAGGTCCGAGCAGGTCTTCCACCACTGTATATCGTTCCACCATCTCGACAAGGAGGTTTGCTGTTTTGGGGTCTCCATGGCTGACCCACCGTTGAAGGTCGTCTGGCAGGGATCTCAGGTATCGGTCCAGCACAACCCGTTCCACGATTTGGGGGCCCGACAACACCTCAGGCTGCAGCCATTTTTTTTACCAGTTGCACCAGGTCATGCATTTGAGACCGAGGTGGCCGATCTGGACGATACTTCCATTGGTGTACTCGTTGGGCCCGAACGGCCGTAGTCACCCCCAGACGAGCCAGAATTTCTGCCTTTAACTTTTGATAGTCTTTAGCATCATCGGGTGGCAGGTCAAAGTAGGCTTTTTGAGGATCTCCGGTGAGAAAAGGGGCAATGAGGCCGGCCCACTGGTCCTGAGGCCACCCTTCTCTCTCTGCCGTCCTCTCAAATGTAGCAAGAAATGCCTGTACATCATCGCTCAGGGACAATTTCTGCAAAAAATGGCTTGCCCTCACTGTCACCTGGTTGCCAGGGGCAACAGCCGCTTGCTCCCGAACCTGAGATAGCTGCTGCACTGCTTCCTTTAAGACAGCCACCTGAACCTGCATAACCTCTTGTTGGGCTGCTTGCTGGGCTGCCAACTGGGTCACCAACAGGTGAGTATTTTCTTGCTGCAGCTAATTTGCTTCCTCATGGCGAGTTTGCGCTTGCATATTAGCCAGGGACAGCTGTTTAATTAGCTCCTCCATTGCTTCAGCTTTCAACGTTTGTGCAGCTTTAACCCAGGACATATATCCAATGTACTGTCCCTTTTAACTGTTCAATGTCAAGTTCAATGCACAGATAAAAAAAAAAAGTTTTTTTTTTTTCTTCTTATGCCTGTTATTCTGTCCTGCCCACATTCGAGCACCAGTGTAGCGTTCGGGGAACCAGCTAGATCGCAGGACACAGGCTTTTCAAACAAAAGGACGTTTATTAAACTTAAATGGCTTCACAGCAGCAAAACAAAAAGAAATAACAGTCTCACCGACTTGTAGAGCTTATAACTGCTGTTGCAGTTAAACAGTCCTTACTTGGTGTTGCAGGTAAGTTTCCCAGCTAGCAGGCTTCCATGCAGGCCACTGCCATGTACATTCACAGCTTTCCAGAGCTTTTCACAGCCTCCACAGCTTTTGCAGTGTCCACCATTCACCATGCACAGACATCACTACACTCCTTCCTCTCTCCTAAAACTTCCTGTCTCTCTTAAACCACTTCCTTGGACAGGTGTGTTAACCCTTTCTGTTCCCTTAAAGGAACCACAGCCCAAACAGAGGGGAAATATAGCGTCCTTCCAGGACACAGCCACGGCGTCCTGTACAATATATATATATATATATATATATATATATATATATATATATATATTTTTTTTTTCATTATGGTGACATTATGACCACTGTGGCTGTGATCATGTATAATGGCTGGCTGCTCTGATATCGCTGTGGGTCAGTGCCACCACCCATTTTCTATGAACATTGCTACAGCAATACAATGTCACCAGACCAGTGTTGCCAGTCAGTGTCCCTAATTACCGCCACACCAGTCATTGTCCCCAATCACCGCCACCCACTAACAATGTCCCTTATCACCACCAAACTGCTCACAGTGTCCCTGATCACAACCACACTAGTTATATTGTCCATGATCACCACCACACCAGTCATATTTTCCCTGATCACAGCCGTGCCAGTGCCCCTGATCACTGCCATGCCAGTAATTTTGTCCCTAATCATTGCCACACCAGCCATATTGTCCATGATCACTGCCACACCAGTTACAATTTCCCTGATCACCGTCACACCAGTTATATTGTCCCTAATCACCCCCAGTCATATTGTCCCTAATTACCGCCACACCAGTTATAGTGTTCCTGATGATCACCACACCAATTTAAGCCAGCAACGGTGACCCTGATTGTCACCACACCAGTCCCTAATGTCACCAGCCCAGTGCAGCCAGCAACAATGTTCCTGATCACCATCACACCAGTGCAGTGTTGCCTCTGCCTGTCACCAGTACTGACTCTGGCCTGTTTATTGACCACATTTCTGCTTGTTATCTGGACTAATCCTTTGACTGTTTGCTGACCATGTCTCTGCCGGTGGCCTGAACTGACCCATCTGCCTGTCCGACTATGTTCCTGTGAGACACCAGTCCCACCATCCCCTGTGGACAGCTGCACTCCTGAAAACACACAGACTCTTTTATTCTTCCTTTCCTCAGCCTCCCATACTTTGTGGTGAGTAAACATGACATTCCTGGGGGTAGCCATGTACCAGTAGACTAGGCTTACTTTGCTTATAGGAACTGGGACTGCTATAGTGTCAGGGCTGGGCTCAGCCCTTCCTTCTTGGAGCTGGCCGCTCAGCTGTCGGCTAATTGCCAGCTCCTATCGCGCCACAGTGACTCACCTGTTGATGATCCTGCTCGTCAGTCCTGCCTACTTAAGCCTTTCAGCTCAGTTGCTCTCTGCCTTTGCCTTGGTCAACATCACAGACTTCTGGCTCCTGATCCCGCTTGCTGTTCTACACGTTCTTCTCTGGCTCTCTGACATTTGGCTTGGCTGACTAACTGATCCGGTTCCTGAACTCTGGCTATGTTTTGACTACGCTTACTCTGTTTATCTTTTTATTATTATTATTATTATTAATAAACAAGTGTGATTTAACTGTACTTCTGTCTCGGTCTGATTCATGGTTTCTGACAGTAGGCGAAGGCCATGAATTCAGAAGATGCAGTCAATCCACTTGTTGGTAATATTTTTTCCAGATTGGATGACCAGGATCACCGCATGGATCAGTTTGCCATGGCGTTACAAACGCTCCTGAGTCGCACGGCTCATCTGGAATCGCCCACTGTGGCTGCTCCGATACAACCTGTGTTGCAGGTCGTCCCTGCTGCTGCTCCAGTCTCTGTGCAGGCAACCGCCTCGGGTATTACCTCTATAAGAGGTGTGTCTGGTTCCGCTCCGCTTCCCCAGCGATTTGGGCGCGATCCAGTTCACCAGGTTGAGCTATACTTTGAGATGCTGCCCCAGGCGTTTCCCACGCACAGAAGCAAAGTAGGTTTTGTGATATCTTTGCTTTCTGAGAGAGCCTTGGTCTGGGCAAACCCTCTATGGGAGATGCAAAAACCCGTGGTCCTGAGTTACTCAGAATTTGTGGCTTCCTTCAAAAGGGTATTTGACATTCCCGCACGCTCCGCTTCTGCTGCTATGAGCCTTATGTCCATCAGAGTACAATCAGCCAATAACATTCATCATCATCATTATTTTTATTTTACTTCCCCCACCCAATTCCAGCAGTGATCTTTTCTCTCTATGTCGAATCTTTTCTCTCTATAATAATGAATCTTTTCTCTCTATAATGTCGAATCTTTTCTCTCCTATGTCGAATCTTTTCTCTCCTATGTCGAATCTTTTCTCTCCTATGTCGAATCTTTTCTCTCCTATGTCGAATCTTTTCTCTCCTATGTCGAATCTTTTCTCTCCTATGTCGAATCTTTTCTCTCCTATGTCGAATCTTTTCTCTCCTATGTCGAATCTTCTCTCTCCTATGTTGAATCTTTTCTCTCCTATGTCGAATCTTTTCTCTCCTATGTCAAATATTTTCTCTCTATGTCGAATCTTTTCTCTCTATGTAAAATAATCTTGGACTAATAGAGTTAAGGTTAGGCACATTCGACCACAGGTTCGATAGACACAGATTGTTATTGTCAGCGTCACGTCGAATCTCCTATCTATATCGAACTGTTGTAGCAATGAAAACGAAAATAAAGCATTTGTTTATGTCGGATCTTTCGGTTTTCGGATTCTGTGCTTTTGTTTTCGTTTGTTAAAACGATAACGAAAATAGCTGAAATTCGGACGAAAATGCATTCGGAAGAAAACAAATGCACATGTCTAGGTCTCAATAGTTTCACGATTAAGAATGCCTATCCGATTCCGTTGATTACAGTTATTTGACCGCCTCGAGGGAGCAACGGTTTTCACGAAGCTTGATTTGAGAGGGGCATCACAATCTTGTCAGGATTAAGGAGGGCGTCGAGTGGAAAAATGCGTTTAATACCAGAACAGGTCATTATGAGTATCTCGTAATGCCTTTTGGCCTTTGTAACGCTGCAGCAGTTTTCTAGGAGTTTATTAATGATATCCTCTGCGATTTGTTGCAGTTATGTGTGGTGGTTTATCTCGACGATATCCTCATATTTTCCAAGTCCCTGAAGAGCCACCACACAGATGTCTGTCGTGTGCTTCAGAAACTAAGAGAGAACAATCTCTAATGTAAATTGGAGAAGTGCGAATTTGATCGTGAACAGGTTAAATTCCTGGGTTATGCAATTTCCACTGCTGGTTTTTCGATGGACCCAGAGAAACTTTCAGCAGTCCTACAGTGTCCTCGACCCGTGTGGTTCCTCTGCAGCATTTTCTTGGCTTTGCCAACTATTATCGGAAGTTTATTCGTAACTTCTCGTCTCTGGTCAAGTCCCTGACTGATATGACCAGAAAGGACGGTAACCCACAGAGTTGGTCTCCGGAGTCCATTAAGGCCTTTAAGAGTCTCAAGGCTGCCTTTGTTTCTGCTCCTGTGTTGGCACATCCTGATCCTATGTTGCCTTTTATCCTTAAGGTTGATGCTTATGAGACTGGAGTTGGCGCCCTTCTGTCTCAATGTCTTAGCTCTGAGAGCGCTATGCATCCGTGTGGCTACTTTTCCAAGAAACTGTCACCTGCGGAGTGCAATTACGAGATTGGTGATAGAGAGCTGTTAGTGATAATTTTAGCCCTGAAAGAATGGAAACATTTCCTCGAGGGTACCACTGTGCCTGTTCTCATTCTTACTGACCATAAGAATCTCACATTCTTGTCTGAGGCTAAACGCCTCTCTCCCAGAAGGGTGCGATGAGCTCTTTTCTTGTCAAGTTTTAATTACATTGTCTCATTCTTACCCGGTACTAAGAATGTAAGGGCTGACGCTTTGTCACAACAATTTTCCTCCACTTCCAAAATGGAGTCGGTTCCGGTTCCTGTGATTCCTCCTGATCGTATTCTGGCTACGGTTCGCACCAGTCTCACTTCTCCTTTGGGTGACAAAATTCTTGCTGCTCAGGTCGATGCTCCTCCTGAGAAACTGTGTGACTGCTGCTTTGTCCCAGAGAGTCTCCATACTGCCGTGCTCCAGATTTACCATTCTCCCAAGGCTGCTGGCCACCCTGGGAAGAATCAACTCTTTTGGGCCATTTCCCAGCAATTCTGGTGGCCTAGTCTACGTGCTGATGTAACCGCCTTCGTAGCTGCCTGTTCCGTCTGTGCTCAGAGTAAGACTCCACGACACCTTCCAGTAGGCCTCCTACAACCCATACCCAATGGAGAGAGGCCCTGGACCCACCCGTCTATGGATTTCATTGTGGAGTTACCCAACTCCCAGGGCAACACAGTTATCATCATGGTGGTTGACCGGTTCTCGAAAATGTCTCATTGTATTCCACTTAAGAAGTTGCCCACTTCTAAGGGACTGGCTTCCATTTTTGCTCGGGAGATCTTTCGCTTACATGGGCTACCCAAGGTGATTGTCTAAGACAGGAGTAGTCAGTTTGTGTCCTGGTTCTGGCGGGCTTTTGGTGCACAGTTGGGAATTCAGCTTGCTTTCTATCACCCGCAGGCTAATGGGGCTGCAGAACGAGCCAATCAGTCCTTGGAGCAATTCCTATGTTGCTATATTTCTGACCATCATAACAACTGCTCAGACCTCTTACTGTGGGCAAAGTTTGCTCACAATAGTGCCTTGAATTCTGCTTCCCGATTGTCCCCGTTTATGGCGAACTATGGTTTCCAACCTTCCATGTTGCCTGACTCGTTTGTTCTGTAGAGTATTCCTGCGTTAGAGGAGCATCTCTGTGGTCTTCGTTCTACTTGGGCACAAGTCCAGGAGGCTTTGCGACATGCTAATGATAGGTACAGACTCCATGCTGACCAGGTTGGGGACAGGGTCTGGCTGTCATCTCGCAACCTCCAACTTCGTGTTCCTTCTCTGAAGTTCGCACCTCGGTTTATTGGGCCTTTCCATATCCTTCGCAGGATTAACCCAGTGGCTTACGCGTTGGACCTTCCTTGTAGTATGCGTATCTCAAATGTGTTTCATGTCTCCTTATTGAAACCTTTGGTCTGCAACCGCTTTACCACCTCGGTGCCACATCCTCACCCTTTACAGGTTAAGAACCATGAGGAGTATGAAGTACAGTCCATTGTTGACTCCCGTAGGCACATACAGTACCTAGTGCATTGGAAAGGGCACGGTCAGGAGGAACGCTCTTGGGTCTCATCCTCGGACGTACATGCCCCTGTCCTCCTTCGTGATTTCCATAGACATTTTCCCCTCAAGCCCTGTGGTCCTCCAAGGGGGAGGGGTCATTGAGGAGGGGGTACTGTCAGGGCTGGGCTCAGCCCTTCCTTCTCTGAGCTGGCCGCTCAGCTGTCGGCTAATTGCCAGCTCCTATCTCTCCACAGTGACTCACCTGTTGATGATCCTGCTCATCAGTTCTGCCTACTTAAGCATTCCAGCTCAGTTGCTCTCTGCCTTTGCCTTGATCAACATCACAGAGACTATCTCCTGCGTTCCTGTTGAAGATTTGTTTGGCTGACGTCCCTTCTGGCTCCTGATCCCGCTTGCTGTTCTACACGTTCTTCTCTGGCTCTCTGACATTTGGCTTGGCTGACTATCTGATCCGGTTCCTGCTTACTCCGTTTATCTTTTTATTATTATTATTATTATACAAGTGTGATTTAACTGTACTTATGTCTCGGTCTGATTCATGGTTTCTGACATATAGGATACTCTACACTAAGCTATATTCCCTGATCACTCAAAGAGTCAACCATTACAGTACATTGGTTATGATACAATGTATTGATTTGTGTAATACACAAGATACAATGTCCAGTATATAATCAGTTCAAAAAGTGAAAAAGTCTCACATGTGGTATCGCTATACTCAGGAGGAGTAGTAGAATGTGTTTTGGAGTGTAATTCTAAATATGCCTATGTCGTGTATGAGAAATCCATGGATCTGCCAGATCCATGGACCGACACCCGTCTCAACCTCTCAGCAGGCCGCTGAGAGCCTAAGTTGGCTGCCCCCTCCACAGCCCAGCGCTTCAGTGAGTGAGGAAGGAGCAGAGCAGACAGCGGTGATTGACAGATAAAATATATTTCATTTATTTTAATTTGGGAAGATTTTGGGCGAGATAGTGCAGCACATTAATTTAATTCAAAGTCTGCAGCTCTCTGCTCGGGGAGCTGTCAGAACCGAGCGATCGGTGGTGTTCGATCGCTCCATTCTCAGTGCAGAGGCGCCTGGGGACAGTTGCAGGTTCGGACCGATGCTGCATCCACCTAGGTAGTATTATCTGGAAAAAAACAAACATATTTCTCTTTTAAGCCCACAAGTCCTTTTTTTAGCATTACTATTCCTTTATATTAGCTTTTGAAACTACAAATGCAGCAATGTAGAAATTGGATGAAAGGTTAAGCGCTGTGAAACACTTTTTGAAAGATAAAAAGTGCATTTTATATGCAACTATATAGATCAGACCAAAATGAGGGACAGATGAGGAGGAAAGAGGGACTGTGTTCCAAATCAGGGACAGTCCCTTAATATTAGGGACAGTTGGGAGCTATGTAATAGTTGTAAAAATCAATGGCTAGCTAAATTTGGTGGTTTAAGGGGTTTGCAGCAATCTGTCATGCGCATTGAACACCTTTAAATTATATAGTAGTATGCCAACATATACCATAATTGATTATCTATGTATTAGAGATTTCAGATTTTCTGTTTTTGCGGCATAAAAAAATAATTGACCCCCAACCAAATCATGTCCATTACTAAATCAAAACTTGTACTTACATCATCTTCTCCCCTTTCTTTCGCTCTCTCATGCTTCATGGATATTCATTTTTAACAAATCTGCAGCATCTTGGTAAGTAATGATTTGGTGCAAGTGTTTGTTATATAGAAATCATAGAATAATTTTATAGAAATGTTTGCTCCTTAGCAGTGCAGTGCACTATTTGTATATCTACAGTATGGGGGTAATTTACTATAGCGCCGCGGTGCCAATTAGCGCAAATTGCCGCGAATTCGCGCTAATTAGCGCGAATCGCAGCAATTTGTGCTAATTAGCGCTAAAACGGTATTCACTATAGCGCTGGAGAAAAAATACTCACCAAAATCGAATTTACTATAGCTCCCAGAATCCAAATAGCGCCCAAATCCTTACTCTACTAAAAGCTGGAGTTGTGCACATGGAAATAATGTTTAGAGCATGAAATAATTGCCTTAATGGTACTGAAATATGCGGTATATTATTTAAAGATAATCTGCTTTTAAACTGTGTGAAAAAGTGATTTCTACACTGAAATATCTTTAAAAGTCTGAGAAGTAAAAAAATGCCCGTTTTTGGACAACTATTTGCAAACTAAACTGAGCATGCTCAGAGCTAATATAACTCAAATTTTAACTCAAGTGACTTTTTTCACAAGAGTTATAGTAAATACCGAAATGAGAGCTAATTAAAGAGCATGTTTTGGAAGTGAAAATCTGAGCTATTTTAGTCCAATGCAAGTTTTAGCCATTGATTCTAATGATACAATTGTAACTTTCACAAATAAATCCTTTTAATGTTGCGATGAAATGTATCTTTCTCTGAAATAAATTTTCCTTTGCAACAATGTTGCTTCTAATTAAAATATTTTGTTTTTAAAGAAAGCTAGAATGTGGAATGTTTTGATAAAATATATTTTTCTCTGTCACTTTCACTAGTTAGGCCCCATGCACACAGGACGTTTTTACAGCCGCGTTTTTACAGCTTAAAAACGCCTGTCCATGTTTTGTAAACATTTTTTGACCTTTTTAAAAAAAATAAAAAAAATCCTGGAGCTCAAATCGCGGTGTTTTTGTGCGTTTTTGCGCGTTTTTGCGGCGTTTATGCGCGTTGGGCGTTTTTGCAGCTCAAACCTGGAGCTCCAGAACGCACTGGAATTGAGTTTTTTTTTGCAGCTGGAAAACGCCTATGCCACTTGGACCTCATAAAAGCTCTATGTGTGCATGACACAATAGAATAACATGGATGGGCGTTTTGCAGCTGTAAAAAAAAACGTCTAACGCTGCTGTTAGGAGCTGCAAAAACGCCCTGTGTGCATGGGGCCTAACTCTCCATCTCACAACAATCTTTACCCAAACTCACATAGGTGTCTTTACAAACCACAATCAATAGTATTGCTGATGCAAATTTAAAATTAGTCACATTTTTTTGTGCTTTTTATTATTTCTAAATAATCATAATTTGAGCCCAAAAATTTGATATGTGTTCCAACATCAGAAATAAAAATTTAATGCCCCAAAATTTGAGGGTAATATCACTATTGTAAACTCACCCCCCAAAAACACACCAAATATCACAGAATAAATCAAGAAGAATAACTCTTGAGTAATGTAATTCCATCACCTGTATGTCCAAATATATGCAGTATTTATGTGTATTTACGTGTATGAGGTTTCCACATGTGGCAGCTCTGTGGCTTAGAGGTTAGAACTTCTGCTTAGCATCCCTGAGTGTTTGGGTTCAAATCCCAAACATGCTGCTTCATGTAGAGAAGTTGTCTCATCTCCCAGGTCCTAAAACTATGTCTAAATGTTGTATTTATGTGTAGTTCCACCACCACACAATTTAGCCAAAAGTATTGGGACGCCTGCCTTTACACACACATGAACTTTAATGGCAGCCCAGTCTTAGTCTGTAGGGTTAAATTTTGATTTGGCCCACCCTTTGCATATAATACAGCTTCTGGGAAGGCTGGGAAGGCTGTCCACAAGGTTTAGTGTGTCTATGGGAATGTTTGATCATTCTTCCAGAAGTGCATTTGTGAGGCCAGGCACTGATGTTGGATGAGAAGGCCTGGCTCGCAGTCTCTGCTCTAATTCAGCCAAAGGGAGTTCTATCGGGTTGAGGTCAGGACTCTGTGCAGGCCAGTCAAGTTTCTCCACCCCAAACTCACTCATCCATGTCTTTATGGACCTTGCTTTGTGCACTGGTGGGCAGTCATGTTGAAACAGGAAGGGGCCATCCCCAAACAATTCCCACAAAGTTGGGAGCATGAAATTGTCCAAAATGTCTCAGTATGCTGATGCCTTAAGAGTTCCCTTCACTGGAACTAAGGGGCCAAGCCCAACCCCTGAAAAACAACCCCACACCATAATCCCCCTCCACCAAATTATTTGGACCAGTGCACAAAGCAAGGTAGATAAAGACTTAGATGAGTGAGTTCGGGGTGGAGGAACTTGACTGGCCTGGACAGAGTCCTGACCCCCAACACAACAGAACACCTTGGGGATGAATTAGAGCGGAGACTGCAGGCCAGGCCTTCTCATCCAACATCAGTGCCTGACCTCACAAATGCACTTGGAAGAATGGTCAAACATTCCCATAGACACACTCCTAAACCTTGTGCACAGCCTTCCCAGAAGAGTTGAAGCTGTTATAGCTGCAAAGGGTGGGCCAACTCAATATTGAACCCTACGGACTAAGGCTGGGATGCGATTACAGTTCATGTGCGTTTAAAGGCAGGCGTCCCAATACTTAGGCCAATATATTGTATATTGCTTGGAGACACGGAACTTGGCTATGGACTTAGGGGTGGTTCACACCACAGAGATGCACAGAACATGCATGAGGCTGCCTGGTGGCTAAGTGGGCAGCAATTCCGTCTAGCAGCACTCGGAATGCTGGTTCAATTCCCCAACATGCTAATGCTTATGTTGAAGTTTATATGTTTTCCCTGTGTGGGTTTCTCACCACAATCCCAAGACATGCTGGCATTTTATTTGTCTCCTGTCAAAATAGTCTTCAATGTAAGAAAGTTTATTTTGGACTTTAGATTGGAAGCTCATTGGAGCCAGGGACTGATGTTAATGTTTGTTAGCACTAATCATACCCAGGGACTTGGACATTTAAAATTGTAGGGTTTACACTGCACGGGTACAAATGCTTAGAAAACTGTTGCTTTGTTTATGTGCATGCAAATGGGCTTGGATCTTTGGCCTGTAGTTGGAGATTTGATGCACATAGCCAAGGGCTAACACAGTTGTAAATAGTATTATGTGTTCCTGGCCATCAGGTGCAATCACTTTAGACATACACGAAGAGACAGGTTGAAAGATACTGGTGGGTGTGTACTTCTATTGGGCGTGTACTTCTATTGGGCGTGTGTCAGTTTGCTAACAATACAACCTCTCTTATATAAAGGCCTGCAGTAGGGATGAGCTCGGTGTTCGAGTCGAACATACGTTCGACTCGAACATCGGCTGTTCGATCGTTCGACGAAGATCGAACGATTTGGGCCGTTCGCGCCTAATTCAAGTGACGCGAACGGCCCACAATGCACTACGCCATCGCAGTGTCATCCAGGCGCTGTGATTGGCCAAGCATGCACTGTGACCCCGCATGCTTGGCCGATCACAGCGCCGGCAGCGAGGAGAGCAATGATTGGCCACAGGCAGGATGCCTGTGGCCAATTATTGCTGAGGGTGTTTAGTACACGCCCCACACTATAAAAGGCCGCCAGCACGGCGGCCTAGTGTAGTGTGTTCCGGAGCAGGGAAAGAGAAGCATAGGCAGGGACAGTGACATTTATTTTTTCTTGCTTAACCTGGATTCCTTTAGTTTAGGGAAAGAGAAGGATAGGTAGGGAGAGTGTCAGTGTGTTTTACTGTGCGAATCCTTGTTTCTAGGGACAGGGAAGGACAGTGAGGGAAATTCTCCTTGTGCTATAGTGTGCTTTAAAAAAACATTTTTTCTAGAGACAGAAAACTATAGGTAGGAAGAGTGTCAGTTTCTTTCACTGTGATAATCCTTGTTTCTAGGGACAGGGAAGGACAGTGAGGGAAATTCTCCTTGTGCTATAGTGTGCTTTAAAAAAACATTTTTTCTAGGGACAGAAAACTATAGGTAGGAAGAGTGTCAGTTTCTTTCACTGTGATAATCCTTGTTTCTAGAGACAGGGAAGGACAGTGAGGGAAATTCTCCTTGTGCTATAGTGTGCTTTAGAAAAAACATTTTTTCTAGGGACAGAAAACTATAGGTAGGAAGAGTGTCAGTTTCTTTCACTGTGATAATCCTTGTTTCTAGGGACAGGGAAGGACAGTGAGGGAAATTCTCCTTGTGCTATAGTGTGCTTTAAAAAAACATTTTTTCTAGGGACAGAAAACTATAGGTAGGAAGAGTGTCAGTTTCTTTCACTGTGATAATCCTTGTTTCTAGGGACAGGGAAGGACAGTGAGGGAAATTCTCCTTGTGCTATAGTGTGCTTTTAAAAAACATTTTTTCTAGGGACAGAAAACTATAGGTAGGAAGAGTGTCAGTTTCTTTCACTGTGATAATCCTTGTTTCTAGGGACAGGGAAGGACAGTGAGGGAAATTCTCCTTGTGCTATAGTGTGCTTTAAAAAAACATTTTTTCTAGGGACAGAAAACTATAGGTAGGAAGAGTGTCAGTTTCTTTCACTGTGATAATCCTTGTTTCTAGGGACAGGGAAGGACAGTGAGGGAAATTCTCCTTGTGCTATAGTGTGCTTTAAAAAAACATTTTTTCTAGGGACAGAAAACTATAGGTAGGAAGAGTGTCAGTTTCTTTCACTGTGATAATCCTTGTTTCTAGGGACAGGGAAGGACAGTGAGGGAAATTCTCCTTGTGCTATAGTGTGCTTTAAAAAAACATTTTTTCTAGGGACAGAAAACTATAGGTAGGAAGAGTGTCAGTTTCTTTCACTGTGATAATCCTTGTTTCTAGGGACAGGGAACGACAGTGAGGGAAATTCTCCTTGTGCTATAGTGTGCTTTAAAAAACATTTTTTCTAGGGACAGAAAAGTATAGGTAGGAAGAGTGTCAGTTTCTTTCACTGTGATAATCCTTGTTTCTAGGGACAGGGAAGGACAGTGAGGGAAATTCTCCTTGTGCTATAGTGTGCTTTTAAAAAACATTTTTTCTAGGGACAGAAAACTATAGGTAGGAAGAGTGTCAGTTTCTTTCACTGTGATAATCCTTGTTTCTAGGGACAGGGAAGGACAGTGAGGGAAATTCTCCTTGTGCTATAGTGTGCTTTAAAAAAAACATTTTTTCTAGGGACAGAAAACTATAGGTAGGAAGAGTGTCAGTTTCTTTCACTGTGATAATCCTTGTTTCTAGGGACAGGGAAGGACAGTGAGGGAAATTCTCCTTATGCTATAGTGTGCTTTAAAAAAACATTTTTTTCTAGGGACAGAAAACTATAGGTAGGAAGAGTGTCAGTTTCTTTCACTGTGATAATCCTTGTTTCTAGGGACAGGGAAGGACAGTGAGGGAAATTCTCCTTGTGCTATAGTGTGCTTTAAAAAAACATTTTTTCTAGGGACAGAAAACTATAGGTAGGAAGAGTGTCAGTTTCT
Organism: Rana muscosa; assembly: GCA_029206835.1. Classification (NCBI taxonomy): domain Eukaryota; kingdom Metazoa; phylum Chordata; class Amphibia; order Anura; family Ranidae; genus Rana; species Rana muscosa. Next base: position 850,166,405 of record CM055121.1, read on the forward strand.
TTCACTGTGATAATCCTTGTTTCTAGGGACAGGGAAGGACAGTGAGGGAAATTCTCCTTGTGCTATAGTGTGCTTTAAAAAAACATTTTTTCTAGGGACAGAAAACTATAGGTAGGAAGAGTGTCAGTTTCTTTCACTGTGATAATCCTTGTTTCTAGGGACAGGGAAGGACAGTGAGGGAAATTCTCCTTGTGCTATAGTGTGCTTTAAAAAAACATTTTTTCTAGGGACAGAAAACTATAGGTAGGAAGAGTGTCAGTTTCTTTCACTGTGATAATCCTTGTTTCTAGGGACAGGGAAGGACAGTGAGGGAAATTCTCCTTGTGCTATAGTGTGCTTTAAAAAAACATTTTTTCTAGGGACAGAAAACTATAGGTAGGAAGAGTGTCAGTTTCTTTCACTGTGATAATCCTTGTTTCTAGGGACAGGGAAGGACAGTGAGGGAAATTCTCCTTGTGCTATAGTGTGCTTTAAAAAAACATTTTTTCTAGGGACAGAAAACTATAGGTAGGAAGAGTGTCAGTTTCTTTCACTGTGATAATCCTTGTTTCTAGGGACAGGGAAGGACAGTGAGGGAAATTCTCCTTGTGCTATAGTGTGCTTTAAAAAAACATTTTTTCTAGGGACAGAAAAGTATAGGTAGGAAGAGTGTCAGTTTCTTTCACTGTGATAATCCTTGTTTCTAGGGACAGGGAAGGACAGTGAGGGAAATTCTCCTTGTGCTATAGTGTGCTTTAAAAAAACATTTTTTCTAGGGACAGAAAACTATAGGTAGGAAGAGTGTCAGTTTCTTTCACTGTGATAATCCTTGTTTCTAGGGACAGGGAAGGACAGTGAGGGAAATTCTCCTTGTGCTATAGTGTGCTTTTAAAAAACATTTTTTCTAGGGACAGAAAACTATAGGTAGGAAGAGTGTCAGTTTCTTTCACTGTGATAATCCTTGTTTCTAGGGACAGGGAAGGACAGTGAGGGAAATTCTCCTTGTGCTATAGTGTGCTTTAAAAAAAACATTTTTTCTAGGGACAGAAAACTATAGGTAGGAAGAGTGTCAGTTTCTTTCACTGTGATAATCCTTGTTTCTAGGGACAAGGAAGGACAGTGAGGGAAATTCTCCTTGTGCTATAGTGTGCTTTAAAAAAACATTTTTTCTAGGGACAGAAAACTATAGGTAGGAAGAGTGTCAGTTTCTTTCACTGTGATAATCCTTGTTTCTAGGGACAGGGAAGGACAGTGAGGGAAATTCTCCTTGTGCTATAGTGTGCTTTAAAAAAACATTTTTTCTAGGGACAGAAAACTATAGGTAGGAAGAGTGTCAGTTTCTTTCACTGTGATAATCCTTGTTTCTAGGGACAGGGAAGGACAGTGAGGGAAATTCTCCTTGTGCTATAGTGTGCTTTAAAAAAACATTTTTTCTAGGGACAGAAAAGTATAGGTAGGAAGAGTGTCAGTTTCTTTCACTGTGATAATCCTTGTTTCTAGGGACAGGGAAGGACAGTGAGGGAAATTCTCCTTGTGCTATAGTGTGCTTTAAAAAAACATTTTTTCTAGGGACAGAAAAGTATAGGTAGGAAGAGTGTCAGTTTCTTTCACTGTGATAATCCTTGTTTCTAGGGACAGGGAAGGACAGTGAGGGAAATTCTCCTTGTGCTATAGTGTGCTTTAAAAAAACATTTTTTCTAGGGACAGAAAACTATAGGTAGGAAGAGTGTCAGTTTCTTTCACTGTGATAATCCTTGTTTCTAGGGACAGGGAAGGACAGTGAGGGAAATTCTCCTTGTGCTATAGTGTGCTTTAAAAAAACATTTTTTCTAGGGACAGAAAACTATAGGTAGGAAGAGTGTCAGTTTCTTTCACTGTGATAATCCTTGTTTCTAGGGACAGGGAAGGACAGTGAGGGAAATTCTCCTTGTGCTATAGTGTGCTTTAAAAAAAACATTTTTTCTAGGGACAGAAAACTATAGGTAGGAAGAGTGTCAGTTTCTTTCACTGTGATAATCCTTGTTTCTAGGGACAGGGAAGGACAGTGAGGGAAATTCTCCTTGTGCTATAGTGTGCTTTAAAAAAACATTTTTTCTAGGGACAGAAAACTATAGGTAGGAAGAGTGTCAGTTTCTTTCACTGTGATAATCCTTGTTTCTAGGGACAGGGAAGGACAGTGAGGGAAATTCTCCTTGTGCTATAGTGTGCTTTAAAAAAACATTTTTTCTAGGGACAGAAAACTATAGGTAGGAAGAGTGTCAGTTTCTTTCACTGTGATAATCCTTGTTTCTAGGGACAGGGAAGGACAGTGAGGGAAATTCTCCTTGTGCTATAGTGTGCTTTAAAAAAACATTTTTTCTAGGGACAGAAAAGTATAGGTAGGAAGAGTGTCAGTTTCTTTCACTGTGATAATCCTTGTTTCTAGGGACAGGGAAGGACAGTGAGGGAAATTCTCCTTGTGCTATAGTGTGCTTTAAAAAAACATTTTTTCTAGGGACAGAAAAGTATAGGTAGGAAGAGTGTCAGTTTCTTTCACTGTGATAATCCTTGTTTCTAGGGACAGGGAAGGACAGTGAGGGAAATTCTCCTTGTGCTATAGTGTGCTTTAAAAAAACATTTTTTCTAGGGACAGAAAACTATAGGTAGGAAGAGTGTCAGTTTCTTTCACTGTGATAATCCTTGTTTCTAGGGACAGGGAAGGACAGTGAGGGAAATTCTCCTTGTGCTATAGTGTGCTTTAAAAAAACATTTTTTCTAGGGACAGAAAACTATAGGTAGGAAGAGTGTCAGTTTCTTTCACTGTGATAATCCTTGTTTCTAGGGACAGGGAAGGACAGTGAGGGAAATTCTCCTTGTGCTATAGTGTGCTTTTAAAAAACATTTTTTCTAGGGACAGAAAACTATAGGTAGGAAGAGTGTCAGTTTCTTTCACTGTGATAATCCTTGTTTCTAGGGACAGGGAAGGACAGTGAGGGAAATTCTCCTTGTGCTATAGTGTGCTTTAAAAAAACATTTTTTCTAGGGACAGAAAACTATAGGTAGGAAGAGTGTCAGTTTCTTTCACTGTGATAATCCTTGTTTCTAGGGACAGGGAAGGACAGTGAGGGAAATTCTCCTTGTGCTATAGTGTGCTTTAAAAAAACATTTTTTCTAGGGACAGAAAACTATAGGTAGGAAGAGTGTCAGTTTCTTTCACTGTGATAATCCTTGTTTCTAGGTACAGGGAAGGACAGCGAGGGAAATTCTCCTTGTGCTATAGTGTGCTTTAAAAAAACATTTTTTCTAGGGACAGAAAACTATAGGTAGGAAGAGTGTCAGTTTCTTTCACTGTGATAATCCTTGTTTCTAGGGACAGGGAAGGACAGTGAGGGAAATTCTCCTTGTGCTATAGTGTGCTTTAAAAAAACATTTTTTCTAGGGACAGAAAACTATAGGTAGGAAGAGTGTCAGTTTCTTTCACTGTGATAATCCTTGTTTCTAGGGACAGGGAAGGACAGTGAGGGAAATTCTCCTTGTGCTATAGTGTGCTTTAAAAAAACATTTTTTCTAGGGACAGAAAACTATAGGTAGGAAGAGTGTCAGTTTCTTTCACTGTGATAATCCTTGTTTCTAGGGACAGGGAAGGACAGTGAGGGAAATTCTCCTTGTGCTATAGTGTGCTTTTAAAAAACATTTTTTCTAGGGACAGAAAACTATAGGTAGGAAGAGTGTCAGTTTCTTTCACTGTGATAATCCTTGTTTCTAGGGACAGGGAAGGACAGTGAGGGAAATTCTCCTTGTGCTATAGTGTGCTTTAAAAAAACATTTTTTCTAGGGACAGAAAACTATAGGTAGGAAGAGTGTCAGTTTCTTTCACTGTGATAATCCTTGTTTCTAGGGACAGGGAAGGACAGTGAGGGAAATTCTCCTTGTGCTATAGTGTGCTTTAAAAAAACATTTTTTCTAGGGACAGAAAACTATAGGTAGGAAGAGTGTCAGTTTCTTTCACTGTGATAATCCTTGTTTCTAGGTACAGGGAAGGACAGCGAGGGAAATTCTCCTTGTGCTATAGTGTGCTTTAAAAAAACATTTTTTCTAGGGACAGAAAACTATAGGTAGGAAGAGTGTCAGTTTCTTTCACTGTGATAATCCTTGTTTCTAGGGACAGGGAAGGACAGTGAGGGAAATTCTCCTTGTGCTATAGTGTGCTTTAAAAAAACATTTTTTCTAGGGACAGAAAACTATAGGTAGGAAGAGTGTCAGTTTCTTTCACTGTGATAATCCTTGTTTCTAGGGACAGGGAAGGACAGTGAGGGAAATTCTCCTTGTGCTATAGTGTGCTTTAAAAAAACATTTTTTCTAGGGACAGAAAACTATAGGTAGGAAGAGTGTCAGTTTCTTTCACTGTGATAATCCTTGTTTCTAGGGACAGGGAAGGACAGTGAGGGAAATTCTCCTTGTGCTATAGTGTGCTTCAAAAAAACATTTTTCTAGGGACAGGGAAGGACAGTGAGGGAAATTCTCCTTGTGCTATAGTGTGCTTTAAAAAAAACATTTTTTCTAGGGACAGAAAACTATAGGTAGGAAGAGTGTCAGTTTCTTTCACTGTGATAATCCTTGTTTCTAGGGACAGGGAAGGACAGTGAGGGAAATTCTCCTTGTGCTATAGTGTGCTTTAAAAAAACATTTTTTCTAGGGACAGAAAACTATAGGTAGGAAGAGTGTCAGTTTCTTTCACTGTGATAATCCTTGTTTCTAGGGACAGGGAAGGACAGTGAGGGAAATTCTCCTTGTGCTATAGTGTGCTTTAAAAAAACATTTTTTCTAGGGACAGAAAACTATAGGTAGGAAGAGTGTCAGTTTCTTTCACTGTGATAATCCTTGTTTCTAGGGACAGGGAAGGACAGTGAGGGAAATTCTCCTTGTGCTATAGTGTGCTTTAAAAAAACATTTTTTCTAGGGACAGAAAACTATAGGTAGGAAGAGTGTCAGTTTCTTTCACTGTGATAATCCTTGTTTCTAGGGACAGGGAAGGACAGTGAGGGAAATTCTCCTTGTGCTATAGTGTGCTTTAAAAAAACATTTTTTCTAGGGACAGAAAACTATAGGTAGGAAGAGTGTCAGTTTCTTTCACTGTGATAATCCTTGTTCCTAGGGACAGGGAAGGACAGTGAGGGAAATTCTCCTTGTGCTATAGTGTGCTAAAGCATTCCTCATCAACCATCTTTGAAATCCTTGTTTTTTGGACAGTCAGGGAAATTGTCGTTGTGCTATTCTGTGCAAAAGCAATCATCCTCAACCATATTTAGAAATCCTTAAGTAAAGGGACAGAGAAGGACACCTGAAGGTAGCCCTTATTGCTTTTTTCCCATCTCCCTGCAGGCCATCTATTAGAATGTCTGGAAGGCAAACAAGGAGAGGCAGACAGTCAGGAGGCAATAAAAGAGGGCAAGCAGGCTCTGTGTCTGGGGGCAACAGTGCTGGTCGTGGATGCGGTGCATTGTCATCAGCACATGGCCATGGGACACGCTTGTCCTTCTTTTCGGCAGCTGGACATGTTGAGCCACATCATGCCGAAGACTTGGTAGAGTGGATGACCAAGCCCTCCTCCTCCTCCTCATCCTCTCTCACCCAGGCTCAGGGTACTGGCAAAGCAGCTGCCAAAGCGTCCTCTTCCCTGGTATCAATGTCAGACTCATCATCAGTCACTCCTTCCCTAGACCCACCATGTCCTCCTCCTGAGGAGTCCCCCGAACTGTTTGAGCACAGTGTTGGGTACATGCTCCAGGAGGATGCCCAGCGTTTCGAAGGGTCTGATGATGAAACCCAGCTACAGGAAGGCAGTAGCGTGAGAGCAGACAGAGGGGATGCTCAAGAAGGACACCAATCTGGCAGTCATGTTCCAGCAGCTGCAGCATACTGCCAGATTGGCTCCAGTGATGAGGAGGGAGGGGATGATGAGGTCACTGACTCCACATGGGTGCCTAATAGGAGAGAGGAGGAGGAGGAGGATGAGGAGGAGGCACATCTCCAACGAGGCAGGATGCCCTTTGGTGGCCAGCGTAAGGGCAGTACACCGACGGAATCACACCGCAGAGCTCCGCCTGTGCAGGGTGCTGCCTCTGCCCGTCATTCAAAAAGTTCTTTGGTGTGGGCCTTTTTTGAGGCTAGTGCATCAGATCGCACAGCTGCTGTTTGCAACATATGTCTCAAGCGTATATCACGTGGCCAAAACATCAGCCGCTTGGGTACCACATGCCTGACCAGACATATGTTGACCTGCCATGCAGCTCGTTGGCAAGCCTACCTCAAAGACCCACACCAAAGAACAAAGCGGACCTCTCCTTGCACCGCATCAGCTGGGATCTCCAACCCCACTATAACTTCAGTCCTCTCTGAAACATGCACTGAGAGGAATGAAGGTGTAGAATTAGGTGTGTCACAGCCAAGTACTTGCGGCCACTCTGCTAGCAGTACACCGACGTCCGATTCTAGCAGGCAAATTTCCCTGCCCCAGCTGCTGGACCGTCGAAAGAAGTTCACTCCCAGCCATCCACATGCCCAGCGGTTGAATGCTAGCTTGGCTAAATTGCTAGCGCTTCAACTGCTGCCTTTTCAGTTGGTAGACTCGGCCCCCTTCCGTGAGTTTGTGCAATGTGCGGTTCCTCAGTGGCAGGTTCCCAAACGCCACTTTTTCTCACGGAAGGCTATTCCGGCTCTCTACCGGCATGTGGAAGGCAATGTCTTGGCCTCGCTGGACAGGGCGGTCAGCGGTAAGGTGCATATTACCGCTGACTCATGGTCCAGCAGGCATGGACAGGGACGTTACCTTTCTTTCACGGCCCATTGGGTCACTCTTTTGGCAGCTGGGAAGGATGCAGGACAAGGTGCAGTAGTGTTGGAGGTTGTTCCACCGCCACGCCTCCAAAATGCTACTACTGGTTGTGACACACCTCTCTCCTCCACCCCCTCCTCTTCTTCTTCCTCCATGGCCTCTTCCTGTGGTTTGTCCTCTGAACCAGCGGTGCTCCGTAGCCGTTCAAGGGGCTACGCAAGTACGCAGGCAAAAAGATGCCATGCCGTGCTTGCGCTGGTGTGTTTGGGGGACAGAAGCCACACTGGGGCAGAGGTCCTGTCTGCTCTGCAGGGCCAGGCCGAGAGGTGGTTGACGCCACGCCAGCTTAAGCCAGGAATGGTGGTTTGCGACAATGGCACCAACCTCCTCTCCGCCCTCCGACAGGGACAACTGACCCATGTGCCCTGTGTGGCTCACGTCCTTAACCTGGTGGTGCAACGGTTCTTGGGCAGGTACCCGGGCTTACAGGATGTCCTGAGGCAGGCCAGGAAAGTCTGTGTGCATTTCCGCAGATCTTATAATGCCAGTGCTCGCCTGGCTGAGCTGCAAAAGGAGTTGTACCTGCCCAAGAACCGCCTTATATGTGACATGCCCACCAGGTGGAACTCAACGTTGGCCATGCTGCAGCGGCTGTACACGCAGCAGAGGGCCATCAATGAGTACCTGTGCGACTACGGCACCAGGACAGGGTCAGGGGAGCTTGGTTTTTTTCTCCACGCCAGTGGGGCATGATCAGGGATGCATGCACTGTCCTGGCACCATTTGAGGAGGCCACGAGGATGGTGAGCAGTGACAGTGCATGCATCAGTGACACTGTACCTCTTGTCCACCTGTTGGAGCACACGCTGCGTGGAATAATGGACAGGGCACTTGAGGCAGAACAGAGGCAGGAAGAGGAGGACTTCCTTGCCTCTCAAGGCCCCCTTTACCCAGACAGTGTTCCTTCTGTCCCACCCATCGCACAGGAAGAGGAGGAGGAGGATTGTGTCAGCATGGAGGTGGAGGCTGGCACTCAGCATCATCAGCAGCAGTCTTTTAGGGATGATTTACAGTCCCAAGAAACCAGTGGACTTGTACGTGGCTGGGAGGAGGTGGCTGCGGATCATGTCGTCCTTAGTGACCCAGAGGACTCCGGAGCGAATGCCTCAGCAAACCTACGCTGCATGGCCTCCCTGATCCTGCAAAGTCTGCGGAAGGATCCTTGTATTCTTCGGATCAAGGAGAGGGACCATTACTGGCTGGCCACTCTCCTTGATCCACGGTACAAGGGTAAGGTTGCGGACCTTATGTTACCGTCGCAGAGGGAGCAGAGGATGAGACAACTCCGGGAGGCCTTGCAGAAAGGTCTGTGCAACGCGTTCCCAGAGACTGGGAGGTTACAAACTCCTGGTCCTGGACAACGAGTTGCTGAGGCTTCGGCCAGTCAAAGAAGGAGCGGTGGGGAAGGTGGCCGTCTGACCGATGCGTTCAGACAATTCTTTAGTCCGCAGCCCCAAAGTATGATCGGTTCCAGCAACCATCGCCAGCGTCTGATAAACATGGTGCAGGAATATCCAGGGGCAAGGTCAGACTTGGACACCTTCCCCACCGAAAATCCTCTGGCTTACTGGGTCTTGAGGATGGATCACTGGCCAGAGCTTGCACAGTATGCAATTGAGCTACTGGCCTGTCCTGCATCCAGCGTTCTTTCGGAACGCACATTCAGTGCTGCTGGAGGATTTGTCACGGATCACAGGGTGCGCCTGTCCACCGACTCGGTTGATCGACTGACTTTCATCAAGATGAACCAGTCTTGGATCACCACCAGCTACCACACACCTGATGCTGATATAACAGACTAATTGATTTTAACATGTCACATCCCTTCAAGACTGATGCTGATGCTGAGTGCCTGTGCTGTTATGTTGACTGGCTATCCTCCTCCTCCGAGTCCTCAATGATACGATTGATGATGATAGCTTGGAAGATCATTTTTGTTTATGGGTGCCGCCACCAGTGGCTAAGGCCCAATTTTTCAGCCCCTGTTTTACAGGGGCGTGTAATTACAATTTTTTTTGCAATAATTTGCCATAGGGCTCATTGCTGTGCTCCAAGTACAGTATCTGTGAGGGGTTGGAGTGTTGTGGCACCAGTGCCTAAGGCCCAATTTTTCAGCCCCTGTTTAACAGGGGCGTGTCATTACAATTTTTGAAGCAATACTTTGCAACAGGGCTCATTGCTGTGCTCCAAGTACAGTATCTGTGAGGGGTTGTAGTGTTGTGCCACCAGTGCCTAAGGCCCAATTTTTCAGCCCCTGTTCAACAGGGGCATGTAATTACAATTCTTGATCTAATAATTCACAGCAGGGCCCATTGCTGCACCCACCAAGAGTAACTCTGAGGGCTTACAGTGTTGTGGCAACGCCACCACCACTACCACCACGAAAGGCCCAATTTTTCAGCCCCTGTTCAAAAGGGGCATGTAATTACAATTCTTGATCTAATAATTCACAGCAGGGCCCATTCCTGCACCCACCAAGAGTAACTCTGAGGGCTTACAGTGTTGTGGCAACGCCACCACCACCACCACCACGAAAGGCCCAATTTTTCAGCCCCTGTTCAAAAGGGGCATGTAATTACAATTCTTGATCTAATAATTCACAGTAGGGCCCATTCCTGCACCCACCAAGAGTAACTCTGAGGGCTTACAGTGTTGTGGCAACACCACCACCACCACCACCACCACGAAAGGCCCAATTTTTCAGCCCCTGTTCAACAGGGGCATGCAATTACAATTCTTGATCTAATAATTCACAGCAGGGCCCATTGCTGCACCCACCAAGAGTAACTGTCAGGGCTTACAGTGTTGTGGCACCAGCACCACCATCAAAGGCCCAATTTTTACTACCACTGTTCAACAATTATATGTAATTAAAATTCCTGATATAATAGTTGACAGCAGGGCGTTCCAGCACCAACCAAGAGTAACTGTGAGTGCTTACAGTGTTGTGCCAACACCAACAACTAAGGGGCCTATTTCTGCAGAGTATATACGGCAGGTCCCTACTTTCAAACATCCAACTTACAAACGACTCCTACTTGCAAACGCAAGAAGACAACAGGAAGTGAGAGGAAATCTACCCCTAGGAAGGAAAATTCTCTCCTGTAAGAATAAATATGGGAGAAAGGTGTCTCCTCTGTACTGATGCTTTATCAGCAATCCTTGTTTCAAGAAAAACACCACATTTCAAAAACAGTTGTCATTGGGACGGAAAGTGAGGTGAAATGTTCTGAACAGGGGCACAGACAGCAAAACAAATGTTACAGGGGTGATAACCCTTACCTATGTTTTCCAAAAAGTTTAAAAATAGATTTTTGGGCTGGAGCTACACTAAAACAATGTACCTGTTCAAAATTACAAACACATTCTACATAAGAACAAACCTACAGTCCCTGTCTTGTATACACCGCCTGTATACGGCTGTTCAGAGTATATAGGGCCTTTTTTATTTTATGTGCGGGGTTCCCCTTAATATCCATACAAGACCCAAAGGGGCTGGTAATGGGCTGGGGTAGGGGGGGGGGGGGGTCATGGGGTAGCTATGCCATTTTTCTTAAAGATTTTCATCCATATTACCGGGACCAGACATTACATTAAAGCCGCAAGCAGTTTTAAATGGCTTTTTTTTCCTTTAGAAGTGTCATTTTGTGCAGGGACAGTTCTAAACACGGGAAACACGTGGCACTTCACAGGCATACTTTAGACACCCCCCAGGTACGATATTTAAAGGAATATTTGACTTTTTTTTTTTTCACTTTATGCATCATTAAAATGACTGCTCCCGAAAAACGACCGTTTTTAAAACTTCTTTTTGCATTGATACATGTCCCCTGGTGCACAACCCGGGTTCCCAAACCCTTTTTAGGACAATAACATGCATAATAGTTGTTATAATTAGCACTTTAGAATTCGAACGTTCGCATCCATTGTATTTAATAGGGTTCTAATGTTCGTACGAACTTTCGGTCCGTTCGCGGGTTCTGGTGCGAACCGAACCCGGGGGTGTTCGGCTCATCACTAGCCTGCAGTATGGGGGATCGTTTGGTCTGAGAAGGCCAGGTTTTTTGCTGTGATTTGGGGGGGAGAGGAATGATCTTGTGCAGATTGACAAACCCCCCCCCCCCCCCCAACTAGTGTTATTTGCTGAAATTCTTGTGCATTTTTTCAATCAAAAATTGTGTGTGTATTGTTCCTGTCTGACCGTGCAAAATCGTTTGGAAGCATCTGCTGACCTTCTACTCTTGGATCTCATTGCTTAATCATGTACACAGAAATGCAGCTTCCAGCAGAACATGGTCATCAATGTATGTATATGTGGATTGTGGGGTGGGGGTGGGTGTTTTGAACATGTCTTTTTTATTATTATGTCGGAATGCTTTGTAAGAATAATGACTTGAGTATGTTTCTATATTCTTGCAGATAAAAATGTGATGTGTTGCCCGTTATACACTAAAAGTAAAGCTGTGTGCACTCTAAGGTTTTGACAAATTTTAGATTGTAAGCTCCTAGGAGCAGGGCCCTTAAAATCCAATTGCTAAATTGAGTACCGTGTATCCTGTCCAAATGTTTTTATAGCTAGTAAATGAATGTACCTAATTTTGTTTCTGCTGGCAAAATAAAAGTAGGTTATTGAGCTTTGGTGTGTGTTTTTTTTTGGCAAAGTGCAAAATCCTTAATATTTTATTTCTATATGGATTTGTGCATCAAAAAATGAATCTCTTTGCCCTTGTTCACATTGATGCTACTTTGAAATCGCGCTACTTCACTTAAGCTAGCGTGATTTTAGGTACTACTTGATAGACATCTGTGTGGCTTCATACACAATGGTCTATTGAAGTCGCACCTGAAATCGGCAAAAAGTAGTGCAGGAAATATATATGTAGCGGCCTCACCCTCTCTCCATCTTTATCGGTTACACACCAACTCATGTCTAGGGGTTCCTGGGTTGTGAGAGTGAGATGCGCCACGGCCCATGTCCTCCCCCTTTGTAGTAGGGAGGTGAAGGCCACTTACTGATGTTTCCTCGGGCCGGTGTGTTCTGTGAATGCACTGAGTCTGTAATTGCAAGCTCACCAGCCTCCCCTTTGCTTCCAGTAACTGGAGTTCACACACCGGAGAAAGGTCCAACACTTGTTTATTTGACACTCCAATACGCAAAGCACAATAAACAGTTCTTTTGCAGCAAACTGGTTGGGACCTATAACCTTGCCAACGGTGGGGCGAGCAGATCGAGGCACTTCCTAAAGTTTGAGTTCTATGCCACTGTACTATGACCAGCGGCGCCTAAGCCAATCCGGCTGTTACAGAACAGGAAGGATGGGGTCTCTTCCAGCAACCCCTATGAACAGCAATGGAGCCCTCTTCGATGCGCTGTGGCCCCTATCAGGGGGATGTGTCCTCCCAAGAGAGTTCCCAGAGGCCCACTGTCACCGGGTTGGTGCTGCTCCGGGTCTCCAGTGGGTAACCTCCCCGGCCTCCTCACCTCAGGTACGAGTCCCTCCGCTCAGGGACCCTCGGACAGTCCACCCTAGCGGGACCCAGTCGAAGGTACTGGGCCCCAGGCCTCCTCGATAGTACCTCACCCCAGGCTAAAGGTGCCTGGGATGGACGCCAACATGACTCCGGACCAGGCCATGGGCACCTGGACCAGACTCCTGGATCTCCCGCACCCAGGCCTAAGGGCCCTGGGTGCAGACCGCAACCCTCCTCCTCCGAGGACCTCCTTCTCCGCAAGACGACGACGACCTCGTGGTCAGGGCGTCTCCCCCTTTTATCTCCTCCCTTCAACGGCCCGGCGGGTTCCCCGCCCCAGCCATACCATCTCCGGGAAGAGACCAAACAGGGAGCACTGCAGGGGATGATTCTACCTGAAGCCTGTGGGTACCCCGCCACCCACAGGCAAAGGAGAATATTACATCCTCCAATCCTCCACGAAACAAAAAGGGGTCTGAATCCTAACACAATTATACACCTGGGTTACACTATTGCCCAGGTGTATCCCATCAATTTGAGGACCCCGCTACACACTCCCCCCTGTAATTTGACGCTGGTCCCCAGCGTCAGATGCACACCCATACCTCCCATAAAGTGGTGGCATGGAGTGAAACCCCTGAAGCAATTCCTCTAAATTTTTTTCCCAAGTGCCAAGACCTGCTCAGGGAATGGGGAACATATAAAACAACTTATGTCATAAAACATTTTTAACATCTGCATAATCACAACCCCTCTCCCACACTGTCTAAGAGCCACCCACTCTCAATGATCTTGACTGACGATTCTCCTGCAGGGGAAAGAAAAAAAACAACATCCTAACATAATTTTGTGTCATTTGGGATGAGTGGGCCCGTCAGCCGAGAGACCCACTCACTCCAACAAGCAAGGTGATGTGTGGGTGAAATATTTTCAAACATTTGTTGCGCAACACTGCCACCTGGTGACAACGCCGCGGTCATGACACTCAACGAATCTTCGTTCTTCCAGCTTTTCCCTACTCTGCCACTATTCCCAAATGTCCTTGCCTTTGGCACATGAAGAAAAGGGGAAACACGAAAACACAACAGTCCCCAAGTCTCCAACGAGAAAAAGAAAAGCCCAAACAAAAACAAAAACAGGGCACAGTCCTGCGTGTCTGGGAATGGCTCTTCCAGAAAGTTCAAGTGCACAAAAGAAATAAACAGGAGTTCTTTTCTCCTATAAGTAAAACTTTGGATCCGGCAGGTACAGGGGTTTCAGGTGTTTGTCAAATGCCTCTATCGAATACTCGACATCTTCTCCTTCTCTTCTGCAAATGACTATCTTGTCAGCATGGATATGGCGCCCCAATTTCCATTCAGCTTTGCAGTCCTCAAACCTCTTAGACACTGCCGGCACACATTCCAGGTACCTGCGAGCATGGGGCACCTTCAACTTGTCCCACACAAACTCGTCATACCATCTTGTTCTCCAGACTTCCACCTCATACAGCAATTCCCGGGGTAGATACGGGTACTCCCACCCATATTCCCGAGCTACTTTGTGGCAAAACAGTCTCTGCAAGCGGGCCAAAGGTGGCATAGTGGCTTTCTCTCCAGTTCCAGGCAGCACAATAGCTTCCGGATGCCGAGGTGCCTTTACCAGCTCCCTGGAACTGACTTTCGGCGCTCTCACAGAAGCGCGGGGTGTCCCCACAACCAAAGTAGGTGAGGTAACAGTAGATGAGGACACAGGTGGAGGGGTAGGTTCCCTCGTAAGCTGCGGGTCTTCCACCCGAGGCGTGCTGTCTCCTGTGTACATAGGTGAATCCCGTACCGCACGGGAAGCAAGAAGTGGCACTCTATCCCAGCCCTTGCGGCTGAACAGTTCGTCTATCTCGCCATCATCTCCGCAATCAGACAGCGACTCTAGGTCGGAGGTGTCATACATCTCCGCAGGCAGATATCTACCGGTGGACACAGAATCATCTTCTCTGGGGGGTTCCACCTCCAATGGGCCCCCGACACCTCCAACCACCACCACAGTCCCAGCCCCTGGCTCACCTGACCCTTGTAGAAGACTGGGATGTCCGGGACTTCCATCTCGACCGGCGCCATCCAGGCCAGGCAAGCAGCGGGGTGAAGCTCGACCACGTCCATAGGATGCCTGTACTAGGCCAACTTTCCTCTTCGGTGGTGGAAGCAAAGAACTTGTGGCGACCGAAGCAGCATCTTCGGATTTTTCTCTGTTGGGCAGTCCATCGCCCTGGTCAGCGCGCACAGGAACCTCGACAAAGGCCTTGATCTCCCCTTCCGGAGTAGCAGTACCCGTGAGGTGATTGAGGCGAAGGGCCCGGGGCCTTGCTGTGGACGACTCGACCTCAAAAAGGAATTCTCTGCACTCCTCACATCGCCCGAATGGCTTCAGGGTGACCACCAGTCCCGAGCAGCCGGGACAGATCACACTGAGGGCCTCCGTGTCTCTGCAGGTGTACAGAGCCAACCGCCCTCAGGGCCTAAGTCTTATCCCCGTGTCTGTGATGGGGGCAGCAAAGGAAGTCATTCTCGTGGGGTGAGGAACCATAATCCACGGGGCACTTGAGGTCATCCCGACTGTTTGCTGCTCCATCATGCACTGACCCCGCGCCGGAGTCTCCACGTGTATCCCCACACTTGGCCAGACTCCTCCCATGAGCTGTACATTTTCGCGGGCTTCCTCTTGACTCCGCCCACGAACGATGTCGCCATGGGGTGCCTCGTGGCGCAGTGCGTTAACAGTCCCCACGTGCAGTACGTCACACGGCTGGACCTCTCCCTTTTTCCGCTCCTCCGCATGGGCCTTTCCCGTGTTAGGGTCATTTCCACAACTCCGAGCAGGGACGCACTTTGGCCAGTAATTTGGCCGATCTGCTCGGAACTCCTCTGGGCAGCAAAGTTCAAATGTAGACATTCTCAAGTCCATCTTTAGAACACACTCTATCCCGGACTCACGAGCCCCCACGTGTAGCGGCCTCACCCTCTCTCCATCTTTATCGGTTACACACCAACTCATGTCTAGGGGTTCCTGGGTTGTGAGAGTGAGATGCGCCACGGCCCATGTCCTCCCCCTTTGTAGTAGGGAGGTGAAGGCCACTTACTGATGTTTCCTCGGGCCGGTGTGTTCTGTGAATGCACTGAGTCTGTAATTGCAAGCTCACCAGCCTCCCCTTTGCTTCCAGTAACTGGAGTTCACACACCGGAGAAAGGTCCAACACTTGTTTATTTGACACTCCAATACGCAAAGCACAATAAACAGTTCTTTTGCAGCAAACTGGTTGGGACCTATAACCTTGCCAACGGTGGGGCGAGCAGATCGAGGCACTTCCTAAAGTTTGAGTTCTATGCCACTGTACTATGACCAGCGGCGCCTAAGCCAATCCGGCTGTTACAGAACAGGAAGGATGGGGTCTCTTCCAGCAACCCCTATGAACAGCAATGGAGCCCTCTTCGATGCGCTGTGGCCCCTATCAGGGGGATGTGTCCTCCCAAGAGAGTTCCCAGAGGCCCACTGTCACCGGGTTGGTGCTGCTCCGGGTCTCCAGTGGGTAACCTCCCCGGCCTCCTCACCTCAGGTACGAGTCCCTCCGCTCAGGGACCCTCGGACAGTCCACCCTAGCGGGACCCAGTCGAAGGTACTGGGCCCCAGGCCTCCTCGATAGTACCTCACCCCAGGCTAAAGGTGCCTGGGATGGACGCCAACATGACTCCGGACCAGGCCATGGGCACCTGGACCAGACTCCTGGATCTCCCGCACCCAGGCCTAAGGGCCCTGGGTGCAGACCGCAACCCTCCTCCTCCGAGGACCTCCTTCTCCGCAAGACGACGACGACCTCGTGGTCAGGGCGTCTCCCCCTTTTATCTCCTCCCTTCAACGGCCCGGCGGGTTCCCCGCCCCAGCCATACCATCTCCGGGAAGAGACCAAACAGGGAGCACTGCAGGGGATGATTCTACCTGAAGCCTGTGGGTACCCCGCCACCCACAGGCAAAGGAGAATATTACATCCTCCAATCCTCCACGAAACAAAAAGGGGTCTGAATCCTAACACAATTATACACCTGGGTTACACTATTGCCCAGGTGTATCCCATCAATTTGAGGACCCCGCTACATATATATATATATATATATATATATATATATTATATAAACAGCTGTGGAGAATTGCAGGTAATGAATTCAGCTGGAGGATAGACAGTGTTGTATGTGTCAGCTCTGGTTCACATTGGTGGGATTTGACATGTCAGAGCGGTGGCAATTGCGCTGTTCTAATTGGTGTGATTTGTATTGATATAAGTGCAGAAAACTGCACAGATGTCTCTGATGTCCCCCCCACCCTCCTGCAGTCGGGACTGACATGCGGGAATGAAAATCGTATGAGTTCAGCTGAACGATTTCCTCCCGCTGTCAGTGTGAAGCAGGGCTCAAACTGGGCCTTTTGCCTTTGTAATTCACCTGCTGCTATGCCAGAGACACCATTCCTTTTCAAACTCCCTTAAGTTTACCTTCAAATATCATATGTAGAAATACAGATTTGCATATCTGCAAATAATCAAAAATAATAAATTCTAAGTGTGATTGAGATCAAATATTCGCAGCTGCAATCAACAGAGCGTGGTTTCACCTCCTGACCCGGAAATGAGTCATTGTAGTCACTTGGAAGTTCCTGTGCTGGTCAGGATCTCCATCTAGGTGGACATGGCGAGCGCCCTCTTTAGCATAGAGGAGGTGCTGCTGATTTGTACAAGAATGTACAGGCATTGCTCCAAGTCGCATCAAAATCGCGGCAAAACATTGCGGCAAAATCATGCGAATTTAGGGTTGCAATAGTGGAAACAGAACCTCATGTGACTTGAGGTACATAGGGCGCAATATTACACAGGCATTCCCAGAAGTTGGGGCCAAGTTGCAGTGACAAAGTGGCAGCAAATTAGGGAGACTTTCAGGTCGCAGCAGTGTGAAAGAGATTCAAGGATATCTTTGAATTTGGCCCTATTGTCACTTGTGCATCCTGAAAGTGGGGAAAATTCATCCCTGCACTACCTTGGTTTGACTTTGATGCGATTTGAGGTCCATACACCACAAGATAACACAGACATTGCTTCAAGTCATGGCAAAGCTGTGCAATTTTAAGGTCGCACAAGTGCAAATGGGGCTTTATTCAAAGGTGTTATCATTTAATCTCATTAGGTTACTTTCACACTTATGTGACTTTTCATTCAGCTTTGGACCTCAGAGTTGCATTAAAAGTATCCCCCCCATGAGTTCCATTCATATCTATGCAACTTCACCCATGTTCACATAGCTCTAAATTGACATGTCAAATTGCAGGCCAAATCGGCGACCTATTGACGGCAATAGAACTGTCCAAATTGGTGCGACGCCACACAGATTCCCAAAAGTATTTCCTACACTACTTTGGGCGACTTCAGGAGGCGATTTCTTACCTCCCAACTTTTTGAGATGGGTATAAGGGACAACTATTAGCAAAAGTATGTAGGCATAGGACACACCTCCTAAAACACCTTCTTAAAGGAGAATTATAAAAAAAAAAAAAACAATATTAGTTAAACCCCCAAGTGCTTTTTTTAACAATAATATCCCTTTAGATTGGCTTTGGGAATTTACAAACAAAGCAATTTAGAAATTAGATGAAAAGTTTAGCGCTGGGAAACACTTTTTGAAAGATAAAAATTGCATTTTATATCAAACTATACAGATCAGAACAAAATGAGGGACAAATGAGGAGGAAAGAGGGACAGAGGGACTTTGGTCCAAATCTGGGACAGTTGAGACCTATGTGATTTCACTAGACATCTGTGCAGGAAAGTGCACTGATGTCTCTGAAATCGCTCACAAAGTCGGGCTGAGGCCTCTTTCACACTTGAGCAACTTTTCCTGCGACTTTGGTCATCAGAGTTGCATGACAAGTCATACCCCATGATTTTCAATGTGTACCATTTATATCTGTGAAACTTTAAGTCACACCGACTTCAAAGTAGTCCCTGTACTACTTTGGTCCAACTTTGATACGAGTTGAGGTTCATAGACCTTAAGTTTACACAGGCATTCCCTGGGATCGCAGAAAAAATGCAGACGGAAGTTTGCGCGCCTTTCCCTGCGACTCCTGCATCCATAGACCTCAAGATTACACAGGCATTGCTTAAAGTCGCATCAAAATGACACAACTTTCAGGTCGCACAAGTGTGAAAGGGGCCTAAGTCACTGTGCTGAGTACTATTATATCTAGAATATAAAGTAGTCCCACCATCAAACACTCAGCAGCATATGCTGAAAAGAGGCGAATGCCTATTAGCCAATTACACATCAGCATGAGCATGGTTGTTACAATAATATTAAAGTGGTTGTAAACCCACTTAGACAACTTGCATCTACAGGTAAGCCTAGATTAAGGCTTACCTGTAGGTGCAAGAAATATCTCCTTAATCTACACACACTAGTAGATGTTTGTGTTATGCTCAATAGGCTAGTGGTCAGCACTTCTACCTTGAAAAACTCAGGCTTTGAAGCACTCATGGGTTCAAATCCCACGGAGAGATACTAAAAGATTGTATTGGTGAAAAAAGGCAAATGCCAATTAGCCAAAGCAGCATATGCTGAAAATAGGTGAATGCCAATTAGCCAATGCACTTTTATTCAATAATATTATGGTGTGGACTTCCAAATATCACACACTAGCTAACGGGCAGTTTACTTTTCTTTGTTTGTTTATTTTAATTTGCTTGTGCAAATAATAAACATAGCTGTTGGATGGTAGGTTGGCTGGTATTTGAACTTGTACCATGAGAGCTGTGGAGACATCTGAGCAGACCACTAAGCCATTTTGCTAAGTACAAGACCTGCATAATAGTGTAGTATGATTAAAGAATGAACATAAATAATTACCGCTTTATAGCCACCTAAATGAAAAAATAAAAACATGAAAAAAACAACATTCAACAAATAGGTAACCTAAATGTTTAATATATGTAATTTTACATAATAGCAGACATTACTATGTAATAATCCTCCATAACTGCATTCGTTAGCAAAAGAAGGAAAAAAACTAGGAATACTAATTGCAATATACATCAATAGATAGAGCACATCTCATATAAAAATGTTTCTTTCACATACATGGATCATGGTTACAGTGCAGTGCTATATAAAAACTTAGTGGAAATTGGCATTTGCACGTACGCGGATTCGCTAATTAGCGCTGATTTCACATTTACTAACACTTGTTTGCTGCTAATAGCGCTCTTTTTCATTCGCAAATTCGCGCATTGAATTTTTAATTGTCAAAAAATGGAGCTATTTTTTGCGATGTGCTCAGTACTTCCTGGAGTTATAGTAAATCAGCCCCTATATGTCACCTTTTTTGCATTACTTATTTTGACTAAGTCTGACTCTTCAGGTTGAGACATTTCCTTAACTGTCAACTGCTTGAACTCACACACTGTATTCCAGCATCTGGGGGTACATAAAAATACTAAAAAACAGAGCCCTGTAATTGTTTATATTCCTTTTATACAGGTAAGTGAAAAAGTATTTGCCCTTTCCTGATTTTAATTTTTTTTTGCATATTTGACACAAGCTGTCTATATCTGCCTGGTCCAATGTGAAAAAGTACCCCCCCCCCCTTGCTAAATCATGAATGAACTGTGATTAACCACATTTTTTAAAAAGCTGAGTTAAATTCCACGTGTCATACCCAGGCCTGATTACTGCCAGACCCGTTGAATCAAAATCACTTAAATAGAAGCTGTCTGACAAAGTGAAGCATATTAAAAGATCTCACAAAGCAACACATGATGTTGCAATCTAAAGAAATTCAAGAACAGATGAGAAACAAAGTAATTAACGTGTATCAGTCTGAAAAGGGTTACAAAGCCATGTCTAAGGCTTTGGGACTCCAGCGAAACATGGGGAGAGCCATTATCCATAAATAGAGAAAACTTGGAACAGTGGTGAACCTTCCAAGGAGTGGCCACCCTACCAAAATTACTCCAAGGGCACAACGACGACTCATCCAGGAGGTCATAAAAGAACCCAGAATAAAATCTAAAGTACTGCAGGCCTCAGTTAAGGTTAGTGTTCATGATTCAACAATAAGAAAGAGACTGAGCAAAAATGGCATCCATGGGAGAGTTCCAAAATGAAAGCCACTGCTGACCAAAAAGAAGAAAAAAGCTTGTCTTACATTTGCCAAAAAACATCTAGATTATCCCAAAGACTTTTGGCCAAATAGTCTATGGATAGATAAGACAAAAGTTGAACTTTTTGGAAGCTGTACACCCCGTTACATCTGGCGTAACACAGCATTTCATAAAAAGAACATCATACCAACAGTCAAACATGGTGGTGGTAGTGTGATGGTCTGTGGCTGTTTTGCAACTTCAGGACAAGGACGACTTTCCATAATTGATGAAACCAAGAATTCTGAGCTCTACCAGGAAATCCTGAAGGAGAATGTCAGGCCATCAGTTCATGACCTTAAGCTCAAGCGCACATGGGTTATGAAGCAGAACAATTATCAGAAACACACTAAGTCCAAACAAAATTAAGGTTTTGGAGTGGCCTAGTCAAAGTCCAGACTTAAATCTGATTGAGATGCTGTGGCATGACCTAAAGAGGCCGTTAATGCTGGAAAACCCTCTAATGTGGCTGAATTTAAACAATTCTGCAAAGAAGAGTGGGCCAAAATTCCTCCACAGCAATGTGAAAGACTCATTGCGAGTTATCGCAAATGCTTGATTGGAGTTGTTGCTGCCAAGGGTGGCACAACCAGTTATTAAATTTAGGGAGGCAATTACTTTTTCACATGTGGTCAGGCAGATTTGGGCAGCTTTTTTCCCTTAACAGAATCATCATTCTAAAACTGTATTTTGTATTTACTCGGGTTATATTTATATAATATTAAAATTTGTTTGATTATCTGAATCATTTAAGAGTGACAAATATGAAAAAAAAAATAAAAAATCTGGAAGGGGGTAAATACTTTTTCACAGCACTGTATAGTTTATTAAAGTATAACTAAATGCAAACTTTTTTAAGTTTTGGATAGAGTGGAGTGGGGTTAGAACTCTTGTCAATTTTTATTGCTGCCTGTGCCCCCCTTAGGTAGATTTACTCTCTACTTTTTGTTTACAGGTATCACCGAAAATGTAAGTAAAATAAAAAAACAAATTTGTTGACACTAGAACAGTATTAGAGGGGAAATCTTCCAATGGGGACACTAGTTCTGGTGAAAACCCAGGATTTCCTTACTTTAGAGGGACTTCCTCTCACTTCCTGTTTTGTCTATGGGACAGGAAGTAAAGGGAAATCACCCCTATGGGGCACAAATGGAAAAGAAAACTGTCAGGGGTTATAACCCTCCCTTACTCTATCCAAATTTTTGTTTTAAATGTTTGCCTTTAGTTATACTCTAACTAAAATGGCACAATGTTACTGCAGTTGCATATGGGGAGCTTTCAGAGAGGACTGCACTGATTTACTTTTTTTTTCATAAAATTGGTACGGTAATTAATTCAAATAAAAAGCTTGGAATATATGATGGAGATATATTAAAGTGTATAGTTAAAACTATTTATTTTAGATAAAATGCAGAAGTGTTAGAGCCCCTATCAATTGTTAAAGCTGCCTTTGTCCATGCTGGGGAGATTTATGATATTTATTGGACCTTTTTTTTATAAATTCTTTATTTAAATGGCACCTAATATGATGCATTACAGTGTAGAATGACTTGATCAGGTTGGTACATACAAAAAGTAACAAGAGATTGAGCCTAAAAAATAAATTGTTCAAGTTGATATGGTATTAAATTATCAGTAACCACAAGTAAGGATTTTACAGTAGTAAACAGGATTTTGGAGTCATAACAGGGGCAGGGTGTAGGTAGGGGGAAGTAAATGCAGAAGGACAAAATCCTAATAAGGTTGTGTTGATTTTGTCTTAAGGTTTGTTGTTGAAAAATGGTAGAGATGGTTGGCAAGGAGTAGGAATGGGAAAAGTATTGGGAATCTGTTAGAACCCCTGCCCCCATCAGACTGACTGTGTAGAAGTTTAGATCTCAGAAGAGAAAAAGAAGAGAAAAAAAGTGGGGAGGCTGGGAGAAGAGGGATTAAACAGCAAGGTGAGCAGGGAGAGGCTATAAGTGGGTGGGATCAATCAACTTAATATGGCTGTTGCATAACGGCCTTGTATTTATCTGTGGTTTGAATTCTTACCAGTAGAACCAAGTGTTTCAGAATTTTTTGGAGGTGACTAGTAAACTTTCTGATCATTGTCACTGGGACAAAAAGTGATGGAAGATCCAAATTTTTACAGCTGCCATCCGAAACAAGAGATACAAAAAACATAAGGGGGTGGGTATATGAAAAGCTCATCCAATAAATAATTAACAGTGGTGCCCAGGTTGTAAATCAGTCTATTGGCGGGTATAATTATAACCTCCAGCTACAGGGGCATGTTCCGCCTATAGAGCCTCTGAATAAAATAAAGCATATGCAAAAAACAGGAGAAAGAAGAGGGAAAAACCGGATATAGAAAATCCAAAATTCCCCCACAGACAGTATTCTTCAAAAAGGCTCAGGTAATTATGAATACTAAATGTAAGTAAACCGCAATTTTGGAAATAAAGAAAACAATTTAATGAATATACATGATGATTGCACACCACATCAAAAACAACTATAATAAAATAAGACTAGTCAAAAGGAAGAACAGTGAAACAGGGGTGGCCACCCGTGCGACCATACACACCACACACATACAACCGCTGCTGATCATGTGCAGAATATCGATATTAGAATAGTCACAAGGACTCATGGGTTTGTATATATCTCACTGATAAATGGACAGTATTCAATCCGTGCATGAAATGGTTTGTAATGAAAAAGTTGGCAGGTGACTTTGCTGGATAGCCATAGACATTTAGTATTCATAATTACCTGAGCCTTTTTGAAGAATACAGTCTGTGGGGGAATTTTGGATTTTCTATATCCGGTTTTTCCCTCTTCTTTCTCCTGTTTTTTGCATCCGAAACAAGAGGTCGGGATTTTCCAAAGGAGACATTTGCTCAGGTGATAACTGACTATGTATGAGGATTTTCCCCAAATTTTGTAAAAATTCTTATAACGTCTGTAGCACCCTGCTACTTTTGAACAGGGGCTATTCTGTAAATTTAGTATTCTCTGAGCTGTAAATAGAGATTATTTGAAGTGTTGGTTTCTGTTCCAGCTTTGTCTATTTGTGCGCATTTCCCACTGTTGCCAGTAGGTGTCACTGTTGTCACAGGCCAGTGTGAGAAATACAGCCAGCTGAAGTGCATTTGATATTCTTTCCCTCAGAAAACAGCCCAATCAGGAGCTTCTTTGTAGCTGGGCATGCTGGGAAAGGATATTTAAGGGGCAGTGCCATGTGCTTCGGGGTTCTTTCTTGCCTCATGGCCCTCCAGGTCTGAGGCTATGCTGCTGTGTTTGCTGCAAGTAGGCCCAGAAGCCTGTCTGGGGCCTACTTAACGAAAGGTGATCCTGTGCTGTCTGTCCTGCGGGAGGAAGCCACTCAAGCGGAGAATATTCCAGGGGAGGACCTTACTGGAGAGGACCGAGGTGATGGCTGGTATCTCAGGAAGGGCCTGGTGACTCGTTTGGAGGATGCACCCAAGTAACCTACCTCACAGTACTGCAGGATGGCTTAAATGTTCAGGTACTGTGCAGCTGACCTAACTAACAGACTATTGGCTGAACAATCCTGTAGCAGGGGATTATCCAGGAGTCTCTACTTATCGCTCAAGTCTGTGGCAGAGACTTTGTCCGTGCTTCATACCGGCTGCTAGGTCGGTGTGAGAGGCCTATCCGGTTGTCGCAAGTACCAGAGACAGAAATCTGTTGTCCTCTGGATTCAAGAACCGCATTAGTGATCTGCAGAACCAAGGTATCTGAACTTACCCTAACCCTCTATCCTTCTACCTGAACTTGTTTAATAAAGCAATTGAGAAAAAGACTGAAGTGACTGGCAATCACATTTTTCAAAAATACTTAACATAGACTAAGTTCTGGGACGTGAAATGTGGGGTAGTGGCAGAACCCAAAATAATCCAGCAGCCCCTTCGTGGGTATCGCTACATGTGGGGGCTCGTAGTCCAGGATTGCCATTACTCTTAGCAATCTAAGGAAAGTCATTCACCGAGAGTCTACGCTAAAGAGGGCCTTGGACTTTGTTACTTAGGGGTTACGTTCAGATCACTTTCTAACTGCGTAGGCGGGGGCGGAGCCAAGAAAGCCCGGGAACTACGTGACTAAAAGAACGCCTGTTGCTGCGTGAGACGCTGTGTGTCTGTCTGGCGCTGAAGAGAGAGAGCTGCGTTGCTGTGCTGAGAGGATCAGACTTCAGCCATGTCTGCATTTTCATTGATGCAATCATCAATGAGGCCTAAGATGCTTCCTACTAGCCCAGCTGCAAGTGCCATGCTGTCCGGAACCCTGCTGTCGGATACCGGCATCCGCCTAAAGCCGCATGGGCAGTTTGTGCTATACACCATCGGAGACCTGGAAGCGCTGGGTATGATATGCCCCAAGTGTGAGGGACTGGCCATACATCCCCGTCCATTTGTCCGGTGCCTGCATTGTGGGGAGTATCTGTTCTCTGTGGAGCAACCTACCATGCCTACCGAGTAGACTGGGCCACGGGTATTGCTACAGTAGAAGCTGCTGCCCTTGCTCCTGCAGTGAAACCTACACTCACCACGCCTGCTACAGTGAGTGTTCCTGTTGAAGATGTGGCTGCTATTGTTCCTAAAGAGCCATCAGCGGACATCGCCCCTGCTACCTCTTCCCTCTGCACCTGTCCAGACGAAGGTGGAATATGTGAAGGCATCCCGCGGCCGCGGTAGAGGCCTACCCCACAGACTACCAGAACCGGAGCCAGAGGAAGGCCTGAGCCCTGGAAAATCCACGACAGGAACTGGTGAGAGATCTGGGGAAAACATGCTGTCTGTCCTGCAGGAGGAAGCCACTCAAGCGGAGAATATTCCAGGGGAGGACTTTACTGGAGAGGACCGAGCTGATGGCTGGTATCTCAGGAAGGGCCTGGTGACTCGTTTGCAGGATGCACCCAAGTAACCTACCTCACAGTACTGCCGGATGGCTTAAAGGTTCAGGTACTGTGCATCTGACCTAACTAACAGACTACTGGCTAAACAATCCTGTGGCAGGGGATTATCCAGGAGTCTCTACTTATCGCTCAAGTCTGTGGCAGAGACTTTGTTCGTGCTTCATACCAGCTGCTAGGTCAGTGTGAGAGGCCTATCCGGTTGTCGCAAGAACCAGAGACAGAAAGCTGTTGTCCTCTGGATTCAAGAACCGCATTCGTTATCTGCAGAACCAAGGTATCTGAACTTACCCTAACCCTCTATCCTTCTACCTGAACTTGTTTAATAAAGCAATTGAGAAAAAGACTGAAGTGACTGGCAATCACATCTTTCAAAAATACTTAACATAGACTCTTAAGTTCTGGGACGGTGAAATATGCGGTAGTGGCAGGACCCAAAATTATTCCAGCAGCCCCTTCGGGGGTATCGCTACATGTGGGGGCTCGTAGTCCGGGATTGCCATTACCCTTAGCAATCTAAAGAAAAGTCATTCACCGAGAGTCTACGCTAAAGAGGGCCTTGGAATTTGTTACTTAGGGGTTAAGTTCAGATCACTTTCTAACTGTGTAGGCGGGGGCGGAGCCAAGAAAGCCCGGGAACTACGTGACTAAAAGAACGTCTGTTGCTGCGTAAGACGCCGTGTGTGTGTCTGGCGCTGAAGAGAGAGAGAGCTGCGTTGCTGTGCTGAGAGGATCAGAGTTCAGCCATGTCTGCATTTTCATTGATGCAATCATCAATGAGGCCTAAGATGCTTCCTACTAGCCCCGCTGCAAGTGCCATGCTGTCCAAAACCCTGCTGATGGATACCGGCATCCGCCTAAAGCCACATGGGCGGTTTGTGCTATACACCATCGGAGACCTGGAAGCGCTTGATATGATATGCCCCAAGTGTGAGGGACTGGCCATACATCCCCGTCCATTTGTCCGGTGCCTGCATTACGGGGAGTATCTGTTCGCTGTGGAGCAACCTACCATGTCACCCCATGCCTACCGAGTAGACTGGGCCACGGGTATTGCTACAGTAGAAGCTGCTGCCCTTGCTCCTGCGGTGAAACCTACACTCACCACGCCTGCTATGGTGAGTGTTCCTGTTGAAGATGTCGCTGCTATTGTTCCTAAAGAGCCATCAGCGGACATCGCCCCTGCTACCTCTCCCCTCTGCACCTGTCCAGACGAAGGTGGGATATGTGAAGGCATCCCGCGGCCGCGGTAGAGGCCTACCCCACAGACTACCAGAACCGGAGCCAGAGGAAGGCCTGAGCCCTGGAAAATCCACGACAGGAACTGGTGAGAGATCTGGGGAAAACATGCTGTCTGTCCTGCAGGAGGAAGCCACTCAAGCAGAGAATATTCCAGGGGAGGACTTTACTGGAGAGGACCGAGCTGATGGCTGGTATCTCAGGAAGGGCCTGGTGACTCGTTTGCAGGATGCACCCAAGTAACCTACCTCACAGTACTGCCGGATGGCTTAAAGGTTCAGGTACTGTGCATCTGACCTAACTAACAGACTACTGGCTAAACAATCCTGTGGCAGGGGATTATCCAGGAGTCTCTACTTATCGCTCAAGTCTGTGGCAGAGACTTTGTCCGTGCTTCATACCAGCTGCTAGGTCAGTGTGAGAGGCCTATCCGGTTGTCGCAAGAACCAGAGACAGAAAGCTGTTGTCCTCTGGATTCAAGAACCACATTCGTTATCTGCAGAACCAAGGTATCTGAACTTACCCTAACCCTCTATCCTTCTACCTGAACTTGTTTAATAAAGCAATTGAGAAAAAGACTGAAGTGAATGGCAATCACATCTTTCAAAACTACTTAACATTGACTCTTAAGTTCTGGGATGGTGAAATGTGGAGGACCCAAAATTAATCCAGCAGCCCCTTTGGGGGTATCGCTACACTTCTTCTTGCATCCCCAGGACAGGAAGTAAAGAGAAAGCTGGCCCAAACAAACTATGTTCCTTACTAACATGTGAGGCCGCTGGATGTATGGTATGAACTGTATGTAGCTGAGGCTACATACAGCATACAACACTGTGTTTTCAGGGTTCGAGACATAACTTGTTTCATATCCGGAAAACAGTAGAGCCTATCACAGCGGCGCCCAGTCATTAAGAGAAAGCAATGTATTCTAGCAATGAATACAAAGCTCCCGTGATTGGCTGAGTCAGAGGTTGTGACATCATCAGTCCACCTCTCTCACTCAGTAAATCAGAGGAAGCTTTGTATTCATTGCTAGAATACACAAGACAGTAATGCTAATAACAGTATATTGAATGTACCCTTGTGGCTGAGAGGGACCAGCATTCAAAAAAGACTTAAAGAACTTAGCCATGTTATAGCTAGATCATAGTCCTAATTTGTAAGGAAAAGCTTACTGACTGGAATGGTACCAGCCAACTGAAGTAAAGCACACAAGTACCAATATTCAAAAGAGGGCCGGAACCCTATATACCTGGAAACTACAGACCAATCAGCCTAACATTAATATTATGTAAACTATCAGAAGGATGGGCCAATAGGGGGCATCATTGTGCCTCTCTCTGTTATTTCCCCAATTATCCATATGTCTTCCCCTGTGGTTCCCCTGTGGTTCTGGAGCCAAATATTTATTGGATTTTAAAGCAAAATACTTATTAACACTCAGTGATCATACATGCAGTGCCTGATAACAGTTCTCCTGAAGAAGCCATCGTTTGGCGAAACATGTAGAGATTATAATCAGTTGCATTTGTTCCATGTATTGTATGATTATTTTTGACAACAATATGTTGATTTTTAGATGTTTCTAAATAAAAAAATTATATATTTTTTATTACGTCTTGTGTTTTGGCACTTGAAAAATCCCATATCTTGGTTCTTTGATATGTAATTTTTAAATAAGGGATGAGGTGCTGATGATTCTCAGACATTCAGTAGTTTCCTTCTTCAAATGATGAGATCATATTTACCTGGATAGCAAACAAGAGCAAGGTTACAAGAGCAGGTCCAAATGTTAATGATTAATATCAATTTTTTTTGTTAAATGGTTTGGAGTTATGAGTGAGGTACCCCAGGGCTCTGTTCTGGGACCAATTTTGTTTAACTTGTTCATAAACGATATAGAAGTTGGATTAAATAACTCAGCCTCAGTGTTTGCTGATGATGCAAAGCCAAGCAGAGCAATGACTTCACAATAGGATATAGCAACAAGAAGATCTTAATATAGTTATGGGGTGGGCAAAATTGCAGATGAGGTTCAATGTAGGAAATTGTAAAGTGATGCACTTGGAAGCTAAAAATATGAATGCAAGTTACATGCTAGGGGGAGAACCTCGGGGGGGGATTGAAGATGGAAAAGGACTACTTGTAGATCACAGACTTAGCAATAGCATGCAATGCCAAGCTACAGCAAGCAAGGCCAGCAGACTACTAACATGCATTAAAAGGTGCACAACTCTACCAGTTTATAAAACTCTCTGGTTCGGACACATCTTAAATATGGAGCTCACCGATCCTCTAGAAGGATGTGCTTGAATTGGACAGAGTACAGAAAAGGAAACAAAGCAAAAAAGGGGGCTGGAAGCACTTGAGGGATGACTACAAACATTAAACTTTTTCTCCCTGGAGATGCTTAAGAGGGATATGATCGCAATACTGTATACAAATCTTTAAATAGTGACTAACATTAGGGGGAAACTGCACTTTTTTTAACTCTACTATATTATAAAAATGCGGAAACTTTTGGAAGACCTCTTGTGTGTGTGGGTGTGTGTGTATATATATATATATATATATATATATATTGTGACAGCAGGAAGGTAAAGTCACCTGGTTGCATCCAGGG
The DNA here is from genome assembly GCA_029206835.1 of Rana muscosa. Taxonomy (NCBI): domain Eukaryota; kingdom Metazoa; phylum Chordata; class Amphibia; order Anura; family Ranidae; genus Rana; species Rana muscosa. The sequence goes on from CM055121.1 coordinate 850,195,722, forward strand.
GGGTAGATATATTTCGCCCAGATTCAGGCTTTACGCCGACTTATACAACTAGGTGGAGAGTTGTATAAGCCCAGCTGAGGCTAGTAAGCTCATGCCTGGAACCAGACCTGTGTGGACTGTCTAGGGAGAGTGAACCCCTGTGCGGTGAGACAAAGCCTGTGTGGCTATTTGCTTGGACATTTAAAACCAGGGACTTAGGGACTAGGACAGCACTAGGCTGATCCCAGTTGTTAGTTAGGAAACCTGTATGTTTAGTCAGAGGTCAACTTGACCAGGATTTATTTTGTTTATGTTTCTTTTGCTTTGCTGTGTTTTGTCACTGTAAATAGAAAATAAACCGCACCTTTTTGATTTTGAAAACCACAACCTCCGTTTGCTGGGCCTGTTTTGTGTGGGGAGCCCATCCCGGGGGTCACACACACCCGCTGCCGAGCTAACCCCCTCACAGTTGGTGGAGAACCAGTGGCAGTTTTTTTTTTTAAGCCAGCATGGAGGAGATACTGAAGCAGCTGGCTCTAGCAAATGCCAATCAACAGCAGACAAATGCAGGTTTGCAAAAGAGCCTTGCAGCTCATCAACAGAGCCTTGCAGCTCAACAACAGAACTTCGCAGCCCAGCAGCAAGCTCATCAACAGAGCCTTGCAGCCCAGCAGCAGACAAACGCAACTTTGCAACAGAGTCTGGAGGCTCAGCAACGAGCCCAGCAGCAATCTGAGGCCCGCTTCATAGACCTGTTGCAGAAGCAAGAGCAGAGACTACAACAACAGATGGAAGCAGTAATGCAGCAACGTCCGCAGACCAGTGAGGAAAGCCGTCCCACTAATACCGCGTCCTTTGGGGTGAGTCGTTTATTGACAAAAATGACTGGAGAGGATGATCCAGAGGTATTTTTGACCACATTTGAAAGGACCGCTGAAAGAGAAAAGTGGCCTGAGGAGCAGTGGGCTGGACTGGTGGCTCCTCTGTTAACTGGTGAATCGCAGAAAGCTTACTATGACCTAGAGCCTAACCAAGCAAAAGACTATGTGATGCTAAAAGCTGAAATATTGGCAAGGCTGGGTGTCACCCAGGCTGTCCGGGCTCAGCGTGTGCATAACTGGACTTTCCAGCTTGGAAAACCCCCCAGGTCTCAAATGTATGATCTCATTCACCTGAGCAGAAAGTGGCTACAGCCAGAGACTTTGTCCGCACCAAAGATTGTGGAACGTGTTGTAATGGATCGGTTTTTGAGAGCTCTTCCTACTGCCATCCAAAAGTGGGTAAGCCATGGAGACCCAGAGACGGCCGATGGTCTTGTGGATCGTGTGGAGAAATACTTGGCTACAGAGAACCTGACGGCCTCTTCCAGAGACACTCGGACTTTCCACCCTAAGACCAGACCATCCCCAGGGGCGGATAAGAGGATTCCAAGGGGTGAGGGTGGAGAGAGTGAGAGGGTGGGAGCTCTACCCCAAGTTTGGCGAGAACAGCCTGGGAAATCAGCGGCTCAAGAGGCGGCAAGAAGGATCGTTTGCTACCGCTGCCGGCAAGCGGGACATATTGCAGCCAATTGTCCGGTTGTGGAGGAACCCATGCAGTGTGACTTTCTGACGGGCAGACGTCAGTCGCTGTGTGCGACAGTCGCATGCACTGCCATTCGAGGAACTGAGAAACATTTATGCAAAATGTGTGTTAATGGTAGAAATGTTGTGGTATTGCTGGATTCAGGTAGCCTTGTGACCCTGATAAAGGCTGAGTTAGTTAAAACAGAGGTCTCTGGGAATAGCAAGGTAGCTGTTATTTGTGTGCATGGGGACACCGGAGAGTATCCAGTGACTACAGTGTGTTTCGAGACCCCCAAAGGTACCCTCTCTCATCCAGTGGGCTTAGTATCTCAGTTACCGCATGACGCCATTGTGGGAAGGGATTTTCCGAAGTTCTGGGAACTGTGGGATGATCCTGAGCCCCTCACTGGTGCCCCTATGTACCAGGAATGTGATAGCCAGAACTCCCCTGAGAGTGGTGAGGACTCTCCGGAATTTCCCTTATCAGTATTGGCAGGGGAGACTCAAGAAACTGGAGAGGAGCCCACCTCCTCAGACGAAAACCTACCGTCTGTGGAGTTTTCTGATCTTGAGGTTCACAGGGAAAACTTTGCCACAGAACAGTTGAAAGACCCCGCCCTAATAAAGGCACGGGAAAACGTAGTGAAAATAGATGGCGAGTTAGTGAACCCAGATAATACCTGCACTTACCCATACTTCAGCGTAGAGAAGGACCTACTGTATCGGGTGGCAAAAAGGGCAGAAGAAACCGTTGAGCAGCTTGTGGTGCCCAAACCTTACAGGAAGTTGGTGTTGGAGTTGGCCCATGGGCACATTCTTGGAGGTCATCTGGGGACAGAGAAAACCCGAGAGAGGGTATTACAGAGATTCTATTGGCCGGGGGTGATGAAGGACGTAGAAAATTATTGTTCCTCCTGCCCTGTGTGTCAGAGGTCGGCCCCGATGCCACATTTCCGTAGCCCGCTGGTCCCTCTACCCATCATTGAGGTCCCGTTTGAGAGGATCGCCATGGATTTGGTAGGTCCTATAATCAAGTCCGCTAGGGGGCACCAGTACATATTAGTTATAATGGACTATGCCACCCGTTATCCAGAAGCGATCCCTCTCCGAAATACCTCGGCCAAAACCATAGCCAAAGAGCTATCTCTTGTGTTTAGCCGGGTGGGTATTTGTAAAGCACTGCTTACGGACCAAGGTACACCCTTTATGTCCCGGGTTATGAAGGAGCTGTGTAAATTATTCAAAGTGACGCAATTACGTACATCTGTGTATCACCCCCAAACCGATGGGCTGGTTGAAAGATTCAACAAAACCCTAAAACAAATGTTGAAGAAAGTGGTGGATAGAGATGGAAAGGATTGGGACTGTCTACTTCCTTATCTGATGTTTGCTATTAGGGAGGTGCCCCAATCCTCTACGGGATTCTCCCCCTTTGAGTTACTGTATGGGAGACACCCAAGGGGGCTGTTGGATATTGCCAAGGAAACTTGGGAAAGTGAGAGTTCTCCCCACAGGAGTGTGATTGAGCATGTCGCCCTGATGCAAGACCGAATTGCACAGGTAATGCCCATCGTGAAGGAACATTTGGCCCAAGCGCAGTTAGCACAGCAGAGAGTGTACAACCGTGGAGCCAAGACCCGTACCTTTTCCCCGGGGGATAGGATACTGGTACTTGTCCCTACGGTTGAAAGTAAATTCCTTGCCAAATGGCAAGGCCCCTACGAGATAATGGAAAAAGTGAGCGAAGTGAATTACAAGGTCAGACAACCAGGAAGGCGAAAGCCCGAACAGATCTATCACGTTAATCTGTTGAAAGCCTGGAGGGATAGAGAGTCCCTAGTCGCAGACACTTGGTCACCAGCTCAAACTGGTTGCGTGATTCCTGAGGTTGGAATAGCAGCCACCTTGTCACAACCCCAACAACAGGAGGTTAAGGAGTTTGTGCTTCGCAACAAGGAGGTATTCTCTGAGCTGCCGGGACAAACATCTGGGGTAGAGCATGACATCATTACCCCGCCCGGTGAAAGGGTGAAGTTAAAACCCTATCGGATCCCAGAGGCCCGACGGGAGGCAATACGGGAGGAAGTACAGAAAATGCTGAACTTAGGGGTGATAGAGGAGTCCCAAAGTGATTGGTCTAGTCCCATCGTGTTGGTGCCTAAACCGGATGGGAGCTGGCGATTTTGTAACGATTTTCGTCAGTTGAACAAAGTTACAAAATTTGACACCTACCCCATGCCACGTATAGATGAGTTGATCGACCGGCTGGGAACAGCCCGATACATGACGACTCTTGACCTCACAAAAGGGTATTGGCAAATCCCCCTGGCCAAGTCGGCCAAAGAGAAAACCGCATTTGTAACCCCAGACGGGGCGTTCCAATATAAAAGAATGCCGTTCGGGTTACAGAATGCGCCGGCCACATTCCAGCGGAAAATGGACCAGATGCTGAGGCCCCATCGGAAGTATGCTGCGGCTTACCTGGATGACGTAATTGTCCATAGCACAGATTGGGCCTCACATCTGCCAAAAGTGCAAGCAGTCCTGGACTCTGTTCGGGAAGCGGGGTTTACGGCTAACCCCAAGAAGTGTACCATTGGGCAGGAGGAGGCCAAATATCTTGGGTACACCATTGGGAGGGGAGTAATAAAACCCCAACTCAACAAAGTCGAGGCCATCCAGAGTTGGCCACGTCCCAACAGCAAGAAGCAGGTACGAGCCTTTCTGGGAATCGCTGGGTATTATCGGCGATTCATTCCCCACTTTGCTTCTAAGGCTGTGCCCCTAACCAACCTGACGAAGGGGAAAGGGTCGGTCATGATTAAATGGACCCCCGAGGCTGAGGCAGCATTCCAATTCTTGAAACAAGCCTTATGTAGCCAGCCAGTGTTGTACTCACCCGACTTCTCTAAAGACTTTGTCGTACAAAGTGATGCGTCAGATGTGGGGTTAGGAGCAGTATTGTCCCAGGTCTGGAACGGGGAAGAGCACCCAGTCATTTACCTCAGCAGGAAGTTGAAGTCCCATGAGGTAAATTACGCCACCGTTGAAAAGGAGTGTTTAGCGGTGAAGTGGGCTCTAGATTCCCTTCGGTACTACCTGCTAGGTAGGCACTTTGACATGGTTACGGATCACGCTCCGTTAAAGTGGATGGCTCAAAACAAGGAAACAAATAGAAGAGTGAATAGGTGGTTCCTGGCCCTCCAGGAATTCAACTTCACAGTAAAGCATCGCCCTGGCGTTCAAATGGGGAATGTGGATGCTTTGTCTCGAGTACATGAATGCCTGATTGCTGGTGTTCCAACCCCGAGGTTAAAACAAGAGGGGGGGGTATGTGACAGCAGGAAGGTAAAGTCACCTGGTTGCATCCAGGGGGGTAGATATATTTCGCCCAGATTCAGGCTTTACGCCGACTTATACAACTAGGTGGAGAGTTGTATAAGCCCAGCTGAGGCTAGTAAGCTCATGCCTGGAACCAGACCTGTGTGGACTGTCTAGGGAGAGTGAACCCCTGTGCGGTGAGACAAAGCCTGTGTGGCTATTTGCTTGGACATTTAAAACCAGGGACTTAGGGACTAGGACAGCACTAGGCTGATCCCAGTTGTTAGTTAGGAAACCTGTATGTTTAGTCAGAGGTCAACTTGACCAGGATTTATTTTGTTTATGTTTCTTTTGCTTTGCTGTGTTTTGTCACTGTAAATAGAAAATAAACCGCACCTTTTTGATTTTGAAAACCACAACCTCCGTTTGCTGGGCCTGTTTTGTGTGGGGAGCCCATCCCGGGGGTCACACACACCCGCTGCCGAGCTAACCCCCTCACAATATATATATATATATATAAATATATATATATATATATATGGCAAAAACGGATCATAAACTCATCCCCTGTGCCCACTGTGCTTCTTTGTCCAGAGTAGTGTCTGTATAATACACAAAGTGTGTTACTGGCCAGGTCACCGGATGAAAACAGAGGGGGGAAAGCCAAAAAAAGAAAACAAATACAACCATCACATCTAATGATCGATAAGCTGCAAAATATAAAATTTTTGGTTTTGGGATTAATACCACTTTAAGCTGCCTGTAGATTCTGCTGACACAGCAATTGGCCATGCTGTCGACACAGACTGGATCTGGGAAGTATGTTATATACGCATATATTAATATGCGTATATTAAAATATTTCTGCATATATTTGCCATTGAAACAGAACAGAGGGATGAAAGTAATGCCGCGTACACACGATCAGAAATTCCGACAAGAAAAGTCCGATGTGAGCTTTTGGTCGGAAATTCCGACCATGTGTAGGCTCCATCAAAATTTTTCTGTCGGAATTTCCGACAAGAAAAATTTGAGAGCTGGTTCTCAAATTTTCCGACAAGAAAAGTTCTTGGAGGAAATTCCGATCGTCTGTATGCAATTCCGACGCACCAAAAGCCATGCATTTTCTGAATCAATTCGACACATGCTCGGAATCATTGAACTTCTTTTTCTCGGCTCGTTGTAGTGTTGTACGTCACCGTGTTCTTGACGGTCGGAATTTGGTGTGACTGTGTGTATGCAAGACAAGTTTGAGCCAAGATTCTGTCGGAAAAAAATCCACGGTTTTCTTGTCGGATTTTCCGATCGTGTGTACGCGGCATAAGTTGAGGGCACGCGGTATGGGGTTATCTACATTTTTGTGTGTTTTTACCCCAATTATTACTGTATTGCTTACTTGGCTATATAGGCAATACTATTATAGTATTTACCAATTTAAAATTGGTACGCTTTTCTTCACCCTTACTACTGGAACTTCGACTCTGGAAGTGTGTAGTCAACTCTGACTGCACATTTTCAGCTACCATTCCTGCCCGTGACACAAGCTCATTGTTTGTCGTGTCATCTGTTACTTTATTCTTCAGAGATACCACCTCAGGAACTCTGTTATTGCCTAGGTTATTGTAATTCCTGAACCTCCTCTATCTCCATCCATTGTGTGAGTACCCCACAGGTGAAGATTTTCACCTAGCAATGATGGATTACAGGCAGGTCATGAGGTACCTCTCAGGTTGATAGCAGTTCCGTTGTTCTGTGGCAAGGTTGTCCACTGACATTGTTCCTTATCTACTCAACAGGGTGTGTCTCATCAGACACCTAAAATCATCAATTCCACTTACAGCAGTACCCAGCCTTCTGGCTGATCCCCTGTAGACTTATTATTAAAGGGGTTGTAAAGGCAAAATGTTTTTAATATTAATGCATTCTATGCATTAACCACTAGCCGACCAGCCGCCGTCATTATATGGCGACAGGTTGGCTCTCCTGCGCAAATCGCCGTAGCTGTAGGTCGGCTCGCATAGGTCTAACAGTTAAAGCCACTGAATTTACCTAAATTAAAATTAAAAGGAATTACTGGACAAAGTCAGTGTCGACTCTAAGCCGATTGAACAAAAGGTTCAACTACAGCAGTTTAAGGTAAGATCAACATGTTAAATTTGAAAGAAATATAGTTATAACAGCATTAGCTAAAAAGTCAATGACCACAAATTTAAAGGCTGCAAGGGAAACCAAACATGTTAATAACATGGTTGGCTTGCCTCCAGTTTGGAGGGGTTAAAGGACCCTGTACTGAAAGCAATATGTAGGCTACCACTGCTGGCCTTCATCTGAAAAATGCTGTTTGCATGATGTAAGGGCTGAGCTCGTGTCCTCTGGTTGACATTAGTTTAAGACTCATCTGACTTGCGCCAAACAAGTTTAGAATTACTATAGACTTGTATGGTAATACAAATCTTGTTTGAAGTGAACACAAGCCTGTCTACACAGGCCCTTATACTGACCTTCTGGCCTATTTACAGTAACTAGCCGCTGACCGGAAAAAAGCATTGAACAAGTAAAGTTAGAGCGATGTCAGAAGTGACATACTAAAGGAGTTCAAGCAAAAACTGTGTAATTATGTTTCACCTTGTTCATTAAGGTAAGGAAACATTCACAGTGTGTATTCTTTACTTCTGTAGAAAATCAGCTCAACTGAATTAGCATGACAGGCAATTTCTTTTTAGTAAAGCCTAGCAGTTGCAGCCCCTGTAGTTTTCTATGCATTTCTATTGGTATTTGCATTGCATTGGTTTCCTTTAAAAAATTTACAGTGGATCAGAACATGTGGATTTCATCTACAGATTAAGCCCAATCTGTAGAATTGTATACAAAAAGGGGGTGAATTTGCGCTAACCAAAAAAAAAGGATGTGTGCTGCAGCTCTGAAAACTTAAATACTAAAGTTCAAGATAAATGTAAAAGGAGAGAAGAGCGCGCATACATTAAATTAAACTACACACAAAAATGCCAATTAATCAATATGTGCAATAATGGTGCATTCAATAAAGATATATTCTAAAATAATTTCTGTGAAAAAATCTATATACCGTATATACTCGAGTATAAGCCGACCCGAGTATAAGCCGAGGTACCTAATGTTACCACAAAAAACTGGGAAAACTTACTGACTCGAGTATAAGCTGAGGGTGAGAATGCAGCAGCTACTGTGAGTGGAAGAGGGTCAACAATGCCCATTTGCATGCCCCACTGTGCCCATTGCAACTTCACTAAGCCAATTGTCACTGTGCCCATCCTCACTCTGCCCATTGCCACCTTACTGTGCCCATCCTCACTGTGCCCATCCTCACTGTTCCCCTAAAATTGAAATTGTACCTGAAAAAAATTGAGAGGCTGCGGCGTCCATCGTTTAAAACTCGCGGTCTCTTCCTGGTCCCTTCCGTGATAGGCGGAACTGTGTCTGCTTAGAAAACGCCTATCACGAACGTTCTCTCATTCTCAGTTTCCCAGCAGACACTGTGTTCAGTGTTCCGGCAAACACGGGCGTCCTCTTGTCCGAGGATGAAAAGGCGTCCGTGATTGGCGGAACACTGAACACAGTGTCTGCTGGGATGGGTGAGGATGAGAGAACGTTTGTGATAGGCGATTCTCAGCAGACACAGTTCCGCCTATCACGGAAGGGACCAGGAGGAGACCGCAAGATTTAAACGATGGACGCCGCAGCCTCTCAATTTTTTTCAGGTACACTGACTCGAGTATTAGCCGAGGGGGGCACTTTCAGCCCAAAAAAAGGGCTGAAAATCTCGGCTTATACTCGAGTATATATGGTATTTAAAAATTGTCCATGTGTAAATCATGAAGTGTTCAACTTCCTAAAAAAAACACAGTATGTGCAAAAGTGTACCCAATAAAGAATATATCATTCAAATAAATTCAGTGAAAAAATATCTGTATATTAAAAAAAAGTCCAAATGTGAGTAGTGGAGTATTCAGCTTCCAAAAAGCACACAGGATCTTCAATCAATGAAATGTTCCAGCATATGGTATCACAAAATGCTCCAGCTTATAGTATAACAAACTGCTTACCAAATTTGTAGGATCTCATTAGGCAGAGATAAGCGCTTGTGCATCAGCCTACCAGCATGAGAGGAATCCACCTGCAGTCTTCTAACGAGAGGCGATGTGTTTCCCGGCTATCAAAGCAGACCACTCCAAGAGGCTTTGTATCCAAAATCTCTCCTTGGTTAAAAAGTGTCTAAAACATCTCGATCAATACAGAACAGAGGAAGGCTTCATGGTGTAGTATTTTTCAAAACAAAGGTTTATTTTTCACACGAATAACACTGGCTTACACATCCAAAGAAGCACTCAGCAAACAAAACAGATTTGAAACAGCCCTGGATCAGATCAGCTGGCTGTTCAGCGTGATAGCATCACAGGTTATGCTCCACCCGACATGAGGTCCTCCGTTCCCAGTGGATGCCTTGTAAGGAGAAACATGTCGGGTGGAGCATAGCCTGTGACGCTATCACGCTGAACAGCCAGCTGATCTGATCCACGGCTGTTTCAAATCTGTTTTGTTTGCCGAGTGCTTCTTTGGATGTGTAAGCCAGTGTTATTCGTGTGAAAAATAAACCTTTGTTTCGGAGAATACTACAACTCTGGAGTGATGCAATGCAGACTTGCAGCAATTGTGCAACAAATTTGTGAAACCTGGCAAGTCTGGCAATAGCTTAGCAAGTCATTTTCGAACATGCAGCTCAATTGCTTGCTATCTAGAGACTGATTTTACTGTTGTGGGTTTAGTAACACTTTAAAGACCAAATTTAATCAATTACAGCTTACCAGTCATCAGATGTAGTGGCAGCATTCTTTTTTTAAAGCTTAAAGTGAATGTAAAGGATACTTTTTTCAATAACAAATAGGTTATACTTATCTGCTCTGTGCAATGGTCTTGCTCAGAGCAGCTCCATCCTCATTTTCTGGGGTTCTCCCTGGCGTTCCTGGCTTCTTCTGCCTTCAGTTAACCCCCCCCCCCACCCCTTAGCAAGCTACTTGCTAGGGGGGGGTGCTTGTGCGGGCTTAATTCAAAACCACACTGTGCATGTCTATTGACACACACAATACAGCTCGGCTCCGCCCCCTGCTCCCTTGTCACTGGATTCGATTGATAGCAGCAGGAGCCAATGGTTCCTGCTGCTCTCACTTAGTCCAGTGAGGGGGGAGAAAGAGAGCAGTGCCGCTGCTTTTGGGCACCGGGCTGGACCAAGCTCGTGCTCAGGTAAGTATTTAGGGGGGGAGCTGCACCTAAAAGGTTTTTTACCTTGAAGCAGAGAATTCATTGAGATAAAAAAAAAAACATTTAGCCTTTACAACCACGTTAAGCTAGTTTTCTGTAAGCACAGAAAAATAACTGTTGAGCCTTATATCTCAAACAATGTTCTCAGCTCTCACCAGTTTTCTTCTGTGAACTACAGAGCATCTAGCACTTGTGTAATGAAAATGAGGTGAAGGGGAGGTGTTTGTAGTCTAAATCAGGAGAGCAGTACAGTAAGTGATGCAAGTTTGTTACTGGTAGGATCACAAGGTGAAAAACCCCTGAAGAAAATACTAATGTAGCCACCACATCTAAAGATTTGTAAGCTGCTTTATATATATACATTTTGCACCCTTACTGTGCCCATTTGCAGCCTCACTGTGCCCATCTGCAGCCTCACTGTGCCCTATTTCAGCCTCATGTACCATTAATCCCCCGCTGTGTCATGCAACTGCAGTCGGCGGCCGTCCACTGTAACAAAGCCCCGCCTCCTACCGTGCAGATGGGCACAGTAAGGGTGCAGATAGGCACAGTGAGGCTGAAAATGGGCACATTGAGGCTGCAGATGGGCACAGTGAGGCTGCAGATGGGCACAGTGAGGCTGCAAATGGGCACAGTGAGGCTACAGATGGGCACAGTGAGGCTACAGATGGGCACAGTGAGGCTGCAAATGGGCACAGTGAGGCTGCAGATGGGCATTACAGTAGCTGCTGCATTTTCCACCCTAGGCTTATACTCGAGTCAGTAAGTTTTCCCATTTTTTTGTGGTAAAATGAGGTGCCTTGGCTTATATTTGGGTCGGCTTATACTCAAGTATATACGGTATGCAATCTCTGGAAACCAAGCAAGGGACAATAGAGCATAAGAAATATAAATATAGCGTTAACAGTGAAGGTTTTTTAATTTTTTTTCCCATATCTTATACCGTAGATAAGCTAGTAAAAAAACAACAATTTTGTTCTGGAAGGTTACTTTGGTCAGGGATGTTTTGTCTCCATGGTGGACTGATTCATGTCAGTGTTCTGCATTTCTTGGAAAGTGTATGCTGTGTTTTTATTGAAAGATCAGACTTTGCATTCTTCAGTTCCTCAGCAATCTATAAAATAAATCTTAGCTTTTTAATTTACCAAAGCATAGCTATTGATGCCAACAATATACTTGAACAGAATGAACCTTGGCATTGAATACACCTTTTATCAGGTCTCATAGGAAAAATTTGAAATGTCTGGGTCACATAGGAGCAGTTACATCCAACAAGTTCAGAACAGAGTAGAGAGGATTCAGTTCACAGAAAATAACTTCTGGCATTTCTAAGCATTTATTGTGCTTAACAGAAGTAATAAGGAAACTTTACTATACACAGAACTTTATTAATTATTCTCAAATAAAGGTCTGCCGTATGTATGCAAATTACCACACATACAGTACTGTCTACCAATTATTCAATTCTAGCCGATTAGTTATTTTGTGTAATTGCAATTGGTCTCACATTCATATGAGTAGTGGTTTTTACTTCCTTTATGGTATCAGAAAGCGCCTTTCCAAAACTTTTCATCCGAAGCTGATATATTTAGCTATGTGGTACCAATGTGTACATGTAGATTTATGAATGTCTCCCTTCTCTTTGAACTTCCTCCAATGAATCAATGTACATGCAAAAGCCAGCAATGAACTTATTTTGCGTCATTTTGGTCTGTATAATATACCACTGAAAACATGTTGTTATATCGCTTTGATAAGCACAAAAAAACAGTTGATCCTGCCAGAAATCCAGTAAACACTATAATTATTGTGCACTCTGCCTGTGCTGAACTAAATTCTCAAGCAGTGCTATCAGTCATACCTATTGCTCTTCTGCAGATTACAGAGCACCTCCCCACTGTGTTTAAGGATGATGAAAGGGGAGGTGTTCTTTAGTCCAACACAGGAGCAAGCAGCCTACTCTTCCATAGATACAGTGCAGTGAGTTAGTAATATAATTCATGTCTTAGGGTGACAACACCAGGTAAAAAATAAGGGAAAAAAGTAAAAGCAATGCACCCACTTTATAATAAACTGCAATATATTACACATTAGTTCTTGGTTTTAGATCTGCATGTCTTGGGTTTAACATCTGCATATGATGCTGGGTTTTTCACTCTGATGAAAATATAACTGGTTCTAAATTTGAACATTCATATCACAACCTGACAGGGAAAGAAATCCTTAGGGAAAGAACATCACATCACTATTTCACATGAAGGCTGAGAAATTAAGTGACATTTTAAATATATGCTGTTGCCAACATCCTTCATTCAAAGCAAAAATATTTTCTGAGGGGAAATATTATTTAGCATAAATCTGTGGGTATCTCACAAGATATAAAAGCTGTAGGTGATAACTTAGTCTTACTCCAAACTTTCTAAACAAAGGGCCAGTATATTGTCCTTTAGACCTCGGGTGGACAGACTGTAGCCAGAGGGAGTAGAAAATTTCCCTGCATCAGTGTGAGTAAAGCATCAGGCTTGGGGATAAATGGGAGTAAAGCCTTAGGGTTGGGGATCAGTGGGAGTAAAGATTTAGGCTTGGGGATCAGTGGGAGTAAAGACTCAGGCTTGGGGATAAATGGGAGTAAAGCCTCAGGGTTGGGGATCAGTGGGAGTAAAGCCTCAGGCTTGGGGATCAGTGGGGGTAAAGCTTCTGGCTTGGGGATCAGTGGGAGTAAAGACTCAGGCTTGGGGATCAGTGGGGGTAAAGTCTCAGGCTTGGGGATCAGTGGGAGTAAAGCCTCAGGCTTGGGGATCAGTGGGAGTAAAGACTCAGGCTTGGGGATCAGTGGGGGTAAAGCCTCAGGCTTGGGGATCAGTGGGAGTAAAGCCTCAGGCTTGGGGATCAGTGGGAGTAAAGACTCAGGCTTGGGGATCTGTGGGGGGTAAAGCCTCAGGCTTGGGGATCAGTGGGAGTAAAGTTTCAGGCTTGGGGAAAAATGGGAGTTAAGCCTCAGGGTTGGGGATCAGTGGGAGTAAAGCCTCAGGGTTGGGGATCAGTGGGGGTAAAGCCTTAGGGTTGGGGATCAGTGGGAGTAAAGATTTAGGCTTGGGGATCAGTGGGAGTAAAGACTCAGGCTTGGGGATATATGGGAGTAAAGCCTCAGGGTTGGGGATCAGTGGGAGTAAAGCCTCAGGCTTGGAGATCAGTGGGGGTAAAGCCTCTGGCTTGGGGATCAGTGGGAGTAAAGACTCAGGCTTGGGGATCAGTGGGGGTAAAGTCTCAGGCTTGGGGATCAGTGGGAGTAAAGCCTCAGGCTTGGGGATCAGTGGGAGTAAAGACTCAGGCTTGGGGATCAGTGGGGGTAAAGCCTCAGGCTTGGGGATCTGTGGGGGTAAAGCCTCAGGCTTGGGGGTCAGTGGGAGTAAAGTTTCAGGCTTGGGGAAAAATGGGAGTAAAGCCTCAGGGTTGGGGATCAGTGGGAGTAAAGCCTCAGGCTTGGGGATCAGTGGGGGTAAAGCCTCAGGCTTGGGGATCAGTGGGAGTAAAGTTTCAGGCTTGGGGAAAAATGGGAGTAAAGCCTCAGGGTTGGGGATCAGTGGGAGTAAAGCCTCAGGCTTGGGGATCAGTGGGGGTAAAGCCTCAGGCTTGGGGATCAGTGGGAGTAAAGCCTCAGGCTTGGGGATCAGTGGGAGTAAAGCCTCGGGCTTGGGAATCAGTGGGGGTAAAGCCTCAGGCTTGGGGATAAGTGGGAATAAAGTCTCAGGCTTGGGGATCAGTGGGAGTAAAGCCTCAGGCTTGAGATCGGTGGGAGTAAAAAAAATGACATAGCACCTGTGGTCAGTAGGAGGAAGAATAGTTTCCCATCATTGGTATTAGTGGGAGGCATAGTGCCCCATTAATAGTATCAGTAGCAGTGGGAGAAATGATGCCCCATTATTGGTGTTGGCAGAAGGAACAATGCCCCATCATTGGTTTGGTTGGACCAATAGTGCCCCATCATTGGTGTCCGTGGGAGGAATTATGCCTACTGTTGGTGTCAATGGGAGGAATTCTGCCCACTATTGGTATCAGTGCAAGGAATAGTGCCTTGTATCTGTGGAATACGAATAGTAAGCCAAGGGTCCGTTAAAAGCAAACAAAGGGCTGTTGTTTGGAGACTGCTGAATAACAGAATAGGCTGATAGCTAGTACCTTACTTGTACCATTAACCCCCTGCTGTCAGTTAACTATATGCTGTATAATCTTATTGTACAATCTCCTTTGAATCTACCATCAACTATGTAGTATGAGGGCTTGTCTGTCCGATTACAAATTAAAAGCATTTTCCGGTCCACATATTATTTAGCTTTGGTAAATCTAAAGGAGATTGTTGAGAAATTACATAGTCAGATTGTCTAGTGTATGGCTATTAGGGTTGAGCGAACCCGAACTGTTTACTGTGTGTTCGGGTTCGAGTTCGGTGTTCGGCAATGTAGTGGCGCATTTTAAAAAGCTGCAGGGCAGCCAATCAACATTCGTTTAACTTGTGTGCCCTTAGAAGCCATCACAGCCATGCCTACTAATGGCATGGCTGTGATTGGCCAGTGCAGCATGTGACCCAGCCTCTATATAAGCTAGAGGCACATAGCACAGCACGTCTGCTTTAGATAGTGTAGGGAAAGGTTGCTGCTGCTGCTTTGAGGGAGAGAATTAGATAGGAGTCCTGATTCAGAAATCAAATTACTCAGCGATCTACCTTGATTTTGTTGAGATACACACTTTAGATACTTTAGGGCAAAAAAAAAAAATTTGCTGCATTTTATGCATATCTGTACGTGTACGTGCTATTCTAAAAACACCCATTTAGGGCAAAAAATAATATTTTGCAGTGTTTCCTACATATCTGTACGTGTGAGATACACACTTTAGATACTGTTGTTTTATTCTGCTATTCAAAAAAATGCAGTGGCGGCTGGGCCTGAGGCGGATAGCAGTTTGGCGCATGTCCTTCCACTACCGAGGATTGCAGGGCGCTTCAGTTTGCCTCCTGTTGCTAACTCCTCCTACTCTGCTTCCTCATCCTCTACCGCCTCCTCATCCGGTCAGCGTAACACCTTCACCACCAACTTCAGCACAGCCAGGGGTAAACGACAGCAGGCAGTTTTAAAACTTTCCTGTTTGCGGGAAAAACCCCACACCGCGCAGGAGTTGTGGAGGGACATGCAACAACAGACCGATGAGTGGTTGGTGGCAGTGAGCCTCAAGCCCGGCCTGGTGGTGTGCGATAATGGGCGAAATCTCGAAGCAGCTCTGGGCCTAGCCGGTTTGACGCACATCCCTTGCCTAGCGCATGTGCTGAATTTGGTGGTGCAGAGGTTCCTTAAAAATTACCCCGATATGCCAGAGCTGCTGCAGAAAGTGCGGGCCGTCTGTGCGCACTTTCGGCATTCTCACCCTGCTCCTACTCGCCTGTCAGCGCTGCAGCGTAACTTCGGCCTTCCAGCTCACTGGCTTATATGTGACGTGCCCACAAGGTGGAACTCCACCTTGCACATGCTGGACAGACTGTGCGAGCAGCAGCAGGCGATAGTTGAGATTCAGCTGCAGTACGCATGCGTGAGTCGCTCTGCGGAACCGTACCACTTCACCACCAATAACTGGGCCTCCATGCAAGACCTGTGTGCCTTGTTGCGCTGTTTTGAGTACTCCACCAACATGGCCAGTGCCGATGATGCCGTTCTCAGCGTCACTATCCCAGTTCTATGCCTCCTTGAAAAAACGCTTCAGGGCGATGATGAAAGAGGATGTGGCACAGGAGGAGGAGGAGGAGGAAGAGGTATCATTTCCAAGGCTTTTAGGGCAGTCATTCACAAGTGGCTCCGAGGGTGGGTTCCTGCACCAACAAATGCCAGGTACACAATTGTCCAGCAAGGGCACAGTTCTGGAGGATGACGAGGTGGAGGATGAGGAGGAGGAGATGGAGGAGGAGGAACCATGTTCACAGCAGGGTGGCACCCAGACCAGCTCATGGCCATCACTGGTGCGTGGCTGGGGGGATACAGAGGACACAGACGATACACCTCCCATAGAGGACAGCTTTTCGTTGCCTCTGAGCAGCCTGGCACACACGAGCGATTACATGCTGCAGTGTAGACTTGTGCACAACGGAAAAATTCGTTCCGTTTCGGTTCGTTTCTTTCCGGTCCTGTTGATTCGTAATCATTCGTAATTTTGCTAGACGGGATTTTTCGTGTTCGGACTCATTCGTATTTTTGCAAGCGACATTTTTCGTTGAATTTTTTGTTGCTTTATAATTCGTACTTTCGGTAGAGTACGTTGTTTTTCGTTGATTCTGGACACAACTCCTACTTTCGTAACTTTTTTTGGGTTCGTTGATTCGTAATTTTCCGTGTCTCTCTCACAACGACGCTGCCTATTATGCCTAATGTGCTTCGAATGGATTTGTACTTTTCTAAATACATTGCGGTTATTTGTAACGATTCGAAATCTCGTATTTTACTTTCGTTTTTAACATGCGGCTATAGGCTCCGCCCCTGTACACCATTTTCAGAGGGTTCAGCACGGTGAGGGAGAAGCAGAGAGCAGAGCAGAGTGAGTGTTATTGTGCTTCGAATGGATTCGAAATCTCGTATTTTACTTTCGTTTTTTACATGCGGCTATAACCTCCGCCCCTGTACACCATTTTGAGAGGGAGTTCAGCACGGTGTGGGAGAAGCAGAGAGCAGAGCAGAGTGAGTGTTATTGTGCTTCGTATGGATTCGTACATTCGTAACTTTTTCATAACGAATTATGCCGAAGACATTCGGGCATTCGCTATTTGCGGTATAATTTATTTCGGATTCGGTCTTATTCGTAATTGCTTTGTTCGGAAATTCGAATGCTTCCGAATGTCCGAAAGTTGCTAAATTCGGACGAATTTCAATTCGTTACGAAACGAATTGCACAAGCCTACTGCAGTGTCTCCACAGTGACTGCCGAGTTGCCCACATTCTAACTGGTGCTGATTACTGGGTGGCCACGCTGCTAGATCCCCGTTACAAGGACAACGTACCGTCCTTAATTCCCTCACTGGAGCGTGATCGTCAGTGTTGCCAACCGCCTGAAGTGAAATTTACTGGCAAGGATGCCAAAATTTCCGAACGGCACCAATTTTTTACTGGTAAAAAATCATGAAAATTGCTGGCAGAGCCGCATTTTTTACTGACGCTGCTAAAAAGTACCTAAAATTACTGTTTTCAGTGCTAAACAGTGCAAGTATAAATATTTGAACTATAAACACATAGCTAGTGCTATTAGCAAGTTAAACAAAAGTCAAAAAATATATTTCTCCATTGACATGAAGGTCAGGTTACTACTATAAGCCAGCCAGTAGTGATGAGCCGAACACCCCCGGGTTCGGTTCGCACCAGAACCCGCGAACGGACTGAAAGTTCGCACGAACATTAGAACCCTATTAAATACAATGGATGCGAACGTTCAGATTCTAAAGTGCTAATTATAACGACTATTATCCATGTTATTGTCCTAAACAGAGTTTGGGAACCCGGGTTCTGCACCAGGGGACATGTATCAATGCAAAAAGAAGTTTTAAAAATGGACGTTTTCCGGGAGCAGTCATTTTAATGATGCATAAAGTGAAAAAAAAAAAGTCAAATATTCCTTTAAATATTGTACCTGGGGGGTGTCTAAAGTATGCCTGTGACGTGCCACGTGTTTCCCGTGTTTAGAACTGTCCCTGCACAAAATAACATTTCTAAAGGAAAAAAAAGCCATTTAAAACTGCTTGCGGCTTTAATGTAATGTCTGGTCCCGGTAATATGGATGAAAATCTTTAAGAAAAATGGCATAGCTACCCCATCAACCCCCCCCCCCCCTACCCCAGCCCATTACCAGCCCCTTTGGGTCTTGTATGGATATTAAGGGGAACCCTGCACACAAAATAAAAAAGGCCCTATATACTCTGAACAGCCGTATACAGGCGGTGCATACAAGACAGGGACTGTAGGTTTGTTCTTATGTAGAATCTGTTTGTAATTTTGAACAGCTACATTGTTTAAGTGTAGCTCCAGCCCAAATACCTATTTTTAAGCTTTTTGGAAAACATAGGGAAGGGTTATCACCCCTGTAACATTTGTTTTGCTGTCTGTGCCCCTGTTCAGAACATTTCACCTCACTTTGCGTCCCAATGACAACTGTTTTTGAAATGTGGTGTTTTTATTGAAACAAGGATTGGTGATAAAGCATCAGTAGAGAGGAGACACCTTTCTCCCATATTAATTCTTACAGGAGAGAATTTTCCTTCCAAGGGGTAGATTTCCTCTCACTTCCTGTTGTCTTCTTCCGTTTGCAAGTAGTAGTCGTTTGTAAGTTGGATGTTTGAAAGTAGGGACCTGCCGTATATACTCTGCAGAAATTGGCCCCTTAGGTGTTGGTGTTGGCAAAACACTGTAAGCACTCACAGTTACTCTTGGTGGGTGCTGGAACGCCCTGCTGTCATCTATTATATCAGGAATTGTAATAACATATAATTGTTGAACAGTGGTAGTAAAAATTGGGCCTTTGATGGTGGTGCTGGTGCCACAACACTGTAAGGCCTGACAGTTACTCTTGGTGGGCGCAGCAATGGGCCCTGCTGTGAATTATTAGATCAATAATTATAATTGCATGCCCCTGTTGAACAGGGGCTGAAAAATTGGGCCTTTGGTGGTGGTGGTGGTGGTGGTGGTGGTGTTGACACAACACTGTAAGGCCTGACAGTTACTCTTGGTGGGCGCAGCAATGGGCCCTGCTGTGAATTATTAGATCAATAAATATAATTGCATGCCCCTGTTGAACAGGGGCTGAAAAATTGGGCCTTTGATGGTGGTGGTGGTGGTGGTGGTGTTGACACAACACTGTAAGGCCTGACAGTTACTTTTGGTGGGGGCAGCAATGGGCCCTGCTGTGAATTATTAGATCAATAATTATAATTGCATGCCCCTGTTGAACAGGGGCTGAAAAATTGGGCCTTAGGCACTGGTGGCACAACACTGCAACCCCTCACAGATACTGTACTTGGAGCACAGCAATGAGGCCTGTTGCAAAGTATTGCATCAAAAATTGTAATTACACGCCCCTGTTAAACAGGGGCTGAAAAATTGGGCCTTAGCCACTGGTGGCGGCACCCATAAACCAAAATGATCTTCCAAGCTATCATCATTAATCGGATCATTGAGGAGGAGGAGGAGGATAGCTAGTCAACATAACAGCACAGGAACTCAGCATCAGCATCAGTCTTGAAGGGATGTGACATTTTAAAATCAATTAGTCTGTTATATCAGCATCAGGTGTGTGGTAGCTGGTGGTGATCCAAGACTGGTTCATCTTGATGAAAGTCAGTCGATCAATCGAGTCGGTGGACAGGCGCACCCTGTGATCCGTGACAAATCCTCCAGCAGCACTGAATGTGCGTTCTGAAAGAATGCTGGATGCAGGACAGGCCAGTAGCTCAATTGCATACTGTGCAAGCTCTGGCCAGTGATCCATCCTCAAGACCCAGTAAGCCAGAGGATTTTCGGTGGGGAAGGTGTCCAAGTCTGACCTTGTCCCTAGGTATTCCTGCACCATGTATATCAGACGCTGGCGATGGTTGCTGGAACCGATCATACTTTGGGGCTGCGGACTAAAGAATTGTCTGAACGCATCGGTCAGACGGCCACCTTCCCCACCGCTCCTTCTTTGACTGCCCGAAGCCTCAGCAACTCGTTGTCCAGGACCAGGAGTTTGTAACCTCCCAGTCTCTGGGAACGCTTTGCACAGACCTTTCTGCAAGGCCTCCCGGAGTTGTCTCATCCTCTGCTCCCTCTGCGACGGTAACATAAGGTCCGCAATCTTACCCTTGTACCGTGGATCAAGGAGAGTGGCCAGCCAGTAATGGTCCCTCTCCTTGATCCGAAGAATACGAGGATCCTTCCGCAGACTTTGCAGGATCAGGGAGGCCATGCAGCGTAGGTTAGCTGAGGCATTCAGTCCGGAGTCCTCTGGGTCACTAAGGACGACATGATCCGCAGCCACCTCCTCCCAGCCACGTACAAGTCCACTGGTTTCTTGGGATTGTAAATCATCCCTAAAAGACTGCTGCTGATGATGCTGAGTGCCAGCCTCCACCTCCATGCTGACACAATCCTCCTCCTCCTCCTCCTCTTCCTGTGCGATGGGTGGGACAGAAGGAACACTGTCTGGGTAAAGGGGGCCTTGAGAGGCAAGGAAGTCCTCCTCTTCCTGCCTCTGTTCTGCCTCAAGTGCCCTGTCCATTATTCCACGCAGCGTGTGCTCCAACAGGTGGACAAGAGGTACAGTGTCACTGATGCATGCACTGTCACTGCTCACCATCCTCGTGGCCTCCTCAAATGGTGCCAGGACAGTGCATGCATCCCTGATCATGCCCCACTGGCGTGGTGAAAAAAACCCGAGCTCCCCTGACCCTGTCCTGGTGCCGTAGTCGCACAGGTACTCATTGATGGCCCTCTGCTGCGTGTGCAGCCGCTGCAGCATGGCCAACGTTGAGTTCCACCTGGTGGGCATGTCACATATAAGGCGGTTCTTGGGCAGGTTCAACTCCTTTTGCAGCTCAGCCAGGCGAGCACTGGCATTATAAGATCTGCGGAAATGCACACAGACTTTCCTGGCCTGCCTCAGGACATCCTGTAAGCCCGGGTACCTGCCCAAGAACCGCTGCACCACCAGGTTAAGGACGTGAGCCATACAGGGCACATGGGTCAGTTGTCCCTGTCGGAGGGCGGAGAGGAGGTTGGTGCCATTGTCGCAAACCACCATTCTTGGTTTAAGCTGGCGTGGCGTCAACCACCTCTCGGCCTGCCCCTGCAGAGCAGACAGGACCTCTGCCCCAGTGTGGCTCCTGTCCCCCAAACACACCAGCGCAAGCACGGCATGGCATCTTTTTGCCTGCGTACTTGCGTAGCCCCTTGAATGCCTACGGAGCACCGCTGGTTCCGAGGACAAACCACAGGAAGAGGCCATGGAGGAAGAAGAAGAGGAGGGGGTGGAGGAGAGAGGTGTGTCACAACCAGTAGTAGCATTTTGGAGGCGTGGCGGTGGAACAACCTCCAACACTACTGCACCTTGTCCTGCATCCTTCCCAGCTGCCAAAAGAGTGACCCAATGGGCCGTGAAAGAAAGGTAACGTCCCTGTCCATGCCTGCTGGACCATGAGTCAGCGGTAATATGCACCTTACCGCTGACCGCCCTGTCCAGCGAGGCCAAGACATTGCCTTCCACATGCCTGTAGAGAGCCGGAATCGCCTTCCGTGAGAAAAAGTGGCGTTTGGGAACCTGCCACTGAGGAACCGCACATTGCACAAACTCACGGAAGGGGGCCGAGTCTACCAACTGAAAAGGCAGCAGTTGAAGCGCTAGCAATTTAGCCAAGCTAGCATTCAACCGCTGGGCATGTGGATGGCTGGGAGTGAACTTCTTTCGACGGTCCAGCAGCTGGGGCAGGGAAATTTGCCTGCTAGAATCGGACGTCGGTGTACTGCTAGCAGAGTGGCTGCAAGTACTGGGCTGTGACACACCTAATTCTACACCTTCATTCCTCTCAGTGCAGGTTTCAGAGAGGACTGAAGGTATAGTGGGTTTTGAGATCCCAGCTGATGTGGTGCAAGGAGAGGTCCGCTTTGTTCTTTGGTGTGGGTCTTTAAGGTAGGCTTGCCAATGAGCTGCATGGCAGGTCAACATATGTCTGATCAAGCATGTGGTGCCCAAGCGGCTGATGTTTTGGCCACGCGATATACGCTTGAGACATATGTAGCAAACAGCAGCTGTGCGATCTGATGCACTAGCCTCAAAAAAGGCCCACACCAAAGAACTTTTTGAATGACGGGCAGAGGCAGCACCCTGCACAGGCGGAGCTCTGCGGTGTGATTCCGTCGGTGTGCTGCCCATACGCTGGCCACTCAAGGGCATCCTGCCTCGTTGGAGATGTGCCTCCTCCTCATCCTCCTCCTCCTCCTCTCTCCTATTAGGCACCCACGTGGAGTCAGTGACCTCATCATCCCCTCCCTCCTCATCACTGGAGCCAATCTGGCAGTATGCTGCAGCTGCTGGAGCATGACTGCCAGATTGGTGTCCTTCTTGAGCATCCCCTCTCTCTGCTCTCACGCTACTGCCTTCCTCTAGCTGGGTATCATCATCAGATCCTTCGAAACGCTGGGCATCCTCCTGGAGCATGTACCCAACACTGTGCTCAAACAGTTCGGGGGACTCCTCAGGAGGAGGACATGGTGGGTCTAGGGAAGGATTGACTAATGAAGATAATGATACCAGAGAAGAGTACGCTTTGGCAGCTGCTTTGCCAGTACCCTGAGCCTGGGTGAGAGAGGATGAGGAGGATGAGGTGGGCTTGGTCATCCACTCTACCAAGTCTTCGGCATGATGTGGCTCAACATGTCCAGCTGCCGAAAAGAAGGACAAGCGTGTCCCATGGCCATGTGCTGATGACAATGCACCGCGTCCACGACCAGCACTGTTGCCCCCAGACACAGAGCCTGCTTGCCCTCTTTTTTTGCCTCCTGACTGTCTGCCTCTCCTTGTTTGCCTTCCAGACATTTTAATGGATGGCCTGCAGGGAGATGGGAAAAACAGCAATAAGGGCTACCTTCAGGTGTATACTGTGCAGGAGGCTTAGCAACAATGACACTGACACTGTCCCCTGCCTATCCTTCTCTGTCCCTAAACACAAGGATTTGCAATATGCTTCAGCAAGATTGGTTTAGCACAGAATAGCACACTGACAGTTTCCCTCACTGTCCTTCTCTGTCCCTACAAACAAGATTTAGCACAGAATAGCACACTGATAGTTTCCACGAGTGTCCTTCTCTGTCCCTAAACTCAAGGATTTCAAATATGGTTCAGCAAGATTGGTTTAGAAAAGAATAGCACACTGTCAGTTTCACTCACTGTCCTTCTCTGTCCCTACAAACAAGATTTAGCACAGAATAGCACACTGATAGTTTCCACGAGTGTCCTTCTCTGTCCCTAAACTCAAGGATTTCAAATATGGTTCAGCAAGATTGGTTTAGAACAGAATAGCACACTGACACTTTCCCTCACTGTACCTCTCTGTCCCTAAACTCAAGGATTTCAAATATGGTTCAGCAAGATTGGTTTAGAACAGAATAGCACACTGTCAGTTTCACTCACTGTCCTTCTCTGTCCCTACAAACAAGATTTAGCACAGAATAGCACACTGATAGTTTCCACGAGTGTCCTTCTCTGTCCCTAAACTCAAGGATTTCAAATATGGTTCAGCAAGATTGGTTTAGAACAGAATAGCACACTGACACTTTCCCTCACTGTACCTCTCTGTCCCTAAACTCAAGGATTTCAAATATGGTTCAGCAAGATTGGTTTAGAACAGAATAGCACACTGTCAGTTTCACTCACTGTCCTTCTCTGTCCCTACAAACAAGATTTAGCACAGAATAGCACACTGATAGTTTCCACGAGTGTCATTCTCTGTCCCTAAACTCAAGGATTTCAAATATGGTTCAGCAAGATTGGTTTAGAACAGAATAGCTCACTGACACTTTCCCTCACTGTACCTCTCTGTCCCTAAACTCAAGGATTTCAAATATGGTTCAGCAAGATTGGTTTAGAACAGAATAGCACACTGACACTTTCCCTCACTGTCCTTCTCTGTCCCTACAAACAAGGTTTAGCACAGAATAACACACTGACACTCTCCCTACCTATCCTTATTTGTCCCTAAACACAAGGAATCCAGGATTAGTAAAGGAAAAAAAATGACACTGTCCCTGCCTATGCTTCTCTTTCCCTGCCCCGTAACACACTACACAAGGCCGCCGCGCTGGCGGCCTTTTATAGTGTGGGGCGTGTACTAAACCCCCTCAGCAATAATTGGCCACAGGCATCCTGCCTGTGGCCAATCATTGCTCTCCTCGCTGCCGGCGCTGTGATTGGCCAAGCATGCAGGGTCACAGTGCATGCTTGGCCAATCACAGCGCCTGGATGACACTGCGATGGCGTAGTGCATTGTGGGCCATTCGCGTCACTCGAATTTGGCACGACCGTCGATCGAACAGCCGATGTTTGAGTCGAACGTATGTTCGACTCGAACACGAAGCTCATCCCTACCAGCCAGCACTGGGTTCCCCCCCTTACATCAGAGTCTGCAGGGATCCCCCTTACAGTGAAAGAGAACTCTTATGTAAAGGGGAACGCTGCAGATCATGATCTAAGGGGGAACTCTGATGTAAGGGGAGGCTCTGGTGACCAGAGACCACCTTATATCAGAGTCCACTGCATTCCCTTTACATCAGAGTTGCCACTTACATCAGGGTCTGCAGCATTACCCTTTCACTGTAAGGGGCAATCCTGCAGACTCGGATGTGAAGGGGAATGCCAGGAACTCTGATGTGGGGGGCACTCTGGTGACTAGAGACCACCTTCCGCAGAGTGAATACACCAAGGTAAGGGGAGTTACTAATATAGGGTGGAACCTTTAAATCAGTGCCCCTTACATTATTGAATTCACTCCCCCCTTACCTCAGCAACCTCCCCCCCAGATTGGCCTGGCGGCACTGTCACTGACCTCCTCTCAGGTGCATTGTGCAGGGTTCAGTCAGATGGCTCCAGCTTAGCGGCTCTGGTTTTCCTATGGTCTCCTCTCTACAGTCCACACACGTCCAACTTCTCCCGTGACCCCCACGATCCCGGCGGTGCTCCCACTCATGACTCCTCTCCCGACTCCCCTCAGAGACTGCAGACATGATGTAGGAAATGGTCAGAGGCTCTGGGCAGGATACAGGAACAGGAGATGGTCAGAGGCTGAGGGCAGGAGATGGTCAGAGGCTGCGGGCAGGACTCAGGAGATTGTCAGAGGCTGCGGGCAGGACTCCGGAGATGGTCAGAGGCTGCGGGTAGGACTCAGGAGATGGTCAGAGGCTGCGGCAGGACTCAGGAGATGGTCAGAGGCTGCGGGCAGGAGATAGTCAGAGGCTCAGGGCAGGACTCAGGAGATGGTCAGAGGCTGCGGGCTGGAGATGGTCAGAGGCTCAGGGCAGGACTCAGGAGATGGTCAGAGGCTGCGGGCAGGAGATGGTCAGAGGCTCAGGGCAGGACTCAGGAGATGGTCAGAGGCTGCGGGCAGGAGATGGTCAAAGGCTGCGGGCAGGAGATGGTCAGAGGCTGCGGGCAGGAGATGGTCAGAGGCTCAGGGCAGGAGATGGTCAGAGGCTCAGGGCAGGAGATGGTCAGAGGCTCAGGGCAGGAGATGGTCAGAGGATGCGGGCAGGAGATGATCAGAGGCTGCGGGCAGGAGATGGCCTCCTCTACAGTGTCCTCCTCACCCCTCCAGTAATGTCCTGCTGGGGCCCGTCACTTGCGATGCTCCTCTCTGCACCATTGCAAATGCGATGCACTCCCTCCGTGGAACCGCCGCGCCGAGAACTTAGAATGAGTGCCGTTTAAAAATGGCGCCAGGCGGCGACATCACGTTACTGCGCATGCACTGCCCAGCTGAGATTCTACGATCTTCCCCGAGTCCTGCAGGCTTTGGAACGGCGCATGCGCCGTTGCATGGCCGGCCCGCAGCCATCTTTCTTACTGGCATCGGCTGTCCGTAACGGACATTCACGGACTCCCCGAAAATGGGGTGAAAATACTGTACTGTCCATAAATTAACGGGCGGTTGGCAACACTGGTGATCGTAAGATGCGCGAGTACAAGCGCACGCTGGTAGACGCGCTGCTGGTGGCATTCCCACCTGAAAGCGGGGGCACAGTGGAAGCACAAGGCGAAGGCAGAGGAGGAGGAAGAGGTCGCTAACGCAGCCGGGGCACCGCCAGTACCTCAGAAGGCAATGTTAGCATGGCCGAATTGTGGAAAAGCTTTGGCAGCACGCCACAACAACCAGCTCCACCAGCTGATTAGGAACGTCTTAGCAGGAGGCAGGATGGTGGAGCAGTATGTGTGCACACGCCTACACGTACTGAATGACTGGTCTGCCCCCTTCAACTTCTGGGTCTCCAAATTGGGCACATGGCCTTAGCTTGCCCTTTACGCCTTGGAGGTGCTGGCCTGCCCTGCAGCCAGTGTATTATCTGAACGTGTATGTAGCACGGCAGGGGGCGTTATCACAGACAAGCGCAGCCGCCTGTCCAGAGCCAATGTGGACAAGCTCAAGTTCATTAAAATGAACCAGGCATGGATACCACAGAACTTGTCCATACCTTGTGCAGAATAGACATGTATACCGGCCTTACCCAGCCATTGTTGTATTTTTGATCATTCTCAATCTTTTGGGGTGTACCCTAATTAAAAAAAAAAAAAAAAAACAGTGTTGGCTACCTTTTCCTCCTCCACCGCCGCTTCCACCTACACCGCCACCTCAACCTCCCACTCCATATGGACCTCGTCCTCCTAGGTCAAGATTATTATTTTTTTATTTTTATGCATTTTATGTTATTTTAAGTTATTTCCCTATCCACATTTGTTTGCAGAGCACTTGCCATGCTCTTAACATCATTGTGCTGCCATTTGCAGCCCTCTAGCCCTTTCCATTACTTTTTTAGAGCCATTTTAGTCCTCAAAAGTTCGGGTCCCCATTGACTTCAATGGGGTTCGGGTTCGGGGTCAAGTTCGGGTCAAGTTCAACTCAAACTTTTTTGCGAAGTTCGATCGAACCCAAACATCCAGGTGTCCGCTCAACTCTAATGGCTATCTTTAGAACTCTATACCTTTTGACCATGAATTGAATGGATACCCTGCAATGCTATCAGCCAACCTAAATACTGGAGAGGTACACCTATGAATATGTAAAATAGTACCTTTATTAAACAGCCACTATCCCCTTGACTGTAAGCAGCCAACACTTTGCATGGCCACTCCCTCTCATTCTCTGCTTTCACTGATTGCCAGGGGCATCATTGACTATCAGGAACCAATCAGAATGATCATGGCTTGAGGCTTAACTGAACAAAGAAGAAAGCCTTAATTCTGCAAATGAAGGCCAACTTCAGGGTGCAGAGTTCATCCACAGTGCCATCTATAGTGTAACTGTCTGGTGTACTATTCATAATAAGAAAAAATTACTTACATTTTTGCATATTTGTTAGCCTATAAAAAAAAAAACTTTACTTTTATTAAAACAGTGTATCAAATAATATATATATATATACAGTGGGGATCGAAAGTTTGGGCACCCCAGGTAAAAATGTGTATTAATGTGCTTAACGAAGCCAAGGAAAGATGGAAAAATCTCCAAATGGCATCAAATTACAGATTAGACATTCTTATAATATGTAAAAAAAAGTTAGATTTTATTTCCATCATTTACACTTTCAAAATTACAGAAAACAAAAAATTGGCGTCTGCAAAAGTTTGGGCACCCTGCAGAGTTAATATCTTGTACTGCCCCCTTTGGCAAGTATCACAGCTTGTAAACGCTTTTTGTAGCCAGCCAAGAGTCTTTCAATTGTTGTTTGAGGTATCTTTGCCCATTCTTCCTTACAAAAGTCTTCCAGTTCTTTGAGATTTCTGGGCTGTCTGTCACACACTGCTCTTTAAAGGTCTATCCATAGGTTTTCAATATTGTTGAGGTCAGGAGATTGTGAAGGCCATGGCAAAACCTTCAGTTTACGCCTCTTGATGTAATCCCCCGTGGATTTTGAGGTATGTTTAGGATCATTATCCATTTGTAGAAGCCATCCTCTCTTTCAGCTTTTTCACAGATGGCATCAAGTTACCATCCAAAATTTGCTGAAATTTTATTGAATCCATTTTTCCTTCTACTCGTGAAATGTTCCCTGTGCCACTGGCTGCAATACAACCCCAACGCATGATTGATCCACCCCCATGCTTAACAGTTGGACAGAGGTTCTTTTCATTAAATTCTGTGCCCTTTCTTCTCCAAACGTACCTTTGCTCATTCCGGCCAAAAAGTTATATTTTAACCTCATCGGTCCACAGAACTTGTTTCCAAAATGCCTCAGGCTTGTCTATATGTTCATTTGCAAAGTTCAAACGCTGATTTTTGTGGTGAGGACGTAGAAGAGGTTTTCTTCTGATGACTCTTCCATGAAGACCATATTTGTACAAGTATCTCTTTATAGTGGAATAGTCAGTGCCGGCCCAAGACATTGTGCTGCCTGGGCCCAGGATCAAAATGCTGCCCCCCTCCTCCGTACCGCCACCCCCAAAAAAAATTATAATCACGCCCACCAAAAGGCCCCCACATTTATTATTTTATATCATGACAATTAAAACCAAAATAACATTTATTAGGAAGTCAGATTTACACGCAACAGTGGTGGTGGGGATCAGACAGAGGCAGCGGCGGTTGTAGTGAGAGGGGAGGGGGGTTAGACACAGGCAGGGGTGGTAGGGAAGAGGTTAGACACAGGCAGGGGTGGTAGGGGGGTTAGACACAGGCAGGGGTGGTAGGGGGATTAGACACAGGCATAGGTGGTAGGAGGATTGGACACAGGCATAGGTGGTAGGGGGATTAGACACAGGCATAGGTGGTAGGGGGATTAGACACAGGCATAGGTGGTAGGGGGATTAGACACAGGCATAGGTGGTAGGGGGATTAGACACAGGCAGAGGTGGTAATGGGGATTAGACACAGGCAGAGGTGGTAGGGGGATTAGACACAGGCAGAGGTGGTAGGGGGATTAGACACAGGCAGAGGTGGTAGGGGGATTGGACACAGGCAGAGTTGGTAGGGGGATTGGACACAGGCATAGGTGGTAGGGGGATTAGACACAGGCAGAGGTGGTAGGGGGGTTAGACACAGGCAGAGGTGGTAGGGGGATTGGACACAGGCATAGGTGGTAGGGGGATTAGACACAGGCAGAGGTGGTAGGGGGATTGGACACAGGCATAGGTGGTAGGGGGATTGGACACAGGCATA
This sequence comes from Rana muscosa, assembly GCA_029206835.1. NCBI lineage: Eukaryota > Metazoa > Chordata > Amphibia > Anura > Ranidae > Rana > Rana muscosa. The sequence goes on from CM055121.1 coordinate 850,224,801, forward strand.
GGTGGTAGGGGGATTAGACACAGGCAGAGGTGGTAATGGGGATTAGACACAGGCAGAGGTGGTAGGGGGATTAGACACAGGCAGAGGTGGTAGGGGGATTGGACACAGGCATAGGTGGTAGGGGGATTAGACACAGGCATAGGTGGTAGGGGGATTAGACACAGGCATAGGTGGTAGGGGGATTAGACACAGGCATAGGTGGTAGGGGGATTAGACACAGGCAGAGGTGGTAATGGGGATTAGACACAGGCAGAGGTGGTAGGGGGATTAGACACAGGCAGAGGTGGTAGGGGGATTGGACACAGGCAGAGGTGGTAGGGGGATTGGACACAGGCATAGGTGGTAGGGGGATTAGACACAGGCAGAGGTGGTAGGGGGGTTAGACACAGGCAGAGGTGGTAGGGGGATTGGACACAGGCATAGGTGGTAGGGGGATTAGACACAGGCAGAGGTGGTAGGGGGATTGGACACAGGCATAGGTGGTAGGGGGATTGGACACAGGCATAGGTGGTAGGGGGATTAGACACAGGCAGAGGTGGTAATGGGGATTAGACACAGGCAGAGGTGGTAGGGAGATTAGACACAGGCAGAGGTGGTAGGGGGATTGGACACAGGCATAGGTGGTAGGGGGATTAGACACAGGCAGAGGTGGTAATGGGGATTAGACACAGGCATAGGTGGTAGGGGGGTTAGACACAGGCATAGGTGGTAGGGGGATTGGACACAGGCATAGGTGGTAGGGGGATTAGACACAGGCATAGGTGGTAGGGGGATTAGACACAGGCAGAGGTGGTAATGGGGATTAGACACAGGCAGAGGTGGTAGGGGGATTAGACACAGGCAGAGGTGGTAGGGGGATTAGACACAGGCAGAGGTGGTAGGGGGATTAGACACAGGCAGAGGTGGTAGGGGGATTAGACACAGGCAGAGGTGGTAGGGGGATTAGACACAGGCAGAGGTGGTCGGGGAGATTAGACACAGGCAGAGGTGGTCGGGGAGGTTAGACACAGGCAGAGGTGGTGGAGATGGGATTAGTGACACTTACTTTCTCTCAGTGTCAGCCGCGCCTATAGCGATCCCTCTTCCATAATGGGGTCTCTGCTCAGCCGAAAGCTCCTCCCCCTTTACGCTGTTGGCCGTCAGCCTGTCAGCTGACTTTCTCGTCAGCAGCAAAGGGGGGGGGGGAGACGCGGAGAGGATGGGCGGGCCAGCTGTGCGGGTATGGCAACGAGTGCTCTGCCAATACCTCCAATAGCAGCGGCGCCGGGGCATCCACATAGTGGGATGAAGAGCGGAGTCCAATCGGGTGGGACCACTGTATTTATGGGCGTCAATGTGCCGCCCCTCAGAACCTGCCGCCTGGGACCAATGGTCCCATCGGGTCCCATGGTAGGGCCGGCCCTGGGAATAGTGTACCACAACTCCAGTGTCTGCCAGATCTTTCTGGAGGGATCGTGCAGTCAAACGTGGGTTTTGAATTGCTTTTCTCACAATCCTGCAAGCTGTTCTGTCTGATATTTTTCTTGGTCTTCCAGATCTTGCTTTAACTTCCACTGTTCCTGATGACTGACATTTCTTAATTACATTCCGAACAGAGGATATTGACATCTGAAAACGCTTTGCTATCTTCTTATAGCCTTCTCCAGCTTTGTGAGCGTCAACTATTTTCAGTTTCAGTTTTCTAGACAACTGCTTAGAAGAACCCATGGTGCTGATTGTTGGGGCAAGGTCAGATGAGTCTGGCCATTTAAAACCTTTGAGATTGACATCACCTGGTCTTCCCAGACGATGATTGAGAACAATCCATGACACTGGCAGGTCTCAGCTTTGCAAAGGGGGCAGTGCATGCTATAAATTCTGCAGGGTGCCCAAACTTTTGCAGATGCCATTTTTTTGTTTTCTGTAATTTTGAAAGTGTAAATGATGGAAATAAAATCTAACTTTTTTTGACATATTATAAGAATGTCTAATCTGTAATTTGATGCCATTTGGAGATTTTTCCATCTTTCCTTTGCTTCGTTATGCACATTAATACACATTTTTACCTGGGGTGCCCAAACTTTCGATCCCCACTGTATATATATATATATATATATATTTTTTTTATGTGTAGCGGACCCCCCATAATTGGGGTCGCTATGCCTAAATTTAAGGGGTAGCCTGAGAAAATAGTTAGGCTCAGGCTGTTTGAATTCTTTAACCACTTCAACACCGGGCTTTTTTTACCACATCAATACTGGGCCTATTCTGGCACTTCTCTCCTACATGTACAAATCATCATTCTTTTGCTAGAAAATTACTTAGAACCCCCAAACATTATATATGTTTTTTTAGCAGACACCCTAGGGAATAAAATGACGGTTATTGCAACTTTTTTTCTTGCACGGTATTTGCACAATAATTTTTCAAACGCCTTTTTTTTTTTTTTAAATGGTTTCATGAATTAAAAAGGAAAAGGATATCTGAATGATGCCTCTAGCTGCAGGCATCATTCAGATATCCCCCCTCAAAGCCGAGGACGTCATATGACGTCCACCCAGGATGGGAGATCCCATCTGTGGACGTCACATGACTATGGGCGGTAGGGAAGTGGTTAAATTGGTTTCTGCTTTGTTGTGGTGTTGCCTGGCAGTACAGTTCCCTTTGGCCTGTGGGTGGCACCGTCGCTCAGGTTTTAGGTTGAACCACAGGTAGCATTGCAGCATGATTGGTTGTCCTCTCTCGGCAGGCGTGCAGTGGGCATGGTCTACCCGCTGTGCTTGCTGGGAGAAGGTATTTAAGGGGCGGACGCCATTAGGTCCGGAGTTTCAGAGGCGATCCAGAGGACCCCTTGGTCCGAGGCACGTACCCCACCTTCGGTGGCCCTCATGGCCAGGGGTACGTGTGTGTGTGTATTCAGCCCCGGGCACCTTCGGCCCGAGGCTGCATCGTTCCAGGTAGGCCCAGCACCTTTGGCTGAGGCCTACACCAGAAAAGGAGTCCCAGGGTACCCAAGTGAGGGTGACCCGCTCTGAAGGAGAGGAAACCAGGGGAGGACCTGTCTGCAGAGATCAGTGAGGTAAGTCACTGTCTCGGGAGAGGCCTGGTTGCCTATCAGAGGGAAGGATTCCATAAGCCGCCAAAAGCCTTGTAACGTGCCCACTGGCACCTATGGTCTCAAGTGTTACAAGTGCTGGGAAGTTCGGGATTCAGAAGTTCATATCCTGATCGTATCCTTAGGAATGTTCCGTGCTCCACACCGGCTGCTAGGACCATGAGAGGGGACTATCCGGGTGAGCAAAGCCCACTCAGGACTGAGTGGAGATAAATGACAGTTAAAGGGGTTGTAAAGGTTCGTTTTTTATTTTCTAAATAGGTTCCTTTAAGCTAGTGCATTGTTGGTTCACTTACCTTTTCCTTTGATTTACCTTCTAAATGTTTTTTTTCTTTGTCTGAATTTCTCACTTCCTGTTTCTCCTCAGTAAACTTCACACCATCATCCGAGTGGTGTGGAGTCAGCCAGAACAGCTTACTGAACAGCTTACTGAGGAGGAACAGGAAGTGAGAAATTCAGACAAAAAAAACAAAGAAAAAAAATATTTAGAAGGGAAATCTAAGGAAAAGGTAAGTGAACCAACAATGCACTAGCTTAAAGGAACCTATTTAGAAAATAAAAAATGAACCTTTACAACCCCTTTAAGTGCCGCATGCTTGAACCTTCCTCCCTGTTAAATTCTCTACCTCCAACTTTCCTATCAAGTTCCTACGCAAGCAAAAATAAACCTGTCTTTATTGGGTTTAATACTGTCTGGACATTGAATACAAAGCGAGAATAGACTTTATCCTACACTCTAGGGGAGAGAACAAACGGAAGGAGGTAACTCGCTGCAGGAGCCAAAACATATAACACGGCTCACCCTCTTCTATCAAGAGGATATTGGGCTTGTGGCATGGTGTGTCCCATTCTGCTTGTGGGGGTAAGCAGGGTAAAGGATCTGTGTGCTACATATATTATGTGTAAACAGCAGCTGACTTCTGTAGTGTTTCCAGCACCCAGAAAATGTTATAAATGTATTGAAGTAGCCAGGGGCGTTGCTAGGTGGCAAAAAGACCTGGCACCAGGGGGGCGGTAATCGTGGCGCAGGTTTTTTTGGCTGGGCGGTGGGGTTGTGTGGCGGGGGTAAGCTCACTTGCTGGTTGCTGCCTGGCTTACCTTTGCCCATCAATTTTGAACACTAAACACACCTACCTGACACACTGACCATTACACTGACCTACCTGACATACATACACTGACCTACCTGACCTACATACACCTACCTGACATACACTGACCTACCTGACATACACTGACATACACTGACATACACTGACCTACATGACCTACATACACTGACCTACCTGACCTACATACACTGACCTACCTGACCTACATACACTGACCTACCTGACCTACATACACTGACCTACCTGACCTACATACACCTACCTGACATACATACACTGACTTACCTGACCTACATACACCTACCTGACATACACTGACCTACCTGACATACATACACTGACCTACCTGACATACATACACTGACCTACCTGACCTACATACACTGACCTACCTAACATACATACACTGACTGACCTCACCTACCTGACCAGGAGACAGACTTCATGTGTCCAGGTGTCCTGCAGTTCAGTTCAGCCTCAGCCGTAGTGTGCGGTGTGCAGCGCGCCCATCATGCATCACAGGACAGCAGGCAGCCAGAGGAGGAGAGGAGGCTGCTTGAATTTCATCGCCTGGACCTTGGAGCTCCGGGCTTTGTCCTGCACGTAGTTATACAAGTAGAGGCCGCATGATCAGGCACACCGAGATCCGGAGCTCTTCACTCTGCCATCCGCCCCCAGCACAGCTCAGGTCACCAACACACCCCAGCGGGCTCCTCCAGTCATCCTCATCCCCTCCTCTACAATCACGGGGTTTCTACTTCTTCTGAAATCCAGATCGGTGCAGTCACTGGCAGATCTCCTCCAACATCGCCCGATCACGCCTCCGCTGACCTGATCTCTCCAGATCGCTCCGAGAGCCGCCCGTCCGAGCGCCGAGCAGGGAGCGGGGATCTCATCTCAGTGATGTGGCGCGGCGGCATTGTAATTCCCGCCTTCTGGAGCTTGCAGCGCCTATGATGGACGTCACACGTCCCGCGGTCCCGGCATTGGACCAGTGGGACGTCCATCATAGGCGTTGCAGGCTCCAGAAGCAAGAGGCGGGACCTGCTATGGCACTTTTCAGGACTCGGCCACACTTGGGGCGCGGCGGCACTCGGCCGCACTCGGCGGCGCTCGGAATCAGATCGGTCCCGGTGCTCGCCGCTCGGGGCTAACAATGGAGAGCTAAATGCCTGAGACTCGGGGCTTTTCGGGGACCCATTCGGGGCTCCAGCCCCCCAAGCCCAGGCCTACCGACGCCCCTGGAAATAGCGCTAAATACTTGTTTAACAAAGTGCTATGTGAATAAAGTTAGTGCAAATAAATCTAATAATAAAGTGCATCACAACAGTGTAATGTTAGCAATGGACTTTATATTGCTAACATTACACTGTTGTGATGCACTTTATTATTAGATTTATTTGCACTAACTTTATTCACATAGCACTTTGTTAAACAAGTATTTAGCGCTACTTCAATACATTTATAACACTTGAAAAAGTATTCATACCCCTTGAAATTTTCCACATTTTGTCATGTTACAACAACCAAAAACAACCAAAAACATAAATGTATTTTATTGGGATTTTATGTGATAGACCAACACAAAGTGGCACATAATTGTGAAGTGGAAGGAAAATGATGAATGGTTCAAATTTTGTTACCAATAAATATGTGAAAAGTGTGGCGTTCATTTGTATTCAGCCCCCCCTGAGTCAATACTTTGTAGAACCACCTTTCACTGCAATTACAGCTGCAAGTCTTTTTGAGGATGTCTCTGCCAGCTTTGCTTATCTAGAGAGTGACACTTTTCCCCATTCTTCTTTGCAAAATAGCTCAAGCTCTGTCAGATTGGATGGAGAGTGTCTGTTAACAGCAATTTCAAGTCTTTCCACAGATTCTCAATTGGATTTAAGTCTGGAATTTGACTGGGCCATTCTAACACATGAATATGCTTTGATCTAAACCATTCCATTGTAGCTCTGGCTGTATGTTTAGGGTCGTTGTCCTGCTGGAAGGTGACCCTCCGCCCAGTCTCAAGTCTTTTGCAGACTCAAATGCCTTGTACATATGACCGGACTGTCCGTCGGAATAAAGTCCGACGGATTGTCCAATGGAGTTCCAACGGAATTCCGCTCAAGCTGTCTTGAATACACATGGTCACACAAAAGTCCGGTGAACTTTTGACTGCCAAGAATGCAGTGACGTAAAAGACTACGACGAGCCAAGAAAATTAAGTTCAATGCTTTCGAGCATGCGTCAAACTGTTTCCGAGCATGCGTGGTCTTTAGTCCGTCGGAATTGCATACAGAGGAACGGACTTTCCGATATAAATTTTTGTCCGGCAGAAAAAAAGAGAACAAGTTCTCTATCTAAGTCCGTCGGAATTTCCGAAGGAAAAAGTCCTATGGGGCATACACACGGTCGGAATATCCGATGAAAAGAGCCCGTAGGACTTTTTAAAATCGGAAAATCCGGTCGTGTGTATAAGGCATAACAGGTTTTCTTCTAATATTGCCCTGTATTTGGCTCCATCCACCTTCCATCAACTCTGACCAGCTTCCCTGTCCCTGCTGAAGAAAAGCATCCCCTCAACATGATGCTGCCACCACCATGTTTCACGGTGGGGATGGTGTGTTCAGGGTGATGTGCAGTGTTGGTTTTCCACCACACATAGCGTTTTGCTTTTATGTCAAAAAGTTAAAATTTGGTCTCATCTGATCAGAGCACCTTCTTCCACATGTTTGCTGTGTGCCCCACATGGCTTCTCGCAAACTGAAAACGGGACTTCTTATGGCTTTCTTTCAACAATGGCTTTCTTCTTGCCACTCTGCCATAAAGGCCAGATTTGTGGAGTGCACGACTAATAGTTGTCCTGTGGACAGATTCTCCCACCTGAGCTGTGGATCTCTGCAGCTCCTCCAAAGTTACCATGGGCCTCTTGGTTGTTTCTCTGATTAATGCTCTCCTTGCCCAGCCTGTTAGTTTAGGTGGATGGCTATGTCTTGTTAGGTTTGCAACTGTGCCATACTCTTTCCATTTTCAGATAATGTACTGAACAGTGCTCCATGAGATGTTGGAATGTTTTTTATAACCTAACCCTGCTTTGAACTTCTCCACAACTTTATCCCTGACCTGTCTGGTGGGTTCCTTGGCCTTAATGATGCTGTTTGTTTACCAAGTTTCTCTAACAAACCTCTGAGGGCTTCACAAAACAGCTTTATTTATACTGAGATTAAATTGCACACAGGTGGACTCTATTTACTAATTAGGTGAGTTCTGAATGGAATTGGTTCCACTAGATTTTAGTTAGAAGTATCAGAGTAAAGGGAGCTGAATACTAATGCACGCCACACTTTTCAGATATTTTGAAAACCATTTATCATTTTCCTTTCCCTTCACAATTATGTGACACTTTGTGTTGGTCTATCACCTAAAAATCCAATAAAATACATTTAAGTTTTTGTAACATAACAAAATGTGGAAAATTTCAAGGGGTATGAACACTTTTTCAAGGCACTGTATATATATATATGTAGCGATACCCCCAGTTAAGAGAGCCGCTGGTTCTGTTTCGGGCCCTGTACACAGCCCCGCCAACCCCCGGCAATCTACTCGATCCTCCTCTGGCACAGTTAGTCTAGGGGATGTTCTAGTAATATAACTCTCTATACCTAATTATGCACAATCTAGCGATAATATGTGCAATCAATATATGCAATAATGAACACTGATACCGGAGTGATAAACTGTAAATGATTTACTGTGGTATAAAGGTAAATGATAACTTGTCACATAACATATATGCAGATACACATACTAATTAGTGATAGTGCAGAGTGATCACACGCCACGTACAGCTATCTTCTCTATGCGCAATGTGGCGCACCAACAAAATCCTAATCCCTGGTCAGGCCTGACTCAGATAAACTCAGTCTCTGTGAGAACAATTCTTTGCATGCAAGACGAACGGTGGTGCACATTCAGGAACAGTATTTGTAATCCAACTAGGGTTAATAAAGAAAGAACACTTCACCGGAGACTACACAACTCAGTTCCGCCACTAGTCTCCGTTGGGACAGTAAATATAGCACGGTGGGCCAAGGCAGTCACTAGGCCTAATCAAAGTACAAGTTAATGACGTGAGCAGATGCTCGCTCACCCCTCCGGACGCGATCCCAGTCCGGGACTTCCACCACTGTGTCTCCGCACACAGGGTCTGCAACGGCCGGGTCCCCGGTCCAACTGATGTTAGCAAACTCAGGCTCAGCAGTGGGGTGGAAGGCTCTTTGGAAGGTGCGCAAGGCCCAGGCCTCAGGCCTTGCACTACAGCAGATCCACGCAGGGAGCCCTATTGATTGCAGCGCGGTGTCCAAAGAGGCCGAGACTCGCCTCGCCCCTTCCCTTTATAGCCCCACCCATGAGTCTCTGCGGTGGCCAAATGCACCCTGGGTGCCAAACGGGGTTCTGGGTAATGTAGTCCATAGGGCCTTAAGGGAGACCCCGCTACACACTCCCCTCACTTAAACTCTTTGGTCCCCAAAGATAACTGTTAACAACCACTACGCACAACATTTGACAAAGCTGCGTATGATGTCGGCAGAGGAAGTTCCCACCAAAAACAAGAGGGTGAACTTCCTCGCCCACAGATCACACTGTCATAAGCGACCTGCCTAACTGTGCCAGGGGGTGAGTTGGGGCTGCCCTCCACTAAATGAACAGTGGAGGGATCAGGGTCTTCCACACTTCTCCTGGCAGTGACCACAGTGTCTTCCGAGCTCTCCCCCATTTGTGGGTAAGTCAATTTTCGGGGACACCTTATGGTCCTTCTCATCCTTTGTTCTCTTGGGATTTCTGATTCAGAAACTGTAGGTTCCTCCTCTGGGACAGACTTGGGAGTTTCCACTGGTTTTGGAACACTTGACTCAAGAGCAGGGAGATACATGGAGTCTCTTGGATTCTCCTCTGGGAGTGAGTCGCAGGCATCCTCCCAAGAATCTGATAAAGGACTGGACGGGATGAACTCAGTAGCTTCTGCATTCAGTGTATTGTCTATGGTGTCTTCAGTAAGTGGAATATCTATAGCAGAAGTTTCTGGGGCCTGGGAAGGCCATAGCCAATCAAGTGCTTCTCTCTCATCCTCACTGAGTTCGGAGACATCTGTTTCTTCAGTCCGAGAGGCTTGGGACCAAGTGTTTGGCCTGGGGGCATCCAAGATGGAAGTTGGTTAAGGGGAATCGCTTACAGGGGGTATCCGGACTGCTTCGGCAAGTGGGAGTATGTGGTTCCGATGCCAAGTCTTCAATGGTCCCACCTTTCCTTCCGGCTTTAGCTTGTAAACAGGTAGGCCCAGGAGCTTCTTGCAAATAACATATGGTTCAGGTCTCTATCTGTCTGCAAGCTTGTGTTTTCCAGGGATCCCCAAGTTCCACAGCAGCACTCTGTCCCCAGGTTGTAGATCTTGAATCTGGACTTTCAGGTCAAAGTTTCTCTTGTTGCGTGCTCCCCTCTGATCTGAAGCTGTTTGGGGCTGCTCATAGGCCAACTTTAAACTATGCCTCAGCCTGTCCACATATCCTTTGTGGGAAGTGGCTGAGGAGTGGTCTATGGAAGTGCCAAAGGCCAGGTCTACAGGTAGTCTTGCTTCTCTCCCGAACATAAGTCGATAGGGTGAGTACCCTGTAGCATCACTTGTTGGGCTGTTGTAAGCATGCACAATTGCTGCTATGTACTTGCTCCAGTGCTGTTTCTTTTCACTACATAAAGTCCCCAGCATGTTGAGTAGAGTTCGATTGAACCTCTCCGGCTGAGCATCCCCTTGTGGATGGTAGGGGGTGGTTCGGGTCTTCTTGATCCCTAAGGAATCCAGGAGCTTCCGGATCAGCCGACTGTCAAAGTCCCTCTCTTGATCCGAGTGGAGTCGCTGTGGTAGCCCATAGTGCACAAAGTATTTCTCCATGAGTACCTTGGCCACTGTAGAAGCCTTCTGGTCTTTGGTTGGGAAGGCCTGGGCATACCGGGTGAAGTGATCGGTTACCACCAGAACATTTCCTAATCCACTCAAGTCGGGCTCGAGGCAGAGGAAATCAATACATACCAAATCCATTGGGCCTTGACTCTGCAGGTGGCCCATTGGGGCAGCTTGATGGGGTAGAGTCTTCCGTTGGATGCAGCGTGCACATGAATGGCAGTATTCCTCCACTTCAGCCCTCATACAGGGCCAATAGAACCGACTCCTGACAAGTTGGAAGGTCCTCTCAGCTCCCAAATGGCCATGATGGTCGTGTAAGGCGGCCAAGACAGTCCCTCGGTGCTTTTCAGGTAAGAACAACTGCCATTTGTCTTCCAAGTAATCAGAGGGGCCCCTTCGGTAGACCACCCCTTGATGCACCTGGAGCCTGTCCCACTCCTTCCGCAACAGGCGAGCTTCCTTTGAGGGGTGATGCCAAAGTCTGTCTCGATCTTGACTTTCCAGGGCCTCCAGGACCTTTTTTTGACAGTTTTGGCAAGTCATCTTCCTCTATCTGTGTTACCCCACAGTATTGCTTGGGGACCCCTACCACTGTGACTCCTATTTCCTCCACTCTGGATCCACCACTGGCCTGGAGTTCAGCCCCTTGACAGAGGGCCCGCACCCTGTCGGGTGTCACTTGGGTCCAGTCTTCTGGTCTTTTGTTGGTGGGGGCATGAGATCTTCTAGACAGGGCGTCTGCATCTCGATTGCCAGCCCCAGGTCTGTATTTCAGGCTGAAGTTGAATCCAGATAGTGCAGCCAGCCATCTATGGCCTGTGGCATCCAGCTTTGCTGTGGTGAAAAGATAAGTAAGGGGATTGTTGTCGGTTTTCACCGTAAATTCTGCCCCATACAAATAGTCTTTAAGTTTATCAACTACGGCCCACTTGAGAGCCAGGAACTCCAGCTTGTGAGTGGGGTAGTTCTTCTCAGAGGGGGTCAAACTTCTGCTCACATATGCGACGGGTCGCAGTTGCCCTCCATGCTCCTGGTAGAGCACTCCTCCCAGACCGTCATGACTGGCATCTACATGGAGTTCATAGGGTTTCTTTGTATCTGCATAGGCCAAAACAGGGGCAGTGGTTAAGCTTTTCTTCAACATCTGGAAGGCCTGTTCACACTTCCCATCCCACTGGTCTTCAACTGACTCCCCCGGCTTCCTGGGGCCCGAGTAATCCTCTTCTCCCTCTGTCTTCAACAGTTCATTCAGGGGTCTGGCAATCCGTGCGAACCCCTCCATGAACCTCCTATAGTAGGAGCAGAATCCCAAAAAATACCTGAGTTCTGTCACAGTGGTGGGCCTGGGCCAGGAGGTGACTGCTTCCAGCTTCTCAGGGTCTGTGGCTACCCCTTCTTCAGACACTATGTGTCCTAGATGGTTCACTGACGACTGGTAGAACTGGCATTTTTCTGGCGAAAGCTTTAGCCCCTCTTCGCTGAGCCTTCTCAAGACTTTTTCCAGCCGCTCCTCATGTTCCTCCAGAGTCTTCCCAAAGACAATGACGTCATCCAAGTACACGAGAACTTCGATGAGGTTCATGTCTCCTACTGTTTTCTCCATGAGGCGTTGAAAGGTGGCAGGGGCTCCCGACAGATGGATGCATAGGGATCTGGTAGTATCCACTCTTCAGGTCCATGACACTGAACCACCTGGCTCCAGACAAACTCTGTAGGGCATCTTCTATCCTCGGGGTGGTATACTGATCAGGTATCGTTCTCCTGTTGAGGGTCCGGTAGTCTATGCACAACCTCAACGACCCATTCTTCTTCCTGACCACCACTATCGGAGAGGCATAGGAGCTCCTAGATTCCCGGATAACACCGGTTCGCTTGAGCTCGGCGAGCTGTTCCCTCAGGTCTTCAAGGTCGGCTAGAGGAACTCGCCTGACCCTCTCCCTGAAAGGCTTGTCTTCCTGGAGGCGGATTCGATGGGTGGCACTCTTTGCACACCCTACGTCAAACTCATCTTTAGAGAAGATCTTCCTCCATCTGGTCAACTGGGCCTTTGCTCTCTCTTTCCAGGCCCTTGACAGATTTGGGTTCTCCATGCATAGCTTCTCCCAGACAGTCCTGCCTCCCTCTGTCTTCTCCACATCTGATAGGACAATTGGGGCAGCAGGGCTCACCTGGCCCAGCAACATCCTGGCTGGGATCTCCATGGGGCCATCCGTAGTATTCCTGACACTCACCGGCACCTTACAGTGTGCCTTCTTCAAAGCCCTCAGTGGAACCATTTCTGGGATCACTTCTAAGCCCAAGTGTTCTTCCCTTGGGTCTGGTTCCAACATGACAAAGGGCCCAGGTTGCTCCCAAGTAAGCTTCACAGTAGCTCTGAGACAGGTCACCTCACCGGGCTGCAACACTATTCATTTTCTTCCTAGTCTCCAGACTTTCCCTACCCCCTCTTCAGGGGCCTTTTGCTCCAAGACTAGTCGCTGGTAGGCTGTCTTCAGCATTGGGTGGATCTTGGAGACTGCAGGATTCCTCCCTCGTGCTAGAGGGGCCAGGAGTCTCCGGACCAGGTCCGTGTTGGTCCCTATTATTAGGGAGCTCTTGTTAGCTCCAGGCGGTCGGGGGCATACCACTGCCAGGGTATCGAACACTTCAGCCTTCCCTGCCACAGAGGGGTCGAAGGCCAGTTTTATGGGCAGATAGCCATCATAAGGGAAGCTCTGGGTTCCAATTCCCCATATTTCCAAATCTTCAATCCTCTGGATGGCTAGATGACTTAGATGCTTATCATAGAAGTCCCGGTATAACAGGGTCACTTGTGCCCCAGTATCCAATATAGCTCTTGTGTAGACTCCCTCCACTTGAATAGGTACTATGGGGGAGGGGCCTACCAGCTTCCCTGGATATGACTTCAAAGGGGTCTCTTTCCTTTGATCCTTGCACTTTCCCTTTGGACTCTCTTTCTTCCATCTCTCTCTGGACTTTAGTCTCTCTTGGGCTCGGTATGCATTGATCTCCCTCCTCTTAGTGGGTGTAAGTACCCGCTGAGGGACACTGTGCTTCTTCTGAAAGGTTTTATCCCCTCTCTTTCTGGACTTCTCATTCAGTTTGGAGCTCACTGGAGATGGTGGGCACCCAGTTGACTCCTTCACCGGGGCCCTCTGAAGTTTCCCGCCGGCTTCCGATTATTCATCTTCTTTTTCTTAGGGCTAGAACACACTTTTGCAATATGGCCAACTCCTCCGCAGTTAAAGCAAACCATATCCCCCCAATCTTGTAGGGAAGTAGGTGCTGAGGTATCCGGGAACAACTCCTTCTTCAGTTCCCCATTCTCTACAACCCTTGGATCCTTTGCCATCAAAGAGGTCAACATCTCCAACACCTGCGACATCTGTGACTTCAGGGTATCTACTTCTGGGTCTCTTTCAGGGGTCATGGCTGATCTGACCATTACTGGCGTAGGGGAGGCATGCGTCTTGATTACTTGCTGATCCTGCTGTAGAGCCTCCTCCTCCCTAATGATCTTTACCAAATCAGGATATTTCAGTGATATACCTCCTCCAGAGGTCTTCAGATGGAGCTAGACTGGATCCGAGCGTAATGCTCCTTTCAAGATCTGCTTCATCCTTGCCAGATCTATGGTTTGGGGTTCCATCCCTTTCTTCAGCACGATTTGACACAGCATCTTGTTCAGTCTTCTTACATACTCTGACAGCTTTACTTTTGGTTGCTGAAAGGTGTGTTCGAACTGATACACTAGTTCCGTTACTTTCTCTAACTGACCAAACTCTTCTTGTAGCATGGCTAAACAGTCATAAGCTGTGCAGGCAGCATTTCCAAACCGGAGACTCTTTACAGCTTCCGCAGCCGCACCTTTCAGACTTTCCATCACGCGCTGCTTCTTCTGCGCTTCAGGCACCTCCCATGCCTCTACTGCTGACAAGGCCTGTTCGATCCAGGTATCAAAGTCTTCCTCCCCTACAGGGAGCCCCACTGCTAGAGAAGCGTCATTTGTATTCAAAAACAGATCTGGAGAATGTACAATTGCATTCATGACACCCTGTACAACTGTTCCAATAATGTATCACGTTCTTTTCTCATCTTGTCATACTCAATTTTCAGGTGGTCATATTTCTGTTTTAATTGAGAAAATGGTATCCATGTCCTTTTCTTAATATTATTTTGGTCAGCTCTGTTTTTCATATTATTCTCACCTATGTTTGACCCAGTGTTTGTCCTAAACAATGTGGCTACATCAATTTTGACAGCTTCCTCATTTAACTTTCTCCATAAATGATCTGCTCTCAATAATATGTTTTTTAAATCATGAGGATTTGGGGTAACTAATAAAATATTTTTAAGCGTCAATTCGTGACGTGAAACGCGTTAGCCACCCTTCCCTGCATGCACACTATCTGCATTTGTTGTTTTGGATTTATGGATTTATTTTGAATTTGGATTTTTTACCTGAAATTTTGGAATAAATAACTGTCTATACAGAGTGCGGCAGTCCAGGGTTTCTTTTTCTCCCATAATAAAATATTTTGTTTGATATCTTCATGCAAAGCATCTAGAAATATACTCATATGTATCAAGCCTCCACGCTCAAATGCAAGATTATTACCGACCAATAATTCCATAATAGTAGATATCCTGTGTGACAATTCATAGGGCGATTCACTTTGCATTTGTTTGATCTTCCCATGAATAGCAACATCAGAACGTACACCATACAAAACACATAATAGTTCCATTAACATGTCCCTTGTCCTCAGAGGCTGAATACAGATCTGTTTAATTCTCATCCAAAGACCATTTCCTATTAAATGTTGCAAAACTCTTTCTAAGTCAGATGGGTTGAGATTGTACATATCTCTGACATTCTGCAAGTCACAAAACCATTTCAAAAATCTGTTTAAATCATGGCAGGTAACCATTCCTATTTCTTTAAGAATTGCATCTAGTTCTTTTGGTTTCAAATGCTTCATTACAAGCTGAACTTCACCTGTATTATTATTATAAACTGTGGTGGTCACAGTGGGTGTGGCTGGCAATGAATTATCAGATTTAATATGAGATTCTGTTTCATTTGATAGAAAGTTTGTGTTTGTATTTTGCTGCAGATTGCTGAATCCAAGATTTGATGCATATCTGCATTCCTGAGATCTCTTCTCTAATTCCATAATTCTTAATTTTAATCTCTCATTTTCCTCTGATAATTCATCACGTTTAGATTTCTCAAGCAAAGCTCCCCCAATGGTAACTGCATGCAATTTTAAATTTACTGTCTCAGTTTCTGATTGGTTTTGTAACCTCTGACAAACATTGTTGCTATTTGCAACTGCATTCTGTAACTGTGCAATTTCCTCAACCTGATCATTCAAAGAGCTTTCCATAGTTAAACAGCAAGATAACAAGCTCTGCAAAATACAACCTTTTCTTTTACTTTCTGAAATTTTGCTATCAAAAACATTTTTCTCTAAAAATTTCTTCATTATAGTCCATGTCTGCTTACATTTTTCTGGAATTTCATAAGGACCGCCATGACGCTTAATACATTTTAATACCCATCTGTTAACTTTATCAGAACTGACACTAGCTTCACACTGAGTAAGCATTTTGGCTATATTACTAATAATTAAGAAATATTTTACTCACCGCATTAGTTACTCCTTCAGCTTCTAGTTCAGATCTTCTGGTACACGACACAGTCCTTTTTTTTGTTGTTTCCAGTCTCCAGAGAATAATTCTGGGGTTCCGAACTTGTTTAATCTTGTATATCAGACTCTTATGTCACAACCAGACATTAGAGTCACAGCACAGCTCTTGGGTCTCCATCAGCTGTCCACCTCACAGGATTGTTGTCATCACCGACTTCTGTTACTAAGTCTTGAAAATGCGCTTCTGGTCGCTTGAACAGCACCAATGTAGTGAAGTAGTATAGTGGTTTCCAGTTGACAATTGATGTTTAGTTATTAGTAATGATGATATAAGTTATGTTCCCGTAGCATCACCCAAGTTCTCCAGAGAATGCACTTTATTGACTTCCAATACAGAACAAAGTCCAATACTTGCACAGATGACAACAAATCCAATCAGTATATATATATTTCAGAGACCCACTTCTCCCAGATCATATTCTAGACCTGTACTTTCCTATCCATGCAGAGTATATCCTGTGCCTTCATATTCCTACAGAATATCTCCTATGCCTTCATATTCCTACAGAATATATCCTATGCCTTCATATTCCTACAGAATATCTCCTATGCCTTCATATTCCTACAGAATATAACAAGACTAGACTGAATATCAGCTTATATGGCTTATCCATTGAATGACTGAGCAATTTGATTGGCTGTCTTTGATCTATACTCTGTCATTCAGGATGACAGAGAATGACCCGCTACCTAGCCGGAGACGACCACAGCCATCATTTGCATTGTTGTATAATAACATCAACAAGCTCTCTTTTGACACACGCAATTAGAATACAGATACGAAAGGTGGCCTGAACACCTTTTTGAATAGACTCGTCCTGGATTCTTGCATATTGACATAAACAAGTCCCCTTGATATGTGTAGTAAATCCTGTTTGGCCCTTTGGTCAACAAACACCCTTTGAAATGTCAGTGTTCAATTCAGTTAACAGGCCACCTCATACATCTAGGTAGGCTTGCATAAGATTAGCACATCAGTCATTATCTGTCCCCTTGATATGTGTAGTAAACCTTGTTTGGCCACTAACCCCCTTTGATCAACAACCACACTTTGATATGTGTAATTAGATCACAGATACCAAAGTCAGCTGAAATATAGCCTGGTCAATCTTGTACTCATACAATATACACATACATATATCTATATATATATACACACACACACACACACACACACATATATACATATATATATACATATATACACATATATATATATATACATACATAAATACATACACACACATTTATACACATATAACGTCCCACATAAATCGGCCAACATATTACAACACATCCATCCACTGTATCAGTGCATACTGAAACGAGGTGTCTGGGTCTGATTTCAGGTCCAGCACCCATGGTGTATGATTTGGGGATAGCGACACTGCGAGTCGCTCCACCGCACTCACTGACCATTCTTCTCCTGGGAGACTGATGACCACTGACGTGTCTGGGTTTGTCTTGGCTGCTTCGCACCACACTTTCACTTCTAGCGGGTCCATGCCGGTACTTTTGGCGTGTTTGCTTGCCATATACAGGATCCCGGGCTCAGAGCCCCCACGTGTAGCGATACCCCCAGTTAAGATAGCCGCTGGTTCTGTTTCGGGCCCTGTACACAGCACCGCCAACCCCCGGCAATCTACTCGATCCTCCTCTGGCACAGTTAGTCTAGGGGATGTTCTAGTAATATAACTCTCTATACCTAGACATGCACAATCCAGCGATAATATTTCCAATCAATATATGCAATAATGAACACTGATACCGGAGTGATAAACTGTAAATGATTTACTGTGGTATAAAGGTAAATGATAACTTGTCACATAACATATATGCAGAGCCCTGCAATAATACACATACTAATCAGTGATAGTGCAGAGTGATCACACGCCACGTGCAGCTATCTTCTCTATGCGCAATGTGGCGCACCAACAAAATCCTAATCCCTGGTCAGGCCTGACTCAGATAAACTCAGTCTCTGTGAGAACAATTCTTCGCATGCAAGACGAACGGTGGTGCACATTCAGGAACAGTATTTGTAATCCAATTAGGGTTAATAAAGAAAGAACACTTTACCGGAGACTACACAACTCAGTTCTGCCACTAGTCTCCAGGGGGACAGTAAATATAGCACGGTGGGCCAAGGCAGTCACTAGGCCTAATCAAAGTACAAGTTAATGATGTGAGCAGATGCTCGCTCACCCCTGCGGACGCGATCCCAGTCCGGGACTTCCACCGCCGTGTCTCCGCACACAGGGTCTGCAACAGCCTGGTCCCCTAGCCAACTGATGTCAGCAAACTCAAAAGAAATCAGGTGCCACCCAGGCTCAGCAGTGGGGTGGAAGGCTCTTTGGAAGGTGCGCAAGGCCCAGGCCGTAGGCCTTGCACTGCAGCAGATCCGCACAGGGAGTCCTATTGATTGCAGTGCAGTGTCTAAAGAGGCCGAGACTCGCCTCGCCCCTTCCCTTTATAGCCCCACCCATGAGTCTCTGCGGTGGCCAAATGCACCCTGGGTGCCAAACGGGGTTCTGGGTAACGTAGTCCATAGGGCCTTAAGGGAGACCCGGCTACATATATATATATACACTGTATATACTCGAGTATAAGCCGACCCGAATATAAGCACCTAATTTTACCACAAAAAATTGGGAAAATGTATTGACTCGAGTATAAGCCTAGGGTGCCATCTACATGCCATCTGCATGCCTCACTGGGCCTCACTTTGCCTCACTGTATCCATGTGCATGCCTCACTGTGTCCATGCCTCACTGTGCCTTACTGCACCCATGCCTCACTGTGTCCATGCCTCACTGTGTCCATGCCTCATTATGTCCATGCCTCACTGTGCCCATGCCCCACTGTGCCCATGCCTCACTGTCAATGTGCCCATGCCTCACTGTGCCCAATCTCCCTACCTGATCTCCGGCGATGTGTGACTAGACTGACGTTTAACATGGGAGTCTATGGAAGGGGTGCCCGGCTTTGAAAAATTGGTGCTCCCCGGCCGTAGGTCCCCTGGAAACAAACTCTTATAGATGAAGAGTGGGGCTACATGTGTGCCAAGCTTGGGGTCCAAGGGACCTAGGGCCGGCCGGTACCGGGTCCGCAAAATCATCTGAGAAATTACCGTTTAACATGGGAATCTATGGAAGGAGTGCCCAACTTTGAAAAATCGGTGCTCCCCGGCCGTAGGTCCCCTGGACATCAAACTTTGTACACTTGTAGAGGAATAGTGGGGCTACATGTGTGTGCCAAGCTTGGGGTTTAGGGGGCCGTGAACAGGTGCACAAATTTGAAGATGGACACAGGCTCGAGTATAAGCCGAGGGGGGCATTTTCAGCACAAGAAAAATGTGCTGAAAAATTTGGCTTATACTCGAGTATATACGGTATATATATATATATATATATATATATATATATATATATATATATATATATATATATACATTATTTAGGTATGCTAAGTACATACTAAATTAACTGACAGATGCTGTTGCTAAATTTGACCTGGACACCTCTGGCCTTGAAAAAGTTAAGATACAACTTTTTTCAAATGTCCTGAAACCCACAGTGATATCCATTTGTTTTGGGAATTCTTCAATAATGTGCCCTGACATTCAGACAATTTCTTTGGCTTGTTGCTCAGAGGTTACTCAGTTGAAAAACATATTTGACTTACACCAGATTATAGATTGAACATCCAAGCTGCATAAGAAAGCAATTATTGGCCACCTTGTGTGCTTCCAAGATCCAAGTCATGTCATCTATGTAAAAATGAGATTAAAGACGAATAAAAAAATGTTCTGTTTTCTAAAGCAACATGTCTGATTTAAATAATTCATGTTTGGTTTGGAAAAAGTGTTGCATTTTAATTTTATACTGGATAATTATTGAATAGTACATCGTTAAATGTAGCTGTGTATGTGCAATTTACCAAAACATTTTTCTTCAAGCAAAATTAGATTTTCTTTCCTTGAAAGAAAACAGTTGCTAATTATGATTAGTCACTGGTTAAACTATACTTGGGAAGGACTGATGATCAAATAAGGAGAAATGTTGATTGCCCGAAATGGTTGTATGCAGATCTGTCTGAGCTGCAGGAGACCTCACATCTCAGGGAGCCAGATAATTGTGATTCAGGAATAACACAAGTCTATGCAGATAGGGCAAATATCTGTTTATTTTTTAGTCATTTTTATTATAGTTATATAAGTATATACTTTTTTACCATAAGTAGGCATATTGATCAAGAGATACCCAACAATGGAGCTATTTTTGTACCTTCCAAGCCCACCCGGGCATTAAAGGTCTTAAAACGCCAGCAGGCCCTCACAAGTTCCTAGCCTACACGATGACCTAATATTCTAATAACACAACATCATTCTGCTCTCAGACTTTAGGGAATTGGGCTCATTAGTAGGCCTTAAAGTGGTTCTAAAGCTAAAATGTTTTTTTTTACCTTAATGCACTCCCCGCATTAAGGTAAAAAATTGTTTACATCTTGCTCTGCTCCCCCACCTCCCTAAATACTAACTTGAGTCCTCATTCGATCCAGTGCTTTGCACACCTGCATCTCTTCCCTCCTCTCTCCTCTCTTCCTCTACTCACAGGGACTGAGGCAACAGCAGGAGCCATCGGCTCCTGCCAATCAAATGTGAGGAGAGACTGGGGGATAGGTTGCTGTGTGTGTCTATGGGGACAGACACAGAAGAGGAGGAGCAGACAGCACCATTGAAGGACCCCAAAAGAGAAGGTTCAGAGAATCTCTGTGCAGTATCATTGCACAGAGCAGGTAAGTATAAGACGTTTATTATTTTAACTAAAAACTATTTGCCCTTACACTTTAAAATTAGATAGAGCAAATCAGAATCCAGCATTTTTCTGAACCCGGTTAGATATAATTTCACCTGGTACAAGTTTTGGAATTTTGCAAACATGCACAATTGAATCCTTGTATAGACCTGGAATTTCCATCATGCTGGGCGGCCTCCTGTGATTACCTTCCTAACTTGCGTCTTAATTTAAAGCTCACCTGCTCATTGGCACCACCTTGAACAAAAAAAGAACGCCGCTCTAGGCAGACATCTCATAATGCATCCCACCTGCTGATGGAAACAGGTGCTGGCTCTGCATGACTAAGCACCCCATAGTGGTGTGAAACATGTCAGCTTTTCATTGATCCTGTGCCTCTGATGTCTTTGTACCAAGAATAATTTTTAAACCATCTTTAATAAAGGCACTCTATTACATGTACTCTGGCACTGAATTTAAGATTTTTCAGCCACCTAGACAAAACAATAGATTTGCCGTTTGCAGTTACTTCTGTCTGTCTCTCTCAAAAAAAGAGAAACACTAAAATACACACACATACATACATACATACATACATAAATAAATGGCTGTACATGATAAGCATGGAGTCATAACAAAAAGAAATAAGGGTTGATTTAGACATGTGTATAAATTCATCTTTCCTCTGAAGCATGATGCTCGTTCAGATCATGCTTCTGAGGCTACTAACAGGTGGTGAGGACAAATGCGGCGCAACACCATGCATTGCACGCACTATCGGGGCATTTGCAGCGATTTCCCATTTGCCTGAATGTGCCACCCACCGATGGGTGTATGTCGGTTAGCCTTTGCCTCACGACCGCAGAATGTAAACCGCTCAACCATGCATTCTTACACCCCCTTCCAAAGGCACATCTAAATGAAGTCTAATACCTTTTTAGCTTGTCATTAAAAGACCAAATTCTAGGAACAAGCAGAATTTATGATCAGAAACAGAAGAGTGGTTAGTGTAAACATAGATTTTTATGTTTATGTTTCATGTTGTAAATTGATATTAAAAATGACATTCTATAAAATGTACTTGCTGTGGAATGCGTCTAGATTAGGAAATAAATCCAAGACTCAGAGTACAAAATGTCCATTAATCTAACACCTGTTACTATGCAAAAAAAAATAATCTATCTATCTATCTATCTATCTATCTATCTATCTATCTATCTATCTATCTATCTATCTATCTATCTATCTATCCAACCATTATCTATCTATCTATGTATCTATCCAACCATTATCTATCTATCTATCTATCTGTCTGTCTATCTGTCTATCTATCTATCTATCTATCTATCTATCTATCTATCTATCTATCTATCTATCTATCTATCTATCTATCTATCTATCTATCTATCTATCTATATATCTATCTATCTGTCTAGATGTCTATCTATCTATCTGTCTATCTATCTGTCTGTCTGTCTATCTGTCTATCTAACAAAAACAAATCTCCTGCGCTCCGGTGTTTCACTGCGTGCGGATAGTGTGGACCATTCTTTTTTTGTATAAAAGGCACAAACTAGAATCTTGCAGCCCTCCTCAGAACAATGGGAGTTCATAAAACTGAAAAATAAGAAAAAAGAAAGGAGGGTGCACCGACCTAGTGCATTACCAGATAAAAACTTTATTAAAACTTATAAAAGACAAAAATGGTCCTACTCACAAACAAACTTTTCATATAGGCATTTCTGGCAATCACTCAGAGTCCCGTGACAGCTGCAACCAGGATACGGTGACCAGAGGGTCGGACGGTACCCGAAAGTAGCTGAATGGCTGACGCGTTTCCGGGGCGCACCCCTTTCCTCAGAGCCTAAGCAGACCGTGATATCTCACGCCCATGGACATCACCATATATATATATACACACATGTGCACCAAAAAGCCTCCAACCACATGGGGCCGCCCACCAAAGCCCGCCCACCCACAGGAGGCCCCGCCCCTCTAACTTATTTGGACCATTCATAGGGGTGGATCGCCCCCAAAGAATTAACCCTACAATTGAAGTGGTAGAGGTAGCAGTAACCATAGTCAGGAGAAGGACGGGAAGATAACAATACCAATATCTATGCTGGGGGTATATTCAATATCCTAAAAGGGTCATCAATACCAGTGGTAATAAGTGTGTTTGAACAACCACAAAAGCTGAAGTCCTAGTGGCATATATCAATCACACCAACCTACATAGCAAGTCTCAATGGCCCATTCCCAGAACACAGCTATCTGTCTATCTATCTATCTCTATCTGTCTGTCCTATCTATCTATCTATCTATCTCTATCTGTCAGTCCTATCTATCTATCTATCTATCTATCTATCTATCTATCTCTCTATCTCTATCTGTCTGTCCTATCTATCTATCTATCTATCTATTAGTGATGAGCCGAACACCCCCGGGTTCGGTTCGCACCAGAACCCGCGAACGGACCGAACGTTCGTACGAACATTAGAACCCTATTAAATACAATGGATGCGAACGTTCGAATTCTAAAGTGCTAATTATAACGACTATTATGCATGTTATTGTCCTAAAAAGGGTTTGGGAACCCGGGTTCTGCACCAGGGGACATGTATCAATGCAAAAAGAAGTTTTAAAAACGGTCGTTTTTCGGGAGCAGTCATTTTAATGATGCATAAAGTGAAAAAAAAAAAGTCAAATATTCCTTTAAATATCGTACCTGGGGGGTGTCTAAAGTATGCCTGTGAAGTGCCACGTGTTTCCCGTGTTTAGAACTGTCCCTGCACAAAATGACACTTCTAAAGGAAAAAAAAGCCATTTAAAACTGCTTGCGGCTTTAATGTAATGTCTGGTCCCGGTAATATGGATGAAAATCTTTAAGAAAAATGGCATAGCTACCCCATGACCCCCCCCCCCCCTACCCCAGCCCATTACCAGCCCCTTTGGGTCTTGTATGGATATTAAGGGGAACACCGCACACAAAATAAAAAAGGCCCTATATACTCTGAACAGCCGTATACAGGCGGTGCATACAAGACAGGGACTGTAGGTTTGTTCTTATGTAGAATGTGTTTGTAATTTTGAACAGGTACATTGTTTAAGTGTAGCTCCAGCCCAAAAATCTATTTTTAAACTTTTTGGAAAACATAGGTAAGGGTTATCACCCCTGTAACATTTGTTTTGCTGTCTGTGCCCCTGTTCAGAACATTTCACCTCACTTTCCGTCCCAATGACAACTGTTTTTGAAATGTGGTGTTTTTCTTGAAACAAGGATTGGTGATAAAGCATCAGTACAGAGGAGACACCTTTCTCCCATATTAATTCTTACAGGAGAGAATTTTCCTTCCTAGGGGTAGATTTCCTCTCACTTCCTGTTGTCTTCTTGCGTTTGCAAGTAGGAGTCATTTGTAAGTTGGATGTTTGAAAGTAGGGACCTGCCGTATATACTCTGCAGAAATAGGCCCCTTAGTTGTTGGTGTTGGCACAACACTGTAAGCACTCACAGTTACTCTTGGTTGGTGCTGGAACGCCCTGCTGTCAACTATTATATCAGGAATTGTAATTACATATAATTGTTGAACAGTGGTAGTAAAAATTGGGCCTTTGATGGTGGTGCTGGTGCCACAACACTGTAAGCCCTGACAGTTACTCTTGGTGGGTGCAGCAATGGGCCCTGCTGTGAATTATTAGATCAAGAATTGTAATTGCATGCCCCTGTTGAACAGGGGCTGAAAAATTGGGCCTTTCGTGGTGGTGGTGGTGGTGGTGGTGTTGCCACAACACTGTAAGCCCTCAGAGTTACTCTTGGTGGGTGCAGGAATGGGCCCTGCTGTGAAATATTAGATCAAGAATTGTAATTACATGCCCCTTTTGAACAGGGGCTGAAAAATTGGGCCTTTCGTGGTGGTGGTGGTGGTGGCGTTGCCACAACACTGTAAGCCCTCAGAGTTACTCTTGGTGGGTGCAGCAATGGGCCCTGCTGTGAATTATTAGATCAAGAATTGTAATTACATGCCCCTGTTGAACAGGGGCTGAAAAATTGGGCCTTAGGGACTGGTGGCACAACACTGCAACCCCTCACAGATACTGTACTTGGAGCACAGCAATGAGCCCTGTTGCAAAGTATTGCTTCAAAAATTGTAATTACACGCCCCTGTTAAACAGGGGCTGAAAAATTGGGCCTTAGCCACTGGTGGCGGCACCCATAAACAAAAATGATCTTCCAAGCTATCATCATCAATCGTATCATTGAGGACTCGGAGGAGGAGGATAGCCAGTCAACATAACAGCACAGGCACTCAGCACCAGCATCAGTCTTGAAGGGATGTGACATGTTAAAATCAATTAGTCTGTTATATCAGCATCAGGTGTGTGGTAGCTGGTGGTGATCCAAGACTGGTTCATCTTGATGAAAGTCAGTCGATCAACCGAGTCGGTGGACAGGCGCACCCTGTGATCCGTGACAAATCCTCCAGCAGCACTGAATGTGCGTTCCGAAAGAACGCTGGATGCAGGACAGGCCAGTAGCTCAATTGCATACTGTGCAAGCTCTGGCCAGTGATCCATCCTCAAGACCCAGTAAGCCAGAGGATTTTCGGTGGGGAAGGTGTCCAAGTCTGACCTTGCCCCTAGATATTCCTGCACCATGTTTATCAGACGCTGGCGATGGTTGCTGGAACCGATCATACTTTGGGGCTGCGGACTAAAGAATTGTCTGAACGCATCGGTCAGACGGCCACCTTCCCCACCGCTCCTTCTTTGACTGGCCGAAGCCTCAGCAACTCGTTGTCCAGGACCAGGAGTTTGTAACCTCCCAGTCTCTGGGAACGCGATGCACAGACCTTTCTGCAAGGCCTCCCGGAGTTGTCTCATCCTCTGCTCCCTCTGTGACGGTAACATAAGGTCCGCAACCTTACCCTTGTACCGTGGATCAAGGAGAGTGGCCAGCCAGTAATGGTCCCTCTCCTTGATCCGAAGAATACGAGGATCCTTCCGCAGACTTTGCAGGATCAGGGAAGGCCATGCAGCGTAGGTTAGCTGAGGCATTCGGTCCGGAGTCCTCTGGGTCACTAAGGACGACATGATCCGCAGCCACCTCCTCCCAGCCACGTACAAGTCCACTGGTTTCTTGGGACTGTAAATCATCCCTAAAAGACTGCTGCTGATGATGCTGAGTGCCAGCCTCCACTTCCATGCTGACACAATCCTCCTCCTCCTCCTCCTCCTCCTCCTCTTCCTGTGCGATGGGTGGGACAGAAGGAACACTGTCTGGGTAAAGGGGGCCTTGAGAGGCAAGGAAGTCCTCCTCTTCCTGCCTCTGTTCTGCCTCAAGTGCCCTGTCCATTATTCCACGCAGCGTGTGCTCCAACAGGTGGACAAGAGGTACAGTGTCACTGATGCATGCACTGTCACTGCTCACCATCCTCGTGGCCTCCTCAAATGGTGCCAGGACAGTGCATGCATCCCTGATCATGCCCCACTGGCGTGGAGAAAAAAAACCAAGCTCCCCTGACCCTGTCCTGGTGCCGTAGTCGCACAGGTACTCATTGATGGCCCTCTGCTGCGTGTGCAGCCGCTGCAGCATGGCCAACGTTGAGTTCCACCTGGTGGGCATGTCACATATAAGGCGGTTCTTGGGCAGGTTCAACTCCTTTTGCAGCTCAGCCAGGCGAGCACTGGCATTATAAGATCTGCGGAAATGCACACAGACTTTCCTGGCCTGCCTCAGGACATCCTGTAAGCCCGGGTACCTGCCCAAGAACCGCTGCACCACCAGGTTAAGGACGTGAGCCACACAGGGCACATGGGTCAGTTGTCCCTGTCGGAGGGCGGAGAGGAGGTTGGTGCCATTGTCGCAAACCACCATTTCTGGCTTAAGCTGGCGTGGCGTCAACCACCTCTCGGCCTGGCCCTGCAGAGCAGACAGGACCTCTGCCCCAGTGTGGCTTCTGTCCCCCAAACACACCAGCGCAAGCACGGCATGGCATCTTTTTGCCTGCATACTTGCGTAGCCCCTTGAACGGCTACGGAGCACCGCTGGTTCAGAGGACAAAGCACAGGAAGAGGCCATGGAGGAAGAAGAAGAAGAGGAGGGGGTGGAGGAGAGAGGTGTGTCACAACCAGTAGTAGCATTTTGGAGGCGTGGCGGTGGAACAACCTCCAACACTACTGCACCTTGTCCTGCATCCTTCCCAGCTGCCAAAAGAGTGACCCAATGGGCGGTGAAAGAAAGGTAACGTCCCTGTCCATGCCTGCTGGACCATGAGTCAGCGGTAATATGCACCTTACCGCTGACCGCCCTGTCCAGCGAGGCCAAGACATTCCCTTCCACATGCCGGTAGAGAGCCGGAATAGCCTTCTGTGAGAAAAAGTGGCGTTTGGGAACCTGCCACTGAGGAACCGCACATTGCACAAACTCACGGAAGGGGGCCGAGTCTACCAACTGAAAAGGCAGCAGTTGAAGCGCTAGCAATTTAGCCAAGCTAGCATTCAACCGCTGGGCATGTGGATGGCTGGGAGTGAACTTCTTTCGACGGTCCAGCAGCTGGGGCAGGGAAATTTGCCTGCTAGAATCGGACGTCGGTGTACTGCTAGCAGAGTGGCCGCAAGTACTTGGCTGTGACACACCTAATTCTACACCTTCATTCCTCTCAGTGCATGTTTCAGAGAGGACTGAAGTTATAGTGGGGTTGGAGATCCCAGCTGATGCGGTGCAAGGAGAGGTCCGCTTTGTTCTTTGGTGTGGGTCTTTGAGGTAGGCTTGCCAACGAGCTGCATGGCAGGTCAACATATGTCTGGTCAGGCATGTGGTACCCAAGCGGCTGATGTTTTGGCCACGCGATATACGCTTGAGACATATGTTGCAAACAGCAGCTGTGCGATCTGATGCACTAGCCTCAAAAAAGGCCCACACCAAAGAACTTTTTGAATGACGGGCAGAGGCAGCGCCCTGCACAGGCGGAGCTCTGCGGTGTGATTCCGTCGGTGTACTGCCCTTACGCTGGCCACCAAAGGGCATCCTGCCTCGTTGGAGATGTGCCTCCTCCTCATCCTCCTCCTCCTCCTCTCTCCTATTAGGCACCCACGTGGAGTCAGTGACCTCATCATCCCCTCCCTCCTCATCACTGGAGCCAATCTGGCAGTATGCTGCAGCTGCTGGAACATGACTGCCAGATTGGTGTCCTTCTTGAGCATCCCCTCTGTCTGCTCTCACGCTACTGCCTTCCTGTAGCTGGGTTTCATCATCAGACCCTTCGAAACGCTGGGCATCCTCCTGGAGCATGTACCCAACACTGTGCTCAAACAGTTCGGGGGACTCCTCAGGAGGAGGACATGGTGGGTCTAGGGAAGGAGTGACTGATGATGAGTCTGACATTGATACCAGGGAAGAGGACGCTTTGGCAGCTGCTTTGCCAGTACCCTGAGCCTGGGTGAGAGAGGATGAGGAGGAGGAGGAGGGCTTGGTCATCCACTCTACCAAGTCTTCGGCATGATGTGGCTCAACATGTCCAGCTGCCGAAAAGAAGGACAAGCGTGTCCCATGGCCATGTGCTGATGACAATGCACCGCGTCCACGACCAGCACTGTTGCCCCCAGACACAGAGCCTGCTTGCCCTCTTTTATTGCCTCCTGACTGTCTGCCTCTCCTTGTTTGCCTTCCAGACATTCTAATGGATGGCCTGCAGGGAGATGGGAAAAAAGCAATAAGGGCTACCTTCAGGTGTCCTTCTCTGTCCCTTTACTTAAGGATTTCTAAATATGGTTGAGGATGATTGCTTTCGCACAGAATAGCACAATGACAATTTCCCTGACTGTCCAAAAAACAAGGATTTCAAAGATGGTTGATGAGGAATGCTTTAGCACAGTATAGCACAAGGAGAATTTCCCCTACTGTCCTTCCCTGTCCCTACAAACAAGGATTAGCACAGTAAAACACACTGACACTCTCCCTACCTATAGTTTTCTGTCCCTATAAAAAATGTTTTTTTAAAGATGGTTGATGATCAATGCTTTAGCACAGTATAGCACAAGGAGAATTTCCCTCACTGTCCTTCCCTGTCCCTACAAACAAGGATTAGCACAGTAAAACACACTGACACTCTCCCTACCTATAGTTTTCTGTCCCTATAAAAAATGTTTTTTTAAAGATGGTTGATGATCAATGCTTTAGCACAGTATAGCACAAGGAGAATTTCCCTCACTGTCCTTCCCTGTCCCTACAAACAAGGATTAGCACAGTAAAACACACTGACACTCTCCCTACCTATAGTTTTCTGTCCCTAGAAAATTTTTTTTTTAAAGATGGTTGATGATCAATGCTTTAGCACAGTATAGCACAAGGAGAATTTCCCTCACTGTCCTTCCCTGTCCCTACAAACAAGGATTAGCACAGTAAAACACACTGACACTCTCCCTACCTATAGTTTTCTGTCCCTATAAAAAATGTTTTTTTTAAAGATGGTTGATGATCAATGCTTTAGCACAGTATAGCACAAGGAGAATTTCCCTCACTGTCCTTCCCTGTCCCTACAAACAAGGATTAGCACAGTAAAACACACTGACACTCTCCCTACCTATAGTTTTCTGTCCCTATAAAAAATGTTTTTTTAAAGATGGTTGATGATCAATGCTTTAGCACAGTATAGCACAAGGAGAATTTCCCTCACTGTCCTTCCCTGTCCCTACAAACAAGGATTAGCACAGTAAAACACACTGACACTCTCCCTACCTATAGTTTTCTGTCCCTATAAAAAATGTTTTTTTAAAGATGGTTGATGATCAATGCTTTAGCACAGTATAGCACAAGGAGAATTTCCCTCACTGTCCTTCCCTGTCCCTACAAACAAGGATTAGCACAGTAAAACACACTGACACTCTCCCTACCTATAGTTTTCTGTCCCTATAAAAAATGTTTTTTTAAAGATGGTTGATGATCAATGCTTTAGCACAGTATAGCACAAGGAGAATTTCCCTCACTGTCCTTCCCTGTCCCTACAAACAAGGATTAGCACAGTAAAACACACTGACACTCTCCCTACCTATAGTTTTCTGTCCCTATAAAAAATGTTTTTTTAAAGATGGTTGATGATCAATGCTTTAGCACAGTATAGCACAAGGAGAATTTCCCTCACTGTCCTTCCCTGTCCCTACAAACAAGGATTAGCACAGTAAAACACACTGACACTCTCCCTACCTATAGTTTTCTGTCCCTATAAAAAATGTTTTTTTAAAGATGGTTGATGATCAATGCTTTAGCACAGTATAGCACAAGGAGAATTTCCCTCACTGTCCTTCCCTGTCCCTACAAACAAGGATTAGCACAGTAAAACACACTGACACTCTCCCTACCTATAGTTTTCTGTCCCTATAAAAAATGTTTTTTTAAAGATGGTTGATGATCAATGCTTTAGCACAGTATAGCACAAGGAGAATTTCCCTCACTGTCCTTCCCTGTCCCTACAAACAAGGATTAGCACAGTAAAACACACTGACACTCTCCCTACCTATAGTTTTCTGTCCCTATAAAAAATGTTTTTTTAAAGATGGTTGATGATCAATGCTTTAGCACAGTATAGCACAAGGAGAATTTCCCTCACTGTCCTTCCCTGTCCCTACAAACAAGGATTAGCACAGTAAAACACACTGACACTCTCCCTACCTATAGTTTTCTGTCCCTAGAAAAAATGTTTTTTTAAAGATGGTTGATGATCAATGCTTTAGCACAGTATAGCACAAGGAGAATTTCCCTCACTGTCCTTCCCTGTCCCTACAAACAAGGATTAGCACAGTAAAACACACTGACACTCTCCCTACCTATAGTTTTCTGTCCCTATAAAAAATGTTTTTTTAAAGATGGTTGATGATCAATGCTTTAGCACAGTATAGCACAAGGAGAATTTCCCTCACTGTCCTTCCCTGTCCCTACAAACAAGGATTAGCACAGTAAAACACACTGACACTCTCCCTACCTATAGTTTTCTGTCCCTAGAAAAAATGTTTTTTTAAAGATGGTTGATGATCAATGCTTTAGCACAGTATAGCACAAGGAGAATTTCCCTCACTGTCCTTCCCTGTCCCTACAAACAAGGATTAGCACAGTAAAACACACTGACACTCTCCCTACCTATAGTTTTCTGTCCCTATAAAAAATGTTTTTTTAAAGATGGTTGATGATCAATGCTTTAGCACAGTATAGCACAAGGAGAATTTCCCTCACTGTCCTTCCCTGTCCCTACAAACAAGGATTAGCACAGTAAAACACACTGACACTCTCCCTACCTATAGTTTTCTGTCCCTATAAAAAATGTTTTTTTAAAGATGGTTGATGATCAATGCTTTAGCACAGTATAGCACAAGGAGAATTTCCCTCACTGTCCTTCCCTGTCCCTACAAACAAGGATTAGCACAGTAAAACACACTGACACTCTCCCTACCTATAGTTTTCTGTCCCTATAAAAAATGTTTTTTTAAAGATGGTTGATGATCAATGCTTTAGCACAGTATAGCACAAGGAGAATTTCCCTCACTGTCCTTCCCTGTCCCTACAAACAAGGATTAGCACAGTAAAACACACTGACACTCTCCCTACCTATAGTTTTCTGTCCCTAGAAAAAATGTTTTTTTAAAGATGGTTGATGATCAATGCTTTAGCACAGTATAGCACAAGGAGAATTTCCCTCACTGTCCTTCCCTGTCCCTACAAACAAGGATTAGCACAGTAAAACACACTGACACTCTCCCTACCTATAGTTTTCTGTCCCTATAAAAAATGTTTTTTTTAAAGATGGTTGATGATCAATGCTTTAGCACAGTATAGCACAAGGAGAATTTCCCTCACTGTCCTTCCCTGTCCCTACAAACAAGGATTAGCACAGTAAAACACACTGACACTCTCCCTACCTATAGTTTTCTGTCCCTATAAAAAATGTTTTTTTAAAGATGGTTGATGATCAATGCTTTAGCACAGTATAGCACAAGGAGAATTTCCCTCACTGTCCTTCCCTGTCCCTACAAACAAGGATTAGCACAGTAAAACACACTGACACTCTCCCTACCTATAGTTTTCTGTCCCTAGAAAAAATGTTTTTTTAAAGATGGTTGATGATCAATGCTTTAGCACAGTATAGCACAAGGAGAATTTCCCTCACTGTCCTTCCCTGTCCCTACAAACAAGGATTAGCACAGTAAAACACACTGACACTCTCCCTACCTATAGTTTTCTGTCCCTAGAAAAAATGTTTTTTTAAAGATGGTTGATGATCAATGCTTTAGCACAGTATAGCACAAGGAGAATTTCCCTCACTGTCCTTCCCTGTCCCTACAAACAAGGATTAGCACAGTAAAACACACTGACACTCTCCCTACCTATAGTTTTCTGTCCCTATAAAAAATGTTTTTTTAAAGATGGTTGATGATCAATGCTTTAGCACAGTATAGCACAAGGAGAATTTCCCTCACTGTCCTTCCCTGTCCCTACAAACAAGGATTAGCACAGTAAAACACACTGACACTCTCCCTACCTATAGTTTTCTGTCCCTATAAAAAATGTTTTTTTAAAGATGGTTGATGATCAATGCTTTAGCACAGTGTAGCACAAGGAGAATTTCCCTCACTGTCCTTCCCTGTCCCTACAAACAAGGATTAGCACAGTAAAACACACTGACACTCTCCCTACCTATAGTTTTCTGTCCCTATAAAAAATGTTTTTTTAAAGATGGTTGATGATCAATGCTTTAGCACAGTATAGCACAAGGAGAATTTCCCTCACTGTCCTTCCCTGTCCCTACAAACAAGGATTAGCACAGTAAAACACACTGACACTCTCCCTACCTATAGTTTTCTGTCCCTATAAAAAATGTTTTTTTAAAGATGGTTGATGATCAATGCTTTAGCACAGTATAGCACAAGGAGAATTTCCCTCACTGTCCTTCCCTGTCCCTACAAACAAGGATTAGCACAGTAAAACACACTGACACTCTCCCTACCTATAGTTTTCTGTCCCTAGAAAAAATGTTTTTTTAAAGATGGTTGATGATCAATGCTTTAGCACAGTATAGCACAAGGAGAATTTCCCTCACTGTCCTTCCCTGTCCCTACAAACAAGGATTAGCACAGTAAAACACACTGACACTCTCCCTACCTATAGTTTTCTGTCCCTATAAAAAATGTTTTTTTAAAGATGGTTGATGATCAATGCTTTAGCACAGTATAGCACAAGGAGAATTTCCCTCACTGTCCTTCCCTGTCCCTACAAACAAGGATTAGCACAGTAAAACACACTGACACTCTCCCTACCTATAGTTTTCTGTCCCTAGAAAAAATGTTTTTTTAAAGATGGTTGATGATCAATGCTTTAGCACAGTATAGCACAAGGAGAATTTCCCTCACTGTCCTTCCCTGTCCCTACAAACAAGGATTAGCACAGTAAAACACACTGACACTCTCCCTACCTATAGTTTTCTGTCCCTATAAAAAATGTTTTTTTTAAAGATGGTTGATGATCAATGCTTTAGCACAGTATAGCACAAGGAGAATTTCCCTCACTGTCCTTCCCTGTCCCTACAAACAAGGATTAGCACAGTAAAACACACTGACACTCTCCCTACCTATAGTTTTCTGTCCCTATAAAAAATGTTTTTTTAAAGATGGTTGATGATCAATGCTTTAGCACAGTATAGCACAAGGAGAATTTCCCTCACTGTCCTTCCCTGTCCCTACAAACAAGGATTAGCACAGTAAAACACACTGACACTCTCCCTACCTATAGTTTTCTGTCCCTATAAAAAATGTTTTTTTAAAGATGGTTGATGATCAATGCTTTAGCACAGTATAGCACAAGGAGAATTTCCCTCACTGTCCTTCCCTGTCCCTACAAACAAGGATTAGCACAGTAAAACACACTGACACTCTCCCTACCTATAGTTTTCTGTCCCTGGAAAAAATGTTTTTTTAAAGATGGTTGATGATCAATGCTTTAGCACAGTATAGCACAAGGAGAATTTCCCTCACTGTCCTTCCCTGTCCCTACAAACAAGGATTAGCACAGTAAAACACACTGACACTCTCCCTACCTATAGTTTTCTGTCCCTATAAAAAATGTTTTTTTAAAGATGGTTGATGATCAATGCTTTAGCACAGTATAGCACAAGGAGAATTTCCCTCACTGTCCTTCCCTGTCCCTACAAACAAGGATTAGCACAGTAAAACACACTGACACTCTCCCTACCTATAGTTTTCTGTCCCTATAAAAAATGTTTTTTTAAAGATGGTTGATGATCAATGCTTTAGCACAGTATAGCACAAGGAGAATTTCCCTCACTGTCCTTCCCTGTCCCTACAAACAAGGATTAGCACAGTAAAACACACTGACACTCTCCCTACCTATAGTTTTCTGTCCCTATAAAAAATGTTTTTTTAAAGATGGTTGATGATCAATGCTTTAGCACAGTATAGCACAAGGAGAATTTCCCTCACTGTCCTTCCCTGTCCCTACAAACAAGGATTAGCACAGTAAAACACACTGACACTCTCCCTACCTATCCTTCTCTTTCCCTAAACTAAAGGAATCCAGGTTAAGCAAGAAAAAAAAATGTCACTGTCCCTGCCTATGCTTCTCTTTCCCTGCTCCAGAACACGCTATACTTGGCCGCCGTGCTGGCGGCCTCTTATAGTGTGGGGCGTGTACTAAACACCCTCAGCAATAATTGGCCACAGGCATCCTGCCTGTGGCCAATCATTGCTCTCCTCGCTGCCGGCGCTGTGATTGGCCAAGCATGCGGGGTCACAGTGCATGCTTGGCCAATCACAGCGCCTGGATGACACTGCGATGGCGTAGTGCATTGTGGGCCGTTCGCGTCACTCGAATTAGGCGCGAACGGCCCAAATCGTTCGATCTTCGTCGAACGATCGAACAGCCGATGTTCGAGTCGAACGTATGTTCGACTCGAACACCGAGCTCATCCCTACTATCTATCTATCTATCTATCTGTCTGTCTATCTTTATATCTATCTATCTCTATCTGTCTGTCCTATCTATCTATCTATCTATCTATCTATCTATCTATCTGTCTATCTTTATGTAATGTTTTGTGCACAGTTTATACTTTCCACGTTATATGCTAAATTTAAGGAGCGTAAAAGGAATGTATAACAAAAAACTGACTGTTGCGAAATGTGTTTTTTTTCCTAACCTGTCTGAAAGTGTTTGGTAATAAAGTCAAGTCTCCTAATGGAGACCTTTTTACTGCAACACACACGTCTCAATAGGTCCAATTGATTTATGTGTTATAATTTCTCATATGTTTTTTATTTTCCTGTTCTGTTTTCTACTACCATAGTACTGCATATTGATTTAGGCTGGCTTCACACCCCTGTGTCTGTTTTTTCCTGCATTTTTTTATTGCTTTGGGTGGGTGTGTTGTCATACGTTGATGTTTGCTGCTATTCCCGCCAAAACCCCCTATACTGTGCAGTAAGGGTTTAATAAAATGTACATTAAATATTTTGGCCAATGTACTGAATTTCCACCATTAACAGTAATGGCAAACACATAGATGTGATTGGGCCTGATTAGAGTTTTATTTTAAATTTATAACATATTTTAAAGTGATTGTAAAGCTTGAATAAAAAAAAAAAAACATGTTATACTTACCCCCTTCGTGCAATTGTTTTGGACAGAGCAGCCTGGATCCTCCCCTTCTTGGGTCCCCTGCCAGCGCTTCTGGCTCCTCCCCCCTGTGATTGCCCCCATAGTAAACTGCTTCCTATGGGAGCACTCATGCATGCTCTATCCCGAGCCAGGCTGTTTGAATCTTCAGACACACAGCCCTGCTTAGCCCTGCTCCCTGCTCTTTGCTCACAGGTTTTCATTGACAGCAGCAAGAAGCAATGGCTCCAGCTGCTCTCAGCCAAGCCTGTGGGATGAGGTTGAGGGGAGAAGAGCTGCTGCAGATGTACACAACGCTGGACTGAGATCGGGTTCAGGCGAGTATTTAGGGGGGGGGAGAGCTGGGGAAAAAACACTATTAAAAGGTTTTTTACCTTAATGCAGAGAATGCATTAAGGCAAACAACTTTTTACCTTTACCACCACTTTCATGTTTTTATGCTATGTTTGTTTAATAGTTAAAGTGATTGTAAAGGTTTGTTAAAAAAACAAAAAGAAACAAACATGTTTTACTTATATAAGGGTTTTGCACAGAGTGGCCCCAATCCTCTTTTTCTGGGGTTCCCCAGCGGCACTCCTGGCTCCTCCTCCGCATCGAGTGCCCCCACGGAGAGGCGCATTTCATGGGGGCACTCGTGCAGGCGTGCCCCCAAGTCCTGCTGCTGCCTCTATTGACACAGACAGCAGGACTCAGCTCCACCCCCCGGCTCCCTTGTCACTGGATTTAATTGACAGAAGCGGGAGCCAATGGCTCCTGCTGCTATCAATCTATCCATTGAGGACCCAAGACACCACTGGAGCTGCTGGGCTTGTTCTCGTCGCTGGAAAGATTTTGTTCAGGTAAGTAAAAGGGGGACTCTGGGGGGGGGGGGGGCTACACCACAGAAATTTTTTCACCTTAATGCATAGAATTCATTAAGGTGAAAATCCCAGAGACTATACAACTCCTTTAAATACAGGTGACTTTAGCAGAAAATGGTTATTTCAGTATACATATTGTTCCGTTTCAAATGCAAATATATGCAATGACATAGACCTAGTCTGTGTGGACAGTATGGCCACTTGCTGACTTGGCAGCATTCACAGGCAGTTTAAAGAAGTTCAATGGTCACAGTATATGCTTTCATTTTATATTATCAGTTGTTTAATAACAATTAAAAAAACTGTCATGCATGTCCGGCAGAAGCTGGCCAACAGCTCTGCAAATGGCTCCTGACCTGACAAGCGGCCTGTGTGTACCCAGCTTAAGGCCCCTTTCGCATGGTCTTCATCCGTTCAGTCACACTTTTGCAAA
This sequence comes from Rana muscosa, assembly GCA_029206835.1. Classification (NCBI taxonomy): domain Eukaryota; kingdom Metazoa; phylum Chordata; class Amphibia; order Anura; family Ranidae; genus Rana; species Rana muscosa. The sequence continues at coordinate 850,261,434 of CM055121.1, forward strand.
GAGCAAAAGAGAATAAGTTTACATTGGTTTTTACAAACGTTTTCAGTTCAGTTCTTATCTGTTTTTCATCTGTTTATACATTCTGCCCACTGGCGTCTTTAACAGCCATGACTCATCCCTGCTGTCAAAGGGGGATTCCCCACTGACAGCAAAATGTAAACAAAACTGCCATCATTATACATTTATTAAAAAAAAAGCATACATGACCCCCCCCCCCCCCCATTCATAGCAGGCCCTTTCGGTCTGATACGGATTTGGCTATGGTTTGGGGCGGGGGACCCTGACACCAATTTTTTTTTTATCCTGTGAGGTCCACCTGGGGGGGGGGGGGGAACATGTGTGTTAACCCCCCCATACCAATCATACCAGGCCATATTCCCTCAATATGGGGGGTTCTTTGTCTCCATGTTGATGAGGAAAAGGGCCTCTTCACCACAGCCCTGTCCCAGTAGTTATAGGAGTGACTTATTGGAATCTGGAGCCCCCTTTAACAAGAGGGCCCCAGATCCTGCCCCCCCCCCAAGTGAATGAGTATGGGGTACATAGTGCCCCATACGCATTCACAAAAAAAAATGGCAAGTGTATATAAACAAACAACACTTTTTTTTGACAAATCCCTTATTAAAAAAGTCCCCTGATGTAAAACCATCATCAATCACATCGTCCAGTGAAGTAGGTCCATGTCAATCACGATGCCTGATAAATCAACCCCCGGCAACCCCACAACCACTGCCAGCGTGGTGCCAGGGTCGTGGAGAAGAGGCCTTGTCCTTTTCAACATGGAGACAAGGTACTTTGTGGGAGGGGGGTTTGGTCCCTGGTTGTTAGGACACCAGCTGGCTAATAACCAGTGAAAACAATGGATGCAAAAACAAATCTTAGTCCGTTTACATCCATTTAGGATTTTTTTTACAGTAAACAGAACAAGACAGAATGGCTGTGTGAGAGGGGTCTAAAAGTTGTAGCTAACTAAGCAAATAAAACAATCATTTTACTAATGAACGATACCTTAGCTATGTTTCTGTCATAATACATCTCTCTATACACAGTATTAGGCTGGATTCACACCTATGCAGTTTTAGTGCTTTTTGCATTTTGCAGATTTGCACTACAGAACGTGTTCCATAGGAAACCATGTTAAATGGACTGTAGTGCAAATCTGCAAAATGCAAAAAGCACAAAAAATGCATAGGTGTGAATCCAGCCTTACAGCATAAGATGTAATGCAAAATTGTAAGATTAAATTATAAAAAGGGTTAGCAATTTGCTTCTTTTAGTACCGCTCCGTGTAGAACCACGCCTATTTTAAACAAATGTCCCAGTCCTAATTAAAAGACATGCTCTGACTACAATGGCTTGCTGAATTCACAGTAAAAACGGTGTCCCTGGATTTTTCTTTTTTCTTTTTTCTTTTGGCAACTATCAGAGTCATGCATAATTTTTTTTTGATAGATGATTATAGTATACATCTTTGAACAGCCTAAATCCTCACTGCTTTTCAGAACAGGATATGGATAGGATATGGAAGCTACGATTGTCAGCTTGTTTCTAGGATCCGGGATCCCATTTGCAATATTGTTATCTTCATACAGTGCTTGCATCACTACATGGAGGTTTCAACTTCTCTGACAACATACTTGTTCCATGTCAGTGTCCATGTCACTATGTAGGAAAGAATACAGTAGATATGGATGACTTTCCCACTAGTGTTAACCACTAAAAGTGTTACCAATAGCAGCTCCAATATATGTAAACTAATACGTTCCATTAAAGACACCATTACAGTTATTACACTTGCCACATTGTCCTAGCAAGGCTTTATATATTCACTAAAGAATGAGTCATAGCATTTATTTAGTAAAATGAAGTGTAGCGGGTATTTGAATATCAGGGAAGCATCTGGGTGGTAGTGTAACCCAGATGCACTGATTGTTAGGGAATCTGAGACCCTTTTATGGTTCTTGGAGGACTCTGGTGGTGTAAGGTTCCCTGCGGCCTGCAGGTGGCGCTGTCGTCCTGGGCCGGAGCTGAACACTCACCGCAAGACTGCATCCCTTTTTGTCCTTTCCTGGCGCTGGTACGGCGGGGCGGGGAACCTGCTGTGACGCAAAAGAAGAGGAGATAAAGGGGGCGGACGCCCTGACCTTGGGTTCAGAGTCGGAGGACGCAGCCACGCCCAGGCACCTTCAGCCTGGGTGCTGGCGTTCCGGAGTTCCGGGCCCAGGTGCCCTTGACCTGGCCGGAGCGGGAGATGGAGTCCATCCCAGGCACCTTTAGCCTGGGGTGAGGTACTAATGCGGAAGCCTGGGACTCAGTACCTTCGATTGGGTTCCGCGAGGGTGGAGGAATCCGAGGGGGCCCTAACGCCTTGGGTGCCCGTGTCTGAGACGAGGAGGCTGGTGAGCGGAACTTCTCAGGAAAGTCCGGCGTAGCATTTGCCGGTGACGGAGAGGCCTCCGGTAACTCTCTTGGACGGATGTCTTCCCTCTGACAGGGGCTGTGATAGCGAAGGTAATTCATGCTCTTGTTCTATATAGTCGGTGGCAGTGACTATACATCATAACCATTGGTGACACCACAGTGGTTATCTCTACTTAAAGCATTGTGCCTTGACCTACTCCCCACAAATACTGAAGTGTTCTATGGGTCTCAACCTGTCTGTGCTGTATAACTATTTATTGCTGGAAGAGAATAAATACGAGTTGGACCTTTTCAGTGTGTGGAACTCTGGTTACTGGGAGCAAAGTGAGTCATTTCGGAGAAAGGATTTGACTCTGAGACATACACACAAAACCCGATAGTTCTGGCTTTCACCTCCAGTCTCTCTGGAGGACATGGGCCGTGGTGTATCGCATCCCTCCCCCCAGTACTAACCCCCTAGACAAGACAAACAAGCCGAGAATGAGAAGGGGTGAGAGGGGTGAGGTCGCTACAGAAGTGCAGCAGACAAAACAGGCAGAAATGATTGAAAAGGTCCTATGCTTGTGGAGCAAAACTATGCAGTGCATGGCTGCTTCTAACACCAGCAATATAGGACAACAATTAATAATGCACTTGTAAGGTTTAAACTGCCAATAAAAGTCACTGAAAAATAGTTCAACCTCTTATCAAATACTGCAGCGGAATTATGACAGGAGCTTAATCACTTTATGTAACTGACCAGCAAAAAAAACTTTCATATTTCTGACCAGGTCATGGGTAGAAAAAAGCATAGCTACATTAAACTGCATTGTAATATTCTGCATCCTCCAAACACTCGAAGAGATTATCTAAATCTCTACAATCATTCCCCCAGAGACCATTATTAGATAATCTTGGCCAACACAGAAGCAAATGCAATAAAGGCATAGTAAATGTATAGAATGTATGGTAAATCAAAGAAATTATTTACGAAAGGCAAATCCACTTTGCACTACAGGTGCAAACTACAAGGGCAAAGTGCACTTGAAATTGCACTGAAAGTGCACTTGGAAGTGCAGTCACTGTAAATCTGAGGGCTAAAATGCTGTTTTTTATTTTCTTGCATGTCCCCCTCGGATCTACTTTCAGTGCAATTTCAAGTGCACTTTTCACTTGTAGTTTGTTCTTGTAGTGCAAAGTGGATTTGCCTTTCGGAAATAACCCCCAATGTATAAACACACTGAATGGTGGAACAGCTGTACCATTTATTTCAGGCTCATTTAAATAAATATTTGTGTGTACTCATTTGAAGATGTGTTTTACTTCTAGACCAATATCATCAGTGTCATCATATGTCATCATCCTCGTCCTTCTTGGTTTTTCTGTGTGGTTTTGTGGAGCTCTTGTGCCATGACCACTATGCCAATGTCTTCCCAGGCCCTCTGCCACAGTTCTTGTAATGGGCATCACTGCCTACTTCTAGGTAGATAAAATTCTCCACATCCAGTATAGATAATTCAGAATCCTCCATTTTGTTCACAGGCCTGAGATTGTTAGGTGGAGGAGACTGGCTTTGAAGCCCTGTACACACGGCCAAAATTCTCGTCAGGAAAAAAACATTGTTTTTCCTGATGAGAATCTTGACAAGAAACTTGTCCCGGCCGAGTGTACACACGTACGATTCAAAAGAAACGCCGTTCTTTTGAATGACACGAACGCGGTGACGTCATCGACTACGACGAGCGTACGGTCGTCACATTCGATGCCGTCGCCGCCATCTTGCTACACCCTATGCCTAGGAAGCTACCGCGCATGCGTCAAAGTCATTTCGAGCATGCGCGGGTTTCCACGGCGACAGGTAAGTGTACACACGCTCGGGTTTCTCGTCGAGTAACAGGCCGACGAGATTCTCGACGAGAAAAAAGACCGCAGGTCGTCTTTTTTCTCGTCGGGGAACCTGGGCAGTTTTCTTGACGAGAAAACTGAAAACCGCGTACACACAGCCGGTTTTCTCGGCAAGAAAGCTCTCCCGGCAGTTTTCTTGTCGTTTTTTGCAGAGAAAACCGGTCGTGTGTACGCGGCCTTAGGCACAACAAAGCATAAAACATTTGCTTTGCACATTTTCAGGTGCTCCTATTGAAGTCAGTGGGGACAAAAACACATGTTTCTGCCCGTAAAGAAAGCTTATGTAACTTCCCCCATGATAAGCAGCAACACAGCGATCAGGTGTGAACAGGCACCATCGACTATAATGGGAATCCTTGTGTTGTTACTTGTTAGGTAACAACTGAGTGTTGTTACTTGTTGGGTAATGCACAACATATCACTCAGTCGTGAATGGGGGCTAAAGCATTAGGTAGCAACAACATTATTTTTTTTTCTAGTTTGACTGGTTACCTCTGCACATGCTAGGTTTTACATTCATTAACAGATCAGGAGAAAAGGGGATAAGTCAGATATCACCACTGATTGGGCAGATTTAATCTAAACATATGTTCATTTAGAATAAATAGCTAAACATATGTTCATTCAGACTAACCAACTGACAAAAACACCTAGTGCACACAGGCCAAATGTTGAGTGGCATCGACTGGTTCAATAAAAACAGCCCGACATTCGGCCGCGTGTACTGTTCGGCCGGCTCCTGTCGAAGGGGCATGATCTGAAAAGGTCTACCGATCGGCTGACCGGTGTGTTCTGGTGGGGGAGAAGGGGCTGACCCCCTATCAGAACACAATAGAACAGAAGGAGAGATCACTGTACTAACATTGGATTGTTAGTACAGCGGCTCCTCCTGAGCTGTCAGGTTTTTTTTTTGTTCAGCCCTGCCGGGTTGAACCAGAAAAAACTACTAGTGTGTACTAGGCTTTAGTGGCGCAAACTGTTAAAAAGATATGTAGCACTTACCCCCATATAACGGACCGGCTGGTTTTGTTGGGTCTGCGAATTTCCTCATGGCTTCCATTGTCAGGGGTGTAAGAAAGGTCTTCAGAAAAAATCAATGTCCACACCATGTAAAACCCAAAACAGTTAGGCTTTATTTTTATCTTTGCTGGGTGAACTTAGAAGAAGAGTAGGACATGAGAGAGAAATACACAGGGGGAGGTTCAGGCATGCAACACTTAAACAGCACTCGTCACCACTCAAGCCTGAGTGGGTATTGCTCACCTGGATAGTCCCTTTATGAGCGGTCCTAGCAGCCGGGATGTAGCATGTATCAATCTTTCCTTTATATTTGTTATTAAGGATACGATCAGGAACCCTCTGCCACAGGATTAAAAGTCCCGAACCTCCCAGCCAAGCAATAATGAAAAGAACCTTTGTTGCCAGATTGGCGTATTGCAGGGCCTTGTAATCATAGATCCCCCCTTAGGCGAGTTTCCAGGCCTCTTCCCGAGACAGCAGTACCGTCGCTAGTCTCCTCTGGGACTGATCCTCCCCTGAACTCCTTTCCTAAGCCGTGGCTCCCCGTAGGTGGGTACCTTTGGGATCCCTTCTTGAAACATAGGCCCCAGCCAGCAGAGCTGGGCCTAAGAAGCAGCGATACGGCTTCGGGCTGAAGGTGCCCGGGACCAGAACACGCGCACCCCGTGCCATACAGGCCACGAGGCGCATACACAGAACCAATGGGTCCCCAGGAACGACTCCCCGGAATGCCCCAATCCCAATGGCGTCTGCCCCTTATGTACCCTCTCCCAGCATGCACAGCAGGTTCACTACGCCCACTGGACAGCTGCCGAGAGAGGACATCCAAGGTGCTGTGATACCCCCCGTAGTTCAACCTATGCCGGTGATAACAGTGCCACCTACAGGCAAACAGGGAACACTACTGCCAGGCAGTATCACACCCAGAGCAGAAGCAATAATAAAACATCAATTGGTCTGAGCCCAACTACTGGCCCAGACTGCCCCTAAATAGACTCATAGCGCCCCCAAATATTGGGGGGGCGCTACAGATATAACGTTTTTTAATAATCATGACCATTTTCTTCAGCTAATTTTCAGTTTATGTTTACGTTGACAGTAGACACTCAAATTGTGTGGAGTGCCACCAAATCTGCTAACACAGCTTCTAAGCATTTATTATGGTAACATAGTTAAATATAGTTGAATATATAAAAGAAAAAAATACAGTTTTGTCATGGATGACATGGAATACGGTATTTTGTGGCCGTGAAATGTCCGCCCTTAGTGGTTTTTATTCTGTTGCAGATCAAGTAATCCCAATTTTATCTGTGGTTTTTTCATAGAAGCACAGATTTAATCTCCCTTTAAATTTGCTCTAGTATGAAATAGCATATAATTAATAGTTATGGATTCAGAAGCATTATTCATTTGAAATGCTGAAAGTGTTACATAAACAGGCTTTTGTTCAGCATGAATATCAGTTGTTCCAAAATCTGGACAACATCCAAGAGATTACTTAAACAAGGATATTGCTGAAGGCTTAGAGAGTTTTAGGTATCAAATGTGTTCTTTGGGATGACATTCTCTGCAAAAAATGAAAGTAATATTGCTAGATTATATACAGTATTAAGGCACATTTATAGTGATTATCATATAAAATAGTGTATCAATATCATATAAACCTACTGATGTGTTTTGTCAGCTGATATAATAGCTGCTATAAAATAACAGGTGTCATATTCAGTTCTGGTGTGGATTCCAAAACCCTCAAGTAAACTTAGTTATTGCATCTTCTTGTATTGTAATTCTGCACTTTATGACCATTAAGGCAGTAGCATTCATCCTCTAACCCAGACTAAGCACTACATTATTGTAAAATGCGTTAGCAAAGAAGTGGGTCTGGTAGGATGCTGTCACTCAGAGAAGATCAGCAATTATTAAAAGAAGCAAAAAGCAGTAGTGTGGCCCTTCCTTTCACGTATTCTAACCCAATGGTCTATACCCCGTCGGTCAGAGCCCTTAATGGGGTGCCAAAGTCAACATGTGGGGGAGGGAGTCCAAAAATTTAAGATATGACATTGGTTTGCTTGTGTTCTATTGGTGATCACACTTTGCAGGATCCCAGTGACAGACCCATAATCTGGGTCCCAGAAAACAAAAATAAACTATTAGGCCCCAGCATAAAAAAAAATACCTACACTAGATCTATTGCTGAGGAAGCAGTTCTACTCTTTTTTTTTCTCCATTTTTTAAAGATAAGTAGAAAGTAGGCTTGTGCAATTCATTTCGTAGCGAATCGAAATTAGTCTGAATTTAGCAACTTTCGGACATTCGGAAGCATTCGAATTTCCGAACAAAGCAATTACGAATAAAACCGAATCCGAAATAAATTATACCGCAAATAGTGAATGCCCGAATGTCTTCGGCATAATTCGTTATGAAAAAAGTTACGAATGTACGAATCCATTCGAAGCACAATAACACTCTGCTCTGCTCTCTGCTTCTCCCTCACCGTGCTGAACTCCCTCTCAAAATGGTGTACAGGGGCGGAGGCTATAGCCGCATGTAAAAACGAAAGTAAAATACGAGATTTCTAATCCATTCAAAGCACAATAACACTCTGCTCTGCTCTCTGCTTCTCCCTCACCGTGCTGAACCCTCTCAAAATGGTGTACAGGGGCGGAGGCTGTAGCCGCATGTAAAAAACTAAAGTAAAATACGATATTTCGAATCGTTACAAATAACCGCTATGTATTTAGAAAAGTACAAATCCATTCGAAGCACATTAGGCATAATAGGCAGCGTCGTCGTAAGAGAGACGCGGAAAATTACGAATCAACGAACCCCAAAAAAGTTACGAAAGTAGGAGTTGTGTCCAGAATCAACGAAAAACAATGTACCCTACCAAAAGTACGAATTATAAATCAACTAAAAATTCACCGAAAAATGTCGCTTGCAAAAATACAAATTAGTTCGAACACGAAAAATCCCGCCTAGCAAAATTACGAATGATCAACAGGACCGAAAAGAAACGAACCGAAACTAAACAAATTTTTCCGTTGTGCACAAGTCTAGCAGAAAGTACTGTAAAACTGGCCATAGACGGTTTGAATCTTGGCCAGTTCAGCAGGAACCGGCTGACATTTGAACCATGTATGGGCAGGCTGATTGTACCCAAGCTGATCGATCTATCAACTTGGGTGCAACCAGCCTGCCGGATATAACATGCAAATATCACTAGCGACTGTTAGAGCCACTGGCAATATTCACTGCCCCCCCCCTACTTTCCCCCCGGATTCCCCTGCCAACACTGGCAAATTTGGCCTAGACATATTTGGTTCACACAATAATTAAAAACAAGGAACTTACTACTATGCTGTGCAATCATAATTGGATAATAGTTTAGTGATACAGAGAACAATAGCAGTGTCCTCCCCAGTCTCAGAGGAAATTGAAGAAATAGTACAGGTACTTGCTGGCACTTATTTATAAGACAAATACCAGTCAAACAGTTATACAGTTGAAATGCATATAAGGGGGCTGCTTTACACTATACATGAATAAAGAGGGCTGCTTTACCTGCCAATGGATTTAAATTTTGTACAGCGAGTCCTGAGATTTAAAGTGGTTGTAAAGGTAGAAGGTTTTTTATTTAACTGCATTCTATTCAGTAAGGTAAAAAAAAAAAAAAAAAACTTTCTGCATGCAGTTCCCCCACAGGCCCCCCTAAATACATACTTGAGACCAATCTTGATGAAGTGATGTGCACAAGAGCCAAGGCTTTCTTGGCTATCTCCCTCCTCATTTCTCAGATAAAGAAACCAGTAAAGCTGCAAGGAGTCATAGCTGGCTGCCCACAGTTAACATGCCGGCATTGGGGACCAAAGACCTGTGAAGAAACTGGCCCGAGTGAGGACGGTGCTGGATCCTTGGACAAGTGAGTGTTTATTAAAAGTAAGCAGCATCAGACCTCTGCCTATGATTGCACAATAAGGAAGTTGCAGCAGAGTGATGAAGTATACACTCTCTTAGTGTCAACATGTTCCTTGTATGCACATGTACATGCAGCAGAGCCTTAAAGTGGTTGTAAAGTCAGAAGATTTTTTATTTTAATGCATTCTATGCATTAAGATAAAAAGCCTTCTGTGTGCAGCAGCCCCCTCTGCCCCTCTAATACTTACCTGAGCCCCACCTCTATTAGCTCCCCCGTCTGTCAATCAAAGTCAGTTAGCCTATCAGGAGAGAGAGGGGGCGGGGCCGAACTGCAGCTCCGTCTCTGAATGGTCACACGGAGCTGCAGCTCGGCTTGGGTGCCCCCATAGCAAGCTGCTTGCTGTGGGGGCACTCAACAGGAGGGAGTGGCCAGGAGCAACGAAGAGGAACCCAAGAAGAGGAGGATCTGGGCTGCTCTGTGCAAATCCACTGGACAGGGCAGATAAGTATAACATGTTTGCTATTTTTATAGAAAAAAAACAAGACTTTATAACCACTTTAAGCCTAGTACACACTATCAGCGCTGACCGGAGTGTTCTGGTGGGGGGCCATCCCCCTGTCAGAGCACAATAGCTCAGCGGGGGAGATCGCTGTACCAACGTCGGATCATTAGTACAACCGGAGCTGTCAGTTTTTTTTTCATTCAACCTGCTGGATGATGATTACCAGGCTTTACAGTCCCTTCCTCGTATAGTCTGAGATATACAGTATAGGGGATTACCTAATGAGGAATGTCAGGTACCTGCGCCAGTTGAATTTTAAAGGACATTTATATTTTTTTTAATAATGAATACACAGCTCCATTATATTTTGCTTTTAATATCTGTCTAGAGTTTTAAGCTGGTTGGTCAGTTGGTAAAAAAGGTATTAGAAAAATCAAACAAGAAGTGTGAAGTAACACTTTCAGTCTTGCTCGCCTGCTTCTGGAGGTAACAAAAGTATTTACACCAAAGCTTGCATAGTCTCTCATATTGTGGTACTTACACTAGTTGTACTGGTAATATATTTATGTTTTTATCTGCCTGGACCTCAAAATTAAAGCAAACATGTATTGAAATAAATATGTAGGCTGCTATTGCTGACCTTTTTCTGAAAATACTAGCTGTCTGGCAGCTAGGATGATTCATTTAGTCATTGACCCAAAATAAGTAAAAAGATCATGAGTTCTGGCTTTAGGATGGCTACACTGTCTGTATACTTGTTTGGTCTATTACTAAGAAAGCTTTGAAATGAGAAAAAGACATGCAACAAGCATTTTCTCACAAGGACATTAGCATTCACAGTCCAAGATTCATAGGTTTCTGTTCATGGTGTGATCTCAAAGTAAAGTTCAATATTTGCAATACATGCTCTCTATTGATGTATTTCTTTATTCTTTCCAATCCTATGAAATCTTTTTGTGAACCGATGGACAAACCTGAACTGCATATTCAAGTTAAGTTTGTACTAAAGCTTAGTGTATGAGCAACATTGTCTTCACTCAAATCCATACTTTTAATTCAAAAGGGTTTCTTGCAAGCTTTACAAACTGACATTGTAGGGATCCCTCCAACATTGTCTTCACTTAAATCCATACTTTTTTTTCAAAAAGGTTTCTTGCAAGCTTTACAAATTACAAACTGGAATTGTAGGGATCCCTCCAACATTGTCTTCACTTAAATCCATACTTTTTTTCAAAAAGGTTTCTTGCCAACTTTACAAACTACAAACTGGCATTGTAGGGATCCCTCCAACATTGTCTTCACTTAAATCCATACTTTTTATTCAAAAAGGTTTCTTGCAAGCTTTACAAACTACAAACTGGCATTGTCTTCCGTTTTTTAGGTCTTTAATCTACAAGAATCCCAAATTATTTTTCCATGATTGATTTACCTAATTTGACCCCTACCCCCAGAATGTATGTTGCATGCATATTTCCATCCCTCAAATAAATGACTTTAAATTCATCTATACTAAAAAAAAACAATACCATTGCCCATGAATTTTAGGGGTATACCACCTACTGTATACCTTTTGACTATTCTGAATTTTAGGAATTAATAAGCACTTTGTTTTCTTTAAGCCAGTTCTCTATCATCTACATTTTTAATTTCTAAAACCATTTTGGAAGGATTGGAAAGAACCTTGGGAACATTTAATAAAATAGAGCAAGAAGTAGAATCCTAAGTGCAAAGGTCAGTATCCTAAACAACCAATCATAATCTTTTTGATTATGTTCTGGCTTTATTAAAGTGAATTCTGCAAATTACACTTGGCCATTTGTTTTTGTACTGTCCCCTGATTATCTGCACTAATATTTTTGTGCTGTTCAGATTTGTGTTATACAATGAGAAGTTCCGTTCTGGTATGGAAAGTGCCATTAACTTGCTAACATAATTTCTGGTTCTTCGCTTTTGGTTACTGCCTTTGGCCTTTTGAACTTATTAGCAAAGCAATGCAAAGAGCAACAGTTCAGACAGTAACATACAGTGACAAATCAGAAATAATTTCTTAGATAATTTGAGTACTGTAATCTGAAATGAACTTAATGCCTTAGGGAAATTTTGCCTTTATTATTATTATTATTATTGTTCAAATTTAACATTTTCTGATCAACGTAACAAGCTTAATTATGTTTGTCCTTTCAGAGGTGTGGAGAAATCTCATTTGATAATCCAGACCAGAATGCCAGATGTGTGCGCATGCTAGGTAAGAGATCATCATGTGATCCTTTATCCTGTCACAGAGCTTCAGCAATGTACTATGAGCCAATGTAAAATAATTACAGCCCAAACAGTTACAGCTTTCATTCAAAAATAGCGCTACTAATGTTGGCTAGGTACATAAAGTAAAAGGTTTTATGAACTGAAATGCTCTTTCTAAAAAGAAAACATATAAAATAGAAAAAAAAATTAAACTTAGCTATTAAAGTTACGTCAAAAGTTTTCTTTTTCATGTTTTTAGAAGCTTGGGTTTGAAGATGTTTGAGGTTTAAATCCCTAATGCCACAAGCCACGTGAAAATAGTTTCTTGGCATACTCTCTGCAATAAGCTCTACATAGACATTTGAAGTAAAGATATCATTGGCATTATGCAAATATTACAGAGATGAAGCATTTATTATTTGAGTGTATGCAATGCCTTCTGCCAAAGATTTTAAAAATTATATGTTATTAACATAAATGCATAAAGCTGTGGACATACGTGGGCCAATTTTCTTAAGGAGTTGGGAAACCTAACACAATACATTGGAGTTATTTACGAAAGGCAAATCCATTTTGCACTACAAGTGCAAAGTGCACTTGAAATTGCACTTGAAAGTGCAGTCGCTGTAAATCTGAGGGGTAGGTCTGAAATGAGGGGAAGCTCTGCTGATTTTATTATCCAATCATGTGCAAGCTAAAAATAGGATTTTTGTACTCACCGTAAAATCCATTTCTCTTACCGTCCATGGACTGACACAGCTGGATACTGTAAACGTGTGGGCATATGTCCCTGCTCGCAGGAGAAGATCTAGGCAGAATGTTAGATGTTAGAAACATACATTCTAGAACAAACCAGAGCTGAACAGCCCCGCCCAGGGGGGGGCGGTCCCTCCGGACATTACCCTCCCACCTGCAGCCAGCAGACCTCAGTTCGTAACAAAGCAGTACAAACCTTAAAAGGAAGGGTGGGTGCTGTGTCAGTCCATGGACGTCAGAGAAATGGATTTTACGGTGAGTACAAAAATAATATTTTCTCTTACCGTCCATGGACTGACACAGCTGGATACTGTAAACGTGTGGGACGTCCCAAAGCAGTATCAGAAGGGTGGGAGCAGTAGTAAAGGAACAACCAAAACTTCACTCCAAACAAGCAGAGCTCCTCAACGGAGGAGTTGCAACATTAAACAGCGGCCTGCAATGCTTTGCGGCCGAAGGGAGCATCCGAAGATGCAGCCACATCAACCTTATAAAATCTTGAAAAGGTATGAACGGACGACCAGGTCATCGCCTTGCACACTTGTGCTTGATGTCGGAAGGCCCAGGAAGCACCAATTGCCTTGGTGGAATGCGCCGCAACCGGAAAGGGAGGCGCCCACCCCTTAAGGGCATAGGCCCGTATGACGGTCTGCCTGATCCACCTAAAGATTGGTGGCAGACGACACCGCTCGGCCCTGTTTTGGACCAGACACAGACTTCCAAATGGAAACAGTAGCAGACAGGTACACTCGTAAGGCTTGTACCCATCTTAACGTATGAAGCGCAAACTCTCAGAGATGCGATGGGTGAGGACACCAGGATGGAAGAACAATGTCCTTCTTAAGGTGAAAGGCCGAGACCATCATTTGAAAGAAGGATGGTCGTGGGCGCAACACCGCCATATCCTTACGGAGGACCAAGTAAAGCGACTTGCAGGACAAGGCCGCAAACTCAGACACCCGTCTAACCGAAGCAATAGCCGCTAAGAAGGCCACCTTCCAGGACAAGGTCAAGAGAGGAATTTCTCTGATATTCTCAAAGGGATGTTCTTGGAGAACCGAGATGCATCAAATTCAGATCCCAAGTAGAGAGAGGAGGCTTGACAGGGGGGATCACATGGCGAACCCCCTGCACAAAAGGTGCTATCAAGGAATTGCCCGGTAGCGGTCGTTGAAAAAGACAGCCCGGGCCGAAATCCGACCCTCAAAAAGGTATGCAAGGCCAGCTTTTGGGTCACACCATGCTGTAAGAACAGCAAAATCCTGGGAATGGAATACATCCGAGGACGCCACTCAAGTTCCTCGCACATAGCGATGTAAGCCTTCCAGGTACGGTGAGATATCTTCCTGGAGGAAGATTCCCGTGTCAACAACATAGAAGAGATGACCGAATATGAGAGAACTCGGTCCTTCAGCACCTGGCTTTAAACAGCCATGCCATTAAAGCCAAGGACTGTAAAGCAGGATGAAGTATGGGATCATGAGACAGATGGTCCACCCCAAGAGGCAGTCGCCAGGAACGTCTGCAACTAGCCGAAGTAGATCGGCGTACCAATGTCGCCGTTCCAGGGCAATGAGGATCACTGGAATGGCCTCAGCCCCTACTCTGCGAAGCCGGCGAGGCAACAACAGTAGCGGAGGGTCAGCATATATCAGGCGATATTATAAAGAAACTAAAGCTGCGCAACAAAGTATCCAAATGTGGTGAATGAATGATGAATGGGTGAAAAAATTATTCTGTGTATGATCACACTATGATATCATAATCCTTGAGCCTCTAGGCAGAGATATTGAACAGTGTCACACTCTTTTCCTTAGTATTGGTACACAATGGCAGTTCATGCATAACAAAAAGTCCTCAGGAGAAAGAAATGAAGTGCAAGGGTACAATCTCTTTGAAATTAATTTGTGACTTCAAACTGGAACACCATAGAAAAAGTGCTGATACGACAAAGGAATCCACCACCTTGTCTTTCTCAGGCTGCTTACCAGAAATCCTGATCCCTAAAAGAGATCAGTCTGAGCAGATGGCTATTATCCCCGCCAGGGTCTCTAATTGGCTCTCTCTGTACTTTATATTTAGTTGGGTTTCAGTCTGTAGTCCCCCGATATCTTCATCCACCAGAGGAAGATCAGGATAGTTCTAAAAATTTGGAAGTTTAAAGGTGGGTGAGTTACCCAGGTGTATGTCTTATCTACACCTTCTCACTCTTGTCAGTGGTGAGGCAACAGCTATTGTTATGGTGCTGTAACTCACCCACCTTTAAACTTCCAAATTTTTAGAACTATCCTGATCTTCCTCAGCACTTTTTCTATGGTGTTCCAGTTTGAAGTCACAAATTAATTTCAAAGAGATTGTACCCTTGCACTTCATTTCTTTCTCCTGAGGACTTTTTGTTATGCATGAACTGCCATTGTGTACCAATACTAAGGAAAAGAGTGTGACACTGTTCAATATCTCTGCCTAGAGGCTCAAGGATTATCTTTCATTATATATGTTTCATTGCATAGTCAGGTAATATCAAAGTGTGATCATACCCAGAATAATTTTTTCACCCATTCATCATTCATTCACCACGTTTGGATACTTTGTTGCGCAGCTTTAGTTTCTTTATAATATTGTTTTTTGTGGGTGTCTCACATTTTTTAGTTGCAGCACAGATATTGATTTATCACTATATGTTCTTTACAGACAGCGCAGTATACTTATTCTCATTTTATATATCAGGCGATACTGCCCCCATGGGCTTCCAACGCGTCTGACGCATCCACCCAGGGGTCCCTGGACTTGACCACGATCTTGCCACCTTGCGAGTGAGTCGAGAGGCCATAAGGTCCACTTCCGGTGCCCCACCTCACCTCCGATGTATGAAAATCCCAAAGAGACTCCACAATGTATCGGAGAAGAGAGGCCCCGATGTACAGGGTGCCTCAACTGTTGGCCAATAAAGGCAACTTTACAGAGCTTCCCTAGAAACTCGGTCAGAGGACCAGTACCTCAGCCTCCACAGGTGGCGCAAACCCACCCTGGGCACAGAGACCCTAAAGGCTAAAACAGTTGCAGTGCACCTGCTAGACGACTGATGGATGAAGCAGAGGCTTTTGCCCAGTCAATGAGCTACAAAAAACGCCAGAGACGCAGCCACTAACGGGCGTAACGCTAACCTCAGCCTGGCGAACACAGTCCAAGCCAGCGCTTCTGATCACCACTGAAAGCAAGTGGAAAGTAGTAGCCCTGAAACCAGGGATCCTTGTGACAATGCTCCATCCAGCAGCTACCCATGGATAAGTGCTGATTGTACAAACACATAGTTTATACTATGTATTGCGTCAAACGTGCAAATAGAGTGTGGAAGGAAACCCACCCAGCCACAAAGAGCATAATACCACCACATATGGCGTATGTAGTTTAGTATGTGTGGATAAACCTAATAAATACGCTTATACTGTGCCAGCGACGAAGGCGCGCACATCATCGGGTCTTGGACGTAAACCAGCCACGCAGATTGCGTACACAACCGTGTAGGTATGTTAGCCTGCGAATAAACAAATTGCACATGTTTATACTGTGCATAGCGCTGAAAATGCGCACACCATTGGAACGCAGGGGAGAAACCTGAGCACCCGGATGTATTTAGTGTAGTGTATAGACATAATGTGTATGTTTACACCGTGTATTGCACCAAAGGCATGCATGTCATGTAGCGTGGGCGGAAATCCCAAAGAGACTCCACAATGTATCGGAGAAGAGAGGCCCCGATGTACAGGGTGCCTCAACTGTTGGCCAATAAAGGCAACTTTACAGAGCTTCCCTAGAAACTCGGTCAGAGGACCAGTACCTCAGCCTCCACAGGTGGCGCAAACCCACCCTGGGCACAGAGACCCTAAAGGCTAAAACAGTTGCAGTGCACCTGCTAGACGACTGATGGATGAAGCAGAGGCTTTTGCCCAGTCAATGAGCTACAAAAAACGCCAGAGACGCAGCCACTAACGGGCGTAACGCTAACCTCAGCCTGGCGAACACAGTCCAAGCCAGCGCTTCTGATCACCACTGAAAGCAAGTGGAAAGTGGTAGCCCTGAAACCAGGGATCCTTGTGACAATGCTCCATCCAGCAGCTACCCATGGATAAGTGCTGATTGTACAAACACATAGTTTATACTATGTATTGCGTCAAACGTGCAAATAGAGTGTGGAAGGAAACCCACCCATCCACAAAGAGCATAATACCACCACATATGGCGTATGTAGTTTAGTATGTGTGGATAAACCTAATAAATACGCTTATACTGTGCCAGCGACGAAGGCGCGCACATCATCGGGTCTTGGACGTAAACCAGCCACGCAGATTGCGTACACAACCGTGTAGGTATGTTAGCCTGCGAATAAACAAATTGCACATGTTTATACTGTGCATAGCGCTGAAAATGCGCACACCATTGGAACGCAGGGGAGAAACCTGAGCACCCGGATGTATTTAGTGTAGTGTATAGACATAATGTGTATGTTTACACCGTGTATTGCACCAAAGGCATGCATGTCATGTAGCGTGGGCGGAAACCCACAGAGACTGCATACGCATACCGTGTAGGTATTATAGTGTGTGTGCTAAACATTTTGCACAAGCCCATGTGTGCATAGCACCGAAGGCGCGCACACTGTTGGCGCGTGGGAGGAACCGAAGTACCCCATGCATACTCAGAGAATGCAATACCTACAACTACTGTGAATGTATTTAGTGTAGTGTATAAATATAATGTGTATGTTTACACCGTGTATTGCACTAAAAGCATGCATGTCATGTAGCGTGGGCGGAAACCCATGCAGACTGCACAGACATACCGGGTAGGTATGTTAGTATGTGGATATCCAATCGCACAAATTTAGACTGTGCATAGCACCGAAGCGCCCATACCAATGGAGTGTGGGAGGGAACCAGAGTACCCGGAGGAAAACCACACAGACTGCCTACACATACCGTCTAGGTATTATAGCATGTGTGATAAACATTGAACATGTTTAACTGTGCAGAAGGCCAAAGGCGCACATACTGTCAGCGCGTGGGAGGAAACTGGAACACCCGGAAGAACTCCACGCAGACAGCACACAGATACCATGTAGGAATTATAGCATGTGAATAAACATATTGTACATGTTTATGCTGTGCATTTCCAATGGAGCGTGGGGGGAAACCGGAGTACCCGGAGGAACCCCACGCAAACAGTATACCCATACTGTAAACATGTATAGTATGTGCAATAAACATATTTAACATGTCTATACTGTGCAGAGAGCCGAAGCGCACATACCATGAGAGCGCGGGAGGACACCGGAGCCCCCGGCGGAAACCCGCGCCGACTCAGAGAGTATAATACATGCATATACTGTGAATGTATCTGGAGTCGTGCATAAACATATTTTGTATGTTTATATCATGTATGGCACTGAAACACAGCATTGGAACGTGGGGACACTCACGCAGACACAGAGACCAATAACACATACATACACTGTGAATGTATGCAGTGTAGAGGTATAGGATGAGTTTAAACTATGGCGCAGAGGCACATAATCTTCTCTGTATCATTCCAAACTGCTTGACTGTGCTGCCGAAGCAGCATGCAGGTAACAGGTAACCTCTGACTCTCAGACCGTGTGTCTGTCAGAGCTCAAAGCGTTCCCCAGGAAATGGCGGGAAATGTTGCCTCAGGATATCACACAGAAGGCTCACAGGGACTAGAGACATCAATGAATAAAGTCCTCCCCCCCCACCATGCTGCACCGACCAGGGGGAGGGAAACACTGTGTACCACTGTATTATCCATGCTGCTCTTGGCGCAGCGCGTGAGGAAAACAGTGAGGAGGCTCTGTATAAAAGAAAAGCTTGAAGGAACCAAGGGAAACAGCGTCCCTGAGGTACCTCAGCCACAGCAAATCCAGCTTGAGAGTGTTCCTCACATCATCAATGAGATCACTTACAAGCGCCCTGTCATTCACTGACACAGAACTGGAGTCTTCCTCACAAGGGAATGTCCTGTTCATAAACATTAAATATTCAGATCTAGGGTCCTGAGCACTGTAGCTAGGCCCATATCTGAATCAGAGCACTCCTACACTAAAGATTTTTGTGGGGAGAGGGGGCTTATAGCTCCTTTTGCTCGCACACCGCTTCCATTCTGACAGGAATGATTCCAGGACTGCTGACAACTGGTCCATAGGGACCGCAGGTGCAGGAAACATATGAACATGTTTAACTGTGCAGCACTGCCAGTTGCCCCAGACAAGTGTGGAGAGCAGGTGTATCAGACTCCATAACGCCACCCTCTGAGACCTTATACACTATACAGTGAATATACAGTCCACCCACTGGCTACGCTGAGGCTGAGGAGGGGATACCCGGAGGACTCACCAACCCTTAAGGGCCGCTCAGTCCTGCTGAAGCGCGCTGTGAGCCTGAGGAGAGTGAAGAATCTGTGAGGAGATTCGCGCCGCAGCGCCGCCGCTAGAGGCCGAAACCGAAAATAAATGCGCGGCGGCCACAAGAAAAATGGCCGCCGGCCGCAGCTATAACTGCGCCATTGAACCACCCAAGATGGCCGCCGAGCGCGAAATTCAAGCTCTAATGCGCGCTAATGGCGCACGCAATAACCACCTCAAACAGCGCTAATGCGCGCGCTAATGGCGCACGCAATAAACACCTCACACACCAGAAAAAACTGCCCCTCTCTCCAGAACCCACTACAGACATGAGCGCCCAGCCAGGCCAGAGTGACCCCCAAGCACCACACAGCACAGCACCAGTACAGGGTGCAGAGAGAAGCATAACAGGGGGGAGACAGGGAGAAACCCCCCATATAAAGAAACACAGCCAGCATGTACTCACCTGCAGTAGGAGAGACTACTTACCCGTCCCTTTCAGGGACCCACTGGCTTGTTTCAGACAGACCTATCACAGAGCAGTACTGCGTAGCTGTCGGCCCGGTCCACCGCAAGAGATACAGTCAGTCAGGTACTGTTTAATCTTGAGAGGACCACGGGAGCATGAAAGCAACCCGGCCACCCCTGGAGTCATGGGGCATGTTGTGAACTGAGTCTCACGCACACAAGGCGAGGATCAGCACGCTCGGACAGGGAAGACTACGAGGATACCAGTGTACCCTACCTGTTGCCCAGCCGACAGTTGATTGAAGGTCTCAAAAATAAAATAATTAAATTCCCAAAGGAATAAAATTTACAAGTAAAATCTTCCAGGAGACTGGCTCCTGAGAGAGCCATGTCTTCTCCTTCTGCTAGGCAGAAAAAACTGAGGTCTGCTGACTGCAGGTGGGAGGGTAATGTCCGGAGGGACCGCCCCCCTGGACGGGGATGTTCAGCTCTGGTTTGTTCTATAATGTATGTTTCTAACATCTAACATTCTGCCTAGATCTTCTCCTGCGAGCAGGGACATATACCCACACGTTTACAGTATCCAGCTGTGTCAGTCCATGGACGGTAAGAGAAATGCTGTTTTTTATTTTCCTTGCATGTCCCCCTCGGATCTACAGTGACTGCACTTCCAATTGCACTTTCAGTGCATTTTCAAGTGTACTTTGCACTTGTAGTGCAAAGTGGATTTGCCTTTAGTAAATAACCCCCATTGTGTAAATATTCAATTATCCAGTCATGTGAAAAGCAAATCCTTATTCACCTTAAATACCCAATCATGTGCAGAAGAAAAAGTAAACAGGAATTTGTCTTTCATATGATTGGATTATTGAAGTGAATATTTACACAGTTTCAAGATTTTCAACTCCTTTATAGATCAAATGAAAGTTTGCGCATGTGCATGTTGTAGTAGTGTTATGTCAGTGTGAGTTATAACGAGGGAGTGCTTGAAGTTCAGAGTTAACTGAAGACTGCCAGCAGCTGGGCAAGCAAGAGATTCGCTGATATTGTGCCATGAGCTGCAAAAATATAATGAAAGTGGTTATGACAGACTTGAGTATACAGTTTAAATGTGTGATTTAATTTGAAAATGGGTGAGCATTTAATGCCAGTAAATAGGGTCCTGTCAGTTACATAAACTTTTGTAGTTGTTGTTGTTTTTTTACATATTTGTGCAGACTGTAAAGCTGAACAAGGGCCCTTCTGGGATTTCGAGAGCTCTTTGTGCCAGATTTTGACTGTACTGATGCTGGGACTCTTACTGCTGTCACATAAATCTAGGCACTACCGAATTCTGGGGCTAATAAGGAGTAGGAGGCATTCTTCTGGGTGCCTGTATATCTTATCTTGATTTGCAATAGCCAGGTGGTGTTGGGCAGTATATACTGTAGCTAGAACATAAAGAACGGTTATCACTTTTCTCCACTTGACACAATTTAGATAGGGAATGAATGAAGTGTTTAGAGGGCTGTGTGAACCGTGAAGTCAGGGTCCAGGAGGATAAAGGATATGTAAAATCTAAAGCTCAGCTGACACCTTTAGGTATGTTAAATATACTATTATTGTTACGGAACAAATACTGTTATATTTGTTCCGTAATTGCAAAAAACGTGATGATATTGCTGATTAATTTCCCGTGCTCTCTTCCTGTACTGCAGTCTTTATCAGTTGCATTGTTGCCAGTTATCTTCAAACGAGACGTATGTTTTTTTTTTCAGAATCATACTTACCTAGGTGGATGCATCATCAATCCAATGCTGTATCTGTCCCCTGCCAGCTCTAAGACTGAGAACCGAGGGTCAAACACAGCTGATTGCTCAGTTCTCAGAGCTCCCTGAGCAGAGAGCTGGTGACTGTCAGTCACCGCTGTTTGCTCTGCCCTCTTTCTCTCTCACTCACTGGAGCACTGGGCTGTGTAAGGGCCGGAGCAGGCAGCTCAGGCTCTCAGTGGCTCGCTCAGAGGCTGAGCTGGGTGCCAGTCCAAGCCTATGGGCGGATCCTGACTTCATTGTCACGATCTTACCCGAGCTCTGTGATGTCAGCCGACAGTGAGCTTTAGCTCGCTGTCTGCTGAAAATGGGTCAAAGGAGTGTAAAACGGACTGCACTCCTGTGATCCACAAGAGAAGTACAGCCAGACGAGTTTTGGCTGTACTTATTCTTTAACCTGCTGGGTAGAGCCGAGGGAGACCATCTGTTCGCTGGCTTTCAACAAGCTTCAAAAAACTTTCTTTAAGCCTTTAAAACACCCTTCAGCTCCAGTTTATCGATGTTAAATGCAGATGTTTAACGATAACCTGCGAGAACTGCAAGCGGCATCTTTAAAGTATCAACACATCTGGGTTTAACATGCCTAAAATGGAAATGATGGGTACTTAGCACTTTTAATATGCCGAAAGCCATGTTGATGAAGCCTATTAGTTTGATGCCTAAACCAAATCTGCCATGAACTAAAATAGCTGTGGGAAACGCCTCAAATGGAAGTTGTCAATCTCTGATTCCCGACTTACATATATTTAGAGTAGTGATTTCACTTTAATTAAGGTTAAATAGCTTCCAGTTCATTGCCTTAGAAATGTAATGTTGCCTTTGGGTGTAATAATTAATAAGCACATTTTTCACTAGTGACTCAGGAGATAGAGAATCTACCTTTCCATCTGTGGCTTTACACACAGGTATCTTGAAATTATTTTCTTGGCTTATTTGGACACATTTCTTCATGGTAATGAAGTCAGATTACTTTTCCATTATGAGATGACACAGTTTCATTTTCACTGGTAGGTCAGTAGGCTAATTGACAGATTTAGCAGGGTTATGTAAGGCAAAAAGGTGATTACTGTAATCTCTGTCTTCTAACACCCATGTTCCAGGCACTTATATTTATACCATGAAAAAGTCAGAAACAAAGCAGCATTAGCCAGTGTAGACATGAGATGCATTGTATTCCACGATGCAACTTACATTTATGTCTCCTTTTTAACTTTTTTTGTCTCTTCTTTACCCCATTTGATTACTGGCAAACTCAGTTCAACTGGAAAAAGTGATCTACTTTTGATCTGCAAATTAAATTGTCCATACCAGAACTGAATCAGGCTGGGCTCACCCTTCAATGCAGTAACATGTGATATGCTGCATTGTGCCAAGACAGCCCATGCCATGCCTAGCGCACCAAAAAAAGGTAAAACCATTATCTTTGCAACAAAGCGTGCCACAATGCAATGTGCTGCATTACAGGTGCATCGTCAAGGAGCGTGTTGGGGTGCCATTAGAATTAATGTCATCGCAATGTATCAACGTGCATTTTCATGTGTCGCAGTATCGCACACAATTACCTGTAAATTGCTGCAACGTAACAGTGTGAACCTGAGCTTACTATTAGATTTACAGGATAAATTTGGTCTAAAGTAACTTCCCTGTCTGCCAAAAAGGCCTAGACCACAAAGGGACCTATGCTATACTAAATATAGCATACTATACTACTGGTCTCCAAACTGCGGCCTGGTTGGAGGGTTGCGGCCCTTTGCTTGCCTTTATCCCAGCCCTTTGGGCGCTATTTCTCTCACTGATATGAGACACTATTCTGCCAACTGACATCAACAATGGGGCACCATTTTCCCACTGACACCAACAATAGGGCACTATTCCTCCAACGGATACCAATGATGAGGCATTATTCCTCCCACTGACACCAACAATGGGGCACTATCCCCCCCCCACTGATACCAATGATGAGGCACTATTCCTCCCACTGATACCAATGATGGGACACTATTCCTCCAACTGATACCAATGATAGGACACTATTCCCCCCACTGATACCAATGATGAGGCACTATTCCTCCCACTGACAGCAACAATGGGGCACTATCCCTCCTACTGATACCAATGATGAGGCAGCATTCCTTCCAATGATGCCAACGATCGGGCACTATTCCTCCCCATAATACCCATTGATGCCAGGAAAATTTCCACTCCCACTGGCCACAGTTTGGCCCCCTAAAATCTGAAGGACAATAAACTGGCCCTCTGTTTAGAAAAATTGGAGACCCCTGTACTATACTATCTCATGTACCCTGTATTTTGCATTTTTAAATGGTTTTCTACATTTAGTAAGCAAAGGAAATGGCACTTCCCTAACCCTACATTGTGGACTGGCTTAATGTCCTTGTTAATCTGTTCAATCTACTTTGTGTATGTGTTTAAAATGCAAGTCTGATGCAGTTGTGATGCAATATAATTTTTAAGGTAGATGAACCCTCTAACTTAATGGCATTTAACTTGCTAAATCACTGTGTACCATAAACTACTTTCATGGTTTTTTATGATTTATTATTGTATTATTTTGTTCATCCGTTGCTTTTCAGTGTTATTGATCTCCTCCAGCCTCTTTCCAGCCATTCCTTGTCTATGTGTACTCCTGCAATAGGTGCATGGAATTACTCAGGTCAGGTTTTCTGTTAGTGACAACAGAGGACCATACCTGTGTAACATGTTTAAATGGGCACTTGTAGTCTCCATTGAAAGATTGTGTTACAGGGGAACTACTATTACCTGAACAAGGGTCTTAATGGCAGGATTACAAGATATAGTTCTTTTATCACTGCAGAGTGAAAATATTGAAAACTACTTTTAAAATGATATTACTGTGTTAAAATTTATATAAAATATTAGTGATTGTGTTTACATACTGTATACATCACTCTGGCTTGGGTGGCATCAAGAATGACAAAAACTGTAGATTTTTGAGTATCTAAATAATTCTGAAAAAAATGTCCGAAAGTTAGATGGTCAGTCCATGTTGCACTGTAAAGGGACATCTCTGCTCTAGTATCAACAACACATTCACAGTTAGCTGTTGTTTGTTTAGTTCCTGTACGCTCAACTTTTTTGCCTGTACTCATGAGGAAAGATAGAGAGAGGAGAAGCTCCAAATGTTGCATAGGCAGCTCTATGGGGGTATACATATGCTGCGGTCGTGTTGCTTTGTATGTCTGCATGGCAGCAACTACGCCCCAGAGACAAGACATGCAGAATTAGCAATTATGCCCCATCACAATTGGCAGGTAGTATTATTCAAGTACTGCCCTGCAAATGCAATGCAAATGGTTGTGCCACTGAGGTGCAAGCTTTTAGGGGTTTAACCACTTAACGACCGCTCACTGTATATGTACTGTACGTCGGCAGAATGGCACCGACAGGCACAATCACGTACAGTGTATGTGATTGCCTTTGTACAGATCGGACCCCCCTCCTATACAGTGAGCGGTCGGTATTCGTTGGGGAGCGTTCCGAGATGAGGGGGCGGCCATTCGATTCCGGCCACCCCCCCGTGATCGCTCCCGCGAATGGAAATGCTCCCTCTGCTGTGTAATGTAAACACAGGCAGAGGAAGCAGGAGGAAGTGATGTCATCTCTCATGCGGCGCTCACATATACCGAGCGCCGTACAAGAGAAGACACACAGGTCAGTGCACTAACACTACACTGACACCAGGACACATAGGCACACAAATCGGCCCCCCAGGCCCCCCCAGATCACCCCCCAGCCCCCAGTCACAGTGTCACTGATTGCAATCAGTGACATTTGTGACTGTAAAAGTGTCACTAAAAATAGTTTTAGGTCCTGTGTAGCCCCCTAACCCCCCCTAATAAAGGTTTAACCCCCTGATCACCCCCCAGATAACCCTTTCACCCCCTAGCACCGCCGTCGCTAAGCGATCATTTTTCTGATCGCTGTCTTAGCGTCGGTGATGCAGATCGGTAGCCAGTAATTATTTTTAGGTTCGCCGCAGGTTTTTATAGCGTCAGGCACCCCCATAAATTATCTAATAAAGGTTTAACCCCCTTGATCGCCCCACAGGTAACCCTTTCACCCCCTATCACCACTGTCGCTAAGCGATCTTTTTTCTGATCGCTGTCTTAGTGTCGGTGATGCTGATCGGTAGCCAGTAATTTTTTTTAAGGTTCGCCGCAGGTTTTTATAGCGTCAGGTACCCCCATATATTATCTAATAAAGGTTTAACCCCCTTGATTGCCCCCCAGGTAACCCTTTCACCCCCTATCACCACTGTCGCTAAGCGATCATTTTTCTGATCGCTGTCTTAGTGTCGGTGATGCCGATCGGTAGCCAGTAATTTTTTTTAGGTTCGCCGCAGGTTTTTATAGCGTCAGGTACCCCCATATATTATCTAATAAAGGTTTAACCCCCTTGATCGCCCCCCAGGTAATCCTTTCACCCCCTATCACCACTGTCGCTAAGCGATCATTTTTCTGATCGCTGTCTTAGCGTCGGTGATGCCGATCGGTAGCCAGTAATTTTTTTTAGGTTCGTCGCAGGTTTTTATAGCGTCAGGTACCCCCATATATTATCTAATAAAGGTTTAACCTACTTGATCGCCCCCCAGGTAACCCTTTCACCCCCTATCACCACTGTCGCTAAGCGATCGTTTTTCTGATCGCTGTCTTAGTGTCGGTGATGCCGATCGGTAGCCAGTAATTTTTTTTAGGTTCCCCGTCAGGTTTTTATATAGCGTCAGGTACCCCCATATATTACCTAATAAAGGTTTTAACCCCCTAATTGCCCCTAGTTAACCCTTTCACCAGTGATCACCATATAAGTGTTACGGGTGACGCTGGTTAGTTAGTTTGCTTTTTATAGTGTCAGGGCACCCGCTGTATATAACCCAATAAAGGTTTAACCCCCTGATCGACCGGCGGGTGATATCAATTAGGTTTTAGCGTCAGAGAGGGTCTGCGTCACACCCCAGGCAGCGTCAGGTTAGTGCCAGTAGCGCTAACACCCACGCGTGAAGCATACACCTCCCTTAGTGGTATAGTATCTGAACAGATCAATATCTGATCTGATCAGATCTATATTAGCGTCCCTAGCAGTTTAGGGTTCCCAAAAACGCAGTGTTAGCGGGATCAGCCCAGATACCTGCTAGCACCTGCGTTTTGCCCCTTCGTCCAGCCCAGGCAACCAAAGTGCAGTATCGATCGATCACTGTCACTTACAAAACACAACACACATAACTGCAGCGTTCGCAGAGACAGGCCTGATAACTGCGACTCCAGTGCTGTAGGAGGTGATTTCACCACCACAGTTAAAAAAAAAAAGCATATATGCCGAAGCATTGGGGCAGCAGGGGCGGAGGAGCGATTTTGCTCCTAATGCCGCGTACATACGGTCGAAATTCCGACGGAGGCTTGCCCGTGGAAAAGTCCGACCATGTGTTTGCGGCATAACTTTTTTGCGGGAGGATGCCCCCATGCTTCGGCATATATAAATGGTGCATGTATGCCCATCCTTAGAAGTGGGTGGATGAAGGGCGGTATTCTAATGGTGGGCATACCCACCGATCAATCTCTTTTTTTGTTCAGCCAACTGGCTGCATGAAAAAAAAAGATTACAATACATGTCCAACAAGGACTAGCAACGTACTGGTATGTTGCTGGACTTTGAATGTTTATACCAGAATGATGCCTGCGGGTTTAGGTATCATCTTGGTATCATTCTTTTCAGCCAGTGGCCGGCTTTCATGTAAAAGCAATCCTAGTGGCTAATTAGCCTCTGGACTGCTTTTACAAGCAGTGGGAGGGAATGTCCCCCCCCGGATATAAAAAGCGCCATTGGGAAATTGGGAAAGCATTTTATCACACCGATCTTGGTGTGGTCAGATGCTTTGAGGGCAGAGGAAAGATCTAGGGTCTAGAAGACCCCAGTTTTTTCAAAAAAAGAGTACCTGTCACTACCTATTGCTATCATAGGGGATATTTACATTCCCTGAGATAACAATAAAAATGATAAAAAAAAAAAAAATATGAAAGGAACAATTAAAAAAAAAAAAAAAGGCAAAATTAATAAAAAAAAAAAAAAAAAAAAGCACCCCTGTCCTGCCCTGCTCTTGCCCAATGGTGAACACAAGCGTCGGTCTGGCGTCATATGTAAACAGCAATTGCACCATGCATGTGAGGTATCACCGCGAAGGTCAGATCGAGGGCAGTAATGTTAGAAGTAAACGGGGTAACCTGTAAAGGCTTTTAAAGGCTTTTAAAAATGTATGTAGTTTGTCGCCAATGCGCGTTTGTGCGAAATTTTAAAGCATGTCATGTTTGGTATCTATGTACTCGGCCTAAGATCATCTTTTTTATTTCATCAAACATTTGGGCAATATAGTGTGTTTTAGTGCATTAAAATTAAAAAAAGTGTATTTTTTCCCCCAAAAATGCGTTTGAAAAATCGCTGCGCAAATACTGTGTAGAAAAAAAAAATGCAACACCCACCATTTTAATCTGTAGGGTCTTTGCTTTAAAAATATATATAATGTTTGGGGGTTCAACATAATCTTCTTGCAAAAAAAAATATGTTTTCATGTAAACAAAAAGTGTCAAAAAGGGCTTTGTCTTCAAGTGGTTAGAAGAGTGGATGTAAGCTTCCTAATGTTGTGTATAAAATGCCAGAACAGTTCAAAACCCCCCCAAATGATCCCATTTTGGAAAGTAGACACCCCAAGCTATATACTGAGAGGCATGTCGAGTCCATGGAATATTTTATATGTTGGCACAAGTTGCGGAAAAAATAATTTTTTTTTATTTTTTTGCACAAAGTTGTCACTAAATGATATATTGCTCAAACATGCCATGGGCATATGTGGAATTACACCCCAAAATACATTCTGTTGCTTCTCCTGAGTACGGGGATACCACATGTGTGAGACTTTTTGGGAGCCTAGCCGCGTACGGGACCCCAAAAACCAAGCACCGCCTTCAGGCTTTCTAAGGGTGTAAATTTTTGATTTCACTTCTCACTGCCTATCACAGTTTCGGAGGCCATGGAATGCCCAGATGGCACAAAACCCCCCCAAATGACCCCATTTTGGAAAGTAGACACCCCAAGCTATTTGCTGAGAGGTATTGTGAGTATTTTGCAGATCTCGATTTTGTCACAAAGTTTTGAAAATTGAAAAAAAAAAAATATATATTTTCTTTCTTCATTTTCAAAAACAAAATGAGAGCTGTAAAATACTCACCATGCCTCTCAGCAAATAGCTTGGGGTGTCTACTTTCCAAAATGGGGTAATTTGGGGTGTTTTTGTGCTATTTTGGCATTTTATGGCCTTCGAAACTGTGATAGGTAGTGAGGAGTGAAATCAAAAATTTGTGCCTAGAAATCCTGAAGGCGGTGCTTGGTTTTCGGGGTCCCGTACGCGGCTAGGCTCCTAAAAAGTCCCACACATGTGGTATTCCCGTACTCAGGAGAAGCAGCAAAATGTATTTTGGGGTGTAATTCCACATATAACCATGGCATGTGTGAGCAATATATCATTTAGTGACAACTTTTTGTAATTTTTCTTTTTTTTTTTTTTTTTTGTCATTATTCAATCACTTGGGACAAAAAAAAATATTCAATGGGCAATGGGCTCAACAGGCCTCTCAGCAATTTCCTTGGGGTGTCTACTTTCTAAAATGGGGTCATTTGGGGGGGTTTTGTGCTATTTTGGCATTTTATGGCCTTCAAAACTGTGATAGGTAGTGAGGAGTGAAATCAAAAATTTGCGCCCTTAGAAATCCTGAAGGCGGTGCTTGGTTTCCGGGGGCCCGTACGTGGCTAGGCTCCCAAAAAGTCCCACACATGTGGTATCCCCGTACTCAGGAGAAGCAGCAAAATGTATTTTGGGGTGCAATTCCACATATAACCATGGCATGTGTGAGCAATATATCATTTAGTGACAACTTTTTGTAATTTTTTATTTTTTTTGTCATTATTCAATCACTTGAGACAAAAAAAAAATATTCAATGGGCTCAACATGCCTCTCAGCAATTTCCTTGGGGTGTCTACTTTCTAAAATGGGGTCATTTGGGGGGGTTTTGTACTGCCCTGCCATTTTAGCACCTCAAGAAATGAGATAGGCAGTCATAAACTAAAAGCTGTGTAAATTCCAGAAAATGTACCCTAGTTTGTAGACGCTATAACTTTTGCGCAAACCAATAAATATACACTTATTGATTTTTTTTTTACTAAAGACATGTGGCTGAATACATTTTGGCCTAAATGTATGACTAAAATTGAGTTTATTCGATTTTTCTTATAACAAAAAGTAGAAAATATCATTTTTTTTCAAAATTTTCGGTCTATTTCCGTTTATATCGCAAAAAATAAAAATCGCAGAGGCAATCAAATACCATTAAAAGAAAGCTCTATTTGTGGGAAGAAAAGACGCAAATTTTGTTTGGGTACAACATTGCATGTCCGCACAATTTACAGTTAAAGCAGCGCAGTGCAAAATTCTGAAATCACCTCTGGTCCTTTAGCTACAAAATGGTCCGGGGCTTAAGTGGTTAAACAGGTAGTGAGGAAGCAACATATCCCCTCCTCAGGCCCTATCAAAACCCACTGAGAAGCGATCTACTGCAGATAGCTCTTCAGATAGCAATGCTTGTGTAAATGAGCCCAGACAGCAGGAGCCTGGGCTACTTTGGCTCTTCTCCCACCTGTGTCCACCGCCTGGAAGAATGAAAGCAGGACACTGAATTTCTTAGAATCCACTCATGTCTGTGCTCACAGCCTGGTCAGGAGAGGTGAAGCAGAAAAAATAAAATGTCTAAGAGACATGGCAGTCTTATAACAGCTATGATTTTAACCCCATTCTTCCACTCATCAGTCTACCTCATGTTATCCACATGATCACAGTGTCATCCTTGAAACCCAGTGTACTGCGGGGGTCCGGGTCTGCACCTAGAGCTGCCTATTTGCCCAACCCATTACAGTCACAGTTTTACCAAAAGTACAGAAATACCTGACACTGGAAGCTTCCTATGGTCTGTGGGGTGCAGTATTACTTCAGAATTACGATAATATAACAATGTAGGTAAACACAGCACCAGAACGCAGTCTATATGTCATCTGGTCATAGGAGACTACAAAACACCTCACTTAATGTACAGATGTACTATATATAGCTCAGTAGTACCATGTCCCTGTTAGAGGTATATCTCTAATGACTTCCTGTACTTAACATTCACAGCACCATGTCCCTGTTTGCACTGGGTCTTATAACTTCCTCTACTTGTGTAGCGCTACCCCCGCTGAAAAATTTCCCAGGTTGTTTTCCCGCAGCCAGGCACAGTCACTCTTTCCCTCAATAACCCATTTAGGGGTGTTCTTTTTGTTGTTTCTATTTTTGAAGAAACTGGGATTGGGTTGAAGGCAGTGGCGGCTGGTGGTATATTTTTTGCACCCACAGCCAACCAACCCCCCACCCCCGGATGGTCGGGTCACCCCGCACGTACCCCATCTAGGTCGCGGGCGGCGCTTCCTCTGGGCGGCGGCTTCCCTCCCTCTCTGCATCATGGCGGCTTCTGCCGTACGTCTCCTCCCTCCCCCTCCTATGTGGCCAATAGGATCGCCTCTCTTCTCGGCCCACAAAAACCCCATTGGAATCCATGCGTCCAGCACCCTGCATGTAGATTAGGGGCCGGGCGCTTGTATTAGGGGGTCGTATGGAAGGACCGTCATTGGTTGAAAGATTTAAGTGGGATACTCCAAAAACAGAAACTATGTACAGATTGAGGATAAACTCCTTTGTGAAAAGCTTAAGTGGAATCCTTGCTTATAGCAACCTGTGGACTTGGCTTTGTAGTGGAAACATTTAAATGCACACTAAGGCCCCTTTCACACTGAGGCGCTTTGCAGGCGCTATTGCGCTCTAAATAGCGCCTGCAATGCGCCCCAAAAAAGCCTCTCAATACTATCCAATGTGAAAGCCCGAGGGCTTTCACACTGTAGCGTTGCGCTTGCAGGAGGCTCAAAAAACTCCTGCAAGCCGCATCTTTGAGGCGCAATAGGAGCGCTAAAAATAGCGCTCCTATAGCGCCCCTGCCCATTGAAATCAATGGGGTAGCGCCTCTAATACGCCCGCAAAACGCCTCAAAGAGGCGTTATTGCGAGCGTTTTTAACCCTTTTTCGGCCACTAGCGGGGGTTAAATCGCGGCCAAAAAAACGGTATAGCGGCGCTAAAAATAGCGCCGCTATACCGCCAGCGCATCCAGCGCCTCAGTGTGAAAGTAGCCTTACTTCTTTAGAGCAACAAGAGCAGTCCCTTTACATAGAATCAGATAGACTGAGCTCTTCAGGACACCAGCTGATGTCCCCTTTAGACAAACACACAGCTGACTTTCTAGCATAAGAGGAATGACAGCAGCCCAAAAGTCTCTAAGCTCTCTCAGCAGTCTGTATTTACAAATGTCCAGGGACAGTTGGTTGTCTCCTTCCAAATTCCAGGTGACACCTTTCTCCAGTGACACCAGACTAGATCTTCAGCAGACAGCCCCATAGTCCGCTCAGCATCCAGGCCATCAAATCAACCACCCAAGGCCTCAAAAACAAAAAGCACATGGCAGTGTTGCACTGGAGGGCTGGACCGATCCTCTCAGCAGGAAAAGACAGAGAAGCTCAGTGGCTTTGAGTTTTTATGAAGGCTCCCAGCAGCCTTCAGGGCCTGCTTCTTGGGATTGGCTAGGGCTGCATACATATTCATACTGCCATCTGCATAGCTCCACACCTATGTTCTACAGAATTCTACAGCTCTCTGAAAGGCAGAGGGGGCAGTCAGACTAGTAGCAGCTGACAAAAACTGAACAGACCTGATTAATCAAAGGCAGCTGCGCTGGTTACAGTGAGCACAACTACATTTACCTAACACAATGATTACAGCCACACTGGATACAGTGAGGCAAGCTAAATTTACCTAACAAAACCACGCACAGCTCCACTGAACAAAGTGAGCCAGCATTAACTAATCCTAGCTAGTAGGGTGCTACACTGGACATACACAGCGCAGTAGCACCATGTTCCTTTTAGTACTATCTTTATTGACTTCCTATACATCAATTTCCCTGTTAGTACTTTCTCTTAAGACTTCCTATACTCAACACCTACAGCTTAGTAGAACAACTTCCTGTCCACCTTGTATTACTTTCTAAACTTATCATTCACAACTCAGTAGCACCATGTCCCTGTAAGTGCTATCTCTTACAGCTTCCTATACATAACATCCAATGCTTAGTTTGGTCATGTCCCTGACATTGTTATGTTTTATCACTTCCTTTATGTAGCACTACTCCCGTAGGAGCTGCTGGTTATATTTTTGGGTCTACGCTCTGCCTATCAACCCCAGAAGTTGGCTCGAACCCTCCCTTGGCACAACTGGACGACAAGAGATTGTGGAACCCACTGGTAATTGAGTAACTCAATATTAAACCTTGTAAATAAAGAATTTACCTGGTAATGACCACCTGTCCAACAGAGCAACAGGCAACTTCACACAGTATTCTGCTCAACCATGGATTAAGTTTACTTGGTAAGAAAAAAAAAGTAACAAGTTATACAGATTACAGTTGACTCTCACAGGGCCCTGTAAGAGTCAATGGCAAAGCAGAAAATGTTGTTTGAAATAATAAAACACAGTTCTAATGCACACCTTCAATATGTATAAAGCCTATGCTCGCGAGCTCCCCCTAAT
This sequence comes from Rana muscosa, assembly GCA_029206835.1. NCBI lineage: Eukaryota > Metazoa > Chordata > Amphibia > Anura > Ranidae > Rana > Rana muscosa. The sequence continues at coordinate 850,294,616 of CM055121.1, forward strand.
GGGTAATATTATACAAGTGTTCCGGTACTATCTGCTCTAGTCAGGCCTGACTAAGTTCAGTGTAAAATCCCTTCCAGTAGTAGGAGTCTTCACTAGCAATTGTTTGTGCACATAAACATTTGTAATCCACAAGGTTGTATAACAGCAGAAAACTGAATCCTCAATGTCTGTGAAGATGTAGAAAACTCACTGACAGTGCAAACGCCAATCTTCAAACACGTGGCACTGCAAGATGCGATATGTCCTTGCGTGTGGCGCACTACTTTAATAATGGCAGACCTGTAAAAGTCTCAGGCCTACGCAACAGTTAATGAATTCTGGGCAGGTGCCCTCTCACCAAACCAGGCCTTGTCCCTCTAGTATGTTCCGCTGTCGGCGTTCCGGTCCACAGTCTCCCCGCAACTCGCAGGCTCCGGTCCCCCACACAGCCGTGCTGGATGTAGGTTGATTGACGACTCCAGTCTCTGTGGAGCGAGCGCTGGACACTTAGGAAAGGATCCCTCTTTAGGCTGAGTGATCTCCTCACAAATGTAGGCCCAGGCTATTGGCCTAGACGCTCCGGCAGCAGGCCTTAACACAGGCTCCCTGCTTGATAGAAGGCGATGTCCAGAGAGAGCGAGCTTATACAGTTGCACTTTGGGTACCATAGTCTATTTGATACCTATGGCAATGGAGTCCCTTTCTCCCTGTACTATAAGTTCCACAATGCACCATTCCATATAGTTAAACAACAGTTGCTGCAATATCTTAAAGAGACTCCGGAGGGAGCTGGGGTTATTCTCAAGATAACAATAGTTTTATAACACACTGCAAAGTAGCACCCCGATACATTCACATAACATGAACTGTTCAGTGGACCATTTCCCCTTTATACTATCATTATTATTTATTAAGATACATTAGTTGACAGTACAATGTGCCTTTAATTAGTCTCAAATCATGGTTTATTTATCTATTAAATATCCACTACAACATGTCCATTATCTAAACATTGTCTGTACATACTGTATGTAACATTATTGTATGGCAGCACCGTGTGCCTGTTACTGCCTCATCACATTTTTATACCTTACATATATAGAAAAAACTGCTCATGTCTTTGATAATGCAGCCTATTATTTATTCTGATCAATATCCGGTATGTACTCATCACTGCTCAGCAATACTATGTTCTTAAAGCAAAACTCCAGTGAAAAAATAAAAAATTATACCCCATTGAAAGACAAAATCAAAAAAAGCAGCATTTTGCTGCAGTACTCACTGACAATCTATAACAGTTCCCTGTAGTACTTATTTTATGCCACTATAGCCAGAATTATTCAACCTAATAAGCCAACTTTCGACTGGACAGTATATGGAGAAGCAGCAGACTGATGAGCTCATCTATCTGTCACTCTGCTTTCCCTCCTCTATCAGCATGCTTCCTTCTCAGCATATGAACTGACTGGCTCTTTATGCTACTCACTGTTTTCCCACTGTGAGCTCTGCTCTACAGGGACTACCTAAGGCTGATACAATGTCAAATTCAGGTACTTATATTACTTGCATTAAAAAATAATAAAACATTAAAAAAATCATGTATTGAAGCCCAATTGAACCCTTCTGATTTATTTTTGTAATGCAGTCAGTTTGCATATACAGAAATAAATCTGCCATTCTTCACTTTTTTTTAATTGCCAAGTGCTGCAAGTGTTAAATAACTGTTTGCTGGCAACTAGGGATGAGCCGAACACCCCCCGGTTCGGTTCGCACGAGAACCTGCGAACGGACCGAAAGTTTGCGCGAACGTTAGAACCCTATTAAATACAATGAACGCGAACGTTCGAAATCTAAAGTGCTAATTATAACGGCTAATATGCATGTTATTGTCCTAAAAAGGGTTTGGGGACCTGGGTTCTGCACCAGGGGACATGTATCAATGCAAAAATAAGTTTTAAAAACGGCCGTTTTTTATGAAGCAGTCATTTTAATGATGCATTAAGTGAAAAAAAAAAGTGAAATATTCCTTTAAATATCGTACCTGGGGGGTGTCTAAAGTATGCCTGTGAAGTGGCATGTGTTTCCCGTGCTTAGAACTGTCCCTGCACAAAATGACATTTGTAAAGGAAAAAAAGCCATTTAAAACTGCTTGCGGCTTTAATGTCATGTCTTGTCCTGGCAATATGGATGGAAATCTTTGAGAAAAATGGCATGGCTACCCCATCACCCCATCACCCCCCGCCCCTACCCCAGCCCATTACCAGCCCCTTTGGGTCTTGTATGGATATTAAGGGGAACCCTGCATCCAAAATAAAACCCTATATCTAAAACCCTATATACTCTAAATAGCAGTATACAGGCGGTGCAAACAAGACAGGGACTGTAGGTTTGTTCTTAAGTAGAATCTGTTTGTAATTTGGAACAGGTAAATTTTTAAGTGTAGCTGCAGCCAAAAAATCTATTTTTAAGCTTTTTGGAGAACATAGGTAAGGGTTATCACCTCTGTAACATTTGTTTTGCTGTCTGTGCACCTGTTCAGAACATTTCACCTCACTTTCCGTCCCAATGACAAATGTTTTTGGAAAAGTGGGGTTTTTATTGAAACAAGGATTGGTGATAAAGCATCAGTAGAGAGGAGACACCTTTTTCCCATATTAACTCTTACAGGAGAGAATTTCCCTTCCTAGGGGTAGATTTCCTCTCACTTCCTGTTGTCTCCTTCCGTTTGCAAGTAGGAGTCGTTTGTAAGTTGGATGTTGAAGTAGGGGCCTGCCGTATATACTCTGTAGAAATTTGCCCCTTAGATGTTGGTGTTGCCACAACACTGTGAGCCCTCACAGTTATTCTTGGTGGGCGCTGGAACGCCCTGCTGTGAACTATTATATCAGGAATTGTAATTACATGCCATTGTTGAACAGTGGTAGGAAAAATTGGGCCTTTGGTGGTGGTGCTGGTGCTACAACACTGTAAGCCCTCACAGTTACTCTTGGTGGGCGCAGGAATGGGCCCTGCTGTGAATTATTAGATCAAGAATTGTAATTGCATGCCCCTGTTGAACAGGGGCAGAAAAATTGGGCCTTTGGTGGTGGTGGTGGTGGTGGTGGACGGTGTTGCCACAACACTGTAAGCCCTCACAGTTACTCTTGGTGGGCGCAGGAATGGGCCCTGCTGTGAATTATTAGATCAAAAATTGTAATTACACACCCCTGTAAAACAGGGGCTGAAAAATTGGGCCTTAGGCACTAGTGCTAGTGCCACGTCAATGCAACCTCTCCCAGATACTCTAGTTGGAGTGCAGGAATAAGCCCTGCTGCAAAGCATTGCATAAAAAAAATTGTAATTACATGCCCCAGTTAAACAGGGGCTGAAAAATTGGGCCTTAGCCACTGGTGGCGGCACCCAGAAACAAAAATGTTCTTCCAAGCTATCATCAGGATCATTTAGGAGGAAGAGGATAGTCAGTCAACCTAACAGGACAGTCACTCAGCATCAGCATAGGCAGTCTTGAAGGGATGTGACATTTCAAAATAAATTATCCAAGACTGATTCATCTTTATGAAGGTCAGTCGATCAACCGAGTCGGTGGACAGGCGCACCCTGTGATCGGTGACAAAGCCTCCAGCAGCACTGAATGTGTTTTCCAAAAGAACGCTGGATGCAGGACAGGCCAGTAGCTCAATTTCATACTGTGCAAGCTCTGGCCAGTGATCCATCCTCAAGACCCAGTAAGCCAGAGGATTTTCGGTGGGAAAGGTGTCCAAGTCTGACCTTGCTCCTAGGTATTCCTGCACCATGTATATCAGACGCTGGCGATGGTTGCTGGAACCGACCATACCTTGGGGCTGCGGACTAAAAAGATGTCTGAACGCATCGGTCAGACAGCCACCTTCTCCACCGCTCCTTCTGCTACTGACCGAAGCCTCAGCAACTCATTGTCCAGGACCAGGAGTTTGTAACCTCCCAGTCTCTGGGAACGCGTTGCACAGACCTTTCTGCTCCCTCTGCGACGGCAAGATAAGGTCCGCAACCATACCCTTGTACCGTGGATCAAGGAGAGTGGCCAGCCAGTAATTGTCCCTCTCCTTGATCCGAAGAATATGAGGATCCTTCCGCAGACGTTGCAGGATCAGGGAGGCCATGCAGCGTAGGTTAGCTGAGGCATTCGGTCCGGAGTCCTCTGGGTCACTAAGGACGACATGATCCGCAGCCACCTCCTCCCAGCCACGTACAAGTCCACTGGTTTCTTGGGACTGGAAATCATCCCTAAAAGACTGTTGCTGTTGATGCCGAGTGCCAGGCTCCACCTCCATGCTGACACAATCCTCCTCCTCGTCCTCTTCCTGTGTGATGGGTGGGACAGAAAGAACACTGTCTGGGTAAAGGGGGCCTTGAGAGGCAAGGAAGTCCTCCTCTTCCTGCCTCTGTTCTGCCTCAAGTGCCCTGTCTATTATTCCACGCAGCGTATACTCCAACAGGTGGACAAGAGGCACAGTGTCACTGATGCATGCACTGTCACTGCTTACCATCCTCGTGGCCTCCTCAAATGGTGCCAGGACAGTGCATGCATCCCTGATCATGCCCCACTGGCGTGGTGAAAAAAAACAGAGCTCCCCTGACCCTGTCCTGGTGCCGTAGTCGCACAGGTACTCATTGATCGCCCTCTGCTGCGTGTGCAGCCGCTGCAGCATGGCCAATGTTGAGTTCCAGGTGGGCATGTCACATATAAGGCGGTTATTGGGCAGGTTCAACTCCTTTTGCAGCTCAGCCAGCCGAGCACTGGCATTATATGATCTGGAGAAATGCACACAGACTTTCCTGGCCTGCCTCAGGACATCCTGTAAGCCCGGGTACCTGCCCAAGAACCGCTGCACCACCAGGTTAAGGACGTGAGCCACACAGGGCACATGGGTCAGTTGTCCCTGTCGGAGGGCGGAGAGGAGGTTGGTGCCATTGTCGCAAACCACCATTCCTGGCTTAAGCTGGCATGGTGTCAACCACCTCTCGGCCTGGCCCCTGCAGAGCTGACAGAACCTCTGCCCCAGTGTGGCTCCTGTCCCCCAAACACACCAGTGCAAGCACGGCATGGCATCTTTTTGCCTGCGTACTTGCGTAGCCCCTTGAACGCCTATGGAGCACCGCTGGTTCCGAGGACAAAGCACAGGAAGAGGCCATGGAGGAAGAAGAAGAGGAGAGGGTGGAGGAGAGAGGTGTGTCACAACCAGTAGTAGTATTTTGGAGGCGTGGCGGCGGAACAACCTCCAACACTACTGCAACTTGTCCTGCATCCTTCCCAGCTGCCAAAAGAGTGACCCAATGGGCCGTGAAAGAAAGGTAACGTCCCTGTCCATGCCTGCTGGACCATGAGTCAGTGGTAATATGCACCTTACCGCTGACCGCCCTGTCCAGCGAGGCATGGACATTGTCTTCCACATGCCGGTAGAGAGCCGGAATCGCCTTCCGTGAGAAAAACCTGCCACTGAGGAACCGCACATTGCACAAACTCACGGAAGGGGGCCGAGTCTACCAACTGAAAAGGCAGCAGTTGAAGTGCTAGCAATTTAGCCAAGCTAGCATTCAACCGCTGGGCATGTGGATGGCTGGGAGTGAACTTTCAACGGTCCAGCAGCTGGGGCAGGGAAATTTGCCTGCTACAATTGGACGTCGGTGTACTGCTAGCAGAGTGCCCGCAAGCACTTGGCTGTGACACATCTAATTCTACACCTTCATTCCTCTCAGTACAGGTTTCAGAGAGGACTGAAGGTATAGTGGGGTTGGAGATCCCAGCTGATGAGAAGTAAGGAGAGGTCCGCTTTGTTCTTTGGTGTGGGTCTTTAAGGTACGCTTGACAACGAGCTGCATGGCAGGTCAACATATGTCTGGTCAAGCATGTGGTGCCCAAGCGGCTGATGTTTTGGCCACGCGAGATACGCTTGAGACATATGTTGCAAATAGCAGCGGTGTGATCTGATGCACTCGACTCAAAAAAGGCCCACACCAAAGAACTTTTGGAATAATGCGCAGAGGCAGCGCCCTGCACAGGCGGAGCTCTGCGGTGTGATTCAGTCGGTGTGCTGCCCTTACGCTGGCCCCCGGAGGGCATCCTGCCTCGTTGGAGATGTGCCTCCTCCTCATCCTCCTCCTCTCTCCTATCAGGCACCCACGTGGAGTCAGTGACCTCATCATCCTCTCCCTCTTAATCACTGGAGCAAACCTGGCAGTATGCTGCAGCTGCTGGAACATGACTGCCAGATTGCTGTCCTTCTTGAGCATATCCTCTATCTGCGCTCACGCTACTGCCTTCCTCTAGCTGGGTATCATCATCAGACCCTTCAAAACGCTGGGCATCCTCCTGGAGCCTGTACCAAACACTGTGCTCAAACAGTTCGGGGGACTCCTCAGGAGGACATGGCGGGTCTAGGGAAGGAGTGACTGATGATGACATTGATACGAGGGAAGAGGACGCATTGGCAGCTGCTTTGCCAGTACCCTGAGCCTGGGTGAGAGAGGATGAGGAGGATGAGGAGGGCTTTGTCATCCACTCTACCAAGTCTTCGGCATGATGCTGCTCAACACGTCCAGCTGCCAAAAATAAGGACAAGCGTGTCCCATGTCCACGTGCTGATGACAATGCACCGCGTCCACGACCAGCACTGTTGCCCCCAGACACAGAGCCTGCTTGCACTCTTTTATTGGCTTGTGACTGTCTGCCTCTCCTTGTTGGCCTTTCAGACATTCTAATGGTCTGCAGGGAGATGGGAACACCAGCAATACGGGGTAGCTTCAGGGGAATACTGTGCAGGAGGCACCTACACCCACTGTAACTACTTGCAGATATCTGTCTGTGTTACACAACAGAACAACACCACGAGCAATAAGGGGTAGCGTATACTGTGCAGGAGGCACCTACACCCACTGTAACTGCTTGCAGATGCCTGTTAGTGTTACACAAAACAAATACACCGGCAATACGGGGTAGCTTCAGGTGTATACTGTGCAGGAGGCACCTACACCCACTGTAACTGCTTGCAGATGCCTGTCTGTGTTACACAACAGAACAACACCACGAGCAATAAGGTGTAGCGTATACTGTGCAGGAGGCACCTACACCCACTGTAACTGCTTGCACATGCCTGTCTGTGTTACACAACAGAACAACACCACAAGCAATACGTGGTAGCTTCAGGTGTATACTGTGCAGGAGGCACCTACACCCACTGTAACTGCTTGCAGATGCCTGTCTGTGTTACACAACAGAACAACATCACAAGCAATACGGGGTAGCTTCAGGTGTATACTGTGCAGGAGGCACCTACACCCACTGTAACTGCTTGCAGATGCCTGTCTGTGTTACACAACAGAACAACACAACGAGCAATAAGGGGTAGTGTATACTGTGCAGGAGGCACATACACCCACTGTAACTGCTTGCAGATGCCTGTTAGTGTTACACAAAAGAAATACACCAGCAATACGGGGTAGCTTCAGGTGTATACTGTGCAGGAGGCACCTACACCCACTGTAACTGCTTGCAGATGACTGTCTGTGTTACAAAACAGAACAACACCACAAGCAATAAGGGGTAGCTTCAGGTGTATACTGTGCAGGAGGCACCTACACCCACTGTAACTACTTGCAGATGCCTGTCTGGGTTACACAACAGAACAACATCACGAGCAATAAGGGGTAGCTTCAGGTGTATATTGTGCAGGAGGTTTAGCAAAGAATAACACTGATACTGTCCCTGCCTAGCCTTCTCTCTCCCTGCACGCCAACACACTGCAAATGCACAAGGTTTATCAAAGAATATCACTGACACTGTCCCTGCCTATCCTTCTCTCTCCCTGCACGCCAACACACTACACAAAGCCGCCGCGCTGGCGGCCTTTTATAGTGTGGGGCGTGTACTAAACCCCCCTGAGCTATAATTGGCCACAGGCATCCTGCCTGTGGCCAATTATGGCTCTCCTCGCTGCCGGCGCTGTGATTGGCCAAGCATGCGGGGTCACAGTGCATGCTTGGCCAATCACAGCGCCGGCAAAGCACTGCGATGGCGCAGTATATTGTGGGCCGTTCGCGTCACACGAATTTGGCGCGAACGGCCCACAAAGTTCTGTTTTCGCCGAACAGGTGAACAGCGTTCGACACGAACACCGAGCTCATCCCTACTGGCAACAAATAGGAAAGGCAAACTGCAGTTCTCTTACACAAAATATTGTCAAAGGTCCCCCAAACACAGTAAGAGACAGGTACGAGGTTACAACATTTCAGGATGCAGTGGCCACATACAGTACATTCCTAAGGTGGAACTAAACCCTCCTATCCTTTAAAGCCAAGGAAGCTGCCATCTTAGCTTATTTTTGATCTGCAGTTGCCGTGGTGCTGCACATGTTATTATTTATGACACCGGCCATATAATGGCTTGACAGTTTTGTTGAGAGCACAAGCAAGGGGGGGATATGATCACCATGTAAATAACATAAGTGGTCCATATAGTAAACTTGGTTTTGAGTTGTTCACTTTCAGGTCAATACGAGGGTCAAAGGGTCACTCTTTATGTCTGGAGGTAAAGAGATTTAACCTCAACATACAGGAAGGGTTCTTCACAGTAAATGCCCCATACACACGATCATTTTTCATGCCGTTAAAAATACCATTAAAAAAATGGCCATTAGAAATGATCGTGTGTATGCTCCAGAGCATTTTTAACGACGTGAAAAACGGGCATTAAAAATTTCGAACATGCTCTCTTTTTTCACGTCGTTTTTCATGTCGTTTTTTTTAACGACGTGAAAAACGATAGTGTGTATGCTTTAACGACGTGAAAAAAAATGCGCATGCTCAGAATCAAGTATGAGACGGGAGCGCTCGTTCTGGTAAAACTAGCGTTCGTAATGGAGATAGTACATTCGTCATGCTGTAACGGACTGAAAAGCACTAGACTGAAAAGAGCGAATCGTCTCTCAACAAACTTTACTAACATGAAGGGTGGCGCCATTCGAACGGAACTTCCCCTTTATAGTGCCGTCGTACGTGGTGTACGTCACTGCGCTTTTCTTGAACATTTTTTAAAATGATGGTGTGTACGCAAGACAGGCTTGAGAGGAAACAAGAAAAATAATGACGAGAAAAACGTCAGTTTTAAAAATGACATTAAAAATGATCGTGTGTATGGGGCATAAGAGCTGTAACATGTGGAATAGACTAGCTGGATGCATTCTTAAATGCACAAAATATAACTGGATACTAACATTTATAGGTAATAACACCAGGGATAGTTGATCCAGGGAATATCTGATTGCCTCCTGGGGGATCAGAAAGGAACTTCTCAACCCCCCTCCCTCCCTCCCTCCCCCCCTCCCTGTAGCAAATTGGAGCATGCTTTATTGTTTTTTGTGCCTTCCCCTGGATCAACTGTGGGTATGGAATTGTGGATATGGAGGTTTTCTATTCGTTTTTTTTTTTTTTTTTCTATTGGTTGAACTGGGTGGGTCTATTTTCAAACTGACTATGTAACTATGTGACAGTTATCATTTATAGCACGCTCTTATTGTAACTATTTTGAGAAACAATAACATTTATGTGTTTATTTCAGCTTTAAAGGAGTTGTAAAGGCAGAAGGTTTTTTATCCTAATGTATTCTATGCATTAAGATAAAAAGCCTTCTGTGTGCAGCAGCCACCCCAGCACCCCTCCTAATACTTACCTGAGCCCCCTCTCTGTCCAACGATGTCCACAAGTCCCTCGGTTGTCCGGGACTTTCTTCCTGAATTGGCTGAGACACAGCAGTGGTGCCAGTGACTTCCGCTGCTGTCAATCAGTCACCTAGCCAATCAGGAATGAGGGGGGACGGGGGCGGACGGCAGCTCCATGTCTGAATGGACACATGGAGCGGTAACTTGGCTCAGGTGCCCCCATAGCAAGCTGCTTGCTGTGGGGGCACTCGACAAGAGGGAAGGGCCAGGTGTAGCGAAGAGGGACTCAAGAAGAGGAGGATCCAGGCTGCTCTGTACAAACCCACTGCAACAGAGCAGGTAAGTATAATGTTTGTAATTTTTCTTTTTTTTTAAACAAGACTTTACAATCACTTTAACTGTTGTGATCCTTAGCAATGAAATATAATTTATCTTGTTCTGGTCTGACAGGGTGAATTATGATTGGTTGTCATTGGATATGGTATTGAAGGTTTAACACTATTAAATTAGATGGCAAGTTTTCAGAATCAGATTTGTATAATTGTATCTGCCAGTTAGAGGCATTAGAGAATAGAGTATGTTTTTCATAGTGATAGTGGTCACTGCCGATATTGTAATAGTATGAATGGGTGTACTACAACCCAGGGCAACTTGACCATGTTGGTAATTAATAAAAAAAGAAAGTATTCTGCTGATGTGTTTATATGTTAATTCATGTTAAGAAACTAATTTCCTCTTTGTTTAAAGATGCGTGACTTACAATAGCTAACATTTTGCTAACATTCATAATGTAGTTTTGTATCTGTGTTGCATTTTCCTTTCTTCTCTCTGGAGATGGAAGAGGTGGATTTAATGTGTATATGGGTTTTTGACGTCAGTAAAGGAATGTGGGAATCTAGTGCTTCCCACGTTGTTAGTGCAGAGTAGATACAAGCAGCATTACACTCCTGCCTAATGAAGAGTCCTTTGTGCTTTAGTGCTGCCCTTGCAATGAACTTATGTTAGTGGGCTGTTGTTTGTTATCCATTCTGGCATTGAGCAGAACCGCACTACATCCTACAACTAAGACAACACCACAATTGCATTATTGATTAATTAAGTGCTGCCTCTTTTTATTTTACATGTTACAAGCTTGACAAAGACACTTTGTAGTAATCTTTCAATTCAACCATAGTTAAAGTGTAGCCAGCCTAAATTTAAATATTTACACATTCTTAACCAGCACTACAAGATTTAAAGGAAACCCACACTGACCTCTGTATATGCTGTGATTCTGGAGCAATTCATCCCCAAAGTTCACAGCAGAATCAATTTTTTCAGCAGTTCAGAACACCCTGCTTCCCCCTCACAGTGGAGACTCAGCAGTCTTCCAGCATTTTAATCCCTAAAGTAAACAAAGAGAAATCATTCTGGGATGCAGTGGCGGCTGGTGGTCAATTTACCATGGCCACCCCAGCCAGCCAGTCAGCCCCCCCACCCAGCCAGCCAACCAGTTAAAGTCTCAATGCTCTGCGCCCTGAGCCCACACTCCGGCTCTAATCATTTGCTTCTAAAAATAAAAATAAAACATTGGAATACATGTATCCGGTGCCCTGCATCTAGATTAGGGGCAGGGCGCACTGGATTAGGGGGGCGGCGCCCCTGTGCCCTGCATGAGCAGCCGCCACTGCTGGGATTGGAGAGCAGGGTGAACTAAGCTGTTGAGAAAGGCTTTATATAAATCTCTTACTGCTTGTTAATAATATGTAAATACATGAATGTCCAAAGCCTGGTCACGGTAGTAAAGTCTTTGCAATAAATTAAAAAAATTGATCCCCCTACAGGTTTAAGACCTAATGTACTAGTATGCACATCATACTAGCACATTAAGACAGCCTTACCCACAAACGGAGCCCTCCAGCGCTGTGCTGTCAGGGCTCTTCTTGGTCTCATCATCGCCTGGTCTTCCTTTCAGGTTTGGTATCTTCAGCCGCTTGAATGGCCGAGCTGAGATGATATCACTCCCACGCATGCACACAGGGGGTCACATTGACGCGGCACACGGAGTGGGGGCGTAAATGTGATCTGAGCTGCGCATGTGCCGCTCAGATCACATTACCTGCTGAAAGGCTGGGGGGACCTGTAGGGTCTCTTCTGTTTTAACCACTTAACAACCGCCCACTGTAAATATACGTCGGCAGAATGGCACCGACAGGCAGAATCACGTATATCTACGTGATCGCCTTTGTATAGTTGGGGGGTCCAATCGGTTAAGTGTTCGGGAGCGATCCGGGATGAGGGGACGGCCGTTCGATTCCGGCCACCCCCTCGCGATCGCTCCCGGCAAATGAGAAAGCTTCCCTGCCTGTGATGTCATCTCTCCTGCGGCGCTCACATATACCGAGCGCCGCACAAGAGAAGATGCCAGGTTAGTGCACAAAACACTACACTGACACCAGGACACATAGGAACATAAATCGCCCCCCCAGGCCCCCCAGACACGCCAGATCACCCCCCAGCCCCCAGTCACAGTGTCACTGATTGCAGTGACCATTTGTTTACTGATCACTGCAATCAGTGACATTTGTGACTGTAAAAGTGTCACTAAAGTTAGTTTTAGGTCCAGTGTAGCCCCTAACCCCCCCTAATAAAGGTTTAACCCCCTGATCGCCCCCCAGATAACCCTTTCAGCCCCTATCACCACTGTCGCTAAGCGATCATTTTTCTGATCGCTGTCTTAGCGTCGGTGATGCCGATCGGTAGCCAGTTATTTTTTTTAGGTTCGCCGCAGGTTTTTATAGCGTCAGGTACCCCCATATATTAGCTAATAAAGGTTTAACCCCCTTGATCGCCCCCCAGGTAACCCTTTCACCCCCTATCACCACTGTCGCTAAGCGATCGTTTTTCTGATTGCTGTCTTAGCGTCGGTGATGCCGATCGGTAGCCAGTAATTTTTTTTAGGTTCGCCGCAGGTTTTTATAGCGTCAGGTACCCCCATATATTATCTAATAAAGGTTTAACCCCCTTGATCGCCCCACAGGTAACCCTTTCACCCCCTATCACCACTGTCGCTAAGCGATCTTTTTTCTGATCGCTGTCTTAGTGTCGGTGATGCCGATCGGTAGCCAGTAATTTTTTTTAGGTTCGCCGCAGGTTTTTATAGTGTCAGGTACCCCCATATATTATCTAATAAAGGTTTAACCCCCTTGATCGCCCCCCAGGTAATCCTTTCACCCCCTATCACCACTGTCGCTAAGCGATCGTTTTTCTGATCGCTGTCTTAGTGTCGGTGATGCCGATCGGTAGGCAGTAATTTTTTTTAGGTTCGCCGCAGGTTTTTATAGCGTCAGGTACCCCCATATATTATCTAATAAAGGTTTAACCCACTTGATCGCCCCCCAGGTAACCCTTTCACCCCCTATCACCACTGTCGCTAAGCGATCATTTTTCTGATCGCTGTCTTAGTGTCGGTGATGCCGATCGGTAGCCAGTAATTTTTTTTAGGTTCCCCGTCAGGTTTTTATATAGCGTCAGGTACCCCCATATATTACCTAATAAAGGTTTTAACCCCCTAATTGCCCCTAGTTAACCCTTTCACCAGTGATCACCATATAAGTGTTACGGGTGACGCTGGTTAGTTAGTTTGCTTTTTATAGTGTCAGGGCACCCGCCGTATATAACCCAATAAAGGTTTAACCCCCTGATCGCCCGGCGGGTGATATCAATTAGGTTTTAGCGTCAGAGAGGGTCTGCGTCACACCCCAGGCAGCGTCAGGTTAGTGCCAGTAGCGCTAACACCCACGCCTGAAGCATACACCTCCCTTAGTGGTATAGTATCTGAACAGATCAATATCTGATCTGATCAGATCTATACTAGCATCCCCAGCAGTTTAGGGTTCCCAAAAACGCAGTGTTAGCGGGATCAGCCCAGATACCTGCTAGCACCTGCGTTTTGCCCCTTCGTCCAGCCCAGGCCACCCAAGTGCAGTATCGATCGATCACTGTCACTTACAAAACACAACACACATAACTGCAGCGTTCGCAGAGACAGGCCTGATCCCTGCGACTCCAGTGCTGTAGGAGGTGATTTCACCACCACAGTTAAAAAAAAAGCATATATGCCGAAGCATGGGGGCAGCAGGGGCGGAGGAGCGGAGGAGCGATTTTGCTCCTAATGCTGCGTACATACGGTCGAAATTCCGACGGAGGCTTGCCCATGGTAAAGTCCGACCACGTGTGTGCGGCATAACTTTTTTGCGGGAGGATGCCCCTATGCTTCGGCATATATAAATGGTGCATGTATGCCCATCATTAGAAGTGGGTGGATGAAGGGCGGTATTCTAATGGTGGGCATACCCACCGATCAATTTATTTTTTCGTTCAGCCAACAGGCTGCATGAAAAAAAAAAGAATACAATACATGTCCAACAAGGACCAGCAACGTACTGGTATGTTGCTGGACTTTGAATGTTTATACCAGAATGATGCCTGCGGGTTTAGGTATCATCTTGGTATCATTCTTTTCAGCCAGCGGCCGGCTTTCATGTAAAAGCAATCTTAGTGGCTAATTAGCCTCTGGACTGCTTTTACAAGCAGTGGGAGGGAATGTCCCCCCCCGGATATAAAAAGCGCCACTGGGAAATTGGGAAAGCATTTTATCACACCGATCTTGGTGTGGTCAGATGCTTTGAGGGCAGAGGAAAGATCTAGGGTCTAGAAGACCCCAGTTTTTTCAAAAAAAGAGTACCTGTCACTACCTATTGCTATCACAGGGGATATTTACATTCCCTGAGATAACAATAAAAATGATAAAAAAAAAAATATGAAAGCAACAGTTTCAAAATAAAATAAAAAATCAAAATTAATAATAAAAAAAAAGCACCCCTGTCCTGCCCTGCTCTTGCCCAATGGCGAACGCAAGCGTCGGTCTGGCGTCATATGTAAACAGCAATTGCACCATGCATGTGAGGTATCACCGCAAAGGTCAGATCGAGGGCAGTAATTTTAGCAGTAGACCTCCTCTGTAAATCTAACGGCATAACCTGTAAAGGCTTTTAAAAATGTATGTAGTTTGTCGCCAATGCGCGTTTGTGCGAAATTTTAAAGCATGTCGTGTTTGGTATCTATGTACTCGGCCTAAGATCATCTTTTTTATTTCATCAAACATTTGGGCAATATAGTGTGTTTTAGTGCATTAAAATAAAAAAAAGTGTATTTTTTCCCCAAAAAATGCGTTTGAAAAATCGCTGCGCAAATACTGTGTAGAAAAAAAAATGCAACACCCACCATTTTAATCTGTAGGGCCTTTGCTTTAAAAATATATATAATGTTTGGGGGTTCAACATAATTTTCTTGCAAAAAAAAAAATGTTTTCATGTAAACAAAAAGTGTCAAAAAGGGCTTTGTCTTCAAGTGGTTAGAAGAGTGGATGTAAGCTTCCTAATGTTGTGTATAAAATGCCAGAACAGTTCAAAACCCCCCCAAATGACCCCATTTTGGAAAGTAGACACCCCAAGCTATATACTGAGAGGCATGTCGAGTCCATGGAATATTTTATATGTTGACACAAGTTGCGGAAAAAAGACAATTTTTTTATTTTTTTTTTGCACAAAGTTGTCTCCAAATGATATATTGCTCAAACATGCCATGGGCATATGTGGAATTACACCCCAAAATACATTCTGTTGCTTGGTTTTCGGGGTCCCGTACGCGGCTAGGCTCCTAAAAAGTCCCACACATGTGGTATCCCCATACTCAGGAGAAGCAGCAAAATGTATTTTGGGGTGTAATTCCACATATAACCATGGCATGTGTGAGCAATATATAATTTAGTGACAACTTTTTTTAATTTTTTATTTTTTTTTGTCATTATTCAATCACTTGGGACAAAAAAATAAAATATTCAATGGGCTCAACAGGCCTCTCAGCAATTTCCTTGGGGTGTCTACTTTCTAAAATGGGGTAATTTGGGGGGGTTTTGTGCTATTTTGGGATTTTTTATGGCCTTTGAAACTGTGATAGGTAGTGAGGAGTGAAATCAAAAATTTGCACCCTTAGAAATCCTGAAGGCGGTGCTTGGTTTTCGGGGGCCCGTACTCGGCTAGGCTCCCAAAATGTCCCACACATGTGGTATCCCCGTACTCAGGAGAAGCAGAAAAATGTATTTTGGGGTGCAATTTTACATATAACCATGGCATGTGTGAGCAATATATCATTTAGTGACAACTTTTTGTAAATTTTTATTTTTTATTTTTTAGTCATTATTCAATCACTTGAGACAAAAAAAAAAATATTCAATTGGCTCAACATGCCTCTCAGCAATTTCCTTGGGATGTCTACTTTCCAAAATGGGGTCATTTGGGGGGGTTTTGTACTGCCCTGCCATTTTAGCACCTCAAGAAATGAGATAGGCAGTCATAAATTAAAAGCTGTGTAAATTCCAGAAAATGTACCCTAGTTTGTAGACGCTATAACTTTTGTGCAAACCAACAAATATACGCTTATTGACATTTTTTTTACTAAAGACATGTGGCTGAATACATGTTGGCCTAAATGTATGACTAAAATTGAGTTTATTCGATTTTTCTTATAACAAAAAATAGAAAATATCATTTTTTTTTTTTAAAAATCGCTCTTTTTCCGTTTATATCGCAAAAAATAAAAATCGCAGAGGCAATCAAATACCATTAAAAGAAAGCTCTATTTGTGGGAAGAAAAGGATGCAAATTTCGTTTGGGTACAACATTGCATGTCCGCACAATTTACAGTTAAAGCAGCGCAGTGCAAAATTCTGAAAACAGCTCTGGTCCTTTAGCTACCAAATGGTCCGGGCTTAAGTGGTTAAATACCGTGCCTGTCAGCGGATTATCTAATTCTTCAGTTTACTACCACTATAAATGTGACCATCAGGGAGGAGATTTATACAAGCACGATTTAATCCAAAGACATATTTAGGATGAAGTTAAATATATTTCCATGTCCAATTAGCACAGGTTTCAAATTGATTTTAGCCTCCTGCAATCTGATTGGGGGGGGGGGGGGATAACAACACTCTGAGCCAGTCAGGGCTTCATTGCTTTGCACAGAGCTGTTACTCTAACACTGAAAATGTTTTCAGTATGGGAAAGCTAGGGGAGTGTCAGGGTCCGGATCTGAACCTGCGACATCTGCAGTGCCTGGTTGTTGCTCTTCTCGTTGTGCCACCTGAGATGCTGGAGACAGCTCCTTGCCAGATTCCCCTTGTATTTTGTTTCTGGTGAATCTTGAACTTTTTGCTCCTCCCATGAACTTTCTGATTTAAGCCATGTCTCTGCACTTCCTGTTTGCCAGATTATTGTGCTCTCTCCAGCCTTTACCTTGTTAATTGCATACCTGCTGATGTCTTTAACGTTGCTACCACTTATTATCAACCCATGACTTGTTCATTGACTATGCTTCCATCTGATCCTATCCAGCTACTACTCTGTACTTTTGGCATGTTCATCGACTATGCTTCTATTTGTTCCTTATCTGCTTCATCTGTTACTGACCCCCAACTTGCTCGTGCCTGTTGGGTAATCAAGAGGAGTGTGACCTGGCATTAGTAGGCAGCAAAATCTATCCCCACCATCAGGAGCTCTTGTGAAGACCGGCTAGTGCACCTCAGATGAGTCAGAGTCATCTGCTAGACAGCTAGGGATCTACTTACTTATATTTACAGCTAATTACCTGTGAATTTCTTTAATGCTACAGCCACTGGCCTGATCCCAGACCTGACAGGGAGTGACCCCATCAGTGTGATTGTAATGCTGCTCCTTCATTGTCTAGTCACAGGTTAGGTTGGTGTAATACTTGCCCCAATACCAGTAGTTGGGCTATAACTGGCGAGTGTCCCCATTTTTGTAAGCCAAACAGGTCTACCAGTACTTGGTTGCTCCTAAAATGTAATAAAACTTGCTATAGTCACTGGCCAAGTGGTACAGGTGACAGAGAAAATATATAGAAAGGAGTACTTGTTTTAGCAGTATTCAGTGTGTAGCCAGTAGAAAAATCCAGTGGTAGGTGGTGGTCAGGGCTGGGGATGGTCAGTAAGGTCAGAACAGAGAGTGTCAGGAACATTTGGCAATGCAAGTTTAGTACAGAGCTCTCAAGCCACAACACTGATGGCCAATCTGAGCATAGGAGCCTAGGCAGACTAATCTAACCTGCTGTCTAACTACGGAACACAGCCTGATGAGAATGCCAGTAGTGGCCATGGGAACGCTCAGGCCAGAGGGGTGAGTGGCAAGCTATGAGGAGGTGGGAAAAGGCTACACAGGAGCATGCAATATGCAGTTGGGTTCTGGAGCAGACTGAATTGCTTGGCTGCAGTGTAGTCAGCAGAGAAATCCAGGGTTTCCTAATGCTGTCTGACATGTGTGCCTGGATCACAAAACTGGCTGATCAAAGTTACTGTCAGGAAAGGTTCCACTCGCTGGTAATACCATCTGATATTTGGCGTGCAGTACTGATGTCCACCAGCAGGTGCTTCCTGGCAGTTTGGAACTGTTAGGAGAGCCTTTCCCTGCTGGTGTTATGTGATCCTTGGGCCGCAGTACTGGCGTCCACCAGCGGGTGGATCCTGGCAGGATGGAGCAGGTATCTCCTCCTGCAATTAGGAATCACCTGAGCCTGTTAGCAGGTATAAATACCCGGCAGGTGCATACACACACCGCACTGGTATTGTCCTCGTGCCCTAACCCGTTGCCTGATACCCGTTACCTGATACCCGTTACCTGATACCCGTTACCCGATACCTGTTACCTGATCCCTGAACCTGTTGTTCTGATCCTTGCTCTGCTCCCTGCTTGTCCCTGTCTGTCCACTCCTGGTTCCCTTCTGCTGAGCTCCCGTTAATGATTCTGGCCTGGCCTGACTACGATTCTGGTTCCCCTTTACTACTTATGCTGGTTAGTTATCATCACTGTTTGACTGTTTGGTTGTTCATTTATACTGGTGGTGTGTTCACATTTATATTTATTTATATTAATAAACCATTTTACTTTATCTATTTCTGTTTGCGGTTTCCTCTGTTGCAGTCCACACAGTTTTGGTCATACCTGATTCCTGACAGTTACATATCATTTTTCAGGAACAACAAGTTACATGTATTATATGCAATATATGCATACAGATTACGGTTTCAACTGTGTATTTGCCAATATGCATGGAGTTAAAGGGGGTATGGGCTAACGAGTTATCTTTATAGTTTGCAACATATGATATAGCCGTAGGTGAATGGGAATCCTAAAGGTATTCTCCAAATAAAAAAGGAGGAGTATAAAAAAAGAATCATTGCTAAAGGCCCTTACATATTACAGGTTGGAGCAATATATAATAATAATAATAATATTAATAATAATGGCAACCACACTCAACCATCAGCATTCTTTCACCTTGCATTATTCAAGCCATATGGGATCATGTACTGTATGTTATGTAATTTAGTAACGTTACCTTGTTCCTAAAATATGTGTTACTGTGAATTCTTGGAAACTTCTGATACTTAACAAGCCAAAAAGACTAAGAAAGTGGAGTATGTTAAAAACATAAGGGGATTGTATTATGACTTGCTTCTAACCTGACCCTTAAATAGATATACTGGAAGCCCAAGTAAATAAGAGGACAGGAATTGAAAGTAAAAATGGCACGGTGCTGCTGGCTAAAAACCAAAGCATCAAAAAAAACATGTTTCTGAATGACAGTTTTAATTCGTACCCAAGGAAATCTCCAGGGTGTTGCTTTCTTTAGAGCACTGAGCGAAACTAATATGGAAGTGCAGAAAGCTGGGATGTAGGTATAGTTGCGGCTGGAAGTTTTCTGGTCTAGAGACGCGGGCAGGGTAGTGTAAGTAAACAGTCAGCTGTATAAAGGTATTTACTTTTCAATTTAAGGAGAGATTCCAGTAAAGCGTGTATTTAAAATCCCAAGGAATGTTGTTTCTCGAAACATCACTTTGGAATTTAGTGAGAATTATTGAAGGAAATGTTTAGCTTGTGAACCATTTAAGTAGGGCATGTTTAGATTATATATATATATATATATATATATTTAGCTTTTATAAATAAGCATACCTTAAATATACTGAAACGTACAATAGGTATCTATTTCTAACTTCTAGCAGTTCTTAATGAGTCCTTATGTAGCGGTACCCTCACTCTCCCTCTTTTCCTACGGTGTATGGCTTGCGTCTAGGGGTACCTGGGAGAGGAGAGTGCAGGGACCCTACGCCAAGCTCTTCCCTCGTGTGTATAAGAGGGTTGAGCAAAGTTAGTTGAATTACCTCTGGGTCTGTCCACTGCATACGAAGCCTCAGTTGTCCCATGGAGATGTGTCTGCCAATAATAGAGCTCCACACCAATCGAAAGTCCAACACTCGTTTATTTCTCATACAGTACGGTGAACACACTCAGTTGAACTTCCAAAAACAGACGAACAAGGGGTGTGGGAACGAGTAGGCCCAGGCACAACTAAGCTCTCCTATTCCTTTTTAGCGAATAGGCCTGGCGCACGATCTCTGCCACCGACCGTGAGGGTGGTCTCTGATGAACTGATAGCAGGCCCCTGCCACTGACCTGAGTAAAATAGTTGGACCGCTGCCACCGGTCATTGAACGTGGACTGAACTTCCTCTTAGAATTTGGCCCCTGTTCGGGAAAGAAACCGCCCAGAGGTACACCCGGCACTGGCAATCTGCTGCACCAGGTCTTCGGGTGAGTCCCTCCTCCGGTCCCTTACGCCTCTGGATTCGGTTGCCCCACTCCCGGGGCCCCCTAGGATGATCCCTCCCTCGCGGGACCCAGCGGAAGGTACTGGGCCCCAGGTCTCCGGCTGAGTACCTCACCCCAGACTGAAGGTGTCTGGGATGGAACACGAACTCCAAGTGTCCAGGCCTAGGCCGCCTGGACACTGACCGCAACAACAGCCCTCAGGCTGAAGGTGCCCAGGACTCCAACCTTGTGGGGAAGATGTCCGCCCTCTTTATACCCTCTCCCAGGATGTACGGCGGGTTCCCTGCCCCGCCGTACAACCGCTGCGAGAGGTCACAAAGGGTACGGCACTGCAGCGATGGTTCAACCTCGGCCCAAAGCGACA
Organism: Rana muscosa; assembly: GCA_029206835.1. Lineage (NCBI taxonomy): Eukaryota > Metazoa > Chordata > Amphibia > Anura > Ranidae > Rana > Rana muscosa. The sequence goes on from CM055121.1 coordinate 850,315,377, forward strand.
GCGCCACCTGCTGGGCCACAGGGAACTATGCATCACTGGTGTCCTCACCAGTTTAAAAAGTACATACCCGCTACACTTATTTTGTGAAATCATGGAAGGTTATAATTGGAATGAAAATGACAAATCTTTGTACTAGTCTATGGTGGATTTCCTGCAGCATCTAGTGATAGATATTTGTTTCAGATTTATTGCTACATTAATTTGGGTAAAATAAAACCATATCCACAGTACAGCAGTCCCAATCCCTGCAGGTTGGAAATGCATGTGAATATGCACGGGTTCTCGACTGGCACAAGTGTGAACCTAGACTTAAATTAATTAAATTAAACTAGTTAATTAAATTAATTAGCTAAATACATTACATGTGTTGAACATAAAAAGGAATTTGGACTTTGAGTGAAGCAATGAGGGGGAGGTGTTGGTGGCAATCCCGGACGTTGGTGCCGTCTGGTGGGGGGCGCTTCTCCTCCTTTATCATGCCTAGCGTGACATTGGAAGGGACCCATGGGTAGTCTGGACGCCAATGAAGCACCTTCACTGTTATAGTGTCTTTACTTGCATACTGGTTATGCTGCACACTACCTGTGGAACATGCTGCTATTTATACACACGAGGTAACTATTTTGGCAAAAATGGGTCCTTGTTTATTTTGCACAATTTCTTTGTTTGCTTTTTCACCTACCTTCGGTCCCCAGCCTTTTTATATATACTGCCCCATAATACCTTGCACCAGGGCTCAAAATTTCAAGTCCTGAGCTACTAGCCAGGCCTTAAGAGTTACTTGCCACTATTTTCTCCACCCAACCCCTACCCTGCCCTGCCCCTAAGCCCACCCCTTAACACGCCCTCGCACATTATCTCATGAAATGACACTGTTAAATGTTTTATGCAGAATTGAGCTACAAAAATAAATATTAACAACAACAATCCCTCCCCCATCCGAGCCAAGCCAAGCTGAGCAAGCCCGCCTCCCCGCCTGAGCGGACCCGCCCTCTGCCCGAGTCAAGCCAAAATGAGCCAGACCGCCTCCCTGCTCGAGCCAAGCGGACCCGCCCCCCGCCTGAGCCAAGCGGAGCTAAGCCGGCCTGCCTCCCTGCCCCAAGTCGAGTGGACCTGCCCCCCGCCCAAGCTGAGCTGAGCTGGCCCGCCTCCCTGCCCGAATCAAGCGGACCTGCCTCCCGCCCGAACCAAGCTAGTACACTCGCCCTCAACGTTTTTCCACTCGCCAAATGAGAGCAGGCAAGTGGAAATGCCTTGCACTATAGTTTCACTTGCTTGAATATAGTTCCACGGTTTATTGTTTCACCTCTTGTGGTATACCCTCGTCCATTTTCCTTCTTTTTTCACTCCCCATTTGACACTGGTCTTAATTTATTTATACTAGCACTACCCAACTATATGAGAGCTATTTATAGTATATAATTTTTTCACAGACTCCTTTGGAACCTTACCTCGTGAAATTATTCAATACAATATGGAGAATTTAAAGAGGAAGTAAACCGAGGCCGATTTTTTCTGTTTTTCAATTGTTATGTTAAACTAGCTCATCGCAATGCATAATATCTAAAATTCTTCCAAAAACGAGGCCTGCAAATACCTTTCTTTTTATGTATTTCTCCTCTGTATTTCCGGGTATTGACAGCGCCATTCTTAGTGTTGTTTAGTGATTCAGTTTCTGACATCACTTCCGCCCTTACTGTCCTCCTCATTGAAATCTCGCGCATGCGCCGTAGCGCCGTAACCAAGCCTCAATCTCGATTTACGTTATCGCAGCAACCAAGATACGACTGTTGTGATTCACTCCCCTGTGTGACGTCTTATTCAGTCACATGGGGGAGAATCAGGAAGCAGAGAACGAGTGAAACAGCGCGAGACTTCTCCTCTGTGCCGTACAGTCATTTCCGGACAAGGTATAAATGAATACACGGCACTCTCTAGGTGCCGTTAATGACAGTCAATAGTGTGCAATCGCGGGTGACGTAATTAAAGCAAAAAACACGATTTTCTGTGAAAATACAACGGTGAGTACACTTTCACAGGCAGCGGTCAGCTGCCTGTGTTATGGACTACATGATAAGATGAAGTTGTCTCCATGAGTTTACAACCACTTTAATCCTCTGTGGATCTTGTGTTTCGGGCGTTCACCCCACGCACAGCATAACTTCCTCAGCTTGGGGGACAGACAACCTATTCAGGTATGGCATATCCCTGAATCCCAGCCCCATGATTTCTAACAGCAGCTCTGTCTGTGGGGTAGATCTTGCTCAGTGAGGGGGTAAAACTGTATGGACACAAGGAGTCTCCAGTGCACCTGATTGGAAACAAGAAATGCTTTTTTATATGAAAAGGATTTTACTATTTTAAGAATATTTAAACCTGCCACTACTACAGAATTGTATCTAATAAGTCACACTATATTTTATGATGTTTTTTGGGGGGGGAATATTTTGACCATTTGTATATGCTCTACAAGAAAACCTTAAAACTGAAGTAAAATGATTTAACTGGAAAACAAAAATGCAACGACAGCAAGTTTGTGGGTCTAGATGACCCATACCCTGGCCACACAATGTTGCTCATGGAATATAATAATCTATTAGATGTGGCTAAAAGTGTGTGGGGTTAGGTAAGGATAAAAGTGTAGGAGGAAAGAAACCAAAAGTGGAAATGACATATGAGCAGACTCTCAGCAGAATGATTTAGTAAACAAGACAGCTGATTATTAGAAAATATGCTGACAGTCTGCAAAAAAAACATTTTTGTTAGCTGAAAAAATTAATGGTAAAACATTAAAAAGAAGAAGAGATGAGCTTAAAACATTTCTGTGAGATAAAATGCGTACACGCGGCATCTTGCCTCCCTGTAAAAATCAGTTAATCAAGGACATAATGGTTTTGCAGTCTTTAACTGCCAGCAGTGTATAGGACACATTAGTGATGATCCCTGGATGTGCATCATCTAGGTAGCCAGTGACGTTCCTTCATGATGTTTCTATTATATGTTCTGCGTCAGAGGGGGCCTTTTGTGCGTCTACAACCACTAACCACCTACCTTAAGCTCTGCACCTCCTTACCCACAGTAAAACACTTTCTTCTGACTGCCAGCACTGCTTGTGTAAAAGGGAGATGATTGCAGTGGGTGTATAGTAAAAAAATATCACATTCTAGAGTATTTTTTTTTTTTTTTTACTTTGCAAGGGAATTTTTAGTTAGCTTGGTGAATAAGGTGAAGCTGTGGTGACTTTTATTATCCAATCACATGCAAGCAAGATTCCCTTTTTACATTTTTCTTCTCCATAATTGGTTATTGTTTGCAAATTGAATTTTCTTGGGATTCACAAAGTATCTGTATTTTTTGCAACAGAAACATGCTCTACTTTAGTAATTTATTTGATTTAGTAAATCAACCACGGTGAGTCAGTCAACCATAAATGAATGCAAACATGCTTAGGACAAACTTGGGTATATCTCCAAACAAAAATGTTAAAGGAAAAAAGGGCATGTGTTACGGAGTTCTCTCTGCTTAAAGTAGGAGTAAACTCCTTTGCTTGATCTTTACCTATAGTTAAGCCTATAATAAAGCTTACCTATATGTACAGTGTCATGGATATGCAGTAATGTTTGTCTGTCAGCTCACCTCTCCTCACCTTAGAGGCCAACCACTCTCACCTGGCTGCTTAAGTAATCTCTCCTCCAAGCATGGCTCCACCCCAGGCCCTATCAGAGAACTCTATTTTAACCTGTGTATTGCAAGCCAGCCCTGCTGATCAACATTATATGTTAGCTTTCATGTGCGACTTGCTGTGTCTTCTACGTCTGAATCCAGTTACCGATCTTGGCTTGTTCTCGACTATCCCTGCTAGCTTGTGACCCTGACCTTGGCGTGTCCTATGTTTATCCTTGTCTGTTAGTCCCCCTGACCTTTGGCTTATTCCCGTACTATCCTCCTGTAGCCTACTGTGAGCGTGAGCTGGGAGACTCTGGGGGCCGCGACCTGGAGCTAGCTGCAGCCCAGTCCATCCACACCACTAGAGGCTCTGGTGAACACCTGCTAGCTCCTAGACTCCACGCCCTGGGGAATCTTATGCTCTAGCTCCCTGTGGGATCTGTGTTGGTTCTCCAGAGGACCTGCCTTCCTTAACCACCCAGAGTTCCATCCGCAGCAGTCAGCCGTAGGGTCCACTACCATAGCGGTGCACTCCTGACCTCAACGGTATGCATCTGTCATCTGGCCTCAGGTTACCTGACATACAGTAAATATCTCCTAAACCAATTAGGAGATATTTACTTGCAAAGCCGCTGGTGACATCACTGGCGCATGCACCCTGAAAGAACGGCATACCCGTGCCGTAAATAGTGGCTCCTACGCGCATGCGTGGGAGTGACATCATCGCGGCTTTGCCAGTTAAAGGACCGGAGCCCGCCAACCCATAAGAAAGACTGGGTGAAGATAGAAGCCCTGTCAGTGGTGAGAGCTTCAATTTAAGGTAACTTATATAATATGTATGCGATGCACATTATAACTTTGCCTTCCAGGTCTTAAAAAAAAAAAAAAAGCTGCCGCTTTAACACAGCAGAGATTCCACTACACTGGGGAAAGTTTAATACCTACTATCTCACAGTGGCTACAAAGGGTTGACGAGCTCCATCTAATGGAAGAAATAACCTGTAGAAATAAAGGGCCAGATTTAGGCAACAAGGTAAAACCTGGTGTAAATTTCCATTGACAATGATTGGAAGGGCAAACCTGGTGAAAATGGTGTGGTTGCCTCAATTGTTATATTTACTACATAATTGCCCAGTTTGGTTGACATTAAAATTATTTAGAACAATAGATGCGACCTTTAGAGCCCATTCACACAGGGGCGTCTTTGGATCCGACTCCAAATCACCCCAGGTCGCCCCTAGTCGCCTCAGGTCGCGCTGGCTGAAGAAATCAATGTAAGTTAATGGAGCCGTCCTCATGCACACTACTGCAGTCGCTCCGACTTCAAAAAAGGTCCCTGTACTACTTCAATCCGACTCCTAGGCGACCTGTAACCATTCATTTCAATGGGAGTCGCCTCTCACTGTCTTAATAGGAGCAACTCTCCAGGAAGAAAACATACATTTCTCCTGCAAACCTCTCCCTCCCCCCTCCCTCCCACAGAGCTCATTCTTGTTTGATTGGCCACTGGAATGACTCCTGTCCTGCAGGCAACTTGGAGTTGCCTTGTAAGGAGCTCCAGGTCGCGCTGTGATTCATACTCAAGTCGTGTCTGAGTTGCCTCATAAAATCGCGCTGGAAGTCGTGTTGCCCCTGTGTGAATGGGCTCTTAGAGATCTTATATGGAAATATGGAAAACCAAGAATTAAATTAGAAACCCTGCAACAAGCAAAAGATAGAGGAGGCATAGCGGTCCCTAATTCAAGATTCTATTATCTAGCAGCACAACGTCAACAGAGGAGTGGATGGGAGGAGATAGATAACCAAGATCCCATACAGAATATCCTAATGACTCAATTTAAACCATCACCATTAGTACAACAAATAGTATCCCACCAATTTTACAAGAAGAGAAAAATACCAACTTTTTACTTAATTCATAGGCTGTGGGAAACTATACGCATTATTACACATCATCTGGGATATACTAGACACATGCCAATATGGGACAACTATTGTTTATCTGAGCTAAATAAATTACCGGAATTGCTAGAATGGAAAAAAGCAGGACTAATGTTCTTACACCAACTGTTTGAAGGCGATGTGTTCCTACCTTTTGATATACTGAAAGCTCGTTTCCAATTAGCAAATAATAACTTTTATCAGTACCTTCAAATACGACATGCGGTACAAAGCCAGACTTTGACATTCCATCTACAATATAATCCATCAGAGATATTGATGAAGGCAACTTCATCACGATCCATGAAAAGAGGTTTAATAGGGGATCTTTACCTGATGCTCATGAATGCGGAGAGGGTAGCGGGACAGGTGAATAGTTTTTTCCGCTGGCAAAAAGACCTGGTAGATCTCAGTGAGGATGAGTGGAGGGGAGCTAGGCAGATTTTACCAGAGGTATCTATTTCATTAATTTCTTCCAGCAAGCGAAAATACTCACCGACAGATTTGAGGCCAAAGGCTATAATCCCCAGACTCTAAAAAAACTGGTGGATGAGGTTGCAATCATCCCTAGGGAACTGACCCTTCAAAACAAACAAACATCCAATTTGAAACCTGTGACTACTAAAGAATGGGGTTTCCTCTCGCAATACCACACACAATACAAGGAAGTGGAGTCTATCTTTGATCAACATTGGCACATTCTCTTAATGGACAAAAAATTAAATACTGTTCTACCTCCCAGACCACAATTCATCTACAAGAAAGCACCCAACTATGGAGACCGTGTGGTTAAGAAAATTTTAGATCCTCCTAAGAAACCACAATCTTTTTGGGACAAAAATGGGTTCTTTGCCTGTAAAAGATGCAAAGCGTGCAGAGAAGTGGCACGACCACTGAGAGGAATTGACAACTTCACTGTCCCATACAACAACAGAAAATTTGATATAAAACAGTTTATTACTTGTAATAGCCAATATGTAGTGTATGCCTTAAAATGCCCTTGTGGCCTACTTTACATAGGCCGCACTAAAAGACTACTGAGAATCAGAATAGCAGAACACATACAGAATATTAAAATCGGCTATAAGGACCATAATGTGTCACTACATTTTAAATTAAAACACAATCAAGACGCTTCCGGCCTACAATTTTGGGGAATTGAACACTTAGAACCACATTGGAGAGGCTCTCACAGAGTCCGGGAACTCTCCAAGCGAGAAACTATGTGGATATTTCTAACAGAAGTTTTAGTACCCAAAGGCCTGAATGTTGAACTTGATATCAACTGTTTTATAAGTGACACTTAACATTCCAGTTGGAAAGTCTCTTTTACATGGTTATATGTCTCATCCTTCAGTTTTAAACGTTTTATGTTCCAATTTTAGATAATTTACTCTAGATATTTTTTACTCTTAATGTGTCCTCTTTTTAACATCTGGCTAAGTTTATGTATGTTTATAGAGTGGAGAAACAGTCCATAGAGATAATATACAATGAAACAGTATTAGTTCACACCATAACTAGTCTGTCTAGTCTACCTCAAACCCAGTCTACCTATTTGATTACCCATTTTAGCACCTTAATTTAGGACTTAAATTAATGGGTTATCTAAACATTATTTCACTTTGTAGAAAGTATAAGAGAAACATGAGGCGATATATACTGTTTGGTGCTGCAATAGGCCTAATCATGTAAACATATACAGCCGTGAGCTCACAATAATACTTTTTTACAGATTATAGGTGTAGACTTAATAATATATATTTTATATATTTTTTTTATATATATATTTTTTTTTTTTTTATTTGAGTTTACCGGATTTAATTCAAGTCATATGGTACAGTTGTGTTTTTTCATGTATATATGGTGTTTTAGAAAATGTTTTTTTAAAAAAATGGTTTTAAAAAGACGTTTTTTTAAAGACGTTTTTTAAAGGTATATGAAACATAGCAGTCCGTACATTAATATAAGGAATTATGTACAACATGACCGTTATTTTATATTGTATTGTATCACACAGAGTGGGGGTGGTCTGATGTAGTTGCCAGTTTGCAGCCGATGGAAATTGTCCAAAACAAATCGGTCAGTGTATGAGGGCAACGGCAGCGGATTTACAACCAGACCTTCCCCTCCTGTGGACATATGATAGACATTGGTTTGCTGCATAAGCACCTGTTGTCCGTCAAACACATAGTATGAGTGGGATATGTAATTCATGTGGTGAAAGTTGGGACCGCTGGTGTAATTACTGGCTGACTAATGATATACACAACTGCATCCCACACATAATATGGCCGTTCCAGTACTTCCGCTCCTAAGCTGGCAATGTTTACCTTGCGGGCGGATGTCCGGTCATGGCGCACACACGTAGTCGCGCCTGACGTCGGACAAGGGGGCGGAGTCAGTCCTTACTTAAACTCGGTGTTGGTAATGAGAGTCACGCCCTCAGACGAAGTCCGGAAGTGACGAAACGCGTCAGGGCGTGACTCTCTAACCAATCACCGGAAGTGACGACAGATGCGCTCCACAGACCAGGAAGTGAGGAGAAGGACGCGAGGTTACTGGTAACCCAGACGGCGCCGCCGTTCACTATTCCTGCTCAGAGGGCACTTAGTCACCTTAAACACTGTGTACTTACATCTGCACTGTGGTACGCACATATGTATAAAGGGGGGCTGTGGGGACTTAAATAAAGGTTTTTTAACAGTACTACCCTATGCAGAATTTACTTTTGCCTTATATGTCATACGGACCTCAACATAACAGTGTGGCTGGTGGAGATTGCAGCGACCAGGTCGGATGTGGACTATTGGTTCATGCCTTTTTGAACCTTACCTCTGGTAAGTGCATCCCCTTAAGGGGAATTTAAATTTCCCCCCACGTGGTGAACAACTGGAGATAAAGGAAAAATCTGGCACAATCAATATTATTGCAGTCACATCTTTAACCATCTGCACCATTGTCATTACCTATACTTGAACTTGTATAGAGGACTTTCAGAAATTTATTTTGAAAGAAGCGCTGCTACAGTATCATTTAGGACTCTGTGTATTTATCTAGAGTTTTTTCTATACTGTCTTTTTTTATACATCATAACTTTTTAAGCAGCTGCTATTTGGAGTATTCATTGTTTATCTATTTCACTGTTATCTCACTGACTGTATCTTAAGCGCTGAGCGGTGTTTTTATTAGGAGGGCCGTTTTTTAAAACACCATTTGGTGCACATTTATCTATTTCATTGTCGCAGCAATTGACACAGCTTTTTATAATACATAGAACACATTATACTCGGCAAAAATTATATGCCTGGGGAAAATACACATCGCCCCTATGCCCGCGATGCTCCGTTTCTAATGGATCTCTCATCCATATGCTTTGGCACTGTTCTAAGCTCCATAAGTACTGGGAGAATTTATTCCAGACTTTGAATATACTATGTCGTACAGAAATACCATGTACACCCAAAATAGCAATATTGGGGATAATCCCAGATGGAGCTCTGCCTGTAGAGATGAACACGATGTGGACTAGATCCCTTTATTTAGCTCGTAAGATTATTTTACAGAAATGGATTGATATAACTCCACCAACCCACAAACAATGGTGTAATAAGGTAAACTTTATATTAAAAAGAGAAAAATTAGCTTATAACCATAGGGGAGTTCCCCACAAATTTAATAAAATATGGTCCTATTGGCTTGATTCTAGAAATCCATTTTATGATGGTTTGTGTAGAGAGATGGAAGAGGAAGGAGGAGGAGGGAGAGGGGAATGAGATAGGTAATGGATAGATAGATAGGTGATAGATCTGTAATAGATCAAGAACAGGGATGAGCCGAACACCCCCCTGTTCGGTTCGCACCAGAACCTGCGAACAGACAAAATGTTTGTGTAAACTTTAGAACCCTATTAAATACAATGGACTCGAACGTTCGAAATCTTAAGTGTTAATTATAAAGGCTAATATGCAAGTTATTGTCCTATAAAGTGTTTGGGGACCGGGGTCCTGCCCCAGGGGACATGTATCAATGCAAAAAGAAGTTTTAAAAACGGCCGTTTTTTCGGGAGCAGTGATTTTAATAATGCTTAAAATGAAAAAATAAAAGTGAAATATTCCTTTAAATTTCGTACCTGGGGGGTGTGTATGATATGCATGTGAAGTGACGCATGTTTCCCGTGCTTAGAACTGTCCCTGCAAAAAATGTCATTTTTGAAAGAAAAAAATGCATTTAAAACTGACTCGCGGCTATTAATGAATTGTCGGCTCCCGGCAATACATACAAAAGTCATTGATAAAAAAAAAAAAAAAAAAGCGTGGGGGTTCCCCAGAATTCAATTACCAGGCCCTTCAGGTCTGGAATGGATATTAAGGGGAACCCCGCCGCAAATTAAAAAAAAATTGACGTGGGGTTCCCCCAAATATCCATTCCAGGCCCTTCAGATCTGGCATGGATTTTAAGGGGAACTCCACCCCAAATTTTAAAAAAATGGCGTGGAGTCCCCCTAAAAATCCATACCAGACCCCTTATCCGAGCACGCAACATGGCCGGCCGCAGGGGAAAAGGGGGGGACGAGAGAGCGGCCCCCCCCTCCCTCCTGAACCGTACCAAGCCACATGCCCTCAACATGGGGAGGATGTCCCCATGTTGATGAGGACAAGGGCCTCATCCCCACAACCCTTGCCCGGTGGTTGTGGGGGTCTGCGGGCGGGGGGCTTATCGGAATCTGGAAGACCCCTTTAACAAAGGGGACCCCCAGATCCCGGCCCCCCCTATGTGAATTGGTAAGGGGTACATTGTACCCCTACCATTTCACGAAGAAAGCGTAAAATTTTTTTTAAAAAAACACACAAACACCTTGAAAAAGTCCTTTATTTATAAATAACCATTTATTTTGCTTTTTTATTTTATATTTAAACTGTTCCTTCCATTTTTTATTTTTATTTTATCATTTTTATTGTTATCTCAGGGAATGTAAATATCCCCTATGATAGCAATAGGTAGTGACAGGTATTCTTTTTTGAAAAAATTGGGGTCTATTAGACCCTAGATCTCTCCTCTGCCCTCAAAGCATCTGACCACATCAAGATCGGTGTGATAAAATGGTTTCCTAATTTCCCAATGGCGCTGTTTATATCCGGCAAAATCGAAGTCATGAAATGCTCGTAGGTTCCGGTTTCTTAGGCCATAGAGATGATTGGAGCCATTCTGGTCTCTTATCAGCTCTATGGTCAGCTGGCGAAACCACCGGCTGCATTCTCAGGTTCCCTGTTGGGACAGGAGAGCCAGAGAAAAACATGGAAGATGGTGGGGGGGGGGCATTCCCTCCCACTGCTTGTAAAAGCAGTCTAGAGGCTAATTAGCTGCTAGGATTGCTTTTACATGAAAGCCGACCGCTGGCTGAAAAGAATGATACCAAGATGATACCTAAACCCACAGGCATCATTCTGGTATAACCATTCAAAGTCCAGCAACATACCAATATGTTGCTGGTCCTAGTTGGGCATATATTGTCATCTTTTTTTCATGCAGCCTGTTGGCTGAACAAAAAAAAGAGATTGATCGGTGGGTATGCCCACCATTAGAATACCTCCCTTCATCCACCCACTTCTAATGATAGGCATACATGCACCATTTATATATGCCGAAGCATGGGGGCATCCTCCCGCAAAAGTTATGCTACGTACACACGGTAGGACTTTTCCACGGGCAAGCCTCTGTTGGAATTTCGACCGAATGTACGCCGCATTAGGAGCAAATCGCTCCTCCGCCCCTGCTGCCCCCATGCTTCGGCATATATGCTCTTTTTTTTAACTGTGGTGGTGAAATCACCTCCTACAGCGTTGGAGTCATGGCTTTATGTATCGTGGGAGCAAACACTGTTGCTGTCAAGATAAATAAATCCGCGCTGCAACTGAATGGCGTACCTGAAAACAAAAAAATGGTTAACAATAAAACACAGTAAACAGTAAAGTATAAAAAAAATTACATACCTGAAAAGCAAACATGATAAAAAATAATAACAATAAAACATTGCAGAATAGAATACAGTAAAAAAGAACAGAACAATAGAGAGAGAATAGAGAGAGAGCGAGAACAATAAAACGACAACTATTTTTGTTTTTTTAATTTTATATTTTATTTGTGTTTTTTATATATTTTGTCCTTATTTAAAATTTTTTACACTTTTTTTTTGTAACTGTAACTGTAACTCCAGGTTCGGGTCTCTCAAAATGCGATGGCATCTTGAGAGACTCTGTGTAAGTGTGTCTTAGTCTGTGAAATGCTGTACCCTACGCTAATATTGCACTAGTGTGTGGTAGCGTTCAAAACATTCACCAATGCAAAGACTAGGATTGTCAGAACAGCTTGGACAATAACAACGGGTGTCACGCCTATATCCGCGCTTTCTACAGACACAACATTTCATTTGGGAGTTCATTGGGTAGGGAAACTCGGGAGGGCATACGGAAAATGCCTCTCATGCAGCCGGCTTACTGCATTTGGTTGGGGATGGTGAGGTGCAGCACCGCCTGAATACAGGAGGTCTCGGGCAATATCTCCCTGGAATTTATGGAAAGATCCAGTCTGTCCTGAAGCTTTGTATAGCACAAAAGCATTCAGCAAAGCCAATTGAAATAAATATACAGACACTTTTTTGTACCAGCGTCTGGCCTTACGGGCAACTAGGTACGGCGCCAACAACTGGTCGTTGAGGTCCACCCCTCCCATAGTTTGGTTATATTGGTGGACACAGAGGGGTTTCTCCACAACACCAGTCGCCGTACGAATTTGGACTGTCGTGTCTGCGTGAAGGGAGGTAAGAACGAAAACATTCTTATTATCCCTCCACTTCACAGCGAGCAAATTCTTACAACTTGAGCAGGCTCTCTCCCCCAGCCTAAGACGGGAATCTACAAGCCACTGGGGAAAGCCCCGGCGATTAGGTCGCACGGTGCCACATGCGCCAATTTAATGATCAAACACGTGACTAAAAAGTGGCACGCTCATGTAATAATTGTCCAAATACAAGTGGTACCCCTTTCCGAATAAGGGTGACACCAATTTCCACACTATCTTGCCAGCGCTCCCTATGTAATCTGGGCAGTTCTCTGGCTCTACAGGACTAACTTTTCCCTCATAAACCAAAAAACAATATGTATAGCCTGTGGCCCTGTCACAGAGCTTATACATCTTGACCCCATACCTGGCAAGCTTGCTGGGAAGGTACTTTTTGAAAGACAAGCGGCCAGAAAATTTAATCAAGGACTCATCAACGCAGACAACTTGATGGGGAATATACAAGGTTGCAAAACTTGTGAACTCAGTGTTACCACTCTACAAACTTACCTACCTTAATCGGAACTGCCCCAACAAATTTGATAAAATATGGTCGGGATGGATAGATGACTGGGGGGAGGGGCCCCTGGAGAACGCACGGGATGGGGTGGCTGGGGATGCACCACAGCCCTGAATCCATAGGTTGGTTCTCCTGTGAGTTGATGACCTGTTTTGTTATGTTGTTCATCCATTTACTTGAGGTTCCTTCTCTTCCCTCCCTCCCTCCCCCCTCTCTCTCCCTTCCCCCCTCCCCTCCCCTCCCCCCTTCCTTCCCTTCTCCCCCCTCACTTCCCCCCTCCCTTTCCCCCCTCCCCCCCCAAATCGGTTATCCTGGGATATTATGCTGTAATGTATACCTCCTGATCTAACGTTGGAAGTTCCTGGGACCTTATTCTCACCCATCCTGTGGTTAATATTGTTGTGGTTTTCTATGTTACTGAGTATTGACCTTCATGTAAAGGATTGAGTGTTTGCATCGCTTGTATTGTAAAGATCTAAAAAAAAAAAATTCTTCTTGTTAAAAAAAAAAAAAGTGGTTTATGAGGGGCCGAATTTTGTAATTCAGGGTCTCCACGAGGACGACAAAGTTCATTGTCGTTTAAGTGCATAAACCGCAAGATCGCCTCGTATCGTGCCCTGGTCATGGAGGCAGAGAACACGGGCACATGAATGACTGGGTCAATGGACCAATATAACCGCAGCTCACTTAATTTAACTACGCCCATGTCAAGGGAAAGGCCCAGAAAGGTCTTAAATTTGGAAACCGTAACTGGTTACCATTCTTTGGCAAGGGAGGACTGGGGATTAGCGGCGATGAATTGACCAGCATACAAATTAGTTTGGTACACAATAGATCTATAGAGATCTTCGGTGAAAAACAGTGAATAAAAATCAAGTGGCATAAAATCCATCTGAATTCCGGGTTGGCCAGTGAATAGGGGAAGTACGGGCAGATTTGGTGGGCACCCAATCAGTATTGGCGAATTCTGCAGGAAGGACACTATGGACACGACGGGCTTGTCTTTGTCTTCTTCTTGGTGGCAGTGGGACACTACTTGTGCTTGCCACCTCGCCAGCTTGAACTGCACTTATGGGACTCACCACGTCACCAAGTGTTATTGCAGTGCTGGATTTACGACCAGGGTGTACTAGGCCAGTTTACCAGAAGGATGAGCAGGACTAGTACTTCTCTGCTCCATACGAGAGTCCTGCGGTTCTTGCACCTCAATAACAGAAGAAAAAGAGCCTGACCTTGGCAGGGACCTCACCTTCGTCGTCAGAGCTATCTGTCATGGAGCCTCTGTCGTCTACAGGATTGTATTTTGAGCCTGAATCTGACAGATGAGTGACCTCCTCTTCACTATCTGTCATGCTCAGAAACTTGTAGGCCTCTTCACTAGTGTACCTTCGATTTGCCATTTTGGGCTCTAAATTGTACTGGTACACTAGTAAGATTCACAGGTAAAAAAGCACCTGACTGTCAGCAACTGTATCAAACGCTACCAAAAAAAAACGGTTAGCGATCACAGGGATCAGACCTGACTCCAAGATCGCTGCAGTTATGTGTTTAGTGTTTTGTAAGTGACAGTGATCGATCGATACTGCACTTATGTGGGCTGGGTGGAGGGGCAAAACGCAGGTGGTAGCAGGTATCTGGGCTGATCCCGCTAACAATGCATTTTTGGGAACCCTAAACTGCTGGGGACGCTAGTATAGATATGATCAGATCAGATATTGATCTGTTCAGATAATCTACCACTATGGGAGGTGTATGCTGCGTGCGTGGGTCTTATCGCTACTGGCACTAACCTGACGCTGCCAGGGGCGACGCAGACCCTATCTGACGCTAAAACCTTACTGATATCACCCCGATCAGGGGGTTAAACCTTTATTGGGTAAGAAACGGCTGGTGCCCTGACACTATAAAAAGCAAACTAATTAACCAGCGTCAACCGTAACACTTATATGGCTATCACTGGTGAAAGGGTTAACTAGGGGGCAATCAGGGGGTTAAAACCTTTATTAGATAACATATGGGGGTACCTGACACTATATAAAAACCTGGCGGTGAACCTTAATAGCTAACTGGCTAACTAGCGTCACCAGTGACACCAATGACACTTATACGGTGATCACTGGTGAAAGGGTTAATTTGGGGGCAATCAGGGGATTAAAACCTTTATTAGGTAATATATGGGGGTACCTGACGCTATAAAAACCTGACGGTGAACCTAAAAAAATAACTGGCTACCTAGCGTCACCAGCGACACTAATATGGCGATCAGAAAAAAGATTGCTTAGTGACACTGGCGACAGGGGGTGAATGGGTTACCCTGGGGTGCGATCAAGAGGTTAAACCTTTATTTGGGAGGGTTAGGGGGGTACTCTGGACCCGAAGGGGCCTAACACTAATATCCCTGACACTTTTTGCAGTCACAAATGCAGACACTGCATGCAGTAATCAGTAAAAAAAATTACCACTGTAATCAGTAACACTGTGACTGGGGGTGCAGGGGGTGATCAGGGGGTGACTGGGGGGTGAAAAGTGTGCCTACGTGTACTGGTGTCAGTGTACTGTTGGTGCACTTACTTGATGTCTTCTCTCCTCGCGCTCCGGACAAAAAGACCGCTGCGAGGAGAGATAACATCACTTCCTCCTGCCTGTGTTTACAATTCACAGGCAGAGGAAGCTTCTCATCCGCCAGGAGCGATCGTGAGGGGGTGGCCAGAAATAATTCAGGGAAACATGCAAATCATTCAGGGAATACAGGAAGTTTTTGGAAGAGATAATCAGTAAACAGGCAGCAACATGAAAGAGATCTTTCAAGGAAACCTATATTGGATTGTAAAAAATAATTATTGTTTGTATTGTTATTAGATATAGAGAAATAATGCGCTTATACCCTGTACACACGATCGGTTTTACCAATGAAAACAGTCCGATGGACTTTTTTCATTGGACAAACCGATCGTGTATGGGCCCCATCAGTCTTTTTTCCATCGATGAGAAAAAATAGAACATGTTTTAAATTTATCCGATGGAAAAAAAAACGATAGCAAATTCCGATAGTCTGTGTGGAACTCCATCGGAGAAAAAAACCCACGCATGCTCAGAATCAAGTCGACGCACTCTCAGAAGCATTGAACTTAATTTTTCTCGGCTCGTCAGAGTGTTTTACATCACGGAGTTTGGGACGGTCGGATTTTTGACTGATGGTGTGTAGTCAAGACTAATGGAAGTCAGCTTCATCAGAACTCCAAAGGAAAAATCCATCGGATTTGAATTCATAGGAAATCCGATCGTGTGTACAGGGCTTTAGTGTATAAAGTAAATTAATTTAAAATAGATTATTAAATTGACAGCAGCACACAATATTGTACACAGCAACATCCAAATTATTATATAAAAAAATGTGTTGTGCTTTCTTGTGAATTACAATTGGATATATAAATCAAAAATAAAATAAAAATCACAAATAAATATATGACACACCAAAGTTCATAAAGTGATAATGTGCAAAGTCCTTGAATACAGTGCAATGACCAGTGCTTAGACAGATGAGGCAAAAATGTCTTCTTAGCAGATTAGCAGGCAGGGTTCACACCTATGCGAATTGGTTGCGGCTTACACCACATCCAATTCGCATAACATTATAAAATACATTGATTCCAATGAGGCTGGTTCACATATGTGCGATGCATTCGCACTGCGCATTGCCGAAAAAACGTGTGCGTTCTTTAGGCATTGCGGTGCGGCTCAGGTGCGAATTCAGGCCCATTATGTTCTATGGGTACGCATCTGATTCGCACATGTGTTGCGTTCTGAACAGGGATCTTGAGGGGGAACTCCACGCAAAATTAGCAGGGTGCTACCCCAAAGGGTGCTACCCCACCAATAAGCAGGGTGCTTTGGGGTGGGGGGGCCGCAGTGCGCCCCCCTGCCCCGAAGCAACCACCCCCCCATGTTGAGGGCATGCGGCCTGGTACGGTTCAGGAGGGAGGGGGGGCGCTCTCTCGTCCCCCCCTCTTTTCCTGCGGTCTGCCAGGTTGCGTGGTCGGATAAGGGTCTGCTATGGACTTTGGGGGGACCCCCACACCGTTTTTTTCAGCGTAGGGGTTCCTGTTAAAGTCCATACCAGACCTAAGGGCCTGATATGCTCCTGGAGGGGAACCCATGCCGGTTTTTTATTTAAAATTTGGCGTGGAGTTCCCCCTCATGATAAAAGCGGCGAGACTTCCCAGGTCAGCAAGTCCGCAGCTAAAAACGCAATGGAACCGCTGAACGACTGATTGCGAACTTGGCAAAGACTCCAAGCTCAAAAACGCAACACATAGGTGTGAACCCGGCCTCAAGGTCTATATTGCTTCTGTGAGCTTTATTATCCCTCACATTAGGTGCAGGTCATCTTGTCCAGCCTCCTCGTGGGGGAACATTGGTGATAACGAGCCAAAGATAATAACCACAGGATATCCACAGAAGCCGATCCAACCATTGCTCATATGAGAAAAGGAAAACTCATTGCGTAGCGTCCAGATTAAAAACGGGCAATTTATTAAATATCTACTTGCAACAAAACTGTAATCAGAGGCATTTGGAAATATAACCGTCCTAACACTCTCACGAGCGTCCCGACGTCACCGCTATTTCCTGCCCTGCCGACATACGTTTCGTCTGAATAGGCGTTTTCTGTGAGGCCCAGGGATGAGCCGAACACCCCCCTGTTCGGTTCGCACCAGAACCTGCGAACAGACAGAATGTTTGTGTGAACTTTAGAACCCTATTAAATACAATGGACTCGAACGTTCAAAATCTAAAGTGCTAATTATAAAGGCTAATATGCAATTTATTGTCCTAAAAAGTGTTTGGGGACCCGGGTCCTGCCCCAGGGGACATGTATCAATGCAAAAAAAAGTTTAAAAAATAGACGTTTTTACGGGAGCAGTGATTTTAATAATGCTTAAAATGAAAAAATAAAAGTGAAATATTCCTTTAAATTTCGTACCTAGCGGGTGTGTATGATATGCATGTAAAGTGGCGCATGTTTCCCGTGCTTAGAACTGTCCCTGCACAAAGTGTCATTTTTGAAGGAAAAAAAGTCATTTAAAACTGACTCGCGGCTATTAATGAATTGTCGGCTTTTATCAATACATAGAAAAGTCATTGATAAAAAAAAAAAAAAAAAAGCGTGGGGGTTCCCCCAAATTCAATTACCAGGCCCTTTAGGTCTGGAATAGATATTAGGGGGAACCCCGCCGTAAATTTAAAAAAAAATGGCGTGGGGTTCCCCCTAAATATCCATACCAGGCCCTTGAGATCTGGCATGGATTTTAAGGGGAACTCCACCCCAAATTTTTAAAAAAATGGCGTGGAGTCCCCCCAAAAATCCATACCAGACCCTTATCCGAGCACGCAACCTGGCCGGCCGCAGGGGAAGAGGGGGGTACGAGAGAGCAGCCCCCCCTCCCTCCTGAACCGTACCAGGCCACATGCCCTCAACATGGGGAGGATGTCCCCATGTTGATGGGGACAAGGGCCTCATCCCCACAACCCTTGCCCGGTGGTTGTGGGGGTCTGCGGGCGGGGGGCTTATCGGAATCTGGAAGACCCCTTTAACAAACGGGACCCCCAGATCCCGCCCCCCCTATGTGAATTGGTAATTGAATTTGGGGGAACCCCCACGCTTTTTTTTTTTTTTTATCAATGACTTTTCTATGTATTGATAAAAGCCGACAATTCATTAATAGCCGCGAGTGAGTTTTCAATGACTTTTTTTCCTTCAAAAATGTCATTTTTTGCAGGGACAGTTCTAAGCACGGGAAACATGCGCCACTTTACATGCATATCATACACACCCCCCCAGGTACGAAATTTAAAGGAATATTTCACTTTTATTTTTTCATTTTAAGCATTATTAAAATCACCGCTCCCATAAAAACGTCTATTTTTTAAACCTTTTTTTGCATTGATACATGTCCCCTGGGGCAGGACCCGGGTCCCCAAACACTTTTTAGGACAATAAATTGCATATTAGCCTTTATAATTAGCACTTTAGATTTTGAACGTTCGAGTCCATTGTATTTAATAGGGTTCTAAAGTTCACACGAACATTCTGTCTGTTCGCAGGTTCTGGTGCGAACCGAACAGGGGGGTGTTCGGCTCATCCCTGGTTGTAATGTATTTGTATTGTATTTTCGGACGACAACTGTACTGACTAAACGAAAATCATACGATCTGGTATCGTACGAGGAAAATTTTCGTGCTTGTCCGATAAAATAATATCGGATGAACTGTCATGATCGGCTCTCGAAGCTCTGTACTAACGATCCGATTATCGTATGATTCTTCCTCGGACGACATTTTTCGTACGATATTTGGGTCGTGTGTACGGGGCTTAAGGCTCAGTAACATGTAATGTAGTTTCAGGACACTGGTCGGAGATTTGTTCTGCAAGGAACCTGGGTCCGAACTTCTGAACAGTATCCTGCAAAACACTATCCACGTAATATTTTTCTTTTGCTTTTTTAATTTATATGTAGTCATTTTAGCCCCCAGTAAAATGAAAATAAAAAAAAATCAAACACTGAGAACTTTTAGATATTTTGTCTACTGGAACATTAAGAAGAGCAATGTGGGGCATTTGTAGAACTGCCACTCCTGTGACCCTACGCAATAAGGCAAAGATACCATTCCAAAAACTGTGGATCCTGGGGCATTCCCACCAAATATGATTCATAGTCCCTCTGAGATTATATCCTCGAATAAGAAGAAAGGTACATTTAGCCAGATGGGTTGGGACTAAGTACCAATGGCTAAGTATCTTCAAATTGGCTTCCATCCGGGCAACATTTATGATACCAGTAAATGAGCGTAGAAAACATTGATCTGATTTGTAAACTTTAAATTAATCTAACTTAAAAATCTTGTTTACACTTTAATAAGTGTGTAATCTCTTGGTTGTTATGCATTCTAATGCTGTCCCGAAGAAATACAAAACAAAACATAGGGGAGTAAGCTGCCAATTTATCTACAAAGTAACTCACAGTGCTCCTGATAAAGGAATTGTTCCCAAAACACATGGCGTACTGTATACTAGCACAAGTTTGAACAAACAAAGTGAATTTATCTTAAAAGCTGATGACATGGCTTTAATATGACAAGGTGAGAATCTTTGCTTAGTGCTTCTCTGTAGAGTGTTGCATGGGGTTTCAAGGAGTGAAACCGATTGTTAAGAAACGGGGGAAATATTTTAGTATTGATGACCTTTTTGTGTGGTCCAGTTATTAGAATTTTAGAAAAATATTTATACTAACTTTATTCATCCTCAATGATGGCATTCAGACACCTTTAAAACTGAACACAGAGCACTATGAAGGGTACATGGTGGAGGAGAGAAGAGAAGTTGTTCATTTTTCTTATGAATATTTTCCTAGTATTTATGAACATTCTGCTTAGATATACAGATTAGACATAAAAGATAAAAGATCCTAATGATGTTTAATGATAGCACGTTCATCCATAAAAATAGATATTAGTCATACAATATTAAAAAAAACTCTTGCTTCATAACTAGTACTGCAATACCTTAAATGGCAACAGTAACTGACACAGTATTTGTCCATTAATGTATTTATTTATATTTTAAAATTCTTATTAATAAAGTGGAACGTCACTCTGTCAATCAACATTGATTATTTTTAAACCTCATGCTGCTAGCATTCGTAAATAGATAGGAAACTATATCATATTTATTTGTTTTTGCTAGGCAAATGATGTCATACATCCCAGGAGTCTTCAGGAAGGGAGGAGAGGAGGAGGGGTATTCTCAGCTAAGCACACACTTCTGAATGCATGCTTGACCTAAGGGCAGATGAATTCCAGGAAGTAAATTCTACATGAATCCTTTACCCTTACTCAAGGATAAGGATGGCCACGACCAGGAATGCTAGGGGGATGTTTTTTCAAAGTGACTTCTCAACAAAGTAAAGCATGGAGACATGGACGGATGGGGCAATCTGCTTTGAATATTAAAACTAATTTGTGTTTTCGATTTGTGGTGCTAAGATGCAGTGAAAATCCGCTTTAAGGTTTTAGTATTACAGTTTCCACAAAAAACAACAACAGAGAAATAAACTAAAAGCGTATTAAAAAAAGACAACATACACTTGCTTGTGTCATCCAAACCTGATGTGCTCCACCCCTAAACACATAAAATAAATAGTGCAGCGCAATTGTTATAAATGTCCATATATCAATCATAAAATCTCCATAAGTGCATGTGTAGAAAACACAGATCAAGCAGTCAGTGTAAAGATTAACATGACAGGTAGACAGGTGATGATGTTCCCTCCACCACAGATAAGTAGGACTCTCACCATATGGATCCGACCTGAAACAGGTCACACAGCAGGGAACCCACACTCGGAGTAATAATCACCAATCCAGCACCTTTAGATGGACTCCATATCATGTAAGAGACAGAGGAAACAATCTAGTGCTCTCTGTTTAAAAATGTATTGCAAAAAGTAACAAGAAAACTACTTACAGTACACAGCACTCTGCGCGAGTGGCGGCTTAACAAGCGTGTAGTAGTTTCTAACCATAGAGATGGCCGCGGGTGACGTCAGATGTTGCTCCTTCCCCCGTACGCACTTACCACACAAGATGCTATATAATGTGTAAGTTGGTAATTTAGGAGATATTCGGAAGCACTTTTTAATTTTTAGTTTTTGAGTTATTGTGGACCTTATTTGTCGTAGTTGCATGAATACTATGCATCCTGTTTAAACCAGAAAAAAACTATTTGACAGTCTGGAACTCGGTCTGATGGCTGGGGCCCATGGCTGACTGTTGGCTATCTTAAAGTGGCCTGACCACACAGAACAGAGCATTAGCAGATGTTTATCCAAGCCCTGCATAACCACACCTCCAACTATCATGCCTCGGTTTTTTGCTATAGTCCATGGAGGACTACTTTTCCTTAGCTCTGGGTGCTGAAAATTACTTTTCTTTAGCTCTCCTGAAAAAAGTCTAGCTATATTTTTGCTAGTCTTTTTACTCTTTTTTTCACCTTATTTTTTTTTTTAATATAGATACTTAGTACACATAGATATTTTTTAAGTGATTTCAATCACCAGCTTCTTGAGCTAATCAGCAACAGCTTTACCCAAACCCCACTGGACTTGAAGAATGATGGGGTTAGTCTGAAATGTGACCTTCGGGCACTGGGCTTTGCATTGTTGTGCTTTTCAAACCTTTGCTGTGTTAATTAGCTGCAGAGTGCATTCTGGTTCCAGGGCTGGTGCCGGATATTGGCCAGTGGGGGTGGAAAATTTCCTAGGCCCAGCAATAGTGAGAATAAACACTGTCTCAGGGTTGGTGGTCAGTTACGTAGTGCCTTTGGTCAACAGGAGGAGGAATAGTGGCCCATCATTGGTATCAGTGGAAGGATTAGTTCCCCATCATTGATATTTGTAGGAGGTATAGTGCCACATCATTATTGTCAGTGGCAGGAATTATGGCTCTGTGCTTTGGGCTCTTGTACTGCTTGCTCACAAAGCATGATGGTTGGAGGCAGAGTTATACAGGAGCTAGCTTAACATTCTTTAGTTTTCCAGTGTCCTAGTCTCCTTTAGAAAGCAGTACAGATACTCCTCATTTAATCACTTACCTGTTTAACGACCACTCTGACTTTCGACCAGCTCTCCCCACCCGAACAACGCGTTGTACATCATTGTAATGTACAGTACAGTACAGAATTTTCATTTGTGTTCTGTACTTAAGCAAATTAAAACAACGTTATTGAGCTGGAGTTTTGTGTTTAGACCTTTTTTTTCATAGTACAGTACAGTAAACCCCCCTCCATCGCGGGGGTTACGTTCCAGACCCACCCGTAATAAGTAAAAATCCGCGAAATAGAAATACCCTATTTTTTTTCTTTTTTCTAAAATCTTTTTATTGAAGTTTTATAAAACATACACACATTTTGCCCACACGTAGGCACAACATCTGCCCACGTAGGGGCCAGTACCCTGTTTCGGCAGCATACCGCCACAGGGCAACAAATAACACATACACTTAACTTAACTTATACTATAACCCCAAACTTGGGGAGAGGGTCCATTCAAGATAAGTCATGCTCAAAGTGATATCAATGGAGGAAGGCAACCTGGAAAAAGTATTTGGGTTAATAGAGTGATATTCCACCGATACAGTAGGAGTCTAGGGAGTGGTCACTGTATCACTTGCCGTGCTTCTGTCATCTAGCCAGAAATACCCTATTTAAATACACACTAGGCATGTTTTTATAACTTTCACTGTACTTTAAAAGCATTTTAAGGTATTTAAACACACTTTTAAAACAATAGAAACACATTTAAACACATAAAAGATACTGAGAGACATAGCAAGAGCAATGGAAAACACAAAAATATTTAATTAACAAGGATTTAATCAATAAAATAATGTTAATAGGTCTTACAGAAAAAAATGCAATATACCGGGACCGCGAAAACTGAACCGCGATATAACGGGGGTTTACTGTACAGTAGTTAAGAATGCTTAAAATATTTATTACTTGTGGTTCCTTGTTTAACGACTAATACGTTTAACAACCTGATTGTTGGAACGGAACCTGGTCGTTAAGTGAGGAATACCTGTATAACATACATGTTTAAGATATTCTAAATTCCTTTGTCTCTCAATACATTAAAAAAGTAACCTTTACAGGAAGCGCAAAAATCTTTTATTTATTTTTTAGGTGCATTGGAATCCTATGTCTATGATTACTGTACAGTATGTTGGAAGGTACTTGGGAATCACACAGAGTGAGGTGTAAAAAAATTGTTAAAACAGACAGATTTTTTTATAGTTTTAGGAAAAGTTAAAATTTCTACCTGGTATTTTTTTCTGTCTGTGACCCCATTGAGAGTAATTTTCCTCACTCCCCTTCCATGTGACAGCAGGGCAAGAAATGTGGGTTGTCACAGCAGGAATGCCCAGACAACAATAAAAAAAAATGAAGTTCTATTTTCGCTTTTCACATATGGGTCTATTATTAGCAATAACTTTATGAGATTATACTGTAGGTATAAACTGTTCATTTTGTTCTGCATTTTTCCACTTCTTCTTGACACCAAAATTATGTTTCTTGTACAACACAGGGTGAAGTTATTTATAAATGCAATTAGGACTGAATGAAAACACACAAAAATATATTTTGTATAAACAGTATACAAGTAAAAACCAAACAAATAAATATGAAAACAATGTACACACGATCGGTTTTACCGATGAAAACAGTCCGATGGACTTTTCTCATCGGACAAACCGATCGTGTATGGGCCCCATCGGTCTTTTTTCCATGAGAAAAAATAGAACATGTTTTAAATTTATCCGATGGGAAAAAAAACGATAGCAAATTCCGATCGTCTGTGTGGAACTCCATCGGACAAAAAACCCACGCATGCTCAGAATCAAGTCGACGCATGCTCAGAAGCATTGAACTTCATTTTTCTCGGCTTGTCGGAGTGTTTTACGTCACGGCGTTTGGGACGGTCGGATTTTTGACTGATGGTGTGTAGGCAAGACTGATAGAAGTCAGCTTCATCGGATTTCCGATGGAAAAATCCATCAGATTAGAATCCATAGGATATCCGATCGTGTGTACACATAAAGGAGTTTATTAGGGCTAGTTAGACCTCATTCACACAAGTGTACTGATCTATACACTGTGTGAAGAGACGTCTTCACCTGCATGCGATGCAAAGATGTTCCATGCAGCTGTGTGCAGGCAGCCTGTTCAAATCAATTAACGAACCTGCAATCTTCAAGCACATCCACGTGGGTCCAATTCACAGATCAGAACACAGTCTATCTGTATTCTGATCAGTGCATCAGAACTACACAGGTGTACACCCACGGGATGCTCTTGGAGGTCCACCCCGATCTGTGCAGCCGGCCGGCCGACTGTCATTGATTTGAACAGGCTGTCTGCACTTAGCTGCATGAAACATCTGTGCATCCTGTGTGGGTGAGGATGACCTTTTACCAGGTCTACGGATGTGAATGAGCCCTTAGTGGTAGCAAGGGCTTAATAAGCGTTTGAAAATAATAATTTTTCACCATAGCAACTACAGTGAGGGAAAAAAGTATTTGATCCCCTGCTGATTTTGTATGTTTGCCCACTGACAAAGAAATAATCAGTCTATAATTTTAATGGTAGGTTTATTTTAACAGTGAGAGACAGAATAACCACAAAAATATCCAGAAAAACACATTTCAAAAATGTTATAAATTGATTTGCATTTTAATGAGTGAAATAAGTATTTGATCCCCTAGCAATCAGCAAGATTTCTGTCTCTCAGGTGTCTTTTATAGAAGTAACGAGCTGAGATTAGGAGCACTCTCTTAAAGGGAGTGCTCCTAATCTCAGCTTGTTACCTGTAAAAAAAAACACCTGTCCACAGAAGCAATCAATCAGATTCCAATCTCTCCACCATGGCCAAGACCAAAGAGCTGTCCAAGGATGTCAGGGACAAGATTGCAGACCTACACAAGGCTTGAATGGTCTACAAGACCATCACCAAGCAGCTTGGTGAGAGGGTGACAACAGTTGGTGCGATTATTCGCAAATGGAAGAAACGCAAAATAACTGTCAATCTCCCTCGGTCTGGGGCTCCATGCAAGATCTCACCTCGTGGAGTTTCAATGATCATGAGAACGGTGAGGAATCTGCCCAGAACTACACGGGAGAATCTTGTCAATGATCTCAAGGAAGCTGGGACCATAGTCACCAAGAAAACAATTGGTAACACACTACGTTGTGAAGGACTGAAATCCTGCAGTGCCCGTAAGGCCCCCTGCTCAAGAAAGTACATGTACAGGCCCGTCTGAAGCTTGCTAATGAACATCTGAATGATTCAGAGGAGAACTCAGTGAATGTGTTGTGGTCAGATGAGGCCAAAATCAAGCTCTTTGACATCAACTCAACTGGCCGTGTTTGGAGGTGGAGGAATGCTGCTTATGATCCCAAGAACACCAAACATGGGGGTGTTTTTCTGCTAAGGGGACAGGACAAATTTATTGCATCAAAGGGATGATGGACCGGGCCATGTACCGTCAAATCATGGGTGAGAACCTCCTTCCCTCAGCCAGGGCATTGAAAATGGGTCGTAGCTGGGTATTCCAGCATGACAATGACCCAAAACACACAGCCAAGGCAGCAAAGGAGTGGCTCAAGAAGAAGCACATTAAAGTCCTGGAGTGGCCTAGCCAGTCTCCAGACCTTAATCCAATAGAAAATATGTGGAGGGAGCTGAGGGTTCGTGTTAACGTCAGCCTCCAAACCTAAAGTGGATATAAACCCACTCTCATCCTTTCTAAACTACTGCCATAGTGCTGATCTATAAGGATATAGATGCCTCCTGCATGTATCCTTATCTGTCAAATGTCTCCCCTCTGTCTGTTATAAGAACTGAAAAACTGCAGATCCTGTGGGTGGATCTGTTGTCTGGAGCTCGGTGGGTGGAGTCGTAAAGTCAGTAGACTCCCCGCCCACCTCTACACTCCCCTTGTCAACATGCATTTTCTCCTGTGTATTCATTCTGCTATGATCACTAACATCCAGTCAAAATCCAGAAAAGTAACCACATGACTTCAGAAAAGGAGTGGGGGTGGGAATTAAAAAATAATGCCTGTCTAAAGCTAGTGCACAAGATATGTAAATAACCTGTCACTCAAAGCAAGGGGGCGGAACGGACAAAGGGTTTTCTCTGTTTATCCGTTTTATCTCACTGAACAATAAAAGAGGATTGCTCAGAGCTGGATTAACTCTTTGTGGCAAGACCTGGCACAAATGATAGGAAATCTTATACTCTACATTGTGACAGCAAAAAAAATAAAAAATTCGAGTTTACATCCACTTTAATGACTTGGAGAGGATCTGTAAAGAGGAGTGGGACAAAATCCCTCCTGAGATGTGTGCAAACCTGGTGGCCAACTACAAGAAACATCTGACCTCTCTGATTGCCAACAAGGGTGTTGCCACCAAGTACTAAGTCATGTTTTGCAAAGGGTTCAAATACTTTTTTCACTCATGAAAATACAAATCAATTTATAACTTTTTGAAATGCGTTTTGTGGATTTTTTTGTTTTGTTATTCTGTCTCTCACTGTTAAAATGAACCTACTATTAAAATTATAGACAGATCATTTCTTTGTCAGTGGGCAAACCTACAAAATCAGCAGGGGATCAAATACTTTTTTCCCTCACTGTACCTCCTCATTGAACCTCTCCTTGCAATACATTTTCTAGAATTCTAGAATACACACCATGAATCCTGGTGTCTTCATTTCAATCATGTGATGAACCAGGATCCCTCTTAATCTTTTTTTAGTGATGACAGTGGGCAGTCCTATCTTGCAAATAAACCAGAACTTTATTGTGAGCACAGGCTGCATGTAGATGACCCCAAGAAGGCTACACAGGAAGAGGGTTAAGTGTCACTGGGCATCATTTATGCCAGAAGACAACTGATACTGGAGGATGTAGCAGGGCCCATAAAGCAGTGCTAGAACATACAGAGGGTGAGTTGTGAATTACTAACTTTTTTTCACATGAGGGGTTTCTAAATCAACTTCTCTAAAAAAAATAAAAAAAAATCCACCAAATACACTGTAATTAGTTGCTCAGAGAGCCACAACTAAGTATTATGTATTAGTGTTTGTTTACCCTTTAACAAGCATGAACAAGGCACAGTTCCTTGTGCCAACCAGCACTGCAAAAGCTGCAAATAACGTTAATGATACACAGATCTCTGTCGTTAAATCGACAATACATCCCAGCAGCTACACATGTTGGCTCAACATTAAACTATTCTAGAATATAATCTTTAGATACTAGGTTCTTAACCAGTTCAGCCCCGGGCCATTTGGCTGGCCAAAGACCAGAGCACTTTTTGCGATTCGGCACTGCATCGCTTTAACTGACAATTGCACGGTCGTGCGACGCGGTTCCCAAACAAAATTGACGTCCCTTTTTCCCCACAAATAGAGCTTTCTTTTGGTGGTATTTGATCAGCTCTGCGGTTTTCATTTTTTGCGTTATAAACAAAAAAAAAACCGACAATTTTGAAAAAAAAAACAATATTTTTTACTTTTTGCTATAATAAATATCCCCAAAAAATATATAAAATTTTTATTTTTCCTCAGTTTAGGCCGATACGTATTCTTCTACATATTTTGGTAAAAAAAAATCGCAATAAGCGTTTATTGATTGGTTTGCGCAAAAGTTATAGCATCTACAAAATAGGGGATAGTTTTATGGCATTTATATTAATAATTTTTTTTTTTTTTACTAGTAATGGCGGCGATCAGCGATTTTTATTGTGACTGCGACATTATGGCGGACACATCGAACACTTTTGGTGCTATTTTGGGACCATTCACATTTATACAGCAATCAGTGCTATAAAAATGCACTGATTACTGTGCAAATGTGACTGTCAGTGAAGGGGTTAACCAGTAGGGGGCGCTGAAGGAGTTAAGTGTGTCCTAGGGATGTGTTCTAACTGTGGGGGGATGGGCTACGTGTGTCATGACACTGATCACCGCTCCTGATTACAGGGAGCTGTGATCAGTGTCCTGTCACTAGGAAGAATGGGGAAATGCTTGTTTACATCAGCATTTCCCCGTTCTTCCTCTCCGTGAGACGATCGCGGGACTCCCGATGGACATCGAGTCCGCGGGACCCTTGGTCAGACTTACGGAGCTCGCGGTGGGCTCGCGCGCGCCCACAATGCCACTTCTTAAAGGGGACGTACGGGTACGTTCATATGCCCAGCCGAGCCATTCTGGCGACGTATATAGTCATGCAGCGGTCGGCAAGTGGTTAAATCAGTATTAAATCAAGAATTTTTGAGATTGCAGCTTACCAATCATTAGATGTGACGGCTGCATCAGTTTTCCTTTCTTTGGCTTTCTTCCCTCTGTTTTCACCTGTGATCTGGCCAGTAACACACCTCCTGTATCCTGGAGCAATGAGCATAGGAGACACATCAGACAGCAGCATTATGAGTCTGTTGGGGAGTGGAGTGTAAAAAACATTAGCAGATTTAGAACCACTAACACATTGAAGCCAAACTCCAGCTCACACTTTATAATGAGTTAAGCCTCGTACACACGGTCGGACTTCCATCGGACTTTTCCGTGGATTTTAGTCCGAACGGAGTTGGCCGGGCACACCCATAGCATACACACGGCAGGACTTTTCTACAAACTTTCCCATAACTTTTTTCCAACATCACGTGGTTTCTCTGCTCTTTACCGGCACCCTTTGGTCAACTTCTGCTATTGTTGGTTGATTTTAACATTATTTGTTTTGTCCATCGGACAAAAGTCCGATGGTTTTCTGTACACACGGTCGGACTTTGCTCCATCGGACTTTTGTTGGCCAAAAGTTTGTTCGTTTGCAGACCGAACTTTTGTCCGATGAAAACCAAAAAAGTTTGTCCGATGGAGCGTACACACGGTCGGATTTTTGGGCAAACTTGCTCAAAATGAAGTTTGTTGGGAAAAAGTCTGACCGTGTGTACAGGGCTTAACAGCACACAGTTTTTTCCTTTTGGGATAAAGGTTTTAAATGAATGCATAAAAGCTGATCATGTTAATCACCTCTGCCTGTGTTAAGTGGTTTGTCCCATCCTTGTAAACTGATACATTCTGATGGAGAGTTTGTGTTGTGAAAAACAAGACTTAAAAGCCTTAGGCCTCATGACCACGGACGTTTTTACAGCCGCGTTTTTTACAGCTTAAAAACGCCTGTCCATGTTATTGTATAATAAAAAAACGTCGGAGCTTAAAAACGCAATTGCGGCGTTTTTGCGTGTTTTCGTGCGTTTTTGCACGTTTTTTTACGCTTCGCGTTTTTTTATGCCTAACGCCGACGCTGAGGAACGCACTGGTCCTGGTTTTTTTTACAGCTTAAAAACGTCTATGCTATTTGCAGCTCAAAAACGTCTAGGTGGGCATGAAGCTATAGACTAACATGGACAGGCGTTTTTAAGCTGTAAAAAACGCTCAAAAACGCGGCTGTAAAAACGTCCGTGGGCATGAGGCCTTAAAAAAAGAAAACGAGCAGCTATCACATCTTAGAATTGATAAGCTGCAATATAATAAATGTTTGCTTTTGGGTTTAACCACTTAACGACCGCCCACTGTAAATATACGTCGGCAGAATGGCACCGACAGGCAGAATCACGTATATATACGTGATTGCCTTTGTATAGTTGGGGGGTCCGATCGGACCCCCCTTCTTTACAGTGAGCGGTAGTTAACTGATCGGGAGCGATCAGGCATGAGGGGACGGCTGTTCGATTCCGGCCACCCCCTATCGATCGCTCCCGGCGAATGAGAGAGCTTCCCCTGCCTGTGTAATGTTTACACAGGCAGAGGAAGTGATGTCATCTCTCCTGCGGCGCTCACATATACCGAGCGCCGTACAGGAGAAGATGCCAGGTTAGTGCACAAAACACTACACTGACACCAGCACACATAGGTACATAAATCGCCCCCCCAGGCCCCCCCAGATCACCCCCCCAGCCCCCAGCCACAGTGTCACTGATTGCAGTGACCATTTATTTACTGATCACTGCAATCAGTGACATTTGTGACTGTAAAAGTGTCACCAAAGTTTAGTTTTAGGTCCAGTGTAGCCCCCTAACCCCCCCTAATAAAGGTTTAACCCCCTGATCGCCCCCCAGATAACCCTTTCACCCCCTATCACCACTGTCGCTAAGCGATCATTTTTCTGATCGCCGTCTTAGCGTCGGTGATGCCGATCGGTAGCCAGTAATTTTTTTTAGGTTCGCCGCAGGTTTTTATAGCGTCGAGTACCCCCATATATTACCTAATAAAGGTTTAACCCCCTTGATCGCCCCCCCAGGTAACCCTTTCACCCCCTAGCACCGCTGTCACTAAGCGATCGTTTTTCTGATCGCTGTTTTATTGTCGGTGATGCCGATCGGTAGCCAGTTTTTTTTAGGTTCGCTGCAGGTTTTTATAGCGTCAGGTACCCCAATATATTACCTAATAAAGGTTTAACCCCTTGATCGCCCCCCAAGTAACCCTTTCACCCCCTATCCCCACTGTCGCTAAGCGATCGTTTTTCTGATCGCTGTCTTATTGTCGGTGATGCCGATAGGTAGCCAGTTATTTTTTTTAGGTTCGCCGCAGGTTTTTATAGCGTCAGGTACCCCCATATATTACCTAATAAAGGTTTAACCCCCTTGATCGCCCCCCAGGTAACCCTTTCACCCCCTATCACCACTGTCGCTAAGCGATCGTTTTTCTGATCGCTGTCTTAGTGTCGGTGATGCCGATCGGTAGCCAGTAATTTTTTTTAGGTTCGCCGCAGGTTTTTATAGCGTCAGGTACCCCCATAAATTATCTAATAAAGGTTTAACCCCCTTGATTGCCCCCCAGGTAACCCTTTCACCCCCTATCACCACTCTCGCTAAGCGATCATTTTTCTGATCGCTGTCTTAGCGTCGGTGATGCAGATCGGTAGCCAGTAAATTTTTTTAGGTTCGCCGCAGGTTTTTATAGCGTCAGGTACCCCCATATATTATCTAATAAAGGTTTTAACCCCCTAATTGCCCCTAGTTAACCCTTTCACCAGTGATCACCATATAAGTGTTACGGGTGACGCTGGTTAGTTAGTTTGCTTTTTATAGTGTCAGGGCACCCGCCGTATATATAACCCAATAAAGGTTTAACCCCCTGATCGCCCGGCGGGTGATATCAATTAGGTTTTAGCGTCAGAGAGGGTCTGAGTCACACCCCAGGCAGCGTCAGGTTAGTACCAGTAACGCTAACACCCACGCGTGAAGCATACACCTCCCTTAGTGGTATAGTATCTGAACAGATCAATATCTGATCTGATCAGATCTATACTAGCGTCCCCAGCAGTTTACGGTTCCCAAAAACGCAGTGTTAGCGGGATCAGCCCAGATACCTGCTAGCACCTGCGTTTTGCCCCTTCGTCCAGCCCAGGCCACCCAAGTGCAGTATCGATCGATCACTGTCACTTACAAAACACAACACACATAACTGCAGCGTTCGCAGAGACAGGCCTGATCCCTGCGACTCCAGTGCTGTAGGAGGTGATTTCACCACCACAGTTAAATAAAAAAAGCATATATGCCGAAGCATTGGGGCAGCAGGAGCGGAGGAGCGATTTTTCTCCTAATGCCGCGTACATACGGTCGAAATTCCGACGGAGGCTTGCCCGTGGAAAAGTCCGACCATGTGTGTGCGGCATAACTTTTTTGCGGGAGGATGCCCCCATGCTTCGGCATATATAAATGGTGCATGTATGCCCATCATTAGAAGTGGGTGGATGAAGGGCGGTATTCTAATGGTGGGCATACCCACCGATCAATTTCTTTTTTCGTTCAGCCAACAGGCTGCATGAAAAAAAAAAGATTACAATACATGTCCAACAAGGACCAGCAACGTACTGGTATGTTGCTGGACTTTGAATGTTTATACCAGAATGATGCCTGCGGGTTTAGGTATCACCTTGGTATCATTCTTTTCAGCCAGCGGCCTGCTTTCATGTAAAAGCAATCCTAGTGGCTAATTAGCCTCTGGACTGCTTTTACAAGCAGTGGGAGGGAATGTCCCCCCCCCCCCGGATATAAAAAGCGCCATTGGGAAATTGGGAAAGCATTTTATCACACCGATCTTGGTGTGGTCAGATGCTTTGAGGGCAGAGGAAAGATCTAGGGTCTAGAAGACCCCAGTTTTTTCAAAAAAGAGTACCTGTCACTACCTATTGCTATCATAGGGGATATTTACATTCCCTGAGATAACAATAAAAATGATAAAAAAAAAAAAATATGGAAGGAACAATTAAAAAAAAAAAAAAAAAAAAAAGCAAAATTAATAATAAAAAAAAAAAAAAAAAAAAGCACCCCTGTCCTGCCCTGCTCTTACCCAATGGTGAACGCAAGCGTCGGTCTGGCGTCATATGTAAACAGCAATTGCACCATGCATGTGAGGTATCACCGCGAAGGTCAGATCGAGGGCAGTAATTTTAGCAGTAGACCTCCTCCTTAAATCTAACGGGGTAACCTGTAAAGGCTTTTAAAGGCTTTTAAAAATGTATGTAGTTTGTCACCAATGCGCGTTTGTGCGAAATTTTAAAGCATGTCGTGTTTGGTATCTGCTTACTCGGCCTAAGATCATCTTTTTTATTTCATCAAACATTTGGGCAATATAGTGTGTTTTAGTGCATTAAAATTTAAAAAAGTGTATTTTTTCCCCAAAAAATGCGTTTGAAAAATCGCTGCGCAAATACTGTGTAGAAAAAAAAAATGCAACACCCACCATTTTAATCTGTAGGGCCTTTGCTTTAAAAATATATATAATGTTTGGGGGTTCAACATAATTTTCTTGCAAAAAAAAATATATGTTTTCATGTAAATAAAAAGTGTCAAAAAGGGCTTTGTCTTCAAGTGGTTAGAAGAGTGGATGTAAGCTTCCTAATGTTGTGTATAAAATGCCAGAACAGTTCAAAACCCCCCCAAATGACCCCATTTTGGAAAGTAGACATCCCAAGCTATATACTGAGAGGCATGTCGAGTCCATGGAATATTTTATATGTTGACACAAGTTGCGGAAAAAAGACAATTTATTTATTTATTTATTTATTTTTGCACAAAGTTGTCACTAAATGATATATTGCTCAAACATGCCATGGGTATATGTGGAATTACACCCCAAAATACATTCTGCTGCTTCTCCTGAGTACGGGGATACCACATGTGTGAGACTTTTTGGGAGCCTAGCCGCGTACGGGACCCCAAAAACCAAGCACCGCCTTCAGGCTTTCTAAGGGTGTAAATTTTTGATTTCACTTCTCATTGCCTATCACAGTTTCGGAGGCCATGGAATGCCCAGATGGCACTATACCCCCCCAAATGACCCCATTTTGGAAAGTAGACACCCCAAGCTATTTGCTGAGAGACCTGTTGAGCCCATTGAATATTTTTTTTTGTGAGCAATATATCATTTAGTGACAACTTTTTGTAATTTTTTTATTTTTTTTTTCTCATTATTCAATCACTTGAGACAAAAAAAAAATATTCAATGGGCTCAACATGCCTCTCAGCAATTTCCTTGGGATGTCTACTTTCCAAAATGGGGTCATTTGGGGGGGTTTTGTACTGCCCTGCCATTTTAGCACCTCAAGAAATGAGATAGGCAGTCATAAACTAAAAGCTGTGTAAATTCCAGAAAATGTACCCTAGTTTGTAGACGCTATAACTTTTGCGCAAACCAATAAATATACGCTTATTGACATTTTTTTTACTAAAGACATGTGGCTGAATACATTTTGGCCTAAATGTATGACTAAAATTGAGTTTATTCGATTTTTCTTATAACAAAAAGTAGAAAATATCATTTTTTTTCAAAATTTTCGGTCTATTTCCGTTTATATCGCAAAAAATAAAAATCGCAGAGGCAATCAAATACCATTAAAAGAAAGCTCTATTTGTGGGAAGAAAAGGACGCAAATTTCGTTTGGGTACAACATTGCATGTCCGCACAATTTACAGTTAAAGCAGCGCAGTGCAAAATTCTGAAATCACCTCTGGTCCTCTAACTACCAAATGGTCCGGGGCTTAAGTGGTTAATACTGCCTTAAAGGGTGCCTTGACTGATTTAAAGCAACAACAAAAGTGCATGCAGCATTTTCAGCAGCACAGTGCATGCCAACACACTTTAGGCTGACCATAGATTATGTAACTTCAACCACGGGCACAAATAAGGCACAATTTAGCACTTAAAGTGTTACTAAACCCAGTAATATGAAAATAGTTCACCCCCCACAGTGCCCATGGCTTATAAATCTTCTTTTTACTTTAAAATACTGCCACTATATACCTTTTGGATAAATTTATATATTTTGCTGGAGAGCTTGTGCTGTGAAAAACAATAGACTTGTTGGCTGGATCACCAGATGAAACTAGAAGAAAGAAAGCCTAAAAGCCCTGTTGAGTTTAATACTGCTTTAACTGGTTAAGGCACAACTTAGCACTTAAAGTGTTACTAAACACAGTAATATGAAAATAGTTCACCCCCCCCCCCACAGTGCCCACAGCTTATAAATCTTATTTTTACATTAAAATACTGCCACTATATACCTTTTTGGATGATCTGTATACCATGGTTACATGATAAACTGCATAGTTTCTCCGGTGCTGAGAGATCAGGAAGAAGGAGATTTTTATTGCAGCCTGTATACACGCCCACATGTGTGATGTCAATATCATGGGACCTGGCTATCTCTGAGAGCAAGTAACTGTTCTCTCCAGCACAAAAGACACAACAGAGCATGTGCAGATTGGCTACTCTGCCTGTGTTAGCTGGCCTTCCCCATATACACAGTGCAGGGAGGGGAGAATCTGTGCATACAGGATAAAACAGCCTTTTTACACAATGCAGAGGATTAAACCCTTGTGTTTTTTCACTTTAATGCATCCTAAGCATTAAGGTGAAAAAACTCCCCTCTGCCCCCCCCCCCCCCCCCCCATTTTACCTACATTAGCACCGTATTTCCCTCGGCAGAGATTCGCTGTTCCTCTCTGCACGAGGTCCCGGCTCTTGATTGGAAAGATTGATAGCAGCGCAGCCATTGGCTCCCGCTGCTGTCAATCAAATCCAATGACGCGGGCGCCAGGGGGCTGGGCCGAGTCTGGCATTCGTGTCTATGGACGCAAGGAGAGCGCTTCTCCTAGGGGGCTTATCTGATGCGGGGAGATACCTCGAGAGCCACAGAGGAACCCCAGAAGTCGAGGATCAGGAACACTCTGTGCAAAACAAGCTGCACAGTGGAGGTAAGATGTTTGTTATTTTTTTTAAAAAAGGAAGCTTTACAATCACCTAAGTTTCAGAGTGAGTATAACAAGCATGTTATGCTGCATATACAGACTGATTTTACTGTTGTGGGTTTAGTAACACTTAAATGAGGAACTGCAGTCTGCTCACATAGTTTGTAAAAAAAACATCTGGGGTCGATGATGCCTTATTAGGACGAAACGCGTTGGGAAGGGCTCTGCTGATGCCACTGCGTCATTTATGATCTTACATGCTTTTTCTTGTCTCTTCAAATGCGAGTGACCATTTTATATTATTTTAATAAATGTTCACCTTTTTATATTAAATTACACTATGTGGCCCCTTTTCTTTTCCTTACAACATCATACACACCTTGGGATGAGGTTTTGTGTGAAGTACTGCTGACGATCTCCATGGTAGATACTCACTGCTGTCCTCAATGTGATTTCCTGGTTCCCATTGGAAGCTGTGCTTGCCACGTCTCCCTTTTAGTGTGCTACACCACCAAGCTTGTCTGACCCACTGGGCGTACGCTCCGTTGGGTCCACCCTATCTGGTAAGCCTTAGACCTATAATGTTGTGGACAGTCTGCAGACAACATAATATACATTTATCTGATTCACCTTGGAATATTTGGATATATATGTACCACTGTACCGGACTCTTTCTTTAATACACACCAGTATCACCATATTGACATGATAGCATCACGCCGTTGCTGCAGATTTGACCACTGTACATCCATGATGCGAGTGTCATGCTTAACCCTAACGCAGGAGGTCAGACACTATAGCTGGCTACTGTGTTCTTCACCTATAGCAGCTGCAGCCCCCTTTCCCATCAGGCAAGCAGGCTTACCCGTACTCGATTTCCCCAGGTCTTATACACAATGCTATAGTGCCTGGCTACCACACCAGTGCAGGTGCAAACTGAGCAAAGCGAACAGGTACTTGCTGTTGGCAGACAGGCAGCATGGTTTAATGACAGTGCAGGTAAAAAACATGCAGAGTTCAGATAATAGTAGTTCTCCAGTCCGAGGTCATACACAGGGAAATTCATTCGAGCAAAGCAGGGCAGACAGACAGGGGGCTAGATCAGATATTACACAGGTAATCACTCTCTATTACAAGCATGAGACTGAATGTTTGGCTGGCTTAAATCAGGTCTGCTCTCCACCCAGAGACTGGCCACATTAATCACTTTGCAGGTGAACAGACAGACAAGGAGAATGCCATAGCCAAAAGCAGGATACTAGAATGAGGTGCAGGAGCGCTAGGCGCTCCTGACAGCAAGTCTCCCGTTCCACCAGATCCCAAAGGTGCTCTATTGAGAGATAAGATTTAGAGAGATAAGATTTATTGTCATTGTAGAAACAAATTCACAATGAAATTACTGTAGCGGGGGTCTAAATTTAGGGGGTACACCTGGGTGGTAGTATGATCCAGGATGTGCTAATTATGAAAGGATTTACACCATTCAAATTGTGGAGGACTTGGTGGTGTGCTATTCTCCTTGACCTGTGGGTGGCGATGTTCCCGCGGGTCAAGGTAGAATCATTGCCACAGTGCTGTCTCCTTTTTGTCCCATTCCGGCGGTGGTACAGCGGGGCGGGGAACCTGCTGTGGCGTCACGGGAGGATATAAAGGGGAGAGACGCCCTCGCCACGAGGTCTTCTTCTTCTGCATCCAGCGCCCAGGTACCTTAGGCCTGGGTGCTGGCGGTTCGGAGTTCCGGCCTAGGTGCCCATGGCCTGGCCGGAGCGGTGTTGGAGTCCATCCCAGGCACCTTGAGCCTGGGGTGAGGTGCTACATCGGAGGCCTGGGGCTCAGTGACTTCAACTGGGTCCCGCAAGGGCGGGATTGTCCGAGGGTCCCTGAGGTGGATGGGGCTCGTATCTGAGGCGAGGAGGCCGGAGAGGTCACCCTTCTGAAGAAACGGAGCAGCATCAACCCGGTGACAGAGGGGCCTCTGGTAACTCTCTTGGAGGGACATCTTCCCCCTGATAGGGGCCACAACGCAGCAAAGGTACTCCTGTTTCTGTTCTCTAGGGTCGCTGGTAGAGACCCTGAAGGTTTAAGTTCTTTCACAAGCCATGGGCTTTAGCAACCGCTGGTGAATCTACAGTGGTTTAGTTTACTTATCAGGATAGTGCCTCGACCTGCTCACCCCACCGTATTGAACTGTTTATTGGGTCTCAACCAGTCGGCTGGAAAAGGACTGTTTATTGGAGTGTGTTAATAAACAAGAGTTGGACCCTCTATCAGTGTGTGGAACTCTGGTTAATGGGAGCAAAGGGGAGTGTCAGTACAGTAGGACTTGGTTCTTAAAGAGACACACAGGCCCGAGGAGAATAACAGGTACTGGCCTTCACCTCACCCACAGCAATGGGGAGGACATGGGCCGTAGCGCATCTCACCCTCATGTACAACATACCCCTAGACCAGAAAGAGGGGGTGAGGCCGCTACATTACATTTCTACTCCACACATTATTCATACATCACAATTATCAACCATGCATTTACCATACAGGATTTAATTATACCATTTTTATATATATATATATAAAGTGTCCCCATGTTATAAAAGTGTAAAAATTGTCCTCATATTAAAAAAACTAAACAAGACAATGAAATAAGACTGTGGCCTCCTTTCATTTCATTCCTGCATTGATAGCCTTAACAGCCCTGGGAAAGAAGCTCTGAAGCTATTGGATTGAGATCTGGTTACCGTGGAGGCCATTGGAATACAGTGAACTCATTGTCATGTTCAAGAAACCAGTTTGAGATGATTGGAGCTTTGTGACATGGTGTATTATCCTGCTGGAGTAGCCATCAGAAGATGGGTACACTGTAGCCATAAAGGGATGGACATGGTCAGCAACAATACTCAGGTAGGCTGTAGGATGCTCAAGGGGCTCAAAGTGTGCCAAGAAAATATTCCCCACACCATTACACCACCAGCCTGAATCATTGATACAAGGCAGGATGGATCCATGCTTTTATGATGTTTACACTACATTCTGACCCTACCATCTGAATGTCGCAGCTAAAAATCGAGACTCATCAGACCAGGCAACCTTTTTCCAATCTTCTATTGTCCAAAATTGGTAAACCATGTGATTGGCTGATTAGCAATTTGTGTTACCAAGCAATTGGACAGGTATACCTAATAAAGTGGCCGGTGAGGGTATACAGTATATAAAGATACATTTTAAAAAATTGACCAACAGCACTAAAGTGCCCGTTCACACTACCGCGACTTGGGATCCGACTTGTGTCGCCCCAAGTCGCGCAACATGAGAAATTACATTGAAGTGAATGAGAGCCGTCTTAATGTACACTACTGAAGTCGCTCCGACTTTAGAAAAGGTTCCTGTACTACTTCAAGGCAACTTCTAGGCGACTTGTACCCATTGATTTCAATGGAAGTCGCCTCCAAAGTCGGATCAGTGTCTTAACTGAAGCAACTTTCCAGGAAGAGAAAATAGTTTTCCCAGGCAAACCCCTCCCTCCCACAGAGCTGATTATTGTTTGATTGGCCACTGGCAAAGTCGCCTGTCCTGGAGGCGACTTGAAGTCGCGTTGTAAGTCGCTCCAAGTCGCGCTGAAGTCGTCTCCAAGTCGCCTCGCAAAGTCGCGCTGGAAGACGTGTTGCCCCTGTGTGAACCGGCACTTAGTCAGTCTGTGTCTCTGGAACTTTAAAAGTCACTCGGAAAGTTAACATCACCAGTTGACTTAATAAAGCACTCTCTTTTATTCTTCCTTGAAATGGATCCAACTGATCTGGCACTAGAAATGAGATGTTCTAACAGGATTATGACATCATGTGGGAAGAATATATGAGCAGCTGTTGAATAAGCATTCTTGCTCAGCAGGGTTTGCACTCGCCTCTTTTTACAGTGGTAACTCACTGGAGAGGTGTAAATAGCTTGAGTTGTGTATCCTTACCCCACAGAAAGCAGCTGATGAGCTACACTATCTCAAATGTAAGGAAAAATGTTGTGGACTTCTGGTTCAAGTACCAGAAGCATTGACATGCCTACTGTGTTTAACCAATACTGTACTGCAGTACTAACACATTTTTATTTTATTATAGCCTAGAATGCATAAATGCTTTAGAATATTTCCAACATTTCTACATTATTTCACATTTTTGTAATACTTTATTTTTGTGGCTTTGGATTAAATAAGCCAGGTGGTAAAAATTGTATATTTCCATTTTTTCTCTAGTTTTTCTATTAGTGTGTTACTCTTCATGAAAGCCTCCTAGATCTTACCTAATAAGGTCCATACACACCTTTTGGTGCCTTTTTCACCGTTTTATTATTTAGTCATTATATATGGTTGTGCTAACTTTTTTTTAAAAAATGGATGAAAATATGTTTAGAATGAAATATCCTTCATAAATGTTTACAGCAGATGTGTGTGTGTGTGTGTTAGAACATCAAAAAAAAAAAATTATGGTTGAGTTAAGATGTGAGGGTGGTAAAACTTAAATGTGGCTGCACCCCCCTAATAGATGGAATAGCAAATTATCTAGCATTGGTCAGGATCTGAATGTATGAAGGCCTAATCAGGTGGTAATACGATTGCACTGAATAATCAGGAATAATAATAATAATAAAAAAATCTACTCAATGGTTTGCTGTCTTCCTTCTGCCAAGGGTCAGCATGAGATAGATAGGGTAAACTGATTAATGGAAAGGGCTAGGAATGACTTTGTGGTACTTGTTGGAAGGTAAGACAATTTTATGGGAGAATTTAACGCTCTCTAGAAATTATGTTTTTCATGATCTTTACATTTTAAAAAGGCCCTTTTTACAAATATTTTAAAAATAGGGCTAAGAGTGGCCATAACATGAATTGATTTAGTCTGAGTTATAAGAAAAATGAACAACTGCTGTAACAATTAACATCTTCAAAGCACAGTCAAAATTATTTTTAATTTGAGCTAGAGTGGGAAAAAGTTAGAACCCTGTTTTAGGTATTTATTGCTGTTTGGGACTGTGAAAGAGAGACTTCCCCTTACTTTCTGTCCTGCTGACAGCAGTTTCTTCAGACAGGAAGTGAAGGAAAATCTGCAACAGGGACACAGAAAGCAATAAGGATGTCAAGGGTTTGAGCTTTCCATTTACTTTAATGGAGAAAATCATTTTTTCCATCATTGTTTCATTTGGGAATTTTCACTCACATCCTGTCTATTGAAACTGTTGTCATCAGGACAGTTAGGGAAGGTTCACATCATGCCCGCACATGAATCGCACAGGGACGCACCTTATATATAAGGTTCTGTTGTCAGGGCGATTATTCTCATGTGGTAGGTGCTTTTCCAATGAGTTTTGACAGTCCAAGCTGTATTTTAGGGTGTGGCAGCCCACTTTTATTGGAATGAAAGAAGGAAAAAGTTCACATAGACATCAGCTGTCCATGCAGGGGTTCTTCCACATCAACAGTAACTGAAAATGCCAAGCCACCTGGTTTCCTTGTCAGAAGCATTGCTGCTCTTCTTACCAGCCCCTCTGACTGTGTTGCCTAGCTCCCCTGGTTCTCTCAGCTCACTCACCCTTTAGTCACAGTGCCTGCTGCATGGCCCACTCCTGGCCTCGGGATAGGGGTTCTCCTAACACCCTGATAACAGCAAACCTGACTGCTGGCAAGAAACCTCCTGGCTACTGGCTAGGGCACCTCTTACCCGTGGTAGAGGTCTTTTGACTCCTGACTGGGGCACCTCTGTCCCCTGGTTGAGACCTTCTGTCTCCAGTATGGGAGCTGTCTCCAAACTGGGAGCTGGGAGCTATTCTCAGGCTTGAGTATTTAACAACCCTGCACACAGACAGCAGACATCCAGTAAAATCACACACAGGATTAAAGGTTCCGTCCCACCCAAGACACTTTGGAACCTTCAAGCTCCAGGTTCCAATTCAGGTTTACAGAATCCAGAAAAAGGCAAAAACACTGCTTTCTGCTCAGAAATTATAGCCTGGAACCTCGCATTAAGCTTTAATGTAAATCCTTATTATTTTCTTCTACATTTTCACAGTTGTAAGGCCTCGCACTGTCACAATATATGCAGTATATACTATATATACTGTATATAGTATACACACACAAGTATATATACGCGCACACACAGTCAAATGTATGAAAGGATGTTGATACGCTATTGGGCTATATGGCCTTTTGGGTGTTTTTCTTTTTTCAGAAATATTTTCCTGATTATATACAAATATCAGCACAATATGGTTAACATGTTGATCAATTACATGGGGTGGGCCCCTCATAAGTTTAACAGTTCAAAATCATAAATTTGTATAAGATTTGAAAAAGAAGGTCAAAATGATCTTGCTGTGTAATGCCCTGTACACACGATCCGATTTCCCGTGGAATAAAATCCGATGGAATTTTCCGTTGGAATTTCCGATGAAGCTGACTTCCATCAGTCTTGCATACACACTGTCAGACTAAATTCCGACCGTCCAAAATGCGGTGACGTAAAACACTACGACGAGCAGAGAAAAATGATGTTCAATGCTTCCGAGCATGCGTCGACTTGATTCTGAGCATGCGTGGATTTTTCTCCGATGGAATTCCACACAGACAATCGGAATTTCCCATGTAAAAATGTAAAACATGTTCTATTTTTTTACTCCGATGGAAAAAAGTCGGATGGGGCCCACACACGATCGGAATTTCCGATGAAACAAGTCCATCTGACTTTTTTCATCGGAAAATCCAATAGTGTGTACAAGGCATAAGGCTTAGGAACGTATGTAAAGAAGTAAAAAAGAACAGTTCAGAAGATATGGTAGAGGCAGTAGAATTAGAGAAGAAACATTAACGTAAAAAAAGGAAGGAAAGGAAAAGTATGCAGAAAGAGGAAGGGGTGAAGGAAACAACAAAAGGGAATGAATGCAAGAAAAGAAAGATAGGAAAACTATAAAACAGGGAGAGTAAAGGGTAAGTGTCCCATGGGGTAAGCTTAGGACAGGATCAGAAGGTCAAGAGGAAGTCATCGAACTGTGGAGGTTTAGAGTTAGGCAGGCAATTTATTTCCTGCAGCCACGGGTTGCAGGAAAGAAATTCACACAATTCCCCATCAACACAGACAGTGCTGACAGGGGAATACCTCCTGCTGAGTAGGGATGAGCTCGGTGTTTGAGTCGAACATACGTTCGACTCGAACATCGGCTGTTCGATCGTTCGACGAAGATCGAACGATTTGGGCCGTTCGCGCCAAATTCGAGTGACACGAACGGCCCACAATACACTACGCCATTGCAGTGCAATCCTGGCGCTGTGATTGGCCAAGCATGCACTGTGACCCCGCATGCTTGGCCAATCACAGCGCCGGCAGCGAGGAGAGCCATAATTGGCCACAGGCAGGATGCCTGTGGCCAATTATAGCTCAGGGGGGTTTAGTACACGTCCCACACTATAAAAGGCCGCCAGCACGGCGGCCTTGTGTAGTGTGTTCCGACGTGCAGGGAGAGAGAAGGATAGGCAGGGACAGTGTCATTGCTATTTGTTCATTAACCTTGTGTGCAGGGAGAAAGAAGGATTGGCAGGGTCAGTGTCAGTGATATTATTTGCTAAACCTTGTGTGCAGGGAGAGAGAAGGATAGGCAGGGACAGTGTCAGTGATATTCTTTGCTAAACCTTGTGTGCAGGGAGAGAGAAGGATAGGCAGGGACAGTGTCAGTGATATTCTTTGCTAAACCTTGTGCATTTACAGTGTTTTGGCGTGCAGGGACAGAGAAGGATAGGCAGGGGACAGTGTGAGTGTCATTTTTGCTAAGCCTCCTGCACAGTATACACCTGAAGCTAGCCCTTATTGCTGTGTTTTCCTGTTGTGTAACACAGGCAGGCATCTGCAGCACTTACAGCGGGCGTAGTGTGCCTCCTGCACAATATACACCTGAAGCTAGCCCTTATTGCTGTGTTTTCCTGTTGTGTAACACAGGCAGGCATCTGCAGCACTTACAGCGGGCATAGTGTGCCTCCTGCACAGTATACACCTGAAGCTACCCCTTATTGCTCGTGGTTTTTTTCTTTTGTGTTACACTAACAGGCATCTGCAGCACTTACAGTGGGCGTAGTGTGCCTCCTGCACAATATACACCTGAAGCTAGCCCTTATTGCTGTGTTTTCCTGTTGTGTAACACAGGCAGGCATCTGCAGCACTTACAGCGGGCGTAGTGTGCCTCCTGCACAGTATACACCTGAAGCTACCCCTTATTGCTCGTGTTTTTTTTTATTTTGTGTTACACTAACAGGCATCTGCAGCACTTAGAGTGGGCGTAGTGTGCCTCCTGCACAATATACACCTGAAGCTAGCCCTTATTGCTGTGTTTTCCTGTTGTGTAACACAGGCAGGCATCTGCAGCACTTACAGCGGGCGTAGTGTGCCTCCTGCACAGTATACACCTGAAGCTACCCCTTATTGCTTGTGGTTTTTTTATTTTGTGTTACACTAACAGGCACCTGCAGCACTTAGAGTGGGCGTAGTGTGCCTCCTGCACAATATACACCTGAAGCTAGCCCTTATTGCTGTGTTTTCCTGTTGTGTAACACAGGCAGGCATCTGCAGCACTTACAGCGGGCGTAGTGTGCCTCCTGCACAATATACACCTGAAGCTAGCCCTTATTGCTGTGTTTTCCTGTTGTGTAACACAGGCAGGCATCTGCAGCACTTACAGCGGGCATAGTGTGCCTCCTGCACAGTATACACCTGAAGCTACCCCTTATTGCTCGTGGTTTTTTTCTTTTGTGTTACACTAACAGGCATCTGCAGCACTTACAGTGGGCGTAGTGTGCCTCCTACACAATATACACCTGAAGCTAGCTCTTATTGCTGTGTTTTCCTGTTGTGTAACACAGGCAGGCATCTGCAGCACTTACAGCGGGTGTAGTGTGCCTCCTGCACAGTATACATCTGAAGCTACCCCTTATTGCTCGTGTTTTTTTTTCTTTTGTGTTACACTAACAGGCATCTGCAGCACTTAGAGTGGGCGTAGTGTGCCTCCTGCACAATATACACCTGAAGCTACCCCTTATTGCTGGTTT
Source organism: Rana muscosa (assembly GCA_029206835.1). Lineage (NCBI taxonomy): Eukaryota > Metazoa > Chordata > Amphibia > Anura > Ranidae > Rana > Rana muscosa. The sequence goes on from CM055121.1 coordinate 850,360,287, forward strand.
TCCCATCTCCCTGCAGGCCATTAGAATGTCTGGAAGGCCAACAAGGAGAGGCAGACAGTCAGGAGCCAATAAAAGATGGCAAGCAGGCTCTGTGTCTAGAGACAACAGTGATGGTCGTGGACGCGGTGCATCGTCATCAGCACGTGGCCATGGGACACGCTTGTCCTTATTTTCGGCAGCTGGACGTGTTGAGTCGCATCATGCCGAAGACTTGGTAGAGTGGATGACCAAGCCCTCCTCATCCTCCTCATCCTCTCACACCCAGGCTCAGGGTACTGGCAAAGCAGCTGCCAAAGCGTCCTCTGCCCTCGTATCAATGTCATCATCAGTCACTCCTTCCCTAGACCCACCATGTCCTCCTGAGGAGTCCCCCGAACGGTTTGAGCACAGTGTTGGGTACATGCTCCACGAGGATGCCCAGCGTTTCGAAGGGTCTGATGATGATACCCAGCTAGAGGAAGGCAGTAGCGTGAGAGCAGAGAGAGGGGATGCTCAAGAAGGACAGCAATCTGGCAGTCATGTTCCAGCAGCTGCAGCATACTGCCAGATTGGCTCCAGTGATGAGGAGGGAGGGGATGATGAGGTCACTGACTCCACGTGGGTGCCTGATAGGAGAGAGGAGGAGGAGGAGGATGAGGAGGAGGCACATCTCCAACGAGGCAGGATGCCCTCGGGGGCCAGCGTAAGGGCAGCACACCGACTGAATCACACTGCAGAGCTCCGCCTGTGCAGGGCGCTGCCTCTGCCCGTTATTCCAAAAGTTCTTTGGTGTGGGCCTTTTTTGAGTCAAGTGCATCAGATCGCACCGCTGCTGTTTGCAACATATGTCTCAAGCGTATCTCGCTTGGCCAAAACATCAGCCGCTTGGGCACCACATGCTTGACCAGACATATGTTGACCTGCCATGCAGCTCGTTGGCAAGCCTACCTTAAAGACCCACACCAAAGAACAAAGCGGACCTCTTCTTGCTCCACATCAGCTGGGATCTCCAACCCCACTATACCTTCAGTCCTCTCTGAAACCTTCACTGAGAGGAATGAAGGTGTAGAATTAGGTGTGTCACAGCCAAGTACTTGCGGGCACTCTGCTAGCAGTACACCGACATCCGATTCTAGCAGGCAAATTTCCCTGCCCCAGCTGCTGGACCGTCGAAAGAAGTTCACTCCCAGCCATCCACATGCCCAGCGGTTGAATGCTAGCGTGGCTAAATTGCTAGCAATTCAACTGCTGCCTTTTCAGTTGGTAGACTCGGCCCCCTTCCGTGAGTTTGTGCAATGTGCGGTTCCTCAGTGACAGGTTCCCAAACGCCACTTTTTCTCACGGAAGGCAATTCCGGCTCTCTACCGGCATGTGGAAGGCAATGTCCATGCCTCGCTGGACAGGGCGGTCAGCGGTAAGGTGCATATTACCACTGACTCATGGTCCAGCAGGCATGGACAGGGACGTTACCTTTCTTTCACGGCCCATTGGGTCACTCTTTTGGCAGCTGGGAAGGATGCAGGACAAAGTGCAGTAGTGTTGGAGGTTGTTCCGCCGCCACGCCTCCAAAATGCTACTACTGGTTGTGACACACCTCTCTCCTCCACCCCTCCTCTTCTTCTTCCTCCATGGCCTCTTCCTGTGCTTTGTCCTCGGAACCAGCGGTGCTCCGTAGGCGTTCAAGGGGCTACGCAAGTACGCAGGCAAAAAGATGCCATGCCGTGCTTGCGCTGGTGTGTTTGGGGGACAGGAGCCACACTGGGGCAGAGGTTCTGTCTGCTCTGCAGGGGCAGGCCGAGAGGTGGTTGACGCCACGCCAGCTTAAGCCAGGAATGGTGGTTTGAGACAATGGCACCAACCTCCTCTCCGCCCTCCGACAGAGACAACTGACCCATGTGCCCTGTGTGGCTCACGTCCTTAATCTGGTGGTGCAGCGGTTCTTGGGCAGGTACCCGGGCTTACAGGAATGTCCTGAGGCAGGCCAGGAAAGTCTATGTGCATTTCCGCAGATCATATAATGCCAGTGCTCCACTGGCTGAGCTGCAAAAGGAGTTGAACCTGCCCAAGAACCGCCTTATATGTGACATGCCCACCCGGTGGAACTCAAAGTTGGCCATGCTGCCGCGGCTGCACACGCAGCAGAGGGCCATCAATGACTACCTGTGTGACTACGGCACCAGGACAGGGTCAGGGGAGCTCGGGTTTTTTTCACCACGCCAGTGGGGCATGATCAGGGATGCATGCACTGTCCTGGCACCATTTGAGGAGGCCACGAGGATGGTGAGCAGTGACAGTGCATGCATCAGTGACACTGTACCTCTTGTCCACCTGTTGGAGCATACGCTGCGTGGAATAATGGACAGGGCACTTGAGGCAGAACAGAGGCAGGAAGAGGAGGACTTCCTTGCCTCTCAAGGCCCCCTTTACCCAGACAGTGTTTCTTCTGTCCCACCCATCACACAGGAAGAGGACGAAGACGAGGAGGAGGAGGATTGTGTCAGCATGGAGGTGGAGCATGGCACTCAGCATCAACAGCAGCAGTCTTTTAGGGATGATTTACAGTCCCAACAAACCCGTGGACTTGTACGTGGCTGGGAGGAGGTGGCTGCAGATCATGTCGTCCTTTGTGACCCAGAGGACTCCAGACCGAATGCCTCAGCTAACCTACGCTGCATGGCCTCCCTGATCCTGCAAAGTCTAAGGAAGAATCCTCGTATTCTTTGGATCAAGGAGAGGGACCATTACTGGCTGGCCACTCTCCTTGATCCATGGTACAAGGGTAAGGTTGTGGATCTTATCTTACCGTCGAAGAGGGAGCAGAGGATGAGATATCTCCGGGAGGCCTTGCAGAAAGGTCTGTGCAACGTGTTCCCAGAGGCTGGGAGGTTACAAACTCCTGGTCCTGGACAACGAGTTGCTGAGGCTTCGGTCAGTAGCAGAAGGAGCGGTGGAGAAGGTGGCCGACTGACTGATGCGTTCAGACAATTTTTTAGTCCGCAGCCCCAAGGTATGATCGGTTCCAGCAACCATCGCCAGCGTCTGATATACATGGTGCAGGAATACCTAGGGGCAAGGTCAGACTTTTAACACCTTTCCCACCGAAAATCATCTGGCTTACTGGGTGTTGAGGATGGATCACTGGCCAGAGCTTGCACAGTATGCAATTGAGCTACTGGCCTGTCCTGCATCCAGCGTTCTTTCGGAACGCACATTCAGTGCTGCTGGAGGCTTTGTCACGGATCACAGGGTGTGCCTGTCCACCGACTCGGTTGATCGACTGACCTTCATAAAGATGAACCAGTCTTGGATCACCACCAGCTACCAAGCACCTGAAGCTGATATAACAGAATAATTTATTTTCAAATGTCACATCCCTTCAAGACTGATGCTGATGCTGAGTGACTGTCCTGTTATGTTGACTGACTATCCTCCTCCTCCTCAATGATCCGATTCTTGATGATAGCTTGGAAGAACTTTTTTGTTTCTGGGTGCCGCCACCAGTGGCTAAGGCCCAATTTTTCAGCCCCTGTTTAACAGGGGCATGTAATTACAATTTTTGATGAAATGCTTTGCAGCAGGGCTCATTCCTGCACTCCAACTAGAGTATCTGGGAGAGGTTGCAGTGTCGTGGCACCAGCACCAGTGCCTAAGGCCCAATTTTTCAGCCCCTGTTTAACAGGGGCGTGTAATTACAATTTTTGATGAAATACTTTGCAACAGGGCTCATTGCTGTGCTCCAAGTACAGTATCTGTGAGGGGTTGCAGTGTTGTGGCACCAGTGCCTAAGGCCCAATTTTTCTGCCCCTGTTTAACAGGGGCATGTAATTACAATTCTTGATCTAATAATTCACAGCAGGGCCCATTCCTGCGCCCACCAAGAGTAACTGTGAGGCCTTACAGTGTTGTGGCAACACCACCACCACCACCACCAAAGGCCCAATTTTTCAGCCCCTGTTCAACAGGGGCATGCAATTACAATTCTTGATCTAATAATTCACAGCAGGGCCCATTCATGTGCCCACCAAGAGTAACTGTGAGGGCTTACAGTGTTGTGGCACCAGCACCACCACCAAAGGCCCAATTTTTCCTACCACTGTTCAATAATGGCATGTAAATACAATTCCTGATATAATAGTTCACAGCAGGGCGTTCCAGCGCCCACCAAGAGTAACTGTGAGGGCTCACAGTGTTGTGGCAACACCAACATGTAAGGGGCAAATTTCAGCAGAGTATATACGGCAGGCCCCTACTTTCAAACATCCAACTTACAAACGACTGCTACTTGCAAACGAAAGGAGACAACAGGAAGTGAGAAGAAATCTACCCCTAGGAAGGGAAATTCTCTCCTGTAAGAGTTAATATGGGAAAAAGGTGTCTCCTCTCTACTGATGCTTTATCACCAATCCTTGTTTCAATAAAAAACCCACTTTTCAAAAACATTTGTCATTGGGACAGAAAGTGAGGTGAAATGTTCTGAACAGGGGCACAGACAGCAAAACAAATGTTACAGGGGTGATAACCCTTCCCTATGTTTTCCAAAAAGCTTTAAAATAGATTTTTTGGCTGGAGCTATACTTAAACAATGTACCTGTTCAAAATTACAAACAGATTCTACTTAAGAACAAACCTACAGTCCCTGTCTTGTTTGCACCACCTGTATACTGCTGTTCAGAGTATATAGGTCCTTTTTTATTTTGTGTGCGGGGTTCCCCTTAATATCCATACAAGACCCAAAGGGGCTGGTAATGGGCTGGGGTGGGGGGGGGGGGTGATGGGGTAGCCATGCCATTTTTCCCAAAGATTTTCATCCATATTGCCAGGACAAGACATGACATTAAAGCCGCAAGCAGTTTTAAATGGCTTTTTTTTCTTTTAGAAATGTCATTTTGTGCAGGGACAGTTCTAAACACGGGAAACACGTGCCACTTCACAGGCATACTTTAGACACCCCCCAGGTACGATATTTAAAGGAATATTTCACATTTTTTTTCACTTTATGCATCATTAAAATGACTGCTCCCGAAAAAACGGCCGTTTTTAAAACTTCTTTTTGCATTGATACATGTCCCCTGGGGCAGAACCCGGGTCCCCAAACCCTTTTTAGGACAATAACATGCATATTAGCCGTTATAATTAGCACTTTAGATTTTGAACGTTCGCATCCATTGTATTTAATAGGGTTCTAACGTTCGCGCGAACTTTCGGTCCGTTCGAAGGTTCTGGTGCGAACCGAACGGGGGGTGTTCGGCTCATCCCTACTGCTGAGTCATTGTCTGCTCCCGGCGGGGGGGCGGGGGCAGATGGGAGAAGCCGTCCTTGCCGGGAGAAGACAGTGATTATTGTAAGAGTATACGGTAGGCTGATTGTACCCAAGTTGATCGATCGATCAACTTGGTACATTCAGCCTGCCCAATAATGGTTTGAATCTCGGCTGGTTCCTGCTGAACCGGCTGAAATTCGAACCGTGTATGTCCAGCCTTAGATATCCAAGGTTGCCAAATAAGGAATTTGGCAGGGTTACCAGCTGTTGGCTTTTCATTAGGTGACACAATATAAGCTTAAACCAAGTATATTAAACCAGGAGCATGTTGGGCAGGCTGGCATTTACTGACGAAAAGAGTAAGCATGAAGGGGAAAGAGTGTTTGTGGGTGGCTGGGCATGACAAAACAATAACAAAAATGTTCTCGCAATGCTATATTATGTAATGTAGTTGCTGAAAGTTCTTAACACCAGTAAAAAAGTAAGGTATTAATATTGTGGAAGTTATTTTCTTGCCACCGCTGAAACTGTACTGGACTATCTAAGCCTGGAGGAAATAAGGGCAGCGATATAAGACCTCCAGAATATGTAACCAGGTCCAAGAGATGCAGTTTGTAAGTTAAAATAGGGTTTAAAACTTAAGGACTAAGAGAGGCTATAGGAATTGGGGGGATATTCAGTAAGATCAAGATAAGCCTAGAGGGGTAGATCGTAAATGTCATGGACATGGAATAGGCGGAGCAATAAAACCTTTTTTTATTGTTACGTTTAATTTTTATGGGCATGTGTCCTGTTTCAACTTGACCCAGTAACTATACGTATGTATGAGAAAAAAGAATTGATCACTTTTAGGTCATCCATGGAATCTTTTGCTGCCTCTAGGAAAAACATATATTTGTTATGCTTGCGTCTTTCCCTCACTTGTCGTTTTGATTGCTTATTTGTTTTGTTGCTTGCTTATATAGACATTAATTCTTCTTGAGTAGTTAGGGCCAAAGCTGAAGTTGCATTCTGATAATTCTTGTTTTGCTGCAGTCAGCACAAAAACCCATGTAGCACTAAATTAATAACTTATTTCTCTCTTGTTAAAAAAAATAAAAAAATAACTTATTTCAGTTTTATTTGTAGCTCAGAGTTGTATTTCCTAGTAATCTTAGTTTTTCAAGGACTAGAGCTTAGTACGCTGGATGTTTTCTAGAAATCATATCTGCTATAGCGTCTGGCTTTTTAAGGATTACTATGTATGGCACCTTTAGCATGTTTAACTGTATTAACCCAGTAATGAGCATTTTGAGTCTTGGTCAGAAAACAAAAGAAAAAATAGCAATAATCACAACATCTAACCAGAATATTTTTTTTTTTTATCAATTTGAGTGAATAAACTGAATGTTGACAGGGTGCTTGGGGTTACATGTTTTATAAATTTGTTTTTTAAATGTAAAAGTAAACAATTTGTGTCTGCAAAGGTGGTTATGTGCCACCAGAAATTGAAGACAGATGTGTATCCCTAGATAGTTGTTTAAGTTTTCTTGGAGGTCCAAACCAGGTGTGCTCTATTGTGATCATTTTGAGTTCAATCCAAAAGGTCTATCTTCATCCTAATGCCTCATTCTCCCTCCATACACCCAAAGCCAGATTTAAACCTTGGGGGGCCCGGGGCATACACAGAGTTGGTTTATATTCTCAATGACAGTCACACTTTTTTTAATTTATGACACAACATCATTCTGAAGTCACACATGCCCACACACACGCAGTCATAGCGCTCTATGTGTGGTTTGCTTAAGCCGCCAAAAATTCATTTTTGAAGAAGGATACAATATACCAGTCCAGAGTTTTAGAAATGATGGCTGGCAAAATATTACTTACCAAGATACATTTAATAATGAAAGTACGTTTTTTACTATACATTTTATATATTTTTTTATTTTATTTTTTTATTATTATTTTGTATATATTGTGGTAGTGTGGTACCCCACCAGTGTATGAATACAGGATTCTCAACCAGGCAGGTTGAGGGGCTCCAGGGTATTTGCTTGTTTGGGAGGAAACTGGCTTTTCAGTTTCCTCATGATTTACTAAAATCCACTTTGGGACCCGGAGCTTGGGGATTTCTTAGAGATCCGGGTGGGATGAAATCCCCAGTCCTGGATCCGGGTTTTGAGACTCAACTGCACACTGATTGTTCAGGTGTGTGTGGGCCATATAGTAGAGTCAGGACAAGCATTCTGGGCCCCACCCTCCCGACGAGTGCAGGTGTGCACTGGGGAAGCCATAGGGTGCAAGTGTGCACTGGAGAAGCCAGAGAGTGCTTGTCTGCACACTGGAAGCCAGAGACCCAGGTCTGAGGGTCAGAGCAGTGGACCCAAGTCTGAGGATCAGAGCAGTGAGGGGCTGCTATCTAAATGGACGGTGTTGCCAAGGGAATAGTCTGTAGGAGACAGATGAAAGCCTGAAGTGGAAGGCCTGAGCAGCACTGCTGTATGTATAAGCCAGGAGGCTAAATGACATTTTGTTGATGAATAGGAGTGCTGAAACCCCTGCGAGGGAAACCTTTCATTTTGTTTTGAACTTCTTTTAATAAAAATGGGCAAACAAAGCCCTTAAAAGAAGAACCAGCGAGTGGCGGTGTCCTTCAAGTTCTACATTTGATGCTAGTCCTTCACAAGTGGTGGAGAATGCGGGCACAATCTGAGATCCCTACAATCAAGTAAGTTCATCTGTTATATGAACTGTGTTTTTGGTGCATGAGACTGCATAATCTGTGTGTGTGCAGGTGAGGAGAACCTGCAAGCGAAAGGTAACTAGCCTTGAAGAGACAGTGCTCCAATTTGTTGCAGGTGGTGTACCTGTGAACAAAGTTAAAAAAAAAATTCTCTGCAGTGAACTGCTGCTAGCTGTGTGTGGCAGCCAGGCAAACTGCATTGCGCAGAAATTTATTTGATGGACTGTTGCATGCAGGTTGTGTACCTGTGAAAGGAGAAACAAACAGATTTTTTATTTTTTTTCCTTTTCTCCGCTAAGAACTGTTACAAGTTGCTGTGTGCAAGACTGCAAGGATGGGGCGATCAAAACGCCTAAAAGAAGCAAGGATGGCTGAGATGATAGATAGAGCTCTGTGGCTGGAGGGGTTGTTACCGCCTGATCAAACCCCATACATGCCTAAACAGATTTTTCCAAGGGAAAAGAGGGCTGCTGTTGTCCCTAGCAACCCTGGTGCAATGAATTCACAGATGACGGCTAGTGTGGAGAGTCCACCAGCGTTTGAATCTGCAGTGGATTGGTGCAAGCGACACCTGGCAGGGTTGGACCAAGCTAAAGTGGAAGGCAAGCCAACCTTCCATACAAAAAGAGAGCTGCCGAATGTCCATGCCTGGGAAAGGGGTGTTGTTGTCCCTGGCAACACTGCTGCAGTTAAACCAGCAGCTGTTGTGAAAAGTGTGAAAGTGACACAGCTTGAGACAGGGTCCAGCAGATGCAGGGTGGGAAACCCTGACAAGACATGGAACCAAGTGCGCTGTTTGCGGTGCAGTGAGTGGGGGCATGCAGTCTCCAAGTGCCTTTTGTCCCTGGCTCCAGTGCAAAGCTACCTAGCAAAACAAAGGTCTGAGAAGCCTGTGTTATATGCCAGAAGAGAGGCTGATCAAAGGCCAGGACAGAGAGTGGTTGCCCATAGCAACACAGAGGAGGCCAGTCGGGCTGTCTGTGAACCAAGGGGTGTGCCTCCCATGGGTCGTGACAAGTGGCTTCCGGAGGAGCCAATGCAGCATGTTGGAGAGAGCCAGCAAAGCTCTGCTGGGAGACTGCGATCTCCCATGGCAACGAGAGTGGAAGTTATGCCTGGAAGGAATCATCAGGAGAGAAACGCACTAGGGAAAAGTCATCCAGTACCATGCCTGGAATGTGGCCAGCTGGGGCACGAAATATTGTCTTGCCCTATATTTTGGGGTGCACCTAGAGGTAATGTTGCTAAACAGAACTCTTTATCTGTGGGCCAAGATCCCTTTGCAAATATGTTTGCAGTCACCCCTGGCAACAAGGAGGAGTTTTCTGTGGTGTCTGCAGGGGGTGCTAAACAGTGGGAGATGCCTGCTGAGATTTCATCCCATGGCCACCAGGGGGAGTTGGCCAGTAAATGTGCGGCTGAGGACTGGTTCTTAAGACAACGTACTCAAATGAAGATGGAGACCCCAACTACTGTGGTGGGTAAGACTATCTTTAATGAAATGATGCCTGGAACTGCTGATTTCAGGTATAAAAGAACTGGCTACGAGACTGTCCATGATGATGTGAGAGTGACCCCAGTTAGTGGGGCCACAGAATGTGCGCTTGAGAATGACTTTTTCATACCCAGTGGAAATGCAGGGGTTAAAGTCCAAACAGAACCTGTGTTGATGACTAAAAGTGTTGTGTCTAATGTCTGCCAGCCTCAAGTTGGCAGTGGGCTGGGACAGCCTGCAAAAACTAAAAATGCTATAAGTATTACTGTTCATGAAAAGTTTGCTGCTGTTGGGAAAACCCCAGGTTCTTCCAGAGCAAAAGCTGTTGTCACAAATGGGTCATTGCCTGTAGCAATTGGTGGTAAGACAGCACAGTTGTCCCCAGAAATCTCCAGGGAACTTCATGTATTGGAGTCGGAGGTTGCCATGGACAACTGCGATGTCACTCTGGTGGGACAGAGTGGAACTGTACCGTGTAATGGTAATGTGTTAGTGCAAGCTGCTAGTACTAAAAATGTGCCGCTAAATGGTGGGTTAACACAACCTGTGAAAAATGCAAAGGTGTGTGAGGCTTATGAAGCGCCGCCCGAGCAAGGTGGTGGTTGTGGTGTATTGCAACTAGGGATGGGCTTCGAGTTCGAGTCGAACTCATGTTCGACTCGAACATTGCCTGTTCGCCCGTTCGCCGAACAGCGAACAAATTGGGGTGTTCGCGGCAAATTCGAAAAATCTATGGGAGACATCTAAAGTGCTAATTATAAAGGCTTATATGCAAGTTATTGTCCTAAAAAGTGTTTGGGGACCGGGGTCCTGCCCCAGGGGACATGTATCAATGCAAAAAGAAGTTTTAAAAACGGCCGTTTTTTCGGGAGCAGTGATTTTAATAATGCTTAAAATGAAAAAATAAAAGTGAAATATTCCTTTAAATTTCGTACCTGGGGGGTGTGTATGATATGCATGTAAAGTGGCGCATGTTTCCCGTGCTTAGAACTGTCCCTGCAAAAAATGTTATTTTTGAAAGAAAAAAATGCATTTAAAACTGACTCGCGGCTATTAATGAATTGTCGGCTCCCGGCAATACATACAAAAGTCATTGATAAAAAAAAAAAAAAAAGTGTGGGGGTTCCCCAGAATTCAATTACCAGGCCCTTCAGGTCTGGAATGGATATTAAGGGGAACCCCGCCGCAAATTTTAAAAAAAATTGACGTGGGGTTCCCCCAAATATCCATTCCAGGCCCTTCAGATCTGGCATGGATTTTAAGGGGAACTCCACCCCAAATTTAAAAAAAAAATGGCGTGGAGTCCCCCTAAAAATCCATACCAGACCCCTTATCCGAGCACGCAACCTGGCCGGCCGCAGGGGAAAAGGGGGGGACGAGAGAGCGGCCCCCCCTCCCTCCTGAACCGTACCAAGCCACATGCCCTCAACATGGAGAGGATGTCCCCATGTTGATGGGGACAAGGGCCTCATCCCCACAACCCTTGCCCGGTGGTTGTGGGGGTCTACGGGCGGGGGGCTTATCGGAATCTGGAAGACCCCTTTAACAAAGGGGACCCCCAGATCCCGCCCCCCCCCCTATGTGAATTGGTAAGGGGTACATTGTACCCCTACCATTTCACGAAGAAAGCGTAAAAAAATGTTTAAAAAAACACACAAACACCTTGAAAAAGTCCTTTATTTAAAAAAAAAAAAACAAAACATTCCAGCGGTGAAATCCAGTGTCCCGCGGCGATCCCGATGTCCAGCGCTGTCCTTCATTGGTTGTGCCTGAGCGGACCTGATGGGGAACTCCCTCTCAGTGTTTTAAATGTTGTGAGGGGGTTAGCTCGGCAGCGGGTGTGTGTGACCCCCGGGATGGGCTCCCCACACAAAACAGGCCCAGCAAACGGAGGTTGTGGTTTTCAAAATCAAAAAGGTGCGGTTTATTTTCTATTTACAGTGACAAAACACAGCAAAGCAAAAGAAACATAACCAAAATAAATCCTGGTCAAGTTGACCTCTGACTAAACATACAGGTTTCCTAACTAACAACTGGGATCAGCCTAGTGCTGTCCTAGTCCCTAAGTCCCTGGTTTTAAATGTCCAAGCAAATAGCCACACAGGCCTTGTCTCACCGCACAGGGGTTCACTCTCCCTAGACAGTCCACACAGGTCTGGTTCCAGGCATGAGCTAACATCTAATGAAGCTGGGAGTTCTTATAGAGGCCTAAATGAGCTGACAAGCTTCAGCTGGTCTCATCAACTCCCTGTCTGCACGACGCCCAGCCCTCTCCCTAGAGGTATGAGTCATCCATGAGCCCACTAGCCTTATACAACTCTCCACCTAGTTGTATAAGTCGGCGTAAAGCCTGAATCTGGGCGAAATATATCTACCCCCCTGGATGCAACCAGGTGACTTTACCTTCCTGCTGTCACATACCCCCCCCCCTCTTGTTTTAACCTCGGGGTTGGAACACCAGCAATCAGGCATTCATGTACTCGAGACAAAGCATCCACATTCCCCATTTGAACGCCAGGGCGATGCTTTACTGTGAAGTTGAATTCCTGGAGGGCCAGGAACCACCTATTCACTCTTCTATTTGTTTCCTTGTTTTGAGCCATCCACTTTAACGGAGCGTGATCCGTAACCATGTCAAAGTGCCTACCTAGCAGGTAGTACCGAAGGGAATCTAGAGCCCACTTCACCGCTAAACACTCCTTTTCAACGGTGGCGTAATTTACCTCATGGGACTTCAACTTCCTGCTGAGGTAAATGACTGGGTGCTCTTCCCCGTTCCAGACCTGGGACAATACTGCTCCTAACCCCACATCTGACGCATCACTTTGTACGACAAAGTCTTTAGAGAAGTCGGGTGAGTACAACACTGGCTGGCTACATAAGGCTTGTTTCAAGAATTGGAATGCTGCCTCAGCCTCGGGGGTCCATTTAATCATGACCGACCCTTTCCCCTTCGTCAGGTTGGTTAGGGGCACAGCCTTAGAAGCAAAGTGGGGAATGAATCGCCGATAATACCCAGCGATTCCCAGAAAGGCTCGTACCTGCTTCTTGCTGTTGGGACGTGGCCAACTCTGGATGGCCTCGACTTTGTTGAGTTGGGGTTTTATTACTCCCCTCCCAATGGTGTACCCAAGATATTTGGCCTCCTCCTGCCCAATGGTACACTTCTTGGGGTTAGCCGTAAACCCCGCTTCCCGAACAGAGTCCAGGACTGCTTGCACTTTTGGCAGATGTGAGGCCCAATCTGTGCTATGGACAATTACGTCATCCAGGTAAGCCGCAGCATACTTCCGATGGGGCCTCAGCATCTGGTCCATTTTCCGCTGGAATGTGGCCGGCGCATTCTGTAACCCGAACGGCATTCTTTTATATTGGAACGCCCCGTCTGGGGTTACAAATGCGGTTTTCTCTTTGGCCGACTTGGCCAGGGGGATTTGCCAATACCCTTTTGTGAGGTCAAGAGTCGTCATGTATCGGGCTGTTCCCAGCCGGTCGATCAACTCATCTATACGTGGCATGGGGTAGGTGTCAAATTTTGTAACTTTGTTCAACTGACGAAAATCGTTACAAAATCGCCAGCTCCCATCCGGTTTAGGCACCAACACGATGGGACTAGACCAATCACTTTGGGACTCCTCTATCACCCCTAAGTTCAGCATTTTCTGTACTTCCTCCCGTATTGCCTCCCGTCGAGCCTCTGGGATCCGATAGGGTTTTAACTTCACCCTTTCACCGGGCGGGGTAATGATGTCATGCTCTACCCCAGATGTTTGTCCCGGCAGCTCAGAGAATACCTCCTTGTTGCGAAGCACAAACTCCTTAACCTCCTGTTGTTGGGGTTGTGACAAGGTGGCTGCTATTCCAACCTCAGGAATCACGCAACCAGTTTGAGCTGGTGACCAAGTGTCTGCGACTAGGGACTCTCTATCCCTCCAGGCTTTCAACAGATTAACGTGATAGATCTGTTCGGGCTTTCGCCTTCCTGGTTGTCTGACCTTGTAATTCACTTCGCTCACTTTTTCCATTATCTCGTAGGGGCCTTGCCATTTGGCAAGGAATTTACTTTCAACCGTAGGGACAAGTACCAATATCCTATCCCCCGGGGAAAAGGTACGGGTCTTGGCTCCACGGTTGTACACTCTCTGCTGTGCCAACTGCGCTTGGGCCAAATGTTCCTTCACGATGGGCATTACCTGTGCAATTCGATCTTGCATCAGGGCGACATGCTCAATCACACTCCTGTGGGGAGAACTCTCACTTTCCCAAGTTTCCTTGGCAATATCCAACAGCCCTCTTGGGTGTCTCCCATACAGTAACTCAAAGGGGGAGAATCCCGTAGAGGATTGGGGCACCTCCCTAATAGCAAACATCAAATAAGGAAGTAAACAGTCCCAATCCTTTCCATCTCTATCCACCACTTTCTTCAACATTTGTTTTAGGGTTTTGTTGAATCTTTCAACCAGCCCATCGGTTTGGGGGTGATACACAGACGTACGCAATTGCGTCACTTTGAACAATTTACACAGCTCTTTCATAACCCGGGACATAAAGGGTGTACCTTGGTCCGTAAGCAGTTCTTTACAAATACCCACCCGGCTAAAAACAAGAGATAGCTCTTTGGCTATGGTTTTGGCCGAGGTATTTCGGAGAGGGATCGCTTCTGGATAACGGGTGGCATAGTCCATTATAACTAATATGTACTGGTGCCCCCTAGCGGACTTGATTATAGGACCTACCAAATCCATGGCGATCCTCTCAAACGGGACCTCAATGATGGGTAGAGGGACCAGCGGGCTACGGAAATGTGGCATCGGGGCCAACCTCTGACACACAGGGCAGGAGGAACAATAATTTTCTACGTCCTTCATCACCCCCGGCCAATAGAATCTCTGTAATACCCTCTCTCGGGTTTTCTCTGTCCCCAGATGACCTCCAAGAATGTGCCCATGGGCCAACTCCAACACCAACTTCCTGTAAGGTTTGGGCACCACAAGCTGCTCAACGGTTTCTTCTGCCCTTTTTGCCACCCGATACAGTAGGTCCTTCTCTACGCTGAAGTATGGGTAAGTGCAGGTATTATCTGGGTTCACTAACTCGCCATCTATTTTCACTACGTTTTCCCGTGCCTTTATTAGGGCGGGGTCTTTCAACTGTTCTGTGGCAAAGTTTTCCCTGTGAACCTCAAGATCAGAAAACTCCACAGACGGTAGGTTTTCGTCTGAGGAGGTGGGCTCCTCTCCAGTTTCTTGAGTCTCCCCTGCCAATACTGATAAGGGAAATTCCGGAGAGTCCTCACCACTCTCAGGGGAGTTCTGGCTATCACATTCCTGGTACATAGGGGCACCAGTGAGGGGCTCAGGATCATCCCACAGTTCCCAGAACTTCGGAAAATCCCTTCCCACAATGGCGTCATGCGGTAACTGAGATACTAAGCCCACTGGATGAGAGAGGGTACCTTTGGGGGTCTCAAAACACACTGTAGTCACTGGATACTCTCGGGTGTCCCCATGCACACAAATAACAGCTACCTTGCTATTCCCAGAGACCTCTGTTTTAACTAACTCAGCCTTTATCAGGGTCACAAGGCTACCTGAATCCAGCAATACCACAACATTTCTACCATTAACACACATTTTGCATAAATGTTTCTCAGTTCCTCGAATGGCAGTGCATGCGACTGTCGCACACAGCGACTGACGTCTGCCCGTCAGAAAGTCACACTGCATGGGTTCCTCCACAACCGGGCAATTGGCTGCAATATGTCCCGCTTGCCGGCAGCGGTAGCAAACGATCCTTCTTGCCGCCTCTTGAGCCGCTGATTTCCCAGGCTGTTCTCGCCAAACTTGGGGTAGAGCTCCCACCCTCTCACTCTCTCCACCCTCACCCCTTGGAATCCTCTTATCCGCCCCTGGGGATGGTCTGGTCTTAGGGTGGAAAGTCCGAGTGTCTCTGGAAGAGGCCGTCAGGTTCTCTGTAGCCAAGTATTTCTCCACACGATCCACAAGACCATCGGCCGTCTCTGGGTCTCCATGGCTTACCCACTTTTGGATGGCAGTAGGAAGAGCTCTCAAAAACCGATCCATTACAACACGTTCCACAATCTTTGGTGCGGACAAAGTCTCTGGCTGTAGCCACTTTCTGCTCAGGTGAATGAGATCATACATTTGAGACCTGGGGGGTTTTCCAAGCTGGAAAGTCCAGTTATGCACACGCTGAGCCCGGACAGCCTGGGTGACACCCAGCCTTGCCAATATTTCAGCTTTTAGCATCACATAGTCTTTTGCTTGGTTAGGCTCTAGGTCATAGTAAGCTTTCTGCGATTCACCAGTTAACAGAGGAGCCACCAGTCCAGCCCACTGCTCCTCAGGCCACTTTTCTCTTTCAGCGGTCCTTTCAAATGTGGTCAAAAATACCTCTGGATCATCCTCTCCAGTCATTTTTGTCAATAAACGACTCACCCCAAAGGACGCGGTATTAGTGGGACGGCTTTCCTCACTGGTCTGCGGACATTGCTGCATTACTGCTTCCATCTGTTGTTGTAGTCTCTGCTCTTGCTTCTGCAACAGGTCTATGAAGCGGGCCTCAGATTGCTGCTGGGCTCGTTGCTGAGCCTCCAGACTCTGTTGCAAAGTTGCGTTTGTCTGCTGCTGGGCTGCAAGGCTCTGTTGATGAGCTTGCTGCTGGGCTGCGAAGTTCTGTTGTTGAGCTGCAAGGCTCTTTTGCAAACCTGCATTTGTCTGCTGTTGATTGGCATTTGCTAGAGCCAGCTGCTTCAGTATCTCCTCCATGCTGGCTTAAAAAAAAACTGCCCGCATTCTCCACCAACTGTGAGGGGGTTAGCTCGGCAGCGGGTGTGTGTGACCCCCGGGATGGGCTCCCCACACAAAACAGGCCCAGCAAACGGAGGTTGTGGTTTTCAAAATCAAAAAGGTGCGGTTTATTTTCTATTTACAGTGACAAAACACAGCAAAGCAAAAGAAACATAACCAAAATAAATCCTGGTCAAGTTGACCTCTGACTAAACATACAGGTTTCCTAACTAACAACTGGGATCAGCCTAGTGCTGTCCTAGTCCCTAAGTCCCTGGTTTTAAATGTCCAAGCAAATAGCCACACAGGCCTTGTCTCACCGCACAGGGGTTCACTCTCCCTAGACAGTCCACACAGGTCTGGTTCCAGGCATGAGCTAACATCTAATGAAGCTGGGAGTTCTTATAGAGGCCTAAATGAGCTGACAAGCTTCAGCTGGTCTCATCAACTCCCTGTCTGCACGACGCCCAGCCCTCTCCCTAGAGGTATGAGTCATCCATGAGCCCACTAGCCTTATACAACTCTCCACCTAGTTGTATAAGTCGGCGTAAAGCCTGAATCTGGGCGAAATATATCTACCCCCCTGGATGCAACCAGGTGACTTTACCTTCCTGCTGTCACAATGTATAGACCCGCCCCTTCTAAAGTTCCCCATCAGGTCCGCTCCCTCGGTATGTCGGACCCGCCTACGTCATTGGCTTGAGCGGGGAACTTCCTTCACTGTGTAATTTAAATTTACATAGTGAAGGAAGTTCCCCGCTCAAGCCAATGACGTAGGCGGGTCCGACATACCGAGGGGGCGGACCTGATGGGGAACTGCTCTCACTTTGGTAATACATGTATAGACCCGCCCCTTCTCATGTTCCGCATCTGGTCCGCTGAGCGGACCTGATGGGGAACTTTAGAAGGGGCGGGTCTATACATTTAAAACACTGAGAGGGAGTTCCCCATCAGGTCCGCTCAGGCACAACCAATGAAGGACAGCGCTGGACATCGGGATCGCCGCGGGACACTGGATTTCATCGCTGGAATGTTTTTTTGTTTTTTTTTAAATAAAGGACTTTTTCAAGGTGTTTGTGTGTTTTTTTAAACATTTTTTTACGCTTTCTTCGTGAAATGGTAGGGGTACAATGTACCCCTTACCAATTCACATAGGAGAGGGGCCGGATCTGGGGGTCCCCTTTGTTAAAGGGGTCTTCCAGATTCCGATAAGCCCCCCGCCCGCAGACCCCCACAACCACCGGGCAAGGGTTGTGGGGATGAGGCCCTTGTCCCCATCAACATGGGGACATCCTCCCCATGTTGAGGGCATGCGGCTTGGTACGGTTCAGGAGGGAGGGGGGCCGCTCTCTCGTTCCCCCCCTTTTCCCCTGCGGCCGGCCAGGTTGCGTGCTCGGATAAGGGGTCTGGTATGGATTTTTAGGGGGACTCCACGCCATTTTTTTTAAATTTGGGGTGGAGTTCCCCTTAAAATCCATGCCAGATCTGAAGGGCCTGGAATGGATATTTGGGGGAACCCCACGTAAATTTTTTTTTAAATTTGCGGCGGGGTTCCCCTTAATATCCATTCCAGACCTGAAGGGCCTGGTAATTGAATTCTGGGGAACCCCCACGCTTTTTTTTTTTTTTTTATCAATGACTTTTGTATGTATTGCCGGGAGCCGACAATTCATTAATAGCCGCGAGTCAGTTTTAAAAGACTTTTTTTCTTTCAAAAATGACATTTTTTGCAGGGACAGTTCTAAGCACGGGAAACATGTGCCACTTCACATGCATATCATACACACCCCCCAGGTACGAAGTTTAAAGGAATATTTCACTTTTATTTTTTCATTTTAAGCATTATTAAAATCACTGCTCCCGAAAAAACGGACGTTTTTAAAACTTCTTTTTGCATTGATACATGTCCCCTGGGGCAGGACCCGGGTCCCCAAACACTTTTTAGGACAATAACTTGCATATCAGCCTTTATAATTAACACTTTAGATTTCGAACGTTCGAGTCCATTGTATTTAATAGGGTTCTAAAGTTTACACGAACATTTTGTCTGTTCGCAGGTTCTGGTGCGAACCGAACAGGGGGGTGTTCGGCTCATCCCTGATTGCAACCTGCGGTGCTAAAACATGTGTTACCGAAGTCTGCCATGATTCGTAATTTGGGTGATGAATCTGAAACTAAACCGATCTGTTCTAATGTGTCTCCTTGGGCGGATGGATCAGGGCTGAGGAACGCCAGTGAATGGAGCACAGCTACAACGGATTGGGATAGTTGGGGTAAAAATCTAATGTCCCTGATAGATGAGGCTTTCATGCACAAAAATAAGGTGGACAAAGTTTCTGCTGTGCCAGCAGGAGGGACGGCAGAACAGCTTATACCTGAGGGCGCGGTAGCTGCTGCAGGGGTTAACCCTCGTGAGAAATATGGACCATATAAGGGCGAGCACACAGCAGACACTTTGTCAGTAACCTACAAAAATTATGCTGACATGGCGTGTCAAAGTGACGTTGTCACTGGTAATGTGAAGCAGTTCATTGGTGCTGAACCTGAGAAGTTGGGTATGAGTCAAGCACCTGGCAGCGCTCTGGTAGAGCACCAGGCTGTGGTTGTCTCCAGCTGGGAGAAAGTTCCGTTAAACCTTGCAACCTCTCACGTCTCAGCAAGTGAATCTGTCTGCATCCCCAGTGTCAGGAAAGTCCCCAGGAAGGACTTGGGTCTGGAGCCAAAGGTATGGTTTCTAACAAAAGTGTTAAAAGAGATGCTTAAACTTTGGGATGTACAGCCAGTCTATACTGGGGTGTCTCCACCACAGTCAGACAGTCTGGTACTGCGGAGTACCATTAGGTGGACCCCTGAGTGGCAGGTGGTACAGCACAAAGGAAGACAAGACAGAAATGGTTTATTTATGACTGTATTACTAGTGTTAAAAATCGCCTCTAGGTATGCTGATGGGTTACTTCCTGTACAAGAGGTATATGGGAGAGGCTTTGGTGAAAAAAAAGTGTCTGAGGTTTCACCACCTAACAGCCAGGTGGAAGGCATTTCTGCTGCTATGGTCCAAGGTAGTACTGGTCAGTTGTCGGTGAAGGGTGTGTATGCTGTACCAGTGGAAGAATCACATGAGATGGAAGGGCCAAGTGTGGACCAGAAAGCAGCAGAAATCCTGACCGGGGCTCAACCGAAGGTGGTTAAAAAGACTGGGGTCCCCAGTCCGATGTTTGGTTTAGGTGACAAACCTAGTAAGGTCCCCGAGACAGGGAAACGGATAAGAAGTGCGGTAAAAATGGTATGTGGATCAGACAAGAGCTTGTCTGTTCAGGTGGATAAAAATACAGATGGCATCAGAACAGGTCAAGTGGTAGGACAGCTGCCTGCAGAGTGGGTGAACCCAGGGGAGGTGACGTCCTGTGAGGTTCCCGTGGGTAATGGCGGCCCTCCATTATGTGTGCCCTCTGCAGACGCTGCCCTAGCAAATGCTGGAAAAAAAAGGCATTGGTGATCTGTGCAACGTTGAGAGGTGTAATGTTGGTTTGAATATGTCTGTCAATGATGAACCAAATAGTTTGTTAAAGGTACATGACAGTGTGGTGTCCAAAGGTATTGGGAAACCTGGGAACCTGAAGCGTGGAGGCAGAAGGGTTGGTAGAAAGACCAGGGGTGCCCTGTTAAAATTTCAGGAGAGGCAGTGCTTATGGAACCCCAAAAGAAGAGGGAGAAGGCTGAGTATAGGGAAATATAGGACCTTGTTAAGATCCAGGGTGGGACATACCTGGAAGCGCACCCGGAAAAAAGGTTGGGCCTACGTGGCTGACAGCCAGCACAGAGGTGTCCCAACCATAATGATGGGTGCTGGTGTTCCTCCCTCCGGATTGAAACAAAGGGGGAGGGTATGTGGTAGTGTGGTACCCCACCAGTGTATGAATACAGGATTCTCAACCAGGCAGGTTGAGGGGCTCCAGGGTATTTGCTTGTTTGGGAGGAAACTGGCTTTTCAGTTTCCTCATGATTTACTAAAATCCACTTTGGGACCCGGAGCTTGGGGATTTCTTAGAGATCCGGGTGGGATGAAATCCCCAGTCCTGGATCCGGGTTTTGAGACTCAACTGCACACTGATTGTTCAGGTGTGTGTGGGCCTGATAGTAGAATCAGGACCAGCATTCTGGGCCCCACCCTCCCGACGAGTGCAGGTGTGCACTGGGGAAACCATAGAGTGCAGGTGTGCACTGGAGAAGCCAGAGAGTGCTTGTCTGCACACTGGAAGCCAGAGACCCAGGTCTGAGGGTCAGAGCAGTGGACCCAAGTCTGAGGATCAGAGCAGTGAGGGGCTGCTATCTAAATAGACGGTGTTGCCACCGAGACAGATGAAAGCCTGAAGTGGAAGGCCTGAGCAGCACTGCTGTATGTATAAGCCAGGAGGCTAAATGACATTTTGTTGATGAATAGGAGTGCTGAAACCCCTGCGAGGGAAACCTTTCATTTTGTTTTGAACTTCTTTTAATAAAAATGGGCAAACAAAGCCCTTAAAAGAAGAACCAGCGAGTGGCGGTGTCCTTCAAGTTCTACATTTGATGCTAGTCCTTCACAATATATATTTTATATTGTTTTTATATAATTTTTGTATAGAGGGTGGCCTGGGGCAATTTCCGCATTTGTCCCCTTATAAATTCAGCCCTGTATATAACCTTGTAAAATGTAGTGTTCACCTGTATGGCCGCGTACACACGACCGGTTTTCTCGGCAAAAAAACGACAAGAAAACTGCCGGGAGAGCTTTCTTGCCGAGAAAACTGGCTGTGTGTACGCGGGTTTCAGTTTTCTCGTCAAGAAAACTGCCCAGAGTCCCAGACGAGAAAAAAGACGACCTGCGGTCTTTTTTCTCGTCGAGAATCTCGTCGGCCTGTTTCTCGACGAGAAACCCAAACGTGTGTACACTTACCTGTCGTCGTGGAAACCTGCGCATGCTCGAAATGACGTTGACGCATGCGCGGTAGCTTCCTAGGCATAGGCATAGGGTGTAGCAAGATGGCGGCGACGGCATTGAATGTGATGAGCGCGCGCTTGTCGTAGTCGATGACGTCACCGTGTTCATGCCATTCAAAAGAACGGCGGTTCTTTTGAATCGTACATATGTACACTCGGCCGGGACAAGTTTCTTGTCAAGATTCTCGTCAGGAAAAACAACGTTTTTTTCCTGACGAGAATCTCGGCTGTGTGTACGAGGCTTCAGGGATGCATAGTTGTTCTATGCAGCGCCATGTAGGCAGCCTGTTCAAATCAATGACAGGCAGCTAGCTGCACAGACCTGTGCAGATGTCCAAGCGAATCCTCGGCTGTACATCTGTGTGAGTCCAATGCCCAGAGCAATACAAAGACAGACTGTGATCTAATCTGTCCATCAGACTTTTACAGACATACACTCTAGGATGTGCTTGGACATCCATGCATGTTCATGCAGCTAGCTACCTGTCATTGATTTGAACAGGCTGCCTGCATGGGGCTGCATAGAACACCTGTACATCCTTTTTCAAATACTTTATTTCTACCGCCAAGGGCGAGTCCAGATAACAATCTTATATAAACAGTTACATAGCAGATATGTCAAAACACTGAATCACAAAATAATGATCTTATCCTTCATAGCACCCTCCCTGCACCGCTAGGGAGGATACCCTGCCGGTATTGCAGCGAGCAGGTAGACCACCCCCGTTCGCTGTATCTGGGATCGCCCTATCCATTTTCCATTTTCTCAGTATAAACAAAGAAAAACATTTTTTTATGGGGGGGGGGGGGGGGGATAGGGGAAAAAAGGGGAGGGGAAGAATAAGGGAAGGGGATACCCTGGATAGGCAAAGGATAACTAGTTATTAGCTATTTTAGAGCACCTGTACATCCTATGAATGTGAAGATCGCCCTTCGTATAGGTGTACATATTGGTATACCTGTGTGAATGAGGCCTTACACCCTCCCACCCCACTTTCCCTATCATATATATTGCGATCGGTTTTACCCATGAAAACAGTCCGATGGACTTTTCTCATCGGACAAACTGATCGTGCATGGGCCCCATCGGCCTTTTTTCCATCGGTGAGAAAAAATAGAACATGTTTTGAATTTATCCGATGGGAAAAAAACAATGGCAAATTCCGATCGTCTGTGTGGAACTCCATCGGACAAAAAACCCACGCATGCTCAGAAACAAGTCGACGCATGCTCAGAAGCATTGAACTTAATTTTTCTCTGCTTGTCGGAGTGTTTTACGTCACGGCGTTTGGGACGGTCAGATTTTTGACTGATGGTGTGTAGGCAAGACTGATGGAAGTCAGCTTCATCGGATTTCCGATCGAAAAATCCATTGGATTAGAATCCATAGGAAAACCGATCGTGTGTACAGGGCTTTACTCTTGCCTTAGAAGCCTTTTAGGGGACTGGTTGGATACGTTCAACCTGTGGACAAGTCATAAACTTCCAGAATATTACACTTTATTTGCCGGAAGTAGCTTGTACTGTCTGCCACAAGACTACAGATAGACGTAGGAGAGTTGTGGCAAATTCCTTGGCAGAACAATCTTTTATACAAACGACTGTTTCATTACCAGTAGTGAATTTTTTTACTGAAAAAATAATAATTCATTTGGAAATGCGCACACAATAGAACAATCTATTATGAAAACAATACTTTTTGACACGTGAAAACTGTACAGTGCAAAACAGCCAAGAAACGTCTGCTCAACAAATCCTTTTTTCTGGTAATGTCTTTCTAGGGAAGGTCCAACATAGAAATGATTTGTCCTAACTGAGTAAAACAGTCAACTCAAACTGTTTGTTTTGGTATCCCAACACCTGCAAGTGTTTTGTATATGAAAAATACGGTTCAACGGCAAAGAGCTAGCTTATCGGAGTTTAGCTTGCAGGCATGTTGTTGGTCATGATATTTATTGTTTTCCTTTACATAGTTATTATAATGATCTTGTTGTTCTTGACTTGTTTTTATGTCATGTGGTTGTCTTAGTTTTCTGTTTTACAGCTAAGGAGCTAGGACAGTTTCTGTTTGTTAGACATCTGGATTGTATCTCCGCTAACTTCTTTTGTCCCCTCGAATGAGCCCTACTCTTTGATATGCCATGCATGCACCCCTTTAGTAACTTCAGGCCAGGCAGTTAAATGGAACAACAAAGTTATTTTTCTAAAGTAGTTAACAGTAACACAGAAACAGCTTCCAAAGACAGCCCCAGCACATATTTCTGACAAAGTTCTCTAATGTAGTGCCCTTAAAGTGGAAGTAAACCCTCTTATCATTTTCAGGCAAGGAAGCTGCCATCTTGGCCTCTGTTTAATCTTCAACTGCCATGATGCTGCACATGTGATCAGTTATGACACCAGCCATTGGATGGTTTGACAGTTTGGTTGAGAGCACAACGAATGTGACAGTTGGCATTCCCGGCATGCCGGGAAACTGTTAAATCAATGTATTTACTTCCGCTTTAAGTTAGACCTACTTTGTTTAGGTAGTAAAGTCCATTAAAAGGCCTTTGCAAGGCAAAAGTCTATTATTGGCAGTAAGTCTATAATCTGGTAGCAACAGTCCATAACTGAAAGAGAATTCGTGACTGGCAGCATAAGTTAATATAGTCCATAAGATGGTAACATAAGTCCATGTAATTCCTGACCTTTCGAGAACCCGGACAGGCCTCCCACAAAGGGTGCTGAGTGGCGGAGAGACGGATAAATTGTGACCTCACCCAAACCTGTTAAGGCTCCAGGAGCCCTATAAATATGTGGTGCAACCGGGGAGGGGTGGTGATATTTCCCTTCCAGGTCCCACCAGCTCAGCCTAGCAATCACAATTAACAAAATACCCAACTTATCATTGTAATATACCAACAGGAACATACTGTATACTCAGAAAGAGATAACAATAAAACATTTAACACAAATAATCCTACTTTAGAGCCACTTGCTTACACCCAGCTTTGACAATGTTGGGTGCAACCTCATTACGCTTCTGTCAAGATTCCTAGGGCTGCAGGGCAGACTAAATCTCAAAAGAAACGACTCCAGCACATTGCAAGAGCATCTTCTTGGGAGATCTGAGCTGCTCTATATTCCCCAGGATCTCACCAGAAAGAGTGTGACATCATGTACAGGGGGCAGAAGATAGGGCTAAGATAAGTTTAAATATCACACTGCAATTATGATGACTATCATTTTGTGTCTATTAATCCATGGATGAGCTAAGAATTGCTATATCCTAAAGGAAGTTGTCCTGAAGAGTGAAAATCCCATATATGGAAGTCTGCCATTTCCCTAATTCATTAAATACACATTATCATTCCTTTTGTATGCATATTTAGAAAATGGTAGAAAGAGGAGGGGGATACTGGTCTGTCCAGTAAAAGTACTACATAAGTTAGGAGTGATAAGGGCATTGGTTCAAATCTCAATACATACACAAAGTACAAGCATGCTGGTGCGTAACTACATGAGGAACAGAAACTAAGCAATAATGGGAGTTGATTTTTAAATATAATTGGCAAGTGATGAAATGTAAAAGTGCAGCCATTACCCTATATGACCGATCAGGTTATCTAACTTTCTTTGGCCCATTTTTCATTATTTTTCCCACATGAATACTTAAATACTCTTTCAGCACAGGTTTGAAAATATCCTAAAAAAAACTATTGTTTTCATTCTAATAAATGTAAATAGGCATTCCAGAACATAAAGCTGCATCCTCTATATTTAAGCTTTTGAATTTTCAGGGTTGTCTGCAGTGGCGGCTGGTGCTCAAAATTTTGGGGGGGGGGCGCAAACAAACTGAAAAAAAAAAATCAATTGCCGCCACTGTGCCCATTAAACGCAGCCACTGTGCCCAAATGCCACCAGTTTGCCCCCTCAAATACAGCCAGTTTGTTTCCATATACAGCCAGTTTGTCCCCATATATATATATATAACCAGTGTACCCCCCATATATACAGCCAGTGTGCCCCCCATATACAGCCAGTGTGCCCCCATATACAGCCAGTGTGCTCCCATATACAGCCAGTGTGCCCCCATATACAGCCAGTGTGCTACCATATACAGCCAGTGTGCCCCCATATACAGCCAGTGTGCTCCCATATACAGCCAGTGTGCTCCCATATACAACCAGTTTGTCCCCATATATAGCCAGTTTGCCCCCATATATATAGCCAGTGTGCCCCCATATATATAGCCAGTGTGCCCCCATATACAGCCAGTTTGTCCCCCATATACAGCCAGTTCCCCCCATATACAGCCAGTTCCCCCCATATACAGCCAGTTTGTCCCCCATATACAGCCAGTTCCCCCCATATTCAGCCAGTTTGTCCCCCATATACAGTCAGTTCCCCCCAAATGCAGCCAGTTTGTCCCCCATATACAGTCAGTTCCCCCCAAATGCAGCCAGTGTGCCCCCATATACAGCCAGCTCCCCCCAAATGCAGCCAGTGTGCCCCCATATACAGCCAGTTCCCCCCATATTCAGCCAGTTTGTCCCCATATACAGCCAGTTCCCCCCAAATGCAGCCAGTTTGTCCCCCATAATACAGCCAGTGTGCCCCCATATTCAGCCAGTTTGTCCCCCATATACAGCCAGTTCCCCCCAAATGCAGCCAGTTTGTCCCCATATACAGCCAGTTCCCCCCAAATGCAGCCAGTTTGTCCCCATATACAGCCAGTTCCCCCCAAATGCAGCCAGTTCGTCCCCCATAATACAGCCAGTGTGCCCCCATATTCAGCCAGTTTGTCCCCCATATACAGCCAGTTCCCCCCAAATGCAGCCAGTTTGTCCCCCATATACAGTCAGTGCCACCCAAATGCAGCCTGTCCCCCCCCCCCCCCAGCCCTGCACTTACCTTCCTCGGTCCGCGCCGTCCTCGATATGTTCTCCCGCCCTCGATGTCGCTTCAGTCAATCAGGTCACCGGTAACCAGATCCGGTGAACCTGATTGGCTGAAACCTCCACAGTCTTCTCCAAGGAACGCACCCCCGTGCGTACCTGGGAGGAGTTTTTGGAAGCCGAATACAGCGTGAGAGCTGTATTCGGAAAGCCTATCAGAGCCGCTGGCTCTGATAGGCACTTCCAAGCCACACCCACCGCCGCTCTAATTCATATGGCCGGCGCTCACCAGGAGGCCGGCCATATGAATAGTGGGCAGCGCGGCAGCGGTGACAATACATAGATTCATGCAATGCATGAATCTGTGTATTGTCTTTCAGTGGCGGTGCGGGAGCGAGAGGGGGCGGCGCTCCGGCGCCCTCTATGGACGCACCGCCACTGGTTGTCTGCAATGACCACATCTAACTAAAAAGTACATTACAAAGTGTGTGTTGCAGTGGTGTATTTAGGTTTTGTGCTGCCCTAGGCTTGACTAAACTCATGCACCCCCTAACCTAAATATGACCCACCCCTTCTGGTCAAGGCCAAGCCCCTTTCTGTTTAAGACCTGCCTTGAAATTTTTGAGTGGGGACACTAGTTCCGAGGGCCTGGGGGGGGAATGGATTCCCTTAATTTGCATAGATTTCCTCTCACTTCCTGTTTGGCTATGGGGCAGGCAGTGAAGGAAATCTCTCCAATGGGACAGAGATGGTAAAAAATAAACTGACAGGGGCTATAACCCTCCCTTACTCTATCCAAAATGAAAAAAAAAAAGTATTGCCTATAGTTCTACTTTAAGCACAAATTTCTGATAATTTTATGGAGAGGACTAAGAAGAAATTACCATGCCAATGGTGCAGCAGAAAACATATAGCACAGTGATGAAGGTTTGTGGTCCAGGATGATAGGACAGTCAAAATTAGAAGCAGGGCCCCCCCTCACAGTTGCAGAATGCCGGCTGCCCGCATACCGGAAGCAGTGCGGCCGCTTTATGAGGGCTCTAGACTAATTTGCCTCTCAGCCCAGTTCGCCCCATAAGACTGGCGCTACACTAACAGTGTAGCAGCGCAAGCCGACGGGGACTCTTTCCATGCTGCACCCATGCAAAGTGCTGCCCTAGGCCTGGGCCTTGTTGGCCTAGGCCAGGATACAGCGTTGGTGTGTTGTAATGATGTTCTTACTTAGTTCATAATAAAGTTTCTTTAAATCTGAACTCCAGGTATGACCTCTATTGCATACACACTTTGGTCCAGCTTGACACAATATGTATTGTTCTGGATTCTTTTATAGATAGGCAACTCCTATCCTCATTAGGGATGGGCCCGGTGCTCGATTCGAACCCATGTTCGAATCGAGCATCGGGCGTTCGCTCGCTCGTCGAGCCCAGAACTATTTGGGCCGTTCGCATCACATTCGTGTGATGCGAGCGGCCCCGCAATGCATTGCGGCCGGCGCGGCCGGCGCAGTGCATTGCTGGCTGATGATTGGCCAAGCATGCACTGTGACCCCGCATGCTTGGCCAATCACAGCGCCCGAAACTCGGAGAGCAATAATTGGCTACAGGCAGGACGCCTGTAGCCAATTACAGCTCAGGGGCTTTAGTACACGCCCCACCATTTAAAAGGCCGCCACGCCATCGGCCCCGGTCACATGAGTTCCGGCTTTAGGAGAGATTAGTCTGCTGATTCTGTCTTTGCTTGATACTGAAAGATTTGCTCTTCTTTGCTAAACCATTGGCTATTTCTTTGCTAAACCATTGCTACCTAAGTCATTGATCGTTCATTGCTGCTGATTGCACAGTTAGTGTGTTATTAGCTGCTGCTGGGGATTAGTCTGGTGCGTGCTTACTGTTAGTACAGTATTGCAGTAGTACCAACCGCAGTGCTGTTAGCACAGCATTGCACCCCAACAGCACCCATAGGACTTCTAGTGTGTTAGTGGCAGCAAACAGAGCTCCTATATTTTCTTCTCAGCAGCACCCATAGGACTTCTAGTGTGTTAGTGGCAGCAAACAGAGCTCCTATATTTTCTTCTCAGCAGCACCCATAGGACTTCTAGTGTGTTAGTGGCATCACACAGAGCTCCTATATTTTCTTCTCAGCAGCACCCATAGGACTTCTAGTGTGTTAGTGGCAGCAAACAGAGCTCCTATATTTTCTTCTCAGCAG
This sequence comes from Rana muscosa, assembly GCA_029206835.1. NCBI lineage: Eukaryota > Metazoa > Chordata > Amphibia > Anura > Ranidae > Rana > Rana muscosa. Next base: position 850,388,617 of record CM055121.1, read on the forward strand.
CACCCATAGGACTTCTAGTGTGTTAGTGGCAGCAAACAGAGCTCCTATATTTTCTTCTCAACAGCACCCATAGGACTTCTAGTGTGTTAGTGGCATCACACAGAGCTCCTATATTTTCTTCTCAGCAGCACCCATAGGACTTCTAGTGTGTTAGTGGCAGCAAACAGAGCTCCTATATTTTCTTCTCAGCAGCACCCATAGGACTTCTAGTGTGTTAGTGGCAGCAAACAGAGTTCCTATATTTTCATCTCAGAAGCACCCATAGGACTTCTAGTGTGTTAGTGGCATCACACAGAGCTCCTATATTTTCTTCTCAGCAGCACCCATAGGACTTCTAGTGTGTTAGTGGCATCACACAGAGCTCCTATATTTTCATCTCAGAAGCACCCATAGGACTTCTAATGTGTTAGTGGCATCACACAGAGTTCCTATATTTTCATCTCAGAAGCACCCATAGGACTTCTAGTGTGTTAGTGGCAGCAAACAGAGCTCCTATATTTTCTTCTCAGCAGCACCCATAGGACTTCTAGTGTGTTAGTGGCATCACACAGAGCTCCTATATTTTCTTCTCAGCAGCACCCATAGGACTTCTAGTGTGTTAGTGGCAGCAAACAGAGCTCCTATATTTTCTTCTCAGCAGCACCCATAGGACTTCTAGTGTGTTAGTGGCAGCAAACAGAGCTCCTATATTTTCTTCTCAGCAGCACCCATAGGACTTCTAGTGTGTTAGTGGCAGCAAACAGAGCTCCTATATTTTCTTCTCAGCAGCACCCATAGGACTTCTAGTGTGTTAGTGGCAGCAAACAGAGCTCCTATATTTTCTTCTCAGCAGCACCCATAGGACTTCTAGTGTGTTAGTGGCATCACACAGAGCTCCTATATTTTCTTCTCAGCAGCACCCATAGGACTTCTAGTGTGTTAGTGGCAGCAAACAGAGCTCCTATATTTTCTTCTCAGCAGCACCCATAGGGCTTCTAATGTGTTAGTGGCATCACACAGAGTTCCTATATTTTCATCTCAGCAGCACCCATAGGACTTCTAGTGTGTTAGTGGCATCACACAGAGCTCCTATATTTTCTTCTCAGCAGCACCCATAGGACTTCTAGTGTGTTAGTGGCAGCAAACAGAGCTCCTATATTTTCTTCTCAGCAGCACCCATAGGACTTCTAGTGTGTTAGTGGCAGCAAACAGAGCTCCTATATTTTCTTCTCAGCAGCACCCATAGGACTTCTAGTGTGTTAGTGGCATCACACAGAGCTCCTATATTTTCTTCTCAGCAGCACCCATAGGACTTCTAGTGTGTTAGTGGCAGAAAACAGAGCTCCTATATTTTCTTCTCAGCAGCACCCATAGGACTTCTAGTGTGTTAGTGGCAGCAAACAGAGCTCCTATATTTTCTTCTCAGCAGCACCCATAGGACTTCTAGTGTGTTAGTGGCAGCAAACAGAGCTCCTATATTTTCTTCTCAGCAGCACCCATAGGACTTCTAGTGTGTTAGTGGCAGCAAACAGAGCTCCTATATTTTCTTCTCAACAGCACCCATAGGACTTCTAGTGTGTTAGTGGCATCACACAGAGCTCCTATATTTTCTTCTCAGCAGCACCCATAGGACTTCTAGTGTGTTAGTGGCAGCAAACAGAGCTCCTATATTTTCTTCTCAGCAGCACCCATAGGACTTCTAATGTGTTAGTGGCATCACACAGAGTTCCTATATTTTCATCTCAGCAGCACCCATAGGACTTCTAGTGTGTTAGTGGCATCACACAGAGCTCCTATATTTTCTTCTCAGCAGCACCCATAGGACTTCTAGTGTGTTAGTGGCAGCAAACAGAGCTCCTATATTTTCTTCTCAGCAGCACCCATAGGACTTCTAGTGTGTTAGTGGCAGCAAACAGAGCTCCTATATTTTCTTCTCAGCAGCACCCATAGGACTTCTAGTGTGTTAGTGGCATCACACAGAGCTCCTATATTTTCTTCTCAGCAGCACCCATAGGACTTCTAGTGTGTTAGTGGCAGCAAACAGAGCTCCTATATTTTCTTCTCAGCAGCACCCATAGGACTTCTAGTGTGTTAGTGGCAGCAAACAGAGCTCCTATATTTTCTTCTCAGCAGCACCCATAGGACTTCTAGTGTGTTAGTGGCATCACACAGAGCTCCTATATTTTCTTCTCAGCAGCACCCATAGGACTTCTAGTGTGTTAGTGGCAGCAAACAGAGCTCCTATATTTTCTTCTCAGCAGCACCCATAGGACTTCTAGTGTGTTAGTGGCAGCAAACAGAGCTCCTATATTTTCTTCTCAGCAGCACCCATAGGACTTCTAGTGTGTTAGTGGCAGCAAACAGAGCTCCTATATTTTCTTCTCAGCAGCACCCATAGGACTTCTAGTGTGTTAGTGGCATCACACAGAGCTCCTATATTTTCTTCTCAGCAGCACCCATAGGACTTCTAGTGTGTTAGTGGCATCACACAGAGCTCCTATATTTTCTTCTCAGCAGCACCCATAGGACTTCTAGTGTGTTAGTGGCAGCAAACAGAGCTCCTATATTTTCTTCTCAGCAGCACCCATAGGACTTCTAGTGTGTTAGTGGCATCACACAGAGCTCCTATATTTTCTTCTCAGCAGCACCCATAGGACTTCTAGTGTGTTAGTGGCAGCAAACAGAGCTCCTATATTTTCTTCTCAGCAGCACCCATAGGACTTCTAGTGTGTTAGTGGCAGCAAACAGAGCTCCTATATTTTCTTCTCAGCAGCACCCATAGGACTTCTAGTGTGTTAGTGGCATCACACAGAGCTCCTATATTTTCTTCTCAGCAGCACCCATAGGACTTCTAGTGTGTTAGTGGCAGCAAACAGAGCTCCTATATTTTCTTCTCAGCAGCACCCATAGGACTTCTAGTGTATTAGTGGCAGCAAACAGAGCTCCTATATTTTCTTCTCAGCAGCACCCATAGGACTTCTAGTGTGTTAGTGGCAGCAAACAGAGCTCCTATATTTTCTTCTCAGCAGCACCCATAGGACTTCTAATGTGTTAGTGGCATCACACAGAGTTCCTATATTTTCATCTCAGCAGCACCCATAGGACTTCTAGTGTGTTAGTGGCATCACACAGAGCTCCTATATTTTCTTCTCAGCAGCACCCATAGGACTTCTAGTGTGTTAGTGGCAGCAAACAGAGCTCCTATATTTTCTTCTCAGCAGCACCCATAGGACTTCTAGTGTGTTAGTGGCAGCAAACAGAGCTCCTATATTTTCTTGTCAGCAGCACACATAGTACCTATAGTGTGTTAGTGTCAGCACCCATAGGACCTACAGTGTGTTGTGAGCACACATAGGAGTTCTATTTTTTATACTATATACACTACCGACTACAATGGCTGGAAGACCGCCAAGGAGAGGCAGAGCGTGCCGAGGCAAGAACACAGGGCAGGCAGGCTCTGTTTCTAGAGACAACAGTGCTGGCCGTGGACGTGGTCGTGCATCGTCATCAGCACGTGGCCATGGGACACGCTTGTCTTTGTTTTCGGCAGCTGGACATGTGGAGCCGCATCATGCCGAAGGCTTGGTAGAATGGATGACCAAGCCCTCCTCATCCTCCTCATCCTCTCTCACCCAGGCTCAGGGTACTGGCAGAGCAGCTGCCAACGCGTACTCAATGGCATCATCAGCCACCCCTTCCCTAGACCCACCATGTCCTCCTGAGGAGTCCCCCGAACTGTTTGAGCACAGTGTTGGGTACATGCTCCAGGAGGATGCCCAACGATTCGAAGGCTCGGATGATGATACCCAGCTTGAGGAAGTCAGTAGTGTGCGCGCAGAGAGAGGGGATGCTGAAGGACAGCAATCTGGCAGTAGTGTTCCACCAGCTGCAGCTTACTGCCAGGTTTGCTCTAGTGGTGAAGAGGGAGGGGATGATGAGGTCACTGACTCCACGTGGGTGCCTGAAGGGAGAGAGGAGGAGGAGGAGGAGGATGCAGCGTCACATGTCCAACGAGGCAGGATGCCCCCTGGAGGCCAGCTAGAGGCCAGCACAGCAACTGTACCACACCGCAGAGCTCCGCCTGTGCAGGGCGCTGCCTCTGCACGTTATCACAAAAGTTCTTTGGTGTGGGCCTTTTTTGAGACAAGTGCATCAGATCGCACCACTGCTATTTGCAATATTTGTCTCAAGCGTATCTCGCGTGGCCAAAACATCAGCCGCTTGGGCACCACAAGCATGAGCAGACATATGTCGACCTGCCATGCAGCTCGTTGGCAAGCACACATAAAAGACCCACACCAAAGAACAAAGCGGACCTCTCCTTGCTCCTCATCAGCTGGGATCTCCATCCCCACTATATCTTCAGTCCTCTCTGAAAGCTGCTCTGAGAGGACTGAAGGTGTAGAATTAGGTGTGTCACAACCAAGTACTTGCAGTACACCGACGTCCGATTGTAGCAGGCAAATTTCCCTGCCCCAGCTGCTGGACCGTCGAAAGAAGTATACTCCCAGCCATCCACATGCCCAGCGGTTGAATGCTAGCTTGGCTAAATTGCTAGCACTTCAACTGCTGCCTTTTCAGTTGATAGACTCGGCCCCCTTCCGTGAGTTTGTTCAATGTGCGGTTCCTCAGTGGCAGGTTCCCAAACGCCACTTTTTCTCACGGAAGGCGATTCCGTCTCTCTACTGGCATGTGGAAGGCAATGTCCATGCCTCGCTGGACAGGGCGGTCAGCGGTAAGGTGCATATTACCGCTGACTCATGGTCCAGCAGGCATGGACAGGGACGTTATCTTTCTTTCACGGCCCATTGGGTCACTCTATTGGTAGCTGGGAGGGATGCAGGACAAGGTGCAGTAGTGTTGGAGGTTGTTCCGCCACCACGCCTCCAAAATGCTACTACTGGTTGTGACACACCTCTCTCCTCCACCCCCTCCTCTTCTTCTTCCTCCATGTCCTCTTCGAGTGCTCTGTCCTCGGAACCAGCGGTGCTCCGTAGGCGTACAAGGGGCTACGCGAGTACGCAGGCAAAAAGATGCCATGCCGTGCTTGCGCTGGTGTGTTTGGGGGACAGGAGCCACACTGGGCCAGAGGTTCTGGCAGCTCTGCAGGGGCAGGCCGAGAGGTGGTTGACGCCACGCCAGCTTAAGCCAGGAATGGTCGTTTCTGATAATGGCACCAACCTCCTCTCCGCCCTGCGACAGGGGCAGCTCACCCATGTGCCCTGTATGGCTCACGTCCTCAACCTGGTGGTGCAGCAGTTCTTGGGCAGGTTCCCAGGCTTACAGGATGTCCTGAGGCAGGCCAGGAAAGTCTGTGTGCATTTCCGCCGATCTTATAATGCCAGTGCTCGGCTGACTGAGCTGCAAAAGGAGCTGAACCTGCCCAAGAACCGCCTAATATGTGACATGCCCACCAGGTGGAACTCAACGTTGGCCATGCTGCAGCGACTGCACACGCAGCAGAGGGCCATCAATGAGTACCTTTGCGACTACGGCACCAGGACAGGGTCAGGGGAGCTTGGCTTTTTTTCCCCACGCCAGTGGAGCATGATCAGGGATGCATGCACTGTCCTCTCACCATTTGAGGAGGCCACGAGGATGGTGAGCAGTGACAGTGCATGCATCAGTGACACTGTACCTCTTGTCCACCTGTTGGAGCATACGCTGCGTGGGATAATGGACAGGGCACTTGAGGCAGAACAGAGGCAGGAAGAGGAGGACTTCCTTGTCTCTCAAGGCCCCCTTTATCCAGACAATGTTCCTTCTGTCCCACCCATCACACAGGAAGAGGAGGAGGAGGAGGAGGAGGATTGTGTGAGCATGGAGGTGGAGCCTGGCACTCAGCATCAGCAGCAGCAGTCTTTTAGGGATGATGTACAGTCCCAACAAACCAGTGGACTTGTACGTGGCTGGGAGGAGGTGGCTGGCGATCATGTCATCCTCAGTGACCCAGAAGACTCCGGACCGAATGCCTCAGCTAACCTACGCTGCATGGCCTCCCTGATCCTGCAAAGCCTGCGGAAGGATCCTCGTGTTCTTCGGATCAAGGAGAGTGACCATTACTGGCTGGCCACTCTCCTTGATCCACGGTACAAGGGTAAGGTTGCGGACCTTATCTTGCCGTCGCAGAGGGAGCAGAGGATGAGACATCTCAGGGAGGCCTTGCAGAAAGGTCTGTGCAACGCGTTCCCAGAAACTGGGAGGTTACAAACTCCTGGTCCTGGACGACGAGTTGCTGAGGCTTCGGTCAGTAGCAGAAGGAGCGGTGGGGAAGGTGGACGTCTGACCGATGCGTTCAGACAATTTTTTAGTCCGCAGCCCCAAGGTATGATCGGTTCCAGCAACCATCGCCAGCGTCTGATATACATGGTGCAGGAATACCTAGGGGCAAGGTCAGACTTGGACACCTTTCCCACCGAAAATCCTCTGGCTTACTGGGTCCTGAGGATGGATCACTGGCCAGAGCTTGCACAGTATGCAATTGAGCTACTGGCCTGTCCTGCATCCAGCGTTCTTTCCGAACGCACATTCAGTGCTGCTGGAGGATTTGTCACCGATCATAGGGTGCGCCTGTCCACCGACTCGGTTGATCGACTGACCTTCATAAAAATGAATCAGTCTTGGATCACCACCAGCTACCAGACACCTGAAGCGGATATAACGGAATAATTTATAATGTCACATCCCTTCAAGACTGCCTATGCTGATGCTGAGTGACTGTCCTGTTATGTTCACTGACTATCCTCTTCCTCCTCCTCAATGATCCATGCCACCACACCAGTGCCTAAGGCACAATTTTTCAGCCCCTGTATAACAGGGGCGTGTAATTACAATTTTTTAAAAAGATGCTTCGCAACAGGTGTGACTGCTGTGCTCAGAGTACAGTATCTGTGAGGGGTTGCAGTGTTGTGGCACCAGCACCAGTGCCTAAGGCACAATTTTTCAGCCCCTGTTGGGGCGTGTAATTACAATTTTTAGGCAATGCTTTGCAACAGGTCTCATTGCTGTGCTCAGAGTACAGTATCTGTGAGGGGTTGCAGTGTTGTGGCACCAGTGCCTAAGGCACAATTTTTCAGCCCCTGTATAACAGGGGCGTGTAATTACAATTTTTTAAAAAGATGCTTCGCAACAGGTGTGACTGCTGTGCTCAGAGTACAGTATCTGTGAGGGGTTGCAGTGTTGTGGCACCAGCACCAGTGCCTAAGGCACAATTTTCCAGCCCCTGTTGGGGCGTGTAATTACAATTTTTAGGCAATGCTTTGCAACAGGTCTCATTGCTGTGCTCAGAGTACAGTATCTGTGAGGGGTTGCAGTGTTGTGGCACCAGCACCAGTGCCTAAGGCACAATTTTTCAGCCCCTGTATAACAGGGGCGTGTAATTACAATTTTTTAAAAAGATGCTTCACAACAGGTGTGACTGCTGTGCTCCAAGTACAGTATCTGTGAGGGGTTGCAGTGTTGTGGCACCAGCACCAATGCCTAAGGCACAATTTTTCAGCCCCTGTTTAACAGGGGCGTGTAATTACAAATCTTGATCTAATAGTTCACAGCAGGGCCCATTCCTGCGCCCACCAAGAGTAACTATGAGGGCCTACAGTCTTGTGGCAACACCGTCCACCACCACCACCACCACCAAAGGCCCAATTTTTCTGCCCTGTTCAACAGGTGCATGCAATTACAAATCTTGATCTAATAACTCACAGCAGGGCCCATTCCTGCACCCACCAAGAGTAACTGTGAGGGCTTACAGTCTTGTGGCAACACCGTCCACCACCACCACCACCACCACCAAAGGCCCAATTTTTCTGCCCGGTTCAACAGGTGCATGCAAGTACAAATCTTGATCTATTAACTCACAGCAGGGCCCATTCCTGTGCCCACCAGTCTTGTGGCTACACCAACATCTAATAGGGCAAATTTCTGCAGAGTATATACGGCAGGCCCCTACTTTCAAACATCCAACTTACAAACGACTCCTACTTGCAAACGGCAAGAGAAAACAGGAAGTGAGAGGAAATCTACCCCTAGGAAGGAAAATTCTATCCTGTTAGATTTAATTTGGGAAAAAGGTATCTCCTCTCTACTGATGCTTTATCACCAATCCTTGTTTCAATTAAAACCCCACTTTTCCAAAAACATTTGTCATTGGGACGGAAAGTGAGGTGACATGTTCTGAACAGATGTGCAAAGACAGCAAATGTTACAGGGGTGATAACCCCTTCCTATGTTCTCCAAAAAGCTTAAAAATTGATTTTTTTGGGATGTAGCTACACTTCATAATGTACCTGTTCAGATTCTACTTAAGAACAAACCTACAGTCCATGTCTTGTTTGCACCACCTATATACTGCTGTTCAGAGTATATAGGGTTGTAGGTATAGGGTTTTATTTTGGGTGCGGGGTCCCCCTTAGTATCCATACAAGACCCAAAGGGGCTGGGGTGGGGGGGGGGGTGATGGGGTAGCCATGCCATTTTTCTCAAGGATTTTCAGCCATATGGCGGCCAGGACAAGACATGACATTAAAGCCGCAAGTGGTTTTAAATGGCTTCTTTTTTTCCTTTACAAATGTCATTTTGTGCAAGGACAGTTCTAAACACGGGAAACACATGCCACTTCACAGGCATACTTTAGACACCCCCCAGGTACCATATTTAAAGGAAAATTTCACTTTTTTTTTTTTCACTTTATGCATCATTAAAATGACTGCTCCCGAAAAAACTTTAGTTTTTAAAATTTCTTTTTGCATTGATATATGTCCCCTGGGGCAGGACCCGGGTCCCCAAACCTGTTTTATAACATTAACATGCATATTGGCCGTTGTAATTAGCAATTTTGATTTCGAACGTTCGCGTCCATTATAACGAATAGGGTTCGAAAATTCGCGCGAACTTTCGGTCCGTTCGAAGGTTCTGGTGCGAACCGAACCCGGGGGTGTTCGGCTCATCCCTAATCCTCATATGGATTAGTGGTTCCAATTACTGCAGTAGGGAACAGACACAAAAGATACAGTCAGCATCTTTCCAAATAACTGTCCTGCTTTATTATGACGCAATTGATGGTTTTTATACGTGTAGCACACGGCACCCTTTCTCTCCACTGTCCTTGGCTCGCTCACAGGAGAAAAAGGCACACCAATCCCCACCATGCCCGTACCCCCTGGTTTGCAGAGGTTAAGCACATTTGTTTTAACTTACGGGTCTTGCAGCAAGGTTCTCCTCAAAGCTGGTTTCTGTCCATAGAATGTAAGGACAAAGTCTCTCTACCCCAAGTAACTCCAAGGTCCACACCAGTAGCCACTCCAACGTAGAGTTTATTTTCCTTATGCATGAACATCCACAAAGTTGAGAAGAGAGAAAGGTGTTAGGAAGACAGATCAATTCAGGCACTCCTGGCTTCTTCGCCACTCGATCCCGAGTGGGCACAGCTCACCCGGATAGTCACCCAATGGCACTAGCAGCCGGCATGTAGCTCGAACAGTCTATCAGATTCCCCAATGGATGCATTCAGGAGATCCTCTGCCACAGAATCTACAGTGTCCCGAACCTCCTAATGGTCCCGTTGTTTAGATCCCTTTTTGGATGGATGACATCCTTCCAGAGAGTTACTGGGCCCCTTCCTTCACTGTGACCCCCTGACATGCCACATTTGGCATGTCATTTTTTTTTTGGGGGGGGGAGCGGAAACCCTCTTTTTACAGGGTTTCCGCTCCTACTTACTCCCTGGGCACCGCGGCACCGGAAGGAAGGTCACCTCTCCCCCTCCCTCTCGGCAATCATCTGGGACATGTCACAGGTCCCAGATGATTGCTCGACCAATCACGGTGCACAGCGTGGCTCGCGCATGCGCAGTGCGTGCCCGGCTGTGAAGTAATGATGCCGGCGCCACCGAGAGGAGGGGGAGACGAGTGGGGCTTCGTTCCCCCGCATCGCTGGACCCTGGGACAGGTAAGTGTCCAATTATTAAAAGTCAGCAGCTGCAGTATTTGTAGCTGCTGATTTTTAATATTTTTATTTTAGTAGGAACTCTGCCACCATGAGAGAAGACTACCTTTTATTATTATGTATCACCCTCTACCTTAGGTAGGTAGGTGCTAGTGTATGTTTTATGCTGTGAGCTAGGCCTGTTTGTTTTGATCTGGGGGCAGGGGAGTGGTTTTAGTGTAGCAGCAGGTGACTGACATGTGTTTCAGCTCTTGGGCGCCTCCTCTGTTTCCAGTGAGAAGGTTTTGGAAAAGGGGCAGGACAGAGAGCTGGAGTGACACGGGTGCATGTGGGAGCCCTGACCAATCCCCAACTAAGATTGGCAGGGGTCAGGCCTCCTACATATACCCATGGTCAGCCTGCTGTGGGAGGAGTTGTCGGGTGGATGAACTAAATGATGGAGTGTTAGACTGTCGTGGCCCGAGGGAACCCCCTTTCTGGGGGGGGTATACCTCAGGCCAGGAGCTCGGGAGCTGGGATGGAGCCTCTCCATACACAGTCATAGAGAGGTGTCCTGGAACAGGAGCAGGAAAGAGGACAGTTGGGAAGTATGTCTGGAGTAAGTCATTTCAGGAGGGATCCATGCCGGGTCGGTAAGTGAAATGCACAGTGGAAAGCTCTGGAAGAGACATGCCAGGAGTTGGATGTGGAGCCAGAGGGAGAGACTGTGGGGTTGTTGTGAAGTAAAGTAGCTGCAGCCAGGAGGGCCGGCAGGATTTGCATCAGACATCAAGTATTAATTAGCACATTTACTCTACTCTACTAAAATGGTTTCTACTAGGCTTGTGCACAACGGAAAAATTTGTTCCGTTTCGGTTCGTTTCTTTCCGGTCCTGTTGATTCGTAATCATTCGTAATTTTGCTAGACGGGATTTTTCGTGTTCGGACTCATTCGTATTTTTGCAAGCGACATTTTTCGTTGAATTTTTTGTTGCTTTATAATTCGTACTTTCGGTAGAGTACGTTGTTTTTCGTTGATTCTGGACACAACTCCTACTTTCGTAACTTTTTTTGGGTTCGTTGATTCGTAATTTTCTGTGTCTCTCTCACGACGACGCTGACTATTATGCCTAATGTGCTTCGAATGGATTTGTACTTTTCGAAATACATAGCGGTTATTTGTAACGATTCGAAATCTCGTATTTTACTTTCGTTTTTTACATGCGGCTATAGCCTCCGCCCCTGTACACCATTTTGAGAGGGTTCAGCACGGTGAGGGAGAAGCAGAGAGCAGAGCAGAGTGTTATTGTGCTTCAAATGGATTAGAAATCTCGTATTTTACTTTCGTTTTTTACATGCGGCTATAGCCTCCGCCCCTGTACACCATTTTGAGAGGGAGTTCAGCACGGTGAAGGAGAAGCAGAGAGCAGAGCAGAGTGAGTGTTATTGTGTTTCCAATGGATTTGTACATTCGTAAGTTTTTTCATAACGAATTATGCCGAAGACATTCGGGCATTCGCTATTTTGCGGTATAATTTATTTCGGATTCGGTTTTATTCGTAATTGCTTTGTTCGGAAATTCGAATGCTTCCGAATGTCCGAAAGTTGCTAAATTCGGACGAATTTCGATTCGTTACGAAACGAATTGCACAAGCCTAGTTTCTACCTCAGAGGGGACTCAGACCCCTGCCTGTAATGGGCTATCAGGAAAATACTAGGACTTATTGTGTGACAGAAATCTAGATTTGGACAGTGAAGTGACGCAAGTGATCTCAAGTATTGTGCTGGAAGAGATGTGCAGAAGTGATCTCAAGTATTGTGCTGGAGGAGATGTGCAGAGAAAGAGACTGTCAGATCTAGATGCAACTACTTTTATTCTATTAAGAAGTGTAGACGCAACTGTTGTAATATGTTGGCCGATTTATGTGGGACATCATATGTATATACATACACATATATATATATATTGTGAGGGGGTTAGCTCGGCAGCGGGTGTGTGTGACCCCCGGGATGGGCTCCCCACACAAAACAGGCCCAGCAAACGGAGGTTGTGGTTTTCAAAATCAAAAAAGGTGCGGTTTATTTTCTATTTACAGTGACAAAACACAGCAAAGCAAAAGAAACATAACCAAAATAAATCCTGGTCAAGTTGACCTCTGACTAAACATACAGGTTTCCTAACTAACAACTGGGATCAGCCTAGTGCTGTCCTAGTCCCTAAGTCCCTGGTTTAGTAAAAGTCCAAACAAATAGCCACACAGGCTTTGCCTCACCGCACAGGGGTTCACTCTCCCTAGACAGTCCACACAGGTCTGGTTCCAGGCATGAGCTAACATCTAATGAAGCTGGGAGTTCTTATAGAGGCCTAAATGAGCTGACAAGGTTCAGCTGGTCTCCTCATCTCTGTCTGCACGACGCCCCACACTCTCCCTAGAGGTATGAGTCATCCATGAGCCCACTAGCCTTATACAACTCTCCACCTAGTTGTATAAGTCGGCGTAAAGCCTGAATCTGGGCGAAATATATCTACCCCCCTGGATGCAACCAGGTGACTTTACCTTCCTGCTGTCACATACCCCCCCCCTCTTGTTTTAACCTCGGGGTTGGAACACCAGCAATCAGGCATTCATGTACTCGAGACAAAGCATCCACATTCCCCATTTGAACGCCAGGGCGATGCTTTACTGTGAAGTTGAATTCCTGGAGGGCCAGGAACCACCTATTCACTCTTCTATTTGTTTCCTTGTTTTGAGCCATCCACTTTAACGGAGCGTGATCCGTAACCATGTCAAAGTGCCTACCTAGCAGGTAGTACCGAAGGGAATCTAGAGCCCACTTCACCGCTAAACACTCCTTTTCAACGGTGGCGTAATTTACCTCATGGGACTTCAACTTCCTGCTGAGGTAAATGACTGGGTGCTCTTCCCCGTTCCAGACCTGGGACAATACTGCTCCTAACCCCACATCTGACGCATCACTTTGTACGACAAAGTCTTTAGAGAAGTCGGGTGAGTACAACACTGGCTGGCTACATAAGGCTTGTTTCAAGAATTGGAATGCTGCCTCAGCCTCGGGGGTCCATTTAATCATGACCGACCCTTTCCCCTTCGTCAGGTTGGTTAGGGGCACAGCCTTAGAAGCAAAGTGGGGAATGAATCGCCGATAATACCCAGCGATTCCCAGAAAGGCTCGTACCTGCTTCTTGCTGTTGGGACGTGGCCAACTCTGGATGGCCTCGACTTTGTTGAGTTGGGGTTTTATTACTCCCCTCCCAATGGTGTACCCAAGATATTTGGCCTCCTCCTGCCCAATGGTACACTTCTTGGGGTTAGCCGTAAACCCCGCTTCCCGAACAGAGTCCAGGACTGCTTGCACTTTTGGCAGATGTGAGGCCCAATCTGTGCTATGGACAATTACGTCATCCAGGTAAGCCGCAGCATACTTCCGATGGGGCCTCAGCATCTGGTCCATTTTCCGCTGGAATGTGGCCGGCGCATTCTGTAACCCGAACGGCATTCTTTTATATTGGAACGCCCCGTCTGGGGTTACAAATGCGGTTTTCTCTTTGGCCGACTTGGCCAGGGGGATTTGCCAATACCCTTTTGTGAGGTCAAGAGTCGTCATGTATCGGGCTGTTCCCAGCCGGTCGATCAACTCATCTATACGTGGCATGGGGTAGGTGTCAAATTTTGTAACTTTGTTCAACTGACGAAAATCGTTACAAAATCGCCAGCTCCCATCCGGTTTAGGCACCAACACGATGGGACTAGACCAATCACTTTGGGACTCCTCTATCACCCCTAAGTTCAGCATTTTCTGTACTTCCTCCCGTATTGCCTCCCGTCGAGCCTCTGGGATCCGATAGGGTTTTAACTTCACCCTTTCACCGGGCGGGGTAATGATGTCATGCTCTACCCCAGATGTTTGTCCCGGCAGCTCAGAGAATACCTCCTTGTTGCGAAGCACAAACTCCTTAACCTCCTGTTGTTGGGGTTGTGACAAGGTGGCTGCTATTCCAACCTCAGGAATCACGCAACCAGTTTGAGCTGGTGACCAAGTGTCTGCGACTAGGGACTCTCTATCCCTCCAGGCTTTCAACAGATTAACGTGATAGATCTGTTCGGGCTTTCGCCTTCCTGGTTGTCTGACCTTGTAATTCACTTCGCTCACTTTTTCCATTATCTCGTAGGGGCCTTGCCATTTGGCAAGGAATTTACTTTCAACCGTAGGGACAAGTACCAATATCCTATCCCCCGGGGAAAAGGTACGGGTCTTGGCTCCACGGTTGTACACTCTCTGCTGTGCCAACTGCGCTTGGGCCAAATGTTCCTTCACGATGGGCATTACCTGTGCAATTCGATCTTGCATCAGGGCGACATGCTCAATCACACTCCTGTGGGGAGAACTCTCACTTTCCCAAGTTTCCTTGGCAATATCCAACAGCCCTCTTGGGTGTCTCCCATACAGTAACTCAAAGGGGGAGAATCCCGTAGAGGATTGGGGCACCTCCCTAATAGCAAACATCAAATAAGGAAGTAAACAGTCCCAATCCTTTCCATCTCTATCCACCACTTTCTTCAACATTTGTTTTAGGGTTTTGTTGAATCTTTCAACCAGCCCATCGGTTTGGGGGTGATACACAGACGTACGCAATTGCGTCACTTTGAACAATTTACACAGCTCTTTCATAACCCGGGACATAAAGGGTGTACCTTGGTCCGTAAGCAGTTCTTTACAAATACCCACCCGGCTAAAAACAAGAGATAGCTCTTTGGCTATGGTTTTGGCCGAGGTATTTCGGAGAGGGATCGCTTCTGGATAACGGGTGGCATAGTCCATTATAACTAATATGTACTGGTGCCCCCTAGCGGACTTGATTATAGGACCTACCAAATCCATGGCGATCCTCTCAAACGGGACCTCAATGATGGGTAGAGGGACCAGCGGGCTACGGAAATGTGGCATCGGGGCCAACCTCTGACACACAGGGCAGGAGGAACAATAATTTTCTACGTCCTTCATCACCCCCGGCCAATAGAATCTCTGTAATACCCTCTCTCGGGTTTTCTCTGTCCCCAGATGACCTCCAAGAATGTGCCCATGGGCCAACTCCAACACCAACTTCCTGTAAGGTTTGGGCACCACAAGCTGCTCAACGGTTTCTTCTGCCCTTTTTGCCACCCGATACAGTAGGTCCTTCTCTACGCTGAAGTATGGGTAAGTGCAGGTATTATCTGGGTTCACTAACTCACCATCTATTTTCACTACGTTTTCCCGTGCCTTTATTAGGGCGGGGTCTTTCAACTGTTCTGTGGCAAAGTTTTCACTGTGAACCTCAAGATCAGAAAACTCCACAGACGGTAGGTTTTCGTCTGAGGAGGTGGGCTCCTCTCCAGTTTCTTGAGTCTCCCCTGCCAATACTGATAAGGGAAATTCCGGAGAGTCCTCACCACTCTCAGGGGAGTTCTGGCTATCACATTCCTGGTACATAGGGGCACCAGTGAGGGGCTCAGGATCATCCCACAGTTCCCAGAACTTCGGAAAATCCCTTCCCACAATGGCGTCATGCGGTAACTGAGATACTAAGCCCACTGGATGAGAGAGGGTACCTTTGGGGGTCTCGAAACACACTGTAGTCACTGGATACTCTCGGGTGTCCCCATGCACACAAATAACAGCTACCTTGCTATTCCCAGAGACCTCTGTTTTAACTAACTCAGCCTTTATCAGGGTCACAAGGCTACCTGAATCCAGCAATACCACAACATTTCTACCATTAACACACATTTTGCATAAATGTTTCTCAGTTCCTCGAATGGCAGTGCATGCGACTGTCGCACACAGCGACTGACGTCTGCCCGTCAGAAAGTCACACTGCATGGGTTCCTCCACAACCGGGCAATTGGCTGCAATATGTCCCGCTTGCCGGCAGCGGTAGCAAACGATCCTTCTTGCCGCCTCTTGAGCCGCTGATTTCCCAGGCTGTTCTCGCCAAACTTGGGGTAGAGCTCCCACCCTCTCACTCTCTCCACCCTCACCCCTTGGAATCCTCTTATCCGCCCCTGGGGATGGTCTGGTCTTAGGGTGGAAAGTCCGAGTGTCTCTGGAAGAGGCCGTCAGGTTCTCTGTAGCCAAGTATTTCTCCACACGATCCACAAGACCATCGGCCGTCTCTGGGTCTCCATGGCTTACCCACTTTTGGATGGCAGTAGGAAGAGCTCTCAAAAACCGATCCATTACAACACGTTCCACAATCTTTGGTGCGGACAAAGTCTCTGGCTGTAGCCACTTTCTGCTCAGGTGAATGAGATCATACATTTGAGACCTGGGGGGTTTTCCAAGCTGGAAAGTCCAGTTATGCACACGCTGAGCCCGGACAGCCTGGGTGACACCCAGCCTTGCCAATATTTCAGCTTTTAGCATCACATAGTCTTTTGCTTGGTTAGGCTCTAGGTCATAGTAAGCTTTCTGCGATTCACCAGTTAACAGAGGAGCCACCAGTCCAGCCCACTGCTCCTCAGGCCACTTTTCTCTTTCAGCGGTCCTTTCAAATGTGGTCAAAAATACCTCTGGATCATCCTCTCCAGTCATTTTTGTCAATAAACGACTCACCCCAAAGGACGCGGTATTAGTGGGACGGCTTTCCTCACTGGTGTGCGGACGTTGCTGCATTACTGCTTCCATCTGTTGTTGTAGTCTCTGCTCTTGCTTCTGCAACAGGTCTATGAAGCGGGCCTCAGATTGCTGCTGGGCTCGTTGCTGAGCCTCCAGACTCTGTTGCAAAGTTGCGTTTGTCTGCTGCTGGGCTGCAAGGCTCCTTTGCAAACCTGCATTTGTCTGCTGTTGATTGGCATTTGCTAGAGCCAGCTGCTTCAGTATCTCCTCCATGCTGGCTTAAAAAAAACTGCCACTGGTTCTCCACCAACTGTGAGGGGGTTAGCTCGGCAGCGGGTGTGTGTGACCCCCGGGATGGGCTCCCCACACAAAACAGGCCCAGCAAACGGAGGTTGTGGTTTTCAAAATCAAAAAAGGTGCGGTTTATTTTCTATTTACAGTGACAAAACACAGCAAAGCAAAAGAAACATAACCAAAATAAATCCTGGTCAAGTTGACCTCTGACTAAACATACAGGTTTCCTAACTAACAACTGGGATCAGCCTAGTGCTGTCCTAGTCCCTAAGTCCCTGGTTTAGTAAAAGTCCAAACAAATAGCCACACAGGCTTTGCCTCACCGCACAGGGGTTCACTCTCCCTAGACAGTCCACACAGGTCTGGTTCCAGGCATGAGCTAACATCTAATGAAGCTGGGAGTTCTTATAGAGGCCTAAATGAGCTGACAAGGTTCAGCTGGTCTCCTCATCTCTGTCTGCACGACGCCCCACACTCTCCCTAGAGGTATGAGTCATCCATGAGCCCACTAGCCTTATACAACTCTCCACCTAGTTGTATAAGTCGGCGTAAAGCCTGAATCTGGGCGAAATATATCTACCCCCCTGGATGCAACCAGGTGACTTTACCTTCCTGCTGTCACAATATATATATATATATATATATATATATATATATATAGATATATGTATAGATATATAGATATATATACCCATACATATATATACATATGATGTCCCACATAAATCGGCCAGCAACTACTTTTATTCTATTAAGAAGTGTTCATTATCTGGGCATCCCATGTCCCTTTTCCCCATCCAAGTTAATCCCCTAATAAAAACAACAAAAATAAGCAAGAGACTATTCATTGTCTGGGAAAGTGTGCCAAAATGCATGTCTGACCAGCAGGGTGAAATGTGTGGATGTTGAAACACGCAGCGACCCCACGGGGTCATCGCTACAATTACCATAGAGAAGATTATATATACAGGAATATCCATGTGTTTCCTTACATGGAATGCAAATTGACAATCTGACTGATAACCATGAGGCAACACAGAATGGTTGTAAGAACAAGTAAATATATACTTGAGCTAATATGAACAGACTGAATGAGGATTAAAGGCAGATTGGGGGGTAATTTCAGAGAGTTTTAAGTTTTAATATACCAAGAGGTCATCGTAAAAGCTATATATAATCCTTAGCTTGGACAATGTTAGTAAAGGGTCAAAAGACTATTCCAACATATTGGTCCTTAATAGGATTTTTGGGTGTAGAGATATATGCACACAGGCAGGGCATATAAGGAAATATACCCCAGCCCTGCAAATTCAAACAAATCAAACATAGTCTGTGCATATAGACCTAAATCTCAAAAGACTCATATAAGCTTTTTATAAAAAAAAATGATATACAGTATGTTTAGGCACTTTGCATCATGGGGTGATAACACTCTGCCCCTGTCTCTCACGATTACCTGCCTCTAATGAAAAATAAATGAAACATGCCCTGTGAAAATACCCATGCAGCCTGTTACCTACTAGGTGCATGTGGGTAGGGGCAGAGGTTGTAAAGAGATTGCAGAAACATCAGCAGCATTACAATAGAACGAAAGAGAAAACAAGGTCAAACCCCTTCCCTCTCCATATTTCCCACCTACATTAAATTCAGTAAGGGTTTACATCTACTTTACCAGACCTGCCAGTGTCTACAAGCCCTATATAATCTCTCCCTGTGCAGTTTGTTATGTGTTTGGGTTGTATGTAGTAAAGACATCCCCATTGTGTTTGTGTGTGTGAAAACAGCAATTACTTCTTCTTAACCTTCCATCAGCATTAAACTTGCTCTGAAACTGAATCGTTTTCTAAAGAGACAGGCAGTAATCAATCATAAGTGCTTTTGCCACGTGGCCAGCTCAAAAATCTCCTTTACTGATAGCAAAAGTGCTGTAAAGGCCAAGCCAGAGCAACAAGAACGAGAACAGTCAATTCTGCATTCCAGTAAAAAGTTGATGCATTTTTGTACTAAAAATGTTTTTGCAGAGCTATATAACGTTGATTCCAACAAACATAACTGTGCATAATAAAAGTCTTTATTGATGTCATGATTTATTGGCACATTTGTAATTTTAGAATATTGCTTGTTATGACATTCTAAAAAATTTCAGCTAAACACACACTATTATACAAAATCTGTATATTATACAGTAAAATATACAATGTTTTCTGTTCATGGTATTATAAACTAACATTGAACATTGAACCATACACCTGTAGTGGGGGTACCAAATTTAGGGACTGCTATGTCAAATTTAAGGGTGATTCGAGTGGAAGTTGGCTCGAATCTTTCAATTTGCTGGACTCTGCCTTGCTGTTGTTTTGTCTGGTGTGCAGTTCCCCTTAGAAGTGTAGGTGGCGCTGTCACCTATACTCGGGGTTGAACCACAGGTAATGGGGCAGCGATTTGGTGTCCTCTCTCGGCAGCCGTACAGTGGGTGTGGTAGACCTGCTGGGCATGCCGGGAGAGGATACATAAGGGGCAGACGCCGCCTGGGAGGGGTTGGTTCCTGGTTCCAGAGTCGGAGTCCTGGTGCGTGGCTCTCCAAGCCATGGGGCCACGTGCACTTCAGTCCCAGGCACCTTTAGTCCTGGGGCTGCAACTTCATCCCTGGGCCCAGCACCTTTAGCTGGAGCCCACTTCGGAAGGAGGAATCCCAGGGTGCCGCCTTGCGAGGGGACCCGTTTCTATAAGAGGAGGCTGGGGGAGGACCGTTCCGAAGGACTGGTGAGAGATCACAGTGAAGGAAGGGGCCCAGTAACTCTCTAGAGGGATGTCATCCATCCGGAAAAAGGGATCCAACCAAAAGGACCAGTAGGAGGTTTGGGGCACTATAGATCCTGTGGCAGAGGATCTCCTGAACGTATCCATTAGGGAATCAAATAGACTGTTCGAGTTACACGCCGGCTGCTAGTGCCTTCGGGTGACTATCCGGGTGAGCTATACCCACTCAGGATCGAGTGGCAAAGAAACAAGAGTGCCTGAACTGATCTGTCTTTCTAACACCTTTCTCTTCTCCTCATTTGTGGATGTTCGTGCATAAAGAAATAAACTCTATGTCCCAATGACCTCAAATGTAAGAATTATTCTTCCCACTGACCATCACAATAATGTACCATGAGTTGTAGATATAGTCAACTTTAGCAGGGGTTCCCTGAGACTGGAATATTATTTCAAGGGTTTCTTTGTTTTGAAAAGGTTTAGAAAGGCTGGTATATGGGCTTCCTGGCTCATTCATTTATATTGGACAGTCGTAACTCATCCAATAAAAAAATGAATTGGAAAAGGTGAGTTAATTGCTTTGACTACTCATTAAAAGTGGCTCAAATTTGGATACACCATATTAATATTAAACACAATGTTAAACACATCACTAATGATAGAGCAAGGCAGAAAAAGAATATCAGCGAAGGCTCTAAATAATCACCATTGTTGGTAGACATTTATTTTAAAGAGGAAGTAAATCCAGTACGTTTTTTCTTTTTATTAATATATATATATATATATATATGCTTTAAAATAGTGCAAAGTGATACACATCAAAATCGGCAAAAAAACGAGCTTTGAAAATACCTTATTTCTCTTTTATATTATTTGTCTTCTGGGTATTGGCCGCGCCATTGTAACTCCTGTATGTTGATTCGTTTGTGGGTGTCATTTCCACCCTTACTAGGTTTCCCTGTCCAAATATCGCACATGCGCTGTATCGCCTAAACTAAGCCTCTATCTCGATTGCCGTTACTACGGCAACCAAGCTAAACCATAGCTGAAGCAAAATAACTAGCAAGGCGGTATCGCGAGACTTCCCTCTGTGCCGTTCAGAGAGAAAGTTAATGAATGATAATGACCGGCATGCAGAGGGGGACAGAAACGGCACACACAGTGTGCCGTTAAAGAATAAACCTACTGCGTAATCGCTCTTGACGTCACCCACGCTTGCAGGGCGATTTTTATGGAAACTACAACAGTGAGTACACTTTCACAGGCAGTGATCAGCTGCCTGTGCTATCTAGATTGCAAAAAGCACAAGTTGTATTGGAGGGTTTACAACCACTTTAAGGTATAAATGCATGTAATTCCCATAAATGTATCTCCTTTATACACATACCCTTGTAAACAACAGTGTGACTATGTTTGCTGGCCCTGGTCCTATTGCTTTTATTATATGTAACAGAACTCAAAACACTTAATTGTATATCAGTGGATAATAGGTGAAAAGGTCTAAAAGTGTTAATGAATGGAACAATCTCAAAGTAGTGTCCACTTTTAGTTTAATGAGTTTTGTAAACCCTCATTTAAAAATAAAATAAAAAATAACAAACATGTCACACTTACCTCCACTGTGCAGCTAGTTTTGCACAGAGTGTCCACGATCGTCCTCTTCTGGGGTCCCCCGGCGGTGCTGTTACCTCCTCCCCACAACAGGTGTCCATATTGGAGAAGCTCTCTCCTTGGTGAAAAAAAACAACCCCTTTAAAGTATAACTAAAGGCAAAACATTAAAATTTAATTTTTTGGGTTGTCCCCAGATAAGTAATAGAGGGGATAGCTTCCAATGGAGACACTAGTTCTGGTGACCCGGGGTCCCCAAATCTCCTTTCCTGTTTGGCTATGGGACAGGAAGTGAAGGGAAATCTCCACAATGGGACACAGATGATGAAAAACAAACTGACAGGGGCTATAACCCTCCTTTATCCAAAATGAAAGAAAAACGTTTTACTTATAGTTCTACTTTAAAGGAAACTTGGACTTTGAAAAACACTTCCGCTACCATTTTCCAGCTAGTTGCTTGGCTGCCTTTGGCATTAATACTGTTTACATCACTGAACTAGAACTAGCATACTGCTAGCAAAGCCAGGGGACAGTTATAACTCCTTATCTCCATTCCTATTCTGGGTCAGTGACTGCAAGTAATGAAACTTTTGGATTAATATAACAGCCAGGCAACTAGTATAATGGAGAGTTCAGCAGTGGTAGCTGAGCTATTTTCTTAATCACGAGTACAGTAAAAAACATTTATTTCAACCCAGCTTCCACAGTATAGTTTCATATGTCAAGGCTTGTACACACAAGAATTGAATGCAGAGGATTGTATATCATCTGTGGCTTCAGCATTTATGTTTCTCATGCCACGTACACACAATCGATTTTCTCGACGGTGAAAACACCGTCGAGAAAATTGACGGGAAAAACGAGGAACGGCTTGTTCCCCTACACATGGCCGGTTTTCCCAACATTTTTTCTCTTAGTCGAGAAAAACGACTGTGTGTAGGTTCCCCGGCAGTGTTTCCCTATGGGAAAACTGCCGCGGAAAAAAATGCAGTGAATCACGACGAGAAAAATTAGAGCATGTTCTAATTTTTCTCGTCATGATTAATGCCGTTTTTCTCGTCGGGAAAAATGATCAAAAGCCCACACACGGTGGTTTTTCTCGTCAAAGAGAAATTTTTTTATTTTTCCCGACGAGAAAAATGGTCGTGTGTACGCGGCATAATGTTCAACAAGTAAAAATCGGTTCCCACGGTTTAGGAATAACCTTCCTTCTTTGACATTTTTGTAGTATTACAATCATTAAAGGAAAAAAAAACTAAAGCAAAATATTAACAATATCCTTAATGTAATGGCACAAAATGTTCCTGCGTTTATTAGTAAACAATAAAACCAAGTCAATGAAAATTTGTTCTCACATTATGTTCCGTTACATACACAAGTCATTGTTTAAAGAAACAAATTTGTATATATATATTTGGGAATATTTGTGAATACTGGACTTTTTTTTTTAACATTTTGCCCCAAATAATATACATTTTAGATATTTCTAGAAATATATTGGAGACTGCAACTTTTCTTTTTCTTACTTCCCATGCATAGTGATTGAATCATCAAGGACAATGTATAACCTGCCTCATAAATCAAAGTGTATAAAAGAATTGTGTTGTCCCCAGCAACCAATCAGAAGAATCCTTTGAGTCTCTCCATTGTCTAACCTGCCTAATTTGGCAGTTTTAGGGTGGCTGTGATTAAAAAAAAAAAAAAACATTTTCATTTACCTTTTATTTAAATTTTAGAAAAGAAGGCCTATAATTTGTTAGTTGAGCCTGCATTATTAGATACTGCAATATTTATCCAGCAAATTATCTAACTAATCGGTATTATTCAGACAGGACTGATTCTCAGGCCTCGTACACACGGCCGAGATTCTCGTTGAAAAAAACATGTCGTTTTTTTCGACGAGATTCTTGGACAAGAAACTTGTCCCGGCCGAGTGTACACACGCTCGTTTCAAAGAACCCACGGTTCTTTGAATGGAGCGTACGCGGTGACGTCATCGACTACGTCGAGCATGCGCTCGTCACATTCGATGCCGTCGCCGCCATCTTGGTATACCCTACGTATGCCTAGGAAGCTACCGCGCATGTGTCAAATTCATTTCGAACATGCGCGGGCTTCCGGGCGGACAGGTAAGTGTACACACACTCACTTTTCTCGTCGAGAAACATGCCGAGGAGAATCTCGACGAGAAAATAGAGAGCAGGTTCTCTATTTTCTCGTCGAGGTTACTTGTCGGTTTTCTCGACGAGAAACCCGATAGCCGCGTACACACGACCGATTTACTCGGCAAGACCTCTCTGCCAGCAAGTTTCTTGCTGGTTCTTGCCGAGAAAATCGGTCGTGTGTACGAGGCCTCAGTATTTTAAAAATATTTAAAAGGTGTGGGTTCCTTTTCTGTGAAAATCAACACCCAGACAGGCTTAAACAGATTTGAAATTAGAGAAGAGGACTTAAGTGATTTAAACATTAAGTACAAAGAGTTATTTAATGTCAAAGATGCTGATACATTAATAAGAAAGACTGCTTTATCTACTTAACTTGCATGTATGGTCAACTGCCCATGTTTTAACATGTTCTAACCTTTTAATAACATGTTCTTTAGCCCTGCTTTAAGGCATGGAAATTCCCCTTATGATCAGTGGACACACTGTAGCTGCATTCCCCAATGCTATCTAAAAACATGATCCCTGCAGTTTACACTGTGAGTATGTGTTTAGTAGCAATCACCTAGCAACCTGCAAGTTGTTTGCCAGCTGCCATCTTGTATACTAGGGATGAGCTTCGAGTTCGAGTCGAACTCATGTTCGACTCGAACATTGCCTGTTCGCCTGTTCGCCGAACAGCGAACAAATTGGGGTGTTCGCGGCAAATTCGAAAAGTCTATGGGAGGAATCTAAAGTGCTAATTATAAAGGCTTATATGCAAGTTATTGTCCTAAAAAAGTGTTTGGGGACCCGGGTCCTGCCCCAGGGGACATGTATCAATGCAATTTTTTTTTTTTTAAAACGGCCGTTTTTTCGGGAGCAGTGATTTTAATAATGCTTAAAGTGAAACAATAAAAGTGAAATATTCCTTAAAATTACATTCACTGCGTAATACATGTATAGAGTCTATAGACCCCTTCACTGCTATAGATTCTATACATGTATTACGCAGTGAAGGAAGTTCCCCATCAGGTCCGCCCCCTCTGTATGTCGGACCCCGCCTACGTCATTGGCCTGAGCGGGGAACTTCCTTCACTGTGTAAATTTAAATTACACAGTGAAGGAAGTTCCCCGCTCAAGCCAATGACGTAGGCGGGTCCGACATACCGAGGGGGCGGACCTGATGGGGAACTTCTCTCACTTTGGTAATACATGTATAGACCCGCCCCTTCTCATGTTCCGCATCTGGTCCGCTGAGCGGACCTGATGGGGAACTTTAGAAGGGGCGGGTCTATACATTTAAAACACTGAGGAGGAAGTTCCCCATCAGTTCCGCTCAAGCAAAAGCAATGACGGACAGCGCTGGACATCGGGATCGCTGCGGGACACTGGATTTCATCGCTGGAATGTTTTGTTTTTTTTTTAATAAAGGACTTTTTCAAGGTGTTTGTGTGTTTTTTTTTACATTTTTTTACGCTTTCTTCGTGAAATGGTAGGGGTACAATGTACCCCTTACCAATTCACATAGGGGGGGGCCAGGATCTGGGGGTCCCCTTTGTTAAAGGGGTCTTCCAGATTCCGATAAGCCCCCCGCCCGCAGACCCCCACAACCACCGGGCAAGGGTTGTGGGGATGAGGCCCTTGTCCCCATCAACATGGGGACATCCTCCCCATGTTGAGGGCATGTGGCCTGGTACGGTTCAGGAGGGAGGGGGGCCGCTCTCTCGTCCCCCCCTCTTCCCCTGCGGCCGGCCAGATTACGTGCTCGGATAAGGGTCTGGTATGGATTTTTGGGGGGACTCCACGCCATTTTTTTTAAAATTTGGGGTGGAGCTCCCCTTAAAATCCATGCCAGATCTCAAGGGCCTGGTATGGATATTTAGGGGGAACCCCACGCCATTTTTTTTTTATTTGTGGCGGGGTTCCCCTTAATATCCATTCCAGACCTAAAGGGCCTGGTAATTGAATTTGGGGGAACCCCCACGCTTTTTTTTTTTTTTTTTATCAATGACTTTTCTATGTATTGATAAAAGCCGACAATTCATTAATAGCCGCGTGTGAGTTTTAAATGACTTTTTTTCCTTCAAAAATGACACTTTGTGCAGGGACAGTTCTAAGCACGGGAAACATGCGCCACTTTACATGCATATCATACACACCCCCCAGGTACGAAATTTAAAGGAATATTTCACTTTTATTTTTTCATTTTAAGCATTATTAAAATCGCTGCTCCCGTAAAAATGTCTATTTTTTAAACCTTTTTTTGCATTGATACATGTCCCCTGGGGCAGGACCCCGGTCCCCAAACACTTTTTAGGACAATAACTTGCATATAAGCCTTTATAATTAGCACTTTAGATTTCGAACGTTCGAGTCCATTGTATTTAATAGGGTTCTAAAGTTCGCACGAACATTCTGTCTGGTCGCAGGTTCTGGTGCGAACCGAACAGGGGGGTGTTCGGCTCATCCCTGTTGTATACTGCTCTGCAGTTTTGTTTTATGTAACGCTTACATAAATGTAAATAGTATTTTTCAGATTTGAAGTTATTAAACTTTTTTTAGAGGGCGTTTGATGGGTTGCCTCTTCTCTGCCTGTATAGACCTCTAAAATCCTGCACCATCGAATGGGTGCCCTTCGGGGGATATGTTTTGCCCTTCGGGGGATATTTTTTGCCATGCTGCGATGCAAAGCATTGTGGCCTTTGCATGTGTGCAACCCCATCTGCTGCCTCTGCAGCTTAAAAGGAGAGCAGTTGGGGGTTGTAAAGATGCTGCTCAGCCACATGTTTTTACTGCCCCCAACCACAAGTGTAAACAAGCCCTTAAAGTTGAACTAATCCTTCCTATCGTTTTTAGCCAAGGAAGCTGCCATCTTAGCCTCTTTTTGATATTCAACTGCCAAGATGCTGTACATGTGATCAGTTATGATTCCAGCCATTTGATGGTTATACATGTAGCTTCCCCCCCAATATTTGAGGGTGCTATGTGGAAATTTAGGGGTAGTCTGAGACGGTAGTTGGGCTCAGACCAATCAATGATTCAATATTGCTCTGCTCTGAGTGTGGTACTGCCTGGCAGTAGTGTTCTTCATTGCCTGTAGGTGGCACTGTCACCGCCGGCATAGGTTAAACTATGAGGGGTATCACAACACCTTGGTGTCCCTTCTCGGCAGCTGTGCAGTGGGCGTGGTCAACCCGCTGTGCATGCTGGGAGAGGGTACATAAGGGGCAGATGCCATTAGGCATTAAGCGATTCCAGAGGGACCCCCAAGGCGCAAGGGGGGACCTCTGGTCCAGTGAGTGTGCCTCGTGGCCGGCATGGCATGAGGTGCGTGAGTGTGTTTAGGCCTTGGGCACCTTCAGCCCGAGGCCCTGTTGCTGCATCGTGGGCCCAGCTCCGCTGGCAAGGGCCTACGCTTCAGAGAGGGATCCCAGGCTGCCCGCTTGTAGGGAGCCGATCTTGAGGAGGGGAGTCCAGGGGAGGATCAGTCCCAGGAGATTAGCGACGGTACTGCTGTCTCGGGAAGAGGCCTGGAAACTCGCCTAAAGAGGGATTCATCGTCTCTGATATCCGTGCTCTATCCCGGCTGCTAGGACCACTCTCATTGAGACTATCCGGGTGAGCAATACCCACTCAAGCTTGAGTGGTGACGAATATATAGACACTGAACCTTAAGTGTTGCGCGTCTGAACCTTCCCCTACTTCTTTCAACTTCCTACTCTCTCTCTCTCTTCAAGTTGACTCAAAGAAAAAGAATAAAGCCTTGCTGATTAGGTTTTACTCCTGTGTGGACATTGGCGTTATTACAAGAGATTGTTTTTGCCTAGACAACGGAACTAAAGGGATCCACTCTAGAGAGGTAATTGCTGCAGACCCAAAACAAAACCAGCCGGTGCCTTAAATGGGGGTAAGTGCTACATACAGTTTAATAAGAAAAAAAGTTGCGCTAAACCATGATACTAAATGGCGATATACCATACATAAATATAATGATGTAAATTGCATGTACGTCAACCACTGAGTAAATCCCGTGACCACGTCCCTCTTGCGACGAAACGTAGGGAGGCACGACGTTCTGACGTCACTGTGTTTTTACCACAGACCCAGAAGATACGGCCTGCACATCGAGGAGACAGCCGGCTCAATTGTTATATGCTTATTTTAAACTTCTTAATCGTAAGTGTAACCTTATTTGTTCACAATAAATGTAAAAAGGGTTTTATGCTATGCGTATTCATTCA
Source organism: Rana muscosa (assembly GCA_029206835.1). NCBI lineage: Eukaryota > Metazoa > Chordata > Amphibia > Anura > Ranidae > Rana > Rana muscosa. Next base: position 850,416,178 of record CM055121.1, read on the forward strand.
TCATTTTATGTGGCGTGACTCTGGATGCTGCTGGCTGAGGTCCACATCCCTACATGCTGTATGCTGAGCCGAGGTGTTTATTTGAGGTCTACATCCCTGTATGCTGTATGCGCAGCTGAGGTGTTTTCCATAAGGAACCCCAGGCTGGGTCATTAGCCTATGCTGTTTTTGATCTCCTGTCATAAGAGATCACGTCCATTTGGTAAGCGGCAGTGTTTACTTAAGGTGGAGGTGCTTTACTATCATCACATTTTCTCAATCATTTTTGGAACAAGTTTGGCACAGTGGATTTTTATATTTCTACTATTATCCATAATTTTGGACACTTTTTGGAAATATTTTTCACCTATCTCTGTTTATGGACTGAAGCCTCGTACACACGGCCGAGAATCTCGTCGTAAAAAACACGTCGTTTTTTTCGACGAGATCTTTGGACAAGAAACTTGTCCCGGCCAAGTGTACACACGCTCATTTCAAAGAACCCGCGGTTCTTTAAATGGAGCGAACGCGGTGACGTAATTGAATACGACGAGCATGCGCTCGTCACATTCGATGCCGTCGCTGCCATCTTTGTACACCCTATCCTATGCCTAGGAAGCTACTGCGCATGCGTCGAAGTCATTTCGAGCATGCGCGGGCTTCCCAGAGGACAGGTAAGTGTACACACACACAATTTTCTCGTCGAGAAACAGGCTGACGAGAATCTCGACGAGAAAATAGAGAGCAGGTTCTCTATTTTCTCGTCGAGATTACTTGTCGGTTTTCTTGACGAGAAACCATACACACGAACGAATTTCTCGGCAACAAATCTCTGCCAGCAAGTTTCTTGCTGGTTCTTGCCGAGAAACTTGGTCGTGTGTACGAGGCTTGAGTCTTATTTATTTATTTAAATTTTTTGCACTTCATTTATTTCACCACTTGGATATCATTTACTCACTGGTTGACGTACATGCAATTTACATCATTATATTTATGTATAGTATATCGCCATTTAGTATCATGGTTTAGCGCAACTTTTTTTCTTATTATATTTGTTCGTGTTGTATAGCACTTTTGTTGCCGCTTGATTCGTTTTTTCTGAATAGCGCAATTTTTTCCTTTTCTACATACAGTTTAGTTGGGAGGACAAGCAAATGGAGCAGCTATATTTCCGACCTGTGCTTGTTAAATCAATTTGTTTACTTCTGCTTTAACCACTTCAATACTGGGCACTTTAACCCCCTTCTTGCCCAGACCAATTTTCAGCTTTCAGCTTTTTTCCCCCAAATAGAGCTTTCTTTTGGTGGTATTTGATCACCACTGGGTTTTTTATTATTTTGCTAAACAAACACTAATTGAGGCTGCACTGACAGGCACTGATGGGCACTGATAAGGAGGCACTAATGGGCCCTGATGAGGAGGCACTAATATGCAGCACTTGTAGGCAGCAATGATGGTCACTGATAGGCAACATTGATATGCGGCACTGATGAGGAGGCACTAATATGCAGCACTTGTAGGCAGCAATGATGGTCACTGATAGGCAACATTGATATGCGGCACTGATAAGCAGGAGAGTGAGTAGGCACCGACAGGCATTACTGATGGGCACTGATTGGCATCTGTGGTGGGCACTGACAGGCATTACTGGTGGGCACTGACTGGCATTATGGGCACTGATTGGCATTTGTTATGGGCACTGATTGGCATGTGATAGGCACTGATTGGCATCTGTGGTGGGCACCCCTGATGGGGGCTGTGCTTATAATCAATGCGTTAACTATCAGCGCAGACCCCCCTGTCAGGAAAGCTACTGATCGGCTCTCCTCTGCTTAAGCCTCGTCAGCGCGAACTGAGGAAAGCCAATTACCGGAAACTTCCTGTTACCGCTGTGATCAGCTGTGATCGGTCACAGCTGAGTACGTATAAAGAGCCTACATCATAGGCTCATTACCAAGAGTGAAGATGCAGTGTGTCAGAGCAACACACCGCACCACCGATCCCCGCTCTGAGGGGGGGGCTTATGCTGGTGGGCGTCATATGACGCCCAGGCAGGATAACTGATCCCCTGTTTAGCCGTCATTCTGTTATAGGCCAGGCGGGATGTGGTTAATTAAGATGCTGAACCGGTTGAGTGGAACTTTAGTTAAAAAATTAAGTCCTGCTAGATCACTTCAGGCTGGCCCCTTTTGCAAATATAATTATGTAAAACATTAAAATAAATAAGTGTCCATACTGTTTAAAATCCAGTAATACACTGTCTAACCCTGCTCTGTACATGCTTAGTTGCTCTTCATGTTAGGCATTTTTAGATACTGCTGAGTTTGTAGAGGCTGATCTGCTGACAGCCTTAACCACTTCAGCTCCAAAAGATTTACCCCCTTCATTACCAAGCAATTTTTTGCAATACGACACTGCATTACTTTAACTGACAATTGCATGGTCGTGCAATGCTGTACACAAATAAAATGGATGTTCTTTTTTTCCCCTCAAATAGAGCTTTCTTTTGGTGGTATTTGATCACATTTTATTTGCGCTATAAACCAAAAAAAAAAAAAAACGACAATTTTGAAAAAGAGACACATTTTTTTACTTTCTGCTATAAAGCATTCCCAATAAAAAAAATAAAAAATCAGATTTCTTCATCAATTTAGGCCAATTTGTATTCTGTTACATATTTTTGGTAAAAAAACATCCCAATACGTGTATATTGATTGCTTTGCGCAAAAGTTATAGCGTCTACAAACAATGGCATATTTTTATTTATTTATATTTTTTACTAGTAATGGCATTGATCAGCGACTTATAGCAGGACTGCGACATTGCAGCAGACAAATCGGACACTAAGTGACACTTTTGACACTTTTTTGGGGACCAGTGATACTAATACAGTGATCGGTGCTAGGAAAATATGCACAGTCACCCAGCGGACCTCAGGTCTGCTGGACCCGCTGATTGGCTCCCGCTGTGTCCAATCACAGTGGGAGCTGGTCGCCGGTGGCAATCACATACCTGTATGTTTTTTCACGCAGGTCGTCAAGTGGTTAAAGCAGAATTAAACCCTCCTATCCTTTACAGCTGGAAGAAAGGAAGCTGCTTCTGTTTGAGCTGCAACTGCCATGATGCAGCACATGTGATCAGTTATGACACCAGGCATTTGATGGTTTTACAGTTTGATGGAGGACACAAGCAAATGTAACAGTTAGCAATCCCAGGATTCCAGTAATGTAAATTTTTTGAAACTGTTAATTTGATGGGTTTCGCTCTGCTTTATGATTTACTGTTTTTTAGGGGCTCTGGGCTTCAGAAAAATAGCAGCCTGCGGAAAGAAGAAACAGAAGCAATGCTGGAGGCAATTTACAGCAAACACTAATTTTGGTAACATAATTATTAGTGTGGAATGTATGTTCCTTGCTAAAGAACATTATTTTTTTATCAAGTTGTTATAGGTAAAGTTCCACTATGAAAAACTCAGTAGCGGTGAAGGCTGCAGTCCCACCACCCTAAAAAGTAAGCAGCACCCTGAAACAACTTAAAGGGGTTGTAAAGGTTAGTTTTTTATTTTCTAAATAGGTTCCTTTAAGCTAGTGCATTGTTGGTTCACTTACCTTTTCCTTCTATTTCCCTTCTAAATTTTTCTTTCGTTGTTTTCTTTGTCTGAATTTCTCACTTCCTGTTCCTCCTCAGTAAGCTGTTCAGTAAGCTGTTCTGGCTGACTCCACACCACTTGGATGATGGTGTGAAGTTTAGTGAGGAGAAACAGGAAGTGAGAAATTCAGACAAAGAAAAAAAACATTTTGAAGGGAAATCGAAGGAAAGGGTAAGTGAACCAACAATGCACTAGCTTAAAGGAACATATTTAGAAAACAAAAAACAAACCTTTACGACCCCTTTAAATGAGTGATAAATGAATTTTCGGAATGAGAGCAGTTATCTGAAAAGTTTACTGACTGATTTAACATGCTGCCTGAAAAAAAGTATTTAACAGTAACTAAGCTTAGTCATACTATCAGGAGACCTTGACTAAGAATGTCCTTCACTGTGGTAGAAAACCTAAATATCCACCCTCACAGGCAGACATGGCTCAGACAGCTCCTATAACTCACATGCCTTCTCCCACAAAAGGTCTAGACAAGACATTGGCATTTTTTTACTTTCTCACAATTATCTTATCTTAGGCTTCATATTTTACTTTTTAGGTTTGTAAGCGACAGTATGTTCAATAAGCTGTTCTGTTCTCAGCACTGCAAAAAAAATAATGAAGACTATGCTACACAAATATATAGTATCCTACAAAAGTGAGTACACCCCTCAAATTTTTGTAAATATTTTATTATACCTTTTCATGTGACAACACTGAAGAAATGACACTTTGCTACAATGTAAAGTAGTGAGTGTACAGCTTGTATAACGGTGTAAATTTTCTGTCCTCTCAAAATAACTCAACACACAGCCATTAATGTCTAAACCGCTGGCAACAAACGTGAGTACACCCCTAAGTGAAAATGTCCAAATTGGGCCCAAAGTATCAATATTTTGTGTGTCCACTATTTTTTACCAACACTGCCTTAACCCTCTTGGGCATGGAGTTCACCAGAGCTTCCCAGGTTGCCACTGGAGTCCTCTTCCCCTCCTCCATGACGAAATCACAGAGTTGATGGATGTTAGAGACCTTGCGCTCCTTCACCTTCCATTTTAGGATGCTCCACAGATGCTCAATAGGGTTTAGGTCTGGAGACATACTTGGCCAGTCCGTCATTTTTACCTTCAGCTTCTTTAGCAAGACAGTATTCATCTTGGATGTGTGTTTGGGGTTGTTATCATGTTGAAATACTGCCCTGCAGCCCAGTCTCAGAAGGGAGGGGTTCATGCTCTGCTTCAGTATGTCACAGTACATGTTGGCATTTATGGTTCCCTCAATGAACTGTATCTCCCCAGTGCTGGCAGTACTCATGCAGCCCCAGACCATGACACTCCCACCACCATGCTTTACTGTAGGCAAGACACCCTTGTCTTTGTACTCCTCACCTGGTTGCCGCCACACACGCTTGACACCATCTGAACCAAATAAGTTTATACTGGTCTCATCAGACCACAGGACATGGTTCCAGTAATCCATGTCCTTAGTCTGCTTGTCTTCAGAAAACTATTTGTGGGCTTTCTTGTGCATCATCTTTAAAAGAGGCTTCCTTCTGGGATGACAGCCATGCAGACCAATTTGATGCAATGTGCGGCGTATGGTCTGAGCACTGACAGGCTGACCCCCCACCCCTTCAACCTCTGCAGCAATGCTGGCACCACTCATACGTCTATTTCCCTAAGACAACTTCTGGATATGACGCTGAGCACGTGTACTCACCTTCTTTGGTCGACCATGGCGAGGCCTGTTCTGAGTGGAACCTGTCCTGTTAAACCGCTGTATGGTCTTGGCCACTGTGCTGCAGCTCAGTTTCAGGGTCTTGGCAATCTTCTTATTGCCTAGACCATCTTTATGTAGAGCAACACTTCTTTTTTTTAGATCCTATGAGAGTTCTTTGCCATGAGGTGCCATGTTGAACTTCCAGTGACCAGTATGTGAGCGTGAGAGTGATAACACCAAATTTAACACAACTGCTCCCCATTCACACCGGAGACCTTGTAACACTAAGGAGTCACGTGACACTGGGGAGGGAAAATAACTAATTGGGCCCAATTTGGACATTTTCACTTAGGGGTGTACTCACTTTTGTTGCCAGCAGTTTAGACATTAATGGCTGTGTGTTGAGTTATTTTGAGGGGACAGTAAATTTACACTGTTATACAAGCTGTACACTCACTACTTTACATTGTAGCAAAGTGTCATTTCTTCAGTGTTAACACATGAAAAGATAAAATAAAATATTTACAAAAATGTGAGGGGCGTACTCACTTTTGTAAAATACTGTAAATAAAAAATTCTGCACACCAGCTATACACCAAGCTAAAAAGCTTCAAGCAAAAAAAGTAACCAGTGATCACTTCCAAACTATTTGAATACATGTGTAACATGCAATACCATATAGAAAAATACCATTGCAGTTAGAGAAGTCATGTGACAAACACTTCAAATGAATTACCAAATATCAAGTGCAATAATAAAGTGTACACCACCAAACATAAATGTAAATTACATAAAATAAAGTTTTGCACATAACAATGGCAAAACAAACAATTCAATTCCGTGAACCAATACAATCTGTAAAACAGTCTGTGAAGGCATATGTGTCAGCATTTATATTTGCTGGTGTATGCTTTATTATTGCACTTGATATTTCACTATTCGTTTGGAGTGTTTGCCACAATACTATTCTAGCTGCAATTTTTTTTGTATATGGTATTACATGGCATGCATTCATATTCTTTGTACCACAGCACATACAGCATATCCAAAAATGCTGCACAAATTAGTTCTTTGTCTTGTTTCAAAATGACTGAATGTTTACTATTCTCCTGCATTATGACAAATGGAAGCGAACATAGGCATGTGCAGGGGGTGTGCCAGGTGTGCCTGGGCACACCCTAATCACTACGCGCAGTGCTGATTCCCCCTTTTGCCCGGGCTTCCCAGTGTTGGTCCCCCCCCCGCAGTGAACACACTCACTCACTGTGTTCATTCATAACTGAAGCATAGTAAACTGTGTTTACTGTGCTTCAGTTTGTGAATGAACAGGGAACCGCTCAGCACAGAGCACTTTCCATTCATTTACTGCCCTGTGTAGCTGAGGCTGCAGAGAAAGGGATGTGTTTGAGCTTTGGGGTGCACACCCTAATGCAATAGGCTGCACACACCTACGGAAGTGAATGTGTCATGGTCCTTGGTGTAGTAATTGCTTAAGAGGCACCAGCTGCTTCTAGGCTTGTTGCCTTTGTAGTGCCGGCTACTCTGCAGATGTTGCCTCTCACCCTGTGCTTCCCTTCTGCACAGCTTTAGAGCAGTTCATAGTTACATAGTTAGTCAGGTTGAAAAAAGACACAAATCCGTCTAGTTCAACCAAAAAATAATAAAAAATCATACAATCCCATATACACAATTCTTCACTCACAGTTGATCCAGAGGAAGGCAAAAAAAAACCAGCAAAGCATGCTCCAATTTGCTACAGCAGGGGAAAAAATTCCTTCCTGATCCCCTGAGAGGCAACCGGATTTTCCCTGGACCAACCTTACCTATAAATGTTAGTACCCAGTTATATTATGTACATTTAGAAAATAATCCAGGCTTTTTTTAAAGCAATCTACTGAGCTGGCCAGAACCACCTCTGCAGGGAGTCTATTCCACATTTTCACAACTCGTACTGTGAAGAAACCTTTCCGTATTTGGAGATGAAATCTTTTTTCCCCTAGACATAAAGAGTGCCCCTTGTCCTCTGTGATGACCTTAAAGTGAATAACTCAACACCAAGCTCACTATATGAACCACTTATATATTTTTACATGTTGATCATATCTCCCCTTAATCTCCTCTTCTCAAGAGAGAATAAGTTCTGTGCGTGTTCCCCCGCTCGCTCCCCCTCCCTCCTGGCAAACAGCAGAGGGACCTATCAGAAAAGGCTGGATAAGGATCCTATAGTCCCCTTGAGAGCACTGCTCACTGAAGTAATGGGACCAGAACTACAGCCTCTGCACAAGAAGGGGTAAGAGCTGCATTTTCCTAGGCTGTAGGATACACGGCTTGCTCTTGCCATGAGGGAGGCCAGAGAGTGCACATTGCTGTACAGTGTGCACTATCACTGCTGAATATTGTCAGCCTAAGCAGGATCTGGAGTGCTGAGTCTAAGGCCTCGTACACACGACCGATTTTCTCGGCAAGAACCAGCAAGAAACTTGCTGGCAGAGAGGTCTTGCCGAGTAAATCGGTCGTGTGTACGCTGCTAGCGTGTTTCTCGTCGAGAAAACCGACAAGAAACCTCGACGAGAAAATAGAGAACCTGCTCTCTATTTTCTCGTCGAGATTCTCCTCGGCGTGTTTCTCGATGAGAAAAGTGAGTGTGTGTACACTTACCTGTCCGCCCGGAAGCCCGCGCATGTTCGAAATGAATTTGACGCATGCGCGGTAGCTTCCTAGGCATACGTAGGGTGTACCAAGATGGCGGCGACGGCATCGAATGTGACGAGCGCATGCTCGACGTAGTCGATGACGTCACCGCGTACACTCCTTTCAAAGAACCGCGGGTTCTTTGAAACGAGCGTGTGTACACTCGGCCGGGACAAGTTTCTTGTCCAAGAATCTCGTCGAAAAAAACGACATGTTTTTCTCAACGAGAATCTCGGCCGTGTGTACGAGGCCTGAGTGTGGCAACAGCCAAAGTAACCTGGATGAAGAGCAGTCAGTGAACTTAATTACTGTGTGAGCTTGGATGGTGAACTGCAAAATCGCTGGGACTGGTGAGCTGCTGCTGTGGGTATTTACTATCTGCTGCTAGAGCGACTGAGCCCTTTAGGAACTGACCAGACAACCATCTAGTAGCCCATTTGCCGCCTGCAGGCTTGACTTGAACTATTTGCATGTGCACCAACTGTACATATGGGCCCCAATGCTAGCTGGCTGAAGAGTTAAGACTAAAGACTATATGTTGTTGATATTGGATATAAACGCCCTGAATAACCTCTATCACCACTGCGCAAATGAAAAAAATGTGCAAATATCTATAGCTGCCACCTAGTGAATAAACATTTTTATACTAGAAAAAACTTAAACTCAAAACAATCTGATTGAGAAAAGCAAATAGTACCGCTGAAAAACAATAAACTTATATAATGGTTTAATAAACTCAATAAAACCCCGTGACAAGTGATAATAAGTCCATAACATAAATGATGAAATCAATGAAAATATCCTTATTTCTGAAAACCTTCCACCACACCACCGTGCTGTGCCAACTTCCCCTTTGAAAAACGCACTCACCAAATAAATTTGCCTTTCACTCTCGTGTCAGGCTAAATCGCTCGTGTATGATCCTTCAAAAGGACTATCACGGTGATTCAGCTGAGATTGCTTTTTCCTCTTGTGCAGTTAAGGCTTAGAAGCTCTGCTTATTGCTGACTTTGCTCATTCGTAAGTCCAGTCTAGTGGTACAGAACTCTATTCTAAGTTACCTTGGCATAGGGATTATAGTGTCTAGTGGACTGTGTCTGAACCTACCTTTTGTGTGCTCATTTATGCTCAAACCACCATTTATTCTAATTCATATGTATTGAGCTAATTTACCACTAAACAGTCTTGTGTCTATTTCCTGGTACTATCTCACAGCCAAGTTAAAGTTTTCTTTGCTTGTGTTCTTATAAGTGCTTGCAGTGACTTTTGTTTAACCAGGTGTGTCAGATGGGCTGAGGTTTGTTCTTGGAGTCGAGGCGCAGAACAGAGAGCCCAAAGTCCAAGTGGTAATATTAAATCACTGAAGGTCAAATCTATTGCAGATGATGCCACCCGCCCCCAAGAAGAACAGATCACAAGCACCCTGATCTCCATCATATGTGTGGGCAGTTTAGAAAGTCTTAAAATTGCAAGAAAATCATACCTGCAGGATGGGGGTTGCAGTGGCCACAGAGACTTTGAGTGTTCATTTTCCCATTCTGCAGTGCCCTAAAGGGCCCTGCATGCAGCCAGCCCAGTCAAGTTGATTGTAACAAATGGAGCTGTGGGTACAGTAACAGGAGAAGAGGCAGCAGCTGCCACCAGGCTCAAGACCACAGCAGACCCACATAGTTGTGGCACAGCCCATTTCACTTAAATGGGTCAAAGAACACTTATTTTTATCTGTATGTGTATGAGCACATCATATTTTATCTCCTTTCAAATGATGACTGCTGACTGGTCAAACTCCAACAAAAACTAAGAGGAAGAGTAGGAAATGAGTCACTGTTTGACTCACTTACTTGTGTGTGTAAGGGCTCATTCACACAGCTACTCATGGCCGTTCGCCGCCCAGATCAGCATATTTCTGTAGCGGTGATGGCCCAATGTTTCTCATTAGCTGCAGTTGCTCATCCTGTACAAATCATTATTCAAAATTACAGAAATATGGATAAATAAATACACACACACATACTGTCTATATATGTGTGTTGCAGAAAAATTCAGTTGAAGGGGCCCCCGAGGATGACCACGATGCAGCATCTGACCTGGTGTCAGAGACCTAATAGTCTTTGCTTCTGGCTTAGATAAAATACAACAGCTCCTGTATGTTTACATTTGCTCTCCAAAAACCTCTCTTTTTCTTCACTTCCTCTTTCTGGGGTTTTCAATCCAACAAACAAGAGACAGGAAGTACATACATACTTAACTCTGTAGTAGCTGCAACAGCACAGGTATTCACAAATACAGGCACCAGAGGGCAGCAGATCCTTACACAGATTTTATATTTTTTATTGATATATTGGTTATTTCTTATCTTTGGTTTCAGTTTTTATTGCACTCAAATGTTCATAAAGGTTTTTGGATTTATAAAGTGCTCGGGAATATTAGATAAAAGTTTTTATCTAGGGTCCTATCATACAGACCTTTCAGTCGGGTTCACTTGTCAGGCAGACCTGATCCAAAGCTCCATGTAAGTCTATGTGAAGGGAGATGTAGACCGAATTGTGTCCTTTTACATCCACCTACGTGTCAGTCTGTCCAGGTCTGAAAAAAATGGATAAGGACTGGGTCTAAACATAGTTACATAGGAGGTGAGGTTGAAAAAAGACACAAGTCCATCAAGTCCAACCTACGTGTGAGATTTTATGTCATTATTACATTGTATATCTCTGTATGTTGTGGTCGTTCAGGAGCTCATCTAATAGTCTTTAAAAAACGATTGATGCTCCCTGCTGAAACCACCGCCTGTGGAAGGGAATTCCACATCCTTGCCGCTCTAAAGGCCCGTACACACGATCAAATATTCCGACAACAATTGTCTGACGGACGTGTTTTGTCAAATAATCCGACCATCTGTATGCTCCATCAGACAATTGTTGTCGGAATTTTCGACAACAAATGTTGGCTATGCATGCTTTCAAATTGTCCGACAACAAATGTGTTCTGTCGGATTATCCGATCGTGTGTACACAAATCCGTCGGACTAAAATCCAAAGTACAAACACACATGCTTCGAACCAATGCTAACCATCAGACAACACCAAAGGGTGGCGCTAAAGAGCAGAAAAATCACATTTAGTGAATGTTGGATTAAAAAGTTCTGCCGTCTATATGCAGAACTAGTTCACGGCCAACGCCCTGCGGACAAAAATCCACGGATTTGCCGATCGAAGTCCGATCGTGTGTACGAGGCTTTACAGTAAAGAACCCTCTATGCAGTTTGAGGTTAAACTTTTTTTCTTCTAATTTTAATGAGTGGCCACGTGTCTTGTTAAACTCCCTTCCACAAAAAAGTTTTCTCCCTATTGTGGGGTCACCAGTATGATATTTGTAAATTGAAATCATATCCCCTCTCAAGCATCTCTTCTCCAGAGAAAATAAGTTCAGTGCTCGTAACCTTTCCTCATAACGAATGTTCTCCAGACTCTTTATTAGCTTTGTTGCCCTTCTTTGGACTCTCTCCATTTCCAGCACATCCTTCCTGAGGACTGGTGCCCAGAACTGGACAGTATACTCCAGGTGCGGCAGGACCAGAGTTTTGTAGAGTGAGAAAATTATCGTTTTATCTCTGGAGTTAATCCCCTTTTTAATGCATGCCAATATTCTGTTTGCTTTGTTAGCAGCAGCTTGGCATTGCATGCCATCGCTGAGCCTGTCATCTACTAGAACCCCGAGGTCCTTTTCCATCCTTGATTCCCCCAGAGGTTCTCCCCCCAGTGTATAGATTGCATTCATATTTTTGCCTCCCAAATGCATTATTTTACATTTTTCTACATTAAACCTAATTTTCCATGTAGTTGCCCACCCTATTAATTTGTTCAGATCTACTTGCAAGGTTTCCACATCCTGTGGAGAAGTTATTGCCCTTCTTAGCATCGTCCGCAAATACAGAGATTGAACTGTTTACACCATGCTCCAGGTCGTTTATCAACAAATGAAATAGGATTGGTCCCAGGACAGAACCCTGTGGGAACCCACTACCCACCTCTGACCATTCCGACTACTCCCCATTTATCACTACCCTTTGACCTCGCACTTGTAGCCAGTTTTCAATCCATGTACTCACCATGTGGTCCATGCCAACGGACCTTACTTTGTACAGTAAACGTTTATGGGGAACTGTGTCAAATGCTTTTTCAAAATCCAGATACACCACGTCTTTGGGCCTCCCTTTATCTAGATGGCAACTCACCTTCTCATAGAAGGTTAATAGATTGGTTTGGCAACAACGATTCTTCATGTATCCATGCTGATTACTGGAAAGGAAAAGGAAGAAGTTGGTAGAAATGGGTATATAGGACTGGGGTCAGTAGTGTATTAAGGTTTTGTGCTGCCCTAGGCCTGACTAAACTCGTGCACCCCCTAATTTAAATACGGCCCACCCCTTCCTGTCAAGGCCACACCCCTTTCTGTTTAAGACCCGCCCTGAAATTTTCGAGTGGTGACACTAGTTCTGAGGGCCTGGGGGGGGGGGATGGATTCCCTCAATTTGCATAGATTTTCTCTCTCTTCCTGTTTGGCTATGGGGCAGGAAGTGTAGGGAAAATTCTGCAATGGGACTGGGATGGTAAAAAATAAACTGACAGGGGCTATAACCCTCCCTTACTCTATCCAAAATGAAAAAAAAAAAAGTGCTGCCTATAGTTCTACAAATTTCTGATAATTTTATGGAGAGGACTAAGAAGATATAACAATGCCAATAGTGCAGCAGAAAACATATAGCACAGTGAGGAAGGTTTGTGGTCCAAGATGATAGGACAGTCGAAATTAGAAGCAGCGCCCCCCCACAGTTGCGTAATGCCGGCCGTCCGCATACCAGAAGCAGTGTGGCCGCTTTATGGGGGCTCTATACTAATTTGCCTCTCAGCCCAGTTCGCCCCATAAGACTGGCGCTACACTAACAGTGAAGCGCAAGCCGGCGGGGACTCTTTTTGTGCTGCCCCCCTGCAAAGTGCTGCCCTAGGCCTGAGCCTTGTTGGCCTAGGCCAGGATACAGCGTTGACTGGGGTATATTTTTGTCCTTATTTTCTCCTGATTCAAACTTTATTCATTTTTTTTGCAAATGTACTTTTATTGAAGTGATGTTTTTATTTACTTCTGTAAATTACTTTTGTAATTACCTGTACATTTGAAGTCTTCACATTGCTGTATTGTGCTGATGGACTCTTTTTACCTATTTGTCATTCTTGGGAATGCACTCATGCACTCACTGTTGGGTGCCCTCTTTGTTTTACATTGTTGCATATGCACCAGCAGTAGTTAGACATCATTCCTCTGCACTTAATGGATGTTAGGGTTAACACTACTGTAATGAAAGGTTACTTCTTTTGTTAGAATATTCAGTCAACTAAGCTGATTAAACCCTGTGAAAGGACAGTTTTAAATAGACCAAGCCTTAAAGCTGACCTTGAAGTAAAGCAGTCTTTTTTTTTTCTCCTAAAGGTTGCTATTTATGATAGGGAAGGAGGCCCTGCTATAGTAACAAGACCTTACCTTTTTACTGCAACGTCTGCTTAACAGTATGAGTCTGAGTTCTGGACTGGAGAACAGAAAAAGTGCAGTTGTCATATGTAGTAACCATTAATGTTTTATCTTTTCTTTAATAGAAAAATTACACAAGCATTCTGATTGTCTTCTATAGACAACTGCTCCATTTTCATGGACAACTTTTCTTTGGTTTCTATTAGGCTTGTGCAATTCGTTTCGTAACGAATCGAAATTTGTCCGAATTTAGCAACTTTCGGACATTCGGAAGCATTCGAATTTCCGAACAAAGCAATTACGAATAAGACCGAATCCGAAATAAATTATACCGCAAATAGCGAATGCCCGAATGTCTTCGGCATAATTCGTTATGAAAAAGTTACGAATGTATGAATCCATACGAAGCACAATAACACTCACTCTGCTCTGCTCTCTGCTTCTCCCACACCGTGCTGAACTCCCTCTCAAAATGGTGTACAGGGGCGGAGGCTATAGCCGCATGTAAAAAACGAAAGTAAAATACGAGATTTCGAATCCATTTGAAGCACAATAACACTCTGCTCTGCTCTCTGCTTCTCCCTCACCGTGCTGAACCCTCTCAAAATGGTGTACAGGGGCAAAGGCTATAGCCACATGTAAAAAACTAAAGTAAAATACGAGATTTCGAATCGTTACAAATAACCGCTATGTATTTAGAAAAGTACAAATCCATTCGAAGCACATTAGGCATAATAGGCAGCGTCGTCGTGAGAGAGACACAGAAAATTACGAACCAACGAACCCAAAAAAAGTTACGAAAGTAGGAGTTGTGTCCAGAATCAACGAAAAACAATGTACTCTACCGAAAGTACGAATTATAAATCAACTAAAAATTCAACGAAAAATGTTGCTTGCGAAAATACGAATTAGTCCGAACACGAAAAATCCCGTCTAGCAAAATTACGAATGATTACGAATCAACAGGACCGAAAAGAAACGAACCGAAACTAACCGAATTTTTCCGTTGTGCACAAGCCTAGTTTCTATATATTCAAATGTTTCTCGTTTGAAGGGACTGTCCTTCTTTTGGAGCTAAATTCCGCTTTTCATCTTTCCTCCTCAGTTGCCCCTTATTTTGGTCTGGTGTATTGATTTCTATAAAATATGTACTATTTAACCACTTAAGCCCCGGACCATTTGGTAGCTAGAGGACCAGAGGTGAATTCAGAATTTTGCACTGCGCTGCTTTAACTGTAAATTGTGCGGACATGCAATGTTGTACCCAAACGAAATTTGCGTCCTTTTCTTCCCACAAATAGAGCTTTCTTTTAATGGTATTTGATTGCCTCTGCGATTTTTATTTTTTGCGATATAAACGGAAAAAGACCGAAAATTTTGAAAAAAAATGATATTTTCTACTTTTTGTTATAAGAAAAATCGAATAAACTCAATTGTAGTCATACATTTAGGCCAAAATGTATTCAGCCACATGTTTTTAGTAAAAAAAATGTCAATAAGCGTATATTTATTGGTTTGCGCAAAAGTTATAGAGTTTACAAACTAGGGTACATTTTCTGAAATTTACACAGCTTTAAATTTATGACTGCCTATCTCATTTCTTGAGGTGCTAAAATGACAGGGCAGTACAAAACCCCCCCAAATGACCCCATTTTGGAAAGTAGACACCCCAAGGAAATTGCTGAGAGGCATGTTGAGCCCATTGAATTTTTTATTTTTTTGTCCCAAGTGATTGAATAATGACTAAAAAAAAAAAAAATTACAAAAAGTTGTCACTAAATGATATATTGCTCACACATGCCATGGTTATATGTGGAATTTCACCCCAAAATACATTTTGCTGCTTCTCCTGAGTACGGGGATACCACATGTGTGGGACTTTTTGGGAGCCTAGCCGCGTACGGGACCCCGGAAACCAAGCACCGCCTTCGGGATTTCTAAGGGCGCAAATTTTTGATTTCACTCCTCACTACCTATCACAGTTTCGAAGGCCATAAAATGCCAAAATAGCACAAAACCCCCCCAAATGACCCCATTTTAGAAAGTAGACACCCCAAGGAAATTGCTGAGAGGCCTGTTGAGCCCATTGAATATATTTTTTTTTGTCCCAAGTGATTGAATAATGACAAAAAAAAAAAAAAAATTACAAAAAGTTGTCACTAAATGATATATTGCTCACACATGCCATGGTTATATGTGGAATTACACCCCAAAATACATTTTTCTGCTTCTCCTGAGTACGGGGATACCACATGTGTGGGACTTTTTAGGAGCCTAGCCGCGTACGGGACCCCGAAAACCAAGCACCGCCTTCAGGATTTCTAGGCACAAATTTTTGATTTCACTCCTCACTACCTATCACAGTTTCGAAGGCCATAAAATGCCAAAATCGCACAAAACCCCCCCAAATGACCCCATTTTGGAATATAGACACCCCAAGCTATTTGCTGAGAGGAATGGCGAGTATTTTACAGCTCTCATTTGTTTTTGAAAATGAAGAAAGAAAATATATATATATATATATTTTTTTTTTTCAATTTTCAAAACTTTGTGACAAAAAGCGAGATCTGCAAAATACTCACAATACCTCTCAGCAAAAAGCTTGGGGTGTCTACTTTCCAAAATGGGGTCATTTGGGGGGGTTTTGTGCTATCTGGGCATTCCATGGCCTCCGAAACTGTGATAGGCAGTGAGAAGTGAAATCAAAAATTTACACCCTTAGAAAGCCTGAAGGCGGTGCTTGGTTTTTGGGGTCCCGTACGTGGCTAGGCTCCCAAAAAGTCTCACACATGTGGTATCCCCGTACTCAGGAGAAGCAACAGAATGTATTTTGGGGTGTAATTCCACATATGCCCATGGCATGTTTGAGCAATATATCATTTAGTGACAACTTTGTGCAAAAAAAAAAAAAAAATTGTCGTTTTTCCGCAACTTGTGTCAACATATAAAATATTCCATGGACTCGACATGCCTCTCAGTATATAGCTTGGGGTGTCTACTTTCCAAAATGGGGTCATTTGGGGGGGTTTTGAACTGTTCTGGCATTTTATACACAACATTAGGAAGCTTACATCCACTCTTCTAACCACTTGAAGACAAAGCCCTTTTTGACACTTTTTGTTTACATGAAAACATTTTTTTCTTTTTGCAAGAAAATTATGTTGAACCCCCAAACATTATATATATTTTTAAAGCAAAGGCCCTACAGATTAAAATGGTGGGTGTTGCATTTTTTTTTTCTACACAGTATTTGCGCAGCGATTTTTCAAACGCATTTTTTGGGTTAAAAAATACACTTTTTTTAATTTTAATGCACTAAAACACACTATATTGCCCAAATGTTTGATGAAATAAAAAAGATGATCTTAGGCCGAGTACATAGATACCAAACACGACATGCTTTAAAATTTCGCACAAACGCGCATTGGCGACAAACTACATACATTTTTAAAAGCCTTTAAAAGCCTTTACAGGTTACCCCAGTAGATTTACAGAGGAGGTCTACTGCTAAAATGATTGCCCTCGATCTGACCTTTGCGGTGATACCTCACATGCATGGTGCAATTGCTGTTTACATATGACGCCAGACCGACGCTTGCGTTCGCCATTGGGCAAGAGCAGGGCAGGACAGGGGTGCTTTTTTTTTTTTCTTTTTTTTTTTATTATTAATTTTGCTTTTTTATTTTATTTTTAAATTGTTCCTTCCAAGTATTTTTTTTTTTATCATTTTTATTGTTATCTCAGGGAATGTAAATATCCCCTATGATAGCAATAGGTAGTGACAGGTACTCTTTTTTTGAAAAAACTGGGGTCTTCTAGACCCTAGATTTTTCCTCTGCCCTCAAAGCATCTGACCACACCAAGATCGGTGTGATAAAATGCTTTCCCAATTTCCCAATGGCGCTTTTTATATCCGGGGGGGCATTCCCTCCCACTGCTTGTAAAAGCAGTCCAGAGGCTAATTAGCCGCTAGGATTGCTTTTACATGAAAGCCGGCCGCAGGCTGAAAAGAATGATACCAAGATGATACCTAAACCCGCAGGCATCATTCTGGTATAAACATTCAAAGTCCAGCAACATACCAGTACGTTGCTGGTCCTTGTTGGACATGTATTGTAATCTTTTTATTTCATGCAGCCAGTTGGCTGAACGAAAAAAGAGATTGATCGGTGGGTATGCCCACCATTAGAATACCGCCCTTCATCCACCCACTTCCAATGATGGGCATACACGCACCATTTATATATGCCGAAGCATGGGGGCATCCTTCCGCAAAAAAGTTATGCCGCACACACATGGTCGGACTTTTCCACGGGCAAGCCTCCGTCGGAATTTCGACCGTATGTACGCGGCATTGGGAGCAAAATCGCTCCTCCGCCCCTGCTGCCCCAATGCTTCGGCATATTTGCTTTTTTTTTTAACTGTGGTGGTGAAATCACCTCCTACAGCACTGGAGTCGCAGGGATCAGGCCTGTCTCTGCGAATGCTGCAGTTATGTGTGTTTTTGTTTTGTAAGTGACAGTGATCAATCGATACTGCACTTGGGTGGCCTGGGCTGGACGGAGGGGCAAAACGCAGGTGCCAGCAGGTATCTGGGCTGATCCCGCTAACACTGCGTTTTTGGGAACCCTAAACTGCCGGGGACGCTAGTATAGATCTGATCAGATCAGATATTGATCTGTTCAGATACTATACCACTAAGGG
This sequence comes from Rana muscosa, assembly GCA_029206835.1. Lineage (NCBI taxonomy): Eukaryota > Metazoa > Chordata > Amphibia > Anura > Ranidae > Rana > Rana muscosa. The sequence goes on from CM055121.1 coordinate 850,434,434, forward strand.
GGGTGTATGCTTCACGTGTGGGTGTTAGCGTTACTGGCACTAACCTGACGCTGCCTGGGGTGTGACTCAGACCCTCTCTGACGCTAAAACCTAATTGATATCACCCGCCGGGCGATCAGGGGGTTAAACCTTTATTGGGTTATATACACGGCGGGTGCCCTGACACTATAAAAAGCAAACTAACTAACCAGCGTCACCCGTAACACTTATATGGTGATCACTGGTGAAAGGGTTAACTAGGGGCAATCAGGGGGTTAAAACCTTTATTAGATAATATATGGGGGTACCTGACGCTATAAAAACCTGCGGCGAACCTAAAAAAAATTACCAGCTACCGATCTGCATCACCGACACTAAGACAGCGTTTAGAAAAACGATTGCTTAGCGACAGTGGTGATGGGGGTGAAAGGGTTACCTGGGGGGGGGGGCGATCAAGGGGGTTAAACCTTTATTAGATAATATATTGGGGTACCTGACGCTATAAAAACCTGCGGCGAACCTAAAAAAAATTACCGGCTACCGATCTGCATCACAGACACTAAGACAGCGTTTAGAAAAACGATCGCTTAGTGACAGTGGTGATAGGGGGTGAAAGGGTTACCTGGGGGGCGATCAAGGGGGTTAAACCTTTATTAGATAATATATTGGGGTACCTGACGCTATAAAAACATGCGGCGAACCTAAATAAATTACTGGCTACGATCTGCATCACCGACACTAAGACAGCGTTTAGAAAAACAATTGCTTAGCGACAGTGGTGATAGGGGGTGAAAGGGTTACCTGGGGGGCGATCAAGGGGGTTAAACCTTTATTAGATAATATATTGGGGTACCTGACGCTATAAAAACCTGCGGCGAACCTAAAAAAAATTACCGGCTACCGATCTGCATCACAGACACTAAGACAGCGTTTAGAAAAACGATCGCTTAGTGACAGTGGTGATAGGGGGTGAAAGGGTTACCTGGGGGGCGATCAAGGGGGTTAAACCTTTATTAGATAATATATTGGGGTACCTGACGCTATAAAAACCTGCGGCGAACCTAAAAAAAATTACTGGCTACGATCTGCATCACCGACACTAAGACAGCGTTTAGAAAAACAATTGCTTAGCGACAGTGGTGATAGGGGGTGAAAGGGTTACCTGGGGGGCGATCAAGGGGGTTAAACCTTTATTAGATAATATATTGGGGTACCTGACGCTATAAAAACCTGCGGCGAACCTAAAAAAAATTACCGGCCACCGATCTGCATCACAGACACTAAGACAGCGTTTAGAAAAACGATCGCTTAGTGACAGTGGTGATAGGGGGTGAAAGGGTTACCTGGGGGGCGATCAAGGGGGTTAAACCTTTATTAGATAATATATTGGGGTACCTGACGCTATAAAAACCTGCGGCGAACCTAAAAAAAATTACTGCCTGCCGATCGGCATCACTGACGCTAAGACAGCGATCAGAAAAATGATCGCTAAGCGACAGTGGTGATAGGCGGTGAAAGGGTTATCTGGGGGGTGATCAGGGGGTTAAACCTTTATTAGGGGGGGTTAGGGGGCTACACTGGACCTAAGACTAAACTTTGGTGACACTTTTACAGTCACAAATGTCACTGATTGCAGTGATCACTAAATAAATGGTCACTGCAATCAGTGACACTGTGACTGGGGGCTGGGGGGGTGATCTGGGGGGTGATCTGGGGTGATCTGGGGGGCCTGGGGGCGATTTATGTCCCTATGTGTCCTGGTGTCAGTGTAGTGTTGTGTGCACTGACCTGATGTCTTCTCTTGTACGGCGCTCGGTATATGTGAGCGCCGCACCAGAGATGACATCACTTCCTCCTGCTCCCTCTGTCTGACACAGACAGAGGGGGCATTTCCATTCGCCGGGAGCGATCGCGAGGGGGTGGCCAGAAACGAATGGCTGCCCCCTCATCCCGGAACGCTCCCGGACACTTAGCCACCGCTCACTGTATAGGAGGGGGGTCCGATCGGACCCCCCAACTGTACAAAGGCAATCACGTATGCTCTACGTGATTGTGCCTGTCGGTGCCATTCTGCCGACGTATATATACAGTGAGCGGTCGTTAAGTGGTTAAGTGCCAAAAGTGTTATACTGTACCTTCATCCCATCTCCAGATATTAGCATTTGTTATTTTGAAAGGCCAATATATTAGAGATGTAGTTAAAACAAAATGCACTGGTGGATTTAAAGGGTTTTTTAATCTTTTCACCCTCTCCCAACACACCTGGTCCCCACTGCACTTAACTCCTTTGATAACTATCCTTCACTATATAGTGACAAAATTTTGTTGCGCCTCTCTATACTTAACAATGATGCATTTCCTTAACTGTGCTATTTACAAAACTGTGATGCTAACCAGTCAAGGACCACCCTATAACATATTTACTGCTACATTGCAGTACTGCTACATTTCATGCACGGTGACTCCCACCACCATGAGCGCAGTGGTGAATGGTGGTGGGAGTCACCGTGCATGAAATAAGAAGGATTGACACTCAAGGGTGGACTATTGCATATGAACTATTCAGAATCAGTGTGGAAGAACACTATTTATTATTGTGTGGAAAGAAGATTTTTTGGCTTATATTGATATATGCGCGTGGATAATGTTTTTGTTGTTTTAAATTGACATCGCAGAGTTTTTTTTAGCACAGTTAAGATCATTGTTAAGGCCTGGTTCACACCTTTGCATTTTTAAGTGCATTTTTAGTTTTGCAGAAACATACTACAGTCCATTTAACATGGTTTCCCATGGATGTAGTTCACATCTGTGCATTTTATGGAAAGGGCCAGGGCCTTTTTTCTGGTTTTTGGTTCCATAGACCCCAATGGATCAAAAGCGTGTATTGCAAAAATGCAAAATGCACCTGCAATATGCAAACTGCATCCTGCATAGGTGTGAATGTTACTTTTGAGCATTTCTGCAGTGCTTTTTGCGGTGCTTGCCACGTTTTTGGACACGCGTCTTTACAGCGTTTTGCATTTTTTTACACTGTATATAGATGGTTGCTAAGGAGGGGGCCGGGAAGCATTCCATAACTATCCTTTTCTGCCAACGCTAACAGATGTAGTGGTCTGGGAATTTGAAGGACAAGCTCTTTCTTCCAGAATGGCTCAGAGCGATTCTCATTGGTCAGCAGGGTCATGTGCTACACATTTCCCAGGCTGTATATTGCATTTTTCAGATACCTGGACCGCTACATCAGATGCGTGAATATCAGATGATATTCAAGGAAATATATAAGTGCAGTGGGGACTGGGGTATGTCAAGGGTGTAATAAGTTAGGTGAACTTTTCTGTTTTTGAACCAACCCTTTAACCAATCTTTTTTGTGCATTTGTTTTTTTAAGGTCTGTGTAACTGGGGAAGTGTCCTTTCTCTAAATACCTTATGCTAAAGGTTGTCGTCCTTTCCTTACGTCAGGCCTCATTTACACATAGGTTGAGCATCTGTGGTAATTTTTCTGGCTTCTTTTAGCAATATTACAGCCATTTTAGCCAATGGAAAGCCTAAAGCCCTGTACACACGATCGGATTTCCTATGGATTTTAAACCGATGGATTTTTCCATCGGAAATCCGATGAAGCTGACTTCCATCAGTCTTGCCTACACACCATTAATCAAAAAACCGATCATCCCAAATGCCAAGACGTAAAACACTCAGTCGAGCCCAGAAAAATTAAGTTCTATGCTTCTGAGCATGCGTCGACTTGATTCTGAGCATGCGTGGGTTTTTTATCCGATGGAGTTCCCCACAGACGATAGTAATTTGCTATCGTTTTTTTTTCCATCGGATAAATTTAAAACATGTTCTATTTTTTAACACCGATGGAAAAAAGACCGATGGGGCCCATACACGATCGGTTTGTCCGATGAAAAAAGTCCATCGGACTGTTTTCATCGGTAAAACCGATCGTGTGTACAGGGCTTAATACTAGGCAAGAAAAAGCTAGGTGCTTTTTCCACGCATTTTCAGGCACTCTCATAAAAGTCTATTGTGGACAAAGCACACAATTGTCCCCCAAAAGAAGCTCAAATAATAAGCTTCACGCTTCAAGCGGCACTACGCTCAGGTGTGAATGGGGAATATTGGATATAATGAAAATCCTAGTGTCAAGTGTTATGCCTTGTACACACCATCGTTTTTCCTGACGTGCAAAAAGACGTTGTTTTTCTCGACGTGATTCCTCTCCAGCCTGACTTGCATATACACGTTCATGCAAAAAAACGTCGGACCAAAGCGCGGTGACGCACAACGCGTACGACGGGACTATAAAGGGGAAGTTCCTTTCAAATGGCGCCACCCTTTGGGCTGCTTTTGCTGATCCTCGTGTTAGTAAAAGTTTGGTGAGAGACGATTCGCGCTTTTCAGCCTCGTGCTTTTCAGTCCGTTACAGCGTGACGATTGTGCTATCTCCATTCTGAGCACTAGTTTTACCAGAACGAGCGCTCCCGTTTCATACTTGATTCTGAGCATGCGTGTTTTTTTCCCCTCGGAAAAGCATACACACGACCGTTTTTCACGACCAATATAAAAAATGGCAGTTTTCTCGTCGTGAAAACCCGTCATGTGTACAAGGCATAAGAGGGATTCTGGTGAAGCTCCGTAACTTGCTTCATATCGCTCATGTGTGAACGGGTCTTTAGAAAGCAGGAAGGTATTTAAATCAGCTATGTCATTAAATCACAATAACAGCAAACACTATGTAATTAAATAGTACATTTGGATGCTCATTCAACATTAATTTCCTCCTGTGGATTCTCGCCATTCACTTTCCTCTTTATATGTTTTCATGATATCTGTCTTCACTCTTTATACATTCATAGTCTTACATAATTTTAGGTACACTTGTGACCCAGAATAACCTGTCATAGGCAATGGGTAAAAAATATAAATTAAGAATCTCGTTCTTCCACTTTATGATAATTACAGTGGAAACATAATCTGTCACGATAACAGACCAGTGTTAATGCTCTTCTTTATTTTAGTATCCTTTCTCCCAGCTCCAGGCCCCTATACACCTGTCATTTTCTTTCAGTCTCAAGTCTAATATTTATTCTCTGATACAATTTGCTACATAGCACAGATTCATTTTTAATCTTGCAATTTACATCCAATATTTTACAATTAATAACAAATGAAATACAGTCATTCATTGTCTATCTTGTACTAGATAGGTAAAGTCCTAATAGCTGAATGATAGCTGATTATTTGGTGATTGATTACTGATTGGTCGAGTGCATATATTTTATATTTATGCAAATGTTTCTGATCCCTAGGGCACAACATTCTGAGAAGCACTTATAGTCAATAAGTGTAGTAATATAAGAAACTCCCTTCTTATGGCCCGTACACACGATCTGAAAATCGGATGAAAAATACAGATTTTGAAGCGATCGTACAATATTCGGTACTTAGTACAGAGCTTTCGAGAGCCGATTACGACGGTTCATACGATATTATCCAATCAGACAAACACGACAATTTTTCTCCTATGATACCAGATCGTACGATTTTCGTTTAATCAGTACAGTTGTCGTCTGAAAATACAATAGAAATACACAACACATTGCATCACTTACGAATTTTTATTCTGTCGTACGAGAATTTTTGTAACTTTGGTAACTTCTCCATTTTCGATATGCGACTAGCATGCAAAAAATAATAAAAAATGGACGATCTGTCGTCCAATTTTCGGATCGCATGTACGGGCCATTAACCACTTAAGCCCCGGACCATTTGGCTGGCCAAAGACCAGAGCACTTTTTGCGATTCAGCACTGCGTCGCTTTAACTGACAATTGCGCGGTCGTGCGACGTGGCTCCCAAACAAAATTTAAGTACTTTTTTTCCACAAATAGAGCTTTCTTTTGTTGGTATTTGATCACCTCTGCGGTTTTAATTTTTTGCGCTATAAACAAAAATAGAGCGACAATTTGAAGAAAAAAGCAATATTTTTTTATTTTTTGCTATAATAAATATCCACAAAAAAAAAAAAGCAATTTTTTTCCTCAGTTTAGGCTGATACGTATTGTTCTACATATTTTTGGTAAAAAAATCGCAATAAGCGTTTATTAATTGGTTTGCGCAAAAGTTATAGCGTCTACAAAATAGGGGATAGTTTTATGGCATTTTTTTTTTTTTTTTGTTTACTAGTAATGGCGGCGATCAGCAATTTTTATCGTGACTGCGACATAATGGCGGACACATCGGACACTTTTGAAGCCATTTTGGGACCATTGTCATTGATACAGCGATCAGTGCTTTAAAAATGCACTGATTACTGTAAAAATTACACTGGCAGTGAAGGGGTTAACCAGTAGGGGGCGCTGAAGCGGTTAATTGTGTCCTAGGGATGTGTTCTAACTGTGGGGGGGATGGGCTACGTGTGACACGACACTGATCACCGCTCCCAATTACAGGGAGCTGTGATCAGTGTCCTGTCACTAGGAAGAATGGGGAAATGCTTGTTTACATCAGTATTTCCGCGTTCTTCCTCTCCGTGAGACGATCGTGGGTATCCCCGCAGACATCGAATCCATGGGACCTGTGGTTCGAACTCACTGAGCGCCCACAATGCCGCATCTTAAAGGGGACGTACCTGTACGCCCATTTGGCCAGTCGTGCCATTGTGTCGACGTATATCGTCGTGTGCTGGTCGGCAAGTGGGTAAACAGTCGTCACCAGAATTGTTGTCTCCTCTTGAAGATTTCCTACTTATAGCTGTAAAATTTTCAGTTTACCGTCACTTTCTGTTCATATGACAAAATTCACCAGGCCCAAAACAGAAGAAGATTCTCTCCAGCGGGCACACGGACAGCAACATAAATCTAACAGGAAGAAAGGAGGGACCCCCACTATGCCAACCGTACTTTGTAATAAAAGTTTATATATTTTTAGATAATTTTGTCTCATGTTGTGACCACAAAATCCTTTTTTTTTTTTTTTTTTTTTTGATTGGGTTGTATTAACCCAATCAATCCTTTTTTTTTAATATAAATCTAACAGGGGTTCTGAACCTTTCCCAATATATCCAAAGCAATACAAAGAATGTTGGTTTTAAAGTAGAATTTTACTAAAACGCCCCCCCCCCCCCCCTCTTAACACACATTCTGACTAACCCGCGTTAAGAAAGGGTCTGTATGCTTACCTATTTTAAGGCATCTCTGCTCTCCTATATCAGCCAGCACCGGCTGCAGAGCAGAGGAGGGAGCGCCAACATTGATGGGCCTTAGGAAGTCTATGGGTTATGTCACCGCTCCCAGATATTACCAGCCGTTGTTGAGCGTTCTCTTCTCTCTCCTGAAGCCATTGCTGACTGATATAATGAGTAAGCACAGAGCCACTGTGTGAAACACGTCTACCTGCTATTGTTTGGCTACAATCCTGTGGTGTTTTTTCGTGTTATTATATTTATAATAAAAGGGATTTTTTGGTACTTGGAGTGCTGCAATCCAAACTTTTTCTCTTACACTTGTACACGGGTGGCGAGCCGAGACGTGCACCCATAGGAGGAGTCCTTCCCCCAGCTATCTACACACCTGTCTCTCATCACTCACCTAGAGCGGCGTTCCTATTTTTTATTAATCACTATTGGCTGACACAGGGGAGATCACGTGAATGGACTGGAGTGCCCTGAAAGTAGGTATGCATACAGATCTTTCTTACACAGGTTAGTCAGAATATGTGTTAGGAAGGGGGAGGGAGCATTTTAAGAGTAGTTTAATTACTTCCCCCCCCCCCTCCCTTCTCTCTCATGCCTCCAAGCAAATACACTAAGGTAAGAGGGACTCAGATGTGAGGGGTGCCCTATGGACTCTGATGTAAGGGGTACCTTGGGAACCCTAATTTAAGAGGGAATGCTGGAAACTGTAAGTGGCAGGTTTAGTGAGCAGAGTTCCTCTTCACACTGGAGTCCTCAGCGTTCCCCCTTAAAACTAACATTTTACAGTGCGCGTCTAAAGTGTTCGGGTTTGACTTGAAGAAAAGGTGGCAACCCTAGTAATTACAAAGATCTGAATTCACAACTCCTGCTGCGTCCGACAGTGGCTCTCTTGCTGAGCCACCAGAGATGGTGGACATTTCCCTGTCTGATCCTTTGGACTTTCTTGCCATATCACTTGTTTCTGGTGAACCTTAACCTCTTTGCTCCTCCCATTAACTTCCTGATTAAAGCCATGTCTCTGCACTTCCTGTTTGTCAGATTTTTTTTCTCTCTCCAGTCCGATACTTTGCTCCTTTGTGTACCTGCATCTATCCTTATCTCAACTACCACTCGTTACTGACCTTTGGCTGTCACATCTACCCCAACGCAGGTGGTCAGACACAATAGCTAGCTACTGTGTGCTTCACCTATAGCAGCCCTCTTTCCCTTAAGGCAAGCAGGCCTACCGGTACCTGGTTGCCCCCAGGACTTATACACAATGCTATAGTGCCTGGCCACCACGCCAGGGCAGATGCAAACAGACCAAACAAACAGACTACTTGCAGTTAGCAGACAGATAGCGTGGTTCTATGACAGTCCAAGTAAAAGATAGGCTGAGTTCAGGGAATAGTCCAATATCTGATCCAGGCAAAGGTGTGCGCAGACTATTGCATTAGGGTGTGCACCCCAAATGTATTAAAACATGGACGGTGTTAGTAGGGCAGTGGATGGTGTCAGTAGAGCAGTGGACTTGTCAGTAGGGCAGAGGTTGGTGTCAGTAGGGCAGAGGTTGGTGTCAGTAGGGCAGTAGGCAGTGGACAGTGTCAGTAGTTTTTTATTTTTGTTACTTTATTATTTTATTTATTTTTACAATTTTTTTAGGAGCCCAGTTGGGGGGCTTTAGTGAAATATCAGCAGGGGAAATCTGCAGCACATGGAGTGATTAGGGTGTGCCCAGGCACACCCGGCACACCCCCTGTGCACGCCTATGGATCCAGGTAATACACAGAGAAATCCAAAATAGTGAAGCAAGGCAGACAGACGGGGAGCTCAATCAAGAACAACAGGTATCATTCGTTATCACAAGCAAAGGACAGAGCGTTTGACTTGGTTATAACAGGTGACTGACCACATAAATCACCCAGCAGGTGGACACAAACAGGGAGAATGCAACAGCCAAAACCCGGATGCTGGAATGAGGTACAGGAATACTTAAGTGATCCTGACATTGGCTTGTTCCTTGACTACGCTTCCGCTTGACCCCAACCTGCAACTACTTGTTACTGACCTTTGGCTTGTTTACTGACTACGCTTCGGCTTGATCCCTATCTGCTATATCTGCTACTGGACCCCAGCTTGCTCACCTGCTGGTGGAGCTATCCTGAGGTCAGTAATCTGGTACTAACATGCAGCAAGACCCATCTCCACCATCAGGAACTCTGGTGAATACTGGTTATTGCTTAGACCCTGAACCTGCGTCATCCGCCAGGGTGACCTGCTTGTTTACTTATCCTGCTGGAAGATGAGAGCCTCTCTACTGCTATGGCTACTGACCTTCTAGCCTGACCCCTGCCTGTAATAAGTAGTAATATTTTTTCCTGGAATTCCCTTTCAGTACACAGAACTTCAGATGTTTCTGAGACACTGGCCTTGAATAATTATGCAAATCAGGAGCTCAGACTTCTTTTTGACATCACTTGCTGTATGCTGTATGTCTGTTATCCATCAGTGATTTATGAGGCATTGAAGCCAAAGATAAACAAGTAATTAGAATTTTCAGATGGTTAGCAAGGGCAAGCCACCTATTATCTTTTGACAGGTTTCCTTTAACGACCTTTGTGAACTTCAGAGTTATAAAGTTACAAGCTGAAAAAGTCGCAAGCCTTTGGTAATGCAAGTAGATGTATGTTTTTCGCGCAAAAAACACAAGTTTAAAAATCCATGAAGCTCAAAAATGTGCATAATCTTCTTTGCTGTGTTTGTTGCGGCTAGGACAACACATTAATTTTAATAGGGGGCCCTATGTATGTAGAATTACAACATGCAAAAAAGTACATATTCACAATGTCTGCCGTTGCACGTTATAGTGGGAATGGGGCCTAAGTCTTTATGGGATGTTCTATCTATCTGAAAGCCTTCGTGTGTACTTAATCATCACTGTATAAAGTTCTACTTGGATCTAAGCATTGTCATATTCTACCTTAGTAAATTTCTGGAGCTGTAAAACTTTATTTTTTGCCTTCATCATAGATATGTACAATATTATTTCAATTAAACCCTAAGGCCTCATGCCCACTGGCGTTTTTACAGCTGTGTTTTTTGCAGCTTAAAAACGCCTGTCCATGTTATTGTAAATATTTATTTATTTTTTTGAAAAAAAAAAAAAAAACCGTCGGAGCTAAAAACGCGACCGCGCGTTAGTGCGCGTTTTTGCGGGTTTTTTGACGCTCGCGTTTTTTTCTGCCTAATTCTGACGCTGAGGAACGCACTGGTCCTGTTTTTTTTTTACAGCTTACAAACGCCTATGCTCTTTACAGCTCAAAAACGCCTAGGTGGGCATGAAGCTATAGACTAACATGGACAGGCGTTTTTAAGCTGTAAAAAACGCTCAAAAACGCGGCTGAAAAAACGCTCGTGGGCATGAGGCCTAAAACTTAACTAAGAATAATGCCGCGTACACACGCTCGGAATTTACGACAACAAATGTTCGATGGGAGATTGTTGTCGGAAATTCCGACCGTGTGTAGGCTCCATCGGACATTTGCTGTCAGAATTTCCGACAACAAAAATTTGAGAGCTGGATCTCAAATTTTCCGACAACAAAATCTGTTCTCGTAAATTACGAGCGTGTGTAGACAATTATGATGCGCAAAATTCCACGCATGCTCTGAATCAAGTACGAGACGGAAGCGCTCGGTCTGGTAAAACTAGCGTTCGTAATGGAGATGGCACATTCGTCACGCTGCAAATTTTTAAATCTTTTAATGCAGCGCATTCTCTTCTTCTTTATAATGCTAGAATAATGAAGTTGTTTTGCTGCTGATATTTACACAGAGTTCTGACAAACTGATTTCTTAATTATTGGTGAAAAGCACAAGGCTGAAAAGCGCAAATCGTCTCTCACCAAACTTCTACTAACACGAGATAAGCAGAAGGAGCCCAAAGGGTGGCGCACTTGGTATTGTGCCCTTTTATAGTGCCGTCGTACGTGCTATACGTGACCGCGTTCTTGGCGATCGGAATTTCCGACAACATTTGTGCAACCGCGTGTATGCAAGACAAGTTTGAGCCAACATCCGTCGGAAAAAAATCCACGGTTTTGTTGTCGGAATGTCCGATCGTGTGTACGCGGCATAAGTGTTTTGCTGCTTTCACATTTTCATGTTTCATGGAGTATTAGGTCTAATGTATATCTTTGTCGAATGACTGTGCACAAAAAATCTTGGATTGCATAGTGACAAATATTCTTAATGGTTTTCTCCTTATTTTCCCATGGCTGTACTTTCTGCCATTTTAGTTAGGAAAAGAGTAAAGCATAGTTTATTCTACAAACTCTTGGACCAGATCTCAGTAAATGCAGCTTCAAGTACTTTAAAAGGACTTAGATGTGGTATATATACTGTAGTTGACTTTACTGGGTAGATTCCAAACACTTTGTATTCCTGTGACATTAAGTCAATGTAAATACAGTAATACCTTGGATTACGAGCATAATTTGTTCCAGATTCCAAAGCAACTCCTATATCAAAATGAGTTTCCCCATAGGAAATAATGGAAACAGCCACTACTTGTCTATACAGTACTGCATGTGGCCAGAGGTGCGCGGGCGCCGGAGATATTCGGAAATGCTCAGAGACCACTCGGAGACACTCGGGAACAGAGTGTTTCCGAGCATTTCCGAGCGGATCCGAGTGTCTCCGAGCACCACTGGCGCCCCTGCACCTCTGGCCACATGTGGTACTGCACACCGCAGAGGCTTGAATCCTGCTCATCTTGCGAAACAACGCTTGCAAAGCGAGTCAGGATTTTTTTTTTTAAATAGCTCGTATTGCAAAAAGCTTGTAAATCGTGTTACTCGCAATCCGAGGTACCACTGTACAGGAAAAAGTTCTTCCCATGGCTTTCTGTTCTGTTGACTTGATGTTCTAACTTTTTCTCACTCAATCTGAATTAAATGTAAACAAATGTTAAAGTTGTAATTTAAGCAGTAGTGACTTTATTGTGATACTTTCTGTGATGCAGTAATATATAGTATGCAGTCTTCATTCCTGATGCAAAGTAACTTAATAATACTATATAGGGGACAATGCTTTGTGTCTACCAACTGCCACCCTGTCACCTGTGTTTCCAGTAGAGACTATAAACAACTGTACCAAAGCAGGCATGTTAAACTGTTGTTGCCATTGCAAAGCAGGTCCTAAGCAGTGGCATCTAGCTGTCATTGGAGTAAGTCTAAGAAGACAGAAAGTTAAGGCTGGAGGAGATAAGCAACAAAGAGGTAAAAAAAAAAAAAAAAAACATGAAAGAAATGCAAAAACAGTATTTTCTAAATGGAAAAAACTTGGCAATTATTTGTGATACATAGTACTATATTTACCTAAGTTCCATGTAGTTGGGGTAGACATTTATTTTAACATTAATATGGCATATACAATTTCCATATTTTAATTTAATGTTGTTAACCATTTGACCTCCGGAAGCTTTTACCCCCTTCACGACCAAGCCATTTTTTTTCTATTCAGCACTGCGCTACTTTAACTGGCAATTGCTCGGTCATGCAACACTGTACGCAAGCGAAATCTATATTATTTCCTTCACATAAACAGAGTTCTTTTGATGGCATTTGATCATCACTGGGTTACAAAAAGTGTAGCTGCTGACTTTTAATAATCACTCACCTGTCCCATGGTCCAGCGATGCGGGCGTACGAAGCCCCGCTCCTCTCCCCCTCCTCTCTACAGCGCCGGCATTCTTACTGTGGGCGTCCGGCTGTGGCTTCACAGCCGGGCACGCACTAAGCCGCGCTGCATGCTGTGAATGAACGGGCAATCTTCTGGAACCTGTGACATGACCCAGAAGATTGCAGGGTGGGAGGGGGGAGAGGTGAACTTCCTGCGCCGGAGCCCCGGGAGGAAGTGGGAGCTGGATGCCTCTAGAAAGACGGTATCCGCCCCCCCCCAAAAAATAATTACATGCCAAATGTGGCATGTCAGGGGGTCACCGTCACTTAAAGCGGAAGTTCCATTTTTGGGTGATGACTGTCATGTCCCTCATACCTTTACCTGACATGCAACCCCATATCATCAATGATTTTGGAAATTTGCATGTTTTCTTTTGATGGTGTTCAAGGAAGTGTCCTTCCTCAATAAAACGCCTATGTTCTCCATAGTGTTTGCGCAAGGTTCTGTTGGTTCTCCCGACATCACAAAGACCATATGGGCATAGGAGACCATAAAATACATATTCAGAGGAACAATTTTTCAACTGGTTCAGGGTAAACTCCTTTCGGCCATGCAACACAAATTGTCAAGTAAGACAAAAAAAGTGGTGGATCTTTTTTTGGGTGGTGTGAGAGGTTTTCATTTTACTGGGGCTTGCTTTTTACGTATGTTCCGAGCCTTAGGCCTCGTACACACGGCCGAGAATCTCGTCCGGAAAAAACTCGTTGTTTTTCCTGACGAGATTCTTGGACAAGAAACTTGTCCCGGCCGAGTGTACACACGTACCTTTCAAAAGAACCGCCGTTCTTTTGAATGGCACGAATGCGGTGACGTCATCGACTACGACGAGCGTGCGCTCGTCACATTTGATGCCGTCGCCGCCATCTTGCTACACCCTACCTATGCCTAGGAAGCTACCGCGCATGCGTCAAAGTCATTTCGAGCATGCGCGGGTTTCTACGGCGACAGGTAAGTGTACACACACTCGGGTTTCTCGTCGAGAAACAGGCCGACAAGAATCCCGACGAGAAAATAGAGAGCAGGTTCTCTATTTTTCTCATCGAGATTCTTGCCTGTTTTCTTGACAAGAAACCTGAAAGCCGCGTACACATGACTGATTTACTCGGCAAGAAAGCTCTGCCAGCAAGTTTCTTGCTGGTTCTTGCCGAGAAAATCGGTCGTGTGTACGTGGCTTCACTGTATGATACTTTTGGCCAGAAGTGAGGGAGGATTGTAAGAAAGGGTCTTTAACCACTTCCCGATGTACGTCGGCAGAATGGCACGGGCGCGCGCACGCCACGTGTTGCAGGAGCATGCCCGCGGGTCCTGCGGACTCGATGTCCACCGGTGGCCCGCAGTCATGGCGCGGAGAGGCAGAACGGGGAAAATGCCTATATAAACAAGGTATTTCCCTGTTCCTAGTGACATGACATAGATCTACTGCTCCCTGTCATCGGGAGATGTGATCTCTGTCATGTTCCTTGTAGCCCATCCCCCCCACAGATTGAACACACAGTTAACCCCTTGATCGCTCCCTAGTGTTTAACCCCTTCCCTGCCAGTGACATTTACACAGTAATCAGTGGCTATTTTTAGCTCTGATCGCTGTGTAAATTTCAATGGTCCCAAAATAGTGTCAAAAGTGCCCGATCTGTCCGCTGCAATGTTGCAGTCCTGCTAAAATCGCAGATCACCGCTATTACTAGTAAAAAAATAATAAAAATGCCATAAATCTATCCCCTGTTTTGTAGATGCTATAACTTTTGCGCAAACCAATCAATATATGCTTATTGCGATTTAGTAGAAAAATACATAAAAAATACATATCGGCCTAAACTGAGAAAGAAATTAGTTTTTTTATATATATTTGGGGGATATTCATTATAGCAAAAAGTAAAAAATATTGCTTTTTATTCAAAATTGTCGCTCTTTCTTTGTTTATAGCGCAAACAATAAAAACCGCAGAGGTGATCAATTACCACCAAAAGAAAGCTCTATTTGTGGGGAAAAAGGACATCAATTTTGTTTGGGTACAATGTCGCACGACCGCACAATTTTCAATTAAAGCAACGGAGTGCTGAATCGCTAAAAATGCTCTGATCATTAAGGGGGTAAAATCTTCCGGGGCTGAAGTGGTTCATAAGGATGGACCAATATTTGCGAAATACTCCATCCTTCTGTATTGGGCATGAAATTGTTTGGTAAATCTAATGGGCAGTGTGGTATGAGAGGTAATAGAATTTCTCTTACGATTAGGATCTATTTTGAATGCTTTCATTCATAACAGCTGTGATTACTGTTGTGATGCTGGGACAGGCCTACAGCTATCATGTGGTACAGGGTGCTGTGATTGGCCCAGGCACCACGTGATAGCTGTGGGCCAATCACTGCATTACAATACTAAGCACAGCTGTTATGAACTGTTGTGATCATGCCATCATATTACATTCTTGTGATACCCCAGACAATCAAAACGGTAAGGTACCAGGAGCCACAGTCGTGGGAGTGACGCGCCTGTGCGCATGTGCCAGCTGACATGTAGCTACGTCACCTGGCTTTGAGCTGCCAAGCTGCCACAATAAAACTACTGTGGGCGCAGTGGCAAGTGGTTAAAAATTACCTATAATTTGTAAACTGCAGCTTGTTAATTTTATGTTAAATTCACTGCAATAAGGCAATCTTAAGGAATATTGTGCAGTTGATGTACAGAATACAGATTTTTTTTTTAAAAACAAAGGTAAAGTCACATACAAAATTCCCTTTACCTTTTTCTCAGTCCCCTGTATTCCACTTGAGCCACATTTCTACAGATAAGGCAGATAAGGTACTGTAACTAATGCCCCGTACACACGATCGGAAATTCCGACAAGAAAACCGTGGATTTTTTCTGACGGAATGTTGGCTCAAACTTGTGTTGCATACACACGGTCACATAAATCTTGTCTGAAATTCCGACCGTCAAGAACGCGGTGACGTACAAGACGTACGACGAGCCGAGATCAATGAAGTTCAATTGGCAGTTCGGCTCTTCTGCTTGATTCTGAGCATGCGTGTTTTTTTGCGTGTCGGAATTGCATACAGACGAGCGGAATTTCCAACAAGAACTTTTTCCGTTGGAAAAATAGAGAACCAGCTCTCAATCTTTTTCTGGCGGAAATTCTGACAGAAAATGTTGGATGGAGCCTACACACGGTCGGAATTTCCGACCAAAAGCTCACATCCAACTTTTTTTGACGGAAAATCCTATCGTGTGTACAGGGCATTAGGAGACAGAAAGAGTGTACTTTCTGAACCCGGTGCTATGTAGCATCTTCTCTCTCTACTTCCAGTATCACAGGTTCCTGCACTCCAGGGTGACCAGATTACTGATATGAAGAAGCAGAGTGAACTGGTATAGTGTGGCTATGCCCTAATGAAAACCTTAGACATATTGGGCTTGCCATTGTTAACCAACTTCAGCCTAGTTGCTTGGTTGACCCTGCACTGTTCAACACTGAACATCTGGAAGACTGGCATGAATATAGAAAAGTAGTGCTGAGCTGATGGGGATGATATGTGGTGTCCTGTGTCAATATTGCTGGTTCTCAGTTATCCAGTAAACTTACTACCAAAATTAGCATACATAAATACTTCTTGACATAGTATAAACATAAAACATCAAAATTGTGCTTTAAAATAAGGTGCTTGTGTTACCAGTAAGTGCTGGAGTATTGGTAAAGTGCAAACAGTGCAATTGATCCGTGACACAGAATAAAAATAATAAATAAAGTAAAATATTTGAGACAGAAATACAGAATTATACAAAGTGCGTATATCTGTGAAGGAGATGGTACTAAGCAGTACCTATGCTACTGATAAAGTCGAAGACTGGCATGGTGCAGTGATAAAGTTTCATGTCTGTGTGCGCACTCTTTTTAGACTACCCTCGTAATTCAGTGTCAGAGAATTCTGAAGCCTAGGGTGAGAATTACTGCCAAGCAGTGGCAGCTGCTGCTCAAAACAAAAAGCAAACAAACTGAAAAATACTGAAAAAAATTCATCAATTGCAGCCACTGTGCCATCAAACGCAGCCACTGTGCCATCAACGCGGCCACTGTGCCATCAAACGCAGCCACTGTGCCCATCAAACGCAGCCACTGTGCCCATCAAACGCAGCAAGTGTGACCATCAAATGATGCCACTGTGCCATCAAATGCTGCCGCTGTGCCCATCAAATTCTGCCACTGTGCCATCAAATGCTGCCACTGTGCCATCAAATGCAGCCACTGTGCCCATCAAATGCTGCCAATGTGCCCATCAAATGCAGCCACTGTGCCCATCAAATGCTGCCACTGTGCCCATCAAATGCTGCCACTAAGCCCATCAAATGCTGCCACTGTGCCATTAAACGCTGCCACTGTACCCATCAAACGCTGTCACTGTGCCATCAAATGCTGCCACTGTGCCCATCAAATGCTGCCACTGTGCCATCAAACGCAGCCACTGTGCCCATCAAATGCTGCCACGGTGCCATTGAATGCCACCACTGTGCCATCAAATGCTGCCACTGTGCCCATCAAATGCTGCCACTGTGTCCTCAAATGCTGCCACTGTGCCCATCAAATGCTGCCACTGTGCCATCAAATGCAGCCACTGTGCCCATCAAAGGCTGCCACTGTGCCCATCAAACGCTGCCACTGTGCCATCGAATGTCGCCACTGTGAACCCCCCGCCTGCTCGCCCTCTGCCCGGCACTTACCCTGTCTGGTGGGGCAGCAGGTGATGGCGAGCGGTGTCCTTCATGTGTCTCCTCCCGTCAGGCGTCCAATCACAGCGCCTGTTGTTTCAGCCAATCAGGTGACGGGTAACAACAGACTCGAGCACCTGATTGGCAGAGAGGCGGTTCAGTGTTAAGGAAAGCGAATATTCATTCGCTGTTCTAACACACCTGGGTGAACTGCGAGCGCCAAGCATGGCGCTCGCAGGTCACCTTTTTTGACGGCTATTAGAGCTGATGGCTCTAGTCAGGTGCTTCAAAAACACCCCCTGCCGCTGTAATTCAGGCGCTCGGCACCCAAAAAGGGTCTGGGTGCCTGAATAGGGGGTGAAAGGGACAGCCATGAATAGATTCATGCTACTGTATGCATGAATTTATCCATTGGTCATAGAGGGGGTGGCTGGAAAGGGGGGGGGCGCCCGTGTGCCCTTGTGGACGCACAGCCACTGCAAGTGCCAAGAAGCTAGCTTTTTCAAACTTATGGCGCGTACACACGATCGGACATTCCGACAACAAAACCCTGGATTTTTTTCCGACGGATGTTTGCTCAAACTTGTCTTGCATAAACACGGTCACACAAAGGTTGTCGGAAATTCCGATCATCAAGAACGCGGTGATGTACAACACTACAACGAGCCAAGAAAAATTAAGTTCAATGATTCCAAGCATGCGTCAAAATGATTCCGAGCATGCGTAGGATTTTCGTGCGTCGGAATTGGATACACACGATCAGAATTTCCGACCGCAACTTTTGTTGTCGGAAAAATTAAGAACCAGCTCTCAAACATTTGTTGTCGGAAATTCTGACAGCAAATATCCGATGGAGCGTACACACGGTCGGAATATCCGACCAAAAGCTCACATTGAACATTTGTTGTCGGAAATTCCGATCGTGTGTACGCGGCATTAGAGTTTGGGTTTTAAATAGAATGATAACACAGGTGATTAAAAAATAAATATGAAATGCCAATATTTTTTTTTGATTGTAATGACCCCTTTCTAAATTAAAATAATTAACAGCAATTAGAAGCAATGTAACAAAAATTGAATCACCTTATGCTGAAAATAACACATTCAGATCTAGAATTTCTGCTTGCCTAGAAACATCATGCACACTGAACATTTTTAACATAGCTGTTAGGGGCATCTGGCATTTATTTTTATTTTTTTTGTTCCTCTGAACATCCTTGTGTCTTAGCCTATGGGTTCATGCACACATAGGTGTTTACTGAAGTTTAAAGGCAGAAAAAAAATACCTCACAGTCATCACGTCAAAGAGCAGCAGCATTTTGGCAGAAAAAACATTTGACTCGTGTAAATGCGTCTAAATGTGCAATAACACTAGGCACATTTACCTTTACATTTACATAACGCTTGAGCATTAATTGATATCAGTGGCCATAATAAATGTTATTCTTCCCAATGAAATTAATAATCTGACAAGCGTCAAACGTTTTTTCCCGCCAAAAAGCTGCTACCAGCAGGAAAGACGTCTAGGAGAGATGGCAATACGTGCATTAGGCCTAAAAGTGGCCATTGAATGAGTGCTCAATAGTTGAGCATGACCTGTTATGTATTTACGTCCAAATTGTTTCAATATAATTAACCAATCCTCAGTGCAGTTGGCCTTCTTTTGACTTTAGCGAATCACACCCTTGGTTGGTCATTGAGAAAAAGGTGTTCTGAGATCCTGGGCTGGGCAAGTGAAGGAGAACTGTTCTAGAGGAGAAGGGGAGCTTTTCATTTGTAAAATGGCCATTTTTCAGAGAATATGAATGATAACACAAAAACTTTTCTTTCACTCATGGTTAGTGTTTGGCTGAAGCCATTTATTATCAATCAACTGTGTTTACTCTTTTTAAATCATAATCAACAGAAACTACCCAAATGACCCTGATCAAAAGTTTACATACTCTGGTGATTTTGGCCTGATAACATGGACACAAGTTGACACAAAGGGGTTTGAATGGCTATTAACCACTTGCGGACCGGCTCACGCCGATAAACGTCGGCAAAGTGGCACGGGTGTGCAAAATCACGTACCCATACATCGGCCATTTGGGAGCCGCTGCATGGCGGGGGACCTGATGCGCGTGGTCGAGAGCCAGCACGGGGATTTGTGCTGTCAGAGGAGAGGAGACAGATCGTGTGTTTCTACAAAGTAGAAACAGTGATCTGTCATCTCTCCTAGTTAGTCCCATCCCCACACAGTTAGAACAAAGTGAGGGAACACACAGTTAACCCCTTGATCGCCCTCTAGTGTTATCCCCTTCCCTGCCAGTGACATTTATACAGTAATCAGTGCATTTTTATAGCACTGATTGCTCTATAAATGTCAATGGTCCCAAAAATGTGTCAAAAGTGCCCAATTTGTCTGCCGCAATGTCACAGTCACGATAAAAATTGCAGATCGCCGCCATTACAAATAAAAAAACAATCATAATAAAATCGCCACAAATCTATCCCCTATTTTGTAGACGCGATAACTTTTGCACAAACCAATCAATATACGCTTATTGCGATTTTTTTTTACCAAAAATATGTAGAAGAATAAATATTGAATACATATAATACATATACATACATACGTCATAATACATACAGAAGAATACATATAAAAACATATTGGCCTAAACTGAGGAAGAAATTAGTTGTTTTTTTTTTATATATTTTTTGAGGATATTTATTATAGCAAAAAATAAAAAAATATTGTTTCGTTTTTTCAAAATTGAGGTGATCAAATAAAACCAAAAGAAAGCTCTATTTGTGGGAAAAAAAGTATGTCAATTTTGTTTGAGTACAGCGGTGCACAACCGCGCAATTGGGCACTACGCAAATGAAACCAAGTAATACGCCAAACAGCACAGAGACAAGCCTCAAACCTTCTGGCACAAAGTCATTTGGAGTGATGAGACCAAATTTTT
Organism: Rana muscosa; assembly: GCA_029206835.1. NCBI lineage: Eukaryota > Metazoa > Chordata > Amphibia > Anura > Ranidae > Rana > Rana muscosa. Next base: position 850,454,993 of record CM055121.1, read on the forward strand.
GCTTTTTGGCCACAACCATAAAGGCTACATTTGGAGAGGAGTCAACAAGGCCTATGATGAAAGGTACGGAGGTGGATCACTGATGTTTTGGGGATTAGTGAGCTACAAAGGCACAGGGAATTTGGTCAAAATTGTTGGCAAGATGAATGCAGTATGTTATCAAAAAATACTGGAGAAACATTTGCATTCATCAGCCAGGAAGCTGCGCATGGGATGTACTTGGACATTCCAACATGACAATGATCCAAAACACAAGGCCAAGTCGACCTGTCATTGGCTACAGCAGAATAAAGTGAAGGTTCTGGAGAGGCCATCTCAGTCTCCTGACCTCAATATCATTGAGCCACTCTGGGGAGATCTCAAACGTGCAGTTCATGCAAGACAGCCCAAGAATTTACAGGAACTGAAGGCTTTTTGCCAAAAGGAATGGGCAGCTTTACCATCTGAGAAAATAAAGAGCCTCATCCACAAATACCACAAAATACTTCAAGCTGTCATTGATGTTAAAGGGGGCAATACGTGGTATTAAGAGCTGGGGTATGTAAACTTTTGACTAGGGTCATTTGGGTAGTTTCTGTTCCCATTATGATTTAAAAAGAGTAAACACAGTTGATTGATAATAAATGGCTTCAGCCAAACACTAACCATGAGTGAAAGAAAAGTTTTTGTGTTATCATTCATATTCTCTGAAAAATGGCCAATAAATCATAAATTCTGCCAGGGTATGTAAACTTATGAGCACAACTGTATTTACAGATCATCCAATTAAAATTTATGGGGCCAAAACTGCATGAATATGCTCAAAAAAGCTCATTTACTTTTTAGGCATAGGGTGATTAGGCATCTGAAAATTAGAAATAATGAGATTTTGCATGTTGAGCATATTCAGGCACTCCCAGGCATAGGGAAATAGGCTGAAAAATGCTGAAGTGTGAAACATCTTACCATAAGCAAACATTTTTGGGCAATGTCACTGCAGGATGTACAAAATTTCTTAATGTTACTCATAATTATAACATTGATTAGGAAACAATAAGAAGTTAACACTGCAAATATTGAGCTGACAAAAGGTTATAGTTCTAGGCAGGATAATTCTAAAGCCCTGTACACACGATCGGATTTCCTATGGATTCTAATCCGATGGATTTTTCCATCAGAAATCCGGTGAAGCTGACTTCCATCAGACTGTTTTCATCGGTAAAACCGATCATGTGTACAGGGCATAAGAGTGTGACAACAGTATATACAATTGGTGCTGAATATAGAGATGTTGTCATTAGTGATATGTGTTATTGTTACAATGCTGTATCCCCAATGGCATAATTAGGTATGTTAAATAAAATGTCTGCAGATGGACAGTATTTCTTGGAAACCTACTTAAAAACAGACATACTAATAATTTCCCCTGAATTGAAGCTCCTGTACATGTACAGGGGCAGCTTTAAGTAGGCCATATGTAGGCAGGTCGAGTTTAAACTCTGCCCTGGTTGGGAAGGATATGGTTAAATATGTTCCCGGGTTTTCTTTTTGGTGGGCTTTGCTGGGTCTGACCCACTGATTCAGTGTGATATAAGAGAAACCAGGGGTTCGTACCCTGGGGTCTGGGGCTCGGAGCTAGAGAGATGTACTGTGCCTGAGTCTGGATCACCAGTGACCAGGGCCGCCATCAGGGGGGTACAGGCAGTACACCTGTAAGGGGCCCGGAGGTCCCCAGGGGGCCCGGATGGCAACCCCCCTTTTTTTTTCTTTTTTTATATTTTTTTTTTGTAAGGGGCCCAGAGGTCCCCAGGGCCCCAGATGGTAACCCCCCTTTTTTATGTATTTTTTATAAAATATATATATATATATATATGTTTTTTATTTTTTTGTAAGGGGCCCAGAGGTCCCTAGAGGCCTGGAGGTCCCCAGGGCACTGGATGGCAACCCCCATTTTTTTTGTTGTCCTTTCTTTGTTCGTCAGCACCCAAAGCCCCCCAGACCTCAACAATGGCACCCCCCGCTTCTCAATGATGGCGGCCCTGCCAGTGACATGCTGGGATTGGAGTTTGCGCTATTAGGGGAGATTGCTGGGACATGCAGTTCTCCCCAAAGAAAGCTCCTATAGATGGCTTGGTGTATTTCTTTCAAACTTTCTTACTTTTTTTCTGCTTTCCAGTCCCTTTCCTCTTTTTTCCCTTTGCCCCTTTCGGAAATGCACAGCTCCCAACTGTCACTGATTTTGAGGGACTGTCCTTCATTCGGAACAAAGTCCTCCTGTCCCTCTTTCCTCCTCATTTGTCCCTCATTTTGGTCTGATCTATATAGTTGTATATAAAATGCACTACTTAACTGTCAAAAAGTGTTTCTCAGTGCTAAACCTTTCATCCAATTTCTAAATCACTGCATTTGTAAATTGCAAAAGCCAGTATAAATGAATAGTACTGGTAAAAAAGCACTTGTGGGTTTAAAGTGTTACTAAACCCAGTAATATGAAACTAGTTAATCCGCCCCCCCCACTATATACTGACACTATATACCTTTTTGGCTGATCTGTATACCATGGTCACGTGATAAACTGCAGGGTTTGCCCCAGTGCTGAGTGTTCAGGTAGGAGGAGATTTCCACTACAGCCTGTGTCCTCATGCTGTTATGGAAGGTGGATCATATATCAATCAAGATAGACATTCCACCCACTCTGTTTTTTTTTAGTTACTGGGCATGGAGGAGGAGGGAGGGACTGGGCTGTCATTTAGGATCTGTATACACGTGTGAATTCAATACCACGAGACCTGAAAAGTTTAGCTCAAACAGGAAATATTCTCTCCAGCAATGAAGATCAAACTGAGCATGTGCAGCTTTACTACTCTGACTGTGTCTTATCTGGCCTTGCCAAGAGAGACCCTACAGGTAGGGATGAGCTTCGTGTTCGAGTCGAACATACGTTCGACTCGAACATCGGCTGTTCGATCGTTCGACGAAGATCGAACGATTTGGGCCGTTCGCGCCAAATTCGAGTGACGCGAACGGCCCACAATGCACTACGCCATCGCAGTGTCATCCAGGCGCTGTGATTGGCCAAGCATGCACTGTGACCCCGCATGCTTGGCCAATCACAGCGCCGGCAGCGAGGAGAGCAATGATTGGCCACAGGCAGGATGCCTGTGGCCAATTATTCTTGAGGGGGTTTAGTACACGCCCCACACTATAAAAGGCCGCCAGCGCGGCGGCCTTGTGTAGTGTGTTCCGGAGCAGGGAAAGAAAAGCATAGGCAGGGACAGTGTCATTTTTTTTCCTTTACTAATCCTGGATTCCTTGTGTTTAGGGACAAATAAGGATAGGTAGGGAGAGTGTCAGTGTGTTATTCTGTGCTAAACCTTGTTTGTAGGGACAGAGAGGTACAGTGAGGGAACGTGTCAGTGTGCTATTCTGTTCTAAACCAATCTTGCTGAACCATATTTGAAATCCTTGAGTTTAGGGACAGAGAGGTACAGTGAGGGAAAGTGTCAGTGTGCTATTCTGTTCTAAACCAATCTTGCTGAACCATATTTGAAATCCTTGAGTTTAGGGACAGAGAGGTACAGTGAGGGAAAGTGTCAGTGTGCTATTCTGTGCTAAATCTTGTTTGTAGGGACAGAGTTGGACAGTGAGTGAAACTGACAGTGTGCTATTCTGTTCTAAACCAATCTTGCTGAACCATATTTGAAATCCTTGAGTTTAGGGACAGAGAAGGACACTCGTGGAAACTATCAGTGTGCTATTCTGTGCTAAATCTTGTTTGTAGGGACAGAGAGGTACAGTGAGTGAAACTGACAGTGTGCTATTCTGTTCTAAACCAATCTTGCCGAACCATATTTGAAATCCTTGAGTTTAGGGACAGAGAGGTACAGTGAGGGAAAGTGTCAGTGTGCTATTCTGTGCTAAATCTTGTTTGTAGGGACAGAGTAGGACAGTGAGTGAAACTGACAGTGTGCTATTCTGTTCTAAACCAATCTTGCTGAACCATATTTGAAATCCTTGAGTTTAGGGACAGAGAGGTACAGTGAGGGAAAGTGTCAGTGTGCTATTCTGTGCTAAATCTTGTTTGTAGGGACAGAGTAGGACAGTGAGTGAAACTGACAGTGTGCTATTCTGTTCTAAACCAATCTTGCTGAACCATATTTGAAATCCTTGAGTTTAGGGACAGAGAAGGACACTCGTGGAAACTATCAGTGTGCTATTCTGTGCTAAAACTTGTTTGTAGGGACAGAGAGGTACAGTGAGTGAAACTGACAGTGTGCTATTCTGTTCTAAACCAATCTTGCTGAACCATATTTGAAATCCTTGAGTTTAGGGACAGAGAGGTACAGTGAGGGAAAGTGTCAGTGTGCTATTCTGTGCTAAATCTTGTTTGTAGGGACAGAGTAGGACAGTGAGTGAAACTGACAGTGTGCTATTCTGTTCTAAACCAATCTTGCTGAACCATATTTGAAATCCTTGAGTTTAGGGACAGAGAAGGACACTCGTGGAAACTATCAGTGTGCTATTCTGTGCTAAATCTTGTTTGTAGGGACAGAGTAGGACAGTGAGTGAAACTGACAGTGTGCTATTCTGTTCTAAACCAATCTTGCTGAACCATATTTGAAATCCTTGAGTTTAGGGACAGAGAAGGACACTCGTGGAAACTATCAGTGTGCTATTCTGTGCTAAATCTTGTTTGTAGGGACAGAGTAGGACAGTGAGTGAAACTGACAGTGTGCTATTCTGTTCTAAACCAATCTTGCTGAACCATATTTGAAATCCTTGAGTTTAGGGACAGAGAAGGACACTCGTGGAAACTATCAGTGTGCTATTCTGTGCTAAATCTTGTTTGTAGGGACAGAGTAGGACAGTGAGTGAAACTGACTGTGTGCTATTCTGTTCTAAACCAATCTTGCTGAACCATATTTGAAATCCTTGAGTTTAGGGACAGAGAAGGACACTCGTGGAAACTATCAGTGTGCTATTCTGTGCTAAATCTTGTTTGTAGGGACAGAGAGGTACAGTGAGTGAAACTGACAGTGTGCTATTCTGTTCTAAACCAATCTTGCTGAACCATATTTGAAATCCTTGAGTTTAGGGACAGAGAAGGACACTCGTGGAAACTATCAGTGTGCTATTCTGTGCTAAATCTTGTTTGTAGGGACAGAGTAGGACAGTGAGTGAAACTGACAGTGTGCTATTCTGTTCTAAACCAATCTTGCTGAACCATATTTGAAATCCTTGAGTTTAGGGACAGAGAAGGACACTTGTGGAAACTATCAGTGTGCTATTCTGTGCTAAATCTTGTTTGTAGGGACAGAGTAGGACAGTGAGTGAAACTGACAGTGTGCTATTCTGTTCTAAACCAATCTTGCTGAACCATATTTGAAATCCTTGAGTTTAGGGACAGAGAAGGACACTCGTGGAAACTATCAGTGTGCTATTCTGTGCTAAATCTTGTTTGTAGGGACAGAGAGGTACAGTGAGTGAAACTGACAGTGTGCTATTCTGTTCTAAACCAATCTTGCTGAACCATATTTGAAATCCTTATGTTTAGGGACAGAGAAGGACACTCGTGGAAACTATCAGTGTGCTATTCTGTGCTAAATCTTGTTTGTAGGGACAGAGTAGGACAGTGAGTGAAACTGACTGTGTGCTATTCTGTTCTAAACCAATCTTGCTGAACCATATTTGAAATCCTTGAGTTTAGGGACAGAGAAGGACACTCGTGGAAACTATCAGTGTGCTATTCTGTGCTAAATCTTGTTTGTAGGGACAGAGAGGTACAGTGAGTGAAACTGACAGTGTGCTATTCTGTTCTAAACCAATCTTGCTGAACCATATTTGAAATCCTTGAGTTTAGGGACAGAGAAGGACACTCGTGGAAACTATCAGTGTGCTATTCTGTGCTAAATCTTGTTTGTAGGGACAGAGTAGGACAGTGAGTGAAACTGACAGTGTGCTATTCTGTTCTAAACCAATCTTGCTGAACCATATTTGAAATCCTTGAGTTTAGGGACAGAGAAGGACACTTGTGGAAACTATCAGTGTGCTATTCTGTGCTAAATCTTGTTTGTAGGGACAGAGTAGGACAGTGAGTGAAACTGACAGTGTGCTATTCTGTTCTAAACCAATCTTGCTGAACCATATTTGAAATCCTTGAGTTTAGGGACAGAGAAGGACACTCGTGGAAACTATCAGTGTGCTATTCTGTGCTAAATCTTGTTTGTAGGGACAGAGAGGTACAGTGAGTGAAACTGACAGTGTGCTATTCTGTTCTAAACCAATCTTGCTGAACCATATTTGAAATCCTTGAGTTTAGGGACAGAGAGGTACAGTGAGGGAAAGTGTCAGTGTGCTATTCTGTGCTAAATCTTGTTTGTAGGGACAGAGTAGGACAGTGAGTGAAACTGACAGTGTGCTATTCTGTTCTAAACCAATCTTGCTGAACCATATTTGAAATCCTTGAGTTTAGGGACAGAGAAGGACACTCGTGGAAACTATCAGTGTGCTATTCTGTGCTAAATCTTGTTTGTAGGGACAGAGTAGGACAGTGAGTGAAACTGACAGTGTGCTATTCTGTTCTAAACCAATCTTGCTGAACCATATTTGAAATCCTTGAGTTTAGGGACAGAGAAGGAGACTCGTGGAAACTATCAGTGTGCTATTCTGTGCTAAATCTTGTTTGTAGGGACAGAGTAGGACAGTGAGTGAAACTGACAGTGTGCTATTCTGTGCTAAACCAATCTTGCTGAAGCATATTGCAAATCCTTGTGTTTAGGGACAGAGAAGGATAGGCAGGGGACAGTGTCAGTGTCATTGTTGCTAAGCCTCCTGCACAGTATACACCTGAAGGTAGCCCTTATTGCTGTTTTTCCCATCTCCCTGCAGGCCATCCATTAAAATGTCTGGAAGGCAAACAAGGAGAGGCAGACAGTCAGGAGGCAAAAAAAGAGGGCAAGCAGGCTCTGTGTCTGGGGGCAACAGTGCTGGTCGTGGACGCGGTGCATTGTCATCAGCACATGGCCATGGGACACGCTTGTCCTTCTTTTCGGCAGCTGGACATGTTGAGCCAAATCATGCCGAAGACTTGGTAGAGTGGATGACCAAGCCCACCTCATCCTCCTCATCCTCTCTCACCCAGGCTCAGGGTACTGGCAAAGCAGCTGCCAAAGCGTCCTCTTCTCTGGTATCATTATCTTCATTAGTCAATCCTTCCCTAGACCCACCATGTCCTCCTCCTGAGGAGTCCCCCGAACTGTTTGAGCACAGTGTTGGGTACATGCTCCAGGAGGATGCCCAGCGTTTCGAAGGATCTGATGATGATACCCAGATAGAGGAAGGCAGTAGCGTGAGAGCAGAGAGAGGAGATGCTCAAGAAGGACACCAATCTGGCAGTCATGCTCCAGCAGCTGCAGCATACTGCCAGATTGGCTCCAGTGATGAGGAGGGAGGGGATGATGAGGTCACTGACTCCACATGGGTGCCTAATAAGAGAGAGGAGGAGGAAGAGGATGAGGAGGAGGCACATCTCCAACGAGGCAGGATGCCCTTGGGTGGCCAGCAAATGGGCAGCACACCGACGGAATCACACCGCAGAGCTCCGCCTGTGCAGGGCGCTGCCTCTGCCCGTCATTCAAAAAGTTCTTTGGTGTGGGCCTTTTTTGAGGCGAGTGCATCAGATCGCACAGCTGCTGTTTGCAACATATGTCTCAAGCGTATATCGCGTGGCCAAAACATCAGCCGCTTGGGCACCACATGCTTGATCAGACATATGTTGACCTGCCATGCAGCTCGTTGGCAAGCCTACCTTAAAGACCCACACCAAAGAACAAAGCTGACCTCTTCTTGCACCGCATCAGCTGGGATCTCCAACCCCACTATACCTTCAGTCCTCTCTGAAACCTGCTCTGAGAGGAATGAAGGTGTAGAATTAGGTGTGTCACAGCCAAGTACTTGCGGGCACTCTGCTAGCAGTACACCGACGTCCGATTCTAGCAGGCAAATTTCCCTGCCCCAGCTGCTGGACCGTCGAAAGAAGTTCACTCCCAGCCATCCACATGCCCAGCGGTTGAATGCTAGCTTGGCTAAATTGCTAGCGCTTCAACTGCTGCCTTTTCAGTTGGTAGACTCGGCCCCCTTCCGTGAGTTTGTGCAATGTGCGGTTCCTCAGTGGCAGGTTCCCAAACGCCACTTTTTCTCACGGAAGGCGATTCCGGCTCTCTACAGGCATGTGGAAGGCAATGTCTTGGCCTCGCTGGACAGGGCGGTCAGCGGTAAGGTGCATATTACCGCTGACTCATGGTCCAGCAGGCATGGACAGGGACGTTACCTTTCTTTCACGGCCCATTGGGTCACTCTTTTGGCAGCTGGGAAGGATGCAGGACAAGGTGCAGTAGTGTTGGAGGTTGTTCCACCGCCACGCCTCCAAAATGCTACTACTGGTTGTGACACACCTCTCTCCTCCACCCCCTCCTCTTCTTCTTCCTCCATGGCCTCTTCCTGTGGTTTGTCCTCGGAACCAGCGGTGCTCCGTAGGCGTTCAAGGGGCTACGCAAGTACGCAGGCAAAAAGATGCCATGCCGTGTTTGCGCTGGTGTGTTTGGGGGACAGGAGCCACACTGGGGCAGAGGTCCTCTCTGCTCTGCAGGGGCAGGCCGAGAGGTGGTTGACGCCACGCCAGCTTAAGCCAGGAATGGTGGTTTGCGACAATGGCACCAACCTCCTCTCCGCCCTCCGACAGGGACAACTGACCCATGTGCCCTGTATGGCTCACGTCCTTAACCTGGTGGTGCAGCGGTTCTTGGGCAGGTACCCGGGCTTACAGGATGTCCTGAGGCAGGCCAGGAAAGTCTGTGTTCATTTCCGCAGATCTTATAATGCCAGTGCTCGCCTGGCTGAGCTGCAAAAGGAGTTGAACCTGCCCAAGAACCGCCTTATATGTGACATGCCCACCAGGTGGAACTCAACGTTGGCCATGCTGCAGCGGCTGCACACGCAGCAGAGGGCCATCAATGAGTACCTGTGCGACTACAGCACCAGGACAGGGTCAGGGGAGTTCGGGTTTTTTTCACCACGCCAGTGGGGCATGATCAGGGATGCATGCACTGTCCTGGCACCATTTGAGGAGGCCACAAGGATGGTGAGCAGTGACAGTGCATGCATCAGTGACACTGTACCTCTTGTCCACCTGTTGGAGCACACGCTGCGTGGAATAATGGACAGGGCACTTGAGGCAGAACAGAGGCAGGAAGAGGAGGACTTCCTTGCCTCTCAAGGCCCCCTTTACCCTGACAGTGTTCCTTCTGTCCCATCCATCGCACAGGAAGAGGAGGAGGAGGAGGAGGAGGATTGTGTCAGCATGGAGGTGGAGGCTGGCACTCAGCATCATCAGCAGCAGTCTTTTAGGGATGATTTACAGTCCCAAGAAACCAGTGGACTTGTACGTGGCTGGGAGGAGGTGGCTGCGGATCATGTCGTCCTTAGTGACCCAGAGGACTCCGGACTGAATGCCTCAGCTAACCTACGCTGCATGGCCTCCCTGATCCTGCAAAGTCTGCGGAAGGATCCTCGTATTCTTAGGATCAAGGAGAGGGACCATTACTGGCTGGCCACTCTCCTTGATCCACGGTACAAGGGTAAGGTTGCGGACCTTATCTTACCGTCGCAGAGGGAGCAGAGGATGAGACAACTCCGGGAGGCCTTGCAGAAAGGTCTGTGCAACGCGTTCCCAGAGACTGGGAGGTTACAAACTCCTGGTCCTGGACAACGAGTTGCTGAGGCTTTGGGCAGTAAAGGAAGGAGCGGTGGGGAAGGTGGCCGTCTGACCGATGCGTTCAGACAATTCTTTAGTCCGCAGCCCCAAAGTATGATCGTTTCCGGCAACCATCGCCAGCGTCTGATATACATGGTGCAGGAATACCTAGGGGCAAGGTCAGACTTGGACACCTTCCCCACCGAAAATCCTCTGGCTTACTGGGTCTTGAGGATGGATCACTGGCCAGAGCTTGCACAGTATGCAATTGAGCTACTGGCCTGTCCTGCATCCAGCGTTCTTTCAGAACGCACATTCAGTGCTGCTGGAGGATTTGTCACGGATCACAGGGTGCGCCTGTCCACCGACTCGGTTGATCGACTGACTTTCATCAAGATGAACCAGTCTTGGATCACCACCAGCTACCACACACCTGATGCTGATATAACAGACTAATTGATTTTAAATTGTCACATCCCTTCAAGACTGATGCTGATGCTGAGTTCCTGTGCTGTTATGTTGACTAGCTATCCTCCTCCTCCTCCTCAATGATCCGATTAATGATGATAGCTTGGAAGATCATTTTGGTTTATGGGTGCCGCCACCAGTGGCTAAGGCCGAATTTTTCAGCCCCTGTTTAACAGGGGCGTGTAATTACAATTTTTGATGCAATACTTTGCAACAGGCCTCATTGCTGTGCTCCAAGTACAGTATCTGTGAGGGGTTGCAGTGTTGTGCCACCAGTGCCTAAGGCCCAATTTTTCAGCCCCTGTTCAACAGGGGCATGCAATTATAATTATTGATCTAATAATTCACAGCAGGGCCCATTGCTGCGCCCACCAAGAGTAACTGTCAGGCCTTACAGTGTTGTGTCAACACCACCACCACCACCACCACCACCAAAGGCCCAATTTTTCAGCCCCTGTTCAACAGGGGCATGCAATTATAATTATTGATCTAATAATTCACAGCAGGGCCCATTGCTGCGCCCACCAAGAGTAACTGTCAGGCCTTACAGTGTTGTGGCACCAGCACCACCATCAAAGGCCCAATTTTTACTACCACTGTTCAACAATTATATGTCATTACAATTCCTGATATAATAGGCGTTCCAGCACCCACCAAGAGTAACTGTGAGTGCTTACAGTGTTGTGCCAACACCAACACCTAAGGGGCCAATTTCTGCAGAGTATATACGGCAGGTCCCTACTTTCAAACATCCAACTTACAAACGACTACTACTTGCAAACGGAAGAAGACAACAGGAAGTGAGAGGAAATCTACCCCTTGGAAGGAAAATTCTCTCCTGTAAGAATTAATATGGGAGAAAGGTGTCTCCTCTCTACTGATGCTTTATCACCAATCCTTGTTTCAATAAAAACACCACATTTCAAAAACAGTTGTCATTGGGACGCAAAGTGAGGTGAAATGTTCTGAACAGGGGCACAGACAGCAAAAAAAATGTTACAGGGGTGATAACCCTTCCCTATGTTTTCCAAAAAGCTTAAAAATAGGTATTTGGCCTGGAGCTACACTTAAACAATGTAGCTGTTCAAAATTACAAACAGATTCTACATAAGAACAAACCTACAGTCCCTGTCTTGTATGCACCGCCTGTATACGGCTGTTCAGAGTATATAGGGCCTTTTTTATTTTGTGTGCGGGGTTCCCCTTAATATCCATACAACAGGGGCATGCAATTATAATTATTGATCTAATAATTCACAGCAGGGCCCATTGCTGCGCCCACCAAGAGTAACTGTCAGGCCTTACAGTGTTGTGTCAACACCACCACCACCACCACCACCACCAAAGGCCCAATTTTTCAGCCCCTGTTCAACAGGGGCATGCAATTATAATTATTGATCTAATAATTCACAGCAGGGCCCATTGCTGCGCCCACCAAGAGTAACTGTCAGGCCTTACAGTGTTGTGGCACCAGCACCACCATCAAAGGCCCAATTTTTACTACCACTGTTCAACAATTATATGTCATTACAATTCCTGATATAATAGGCGTTCCAGCACCCACCAAGAGTAACTGTGAGTGCTTACAGTGTTGTGCCAACACCAACACCTAAGGGGCCAATTTCTGCAGAGTATATACGGCAGGTCCCTACTTTCAAACATCCAACTTACAAACGACTACTACTTGCAAACGGAAGAAGACAACAGGAAGTGAGAGGAAATCTACCCCTTGGAAGGAAAATTCTCTCCTGTAAGAATTAATATGGGAGAAAGGTGTCTCCTCTCTACTGATGCTTTATCACCAATCCTTGTTTCAATAAAAACACCACATTTCAAAAACAGTTGTCATTGGGACGCAAAGTGAGGTGAAATGTTCTGAACAGGGGCACAGACAGCAAAAAAAATGTTACAGGGGTGATAACCCTTCCCTATGTTTTCCAAAAAGCTTAAAAATAGGTATTTGGCCTGGAGCTACACTTAAACAATGTAGCTGTTCAAAATTACAAACAGATTCTACATAAGAACAAACCTACAGTCCCTGTCTTGTATGCACCGCCTGTATACGGCTGTTCAGAGTATATAGGGCCTTTTTTATTTTGTGTGCGGGGTTCCCCTTAATATCCATACAAGACCCAAAGGGGCTGGTAATGGGCTGGGGTAGGGGGGGGGGGGTTGATGGGGTAGCTATGCCATTTTTCTTAAAGATTTTCATCCATATTACCGGGACCAGACATTACATTAAAGCCGCAAGCAGTTTTAAATGGCTTTTTTTCCTTTAGAAATGTTATTTTGTGCAGGGACAGTTCTAAACACGGGAAACACGTGGCACTTCACAGGCATACTTTAGACACCCCCCAGGTACAATATTTAAAGGAATATTTGACTTTTTTTTTTTCACTTTATGCATCAATAAAATGACTGCTCCCGGAAAACGTCCGTTTTTAACACTTCTTTTTGCATTGATACATGTCCCCTGGTGCAGAACCCGGGTTCCCAAACTCTGTTTAGGACAATAACATGGATAATAGTCGTTATAATTAGCACTTTAGAATCCGAACGTTCGCATCCATTGTATTTAATAGGGTTCTAATGTTCGTGCGAACTTTCGGTCCGTTTGCGGGTTCTGGTGCGAACCGAACCCGGGGGTGTTCGGCTCATCACTACCTGCAGGAGAGGGAGAATTTGTGCATACAGGATCAAAGATCCTTTTTACACAATACAGAGGATGCTATTCTGCATATACAGACAGATTTTACTGTTGTGTGTTTAGTGACACTTTAAGCAATCATTTTTTTTTTTTATATAATTCTCCTTTAGGGGGGCATGGCAGGGTGCATGACTACATACTTTTGTTAATAGGTTGGTGTCCCTCATTACCATCTCAGAAAGTTGAGAGGTATGTAAATATAATGGGCCACCATTGAGGCTTGTTATTTTCAGGAAAGTTGACCAACATTCACATCTATGTGGCTCTGTGTTTGCTCAGGAACAGCAGTCCCTTCATTTTGGAGCCTCAGGGAAACGGCATAATACAGTTTGGTTCCCAGTAGAGAGCTAAGCTATCTAGTTATCAAATAGAATATAACAGGATCTTTTGGAAAAGGTTGTGATTACGTTGAGCTAAACTGCTTGGTAAGGTAGAGATAGAGCAATGACAGCAAGCAGCAGAAGTGAACAGGGACAGTGACGGAGTGCAGGGACACAATAGCTTAGTGGGGCCAGTATAAGGGACCAGAGCCAGGAGCTAAGTGGGGATTGTAAAGGAGAGCAGAGGCACAGAAGCTGAGGGTTTGGGCTTTGTGAGAACAGATAGGCTGCTTGCCTTTCACTTTGCTCATACATCACTTTCCCTGTACACCTCCCATGATAGTATTGTATATATCAGGTATATTTTATAACATTGAATAGATTTTGGTTTATAAAAGAATTACAGAGAGCCATGTAGGTTTTAATATTGAGTATATTTGGTACATGTGTTTAGATTTCTAATATAATTAGTAACTTGATCACTACAGCACCAGTTAGAACTTTATTAAAATGTCATACATTTGCACAGCTGTGCTGCAATGTGGTCATTTGTTTTGCAACCTACTGCACTGAAAAAACGTCTGCATGCAGACTGTAAAATAATGGTTATCTGGAAAATTTGGTATACTGTAGTTAAAAAAAATGGCACTGAGGTGTCCGCTGAAATATAAGCACTTCAGCACAACATCAAACCCCTGAGGTTTCTTGACTGGGTCGGGGTTGGCTGAGTGACTCCCTCTGGAGGGTCAACAAAAAGCCACTGCCATTGGCAACTGAAGCTATGAGTTACTACAGCAACCATGCCAGAATGGTAAAGTAGATGTCCGGTCAAAACCTACCTAAGCCTAAACCTGTTCCCATCCACCTTCTAACCACTACACTAACCATCCTGTAGAAGGAAGATGTTTATACTTACCTAATCTAAGGGTGCTGTGGTCCAGTCACGAATCTGCTCCCAGCACCAGCTTAAGAGTAGAGGAGGGACAACGGACAATGGGTACCCCATAGTAAGGTCAACCCTTCTGTTGGAGATTTGTCAGGGCCCTCAGAACACTCCAGCTAGCTCCTCCTAGACTCCTCCCAACTGCTTCTGGAATCTTCTTCCAATTTCCAGATAGCAGGGGGAGTCACCAGAGAAGCTGCTGATGAGTCATCAAGCCTACCTGACCTGAGTCACTTACCCGACCCTGAAAAACACACCGGCTTGACTGCCAGTCAAGCCTAAATATTTATCAACACTAGGGGGTGCTACATAAGCAACCAGTAAGACTGTTTAAAGGTTTCATTCATGGAACCTTGTTTACTACTGTGAGGTCACTGTGGCAGTGAGTGTTCCAGACATTTCTTAAAGGTCAGAATTGCTGCAGCAGATGCTGTGAATGGTACACGTTTCTTTGAAAAACTTTTGGAGGCAGCTACTGTTTGTGTGTGTAAAGTGTTAACTGCAAAGTTTCCCAACCCCAGTGGCAATCACACTCAGTCTGCTGATACTTAGATTACTGTTCCGAGAGCTGGAAAATCTCTGTGCAGGGTGAGGCTGAGAGTGCAATGGTCACAATCACTGTTACACAAGTCGATTGAGTATGTTGGAAAGTGTCTTTGCAAGTGATAGCATATTAATCAACAGTATCCCAAATATCTGTGATTCCCTGTGTGTTCCACAGCCTCTAAATGTTCCTCAACCCCTGTATTCCCCTGTATGTTCCTCAGCTCCTGTGTGTTCCTCTGCCACTGTATTCCTCTGTATGTTCTTTGGCCCATGTGATCCCCTGTATATTCCTCTGCCCCTTCATTCCTCTGTATGTTCCTCAGCACCTGTGATTCCCAGTATGTCCCTCTGCCCCTGTGGTCTTCTGTATGTTCCTCGGCCCTGTGATCCCCTATATGTTCCTCTGCCCCTGTATTCCTCTATATGTTCCTTGGCCCCTATGATCCCCTGTATGTTCTTCTGCTCCTGTGGTCTCCTGTACGTTCCTCAGCCCTGTGATCCCCAGTATGTTCCTCTGCCCATGTATTCCTCTACATGTTCCTCGGCCCCTGTGATCCCCTGTATGTTCCCCAGCCACTGTATTCCCTTGTATATTCTTCGGCCATTGTGATCCCCTTTATGTTCCTCTGCTCCTGTGCTCCCATGTATTTTTCTCGGTTCCTGTGATTCCCTGTATGTTCCTGGGCTCCTGTGATCCCCTGTATGTTACTTGGATCCTATGATCCCTGTATGCTCCTCGGCCCCTGAGATCTCCTGTATGTTCCTCTGCCCCTGTATGTTCCTCAGCCCCAGTGATCCCCAGTATCTTCCTCTGCTCCCGTGATCGCCTGTCTGTTGAACATACTATGTTCCTCCACTTCAGTGGGTGGACTGCTTCAAATATCTGAGTGAGGGTTTCTCGTCAGCCCTCCCAGTATGTCCCTCTAAATCTAGCATCTGTTATACAGGATACTAGGCACCATCTGAAGGCGTGGGAAACACTACCACTATCTCTGATAGGGAAGGTCAATTTAAAATAAAAAAGTATTGCCTAACCTTATGTATTATTATTATTATTATACAGGTTTTATATAGCGCCAACAGTTTGCACAGCCCTTAACAAAATAAAGGCAGACATTACAGTTACATTACATTTTGGTACAAGAGGAATCAGAAGGCCCTGCTCATTAGAGCTTACAATCTAAAAAGGGAGGGTCAATTGATACAAAAGGTAATAGCTGTGGGGGATGAGCTGATGGAGGAAGTAAAAGTGTTAGTTAGAAGCAGGATATGCTTCTTTAAAGAGTAGAGTTTTCAGGGATCGTCTAAATATGGATAGATTATGGGACAGTCGGACAGATTGGGGTAGGGAGTTCCAAAGGATGGGAGAAGCTCTGGAGAAATCCTGGAGGCGAGCATGGGAGGAGGTGACAAGGGAGCTAGAGAGCAGGAGGTCTTGGGAGGGCCAAAGAGAGCGGCTTGGTTGGTATTTTGGGACTAGGTTAGTGATGTAGCTGGGGGCCTGAGTTGTGGGTGGCTTTGTAAATTATTGTTAGTACTTTTAGTTTTATTCGTTGGGTGAGTGGGAGCCAGTGGAGGGATTGGCAGAGAGGGGTGGAGGACACTGAATGGTTTGTAAGGTGTATGAGTCTTGCAGCGGCATTCATGATGGACTGAAAGGGGGATAGTCTATGTAAAGGTAATCCAATGAGGAGGGAGATGCAGTAGTTGAGGCGAGAGATGACCAGGGAGTGAATTAGAAGCTTGGTGGTGTCATTAAATAAAAAGGGGCGTATTCTGGAAATGTTGCGGAGGCCAAGGCGGCATGATTTGGACAGGGATTGGATTTGGGCCTGAAAGGACAGTTCAGAGTCTAAGGTTACCCCTAGCACCCTGGCATGTGGGGACGGACTGATAGATGTGCCATTGATCTTGATAGAGAAGTCAGGGGAAGGGGCACATGGGGGAGGAAATATTAAGAGCTCAGTTTTAGATCGATTCAGTTTGAGGAAGTGGTTTGACATCCAGGCTGATATGTCTGTTAGTAAATCCGTGATGCGTGAGGAGATTGATGGGGTGAGCTGAGAGGCAGAGAGATAGATTTGGGTGTCGTCAGCATATAAATGGAAGTGGAAGCCATGGGAGGCTATCAGCTGAGCCAGGGAGGATGTGTAGATCGAGAATAGCAGAGGTCCAAGGACAGAACATTGGGGGACCCCAACGGTAAGAGGAGTTGGAGAGGAGGAAGTGGAGTTGTAAGTGACACTGAAGGTGCGGTGAGATAGGTAAGATTCGAACCAACGGAGAGTGCAGCCATGGAGACCAAGCAAATTTCGTTTTTTGAGGAGGAGGGGGTGGTCAACTGTATCAAAGGCAGCACAAAGGTCCAAGAGTAAGAGTAGGGAATAATGACCGTTGGTTTTCGCTGTTAGCAAGTCGTTTGTGAGTTTTAGGAGGGCAGTTTTGGTGGAGTGCTGTGGGCGAAATCCAGACTGAAGGGGATCAAGAAGGTTATTCTCAAGGAGGTGGTCGCTCAGTCGGTTGTAGACTAAACGTTCAAGGAGTTTGGAGGCAAAAGGAAGTAAAGAGATGGGTCTTAGGTTGTTAAGATTGGTGGGGTCTAGTGAGGCCTTTTTTGGTATGGGAGTGACTCGCGCATGTTTTAGAGGGTTGGGGAAGATGCCAGTAGAGAGTGAAAGGTTGAAGATATGAGTTAAAGAGTGTATCATAGAGTCAGATGGTGATTGTAGTATTTGAGAAGGAACAGGGTCCAGGGGGCAGGAAGTTAGGTGGGCGTTAGAAAAAAGTTTAGCGACTTCCGCTATAGTAGCTGGGTTAAAAGAAGGAAGTATTGATAGTGCAGAAGGACAAGGAGTGAAGAGTGAGGGAGATATCTGTAGAGCGGAGATCTCGAGACGAATTGTCTCAATCTTATTTTTGAAGGGATTTCAATCTCCTGGGCAGTGAGTAAGTTAGTGGGTGGAGGTAATGGAGGACGAAGTAGAGTGGTAAAGGTAGAAAAGAGTTGATGGGGACTGCATGAGAGGGTGTTAATGAGAGTGATAAAGTAGGTCTGTTTGGCCGTGTGGAGGCAGGAATGGTATTTTTGGAGGGCAGAATTATATTGGCTGAAATCGGGGCCTGATTCTGTGTGTAGTGAGGGGGGCAAAGGTATCCAGGGTGAATGACAGTGAACTGTTGTAGACAGAAGTGGCCAAGTTGGGGCAGGACAAGGATGAGATTTTGTCGTAGAGACAATTTGTAGCAGAAAAAAGAAGAGAAGGGTTAAGATGGCGAAGGTTTCTACGGGTAATAGTTTTGTAGTTGGAAGGCAAGGAGGAGGCAGACAGGGAGAGAGTGAAACTAATAAGGTGGTGATAAGAAAGAGGAAAAGGAATATTGGAGAGGTTGTGTGGAGTGCATAGGTAGGAGAATATGAGGTCAAGGCAGTTGCCAACAGAGTGAGTAGAAGCATGTCCATTGTTTTAGGTCAAAAGAGGAGGTTAGGCTTAGCCGTTTAGAAGTAGCGGGAGTGTTACGATTAACAGGGATGTTGAAGTCACCAAGAATGATTGTTGGAATTTCAGAAGAGAGAAAGTAGGGGAGCCAGGCAGAGAAGTCATCAAGGAAGCTTGATAATGGTCCAGGAGGCCGATAGATCACAGCAATTCTCAATGAATCTGGAGAAAATAAACGAATACAGTGAGCTTCAAATGAGAAGAGGGACAGAGAGGGGGGTGAATGAAGAACCTGAAAAGTGCTTTGAGGGGATAGGAGGATTCCAACACCACCTCCTTTCCATCCACTAAGCCTGGGAGAATGAGTCCACAGGAGGCCACCATAGGAGAGAGCAGCAGGAGAAGGAAGGTTAGATTCTTGAATATAGGTCTCAGTAATTGCAAGTAGGTTCAGGGAGTTTGTGATAAATAGGTCATGAATGGTGGTGAGTTTGTTACAAACAGAGCGGGCATTTCAAAGGGCACAGGAGAAGGGGAGGCTGGTTCTAGGCTAAAGAGGAATAGAAATGAGATTGTGTGGATTGCGGCTGCTATCAGAGGATGGAGGGTGCTGGGTATGTTGGCCGAAGGGAATTAATGGCGGTCCAGGATTTGGGGAAATATCTCCACAAGTTAGGAGAAGCAGAAGGGTGAGAGAGGTGATATGGGAGTTTGACTTATGTGGGGGGACATGTCCTAGTGTCCTGCAGGTTTTATTGGTATATGGGTTCAGAATTAGCAGGAGCTGATACCTGCAGTAATATGGTGAGGACAGGAGTGAGGGGGATATATACAAGCTGTGGGGTGGAGAAGATGGGTGAAGGAGAGAGAATTTAAGGAGAGAGGATGCAACTGTGAGTAGGAAAAGTGGGGAGTGCATGATATAGAGTGGTGAGATTGAAAGGAAGCCTGGATGAGAGATGAAAGTTTGATGGTGAATCAGGTCACCTGTAGTCTGTTTATTGTTCTTCAGAAGTCTGATGTGGATATTCACTTTGTGCATTCGCTAAAGTGCTGAGCCGAAGTGCAATACTTAATCCAATATGAATACTTTATCCAAGATGAGTTGCCAATGCAATTCCTGCGTGTGCAAACCCCTGCCTGGGTATCCCATAGAGCAGGCCTAAAATTATACTGAGTTGGGTGGGGGTATTATTGCCAATTAATCAGTTAGGATTGCATAGGAGGGACACATGGCTGACAGAACGAACTTCTCACACCAAAAACAGACTACAAGATAGAGCAAGAGATCATCATGGCTATAAAGATAAACCAGCTCATAATTTAGGTGTAGACAATAAAAAAACAAAAACAAACATCACAGTGATATGGAAAGAGGTAAAGAATTTGAAGGCAGCATAGATTACCATGTAAGCATGTTTAAAACAATGGTGCAGTTAAAGGTGGAATTTGAAGGCAGCATAGATTACCTATGGAGTAATGGAGAAGAGTTTTTTAGAAAGTGCTGAGCCGAAGTGCAATACTTAAAGCGGAGCTCCGCCGAAAAAAAAATATTAAAAGCCAGCAGCTACAGCTACAGCAGCTGCTGACTTTTAATATTAGGACAATTACAATCGCTCGTCACTCTGCTGCCCCCACCGCCATCCTCAGTGAGGGAACCAGGAAGTGAAGCCTTGCGGCTTCACTGCCCGGTTCACTACGGTGCTTGCGCGAGTCGCGCTGCGCCGTTCTGACTGGTCCCTGTGTGTTCTGGGAGCCGGGTGACGTGCTTCCCGCAGATTTCCCGCAGAGAGGACTCCCGGAAGTGGGTGAAAATACCTGTCTTAGACAGGTATCTTCACCCCCTCCCCCCTGAAAGGTGTCAATTGTGACACTGGAGGGAGGGAGGGTTCCGATGAGCGGAAGTTCCACTTTAATCCAATATGAATACTTTATCCAAGATGAGTTGCCAATGCAATTCCTGCCTGTGCAAACCCCTGCCTCTTTTACCATTCTCCCACTTGGATTTCTAAATCTTTTTTTACCCGTTTGAACCAAATATTTTCGGCTTTTTTATGGGGCCCCCACTACCCAAGATACAAATTGTTCACGCTCATGAGACCTTCCTCCCAGGGGGGAATGGCCCTCCTAGACTCTCACAAATATTTTCTGGCCACTCAGCTGGTTACTACCGCCTGGTGGCTCTCCCCGGACCAGATTAACCCCTCTACAATGCTGGAGGCGGCCATCGTTGGATCCCTAGAAGCTATACAGGCTCTGATATTTAGAGGCCCCAGGGCTCCTTACCCCTAACTCTATCTATGTCCACAACTATTAGAGCTTGGAAGGTTGGTCTGACCAATGAGAAGTACCCTGCCAATGCAGTGTCCCCTAACGCACCCATCTGGAAAAACCCCTCCCTACCACACTTCAACATGTTACCAGACCCGATAGTGTGGACAAAATACAAGATCAAAAACATCTTGCAGACAGTGGACAAGGGCTCCTTGTGTCCTTTAACCTGTCTCTCTGAAGACTTTAATGTACCCCCTCACGCATGATTTCAATTATAGACAACTTTCCCACGCCTTCAAGAGTCGATTTCTACGGGCCTTGCTAAATATGGTAGAATCAGAGCTCGAACACGCACTCAGGACATCTTGTAATGGCTGCCTTATCTCCACTAGACAAATAAAAAGGAAAATGGTTAAGACTATACCACACTTGGATAATGATGAATGGGATGATATCTGGGACTTACCGTTTAAAATATTAGTCTCCACACCAGATATATTAATCCAATTCAAAATTGTACATAGGGCCTATAAATAACCCCTTCTAGGCTCCATTTAATTAATCCCTCTCTCTCCTCGGAGTGTTGGAGGTGTGGTGACACCCAGGGAGATTATACTCATATTTTTTTGGTCATGCCCGGGAATCGCAGGTTAGAGGTACTAGCCAGCACTAATAAGTACACATCAGTTCCAGTCCCATTAGCCATAGAAGTCTGTCTATTGGGTCTGGTTGACAATGTACTTTATACGAGAGCGGAAAAAACCCACGTCAGCCTCCTCCTGTTTTATGCAAGAAAGGCCATCACCTTTCAATGGAAGAAGCAGGCTCCCCCTCCATTCCCTTTTGGAAACATCTGATCATCACCAATAATCTACCACTTTATAGAGACACCTATGCAAATAGGGGATGCACCACCAATTATGAAAAAGTAATGGCCAAATGGCTTGCAGTCCCCATTACGGCCTCCTAGATACAAAATAAAGCAAAGCCTGAAGTTACATAGATAATTTTCTTGTTTAACATTTAGGTTTACCAGGTATGGAAATTTGGGTTCGTTTATTCACAATTTTTTCGCAATTCCTTTACAGTGTATATGTTTTGTCTCTGCCACCTTGTGGTGAAGGTTACACGGTCAAACCTCTGTTTTCTTTGTGCTGCCCTCGTTAACATCATAAATGCCATGTACAGTATACCGTATCCAGACCCCTGCGTGGGCAACAGTAAATCTTTAGATGTTCTGTTCAACTGTTGTCTTGTCGTACTTTTCTTGCACATGCTAAACTTCAATAAAAAGATTTAAAAAAAAACATACTATGTTCCTCTGCCACAGTATTCCCTTGTATGTTCTTCGACTATTGTGATCACCTGTATCTTCCTCAGCTCATGTGATCCCCTGTATGAGAGAAATGGAGATATGGGTAGATGACAAAAGGAAAAAAGGCACCAACATCCCTGAGAAATAGGGGGAGGATTTTTTTGAGGGTGCCGGCAAAGAAAATAATAATAAATACTAAGATTTATAAAAGTACAACACACATTTTATTAGTACACATGTTACAGAATTAAAAATGAATTGTGCTTATGATATACAGGTGCGTAAAATCATCTTGTCTTCAAGTATAATTGAAAAAGTGGTCACTCAGCATGGTGATCGCGTGACTATCCCGACATGTTTCGCCGCCCAGGGCTTCCTCAGGGGATATTTTTTTTAGAAAAAGACAAAAGATACAAAGGTGTAGCACTGCATAAAACAGAACATAATTAGAGACATGACATGACATTTACTTTTTTATAAGACATAATAAATTACAGTGTCAGTTTCTGTGCCCATTCAATTGTTACTCACCCACGTGGAGAAGGTGGGGGGGGGGGTGGGAAACAAGAAAAAAGAAAGAAGAAAAGGGGGGGAGGGTGGGAGGAAAAGAAGGGAAGGGAAGGGGGAGGGAAGAGGGGGAGGGACAAGGGAAGGGATGGGGGGAAAGGGGGAGTGTGGGAAGGGAGGGGGAAAAATGGGGGGGGAGAAAAAGGAGACGGGAAGAAAAGGAAGGGCACTTCCTTTTCCCCTCCTTTCCTTCCCGTCTCCTTTTTCTCCCCCCCCCCCCATTTTCCCCCTTTCCCCTCCCCCATCCCTTTACTTGTCCCTCCCCCTCTTCCCTATCCCTTCCCTTCTTTTCCTCCCACCCTCCTTTCTTCCCCTTTTCTTCTTTATTTTTTCTTGTCTCTCCCCCCCTCCCCCCCCCTTTTCCCCTTTCCTCCCCCCCTTTTTCCCTTCATCCCTTCTCAAAAGTCACTAATTCTTATTTCTTGGTTCATGGTTTGAACTAAGCTGATTAACACACACTACATCAACACCACCTAGATACTGGCTTGGGTCATTCGGGCATTGGCTGGCATGTGCAGGTTTGTTACCCAGTGACGAGCATCCTATTTGGCACCTAGCCGCGGACAGAGAGACTTCTCCACGTGGGTGAGTAACAATTGAATGGGCACAGAAACTGACACTGTAATTTATTATGTCTTATAAAAAAGTAAATGTCATGTCTCTAATTATGTTCTGTTTTATGCAGAGTGATCCCCTGTATGTTCCTGGACTCCTGTGATCCCCTGTGTGTTCCTCAGCTCCTGTAATCCCCTGTATTTTCCTTGGCTCCTGTGATGCCATGTATGTTCTTCAGCTCCTATGACCCCCAGAATTTTCCTTAGCTCCTGTGATCCCCTGTATTTTCCTTGGCTCCTGTAAATCAATGTATGTTTCTCAGCTCCTTTGATCCCCTGTATGTGCCTCAGCTCCTGTCATCCCCTGTATTTTCCTTGGCTCCTGTGATTCCCTTTATTTTCCTCAGCCCCAGTATGTTCCTGGGCTCCTGTGATCCCCTGCATGTTCCCCGACTCTTGTGATCCCCTGTATGTTCCTCAGCTCCTGTGATTCCCTGTATTTTCCTTGGCTCCTGTGATTCCCTTTATTTTCCACAGCCCCTGTATGTTCCTGGGCTCCTGTGATCCCCTGCATGTTCCCCGACTCTTGTGATCTCCTGTATGTTCCTCAGCTCTTGTGATCCCCTGTATGTTCCTCAGCTCCTGAGATCCCCTGTATGTTCCTCAGCTCCTGAGATTCCCCTGTATGTTCCTCAGCTCCTGTGATCTAATGTATGTTCCTCAGCTCTTGTGATCCCCTGTATGTTCCTCAGCTCCTGAGATCCCCTGTATGTTCCTCAGCTCCTGTGATCCCCTGTATGTTCCTCAGCTCCTGTGATCCCCTGTATGTTCCTCAGCTCCTGTGATCCCCTGTATGTTCCTGGGCTCCTGTGATCACCTGCATGTTCCCCGACTCTTGTGATCTCCTGTATGTTCCTCAGCTCTTGTGATCCCCTGTATGTTCCTCAGCTCCTGAGATCCCCTGTATGTTCCTCAGCTCCTGAGATTCCCCTGTATGTTCCTCAGCTCCTGTGATCTAATGTATGTTCCTCAGCTCTTGTGATCCCCTGTATGTTCCTCACCTCCTGAGATCCCCTGTATGTTCCTCAGCTCCTGTGATCCCCTGTATGTTCCTCAGCTCCTGTGATCCCCTGTATGTTCCTCAGCTCCTGTGATCCCCTGTATGTTCCTCAGCTCCTGTGATCCCCTGTATGTTCCTGGGCTCCTGTGATCCCCTGTATGTTCCTGGGCTCCTGTGATCACCTGTATTTTCCTTGGCTCCTGTGACCCCCTGTATGTTCCCCGACTCCTGTGATCCCCTGTATGTTCCTCAGCTCCTGTGATCCCCTGTATGTTCCTCAGCCCCTGTATGTTCCTGGGCTCCTGTGACCCACTGTATGTTCCTCAGCTTCTGTGATCCCCTGTATGTTCCTCAGCCCTTGTATTTTCCTGGACTCCTGTGACCCCTGTATGTTCCTGGGCTCCTGTGACCCCCTGTATGTTCCTGGGCTCCTGTGACCCCCTGTATGTTCCTGGGCTCCTGTGACCCCCTGTATATTCCCCAACTCCTGTGATCTCCTGTATGTTCCTCAGCTCTTGTGATCCCCTGTATGTTCCTCAGCTCCTGAGATCCCCTGTATGTTCCTCAGCTCCTGTGATCTCCTGTATGTTCCTCAGCTCTTGTGATCCCCTGTATGTTCCTCAGCTCCTGAGATCCCCTGTATGTTCCTCAGCTCCTGTGATCCCCTGTATGTTCCTCAGCTCCTGTGATCCCCTGTATGTTCCTGGGCTCCTGTGATCCCCTGTATGTTCCTGGGCTCCTGTGATCACCTGTATTTTCCTTGGCTCCTGTGACCCCCTGTATGTTCCCTGACTCCTGTGATCCCCTGTATGTTCCTCAGCTCCTGTGATCCCCTGTATGTTCCTCAGCCCCTGTATGTTCCTGGGCTCCTGTGACCCCCTGTATGTTCCTCAGCTTCTGTGATCCCATGTATGTTCCTCAGCCCCTGTATGTTCCTGGACTCCTGTAACCCCCTGTATGTTCCTGGGCTCCTGTGACCCCCTGTATGTTCCTGGGCTCCTGTGACCCCCTGTATGTTCCTGGGCTCCTGTGACCCCCTGTATGTTCCTGGGCTCCTGTGACCCCCTGTATGTTCCTCGGCTTCTTTGACCCCCTGTATGTTTCTCAGCCTCTGTATGTTCCTGGGATCCTGTGACCCCCTGTATGTTCCTGGGCTCCTGTGACCCCCTGTATGTTTCTGGGCTCCTGTGATCACCTGTATTTTCCTTGGCTCCTGTGACCCCCTGTATGTTCCCCGACTCCTGTGATCCCCTGTATGTTCCCCAGCTCCTGTGATCCCATGTATGTTCCTCAGCCCCTGTATGTTCCTGGGCTCCTGTGACCCCCTGTATGTTCCTCAGCTCCTGTGATCCCCTGTATGTTCCTCAGCCCCTGTATGTTCCTGGACTCCTGTGACCCCCTGTATGTTCCTGGGCTCCTGTGACCCACTGTATGTTCCTGGGCTCTTGTGACCCCCTGTATGTTCCAGGGCTCCTTTGACCCCCTGTATGTTTCTCAGCCTCTGTATGTTCCTGGGCTCCTGTGACCCCCTGTATGTTTCTCAGCCTCTGTATGTTCCTGGGCTCCTGTGACCCCCTGTATGTTCCTCACCCTCTGTATGTTCCTGGGCTCCTGTGACCCCCTGTATGTTCCTCTGCCCCTGTATGTTCCTGGGCTCCTGTGATCCCATGTATGTTCCTCAGCCTCTGTATGTTCCTGGGCTCCTGTGACCCCCTGTATGTTCCTCAGCCCCTGTATGTTCCTGGGCTCCTGTGACCCCCTGTATGTTCCTCAGCCCCTGTATGTTCCTGGGCTCCTGTGACCCCCTGTATGTTCCTCAGCTCCTGTGATCCCCTGTATGTTCCTCAGCCCCTGTATGTTCCTGGACTCCTGTGACCCCCTGTATGTTCCTGGGCTCCTGTGACCCACTGTATGTTCCTGGGCTCTTGTGACCCCTGTATGTTCCAGGGCTCCTTTGACCCCCTGTATGTTTCTCAGCCTCTGTATGTTCCTGGGCTCCTGTGACCCCCCTGTATGTTTCTCAGCCTCTGTATGTCCCTGGGCTCCTGTGACCCCCTGTATGTTCCTCAGCCTCTGTATGTTCCTGGGCTCCTGTGACCCCCTGTATGTTTCTGGGCTCCTGTGACCCCCCCTGTATGTTTCTCAGCCTCTGTATGTTCCTGGGCTCCTGTGACCCCCTGTATGCTCCCCGGCCCCTGTATGTTCCTGGGCTCCTGTGATCCCCTGTATGTTCCTCAGCCTCTGTATGTTCCTGGGCTCCTGTGACCCCCTGTATGTTTCTCAGCCTCTGTATGTTCCTGTGACCCCCCTGTATGTTTCTCAGCCTCTGTATGTTCCTGGGCTCCTGTGACCCCCTGTATGTTCCTCAGCCTCTGTATGTTCCTGGGCTCCTGTGACCCCCTGTATGTTTCTGGGCTCCTGTGACCCCTTGTATGTTCCTCAGCCTCTGTATGTTCCTGGGCTCCTGTGACCCCCTGTATGTTCCTCGGCCCCTGTATGTTCCTGGGCTCCTGTGATCCCCTGTATGTTCCTCGGCCTCTGTATGTTCCTGGGCTCCTGTGATCCCCTGTATGTTCCTCAGCCCCTGTATGTTCCTGGGCTCCTGTGACCCCCTGTATGTTCCTCAGCCTCTGTATGTTCCTGGGCTCCTGTGATCCCCTGTATGTTCCTCAGCCCCTGTATGTTCCTGGGCTCCTGTGACCCCCTGTATATCCCCCGGCCCCTGTATGTTACTGGGCTCCTGTGACCCCCTGTATGTTCCTGGGCTCCTGTGACCCCCTGTATGTTCCTTAGCCCCTGGATGTTCGTGGGCTCCTGTGAGTGACCCCCTGTATGTTCCTCAGCCTCTGCATGTTCCTCAGCTCCTGTAATCCAGTGTGTCAGTGATTGGTGTATACAGTATTTAGCAGGCAGACAGGAAGGAGAGCAGATCTCTGAGTTGCACAACATGTACTTGGTTTGTGCCTGCAGCTCTGATTCACTTCTCTCTGAGTCTCTGCTGACAGTGGTACGTATGTGAATCACTATCTATATCCTTTCCCTTCTTGTAGAAAGACACAGGCTGAGCTCCACAGACAAAGTAAGCAGTGGACTTTTAGTGGACTGAGAAGGTAGAGCAGAGGGGAGGGAGCTGGGTAAATAAGCCTCCAGTGGATCAGCCCTAATGCCCTGAGTGAGAGGAAGGAAGAGCTGGCACCTGGCCAGGCAGCACAGAGGAATGAGCCAGCTGGGCAGCCCCGCTCCTGTGACAGTCCTCGGAGTGTGTGATCAGTGCAGGGCACATGTCAGCCCGACCCCCAACATCTCCACACACTACAGCGATGTGTCTGCAATGTGAGCAGTCAGTGAAGCCGAAGTGAGAGCTGCGATTGGTCGGATTGCCCTGTGCTGGAAGATCGGAGAGTTTCCTGTGTCAGCTGTCAGTGTGTGGATTTCCCTCCGTGCTAGGGACTGCAGGATGCCAGTGCTGGATCGATGCTTCCTCGAGGTGGGCAGGAGCTGGAGGACAGGTGAGGTCCTTCTACCCACTTACATGGGGACTCTGCCAACCTACCGCTCGGGGAGTCTGAGCTGCGAGCTGCCGGAGATCATAGAGATGGTGAAGCTCCTCTGGAAGTCCAAGAACGAGCTACAAACTGTCATTCAAAAGGAGCTGCAGAGCAATGAGGAGGTCCTGGCATCTCTACCAGGTAATGACCCTTGTCTTATGTCTCTATGGAAGATAGAACTGATACCAACTATCTACATTCATTTCACTGATCAGATACTCTTATGGTGGCCCTATGGTGGCCATACACACTTCTAGAAATCATCCATTTCTTTTCTGATCAGTCTCACCCAATAGGAATAATAGATCTATGTGATCAATATGACACATACAGGGAAGTGGATTTCGATTTTGTAAATAATCGAAAATATTGGATCTCATCTCTGTTCTCATAATCTGATTGATCCAAATATGATCGGATTCATGACCAAAGTATGGATGTGATAAGTTTTCCACCCTGGTCTATCAACTCAAGTTTGATTAAATCCAATCGTAATCAAGTCTAAAACGATCAGATTGGAAGATATGGCTATTTGTTTGCCAATTTGATCATTATGATCAAATGTCGCATCCATCAGATAATAAAATCAAAGCATGTATGGCCAACAAGAACATTTTATAAAAGCATTTCAATGCTTGGTATGAGCATTCCTATTGTGTCCTAAGGTGCCTGTTCATACCTGAGCATCATGATGTTTGAAGACTTGTCACTTGAAGCTCAAAAAAGTACATGAGCTTCTATGGGACAGTTTTTTGTGTTTTTGGTCCCCTGTGGAATTAAATGACAGCACCTGGAAAACGTGTGTAACATGTACTTTTCAGCCAGTTCAAAATCGCATGACAAGTTTTCATTCATTCCTATTTTTGGCAATCTAACCTTTCAAGTTGTTGCGACTTTGAAAAAAGTTCCTGCACTACTTTTCTGTGATTTCATTGACTTTTGTTAAATGAAGTCGCAAGCCACAATGAAATTGCAGATCCAAACTGCACTGAGCTGCGGCTTTGAAATCGCGCAGAAGTATCGCGATTTCAAAGCCGCACTAGTGTGAACCAGGGCCCGAGTGCCAGTTCACACTTGTGCGATGCGGGAACCCTGCGAATCCCACTGCGGATTCCCTCATCGCACCCGGCTCACACTGCCATATGCAAACTGCTGGCAGTGTCAATACATTGTTAATGACACCCCCATTTCAGCTCGCATATCACACTGTAGCAAATTGGATCATGCTCTGCTGGGGTTTTTCGCCTTCCTCTGGATCAACTATACGTATTGAATTGGGTATATGGGATTGTATGATATTATATATATATATTTTTTTTTATGGTTGAACTGGATGGACTTGTGTCTTTTTTCAACCTGACTAATGGCCCGTACACACGATCCGAATATCGAACGAAAACGGTCGTCCGAGGAAGAATCGTACGATTTTCGGATCTTGTGTTCACTACTTTCGAGAGCCGATCACGACAGTTCATCCGATATTATTTTATCGGACAAACACGAAAATTTTCCTCGTACCATACCAGATCGTACGATTTTCGTTTAGTCAGTATAGTTGTCATCCGAAAATACAATACAAATACATTACAACACATGACATCACTTACGATTTTTTTTTCTGTCGTACGAGAATTTTCGTGACTTTAGTAACCTATTCAAATTCTACTTGCGACTATTAAGCGAAAAAAGTCGTACAATAACAGTGTAACTATGTAACTGTGAACTGTCAGTTCGGACATGAAGCGGATCGCATGGGTATGAACGCCCATGCCATCCGATTCTGGTGCGGACCAAAAAAAGGGTCCTGCGCGAGTTTGGTCCGAATGTAATGCGATATCAGCCATACTTACAGTATGGCTGAAATCGCACGGACATCGCATGTGATTGCACTGCAGTGTGGTGTGAATCACATGCGATCAATCTCACAGTGAGTGTGAACCGGCACTTAATGTTTTTGTTTTTTTCTAGTCATTGGAAAGTTAGCTGTTACAAGGAGAGTCAAGCCTGAAAAACACCTTGAAAACATATAGTATGTACAGACACATAAAAAACGGAGCACAAATATGAACATAGCTTTAGGAAATATATTTTTAGTTTATTTTGATTTCAGCTTAATTTTACATTTTTATTTATATTTACATTTTTCTGGGGCATTGTGGTAATTGGATAACCAAATACTTCTTGGGGATCATTTAAAGTATATCCAAAGCAAAAGCTATGTTTTTGTTTTGGATAGAGTAGAGCAGCCTTTCTCGATTTGTTTTTTTTTTATTACCCCAGAGGAACTTATTTTCAGATCTTAGGGAACCCCTGCTAAAAATCTATTTATCAGGGGGGGTCAGTGGGATGAATGCCTCTTGCGTTGGAGGTCAGTGGGATGAATGTCTCTTGCGTTGGAGGTCAGTGGGATGAATGTCTCTTGAGTTGGAGGTCAGTGGGATGAATGCCTCTTGCGTTGGAGGTCAGTGGGATGAGTGTCTCTTGCGTTGGAGGTCAGTGGGATGAGTGTCTCTTGCGTTGGAGGTCAGTGGGATGAATGCCTCTTGCGTTGGAGGTCAGTGGGATGAATGCCTCTTGCGTTGGAGGTCAGTGGGATGAATGCCTCTTGCGTTGGAGGTCAGTGGGATGAATGTCTCTTGCGTTGGAGGTCAGTGGGATGAATGCCTCTTGCGTTGGAGGTCAGTGGGATGAGTGTCTCTTGCGTTGGAGGTCAGTGGGATGATTGCCTCTTGCATTGGAGGTCAGTGGGATGAATGCCTCTTGCGTTGGAGGTCAGTGGGATGAATGCCTCTTGCGTTGGAGGTCAGTGGGATGAATGCCTCTTGCGTTGGAGGTCAGTGGGATGAATGTCTCTTGCGTTGGAGGTCAGTGGGATGAATGCCTCTTGCGTTGGAGGTCAGTGGGATGAGTGTCTCTTGCGTTGGAGTTCAGTGGGATGAATGCCTCTTGCATTGGAGGTCAGTGGGATGAATGCCTCTTGCGTTGGAGGTCAGTGGGATGAATACCTCTTGCGTTGGAGGTCAGTGGGATGAATGCCTCTTGCGTTGGAGGTCAGTGGGATGAATGCCTCTTGCGTTGGAGGTCAGTGGGATGAATGCCTCTTGCGTTGGAGGTCAGTGGGATGAATGCCTCTTGCGTTGGAGGTCAGTGGGATGAATGCCTCTTGCGTTGGAGGTCAGTGGGATGAATGCCTCTTGCGTTGGAGGTCAGTGGGATGAATGCCTATTGTGTTGGAGGTCAGTGGGATGAATGCCTCTTGCGTTGGAGGTCAGTGGGATGAATGCCTCTTGCGTTGGAGGTCAGTGGGATGAATGTCTCTTGCGTTGGAGGTCAGTGGGATGAATGTCTCTTGCGTTGGAGGTCAGTGGGATGAATGTCTCTTGCGTTGAAGGTCAGTGGGATGAATGCCTCTTGCATTGGAGGTCGGTGAGATGAATGCCCCTTACATTGGAGGTCAGTGGGATGAATGCCTCTTACATTGGAGGTCAGTGGGATGAATGCTCCTTACATTGGAGGTCAGTGGCAAGAATGTCTCTGTTTCATTGGCAATCAGAATGTCCTCTTTACAGACAGTTAAAAAGATAACTGGGGCTCAATCACCCCGACAAGCCTCGCTGAACATGCGGTCACTAGTGTGCACTGTTAGACACATATCTCTCCAAAATAAGGTAATTCCCCTCTTCCCTGTGGAGACAGTTTTCCCATAGGAAGATTTCTTCTCTATGCCTGACCTATTGACATTTTAAAATTGTGAGGGAGGTGAATTTGCCTAGAAGGAACAGAGATAGCAATAAAAAATCTCAAAGCAAAATTATAACAGGAGTGTCAAGTCAAAAGGTTAAAGAGTCCAAAATGCTTTATTGATTCTAAAGCCAAACTCTCTCTCTCTCTCTCTCTCTCTCTCTCTCTATATATATATATATATATATATATATATATATATATACAGTATCACACAAAAGTGAGTACACCCCTTACATTTTTGTAAATATTTTATTATATCTTTTCATGTGACAACACTAAAGAAACGACACCATTAATGCTCTGGTGAACTCCATGCCCAAGAGGGTTAAGGCAGTGCTGAAAAATAATGGTGGCCACACAAAATATTGACACTTTGGGCCCAATTTGGACATTTTCACTTAGGGGTGTACTCACTTTTGTTGCCAGCGGTTTAGACATTAATGGCTGTGTGTTGAGTTATTTTGAGGGGACAGCAAATTTACACTGTTATACAAGCTGTACAATCACTACTTTACATTGTAGCAAAGTGTCATTTCTTCAGTGTTGTCACATGAAAAGATATAATAAAATATTTACAAAAATGTGAGGGGTGTACTTACTTTTGTGAGATACTGTGTGTATGTATATATATATATACTGTATAAATATATATATGTTTTTCAAAAAGTCTCTGCGTTTTGTTTTTTTTTGGTCTATTAAATATAAAAAAGTGCGGAAACTATATATATATATATTGTGAGGGGGTTAACTCGGTAGCGGGTGTGTGTGACCCCCTGGTTGGGCTCCCCACACAAAAACAGGGCCAGCAGACGGAGGTTGTGGTTTTCAAAATCAAAAGGTGCGGTTTATTTCTCTATGTACAGTGACAAAAACACAGCAAAGCCAAAAAGAAACAAACAAAATAAATCCTGGTCAATTTGACCTCTGACTAAACATGCAGGTTTCCTAAACTAACAACTGGGATCAGCCTGGTGCTGTCCTAGTCCCTAAGTCCCTGGTTTAGTAAAAGTCCAAACAAATAGCCACACAGGCTTTGCCTCACCGCACAGGGGTTCACTCTCCCTAGACAGTCCACACAGGTCTGGTTCCAGGCATGAGCTAACATCTAATGAAGCTGGGAGTTCTTATAGAGGCCTAAATGAGCTGACAAGCTTCAGCTGGTCTCATCAACTCCCTGTCTCACGACGCCCAGCACTCTCCCTAGAGGTATGAGTCATTCATGAGCCCACTAGCCTCAGCTGGGCTTCATCAACTCCCTAGTTGTATAAGTCGGCATAAAGCCTGAATCTGGGAGAAATATATCTACCCCCCTGGATGCAACCAGGTGACTTTACCTTCCTGCTGTCACATACCCCCCCCCTCTTGTTTTAACCTTGGGGTTGGAACACCAGCAATCAGGCATTCATGTACTCGAGACAAAGCATCCACATTCCCCATTTGAACGCCAGGGCGATGCTTTACTGTGAAGTTGAATTCCTGTAGGGCCAGGAACCACCTATTCACTCTTCTATTTGTCTCCTTGTTTTGAGCCATCCACTTTAACGGAGCGTGATCCGTAACCATGTCAAAGTGCCTACCTAGCAGATAGTACCGAAGGGAATCTAGAGCCCACTTCACCGCTAAACACTCCTTTTCAACCGTGGCGTAATTTACCTCATGGGACTTCAACTTCCTGCTGAGGTAAATGACTGGGTGCTCTTCCCCGTTCCAGACCTGGGACAATACTGCTCCTAACCCCACATCTGACGCATCACTTTGTACGACAAAGTCTTTAGAGAAGTCGGGTGAGTACAACACTGGCTGGCTACATAAGGCTTGTTTCAAGAATTGGAATGCTGCCTCAGCCTCGGGGGTCCATTTAATCATGACCGACCCTTTCCCTTTCGTCAGGTTGGTTAGGGGCACAGCCTTAGAAGCAAAGTGGGGAATGAAGCGCCGATAATAACCCGCGATTCCCAGAAAGGCTCGTACCTGCTTCTTGCTGTTGGGACGTGGCCAACTCTGGATGGCCTCGACTTTGTTGAGTTGGGGTTTTATTACTCCCCTGCCAATGGTGTACCCAAGATATTTGGCCTCCTCCTGCCCAATGGTACACTTCTTGGGGTTAGCCGTAAACCCCGCTTCCCGGATAGAGTCTAGGACTGCTTGCACTTTTGGCAGATGTGAGGCCCAATCTGTGCTATGGACAATTACGTCATCCAGGTAAGCCGCAGCATACTTCCGATGGGGCCTCAGTATCTGGTCCATTTTCCGCTGGAATGTGGCCGGCGCATTCTGTAACCCGAACGGCATTCTCTTATATTGGAACGCCCCGTCTGGGGTTACAAATGCGGTTTTCTCTTTGGCCGACTTGGCCAGGGGAATTTGCCAATACCCTTTTGTGAGGTCAAGAGTCGTCATGTATCGGGCTGTTCCCAGCCGGTCGATCAACTCATCTATACGTGGCATGGGGTAGGTGTCAAATTTTGTAACTTTGTTCAACTGACGAAAATCGTTACAAAATCGCCAGCTCCCATCCGGTTTAGGCACCAACACAATGGGACTAGACCAATCACTTTGGGACTCCTCTATCACCCCTAAGTTCAGCATTTTCTGTACTTCCTCCCGTATTGCCTCCCGTCGGGCCTCTGGGATCCGATAGGGTTTTAACTTCACCCTTTCACCGGGCGGGGTAATAATATCATGCTCTACCCCAGATGTTTGTCCTGGCAGCTCAGAGAACACCTCCTTGTTGCGAAGCACAAACTCCTTAACCTCCTGTTGTTGGGGTTGTGACAAGGTGGCTGCTATTCCAACCTCCGGAATCACGCAACCAGTTTGAGCTGGTGACCAAGTTTCTGCGACTAGGGACTCTCTATCCCTCCAGGCTTTCAACAGATTAACGTGATATATCTGTTCGGGCTTTCGCCTTCCTGGTTGTCTGACCTTGTAATTCACTTCGCTCACTTTTTCCATTATCTCGTAGGGGCCTTGCCATTTGGCAAGGAATTTACTTTCAACCGTAGGGACAAGTACCAATATCCTATCCCCCGGGGAAAAGGTACGGGTCTTTGCTCCACGGTTGTACACTCTCTGCTGTGCCAACTGCGCTTGGGCCAAATGTTCCTTCACGATGGGCATTACCTGTGCAATTCGATCTTGCATCAGGGCGACATGCTCAATCACACTCCTGTGGGGAGAACTCTCACTTTCCCAAGTTTCCTTGGCAATATCCAACAGCCCTCTTGGGTGTCTCCCATACAGTAACTCAAAGGGGGAGAATCCCGTAGAGGATTGGGGCACCTCCCTAATAGCAAACATCAAATAAGGAAGTAGACAGTCCCAATCCTTTCCATCTCTATCCACCACTTTCTTCAACATTTGTTTTAGGGTTTTGTTGAATCTTTCAACCAGCCCATCGGTTTGGGGGTGATACACAGATGTACGCAATTGCGTCACTTTGAGCAATTTACACAGCTCTTTCATAACCCGGGACATAAAGGGTGTACCTTGGTCCGTAAGCAGTTCTTTACAAATACCCACCCGGCTAAAAACAAGAGATAGCTCTTTGGCTATGGTTTTGGCCGAGGTATTTCTGAGAGGGATCGCTTCTGGATAACGGGTGGCATAGTCCATTATAACCAATATGTACTGGTGCCCCCTAGCGGACTTGATTATAGGACCTACCAAATCCATTGCGATTCTCTCAAACGGGACCTCAATGATGGGTAGAGGGACCAGCGGGCTACGGAAATGTGGCATCGGGGCCGACCTCTGACACACAGGGCAGGAGGAACAATAATTTTCTATGTCCTTCATCACCCCAGGCCAATAGAATCTCTGTAATACCCTCTCTCGGGTTTTCTCTGTCCCCAGATGACCTCCAAGAATGTGCCCATGGGCCAACTCCAACACCAACTTCCTGTAAGGTTTGGGCACCACCAGCTGCTCAACAGTTTCTTCTGCCCTTTTTGCCACCCGATACAGTAGGTCCTTCTCTACGCTGAAGTATGGGTAAGTGCAGGTATTATCTGGGTTCACTAACTCGCCATCTATTTCCACTACGTTTTCCCGTGCCTTTATTAGGGCGGGGTCTTTTAACTGTTCTGTGGCAAAATTTTCCCTGTGAACCTCCAGATCAGAAAACTCCACAGACGGTAGGTTTTCGTCTGAGGAGGTGGGCTCCTCTCCAGTTTCTTGAGTCTCCCCTGCAAATACTGACAAGGGAAATTCTGGAGAGTCCTCACCACTCTCAGAGGAGTTCTGGCTATCACATTCCTGGTACATAGGGGCACCAGTGGGGGGCTCAGGATCATCCCACAGTTCCCAGAACTTCGGAAAATCCCTTCCCACAATGGCGTCATGCGGTAACTGAGATACTAAGCCCACTGGATGAGAGAGGGTACCTTTGGGGGTCTCGAAACACACTGTAGTCACTGGATACTCTCGGGTGTCCCCATGCACACAAATAACAGCTACCTTGCTATTCCCAGAGACCTCTGTTTTAACTAATTCAGCCTTTATCAGGGTCACAAGGCTACCTGAATCCAGTAATACCACAACATTTCTACCATTAATACACATTTTGCATAAATGTTTCTCAGTTCCTCGAATGGCAGTGCATGCGACTGTCGCACACAGCGACTGACGTCTGCCCGTCAGAAAGTCACACTGCATGGGTTCCTCCACAACCGGGCAATTGGCTGCAATATGTCCCGCTTGCCGGCAGCGGTAGCAAACGATCCTTCTTGCGGCCTCTTGAGCCGCTGATTTCCCAGGCTGTTCTCGCCAAACTTGGGGTAGAGCTCCCACCCTCTCACTCTCTCCACCCTCACCCCTTGGAATCCTCTTATCCGCCCCTGGGGATGGTCTGGTCTTAGGGTGGAAAGTCCGAGTGTCTCTGGAAGAGGCCGTCAGGTTCTCTGTAGCCAAGTATTTCTCTACACGATCCACAAGACCACCGGCCGTCTCTGGGTCTCCATGGCTTACCCACTTTTGGATGGCAGTAGGAAGAGCTCTCAAAAACCGATCCATTACAACACGTTCCACAATCTCTGGTGCGGACAAAGTCTCTGGCTGTAGCCACTTCCTGCTCAGGTGAATGAGATCATACATTTGAGACCTGGGGGGTTTTCCAAGCTGGAAAGTCCAGTTATGCACACGCTGAGCCCGGACAGCCAGGGTGACACCCAGCCTTGCCAATATTTCAGCTTTTAGCATCACATAGTCTTTTGCTTGGTCAGGCTCTAGGTCATAGTAAGCCTTCTGCGATTCACCAGTTAACAGAGGAGCCACCAGTCCAGCCCACTGCTCCTCAGGCCACTTTTCTCTTTCAGCAGTCCTTTCAAATGTGGTCAAAAATACCTCTGGATCATCCTCTCCAGTCATTTTTGTCAATAAACGACTCACCCCAAAGGACGCGGTATTAGTGGGACGGCTTTCCTCACTGGTCTGCGGACGTTGCTGCATTACTGCTTCCATTTGTTGTAGTCTCTGCTCTTGCTTCTGTAACAGGTCTATGAAGCGGGCCTCAGATTGCTGCTGGGCTTGTTGATGAGCTTGCTGCTGGGCTGCAAGGCTCCTTTGCAAACCTGCATTTGTCTGCTGTTGATTGGCATTTGCTAGAGCCAGCTGTTTCAGTATCTCCTCCATGCTGGCTTAAAAAAAACTGCCCGCATTCTCCACCAACTGTGAGGGGGTTAACTCGGTAGCGGGTGTGTGTGACCCCCTGGTTGGGCTCCCCACACAAAAACAGGGCCAGCAGACGGAGGTTGTGGTTTTCAAAATCAAAAGGTGCGGTTTATTTCTCTATGTACAGTGACAAAAACACAGCAAAGCCAAAAAGAAACAAACAAAATAAATCCTGGTCAGTTTGACCTCTGACTAAACATGCAGGTTTCCTAAACTAACAACTGGGATCAGCCTGGTGCTGTCCTAGTCCCTAAGTCCCTGGTTTAGTAAAAGTCCAAACAAATAGCCACACAGGCTTTGCCTCACCGCACAGGGGTTCACTCTCCCTAGACAGTCCACACAGGTCTGGTTCCAGGCATGAGCTAACATCTAATGAAGCTGGGAGTTCTTATAGAGGCCTAAATGAGCTGACAAGCTTCAGCTGGTCTCATCAACTCCCTGTCTCACGACGCCCAGCACTCTCCCTAGAGGTATGAGTCATTCATGAGCCCACTAGCCTCAGCTGGGCTTCATCAACTCCCTAGTTGTATAAGTCGGCATAAAGCCTGAATCTGGGAGAAATATATCTACCCCCCTGGATGCAACCAGGTGACTTTACCTTCCTGCTGTCACAATATATATATATATTTTTTTTTTATATATATTTTTTTGCTTTGAATGACTTTCCTGGTATCCCTGTTGGATGTGAATAGGCTAGCTGGAGCCAGTGAGCTGATTGAGTGAGCGTATTCTTTATTATTCCTAACGATTAAATGTTTGAACTCCCAGTGCATCTTGGATATGCGTTTTGAAGCAATAAAAACTTGGAAGGTGTCCTAATTCCTCATCATTGTATCCAAAGCTAGAAAAAACGTTTTTTTCTTTGGAAAGGTTCTACATGAGCCAAGAGAACCTGCCTTCACATAAAAACATCTGATCAGGGTAAGGGGAAATTAGGAATTTACATTTTTATTCCTCAAATTCTTCTAATGCCCCGTACACACGAGCGGTTTTCCTGTCAGAAAAAGTCTGATGAGAGCTTTTGGTCGGGAATCCCGACCGTGTGTATGCTCCCTCAGACTTTTTCCAAAACCGGCCGTCAAAAGATAGAGAGTTGGTTCTCTTTTTTCCCGTCAGGAAAAAAACTGATCGGAATATCGTGTGTACAAATTCCGATGTGCAAGATTCCGACGCATGCTTCAACTTCATTTTCTCGGCTCGTCGTAGTCTTTTACGTCACCACGTTCTTGGCAGTCAAAAGTTCACCGAACTTTTGTGTGACCGTGTGTATGCAAGGCAGGCTTGAGAGGAATTCCGTCGGAAAAACCATCAGTTTTGTTTTCCGACGGGAAAACCGCTCGTGTGTACGGGGCATTAGAGGACAAAGATTTGCCCCTATATCCTAAAACCCTTTCCCCCTTGTTCACCCCTTGAAATTCAGTCACGTATGTAAAGGATGTAATGAACCTACTGGGAACTAGCATATGGGGCACTCTGTTAGTATTGTCATTATGATTTCAATCTTGATTTCAAACTTGTAGCGATTGACTTCTGTATTTACTGTTATCAGTTGATTCCCGCTGAGCCGGAGGATGATGGACCTGTCAGAGCCCTGCTCTCCTCTATGGGGGATAGGATAAAAATGGATCGCCTGTCCGTTTTCATCCGATCCGTTCTGCCAGACGGATGGAAAATAGGGTTTCCATCCAACTGGATTTAGCAGAGCGCATGTCAGCGGATCACTGACATCCGTCGCTCCATAGAGGTGCATGGAGCGTCCGTTCAGGTCTGCCTGAAAAACTGACAAAGAGCCCTTATACAAGCTGTACACTCACTACTTTACATTGTAGCAAAGCGTCATTTCTTTAGTGTTGTCACATGAAAAGATATAATAAAATATTTACAAAAATGTGAGGGGTGTACTCACTTTTGTGAGATACTGTATATAAAATACATTGTGAGATACTGTATATAAAATGTTTGAAGGGTCTACGTAATTTTCTAGCAAAAAAAACGTAGATTTTTACATGTAGGAGCGAAGTGTCAGAATTACCCCAGATACGAAGTGGTTGAATCATTCTTTGGATCAAATCAACATTTGTTTTCAACCACAGTGACAAGTAACGCCGGCCATACACGGTTCGCATCTCTGGCAATTCAGCAGGAACCGGCCGAGATGCGAATCGTTAATGGGCAGGCTGAATGTACCAAGTTGATCGATCAATCAACTTGGGTACCACCAGCCTGCCGGATTCGCTTGCGATTATCGCAAGCAGCTACTATAACCGCTAGGGATGCACATTTAGGAGATATTTACTGTACCTACAGATCAACCTTATTGTACCATATAAAAAGTGGTATTTACTAACGCTTTAAAGTAAAAAAAAAAAAAACTGTTTAGTACCACTTTAATTCTGTAGTTTAATGTTCCTCACCTCCACCACAACCATCGCCTTACAAAGAAAATATTGGAAATGCATTTAGGATATCAGAGGTTAACTTTAGCAAACCTGTGTGACCCTATCATGAGAAAACCTGTTCTGTAGGAGATCGTAAAAACTGAAGTAGGAAAGTACTAATCTAAAGGTACAGGATTAGAGAACTAAATAGAACTAACAAAGGTCCTACTAGCAAATGTTACTTTTCAGATGGTCCTGCAGTACTAGTCCTAGCCATAAATCCCATTAATGGCCATACTAATTATTCATTTCAGACCTGTAATTTTGCCTAAAAATGAATTTCCTCCATGTTGGTAATAACATGGTAGCCGCATGGGTAATGAGATTGTTTGCTATGGTTGCTAAGGAAAAATAAAGGTAATGATTTATGAGGATAGGAATGCAACCGTTTCATGGCTTTTAATCAACTTTAGTGAACTGTCTCTTTACGTTGGTAACCTACAGTTATTTTCAATTTATTTCTACATTCTTTAAATACTTCTGGGTTTGTTTTGCTGCATCTGTCCATCAGCCTAATGTGGTATCTGCTGTAACATAGGCAGGAAAAGGAAATCATTTTGATTCTGTAGATTACGGGATTGAATCAAGTAGCAAATAGACTGGACGTTTTTAATGTCAACATGTCATATCAAATATACAGATATACTACAAAAGACGTCTGTTGTCTGAGGGGGTCACTGGGCCTTTGACAACACTGAAATCATATACTGAATCCTCAGAACCCTGAGCACAAAGGAACTAAAGCAATGGTGCTTTAATAATATATTTCACTATAGATTCTCTTTTGACTGGCTCCTTTAATCAAATGCTCCGGAAAGTTTCACCCCTTTCATGATCAGGGCATTTTTTGCTATTCAGCACTGCGCTACTTTAACTGGCAATTGCGCGATCATGCAATACTGTACGCAAATGATAATGTTATCATTTTTTTTTCACAAACAAAATAGAGCTTTCTTTCGATCAACCTCTGGGTTTTTTTTTTGTGATATAAACAAAAAAATATATTTTCTACTTTCTGTCACAAAACATCCAATAAAATGATAAATTTAGGTCAAAATGTATTCTGCTACATATCTTTGGTAAAAACAAAAATCCCAAAAAAGTGTAAATTAATAAGTTTGTGTGGTAAAGTTTAAGGCCCGGTTCACACAGGGGCGACTCGTCAGGCGACTCGGTCGCCTGACGAGTCGCGTCCCACGCTGATTAATGGAACCGTTCTAATAGGAGCGACTCAGGTCGCTCCGACTTAGAAAAAGGTTCCTGTACTACTTTTGGGGGCGACCCAAGGCGACCTGCATTGACTTCTATACAGAAGTCTTTATGCAAATCGCCTCGGCGGGCATCTCAAGTCGTCTTGAGATCGCGCCGCCGAGGTCACCCCCGAAGTCGTGCCGCGTCGTGCCGCCCCTGTGTGAATGGGGCCTTAGCGTCTACAAACTATGGTATTTTATATATTTGAAAATTGATCATTTCTGATTTATTTCTTGAGACCCTAAAATGCTAGAACAGTACAAATTACCCATTTTTAGAAAGCAGACAGTTGTAATTTTTTGTCATATTTTTTTTTTTAAATTAAGAAATTGAATAAAAAATGTTTTTCGCAATTCTTTTTTACATACTGTTACCAGTGCAATACAGCGTCATCATATAACTGTTGTGGTGGTGATCAGGGACACTGACTATGATTGGCCCAGGTACCATGTGATAGCTGTGGGCCAATCACAGGATAGATCACATAGCGATCACATGATCACCGAGACCTAATTACCGAGATCCGCAGTCCTCTGTGTCCAGTGGACACAGCAGTCACGGGAGAGGGGCACGCAGCGCGCCCTAAACCGGAGCAGGCAAATACAAGGTACTCCTGGTTCCTCCCTCCTGCCGGTTTCCCCCACAGCAAGCAGCTTGCTGTGGGGGCACCCAACCCGAGCAGGTGTGCTCCTGGGCCATGGCTCTGTGTGTCCATTCACAAATGGAGCTGTGGCTTGGCCCTGCCCCCTCCATCTCCTGATCGGCTCACTGGCTGTGATTGACAGCATTGGGAAAAAGCCAATCAGGAGTGCGAGTCCCAGGAGAGGCAAGGCTCTCATGGACATCGCTGGATCAAGAGGGGGCTCAGGTAAATATTGGGGGGGGGCTGCTGCACACAGAAAGTATTTTACCTTTATGTATAGATTGCATTAAGGTAGAAAACCTTGTGCTTTTACAACCACTTTAAGGTGAACTAACAGCGGACACCCTCCCTGCCCCCACAACCCCCACCCCCAAATCCTTGCTTTACTTGCTGAGCTGTCAGCACCCTTGTGGCTGCTTGCTGCAGTCCAGGGATTTGAAATCCCCACTGTTCTCCCTCTTCCCTGTCAGCGCTTCCAGGACAAACCAGACGGATTCTGATTGACCAGCATCATCCATCTGGTCCGTCCTGGAAGAGGAAGAGCAGCAGGAATTTGAAATCTTCATAAGTCACCTAAATAAACAATTTAGCCCATTTTACATATTGTTCTCCTGTTATAGGTTTATAGCTTATGGGTACCCAATGGATATTTTCATGCTTATGTATTTGTATACAATCAAAAAATATATTCTTGCATTCTAACCTATATATATAAAGTTTGTAAGTTAAAGCTTCAGCCTGGTCTGTTTTCCAACAATAATACGGTATGAGCAGTTGTCGTCATGTACTTTTCTGAAAATGTCCATACAAGGCAGATATTCGCTAAATTAGGTTTAAACCATAACTAATCACACCATGTAAGAAGGAAGGGGCTCATGTGGCTGATTTATATTTAATTAAATTGCTCACTATGGGAGATACAATTATATACTAATCTGATCTCCCAGTATGCTTATGCTTCTGCACAATCAGGATTTTTGTCTTGCAATCTTGATCTGATAGATTTGACCAGACAGTTGTAATGTTGGGTCAAGTTCATGTACATTGTTCACCAGCAAATTACTGATTTTTTAACCCTTGTTAAATAGCCAAAAGGGGAAATTTCGCTCTTCCTCCTCCTACCCCCTACTCCAGTGGTTCTCAACCTCAGTCCTCAAGTACCTCCAATGGGCCATTTGTGTTGATAATGGTAATAACACATTGGTGTCAGTGATTGCAATAATAATCGCCAGCAGTGTCAGTGCTGTTACCTCCCCCTTCCAGCACTTGTGCTCAGTAGCAGACAGTGCTATTTAATCCCCCCATTGGTGGTCAGTGGCAGTGTTTTTAACCTCCCCTTTAGGTTCACACTGGTGTGACATAACCTAGGGGTTATTACTTCAAACACTGACACCAATGCTGAGAGTTATTATTGTGGTCACTGACACCAAATCTAATGCCGCGTACACACGACCGTTTTTCATGATGAGAAAAATGCAATTTTTTAATTTGGTCATTAAAAACGATCGTGTGTGGGCTCCAGAGCATTTTTCACAACGTGAAAAATGTCCATTAAAAATTTGGAACATGCTCTAATTTTTCTCGTCGTTTTTCACGCCGTCGTTTTTCTCGGCATGAAAAACGGCTGCGTGTAGGCTTTAACGACGTGAAAAAAACGCGCATGCTCAGAAGCAAGTGATGAGATGGGAGCGCTCGTTCTCGTAAAACGCGTTCGGAATGGAGATAGCACATTTGTCACGCTGTAACGGACTGAAGAGCACGAAGCTGAAAAGCGTGAATCGTCTCTCAACAAACTTTACTAATACAAGGATCAGCAAAAGCAGCCCAAAGGATGGCGCCATCCGAATGGAACTTCCCCTTTATAGTGCCGTCGTACATTTCGTACGTCACCATGCTTTTTCAAGCATTTTTTTTCATGATAGTGTGTAGGCAAGGCAGGCTTGAGAAGAATCACGTCGAGAAAAATTTTGTTTTTTTCAATGACATTAAACACGGTCGTGTGTACGCGGCATAAGGATTGGCATTGTGGTTACTGACATCAATGCTGGGTGTTATTATTGCGGTTAATGACACAGATGCTGGGGTTATTATTAATATATAAATCTAATGCTAAACCTACTCTCAGACACATTCTAAACCTAATCTATCTAAACACTGTGAAGAAAAAAAATCGCTATACTTACATTTTCTGAAGCCAATCCGGTCTTCAGTGGCAGCTACTGTGTACAGAGAAAGCTGACAATGGCTGTGAAATGCCTGGGAAGTGACGTCACCCATAGGGCTCATTTACACTTGCTTCGGCTCATTACTTGATAGTGTAAACTTGCTTCAAAACAAGGCTTCGGACACGCTTTGTTATAGCTCTCTGAATGCCAATCAAAGCCCCTGTCACTAAATAAAATAGTCAGCTTACAGTCCTGTTTACACCTTGCTTTTTCTTTTGTTTGCTTTGCTTCAGGCTTCGCTTCAAAAATTATACCCCATGTCGCTTTAGTTGTGCTTCAAAGTATCTACAAAGCCTCCATAGAAGTCTATGGCAACACTCACTTGAAGCCCCACAAAGCCTCATTGAAGCCCCACAAATCCTCATCGAAGCCCCACCAAAGGCTCATCAAAGCTCCACAAAAGCCTTATCGAAACCCCACTG
This sequence comes from Rana muscosa, assembly GCA_029206835.1. NCBI lineage: Eukaryota > Metazoa > Chordata > Amphibia > Anura > Ranidae > Rana > Rana muscosa. The sequence goes on from CM055121.1 coordinate 850,498,855, forward strand.
AAGCCTCATCAAAGCCTCATCAAAGCACCAAGCACGAATGTGGCTGAGAGTGGGTTTAGCGTTATGCCGCGTACACACGATCATTTTTCCCGTCGGGAAAAATGAATTTTTTTTTTCCGCCGAGAAAAACGATTGTCTGTGGGCTTTATGCCGTTTTTCTCGTTGAGAAAAACGGCAGGAAAAACGACGAGAAAAATTACAACATGTTCTAAATTTTCTCATCGTTTTTTCCATCATTTTTTTCCGCGGCAGTTTTCCCATAGGGAGACACTGCCGCGGAGCCCACAGACGGTCGTTTTTCTCGACAAAGAAAAAAATGACGGGAAAAACGGTCGTGTGTGGGGGAAAATGCTGTTCCCTCGTTTTTCATTTAATTTCATGTCGTGATTCACGGCGGTGTTTTCACCGCCGTGAATCACGATCGTGTGTACGCGGCATTAGACAGGATTTGGCTGAACTTACACTTGAAAGACACTGACACCAATGCTGGTTTAGCTATTGTCATTACTGACACAAATGCTGGGGGTTAATTTTGAGCTACCTGTCACCAATGCTGGGGGTTATTATTGCAGTCACTGACATCAATATTGGGGGTTATTATTGCAAACACTGACACCATTGTTAGTGGTTATTATTGCGGTGACTGGCACCAGTGTATTGTGATACATTGCATAAAATCCAGCAGTACTGTTACAGTCCATTCATGTTTAGTGGGTTGCCTTAAGTCCTGTACACACGATCGGTTTAACCGATGAAAACCGTCCGATGGATTGTTTTCATCAGACAAACTGATCGTGTATGGGACCCATCTGTCTTTTTTCCATCGGTTTTAAAAAATAAAACATGTTTTAAATTTTTCCGAAGGATAAAAAACCGATCGAAAACTCAGATCGTATATGGGCAAGTCCATCGGATAAAAAACCCACGCATGCTCAGAATCAAGTTGACGCATGCTCAGAAGCATTGAACTTCATTTTTCTCGACTCATCTGAGTGTTTTACGTCACCGCGTTTGGAACGGTCGGTTTTTTGACTGATGGTGTGTAGGCAAGACTGATGGAAGTCAGCTTCATCGGATTTCCGATGGACAAAACCATCGGATTAGAATCCATAGGATATCCGATCGTGTGTACGAGGCTTTACTCGAAGCAATCTGTCTCAGCGCACAAAAACATGCTGCTATTGTGCGGCCCTCTGGAAGTGTTGGGGACTGCACTTGATGACCACTATTATTTTTAAGTTAACTACTGCTATATAGTTTTTCTATTCCTTCCTTTCCTGGTAGCTACACAAAGAGGTAGATTTACTAGAGGCAAAACTTCTTTGCATTTTGCAAGTGCAGTTAGTTGCTCAAGAGCTCAGTAAAGATAAAGCTTCACTTTACAATGAATACCCAATCAATAAAGCTTCACTTTACAATGAATACCCAATCAATAAAGCTTCACTTTACAATGAATACCCAATCACAGAAGAGCAAATGTCTGGTCCTATGCTATGGTTTCTTTGGCCTCTCCTTCGCCAATGCTGTGTACTTTGCATAGGGGCTGGTGGAAAGAACTAATGATCCCAGTCAGGGACCAGCTTTACGACACACCCAGAAGTGTCAGATACCTTGCCAAGCTTAGCTCTTTAAAAGAGTGAAGTTCCACAATAATAAATGAGAAATTAGTAAAGTATAACATATTCTATAGTGTGTACTTGCCACAATCCAAAGCACCAAGTGCTTCCTTGCCCAGGAGACGCCCCCCCCCCTCCAGCACACAGTAGGTGATTGACAGCTGAGCATGTTTCCTTATGAGACTGTGTAGAGGTGAGTGTGTCCATTACCTCCACTCAGGTGTCAGATTACACTGTGCTCTGTGCTATGCAGTGTGTGACATCATATACCTACCCCCTGCCTTCAGAAATCTCAGAAATAGCCTTTGATGTGTAAACTTTGAAGGGCTGTAGAGGAGAGAGGGCTGAAGATAAACCGGTACAGTACAACTTATTTAGGAGGATTTGTTTAATCTCTGTGTATCACCTGAGGCCATTCACTTCACTGGGTATTTGTACGGGTTTACAACCACTAAGTGTTTTAATGTAGGACAGAGTCACTTTAACACTTTTATTATTAACACAGTTTTTGTTTGCTGATCCAGAATAAATATAAAGGAATTATGGATACCCTGATCAAACTCTTGAAATGCCCCTTATTTCTACAAATGAGTGATCATCTTAACCTAGTAACCTCACAGATCAAGACTGAGCATGGAAAGTATACACTTGGCAACTGCCCATGTGCCATGACTTCACTGACAAAAATAGCCTTGGATACCTGGATATCATTTGCGTATACACTTTTGCCTACTTTATTTGATGCCTGAGCGGTGAAGATCTAATTTCAGTGATCCATCTTGTTTGACATCTTCATAAGTAATAGCTCTGTCTATTTTTGAATAATAGTGTTAGGTGTGCACTAAAATAGACATACAATTTTGTAAAATAGATGTAAACTGTAACTGAATGGCAATACGTTTGATAAACCACTAAGTACATGTCATAAACAGCTGCAATTTTTTTAACAATACCTGTTTTCACCCTTTTGGATCTTTTGTTTTTCTCCCGATGCTGCTGACCTTCTGCAGCTTCTTTGATGATGGTTTTTGTCTACTTGCACACTCTACAAGTAAACTGTCAGGGCAAGCTTCTTGATAGTGACTACAGCGAACCATGCCTGCACAATGTGTGTTGCCCACTTGTAGTCTCCATTGGAAGTCTGGGTAATTGAGTGACAACACATGAGCACAGTTGGAACCCAGGGACATAGCATTGTCACCCTCTATTAGGAAGTATCTGAACAAGGATAACTAGTAGACATGGGCCAAACACCCCCCTGTTCAGTTCGCAGAAGAACTCTACAACAGGGAAAAAAGTTCTAACCTGAATGGCGAACCTCATTGAAGTCTATGAGAGCCAAACAGGAACAATCAAAAGTGCCTATTTCGAGGGCTTATATGCAAGTACCGGTAATTGGCCATAAAAGGGTATGGGGGTGCGGGTACTGCCCTGGGGGACCCGTATTAATGCAAAAAATCTTTTTAAAACTATTGTTTTTTCAGGAGCAGTGGTTTTAATGATGCTTAAAGTGCAACAATAAAAACGAAAAATTCCATTAAATATAGTGCCTGGGGGGGTCCCTTTAGTCTGCCTGTAAAGTGGTATGGTATGGATTTTAAGGGGAACCACTAAAATCCATACTGCTCCCACCATCCATTAAGGCCGACAGCCTACTGCAGGCTCCGCTGTTTGACAGTTCTTATATAGGTAAGGGTGGGGCCACCTGGCAACGTCTTTTGGTGGCACCACCCCCCCTTGAGCCCCTTGTGACGTCATGGAATAGTGCATGCTGGGTCAGTGATGTCACAAGGGGCGGTGCCATCGGGTGACATCGCCAGGTGGCCCCACCCTTACCTATATTGGAACTGTCAGACGGCAGAGCCTGCAGTAGGCGGTCAGCCTACATGGACAACGGGAGCGTTTTTTTGTTTTGTTTTTTGGGTCCGGGGTTGGTGGCGTGATTGACGATAGATTTGCATCGGGGGACACTATTTTTTTATTTTTTAGTGAAGGAATTTTTAAAAACTGTCTCTGTGTTTTTATTACTTTTTGACACTTTGTTGGTGAATGGGTAGGGATACTATGTACCCCATATTCATTCACATGAGGGAGGATCTGGGGGCCCCCTTGTTAAAGGAGGCTTTCAGATTCTGATAAGCCCCCTGTCCGCATACCCCCACACCCACCGTCCAGCGTTGTGAGAAAGAGAACATTGTCCCCATCAACATGGAGACAAGGTGCTTTGGGTGGGGGCATGTGGCCTGGTATGGTTCAGGAGGGGGGGCGCTCGTTCACCCCCCCTTCTGATCTTTCAGTCTGCATGCTAAGTAAGGGTCTGGTATGGATCTTGGGGGGGACCCCACACCGTTTTTTGTTTTACTATTTTTTATTCAGCTGTCAGCAGGGAAGCCCATTGACAGCTGATGAGTCATTGGTTATTAAGGATGCCGCAGCCGGCTTCCCAGCCCCCGGCCTTATAAACCAGCTGTTACAGCGTCCTGATTGGGCAAAGCTTTGCCCAATCAGGGCACAGAATGCACTGTGCAGGGAACACCCACCGAACACCCTGCAAATTTGTGTGTTCCCCGAACAGGGCGAGTAGTCAATGTTCAGCCCAAACTGATGCTCGGGCCGAACCGTTCGCCCAACTCTAATAACTGGTTGTTATTGTAATAAAAGCTGCAGATAATATAATAATAAAAAATGAGTTTTGAGATTATGTTGACAAAGCTTATATGAAATTTTAGTGACTGGGTTTACTATATACTTTAACTTACTTGTCTTGCATATGATGAGAACATATGAATAATGCTTTTGAACCAAAATGTGACTGAAAAGAGTATAATGGAGAACAATGCCAAGCTAGATCATGTCACATAACAGAGCACTGACCAGTGTAGTTTGCAATCTTGTCAAGCACATGATGAATCCATAATAATTACCGTATACCACATTATAGCACACGCTTGTGAAATATGTAGCTTATATATCAAAGCTGCAAGACTCTCTTTTGTGTATATTGAAGGCAACATTTTCTCACTTTAGTGTAAAATTATGTAAATTTGCAAGCATATACATTTCACATAGCACTGATAGTCCCTGTAGGCGCGTGAGCAGTATCTATAAATAGCAAGCTATGGATGACAAGCTGTTCAGTAACATTATGATATGGTACAAGACCTTACACCAAAAAAGTCTAGAATACCCTAGATCAGGGGTGTCAAACTAAATTTCATTGTGGGCCGCATCAGCATTATGATTGCCCTCAAAAGGGCCGGTTGTATCTGTTAGATTAGATGTCCAGCGCATCCCCTCCCCTTACATTAGATGTCAAGAGCCACCCCACCATCAGAAGTTGAGTCCCCCAATCTCCCTTACATCACAGTGCACCCCGCTTTCTTTATGCTGCTGTTGGGAAAAAGCTGAATGCATTGCTTGAAAGCAGAAAGTAAGGGTCTGGAGGAGGACCAGAGGTTGGCTGGAGGTGCGAATGCCACATTAAATGGCCTGGAGGTCCGGATTCGGCCCACGGGCCTTGTGTTTGACACCTGGGCCTTAGATGTATTGTTTTTATACCCTTTAACTGGTTTCTAGGATGGGAGATTATTCCTCTCTATTTGTCCTGGGGACCATCATCATTGGGGCAGAAAGTGATGGGAAATCCAAAAACCGTTATCTGAACAATTGCTAGAGGCCGCCATGAGTATGCTTTTCTCGTAGGAATGGGAACATGGGAGCATGCAGAGTATGAAGTGACCGTTTAATAGAGAAAAGCAGGGACGGGCAGTAGAGTTTGATAAATCGGGGCTGAAGATAAGTATTTTTTCTAGTGTTATGGACCCAGAAGATTGTTAAAATGGAACTAAACCCATCAATTTAAAGTGGTTGTAAAATTTAGACATGAAATATGAACAAAACATGTTCCTCTATAGTGTGTACTTGTCTCACTATGGCCTCGTACACACGACCGATTTTCTCGGCAAGAACCAGCAAGAAACTTGCTGGCAGAGAGGTCTTGCCGAGTAAATCGGTCGTGTGTACGCTGCTAGCGTGTTTCTCGTCGAGAAAACCGACAAGAAACCTCGACGAGAAAATAGAGAACCTGCTCTCTATTTTCTCGTCGAGATTCTCCTCGGCGTGTTTCTCGACGAGAAAAGTGAGTGTGTGTACACTTACCTGTCCGCCCGGAAGCCCGCGCATGTTCGAAATGAATTTGACGCATGCGCGGTAGCTTCCTAGGCATACGTAGGGTGTACCAAGATGGCGGCGACGGCATCGAATGTGACGAGCGCATGCTCGACGTAGTCGATGACGTCACCGCGTACACTCCTTTCAAAGAACCGCGGGTTCTTTGAAACAAGCGTGTGTACACTCGGCCGGGACAAGTTTCTTGTCCAAGAATCTCGTCGAAAAAAACGACATGTTTTTCTCAAAGAGAATCTCGGCCGTGTGTACGAGGCCTAAGTGTCATTTCTGTCTGCTGCCTCATTCCACTGCTATCAGCATGAGTCACTTCCGACAAGTTTTCCTGACACCAAGAAAAAAATGGTCACAGTGGAAGGATCTCCAGCTGATTGACAGCCTCAACTCTCTTCCTGTGAGCTGTGTGAAGGGGGGGGGGTGTCTCTTTCCTCCAATCGGCTCTCAGAACTCTTTTCACTGAGTTCTGACGTGTGTAACTTTAGCTCTCTGCCCCCTTTTATCTGAACTCTCAAGCCTAGTACACACGACTAGATTCTTGTCAAGCTTTCCTTGCATACACACTGTCAATTCCAAATCTCGTTGTTGTAAAGTGCGGTCACAAACAACACGTACGACGGCAGTATAAAGGGAAAGTTCAATTCCAATGGTGCCACCCCTTGGGCTGCTTTTGCTGATCTCATTTTACCGCGTGTTAGTAAAAGTTTGGGGAGAGACGATTCGCGCTTTTCAGTCTTCATGCTTTCAGTTTGTTTTAGCGTGACAAATGTGCTATCTCCATTACGAACGCTAGTTTTACCAGAAGGAGCGCTCCCGTCTTATACTTGATTCTGAGCATGCGCAATTTTTTTAAGACTCGGAAAAGCATACACACGACCGATTTTCTCGTCGGGAAACAGGCCGACGAGTATTCCGACAAGAAAAACGAGAATCTTGACGAGAAAATAGAGAGCAGGTTCTCTATTTTTCTCGTTGAGATTCCCGGCAGTTTTCTCAACTAGAAACCATACACACGAACGGTTTTCTCGGCAAGAAAGCTCTCCCAACAGTTTTCTTGTCGTTTCTTGACGAGAAAACCGGTCATGTGTACGAGGCCTCAGACAAACGTATAAATTCAGCACTTTGAACGGATGTAGGGAAAAAAAGACTGCAGATAAATAAGCAGGTACAACATGTGGGAGAATTTGTTTCACCTCTGTGTATCGCCTGAAGATAGCCCCTTCACTGGGTATATGTAGGGGTTTACAACCACTCTAATGGTTTTAAAAAACAGTTACATTCCCTGCATGCTAACTGTCACATTTGCTTGTGCTTTCAACCAAACTGTCAAAGCATTAAATGGCTGGTGTCATAACTGATCACATGTGCAGCATCATGGCAGTTACAAATCAAATAGAGGCCAAGATGGCAGCTTCCCTGGCGGAAAAGTAAAAAAGAGTTTAGTTCCGCTTTAATGTTCAGTTGTACAAATGTGTAATTGTCCTTGAAAAATAAGTTTGTAAAACACTAGAAACAATGGGATAGTTAGAATTTGTGGTTAAAGTTTTTAAAGCATTTCTTTAATTATAGGTATGCTTAATTAACTACGCAAATGTAGGTAATCTCCATCTTAATAAGGATGCTGAACTGGTTGAATTTCCATCCATCTATGGTCAGCTTTAGCTTGCATACACTGAACATTAAAAAGTACGGTATATTTGATGCTAGGTCTGCTTTAACTACTTGATGCCCGCGCTATAGCCAAATATAGGCATACATGGACATCCTTCCGTGCTCGAGCTGCCTGTACGGGGTGCAGCTCTTGGGCAGCGCGCTCTGTGATCAGAGTAAAGGGCCAATCCTGGCCCTTTACCAAGTGATCAGCTATCAGCCAATGACAGCTGATAACGTCATGTAATCAGAAGCTGATAATAAGCTTTTTTTTTTCCCTCACACTGACAGCGTGAGGAGAAAAAACAAGCCAAATACCGGCTTATGTAAAAGGGACATCGGTCCCACACACCGACAGCCACTGCTGCTAAGCAGTGCCCACCAATGCCACCTACCAGTGCCCACCAGAGCCACCTACCAGTGCCCAACAGAACTGCTGAGTAGTGCCCACCAGTGCCACCTACCAGTGCCCACCAGTGCCGCTTATCAGTCCCCATTAGTGCTGCCAATCAATGCCTCATCATTAGTGCCACCTACCTGTGCCGCCCATCAGTGCCACCTATCAGTGCCCATCAGTGCTGCCTTATCAGTGCCTATCAGTGCCCATGAGTGCCGCCTCATAAGCGCACATCAATGAAGGAGAAAAATTACCTGTGTGCAAAATGATATAACAAAGTATGAGAACGTTTGTTTTTTTTCAATATTTTCTGTGTTTTTTTTGTTTATTTAGCAAAAAATAAAAAACCCAGTAGTGATTAATTACCACCAAAATAAAGCTCTATTTGTGTGAAGAAAACAATACGAATTTATTTGGGTACAGTGTAGCATGTCTGCGCAATTGTCATTCAAAGAGTGACACCGCTGAAAGCTGAAAATTGGTCTGGGCAGGAAGGGGGTATAAGTGCCCTATAAGCGAGTGGTTAATAAAAGCCAGTTTTAAATCCTTTTGTCCTGCCCTTTAACAATACCCGTCAGCAGAGATAACTTCATCCACGCTGTTAAGGGTGGATCAAGGAATCTATTATTTTTCTCAGGCCTCACAAGAGAAATCTATGCATGTATGGATAACTTTAGTCCGAGTGCCAAGATTTGCCTTTTACAATAACCATTTAGCATAGAGCAAGCACAATGAAATAACAAGGCATTATTTAGCTCTGTCATAAATCACTTTGGTGGGTATTTCATTTTGATCATCTGATGAAATACAGTATAAATATATTGTTTGTATGTACCAATGTATACATTATAGGTCCGGCTCGATTGCCATATAAGTGTTTCTGAAACATGTTTTATAATCCTGAGAATCCGAGTGGGCTGTTGGTTTATACAATAGGATACAGTATGTAGCAGTGTTTATACTAAGAATGATGCTTTGCTGGTGAAAGGAAATGTGCGAATGAAGGATTTGCGAATAACGTAGGAGCTTTCTGAACTGACAGAGTTGTTATATCCCTGTGTGCAAAATCCAAGGGGTGGCCATAACATTTTTGTTCACCACCACAATTGCCGTGTGATCCATGTTTTTATTGAAAATAAAGAGATTGCGGCCATCCAGACACTTTTTTCTTCCCCGGTGGCCATAACATGTTTTCACTCGCTCACAGTGCTAAAAGTCTACTTTCTCAAACACATATTGGGTGCAGATCTATGCATTCTGAAAAAAGTTGGGCTGTCAATTGATATGTCAAATAATAATGTAAAAAAGTTAAAAGGCAAATGTTGTCTCAATCCATATGTGTCTCATTTCCTCTGATGTTCCATGCAATTTAAAAATGATGAATTGAAAGTTTCCAAACCCTTTAAAGAGACATTAAAAAGAGTACTCATTGATGTGTAGCGGGTATTTGAATTTAGGGGAAGCATCTGGGTGGTAGTGTAACCCAGATGCACTGATTGCTAGGGAATCTGAGACCTTTTTATGGTTCTTGGAGGACTCTGGTGGTGTGAGGTTCCCTGCGGCCAACAGGTGGCGTTGTTGCCCGGGGCCAGAGTTGAACTCACACCGCAAGACTGTGCCTTTTTGTCCTCCCCTGGCGCTGGTACAGCGGGGCGGGGAACCCGCTGTGACGCAAAGGGAGAGGGGATAAAGGGGGCGGACGCCCTTACTACGGGGTTCAGGGTTCAGAGTCCAGAGTCTGGAGGACGTGGCCGCACCCAGGCACCTTCAGCTTGGGTGCTGGCGTTCTGGTGTTCCAGGCCCAGGTGCCCTTAACCTGGCCGGAGCAGGAGATGGAGTCCATCTCAGGCACCTTTAGCCTGGGATGAGGTACTATGGCGGATGCCTGGGGCTCAGTACCTTCGACTGAGTTCCGCGAGGGTGGAGGAATCCGAGGGGGCCCTAACTCCTTGGGTGCCCGTATCTGAGTTCGTGAGGACTGGTGAGCGGAACTTCTCTGGAGAGTCCGGCGCAGCATCGCTGGTGACAGAGAGGCCTCCGGTACCTCCCTTGGACAGATATCCTTCCGCTGACAGGGGCCGTGCTAGCGAAGGTATTTCATGTTCTATTTCACATAGTCAGTGGCAGTGACTATTCGCCACTGGTGACACCACAGTGGTTAGCTATATCTGGAAGGATTGTGCCTCGACCCACTCCCATTAATACTGAACTGTTGCAAAGGTCCCAACTTGACTGTGCTGTATGTTTATTCGCTGAGAAGAATAAAACTGTGTTGGACCTATTCAGTGTGTGGAACTCTGATTACTAGGAGCAAAGGGGGAGTCAAGGACGAAGGACAGGACTTGACTCTAGGACACCTATACAAAACCTGATCTTTCTGGCCTTCACCTCGTCACTATGGAGGACATGGGCCGTGGTGTATCTCATCCCTCCCCCCGGTACTAACACCCCCTAGACAAAGACCGACAAGCCGAGAAGGGAGAAGGGGTGAGAGGGGTGAGGTCGCTACAGATGTATTACACACGCATTACAAAAATACTTCAAAATGTAACTGACTTTTAGTTTGTATCATCACCATTTTATGTTTGGGTGGAGATGAAGAGGATTTGATCACCGACCATGTTCACTGCTCTCTATGAACACAGCATGGTCCCTAGTTATTGCCTGAACTCAACTCTGTCTGGGCTGTGTTCTCCTTATATACACTATATTGTCAAAAGTATTGTCTCCAGCTTTACAACAAGCTTACACGCTGCTGTGTTTCACAGTTACCAGATTTTCATATAAGCAGACAATTCCAATACTTATACACTTGGCCAATCAAAAATCCTGTGTGTAGTAAATTTATTAGCTTATGTCGCGTACACACAACCGTTATTCATGTCATGGAAAAAAACAAAGTTTTTCTCGACGTGTTTCCTCTCAAGCCTGCCTTGCATACACACGTTCGTGAAAAAAAATGCTCGAGCAAAGCGCGGTGATGTACAACACGTACAACGGCACTATAAAGGGGAAGTTCCATTCTAATGGCGCCACCCTTTGGGACGCTTTTGCTGATCCTCGTGTTAATAAAGTTTGGTGAGAGACGATTTGTGCTTTTCAGTCCGTTACAGCGTGACGAATGTGCTATCTCTATTATGAACACTAGTTTTACCAGAACGAGCGCTCCCGTCTCATACTTGATTCTGAGCATGCGCATTTTTTTTCCCCTCATAAAAGCATACACACGACCATTTTTCACGACGTTAAAAAGAACAACGTGAAAAACTACGAGAAAAAATAGAGCAGGTTTTAAAAAAAATTCTGCCATTTTTCTCGTCGAGAAAAATGCTCTGGAGCATACACACCACCGTTTTTCACGACCATTTTTAAAAATTGCAATTTTCTCGTCATAAAAAACGGTCGTGTGTACGCGGCATTTGAGTTAATTTAAATCAGCAAAAGAGACTCCAGGTTCATCAAAGTAAAGGCTTTTAAAGTCTTAAAATGTGTTCTCTTTAGAAATCAGCCACAGTCTGAGTAGAAAAGCCTATTCCCTGCCAGAATGCTGTATAATAGAACTTTTGCTCTCTGCGTGGAAGCAGTAGTATCTCTACAGAGGTTTAAGCCAACCTGCAGAGTCAGAGCAGGAGCTCTCCAATCAACAGGGGGCCTGAGCTTTGCTGATTGCAGCATCATAGGTTTGATTCAAAAATAAATCACAATAGTGGCGCTTCAAGTTTATCGGAAGACAATACATATGTACATTTACCTAAAAAGTCCTTTGAGCTGTGCGAAGAGCTCGGGTGTGAGTAATAACAGTCCAGAAAGATAACCGGGCAGCCTTGCTGGGGGAGCCGAAGCCAGACTCCAAACATATGAAAACGGAAAAGAAACAAAAAAAGGCGCCACTTAGTTAAAACTGTTTCACTTTAATAATACAATAATATTAAAGCACTCACTCGTAGGTTAGCTGCATAAGGCACATGGATGATCAGGTCTGTAATCGTTTTCCGCTTGCTAGCAGTCTCAGTGTGAAATGACCTCCTCGTATGCTGCATTAGAAGCCGGGATAATGTCCATAATGGATGTTGCCGGAGGTTCTTCTCAGAGAGCCAGGAGGAGGGCTGGACCGCAAACAGGAAGTTCAGCTGAGACGCAACGCAACATTCAGCCACCCACTGATGAAAATGTCTACCCCCAATGACAGTCTGAACCCCCTAAACTCCAAAGAACAGTAAACGGGTCCTTTGATTAAAAAGTTTGGAGACCCGTGGCTTAACAAAGTATTAACACAGAACTGTTTTCTCCATTGCTAGTCACTTAATATATTGGGGACGTTGGAGATTGCCATATTGGATTGGTGGGAATCTGTTTGTATGATGAATACATTTGTCAAAGTTAGCAGTCACAGAACAACTATTTCTGTTGCATCTTGTATGATCTGCAGTTTCATCTTGGACCCTAAATAGATCTTTCACAAAGCAATACATGTGTGGTTAGTCTCTTTAAAGAGGACCCGCCGTCTGCTCACATAATCTGTAATAAAAACATCTTTGCCATTCTGAAGCTTCCCTCCAACAACTTTGCATATTATTTTATATATACTGTGGTTCTGTACTTGCCAAATATGCTGCAGAAATCTCCCTCTACTGAGTCTGGCTGCCACCATTTTAACTCTGGGCAGCTGAAGCTGCTGCCTGTTCACTTCCGGGATTTACACAGACACACAGCTCTGCAGCAGCTCTCATTGGCCTTCTTATAGCTCGTCCCCCCTCCCTTCCAGGGAGCATGTGCATGATGTCATAAGACTAGGCCTTTTACCAGACAAGAAACAGGAAGTGGGCTGTATAAGGTGTTTACCAGTAGAATTTTTTTTTTTACTATCCAAAGTCAAAACAACAAGAGCAGAAGATTTAGGCCCGGTTCACACAGGGGCGGCACGACTTTGGGGGCAACTCTGCGGCGCGATCTCAAGTCGACTTGAGACGCCCGCCTGAGGCGATTTGCATAATGACTTCTGTATAGAAGTCAATGCAAGTCGCCCTGAGTCGCCCCCAAAAGAAGTACAGGAACCTTTTTCTAAGTCGGAGCGACCCGAGTCGCTCCTATTAGAACGGTTCCATAGTACAGAGCGGGACGCGACTCGTCAGGCGACCGAGTCGCCTGACGAGTCGCCCCTATGTGAACCGGGCCTAAATAGATGGAAAGATGAAAAAATGACTGAAGTTGCGCTTTAATATCATCATGGACATGTAGATAAGTTGCAAACTCCTCAGCATTTCTATACAGTACTAAACACGGAACTGCTTTTCTTATACATAAAACAATGTATTTATTTTTGCAAGACATGTGACCTGTTGGAGGTGATCCAGTATGTTGGTATGCAGGTGCCTACAGTTCTCATAAAAATAGGTTAATATTATACAAGTTAGGTATGTTGTACAGTTAAAGAAAGATGATTTATACCACATACAGACGCTATCTGTGAATTATTATACATAGGAGAGGAGTTATAATTGCAGGAAGACAACATAGGTATTCTATAGACGCCAGAATATTTATAGTTAAGTGTGTGTAGTTTATATGTTGTAGCACAGCGAGTAAATATATTAAGTCAATGTTTTGGAGCTGGAAAGATTGAGAGCAGTGTGCAGCACTTCTGTGCTCTGTCTCCAGATGACTGCTTGTTTTATTCCAGTAATAAGTTTCATATAAACAGTTTCAGAGAGTTCTGTGTTTTGCGCTGTTTTGTTTTTTTTTGATACAGGAAGGATGACCTTATTTATTTTATTATACAAGTAAGCATATTCTAGAGAACTTGACATTTATATACATTTAGTAAAAATTATTTGCCCACTTATGCCAGTGACATTTTTAAATGCTATTGATATATACTGTATGTATTCCCGGTACTACCTTTTAACTTGTAGGGACATGCCACTTTTCAGTGGTGAAACCATAAAGTGTTACTAAACCCAGGACCCTGCATTCACTATATCTGGTCTCCCGATGTACACAGAATATGGAAATGCGATTATTTTGGTAAATATAAACTGCTTAATATCTTTTCTCATCAGCAGTATATAGCAGTCTTGTGACTTCTATCAGTATCTGGTTAAAGCTTGTAGGAGGAGTTTTCATTCTGCTCTGCCTGTCCTACCAGGATGCAGGACCCCTGACCCTCTGTCTGGACTGTGCTGATTGGCCCTGTGCTGGTCACATGCACCCTTCCAAGAAAAAACCCTCTAGCAATACACACCAAACTGAGCATGTGTAGCTTGTCCCCTAGTTCTTTATTATCAGGAAATATATTGGGGACAGTGGAAGGGAAGGGGGGAGGATCAGAGGAGACAGGATCAAACAGCCTTTTTACACAATTCAGAGGATTGTTCACAATGGATTGTTCAGAGGATTGTTCCACAGTGAGTATAACAAGCATGCTTTACTGCATATACAGACTGATTTTACTGTTGTGGGTTTAGTAAAACTTTAAAGCGGAGGTCCGCCCACCGCTGCAAAAATTAAAAGCCAGCAGATGCACATACTGCAGCTGCTGACTTTTAATAATCGGACACGTACCTGTCCTGGAGCCCAGCGATGTTGGCACCGCAGCTTTGTGGCCTGCTAAAGCAAAACTAAACTCTGCTGCCCTTTACAACCAAGGAAGCCGCCATCTTAGCCTCTGTTTTCAGACAAATATATGTTTATTGGTTATCAGAAAAACATTACAAATAAAAACAAACATAGTCCACCTTGTCTCCTAAGCAAAGTAAACTGGTTACAGTCCATATACAGAATATTATGGAATAAAGTAATCGAAACCAAAAAATAATAATTTATTTATAGATAGGTACATTCTGCTAATCTGAAAAAATGAAGAGTTGTGAACGTAATAAAGTTCAATATGCTCATATATACATTTTCCAACTGACATTAATGGTATCTTAAGCTTCGTACACACGGGCAAGAATCCTGTCTATTAGAAAACCGTCGGTTTTCCTGACGGGATTCCTGGCAGGCTTGCCTTGCCAACCCCTGTGTACACACGCCCATTGAATGGCAAGAATGCGGTGACGTCAACGACTACGATGTCACATTCGATGCCGTCGCCGCCATCTTGCTACACCCTAAACTACCCTTGTATGCTACCGTGCATGCGTCGAAGTCTCATCGAGCATGCGCGGGCTTACCTGGGACAAGTAAGCATACACACTCACGGTTTTCTCGGCAGGAAAACTGCAGAGAATCCAGACGAGAAAAATAGACAGCAGGTTCTCTATTTTTCTCGACGAGATTCCCGGCAGTTTTCCTGACGAGAAAGCATACACACGGCCGGTTTTCTCGGCAAATGCTCTCTCAGCAGCTTTCTTGCCGAGAAAACCGGCCATGTGTAGGAGGCTTCAGCCTCTGATCTACAGTTGCCATGGTGTTGCGCATGTAAACAGTTTTAACACCAGACATTTAAAGCGGAACTGAAGTCCCACTGTAAAAACCTGCGAACAGGCAGGCTTTTATTGTAAAAGAGACATGCACTGTCTCTTTGGCAATAAAATGCCCCTACTTACCTGCTCGCCATCTTTTTCGGCACTGTGAACTGAGCTACGCATTAATATGAGAAAAAGGGGGGGACAGCGGGTATACTCAGTACCCAGGGATTTTTTGAAAACACGGTGCTTGATAGAGATAAACACAATTGTCAAATCAAAGATTAAATTTTATTACATGAAGCATAAAAACAATACACAAAATTATTAACCATCCTTCAAGATATGTAGGTCAGTTTTCAAAAAGATGCAATTCACTGCTTGATTTCCACTCAACTAGTTTCGCTCCCAGCGGAGCTTCTTCAGGAGTGTAATAGAGTAATAGCAGGTTTAAACTGTGAATACAGGATGTACAACAATTAGCAACATAGAATGGTTAAAAGTATGTAAGACTTTAATGTTGAACATTTCAAAAAAATTGATAAATTGACGTGCCCAAAGCACGCTAATGGTTAAGTAGTTCATAAGGGTAGATCATTAACACAATAGATCCGTTCACACTGAAATGGTGATGGCCCATGCTTGATGGTACACAGACCTATGTTTTCAGTCACGTGCCAATCCATTGGTATAGTATACTTAATGCAATGCCAATGTGATGCATTCTATGTCGGCAAGACCAAAAGGCCCTTCTTTCACCGTGTCAGAGACCATGTTTCTCTGATAAGGAAAAAGAAAATGGAAACCCCAATTAGCCGGCATGTAGGTCTGTTTCATCAATTTGATAGTGCAGTAATGCATTTTTCCACCTTAGAACACATTCCCCCAGGGGAGAGAGGAGGGAATTTTGATAAAATTCTACTGCAGAAAGAGGCCAGATGGATCCATAGGTTATCAGCTCTTAGGCACCCTGGTTTAAACGATGCCTTCAGCTTTAAGCCGTTTTTATAGAGTTCTGCCGTGAATTACTATAGCATTGTTCGTCCAACATTTACTCCATTATCTAATATTCATCAATATATTTTTTTAATTTTTTGCCATATTGTTATAAATTCAAATTGAGTCCAGTTATCATTTTTTCATTTCATTTTATTTTATCTTTAATCTTTTTTCATTTCTTTATCTCACTTAGATTCATCCCTTGCAACACTTTGCATTCCTCATATATTAACACATGTTTCCTAAGTTGGAAAGTTTAACTTACAATGTATTTTTCATGATTCATGTAATCCGTCATACTGTATGTTCATGTTCCATCCTGAGCTTCACCAGTTCCGCCCATTTGCTTTACTTCAGACCCTTGCTACAAATTGGGTTTACTCTTTGTGAAAAATTGGCATTCTAGTTATTATCTAATTTCGATTATTTATCTACTTGGGTGACACAATGTGTCCCTGTATAATATTAAAAAAAAATTTCAAACCAAATTTATTTTCTCTATATTGCATCTGGTATTTGCTGACTGGCTCAATTCATGATTCACCCCGGGCAACCATACGGACGCCCGGGGGCCCCCTGCTTTGATATACTCGTGATGCCAGTCGAGCTTTCAATGGGGTGCCCCAAATTGATGATCAATGTTGACAGTCATTCTGTGAGTTCCACCTGCGCTGCTTCAATATAGATTTTGATTATTAATGTCATTACACCATATATATTCTTGTTCCCACTCTCTCAATGACGCTGGGTTCATTTACTATTATCTATATATCCTGTTTTCCCTTATTCAAGATGGCGCGGCTGGCCTCAGCAGCGTCCAGCTGACTGACACACACCTCGCTTGGTGTGTGACACGCCACGTTGGCTGCTGTCTCAATGACGCTCACGCCAGTCCAACTCTTGGACGGCGGTGCGCGTCATCATTGATCCACCAATGTACGTCCGCATCGCGGCGATGACGTCAGACGCCGCCGCGATGGGGGTATTTTAAATGCGGCTCCGGTCCGCCGACAGTCTGCGAGGATCTTTCGCCGCCCTGGGGCTTGGAGATATACCTGCTCCAGCCGGACGGATTCTGACCCCTTTTCAACTTGCCCAGGTAGGCTGCTGTTATGGACAATCGCTTGTCCGCTGTGTTGATAACTTTCTCCTCGCAGTGGCCGAGGTTGCTCATCACTTTGTCTGCTATATTTTTTTATTTACAGCTGGTGACCAGCTCATCCATCCCACCCAACCATCTTGAGTGCAATGTAACCAGTGAAGTTATTTTTTCACTATGTGTTTCCAATCATTCAGCCCGAGGGTTTGTCTTTCTTAGCACAAATAGACACTCTGTGCTCTATAAGGATTTTTACAACTCCCTATTGGCATACTGCTGACTTTGGATCTAGTGACCCATACTAACAACCTCTCAAGGTAAGAGGTTGTCTTTCCATCCATTTCAGGATGAATTATGTTGAATTTGCTAGATTTTACATCTATTCACTATATACCTTTTGTATGCTTTCTATTTCCAGTCTTCAATAGATTTTCTTTACCCTTGTGGTTGCTAACCCTATGGGTTGTTTCAGTGGATTGGGCAAACCGGTCAACTAATACCAGTGGAAATGCCACTTGTTCTTCCAGTTTGTAGCTGCACATGTAAGTCGGTGAGTGTATACATATGTGTTTGTATGATGCTCAGCATGGGCCATCACCATTTCAGTGTGAACGGATCTATTGTGTTAATGATCTACCCTTATGAACTACTTAACCATTAGCGTGCTTTGGGCACGTCAATTTATCAATTTTTTTGAAATGTTCAACATTAAAGTCTTACATACTTTTAACCATTCTATGTTGCTAATTGTTGTACATCCTGTATTCACAGTTTAAACCTGCTATTACTCTATTACACTCCTGAAGAAGCTCCGCTGGGAGCGAAACTAGTTGAGTGGAAATCAAGCAGTGAATTGCATCTTTTTGAAAACTGACCTACATATCTTGAAGGATGGTTAATAATTTTGTGTATTGTTTTTATGCTTCATGTAATAAAATGTAATCTTTGATTTGACAATTGTGTTTATCTCTATCAAGCACCGTGTTTTCAAAAAATCCCTGGGTACTGAGTATACCCGCTGTCCCCCCCTTTTTCTCATATTAAATTACAATGGGATGTGGTGCTTTTTGATTTGACCAAGAGTACCCCAATATATTAGTTGAGCTACGCATTAGCTTACAGCGCCGGGCTGGTCTCCAAATTCCGGGATGACGGCCTCCTACGCATTCGCAGGAGTGATGTCAACCCCTGCTACTTGAAGGGGCCCGAAAACCGGCACTCAGAAGAAGATGCCGACACCGTCGCAGGACCGTTGGACAAGTAAGTATAGAGACTGAAGCCCCATACACATGGTCTGACTTTTTGACAACAAACTTCAAAATTCCCAGGCTTTTAAAAAAATCCGACCGCGTGTACGCTCCATCGGACAAACTTTTTCGGTTTTCATCGGACAAATGTTCGCTCTGCAAACGAACATAGTTTTCGGCAACAAAAGTCCTACGGTGCAAAATCCTATCGTGTGTACAGAAGTCCATCCGACTTTAGTCCAAAGTACAAACACGCATGCTCAGAACCAATGTTAAAATCAACCAACAATAGCAGAAGTTGACCAAAGGGTAGAAAAGAGCAGAAAAAACACGTGATTTGGGGAAAGTTGGCTGAAAAAGTCCTGCTGTGTGTATGCATACCAAGTTCACGGCCAACGCCCTGAGAACAAAATTCCACGGAACAGTTTGTTTGAAGTCCGATTGTGTGTATGGGGCTTTAGTTTCGCTTCAATGGCTTGACAGTTTGGTTGAGAGCACAAGCAAATGTGATAGTTATCGTACATGGGATGCCTTGAATGGAACTTTTTTAAAAAAAGCATTTAAATTGATGGGTTTAGTTTCACTTTAAAGTTGTACTTGATATTCCTTTATTTCGCTAAGGAGAACAGAACAGCCTTTCTCAACAGTTTTAAACCATGTACATTTTTTTTTTTTTAAGACTAAAACCAATTGAAACCAATTAATTGGGGTCAAGAGTAAAAAGGCTCTTTACCATGATGGTCAGTAGGAACAATGCAAACCTTACAGAGATGGTGGTCAGAATGCTATCTTTACAGGCACCTAAAAATAAAATTGGTGTCATGCTTTTGACTTTGCCAAATAGTGTAGGCCCTTGGAATTATGCAGGCACTCTCAAATGGAATGTCAATCAGCCACAGCTCAAGAAACCTTAAGCAACTTCTGGAGCAACCCTAGAGTTCCACAGAACCCTGGTTGAAAATGGCTGGTATTGAATGATCCACACCAGTGATCAGTGAATAGCATCTGTTGAACAGAACGTAAGATCAAGCCTTTAACCACTTGGGACCCGGGCCATTGTAAATTGACGGCCACAAGGTGGCTCTACAATGCCGGGACGACGTCACATGACGTCGTCGGGTCTCCCAGCCGCTAGGTGCCAATGCGCATGCCTGGCGGCCACGATGTCTCCCAAGTACCCGCAATCGGCAGTTACAGAGCCAGGGACGTAGATCTCTGTGTGTAAACACAGAGATCCATGTCCTGTCAGGGATAGGAGACCGATGGAGACCGATGGTGTGTCCTTTGTACATAGGGACACCGATCGGTCACCTCCCCCAGTCAGTCCCCTCCCCCCACATTAAGAATCACCTAGTAGGGCAAACATTTAACCCCTAGATTGCCCCCTAGTGTTAACACCTTCCCTGCCAGTCACATTTATACAGTAATCAATGCATATTTATAGCACTTCTCGCTGTATAAATGTGAATAGTCCCAAAAATGTGTCAAAAGTGTCCGATGTGTCCGCCGTAATATCGCAGTCCTGGCAAAAATCGCAGATCGCTGCCATTACTAGTAAAAAAAAAAAAAAATTATAAAAAAATGTCATAAATCTATCCCCTATTTTGTAGGCGCTATAACTTTTGCATCACTATACGCTTATTGCGTTTTTTTTTTTACCAAAAATATGTAGAAGAGCACATATCGGCCCAAACTGAGAAAAAAAATATAAAAAAATAAATAAAATTGGGATATTTATTATAGCAAAAAGTAAAAAATATTGTGTTTTTTTTCAAAATTGTCGCTCTTTTTTTGTTTATAGTGCAAAAAATAAAAACCGCAGAGGTGATCAAATACCACCAAAAGAAAGCTCTATTTGTGGGGAAAAAAGGACGTCAATTTTGTTTGGGAGCCACGTCGCACGACCGCGCAATTGTCATGAAAGCTGAAATTTCGCCTGGGCAGGAAGGGGGTATATGTGCCCAGTAAGCAAGTAGTTAAAGTTATGATGGGCACTCCTTCAGAGAATAGTTTTATGTTACCAATTTATGCATGTATCATGAGGCAGATAGCAATAAGGAAACATAAAAATGTATTTTTTACATGGTCACGGAGGTTGGAAATTTTCAGGACAGGCATGGTCAAAATGTTTCACAGTTGCGCTAGGACTGTTTGTATCCTGGCGCCTTTTAAATGTGTGCTTTATGACTAAAGGAGCTTTGCGTGATATAGAAAAAATATTGTAAACTATAAATGTTGAATGTTTTTAAAAGACTTTGTTAAATGTTGATATGATGCTCACAGCAAACTGTTAGAGAAAAAAGATCTTAAGCTAGGCTATCAGACACTGGGATATATAGCCAGACAACTGCTCTGTCACGCACATCCAAGCTTATGCAACATAATTTATGCCACAAATCATGTTCTGTGATTTGTCAAAGGTTTAAGACCTGTCACTAAGTGCATGTAAACAGGATTGTATGATATTTACATATTTCCACAAATGTGTGCCATGTATTTAGTTGCTTGCAAGGGTTACACAGTTATCGTATCAGATGCTATTTCAGAGCTAGTTTTGGAATAGTTAAAGACTTAGGCAAAGAATAATGACAGAGTCCCCCCCACTGACGAAAGCAATACCATGGATTCTGGACTAGAAGCTTGTGAGGTGACTTCTCTACAACTCTACAGCTTCATGACAGATGCAGACAGGAGGAAATCTAACTGATTCATCATTCCAGACATCTTGTATGTCATCAGAAATTACAAGGCAACAGCACATATTAAAGTTTCAAAATTTTTGTACAAGTAATGCTGATGAGTTATACATAATCAACAAAATATTTAAAATCAATTTTATTTCCATAGTTTTGCTTCTACACTTACTTGTGATACACTTAAAATGTTTAAAATAAACATACTTTTTATTTTAAAAATGATTCAGCTTCTCCTGCGAGTCCCCACCGGCATCTAGCACTGGAAACCTTGACCCAGTGCTAAGCCCAGGAGCTAAAACATTTAGCTCCTGTGCTAACGATCCTTCTACTGCTCATCTTTAAGCAGAGGCGTAGCTTGAAGCTTGTGGGCCCCGATGCAAAAGTTGACCTGCCCCCACTACCACCCACCGCTTCCACCATGCATGCAGATATACCCACCACACACCAAGATACTCAACTTAGATCTGGGGGGGCAAAGCCATGTGACACAAAATCTGGAGCCTGCAGCCCTTCAGTGGCACCCTGAGGAGGTGTTAAGGGATTTGTTTTAGCATTTCTGAAGGTTTCTCTGTCAGTGTTGGGGGAAGGTCACCTCCTAGAGGTGTGTGTCTTTTCCCCAGTTGTCAGGGAATTGGGGTAAGCGAACATACCCAGATGGGGAGGGATTACAGAGAATGCCAGTTGGTGACTAGGAGACACTGAGCGGTGTCTTACCTCACCAGTGACATCAGTCCCATCTTGGCTACAGGACGGTACTCTCCTCCTCTTGCCTCGCTGAGCTCAGTTACCATTCCATATTGCCAGCACACAGCACAGACACTTTCCCAATGGCTCACAGCTTCTCCCCAGCCAATGAGAACGGAGGGGTGTGGACTGTGGAAGGCAAAGTGGAAGCCCAGTAGTGGAGCGTGGCTGTGGGGCCCTAGGGCAGATCAGAGCTGGACTTTGTGGAGGATATGATAATATGACAGGGAGGCTGCAGGGGCCCCCTGTAACTAGGGGCAGGGTTGCGATTGTGACCCCTGCAACCCCTTATGCTACGCCCATGTTTTTAAGTATTCTGTAGATAATGTAAATGCAACGCTACTGCATTGTGTTTAGTTTGGTAATGTTGTAACTTCACAGCACTTTCTCTAAGTGTGGTGGCTCAAACAGATCTGCTGCAGCACTGTCAAGCCTCTCACTGCAGCAGTAGATCACTTCTATAGTAATCTAATACTGTAGATTACTACAGCAGCAGATCACTTCTATAGTAATCTACAGTATTGCTGGCTTTTTGCAGCCAGCAATAGATCACTATTAGAAGTGTTTTGTTACTGCAGAACTGCATGGTGGATCTGGATCAGCTCTCTACTGACCAGATCAGACCTCTGTGGAATAGAAAAGCTTACAAAAAAAAAAAAAAATGTGTTAACCTGACTTAAACTTATGTTAATATTATACTAACAACTAACTTTTTACTATTTATTCCCAATAAGAGCCAAGGAAATTTAAATATATGCATCCAAGTCTGCTACCAAATTCAAGCCCTATCTATCCTTAAAAAAAAAATATATATATATATATATATATATATATATATATATATATATATATATATAAGTATACTATGTTGAAGTAAAGGACATTTCCTAGGACACATTTAAAGAGGCAGCATCTTGGGAACTTGGCACTGTCCCTGGAGAAAAAGGAGCAGGTGGTAACTCTAAAGTCAGTGTCCTATGTGTAGTGTAGTGTAGTGTAACTCTAAAGTCAGGTCCTATGTGTAGTGTAGTGTAGTGTAACTCTAAAGTCAGGTCCTATGTGTAGTGTAGTGTAGTGTAACTCTAAAGTCAGGTCCTATGTGTAGTGTAGTGTAGTGTAACTCTAAAGTCAGGTCCTATGTGTAGTGTAGTGTAGTGTAACTCTAAAGTCAGGTCCTATGTGTAGTGTAGTGTAGTGTAACTCTAAAGTCAGGTCCTATGTACCTAGTCTCCCTAGTTTTTGTAGTTAAAAGTGCACTTGCTGCAGAAAAATAATGTTAATTCGTATAAAATCAATAGTAGCAGCGGTCATGGAGTGCTTATTACACTGACTTGAGGTATTTCCACATTTTGTGATGTAATTAACCAGTTTGGCACTGCGTCGCTTTACCTGAGTGCGACGCTGTACCCAAACAAAATTTGCATCCTTTTTTTCCCCACAAATAGAGATTTCTTTTGGTGGTATTTGATCACCTCTGCGATTTAATTTTTTTTGTACTATAAACAAGAAAAGTGTGACAATTTTGAAAAAAAAAACAATATATTTTACTGCTATAATAAATATCCCCAATTTTTTTTTTGTAAAACAAATTCTTCATCAGTTTAGCCCGATATGTATTCTTCTACATATTTTTGGTAAAAAAAATGGCAATAAGCCTATATTGATTGTTTTGCCCAAAAGTTATAGCATCTACAAACTATGGGAAAGATTTATGGCATTTTTATGATTTTTTTTTTTTTTACTAGTAATGGCGGTGATCTGCGATTTTTAGCGGTATTGCAACGGACAGATCAAACACTTTTGACACATTTTTGGGACCATTGACACTTATACAGCGATCAGCGCTATAAATATGCACTGATTACTGTGTAAATGTCACTGGCAAGGAAAGGGTTAACACTAGGGGCAATCAAGGGGTTAAATGTGTGTTCCCTCAGTGTGTTCTAAATGGGGAGGATAGGACTGACTAGGGGAGGAGACAAATCGTTGTTTCTACTTAATAGAAACAAGTGACATGTCTCCTCTGCCCTGATAGAACAGGAATTTGTGTGTTTACACACACAAATCCCTATGCCGGCTCTTGTGACTGCGGCCACGCGCATCGGGTCACATGCATGCACGCTCTGGCGGCTCTTAAGGGTCACCCTGTTACCATAACCGTACAGAGTTTTTTTCGCAGGGGTGCCATTCTGCCCTCATAAAAAGATATGAGCTGGTCGGGAACCGGTTAACTAAAATTAGATTTAGTTTTGATTTTTTTTGTTTAGGTTTATGCAACATACTTAGCACTTCAAAGGTGCAAGTCAAAATGTGGTAAAACCATATCTGGCTTCAATTATAGCTACCTAGATTCTGCATTTTTTGCCAATTTTCCTCGTAAAATATGCTCTAGCTCTCTCAGGATAGGGCTGTTGGTAAATGGCAATTTTTAAGCAGATTTCATATTGGATAGAGACTTGAGCTGTGTCTGGGCAAATCTTGGACATTCATATTCTTTGGTTCGAAACCAGTCCAGTATTCCTTTGGCTGCATGTACAGATTTGTTGTCCTGCTCAAATGTCCTAGTCTTACTGTAGAATTCTTGCAGAATGAGTTTTCCTCGATAATTGGCCTGTTTTTGGCTTCATCCGTCTTGCTCTCAATGCTGGCCAGTATCTCAATTCCTTCTGATGAAAAACATCCCAACAAAATACTATCATCACAATGTTTCTCAGTAATGGTGATGGTTGATGAGGCCAATAATTTCAGTATTGTACTTGTCAAACCAGAGAACCTGTCAACATGTCTTCTGTGTCTCACACATGCCTTTTGGTAAACTCCAGTTTTGTATAGTTTTTCTAAGTAATGGCTTTCGTTTTGTCACTTTTCCATAAAACCAAGCATCTAGATCAGGGATCTCCAAACTATGGCCTTCTCAGGAACTACAATTACCATCATTCCTAGCCATGTCTGTGAATGTCAGAGTTTTACAGTGCATCATGTGACACGTAGTTTCACAACAGCTGGCGGGCTGTAGTTTGGAGATCCCTGATCTAGATTTTTGTTGTCTCATGGGCAATCTTGTCAATTATAACTGTGAATCTCTGCAGTCCCTTCAGAGTTCGAGTTACTGTACTGCCTTGTACACACGATCGGATTTCCAATGGAATAAAATCAGATGAACTTGTTTCATCGGAAATTGTGTGGGCCCCATCGGACTTCTTTCAATGGAAAAAAATCCGATGGGAAATTCCGATCGTCTGTGTGGAATTCCATCGGAGAAAAATACACGCATGCTCAGAATCAAGTCGAAACATGCTCGGAAGCATTGAACTTAATTTTTCCCGGCTCGTCGTAGTGTTTTACGTCACTGCGTTTTGGACGGTCGGAATTTAGTCTGACAGTGTGTATGCAAGACTGATGGAAGTCAGCTTCATCGGAATTCTGACGGAAAATTCCATCAGATTTTATTCCATCAGAAATCCGATCGTGTGTACAAGGCATTAGTCTCTTGGTTGTTTCTCTGACTTATCTTTTCTTGTCTGGTAACTTGGGTTTTGGTTGTCATCCCTCTGTAAGCAGAGTCATAGTTATGTTTTGGTTGTTTGAGTGGATTTTGGTCTTCATGTTATCATGGGGTTACATCAAAAAGAGGTAGATGTGTTCTCAATCTTGATGCACTGGTTTTTACGTTAAAACTATTTGGAAAGCTATATTGACAAAATAAATCTTTTTCACATTCTAGGTTGTAGTACTTCAAGCAATGGAAAATTTGAAAAGGGAATTTGAAAAACCTATGCAAAGAACTTTATAAATCCTTCACTATGATTTGTCATCTTTAGGGGTGAGGGGTTGCCCAAAATATCTGAAATCTCTCTAAATATATTAATCAGTAAAATGTTTTATGATTAAAATAATTTTGTTAAAAGCAGTTCAAATATATTTATTATCATAGGTAACAATAATTGTTAATTACGGTAGATATAAACATTTTTATCTGTAAGAAAAGTATTTTCACTAGTGAATGACCTTTCAAGTGGGTGACAGTTTCAACATCCAAATCACTGTGCATCTAAGCATGCAAACGCTCTGCCAAGTAGATCGACCTTGACTAAAACGCCTGCTCCTCACTTTTCTGTGATGTCAGATTGCCCATTACAGACATCTATCTGAAGTTACAAAAGGTTCATAGGAGTTCATATCAACAGTTTTACATCAGTTGTACAATTAAAGAGCTCATACAATGCATAGCACATTGTATTTCTCCCTTGATTAAAATATAAAATTGGGAAAGCTTTATAGCTGTGTACCTGTAAAGGTTTTAAAGATTTGAATGACAGATATCTTAATTTAGCATGTACATTTCTTTCTTATTACTTTAGTTTGTAGTGTGGAAAGTCTTTTAGAAGCCAGCTGGATGAGCTAAGAACATATCATAAAAGAAAAGGTCTTAACATACAGTAAGTTAAGCTTCAATAAAATGCTATAAAATATATATATGTATAGTCAGGGGAACAGGCTCAACTGGTACTGTCAGCGGTCAACCATGCATAAGACAGGAACAGTCCAAGCAGGTTTGTCCTGCACTTTTACTCAGCAAGGCAGTAAAAAAACGATTTCAAGGCTTTGTACAGAAAGTATATAGCATAAAACAGCTCGTCTCGGCCACAATTAAACTCTGACTATTAAAGTTTAATGTTTCAGGCTATTGGGTTCTCCAAAACAAACTTGTACACTTGTACCTTTTAAGGCCTCATTTACATGGGCAAACAGGCAGGGACAGCAACAAAAGACATCATGGTTAAGAATGGCTGCAGCTGCTTAGCCTGTAAAAAGCAATGACAGGCTGACAAGAGCTGCTGCTGTTTGCATGTATCATCCACACATCCAGTGGTTACTTTTGTTCTTGGGTTTAGTTGTCCTTTAAATCAGGCTTTCCATGAGGTGGAAGTGTTCCAGCATCACTAGCAGATGCTTTTCAGGATCACCAAATTATTGGAAAAGGGGAATAATCTAGTGTAGTACAACATGTCTGGAGGAAATTCTAAACCACTCAGCAGGTAGGCTTTTCTTCTGTTTGCATCGTAAAGAGGAAGTATAGCCAAAGCATTTTTGGCTATACTTCTGTGGATCACAGGAGTTCAGTTAGTTCTGCACTCCTGTGACTCGTTTTCAGCCGACAGCGGCTGAAGTCTGCTGCCGGCTGATGTCACAGAGCCAGTCCAGGCTCTGGAAAGATTGTGACCATATGGTCAGGATTCACCTAGAAGCCTGGATCGTCACCTGGCTTAGCCTCTCAGCGATCTCCCGAGAGCTTGAGCCAGCCCCCCTCCCGCCCCCTTCCACAGTAAAGCGCTCCAAGGAACGCTGAAGGGGCAGAGCAGAGAGTCAAAGACTGACAGTCAATGCTCAGAGTGGAGGGAGAACTAATTGATCAATGGTTTTTGATCGCTCAGTTCTCACTGTAGAGCCCGAGGGGGACGGGTGCAGCATCGGATCGAAGCTGCATCCACCTAGATTAGTATAAATGTTGTTTTTTTTTTCAGGAAGCCATGCTTCTCCTTTAAAGTTTATTAATTTAATTTGTACTGCATATTACCTTTATAACATGTTATTAAAATGGAGATTTTCATTTAAGGCTAACAATTTTGTATCTAATATAGCCAAACAGCACACCCTTATTACATTTATATAAAAAAAAGTCTATGTTGTGTCACCTTGTTTCTGAAATGTGAATGTTTAATTTAAGCATTTACATTCTGGATATCTAGCAAGGTTGCCTTATTTAACAATATTGAAGAGCTCATCCTTTCCTGAATATTTACTGTTAGACATTGTTCTGATAAGAGCTGCTTATTTTAGACGTAAGACACATTTGACTGGTTATAACTAGAACAGTCTTTTTATTTGTAAATTAAACTAACAGACAGTATAGCCTTTAACAGCGGGTTTTGCAGAACAAGAAAAAGGAGTATGGAGGAAGATGTTTCATGTAACAGGGCAAACTTACGCTCTGACTAGGTCTCTCATCACTTCTCAGACATAGGGCTTTTCTGTTTCAATAGTTTTTATTGGGACTAGATACAAAACCAACTGTAATATCATTGTATACATCCATCACATTCTGGCAATATGATGGACAAAAGTAAATCAGCCTAGATTTGCTATGGGTATGCATTACAAAATGAACACCTAGTATCAAATAATTAGAGGTAAGTATATAACAATATCTCATAACTCCAAACTTGTCAGTAATGCAATGGGCATCATACAACGATAAAACAATAGACAGGAGACATACTAGAAGAATAAAGTAATCCGGTGGGAGCAGCTTATCACAAAACCAGGCCCCCGATAGGGCAGCCGCTTACCAAAAATTGCTAATAACCGAAATGCCTAAAGTGAGGATGGCCAACCATCAGACAGGTGAGACATAGGGCTTCTCAAGCTAACACTTAATTTATTGGTGCTACTTAGCCACCTGTTCAGATTGTGAGGCTGGTGCCTCCTTTTATTCATTCTGCACTGTCCTTTGCCTCCAAATATCCACAAGTTCTCACCTTGTGCAAAGAGTTGGGTTAAAAGTAAGGCAACACCATCCTCCTTCCAGTTTTCTGAATAACTAAAACTTTTTTTTTTTTAGTTTTCGATAGAGAAGGGAATGTTTAAACACCCTCCAGTTCTTTTTTTTTTTTTTGCTGTCTGTGTTCCAATGGGAGGGGAGGGGGAGGTTCCTTCACGTCCTATATCAGAGTCAAATCTTTAAGTAAGAGGAAATGTCTATAAAGTGAAGGTGGTTTCCCTCTTAGACAATTGTCCCTGAATCTGGTCCTCATTGGAAGATTTCCCTTCAACTCTTTTTCTAAATTGCAACTGTAAAATTTTGGATTTTCCATAGAAAAATAAAGCTGTGAATCTACACAGCAGGAACACTGATAGCAAGCTTAACAGGGGTTTTAATTTTTCCCTACCCTAGCCAAAACGAAAAAAGTTTGGCTATACATACACTTTAAACCTCATGCCGTGCTTCATGGCACCACTTTTTTTGAGCTGTGGCTAATGTGAAGTGGTAAGTACACCTTCAATATGCCACAGTATATACTGTCAAAAGAGTTTACATACTGTTTATGGGCAAAATGTCTTATGAGAAACAGTTTTGCTGTGGGACTAAGCTGAGTAATTGAAAGAGGCAGCAGTCATGCTCTTATTCAAACAGAGATGTTTAGCACCACATTTAGCACTGTATGTTCTGTACATAGATTAAAAAAAAAAAAAGTGAGTGCTTTTCCATCTTGAACCATAAAAATGCAGTGGAAATACAATTTAATGTACAATGCACCTTCTATACACATATATTAGTAATCCACAGAGTATTCTTAAACAAAGAAATGCATAAAAAATATATTGAACGTACTACCGAAGAGGAAATAATAGTATTAGCATAATCACATGCAACAGAATCCAACAAGTTCAAGTTGTTTTAGTAGTGATAAACACAAATGTTCTCTGCAATAGTGTCTGTATACATGTGAACTTCATGCAAGTTCCAAGCACTTCTTTAACCACAGTGTTGCCAATGGAATATAAACACCAACATGCTTGAACAGATAAAGTTGGCATGTCTGACCAACTTATCGACTTAAGTAGTTTCAGCTCCAGGTATTTCTTGTGATATACAGAGTGTTTGCAATAAAAAAAAATCATATGCCTATTTAACACACTACTGAGGAAGAAATAGGCGTATTAAAATAGAAAATAACAGATTTGCACGTTCAGGGGCATTGCCTGTAGTAATCTGTCTTCTGTAACAGTGTCCCTTATACCCTTAAATTTCACCCAAATGATGGAGTCAGTTTGTATAGCTTGAAAGTTCTGTGTACTTCAATGGGTGCTGTGTTGCAAATAGAGACAACACAATGCCATTTGTTTAGTTCCAGACGCAGTAAAAGTTAAGGGCTTGATAGTTAAAAACCGACAACTGTACATGCTGTGTCTAATAAAACCGTAAATGCTTTAATAGGCTTGTCCAAAATTGGCTTTAAGTTGTGTGAACAAATGCATAACAGTACAGAAAAACACCCTTTAAATGCACGCATATCAAATGTTCCTGCTCAGGTTTGCATAATTATAGCTTGTCATCCAGTGGTGATATGTATCGAGCTGGGGGTGACACACACTGGGGCAGGAATTTGCCCCCCCAAATGTGGCACCCGGGACCACGGCCCCCCTCGCACCCCCCCACGCTACGCCACTGTTTGTATGCAATTCAAGCTTTCCACATGGGAGCTCAAAAAGCATTGTATAGCATAGTGAATCTCAATGCATTTTGTAAAAATGAACAATCTCCCCCAAATCCAGTATCCCAGTACAGTGCAGTGTGTGTCCAACATGTATATTGAGCGTTAAATGCCATAATACTTGCATGTATGCCAAGTTCTGTAAGTTCAGGGTTCAAGGTAGGTATGGGGACTGCCACGAAGTCCATTTACAGCACAGGGGGTGTGCTGCTGATATGTTCCATTCTTTGTGTCTTTGTCAGAGTAGTCTGCGTCATGCCTGCTGCAAGTCACTATTAAAACCAAAAGTGGTGCAAATCATGAAAATAAACTCCACCCAGCCCTCCCAATGAGCCAGATTTAGTAGATAGTTTATGGTGTTAATAAACCCAGAAATTAAAATGCTTTTTAACTTGAATCAAATTCTTGTCAAAATTGCCTCTGAAAATACTCTGTCTAATGCACAAGAAGGTCATTTACGGTCATTTTTTAATTTCAAAAATCACTTTTTGTGTGATAGCTTATCTAAGGTTGAAATAACATCAAGTCACATCAAGCATGTAGTTTAAATTATGTAAATACGTCCAGATTCACAATTCAAAAGATATATTGACCTATTCCACATAGTTCACAAAATGTGATGTAGCAATGCCTTTCGTTTTACAGCAGTATAAAGATTTACATATGTTATAGTGACTACATGTCACTAACTTAGAAAAAGGATTATTTTTTAAAACCAATGCCAGCATTTACACATAAATTACCTTTTTACCTGTTTGTGTTGATCTGAAAAACTTGTCCTAATCTCTCTTCTTAAAGCGGAGGTTCCGCGGCAAATCTTTTTTTTTTTTTAGCTTGCATGCAAAGTATTTTTAGATCACCAATTAGTACTCACGTGTTTGGTGATTTTTAACCTCCCCTGTCTTTTTTCTGGCAAAAGATGCACTTTTAAAATCAGCCGTCTGAATTTTCCATTTTGCTTGTGGGCATTGTGAAGCCCACAAGCACTGACTTCCTGGTAGCGGTGGACGGTGTTCTGCAGAAAAAGTTCCCCGTGCGTAAGGTTCCCCCCCCTGTACTGCGCATGCGCGGCACGAACCTCAACGGAGTTTCCGAAAGTAGCCGAACATGTAGAGCTGCGAGCCGACTCACAGCTCTACATGTTCTTCTACTTTCGGAAACTCCGTTGAGGTTCGTGCCGCGCATGCGCAGTACAGGGGGGGGAACCTTATCCGCCGGGGAACTTTTTCTGCAGGACATGTCACATCTGGGCGAACTCCCAGATTACATTGCGGGAGACTAGAAACGCCTACTCCCGCGGGAGTGAGTACCCCGGAAGCCGGAATTGAAATTACAATAGTACGGTATGTACAAAAAAAAAAAAAGTGGCTACTGTACATGTTCGTAGTGTAAGGAGTGTGCTCGTATATGGATGTTATTTTGGGTGGAACTCCGCTTTAACCTCTGTGCCAGTGCAGGACAACAATGTATGTTGGTATGCTTTTATCAGATGTTTATCTTTTTAGCCACAATGCCTAATGCACTTTCTTAGAAAATTCTCTCTCTGAAAATCAATATCCCTGGTGCAGTTGCTAGATATCTTGAAGTATTGCCCTACTGGGATATTTTTAAATACATAGTCTAGATGTGCACTATGATCCTGCAAAATTGTGTTGCCGGCCATAGGTTTTCTAACAAGCTTTTTAGATATGTTACCATCCACTTCTTCATGAATCTTTATAAATGCTAGAGTAAACTCTAAATTCTAAGTATTTTGATTACATGTATCCACAAATTCAATAATCATTTGTGACGTGCCAGTCCAAGGAAACAAAATATGATCTATGTACTGGTGTGGCACTGGTACATAGATCATATTTTGTTTGCTTGGTACATAGACAAGGACTTCAAACTCAAACACATTCCCACTCTCTCAGATGCAGGTTTGCATACTATGGGGCAAATGTAAGTACCCTTTGCAGCACCCTGCAGCTGAAGGTAGGGGACATTTGAAAAAAGAAAAACATTGTGTTGTCACTGAGTGATGTCAAACTCATCTAGAAAGCATTGTACAGCCATATTTCCTTGTTCGGGCCTCAATGTCCAATTATGCCAAAATTGCATCATCTAGTAATATCCTTAAAATCCTTAATAATATATATTTTTTTCAATCAATGATCTGATACCAGTTATAATAGGTCTTCCCTTGGGTGATGTTTAGGTGGATTTAGGGGAGGCTATAACATTTTAGCACACTGATTTATCCACTTTGAGGTATTGGGCTATTTCTTGTGTCTAAAAGACAAAACTATTTTCCTTTGTATTTTTGAATAGTCTTTAATACACAAGTTTTTTTTTTATAACCTCTTAAGTATGTTTAATATATCTTTATGCCCTTCTTTGTTTGGGAATACCCTGTGGAATACAAAATTGCTTGGAGCTGATATTATCTTCTCAGGTCAAGTCAGTATATGATAGACAATACATCCTTCGTTATTGGCAAATACCTTTTGGAGTACAAATATTTATATATGTGCACTGATGGTGCATATTACATAGGGCTGGCTGTACCTGGAGAACAAGTATCTTTTTACATTTTCACTGCAATTTTCACTATGGACATGGTTTTTTTTTTGTGTAATTTCTTACATCTTTGTCTGATCCACCACATTATACCGTAAGTCCTTGACAATACCTTTTATATTTTCAAGCTTTTTTTTTTTTTTATTGTACTGTGTATTTTTTATTTTGTCTTCCTTTGTTGTAGGGAAGATCTAGCGGACACACTTTTTAATATGAGTTCTGTACATAGATCATGAAATAGGAGAAATGTTACCCATACTCCCTGATATTAAATAAAATGCAAATGAATACATATTGTAGTTGGTTACCTATATTTTTTGCAGGAAAACATATACTGTATTTATTGGCGTATAATACTCACTTTTTTACCCTGAAAATAGAGGGTAAACTGTGCCTGCGTGTTATACGCAGGGGGCTGTGGAAAGTTTTTTTCCGGAAACTTCCCTCTTAAAGTTAATACGGTATTTATATCCATTTTATATATGTATATCCTGGAAATGGCACTTAATTTTTTTTAAATATAGTCAATTATTAAAATTATTCATAAATGTATTTCTGGGAGGGTTTTTACGACCCAAGCTTGTTCACACCTATGTGATATACGAAGGTCATCGCCCCATTCTTTTTACTAGTGAGTGAGTTAGCCAGTGATAGGTTTTCATTTAAGCAATAACAGGATAAAGGTAAAGGACTAGTACAATAAGCACCCACACTTATCGTTCAACAGATTAAATTCACTGAAAAAAAATCAACATAATAAGCATGTACTAGTACAAACCAATCTCTGTTAGTATCCATGAGCTCCCCAATGCTGTATTCATTTCACCTGTCTCAATTTTTATAAGAAAATATTATTTCAAGCTTCAGCTTCTTAAAGAGGTGTTAATAAGCGGCCAGAGCGTTGTGCTTTAAAGGGATGTTTTCAATAATTTCCTAGGCTGCATGGTTTAAATTACTTCTTAGAACAAATTTTCTTCTGAAATTTCTGTCTTATTTACTCAAAAAGGAAGGGCAAATTTGCAAAAATAGTTGTGGGCTTCTGCAAACACTGTTACTTTGCTCTTAACAGGGTAAATAAATAGTGAACCCCTTCCCCAGCTTCTGCATGAAAAAACTAAATAGAACACAGTACCTTTGCTCTTCAGAAAAGTGTAGCCGTTTTGCTGCTAGCACAGCTCCAATGCTCTCATGCGCCATGCTATCGAGTGCTGGACCGAATCAAATTATACCCAGTTCCAGGCAGAGGTTCTAAGTTCTCTTTCATTTTTAAATGCAGAAGTGATGGAGATCAGTTTTTCCCAAACGAACTGTATTGATCATTTAAAGATGATAATGCTAATGTTTTTTTTTTTTTTTAAGTGACTTTTTTTGTGTGGCTTGTTTCGCCTGGAGAATCTGACATATGTAAAAATTCTTCTAAAGAGGGAAAAAATAAATATTGGGTTTTACTTACTGTAACTTTAATTTATGATGCAAAGATGTGTAAATCAGCATGGTACAGAGAACAGTCAGTACACTTTCCAAGACTTTGAAGCTACAGATCAGAGAATTGAAGACATAGCAATGATTGTAATTTATAGACTATGCTTGCCTCCTCTCCAATCCTAAACTGATATTTTAGCATGGAGCTGTATTTTAAAGGGTCAGTCCACCCATAACTTTTATTGCAGTTTTGGGTGTATGTTCTCTATTACTGAAATATTTCTACAGTACAATTGTGTTTCTAAATTCACCCACCTGCTATGGCATTTTTGGGGAATAGCCAACCTGTCCCGTATAATGCATATCGGATAAATGATCATCCATTATTTTTTGCATGCTAGTCTCATATCGGAAATGAAGAGGTTAATCAAGTTACGAAAATTCTCATATGACACAATACAACTTCGAAAGTGTAATGTATTGTATTGTATTACAAAACAATAATAGAAAAGGCAGGTACAAAAAAAGCAGCTGGCAAGAAAATAGTCAGTCAAACTATATAACAGTGGTAATTGTGTAAATAGTGTGGCAATTTACACAATTACCATTGTATTGTATTATCGTTGCATTGCAATTTCAGATGAAAACTGTACTAATTAAACAAGCATCATATGATCTGGTATCGTGTGAGAAAAAGTTTTGTGTTTGTCCCTTTGGATATTTTTGAATGAACTGTCGTGATCGGCTCTCGAAAGCTGTGTACTAACGATCAGATAGATAATGATCAGATAATCGTATGATCGATTCGAAAGCGGTATTTTCTGATTGTGTGTACCTGACTCAAGGCTGCAGCTGGATGAAATTTGCAGGTTATCTACCAGTGGCGGGTGGTGCTCAATTTATTATTATTATTGCAGCCCTTGGCCTCCCCATTTTGTTTTAGTAGTATCTATCGGATTACCCCATCTGAGGAGGGCAGCATCCACCTCGTCCCTGAATACCGTTGTCCGTGCTGCTTTTTACCACAGAAGACCTCTTACCGCTGGAAGTGACTGCTTGCCTTTGTAAATGGGCATGCCTATGCACACGTGCATTATGCCACGTACACAGAGTACAGTACAGAGCTTTCGAGAGCCGATCAGGACAGTTCATCCGATATTATTCTATCGGACATGCACGGAAATGTTTTTCGTACGATGCCAGATCATACGATTTTCGTTTAATCAGTACAGCTGTCGTTCGAAAATACAAATGTATTACAACACATGACATCACTTCCAGATTTTTATTAAGTCGTACGAGAATTTTTGTGACTTTAGTAAACTCTTCAGATTCGATCTGAGATTAGCATGCAAAAAAAAACAGACGATCATTCGTCCGATAATCTCATCGTGTAACAGCAGTTGTGTTCCTGACACTTGTGATTTATTTCTGTAGTGCTGTTTACAAACGGAACTGCAGAAAATACACATCCACCGCTCCACTGTTAAAACATCTGACAGTACTAAAGTGGTTAAGACTTTAATTGGCAACCTTATAGAAACAGAGGCATTGAATCTGATATACTAATTTGAGGATCTTCACTGACAAAAATATCTGAATATTTACTTCAATTATCCAATCATGTGAAAAGCATCTGCACATGATTGGGTATTAAAAGTGAAGATAAACTTGCTTTTCATTTGATTGGATAATTAAAGTAAATATTCACACTTTAGTAAATCAGCCCCATTATCTCTCTCATGCATTGTATGTTAAGCAACAATCTAATGCCAAGTATCCCTAATGCTGGCCATACACTATACGAAAAATCGTCCGAACGAACTTTCAAAAACGAACGTTCGGCCATGAGCACAAACAATAGTGCCATCATGTAATGACCGATAAATCGTTCAGTGGAAATAAATAAAAAACATTTGGTTCGTTTTTTTTACATATACCTAGTGTAGAAAGTTTGAATGGGAAACACATTAACCTTTCAATTTATTTTTCGTTCGGCAGAAAATTTCCAAACTTGTCCTTCGTTTTTTCGGTTCAAAAACGTCCCAACGATTATCGATTTTGTGCCCATTAACTGTCCGAAAATCGAACGAACTGTCTGAACGACCGATTTTCGGTCGATTTTTCGTATAGTGTATGGCCAGCATAAGAAACATTTTTCTCTGACCGTGTTAACTTCTGGCACCTGTCCTTGGGGTTACAGACAGTCCAGATCCGTAAGACATGGGATATATAGATCCAGCAGATACATTCACAATTATACAGCATTACTCACATTACATACATTCCTTCCAAGCATAAAATATGTGGCACTTAACTTTAGCATTGAATATGGGAGGAAATGGTAGACAGGTCTTGTGTTTATAAAGCGGAAAAGAAAATATAATGTACTGTATAGTCTTTCTTAGTAGCCTGTACTCTCTTTAGGAGTGAAAACGTGTTGTATCAAACACATTGCCAAAAGATAAAAACCAAATTGTGAAATGTCTCTGAGCTAGCAGACTTGTTACATGTTCAAGGTTGCAAAGCTCGTCAGGAAGAAGAAGCAATCTGAACAAATGGATGTGTAATCTCAGGGTTATTCTATCTACTGCATTGACGTAATAAACCTTCAGGGAGGATCAGACACATTTGAGCAATATTTAAATGAAGAATTTAAAATTTCTGTGTGGGAATTGTAAGGAAGTGGTCTAAAATGACAAATTAGAAGAATACACAGAGATAATAAAGAGAGATTTGTGAGGAAAAAACCGTATGAGGACTTTAATTATATATTGTTGGTGTAACTAAGGTGCTTTCCTGGATTATGTATAGAAAGGCTTGTAGTAACAACATTTCTTGTTAACTATGGAAACCAATCAGAATCCTCAGTGGAGAGCTGAAAGCTGGAAGATGGTTGGTTGTTAAGGGCAAAAATAAATGTTCTTACCATGTTGTTCAGATATAAGCCCCTTTAAGTTTTAAGTATACATATATATAGCGTATATATATATATATATATATATATATATATATATATATATAGCGTATATATATATAGCGTATATATATATATATATATATATATATATATACATATATATACCTACATATATATAAAAATATATATATTTATACACTATACACACTAAATTTGCATGTCCAAAATGTAAAAAAAAGGGCTTACAGTACACACACACACACACATATAAATACGTATATGTATACACACACTTTATTATTATACACTTGTACATTTGACTGGATGCACACTGTTGTACTGTCCTCACAAAGTATAAGAACTAAGGGCTCATGTAATCAGGTATCGGGCATACTTGACCACACAACTCAAAGTGTTACTAAACCCAGTAGTAGCAGTAAAGCATGCTTGGTATACTCACTGTGGAATCTAAGGGGTTAATCCTCTTCATTGTGTAAACAGGCTGTTTAATTCTGTCTTCTCTGATCCTCCCCTTCTTCCACAGTACCCAAACCACCTCCTGACAGTACAGAGCCTTGGGGCGCTCTGCACATGCTCAGTTTGGTGTGTATTGCTAGAGAGTTTTTTTTGGGAGGGTGCCTGTGATCTGCACAGGGCCAATCAGCATTGTCCAGACAGATTGTCAGGGGTCATGTGGCCTCATAGGACAGTCAGAGAAGAATGAAAACTCCTCCTACAAGCTTTAACCAGACACTGATAGAAGTCACAAGGCTGCTATATACTGCTGATAAGAAAAGATATACAGTTTATATTTTCTAAAATAATTGCATTTCCATGTTCTGTGTACTGTGGGAGACCAGATATACTGAATGCAGAGTCCTGGGTTTAGTAACATTATAAAACACAGCCATATTTCAGCACCTGGGAGCCACAGGTGTTGCGTACAGATGCTTGAATGTATGTCCCTGGCTGTATACTGTATGCCCCTGGCTGTATAAGCTGTATACTTCTTGCTATTACCATAACTTACTGCTAAAGAACAAGCCAAAATAAATTCTCCTGCTCCTGATGTTCCCAGCAATACCACATACAGTATGTGTATGTTATTTGTTGTTGTACAGCCTAGAAACAATAGTGTACATTTTGCTTTTTAGCTACCTAAAACACACAGATGCTGACGTTACAAATACTACTAATGCTAATTTTAAAAATGCTTTCCTTTTTAACCCTACCTAAAATACACTGACCATGACCTTTGACCCCCAACCTTTACCCTAACATTGACTCTAACCCTAGCCCTGAACTAGATCAAACCCTGAGCTAACAATTTTTTCCTATGTTTTGCACACACCTGTTTAAACTTTTCTCCACTAGTAAGAAGAAAGATACAATGTAACTTTTTCTCCATTCAAGAGGAGAAAAAAAACATAGGGAAGGGCTGTACAATGACTGATTACTATGATAGCCAATCACAAGCTATCACTGTAATCAGGTGATTGGGATCCAGGACCTGGAAGCTCTAGGTGAGAGTGTGCTGTTCAGTGCGCTCCCAACACAAACACAAATACATATACAGTATTTGCAGCCCCACGGTAGAAGACCCACTTCCATGAGGCACCATATTATGTGTACAGATGACAGGAAGAGGTTAAAGAGGTTCATGCATTCTATGCATGAAGGTAAAAAACCTTCTCTGTGCAGCAACCCCTCAGCCCCCCAATACTTACCTGAGCCCCATCGCGATCCAGCAATGTGCACGAGAACCTCGTTCTCTCCGGGGGCTTTCCCTCCTCATTGGCTGGGACATCAGCGGGAGCCCTTGGTTCTTGCTGCTGTGAAGTCACAACCAGTGAGCCAATGAGGAGAGAGGGGGTGGGGCTGAGCTGCAGCTCTGCGTGGGAATAGACAGACAGAGCAAAGGCTCGGGAAACGAGCCTGCTTGGGTGCCCCATAGCAAGCTGCTTGCTCTGGGGCCACTTGATAGGCAGGAGCCAATCAGGAGATGGAGGGGCGGGGCCGAGCCGTCGCATCTGGTAGGAGGGAAGAGCCAGGAGCGCTGGCATGGGACCCGAGAAAAGGAGGATCCGGGCTGCTCTGTGCAAAACCAACTGCACAGGGCAGTTACATATTTACATAGTTAGTCAGGTTGAAAAAAGTCCTTCTAGTTCAATCAAAAAATAAAACGACATCTTTAAAAAATAATAATAATAATAATAAAGTAAGTATGACATGTTTTTTTTTTTTTGTTTTTTTTTTAATTGCCTTTATTATTACTTTATATAACGCCTTTGTGGGGGAAAAAATATCCAAGGTTGCATTCCCTGGCACCTATTGGAAGCAAGCAAGTGTTTTATGTATTACTAGATAATGGCATATTCTCAAGATACCTTCCTTGCCAGTATAGCTACATAGTTTCAGTGCCAGGAATTGATATAACAACCAAGGCATTTTTTTTTCCATTTTGAGAACTACTTTACTGTTATTTAAACAGAAATGAATTTAAGCCAAAGGATTAAATATTTATGTATCAGTGTTGAAACAAGAGATTCTCTGTTAATTAGTGGGTAATTTGTTATGAGAAGTTGCTTCCAGTCTTTCTAATAAATAAAATGATTCATCGTCATCAGAACAATTTGTTAGACAAGTATGTGGAAAGCAATTGAGTGAATAATATGACCCGGATTATTGGTCATCATTTCATCGTTGGCCGTCAGATCTCTTCTAAGGAGGTTTGCACATACTGTATCTGCCTGAGAGTTCTCTGTCTTAATTCATTGTGGGACTCGTTTCGAAAGAAGCAATAGTGTATGGCAGCATCAGCATGTTATTCAAAGGATGATATATACGGTACATATGTATTACAAATTCCAGATGAGTGGTAAAACGGCCCGATGTAACACTTTACAGATCATAATTAAAGCTATGTGTGGTTATTACAAAGAATTACAGTCAGGTCCATAAATATTGGGACATCAACACAATTCTAATCTTTTTGGCTCTATACACCACCACAATAGATTTGAAATGAAACAAACAAGATGTGCTTTAACTGCAGACTTGCAGCTTTAATTTGAGGGTATTTACATCCAAATCAGGTGAACGGTGTAGGAATTACAACAGTTTGTATATGTGCCTCCCACTTTTTAAGGGACCAAAAGTAATGGGACAATTGGCTGCTCAGCTGTTCCATGGCCAGGTGTGTGTTATTCCCTCATTATCCCATTTACAAGGAGCAGATAAAAGGTCCAGAGTTCATTTCAAATGTGCTATTTGCATTCGGGAATCTGTTGCTGTCAACTCTCAATATGAGATCCAAAGAGCTGTCACTATCAGTGAAGCAAGCCATCATTAGGCTGAAAAAACAAAACAAACCCATCAGAGAGATAGCAGAAACATTAGGTGTGGCCAAATAAACTGTTTGGAACATCCTTAAAAAGAAAGAACGCATCGGTCGGTGAGCTCAGCAACACCAAAAGACCCGGAAGACCATGGAAAACAACTGTGGTGGATGACCAAAGAATTCTTTCCCTGGTGAAGAAAACACCCTTCACAACAGTTGGCCAGATCAAGAACACTCTCCAGGAGGTAGGTGTATGTGTGTCAAAGTCAACAATCAAGAGAAGACTTCACCAGAGTGAATACAGAGGGTTCACCACAAGATGTAAACCATTGGTGAGCCTCAAAAACAGAAAGGCCAGATTAGAGTTTGCCAAACAACATCTAAAAAAGCCTTCACAGTTCTGGAATAACATCCTATGGACAGATGAGACCAAGATCAACTTGTACCAGAGTGATGGGAAGAGAAGAGTATGGAGAAGGAAAGGAACTGCTCATGATCCAAAGCATACCACCTCATCAGTGAAGCATGGTGGTGGTAGTGTCATGGCGTGGGCATGTATGGCTGCCAATGGAACTGGTTCTCTTGTATTTATTGATGATGTAACTGCTGACAAAAGCAGCAGGATGAATTCTGAAGTGTTTCGGACAATATTATCTGCTCATATTCAGCCAAATGCTTCAGAACTCATTGGACGGCGCTTCACAGTGCAGATGGACAATGACCCGAAGCATCCTGCAAAGCAACCAGAGTTTTTTAAGGGAAAGAAGTGGAATGTTATGCAATGGCCAAGTCAATCACCTGACCTGAATCAGATTGAGCATGCATTTCACTTGCTGAAGACAAAACTGAAGGGAAAATGCCCCAAGAACAAGCAGGAACTGAAGACATTTGCAGTAGAGGCCTGACAGAGCCTCACCAGGGATGAAACCCAGCGTCTGGCGATGTCTATGCGTTCCAGACACGATTCAGGCTGCAATTGACTGCAAAGGATTTGCAACCAAGTATTAAAAAGTGAAAGTTTGATTTATGATTGTTAATCTGTCCCATTACTTTTGGTCCCTTAACCACTTCAGCCCTGGAAGAATTTACCCCCTTCCTGACCAGAGCACTTTTTGCGATGCAGCACTGCGTCGCTTTAACTGACAATTGCGCGGTCGTGCGACGTTGAACCTAACCAAAATTGACGTCCTTTTTCCCCCACAAATAGAGCTTTCTTTTGGTGGTATTTGATCACCTCTGCGGTTTTTATTTTTTGTGCTATAAACAAAAGAAGAGCGACATATTTGAAAAAAATGCAATATTTTTTACTTTTTGATTTAATAAATATCACAATTTTTTTTTTTAAAACAATTTTTTTTCTAAGTTTAGACCGATACGTATTCTACATATTTTTGGTAATTTTTTTTTGCAATAAGCGTATATTGATTGGTTTGCGCAAAAGTTATAGCGTCTACATAATAGGGGATAGATTTATGGCATTTTTTTTTTATTTATTTTTTTTACTAGTAATAGCGGCGATCTGCGATTTTTATTGTGACCGTGACATTGCGGCAGACACATCGGACACTATTGGCG
Organism: Rana muscosa; assembly: GCA_029206835.1. Classification (NCBI taxonomy): domain Eukaryota; kingdom Metazoa; phylum Chordata; class Amphibia; order Anura; family Ranidae; genus Rana; species Rana muscosa. Next base: position 850,540,986 of record CM055121.1, read on the forward strand.
CGTTTTTGGGACCATTCACATTTATACAGCGATTAGTGCTATAAAACTGCACTAATTACTGTGTAAATGTGACTGGCAGGGAAAGGGTTAACACTAGGGGGCGATCAAGGGGTTAATATGTTCCCTATTGAGTGATTGTAACTGTAGGGGGAGGGGACTCACAAGGGGAGGAGACCGATCTGTGTTCCTCTGTACTGGGAACACACATCGGTCTCCTCACCTCTGACAGGAGGTGGATCTGTGTGTTTACACACACAGATCCACACTTCTGCCGTGATCGCGGGCAATCGCGGGTGCCCAGCGGACATCGCGGCCGCCGGGCACACTCACCGGGTCACGAGCGTTGCCGCGGGTGCGCGCGCGCCACCGGCGGCGCGCGCGCGCACCATAGACGGCCGGGAAAAAAGGACGTCATATGACGTCCGCCCGGAGGGAGGGAGGGTTCCTGCCGGCGTCATATGTCTATGACCCGGTAGGAAGTGGTTAAAAAGTGGGAGGCACATATACAAACTGTTGTAATTCCTACACCGTTCACCTGGTTTGGATGTAAATACCCTCAAATTAAAGCTGAAAGTCTGCAGTTAAAGTACATCTTGTTTGTTTCATTTCAAATCCATTGTAGTGGTATATAGAGCCAAAAAGATTAGAATTGTGTCGATGTCCCAATATTTATGGACCTGACTGTATATAACTGGAGGGAACATGACCATGACACAGGAAACACACGCTAAAAAAAGGAATACTGTATTTAGTGAACTAGAAAACGCTGGCTTTCCTTGTATGTATGAGAGGAAAATGCCATATTTATAGAAAAAGCTATTCCTACAGGAATTTTTATAATCAATAAAGTAACATTGCGTGGTAAAAATCCTGTTCTTGCTAAATGCCCAAATAACTCTCCTAATAAATGAGGTCAAGGATTCCAGGTCTTCTTAACCACTTCCAGTCCAGGCCAATTCTGACATTCCTCTCCTACATGTATAAAAAAAATGTTTGCTAGAAAACTACTTAGAACTCCCAAACATTATATATTTTTATAAGCAGAGACCCTAGAGAATAAAATGGTGGGTGTTGCATATTTTTATGTCACACAGTATTAGTGCAGTGGTTTTTCAGATGGAAATTGTTTTGGAATAAACTTTATTGACTTTTAATGCACAAAAACACAATATAATACCACATTTTTTTGTGAAACCTAAAAAGATGATGTTACGCTGAGTAAATAGATACCCAAACATGTTACGCTTTAAAATTGCATACCTCACTGAAAATAGGTTTTGGACTATGTACTCTGCTACGGATAAGAATTTTACGAATACTACAGACACCGACACTATTTACTGGAAGCATAATATGATAATGTTATGTTAAGCTCACATGTTGGTATTATGTCACAACGTTATTTGAATTGTACCATCCCTGGAATTGTAAAATAAAAACTTTATATTTAAAAAAATAATAATTACGTACCTAAAAATCTCCATAGGCAACACTTTAAAAGCCTTTACAGGTTACCAGTTTAGGGTTACACAGGAGGTCTGGAGGTGAAATGATTACAGTCAGTCTGACATTTGCAGCGATAACTCACATGTGTAGTGCAATCGCCATATAGATATGCATGCAGGACCGGTGCGTGCATTCACATTTATGTGTGAGCACGGGCAGATGGGGTCGCGTTAATTTTTTTAATTATTATTTATTTATTTTATTTGAATTTGTTTATTTTTATACTATTTTTTACTCTTTTTTTTTGATCACTTTTATTGCTATCACAAGAAATGTAAACATCTCTTGTGATAACAACAAGCTGTGACAGGTCTTCTTTACTGAGACATCTGGGGTCTATTAGACCCCAGATGTCTTCTCTGCCCTTGAAAGCTTCAGATCAAACTCAGATCAGTTAGATCTGAAGGGTTCCTAAGCCGACAATAGCTGGTAAACAACAGACAGAAACCGGAAGTGATGAAATCCTTGACGCTTCCGACTTCTGAAGTCACACAGTGGCGAGCAGGGATGAGCCGAACACCCCCCTGTTCGGTTCGCACCAGAACCTGCGAACAGACAAAATGTTCGTGTGAACTTTAGAACCCTATTAAATACAATGGACTCGAACGTTCGAAATCTAAAGTGTTAATTATAAAGGCTTATATGCAAGTTATTGTCCTAAAAAGTGTTTTGGGACCTGGGTCCTGCCCCAGGGGACATGTATCAATGCAAAAAAAAGTTTTAAAAACTGCAGTTTTTTCGGGAGCAGTGATTTTAATAATGCTTAAAATGAAAAAATAAAAGTGAAATATTCCTTTAAATTTCGTACCTGGGGGGTGTGTATGATATGCATGGAAAGTGGCGCATGTTTCCCGTGCTTAGAACTGTCCCTGCAAAAAATGTCATTTTTGAAAGAAAAAAAGTAATTTAAAACTCACTCGCGGCTATTAATGAATTGTCGGCTCCCGGCAATACATTCAAAAGTCATTGATAAAAAATAAAAAAAAAGCGTGGGGGTTCCCCAGAATTCAATTACCAGGCCCTTTAGGTCTGGAATGGATATTAAGGGGAACCCCGCCGCAAATTTAAAAAAAAATTGACGTGGGGTTCCCCCAAATATCCATTCCAGGCCCTTCAGATCTGGCATGGATTTTAAGGGGAACTCCACCCCAAATTTTAAAAAAAATGGCGTGGGGTCCCCCTAAAAATCCATACCAGACCCCTTATCCGAGCACGCAACCTGGCCGGCTGCAGGGGAAAAGGGGGGGACGAGAGAGCGGCCCCCCCTCCCTCCTGAACCGTACCAGGCCACATGCCCTCAACATGGGGAGGATGTCCCCATGTTGATGGGGACAAGGGCCTCATCCCCACAACCCTTGCCCGGTGGTTGTGGGGGTCTGCGGGCGGGGGGCTTATCGGAATCTGGAAGACCCCTTTAACAAAGGGGACCCCCAGATCCCGCCCCCCCCATGTGAATTGGTAAGGGGTACATTGTACCCCTACCATTTCACGAAGAAAGCGTAAAAAAATGTTTAAAAAAAACACACAAACACCTTGAAAAAGTCCTTTATTTAAAAAAAAACAAAAACATTCCAGCGGTGAAATCCAGTGTCCCGCGGCGATCCCAATGTCCAGCGCTGTCCTTCATTGGTTGTGCCTGAGCGGACCTGATGGGGAACTCCCTCTCAGTGTTTTAAATGTATAGACCCGCCCCTTCTAAAGTTCCCCATCAGGTCCGCTCAGCGGACCAGATGCGGAACATGAGAAGGGGCGGGTCTATACATGTATTACCAAAGTGAGAGAAGTTCCCCATCAGGTCCGCCCCCTCGGTATGTCGGACCTGCCTACGTCATTGGCTTGAGCGGGGAACTTCCTTCACTATGTAAATTTAAATTTACACAGTGAAGGAAGTTCCCCGCTCAAGCCAATGACGTAGGCGGGTCCGACATACCGAGGAGGCGGACCTGATGGGGAACTGCTCTCACTTTGGTAATACATGTATAGACCCGCCCCTTCTCATGTTCCGCATCTGGTCCGCTGAGCGGACCTGATGGGGAACATTAGAAGGGGCGGGTCTATACATTTAAAATACTGAGAGGGAGTTCCCCATCAGGTCCGCTCAGGCACAACCAATGAAGGACAGCGCTGGACATCGGGATCGCCGCGGGACACTGGATTTCACCGCTGGAATGTTTTTTTTGTTTTTGTTTTTTTTAAATAAAGGACTTTTTCAAGGTGTTTGTGTGTTTTTTTAAACATTTTTTTACGCTTTCTTCGTGAAATGGTAGGGGTACAATGTACCCCTTACCAATTCACATAGGGGGGGGCTGGGATCTGGGGGTCCCCTTTGTTAAAGGGGTCTTCCAGATTCCGATAAGCCCCCCGCCCACAGACCCCCACAACCACCGGGCAAGGGTTGTGGGGATGAGGCCCTTGTCCCCATCAACATGGGGACATCCTCCCCATGTTGAGGGCATGTGGCCTGGTACGGTTCAGGAGGGAGGGGGGGCCGCTCTCTCGTCCCCCCCTTTTCCCCTGCGGCCGGCCAGGTTGCGTGCTCGGATAAGGGGTCTGGTATGGATTTTTAGGGGGACTCCACGCCATTTTTTTTTACATTTGCGGCGGGGTTCCCCTTAATATCCATTCCAGACCTGAAGGGCCTGGTAATTGAATTCTGGGGAACCCCCACGCTTTTTTTTAAAAAATTTTTATCAATGACTTTTGTATGTATTGCCGGGAGCCGACAATTCATTAATAGCCGCGAGTCAGTTTTAAATGACTTTTTTTCTTTCAAAAATGACATTTTTTGCAGGGACAGTTCTAAGCACGGGAAACATGCGCCACTTTACATGCATATCATACACACCCCCCAGGTACGAAATTTAAAGGAATATTTCACTTTTATTTTTTCATTTTAAGCATTATTAAAATCACTGCTCCCTAAAAAACGGCCGTTTTTAAAACTTCTTTTTGCATTGATACATGTCCCCTGGGGCAGGACCCAGGTCCCCAAACCCTTTTTAGGACAATAACTTGCATATAAGCCTTTATAATTAGCACTTTAGATTTCTCCCATAGATTTTTCGAATTTGCCGCGAACACCCCAATTTGTTCGCTGTTCAGCGAACGGGCGAACAGGCAATGTTCGAGTCGAACATGAGTTAGACTCGAACTCGAAGATCATCCCTAGTGGCGAGTATGGCATCCATTCTTTCCGCTGTGTCTCAGGAACAGGATGCCACTGGATGCATCCTTACCGGGCTCCCCCTTCCACCACCTATACAATTAATCCAGCTTCTCTTTAGCCGCTCGCATTACTTTTTCCGGCTTCGGAATCGCGGGCTGGAAACACTGATACCTCGGTCATCGCTGCAGCTGCAAATATCACCCTTCCTATCCTGTATTGATAGTGGGAAGTGGTTAAGGTTGCCATGAAATATATATTCTGAAGAGTTCTTGGTCTAGAAATAAAGCTGTAGCCAAACTATTTATTAGCAAAAACATGCACTTTGGTCGCTCTGGTCTGCCGCGCTTTGGTCCGGTCATGTGATCAGCTCCCAGCTCCAGCTTCAGTTTGGAAGAGGGACAGCAGACAACAGATGCTCCATAGCAAGTCCATGGTGATGTCACCGCCCAGGCACTGCGGCTGTTGTCGCTGCTATCACCTGCTTTCACTGAAGCCGGCCGCTGGGGAGATCACGTGACCAGCTTGGAGCACCCTTACATTAGGCAAGCTTACACATCTTCTCTTTACAGGATAGTTAGTATATTGCCTTGAAGGGGGGTGGGAGTAAGTTTAAGCATAGATAGTTTAAGCCCAGACTTCCACTTTAAGTACTACATCGTTACATGATGAACAGTTATTTTCATGGAAATAAAGGTGGGGGCACTGTTTGTAACCTTTGCACAGGACAAGACCAAGAGAGAAGCTGACCTGCATTATTTATTGTGAAAATACCTCTTAGTTTGTAAAATCCCATTCCGTAGCTATAATGTAAAAGTGAAATAAGTAGAAAATCAACACATTACAGGATATCCTTTAAAGTCTATCCTAAAGGTCAGTTTCATGCCATATATCAGACATTCCTCACACTCGATGCAGCAGATTCATATTTTCACTGTCATGTTATAAAGTTATTTCCTTTGTACGTGTGGATCCTCTCTTTATTTTAAGTCAGCCATCTTCAGAAAGCTCCTAACAACATACAAATATTACTTGTGATAACTAGAGGCCAGGAAAGCGGTCTGTAAACATGGATAAACACAAGTGTACATCCATATATCCTTATACTGTATGTGAAATATGTAGCCAGAATCTTTGTAGGTACAGTATATTTTAAGGGAAACCGGTGCTCATACTATTTATATTATTATTGTTGTATATGTAGCAATACCCCCTAGAGGGCCGCTGATTCGTTTTGGGTTTTGCACGTTACCTCTTCAGCTGCGTTGTCCGGGTTGGAAAGTCTGTAGTAATGCAATGTCCAAACAGATGTAAAACCTCAAACAGTTAGGCTTTATTTTTCTTATGCAGTAAACTTTGAGAAGTGGAAGGTATAGAAGAGTAGGGGAAGGTTCAGGCACTCGCCACAAAGTTGACAAAGGTATAAGTTCAAAGTCACGCACCACTCTCAATGTTAGAGTGGGTATTGGTCACCCAGGTAGTCCCCTCTCACATGGCCTAGCAGCCGGGATGACACACGAATCAGCAAGAGGACAGTCTCTGCCACAGACTGCCCAAGGTGAAATAGGTCTCTGCCACAGACCTGTTTAAATGTACAAAGGCTCTGCCACAGACCTGTTTGAAGTTGAGCAATGGATAGTCCAAGAATCTTCTGCCACAGGATTTCAAAGTCCCAAACTTCCAGCCTTACAGTTAAAGAGCCTTTAAGCCAATCTGGCAAACTGCAGGGCTTGTAGTATAATGGATCCCTCCTTAATAAAGTTGCCAGGCCTCTCCCAAGACAGCAGTATTTTGCCGGTCTCCTCCGGGGCAGATCCTTCCCTGGTCTCCTTCATTAAGATGCTTCCTCCCCATTTGGGCGGACAGTTTGGGATCCCTTCTCTGGATATAGGCCCCAGCCAGACTGAGACAGAGGCGAATTTGAATGTAATTATCAACCATCTGAGCCCAACTACTGGCTCAGACATCCCTCTATATTTAAATAGCGTCCCAACCATTTGGGATGGGCGCTACATATAGATTTATGAAGCGCCAACAATTTGCAAGATGATTAGGAGGGCCCTGTTCATGAGAGCTTACAATCTAATACACTATGCACATTTAAGTAGTTATATATTCTAAACAAGCATTAAACGCACTTTAAAATTAGCCCTGAATCACCACTATAGCTGTAGTAGAGGGGCACACATGTGCCAAGATGTAGTTTCCTTGTCCCCTCACTAGATGCAACTGTAGGAGACAGCAAGATACATACTGGGCTCCCTAGGCATTAATAAATGTATGCTCTTCCCTTGCTTCTTAGGAGCACCCTTTATAAAATGGAGGCGGGAGGCTCCTGGGGTTCCAGTAGCTCACTAAGAAGAAGGATCTGTACTTTCTGGTGCTCTATACCCACCATGTAGACAGGAAGTCTAAAGAGCATACTTCCTGTTAGGGGGGGAAGAAGCATGGTACAACCAGCTAGGCTACCATGTTTTCAGGACTTATGTTTTGGGACTATTTTCATATCAAAGACAAGATTCGAGGACAGTCCTCTTAAGCAAGAACTGCTTTGTTTGTAACTCTGAGGATGTACAACCTTCATCTAGAAGGAGAAATGAATTGTCTGTAAATAACTTTCACTTCGTCTACTAAAGCAAAGGCTGAAAGACATCTATGGTGTGAACATTGCATTCTTCTTGATTCACATGGTAATGTCTCTTAGAAATGGACCAGTGCATGGCGGACTACATTGTGATCTGATGCCTGGACCGGTGGGGTACAGACAATATACTCACAGAAACACTGGTTAAGCCATCCTGGGTGCTTTGTCCTCCAATAGGTAACATATGATGGGAACCCTGCTGGTCCCATCTCAGAGTGTCTCAGTGGGCTGGGTGAATGCAGTCTGGTCAGGCAGTGAAAAGGTTAAAGAGCACCCCCACCTCTCAGCCTTAGGACATGCGGAAAGCATGCAGCCAAGCTCACAGTTTTCCTTACCTAGCATGGATATACACAATATTGAGAAATTCATCCTCAAAGTTCACAGAGGCACTAAAATAACAGCTACGTCTTCTCTTTCTGTGGAGATCAGAATCTTGGCAGACTGATAGCCTTTAAAATACACCCAAGTCAAAGTTTCTGTTGTGATCTTTGAGGATGAATGACTTCACAGTATATGCAGCTAGAGAAGTCACTGGTGCACTTTAAGTCTTTCTCTGTATAATATTTTAACATTCATTCACTTGTAAGTGTTTTTAGATGTTCTTTTCTGAAGCTGCATTGCTTTTTCTGATGGGTATGTGTAACATTTTATAAATATGCAGTATTGTAGAAGACCGATAGATATGTAAATGATTGGTTTACAGAAATAAACAAATGGTGACAGGTTTCTACAAGCTTGCCCACCTCAAAGTGTGTGAGTGAAAAGCCTCCCCACCGCTGTTCTCCTGTCCCCCCCCCCCTGTAGAGAAGGACCATGATGACCATCTATTGTCAATTTTAGGAACTGATTGAATTACTAAGTGAATAGTTGAATGCTCTAAACCTACACAATCTGCCTCTGTCTTTATTTTTCCAAACTGTTCAAATTGCTTTCTCCTGTACCACATATTTGAAATACAATGACCTGATCGTTGGACTATGTTTTATGTATTGTGGGTTTGTATTAGCTATTTCTTTCTTTGGAGACAAATAAAAACGTATCTGTTAAATAAAATTTTTTTTAAAATAGAAGCTGCTGTCAGGATCTGAACCTGGAACCTCTGTAGTGTCTGAATGTGGCTCTTTGCACTGTGCCATCTGCAATGCTGGGCAGCTCTCTCCCTGATCCCTTGGAGAACCTTATACTGTATGTTGTTTTTGGTGAACCTTGAACTTCTTGCTCCTCCCATGAACTTCCTATTTCCTGACAGACTCCATGGCAGACTACGTGTGGCAGACTACGTGTGGGTTAACCCCGCCTCCTCTCCACAGCTATAGGACCCCATACCCATAAATTTGAGCTCACCTCCACAGACAGGTGTTCCTTTTCTATCCTCCTCACATGGACCCTTCATCATGCAATTCAGGTGCAGTCCAGGATGTCCGTCGGATTAGGTACAAGTTGTGCGGTGCACCCAGGGCCCAGCTATCAGCGGGCGAGTGGTTTCGGGCAGTTAATACCCCTATGGTGGAAGGGATGTGGCCCAGTGTACCAGGATGGACGAAGGATTGGCTGGCAAGGTCTGAAGATTTCTTCATTATGTACATGGCAGACCGTTTTTGTATGTATTTTGTCTGTTGTCTGTTCCCCCTCAGTGTCTTTGCGCCGTGTGTGGAACGCTTCTGCGTTCCAGGATGCCACTCTACTTCCTGCCTCCCGATCCGCCGTACGTCTGCGCATGTGCAGAGCCGCGGCGAAACCGAGGCTTGGTTTTCGCGCATGCGCGGTACGGCGGCGGGGTCAGAGGCCGCACAGGCGCAGTGAGCCGGTCCCCTCGGCGCATGCGCGCAGCGGGACCGGCCGTGATGTCACTACAGCGGGGAATTTAAACGCTGTGGAGCCCTGTACAGGTGGGATAACCTGTGGGCTTTGACGGCAGCATCCCGGAGCTCGGTTCTGCTGGGACAAGGTAAGCAACATCATTTAGGTAGTTATGCAAGTGTCTCTTAAAGAGACAGTTAAAAAAAAAGAAATGAAAATGTTTTTCTTTTTTTTTTTGTGTTGCTTACTCTTGTCCTAGGTGGTCTCTGAGTTTGTGCGTTTGTCTTGCCTCATCATGGACTCTCCTTCACCGCCATGTGGCCAGCCCTCCCGCACAAGGTATGTGCGGAGTGGGTAAGGGGGTGGTGTCTTTTGTGCCTATCTGGTGGTTGCTAACGGTTACATCCTGCCCACCTTCCCCCCTCCCTCTGTCTGTATTATCTCTTACAGCCCGGCAACTTCAGTTCATCGATCACAAGAAAGGGACCTTGCCAGGCCGCATCATCACTCATCATCCAGGTCTAGACGCGACACTACGTCTAGGACCCATCATCATAGGGGACGTTCACATACCCCCTCTAGACATAGGAGATGTTCCCATTCCTCCTCTAGTCACCGCCACCACCACCGCGATGATCGCTCTGACCACAGAGCCTGTTGGGGATGCAAGACCAGAATCCCGGAGGGCAAATCGCTATGCGACCCATGTTATGCCCGAGCGGTTGGTGAGAAAGAGACGGAAAATCAAAACCTTGAGTCTCTTGTGAAACGTGTGGTACAGCAATCTATGAAAGAAATAGTTGCCCCCCACACAAGGAGCCAGTCAACCACCTTGTCTGGCTCCTTGGCTGACGAGGCCCAGGAGGATCCCGGCCAATTCCAGCCCCATGATTCCTCCCATTATTCCTCGCAAGACGAGATGGAGGGAGATGATTCTACGGTGGGATTCGACTACGCTTTAGTCTCTCCGCTGATCAAGGCAGTGAAGGAAACTTTGAAGTTGGAGGATACCACTGCCCCCCCAGAAAAACAAAGAAAACTGTTTAAACAACTGGGAAAGAACGCTCCAATTTCCCACTTCCCTCTGAGCTGAAAGGAGTGTTTGAGGTAGAATGGAGCAAGGGAGATAAGAAGGTTTCCATGCTAAGCAAAACCTCTAGACTGTATCCCTTTAAATCGGAGGACGTCAAGCATCTGGAGAATGCTCCCCTCGTAGATGCAGCAGTAATGCGCCTAGCGAAGCATGTCACCCTCCCGCTAGATGACACCGTATCATTTAAAGATGGTCTGGATCGGAAGATCGACCAGGACCTCAAAAGAATATATAGCCTGGCTGGAACGGCATGCAAACCAGCTTTAGCCCTTGCAGTGACCTCCAAAGCAATGGAGGCATGGGTGGAAAATGTAGACTCCGTTCTGAAAGGTGTCTCGGAAGAACTGGCTCAAAGTTCAGCAGTGCAAGAACTTAAGATGGCAGTCGCCTTTTTGGGGGAAGCTTCAATTGACCTCATCCGTTTACTGGCCAGATCGATGTTGTCCTCGGTCACGGCCAAACGAGCACTGTGGTTACGCCCCTGGCTTGCTGATCCAGCCTCCAAGCAGGCATGGTGCAAAATTCCCTTTGAAGGGACTTCATTGTTTGGGAACAAACTTGACAACGCCATTTCAAAAGCTACAGGCTGGAGGTCGGGTTTTCTTCCCCAGGACAGGCGCCAGTTTAATCAGAAAAAACCTCAACAGAGACGCAGTACAGAGCACTCGAGAGAGGCACGCTCCTATAAACCCGGACGGGATTTCAGGAGAAGCTGGAATTGGAACAGAGGCCAATCTTCTTTTCAAAAGTCCGGCAAGAAACAGACGCCCGGTGGGCGTGAACCAACCAAGTCTTTTTGAGATTGGGCCCGCCCAGGCGGGTCGGGTAGGGGCTCGCCTACGTCTCTTCCGGCACGTCTGGGTGGCCTCGATCTCGGACTATTGGACCATCAAGACGGTCTCAACAGGTCACACATGGTCCTTCACCAAGATCCCTCCATGCAGACCAATGCAAACTTCACTTCCTCGGTCAGAGGAGAAACAACAAGTTCTTCTCTCATATGTGAATGTCCTGAAAGATCAAGGAGCAGTGGTGCCCGTCCCAAAGGACGAGGAATTCCAGGGGGTATACTCCCCCCTCTTCCTAGTACAAAAGAAGAACGGCTCTTGGCGTCCAGTCATAGATCTCACTTTCCTGAACAAGTACATAAAGCACGAGAAGTTCAAAATGGAGTCACTCTCAACCATCCAAAAAATAGTTCAACCAGGCGACTGGTTGATCTCAATAGATCTAAAAGACGCGTACTTTCATGTTCCGGTGGCAGAAAACTTTCACAAATATCTGCGGTTCCAGGTCGAACAAGAGCACTTACAATTTATTTGTCTTCCATTCGGGGTAACGACTTCTCCAAGAGTCTTTTCCAAGGTGCTGTTAGCAGTTGTGTCCCTTCTCAGAGTACAGGGTGTGCGCCTGTATCATTATCTGGACGATCTACTAGTACTGTCCCAAGACAAGCAGCAGCTGCTAGTCCACAAAGATCAGATGATCTCTACACTGTTGGAGTTCGGATGGCTCCTAAACCGGGAGAAGAGTCAGCTGGATCCGACCCAGCGCTTGGTCTATCTAGGAGCCCAGTTCGACACCATAGAGAACACCATCTCTTTTCCAGAAGAAAAAATACCGATCATTCGGGAAAGAATCTCCTTAGCTCTAGACTTCTCTCACCTAAGGGCATCACAGTGCCTGAAGATAATCGGCACGATGGTGGCCACATCCCCCATGGTCAAGTGGGCGATGTGGAGGCTTCGTCCTTTTCAATCCGGATTCCTCCAGCAATGGAAGACAGACGATCTCAATCAGCGGATCCGGATAACACAGTCAATGAGCAACAGTCTCCTCTGGTGGCTTCAAACCAAGAACTTGTCAACTTGCCACTCCCTTGCCCCCATCCATTGGGTGACTGTTACATCCGATGCCAGCAATGCGGGCTGGGGGGGCACATTGTGGGGCAGAACTGGCTCAGGGCAAATGGGATGCCCGTCTCCACTCTCCAGGTTCGAACATTCTGGAACTGCGCGCGGCATGGTGCGCCCTTCAAGCCTTCTCCCACCTTCTGAAAGGGAAGTCGGTCCTACTCAAAATGGACAATACCACCGCTGTGGCATATGTGAAGAGACAAGGGGGCACTCGGAGCTCTGCCCTTCTCCAAGAGGTCGAGCCCATTATGACCTGGGCTCAGAGGAATCTGCTCAACTTAACAACAGTCTTCATTCCAGGGGAGCAGAACATTCAAGCGGACTTCCTGTCACGCAGCATGCTAGACAACAACGAATGGTCTCTGCATCCACAAACCTTCAAGTGGATCCTATCGTTGGATTTCGATCCAGAGGTGGATCTGTTTGCATCCCCCTGCAATTACAAGATCGACAGATACTACACCCGAGCTCGGTACAATCAAGCCTTCGGAATAGATGCATTAACGAGTCAATGGGACTTCAACAGGGCATATGCCTTCCCTCCTCTTCCGATCATGCTAAAATTCCTACAGCGGCTTCAGTTGGAGAAAGTCGAGGTGGTAACAATAGCACCATACTGGCCGAGCAGACCTTGGTTTCCTCTCCTGAATCTAATGAGCTTCAGGGACCCGCTGCCTCTTCCTCTCAGGCCGGACCTTCTTTCTCAGGGGACGACCCTGCACCCCTGTCCAGCAATGCTGAGACTGATGGTCTGGTTTTTGAGAGGGAGAGGCTAGAGTCTCTTGGGTGTGCTTCAGGGGTAATCTCTACCCTTATGAGCTCCAGAAAGTCCAACACAAATAAAACTTACAATAGAATCTGGGCCAGATTTGTCAGCTTCACGACTACTGCAGGAAAGTCATCTAGAAACCCTAGTGTTCAAGACATCTTGAGTTTTCTCCAATCAGGCTTAGACCTGCCTTTATCGATTAGTTCCCTCAGGGTACAAGTATCAGCCTTATCAGCTTTTTCGGGAACGTCATTGGCAACTCATCCCCTGGTTTAACAGTTCTTTTGGGGGGCATCGAGAATCAGGCCTCAGAGGAAACCTAGATTCCCCAAATGGGATCTTCCACTCGTCCTTGATGCTCTTTCAGCACTCAATAACAAGGATCTTTCTGTTAAGGACTTATCAATCAAACTGGCCTTTCTAGTGGCCATTACTTCAGCCAAAAGGGTTTCAGAAATAAGCTTCCTGGGTTGTCAAGAACCCTTTTTGACTTTCTTCCCGGACCGAGTGGTCCTCATTCCCATGCTTGGGTCAAAACCAAAGGTCACATCAGTTTTTCACGAAAACCAAGAAATAGTCCTTCCTTCTTTCGATTCTCCAGATTCAGCAGATGCTCATCCCTTGGATGTAGGTGAGACTCTGAAAGAATACTTGCGAGTTACTTCATCTTTTAGAAGCTCGAACTACCTGTTCTTGTTACACACCGGTAGCAACAAAGGGAAGAGGGCTTCTTCCAGAACAATAGCAGCCTGGATCGTCCAATCTATTCAACAGGCTTACAGGGCAAAGGGCTTGGCTCCTCCAGAGGCGGTGACGGCTCATTCCACCAGGGGCATGGCAGCCTCATGGGCAGCAGCTCGACACGTGGCTCCTGAAGTGATATGCAAGGCAGCTTCGTGGTCTTCTATTCATACATTTATGTCTCATTATTGTATTGAGCCTGCTTCCCTTTCCTCTGTTAATTTTGGTCGAAAAATCCTGTCAGTTGACGGGAAAGATTAAAATATTTTTTGTTCAGCATACCCTCCCGTGTGGATTGGCTAGTTATTTCCCACACATAGTCTGCCATGGAGTCTGTCAGGAAAACAGAAAATTTATTACCAAATACTTACCGTAATTTTCCTTTCCTGATAGACTCCATGGCAGACGGAGTTCCCACCCATGAATTAAAAATATGAAAGTTGAAATTTGAGTCGGCTAGTTACGGAACACCTGTCTGTGGAGGTGAGCTCAAATTTATGGGTATGGGGTCCTATAGCTGTGGAGAGGAGGCGGGGTTAACCCACACGTAGTCTGCCACACGTAGTCTGCCATGGAGTCTATCAGGAAAGGAAAATTACGGTAAGTATTTGGTAATAAATTTTCAGTTTTACGCCGTGTCTGCACTTCCTGTTTGCCAGATAATCATGCTCTTTTCCAGACAGTTGCTTGCTCCTTTCACTCCTGCTGCTGTCTGTATCTTCACAACCACTTGTTACCGATCTTTGGCTTGTTTCTCAAGTGCGATTCCGCTTAATCCCAACCTGTAACCACTTGTTACCAACCTTTGGCTTATTTACTGACTGTGCTTCTGCTTGATCCCTACCTACTACATCTGTTGCTCACCTGGTGGGGCGAACCTAAGGACCACGACCTGGCACTAGGACACAGCGAAACCCATCTCCACTATCAGGAGCTCTGGCGAAGACCAGTGAGTGCTTAGACCCTGTGCCTTGGGTGAGCCTGCGTTACCCGCCAGGGAGACCTGCTTGCTCATTTATCTTGCTGGTTTCTATGTAAACATTTCCACTGCTATAACTACTGACCTCCGAGCCTGACCTCTGGCCATGGCAGCTACACTCCTAGTGGTACTTGACCTTTGAATACTCAGTGGGTGCTTGAAATGCTAAAACCAGATAAGAAGATACAAAGCCACCAACACTCAATGTGTTAGAGTGCTTGTGACTTGAACATTACCTGTTACATCTGTTACTGCACCCCGGCTTGCTCACCTGGTGGGGCGATCCTGAGGATCATGACCTGGTACTAGGACACAGCAAAACCCATCTTCACTATCAGAAGCTCTGGTGAAGACCAGTTAGTGCTTAGACCCTGCCCCTTGGGTGAGCCTGCATTACCCGCCAGGGAGGCCTGCTTGCTCATTTATCTTGCTGGTTTCTATGTGAAACTTTCTACTGCTATAGCTACTGACCTCTGAGCCTTACCCCTGGCCATGGCAGCTACACTCCTAGTGGTAAATGACCTTTGAATACTCAGTGGGTGCTTGAAATGGTAAAACCAGATTAAAAGATATAAAGCCACCAGCACTCAATGTGCTAGAGTGCTTGTGACTTTGTGCCTTTTTATCTGCTTTATGTGCAGGACCACTTTTTACAGCACAGACCACCAAACCATAGAAAGGAAAGATTTTTTTTTTTTTTTTTGAACAATAAACAGCTTTCTCAGTCCTCTTGTTATCCTCGTCACCCATATCTCTTTGTAGTTCTCTAATTAAATATAGCTAGAAATGTCCAGAGATGGATATTTGAAGGAAATATGATACGGAAAATTTACCACAATGTGTTGTGTACATTTTAAGGTTTGGTTCTGACCCCTATCCCTTCTGCCCTAGCCAATGGCCTACAATTGTCATTTGACAATTGTAGACAGCATGCAGACATCTGAAGATGCCTTCCCTTCAGGGGAACGTTTCTTAACTCTACAGGTTTGCTTTGAAGTGTGGTTAAAAGAACCATTCCCTCCACAAAATATACAATGTGGTAATGGACATTTCAGATTTCCAAAACTGAAGTTTTGTTACACTGTTGTTCCTGAAAAGGCATGGATGACCTGCAGAGCAGGAAAAAGCCATAACGACATCCTAAAAATACAACACCAATTAACATGACTGCAGCTAAGAGGAATCTTTGCTCTTTATCTTTATTGACAATAGCCTTTTATAATCTGAATGTTATAGTGCATACTTGTAAAATGTATGAATTCTTTAGGATTGTGTTTTTCACTTACATTGTTACATTGGCAAGTGCGTATCTTCTTTGTACAGTATATATGTATATTTATAGCTAACGCAGTCAAATTCTTCACTGTTTTCATATCTGACAACATTAATATCCAAGGACTTTTTTGTTCAGTCCATGTCAGTACGTATCACATGATTCCAAAAGAGCAACTCCAGATAAGTAACAAATATATTTAAAGCGGATGTAAATCCACTCTCATCCTTTCTAAACTACTGCCATAGTGCTGATCTATAAGGATATAGATGCCTCCTGCATGTATCCATATCTGTCAAATTTCTCCCCTCTGTCTGTTATAAGAACTGAAAAACTGCAGATTCTGTGGGCGGGTCTGTTGTCTGGAGCTCGGTGGGTGGAGTTGTGATGTCAGTAGACTCCCTGCCCACCTCTACACTCCCCTTGTCAACATGCATTTTCTCCTGTGTATTCCTTCTGCTATGATCACTAACATCCAGTCAAAATCCAGAAAAGTAACCACATGACTTCAGAAAAGGAGTGGGGGTGGGAATTAAAAAATAATGTCTAAAGTTAGTGCATGAGATATGTAAATAATCTGTCACTCAAAGCAAGGGGGCGGAACGGACAAAGGTTTTTCTCTGTTTGTCCATTTTATCTCACTGAACAATAAAAGAGGATTGCTCAGAGCTGGATTAACTCTTTGTGGCAAGACCTGGCACAAATGATAGGAAATCTTATACTCTACATTGTGACAGCAAAAATAAATAAATACAATTTCGGGTTTACATCCACTTTAATTGCGAGTACTGTACTATCCTAAAGACAACAAGTACACTTTATTTTTGGTCTGATTTTTATGCATTCCATTGGAGCCAGTTTTATATAGTTTTTCACTGTGTCTCTGGGTGGGCTTGCAGCCTTGTACGGCATTATTCTGTGCCATGCAATCCCCAATTTGAAGAACTATAGAGGGGAGTGTTAAGAACCAGGGAACACTGTGCTGAATTACAGTGGGTTCAAATTCCAGGCCATTCACAAAATTAGGATGCCAGAAATCAAAAATGATCAACTATCAGGGCAGACAACTGTACAAGATGAAAACCAGAATGACAAAAATGTGCCTCTCAAGTGCATTTAAATGTAAAATATTAAAACAGAACTCCAACTTCAACGGAGAAAGGGAAAGGAAATAATAGAAGGAAGCACTGTTCAAAGCCACCAATCAGATATTCTAATCTGCTCTTCACTGTAATGTGATTGGTTGCTATCAATAACACTGAAACTTTGCTTTGAAATTTAAAAATGAAAACGACTGATCCAAATGCCCTAGTATCTTGCCTAGTTCTTGACAATTGGCTATTTCTTGATAATTGACCTAACAACTGATTATAGGCATCATTGGGCATGATTGGGAAAAGAAAAAAATATTTTACCACATCTAGAAAGATTAATGATGGGCTGCAAATACAGATTTTGAAGGTTTTAAAGAAGATTTTGAATTCGGCCTAAAGATTTTCCATGTATTAAACAGAAGAGAGAACATTTGGGAACAACAGCAATACCACCCACATTTCATGTGAAATGCCACAGTGTGAAAGGTTTACATTTGTATAAGGTGTTACAACTAACTACCTAAATATTAGATAAACAGAACTTTACAATGGCGTTAGTGTGTTAAATTAAAGAGCCATGCACATTCAGCTATGTTGTGAGTTTACTAACATGCCTGTATTACTGAACTGGTGGTTTTATAAGCCATTATTTCTTATTGATTAGTATTACGATGTACAATAGCATCAATTGAGCAGAATTATTACCCTGGTATTTCCATGCTTTGCCTCCTACTGTGGGTGGTATGCTAATAGCTAACAAATCTTGTACAGCAGAAATAGAAATAGTCCAAGAAAACGTTGCCCTGACAATATTGCTACACTAACAGTACATTATATTAAATTTATTTAATGTTTTGAACATATGATTTGCGCTATATAGGGACATAGGTATAAAGTGTTGAATGATTGATTCTATAGTGAATCACTGTTTTGTTTTTTGATGATTTGTTCCTGTCTAAACATTCACATTTATCAAGTACATTTGCCAGTGAGATTGCCTACACATTGGCCTCTAATGGTATTCTCTAATGGTAGGAGCAGGGCTCACTAATATTCCCCCCATTTAAAATTATTCTAAGCAGCAGATCACGCAGTGATTGCAATTGGTTGCCAGAGGTTACAGCCTATCATTATCATTCACTGACAGGTTGCTAGAGGTTACAACACATCATTTCTGCTTGCTGATGGTCAGGAGACTGCACACATACTACAGGAGATGGTCAGAGACTGCACACATACTACAGGAGATGTCAGAGACTGCAAACATACTACAGGAGAGTGTGCGCACATACTACAGAAGATGGTCAGAGACTGCGCACATACTGGAAGAGATGGTCAGAGACTGTGCACACACTACAGGAGATGGTCAGAGACTGGAGATATACTACAGGAGATGGTCAGAGACTGCGAACATACTACAGGAGATGGTCAGAGACTGCGCACACACTACAGGAAATGGTCAGAGACGGCATACATAGTACAGGAGATGGTCAAAGACTGTGCACATACTATAGGAGATGGTCAGAGACTGCAGACATACTACAGGAGATGGTCAGAGACTGTGCACACACTACAGGAGATGGTCAGAGGCTGCGCACATACTACAGGAGATAGTCAGAGACTACGCACACTCTACAGGGGATGGTCAGAGACTGCGCACATACTACAGGAGGTGTTGAGAGACTGCGCACACACAACAGGAGATGGTCAGAGACTGCGCACATATTAGAAGATATGGTCAGAGACTTGCACACACTACAGGAGATGGTCAGAGACTGGAGACATACTACAGGAGATGGTCAGAGACTGCGCACATACTACAGGAGATGGTCAGAGACTGCAGACATACTACAGGAGATGGTCAGAGACTGCATACATGCTAGAAGAGATAGTCAGAGACTGTGCACACACTACAGGAGATGGTCAGAGACTGGAGACATACTACAGGAGATGGTCAGAGACTGCGCACATACTACAGGAGATGGTCAGAGACTGTGCACATACTACAGGAGATGGTCAGAGACTGCAGACATACTACAGAAGATGGTCAGAGACTGCACACATACTACAGAGATGGTAAGAGATTGCAGATACGATACAAGAGATGGTCAGTAAGCATGAAAATAAAAGTACCTGGATATCAAATGCAACCCTATACCTGGCGATTAAATTAAGAACTACTCCGGGGTGAAAAAGGATTAGAGAGGGTGGGAAAGGAATTAGAACAATACTTCTTGACAAATGACACGGAAGGGATCTCAGGGGCAACCCTATGGGAGGCACATAAAGCTTTTATTAGGGGGATTCTGATTACGGAAGGGACAAGGAAGAAAAAAGAGAGAAGTAGAAAACTTAACTCCCTGATTGGAGAAATATTTAAAGTAGAGCAAGAACATAAACAACAACAGGGGCAACAACAAGAGTTATACCATAAACTAGTAATGAAAAGGGACGAACTTAAAGAACTTATGGAACAAGAGACTGAAAGGACACTAAATTGCATAGCAAAAGAAAGATATATGTGGGGGGATAAGTCCAGTAAACTTCTAGCAAAAATGGTACAAAAGAAAAAGGCCAGAAATTATATAGAAAATATAAAAAAAAAAGAACGGAGAGGTAGTATATGCAACAAAGGACATAGCAGATACATTTAGAAATTATTATGAAGGATTATATTCAGTGGAGCAGAAGGGATGGCGGATAGGAGAGAAACAACTAAAAATAGAGGAATTCTTAGGAAAAGCGAGGTTGCCCAAGATTAATGAAAACGAAAGATTGGCGCTAGATAAACCTATAACGGAGGAGGAAATAAGTAGAGCACTGATGGATACAGCTGCAGGGAAAAGTCCCGGCCCCGACAGGTTTACAGCGCTATACTTTAAAAAATATAAGAAGATCTTGATTCCCAGGTTATGTAAATATATGAATGGGTTAGGGTCGAAATACGAAATGGGTAGAGAGGCCTCAGTAGTGACAATAACGGTTATGCCGAAGGAGGGAAAGGATGAAATGTTATGCTCTGGATACAGGCCGATCTCGCTGCTAAACGCGGATATAAAACTGTACGCGAAAGTTTTATCAGAACGAATGAAGGGACTGATGCCCACATTGGTACATCCGGACCAAGTGGGATTTATCCCAGGGAGGGAAGGGAGGGATAATGGGGTGAGAGCATTACTCCTCCTTCAGAGGATAAAAGAGAATGGGTCCCCAGGTCTACTCTTGTCAGTAGATGCAGAAAAGGCATTTGACAGGGTAGACTGGGGACTCATGATACGAACCCTGGAAACCATGGGAATAGGTCCTAGGATGAGACAGTGGATCAAAACACTTTATCATCATCCTACGGGCAGGATTAAAATAAACGGCATGCTGTCTCCAGCTTTTGAGATGAAAAACGGGACAAGACAGGGCTGCCCCCTATCCCCTCTCTTATTCGTGCTGTCCCTAGAACCCCTCTTAGCTACGGTGCAAAATAACCCCAATGTCAAAGGTATTAAAATAGAAGAAGACGAACACAAACTTTCAGCTTATGCAGACGATGTTCTGTTCTATATTACTAACCCCAGGATTACATTGTCGAATTTACTCAAAATCCTTAAAAATATGGTGAAATATCAAACTTTAAAATTAATGTAACCAAGACCGAGATCCTAAATGTCAATATTAGTAAGGTGGAAGAACGGAGCCTACGAGAGGAGTATAATTTCCCCTGGCAGAAGGAGCTGAAGTACCTAGGGGTAAAACTGGCTAATTCAATAAAAAAAAACTTATAAGATAAACTATATCCCTCTATTAGATTAAATAAAAACTGAAATTAGAAGGATGACAAACTGTCCAATATCATTGTTAGGAATAATTAACATTCTGAAGATGGTCTTACTACCAAAAATCTTGTATAAATTTCCGATGATCCCGGTGACAGTACCTCAACCATACTTCAGTGTTAAAAAAAATGCTAATGAATTTTGTGTGGAAGAATAAAAAACACAGAATCTCCTTCTCGGTATTAAAGCAGGATAAAAAACACGGAGGGCTAGCTGTCCCCGATATTAAAAAATATTATAATGCAGTGGTGCTGTCCCGGGTGGTAGAGTGGGCTAAAGACAGACACAAAAAAAGGTGGGTAAAAATTGAAAAGGCACTGGCAAAGACACAATTGGGAAGTATAATATGGAATCCTCCTCAGTATAGAGCACTAGATGAAAATACCCAAGTTATAACACGTAATGCACTTAAAATATGGGACAGGTTACATAAACAAATAGATAGGGATTATAACTCCCCTCTTATAGAATTAAAAGAAAATTAATATTTTGCACCGGGGAAAAAATAGTGGGAGGAAAATGGATAAAAAAAGATAAAGCACAGTTAAGAGATATAATAAAAAGAGGAAAAATTATACCATTTCAGGAGTTAAGACACAATAGGGAATTAATGATACTGGATGAATGGAGGTATCTCCAGTTGAACCATTTTGTACAGAACTTGCCCCAGCCAATTAGGTCGGGGGAGGAGTTAACGCCGTTGGAACGGCTTTGTACAGCTGACAACTCAAAAGGCATAATATCAAAACTTTATAAATTGTTGCTGACAGTGGATGAACCGGAGGTACCCCCATATATAAAGAAGTGGGAAAGGAAACTGGGAACACAAAGAGACAAAATCACTATAGATAAAATAATAAAACTGACTCACTCTTCTGCTATGGACAGCAGGACCGCAGAAATGAATTATAAGTGCATCACAGGCTGGTACGCTACACCAGATAAATTAAGTAAATTTCAAGTAGGACAGACTGCAGAATGCTGGCAAGGATGCAGGAAAACGGGTACAATGGCTCACATGTGGTGGCATTGCCCCAAAATTAAAAAATACTGGGAAAAAATCCTGGACTTTATAAAAGTAATTACCGAGAAGGAGATTAAAAAAGATCCATGGACAGTTTTATTCCACAGAGGGGAAGGAGGAGAGAAACAGTATAAAGAGTCACTGATCCCACACCTATTAAATGCGGCTAAGAGGCTGATTCCAAAAAAATGGCAAGAGGCGGAAAGCCCATTAGTATGGGAGTGGATTGATTCAGTGGAAGAAACACATAGAATGGAGGGGTTGAAGCATAGTTAGAAGATGGGAAAACACGATTTAAAGATAAATGGGAATGCTGGAGGAAATTTAAGAAAACATGCAGAAATTCTGAGATACTAGAGGTAAAAGGAATGGAAAATAAGGAGGTAGGAGAGGGAGGGAGGGAGGGGGGATGGATAGAGGAGGGAGGAGATAGGAGGGAGAAAAGGGGATTTTAGAAATACATGTATAAGAATATAGATTACTATGTTTCTTTTATTTATTATTGCATATACGAAAATGTATTAATGTAATATAATTGGAATTTTGATAAAATAAAATAAAGATTAATAAAAAAATAAAAAAAACAAGAGATGGTCAGAGACTGCGCACATACTTACAGGAGATGGTCAGAGACTGCAGACATACTACAGAAGATGGTCAGAGACTGTGCACATACTACAGAGATGGTAAGAGATTGCAGACATGATACAAGAGATGGTCAGAGACTGCACACATACTACAGGAGATGGTCAGTTTCTGACCATCTCCTGTGCACACACTACAGACTGCACACACTACAAGAGATGCTCAGAGACTGCACAAACACTACAGAAGATAGCCAGAGACCTTTCAGCAATGCACAGCTTTACAGCTGAACAACAGCTCAGGGTTTAGGATAGCAGTCAGGCAGTCTATGGGGGGGAAGGACATACCTGGCCAACTGTCTCACTATGCAATTTCAGAAGTCTAGGGGCGGGGCTCCCATTCAGATCTAAGCTCCTACCTCAGCCGTTCCCTCCCGAACATACAGGCTGCATGGGGCGGGGTTAGAGCGTCTGTGGAGCTCCTGCATCCTCCCTTCTGGCTGGGGAATACAGTGCTGCCTCCCTCCTGAGCATACAGACTGCATGGGGCGGGGTCAGAGCATCAGTGGAGCTCCCAGCCCCGCCCCTTTGCTGGCTCTGAAATACAGCAGCTGCCTCCTGTGTCCCCGGTGCACTCTGCAGTGCCATCATTGGAGCCCCAATTTGCGGATAGCATGGGCTCATGGTGCAACTTCTTTTGGGCCCCACAGAAAGGACAGGGCCCAGGGCAGATGCCCCATTTGCCCTGCATTAAAGACAGCCCTGATTGGAACAAAAAAAAAGAAAATCACCTCTAGGAAAAAAGTTAGATATAGAAAGGACAGAGCCCAGGGCAGCTGCCCCATTTGCCCTGCGTTAAAGACAGCCCTGATTGGAACCAAAAAAAAAGAAAAGAAAATCACCTCTAGGAAAAAAGTTAGATATACTGTATACCCTCCTTTCCCGCAGCTTATGTAGTGAAGGGAATGATTTTATCATTTTGTCCACAAAATCCTGGGTAGTGCTGAGTACTTAAAATCTCACAAAAAGATGCTGAAGCACAGTGCAGGATCTTCTCACAAAATTTGGGCTACCCAGTATTCCTCAGGATTTTGCTGAAAAGAGGATGATGTCATTTCACCTAGGCACCATGGGCAAAAGCTAATGGAGAAAAGGAGAGTATATTATCAAACCCCAATATCTCACCCCCCCCCCCCACCTTGATATATAAGCAGCAGTAATCACACCTTGCTATTTAGATGCAAGGTCTGCTTTAAATCATCCTTTTTTTATGCCTGTGCTTGTGATTGAGTGTTCAAATTTACTTCTTGTGCGATTCTATCTACCAACGCTTTAAAAAAGTGTTATACCAAATGTGGCATTGCTGAAAGTCTGGAACATTTCCAATACTGCACCATAACAGGGTCAGTAGGGAGCAAATCGGTCTTGGAAATGTACTTTCTAGTTGCTAGTTGATATGAAATAATATATATTTACTGTATTTGACTGTGGCTTCTCATACCTGGTCTTGTGGCAGGATACAGTAAAGTTCATCCAAGCTTGAAATATTCAACAAAACTATTATGTAACTGTTTGCTGTTATCCATTAAAGTCTGTTCTTTTAGTGTTAACCATAAAACTTCCATATATGAAAGAAAACTAAAAATAAAAAAGAGAAGTTGTCAAAACCAGCAGCCCTATAACAAATGTCACTTTTATGATATCCATTTGTGTGGGAGCAATCACTCTCTCCAAGTATCTTTTAAGCATTGACAGAACTTATTAGTGAAGCGTCAAACTTTACGAAAATGGTTCCTTGTTATTGTTCATACCATTAATACTTACTGTAAACCATGGGCCGTAACCCAGTTTGCAGACATGTTAGGCATGAGTTGCTACTGCCGCCCAGCCTCCTGTTATTTCTCTTTCTCTGCTGCCACCCATTGTGCCCTTTGGTTACTTACATTTCTTTGCTGCCTCCTGCTTTCCAGTTATTGACGTGTCTTCACCTAATGCTGTAACGAAGCAATAAGCAAAGCCACAGTGTCCAGGCAGTTCTGTGGCATGGAAATGCCTGTCTGGTATTAGAGCTCGTTGCTGAAAGAAGGTGAGCTGTGTAGGGGATCTGGGGGGAGCAAAGGTGATCAGGGGTGGAGGGTGCAAATGTAGTCAGTGCAAGAAGTGCAGAAGTGATCAGTGTTGTAGGAGAAGTGCTGAGGGGAAAGTGGTGGTCAGTGGTGAAGGAAGAGTGCAGAGGTGATCAGTGCTGGAAATGAGTGTGGGACATGCACAGGTTACCAGTGTTAGTGGAGGAGTGCAGGGGTGATCAGAATTGTAGGAGAAGTGCACGGGAAGCAGAGATGCTGAGTGGTGTAGAACGAGTGCAGGGAGTTCAGAGCTAATCCATGGAGGAGAAGGAGTGCAGGTGGTTGCAGAGGTGAGCAGTGGTGGAGGAAGAGTACAGAGGTGATCGGTGTTGGAAAAGAATACGAGGCATGCAGAGGTTAACAGTGTTAGTGGAGGAGTGCAGGGGTTCACAATGTTGGAGGAGGAGTGCAGGTGGTTGTAGAGGTGAGCAGTAGTGGAGGAGTACAGATGTGAGCAGTGAACAAAAGGTGAAAAGATCTAGACTGGTAAAATAAATTGGCTCTGACAAGCGCAGATACCCTCTAAACCCACCAGAAGTATCTCATGAACAGAGCTGCAATTACAAATCACAACATTTTCATAGGGTCATCCCTCTTCAGAGCTCCTCTCAGTGAAAATGTGCGCAGCCTTAATAATAAGCCATTTTATCATTGGTGGCAATTGATCTATATTGCACACATATTTATATCTTCTGTCTTCTATTTACTGGTGGTCTATGATGTCCTGTGCACACACCCTATTTTCACCCCCTTTACATACTGTAATTGGCTAAGGCAGGTTTTCATTAACATAATTACTAAAAAAAAATCCTCCAACTGGGAATTAATGCAGCTTATAATGCAACAGAAGGGCAAATGTTATTATTTGTCCAAATTGAATTATGTGTTTTTAATAATAGCTAATTACAAGTGTGGTGAAAGAATTTACCTTTTTATTTATATATTCTTTATTGTTTTCTTCAATACAAAAAAAATCTATTTAAAATACATACATCTTTATACATGCATCACATTATATGAACTTTAAAGTGCCCACTGTACCCATGCCCCTCCCCCCTTTACCCCCATCATCTTATTTGTACTTCACACACAAATTCTGCCACTACTACAGCGAAAATCCTTTTTTTCCTTCTCCTTCCTGCTTCTCTTATTTTCCGAGTCAGTTTGTCCTCTTTATCTATAAAATACAACTCTCTTTCTCTATTTGCTCTCTCTCTCTCATCGGGCTAATCTCTAGTTACTGATCTAAATTGTTCTCCTCTCTCTAGGGTGGGCACCCCATTCTACTCAGCCAGGGCTCCCACAGTGTTTTGAATTTGTTAAAATTGGCACGTCTAGTTAGAACTACTTTTTATTTCCACACTGTCGTGTTTATTACATTAACCCATTCCGCTGATGCTGGTGCTTTCTGTGATTGCTAGTTTTGTGCTATCAATTTTCTGGCCTGAAACAGGCACCTTATTACCGCTACTGTAATGCCCTTTTGCTCATGCCTCTCTTCTATACAACCCAATAAGCACACTCTGGCCTCTGGTTCCAGAGCAATCCCAAAGGTTGTATTTATGATGTCTAGTACCTTAACCCAGTACCTATGTAACTTTGGGCATTTCCACATCATGTGTATAAGGTCTCCTGTACTTTGACACCTAGGACATTTATCATCTGGTTTCCTTAAAAACATATGTAATCTCTTTGGGGTGTAGTAAACTCTATGCACTAGAAATAGATGGGATACTCTCTGTGACGGGGAGAGTGACACCGATGTCCCTAACTCCAATATCCGTTCCCATTGTTCGGTTGTTATAGGGCCTACATCCTCCTCCCATTTTTCTTTATTTTTTCCCACACTCTCCCCCAATATAGAACCACTGCTAATCTGCATATATAATTCTGAAATAAGGCCTTTAGAAATTCCTGACTTAATTATCCGTTGGAGGTGGGGGATTTTTTGCCATCTCACTGGGTGCACTTTAAATTGGGCTTGGAGGGCGTGTCTAATCAGAAGGTAAGTATAGAACAGGAAATTTGGAATGGCATACTCTCTACTTAGTTCTGAAAAGGATTTCAGTGTGTTACCTACATATAATTGCGCCAGTCTAGTTATTCCTAGCTTTTCCCATTCTTTTAACTTCCCCATGGCTAGAATTTCTCGCAGGTGTTTATTTTCCCAGAGGGGGGAGTATTCCGTTGGTCCCTTATACCCCAAAGCTAACTTTCCTGCCTGCCATATTCTTGTAACCATCATTAATGTTGGATTCTTAACAGGGAAAGAATCGGCCTCCAGGGTTTCTATAATGAAATTATGTGGGGCCCCCATTAACATAATTTTCCCACTGGCGCACCCTCCTCCTCCTATGATACAACCCCCAGATGCTGTAGCTGTGCCGCTAAAAAACAGCTGCGAGGGTGTGGGACAGCCAAGTCTCCCTTATTTGTTGGCAGTTGTAATGTTTGGAGACTGATCCTCGCCTTTCCCTTCTTCCAGATTAGTTCCCTGAAGAGGATCTCTATTTTTTTAAACCATGCTTTACCTATCCATACTGGAGGTATGGAGCACATAAAGCAGTTGTGGCATCCAGATCATCTTGATGAGATTACTTCATCCGGCCACCGATAGAGGAAGCCGTCCCCAAATATCAGCTTTACGTTTACACTTAACTAAAAGTGGCTCTAGATTGTTACTGATGTATTGTTCTGGGTCTCGTGTTACCACTATCCCCAGATAATCCATTTTCTCCACTATTTTTAATTGGGGGATTCCTGCAAAAACGGCATTGCCTACTGGGTCTACTGGCAGAAGTACAGACTTCTCCCAGTTTATCAACAGGCCCGAAAATCGTCCAAATGCCTCCACTGTCTGCACTGCCGTTTTTAAACATGTTATAGAGTCCCTCAAAAAAAGCAGGACATTGTCCGCATAAAGTGCATTTTTTTCCTCCCCAGCCCCTCTCTGAAACCCTTGTATGCCCTGTGTGGTTCTAATCACAATCGCTAATGGCTCTATTGCCAAAGCAAAGAGAAGGGGGGACAGAGGGCATCCCTGCCTTGTCCCCCTTTCTAGCCTAAACGTCTTTGAGTATTCGTTGTTGATTTTTATTTTTGCACTTGGGGAGTTATAACGTTTTTTTACCCACTTAATGAAAACGGGGCCAAACCCAAATTTCTCTAAGACATGCCAGAGATAATCCCACTCTAGGCTGTCAAAAGCCTTAGTAGCGTTCAGGGATAGAATGGATCTGTCACCTATATTCACAGTTGGTGTCTGTAAATTCAAATACAGCCTTCTGATATTGGCACTAGTAGATCTATTTGGGATGAATCCGGATTGATCCGGGTGTATGAGTTTCTGAATGTATTTATTCATCCTAGCCGCCAACACCCTAGCCAATATTTTAACATCTGAGCATAATAATGATATCGGTCTATAGGATGATGTATCTAATTGATCTTTCCCCTGTTTCTGGAGCACTATTATGGTGGCTTCTGACATCGAGGCAGGCAGCCTCCCCCCTTCTACCGCCCAGTTCAACACCTTCAATAGTTCCGGGAGCAACACCTCACTATACTGTTTATAAATCTCGGCTGGTAAGCCATCTGGCACAGGGGACTTCTGGTTAGACATCCCCACCACTGCCTGTTGCAGTTCCTCTAAAATTATTGGGGCTTCTATAACACTTCTATCCTCCTCTGTTAAGACTGGTGTTTCTATTCCCCCCAGGAACTCTTCCATTTGTGGCATCTCATCTTCCCTTTTAGATTTATATAGGTCCTGATAGTATGCCACAAATGTATCCAATATTATGGGCATTTGAGAGGATATCCCACCCCCCAACGTCCTAAAAGAATTTATTTATTTTTTTAGTGTGGTGCTACAAACATTAATGAACACATTTTTTAACATACAAATGTAATAAAAAATTAAAAAAATGGGCAAAAGAATAGGGGAAGGAGTTATTAAGTAACTAATTAGGGTTAACCACTGCTTATTAAGGGATTATACAGAAACAACCCTTTTTTTAAAGAAAAAATAATCAAAATGATTTGTAACAGTAGCATGCAATGTGTTTATGAATAAACCCTGCAGAAACTAATTGAAAGGTCTTTCTACAGTAGTGCTTACAGCAGAGACATAAGGCGGGACCTGGCTGTCAAACTGACAGCAGAACCCTAGTGATTGAACAAGGAAATCCAGTTTCACTGGGCTTTGAGTACTGCTCTGTACCAAAGAGAATCTGTTATGCCCTGTACACACGTTCGGGATTTCCGACGGGCAAAACTCCGTCGGAATTCCGACGGAGAAATACAGTAGGTGCCGCCGATATTGTGTCAATCTCGCCTCTTCTAGCGGCGAGATTGACACCCTACAAACCCCGTCGCGAGAGCCAGCACCGAGCTGTCTCGTCATCGGGAAAGGAAAAATTTTGTTTTTCCTTTCGCAATGAGCGACACGCATTGCCGGTAGACGGAGATCCGACATGGATTCCCGCCAATATCAGGCACTGTGTTTGGTATGAATCCTGAGCGGGAACTCCACGCCAATTTTTAAATAAAAAAACGGCATGGGTCCCCCCTCCAGGAGCATACCAGGCCCTTGGGTCTGGTATGGATTTGAAGGGGAATCCCCTAAGCCGAAAAATCGGCGTGGGGGTCCCCCTCAAAATCCAAACCAGACCCTTATCCGAGCACGCAACCTGGCAGGCCGCAGAAAAAGAGGGGGGGATGAGAGAGCGGCCCCCCCTCCCTCCTGAACCGTACCAGGCCGCATGCCCTCAACATGGGGGGGTTTGGTGCTCTGGGGCCGGGGGGTGACCTGCGGCCTCCCCACCCCAAAGCACCCTGTCCCCATGTTGATGGGGACAAGGGCCTCTTCTCAACCACCCTGGCCGTTGGTTGTCGGGGTCTGCGGGCGGGGGGCTGATTGGAATCCGGGAGCCCCCTAGATGCCGGCCCCCCACCCTATGTGAATGAGTATGGGTACATCGTATCCCTACCCATTCACCTGGTGGAAAAAAATGGCAATAAAAGAACAAAAGTAATTTAAAAGTAATTTATTACACAGCTCCGGGGGTCTTCTTCCGACTTCGGGGGGTCTCCGGTGTCGTCTCCACGCTCTCCGGTTCTTTCTTTTGCCGGGCCTCCATAGTTACATAGTTAGTCAGGTTGAAAAAAAGACACAAGTCCATCCAGTTCAACCATAAAAAAAAAATA
Organism: Rana muscosa; assembly: GCA_029206835.1. Lineage (NCBI taxonomy): Eukaryota > Metazoa > Chordata > Amphibia > Anura > Ranidae > Rana > Rana muscosa. The sequence continues at coordinate 850,570,733 of CM055121.1, forward strand.
TATCGTACAATCCCATATACCCAATTCTATACCCACAGTTGATTCAGAGGAAGGCAAAAAACCCCAGCAGAGCATGATCCAATTTGCTACAGCAGGGGAAAAAATTCCTTCCTGATCCCCCGAGAGGCAATCGGATATTCCCCGGATCAACTTTACCTATAAATGTCAGTACCCAGTTATATTATGTACATTTAGGAAAGAATCCAGGCCCTTCTTAAAGCAATCTACTGAGCTGGCCAGAACCACCTCTGCAGGGAGTCTATTCCACATTTTCACAGCTCTTACTGTGAAGAAACCTTTCCGTATTTGGAGGTGAAATCTCTTTTCCTCTAGACGCAAAGAGTGCCCCCTTGTCCTTTGTGTTGACCGTAAAGTGAATAATTCAACACCAAGTTCACTATATGGACCCCTTATATATTTGTACATGTTGATCATATCCCCCCTTAATCTCCTCTTCTCAAGAGTGAATAAATTCAGTTCCTCTAATCTTTCCTCATAGCTGAGCTCCTCCATGCCTCTTATCAGTTTGGTTGCCCTTCTCTGCACTTTCTCCAGTTCCCCAATATCCCTTTTGAGAACTGGGGCCCAAAACTGAACTGCATATTCCAGATGAGGTCTTACTAATGATTTGAACAGGGGCAAAATGATATCTCTCTCTCTGGAGACCATACCTCTCTTAATACAAGAAAGGACTTTGCTCGCTTTGGAAACCGCAGCTTGGCATTGCATGCCATTATTGAGCTTATGATCTACCAAAACCCCCAGATCCTTCTCCACTACGGATCCCCCCAGTTTTACTCCCCCTAGTATGTATGATACATTCATATTCTTAGCCCCCAAGTGCATAACTTTACATTTATCAACATTAAACCTCATCTGCCACATAGTCGCCCAATTAGACAGAGCATTGAGGTCGGCTTGTAAATTGGCGACATCCTGTTAGGACGTTATTCCACTGCATAGCTTGGTGTCATCTGCAAAGACAGAAATGTTACTTTTGATCCTCCGCTATCTTCTTCCAGCTCTTTTGCTAGTGGAGGCCCGGTCTTCCCCGTCTCGTCCGGCTCTCCGTTGTCCTTCTGCCGGCCCCTCCACTATCTTCTTCCAGCTCTTTTGCTAGTGGAGGGGCCGGTCTTCCCGTCGGTGTCTTCTGGCATTTTCTTCCCTCTTCTCCTCCTCGATGTTGACTCGTCGCTTCCTCCCGCTGTAATGCTGGCTGTTCGGTCTGCAGCGATTTTATATGGGCTTCTCATGATGTCACAGTCACATGTTCCCATGACGTCACAGTCACATGCTCCGGGGCCACCCGGAGCATGTGACTGTGATGTCATGAGAAGCCTATATAAATCGCTGCAGACCGAACAGCCAGCATTACAGTGGGAGGAAGCGACGGTGGGCACTCACAAAAAAGGAGGTGCCAGAAGTGCCAGCGGGGGACCCCAGAAGAGGAGGGTCGGGGCTGCTCTGGGCAAAACCATTGTCCAGAGCAGGTGAGTGTAACATGTTTATTATTATTTTTAAATTTTTTTAAAAGGTTTAGAATCACTTTAAGTTTTACTGTGAGCCTTACAACAGAGCCAGCCCGAGAACAATAGCAATCAGAAAATTTTTAACACATTTGCTGTAAACCAAAAATCTTTATATTTTGCACTTTGTAATATCATTATAAAATGTTTTAAATACAATGCAGCTCTGTATCACACTGTGATACAAAGCCTGCCCTTAACAAGAGCAATTGAAGGGAAACCAATTAATAACGTTCATCATATCCTGTCTGTTGTCTATACGGGTTTGTCGTTTCCTGTTCTGTGTTTGTGGAACCTGTACAGTATTTCCTCCCTCCCTAGTAAAATAGGGACACACAATACTACCATGTTGCATCTGCGTCATCTCTGTAGATGTAACATGTAACAACTGCTAGCACAATAACAAGAACAGCTAGAAGTAAAATGCTTTTTATACTTTCAAATATATTAGATATGGGTTTAACAAACTAATTTTACAGATTTATCTCCCACACACACAGATGACTATTGAACACTTTAAGTGGAACTCATTTTTTTAATTTAGGATAAAATGAGTAATGCCCTGTACACACGATCGGTTTTACCGATGAAAACAGTCCGATGGACTTTTCTCATCGGACAAACCGATCGTGTATGGGCCCCATCTGTCTTTTTTCCATCGGTGAGAAAAAATAGAACATGTTTTAAATTTATCCGATGAGAAAAAAAACGATAGCAAATTCCGATCGTCTGTGTGGAACTCCATCGGACAAAAAACTCCTGCATGCTCAGAATCAAGTCGACGCATGCTCAGAAGCATTGAACTTCATTTTTCTCGGCTTGTCTGAGTGTTTTACGTCACGGCGTTTGGGACGGTCGGATTTTAGACTGATGGTGTGTAGGCAAGACTGATGGAAATAAGCTTCATCAGATTTCCGATGGAAAACTCCATCGGATTAGAATCCATAGGAAATTCGATCGTGTGTACAGGGCTTAAGGGTTAGAACAGGAGTTTAAAACCAAGGGTATTCATATTCCTTGCGGATATGGGAACCAATTGACGTGAATCTCATTGGAAAAAAAAAAATGCAATGTATACTATACATGAGTCCTATGACAGAAAGGAAATAATATAGAATACAAACTAGATGTCTGTACTTCAGCAGGGAGCAGAAGCCAAATTCACAGAGCCTGTAATAACCAGGGGATATTTGTTCATACATACTGTATAGCCAGAAAAAACTCTTTTTACTTGGTCCAGAAAAGTAATATACCTCCAGCCAGCATGCTATATATGTGTTAAAGAAATTACTTTTCTCAACTAGCTGTAAAAAAAATATATGTAAGTCTATATCTAACCTTGGCTGAAAAAATTATGCTTCCCTTAACATTTTCTTTGCCTTACAGAGCTATAATACCTCCTGGGCAATAACATTTATTATCTCATGTTTTATTAAGTTGGCCATGCATGGCTAAATCACTCATCTGTTTCTACATAAAAATATAATGTAACACATACAGAGCAACAATCTCTTTTTCATGAGAACCAATTTATAAAAGAAGCAGATTCCTTAAAGAGAACTATGGGAATTTAAAAAAAAAAACTGTTATACTTACCTAGGTGGATGCAGCATCAGTCTCTAAAATTGAAATCTGAGTGATTAGGGGCCGCTAATCACTCAGTTTATGGTCTTCAGTGAGCAGAAAGTTAGTGACTGTGAGTCACCGGCTTTTTGCTGTGCCCCTCCAGCGCTCACTGGAGCACCAGGCTGTGCAGGGGGCAGGAGCGGTTGGCTCAGTCTCTCAGCAGCGTGCTTAGTGGCTAAACCAACTTCTGATCACGCATCTGGGTGGATCCTGACATTAAAGTTGGGCTCTCTCCAGAGCTTGAACAGCTGAGTGACGTCTGAGTGAAACTAAACTTTCTCAATCAGCATTAAAATATTTATGAACACATTGCTTCAAAAGGGCATTGAATTTACAGTATGTCGAGTTACATGTCTCAATACATCTTTATTTAAAAAAAAAAATGTAACCTTTATTTTAATATATGTGGCATGTGATGTCATGTGATGTGACAACCTCACCAGTCCCTCACTGTAGCGGGGGGGTGTCTGTTTAGAAGGGGTGAACATAGTGGGAAAATCTCCAATCTATGGCCTAATCACATTCAGAAGACTGACAGGTGAGCAGGATTAGGTGAAACAGCGGGTTGGGGGGCGGTAGGTGGGCAGGCTAAAATTACATATACTGTACACATACAGCAAAGAAGTGTCTTCCCCTGGACCCTCACTGTCAAAACTTGCCCTGCAATGCAACACTCACAGACAGGGAAGTAACAACTTTACTTATAGCATTGTTTGATATGAAGATGCACTCAGTATGATAAGAGTGCAACTTCATATCAAAAAACGCTATATGCAAAAGATGTATTACTATATGCACTTACCAATTATACATCTGTTTCCAGAGTGATGTTACTCTAAACACTGTACACCCCTGAAGAAATAATTGCTTTTTCTGAAACGCGTTGGGTGATTCCTGTATGATCGGTTCACAAGAGACTATTGCATTGTCAACAGGCATTGTGGAGTTTCATCCATCATTATTAATTTATTCATTCTGGTGTGAATCAATCATTACAGATGTGATTCTTTTACCAATAATCAATTGTTTTTCGATAATTTGTTTACAAATTCTCTTTTATTTCCCTAGACATTTGTGTTTATATCATTTTGGCTGATAAAGTCTCCTGGTTTCTTATTGATGTTTCTGAGCTGTGGCAATTTTGTCAATTACTCAGAACAGGGATTGTTTTAAACACTTCTTTTTGGTATGACGGTTTAGAAGGCACAGTGTACAAGGCCATGGAAAATGGAAATAAAAATTATTTGTTGTAAATGATGTGCATTATAATACATTAGTGCTCACATGATGCATTACTTCTTTTCATGACCAGTAGGCAAAGATGGACCGATGTGTGTGGTGACTGAATGAGTCAAACTTTTTTTTGGTTAATCATTATTATTATATCCATTATAACGAGTCGAGCTGGTCCTGGTAGAGTATGTTTTGAATATCAATAACATTAAAAATTTTCTCTTCAAAAGACTAGATATTAACTAAAATAATATTTACTACAATCAGGCTCAGATCTTGGTTCATCCACATACTAATACAAAGAAAGCACATCATTGTTTAGCAGACATAGATGAGGGCTTATGTACACACATACGCTTTGTTAGCCAATAACTAATACAGCTAGAGTTATACCGCTAAAACAGAAAAAACACCCAACTGGACCCTAGATAGTGTAACAGATGCAGGTTGGAAAGGGATTCCATTTGCTTACTATCTAAATTGTAGTAAATGGGGTATCAGATATATACTATTAACTATACTATGATTGGCTTTGTGTATGTATACTGTATGTATTGTGAGGGGGTTAGCTCGGCAGCGGGTGTGTGTGACCCCCGGGATGGGCTCCCCACACAAAAACAGGCCCAGCAAACGGAGGTTGTGGTTTTCAAAATCAAAAAGGTGCGGTTTATTTTCTATTTACAGTGACAAAACACAGCAAAGCAAAAGAAACATAAACAAAATAAATCCTGGTCAACTTGACCTCTGACTAAACATACAGGTTTCCTAACTAACAACTGGGATCAGCCTAGTGCTGTCCTAGTCCCTAAGTCCCTGGTTTTAAATGTCCAAGCAAATAGCCACACAGGCTTTGTCTCACCGCACAGGGGTTCACTCTCCCTAGACAGTCCACACAGGTCTGGTTCCAGGCATGAGCAAACACCTAATGAATCTGGGAGTTCTTATAGAGGCCTAAATGAGCTGACAAGCTTCAGCTGGTCTCATCAACTCCCTGTCTGCACGACGCCCCACACTCTCCCTAGAGGTATGAGTCATCCATGAGCCCACTAGCCCCAGCTGGGCTTATACAACTCTCCACCTAGTTGTATAAGTCGGCGTAAAGCCTGAATCTGGGCGAAATATATCTACCCCCCTGGATGCAACCAGGTGACTTTACCTTCCTGCTGTCACATACCCCCCCCTCTTGTTTTAACCTCGGGGTTGGAACACCAGCAATCAGGCATTCATGTACTCGAGACAAAGCATCCACATTCCCCATTTGAACGCCAGGGCGATGCTTTACTGTGAAGTTGAATTCCTGGAGGGCCAGGAACCACCTATTCACTCTTCTATTTGTTTCCTTGTTTTGAGCCATCCACTTTAACGGAGCGTGATCCGTAACCAAGTCAAAGTGCCTACCTAGCAGGTAGTACCGAAGGGAATCTAGAGCCCACTTCACCGCTAAACACTCCTTTTCAACGGTGGCGTAATTTACCTCATGGGACTTCAACTTCCTGCTGAGGTAAATGACTGGGTGCTCTTCCCCGTTCCAGACCTGGGACAATTCTGCTCCTAACCCCACATCTGACGCATCACTTTGTACGACAAAGTCTTTAGAGAAGTCGGGTGAGTACAACACTGGCTGGCTACATAAGGCTTGTTTCAAGAATTGGAATGCTGCCTCAGCCTCGGGGGTCCATTTAATCATGACCGACCCTTTCCCCTTCGTCAGGTTGGTTAGGGGCACAGCCTTAGAAGCAAAGTGGGGAATGAATCGCCGATAATACCCAGCGATTCCCAGAAAGGCTCGTACCTGCTTCTTGCTGTTGGGACGTGGCCAACTCTGGATGGCCTCGACTTTGTTGAGTTGGGGTTTTATTACTCCCCTCCCAATGGTGTACCCAAGATATTTGGCCTCTTCCTGCCCAATGGTACACTTCTTGGGGTTAGCCGTAAACCCCGCTTCCCGAACAGAGTCCAGGACTGCTTGCACTTTTGGCAGATGTGAGGCCCAATCTGTGCTATGGACAATTACGTCATCCAGGTAAGCCGCAGCATACTTCCGATGGGGCCTCAGCATCTGGTCCATTTTCCGCTGGAATGTGGCCGGCGCATTCTGTAACCCGAACGGCATTCTTTTATATTGGAACGCCCCGTCTGGGGTTACAAATGCGGTTTTCTCTTTGGCCGACTTGGCCAGGGGGATTTGCCAATACCCTTTTGTGAGGTCAAGAGTCGTCATGTATCGGGCTGTTCCCAGCCGGTCGATCAACTCATCTATACGTGGCATGGGGTAGGTGTCAAATTTTGTAACTTTGTTCAACTGACGAAAATCATTACAAAATCGCCAGCTCCCATCCGGTTTAGGCACCAACACAATGGGACTAGACCAATCACTTTGGGACTCCTCTATCACCCCTAAGTTCAGCATTTTCTGTACTTCCTCCCGTATTGCCTCCCGTCGGGCCTCTGGGATCCGATAGGGTTTTAACTTCACCCTTTCACCGGGCGGGGTAATGATGTCATGCTCTACCCCAGATGTTTGTCCCGGCAGCTCAGAGAATACCTCCTTGTTGCGAAGCACAAACTCCTTAACCTCCTGTTGTTGGGGTTGTGACAAGGTGGCTGCTATTCCAACCTCAGGAATCACGCAACCAGTTTGAGCTGGTGACCAAGTGTCTGCGACTAGGGACTCTCTATCCCTCCAGGCTTTCAACAGATTAACGTGATAGATCTGTTCGGGCTTTCGCCTTCCTGGTTGTCTGACCTTGTAATTCACTTCGCTCACTTTTTCCATTATCTCGTAGGGGCCTTGCCATTTGGCAAGGAATTTACTTTCAACCGTAGGGACAAGTACCAGTATCCTATCCCCCGGGGAAAAGGTACGGGTCTTGGCTCCACGGTTGTACACTCTCTGCTGTGCTAACTGCGCTTGGGCCAAATGTTCCTTCACGATGGGCATTACCTGTGCAATTCGGTCTTGCATCAGGGCGACATGCTCAATCACACTCCTGTGGGGAGAACTCTCACTTTCCCAAGTTTCCTTGGCAATATCCAACAGCCCTCTTGGGTGTCTCCCATACAGTAACTCAAAGGGGGAGAATCCCGTAGAGGATTGGGGCACTTCCCTAATAGCAAACATCAGATAAGGAAGTAGACAGTCCCAATCCTTTCCATCTCTATCCACCACTTTCTTCAACATTTGTTTTAGGGTTTTGTTGAATCTTTCAACCAGCCCATCGGTTTGGGGGTGATACACAGATGTACGTAATTGCGTCACTTTGAACAATTTACACAGCTCCTTCATAACCCGGGATATAAAGGGTGTACCTTGGTCCGTAAGCAGTTCTTTACAAATACCCACCCGGCTAAACACAAGAGATAGCTCTTTGGCTATGGTTTTGGCCGAGGTATTTCGGAGAGGGATCGCTTCTGGATAACGGGTGGCATAGTCCATTATAACTAATATGTACTGGTGCCCCCTAGCGGACTTGATTATAGGACCTACCAAATCCATGGCGATCCTCTCAAACGGGACCTCAATGATGGGTAGAGGGACCAGCGGGCTACGGAAATGTGGCATCGGGGCCGACCTCTGACACACAGGGCAGGAGGAACAATAATTTTCTATGTCCTTCATCACCCCCGGCCAATAGAATCTCTGTAATACCCTCTCTCGGGTTTTCTCTGTCCCCAGATGACCTCCAAGAATGTGCCCATGGGCCAACTCCAACACCAACTTCCTGTAAGGTTTGGGCACCACAAGCTGCTCAACGGTTTCTTCTGCCCTTTTTGCCACCCGATACAGTAGGTCCTTCTCTACGCTGAAGTATGGGTAAGTGCAGGTATTATCTGGGTTCACTAACTCGCCATCTATTTTCACTACGTTTTCCCGTGCCTTTATTAGGGCGGGGTCTTTCAACTGTTCTGTGGCAAAGTTTTCCCTGTGAACCTCAAGATCAGAAAACTCCACAGACGGTAGGTTTTCGTCTGAGGAGGTGGGCTCCTCTCCAGTTTCTTGAGTCTCCCCTGCCAATACTGATAAGGGAAATTCCGGAGAGTCCTCACCACTCTCAGGGGAGTTCTGGCTATCACATTCCTGGTACATAGGGGCACCAGTGGGGGGCTCAGGATCATCCCACGGTTCCCAGAACTTCGGAAAATCCCTTCCCACAATGGCGTCATGCGGTAACTGAGATACTAAGCCCACTGGATGAAAGAGGGTACCTTTGGGGGTCTCGAAACACACTGTAGTCACTGGATACTCTCGGGTGTCCCCATGCACACAAATAACAGCTACCTTGCTATTCCCAGAGACCTCTGTTTTAACTAACTCAGCCTTTATCAGGGTCACAAGGCTACCTGAATCCAGCAATACCACAACATTTCTACCATTAACACACATTTTGCATAAATGTTTCTCAGTTCCTCGAATGGCAGTGCATGCGACTGTCGCACACAGCGACTGACGTCTGCCCGTCAGAAAGTCACACTGCATGGGTTCCTCCACAACCGGGCAATTGGCTGCAATATGTCCCGCTTGCCGGCAGCGGTAGCAAACGATCCTTCTTGCCGCCTCTTGAGCCGCTGATTTCCCAGGCTGTTCTCGCCAAACTTGGGGTAGAGCTCCCACCCTCTCACTCTCTCCACCCTCACCCCTTGGAATCCTCTTATCCGCCCCTGGGGATGGTCTGGTCTTAGGGTGGAAAGTCCGAGTGTCTCTGGAAGAGGCCGTCAGGTTCTCTGTAGCCAAGTATTTCTCCACACGATCCACAAGACCATCGGCCGTCTCTGGGTCTCCATGGCTTACCCACTTTTGGATGGCAGTAGGAAGAGCTCTCAAAAACCGATCCATTACAGCACGTTCCACAATCTTTGGTGCGGACAAAGTCTCTGGCTGTAGCCACTTTCTGCTCAGGTGAATGAGATCATACATTTGAGACCTGGGGGGTTTTCCAAGCTGGAAAGTCCAGTTATGCACACGCTGAGCCCGGACAGCCAGGGTGACACCCAGCCTTGCCAATATTTCAGCTTTTAGCATCACATAGTCTTTTGCTTGGTTAGGCTCTAGGTCATAGTAAGCTTTCTGCGATTCACCAGTTAACAGAGGAGCCACCAGTCCAGCCCACTGCTCCTCAGGCCACTTTTCTCTTTCAGCGGTCCTTTCAAATGTGGTCAAAAATACCTCTGGATCATCCTCTCCAGTCATTTTTGTCAATAAACGACTCACCCCAAAGGACGCGGTATTAGTGGGACGGCTTTCCTCACTGGTCTGCGGACGTTGCTGCATTACTGCTTCCATCTGTTGTTGTAGTCTCTGCTCTTGCTTCTGCAACAGGTCTATGAAGCGGGCCTCAGATTGCTGCTGGGCTTGTTGCTGAGCCTCCAGACTCTGTTGCAAAGTTGCGTTTGTCTGCTGCTGGGCTGCAAGGCTCTGTTGATGAGCTTGCTGCTGGGCTGCAAGGCTCTGTTGATGAGCTTGCTGCTGGGCTGCGAAGTTCTGTTGTTGAGCTGCAAGGCTCTGTTGATGAGCTGCAAGGCTCTTTTGCAAACCTGCATTTGTCTGCTGTTGATTGGCATTTGCTAGAGCCAGCTGTTTCAGTATCTCCTCCATGCTGGCTTAAAAAAAAACTGCCACTGGTTCTCCACCAACTGTGAGGGGGTTAGCTCGGCAGCGGGTGTGTGTGACCCCCGGGATGGGCTCCCCACACAAAAACAGGCCCAGCAAACGGAGGTTGTGGTTTTCAAAATCAAAAAGGTGCGGTTTATTTTCTATTTACAGTGACAAAACACAGCAAAGCAAACGAAACATAAACAAAATAAATCCTGGTCAACTTGACCTCTGACTAAACATACAGGTTTCCTAACTAACAACTGGGATCAGCCTAGTGCTGTCCTAGTCCCTAAGTCCCTGGTTTTAAATGTCCAAGCAAATAGCCACACAGGCTTTGTCTCACCGCACAGGGGTTCACTCTCCCTAGACAGTCCACACAGGTCTGGTTCCAGGCATGAGCAAACACCTAATGAATCTGGGAGTTCTTATAGAGGCCTAAATGAGCTGACAAGCTTCAGCTGGTCTCATCAACTCCCTGTCTGCACGACGCCCCACACTCTCCCTAGAGGTATGAGTCATCCATGAGCCCACTAGCCCCAGCTGGGCTTATACAACTCTCCACCTAGTTGTATAAGTCGGCGTAAAGCCTGAATCTGGGCGAAATATATCTACCCCCCTGGATGCAACCAGGTGACTTTACCTTCCTGCTGTCACAGTATGTTATACTGAGACATTATCTGAGTATTTATAAGTATATTTCTTGCAAAAATAGCATATTCTTTGTTGTGATCACCATTTTTTACTTTAGCTTTATTAATATTCTTAAGCAAAATGTGTTTGCTAAGGAAGAAGATAACAACATATGCCAACAGAGTGGGATATACCTATAGTTTATCAATCACCCTTATTCTTTACTCTCTATTCATCTTGTATAAGCCCTATAAGAAAATGTTATATACAGTTAGTGTTTATATATTAAAAAGATGTGCCTGGGAAATTAACCTGGAGCCTGGTCAGTAGAGCCTGACATTGATGATATACCATTCTTAATTATATGTCCTTAAGTCTGTAGTGACAACATTTAAACCCATGCCAGTGAAGAATTTCATGTTTTGTTGTGTAAATTCTGCATAGTGTACTTAAACTTAAACTCTTTGTCTCTTTTAGGAGATGCTCGAGTGAGAGGTCCTACGGGGGTCCTGTCTGAACGCCGTGGATCATACCCTTTTATTGATTACCGGCTACTGAACAGTATGTATGCAGTGTAACTTTTCGACTTTGATATTTTAAAAGAAGCTCTGTCTCTACATCTGCAATTGCAATTTGTATTTTTATTTTTTTTAAACTTCTTGTTTTTTCACATTTTAAAATGTTTTTTAAGTTTTCATGATGCCTTGGAAAATATCTTCACTTACTTAGAGATGTGTAACACTAGAGATCCTGTCAATGACAACAGCAACACCACTTACTTTCATCTATGGCGTCACTCGTTTGCTGACCTCACCCCGTTATTGAATGAGATTCTGCTGTGTTTTGACCAGCAATGGAGTGTTGCTCATTAGGCAAGGTGCCAGGATCGCCATTGTGTAGTATAACCTTTATAAACCACATTAGAGCGGTGCTTAGCTGCCTATTTAGGACATAATTAAGATTACCTAATCAGAAACATAGTATAGGCATGTGCTTCAGCTGATAATGCTGAAACTTGGAAATTATTATGTATGTTCCTTTCAGTTTAAGTGTCAGCAATGCTAAAATTTTAAAGCCAGTATACAGTATGCTTCAATTTATCAGGCAGTTAGCTTTTAAATACCTGTACTGTACATCATCATTATTGTGTGCAAAGGCAGAAGTATGTTTGCTATTTGGCATGATCTTCCAATGAGTGACGCAGAAAGTTTTTATTTAGGATGACAGTGAAAGAAATATACACAATAGACACTCTCCCCTTGTTTGCTGAAATTCTTATTTTCCACGGTAGACCAGCTACCCATCATACATACAAAAACACAAACATGGACACAGCTGCTTAAAAGTCTTTTAGCCTTAGGGCCATTATCTTTTTTTTGCATACAAAACCTGTTTTTGTTCAAACTAATTCACCCAAACATAGAAATTATAATTAAATAATTATATATATAAATAATATAATTAAAAGTCTTATGGCAGCTTTTGGTATAGTTTACACTCCACAAAGTAAATTGTAAAGTATATTGCTTGTTATGTTAAAACTGATATAACATATATGATAACTTGTAATAATAGCTTAGCAGTCTGTTGTATGAAACTAAATAATGGCATTCCTGGATTCTCCTTCGACGCAAGTTAGGGAAGTATGGGGGGCTGCCATTGCTGACCTCCTTATGAAAATGTGTCTTGCTTTTGTAATTTCTGAGTCGTTGACCGGGAACAAGTTTGAAGATCCAAGGGTTCTGACTTGACAAAAATGAGGACTTTTGGCAATAAAGTTTTGTTACATCAAGTCCAACCTATGTGTGTGATTATATGAATAAATGTAGTCAAAGAAAGGTGGTAAACTATCATTTTCAAAAGAAGGTAGGCATGCCAGTCCCCAAAGTTTTCTCACTACACGTTTTTTTGAAGGCAACAAGGTAGAAAAAATTCTAATGGCCCAAATCCCCCAAGGTTGACCCTGTTGTATGTCTTATGCCCAGTACGGATTTCCGACGGCAAAAGGTCTGTCAGAAATCCCGAGGGGAAAACCGAGAACCTGCTCTCTACTTTTCCCCCGTACACACGTTCGGTTTTCCCGTTGGGAAAACTCAGATGAATCCCGACCATGTGTATGCTCAATCAGACTTTTTCCCCACAGGAAAACTGCAAAAAACGTCCGTTTTCCGCCGGAAAAAAGTCAGCCAGGAATACCGACGGGAAAAAAGAGAGCAGGTTCTCTTTTTTTGTCCGGCGGTTTTTTGGCAGTTTTCCTGTCGGAAAACCTGCGAGGTAGCATACACACGGCCGGGATTCCCGGCCAAAAGCTCTCCTCGCAGTTTTCCCCTCGGAAAACCCAGTCGTGTGTACGGGGCATTATAGAAGACAGGCGTCCTTCATCTGGAATTTCATTTATGATTAAATAATTCATGGAGTCTTGACATCTGTATGGATGCAGGGGTCCTATATTTGTTAAAACAACAATATTGTATAAAATTAATTCTGTATCTTTTAACTGGTTCTCATTCCAAAACAAAAAAAAATAACAAGTGCAGCCTATGATAAATATTTTCACAGTAAAAGTTAGGACCAATAATGATGGATTAAATATTAGCATTTTACCTAGCTGACCTTTTCAAATAAAAAAAGGGGTATTGAACTTTCCCAGAGGCTCTGTCCTCGCCCCCCCCCCCCATCTCAGTTCACTAATGTGCAAAATCGTTGAACCCTGAGTTCAAATCAGCTAAATACATTACAGGTGCATCAAAACAAAAGTTGTTCAATGTCTTACAGCACATATAATTTCTAAAGTAAGCCACAGTTTGAGTGGAAAACCTATGCCCTGCCAGCATAGCTGTACAGTGGGACCCTTTTCACTCTGGGGAAAAAGCAGCATTCTCACTGCAGAGGTTCCAGCATGCCCCCTACTGAGTCAAACGTCTAGCTTTCCAATCAGTAAAGCGCATGCCCCCCACTATTTGGAGAGCAGAGGCTCTGACTCAGCAGTGGGTGTGTTGGACCTCTTCAGAAAGATCAATGCTTCCCCACATAGATCAATTTGCAGCTGCTGGAAGGACAGAGGCTTTTCTACTGAAGCCCTGTACACAAGATCGGTTTTACCGATGAAAACAGTCCGATGGACTTTTTTGATCGGACAAACCGATCGTGTATGGGACCCATCGTTTTTTTTTTCCATCGGTTTTAAAAAATAGAACATGTTTTAAATGTTTTAAATTTTAAATTTAAATGTTTTAAATTTTTCCGATGGATCAAAAACCAATAGCAGATTCCGATCGAGTGTTTTACGTCACCACGTTTGGAACGGTTGGTTTTTTGACTGATGGTGTGTAGGCAAGACTGATGGAAGTCAGCTTCATCGGATTTCTGATGGACAAAACCATCGGATTAGAATCCATAGGATATCCGATCGTGTGTACGAGGATTTAGACTACTTTCACACTCAGACCACTCGAGCGTAAGCGGTAAAGCGCCGCTAGTTTTAGCAGCGCTTTACCGGCGCTGTGCGGGCAGGAGCGGGGTGCTTTAACCCCAAAGACGGGGTTAACAAGGGGTTAAAAGTGCCTGCAAAGCCCCATTGCCGAAGCGCTTTGCAGGTGCTTCAGCAGAGCTGCCCATTGATTTCAATGGGCAGGGCGGTGCGGGAGCGGTGTATACACCGCTCCCACACCACTCCAAAGATGCTGCTTGTGGGACTTTGCAGACCGTCCCGCAAGCGAACCGCGCCCCAGTGTGAAAGCACTCGGGCTTTCACACTGGGGTGGCATGAGAGGCGTTTATAGCGATAAAATGCCTGTAAAGCGATTCAGTGTGAAAAAGGGGACATTATCGGCTTGATTTACTAAAGGCAAATAGACTGTAAACTTAGCAAAGTGCAGTTGCACTCTGCAAGAGAAGTCGCTTCAAAGCTTAGTAAATGTGCAGAAGCTTTGCTGACTTCCATCGTCCAATCATGTGCAAGCAAAAATGCTGGTTTTTTTTTATTTTCTATTCTTGTTATTGGGTATACTTTACAAAGTGAAACATGTACTAAGCTCTGGAATAACTGCACCTGCAGAGTGCAACTGCACTTTACAAAGTGAACAGCCTATTTGCCTTTAGTAAATCAATCTCTATGCATCTTTTATTTTGATGCCCCTGAAATGTATTTAGCCATTTTAGGCTGGAAGTTCAACTGAGCTTTAAATTGACTAAAGGCTGTTTTGTAGCTTTTCTTTGAGTATACCACATTTTGTAGGAATCGGCAGAATTTTGTGCTGTCCCACCCATTAAAAAAGGTGATATTTGCCTTCTTAAAACAGTATTTAATCTGCCTAAAACAAGGGTTGTTTCCTATAACCACAGTATACGTTTAGGACCCGCTGACGGTTTGGAATAGGCTATACAAAATACGCTTCATAGAAAGCCATCCTGTCTTCTTAACAAACAATGTCTTAGGCCAAGACCAAGTCAGCAGTTGATTTCAAACTTTGTTGACGTCATTGCATTCAGTCACAGCAGGAGAAGATAATGAACACATTGTCACTGTTTCCATAGTAACTTTTTTCCTCCCTGGGTGACACACTGAGATTTCAGTGTTGCTGGAAAAAAAGGCTTCTCTGCAAGTCTTTGCAAGGAATGTAATCCATAAATTAAAGCTTCGCAATTCTAGTTATGTTTTGATATATTGTAGAAGAGGCTGTGCTGTTTCTTAAATCTTAGAAAAATGTTGTTTCTGGGGAAAATTAGGCAAAACTTCATGCTAAACTTTGCCTTATGTTTGACCTACAAATTGCCTTATACAGCATACTATACATACAGTATCTCACAAAAGTGAGTACACCCCTCACATTTTTGTAAATATTTTATTATATCTTTTCATGTGACAACACTGAAGAAATTACACTTTGCTACAATGTAAAGTAGTGAGTGTACAGCTTGTATAACAGTGTAAATTTGGTGTCCCCTCAAAATAACGCAACACACAGCCATTAATGTCTAAACCGCTGGCAACAAAAGTCAGTACACTCCTAAGTGAAAATGCCCAAATTGGGCCCAATTAACCCTTTTCCCTCCCCGGTATCATGTGACTCGTTAGTGTTACAAGGTCTTAGGTGTAAATGAGGAGCAGGTGTGTTAAATTTTGGTGTTATTGCTCTCACTCTCTCATACCTTATGGCAAAGAATTCTCTAAGGATCTGAAAAAAAGATTTGTTGCTCTACATAAATATGGCCTAGGCTATAAGAAGATTGCCAAGACCCTGAAACTGAGCTGCAGCACAGTGGCCAAGACCATACAGCGGTTTAACAGGACATGTTCCACCCAGAACAGGCCTCACCATGATCGACCAAAGAAGTTGAGTGCACGTGCTCAGCGTCATTTCCAGAGGTTGTCTTTGGGAAATAGGTGTATGAGTGCTGCCAGCATTGCTGCAGGGGTGGGGGGGTCAGCCTGTCAGTGCTCAGACCATACGCCGCACACTGCATCAAATTGGTCTGCATGGCTGTCAGCCCAGAAGGAAGCGTCTTCTAAAGATGATGCACAAGAAAGACCGCAAACAGTTTGCTGAAGACAAGCAGACTAAGGACATGGATTACTGGAACCATGTCCTGTGGTCTGATGAGACCAAGATAAACTTATTTGGTTCAGATGGTGTCAAGCGTGTGTGGTGGCAACCAGGTGAGGAGTACAAAGACAAGTGTGTCTTGCCTACAGTCAAGCATGGTGGTGGGAGAGTCATGGTCTGGGGCTGCATGAGTGCTGCCGGCACTGGGGAGCTACAGTTCATTGAGGGAACTATGAATGCCAACATGTACAGTGACATACCGAAGCAGAGCATGATCCCCTTCCTTCGGAGACTGGGGAAGGGCAGTATTCCAACATGATAATGACCCCAAACACACCTCCAAGATGACCACTGCATTGCTAAAGAAGCTCAGGGTAGAGGTGATTGACTGACCAAGCATGTCTCCTGACCTAAACCCCATTGAGCATCTGTGGGGCATCCTCAAATGGAAGGTGGAGGAGCGCAAGGTCTCTAACATCCACCAGCTCCGTGATGTCGTCATGGAGGAGTAGAAGAGTGGCAACCTGTGAAGCTCTGGTGAACTCCATACCCAAGGGGGTTAAGGCAGTGCTGGAAAATAATGGTGGCCACACAAAATATTGACACTTTGGGCCCAATTTGGACATTTTCACTTAGGGGTGTACTCACTTTTGTTGCCAGTCATTTAGACATTAATGGCTGTGTGTTGAGTTATTTTGAGAGGACAGCAAATTTACACTGTTATACAAGCTGTACACTCACTACTTTACATTGTAGCAAAGTGTAATTTCTTCAGTGTTGTCATATGAAAAGATATAATAAAATATTCACAAAAATGTGAGGGGTGTACTTACTTTTGTAAGATACTATTGTTCAGGGTCATTTTACACAGAGAATGATGTGTAATAATAGTATTCATATACCACTAAATCCATAAATATACTGGACCTTTGGGTAGTCTATATGTCGTGAAAAGGGTTTAATTTATTAAAGGAAAATAGACTGTTAATTTTGCAAGGTACCTTGCACTTTGCAAGGGAATTTTCTCTAGAGCTTAGTGAATGAGGACTTCCATTATCCAATCAAGTGCAAGTAAAATACATGTTTTTTTTATACATTTTTTCTTGCACGTGATTGGGTGTTCTTTGCAAAGTCAAACTTCACCGCACTCACTAAGCTGCATTTGGCAGCTGCAGTGTGCCACTTAAGCCCCGGACCATTTTGGCTGGTTAAAGACAGCAGTGCGTCGCTTTAACTGACAATTGCGCGGTTGTGCGACGTGGCTCCCAAACAAAATTGACGTCTTTTTTTTCCCACAAATAGAGCGTTCTTTTGGTGGTATTTGATCACCTCTGCGTTTTTTATTTTTTGCTCTATAAACAAAAATAAAGCGACAATTTTGAAAAAAAAAATATATTTTTTACTTTTTGCTATAATAAATTTCCCCCAAAAATATATTAAAAAAACTTTTGTTTTCCTCAATTTAGACCGATATGTATTCTTCTACATATTTTTGGTAAAAAAAAAATCGCAATTGGCGTTTATTGATTGGTTTGCGCAAAAGTTATAGCATTTACAAAATAGGGGATAGTTTTATGGCATTTTTATTATTTTTATTTTTTTCTAGTAATGGCGGCGATCAGTGATTTTTTTTCGTGACTGCGACATTATGGCGGACACATCCGACACCTTTGACAGATTTTTGGGACCATTGTCATTTTCACAGCGATCAGTGCTATAAAAATGCACAAGCATCTCCCTGCTCTATGCCTCCGTGAGATGATCGCGGGGATTCCCGCGGCGATAGAGTCCGCGGGACCCGCGGTCCGACTCACGGGGAAGGCAGCAGGGTCGCAAGTGCGCCGCCAGCGGCGCGCACGTGATCCCCACGTCAGGCAGTTAAAGGGGACGTACAGGTACATTGATGTGCCTGTACGTGCCATTCTGCCGACGTATATCTACAGGAGGCGGTCGGCAAGTGGTTAAAGTGATTGTAAACAAACAAACAAAAAAGAAACTGTGAAATGCAAAACATTTTTGTATAGATCTAAAAAAATTATAAATATACCTTTTTTCCCTTTTTTTTACAAGTGATCACATTTCCTCTGTTTTCAGCTGCATAAGAGCTGGGGGGGAAGCAGCAGCACACTGAGCTTGCCAGTGAATGGCTGTGTAGCGGGGGCATGTCAGGGCATGTCTGATCATTGGAGGAGAGCATACTGAGTTCCCAGCATAGCTAGAGGATGGACAACGGTGTGCTCTCCTGCTTAGCGTGGTCAGTTTTTTACAGGACAGTAAGCAGACTAGCAGGAACACTAGGGATTTCACAAAGAGTGCATGTGCTCAGCGTCATATCCAGAGGTTGTCTTTGGGAAATAGACGTATGAGTGCTTCCAGCATTGCTGCAGAGGTTGAAGGGGTGGGGGGTCAGCCTGTCAGTGCTCAGACCTTATTCTTCACACTGCATCAAATTGGTCTGCATGGCTGTTGTCCCAGAAGGAAGTCTCTTCTAAAGATGATGTACAAGAAAGCATGCAAACAGTTTGCTGAAGACAAGCAGGCCAAGGACATGGATTACTGGAACCATGTCCTGTGGTCTGATGAGACCAAGATAAACTTATTTGGTTCAAATGGTGTCAAGCGTGTGTGGCGGCAACCAGGTGAGGAGTACAAAGACAAGTGTGTCTTGCCTACAATCAAGCATGGTGGTGGGAGTGTCAGTGTGAAGCTCTGGTGAACTCCATGCCCAAGAGGGTTAAGGCAGTGCTGAAAAATAATGGTAGCCACACAAAATATTGACACTTTGGGCCCAATTTGGACATTTTCACTTAGGGGTGTACTCACTTTTGTTGCCAGCGGTTTAGACATTAAAAGAGAAGTTTGGGGTTTTTTGTTTTTTGCTAGTCATACTTACCTCGGTGGATGCAGCGTCAGACTGATGCTGCATCTGTCCCTCGGCGTCTCTGCACTGGCACCCCAAACCACCCACCTGGTGCCACTCCTGGATAATGTTATTGTACATGGGGTGATTAGGGTGTGCCCAGGCACACCCAGCACACCCTGTG
This sequence comes from Rana muscosa, assembly GCA_029206835.1. NCBI lineage: Eukaryota > Metazoa > Chordata > Amphibia > Anura > Ranidae > Rana > Rana muscosa. The sequence continues at coordinate 850,589,931 of CM055121.1, forward strand.
CGCACACCTATGCTCCTCCTCCTGATTGCCCTTCAGGTCATAGTCTCTGAGCAGATAGTGGATGGGTCTGTAACTCTCTTTAATAAACATTCTAAAGCATCCTTGAAACAACACATCAGGTGTCAACCTCCAAGGATCTCCTCTTCTCTAAAGGCACCACACAATAGTCTGTACAACACTACAATGTAAGTAATTGCTCTTCGTGGCATAAGAACATTTGACTCTTGTTTCAGGGCCCCCAAAAAGGGAATGCACAGACAGGCATTGCCAGAAGGAATGCAAATCAGTTTTGTCTTTGGTGATACACCATGGAGTGCATAAAGTATTTCAGAAAAAAACTCCTGATAAGCAGATCTCCCACCAAATATGAGTGATAATTCCATTTCTGAGTTACCTTAATCTCAGAGTTATCTGCCTGTTTATAGACTTTTTATCTTTTTTTGCAACTTATGGAGATAGTTTACAAAAACAGAACTGTCTTTTAGCATATTTGAGGTTAAAATAGTTTGATTGCCCTTCCTTGGCACTGCCAAATAAATATATTTCAGAATCACTGTTGACCTAATGTCCTATGTAACAGGAAGGGTGTTCTACAGATAGCATTCAGGATACATCTCATACAATGAAATGGCAAAAGGAGGAGATAGAGGGATGTGAAAACAATAAGAAGCATGACCATATGTGAATGTCCACTATCTTTTTTTCACTAATGCAGAACTTACAATGGGAGTTGAATATTAACCAATCTAGAGCCGAAGGTATCTTCTTCTTCTAATCAGATCATTCATTAATATTATTATAAATCATTTATTAATATATTATTATTTTTGTATCATCCAAAATTACATAGAAACTGTCAGATGTGAATAAAGTATATGTAGTACAGTAGTTACTATAAATGACACTACTATATAACTATATATATATATATATACTACTACTATAACTATACATGACACTACTGTTTAGTAAGCTAGTTTCTTAATTGGACTCTGCAATGCATCCTGTGTTTACTTGCCAATTTTTTCATAATTATTGTAAAATAAGAATACAAGAAGTAACATGGAGGTTAAGTTTCCCCCTTAGCTTCAGTTCATTATACTGTTTGTAAGTTCAAAGTCATAGTGTAGTAGGTTAAATAGGTTAGCTGCACAGATTTAAAGTAGAACTGTAGGTAAAACTTTTTTTTTATCTTGGATAGAGAAATGGAGGGTTATAACTTCTGTCTAATTTTTTTTTTCCCCATCTGTGTCCCATTTCCCTGGACTTCCTGTCCCATAGGAAATCCCTGCAAATTAATGGAATTTTTTGGGGACCCCCAGGTTACCAATACTAGTGTCCCCATTGGAAGATTTCCTCTCTAATATTTTTCTGGGGACAACCCAAAATGTGGGATTTTCTTTTACTTTCACTTGCAATAATAACGGTAAACAGGACATATAGAGAGCGTGAATCTCTTTAATAGGGGCACAAACGGCAATAAAAACTGACAAGTGTTCTAATCCCTCTGCACTCTATCCAAAAGAAAAATCAAAAAAGATTGCCCTTTGATATTCTTAAAAAATTGGTGAAGCATTTATATTTAGAAAATTATGCATTTGGACTTTAGAAAAATGGCAGTTGGTTTCTGTTTGAAAAAAGATTTCTGTCGTATGTTATGGCAATAAAAATCCCATGTGTGCATGGGAATAGCAATACACTACTGAATATTTGTGTGATCTCACCCCCATGTTTAATATGACTGTCAAAGAGGATGGAAGTATCAAGATCAATGGTGGAGTAATACTCTGTGCATGTGTGGGCTCTTTACAGAATTTCTGCAGATGCGTGGCACCATCTTCCACTGCTGCACCCCCTCTTCCATCACTGCACCTGTACTCCACCTCTGACCACTGCACCCGTACCCTTCCCTCCACCACTGCTCCTGTGTAACTTACATCCACTAAGAGTGGCTGTGCACACCCTCCACCCTATGCCTAAACGCCCCCCCCCCCCCGCCCAGCTTTCACAGTGCACCTGTAAACCCTCCCTTAAATGCCTGACTAGTGCCTGCTTGCACACCAGCCCTCCACCCACCATCGCACCATCATACCTGCACACTGCCTCTACTCTTACCCCTATGTCAGAGTACCACCACGCCACTTCTAACACCATCTGATAAACTTAATTGGCCCTATCCCGCCACTCTCAACACCCCACTTCAACGCCCCCCTTTTCACCGCCACGTCCACACACCCCCTACTCCCATTATTGTACCCGAACCTCGTTCTGACAACCACACCTATACCACAACTATGCTTCTCATTTCCCTCCCTCGATACCTACATCTGCCACGCCTCCTTACCCATTATACTGCATCTCTACACTCCCACCTATTCCTACCACACCTATTCACCATTGGGCCTTTATACCTTCTCTCATCAATGGGCCTTTACTATCACCATCTCTCCTGTAGTCACATCTCACTTCTCATGCCTGCACAAAGTGTCTCTGCCACTTTAACACCTACACACCCCTACACCCAATGGCCCTGAACCCAAACCTCCCCCCTGCCCACAACACCACATCTGCTTCCTACCCCCATGCTCAAACCACCCCGTTAATTTCAAAAGAAAAAAAGTGCAGTAAGAAAGGAATCTTCTATTTGCATAAAAGCAATATATTTTTTTATTAGTTAAAAGTATCAAAATCTGGCATGTGGTGCTTTAATTTTATATTCAACACAGACACTCAGCCTTCAGCATATATAAAGATGTACATTAAACACTTATAAAATGGAAAAATAGACATTTATTTAACATTTACATTTTCAAGACTTCACTGATATGTCACTTTAAAATTATTTATCTGAATTGAATGCATTATATAATATTTTTCCAGACTTATAAATGGAGGAGTCTCTTAGTATATTTTATTACAAGCTTTTACACTAGAAGAATCTATGTTTTTAATATTTTTCTCAATAAAGGAAGGCGTAAAAAGCACAGCACTGAAATGCAATCCTCCATTAGAGTGGCACATGCTCACTATACAACACACTAGAAGACACGAGTTTAGAATAATTGGGATGTGATTTAAAGAGGCTTAGTCAACATGGATCTCCTTGTGAGCTGAAGGTGACGTGATGGGTCAGATGTTACTGCATGTGTTCGTCGTATTCTGTTACAATAAGCCCAAGCCATGTGTGGAAACTGTGGAGGATATTCGAGTGGTCGTTTTTCCTTTATTAAAGTCAGCCCACACTAACTCATTAAATTACTATTCAATGTAAAAATCACTTACCAGTTTTGAAGCAAAGAAACAAGGCCCATTCCTAAACTGTGCACCAACATAAAAACATCAATCCTTAATACTGTATTTAATTGTATTTCTCTCAGGCTTTAGATAATTCAGTAGCCTTATTTGTCTATGTACAAAAGTAACGTGTAGAAACATTTTATGAGAGAAGTCATTTTTGGTCCAGCAAAGTAATACGCGCTTGGGTTGATTTACGAAAGGCAAATAGATGGTGCACTTTGCAAGCACAGTTGCACTCATTTTCCTCCAGAGCTTAGCTTCACTTTGTAAAGAATACCCAATCAGCTGCCAGGAAAATATAAAAAAATGCATTTTTGCTTGCACATGATTGGATGATGAAAATTAGCAGAGCTTCGCCACATTCACTAAGCTCTGGGGAACATGAGTGCAACTGCACTTGCAAAGTGCATAGTCTATTTGCCTTTAGGAAACCCCAATATGTTGAGCCTCTGTGACCTTGTCAGTATACATATTCAGATTAAGGCTACCTTCACACTGAGGCGCTGGATGCGCTGGCGGTATAGCGGCGCTATTTTTAGCGCTGCTATACCGTCGTTTTTGCCACGATTTGCGGGCGTTAGCGGGGGGATTTGATTCCCCGCTAGTGGCCGAAAATGGGTTAATAACGCTCACAATAACGCCTCTTTGCGGCGTTTTACGATCGTTTTGGAGGTGCTACCCCATTGATTTCAATGGGCAGGGGTGCTATAGGAGCGGTGTTTTTACCGCTCCTATTGCGCCTCAAAGATGCGGCTTGCAGGAGTTTTTTGACCCTCCTGCAAGCGCAACGCTCCAGTGTGAAAGCCCTCGGGCTTTCACATTGGATACAATTGAGCGGCTTTTTTGGGGCACATTGCAGGCGCTATTTTTAGCGCAATAGCGCCTGCAAAGCGCCTCAGTGTGGAAGGGGCCTTAAGCTAAACTTCAGGTTTATATAAAAGACACAAATGAGTGCAGTTCATTCATACACCAATACATCTATTTTAAAGTAGAGCCATGGCCTCCCATTATACAAAAAAAATGTGCTACAGCACTTTCTTATGAGTGCATTTGCACTAAAAGTTTTCTCGTAGTCCCCCTGCAAAATAGCAAAATACCTGTTGAGCCTGCCCATGAAATCCACCTAATGAAGCTCCTTATGATGGTGTGGCAACAATGCCGCGCTGCACTTGAATTTAAAGCAGATTTGCCACTCTAATGTAGTCTGTGCCTGCTTTTGGGATGAAAAAAAAAGTGTTGCAAAAGGGTGTGGCTGCTAACATTGTCACTGCTCATTCACAGGTCTGTAGGTTGTCAGTCAGCACCTTGTAGACAGGTGCAGTTTATTCTTCCCTCGGTAGGCAGCGCTGTCTTGCAGACTGCTATATAGAAGACATGAAGGATGAGAGCCTCTATAGGTGCCACCGGGGGCACAGTGGTCCGATCGGACACTGTGACACAGTGGCCTTAGTGGCCATCTTTGGTATAATCAGTGCTAATAAATAGCAGTGCCCCATTGTGGTTAGTGTGCAGTTGCAAAGTGGATAGAGTAGGGACAGAATCCACGCTGGTTAGGGACAGCATACTTAGCCATAGGGAAAGGTACCGTACTTTTGATAACAGAAAACAAGCACTCCTGCACACGAGTGGATTGTCAAGCAGTCAATATTTCGTAACGATGACACTGGCTTTGCTGCTCTTCATGGATAGGGGTATCCTGGTAACAAACGCGGCCACCATGTAGTAAGTAACATCATCTTCTTCCTATTTATGAGCTTGGTTTCTGTATCCTGCAAGATACATAGATATACACACACAGTTACACTATTACCACCCATAGAGCCAATGGTATTGCTAGTCCATTCTTTTTTTTTTTTTTTTATAAATTCTTAATTTTTTCAAAAATTTCACATTACAGGTTTTCACAATTTATACCTTCTAATTTTATCAACTACAAGAAAAACATTATTGCACTCTTATATTATTTTCTTGTCTGCTTGAGTCTTCATTACGTTAATGTGAATTCTCTTTTCCTCACCTTTCCTTCCCAATAACATCCCCCTCCCTTCCCCACCAAAACAGACAAAAAAAAAAATCCCCGAGGGGGGGGGGCGCTTGGATGGAAAGGTTAGCCTCCCTCCTCTTTGCTCCCTAACATCCTCTCTTATTCTAATGGCCGTCCACTCTCCCACATATATATATATATATATATATATATATATATATATATATATATATATATATATATATGTGTCCCGTGTTACAGTCCTGCTTACCAATAGGCATGTAGTACTGCCATCAACAATATTATCACCAATGTTGCCATCGCCACCATCACCAATATCGGTAATGCCATATACCTCTTATGCTTTCGGCCACATCTATAATTATGTTTACGCTATTTTTGTTGGTTGTGTGTGTGGTATCCCTGCTAGTGATCTGCAATGGTTGTTTTGGATCTTTCATCTGGCCCCATCCAGTGGGTGTCACCTATTGTTCTTTAAGACCACCTACTTAAGTGGGAGGAGCCCCCTGACTCCTGGGAGGTCCTCCATTGCCTGATTTGTGGTGCACATGCATACATGCGTATAGAAAGGGACTGCATGAGGGTAGCACACTGCTGGGCTCTGATGAAGAAGCGCTGCGCTTCGAAACGCGTTAGCCGGCAGTGACCCTCATCACATCCTCCATGACCATTCAGAGTTCGGTTTGGGTTCTACATGATGCAGCCACCTATGGAATAACCTTTTTACTGCAAACCTTTCTACTACTTTTGTGAGTAATGCGAAAAATGGAAGGAAACTATTGGACAGCCGCACTCCAAAAACAATTCCTTTATTGGAAAATCACGGAAATCCAAACCACAGCAAAGAATAAGAGCAGACAAGCTGACGCGTTTCGCACCGTAATTTCAGTGCTTACTCATAGCTTTTGTGAGTAGCTTTTATATTGTCTTTTAAATAAAATCTATCCAAACGATAATACACTAGGCTGGTGAGCCCTTGTTCTTTTTCTTTCCATAGGGAAAGGTTCCTGATGAGGAGGGACAGACTAGAAACATCACAGTCCGCTCTGCTAAACTTCCAGACACAATACCAAGTGCTGGGGATTGCGGTTATTGCGCCTGTTGTTATTTTCAACTTAGCCAAATATTATTTATACAACCCTCCATTGGACTTTGTGGGACATTCTTCCCAATTGGGAATCACCCACCTGGCCCCGCCAACAATCTGGCCACATTTGTTCCTGCCCATTGCTTTCTGGACTGATAGCACTACCTTCCCATTGTGATCTACAGTGGCTGGGAGGGGGAGCATGTGAGACACATATGAAGGACATTTTGGCTCAGTCAGAGAAGGTAAAGAACGTTTTTTATTTACATTTTGAGGCTTGTGCATTCCAAAGTACAGTAAAACCTTGGTTTGAGAGTAACTTGGTTTGAGATGTTTTGCAAGACAAGCAACATTTTTTAATACATTTTGACTTGATATACAAGCAATGTCTTGATATAAGAGTAGCGTCATGTCACAACTGAGTATTAAAGAAAAGAGAGGCGCCTCTAAGTGTAGCAATATGGTTGGATTTAATGAAGGTACAACATTTAGCAAACTCACATGGTTGATGATTAAAAGAGGCACATCTAGGTATGCAGACATCTGCGGTAAAACTGTCCACATAGAGAATCCTCCTCACCGTCATCGACGTCGTCCCTTCCACTCTGCGCTCCACGAGTGGTTCAAGCCACGCTTTCAGAACGCTCTACTGCAGGGTAGTCTTTCCGGTCACGATTGCAGACTGACAGCTTTGAGAGCTGGCGGTGCGAAGGATGGTCTATGTGGACAGCTTTACCCCGGATGCCTGCATGCTTAGATGTGCCATGTGAGTTGCTAAATGTTGTACATTTATTAAATGTAACCATGTTGCTACACTTAGAGGCACCTCTCTTCTCTTTTATACTCTGTAGCTCCTGCTAGATTTTGCTTCTAATCCCCTTGTGGAGGCTTCCATTTGTGGATGGACATTTATGTATACACAACCTGGTCACAATGCTATAATCTTTTTATAGGGACTATAAACTGAAGGACTTCTGAAAGATGGTTGTGGAACGAATCATTTGAGTTTCCATTATTTCTTATAGTGAAATGTGCTTTGATATACAAGTTCTTTGGATTACAAGCATGTTTCTGGAACGAATTATGCTCGCAATCCAAGGTTTTACTGTAAATTGTATTTGGTACTTCTTTGGACTGTCATTGAAGAGCCTTCAGAGACTTCAATATGCTCACCTTGAAGCTTTAATATTTATTAGGTAAACCTATATTTATTTTTGTGCATCATTAACACAAACATATGAATTATAGAGATATGTTACTAGCAGAATAATATGCTTCTTGTAGTATAAACAGACCCAGGAAGTCATATGCATTCAGTTAAAATGAGAAAGATTGCTAAACACAAATTTAAATCAATTCCAGATACGCGATGTACAAAATGCAAAAAGGATTAAAATCTTGCCTAGAACTGTAAGTAATTTTCAGTGGCATATCCTAGAACAGGGGTGCCCAAACTTTTCAAGCGCAAGGGCTACTTAAGCGACTTGGTAACTGGTCACGGACCACAATGAGCGGAGCGGGTGGATGGCAGGTGGATGGCAGATCCGTGTCCGCTCTGCATATGCAGAGTGGACACAGCCCACTCTACTCTTTTTTTTTTTAGCGGATCGGATTGGAGGTAGGACACAAGTAGGTTTACATCTGCCACTCCTTAGAGGTAAATAGAGGGTCCAATTGGGTCGGACTGACCGTGTGAAAGGGGCCCCATGGCTGCTTTCACACTGATGTGCTGCAGTTTACTCGCACTGCGGGTGCAACGCAGTGTACCTTTGGCTTTTCTGCACTTTGCCATAGACTTCTATTATATTCTGATGGTTTGGTGCACTTTCAGAAAGCTCACCAATTTCGCAGGTAATAACAGAAGTCTATGGCTCAGTTCAGGTAATCCGCAGGTGCACTGCTCTGCATCTGCGGATTAGTTTGAAAGCAGCCCAGTAACCACTGCAGAACAGATATGCCCATATATACACTGTGATTTTAGTAATAAACTGACCTTTAATAACAGTATTCTATTCTATTCCATCCCAGAGCAGGCAGTCACGGGCCAAATCAGAGGGCTCCGTGGGCCACATGTGGCCCCCGGCCACTGGTTGGGCACCCATATCCTAGAACCTGGTTCCAAAGTCTTGTGTGTGTGGGTTCCCCAACAAACAGTATATATCCAGACTGCAGTACGCATGCCAGCTAACTACCTGCAGCATTTCTACGACCCGGTTCACACAGAGGCAACATGACTTCCAGCGCGACTTTGGGAGGCAACTTGGACACGACTTGAACATGAATCACAGCGCGACTCCAGGCAACTTACAAGGCAACTTCAAGTTGCCTCCAGGACAGGCGACTTTCCAGTGGCCAATCAAGCAATAATCAGCTCTTTGGGAGGGAGGGGTTTGCCTGGAAAACTATTTTTACTTCCTGGAAAGTTGCTTCAGTTAAGACAGGGGATCTGACTTGGAGGCAACTTCCATTGAAATCAATGGGTACAAGTCGCCTAGAAGTCGGATTGAAGTAGTACAGGAACCTTTTCTGAAGTCGGAGCGACTGCAGTAGTTTACATTTAGACGGCTCCATTCACTTCCATTACTTTTCTAAACCGCGCGACTTGGGGCGACTTGAAGTTGGATCCCAGGATGCCCCTGTGTGAACCGGCTCTAAAGCGACATCAGGTCATGATAAACCAAAACAAATCAATGGGCAAAGCTAGGCTCCTAGCTTCTATTCATCTTGCCTTGTGATCCAGGCCTCTCTGCTTGTCAGCATAGCCATTTCACTTTTCTCCAATGCTGTTAGGCAATATAGCATGGTCAGTGACCCGGCTCGGTCTTCTGAATGGACATTAACCACTTCCCACCCGGTCAATAGGGAATTGATGTCCGGAAAGTGGTTCTGTTATCCTGACTGGACGTCTATTGACGTCCAGCAGGATAACATGCCGGCGATCGCGAGTGTGGGGTGTCAGTCTGACACCCCGCATCTCCGATCAAGATAAGAAGCCTCTGTCAGAGGCTTCTTACCACGTGATCAGCTGTGACCAATCACAGCTGATCATCGCGTGAACCAGGAAGTGCCGGTAAACGGCATTTCTCGGTTCACGCTGACAGGGAGAGCCGATCAGCAGCTCTCCCTGTCAGAAGGGGGGTCTGTGCTGACAATCAGCACATTGATTATCAGAACAGCCCCCTCAAATGTAAAAATGACATGCCCAGCAGTGCCCCATATAAAATACTCTGCAAGTGCCAATCACTGCCCACCACAGTGCCAATCACTGCCCAGCAGAAACACCTGTCAGTGCCTCATCATCAGTGCTGCCCATCAGTGCCACCTGTCAGTGCCCATCAGTGCCGCCTGTCAGTGCCCATCAGTGCCGCCTGTCAGTGCCCATCAGTGCCACCTATTAGTGCCCATCAGTGCTGCATATCAGTGCCGCCTATCAGTGTCCATCAATTCTACATATCAGTGCCTCCTCATCAGTGCCACTTTATCAGTGCTAACTCATCAGTGCCGCCTCATCAGTGCCCGTCAGTGAAGGGGAAAACAACATTTTATGACAGAAACTAAAAAAAGCTTTTTTAGTAAAAAATAAAAAACGCAGAGGTGATCAAATACCACCAAAAGAAAGCTCTATTTGTGGGAAGAAAATGATAAAAGTTTAATTTGGGTGCAGTGTAGTATGACCGCGCAATTGTCATTCAAAGTGTGACAGCGCTGAAAGCTTAAAATTGTCCTGGGCAGGAAGGGGTGTAAGTGCATGGTATTGAAGTGGTTAAAGAATATGCAGCATGCCAAAAAGGTTATCTCTTTGCTCTACCCTCCTGCAAGTTTGTTCAAAGTGTTAGAATGACAGTACTGTGCAAAGCAGTAGAGGACTCATTGGCTTAAAGTGCCGACCCTCCTTATACCAGTCTGTGTTCTGCATTGAGGGGGACTATGTGAGCTTAAGATGTCATCAATTGTACATAACAATTGCATTAAATGATTTTTAATGGATGCCTTACTAGACTAAATTGTGTTTTTATATCTGCCTGAAGCTCAGATTAGATTAAAAAAAATAAAAATAAATTACATTTCCGACTAGACTTTTGATATCCTCAGCTGAGCTGTGACCTTTATCATCACAGTAGAACAGGGACTTGAAAGTATAGAGTACTGTTTTTAAATGTGATATGAGTTCAAACGCGTTTTGAACATATCTATAATGCATGATTTTCATTGTTACAAAGTGTTTGCTGTCCTAGGTGCAGTTCTTCCACGGACCAATTTTTTTAATTCAGCATTGTCTGTCTTTAAAGTGGTTGTAAACCCACTTTGTAAACAAACACCTACAGGTAAGCCTAGATTAAGGCTTACCTGTAGGTGCATGAAATCACAGCGCAGGAGCGGCGATACACGGAAGGCAGAGGGGAGCGAGATGGCGGCGGCGACGGAGGTGTCCGAGCACCGCTTCGGGGGCTTCAATCTCAGGTAAGTGATTCATAATGAGTTAGTATGCTATGCATACTAGCTCATTATGTCTTTATTTTGCAGGTTGTATAAAAATAAAAATAAAAGGCCAGGGGGGGTTTACAACCACTTTAAGAGGCATTTTAATTTTCTTTATTTAAGCAAATCAGTCATGTGTACTGGTAGTTTCCAAGAGGCTGCAATCATTCATCCCCTGCATCTCTTTCATTCCCTGGCTAGGGTCACTCCAGGCAAAGCTGTGTTTTCATTCTCAGTTTTTTTTTTCACCTGTTATGTACAGTTCTCTTAAGCACTTATTTCCTCCCTCTGGAAATTTGGAATGTAAACCCTGAGTCCCTGACTGAGGATTGGTACAGTAACACAATGATTCTCCTTCTAGTCGAGAGTTGATTTGCTATATATTTTTAAAGCCTAACTCTGGGCAGGATTACTGTCATGGGTTTCATGCAGGCAAACATTCTTGTTCTTTGGAAGAATCTTGCTGTCATGCAGGCATACTTTTATAGTTTGGAAATCAGTTAGTTTACACTCTGAGGAAAGTTCAGCTTCTACTCTACTTTTTGACTGTAGGTCTCATAGAGACCCCAGAACTACGGTCACATCTCTCTCCGTCACTCTTCTGGGTTATTCACAAAATGAAGCCTGGGGCCATGTGCTTTGTGATTGGTCTGGGGGAAAGGTGGATGGAGATGCGACCAGGGACTATGCAGCGCTTACAGCTAAAGCAGCCTGGAAGCCCAGCAGGAGCTGTAAAACATGTAAAACAGGGGTAGGCAACCTTAAAGAGGTGGAGATCTACCTGAACAACATAAGAGAAGTCAAAGATCATCGGGCACAGTGTCACCTCCTCACACCCGATTTAAACCTCTAATTGCCATACTACTGTGTAGTAATCGCATGTATTGCACGGCAATTGTGGGTTTAAATCAGGTGGTGAGAAGGCAACATGTCACCTCCTCACTACCTGTCAAACACACTTGGATCGCTTTACTATTAAGCCCAGTGTATTGCTTCACAATGACCTGAAAATCTCTTCTTTCCTCCTGCTGGCACCACTCTGGAGACCGCTAATTGGGATAAGAGGTGGAGTGCAGTTGGTATCACTCTGCATGGGACAGGAGCCGGCACTACAGAGGAGGCATCAGCTTATGCGGTTCTTGCTCCCTACTACAGCTCCAACTTTACAAGTAGTCCCTCCTGATGCTCTGGAATGGCGGGTCAGCAAGACCAGACCGCGATCTACCAGTCACCTGTCCACGATCTACTGGTAGATCATGATTTACTGGTTGTTGACCCCTGCTGTAAACTAATACTGATTTGCAGGACATAGAATTATGCTAAAATTATGCATGCATGACAGGGGGGTCTTCCCGCAGAAAAATAATTTTGCCTGCTTCAAATTTTCCCAGAGTTAGGCTTTGACGCAAAACTTTGTTTTTTTCTACAAATGTTGTATCTTCTGAACAGACAATAGGTGACTGCTAAGAAAAAAAAAGTTTTAGAATTTACTGGCTATAACAGGGTTTTCTATAGGATTATCTGGTTGAAGTGATAAAATCTCTTTTGGCCTTATGCACAGTGGGCGCTTACTTCCAGTGCATGAGGCTTCGGCATTTAGCTGTGAGCGAGGGCACAGGTACACTATCCAGCCCCATTGCTGGCAGTCTGTAAAACTCTATGAGAGGCTGAAACACAGACTAGTGCTTGGAACACAGACTGCTTGCGTTTCGAGCATTCGTTCCTAGGAGCATACTGCCTTAAATGTAAGTACCGCTAGGTGCACCACCCAGGCCAGTCCAGCCACAGCAGCTGTCAGCGGTCAGCCTCTCATAGAGTCTGGCAGGATGCTGGCAGTAGGGCTGTACAGTGCACTTGTGCCCTCCACCTGTAGGTAAACCCTGGAGACACATACACCAGGGGCTACTTGCCCTGTGTGAGGCAGTAACCATCTATTGCTGACCTGTTAAAGTTCTTCCACAAAATAGTGGATCACAAATCCAGAAAAGGCATAACACCTGATACGCATATGGTTGTTAAAGGAAAGTAGCCTACTTGGAAGTAAAGCCAGGGTATCCCTGGTCAATGTACCTTCAAAAGCAATTCAGAAATGTGAGCTCCCTCAGTCTATCCTCTCTTTATACTCAGCGTAGAGACTGTCTCCACTCCCCTAACAATACCATCTAGTGGTGATCAGTTAGCTGCTGCAGAAAATGAGCTGCATGCAGACATATTACTGTAAGGCTGCAGTCTAGAGTATGGAATCCAAGACTACTGGAACAGGAGCCATCCCTTCTGATTTGCCTATTTGGACAGGATGAAGGGACTCGTGAAAATAAAGGATTTGTGCTAAAATGCCCATTTTCTGTAAGGGCCCATTCACACCAAAAACTGCACATCTACTGCATGTTTTTTTTACTTGCACGTATACATGCATTTGATGTGCGTTTTACATGCAGTTGGTACGCATTTACATGCAGTTAACGAGTGTTTTTCTATCTGTTTGGGTTTTTCCTTCTTCTTTCTCTCCCTGGGCTTCTATCTGCACTGTGATGCGTTGCTGTGCATTTGTGTGCATTTGCGGGGGAAAAAAATGAAGCATGCTCTACTTTTTTTGTCTGGACTTAACAACAGCACTGTAATAATGTGAACTATGCCGATAGGATTACCTTAATTTTGGACTGTCTTTGCAGTTGGAGTGCAGTCCTAAATGCAGCCAACTGCACCTCACTGTGTTAGATTTGAAAGGACCCTAAAGCCAAAACATCTGCATGACATCCAGTCTACTGCATTTTCAGAAGGAGGTTAGCAAAGGTAGTGTAAGCATTCTTCGCTTGACAGATTTCCTTTAGGTTGAAGTTCAGTTTTGTACAACTGAACTTTTTTATTTAAAAAAATAATATGCCACATGATAGGACCCTCAGAGATAATTCATTCAGATAAAATTATTTCAACCAGGGAACTGAGACTGACAGTTGGAGTAATTCTTACACAAATGATAAGTATCCAAAAGAATATCCAAAGGCATCTGAAGATTATTTCAAAGTTGTCAATGTTTCTTGTTGAAGGAGACTGGCCTTGTAATTTCCTAGGGGTTCATCTTGTCACAGAAGACTGTATAGTCAGAGCTATATCAGTGGCAGCGTTACAGCTATCCTTTGGCTGTGTATAGAAAACAGAAATAAATTGTAAATGAACTGAGTCCAATCAGTAAATCTGTCAGAATGTCTCCAAGACGAGAACCGCATGAAATATGGTGATTTGAGACCATGCTATACAAATCCACCACTGTCAGAAATCATGTCTGCGAGGAAGCAGGGAGCTGCCTTGTGGACACGTTGTGAATACAAAACTTTTCCTGTAAAGCTAGAGATCTGAATTACATACTCTGCCAGGGGAAATCAAGGCAGCTACAATAGCCAGGGGATCAATAAAAACTCTAAACAAGGCCAGCATGTAAATCACAGATGCCCAGAGACATTTCCTCTGACATGGCTGCCTTCTCAATTAATTTATATTTGTAGTGGCTTATAATAAGAAACCACAGCTGTAAATAAATGTTATATTTCACTGATATTCTCCATGTTTTTTATTGAGTTCACTTGTAATTAACACATATTTGCAGTGCAAAGAGCGACCACAAAATTATTTCAGTATATCGTACCTCTATTATTAAACATAATGTACCCTACATCTCCCAGGGTCAGGTCCAGGTATGTGGACCCATCACAGATTTTAACACTGATGTATGTGGTCAAATATGACTGATGATCATAGGCTTAATTCACTAAGCTGCAAGGCATGTGTTAAATTAGATGGGTGGGATAGGTACATGCTGCTTTACTTTTTGTACAGAATATGCTGTAAGTATACTGCTAAATAGAAGGGAGTAGTTAGTACTTGTTTTAGAACCTGTTCTGTCTATAGCTAAACCTTTTTGTCCCAAAAACTTCAGATACCATATTTCTTTGATCTCAATTTTATTAGAACTAGCCAGGTGAAACTACAAAATAACAGAAATAGACCTCAATAAGTACACCATTGCATACAATACAGCATACATTGCAGAAACAACGATATACCATACAGGATGAGATAGTAAAAACGTACTTTTTAAGTTCTCTAAGGGGTGATGGTGACAGATTGAGCAAGACATGTCTTGCTTCCTGCAGTGTCTTCTCAAAGAATGGTGGCTGCTTCACTTCCTGTGAAGATTCTACCCAGAATTCCCTACTTACTAACAACTTCCTTAACTACACATACAGTGAGTCAAGTAAACAGAACAACTGCAGCAATACCAAAAAGGAACGCTAGATGGAGCCTGTACTCCCCATTTGATTGTCTTCTGTAAATTACAAACCTTGTATGTAATTTTAACAACACAGATACAGATAATCAGCATAGAAGTTTGGTGGACAGAACACTCCCCACCTGACGTTAAGTGACGTCACTAACAGAGTCCTCCGTAGAAAGCAACAGAACAAGTTCAGTCACTGGTCTTAAGAATACTTTAGCCCAGGGCTTGACAAATTTGCTTGGAATCTAGGAGCCAGCTAAAAAAGTTAGGAGCCAGGTTTTTTTTTTTAACGACCAATGCATGCAGAAGCGAACGCATATGTGAGTAGCGCCTGCATATGAAAGCAGTGTTTAAACCACACATGTGAGGTATCGCCGCGATCGGTAAAGCGAGAGCAATAATTCTAGCCCTAGACATCCTCTGTAACTCAAAACATGCAACCTGTAGAATTTTTTTAAATGTCGCCTATGGAGATTTTAAAGGGTAAAAGTTTGTCGCCATTCCACGAGCGGATGCAATTTTGAAGCGTGACATGTTGGGTATCAAATTTACTCAGCGTAACATTATCTTTCACAATATAAAAAAAATCGGCTAACTTTACTGTTGTATTATTTTTTAATTTAAAAAAGTGTATTTTTTTCCTCAAAAAAGTGCGCTTGTAAGACCGCTGCGCAAATACGGTGTGACAGAAAGTATTGCAACGACCGCCATTTAATTCTCTAGGGTGTTAGAATAAAAAATATATATAATGCTTGGGGGTTAACTTCTAAGTAAAGGGAAGGAGATGGGCGGGCAGTGAAACAGGCAAGCATTGCTGGCGCACGGAGATACAGGTAACCTCAGCTGTGCTGCCCCAGGCGCCAGGTCGCTAATTCTAGTCGCATTTGCGACCTGGCGCCCGGGGATTGTCGAGCCCTGCTTTAGCCTCATTCTGTTGAAAGATCTTGACCTCGACCTTACGGACATGATTATCCTTGCTTGGGAGTACTTTGTGACCAGACCTAAAGGCCACATATTCCTTAGTGTCTGGCAATCTTTCATGAGCACAACATCACCAGGTTTAAGATTAGGCTTTTCAATGTGCAACTTTCTTCTTACTTGTAGAGTAGATATATATTGTTCCCTCCACCGGCTCCAGAAGGTATTGGCAAGGGTTTGTACTTGTCTCCATTGACGTTTGTAAAGGTCCTTCTCACAAAACTCTCCAGCTGGAGCACCTATCAGACCAGTCTTTTGCGTGAGTAACATGGCAGGTGTGAGAACCACTGGATCTTCAGAGTCACTTGAAATTGATATCAAAGGTCTGGCGTTAATGATAGCTGTAACCTCTGCCATAAATGTCACTAAACATTCGTAAGTAAGCCTTGCAGTTCCTACTTGTATGAAGATAGAGTCAAGAATTCTGTGGGCTATGCCTATCATCTTCTCCCAAACACCTCCCATGTGAGAAGAGTGAGGTGGGTTGAAGATCCTCGTGCAGTCTTGTTCACTTAAGTATCTTTCTACTCTGAGAACATCCAAGTTAGAAGAAATTTGAAGTTCTTTTACTGCTCCTGCAAAGTTAGACCCTCTGTCAGAGCGAATTAGTTTCACTGGGCCTCTGACTGCAATGAAGCGTCTAAGAGCATTAATAAAACTTGAAGTGTCCATTGACTCAGCTTTTTGAATTTCTAGGTTTGTCTCTGTTGCAATTAGTTCAGCTAGCTCTGTAGCCAATACTGCAGCACAAAGTTCCAGCCTGGGTATGGTGTGTTCGGGAAGTGGTGCAAGTTTTGCTTTCGCCATTACAAACCCTATGTGGCATTGTCCTTTAGTGTCTATGGTTTTCAGGTAAGCTACAGCAGCAATTGTTTTAACAGAAGCATCCGAAAACACACAAAGTCTTTGCATCTGAACGTCTGCAGATGACAGAGGAGCATATGGGCGTGGAATTTTGAGGTTGGATAAAGCTGTTAGTGAGTCCTCCAACTCTAACCATAAGTTCTTCCTGTCGGTGGGGAGAGGGTGGTCCCAATCTAGCGACTCACAGGTTAAGTCTCTGAGTAGTGCCTTACCCTGGATGGTGACAGGTGCCGCAAAGCCTAAAGGATCATACAGGCTGTTTATGGTAGACAGGACACCTCTACGGGTAAAGGGTTTATCTTCTGTGTTTACTTGGAAAGTAAAGGAGTAAAAGTGTCAGATCTTAAGTCCCAAAGCAAACCAAAGCTGCGTTGCATGGGAAGTGAGTCTGTGCCTAGATCTAAGTCCTTTAACTCGTTAGAATGATCTTGAACAGGAAAGGCTTCTAGAACTTCTCTACTGTTGGAAGCAATCTTGTGAAGTCTTAAGTTGCAACAAGCAAGCATTGCCTGAGTTCTTTTGAGGAGACTGATTGCGGCTTCATTTGTGGGTAGTGATTTCAAGCAATCGTCTACATAGAAATCCTTGTCCACAAATTGTCTGACATCTGACCCATACTCTGACTCTCCCACTCTGGTAGAGTGTCTGAGGCCATATATAGCAACTGCAGGGGAAGGGCTGTTGCCAAATATGTGCACCCTCATGCGGTATTCTGTGATGTCTTCAGAGGGGTTGTTGTCCCTGAACCAGAGAAACCTCAGAAAGTTTTGGTGTTCTTCTTTAACAAGAAAGCAATAGTACATTTGCTGTATGTCTGCCATGAATGCAACTGAATCCTTGCAAAAGCTGAGAGGTACTCCTAATAGTCTGATGTTCAGGTCTGGGCCAGAGAGAAGGACATCATTTAGAGAGATACCCTCATGCTTGGCGCTGGAATCGAACACCACTCTAATCTGCCCTGGCTTCTTAGGGTGATAGACCCCAAATATGGGTAAGTACCAACATTCCTCTGAGTCTTTCAGGTTTGGGGCTATCTCAGCATGACCATTCTGGAATATTTTCTCCATGAAGGAAAAGAAATGTTCTCCCATCTCTGGTTTCCTTTTAAGATTGCGTCTTAGGGAAGTGAGGCATTTATATGCTAGTTTTCTGTTGTTAGGCAAATGTCGTCTTTGTGGCCTAAAGGGAAGAGGTGCAACCTAGCTATTAGTCATGTCTTTCTCCATACTCCTTTCCATAACTTCTAGGAAGAGCCTATCCTCAATAGACATTGCTACCTGGTTATCTTACTTTGTTCTCTTGAACACTGTGCTTCCTAAGTCGTTTTGGTCGTCGTCATAGGTGTTGCTGTCACAGAGGGGACTTAGGAAGGGAAGAGGTACAGGGTTGTTGTGTGGTAGCTCCTTTATGAGGATGTAATTTTGACAGGGTTGGAAAAGAGATGGACGACCATTCTCAAGGGTACTAGTGAGCAGGTTATTAACAGATGCCGGTTTGTGTGCACCTCCCAGGCAAACATCACCTATAATGACCCACCCGAGATCCAGTTTTTGTGCATATGGGGCGTTTTGAGAACTGTTGATCAGTTTTCTTATTTTGTGGATTTGCAAGATATCTCTCCCTAGGAATAAGATTATCTGAGCCTGATCATCTAGTTCTGGTATGAGATGTGCTATGTGATTCAAGTGAGTCTGGTGAGTTGCTGCGTCTGGTGTCGGAATCTCTGATCTGTTGTCTGGCATCTGGTTGCACTCTATTATAGTCGGTAAGGGTAGGCATGTCTTACCATCCATAGATTCAATTTGTAGGCCGTCAGCTCTTTCCCCCCGCTGTTTCCACTGTACCTGCACAAGTCCTAAGGGAGTAAGGGCTGTTGGGGCCTTTAAGGTTTAGAATGCAAAAAAACACAGATCTAGCTAGTGACTTATTACGCTGATCATCCAAGATGACGTAGAGCTTGACTGCTTTGTCACTGCGTGCTTTTGGGTAAACTCTCACTAGACAGATTTTGGAGCAGGATCTGCCACCTGTACTTCCTTTGCAGACTTTAGTGCACTGTGAAGTGATTGCTGTGGCGTCTGTACTAGAGTCTTTGGTCTCCCTGCCTTGCTCGTTGTCACCATGGACAGGTGGGAAGGTTCTTGGAGTAGGCCTTGGGTGTAGAGCTGTGTTGTGCTCTGCGCTGTCAGACTCGGTACATTTGACACTGACCTTACAGTCCTTGGCAAAGTGTGTGGACGAAGAGCAGCACTTGTAACAGATGTTGTTCTCTTTGAAGAAAGCTTTGCGATCCTGGATGGTCTTTGTCCTGAAGGCTCTGCATTTCAGAAGAGGATGTGGCATCTTATGTAGAGGGCAGAACTTAGTAGGGTCGCTGTCTTGATCCTCTGGCTGAGACTCTGCAAATCTGTGGGAAGAATTGTTAGTTTGGTGCACTGCTACTGGAGCTCTGAGTTGTTTAGGGCCAGAAGAAGTGGTATAAGCCACTGGAAAAATTAAGCTGGGGTCATCTTTTATTCCTGCTTGTCTGTCTACAAAGTCCACAAACTCACTAAAGGGTGGAAAAGCCACATTGTGTTTTCGTTTGTAGTTACAGCCATGAGCAATCCATCTTTCATGTAACTCTTAAGGAAGTTTTTGTGCTAATGAGTTAATACCTCTAGCAGAGTCAAGATAAGAAAGGCCAGGTAAGTCCCCTTCTGCTTTAGCAACTTTTAATTCTATACACAGGTCACTGAATTCTCTGAGTCTTTGGTAACCTCTTCTAGGTATTTTTGGGAAGTCCTCTGTCCTTTTAAACAGTGTACTCTCTATCCTCTGATGAGCCATAACATCTATCCAGTCTGTTCCAGATGTTTGTAAGGCCTATCTCGGGGTGGTTTATAATAATGTCTCTGATCCTTTTGGCATGTTCAGCAGAATCATTGCCAAGCCACTTTACGAGGAGTTCTATCTGTTCCCTGCAGGATAGATCTAGACCTTGAATGACACTCTGGAAAGAGGATCGCCACGCCCTGTAGTGTTGAGGGCGATCACTAAATTTGGCAAGTCCTTGGGTAACTAACTCATGTTTGGCAAGGAACTTGGCAAAGTCTACAGTAGCCTGATTGGCATTGGGGTAGGCTGCTGGTGTATTGTGGTGCGGTGTATAGTCGTACCTTATAGAAGTCTCTTCTTTAGGCGCGCTGGGCTCAAACTTGCATAAGGTTGGCAGTTCGTACCGGCTCGTTGCATACACCTTTGGAGTGAAGACAGGTGTTTGATGTTTGTATGAAGGCTGGGTACCTTGTGGAGTAGAAGGTTTGGTTGGGACTGGAAAGTCTGGAACTCTGTCAGATTTTTCTTGCTTGTAGCACTGGGGTCCGAGGTCGGCTTGTTGCTGCTTTATTTGATGTGACTCACTGACGTGATGTTTAATTTCTTGTTGTGGGATGCTGCTTGGGTCACAGTGCTGGTAGACATAATCTGAAGTGCGTTGCGAGGTATCTTGGTGGTCCTCCTCTAGGCTCGGTATGCTGCTACCTGCTCTTGGCTCATCGTAGATGGCTGCTTCTAAAGCATCTGCTTCTGCAATGGCGGCGGCAGCATGTCGGTCTACTGCCAGCCTCTCCATATCAGCTTCTAAGATAGCTTGCTGCAATTTCAGAGATGCTTCCTGCTGAGCTAGCTCATCTTCCAGGCATATTCTTTGTTGTTTCATTCTCACCTTTTTTGCTTCCAGGCGTATTCTTTCCTTCTTTCTCTCTTGTTCCTGTCTCACCCTTTCTGCTTCAAGGTGGGCCTTTTATTTTTTCATCTGCAGCTCTTGGTCTGTGAATGCAGCCCTGGCCCTCGCTGCTTCAGCTTTTGAATGGGCGATAGCTGCTGCATTAGTGACAGATGACCTAGATGAGCTTGCTCGTGGACGTGTTTTGTAACAAGATGTCCCACTGCGAGACATGGCTGCGGAGAAGAAGCTGTCTTGCTGTTTAGAGACCGTTCTAGTGTCTATGTTGCTTGACAGAGCGTGTCTCTGTGTAGCGTGGCTGCTTGCTTCGCCTGCCGCAAGTCTGTTTCTTTAAGGTTTTTGACTGTATAGATACTGCGTAGCCCCGGGCTGTACAGACTTCCGAAGTCAGCTTATCTTCCCTTCAGAGGTCAGCTTAAAAATTTCACTGTTCTGTCTATAGGACATATAGCTAAACCTTCTTGTCCCAAAAACGTCAGATACCATATTTCTTTGATCTCAGTTTTATTAGAACAAGCCAGGTGAAACTACAAAAGAACAGAAATAGACCTCAATAAGTACACTATTGCATGCAATACAGCATACATTGCAGAAACAACGATATACCATACAGGATGAGATAGTAAAAACATACTTTTTAAGTTCCCTAAGGGGTAATGGCATTAGATTGAGCATGACATGTCTTGCTTCCTGCAGTGTCTTCTCAAAGAATGGTGGCTGCTTCACTTCCTGTGAAGATTCTACCCAGAATTCCCTACTTACTAACAACTTCCTTAACTACACACACAGTGAGTCAAATAAACAAAACAACTGCAGCAATACCAAAAAGGAACGCTAGATGAAGCCTGTACTCCACATATGATTGTCTTCTGTAAATTACAAACCTTATATGTAATTTTAACAACACAGATACAGATAATCAGCATAGAAGTTTGGTAGACGGAACAGAACCCACTTGATGTCATAGACCCCCAGTTACGTAGCACCTTGTGGCAGCCAACAATTATCATATATATTGAGCTTACAATCAATTATTATTTAAGCTCCTCTGTGTGGTGCTTTGTAGAAACCCCTTTGAACAAATAAAAGTAAACTGTGAAATCACAGCACACAAAAAAGGTGCACAGAGGGTACAGTATGGTCAATCCTACAAAAAGAAAGGGCCTCTAACCCTGGACCTCCTGGGGTGCAAGGCTCCTGACAGAGGCAAGGTATGCTATGGTCCACGTAGGCTGAAGCCAGGTGGATCCCACACTTAGGAACCAGCCGAAGCCAGTCTGCCAAGTACATAATGAGGGGCTCTCCTGATGAGAGAGCCTTTCAAATGGAGAGAGGCAAAAGTCCCAAAAGCCACAGAACCTCCCATCAACATCAGAGCAGGCCTTCCGATGACCTGAACCCTCCGCCTCTTTACAAAAAACACACAAAAACAACAGGGTTAGGGTTAGGGGTATGCACTTGTAAATAATTAATATACAAAACGTGCCTTCTGCAATACATAGCAGGCTTTTCAGCTGTTATAAAAATTGCCCTGGCTAGCCAAAAGGCCCACCAAAAGGGGTAGTGCAAGAAATGCATAAGGTGATGTGACCTAGTGCCAGTGAAACACCATTAGTGTGATGCAGCCTAAAAGTGTTTTTCTGGCACCCCTGGGATGCCACGCTAGACAAATGCAGCCCAATTCAAATCAGAAAGGCATTAGAGAGAGGGAGAGCCCTGTCATCAATCGGGGACAAGTCTGGTAAACCAAGCCAGATTCAACCTGGGAGGAAAATAATCCCTCCCACCGTCCCCGCCCTATTACATCAGGAAAATCCTTACCTGTGTCCCCCAGTCTGAAGGCACCATTCTTCCTTCTGACAACTGAAAAGAACAGATACCACACTTGATCTTAGCCAAAAGGCCAAAAATGCATACACATACTAGAGCCAATTAACCTGCGAGCATATCTTTGGAGAGGAAGAAACCAGAGCACCCCGAAGAAACCCACACAAGCACAGAAAGAACTAGGTAGTTTTATAGTTGAGATTCAAATCAACAACCCTAACGCTGCCAGGCAGACGTGCTAACCACTATGCAAAATAACACCCTCTTTGCACCACGGATGACGCTAATTACATGTGTTTTTATTGTATTTCCCCACATGACAATGTATATGTTCTTCCATGTTATTTAGGGCTCTTTCACACGGAGGTCCGTTCAGGTCCGCCTGTCAGTTTTTTAGGCGGACCTGAAACGGATGCTCCATGTAGCCCTATGGAGGCACGGATGTCAGCGGAGACATGTCCGCTGACATCCGACCCGCTCCGCTCCGCCAAAGTGTGACGGAGGAAAACCCTATTTTTCCTTCCGTCGGCGGAGCGGATCGGATGACAACGGACTCTACGGTCCGTCATCATCCGATTCCCCATAGGGGAGAGCGGCGCTCTGACAGGGCGGTCCCTGCACAGTGTGCGGGGACCGCCCAGTCATCCGTCGGCTCAGCGGGGATCAACGGAGCGATCCCCGCTGAGCAAGCGGAGCTTCACGGGGCATATCTGCACGGATCCGCCCCGTGTGAAAGGACCCTTAGTCTTCAGGGAGACATTAAATAAATTGTATTATTTCTTGAGTTTCACAAAATCAACAGATATCTGGAACAGTTGTTTTGAATTTAGACACTTGTTGTATTACTTCCCAGAACAGGGATGAAAAAAGGTTTATTAGCCCAAACAGGCATGCAATTTCAGTTGATGTATATTCAGATATAAATATTACCCTAGCACAGTCAGAATCCAGCTTGCTGTATCTAGTAATATCCAGTTCCAGTCCGAGGTTGTGCAAAGGGTCAGACAGGTTACCACATACCATGAGAATCTCATTTTCATGAAATAAAACTTGGTGGGAACTTTCAGCTCTCCCACCTATTTGTACTTGATCATGCACATTTTTCTGTAGAGGGAATATGCTGGCAGTTGCTACCACCTGGAAGTTATGTAAAGAAATCTGGTATTTTCAGGAACATGTCCCTCGATAAGATACATTTTATTACCCCCATCTCTCTAGCAGAGAAATCTGTCCATTAAACATGTTCTCCAGCTTACTTTACAAAACTGAGTTTATTCTCATTTCTAAATATGGTATTATTTGTATCAAAAATAGCCACCTAACATCACTCCATTTTAATAGAAAATCCTTCATTGTTCTGTTTAAAAAAATCTTGCTTTTTATGGTGTCATAGTTCCAGTAACTAATGTTGCTGAGGTTTGTAGGGTAGCACTCCTCAGCCTGTCCTTGCAAGTAAGCATAATAGCTCTTCTAAAGGGTGAATGAAGAGGGCAAAGATTGGTTGTAAGGGGGTTCTGCAAACCCAACAGGAAGTCCACAAACCCAGGGGAAAGTCCTGGGGAAAAAAGTGTGGGATCACCCACCCAAGATCCACTCCCCCACCAAAAAAAAATTCATACACCGACGTCACCTACCTGACCTACATACACCTACCTGACATACATACACAGTTACACTGACCTCACCTACCTGACCAGGAGACAGACATTTGTGTGACTGTGTGTATGCAAGACAAGTTTCAGCGAACATCCATCAGAAAAAAATCCACGGTTTTGTTGTCGGAATGTCCAATCGTGTGTACGCGGCATTAGGGTAATCTTTCAGTGTGGAAAACTGTTCCAAAGATTTCCCCTCACTTTGGAAAGATTGCCTCTCACTTCCTGTTGTGTCTTTTGGACAGAAAGTGAAGGGAAATCTCCCCAATGGAACACAGATAATCCTCTGTGTTTCCCAATTAATTCCCCTCTCTGTTAAAAAAAAAATGGCTTGATTACATTAGACATTCACTTATTCAGTTCACTTGTTGACTGCAAATACTTTTTACGCTATTTAACATTTTTTAAATTATACACATGATAAAAAATGGGACAAAGCTTTTATCCAGATTCAGTTCTGTATTTATTTCAGTGTAAAATTTCATAAATCAAAAAGGCAATTGTCTTTTGTTTGACTTTAGTTAAGAATATTTTGTGCTTTGGCTGTGGCAGTGAACAGAGTGTGCTGCAATGTAAACAAACGCGACCTAAGTCTTGCTCCAACATTTTAGTCTTTGAAGTCTTTGCCAGCTTTGGTACAATGATATTTTTATGGCTAGATATTTCTCACAAGAAGAAGTTTTTGTTTAAGCGAGGCTCACACTTGCAAGTTAAAATGTGGACAACACTGCTGTTTGAGCCAGTAAACATCTAGCATAAGGAAGAGACATAAGACAGCAGGAAAGGAGTAGACGTCAGGTAAAGCTAAACAATTCAATCCAGACAAAATAGTGGAAATGTTTATGCCACTGGAAAGCAGCAAATGTACTAATGTGCTAAAATGGGATGTTTAAAAACAGTTTAATACTGTCTCCGTGATATTATTTTATTTTTTGCACTGACAGATACATTTTTAGGAGAAGCTTTCAGGGTGTTCCCTTCTTCTTGGTCTAAGTAGTTTGAGAAGAAAGGAACACCTCGAAAGCTGGTCCTGAAAATGTAACTGTTTTGCCGCGTACACACGATCGGAATTTCCGACAACAAAACCGTGGTTTTTTTCCGTCGTATTTTCGCTCAAACTTGTCTTGGATACACACGGTCGCACAAATGTTGCTCGGAAATTCCGATGTTCAAGAACGCAGAGACGTACAACACTACGACTAGCTGATAAAAATGAAGTACAATGATTCCGAACATGCGTCAAATTGGTTCCGAGAATGCGCAGCACTTTTGTGTGTCGGAAATGGAATGGAATTTCCGAAAAGAACTTTTGTTGTCGGAAAAATAGAGAACCTGCTCTCAAACATTTGTTGTTGGAAATTCCAACAGCAAATGTCCGATGGAGCCTACGCACAGTCGGAATATCCGACCAAAAGCTCACATCGGACCTTTGTTGTCGGAAATTCCGATCGTGTGTACGCGGCATTAGTGTAAATTTGCAAAAGTGACGCTGACAATACTCTTTTTTTTTTGGCAAGTGTGTGAATACAACTACCATCACTTTCATAGTACACATTCCTGTACTCTTCTCATAAACCATCAGGGTTCTTGCCAGCTGGTGTAACTGCAGCTGTATTTCTTTCACCCAGGAAGCCCAAGTGCACCATACAGCCTGTCATTAACAGGAATGTCTGTGCACTGTTGTACTTGTGTATATGGTGGTACTATCATAAACACGTCTACAGTCTACAGACATATGCAAAAAAATAAATTTGGAATTCATTTGTGGACAATGTTATGTATGAGTTTCTGTCAGTAAGCTATAAAGCTTGAAGCCCCAAAGATTGTACCAGTTCAGACAGTATAGAATGAGTAATTGAAGCAGTGCAGGCAATTACGCTCTACTTTATGTCAACAATTATTTATATACTTTTATTAAACACTTTAGATTGGAAACTGATTAGAAGGGTTAAATACACAATTTCAAGATATATATATAAATATAGGAACTGTTTCATTTGGATTGTAAGCTCGCAGGAGCAGGGCTCCTTTAACCCTCTTGTTTTGAATTGTACTGTTGGTGTATCGTCTCCCTACATTGTAAAGCGCTACGCAAATGTTGGCGTTAAATAAATCCTATATAATAATAATTATTTGGCAAAATATTATTGTAACAATACAAATACTATTTACTTCATCAAAGGACTTTTAAGCGGCAGTTTAATGCATCTTTGTTTTTGGGTTTTAAAACCACCTACCCATCTCATTTAATAGAACCACAACATTTAAGCCAGCCATACATGGATCAAAATTCGGCTGGGTCAGCAGGGAACCAGCCAAATCCATATGTGACCACTGTGGTTGACCAGAAAACGATCTACCCATCGACTTCTGCTCAACCACCCTCTTGGTTGGCTTTGGTTTGGCTTTTTTTGCTCGATTAGCACTACTGGCTATACAGTAGACTGCAGCACTGATCTGTGTATTCTGGTGGTGGGGAAGTCTCGCCACTGCCAGAAAATGACTCAGCAGAGAGGATTCCCCCATCAACACATATTGGGGCAATTTTTTCTTTTAACCCACTGGTTGAATGAAAAAAACAATCCATGTATGGCCAGCTTTAGCAATTTTGCAAGCTGCAATATATTACATCTTTGCTTTTGGATTTAGATGCTACTTAAAACTCTCCTGAAATAAAGCAATGGCTTGACCTTAGATACATCATTGTCAATGGAGGAAGATTAACACAGCTATAGTTTCCATTACACTTAAAGTACCTCCAGAACAAGGAAGACGTCATTGCTGGAAATCCTGGAATGGAGCTGCTTTTATGTTTTGCCAGACACTGACGCTTTGTCTAAAAGCTTAATTGAATCTGAGCGTTATCTTCAAACTTACATTGGCACAATAATCTGCTTTTACGTAATTATATGTTCTAGCCCCTTAATAAATTAAAGTGATGTTTTTGTAATCTACTTTCATACTTAAATTACTACCCTAAATGAATAGTGATGCAAATAAAGAGTGTTGTGCTGCCATTGTACAAAGTATTAGTCAGACCTCACGAGTACCATCAATTGCGTAAGAAAATTATGTGCAATTTTTACCCAATTATTGCACACAAATTATCTAAAAACAATAGAAAGTAATTATTGTTTTTAAGTACATCACAATAAACTACAATTCATAGTGAAGGTAACTCTCCAACCGCAACAGAGACAGAAATAAAATTAAAAAAAAGAGTAGGGGAAGGCTAGAACCCCTGTCATATTTGTGTTTTGTCTGTATCCCTGTTTCAATGTTTTCCACTCTCCCTATCTGTTAAAGCCACTGTCGCCTGGACAGGAAATAAAGGAAAATCTTTCTAATAGAGCCATACATAGCAGGAAAAATCCAACAGGGGTTCCTAGCATTCTCCACTTGATCTAAAATGCAAAAAATGCTTTTGGCTTCTCATATACTTTTTTAAAGTGGGCATCCATCTAAAAGTATCAGTGCTAATGACCCAAAGAACAAAGGTTGAGAATGGCCTAAGCACCTGTACCAATATGTAGCTGAGTACAACAGTACTTAGGGGCTTCCAGGTTCAGTGTGTGAATAAATACAGAAAAATCAAGTTTATCTAGTACTTATTAGATGAGCATCAATGAGTGTGAATAGTTACGGTATCCCACAAAAGTGAGTACAACCCTCACATTTTTGTAAATATTTTATTATATCTTTTCATGTGACAACACTGAAGAAATTACACTTTGCTACAAAGTAGCGAGTGTACAGCTTGTATAACAGTGTAAATTTGCTGTCCTCTCAAAATAACTCAACACACAGCCATTAATGTCTATACCGCTGGCAACAAAAGTGAGTACACCCCTAAGTGAAAATGTCCAATTTGGTCCCAACGTTTCAATATTTTGTGTGGCCACCATTATTTTCCATCACTGCCTTAAACTCTTGGGCATGGAGTTCACCAGAGCTTCACAGGTTACCACTGGAGTCCTCTTCCACTCTTCCTTGGCGACATCATGGAGCTGGTGGATGTTAGAGACCTTGCGCTCCTCCACCTTCCGTTTGAGGATGCCCCACAGATGCTCAATAGGGTTTAGGTCTGGAGACATGCTTGGCCAGTCCATCACCTTTACCCTCAGCTTCCTTAGCATGGCAGTGGTCGTCTTGTAGGTGTGTTTGGGCTATTTATCATGTTGGAATACTGCCCTGCGGCCCAGTCTCCGATGGGAGGGGATCATGCTCTGCTTCAGTATGTCACAATACATGTTGGCATTCATGGTTCCCACAATAAACTAGCTCCCCAGTCCTGGCAGCACTCATGCAGCCCCAGACCTTGACACTCCCACCACCATGCTTTACTGTAGGCAAGACACACTTGTCTTTGTACTCCTCATCTGGTTGCTGCCACATACGCTTGACACCATCTGAACCAAATAAGTTTATCTTGGTCTCATCAGACCACAGGACATGGTTCCAGTAATCCATGTCCTTAGTTTGCTTGTCTTCAGCAAACTGTTTGTGGGCTTTCTTGTGCATCATCTTTAGAAGAGGCTTACTTCTTCAATGACAGCCATGCAGACCAATTTTATGCAGTGTGTGGCATATGGTCTGAGCACTGACAGGCCCCTTCAACCTCTGCAGCAATGTTGGCAGCACTCATACATCTATTACCCAAAGACAACCTCTGGATATGACGCTGAGCTTGTGCACTCAACTTCTTTGGTCGACCATGGCGAGGTCTGTTCTGAGTGGAACATGTTATGTTAAACCGCTGTATGGTCTTGGCCACCGTGCTGCAGCTCAGTTCCAGGATCTTGGCAATCTTCTTATAACCTAGGCCATATTTATGTAGAGCAACAATTATTTTTTTCAGATCCTTTAGAGAGTTCTTTGCCATGAACTTCCAGTGACCAGTATGAGAGAGTGAGAGCGATAACACCAAATTTAACACTCCTGCTCCCCATTCACACCTGAGACCTTGTAACACTAACGAGTCACGTGACATCAGGGAGTGAAAATGGCTAATTGGGCCCAATTTGGACATTTTCAATTAGGGGTGTACTCACTTTTGAAGCCAGCGGATTAGATATTAATGGCTGTGTGCTGAGTTATTTTTAGGGGACAGCAAATTTACACTGTTATACAAGCTGTACACTCACTACTTTACATTGTAGTAAAGCGACATTTCTTCCGTGTTGTCACATGAAAAGATGTAATAAAAATATTTACAAAAGTGTGAGGGGTGTGCTCACTTTTATGAGATACTGTATGTATACCCAAAAAAATGTTTTCTCTGCAGTGAACATTAGTGTAC
Organism: Rana muscosa; assembly: GCA_029206835.1. Lineage (NCBI taxonomy): Eukaryota > Metazoa > Chordata > Amphibia > Anura > Ranidae > Rana > Rana muscosa. The sequence continues at coordinate 850,619,425 of CM055121.1, forward strand.
ATTGCTGCCATGAACATTTGAGTCAAGAAATGTACAGAGAAAGAAGGGTTGGATAGGAATATTTGAATGAACTTGAATCTATTATATTTTACTTCAAAGCACTACGCACAACTCTACATCAAAAACATAATGCATTCTTTGTATACGTTTAGTCCTCTCATTTTCATCACTAAGTACAGATTCACAATAGGACTCAAAGTCTTTTGTAAAGGAAATATAAATTTTTCTTTGCATGTTTTCATATTTATTATAAATTAAGCCCGGTGCTTGATTTTCTTTAAAATCAGGTACACACTATAAATGTGAGTATAGTGCTGGACTCAATTAGCTTGTCAAGCATGCTTTGCAAACAGAATGCTATGGTGTACACCAGGGGTCTCCAAACTTTCTAAACAAAGTACCAGTTTACGGTCCTTCAGACTTTAGGGGGGGCCAGACTAGGGCCATTGGGAGTAGAAAATGTCCAGTGGGAGTAAATAATACCATATCTTTGGTGTCAGTGGGAGGACTAGTGGCCCATCGTTGGTGTCAATGGAAAGAATTGATGGTGTCAGTTGGAGGAATAGTGCCTCAATGGTGTCAGCAACAAGAATTATGCCCAAATGGAGTTGGATGGAATAGTGCCCCAAGGGCCGCATTAAGGCAAGCAAAGGGCCGCATCTGGCCCCAGGGCCGCAGTTTGGAGACCCCTGGTGTACACTATGAGAAATTATTATTTGTAAATCATAGTAAATCATATAAACAAATATAAAAAGAAAAACAAATCAGTTTAAAAACTCAAATAAATTTAAATTAAACTGAACAAATCCATCATAGTTTTTCCTTAAATTGGTGCCAGAAAGGCTTTACTTGAAGTAGAACAATTTCCTTTTATTAAAAAAAATTTGCTCCAGCACATTATTGTAACGCTGCAGGTGGCGGTCACCACAGTAGCCCAGGATCATCCTTCATGCCCCACCAGTGGGTCTAGGCAATAGACACCTTCGCAGCATATCCTGCCATAGCCGAAGACCCATCTTTCACATCTCCATATGTGGGCAAGTAGGCTGGTACAGCCACTAGTTTCTCCATATTTGTCTGGCTGTTGGCGGAATGGGAACCATCCAGTTATTAGCCAATTATTCCTATTGTTCTCATGTTTTTAATTTGTGACCTTCACAGGTCCTATAAACTGGTTCATATACATATTTTTATTCCTTGTGTGATCTGGTGATTCAAGACATTGCCCGATCTGAGGTATAACAAACCCTTGACACATACAGCCTTGTTCTTAGCACTTGATTGAGAGAAATATGGAGGTTATTACGCTATATCAATTTAGGTTTAACAGTGATATTTTAATGTATCAGATTAGCTCAAAATTTGAAATATAGTGATTGCTATTCCATCAGATTTATTTTTCCTGTGTGACAAATTTGCAGATACAGCACACTCAGGGGAAATTGGCACTAAGAAAAAAGTAAAGCGACTTTTGAGCTTTCAGAGATATTTTCATGCATCAAGGCTTCTACAAGGAATTGTGCCTCAAGCCTCCCTGCACTTATTGGATGAAGACTATCTTGGTCAAGCACGGGTAAGTTTAAACAAACTACCTTTATACACATAGTACCAATAATTAAGCCTTGTTAAAAAGTTAGTAGTACACTACATTTTTACACTCACAACACTTTTTGATCTGTACTGTCTAGCATTTATAATCTTCATAGTATGGTTAATAGGCTTCACACCTTTATATGTGCGTTTTTATGCATTTTTGTGTGCATTTTTAATGTGCATTTTCATGCTTTCTGCACATGGATTATGTCAGTCATATACAGTGGGGATCGAAAGTTAGGGCACCCGAGGTAAAAATGTGTATTAATGTGCATAACGAAGCCAAGGAAAGATGGAAAAATCTCCAAATGGCATCAAATTACAGATTAGACATTCTTATAATATGTCAAAAAAAGTTTGATTTTATTTCCATCATTTACACTTTCAAAATTACAGAAAATAAAAAAATGGCGTCTGCAAAAGTTTTGGCACCCTGCAGAATTTATAGCATGCACTGCCCCCTTTGCAAAGATGAGACCTGCCAGTGTCATGGATTGTTCTCAATCATCGTCTGGGAAGACCAGGTGATGTCAATCTCAAAGGTTTTAAATGGCCAGACTCATCTGACCTTGCCCCAACAATCAGCACCATGGGTTCTTCTAAGCAGTTGTCTAGAAAACTGAAACTGAAAATAGTTGACGCTCACAAAGCTGGAGAAGGCTATAAGAAGATAGCAAAGCATTTTCAGATGTCAATATCCTCTGTTCGGAATGTAATTAAGAAATGGCAGTCATCAGGAACAGTGGAAGTTAAAGCAAGATCTGGAAGACCAAGAAAAATATCAGACAGAACAGCTCGCAGGATTGTGAGAAAAGCAATTCAAAACCCACGTTTGACTGCACGATCCCTCCAGAAAGATCTGGCAGACACTGGAGTTGTGGTACACTATTCCACTATAAAGAGATACTTGTACAAATATGGTCTTCATGGAAGAGTCATCAGAAGAAAACCTCTTCTATGTCCTCACCACAAAAATCAGCGTTTGAACTTTGCAAATGAACATATAGACAAGCCTGAGGCATTTTGGAAACAAGTTCTGTGGACCGATGAGGTTAAAATAGAACTTTTTGTCCGGAATGAGCAAAGGTACGTTTGGAGAAGAAAGGGCACAGAATTTAATGAAAAGAACCTCTGTCCAACTGTTAAGCATGGGGGTGGATCAATCATGCTTTGGGGTTGTATTGCAGCCAGTGGCACAGGGAACATTTCACGAGTAGAAGGAAAAATGGATTCAATAAAATTTCAGCAAATTTTGGATGGTAACTTGATGCCATCTGTGAAAAAGCTGAAGTTAAAGAGAGGATGGCTTCTACAAATGGATAATGATCCTAAATACACCTCAAAATCCACGGGGGATTACATCAAGAGGCTTAAACTGAAGGTTTTGCCATGGCCTTCACAATCTCCTGACCTCAACATTATTGAAAACCTATGGATAGACCTTAAAAGAGCAGTGCGTGACAGACAGCCCAGAAATCTCAAGGAACTGGAAGACTTTTGTAAGGAAGAATGGGCAAAGATACCTCAAACAAGAATTGAAAGACTCTTGGCTGGCTACAAAAAGCGTTTACAAGCTGTGATACTTGCCAAAGGGAGCAGTACAAGATATTAACTCTGCAGGGTGCCCAAACTTTTGCAGACGCCATTTTTTTGTTTTCTGTAATTTTGAAAGTGTAAATGATGGAAATAAAATCTAACTTTTTTTGACATATTATAAGAATGTCTAATCTGTAATTTGATGCCATTTGGAGATTTTTCCATCTTTCCTTGGCTTCGTTATGCACATTAATACACATTTTTACCTGGGGTGCCCAAACTTTCGATCCCCACTGTAAATTATGCTAAAAATGTAGGTTGCAATGGTAGGGGCTGATTATCATGTGCTGGAAACATGGCAGTTTGTTACATGCATTTTCATGCTCTCCCATTGCCATCAATAGAGCCAGTGTGTCAGTCCACTAAAAAATGGACTTGAGCTTTTTTAGCCAATGCATGTCAACGGAACACACAGATGTGAATGATCACCTTTAAAAACAAGTTGTGCTCATGCACTGATGTTCATTATAATGTAAAGGTATGAACAGGGAATAAAGTCAGACTAAGGGCTTAATTAGACTTGTCGCAGCCCTTCCCATCCCACGGAAGAGCTATCTGCAGTGGACCACTTTTCAGAGGGTGTTTGTCAGGTGGTTGGGAGGCAATATGTCGACTCGAGCGCATTCTATTTCACTTGAATGGCTAGGGTTCAGCAGTGGTGCTGCCTGCCAAACATCACATATGTACAACCCCCTCTGACTGCTGCATTGAGTTAAGGGGTCATTCAGGGGTAGTAAAACTGCAACAAGTCATTTCTGATCTTTGATAAATGAGAACTATAAGAAAGTATTATGGATCATATAAACTAAAATGTGTTTTACCATAAAGGAACATTATGTAAAACATTACCCTTGAACCTTGCCTATTGTCATCATCACCAATAATAAGAAGACCTAAAACAACGCAGGCATGTATCAGATTTGTAACTACTAGTCCATCTCTCAGTACATCAAATGAGTCACATGTTAATATATTAGTGCAACAATGTCTTTGGATGCTGCTAGGCTTTGTGTTGCATGCACACTACATATCTCTTTGGTTAAAGTGGTAGTAAAGTCAGGAATAAAATAAAAAATTAAAAACGGCCAAGCCCCTGCAGGTTAAATACATAATGTGCTAGTATGCACCACATACTAGTACATTATGGCAGACTTACCTATGACATGAAGCCCTCCTGCAAGACACTGTCATTGCTGTCAGGGCCTCCATCTTCACCTAGCCTTCCTTCTGGGTTTGTGCGCTCTGACCGTTTGAATGGCCAGGCCACAATGACGTCACCCCGCCCGCTTGTGTGTGGGAGTCATGATCGCTGCAAAGCTGTCTGAATTAATGGCACATTCAGTATGCCCTCAATGCAAAGTGTGAATACACCGGTGCTGAAATTGTAAATATCTCCTCATAAACAGCGCATGTTTAAGAAACATTAATTGTATCTACAGGTAAGCCTTATTGTAAGCTTAAAGTGATTGTAAAGTCTTGTTTTAAAAAACAAAAAAAAAAAACATGTTATACTTACCCGCCCTGTGGATTTGCACAGGGAAGCCTGGATCCTCCTCTTCTCGGGTCCTATCCTCCTGGCCCCTCCCTCCTGTCGAGTGCCCCCACAGCAAGCAGCTTGATATGGGGCACCTGAGCCAAGCTGCAGCTCTGTGTGTCCATTCAGACATGGAGCTGCGGTTTGGCCCCACCCCATTCTCTCTCCTGATTGGCTGACTGACTTTGATTGACAGCAGCGGGAGCCAATGGCGACACTGCTGTGTCTCAGCCAATCAGGAGGGAAAGTCCGGGCCAGCCGAGGGACTCGTGGACATCGCTGGACAGAGATGGGGCTCAGGTAAGTATTAGGGGGTGCTGGGGTCTGGGAAGCTGCTGCACACAGAAAGTTTTTTTTATCTCTATGCATTCTGCCTTTACAACCCTTTTACTGTAGGTATAAATTCATATAGAGAGTTTACTACCACTTAAAAGGCTCATTTATGTAGCGATACCTCCAACTAAGGAGGCCGCAGAATTAGATTTGGGCCCTGAGTGCAGCTCCGCCAACCCCCGGCAATAGGCTCTACCCCCTTCTGGCACAGTTAGTACTAACAATCAATGATATGTCCTATGCAATAGAATAACTAAGCAAGGACACAGTAATGAATTGTAATAGGTAAAGTGTTTTACTCATTAATTCTCAATATGGATAAAGGGGTAACAGTAATCACAGTTCCAGATAATCACTCCTAAGGGCAGCGTCCTGCCACTCTAACACACTATATAGTAACACACGCTACAGGTGCGCCATACGGGCGACCGTTAACTAAGTGCCCTATGGCGCAGTAATCAAACACGCTAGAATCCCCACCAGGCCTGGTTCTAATATTTAGCTTAGTCCTTCTTTCTTCACCGGCAGGTCTGTAATGGTGGTGCACTTTAAACAGAGTATAACTTTGTAATCCAAGGGGTATGAAAATAACTTGTAGGCCACGGCAGTCTATAGGCCTATATACAGCAACAGTATTTTAGCTGGGCTTACGCCCTCTCACCCGCCGGACTACGGATCCAGTCCGGGAAACCTCCACCAGTCGTGTCAAACACACTCGATCTCTCCAACGATCGGGCCCCCGATCCGACAAGGCTGTAGCTCACAAAGTCAGATGCCACCCAGGCTCGCAGAGGGGAGGGTGGAAGGCTCTTTGGTGCAGAGCAAGGCCTCAGGCTTCAGGCCTTGCACTCCGACACATCCGCACAGGAGGATCCGTCTGTGAAGTCTCGTGTCCCCAAAGAGGCCGAGCCCGGCCTCGCCTCCTCCTTTTATAACCCCTCCCATGAGTCTCTGCGGTGGAACATCACAAGAATGGGGTTATGGGTAATGTAGTTTCTTCCCAATATAGGGGAATACCCCGCTACACACTCCCCCCACTTAAACTCTTTGGTCCCCAAAGATAAATTTTAGCAACAACTATATACAACATTGGACAATTCTGAAAACGATGTTGGGATAGGGGATTCCCACCATAACTGAGGGGTTGAATTCCCTTGCCCACAGGTCACATTATCATGGGTGGCCTGCCTAACTGTGCCAGAGAGTGAGCTGGGGTTGCCCTCCACCAAATGGACAGTGGAGGGATCCGGAATCTCAGCATTTCTCCTAGCAGTGACCACAGAGTCTTCCGAACTGTTCCCCATCTGGGGGTAGGTCAGCTTCTTAGGAGGTCGAATGACTCTTCAAGCTCTTTGCTCTCCTGGAATCTCTGGCTCTGGCGCCACAGGCTCCTCTTCCTCGGAGCAACTATCATGGGCATCTTCCCAGTAATCTGCTGAAGGACTGAAAGGGATGAATTCTGTAGCCTCTGGGTTCAGTGTTTCATCTGTGGTATCTTGGGTGACTGGAAGATCTATGATAGAAGTTCCTGGAGTTGGGGAAGACCACAGCCAATCAAGCTCTCCTTCTTCATCTCCACTAAGTTGGGAGGCTTCTCCATTTCCAGCTCGGGAGGTCTGTGACCGAGTGTGCGGCCTAGGAGTATCCAAGATAGAGGCCGGTGCAGGGGAGTCTCCCACGGAAGGTATTCTAACTGCCTCCGCAAGTGGGAGCAGGTGGTTTCGATGCCATGTCTTCAGTGGGCCTACCTTTCCCTCTGGCTTCACCTTGTAGACAGGTAGGCCCGGCAACTTCCTGCAGATGACATAGGGTTCAGATCTCCATCTGTCTGCAAGTTTGTGCTTTCCGGGGACTCCCAGATTGCGCAACAGTACTCGATCCCCGGGCTGTAGGTCTTGTACCCGGACCTTCAAGTCGTAATTTTTTTTATTCCGAGCTCCCCTTTGATCTGAGGCCGCTTGAGCTTGTTCATATGCTACTTTCAGGCTGTGTCTGAGCCTGTCCACATATCCTTTGTGGGAGGTGACTGAGGAATGGTCCAGTGAGGTGCCAAAAGCCAGGTCCACCGGTAGTCTCGCTTCTCTCCCAAACATGAGTCGATATGGGGAATAGCCTGTAGCATCACTGATGGTGCAGTTGTAAGCATTTACTATGGCTGCTATGTGTTTGCTCCAATGTTGCTTTTTCTCGCTTTCCAGAGTCCCCAACATGTTGAGCAAGGTTCGGTTGAACCTTTCCGGCTGAGCATCTCCCTGAGGATGGTAAGGTGTAGTTCGAGTCTTCTTAATTCCCAACGAATCCAAGAGCTTCCGGATCAGCTTACTCTCGAAGTCCCTCCCTTGGTCTGAATGGAGTCTCTGTGGCAGCCCATAATGGACAAAATACTTCTCCATAAGTACCTTGGCCACGGTGGAGGCCTTCTGATCTTTGGTGGGGAAGGCCTGGGCATACCGGGTGAAATGGTCGGTTATCACCAGAACATTTCCTAGGCCACTCAGGTCGGGTTCGAGGCAGAGAAAATCAATGCACACCAGGTCCATGGGCCCTTGGCTCTGTAGATGGCCCATTGGGGCAGCTTGATGGGGCAAAGTCTTCCTCTGGATGCATCGCGCACATGAGTGGCAGTACTCCTCTACCTCTGCCCTCATGCAGGGCCAATAGAACCGACTTCTGACAAGTTGAAAGGTCCTTTCAGCCCCTAGGTGGCCATGATTGTCATGCAAGGCCATCAGAACAGTCTCCCGATGTTTCTCTGGGAGGAACATCTGCCACTTATCTTCTGAGTCATCAGAGGGGCCCCTTCGGTAGACCACTCCCTGATGTAACTGCAACCTATCCCACTCTTTCCTCAGTAGGCGAGCTTCTTTTGAAGGTTGACGCATGAGTATGTTTGGATCCTGATTTTTCAAGGCCTCCAGGACCAATCTCCCCATGGGGTCTTCCAATTGGTCACACCTCAATTCCTTCTTGGACAGTCTTGGTAGGTTGTCCTCTTCCAATTGAGCTACTCCACAGTAGTGTTTGGGGACTCCCACCGTGGTAACTCCTATTTCCTCTGCTCTGGAGCATCCTCGGGCTTGGAATGCAGCTCCTTGACAAAGGGCCTGCATGCCGTCCGGTGCCACTTGGGTCCAATCTTCTATTTCAATGGTCGGGGAATGAGATCTTCTGGACAGGGCGTCTGCGTCTCGATTCCCCACTCCTGGTCTATACTTAAGGCTGAAGTTGAATCCAGACAGTGCGGCCAGCCACCTGTGTCCAGTGGCATCCAGCTTGGCCGTGGTGAACAGGTAGGTAAGGGGGTTGTTGTCGGTCTTCACAGTGAACTCTGCTCCATACAGGTAGTCTTTGAGCTTGTCTACTACCGCCCACTTGAGGGCCAGGAACTCCAGCTTGTGAGTGGGGTAGTTCTTCTCAGAGGGGGTCAGGCTCCTACTCACATAGGCAACAGGCCGCAATTGCCCCTCATGTTCTTGGTAAAGTACTCCTCCCAGACCGTCATGACTAGCATCCACGTGCAGTTCATAGGGTTTGGTTGGGTCTGCATAGGCCAAGACTGGTGCAGTGGTCAGGCTCCTCTTCAATTCCTGGAAAGCCTCTTCACACTTCTGATTCCACTGATCTCTGATGGACTCTCCTGGCCTCCTGGGCCCCGATCCATCCTCCTCTCCTTCAGTCTTGAGCAACTCATTCAATGGTCTAGCAATTCGGGCAAATCCCTCCACAAACCTCCTGTAGTAGGAGCAGAAGCCCAAGAAGGATCTGAGTTCTGTTACTGTGGTGGGCTGTGGCCAGGAGGTAACTGCCTCCAATTTCTCAGGGTCTGTGGCCACCCCTTCTTCAGATACTATGTGCCCCAGATAGTTCACAGAAGACTGGTAGAACCGACACTTCTCAGGCGAAAGCTTAAGTCCTTCCTCACTGAGTCTTCTCAACACTTTCTCCAGCCTCTCTTCATGTTCCTCCAAGGTTCTCCCAAAGACAATGACATCGTCTAGGTATACAAGGACTTCGATCAAGTTCATGTCCCCTACTGTCTTCTCCATGAGGCGTTGGAAAGTAGCTGGGGCTCCAGACAGACCTTGGGGCATCCGGTCGAATTCAAAGAACCCCACTGGGGTTATGAAAGCTGTCTTCTCCTTGTCTGCTGGGTGCATCGGAATCTGATAGTACCCACTCTTGAGATCCATAACGCTGAACCATTTGGCTCCAGACAAGCTCTGTAGGGCATCCTCTATCCTCGGAGTGGTGTATTGGTCAGGTATGGTTCTCCTGTTGAGAGTCCTGTAGTCTATACAGAGCCTCAATGATCCATTCTTCTTTCGGACCACCACTATGGGAGAGGCATAGGGGCTTCTGGACTCCCGTATCACACCAGTCCTCTTGAGTTCTGCAAGTTGTTCCCTCAGATCCTCCAGATCTGCTAGCGGGACCCGCCTGACCCTCTCTCGGAAGGGCTTATCTTCCTGGAGGCGGATCCGATGGGTGGCACTCCTTGCACACCCCACATCAAACTCATCCTTAGAGAAGATCTTCTCCCATCTATTCAACTGGGCCTTGGCTCTCTCTTTCCAAGCCCTGGACAGATTCGGGTTTTCCATGGTCAGCTTCTCCCAAACATCCCCTTCTTCACCTGTCCTCTTCACTTCTGACAGGGTAACAGGGGCCGCCGGGCTCACCTGGCCTAGCAACATTCTGGCTGGGATGTCCATGGGGTCTTTGGTAGTATTCCTAACACTCACTGGAACTCTATAATGGGCCTTCTTCAGGACCTTCAGCGGAATCACTTCCGGTATCACCTCCAGGCCTGAGGACTCACCCCTTGGGTCTGACTCCAGCATGACAAAGGGACCAGGCTGCTCCCAAGTAAGCTTCACAGTGGCCCTGAGACAGGTTACTTCACCGGGCTGCAACACTACCCCTTCTCTTCCAAGTCTCCACACCTTCCCTATCTCCTCTCCAGGGGTCTCCCGCTCTTGGACCAGCCGTTGGTAGGCTGTCTTCAGCATGGGATGGATCTTGGTAGCTGCTTGTCTTTCTTCTGTCACGAGAGGGGTCAGGAGTCTTCGGACCAGGTCCGTGTTTGTCCCTATTATAAGGGAATTCTTGTTGGCTCCAGGCGGCCTAGGACACACAACTGCCAGGGTGTCAAACACTTCGGCCTTCCCAGCCACGGATGGGTCAAAGGTCATTTGGATGGGAAGGTAGCCGTCGTAAGGGAAACTCTGGGTTCCAATTCCCCATATTTCCAGCTCCTCTATCTTCTGGATAGGCAGATGACTCAGGTGCCTGTCGTAGAAGTCCCGGTATAGTAGGGTCACTTGTGCCCCGGTATCCAGGAGGCCCCTGGTGTAGACTCCCTCCACTTGAATGGGCACTATAGGGGATGGGCCTACCAGCTTCTCTGGATATGGTCCGGCAGGAGCCGCCTTCTTCAGACCTTTTCCCTTTGGACTCTCTCTTGTCCTATTCCCTTTGGACTTGAACCTTTCTTGAGCCTGGTATGCACTGACTTCCCTCCTTTTAATGGGTGTAGGAACCCGCTGAGGCGTACTATTATTTTTCTTGGGTGGGCACCCCCTTTGGGGGGTGCCGTGCCTCTCCTGAGGGGTCTCCCCCCTTCTTCTTGGAGTATAGCTTTGTTGAGGGGTATTGCGTTTCCCCTTTGGTGTTCTATCTCTCTTTTTGTTTTTCTTCGCATTCAGCTTGGAGTTTACTGAAGATGGTGGGCACCCGGTTGACTCCTTCACCGGGGCCCTCTGGAGTTTCCCGCCGGCTTGCGGTTGTCTGGTCTCTTCTTCTTCGGACTAGAACATGTGGCTGCAATGTGGCCAACTCCCCCACAGTTGAAGCAGACTATATCTCCCCATTCTTGTAAAGGTTCGGGTGCTGAGGCAATCGGGAACAATTCCTTCCTTGGACTTTCCTTCTTCTTGGGACACTCTGTGTCTTTTGCTATCAGAGAGGTCAATATCTCTAACACCTTGGACATCTGAGTTTTTAGGGTGTCTATCTCCGCCTCTCTTTCAGGGGTCATTACTGGATTGACCAGCACCTGTGCGGGTACAACAATTGTCTTATCCTTCTGCTGGTCCTGTTGCAGCGCCTCCTCATCTCTGATAATTTTTATTAAATCAGCATAAGTCAGCAACATTCCTCCTCCCAAGGTTTTCAGGTGCAGCCAGACTGGATCGGAGCGTAGCGCTCCCTTTAAGACTTGCTTCATTCTTGCCGCATCGGCATCTTGGGGCTTCATCCCTTTCTTTAACACAATCTTGCACAGCAGCCTGTTTAGCCTTCTGACATACTCGGAAAGTTTCTCCTCCGGTTTTTGGAAAGTGTGTTCAAACTGGTAGACCGTCTATGTCACCTTGTCTAATTGACCAAACTCTTCCTGCAGCATAGCTAGACAATCCTGCGCCGTGCACCCTGCATTCCCAAACCGGAAACTTTTCACTGCTTCTGCTGCTGCACCTTTAAGGCTTTCTAACACTCGCTGCCTCTTCTGTGCCTCCGGCACCTCCCATGCCTCCACCGCCTGTAATGCCTGTTCCACCCAAGTATCAAAATCTTCTTCCCCTGCCGGGACAGGGAGCTTCCCTGAGAATATTTTTAGTCTCCGGTAGCTAGTTTCCACATGCACCGTACTTGTCTTCTGACATTTGGCTAGCAAATCCCCTATTGCATTTATCAGTTCTGGTGATATAGCAGTGGCCGATGCAGGTGCCACCGGGGGTGTCGCCCTGTCTTCTCTTTCAGGTGTAGTTCGGGCCGCAGCCTGTGGCGATCCCGTAGGGGATGGTTCCCTTTCTACAGTTATTGCGTGCGCCAGCCTAAATGTTCTGTTGTCTGGCGTCCGCAGACACTTGTGCTTACAGGCCTCTGGCATCCCGTCCCAATATTCCACTAATGCGTATTGATATGAGATGTTTGGGTCTGTCTTCATGTCTATCACCCACGGTGTGTGATCTGGGGACACTGAACTCATCAGTTCCTCTACCGTCTCACTTGACCATTTCTCGCCAGGGAGACTAATGGCTATCGACTGTTTTGGCTCTGTATTAGCGGCTTTGCACCACTCTTCTACCGCTCTTGGATCCATGGGGTCCATGCCGGCACTTCTGGCGTTCGCTTGCTGCATCAGGATCCCAGACGAGAACCCCCACGTGTAGCGATACCTCCAACTAAGGAGGCCGCAGAATTAGATTTGGGCCCTGAGTGCAGCTCCGCCAACCCCCGGCAATAGGCTCTACCCCCTTCTGGCACAGTTAGTACTAACAATCAATGATATGTCCTATGCAATAGAATAACTAAGCAAGGACACAGTAATGAATTGTAATAGGTAAAGTGTTTTACTCATTAATTCTCAATATGGATAAAGGGGTAACAGTAATCACAGTTCCAGATAATCACTCCTAAGGGCAGCGTCCTGCCACTCTAACACACTATATAGTAACACACGCTACAGGTGCGCCATACGGGCGACCGTTAACTAAGTGCCCTATGGCGCAGTAATCAAACACGCTAGAATCCCCACCAGGCCTGGTTCTAATATTTAGCTTAGTCCTTCTTTCTTCACCGGCAGGTCTGTAATGGTGGTGCACTTTTTTTTTTTAACAATTTCTTTTTATTGCTTATTTGAAATTTTACATGACATACATACACACACAGCTGACCTGGCTAAAACCGCCAGGTCAGTACTGGACAAAACAGGGCCCAGGACAACTTTATACAGGCATCAAACAAAACCTGACTATCTAGCATTGCATCTACCTAACTAATACAACACTTACATATATAGCCCTCCCCCCCCTTTTTTTTTTTGCTCAGTTCCCCCCCCGGCCCAGGAGATTGTGATCAACCAGGAAGGAAAAACACTTAATATCGCCCCACCACCCCCTTCTAACCACCAGACATTATATAGTTATACATTTACACCTTCATACATTAAGACATTAAGACATGCCCCACATAGTTCTGAGAAAGCCCCTTTCCTCTACACAGGATAGTTAGACAAGCTCCCCCTTGCTACCCATCCTTCTTTAACCCACAGTCTTGTCCGAGTTATACCAGGCCTGCCACACCCTGTCAAATTTCTTTCCACATCCCCTAGATAAGTAAGTGGCTTTGTAATATGGCATTATAGCATTTATCTGGCTTTTCCAGAAGCACACATCCGGCGCCCCTGGCTTGCGCCAGCGTAGCAAGATGGATTTCCTCCCATAGAATAGGAGAATGCTCAGTAAAGTTCTATGTGCCCTGGACGGAACGACCTCCTCTACCAGTCCCAGGAGACATACTCTAACTGTTATTGGGATCGGGACCATCAATACCTCTGAAATGCATGAGGTGACCTCCTGCCAAAAATGTTTGACCTGAGGGCAGCTCCAGAACACATGCTCAGCATCCGCCGGAGCATAGGTACATCTCCAACACTCTACCGACACCGTCGGGTAAATGGAGGCCAGTCTAGCCGGCGTATAATATATCTTGTGTAAAAACTTGAAGTGGATCAGTCTATCTCTCGCTGCTACCAGGTGTTGAAAAGGGTGAGACCACATGTCCTCCCAATCCTCCCCCTGAATATCCGGAACCTCGGCCTCCCACCATTCCCTGCACTTACGCATCCTCACAGGGCTCGTCACAAATAGTTTTTTATAAGAAACCGAGAGCGTCTTTGGAAGGTCTTCAGTTGTTAGTAATTTTTCCAGGTCTGACGGGACAGATTCAATCGTCATATTTTTAAATTGCGTGAGATATGCGTGTTTCAATTGAATATACCTAAAGAAATGAAAATTCGATAGGTCGTGTCGGGCTTTTAATTGGTCAAAAGTCATCAACTCTCCAAATACCGTGATGTCTCTAAGAGTTTTTATCCCCATTGTCACCCACCCCATTGGGTCATCAAAGGAGTAGAAATGCAACAATTTAGGATTCATCCAAATTGGGGTGGACGGGGAAAAACCCTTGTAATGGGGATAATGGTGGTGCACTTTAAACAGAGTATAACTTTGTAATCCAAGGGGTATGAAAATAACTTGTAGGCCACGGCAGTCTATAGGCCTATATACAGCAACAGTATCTTAGCTGGGCTTACGCCCTCTCACCCGCCGGACTACGGATCCAGTCCGGGAAACCTCCACCGGTCGTGTCACACACACTCGATCTCTCCAACAATCGGGCCCCCGATCCGACAAGGCTGTAGCTCACAAAGTCAGATGCCACCCAGGCTCGCAGAGGGGAGGGTGGAAGGCTCTTTGGTGCAGAGCAAGGCCTCAGGCTTCAGGCCTTGCACTCCGACACATCCGCACAGGAGGATCCGTCTGTGAAGTCTCGTGTCCCCAAAGAGGCCGAGCCCGGCCTCGCCTCCTCCTTTTATAACCCCTCCCATGAGTCTCTGCGGTGGAACATCACAAGAATGGGGTTATGGGTAATGTAGTTTCTTCCCAATATAGGGGAATACCCCGCTACATTTATAAATCTTGAGGTTCTTCATATAAGCTGCAAGGAATTCTTAGATAGGAGTGTTCAAAGCCTTGTAAAAAAAAATAATTAAGGAAAAATGAAACACTTAACCTAAAGATAAAACATGAATTGGGGTGCAAATTTGGGCAAAGCAAAGATAGCATCTACCACTAGCCTCAGTTTTCACACATCATTTATGTCAAATGAGGTCTGTGAAGTCTTGTCAGGATGTGAGAGGAGTTTGTGAGATTCACATTCAACCACGGGAGATTAGGCAAAACCAATTGCCTGTGTAGCATAGCTGTGCCTGTGACCCTTCCAACAGATGGAATTAATCTAAACGTACATGAATGTTTTATTACTATTACAGCAGGCATGGCTTTCTAAGTGAACAGCTCATACATCAAAATAAGTTATATGGCCTATGTAATTCCAGTTCCCTAAAATATAGTGCAGCCTAATAACTAACAATATATACAGCATGTATGTAATTTTATATTAGAGACTTACTTCCACAATAGCTGTACATTCATATTTTCTCTTGTTTCATAGCATATGCTATCTAAAGTGGGAATGTGGAATTTCGACATCTTCCTGTTTGACCGCCTGACAAATGGTAAGTTACACTGAAGTCACAGAAGTGCTGATTTTTTTTAGCCTCAACATCTGTGTAATGATTTGTTTAGGTACAAGGAATGTGTGCTTTTGGCACCAATCCTTAATTATAAATACTGTCAAGAAAAGATGAGTCTAATTAGAATGGGCTAACATTGTGTTAGGAGTTAAAGTGTCACTAAAGGCAAAACTTTTTTCTTTTCCATTTTGAAAATAGTAAACAGGTTATAACAATTTCCCAATTTCCCTTTGGGATTAATAACGTATTCTACATTCTGCAACCCCTGTTAGTTTTTTTTTTCATCTGTCTCCCATTGAGATTTCCCATCACTTCCTGTCCCATAACCAAACGGGAAGTGAGAATAAATCCTTTCAGAGTGAGGGAATCCAGGTGTGTCACCAGGGTCACGAGAACTAGTGTCCCCTTTGAACGATTTCCCCTCTATTAATGTTCTGATGTCAACCCAAAATTTGGGGTATTCTTTTAGTTTCACTCAGGTCAGAAACAGCAAGGTTACTAGCATTTTCAGTATCTAATCTAAATATTTCTCCTAGTACAAAATTCCTTTAAAAGAGAAGTATGACCAAAGCTTTTTTTGGCCATACTTTTCTTCTGGGTCACAGGAGTACCCTTATTTGTGTACTCCTGTGACCCAGACATCACAGAGCCAGTCCAGGCTCTAGAAGGATCCCGACTTTAATGATCCACCCAGATGCTTGACCAGCCGCTGGCTCAGCCCCTCAGCATGCCACTGAAAGCCTGAGCCAGCCTCTCCAGCCCCCTCCACACTCCAGTGAGTGCTGGAGGAGCAGAGCATGGTCACAGCGATCAGCAGTCGTGTGATTGCTCAGTTCTCAGTCTAAGAGCCGATGGAGGACAGCTGCAGCATCGGACCAATGCTGCAGCAATATACAGTAGGTGAGTACCGTATATACTCGAGTATAAGTCAACTTTTTCAGCATATTTTTTTATGCTGAAAAAGCCCCCCTCGGCTTATACTCGAGTCTCCCGCTGTGTCATGCTGTCTTACGGCAGCCGTTGCCGGGTATACTGCGCATGCACGAGCTCGTCCACTAGAAAGTCTTTCTTGGTTTGTGATAGGGGATTATCGTGCATTAAACGAAGGCCGCGTGCAGCGGAAAGACGTTCTCAAGGACGCGCTTGCGCATGCGCAGTACACCCAGTAGGAGAATTTGACAAGTTGGAATTTTTGACAGAACACCGCCGACTGCAGTTGGGCACTGATGAGACAGGTGGGCACAGTGAGGCTGCTGATGGTCACTGATGAGACAGGTGGGCACAGTGAGGCTGCAGATGGGCACTGATGAGACAGGTGGGCACAGTGAGGCTGCAGATGGGCACAGTGAGGCTGCAGATGGGCACAGTGAGGCTGCAAATGGGCACAGTGAGGCTGCAGATGGGCATTGTTGACCCTCTTTTCCACTTACAGTAGCTGCTGCATTTCCCACCCTAGGCTTATACTTGAGTCAATACGTTTTCCCAGTTTTTTGTGGTAAAATTAGGTGCCTCAGCTTATATTCGGGTCGGCTTATACTCGAGTATATACGGTATGTATAAAAAATGGGTGTATGCAGCGCGAATAACATAAAATTAAAGGCAAGAGTCCATAGTGTTTAAGATAAAGTCCTTGTTCAGGAAAAGAAACTGGAACCACTCACAGTGTAAACAGAGACACAATCAGGTGAGCATGAAATTATCCTCCACCGAACATCAACACATGGGGCCTCTTACCAAAGAAAATGGACCACTGAATTACAGGTGGTCAAACAAGCATGATATGTCCACAGCACCACGAAACCACTTCAATTGGATCATAGATGGCTGGGTCTTGTAATCTCACCAAATGGAAGATCATAGATGCATGCATAGAATACAAGAAAGGCAACTCCTCATGGTGTAGTATTTAAACCAGGGTAAAAAAATTTTTTTTAAAACAGCCAGGGTACTCACATTTTGTCAGACAAAAACAGGCATGTCAAACGCTGCAGTCTGTCATGAATAGCACTTGTTTCTAACCACAAAGATGTTCGCGGTCAAAACGTTACAACGTCGTGATGTCAGAGCTGTAACGTGTCGACCACAGCCATCTTTGTGGTTGTAAACAAGTGCTATTCTTGACAGACTGCAGCGTTTGACATGCCTGTTTTTATCTAACAAAATGTGAGTACCCTGGCTATTTTTAAAAAATAAATTTACCCTGGTTTTAAATAATACACCATGAGAAGTTGCCTTTCTTGTATTTTATGTATGCACCTATGATCTTCCATTTGGTGAGACTACAAGACCCAGCCATCTATGATCCAATTGAAGTGGTTTTGTGGCGCTGTGGACATATCATGCTTGTTTGACCACCTGTAATTCAGTGGTCCATTTTCTTTGGTAAGAGGCCCGATGTGTTGATGTTTGGTGGAGGATAATTTCATGCTCACCTGATTGTGTCTCAGTTTACACAGCGGGTGGTTCTAGTTCCTTTTCCTGAACAAGGACTTTATCTTAAACACTATGGACTCTTGCTTTTAATTTTATGCTACTAGCGCTGCATACACCCATTTTTTATGCTTGTTATTGTCACCATACAATTTATACCAGCTGCTTTATTAATACTAGCACAGTGATTAATCTGGAATTTAAGGTGAGTATGTATGTTTATTTTGTTTTATTTCCCACACTTCTTTTTTAATGCTTATAAACTTTCAGTTTTGACTGTGGATACCATTCAGGATACCTATACATTTAAGTTAGTGGAAGTCTCTCCAGAGTGCACGGAAATATCATCTTAGACAGCTTTCCTTTGGGACATTGAAAGATTTCCCTTTCACTTCTGTTCTGGTTACAGCTGTAAAATTTTCGATTTTCCCTACCTTTCTGTCCCAGTGACCAGGTTCAACATGACAGATAGTGAGGATGGATCTTTCTAGTGGAGGCACTGCCAGGAAAAGAAACCTGAAAGAGATTCTAACCATTCCTTACTTCTGTTTTCAAAACTAGGAAAAATTTGCTTAGATTTCACTTTAACGCTAAGGAAATTTTAAAAGAACCTATAAATGCAAGATGCCCTGACTAGAAAGTTATATATGTAATATTTATGGACATAGCATGTATAAAATGTTTTCTATAAAATATCTTATTGTATCCACAATAGGCATCTGTCATAGGAATCCCATTTACGCAGTACTGCAAAGATGCACATATTTTGGGGTTTATGGATAAGTTGTCTGATCTTCCCAGCTAGACACTAGGGATGAGCCGAACCCCCCCCCCCCCGGTTCGGTTCGCACCAGAACCTGCGAACGGACCAAAAGTTTGCGCGAACTTTCGAACACCGTTAAAGTCTATGGGACTCGAAACGTCAGAAATCAAAAATGCGAATTTTGAAGGCTAATATGGAAGCTATTGTCCTAAAAAGTGTTTGGGGACCCGGGTCCTGCCCCAGGGTACATGTATCAATGCAAAAAAAAGTTTTTTCGGGAGCAGTGATTTTATTATGCTTAAAGTGAAAAAATAAAAGTGAAAAATTCCTTTAAATATCGTGCCTGGGGGGTGTTTACAGCATGCCTGTAAAGTGGCGCATTTTTCCCGTGTTTAGAACTGTCCCTGGACAAAATGAAATTTCCAAAGGAATAAAAGTAATTTAAAACTTCTTGCGGCTTTAATGTCATGTCTGGTCTGAGCAATATGGATAAAAATCATTAAGAAAAACGTAATGGGTACCCCCCCCCCCCCAGCCCATTACCAGCCCCTTTTGGGTCTTGTATGGATATTAAGGGTAACCCCGCACCCAAATAAAAAAAAGAAAGGCGTGGGGCCCCCAGGCCCTGCATACTCTGAACAACAGTATACAGGCGGTCCCAAGAAAGACAGGGACTGTAGGTTTGTTCTTAAGTAGAATCTGTTTGTAATTTTGAACTGGTACATTTTTAAATCTATTTTTAAGCTTTTTGGAAAACATAGAGAAGGGTTATCACCCCTGTAACATTTGTTTTGCTGTCTATGCACCTTTTCAGAAGATTTCACCTCACTTTCTGTCCCAATGACAATTGGATT
Organism: Rana muscosa; assembly: GCA_029206835.1. Lineage (NCBI taxonomy): Eukaryota > Metazoa > Chordata > Amphibia > Anura > Ranidae > Rana > Rana muscosa. The sequence continues at coordinate 850,638,627 of CM055121.1, forward strand.
TTGAAAATTTGGGGTTTTTAGTGAAACAAGGAACTCTTATGCCGCGCACACACGGCCGTTTTTCTCGTCGAGAAAAACTAAATTTTTCCCATTCGACGAGAAAAACGATCGTCTGTGGGCTTTCTGTCGTTTTTTTCGACGAGAAAAACGGCATTAAAAATGACGAGAAAAATTAGAACATGTTTTTTTCGACATCTTTTCCGCGGCAGTGTTTCCCATAGGGAAACACTGCCGCAGAGCCAACAGACGGTCGTTTTTCTCGTCAAGAGAAAAAATGACGTGAAAAACGACCGTGTGTGGGGAACAAGCTGTTCCCCCATTTTAAATGACATTATTCACGGCGGTTTTTTAACCGCCGTGAATAATGATCGTGTGTACGCGGCATTACAGGAGAGAATTTCCCTTCCTAGGGGTATATTTCCTCTCACTTCCTGTAGTCTCCTTCCGTTTGCAAGTAGGAGTCATTTGTAAGTTGGATGTTTAAAAATAGGGGCCTGCCCTATATACTCTGCAGAAATTTGGGCCTTAGGTGTTGGTGTTGCCACAACACTGTAAGCCCTCACAGTTACTCTTGGTGTGAAATATTAGATCAAGAATTGTAATTACATGCCCCTGTTGAACAGGGTCAGAAAAATTGGGCCTTTGGTGGTGGTGGTGTTGCCACAACACTGTAAGGCCTCACAGTTACTCTTGGTGGGCGCAGGAACGGGCCCTGCTGTGAAATATTAGATCAAGAATTGTAAGAATTATAATTACACGCCCCTGTTTAACAGGGGCAGAAAAATTGGGCCTTAGGCACTGGTGGTGGTGCCACAACACTGCAACCCCTCACAGATACTGTATTTGGAGCGCAGGAATGAGCCCTGCTGCAAAGTATATGCATCAAAAATTGTAATTACACGCTCCTGTTAAACAGGGGCTGAAAAATTGGGCCTTAAGCACTGGTGCTGGTGCCACAACACTGCAACCCCTCACAGATACTGTAGCTGGAGCTACATTTTGGCTTTAGCCTTTGGTGGCGGTGCCCAGAACCAAAAAATGTCTTACAAGCTATCAGCATGAACATTGAGGAGGAAGAGGATAGTCACTCAGCATAACAGGATAGTCACTCAGCATCAGCATATGCAGTCTTGAAGGGATCTCACATTCAAAAAAAATTATTCAGTTTCATCAGCATCAGGTGCTTGGTAGCTGGTGATCCAAGACTGATTCATTTTTATGAAGGTCAGCCGATCGACTGATTTGGTGGACAGGCGCACCCTGTGATCGGTTACAAAGCCTCCAGCAGCACTGAATGTGCGTTCCAAAAGAACGCTGGCTGCAGGACAGGCCGGTATCTCAATTGCATTCTGTGCAAGCTCTGGCCTGTGATCCATCCTCAAGACCCAGTAACCCAGAGAATTTTCGGTGGGAAAGGTGTCCAAGTCTGATCTTGCCCCTAGGTATTCCTGCACCATGTGAATCAGACGCTGGAACCGCTCATACCTTGGGGCTGCAGACTAAAAAATTGTCTGAACGCATCGGTCAGATGGCCACCTTCTCCACCGCTACTTCTGTGGCTGACCGAAGCCTCAGCAACACGTTGTCCAGAACCAGGAATTTGTAACCTCCCAGGCTTTGGAAACGCGTTGCACAAACCTTTCTGCAAGGCCTCCCGAAGATGTTTCATCCTCTGCTCCCTCTGCGACGGCAAGATAAGGCCTGCAACCTTACCCTTGTAACATGGATCAAGGAGGGTTGCCAGCCAGTAATGATCCCTCTCCTTGATACCACGAATACGAGGATTCTTTCGCAGGCTTTGCAGGATCAGGGAGGCTATGCAGCGTAGGTTTGCGGAGGGATTCGGTGCAAAGTCCTCTGGGTCACTAAGGACAACATGATCCGCAGCCACCTCCTCCCAGCCATGTACAAGTCCATGGGTTTCTTGGGACTGTAAATGATCCCTTGAAGACTGCTGCTGATGCTGAGTGCTAGGCTCCACCTTCATGCTGACACAATCCTCCTCCTCCTCGTCCACTTCCTGTGTGATCGGCGGGCCAGCAGGAACACTGTCTGGATAAAGGGGGCCTTGAGAGGTAAGGAAGTCCTCCTCTTCCTCCCTCTGTTCTGCCTCAAGTGCCCTGTCCATTATTCCACGCAGCGTGCGCTCCAACAGGTGGACAAGAGGGACAGTGTCACTGATGCATGCACAGTCACTGCTCACCATCCTTGTGGCCTCCTCAAATGGTGACAGGACAGTGCATGCATCTCTGATCATGACCCACTGGCGTAGCAAAAAAAAAAACAAGCTCCCCTGACCCTGGCCTGGTGCCATATTGGCACAGATACTCATTGATGGCCCTCTGCTGCGTGTGCAGCCGCTGCAGTATGGCCAACGTTGAGTTCCACCTGGTGGGCATGTCACAGATTAGGCGGTTCTTGGGCAGGTTAAATTCCTTTTGCAGGTCAGCCAGCCGAGCACTGACCAGCGGAAATGCACACAGACTTTCCTGGCCTGCCTCAGGACATCCTGTAAGCCCGGGTACCTGCCCAAGAACCGCTGCACCACCAAGTTAAGGACGTGAGACAAACAGGGCACATGGGTCAGCTGTCCCTGTCGGAGGGCGGAGAGCAGGTTGGTACAATTGTCGCAAGCCACCATTCCCGGCTTAAGCTGGTGTGGCGTCAACCACCTCTGAGCCTGCCCCTGCAGAGCTGACAGAATCTCTGCCCCAGTGTGGCTCTTGTCCCCCAAGCACACCAGCTCAAGCACCGCATGGCATCTTTTTGCCTGCGTACTTACGTAGCCCCTTGAATGCCTACGGAGCACCGCTGGTCCTGAGGACAAAGCACAGGAACAGGCCATGTAGGAAGAAGAAGAGGAGGGGGTGGAGGAGAGAGTGTGTCAGAATCACCAGTAGTAGCATTTTGGAGGCGTGGTGGCGGAACAACCTCCAACACTACTGCACCTTGTCCTGCATCCTTCCCAGCTGCCAGCTGAGTCACCCAATGTGCCGTGAAAGATAGGTAATGTCCCTGTCCATGCCTGCTGGACCATGAGTCAGTGGTAATATGCACCTTACCGCTGACCGCCCTGTCCAGCTAGGCCAAGATATTGCCTTTCACATGCCGGTAGAGAGCCGGAATCGCCTTCCGTGAAAAAAAGTGGCGTTTGGGAACCTGCCACTGAGGAACCGCACATTCCACAAACTCACGGAAGAGGGCAGAGTCTACCAACTGAAAAGGCAGCAGTTGAAGTGCTAGCAATTTAGCCAAGCTAGCATTCAACCGTTGGGCATGTGGATGGCTGGGAGCGAACTTCTTTCGGCGGTGCAGCAGCTGGGACAGGGAAATTTGCCTGGTACAATCTGACGTTGGTGTACAGATAGCAGATTGCCAGCACGTACTTGGCTGTGACACACCTAATTCTACATCTTCATTCCTCTCAGTGCAGGTTTCAGAGAGGACTGAAGGTATAGTGGGGTTGGAGATCCCAGCTGTTTAGGAGCAAGGAGAGGTCCGCTTTGTTCTTTGGTGTGGGTCTTTTAGGTACGCTTGCCAACGAACTGCATGGCAGGTCGAGATATGTCTGGTCAAGCATGTGGTGCCCAAGGCGGTGATGTTTTGGCCATGCAAGATACGCTTGAGACATATGTTGCAAATAGCAGCAGTGCGATCTGATGCACTCGTCTTAAAAAAGGCTCACACCAAAGAACTTTTGGAATAACGCGAGACAGCAGCGCCCTGCACATACGGAGCTCTGCGGTGTGATGCAGTCGGTGTGCTGCCCTTAAGCTGGCCCCTGGAGGGCATCCTGCATTGTTGGAGATGTGCCTCCTCCTCCTCCTCCTCTCTCCTATCAGGCACCCATGTAGAGTCCGAGACCTCATCATCCCCTCCCTCCTCATCACTGGATCAAACCTGGCAGTATGCTGCAGCTGGGGGAACATGACTGCCAGATTGCTGTCCTTCTTGGGCACCCCCTCTCTCTGGGCTCACGTTACTGCCTTCCTCTAGCTTGGTACCATCATTGGAGCCTTCAAAACTCTGCGCATCCTTGTGCAGCATGTACCCAACACTGTGGTCAAACAGTTCAGGGGACTCCTCAGGAGGACATGGTGGGGCTAGGGAAGGAGTGACTGATGCCATTGAGCCGAGGGAAGAGGCCGCTTTGGCAGCTGCTTTTCCAGACAAAGTACCCTGAGCCTGGCTGAGAGAGGATGAGGAGGATGAGGACGTCTTGGTCATCCACTCTACCAAGTCTTTGGCATGTTGCGGCTCAACGCGGCCAGCTGCCGAAAAAAAGGACAAGTGTGTCACACGGCCACGTGCTGATGAGGATGCACAGTGTCCATGACCAGCACTGTTGCCTCTAGACACAGAGCCTGATTGCCCTCTTTTATTGGCTTGTGACTCTCTGCCTCTCCTTGTTGGCCTTCCAGACATACTAATGGCCTGCAGTGAGATGTTGCTGCACAAATCTGGGATGTATATATATATATACTGATTATACTGCAGCTAGCAGAATCAACTGTCTGCCTGTAGTATTATTAGGAAGAAAACAACAGGAATTGTCTGCAGTGAGCTTTAGCCGCACACTCTGCCCAGTATACAGTACACTAATATACTACAGCTAGCTGAATCAACTGCCTGCGTGTGGTATTATTAGTAAGAGAACACCAGCAATTGTCTTCAGTTAGCTTTAGTGGCACACTGTGCAGAGGGCACCGTAAACTGACTGAAAATACTGCAGCTGCCTGCCTGTGGTATTATTAGTAAGAGAACACCAGCAATTTTCTTCAGTTAGCTTTAGGAGCACACTGTGCAGAGGACACAGTACACTGACTGAAAATACTCCAGCTGCCTGCCTGTGGTATTATTAGTAAGAGAACACCAGCAACTGTCTTCAGTTAGCTTTAGTTGCACACTGTGCAGAGGACACAGTAAACTGACTGAAAATACTGCAGCTGCCTGCCTGTGGTATTATTAGTAAGAGACCACCAGCAATTGTCTTCAGTTAGCTTTAGGTGCACACTGTGCAGAGGACACAGTACACTGACTGAAAATACTGCAGCTGCTTGCCTGTGGTATTATTAGTAAGAGAACACCAACAATTGTCTTCAGTTAGCTTTAGGTGCACACTGTGCAGAGGACACAGTACACTGACTGAAAATACTGCAGCTGCCTGCCTGTGGTATTATTAGTAAGCGAACACCAGCAATTGTCTTCAGTTAGCTTTAGTTGCACACTGTGCAGAGGACACAGTACACTGACTGAAAATACTGCAGCTACCACAATCACCTGCCTGTCTGTCAGCATATTAGGAAGAAAATAACAGGAATGGATCAAGCTAAACTGAATACAGTGTGTATATATATATATATATATATATATATATATATATATACAGTCATGCTCGAAATTGTTGGCACCCCAGAAATTTTTCCAGAAAATCAAGTATTTCTCACAGAAAAGTATTGCAGTAACACATGTTTTGCTATACACATGTTTATTCCCTTTGTGTGTATTGGAACAAATCAAAAAAAGGGAGGAAAAAAAGCAAATTGGACATAATGTCACACAAAACTTCAAAAATGGGCTGCTCAAAATTCTTGGCACCCTTAACTTAATATTTGGTTGCACACCCTTTGGAAAAAATAACTGAAATCAGTCGCTTCCTATAACCATTAGTGATGAGCCGAACACCCCCGGGTTCGGTTCGCACCAGAACCCGCGAACGGACCGAAAGTTCGTACGAACATTAGAACCCTATTAAATACAATGGATGCGAACGTTCGAATTCTAAAGTGCTAATTATAACAACTATTATGCATGTTATTGTCCTAAAAAGGGTTTGGGAACCCGGGTTCTGCACCAGGGGACATGTATCAATGCAAAAAGAAGTTTTAAAAACGGTCGTTTTTCGGGAGCAGTCATTTTAATGATGCATAAAGTGAAAAAAAAAAGTCAAATATTCCTTTAAATATCGTACCTGGGGGGTGTCTAAAGTATGCCTGTGAAGTGCCACGTGTTTCCCGTGTTTAGAACTGTCCCTGCACAAAATGACACTTCTAAAGGAAAAAAAAGCCATTTCAAACTGCTTGCGGCTTTAATGTAATGTCTGGTCCCGGTAATATGGATGAAAATCTTTAAGAAAAATGGCATAGCTACCACATGACCCCCCCCCCCCCCCTACCCCAGCCCATTACCAGCCCCTTTGAGTCTTGTATGGATATTAAGGGGAACCCCGCACATAAAATAAAAAAGGCCCTATATACTCTGAACAGCCGTATACAGGCGGTGCATACAAGACAGGGACTGTAGGTTTGTTCTTATGTAGAATGTGTTTGTAATTTTGAACAGGTACATTGTTGAAGTGTAGCTCCAGCCCAAAAATCTATTTTTAAACTTTTTGGAAAACATAGGTAAGGGTTATCACCCCTGTAACATTTGTTTTGCTGTCTGTGCCCCTGTTCAGAACATTTCACCTCACTTTCCGTCCCAATGACAACTGTTTTTGAAATGTGGTGTTTTTCTTGAAACAAGGATTGCTGATAAAGCATCAGTACAGAGGAGACACCTTTCTCCCATATTAATTCTTACAGGAGAGAATTTTCCTTCCTAGGGGTAGATTTCCTCTCACTTCCTGTTGTCTTCTTGCGTTTGCAAGTAGGAGTCGTTTGTAAGTTGGATGTTTGAAAGTAGGGACCTGCCGTATATACTCTGCAGAAATAGGCCCCTTAGTTGTTGGTGTTGGCACAACACTGTAAGCACTCACAGTTACTCTTGGTTGGTGCTGGAACGCCCTGCTGTCAACTATTATATCAGGAATTTTAATTACATATAATTGTTGAACAGTGGTAGTAAAAATTGGGGCTTTGATGGTGGTGCTGGTGCCACAACACTGTAAGCCCTGACAGTTACTCTTGGTGGGTGCAGCAATGGGCCCTGCTGTGAATTATTAGATCAAGAATTGTAATTACATGCCCCTTTTGAACAGGGGCTGAAAAATTGGGCCTTTCGTGGTGGTGGTGGTGGTGGCGTTGCCACAACACTGTAAGCCCTCAGACTTACTCTTGGTGGGTGCAGGAATGGGCCCTGCTGTGAATTATTAGATCAAGAATTGTAATTACATGCCCCTTTTGAACAGGGTCTGAAAAATTGGGCCTTTCGTGGTGGTGGTGGTGGTGGCGTTGCCACAACACTGTAAGCCCTCAGACTTACTCTTGGTGGGTGCAGGAATGGGCCCTGCTGTGAATTATTACATCAAGAATTGTAATTGCATGCCCCTGTTGAACAGGGGCTGAAAAATTGGGCCTTAGGCACTGGTGGCACAACACTACAACCCCTCACAGATACTGTACTTGGAGCACAGCAATGAGCCCTGTTGCAAAGTATTGCTTCAAAAATTGTAATGACACGCCCCTGTTAAACAGGGGCTGAAAAATTGGGCCTTAGGCACTGGTGGCACAACACTACAACCCCTCACAGATACTGTACTTGGAGCACAGCAATGAGCCCTGTTGCAAAGTATTGCTTCAAAAATTGTAATGACACGCCCCTGTTAAACAGGGGCTGAAAAATTGGGCCTTAGGCACTGGTGCCACAACACTCCAACCCCTCACAGATACCTTAGCCACTGGTGGCGGCACCCATAAACAAAAATGATCTTCCAAGCTATCATCATCAATCGTATCATTGAGGACTCGGAGGAGGAGGATAGCCAGTCGACATAACAGCACAGGCACTCAGCATCAGCATCAGTCTTGAAGGGATGTGACATGTTAAAATCAATTAGTCTGTTATATCAGCATCAGGTGTGTGGTAGCTGGTAGTGATCCAAGACTGGTTCATCTTGATGAAAGTCAGTCGATCAACCGAGTCGGTGGACAGGCGCACCCTGTGATCCGTGACAAATCCTCCAGCAGCACTGAATGTGCGTTCCGAAAGAACGCTGGATGCAGGACAGGCCAGTAGCTCAATTGCATACTGTGCAAGCTCTGGCCAGTGATCCATCCTCAAGACCCAGTAAGCCAGAGGATTTTCGGTGGGGAAGGTGTCCAAGTCTGACCTTGCCCCTAGATATTCCTGCACCATGTTTATCAGACGCTGGCGATGGTTGCTGGAACCGATCATACTTTGGGGCTGCGGACTAAAGAATTGTCTGAACGCATCGGTCAGACGGCCACCTTCCCCACCGCTCCTTCTTTGACTGGCCGAAGCCTCAGCAACTCGTTGTCCAGGACCAGGAGTTTGTAACCTCCCAGTCTCTGGGAACGCGTTGCACAGACCTTTCTGCAAGGCCTCCCGGAGTTGTCTCATCCTCTGCTCCCTCTGCGACGGTAACATAAGGTCCGCAACCTTACCCTTGTACCGTGGATCAAGGAGAGTGGCCAGCCAGTAATGGTCCCTCTCCTTGATCCGAAGAATACGAGGATCCTTCCGCAGACTTTGCAGGATCAGGGAGGCCATGCAGCGTAGGTTTGCTGAGGCATTCGCTCCGGAGTCCTCTGGGTCACTAAGGACGACATGATCCGCAGTCACCTCCTCCCAGCCACGTACAAGTCCACTGGTTTCTTGGGACTGTAAATCATCCCTAAAAGACTGCTGCTGATGATGCTGAGTGCCAGCCTCCACCTCCATGCTGACACAATCCTCCTCCTCCTCCTCCTCCTCCTCCTCTTCCTCTTCCTGTGCGATGGGTGGGACAGAAGGAACACTGTCTGGGTAAAGGGGGCCTTGAGAGGCAAGGAAGTCCTCCTCTTCCTGCCTCTGTTCTGCCTCAAGTGCCCTGTCCATTATTCCACGCAGCGTGTGCTCCAACAGGTGGACAAGAGGTACAGTGTCACTGATGCATGCACTGTCACTGCTCACCATCCTCGTGGCCTCCTCAAATGGTGCCAGGACAGTGCATGCATCCCTGATCATGCCCCACTGGCGTGGAGAAAAAAAACCAAGCTCCCCTGACCCTGTCCTGGTGCCGTAGTCGCACAGGTACTCATTGATGGCCCTCTGCTGCGTGTGCAGCCGCTGCAGCATGGCCAACGTTGAGTTCCACCTGGTGGGCATGTCACATATAAGGCGGTTCTTGGGCAGGTTCAACTCCTTTTGCAGCTCAGCCAGGCGAGCACTGGCATTATAAGATCTGCGGAAATGCACACAGACTTTCCTGGCCTGCCTCAGGACATCCTGTAAGCCCGGGTACCTGCCCAAGAACCGCTGCACCACCAGGTTAAGGACGTGAGCCACACAGGGCACATGGGTCAGTTGTCCCTGTCGAAGGGCGGAGAGGAGGTTGGTGCCATTGTCGCAAACCACCATTCCTGGCTTAAGCTGGCGTGGCGTCAACCACCTCTCGGCCTGGCCCTGCAGAGCAGACAGGACCTCTGCCCCAGTGTGGCTTCTGTCCCCCAAACACACCAGCGCAAGCACGGCATGGCATCTTTTTGCCTGCGTACTTGCGTAGCCCCGTGAACGGCTACGGAGCACCGCTGGTTCATAGGACAAACCACAGGAAGAGGCCATGGAGGAAGAAGAAGAGGAGGGGGTGGAGGAGAGAGGTGTGTCACAACCAGTAGTAGCATTTTGGAGGTGTGGCGGTGGGACAACCTCCAACACTACTGCACCTTGTCCTGCATCCTTCCCAGCTGCCAAAAGAGTGACCCAATGGGCTGTGAAAGAAAGGTAACGTCCCTGTCCATGCCTGCTGGACCATGAGTCAGCGGTAATATGCACCTTACCGCTGACCGCCCTGTCCAGCGAGGCCAAGACATTGCCTTCCACATGCCGGTAGAGAGCCGGAATAGCCTTCCGTGAGAAAAAGTGGCGTTTGGGAACCTGCCACTGAGGAACCGCACATTGCACAAACTCACGGAAGGGGGCCGAGTCTACCAACTGAAAAGGCAGCAGTTGAAGCGCTAGCAATTTAGCCAAGCTAGCATTCAACCGCTGGGCATGTGGATGGCTGGGAGTGAACTTCTTTCGACGGTCCAGCAGCTGGGGCAGGGAAATTTGCCTGCTAGAATCGGACGTCGGTGTACTGCTAGCAGAGTGGCCGCAAGTACTTGGCTGTGACACACCTAATTCTACACCTTCATTCCTCTCAGTGCATGTTTCAGAGAGGACTGAAGTTATAGTGGGGTTGGAGATCCCAGCTGATGCAGTGCAAGGAGAGGTCCGCTTTGTTCTTTGGTGTGGGTCTTTGAGGTAGGCTTGCCAACGAGCTGCATGGCAGGTCAACATATGTCTGGTCAGGCATGTGGTACCCAAGCGGCTGATGTTTTGGCCACGCGATATACGCTTGAGACATATGTTGCAAACAGCAGCTGTGCGATCTGATGCACTAGCCTCAAAAAAGGCCCACACCAAGGAACTTTTTGAATGACGGGCAGAGGCAGCGCCCTGCACAGGCGGAGCTCTGCGGTGTGATTCCGTCGGTGTACTGCCCTTACGCTGGCCACCAAAGGGCATCCTGCCTCGTTGGAGATGTGCCTCCTCCTCATCCTCCTCCTCCTCTCTCCTATTAGGCACCCACGTGGAGTCAGTGACCTCATCATCCCCTCCCTCCTCATCACTGGAGCCAATCTGGCAGTATGCTGCAGCTGCTGGAACATGACTGCCAGATTGGTGTCCTTCTTGAGCATCCCCTCTGTCTGCTCTCACCCTACTGCCTTCCTGTAGCTGGGTTTCATCATCAGACCCTTCGAAACGCTGGGCATCCTCCTGGAGCATGTACCCAACACTGTGCTCAAACAGTTCGGGGGACTCCTCAGGAGGAGGACATGGTGGGTCTAGGGAAGGAGTGACTGATGATGAGTCTGACATTGATAACAGGGAAGAGGACGCTTTGGCAGCTGCTTTGCCAGTACCCTGAGCCTGGGTGAGAGAGGATGAGGAGGAGGAGGAGGGCTTGGTCATCCACTCTACCAAGTCTTCGGCATGATGTGGCTCAACATGTCCAGCTGCCGAAAAGAAGGACAAACGTGTCCCATGGCCATGTGCTGATGACAATGCACCGCGTCCACGACCAGCACTGTTGCCCCCAGACACAGAGCCTGCTTGCCCTCTTTTATTGCCTCCTGACTGTCTGCCTCTCCTTGTTTGCCTTCCAGACATTCTAATAGATGGCCTGCAGGGAGATGGGAAAAAAGCAATAAGGGCTACCTTCAGGTGTCCTTCTCTGTCCCTTTACTTAAGGATTTCTAAATATGGTTGAGGATGATTGCTTTTGCACAGAATAGCACAACGACAATTTCCCTGACTGTCCAAAAATCAAGGATTTCAAAGATGGTTGATGAGGAATGCTTTAGCACACTATAGCACAAGGAGAATTCCCCTCACTTTCCTTCTTTGTCCCTAGAAACAAGGACTCGCACAGTGAAAGAAACTGACACTCTCCCTACCTAGAGTTTTCTGTCCCTAGAAAAAATGTTTTTTTTAAGCACACTATAGCACAAGGAGAATTCACTCACTGTCCTTCCCTGTCCCTGGAAACAAGGACTTGCACAGTGAAAGAAACTGACACTCTCCCTACCTAGAGTTTTCTGTCCCTAGAAAATATGTTTTTTTTAAGCACACTATAGCACAAGGAGAATTCACTCACTGTCCTTCCCTGTCCCTGGAAACAAGGACTTGCACAGTGAAAGAAACTGACACTCTCCCTACCTAGAGTTTTCTGTCCCTAGAAAAAATGTTTTTTTTAAGCACACTATAGCACAAGGAGAATTCACTCACTGTCCTTCCCTGTCCCTGGAAACAAGGACTTGCACAGTGAAAGAAACTGACACTCTCCCTACCTAGAGTTTTCTGTCCCTAGAAAATATGTTTTTTTTAAGCACACTATAGCACAAGGAGAATTCACTCACTGTCCTTCCCTGTCCCTGGAAACAAGGACTTGCACAGTGAAAGAAACTGACACTCTCCCTACCTAGAGTTTTCTGTCCCTAGAAAAAATGTTTTTTTTAAGCACACTATAGCACAAGGAGAATTCACTCACTGTCCTTCCCTGTCCCTGGAAACAAGGACTTGCACAGTGAAAGAAACTGACACTCTCCCTACCTAGAGTTTTCTGTCCCTAGAAAAAATGTTTTTTTTTAAGCACACTATAGCACAAGGAGAATTCACTCACTGTCCTTCCCTGTCCCTGGAAACAAGGACTTGCACAGTGAAAGAAACTGACACTCTCCCTACCTAGAGTTTTCTGTCCCTAGAAAAAATGTTTTTTTTAAGCACACTATAGCACAAGGAGAATTCACTCACTGTCCTTCCCTGTCCCTGGAAACAAGGACTTGCACAGTGAAAGAAACTGACACTCTCCCTACCTAGAGTTTTCTGTCCCTAGAAAAAATGTTTTTTTTAAGCACACTATAGCACAAGGAGAATTCACTCACTGTCCTTCCCTGTCCCTGGAAACAAGGACTTGCACAGTGAAAGAAACTGACACTCTCCCTACCTAGAGTTTTCTGTCCCTAGAAAAAATGTTTTTTTTAAGCACACTATAGCACAAGGAGAATTCACTCACTGTCCTTCCCTGTCCCTGGAAACAAGGACTTGCACAGTGAAAGAAACTGACACTCTCCCTACCTAGAGTTTTCTGTCCCTAGAAAAAATGTTTTTTTTAAGCACACTATAGCACAAGGAGAATTCACTCACTGTCCTTCCCTGTCCCTGGAAACAAGGACTTGCACAGTGAAAGAAACTGACACTCTCCCTACCTAGAGTTTTCTGTCCCTAGAAAAAATGTTTTTTTTAAGCACACTATAGCACAAGGAGAATTCACTCACTGTCCTTCCCTGTCCCTGGAAACAAGGACTTGCACAGTGAAAGAAACTGACACTCTCCCTACCTAGAGTTTTCTGTCCCTAGAAAAAATGTTTTTTTTAAGCACACTATAGCACAAGGAGAATTCACTCACTGTCCTTCCCTGTCCCTGGAAACAAGGACTTGCACAGTGAAAGAAACTGACACTCTCCCTACCTAGAGTTTTCTGTCCCTAGAAAATATGTTTTTTTTAAGCACACTATAGCACAAGGAGAATTCACTCACTGTCCTTCCCTGTCCCTGGAAACAAGGACTTGCACAGTGAAAGAAACTGACACTCTCCCTACCTAGAGTTTTCTGTCCCTAGAAAAAATGTTTTTTTTTAAGCACACTATAGCACAAGGAGAATTCACTCACTGTCCTTCCCTGTCCCTGGAAACAAGGACTTGCACAGTGAAAGAAACTGACACTCTCCCTACCTAGAGTTTTCTGTCCCTAGAAAAAATGTTTTTTTTAAGCACACTATAGCACAAGGAGAATTCACTCACTGTCCTTCCCTGTCCCTGGAAACAAGGACTTGCACAGTGAAAGAAACTGACACTCTCCCTACCTAGAGTTTTCTGTCCCTAGAAAAAATGTTTTTTTTAAGCACACTATAGCACAAGGAGAATTCACTCACTGTCCTTCCCTGTCCCTGGAAACAAGGACTTGCACAGTGAAAGAAACTGACACTCTCCCTACCTAGAGTTTTCTGTCCCTAGAAAAAATGTTTTTTTTAAGCACACTATAGCACAAGGAGAATTCACTCACTGTCCTTCCCTGTCCCTGGAAACAAGGACTTGCACAGTGAAAGAAACTGACACTCTCCCTACCTAGAGTTTTCTGTCCCTAGAAAAAATGTTTTTTTTAAGCACACTATAGCACAAGGAGAATTCACTCACTGTCCTTCCCTGTCCCTGGAAACAAGGACTTGCACAGTGAAAGAAACTGACACTCTCCCTACCTAGAGTTTTCTGTCCCTAGAAAAAATGTTTTTTTTAAGCACACTATAGCACAAGGAGAATTCACTCACTGTCCTTCCCTGTCCCTGGAAACAAGGACTTGCACAGTGAAAGAAACTGACACTCTCCCTACCTAGAGTTTTCTGTCCCTAGAAAAAATGTTTTTTTTAAGCACACTATAGCACAAGGAGAATTCACTCACTGTCCTTCCCTGTCCCTGGAAACAAGGACTTGCACAGTGAAAGAAACTGACACTCTCCCTACCTAGAGTTTTCTGTCCCTAGAAAAAATGTTTTTTTTAAGCACACTATAGCACAAGGAGAATTCACTCACTGTCCTTCCCTGTCCCTGGAAACAAGGACTTGCACAGTGAAAGAAACTGACACTCTCCCTACCTAGAGTTTTCTGTCCCTAGAAAAAATGTTTTTTTTAAGCACACTATAGCACAAGGAGAATTCACTCACTGTCCTTCCCTGTCCCTGGAAACAAGGACTTGCACAGTGAAAGAAACTGACACTCTCCCTACCTAGAGTTTTCTGTCCCTAGAAAATATGTTTTTTTTAAGCACACTATAGCACAAGGAGAATTCACTCACTGTCCTTCCCTGTCCCTGGAAACAAGGACTTGCACAGTGAAAGAAACTGACACTCTCCCTACCTAGAGTTTTCTGTCCCTAGAAAAAATGTTTTTTTTTAAGCACACTATAGCACAAGGAGAATTCACTCACTGTCCTTCCCTGTCCCTGGAAACAAGGACTTGCACAGTGAAAGAAACTGACACTCTCCCTACCTAGAGTTTTCTGTCCCTAGAAAAAATGTTTTTTTTAAGCACACTATAGCACAAGGAGAATTCACTCACTGTCCTTCCCTGTCCCTGGAAACAAGGACTTGCACAGTGAAAGAAACTGACACTCTCCCTACCTAGAGTTTTCTGTCCCTAGAAAAAATGTTTTTTTTAAGCACACTATAGCACAAGGAGAATTCACTCACTGTCCTTCCCTGTCCCTGGAAACAAGGACTTGCACAGTGAAAGAAACTGACACTCTCCCTACCTAGAGTTTTCTGTCCCTAGAAAAAATGTTTTTTTTAAGCACACTATAGCACAAGGAGAATTCACTCACTGTCCTTCCCTGTCCCTGGAAACAAGGACTTGCACAGTGAAAGAAACTGACACTCTCCCTACCTAGAGTTTTCTGTCCCTAGAAAAAATGTTTTTTTTAAGCACACTATAGCACAAGGAGAATTCACTCACTGTCCTTCCCTGTCCCTGGAAACAAGGACTTGCACAGTGAAAGAAACTGACACTCTCCCTACCTAGAGTTTTCTGTCCCTAGAAAAAATGTTTTTTTTTAAGCACACTATAGCACAAGGAGAATTCACTCACTGTCCTTCCCTGTCCCTGGAAACAAGGACTTGCACAGTGAAAGAAACTGACACTCTCCCTACCTAGAGTTTTCTGTCCCTAGAAAAAATGTTTTTTTTAAGCACACTATAGCACAAGGAGAATTCACTCACTGTCCTTCCCTGTCCCTGGAAACAAGGACTTGCACAGTGAAAGAAACTGACACTCTCCCTACCTAGAGTTTTCTGTCCCTAGAAAATATGTTTTTTTTAAGCACACTATAGCACAAGGAGAATTCACTCACTGTCCTTCCCTGTCCCTGGAAACAAGGACTTGCACAGTGAAAGAAACTGACACTCTCCCTACCTAGAGTTTTCTGTCCCTAGAAAAAATGTTTTTTTAAAGCACACTATAGCACAAGCACAAAACACACTGACACTCTCCCTACCTATCCTTCTCTTTCCCTAAACTAAAGGAATCCAGGTTAAGCAAGAAAGAAATAAAAGTCACTGTCCCTGCCTATGCTGCTCTTTCCCTGCTCCGGAACACACTACACTAGGCCGCCGTGCTGGCGGCCTTTTATAGTGTGGGGCGTGTACTAAACACCCTCAGCAATAATTGGCCACAGGCATCCTGCCTGTGGCCAATCATTGCTCTCCTCGCTGCCGGCGCTGTGATTGGCCAAGCATGCGGGGTCACAGTGCATGCTTGGCCAATCACAGCGCCTGGATGACACTGCGATGGCGTAGTGCATTGTGGGCCGTTCGCGTCACTCGAATTTGGCGCGAACGGCCCAAATCGTTCGATCTTCGTCGAACGATCGAACAGCCGATGTTCGAGTCGAACGTATGTTCGACTCGAACACGAAGCTCATCCCTAATAACCATCAATAAGCTTCTTACACCTCTCACCCGGAATTTTGGACCACTCTTCCTTTGCAAACTGCTCCAGGTCTCTCTTATTGGAAGGGTGCCTTTTCCCAACAGCAATTTTAAGATCTCTCCACGGGTGTTCAATGGGATTTAGATCTGGACTCGTTGCTGGCCACTTTAGAGCTCTCCATCGCTTTGTTGCCATCCATTTCTGGGTGCTTTTTGACATATGTTTGGGGTCATTTTCCTGCTGGAAGACCCAAGATCTCGGATGCAAACCCAGCTTTCTGACACTGGGCTCTACAGTGCGACCCAAAATCCTTTGGTAATCCTCATATTTTATGATGCCTTGCACACATTTAAGGCACCCAGTGCCAGAGTCAGCAAAACAACCCCAAAACTTCAATGAACCTCCACCACATTTCTCAGTAGGTACTGTGTTCTTTTCTTTGTATGCCTCATTCCGTTTTTGGTAAACAGTAGAATGATGTGCTTTACCAAAAAGCTCCATCTTGGTCTCATCTGTCCACAAGACGTTTTCCCAGAAGGATTTTGGCTTACTCAAGTACATTTTGGCAAACTGTAGTCTTGCTTTTTTATGTCTCTGTGTCAGTAGTGGGGTCCTCCTGGGTATCCTGCCATAGCCTTTCATTTAATTTAAATGTCGACGGATAGTTGGCGCTGACACTGATGCTCCCTGAGCCTGCAGGACAGCTTGAACTTCTTTGGAACTTGTTTGGGGCTGCTTATCCACCATCCGGACTATCCTGCGTTGCAACCTTTCATCAATTTTTTCTCTTCTATCCATGCCCAGTGAGATTAGCTACAGTGCCATGGGTTGCAAACTTCTTGATAATGTTGCGCACTGTGGACAAAGGCAAATCTAGATCTCTGGAGATGGACTTGTAACCTTGAGATTGTTGATATTTTTTCACAATTTTGGTTCTCAAGTCCTCAGACAGTTCTCTTCTCCTCTTTCTGTTGTCCATGCTTAGTGTGGCACACACAGACACACAATGCAAAGACTAAGTCAACTTCTCTCCTTTTTATCTGCTTTCAGGTGTTTTTTTTTTATATTGCCCACACCTGTTACTTGCCCCAGGTGAGTTTAAAGGAGCATCACATGCTTGAAACAATCTTATTTATCCACACTTTTTAAAGGGTACCAAGAATTTTGAGCAGCCCATTTTTGGAGTTTTGTGTGACATTATGTCCAATTTGCTTTTTTTCCTCCCTTTTTTTGATTTGTTCCAATACATACAAAGGGAATAAACACGTGTATAGCAAAACATGTGTTACTGCAATACTTTTCTGTAAGAAATACTTGATTTTCTGGAAAAATTTCTGGGGTGCCAACAATTTTGAGCATGACTGTATATATATATATATATATATATATATATATATAGATATATACAACACCTAGGATGCATATATATATCCTCCATACACTGTAACTGCAGCTAACTGACTCGCCTGCCTGCTGTATCTAACTCAAATGAAATGACACTGTCTCCTTCTCTCTCTATTTCTCTCCGCCACCGCAACACACTACACAAGGCCGCCAAACAGGCGGCCTTATATAGTATGGGGCATGTACTAAACCCCCTGAGACATAATTGGCCAAAGCCAATTATGGCTCTCCGTTCTTACCGCGCTGTGATTGGTCAAAGCATGCGGGTCATAGTGCATGCTTGGCCAGTCATCAGCCAGCAATGCACTGCAATGCCGCAGTGAATTATGGGCCGTGACGCGCCACTCGAATATTGGCGCGAACGGCCCATAATGTTCGCAATTCAACGAACAGACGATGTTCGAGTCGAACATGAGTTCGACTCGAACTCGAAGCTCATCCCTACTAGACACCTATTTTGTGATAAAAATCGCATGTTATCGAGCTAGGTGCTCAGAAAGAGATTAGAGCACACAGCATTGATAATGATGACTTTAATCCAGGTTTAATAGTATAAAGCATTACATAACAGAAAAACAAACAAAAAAAACCCCATAAGCTTCTTGGATCTGTCAACGGATGTTGATTGTTTAAAAACGATACTAGGACATGCTTAGAGATTCATCCTGTGCCCCTTTAGAAGTTACATCAAGTATTTCCATAAAGTTTAAGAGAACAAGTCACAGATGGGCATTTGTCATAATCTGAATCACCACTCTTGCTGGGGTATAAAGCCTCATACACATGGTTTTCTCGGCAAGAAAGCTCTCCCAGCAGTTTTCTTGTTGTTTCTTGCCGAGAAAACCGATCGTGTGTATGCTTTTCCGAGTCTTAAAAAAACGCGCATGCTCAGAATCAAGTATGAGATGGGAGCGCTCCTTCTGGTAAAACTAGCGTTCGTAATGGAGATAGCACATTCGTCACGCTGTAACGAACTGAAAGCACAAAGACTGAAAAGCGCGAATCGTCTCTCCTCAAACTTTTACTAACACGCGGTAACACGAGATCAGCAAAAGCAGCCCAAGGGGTGGCGCCATTGGAATCAAACTTCCCCTTTATACTGCCGTCGTACGTGTTGTACGTCACCGCGCTTTACAACAACGAGATTTTTAAATGACAGTGTGTATGCAAGGAAAGCTTGACAAGAATCTCGTTGAGAAAACCAACTTTTTTTTACAACGGGATTCTCGGCCATGTGTACGAGGCTTAAGAGTGGTGTTTTTTCTGCTAGAAGTACTGGAGTGTACTTCCACAGCACTGTCCTGCATTCAGTGTTGACAATACTCAAAAAATTGCGATAGATCAAAGGTGCAGGCTTGTGAATCTGCATTGACAATGCTAGTAGTAACATCTTCTCATTCCACTGTAGTGCAAGCAGACTCAGCCTACATAAGAGTTTTCAAATCTGCTCTGAATTTAGGAGCAGTGTAGCATTGTTACATAGTTACATAGTTGGTGAGGTTGAAAAAGACACCAGTCCAACCAGTTCAACCTATAATGTGTGTGTGTGTGCATGTGTTTATGTCAATAGTACATTGTATACCTCTGTATGTTGTGATCTTTAAGGTTCCCATCTAATAGTTTTTTTAAACTATCGACGCTCCCTGCAGATACCAATGATTGTGGAAGAGAATTCTACATCCTTACCGCTCTGACAGTAAAGAACCCTCTACGCAGTTTAAGGTTAAACCGCTTCTCTTCCAATGTTAGTGAGTGGTCGCGTGTCTTTCTAAATTCCTTTTCACTGAAATTTTTTTTGCTTATGCTAGGGTCACCAGTACAGTATTTGTACATTGATATCATATCCCCTCTCAAGCGTCTCCTCTCCAGAGAGAATAAGTTCAATGCTTGTAGTCTTTCTCCATAGCTGAGTTCCTCCAGTCCCTTTATTAACTTTGTTGCCCTTCGCTGGATCTTCTCCATTTCCAGCACTGCTAAGTGAAAACGAAATGCGTATGGCCATCTTTATGTACGTACTGCTGTTGAAGAGTTTCTTTCACTTCTTGTCTGGTGAAAAGGCCATCTCTGGGACAGGACTTAAGCCCTGGACACCAGTTAAATCCAGACAGTTCTATTTCTTTCCTGTGTTATTCAAAACATAAAAAAATTAAGTAATTTGGCTATGGATACATTTTATTGGGATTGTTTTTTGTGATCTAAGTCAGTTCTAGGGATTTGCTTATTACTACAAGATGATTTGATCTGGGTCAAGCAGCGTCTGAAATGTCTATGAATTCCTTTAGACCTGAGCAGACAACCTAGACCAGGGATAGGCAACCTTAAAGAGGTGGAGATCTACCTGAACAACATGGGAGAAGTCAAAGATCACCGGACACAGTGTTGCCTTCTCACACCCGATTTAAACCTCTAATTGCCCTACTACTATGTCCCAATCGTGTGCATTGCACGGCAATCATGGGTTTGAATAAGATGGTGAGGAGGCAACATATTGCCTCTTTACCACCTGTCAAACAAACACTGCTGCACTTGGGAATGAGCCCTTATTCAGTAGTAGCCACCTTAGGGCTTGTTCACACGTAAAGTTGGGAGGTGGTAAAACCCTATGCTTCTGCAAGGTCCAAAGGGTTAAAGCAGGTGGTGAGAAAGCAACACAACGCTGCTATTATGACCAGTGTATTGCTTCACACTGACCTGAAGATCTCTTCTTTCCTGCTGCTGGCAACACTCTGGATAATGCTTGCTGGGATAAGAGATGAGTACAATTGGTATCACTCTGCATGGGACAGGAGCCAGCACTACAGAGGAGAAATCGGCTTATGAGGCTCTTGCTTTCCTACTACAGCTCCAACTTTACAAGAAATCCTGCTGCATTGTACTCTGATGCTCTGGGATGGCAGGTCAGCAAGCTCAGACCGCGATCTACTGGTTGCTGACCCCGACCTAGACTAATGGCTACTGGGAGGGGGGCAACTCTGTCTTTTTATTTTAGCAAATAATCAATTCCTACCCAGTATTACATTGACTCCAGTGTGTCACTGTGATCTGGATATAGACATGCTTGCTTATGCAATACAAGCACGTATGACTGCATGACAGCCTAGAAGAAAAACAATCTATTGTGATCTTACACAATACTGTAAACTAACACACTGGAGGAGATTGGAAGTAGAATTTAACTACTTGAGGCCCGCGCTATAGCCAAATGACGGCTTCAGCGCGGACCTGAAAATCCGGGAGGCCGTCAATAGACGGCCACCCCTTCGCGCGCTCCTCGCGCACCCCTGCAGGGCGCGCGCTGTGATCACTCGAGTCACTGAGACTCGGGTGATCACTGATCCGAGTAAGGGGCCTATCCCGACCCCTTACCACATGATCAGCTGTCAACCAATGACAGCTGATCACATGATGTAAACAAAGAATCGGTTAATCGTTTTTTTTTCTCCTCACGCTGGCAGCGTGAGGAGGAAAAAAAGCCGATCACCGGCTCTTTCACAAGGGACATCGGTCCCGAAGAGGAAGGAGGCAGATGTGCCTCATCAGTGCCAGCTGCCAGTGCCTGCCAGTATAATAATAAATGCTACCTGCCAGTGCCCACAGTGCCACTTATCAATGCCCACAGTGCCACCTATTAATGCCCACAGTGCCACCTATCAATGCCCACAAGTGCCACCTATCAATGCCCACAAGTGCCGCCAATCCGTGCCTCATCAGTGCCACCTAGCAATGCTGCCTATCAGTGTAACCTACCAGTGCCCATTATTGCCACCCATCAGTGCCCATCACTGGCACCCATCAGTGCCCATCACTGCCACCTATCAGTGCCCATCACTGCCACCTATCAATGCCACCTATTTGTGCCACTTCTCAGTGCCACCTATCAATGCCCTTCAGTGCCACCCATCAGTGCCGCCTATCAGTGCCCACCAGTGCCGCCTTATCGGTGCCCACTAGTGCCGCCTTATCGGTGCCCACCAGTACCGCCTTATCGGGGTCCATCTGTGCAGCCCATCGGTGCCCATCAGTGCAGCCTCATCAGTGTACATCAATGAAGGAGAAAAATTACCTGTTTACAAAATTTTATAACAAAATATAAAAAAATATATATATATATTTTTTTTTTAAATCAGTCTTTTAAAAAAAAAATTAACAAAAAATAAAAACCGCAGAGGTTATCAAATACCACCAAAAGAACGCTCTATTTGTGGGGAAAAAAATTATAAAAATTTCATTTGGGTACAGCTTTGTATGACTGCGCAGTTGTCATTCAAAGTGCATCAGCGCTGAAAGCTGAAAATTGGTCTGGGCAGGAGGGGGGTTTAAGTGCCCAGTAAGCAAGTGGTTAATATATAAATTATGTAAATATACTTATACAGTTTGTACTAGTAAAAGTATTAACTAGAAGAATTTAGTACACACATAGCTGCGTTTACCAGGGTTATACACAAAAGAGTGTTTAAGAGGAATTGATTTTTGCTGATCCCGGCTCTAAAAGGAACATAAAGTAATACTGGTAACATTATTACCTTTCAGTCAACTGAAGAATAGAAAAAGCTTTTGTGATTCACAACATTCCCCTTTTTCACTGGCTTACAGTCAGCTCGGGGGAGAAAACAAGCATTACATTGAAAATGTCAAATATACGTTAAACAATTCCACAAGTCAGGGAACTAGAGAGAAGGAATTCTTCCAGCTAATCAACACTATTATTGCCATCCTATATCTATACCATAAGGCCGGGTTCACACTGGTACGACACGACAGTCGTACTACTTTGGATCCGACTTGAAGTCCGAGATTAGTCCGACTTTAATGAACAGGGATCCGACTTTGATCCCCGGCAATGCCAGGCACTGTGTCTGGTATGAATCTTGAGGGGAAACTCCACACCAAATGAAAAAAAAAAAACGGCATGGGTTCCCCCTATAAGAGCATACCAGGCCCTTCGGTCTGGTATGGATTCTAAGGGGAAGCCCCTACGCTGAAAAAATGGCATGGGGGTCCCCCCCCAAAGTCCATACCAGATCCTTATCCAAGCACGCAGCCTGGCCGGTGAGGAAAGGGGTGAGGATGAGCGAGCTCCCCCTCCCTGAACCATACCAGGCTGCATGTCCTGAACATGGGGAGTGGGTGCTTTGGGGGGCACCCCAAAGCACCTTGTCCCCATGTTGATGAGGACAGGGGCCTCTTCCCGACAACCCTGGCCGTTGGTTGCCAGGGTCTGCGGGCGGGGGACTTATCGTAATCTGGGACCCCCTTTTAATAAGGGGGCCCCCAGATTCCGGCCCCCCACCCTATCTGAATGAGTATGGGGTGACATTGTACCCCTACCCATTCACCTGAAAAAAGTG
This sequence comes from Rana muscosa, assembly GCA_029206835.1. NCBI lineage: Eukaryota > Metazoa > Chordata > Amphibia > Anura > Ranidae > Rana > Rana muscosa. The sequence goes on from CM055121.1 coordinate 850,661,341, forward strand.
TCAATAATAAAACACACTTCACAGGTTTTTAAAATAATTTATTAGGCAGCTCCGGGGGTCTCTTCCGATTTCTTATCCCCTCTCCGGCTCTCCTCCTCTCTCTCTCCAGTTCTTCTCCCTCTGTCCTGTGTCTTATGCCGGGTCTCCTCTGCTATTTTCTGCTCTTTTGCCCACTCTTTTACTCGCTCTTGCCTGGTCATCTTCGTCGTCTTCTTCCCTCTTCTCTTCTTCCGATGTTGACGCAACGCTCTCTCCCGCTCTAATTACCGATGTGCGGTGTGACACTACTTATATTGGCATGGGGCGGGGTCATCAGAGCACAAGTCGAATGCCAAAGTCGGATCAGGCAAGACGGCGATCCGACTTTGATCCGACTTCAGTGATATTCAATGGGTTGAAGTAGGATCAAAGTCGGACCAAAGTAGTACAGGGAGCATTTTCAAAGTCGGACCGACTTGTGTCGGACCAGTTAAGATGGCTCCCATAGGAAAACATTGATTTTAACAAGTCATACAACATAAGCTCCCAATGTCAGAGCGTTTGTCGTACCAGTGTGAACCCAGCCTCATACAAGTGAATTTCATTTTTTTTATGGAGAATAAAATCTGAGGCCAAGGTGAATGGGAAACTCCAAAGCAAGTGGTGGCAGAGGCAGGAACTATGGCTGGGAGATCTCACTGCTAGAATTCACATGATGTTAGATGGTAGGGTAACCTTATTGCACTAGACTGAGTTTATAAATGAACTGTCCCATTTGGGTGGAATCACCTTTAACACTAGGTTCACACCTATGCATCTGCTGAGGCTCACGTTAGTGCAAGCAGGGCAGTCAATTTGTTTGAATGGGCTGTTGTACCTGAGGAAAACACAGGAAAAAGGTCCTTGCACTTTTTTTTAAAAACGCAGCCGCCATGCTTTGTGTTTTCAGATGCATGTGGGTGCCATTAGGAATGAATGGCAACCCTGCACATCTACATAAGAGGCTGCAGGTGGTTTCAGGTACGCGAATAGGTGAGATTTACATGCTGTCCCACACCCGCAACCACCCACAACCTAGCCTTACATAGAAAGATGTGTAAATAGAGCAATTGCCAATAGAGCTTTGATAACTTGATACAACAAATGGATAAAACTAATTAATATATATATATATATATATATATATATCAGCCACAACTTTATGACCACAAACAGGATGAGTCAAGAACATTGACTATCTGGTTTAAATGGCATCAGAAAGTTGGTGGGATATATTAGACAGCAAATAAACATGTCTCTGAAGTTGATGCCTTAAAAGCAGAAAAAATGGGCATCACAGATTACAGTTTGTTGTGTATGGGACACGTGAGCATCAGAACTGGACCATGGAGCAATAGAAAAGGTGACCTGATCTGAGGAATCACATTTTCTTTTACATCATGTGAGGTGTATACGCATCACTTACCTGGGGAAGAGATGGCACCAGGATGCAGTATGGAAAGAAGGCCAGCCTGCAGAGGCAGTGTGATACTTTGGGTAATGTTCTGCTGGGAAACCTTGGGTCCTGCCATTCATGTGGATGTTACTTGACATGTTCCCCCCCATACCACCTACCTAAACATTAGTGCTGACCAAGTATACCCCTCATGAAAACAGTATTCCTTGATGGCGGTGGTCTCTTTCAGCAGGGTAGGCCATGCCACACTGCAAAAATGTGGAGGAACATTTTGAGGAACACAATGACTTTGAGGTGTTGACTTGGCTTCCACATTCTCCAGATCTCAATCCATCAAACATCTGTGGGATGTGCTGAAAAATTTACAGAAACTCAAATATCTGCTGTTGACGGCTTGGTTCCAGATACCACTGCATACCTTCAGAGGTCTAGTAGTGTCCATGCCTCGAGGGGTCAGGGCTGTTTTGGTGTCAAAAAGGAGGCCTACTCAATATTTGTTGGGTGATCATAAAGTTATTGGTAATCAGTATATATATATTTATCATATCTGTGTAATGCAAAACTGCAATTGTTTGTATTGAATTACTTTGCTTCTCGTGAGTTACAACATTTGGGTGTTTTTTGTTCTTCAGGTAACAGCTTAGTCACATTGCTGTGTCATTTATTTAACATTCACGGGCTTATCCATCATTTCCAGCTTGACATGGTGAAGTTGCACAGATTTCTCGGTAAGCCTACATCTAATTATATAAATGCTGTTTACTAGGTACCTGTATAAAACAAAGTATACCCTTCTTATTAGTTCAGCTGGGTTTTGAAGGTGATGTTATAGAAGAACACTTCCAGAACGTAGACATTGAAAGCTAGCAAGAAATACCAGTCCATTTTTATGTAGCGTACACTTTTTTAAGGTCTTCTGAAAATACAGCCACATGTTGCTCTCTGCTATTGTGTCACTCTTGCTATGTCAGTTGAATTTAATCCCACTAATATACAGAAATTAACAATATCAAGTCTCAAATAAATATCTGAAAAGTGTGACGTGCATTTGTATTCAATGCTTTTTAGAACCACCTTTGGCTGCAATTACAGCTGCAAGTCTTTTTGGGTATGTCTCTACCAGCATTGCACATCTAGGGAGTGAAATGTTCCCCATTCTTCTTTGCAAAAAAGCTCAACCTCTGTCAGATTGGATGGAGAGCGTCTGTGAACAGCAATTTTCAAGTGTTGCCACAGATTCTCAATTGGATTTAGGTCTGGACTTTGACTGGGCCATTCTAACACATGAATATGCTTTGATCTAAACCATTCCTTTGTAGCTCTGGCAGTATGTTTAGGGTCTTTGTGAACCTCCACCCCAGGCTCAAGTCTTTTGCAGACTCTAACATGTTTTCCTCTAAGATTGCCCTGTATATGGCTCCATCCAATTTCCCATCAACTCTGACCAGCTTCTCTGTCCCTGCTGATGAAAAGAATCCCCACAACATGATGCTACCACCACCATGTTTCACAGTGGGGATGGTGTGTTCAGGGTGATGTGCAGTGTTATTTTTCCACCACATACAGCGTTTTGCTTTTGGGCCAGAGCACCTTCTTCCACATGTTTGCTGTGTTCCCCACATGGCTTCTCGCAAACTGCAAACGAGACTTCTTATGGCTTTCTTTTAACAATAGCTTTCTTCTTGCCACTCTTCAATAAAGGCCAGATTTTTGGCGTGCATCTCCTCCAGAGTTACAATGGGCCTCTTGGCTGCTTCTCTGATTAATGTTTTCCTTGCCCGGCCTGTCAGTTTAGGTGGACTGGCATGTCTTGGTAGGTTTGCAGTTGTGCCATACTCTTTTCATTTTCGGATGATGGATTGAACAGTGCTCCGTGAGATTTTCAAAGCCTGGGTTATTTTTTTATAACCTAACCCTGCTTTAAACTTCTCCACAACTTTATCCCCGACCTGTCTGGTGTGTTCCTTGGCCTTCATGATGCTGTTTGTTCACTAAGGTTCTCTAACAAACCTCTGAGGGTTTCACAGAACAGCTGTATTTATGCTGAGTTTAACTTACACACAGATGGACTCTATTTACTAATTAGGTGACTTCTGAGGGCAATCAGTTCCACTAGATTTTAGTTAGGGGTATTAGAGTAAAGGGGGCTGAATACAAATGCACGCCACACTTTTCAGATATTAATTTGTAAAAAATTCTGAAAACCATTTATCATTTTCCTTCCACTTCACAATTATGTGGCACTTTGTGTTGGTCTATGACATAAAATCCCAATAAAATACATTTACGTTTTTGGTTGTAACATGACAAAATGTGGAAAATTTCAAGGGGTATGAATACTTTTTTAAGGCACTGTACCTGCTCTGTGCAGTGGTTTTGCACAGAGCAGTCCCAATCCTCATCTTCGCTCTGTGCTCCTCCCCCTTGCCAAAAGCCCCGTAGCAAGCTGCTTTCAGAGGTAAAATCCATGTCAATAGTGCACGTGCAAACCTTAAAGCAGACCTTCAGCCTCCCGAGGACAATCCTGCCTCTCCACCTCTCCTCCCTTCCTCTGCAGTAATAGGACATTGCTTATTTATTTTTGTTTACCTTTTTTTTTTAATTAAAAGCCTGCCCCGCCTCCCTGTGCACGTCACTTGCCTTAGGCAAATGACGCACACACTGCCCGCTGTGCGTCCCGGGTTATGTACATGATATATCCTAGGAGGCATAGCTTTTCATTCAAGAACAGGAGGAGGGGGCAGGCCTATTCGGCACATCATTGAGAGGCCCGTCCGCTGAACCCAGAAGAGCCCGCGGACGTCTAGATGACGTCAGAGAGAACATGGTGGCGTGGGACGGAGCTGTGTCCAGGCATTAAAGGATCTCAGCGGGACAATGCTGGATCCACTAGAAGGGTGAGTATCTGGAATGTGCAGATACCATGATCAGGTAAGCAGGGCCTAACAAAAACAATGGGAAGGTCGGACAGTATTCCTCTTTACTACCATAAATAATAACATGTTATTGGATTTTTACTCCAGGAGTATATGATGAGTTTGGAAATTCTAGAAAAATAATTAGATAATGCATTACAATTGATCTAAACCTGTTAGATATTACTGTAGTCGACTGAAATGTACTGGAGATTTTAGTCAAGTAAAATACGACTAAAACTAAAACAATTCAGATGACTAAAATACGAGTAAAACTAAAATGGCCTTTTAGTCAAAAGACTATGACAAAAACGAAATCAAAATTTGATGTCCAAATTAACACTGTCTTGGAGTTCATTGAGAGACATTGGTGCTTCCCGATATGTTTAGGTTCAAGTTTTCTCTACTACTTTGCAACAAAGCTTAGGCATTATGGTTGCGAGCTGGGTTTTCCTGTGCTGGCCAACAGTGTTTTTGTTTCCAGTGTACTTTTCTCCTGTGGGTGGCTGTATAACCCAAAAATCTAACGCCGCATACACACGACCGTTTTTCATGACGTTAAAAATGCCATTTTTTAAATTGGTCATTAAAAACGATCGTGTGTAGGCTCCAGAGCATTTTTAACGACGTGAAAAATGGGCTAAAAAAATTAGAACCTGCTCTTTTTTTTCACGTCGTTTTTCACGTCGTTCTTTTTAACGTCGTGAAAAATGGTAGAGTGTATGCTTTTACGAGGGGGAAAAAAATGCGCATGCTCAGAATCAAGTATGAGACGGGAGTGCTCCTTCTGGTAGTAAAACTAGCGTTCGTAATGGAGATAGCACATTCGTCACGCTGTAACGGACTGAAGAGCACGAGGCTGAAAAGCGTGAATCGTCTCTCACCAAACTTTACTGATACTAGGATCAGCAAAAGCAGCCCAAAGGGTGGCGCCATCCGAATAGAACTTCCCCTTTATAGTGCCGTCGTACTTGTTGTACGTCACCGCGCTTTGCTCAAGCGTTTTTTTTCAAGAACGTGTGTATGCAAGGAAGGCTTGAGAGGAAACACGAAAAATCACGTCGAGAAAAACGTCGTTTTTTCCTTAATAGACTTCAAGAAAAGGAATTCATGGTGAGTACAAAAACCCTATGTTTCCAATTAAACAAGGTTGTTAGAATTGAGGCCCAGCACTTTTACTGTGAACCACAGATGGAAAAAGGAAAGTTTTAAAAGCATTTCTTGTTTAAGATGTTTCCATTTCTTGAAAATATTGTAATTCAATACTTTGCATGCTTATAAATAGTTCACCAAGTTGTGACTGTTATCATTTTTAGTCATGGTTCAAGAAGACTACCACAACCAAAACCCATATCACAATGCCGTCCATGCTGCAGATGTCACACAAGCTATGCACTGCTATTTGAAAGAGCCAAAGGTATGGTCAACTTTTGTTCCTAGGTGATATCAATTTTCATTGCATAACAGTTTATTTTCAACCTTCTATGGGTATTTAATTGGATATTTTTTTTACCTAATTCCCAGGACATTTCTCTTGTTTTGTCTTTGTGAAGTTTTCTTTAGCCCGTTAGTGTGGTTTCCACCTTCAATGCATGTAAACCATTTTTCATTTAAGAATATATTGCTAGAAATCCAGCTTACTTACAATGAAACAGTACCGTGTTGAAGAAAAAAAAAAAATCATCATGCTAAAGTTTGCATGCAGTTTCTATTCAGTACAGTGAAAAGTGTCCTCTGAATTGTGCCTTTCACCATGCTGGGAACTGCTTCAAAACCATTTGTTGGATTTACCTGCAGTTTTAATGCACCATACTGTGAATAGGTCATTGTGAATAGGACATTCTTTCCCAGGAAGAGCACAAAAAGGGAAACATTTGCACTAGGAGATCTCATGGTATCCAGCGAGCTACGCTTATGAGTGGGCTGTTCATTATAAAACTCTGGCAAAAGAAAATTAAATAGTATCTGTAATATGTTAAACATTATTTTTATTTTTACAAAAGAGATTAAATAAATTGTCCCTGGCAAAATCTTCCGGTCTATGTCATGATAATGACAATGTCAGTAGGGATGTGCATCGAGAATCTAATTGTTGAGTGCATTAGGAGGCTTCCAGTGACCCTTTCTTTTTTTAGGGGGTGCTAACCTACAATGAAGTTAACCATGTCTCTTTTAAAGTATGTCAAACTTTTTTATGTTTTGGATAGAGTTGAGATGGGTAGAACCAAGGGTTTTACTTGGATTGTAAAATACCTTGGGCACCTTTTCCCACCTTATGGAAAGTATTGATGTGGCACTGCTGTGAACAGTGGGTGTGGCCAAACTGCACTAACAGTGGGAGGAGCTTTAAGGGGCATAAATAAATAAAACTGCCTGTATGTATGGCATACATATGCCACAGTCCTTTTACCTATCGGACATGTTAAAACCTCAGCACAATCATTTAAAAAAAAAAAAACTCTTCCACTACATTTTTTGAACACTGAAAATAGACAGAGAGCAAACATTTTGTCTGAGCCTGAGAACTTTATGAAAGTAGACATGGACTGTTTGGTAACCAGCAACTGTTGAAACTTTGAACACTTTGGTCAGGAGTCTGTAATGCACAGATTTCAGGGGTGTGTAATGCACAGAGTGCAGGGGTCAGGGGTGGGAAATGCACAGAGTGCAGGGGTCAGGGGTGGGAAATGCACAGAGTGCAGGGGTCAAGGGTGTGTAATGCACAGAGTGCAGGGGTCAGGGGTGGGAAATGCACAGAGTGCAAGGGTCAGGGGTGGGAAATGCACAGAGTGCAGGGGTCAGGGGTGTGTAATTCACAGATTGTAGGATTCAGGGGTGAAATGCACAGAGTGCAGGCATCAGAGGTATGTAAAACACAGAGTGTAGGGGTCAGGAGTTTGTAATGCACAGAATGCAGGGGTCAGGGTATGTAATGCATGGAGTGAATGGGGTCAGGAGTAAGTAACACACAGAGTTCAGGGGTCAGGGACACATAACATGCAGACTGCACAGAGGTCAGAAGTGTTTAATGCACAGTGTGCAAGCGTCAGGTCTAAATGCTCCCTTCCAACACAAATCTTTGCCCCCCAAGCCTAAATCCCCCCTCCTAACTCAAATCCTCCTCAACCAAGCCCCTATACCCCTTCCTATAACAAATCGTTAACCCTCCCAGCCCAAATTCTAATTCCCAACACAAATCTATGCCCTACCTCCAAGACCAAAATCTCTATCCCAGCACAAATCTTTACTGTCCCCCGAGCACGTATCTCCCCTTTAGTACAAATCTACCCTTCCAAGCCTAATAGTCCTCAGCACAAATCCCCACCCGCCCCCCTTTTCTCCCTGAGCATAAAAGACCTTAGATGTAGTTCAGTGAGTGAGGGAATTCCCAGGCTCCCCCTTATCTTGTTTCAGGTGACTTAGTCAGAGTCAAGTAACATCCTAGATAAGCTTCCCCTGGCTGTGTACTATTCTCAGCAGCCCAGCAAGAACACATACCGGTTTCTGGAGTGGCGGGTGTTCTCAGCGTAGGGATCAGGGGCACCCAGCAAGAGATGTAGGGCTTGTGCCTCAGGTGCCCAGCACTAGCAATATCCATTATCCATCTACCCAGCAGGGACAAAGCAGGGACAAACCAGCAATAAAAACCTTACTAGAACTCTAAACCTTCTACACTCCATCCAAAACAAAAAAAAACTGGTTTTAGCTACACATTATTACCCGATCGATTGAAATTGTACATATATTCAGTTTTTTCTGCTCTCTGTAAAAAAATAAAGATCTTCTTGCTTCTCACAGCTTGCTAGCTATCTCACTCCTCTGGATATAATGCTTGGTCTGCTGGCAGCAGCAGCACATGATGTGGATCATCCAGGCGTAAATCAGCCATTTTTGATAAAAACAAAACATCATCTTGCCAGTCTGTACCAGGTGAGAAAAACAAGTTATTTTTTTCTGTGTTGAAAATGCCTCCCTTTAAACACGCACTTCACTTTATAAATGTCTAGCACTAGGTTGCTTTTCATATGCTGTGTTATGTTGAAGTTAAAATGTAGCCATTTAGAAAATGTCAAATAATTCCGTTTGAATAATGTTTGTTTCAGATAATGTCATCTCTATGGTAATCCTTTACTTTTTCAAAAATAAAATAATAAAAAAATCGACTGCCGCACTCCAAAAACCTTTCGGTGGCTTTTATTTAAAATGGCATCAAACAAATGGCACTACAAGTCACAGCAAAGCAAAGGAACAGCTGACGCGTTTCACACTTTTAAATAGTGCTTACTTTTTACTGGCTTTAAATTTTGTTTTACTAAAAAACTGATCCTGACTAGGAATTTCAGTGTAGGGGGCAGGAATTCTAATCAGTGACACCCACAACTTAGTATATCAGGAACGTGCTGTCAGAGGAGGCAGGTGAGGCAGAGCCTCACCTGCCATGAACATAAAAAACAAAAAAATAAAATACCAAAAAAACAAACAAACTTCAAGGGTCAAAGCTCGGCAACCTGGAGTTCTATCCCACCACTGGTTCAAATTTGGGGCTCCTGGGACCTATGGTTCCAGAGATACGGGGCTCCTTGTGCAGCCTGTCAGAAGTCACATACAGAACAGCCAGTTTAAATACAAGCTGGCACACTCTGTTTGCAGTAGACTGAGAGGATGAGCTCACAGTGCCTCTCACTTTTTGTCAGAAGCACTGAGCTCATTGGACAGCTTGGAGCCTTGGACTAATGGTAAAGCACCATTGGAACAAGCTGTCCAATAAAAATGCTGCAGTGAAGGCTGTCCTCTCACAGCAGTGTCATAGAAGGGTGCATGTGTCTAAAAGACACATGCTCCCTTCCAGCCCAGCCCTCTTAACTAGAAGGAAAAAGCATGGGTTTATGGGTATAAGATTTACCAACAACCCCATGTTTTTCTCACACAGTTAAGAGGGAGAATGAGAATCTGCTGCCTGCCGAAAAGGTACTGTTATATTCAAGCTAAATCATATATTATTATGCTATATGTTATAACATAATAATTTATTATTTATCTATTTACTGTGAAATTACTGATTTGAAGTTATAACTTCAAACTTCAGTAATTTGTACGTTAGGCCACCGGCTTGAGTACAGTTTTTGAAAACCTTACCTTACCTTAATATATAATAATTGTTTGTATATTACTTACTTATGGTAATTAACCACTTGCCAGCCAGGCCAATGCTGACACTTCTCTCCTACATGTAAAAATCATAATTCTTTTTGCTAGAAAATTACCCAAAACCCCCAAACATTATATATATTGTTTTAGCAGACACCCTAGGGAATAAAATGGGGGCAGTTGCAAATTTTTATGTTACACAGTATTTGCGCAACAATTTTTCAAACGCGTTTTTTGGGGAAATTAATATAAAAAAAAAAAACACTCAAGTTAGCCCGATTTTTTTGTATACTGTGCAAGATGATATTACGCCAAGTAAATAGATACCTAACATGTCACACTTTAAAATTGCGCACATTCGTGGAATGGCGCCATAGGTGATGCTTTAATTTTTTTTACAGATTGCATGCGTTACAGAGGAGGTCTAGTGCTAGAATTTTTGCTCTCGATCTAACGATTGCGGCATATGTAACCTGTGTGTATCTGACTCTGATACTAGACAGTGCCTCACCAGTCACTGACCACACCGCACATCCCTTTGGGGGCTTCTAGACACAATGGTCACGTACTTTGATGATACTTTGACACTTTGATGATACTTTGATGATATTCATTGGCTGTCAATAGGGGCAATTGCTAGCACTTGTTCAAATGCTTAGATATAGCTTGTTATATTTAAAGTGGTTGAGAACCCTTACATATACCCAGTAAAGTGACAGGCCTCAGGTGATACACAGAGATTAAACAAATACTCCTACATAAGTTGTACCTGTTTATCTGCAGCCTTACTTCTCTACATCTGTTCAAAGTGTTGCATTTTAAAGCTTGTCTGAGAGTTCAGAAAAGGGGGAGGAGAGTTAAAGTTACACTCTGCAGAGCTCAGTGAGGAGAGCTCTGAGTGCTGATTGGAGGGAAGGGATGCATCCCCTCTCACACAGCACACAGGAACAGAGCTGAGGCTGTCAATCAGCTGGAGCTCCCTTTCCTGTCACCTTTTTTACTCTTGGTGTCAGGAAAACTTGTCAGGCGTGACATGCAGATAGCAGAGGAATGAAGCAGCAGACAAAAGTTACAGTGCTCTTAATTGAGACAAGTACACACTATAGAGCAGTGGTTCTCAACCTGGGGGTTGGGACCCCCTCGGGGGTCGAATGACGATTTGCCAGGGGTTACCGAATCCTGGGCTGTTCCTGAAGCCTGCACCGCTCTCCCAGCCTTATTGCGGCCGCCCAGCAGGGCTGTACCTGGAGCCTGTGGCCGCCCCGCTGGGCTGTTCCTGTAGCCCGCGGCCGCCCACTCAGCCTCTTTGCAGTCGCCCATTCAGTTCACGGCATGGCTGGGGGGCAGAGACTAGAGGGCAGCTGACTGGTGAGGAATGTGAAGTGGGAGGGGCTGAAGGAGACCCTATCTCATGATTTCGGCATAGGTCACTGCTGCAAGACACCACAAAGTCAGACACAGTGATTTACACTACCTGTAATTAGAGTTGCCATTAAAAGTCCCCACTACAGTTCTCAGATCAGCAGATGACCTTGATCAGGAACACCCAAGTTGGCTGATCAGAACTCCCCCCAGCACTGCCGGTGATCCCACCCCCCCCCCCCCCACCAGCACTGCCACTGATCCCACCCACCCCCACCAGCACTGCCACTCATCCCAATTCCCCGCCAGCACTGCCACTCATCCCTTTCTCCCACCACCAAGGAGCAAGAGAAGGAAAATAAATAGAGAATGAATGGAAGGCAGAGGAAAAGAGGGGGAGGATAAAAAAAAGGGGGAGAAGGAATAAGAGAAAGAACAAGAAAGATGACTATTGAGAGGGATGGGGGAAAAAAACAAGAAATTAGGATAGAGAGAGATAAAAGGGAAAGAAAGTAGAACAAAGAGAGAGAGTGGTACATCCTAAAATGTACCATAAGGGTTTTAATACTGTACGAGTGGAAGGGACTCAGGGAGCTCTAAATATCCGTGGGTTTAGGGACGCAAATTACTTGACTTGCCTTGGGTGCTGACAACCCACGCTACGAAAATTATTTTACTGTTAGGGGTCCCCACAACTTGGAAAATTATATCAAGGGGTCACAGCACTAGAAGGTTAAGAACCACTGCTATAGAGGGATATTCTTTGTTCATATTTCATGTCCGAGGTTTACAACCACATTAACAAAACTTGGTACGAATTGCAAGCTGTCTGGCTCTTATACTGACCCCTTTTTTCAGTATTTTGAATCACTGACCATGCACAAGTTTTTAGAAATGGACATCTGACTTTTTTTTAAAGGAGTTGTGAACTCTCACATATACCCAGTGAAGTGACTGGCCTCAGATCATACACAGAGATTAAACAAATACTTCTACATAAGTTGTACCTGTTTATTTGCAGGCCTCTCTCCTCTACGTTAATTTAAAGTGTAGAATTTATACACCTTGTCTGAGCTATCAGGAAAAAAGGGCGGTAGCTCAAATTACACTTTGCAGTGCTCAGTGAGAACTGATTAGGGGGAAGGAACACACCCCCTTTGCACAACACACAGGAACAGAGCTGAGGCTGTCAATCAAAAGCTGTGTGCTGAAGCTCCCTCCCTGTCACCTTTTTACCTCTTATGTCAGGAAAACTTGTCAGAAGTGACTCATAATGACAGAAATTACACTTAGTGCTCTGGATTTAGACAAATACACACTATAGAATGATATGCTTTGTTCATATTTCGTGTCTGAGGTTTACAACTAACTTTTTTCCAGCTTTGGTGTTGCATTCTTGTTGTGGGTCAGTGACTCAGAGGAGTGTATGTATAAAAAGTTCACTGAACGAATGTGACACACATTCGCTCAGCTCCAATGAAACTTGCCACATTTTGTGTTATATAACCATCTCATATAGTTTAGCGACATCTAACGGTCATATTTTTTCTTTAATGAGGTATTTCAAAACAAATACTGTATTATGGCCACTAGATGGTGCTTACAGTTCTGTAACAGAATACGACAAGTTTAGTTGGAGCGGAGCAGATGTGTATCACATTCGTTCAGCAAACTTGTTTACATCGATCCCAAAGTGTATTAAAACCAATTAACTAGCATTTGCAGAGGAATTTCAGCAATGGAAGCCCCCAGATTGCTCTCAATACAGATATATATTAAAGTATATCTTAACCTAAAAACAAAAATTTAATATATTGCAGCTTACCAGACCTTAGATGTTGTGGCTGCATTCATTTCTTTTTCTGATTTTTTTTTTTTTAGACATTTTGCCAGAAATGCATTGTTCTTGTCACTTTCTGTGAGTGGAAAAGACAGCGTGACTAACTAGGATCACACAGGGAGATCACACGAAGATTAAGCACACGGGACTCAAAGTGCAGTATGTTTATTGAGATAGTTTCGGGACACACTAGGGTAAGAGCTTTGAGGTCTGGGAAACAGGGCCAGGGCTGCCAAGATATCCTCTTTCCACTGACAGCATAAAAAACGTTACTTCTCTTTTATAATGTAATGTAATGGAGATGAACCAAGGCAAGCATGTTTGAGGTCCAGCATGTGTGACAAGCATGGCTGCCTCCATAGGTGCCTTGCAGAACTGAGTGTAGACAGGAAGGGACAGGGTGTCTATTATACTAAGCATAACCAGGTGAAAATAAAAGTGAATAAAGGCATGAAAAAACTGAAAACGAATGCAGCTACCACATTTAACCACTGCTGAGCTGGAATATATGATAATTTTGTCTTTGGGTTTATATACACTTTAAGTCTATTTCAGCTTAAGGGATAGCTGAGAATAGCTGCTTGAAGTGAGCAAAAAAAAAATTATGTTTGGTTGCAGGTCCAGTAAAATTTATATTTAAGCTATGATTAAACGCTGAGGAAGCGTGAAACATGTTAGCTGGTAAAGCTGTTCCCCTCTTTTTGTGTTTTTGGATATGTTTTTATGGATTTTTTTACTACTGAAATAAAGGTGATTTTACTGGACGTGCAGCCAACCAGAATTTTTTTTTGCTCATTGATATCCGTGATGGGCGGGGACAGCACCTGGTCTGTGTGTTAGTGGAGGTGGAGATGGGAGACTGACCTAGAGCGGTGTTCACACACATCACAGCTGCTTGCAGTGGTTTTCACTGGACAGGGAGTCACTTTGTTCAGCACAATATCCCCCCCCCCCCCCATATATTAATAACTTTATCCCTTATATTATGAGTTCTAATGGTTACATGGCTAGCCTCAAATATGAAATCTATACAGTATCTCACAGAAGTGAGTACACCCCTCACATTTTTGTAAATGTTTTATTATATCTTTTCATGTGACAACACTGAAGAAATTACACTTTGCTACAATGTAAAGTAGTGAGTGTACAGCTTGTATAAGAGTGTAAATTTGCTGTCCCCTCAAAATAACTCAACACACAGCCATTAATGTCTAAACCGCTGGCAACAAAAGTGAGTACACCCCTAAGTGAAAATGTCCAAATTGGGCCCAAAGTGTCAATATTTTGTGTGGCCACCATTATTTTCCAGCACTGCCTTAACCCTCTTGGCCATGGAGTTCACCAGAGCTTCACAGGTTGCCACTGGAGTCCTTTTCGACTCCTCCATGACGACATCACAGAGCTGGTGGATGATAGAGACCTTGCTCTCCTCCACCTTCCGTTTGAGGATGCCCCACAGATGCTTAATGGTGTTAAGGTCTGGAGACATGCTTGGCCAGTTCATCACCTTTACCCTCAGCTTCATTAGCAAGGCAGTGGTCATCTTGGAGGTGGGTTTGGGGTCGTTATCATGTTGGAATACTGCCCTGCGGCCCAGTCTACGAAGGGAGGGGATCATGCTCTGCTTCAGTATGTCACAGTACATGTTGGCATTCATGATTCCCTCAATGAACAATAGCTCCCCAGTGCTGGCAGCACTCATGCAGCCCCAGACCATGACACTTCCACCACCATGCTCCTCACCTGGTTACTGCCACACACGCTTGACACCATCTGAACCAAATAAGTTTATCTTGGTCTCATCAGACCACAGGACATAGTTCCAGTAATCCATGTCTTTAAGCCCTGTACACACTTTTTTCATCGGACAAACCGATCGTGTATGGGCCCCATCGGTCTTTTTTCCATCGGTGTTAAAAAATAGAACATGTTTTAAATTTATCCGATGGAAAAAAAAAACTATAGCAAATTACTATCATCTGTGGGGAACTCCATCGGATAAAAAACCCATGCATGCTCAGAATCAAGTCGACGCATGCTCAGAAGCATAGAACTTAATTTTTCTGGGCTCGTCTGAGTGTTTTACACTCAGCGTTTGGGACGATCGGTTTTTTGACTGATGGTGTGTAGGCAAGACTGATGGAAGTCAGCTTCATCGGATTTCCGATGGAAAAATACATCGGTTTAAAATCCATAGGAAATCCGATCGTGTGTACAGGGCTTAAGTCTGCTTGTCTTCAGCAATCATGTGCATCATCTTTAGAAGAGACTTCCTTCTGGGACGACAGCCATAAAGACCAATTTGATGCAGTGTGTGGAGTATGGTCTGAGCACTGACAGGCTGACCCCCCCCCCCACCCCTTCAACCTCTGCAGCAATGCTGGCAGCACTCATACGTCTATTTCCCAAAGACAACCCCTGGCTATGATGCTGAGCATGTGCACTCAACTTCTTTGGTCGACCATGGTAAGGCCTGTTCTGAGTGGAACATGTCCTGTTAAACCGCTGTATGGTCTTGGCCACCGTGCTGCAGCTCAGTTTCAGGATCTTGGAAATCTTCTTATAGCCTAGGCGCCATCTTTATGTAGAGCAACAATTCTTTTTTTCAGGTCCTAAGAGAGTTATTTGCCATGAGGTGTCATGTTGAACTTCCAGTGACCAGTGTGAGAGAGTGAGAGCAATAACACCAAATTTAACACACCTGCTCCAAATTCACACCTGAGACCTTGTAACACTAACGAGTCACATGACACCGGGTAGGGAAAATGGCTAATTGGGCCCAATTTGGACATTTTCACTTAGGGATGTACTCACTTTTGTTGCCAGCGGTTTAGACATTAATAGCTGTGTGTTGAGTTATTTTGAGGGGACAACAAATTTACACTGTTATACAAGCTGTACACTCACTACTTTGCATTGTAGCAAAGTGTAATTTCTTCAGAGTGGTCACATTAAAAGATATAATAAAATATGTACAAAAATGTGAGGGGTGTACTCACTTTTGTGAGATACTGTATATATGTGGTTTTAAAAAAAACACATAACACTTTATGTTTAGTAGCTTTTAATATGGATTTATTGTGTCTGCTTTAGAATAGGACTTTCTTCCAGCTTGAAGTTAGGCATATGGTTAGACTTTTTTCACTACTGATAATGGCACAAGAGAGTTGGGCCGATTATTTTGCAGCTAGTGTAAAAATATATTGTACAAGGATGAAAGCACATAGGCAGGGCAACACGTATTTGAAACACTAAGACAGAAGTTTCACAAAGTTAAAGTGGTTGTATACCCAAAATTTGTACAAGCACCTACAGGTAAGCCTACATTAAGGCTTACCTGTAGGTGCTTGCAATATCTCCGAGACCTACACAGTCTCGGAGATATTTGCAAAAAAGACTGTACCGCTATCTACGGCGCATGCGCGCCGTAGATAACGGCGCAGGCGCACTGAGCGCGGCGGCTCTTGAATGGGAGCCTGCCGGACACTGCCGGAAATTCGCGCATGTGCGGGAGTGACGTCATCGCCGCTCTGGCCAATCACAGCGCCGGAGCGGCGATACGCGGAAGTCACTCCGGGTATTATGGATGCGACGAAGGACGTGTCCGAGGACCGCTGCGGGGGCTTCGATCTAAGGTAAGTGATTGATAATGAGCTAGTATGCTAGTCATACTAGCTCATTATACCTTTGCCTTGCAGGTTGACAAAAAAAAAAAAAAAGTTTTGCGGTATACAACCGCTTTAAAGCTGTACAGTACTATAAAAAAAGATTAGTTTAGAATGGTGATGGCTGTTGCTCTCATTGTGAATTGAATCTCTTGTTTTCCTTATTCAGAACACATCTGTTTTAGAGAACCACCACTGGAGATCCACTGTTGGTATGCTAAGAGAATCAAGATTATTAGCACATCTGTCAAAGGAAATTACGTAAGTAGTAACCCCAGAGCACCGCTTTATTGTGTGTTATTAGTGTTAGAATTTAAAAACAGTTCCTAAAACACCATGCCTGCTAGTCACTGTATGTAGCTTTAGTCCATTACATTATACAACATTTTATTTGTATGTCTGTGTTGATATTTAGGGGGGAAAAAATGATCAATCAGTATTACACATTCATTTTCATTGGGATTTTTTGAATATTCACTCCAGTTATCCAGTCATATGAAAAGTGAAATCCTGTTTACCCCTTTCATTTGCATATGATTTGATATTTAAAGGAGAAGTAGGGTCAAAGCTTTTTTGGCCACACTTCTCCTATGGATCACAGGAGTGCCGTTCATCTCCTGTGATCTGTTTTCAGCTGACAGCAGGCTGAAGCCCACTTTCGGCTAATGTCACAGAGCCGGTCCAGGCTCTGAAAAGATCCCGACCATACGGTTGGTATCTGCCCAGAAGCCTGGACTGGCAGCTGGCTCAGCCTCATAGCCTCTTAAAGAAAACCTTTCTCAAGGTTGCCATTGCTGACTTCCCAGTGTCTAGTTATCTGGCTGCCATGCTGACCCTTATACTTTACTTTGACAACGTGGAAGAAGTAAGAAGATAAAGACTTCTGTTTTATTTCCCTGGCATTCCTGGTTCTGGTTCCAGGTCAGAAAGTATTGAAGGTGAAGTATTGAATAGCCATGAAACTAGTATCTTTAAAATACACATATACAAAAGCCTGTGATATTGATAACAACTTAACTGTGGCAAAATTAGACTAGAACTAGACAAGGGTGTGATTCCCTATGCACCAAAAGGCCACTTACCGTATATACTTGAGTATAAGCCGACCTGAATATAAGCCGAGGCACCTAATTTTACCACAAAAAACTGGGAAAACGTATTGTCTCGAGTATAAGCCTAGGGTGTCCATCTGCATGCCTCACTGTGCCTCACTTTGCCTCACTGTGTCCATGTGCAGGCCTCACTGTGCCCATGCCTCACTGTGCCCATGCCTCACTGTGTCCATGACTAGACTGATGTTTAACATGGGAGTCTATGGAAGGAGTGCCCAGCTTTGAAAAATCTGTGCTCCCCGGCCGTAGGTCCCCCAGACAACAAACTTGTAGAAGAGACATGGGGCTATATGTGTGCCAATTTCGGGCCCAGGGGACCTACGACCGTTGGTACCGGGTCCCCAAAGTCACTGGAGAAATTACCGTTAAACATGGGAGTCTATGGAAGGGGTGTCCGGCTTTGAAAAATCAGTGCTCCTCGGCCATAGGTCCCCCGGACAACAAACTTTGCACACTTATAGAGGAAGAGTAGGGCTACATGTGTGCCAAGTTTGGGGTCCAGGGGGCCGGTACTGGGTCCCCAAAGTCTGAGAGATCAGGCGCAAAAAGGTGACTTAAGTATAAGCCGAGGGGGGCATTTTCAGCACAAAAAAAATGTGCTGAAAAACTTGGCTTATACTCGAGTATATACGGTAACTAAAACGTAACCTTTAGGCCCCTTTCACACGGACGTTCCGTATGTCCGTTTTTCATCCATCCGTTTTCGGATGAAAAACAGACATACATGTATCCCTATGGGATAGCGGATGAACATCCGCTGACATCCGATGACATCAGTCTCCGCTATGGTCCGTTTAGCATGACGGAGGAAAATCCTACTTTTCCATCCGTCTGCGGATTGGATCAGATGAAAACGGACAGACGGTCCGTTTTCATCCAATCCCCCCATAGGAGAAAGCGGCGATCCGACCGGTCCGTTTCTGCACAATGTGCAGAGACGGACAAGTCATCCGCCGGCTCAGCGGGGATCAACGGAGCGATCTCCGCTGAGCAAGCGGATATTCACGGGGCGGATCATGACGGGATCCGCCCGCGTGAAAGAGCCCATATTGTAAATCAGAAAAAGTATGTAAATGACCATAACAGGTATCTAGTATCTTTAAAAGGAGTCTAGCAGAGACATCTCTCAAAATTCTGTCATGAAAATGGCTTTGTTTTAAATAGCAAGCAGGGTTTTTTTTCACTTTTCAGACCACAAAAGAGAAGTGATGGAATCCATAGATGAACAATTATAAGACCACAGTATGTTGCAGAGCTGCTCTAACTATTTGATGTTCCTATTTCAGGCAGGATATTGAGCAGCAACTGGGCTCCTTAATATTATCAACAGATATAAATCGCCAGGATGAGTTTCTCAATCGTTTTAGAGCTCATCTTGCCAATGAAGATCTCAGCTTGACGGATGCAGACCACAGGCACTTTATGTTGCAGGTAATAATAGCTGAACCGAGAAAGACATTTAGAAAGTCATTGCTACCTAAAGAGGAGGTCACGCACTAGTTTTATACTTCAAGCCTTAAACTTTCATTCAGCCCTTTGTGTATAATACAAAGGTGAGGAGACCTGCTGTGTTTTTCTAAGGTACCATAAGCCACTTATTAGAAACACACTGTAGATATATACTGTACTCAACTATAAAATGTGTAAATGATCCTGTTTTGTTGCATACTGAGCTATTTGGATTTAATGGGCTGTACCTGTAATATTCATTGCCTTCTCACACTGTACAGTTTAAGAATTATTGCAGACCATCAGAGATAAGCTTTTTCCTTCTCTTGCTAAATAAAATAAAAATCAATACCCTCTTTCATGTCTTCAGGGTGTTCTAATAGTAAATAGGTCTTTTTATGATAAAAAGGAGTTTTTATGATATATTATGCACCTTGTCTATCATGCTGGCTGAGCAGTCTTTAAAAAGTAATCTGTATTTCATTCAAAACCAGATTCACACATACAGTATTGGCCTATGTATGAATATGAGGCTATGAACAAGGCACAGTGTATGACCACCATTGTAGTAAAGAAAAAGTATAGTGTACATTTATTACTACAGTGTAATTGTTTGTGTAGTGTTCATGTTTTCAGATGCAAACTCTTCCATATTATTCTTATTATATCAGGTAAAGAAGCATTCGATTAACACCTAAATAGCGATCTTTGTTTGATTTTCACTCATACTTCTGTGATGAACAAAGGTTGAGCACAAGCACGGTGCATACTGCAGAGTAGGGCTTTTGAATGCAGTGGGCTAATATGGCTTCTTCCAGCCAAAATTATAATTATACATTCAAATTAAAGTTTTTTTTAAGCATTTTTGTACATTGACCATATTTAGATAATCTCATTTGCATGTATATGTGAACAAATTATCGAAAGCCAACATTTCGGGTATCCCCATCTGTCTAAAGTTTGGCTATATGCCCATACAGGCCCATCTGCATGTTCCAGATGTTCATTGCTGACCAGCTGTCCAGTTTATATGGGGACAACAGAAACTGTTAAATAATAGCTGCACACAAATGTATACACATTTGTGTGCAGCTATTATTTAACAGTTTCTGTTGTCCCCATATAAAGTTCATTATACTATATGATCAAATGTTATATGCTTTCGGTTCAATATCCAAGCAGTTTGTTATTTTGTTGAGAAAATTATTTACTTATATTTCCACCAAAAGAAATCTAATATAACCTGAAATGTCAAATAAAGGACACTTACTTGGCCATCTTTACTCTTCATTGGTAACATTATGTATTTATTACATACCTAAGATAACAAGTAACACAACTAACATGAGTTGTACTTGAATAGAAAGTATAAAGGTAGTATATATTCCCCATAGTTTCATAAAACAGCTATTGCTTGTAAAATATGAGTTATGCTTTACAATTTGTATGATTAGGTTGACAAGGTTGTAAGTCGGGGCACACAATTGGCCCCAATAGCTGCCAAAATCAAAGAATTCCACATGATGACATAATGTTGAGATGTGATAACTGTACAGGTAAATAGCACGACACTTGCCTTCATGCCTATACCCTGTGTATTTTGCAGATTGCGCTGAAGTGTGCTGATATCTGCAATCCTTGTCGTGTTTGGGAGCTAAGCAAGCAATGGAGTGAGAGAGTCTGTGAAGAATTCTACAGACAAGGTCAGATACTGCCAGAAAATAAAGACAGTCCAAAAACACTGGACTAGCCAGTGGTTTTTAACTGTGTATTTACAGAATGGTTAAAATATCCGCCTAGGACAAGGCTAAGGCTCCAAATCAGTTAGCAAATTTAAAGTTAATTAGCCTTAACTTGTATTCATTTCTGTAATGGAGTAGGAATTAGGAAATACAGGATGCTCATTGTAGACTTGGAGATTTAGTGTACCCATTGCTCTGAGCCTCAGGCTTTCCATATCCTTGAATGCAGTCTTCTAAGCTTCCCAACCCCTCCTGCCTCCCTGCACTACCCTTCTCTGTTTCTTGCTCCTGCCTCACATCCAGATTTACTGTTCTACGACATAAATTTTTCCTATTCATATCCCAATAGGATATCCCCTATGTTGTTCGGAAATCACTTTTAGAATCCATGGCATAACATATGATCTTGCACATCAACATTTTTATGAGGCACATTTTAAACATGTATAAATAGAAAATACAATGTGGCGTATGTATTTTTGCATCAGTTAGTATATACTGTACTGTATAAATGTTTATATTTTATAACATATAATTAAATATTTGTACATAAAGTACTACACAAACGTTTTAAGCAGGTGTGAAAAAAATGATGTTTATCAATTTTCAAAATGCAAAATGAGTGAACAAAAGAAAAATCTAAAATCGATTTTGACTTCAAACCAGCATCAGTTCTTACACTTGCACACTTTGTGCACTTCCACAAAGTCAGTGATTTTTTTTGATTAGAGACAGATGCTTATGATAATCAATTTCATATGTAGGTGGAAACCCCGCCTCATTAACAGAAACAGCTGTATAGAGGGCTTAAAACTGAGTGAGAAACAGCCAAACTCTGCTACTAAGGTGAGGTTGTGGAAGACAGTTTCATGTCACAGGTCATATACCATGGCAAGACTGAGCACAGCAACAGGACACAAGAAAGTTACACTGCATCAGCAAAGTCTCTCCCAAGATTTCAAAGCAGACTGGGGTTTTAAGATGTGCTGTTCAAGCTCTTTTGAAGAAGCACAAAGAAACAGACAAAGTTGAGGACTGTAGACACAGCTGTCGACCAAGGAAACTTAATGCAGCAGATGAAAGGCACATAATGCTTATTTCCTTTTGACATCGGAAGATGTCTAGCAGTGCCATGAGCACAAAACTGACGGAAACCAGTGTGACCCAAGTACACCCAACTACTGTCTGGAGAAGTCTGGTCAGAAGTGGTCTTCATGGAAGAATAATGGCCAAAAAGCCATATCTCCAATTTTGAAACAAGGCTAAGCGACTATGAGTGAAAACATAGGGGTTCAGAAAACGGCAGTAGGAGCTCTGAACTGAAGAGTCAAATTCTAAAATATTTGGCTGTAGCAGCTGAAGGGCTGCAGAGTGGTACAATAATGAGTGTCTGCAGGCAACAGTTAAGCTGTTGGAGGTTCCTTGCATGTTTGGGGCTGCATTTCTGCAAATGGAGTTAGAGATTTGGTTAGGATCAGTGGTGTCCTCAATGCTGAAAAATACAGGCAGATTCTTATCTATCATGCCATACCATCATGGAGGCGTGTAATTGGCCCCAATTTTATTATGCAGCAATAAAATGACCCCAAACATACAGCCAATGTCATTAAGAACTATCTGCAGTGTAAAGAAGAACAAGGAGTCCTGGAAATGATGGTTTTGCCCCCACAGAGCCCTGATCTCAACATCATCGAGTCTGGAATAACATGAAGAGACAGCATGATTTGAGGCAGCCTACATTCACAAAAGATCTGTGGTTAGTTCTCTAAGATGTTTGAAATAACCTACCTGCTGAGTTCCTTCAAAAACTGTTTGCAAGTGTACCTAGAAGAATTGATGCTGTTTTGAAGGCAAAGGGTGGTCACACCAAATATTGATTTTATTTGGCTTTCTCTTCTGTTCATTCACTTTCCACTTTGGTGTGTGTGTGTACCTATGAACAAACCTCTGTATTGTAGCAGGCACACCAATACATATAGGAAAACAATGATAAGAACTAATAGAAATCTGCAAGATCTTGCCCTGGGTTCTATTGATAAGGATGTAAAAGCAAGATTCTTGTTTTGTATGGCTCTTTTATGCCTTGGGTCACGACTACGTTTTATGTGGTTATATTGGCTCCATAAACATCTGCTTCTTACGTAGTTTCTACATGAAATTCCAAATAACAATTTCTAGTAAATTGTTTCCTTTCCAAGTTTTCAAATATTTTAACAATGAAAGTGGTTGTAAACCCTTACATACTGTATACACAGTGAAGTGACTGGCCTCAGGTGATGCAGAGAGATAAAACAAATCCTCCTACATACGTCACAACTGTTTATCTGCAGTCTTCTCTTTTCTACATCCGTTCAAAGTTGGAAATTAAAGGAGAAGTCCAGCCTAAGCTCGTTTGGCTGGGATTCCCCTTTTGGGCCACAGTAGTGCAATTTGTTTTGCACTCCTATGACCAGTTTTCAGCAGAGAGCGGACTGAAGTCCGCTCTCTGCTGACGTCACAGGAATCAGTCCAGGCACCGTGTCATCCTGACAATGAAAGTCTGGATCCGCCAGGTGCTTGGACTGATACCCATCTCAGCCTCTCAGCGAGCCGCTGAGAGCCTGAGATGGCCACTCCCCGCCCCTCCACAGCTCTAGTGAGTATGGAGAAGCAGAGTGGAGAGATACTGATTGACAGCCAGCAGCTCGCTGCTCGGGAAGCTGTGAGAACCGAGCCATCGGCAGTGTTCGATGTCTCGGTTCTCAGTGTGGAGGCGCCGGGGGATAGATGCAGCATCAGACCAGTCCACCTACGTAAGATTGATGGGGGGGGGAACCCAAAACCCATGCTTCTCTTTTAATAAAGCTTGTCTGAGCTGTCAGAAAAAAGCAGGCCAAGAGCTGAAATTGCACTCTGTAGAGCTCAGTGAGGAGAGCTCTGAGAGCTGATTGGAGGGAAGGGCCACACCCCCCTTCACAAAGCACAGAGCTGAGGCTGTCAATCAGCTGGAGCTCCCTTACCTGTCACCATTTTTCTCTTGGCGACAGGACAACTTGTTAGAAGTGATTTATGTTGATCGCAGAGGAATGAAGCAGCAGGCAGAAATTACACTTAGTGCTTTTAATTGAGACAAGTGCACACTATAGAAGAAAATGCTTTGTTCATATTTCATATATGAGGTTTACAACCACTTTAAATCATCGATAGGAAAAGATCACTTCCACCTGAAATAAATCTCATTTTTGGGGGTGAAGAGAGAGGTTTTTCTCTTCTACTTCCAAACTCTCAGAATTTGGATGAATTAAAACAAAATAGGCTCAGTTCACAAAGCTAACACACAAGAATAACAATCCTTATTTTCTGATGAATCAAATCACATTTTAAAATTAGAGTCACACAACTAAATCAAAGCTCCAGTGGCATGTGCTAAAGCTTTGTGAATTAAGCCTTATGCAAGTGGAGTAAAAGCCTTATTCACACGGCCAATTAGGGCTAGACACTGCCAAAATCAGTGTAAATCTAGAATGGGGGCACAGGCTTCTGTGTGGTCAGCTGCAGCCAAGACACCTGTAAAACGTAATCACAGGCTATGAGGCAAACAAGTGATGCAACTGTACGTATGTAATTACTTATCCAAGCGGTTGCAAATTGCAGACAGATGAGCGGCCCTGGAAATAAACTGTCTGTGTCCAGAGTTGCTCATCTCTCATTAATCTCACGTAACTGCTCAGATGTGCGGTTTCATGTGTACAGCCACAGTGCTTTTCAGCCTATCATTGATTTGTACCGACTACCTGACAGCTGATTGCACAGACCTGTAATTCCTGCTGCAAATTTACGCTTATTTTGTGGTGGTGTATGGTCCAAATCGGCTTGATGAATGAGGCTTAAAAAATATTTTTAAATAAAAAGTTACTAAACCCACAACAGTAAAATCAGTCTGTATATGCAATAAAGCATGCTTGTTATACTCATTGTGGAACCTAAGGGGTTAATCCTCTGCATTGTGTAAAAAGGCTGTTTGATCCTGTCTTCTCTGATCCTCCCCTTCCCATCTCCTGATAATACAGAGCCATGGTGGCACTCTGCACATGCTCATAATAGTGTATTGCTAAAGAGATTTTTTTTGGGGGGGAGGGTGCATGTGATCAGTACAGGGCCAATCAGCACTGTTCAGACAGAGGGTCAGGAGTAATGCAGCCTCATAGGCCAGTCAGAGGAGAATGAAAACTCCTCCTTCAAGCTTTAACCAGTGCTCTGCTAGACACTGATAGAAGTTCACAAGACTGCCATATACTTCTGATGAGAAAAGGTATTTAGCAGTTTATATTTACTAAAACAATTGCATTTCCATGTTCTGTGTACTGTGGGACACCAGATATAGTGAATGCAGGGTCCTGGGTTTAGAAACATTTTAAAGCAAAAAAACAAGTTAGAAGAAGCAGTTTTCTGTTAAATAACTATTGCATTTTATTTTTGCTCCTGCAGTATATGCAGTTTTTAGGTAAGCCTTTTGTAAACTAGTGTCTGGAAATTCAGTTTTCTTTTTGTATGTGCTTTTTAGGAGATCTGGAGCGGAAATTTGGTTTGGAAATAAGCCCACTTTGCAATCAACAAAAAGACTCCATACCTAATATACAAGTTGGTAAGTGTGTGCCCAGGTTCATTTCCACTTGTTGACGATTTTGCTGTTTTTCCTTTTTTATTCAAAAAATCCAGAAAGCTTAAAGGGTTAGTTCATCTTTACCAAAAAAAATTCTTATGTGGGTAAGGGGCTCCTGTAGATAAAAACAAACTCTGCAGCTTTGTCTAAAGTTAAAAAATGTTCTTGCTATAAATTAGGCTATTTACATACCTCCCAAAGCATGGCCAAAAAACTCCCAGAGATGGCTTCACCCCAATCTGCCTTGTTTCCAGGACACTTCCAGCTATTATTGAGCAAGCCCTGAAACCCCTGAACATATAAGGTCCACTATCTCCTCTATTGCAACATTTCAGCTTCTACAAAAAGAGAGATAGAGCACATGAGGGGGTTTGAATCTGAGAAAGGGGTGAGCAGTAACAGCTGGGAATGTCTTAGCAACATCCTAGCAATAAGGCAAGACGAGATGATGTTTTTTAAGCCAGGCTTTAGGGAGTGTGTAAATGGCCTGCACTGATACTATGAGAATATTATTCAGGCTTTAAATAATGTAAAATATATTGTATACACAGACTTCCAGTATAATTAGGTGAAAGAAGACAGGATTGACACATGATTAAGGCTGGGTTCACATATGTGGGAATTGGATGCGGGTTTCCCTGCATCCAATACGCATGACATGCGAGGGTGACCGGCTCTCAATGGAGCCAGTTCACACTGGTCCGGGGCAGCCATGGAGTGGAGTGGAGTGCAAAAGGGTCCCGAACCGAAAATTCGGACCTGAATCGCACCTGAACCGGTAAACAGACATCAGGCACGAACCCGCGGCCGCACATATCTGCACCCGGACTTAATGTTGAATATTTCAGTTCTAGTGATAAATGCATGCATACCTGTCTTTAAAGTGAAATCCTTATCCAACTAGACATTAAACATGAAGTCTAGTAGATCCACTTTCAAACTTACATAAAAAAATGATATCATCTGTGTTTACGAGACAAGTTTACGAGTAGTGTAATGTTGAGGTTACTTCTGTAAGATAAAACAGAAAAACAGAAAATTAAAGTGTGTGTAAAAATTATGAATATCATTATATTCATATCATTAAATTGTTTAGATCAGGGGTCTCCATTCTGCGCCCCGCGGGCCGGACGTAGCCCAATGATACGAAGCACTATTAATTCTGCTAACACCAAAAACAGAGCACTATTCCTCACACAGATACCAGGAGAAGGGAACTATTCCTCCTACCGACACCAGGAATGGGGAACTATTCATCCAACTGACACCAGGAATATGGAACTAATTCTCCCTCTGACACCAATGATGGGGGCGGGACCAACACTGTATCCTGGCTTAGGCCGACAAGGCCCAGGCCTAGGGCAGCACTTTGCAGGGGGGCAGCACAAAAAGAGTCCCCATCGGCTTGTGCTACACTATTAGGCAAATTAGTCTAGCACCCCCATAAAGCGGCCGCACTGTTTCCGGTATGCGGGCCGCCAGGAGATTCTGCAACTGTGGGGGGGGGGGCGCGCCACTTCTAATTTTGACTGTCCTATCATCCTGGACCACAAACCTTCCTCTCTGTGCTATATATGTCTCCTGCACCATTGGCATGGTTATATCTTCTTAGTCCTCTCCATAAAATTATCTGAAATTTGTTCTTAAAGTAGAACTATTGGCAACACTTTTTTTTTTTCATTTTGGATAGAGTAAGGGAGGGTTATAGCCCCTGTCAGTTTATTTTTTACCATCCCTGTCCATTGCAGAGATTTCCCTTCACTTCCTGCCCCATAGCCAAACAGGAAGTGAGAGGAAATCTATGGAAATTAAGGGAATCCATTGCCCCCCCCCCCCAGGCCCTCAGAACTAGTGTCAATTTCAGGGCGGGTCTTAAACAGCAAGGGGGTGTGGCCTTTGCAGGAAGGGGTGGGTCATATTTAAATTAGGGGGTTCACGAGTTTAGTCAGGCCTAGGGCAGCACAAAACCTAAATACACTACTGGATGGGACACTATTCCTCCCACTGACACCAACAATTGAGTACTATTCCTCCCACTGACACAAGGGATGGGAAACAAATTCTCCCACTGACACCAATGAGGGGCACTATTCCTTCCGCTAACACCAACAATGGTGTACTATTCCTCACACTGACACAAGAGATGGGAAACTAATTGTCCCCCTGACACCAATGATGGGGCACTATTCCTCCCAAAAAACACCAATGATATAATTTTTTTACTCCCACAGATGCCAGGGCATTTTCTTTTCTCACTTGCCACAATTCGGCCCCCCTAAAGTTTAAAAGGCAGGAAACTGGACCTTTGTTTAAAATGTTTGGGGGCCCCTGGTTTAGATCATTTCTTAAGGAGCAATATTAAACTGCATTAAATGATGATATTTTTATACACATGGAGCCTGGAAAGCTAACTGGCCTCTTATATAAGTTGTTAAAGTTTCCAACTCGGTTCCTGTCCAACTGGGAATTTTTGGGTGTTCCCACGCACCTTTGTGTTTAACCACTTTAGATCCGCGATATAGCCGAAAGACGGCTGCAGCGCGGACCTGAACTGCCGGGTGAACGTCCCCTGGACGTCCTCTTGTTTACTTCCGCAATGCGTGCCCGCCTCGGGTGCCGGTGCTCGTGCCTGGCGGCAGCGATTTCCGCCAGGTACCTGCGATCGGCTGTCACAGAGCCAGGGACGTGGATCTCTGTGTGTAAACACAGAGATCCACGTCCTACTAGGGAGAGGAGACTGATGGTGTGTCCCTTGTACATAGGGACAACCATCGGTCACCTCCCCCAAGTCAGTCCCCTCCCCCCACAGTAAGAATCACTCATGAGGGAACATATTTAACCTCTTCCCGCCCCCTAGTGGTTAACCCCTTCACTGCCAGTCACATTTATACAGTAATCAGTGCATTTTTATAGCACTGTTCGCTGTATAAATGTGAATGGTCCCAAAATAGTGTCAAAAGTGTCCGATGTGTCTGCTGCAATATCGCAGTCCTGACAAAAATTGCAGATCACCGATATTACTAGTGGAAAAAAATAAAAAATAAAAATGTCATAAATCTATCCCCTATTTTGTAGGCGCTATAACTTTTGCACAAACCAATCAATAAACGCTTATTGCAATTTTTTTTTTTTTTACAAAAATATGTAGAAGAATATGTATCGGACTAAACAAAAAGAAAAAAAAATGTAAAAAAAAATTGGGATATTTATTATAGCAAAAAGTAAAAAGTAGCACAAATCTCATCATGTATTTTTTTGCAGTTCCACGTGAATTTAACTGCAACAAAACTGTTCAAGTATAAATAGGACCTAAAAAGCTACTAAAATGATATGCAAAGTTACGACAACAGTGTTTTTCATAACTATGTAGAGTTGTAGTACAAGAACACATCCAGTGACCCAATTCCTATAGAGCTTGTCCTTGTGTCCTGTAACAGCATAGAAGGGATATAAAAGGTCACAAACCAATGATGTCACTGCCTTGAATACAATTTACTTTGCTATTTCCTGTCCACGAACTGCCCTCACTGATGCATTTCACCTTCCTGGGCTTAATCCTGTGATTAGGCCTGGGAGGGTAAAACACACCAGAGAGGCCAGTTCCTGGGTGGGAATCGGCATTATGTATTGTAAGCTTGAATAAAATTGTGTTGTAGGAGATGACGTGATTGATGTTTGTCCTTTCTGTCACTTCAATGTAGAGTTGTTAAATTACTGTATTTATTGGCGTATAACACTCACTTTTTTACCCTGAAAATAGAGGGTAAACTGTGCCTGCGTGTTATACGCAGGGGGCTGTGGAAAGTTTTTTTTTCCTGAAACTTCCCTCTTAAAGTTAGGGTGCGTGGTATACGCCTGTGCGTGTTATACGCCGAGAAATACGGTAGTCAACACATAACTGGTATTGTAACAGCCTCATTCGCAAAATGAGATTTAGTACAATTGGGCAGGATTGTAAAAGTTGCAGTGGGAAGACCTTTTTTTTTATAGAAAAAGTAGCAGCTATATTGTTGTTGAATTCTTAAAAAAGGACTACGGAAAAGTCAGTAAGCAATATATATTTGTATGATCATGCTGTAAATACTTGCAAATTGATTGTAGTGAAAATGTGTTTGTATGTGCTTAATCTTTAATATGGAATAGGATTCCCCTTGCAAACCTGACAACCAAAATAATACGTTGTTGGCATATGAGTCATGATGTCTCTTGGCGTTATGTGAATCCCAGCACCCCAGAAAATCTAGGATGTGTTTTTATTCTAACTGATCTACAGATCATTTACTTTCTATATGCACAGCACCATCTAGTGGCCGAGGCAGAGTAGCAAAGACATGTCAAGTCTCATCTGTTGCTATATTATTATTATTATACAGGATTTATATAGCGCCAACAGGGTTGCCAACTTTCACTAAATTTTTGAACAGTTTGTAAAATCCGCAATTTCTGCATCTGTTCGTGAATGTCCATTACAAACATGCAGACTGTATGTCCTCAACGGACATTCATGGACAGATGCAAAAATTACAGATTTTCCAAACTGTTCGTAAATTTTCTGAAAGTTGGTAACCCGGAGCGCCAACAGTTTGTGCAGCACTTTATATGACTTGGAGCTGTCTGCAGTGATGTGCGGAAGGGGGGCCACAGAGTCATCTTGGATTTTTATGTTTCCTTCATCTCATAGAGCTATGTAAATCCCCAAAACATTGTGCGTTTTTAGTGTGTTGGCATTTCTCTAACATTTCAGTGAATTGTTAAAGAGACACTAAAGGTTCCCATTTTTTTTTTTTTTAAATAACAAACATGTTATACTTACCTCCACTGTGCAGCTCGTTTTGCACAGAGTGGCCCTGATCCTGGTCTTTTGGGGTCCCTCGGCAGCTGTCTTGGCTCCTCCCCACATCAGCTAACCCCCTTCATGGGAAGCTCTCTCCTAAGGGGGTTAGCTTGCGGGCGCGCTCCCGTATCACTCGGCCCTGCCCCCCGGCGCGCCACATCATTGATTTGATTGACAGCGGCGGGAGCCAATGGCTGTGCTGCTATCAATCAACCAATAAATGAGCCGAGAAGCCCGGCCGAGAAGCCAACGCGTTCACGGCGCGGGACTTTCGAGGGGTCAGGTAAGTAAACGGGGGGGCTGGGGGGCTGCTAATCCTCAGGTGTTTTTTCACCTTAATGCATAGAATGCATTAAGGTGAAAAAACATGTACCTTTACAACCCCTTTAAGCACATAGTGTATATTTAAAGCGGAAGTAAACCCTTCGATTTCAAAATTCAAAAAACAGTTGCATGCCGGAAATGCTAGCTGTTACTTCGGTTGTGCTCTTAACCAAACTGTCAAACCATCCAATGGCTGGTGTCATAATGGATCACATGTGCAGCAACATGGCAGTTGCAGATTAAACAGAGGCCAAGATGGCAGCTTCCTTGGCTGAAAACGATAGGAGGGTTTACTTCCACTTTAAACACTGCATCGTTGAGTTTATTCTTTAACAAGTCCTAAACTGTTGTACATAAAATTCTACATCACAGACTCTTCTTACTATTCATTGTCCACAGGCTTCATAAACTACATTGCAGAGCCATTGTTTTTGGAGTGGGCAAGATTTACTGGACAGACTCCCCTATCTGAAAAAATGCTAAGTCACCTCAGGAAGAACAGGGCCAAATGGAGGAGTCTCATACACAAGCATTGCAGCAAGGACAATGACCACCTGCTACCTGTAACCGACCAAGAAGGCAAAGAAGACCAAAATATCAGTGAAGGTGGAGCCCTCTAGTGATCAATTCTTACCTGTAGCATTGCTGTTCTTTTTCTTGCTGCTTTCAGTGAAGAGGGATACATATAATGCTCAGATGGGCTGCTTTTGCTTTTTACAACAGGCTTAAGGAAAGTCAGAAGGAAGCAGAGTATAGATATCTAAGCGCATTGGTAATCCATTGCTCACAGTCTGGTATACTGCTATATCAGCCTTTCCAACATTTCTGTCTTATCCCAGTATGAGCAAGACCAGCAACCCTACTTTCCAATGATGGAGCAGGAGGACTCAGATGTGTGGATATCCCTGAAAAACTTTAAAAGCAGATGGTGTCATTTGCAGAGTTATGTAGCAGGGTTGGTACTTTCTACTACTTTTCACAGCTTATTGCAGCTGCTCCCATCCTCTAGTGGAGCGTCAATCCATGTTGCAAGAGCAAATACATCACATTAAACAAGAACCACAGAAAAACACCAGCATCAACTGGACTTAGAAAAGATCTGTCTGACAAAGACAACTTTGTATTGTTGATACCGAAAGGATCACAGACAAGATATACTTTTATTTTTACATTTTGTACTCGCTAGATAAGAGCAAACAATTTGATTGAAGCACTACCCACACTATACTACAAAACTTGTGAACAGTTTTACACCACTTTGGATTTAACAAGTAGAGTGATCTTTAAAAAAAAGGTTCACAGAGACTGTTGGATGGACATGTTTGGCACTTAAGCAAACGTAGCCACTGTATCCTTGCTGTAACAGAGGGTTCATAAATGTATTTGTAACAGATGTACATGTTCTGTAAATATTAAGCTACTGACTCCATGCCAAATGACTGACGCATTGTGGTTCTTATACCCAGATATTGGCACTGTGAACAGAAAACTGTTACTTTTAACTATAAAAATACTTTAGCATTTGTAAATATGGTTCATAGACTATTTCTAAAAGAGTGCTCATTTCCAGATAAAGGCCTTAAATTTTAACTTGTCATGTTTCAATTGTATTATCAACATAATTCACTATGCCTTTTGTCAAATCATCACACTTTCTATGAAAATAGTCGCTATGAAAACGGACAGAGGGTATATAAATTTCTATACTTCACAAGCATTCCTAAAGGAATACGATCCACAGCTCCCAGGTATTAAAGACCTTAAATACCTCCAGCTGATCATCAGTCTACGTTGTGAACAAAAATAACCTTTAGTGCTGGTTCACACAGGGGCAACGCGACTTGCAGCGCGACTTTGCGAGACGACTTCAGCGCGACTTGGAGCGACTTACAACGCGACTTCAAGTCGCCTCCAGGACAGGCGACTTTGCCAGTGGCCAATCAAAGAATAATCAGCTCTGTGGGAGGGAGGGGTTTGCCTGAGAAAACTATTTTCTCTTCCTGTAAAGTTGCTTCAGTTAACACAGTGATCCGACTTTGGAGGCGACTTTCATTGAAATCAATGGGTACAAGTTGCCTACAAGTCGCCTAGAAGTTGCCTTGAAGTAGTACAGGAACCTTTTCTGAAGTCGGAGCGACTGCAGTCATGTACATTAAGACGGCTCTCATTCACTTCAATGTAATTTCTCATGTCGCGCGACTTGGGGCGACACAAGTCGGATCCCAAGTCGCGGTAGTGTGAACGGGCACTTAGTTTTATCTCTTTTGATTAGCAATGCAATGCAACCTACAAGACAAACAGATATTAGCAACTCTTCAGAATCTGTATATCAGGATATACTGCAGGTGCTTTACTGTAACCTGCTAATAGTATAATTTGTAATTTCATCAACATCCGTTACCCTATAGCTCACACCATCATTCTTGTGAGAGCAACCAAAGCCAGTGGGTTTCATACTATGTTATGACATGTGTTGAGCCGTTCGTTAGTGGAAAAGTGGTGAAAATCAAGCCACATCAGAGAATAGAAAAAAAGTCAACTGTTGAAGGGTATTTCTACGATATGCAGTTGGTTTATTATTTCATAATCAGCTGCATCATAGGTCCCTCAATTGGCAAGCCATACCAGCCGTTTCAATTTTTAATGACAATGCAAACAAAAAAAATTATTTTGTGTCACATACCATATTGTGTTTCCTTTATTTTTGTGCTATGGTTTCTGGTTACTTTTTTGCTTTCAGTGGTAGTAATATAATACTTATGTACAATAACTTCTTAGAAGTCACAAATTATGTTTCTG
This sequence comes from Rana muscosa, assembly GCA_029206835.1. Lineage (NCBI taxonomy): Eukaryota > Metazoa > Chordata > Amphibia > Anura > Ranidae > Rana > Rana muscosa. The sequence continues at coordinate 850,694,608 of CM055121.1, forward strand.
TCATTTGCGTGTGGCTTAATTGTATGCATTGTTTCGAAGGTAATAATTGGAATACTGTAATAGATGTTTTAAGTGCTAAGTTAATGATTTGCTGTCATTCCCTATAAAGAGGAAGGACATTTTTCGAAACAGGCCTTAAAATTACCGCATTTAAAGATATTTTAGTTTTCCGTACGCCTATCCCCAAATGATAAGATGTTTTACAAATATTTATTACTATTCTTTTAGCTATGTTATCAGTGGAAAAGCAGCACAAAGAAAAATGAACCATGATTTCTCTATCAGTGACCTGTAAACCATGTTGAAATTGATAGACCAGAGCTAATAGAGTGTAAGCAATGGGTACGAAAGTAATGATTTTTTTTTCACAAATGCATTTGATAACGTTGGACTGTAAAAAGCTTCTAGGAAAAAAATGCGTAAGCCCAGGTTCACACTGGGCTGCGGGAGTGAAGCCGTGCGAGTTCAGCTGAACTCGCACGATTTCACTCTCGCTGGCAGTCCCGATTTCAGCCGCGATTACAAAGACATCTGTGCAGGTTTCTGCACAGATGTCAATGTTAATCGCGGTCGAAATCACAAAAAGTAGTACAGAAACTACTTTTTGAAATCGGTGCAGCGCCGCAGATGCGGCGTCGCATCGATTAGGACGGTGCCATTGCCGGCAATTTGCGGCAAATATCACTGTTTTGACATGCGATTTGACATGCCAAATCGCATGTCAAAACGCACCAGTGTGAACCAGGGCTAAAAGGCACTTGTTTAGACATTTTTTCCATCCATAGAGGGACACAGTAATTCTTAGTATGGGCTGTCAGGTTTTAGTAACACATACACAAATGAACACTGGAAACAAAAAAACATTGGCTAGCACAGAAGATCTCCATCTGCAACCATCATGCCTCTTTATTTCTGCTGTTCTTTGTTGTTTGGAAGATTTTTTTCTACTATTTACAGTTGCTGGTAGATTCATGTTGAATAAGTTAAAACTTGGAAGTCTCTCCAGTCAGTTAACAAGCACTTGTAGATTTATCCCAGACAAGAAAAATCCCAGAAGTCCCTCCAGTCAGTTAACAAGCACTGGTAGATTCATCGCAGACAAATAAAATCCCAGAAGTCCCTCCAGTCAGTTAACAAGCACTGGTAGATTCATCGCAGACAAATAAAATCCCAGAAGTCCCTCCAGTCAGTTAACAAGCACTGATAGATTCATCCCAGACAAGAAAAATCCCAGAAGTCCCTCCAGTCAGTTAACAAGCACTGGTAGATTCATCCCAGACAAGAAAAATCCCAGAAGTCCCTCCAGTCAGTTAACAAGCACTGGTAGATTCATCGCAGACAAATAAAATCCCAGAAGTCCCTCCAGTCAGTTAACAAGCACTGGTAGATTCATCCCAGACAAGAAAAATCCCAGAAGTCCCTCCAGTCAGTTAACAAGCACTGGTAGATTCATCCCAGACAAGAAAAATCCCAGAAGTCTCTCCAGTCAGTTAACAAGCACTGGTAGATTTATCCCAGACAAGAAAAATCCCAGAAGTCCCTCCAGTCAGTTAACAAGCACTGGTAGATTCATCGCAGACAAGAAAAATCCCAGAAGTCCCTCCAGTCAGTTAACAAGCACTGGTAGATTCATCGCAGACAAGAAAAGTCCCAGAAGTCCCTCCAGTCAGTTAACAAGCACTGGTAGATTCATCCCAGATAAGAAAAATCCCAGAAGTCTCTCCAGTCTGCCAGTGAGGGCAGGCTTTCCCAGTTTTATGCTGGTGTTTGTTTCTTTTTTTCACTTTTTTTCACCTTATCTTTATTAAAAAGAAAACAAAACAGTACTTATACATTGCATACTGTATGACACAAAACTTAAATCACCATTTTTATCCAGTTTTCCAAAAAGCCAGATTAAAGCCTCATACACACGATCGGATTATCCAACGGGAATTGTATGATGACAGGCTGTTGTCGGAAAATCCGACCGTTTGTATGCTCCATCGGACAATTGTCTTCTGATTTTCCATGGACAAATGTGGGATAGCATGTTTTAAAATTGTCCGCCAATGTCGGACAAGTCCGTCGGACAAAACTCCAAAGTACAAACACGCATGCTCGGCAGCAATGCTCACCATAACACAACATTAGCAGAAGATGCCCAAAGGGTGGCGCTAAATAGCTGAAAAACCATGTAGTTTTGTGTTTGTTGGCCGACATTTCTTTGCCGTTTGTATGTAATACAAGTTTCTGGCCAAAGCCCTTCGGACAAAAGTCCTACGCTTTGTCCGATGAAAATCCGATCATGTGTACGAGGCTTAAGAGATATCACCCAGTGTCATGCGCTCCCACAAAATCAATAGCTAGAGAGAACAAACTGATCAGCCATCCCAGAAAACATGAATCGAAACAAACCAATGAGGGGAGGGGGAAGAAAAAAAAAAACAATACATCTAGTATGGCAAAGATTATCCATTTCAGGACTATGAGAGTAATGATATGGGGAAGACCAATAGAAAACTCCACCACTAAAGCCTATGCACTCGTGATCCCCTGGAGGAGGGGCGTTGGCGGTTTGTACCAGCATGCTGGTGTTTTTCTCTAGTCTTTTACAGCTAGGCCAAATATGAAAATCCCGGGAAAGGTCACTAGTTAGGCAAACAGCACAGATTCCTAGTTTTGGATCTATACTGTTGTTCTCCTTTTCAGGTGGAACCTGAACCTTCACAAATCTTCACTGGAGCTGACTCATAAGCCCACGTTCACATTGGGCCGATTTGGCATGCAATTTGACATGTCAAATCGCATGCCAAATTGTCAGCTATTGCCGGCAATGGCATCGTCCGAATCGGTGTGACGCCGACTTTGCGGCACCGCACTGATTCCCAAAAGTCTGTACTACTTTGAGCAATAATTTATATCGGTGAAAATGTCCCTAAAGGGTGCCACATCCAAACTAACTAGACAAAAGGAGGATATCCCCCAAGTGGACTTTAAAGGCACTAACATAATTGATAGAGAAAGTATAATTTCTTAAACATGATAAACAAGATAAAAACAGAATACATTGGAATGATTACGGTACAAAATCACCACAAAGATTGACTGTAAATTTCTCATGATTCAACCGACACGTTTCAGAGTATCAATATCTCTTTCTTCAGGGGTGTTATGAGGAGGTCAAGCATATATCTACAATATAGTGGTTACAGAAGGTCAGAAGGAATATATAGTAAACAACACTGTATTATATGTATGTTTACATCAATTTATACATTATATAGACTCATGTATGTTGTGGAGGTATCACAAGTGAAATATCCCAATAGAGCTATTTAAAAACAAACTTTGTTTTTAAATAGCTCTATTGGAGTGTTTCACTTGTGATACCTCCACAACATACGTATTGGAGTGCCCCACTCTGGATGAAGGAGAACAGGGGCACCTTTGGACAGTAGCATTGTTAATCTGGGGGCAAGAAGGGAGTGTCAGATGTACTAGCAGATTTAGATACACTAAGAAATTAAAGCTGGACACCAGCTAACAGTTTATGAGCAATTACAGCACGTAGTTTGGGGATAAAGGCATTACATAAAGAATAAATAAAAAGCTGATCATTGCAAGCACCTCTGTCAGTAGTAAATAGTTTGTGTCAGACCTCTAACTGCTAAACCTGTAGAACAGTTAATTCTGTTGAAAAACAAACAACAGGCAGGAGCACCAGGTGAATATAAAGGAAAGAAAGCTTAGAAAAGAAAACCAATGCAGCAATCACATCTATAGCCCCGTACACACGGTCGGACTTTTTGCCAACAAACTTCATTTTGAGCAAGTTTGACAAAAAATCCGACCGTGTGTATGCTTCATCGGACAAACTTTTTTGGTTTTCATCGGACAAAAGTTTGGTCTGCAAACGGACAAACTTTTGGCCAACAAAAGTCCGATGGAGCAAAGTCCGACCGTGTGTACAGAAAACCATCGGACTTTTGTCTGATGGACAAAACAAATAATGTTAAAATCAACCAACAATAGCAGAAGTTGACCAAAGGGTGGCGGTAAAGAGCAGAAAAACCATGTGATGTTGGAAAAAGTTTTGGGAAAGTTTGCAGAAAAGTCCTGTGGTGTGTATGCTATGGGTGTTCCCGACCAACTCTGTTCGGATAAAAATCCACGGAAAAGTCCGATGGAAGTCCGACCGTGTGTACGAGGCTTAGGAATTGGTAAGCTGCAATATAATACATGTTTGTTTTTGGGTTTAATACAGCTTTAAGGTCTCAAGGATCATGTTCCACCCTTTCCTGCAATGACATACTCTGCTAGATCTGTCAGTCCATCATTCAGCATCATGCAACCAATCCGAGTTTGCAAGGCTACAGCCTGGTCTCCCTTTTTATAAGTTCAAGCTGTCCCCAGTTTTCTGCTGTTTTTTAATGGGTGTGTTAACCTTTTTTGCAATTTTGCCCAGTCCTTTGTTGGACTGGTTTTGGACATCCCAACCGTCTAAGCATTTTAGGTATTCTTGTGTCCATCAAAAGAAAAAAAAGAAAATATGATTGTTGTCCTCACTGTAAAATCCTTTTCCTAGAGTCCAAGAACAAAGACCCATTCTCTCTGTTTTAATCTTCATGTTCTCAGTACTACTTGCTACAAAATGGTTGTGGGAGGGGTTATGTGCTGGACAACATGTTTTTGTTGTCGGTGTCCATGCCTCCCGTAGGCAGCCTTATAACCTGACAGTCTAAGAATTCCTGTGCCCCCCAATCAAATTCACAATTAGTACAAAACTCCCATTATTCCTGTCATAGTGAAAAAAACATTGCTGAATGGTAAGTTCAGGATGATATGACCTTCCTAAGTGTCTGTTCTGATATTCAGATAATTGTCATTATAAAACAACACATCAATCTTAATGCACTTCACTTCATAATGATCAAACAATTCCAAAGATCAAAGATACTTGGTACTGTCATATTTTTCTTATTTCTGATAGCAAGGCATAAAAAAAGATATCTTACGTTTCTTTGTGTTTCCCCCATCACTGGATGCTGAACAAGATGAAGTACACTACTTCTAGGATGACTCTTTGGGGTTTATTTACTAAAGTTGGAGAGTGCAGAATCAGTCTCACTTCTGCTTTTAGGTTTTATCGCCAAAGCTCAATTGAACGAGCTGAGGTTAGAAACTGATTGGTTTCTCTGCAGAAGTGAGACTGATTTTGCACCCTCCATCTTTAGTAAATAAACCCCTTTAAGTGTTATAGTGAGTATTAGTAAATGACAAAATTCTCACTGTACAGAAGTCAGTTTGTTTATGCAAAACAAAAAGATGATTTTGCTTTTGGCAGTATCATCTGTACAATATTCCAGATGTTTATATGGTACATAACTTAACATAAAACTTAATATTAACGTACATATTCTTGATAGAGATCGAGCCTCAAATTTCTTTTTGTTGTAAGTGTGCTTTATACATTTCTACATGCACATCAAAAAAATGTATTGGGGACCTAAGTTTGGTTCCATGCTCCCTAGAAGCTGTATACTGGAGAGAAAGTGTAACGTTTAATAAAAAGGGAAGCTGCAATGTAGTTTTATATACAAATTTTAAAATGTTTCTTCTAGTGGCCTTCTGTATTTAAGGTAAGATGATTAGCTTGCCTAAAGGAGACTTTAAGTATTCAAGGCCCCAAGTAGCTCTTGCCATAATGTGCAAATATGCACAACGCTATTCTTAGCTGCCCCCTTCCCATGAGTGTGTTCAGAATACCTTATACTTACCTATAGCAGCTCCACAGAGATCTTCCCTATGTGATCTGACTAGCACCGCTCAATCTCCCCTCCAAAATCTTCCCAGTCCTTTATCACAAATGCATTGCCCAAATTCTATTAACTGTATCCAAATCCTATCTACTGCATGGTACCCTACATTGAATCCAAATGGGAAACAAATCTGTTGAGGTTAGAGTGCAAAGCTGGGTAGATTTTGGAGAAAAACATAGTAGCACTAGCTAGGCTGCACAGCAAAGTTCTCCATGGAGCTGCTGTTTAGTTAAATATACCCTACTGCAAGGAGCATAAGGAGGGAAGCCAGCAAAGGATAGTGGACTAAAGAAAAATATTGTTGTGGTAATATTGGTGCATTTGAAAAAAAAAGAAATGATTAAAAAAAGAAAATCTTTGAATCCCAAATGTTTATAGGGCACAAGCAATCATTAAAACATAACTCTAGGCATACAGTTAACATACCTGTTAATGAAGCCGATCATGGAAAATATTAAATACAAGATGTAACACATTGGGGTTGATTTACTAAAACTGAGGAGTGCAAAATCTGGTGCAGCTGTGCATGGTAGCCAATCAGCTTCTAGCTTCAGCTTGTTCAGTTAAGCTTTGACAAAAAAAAAAAAACCTGGAAGCTGATTTGTTTCTATGCAGAGCAGCACCAGATTTAGCACCCTCCAGTTTTAGTAAATCATCCCCCATATGTACTGGTGGTAGTTGTAACACTGCACTGGTATTCAGGTTGCAGCTACCACGTACTAGAGTACAGCTTCTTATGCTAGCAAAAAAGAACCACTTGTTTGCTCTCATGGTATGCGAATAAAGCAGTATGTACAAACACTGCAATTACCAAGGAGCTTAGATATATCTATAGTATTATCACATAACTGAGCAATCATAACTAGGTGGCTGGGACCCATGTTCTAACTAACATATGTAGCCTAATCCATATTGGAAAATAAAGGCTAGCTTTGTTTTAACTAAAGCATCCAATTTCTAGCAATCATGCATTGATCAGGCTAGAAAATAAGATAAGTGTATCTTAAATTGCTGTAGGTGACTACAACTAATTGCTGTAAAGGGAAAATATAGTGTGCAGGAAATTTAGATGTAAAGCTTTAAAAAAAATATATACTGTTATTTACATCAAGTCAATGCACTGTATATCTTTACATCGAGTCAATGTACAGTATAACTGAAAAAAAATGAAAAGACTACACATTCCCTATCAGTCCTTAGTACAGGTTTTGTTGTTTGTTGTTTGGCTAACAGATTAAGCAGGATATTTCATATTTGCCGATTTCCATAAGACTTTAAGAGGGAATGATAAGATAATAGGGATCACAATTATGGAAAAATAGGTATTAGTGTCTTGATTTCATTCACAATAATTATCCCTGACCCAAAAACAAATCTTAAGTAATGTAATGATTACTATTGCTTGACATTTAATTTTAGAATCATATTAACTTATAAATTATATATTTTAATATATATAAAAGAACTTCTAAATTATTTTATTGTAGTAATACACCTTAGTGACTCTTTTTTTTTAGTAGGGAGACTGCTAGCAATTGCAATTTAATTTCTTTCTCGTACATCACGGGACACAGAGCGACATAGTCATTACTAATGGGTTATATAGATACCGTCAGGTGCTGGCACTGGCAACTTCCAAAACCGGAAGTACCCTCCCCTATATAAGCCCCTCCCATCCGGGAGCACCTCAGTTTTTTGCCAGTGTCTAAGGTGTTGGCCAAGAAGAAACATGTGTTTTTCACTGAGCTTGCGTACAGGTTCTTTTGGGCCTCAGTAAGCTATTCCGGCTCCGACCAAAAAAGCTTCATAGCTAAACGGTCGGTACCCGGGCCTTGCAGAGAAGAGCAAGGTTTTGCCTGTAATGCTTCTCTTAGGAGAGCTGGACCCTGGGATCCAGAGCTCTGGTCATACCCACGACCAAGATGTTTTCTGTGCAGGGTGCTATACAGGTCCAGGGGAGTGGAATCCTTGGGAACCCGGTCCCTGAAGGTTTGATTACAATGCCTGCCGTGATAGGTGAAGTTTGGGCTTTTGTGGACCAAACAAAGTCCTGCGGCGGGGAACAGGTAAGTGGGGGCCCCCAGGAACTTGGTTCTATTGGGGGACCCCCAAGCCTAATTTGTCTTTCTGTCTGTTACCTAATGGTATTCCCGCAAAATTCTGTGCATGCCTGTAACTACTAAAAAAATGTAATAATTTTTAATGGTGGTCAAGAAAAAAAAAAAAAAAAATTTTTTTTTTATATATATTTAAGATATTAGACTGCGGTACCTGTGTTTGTCCACTAGAGGCCGCTGTGGAATGTTTTCTTGTCATGTGGACTAGTTTCTTCTCAGCAGAGCAAGTCCAGGCAGATGGTGAGTTCTCTTATGGGAAACTGCTTCCTCTGCCATGTTGCAATGCTCGTCCATCCCCCGGCCTGCGGCAAAGAGGGGCCCTGGCTCTTGTCCCTAGTCTCCATTTTTCAAAATTAGCACCGAAGGCGCACGTGGCCGCGCGCGTGCGCGTGCACGCGCCTCTATATATAGAGGTGAGCCAGGAAAGGGGGCGGAGCCTGGGGGATGACGCTCTGTGTGCGCCGCAGCGCTTCTGCGCATGTGCGGGCGTCCCAGCATGTAAAAAACACAGTTTTGTGTGGTGAGCTGGCTATGAAGTACAGAGACAGAGCTGGCAACATTTAAAAAAAGGGCATACAGCAAGCGGTTGATACAGGCATCCCCTAGAAAGGCACATTAGTAGACACCAACTGTGATATAGCAGCAATTGTGCTAGACTATTCTCAGTAAAAGTGGTGTATTACGGCTGGAATACCTCAGCTTTAGGCTTAGGAATATGCCGTCCAGAAGCTCCGGAACTGAATCTTCCAGGAAGCGAAGGGGGTCTCATCGGGCTCGGAGGATCTTGGGCATACTTCTGCTGCACCAGTCTCCCCTGAAGTTCAGAGGTAAGTGACCGTAGAGACCCCGCAGGGGTACTTGGTACTGTGGCTGTCCTCAGTTCACCTGCTCCTGTGTATGTAACAGAGGAGGTTTTTTCCTCAGCTCTGGGAGGATTAGAGAGAGATTGTCAACATTTATCGCTGCCTCCCTGTCAGGGAAAGCACGCCCGATCTCCGTCTCCTCCTTCAGAGTGCCTGTTAGCAGAGCAACAGTCCCATACAGGGATCGACCTGCCTGAAGGGGATCAGGATGAGGTTGATTCTGTTATAGAGGAATCAACAGTGGGGGAACCTTTTCTCAGCATCTCAAGCTGAAAGATTATGGGTTCAGTCTCTGACTAACATGGTCCGATCAGCATTTAAAAATGCACCTTGCGGAACCATCAACCACTACTGTATCCTCGTTGGGGTCGCTAGAAGCCCCCAGACTGTTTGTTCTTTTCCACTTCACCCTTTACTGAAAGGGCTCATTTACCAGGATTGGGAACGTCCTGAGAAAATATTTATTCCCCCAAGAGATTTCCGGTGGTCTATCCCATGGAGGATAAGTTCATCAAAAAAAAAAAAAATGGAAGGTCCCTACAGTGGACGCAGCCATCTCTTGTATGTATAAATCACTGACATGTCCAGTGGATAATGTCCAAATGTTCAAGAACCCAATAGATAAAAGATTGGAGTCCTTATGAAAATCTGCTTGGTGATACAACCAGCAGTAGCAGCTATTGGGGTCTGCTAAGCAGTGAAGGATCAGTTGAAACAGGTCTTGAGGGACTTGACAGATCAGCAGGCTTTGCCCTAGCTGATCTACCTAGAGCCTTAGGCTTTGCGGTTGACGCCATAGAGGATTCAGTCCATCAGGCCTCCCGCCTTGCGCTGTCTATAGTACATATGCGTAGGCTCCTATGGCTCAAAAACTGGTCTGCTGAAGCTCCCTGTAAAGAATGGCTGGTTAGCGTCCCATTTCATGGTGAACGCTTATTCAGGGAAAACCTGGACAAATATATCCAGAAAATTTCCAGCGGTAAAAATACGCTCTTGCCGGTTAAAAACAGAGTTAGAGGTCCCTCTTTAAGAGGCCTGCTTCTCCAGTCCCTGGGGCATCGGCTGTGTAATAGTTCCGACGGCCTCCTCGGTCAAATCCCGGGGGTAAAAAACAGGGACAATAGCAGTGTAATGAGAAACCCTGGGTCAGGGGAGGTACAAACCTCCCCCAAAGTTAAATTCATTGAAGCCCCCACTCAGTCGGGTGGGGGGAGGACTCCAGTTGTTCGCAAGAGACCTGGCGGGACACGATCAAGACAGATAGGTGCTCTCCGCAGTAGGTTTGGGATACAGTTTGGAGTTAAAAGACTCTCCTCCTTCCCATTTTTGAGGTCAAACGTGCCAAGGGATCCCCGGAAGAGAGAGTCCCTCCTGTTGGCACTAGAACAACTATTGCTCCAAGGAGTAATTATGGAGGTTCCCCTGGAAGAATGAGGGTTCGGGTTTTACTCAAACCTCTTTACAGTCCCGAAGCAAACGCGGACGGGAGGCCCATATTAATTCTAAAAGGGCTATACAAATTCCTGTATATCGGGACTTTCCGATGGAGTCGATCCGATCGGTGGCCACTGCCCTACAAGGGGAGGATTGGTTAGCCGCGATCGATATAAAAGATGCTTATTTGCACATTCCCATCTTTCCAGTCCACCAAAAATTTCTACGCTTTGCAGTAGAAGGGCGCCATTTTCAGTTCAGAGCCTTACCCTTCGGTTTGGCCACAGCACCACGAGTGTTTACAAAAATTCTGGCCCTTTATTGGCCAATCTAAGAACACAAGGTGTAATGATAATGGCATATCTGGATGACTTGTTGCTGATAGACCACTCAGTGAAAAAACTAGACGTGGTCGTTCACAAGACAATCAAGTATCTGGAATCTCACGGTTGGATTATCAACCGAGACAAGTCAGCCCTAAAAACCAGTCAAAAGTCTGGAATACTTGGGGCTAAGGTTGGATTCAGGCCAGAGAAAAATATTCTTGCCTCGAGGAAAGGTGTTGTCTTTGAAAGATTTGATCCACTTAGTGGGTACAAAAAAGACAGCCGTCCATACGCCTGTATATGAGGCTGCTGGGAAAAATGGTGGCATCATTCGAAGCAGTACCCTACGGTCAATTCCATTCAAGGAATTTGCAAGGGGCCATACTGTCAGCCTGGAACAAAAAAGTTCAGGCCCTAGACTTACAATGTCCTTGTCCCCTTCCGTTCGCAAGAGCCTCCGTTGGTGGTTGGTTCCCCAGAATCTGGAAAAAAGGAAATCCTTCAGTCCGATTTCTTGGAAGGTGGTCACTACAGATGCCAGCCTTATAGGCTGGGGAGCGGTACTGGAGCAATAGTCTCTCCAGGGCAGATGGTCGGATGCAGAAAAGGCCCTGCCCATCAATCTCTTAGAGATACGAGCAGCCCGGTATGCCCTAGTAGCATGGACATCCAAACTCCAAGGGTCCCCTGTCAGAATTCAATCAGACAATGCCACAGCAGTGGCATATATCAATCATCAGGGGGGCACCAGGAGTCGTGCAGCCCAGAGGGAAGTAAATTACATCCTGAAATGGGCAGAAAAATATGTCCCAGCCATATCTGCGGTATTCATTCCAGGAGTGGAGAATTGGAAGGCGGACTTTCTAAGTCGCCAGCAATTAGGCCCAGAGGAAGGGTCCCTTCACCCCGAGGTTTTCTGGACAATATGTCAGCGGTGGGGAACATAGGATGTAGATCTTCTAGCATCCAGATTCAACGCAAAGGGGGACAGGTTTGTCTCTCGGACAAGGGATCCCCTAGCTTGCGGTTCGGATGCCCTAGTGTTCCCTTGGGATCAGTTCAAGCTGATATATGCATTCACACCGCCACAATGGTTACCTCGATTACTCCGCAGAATCAGGGTAGAAAAGAAACCAGTGATTCCGGTGGCTCCAGCGTGGCCCCGAAGAGCGTGGTACGCGGAGATTGTAAAATTTCAGTGGGGAGTCCTTGGACTCTCCCACGTCGTCCGGACCTGCTTTTGCAAGGACCGATATACCACCCTTCCTTACCAGCCCTAGGTTTGACGGCCTGGCTATTGAAGCCCACATTCTAAAAAAGAGAGGGCTCTCTAATGCTGTGGTATCTACCATGATCAATGCCAGGAAGCCGGTATCCAGGCAGATCTACTATAGAATCTGGAAGGCGTACATCGCGTGGTGTGAGGCCAAGAAATGGCATCCACATAAGTACGTAATAGGTAGGATTCTGGACTTCCTACAGTGGGCTGTAGATAGGAAGCTTGCCTTGAGTACTATCAAGGGTCAGATTTCGGCCTTGTCAATATTTTTTCAAAGGCCCTTGGCTTCGCATTCACTAGTCAAAGCCTTTATACAAGGAGTGATGCGTATTAGTCCTCCGGTTAATATTCCCATATGTCCATGGGATCTAAACTTGGTTCTGTCGGTTCTACAGAAACAACCATTTGAACCATTACAGCATATTTCCTTGGTGCTTCTCACCAGGAAATTGATTTTTCTAGTAGCCATTTGTTCGGCTAAAAGAGTATCTGAATTAGCAGCTATGTCCTGTAAGGAGCCATATCTGGTTATCCATAAGGACAGAGTAGTGTTACGTCCTCATCCAGCCTTTCTTCCTAAGGTGGTATCGAGGTTTCATTTGAACCAAGATGTGGTTCTTCCTTCTTTTTTCCCCAAACCTACTTCGGTAGAGGAAAAGTTATTGCATTCTTTGGATGTAGTAAGAGCAGTTAAAGCTTATCTAAAAGCCACTGCTCAGATTCGCAGAACGGATACTTTGTTTATTCTGCCGGAAGGCCCCAGAAAGGGTCAGGCAGCGTCAAAATCTACTTTAGCCAAGTGGATTCGACAGGTCATTATGCAAGCTTATGGCTTGAGAAGGAGACCGCCTCCGTTCAAAGTTAGAGCGCACTCCACGAGAGCAGTTGGAACTTCATGGGCAGTGCATCACCAGGCCTCCCTGGCTCAAATCTGTAAGGCCGCAACATGGTCTTCAGTTCACATGTTTACTAGGTTCTACCAGGTGGACGTTAGAAGTCAGGAGGATGTCGCCTTTGGGCGCAGTGTGTTGCAGGCCGCAAAAGATCCTCATGTCTGATAGCGCTCAGCTTATATATGGTGTATCCCCCCCCTCATTTGGCATTGCTTTAGGACATCCCATTAGTAATGACTATGTCGCTCTGTGTCCCGTGATGTACGAGAAAGAAAATAGGATTTTTATAACAGCTTACCTGTAAAATCCTTTTCTTGGAGTACATCACGGGACACAGAGCTCCCGCCCCTCTTTGGGGACACTTATTGCTTTGCTACAAAACTGAGGTGCTCCCGGATGGGAGGGGCTTATATAGGGGAGGGTACTTCCGGTTTTGGAAGTTGCCAGTGCCAGCACCTGACGGTATCTATATAACCCATTAGTAATGACTATGTCGCTCTGTGTCCCGTGATGTACTCCAAGAAAAGGATTTTACAGGTAAGCTGTTATAAAAATCCTATTTTTACAATAGACACATACTGTATATATAATTTAGGGCAAGAATTATTACCTAGGTTATAAGGAATAATTACACTTAAATAGAAAATGATAAAATCCCAGTATTGAACGTTTCCAAAAAACATACTGACAAAATTAAAGTACCTAAGGCCCAAACTTTTAATTTTGGATGGAGTAGGGAATAGTGAAAACTGTCAGTTTTTTTCCATCTGTAACTTAATGGGAAGGTTTTCCTTCAGTTCTTGTTTTGTAGACATAACAGGTAGTGAGAGACAATCTCTCAAAAGTGAGGAAAATCCTTTGTACAGGCATACCCCGCTTTACGGACACTCACTTTACGTACACTCGTGAGTACGAACATACCCGCGAGTGTACATAAAGTGTCTCACAAGACAAACATTCCTGCACCATCAGCCGCAGTAGAAGGAACTTAAGCTCTGAGCATGTAGCCTACCCTATTCCAGTGTGTTCTTCCTGTTTCCTGGCCGCCGCCCCACCTCCTGTGCACAGCGCGATGTCCGGGGGATGGATTGGAGCGGGCCCCCCCTTGCATCAGATGACCCTAATTACATGTGGGTGTTTCCCTGACACCCCACTACAGCCCCTGAAGCCCCATAACAGCCCCTGGCACCCCCACTACAGCCCCTGACTCCCTCACTACAGCCTAGAAGTGAAAAAATGTATTGCTTCACTTTAAGTACATTTTAGTTTTACATACATGCTCTGGTCCCATTGTGTACTTAAAAGTGGGGTATGCCTGTAGACCATTGTCACTGGTGTCTTCATTGGAAGATCTCCCCTCTATTTTTGTTCCAGTGACAGCTCAAGATTTTGGTTGCTCCCTCATTTTCAGTCCTGGTGACAATGGTTTCCAGGACAAACTGAGAGATTGTATTTCCCTAATGGGGATGCAAACAGCAATAAAATCCTGACAGGGCTTCTAACTACTCACTACCCAAAACGAAAACAAAAGTTTTGGTCTTAGATACACTTTATTGTTTCATTGGGTATTTGTTAACTATAGACCTCTAAATATGACAATATGTGCCCATAGCTACAGTATACAACCACTTGGGCTATTCGTAATTGTACAGCTAACAGATTGGACAAGTGGGGGGAATACTTCCTTGGGTTCCAGTCGCGCCCCCCCCCCTCCCAAAGGGACATTTATCAGTGACTTTAACAGGGACTTTCATTGGAGTATACAGGCACATTATAGACAAATCAACAATACTGTAGATTGATTATAGACAGTGCTCACAGTTGACACTGTAGTGTGGGAACTACCAGCCTCAGACCTTGAAGATCTAGGTAAGCATTGCACAGCATTCAACCCCCCACATTAGTCATAATAAGTAATTCAGCTCAATAAAGAACAGGGACAGAGCATAATGTACTGAGTCGAGATGAATGATATCCAGCATAATGTTCCTGTGATTTCAGTGGCATTATTACAGGCCAGGTGTTTTGTTATTATTGGAAATTATAATGAAAAGGGCTATGTTTGTTTCACATTAAAAATGTGCTTTAACAAAATGTATGAAAGGTTGAGCTTAAATCCATGGAATGTGTTTAAAATGGGTTTTAGGCAGCTTTAAAAAGAAATTGTATTTTCCTAATTATTATATATTACAAAAAAAATCATTTGCACATAACAAAATATAAACTATATTTCTTCAGAGACTTCAAAATATATTAATAAAACGTGGTTTTGCACATTTACATATCACTTTCTTATGACAACTTTCATTCTTTGTTAAACATGGGCATTCAATGTCTGTAAAGAAAATAAATATTCGTAATATTAAAAATAGTTTTCATAAATCTTGTTTTATAATGCTGCTGCAGTTTGATGAATGTAAAATATAATCAATTATTGATGCTATGCACTCATGGCTGTCACTTTAGTATGTCACTCTCATTAAAATTTTGACAGATATCTGTACGAAAATCTCATACCAACACAAGGATCAGTAATGTCTTTGATGATGCCAGTGATAGAGGCTTTATTAGTGGAGTACTGTTTTTTAAAAAGCACTATAGAGTGCCAGTTTTAAAAAGTAATGGAGTGTCTGTGTTGTACATAGCTGAAAATTAGATTCCTGCTGTCTGTATCAGAGAAACTAGTTCAAATAACTACCGTATTTTCCGGCGTATAAGACGACCTTTTACACCGAAATTACACAGCCAAAAAACGGGGGTCGTCTTATATGCCGGTATATGGATGTCAGTCCAGTGGATGTGCATTAATATCCGCTGAGCCAATCACGGCGAGTGATGTATTCTATAAATGAATACAAAGCCTGCTCGGATTGGCTTTGAGATTCAGAGAGGCACGGGCTGATGATGTTCCAGCCTCTGCCAATCACGGCAAGCGATGTATTCTATTAATGAATACAAAGCCTGCTCGGATTGGCAGAGGTTGTAATATCATCAGCCCGCTCCTCTCTGAATCTCAAAGCCGATCCGAGCAGGCTTTGTATTCACTAATAGAATACATCGCTTGCTGTGACTGGCTCAGCGTGGTATAGTGTAAAATGGTATACAGTAATATGTTACCGAATGTGGCTACCCCTCGGCTCCTCTTTCTTCCACGGCCTCCTTGCCATCCACCACTGGACCCTGACCGAAGCACTGGTTTGAAGCACCTGACCCTCCATCTGGCACCTGACCCTCCATCTGGCACCTGACCCTTCATCTGGCACCTGACCCTTAATCTGGCATCTGACCCACCATCTGAAGCACCTGAAGGGGGTCGTCTTATATGGTAAGTATGTCTCAAAACCAAAATTTTAGCTGCAAAATTAGGGGGTCGCCTTATACGCCGGCAAATACGGTAGTTGTTTTAAAGAACACAGATTTACCAGTATATGTAATTGGCCAAATGATCAGAGAGAAACTGTAACTTCCATTTTAATAAACAGGTGCAAAGTTAGATGCAATAATGCAAAACAGGGTCAGGATGGCAAAAACAATGTATACACTGCAGAATAATGAAAGCTACACAAACATGAATACTTCACTGCAATGTCTCTGGGGCTCAATCAGGGTAACATGTGGCTGCTTAGCATAGTCACTGTAAGACTATAACAGAGTCAATCTGTGAATCACTACTTTATAAACAGCATCCCTCATAGTATAGTGAAGGGTAATTCTGGTAACACAAGTGAACAGCTGGAGGGATCCAAGGACACCCCACTGTGCATTCCACATTTTTTCTGCTCTTCTGCCCCTCCCCTGAACATGCCTTTGGTGGGGGTTATTTTTTAGCCTGTAATTTCTCTGTTACACAGACACTTTACCCACATTTGTTCTTGTACATATTTTTTAAATCCACACATTGTTGATTTCAGCAGGAACTGGAACATATTACGGCAAGTGCATGAACTTGTGTCTAGCAATAGGTGGTAATATGGTAATGTTCATTCCCAAAGAAAAAAAAAAATTAACCAGTTTCCATTTTTGTTGCACTTTTCAGTAAAAGATTAAAACTTTCCTCTCTGGCCAGCATTATTATCAACCTTTACCCTCTTTAAAATCTATAGCCACTAAAGAGTCCCCTACTTTGCCCACCGTCAAGGAGTTCCCCCCTGGACAGTCTGGGTTTTGAATCATGTGTCCAAGATTCAGACCGCCTAAACCCAGACACCTTATTCAGACTGTACTGTGGCTCCCCAAGTAACCCAAAGGCTGGATGGAAATAGCCGCAGATTGCGGGTGACATTGGAGCTGAGAGGAGATGCGGTTACATTGAAAAACCACATTAGAAGGTTGCTCTTCTCTAATCATGTGTGTGTCCTATGGATTCCCCAGGCAGCATGGAAGGATACATAGACACACACGGAGAAGGAATATCCTGTGTGCAGCTGGAAATTCTCAGTTGGCAGAGCGGCATTGTGTTCATGCACAGAGAATAGTCCTGGCTGTATAATAATGCTTAGGCTCTCCTAACACCCCCCCCCCCCCATTTGGTGAGACTGCCTTAGCTTCTCTGTGTGTGGACCCCCTAACGCCTCTGTACGATGCCAAGTGTAATACTTACCCTAACACCCCCACATGGCCTGTACACCACCGCTCCATAGCCCACTCAGTCACATGACTCCAATGTCCTTGACAATCTTTTTTATGCTGGTTGAGAAACGGCTGCTAAAGAAGTGTAAGGTAAATGCCATAGAGATAAATGACTAGGACATGGTGTGGGCTGTGAGAGGGGGAGTACTGGGGAACTCTCAGCCTGAGCAGCCCTCAACGCCACACAGCTTGGTCGATTACACTACCATTGTGGTCTGGTGAGGACTGTTTATCCACGGTGCAATGTGGGAGTATGGCTGGGAAGAATCAGGATTGTTCACATTTACTAATAAATCCTCCGAACCCAGGTACGTCCAGGGCCACTTTACTCTGTGCCTTAGGGTTGCCACCCATCCAGGATTCACCTGGGCAGCCTGTGTTTTAAATTATGTGTCCCAGTTTCAGACTGCCTGAAACATGGACACATTATTCAGATCGAACTGTGGATCCCAAAGTAACTGAGTGCCACAACTATAGGCGTGCCCACAGGCCGGGTGGGCACACCTTAATCATCAGGATTGGCAACAGTCTGGAGGGCTGGCTGCAGTTGTCTAAGTGCCTGTGATACTCTCTCACACTACCAAGAGCCAGCACAGTTTCCCCCATGCACAGAAGAGAGAGGAGAGAGGGATCGATCTGCTCCTCCTCCTTCCGCCCCTACCCCTCCATGACTGCCCATGCACACTCAAATCACTGGTGTGCTGTGCTTCAGATAGAGCATCAGCCGGCAGACACATCGTGGATGAAAGGTGCCAATGCCTGAGCCTCCATCCTTGGCTGAGTGAGCTCACCATCCACTGTCTGTGACTGAAGTATCCCCCCTTTCTGTTTCCTGTCTCAGAGACGCTAAGGTAAGGGGGACTCAGATGTAAAGGGGTGCTCTGTGGACTCTGATGTAAGGGGGGCTTTTGGAAACCTGATTTAAGGGGGAATCCTGGGAACTCTAATATAAGTGAGGGCTTTGGTGAGCAGAAGCCACCTTACATCAGAGTTACCCTTTATACCATAGCGTTCCTCCTTAAAAAAATAAAATAAAATTGCTGTGCATCTTTAAAGTATTTGGGTTTGGCTTGCAGGACCCCTGCAGGTGGCAACCCTACCCTTACTGAGTGCAGTGGCTTTATCCACCAGCTGCTACATTACTTATGTGACTGTAGTCATATAGAGGCCAGCAGAAGCAACCCCAGTGTGCAGATAGGGACCAAGAACCTTTTGTAGTTCTTCAACAGAGTGAATCACAGGCATTTTATATATATATATATATATATATATATATATATATATATATATATATATTTTGTATTGTGCACCTGACGAGCCACAATAGGTCTTGGCCACTGTAATAGAACAGTACAAACTCACTAACTTTTATGAAGTGTCTGGTTGTTAGAAAAAGCCTTTCTTTTCATACACACACAGTATTCTTTTCTTGCCGTACCCTCACATTTCCATATTAAATAGTGTCCAATTCAATAAAAAATACATGTACTGCAGTTTCATGCTCAGGTATTTTTTGTGGGGCCTTCTGCCTGTTCCAGTAGTGGCTAAGCTCATCATTGCTGGGCTAGGCAGAGAAAGAGATTGAGTAAAAAAAATTACGGAATTAATTTTTTAACTGGTGTCTGACTTCCACACAATGTGTGTAGTCTCATGTAACCAAACAACAATCAAATGAAAAAAAGGGAAATTGTAGTGGGTGGATATAGTATCCACCCCCTGGGATAGCGGTTATCTACAGAGACTGTGCAGCATAAACCAGGTCTGTATATAAAAAAATGATTTTATTGATCATTTTAAAACATCACAGTATGCTGAATCAAATTGCAAAATATAAACCTTACATCCATCACCATCTAAAAAAGACAATATTGTCTTCCCACACCATATCTCCCCCCTATGATGTAAAAAAAGGACACACCTAATGAGTGGATGGGTCAAGGATGATGGTACCTAGACCTAAAGCCCATCAACACTCCTGTGGTAAAACACTTCCTAGAAGAGCAATTAAAGCAATAAGAGCTTGCCAGAACGATATCCAACTATTGCAATTTGTATATAAAGACATAATTGCATCAATGTAGGATAAGAGAGAGAGAGTGATTGCCTATGCACAGCTCCTGAAACCGGAAGTGCACACTCACTTTACAATGTGATGGGCAAGCACCAACAGCTACTGTGTCCAGCAAAATAACCCAGGATGTAAGGATATCAACAATGGGCCAGCAGCCTACAAGTATCTAACTAAATTTTAACAAATTTCTCATTGCATTTAAAACTACTGGGACCCCTTGTCTGCCAGGCCAGTTAAAAGGTGAACTTATTCTTCAAATATGTGGCCTCCCCATTCCTGGCTGTATCTAGGGAAAATACTCTACTCTGTTAGCACAGTTCGTTAGGAATTCTGCTTATGGAATAAAAATGATATACAGTGCCTTGAAAAAAATATTCATACCCCTTGAAATTTTCCACATTTTGTCATGCTACAACCAAAAACGTAAATGTATTTTATTGGGGTTTTATGTGATAGACCAACACAAAGTGGCACATAATTGTGAAGTGGAAGGAAAATGATTATTGGTTTTCAACACTTTTTACAAATAAATATCTGAAAAGTGTGGCGTGCATTTGTATTCAGCCCCCCTGAGTCAATGCTTTGTAAAACCACCTTTGGCTGCAATTACAGCTGCAAGTCTTTTTGGGGGAGGTCTCTACCAGCTTTGCACATCTAGTGAGTGAAATTGTTGCCCATTCTTCATTGCAAAAAAGCTCAAGTTCTGTCAGATTGGATGGAGAGTGTCTGTGAACAGCAATTTTCAAGTCTTGCCACAGATTCTCACTTGGATTTAGGTCTGGACTTTGACTGAGCCATTCTAACACATGAATATGCTTTGATCTAAATAATTCCATTGTAGTTCTGGCTGTATGTTTAGGGTTGTTGTCCTGCTGGAAGGTGAACCTCCACCCCAGTCTCAAGTCTTTTGCAGACTCTAACAGGCTTTCTTCTGAGATTGCCCTGTATTTGGCCCCATCCATGTTCCCATCAACTCTGACCAGCTTCTCTGTCCCTGCTGAAGAAAGCATCTCCACAACATGATGCTGCCGCCACCAGGTTTCACGGTGGGGATGGTGTGTTCAGGGTGATGTGCAGTGTTAGTTTTCCCCCACATAGTGCGTTTTACTTTTGGGCCAAATGTTCAATTTTATTCTCATCTAACCAGAGTACCTTCTTCCACATGTTTGCTGGGTCCCCACATGGCTTCTTGCACACTGCGAACAGGAGTTCTTATTACTTTCTTTTAATAATGGCTTTCTTCTTGCCACTCTTCCATAAAGACCAGATTTGTGGAGTGCACAACTAAGGCCTCGTACACACGACCGATTTTCTCGGCAAGAACCAGCAAGAAACTTGCTGGCAGAGAGGTCTTGCCGAGTAAATCGGTCGTGTGTACGCTGCTATCGGGTTTCTCGTCGAGAAAACCGACAAGAAACCTCGACGAGAAAATAGAGAACCTGCTCTCTATTTTCTCGTCGAGATTCTCGTCGGCATGTTTCTCGACGAGAAAAGTGAGTGTGTGTACACTTACCTGTCCTCCCGGAACCCCGCGCATGTTCGAAATGAATTTGACGCATGCGCGGTAGCTTCCTAGGCATACGTAGGGTATACCAAGATGGCGGCGACGGCATCGAATGTGACGAGCGCATGCTCGACGTAGTCGATGACGTCACCGCGTACGCTCCTTTCAAAGAACCGCGGGTTCTTTGAAACGAGCGTGTGTACACTCGGCCGGGACAAGTTTCTTGTCCAAGAATCTCGTCGAAAAAAACGACATGTTTTTTTCAACGAGAATCTCGGCCGTGTGTACGAGGCCTAATAGTTGTCCTGTGGACAGATTCTCCCATCTGAGCTGTGGATTTCTGCAGCTCCTCCAAAGTTACCATGAGCCTCTTGGCCGCTTCTCTGATTATTGCTCTCCTTGCCCGGCCTGTCAGTTTAGGTGGACAGCCATGTCTTGGTAGGTTTGCAGTCGTGCCATACTCTTTCCATTTTCGGATGATGGGTTGAACAGTGCACCGTGAAATGTTCAAAGGTTGGGTTATTTGTTGCTGGCCCCCTTACAGTGCCAAGGGAAGGTCTGCCTCTCCTTGTTGTCCTCCCAGACATTATTGGGAGGGAGGGGGCGGTGCTTATAAGCAAATGTAAAGAAGAAGTGGAAATCTGTACATAGATGCACTTTAATCAATGTAAAGTGGTGTTTGGTGCACTTTAATTTAAGTACTCACACTACACAGACACACTCCACGGATACACTATAATATACTGCAATATAATGCGCCAAACATACAGTGACACACAAAACTATATGGCATTAAACTTGCAGTAACGCAAACAGAAGTAAATGGCGTTAAACTTGTAGTAACGCACACAGACGTAAATGGCGTTAAACTTGCAGTAACGCACAAAACTATATGGCTAAACGTAAAAAAAAAATGATATGGCGTTAAACTGACAGTAACGCACATAAAACTATATGGCGTTAAACTGTTAGTAACGCATACAGAACTATATGGCGTTAAACTGATAGTAATGCACACAGAAGTATATGGCGTTAAAATGGCAGTAACGCACACAGAAGTAAATGGAGGTAAACTTGCAGTAACGCACAAAACTATATGGCGTTAAACTGTCAGTAGCGCACAAAAACTATATGGCATTAAACTGGCAGTAACGCACACAGCAGTAAATGGCATTAAACTTGCAGTAACACACAAAACTATATGGCGTTAAACTGGCAGTAACGCACACAGAACTTTGTGGTGTTAAACTGGCAGTAACGCACACAAAACTATATGGCGTTAAACTGGCAGTAACACACGCAGAACTATATGGCGTTAAACTGGCAGTAACGCAATCAAATAGACAGTGTTCAACCGTGACTGCACTGACACTATCTGAACTGTCCCTACTCTAGCTATACACTAATGTCAAGATTACTGACACAGTCTCACTACACTACAGTGAAACTATCTGTGCTGTCCCTACTCTACACTAATGTATGTATGAATGACACAGTCTCACTACACTACAGTGAAACTATCTGTGCTGTCCCTACTCTACACTAATGTATGTATGAATGACACAGTCTCACTACACTACACTGAAACTATCTGAGCTGTCCCTATTTTACACTAATGTATGTATGAATGACACAGTCTCACTACTCTACAGTGAAACTATCTGAGCTGTTCCTACTCTAGCTGCACACTATGCAAAGCTGAACGATGGTCCTCCTCCCTACACTCACACTATCCCTAGACTGACACTAAATTAATATTCTACACTGACAATTGAAACAAAATAGCACAGTATAGCACACTAACTAATAGCACTGAACAGAGACCTGTTCTATCCCTCTCCATGCCAAAATCACACTGAAAATGGCTGCCATTGAAAGAATAGTTTTATACTGTGGGGCGGGTATGAGCCACGATTGGATAAAGTCATGATGACAGTGTCCAATCATGACTCTGACAGTGCTCTGTGCCCTGATTGGCTGAAGTTTTCACTGCTTCAGCTAATCAAGGCTTGCAATGAACTGTTTAGCGCCGCAATGCATTGTGGTCGGTTCGGGGGGCCGAACAAACGGTCAAACCACCCGTTTGTTCAGCTGTTTGCCGAATGTCTGAACTTATGCTCGGGCCAAACCATCCCTACAAGCAGGTACCTCTAAGCGCCTGTCCTTTATACCTGCACACTATTTTAGTATTTTTCATAGATTCCCTTTGAAAAGCCAAATATATGTAGCAACAGTTAGTACCTTGTCATAAACCAGTTTTTAGATACAGCTGTGCAAAAGAGTTAGCCTTAGGGGGGAAACGTGGCATTTTACACAATAACAAAACCAAACTGCTTGCTATCATTAAACAACTATACTTTTTAACTTTTGGGACAGTTTCAAGGAGATATTTACTTGTAATATAAGCCATGATAACCATTCTAGAGAAAGGTGCTGCTTTCAATATTATATGATACAGTATATATTTCCATGAAAAATTTCTATGAAAAAAAAGCAACTTTGTTATTAGCCATAATAGACCACCAATTGTATTGCCAAAGATTTGTTTTTTCTAACCAAAGCTCTCTAATTTTATTACTTAAACTGCAATCTTCTGTATCTTAACATGGAAATAGGTGGTAAATGTAGACATGCAGTAAATCAAAGGGTGTTGTCAATAATCCTGCTTTTTCCAGCAGACTTATGTTAAAAACATAAATTGTCACAAAGGTTTTTACTTGTGGTGGTATACCACTTTATAAAACATAGCCCAGTGTAAAATGAGCTAAGCACAAGTGAACAAAAAAGGAATACAAAACATAAAACATACAAAAAAGAAAGGTGGGTGATTAAAGATATCAATTAAAGATTCAAACTAGCTTTTGGTGACAGTAAAAGAGCATACATGGTACATATTGATTTAAATATCAAATTCCAGGCTGCAAGCAGAAGACAAAAAGAAAGGTTTATGCCTATGCATCATTAAAGGATAATTGTACATTAAATAAAACATGGTCTCTGGCACTGACTGCTAGCAAAAAATGGAAAAGTACATAAAGTACTGTACATCTAAGCAAAGGATCATGTTTTTTGCATTTTTTTCAAGGACAGTGCAACATTTGTATCTTATTGCTGATATCTCAAATCATACTCAAAGTGTATTACTGTCAGGGGAGCCATGGAATCTCTTTTTTGTTGGCTTGTAATGAATAATACAAAAAACCAAGTGGCCCGTGGGGCTTTAACGAGAGTAATGCTCATACAAAAGTGCAACAAGGTTTATAAAAATACAACATTTTTATTACAATTTGACAAAACACGTATATAAAAAGGTAACATTAACATCTCTACTTATAAAAGGGCGAATTATATATAAGGTAGTGAGTCATTCACCAGATTACAGCCAAATTGCCTGCCTGATGAACGACATACTCTGTGGCAATGCTGAAGCTGTATTCTCTATGTATTTCACAGGAAAAAACCTGCTTCATCAGGAGACAGCTCACGTTGGTATAAGTGCACATATAGGCAGTGAAATCACAAGTAGGATCTGTCAGCAGGTCCAGAACAAGGGCCCGAAGGATGATAGATAATTGGCCCTGTAAAAGATGTTACAACTAGGTCGTAGTGCTGGGTAACAGCAGCCTAAAAAGGACTTCCCCCACGGAAGCTGAGGATCGGTGGGCAACCATACAGTGAGTTACACACAGGAGAGACCACCGCTGCAGACAACCTGTATATGTAAATCCTCAAGAGCCCATCTAAAATGATCATACACACCCCATGATGGGGATATAGTGTGTCCTCAATACATTAAGCAAGATGTAATGTAAAATGGCCAGTCTGGCACAGACTCTATTTCCCCATCTTCCCCAGCAGACATTACTCATTAGTAGGGATGAGCCGAACACCCCCCGGTTCGGTTCGCACCAGAACCTGCGAACGGACCGAAAGTTCGCTCAAACTTTAGAACCCTATTAAATACAATGGACTCGAACGTTCGAAATCAAAAGTGCTAATTATAACGGCTAATATGCAAGTTATTGTCCTAAAAAGGGTTTGGGGACCCGGGTCCTGCCCCAGGGGACATGTATCAAGGCAAAAAAAAGTTTTAAAAAGGGCTGTTTTTTCGGGAGCAGTGATTTTAATGATGCTTAACCACTTAAGGACCAGCCACTGTATATATACGTCAGCAGAAGGGCAACTGGAGGCACAATCATGTACCTGTACGTGGCCCTTTAACTGCTGATGTCGGGGACGCGCGCGCGCCGCCGGCGGCGCGCTCGCGACCCCCCTGCCTTCCCCGTGAGTCGGGTCGCGGGTCCCGCGGAATCGATTGCCGCGGGGATCCCCGCGATCGTCTCACGGAGGCATGGAGCGGAGAGATGTGTGTGTAAACACAACATCTCCCCGCTCCGCTACTGACACTGTCAGCAAACTTCGCTCTGTGTAATCAGAGCGGAGATCGATGACGTGTCACTCGTAGCCACGCCCCCATAGAGTGGTAATCACTCCCCTAGGCACACTTAACCCCTCCAGCGCCCCTAGTGGTTAACCCCTTCACTGCCAGTGTCATTTTCACAGTAAACAGTGCATTTTTATTGCACTGATCACTGTGAAAATGACAATGGTCCCAAAAATGTGTCAAAAGTGTTCGATGTGTCCCCCATAATGATAATGTCGGAGTCACAAAAAAAATCGCCGCCATTACTAGTAAAAAAAAAAAAAATATATAAAAATGCAATAAAACTACCCCCTATTTTGTAAACGCTATAACTTTTGCGCAAACCAATCAATAAACGCAGATTGCGATTTTTTTTTACCAAAAATATGTAGAAGAATACGTATCGGCCTAAACTGAGGAAAAACAATTTTTTTTATATATTTTTTGGGGATATTTATTATAGCAAAATGTAAAAACCGCAGAGGTGATCAAATATCACCAAAAGAAAGCTCTATTTGTGGGAAAAAAAGGACGTCAATTTTGTTTGGGAGCCACGTCGCATGACCGCGCAATTGTCAGTTAAAGCGACGCAGTGCCAAATTGTGAAAACAACTCTGGTCATTATGGTCCGTATTGGTCCGGTCCTTAAGTGGTTAAAGTGAAAAAAAAAGTGAAATATTCCTTTAAATATCGTACCTGGGGGGTGTCTAAAGTATGCCTGTGAAGTGGCACATGTTTCCCATGTTTAGAACTGTCCCTGCACAAAATGACATTTCTAAAGGAAAAAAAGTCATTTAAAACTGCTTGCGGCTTTAATGTAATGTCTGGTCCCGGCAATATGGATGAAAATCATTGAGAAAGATGGTATGGGTACCCCCCCCCCTTCCCCCAGCCCACTACCAGCCCCTTTGGGTCTTGTATGGATATTAAGGGGAACCCTGCACCCAAATCAAAAAAAGGCCCTATATACTCTGAACAGCAGTATACAGGCAGTGCAAACAAGACAGGGACTGTAGGTTTGTTCTTAAGTAGAATCTGTTTGGAATTTGGTATAGGTACATTTTTTAAATGTAGCTCCAGCCAAAAAATCTATTTTTAAGCTTTTTGGAAAACATAGGGAAGAGTTATCACCCCTGTAACATTTGTTTTGCTGTCTGTGCACCTGTTCAGAACATTTCATCTCACATTCCATCCCAATGACAAATGTTTTTTGAAAATTTGTTTTTTTTATTGAAACAAGGATTGGTGATAAAGCATCAGTGGAGAGGAGACACCTTTTTCCCATATTAACTCTTACAGTAGAGAATTTCCCTTCCTAGGGGTAGATTTCCTCTCACTTCCTGTTGTCTCCTTCCGTTTGCAAGTAGGAGTCGTTTGTAAGTTGGATGTTTGAAAGTAGGGGCCTGCCGTATATACTCTGCAGAAATTTGGCCCTTAGGTGTTAGTGTTGCCACAACACTGTAAGCCCTCACAGTTACTCTTGGTGGGCGCTGGAACGCCCTGCTGTGAAATATTAGATCAAGAATTGTAATTACATGCCCCTGTTAAACAGGGGCAGAAAAATTGGGCCTTTGGTGGTGGTGGTGGTGTTGCCACAACACTGTAATTACATGCCCCTGTTGAACTGGGGCAGAAAAATTGGGCCTATGGTGGTGGTGGTGGTGGTGGTGTTGCCACAACACTGTAAGCCCTCACAGTTACTCTTGGTGGGCGCAGGAATGGGCCCTGCTGTGAATTATTAGATCAAGAATTGTAATTACATGCCCCAGTTGAACAGGGGCAGAAAAATTGGGCCTTTGGTGGTGGTGGTGGTGGTGTTGCCACAACACTGTAAGCCCTCACAGTTACTCTGGGTGGGCGCAGGAATGGGCCCTGCTGTGAATTATTAGATCAAGAATTGTAATTACATGGCCCTGTTGAACAGGGGCAGAAAAATTGGGCCTTTGGTGGTGGTGTTGCCACAACACTGTAAGCCCTCACAGTTACCCTTGGTGGGCGCAGGAATGGGCCCTGCTGTGAATTATTAGATCAAGAATTGTAATTACATGCCCCTGTTGAACAGGGGCAGAACAATTGGGCCTTTGGTGGTGGTGGTGGTGCCACAACACTGTAAGTCCTCACAGTTACTCTTGGTGGGCGCAGAAATGGGCCCAGCTGTGAAATATTAGATCAAGAATTGTAATTACATGCCCCTGTTGAACAGGGGCAGAAAAATTGGGCCTTTAGTGGTGGTGGTGATGTTGCCACAACACTGTAAGCCCTCACAGTTACTCTTGGTGGGAGCAGGAATGGGCCCTGCTGTGAATTATTATATCAAGAATTGTAAATACATGCCATTGTTGAACAGTGGTAGGAAAATTGGGCCTTAGGCACTAGTGCCACAACATTGCAACCCCTCACAGATACTGTACTTGTAGCGCAGAAATGAGCCCTGCTGCAAAGTATTGCATCAAAAATTGTAATTACACGCCCCTGTAAAACAGGGGCAGAAAAATTGGGCCTTAGGCACTAGTGCTGGTGCCACAACACTGCAACCCCTCACAGATACTGTACTTGGAGCGCAGCAATGAGCCCTGCTGCAAAGTATTGCATCAAAAATTGTAATTACACGCCCCTGTTAAACAGGGGCTGAAAAAATGGGCCTTAGGCACTGGTGCTGGTGCCACAACACTGCAACCCTTCACAGATACTGTAGTTGGAGTGCAGCAATGAGCCCTGCTGCAAAGCATTGCATCAAAAATTTTAAATACACGCCCCTGTTAAACAGAGGCTTAAAAATTGGGCCTTAGCCATTGGTGGCGGTGCCTAGAACCAAAAACGTTCTTTCAAGCTATTAGCATGATCATTGAGGAGGAAGAGGATAGTCACTCAGCATAACAGGATAGTCACTCAGCATCAGCATAGGCCAGTGATGGCGAACCTTGGCACCCCAGATGTTTTGGAACTACATTTCCCATGATGCTCATGCACTCTGAAGTGTAGTTGAGCATCATGGGAAATGTAGTTCTAAAACATCTGGGGTGCGAAGGTTTGCCATTACTGGCATAGGCAGTCTTGAAGGGATCTGACATTTCAAAAAAAATATTCTGTTACATCAGCATCAGGTGCTTGGTAGCTGGTGGTGATCCAAGACTGATTCATTTTTATGAAGGTCAGTCGATCGACCGAGTCAATGGACAGGCGCACCCTGTGATCGGTTACAAAACCTCCAGCAGCACTGAATGTGCGTTCCGAAAGAACGCTGGATGCAGGACAGGCCAGTATCTCAATTGCATACTGTGCAAGCTCTGGCCAGTGATCCATCCTCAAGACCCAGTAACCCAGAGGATTTTCGGTGGGAAAGGTGTCCAAGTCTGATCTTGCCCCTAGGTATTCCTGCACCATGTAAACCAGACGCTGGCGATGGTTGCCGGAACCGATCATACCTTGGGGCTGCGTACTAAAAAATTGTCTGAACGCATCGGTCAGACGGCCACCTTGTCCACCGCTACTTCTTTGACTGACTGAAGCCTCAGCAACACGTTGTCCAGGACCAGGAATTTGTAACCTCCCAGTCTCTGGGAACGCGTTGCACAGACCTTTTCTGAAAGGCCTCCCGAAGATGCTTCATCCTCTGCTCCCTCTGCGACGGCAAGATAAGGTCCGCAACCTTACCCTTGTAACGTGGATCAAGGAGGGTTGCCAGCCAGTAATGATCCCTCTCCTTGATCGCACGAATACGAGGATCCTTCCGCAGGCTTTGCAGGATCAGGGAGGCCATGCAGCGTAGGTTTGGGTTTGCTGAGGCATTCGGTGCGGTGTCCTCTGGGTCACTGAGGACGACTTGATCCGCAGCCACCTCCTCCCAGCCACGTACAAGTCCATGGGTGTCTTGGGACTGTAATTGATCCCTTGAAGACTGCTGCTGATGCTGAGTGCTAGGCTCCACCTCCATGCTGACACAATAATCCTCCTCCTCCTCCTCCTCCTCCTGTGTGATAGGCGGGCCAGCAGGAACACTGTCTGGATAAAGAGGGCCTTGAGAGGTAAGGAAGTCCTCCTCTTCCTGCCTCTGTTCTGCCTCAAGTGCCCTGTCCATTATTCCACGCAGCGTGTGCTCCAACAGGTGGACAAGAGGGACAGTGTCACTGATGCATGTGCTGTCACTGCTCACCATCCTCGTGGCCTCCTCAAATGGTGCCAGGACAGTGCATGCATCCCTGATCATGGCCCACTGGTGTGGGGAAAAAATCCAAGCTCCCCTGACACTGTCCTGGTGCCATATTGCAACAGATACTCATTGGTGGCAATCTCTACTGCGTGTGCAGCCGCTGCAGCATGGCCAACGTAGAGTTCCACCTGGTGGGCATGTCACAGAGTAGGCGGTTCTTGGGCAGGTTGTAATCCTTTTGCAGGTCAGCCAGCCGAGCACTGGCATTATATGACCGGGGGAAATGCCCACAAAGTTTCCTGGCCTGCTTCAGGACCTCCTGTAAGCCTGGGTACCTGTCCAAGAACCGCTGCACCACCAAGTTAAGGACGTGAGCCAAACAGGGCACATGGGTCAGTTGTCCCTGTCGGAGGGTGGAGAGGAGGTTGGTGCCATTATCGGAAACCACCTTTCCTGGCTTAAGCTGGTGTGGCGTCAACCACCTTTGAGCCTGCCCCTGCAGAGCTTACAGAATCTCTGCCCCAGTGTGGCTCCTGTCCCCCAAGCACAAGCACCGCATGGCATCTTTTTGCCTGCCTACTTGCGTAGCCCCTTGAGCGCCTATGGAGCACCGCTGGTTCCGAGGACAAAGCACAGGTAGAGGCCATGGAGAAAGAAGAAGAGGAGGGGGTGGAGGAGAGAGGTGTGTCAGAATCACCAGTAGTAACATTTTGGAGGCGTGGTGGTGGAACAACCTCCAACACTACTGCACCTTGTTCTGCATCCTTCCCAGCTGCCAGCAGAGTCACCCAATGCGCCGTGAAAGATAGGTAACGTCCCTGTCCATGCCTGCTGGACCATGAGTCAGCGGTAATATGCACCTTACCGCCAGGGATGAGCCGAACACCCCCCTGTTCGGTTCGCACCAGAACCTGCGAACAGAAAAAATGTTCGTGTGAACTTTAGAACCCTATTAAATACAATGGACTCGAACGTTCGAAATCTAAAGTGCTAATTGCAAAGGCTTATATGCAAATAATTGTCCTAAAAAGTGTTTGGGGACCCGGGTCCTGCCCCAGGGGACATGTATCAATGCAAAAAGAAGTTTTAAAAACGGCCGTTTTTTCGGGAGCAGTGATTTTAATAATGTTTAAAATTAAAAAATAAAAGTGAAATATTCCTTTAAATTTCGTACCTGGGGGGTGTGTATGATATGCATGTAAAGTGGCGCATGTTTCCCGTGCTTAGAACTGTCCCTGCACAAAGTGTCATTTTTGAAGGAAAAAAAGTCATTTAAAACTTACTCGCGGCTATTAATGAATTGTCGGCTTTTATCAATACATAGAAAAGTCATTGATAAAAAAAAAAAGCGTGGGGGTCCCCCAGAATTCAATTACCAGGCCCTTCAGGTCTGGAATGGATATTAGGGGAACCCCGTCGCAAATTAAAAAAAAAATGGCGTGGGGTTCCCCCTAAATATTCATACCAGGCCCTTGAGATCTGGCATGGATTTTAAGGGGAACTCCACCCCAAATTAAAAAAAATGGCGTGGAGTCCCCCCAAAAATCCATACCAGACCCTTATCCGAGCACGCAACCTGGCCGGCCGCAGGGGAAGAGGGGGGGACGAGAGAGCGGCCCCCCCTCCCTCCTGAACCGTACCAGGCCACATGCCCTCAACATGGGGAGGATGTCCCCATGTTGATGGGGACAAGGGCCTCATCCCCACAACCCTTGCCCGGTGGTTGTGGGGGTCTGCGGGCGGGGGGCTTATCGGAATCTGGAAGACCCCTTTAACAAAGGGGACCCCCAGATCCCGGCCCCCCTATGTGAATTGGTAAGGGGTACATTGTACCCCTACCATTTCACGAAGAAAGCGTAAAAAAATCAAAAAAAAACCACACAAACACCTTGAAAAAGTCCTTTATTAAAAAAAAAAAAAAAAAAAAAAAAAAACATTCCAGCGGTGAAATCCAGTGTCCCGCGGCGATCCGATGTCCAGCGCTGTTTGTCATTGGTTTTGCCTGAGCGGACCTGATGGGGAACTTCCTCCTCAGTGTTTTAAATGTATAGACCTGCCCCTTCTAAAGTTCCCCATCAGGTCCGCTCAGCGGACCAGATGCGGAACATGACAAGGGGCGGGTCTATACATGTATTACCACAGTGAGATAAGTTCCCCATCAGGTCCGCCCCCTCGGTATGTCGGACCCCGCCTACGTCATTGGCCTGAGCGGGAAACTTCCTTCACTGTGTAAATTTTAATTACACAGTGAAGGAAGTTCCCCGCTCAGGCCAATGACGTAGGCGGGTCCGAAATACCGAGGGGGCGGACCTGATGGGGAACTTCTCTCACTGTGGTAATACATGTATAGACCCGCCCCTTGTCATGTTCCGCATCTGGTCCGCTGAGCGGGGGCGGGTCTATACATTTAAAACACTGAGGAGGAAGTTCCCCATCAGGTCCGCTCAGGCAAAACCAATGACGGACAGTGCTGGACATCGGGATCGCCGCGGGACACTGGATTTCACCGCTGGAATGTTTTGGGTTTTTTTATTTTATTTTTTTAATAAAGGACTTTTTCAAGGTGTTTGTGTGTTTTTTTTTTTACATTTTTTTATGCTTTCTTCGTGAAATGGTAGGGGTACAATGTACCCCTTACCAATTCACATAGGGGGGCGGGATCTGGGGGTCCCCTTTGTTAAAGGGGTCTTCCAGATTCCGATAAGCCCCCCCGCCCGCAGACCCCCACAACCACCGGGCAAGGGTTGTGGGGATGAGGTCCTTGTCCCCATCAACATGGGGACATCCTCTCGTCCCCCCCTCTTCCCCTGCGGCCGGCCAGGTTGCGTGCTCGGATAAGGGTCTGGTATGGATTTTTGGGGGGACTCCACGCCATTTTTTTTTTTATTTGGGATGGAGTTCCCCTTAAAATCCATGCCAGATCTGAAGGGCCTGGTATGGATATTTGGGGGAACCCCACGCCATTTTTTTTAAATTTGCGGCGGGGTTCCCCTTAATATCCATTCCAGACCTAAAGGGCCTGGTAATTGAATTCTGGGGGACCTCCACGCTTTTTTTTTTTTTTTTTTATCAATGACTTTTGTATGTATTGATAAAAGCCGACAATTCATTATTAGCCGCGAGTAAGTTTTAAATGACTTTTTTTCCTTCAAAAATGAATTTTTTTGCAGGGACAGTTCTAAACACGGGAAACATGCGCCACTTTATATGCATATCATACACACTCCCCAGGTACGAAATTTAAAGGAATATTTCACTTTTATTGTTTCACTTTAAGCATTATTAAAATCACTGCTCCCGAAAAAACGGCCGTTTTAAAAAAATATTTTTGCATTGATACATGTCCCCTGGGGCAGGACCCAGGTCCCCAAACACTTTTTAGGACAATAACTTGCATATAAGCCTTTATAATTAGCACTTTAGATTTCTCCCATAGACTTTTCGAATTTGCCGCGAAAACCCCAATTTGTTTGCTGTTCGGCGAACGGGCGAACAGGCAATGTTCGAGTCGAACATGAGTTTGACTCGAACTCGAAGCTCATCCCTACTTACCGCTGACCGCCCTGTCCAGTGAGGCCAAGACATTGCCTTCCATATGCCGGTAGAGAGCCGGAATCGCTTTCCGTGAGAAAAAGTGGCGTTTGGGAACCTGCCACTGAGGAACCGCAAATTCCACAAACTCACGGAAGGGGGCAGAGTCTACCAACTGAAAAGGCAGCAGTTGAAGTGCTAGCAATTTAGCCAAGTTAGCATTCAACTGCTGGGCATGTGGATGCCTGGAAGCGAACTTCTTTCAGCGGTGCAGCAGCTGGGGCAGGGAAATTTGCCTGGTACAATCGGACATCGGTGTACCGATAGCAGATTTCCTAATTTATCTAATTCTACACCTTCATTCCTCTCAGTGCAGGTTTCAGAGAGGACTGAAGGTATAGTGGGGTTGGAGATCCCAGCTGATGAGGAGCAAGGAGAGGTTCGCTTTGTTCTTTGGTGTGGGTCTTTTAGGTAAGCTTGCCAACGAACTGCATGGCAGGTTGACATATGTCTGGTCAAGCACGTGGTGCCCAAGCGGCTGATGTTTTGGCCATGCGAGATACGCTTGAGACATATGTTGCAAATGGCAATGGTGCGATCTGCTGCACACGTCTGAAAAAAGGTCCACACCAAAGAACTTTTGGAACAACGCGCAGAGACAACAGCGCCC
Organism: Rana muscosa; assembly: GCA_029206835.1. Taxonomy (NCBI): domain Eukaryota; kingdom Metazoa; phylum Chordata; class Amphibia; order Anura; family Ranidae; genus Rana; species Rana muscosa. The sequence goes on from CM055121.1 coordinate 850,728,299, forward strand.
TGCACATGTGAAACTCTGCGGTGTGATGCAGTCGGTGTGCTGCCCTTAAGCTGGCCCCTGGAGGGCATCCTGCCTCGTTGGAGATGTGCCTCCTCCTCCTCCTCCTCCTCCTCCTCCTCTCTCCTATCAGGCACCCACGTGGAGTCAGTGACCTCATCATCCCCTCCCTCCTCATCACTGGAGCAAATCTGGCAGTATGCTGCAGCTGGGGGAACATGACTGCCAGATAGCTGTCCTTGTTGGGCACCCCCTCTCTCTTGGCTCACGTTACTACCTCCTCTCTCTGGGCTCACGTTACTGCCTTCCTCCAGCTGGGTTCCATAATCAGAGCCTTCAAAATGCTGGGCATCCTCCTGGAGCATGTACCCAACACTGTGCTCAAACAGTTCGGGGGACTCCTCAGGAGGACATGGTGGGGCTAGGGAAGGAGTGACTGATGCCATTGAGCCGAGGGAAGAGGCCACTTTGCCAGACAAAGTACCCTGAGCCTGGGTGAGAGAGGACGAGGAGGATGAGGACGGCTTGGTCATCCACTCTACCAAGACTTGGGCATGTTGCGGCTCAACATGGCCAGCTGCTGAAAAGAAGGACAAGCGTGTCCCACGGCCACGTGCTGATGAGGATGCACCGTGTCCACGACCAGCAGCACTGTTGCCTCTAGACACAGAGCCTGCTTGCCCTCTTTTATTGCCTTGTGACTGTCTGCCTCTCCTTGTTTGCCTTCCTGACATACCAATGGCCTGCAGTGAGATTTAGCTGCACAAAGGTGGGATGTGTATATATATATATATATATATATATATATATATATATATCTGTACTGATAATGCAGCTATCAGAATTAACTGCCTGCTGTGGTATTAGTATGGGAAAAGCAGCAATTGTCTTCAGTTAGTTTTAGGTGAAAACTATGAGGAGGACACAGTACACTAACTGAAAATACTTGCAGCTCTCTGCCTGTGGTTTTAATATGAGAACACCACTATTAGTTACTAACTGTATTCAGGTAAGCTTTAGGTGAACGCTATGCAAAGCACACAGTAAACTAAGTGAAACACTGACTGCAGCTAGCACAATCACCTGCCTGCCTGTCACAGTATAGAGAACAACAGGAACGGATCTAGCTAAACTGAATACAGTGTATAAATATATATACAACACCTAGGATGCATATATATCCTCTACACACTGTAACTGCAGCTAACTGACTCGCCTGCTGATCTAATTCAATGTAAATGACACTGTCTCTCTCTGTAATCTCTCTCTTTTAACAACTCCAACACAATACACAAGGCCGCCAAGCCGGCGGCCTTATATAGTGTGGGGCGTGTACTAAACCCCCTGAGCCATAATTGGCCAAAGCCACGTTGGCTTTGGCCAATTATGGCTCTCCGTTTTTTGCACGCTGTGATTAGCCAAAGAATGCGGGTCATAGTGCATGCTTGGCCAATCATCAGCCAGCAATGCACTGCGATGCCGCAGTGAATTATCGGCCGTGAATTTGGCGCGAACGGCCCATAATGTTCGCAATTCGGCAAACAGCCGAACAGACGATGTTCGACTCGAACACGAAGCTCATCCCTACTCATTAGCTGTCATGGACATGAATATTTCCTACAGGCTGGGCAGAGCAATGAACTATACATTCCGTCTAGACTCTAAAGGTATTAATACAATTTCAATTTCAATTGGGTATCCTAAGCAAAGGCCCTACTGAACTTTAACTATACATATTACATAGGGTAAAAATTAAATTGGTATTTAATGTATAGATGAACACTGGTGGAATACATCACTTACTGGCTTATTACCACTGTCAAAGACTTTGCTGGTGATATCTCAAAACCAAGCTTCCTGGCTTCGATAACCCACCCAACCCAAGGCCTCTGTCTTTCTGCTGTGACTCCATAAGGTAAAATAAATGACAAGATGTTAAATTCACATTCCAATCGTCATCCAAAGAAAGATTCTGCTCCTTTTTTTTATCTCGTGACATTTTACGGCAAAACCATACAGTGTTTAGGTGTTATTGAAAAAGAATAGTATCCGAAACCATGTGGTGCATTTTGAAATTATTGCAGTACGATTTGGGATTGCGGGCAGAATGACAGCAATTGTGCCCGAGATCCTAAAGCACCAGATGTGAATGAGATCTTAGACATTTCTTATCTTAACAGATGTCCTCATTGAAAGATTCCCCTTCACTTCCTATTTCAGGGACAACTGTAACATTTTGAATTTTTCATCACTTTCTGTCCCCATGACAATGTCCACAACAACAAAAGGGATTTGTTTTCTCAGTGGGCACGAAGGCCGTAAGAAAAACTGATGGGGGGTCTAACTTTCTTACCCTATCCAAACATTGTCAACAGGTGATGGCTAATCTCTCTAAAGGTGTCCTGGATGGCAGTTAAAAAAAAAATGACAGGGGTTCTAAACCTTCCTCGCTTTATCCAAAACCAAGGAAAAAAGTTTTGTCTTGATATACACATTATATTCAGATTTTTTTGCATTGCATGGTGTTATAGGCCATGAATTAACTTATTGGAAATTTGATGGTTTTCATTCAGCTTTCCACTGCTTGCCAAGTTTTCAGAAAGAAAATGCATAAAAATGGGAACCAGGAAATGTTTGCAGTTGAAAGTAAAAAAAAAATGCCAAGTGTGTTGTCAGCCAAATAAATTTGGCTTGCTGATTGGAGAGCACAGAGATGATGTTGTCAGTGAGCTGCTGTTCCTTCACCATTCAATCACAGTTTAGGCCAAGCTTTTTCGTTTTGACAGCAGTATATAAAGGTAAAGGGTCAGGACCTTATATGGTGTCCAGCAGGGCTTTCTAGGGTAGAAAAGGACAGCACAAATTTACAAATCTATTGGCAGGTAGGACATATGTATTTCAACTAGCTCTTTTCCAATGCTTACACTTTCACTTTAGTTCAAGTATGTTATGGTTGTACTGGATTCTCTGGGATGCTATAATAGTAATTAGGCCCCTTTCACACAGGCAGAACAATTAGGTCCGCCTATCAGGTTTTTAGGTGATCCGATCGAACCATCTATTGCCCTCTAGGGAGCAGTGGATGCCAACAGACATGTGTCACTCTGTTGACACCTGCCAACATCCGATCTGCCAAAAACAGACGTATGAGGGATCCATTCACCATCTGTCTGGTAGATCAGATGACATTCGGATGTAAAGGGACTGGCCATAGAGAACAGCAGGCTGTGTCTGTATCCGCATTGCTTCAATGAAGCGGACATGGACCTGTCAACCGCCAGCCCAGCGGAGATCAGTGGAAAGATTCCCCGCTGAGCAGGTGCATCCGCTGCTGGAGTCCGCCAGTGTGTAAGAGCCTTTAGAGATTCTCTTGAGATAATTAATCAGCTTTTAGATAAGCTAAAGGAATCATAGGGATAACTGAATAATTGGCTGCAGAAGAATATAACATCTAATAAGACAAAGTATTCGCACTGAAAAACAGATCGAAGTTGCAGTGTATCAGTGTGAACCCAGGCTAAAACATGTCAATAAAGTTCAAACCTAAGTTTGGTTGCAACTTTTTAAAATCAGCACAAGAGACGGTACTTACATTAAATATGAAGTGCCCCTGGTGCTGGTGGCTGCTATCTTAGTTGAAATCTTCGGATGTTGAGGGGGTTAATACAGCCGCAGGACCTGTTATAAGCACTTGTCAGGAGTATCTGGCTATATGTGCCCTTTCTGCCCCCTTCTCTATGAAAAGTGCTTTATGAATAGACGAGGTGGACTTTTCATTCATCCGCCCATTCTCCATTCATAAAGCACGTTTTGTCAATAGAGGCTATAGTACAGCTTCTATGAATGCAGGAAGGGGGGCAGAAAGGACAGGCATAGTCAGAACACTTGGCGAGTGCTTATGAGATTGCGCTGGCATTGGGAGGGGGCAGAGGATGGGATATAGCAGCTACCAATACAAAAGACGATCTTCAAAGAATATGCTGTAAGTACCATCCCTTGTGCTGATTGTTTCTTATTTTTCATTTTAAACAGACTTAAGCTTTACACAGAAAGTCTGTTTTGAATAGCGGAAATACTGTATTTGCATTAGTAGTTTATTTATGCTTTGGTAGTCAACTTTAAAGCTGAAGTTATGGAATTTTTTACATAATTATATTGGTCCAGCTTGGGCCACTATAAGTATACATATTTCATACATGTGGGATTCCCATTGAAACTGGAAATCACTGTAGAAGGCACTGCTACTACAAGCGTCTGAGTCCTGTGCCAAGCAGCTGCCCTGCTTTATTGTACATACAGGAGGTTGCACACTCGGCAAGGGCACAGCCCAGGGAACACTGCATTTTCTCAATGAATGCAAAGATTTCTCTGCTTTCATCCAGACAGAAAATGAGAAAGAGAAAAAATGCAAAGTGTTCTCTGAATGGGTCCCATGCTGACTGAGCAACCTCCTGTATTTAGTAAGCAGCAGGGCAACTAACTGCTCGGCATGGTCCAGAGAATGCCACATTTGGTAGATTAGAAAGAGTGTGAAAAGTACAGTATGTACTATTTGAAATTGAAAACAGATGTTGGTAGATCTGGCAATTTTGTTTTAAGACCAGTGAAGATCAATGTAGCCATTTTGTGCTCAAATCTAGAAAATGCAGGTTTGTAAATAATTTGTAACCAATGAGACAATGAAGGCATAGTGGTCTTAGCTCTTTATTACCTAAAGAATTGATAGGCTGCTTTTTTATCGGTCTGGCATCATGATGCATAGGTGATAAAACCTACAGGTTTCAGCTAAAAGTAGCTAACTTGCAGTTTCCTAAGCCAATTGAATTGAGACCTTTAAAATCACATCACAATATACAGTGCCTTGAAAAGGTATTCATACCCCTTGACATTTTTCAAATTTTGTCACGTTACAACCAAAAACGTAAATGTATATGTAGCGGTTTACACTTTTCTGTGTACTTAAAACTGTCAGAGACACCAGTGATGTGCAGTTCCCTGCAGCCCAGCGGGTGGCGCTGTCGCCTTGGGCTGGGGTTGAGCCATTGCTGTGTGCCGTTCTCCCTGACAAAGAGGGCCGGCCATCTTTGTCACGGGGTCGAGTCCCGGGCACCTTCAGCCTGTGGGCGGTGATTCGTGTCGGTCCTCTAGGCGGCCTAGGCCTAGAGGACGTTCGGAGGTCGTGTTCCATCCTAGGCACCTTTAGCCTGGGGTGAGGTACTCGGATGGAGGTCTGGAGCTCAGTGACCAACACTGAGTTCCGCGAGGGAAGGAGATCCTAGGGGACCCTGGGAGTGGGTACCCAAATCCGGAGGGCGTAATGGACCGGTGGGAGACACTTGCTTGAAGACCTGGTGCAGCATATTGCCAGTGACGGGTGAGTCTTCCATCGGAGACCGCCTGGAAGGAAATCCCCCCTTGCTCGGAGACCGCAACCCACTTTCAGGAAGGAAAGTGGAGAGTTCATTGTGCCTGGGCCTACTCGCATCCACACCCCCCCTGTCTGTTCTGTTTGTTGAGGGAGTCCAACTGTCTGTGCATTACTCTGTTATCGGAAGAATAAAGGAGTGTTGGACTTTAGTGGTATGAGCTCATTTACTGGCAGACACTGTTCGAGAAAACCAGGAGGAGGTCTCCGGATGCAGAACACTGACCCGAAGGTAAAAGAGGATTGTCTCTCACTGCACATACTCTGCAGGGGGACTTGGCGTGGTGACCCCGCACTCTCTCCTTCAGAGTACCCCTAGACAAAAGCCAGAGCAAGAAGAATAGAGAGGAGAGAGTGGAGGCCGCTACATATATTATTAGGATTTATGTCATACACCAACACAAAGTGCCACATATTTGTGAAGTGGAAGGAAAATTATAAATGGTTTCCAAATTTTTTCCAAATAAATATCTGAAAAGTGTGACGTGCATTTGTAGTCAGCCCCCTTTACTCTGATACCCCTAACTAAAATCTAGTGGAACCAATTGCCTTCAGAAATCGCCTAATTAGTAAATAGAGTCCACCTGTGTGTAATTTAATCTCAGTATAAATACAGCTGTTCTTTGAAACCCTTTAGAGGTTTGTTGGAAACCCTTAGCGAACAAACAGCATCATGAAGGCCAAGGAACACACCAGATATGTCAGGGATAAAGTTATGGAGAAGTTTAAAGCAGGGTTAGGTTATAAAAAAATTACCCAAGCTTTGAACATCTCACGGAGCACTGTTCAGTCCATCCACTGCTCCAAAATTAAAAGAGAATGGCACAACTGCAAACCTACCAAGACATGGCCGTCCACCTACACTGACAGGCCAGGCAAGGAAAATATTAATCAGAGAAGCAGCCAAGAGGCCCATAGTAACTCTGGAGGAGCTGCAGAGATCCATAGCTCAGATGCGAGAATCTGTCCACGGGACAGCTATTAGTCATGCACTCCACAAATCTTGCCTTTATGGAAGAGTGGCAAGAATAAAGCCATTGTTGAAAGAAAGCCATAAGAAGTCCCATTTGCATTTTGCGAGAAGCCCTGTGGGGGACACAGAAAACATGTGGAAGATGGTGCTCTGGTCAGATGAAACCAATATTGATCTTTTTGGCCTAAAAGCAAAATGCTATGTGTGGCGGAAAACTAAAACTGCACATCACCCAGAACACACCATCCCCACTGTGAAACATGGTGGTGGCAGCATCATATTGTGGGGATGCTTTTCTTCAGCAGGGACAGGGAAGCTGGTCAGAGTTGATGGGGAGATGGATGGAGCCAAATACAGGGCAATCTTAGAAGAAACCCTGTTAGACTCTGCAAAAGACTTGAGACTAGGGCATAGGTTCACCTTCCAGCAGAAGAACCACCCTAAACATACAACCAGAGCTACAATAAAATGGTTTAAATCAAAGCATATTCATATGTTAGAATGGCCCGGTCAAAGTCTAGACCTAAATCCAATTGAGAATCTGTGGAAAGGCTTGAAAATTGTTGTTCAGACGCTCTTCATCCAATCTGACAGAGCTTGAGCTATTTTACAAAGAATGGGCAAACATTTCACTCTCTAGATGTGCAAAGCTGGTAGAGAAATCCCCAAAAAAGACTGTCAGCTGTAATTGCAGTGAAATGTGGTTCTACAAAGTATTGATTAAGGGGGGCTGAATACAAACGCACGCCACACTTTTCGGATATTTATTTGTAAAAAAAATTTGAATACCATTTATCATTTTCCTTCCACTTCACAATTAAATGCCACTTTGTGTTGGTCTACCACATAAAATCGCAATAAAGTTAATTTATGTGTAGCGGACCCCCACATTTGGGGTCGCTATGCTTGAAATTTAGGGGATAGCCTGAGCAATAGTTTGGCTCAGGCTGTTTGATTTACTTAAATTGGACTCTGCTCTGCTGAGGTGTTGCCTGGTTGTACAGTTCCCTTTGGCCTGTGGGTGGAACTGTTGCCCAGGTCTTGGGTCGAACCACAGGTTGCACTGCGGCATTATTGGGTGTCCTCTCTAGGCAGCTGTGCGGTGGGCGTGGTCTACCTGCTGTGCATGCCGGGAGCGGGTACATAAGGGGCAGACGCCATGACCTTGGGAGTCCGGTTCGCGCCCTTCGGCCCTCCAGGCCAGAGGTGCGTGTGTGTTAGGTCCTGGGTATCTTTGGCCCGAGGCCGCATCGTTCTAGGTGGGCCCAGTATCTTTAACTAAGGCCTACAACTAAACCAAATCACAGAAGTCCCAGGGTACCCATGGGAGGGTGACCCGCTCTGAAGGAAAGGAAACCAGGGGAGGACCTGTCCAGGGAATCGGTGAAGGAAGTCACTGTCTCGGGAGAGGCCTGGTTGCCTGTCAGAGGGAAGGATTCTGTGATCATTGAAACAGCTCCTATAACATGCTCCATTGGCACCTATGGTCTCTAAAAGTTATGGGTGCTAAAGAGTTCTGGATTCAAGGACCAAAAGATCCTGTGGCAGAGGATCTCCTGAACCTGTCCTTGGAGGGGACAAAAAATTCTTAAGTAAATGTTCGTGTTTCACTCCGGCTGCTAGAACCATGAGAGGGATCTATCCGGGTGAGCAAGACCCACTCAGGCTTGAGTGGCGACGAGGGTAAATAACTGCCGTGTGCCTGAACCTACCTCCCTGCCCTACTCTATCTCTATCTTCAACTTTCCTACTAAGTTACGAGCAAGAGAAAAATAAACTTGTCTGTTGGAGTTTAACACTGTCTGGACATTGGCCTTCTTTGAGAGAGAAAATTGACTTTTCCCTATATTCTAGGGACGAGAACCAGCGGAAGGAGGTAACTCACTGCAGGACCCAAAAACTGTTAACACCGCTCACTCCATATACAACATGGAGGATTCTGGGCATGTGGCATGGTGTGTCCTGTCCTGCAAGTGGAGGTAAGTGGGTAAAGGATGTGTGTGCTACATATGTTTTTGGTTGTAAAATGACAAAATGTGGAAAATTTCAAGGGGTATGAATACTTTTTTAAGGCACTGTATCTGAATTATAAGACAATGAGGGGATTTTACTATAACTGGGGGAGCCAGACTCTGGCTTCTATCTTTCATTTTCAAAGCTTAACTAAACAAGCTGAATATTGAAGCTGATTGGTTGCCATGCAAAGGTTATCTAGGTTTTGTCTGCTCCAGTTTCAATAAATTCCCACCAGTTTTAAACCACATGCAATGCATTTTCAGCCACATTAGGTATGAAGAACCATAAGATGTGTTAGGCAGTTTGTTACAGCGAACTAAGGTAATTTAACTAATTTTCTATACCTAGAACAATTAATTAGCCCAAATGAGCCCTACACATTGCAAACGTAGTATTGTTATATGTGTAACGGGGGTCCTACATTTAGGGATTGTTATACTAAATTTAGGGGTGATTCGAGTGGTAGTTTGGCTCGAATCTTTCAATTTACTGGACTCTGCCTTGCTGCTGTTTTACCTGGTGTGCAGTTCCCCTAAGAAGTATGGGTGGCGCTGTCATTTGTACTCGGGGTTGAACCGCAGGTGATGGAGTAGCGATTTAGTGTCCTCTCTCGGCAGCCGTGCAGTGGGTGTGGTCTACCCACTGTGCATGCCGGGAGAGGGTACAAAAGGGGCGGACGCCATTAGAGAGGGATCAATTCCCGGGGCCCATGCCCGGAGAGAGGGAGCAATTCCCGGGGCCCATGCCCGGAGAGAGGAAGCAATTCCCGGGGCCCATGCCCGGAGGGAGAACCTACGGTCCAAGTTCAAGTGCATGGCCCTCCAGGCTATTGGGACACATGCGCTTCAGTCCCATGCACCTTTAGTCCTGGGACTGCAACTTCAGCCCTGGGCCCAGCACCTTTAGCTGGAGCCCATTTTGGGAGGAGGAATCCAAGGTTGCTGCCTTGCGAGGGGACCCGTTTCTAGAAGAGGAGGCTGGGGGAGGACCTTTCGAAGGACTGGTGAGAGATCACAGTGAAGGAAGGGGCCCAGTAACTCTCCGGAGGGATGTCATCCATCTGAAAAGGGATCTAAACAACGGGACCATTAGGAGGTTCGGGACACTATAGATTCTGCGGAAGAGGATCTCCTGAACGCATCCATTAGGGAATCTGATAGACTGTTCGAGCTACATGCCGGCTGCTAGTGCCTTTGAATGACTATCCGGGTGAGCTATACCCACTCGGGATCGAGTGGCGAAGAAGCCAAGAGTGTCTGAATTGATCTGTCTTCCTAAAACCTTTCTCTTTCCTCAACTTTGTGGATGTTCATGCATAAGGAAAAATAAACTCTACGTTGGAGTGGCTACTGGTGTGGACCTTGGCGTTATTTGGGGTATAGAGACTTTGTCCTTACATTCTAGGGACAGAAACCAGCTTTGAGGGGAACCTTGCTGCAAGACCCGTAAGTTAAAACAAGTGTGCTTAACCTCTGCAAACCAGGGGGTACGGGCATGGTGTGCCTTTTTCTCCTGTGAGCGAGCCAAGGACAGTGGAGAAAAAGGGCCGGTTGTTACATATGTATTAATATGTAGTGAAAAAAACTGCGCTAAACCAATGTATACAACAAAGCTGCTGGCACTCAAACAAACAAAGTATAAACAGATATATAGAAAAATAGTGCAGCGCTCAAACTCAAGGGTTGCTGGAAGCAACTCTAATGTGTGAATAACTAATAAACCACTCTAAATTAGTGATGAATTAAATAAAGTTCATGGATGGTCCATTCCAATGGATAATTTCACATATGAGATGACCTCCATGTAGACTGGAAAACGTGACCCCTCGGGGTTAAATGAAGTAATTCAAAAAAGTCCAAACAGCATGTGTTTAGTGGAAATGAATGTCTTTTCATGGACAACACCGCCACCGCATGAACGACTGGAAGGTCTCAATATATCAGATGGAAAATGACAATAAGGCACAAAGGGTAAGGTTGGATACTCTTACCGGACACGGTGGACCCACCTGTCATATGACAGTGGGTCAAATGAGCTTGATGGTCGCCGTGACCAGAAGTGAAGGGAACTGGATATCCAAGATACCTCGAACCGACTCCCACAGGGTAACAGATGACTGACTCACTCGATGGAAGCTCCTCTGGTCGTACAGGCTCCAAAACAGTCCAAGATGGACACAAGGGTAAAAAAGAAAGAAAAAACTCCAGATGGTGCAGGTCAATATAACCATGAACGATTTATTGAATAAATTTTGTCTTGTATAAATATAGACAAAAATAAAAAGTGATCACAAAATAAAATGTTAAAAGCAATGTGGGGTACAGCATTAGCAAGCTTGAGACCTTCATGAGACCTTCCAGTCGTTCATGCGGTGGCGGTGTTGTCCATGAAAAGACATTCATTTCCACTAAACACATGCTGTTTGGACTTTTTTGAATTACTTCATTTAACCCCGAGGGGTCACGTTTTCCAGTCTACATGGAGGTCATCTCATATGTGAAATTATCCATTGGAATGGACCATCCATGAACTTTATTTAATTCATCACTAATTTAGAGTGGTTTATTAGTTATTCACACATTAGAGTTGCTTCCAGCAACCCTTGAGTTTGAGCGCTGCACTATTTTTCTATATATCTGCTACATATGTATTTGTATGTTTTATTCACAAGGGTCATTGAGGAGGCTTCCATTACTCAGCTCAGCTGACCATTATTTTTCTATGAAGACCATAGACACCATCCAGCTACAATGTTACAGTTATTAATCATTTATTAGGAATCTCTGTTTTGATTTGTTCAGTTACACAGAATCATTGGGGAAGAAAATATAATATATTGGGATGCCCCATTACTCTGTCCTGGTAAGAAGAATATATTATAATGAAATCATAAGCGGGTAAAAGGAGTCTTCTCATCTTGTAAATGTCTGTTCTACTTACTGAGCAAACTTTTACACAAATGGATAATAGCTGATGGATTTATGGAGCACATCCTGTTATATTTTTTACAAAGAATCACTCACTTGTGTAAAATGTTTATTGTAGAGCCTTTTTATGTCACATAATACAAGTCTGAAGAAAAAAATATTGTGTAACAATGTGGTGACGGCTATGCAGTGATGCCAAGAATTAGATCAGAGACTTAACTTTATCTTTCAACAGTACTGCTGTGTAGTTTCAATCAAGCCAAGAGAGGACAAATAATAAAAGTAAGACAACTTCTGTGTGGCCTTTGCCCTTCATTTCTTAATAAGCCTAACAGGATTTATGTTTTATTTAGTATCTCACTTTCATCAAATGAGACCAATGCTGTCATTTGTTATAATAAACCCTCAAGCAGTTCAAGATGGAATAGACAGTTATATAGAGCACTAACTGATCATTACAAGCATGCTGAGTAATACTGATACATATGTTCTTACATGTGCATAGCTATGATTCTATGCATCAAGATAAAAAAAAACTTCTGTGTGCAGCAGCCCCCCTAAGACTTACCTGAGCCCTATCTGGATCCAGCAATGTTGCATGAGAGCCTCAGCTATCCGGGACACTCCCTCCTGATTGGCAGAAACACAGCAGCGAGTGCCATTGGCTCCCACTGCTGTCAAAGTCAGTGAGCCAATAAGGAGAGAGAGTGGGCGGGGCCAAGCTTTGGCTTAGTGTCTGAATGGACACACAGAGCAGCGGCTCGGCTTATCAGCTTTCTATGGGGGCCCTCAGCAGGGAGAGCCAGGGAGGGACCCAAGCAAAGGAGGATCTGGGCTGCTCTGTACAAAACCACTGCACAGAGCAGCTAAATATAACATGTTTGTTAATTTTTTTTTTATGAATCTCTTTATTGATTTTTTAATATAAAAAAAAACATTCTATGACTTACATTTCTTATATTTCTTACATTTCTCTTCATCTTCAATTTATCTGCTCTCACAAGAGTTTCCATATAATTTCATTGATAATCATTACATCGAAGAGAATAGCCACTTACACATTAAAACATTCATTCTTCCCCTTAGCCCCTTACACTAATGGTGGGGTTTGTTACATCTCTACCTTCCCTATTGGATATCTCACTTCCTCTCTTCTCTTTCCACTTCCTCCCCCCTCCTCGTTCTCTTTTCCGTATCATTCCAACTATTCACTCCTTACATTATCCTGAAGCCGTTGTAGGTTCTCCTATCCAACTTGCCCATACTTTCTCATATTTCTCCCCATATCCTCTATTACAGTATGTTTCCCTTTATAATGGCAAATTACTATTTACTAAGTGTTTCCAATAGACTAATGAAGGAGCCTCCGCCTTCTTCTAGCTCATTACTATTGCCTTTCTTGCATAGAAGAGTAGCAAGCCCACCTGTGTTCTCTTTGCTATAGTGATGATATTGTTTCCTGCCAACCCTATAAGACAAGTGTCTGTCTCTTGTTCCAGAGTTACTAGTGTTACTGTAGCGACTACCCTCAAGACCTCCCTCTGTATGAAGAGGCAGGTCTGTATGCAATTAAGACGCGCAAAAAAAACACGCATGCTCAGAATCAAGCAGAAGAGCCGAACTGCCTATTGAACTTCATTGATCTCGGTTTGTCGTACGTGTTATACGTCACCGCGTTCTTGACGGTCGGAATTTCCGCCAAGATTTGTGTGACCGTGTGTATGCAAGACAAGTTTGAGCCGTTTTCCGGCTGAAAAAAAACGTGTTTTTCTTGTCAGAAATCGCGATAGTGTGTACAAGGCATATGGGGCATCGCTTATGGTGATTGATAAAGGATATTCATTGCTAGGCGACATGACTGATCTTTGATTCAAATCGGGGGACATTGTTTATTTGTTTAACAATTTTTATACAGGACTTAATCACAGGGTGTGTTTATTTACTTTGTGATTTTTTTAACAAGTGGTAAGCCTGATAGGCCTCCCCCTCAGACCTCCATATCAATTGGGTCAGGAATATGGGGATGAGCCCTCAGTCCCCTTTAACATGGGGACATGGTACCTTGACATATGTTCTTTGCCACCTCCCCTTTTTTCCTGGCATGGCTACCTGCCTAGATAAGGGTGTGGTGTGTTTTTTGGGGTGAGACCCAAACCTTTTTTTTTGTTTTCTTGAGCTTGGTCCCCTCTAAATTTATACCAGACCCTTATCCGGGCATGTAGCCTGGGTGGGAAAAAATAGGGCAAAGATTGTGCACCATATACGAGACCACATGCCCTACAGCAGGGGTAGGCAACCTCAGTCCTCCAGCTGTTTTAAAACTACAAGTCCCATGAGACATTACAAGACCTTCACAATCACAGGCATAACTCCTAGAAGCAGATGCATGATGGGATTTGTAGTTTTACCACAGCTGGAGTGCCGAGGTTGCCTACCCCTGCCCTACAGGAAACAAATCATGGTATGGGGTCCATACCAAATATGTATTCTAAATATCAGTCTGGTATGGATTTTTAAAAGGGATCTTGGGTAAAAAAAAAAAAAAATGGCATGGGGCACCCACTAAATCCATACCAGGCTCTTATCCTAGATAGGTCCCGGGCTGGCCAGAAAAGAGAGGGGCAAATGAGTATGTGGGCCTGCCACCGTGAACCATACCAGGCCACATGCCCTTAACATTGGGAGGGAAACAAAGGCCTCATCCTCACATCCCTGGACTAGTGGATGTGGGGGTCTGCAAGTGGGGCTTATCAGAATCTAGAAGCCCCCTTTAGAATAAGTATATCACATGCCCCCCTAACGTGATTGAGTAAGACAAGTTATCCTTTCTAAACTACTTAACCACTCCCACTCTCAGATCTCTACGACATAAAGGCTAATCTTTATGTATTCCAAGATGAGAACTAAGATGGTTTTTGAGATAACACAGGAAGCCCGCACAAGACAATCCGTAATTTCTGATCAGCAGGTAATTTTGTATCAATCAAAAAGATATATTAAACAGACCAAAAGGGAATAAATAAAAGAAGTCCATTATTGGTGTTTACAAACACTTTAAAAAATACACCTTATATACTGTATATTTCCCTGGTAAGATTTACTGATTCGAATGACTGTTATAGATTACCTCAAGTTCTTTATCAAACAACATCCTAAAGATACAAATAAATGTGCCTATAGACACTTGATAGTGGCTGGTTGCAAATATATTATGCTTATGTCAAACAATCCCCTGTTTTAACAAATGATTGTTGTACAAACATGCAAGTTCATATCCACTTGCTGACCAGGCCTTTTCTGGAACTTTCTGTTTACAAGTTTAAATTAGTATTTTTTGCTAGAAAATGACTTAGAACCCTAGAAACCCTAGGAGAATAATGTGTTGAGTTACAGAGAAGATCTTGCGCTAGAATTATTGCTCTGGCTCTAACTATTACAGCAGTTTCTCGCATGTGTGCTTTAACCGCTTCAGCACCGGAAGATTTTACGCCCTTCCTGACCAGAGCACGTTTTACAATTTGGCACTGCGTTGCTTTAACTGACAATTGCGAGGTCATGCGATACTGTACCCAAACTAAATTTGCGTGATTTTTTTCCCCACAAATAGAGCTTTCTTTTGGTGGTATTTGATCACCTCTGCGGTTTTTATTTTTTGCGCTATAAACAAAAAAAGAGCAACAATTTAAAAGCAAATAATATATATATATACCGTATATATTTTTTCATATCTTTTATTTTACTTTATCAAAAAGGAGGAATCATTCAAAAATACATTGTAGCGCTACCCCCAGTTAAGAGAGCCGCTGATATTGATTTGGGCCCTGCAGTGCACCGCTGTCAACCCCCGGCAATCGTCTCTAACCTCCCGTGGCACAGCTGGTGATAGAGAGATAGGACCGCGTGATCGCAACTGTTGGTGACGCAGTCCTATAACAAACATACACAGAATATACTTTAAAACTCCTATTAAAGTAAGCGGAACTGACACCAAATGTACTTTACCCAGATATTTTACTGAGGCTAATGGGCAAGTAATAAACAACAGTATAATAAGTTGCAGATCCCTGCAATAAACAGTAATAAAGATAAACAGAGTAATCAGAATAATAAAGTATTGCTATGCAACTCTAGCGCTGCCCTTTTACAGCTACTTCCCCTCATGGGTAGACTAACACCCAGCAATGTCTACCTATGCAGTCAGGCCTGACTGATCTAAATGGAAGTTCAGTGAAACAATATTCGCTAGCAATCTCTCGGTGGTGCACTTGAAGAACAACTTTGTAATCCCAACGAATAGTAAAGATAAAGTTTCTGTCTTTAAACAGCTCTCACCACCTGGACAAGTCCAAGTCCCTTTCCTCCATCGATTCGTCTAGGAACAGGAATCCACCGACATCCAAGTCTTCAATCCTTCTGGTGTACTGCAGCAAGGAGGATTAGATGTCTCTAAGGCTCTGCTAGGCTGGCAGAGGGCTCTTTGGAAAGGAGCACACGGCCCGGGCTTCAGGCCTTGTGCACACAGCAGTTCAGCACAGACATCCTCTTGCTAGGAGAGGGGGGTCCAAAGAGACCGACCAAAACTCCGCCTCCCCTTTATAAAGTCTGCCCCAGCAGTCTCTGTTCTGGAGCGAAGCACCCTGGGTGCTGCAAGATGTACTGGGAGATGTAGTCTCTCTCTCCTCTGCTTTCACTTCCATAATGTCTCTTTACTTCCTCCCGACTCACCTCTCACCTGGAACTTCTTGTCTCTCTGCATTAAAGGGGAACACCCTGCTACACACTCCCCCCACTTGAACTCTTTGGTCCCCAAAGATAAACTTCAACAAATACTGTTTACCATTTTGGACAATGTCGAGCATGATGTTGGCATAGGGAATTCCCACCAAATTTTTGGGATGGAACTCTCTTGCCCACAGGTCACACTACCATGAGTGGCCTGCCTAACTGTGCCAGAGAGTGAGCTGGGGTTGCCCTCCACCAAATGGACGGTGGAAGGATCAGGTTGTTCAACACTTCTCCTAGCCATTACAACAGAGTCCTCTGAGCTCGTCCCCATTTGGGGGTAAGTTAGTTTCTTGGGAGGCCTGATGACTCTGCGAGCCCTCTGCTCTCTTGGTGCTTCTGACTCTGGCACCACAGGCTCTTCTTCAGGAGTAAGTTCAGGTAACATTGCTGGTTCTGGAACCTCCGATTCAGAAGTCGACTGACGTATGGAATCTCTAGAGTCCTCCTCTGCGCAAGTGTCAGGAACATCTTCCCAGTAATCAGCTGAGGGACTGAAGGGTATGAATTCAGTAGCCTCCGGATTCAGCGTTGCATCTGGGGTATCCCCTCCATTTGGGAGATCTATGGCGGACGTTCCCAGAGTCGAGGGAGGCCACAGCCAGTCCAGTTCTCCACCTTCTTCTGTACTCAATTGGGAGGCCTCCCCATCTTTGGCTCGAGAGGTCTGGGACCGAGTGTTCGGCCTAGGAATATCCAGGATAGAGGCCGGTTCAGGGGAGTCTCTCACGGGAGGTATTCTGACTGCCTCAGCAAGTGGGAGCAGGTGGTTCCGATGCCACGTCTTCAGTGGACCCACCTTTCCTTCTGGCTTTAGTTTGTAGACAGGCAAACCGGGCAACTTCCTACAGACAACATAGGGCTCAGATCTCCACCTGTCGGCAAGCTTGTGTTTTCCAGGGACCCCAGATTGCGTAGCAGTATTCGGTCCCCGGGCTGCAGATCTTGCACTCGAACCTTCAGATCAAAATTTCTCTTGTTGCGGGCCCCCCTTTGATCCGAAGCCGCCTGGGCTTGTTCATAGGCCACCTGCAAGCTACGTCTAAGTCTGTCCACGTATCCCTTGTGGGATGTAGCTGAGGTATTGTCTATAGAAGTGCCAAAGGCCAGGTCCACAGGTAGCCTTGCTTCTCTCCCAAACATAAGTCGATAAGGGGAGTAGCCAGTGGCGTCACTTGTGGTACAGTTATAGGCATGTACTAGGGCTGATATGTGCTGACTCCAGTGTTGCTTCTTCTCTGTTTCTAAGGTTCCCAACATGTTGAGCAGGGTCCAGTTAAATCTCTCCGGCTGAGCATCTCCTTGTGGGTGGTAAGGCGTGGTTCTGGTCTTCTTTATTCCTAATGAATCCAAAAGTCTTCGGATCAACCGACTCTCAAAGTCCCTTCCTTGATCTGAGTGGAGTCTCTGTGGTAGTCCGTAATGGACAAAATACTTCTCCATAAGTATCTTGGCCACGGTGGATGCCTTCTGGTCTTTGGTTGGGAAAGCTTGAGCATAGCGGGTGAAATGGTCGGTTATTACCAGAACATTCCCCAATCCACTCAGGTCGGGTTCGAGGCAGAGAAAGTCAATGCATACCAGATCCATTGGGCCTTGACTCTGTAAGTGGCCCATTGGGGCAGCTTGATGGGGTAGGGTCTTTCTCTGAATGCATCGTGCACAGGAATGGCAATACTCCTCTACTTCTGCCCTCATGCAGGGCCAATAGAACCGATTTCTGACAAGCTGGAAGGTCCTTTCTGCCCCTAGGTGACCATGATGGTCATGCAGGGCAATTAGTACAGTCTCTCGGTGCTTCTCTGGAAGAAATAACTGCCACTTATCTTCTGAGTCATCAGAGGGGCCCCTTCGGTAGACCACTCCCTGATGTACCTGTAGCCTGTCCAATTCCTTCCTCAACAGGCGAGCCTCCTTTGAGGGGTGATGTAGGAATTTGTTGGGATCCTGATTCTCCAGGGCTTCGAGGACCAATCTCCCCATGGGGTCTTCCAATTGGTCACACCTCAACTCCTTCTTGGACAGTCTCGGTAGGTTGTCTTCCTCCAGTTGAGTTACCCCACAATAGTGTTTGGGGACTCCTACCATGGTAACCCCTATTTCTTCTGCTCTGGAGCCTCCTCTGGCTTGGAATTCAGCCCCTTGACAAAGGGCCCGCACCCCGTCCGGTGCCACTTGGGTCCAATCTTCCCAGTCATTTGTCGTGGCATGAGACCTCCGGGACAGGGCATCTGCATCCCTATTTCCGGCTCCTGGTCTGTACTTCAGACTGAAGTTGAATCCAGACAATGCGGCCAACCACCTGTGTCCGGTGGCATCTAGTTTCGCGGTGGTGAAGAGGTAGGTCAGGGGGTTGTTGTCTGTCTTCACAGTAAACTCTGCCCCATACAAGTAGTCTTTTAGCTTGTCTACTACCGCCCATTTGAGGGCCAGGAATTCCAGCTTATGAGTGGGGTAATTCTTTTCTGAGGGGGTCAGGCTCCTGCTCACATAGGCCACTGGTCGCAGTTGTCCTTCATGTTCTTGGTAGAGTACACCACCTAGACCCTCATGGCTGGCATCCACATGTAATTCATAAGGTCTGGTAGGGTCGGCGTAGGCCAGGACTGGGGCAGTGGTTAAGCTCCTCTTCAGAGCATGAAAGGCCTCTTCACACCTTGGGTTCCACTGATCTTGAACTGACTCACCAGGCCTCCTGGGCCCTGAGTCATCCTCTTCCCCTTCTGTCTTTAGCAATTCATTCAACGGGCGGGCAATCCGAGCAAACCCCTCCACAAACCTCCTATAATAGGAGCAGAACCCCAGGAAGGATCTGAGCTCTGTTACTGTGGTGGGTCGTGGCCAGGAAGTGACTGCTTCCAACTTCTCAGGATCTGTGGCCACCCCTTCTTCAGACACTATGTGCCCCAGATAGTTCACAGAAGACTGGTAGAACCGACACTTCTCGGGGGGAAAGCTTAAGTCCCTCTTCGCTGAATCTTCTCAATACTTTCTCCAACCTGGCTTCATGTTCTTCCAAGGTTCTTCCAAAGACAATGACATCGTCCAAGTACACAAGGACTTCTATAAGATTCATGTCTCCAACAGTCTTCTCCATAAGGCGTTGAAAGGTAGCAGGAGCTCCAGACAGACCCTGAGGCATCCTATTGAATTCGAAGAATCCCACCGGGGTTATGAAGGCTGTCTTCTCCCTGTCTTCTGGGTGCATAGGGATTTGATAGTACCCACTCTTGAGGTCCATCACACTGAACCATTTGGCTCCAGACAAACTTTGTAGGGCATCTTCTATCCTTGGCGTGGTGTATTGGTCAGGGATGGTTCTCCTGTTGAGAGTCCTGTAATCGATACAAAGCCTCAACGACCCATTCTTCTTTCTGACCACCACGATTGGGGAGGCATAGGGACTTCTAGACTCCCGGATCACACCAGTCTTCTTTATTTCCACAAGTTGTTCCCTCAGATCCTCCAGATCTGCCAGGGGGACCCGCCTGACCCTCTCTCGGAAGGGCTTATCTTCTTGGAGGCGGATCCGATGGGTGGCACTTCTTGCACACCCCACATCGAATTCATCTTCGGAAAAGATCTTCTCCCACCTGGTCAGCTGGGCCTTGGCTCTTTCTTTCCAAGCCCTGGGTAGGTTCGGGTTTTCCACGGACAGTTTCTCCCAAACATCTCCTCCGTCACCCGTCCCCTTGACTTCGGACCAAGTGACCGGGGCAACAGGGCTCACCTGACCAAGCAACACTCTGGCAGGGATCTCCATGGGTCCTCCCGTAGTGTTCCTAACACTCACCGGAACTCTGCCATGGGCCTTCTTCAGGGCCTTGAACGGAATCACTTCTGGTATCACTTCCAGGCCTGAGGACTCTTCCCTTGGGTCTGATTCCAGCATGACAAAGGGGCCAGGTTGTTCCCACGAAAGCTTCACAGTGGCCCTAAGACAGGTTACTTCTCCGGGCTGTAGCACTACTCCTTCTCTGCCAAGTCTCCACACCTTCCCTATCCCCTCTCCTGGGGTCTTCTGCTCTAAGACCAGTCGTTGGTAGGCCGTCTTTAGCATGGGATGGATTTTGGTGGCTGAATGGTTTCTCTCTTTCACTAGAGGGGTCAGGAGTCTCCTGACTAGGGATGAGCTTCGTGTTCGAGTCGAACATACGTTCGACTCGAACATCGGCTGTTCGATCGTTTGACGAAGATCGAACGATTTGGGCCGTTCGCGCCAAATTCGAGTGACGCGAACGGCCCACAATGCACTACGCCATCGCAGTGTCATCCAGGCGCTGTGATTGGCCAAGCATGCACTGTGACCCCGCATGCTTGGCCAATCACAGCGCCGGCAGCGAGGAGAGCAATGATTGGCCACAGGCAGGATGCCTGTGGCCAATTATTGCTGAGGGTGTTTAGTACACGCCCCACACTATAAAAGGCCGCCAGCACGGCGGCCTAGTGTAGTGTGTTCCGGAGCAGGGAAAGACAAGCATAGGCAGGGACAGTGACATTTATTTCTTTCTTGCTTAACCTGGATTCCTTTAGTTTAGGGAAAGAGAAGGATAGGTAGGGAGAGTGTCAGTGTGTTTTACTGTGCGAGTCCTTGTTTCTAGGGACAAAGAAGGAAAGTGAGGGGAATTCTCCTTGTGCTATAGTGTGCTTTAAAAAAACATTTTTTCTAGGGACAGAAAACTCTAGGTAGGGAGAGTGTCAGTTTCTTTCACTGTGCGAGTCCTTGTTTCTAGGGACAAAGAAGGAAAGTGAGGGGAATTCTCCTTGTGCTATAGTGTGCTTTAAAAAAACATTTTTTCTAGGGACAGAAAACTCTAGGTAGGGAGAGTGTCAGTTTCTTTCACTGTGCGAGTCCTTGTTTCTAGGGACAAAGAAGGAAAGTGAGGGGAATTCTCCTTGTGCTATAGTGTGCTTTAAAAAAAAAAATTTCTAGGGACAGAAAACTCTAGGTAGGGAGAGTGTCAGTTTCTTTCACTGTGCGAGTCCTTGTTTCTAGGGACAAAGAAGGAAAGTGAGGGGAATTCTCCTTGTGCTATAGTGTGCTTTAAAAAAACATTTTTCCTAGGGACAGAAAACTCTAGGTAGGGAGAGTGTCAGTTTCTTTCACTGTGCGAGTCCTTGTTTCTAGGGACAAAGAAGGAAAGTGAGGGGAATTCTCCTTGTGCTATAGTGTGCTTTAAAAAAACATTTTTTCTAGGGACAGAAAACTCTAGGTAGGGAGTGTGTCAGTTTCTTTCACTGTGCGAGTCCTTGTTTCTAGGGACAAAGAAGGAAAGTGAGGGGAATTCTCCTTGTGCTATAGTGTGCTTTAAAAAAACATTTTTTCTAGGGACAGAAAACTCTAGGTAGGGAGAGTGTCAGTTTCTTTCACTATGCGAGTCCTTGTTTCTAGGGACAAAGAAGGAAAGTGAGGGGAATTCTCCTTGTGCTATAGTGTGCTTTAAAAAAAAAAAAATTCTAGGGACAGAAAACTCTAGGTAGGGAGAGTGTCAGTTTCTTTCACTGTGCGAGTCCTTGTTTCTAGGGACAAAGAAGGAAAGTGAGGGGAATTCTCCTTGTGCTATAGTGTGCTTTAAAAAAACATTTTTTCTAGGGACAGAAAACTCTAGGTAGGGAGAGTGTCAGTTTCTTTCACTGTGCGAGTCCTTGTTTCTAGGGACAAAGAAGGAAAGTGAGGGGAATTCTCCTTGTGCTATAGTGTGCTTTAAAAAAAAAAAAATTCTAGGGACAGAAAACTCTAGGTAGGGAGAGTGTCAGTTTCTTTCACTGTGCGAGTCCTTGTTTCTAGGGACAAAGAAGGAAAGTGAGGGGAATTCTCCTTGTGCTATAGTGTGCTTTAAAAAAACATTTTTTCTAGGGACAGAAAACTCTAGGTAGGGAGAGTGTCAGTTTCTTTCACTGTGCGAGTCCTTGTTTCTAGGGACAAAGAAGGAAAGTGAGGGGAATTCTCCTTGTGCTATAGTGTGCTTTAAAAAAACATTTTTTCTAGGGACAGAAAACTCTAGGTAGGGAGAGTGTCAGTTTCTTTCACTGTGCGAGTCCTTGTTTCTAGGGACAAAGAAGGAAAGTGAGGGGAATTCTCCTTGTGCTATAGTGTGCTTTAAAAAAACATTTTTTCTAGGGACAGAAAACTCTAGGTAGGGAGAGTGTCAGTTTCTTTCACTGTGCGAGTCCTTGTTTCTAGGGACAAAGAAGGAAAGTGAGGGGAATTCTCCTTGTGCTATAGTGTGCTTTAAAAAAACATTTTTTCTAGGGACAGAAAACTCTAGGTAGGGAGAGTGTCAGTTTCTTTCACTGTGCGAGTCCTTGTTTCTAGGGACAAAGAAGGAAAGTGAGGGGAATTCTCCTTGTGCTATAGTGTGCTTTAAAAAAAAAAAATTTCTAGGGACAGAAAACTCTAGGTAGGGAGAGTGTCAGTTTCTTTCACTGTGCGAGTCCTTGTTTCTAGGGACAAAGAAGGAAAGTGAGGGGAATTCTCCTTGTGCTATAGTGTGCTTGAAAAAAAAAAATTCTAGGGACAGAAAACTCTAGGTAGGGAGAGTGTCAGTTTCTTTCACTGTGCGAGTCCTTGTTTCTAGGGACAAAGAAGGAAAGTGAGGGGAATTCTCCTTGTGCTATAGTGTGCTTTAAAAAAAAAAAAATTCTAGGGACAGAAAACTCTAGGTAGGGAGAGTGTCAGTTTCTTTCACTGTGCGAGTCCTTGTTTCTAGGGACAAAGAAGGAAAGTGAGGGGAATTCTCCTTGTGCTATAGTGTGCTTTAAAAAAACATTTTTTCTAGGGACAGAAAACTCTAGGTAGGGAGAGTGTCAGTTTCTTTCACTGTGCGAGTCCTTGTTTCTAGGGACAAAGAAGGAAAGTGAGGGGAATTCTCCTTGTGCTATAGTGTGCTTTAAAAAAACATTTTTTCTAGGGACAGAAAACTCTAGGTAGGGAGAGTGTCAGTTTCTTTCACTGTGCGAGTCCTTGTTTCTAGGGACAAAGAAGGAAAGTGAGGGGAATTCTCCTTGTGCTATAGTGTGCTTTAAAAAAAAAAAAATTCTAGGGACAGAAAACTCTAGGTAGGGAGAGTGTCAGTTTCTTTCACTGTGCGAGTCCTTGTTTCTAGGGACAAAGAAGGAAAGTGAGGGGAATTCTCCTTGTGCTATAGTGTGCTTTAAAAAAACATTTTTTCTAGGGACAGAAAACTCTAGGTAGGGAGAGTGTCAGTTTCTTTCACTGTGCGAGTCCTTGTTTCTAGGGACAAAGAAGGAAAGTGAGGGGAATTCTCCTTGTGCTATAGTGTGCTTTAAAAAAAAAAAAATTCTAGGGACAGAAAACTCTAGGTAGGGAGAGTGTCAGTTTCTTTCACTGTGCGAGTCCTTGTTTCTAGGGACAAAGAAGGAAAGTGAGGGGAATTCTCCTTGTGCTATAGTGTGCTTTAAAAAAACATTTTTTCTAGGGACAGAAAACTCTAGGTAGGGAGAGTGTCAGTTTCTTTCACTGTGCGAGTCCTTGTTTCTAGGGACAAAGAAGGAAAGTGAGGGGAATTCTCCTTGTGCTATAGTGTGCTTTAAAAAAACATTTTTTCTAGGGACAGAAAACTCTAGGTAGGGAGAGTGTCAGTTTCTTTCACTGTGCGAGTCCTTGTTTCTAGGGACAAAGAAGGAAAGTGAGGGGAATTCTCCTTGTGCTATAGTGTGCTTTAAAAAAAAAAATTTCTAGGGACAGAAAACTCTAGGTAGGGAGAGTGTCAGTTTCTTTCACTGTGCGAGTCCTTGTTTCTAGGGACAAAGAAGGAAAGTGAGGGGAATTCTCCTTGTGCTATAGTGTGCTTTAAAAAAACATTTTTTCTAGGGACAGAAAACTCTAGGTAGGGAGAGTGTCAGTTTCTTTCACTGTGCGAGTCCTTGTTTCTAGGGACAAAGAAGGAAAGTGAGGGGAATTCTCCTTGTGCTATAGTGTGCTTTAAAAAAACATTTTTTCTAGGGACAGAAAACTCTAGGTAGGGAGAGTGTCAGTTTCTTTCACTGTGCGAGTCCTTGTTTCTAGGGACAAAGAAGGAAAGTGAGGGGAATTCTCCTTGTGCTATAGTGTGCTTTAAAAAAACATTTTTTCTAGGGACAGAAAACTCTAGGTAGGGAGAGTGTCAGTTTCTTTCACTGTGCGAGTCCTTGTTTCTAGGGACAAAGAAGGAAAGTGAGGGGAATTCTCCTTGTGCTATAGTGTGCTTTAAAAAAACATTTTTTCTAGGGACAGAAAACTCTAGGTAGGGAGAGTGTCAGTTTCTTTCACTGTGCGAGTCCTTGTTTCTAGGGACAAAGAAGGAAAGTGAGGGGAATTCTCCTTGTGCTATAGTGTGCTTTAAAAAAAAAAAAATTCTAGGGACAGAAAACTCTAGGTAGGGAGAGTGTCAGTTTCTTTCACTGTGTGAGTCCTTGTTTCTAGGGACAAAGAAGGAAAGTGAGGGGAATTCTTCTTGTGCTATAGTGTGCTTTAAAAAAACATTTTTTCTAGGGACAGAAAACTCTAGGTAGGGAGAGTGTCAGTTTCTTTCACTGTGCGAGTCCTTGTTTCTAGGGACAAAGAAGGAAAGTGAGGGGAATTCTCCTTGTGCTATAGTGTGCTTTAAAAAAACATTTTTTCTAGGGACAGAAAACTCTAGGTAGGGAGAGTGTCAGTTTCTTTCACTGTGCGAGTCCTTGTTTCTAGGGACAAAGAAGGAAAGTGAGGGGAATTCTCCTTGTGCTATAGTGTGCTTTAAAAAAACATTTTTTCTAGGGACAGAAAACTCTAGGTAGGGAGAGTGTCAGTTTCTTTCACTGTGCGAGTCCTTGTTTCTAGGGACAAAGAAGGAAAGTGAGGGGAATTCTCCTTGTGCTATAGTGTGCTTTAAAAAAACATTTTTTCTAGGGACAGAAAACTCTAGGTAGGGAGAGTGTCAGTTTCTTTCACTGTGCGAGTCCTTGTTTCTAGGGACAAAGAAGGAAAGTGAGGGGAATTCTCCTTGTGCTATAGTGTGCTTTAAAAAAACATTTTTTCTAGGGACAGAAAACTCTAGGTAGGGAGAGTGTCAGTTTCTTTCACTGTGCGAGTCCTTGTTTCTAGGGACAAAGAAGGAAAGTGAGGGGAATTCTCCTTGTGCTATAGTGTGCTTTAAAAAAACATTTTTTCTAGGGACAGAAAACTCTAGGTAGGGAGTGTGTCAGTTTCTTTCACTGTGCGAGTCCTTGTTTCTAGGGACAAAGAAGGAAAGTGAGGGGAATTCTCCTTGTGCTATAGTGTGCTTTAAAAAAACATTTTTTCTAGGGACAGAAAACTCTAGGTAGGGAGAGTGTCAGTTTCTTTCACTATGCGAGTCCTTGTTTCTAGGGACAAAGAAGGAAAGTGAGGGGAATTCTCCTTGTGCTATAGTGTGCTTTAAAAAAAAAAAAATTCTAGGGACAGAAAACTCTAGGTAGGGAGAGTGTCAGTTTCTTTCACTGTGCGAGTCCTTGTTTCTAGGGACAAAGAAGGAAAGTGAGGGGAATTCTCCTTGTGCTATAGTGTGCTTTAAAAAAACATTTTTTCTAGGGACAGAAAACTCTAGGTAGGGAGAGTGTCAGTTTCTTTCACTGTGCGAGTCCTTGTTTCTAGGGACAAAGAAGGAAAGTGAGGGGAATTCTCCTTGTGCTATAGTGTGCTTTAAAAAAAAAAAAATTCTAGGGACAGAAAACTCTAGGTAGGGAGAGTGTCAGTTTCTTTCACTGTGCGAGTCCTTGTTTCTAGGGACAAAGAAGGAAAGTGAGGGGAATTCTCCTTGTGCTATAGTGTGCTTTAAAAAAACATTTTTTCTAGGGACAGAAAACTCTAGGTAGGGAGAGTGTCAGTTTCTTTCACTGTGCGAGTCCTTGTTTCTAGGGACAAAGAAGGAAAGTGAGGGGAATTCTCCTTGTGCTATAGTGTGCTTTAAAAAAACATTTTTTCTAGGGACAGAAAACTCTAGGTAGGGAGAGTGTCAGTTTCTTTCACTGTGCGAGTCCTTGTTTCTAGGGACAAAGAAGGAAAGTGAGGGGAATTCTCCTTGTGCTATAGTGTGCTTTAAAAAAACATTTTTTCTAGGGACAGAAAACTCTAGGTAGGGAGAGTGTCAGTTTCTTTCACTGTGCGAGTCCTTGTTTCTAGGGACAAAGAAGGAAAGTGAGGGGAATTCTCCTTGTGCTATAGTGTGCTTTAAAAAAACATTTTTTCTAGGGACAGAAAACTCTAGGTAGGGAGAGTGTCAGTTTCTTTCACTGTGCGAGTCCTTGTTTCTAGGGACAAAGAAGGAAAGTGAGGGGAATTCTCCTTGTGCTATAGTGTGCTTTAAAAAAAAAAAATTTCTAGGGACAGAAAACTCTAGGTAGGGAGAGTGTCAGTTTCTTTCACTGTGCGAGTCCTTGTTTCTAGGGACAAAGAAGGAAAGTGAGGGGAATTCTCCTTGTGCTATAGTGTGCTTGAAAAAAAAAAATTCTAGGGACAGAAAACTCTAGGTAGGGAGAGTGTCAGTTTCTTTCACTGTGCGAGTCCTTGTTTCTAGGGACAAAGAAGGAAAGTGAGGGGAATTCTCCTTGTGCTATAGTGTGCTTTAAAAAAAAAAAAATTCTAGGGACAGAAAACTCTAGGTAGGGAGAGTGTCAGTTTCTTTCACTGTGCGAGTCCTTGTTTCTAGGGACAAAGAAGGAAAGTGAGGGGAATTCTCCTTGTGCTATAGTGTGCTTTAAAAAAACATTTTTTCTAGGGACAGAAAACTCTAGGTAGGGAGAGTGTCAGTTTCTTTCACTGTGCGAGTCCTTGTTTCTAGGGACAAAGAAGGAAAGTGAGGGGAATTCTCCTTGTGCTATAGTGTGCTTTAAAAAAACATTTTTTCTAGGGACAGAAAACTCTAGGTAGGGAGAGTGTCAGTTTCTTTCACTGTGCGAGTCCTTGTTTCTAGGGACAAAGAAGGAAAGTGAGGGGAATTCTCCTTGTGCTATAGTGTGCTTTAAAAAAAAAAAAATTCTAGGGACAGAAAACTCTAGGTAGGGAGAGTGTCAGTTTCTTTCACTGTGCGAGTCCTTGTTTCTAGGGACAAAGAAGGAAAGTGAGGGGAATTCTCCTTGTGCTATAGTGTGCTTTAAAAAAACATTTTTTCTAGGGACAGAAAACTCTAGGTAGGGAGAGTGTCAGTTTCTTTCACTGTGCGAGTCCTTGTTTCTAGGGACAAAGAAGGAAAGTGAGGGGAATTCTCCTTGTGCTATAGTGTGCTTTAAAAAAAAAAAAATTCTAGGGACAGAAAACTCTAGGTAGGGAGAGTGTCAGTTTCTTTCACTGTGCGAGTCCTTGTTTCTAGGGACAAAGAAGGAAAGTGAGGGGAATTCTCCTTGTGCTATAGTGTGCTTTAAAAAAACATTTTTTCTAGGGACAGAAAACTCTAGGTAGGGAGAGTGTCAGTTTCTTTCACTGTGCGAGTCCTTGTTTCTAGGGACAAAGAAGGAAAGTGAGGGGAATTCTCCTTGTGCTATAGTGTGCTTTAAAAAAACATTTTTTCTAGGGACAGAAAACTCTAGGTAGGGAGAGTGTCAGTTTCTTTCACTGTGCGAGTCCTTGTTTCTAGGGACAAAGAAGGAAAGTGAGGGGAATTCTCCTTGTGCTATAGTGTGCTTTAAAAAAAAAAATTTCTAGGGACAGAAAACTCTAGGTAGGGAGAGTGTCAGTTTCTTTCACTGTGCGAGTCCTTGTTTCTAGGGACAAAGAAGGAAAGTGAGGGGAATTCTCCTTGTGCTATAGTGTGCTTTAAAAAAACATTTTTTCTAGGGACAGAAAACTCTAGGTAGGGAGAGTGTCAGTTTCTTTCACTGTGCGAGTCCTTGTTTCTAGGGACAAAGAAGGAAAGTGAGGGGAATTCTCCTTGTGCTATAGTGTGCTTTAAAAAAACATTTTTTCTAGGGACAGAAAACTCTAGGTAGGGAGAGTGTCAGTTTCTTTCACTGTGCGAGTCCTTGTTTCTAGGGACAAAGAAGGAAAGTGAGGGGAATTCTCCTTGTGCTATAGTGTGCTTTAAAAAAACATTTTTTCTAGGGACAGAAAACTCTAGGTAGGGAGAGTGTCAGTTTCTTTCACTGTGCGAGTCCTTGTTTCTAGGGACAAAGAAGGAAAGTGAGGGGAATTCTCCTTGTGCTATAGTGTGCTTTAAAAAAACATTTTTTCTAGGGACAGAAAACTCTAGGTAGGGAGAGTGTCAGTTTCTTTCACTGTGCGAGTCCTTGTTTCTAGGGACAAAGAAGGAAAGTGAGGGGAATTCTCCTTGTGCTATAGTGTGCTTTAAAAAAAAAAAAATTCTAGGGACAGAAAACTCTAGGTAGGGAGAGTGTCAGTTTCTTTCACTGTGTGAGTCCTTGTTTCTAGGGACAAAGAAGGAAAGTGAGGGGAATTCTTCTTGTGCTATAGTGTGCTTTAAAAAAACATTTTTTCTAGGGACAGAAAACTCTAGGTAGGGAGAGTGTCAGTTTCTTTCACTGTGCGAGTCCTTGTTTCTAGGGACAAAGAAGGAAAGTGAGGGGAATTCTCCTTGTGCTATAGTGTGCTTTAAAAAAACATTTTTTCTAGGGACAGAAAACTCTAGGTAGGGAGAGTGTCAGTTTCTTTCACTGTGCGAGTCCTTGTTTCTAGGGACAAAGAAGGAAAGTGAGGGGAATTCTCCTTGTGCTATAGTGTGCTTTAAAAAAACATTTTTTCTAGGGACAGAAAACTCTAGGTAGGGAGAGTGTCAGTTTCTTTCACTGTGTGAGTCCTTGTTTCTAGGGACAAAGAAGGAAAGTGAGGGGAATTCTCCTTGTGCTATAGTGTGCTTTAACCACTTAACGACCGCCCACCGCCGATTTACGTCGGCAGAATGGCACGGACAGGCAGAATCACGTAGATCTACGTGATCGCCTTTGTGCAGTTGGGGGGTCCATCCGGACCCCCCTTCACTGCAGTGAGCGGCCGTTAAGTGTTCGGGAGCGATCAGGCATGAGGGGGCGGCCGCTCGATTCCGCCCCCCCC
This sequence comes from Rana muscosa, assembly GCA_029206835.1. Classification (NCBI taxonomy): domain Eukaryota; kingdom Metazoa; phylum Chordata; class Amphibia; order Anura; family Ranidae; genus Rana; species Rana muscosa. The sequence continues at coordinate 850,757,440 of CM055121.1, forward strand.
CCTCGCGATCGCTCCCGGCCAATGAAATTGCTTCCTCCGCCATGTGATGTAAACAAGGCTGGAGGAAGTGATGTCATCTCCCTCGCCGCGGTCTTTTCGTTCCCGGCGCCGAGAAGTGAAGACAGAGGTTAGTGCTCTAACAGTCCACTGATACGTAGGTACACATAGGCACACAAATCACCCCCCAGTCACCCCCAGATCACCCCCAGGTCACCCCAAAGCCCCCAATCACAGTGTCACTGATTGCAGTGATCATTTATTTTACTGATCACTGCATTTAGTGTCATCTGTGATTGTAAAAAGTTGCAGGGCAGTTAGGATTAGGCCCCTTTAGGTCCAGGGTAGCCCCCTAACCCCCCCTAATAAAGGTTTAACCCCTTGATCACCCCCCAGGTAACCCTTTCACCCCCTAACTTCAGCGTCACTAAGCGATTGTTTTTCCGATCGCTGTATTCGTGTCGCTGGTGTTTTAGATAGGCAGTTATTTTTTTTTTAGGTTCGCCGCAGGTTTTTATTGGTGTCAGGTACCCCCATATATTATTTTAACCCCCTGATTGCCCCTAGAGTTAACCCTTTCACCAGTGATCGCCGTATAAGCATCACTGGTGTCACTGGTTAGCCAGTAAGTTATTTAGTTATTTAGGTTACCCGTCAGGTTTTTATATAGTGTCAGGTACCCCCATATTTAACCTAATAAAGGTTTTAACCCCCTGATTGCCCCTAGTTAACCCTTTCACCAGTGATCACCATATAAAGGTTACGGGTGACGCTGGTTGATTAGTTTGCTTTTTATAGCATCAGGGCACCCGCCGTATATAACCCAATAAAGGTTTAACCCCCCTGATCGCCCGGCGGGTGAGATCAATTAGGTTTTAGCGCCAGAGAGGGTCTGCGTCGCCCCAGGCAGTGTTAGGTTAGTGCCAGTAACGCTAACACCCACGCGCAAAGCATACACCCCCCTTAGTGGTATAGTATCTGATCAGATCTATACTAGCGTCCCCAGCGGTTTAGGGTTCCCAAAAACGCAGTGTTAGCGGGATCAGCCCAGATACCTGCTAGCGCCTGCGTTTAGCCCCTCCGCCCAGCCCAGCCCAGCCCAGCCCAGCCCACCCAAGTGCAGTATCGATCGATCACTGTCACTTACCAAACACAACACACATAACTGCAGCGTTCGCAGAGACAGGCCTGATCCCTGCGATCGCTAACAGTTTTTTTGTAGCGTTTGATATATTTGCTGACGACAGTCAGGTGCTTTTTTTCCTGTGAATCTTACTAGTGTACCCCTAAATTTAGAGCCCAAAATGGCAAGACGAAGGTACACTAGTAAAGAGGCCTACGAGATTCTGAGCATGACAGATAGTGAAGAGGAGGTCACGTATCTGTCAGATTCAGGCTCAGAATATCTTCCCGTAGAAGACAGTGACGTCAGCGGCCCCACGTCAGATAGCTCTGACGACGAAGTTGAGGTCCCTGCTAAGGTCAGGCGTACCCGATCCCGATCTTCTGAGGTTGTTGAGGAGCAAGAACCGCAGGTCTCTCGTATCATGGAGCAGAGTAGTACTAGCGCCGCTATTCCTTCTGGTGAACTGGCAAGCACCAGCGGCCTAGTACAGCCTGGACGTACATCCAGCACTGCAGTAACACTTGGTGACGTGGCGAGTCCCATAAGTGCAGTTCAAGCTGGCGAGGTGGCAAGCACAAGTAGTGTCCCGCTGCCACCAAGAAGACAAAGGCAGGCCCGTCGTGCCCATACTGCCCTTCCTGCAGAATTCGCCTATCCTGATTGGGTCCCCACCACTTCTGCAGAACCCGTACTTCCCCCATTCACTGCCCAACCCGGTATTCAGGTGGAAACAGCTGATTTTATTCCAATTGATTTTTATTCGCTGTTTTTCACGGAAGATCTCTATAGATCTATTGTGGACCAGAGTAATTTATATGCTGGTCAATTTATCGCCGCTAACCCCCAGTTGCCTAAAATTGCCAGAAATTGGAAACCAATTACGGTTTCCGAATTTAAGACCTTTCTGGGCCTTTCCCTCAACATGGGCACACATAAATTTCCGTCATTGCGTGCTTATTGGTCCACGCACCCAATTGACCACATGCCCGTGTTCTCTGCCTCCATGTCCAGGGCACGATACGAGCAGATTTTGCGGTTCATGCACTTCAACGACAATGAACTTTGTCGTCCACGTGGGGACCCTGAATACGACCGGCTCTATAAAATTCGGCCCCTCATAAACCACTTCAACGAACGTTTTGCAGCCTTGTTTACTCCAGATCAAGTTGTCTGCGTTGATGAGTCCCTGATTAAATTTTCCGGCCGCTTGTCTTTCAAGCAGTACCTTCCCAGCAAGCGTGCCAGATACGGGGTCAAGCTCTACAAGTTCTGTGACAGGGCAACAGGCTATGTAGTGAACTTTACGGTTTATGAGGGAAAAGACAGTCAGATTGAGTCGGTCAACTGCCTGGATTACATAGGGAGCGCTGGCAAGATAGTGTGGAACTTGGTGTCACCCTTATTCGGAAAGGGGTACCACTTGTATGTGGACAATTATTACACGAGCGTGCCACTGTTTAGTCACTTGTTTGATCATAAGATTGGAGCATGTGGCACCGTGCGACCTAATCGCCGGGGCTTTCCCCAGCGGCTTGTAGATGCCCGTCTTAGGCTGGGGGAGAGAGCCTGCTTGAAGTGTAATAACTTGCTCGCTATGAAGTGGAGGGACAATAAGAATGTTTTCCTTCTTACCTCCCTTCATGCAGACACGACAGTCCAAATTCGTACGGCGACTGGTGTTGTGGAGAAACCCCTCTGTGTCCACGAATATAACCAAAATATGGGAGGGGTGGACCTCAACGACCAGTTGATGGCGCCGTATCTAATTGACCGTAAGGCGAGACGCTGGTACAAAAAAGTGTCTCTATCATTATTCCAATTGGCTTTGCTGAACGCTCATGTGCTATACAGAGCTTCAGGCGGGACGTTATCTCTTCTAAAATTCCAGAATGAGATAGTCACAGAACTCCTGTATCCAGGCGGTTCTGCACCTCACCATCCCCAACCAAATGCAGTAAGCCGGCTGCATGAGAGGCATTATTCGTATGTCCTCCCGAGTACCCCTACCCAAAGCCACCCCCAAAAAAGATGTCGTGTCTGTAGCAAGCGCGGATTTAGGCGTGACACCCGTAGTTTTTGTCCACTCTGTCCTGACAAGCCTGGTCTTTGCCAAGGTGAATGTTTTGAACGCTACCACTCAAAAGTGAAGTTTTAGCGTAGGGTACAGCATTTCACAGACAAGGACACACTTACACAGGGTCTCCCAAGATGCCATTACATTTTGAGAGACCCGAACCATTACAGTTGTAAAGTTACAAAAAAAAGTGTAAAAAAGAAAAAAAAAACGTAAAAAACAAAACACAAAAAAAATATAAAATAAAAAAACCAAAAATAGTTGTCGTTTTATTGTTCTCTCTCTCTCTATTTTCTCTCTATTGTTCTGCTCTTTTTTACTGTATTCTATTCTGCAATGTTTTATCATGCTTGCTTTTCAGGTATGTAATTTTTTGTTTTCAGGTGCGCCATTCAACTGCAGCGCGGAATTATTTATCTTGACAGCAACAGCGTTTGCTCCCACGATACATAAAGCCGTGACTCCAGTGCTGTAGGAGGTGATTTCACCACCACAGTTAAAAAAAAGAGCATATATGCCGAAGCATGGGGGCAGCAGGGGCGGAGGAGCGATTTTGCTCCTTATGCCGCGTACATACGGTCGAAATTCCGACCGTGTGTACGCGGCATAACTTTTTTGCGGGAGGATGCCCCCATGCTTCGGCATATATATATTTTAGGCACAGGTTGCGTTAAAACATTTTTTTATTTTTTACTAGGTTTTGTTTTGGTATTTGCTTTGCAGGTATGGCATGGTAAGGTCTTACTGTTGTACTGTAATGTTACTTTGTTTTAATGTTAACCACCATTTGCTTAGCAGGTACGCCATTCAGTTGCAGCGCGGATCTATTTATCTTGACAGCAACAGCGTTTGCTCCCACGATACATAAAGCCGTGACTCCAACGCTGTAGGAGGTGATTTCACCACCACAGTTAAAAAAAAGAGCATATATGCCGAAGCATGGGGGCAGCAGGGGCGGAGGAGCGATTTTGCTCCTAATGCCGCGTACATACGGTCGAAATTCCGACGGAGGCCTGCCCGTGGAAAATTCCGACCGTGTGTACGCGGCATAACTTTTTTGCGGGAGGATGCCCCCATGCTTCGGCATATATATATTTTAGGCACAGGTTGCGTTAAAACATTTTTTTATTTTTTACTAGGTTTTGTTTTGGTATTTGCTTTGCAGGTATGGCATGGTAAGGTCTTACTGTTGTACTGTAATGTTACTTTGTTTTAATGTTAACCACCATTTGCTTAGCAGGTACGCCATTCAGTTGCAGCGCGGATCTATTTATCTTGACAGCAACAGCGTTTGCTCCCACGATACATAAAGCCGTGACTCCAACGCTGTAGGAGGTGATTTCACCACCACAGTTAAAAAAAAGAGCATATATGCCGAAGCATGGGGGCAGCAGGGGCGGAGGAGCGATTTTGCTCCTAATGCCGCGTATATACGGTCGAAATTCCAACGGAGGCTTGCCCGTGGAAAAGTCCGACCGTGTGTACGCGGCATAACCTTATATGCCGCGTACATACGGTCGAAATTCCGACGAAGGCTTGACCGTGTGTACGCGGCATAACTTTTTTGCGGGAGGATGCCCCCATGCTTCGGCATATATGCCCATCATTAGAAGTGGGTGGATGAAGGGAGGTATTCTAATGGTGGGCATACCCACCAATCAATCTCTTTTTTTCGTTCAGCCAATAGGCTGTATGAAAAAAAAGATTACAATACATGTCCAACAAGGACCAGCAACGTACTGGTATGTTGCTGGACTTTGAATGTTTATACCAGAATGATGCCTGCGGGTTTAGGTATCATCTTGGTATCATTCTTTTCAGCCAGCAGCCGGCTTTCATGTAAAAGCAATTCTAGCAGATAATTAGCCTCTAGACTGCTTTTACAAGCAGTGGGAGGGAATGTCCCCCCCCCCCCGGATATAAAAAGCGCCATTGGGAAATTGGGAAAGCATTTTATCACACCGATCTTGGTGTGGTCAGATGCTTTGAGGGCAGAGGAAAGATCTAGGGTCTAACCCCCCAATTTTTTTCAAAAAAAGAGTACCTGTCACTACCTATTGCTATCATAGGGGATATTTACATTCCCTGAGATAACGATAAAAATGGTAAAAAAATAAAATATGGAAGGCACAGTTTAAAAATAAAATAAAAAAGCCAAATAAATAATAAAAAAAAAAAAAAAAGCACTGCTGTCCCCCCCTGCTATTGCGCAAAGGCGAACGCAAGCGTCGGTCTAGCGTCATATGTAAACAGCAATTGCATCATGCATGTGAGGTATCACCGCAAAGGTCAGATCAAGGGCAGTCATTTTAGCAGTAGACCTCCTCTGTAAATCTAACGTGGTAACCTGTAAAGGCTTTTAAATGCTTTTAAAAATGAATGTAGTTTGTCGCCGCTGCGCGTTTGTGCGCAATTTTAAAGCATGTCGTGTTTGGTATCCATGTACTCGGCCTATGATCATCTTTTTTATTTCATCAAACATTTGGGCAATATAGTGTTTTTTAGTGCATTAAAAATAAAAAAAAGTGTGTTTTTCCCCCAAAAAATGCGTTTGAAAAATCGCTGCGCAAATACTGTGTGGAAAAAAAAAATGCAACACCCACTATTTTAATCTGTAGGGCCTTTGCTTTAAAAAAAATATATAATGTTTGGGGGTTCAACATAATTTTCTTGCAAAAAAAAATTTTTTTTCATGTAAACAAAAAGTGTCAGAAAGGGCTTTGTCTTCAAGTGGTTAGAAGAGTGGATGATGTGTGACATAAGCTTCCTAATGTTGTGCATAAAATGCCAGGACAGTTCAAAACCCCCCCAAATGACCCCATTTTGTAAAGTAGACACCTCAAGCTATTTGCTGAGAGGCATGTTGAGCCCATTGAATATTTTTTTTTTTGTCCCAAGTGATTGAATAATGACCAAAAAAAAAATGTACAAAAAGTTGTCACTAAATTATATATTGCTCAAACATGCCATGGGCATATGTGGAATTACACCCCAAAATACATTCTGTTGCTTCTCCTGAGTACGGGGATACCACATGTGTGGGACTTTTTGGGAGCCTAGTCGCGTACGGGACCCCAAAAACCAAGCACCGCCTTCAGGATTTCTATGGGTGTAAATTTTTGATTTCACTCTTCACTGCCTATCACAGTTTCGGAGGCCATGGAATGCCCAGATGGCACAAAACCCCCCCAAATGACCCCATTTTGGAAAGTAGACACCCCAAGCTATTTGCTGAGAGGTATGTTGAGTATTTTGCAGATCTCGCTTTTTGTCACAAAGTTTTGAAAATGTAAAAAAAGAAAAAAAAAAAGAAAAAAAAATGTCTTTCTTAATTTTCAAAAACAAATGAGAGCTGTAAAATACTCACCATGCCTCTCAGCAAATAGCTTGGGGTGTCTACTTTCCAAAATGGGGTCATTTGTGGGGGTTTGGGGCTATTTTGACATTTTATGGCCTTCAAAACTGTGATAGGTAGTGAGGAGTGAAATCAAAAATTTATGCCCTTAGAAACCTTGAAGGCGGTGCTTGGTTTTTGGGGTCCCGTACGCGGCTAGGCTCCCAAAAAGTCCCACACATGTGGTATCCCCGTACTCAGGAGAAGCAGCAGAATGTATTTTGGGGTGTAATTTCACATATAACCATGGCATGTGTGAGCAATGTATCATTTAGTGACAACTTTTTGTACATTTTTTTTTTTTCTTTTTGTCATTATTCAATCATTTGGGACAAAAAAAAAAAATATTCAATGGGCTCAACATGCCTCTCAGCAAATAGCTTGGGGTGTCTACTTTCCAAAATGGGGTCATTTGGGGGGGTTTTGTGCCATCTTGGCATTTTATGGCCTTCAAAACTGTGATAGGTAGTGAGGAGCGAAATCAAAAATTTATGCCCTTAGAAACCTTGAAGGCGGTGCTTGGTTTTTGGGGTCCCGTACGCGGCTAGGCTCCCAAAAAGTCCCACACATGTGGTATCCCCGTACTCAGGAGAAGCAGCAGAATGTATTTTGGGGTGTAATTTCACATATGCCCATGGCATGTGTGAGCAATATATCATTTAGTGACAACTTTGTGCAAAAAAAAAACAGTTTGTCATATTCCCGCAACCTGTGGAAAAATATAAAATATTCCATGGACTCAACATGCCTCTCAGCAAATAGCTTGGGGTGTCTACTTTCCAAAATGGGGTAATTTGGGGGGGTTTTGTGCTATTTTGGCATTTTATGGCCTTCGAAACTGTGATAGGTAGTGAGGAGTGAAATCAAAAATTTACGCCCTTAGAAATCCTGAAGGCGGTGCTTGGTTTTTGGGGCCCTGTACGCGGCTAGGCTCCCAAAAAGTCCCACACATGTGGTATCCCCGTACTCAGGAAAAGCAGCAGAATGTATTTTGGGGTGCAATTCCACATATAACCATGGCATGTGTGAGCAATATATCATTTAGTGACAACTTTTTGTACATTTTTTTTTTCTTTTTGTCATTATTCAATCATTTGGGACAAAAAAAAAAAATATTCAATGGGGTCAACATGCCTCTCAGCAAATAGCTTGGGGTGTCTACTTTCCAAAATGGGGTCATTTGGGGGGGTTTTGTGCCATCTTGGCATTTTATGGCCTTCAAAACTGTGATAGGTAGTGAGGAGTGAAATCAAAAATGGATGCCCTTAGAAACCTTGAAGGCGGTGCTTGGTTTTTGGGGTCCCGTACGCGGCTAGGCTCCCAAAAAGTCCCACACATGTGGTATCCCCGTACTCAGGAGAAGCAGCAGAATGTATTTTGGGGTGTAATTTCACATATGCCCATGGCATGTGTGAGCAATATATCATTTAGTGACAACTTTGTGCAAAAAAAAAAAGTTTGTCATATTCCCGCAACTTGTGGCAAAATATAAAATATTCCATGGACTGAACATGCCTCTCAGTAAATAGCTTGGGGTGTCTACTTTCCAAAATGGGGTCATTTGGGGGGGTTTTGTGCTATTTTGGCATTTTATGGCCTTCGAAACTGTGATAGGTAGTGAGGAGTGAAATCAAAAATTTGCGCCCTTAGAAATCCTGAAGGCGGTGCTTGGTTTCCGGGGTCCCGTACGTGGCTAGGCTCCTAAAAAGTCCCACACATGTGGTATCCCCGTACTCAGGAGAAGCAGCAGAATGTATTTTGGGGTGCAATTCCACATATAACCATGGCATGTGTGAGCAATATATCATTTAGTGACAACTTTTTGTATTTTTTTTTTTTTTTTGTCATTATTCAATCACTTGGGACAAAAAAAAAAATATTCAATGGGCTCAACATGCCACTCAGCAATTTCCTTGGGGTGTCTACTTTCCAAAATGGGGTCATTTGGGGGGGTTTTGTACTGCCCTGCCATTTTAGCACCTCAAGAAATGAGATAGGCAGTCATAAATTTAAAGCTGTGTAAATTTCAGAAAATGTACCCTAGTTTGTAAACGCTATAACTTTTGCGCAAACCAATAAATATACGCTTATTGACATTTTTTTTACTAAAGACATGTGGCTGAATACATTTTGGTCTAAATGTATGACTAAAATTGAGTTTATTCGATTTTTCTTATAACAAAAAGTAGAAAATATCATTTTTTTTCAAAATTTTCGGTCTTTTTCTGTTTATATCGCAAAAAATAAAAATCGCAGAGGCAATCAAATACCATTAAAAGAAAGCTCTATTTGTGGGAAGAAAAGGACGCAAATTTCATTTGGGTACAACATTGCATGTCCGCACAATTTACAGTTAAAGCAGCGCAGTGCCGAATCCCAAAAACAGGCTTGGTCCTAATGGCCCGAAATGGTCCGGGGCTTAAGTGGTTAAAAAAACATTTTTTCTAGGGACAGAAAACTCTAGGTAGGGAGAGTGTCAGTTTTTTTCACTGTGCGAGTCCTTGTTTCTAGGGACAAAGAAGGAAAGTGAGGGGAATTCTCCTTGTGCTATAGTGTAGTGTGCTTTAAAAAAACATTTTTTCTAGGGACAGAAAACTCTAGGTAGGGAGAGTGTCAGTTTCTTTCACTGTGCGAGTCCTTGTTTCTAGGGACAAAGAAGGAAAGTGAGGGGAATTCTCCTTGTGCTATAGTGTGCTAAAGCATTCCTCATCAACCATCTTTGAAATCCTTGTTTTTTGGACAGTCAAGGAAATTGTCGTTGTGCTATTCTGTGCAAAAGCAATCATCCTCAACCATATTTAGAAATCCTTAAGTAAAGGGACAGAGAAGGACACCTGAAGGTAGCCCTTATTGCTTTTTTCCCATCTCCCTGCAGGCCATCTATTAGAATGTCTGGAAGGCAAACAAGGAGAGGCAGACAGTCAGGAGGCAATAAAAGAGGGCAAGCAGGCTCTGTGTCTGGGGGCAACAGTGCTGGTCGTGGACGCGGTGCATTGTCATCAGCACATGGCCATGGGACACGCTTGTCCTTCTTTTCGGCAGCTGGACATGTTGAGCCACATCATGCCGAAGACTTGGTAGAGTGGATGACCAAGCCCTCCTCCTCCTCCTCATCCTCTCTCACCCAGGCTCAGGGTACTGGCAAAGCAGCTGCCAAAGCGTCCTCTTCCCTGGTATCAATGTCAGACTCATCATCAGTCACTCCTTCCCTAGACCCACCATGTCCTCCTCCTGAGGAGTCCCCCGAACTGTTTGAGCACAGTGTTGGGTACATGCTCCAGGAGGATGCCCAGCGTTTCGAAGGGTCTGATGATGAAACCCAGCTACAGGAAGGCAGTAGCGTGAGAGCAGACAGAGGGGATGCTCAAGAAGGACACCAATCTGGCAGTCATGTTCCAGCAGCTGCAGCATACTGCCAGATTGGCTCCAGTGATGAGGAGGGAGGGGATGATGAGGTCACTGACTCCATGTGGGTGCCTAATAGGAGAGAGGAGGAGGAGGAGGATGAGGAGGAGGCACATCTCCAACGAGGCAGGATGCCCTTTGGTGGCCAGCGTAAGGGCAGTACACCGACGGAATCACACCGCAGAGCTCCGCCTGTGCAGGGAGCTGCCTCTGCCCGTCATTCAAAAAGTTCCTTGGTGTGGGCCTTTTTTGAGGCTAGTGCATCAGATCGCACAGCTGCTGTTTGCAACATATGTCTCAAGCGTATATCGCGTGGCCAAAACATCAGCCGCTTGGGTACCACATGCCTGACCAGACATATGTTGACCTGCCATGCAGCTCGTTGGCAAGCCTACCTCAAAGACCCACACCAAAGAACAAAGCGGACCTCTCCTTGCACCGCATCAGCTGGGATCTCCAACCCCACTATAACTTCAGTCCTCTCTGAAACATGCACTGAGAGGAATGAAGGTGTAGAATTAGGTGTGTCACAGCCAAGTACTTGCGGCCACTCTGCTAGCAGTACACCGACGTCCGATTCTAGCAGGCAAATTTCCCTGCCCCAGCTGCTGGACCGTCGAAAGAAGTTCACTCCCAGCCATCCACATGCCCAGCGGTTGAATGCTAGCTTGGCTAAATTGCTAGCTCTTCAACTGCTGCCTTTTCAGTTGGTAGACTCGGCCCCCTTCCGTGAGTTTGTGCAATGTGCGGTTCCTCAGTGGCAGGTTCCCAAACGCCACTTTTTCTCACGGAAGGCTATTCCGGCTCTCTACCGGCATGTGGAAGGCAATGTCTTGGCCTCGCTGGACAGGGCGGTCAGCGGTAAGGTGCATATTACCGCTGACTCATGGTCCAGCAGGCATGGACAGGGACGTTACCTTTCTTTCACGGCCCATTGGGTCACTCTTTTGGCAGCTGGGAAGGATGCAGGACAAGGTGCAGTAGTGTTGGAGGTTGTTCCACCGCCACGCCTCCAAAATGCTACTACTGGTTGTGACACACCTCTCTCCTCCACCCCCTCCTCTTCTTCTTCCTCCATGGCCTCTTCCTGTGGTTTGTCCTATGAACCAGCGGTGCTCCGTAGCCGTTCACGGGGCTACGCAAGTACGCAGGCAAAAAGATGCCATGCCGTGCTTGCGCTGGTGTGTTTGGGGGACAGAAGCCACACTGGGGCAGAGGTCCTGTCTGCTCTGCAGGGCCAGGCCGAGAGGTGGTTGACGCCACGCCAGCTTAAGCCAGGAATGGTGGTTTGCGACAATGGCACCAACCTCCTCTCCGCCCTCCGACAGGGACAACTGACCCATGTGCCCTGTGTGGCTCACGTCCTTAACCTGGTGGTGCAGCGGTTCTTGGGCAGGTACCCGGGCTTACAGGATGTCCTGAGGCAGGCCAGGAAAGTCTGTGTGCATTTTCGCAGATCTTATAATGCCAGTGCTCGCCTGGCTGAGCTGCAAAAGGAGTTGAACCTGCCCAAGAACCGCCTTATATGTGACATGCCCACCAGGTGGAACTCAACGTTGGCCATGCTGCAGCGGCTGCACACGCAGCAGAGGGCCATCAATGAGTACCTGTGCGACTACGGCACCAGGACAGGGTCAGGGGAGCTTGGTTTTTTTTCTCCACGCCAATGGGGCATGATCAGGGATGCATGCACTGTCCTGGCACCATTTGAGGAGGCCACGAGGATGGTGAGCAGTGACAGTGCATGCATCAGTGACACTGTACCTCTTGTCCACCTGTTGGAGCACACGCTGCGTGGAATAATGGACAGGGCACTTGAGGCAGAACAGAGGCAGGAAGAGGAGGACTTCCTTGCCTCTCAAGGCCCCCTTTACCCAGACAGTGTCCCTTCTGTCCCACCCATCGCACAGGAAGAGGAGGAGGAGGAGGAGGAGGAGGAGGATTGTGTCAGCATGGAGGTGGAGGCTGGCACTCAGCATCATCAGCAGCAGTCTTTTAGGGATGATTTACAGTCCCAAGAAACCAGTGGACTTGTACGTGGCTGGGAGGAGGTGGCTGCGGATCATGTCGTCCTTAGTGACCCAGAGGACTCCGGAGCGAATGCCTCAGCAAACCTACGCTGCATGGCCTCCCTGATCCTGCAAAGTCTGCGGAAGGATCCTCGTATTCTTCGGATCAAGGAGAGGGACCATTACTGGCTGGCCACTCTCCTTGATCCACGGTACAAGGGTAAGGTTGCGGACCTTATGTTACCGTCGCAGAGGGAGCAGAGGATGAGACAACTCCGGGAGGCCTTGCAGAAAGGTCTGTGCAACGCGTTCCCAGAGACTGGGAGGTTACAAACTCCTGGTCCTGGACAACGAGTTGCTGAGGCTTCGGCCAGTCAAAGAAGGAGCGGTGGGGAAGGTGGCCGTCTGACCGATGCGTTCAGACAATTCTTTAGTCCGCAGCCCCAAAGTATGATCGGTTCCAGCAACCATCGCCAGCGTCTGATAAACATGGTGCAGGAATATCTAGGGGCAAGGTCAGACTTGGACACCTTCCCCACCGAAAATCCTCTGGCTTACTGGGTCTTGAGGATGGATCACTGGCCAGAGCTTGCACAGTATGCAATTGAGCTACTGGCCTGTCCTGCATCCAGCGTTCTTTCGGAACGCACATTCAGTGCTGCTGGAGGATTTGTCACGGATCACAGGGTGCGCCTGTCCACCGACTCGGTTGATCGACTGACTTTCATCAAGATGAACCAGTCTTGGATCACCACCAGCTACCACACACCTGATGCTGATATAACAGACTAATTGATTTTAACATGTCACATCCCTTCAAGACTGATGCTGATGCTGAGTGCCTGTGCTGTTATGTTGACTGGCTATCCTCCTCCTCCGAGTCCTCAATGATACGATTGATGATGATAGCTTGGAAGATCATTTTTGTTTATGGGTGCCGCCACCAGTGGCTAAGGCCCAATTTTTCAGCCCCTGTTTTACAGGGGCGTGTAATTACAATTTTTTTAGCAATAATTTGCCATAGGGCTCATTGCTGTGCTCCAAGTACAGTATCTGTGAGGGGTTGGAGTGTTGTGGCACCAGTGCCTAAGGCCCAATTTTTCAGCCCCTGTTTAAAAGGGGCGTGTCATTACAATTTTTGAAGCAATACTTTGCAACAGGGCTCATTGCTGTGCTCCAAGTACAGTATCTGTGAGGGGTTGCAGTGTTGTGCCACCAGTGCCTAAGGCCCAATTTTTCAGCCCCTGTTTAACAGGGGCGTGTCATTACAATTTTTGAAGCAATACTTTGCAACAGGGCTCATTGCTGTGCTCCAAGTACAGTATCTGTGAGGGGTTGTAGTGTTGTGCCACCAGTGCCTAAGGCCCAATTTTTCAGCCCCTGTTCAACAGGGGCATGCAATTACAATTCTTGATCTAATAATTCACAGCAGGGCCCATTGCTGCACCCACCAAGAGTAACTGTCAGGGCTTACAGTGTTGTGGCACCAGCACCACCATCAAAGGCCCAATTTTTACTACCACTGTTCAACAATTATATGTAATTAAAATTCCTGATATAATAGTTGACAGCAGGGCGTTCCAGCACCAACCAAGAGTAACTGTGAGTGCTTACAGTGTTGTGCCAACACCAACAACTAAGGGGCCTATTTCTGCAGAGTATATACGGCAGGTCCCTACTTTCAAACATCCAACTTACAAACGACTCCTACTTGCAAACGCAAGAAGACAACAGGAAGTGAGAGGAAATCTACCACTAGGAAGGAAAATTCTCTCCTGTAAGAATAAATATGGGAGAAAGGTGTCTCCTCTGTACTGATGCTTTATCAGCAATCCTTGTTTCAAGAAAAACACCACATTTCAAAAACAGTTGTCATTGGGACGGAAAGTGAGGTGAAATGTTCTGAACAGGGGCACAGACAGCAAAACAAATGTTACAGGGGTGATAACCCTTACCTATGTTTTCCAAAAAGTTTAAAAATAGATTTTTGGGCTGGAGCTACACTTCAACAATGTACCTGTTCAAAATTACAAACACATTCTACATAAGAACAAACCTACAGTCCCTGTCTTGTATGCACCGCCTGTATACGGCTGTTCAGAGTATATAGGGCCTTTTTTATTTTATGTGCGGGGTTCCCCTTAATATCCATACAAGACCCAAAGGGGCTGGTAATGGGCTGGGGTAGGGGGGGGGGGGGGTCATGGGGTAGCTATGCCATTTTTCTTAAAGATTTTCATCCATATTACCGGGACCAGACATTACATTAAAGCCGCAAGCAGTTTTAAATGGCTTTTTTTTCCTTTAGAAGTGTCATTTTGTGCAGGGACAGTTCTAAACACGGGAAACACGTGGCACTTCACAGGCATACTTTAGACACCCCCCAGGTACGATATTTAAAGGAATATTTGACTTTTTTTTTTTTCACTTTATGCATCATTAAAATGACTGCTCCCGAAAAACGACCGTTTTTAAAACTTCTTTTTGCATTGATACATGTCCCCTGGTGCAGAACCCGGGTTCCCAAACCCTTTTTAGGACAATAACATGCATAATAGTTGTTATAATTAGCACTTTAGAATTCGAACGTTCGCATCCATTGTATTTAATAGGGTTCTAATGTTCGTACGAACTTTCGGTCCGTTCGCGGGTTCTGGTGCGAACCGAACCCGGGGGTGTTCGGCTCATCACTACTCCTGACTAGGGATGAGCTTCGTGTTCGAGTCGAACATACGTTCGACTCGAACATTGGCTGTTCGATCGTTCGACGAAGATCGAACGATTTGGGCCGTTCGCGCCAAATTCGAGTGACGCGAACGGCCCACAATGCACTACGCCATCGCAGTGTCATCCAGGCGCTGTGATTGGCCAAGCATGCACTGTGACCCCGCATGCTTGGCCAATCACAGCGCCGGCAGCGAGGAGAGCAATGATTGGCCACAGGCAGGATGCCTGTGGCCAATTATTGCTGAGGGTGTTTAGTACACGCCCCACACTATAAAAGGCCGCCAGCACGGCGGCCTAGTGTAGTGTGTTCCGGAGCAGGGATAGAGTAGCATAGGCAGGGACAGTGACTGTTATTTCTTTCTTGCTTAACCTGGATTCCTTTAGTTTAGGGAAAGAGAAGGATAGGTAGGGAGAGTGTCAGTGTGTTTTGTGCTTCTGCTATAGTGTGCTTAAAAAAAAACATTTATTCTAGGGACAGAAAACTCTAGGTAGGGACAGTGTCAGTTTCTTTCACTCTGCAAGTCCTTGTTTCCAGGGACCTGGAAGGACAGTGAGTGAATTGTCCTTTTGCTATATTGTGATTAAAAAAAACATTTATTCTAGGGACAGAAAACTCTAGGTAGGGACAGTGTCAGTTTCTTTCACTCTGCAAGTCCTTGTTTCCAGGGACCTGGAAGGACAGTGAGTGAATTGTCCTTTTGCTATATTGTGATTAAAAAAAACATTTATTCTAGGGACAGAAAACTCTAGGTAGGGACAGTGTCAGTTTCTTTCACTCTGCAAGTCCTTGTTTCCAGGGACCTGGAAGGACAGTGAGTGAATTGTCCTTTTGCTATATTGTGATTAAAAAAAACATTTATTCTAGGGACAGAAAACTCTAGGTAGGGACAGTGTCAGTTTCTTTCACTCTGCAAGTCCTTGTTTCCAGGGACCTGGAAGGACAGTGAGTGAATTGTCCTTTTGCTATATTGTGATTAAAAAAAACATTTTTTTCTAGGGACAGAAAACTGTAGGTAGGGAGAGTATTTTTTTTCTTTCACTCTGCAAGTCCTTGTTTCCAGGGACCTGTAAGGACAGTGAGTTAATTGTCCTTGTGCTATATTGTGCTGAAAAAAACATTTATTCCAGGGACAGAAAACTCTAGGTAGGGACAGTGTCAGTTTCTTTCACTCTGCAAGTCCTTGTTTCCAGGGACCTGGAAGGACAGTGAGTGAATTGTCCTTTTGCTATATTGTGATTAAAAAAAACATTTTTTTCTAGGGACAGAAAACTGTAGGTAGGGAGAGTGTTTTTTTTCTTTCACTCTGCAAGTCCTTGTTTCCAGGGACCTGTAAGGACAGTGAGTTAATTTTCCTTGTGCTATATTGTGATTAAAAAAAACATTTATTCTAGGGACAGAAAACTCTAGGTAGGGACAGTGTCAGTTTCTTTCACTCTGCAAGTCCTTGTTTCCAGGGACCTGGAAGGACAGTGAGTGAATTGTCCTTTTGCTATATTGTGATTAAAAAAAACATTTATTCTAGGGACAGAAAACTCTAGGTAGGGACAGTGTCAGTTTCTTTCACTCTGCAAGTCCTTGTTTCCAGGGACCTGGAAGGACAGTGAGTGAATTGTCCTTTTGCTATATTGTGATTAAAAAAAACATTTTTTTCTAGGGACAGAAAACTGTAGGTAGGGAGAGTATTTTTTTTCTTTCACTCTGCAAGTCCTTGTTTCCAGGGACCTGTAAGGACAGTGAGTTAATTGTCCTTGTGCTATATTGTGCTGAAAAAAACATTTATTCCAGGGACAGAAAACTCTAGGTAGGGACAGTGTCAGTTTCTTTCACTCTGCAAGTCCTTGTTTCCAGGGACCTGGAAGGACAGTGAGTGAATTGTCCTTTTGCTATATTGTGATTAAAAAAAACATTTTTTTCTAGGGACAGAAAACTGTAGGTAGGGAGAGTATTTTTTTTCTTTCACTCTGCAAGTCCTTGTTTCCAGGGACCTGTAAGGACAGTGAGTTAATTTTCCTTGTGCTATATTGTGATTAAAAAAAACATTTATTCTAGGGACAGAAAACTCTAGGTAGGGACAGTGTCAGTTTCTTTCACTCTGCAAGTCCTTGTTTCCAGGGACCTGGAAGGACAGTGAGTGAATTGTCCTTTTGCTATATTGTGATTAAAAAAAACATTTTTTTCTAGGGACAGAAAACTGTAGGTAGGGAGAGTATTTTTTTTCTTTCACTCTGCAAGTCCTTGTTTCCAGGGACCTGTAAGGACAGTGAGTTAATTGTCCTTGTGCTATATTGTGCTGAAAAAAACATTTATTCCAGGGACAGAAAACTCTAGGTAGGGACAGTGTCAGTTTCTTTCACTCTGCAAGTCCTTGTTTCCAGGGACCTGGAAGGACAGTGAGTGAATTGTCCTTTTGCTATATTGTGATAAAAAAAAACATTTTTTTCTAGGGACAGAAAACTGTAGGTAGGGAGAGTGTTTTTTTTCTTTCACTCTGCAAGTCCTTGTTTCCAGGGACCTGTAAGGACAGTGAGTTAATTTTCCTTGTGCTATATTGTGATTAAAAAAAACATTTATTCTAGGGACAGAAAACTCTAGGTAGGGACAGTGTCAGTTTCTTTCACTCTGCAAGTCCTTGTTTCCAGGGACCTGGAAGGACAGTGAGTGAATTGTCCTTTTGCTATATTGTGATTAAAAAAAACATTTTTTTCTAGGGACAGAAAACTGTAGGTAGGGAGAGTGTTTTTTTTCTTTCACTCTGCAAGTCCTTGTTTCCAGGGACCTGTAAGGACAGTGAGTTAATTTTCCTTGTGCTATATTGTGATTAAAAAAAACATTTATTCTAGGGACAGAAAACTCTAGGTAGGGACAGTGTCAGTTTCTTTCACTCTGCAAGTCCTTGTTTCCAGGGACCTGGAAGGACAGTGAGTGAATTGTCCTTTTGCTATATTGTGATTAAAAAAAACATTTATTCTAGGGACAGAAAACTCTAGGTAGGGACAGTGTCAGTTTCTTTCACTCTGCAAGTCCTTGTTTCCAGGGACCTGGAAGGACAGTGAGTGAATTGTCCTTTTGCTATATTGTGATTAAAAAAAACATTTTTTTCTAGGGACAGAAAACTGTAGGTAGGGAGAGTATTTTTTTTCTTTCACTCTGCAAGTCCTTGTTTCCAGGGACCTGTAAGGACAGTGAGTTAATTGTCCTTGTGCTATATTGTGCTGAAAAAAACATTTATTCCAGGGACAGAAAACTCTAGGTAGGGACAGTGTCAGTTTCTTTCACTCTGCAAGTCCTTGTTTCCAGGGACCTGGAAGGACAGTGAGTGAATTGTCCTTTTGCTATATTGTGATTAAAAAAAACATTTTTTTCTAGGGACAGAAAACTGTAGGTAGGGAGAGTATTTTTTTTCTTTCACTCTGCAAGTCCTTGTTTCCAGGGACCTGTAAGGACAGTGAGTTAATTTTCCTTGTGCTATATTGTGATTAAAAAAAACATTTATTCTAGGGACAGAAAACTCTAGGTAGGGACAGTGTCAGTTTCTTTCACTCTGCAAGTCCTTGTTTCCAGGGACCTGGAAGGACAGTGAGTGAATTGTCCTTTTGCTATATTGTGATTAAAAAAAACATTTTTTTCTAGGGACAGAAAACTGTAGGTAGGGAGAGTATTTTTTTTCTTTCACTCTGCAAGTCCTTGTTTCCAGGGACCTGTAAGGACAGTGAGTTAATTGTCCTTGTGCTATATTGTGCTGAAAAAAACATTTATTCCAGGGACAGAAAACTCTAGGTAGGGACAGTGTCAGTTTCTTTCACTCTGCAAGTCCTTGTTTCCAGGGACCTGGAAGGACAGTGAGTGAATTGTCCTTTTGCTATATTGTGATAAAAAAAAACATTTTTTTCTAGGGACAGAAAACTGTAGGTAGGGAGAGTGTTTTTTTTCTTTCACTCTGCAAGTCCTTGTTTCCAGGGACCTGTAAGGACAGTGAGTTAATTTTCCTTGTGCTATATTGTGATTAAAAAAAACATTTATTCTAGGGACAGAAAACTCTAGGTAGGGACAGTGTCAGTTTCTTTCACTCTGCAAGTCCTTGTTTCCAGGGACCTGGAAGGACAGTGAGTGAATTGTCCTTTTGCTATATTGTGCTGAAAAAAACATTTATTCCAGGGACAGAAAACTCTAGGTAGGGACAGTGTCAGTTTCTTTCACTCTGCAAGTCCTTGTTTCCAGGGACCTGGAAGGACAGTGAGTGAATTGTCCTTTTGCTATATTGTGATTAAAAAAAACATTTTTTTCTAGGGACAGAAAACTGTAGGTAGGGAGAGTGTTTTTTTTCTTTCACTCTGCAAGTCCTTGTTTCCAGGGACCTGTAAGGACAGTGAGTTAATTTTCCTTGTGCTATATTGTGATTAAAAAAAACATTTTTTCTAGGGACAGAAAACTGTAGGTAGGGAGAGTGTTTTTTTTCTTTCACTCTGCAAGTCCTTGTTTCCAGGGACAGAGAAGGACACCTGAAGGTAGCCCTTATTGCTTTTTTCCCATCTCCCTGCAGGCCATCTATTAGAATGTCTGGAAGGCAAACAAGGAGAGGCAGACAGTCAGGAGGCAATAAAAGAGGGCAAGCAGGCTCTGTGTCTGGGGGCAACAGTGCTGGTCGTGGACGCGGTGCATTGTCATCAGCACATGGCCATGGGACACGCTTGTCCTTCTTTTCGGCAGCTGGACATGTTGAGCCACATCATGCCGAAGACTTGGTAGAGTGGATGACCAAGCCCTCCTCCTCCTCCTCATCCTCTCTCACCCAGGCTCAGGGTACTGGAAAAGCAGCTGCCAAAGCGTCGTCTTCCCTGGTATCAATGTCAGACAAATCATCAGTCACTCCTTCCCTAGACCCACCATGTCCTCCTCCTGAGGAGTCCCCCGAACTGTTTCAGCACAGTGTTGGGTACATGCTCCAGGAGGATGCCCAGCGTTTCGAAGGGTCTGATGATGAAACCCAGCTAGAGGAAGGCAGTAGCGTGAGAGCAGACAGAGGGGATGCTCAAGAAGGACACCAATCTGGCAGTCATGTTCCAGCAGCTGCAGCATACTGCCAGATTGGCTCCAGTGATGAGGAGGGAGGGGATGATGAGGTCAATGACTCCACGTGGGTGCCTAATAGGAGAGAGGAGGAGGAGGAGGATGAGGAGGAGGCACATCTCCAACGAGGCAGGATGCCCTTTGGTGGCCAGCGTAAGGGCAGTACACCGACGGAATCACACCGCAGAGCTCCGCCTGTGCAGGGCGCTGCCTCTGCCCGTCATTCAAAAAGTTCTTTGGTGTGGGCCTTTTTTGAGGCTAGTGCATCAGATCGCACAGCTGCTGTTTGCAACATATGTCTCAAGCGTATATCGCGTGGCCAAAACATCAGCCGCTTGGGTACCACATGCCTGACCAGACATATGTTGACCTGCCATGCAGCTCGTTGGCAAGCCTACCTCAAAGACCCACACCAAAGAACAAAGCGGACCTCTCCTTGCACCGCATCAGCTGGGATCTCCAACCCCACTATAACTTCAGTCCTCTCTGAAACATGCACTGAGAGGAATGAAGGTGTAGAATTAGGTGTGTCACAGCCAAGTACTTGCGCCCACTCTGCTAGCAGTACACCGACGTCCGATTCTAGCAGGCAAATTTCCCTGCCCCAGCTGCTGGACCGTCGAAAGAAGTTCACTCCCAGCCATCCACATGCCCAGCGGTTGAATGCTAGCTTGGCTAAATTGCTAGCGCTTCAACTGCTGCCTTTTCAGTTGGTAGACTCGGCCCCCTTCCGTGAGTTTGTGCAATGTGCGGTTCCTCAGTGGCAGGTTCCCAAACGCCACTTTTTCTCACGGAAGGCTATTCCGGCTCTCTACCGGCATGTGGAAGGCAATGTCTTGGCCTCGCTGGACAGGGCGGTCAGCGGTAAGGTGCATATTACCGCTGACTCATGGTCCAGCAGGCATGGACAGGGACGTTACCTTTCTTTCACGGCCCATTGGGTCACTCTTTTGGCAGCTGGGAAGGATTCAGGACAAGGTGCAGTAGTGTTGGAGGTTGTCCCACCGCCACGCCTCCAAAATGCTACTACTGGTTGTGACACACCTCTCTCCTCCACCCCCTCCTCTTCTTCTTCCTCCATGGCCTCTTCCTGTGGTTTGTCCTATGAACCAGCGGTGCTCCGTAGCCGTTCACGGGGCTACGCAAGTACGCAGGCAAAAAGATGCCATGCCGTGCTTGCGCTGGTGTGTTTGGGGGACAGAAGCCACACTGGGGCAGAGGTCCTGTCTGCTCTGCAGGGCCAGGCCGAGAGGTGGTTGACGCCACGCCAGCTTAAGCCAGGAATGGTGGTTTGCGACAATGGCACCAACCTCCTCTCCGCCCTCCGACAGGGACAACTGACCCATGTGCCCTGTGTGGCTCACGTCCTTAACCTGGTGGTGCAGCGGTTCTTGGGCAGGTACCCGGGCTTACAGGATGTCCTGAGGCAGGCCAGGAAAGTCTGTGTGCATTTCCGCAGATCTTATAATGCCAGTGCTCGCCTGGCTGAGCTGCAAAAGGAGTTGAACCTGCCCAAGAACCGCCTTATATGTGACATGCCCACCAGGTGGAACTCAACGTTGGCCATGCTGCAGCGGCTGCACACGCAGCAGAGGGCCATCAATGAGTACCTGTGCGACTACGGCACCAGGACAGGGTCAGGGGAGCTTGGTTTTTTTTCTCCACGCCAGTGGGGCATGATCAGGGATGCATGCACTGTCCTGGCACCATTTGAGGAGGCCACGAGGATGGTGAGCAGTGACAGTGCATGCATCAGTGACACTGTACCTCTTGTCCACCTGTTGGAGCACACGCTGCGTGGAATAATGGACAGGGCACTTGAGGCAGAACAGAGGCAGGAAGAGGAGGACTTCCTTGCCTCTCAAGGCCCCCTTTACCCAGACAGTGTTCCTTCTGTCCCACCCATCGCACAGGAAGAGGAGGAGGAGGAGGAGGAGGAGGAGGATTGTGTCAGCATGGAGGTGGAGGCTGGCACTCAGCATCATCAGCAGCAGTCTTTTAGGGATGATTTACAGTCCCAAGAAACCAGTGGACTTGTACGTGGCTGGGAGGAGGTGGCTGCGGATCATGTCGTCCTTAGTGACCCAGAGGACTCCGGAGCGAATGCCTCAGCAAACCTACGCTGCATGGCCTCCCTGATCCTGCAAAGTCTGCGGAAGGATCCTCGTATTCTTCGGATCAAGGAGAGGGACCATTACTGGCTGGCCACTCTCCTTGATCCACGGTACAAGGGTAAGGTTGCGGACCTTATGTTACCGTCGCAGAGGGAGCAGAGGATGAGACAACTCCGGGAGGCCTTGCAGAAAGGTCTGTGCAACGCGTTCCCAGAGACTGGGAGGTTGCAAACTCCTGGTCCTGGACAACGAGTTGCTGAGGCTTCGGCCAGTCAAAGAAGGAGCGGTGGGGAAGGTGGCCGTCTGACCGATGCGTTCAGACAATTCTTTAGTCCGCAGCCCCAAAGTATGATTGGTTCCAGCAACCATCGCCAGCGTCTGATAAACATGGTGCAGGAATATCTAGGGGCAAGGTCAGACTTGGACACCTTCCCCACCGAAAATCCTCTGGCTTACTGGGTCTTGAGGATGGATCACTGGCCAGAGCTTGCACAGTATGCAATTGAGCTACTGGCCTGTCCTGCATCCAGCGTTCTTTCGGAACGCACATTCAGTGCTGCTGGAGGATTTGTCACGGATCACAGGGTGCGCCTGTCCACCGACTCGGTTGATCGACTGACTTTCATCAAGATGAACCAGTCTTGGATCACCACCAGCTACCACACACCTGATGCTGATATAACAGACTAATTGATTTTAAAATGTCACATCCCTTCAAGACTGATGCTGATGCTGAGTGCCTGTGCTGTTATGTTGACTGCCTATCCTCCTCCTCCGAGTCCTCAATGATACGATTGATGATGATAGCTTGGAAGATCATTTTTGTTTATGGGTGCCGCCACCAGTGCCTAACGCCCAATTTTTCAGCCCCTGTTTAACAGGGGCGTGTAATTACAATTTTTGAAGCAATACTTTGCAACAGGGCTCATTGCTGTGCTCCAAGTACAGTATCTGTGAGGAGTTGCAGTGTTGTGCCACCAGTGCCTAAGGCCCAATTTTTCAGCCCCTGTTTAACAGGGGCGTGTCATTACAATTTTTGAAGCAATACTTTGCAACAGGGCTCATTGCTGTGCTCCAAGTACAGTATCTGTGAGGGGTTGCAGTGTTGTGCCACCAGTGCCTAAGGCCCAATTTTTCAGCCCCTGTTCAACAGGGGCATGTAATTACAATTCTTGATCTAATAATTCACAGCAGGGCCCATTGCTGCACCCACCAAGAGTAACTGTCAGGGCTTACAGTGTTGTGGCACCAGCACCACCATCAAAGGCCCAATTTTTACTACCACTGTTCAACAATTATATGTAATTAAAATTCCTGATATAATAGTTGACAGCAGGGCGTTCCAGCACCAACCAAGAGTAACTGTGAGTGCTTACAGTGTTGTGCCAACACCAACAACTAAGGGGCCTATTTCTGCAGAGTATATACGGCAGGTCCCTACTTTCAAACATCCAACTTACAAACGACTCCTACTTGCAAACGCAAGAAGACAACAGGAAGTGAGAGGAAATCTACCACTAGGAAGGAAAATTCTCTCCTGTAAGAATAAATATGGGAGAAAGGTGTCTCCTCTGTACTGATGCTTTATCAGCAATCCTTGTTTCAAGAAAAACACCACATTTCAAAAACAGTTGTCATTGGGACGGAAAGTGAGGTGAAATGTTCTGAACAGGGGCACAGACAGCAAAACAAATGTTACAGGGGTGATAACCCTTACCTATGTTTTCCAAAAAGTTTAAAAATAGATTTTTGGGCTGGAGCTACACTTCAACAATGTACCTGTTCAAAATTACAAACAGATTCTACATAAGAACAAACCTACAGTCCCTGTCTTGTATGCACCGCCTGTATACGGCTGTTCAGAGTATATAGGGCCTTTTTTATTTTATGTGCGGGGTTCCCCTTAATATCCATACAAGACCCAAAGGGGCTGGTAATGGGCTGGGGTAGGGGGGGGGGGTCATGGGGTAGCTATGCCATTTTTCTTAAAGAATTTCATCCATATTACCGGGACCAGACATTACATTAAAGCCGCAAGCAGTTTTAAATGGCTTTTTTTTCCTTTAGAAGTGTCATTTTGTGCAGGGACAGTTCTAAACACGGGAAACACGTGGCACTTCACAGGCATACTTTAGACACCCCCCAGGTACGATATTTAAAGGAATATTTGACTTTTTTTTTTTCACTTTATGCATCATTAAAATGACTGCTCCCGAAAAACGACCGTTTTTAAAACTTCTTTTTGCATTGATACATGTCCCCTGGTGCAGAACCCGGGTTCCCAAACCCTTTTTAGGACAATAACATGCATAATAGTTGTTATAATTAGCACTTTAGAATTCGAACGTTCGCATCCATTGTATTTAATAGGGTTCTAATGTTCGTTCGAACTTCCGGTCCGTTCGCGGGTTCTGGTGCGAACCGAACCCGGGGGTGTTCGGCTCATCACTACTCCTGACTAGATCCGTGTTTGTCCCAATGATCAGGGAAATCTTGCTGGCTCCAGGCGGCCGGGGACACACAACTGCCAGGGTGTCAAACACTTCAGCCGTCCCAGCCACGGATGGGTCGAAAGTCATCTTTATGGGCAGGTACCCATCATAAGGGAAACTCTGGGTTCCAAGTCCCCATATCTCCAGCTCTTCTATCTTCTGGATAGGCAGATGACTCAAGTGCCTATCATAGAAGTCCCGGTATAGTAAAGTCACCTGTGCTCCGGTGTCCAAAAGAGCTTTAGTATAGACTCCTTCCACTTGAATGGGCACAGTAGGAGACGGGCCCACCAGTTCCTTTGGGTATGGCCGGACTGGGGTCACCTCTTTTTTTTGGCTTTCGACCCTTGCCCTGCTCCTTTTGGACTTTAATTTTTCCTGAGCCTGGCATGCATTGACTTTCTCCCTCTCAATGGGGGCACAAACCCGCTGAGGGATGTTATTGTTCCTTTTAGGTGGATGTTCCTTCTTTGGGGTGCTGTACTTCCACTGAGGGGTCTTGCCCCCTCCCTCTGGGGTACATCTTGGTGGGGGTGTACTATACCTCCTCCTAGGAGTTTTGTCTCCTCCATTCTTGGCCTTTTTTTTTAGTTTGGAGCGCACTGAAGATGATGGGCACCCGGTTGACTCCTTCACCGGGGCCCTTTGGAGTTTCCCGCCGGCTTGCAATTATCTGTTCTCTTCTTCTTTGGGCTGGAGCATACGTTAGCAAAGTGGCCACTCCCTCCGCAGTTATAGCAAATCACCTCTTCTCGGTCCTGTAGGGAGGCCGGTGCTGAGGTGTTCGGGAACAACAGAGGTCAGCATCTCCAACACTTGGGCCATTTGCGATTTCAGAGTGTCAACCTCCGCATCTCTTTCTGGGCTCTTGACCGAATGGACCAACACTGGTACAGGTGTGACATTCGCCTTGGCCACCTGCTGATCTTCCTCCAGCGCCTCTTCGTCCCTAATAATTTTTATTAGATCAGAGTAGGTTAGTGACATTCCTCCTCCTGAGGTTTTCAGGTGCAGCCAGACCGGGTCTGAGCGCCGCGCTCCCCTCATGATCTGCTTCATGCGTGCTTCATCTGCATCTTTGGGCAGCATTCCCTTCTTCAGTACAATCTTGCATAACTGCCTGTTCAGCCTTCTAACATATTCTGACAGTTTCTCATTCGGCTGCTGGAGAGTGTGTTCAATTTGATAAATCATCTCTGACACCTTCTCCAGCTGACCAAACTCTTCCTGCAGCATGGCCAGGCAATCTTGAGCTGTACAGTTTTCATTTCCAAACCGGAAGCTCTTCACCGCTTCTGCCGCGGCACCTTTCAGACTTTCTAAGACTCGCTGTCTCTTCTGTGCCTCAGGCACCTCCCATGCTTCTACTGCCTGCAATGCCTGTTCCACCCAAGTGTCAAAATCTTCCTCCCCCGCAGGGACGGGGAGCTTCCCTGAGAAGGTGCTAAGCTTCCGGTAACCGGCCTCCACATGCACCGTACTGCTTTTCTGGCACTTAATTACAAGGTCTCCTAGAGCATTCAACAATTCAGGCCCTATAGCGGCCAGCGGTGATCCCGGGCTTAATAGTTCCTTAAGCTTTTCTGCTTTAGGGGATAGTGGTGGAGATAATTGTGGGAGTGATGGCTTTGGTGTCTGAAACCATTCTTCCTTCACTGGCAGCGTATGTATCAAGTGATAGATCTGATTATCTATGGCTTGTATACTCTGACTTTTAAAATGCTCTGGGATTTCGTTTTTCCATTCTACCAGTGCGTATGTAAACGAGATCACTGGATCTGGCCTAAAATCCATCACCCATGCTTTGTGGCTCGGAGACAGTAACAATACGAGCTGTTTTATCTCCTCTTCCTTCCATCTTTCCCCCGGGAGTACAATGACTACCGCCGCGGTTGGATCGGCGCCAATCGCTGCGCACCACTGTGACATTGCCAGTGGGTCCATGCTGGTACTTCTGACCGGCTTGATTGCAGCGTGCAACGTACAAGGATCCCGGACTCGAGCCCCCACGTGTAGCGCTACCCCCAGTTAAGAGAGCCGCTGATATTGATTTGGGCCCTGCAGTGCACCGCTGTCAACCCCCGGCAATCGGCTCTAACCTCCCGTGGCACAGCTGGTGATAGAGAGATAGGACCGCGTGATCGCAACTGTTGGTGACGCAGTCCTATAACAAACATACACAGAATATACTTTAAAACTCCTATTAAAGTAAGCGGAACTGACACCAAATGTACTTTACCCAGATATTTTACTGAGGCTAATGGGCAAGTAATAAACAACAGTATAACAAGTTGCAGATCCCTGCAATAAACAGTAATAAAGATAAACAGAGTAATCAGAATAATAAAGTATTGCTATGCAACTCTAGCGCTGCCCTTTTACAGCTACTTCCCCTCATGGGTAGACTAACACCCAGCAATGTCTACCTATGCAGTCAGGCCTGACTGATCTAAATGGAAGTTCAGTGAAACAATATTCGCTAGCAATCTCTCGGTGGTGCACTTGAAGAACAACTTTGTAATCCCAACGAATAGTAAAGATAAAGTATCTGTCTTTAAACAGCTCTCACCACCTGGACAAGTCCAAGTCCCTTTCCTCCATCGATTCATCTAGGAACAGGAATCCACCAACATCCAAGTCTTCAATCCTTCTGGTGTACTGCAGCAAGGAGGATTAGATGTCTCTAAGGCTCTGCTAGGCTGGCAGAGGGCTCTTTGGAAAGGAGCACACGGCCCGGGCTTCAGGCCTTGTGCACACAGCAGTTCAGCACAGACATCCTCTTGCTAGGAGAGGGGGGTCCAAAGAGACCGACCAAAACTCCGCCTCCCCTTTATAAAGTCTGCCCCAGCAGTCTCTGTTCTGGAGCGAAGCACCCTGGGTGCTGCAAGATGTACTGGGAGATGTAGTCTCTCTCTCCTCTGCTTTCACTTCCATAATGTCTCTTTACTTCCTCCCGACTCACCTCTCGCCTGGAACTTCTTGTCTCTCTGCATTAAAGGGGAACACCCCGCTACACATAATAATAATATTCACAGTCCATCAACTACAAATGAATACATATATATATACAATTATACCTGTTCCCCTAAAATAGGACAGTAAGGTCTGCATAGTCAATCACCATATTTATACTTTCTTGTTCATACATCACGGGACACAGAGCGGCATAGTCATTACTATGTGGGTTATATAGAATTACCTTCAGGTGCTGGCACTGGCAACTTCCAAAACAGGAAGTACCCTCCCCTATATAAGCCCCTCCCATCCGGGAGCACCTCAGTTTTTTTGCCAGTGTCTAAGCTGTTGGCCAAGGTTAACATGTATTCATCTGGGCTTGTGTACAGGTTCTCTGGGCCTTAGCAAGCTATTCCGGATCCGACCAAAAAAGCTTCATAGCTAAACGGTCGGTACCCGGGCCTTGCAGAGAAGAGCAGGGTTTTGCCTGTAATGCCTCTCTTAGGAGGGCTGGACCCTGGGATCCAGAGCTCTGGTCATACCCAAAACCAAGAGGCTATCTGTGCAGGGTGCTATACAGGTCCAGGGGAGTGGAATCCTTGGGAACCCGGTCCCTGAAGGTCTAGTACAATGCCTGCCGTGAGAGGTGAAGTTTGGGCTTCTGTGGACCAAACAAAGTCCTGCGGCGGGGAAAAGGTAAGTGGGGGCCCCTCAGGAACTTGGTTCTATTGAGGGGACCCCCAAGCCTAATATGTCTTTCTGTCTGTTACCTAAAGGTATTCCCGCTAATAGCTGTATATGCCTAAGAAATCCTAGAAATGTCTTTTCATAAAGGAAGTTTTAAAAACTGTAAACCTAGAAATGTTTTTCATAAAGGAGGTTTTAAAAAAAAAAAAAAAAAAAAAAGACAAAAGTGCGGTACCTGTGTTTGTCCACTAGAGGCCGCTGTGGAACGTCTTTTTTTCTTGGGACTATTCCTTCCATGGTGAAAGTCCAGGCAGATGAGTGAGCTCTCTATCAGGGAAGCTGCATTCCTCTGTCATGCTGCCAAGTAGTTTCCTTCCATCCCCGAGTCCTGGTGAAACAGGGACCCTGGCTCCTCTCCCTACATGGCGCCAAGAGTGCACACGT
Source organism: Rana muscosa (assembly GCA_029206835.1). Lineage (NCBI taxonomy): Eukaryota > Metazoa > Chordata > Amphibia > Anura > Ranidae > Rana > Rana muscosa. The sequence continues at coordinate 850,785,932 of CM055121.1, forward strand.
GCATGCGCGCGCGCACACACACGCTTTCTTTTTATAGATTTAGCTTCAAAAAAGGGGGCGGAGCCTGGCGGATGACGCGCTCTGTGCGCCCAGCGCTTCGGCGCATGTGCGGGCGTCCCAGCAAGATAAAAGGACTCAGTCCACGCTGCTTGCTATGGACACAGAGCATGAAAAGGAGCTGGTAGCATGGTATAGGGGCTTACAGCGGGCGGTTGATACAGGCATCCCCAGAAAGACGCATTAGTAGACACCCACTGATGTACATAGCAGCAAATTGCATTAGACTATTTCAGTAAAGGGGTGTATTGCGGCTGGAATACCTCAGCTTTGAACTAAGGAATATGCCGCCTAAAAAACTCAGAGATATACCTCTCAGGAAGTGTAGGGGGTCTCCATCGGGCTCTGAGGATCTGGAGCAGTCATCTGCACCCTCCTCCCCTGAGAAATCAGAGGTTAATACCCCTAAGGAACCCCCGGGAGTGCCAGGTACTGCGGCTGTCCTCAGTCCACCTGCTCCTGCATATATAACAGAGGAGGTTTTTGCCTCAACTCTGGAGGGATTGGAGCAGAGATTGGCAGCATTGATCGCTTCTTCTCTACAGGAAAGAAAGTGCGCCAGATCTCCATCCCCTCCATTAGAGTGCCTGTTGGCAGAGCAACAGTCCCAGGAAGGGACTGACCTACCTGAAGGGGATCAGGAGGAGGTTAACTCTGTTTTTGAGGAATCGACAGTAGATGAACCATTTTCAGCATCACAGACTGAAAGATTGTGGGTCCAGACCCTAACTGACAGGGTTCGATCTGCATTTAAAATGCCTCTTGTTGAACCATCAACTACTGCTGTCTCCTCGTTGGGGTCGCTAAAAGCTCCCCAGATTAATTGCTCCTTTCCAATTCATCCATTATTGGAAGGACTTATATACCAGGACTGGGAACATCCTGATAAACTATTTGTTCCACCTAAGAAATTTCAGGTGATCTATCCCATGGAGGAAAAATTCACCCAGAGATGGAATGTTCCTACGGTGGACGCAGCCATTTCTTCTGTGAACAAATCACTGACATGTCCAGTAGATAATGTTCAAATGTTCAAAGATCCAGTAGATAAAAAATTGGAATCTTTATTAAAATCTGCTTTTTCCACAGCAGGGGCTGTTACACAGCCAGCAGTGGCAGCTATTGGGGTCTGCCAAGCTTTAAAGGATCAAATGAAAATGGTCCTGAGGGATTTGCCAGACCAGCAGGCCCAGGCTCTGGCTGATCTGCCTAGAGCATTATGCTTTGTGGTTGACGCCATCAAGGATTCTATCCATCAGGCCTCCCGCCTCACGCTGTCTTTGGTACATATGCGTAGGCTTCTGTGGCTCAAGAACTGGTCTGCTGAGGCTCCCTGTAAGAAGCTCTTAGTTAGCTTCCCATTTCATGGAGAACGCCTTTTTGGCGAAGACCTGGATAAATATATCCAGAAGATTTCCAGTGGTAAAAGTACTCTCTTACCAATTAAAAAGAGGTCTAGGGGTCCATCTTTTAAGAGGACTGCCTCTCCTATCCCTGGGACGTCTGCTACTAAGCAGTTCCGACGGCCTCCTCGGTCAAACTCAGGAGGTAAAAATCAGGGACAATCACAGGGTAATAAAAAACCCTGGATCCGAAGAGGTACTAAACCAGCCTCCAAGTCAAGCCTATGAAGGGCTGCCCCCACTCAAACGGGTGGGGGGAAGACTTCAGTTGTTCACAGAGACCTGGCGGGAGACGATCAAAGACAGATGGGTGCTCTCCGCAGTAACTCGGGGATACAAGTTGGAGTTAAAAGAGTCTCCTCCTTCCCATTTTATGTGGTCAGGCATGCCAAAAGACCCTCTGAAAAGAAGGTGTCTCCTAGTGGCGTTAGAACAACTATTGCTCCAAGGAGTAATTATGGAGGTTCCTATGGAAGAGTGGGGGTTGAGTTTCTACTCAAACCTTTTCACAGTCCCGAAACCAAACGGGGACATAAGACCCATATTGGACCTAAAGAGTCTAAACAAATTTCTAAACGTCCGGTCCTTCCGGATGGAGTCGATCCGATCGGTCACCGCTGCCCTACAGGGGGAGGAATGGTTAGCCTCGATCGACATCAAAGATGCTTACTTGCATGTTCCCATCTTTCCAGGTCATCAAAAATTTCTACGCTTTGCAGTAGAAGGGCGCCATTTTCAGTTCAGAGCCTTACCATTCGGTCTGGCCACAGCACCACGAGTGTTCACAAAAATTCTGGCCCCACTGTTGGCCGATCTAAGAACACGAGGTGTAACGATAATGGCATACCTAGACGACCTGTTGTTGATGGACCACTCAGTTGCCAAGCTAGAAGTGGTAATTGTCGATACAATCAAGTATCTAGAATCTCACGGTTGGGTCATCAACCTGGACAAGTCAGCCCTACAGCCAGTGAAAACCCTGGTATATCTAGGGCTACGGCTGGATTCAGACCAGAGGAAGATTTTCTTACCTCTAGACAAGGTATCCTCTTTGAGGGGCTTGGTCCGTCTGCTTTGTGCAAAAAGACAGCCGTCCATACGCCTGTGCATGAGGCTGCTAGGAAAGATGGTAGCATCATTCGAAGCTGTGCCATACGCCCAAATCCACTCAAGGAATTTACAGAGGGCCATATTGTCAGCCTGGAACGGAAAAATTCAGGCTCTAGACTTCCCGATGGCTTTGTCCCCTTCCGTTCGGAAGAGTCTCTGCTGGTGGTTGATCCCCCAGAATCTCCAGAAGGGAAAACCCTTCAGTCCGATATCCTGGAAGGTGGTCACTACAGATGCCAGCCTTATAGGCTGGGGGGCAGTACTGGAGCAATGGTCTCTCCAGGGCAGATGGTCAAATGTAGTAAAAACTAGACATGTGCATTCGTTTTCGTCCGAATGCATTTTCGTCTGAATTTCAGCTATTTTCGTTATCGTTTTAACAAACGAAAACGAAAGCACAGAATCCGAAAACTGAAAGATCCGACATAAACAAATGCTTTATTTTCGTTTTCGTTGCTACAACAGTTCGATATAGATAGGAGATTCGACGTGATGCTGACAATAATAATCTGTGTCTATCGAACCTGTGGTCGAATGTGCCTAACCTTAACTCTATTAGTCCAAGATTATTCTACATAGGAGAGAAAAGATTCGACATTATAGAGAGAAAAGATTCGACATAGGAGAGAAAGATTCGACATAGGAGAGAAAAGATTTGACATAGGAGAGAAAAAATTCGACATAGGAGAGAAAAGATTCGACATAGGAGAGAAAAGATTCGACATAGGAGAGAAAAGATTCGACATAGGAGAGAAAAGATTCGACATAGGAGAGAAAAGATTCGACATTATAGAGAGAAAAGATTCGACATAGGAGAGAAAAGATTTGACATAGGAGAGAAAAGATTTGTTATTATAGAGAGAAAAGATTCGACATAGAGAGAAAAGATCACTGCTGGAATTGGGTGGGGGAAGTAAAATAAAAATAAAGTCGATGATGAATGTTATTGGCTGATTGTAACCAAAGAGGAGGAGCAGTAAAATAGCTAGAATGACGAAGATTCGACAAAGCATCGAAAGTTAGAAGATTCGACGGTGCAGCAAAACTGTACGACGCTGCAATCGTACATTTCCGGTCAAATGCATCCGCCCATAGGCTATAGAAGAATTCTAATGTTGGTTGACTAGTAATAGTAATGAATAAATATAATTATTACTAGTCATACAACATTAGAATTCTTCTATAGCTTGTGGGCGGAACATTCGACCGGAAATGTATGATTGCAGCGTCGTACAGTTTCACTGCTCCGTCGAATCTTCTTTGAACATTCGACAGACACCATAAGCCTTCAATGACAGATTCGACCTTAATTAATTCAGATTTTCGGACGAATGCAATTTCTAACGAAAAACGAAATAAATAAAAACGAATTTCGGGAGTAACTAAATAAATTTATTTTTCGGACGAAAACGAAATTCCGAAACAAAATATTTCAGTGTGCACATGTCTAGTAAAAACCCTGCCCATCAATCTCTTAGAGATACGAGCAGCCCGGTATGCCCTAGTAGCCTGGGCATCCAGACTCCAAGGGTTCCCTGTCAGAATTCAATCAGACAATGCCACAGCAGTGGCATATATCAATCATCAGGGAGGCACCAGGAGTCGTGCAGCCCAGAGGGAAGTAAGTCACATCCTGGAATGGGCAGAAAAGCATGTCCCATGTATGTCAGCTGTCTTCATTCCAGGGGTGGAGAATTGGAAGGCGGACTTTCTAAGTCGCCAACAGTTATGCCCAGGGGAATGGTCCCTTCATCCCGAGGTCTTCCGAGCAATATGTCAGCGGTGGGGAACACCGGATGTAGATCTGCTAGCATCCAGATTCAACGCAAAGGTGGACAGATTTGTCTCCCGGACAAGGGATCCCCTCGCTTGCGGCTCGGATGCTCTGGTGTTCCCTTGGAATCAGTTCAGACTGATATATGCATTCCCTCCGCTACAATTGTTGCCTCGACTCCTTCGCAGAGTCAGGTTGGAAAAGAAGCCGGTGATCTTGGTGGCTCCAGCGTGGCCCCGAAGGGCCTGGTACGCGGAGATCATCAAAATGTCTGTGGGGAGTCCTTGGACCCTTCCACGTCGTCCGGACCTGCTTTCGCAAGGGCCGATATACCACCCTTCCTTACTAACTCTAAGTTTAACGGCCTGGCTATTGAATCCCACATCCTAAAGAAGAGAGGTCTCTCTAACTCTGTGGTATCAACTATAATCAATGCCAGGAAGCCTGTATCCAGGCAGATCTACTATAGAGTTTGGAAGGCGTACATCACTTGGTGCGAGGCCAGAAAGTGGCATCCACGTAAGTACGTTATAGGCAGAATTCTGGACTTCCTACAGTGGGCTGTAGACAGGAAGTTTGCCTTAAGTACTGTCAGGGGTCAGGTTTCGGCCTTATCAATACTATTTCAAAGGCCCCTGGCTATGCATTCACTTGTCAAATCCTTTATGCAAGGGGTGACTCGTATTATTCCACCGATTAAAGCTCCCATATGTCCATGGGATCTAAATTTGGTTCTGTCGGTTCTGCAGAAGCAGCCATTTGAACCTTTGCGGCACATTTCCTTGGTTCTACTCACCAGAAAATTGATATTTTTAGTAGCCATATGCTCGGCTAGAAGAGTGTCGGAATTAGCCGCCATGTCCTGTAAAGAGCCATATCTGGTTATTCATGAGGACAGAGTAGTATTATGTCCTCACCCAGCCTTTCTTCCTAAGGTGGTATCGAGGTTTCACTTGAACCAGGATGTGGTTCTTCCTTCTTTTTCCCCAAACCGAGCTTGGTAGAGGAAAAGTTATTGCATTCTTTGAATGTAGTAAGAGCAGTTAAAGCTTATCTAAAAGCCACTGCTCAGATTCGTAGGACGGATTCTTTGTTTGTTCTGCCGGAAGGCCCCAGAAACGGTCAGGCAGCATCAAAATCTACTTTAGCCAAGTGGATTCGACAGGTCATAATACAAGCCTATGGCTTGAGAAGGAGACCGCCTCCGTTCAAAGTTAGGGCGCACTCCACGAGAGCAGTTGGAACTTCATGGGCAGTGCATCACCAGGCCTCCCTGGCTCAAATTTGTAAGGCCGCAACATGGTCTTCAGTACACACGTTTACTAGGTTCCACCAGGTGGACGTTAGAAGTCAGGAGGATGTCGCCTTTGGGCGCAGTGTGTTGCAGGCCGCAAAAGATCCTCATGCCTGATGGCGCCCAGCTTATGTATGGTGTATCCCCCCCCCCTCATTTGGCATTGCTTTGGGACGTCCCACATAGTAATGACTATGCCGCTCTGTGTCCCGTGATGTATGAACAAGAAAGTAGGATTTTTAAAACAGCTTACCTGTAAAATCCTTTTCTTGGAGTACATCACGGGACACAGAGCTCCCACCCCTCTTTTGGGGACACGTATTGCTTTGCTACAAAACTGAGGTGCTCCCGGATGGGAGGGGCTTATATAGGGGAGGGTACTTCCTGTTTTGGAAGTTGCCAGTGTCAGCACCTGAAGGTAATTCTATATAACCCACATAGTAATGACTATGCCGCTCTGTGTCCCGTGATGTACTCCAAGAAAAGGATTTTACAGGTAAGCTGTTTTAAAAATCCTACTTTTATGCTCCCCTAAAATTCCATTTATATCCTTCTTTCCCCCTTGCCATGGAACTCTTGGGCCTTAATCAAAAGCTTCCCCCTTCCTCCTCCCCATTTCCCCTCTTCTTTACCAAACCCCATTCCCCAAGAAAAAAAACAAAACAACCCCCCCCCCGAAATGTAAGGATCACGATTCTACACCCTGTTCCAAATTATTATGCAAATTCGATTTCAGTGTCACAAAGATTAAATATTTTGTTTTTCAGTTTAACTCATGGATGGCATTGTGTCTCAGGGCTCTTTTGATCACTGAAAACAATCTCGGACACCTGTGATAATTAGATTGCCAGGTGAGCCCAATTAAAGGAAAAACTACAAAAGGAGGCTGTTCCACATTATTAAGCAGAGCATCATTTTCAAGCAATATGGGGAAGAAAAAGGATCTCTCTGCTGCTAAAAAGAGCGAAATAGTTCAATGCCTTGGACGAGGTTTGAAAACATTAGATATTTCACGAAAACTTAAGCGTGATCATCGCACTATTAAGAGATTTGTGGCTGATTCAGAGAGCAGACGGGTTTCGTGCAGATAAAGGCACATTGAGGAATATTTCTGTCAGATCCATGCATCGGGTCAAGAGAGCAGCTGCTAAAACACCATTACATAGCAGCAAACAGATAATTGAAGCTGCTGGAGCCTCTGTAGTCCCATGGACATCAAGGTGTAGAGTCCTCCAGAGTCTTGCAACTGTGCATAAACCTTCCATTTGGCCACCACTAACCAATGCTCACAAGCAGAAACGGCTGCATTGGGCAGAAAAATACATGAAGACTCATTTTCAAACAGTCCTGTTCACTGATGAGTGCGGTGCAACCCTGGATGGTCCAGATGGATGGAGTAGTGGATGGTTGGTGGATGGCCACCCTGTTCCAACAAGGCTGCGACGTCAGCAAGGTGGTTGGTGGAGTCATGTTTTGGGCCGGAATCATGGGAAGAGAGCTGGTCGGCCCCTTTAGGGTCCCCGAAGGTGTAAAGATGACCTCTGCAAAGTATGTGGAGTTCCTGACTGACCACTTCCTTCCCTGGTACAGAAGGAAGAACTATGCTTTCCATAATAAAATCATCTTCATGCATGACAATGCACCATCTCATGCTGCAAAGAATACCTCTGCATCAATGGCTGCTATGGGGATAAAAGGAGAGAAAGTCATGATGTGGCCTCCATCCTCCCCTGACCTCAATTTTATTGAGAACCTTTGGAGCATCTTCAAGCAAAAGATCTATGAGGGTGGGAGGCAGTTTACATCCAAACAGCAGCTCTGGGAGGCTATTCTGACATCTTGCAAACAAATTCAAGCAGAAACTGTCCAAAAACGTACAAGTTCAATGGATGCAAGACTTGTGAAGCTGCTATCAAATAAGGGGTCCTATGTTGACCGGTAAAATGTTAAAAAAGTAAAAATGTTGTTCAAAGTGTGATTGAAATAGCTTTTGATTTCAGTAAATATGCTGCAAACACAACAAATTACAATTTTCAGTTCTTACAACCTATAAAGTGTTTTGAAACTTACTGTGCGTAATAATTTGGAACAGTGCATTGTACGTTTTTTATTTTGAAAAAAAAACTGTTATCATTAGGAGGTTTGTTCAATAAAATTTGAATTATACTTTTAATAGTTGATAACATGAGAATTATGCTGACTGTTGTTTACATCAATTATTTAGGTAAATGAGAAAAATATCATTGGCATAATAATTTGGAACAGGGTGTATATGATCCCATGTGCAGGTACGCATCTCCTATTGGGCTTACATTCCTCCTCTTATAGCTCCTCTAGCATTCTCTTCCCCTCCTCAGAGCAAACAAATAAATTCCATCCTGTCCAAGTTTTATTATATTGTTCTCTCTTATTTTGGGCCGAGAGGACCAAGTCCTCCATTGCTCCTATCTCTCGAACCCCATTAAGCTATCCTGCAGTGGAATGAGGTCTAGAGTCCCTCCACCGCAGGGTTACCCCGGCTTTTGCCGCATTAATCAGGTGACACAGCACTGATTTTTTTATAGGTCTGGACCGGGATCTGTGAGCAATGAAGCAAGAAGAAGACAGGGTCATCTGGTATCGGAAATTCTGTAAATTTTTGAGATATTCTCTGAACCTTCAGCCAGTATTGTTTCATTTTTCCACAGGACCAAAATATGTGCAGCAAAGTTCCTTGCTCCACCCCACATCTCCAGCAACATTCCGAGGTGTCCATAGCAAATTTATGGAGCCTTACTGGCGTGTAATACCATTGTGTGAGGAGTTTGTAATTGGATTCCTGGGTCCGTGTACAGACCGAGGAATTCAATGCCATGAAGATAATTTGTTTACGTTGAATTGGAGTAAAGATCCTATCCAGGTCCTTTTCCCATTTGACATCACAAAGTCTTTCGAGGGTGTATTCAGCAGGACTGCGACATTGCAGCGGACAGATCGGACACTTTTGGCACATTTTTAGGACCATTGACACTTATACAGCGATCAGAGCAATAAAAATGCACTGATTACCGTGTAAATGTCACTGGCAGGGAAGGGGTTAACACTAGGGGGCCATTAAGGGGTTAAATGTGTTCTCTCATTAGTGTTTCTAACTGTATGAGGATGTGGCTGACTGGGGGATGTGGCTGACTGGGGGATTGTTTGTTGAACAAACAATATGTCTCCTCTCCCCTGACAGAACAGGGATTTGTGTATTTACACACACAAATCCCCGTGCTGGCGCTTGTGCACACAATCGCAGGTAGCCATTGGCGATCACGCCCGCCACGCGCATCAGGAGCCCCGCCGTGCAGCGGGCATGCGTGCCCCATACAATGTACCCATACTGGGTTTGGCCCAGTGGTGCCATTCTGCCGCAGTATATAGACGTAAGTCGGTTGGGAACCGTTTACATATGCGGGCGCGACTTATGTTTGTGTTTGCTTCTGCACGTGAGCACAGAGGGATGGGGCGTTTTAATTTATTTTTTTCTTATTTATTTTACTTTTTATTTTTACACTGTCTCTTTATTTTTTTATCATTTTTATTCCTATTACAAGGAATGTAAACATCTCTTTTAATAGAAACAAGCATCACAGGTGCTCTTTATTGAGAGATTTGGGGTAAAAAAAAATACATTTTGACTTTAAGAAAAAAAAAATCCTGTCTATCTTCCCGAGAACCGGAAGTGACGTCGGAGGTTGCTCTGGTCCTCCAAGGGCATAGAGCCGAGTGGGGGCCATCTTGCCCTCACTCAACTTTCTGCCTAACCATCGGCCACACCGGATCGTTTCCGGGTTTACCGATGGCTCCGGTAAGCTTGGAAATGACCGGGAAGTGGCGGGAGGGTGGCACCTCTCCCACCGCCTATAAAAGTGATCTTGTGGTGAATCCGCCACTGGGACCACTTATAACTTGTAGAGAATCGTCCACAGTAAATAATGATACTGGGGTTATGGCAGCTAGCTGCTGCCATAAAAACAGTATTTAAAGTCAAATTAATAACATATAGTTACTGTGGGAGGTCGGCAAGTGGATATTATGCAAACTTGCATGTTTATGTCTACGGAAAAGGGAAAAAATTAACACTACAGGGACTGTACTGGGAAAATACAATAATGATTAGCTGAAAAGCACATCCTGGCTGGTTAGTTCTTCCCTTGTCTATCAGCCATTGGAAATGGGCTGCAGAGATATGACTGTAAATGGTCAGAACAGACAAAGATATGAGCAGCATTATTATCAGTGTATACCAAGCTTTATTAGAGTACACTGACCATGTGTCAAAAGATCTACGCCAAATATGATGGACTGTTGTCTTTTTTATAGTGTAGGGAGCCCCCCATTTCTCTAGTGTCTATATTTTTTTTTAATTATTACAGCGTTAGTACATTAGACAGGCACTTTCTGGTTTAGGGTGTGCTTTCAGTCTATTTACACCAGAGTCCCCATCAGTGATCCACACTTAAATCAGGGTCTCCATCAGTAGTCTGCATTTACTGTACATCAGGGTCCTCAGCAATGGTTCTTGCTTACGTCACGGATATAGTCAGCGTAGCAACAGAGAGGAAACCAGGATGCAGAGCAGGAATGGACAGAGGAATTTCCATCATCTTGCTGGGGCAAGTACGTCATCACTTTCTAGGATTTTGGAGGTCCTAGAAACCAATTGACTTGGAGAAAGACAGCGCAGTGAGGGGGAACCTGACACTCCTGGAGCAAGCATAACATTGATTGTTAGGACACCAGCTGTTCTAGCAACCAACCTGATTGAGCTGCAGTCTGTTATATAAGGTTTCCAGAAAGTGCAGACAGAAGTGGTTCGCAATAACTTCTGTGAAGGAGGTGCTTGTAGTATTTCTTTGCATTGTATTTCATTCAGACAGAAGCAAAGACTGTTGGCTCTGTTCAAACTAGTGCGATTTCAGATGTGACTTGAGTTGCACAGAATCGCATGACAATAGAAATCAATTTTTTTTCCAACTGTGCCCATTCACATCAATGCAACTCAGCATGGCGCGATTTTGAAAAAGGTTCCTGTACTACTTTGGTGTGATTCCAGCACGATTTTGGACCCATAAAATATGCAAACCACTTCAAAGTAGCATCCAAGTTGCACTACATAATCGCACTGACATGATCAAAATTGGATCCCAGCAGTGTGAACCTAGCCTTAGGCAAATGTTCCCATGTTTTACTAGTTTAAATGTTGTTGCACATGATGACAGAGTTTATATGCAGCTCCTTTTACTTTAAAGAGGAGTTTCGTCTGCCCCTTTAAAAATTAAACATCAGCAGCTACACATACTGTAGCTGCTGACTTTTAACATTAGGACACTTACCTGTCATGGAGTCCAGCGATGTCGGCACCGCAGCCGATGTTCACATTGGCTGGTGGGGTGCTGCCACCGCCATTGCTGGTAAGGGAACCCGGCAGTGTAGCCTTTCGGCTTCACGGCTGGGTCCCTACTGCGCATGCGTGAAGCACGCTGCACTTTCTCACTAGCCGGGCAAAAGGGGAGGGAGGAGGGGGCCTGAGCTGCTGACGTACTTTGCCGCATCCTGGTGTCCCAGAAGTGGGGAAGGGGACCTGTCAAAAAAACAACAGAACACCTTTGGGATGAATTACAGAGGAGACTGTGAGCCAGGCCAATATCAGTGCCTGACCTCACAAATGCGCTTTTGGAAGAATGGTCAAACATTCCCATAGACACTCTCCTAAACCTTGTGGACACCCTTCCCAGAAGAGTTGAAGCTGTTATAACTGCAAAGGGTGGGCCAACTCAATATTGAACCCTGCGGACTAAGATCAGGATAACATTAAAGTTTGTGTGTGTAAAGGCAGGCATCCCAATACTTTTGAAAATATACTGTATATGTTTGTATATTGTATTTATGTACTATTACTAATAATTTATCATATTAAGTTTGTTTTACTTTCATGCTTATTTGTATCTATAAAACTATGATTATTGTTAAATGCTAGGTAAACTAGTTCCTCTGCTCCCAATTACTGTGCTTAGATTACTGGTTAATTTCCTAGGAGAGAAACCCCCCCCCCCCTATCTTTTCCTGGGTGCAGACACTGCCAAGTTTATTATCAACCCACTCTTCCACTTAAAGGAGGCTCTGGTTCATCTAATTACCTACAGGTTTAATGCCATAGCCTGTTTTCTATAACTCCCCTCCCTCAAAACAGGACTACAGTAGCTTTGCTGCTTCTACAGTTTACATATTAGCATCTTACTTCTGCCCAGCAATACAACTTAAAAGAACCTTTCATGTTTAGGTTCATGAGAACATAAAGAGAATCTATAAGGACAAAAATATGGAAGCTTCAATTGCTAAAAGCCTATCTCCACCATTTATGTTGTAAGCAAGTTGCCCAGCATCTTAAAATAAAAAAAAGCAGCATTCACTGCAATATTCATCCCCTCTCCAGCACTGCCCACCACAGATTTACCGCTCTGAAATCCAGCAGTGGTCCTATTCAGGGTTGAATGATCTCCAGGGTTATCCACCCTCAATTTGCTTGACTAATGGTGCATATGTATATATATATATGGACAGCTGAGAGAGGAACCACTGTTGGGCTCTGAGGAAGAAGGTTCACCTTCGAAACGCGTCAGCCGGCAGTGGCCCTCATCATTTCCTCTGTGACCATTTGGAGTGGTTTGGTTCGGACGCATTGCTGCTATTTGTGGAAACTATTTACATTGTGAGCCATGCACGTATGTTTGTTAGTAGTTTTTCTTTTTTATCTATTTTTAATAAAATCCATCCAAAGGATAATGCACTAGGCTGGTGCGCCCTTTCTTTTTTTTTTTCTCGTTTATCGTTAGGATACCCCTATCCCTAAGGGGCAGCAAGGCCAGTGCCATGCACCATCACGACATATAGACTGTCTGGTAATCCACTCATGCGCAGGAGTTTTTGTTTTCTGTCATCCGCCCCACTTTCTGTATAACCAAGACCACTATGAACACATCCCATGTGGGTGTTACCATGCTGGCATAAGCTCACAGTACTCCTAGACAGAACAGTGCTCACATGCCATTATGTGGTTAATGCCCAGCCTAGGAGTAAGGATTGCCCAGCAGCAGAGTAAAAAACAAGGGCCTGTGATATCACATGAAGGGCCTGAAAACTGCAGGATTTATGATGTATAAAGAGGGCGAGCCATCAGGGAGGGTGGTATTTAGCACACAAGTTGGGCTTGAATTTTTTCTATAGATTTAGGCTTTGTGCTAGCATTGTGATATTAACCACCCTATTATGCTTTATAAGTACATACAAAATACAACAGTAAAACAGGGCATACAACATAAAGGGAAAAGGCCACAACCAGCCCAATTAAAGTCATGCAGGATTAACAATAACACCCTAAAAACACAATGCAAGGAAACAAACCAACCTAGCACAAGTATACATGACATTTCACACTTAATAGCAGCATGCTTCCATGTCAGTGATTCGCAGATTAGTGAAGAAAAACAAGTCAGCAAAGTTCCCATATTTCGGTCCTCATTGATTCTCTTTAAAAGAAGAAAAGTATCACTGTCTTTTACTAATCAGCAATTTAGGGTCCAAGTAAAGGCAGAACATCTCCAAGCTCATTTTTATAACTGTGTTTTCTTAGGGATAAAATGTGAGTGACCACACATTTTGAAAGATTTATTTATTTTTACGTTTTTTTTTATCCAGCACAGGACCTTTCTGAGAGAACAAACATTTTCAGAATTTTACCTAAATCTATTAAACACCTGTTATGATTTTATACTTATGGAGAACTACTAACTTCCTTGGGATAGGATAAATGGTGTAAGAAACTATTTGAAAGAGAGCCAAGTGGTAAATTCCATGTCACGTGAAAATGCTGGCGTATGTAACACATTGTGCAAGAAGCGCTAACACAGACTTGAAAACATCTGTGTTTCCAGCTGCTTCACAGACTCCTGGGATGTTATTTTGTGGGAACGTTAACTTGATTTCAAATAACTTTACAACATGGAGGTCACTGGGTCTAGACCATAGAGCAGGTCCAGATATCATAAAATAAAAATAAAACATACGTTTGCTGTAGAAATTAGATATACAGAGCTGGCTTAAGCACAAAACATATAGATTACCAGGAAAATACAAAGAGTTAGTGTTTTAGACACATTTTCCATCTATAATATTGCTTCTACTAGTTGTTGGCTATTGGGTATCACCAGTCAAGAAGCCATTCTGTGAATTAATGAAGTACTTCTGTTATGTTTGAGCAGATCAAACTGGTTCTGGACATATGAAAACGTAGTGGTTGGAATATGAGATGTCCAAACTATGTGTTGGAAAAAGGATAAAAAGATCTTGGATATATTTGACCTGTAGAGAAGAGATGGCTGCAGATAAATGGGGTACAACTTATGATGTAGGAGGATTTGTTTTATCTCTGTTTATCACCTGAGGCCAATCACTTCACGGAGTATATGTTAAGGTTTACAACCACTTTAAGTTCAAGAAAACTCAAGATTAAGGTACTATTGCAATAATAGCTAGGTCTTGGATGTTGAGATGTAGAAGTACAAGTATTTGTTTGTAATTAAAGCGGAGGTTCCGCGGCCAATCGTTTTTTTTTTTTTCGTTTGCATACAATGGTTTTTAGATTACAAGTATGTACTCACTTGTACAGTGCCAAAAAGCATCCCCCGTCCGTTTTCTTAGATAACATAAAGTTATAAAACCCGATGCTGTCATTTCCCATTTTGCTTGTGGGCATTGTGAAGCCCACAAGCACTGACATCCTGGAAGCGGTGAATGGTTGCCATCACAACGGTCGACGCCGTTGAAAGTACACGCCCCGTTGTGATGGCATTCGCTGGACGGCGTTCCGCATTGTCTCCTGGGAAGCATGACGCCGTCCTCCCAGGAGACATTGCGGCGCTGGGGAAGAGTGGAGACGCCTACTCCCGCGGGAGAAAACCCCGGAAGTCAAACTTTTATACATCGAATATACGGTATTGTAAACACATAATAAAAAATCTTTTGGCTTATGTAGATGTATGTGGTGGGATGATCAGCATGATATAGTCTTGTAATTTAGGGTGAAACTCCGCTTTAAGTATTGTTTTAAATGATATTAATAAAAGATACATATTTACATATGTTGTACTCCGTATGTTGTGATGTTAGATACCTTTAAAAGTCCACTAAGAAGAATCACATTTTTTTTTTTATCGTTGTTTGTTTCGTGTATAGCTATTCAAAATCTTTTATTTTATGAATAAATAATTTTTTGGTGAATAAAATGGTTCCTATATGACTGCATATTTATTAAAGACCACACAAGCATTAACAAAAAAAAAATTGAAATACTGGTCCACAGATTCATGTCCAAATACCTGTATCAGCTTATCAAATGAAATCATATTGAAATGTGAGGGAAACGCCTTTCCTTGCTCTTTAGCTTATCTGCTCCTCCCCTGATATAAGCCTTATTTGTGGGTGTTTTTAAAGTAATTGTACTGCTTAAAGTGGTTGTAATCCTGAATCATAGAATTTGAGCAAGGAAGGGGTCATTCCCAAACTGTTCCCACAAAATTGGGAGCATGAAATTGTCCAAAATGTCTTTGTATGCTGACACCTTAAGAGTTACCTTCACTGGAACTAAGGGGCCAAGCCCAACCCCTGAAACACAACCCTGCACCATAATCCTCCCCTCTACCAAATTATTTGGACCAGTGCACATAGCAAGATCCATAAAGACATGGATGAGTAAGTTTGGGCTGGAGGAACTTGACTGGCCTGCACAGAGTCCTGACCTCAAACCGATAGAACACCTTTGGGATGAATTATAGCGGAGACTGCGAGTCAGGCCTTCTCGTCCAACATCAGTGCCTGACCTCACAAATGCGCTTCTGGAAGCATGGTCAAACATTCCCATAGACACACTCCTAAACCTTGTGGACAGCTTTCCAAGAAGAGTTGAAGCTATTCTAGCTGCAAAGGGTGGGCCAACACAATATTGAACCCTACGGACTAAGACTGGGATGCCATTAAAGTTCATGTGCGTGTTAAGGCAGGCATTCCAATACTTTGGTAATATAGTGTGTGTATATATGTAGTGTTTACTTTTTTCTCCCCAGAGCTCCAAGTGTCGTTTCCCTCTGGTGCTTTGTTCCTCTGTTATCAGCATGTGTCACTTATGAGCAGTTTTTCCGACAAATAAAATGTATTTGTGTCGGGAGCGAGAACTCAGAACGGAGCTGGTCTATTCACAACACCATTCTTATGCTGTGTTCCTTTCCTCCAATCAGCTCTCACACAGTGTAACTGCAGTCTCACCACCCTCCCCTTTTCTGCAGCCGACAGATGAAGAAAGATTTTTAACACGATCTGCACTTTTGAAAGGGTGTAGAGAGGGGAAGACTGCGTATAATCAAGTAAAACCTATGTAGGATGATTTGTTTATTCACTGTCTATCACCGGAGGCTGTTCACGTCACTGGGTATATGTAGGGGTTTACAACCACTTTCAAAGAGACGTTCTGGATTAATTAACCAATTGAGGACCGCCGCACGCTGATGTACGTCGGCAAAATGGCACGGCTGGGCACATGGGCGTACAGGTACGTCCCCTTTAAGAGCCTGGTCGCGAGCGTGCCGCCGCTCTCGCGACCCAGTCCTCTTCTCCATGACCATCCCCGCGGGAACAGCGGACCCGATCGCCGCTGGTGTCCCGCGATCGGGTCACAGAGAGGAAGAACGGTGAGAGGCAAGTGTAAACAAACCTCTCCCCATGCTTCCTAGTGTGCCTGTCACCGATCGTCTGTTCCCTGTAATAGGGAACGACGATCAGTGACACCACACACTAAGCCACGCCCCCCCACAGTAAGAAACACAAATCAGGGCACACTTAACCCCTACAGCGCCCCCTCCTGGTTAACCCCTTCACTGACAGTGTCATTTTTACAGTAACCAGTGCATTTTTATAGCACTGGTCGCTGTAAAAATTACAATGGTCCCAAAATAGTGTCAAAAGTGTCCGATGTGTCCACCATAATGTCGCAGTCACAAAAAAAAAAAAAAAACGCTGATCGCCGTCATTACTAGTAAAAAAAAAATGTTTTTAGAAAAATGCCATAAAACGACCCCCTATTTTGTAAACGCTATAACTTTTGTGCAAACCAATCAATAAATGCCAATTGTGATTTTTTTTTAACAAAAATATGTAGAAGAATACGTATCGGTCTAAACTGAGGAAAAAAAATTTTTTTTTATATATTTTTGGGGATATTTATTATAGCAAAAAGTAAAAAATATTGAATTTTTTTCAAAATTGTCGCTCTATTTTTGTTTAGAGCGCAAAAAAATAAAAACCTCAGAGGTGATCAAATACCACCAAAAGAAAGCTCTATTTGTGGGAAGAAAAGGACGCCAATTTTGTTTGGGAGCCACGTCGCACGACCGCGCAATTGTCAGTTAAAGCGACAGTGCCGAATCGCAAAAAGGGACCTGGTCCTTATGCTGCGTATTGGTCCGGGTCTTAAGTGGTTAAAAAAAGAAAGAAACATTTATATTCACCAAGGTGGATGCAGCATTGATCCGACGCTGCATCTGTCCCCTGCTGTCTCTGCAGTGAGAACTAATTGATCAAACAAACCCGTATGTATCTTTATACAATGGTAAGTTAACATTTACCAAATGTTTCCAGAAGTAGAGGGAAGAGGGGTCGTTTTCTTCCAGGACATAACAATAGCTTTCCTGGCATAGAAAAGGCAAATACCTATCATAATTCTTTCTGCAACAGTAGGTACCAAGTTCTCTACTAGGCTCAACTTATACATTTGCATAGATGGCATAAAGGAAATATGTTCAACCGTATAGATAATGCAAACCACCTCCTCCCAGCAGCAGACAACTGCAGGCCATGCCCAAAAAACATGGGAAAAATCCGCAGGAGAGTGATTACACCCTCAACATTCCTGGGAGACCGAGGGATCCAATTTGTGCAGCCTGTGTAGAGGGTGAAATAGACTCTGTGGCCAATTTTAAATTGGATAAGCCTGTTCCATAGGGAGATCAGGAGGTGTTGAAGGGGGGTGGGGGATCCCCTACATCTGCTATGTCTTCATTGTCCAAGTCCGGAATGTCCCACAGCCACTACTGCCTGAGGGCAGAAAGGTCAAGAGGAGGTAGGTTTTTCTGAACATTCTGTCTGGATTAGATGTTCTAAGTCAGATTGCAGCATTATTAGAGATCTATGTGGGAACTGGCTGTTGAAAGCATGGGACAACTGCAAGTATTTTTTTTTTACAAGAAAAGGTTGGTCTTTATTGAGATGATATCAAAGAACAAGAGATACACAGACATGTCCTGTACATAGTACAATTCAGAAGTCCATACATAACAGCAATACATAGAACACTGTCAATCCAACCCAAAATACACTAAACATAGGAAAATAAAGCAATAACAACATGTGAAAAACAGCATCTCAAGATCATTGGGTCCAAGGAAGCCATACCCGGTCGAATTTCTTGGGACAACCCCTGCTAACATAAGTCAACTTATACATCGGTATGACCGCGTTAACAGAGGAGTCCCAAGATTCAATTTTGGGGGGGGGGGGCAGGGGAGGACCATTGTTTGAGGATTTCTTTCCTAGTGTAGAACAGTAGCATAGATACAAGTAACTTTGTGTATCTGGGCCTCTGGTCATCATCGTGTATCCTAAGCAGAGCTAGTTCGGGTGATGTTGGGATATCCAATGCGAGTCGGATATTAATATATTCAAAGACCTCGGCCCAGAACTTCTACACCAAGGGACAAGCCCAGAACATATCAATAAATGTACCTTCAGAAGAGCGACACTTCGGGCAGGTAGGGGATCTATCCGGGTAAATTCTGTGTAGTCTCTGAGGTGTGCAGTAAATACGGTAAATAAATTTAGTCTGCATTAATCTATCTCTAGAGCAGTGTTTCTCAACTCCAGTCCTCAAGGCGCCCCAACAGGTCATGTTTTCAGGATTTCCCTCAGATGAAATAGCTGTGGGAATTACTAAAGCAGTTAAACTGATCAAATAACCTGTGCAAAACAATGGAGAGCCTTAAAACATGACCTGTTGGGGCGCCTCGAGGACTGGAGTTGAGAAACACTGCTCTAGAGGATATCATCAGCTTAGACCCATCTTCAAAACATTCCTCCCGAGAAGCCCTGTCTAGGCTGGGGACATCAGTCAGCCATTTTTCCCAAAGAGTGTCTATTTTAGGCGAGTCAACTACCAAGAGGGCAAGGTAAAGGGCAGAGAGCGTTTTCTCAAGATCCTCCTGAGCTATTAACCTCTCAATAGGGTCCGCTGCTAAACTAATAGTCTGGGGGAACTGAGCCCTGGCAGCATGTCTCAACTGGAAGTATCGGAAGAGCATCCGCTCCGGCAGCCCATACTGATCAACCAACTGCCGGAAGGACAATAGCCTACCAGAGCGAAAGACATCTCGAAGGGTCTAAATGCCATATCCAGCCCATAGCTGTGGATCAGGGATCGTCCTAAAGTGAGGGAGGGAGTGATTACCCCACAGCGGGCAGTACGGAGAAATTTGGTTCGGACGGTTAAATCTCTTCTGAGCAATGGTCCACACCTTAAGGGTAGTCCTGGTTGGTCCCGGAAGAGACGAGTACGCAGCCGCCCCCCTGTATACCAGGTTCCCCAACTCACTAAGCGAACCCACGACAGCGGCCTCTGAGCAGGTGGCCGCGTTTGATTTGGACTGCATAAACCACCAACGTACTGTGACCAGAATCGCCGCCCAGTAATTCACCAGGAGGCAGGGGAGCGCGAGACCCCCACAACGGACAGGGAGTTGTAAGGTGGATCTTGCAAGCCTAGGCGAGGAGCCCCTCCAGATAAAAGAGCCTATACAGACATCCAACTCCTTGAAAAAAGAGCCAGGGAGCCAAACCGGACAGTTCCTAAACACATAAGTGAATCTGGGCAGAAACATAATTTTTAGCACATTAATGCGTCCAAGCAAGTTGAGGGGTAAGTCTCTCCACCTGACACAATGTTCCCTAAGTCTCATCACCAGGGGCTTCAGATTGGGGCGGCAAAAGTCTTGAAGGTCCCTCGAAACCACAATTCCCAGGTATCTGAACTCCTCGACCCAAAGCAACGGGGTACAAGGGACCCCGCTCCGGGGCCAAGGATCCAGCGGGAACAAGACTGATTTTGACCAATTGATCTTGACCCCGGAAAAGCGGCCGAATTCCTCAAATATCTGCAGAGCTGCCTGCAATGAACCGTCAGCATCTTGAAGGTAGAGTAAGGCATCATCCGCATAGAGGGAAATTTTCTCCTCCAAAAGGGCCAACCCGCAGTCCACAAACCGCGGAAGACTCTCTGATCAAGATCGCCAATAGGGATGAGCTTCGTGTTCGAGTCGAACATATGTTCGACTCGAACATCGGCTGTTCGATCGTTCGGCGAAGATCGAACGATTTGGGCCGTTCGCGCCAAATTCGAGTGACGCGAACGGCCCACAATGCACTACGCCATTGCAGTGTCATCCAGGCGCTGTGATTGGCCAAGCATGCACTGTGACCCCGCATGCTTGGCCAATCACAGCGCCGGCAGCGAGGAGAGCCATGATTGGCCACAGGCAGGATGCCTGTGGCTAATTATTGCTGATGGGGTTTAGTACACGCCCCGCACTATAAAAGGCCGCCAGCGTGGCGGCCTTGTGTAGTGTGTTCCGGAGCAGGGAAAGAGAAGCATAGGCAGGGACAGTGTCATTTTTTTTCCTTTACTAATCCTGGATTCCTTGTGTTTAGGGACAAATAAGGATAGGTAGGGAGAGTGTCAGTGACAGTGTGCTATTCTGTGCTAATCCTTGTTTGTAAGGACAGAGAGGTACAGTGAGGGAAACTGACAGTGTGCTATTCTGTTCTAAAACTATTTTGCTGAACCATATTTTCAATCCTTGAGTTGAGGGACAGAGAGCTACAGTGAGGGAAAGTGTCAGTGTGCTATTGTGTTCTAAAACTATTTTGCTGTTCCATATTTTCAATCCTTGAGTTGAGGGACAGAGAGCTACAGTGAGGGAAAGTGTCAGTGTGCTATTGTGTTCTAAAACTATTTTGCTGAACCATATTTTCAATCCTTGAGTTGAGGGACAGAGAGGTACAGTGAGTGAAACTGACAGTGTGCTATTCTGTTCTAAATCAATTTTGCTGTTCCATATTTTCAATCCTTGAGTTGAGGGACAGAGAGCTACAGTGAGGGAAACTGACAGTGTGCTATTCTGTTCTAAAACTATTTTGCTGAACCATATTTTCAATCCTTCAGTTGAGGGACAGAGAGCTACAGTGAGGGAAAGTGTCAGTGTGCTATTCTGTTCTAAAACTATTTTGCTGAACCATATTTTCAATCCTTGAGTTGAGGGACAGAGAGCTACAGTGAGGGAAAGTGTCAGTGTGCTATTGTGTTCTAAAACTATTTTGCTGAACCATATTTTCAATCCTTGAGTTGAGGGACAGAGAGCTACAGTGAGGGAAAGTGTCAGTGTGCTATTCTGTTCTAAATCAATTTTGCTGTTCCATATTTTCAATCCTTGAGTTGAGGGACAGAGAGCTACAGTGAGGGAAACTGACAGTGTGCTATTCTGTTCTAAATCAATTTTGCTGTTCCATATTTTCAATCCTTGAGTTGAGGGACAGAGAGCTACAGTGAGGGAAAGTGTCAGTGTGCTATTGTGTTCTAAAACTATTTTGCTGAACCATATTTTCAATCCTTGAGTTGAGGGACAGAGAGCTACAGTGAGGGAAAGTGTCAGTGTGCTATTGTGTTCTAAAACTATTTTGCTGAACCATATTTTCAATCCTTGAGTTGAGGGACAGAGAGCTACAGTGAGGGAAAGTGTCAGTGTGCTATTGTGTTCTAAAACTATTTTGCTGAACCATATTTTCAATCCTTGAGTTGAGGGACAGAGAGGTACAGTGAGTGAAACTGACAGTGTGCTATTCTGTTCTAAATCAATTTTGCTGTTCCATATTTTCAATCCTTGAGTTGAGGGACAGAGAGGTACAGTGAGGGAAACTGACAGTGTGCTATTCTGTTCTAAAACTATTTTGCTGAACCATATTTTCAATCCTTGAGTTGAGGGACAGAGAGCTACAGTGAGGGAAAGTGTCAGTGTGCTACTGTGTTCTAAAACTATTTTGCTGAACCATATTTTCAATCCTTGAGTTGAGGGACAGAGAGCTACAGTGAGTGAAACTGACAGTGTGCTATTCTGTTCTAAATCAATTTTGCTGTTCCATATTTTCAATCCTTGAGTTGAGGGACAGAGAGGTACAGTGAGGGAAAGTGTCAGTGTGCTATTGTGTTCTAAAACTATTTTGCTGAACCATATTTTCAATCCCTGAGTTGAGGGACAGAGAAGGACACTCGTAGAAATTATCAGTGTGCTATTCTGTGCTAAATCTTGTTTGTAGGGAGGGACAGAGTAGGACAGTGAGGGAAAGTGTCAGTGTGCTATTCTGTTCTAAAACTTTTTTGCTGAACCATATTTTCAATCCTTGTGTTTAGGGACAGAGAAGGATAGGCAGGGGACAGTGTCAGTGTCATTGTTGCTAAGCCTCCTGCACAATATACACCTGAAGGTAGCCCTTATTGCTGTTTTTCCCATCTCCCTGCAGGCCATCCATTAAAATGTCTGGAAGGCAACCAAGGAGAGGCAGACAGTCAGGAGGCAAAAAAAGAGGGCAAGCAGGCTCTGTGTCTGGGGGCAACAGTGCTGGTCGTGTACGCGGTGCATTGTCATCAGCACATGGCCATGGGACACGCTTGTCCTTGTTTTCGGCAGCTGGACATGTTGAGCCACATCATGCCGAAGACTTGGTAGAGTGGATGACCAAGCCCACCTCATCCTCCTCATCCTCTCTCACCCAGGCTCAGGGTAGTGGCAAAGCAGCTGCCAAAGCGTCCTCTTCTCTGGTATCATTATCTTCATTAGTCAATCCTTCCCTAGACCCACCATGCCCTCCTCCTGAGGAGTCCCCGGAACTGTTTGAGCACAGTGTTGGGTACATGCTCCAGGAGGATGCCCAGCGTTTGGAAGGATCTGATGATGATACCCAGCTAGAGGAAGGCAGCAGCGTGAGAGCAGAGAGAGGGGATGCTCAAGAAGGACACCAATCTGGCAGTCATGTTCCAGCAGCTGCAGCATACTGCCAGATTGGCTCCAGTGATGAGGAGGGAGGGGATGATGAGGTCACTGACTCCACGTGGGTGCCTAATAGGAGAGAGGAGGAGGAGGAGGATGAGGAGGAGGCACATCTCCAACGAGGCAGGATGCCCTTGAGTGGCCAGCGTATGGGCAGCACACCGACGGAATCACACCGCAGAGCTCCGCCTGTGCAGGGCGCTGCCTCTGCCCGTCATTCAAAAAGTTCTTTGGTGTGGGCCTTTTTTGAGGCGAGTGCATCAGATCACACAGCTGCTGTTTGCAACATATGTCTCAAGCGTATATCGCGTGGCCAAAACATCAGCCGCTTGGGCACCACATGCTT
Source organism: Rana muscosa (assembly GCA_029206835.1). NCBI lineage: Eukaryota > Metazoa > Chordata > Amphibia > Anura > Ranidae > Rana > Rana muscosa. The sequence continues at coordinate 850,809,138 of CM055121.1, forward strand.
GATCAGACATATGTTGACCTGCCATGCAGCTCGTTGGCAAGCCTACCTTAAAGACCCACACCAAAGAACAAAGCTGACCTCTTCTTGCACCGCATCAGCTGGGATCTCCAACCCCACTATACCTTCACTCCTCTCTGAAACCTGCTCTGAGAGGAATGAAGGTGTAGAATTAGGTGTGTCACAGGCAAGTACTTGCGGGCACTCTGCTAGCAGTACACCAACGTCCGATTCTAGCAGGCAAATTTCCCTGCCCCAGCTGCTGGACCGTCGAAAGAAGTTCACTCCCAGCCATCCACATGCCCAGCGGTTGAATGCTAGCTTGGCTAAATTGCTAGCGCTTCAACTGCTGCCTTTTCAGTTGGTAGACTCGGCCCCCTTCCGTGAGTTTGTGCAATGTGCGGTTCCTCAGTGGCAGGTTCCCAAACGACACTTTTTCGCACGGAAGGCTATTCCGGCTCTCTACAGGCATGTGGAAGGCAATGTCTTGGCCTCGCTGGACAGGGCGGTCAGCGGTAAGGTGCATATTACCGCTGACTCATGGTCCAGCAGGCATGGACAGGGAACGTTACCTTTCTTTCACGGCCCATTGGGTCACTCTTTTGGCAGCTGGGAAGGATGCAGGACAAGGTGCAGTAGTGTTGGAGGTTGTTCCACCCCCACGCCTCCAAAATGCTACTACTGGTTGTGACACACCTCTCTCCTCCACCCCCTCCTCTTCTTCTTCCTCCATGGCCTCTTCCTGTGGTTTGTCCTCGGAACCAGCGGTGCTCCGTAGGCGTTCAAGGGGCTACGCAAGTACGCAGGCAAAAAGATGCCATGCCGTGCTTGCGCTGGTGTGTTTGGGGGACAGGAGCCACACTGGGGCAGAGGTCCTGTCTGCTCTGCAGGGGCAGGCCGAGAGGTGGTTGACGCCACGCCAGCTTAAGCCAGGAATGGTGGTTTGCGACAATGGCACCAACCTCTTCTCCGCCCTCCGACAGGGACAACTGACCCATGTGCCCTGTATGGCTCACGTCCTTAACCTGGTGGTGCAGCGGTTCTTGGGCAGGTACCCGGGCTTACAGGATGTCCTGAGGCAGACCAGGAAAGTCTGTGTGCATTTCCGCAGATCTTATAATGCCAGTGCTCGCCTGGCTGAGCTTCAAAAGGAGTTGAACCTGCCCAAGAACAGCCTTATATGTGACATGCCCACCAGGTGGAACTCAACGTTGGCCATGCTGCAGCGGCTGCACACGCAGCAGAGGGCCATCAATGAGTACCAGTGCGACTACGGCACCAGGACAGGGTCAGGGAAGCTCGGGTTTTTTTCACCACTCCAGTGGGGCATGATCAGGGATGCATGCACTGTCCTGGCACCATTTGAGGAGGCCACGAGGATGGTGAGCAGTGACAGTGCATGCATCAGTGACACTGTACCTCTTGTCCACCTGTTAGAGCACACGCTGCGTGGAATAATGGACAGGGCACTTGAGGCAGAACAGATTTAGAAGGAAATTGCTAAATTGTGCATCACCACAGGGTGACAAATGATGACCCAACAAAACGGAAATATCAGTACTCCATCAACCTCATTCCCTGCAGGGTTGGGACCTACCAATATGCAAGTGTCCAATACAGCAGTGGAGGCCAGCCCGCAAGCTCCATTTCCCAGCTTGTCCCAAACACCCACTTTACACCCATCAATCCAACTACAAAATTTTAAGAAGCAAAGTACCCTTGACTGCCATATTAACCAAGGTAATACGCAGATCCTAAATTTTCAGACATTAGGAGTGCATCAGCATCCAACGTAGAGATGGATGTACTGAATCTCACTCCTTACCGATTCTCTAGGGACGAACTTAGTGTACTCAAATTTGGGCTAAGTTTCTGCCCCACACAAAACCTTGATAGGTACGAATTTATTAAGGACATCCACATGTTCGTTAGAAATCTTACTTTTAAATATATATTTGATAGGGACCGTATTCACACTAAAAACGAGAAAGATTTTTCTGAAAGTATCAAACACTTCAAAATGGAAGAGTTTAGGGCGTTACGGGATTTGATACTACTTCCGGATGAAAACGATAGTGGGGATGTGCAGGATGAAGTCACGCCTGTACCAATTAAGCCCCCTGTAAGGAAGTTTAAACCTAAGTCCAAGAATTTCCCAGACCTTGCTACTAGCCCACAAACCTGGGCTTTTCTATGTAATGTCATCAGTGATACAAAACGCCTTAAGATATTGCCCAAGCACAGTAATCTTACTTGTGCGCAACGATTGGGCATCTCCAAAATACAGAATCACCATGACGTGGTTGTTAAGGGAGCTGATAAGGGGGGTAACATCGTTCTTATGACCAAAGATTTTTACGAAAACATGTGCCTCAAGATTTTGTCAAATCTTGAATGGTACCGGCCTATTACTGTTGCACACACTGCCTCCTATAAAATCCAATTCCTGGATATCATCAATGATGCCTTCACCAAGGGGCTAATTAACCAGGATGTTTACGATTACCTGAATACTCGGTCCCCCAGGGTGGCGACATTTTATGCACTACCGAAGGTGCATAAGAGTTTGTTGTCGCCCCCTGGGAGACCGATTATTTCAGGTATTGGATGTTTAACGGAAAATGCCAGCAAGCTGGTTGATTCAGTGTTGATGCCACATGTCATGGCTCTCCCTTCCTATATTAAGGACACGCTAGCCCTCCTGAAACAAATAGAGGGTATGGTCGTTCCTCCAGGCTCCCTCCTCGTGACATTGGATGTGGAGGCTCTGTACTCTAGCATCCCTCACGAGCAGGGAGTCGGGATGATACGTACCTTCCTCTATGAAGAAGACCACCACCAGTGGCCCTATAACGACTTCATTGTTGGACTATTACAGTTCATTCTTACCCACAACTGGTTTAGCTTTAATAACTCCCACTACCTCCAGGTGCAGGGCGTAGCCATGGGCACCTGTTGTGGCCCTGGCTACGCCAATCTGTACCTGGGGGGGTGGGAGAGGGACTTGTTTTCGAACGAGCCTATGACTAGATTTACTGACAGTGTTCTCGTCTGGATGCGCTACATCGATGACGTGTTCATCGTGTGGACAGGTACGGGAACACTGTTCGATGAGTTCATCCAAAAGTTAAATGTAAATCAATACAATCTAAAATTTACATTTAGTTGTGATTCTAATGCAACTACCTTCCTGGACTTGACAATTTCTAAGAACATAGACAATGTGCTCTTCACGAGTCTGTTCCGCAAAAGTACAGCAGGGAACACGTTACTGCATGCAAACAGTGCTCATCCACCAGCCCTGATACGTAGCATCCCCTATGCTCAATATATCAGGCTGAGACGAAATTGTACATTGCCATCCGACTTTCAAATACAGGCTAAACTACTAAGGAATAGGTTACTAGCCAGAGGCTACAGTAAATCTCTACTACGCCAAGCGTATAACAAGGCCAACAGCCAAACCAGAAATGAACTTCTGTATAAAGTAAAAAATACCCCCTCTCAAGCCACCATTAAAGTAATTACTAGGTTTTCCAACCAACATATGGATATACGGTCCCTACTCAAGAACCATTGGCACCTAATACAAGATGATCCCACCCTGGGCAAATATGTAGGGGCACAACCCGAGATCATTTTCAGGCGGGCAACTTCACTAAGAGACAAACTTACCGCTAGCCACTATGTTCGAAACTGCAACAATGTCACTAATCGAATTACAGGGACGTCACAATGTGGGAAATGCTCCTTTTGTAAATGGGTTTCACCCTGTCAAAATACTATACTCCCCAATGGTGAGATTTTTTCTCCAAAATTTTCTGCTAACTGCCGCACTGAAGGCGTGGTCTATCTCATGACCTGTAAATGCGGTAGTTTCTATGTGGGCAAAACGGCCAGACAGTTAAGACAACGTATCAACGATCACATCTACTACTCGGGCAACGGAAAGATGTTGACACCCATTAGTCGACACCTGGACCTTTACCACCGTTTCGATACCTCAGTTGTGTCTTTTTCTGTTCTGGCCGTTGTTCCCAAAAGCTCTAGAGGGGGTGAGTGGGATAAAATCATCCTCCAGAGAGAAACTATCTGGGTTGAGAGGTTGAATGCCACACACCCCCCTGGCCTAAACGAAACTCAGTCATACAGACCATTTCTGTAAATGACTGATTTAAACCATATTTAACCATTTGGAACATGATTTCTGTCACTGACATATATACCACTCTGACCGACGTCTAGAATATTTCATGGGCTATGGATGGTGGTGGATATTTACTGCCACACTAATGCTATACACATTATATACTTTTCCACATATGTTATGTGTCTACTCACGTTAACACCCCCCTTTTTCTCCCCCCTTCCCCCCCTCCCCTTTGTATTACTATATGTTTACTCTATTTAATGCTTGATTGCATCTTGATTTGATGTTTTATCTAGTTGTATAATATTACAAAAATAATCCTTCTTCAGGATAAGTTGCACAATGAATGCCATATGTTAGTTTCATCATTGTCACTAAATCCACCATGTATGGTAACTTTACCCCCCACCACAGCCGACAGACCAAATATGTCACTAAAAAAGACACATAGAATACACACTTTAAATCATGCCCCTAAATGGTTAAGCTGCTGTATTGGAATCTCTGTACTTAAATTAGATATTGTTTACTAGTTTAAAGGTACTATTCCTGGATGTATATATAAATGTAGAATATGGATTTTTGGTTACTTATATGCCTTTAGCATTTTTATTTAGTTCTGTATATTATGTTTGGATCTTTTTTTCGATGGCCACAGGTGGATGTATTCACCCTCTTTTACCCCCTGTTCTTGCTGTGCCCCGAAGCCTATGTGCCCACACTGATGGCTGCAATGGTGGGCTGACTTGCTGACCAATGCTGGTATGTAAAACACGACCCTTTGACCTGTTCTAAGGGAGCAATTGGCTCCCCCTGTGGTGTGCTCTGTCACTGCCGCACTGGTCATGGGCTGATGTGATGGCAGTGATCGTGGCGCACAAACATGGGTTGCTTGATCCCCTGCGATGACACGTTTGCTGGCTAGAGCGATGTAACGTATTAAAGGCTCCCAGAATACTCCCTGGGTTCCGCCCTGTCACTCTCTCATTGGCCATAGGTTGCTGCGTCAGCAGCGCCTACGGCGCATGCGCATGACCGTCCGAACCCGCGCACCAGCGTCACTTCCGGGTGTGATGACGCCTTCCTGTAGGGACACATAAAAACGGTGCACAGTGCACTGTGAGGCTGTCCACAGGAGAGGTTCCGTCCAGGTCCACCAGCACATAATCCTTGTCAAGCTATAAGGTAAATACCATCCATCTGGGATACGAGCAGACAGATCTAGGGAAGCGGGTCCTCTCTAAACCCCCTTTTTTGTACTTATGTTTTTCAGCTGGGTCAGTCCATCACTAGGGGTCACCCAAACAGACTACCACTGTGTGGCTCGAGCAAGTGTTTCTGACTGACACACTCCTCTACAGTATTGTCTGGCTTGTTACACCTGGATTTACGTTCCCTACCTATCAGTAGCCTGTGCATAGTTACTCTTTTACTTAAATCACGCATGATTGTTTACCATGGTGAGCCCCTGGATAATATATATACTGTGAGGGGGTTAACTCGGTAGCGGGTGTGTGTGACCCCCTGGATGGGCACCCCACACAAAAACAGGCCCAGCAGACGGAGGTTGTGGTTTTCAAGATCAAAAGGTGCGGTTTATTTCTCTATTTACAGTGACAAAAACACAGCAAAGCAAAAAGAAACATAAACAAAATAAATCCTGGTCAGCTTGACCTCTGACTAAACATGCAGGTTTCCCTAACTAACAACTGGGATCAGCCTGGTGCTGTCCTAGTCCCTAAGTCCCTGGTTTAGTAAATGTCCAAACAAATAGCCACACAGGCTTTGTCTCACCGCACAGGGGTTCACTCTCCCTAGACAGTCCACACAGGTCTGGGTCCAGGCATGAGCAAACACCTAATGAAGCTGGGAGTTTTTATAGAGGCCTTAAACGAGCTGACAAGCTTCAGCTGGTCTCATCAACTCCCTGCCTGCACGACGCCCAGCACTCTCCCTAGAGGTATGAATCATCAATGAGCCCACTAGCCTCAGCTGGGCTTCATCAACTCTCTCCCTAGTTGTATAAGTCGGCATAAAGCCTGAATCTGGGAGAAATATACCTACCTTTCTGGATGCAACCAGGTGACTTTACCTTCCTGCTGTCACATACCCCCCCTCTTGTTTTAACCTTGGGGTTGGAACACCAGCAATCAGGCATTCATGTACTCGAGACAAAGCATCCACATTCCCCATTTGAACGCCAGGGCGATGCTTTACTGTGAAGTTGAATTCCTGTAGGGCCAGGAACCACCTATTTACTCTTCTATTTGTCTCCTTGTTTTGAGCCATCCACTTTAACGGAGCGTGATCCGTAACCATGTCAAAGTGCCTACCTAGCAGATAGTACCGAAGGGAATCTAGAGCCCACTTCACCGCTAAACACTCCTTTTCAACCGTGGCGTAATTTACCTCATGGGACTTCAACTTCCTGCTGAGGTAAATGACTGGGTGCTCTTCCCCGTTCCAGACCTGGGACAATACTGCTCCTAACCCCACATCTGACGCATCACTTTGTACGACAAAGTCTTTAGAGAAGTCGGGTGAGTACAATGCTGGCTGGCTACATAAGGCTTGTTTCAAGAATTGGAACGCTGCCTCAGCCTCGGGGGTCCATTTAATCATGACCGACCCTTTCCCTTTCGTCAGGTTGGTTAGGGGCACAGCCTTAGAAGCAAAGTGGGGAATGAAGCGCCGATAATAACCCGCGATTCCCAGAAAGGCTCGTACCTGCTTCTTGCTGTTGGGACGTGGCCAACTCTGGATGGCCTCGACTTTGTTGAGTTGGGGTTTTATTACTCCCCTGCCAATGGTGTACCCAAGATATTTGGCCTCCTCCTGCCCAATGGTACACTTCTTGGGGTTAGCCGTAAACCCCGCTTCCCGGATAGAGTCTAGGACTGCTTGCACTTTTGGCAGATGTGAGGCCCAATCTGTGCTATGGACAATTACGTCATCCAGGTAAGCCGCAGCATACTTCCGATGGGGCCTCAGTATCTGGTCCATTTTCCGCTGGAATGTGGCCGGCGCATTCTGTAACCCGAACGGCATTCTCTTATATTGGAACGCCCCGTCTGGGGTTACAAATGCGGTTTTCTCTTTGGCCGACTTGGCCAGGAGAATTTGCCAATACCCTTTTGTGAGGTCAAGAGTCGTCATGTATCGGGCTGTTCCCAGCCGGTCGATCAACTCATCTATACGTGGCATGGGGTAGGTGTCAAATTTTGTAACTTTGTTCAACTGACGAAAATCGTTACAAAATCGCCAGCTCCCATCCGGTTTAGGCACCAACACAATGGGACTAGACCAATCACTTTGGGACTCCTCTATCACCCCTAAGTTCAGCATTTTCTGTACTTCCTCCCGTATTGCCTCCCGTCGGGCCTCTGGGATCCGATAGGATTTTAACTTCACCCTTTCACCGGGCGGGGTAATAATATCATGTTCTACCCCAAATGTTTGTCCCGGCAGCTCAGAGAACACCTCCTTGTTGCGAAGCACAAACTCCTTAACCTCCTGTTGTTGGGGTTGTGACAAGGTGGCTGCTATTCCAACCTCCGGAATCACGCAACCAGTTTGAGCTGGTGACCAAGTTTCTGCGACTAGGGACTCTCTATCCCTCCAGGCTTTCAACAGATTAACGTGATAGATCTGTTCGGGCTTTCGCCTTCCTGGTTGTCTGACCTTGTAATTCACTTCGCTCACTTTTTCCATTATCTCGTAGGGGCCTTGCCATTTGGCAAGGAATTTACTTTCAACCGTAGGGACAAGTACCAATATCCTATCCCCCGGGGAAAAGGCACGGGTCTTGGCTCCACGGTTGTACACTCTCTGCTGTGCCAACTGCGCTTGGGCCAAATGTTCCTTCACGATGGGCATTACCTGTGCAATTCGATCTTGCATCAGGGCGACATGCTCAATCACACTCCTGTGGGGAGAACTCTCACTTTCCCAAGTTTCCTTGGCAATATCCAACAGCCCTCTTGGGTGTCTCCCATACAGTAACTCAAAGGGGGAGAATCCCGTAGAGGATTGGGGCACCTCCCTAATAGCAAACATCAAATAAGGAAGTAGACAGTCCCAATCCTTTCCATCTCTATCCACCACTTTCTTCAACATTTGTTTTAGGGTTTTGTTGAATCTTTCAACCAGCCCATCGGTTTGGGGGTGATACACAGACGTACGCAATTGCGTCACTTTGAACAATTTACACAGCTCTTTCATAACCCGGGACATAAAAGGTGTACCTTGGTCCGTAAGCAGTTCTTTACAAATACCCACCCGGCTAAAAACAAGAGATAGCTCTTTGGCTATGGTTTTGGCCGAGGTATTTCGGAGAGGGATCTCAATGATGGGTAGAGGGACCAGCGGGCTACGGAAATGTGGCATCGGGGCCGACCTCTGACACACAGGGCAGGAGGAACAATAATTTTCTATGTCCTTCATCACCCCAGGCCAATAGAATCTCTGTAATACCCTCTCTCGGGTTTTCTCTGTCCCCAGATGACCTCCAAGAATGTGCCCATGGGCCAACTCCAACACCAACTTCCTGTAAGGTTTGGGCACCACAAGCTGCTCAACGGTTTCTTCTGCCCTTTTTGCCACCCGATACAGTAGGTCCTTCTCTACGCTGAAGTATGGGTAAGTGCAGGTATTATCTGGGTTCACTAACTCGCCATCTATTTCCACTACGTTTTCCCGTGCCTTTATTAGGGCGGGGTCCTTTAACTGTTCTGTGGCAAAATTTTCCCTGTGAACCTCAAGATCAGAAAACTCCACAGACGGTAGGTTTTCGTCTGAGGAGGTGGGCTCCTCTCCAGTTTCTTGAGTCTCGCCTGCCAATACTGACAAGGGAAATTCTGGAGAGTCCTCACCACTCTCAGAGGAGTTCTGGCTATCACCTTCCTGGTACATAGGGGCACCAGTGGGGGGCTCAGGATCATCCCACAGTTCCCAGAACTTCGGAAAATCCCTTCCCACAATGGCATCATGCGGTAATTGAGATACTAACCCCACTGGATGAGAGAGGGTACCTTTGGGGGTCTTGAAACACACTGTAGTCACTGGATACTCTCGGGTGTCCCCATGCACACAAATAACAGCTACCTTGCTATTCCCAGAGACCTCTGTTTTAACTAATTCAGCCTTTATCAGGGTCACAAGGCTACCTGAATCCAGTAATACCACAACATTTCTACCATTAATACACATTTTGCATAAATGTTTCTCAGTTCCCCGAATGGCAGTGCATGCGACTGTCGCACACAGCGACTGACGTCTGTCCGTCAGAAAGTCACATTGCATGGGTTCCTCCACCACCGGGCAATTTGCTGCAATATGTCCCGTTTGCCGGCAGCGGTAGCAAACAATCCTTTTGGCTGCCTCTTGAGCCCCCGACTTCCCAGGCTGTTCTCGCCAAACCCTGGGCAGAGCTCCCACCCTCTCACTCTCTCCACCCTCACCCCTTGGAATCATCTTATCCGCCCCTGGGGATGGTCTGGTCTTAGGGTGGAAAGTCCGAGAGTCTCTGGAAGAGGCCGTCAGGTTCTCTGCAGCCAAGTATCTCTCTACACGATCCACAAGTTTACCGGCCGTTTCTGGGTCTCCATGGCTTACCCACTTTTGAATGGCGGTAGGAAGAGCTCTCAAGAAACGATCCATCACAACACGTTCCACAATCTCCGGTGCGGACAAAGTCTCTGGCTGTAGCCACTTCCTGCTCAGGTGAATGAGATCATACATTTGAGACCTGGGGGGTTTTCCAAGCTGGAAAGTCCAGTTATGCACACGCTGAGCCCGGACAGCCAGGGTGACACCCAGCCTTGCCAATATTTCAGCTTTTAGCATCCCATAGTCTTTTGCTTGGTCAGGCTCTAGGTCATAGTAAGCTTTCTGCGATTCACCAGTTAACAGAGGAGCCACCAGTCCAGCCCACTGCTCCTCAGGCCACTTTTCTCTTTCAGCAGTCCTTTCAAATGTGGTCAAAAATGCCTCTGGATCATCCTCTCCAGTCATTTTTGTCAATAAACGACTCACCCCAAAGGACGCGGTATTAGTGGGACGGCTTTCCTCACTGGTCTGCGGACGTTGCTGCATTACTGCTTCCATCTGTTGTTGTAGTCTCTGCTCTTGCTTCTGCAACAGGTCTATGAAGCGGGCCTCAGATTGCTGCTGGGCTCGTTGCTGGGCTGCGAAGCTCTTTTGCAAACCTGCATTTGTCTGCTGTTGATTGGCATTTGCTAGAGCCAGCTGTTTCAGTATCTCCTCCATGCTGGCTTAAAAAAAAACTGCCACTGGTTCTCCACCAACTGTGAGGGGGTTAACTCGGTAGCGGGTGTGTGTGACCCCCTGGATGGGCTCCCCACACAAAAACAGGCCCAGCAGACGGAGGTTGTGGTTTTCAAGATCAAAAGGTGCGGTTTATTTCTCTATTTACAGTGACAAAAACATAGCAAAGCAAAAAGAAACATAAACAAAATAAATCCTGGTCAGCTTGACCTCTGACTAAACATGCAGGTTTCCCTAACTAACAACTGGGATCAGCCTGGTGCTGTCCTAGTCCCTAAGTCCCTGGTTTAGTAAATGTCCAAACAAATAGCCACACAGGCTTTGTCTCACCGCACAGGGGTTCACTCTCCCTAGACAGTCCACACAGGTCTGGGTCCAGGCATGAGAAAACACCTAATGAAGCTGGGAGTTTTTATAGAGGCCTTAAACGAGCTGACAAGCTTCAGCTGGTCTCATCAACTCCCTGCCTGCACGACGCCCAGCACTCTCCCTAGAGGTATGAATCATCCATGAGCCCACTAGCCTCAGCTGGGCTTCATCAACTCTCTCCCTAGTTGTATAAGTCGGCATAAAGCCTGAATCTGGGAGAAATATACCTACCTTTCTGGATGCAACCAGGTGACTTTACCTTCCTGCTGTCACAATATATGGAAAAATTCCTTTCCCTTTTCCCACCCCCTCCCTTTTCCCCCCTTTTTCCCTCCCCACCCCCACTCCCCTCTCTTTATTTTGTTCAAAACACTTACTTTTGTCACTTATGGGTCACGTCATGTGTTTTACTTTTAGAATGTGTTTATATAATACTGGCACCCTGTGATACACGGACTGCCAGGTAAAAATACCTAGGCCGGTTTCACTACTTAACACGGCCTTGTTCGTAAGTATAGAAACTACTATATATATATTTTTTCTTTCCTGTTTCCCCCCCCCTCCCCCCTTGATTGGCATGATTTTTTTCCTCCCCTTCCCCCTTCCCTTCCCCTTTTTCCCCTCCCCCCCCTTTTTTCTCGTGCTCCTTTCTATAATTTTGCACAGCTATTTTCATGCCCCATTTGTTGTGTGACTGGGTTCGGTGCTGGCAGTGTATAGGTGGTGGGTGTTTCATCCTTCTGTGGTCAATCGAAAACTTTTAATCAATGTATATTAGCCTTTTTTCTTTAAAATGTTGTTTTTTTTTATCAGTTTTATTTTAGATACAAGTATTAAAATTATATTAACTGAAGTATCTCTTTTGAACTGTTTATGTATAATCTTGACAGAATACTATGCTCCCGACGAAGCGTTTTGGAACGCAAAACTAGTCGAGCGAAAGCAAGATCTTTATCTTTGAATTTACCGGACCTATCAATAAGACCAGTCATCTCTCGTGCATACCGTCCAACTCCTCATTTGTGTTTGTTGGCTATACATTATCCTATTCTACTTTGTGTATTTTACATGTTAATGTAATTTCTGGGAGATGTGTTGAGTCTTGTAAATGGGACCCTATACTAATTATTGATGACTGTTACATAATGTCATTGTTTTGTATTAACGTACTTTTTACCTAAATTCAATTATATTTTTCTACCAACAATAAAACCCTTAGAATTTTTACAATATCTATCTATGTGCCGTTTAAAGTCCATCTTTAGTTCAAACAATATTCTCCCATTGAGGCAGAACAGAGGCAGGAAGAGGAGGACTTCCTTGCCTCTCAAGGCCCCCTTTACCCAGACAGTGTTCCTTCTGTCCCACTCATCGCACAGGAAGAGGAGGAGGAGGAGGAGGAGGATTGTGTCAGCATGGAGGTGGAGGCTGGCACTCAGCATCATCAGCAGCAGTCTTTTAGGGATGATTTACAGTCCCAAGAAACCAGTGGACTTGTACGTGGCTGGGAGGAGGTGGCTGCGGATCATGTCGTCCTTAGTGACCCAGAGGACTCCGGACTGAATGCCTCAGCTAACCTACGCTGCATGGCCTCCCTGATCCTGCAAAGTCTGCGGAAGGATCCTCGTATTCTTCGGATCAAGGAGAGGGACCATTACTGGCTGGCCACTCTCCTTGATCCACGGTACAAGGGTAAGGTTGCGGACCTTATCGTACCGTCGCAGAGGGAGCAGAGGATGAGACAACTCCAGGAGGCCTTGCAGAAAGGTCTGTGCAACGCGTTCCCAGAGACTGGGAGGTTACAAACTCCTGGTCCTGGACAACGAGTTGCTGAGGCTTCGGGCAGTCAAAGAAGGAGCGGTGGGGAAGGTGGCCGTCTGACCGATGCGTTCAGACAATTCTTTAGTCCGCAGCCCCAAAGTATGATCGGTTCCAGCAACCATCGCCAGCGTCTGATATACATGGTGCAGGAATACCTAGGGACAAGGTCAGACTTGGACACCTTCCCCACCGAAAATCCTCTGGCTTACTGGGTCTTGAGGATGGATCACTGGCCAGAGCTTGCACAGTATGCAATTGAGCTACTGGCCTGTCCTGCATCCAGCGTTCTTTCAGAACGCACATTCAGTGCTGCTGGAGGATTTGTCACGGATCACAGGGTGCGCCTGTCCACCGACTCGGTTGATCGACTGACTTTCATCAAGATGAACCAGTCTTGGATCACCACCAGCTACCACACACCAGATGCTGATATAACAGACTAATTGATTTTAAAATGTCACATCCCTTCAAGACTGATGCTGATGCTGAGTGCCTGTGCTGTTATGTTGTCTGGCTATCCTCCTCCTCCTCCTCAATGATACGATTAACGATGATAGCTTGGAAGATCATTTTGGTTTATGGGTGACGCCACCAGTGGCTAAGGCCCAATTTTTCAGCCCCTGTTTAACAGGGGCGTGTAATTAAAATTTTTGATGCAATACTTTGCAACAGGCCTCATTGCTGTGCTCCAAGTACAGTATCTGTGAGGGGTTGCAGTGTTGTGCCACCAGTGCCTAAGGCCCAATTTTTCAGCCCCTGTTCAACAGGGGCATGCAATTATAATTATTGATCTAATAATTCACAGCAGGGCCCATTGCTGCGCCCACCAAGAGTAACTGTCAGGCCTTACAGTGTTGTGCCACCAGCAACACCATCACCACCACCAAAGGCCCAGTTTTTCAGCCCCTGTTCAACAGGGGCATGCAATTATAATTATTGATCTAATAATTCACAGCAGGGACCATTGCTGCGCCCACCAAGAGTAACTGTCAGGCCTTACAGTGTTGTGGCACCAGCACCACCATCAAAGGCCCAATTTTTACTACCACTGATCAACAATTATATGTTATTACAATTCCTGATATTATACTTGACAGCAGGGCGTTCCAGCACCCACCAAGAATAACTGTGAGTGCTTTCAGTGTTGTGCCAACACCAACACCTAAGGGGCCAATTTCTGCAGAGTATATACGGAAGGTCCCTACTTTCAAACATCCAACTTACAAACTACTACTACTTGCAAACGGAAGAAGACAACAGGAAGTGAGAGGAAATCTACCCCTTGGAAGGAAAATTCTCTCCTGTAAGAATTAATATGGGAGAAAGGTGTCTCCTCTATACTGATGCTTTATCACCAATCCTTGTTTCAATACTTCAATACAAGCACCACATTTCAAAAACAGTTGTCATTGGGACGCAAAGTGAGGTGAAATGTTCTGAACAGGGGCACAGACAGCAAAAAAAATGTGACAGGGGTGATAACCGTTCCCTATGTTTTCCAAAAAGCTAAAAAAAAGGAATTTGGCATGGAGCTACACTTAAACAATGCAGCTGTTCAAAATTACAAACAGATTCTACATAAGAACAAACCTACAGTCCCTGTCTTGTATGCACCGTCTGTATACGGCTGTTCAGAGTATATAAGGGCTTTTTTATTTTGTGTGCGGGGTTCCCCTTAATATCCATACAAGACCCAAAGGGGCTGGTAATGGGCTGGGGTAGGGGGGGGGGGGGGTTGATGGGGTAGCTATGCCATTTTTCCTAAAGATTTTCATCCATATTACCGGGACCAGACATTGCATTAAAGCCGCAAGCAGTTTTAAATGGCTTTTTTTCCTTTAGAAATGTTATTTTGTGCAGGGACAGTTCTAAACACGGGAAACACGTGGCACTTCACAGGCATACTTTAGACACCCCCCAGGTACAATATTTAAAGGAATATTTGACTTTTTTTTTTTCACTTTATGCATCATTAAAATGACTGCTCCCGGAAAACGTCCGTTTTTAAAACTTCTTTTTGCATTGATACATGTCCCCTGGTGCAGAACCCGGGTTCCCAAACTCTGTTTCGGACAATAACATGGATAATAGTCGTTATAATTAGCACTTTAGAATCCGAACGTTCGCATCCATTGTATTTAATAGGGTTCTAATGTTCGCGCGAACTTTCGGTCCGTTCGCGGGTTCTGGTGCGAACCGAACCCGGGGGTGTTCGGCTCATCACTAATCGCCAACGGTTCCAGGGCAAGGGAAAACAACTTGGGCGATAAGGAACAACCCTGCCGGGTGCCCCTCTGGAGGAGAAAAAACTCAGGCAGCCTGTCGTTAGCCCGGACACTAGCTCTGGGGGTGTCATACAGCATACCCAGCCACCTGCGGAACCTAGGCCCAAACCCGAATCGTTACAAAACCTCCCAAAGATAACCCCATTCCACCGAGTCAAAAGCCTTCTCTGGATCGAGAGAGGCTATGACTCGGTTACCACCATTGTCATGGGAGGTGTCTATATTAAGGAACAACCGGCGAATGTTGATGTCCGTGCCCTTACCCGGCATGAATCCCGTTTGATCCGGGTGGACCAAATCCTCCATCACCGTAATCAGACGAAGGGCAAGGATTTTGGCCAGTAACTTGGCATCGGCATTAATGAGAGAAATGGGCCTATATGAGCCACATTCCTCTGGATCCTTACCAGGTTTGGGCACCAACACCACCATAGTATCAGCCATTGTATCAGGAAGGGAGCCCAGAACCGAAAACCTCTGAAAAAGATCCGTCAGTCTAGGGGCCAACAACTCCTGATATTTTGAGTAAAACTCAATAGGGATACCATCCAACCCAGGGGCTTTCCCCGACTGCATACAACTCAGCGCCTTCTGCACCTCCTCTAAAGTGATGTCCTTTTCCAAGTCCAGGCTTCTGTCTGGGTCAAGCGTGGGGAAGGGGACCCTGTCCAAAAAGTCAGAGAGGTCCGCATCAGTATAAGTCACCTTGGATGAGTAGATGTCCCGATAGAAGCGGAAAAATCTAGAACAAATGGATTCCGGGGTAGTAAGCAACAAGCCGTCTGCGTCTCTAAGCCTGAACACGTGTAGAAGCTCGCTGTCCCCTGGCCAACCAAGCAAAGAGCTTGCCATTTTTGTCTCCAAACTCAAAGACTCTCTGAGCCCTATCTAGCATGGACTTCTTAGTGATGTCCACTCTCATCAAGGACAACTCCCTAAGGGTGTGCTGCCAGGCGTGATAGGCATCCGAACCAGGTGACTGGACATAAGTCCTCTCACGCGACAGGGCCTCTGCCTCCAGCTGCTTCAGAGCCCGCTCAGACCCTCTCCTCCTAACAGCAATCTTTTTAATATACACACCCCGCAACCAGGCTTTAAAAGTATCCCAGAGTACCAATGGTCCTGAGGACTCAGCATTCCGTAGCCAAAAACTACAGATTTCATCCGGTAGGTCCTCCTGGATCTCCGGATCTGCCATACAGTATCTAGAAAGTCTCCAGACCCCCCGGCCCCTGGGAGGAGCAGCACCAACCGAGACCATCAACGGAGCATGATCAGAAATGCCGCGAGAGAGAATCTCAGTGGAAGCCACCCCCCCAACCAGTCCGGGAGAGGCAAATGCCAAGTCTATTCGAGACAGAGTACGGTAAGTAGTGGAGAGACAAGTATACTGAGTGTCAGAAGGGTGAAAATGGCGCCAAAGATCCGTCATACCAAATGAGGAAGCCCATAGAGACAACCCTGAGCTAGGGGCAGGTGAGGGCCGGAGTCTATCCAGTACGTCAGACATGACCAGGTGGAAATCCCCCACTAAAAGTACCTTATCTACCCCATATTGAACAGCCATCTGCATCACCGAGTGGAGGAGGGTGGGATCCGCAGGAGGAGGCAGATAGAGTCCAGCAATAACATACGGAACATCCACAATTAGAGCATGCATAATAATAAACCTACCACCAGGGTCAGTGCGAATCGCCTGCAACTGGAAAGGCAAGGAGCGGTGCACAAGAATACTCACTCCCCTAGCATAATTTGAATAGGAGGCATGATAGTGTGCACCCACCCAGGCCTGTCTCAGCCCCAGGACTCTAGAGCCCACCAAGTGCGTCTCCTGTAATATACAAATTTTCAGATTATGCTGCTGAATGAATTTAAACACTAGTGACCTCTTAATAGCAGAGTTGAGGCCCCTGACATTCCACGACATTACTGTAAAATTAGCCATCATGTAGGTGGGACATAAATGAAGGAGAGTATCTCATGTCCCCCAGCCAAGGTCACCTGAAGGGGCGCAGCACCCCTGCACAACTGCAAGTATTTAATTAAAGAAATAAGAAATGGGTTTGCTATAATCCAAGGAAACAACATCTAAAGGCCTCAGGGAGCAGTTTTCAACAATGTGGGAGCATTCATGCCTTAATTTCAGATATCCCGTATGTGATCGCCGGTGTCTATCTGCCTCCCCCTGCTGATGTAAGGCTAATGCAAAAGATTACTCAGTTTGATGTAGATAATGTACTAATTGTTGGTGATTTTAACATGGTATTGTCCCGAGACTTGGATAGGCTCCACTCTGACAGAGTATACTTGCCTTTCTACCACATCTCAGACATTTTCCCACCTAGATTTGGCATTCGCCTCCCCTGCTCTTTTGCAGAGGGTGGCCTCTGCTGAGATTCTCTCTAGAGGTATGTAGCGCCCTGCTCCTGTAGCCCAGGTGCTATTGTGTAAATTGAATGGGTCATCTGAATTTTACATAGTTCAGACGGTAATGTTTATGACTAAATTAGCCTCTGTTCCAGCTTTGGCTGTGTTGAGAGCATTTCCCACTGTCGCCGGTAGGTGTCGTTGTTACCACCGGCCAGTGTTGGAACTACAACAGGCTGGAGTGTATTGGGTGTCCTTTCCCCAGTAACAGCCCAGTGGGAGGGGTCTACCGCTTTGCATTCTGGGAGAGGATACTTAAGGGGCAGACACCATTTTTCTCGCTCTCTGACCTCATGGCCCGCCTGGCCTAAGTTATGTGACAACTGCTCTTCTGCCTCAGGGCCCTGCTGGTCCGAGGCTACGTTACTTTAAGTAGGCCCAGAAGTCTGTCTGGGGCCTACTGGTTCGGGGATGGTCCTGTGCTGTCTTGCCTGTGGGAAGAAGCCGAGCAATTGGAGGATCCAGGGGAGGACTCTTCTTGGAGAGGACCGAGCAAAAGTCTGGTATCTTAAAAAGAGACTGGTGACTCAATAGGAGGACGCATCCTAACCAATCTACCTCACAGTACTGCCGGATGGCTTAAAGGGGTTGTAAAGGTTTGTTTTTTATTTTCTAAATAGGTTCCTTTAAGCTAGTGCATTGTTGGTTCACTTACCTTTTCATTCGATTTCCCTTCTAAATGTTTTTTTTCTTTGTCTGAATTTCTCACTTCCTGTTTCTCCTCAGTAAACTTCATACCATCATCCGAGCGGTGTTTAGTCAGCCAGTACAGCTTACTGAACAGCTTACAGAGGAGGAACAGGAAGTGAGAAATTCAGACAAAAAAAAAAACAAAGAAAAAAAAACATTTACAAGGGAGGACTTTGGTACTGTGTAGCTGTGTTCGCTCAAGCAATTACTGATTATCAAATCCTGTGGCAGAGGATTCTTCAACAGTTAGTACTATCATCAAGTCTGTGGCAGAGACTTTTGTCCGTGCATCATTCCGGCTGCTAGACCGGTGAGAGAGGCCTATCCGGGTGAGCAAGATGCAGTGACAGAAAGTGTACTTGTCTCCAGGATCTCAAGTTCCTCAGCGATCTACACAAGGTATCTGAATTCCCCTAACCCTCCATCCCTCTACTGCTGCAAGTTGTGTTGAATAAAAAGCATTGGAAAAAGACTAAGTGACTGGTGCATGCATCTGTGGGCACATTGCCTAATTTAGAGCCAAGCAAGTTTTGATAAGTTGAACTGTGGGGTAATGGCAGGACCAAAAATAACCAGAAGCTCCTACGGGGGTAGTGCTACAGGTATATCAGATCATGCTCCGTTATCAGTGGTAATCCAACTTTCCCCTACAGTGGGCCAGAGAATGTGGAGGTTGTCCAGGTACTGGATTTGGAACCCTGAGATCCAGGACTCCTTACCAGAAGCCCCGTGTCATTTCTGGTTGCAAAATACAGACTTGACTGGCCCTCTACTGGTTTGGGACGCTTTTAAAGCATGGCTTAGAGGGGGAATACACTGCCTGAATAGCTACGATACAAAGAAAGTCTGTGCAGTCTCTGAGGCAATTAGAGGATCAGGCATGTCAGAGGGAGGCAACCTATGTGGTAAACCCGGACCAAGCTAACTATGTCGCATGGCAACATACACTACGTGAGTTTTTCCTGCTCAGGATTGAGCTGACCAAAAAGTCCATGCTAGATACTACCCAGAGGATTTTTGAATATGGTGATAAAAATGGCAGACTGCTGGCCTGGCTAGCCAAAGGGCAATACACAGTAACTCATTTGGTAGGATAAGACTCCGATAGCTGGTTACTTACTACCTCAGCAGAAATTAGCAACAGGTTCTTGCAGTATTACAAAGAATATACTCTTCCAGAGTAGCATATAGCACTGCCGAACTTTCCCAATACCTGGATTGGATCTCATTTCCCACGCTTGATTCAGAGCTGCAGAGTGAACTAGGTAGGGATATTTCCCTTGAGGAAGTGCAGGAGGTGTTGGGATGTCTACAATCTGGTAAAGCCCCTGGCCCAGATAGTATTCCGGTAGAATTTTTTTCAGTATATCAAGATCTCTTGGCACCCAGACTTACTTCCCCGTTAGCTCAGTTTACCTCCATGGACTCCCTCTCGGAATCCATGTCTGAAGAGATAGAGGTGCTGTTGCCTAAACCAGGTAAAGACCCTGAGCATTGTGCCTCCTCTAGGCCAATCTCACTGATAAAAGCCAATGCCAAATTGCTGGCAAAAATACTGGCCCGTTGCCTTGCTAAGGTGATAGAGCAGCTCATTCATGTAGACTAGACGGGGTTCATGCCCGGTAAGGGAACAGGCATTAACATACGTTGTTTGTTTCTCAACTTAGCCACTTCCCTCAGTGAGGTAGGCACTAGAGTTATTGCTTCGTTAGATTCAGAAAAAGCTTTTGACTCTGTGGAGTGGGAGTTTCTATGGGAGTTCCTGAGGAGGTTTGGCTTTGGCCCTAGATTCCTGCAGGGGCTGGGTATGCTAAACAAATCCCCTAGAGCAAGGATACATAAAAAATTACAGGTTTTCTGCTTTTTCATCCTCCAGAGAGGGACCCGCCAGGGTAGCCCTCTGTCTCCTAGCCTATTCGCCTTGGCTCTGAAACCATTGGCGATCATGGTTTGAGGATCCTGGCGCATTAATGGGTCGCGGGTTGGCTCTCTGGAGGAGAAGATTTCGCTCTATGCGGATGACACATTGCTGTACCTGCGCAATGCGAACTCTTCCCTACAAGCGGTCCTTGAGGCATTCAATGAATTCGGACGCTTCTTGGGAGTCCGAATCAACTGGACTAAGTCGGTCCTCTTCAAACTCTCTGATAAAAAAAAAGTCGGTCCTCTTCCCTATCGACCCTCAGGCCAGGGTTTTTGCAGCTCAGACCCCCTGCTGTGGGTAGAGTAGTTTAAATACCTGGGGATCAACATCACGCAAGACTTATGATCCTTCCAATCTTCTCCCTTTATGCGACTTAAGGAACATTGCTCCAGATGGAAAAACTTACCACTCAACCTCATTGAAGATGATTTAACTATGTCTTTAGAAACTGCACAGTTTGGATTCCATCCTCCTTTGTTAAATACCTAGATGGCTGTATTAGCTAATTTTTGTGCCATGGATCTCCCCCTCGGTTAGCTAAATCAACTCTTCAGCTCCCAGTAAGTTGTGGTGGCTTGGAATTGCCCAACCCGATGATTTATTACTGGGCTGCTATCATAGTTACAGTCAGATGGCAGTTCGAACAATCTAGGACTAATGCTGCTGTCTGTCTGGAGGCAACCATCCTGGGCTCCCTTAGGGAACTCGGTAATTTGGTATATAGGGGTCCAAAAGCATATCCCCCCGATCCCATTAGAGTAACCCTGAGAGTCTAGGTGGCAACTAGAAATCGGTTTATGAGTCCCAACCAGTGGTCTCCCTTCTGTCTATTATGGGGAAATCCTTCCCTCCCACAGTTTAGAACGATACCGGATCCACATCTATGGGCTTAGTTTGGAATTAAGACACTAAAGAATATAATGCCCGTATGAATACTTTTTTCATTCCGGGACCTTGCAGTCAAATTTAATCTTCCTAGATGGATGATTTTTCGCTATCAGCTGAGTCATGCGGCCAGAGCACAATTTGCATCTTACCTAGTCTTAAGGCTGACCCTATAGAAGAATTACTAGTGCAGGAATCCTTGAATAAACCTCTCTCCTCGTTGTATTTAGCACTTCTCAGAGTGGACTCCCCAAAATGGAGGCACTATGGGAAAAGTGGTAGACGGATATTCCGACTCTAGATAGGGAAACCTGGGAGGAGTGTTTTGAGGATAGCTCCAAATTAGTGATCTCCTCTAGAGACAAATTATTACAGGCAAAATTTCTGCACAGAATTTACTACAAGCTTTAGAGACTGCATAAGATATATCCACAGCACTCACAGAATTGCCCTAGGTGCCAGTCCCTTGATAGCACTTACTTCCATATGTTTTGGACCTGCCCTAAGTTGGCACAATACGGGACTGCAGTTTGGGGTTGCATTAATACTTTCTTGCAATTGTCCCTCCCACTGTCAGCCGAATTAGCCTTATTGGGTAATTCAGGATGATGAACAGCGTCCTCGATACACCAAACTCTTGATTTCCTTTCTGTTTTATTATGCCAAAAGAGATATTGATTAAATGGGCTTCCCCATCTCCCACTACGGTGAAATCATGGGAATCATCTGTAGATGCAGTGCTGCCCATGTATAAGCCAACATATATTAACAGAGGATGTCCTTGGAAATACGACGGTTTGGCAGCCATGGACAGAGCAGGATTAATTGTCATCAGCTCTCTAGCTGTCCATTCTCGGTGCAGCTATGCTGTACCATGTACTATTCTGTCACTTCCTCCCCCTGGATTATCCAATTGCCTAATGTCATATTGTATTCACACCATGATCCTCTGACGGGAGTATGTACTACTGAATTAAATGTATGTCTTCCGACCTCTATTGCTTTGTCAATACTTTCGTATTATGGATTGTAACATGCCATATTTTTTCCAATAAAGACCAACTTGTTTGTTAAAAAAAAAAACAATGTGGGAGATCACTTTTATTTTGTATTTGGCCCAGGCAACATGAAAAAGTGAGGTAGAGTTGGATTAAGCCACAATGGAGTATTTGGGAAGATAGTAGACTATGGAGGGCCTCCAGGGAACATATCACCGCCTCCAGGATCGTAGAGGAGTTAGACATAATAAGGCACATCTACTACCAGGCCTTTGCCAGTTGTGAGGCTATGAAATATGTATGGCAGTCAGGAAGGGCCAATCCTCCTATAAAAGTGGAATGCATCAAAGTGGTCAGTTTGTACCTGGGAGAGCATGAGCTCCACAAAAAGGAGGAAAAAAGTTGGCGAAGCTGTATAAAGAATTTTGGTACCCACTGTGGAAACAGTCGAAAGGTAATTGAATTTTTGGATGATTTTTTATTTTTATCAGGCTTATATGGTCTAGTTGGGATTTCGGCAAGTTCTCCCATGTTTTCAATTGTGCCTTGGCAGTTTTAAACACTATAGGAATATTAACCACTTCAATACAGGGCTTTTAAACACCCTTCCTTACCAGACCAATTTGTAGCTTTCAGCGCTCTCACACTTTGAATGACAATTACTCAGTCATGCTACACTGTACCCAAACCAAATTTTTATCATTTTTTTCTCACAAACAGAGCTTTCTTTTGGTGGTATTTAATCACTGCTAGGTTTTTTATTTTTTGCAATATACGCGAAAAAAGTTAGATTTTTTTAAAAAAAAAACACTTTTTTGGGGGTTTTTATTGTAAAATTTTGCAAATAAGTAATTTTTCTTCATAAAATTGGGCCAAAATGTATACTGCTACATATCTTTAGTAAAAATAACCAAAAAAGTGTATATTATTTGGTCTCTGTGAAAGTTATAGAGTCTACAAGCTATGGTGCAAATCATTGAAAAATTATCACATCTGATCACACCTGATGTACTGAAGGCCTATTTCATTTCTTGAGACCCTAACAAGCCAGGAAAGTACAAATACCCCCCAAATTACCCCTTTTTGGAAAGCAGACATTCCAATGTATTTAGTAAGAGTCATTGTGAGTTTTTTGAAGTTGTACTTTTTTCCCACAATTCTTGGGAAATTTTTTAAATTTTTTTAAATTTTTATTTTTTTGCACAAAATTGTCATAATAACAAGTTATTTCTCTCACACAGCACATGCATACTTGCAATGACACCCCAAAATACATTCTGCTACTCCTCCTGAGTATGGCGATACCAAATGTGTGAGACTTTTACACAGCCTGTCCAAATACAGAGGCACAACATTGAAATAGCACCTTCAGGCATTCTAGGAGCATAAATTACACATCTCATTTCTCAACCACCTATTACAGTTTTGAAGACCCTGGAGCACCAGGACAATAGAAACGCCCATAAAATGACCCCATTTTGGAAAGCTAACACTCCAATGTATAGTCTATGAGGCATAATGAGTCTTTTGAATGGTTCATTTTTTTCCAGAAGTTTTTGGAACATGTGGGAAAAAAATGAAAATGCATTTTTTTTATACAAAGTTGTCCATTTATAAGATATTACCAACACATAGCATGTACATAGCAAAAATGACACCCCAAAATACATTCTGCTACTCCTCCTGAGTATGGCAATACCAAATGTGTGGGACTTTTACACAGCCTGTCCGAATACAGAGGCCCAACATTGAAATAGCCCCTTTAGGCATTCTAGGAGCATAAATTGCACATCTCATTTCTCAACCACCTATTACAGTTTTGAAGACCCTGGAGCACCAGGACAATGGAAATGCCCATAAAATGACCCCATTTTGGAAAGCTAACACCCCAACGTATAATCTATGAGGCATAATGAGTCTTTTGAACGGTTCATTTTTTTCCAGACGTTTTTGGAATATGTGGGAAAAAAATGAAACCGCATTTTTTTTATACAAAGTTGTCCATTTATAAGATATTACCAACACATAGCATGTACATAGCAAAAATGACACCCCAAAATACATTCTGCTACTCCTCCTGAGTATGGCAATACCAAATGTGTGGGACTTTTACACAGCCTGTCCAAATACAGAGGCCCAACATTGAAATAGCCCCTTTAGGCATTCTAGGAGCATAAATTGCACATCTCATTTCTCAACCACCTATTACAGTTTTGAAGACCCTGGAGCACCAGGACAATGGAAACTCCCATTAAATGACCCCATTTTGGAAAGCTAACACCCCAACGTATAATCTATGAGGCATAATGAGTCTTTTGAACGGTTCATTTTTTTCCAGAAGTTTTTGGAATATGTGGGAAAAAAATGAAAACGCATTTTTTTTATACAAAGTTGTCCATTTATAAGATATTACCAACACATAGCATGTACATAGCAAAAGTGACACCCCAAAATACATTCTGCTACTCCTCCTGAGTATGGCGATACCAAATGTGTGAGACTTTTACACAGCCTGGCCAAATACAGAGGCCTAACATCTAAGTAGCACCGTCATGTGTTCTAGGAGCATAAATTACACACATAAATTCCTGACAACCTATCACATTGTTGAAGGCCCTTCATATTTCTAAAACATAGCATGTACTGTACATACCAATTATAAACCAAAATACATTCTTCTGAGAAAAAGGGTAAAGAAAAGATTACCTGCGGTTTTAGTAGTGCAGTGGTCCAAAGAGGAGAGCATCGGTCCAGGCAGCAGGCAGGAACGTGGACAGCGACAGCAAAACAGGCAGCAGGCAGGAATAGTCAGTACAGGTAGAGATGATGTCAGCACAGCCAAAGCATTGGTCCAGATAGCAGGCAGAGATGTGGTCAGCAGTAGCAAAAGGAACAAAGGATCATCCATGCAGCAGGCAGGAATACTGTCCATAGTTAGTACATGCAGCAGGCAGAGGTATGGTCAGCACAGCCAGAGTATTTGTCCAGGGAGCAGGCAGGACCATCAAGCTTAGGGCAACGGTCAGGAAAGAATGGGGACAGGGGTAGAGGCTTCTCCCACCCAAATCGCTTTGAAGCCTCCGGACAACCAGACCCTGTTCTGGGAACACAGAAAACCAAAAACTGGTTTTCTGAACTCAGAACACTATTCTGGAGCCCCTCACATATGTGAGACCCCTGTGTAGCAGGGTGAAAGATCAGTCCAAGGGGGCAGGCAAAAACATGGTCAACAGGCCGAGGTCAGTGCAGGTAAAAGGCAGAAATAAACGGTAGGCAGAGGCATAATCCATACAGTCCAGGGTCAGTTCACGTGAAAGGCAGAAACATGGCGGATAAACAATGCAGACGGTAGGCAGAGACATAGTCGAGAAACAGGCCAGGGTCAGTTCACATGGAAGACAATGATATGGTTGGTTGAGGCAGGGAAATATTCAGGACATATTGAAAACGGGGAAATGGCAGTATTAGAAATATGGGCTAATAGTTTTCGAGAGTGTGATATCGCTTGAAGCATTTTCCGATGCAAAGGCCAGGTTGGGAGGGACAGTCGGGACAATGGAAGCTGGTGTCTTTCCTAATTCCTCTTCTGGTGCACACCCGACATTTTTTTTGGCGTCGTCTTCCGAATCGTGATGGTGGAATATGGTCTGAAAAATGGCGCTCATGTAGTCTGCTGACACAATCTGAGTGAATGCTTTCTGGGGGGGATGTTTGTTGGTAGATCAGGGCAGTGACAATGTCTTCAATAAATCTCATGAAGGTGGTGGGTCTATGTGTGGATTTTTGGTAGACTATGAAAGAATTTAACAGGGCCAAATGAAAAAAGTAAATTGCGATTTTTTTATACCAGAAGAGGGATTTTCGGGTTGAAAGATAGGGCTGCAACATTTGATCATTTAAATCCACACCCCCCATGAATTTATTGTACTCATTGATGCAGGAAGGCTTGCGAACGGTACTGCGTCTTCTGTGAAGTTCCACCGAGGTGTCATCGTGGATGGTGGACATGATGTACACATCTTTCCTATCCCTCCACTTCACAGCCAACACTTCCTCGTTGCTCAAGCTTGCCGATTCCCCCTTTTGAATGGTTGTGGTGACAAGACGCTGTGGGAAGCCCTTTCTGTTTATTCTTGTTGTACCACACGCCAGAGTTTTTTTTAGGTAGAGGTGGCGGAGAAGGGGCAGGCTGGTATAATAGTTGTCCATATAAATATGATACCCCTTTTGGAGGAGTGGAAATACCAACTCCCAAACAATTTTTCCACTTATTCCCATGTACGATGGACACTCAGGGGGCTCGAGCTGGGAATCTTTGCCTTCGTACATGCGGAATGAGTGCACATAACCAGTGGCGCTTTCACAGAGCTTGTTGAGCTTCAAGCCGTACCTCGCCCGCTTACTGGGGATATATTGCTTGATTCCCAGCCGGCCTGTGAAATGCACCAGGGATTCGTCCACAGAAATGTTTTGGTCAGGGACATAAAGTTCGGCAAACTTCTTGGAAAAAAAATTAATTAGGGGGCGAATTTTATATAATTTGTCAAAGTTTGGGTGATCTCGGGGGGGGCACTGTGAGTTGTCACTGAAATGCAGGAACCGCATTAGAAGTTCGTATCGGGACCTGGACATGGCCGATGTAAAAATTGGCATATGGTGGATGGGTTTCTTCGACCAATACCTATTCATTTCATTTTTTTTTGTAAGCCCCATGTTAAACGTTAGGCCTAAAAACAATCTAAGCTCCACCACTGTTAGGGGTCTCCATTCAAAAGGGCGGGCATAGCTGGAGCTGGGGTTGTTTTCAATGAATTGTTGAGCAAAAAGATTAGTTTGCTCCACAATGCCTTGAACCAATTCATCAGGGAAAAATAAATTAAAAAAATCAAGTTTGGAAAAACCCTCAGTGTTGACCTGCACACCTGGCTGTGCTGTAAAAGGGGGGATCGTGGCTGACCCTGAGGTAGAAGGCAGCCACAATGGGTTTGCCAAGCCATCTGGAAGCTGGGTTCGGGTCCTACTTCTTTGGCGTGTACTTGCACTGGGCCTTTCCTCCTGGGGTCTAGCAGCGCTTGCACTGGGCCTTTCCTCCTGGGGTCTAGCAGCGCTTGCACTGGACCTCGCCTCCTGGGGTCTACCGCCGTTGGCACTGCTGGTCGCTGCCTGGTGTTCAGACCGTCTTCTTTTTGGACGGACTGTGTCCTCCTCTAATTCGGATCCGGATGTGCTGCCTTCGGGGGGTTCATATTCCGAACCAGAATCGGAATCAGAACTGAGCGGTGAGAGCTCCCCGTTGCTCTCATCGGTCAGACTGAGTATTTGATATGCTTCTTCTGGGGTGTACACCTTTCTGGACATAGTGGGTACGCTGGTGAGGTGGCAGGTACTCTGGTGGCAGGTTCTCTGGTGAGGTGGCGGGTACTCTAATGGACAGGTACTCCTGATGGATTGGTGGTGGGTACTCTGGTGAGGTGGCTGGTACTCTGGTGAGGTGGTGGGTACTCCTGATGGACAGGTACTCCTGATGGACTGGTGGCGGGTACTCCTGGTGAGGTGGCGGGTACTCCTGGTGAGGTGGCTGGTACACCTGATGGACAGGTACTCCTGATGGATAGGTACTTCTGATGGACTGGTGGCGGGTACTCTGAGGTGGCGGGTACTCAGGTGAGGTGGCGGGTACTGCTGATGGACAGGTACTCCTGATGGACTGGTGGCGGGTACTCTAAGGTGGCGGGTACTGCTGATGGACAGGTACTCCTGATGGACAGGTACTCCTGATGGACTGGTGGCGGGTACTCTGAGGTGGCGGGTACTCAGGTGAGGTGGCGGGTACTGCTAATGGACAGGTACTCCTGATGGACAGGTACTCCTGATGGACTGGTGGCGGGTACTCAGGTGAGGTGGCAGGTACTGCTGATGGACAGGTACTCCTGATGGACAGGTACTCCTGATGGACTGGTGGCGGGTACTCTGAGGTGGCGGGTACTCAGGTGAGGTGGCGGGTACTCCTGATGGACAGGTACTCCTGATGGACTGGTGGCGGGTACTCTGAGGTGGCGGGTACTCAGGTGAGGTGGCGGGTACTGCTAATGGACAGGTACTCCTGATGGACAGGTACTCCTGATGGACTGGTGGCGGGTACTCTGAGGTGGCGGGTACTCAGGTGAGGTGGCGGGTACTGCTGATGGACAGTTACTCCTGATGGACTGGTGGCGGGTACTCAGGTGAGGTGGCGGGTACTCCTGATGGACAGGTACTCCTGATGGACAGGTACTCCTGATGGACAGGTACTCCTGATGGACTGGTGGCGGGTACTCTGAGGTGGCGGGTACTCAGGTGAGGTGGCGGGTACTCCTGATGGACAGGTACTCCTGATGGACTGGTGGCAGGTACTCTGAGGTGGCGGGTACTCAGGTGAGGTGGCGGGTACTGCTGATGGACAGGTACTCCTGATGGACAGGTACTCCTGATGGACTGGTGGCGGGTACTCTGAGGTGGCGGGTACTCAGGTGAGGTGGCGGGTACTCCTGATGGACAGGTACTCCTGATGGACAGGTGGGTGGCGGGTGATCTGGTGGCAGGTACTAGATGACAGGTACTCTTTATTTAGGGGGGGGCAATCTGGGCACAGTAGTACATATGTATATGTGTATAACATATGTGTAACTCACTGTTAGCTGATCTCCTCCTCACAGGTGTGTGAAGAGGAGAACCAGGCAACAGTGAGTTACACACAATTGTGTGTTTTGTTTACATTTAGTGACCTGCTTTGATTGGACACAGCCGGTCACGTGGTAAAGAGCCAATTTAATTGGCTCTTTACCCTGATCGAGGCTGGGCTGTATCCAAGGGAAAAACCTCAGCCCCGATCGCCGCGCTGCGCAGCTCTGCATCATCAATTCCGGTAAGTTTATACCGGAATCTCCGCCGCCCGCCGCCACATTACTTGAATCGGTGTGTCCAGAGGGACACACCGGATCCCAGATCGCCGCGCTGCGCGCCCCCGGGGGCGCGCGCGGGCGCCATGCACGCCGCTGCTGCAGCTCTGCATATGGGAGCCGGTAAGCCGATCCGCTGCCCGCCGCGCCGCACAGAAAGCTCCGCTGCCCGCCGCTGCTGCTCCGCCGCCACTCATTTAGCCCCATCAGGGAACTGCTGTGTCCTAAGGAACACAACGGTACCTGGGAGAGCCGGCGAAGCACTGGATGGCGGCGGGAGGGGGGGGTGCCCCCTCCCGCCGCCTATAAGAACGATCAAGCGGCGGAACCGCCGCTATGATCGTTCTTATGGTGCAGAGAATCGCTGGCAGAACAAAAGGATATCTGAATGATGCCTCTAGCTGCAGGCATCATTCAGATATTCCCCTACAAAGCAGAGGACGTCATATGACGTCCACCCAGGATGGGAGATCCCATCTGTGGACGTCATATTACTATGGCTGGGTAGGGAAGTGGTTAAGATAGTTGTATTTCTGTCAAGAAACAAGCACTCCCAGATATTTAAACTCATCAACCCATTGTAGTTGCTGTGTAGATGGGGCGGATTGACAGGCCTCGGAGCTATTGGAAAAAGCAGAGTCCTCTGCCCCTGGATAAAGTGTTTTACAGCACTAAACCTTTCATCTGGTTTCTAAATTGCTGCATTTGTAAATTCCAAAAGCCAATATAAAGGAATAGTAGTAGTAAAAAAAAGCATTTTTGGGTTTAACAAATCTTGTTTTTTTTTTGCACAATTCTCCTTTAAGGGGGCGTGGCAAGGGGTGTGTCCTATGCCTGCATACTTTTGCTGATAGGTGTCCCTCATTCCCATCTCAAAAAGTTGAGAGGTATGCAGGTAGTACGGCTTCTATGAATGGATCACATGGGAAGAGAGGGCAGGCACAGCCAGTACTAGACGAGTGCCTGGCACAGGTGCAGCCATTCCTGTTAACTCTTGCAGCACCATGAGATCACTCCTGTTCACCCTTGCAGCACTACTACAGGGATATCCAAGGGCAGAGGACTTAGGATTTCAACTGAACACTGTAGGGCAATCTTAGTTTATGGTAAGTACCATCCCTGGTGCTGTTTAAAAACAAACAAAAAAAAAAACACTTTACTAAAACTTCAGCTTTAAATATGTCCAACAGGTAAAAGTATAGTATATTGTGCATTAATGTACAATGACAATCTAATAGCATCAATCTGTCATTAGTAGTATTGCTTATATTCTTGGGTGGTTATTGATCACTTTTATACTGACACTGCCCTCTGCTGGATTTTTTTTTAATATAGTGTATAGGAGGACAAAATACAATGTTTCTAGTTACCTTTTAGATAAAAGCAGTGATATTTAAATTATACAACTTGTTTCTATTTTCTCAATGTTAAAGGTTAAAAAAAAATTAAGTGGCAAGTCATCAAATTAAAGGTAAACTTTGAGCAGATATACTGTAAGGCAGGGGTGTCAAACTCAATTTCATTGTGGGCCGCATCAGCATTATGATTGCCCTCAAAAGGGCCGGTTGTATCTGTAAGATTAGATGTCCAGCGCATCCCCTCTACTTACATTAGATGTCAAGAGCCACCCCATCAGAAGTTGAGTCCCCTACCCTCACTTACATCAAAGTGCACCCCCTTACCTTATGCTGCTGCTGGTAAGAAGATTGTTTGAAAGCAGAAAGTATAGGGTCTGGAGTAGGACCAGAGGAGGGCTGGAGCTCTCCTGCAGCTGAGGTGCGAGGGCCACATCAAATGGCCTGGAGGGCCGGATTCGGCCCATGGGCCTTGTGTTTGACACCTGTGCTGTAAGGTATAAAAATATCTAGCTCTGTAATCAATACATTGTCGAAATACTATTTTCTAAATGTAAGCAGCGTACTTTACTGTATATCAAAGCTCAGAGGAGGGGGGCGAGAAGCAGCATCAGAAGCCACTTGGATGTGCTGCAGTGCAAGTGCTGATACCAGAAGGTAGCAGAGAAAGATGAGCAGATTAGCGTGCCGTTTTTCCTTTTACGGACCAGTTACACAATGGGAAGAGACCTGCAAAATTATGTTAAACAGCAGCAGAGAATACCACGATTGGAGTGGCTGTGTGTCAGACTAACACACAGCACCTCCGATCGCCACACTGCTCGCCCGGTCTGGTCAGGATATCACAACCACTTTGCCACTGTCATTCTGCTATATGGCAGCCGGCAAGTGGTTAAGAGAGGAACTGCAGGACACATACCAAACCCTTTCCCTCCGTCCTCTTTTTTACCCGCTGTCTTCATTTTCCTCTTCTTTTCTTCCTTCTAAAAAGGATTTATGGAAACTCTTTTTCTGGGAATTCTAGTTTCCCATTACAAGTTATGTCTCTTTTATTTAGATTTAATGGGATACTATTAAATGTTTTGTTCGGCCTTGTTTAGTCCATCTGTTGGCCCTGATAACCTTCTCTGGGCCTAAGAGTCAGAAGGAGGTCTCTATGCCTGGAGCAGTTTGTTCCCGATAAGGGGCTCCAGGTTACCAAGGAGAGAGGGTTTCTCTTCTCCCTTCCATTATATTATAAGGATGAAGAGATCTCCCCCTGACAAACTTTTGATTGCTTACATGAATCTATCCTTTTTTCTAGGATGTTTTTATTATTTTATCCATTTATTGACTAATGTTTGTTTATTCCTAAACAATCTTTTTTCTTTATTTTTATATAACATGATGTAATGTTCTGTATTATTTATCTTATGAAAATAAAATATTTTGAAAGTAAAAAAAAAAAAAAAGAAGAGGAACTGTAGTCTGCTCACATAATTTGGAATAAAAACATTTGCCATTCTGAAGCTTCCCTCCAACCACTTTGCATATTATTTTATATATACACTGTACTGCGATTCTGTATTTGCCAAATATACTGCAGAAATCTCCCTCCACTAAGTTTGGGTGCAGCCATTTTAACTGTGGGCAGCTGAAACTGCTGCCTGTTCCACTTCCTGGATTTACAGACACACACATCCAGCTCTCATTGGCCCTCTAATGACTCATCCCCCTCTGCCTTCCTGGAAAACTCTCACGAGAGTGAGAGAGAGCGCTGTGCATGTCGTCATAAGCCTAGGGTAATGACCAGACAAGAAACAGGAAGTGGTCTGTATAAAGGTATTTACTGGCAGAAAAAAAAAATGTTTTACTATCCAAAGTTAAAACAAGGGCAGAAGATTTATTATATGGAAAGTTGAAAAAAAATGACTGAAGCTTAATGTTTATTTTGGCTTTTCCTTAGCTATGTTAATTATATTCCTGTTTACAGTTTGCATTGTATACAATAATGTGATCAGGCTCACCTGATCTTGTGTGGTATGTAAATACTGGGCGAGTTTTCATCAAAGTGAGTTCCAGTTTGCACCTATCCTAGTGTCGTCTAGATCTTGGGTGCAATGTTCTGCTTTAATACCTGGTTCCAAACTGGAGGAAGCTATATCTTGACATAGGCACCCAAGCTGGGTGCTGGACATTCCATCATAGTTTCCCTATATCAAGTCCTGGATTGTAAATCCACCATGTCATGAGAGCCTGAGCTTGGGGTTCAGACACATATGGTGGCCAAAGGACCGAATCTACCCTATTTGGCCAGAGATCCCAGGGGAAAACAGGGGTAAGAGTTGTAGTGGTCTAGAGTGAAACTGGACATATGGCACTGCCAAATAGAGGCTACCATTAGACTCAGGAGCCTCAAGCATCCATGAATAGAGGGTTTTCTATGTCGCCAAAGGGCCCCAACATGATAACGAAGGGAAGGTTTCCTCAGCAGTTGCCCATCCTCCAGCAAAATGTCTGGTTGTTAAAGGGCAAAGTTAAACACTGAAGTCTGAGGGGAGGTAAAAGGGGCATGCCCATGACCCTTATAATCTAAGGCTTCAGGAAGGCCAACAACTCTGCCCATGAATTTTGACATTGAGGCAGAAAATTCCTCTCTGGACAGGAAGTATGAGGCAGGTGTTGCCAAAGGGCTAGCTAAATGAATAGAGGAAAGCAGATAGTCAGAATAGGAGCAAACATGAGAGGAAAGTAACAATGCCCTGAACCAATGTACTAAAAAAAACAAAAAAAAAAACAAGAGTGCCAAGAGCTGAGCCTCAGCTATTGAGAGCCTATCTGCCTCTGCTCTGCTTATGCTCCACCATGTGTAAAATAATTTCCCTGATGTAGTACCCATGACCTCTGTCAGATCCGAGATCAGTAAACCACTATTTGCTTGCCCAAAGGGATAAGATGCAGGAGAGGCATCTCGGCCGGTGCCCTGAATCCAAAAAGGGAGAGACAGGGTGCGCAGGTGCAGTAACTTTCTTCAAGCTAAGGCAGTGCAAGCACAGAATGCTCTTCAAGCCATGCAGAGGCAATACAGCGCCACGGGGGGAGGAAAGCGTCACTTCAACAGTGCCACCCAGCAGGCGCCAAAAACCATTAACCAGGCCATCCTAAAATGTCCCATAAGGGAGAACAGCAGGGTTAGCACACCCCAAAAGGGGGAAAAAAATAGCACCCTGAGAGAATGTTTAAAGTGGTTTTAAACCTCTGAAATACAAAATGAACAAATCAAGCGTGCACTTGTCTCAGTCCAAAGCATCTAGTGCGATATCTAGTTTTTCCTCTCTTCCCTCTGCATGAGTCATGTCTGATCACTTATGGGGACACCAAGCAATCCCAGGAGAGAGTCTGAATAGTTGGACAGAGGGCTGCAGATAAACAGGAACAACTCCTGTAGGAGGATTTGTTTAATCTCAGTGCATAGCCTGAGGCTGGTGACATCAGTGGGTATATGTATGGGTTTAAAACCACTTTAAAAAAGGGATCCTGCCCCGTACTCACCAAATTCAGTGTCTATGGTGCAGCCGAACGATGACTGTCACCTCGGGAACAAAAAAAACCCATGTAAGATGGCAAGCTTCTCTCTCAGTAGAGAGAAGAGGTTCATCACCTACGGGCTCTAGCAAATAATTGAGGCTAGCTGGGATTTTTTTTTTTGGGGGGGGGGGGGTACATATCATAAATGTTCATGTAGCCTTCTTTGACAGTGTCCAATCATCTGAAGGTTATTGCATACAACCCAGTCATAATTATTTGAAGATGACATTTTGTTAAAAATTAATATATCTCCTATGGCTGCAGGTAGGGAAAAGCAT
This sequence comes from Rana muscosa, assembly GCA_029206835.1. Classification (NCBI taxonomy): domain Eukaryota; kingdom Metazoa; phylum Chordata; class Amphibia; order Anura; family Ranidae; genus Rana; species Rana muscosa. The sequence goes on from CM055121.1 coordinate 850,843,107, forward strand.
TGGGTCTTCTGTGAGCTGGAGTGAAAACATTCAGACAGGGACCCACCATCTCCTCTTCCCTTATACATTAGGAAAGGCCCCTGAATACATTACGCTGCAAATAACATCATTTCTGAAGAGGGGAAGAGATGGATGAATGACAGGCTTTTCTTTTCCATTGAGAGATCCTGTTACATTCACACAGGCTTTTCTCAATGGACATGAGGGGGTGGGTTCCTGTCTGACCTCCTTCACTGCTGTGTTCCACTAGAAAGATTTACCTTTCAGTGGTCTTAGAGATTCAACAGGAAGTACAATCTTCCCAAAGTGAGAGTGGGATTCCCATTTTAGTTGCCACCAGAACATTGGTCTCCGATGGAAGATTTTACTTCACCTCTCACAATATCTCAAAAAGCCTGTGTGCAGCAGCCACCCCAGTACCCCCTAATACTTACCTGAGCCCCATCTCTATTCAGCGATGTCAATGAGTGCCTCGGCCCTCCTGGTTGGCTGAGACACAGCAGTGGTGCCATTAGCTCTCGCTGCTGTCAGTCAGTCAGCCAGCCAATGAGAAGAGAAAGGGGACGGGGCCAAACTGTGACTCCGTCTCTGAATGGACATGCGTAGCTGCAGCTCGGCTTGGGTGCCCCCATAGCAAGCTGCTTGCTGTGAAGGCACTTGACAGGGGGGGGGAGGGGCCAGGAGAGCCGAATGGGGACCTGAAAAGAGGAGGATTTGTCCAAAACCCCCGTACAGAGCAGGTAAGTATAACATGTTTATTATTGTTAAAATATATATACTGTAAATACTCCACTATAAGCTGAGTTTTTCAGCACATTATTTTGTGCTGAAAATGCCCCCCTCGGCTTATACTCGAGTCACCTTTTTTGCGCCTTATCTCCCAGACTTTGGGGACCCAATCTTAGCACACAGGTAGCCCCATTCTTCCTCTACAAGTGTGCAAAGTTTGTTGTCCGGGGGATCTACGGCTGGGGAGCACCAATTTTTCAAAGCCAGGCACCCCTTCCGTAGACTCCAATGTTAAACAGTCATTTTTCCAGTGATTTTGGGGACCCGGTACAGGCCGGTTGTAGGTCCCCTGGACCCAAACCTTGGCACACATGTAGCCCCATTCATCCTCTACAAGTGTGCAAAGTTTTTTGTCTGGGGGACCTACGGCCGGGCCCCCCTTCCATAGACTCCCATGTTAAACGTCAGTCTAGTCATGGACACAGTGAGGCATGCAGATGGACACCCTAGGCTTATACTCAAGTCAATAAGTTTTCCCAGTTTTTTGTGGTAAAATTAGGTGCCTTGGCTTATATTCGGGTCGGCTTATACTGGAGTATATATATATATATATATATATATATATATATATATATATATATATATATATATATAAATAAAAGTAAAAAAAAAAAAAAAAAAAAACTTTACAATCACTTTAAATTTCTTACCTGGCGACAGTGGTCAACAGTACAGAGGTGACACGTTCCAGTAGAGACAAAGACCTTGGGAAAGACTTTGCATAGGGCCTAACCCATCCCCATGCTATCCAAAACAAACACAAAGTACACATTACTGTATTTAAGAATTATTTTTATGGAATAAGGCCTGCAGAATATGTGCACATTTTATAATGAAATTAGGCTCAGGCTGTTTAATGCAGAACTTCAGAAATTAGATAAAATCTACGCTTGCAGTGACCTCCGAACTGCAAGCAGTAAATGCTCATAAAGACAAGGAGGTGCATGGATAAGGTGTATTACCTACCCTGTCCCTTGGTCTGGCAGGCTCCAACACTATCCTCAAATTGTAGGCAGTCCCTCTGCGTCATCATGCACAGTACAGGGCTATTACTTCTATGTTAGAAGGCGAGCATGCACTGCAGCCTGAATCTGTTGAGAGGATGCTGCGGGGGACCATGTGCATGGTTGGGGAAACCTGTCAGAGCCAGGATTAAGTTATTACACCTTATTCTGCACACCTAGACTAAATGAGCCCCCACTTCAAGGGTAGCTTTAGTCTCATTCCCACAGTTCAGCTTAAAGTGATTCTAAAAAGGCAAATTTTCATTTTATTTAAAAACAAACATGTTATACTTACCTGATCTGTGCAATAGTTTTGCACAGAGCAGCCCCTTCCTCCTCTTCTGGGGTCCCCCGCTGATGCTTGTGACTCCTCCCCCATAGCAAGCTGCTTGATACACAGAACGCAGCTTGGCCCAGAACCCCCAACTCTCTTCTCTCTGCCTGTGATTGACAGCACCAGGAACCAATGGCTTCCACTGCTGCCACTGTTTAATGAGGACAGGATATGCTCTCGTGCACATTGCTGGATTGAGATCAGGCTCAGGAAAGTATTTACCTTTCAAACTACTTTAACCATACCCTTTTAAGCCAAAGCCAGTATTCAGCACAATGTAGCCAAGCCCAAAGCAAAGTTTCTTACTTCAGTGCACTTCTATGTGCCTGCACATACCTGCTGCAGCTGTTGAAACCCTAATGTCAGGCCTTTTTGGCAGACAAAGTTTCTCGAAAGTGTCAATGCTCCAGCTTTCTCAGTCTGAATCTAGAACTACAGCAGGCCAATGAAAAGATACTTAAGGATAGTAAAAAAACAAAAAACAAACTCCTATATAACTGCATGCATGTAACTCATGAATACATAACTAGATTAGAAGGAGGCATTTGTCCATCTGCCACACATCTGTTGTAAAGTCCTAGAATGAGTATTATAACTGACAAATTTAGGAAATAAAATATACTATATGAAAAACATTAAAAAAAAAAAAAAAAAAATGTAATCTGTTCGCTTACAGCCAACAAGGTCTTAAAAAAGGGCAGAAATGAGATCAGGCCACAAAAACAAATCATGATTTGAGAGGTAAAGTGTAAGGCTTTATTTTAAAAAACATTTACAAAATGGTTTTATATACACAGCACTTTTCATGTACATAATGAAAAACTATGAACATCTGTAAGAAAGCAGCATAATTGCAAAAATCAAAACATTGTATGAAAACAGTACAGGAAAACAAAACAAAACAAAAAAAAAAACACAGAAGAGCATACAAACAGCTGTACTAACTTTTCACACTAATATCTTAAAAGTGCAATGGTAAAAGCACATTACATACAGCCTTGGGAAAATAGGATTTTTGACATGTAAAACCCTTTCTTGGGATACATCACAGGACACAGGAAACCATTGGGTTATGCTCCACCTCCTGGTGATTGGAGATAGGCAAAACAGCAAAGCTTAAAGTGGTTCTAAAGGCAAACCAAAAAAGGCCTGGCAAACCCCAACAGAGGCAATCATGGGCTGTATAGCTGCACCCACCAAGGTCCTTACATACCAGAACATCATCCACTGGAACTGTGAGCATTTTATTCAGGCAATGCACTATTGGAACTGTCCACTTTTCTTTCAAGAGTGGCCCTCCATTGGATACTGTTGCGAGAACTATTTAGGGGGCGCAAAAACCTTATCCATGCGAGGCCAGTCCCTGTACAATTCCTCCTCTGTATGAGGGTGTAGCAAAAAGATTTAGTTGCTTTGGACAGCCTTCCATGACCCAAACCCTGAGTGCTCTAGCAATGACTGTTTCAAGTTCTTACGGACCACCTTGGTTAGGAGTCCCACTGTAGCTTTTTGGGCCTGGGAAATATTCAAAGCCACAGTTTCTTCTGAAGATTTGTCTGCTTCAGAGGAACATGCTTCCTCAGACCCTGTCTCCTCCAGTTCCAACTATTGGAAGTTTGGAAGGGGTTATTCACAGGACAGCTGCTATGGAGGTGGAGATCTGGAACACTTATGTAATAAATCCCTATGGATATCTGCCAATTGTCCAACACAGTGGGCAAAAGATGTAAAAGTATGTCCTGAGCAAAAAGTCACTATCCAGAGCCAGCCTGTTACCCCATGAAAGAATTTGTAGAAGAACGAACATCCCCAGCCATATGATGGGCTTCAATTCCCGCAGTTCTCTGGCCACTTTGTGGCAAATCCATCATGCTAGCTGTACCTTGGAAAAGGCGTGCTACTTACAGTACCAATACAGTAGGGAGGAATGTTCCAACAACTGAAGACAAGGTCACAACAGGACCTGTGCTACACAAATCACAGGAACTGTAAAAGATGTAAAAGATGCGTCCAGCATATTCTGTATCCCAGATCCAAAGGGCTAATTCAAAATGGCACAACATTTTTCTATAAGATCTTAATGCGCAATAGAAAGGAAAAACTGTCTCAGCAGAGCAAGGTATGTCAATCAACTAAGGACACCAGCAAAAACTAAGGAAATGCTGGGAGTGGGATAGGTTATGCAAAGCGGAGTTAGGATTTGCCATTTACCAGTGCCCAATTACCTGGAGCATAATCCAATGGACTAATTATTGACTATTGTACTGTGATGTAGGACTAAAAAAAAAAGGTTTCACATTACAATGGAAAATTGAATACTTTCTTCTGAGGCTACCTTGTAGGAGTGACTTCTTCCTTTACCCAGCACCAGAACTGAAAGTTGTGCTGCCACTTGTGGGTAAAGTCTTATACAATAACCAACTAGTCAAAAAAAAAAAAAGTGTATATTAACCACTTGCCGCCCGCCCTATAGCGGATTGACGTCTGCAAAGTGGTTTTAAAATCCTGACTGGACGTCACATGACGTCCTCAGGATTTTAAACCGCTGCGCGCCCCCGGGGGCACGCATCGCGGCGATCGTTGTTGCAGGGTGTCAGTCTGACACCCCGCAACACCGATCTAGGTAAAGAGTCTCCGACGGAGACTCTTTACCACGTGATCAGCCGTGTCCAATCACGGCTGATCACATGTAAACAGTAAAAGCCGGTAATCGGCTTTTCCTCACTCACGTCTGTCAGGGGGGGTTTGTGCTGATCAATTATCAGCACAGCCCCCCCGAGGATGCCCACACTGGACCACCAGGGATGCCACTGGACCACCAGGGATGTCCATTACAAGGTATGCCTCCCTAGAACACCAGAAATTGAAATCAGTGCCCCCTAATGGATGCCAATTAGTGCCCCTAATGGATGCCAATCAGTGCCCACAATGGGCATCACTGATTGGCAAGCATTGTTTGGCACTGATTGGCATCCATTAACACATTACAGTGCCACCTATCATTGCGCATCCATGCCACCTATCAGTACCCATCCATGCCCATCCGTGCCACCTATCAGTGCCGCCTATCGGTGCCCATCCGCGCTGCCTATCGGTGCCCATCAGTGAAGGAGAAAACTTACTAATTTACAAAGTTTTGTAACTGAAACAAAAAAAAATATGTATTTTTTTCAAAATTTTCGGTCGTTTTTTAAAAAAATGGTAGAAAATAAAAAAAATCGCAGAGGTGATCAAATACCACCAAAAGAAAGCTCTATGTGTGGGAACAAAATGATAAAAATTTAGTTTGGGTACAGTGTAGCACAACCGCGCAATTGTCATTCAATGTGCAACAGCGCCGAAAGCTGAAAATTGGTCTGGGCAGGAAGCTGTATAAGTGCCCTGTATGGAAGTGGTTAAAAAAAAAAAAAAAAAAAAAAGGGAGCAGCAGAGGGATCCTTGCAATGAGGAGCAAAATGTAGATGTTTCTTTGCAACTACACACAGGGGATATTAGCCAGAAAAAAAAACCTTAGCATGGGTTAGCTCTAGTTAGTTTTGAACAAGTGTTTTAAAAGTGAAACTGCTTTGCCCATTCAAAACGCAAAAGATTCCGTTATCTGCCTCCCAGCTGCAAATACCTGGCTTTTTATTCCCCCTGGGATAAAAGCGATAAGTCACATCTCTGAACTTATGCAAGGCTAAGAACTTTCTACCCTGACCACCACCCAACATAACCGTGGTTGACTGAAGTTTTAATCACCAAGCATCAGAACGGTTATGTTGAAGGAAGGAGAGCGACTTACAAATTGCCCCAATACCCATAAGTACCTGTTGGTTTGCATTGGTTTTTGCAAATTTTAAAAAAAGGCAATGTTTTAGGTCTATTATAGATGGGCTCAACATGAAATATAAAAACAATACATTAAAAAGCCAAAGAATAAGATCTACAATCAAAAAAGCCCTGTACTATGGACATCTACGTAACCTGAAATGTTCACAGCTGAGCTAGGATGATGCTCAAATAACCATTTAAATGTAAAATTTGAAAAAAAAAAAAAAAAAAAAAAAAAGAGTGTACCCAATTGGGAGATTCAATCTTACTTATTGTCCGGGTCTTCAGAACAGGAAATTAAATTGCTCTACTGACAAATATTTGGGATTTGCAATTTCTGCACTTTGGGAACATTTAAATTTAACTTTCTTTTTTTTTTCAGACAGGAAGTGAATAAAAATCTCTCCACTCAGGAGACGAGCAATAAAATATCCAACAAAGCCTACCCAAAACTAAAAAAAATAATGTTTTGGCAGGAGTTCGACTTAAAAAGGAGAAGTGTGAAAAAAAATAAGAAAAAAAAAAAAAAAAAAAACATACATGCTAACCCTCTTGCTGCAGCTGTCCTCCATAGTTCATCTGCTCTCAGCAGAGAACGCTGACTGTCATTCAGCGCTCTCTGCTCTGTCACTCCAGCACTTGCTGGAGTGTTAGGCTGTGGAGGTAGCAGGAGTGGCTGGTTAATGCTCTCAGCGGCGCACCGGGCAGCTGAGCCAGCAGCCGATCAGGCCTCTAGGTGGATCCCAACATTATTTTTGGGATCCTTTTAGAACCTGGAGCCGTTCTGCGACATCTTTAACCAACTGTCAGCTGGGTCACAGGAGAGCACAAGTACATCCATAGGGCCCACAGGAGATGCATCACCAAAAAAAAAAAAAAAAAAAAAAAAAAAAAAAAAAAAAAAAAAAAAAGCAGCTTTGGCTATACATCCCTTTTAATACAAGTTTTTTTTTTTTAATGTGCTAAAACTAAAATTCAAAGCCTATAACTGGACAATAAAAATTAGCAACACACTAAAGTCATCACTCTGTACCCTCTCCTGTCAGAAAAATCTGTGTAAGATTAACAGCATGCACTAAAACTTAAAGTGGTAGTAAACTCAAAATGTTTATTTTAACCTACAAGTAAGCTTTTAATAATGCAATGCATACTAGCACATTATGATATTTGCCTTGCAGGGAGAATTTTTTTTTTTCTTCAACATTTACAATCACTTTAAATTGGCATTTTGTGCTGTCACGTCTTTCTTTCGGATTCTTGGCCCTGCTGTGCAGTGGGCCAATAAAGACAAATTTAAGAGTTTATCATAGTTTTATGTAAACACAATTAAAGCCTGAGCCTCAAGCAGAGACAAAAAACACATTTTTCATAGGAGTGAGGAAGGGTCAGAACTTCTGACATTTTAATTGCTGTTCATGCCTTCCTGTCTCTGTGATTCCAATGCCCCTCACTTTTTGTAGAAGTGTAAAGTAAGCATCTGAAGATTATTGGTCATACCAGAATTTGATGTTAAAAAGGGACGCTATACTCTAATTTAAAAATCTAAAATGATATTCAAGTATGCATTCTTAATTTAAAAATGTACATTCTATTGCTCTCCGCCTCCTCCAAATTTCTTTGTTTTTGCTGCTGTGATCCGACTTCCTGTTAGGAGGGTGCTTACGGTATGTTTGTTCTACATGGTCCTACTACATGTAGGAACGTTGCCACCCTCTAACAGGAAGTTTGATCACAGCAGCATAAAAAAAAAAATATATTGGGAATCTGGGAGGAGGCTGAGGGCAATAGAAATTACATTTTTAAATTAAGCATACACATTTGAATAGATGCGTTTCTATATAAACTAGGAGTTTAGTGTCACTTTAAACCCTCTTCTGCATGCCCCACGGAAAAGTCACTTTCTTCACATTCACGAGTATCCCACTTTCTCCTATCTCCCCCATCATTCTTTGTTTGCATGGCCGAAAAGGATGCTTCTTTGCAAGTAAATAGCACTCTTTTCAAAAACTATTAATCTGAGTTTGAGAAGTAGTGTAGAAGAACCACCTGTACAGAGTGTGATGCTTACACAGTATAAACAGTCTATTTTCCTGCCAGTGCACTCTTCTGCTTTGAACTGTATGATAATTAATTGAAGTAGAAGCACATCAAACTCCCAAGAACTAAAAGATAGGATTTAAGTGCACAAAACTCCCTGGTTTATGGGTGCATAAGCCTTTTTAAACTCTTACAGAGCTAAGCACAATGAACGAACAGGTGTGGCACAAAGGGATAGGTGGGTAACACACATTAAACTGACGAAGTACACCTCTAATACATACCTAGAAAAGGCAAAATAAGAGATTAATTTAACAGCAGGCTGAATAAGTATCCTTAAATTGCCAGACCCACCCACCCTCTTTCCAAAATTCCCTGGACTTTGAAAATGGACACAGATCTAATCAGGTTTCCCCCCAGCCCTCACATTAAAGAAGCATAGTAGGTCTTTTATTCTGGGATCCTATGGAAGCACTGGAAATATAGCATATAAAAGCATATTTACTGTGCCTACTAAGAAATACTGTTATTTTGCCTTCTATGGACAACATATAGATCGACTTAAAAACAAGAAATACATTACCAGGTACAGTGTACAAACATCTAGCTTTTACATTAAAATAATACCATAAAACCCAAAAGGAAGATTACTTTTGCAATGTCCGAATTATATTTACAGCACTGTATTAAGCGAAACATTTCCCATGCCAACATTACCAGCCATAACAACCATTGTCACATATGCAGAAGGTGGCAAACACCTATGCAAAGCAGATAATATGTGAAGTTTGGAGTGTAAACATATACAAAACAGGGATTACCAGTTATATTTGGGGCCCAAGTAGAACAAAACAGTTTGTATAATCCTGTGACATAATGAGAGCATGATATGATGGTGAGATGTGGTACTGGGAAGGTTTCATGACAGTCGTATTTTCCCAATAATTACTTAAAATTCTGACATTTTGTAGACCAAAAGACATATAACCCCACAGTACATAAAACCAACAAAACTGACAAACTCTTACAGTAAAGCAGTCTTTTGATACATGCCCAAATGGAAAAAAATCCATGGACGTACATCAGAGCTTGTTAAGATGTAAACGCGTTTCAAATATTTTTTTTTCCAGTTAAATTAGTTCAGTGCAATTCATTGAACATAGGGTGCAGATTAATTGAATGCCGGTTTTCTTGGAATTTCTTTCATAGCTCTCTGCCCTTTTGGCTTCAGTAGATGGCGCCCAAACTATGGATAAAAAGTAGATTGTAAAAATGACATAAAGTAAACCTGGATTATATAAACTAATATAGTAATTGTACTAAATATTTGACAGACTTTGGATAACTATTCTTTTGCCAGCTAAAATGGATAACTATCTGAAATAAGTGACCCGTGATAAATGCTTAGTGACCCCCGCTCAGGCCAACAAGGTCCAATGGGTTAGATGCGGCTAACTAGTGAGGCATGCTTGACTGTAGGGATGGTGTTCCTAGGGTCATAGTCAGCATTTTTTCTTCCTCCAAACATGGCGATTCAAGTTAATGCCAAAGAGCTACATTTTGGTCTCATCTGACCATAGCACTTCCTCCCAATCATTTAGAGGTTTATTGGCATGACTCACCATGTTGGCGGCGAATCCCCTTAGCGTCAGCTGGTCTCCAGAGCAACGACAAAGACGTAACCGCCTGCGACATCATCATGACGCACATGCGCAGTACAAATGGAGAACGCCAGGGAGTGAGACGGCTGCCATCTTCACTCCATCTGGCTGCCCAGAGGAGGATACACCCTGGATGGGTGTCCACCCTGCAGACTCCCACACACTAGAGTCATCAGCCTAAGGACATTTAGCCATTTAAAAACACAGCCTGGGGTATATATATTCTCAGACTAAGTACAAATATATCCCATGGGAACCCTAGGAGGCATTTTTAACAATGAAGCATATCCCTCGAATTATATATATATATCTCAAAAAAAAAAAATAATTATATATATATATATATATATATATATATATATATATATATATATATATATATATATATATATATATATTTATTATGGTGTGTGTGTGTACATACATATAATACACACACAAGTGATGCACCGAAATTTCGGCCGAAAATGGCCTTTTCGGCAATTTGCCGAAAAGGAATTCTTGCCGATAATTGAGCCGAAAATGGGGCGGGGCGTTGCAGGGCACCCGCCCCTGGTGCCGCCTATTACGGGGGTGTCTTTGTGGCCGATGCACGCCGCAGTCCTCTCCTCCCCCCTCGCGGCGATCTCCGATTGTCACGGAGCTCAACTGCACAGGCCGCAGTACCAATGTCCCGCCTCCTGTGACAGATGGCACATTGATCCACTGGTGGGACCTGTACCGTGTCCCCTGTAGCGTGTCCCCAGTCTCTGACCACCTCCTGTACCATGTCCCCAGTCTCTGACCACCTCCTGTATAAAAATATTTTTTAAAAACAAACAGTCACTTTCGATTTCGGTGCTGTTTCGGTATCGGTTTTCGGGATCTTGTATTTTTCATTTTCGGTACCAAAAAAACAATTTGATGCTATATACACACACACACACACACACACTATTATATTATATATATATATATATACATATACACACACACACATACATACACACACACACACATACATAGTAGTTTGCTCTACTATGTTGAGTTAAGGACCCTGGCTGGTGGGGTGACCAAATACTCCTTGTGTTCTGAAACCTCAGTGCTGCCTGTATACAAAACACTTTGGGAAAGGCATTTTTGACCAGAAAGATAATACTATGCAAGTTCACTGTGAAAGATATGATACAAAATGATGCCATAGAAGTGTTATGATGATTCTAAAAAAGGTGATTTATGTTGCAGAGAGGCACATAATCCTTGTAGAAGACATATTTTGAAACGCATTGATTTCTCCAGCTTCCCAACGCCTGGAATGTGTTGTCTATGGTGCAATACTTGCATCTAGCTAGGAGCCACCACTGTAAAATCTCTGTAAAAAATATTTTGTTTATTTTCCATAAATGGATATGTCATATGTATAAAAGGTGATATGAAGCGCAGATCAATGTGTCCATGGAGAACAGGAGATTACTTAAAGCCAGAGCCAAGAATTAGCTCTGCAAACAGATTTGCTGACATAGATAGATTGTCAGGATGGGAACTGAATGGGCATCTATGGCAAAACTACTGGACATCAATTAAAGGGACACTAAAGGTTCATGTTTTTTCACCTTAATGCATCCTATGCATTAAGGTGAAAAAACATCCGACAATACCGGCCCACCCAGCCCCCCCCGTTTTACTTACCCAAGCTCGTTCACCTGCTGCGCTCGCCCCCGACGACCTCTTTGCGGCTCAGCCTGGTCGTTGATTGGCTAGAGCAGGGGTAGGGAACCTCGGCTCTCCAGCTGTTTCGAAACTACAAATCCCATCATGCCTCTGCGAGTCATGCCTGGGATTGTCAGGGTCTTGCAATGTCTTATAGGACTTGTAGTTTCGAAACAGCTGGAGAGCCAAGGTTCCCTACCCCTGGGCTAAAAGATGGATTGAAAGCAGCGCAGCCATTGGCTCGCGCTGCTGTCAATTACATCCAACTACCCGGTGCGCCGGGCCGAGTGATACAGTGAGCGGCTATAGCCGCCGGCTGTATCACGGGAGCGCGCCCACAAGAACTTATCACCATGCGAGCTCGCTCGCATGAAGGTGTTTAGTTCTTGCGGGCAGGAGCCGAGACAGCCGCCGAGGGACCCCAGAAGACCAGGTTTGGGTTCACTCTGTGCAAAACGAGCTGCACAGTGGAGGTAAGTAGAAGATGTTTGTTATTTAAAAAATAAAATAAAATTCCCTTTACAACCCCTTTAACTACCTGGGACAAGAAATGCATGGTATTCATTAAGGTTAAATAAGTAAAATTATATCCCTGCACTAGTCTGGTATGGAACTGCTGCAACTCAAATCTTGGAAGGGATAAAGTAATAGATATGGTTAATGGTGCGCTATTCCTTTAAATGGTGAACTAATGTGATGAACAAAATATAGCGATTAGGTTAAATTAAAAAAGTTTAAGTCCATACAAAATTGCATACACTTGATAAAGGGTGTGAGAAATGAAAATAGTATACAACTCCGTGGCTACCAGTGTTCAAGAAAAACGGCAGTGTTCCATCCACAAGAAAAGAGTGTGGCCTCTTACCAGATCTAATGGATCCCTGTTACAGAGATCAAGAAAGCTTATGCCGGGATGATCACGGTGTGGAGATTTTAAACAGAATGTCTTAATATAGCTCCATGTGTTCAAAGATTATATATGAAAAGGGAGAAGCCTCAGTGTAAAAATCAGCCAATTTTTTTGTGTTCATATGTTGTGGATAAATAAAAAATATTGTTATACGCATATAATCTAACAATCATTTTAATTCTTCATGTTTGATTTGTATCATGTGTCTGGTTCTAGTAATCAGACACTTTGCATTTATATTCTATGGATGAATGGGTTATATCCAATATTGATTAGTTTTGTCAATATTAGTTCTGTGGTTATAAACTCTCTAATAAAAAGGTACCGTATTTTTCGCTCCATAAGACGCACCTGACCATAAGACGCACCTAGGTTTTGAAGGAGGAAAACCAGGAAAAAAATATTCTGAACCAAATGCTGTACTAAAATATTTACCAGTGCCCATGAAATGCAGCCTGACCTGTGCCATTATTGCAGCTTGACCATTGCCACTAATGCAGCCTGGATATTGCCATTAATGCACCCTTTACATATAGTTATTAATGCAGCATGACCATTGCCATTAATTAATAAAATGTAATTAAATTAAAAACACAGTCCACTTTGCTGCAAAGATAGTCACTGGCTGCTTGCAGGAAGAGAAATGATATATTATTGATCAGTGTACTCTGTACAGCTCTGCACAGCACAGGGAAATGCATTGTTTTAAATGATTTCAAGGTAAAACTGTGCTACTCCTCCTCAGTGATGAAGAGTGGAGGAAAAGGTTGGAAACATGCAAAAAGAAGGAAGGAGAGATTGTCCATGAATATGTGCTCCTGGAAATGAGAGCCAACTTCGTTATCCCTGTAAAGGGTGATTTTCTAAAAGATGTTCTTTATGCTGAGCTGGGGTTAGGAAGAGAGAGAGGCTAGTGAGAAGTGCACACACTCACTTGGAATACTCCTGGGGGCTCCTCTCTAGCTCATTCAGTAGTAAATCAGTGTGTTTGTCGGCTGCTTCTTTTTAATCTTCCTGCCCACCTCTCCTTCACAGACAGAACACACGAGCAGGGAGGGAGGGGTGAGAGAAGAGATGTGTGATGCTGCTCAGTCGGGACAGGCTGCAGGCATGCTGGAGGTGGAGTTGGATGGAGCAGTGCGAGGATTGGATCCTCTCCATGTAGGACAGCTTACACTTCCTGAGCCGTCAGCTGCACTGTCTGCACAGTGCACACAGTGACAGAGAGCAGAGCGCCATCAGAGGAGGGAGGAGAGGAGCAGGTGGATGGGTTTTCCGTGGACAGGAACCAATTTCTCCACCCCTCAATTACTTCTTATGGCAGCGTCGGCGGGGGGCGGGGCCGGCAGCGGCGGGGGCGGGGCCTAATGTATATTCGCTCCATAAGACGCAGAGACATTTTTCCCCATATTTTTGGGGGAAAAATATGCGTCTTATGGTCCGAAAAATACGGTATATAGTTGGGCTATATGTAGCTATTTGGTCTTTAGTCCTCACCTCAAATTCTTTTTGTTGCATAGTCCCCCCCCCCCCTTTTTGTTAGGATTTTGATTAAAGGGTTGTACTGTGGTCTAGATTTATAACGCAAAGTATTCAGACCCCCTTACATTTTTCACTCTTTGTTATATTGCAGCCATTTGCTAAAATCTTTAAGTTCATTTTTTTTTTCCTCATTAAAGCGGAGCTCCACCCTAAAGTGGAACTTCCGCTCATCGGAACCCTCCCCCCCCTCCGGTGTCACAATTGACACCTTTCAGGGGGGGAGAGGGGTGAAGATACCTGTCTAAGACAGGTATTTTCACCCACTTCCGGGAGTCCTCTCTGCGGGAAATCTGTGGGAAGCACGTCACTTCCCGCAGAGTACCCGTTGTGTTCTGGGAGACACTCGGCTTCCAGAACACACAGGGACCAGTCGGAACGGCGCAGCGTGACTCGCGCATGCGCCGTAGGGAACCGGGCAGTGAAGCCGCAAGGCTTCACTGCCTTGTTCCCTCACCGAGGATGGCGGTGGGGGCAGCAGAGTGACGAGCAATTGCTCGTCCTCTGCTGCGGACGTCGCTGGACTCCAGGACAGGCAAGTGTCCTAATATTAAAAGTCAGCAGCTGCTGGCTTTTAATATTTTATTTTCGGCGGAGCTCCGCTTTAATGTACACAAAGCACCCGATATGGACATAAAAACACAGAATTGTTGACATTTTTGCAGATTTATTAAAAAATTTAAAAACTGAAATATTACATGGTCCTAAGTATTCAGACCCTTTGCTGTGAAGCCAAGTACACACGACCGGTTTTCCTCGGCAAGAAAAAAAAACAGTTGGGAGAGCTTTCTTGCCGAGAAAACCATGCGTGTGTACGAGGCTTTCAGGTTTCTCGTCAAGAAAACTGCCCAGAATCTCGACGAGAAAAAAAGACCTGCTTTCTTTTTTCTCGTCGGGAGTCTCGTCAGACTGTATTTGGACGAGAAAACCGTTCGTGTGCATGCTTTCCGAGTCTTCAAAAACCGCGCATGGTCAGAATCAAGTATGAGACGGGAGCGCACCTTCTTGTAAAACTAGCGTTTGTAATGGAGATAGTTACAGCGTGACGAATGTACTAACTGAAAGCAGGAAGACTGAAAAGCGCGAATCGTCTCTCCCCAAACTTTTACTAAAACGCGGTAACACGATATCAGCAAAAGCAGCCCAAGGGGTGGCGCCATTGGAATAGAACTTCCCCTTTATACTACCGTTGTACGTGACCGTGCTTTACAACGACGAGATTTTGGATTGACAGTGTGTATGCAAGGAAAGCTTGACAAGAAACCCGTCGAGAAAAAACAACTTTTTTTTGCGACGAGATTCTCGGCTGCGTGTACTAGGCTTGACACTCATATTTAACTCAGGTGCTGTCCATTTCTTCTGATCATCCTTGAGATGGTTCTACACCTTCATTTGAGTCCAGCTGTGTTTGATTATACTTATTGGACTTGATTAGGAAAGCCACACACCTGTCTATATAAGACCTTACAGCTTACAGTGCATGTCAGAGCAAATGAGAATCATGAGGTCAAAAGGAACTGCCTGAAGAGCTCAGAGACAGAATTGTGGCAAGGCACAGATCTGGCCAAGGTTACAAAAAAAAATTCTGCTGCACTTAAAGCGGAGTTCCACCCTTTTTTTATGTTTATTAAAAGTCAGCAGCTACAAAAAGTGTAGCTGCTGGCTTTTAATAAACATTACACTTACCTGCTCCACTGTCCAGCGACGCGACGCCTGGAGCTCCGCTCCTCTCCCCCTTCCTCCGCCGGCACGTCCATTCACAGTATGGGCACCCGGCCGTGACAGCTTTCGGCTTCACGGCCGGGCACTCACTGCGCATGCGCGAACGGCGCAGCGCTCTGTGAGTGGACAGGCGATCGCCTGGGACCTGTCACGTCCCAGGTGATCGCCTACAGGGAGGAGCCGCCACAAGGCGATATGACGTATCGCCTAGGCGGCTCCAGGGCGGAAGTGGGACAGGAAGTCCCACTCCTACTGAAGCCCCCACTCCCCCCCCAAAAAAATGACATGCCAAATGTGGCATGTAAGGGGGTGAGGAGTGGAATAAAAAAAGAAAAAAAATTGGGTGGAACTCCACTTTAAGGCTCCTAAGAGCACAGTGGCCTCCATAATCCTTAAATGGAAGACGTTTGGGACGACCAGAACCCTTCCTAGAGCTGGCCGTCCGGCCAAACTGAGATATCTGGGGAGAAGAGCCTTTGTGAGAGAGATAAAGAAGAACCCAAAGATCACTGTGGGTGAGCTCCAGAGATGCAGTCGGGAGATGGGAGAAAGTTGTAGTAAGTCAACCATCACTGCAGCCCTCCACCAGTCGGGGCTTTATGGCAGAGAGGCCTGACGGAAGCCTCTCAGTGCAAGACACATGAAAGCCTGCATGGAGTGTGCTAAAAAAAAAAAACACCTGAAGGACTCCAAGATGGTGAGAAATAAGATTCTCTGGTCTGATGAGACCAAGATAGAACTTTTTGGCCTTAATTCTAAGCGGTATGTGTGGAGAAAACCAGGCACTGCTCATCACCTGTCCAATACAGTCCCAACAGTGAAGCATGGTGGTGGCAGCATCATGCTGTGGGGGGTGTTTTTCAGCTGCAGGGACAGGACGACTGGTTGCAATCGAGGGAAAGATGAATGCGGCCAAGTACAGGGATATCCTGGACGAAAACCTTCTCCAGAGTGCTCAGGACCTCAGACTGGGCCAAAGATTTACTTTCCAACAAGACAATGACCCTAAGCACACAGCTAAAATAACGAAGGAGTGGCTTCACAACAACTCTGTGACTGTTCTTGAATGGCCCAGCCAGAGCCCTGACTTAAACCCAATTGAGCATCTCTGGAGAGACCTAAAAATGGCCGTCCACCAAGGTTTACCATCCAACCTGACAGAACTGGAGAGGATCTGCAAGGAGGAATGGCAGAGGATCCCCAAATCCAGGTGTGAAAAACTTGTTGCATCTTTCCCAAAAAGACTCATGGCTGTATTAGATCAAAAGGGTGCAAATACTAAATACTAGACTTGTGCACAACGGAAAAATTTGTTCCGTTTCGGTTCGTTTCTTTCCGGTCCTGTTGATTCGTAATCATTCGTAATTTTGCTAGACGGGATTTTTCGTGTTCGGACTCATTCGTATTTTTGCAAGCGACATTTTTCGTTGAATTTTTTGTTGCTTTATAATTCGTACTTTCGGTAGAGTACGTTGTTTTTCGTTGATTCTGGACACAACTCCTACTTTCGTAACTTTTTTTGGGTTCGTTGATTCGTAATTTTCCGTGTCTCTCTCACAACGACGCTGCCTATTATGCCTAATGTGCTTCGAATGGATTTGTACTTTTCTAAATACATTGCGGTTATTTGTAACGATTCGAAATCTCGTATTTTACTTTCGTTTTTAACATGCGGCTATAGGCTCCGCCCCTGTACACCATTTTGAGAGGGTTCAGCACGGTGAGGGAGAAGCAGAGCAGAGTGTTATTGTGCTTCGAATGGATTCGAAATCTCGTATTTTACTTTCGTTTTTTACATGCGGCTATAACCTCCGCCCCTGTACACCATTTTGAGAGGGAGTTCAGCACGGTGTGGGAGAAGCAGAGAGCAGAGTGAGTGTTATTGTGCTTCGTATGGATTCGTACATTCGTAACTTTTTCATAACGAATTATGCCGAAGACATTCGGGCATTCGCTATTTGCGGTATAATTTATTTCGGATTCGGTCTTATTCGTAATTGCTTTGTTCGGAAATTCGAATGCTTCCGAATGTCCGAAAGTTGCTAAATTCGGACGAATTTCAATTCGTTACGAAACGAATTGCACAAGCCTACTAAATACTGAGCAAGGGGTCTGAATACTTAGGACCATGTGATATTTCAGTTTTTCTTTAATAAATCTGCAAAAATGTCAACAATTCTGTGTTTTTCTGTCAATATGGGGTGCTGTGTGTACATTAATGAGGAAAAAAATGAACTTAAATGATTTTAGCAAATGGCTGCAATATAACAGGGTGAAAAATTTAAGGGGGTCTGAATACTTTCCTTACCCACTGTATAAAAAAAAAAATATATATATATATACACACACACACACACACACACACACACACATATATACACACACACATACACATTAATTTTTAATATATATGCATGTGTGACATATATGCATTTGTGCTTTATATAATCTTTATATTTTAATTCATCATTGGGCAGCATATTTGTAAGGTGTCATTTTTTAATTTAGGTTATCTTCTAGACCAGTGGTCATCAACCCCACTATCAGGCCATTTTTTTTTTGTATTACCTTGGGGAGATGCAGACTAAATTACTGCAATCACTGAGCAGCAAATGATATCACCTGTGATGTATTTCAGTTATCTTGCAAACCTGGCCTGTTAGTGGGCCCTGAGGACAGAGTTGAGGACCAAGGTTCTAGACAATTTATGATTCAACTGGATGACTCAATTTATGTAGTAATTTTATATTTGATCCACCAGATGGCAACGATGTGTACTGCACTTATACAAAAAATGCAAGTTAGACTTACCGGTAACTTGTTTTCCAATAGGCTTTCAGGACAGCACCCGAGAGATCATGGCTCCTCCTCCTACAGGAACCACCTCATCAATTAATTCTTTTATTGGAGGCCTCCACGTTGCTTCCATCAGTTGTTTGTAGAGAACCTCCAGCCCCAGCTGCAACACATAAGCGACAGTTATTACATAGTATTACAGCCACAGCATAAAAAAAGGGCGGGATCCTGCTGTCCTGAAAGCCTAATTGGAAAACAAGTTACCGGTAAGTCTAACTTGCATTTTTCCAAAACGTCTTTCAGGACAGCACCCGAGAGGATAATCGAGACTTACCCCATTTAGGGTGGGACAACAGCCTGTAAGACTTTCCTTCCGAAAGCCTGGTCCCCAGCCGTCATGAGATCTAATCTATAATGACGGGCAAAGGTCGTCAGACTTGTCCATGTAGCTGCCTTACAGATTTGTTCGGGGGTGGCACCAGCTTTTTCTGCCCAACTCACCGCCGAAGCTCTAGTAGAATGAGCCCTGATACTTACTGGACTCCCCTGGCCTGTAAGGGAATAGGCGTCTGAGATAGCCATTCTCAACCATCTGGCAATGGTTCCTCTAAAAGCTTGTCTTCCTTTTTTATTTCCGGAAAATAAAATGAATAGTGCGTCTGAACGCCTAAAGTCTTTAGTAGCTTCCAGGTAACTTAAGACTGCTCTTTTAACATCTAGGGTATGGAATTCTTCTTCCTTCTTACCCGACGGATTAGAACAAAACGTAGGAAGTATTATCTCCTGGGTTCTATTTTGAACTGAGGCAACCTTTGGTAAAAAGTTAGGATCCGTCTTCAGCACAATTCTGTCTGAAAAAATAGAAAAAAATGGTTCCCTGATAGATAAAGCTTGCAGCTCACTGATCCTTCGAGCTGTTGTAATAGCTACTAGAAAAAATGTTTTTAAAGTAATTAGCTTCAGGGAGGTTAAATTAAGAGGTTCGAAAGGTTCCCTGGTCAGGGCCTGTAGAACGACTGATAAGTCCCATGACGGACAGTTTTTGATCACTATCGGTCTAGCCCGAGTGAGGGCTTTAAAGAATCTGTTTACTAGGGGTTCTGATGAAATAGATTTCTCAAAATATACCCCCAGTGCGGCAACCTGAACTTTTAGGGTACTGATCGCTAGGCCCTTGTCTGCTCCTTCTTGCAGAAATTCCAAGATAGAAGAAATCTGCTTTAATGGTCTGCCGGATGTAGTGCACCAAGAGTTAAAGACTTTCCAGACTTTGTGATATATTGCTCTGGTAACATTCTTTCTGCTAGATAGGAGGGTAGCCACGAACCTATCCGAGAATCCTTTTCTCCTTAAGAGCTGCTCCTCAGAAGCCAGGCTGTGAGTTTTAGCTTTTCTACTTCTTGGTGAAACAGCGGACCTTGTAACAGAAGGTCTTGTCTCAATGGAAGGTGCCAGTATGGTTTGATCTGCATCTGTAGAAGAGCCGAAAACCAAGGCCTCTTGGGCCAGAAGGGAGTGATGAGGATTACTGTCATATCCTCCTTCCGGATTTTTGTTATAACTTGCGGAATCAGCTGAAAAGGAGGGAAGGCGTAGCCGAGGTGAAAATTCCAACTGTGTGCCAGAGCATCTACCCCCAGAGATGACTCGTTCCTGTTCAGGGAAAAAAAAGAGAGATATTTGTGTATTTTCCTGAGTCGCAAAGAGATCCACTCTTGGTTGTCCCCATTTCTTCACTATTAGATTGAAGACATCTGGATTCAATTGCCACTCCGCTTCGTACACCTGGTTCCTGCTGAGGAAATCCGCTATCCTGTTTAGTGTCCCTTTTAGATGGACCGCGGACAAGGATTGAGTATGGAGCTCTGCCCAATTTAGAATGCTCTCTGCTAGGCCTTGAAGTATTCTGCTTCTGGTGCCCCCTTGTCGGTTTATGTAAGCCACCGCCGTGGCGTTGTCCGACAGGATTTGTGTATGTCGCCCTTGGACTTCTTCTGCAAAGAACAATAAGGCCATTTCTATCGCCTTTAGTTCCCTCCAGTTTGAAGATCTCAGTGCTTCCCTTGTGGACCAAGATCCCTGAGCCCAACGACCGCTCATGTGAGCCCCCCAACTCCAGGAGCTGGCATCGGTTGTTAGCCTTACCTGGGTTGGAAAGGACCATAACAGGCCTGCTGAGAGTCTTGCCTGGTTCTTCCACCACCAGAGACTCCTCTTTACTTTGGTGGGGATCTTCACCAGTGAATCTAGTGAATTCTGCTGGCGATCCCAGATTTTTAACAGAAACTTTTGCAGTGGTCTGAAATGGAGCTTTGCCCACTGTACTGCCGGTATGGAAGAGGTCAGGGTTCCTAATGCTGACATGACCCTCCTGATGGACAGAAGCTGACTGGTTTGTAAGAGTGACACAACCTTTAACAGCTTTTCCCGTTTTTCTTCTGGGAGAAAAATCTTTTGCTCCACAGAGTTGATACGGAAACCCAGGAATAACACCTCCTGAGAGGGAATCAGATTGGACTTTTGGAGGTTTAGTATCCATCCGATGGATTCTAGGTGAGCACGTGCTCTGTCCAAGTTTCTCTGAAGTCCATCTCTGGTTTGGGCAAACAGTAGCAGGTCGTCTAGATAAGGAATCACTGAAATTCCCTCTAGACGCAAGGGTGCTAGAGCTTCGGCCATTACCTTCGTGAACACCCTTGGAGAAGATGACAGGCCGAATGGAAGAGCTCTGAATTGCAGGTGTACCACCTTCTTCCCTTCTCTCAGTGCTAACCTCAGATATCTCTGAGATCTGGCAGCAATAGGAATGTGGAGATATGCGTCCTGCAAATCTATTGACGCCATGAAGCATCCTTGACTCAGGAGGCTTCTTACTGAGAAAATGGAATCCATCCGAAATCTTTTGTATTCTACTGACAAATTCAGCATTTTTAGATTTAGGATGAGGCGGGTACTTTCCTGAAGGTTTCTGTACAAGGAAAACGTGAGAATAGAACCCCTGGAAGAACTCCTTTGTTGGAACCGGAACAATGACTCTCTGGGATATCAGTTCCTGAATTAGGGACTTCATGGCGAGTGCCTTGACCGGATCCCTCGGGACGTTTGTCACTAGGAATCTCTTTGGGGGTTCTTCCGTGAATTCCACCACATATCCTTGGGAGAGCATGTTTACAATATACTGATTTGTAGTGATGTCTCTCCACTGGGGAATGAACTCCTGGAGTCTTCCCCCTACTTGGGGTGGATTGTCACTGCGGCTTGCCGGGGGTCGCAGGAGGATGGAAGAGCACTCCACTCCTACCTTTTGGTTTCTGGGAAGACCACTGCTTCCTTTTGGTTTGCGTTTTTCCTTCCTGTTGTCCTTTTTGGGGACGAAAAAAAAACGCTTACGGGTCTGTACCTGTTGTTTTTTGACCGGAAACGCCTTCTTTTTGTCAGCTGTACGATCAAGAATGGACTCCAGCTAAGAACCAAATAGCAAATCCCCTGCAAAGGGAATGCTACACAGTCTATTTTTTTTTTTTTTTTTTTGAGAAAAAAAAGTTTTTTATTGAACAATTTACATTTGGAACATAATTCTGCAAGTTACAAGGCAATACTGGAGAAATGCATAAAACAAGAAATGTGGCTTATACATATATAGGCACAGTAGATCAAAAAACTTGTTCAGATTGAACACTGGATTCAGTGACTATCAATAAGTGGAAAACCCTATGTCCACGCTATTCATGGAATTGCACGCTAGAAGGATGTATAGTATTACGGACCATCAGTGCATGTGTCTGCGGACTCAAGCCATCGATCCCAGATTTTGTAGTACTTATCTGGACAACCTCTGTTGATGTATATGAACTTTTTGTAGGGAAGAGTGTTATTTATATCTAGTTTCCAATCGTTGAAGCTGGGGGGAGTGGGTCTCATCCACTGTCTGGCTATAATTTCTCTAGCATTAAACAATGTTTCATGCAAGAATGTTTTAGTGAATTTGTCCATCTCAGAGTCGGGGAATATCCCCAGTAAGCATTGTTTGGGGTCCAGGGTCAATGGGGATCCCATGTCATCATGGAGGAAGTCAACAATCTGCTTCCACAGACCCTGAAGGACCGGGCACGCCCAGAGTAGATGGAAGAATGTGCCCGTCGTTTGGTTACACATTGTGCACAAGGTAGAAAACTGTCGTCTAAAGCGGGCGATTCTTAGGGGGGTGAGATACGCTCGGTGCACCACGTATAACTGGGTCAGCCTGAACACAGTCTATTGCAGCATCTCCTGGCCAAGTTTTAAGCCACAAGGCTCTCCTAGCAGAATTGGTCAAAGCCGCTGACCTGGCTGACATACGAATGGATTCTGCTGAAGCATCCGCAATATATGATACTGCTGCAGAAAGCGTTGTAAATGAGTCCAGAATCTCCTGTTTTGGAGAATCCGCCGTAACATGGGCCTTCATCTGGTTAATCCAGTGTTCTAAATTCCTAGCGACACAGGTTGTTGCCATTGCTGGTTTTAGATTGTTCATCACAGACTGCCAAGCCCTTTTAAGAAGCAAATCCATTCTTTTGTCCATGGGCTCCTTTAACATGCCCATGTCCTCAAAGGCAAGGTCAGTTGATTTTGAGACCTGTGAAAAAGCAGAGTCCAGTTTTGGAACCTTGTTCCAGATGGAATCCGGGTTGTCCTCAAATGGAAATCTTCTCTTATGAGACCGGGAAAAAAAAATGGCTTTTTCTCAGGTTCCAACCACTCTTTTTTAATCATGTCCGAGATTATTGAATGGACTGGAAAAACACGGCTTTTTGGATCACCCAAACCTGCATACATGCGGTCATGTAGGGAGAGCTCCTTCTTTTCCTCTTCAATCCCCAAAGTCGCATGGATTACTTTTAAAAGTCCTGCGACTTCTTCAAGCGACATCTTGTACTTAGAAGCGCTCTCTGCTTCATTTTCTTCCTCCTCAGAGTCTGTTCCATCCGGAGCAAGGGAAGCAGATTCTTGGGAAGCGTCTATCGGACCTCCCAATAATATTTGAGAGCCGTCTTGGGGTTCTGAAGAAGGCTGAGGAGCCCTAGGTTCCCTTGAAGGGCCTGGTTCTTCTCTTAGGTTTGACCTAAAAGCTTGAAAGGTGGCACGGAGTTCATCCTTAATTGTAGATACTAGATCGCCACAAAAGGATGGAGACTCTTCCCTGACTACATTTGCAGTGCAATCTGCACAAAGTGACTTGGTCCAAGCCTCGCTTAACTTTTCCTTGCAGACAGGGCACCTTCTCTTCACTGGTTGAGCAGAACTTTTGGCCTGCACAAACAGAAAATAAAAAAACCAGGGACCACGCTAAGAAAAACTGTTACACAGTACAAATCAATACACCCAGGTGCACATAGGAAAAAACACTTTCACTTCCTTGTGCCCCGCAAGCCATGCACCACCACCTTTTACAAAAAGACCCCTAGATATTATGCAGACATGCTAAATCACCAGCCACTGCACCACCAGGGAGATGGGGGGTGGGGGAGATGGAGGGGGGAGAAGGGTGAATACCCCCCCTCCACAGGAGAAAACGGCCCAGTGTAAAATAGGACACAGTCCCTTACCTTAGCCTTGCTGGTGCCTTGGCTTGCCCCCATATCCGCTGCATCGCTATCCATAGCTGTCTGCGGATGCGTGGTGAAGAAAAACGCCGGTTCCAGATTCGAAAACGCCGCCGCGCTGACCTGGAACCGGAACTTTAAGGCACCAGGTGACCCTGCCCTCTCCCTCTGCGCTTTGCGGCCGGAAATGACGCGCGCCGACCCGGAAGTGCTGCCTCTTCCCATACAGGACGCGGCCGAGGCTCTCCTCGGCCACCAGAACAATGGCGGCCGCCGCAAAGCTCCACGCCGCTTTCGCCAGCGGTCGGTGAGAGTGCAGCAACCACCGCTCTGAAGCAAAAAAGGGGCAGCCCTCCCGGGCTGTACAGGCTCTCCCCGAGCACGGAAGAGGGAGAGGGAGCCCACGGGACCATCCATGCTAGGAGGTAAGTGGGAGGATCACTCTCCTTGCAAAAAAAGACTGACTGAGAACCTTGTCTCCCAGGAAAGCCCTGAGAGATCGTGGCTCTCACCAGAGGTGTTCCTCCGGCTGGAGGAAACACAAAAAACTGATGGAAGCAACGTGGAGGCCTCCAATTAAAGAATTAATTGATGAGGTGTTTCCTGTAGGAGGAGGAGCCATGATCTCTCGGGTGCTGTCCTGAAAGACGTTTTGGAAAGATCATTTATATGCTCTTTTTCCCCTGTTTTTTTCATAGTGCAGGTGTCTCGTCACATTTTGCTCCCCATCACAGATTGCTCCGTAAGTGATGTTCGGCTGAAAAATTTCGCACTGCGCATGCACGACGCCGCCATATGCGTTCCAACACTTTTACGACAAAAGACCACAGTAAAACCGTGATAGGTAGCCGAATGTGACGAACCGCCGCCATCTTGCTACACTCCTCCACACTAAGCAATACAGTGAGAAGGGGACAAGCGGACATCTTTGTACAACCCCCAGAGTTTTACATTTTACACTTATTTATAACATTAAACTGAGGTTATATAGTGAAACACAGTACTTAGAACTCCGTCTGACTATTTAGATGTTGAATTTTAAAAGCAGCGGCAAGCCTGCCGATCTCACAGGTTTGCTATCCTCACAGATTGTTAAACCTGCAGGGAGATTTTGAACGTAGGGATACACAGATCGAGAATGTTGAATTATTGCGAGCAGACACATTTTTGCTCATCTAAAAACATGGAAGTAGTTTTGAATCTACTTCCGGTGTCACCATTTCTTTATAAGCCTTAGGCTGGCGTTGCAGGATAATCTCCATTTCCCAGTAGACAACAGTTGTGTGGAAACGTGTCAGATCAGAGAGTACTTGCAACGCTATCTGGTCTAGTTGGCAGACTGCCACTAGAGATATCATTCATGCTGGAATTTAACCTCTATGCAAGTTCATCTATACATTTTTTATAAATACAGTGGTCTGATTTACACTATGAGGCTTCTCCCTTTTCATATATGATCTTTGAACACATGGAGCTCATCCCTGCAAGTGTATCAAGACATTCTGTTTGAAATCTCCACACCTGTGATCAATCCTGCATAAGCTTCCTTGATCTCTGTAACATGGATCCATCAGATCTGGTAAGAGGCCACTCTTTTCTTGTGGATGGAACACTTTGCCGTTTTTCTTGAACACTGGTAGCCACGGAGTTGAATACTATTTTCACTTGTCACACCCTTTATCAAGTGTATGGAATTTTGTATGGACTTTTTTAGTTTAACCTAATTTTTTGGAAACATGTTTTGCACATTGATAATTTAAATAATGCACTTGTTCTGACAATTTATGTGCATCACCAAGTTGCTATCATATTTGTTCACACACACATACTTTATGTTTGAACACTTTGGTCGGAATTTTGTTTATTCACTATATTTTGTTCATCATCACATCAGTTCACCATTTAAAAAAAGGAACAGCGCACCATTAACCATTTCTATTCATTAAGGTTAGCACTGTAAACAATAAAACTAGGGACCTGATGGTGTCCTCAAGGGGAGCAAAAGCATGTGAATTGAAAATCTTGAAAAAGCATCAAGTAATGCCGGGTACACACGACCGTTTTTAATGTCAGTGAAAAAACAAAGTTTTTCTCGACGTGATTTTTCTCAAGCCTGCCTTGCCTACACACGATCGTAAAAAAAAAAAAAATGCTCGAACAAAGTGCGGTGACGTACGAAACGTACAACGGCACTATAAAGGGGAAGGTCTATTCGGATGGCGCCATCCTTTGGGCTGCTTTTGCTGATCCTCGTGTTAGTAAAGTTTGGTGAGAGACGATTCGCACTTTTCAGCCTCGTGTTCTTCAGCAAGTTACAGCGTGATGAATGTGATATCTCCATTACGAACGCTAGTTTTACCAGAACGAGCGCTCCCGTCTCATAACTTTCTTCTGAGCATGCGCGTTTTTTTCACGTCGTTAAAGCCTACACACGGCCGCTTTTCACGACGAGAAAAACTAGAAAAAAATAGAGCACGTTCCAAATTTTTAATGCCCATTTTTCACGTCGCGAAAAATGTTCTGGAGCCCACACACGATCGTTTTTAATGACCAAATTAAAAAATGGCATTTTTCTCGTCATGAAAAACGGTCGTGTGTACGCGGCATTAGGCTCTGAAAATGCAGTCAGCTGTCCCAGCAAAGTCTTTAAAAGCTCAGCACAAAAAGGAAAAATAAAAAAAGAACAAAGGGGAGGGGACCCTATGTAAACCCAAACAATGAAGTTATTTTTTTCTGCTCCCTGTTTAATATACCATTTGACCCTGCAAGACAGTGTAGCTACCTCATAGAAGAAAAAAAAAAAAAAAAAAAAAGTGTCCTATCCCATATATTGGATATCATATTCTGAATGATGCATGGTACTGCAAAGGAAGATGGTCAGCATGTGGGTGTTGCTTACAGAATTTAAATACTTTAATGGTTTTACCAACACTTGGAAGAGGAGCTCCAGTCAACCCCCCTCCCCAAAAAAGTCAGCAGATACAAAAACTGTAGCTGCTGACTTTTAATAAAAGGACACTTACCTGTCCAGGGATCCAGCGATGTCTGCACGCGAGACGATTCTTCAAACGGCTTCAGGTGCAGGCGCCAGCATCGCCGGTAAGGGAAACCGGCAGTAAAGCCTTCCGGCTTCACAACCGGTTTCGTACTGCGCATGTGCGAGCCACGCTGCGTTCTGTGAATGGTCTCAAAGTCTTCTGGGATATGTGTGTGTCCCAGAAGGCTGCGGGGGGGAGAGGCAAACTTCCTCAGATAGCCGCAGCGATCTAACCAGGAAGTGGGAGCAAGTAGCCATCAAAAACCATGGGGGGGCGTTTTGAGGATGCAAAAAAGCAGAACTTACCCTTTTGGGTGAAGTTCCACTTTAGGGCATTCCCAAAATATACTGAAACTAATGTGCCCTCAAGATGTTTTAAACCAGAATCTTGCAGTAAACAGATATCAGGCATCATTGGAGCAGACAGACAAGTATTCATATACTGTACCATTGGTGTCTCTGGACTGGAGAAAGGAGACTCATGAGATATATTCTCCTTGTCAAAGGACTCATTTTTATGTCTATGTGCAAACTTTTGCTTCAGTGCATGAGCTATAATAGCTGCAGGGTCATTAAGAGAACGCCTCTTCTTATCTTTTGTTGTTAAAGGTGTTCCCCCTGGGGACCTAGGGGGAAGAAAAAAAAAGTAATATTAAAAAACACACACAAAAAAAAAAAGAATAAAAAAAAAAGATGCGCTATTTGGCTATTTGCATGTTTGAAGGACAAACTGCCAAAATGGCCACAAACATCCTACACCGTACTACAGTTCTGGATCATGGTTGTTCACAGATAGCATATAATACATTTACCATCCTGGTTATTTGATATTAAAATAAAGAACTACTGTGCAAAGGAATTGTCCACTCCTCTTACACATGTGCAATTATCAGCAGATGAGACCCAATTTGCCCAATAACTGGGCTGTACATGACTACAAATCATGACTCCTGCCAAAACTAGTTTTTCTAATTTTAGTACAACATAGAACAGGCATAACATTTTTTTCAGGTTTTATTGCAATGTTTCCATTGAAGGTAAAAAACCTTTTCACTACCAGCTCCCTGTATCATCCACTTAAACACTTACCTGAGTCCAGTCTCGATCCAGCATTGTCCTGTCTGCAACATTTATTCTCCCCTCTCCCACAGGCTTGGATCAGACAGTGGGATCCATTGACTCCTGCAGCTGTCAGTCAAATCCTGTGAGCAGAGAGCAGGGGAAGAGGCTAAGCCACGGTGTGGGTGTGTGTGGGTGTCAATAGATGCTCACAGAATGGCTCAGGATCAAGCCTGCAAGTCTGTCCCCACAGCAAGCAGTTTGCTATGGGGCAGACAGAGAAGAGAGAAGCGGACAGCACCGGGGGGGCGGGGAGACCTTAGAAGAAGAGATTTTGGACCACTGTGCAATGGTTTTACAACCATTGTATGGTGTGTTTGTAAAGTTTCATTTTTATTTTTTTTCACATAATTACTTTACTTTAAATGTCAACTTCCTGCCTAGTGACCACTGGAACAGAAGTAGAAATCTGGAATTTCACAGTTGAAACCAGTACAGGAATAGAGGGGGTAGGTAACTAAGAAGTTCAGCTGTTCTGGTACTAGCTGTCAAAGGTAGCATTTTCTTTATCTTGAGTAGAGTTCCTCTCAATTTGTATTTTACAGGGAAATGGACGGTAATAAAAACCATAAAGACGTTTTAATCCTACACTCTACTTTAACCACTTCATTACAGGGCTTTTATACCACCTCAATACCAGGCCTATTCTGGCACTTCTCTCCTACATGTACAAATCATCATTCTTTTGCTAGAAAAATTACTCAGAACCCCCAAACATTATATATGTTTTTTTAGCAGACACCCTAGGGAATAAAATGGCGGTCATTGCAACTTTTTATCTTGCACGGTATTTGCGCAATAATGTTTCAAACGCCTTTTTTTGGGGAAAAAAACGGTTTCATGAATTAAAAAAATAACAAAAAACAGTAAAGTTAGCCCAATTGTTTTGTAAAATATGAAAGATGATGTTACGCCAAGTAAATAGATACCCAACATGTCACGCTTTAAAATTGCACACACTCATGGAATGGCGCCAAACTTCAGTACTTAAAAATCTTCATAGGCGACGCTTTGAAGATTTTTACAGGTTACCAGTTTAGAGTTACAGAGGAGGTCTAGTGCTAGAATTGTTGCACACGCTCTAACGCACGTGGCGATACTCTCATATGTGGTTTGAACGGCGTTTACATATGTGGGCGGGACTTGCGTGCGTGTTCGCTTCTGAGCGCAAGCTACCTGGGACAGGGGCGTTTTAAATTTTTTATGATCACTTTTATTCCTATTACAAGGAATGTAAACATCCCTTGTAATAGGAATGGTGTGTGACAGGTCCTCTTTATGGAGAGATGTGGGGTCAATAAGACCCCACATCTCTCCTCCAGGCTAGAAAGCATAAGATCGGGAAAAACAAATCACTGATCTCATGCTTACGTCATAATGTCACACCCGGGCCTCCGACAGTCATAGAGATGACTGGAAATCTCTATGCTCGTCATGCGGCGCCGGACGATTCTTTCTCCGGGCCCTCGATGGCACGGGAGAGCCCGGAGAAGCACCGGATGGCGGCGGGAAGGGGGGGGGGATGTCCCCTCCCGCCGCCTATAAGAACGATCAAGCGGCAGAACTGCTGCTATGATCATTCTTATCGTGCACAGAATCGCCGGCATGAAAGAATATCTGAATGATGCCTCTAGCTGCAGGCATCATTCAGATATCCCCCCACAAAGTCAAGGATGTCATATGACGTCCACCCAGGAAGGGAGATTCCATATGTGGACGTCATATGACTATGGCTGGGTAATGAAGTGGTTAAAAATTGGGAAACAAGTTTTGGCTGGAATTCTAATTTAAAACACTATCGATAATCTTTACCTTTCAACAGCACGAAGTCGAATTGAATTCATGTCCTTCAAAACATCCATCATACTGGGCATCACTTGCAAATTATCTTTTTCTGCTGCATCTACCTCTTTTGGACTTTGCCTGTGAGCTGCCTTACGTTCTTTGATGAGATCAATTGCGGACTTTGCAGAGTTAATCTTAGCAGGTGGGACAGGCGGCGGTGGAGGAGGAGGGGGTGGAGCAGGTGTAGAAAGCAGGATCTGAGCGTTAATAGGTGTTGAGGTTAAAGATGGAGGCGGAAGAGCATGATAAGGGCTACCAAATGACAAGGCTTCAGAACCTGCAAATGAAAAGGGAAAAAAGCGTTATCAAGTTGACACCTAAAAGAAAACAAAAAAAAACTTTTCTGCCAAAAATAACTTACAAGAATGTGTGCTTCTTGTTTCTTGCATGGCGACAATAACAGCAATCTGTGCTCTTAGCTGCATCAGTTCATCTTCCAACGCTGCTATCTTCTGAATTGCATGTTCACTTGATGCTAAAGAAACATTTTCTAAAGCATTGCTGCTCTGAATAATCATTGTCATTCCTGGGTTCTCTTCACTAGGTCTTGCCAAGGTATAGTCTCCCACTGACATATTTGATGAAAGATGTCTGATGAAAGATGCCATTATTATAGTCTGAGAAACACAAAAGTGTTGTCTACATGAGAAAAAAAAAAAAAAGAAGAAGACATAAAAAATTACCTTAATCTTGTGTAAGACGCAACATCATCATCCACGAGAAATGGGGCATCAGCGAGAGATGGGATATCAGGTCTGCAGGTCATTTCATTTTCTCTAGGATGTAGTACTTTGGAGCCTAAAACACGCTTCAGGAACAGATTGGCAAAAAGGGGAACATTATACATGCATCTATAGATTTAATAACGCATACAGTATGTTAAGAGAAATTTAGAATGTACTTTTAGTGAAAAACAGTTATTATAAAGCCACAATTTGTGCTTGCAGTGACAATTTTAGAACTTTATTTGATATTCCAGTTAGTAGTATATTTAAAGTGTATATGTGGGCAAAAATCGAAGAAAGAAAATATTTAGCACAGATTTTCGAATGCACGCAAAGTTCTCTACGTTATGTATTTATGAAAATATTACAAGTGCAGAAAGATACCTAAAGATACTACCTAAAATGCAGTCAGCTCCTAAATTCTTGAAGCAGGCCGACTCCACTGCTCCACTCCAATAGCAGAAGGGGAGAAACAAATGGCAGCTGGTATGGGAGAGGAGTAGTGCTTAGAATATAAACAAGTACCGTATTTATCGGCGTATAACACGCGCCGGCGTATAACACGCACCCCAAGTTTAGGAGGAAATTTTAGGGAAAAAAACTTTTAGCAGGGAAGTTGAAGGAAAAATAACTTACATTTAAATGCAGCCTTGTCAGTGTCCATTGCAGCCTTGTCACAGTGCAGCCTTGTCAGTGTCCATTGCAGCCTTGCCCCAGAGTCGCCGTGCAGCCTTGCCCCAGAGTCGCCGTGCATCATTTTAAAATTGGCGCCGAGACTGTGCGGACGCCGCCGAGAACGCCGTGGACTGGGCGGAGCCGCCGCCGAGATACACATAGCCGAGTGTACTCAGCTTTTCTCGGCTCCGCTCAGTCACGCCGAGTCCCGCCCTATGATGGACATAACACAGGTCCAATGGCGGGACTGGGCGTGACTGAGCGGAGCCGAGAAAAGCCGAGTACATTCGGCTATGTGTATCTCGCTCCGCTCACAGTCAGCGGAGACAGCTCAGGGATGTCAGTATCGGCGTATAACACGCACCCACGATTTTCCCCTGATTTTCAGGGGGAAAAAGTGCGTGTTATACGCCGATAAATACGGTAGTTGTTATGAAGATGAAGGGGGGGGGGGGGTGTGCTGACATAATCCAGCAGAGGAGAAGCTAGTCATATGCATGATTGTTTTCTCTCGTTCAGACCACAGGCTGAGCGAGGGAAAACAATTTGATTTATAGAAATCTCCCCTGACAGTTATTGTATTCAGAAAGCTAGCACCCCTGGTGTCAGAATACCCAAATAGTGACTGCAACAGATTACCGTATATACTCGAGTATAAGCCGAGATTTTCAGCCCTTTTTTTGGGGCTGAAAGTCCCCCCCCTCGGCTTATACTCGAGTCATAGAAATTTTTACATTGTAAATATTACCTGTTAAGAAGTTGCGGCTCCGGCGTCCATCGTTCAAATTCCGCGGCGTCCATCGTTCAAATTCCGGTCTCTTCCTGTTCCTTCCTTGATAGGCGAGTCTCAGCAGACACTCTCCGCCTATCACGAACGTTCTCTCATCCTCAGTTTTCCAGCAGACGTCTGTGATTGGCGGAACACCCAACACAGTGTCTGCTGGGAAAACTAAGGATGAGAGAATGATCGTGATAGGCGGAGAGTGTCTGCTGAGACTCGCCTATCAAGGAAGGAACAGGAAGAGACCGCGGAATTTGAACGATGGACGCCGCAGCCGCAACTTCTTTACAGGCAATATTTACAATGTAAAATAGGGAACAGCGAGCTAGGGAACAGTGGGGCATCAGCTTATACTCGAGTCAGTAAGGTTTCCCAGGTTTTTTGGGCAACATTAGGTACCTCGGCTTATGCTCGAGTCGGCTTATACTCGAGTATATACGGTAGATGCAGTCACTGCTCCACCCAGCTCCTTTATCAAAGGTCAATTGAAAAATCTACTTTTGTCAAGCTGGATTGTGCTGAAATGGCCACCCACACAGACCTTTAAAAATTTGGGCCATTTATGACAGCCTCAAAGTGAAACTAAGGCAGTAATACCTCGCCAGCTTCTTCCAAGTGATGGCCTTCAGCTGTCTTAATTGGCAAGCGCAGGATGAAGTCACTTACACGCATGTGCTGCAGTGCAGTTATCTTGTGTGCCATAATGTGAACTCAGTGAATATTTTGCAAAAATAATTAAAAATAAAAATCCACCTTTAAGTGGTAGTAAACTAAAAAAAATAAAACACCTGCAAGGCCATGGCATAATAGCACATTATAAAATACTCATCTTGGAACAAAGTCCTCCAGCGCTGTGCTGTCACCGCTAAGAGGGCTGACATCTTCCCCTGGTCTTTATTCCAAGTTCGTGCGCTCCGGCTATGCGATTGTCCGGAGCCGCGATTACGTCACTACCGAGCATGCGCGTGGGAGCCCTCAGTTTTGGCACAAAGCTTTGAAGGTTTGGCAAGGTATGTCCGATCTTCAGATGCATGCGGCGGTGACGTATCTGGCTGCACCCAGGGTGAATATCTCCTAAACGTGCACCGTTATTCATTTTACCCACAGGTAAGCCTTATTATAAGCTTACCTGTATGTAAAAATGACCAAGTGGGGTTTACTACCGCTTTTAGTTCTGCTTTGACAATACTGCTTAGGAAAGTTATGGTTTAGCTCTTAG
This sequence comes from Rana muscosa, assembly GCA_029206835.1. Taxonomy (NCBI): domain Eukaryota; kingdom Metazoa; phylum Chordata; class Amphibia; order Anura; family Ranidae; genus Rana; species Rana muscosa. The sequence goes on from CM055121.1 coordinate 850,876,387, forward strand.
ACAGGGAGATGGCAGCTGGGCAGGACTTGGCCCGTAAAACGATATCAGAGGAAAAAAAAAAACTAGTAATGGCAACTATCAGAGACTTGTAGCAGGACCGTGATCGGACAAATCTGACACCAATATCACCAGTAAAACTAATACAGTGATCAGTGCTAAAAATATACACTGTTAACATGAAGGGGCAATCAAGGGGTTAAGTGTGTGCCTAGCAAGTGTTAATGTGTTTACTGTGCGCCCCTTTGTAATACAGACCGACATCATTTATTTTCTCTGCTTAGCAGAGAAAAGAAAGAAAACAATTGCTCCCTCTGTATCAGAGCTCTGTGTTGTTCACCAACACAGAGCTCTAGGCTATGATATGCCACGGCCGATCAGCAGGTTGATGAACTCCCGCTGTGTCAAATCACAGGGGGAGTAGGTGGGGGGGCGTGCACGCAACCCAAACCTGGAAACAGGCAGCGACGTACTAGTACATTGTTCTGCCTGTTGCTGCCTCCCCGCTGTAGTAAATCTACTGTGGCGGGTTGGAAAGTCGTTAAAGAGTAACTCCATTATTGTTGAGAAAAAACAAACAATCCCCTCCAGGAGTGCAATGTATATTACAAGGATGTTAAATTTTGTTGCAGGTTCCTACCAATTCTGCTCTGAAGAAAAAGCTTTGTCTTTTGGATATTGAATTTGAATGGGAGTGACTTTTTCATTATGGATCAGCTGATGCAATTGCAGTGTTCTAATGAGAAAAGATGCAAGGTCTGCATCTCTTTAGAAGTGATTAACCTTTTAGGAGCATGTCACCAAAATTGAATTTTTGTTGCGGTGGACGTCAAAAATTTTACTGGTATATTAGTGCAGACTTTTGGGGAAATTACTAAGTCAAAACATACAAACAGAAAATAACTTTTCTGGAGGCGTTCTGAACACCAACTGTTTAGAATGCCTCCATGTTGCCATACTGCATTGAATTTTGCAGAAAATTACAGTGCAGCGCATTGAAAAAAAAAAAAAAAGGTAATTTTTAACAATATTCAATTACAATACGGCTTGAAAGTAGCTGAAAGGCTTGATTTTAGGCAGAACCTGCATTTCTTTGCCGGTTAAAAATTAAAACAGGCTAAATTTTATTTGCATTGCTTTATTCAGCGTAAATGACACAAACCTGGAAATTTGGTCTAGGGCAAGGTTCCAACGGCAGTAAAGTTCCAATGATTCGAACCACACTGCGAGACCAGCCATAGTCTTTGCGTTCGAATAATTGTAGATCCTATATTAGAGACAGGAAGTACAGCAGGGTTCATTTTCTGAGTTAGATTATATGTTTGAAAAAAAAAAAAAAAAAAGTGTCTTGTAGAAATTCTCTTATCTTCCTGTGGTGGAGAAAGTTTTTGCATTACACAACTTTAAGATATAATTATGCAGCCACATACATGGAAGATTTACATTTACATATTCACCTTTTCTCACTACATGGGGATAAATCATGACCTAAGACTCCATTCACACTTACTTTAGAGTGCAACTTTGACGCAACTTTCGATGGGTGTGACTTGGATGCAACTTTGGCTTTGACCAATGAGAATAGGCAACTGTTGCATAACTGTCACATGTATAACATTCAGCGGGCTTTTGAGGGTTTACAGTGCAGTCTATGGCGCGCAAGTTGCATGAAACTTGGACTAAAGTAGTGCAGTAACTTTTAAGTTGCACATATTTGAACGTTAGTCAACGGAAAACATTGGATGCGACTTTAATGTCCAAAGTCGCATGACAAGTCGCACAGGTGTGAATGGAGCCTAATGCTGACAAAATATTATTTTTCAGCTTTTACAGTATCATGTACAGAGCCCTACTATTATTTCCCTTCCCTACTGCTACTACTATTGATATTCTGATAAAGGTTATGACACAGATAGATATATCCATTTTATAAACCTTTCATAGGTGAGCCAATACATTTATTAAAAAAAAAAATACATTTTAAATGAGGTCGTCATGGGTCTTTCCTCCTGGGCTGAGGGCCTCCTACTGTAAAGCAGATTACATATAAAATAACCTAATCCCAATATTTCAAAAACATATGCACACTTTTAGGGTTTAACAGTGATTCTCAACCTTTGTAATGCCGTGACCCCTTGATAAAATTTCCCAAGTTGTGGGGACCCCTTACAGTAAAATTATTTTCGAAACGTGGGTGGTCAGCACCCAAGGCAAGTAATTTGTGCCTCTAACCCACGGACATTTAGCACGCCCTGAGTCCCTTCCACTCATACTGTATTAAAACCCCTTATGGTACATTTTAGGATGTACCACTCTTTCTCTTTGTTCTCCTTTCTTTCCCATTTATCTCTCTATCCTAATTTCTTGTTTTGTTTCCCCCCCCCCCCATCCCTCTCTAGCCATCTTTCTTGTTCTTTCTCTCCCTTTTTCTTTGCCCCCCCCCCCCCCCCTCTTTTCCTCTCCCTTTGATGTATTCTCTATTTGTATTCCTTCTCTTATTCCTTGGTGTGGAGGGGGGGACGGGGACGGGGACACGATGGAATCAGTGGCAGTGCTAAGGGGAGTTCTGATCAGCCAACTTAGGTGCTCTTGATCAAGGTCATTTGCTAATCTGAGAACTGTAGTAGGGACTTTTAATGGCAAATATAATCACAGCCTGGTAGTTTTACTCACCGTGTCTCCAGCTATGTGGTGTCTCGCAGCAGTGACACCTATGCTAAAATCAGGAGATAGGGTCTCCTTCGGCCCCTCCCACTTCACATTCCTCCCCAGTCAGCTGACCTCTAGTCTCTCCCCCCACCCATGCCGGGAACTGAATGGGTGGCTGCGAAGAGGCAAAGTGGGCAGCCGTGGGCTCCAGGAACAGCCCAGCTAGGCAGCCACAAGCTCCAGGGACAGCCCTGCTGGGAGGCCACGAAAAGGCTGGGAGAGCGATGCGGGCTTCAGGAACAGCCCAGGATTCGGTGACCCCTGGCAAATTGTAATTCGACCCCCGGGTTGAGAACCATTGGTCTAATACAAAGTGAAATCTTACCAATTGTGCTAAATTCTGTGTTAAATTAAACAAATTGCACTCAGGGATTACATGAAATACCTGTATATCAATTCCCTGAAAGAACACTGGTGGAAGGTGATTTGCTAGAGCGCGAAGAATACTACGTCTGCCGATATACCTTTCCCATATTGGCACAAGCTGTCAAAAAAAGGAAGAAAAATTACTTTAAAAAAAAGGGACACTAAAGGTTCCAGTTTAAAAACAAAAGAAAAAAAAAAAACATGTTATACTTACCTCCACTGTGCAGCTCGTCTTGCACACAGTGGCCCCGATCCTCAACTTCTGGGGTCCCTCAGCGGCTGTCTCGGCTCCTCCCCGCAAGAACTAACCCCCTTCATGGGAGCTCTCGATGCATCACGATTACTGACGAGCTCCCACTTCCGCTTGGGCCGCCTAGGCATCTCTTCCTCCCTGCAATCTTCTGGGACACATCACAGGTCCCATAAGATTGCCCGGCTATGCAGGACAGCGCAGTGAGACATGCGCACCCGGCTGTGAAGCTGCAAGCGGTCACAGCCAGATGCCTACAGTAGTATTGCCAGCGCCTTGGACAGGCGGGGGAGAGAATGAAGGGTTCAGGTGGCCACGTCGCCGGATTGTGGGACAGGTGAGTGTCTTTCTGCGCACACTTGTGGAATGGCGACAAACTACGGTACCTAAAAATCTCCATAGGCGACGCTTTAAAAAAAATTAACGGTTACCAGGTTGGAGTTAGAGAGGTCTAGTGCTAGAATTATTTCTCTCGCTCTGACAATCGCGGCAATACCTCACATGTGTGATTTGAACACTGTTTACATAAATAAATAAATAATAATAAAAAAAAAATGTTTATTTTACATGGTGTTTAAAAAAAAAATAATAAAAAATGTTTGATCACTTTTATTGCCGTCACAAGGAATGTAAACATCCCTTGTGACAGTAATAGGTGGTGACAGGTAGAGGTAGACCGATATGGGTTTTTCTCTGGCCGATGCCGATATTTAGAAAATCGGGGCGGCCGATATACAATGCCGATTTTTGCAGCCGATTTTTTTTTTTTCCCCCTTCACTTCATAAAATCGAACAGTTTTGTTAAATAATAAAGAAGGGATACAGAAAATTACTTAAATTAACCAATTTATTAAAACAGAAGTACGCAAGTCTCCAGTCAGTGTACATGTATGTAATTTAGATAAACAACTATGTATCTTAAAAATACACAAAACAGGTGAGGTAATCAAAACTTTGGAAAGAAATCAACAGCAATAAAAAAAGTTTGTAAAGAGGGGAGGCTGTAGGAGGAGCGGGGGACAGAAGAGGGGAGGCTGTAGGAGGAGCGGGGGACAGAAGAGAGGAGGCTGTAGGAGGAGCGGGGGACAGAAGAGAGGAGGCTGTAGGAGGAGCGGGGGACAGAAGAGAGGAGGCTGTAGGAGGAGCGGGGGACAGAAGAGAGGAGGCTGTAGGAGGAGCGGGGGACAGAAGAGAGGAGGCTGTAGGAGGAGCGGGGGACAGAAGAGAGGAGGCTGTAGGAGAAGCGGGGGACAGAAGAGAGGAGGCTGTAGGAGGAGCGGGGGACAGAAGAGAGGAGGCTGTAGGAGGAGCGGGGGACAGAAGAGAGGAGGCTGTAGGAGGAGCGGGGGACAGAAGAGAGGAGGCTGTAGAGGAGCGGGGGACAGAAAAGAGGAGGCTGTAGAGGAAGAAGCCTATCACAAGGAGGCTTGTTGTGAATGTGATATGCTAATGATGTTCCTCTGCTATAGCCCGCCGGGGGAGGGGGGCGGTGCGGTGCGGCGTCAGTGAAACTTTCTCCTTCCCTCCTATAGTGGCCGGCCGCGCGTGTGAAGGATGGAGGATTCATTTTACATGCTGCTGGAGCGGGGGGCACTGGTCAGTACTGAAGGCGGGCCGGGTATAGTGTTGCAGCCGCAAATCGGCCTGATTTGCACAATAAATCGTCCGATTTCCTAAAAAACTGCCAAATATCGGTCTACCTCTAGTGAAAGGTACTCTTTATGGAGGGATCGGGGGTCTAAAGACCCCAAATTCCTCCTTTGCGCTTCAAAGTATTCAGATCGCCAAAAACTGCGATTCTGAATACAGTCTTTTTTTTTTTTTTATTAAATGGCGCCATTGGCAGCCGAGTAAAGCAGAAGTGACGTTGCTTCCGTGTTTACATACAGACTGGAACAAAGCCAACGCTTCGTTACAGTCTCTCTAGCCGCCGGAAGCAACGGCTCGTGGATCGGGTCTCCCGATGGGACAGGAGGCCCGGTCAGAGCGGTGGAAGGCGGCGGGAGGGTGTCCCCTCCCGCTCCTCCGGGATAACAACCAAGCAGCTTTTAGCCGCATCGGTTGTTATCACTGGAAAGCCGAACGCCCGCTCTAAAAACGGTACTGGGATGATGCCTGCAGCTGCGGGCATCATCCCAGTAATCGATTTTCCCGGTCGCATGCATCGGAATCGCATCGGGGACACCCGAATCGCGATGCACTGATTAATTTCGGCACCCCTACTGAAGAGGGTCGAAACTCATTTTGCAAAGAATACCTAATCACATGCAAGGAAAATCTTTAAGGAAAAAAAAACAAGTTTTGCCTGCACGTGATTGGATGATGGAAGTCAGCAAAGCCTAAAAGGATTATTTTAATAATTATTATTTTTAATTTGAAGCTTTACAAAACATCTTATGCTTGCCTGCTCTGTGTAGTAGTTTTGCACAGAGCTGCCCCGATCCTCCTCTTCAGGGGTCGCCCGCCGGCACTCCTGGCTCCTCTTCTTCAGCGAGTGCCCTCCATAGAAAGCCACTTTCTACGGAGGCACTCATGTGGGCTAGATCTCAAATTGCCCAGTCTAAAGCCTCATACACAAGATCAGATTATCCAACGGGAATTGTGTGATGGCAGGCTGTTGTCGAAAAAACCGACCGTTTGTATGCTCCATCGGACAATTGTTGTCGGATTTTCCGGACAAATGTGGGATAGCATGCCTTAAAATTGCCTGCCAGCAATTGTCTGGTGAAAAAGTGTTAAATCTAAAAAGAAATAAACAGTAGCGCTAAAGGATACTACTACACAAAGTCTGTATCTAGCAGACTATAGGTGATAATGTCCTTCAAAGATTACACCCTGTGGGACAGGAAGGATGGGAGGAGACATGGGTCATTGTAGAATGACACACTTCCGCCCACGATCGGTGGAGAAGTGAGAGTGTACTTTCACAGATACTTGGGATAGATAAGAGGAGGAGTTGTCGCACTGCCCAGCCAATCCCATGATTAAGTCTTTACGACGAAACATGTCGGGGCGTGGCTGTGCAGCAACCGTCTGAAGGAACGTGTGACATCACAAAGTCAAACTAGGCAGTGGAGGTCTAGGGAGTAGCGGCAAAGAGGCGGGGAGAGATCAGTGATTTACCGTGGGTCCGCCGCGACCAATACACTCGTTTTTGGTGCAGTTTATGAGTTTGCTGTGGTTCAATGCTTAAATTTTCTGAGATTCATGTGAGTACAATAGTTGAAGTGTTTACAAGTGTGTTATTAAAACTGATTTTACGATATCACACCATTGGAGCTTTTTTTTTACATATTTGCATGTGGAGCAATCTGACAGTCATTTGGTTGGAATCTGGAGAACCGACTACACCGATTTGTGAGACTTTGTTTACGTTTACACGCCAAACACGAGAGTGAGAGGCAACATGCTGTGGTGAGTGTTGCATCTGACTGGAGAGGGATCACCGAACACTGGGTGTGGTGGAAGATATCATATGCACTGGATTTTAATGATACATTGTGTGGACTTGATACTTTATTTAGCTTGTGCACATATTCACTTATGTCACAGGGTGTAATCTTTGAAGGACATTATCACCTATAGTCTGCTAGATACAGACATTGTGTAGTAGTATCCTTTAGCGCTACTGTTTATTTCTTTTTAGATTTAACACTTTTTCACATACTTACCTTATTTATAGTGGCTGCTTTGTTTAGGTTTATTATTCATTCTTTTTTCACAAGCGCAGTGGTGGGAACACAGGAAGGGCCGATTCATTTGGTTACCATTTATCTCAAACAATTGTGTGTTGTCGTATTTTTTGATCGTGTGTACACAAGTCCGTCGGACAAAACGCCAAAGTACAAACACGCATGCTTGGAATCAATGCTCACCATAATACAACATTAGCAGAAGTTGCCCAAAGCATGGCACTAAAGAGCTGAAAAACCACGTAGTTTCGTGTTGGTTGCCCGACAATTCTTTGTTGTTTGTATGTAAGACAAGTTCCTGTCAATGTCCTTCGGACAAAAAAGTTCTATGCTTTGTCTGCTGAAACTCCGATAGTGTGTATGAGGCTTAAATCTTTAGACAGACAGGGCGGCTCGGTCCTGCCTCCCCTCCCTTGTCACATAATTTTATTGAGAGCAGCAGGAGCCAACAGCTCCTGCTGCTATCAATTTATTCTGTCCTGTAGGGAGAGACAGACTGGTGCTACTTTTGTGCACAGCACTAAAATGAGGCTCACGTAGGTATATAGGGGGATGCTCTGGCACAGAAGGCTTTTTACCTTAATACATAGAGTCATCAGATCCCCGATAATCGGGGGAGGGGAGAAGCTCTAACATGAAGAAGCTCTACCTCTACTAGGATGGCTACTCGCACACAGGGACACAGTACAGAACAAAGTAGTCTGTAACAGGGAAAAGATCAGCTGGAGGGAGCCCACAGGGATTGGTGACAAGCCCTCTGCTTGCCTTATCTGAGCACTTAGTTTAGGTAAATGTTTAATATACGATTACAGTCATGTTTACGTCTTCGAGAAAACTATACTTACCCTGTCAGGTGGAATGCCCAGGTACTCTAAAAGCTGTCTAATAAACTCCAGAAGAAGAGACATTTCATTATCCAGAGGAAGACTGTTTCCAAAAAATCTTTGAGTCTTCACATTCTGTGTTCCTTCTGAAAAAATGCCAACAGTATAAAATGTAACACATTACTGAACACCAACAGTAGAAGCAGACAGAGAATAATGCATAATCAAGGCTACCAGAAGCCCGTTATTACTCACAGCATGCATAAAAGAGTACAGACATAAGAAGCAAATAAGCTGGACACAGTGGAAGTGATGGGCTCTTGCTAAAGCCGGTGTTCTATCGAATAATGCCTCCCGTCGGATAATGGGTCTGCGCATGTGCAGTACGCAATGTCACTCCAGCTGATATGTTGATCAGCTGGTGTGACGTCGACATTGCGCATGCCCAGAATGTCAGAGGCAGTATCTGATGCTCTGCAAAGTGCAGAGGGAGAACGTAATTGCCAGATTCTGCCACGCTGTTGCAGGGTGGGTTTTCCCTCTATTGAAGACCGTGTTTTGTGTGCGTTACAGGGCGGGTTCAGTGTGTTGAACGCTGGGTTTTGTCTTTGTCTAAGGGTGGGTTGCAATACACACAAAACCCGCCATTTAAACATGCCCAGCGACAGTGAGGCAGAATCTGACAATTACATTCTCCCTCAGCGCTTTGCAGAGCGTCAGATACTGCCTCCGATGATCTGCGCATGCGCTATATTGACGTCACGCCAGCTGATCAACATATCAGCTGAAGTGACATTGCGTCCTGCGCATTATTCGCTAGAACACCGGCCATAGACAGTGCAACTTTCCTGCAACCACGAGTTGCAGGAAAGAAGTTTGCACGATTCCCCTATCAACACAGACAGTGCTGACAGGACTTCTCAAAACTACCTCATGTTTTTTGTTACACTAAACTGTTTTTTTTTTTCCTTACTATGTTTACTACCCCATACTCATTCACATGGGGGTGGGGGGCTGGGATCTGTAGCTGCTGACTTTGAATATTAGGACACTGACCTGTCCAGAGTTCCGGCAATGTCGGAACCCCAGCTGATTGTTCCCTATTGCGCATGCATGAAATTGGCTCAGCGGCAGAGGAAGGGGGCAGAACTGAGGGACGGCGCCGTTTCCAGAAGTAGGGAAGAGGTACATGTCAAAACCAGGTACCCGTTCTGCCCTTCCCCTGAATGTGGCACCAGAGAGGGAGAGGAGACAGATGAGTGGAACTCCGCTTGAGGCCGGGTTCACACCTATGCAAATTGGATGCAGCTTACACCACATCCAATTCCCAGGACATTTTAAAATACATTAATTTGAATGAGGTTGGTTCACATATGTGCGTTGCATTCGCACTCCGCATTGCCCAAAAAAAGTGTGCGTTTTCTAGGCAGCGCGGTCCGGCTCAGGTGCGAATTCAGGCCCATTATCTTCTATGGCAGGGATATGCAATTAGCGGACCTCCAGCTGTTGCAGAACTACAAGTCCCATGAGACATTGCAAGACTGACAGCCACAAGCATGACACCCAGAGGCAGAGGGATGATGGGACTTGTAGTTTTGCAACAGCTGGAGGTCCGTTAATTGCATATCCCTGTTCTATGGGAACGCATCTGATTCGCAGATGCGTTCCGTTGTGAACATGAATTCTCTCCCCCTCCTCACTACACCTCCCCCCGCTCAGCTGATCCACAGCTACAACAGAGAGGAACCGCTGAACAGCTGCTTTTTCTCTTCGCAGGGAAAACAGAGCTGGAATTCGCACCGGACTGGTGTGAACCCAGCCTTAACATGACGTGGGAACCCTGCGAATCCACTGTGGGTTCCCGCATAGCACCCGACTCATATGGCAGTTCACATTGCTAAATGCGAACTGCTGGGGAGTGTCATACAACATTAACGACACCCCCATTTCAGCTCACATATCGCACTGCAAACTGGCAGTTCGGACATGAATCAGATCGCATAGATGTAAACACCCATGTGATCCGATTCTGGTGCGGACCAAAAAAAAAAGGGTCCTGTGCGCGTTTGGTCCGAATGCAGTGCGATATCAGCCATACTATCTGTATGGCTGAAATTACATTGCACGGACATCGCATGTGAGTGTGAATCACATGCGATATCGCACCAGCGTGAACCGAGCAACACCCCGCAATCGGTTTGCATGAACGGGATGCGATTTAGACGCAGTGCTGAAACCACTGTGAATTCACACCACATCTAGCATGCACCTAGGCTAACCCCTTTTTTGTCAGCACCTGAATTGGATCGCGTTGGGTGTTCACACCCATGCGATCCGATTCTACAAATCGCACTGCGTTTTGCAAACCGATTGCAGGGTGTTGTTAACCTAACATACACTTCGCAATTGGCTCACGTAAACGGGTTGCAATTTTGATGCGGTGTGGAATTTTCTGTGAATTCGCACCACATCTTAGTGTGAACTGAGGCTAAAAACATGTAACCCCCGCAACCTTGGGGAGGAGCACTACAAGGGTGATTTTTGTCACAGCCCAGCTTAAGCTGGAATAGAATATACTAGAGGGTAAGTGTGCTGAGGTTATTAGAGAACCATATAGTGCGGGTGGTGGAGAACTCATACTGTACGATGGCCACTTACCGGCACTAGCAGCTCTCCCGTCCCTCCGCTCTGTAGGTGACGGACCCTCCGTGGTGCTCTCAGCTCTCTGCAGAACAGGAAGTAGCACGAGACTCATTCAAACTCAGCGCCGCGAGATCACATGCTGTACCCTGATTGGGTAGCTGAGCGCTGGGTAACCATGTGACGGCGGAAAGAACCAATCGGCAGACCGTAGCCTCGCACATTGGAACAGGTAACGGTCGGGTTGGTGGCGCTGTATGTGTTGTGCAGAGCTTCTGACACCTGACAGGACAGTTCTATCCGTGCAATGGATGCCGTGTCTGTGGTCAGCCACCTGAGGAGCCTGGCAGCCGAGCCCCCGAATAGAGCCGGCATCGTCAGTGATAAGAGCTGCCTGGCGGGGCTCATCCTTCTTCTCAGTCACCAGGATGGAGCTGTGGTGGAGGGCGCTGTACAGGTCAGGGAAACGGCATGGATAGGGGATATTTCTATACATAGTGTACAGTCACATCACTCCTTGTCCCCAAGGTTGGGGGTTGAACCCCAGTGCTGCAAGACAGGAGGTCACATGTCATTGTGGTGACTAGGGATCAGCTCAGATCATAGCTTCAACCTACCTAGGTGAACCTACCTGAGAGCTGTCACCTATACTAGGCCAATCATGAGTGGTCAAGGCATGCCTCAGCTATATATTTATTTATATATATATGTGCCTCTTGTATACATCCGGGGCAGGGAACACTACGGTGACAGGCTTGCTGAGGTGGGCACAGGCTGTAACCTGAACACCTGAGATCGTCCATAGTGGTGGCCAAGGGCTCATTTATACATACAGCTGTCATTGCCACTCCTCTAAAAGGCGATCCAGTAGAGTGCTTTTCAGAGGCAATTGATATGTGGCTATGTAAGGCTCATTTCATATTTGATACCTGAAAGTCACGCCTTGAAGCAATGCCTGCGTATTCTTGAGGTCTATGGACCTCAAGTCGCATCAAAGTCAGACCTAAGTGGTGCAGGGACTACTTTGAAGTCACACAAGATCTGAATGGTACTCATTGGAAATCCTAGGGTACGATTTGTCATGTGACTTTGCAGTCCCAAGTCGCACAATCGTGAAAGGAGCCTAAATGAGGCCAATAGTGGCCATGTATGTTTTAGTGTCATTTTGATATTGCTATTATAGCTAGTTGTCCCGCTGACGCCAGCGATGGTGGGCCGCTAGCCGTCGCGCCGACGCCAGCGATGGTGGGCCACTAGCCGTCCGCTGAGAACAATGGTAACTAATAGCAGTCAGCACAGGAATCGGCCCACAAGATTTTTGACAGGATAACAGGTATCACTTACAGAACAGATACACTTTTAATGGTATATTTACCAAACCAAAATGGGCCAAATAATAGAAATTACCTGTTAGGGGTTTACGTACACTTTAGAGCAGAACTAAACCTTTTTATTCTTTACAGCCAAGGGAGCTGCCATCTTAGCCTGTGTTTGATCTGCAGTTACAATCGGTGCTGCACATATGTTCATTATGATTTTTACCTTCATATATTCTCTGCATTTATATAAAAAAACCTTCTGCATGTAGCTCTCCCAATCATGATCCCATACCGTTTGCTCACTTGCAAAGAAATGATCAGTCTATAATTTTAATTGTAGGTTTTTTTTAGCAGTGAGAGACAGAATAACAACAAAAATATCCAGAAAAACACATTTCAAAAAAGTTATAAATTGATTTGCATTTTAGCCCAGGTTCACACTGGGCTGCCAGAGTGAAGCCATGCGAGTTCAGCTGAACTCGCACGATTTCACTCCCGCTGGTCAGTCGTGATTTTGGCCGCGATTAGAGACATCTGTGCAGGTTTCTGCACCGATGTCAATTGCGGGCCAAAATCGCAAAAAGTAGTACAGAAACGACTTTTTGAAATCGGTGAAGATGTGGCGTCGCACCGATTAGGATGGTGCCATTTCCGGCAATTTGCGGCAAATACCGTCGTTTTGACATGCCAAATCGCATGTTTAAACGCACCAGTGTGAACCAGGGCTTAAAGTGAGAAATAAGTATTTGATCTCCTAGCAATCAGCAAGATTTCTGGCTCCCTGGTGTCTTCTATACAAGTAACAAGCTGAGATTAGGAGCACTCTTAATCTCAGCTTGTTACCTGTATAAAAGACACCTGTCCACAGAAGCAATTAATCAGATTCCAATCTCTCCACCATGGCCAAGACCAAAGAGCTGTCCAAGGATGTCGGGTACAATATTGTAGATCTACACAAGGCTGGAATTGGGCTACAAGACCATCACCAAGCAGCTTGGTGGGAGAGTGACAACAGTTGGTGCGATTATTCACAAATGGAAGAAACACAAAATAACTGTCAATCTCCATCAGTCTGGGGCTCCATGCAAGATCTCACCTCGTGGAGTTTCAATGATCATGAGAACGGTGAGGAATCCGCCCAGAACTACACGGGAGAATCTTGTCAATGATCTCAAGGAAGCTGGGACCATAGTCACCAAGAAAACAATTGGTAACACACTACGCCGTGAAGGACTGAAATCCTGAAGCGCCCGTAAGGCCCCCCTGCTCAAGAAAGTACATGTACAGGTCCATCTGAAGATTGCTAATGAATGATTCAGAGGAGAACTGAGAACTGGGTGAAAGTGTTGTAGTCAGATGAGACCAAAATCAAGCTCTTTGGCATCAACTCAACTGCCCATGTTTGGGGGGGGGGGGGGAGGAGGAATGCTGCCTATGAACATCATCCCCACTGTCAAACATGGAGGTGGAAACATTATGCTTTGGGGGTGTTTTTCTGCTAAGGGGATGGGACGATGGACAAGGCCATGTACCGTCAAATCTTGGGTGAGGACCTCCTTCCCTCAGCCAGGGCATTGAAAATGGGTCGTGGATGGGTATTTCAGCATGACAATGACCCAAAACACATGGACAAGGCAACAAAGGAGTGGCTCAAGAAGAAGCACATTAAGGTCCTGGAGTGGCTATTTTCTCTTTTTCTGTTATGATCATTCATGACGTATTAATCTCAATGTTAAGCTGTAAAGTTGCAATGATTGTTAATAAAACTCTTTGTAAAAAGTCCTGGAGTTGCCTAGCCAGTTTCCAGACCTTGACCCCATAGAAAATATGTGGTGGGAGCTGAAGGTTCCAGTTACCAAACTTCAGCCTCAAAACCTTAATGACTTGGAGAGGATCTGCAAAGAGGAGTGGGACAAAATCCCCCCTGAGATGTGTACAAACCCTGTGGCCAACTACAAGAAATGTCTGACCTTTGTGATTGCCAACAAAGGTTTTGCCACCAAGTACTAAGTCCTGTTTTGCGAAGGGGTCAAATAATTATTTCACTCATTAAGATGCAAATCCATTTATAACTTTTTCAGGACTTTTTTTTTTTGTTGTTATTTTGTCTCTCGCTGTTAAAATAAACCTACCGTAAAAATTATAGACTGATCCTTTCTTTGTCAGTGGGCAAACGTACAAAATCAGCAGGGGATCAAATACTTTTTTTTTCCCTCCCTGTATCTGAACTTCTCTGACTGCTTCGCCCTATTCCGTTCCCTTAATTACTTACCCTGAGGCAGTCTTATTGGAAAGGGTAATAGTCCTAATTCTGTTAGAAAAGATGATCTTTAATGCAGCTGGCAGACAAAAGCGGGGGATCTCAGTGAAGGCATCCAGTTCTGTTCTTTCCATGCAGTCAGTTCTACAAACTCTAGTAACCCAAATTTTAGCCCTTAAATAATGTTTTTTATTATGTGCTATAAGACCCATTTCGTATTAGTGCTTTTTATTTAAATGGTGTTGTGTGTGTGTTTTTTTATTTATTTATTTTTTCCCAAAATAGACTATTCGCTATTTATGTGAGAATACCAATCACTGTGAAATTATGAGGCGTGAACTTGGTATGATGGTGAGTTTGGAGAATATAAGAAACCGGTAAGTTGAGTTGATTGTGTTTTTATATTCAATTAGTTCTGAATATGGCATATAGTTTAGCATTTCTATAGAATATTTGATGATGTACTAAAAAGGACGACTCCATCTTATTGGCAGCTTTTTTGGTGCCACTTCATTGCACAGATATGACAATTCAAAATTTTCATCCCGGCCTTCTGTACTGACTTTGAAAGAAACTGCATTCTTTCACCCTTCTCTACTGGTGTACAGTAATGGAGGAAAGTGATTTTATTGGTAGGACAAAAATCCCTATTTTCCTGAGTCCATTGTGGGACACAGGAAGGCATTTCTGTTAGATTTTACTGCCTCCTTCAGGTAAATTGGACACAACCAAAATATTTTGTAATTCAGCCTAGGATAATACAAGATACAGATTTGTTGCGCTTAAAAAACAGTAAACAGTATAAGCAGCTGACACTATATTGCTGGACACAATGATAAATAGAAAAACATGTGCAGCGCTATTAAGTGTAAGGCTCCATGTACACAGAAGCTCAAAAACTGTAGTTTTTAAAGCAGCAGAAAAAGCTAGCTTTTATCAGTGTTTTATTACTACCTTTTATTAGCGTTTTTCAGTGTAGCTTTTTTTTCTTTTTTTTTCAATGGACCAAAAATCGCTAAACGCTCGCGGCCAGCGTTTTTCGGCGTTTTGCGTTTTTTTTTTTTCTGCCGAAAAACGGCACTTTGAACGCGAATTTCTTGCGTTCGGAAAAAAGCCCATTAACTCCACTGCTCATTAAAGCTAAAAAAACGTTATGTGTACATGAACACATAGGCTAACATAGAGTGCAGTTAATGGTCTTTTTAAAAAAAACGCCAATAAACTGCAGTTTATCAGCTTCTGTGTACTAAGGCCTCATGCCCACGGACGTTTTTACAGCTGCGTTTTTTACAGCTTAAAAACGCCTGTCCATGTTATTGTATACATTTTTTGACCGTTTAAAAAAAAAAAACGTCGGAGCTCAAACGCAATGGCGGCGTTTTTTGACGCAGAGGAACGCACTGGTCCTGTTTTTTTTTTTTTTTTTTTTTTTTTTACAGCTTAAAAACTCCTATGCTATTTGCAGCTCAAAAATGCCTATGCTATTTGCAGCTCAAAAATGCCTATGCTATTTGCAGCTCAAAAACGCCTAGGTGGGCATGAAGCTATAGCCTAACATGGACAGGCGTTTTTAAGCTGTAAAAAACGCTCAATAACGCAGCTGTAAAAACGTCCGTGGGCGTGAGGCCTAAATAATAAAATTCATCAATGATGAGCTGTTGAGGACGATCAAAACAAAGTCCACCACTAAATAATTCCATAGCCACCACCAGCACCCAATAATACTGACTCTTACCATCAGTGTAAAGGGTACACGCAATGAATGTATTGGGAAATGACACCAACGATCCTCCTGCTTCGATCGATCCACTCCACAGAAGCTATGATGATCCACTTCACATTAGGCAAAAGGACTCAAACTGCTTCCATTCAATCAAGGTTTTCAACGGTTAAGCTCCAGTATCCACATTAATACAAAAATAAAGGAGGGAAAAAAAGGAACGCTCATTACGCAGGCATCCAAATAACCAATTTATTGAATAAAAAAAAGTGATACACTCACATGTTAAAACTTACTAGCAGGCATGTGGAAACTACAAGCGTTTCCAACCAACAAGATGGCCACCATATCTCAGTCCACGTCCTAGGATAACCCCCCTCACAACAAGCATTCTTCAATTATTATTTTTTTGTAGCAAGCACTGTCAACAGGGAGGAGGTACCCCTGGAACAAAGAAAGATATCCTGGAAACTTGAAGCGTCACAGAGCTAAAGATGGTCCTGACTTCCCTGATCCTGGATTTAATCAGATGGCCTATGCACAGTGTGTCTGTACCTTCTGTAGTCCATTTGGCCACCACGCCACCTAACTCCACTGTTACTGCAGGCTGACTTGTTTGACTATTTTCAGGCCTGGCTAACCTAATGTCTGGCCTGGCTGCCTGCTCTGAGTTTTGACCCAACTGGCTGGGTTGAGTTATGGGCAGTGTAAGTAGTATGCAGGGCAGTGCACAAGGACCAATACCGTAATATGTATGTCAGTCGTTTTTAGGGTCGAAAAGAGGAGTCAGTAGTTTGTAGGGCATAGTACAAGTGTTACCAGTTCATAGGACAGATTATAAGGGTCAGTAGGCCGGTGGATGGGGTTTTCTTTTTGGAAGGGCAGAAAGTCAGTGTATCAGGAATCGGCAGGAGAGAGGACTGGCCTACTGACCGCCCAGAGCAGAAGGCGGGGGTTAGCAGGGCAGTGTAAAGGGGCCAGTAGAGTAGAGAGTTCTCTCGTGCAGAGCAGGGAAGCAAATGTGAAACATTGCTATTTGCTTTTCTGGTTCTCTTCTCTCATCCATCCAAAATGTCACACACATGCCCCTGACATGGACAAGACAGAAGGGATGAGCACAGTGCACTAGGCATGTCACATAGAAACGTGACGCCAGAAAAAGACAGAGGTTATTTTTTAAAAATTTTTTGTTTTTTTTTTCTCGTTAACCTTGTTGTCTGACTATAGATCTATGTTTATCCTAAGCATGTTTGAAGCCATTTATTGTTGACTGGCTCACTACCTCTGCTGGAATTTTATTCTAAGCATCAACTACTCTTTCAGTAAAATAATACTTTCTAAGATTAGTTTTGAACTTTTCTCCAGTTAGTTTGAGGTTATGTCCCTGTGTTCTTGATTTTGGTTTCATATTGAAAAAACTGCCTTTCTGAACCTCATTCATCCCCATTGATGCATTTAAATGTTTCAGTCATGTCTCCCCTTTCCCATCTTTCCTCCACACTGTACATATTAACCACTTGCCACCCAGGCCAATTCTGACATTTCTCTCCTACATGTAAAAATCGTTATTTTTTTGGTAGAACATGACATAGAACCCCCAAACATTATATATGTCTTTTTAGCAGAGACCCTAGAGAATACAATGGTAGTTGTTGCAACTTTTTATCTCGCACGGTATTTGTGCAGCAATTTTTCAAACGCTTTTTTTTGTGTCTTCGTGCTTCCCACCCCTGCGCAATCTCGTCGGGCCGCGCTGGCCGATAATTGAGGCCGCGGCTTTGCGGCCTTCTGCAGGCCTATGATTCATTCTGTAATCTGGCGCCCTCTTGTGGTGGCCGTTGGTATGACAAGACAACCAGCAATGCTTGGCTGTTTCACTGCCCACCCATCTCCTTCCCTTTACTTAGAATAAAAAAAATGTGTGTTTGGGGGTTAACTTCTAACACCCTAGAGAATAAAATGGCAGTCGTTGCAATACTTTCTGTCACACCGTATTTGCGCAGCGGTCTTACAAGCGCACTTTTTTTGAGGAAAAAATACACTTTTTAAAATTAAAAAATAAGAAAACGGTAAAATTAGCCAATTTTTTTTTTATATTGTGATTGATAATGTTACGCCGAGTGAATTGATACCCAACATGTCACGCTTCAAAATTGCGTCCGTTCGTGGAATGGCGACAAACTTTTTTACCCTTTAAAATCTCCATAGACGACATTTAAAAAATTCTACAGGTTGTATTTTTGAGTTAGAGGATGTCTAGGGCTAGAATTATTGCTCTCACTCTACCGATCGCGGCGATACCTCACGTGTGGTTTGAACACCGCTTTCATATGCGGGCGCAACTCACGTATGTGTTCGCTTCTGCACGCATCGGTCGTTAAAAAAAAAAAAACCTGGCTCCTAACTTTTTTAGCTGGCTCCTAGATTCCAAGCAAATTTGTCAAGCCCTGATTTAAAATAAGTACCCCCCAAATCTTTCCGTGTAAGGGCCGGTTCACACTTGTGCGATGCGGGAACCCTGCGAATCCACTGCGTGTTCCCGCATCACACCCGTCTCGCACGACAGTTCACACTGCCATATGCAAACTGCTGGGGAGTGTCATACAATGTTAACGACGCCCCCATTTCAGCTCGCATATCGCACTGCGAACGGTCAGTTCAGAAATGAATCGGATCGCATGGGTGTGAACACCCATGCGATCTGATTCTGGTGCGGACCTAAAAAAGGGTCCTGTGCGAGTTTAGTCCGAAATCGCATTGCACAGTTTTGGCTTGTGATTTGCACTGCAGTGCGAATCGCATGCAATTTTTGCACAACGCAGCAGTGTGAACCGGCCCTTAAAGTGGTTGTAAACCCAATTTTTTTATTATTATTTTTTTTAAAACCTGCAAGACAAAGGCATAATGAGCTAGTATGACTAGCATACTAGCTCATTATGCATTACTTACCTTAGATCGAAGCCCCCGAATCCATCCTGGTCTCCCCCTCGTGCCGCAGCCATCACTCCCGGAGGTTACTTCCGGGTATCGCCGTTCCGGCGCTGTGATTGGCCGGAGCGGCGATGACGTCACTCAGCACATGCTGTGATTGGCCGTAAAAGCCGGCATGATCATTCATAAAACCGGCATTTACAGTGTGCCTGCGCCGATGTGTACGGCGCACTCTTTTGCAAATATCTCCTAAACCTTGTAGGTTTAGGAGATATTGCAAACACCTACAGGTAAGCCTTAATCTAGGCTTACCTGTAGGTGCAAGTTTTAAGAGTGGGTTTACAACCACTTTAATGTCCTAGTTATTGGAAACTTTACAAATCTTTTGGCCGTTAACAGTTCGCGTTTATGTACATTGGTATGATACAGAAATAATGCTTTAGTCGTCTTCTTTTTTTTTTTTTTTTCAGAGGTGATGTTGATAATCATATTAAACTACTTGCACAGACCGTTTACACGTTGCTAAGTGCATGTGTTCAAATGCATACTCCAGAACAAAAGAGTAACAAAAGCAAACCCCAGTTCTTCATTACAAGTTCCAACAAAAGAGCAAAAACTATAACGCTCCATATCCATGGGCTTGATAATCTGGTAAGTACGCTGTCCTAAAATGGATCTCATTTATAGAAACTTAGATGATTCAGATATAGCTCCAGCCAAAACTTTTTCGCTTTGGATAGAGTGGAAAAACTGTCAGATCCTCTCATTGAGATTTTTTTCTTACTTCCTGTTGCAATGACCATGTTCTAGGACAGGAAGTGAACAGATATCTCTAATAAGGACTAACGTTTTATCTAAAGTTAAGCTTTAAAGCAGTATTAAAACCCAAACAAAAATCTTTTTATATTGCAGTTTACCAAATCTTGGATGTGGTAGCTACATTAGTTTTCTTTTAAGGCCTCATGCACATTGGCATCTGCCAAGCTCTCCTGAATGCCTCTACTGGCAGGAGAAAAGCAGCATCAAAAACAAGCCTAAAGCCGCATTTTTTTTTTTTTTTAATGCTTTTAGTTGCGCCGATCACATGGGCATTAGTTCATTTGACTGGCTAGAATAATGTATTCTGCTCATTGAAATAAATTAACGCTTGAGCGCTAAACACACCTAGCGTTAACACGCATTTAGGCATGGCAAGTGTTTTTTCGGCCAAAACGCTGCTGTTCTTGAACGTGCTGGCATTTATTTATTTTTCCTGCCTCTAAACGCCCTTGCCTGTAAATGCCTATGTGTGCAATGACACGTAGGCTAACATTGAGGGGAAGTAAAAAACAAAGTCAATGTGCATGGGGCCTTGGTCTAACGTTTCCTTTTATTTTCACCTTTTGATCTGGCCAGTAAGGGCATGTTTACACATGCGGCAAGGACTGCCACTCCTTTGAAAAGTGATTCACTTAAATAGGTTGCATTTGGTGGAAGGGGTAGTACCCGCCAAATGTGACTGGCTTTAATTCCTCCCCAGAAGCAAGGCATGGGGACCACAGCATGTGTACACCCCCCCATCCACTGCCCTTGCAGTTTAAGGGGGAGTGGTTGGGAGGCGATAAAAAAAAAACGCTTATGTCTGTTGTTATTCATCTTCCTTTTATTACTTTAAAATCAAGCTGTCTAGCAAAAGTGACAGGTATAGGTTGAGACCAGCCATTTAACACTGACAGGGGTTGATTATAATGATCAGCATTTATTCATTTAAGTAGAAATTTTATTCCAAAAGGGGGGAAAAAAACACAACTGTTTGTTTTAACAAGTGTTAGCTGGAGTTCAGCTTCAAAGTGTTATGCAAGCCCATCTAAATCTACTAGTGCATCTAACACTACCTTCTCCCCAGAATGACAATACTGCTGTCCTGAGGTGTCTACTGTATGTTTCTCCTCCATTCAGACTGGAAACGCCCTAAGACAGGAAGTGCTTTACGGGCAGAATCAGGTGAAAAGTAAGGGGGCGCGGCTAACAGAAACTAGAACTAAAAAAACAAACAAATCACTTGGCGCCAAGGCAACAATAAGTGACAAAAATAAATGACCAGCAGCAGTGTAAAAGTGGCTTAACAGCAACACTACGGACACCATGCTTAATCAATCAAAAAAGAATACATTAACTTAAATGTATATAAAGTCCCACAAATGTGAAGAAAAGTGCTTGTGCTCAATTCCAAAATTGACAAATATGTGCTCCACTGCTTGGTGTTCAGACCAGGTGCCCCACTCGGATGTACACTCACCCTAGATGTTGACCACCTATCTCTAGTTTGCGCTTTGTAGGGAAACAAACCCCTGGGTGATGTATTTTCTGGCTGGTCACACTGCAATTACTCCATAGGTGGGGTGAGAAATGACCGAGGGGAGAACCCATAGCGTAAAACTAATTTATTGGTTAAAAGTTGCAAAAACAAGCATAGGTACATTCGCATGTTCCGGTGCCTAATAAGCCTACCACCCGGTGTGTTCAGCATGTGTTTTTAATAGGGGAATAGTCCAGCTGACATCCACTGGTTACCGCTCACTTGCGGTGTTGGCTCGGTTCCCTGGATAGATTCCTCGGGCGAATGTGGTGTCGCGATGATGCGATCAAGCCTTGGCGCATTTCAGCCAATGAGAAGGGCCATTATTGGGAAGCTCTGAATCCGCCATCTTAGATGTGGGCTATATATGCAGTGACTGGCAATGGCCTCACTTAGAATTCCTAAATTCGTTTGTCCATCATTTACCACATGCTGTGCACATTAGGATGCTCACAATCTAAGAACCTAATGTGACATAGTTAAAATACAAATAAAAAGTAAAGAGAGAATTGTATGTATTATATTCATTAAACCTTAAAATACATTTAATTACGATTGCCATCTAGTGGCACCACTAGATGGCAATCATAATTAAATGTATTTTTAAGGCTCATTAGACACCGGAACATGTGAGTGTACCTATGCTTGTTTTTGCAACTTTTAACCAATAAATTGCAGTTTTATGCTTTGGGCTGCTCCCTCTGTCATTTCTCACCCTATCTTTGGAGTAATCGCAGTGTGACCAGCCAGTAAAGACATCACCCAGGGGTTTGTTTCCCCACAAAGTGCAAGTGACCATATTAGAGATAAGTGGTCAACATCTGGGGGGGAGTTTACATCCATGTCTGAACACCAAGCAGTGGAGCACATAATTGTCTATTTTGGAATTGAGCACCTTTCTTCACGTTTGTGGGACTTTATATACATTTAAGTTGATGTATTATTTTTTGATTTATTAAGACAAGTGCGTGTCCGTTTTTTTATATTTTAAGAAACTAGAACTAAACAAAACTGCATTGTTGGATTTAATAGCACTTTAATTGCTTGTGGCCCATCAATCATTATGGTCACATTCAAACCATCAGCCGTGCATGGAGGTAAAGGGAAAAATTATTTTTTGTACTTGCTATAAAATCTGCCTACAGGCAGATTAGATAGAAATACTGCAAGCCAGCCCCTGGTATAACCCCTCCTCTAGTCAGTTTTGTGATAAAACCGTACCAAGAGCATGAGTAGAAATATAGCAGGGAGGCATCAGTGTCCCTCAAGACTCCAAGAAAATAATTTTACAAAAATCCTTTTTTTTTTTTTGTTTCTAATCCATTGAAGGACCCAGGAATTCAGATACAGCCAGGGCATCCAAAGGCAGTTTAACTGAGGGATGGGCAACCCAACAATCACTTCTAACAGGTTCCATGAAAAGGAATGGGAATTGCTTGCAGTCCAGAAGCCTGAAGGACCAGTGCCTTAAGCCCCCCTAATTAAAGTGGAAGTCCACCCTGAAAAAATCTTCACACTAAAAATGAAAACAAAAAAAAAAAAAAATTTATAGAAAAAAAAAATGTATACTCCCCCTAAGTGCCTGTTGCTATGCAGAAGTCCCCTAATCTGCTGCTCATGTTCCTCTTCTCTTCTCCGTCCGCGGTGACTCTCCTTCCTCTTCTTGTGAATGGGCCGTGCTGCCTTCTGGGAACTGTGTGTATCTCAGGAGGCAAGCCGCCCATTCACAAAGTGGCGTGCGAGTGGCGCATGCGCAGTAGGAAACGGGCAGTGAAGCCTTACAGCTTCACAGCCTGTTTCCCCTACTCCAGAATGGAGGAGCCGGGAGCCTGCCAGCAGCGATCGATCGCCGCGGCAGGACCGACATCGCGGGAAAGTAGGACAGGTGAGTGTCCTTATTAAAAGTCAGCAGCTACACTGTTAGTAGCTGCTGACTTTTTTTTTTTTTTCCTGCACCACCGCTTTAAGGGAATCTGCCAACTAGACCAAAGGGAGGACAGAGAAAATCAATCTGATGCTCAGACCAGGGGATAGAAGGTCACTGCCAGAGGGGGGGGGGGTGTGACTCCACATGGAAGAAAGCACCAAATCAGAAAAAATCTAAGCCACCAGAACAGGTGAAATAATTTCCGAAGTAGGGAAGAGAAAAGTCACAACCTGTTGTGGTCAACAGAAAACACTGATAACCCCCAGAGGAACAGGTCTTAAGGGTTCCTCAGAGCAGAAGTAGAAGATGAAGGGTGGAATTCTCCCTCTTCCTAGACATTATACGCTGAGGTAGAAGCAAGCTCTGGCCTCCTGTGGCATTACTGATCATAGTGTCAAGTGTAGGGCCAAAGGGACAACATCATTTGAACTCCAAGCAACTTAGATGCTCCCTGGATATGGGATCAGCGTTGCAGCAGCGCAATCGGAGTGCTCTGCGCATCTGTATGGATATCAGATGTATGTGGGACATGAGTCTGGATGCTTGTAACAAGCCATCACAACTGAAGCATAAGGCCCCCAGACATTTGCTTCGCTCTCTATAAAACAGTTGCGTACCCTAGCCCTGGAAAGGCCCCTTTTTTTTTGAGGAAACTAACCGAGTTTGACAGATTAAGGTCATTGCCAACACAGGACATAGAGCAGAACCAGCCAGTTCAAACTGAGAATAAAGGCTTAATTCTAGCTGCTTGTTAGTACTATACTTAAAAGTAAGTACTACCTCTGCCTTCCCAGTGATGTCCCTCTTTAGTTGGGTCACTGTTGGCGCCAGAGTGGGAATGGACTACCATTCACTGAATTCTCTTTCAAATGAGAACAGTCCCAGCACAGTTCCACTCAAGTGGTGCCCAGGACCCTTCAGTATGCTTTCCGTACACATACTGGAATATAATGAATAGCAAATGTAATAGAGATTTGTGCAGCATTAGGAGCTCTAAAAGACCCAAGGTTGTAGACAGCAGGCTGCTCCTCTATGTGCATGGTAGTATTCAATGCAGAAATAAATAACCTCTTGCAATTCTGTGGTGAAGGCAGGAGACTGCAGTGCCACAAAAACTCCCAACAGTCAGATCAGAGATGGATTTTGCAGGGGATGGTGCTGGAGCATGTGTAGTCTTTTTTATGTCTGGAAAGAGTTGAGAGCATGTAGCCAAAAAATCCTCTAAATAGATACTGAGTAGTCTGGGCAGTAGGAGGTGGGATCAATAGCAGCTGGGCTGTCCGCTCTGTGTTTTATGTGCAAGCATGTTACATCCATGTAGTGGTATTGGAACTAGTCCCAAGGTCTGAGGCAAGGCTTTTTAGGTACCTGTGCACCGAGGCAGCTAGTGCTGACGAAGCGACCAACTTGCTGTGGGATCGAACTAACTGAAGACCAGAGTTCCAAGTGGTGCTTGCAAACAGGAGCAGCAATGGGATGGTGCTTTCTCTACATCGAAAGGCAGGAAACGGAGGGCACACATTTCACCCAGTGTATGACATCAGTCCTCATCAGTACCGTAACTCATACCACAGTGGTGCAATAATGAGGTAGCCTGCTGCTTCAGCCTGACCGGCCTTACAAACTGAGCTTTTGGAGAGCATGTAATATTCTTGGGCTATGGCATGGCTCTGGGCCTGGAAAGCATTTTAGGAGCACTATAATACAGAACCCATTGCCTGAAGGTCACGTATCGGGCTATCCCCGCACGTTCAGTTCAGTGGGGTTTGTTTATAACAGTTCAAAGTCAGGCTGTCTATCCAGATAGATGCTATGTAGAGATCAGCTCAAGCAATGGTGCAGTAAGCAATCCTAATTGAAGCCAATGAAAGAAGTCCATGAACAAGGTTGAAGTAAAAAGGTTAGCAAAAAATTGGTTTAGACTCTCCAGTAAAGCTGAAGAACAGGTGTTCATCCTCCCGGGACAGTAGCAAAAAACGGAGACATATTGGTCAGAGGAGGGGTTATATGGGGGCTAACTTGCAGTTTTTCTGTTTGCTAGTGGTTAGTCCTCTTGCAGATGGCTAAAATCCTATGTCCTCCAGTGGATGAGAAATCAAAATGGTATGCACACCACTGTACGTGTTTCCATAGATCGGGGGTCAACAACCTGTAGACCGCGATCGGATAGCTGACTGGTAGATTGCGGTCTGGGCTTGCTGACCCACCATTCCAAAGCATCAAACAGAGTGCAATGCTGGGGGACTGCTTCTGAAGTTGGAGCTGTAGTACAGAGCAAGAGCTGCATAAGCCAATGCCTCTTCTTTAGTGCTGGCTCCTGTCCCATGCGGTGTGATACCAACTGCACTCCACCTCTTATCCCAGCTTGCGGTCTCCAGAGTGATACCAGCAGCAGGAAAGAAGAGATCTTCAGGTCAGTGTGAAGCAATATACTGGTCATAATACTATAGGGCTGCTTTCACACTAATGTGCTGTGGTTTACTCAAAACTGTGTTCGAAATTCCCTCATGCAGGAGTTTTGGTGCGCTTTCAAAAACTGCACCACACCTGCCGTATATAATAGAAGTCTATGGCAAAGTGCAGCTAACCAAGGAAAGTTGCAGATGCACTGCACTGTGCAGGTAAACCATAGCACATCAGTGTGAAAAATGCCTTTTTATAGGGGGGTCAGAATGGTAAGGGTTCATTAACATTTTCAGTTTGGGGGGGGGGGGGTTGTAAAACCTCAGTTAAGATGTGTTTTTTTGTTTTTTTTATCACCCGTGCCCCAACCGCACCCCCTTTAGCTGCAGTGGCCAGGGGTATACACATGTTTCAGCCGCAACAGGAGTTCTACGCCCTGTCATGGTTAGTGGGTGTAGCACCGGCCAAGCATGACCTATTTAAGTGAATGAGGCCACTCTACAAATGCCTTGCAACCTTGTGCAGTACAGCAAACAAGGTGTTAAGGCAGGCAGCGTTGTGTTGCTTTTTCACCACCTGCTTTAAGCCCTTGGATCTCGCAGACGTCTGCAGTTCCAGGGCAGTCTCCTCATTTACTTGAATAGGTTGCGATCAGCAGGCGGTAGTACCCACCAAATCAACAAGAGGCTTAATTCATGCTGCGGCATGTTGTACACCTTTTGGCTGCTGCCACAGCAGCTAAAGAGGGTAGGGATTAGGGGGTGGCAAAACCACAACTCAACCACAGGGTCTTACCACCCCCCCCCCCAAGTTTGTGTGAACGAGCCCTAAGGGTGCCGCTGCTGAATGCAACAAAGGGCTCATTCACAAGTGTAGCAGGCACTGCTGGTCCTCTGAAAAGCGATAGTGTGTTTGACGGGTGGTGAGGAGGCAATATGTTGCCTTCTCACCACCTGTTTTAAACTTATGATTGCTGTGCAATGCACGGGTTTGTGACACGGTAGTACGGCAATTAGAGGTTTAAATGAGGTGTGAGGAGGCGACACTCTACCCGGTGATCTTTGACTTTTCCCATGTTCAGGTAGATCTCCACCTCTTTATTGTTGCCTACCCCTGACTTAGATTGATGAAAAGTATTCCTATAAGCAGATGTGTTACAGTTTTAAGTTACATATGTGGACCTGTAAATTGATCCCTATTGGCTTCCTGAATTGCAAACAGGCTCACTGGAGCCCTTGCCCTGTAAGAATGTTTTCATGCTATTTGGAGTGCTGTGAAAGTTTATCAGGCCAAGTAGAGAATCCTGTTTAGCATTGCAAGATTTAGACTGAAGTGTTTCTCCTGACTTAAATCGCAGGACAGGAAATCGCTATGCGAAGAAGCATTATTAACGGTGAAAGGCGTCATCAGCTTCACTTTTCAGATAGCCCTGAGAAGGTGCACTGTTCGGGTAAAACCAGAACTAGCAACGGAGGTAAGATTTTAAAGCCCCAGTCCAGCGAAATAAGTCCAAGAGGGAAGGTAGAAAGCCATCATACCGATATCTCCCAGGGACTTTCTGCTGGTATGATATAACGGAACAGTGGTGAAAATCTGAACTCTATTTCAGTGAATGTTGTTGTGCTTCAAAGGATATACAACCATTTTGCTTGTGCCAAATGCTTTTGCAAACCCAGATATTACCCTGTAAGTAGCAGTGACCTTTACTATGTGTCGCATAGCTTGCGTGGGAGCCACACAATAGATCCAACCTCCACATGCTGCTTGCACAAAACTACTGGGGGTGGATACAAGACCGGTCACACTGCACTAGAAGAGAGCAGCAGCAGTGACTGGTCTTGATTAGGGGGAGCGCCTGCACAGAGGAAATGTTTCATACCGGATTACTGCCCAAAGCACATCAAGATTTAACTCACTATGGTAATACTAGTTGCACAGTCTTACACCACCAACAGGTTTTGCTTTTAGACCCGCAACTACCCCATGCAATTGTTGCAATAATGGAAACATTTAAATTCCAGCCCCCTACTTTCGTTATACCAGGTCTTAACAACATAGAACTAAAGGGTTCGTTCACGCTATCTGCATCGATTTGAACATATTAACACTAGGACACATAGAAAAAAATTATTTCTTATCTATACATTATGGGACACAGGCTGTTTCATCAACATGCCTGGGTTATATGCAGATGTCTTCCGGTGATTGGACACTGGCAAAAAAAGAAGGCTGCAGGGACTTCGCCCTATGTAACAATTTTTAGGCCCCCCAGAGCCTAAAAGTGTTTGCTAGTTTCCTTGAGTGATGGACCTTTTTCTACTGATAGATGAGAGAAACCTCCACAGAAAGAATGTTTCTATGTTGATATTCCACTAAATATCCTCTATCAAGATTCCTGCTATACCTACTGCAGTTTTTGGATCAGTTGGTTCCTTGGCAGAGTGTTGGGGAACCGTTCCTGGACTCAGCTGGAAGGAAGAAGCAGAGCCAGCCTGTAATGTTGCTGATATGTACTGCACTCTGTTGTAGGCACTTACCTTGGCACATGGGCTAATCGTGTTAGCCGCATGGTTCTTTACAGGTCCATGGCTGCGGTATGCCTGTTCCTGAAAACCCCTGGAGGGATAATATGTCCTTCGTGGAGTGTGAATCTCAGGGTAATTCCTCTGTGGATACTGCCTACAGAAGCTTCAGCCGTGGGTACGGGGCAAAAGACATTTGTTCTCCTGTTCCCCCTGAAGTTTTCTTCAATTTGGGGATATTGTCTATAATTGTGCACCTTTGCGCCTAGTGCATCTGTGCCACCTCCCTTTCAATGAGGTTACTGCAGCCACACTCCCTACCTCTCTTTCTGGAAACAAAATCCACCTGGCGGCACTGTACAAGTGCTTGTCATAGAGGCACCCCCCTCCTTTGTTGCTGAGAATGTCATAGGTTTATCCACTCAAGACCCTAGTACCCTTTACTCTGAGTGTTGCCCCTGTCTGACTTCCTGTCCTCTGGGCTTTCTGTGGTCTAGTCTGCCACACCAGCTTCCTCTTTCCTATCCATAAAGGAATTTTCTGACTTAATTTCAGATTTTATGGTCAGAATTTTTGGCTTTATCCAGGCCATAGATGGCAGGGTTCACAGCTGTGCCTCTTCAACCTCCCCTCCTAAATCAGTTTTTGCCCTTTTGCTAGACACACCTGAGGAGGTGGTAGATGAGAATGATCCCTCTCTTTCTGAGGAATCAAATCAGGATGACGTGGCTGTAGCGGAGATTCCATTCAGGATCTAATTTTCTCTGGTTTCCCATTCCTGTAGTCCAATTTTATTTATTTTTTTCATGTTGTCCTTAAACATTTCTGGAAAGAGGGTTACCTGTTAGGAGCTCTTAAAACTGAAGAATCTAAAGTGAGGTGTACCTAATTGTGCTTTAAGGCTACGTTCACCTTTTAGGAACATGTTACATGTGTATTTAGGGTGGAGCATGTAACATGTTCTTAAAGCGGAGGTCCACCCTAAAAAAAAATTGCATTAAAATGCTCCTTCCTCGTCGTCCTCGCGTTGTCTGCTGGGGAATGGGGCACGGTGTCTTCTGGGAACTGTGTGTATCCCAGAGAACATTCAGAAAACGCTGCGCGGCTCGCGCATGCGCAGTAGGAAACGGGCACTAAAGCCGCAAGGCTCCGCTGCCTGTTTCCCTTAGTGAGGCTGGCGGCACCGGGACCTGCCACGATCGAGGGCTCAGCCTTGGTGGGGCTGGCATCGCGGGCGCCTAGTACAGGTAAGTGTCCTTATTAAAAGACAGCAGCTACAGTGTTTGTAGCTGCTGACTAAAAGAAAAAAAAAAGTCTGGAACACCGCTTTAAGCAAACCCAACCCCTGGTAATCGATGCACTAGTAGTCTATTGACCTTTTCCCCAGCTTTCTAACTGAAAGCTTGTACAGAGAAAGCTGGTGGAAGTGTCTGCAGGAGCCTGACATTGCACCCTTTAACCACTGTTTGCAGGAAAAGCATTGCTCCTTGCAAAGACGTGCATTTTTGTGTGTGTGTTTTTTTTTATTTTTTTTTTTATTATTATTATTTTAAGCTTTTAAAGATTGTATGGAATGCTTGGCCTGCAGGATCACAGGTGCAAGCCTCTGTTCACAGAATATCGCCAGCTAGAAGTGGTACTTAAACTACTCTGTGTCCATTGTATGTATTTCCATTATACATTTTGTGTTCAAAAGAAATGCATCTAATTGAGTTGTAGAGAACAAATTTTGTTTTATTTTAAGGCTGTCCATGAATGCTGCTTCTATTTTTTATTAAAACATTTAAAACCTTGCAAAAAGGACTAGGAAAGGCGGCTGTACAGTACTGTGTAATTTTATTGTTAAAATTTGTTTTTTACAGTGTTTAACTTCAGCCATTGCAGAAACGAAAGTGCTGAAGGCACAGCAAGTGATAAAGAATGAATCCGGCAATGAGGTATGGTTTGTAATGGTAATGAATTTCACTTTGTATATGTAATATCTTAAATTAGCTTCTTTTATAGGTTCAAAGTAATGTGTGTGGGGAGGGAGGGGGAGGGGGAGAGAGAGAGAGATCACTCTCACTCACCGCAGCTCTGCTCATGGAATTTGACTGACAGAAGCAGAAGCCTATGTCTCCTGCTGCTCTTAGGCAAGCTTGTGAAAGTGGGGAGAAAAGTGAGAAGACATGCAGATGGGCACAGTATTGGATCAATACAGGACTTGGGTAAGTATTTGGGGAGGGGGGAAAGTGCACAGAAAGTGGCAAAGTGTTTTTTTTTTTTTTTTTGTTTGTTTTTTTTAGCTTTAACGCAGGGAACACATTAAGGTAAAACTGATTTTTACCTTTTTAGAACCACTTGAAAGTAAATGAAAGTACCAAATTTTGAGTGGTTACCAAAACTGTAATATCAGAAACATCTTCCAATAAGGACTCTTTTTATGTTTGAACGGATTTCCTTTCAGTTCCTGTTTTTGCTATGGGACAGGAAGTGAAAGGAAATCTCCGCAGTGGGACACAGATGACAAAAGGAAAAAACTGACAAGGACTATAACCCTTTCCTACTCTACCCAAATAAAAAAAAAAAGGTTTTCCTTTAGTTGAATTGAGTGCTGGGAATCCTACTGTGGGGTTGATTTACTAAAACTGGAGATTACAAAATCTGATGTAGCTTAAAGGAACAATAAAGGTATTTTTTTAATTTTTTTTCAATCACAAACATGTCATACTTCCACTGTGCAGCTTGTTTCGCACCGAGTGGCCCCGAACCTGGTCTTCTGGGGTCCCTCAGCGGCTGTATCTGCTCCTCCCCGCAAGAAATTTCCACCTCCATGTGAGCTCTCTCGCATGGTGAAAAGTTATTGCGGGCACTCCTGTGATACAGCCGGCGGCTATAGCCACTCACTGTATCACTCGGCCCTGCCTCGTCATTGGATGTGATAGACAGCAGTGCGAGCCAATGGCTGCGCTGCTTTCAATCAACCAATGAATGAGCCGAGAAGCAAGCGCGTTCACGGCGTGGGACTTTTGAGGGGTCAGGTAAGTAATCGGGGGGAGGGCGCTAATGCTCAGATGCTTTTTCACCTTAATGCTAAGAATGCATTAGGGTGAAAAAATGTATACCTTTTTACAACCCCTTTAATTGAACAAGCTGAACTTAGAAGCTGATTGGCTGCCATGCACACCTGTGGCAGATTTTGCAATCTCCAGTTTTAGTAAATCAACCCCGGTATATGTGTACATTGTGCACAAAATATATAATCTCTTCTTTTAGGCTCGGTTCACACGGGTGCGATGCGGGAACCAGCGCATTTCCTGTGCGGGTTCCCGCATCACATCTTACTGCCAGGCAGTTCACACTGACCTCTACGAACTGCTGCGGGTGTCAATATAAAGTTGACACTCCCAAATTGGTTCGTAGAACGCAGTGCAAACTGTGGAATCGGATCGCATGGGTTTGAACACCCATGCGATCCAATTCCAGTGCGAACCAAAAAGTGTCCTGCACCATTTTGGTGCGAATGTAATGCGATTTCAGCCATGCAAACTGTATGGCTGAATTCACATCGTGCAGCCATCGCATGTCATGTGCACAGCAATGTGGTGCGAATCACATGCGATGTCTGGCATCGCATAACTGTGATCCTAGCCTTAAGCAGTATGCGTACATTTTGATTGTAAGATATTTTAGTATTCAAAGTAACCTCTGTAGAGTGTTGTCGTTTATAGAGACTGCTTAACACATTGAAGCTTAATGTATGTTCTAAATGTACAGTGAGAGGGAAAAAAGTATTTGATCCCCTGCTGATTTTGTACGTTTGCCCACTGACAAAGAAATGATCAGTCTATAATTATAATGGTAGGTTTATTTGAACAGTGAGAGACAGAATAACAACCCAGAAAAACGCATTTCAAAAGTTTATAAATTGATTTGCATTTTAATGAAATAATAATTTGACCCCGTCGCAAAACATGACTTGGTTGTTGGTGGCAAAACCCTTGTTGACAATCAGAGGTCAGACGTTTCTTGTAGTTGGCCCCAGATTTGCACACATCTCAGGAAGGATTTTGTCCCACTGCTCTTTGCAGATCCTCTCCAAGTCATTAAAGGAGTAGTAAAGTTACATGTTTTTTCACCTTAATGCATCCTATGCATTAAGGTGAAAAAACATTCGACAATACCGCCCCCCCCCCGAGCCCCCGTTTTTCTTACCTGGCCCCTCGAAAGTCCCATGCTCGTCCCCGTCATCCTCTTCGTTTTTCTGCCTGGCCGCCGATTGGCTACACTGGATAGATTGAAAGCAGCGCAGCCATTGGCTGGCGCTGCTGTCAATCACATCCAATGACGCGGCACGCCGGGGGGCGGGGCCGAGTGATACAGTCGGCGGCTATGGCCGCCGCTGTATCACGGGAGCGCGCCCGCAATCACTCCACACCATGCGAGCTCACTCGCATTAAGGTGTGGAGTCCTTGCGGGGAGGAGCCAAGACAGCCGCCGAGGGACCCCAGAAGACCAGGATCGGGGCCACTGTGTGCAAAACGAGCTGCACAGTGGAGGTAAGTATAACATGTTTGTTATTTTAAAGCAAAAAAAAAAAAGGTATAGTGCTCCTTTAAGGTTTTGAGGCCCACGTTTGGTAACTCGAACCTTCAGCTCCCACCACATATTTTCTATGGGTTTAAGGTCTGGAGATTGGTTAGGCCACTCCAGAACCTTAATGTGCTTCTTCTTGAGCCACTCCTTTGTTGCCTTGGCTGTGTGTTTTGGGTCAATATCATGCTGAAATACCTATCCACGACCCATTTCCAATACCCTTGCTGAGGAAAGGAGGTTCTCGCCCAAGATTTGACGGTACATGGCCCCCTCCATCGTCCCTTTGATGCGGTGAAGTTGTCCTGTCCTTTTAGCAGGAAAAACACCCACAAAGCATAATGTTTAACCTCCATGTTTGACGGCGGGGGTGGGTGTTCTTGGGGTCATAGGACGCATTCCCCCCCCCCCCCGGCATCAAAACGAGGAGTTTTGATGCCAAAGAGCTTGATTTTGGTCTCATCTGACCACCACACCTTCACCCAGTTCTCCTTTGAATCATTCAGATGTTTATTGGCAAACTTCTGACAGGCCTGTACATATGCTTTCGCAGGATTTCAGTCCTTTGCAGCGTAGTGTGTTGCCAATTGTTTTCTTGGTGACTATGGTCCCAGCTGCCTTGAGATCATTGACCAGATTCTCCCGTGTAGTTCTGGGCTGATTTCTCACTGTTCTTTTGATCATTGAAACTCTACGAGGTGAGCTCTTGCATGGAGATTGACAGTTATTTTGTGTTTCTTCCATTTACAAATAATCGCACCAACTGTTGTCACCCTCTCACCAAGCTGCTTGGTGATGGTCTTGTAGCCCATTCCAGCCTTGTGTAGGTCTACAATCTTGTCCCTGACATTCTTGGACAGCTCTTTGGTCTTGGACATGGTGGAGAGATTGGAATCTGATTGCTTCTGTGGACAGGTGTCTTATACAGGTAACAAGCTGAGATTAGGAGCACTCCCTTTAAGAGTGCTCCTAATCTTAGCTCGTTACCTATACGGAAGACACCTGGGAGCCAGAAATCTTGCTGATTGATAGGGGGTCAAATTTTTTCACACTTTTTTGTTGTTCTGTCTCTCACTGTTCAAATGAACCTACCATTAAAATTATAGACTGATGATTTCTTTGTCATTGGGCAAACCATACAAAATCAGCAGGGAATCAAATACTTTTTTCCCTTACTGTATGTGTGTATGCATTATATTAAAGGATAAGTTCACTTTAAAAAATAAAATAAATGGATGCAATGCTTTTTTTTGTAGGTAAAAAAAGGTGCATTTATATTTTTTGGGAGACTGCAGAGCATTGCACCAGTGATCAGCAGATCGTAGGTGCAATGCCAGGCTCCTGCAGACTCCCAGTAAAGCTGTCTGTACCTCCTATATGGGCAGACAGTTACTGGAGAGCTGGAAGACTCCATGAACTATGAGTGTGCTCATCAGCACCCTTTCAGTTCATTGAAAGCTACCGACAGTAACTGTAGTTCATTCACAGAACTCTGTGAATGAATGACAAGGCTGTGTGGTCAGATTTCAAATTGTGACAGCAGTTGTGGGAGAAGATCGCTGTTGCAATAAGGGGGGATTGGCGGTACAGGGGGGGGGAAGTTGCTAAACATGTTACACCCTAAAAACTGTGAACTTCTCCTTTAATATATAAAAGCTGGCACTTTTTCATTTTAGACAGTGTAGTGAATAGTTAAAATCCATTATTCTTAGTCCCATTTAAGAGATGTCCCTTTACTTTAAAAACCTGATGGGGGTTGTGACCCTCTAACTGATTTGATCAAAAACCTAAACAAAATAGATATTGCTATAGATACTTTAATTGACTGCAAAGCCTGGTGCAGATCACACTACTGGTATATATTCTGAGGAGGGAGAGCTGTGTTTTTCCTGAAAGGCACAAATTCACTCACTGGACACGGGGTAGCTTTGTGTGCCGGAGTCCCATTGATGGCATAGACATCAGGTTGCAAGCTTTGTGTGTCGGAGTGCAAATGTAACTGAAGACAGATATATACATGGATTGAATGTCGACCAATTCAGCAGGGACCAGGCGATATTTGTTCCATCTATGGGCAGGCTGATTGTACCCAAGTCGATCCATCCATTAACTTGGGTCCAACCAGTCTGTCAGATTTTTTTTTTTAAGATAGTTTGTTGAAAAACTTCAATAAAAATAACAAACAGAAAAAAACCCCCACAATTACCGTACCAGATAGACTGGTCTGAAACGGTAGGCAATATGTTCAGACATAGACAAATAAAGAGATAGCAGTACAAAGGATATACAGTAGGCACACGAGGAAAGGGTGCATGTAGACCAATACGGGCACAGCAAAGGTGGGAGTCTAGACTTTAGAGATCCTTAGGGCACGGTCTACCACTGGTCAAACAAGTGTACTTCAGTTAGGCTGCATTCACACCTGAACGTTTTGTAGCCTGAAGCCTTAAGCTACAAAACGCTAGAGGGAAAAAAAAAAACCAATTTTCTCTATGGAGATGGTTCACATCTCCACTCCAAAATGCCTGAAGCCGAACGCCTGAAGCTCAAACAAGTTCCAGACCCTTTTTTGTCGCACGAATTGGGCAGATTTGGGCATTTTAGGAGTCATAGAATGTAATGGAAATGCTCGATTAAAGCGTCTAGCGCGACTACAGGCGCAAATTCGCGCGACAAAACGCTTGAAGCGCTACGCTCAGGTGTGAATGAAGTCTTAGTGCTGAGAGAGAGTAAGTGGGCTAGCCAGCCACCTCCCCCAATTTTTATGAAAGGTTTTGGTCCGTTTCCGGATTTCAAAAGTAAGCTTATATAGCGGGATGGAGTCATTAATACGTTTCAACCAAAGGGCTTTCAAAGAGGTCTGTGCACCCTTCCAGGACAGTGGAATGTTTGTTTGTTTTTTTTTGGCATAAAAATATAGTATACGGAGCAGTCTCTTGGCATGCGTTGATAGGTGCAAGTCACCAAAAATGCCTAGTAGGCAGTTCTTGGGGTGAATTATATTTGGGAGGCCCAACGCCGAGGAGACAAAGGCACCCACCTCCCCCTAGAAGTCCCAAGTCCTTGGGTATGACAGGAGACCCATCCTATGCAACCTCGCCGGAGTAAGGTGGGTCTGGTGGAAAATCTTAACATGTATGACTCAGTCTCAGGGCGCAATGACAGACATTTTGTAGGTATCACTGAATTCCGACCAGTCCTCGGCCTCTAAGGAGATGTCCATAGAGGTACATTTGTCCTGAGCTCTATGGAATCTGGGGTTAGAATCGGTCAGCAGGGTTGCGTAATAAGTGGAAATAAGTTTAGTGGGATCTGGTTGTCGGAGCAATTTTTCCAATGGTGGTAGGTCAGTGGGGTCTTTCAGGGAACCAAACTGGGCCTGCATAGCATGTCGAAGCTGGTAGTAGTAAAATAAGTATGAGTTTGGTAGGTCAAAGTCTAAGCGTAGTTGAGAGAACGTTTTGAAAGCCCTGAGCGTTGTTTAAGTGACATAGGTATTTGACCCCCTTAGAGTACCAGCGATTGGGATCAGGAAGAGTGCAGTTCCTGCAGGTTAGGGTTGAACCACAAAGGGTTGTTAGGGGACTGCTACCAGGTATGCGTGGATACCTTCTTGACAATGTAACGGAAAGATGAAAGGGAGGTGGCCAATAGAGAGGTTCCGGGGCAGTCAGGGACCCGTCCTCTGTAGATGATATTATGCAGAGTCTCCAGAGAGGATGCTATAGCCCCCTCCGTGGAGGTACAAGCATTTGCTGGGACTGGACACAGTCAATCATGGATGTGCACCAACTGGGATGCTAAGTAATAGAGGAAGAAATTTGGAAATGCCAGGCCAGCCAAGTGTGCTGGTAATCTCAATGTTTCAAGTGCCACCCTGGGGGAGCCCCCCTACTACAGGAAAGTCGTGCATATTGTGGCTATGCGTTTAAAGATAGCTTTAGGCACCTTGCAAGGGGAGTTAGCAAGGATATAAAGTAATTTTGGTAAGTAAAACATTGGCCCTTCCCATGAGGTTCAAAGGCAAGCTGCTTGGTCTGCTCCTGAAGGCGGACCAATGGGGGATCTAGGTTATTGGTGATATATGAAGATAAAGGGGTTTGCACCACAACCCCAAGGTACCTAAAGGAGGACACCACCTGAAGTTTGGAATCCGGGTGAATTAGGGGGGGCACAGCCACATCCAGAGGAAAAAGACTGGACTTATCCCAATTCACCCAGAAGCCTGAATAATCACCAAAGGCGGTAATCTCCAGCAATAAAGCCTGCAGTGACCCATCTGTATCACCAATGTGTCATCCGCATATAGTGAAATGCGTTCTTCTATAGTGGCAATTGGGAGACCCCTGATGGAAGGGGAGGACCGGATACGTACTGCCAGTGGCTCTATGGCCAGGGCAAACAAGAGGGGTGACAACGGGCACCCCTGTCGCGTGCCCCTAGTTATCGGAAAGGGTTCAGTGATAGAGGAGTTGACCCGCACCCGAGCTACCGGGGGAAGTGTAAAGAAGTTTTACCCATGCTATCACCCGTGGGCCAAAGCCATACATTTGTAGTACCCGAAAAAGATATGGCCATTCCACACTATCGAACGCCTTGCATGTGTCCAAGGACACAATGGCACGGGTGGGAGGACAGTCGTGTGGATACTGTAGGTTGTGGAACAGCCTGCGAATATTCATTCTGGTGGACCTGCTGTGAATAAAGCCCCCCTGATAACTGTGAACGTTACTACGTCATTTAGGCGGTTAGCTAAAATCTTGGACAGAATCTTAACGTCCACATTGATGAGAGAAATGGGACGGTAAGATTTGCATTTAAGTGGGTCCTTATGAGGTTTTAAAAGAAGCACAATCAGAGCCTCCCGCATTGTTGGGGGAAGGACCCTGGCCTCTAGAGCTTTGTTATATGTCCGCAAAAGGAGGGGGCACAGAAGGTCTTTAAATTGTTTATACCATTCGGTCGGGAAACCATCTAGCCCAGGGGTCTTATGAGCAGTCATTTGTGAAATGGCTGCAGCAATCTCCTCCACAGAGATAGGTGCCTCAAACATATCCCACCCCTCAGTAGATAAGGAGGGGAGGGATATGTCAGCCAGGTAATCAGTCAGTTGGGTGTCGTCATAATCAACCCTAGAGGTATAAAGGTCTTTATAGAAACATAAAAAGGAATCCAGGATATCTCCCGGGTTCGTCACTGATACGGCCTTGGGTAGTAACGATGCGTGGGATAGAGATGGGGGAGTATTCAGGTCTGGTCAAGTATGCCAAGAGACGTCCAGCTTTAATACCTTTAATATATATGTTCTAACGATTTCTGAGCAACATGTAACATGTCTTTTTTGCTTGAGGTCCAGCAGGCGGAGTTCATACTCCCTACGGCACTGTAACCATGCCTCTCTCTTATCAGAGGCAGGGTTAAAGTCGTATTCAGACTCTGCACTCACCATAGCGGTCTCAAGTTCCTCAGTAAGCATCCGATTATTTTTACGTAAGAACCCCGTGATGGACATGAAGGTGCCCCTCAGGGTCGTCTTAAACGCATCCCATTCAGTAGGGGGGTCCACCTTCCCCAAGTTGTCTCTCCAGTAGTTTGCAATTCCCGTCTTGCATTCACCCTGCACGATCTCGTCCTCCAGCCAGTAGGAGTTCAGGTGCCAAATAGCAGGCCCCGAACCTGGAAGGAGATCCACAGAGAGAGGGGCATGATCTGAAACTCCCCTGGGCAGATATGAAGCAGCAGAGACAACAGGAAGGGTCTCGGCCAGGACAACAGCCATATCTAATCGGGACATGGTGTGGAAAGAGTCCGAATGGCAGGAGAAATGGCGCACATCCAGATGTTCCCAGCGCCATACTTCTGCAAGGCCATGAACCTGGATCCAATCGAGGAAGGAGGGAAAGGGGGCAAGGAGGTCTAGTCAGCAATTGAAGAGACAGTTTAGGGAGTAGCTCCGCCGTGGGAGGGGATATAAACATTCACCAGGGTAAGTGTCACCTTAGAAATCTGTAGAGTAAGAATAATGAACCTCCTCTCAGGGTCAGATTTAACCTGAAGTGTCTCAGCTGGATGAGATTTGGCCAGTAGAATAGAAACCCCCCTGGAATAATTAGTATGAGTGGCATGGTAGAAGTTGGACAACCATGGGTGTTTTTAAGGCCCTTGTTTTAGAGCCTGTAAGGATAGTCTCCTGGAGGCAGATAGTATGAGGGTGACATTTTTTTTTTAAAACGGAAAAGACCAGAGATCTTTTCTGGGGTGCATTCAGACCTCTAGTGTTCCATGAGACTATCCTTAGGGGCTTTGCCATTGCAAAACATACAGTAATAAGTGCAGTAATAGGTAAGCATAGAATAACATGGAAACATACACATAAATGATTGGATAGGCCACACCACCTGAAGCACATAAATAAAAAAGTGCGTGGATCTGCCAGCAGGAGAATAGGAGCCCGCATTGGAAAAAATAAAAACAGTAACAATCTGCCTTGGGCAGCAACCTGAGAAGACCATATCACAGTGAAAATACAAAACTGAGCTGCAAAAAAATGAGATTAGAAAAAAGGAAAAAACAAAAGTCCCAAAAAGAAAGAACCCCACCCCGCTCGGCCATCCCAAACATAGCGAGCCTTGGATCCCAAACCGAAAGACCTTCCTGACAAAAAGGGTAAGCAAAGGTCACAAAAAAAACATGTTCCGTGGCCTCGCCACAAGCTGGTGTGAGGGTAGTGTGGAGTCAGGTGTGGCTCTCAACCGGTGGCAGAAAAAAATATATAAACATGTCTGGGTGTAGAGTGCAAAGTCTTGACGGCCGTGGGAAAGTGCAGGATTCGTTGTCCTCCAATCCAGGCAGAGCAGGATAGTAAATAGTGCAAATGGGGGAGAGATTCCAGAAACGAAGGCCTGGTGGGATAAGTATAAAAAAAATCACAGCACCTAGCACATCCGGGAAGGGGTATCGCCCAGCAAAGGAGATAAGGTGGCTTAAATAGCAGTCAGTGTAAATTGCAATAAAGGCACAGGATACACATAGTGATGCACAGAGGTCTGATAGTAAGGCAGTTGGTATGTGATGTCCTGAGACTATGGACACCGTTAGTCATTTCTGCATCTGTAAGCGGCTCAAACGATCATTCAGCCACACCATGGCCTCCTTGGGGCTGGTGTAGAAATGAGCCTTACCATCATAAATGATGTGCAGTTTGGCAGGGAAAAGCATGGCATAGGACAGACCTTCCGTGCGCAGGCAAGAAAGATTTCACCGCAGAAAAGGAGATTCTCTGGTGTTGAACTTCAGCAGAAAAGTCAGGCAGACAAAGATGGTGTTCCCATTAAATTTGAGAGGACATTTCTCCCTAGCTAGGCGCAGGATGGCGACTTTATCCTGGAAGTTGAGGATGCGAGCAATAATGGAGCGTGGTGGGGCACCTTAAGGGGGAGGGGTGCGATGCACGCGTTCAATGACATGGGAGAATGAGGGCACATCTGTACCAAAAATGTCCCGCAACCAGGCGTAAAGAAATTTTTCAAGATGAGGGCCCTCAGCCCTTTCTGGGAACCCTACAAATCTGAGGTTGTTCCGCGCGAAAATTGTTCTCGCCGGAGTGCCGTTATCTCGCTAATGACATCCTGATAGGGGATTGACAGTGTCCTCCAGGGAGCTAATACGGTCCTCTGCCTCTCCAGTTCTATCACGGAGGTTTTGGACATCCTGTTTAAGTAGTGAAAAGTCCATGCGAATAGATGCTATCTGAGTAGAAAGGGAGGCCTTACAGTTCTGGATAGCTAGCATAATGGTGGCTAGTATAGGTTCAGCAGAGGTAGGAGAATCCACAGACAGGCCAGTCTCAGTGAATTGCTGGGGGTCTGCTTGAGAGCGAAAGAGGGCAGGAATAGAAGCACTCACCCCTGTAGCATGGTTCTTGTCAGCAGAGGAGAAGGCCTGCATCGTGTCTGTCTGCCCTGCATGTATCCCAGCACCATCTTGCCTCCTGAACCGAGCCAGTTGCTCCGCCGTGGAAGGGGGCCAGGGCGGCCCGTATTTTACCATTTCAGCCAGCTTGCCAGATGCCCACCTCCGTGGGAAGAACAGATCGGTACCTTTGGCGAGAAAAACTGACCCAGGATAAGGTAAGGATGTCGGTTGAGAGCTGGAGCAGTGTGTCCATGTGACTGCTCTCTCTTTATAGCCTCTAGCAGTAATCATTGCATTCTGCCAGTCGGAAAGGCCCCAACCCCTCCCCTGGCGGCAGAACACAATAGCACTGAGTGACACTGTTGATGGCACTTTCCTTCCACTCATTGTGGAAGGAAAGAAAAACAAATTGTCTACGGATTGCCTAACTGCATGGACACGGGTGTGAGCTGTGTGTGCTGGAGGGTAGATCTAACTGGTGGCAAGGATACCGAGGTGTGTGTTGTGCACCGAAGTGCAGATGTCTCTAGGTGACATGGAGGCTGGATTGTGGGCAAATCGCTGGACTTTCTCAAGACGTCTCTAAGGACGGCACAATGAGAGATGACTGGTCCACCTGACAGGAAACACAATCAAAGAGGTTAAAAGCCCCACCCCTCCCTGTGCTCCTCAGTTTTTTGATTGTGTTTCCCCACAGCAAAACCGTTTGTTATTTTCTAAAGACCTAAGTCCTGGTGCTGGAGGTCTCCCCCTGGGACCTAGGTCTAATGCTTAGGAAGCCTCTGGACCTAGCAGGACGGGCTTATCCTTCCTGGGGGGGTCCCCCTTTGTTTGTAACATGCTCAGGGGGGAAGGAATAGCCTTGAAGAACCCCCCTGAGTTTTCTGAAGCCCTAAGGTGCAGGGTTACCTGTAAGCTTCAGGGGCCATATGTTCCTCTTTTTTTTTTTTTTTTTCCCCCTACCTGGTTGGGTGTCCACTCCGGAGGGGGGGCTGGCAGGTCTCCCGCGGATGCGGTGATGAACCCAGCGGTTAAGCGCTGTTCTGGCTGTTGGCGCCGCTCAGGCTTGTGCGGCGCCATTTTCCCATGGCCTGGAGGACTCATCGATTTCCGCCTCTAGCGCCCGGAAGGACGCGTGCCGCGCCACTTCCGGTTCCGGGTACGGCAAGATGGCAACGCCCGGCGTCTTTTCAGCCAGCTTTCACAATAAAGATGCCAGGAAGAGAGGCGCCCATTCCTCCTGTTTGCTCTACGCAGCACGGTTTGAGCCCGGACGGCGCATGCCAAGTGCGGCCAAGGCTACAGAGGAGGCCACAGGAGGTGAGTCCTACCCAGCCAGCAGGGGTTATGATGGGGGAGGTACCCCGACTCTTCCCCCTTTTTCTCTGCACAGGGGCGTTTGGTGCTAAAAAAATTCCTGTGTATTTTTTTCTGCAGGAGGGGACGTCACTGCCCAGGGGGCTGCCAGCCGTCCCTCTAAAACCTCTGCTCGCCTCAAAAGATGTGGCTACTGCAACGATAGGTTGCCTCCAGATTATTCCAGACCCTTTTTGCCTTAAATGCATTCAGAAATTGGCTGGAAAAGAAACATCTCAGGTCATGAAAGAGTTCCTTTCTGTCCAGACCCAGATGCTGACCACACTTAAGGAATTTCAGTCCTCACTCAGGTCTAGGGAACCAGAGCCTCAGACAAGTGGGGGGGGGGGGGCGCTTCCTCTCAGGAGAGTTCCTTGACTCCCAGGGTGGTTAAAAGGCGTCCGGAGCCTCAAAAATCCTTACCTTCACAGGGTTCGGAGCCAGAGGAGGATTCAGATATCTCGGATCGAGAAGTATCTGATGAGGGTCTGGTTGATAGTCAGGCAGAGGAAGAGGGCTCCAGGCCAGGAAGGCACATCTTCTCGGCCGACGATTTGGAGGGCCTCCTTGGGGCGATTTACGCTTCCGAGGAGATCCAGGAGCCAGCGGAACAGGTTTCCACACAGGATAGAATGTACCGGGGTTTGTTGAAGTCTCAACCCAGAACCTTCCCCGTCCACCAGGCACTGAAGGATATCATCCTTCAAGAATGGAAAGATCCTGAAAGGAAGCTTCTAAGACCAAAAACGTGGAAGCGTAGGTGCCCCTTTAAGGAGGAAGATGAAGATAGGTTCTTCAAAACACCCAGACTGGAAGCCTCGTTGGCTCAGGTATCCAAACAGTCAGACCTCTTCTTTTGAGGATACTGGTAACCTCAAAGATCAGGTGGACCGGCGTGCTGAGACCACCTTACGGAGGGCCTGGGAAGCCAATGCGGCAGCCATGAGCCCGGCACTGGCCTCAGCATGCGTAGCCAGGAATGCGGATTCATGGATCTCCAAATTAATGGACCAAGTTTCTTTTTCGTACATCACGGGACACAGAGCGACTTAGTCATTACTAATGGGTTATATAGTTTACCTTCAGGTGCTGGCACTGGCAACTTCCAAACCGGAAGTACCCTCCCCTATATAAGCCCCTCCCATCCGGGAGCACCTCAGTTTTTTGCCAGTGTCTAAGGTGTTGGCCAAAGAGTAACATGTGTTTTCACTGGGCTTGCGTACAGGTTCTTTTACGGGCCTTAGTAAGCTATTCCGGATCCCACCAAAAAAGCTTCATAGCTAAACGGTCGGTACCCGGGCCTTGCAGCAGAAGAGCAAGGTTTTGCCTGTAATGCCTCTCTTAGGAGGGCTGGACCCTGGGATCCAGAGCTCTGGTCATACCCACGACCAAGATGTTTTCTGTGCAGGGTGCTATACAGGTCCAGGGGAGTGGAATCCTTGGGAACCCGGTCCCTGAAGGTTTAATTACAATGCCTGCCGTGATAGGTGAAGTTTGGGCTTCTGTGGACCAAACAGAGTCCTGCGGCGGGGAGCAGGTAAGTGGGGGCCCCCAGGAACTTGGTTCTATTGGGGGACCCCCAAGCCTAATTTTTCTTTCTGTCTGTTACCTAACGGTATTCCCGCTAATATCTGTGTATGCCTGTAACTACTGAAAATGTAAAATTTTAATAGTAGTCAAGAAAAAAAAGAGGACCGCGGTACCTGTGTTAAACCACTAGAGGCCGCTGTGGTCCATTTTTCTTGTCATGTGGATCTTTGGTTTTCTCAAGTCAAAAGATCCAGGCAGTTGGTAAGTTTCTCTGTGGGAATCCACTTCCTCTGCCCTGTTGCTGCGCTCATCCACCGCACAGGCCCTCCGGCAAAAAGGGCCCTGGCTCCTAGTCCCTGCTTGGTTTTCGAAAAGGGCGCCAATGGCGCGCGGGGCGCGTGCACGCGCCTCCTATGAAAAAAAGGGGCGGGGCGGGTGGATGACGCTCGATGCGCGCCACGGCGCTTCTGCGCATGTGCAGGCGTCCCAGCTTGTATAAAGACACAGTACAAGTGTCAGCTGGATGCAAACAGAGCTAGTAACAAACAGTGGCACACAGAGGCGGTTGATGCAGGCATCCCCATAGAAAGGCACTTTAGTGGACACCAGCTGGTATATAGCAGCAATTGTGTTAGACTATTACCAGCAAAATTGGTGTATGACGACGGGAATACCTCAGCTTTGTGCTTAAAGGATATGTCGTCCAGACGCTCCGGAAATAAGTCTTCCAGGAAGCCAAAGGGGTCTCCATCGGGCTCTGAGGATATTGGGCATGCTTGTACTGCACCAATCTCCCCTGAGAATTCAGAGGTCAGTAGCCGTAGAAACCCCGCAGGAGTGCCTGGTGCTGCGGCTGTCCCCAGTCCACCTGCTCCTGTGTATATATAACAGAGGAGGTTTTATCCTCAACTCTGGGAGCATTGATCGCTGCTTCCCTGTCACAGGGAAAGCGCGTCCGATCTCCGTCTCCTCCTTCAGAGTGCCTGTTAGTGGAGGAACAGCCCCACACAGAGATCGACCTACCTGAAGGGGATCAGGATGAGGTTGATTCAGTTATGGAGGAATCAACAGTGGAAGAACCTTTCTCAGCATCTCAGGCTGAAAGATTATGGGTTCAGTCTCTGACTAACATGGTCCGATCAGCATTTAAAATGCCTCTGGCGGAACCATCAACCACTACGGTTTCCTCGCTGGGGTCGCTAAAAGCTCCCCAGGCTGTCTGTTCCTTCCCAATCCACCCTTTATTAGAAGGGCTTATTTACCAGGATTGGGAGCATCCTGATAAAATATTTGCTCCCCCCAAGAGATTTCCGGTGATCTATCCCATGGAGGATAAGTTCATAAAAAAATGGAGGGTCCCTACAGTGGACGCAGCCATCTCTTCTGTGAACAAATCACTGACATGTCCAGTAGATAATGTTCCAATGTTCAAAGACCCAATAGATAAAAAATTGGAGTCTTTACTAAAATCTGCTTTCTCTACAGCAAGCATGGTGACACAACCTGCGGTAGCAGCGATTGGAGTCTGCCAAGCAGTGAAAGATCAGTTGAAACAAGTCTTAAGGGACTTACCAGATCAGCAGGCTCTTGCCCTAGCTGACCTGCCTAGAGCCTTGTGTTTTGCGGTGGACGCCATAAAGGATACAATCCAACAGGCCTCCCGCTTTACGCTGTCTGTAGTACATATGCGTAGGCTTCTGTGGCTCAAAAACTGGTCTGCTGAAGCTCC
The DNA here is from genome assembly GCA_029206835.1 of Rana muscosa. Classification (NCBI taxonomy): domain Eukaryota; kingdom Metazoa; phylum Chordata; class Amphibia; order Anura; family Ranidae; genus Rana; species Rana muscosa. The sequence continues at coordinate 850,921,386 of CM055121.1, forward strand.
CTGTAAGAAACTGCTGGTTAGCTTCCCATTTCATGGAGAACGCTTATTTGGAGTAGATCTGGACAAATATATCCAGAAAATTTCTGCCGGTAAAAGTTCACTCTTACCGGTTAAGAACAAGAGTAGAAGTCCTTCTTTTAAGAGGCCTACTTCTCCAGTCCCGGGCACATCGGCTGTGAAACAGTTCCGACGGCCTCCGCGGTCAAATTCAGGGGGCAGAAATCAGGGACAATCACAGGGTAACAAGAAGCCCTGGATCAAGAGAGGTACAAAACCTCCCCCCAAGTCATGAAGCGTTGCCCCCACTCAATCGGGTGGGGGGAAGGCTTCAGTTGTTCACAGAGACCTGGCGGGACACTATCAGAGACAGATGGGTGCTCTCCGCAGTAAGTCTGGGATACAAGCTGGAGTTAAAAGGCACTCCTCCTGCCCAATTTATGAGGTCAAACGTGCCAAGAGATCCCCAGAAGAGAGGATCCCTCCTTCTGGCACTAGAACAACTATTGCTCCAAGGTGTAATCATGAAGGTTCCCCTGGAAGAAAGCGGATTCGGGTTTTACTCGAACCTTTTCACAGCAAATGGGGACGTGAGGCCCATATTAAATCTAAAAGGGCTAAACAAGTTCCTAAATATCAGGACTTTTCGGATGGAGTCGATCCGATCGGTGGCCACCGCCCTACAAGGGCAGGAATGGTTAGCCTCGATCGACATAAGGGATGCTTATCTGCATATTCCCATCTTTCCGGCCCACCAGAAATTTCTACGCTTTGCAGTAGAAGGGCGCCATTTTCAGTTCAGAGCCTTACCTTTCGGTCTGGCCACAGCACCACGAGTGTTCACAAAGGTTCTGGCCCCACTATTGGCCAATCTAAGGACACAAGGTGTAACGATAATGGCATATCTAGACGACCTGCTACTAATAGACCACTCAGTGGAAAAGCTGGAAGTAGCTATTCACAAGACAATCAAGTATCTGGAATATCACGGTTGGATTATCAACCGGGACAAGTCAGCTCTAAGACCAGTCAAAAGTCTGGAATACTTAGGGCTAAGGCTGGATTCAAATCAGAGAAAGATTTTCTTACCTCCAGAGAAGGTGTCGTCTTTAAAAAATTTGACCCACTTAGTGGGTACAAAAAGAAAACCATCCATACACCTGTGCATGAGGCTGCTGGGAAAAATGGTGGCTTCATTCGAAGCAGTACCCTACGGTCAATTCCATTCAAGGAATTTGCAAAGGGCCATACTGTCAGCCTGGAACAAAAAAGTTCAGGCTTTAGACTTACCAATGTCCCTGTCCCCTTCCGTTCGCAAGAGCCTCCATTGGTGGTTGGTGCCCCAGAATCTGGAAAAAGGGAAACCCTTCAGTCCGGTTTCTTGGAAGGTGGTCACTACAGATGCCAGCCTCATAGGCTGGGGGGTAGTACTGGAGCAATGGTCTCTCCAGGGCAAGTGGTCAGAAGCAGAAAAGGCCCTGCCCATCAATCTCTTAGAGATACGAGCAGCCCGGTATGACCTAGTAGCATGGACATCCAAACTCCAAGGGTCCCCTGTCAGAATTCAATCAGACAATGCCACAGCAGTGGCATATATCAATCACCAGGGTGGCACCAGGAGTCGTGCAGCCCAGAGGGAAGCAAATTGCATCCTGGAGTGGGCAGAAAGATATGTCCCAGCCATATCCGCGGTTTTCATCCCAGGAGTGGAAAATTGGAGAGCGGACTTTTTAAGTCGCCAACAATTATGCCCGGGGGAATGGTCTCTTCACCCCGAGGTTTTCCAGGCAATATGCCAGCGGTGGGGAACACCGGATGTAGATCTGCTAGCATCCAGATTTAACGCAAAGGTGGACAGATTTGTGTCTCGCACAAGGGATCCCCTAGCTTGCGGCTCGGATGCCCTAGTGTTCCCTTGGGATCAGTTCAAGCTGATATATGCATTCCCACCGCCACAATTGTTACCGCGATTAATCCGCAGAATCAGGGTAGAAAAGAAACCAGTGATTCTGGTGGCTCCAGCGTGGCCCCGAAGGGCATGGTACGCGGAGATTGTAAAAATGTCAGTGAGGAGTCCTTGGACCCTCCCACATCGTCCGGACCTGCTGTCGCAAGGACCGATATACCACCCTTCCTTACCAGCCCTAGGTTTGACGGCCTGGCTATTGAAGCCCACATTCTGAAAAAGAGAGGGCTCTCTAATTCTGTGGTATCTACCATGATCAATGCCAGGAAGCCGGTATCCAGGCAGATCCATTATAGGATCTGGAAGGCGTACATTACGTGGTGTGAGGCCAAGAAATGGCATCCACGTAAGTACGTGATAGGTAGGATTTTGGACTTCCTACAGTGGGCTGTAGATAGGAAGCTGGCCTTGAGTACTATTAAGGGTCAGATTTCGGCCTTGTCAATATTTTTTCAAAGGCCCTTGGCTTCGCATTCACTAGTCAAAGCTTTCATACAAGGAGTGATGCGTATTAGCCCTCCGGTTAGTATTCCCATATGTCCATGGGACTTAAACCTGGTTCTGTCGGTTCTACAGAAACAACCGTTTGAACCATTGCAACACATTTCCTTGGTTCTTCTCACCAGGAAATTGATTTTCTTAGTAGCCATTTGTTCGGCTAAAAGAGTATCGGAATTAGCCGCCTTGTCCTGTAAGGAGCCATATCTGGTTGTCCATAAGGACAGAGTAGTATTACGTCCTCATCCAGCCTTTCTTCCTAAGGTGGTATCGAGGTTTCATTTGAACCAAGATGTGGTTCTTCCTTCTTTTTTCCCCAAACCTAGCTCGGTAGAGGAAAAGTTATTACATTCTTTGGATGTAGTAAGAGCAGTTAAAGCTTATCTAAAAGCCACTGCTCAGATTCGCAGAACGGATACTTTGTTTATTCTGCCGGAAGGCCCTAGAAAGGGTCAGGCAGCATCAAAATCTACTTTAGCCAAGTGGATTCGACAGGTCATAATACAAGCCTATGGCTTGAGAAGGAGACCGCCTCCGTTCAAAGTTAGGGCGCACTCCACAAGAGCAGTTGGAACTTCATGGGCAGTGCATCATCAGGCCTCCCTGGCTCAAGTATGTAAGGCCGCAACATGGTCTTCGGTACACACGTTTACTAGATTCTACCAGGTAGACGTTAGAAGTCAGGAGGATGTCGCCTTTGGGCGCAGTGTGTTGCAGGCCGCAAAAGATCCTCATGCCTGATGGCGCCCAGCTTATGTATCCCTCCCCTCATTTGGCATTGCTTTGGGACGTCCCATTAGTAATGACTAAGTCGCTCTGTGTCCCGTGATGTACGAAAAAGAAAAAGGGATTTTTATAACAGCTTACCTGTAAAATCCTTTTCTTGGAGTACATCACGGGACACAGAGCTCCCACCCCTCTTTTTGGGACACTTATTGCTTTGCTACAAAACTGAGGTGCTCCCGGATGGGAGGGGCTTATATAGGGGAGGGTACTTCCGGTTTGGAAGTTGCCAGTGCCAGCACCTGAAGGTAAACTATATAACCCATTAGTAATGACTAAGTCGCTCTGTGTCCCGTGATGTACTCCAAGAAAAGGATTTTACAGGTAAGCTGTTATAAAAATCCCTTTTTCAGGTACTTCCAAATCCAAGGAAGTCTTGGAGTCGTTGCAACTAATAGTGCGGTGGCGTACCTAGCGGATGCAGCGGTAGAAACCGTAAGAACCACCGCAAAGACTGGAGCCCTCTTAAACTCTGCAAGAAGAGCGGTATGGGTCAAAACCTGGGATGGTGATAGTGCATCCAAGACCCGTTTTATGTGGTCTCCCATTTGAGGGCAAGAAATTTCCTACCAAACCTAAAAGGGAAAAAAGAAGGTTTTTTCGAGGCCCCCAGGGTAAGAACCGGTCTTCAGACAAAAGACCTGTCAATACTAGGAGGTGGAGTGCTGGCAAGGACAAACAGAAGGGAGGTATCCTTTTCTCCAACCAAAAGCCTAATGACAAGAACTCTAAGTGACGTAAGGGTAGGGGGAAGGCTTTCCCAGTTTCTCCCCAGGTGGGAAAGCATAACTCAGAGCCCCCATGTCCTCCGAATTTTAAAAGAGGGCTACAAACTAGAGTTCCTTCACTCCCCTCCCCCGAAGTTTCTCATAACACACCTACCCAGGGATCCCTTAAAAGCTACAGGTCTGGTACAGAATGTCTCAGAACTGGAAAGGCAGGGAGTAGTTATCCCAGTACCTACAGAACAACAAGGTATTGGGTGTCTATTCCCATATCTTTGTTGTCCCAAAGCGGTCAGGGAAGCATCGGCTTATAATAAACCTGAGACCTTAAAACGCTTGTCTGCGTCACAAGAGGTTTCAGATGGAGAGCGTGTACACTCTCGGAAAGCTCCTTCTGAGGGGGGTGTTCATGGTGACCATCGACCTAAAGGACGCCTATCTCCACGTCCCGATATTCCCGGCACATCAGGCTTTCCTCAGGTTTGCAATCACCTCTGCCCAGGGAGTGCAGCATTGGCAGTTTGCTGCACTTCCCTTCGGACTGACCTCCAGTCCAATAGTCTTTACAAAGATCATGGCAGAGGTAATCGCTTACCTGCACCTGCAGGGTATAGCAGTAGTCCCCTACCTCGACGATCTGCTTCTCTACAATCAGAGTCGAGAGCTCCTTCTCTCAGACCTGACCAAAGTCGTGAGCACCTTGGATACCCTGGGGTGGATCATCAACAAAGAAAAATCCTCGATGGTCCCAGAACAGAAGAAACTTTACTTGGGGTTCCTAGTGGATTCCTTGGAAAGGAAACTTGTTTTACCCCAGGACAAGTTTCAGAGTCTTGTGACAATGGTCAGGTCTATGTTGGAGGCAGTAGAATCCTCCTTCAGAAGCATCATGCGGGTGCTGGGTCTAATGACCTCTTGCATCCCAGCGGTGCCGTGGGCTCAGCTCCACTCCAGACCTCTCCAAAAATTCCTTCTATCCTCTTGGGACGGATCAAGGGAATCTCTAGATTACAGGGTCCCCATCCCGGTTGTAGCAAAGGAGTCTCTGAGGTGGTGGCTCCTTCCTCAGAATTTGCAGGTGGGTCGTCTGTGGAGTCAGACCAACCCTCTCAGGATAACCACAGACGCAAGCGCCTGGGGTTTGGGGGCTCACTTAGGCGAGCTCCGAGCTCAGGGTTCCTGGAACCGGGATCAGAGGGGCGCCTCCTCAAACCTCCGGGAATTATTGGCGGTCCGGGAGGCCCTAAGGGCCTTCGAGGAGAGAGTCAAGGGCCGAGAGGTCCAGATTCTATCCGACAATGCCACCACGGTGGCATTCCTGAACCATCAGGGAGGTACCAGGTCGCGTACCTTTCTGGCCTTGTCTCTGGAGATCCTGAGCTGGGCAGAGCTCCGGATTCCCTCTATCACAGCGGTTCACATAAAAGGGGTTCACAACGTAGAGGCGGACTATTTAAGTCGCCACCCAATTCTCCAGGGAGAATGGGAGTTGAACCCAGAGGTGTTCGATCTGGTGTGCCAACAGTTCGGCAAACCGGAGATAGACCGCTTCGCCCGCAGGGAAAACGGAAAGCTAGAGAGATTCTTTTCCCTGATCCGGGAATGGGGCTCAGAGGGAGTGGATGTGCTGGCCCAGGTGTGGAATTTTCGTCTGGCCTATGCATTTCCCCCTCTGGGTCTGATTCCGAGGATCCTGCAGAAGCTGGACCTCTCAGAAAGCCGTCTCATTTTGGTCACCCCCTGGTGGCCCAAGAGAGCCTGGTTTCCCACTCTGGAGAACTGGTCTGTAGCTCCCCCTCTCCACCTACCAGTTCGGTCAGACCTTCAGCATCAGGGTCCGGTCTTCCACCCAGAGCCCAGCTTCTTCAAACTGACGGCCTGGTGCTTGAAAGGCAGAACCTGCGGGAGAAGGGCTGTTCAGAGAGAGTGATCACCACTCTCCTCTCTCTAGTAGAAAGGAGGTCACCAGGCGTATTTATGCTAAGGTGTGGGGGGTCTTCTCTCGCTGGTGTTTAGAGGAGGTTTCCCAACAGGAAACTTTGGTCATCCTGGAATTTCTCCAGGATGGAGTTGATTTGGGGCTGGCTACCAAGACATTAAGAGTTCAGGTAGCAGCCTTATCTTCCTAGACAGAAGATTATCCCTGGACCCTTTGATTAAAAGATTCTTGTCGGCTAGGGATAGAATGTCCCCAGTACAGATTTCTAGAGTTCCACCCTGGGATCTCTCCTTGGTTCTAGAACAGTTAACTAAGGCTCCGTTTGAGCCTTTAGACAGTATTTCGGTTAGACTTCTCACAGTTAAGTTTATCTTTCTTCTGGCGATAACGACAGCCAAAAGAGTAGGTGACATGCAGGCTCTGTCAATTAAAGAGCCATTTTTTCGTTTATTTGATGACAGGGTTGTTCTTAGGCAGGACTCCCTGTACCTTCCCAAGGTAGTATCAAAATTTCATAGAACACAGGAAATAATACTCCCTTTTTGTTCCAATCCCCAGAATGAAAGGGAGGCTTCCTTTCATTGTTTGGATGTCAGACGATGTCTGCTTTCTTATTTGCATAGAGTTGGCGTTTTCAGAAAATCCAGCCACTTATTTATAAATTTTTCTGGTCAGAAAAAGGGCCAACAGGCTTCTAGAGTAACCATAGCTAGGTGGATAAAACAAGCAATCTCCCTAGCTTATGACCAAGCTGCTAGAACAGCCCCGAAGGTTAAGGCACATTCCACTCGGTCTCTGGCGACCTCCTGGGCAGAAAGGGCCCGAGCTTCGGTCGAACAAATCTGCCAAGCTGCGACATGGTCAAGCCAGAACACTTTTTTGAAACATAGAGTGGAGTTGCTGTCTCCTCAGGACCTCTCATTTGGTAGGAAGGTCCTGCAAGCGGTAGTCCCACCCTAAGGTAGGCCTGCAAGTTACTTGCTTCTCTCTCATTGTGCCGTCCTGGAAGACGTCTTGAGAAAAGTACCAGTTACTTACCGATAATGGTCTTTCTGGTAAGTCTTCCAGGACGGCAGGCCTACTTCCCACCACTCTGGTTAAGTATATTGTTATATATAATATATAAAATATATATATATATATATATATATATATATATATATATATATATAATGAGTTGTTGTGGTATGTTGTTTTCACTCTCGTGCACTAGTGTGGAGTACTTTTTCACAAACTGAGGAGCACAGGGAGGGGTGGGGCTTTTAACCTCTTTGATTGTGTTTCCTGTCAGGTGGACCAGTCATCTCTCATTGTGCCGTCCTGGAAGACTTGCCAGAAAGACCATTACCGGTAAGTAACTGGTACTTTTTTTTGTACTTCAGTTTCTGTCTGTGGGCAGAAACCCTGAGACTTAACAAATCAAAGACTTCTAATGCAAATATGGACTTGTTTGCTTAGGATTAAGACAAACTACACAGAAGTAGGGTGGAATTTTTTTTTTCTCCTTCGTCCATGGACTGACACAGCTTCCTTAAGTCTTGACATTAGGGTTATGTTCTGTCTATTAGGAGAGGACTAGGCAGACATGTTGGATAATTAAAAACATGTAATTATACCAAAGCTGAACAGCCCCACCCAAGGGGCGGTCCCTCTGGTCATAACCTCTCACCCTGCACTCAGCAGCTCAGTTTTTTTCTGCCTAGTGTAGAAGGACCTGGCTCCCTAGGGGCCCATTGGTCCTGGAGAACTTTTTTATGTTTACTTTTTGATCCTGAGATCTACTATCAACTGCCGGCTGGATGACGGGCTGGATAATATAGATCCTTGTAGTCTCCCCAGTCCGGTCATCGCGTGTAAGCAGGCCTTTAGCTACGCGATGGGTTGGCCACGACATACCCTGTTTGCTCCAGGGGTGGCCGGTGAGCTATATGCTCCGGGGCCCACATATGACCGGGCTACTGCTGTCCAGTCACAGTGGGCCGTGGCCGACAGCCACTCTGTACTGCTCGGTGATGGTCTGTCAGGAACGCGTCCAGCAGTCCTCGCGGGGACGGGTAAGTAAGTTTCCTCCGGTCTTGGTAGGATGGAACAGCTGGGCATTCCTGGGGTGGTCGATTAGGGGGTCTCTAGCCCTCCCTTTCCTCTCTCCCCATCCACCACTCCTCCCCATGCTTTGCTGGGCCTGCTGTGTACCTCACTGGGGGGTCCCTGAGGGGGGCTCCGGGTCCTAGCTGGGGGCTGCGCGGTGTGTTCAGGTCCGCTCTAGTGTGGGTGGTCTGCCTTTTGGGGGGCCTCTGTTCGGAGACCCAGTGTTTTGGCAGCCTTTATTTTTTACCTCGGAAACGAATCTGCGCCATTTTGAATGCGCCAGCGCCATTTTCCTGTAGCCACGCTGTTTCTATTGCTAATACAGCGGTCGGCCATTTTTCTTGTAGCTCACGCTCTTTTTTTCCTGAGGCAGCCCGCGGCCATCTTTTAGGGGCTTTAACATTGGTTTTGGCCTCTAGCGCTTGTTTGTCATTCTGAACGGCAGATCACCTCAGAGACACCTCAGGCACACACTGTGCAGGAGTTAGAGTGGACGGCAGTGCCTGGGTCAGGGCGGTGAGTCCTCTGGGAATACCCCTTTGGTCTGTGGCAGCTAGGAGGGTGGGCCTTTTTTGTACCTTGACTTAGTCCCTGAGTGGCTGTCAAGTGAGCGGGTCAGCATGGCGTCAGAAGCTGGCGCTTCTTCCCCAGACATTCCGGTGGTAGCAACCGGTGCCCCTGCGGTACCTGTGGGCGCTTTGTCGGCGGTCCTGGAATCATTTGTTGCCAGGGTGGAGGCGGTGTGCGGGCAAAAGGGGGGGTAAAAACTGCCCCCCATCATCTTCTGGGGAAAGCTCGGACTCGGGCCTGGCTGTGACACAGGACCCCTGTTCTTAAGTGTCAGAGTTTGCGGACCAGGACAGTGAGGAAGACTCCGTGTCCGGGTCAGCGCAGGAGAAGGCGCTTGTTGGAGCACTTATCACCGCAGTGCGGGAAACCCTCAAACTGGAGGATGCAGCTGGGGCATCTACTGAGGTGTCGGTCCCTTTTGGGTCCCACAAGCCGACCCGCACTACCAAGGTGTTTCCTTTTGTAACTTATTTTGATAAGTTTATAGACAAAGAATGGGAACGACCGCAGAGGACCTTTTCGGTCCCAAAACGCATGGCAGTCCGTTACCCCTTTGGGGAGAGCCTTCTTAAAAAAAAAATGGGCATCTCCCCCCCCGGTTGTGGACCGCCTGGTATCAAGGTTAAACGAGGTAACCACGATTCCGGTAGAGGGGACCCCTGCATTTAAAGATCCTGCAGATATGAGGTCCAAATCGGTGGCCCGGTCCATGTTCACCATGCTGGGGTCAGCATTATGGCCAGTTTTGGCTGCGGCCCTGGTGTCAGACACTTACTGAATGGGCAAAATTGTTGCACCGGGAGTTGGAGAAGCAACAGGTTTCCCCGGTCTGTGTAGAACTGGGTGACCAGTTGGTGCATGGCCTCAAATATGTCTGCGATGCAGCCCTGGATACAGCTCCCCTGATTTCCAGAGCCTTAGTCTCTGCTGTGGTACTGCATCATCTGATTTGGCTAAAATGCTGGTCCGCGGACCAGACTTCCAAGAAGGCTCTGGCGGATTTGCCCTTGCAGGGAGAGAGGCTATTTGGAGCTTCGCTGGACGACATTATTAAGAATGTCACTGGGGGTAAGAGCACGCTGCTCCCACAATCCAGAAAAGGTAAGGAGCCACGCCGTAGGCCAGGGCCATCCTTTTCCGCTCAGAAGCGTTTTTTTTTGTCAGTCCAAACCCACAGGTAATCGTTCCCAGGCGGACAAGGGGCCAGCTGAGGGACAAAAGTGTCCCTGGGTTCGCAAGCTTGCGAACAAATCTGCTACTGCATGAAGGTTTGCCCCCGCCCGACTCTCGGGTGGGGGGGTCGCCTGCGCGAGTTTGCAGCTCGATGGACCTCCCTACTTTCCGACCAGTGGGTTTTGCAAAATGGTTTCATCAGTGTACAAGAGAGAATTTTTTTTTCCCCTCCAACCTTCATCTTCTTCCGGCTCGGCGGAACGCCCTATTGGGGGCAGTGCAGGACCTGCTGAGGCACGGGGTAATAGTACCTGTGCCGTTGCCGGAAAGGTTTCAGGGATTCTACTCCAATCTGTTTGTAGTCCCAAAGAAGAACGGGGTCTGTCCAATCCTGGACCTCAAGGCCCTCAACTCCTTTGTAAAAGTCAGAAGTTTCAGGATTGAATCAGTTCGCTCTGTAGTCGCTGCACTCCATTCGGGGGATTTTCTGGCGTTCTTGGACATCAAGGACGCATACTTGCATGTCCCCATGTATGTCGGGCATCAGAGATTTCTGCATTTTGCAGTCGGGGACGATCACTACCAATTTGTGGCTCTCCCTTTTGGTCTGGCATCGGCACCAAGGTGCTCGCCCTGATTCTGCCCGAATCGCTATTGTGGGCTACCTGGACGACCTCCTTCTGAGAGCTGCTTCAGACTCAGAATTAGAGGAGGATGTGGCGATTGCCAGTCAGACCCTTCAAGAATTTGGTTGGGTACTGAACCTCTAAAAGTCGGTGTTGGTGCCGACTCAGCGCCTGGAATACCTGGGCTTGATTCTGGACTCATCAGAGGCGAGAGTTTTTCTCCCTTTGCATGCGAGTCCTGGGTCTCATGGTAGCCTCCTTTTTGAGGCGGTACCGTATGCTCAATTCCACACAAGTCTTGCAGGAGATCCTGTGCAAGTGAGACAAGTCTCCGTTGTCCCTGGATTGTCAAATCTGGGTGAGCCAACTAGTCAGGACTTCCCTGGTCTGGTGGCTTAGATCTCCTGCCCTTCAATCCAGAAAGTCGTTACTTCCTTTTCACTGGATGGTGATCACGACGGACGCCAGCCTGACCGGTTTGGGGTGTTCAGTCGACACAAGGTCGCTGGACGCAGGAAGAATCCCGCCTGCCGATCAATGTGCTGGAACTTCGAGCGATCAGGCAGTGCCTCTCCACATGGTCACAGAGACTACAGGGGCTTCCAGTCAAGATCCAGTCGGACAACGCCACGGTTGTGGCGTATGTCAACCATCAAGGAGGAACAAGAAGCTCGGCTGCAGCATCGGAGGTCGCTCACATCCTGTGGTGGGCAGAACGGAGCGTGCCGCCTCTATCGGCCGTATACATTCCGGGCATAGAAAACTGGCAAACGGACTACCCAAGTCGCCAGATGCTGGACCAAGGAGAATGGTCGCTACACCAGGGAGTGTTTTGACTTCTTTGCCTGAAATGGGGCACACCAGATGTGGATCTCCTGGCTTCTTAACTCAATCGGAAGGTATTGAGGTTTGTGGCCAGGTCAAAAGATCCCTGGGCGGACACGACAAACGCGTTGGTGGCCCCGTGGGGACAGTATCGGCTAATTTATGCCCCCCTCTGAAACTTCTTCCTCGTCTGCTCCGCAGAGTGGAGACCGATGGGATTCCGGTGATTCTAATTGCTCCAGATTTGGCCTTGGCGTCCCTGGTACGCCTGGTGGTGGATGCCCCTTGGCGACTGCCGATGCGAGAGGACCTTCTGTCGCAAGGTCCTATACTTCATCCTGCTTTACAGTCGCTGGCTTTAACGGCATGGCTGTTGAAAGTCAGGTTCTGAGGCTTGTCGAATTCAGTAATTTCCACCATGCTGAGGGCACAGAAGTCATCTATCATCGCACGTGAAAGGCCTACATCTCTGTGTGAGGAGATGGGGTGGCGTCCATGGGCATATTCGGTTTCCAGGATCCTGCTGTTTCTACAGCGTGGAGTGGATCAGAAACTTGCCTTAAGCACCATTAAGGGGCAGATTTTCAGCCTTGGCTGTTTTCTTTCAATGACCCTTGGCGGCTCATTCACTGGTGAGTACGTTTGTGCAAGGGGTCCGACGTGTGGCTCCTCCTGTTCGACCACCACTACCTCCATGGGATTTGAATCTGGTGCTCTCAGTACTTCAGAAACCTCCCTTTGAGAACATCGGAGAGATTCCTCTTTTGACACTCTCTCAAAGTTGCCTTTCTGGCTGCTATTACATCTGTCGGGAGGGTTTCTGAGTTGGCGGCCTTGTCTTGCAAGTCCCCCTACTTGATCTTCCATAAGGATAAAGCGGTGCTACGCCCGCAGCCTTTGTTTCTTCCGAAGGTGGTTTCGGCTTTTCATCTAAATGATGACATTGTACTTCCATCCTTGTGTCCTCGGCTGTCGCATCCTAAAGAGGTTGCGTTACATTCCTTGGACATGATATGTGCTCTGCGGGTGTATCTGTCTGCTACAGCTCCGTTTCGGAGGTCAGACTCACTGTTTGTGTCAGTGACTGGTCCAAAGAAAGGCATGGCTGGCTCATCGCCCACCATTTCTCAGTGGATCAGACTGATTGTGATTCAGGCTTATGCCCAAAACGGGCGGGCTCCTCCCTTTCCTGTCACGGCACCTTCGACCAGGGCAATTGGTGCCTCCTGGGCTTTCTGACATCAAGTGTCTGTCTCACAGGTGTGTAAGGCGGCGACCTGGTCCTCCATTCACACTTTCACAAGGTTGACATGCATGCATCTGCGGATGCCTGCTTCGGCCGCAAGGTTTTGCAGGCGGCTGTTTAAGGTTGCAAAAAAAGAGGGGGAGGTACAGCGCTAAAAAATTTAACATAAACCTTAATGAAAGGATGATAAAAATTGAAATAAAAAATACACCAGTGGTATATATGTCAAAGTGAGCAAACACAATCTCACATGTGAGCAAAACACCTCATCAATAACATAAATGACTTGTTAATTGAAAGTGATGACCCATATGGCAAAAAACAAAACACTAATAGAAAATTCGTATAATTGTTAAAGATAAAAACAAATAAACATACAAAGTCCCAAATCAAATAAATGATGTGATTTGCATGCTAATAGCCCGTGGATGCAAAAAAAGGAAGAAAAGTGAATCAAAGGCAAATGAATCCTTAAAACAGGTCTTCTCGATATGCAGTGATGAGAGAAACTTGTAATAGAAAAGACTTCCATCCACCAGTGGAGACACCGCAGAAAATGATAATATAGTCCCCTTACCAGATCAAATTGACCGCTATGACGGCGGTCTGTGTAGGCGCAGGGATTTTAGGTCTTCCCAAGGACCCACAATCGATGACTGGATAGGGTATAGATGGTGGTAGGTGTCTCATCACTTTTCTTCCTTTTTTTGCATCCACTTCGGGTTATTGGCATGCAAATCACATCATTTATTTGATTTGGGACTTTGTATGTTTATTTGTTTTTATCTTTAACAATTATACAAATTTTCTATTAGTGTTTTGTTTTTTGCCATATGGGTCATCACTTTCAATTAACAAGTCATTTATGTTATTGATGAGGTGTTTTGCTCACATGTGAGATTGTGTTTGCTCACTTTGACATATATATCACTGGTGTATTTTTTATTTCAATTCTTATAATACTTTCATTAAGGTTTATGTTCAATTTTTTTTTAGCGCTGTACCTCCCCCTCTTTTTTTGCATATGTTTTAAATTCTGTATCTGAATTTTGGTACTGGCAGCTTTTTATTCAAATTATCATATTTATTTCACAATCTTCTATTGTAATCTAGCGCATTTTCAAAAAATATTTTTTTGGGTTTTTTTCACGGCTGTTTAAGGTTGCAACTCCTCCGTTGAGGAGCTCTGTTTTGTTTGGGGTGAAGTTTGTTTGATTGCTGTTCCCACCTCTCGGTTTTTTTGACACTGCTTGGGGACGTCCCTAATGTCAAGTCTTAAGGAAGCCGTGTCCGTCCATGGACGAAAGAAAAAATAGGATTTTTGTACTCACCGTAAAATCCTTTTCTCTGAAGTCCATGGACGGACACGGCATCCACCCCTTTTTTATATTTTTGTACTGCTTTTTGACAAACTGAGCTGCTGAGTGCAGGGTGAGGGGTTATGACCAGAGGGACCGCTGTTAAGCTTTCGTATTATTACGTTTTTAAATATCTAACATGTCTGCCTAGTCCTTTCCTAATAGATGGAACATAACCCTAATGTCATGACTTAAAGCGGATCTCCCCTGAAAAAAAAAAATATTAAAAAACAGCAGCTGCTGACTTTTAATATTAGGACACTTGCCTGTCCTGGAGTCCAGCGACATCGGCAGCAGAAGACGAGCGATTGCTCGTCACTCTGCTGCCCCCACCGCCATTTTCAGTGAGGGAAGCAGTAAGTGAAGCCTTGCGGCTTAACTGCCCGGTTCCCTACGGCGCATGCGTGAGTCACGGTGCGCCGTTCTCACTGGTCACCGTTGTGTTCTGGGAGCCGTGCGTTTCCCAGAACACAACGGGTATTCTGCGGGAAGTGACGTAATACCCACAGAGAGGAGTCCCGGAAGTGGGTGCAAATACCTGTCTTAGACAGGTATCTGCACCCCCCTGAAAGGTGACAAATGTGACACCGGAGGGGGGAGGGTTCCGATTAGCGGAAGTTCCACTTTAGGGTGGAGCTCTGCCTTAAGGAAGCTGTGTCCGTCCATGGACTTCAGAGAAAAGTATTTTATGGTGAGTACAAAAATCCTATTTTTTTTTTTTTTTTTTTTTTTTTTTATAAATAATAATAAAAAAAATGATTTTTTTTTCTTTGGATTTTTATCAAATTTGTTTTAATAAAATGCTTTTGGAGTAAAAATCTGTCTAACGATAGGCGTTTTTTTTTTTTGTTTTTTTTTTTCTATTTAAGATACATTAATAATTTTGTTAATTCAGCATGAAATGGAGCTTAGCAATGTAGCATGAGGCTGAATATTCTGCAGTATTTACATTTTTGGTAAACTCATTTAACCACTTGCTTACTGGGCATTAAACCCCTCCTGCCCAGACCAATTTTCAGCTTTCAGTGCTCTCACAATTTGAATGACAATTACTCAGTCATGCAACACTGTACCCAAATGATTTTTTTTTTGTCCTTTTTTTTTCATACAAATAGAGCTTTCTTTTGGTGGTATTTGATCACCTCTGCGTTTTTTTATTTTTTGCGTTCTAAATGAAAAAAGACCGAAAATTTTGAAAAAAAAAACAATTTCTTAGTTTCTGTGATATAATTTTGCAAATTATTAATTTTTCTTCATAAATTTTGGCCACAATTTATACTGCTACATATCTTTGATAAAATTAACCCAAAATGTTTGGAAATGTATTTGGTCTGTGTGAAAGTTTTAGAGTCTACAAGCTATAGTGCAAATCATAAAAAATGTATCACCTGATGTACTGGCGGCCTATCTCATTTCTGGCAGGCAAAAAGCATGGTCAAACAGTCCAAGGTCAGTTCCAGATCAGGCAGTGGTATGTACAGAATCGTTAGGTAGAAGCATGGTCGAAAAACAGTCCAGGGTCAGTTCCAGATCAGGCAGAGGTATTACAGAATCGGTAGACAGAAGCGTAGTCTAATAACAAGCCAGGGTCAGTTACAGAGCAGGCAGTAACATAAGGGGTGTGAAGGTAGGAAATGAGGATTACGTTTACCATACTTCACTAATAATTTAGTGAAGTATGGTAACAGCAAAAACAGTCAATTACACAGAGGCCTGGTTGGGAAGGACACTTGGCACAAGAATCAACTTTTTTTAAATTTTTTTTTATTTATTTTTTTGACCTCGTCGGCCTGTTGCTGTGGGAGGGACTTTATCGGGAAAGTGACGTTCGGAGAGTCGACTTAGAACATCTGATCGGATGTTTTGGGGTGGGCCATTCTGGAATATCAGGGCAGTGGTGATTTCCTCCTGGTAGCCGAGGAAGGGTAGGGGGTTTTGGGTGGACTTGCGGTATATAATATAGGAGTTGTATAAGGCCAAATGGAAAAAAAAAAATGCTACTTTTTTGTACCAATGGTATGTCTGTCTTGTGGCAAGGTAGGGTTCCAGCATTTGGTCGTTAAAGTCGACTCCCCCCATGAACGAATTGTAGTCCTGGATGCATGTGGGCTTTTGGATGGTGGTGCCATTCCTTCTGGGGATTTCCACGAAGGAATTTTTGTGGATGGAAGATAACATGTATGCATCCCTTCTGTCCTTCCACTTCACTGCCAGAACCTCCTTGTTTCTCAGACTTGCCAATTCTCCTCTTATTATTTACAAGACTTTGAGGAAAGCCCTTCCGATTCTTTCTGACCGTGCCACATGCTGGCGTCTTCTTCCGGTGAAGGTCGTGGAACAGGGGAAGAGATGTATAAAATTTATCGACGTATAAATGGTAGCCTTTGTCGTAGGGGGTTGATGAGTTGCCAAACAACTTTCCTGCTTGATCCCAAGTAGTCTGGGCAATTGGGGGGATGCAGCTGGGTGTCCTTCCCTTCATACACTATGAAGGCATACAGGTACCCTGTGACTCTGTCACATAGCTTGTAGACCTTCACACCATAGCGGGCCCTTTTGCTGGGGATAAATTGCTTTATTTTAAGCCTGCCACTAAATTTAACAAGGGACTCATCCACACATATGTGTTGGTCCGGGGTATATAACTGGGGGAATACTTCTGAAAAATAATTTAGTAAGGGTTGAATTTTGAAAAGCCTGTCATAATTTGGGTGATTTCGGGGAGGGCACTGGGTATTATCATTGAAGTGGAGAAACCTCATGATCATGAGGTACCTGGTTCTGGGCATTGCCTTGGAGAAGATTGGCATATGGTAGATGGGGCGTTTGGATCAAAAGGAATGAAAAGTGTTTTTTGGGTTGAGTCCCATACAAAATGTGAGGCCTAAAAAAAAAAAACCTTCAACTCCTCCACCGTTGGGTCTCTCCACTCGAAGGGACGAGCATAATATGAAGTAGGATTATTTGCAATCAATTGCTGGGCATATAGGTTGCACTGGGTCACAATGTTGGATAGCATGTCCTCAGTAAAAATTAGATCGGAAAAATTGTCCGTGGTCACCTAGACTCCTGGCTGGGCAGTGAAAGGGGGGATGTTGGCTTCTCCTGAATTGGGAGGAAGCCACAAGGGGTTCTGGAGGGCATAGGGAATGCCGGCATGGGTCCTTGGCCTTTCTTGCCGAGGTACTGCTGCGCTGGTGGATGCTACTGCCGCCTCACCAGAGCGCCTTCGTTTGGCGGGCCGACTATCTTCCTCCTCTGAGCCTGTCTCTGTTTCACTACTGAAGACTGGCTCGTAGTTTACGTCCGACTCAGAACCTGAATCGGAAACCGAAAAAGAGAGCTCCCCGTTGCTCTCGTCAGGCGTGGAAAGAATTTGGTATGCCTCCTCGGCGGAAAAGCGCCTTTTTGACATCTTTTGGTTTCTGGCGGTGGTGATGCGACTTCACAGGTGTGCGGCACAGATGGGCCCTGATTGATTGCACAGATGTGTACTAATTAGGCGACAGAGATGGGCACTAATGAGGTGGTATAGATGGGTACTGCGGTGATGGCACAGATGTGCACTGATTGATGGCACAGATGTGCACTGAGGAGGCGGCGCAGGTGGGCACAGTGTTTTCACTATGGTACTGATTGGGCACTGAATGTCACTGATGTTGAAAAAAACGGCTGGTTTAACTCGCAGGTGAATTGACAGATCGCTCTCCCTCCTCCCACGCGGTGTCTGTGTGAGGAGGGAGAGCCGGCAATGAGAGATGATCTCATATGTTTACATTTGAGATCATCTCTCATTGGGCACGCCGACCGATCTGTGATCCAAGGGACACGGCCAGCACAGAAGTTTCCCGATGCACGCTCAGAACGAGGAAAGGGGAGGCCGTATAATGACGGCCCCCCGGCATTGTAGAGCCACATTGTGGCTGTTTAAAGTCGGATGCTGGGCGCAAATTGGTTAATGAATCTAAGCTCTGCAAGCTGAGATAACATGCACTGCATCCACACAATTTCACAGTAACCATGAGATAAAACAAAGTTCAGGAGTATTCCTTTATCTCATTGTTTTTCAAATCTATGTGCATTACAAACTGTATGATTGAAGAGAAATGCATCTGTACCAGGCTCCAAGTATGAGGAGGAAGGGCAAGCATTAAAAATGAAAGTTAAACTTTCTAAGCAGCTTAGAAACTTTGTGATCTTTCTGCACATAGCTTGAGGTGCTTTATTCCTCCCTTGAGGAGCAAAATGGCAACAGGCCGTAAAAGAGACCTAGTTTGGGAATATTTTAATGAAGTTCCTCTACCCGTGGCTAAAGCATGTGTAATATAATGTTATTGTTTTATTTAAATAAAATATTTTTGAGTAGTTCTCCAACTATGTGTGAATAACCTATTGCACTAAATCTGTTCTGATATTGCTGTTTTACTAACCTGACCGGTTATTATCCTAAATAGGAAACCTTAATTTTGTTTGCAAATCTTAATGATTCTAACTACCAGCAAGAATAATTCCTTACTTTTAAAGAGCACCTGTCATTTCAGATCCATCATGGATTCACTCATCTGCTCCCGCCACGTCCCTTATTGTGTCACTGCCTCATCACGAGTCGTCCGATTAAAATGAATAGGACTGTTGGTGCGTCAACAGCAGGTCAGAGGAGGAGCCACTGTGGGACAGAGATGACAGTTGCTCATTAAAAATTATGATTTAAATCAAGTCTTTTTTTTTTTTTTTTTTTACTAGTGAATTAAATTCACTCTGCTCAGAAGTACCTGTAACATTCTTAATTTTGTAGTGGAGCCATTACATTTTAGCTAACATGATATGTGATACTTTGTCTATATAGGTATATCTCCCAATGCCAAGTGAAAGTATTCTGGTTGAAAAGAATTCATACTTGCCAGACTATTTACCAGAAGAAGAAAGTCCTCAGAAAGATGTAGAGAAAGCTTTAGCTCGGCCAGCATCAAAGGAAGAGAACAGTGGAAGCTGGTTTAATGCTGCAGCAAATTTCCTCAGTAAAACATTTTACTGGTGACTCTCTAATCTAGATGTTATCTTGTGTATAAACTATTTCACTGATCATGTCTTGTCTCTATACATTTCCTCTGATATATATGTTCTGTACACAAAGTCAGATATAAAAGAACACTAGTTTTGCAAAACATCATATGGTATTCATGGGTTTAAAAAAAAAAAAAAGGGAACAGCATGGAGTTCTACCCTCTACCTTCTACCTTCAATACCCTGGTGAAAACCTCTTTACTACTCATAAAGTAACATGGTTTCTGTTTAAAGGCAATAACAGCCATAGATTAATCAAGTTTTGTGATTTAAAAAAACGGGTAGGTTATATGTTGCAAATGTGGGGTATTTCTGTTAAGGAAAAAAAAAAGTAAACTGTGATTTAACCACTTAAGCCCCGGACCAATAATGACCATGAGGCGATTTCACAATTTGGCACTGCGCTGCTTTAACTGTAAATTGTGCGGACATGCAATGTTGTACCCAAACAAAATTTGCGTCCTTTTCTTCCCACAAATAGAGCTTTCTTTTAATGGTATTTGATCTGCCTCTGCAATTTTTTTTTTTTTTTTTTGCGATATAAACAGAAAAAGACAGATATTTTCTACTTTTTGTTATAAGAAAAATCGAATAAACTCAATTTTAGTCATACATTTAGGCCAATGTAAAAAAAAAAAATGTCAGGCATGTTGAGCCCATTGAATATTTTTTATTTTTTTGTCCCAAGTGATTGAATAATGACTAAAAAAAAAAATTACAAAAAGTTGTCACTAAATGATATATTGCTCACACATGCCATGGTTATATGTGGAGTAACACCCCAAAATACATTTTGCTGCTTCTCCTGAGTACGGGGATACCACGTGTGGGACTTTTTGGGAGCCTAGCCGCGTACAGGCCCCCGAAAACCAAGCACCGCCTTCAGGATTTCTAAGGGCGCGAATTTTTGATTTCACTTCACACTACCTATCACAGTTTCGAAGGCCATAAAATGCCAAAATAGCACCCCCCCCCCCCCCAAATGACCCCATTTTGGAACGTAGACACCCCAAGCTATTTGCTGAGAGGCATGGTGAGTATTTTACAGCTCTCATTTGTTTTTGAAAATGAAGAAAGGACATTTTGTTTTTCTTTTTTTAATTTTCAAAACTTTGTGACAAAAAGCGAGATCTGCAAAATACTCACAATACCTCTCAGCAAATAGCTTGGGGTGTCTACTTTCCAAAATGGGGTCATTTGGGGGGGGGGGGGGGTTGTGCCATCTGGGCATTCCATGGCCTCCGAAACTGTGGCAGTGAGGAGTGAAATCAAAAATGTATACCCTTAGAAAGCCTGAAGGCGGTGCTTGGTTTTTGGGGTCCCGTACGCGGCTAGGCTCCCAAAAAGTCTCACACATGTGGTATCCCCGTACTCAGGAGAAGCAACAGAATGTATTTTGGGGTGTAATGCCACATATGCCCATGGCATGTTTGAGCAATATATCATTTAGTGACAACTTTGTGCAAATAAAAAATAAATTGTCTTTTTTCTGCAACTTGTGTCAACATATAAAATATTCCATGGACTCGACATGCCTCTCAGTATATAGCTTGGGGTGTCTACTTTCCAAAATGGGGTCATTTGGGGGGGTTGGAACTGTCCTGGCATTTTATACACAACATTAGGAAGCTTACATCCACTCTAACCACTTGAAGACAAAGCCCTTTCTGACACTTTTTGTTTATATTTTGCAAGAAAATTATGTTGAACCCCCAAACATTATATATTTTTTTAAAGCAAAGGCCCTACAGATTAAAATGGTGGGTGTTGCATTTTTTTTTCCCCACACAGTATTTGCGCAGCGATTTTTCAACCGCATTTTTTGGGGGAAAAATACACTTTTTTTTTTTTTTTTTAATGCACTAAAACACTATATTGCCCAAATGTTTGATGAAATAAAAAAGATGATCTTAGGCCGAGTACATAGATATCAAACACGACCTGCTTTAAAATTTCGCACAAACGTGCAGTGGCAACAAACGGCATACATTTTTAAAAGCCTTTACAGGGTACCACGTTAGATTTACAGAGGAGGTCTACTGCTAAAATGACTGCCGTCGATCTGACCTTCGCGGTGATACCTCACATGCATGATGCAATTGCTGTTTACATATGACGACAGACCGACGCTTGCGTTCGACATTGCGCAAGAGCAGGGTGGGACAGGGGTGCTTTTTTTTTAAACTGTTCTTTCCATATTTTTTTTTTTTTATTATTGTTATCTCAGGGAATGTAAATATCCCCTATGATAGCAATAGGTAGTGACAGGTACTCCTTTTTTTTTTTTTTTTTTTTTTTTTTTAAGAAAAAACTGTAAAAAGTCTATTGGATCCTAGATCTTTCCTCTGCCCTCAAAGCACCTGACCACACCAAGATCGGTGTGATAAAATGCTTTCCCAATGGTGCTTTTTATATCCGGGGGGGAGAGGCATTCCCTCCCACTGCTTGTAAAAGCAGTCCAGAGGCTAATTAGCCGCTAGGATTGCTTTTACATGAAAGTCGGCCGCTGGCTGAAAAGAATGATACCAAGATGATACCTAAACCTGCAGGCATCAATCTGTTATAACCAGAGTCCAGCAACATACCAGTACGTTGCTGGTCCTTGTTGGACATGTATTGTAATCTTTTTTTTCATGCAGCCTGTTGGCTGAACGAAAAAAAGAGATTGATCGGTGGGTATGCCCACCATTAGAATACCTCCCTTCATTCACCCACTTCTAATGATGGGCATACATGCACCATTTATATATGCCGAAGCATGGAGGCATCCTCCCGCAAAAGTTATGCCGCAAACACATGGTCGGACTTTTCCACGGGCATGCCTCCGTCGGAATTTTGACCATATGTACGCGGCATTAGGAGCAAAATCGCCCCTGCTGCCCCCATGCTTCGGCATATATGCTCTTCTTTTTTTTTTTTTTTTTTTTTTAAATGTGGTGGTGAAATCACCTCCTACAGCACTGGAGTCGCAGTTATGTGTGTTGTGTTTTGTAAGTGACACTGATCGATCGATACTGCACTTGGGTGGCCTGGGCTGGACGGAGGGGCAAAACGCAGGTGCTAGCAGGTATCTGGGCTGATCCCGCTAACACTGCGTTTTTGGGAACCCTAAACTGCTGGGGACACTAGTATAGATCTGAACAGATATTGATCTGTTCTGATACTATACCACTAAGGGAGGTGTATGCTTCACGCGTGGGTGTTAGCGTTACTGGCACTAACCTGACGCTGCCTGGGGCGATGCAGACCCTCTCTGACACTAAAACCTAATTGATATCACCCGCCGGGCGATCAGGGGGTTAAACCTTTATTGGGTTATATACGGCGGGTGCCCTGACACTATACAAAAGCAAACTAACCAGCGTCACCCGTAACACTTATACGGTGATCACTGGTGAAAGGGTTAACTAGGGGCAATTAGGGGGTTAAAACCTTTATTAGATAATATATGGGGGTACCTGACGCTATAAAAACCTGGGGGTACCTGACGCTATAAAAACTGGCTACCTATCGGCATCACTAAGACAGCGATCAGAAAAACGATTGCTTAGTGACAGCGGTGAAAGGGTTACCTGGGGGGCGATCAAGGGGTTAGGGGGCTACACTGGACCTAAAACACTCTTTAACAGTCACAAATGTCACTGATTACAGTGATCAGTAAATTAAATGGTCACTGCAATCAGTGACACTGACTGGGGGCGGCGATCATGTGCCTATGTGTGTGGTGTCAGTGTGCGGTTATGTGCACTAACCTCTGTGTCTTCTCTCATGCGGCGCTCGGTAAATGTGAGCACCGCATGAGAGATTACATCACTTCCTCCTGCCTGTGTAAACACTACACAGGCAAAGGAAGCTTTTCATTCGCCGGGAGCGGTCGCGAGGGGGTGGCCAGAATCGAATGGCGGCCCCCTCATCACGGATCGCTCCCGAAACGATCCCGGCCGCTCACTGTACCGGAGGGGGGTCCGATCGGACCCCCCACCCATACGAAGGCAGTCACGTACAGGTACGTGATTGTGCCTGTCTGTGCCATTCTGCCGACGTATATATACAGTGAGCGGTCGTTAAGTGGTTAAAGATAATCTTGACAAAAGGACTTCACATTGGTTATGGAATACAGTACAAAATAGCTTCTAATGCTATAAATAATAGATCTTTAATGATGCCAGAAGGGTTTTGTGAGGGGGATTAAGCAGACCAGATCTAATCAAGACAATTTGGAAACTGGTAGTAAACAGTGTTGCCTTGAATTCTAGCTTACTTAGTATAAAAGTTTACCTTAAAGCGGAGTTCCACCCAAAACTGGAACTTCTGCTTAAACCACTCCTCACCCCCTTACATGCCACATTTGGCATGTAATTTTTTTGGGGGGCGAGTGGGGGCTTCAGTAGGAGTGGGACTTCCTGTCCCACTTCCTCCTTCCGCCCAGGGACCGCTTAGGTGACTCGTCATATTGCCTTTTGGCGGCCCCTCCCTGTAGGCAATCACCTGGGACATGTCACAGGTCCCAGGCGATCAGTGTCCACTCAGGGAGCGCAGCGCCGCTCGTGCATGCGCAGTGAGTGTCCAGCCATGACCGCTTTCGGCTTCAGTTAGAATGGAGGCGCGGGGGGAAGGAGCGAAGCTCCGGGCGGCCGCATCACTGGACAGTGGAACAGGTAAGTGTCTGTTTATTAAAAGCCAGCAGCTACACTTTTTGTAGCTGCAGACTTTTAGTAAACATAAAAAAGGCTGGAACTCCCCTCTAAAGCGGAGTTCCACCCAGAAATTTTACTTCCGTGGATCAGATCTCTGTCCGGTGCTACATTTGGCACCTTTCAGGTATCTGGTCCCACTTCCGGAGAAAGATACAGTCACTTCACTGGATATATGTGAGGGTTTACAACCACTTTAAATGTTGTGTCACGGTCATAGAACAGCAGCCTTCTAAAGTTGGTGCTGTTTTTTTTTTTTTAATCCCCTTCTGGAAGTCTGTTGTGCCTGCGTGTCCTTGCGTTCAATGGCTCCACTGCAAATGCTCATGCCATTTTTAGGGGGTTGGAGGAATCTGTTCTGTCTACTGGCAACAGTCTGATTCTCCTGCCTTCTTCTGGGAACTCTGTTGCCCCTTTAATTACACACCCTTCCCCTTCCACCTATTTAGAGAGGAATTTTCTGCCTTGTCTGACTATATGGGCAGGATCTCAGTAATTTTGGAGTCCATGGATTACAGGTGTCACAAAAGTGCCTCTTTGGTCTCTGCCCCTGGGTCAGTCTCTTACTTTTGTTCTTGCGGAGGAGGAGGTAGTCGAGGAAGCGCCCCTTGCTACCTCTGAGGAATCGGATGAGAATGAGACGCCTTTGGTTGAGATCTCATCAAAGCTTCCAGTGCTACTCTTATTGATGCGGTATGATCATATTTAGCGTTCCAGCAGCCTGAGTCTGCTCATCCTAAGGTTTAAAGCATGGGCTCTGTAAAATTGCCAAGACGTGCAAAGACCTTTCTAGTCCACTCACTTTTAGAGACTATCCGACTTGTCTTACCATGAAAAACTTTTCCCCTTCTAAGCATTTTGCTTGGCAATATCCTATTGTGCAGGGTTTTCTGCAGAAATTGACAGTTCCTGTGGTTGATGCAGCCATTTCTTGAAGTGTCACTAAACTCGCATCATTAAAAAATATATATATATTAAATGTGGTTCATACTCTGTCACTGTAATATTCTCTCTCTCTCTCTCTCTCCCCCCTTACTCCCAACAACAATTGTCCGATGGAGCATACAAACGGTTGGATTTTCCGACAAAACCCTGCCATCACACATTTGTTGTCGGAAAATCCGATCGTGTGTACGACCTTAATAGATAGGCTTCCTTCCCTTTCCTGTTAAAGGGTACTCTACCATCTGTTCATTTTTATCTCCCTATAGCTTGCTACAAAACTGATGGTTATGCCTGCATTTTTTTTATTTTTCCCCCTCAATACCTGACAATATAACCTATTGTTAGAACTGTGTTCTGTCCTGCACTCCAAAAAAATTGTAAAAAAATTCTATTTTTGAAAACTGCATGATTTATATGTAGATTTGCCTTTAATTCTATGGGATGCTGCTGCTTCTTCACCCCCTTCCTTCCCAGACCAATTTTCAAGCTTTTAGTGCTCTCGCACCTCCAGTCATGCTACACTGTACCCAAATTAAATTTTTATCATTTTGTTTACACAAATAGAGCTTTCTTTTGGTGGTATTTATTCACCACTGGGTTTTTTATTTTTTGTGATTATGAGGAAATTTTGAAGGAAAAAAAAAAGCTGCTTTAAAAGAAATGCAATAAAATCCAATTTCATCATAAACTTAGGCCACAATGTATTCTGCTACATGTCTTTGGTAAAAAAAAATAATCCTAAGAAGTATATGATAATTGGTTTGTGTGAAAGCTATAGAGTTTACAAGCGATGCTACGTATCATTAACAATTGATTAATCTTGATAATGACGGCCTATCTCATTTCTTGAGGCCCTAAATTGTCAGGACAGTACAGATCCCCCAATGACCCTTTTTCCTAAAGATGATAGTCCAAGGTATTTGGTAAAAGGCATCGTGAGGTTTCTTTTAACTTATAATTTTTTTTGCCCACAATAGTTTGGAAAATTAGGATCCCCCCCCCCCCCCAAAATTGTCATAGTAAGTTATTTCTCTCACACGGCATAGATAAACTTGCAATTACACCCCAAAATACATTCTGCTACTCCTGAGTGGCGATACCACATGTGTGAGACTTTTACACAGCCTAGCCACATACAGAGGCCCAACATGCACGGAGCATAAATTGCACATTTCGTTTCCAGACAACCAATCATATTTATTTTTTTTGAAGGCCCTGGAACACCAAAACAATGAAAACTCCCACAAAATGACCCCATTTTGGAAAGCAAACACCCCAAAGTATGTTCTAGGAGGCATATTGACTCTTTTGAACATGTAATTTTTCCCCACAAGTTTTTGGAAAATAAAAACTTTTTTGTATTTATTTTTTTACACAAAGTTGTCCATTTATAAGATATTTCTAACACATAGCAAGTACAAAAATTACACCCCAAAATACATTCTGCTACTTCGGAGTATGGCGATATCACATGTGAGACTTTTACACAGCCTGGCCACATACAGAGGCCCAACATGCAGGGAGAACGATCAGACATTCTAAAAGGTATAAATTACACATTTTAAATTTCCTGAGTACCTATCACATTTGTGAAGGCCCTGGAGCACCAGGACAATGGAATTAGATGATCATGGTTAGATGTGCGTCAGATGATCACGATCAGACAGATGTTTAGTGGGAAAGGTGTTGGTGTTTTTCACTGTTTGGGGACACTAGCTGGGTGATCAGTGTATAAAAAGCTGTAAAAAAAAACAGCTCATACACACTGATCCCCAGCTCGCAGATCTGCTCTCCTCACTGACTGTGTGAGGAGAAGCAGAGCCGATTGCCTGGCAGCGGTTCTCAGTTTACACTACATGATGGCGTGATTGGACATGTGATCAGGAGGGCCAATCAGAGCCCTCCTGCAGAGCAACATTGCCCTGTCTCTTGGGGACACAGGCACACCGGGGCTGCGTGGACGTGCGATCCCGCTTCCTGTGATGTCCCCACAGACTGTGATTGGACACATCCATCATGTGATCAGGAGGGAAAATCACAGGGCCCTCCTGCCGATGCAAGATGTGGCATGTCCAGAGCACACACACATCCGCACGATCCAACTCCTCCTGAAGGATGTTCAGGAATGTCTACTCAGAAGGAGGAAGCGCCCACCCAGCTGTTTATGTGCAGTGACTGGCTGGGACGTAGTTAAAGACTTAAATATTTAAAAAAAGGGATGTATTTTATATATGCACAATTTGATAATAAATTGAGGAAATTGTTGAGTTAACTTCACATTTATTTATTTTCAGAAAAAAACCTCTGTAAAATAGAGAAAAAAAAATGGAGAGTATATATATTTTTTAAAAACGTTAGAATACTCCATTGGGCAGGTTTGTTTACCGGTAGCACTTTGTGTATTTATTTATGTTTGTCTGTATTGTTTTCATGTTGGAACACCTGTGAAAATTGTAAGAAACCTTTGCTTGAATAAAAAGAATACAATGTTATAGCCGCATCTCTTCACTTCTATGATAGACTGTACTAGCATTACACCAAAACAAACCTGTATTCCAATTGTTTCCTTTTTACGTAAGAGACCTGCCTAAGAGTAGACCGCGTAATGCATGATATTTATTATTTCTTGATTAAATTAAGGCTGCCACAGTGGTACACGAAAAAAAAAAAATGCATACATTGTCTCTGCCCTGAACTGCAGACAGCCCATCTAAGCGCGTGCGTGCGTGTTCACTTCAGTCTATATCAGGGGGGTCTCCAAACATTTTAACCACTTTAGCCCGGGAAGATTTCACCTTCCTTTTTGTGATACGGCACTGTGTTGCTTTAACTGACAATTGCGCAACTTGTACCCAAACAAAATGTATGTCCTTTTATTTTCCCCCACAAATTAACCTTACTCTTTCGTTCATGGACGGACACCGCTTCCTATTGACAAGTGGGTATTATCCTTCATTTAGGAGTGACTAGGCAGAAAACATGTAGAAAATGTTAACACATCACACCTACAGCACCACCGAGGGGGCGGACCCTCTGGGTATTCATTCTCTCTCCCCCTCTCTCTCCCTCCCTCCCTCAGGACATGGTTCCCTTCAGGCCCATTGGTCGGGGGGGGGGTGGTTCTATGTTTTTTGTTCCTGCGATCTTCGATCAACTGCCGACTGCGTGACAGGCTGGATCCCAGATCCTTGTAGTCTCCCCAGTTTTGGCCAACGAGCGTGTGCTGACCCTAGCTATGCGCTGGGTTTTCCATGACATGTCCGTCGCTCCACAGGTGGCCGGTGAGCTTTGCGCTCCAGGGCATGCATATGATCGGTCTCTATGGCACAATCACAGCATGCCGGACCGACAGTCACCTCCGTGCGTGGATGATGATCTGTCC
Source organism: Rana muscosa (assembly GCA_029206835.1). Classification (NCBI taxonomy): domain Eukaryota; kingdom Metazoa; phylum Chordata; class Amphibia; order Anura; family Ranidae; genus Rana; species Rana muscosa. The sequence continues at coordinate 850,949,265 of CM055121.1, forward strand.
GGAATGTATTCCAGCATGATCCACGCAGGAAGGGTAAGTAGCTCCTCTGCTTCGGCAGGGTGACTTAGCTGGACATTCCTGGGGAGATCAAGTGTTTTTTTTTGCCCTTTCTTTCCTCTCTCCCTGCCTTCCCTCCTCCCTGGGCTCTGAAGCTAAGACTGGGTGCTGGGGGTCTTCATGTGGAGCGGGGGCTGCACTGTATACTGTCTTTAGATAGCAATGTGCTGCTTACCTGTGTGTTTTTTCTCCTTCCATGCTGTCAGCGGCCATTTTCTTGTGGTCCACGCCTGTTTTGGCCTCTAACGCTCAGCGGCCATTTTCTTGTGGTTCGCGCCACTCGGCAGCCATTTTCTTGTGGTTTGCGGCCGCTTTGGCCTCTGTCGACTGCTCGGTGGCCATTTTCTTATGGTCCACACTATTCACCACGGCCGCTCGGTGGCCATTTTGTGGAAGTCTTTGGCCTCTAGTGGTGCATTCCACAGGCGCGAAAGCATACAGAGACACGCAAGGTCGCTGGACCCCGGAGGAATCCCGCCTGCCGATCAATGTCCTGGAACTCCGGGCGAACAGGCAGTGCCTCTCCACGTGGTCTCAGAGGCTGCAAGGGCATCCAGTCAGACAACGCCACGGCGGTGGCATGTCAATCATCAAGGAGGAACAAGAAACTCGGCTGCAGCATCGGAGGTCGCTTGAATCCTGAGGTGGGCAGAAAGGAGCCTACCGGCACTGTCGGCAGTGTACATTCCGGGTGTGGAGAACTGGCAGGCAGACTACCTGAGTCGCCAAATGCTGGACCAAGTAGAGTGGTCCTTACATCCGGATGTGTTCCAGCTCCTCTTACAAAGATGGGGCACGCCAGACGTAGATCTTCTGGCGTTCTGACTCAATCGGAAGGTATTGAGGTTTGTGGCCCGGTCAAAGGACCCCATGGGCAGACGCAACGGACACGTTGGTAGCATTGTGGGGTCAGTATCGGCTAATTTATGCCCCTCCCATGAGGATCCTTCCTCATCTGCGTCGCAGAGGGAATTCCAATGATCCTGATCGCTCCAGATTGGCCTCAGCGTCCTTGGTACGCCGATCTTGTACGTCTGGTAGCAGATGTCCCCTGGCGCCTACCACTACGGGAGGACCTGCTGTCGCAAGGTCCCATACTCCATCCTGCTTTAACGGCATGGCTATTGAGAACCAGGATCTGAGAGACCGGGGCCTATCAGATTCAGTAATCTCTACTATGAGAAGTGCTCGGAAGCCGTCCTCTAGGAAGGTTTACCATCGCACTTGGAAGGCCTACATTTCCATGTGTGAGGAAATGAAGTGGCATCCACGTACCACTTTTGTCTCCAGAATCCTGCTGTTCCTACAGCGTGGGGTGGACAAAAGGCTTGCCTTAAGTAAGATTAAGGGGCAGATATCTGCCCTGGCTGTCTTTTTTTTTTTCAGCAACCCCTGGCGGCTCACTCTCTCGTGAGTACGTTTGTGCAGGGGGTTCAACATGTGGCTCCTCCGATCCGTCCCCCGCTACCTCCGTGGGACTTGAACCTGGTCCTCTCGATGCTTCAGAAGTCACCGTTTGAGAATATCAGGGAAATTCCCTTGTTGACACTCTCAAAAAGTAGTCTTTTTGGTGGCTGTTACGTCATGCAAGGCTCCCTATCTGATCTTCCACAAGGATAAGGTGGTGCTGCATCCGCAGCCTTCCTTTCTTCCGAAAGTCATCTCAGCTTTTCATCTCAATTAAGACATTGTACTTCCATCCTTGTGTCCTCATCCGTCGAATCCTATGGAGTCAGCGTTGCATTCCCTGGACATTGTCCGGGCTCTGAGAGTATACTTATCTGCTACTGCTCCGTTCCGGAGGTCAGACTCACGGTTTGTTTCGGTGGCTGGTCCCAAGAAGGGCCTAGCAGTCTCGTCGGCCACCATCTCTAGGTGTATCCGACAGATAGTGATTCAGGCTTACGCCATAAAGGGTCGGGCGCCCCGCTTTCCTGTCACGACGCATTCGACCAGGGCAATTGGTGCCTCTTGCGCTTTCCGACATCAAGCATATGTTTCCCAATTATGTAAGGCGGCAACTTGGTCATCCGCTCACACTTTCACAAAATTGATGAAGGTGCATCTTCGTATGCTTCTTTCGGCCGCAAAGTTTTGCGGGCGGCCATTTAGAGTTGCAACTGCTCGGGGAGGAGCTCTGTTTTGGGTTGAGTTTTCTTTTATGCTGTTCCCACCCCTCGTTTTTTTGACACTGCTTTGGGACATCCCACTTGTCAATAGGAAGCTGTGTCCATCCATGAATGAAAGAGTAAAAAGGATTTTTGTACTCACCGTAAAATCCATTTCTCTGAGTTCATGGACGGACACAGCACCCACCCCTCCTGTTTAAAGTTTGTACTGCTTTTTGACAAATCGATCTGCAAGGTGCAGCGAGAGAGGGGGGGGGTGCTGTAGGTGGCGTGATGTGTTAACACTTTCTACAAGTTTTCTGCCTAGTCACTCCTAAATGAAAGATAATACCCACTTGTCAATAGGAAGCTGTGTCCGTCCGTGAACTCAGAGAAATGGATTTTACAGGGAGTACAAAAATCCTATTTTCTTTTGGTGGCATTTGATCACCTCTGCAGTTGTTAGTTTTTGCACTATAAACAAAATAAAGACCAAATTTTTTTTTCAAAATGATTTGTTTTTTTCTTTTTGTGCTATAAATCACATCCAATAACAGAAGGTCCTCCCGCAGCGGTAGTCTCCATGGAACGTCCACCACTAGGCACACAAGATCGGTATGCCGAGGCCAATCAGGGGCGGTAAGGATCACCGGAATTCCCTCGGCCTCCAACCTGCGAAGGAAGCAACTTCAGTGGAGGATAGGCATAAATCAGCGGATACCGACCCCACAGGACCACCAATGTGTCTGCCCAGGGAACCCTGGACCTGGTCACGAATCTTGACATTGCGATCGAGTCAATAAGCCAGTCGGTCCACATCCGGCATGCCCCACCTCCCACAAGTAGGTGAAACACCTCCGGATGTAAGGACCATACCCCCAGGTCCAACAGCTGGCAGCTCAGATAATCCGCCTGCCAGTTGTCTACACCAGGAATGTAAACGGCCGACAGAGCAGTCACGCTTCTGTTTGCTCATCTCAGGATGTGAGCGGCCTCGGACGCTGCAGTCAAGCTCCGCATTCGCCCCTGATGGTTGACACAAGCCACAGCCGTTGCGTTTCCGACTAGATCCTGACTAAGCGCCCCTGTAGTCTCCTTGACCACGAGGAAAGACACAGTCTGATCGCCCGGAGGACCAGAACATCAATCGGCAGACGGGATTCGTCCGGAATCCAAAGCCCTTGGGCTGGCCAAACTCCCCAGACTGGCAGCCATCGTGATCCCAGTCCACTGGACAGGAAGAACGACTTCCCTGACCGAAGGGCCAGGGATCTCAGCCACCATGTCAGGGATGCCCTGACCAGATGACTCACCTGGATCCGACGATCCAGTGATAATGGAGATTTGTCCCAGCTAGATAGAATCTCCTTTTGAAAGGCTCTATTGTGGAATTAGACATACAGCACAGCCTCGAAGGAAGCCACCATGAGTCCCAGGACCCTCATGCAAAAACAGAGTGACGACAGCACCCATACCGCAGATTGAAGCGTCTGCAATTATTTCAAGGGTAGAAAGACCGATGTCTCCTAGGTACTCCAGGATGAAGTCTCCTAGGTACTCCAGGATGAAGTCTCCTAGGTACTCCAGGATGAAGTCTCCTAGGTACTCCAGGATGATGTCTCCTAGGTACTCCAGGATGATGTCTCCTAGGTACTCCAGGATGATGTCTCCTAGGTACTCCAGGATGATGTCTCCTAGGTACTCCAGGATGATGTCTCCTAGGTACTCCATATGCTCTTGCCTCCGGTGACATTTTTAATAATGTCATCCAGGGAAGCACCAAATAGTCTTTCGCCCTTAAAAGGTAAATCCGTCAGGAGCTTCTTAGAGGCCAGGTCAGCAGACCAGCATTTCAACCAGATAAGGCGACGCAATACCACCGCAGACACTGAGGCCCTACAAACCAAGGGGGCAGCGTCCATAGTGACATTGCACACAAACACCAGGCCCTGCACCATCTGGTCAGCCAATGCAATCCGGCGGAAGAATATGCTCCTGCACAGTCTGGGGCAAAATCTTTGCCCATGCCGTGAGTGTCTGAGACACCAGGGTCGCCGCTAGAATGGGACGTAGCGCGGAACCAAGCAGGGTGAACATAGCTCTGCTCACCACTTCCAACCTCCCATCAGTAGTGGCCCCTAAAGGCATGAGTCCCCTCAACCGGGAGAGTTGTGGCTTTATTCGACGGGGGGGGGGGACAACTAGAGGAGAGGCCCATTTTTTAATCCGGCTCTCCCCAAAGGGGTACCTAACCGCCAGACACTGCGAGACCGCAAAGGTCTTCTGCGGTATGCCACAACCCTGGTCAATGAATTTGTCAAAGAAAGGTGTATAGGGAAAAAAAAAAAAACTTTAGAAGGATTAGCTTGAAACGAACCAAAGGAGACTGCCTCCACCAGAGGTGTCACCGCATCCAGCTTGAGAGTCTCCCTCACAGCATCAATGAGTTCATCAACATGCATCCTGTCATGTACTGACCCAGATAAGGAGTTTTCCTCACAAGGAATGTCCTGGTCAAAAAATATGCAAAAATTCTGAGCTAGGGTCCAGTGCCGCAGCAATGCTCATATCTGAGTCTGAGCACTCCCCTGGAGATGGTATGGGGGAGGGGGCGCTTTTTAGCCCCCCTGCGCTCACACGCCACTTCCATCCTGGCAACAAATGAGTCCAGGACTGCCAACAACTGGTCCCTAGGGACCGCAGTAGCACTGCCTGTTGCCACTGACATGAAGAGGGAAGCAGGTAACACTGACTCCATGATAACAGCACCCTCTGAGACTTTGTGAAAATGTGAGAAAAAAAAGTCCACCCTCCAGCTGCACTGACTGTGGGGGGGGGGTTACCCAGGGGACTCACCAACCCAGCTAGGACCACGCGGTTCCGCTGCCTGTGTCCTGCTCCCAGCACGAGTGAACAGTGAGAAGACTGTGGAGAATCGCGCCATTATTAGCTGTAGAGGCCAAACTAGCACCAGAAAAGCGCGCAGCTTCAACAAAATGGCCACTGCTATTAAAAAGTGTGCCAAAGTGTGTCCACGGCAAAATAGCCGCCAATGCAGTTTTCAAAAGTAATAGCAAAACATAGTAAAAATGGCGCCCGACGGCGCGAGCAAAAACACAAGGCCCAGGCTGACACAGACAGCATTCCCACACATAATGCAGACCCGGGCAGAGTGACACACACACACACACACACACACACACACACACACACACACACACCCCTCCAGTCAGCGCACGACAGAGTAATGAGTAGCTGTCAGCCCAGCCCACTGTGAAAGATACAGAACTGTTCAGTCATGTGTGGACCCTGGAGCAAAATAGCTCACCGGCCACCCCTGGAGCCATGGGGTGTCGTGGACTGATCTCAAGCAGAGCTAGGATTAGCACGCTCGATGGTCGGACTGGGAAGACTATGAGGATAGCAACTACGCAACCTGTTGCCCAGCCGACTGTTGATCGAAGAATCTCAAAAATAAAATAAAATTCAAAAAGAATAAAAAAAAATCTTCAGGAGACTGGCTCCGAAAAGAGCCAAGTCCTCTCCTCTGCTAGGCATAAAAAAAAAAATGGAGGCAGCTGGCTGCAGGGAGGAGGGTTATGTCCTGAGGGACCGCCCCCTGGGCAGGGCTGTTCAGCTCTGGTAATGGACTGTATGTTAAAACATCTAACATTCTGCCTAGTCTTCTCCTATGAGCAGGAACATAACCCACTTTGTCAAGATTGAAGATGCGGTTTCAGTCTGGTGAGTGTTTTTTTTTACATACTGTCACCAGTGCAGTACAGCATCAGCATATAACTGGTGTGTCGGTGATCAGGGACACACTGGTGACCATATGTGAAAAAAAAAAAAAAAAGTTTAATTTTTTTCTCTTATTACATTTCTTAACCACTTAAGCCCCGGACCATTTGGTAGCTAAAGGACCAGAGGTGAATATTGAATTTTGCACTGCGCTGCTTTAACTGTAAATTGTGCGGACATGCAATGTTGTACCCAAACGAAATTTGCGTCCTTTTCTTCCCACAAATAGAGCTTTCTTTTAATGGTATTTGATTGCCTCTGCGATTTTTATTTTTTGCGATATAAACGGAAAAAGACCGAAAATTTTGAAAAAAAATGATATTTTCTACTTTTTGTTATAAGAAAAATCGAATAAACTCAATTTTAGTCATACATTTAGGCCAAAATGTATTCAGCCACATGTCTTTAGTAAAAAAAATGTCAATAAGCGTATATTTATCGGTTTGCGCAAAAGTTATAGCGTTTACAAACTAGGGTACATTTTCTGGAATTTACACAGCTTTTAATTTATGACTGCCTATCTCATTTCTTGAGGTGCTAAAATGACAGGGCAGTACAAAATCCCCCAAATGACCCCATTTTAGAAAGTAGACACCCCAAGGAAATTGCTGAGAGGCATGTTGAGCCCATTGAAGATTTTTTTTTTTTGTCCCAAGTGATTGAATAATGACAAAAAAAAAAAAAAAAATTACAAAAAGTTGTCACTAAATGATATATTGCTCACACATGCCATGGTTATATGTGGAATTGCACCCCAAAATACATTCTGCTGCTTCTCCTGAGTACGGGGATACCACATGTGTGGGACTTTTTAGGAGCCTAGCCACGTACGGGACCCCGGAAACCAAGCACCGCCTTCAGGATTTCTAAGGGCGCAAATTTTTGATTTCACTCCTCACTACCTATCACAGTTTTGAAGGCCATAAAATGCCAAAATAGCACAAAACCCCCCCAAATGACCCCATTTTGGAAAGTAGACACCCCAAGGAAATTGCTGAGAGGCATGTTGAGCCCATTGAATATTTTTTTTTTTTGTCCCAAGTGATTGAATAATGACAAAAAAAAAAAAATTACAAAAAGTTGTCACTAAATGATATATTGCTCACACATGCCATGGTTATATGTGGAATTACACCCCAAAATACATTCTGCTGCTTCTCCTGAGTACGGGGATACCACATGTGTGGGACTTTTTAGGAGCCTAGCCACGTACGGGACCCCGGAAACCAAGCACCGCCTCCAGGATTTCTAAGGGCGCAAATTTTTGATTTCACTCCTCACTACCTATCACAGATTCGAAGGCCATAAAATGCCAAAATAGCACAAAACCCCCCAAATGACCCCATTTTGGAAAGTAGACACCCCAAGCTGTTTGCTGAGAGGCATGGTGAGTATTTTACAGCTCTCATTTGTTTTTGAAAATGAAGAAAGAACATTTTTTTTTTTTTCTTTTTTCAAAACTTTGTGACAAAAAGCGAGATCTGCAAAATACTCACAATACCTCTCAGCAAATAGCTTGGGGTGTCTACTTTCCAAAATGGGGTCATTTGGGGGGGTTTTGTGCCATCTGGGCATTCCATGGCCTCCGAAACTGTGATAGGCAGTGAGAAGTGAAATCAAAAATGTACACCCTTAGAAAGCCTCAAGGCGGTGCTTGGTTTTTGGGGTCCCGTACGCGGCTAGGCTCCCAAAAAGTCTCACACATGTGGTATCCCCATACTCAGGAGAAGCAACAGAATGTATTTTGGGGTGTAATTCCACATATGCCCATGGCATGTTTGAGCAATATATCATTTAGTGACAACTTTGTGCAAAAAAAAAAAAAAAATATATTTTTTCCGCAACTTGTGTCAACATATAAAATATTCCATGGACTCGACATGCCTCTCAGTATATAGCTTGGGGTGTCTACTTTCCAAAATGGGGTCATTTGGGGGGGTTTTGAACTGTTCTGGCATTTTATACACAACATTAGGAAGCTTACATCCACTCTTCTAACCACTTGAAGACAAAGCCCTTTTTGACACTTTTTGTTTACATGAAAACATATTTTTTTTTGCAAGAAAATTATGTTGAACCCCCAAACATTATATATATTTTTAAAGCAAAGGCCCTACAGAATAAAATGGTGGGTGTTGCATTTTTTTTTTCTACACAGTATTTGCGCAGCGATTTTTCAAACGCATTTTTTTGGGAAAAAATACACTTTTTTTAATTTTAATGCACTAAAACACACTATATTGCCCAAATGTTTGATGAAATAAAAAAGATGATCTTAGGCCGAGTACATAGATACCAAACACGACATGCTTTAAAATTTCGCACAAACGCGCATTGGCGACAAACTACATACATTTTTAAAAGCCTTTAAAAGCATTTACAGGTTACCCCGTTAGATTTACAGAGGAGGTCTACTGCTAAAATTACTGCCCTCGATCTGACCTTCGCGGTGATACCTCACATGCATGGTGCAATTGCTGTTTACATATGACGCCAGACCGACGCTTGCGTTCGCCATTGGGCAAGAGCAGGACAGGGGTGCTTTTTTTTTTTTTTTTTTTTTTTTATTATTAATTTTGCTTTTTTATTTTATTTTTAAACTGTTGCTTCCATATTTATTTATTTTTATCACTTTTATTGTTATCTCAGGGAATGTAAATATCCCCTATGATAGCAATAGGTAATGACAGGTACTCTTTTTTGAAAAAACTGGGGTCTATTGGACCCTAGATCTTTCCTCTGCCCTCAAAGCATCTGACCACACCAAGATCGGTGTGATAAAATGCTTTCCCAATTTCCCAATGGCGCTTTTTATATCCGGGGGGGGGGCATTCCCTCCCACTGCTTGTAAAAGCAGTCCAGAGGCTAATTAGCCACTAGGATTGCTTTTACATGAAAGCCGGCCACTGGCTGAAAAGAATGATACCAAGATGATACCTAAACCCGCAGGCATCATTCTGGTATAAACATTCAAAGTCCAGCAACATACCAGTACGTTGCTGGTCCTTGTTGGACATGTATTGTAATCTTTTTTTTCATGCAGCCTGTTGGCTGAACGAAAAAAAAAGATTGATCGGTGGGTATGCCCACCATTAGAATACCGCCCTTCATCCACCCACTTCTAATGATGGGCATACATGCACCATTTATATATGCCGAAGCATGGGGGCATCTTCTCGCAAAAGTTATGCCGCGTACATATGGTCAGACTTTTCCACGGGCAAGCCTCCGTCGGAATTTCGACCGTATATACGCGGCATTAGGAGCAAAATCGCTCCTCCGCTCCTGCTGCCCCAATGCTTCGGCATATATGCTTTTTTTTTTTAACTGTGGTGGTGAAATTACCTCCTACAGCACTGGAGTCGCAGGGATCAGGCCTGTCTCTGCGAACGCTGCAGTTATGTGTGTTGTGTTTTGCAAGTGACAGTGATCGATCGATACTGGGTGGCCTGGGCTGAACGGAGGGGCAAAACGCAGGTGCTAGCAGGTATCTGGGCTGATCCCGCTAACACTGCGTTTTTGGGAACCCTAAACTGCTGGGGACGCTAGTATAGATCTGATCAGATCAGATATTGAGCTGATCAGATACTATACCACTAAGGGGGGTGTATGCTTCACGTGTGGGTGTTAGCGCTACTGGCACTAACCTGACGCTGCCTGGGGTGTGACGCAGACCCTCTCCGACGCTAAAACCTAACTGATATCACCCGCCGGGCGATCAGGGGGTTAAACCTTTATTGGGTTATATACGGCGGGTGCCCTGACACTATAAAAAGCAAACTAACTAACCAGCGTCACCCGTAACACTTATATGATGATCACTGGTGAAAGGGTTAACTAGGGGCAATTAGGGGGTTAAAACCTTTATTAGGTAATATATGGGGGTACCTGACGCTATATAAAAACCTGCGGCGAACCTAAAAAAAAATTACTGGCTACCTATCGGCATCACCGACACTAAGACAACGATCATAAAAATGATTGCTTAGCGACAGTGGTGAAAGGGGGTGAAAGGGTTACCTGGGGGGCGATCAGGGGGTTAAACCTTTATTAGATAATATATGGGGGTACCTGACGCTATAAAAACCTGCGGCGAACCTAAAAAAAATTACTGGCTACCGATCTGCATCACCGACGCTAAGACATCGATCAGAAAAATGATCGCATAGTGACGGCGGTGCTAGGGGGTGAAAGGGTTACCTGGGGGGTGATCAAGGGGGTTACACCTTTATTAGGTAATATATGGGGGTACCCGACGCTATAAAAACCTGCGGCGAACCTAAAAAAAATTACTGGCTACCGATCAGCATCGCCGACGCTAAGACATCGATCAGAAAAATTATCGCTTAGTGACAGTGGTGATAGGGGGTGAAAGGGTTACCTGGGGGGGCGATCAAGGGGGTTAAACCTTTATTAGGTAATATATGGGGGTACCCGACGCTATAAAAACCTGTGGCGAACCTAAAAAAAATTACTGGCTACCGATCAGCATCACCGACGCTAAGACATCGATCAGAAAAATGATTGCTTAGTGACAGTGGTGATAGGGGGTGAAAGGGTTATCTGGGGGGTGATCAGGGGGTTAAACCTTTATTAGGGGGGGTTAGGGGGCTACACTGGACCTAAAACTAAATGTACTGACACTTTTACAGTCACAAATGTCACTGATTGCAGTGATCACTAAATAAATGGTCACTGCAATCAGTGACACTGTGACTGGGGGCTGGGGGGTGATCTGGGGGTGTCTGGGGGGGCGATTTATGTGCCTATGTGTCCTGGTGTCAGTGTGCTGTTCTGTGTACTAACCTGGCATCTTCTCCTGTACGGCGCTCGGTATATGTGAGCGCCCCAGGAGAGATGACATCACTTCCTCCTTCCTGGCAGGCAGGGGAAGCTCTCTCATTCGCCGGGAGCGATCGAGAGGGGGTGGCCGGAATCGAACGGCCGCCCCCTCATGCCGGATCGCTCCCGAAGGTAAAACGACCGCTCACTGTAAAGAAGGGGGGTCCGTTCGGACCCCCCAACTATACAAAGGCAATCACGTACATATACGTGATTCTGCCTGTCGGTGCCATTCTGCTGACGTATATTTACAGTGGGCGGTCGTTAAGTGGTTAAAAAAAAAAATTAAAAATTTAAACACACTGTGACCACAGCAATACAACGTTATCGTAGTCAGGATTTTTTTTTTTTTAAATGCACATGATTGCTTATACCAGGGAATTTCACTGTTATAAGCAACCATTTTTACTAAATTAAATTGACTCAGTGTTTACTATTGTAGTTGGTTGGGACTGGCCCTGTCTATACCATGTGATCACTGACTAATCAACACAATTGTACACAATGAATAAAATGAATCAAAGACATTCATGGTGTACAATTGTCATCTCATCTACTGTGCATGGTCACATCGTAGTGGTTGGTACACTGATCAGTCATCTGCTGTGTCCCGTGGACACAGCAGATGAAAGATCGTACTGCAGTGCGGCCCGTTCCAGAGGGACATCATATGATGACCACCTAAAACAACTAATGTCCTGTCCGGCCGTCATTTATCTATAGGCTGAGCAGGAACTGGTTAAAGCCAGATCTTTCCCAATTCTTTATATCACCATCTCTACTGTACCATTTCATTCTTAGTTTGTGTGTTTGTCGTAATATACAGTTGCGCTCAAAATAATAGCAGTCCAACATCATTAACCAGATCAATCACTGTTTTTGGTAAAAAATTATATTTGTACATGGCAAATATTTTACTAGTAGGTGTAGTAGATTAATAGAAAACCAACAGACCCAACAAGCATGACATGCCTGCTGATGATTCTGTGTAATTGAATCATTAATTGAAAGGGGAGTGTTTAAAATAGTGTAGAGTTCAATTAATGAGGTTATTCAGGCTGTGAAAAAACAGGTGGCCCTCATTTAAAAAAAGGAGAAGTCCAGCCTGCGCTTTTTAGGCTAAGCTTCTTCTATGGGTCACAGGAGTGCAATTCATTTTGCACTCCTGAGACCCGTTTTTAGCGGAGAGCGGTCTGAAGTCCAATCTCCGCTGACGTCACTGCAATCAGTCGAGGCAGTGCGTCATCCCGACTTCCCAGTCTGGATCTGCCAGCATTGATCCGATGAGATGGCCGCTCACTGCTCCTCCACAGCTCAGCACTCCAATAAGCGCAGAGAAGTAGAGCAGAAGTGATGCTGACAGTCAGCATCGCTCGGGGAGGAGTGACAACCGAGCCATCAGTGGTGTTCAGTGGCTCGATTCTCAATTGAGAGATGCAGCATCGGTCTGATGTTGCATTCACGAGGTAAATAGGACTAGCAAAAAAAACAAACAAAAAAACATACTTTTCTTTTAAGGACGAAGGTAGCAAATGTTGTACATGCTGGGTAGAGCGCATTTCTCTCTGAAACTAAGTAAAATGGATGTTCCAGACATTGTTCAGAAGATCAGCATACTTTGATTAAAAAGTTGATTGGAGAGGGAAAATCCTATAAAGTAGTCCAGAAACTGATAGGCTGCTCAGCTAAAATGTTTTAAAATGGCAACCAAAACCAGAAAGACATGGAAAAAAGAAGGAAAACGACCATTCAAATGGATCGAAGAATAGCCAAAATGACAAAATATTTACCAATGATCAGTGCCAGGGTGATCAAAAATGGTCAAAGTTACCTGTGAGTACTGGAACATTCATAAGACATGGAAAAAGCAAAGTCCCATTGTTATGAAAAAAAAAAAAAAAAACACCACATGTGCTGAAGAGATTAAAATTTGCCAAAAGAACACATTGACTGGCCTAAAGAGAATAGGATTTTTTGTACTCACCGTTAGGGATGAGCTTTGTGTTCGAGTCGAACATACGTTCGACTCGAACATCGGCTGTTCGATCGTTCGACGAAGATCGAACGATTTGGGCCGTTCGCGCCAAATTTGAGTGACGCGAACGGCCCACAATGCACTACGCCATCGCAGTGTCATCCAGGCGCTGTGATTGGCCAAGCATGCACTGTGACCCCGCATGCTTGGCCAATCACAGCGCCGGCAGCGAGGAGAGCAATGATTGGCCACAGGCAGGATGCCTGTGGCCAATTATTGCTGAGGGTGTTTAGTACACGCCCCACACTATAAAAGGCCGCCAGCACGGCGGCCTAGTGTAGTGTGTTCCGGAGCAGGGAAAGACAAGCATAGGCAGGGACAGTGACATTTATTTCTTTCTTGCTTAACCTGGATTCCTTTAGTTTAGGGAAAGAGAAGGATAGGTAGGGAGAGTGTCAGTGTGTTTTACTGTGCGAGTCCTTGTTTCTAGGGACAAAGAAGGAAAGTGAGGGGAATTCTCCTTGTGCTATAGTGTGCTTTAAAAAAACATTTTTTCTAGGGACAGAAAACTCTAGGTAGGGAGAGTGTCAGTTTCTTTCACTGTGCGAGTCCTTGTTTCTAGGGACAAAGAAGAAAAGTGAGGGGAATTCTCCTTGTGCTATAGTGTGCTTTAAAAAAAAAAAAATTCTAGGGACAGAAAACTCTAGGTAGGGAGAGTGTCAGTTTCTTTCACTGTGCGAGTCCTTGTTTCTAGGGACAAAGAAGGAAAGTGAGGGGAATTCTCCTTGTGCTATAGTGTGCTTTAAAAAAAAATTTTTTCTAGGGACAGAAAACTCTAGGTAGGGAGAGTGTCAGTTTCTTTCACTGTGCGAGTCCTTGTTTCTAGGGACAAAGAAGGAAAGTGAGGGAAATTCTCCTTGTGCTATAGTGTGCTTTAAAAAAACATTTTTTCTAGGGACAGAAAACTCTAGGTAGGGAGAGTGTCAGTTTCTTTCACTGTGCGAGTCCTTGTTTCTAGGGACAAAGAAGGAAAGTGAGGGGAATTCTCCTTGTGCTATAGTGTGCTTTAAAAAAACATTTTTTCTAGGGACAGAAAACTCTAGGTAGGGAGAGTGTCAGTTTCTTTCACTGTGCGAGTCCTTGTTTCTAGGGACAAAGAAGGAAAGTGAGGGGAATTCTCCTTGTGCTATAGTGTGCTTTAAAAAAACATTTTTTCTAGGGACAGAAAACTCTAGGTAGGGAGAGTGTCAGTTTCTTTCACTGTGCGAGTCCTTGTTTCTAGGGACAAAGAAGGAAAGTGAGGGGAATTCTCCTTGTGCTATAGTGTGCTTTAAAAAAACATTTTTTCTAGGGACAGAAAACTCTAGGTAGGGAGAGTGTCAGTTTCTTTCACTGTGCGAGTCCTTGTTTCTAGGGACAAAGAAGGAAAGTGAGGGGAATTCTCCTTGTGCTATAGTGTGCTTTAAAAAAAAATTTTTTCTAGGGACAGAAAACTCTAGGTAGGGAGAGTGTCAGTTTCTTTCACTGTGCGAGTCCTTGTTTCTAGGGACAAAGAAGGAAAGTGAGGGAAATTCTCCTTGTGCTATAGTGTGCTTTAAAAAAACATTTTTTCTAGGGACAGAAAACTCTAGGTAGGGAGAGTGTCAGTTTCTTTCACTGTGCGAGTCCTTGTTTCTAGGGACAAAGAAGGAAAGTGAGGGGAATTCTCCTTGTGCTATAGTGTGCTTTAAAAAAACATTTTTTCTAGGGACAGAAAACTCTAGGTAGGGAGAGTGTCAGTTTCTTTCACTGTGCGAGTCCTTGTTTCTAGGGACAAAGAAGGAAAGTGAGGGGAATTCTCCTTGTGCTATAGTGTGCTAAAGCATTCCTCATCAACCATCTTTGAAATCCTTGTTTTTTGGACAGTCAGGGAAATTGTCGTTGTGCTATTCTGTGCAAAAGCAATCATCCTCAACCATATTTAGAAATCCTTAAGTAAAGGGACAGAGAAGGACACCTGAAGGTAGCCCTTATTGCTTTTTTCCCATCTCCCTGCAGGCCATCTATTAGAATGTCTGGAAGGCAAACAAGGAGAGGCAGACAGTCAGGAGGCAATAAAAGAGGGCAAGCAGGCTCTGTGTCTGGGGGCAACAGTGCTGGTCGTGGACGCGGTGCATTGTCATCAGCACATGGCCATGGGACACGCTTGTCCTTCTTTTCGGCAGCTGGACATGTTGAGCCACATCATGCCGAAGACTTGGTAGAGTGGATGACCAAGCCCTCCTCCTCCTCCTCATCCTCTCTCACCCAGGCTCAGGGTACTGGCAAAGCAGCTGCCAAAGCGTCCTCTTCCCTGGTATCAATGTCAGACTCATCATCAGTCACTCCTTCCCTAGACCCACCATGTCCTCCTCCTGAGGAGTCCCCCGAACTGTTTGAGCACAGTGTTGGGTACATGCTCCAGGAGGATGCCCAGCGTTTCGAAGGGTCTGATGATGAAACCCAGCTAGAGGAAGGCAGTAGCGTGAGAGCAGACAGAGGGGATGCTCAAGAAGGACACCAATCTGGCAGTCATGTTCCAGCAGCTGCAGCATACTGCCAGATTGGCTCCAGTGATGAGGAGGGAGGGGATGATGAGGTCACTGACTCCATGTGGGTGCCTAATAGGAGAGAGGAGGAGGAGGAGGATGAGGAGGAGGCACATCTCCAACGAGGCAGGATGCCCTTTGGTGGCCAGCGTAAGGGCAGTACACCGACGGAATCACACCGCAGAGCTCCGCCTGTGCAGGGAGCTGCCTCTGCCCGTCATTCAAAAAGTTCCTTGGTGTGGGCCTTTTTTGAGGCTAGTGCATCAGATCGCACAGCTGCTGTTTGCAACATATGTCTCAAGCGTATATCGCGTGGCCAAAACATCAGCCGCTTGGGTACCACATGCCTGACCAGACATATGTTGACCTGCCATGCAGCTCGTTGGCAAGCCTACCTCAAAGACCCACACCAAAGAACAAAGCGGACCTCTCCTTGCACCGCATCAGCTGGGATCTCCAACCCCACTATAACTTCAGTCCTCTCTGAAACATGCACTGAGAGGAATGAAGGTGTAGAATTAGGTGTGTCACAGCCAAGTACTTGCGGCCACTCTGCTAGCAGTACACCGACGTCCGATTCTAGCAGGCAAATTTCCCTGCCCCAGCTGCTGGACCGTCGAAAGAAGTTCACTCCCAGCCATCCACATGCCCAGCGGTTGAATGCTAGCTTGGCTAAATTGCTAGCTCTTCAACTGCTGCCTTTTCAGTTGGTAGACTCGGCCCCCTTCCGTGAGTTTGTGCAATGTGCGGTTCCTCAGTGGCAGGTTCCCAAACGCCACTTTTTCTCACGGAAGGCTATTCCGGCTCTCTACCGGCATGTGGAAGGCAATGTCTTGGCCTCGCTGGACAGGGCGGTCAGCGGTAAGGTGCATATTACCGCTGACTCATGGTCCAGCAGGCATGGACAGGGACGTTACCTTTCTTTCACGGCCCATTGGGTCACTCTTTTGGCAGCTGGGAAGGATGCAGGACAAGGTGCAGTAGTGTTGGAGGTTGTTCCACCGCCACGCCTCCAAAATGCTACTACTGGTTGTGACACACCTCTCTCCTCCACCCCCTCCTCTTCTTCTTCCTCCATGGCCTCTTCCTGTGGTTTGTCCTATGAACCAGCGGTGCTCCGTAGCCGTTCACGGGGCTACGCAAGTACGCAGGCAAAAAGATGCCATGCCGTGCTTGCGCTGGTGTGTTTGGGGGACAGAAGCCACACTGGGGCAGAGGTCCTGTCTGCTCTGCAGGGCCAGGCCGAGAGGTGGTTGACGCCACGCCAGCTTAAGCCAGGAATGGTGGTTTGCGACAATGGCACCAACCTCCTCTCCGCCCTCCGACAGGGACAACTGACCCATGTGCCCTGTGTGGCTCACGTCCTTAACCTGGTGGTGCAGCGGTTCTTGGGCAGGTACCCGGGCTTACAGGATGTCCTGAGGCAGGCCAGGAAAGTCTGTGTGCATTTCCGCAGATCTTATAATGCCAGTGCTCGCCTGGCTGAGCTGCAAAAGGAGTTGAACCTGCCCAAGAACCGCCTTATATGTGACATGCCCACCAGGTGGAACTCAACGTTGGCCATGCTGCAGCGGCTGCACACGCAGCAGAGGGCCATCAATGAGTACCTGTGCGACTACGGCACCAGGACAGGGTCAGGGGAGCTTGGTTTTTTTTCTCCACGCCAGTGGGGCATGATCAGGGATGCATGCACTGTCCTGGCACCATTTGAGGAGGCCACGAGGATGGTGAGCAGTGACAGTGCATGCATCAGTGACACTGTACCTCTTGTCCACCTGTTGGAGCACACGCTGCGTGGAATAATGGACAGGGCACTTGAGGCAGAACAGAGGCAGGAAGAGGAGGACTTCCTTGCCTCTCAAGGCCCCCTTTACCCAGACAGTGTTCCTTCTGTCCCACCCATCGCACAGGAAGAGGAGGAGGAGGAGGAGGATTGTGTCAGCATGGAGGTGGAGGCTGGCACTCAGCATCATCAGCAGCAGTCTTTTAGGGATGATTTACAGTCCCAAGAAACCAGTGGACTTGTACGTGGCTGGGAGGAGGTGGCTGCGGATCATGTCGTCCTTAGTGACCCAGAGGACTCCGGAGCGAATGCCTCAGCAAACCTACGCTGCATGGCC
This sequence comes from Rana muscosa, assembly GCA_029206835.1. NCBI lineage: Eukaryota > Metazoa > Chordata > Amphibia > Anura > Ranidae > Rana > Rana muscosa. Next base: position 850,966,735 of record CM055121.1, read on the forward strand.
TCCCTGATCCTGCAAAGTCTGCGGAAGGATCCTCGTATTCTTCGGATCAAGGAGAGGGACCATTACTGGCTGGCCACTCTCCTTGATCCACGGTACAAGGGTAAGGTTGCGGACCTTATGTTACCGTCGCAGAGGGAGCAGAGGATGAGACAACTCCGGGAGGCCTTGCAGAAAGGTCTGTGCAACGCGTTCCCAGAGACTGGGAGGTTACAAACTCCTGGTCCTGGACAACGAGTTGCTGAGGCTTCGGCCAGTCAAAGAAGGAGCGGTGGGGAAGGTGGCCATCTGACCGATGCGTTCAGACAATTCTTTAGTCCGCAGCCCCAAAGTATGATCGGTTCCAGCAACCATCGCCAGCGTCTGATAAACATGGTGCAGGAATATCTAGGGGCAAGGTCAGACTTGGACACCTTCCCCACCGAAAATCCTCTGGCTTACTGGGTCTTGAGGATGGATCACTGGCCAGAGCTTGCACAGTATGCAATTGAGCTACTGGCCTGTCCTGCATCCAGCGTTCTTTCGGAACGCACATTCAGTGCTGCTGGAGGATTTGTCACGGATCACAGGGTGCGCCTGTCCACCGACTCGGTTGATCGACTGACTTTCATCAAGATGAACCAGTCTTGGATCACCACCAGCTACCACACACCTGATGCTGATATAACAGACTAATTGATTTTAACATGTCACATCCCTTCAAGACTGATGCTGAGTGCCTGTGCTGTTATGTTGACTGGCTATCCTCCTCCTCCGAGTCCTCAATGATACGATTGATGATGATAGCTTGGAAGATCATTTTTGTTTATGGGTGCCGCCACCAGTGGCTAAGGCCCAATTTTTCAGCCCCTGTTTTTACAGGGGCGTGTAATTACAATTTTTTTAGCAATAATTTGCCATAGGGCTCATTGCTGTGCTCCAAGTACAGTATCTGTGAGGGGTTGTAGTGTTGTGCCACCAGTGCCTAAGGCCCAATTTTTCAGCCCCTGTTCAACAGGGGCATGCAATTACAATTCTTGATCTAATAATTCACAGCAGGGCCCATTGCTGCACCCACCACCAGCACCACCATCAAAGGCCCAATTTTTACTACCACTGTTCAACAATTATATGTAATTAAAATTCCTGATATAATAGTTGACAGCAGGGCGTTCCAGCACCAACCAAGAGTAACTGTGAGTGCTTACAGTGTTGTGCCAACACCAACAACTAAGGGGCCTATTTCTGCAGAGTATATACGGCAGGTCCCTACTTTCAAACATCCAACTTACAAACGACTCCTACTTGCAAACGCAAGAAGACAACAGGAAGTGAGAGGAAATCTACCACTAGGAAGGAAAATTCTCTCCTGTAAGAATAAATATGGGAGAAAGGTGTCTCCTCTGTACTGATGCTTTATCAGCAATCCTTGTTTCAAGAAAAACACCACATTTCAAAAACAGTTGTCATTGGGACGGAAAGTGAGGTGAAATGTTCTGAACAGGGGCACAGACAGCAAAACAAATGTTACAGGGGTGATAACCCTTACCTATGTTTTCCAAAAAGTTTAAAAATAGATTTTTGGGCTGGAGCTACACTTCAACAATGTACCTGTTCAAAATTACAAACACATTCTACATAAGAACAAACCTACAGTCCCTGTCTTGTATGCACCGCCTGTATACGGCTGTTCAGAGTATATAGGGCCTTTTTTATTTTATGTGCGGGGTTCCCCCTTAATATCCATACAAGACCCAAAGGGGCTGGTAATGGGCTGGGGTAGGGGGGGGGGGGGGGTCATGGGGTAGCTATGCCATTTTTCTTAAAGTATTTCATCCATATTACCGGGACCAGACATTACATTAAAGCCGCAAGCAGTTTTAAATGGCTTTTTTTTCCTTTAGAAGTGTCATTTTGTGCAGGGACAGTTCTAAACACGGGAAACACGTGGCACTTCACAGGCATACTTTAGACACCCCCCAGGTACGATATTTAAAGGAATATTTGACTTTTTTTTTTTCACTTTATGCATCATTAAAATGACTGCTCCCGAAAAACGACCGTTTTTAAAACTTCTTTTTGCATTGATACATGTCCCCTGGTGCAGAACCCGGGTTCCCAAACCCTTTTTAGGACAATAACATGCATAATAGTTGTTATAATTAGCACTTTAGAATTCGAACGTTCGCATCCATTGTATTTAATAGGGTTCTAATGTTCGTACGAACTTTCGGTCCGTTCGCGGGTTCTGGTGCGAACCGAACCCGGGGGTGTTCGGCTCATCACTACTCACCGTAACATCCTTTTCTCTGACGTCCATGGACTGACACAGCATCTTCATTCTTGACAAAGTGTGTTTTAGAAGACTAGGCAGAATGTTAGATGTTTTAACATGCATTCCATTACCAAAGCTGAACAGCCCCACCCAGGGGGCAGTCCCTCCAGACATAACCCTCCTACCTGCAGCTAGCTGCCTCAGTTCGTAGTAAAGCAGTACAAACCTAAGAAAAGAGAGGTGGGTGCTGTGTCAGTCCATGGACGTCAGAGAAAAGGATTTTACGGTGAGTACAAAAAAATCCTATTTTCTCTTTCCGTCCATGGACTGACACAGCATCTTCATTCTTGACAAAGAGGGACGTCCCAAAACCGTGTCAAAAACGAGGGGTGGGAACAGTATCAAGGAAAAAAATCCAAACTTCACCCCAAACAAGCAGAGCTCAACGGAGGAGTTGCAACATTAAACAGCCGCCTGCAAAAACGTGCGGTCGAAGGAAGCATCAGAAGATGCAGCCATATTAACCCTATAGAACTTTAAAAAGGCATGTACGGACGACCAGGTCGCCGCCTTGCACACTTGTGCAACAGACGCTTGATGTCGGAAAGCCCAGGAAGCACAAATTGCCCTGGTTGAATGCGCCGTAACCGAAAAGGGAGGCGCCCGCCCCTTAAGGGCAGAGGCCTGTATGAAGGCCTGCCTGATCCACCGAGAAATGGTGGCAGACGAAACCGCTAGGCCCTGTGTCGGATCAGACAGACACAAACAAAAACAGCGAGTCAGACTTTCGAAACAAAGCCGTCGCAGACCGGTACACCCTCAAAGCACGTACCAGGTCTAAAGAATGAGGCGCAAACCGTCTGGGATGCGCAGGACGAAGACGGAAGCACAATGACCTCATTAAGGTGGAATGCTGAGACCACCTTCGGGAGACAAGAAAGCTGTGGGCGTAGCGCCGCCTTATCCTTATGGAGGACCAAGTATGGCGGCTTGCAAGACAAGGCCGCCAACTCAGAAACCCTTCTGACAGAAGTAATGGTGACTAGAAAAGACACCTTCTGAGATAGGGTCAAGAGAGGAATCTCTCCGATATCTTCAAAAGGAGGTTCTTGAAGAACCGAGAGCACCAAATTCAAATCCCATGGGGGGAGAGGTGGTTTAATAGGGGGAGCACATAGCGGACCCCTTGTACGAAAGTACTAATCAAATAATGGCCCACTAGCGGCCGCTGAAAGAAAAACAGCTAAAGCTGAAATCTGACCCTTAATGGTGCTTCAAGCTTTTGGTCCACACCACGCTGTAAAAATAGCAGGATCCTGGAAACGGAATACGTCCGTGGACGCCAGTCCAGCTCTTCGCACATAGCAATGTAAGCCCTTCAGGTATGGTGGTATAATCTTTCTGCGGGGAAGATTTCCGTGCCCTCAGCATGGTCGAGATGACCGAATCCGAGAGACCTCAGTCTCAGCACCTGGCTTTCAATAGCCATGCCGTTAAAGACAGCAACTGTAAAGCAGGATGAAGAATGGGACCTTGAGACAGAAAGTCCTCCCGCATCGGAAGTCGCCATGGAACGTTCGCCACTAGGCGCACAAGATCGGCGTACCAAGGGCGCCGAGGCCAATTTGGATGAGGATCACCGGAATCCCCACGGCCTCCACCCTGCGAAGTAGTCGAGGAAGCAACTTCAGTGGAGGATAGGCATAAATCAGCCGATACTGACCCCACGGGGCCACCAACGCGTCTGCCCAGGGACCCCTGGACCTGACCACGAATCTCGACACTTTGCGATTGAGCCGAGAGGCCAGAAGGTCCACATCCGGCATGCGCCACCTCCGGCAAAAGAGATGAAACACCTCCGGATGTAAGGACCATTCCCCCTGGTCTAACAGCTGGCGGCTCAGATATAGTCCACCTGCCAGTTGTCCACACCTGGAATGTAAACAGCCGACAGAGCTGTCTTGCAGCGGTATGGCAACCCCAAAGAAACACCGCAATATATTGGAGAAGGAAGGTCCCAGCTTACGGGACGCCTCTACTTTTGGCCAAAGAAAGGCAAATCTGTCAGAGCTTCCCTAGAAACTCGGTCAGTGGACCAGCATATCAGCCTTTTCAGGTAGCGCAAAACCATCCCGGACACAGAGACCCTAGAGGCTAAAGCAGTTGCAGTGCACCTGCTGGTCGACTGATCGAGGAAGCAGATGCTCCTCCACTGCCTGGTACAAAAGCTTTGCCCAGTCATTGAGCGTCAAAGACACCAGAGACGCAGCCACCAACGGGCGTAACACTGACCTCAGCATGGCGAACACAGTCCAAGCCATTGCTTCTGATCACCTCCGAAAGGCAGACCCCCTGCCGGGAAAGTGGTACCCCTGATACCAGGGATTCAACTTCATAGGCAAAAACATATCCTTATGACAATGCTCTACAATGAATAACGTGCGTTGAGGGACCAAAAAGGACCTTTGCGACAAACCCATCTATGAAGAGTCGACACGCTTCTTCAATATGGAGTGGGTCGACTGTGACCCAAAAGAGGGACTGACACCTTCCAGCAGCTATTTCATTGATAAGTGCCGATTGTACAAGCACATAGTTTATAACGTGTATTGCGCCAAAACACGCAATTGGAGCGTGGGAGGAAACCCACTCAGCCACAGAGAGCATAGTACATAGACATACGGTGTATGTATTTTAGTATGTGTGAAAAAACATATTGAATACGTTTATACTGTGCAAAGCGACGAAAGCGCGCACAGCATTGGGGTGTGGGAGGAAACCCACGCAGACTGCATACACATACCGTGTATGTATTACAGTATGTGTGAATAAACATTGAACATGTTTATGCTGTGCATAGCGCCGAAGGCGCGCATACCGTTGGAGCGTAGGGGGAAACCGGAGTACCCGGAGGAAAGCCACGCAGGCCCAGAGAGTAATAATACATATATATACTGTGAATGTATTTAGTGTCGTGTATAAACATGTTGTGTATGTTTATACTGTGTATGGCACCGAAGGCGTGCACGTCATTGGAGCGTGGGAGGAAACCCACGCAGACGCAGAGAGCAATAATGCATACCTACACTGTGAATGTATCCAGTGTTGTGTATAAACATATGGGGTATGTTTAAACTATGGTGCTGAGGGCGCTTAATCTTCTCTGCGTATATGTGCTGCCGAAGCAAGCACCAAACTGCAGGTAAAAAGCAACCTCTGACGCCTCAGACTGTGGTCCTGTCAGAGCGTTCCCCAGGAAATGGCCGGAAACCACAGGTGCAGGGCTCTGCTGTTGCCTCACAGATACCGACTCCATGTTGCACAGAAGGCTCTCAGGGACTAGACAAATAAATGAATAAAGTCCCCCCACCATGCTGCACCGACCGGGGGGGGGGGGTTGGGTAACCCGGGAGATTCACCAGCCCAGAATGAGACCGCTCAGTGCCACCTGTGTCTCACTGGAATATCCAGGCTGCTCCAACCAGCAGGCTTTTGTCAGCCGGGGACACCCGAGCGACATAGCACAGGGTAGAACAGAACTCCTGGACTCAGCAATTAAGCCTTTACCTCCCAAGCAGCTGGGCTAACAGACGCACGCCACCGCGCCCGGCCGCCTCTATACATTAAAACTGTGTATCACTGTATGATCCATGCTGCTCTAGAAGCAGCGTGTGAGGAAGCTGTGAGGAGAATCGTGCTGCGCCATCCAGGAGCCAGCACTAAAGGCCAAAGGTGTAAAATAATAGCTTTAAATGAACCAAGGTAGACTGCCTCCACCAGAGGTTCCTCAGCCGCAGCCTCCAGCTTGAGAGTGTCCCTCACAGCATCAATGAGTGCACTAACAAGCAACCTGTCATTCACTAACCCAGATAAGGAGTCTTCCTCATAAGAATTGTCCTTGGTCAAAAAAAATCCAAAAGTTCAGAGCTAGGGTCCTGTGCCGCAACAATGCCCATATCTGAATGAGAGCACTCCCCTGGAGATGGTGTGGGGAGAGGGCGCTTAATAGCCCCCTTGCACGCCGCTTCCATCCTGGCAACAAACGCTTCCAGGACTGCCGACAACTGTTCCATAGGGACCGCAGGTGCAGCAGCACTGCCAGTTGCTTCTGACAGGACAGGGGAAGCAGGTGACTCTGACTCCATGATGCCACCCTCAGAGACTTTTTTCCATATGAGATACAAAGACCACCCTCCAGCTGCACTGACTGTGGGGGGGGGGGGTTTACCCAGGGGACTCACCAACCCTGCTAGGTCAGTTCCGCTGCCTGTGTCCGTCCTCTACAGCGCGGCTCCCATGAGTGAACAGAGAGGAGACTGAGGAGAATTGCACCGTCCAATCAGCGATAGAGGCCAAACCAGCACAAAAGCGCGCGGCCACAATAATAAGTGCGCCACAGGCGGCTACGGCAAGATGGCCGCCAATGCGCAAGGCCCCCACCGACACAGCTAAATCCTCACGTTATGCAGACCTCTGTGGACCCCCACCAGGACAGGGAGACCCCCCAGGAACCCCCCGTCAGCGCACCATAGTGTAGGTGACAGAGAGTAGTAAAAACAGTGTTTCTCAACCGGGGTTCCGCGGGAAGTCCCCAGGGGTTCCGCGGGAAATCGGCGGATGTGTACTACTGAATTTCATTTAAATGTCATCCCTTCATGCGCGCTGCTGCTGGCACACGGCGCGCATGAATACCCGATGACACTTGTATAGTACCGGCTCCTATAAGTTCAGGGGGCGGAGCAGGGAAGTAGTGCAGAGAGCGGGAACGGGAGCCAAAGAAGGAGGTGTACATGGCAACACTGACAGGGAAGGTGAGCTCTTACAGCGGCTCTCTGTCTGCCTCTCCCCTGCACTGTGCTCCGATGGCTCCTGTTTCCCCTGCACTCTGCATTACCACAGCTATAGCTGCAGCAATGCAGAGTGCAGGAGGGACAGAGTCATCGGAGCACATGGCTGGAGGGTTAGTGATGGGGGGGGGGGAGGGGTGCGGACAGAGCTGGCAGGGGCATTAGGGTTGCACGTCATTCACACTGGACTGCACCGGAGTGACATGTCTCTGCTGTCTGCACGATCAGATGCCTGTCTCACTCACACACAGCAGAACAAAGCTGTCTTCTGCCCCTCCTCCTCCTCCTTCAGCTCTGTATATACACACAAAGAGGAGGGGGAGCAGGAACATGTGCTGATATCAGGTCTGTAACAAACTTTTTCTATGCTTTGTAGATGGACAGGGAGGAGGGGGAGAGAGTGGCTGGGATTGGGATGGAGGAAACTAAAACGATTTACACTTGGGGGAGTGATTGGGGGGTTAGGAGGATATGTGCTTTGGTATTAGAAAGGACATATTCCATAAGTCAGTGTGGGATTAATTTGAAACCTGACAGCCCCTTCCAGCACTAACCTCCTTTCCCCCCCAGCACATTAAAACTGGGACAGTATGGACGTGTTTGAAGGGGGGGAAAGGATTTGTTTGTGGGGGTAAAGTTTTTGTACTGGCAGGGGGGATTAAGGTGAGAAGATATGTGATAGAACTGGGGAGAGGATTTGTGTAGGAGGGGCTTGGAGGAAAGAGGATTTGCGCTGGAGAGGACAAGGGGAGAGGAATTGTTACAGGATAGGGAGCACGTTGTGCTGGAAGGGGGGATTTGGGGGAGAGAATTGGAAGGGGGATTTTTTTTTAAGGAGAGGTTTGTGCTAGAAGTGGGATTTCCTTCTTTTTTTTGGTGGGGGAGTGGGAGGAGGAGAAAGATTTATACTACAAGAGATTTTTTTGTTGGGGGGAGGGGTGTTCTACTGGAATGGGAGGCTGTGCTTGGAGGTAGGATTTGGTGGTGGCAGAGGATTATTTCTGAGAGGGGTATTGGGGGAAGGAGGGTTTGTACTGGTTGGGAAAGAGGATTTCTATTAGGAGGGGGAATTGAGGGGGACAGGGATAAGTGCTGGGATGAGGAAGAAGGGGGGCTAGGACTGGGGATAGTGGAGGAGGACGTGTGCTGAGGAAGGGGAAGAGGATTTGTTTTGAGGGGGAATTATTTTTGTTGGTGGGGTGGAGAGTGAGCATAAAGATTAGTGCTGGCTTTTTTATTTCTTTTTTGCAGGAGAGGGAGCTGGAATATTTGATAAAAGTGTAACATGGAGGACAGTATTGCTTGCGGGGGGAATTTTGCGCTCTTCTCTACCCCTACACACCCCTGACTGCTGTACTCTTTGTTTTGGAGTCATGACTCCTACTATTCACATTCCATGCATTCCACACTCCTGTCCCCTGCATTTTGCACAGTAAATATTCCTGACCCCTGTATTCCATCCATAACACTCACAATTTGGCCACATCCACTGCGCTACGCATTACTGTTCTCCTGGAGGCAACCAAGTGTCCCAGGTCTTGTCTTTTACAATCTTCAAGCATATACAAAAAAAAAAAAAGATGTTGTGCGCCACTAAAGTGTTTGGGTTTGGCTTGAAGAAAAGGTGGCAACCCTAAGGGGCATGTGTTCACATGTATATAGGGGGGATTGTACTGTGCCCTGGTGATCTCCCGGCTGTACTCTGCCTTCTGTCCTTTTTAGCAAAATTTACCAATGTATCACTTTCTGTTGGGCAGATCGGCCTGCAGCTTCAGAACTGGACTGAAACCGACCTACAGGAAGCGGTACTTCCAAAACAGAAGAGCACACAGTTGACGGAACAGCAACCACTCTTGTAAGTACTATGATGATGTCAACCTCTTCTGCACTGTACTGACCCCCTGTGCTCTGTCCTTTTACTAACATGACTAATTTACCACTTTCTGCAGGGCTGATTGTGCTACAAATCAGGGGACGACATTGCAGCTTCAGAACTGAACTGAAACCGACCTACAGGAAGCGGTAATTCCAAAGCAGAAGAGCACACAGTTGACGCAACAGCAACCACTCTTGTAAGTACTATGATGATGTCAACCTCTTCTGCACTGTACTGACCCCCTGTGCTCTGTCCTTTTACTAACATGACTAATTTACCACTTTCTGCAGGGCTGATTGTGCTACAAATCAGGGGACGACATTGCAGCTTCAGAACTGAACTGAAACCGACCTACAGGAAGCGGTACTTCCAAAGCAGAAGAGCACACAGTTGACGGAACAGCAACCACTCTTGTAAGTACTATGTTACACTGCGTGATTTCTATGCAGAAAAATGTATGCATACAATACATACATGATACCAGTGCTCTGCTGTCAACAGGGCACACAGAAAATGTTATGTGTGCCCTGAAGACCTCCACATTGCACTGTGCCCTGGTAACCTCCAGAATAGTACTGTGCCTGTGCTCACAGAAATTTTTTTTTTTTTCTTTGTGCCTTGCAGAGACAGGTGTGTCGAGTTTTTCAACTGCATTGATATTTTGCATTGCAGAGTGTATTTTCCACTGAGCAGCGATGCAGTGTATGTAGGTTTAGCACTGAGAACCAGATTTGTGTAATTGCATTGCAGAAGGACTTTTGCTATATATTGCAGTTATTAGTGATAGTGTGGTTTATTTATGGTAGTATACTTTTTTTTTTTTCATTAGTGGTTTTAAAAACAAAATGGCTCAAGGTCCAATGTGGCGTTTTGTGAGGAGAAGGAGTGAGGTACAGGAGGATAGTACAGCTTCATCTTCTACTACAGAAAATTCTGATAAGGCTAGTGAGGAAGAATTACAACATCCTGAGTCCTTTGCATGCACCAGCAGCACAGTGCTTGATCCCAAAAAAGTCCGCCTTTACAGTGAAAGTTACCTAACTATGGTTTTTTCATGGACAGGTGATCCACATTGTCCCATTCCATTGTGCCTTATTTGTGGCAAACAACTTGCAAATACAGCAATGGCTCCAGCAAAACTGAAAAGACACTTTACTACAAACCATGGCCATTTGGCATCTAAAGGTGCCGATTATTTCAAAAGGCTATTGGAATCTCAAAGCAAGCAAAGTTCAGCTTTTGTTAAAAAAGTCTCCATTAGTAAAAAAAGCACAGGAAGCAAGCTATTTGGTGGCAGAAATTATTGCCCAGAAAAGAAAAAGTCACACAGTTGGTGAGAATATAATAATGCCAGCATGTAAAATTATTGTAAATCACATGCTAGGAGCAGCTGCAATAAAGGAAATTGAAAAGGTTCCACTCTCAGACAGTACAATAAGTCGGCGTATTGATGACATGTCACAAGATGTTGAAGAGGTCTTGTGTGATATCCTTAAAAAAAACAGCTTCGCTATCCAGGTTGATGAGTCCACCGATATCACCAACGCATGTCAACTTGTAACATTTGTACGATTTGAAAATGGTGGTGAAATTCAAGAAAACTTTTTCTGCTGCAAAGAGCTGCCTGAAACAACCAAGGGTCAAGATATATTTAATGTTTTGTCTGCCTATCTGGAATCCCAAGGACTGTCATGGTATGGTTGTGTTGGAATCTGTACTGATGGTGCCCCATCAATGGTTGGCTCCATGAAAGGCTTTTCCTCACTTGTAAAAAAAGAAAATCCTAATGTTGTGACAACACACTGCTTTATTCATAGAGAAGTGCTCATGTCCAAAACTCTTGGAGCTGAGCTGAAAAGTGTTCTGGATGATGTGACAAAAATGGTGAACTTTATTAAACAAAGACCAGTTCACTCAAGAATGTTCCAAAAACTTTGTGAAAACATGAAGGACCACGTAAATCTCCTGCTACATACAGAAATCAGGTGGCTTAGCAGAGGACGAGTTCTCCACAGAGTGTTTGAGCTGAAAGAAGAACTAAAGAAGTACTTTGAAGAAATTTGTAGGTTAGATTTTGCTGAGTGCTTTGAAGATGAAGAGTGGCTGCAGAAACTGGCATACTTAGCAGACATTTTTAATCATATGAACCTGCTGAACAAGTCTATACAAGGTTCTGGAGAGACTATCCTGACTTCAAGTGACAAGATTCTTGGATTCAAAAGAAAATTGAATCTTTGGAAAAGCCATGTTGTGAAAGGAAATCTGGAGATGTTTCCTCTGTTGCTTGGCCTTGGAAGTGAGGAAGGATACCAGCAAGTTTCAAATCTAATTGAAAGCCACCTGGATGTATTGCAGAGCAAAATGGAATATTATTTTCCTTCTCTGTCAACACAAATATATGATTGGGTGAGGAACCCATTCTCTGAGTCTTCTGTTCAGTCAGAGAACTTGAATTTAAAAGAACAGGAAGAAATTTGCGATTTGCAGTCTGATCGTACCCTCAGGATGAGGTTTGATGATGTATCCTTGGACAAATTCTGGATTTCAGTCAAAGAAGAGTATCCTGCCATTTACAGAAAGGCATTGAATGTTTTGCTGCAGTTTTCTACTTCCTACATGTGTGAGCAAGCTTTTTCCTGTTTAACAAGCATCAAGAGCAAGGAGCGAAATCGTTTACTTTCAGTTGAAGAAGAAATCCGTGTGTGCTTATCTCAAGTTCGACCCAGAATTGAGCATCTGTGCAGAAAAAAGCAAGCCCAAGTTTCACATTAAGGAGGTAAGTGTTTTTACAATATCTTCTATTCTATTATTTGATACTGTTTCTTTATTGCTGTTATATCTACAGCTCGCTGATCAGAGCCAATGATCCGTGAGCTTTAGATCTGAATTATTTTTTTCAGGGGTTCCCCGAGATCTCAACTTTTTGCCAAGGGTTCCCCGAAGGCAAAAAGGTTGAGAAACACTGAGTAAAAACAAGGGGGAGACAGGGAAAATCCCCCTACATAGGAACACACAGCATGAACTCACCTTCTGAGGCAGGTAAACAGTACTTACCCGTCCAGCTAGGACCCACTGGTGCGTCTCTGACAAGCATATCACAGTGCAGTACTGGGAGTAGCTATCGGCCAGTCCACCCCGAAAGATACAGCAAAACTGTTCAGTCATGTGTGGACGCTGGAGCATAAAGCTCACCGGCCACCACTGGAGCCACGGGGCATGTCGTGAACTGATCTCATGCAGAGCGAAGATTCAGCACGCTCGATGGTCGGACTGGGAAGACTACAAGGATAGCCAACTACCCAACCTGTTGCCCAGCTGACAGTTGATAGAAGAATCTCAAAAATAAAATAAACGCTCAAAAAGACAAAAAACATTTCTTCAAGAGACTGGCTCCAAAGAGAGCCACGTCCTCTTTCTGCTACGCAGAAAAAAAACGGAGGCAGCTAGCTGCAGGTAGGAGGGTTATGTCCGGAGGGACCGACCCCTGGGCGGGGCTGTTCAGCTCTGGTAATGGAATATATGTTAAAACATCTAACATTCTGCCTAGTCTTCTCCTATGAGCAGGAACATAACCCACTTTGTCAAGAATGAAGATGCTGTGTCAGTCCATGGACGGAGAGAAAGTAGCATTTTGTGGACTGATGAAAGCAAGGTTTTTCTTTTTGGGTCTAGGGGCCACAGTGTGTCAGACTACCCCCAAACACTGAATTCAAGCCACCGTACACTGTGAAGCATGGTGGCGCAAGCATCATGATATGGGGATATTTCTCATACCAGGGATCCATGGATCAGTTTGAATACATCAAAATACTTGAGGTACGTAAAAAAAAAAAAAAAACTGTGTGTTCAAGGGCATTTCCTCTTTGGCATGAGGCAACTACCGCAAACACACCAGTAAGCGAGCAGCATCTTGGTTCCAGACCAACAAGATTAACATTATGGAGTGGCCAGCCCAATCCCCAGACCTTAATCCAATAGAACACTCGTGTGGCGACATTAAAAATGCTGTTTGAGGTAAAACCAAGAAATGCAGAGGAATTGTCCTGGGCTGGAATACCTGCTCACAAATGCCAGCAGTTGGTCAACTCCATGCAACACATAATGTTTAAGTATCCACAGTAAATGTTTCAGTTTGTAAAAGAAAAATGCAGACGTTGCTATTTTTTTTAGAAAATACCAATATTCTTTCTCTTCATTTTCTGTAAAGTAAAAACTAAATTTGAAACATTTTTGATGTTTTGATTTGGAATACACTCTGCAGTGTTCCCAATGCATTTGCATGTATGGAAACAAAAGCTATAAAGATTTTAAGCTTTTACTTTAGACACACTGCCATTATATTTAAACACAACTGTATATTCGTGTTTTTTAGGCATCTAATTTTTTTTTTTTTTTTTTTAATACTTGAAAATTCAATCACAATAAAAAAGGGACGCAAATGAACATCCATACGTCTAGTGCATATATTTTTAACAATCTTTTTCAATTACAAAGTTTGTAATTGTTTGCAAAACAAAATCTTTACTCTAAAAGAATTAACCAACATAGAAGAGAAAAACTGCACAATGTGCACCATAATCCATGGCAGAAACAATCAACAGACACTTAAAAGCAGATTCTTAAAAGTGGACGCAGCTTAAACAGTTCGACTGATCAGTTTTCTTCTGGAGCCTTGGTGTACAATTACACTACGGAAAAATTATGTCGTCTTTTTAAAATTGTGTTGATTTATCACGTGGCAACAGAATGAAAATATGATTTATTTTCAGTTGATCACAGACTGCAAAATAAAAACATCTTGTGTGGTACCAACTCTTTGTCCAAATACATCACTCCTGTAATAAATAAAAAAATATGGTATTAATTTTTTGTCAGCTTGTATCTTATAGGATAAAATATATTACAATTAGTTTTTTTTGTTTTTTTTTTAAGGTGTACTGGACATTATAAATTTGAAAGCCATACCCAGGAAAGAGAAAGTTACAAAACACATACTGTACATGCATACACACAGCAGGGAGAGTTCACAACAGGCATCAGAGGAGTGGACATTGGTTCATAAAGTTACCAGTATTATGTTCACAAATTCCTTTGAGCCGTTTTACTTGCACAGTTCACACAAATTTAGTTTTTGATCTGACACTTATATAAGCTTTGGTTGTCAAATTTCTACAGTTCTATAGTCAACAGAAAATTAATGCTATATTGCGATCTTTGAATATCTAGATTGAAGTCTACCATAAAGGGAAAAAAAAAATAGGATTTTTATAACAGCTTACCTGTAAAATCCTTTTCTTGGAGTACATCACGGGACACAGAGCGACATAGTCATTACTAATGGGTTATATAGATACCGTCAGGTGCTGGCACTGGCAACTTCCAAAACCGGAAGTACCCTCCCCTATATAAGCCCCTCCCATCCGGGAGCACCTCAGTTTTGTAGCAAAGCAATAAGTGTCCCTAAAGAGGGGCGGGAGCTCTGTGTCCCGTGATGTACTCCAAGAAAAGGATTTTACAGGTAAGCTGTTATAAAAATCCTATTTTCTTTCTCGTACATCACGGGACACAGAGCGACATAGTCATTACTAATGGGATGTCCTAAAGCAATGCCAAATGAGGGGGGGGATACACCATACATAAGCTGAGCGCTATCAGACATGAGGATCTTTTGCGGCCTGCAACACACTGCGCCCAAAGGCGACATCCTCCTGACTTCTAACGTCCACCTGGTAGAACCTAGTAAACGTGTGTACCGAAGACCATGTTGCGGCCTTACAGATTTGAGCCAGGGAGGCCTGGTGATGCACTGCCCATGAAGTTCCAACTGCTCTCGTGGAGTGCGCCCTAACTTTGAACGGAGGCGGTCTACTTCTCAAGCCATAGGCTTGTATTATGACCTGTCGAATCCACTTGGCTAAAGTAGATTTTGACGCTGCCTGACCCTTTCTGGGGCCTTCCGGCAGAATAAACAAAGTATCCGTTCTGCGAATCTGAGCAGTGGCTTTTAGATAAGCTTTAACTGCTCTTACTACATCCAAAGAATGCAATAACTTTTCCTCTACCGAAGTAGGTTTGGGGAAAAAAGAAGGAAGAACCACATCTTGGTTCAAATGAAACCTCGATACCACCTTAGGAAGAAAGGCTGGATGAGGACGTAACACTACTCTGTCCTTATGGATAACCAGATATGGCTCCTTACAGGACATAGCTGCTAATTCCGATACTCTTTTAGCCGAACAAATGGCTACTAGAAAAATCAATTTCCTGGTGAGAAGCACCAAGGAAATATGCTGTAATGGTTCAAATGGTTGTTTCTGTAGAACCGACAGAACCAAGTTTAGATCCCATGGACATATGGGAATATTAACCGGAGGACTAATACGCATCACTCCTTGTATAAAGGCTTTGACTAGTGAATGCGAAGCCAAGGGCCTTTGAAAAAATATTGACAAGGCCGAAATCTGACCCTTGATAGTACTCAAGGCAAGCTTCCTATCTACAGCCCACTGTAGGAAGTCCAGAATCCTACCTATTACGTACTTATGTGGATGCCATTTCTTGGCCTCACACCACGCGATGTACGCCTTCCAGATTCTATAGTAGATCTGCCTGGATACCGGCTTCCTGGCATTGATCATGGTAGATACCACAGCATTAGAGAGCCCTCTCTTTTTTAGAATGTGGGCTTCAATAGCCAGGCCGTCAAACCTAGGGCTGGTAAGGAAGGGTGGTATATCGGTCCTTGCGAAAGCAGGTCCGGACGACGTGGGAGAGTCCAAGGACTCCCCACTGAAATTTTACAATCTCCGCGTACCACGCTCTTCGGGGCCACGCTGGAGCCACCGGAATCACTGGTTTCTTTTCTACCCTGATTCTGCGGAGTAATCGAGGTAACCATTGTGGCGGTGTGAATGCATATATCAGCTTGAACTGATCCCAAGGGAACACTAGGGCATCCGAGCCGCAAGCTAGGGGATCCCTTGTCCGAGAGACAAACCTGTCCCCCTTTGCGTTGAATCTGGATGCTAGAAGATCTACATCCGATGTTCCCCACCGCTGACATATTGTCCAGAAAACCTCGGGGTGAAGGGACCCTTCCTCTGGGCCTAATTGCTGGCGACTTAGAAAGTCCGCCTTCCAATTCTCCACTCCTGGAATGAATACCGCAGATATGGCTGGGACATATTTTTCTGCCCATTTCAGGATGTAATTTACTTCCCTCTGGGCTGCACGACTCCTGGTGCCCCCCTGATGATTGATATATGCCACTGCTGTGGCATTGTCTGATTGCATTCTGACAGGGGACCCTTGGAGTTTGGATGTCCATGCTACTAGGGCATACCGGGCTGCTCGTATCTCTAAGAGATTGATGGGCAGGGCCTTTTCTGCATCCGACCATCTGCCCTGGAGAGACTATTGCTCCAGTACTGCTCCCCAGCCTATAAGGCTGGCATCTGTAGTGACCACCTTCCAAGAAATCGGACTGAAGGATTTCCTTTTTTCCAGATTCTGGGGAACCAACCACCAACGGAGGCTCTTGCGAACGGAAGGGGACAAGGACATTGTAAGTCTAGGGCCTGAACTTTTTTGTTCCAGGCTGACAGTATGGCCCCCTGCAAATTCCTTGAATGGAATTGACCGTAGGGTACTGCTTCGAATGATGCCACCATTTTTCCCAGCAGCCTTATGCACAGGCGTATGGACGGCTGTCTTTTTTGTACCCACTAAGTGTATCAAATCTTTCAAAGACAACACCTTTCCTCGAGGCAAGAATATTTTTCTCTGGCCTGAATCCAACCTTAGCCCCAAGTATTCCAGACTTTTGACTGGTTTTTAGGGCTGACTTTTCTCGGTTGATAATCCAACCGTGAGATTCCAGATACTTGATTGTCTTGTGAACGACCACTTCTAGTTTTTTCACTGAGTGGTCTATCAGCAACAAGTCATCTAGATATGCCATTATCATTACACCTTGTGTTCTTAGATTGGCCAATAAAGGGCCAGAATTTTTGTAAACACTCGTGGTGCTGTGGCCAAACCGAAGGGTAAGGCTCTGAACTGAAAATGGCGCCCTTCTACTGCAAAGCGTAGAAACTTTTGGTAGACTGGAAAGATGGGAATGTGCAGATAAGCATCTTTGATGTCGATCGCGGCTAACCAATCCTCCCCTTGTAGGGCAGTGGCCACCGATCGGATCGACTTCATCGGAAAGTCCTGATATACAGGAATTTGTATAGCCCTTTTAGAATTAATATGGGCCTCCCGTCCGCGTTTGCTTCGGGACTGTAGAGAGGTTTGAGTAAAACCCGAACCCTCATTCTTCCAGGGGAACCTCCATAATTACTCCTTGGAGCAATAGTTGTTCTAGTGCCAACAGGAGGGATCCTCTCTTCCGGGGATCCCTTGGCACGTTTGACCTCAAAAATGGGAAGGAGGAGAGTCTCTTAACTCCAATCTGTATCCCCAACATACTGCGGAGAGCACCTATCTGTCTTGATCGCGTCCCGCCAGGTCTCTTGTGAACAACTGGAGTCCTCCCCCCACCCGACTGAGTGGGGGCAACCCTTCAATGAATTTAACTTTGGGGGAGGTTTTGTACCTCCCCTGACCCAGGGTTTCTCATTACCCTGCTATTGTCCCTGTTTTTTACCCCCGGGAATTGACCGAGGAGGCCGTCGGAACTGTTACACAGCCGATGCCCCAGGGACTGGAGAAGCAGGCCTCTTAAAGAGGGACCTCTAACTCTGTTTTTAACCGGCAAGAGCGTATTTTTACCGCTGGAAATTTTCTGGATATATTTGTCCAGGTTTTCCCTGAATAAGCGTTCACCATGAAATGGGACGCTAACCAGCCATTCCTTACAGGGAGCTTCAGCAGACCAGTTTTTGAGCCATAGAAGCCTACGCATATGTACTCTAGACAGCGTAAGGCGGGAGGCCTGATGGACTGAATCCTTTATGGCGTCAACCGCAAAGCCTAAGGCTCTAGGTAGATCAGCTAGGGCAAGGCCTGCTGATCTGTCAAGTCCCTCAAGACCTGTTTTAACTGATCCTTCACTGCTTAGCAGACCCCAATAGCTGCTACTGCTGGTTGTGTCACCAAGCTTGCTGTAGAAAGAAGCAGACTTTCATAAGGACTCCAATCTTTTATCTATTGGGTTCTTGAACATTTGGACATTATCCACTGGACATGTCAGTGATTTATACATACAAGAGATGGCTGCGTCCACTGTAGGGACCTTCCATTTTTTTTTTTTTTTGATGAACTTATCCTCCATGGGATAGACCACCGGAAATCTCTTGGGGGAATAATATTTTCTCAGGACGTTCCCAATCCTGGTAAATAAGCCCTTTCAGTAAAAGGGTGAAGTGGAAAAGAACAGACAGTCTGGGGGCTTCTAGCGACCCCAACAAGGATACAGTAGTGGTTGATGGTTCCGCAAGGTGCATTTTTAATGCCGATCGGACCATGTTAGTCAGAGACTGAACCCATAATCTTTCAGCTTGAGCTGCTGAGAAAGGTTCCTCCACTGTTGATTCCTCTATAACAGAATCAACCTCATCCTGATCCCCTTCAGGCAGGTCGATCCCTGTATGGGACTGTTGCTCTGCTAACAGGCACTCTGAAGGAGGAGACGGAGATCGGCGTGCTTTCCCTGACAGGGAGGCAGCGATCAATGTTGACAATCTCTCTCTAATCCTCCCAGAGCTGAGGAAAAAACCTCCTCTGTTACATACACAGGAGCAGGTGACTGAGGACAGCCACAGTACCAAGTACCCCTGCGGGGTCTCTATGGTCACTTACCTCTGAACTTCAGGGGAGACTGGTGCAGCAGAAGCATGCCCACCTCAGAGCCCGATGAGACCCCCTTCGCTTCCTGGAAGATTCAGTTCCGGAGCTTCTGGACGGCATATTCTTAAGCCTAAAGCTGAGGTATTCCAGCCGTAATACACCACTTTTACTGAGAATAGTCTAGCACAATTGCTGCTATATCACAGTTGGTGTCTACTAAAGTGCCTTTCTAGGGGATGCCTGCATCAACCGCCTCTGTGTGCCTTTATCTGTTGCTAGCTCTGTCTGTGCATTCAATAGCCAGCTATAATGTGCTTTAAAACACGCTGGACGCCCGCACATGCGCAGCAGCGCCGTGGCGCACACCTGAGCGTCATCCACCCGCTCCGCCCCTTTGTTCAGATCGCCTCTATGAATAGAGGCGCGTGCACGCGCACACGCGCGGGCACGTGCGCCTTCGGCGCCCTTTTTTAAAAACAATAAGGAGCTAGACGGGAGCCAGGGCCCCCTTTGCCGCAGGGCCCGGGGATGGATGAGCGCAGCAACAGGGCAGAGGAGACAGCTTCCCAGCAGAGAACATACCAACTGCCTGGATTTGATTCTGGAAGAAAAAAATCCACATTACAAGAAAAAGAACCATAGCGGCCTCTAGTGTCTAACACAGGTACCGCGGTCTTACATTTTTTTTTTCTTTTTTTTTTTCTTGCCTACTATTAAAATTTTTACATTTTCTCAGTAGTAACAGGCATACACAGAATATTAGCGGGAATACCTTAGGTAACAGGCAGAAAGACAAAATAGGCTTGGGGGTCCCTCAATAGAACCAAGTTCCTGAGGGCCCCCACTTACCTTTTCCTCGCCGCAGGACTTTGTTTGGTCCACAGAAGCCCAAACTTCACCTATCACGGCAGGCATTGTAATCAAACCTTCAGGGACCGGGTTCCCAAGGATTCCACTCCCCTGGACCTGTATAGCACCCTGCACAGAAAACATCTTGGTCGTGGGTATGACCAGAGCTCTGGATCCCAGGGTCCAGCTCTCCTAAGAGAAGCATTACAGGCAAAACCTTGCTCTTCTCTGCAAGGCCCGGGTACCGACCGTTTAGCTATGAAGCTTTTTTGGTCGGATCCGGAATAGCTTACTGAGGCCCAAAAGAACCTGTACGCAAGCTCAGTGAAAAACACATGTTTCTTCTTGGCCAACACCTTAGACACTGGCAAAAAACTGAGGTGCTCCCGGATGGGAGGGGCTTATATAGGGGAGGGTACTTCCGGTTTTGGAAGTTGCCAGTGCCAGCACCTGACGGTATCTATATAACCCATTAGTAATGACTATGTCGCTCTGTGTCCCGTGATGTACGAGAAAGAAATCTGACTAAAGGTATATCACCCCATATCTCCTCCAAAGTGCACCATGCTGCAGTTTAGCCAATTCAGGGTATGAATCATTTGACCATATAGGGCTATAGTCCGTGTACCCTACCACTCCCTGTAAATACCTAATTTTGTTCCAGATTTTTTGGATAAGGTTATAGGTCGGGTATTGTTTATTCGGTTTCCCAAATGCCAGCGACTCCAGGGCTGTCGGTATCGAAGCTTTCTGTACAGTGTGTAACATCACTAGTTCGGAGGAGCCACCATTCCCTCCCTCTCTGTCTACACTTGTGCGTATTGTACCTATCAATTGCTGCAATTGCGCAGCAATGTAGTACAACCAATGATTTGGGAGGGCAAGTCCCCCCTCATCCTTCGGGCGTTGGAGGTGTTCAAGTTTATTTCTGGGTGTGCGGTTCTTCCATATAAGCGTACGGAACAAGGAATTGACAATTCTAAATACCTTCAGGGTCACTACCGTCGGGGTGTTATGGAGCACATATAGCAATTGGGGCATGAG
This sequence comes from Rana muscosa, assembly GCA_029206835.1. NCBI lineage: Eukaryota > Metazoa > Chordata > Amphibia > Anura > Ranidae > Rana > Rana muscosa. The sequence continues at coordinate 850,987,394 of CM055121.1, forward strand.
AATCATTTTGATCAGATTCACCCTACCCCCTACAGACAGGCAGATTGAATTCCACATCTTGATCCGGTCTCAAAATTTTTGCAGCAGCGGGGACACATTCAATCTACCATAGTCACAGATCTTGGGCGTCACCTGGATACCCAAGTATTTGAATGAGGCAGTCAGGGGCACCGTAGAAGAGGTTGGGGGAGTCCCCCCCTCGTCAATAAGCATCAGGGATGATTTAGTCCAGTTTATCCAGAGCCCAGAAAATCTACCAAATTCCCCTATGGTGACCATAGCTTCTGTAAGGGAGCCCTCTACGTCCCCAAGCAACACCATAGTGTCATCAGCGTAAAGCATTATTTTCTCCTGCTTGTCCCCGTACTTAAATCCCACAATCTCCGGGCTGGCTCTTACCTTAATCGCTAGGGGTTCTATGGCTAATGTGAAAAGCAGGGGTGATAAGGGGCACCCCTGTCGCGTCCCTCTCCCCAAGGTGAAAGTGTGTGACATAGCCCCAGAAGATTTAATGGCCGCCCTCGGACTATGGTATAGCAGACGAACTCAGGAAATATACGAGTCCCCGAAGCCGAATCGCCTAAGAATTTCCCACAAATACTCCCACTCAACGCTATCAAAGGCCTTCATAGCGTCCAATGAGAGCAAGGCCCTCTGCCCTATATTATCCGCCGGGGATTGCATGTTGAGATATAGCCTCCGTAAATTGACAGACGTCGATTTGTTAGGCATGAAGCCAGCTTGATCAGGGTGAAAAATGCTAGTAATGGCACCATTCAGCCTAATCGCCAGCATTTTGGCCAGTAGCTTAATGTCGCTCTGTAACAGAGACATTGGTCTGTAGGAGCCTGGGTCTATAGGGTCTTTTCCGGGTTTCAATATTAGAACAATGAGCCGTGGCCATGGAAGAGGGCAGAACCTGTTGTTCCTTGGCCACGTTAAACACCGTCAATAGTTTTGGCAAGAGGATACCTGCATATGGCCTGTACACCTCCACAGGTAGCCCGTCCGCTCCTGGGGCCTTACAGTTGGCGAATGCAGCCAACGCCGTCTGCAGCTCCTCCAAGGTAAAGGGGGCATCCAAGGCCCTCTGGTCAGTCGTGAGTTGTGGGAAGTCAATGCCCTGTAAGTAGGTCAGAAGTTCCTGCTGGGTGAATTGTTCCGTCGGGAGATAGAAGGTCTCATAAAATCTGGCCAGTTCTGCCAAGATTAGGTCAGGGGAGTTCACTATCTTACCCTCTGGCATTTTGATAGCCCCAATAGAGGGGGCACGTTGTTGAGAGTTAGCTATCCTAGCCAACAGGCGCCCTGTGCTCTCTCCCTCCTCAAAGAAAGCCAACCTAGAGAAAAACAGTTTTTTTTTCTGCCGTGGAGGACAACAGCCGCTCATTAGCTGATTGAGCCGACTGCCATGCCTCCCTGGCAGAATCCGTGGGGGTTTGAACAAATGTCTCCTCTAGGGCCACAATACTAACATTTAAAGCTGAACTCCAGGGACTGCAAAAAAATTGCCTTTGTTGTAGGGCTACCTGCACACTGTGCAAGGGTTAAATGCTTGGTTTTTGCCTACTACATCAGGAAAATATTGGAAATTTACACATACCCTTTTAAATATCTAAAGCCTCGTACACACGATCAAATTTTCCGCAGACAAAGTCTCAGACTTTTGTCCGAAGGGTGTTGGCCAAAAACTTGTCTTGCATACAAACGGCACACAATTGTCAGCCATCAAACACGAACGTAGTTGCGTACTACGTGGTTTTTCAGCTCTTTAGTGCCACCCTTTGGACACCTTCTGCTAATGTCGTGTTTGGTGAGCATTGATTCCCAGCATGAGTGTTTGTACTTTGGACTTTTGTCTAACGGAGTTGTGTACACACGCTCAGAAAATCCGACAACAGACTGCTGTTCACGGGAAATTTTAAAGCCTGCCAGCCAACATTTGTCCGCGGAAAATCTGACAATTGTCCGATGGAGCATACAAACGGTCAGATTTTCAGCCAACAGCCTGTCATCACACAATTCCTGTTGGAAAATCCGATCGTGTGTACGAGGCTTTAGGAGTACAGGACAGAGGCCGTCAATGACCTTCAGGCTATTGTACACTGGCAAAGCCACTCGCAGCTTTAGAGCTTACATATACCTAGTGAAGTGACTGGCCTTAGGTGATAGAGACAAATCCTCCTACAAAAGGTTTTACCTGTGTATCTGAGGTCATCCCTTCTTACACTCTACAGAGCTCAGTGACAAGAGCTTTGAGAGCTGATTGGAGGGGGAGGGACACACGCCCCTTAACACAACTCACAGAAACAGAGCTGTCAATCTGCTGGAGCACCCTCCCGTGTCACCTATTTCTCTTGCTGTCAGGAAAAACTTGTCAGAAGAAGCGATTCATGCAGAGGGATAAGGCAGCAGACTTTGCTCTAGATTGAGAGAAGTACATACTATAGAGGGATTTTCTTTGTTCATATTTCATGTCTGAGGTTTACAACCACTTTAAACCACTTGCAATTTTGAAATAAAAGCTCTCAAGTTTGTCAGTAAATTTTGTAAATAAGTAATTTTTCTCCTTCACTTATGGGCACTTATAGGCTGCACTGATGAGACGGCATTGAAGGGCACTAATGAGCAGGCACTGAAAGGCAGCACTAATGGGCACCGATTGGTGTCACTGATGGGCACTGCTGGGGCTGTACTGTAATCAGTACCCCGATTACCTGTACAGGTCTCCCCTGCGTGGAGATGCCGCTGATCGTCTCTCCTCGCCACACACACTGTCAGCGTGCGCCGAGGAAAGTCGATAAGCGTCACTTCCTTGTTTACATATATGACCGGCCGTGTCATCAGCTCTTTACGGAGATCGAGGTTGTGCTGTGTCCGAGGAACACAGCGTGGCCTTTCTAGGGTGCCGTCGCAGAACGAGAGTGCAACCTCGCCGCCATCATTTTATTGGACAGAGCGGAAAGGGATTATAACACCCAGTTGGTTTTTATTGCTGCCTGTGCCTCTGGGAGATTCAACACCTCCATTTGTCCTCTTTACCATTATCAATGAAAGTAAAAGAAAATCCCAAATTTTGGGTTGTCCCCAGAAATGGAATAGAAGTGAAACCTTTTAATGGTGACTAGTTCTGGTTACCTGGGGGCACCAAGGGATTCCCTTATTTTCCAGGGATTTTATCTCACTTCCTGTTTTGGCTATGGAACAGGAAGTGAAAGTAAATCACAGATGACAAAAAATATAAATAAAAAAGGGTTTTGCCTATACTTCATCAGATAAACCCTCCTACCATATAATCCTCAGTTCCTGGGTCATATCCAAAAACAAAATTTTTGCACATACACCCAAAAAAAAGTTCAGTTTTCTTTATTGTACAGTAGACAGTCAATTATAACAGATGGAACATCCCAAAGCAGTAATAAGGGGAAGGCAACATAGGCAAAAAAAACAGCCAACAGACTCAAGAAACAAATGCCTAAACAAGGTCATACCAAATTCAAATGACAAACTGCAAAACTTGGTGGCCAAAACTGGCATCAACCGAAGCCTAAACATCAACTCGAAAAAGTATGGCAAAATGTATGCACAGAAGGCCAGGTAGCAACCTCTCAGAGCTGCACAACAGATGCCTGATGTTTAAACACCCAAGATGTGCCAACAGATCTAGTAGAGTCAGCATTATTCGGAAAGGGACGCTCCTTACCCCTCAGAGAGCAGGCATAAGAAATTATCTGGCCAATCCAGAATCATGGCTCGCAATACAGAAGAAATTTGTTTGGCTTTGACAAAACAAAGTCAATATTTCTGATAGAGGCTGTGACCGCAGTGTAAACCCTCACAGACCACACCCCACATCCAGACAATGGAGGGCTGCCTCCTTTGGTCTCTTAGGAAAAGGGAAAAACATTATCCTCATTTAAGTGTACCCAGACACCTTTGCAGGTAAAAAGGAAGCATTTCAACACAAAACCACTTTGTCCTGGCAGTACTACCTACAAGAAAAGCCTTCTTACAGACAAGAGGCACAAAATAAAATTTCCCAGATTGGTTCAAAGGGTGGCTTTTGGAGGACAGAGCAATCGGGGTAAAACTCTCAGATCTCTAGTCTCCCCTGCTTGGAACAGCACAATGCCTGGGACAGTAGATAGTGACAATATATTGGTCAAAATAATTTAACCTCTCCTCTGTGTTGAGTCCTCCATTATTGCTGAAACCCCTATGGGGTACTCACAGCCACCAGAATTGGAGACTTTCAGGACAGTGCCTCATCCACTAAAGGTATAACCTGATTCAGATTGTAACCGCACCACTCCTAGAGCGGTCTATGCCTTCTTAGGCAGAGCAGACCCATTCAGAAGACATTTGCTTCATGCATTTTTCGGCAACAACACTTTAAAGTATTATGCCCGCACCTGCTCGACATGGCATCCACGGCAGTGCTGTAAATTACAACATTGCACCCGCACCGTGAGAAGGCAGGGGTATCAAGATGGTACCTGCACATGCGCCCTAGACCGGGTAGGAGTGGTAAAATGGCTGCGTCCAAGCACATATAATGTTACTCATGCAATGTGGGTGCAATGCTTGTTTGAAGTCAGTCCTGCTGAGAGGAGCTGGCTCACACAAGTGAGAAGGTGCCCTACTTAAAAGGGCCTGCTCCATTACCCGGGCAATATAGCAAGCTGGAAAACAATTACCACCAGATGCACAGGCCTGTTTTTACTGGACCAGCACCAGACTCTCGGTACCCTGGCATCAGCCTCAGAAGAGTTCCTATTACTTTGCCCATTTCAGTCAGGCCTAACCCCCCCACCTCCACTCCAGTGAGGGGGGGGCATTCTTCCAGGACTGGGCTCCCACACAAGTGGACATGGACCTTGGACTTGCAAATGTACCAGGTACAGGTACCCTGTGACTGCACTGGGCCCAGCACACAGGCAATACGCCTGTGTGCTGGGCCCAGTGCAGTCACAGGAATACAGGCCAGCCCCATTCCCATCTCTGCATGACAGTCCCTGCAGCCCGAAGCTGGGGGTACTGATCCAGAAAACAGACACCTTCTGTTGCAGTGATCTGGTGCCGTTTATACCTTATTTTGATAGGAGATTCTACTGTTGATGCTAAAAACTACCTTCTTTCCCACAAAGATGCTTCCAGCACCTACGGAAGCTAGCAAAAACTTAAGGATCATATGGTGGGGGGTTAAATGAGGGAGTCATCTGAAGGTGCAGAAGATAACCCATTCCTTATGATTGACAGCTTGTCCCTTGTGCTGTGATAATGAAAAGACTTACTTACCTTATCCTCAGTTCCTCCGGCAGCCGGCGCTCACTCTCTCCAGAGTGTGGTCTGGCCTTCGGCATCCTCAATTACAATGGAGGACTGTTGGTCCTTCGTTGTACGTGATTGTGTTACTGCTGCAACCACCAGCTGGAGTGCCAAAGAGAAGATGTTTTGGGGGACCAATCTGTGAGAGCGAGTGATAAGGCAAGAAGAAGTTAATTTTTCCTGGTACCTTAGGCCTTTTTTTAGTTCCCTGAAGTTCAGCTTTAAAAAGTTTGATACCCCAACACTTCATGGTTAAGATGGGATGTTAATCCAACTGACAGTGCGGATAATTTAACCTTATTAGATGAATGGTTTCAGTTTTTTAACGGCTGCGAACAAAAACTAATGCAGCTAATGATTAGGAGGCGTAAAGCCAAAAATATGGTGGTAGAAGCCGACATCGTTGATCTCAAAAATAGTATGGAGCCTTTCATGGGAACCAAAGAATATTTGGACAGGGCACAGAGCCTTCAGACTCACCTGGCAAATATGATGGAGAGATCAAACAGAAAAAACTGAAAAAAGACCAGAGAGATATCAAAGATTATGAAGAAAACAAGGTATATAAATGGCAGGATGATTTGGATGTGGACAACTCCAAAGAATCTCCGTTGGACAGGGATACGGAAGTACACAATACGGTTACACAGCTAGCTAAAAACAAAAATAAGACACAGACACATACTCCAAAAAAATCTAAAACTTTAGCCAATCCAAAGGGCCAAGCCACCCAAGGTAATAGGGGGTACCCCCCATCCCATATGGGGGGTAATTACCCCCCATCCAATGACTACTACCCCACTTCCTATTCAGTACCCACTCATAATAGGTATGGAACATTGGACAATAGACCAAGTGATTATGGTTATCCTTATCAATATCAAGGACCTAACCATTATCCACCCAGGCCCCCTAGGGGTAATTTTAGGGGCAACTATAGGGGGAGACCTACGCCCTATCAAAATAATTACCAACAAGGGGGGGGAATGGAGGGGATGGAAAGAGCCCTACAAAATTCCACCTACCACACCCCAATATCCCAAAGAATATTCAGAAAAAGAGGTAGAAGAGGGGGAACCAGAAAGAAAAAGACCAAGGGACAGATAAAAGAAGGAATATTCAATCTAGCAGGTGCATCGTTTTCAGATAACGAATTACAGGTTTTAACGCAAGGTTTAAAATTTGCACCTGATAAGAATCTCAAAAAGTTTGAATTGTTCATTGATGTGGAAAAATATGTTAGGAAGCTCAATATTAAAAAATTCTTTGCCATACAAAAAGGGACACATGTCCCCCTGTCGTGGAAACAGACAAGTTTAAACACAGTGGGTTATAAAACAATTCTATATTTAACCCTCAAAAGGGTACACATCACCATATAGAGGTGTTCAAGCATATGGTGCAGGATGAAATTAAGTCTCTAGAAATCAAAAAGGTCAGAACTAAACGGTCCCTAGTTGAGGGGATTAAGCAATTAGAAAAAAACAAAAACATAGTAGTCCGACCAGCGGACGGGGGGGGGGGTTAGTCATACTTACTAAGGAGGACTACTATGGAGAAATCCAAAGGCTACTAAAGGACACTAGCACGTACAAACCATTAGCATCTAATCCACTGAATAAACTCAAAATCAAACTCCATAATTGGATTGACAAAGGAGTCAATCAAAAGATTTTGGATGTAAAGGAAGCACAGTACCTTTTACCAAAAGTACCTCGTACCCCGGTGCTTTATGTGGTACCAAAAATTCATAAAAATAAGGAAAAACCCCCAGGCCGCCCCATTATAAGCGGGATAGGTTCACTCTACTCTAGGGTAGGGGAATATCTGGATATGTTCCTGCAACCCTTGGTCAAACAAGGCAAGTCATATCTTAAGGACAGCCGTGAATTAATTAAATCCCTCTCGAATGTCCAGGTAACCGATGCAACCATTATGGTTACAGTGGACATAGAGTCCCTTTACACAAACATTAGACAGGAAGATGCATTGGTTGCAGTTCAGGTTGCACTAACTGCTGATTCACATCTAAAAAAAGCCCAAATAAACTTCCTAGTAGAGGGACTCAAAATTGCAATGGGGAACAATTATTTTTGGGCACAGGGGGTGTTCTACAATCAAATCAAAGGGGTGGCAATGGGGGCTCGATATGCCCCAAGTGTAGCCAATATGGTACTGAATAAGTGGGAGGGAGAAACCATTTATAAAGATAAACCATTATCCCTACTCTACTACAAAAGGTACATTGATGATGTAGTATTGTTGTGGGAGGGATCCCAGATCACACTACATAGCTTCTTACAAGATTTAAATTCCAACCAGTATGGATTAAGGTTTACGGCTGAGTTTAGTCTGACAACTATAAATTATTTGGATCTTACTTTGGTCAAACAGAAAGATAGGATTGGCACAAGGACGTTCTTTAAGGCAACAGACAGGAACGCTTTTGTGCCAACTAATAGTTGCCACCACCCCCAATGGCTCGGGGCTATACCTAAAGGCCAGTTCATGCGCATCCGAAGGATAGCGATTATACCACACAGGCCTCAATTCTCACAGAACGGTTTTGTGAAAAGGGGTATTGCGAGGTTGAACTGACCCGAGTTAAGAATGAAGTAGCAGTTATGGATAGACATTCCCTCTTAGAGTCTAAAAAGAAAACGGATACAACAATGGGGATGTTGCCATTTATTACAGGATTCAACAGACAATATAAAAGTATCGAAAAGATTTTTAAAAAGTTCTGGCCTATACTTCAGAAAGAGAGACCTGGTATCGGTAATACCTTCAAAACCCAGATTTATTTACAGAAAGGCACCAAGCCTGAGAAACATTATTGCGCCTAATGTTCCAGATCCACCCGACAAACCCCCCACTGTCTTGGATGGTTCTGGATTTCATTACTGCACCAGATGCAAAGCTTGTCGTACTACAATACGACATACAAGGAAAGTAACTAAATTCAAGTCATTGGTGACACAAGAAGAATTTAATATCAAATCCTTGATAACTTGCTACTCCAAACATGTGACATACGTTTTGGAATGTCCCTGCTCCCTTCAGTATGTGGGGCGCACCACAAGAGAGCTTAGAATTAGAATCAACGAGCATGTAGCCAATATAGCAAAGGGTTTTCCAAATCATAGTGTGTCGCGTCATTTTCTCCAACATCACAACAGAGACCCCCGCCAGCTGGTCTTTTATGGCATAGATAGGGTTACATACAACTGGAGAGGGACAGACCTTACCAAGGCTATCTCCCAGAATGAGACCCAGTGGCTGTATAGATTGTCCACAATGCAGCCACTGGGCCTCAACATAGACTTGGATTTGAATTGCTTCCTCACCAATGAATAAATATAGATTTCTACAATTTGATACAATATATTTGAGGTCCAACAGGTGTAGAGATTTACGAATTCAATTTTAATTATTTTAAAAATATTTTTTTCTATTCAATATCAATACCCTGTCTAGGATATGTTGCTGCACTATTATACATTTATTGCAACATGTATTACTAGTCTTGGCTAGTGCCGTATCATATCCACCCATTAGGGGGCGTGAGTGGTACGTATCATCTAACAATGTATACTGACAGGGTTGATGTATGGGTATTTTAGATAATGTTTTATTATGAGCCAATTCATAGGCAGGATGTAGGCAATGGATTGGTTTCTATAATCTATATGGTACAATTAGTTATGGATTCCAACCTTGCTGTGTCTGTATTATGCGGCGAGACGGCATTGAGGCTGGATCTTAGTCCGGAAACCCCTCCCCCTATTGTGCTTGACATCCGTATTTAACAGTCAGAAACATGTAGTCTAGCACGCTTCCTGACGACGTGCTTACACGAAACAGCTGTCAAGGCGCTAGACTACGATCTGACGACACTTCCGGTCCCCGCTGGTCCATCGTTTGCCACAGGTGGAACGCACGCCGGCTCACCTTCCCATGGGATACTAGCCATATCAGCCCACGCTCTTCAGCCTCAGTGCCAGGCTCAAGGCACCAACCAAGTAAGGGGGCATTTGGCTATTATATTTTTATGTATTTTAATGAACGGGATTACACTATCTTCCGTTCCATTTTTTTCTTGCGGTCCGCATTGCTCCATCCGAGCCTCCAGGAAGCAGGGATCCTTCATGCCTGCTCTTTTGACACCATTATCCATACCAGCAAGTGGAACTTGCACAAAGCGTATTTGACTTCTTTTTTAACTAAAAGAGTCAACATTATCTGGTAAGCAGCCAATTTTTCTACACGAGCACTATTGGGTGTTTTGCACTAAGGTGGTGAAGGTTATCACTTCAAGCAATTTACTTTATTTTCCTGTTGGATGCAGATATGATCCAGGATTAAATTCACTATCACCTGTTCTCTTGATAATATTTATTTAAATCTTGGGACATTCAATTATCATTATCACTGCATGTTCAACTATTGCTGTCATTCAACATTTTTATTTTTACATGTATCCTAATCTAGTAGGTAGATAGGTCTTGTAAGCCATCTCATATACTAAGGGTACTGCATCTAGTCTGTTTTACCATCATTGGACAGACTTAGACTAGTGTTTGCGGTCCGTTCAGGCTGGCTGGTGTTTAATATATTTTTCACTCATTACTAAATATAGTTTAATATTAATTAAATATTAGTATCGTTTAGCGCCCCCACTATATTTGTTTATTCAGCACATATAATCACTTCCACTTACGGTTTCAATGTTTGAAAATTTGGGGATTGCAGCTTAATTATTTATTAATTTCAAAATTTTGTAAGGCGCGAGATTATCACTATACACATATTCCTGATATGTGCCTACTGTACCATGTACTCTTATGATAAAGTATCCAGTTCTCTTTGTATTGCTTCCGTTATGTGTTATCCCTGGTGTTCCTGACAGTTCCTCTGCTTTCCCATTAAAAAACTGACCACACTAAGCAGCAGAGCACACCGTGGTCAGTTCTGTAGCTATGCTGGGAACTCAGTGTGCTCTCCTCCAATGATCAGACTTGTCCTGACAGCCCCTGCTGCACAGCCATTCACTGGGAAGCTCAGTGTGCTGCTGCGTCTCTTCCCCCCCAGTTCCTATGCAGCCGAGAACAAAGGGAATGTGATCACTTATAAAAACGGGAAAGAAGGTATTTATAATGCATTTTTATTATCTATACAGAAATGTTTTGCCTTTTATTTTGATTTTAAACTGAATGGGTTGTTTTACAAGGTGATCGTTTACAATCACTTTAAGCGAGTAATTCAGTCTTAAAAGCACCTTTTGTGTCCCTTGTCCCCACTACTCATTGATTTTTATCTGTCCCTGCTTCTTTGATCTGGTCTCATAGGACAGTAAAGGTCACCTTCAGTACTGTCCCCGTTACAGCATACCAGTGCTTGGTGGGCCCATGATTGCTGATATTTGTACGTCCTTACAAGAAGTTTGTACCTAGATTATATTGACGTCTGTGCTGGGATTTGCACAAATCATTCTGTTCTGTACGATAAAAGTGTAAAATCCCTAACAATCTTTTTTTTTTTTTTTTTTAAAGACACACAACTCCATGATAACCTACCTTCTCCTCTTTACGCCCATCTTCCAATACTTCATCTTCATCTTCTATAAGACCATCTCCTTGGTATTTGTCATGGGTCCATTTTGGACTGCTTCCAGACTTTTTGAAGGGAAATCGTCCCCTTCCACGTTGGAAGTTGCCACGACCCCTTGCTCTCCTTGCCCAATAATCCACTCCATCATCTCTGTCATCATGCTAGATGAACAAGCCAAACTCAGATTATAATGCAGCCTTAAACCAAGCCTACAACATACATCCAAACCTTATGAGGCATACAGTCATGGTCACTGAAGTACTTTTCTATATATTTTACACAATGGAAGTACTAATTGATTAAGCATTTGTAGGAAAAAAAAAACTACAAGATTAAGCTATTACAAGCCCAGCTGACATTGCAGTTTATATCAGTATTAAATACCAGGAGCATTAAAAACAAAAGATGTTCAAAGTCTCAATTTTTTATTTTATAGAAAGCAGCCACAGCCGAACAGAAAAGCCTGCCCCCTACCAGAATGGGGCAAAGAACAACCTTTTGCTGTACTCTTACTGCAGAGGCTTGACACACTGCCCGAGTCAGAATAGCTCTGCAATGAGAAAAGGCTCATGCTTCCTGCTGACTGGAGAGCTCTAGCAAGGGGAATGTCAGACCTCTGCAGAGAGGCCACTGTTTCCACACAGACAGCAAAGGTCATTGTCTGCAGCATGCTGATAGTGGACAGACTTTTCTACTTGGGCTGCTTTCTGAAGAAAAAGACTTGAACACTTTTGATGCACCTGGAATGTATTTAGCGAATTTAAACTTAATTTGGGCTTTTACATTAGGAGAGTTTATTTCTTGGCTGAAAGTCTTGCAACTGCACTGTGCTGCTCTGAGAACAGGATACCTACATGTTTGGTGTCAGCAATAAGAAAGCAAAACAATGCATTTTATATTACATTGTTACGAGTAACAAATGCTAAAGAAAAAAGGTTCTGTACACAGACTGCTTGACATGGACACCATTTGAGACCAAAGTTTTTCATCCCCAAAATGTTTGATCATATCCTTTCAATGATTATTAGCTTCAAGCTGGACAATCCAATAATTTTAATAAATACATATCAAAGTTACTGTCCTCTAGTTTTAATAAAGTCTGAGCTAAGACAGCTGCTCATCCAATATTAAAACGCACTGCATTTTGGCTAGTCTGTTCATGCAAAGGTAAAGCCTCAAACACCCACCAGGAAGTATTTCTTGCTTTTAGGGGTATATTCTGGATCCCACTCCTCCTCTTTAGGACGCTTTTGGAAATTTGGCGATGTATTCACAGGAGCAGAACTTGTCCCAGCAAACACCCCTCGTGCACGACCTCTGCCTCTAATTCGAAACTGCTAAACAATTGGTTTAATTGGCGGAGCGTTCAAAATGGGCATAGACAAGTTTGGTTGATTTACTCATCACAATATATTGTTTGTTGACCAAAAAAACAAAAAAACAAAAATGGATGCACTAATAATTTGCTCCATTTAGAAATGGTATGCGTTTTTGCGCTTTGAGCACAAAAAAAAAAAAAATTTTGGTGCACACATTTTATTCAAATACCACAATTTCCAAATATAAAGCCTAGCAAGTTTTGTGTTTAGAAAAACACAATTTGTATACCTGCATACCTCTCTACACACTTGCAAGTAATGCTTTTTTTACATTAGCCTACTGTGTTTCTCCCTCATAAGCTGGCTGTACACAATAGAAAATAGTTGGAAAAGGCGTTCGATGTGCTTGATCGTGCAACTTTCGAGATGTTAGTGCGCCAATTTCGAATTGTCGAAAAGCTAATTTTTATGCCAAAAAACGAACCATGTCCGATTTTTTGCACCAAAACAAATGATTTTCGAAACATTAGTAGTGGAATCAAATTGAAAACAGTTTGAAGAAATCTACAGCGCATGCGCGTGTTAAAATGTAGCCCCGGATCGTGTAAATTGAGCGACAAAAAAAAAAAAACTACCGTCTACGTTATCAATTGATAATGTCGATAATTGGTGGTGCCATCGCATGCACGGTCGACAGATTTTTTTTGTCGAACGATCTTCTAACCGTGTATGGCCAGCATTAATCTGCTTTGAAACCTCCAAAAGCATTCTGCATGATTTGACTCAATTGGAAGATAGCTTAACCACTAGAGCCCCAGCTGTCCTTTTAAAACTGCACTGGAAAAGTGGCTTTTTGCCCCAGTGGGGTTTAAAAAAAAAAAAAAGGTAGATCTCAGTGGCTACTGCTGGCCCCTGCCGTCCTAGTGCTACCACCTCCAGCTGTCAGTGGCAGCCAGGGTTCATTGCCAGAGCAAGGAGCTCCTGGACTTCTGATTCTTCATAGCAGTGCAGTGTAGAAGCAAACAAACACTTCTGTTACGTATCCATCAGGCGTGTATGGAAATCCTGAGTAACATCACCTGTCAGTACAAAAGCTTGGGCAGAACAATTAGGCCCCTTTCACACAGGTGAACCGATTGGGTCCCCCTGTCAGTTTTTACAGACTGACCCGATCGGACCCTCCATTCTCCTCTATGGAGCGAGCGTCAGATGTAAACAGACATGTGTCCGTTTACACCTACCAACATCTAACCCAATAAAAACAGACAGACAGTCGGGTGTAAAAGGACAAGAAGTCAGTTTACATCCAACCACCCATTGCAGAGAGCAGTGGCGGCCCCGTCCATAGGGGGCGCCCCCCCCCCCCCCCGTGGTCACCAAAAAGTAAAAATAAAATAAAAACGGGCCCTGTAAGAGGTTTTTTTTATTTTATTTTTTTAATGTCTTTTTTTTTTTTACACATGGCGGCGCGACCATAGTGGGCGCAGAAGCGCCGCTACCGCTCGCTTCTGCGCCCGGCCGTCACTCACCACAACAATACATAGGTTCATGCATTGCATGAACCTATGTATTGCTGCCGCCCACTATTCAGATGGCCGGCCCCTTGAGCGCCAGCCATCTGAATCACAGCATCTGATTGGCCTTTAGAAGTGCCTATCAGAGCCAGCAGGTTCCCGACTACAGCCTGAGGGCTGTAATCGGCTTCTAAATACCTAATGAGAGGACGCACAGGGGTGCGTTCCCTGGCCAATCAGGTTCACCGGGTCTGGTTACCAGTAACCTGATTGGCTGAAGTGACTTCGAGGGCGGGAGAAGACATCGAGGACGGAAGAAGGACGGTGCTGACTCGAGGAAGGTAAGTGCAGGGCTGGGGGGGAAGCTGGCTGTATTGGGGGGACAAACTGGCTGTATTATTGGGGGGACAAACTGGCTGTATTATTGGGGGGACAAACTGGCTGTATTATTGGGGGGACAAACTGGCTGTATTATTGGGGGGACAAACTGGCTGTATTATTGGGGGGACAAACTGGCTGTATTATTGGGGGGACAAACTGGCTGTATTATTGGGGGGACAAACTGGCTGTATTATTGGGGGGACAAACTGGCTGTATTATTGGGGGGACAAACTGGCTGTATTATTGGGGGGACAAACTGGCTGTATTATGGGGGGACAAACTGGCTGTATTATGGGGGGACAAACTGGCTGTATTATGGGGGGACAAACTGGCTGTATTATGGGGGGACAAACTGGCTGTATTATGGGGGGACAAACTGGCTGTATTATGGGGGGACAAACTGGCTGTATTATGGGGGGACAAACTGGCTGTATTATGGGGGGACAAACTAGTGGCGTTTGGGCACAGTGGCTGCGTTTTAATGGGCACAGTGGCGGCAATTGATGATTTTTTTTTTCAGTTTGTATGCGCCCCCCCCCCCCCCCCAAAAAAATTTGAGCACCAGCCGCCACTGGCAGAGAGCAGCTGTGTCTGTTCTGCATAAGCTGAGCAGACACAGACCAGTCATCCGCCTGCTCAGTGGGGGTCAGAGGACAGATTTCCCACTGAGCAGGCAGTCGTCGTCCCCACCCCTGTGAAAGGGGGCCTTACTATTCAATCCTGCTTCTCACTACAGCAGCATATATATCGCCAAGTTGAAACAATTATGTTTTTGGCTGATCTGACGGACATTTGCATTTACTGTGCAAGATGTAAATGCTCATGTAGGGGAAGGCAATGTCAATTACATTTTTAGCAAACAAAAGTGGTAAAAAAATAGTCGCCATCGTGTCACTTGCACACAGGGCCATCCAGCTGCAGGGGGGTTAGACAGGTTGCAGCATCCAGCCTCACCGCAGGTTGCGGCTTAACACTGTACAAGTGGTACTGGCATTTAGGCACCATTAAGCCACTTAGAGAGAAGGAAGCCCTGTTTAACAATTTGACTTCTTGTAGACCAAGCAATTTTTACATTTGCACTATGGGCTGAACTATGACAAACAAAGTCCTCCCTTACAGTGGGGCTGCCCTCAAACTTCAAAAGTTAACTGCATGTTACGTTTGGGGAACAGGAACAGTATTTTTACTTATCCAATTTTCCGCTCCCTCAGCAGACATCGCTCCCCTCCGCTCCAGCAGTGCACTGGCCCTCTGCGTCTATCCAATGCATTCTAGTGTCCCTGAATTGGTCTTGATGTCAAAAAGGACCCAAGAATGCTGGATCGCAGGGTAGAAGAGGCTGCAGGGAACGGTCAAGCAGCACAGTGGGGGCTGCAGAGGATCGGGTAAGTAAAACTGCATCTCAAAAAATTTGAATATCATCAAAAATTACCAGTTACACTTACTGGTAACGGAGTTTCTAGGAAATCTTCCAGGACGGCACACCTGAGAGATGACTGGTCTCACCTGACAGGAAACACAAACAATAGAGGTTAAAAGCCCCTGCCCTTCCCTCTGCTCCTCTGTTGTGACAAAGTATTAGGCTGGATTCACAACTATGCAGTTTTAGTGCTTTTTGCATTTTGCAGATTTGCACTACAGACCATTTAACATGGTTTCCTATGAAACACGTTCTGTAGTGTAAATCTGCAAAATGCAAAAAGCACTAAAAATGCATAGGTGTGAATCCAGCCTTAGCCCACACCAGTGCACAAGGGTAAATTCTGTGAGGATTCAATATCACCAAACAAGGGTTGGGAAGTAGGCCTGCCGTCCTGGAAGATTTCCTAGAAACACTGTTACTGTACGTGTAACTGCTATTTTTCTGCAGTCATCTCTCAGGAAGGCACACCTGAAACGATGAGCAAGAACCTCAGGCCTACTTTAGGGTGGGACCACTGCCTGTAGGACTTTCCTGCCGAACGCAAGGTCCTGAGGTGACAACAGCTTCACCCTGTAGTGCCTCAGAAAGATGTTCTGACTTGTCCATGTGACCACCTTGCAGATCTGGTCAATAGATGCGCCTGCTTTCTCTGCCCAGGAGGTCGCCAGAGATCCTGTAGAGTAAGCTTTAATGTGACCTGGGACTGGTTCACCTGACTGCTTGTATGCTACCAAGATGGTCTGTTTTATCCATCTTGCTACGGTTGGTTAAGAGGACTGGAGACCCTTCCTCTGGCCACAAAAACAAACTAAAAAGTGGTTGGTTTTCCTAAAATTCTTGACTTTGACCAAATAAACTAGTAGACACCATCTAACCTCTAATGAATCGAAGGTTGTCTCCTTTTCATTCTGGGGGTTCTCACAAAATTAAGGGAGGATGATCTCTTGTGACCTGAGGAACTGTGGGGTCACCTTTGGTAAGTACAGGGGATCCTGCCTAAGGATAACCCGGTCTTCTAGAAGTAACAAAAAAAGCCCTTTAATCATCAGAGCCTGTAAATCACCTATCCTCCTGGCTGTCGTAACTGCCAGAAGAAAAGGCTTTAAGGGAAATAAATTTATTGGGATCTGAGCCACCGGTTTAAAAGGGCCCCCTAGTTAGGGCTTCCAGCACTAAGGTCAGGTCCCACGGTGATTCGATTTCACGGGGGTTACCCTTTCCCTGGCTAACATAAATCTCTTTATAAAAGAGGATCCAGGGCGAGTCTCCCATCAAAAAATATGGAGAGTGCCGCTACCTGGACCCTGGGGGTATTAACCGCCAGACCCTGGTCAACCCCATCCTGGGAGGAAGTCGAGGACCGCCAGGATCGTCCGCTGGAAGACTTCTCTCACTTGACACCAACGAGAAAAGACTCCCCAGACTTTTGCATACTTACGTCTGGTGACCGGCTTCCTGCTTAGCAAGAGGGTCTCGATCACCTTTTCCGACCATCCCCTTTCTCTGAGGATTTCCTTCTCAAGCACCAGCCCGTCAGGGAGAGGAACTCCGGGTCGGGATAGAAAACTGGTCCCTGTATGAGGAGATCCTGATTGGCAGACGTAGCGGGGGCAGGCTGACAACGTCTTTAGGGTGGGGGTAACCACGTCCTCCTTGGCCACCAAGGTGCCCTTAGTATTAGGCTGCAGTCTGCTTGCCTCAGCTTCTGTAATACCCGGGGGATGAGTGCCAAGGGAGGAAACTCATATGCCAGGCCGAACTCCCACTTCTGGGCTAATGCGTCCACGCCCTCGGAACACTGCCCCCTGGTGAGGGAAAACAACCTCCGTACCTTTGTTTTTTCTGCAGGCAAATAGGTCTATTTCCGGTCTGGCAAAGCACTGACTTATAAGCGAAAACACTTTCGCTGTTTAGCTCCCACTCACCCCTGGTGGATGGGCTGTCCACTGAGGTAGTCTGCCTCCGTGTTGCAGGCTCCACCTATATGGACCGCCGAGATAGAGGGGGATTTTCATCTTTGTCCACCCTGGGACCTGGTTCCTCCCTGTCGATTTAAATAGGATACCGTCACCCCATTGCCCGAGAAGATCTGGTTCCCTCTTCCCCGGATCCGTTGCTTGAAAACCTTTAAGGCTTTTCCAACTGCCAGGAGCTCCCTAAAGTTGAAGGAGGCCCCACTCTGACCCTTGGCCCAGGCCCAATGGGCATGGAGGTCTTCCAAGTGGGCCCCCCATCCCCAGGCGCGCCTGTCAGTCGTCACTTCCAGGGGGTCCAGTCGGGCCCAGGGTCGACCCTCCACCAACCTGCTGGGGTTGAGCCACTAATCCAGAGTCTTTTTCCTCCCTTGGGAGGGACACTATTTTGTCCAGGGACTCTTCTCCTGTCCCAGGAGGTTTAGAAAGTGGAGCTGTGCCCAGGGTACCACCGGAATACACAACAACGTCATTACTCCGAGTACCCTCATGATAGACCTCCAAGAGACTTCAAGTTTGCGGAGTGTCGTCACTGCCCCCAGCACCCTCTATATCTTTTCCTTAAGAGAAGCACTTGGTCCATGGAGTCCACCAGGTATCCCAGGTATACCTTTTACTGAGAGGGTTCCAGAGAGGATTTCTCCCGACTAATCATCCATTCTAGTGATTCCAGGGTGGACATCACCTTGTCCCGGTCTGTTAACAGCTGCTTCTGTGACGGTTTGTACATTAACATGTCGTCCAAAGATCCCGGAGGAGGTGACTCGAATGGCATTTACTAGGGGAATTTTTCCAGGCGAGAAAAACTATTCTACTACTGTGGAAGTCTGTGGAGCCGCCTACGGTCCAGCTGTGGATACAGCAGATGGGTAAAACCCTTTTGATGGAGAAATACATATACCAGCACAGGGGCAACGCGGGAAAGTTTGATAGGCTCTGGGATGCATGGCTTGCTGTACCGGGGTTAAGCCCCATGGAATTGGTGAGGATGAGGCTGTTGGGAGGTGTGTAGCAAGCTCCCACCGGCAACAGGTGGGCGGGTGGGAGGGGGGATAGTCTGATGGGTTGTGTACAGTTCACCCTATGCTATTTGAAACTCTGAGCGGATTGTTTAATGTATGCGATTTTAGCTGTGACCAAGGAATGTCAAAAACATATATTGCTACCGTACATGTAAAAGATATAATATGCTGCATATTTTTGTACCTCGTATTTTTTTCTGTGAGCAATAAAAACCGTTTGATTTAAAAAAAAAAAAACATGTCGTCCAAATAGGGAAGGTGAAGAAAGGATATCACCTCTGCGAGGACTTTGGTGAAAATCCTCGAACTGGCCGCAAGGCCGAAGGGAAGAGCCCTGAATTGCCAATGTTGGACGCCCTGTTTCAAGAGGATCGCAAAACACAGGAACCTCTGGTGTTCCAGGGAGATGGAGACATGGAGGTATGCTTCTTTCAGATCCAGCGTGACCATGAAGACCCCCCCAGGAGGTGCTTCCTGACACTGTAGATGCTCTCCATATGGAATCTTTTGTACTGCAAGTATTTGTTTAGTTTCCGTTAAAAAAAAAAAATATTACCTGGAACTTGCCTGAGGGTTTTAGAACCACAAAATATGTGAATAGAACCCCCCACCAAACTGATCTGCTGGGACCGGAACGATAACCTCCTGTTCCGCCGAGTCTTGGACACTCCTAGAAGGCCACTTGCTTTCTGCGGATCCCTGGGAAGGTGGGTTAAGACAAAAACTTGGAGGGTTAGACAGAAACTCCAACCTGTAACCCCATTTCAAAAGATGTAGAATGTACGGGCTCTGGGTGATTTCTTCCCATTGAGGGAGAAATGGTGAGAGCCTCCCACCAACCCTGGGGCTGGCGTCACTTGGACTCCTCGTTGGAAGGTCCGGGGCCGGAAAAAAAATGAGACCACCTTTCTGTTTGCCCTTCCCGAACCCCCCCACTTTTTACCTGCCTCCCTCTTACCCTTAAACCAGTCTCGAGAAGGGGGCCTCAAAAAAACATTCCCTTTTTCTTTCTTGGGTTTAACTGGGAACTTTTCCCCCTTCTCCGTAGATCGGGATAGGACCTGATCTAACCCCGTCCTGAAGAGCAGGGAACCCTGAAAGGGTATGCCACAAAGCCGCAACTTCAACGTGTAGTCTCCATTCCACGTCTTTACACAGAGCACTCTCCTGGTCAAATTCAGGAGGGCTGCGGACTTGGTGGTCGTCCTAACAGTCTCTACAGCTGCGTCCGCCAGGTAAGCTACTGTTTTGCTGATCCCCTCTAGAGAAGCTACTACCTGTTTGGTCTTGGTGCCATGCAACACGTGGTCTAAGTTTGTTTACCCAGGTATCCGCAGCGATGCAGGCGGCATGGCTGCTGCATTGGCCTCCCAAGCCCTGCGTTAACAGACCTGTGATCAATTTGATCTCGGATATTACCGGAGTCTTCAAAATTCTAACGAACACCCACACTTCCGGGGTCACGTGGGGCGTGATGACGTCAATGCGTAGCTCCGCCCGACAGGTTTCGTCATACGTGGCACTGCTGAGGTGTTGTGGAAGACCAGGTTGCTTTGATAGCGGCCTTTAGCTTGTCTGCATGGTTGGGTCTGGTGTCTTTCCTCTTCCTCTTGACAATACCCCCCAGATTCTCTTGAGGTTTAGGTCAGGTGAGTTTGCCAATCAAGCACAGTGATACCATGATCATTAAACCAGGAATTGGGCTGGTGCCAAGTCCTGCTGGAAAATGAAATCAGCATCTCCATAAAGCTGGTCAGGGGGAAGCATGAAGTGCTCTAGGTTTTCCTGACTTTGGACTTGATAAAACAGTAGACGACATGGCTCTCCAAATCAACAGTGAATACTGGACCTCATGCAACTTGGATTCTGTGCCTCTCCCCTCTTCTTCCAGACTCTGGGACCTTGATTTCCAAATGAAATGCAAAATCTACCTTCATCTGAAAAGGAGTATATAGACAAGTGGTGGCGCACAATATCCACAGAAACATGTATTACCCAAAGTAATCAATATGAAGCAAGAAAAAATAATAAAAAATAATGAATGAATAAATAATTAAATAAAAAATAAATAAATAAATAAAAAATAAAAAAATATATAATATAAAGATAAGATGAAAAAATACCATACAACATATGTATATATATAGACAGTCTTAAAGGAAGTCCTTAGGAGTCTGTTTACACACTGCGGTGTATATGGGTGGAGCAGGGATAAATGGGATCCACTGTGCACAGGGCGGCCATCATAGATGAACAGAAACCATGTTCAGGGGTAACTGGAAGACAAGGAGAGAGGCGCCTCTAAGTGCAATAGTGTAACAAGTTTTTAATAGTAGATACAAATACACTCACATTTAGGTGAATTAACATAGGCGTTTAAAATGTCAGGATGACGATCATCAGCAGCAGGTCACAGGGGGTTCTCAGCTCTGCGTAGAATGACAGGAGTGTCTCTGAAGATGGAGCGGCCGGCTTCCGGGGACAACGATCCTGTAGTGTGTTAAGAGCGAGGCTAGGAGCGCACATGTGGTTAAGCTGCAGAGGGTGACGTCATCAAAAATGGACGCGTTTCGTGAGCGTGCGGACTTGCGGTGTCCTGGCAAGTCGCGCTCCTTTATCAACATGACATAAGGGCAGAAGTGGATAGACGCCTTATATAGGGACAAGGATGAGGAAGTGAGCTGGATGGGGTGGGGCTGGGAGAAGGTGGTGTCCAATGACAGGAGGAATGGAGAGGTCATGTGATCGGGATGGCCTGGATCACATGACCTGATCACATGACCGAAAAAAAAAAAAAAAAAAAAAAAAAAAAAAACACCTGACCTGATCACATGATCACATGACCGAAAGAAAAAAAAAAAAAAAAAACACAATTAGCAAATGGGGATAGATCAAGGATAATGGATGGACCGGAAAATAGATATAAATAATAAATGGCATTAATAGTGACGGTGTTGGATGGGTATAAGTATGAATGGGCCCGATCGCGAAAAATATATATATATATATATATATAATAATAGATGTGAATGTTAAGGGTCACGAAAAAAACATATACATATATATACATATACACACATATACATATATATACATACATACATATATATATACACATACTAATAATAAAATAGCATTAATATAGGCAGTGCTGCGGGAATAAACGGGGTATAAAGAAGAATAACGGGTCATAAAATATAATAAATATGAATAGAAAGGGTCACGGAAAATATATATTAATGATAAGTGCCATTAATGCAGGCAATGCTGCAGGAATAGGCGGGTAGACAAATGGCAAAGTATGTCTCCTTATAAATAATATGATATATGGAACATGTTACATGTATATAGAAAATTTCCGAAAGGTGATGATGATGGCAACTGTATATATCCAATTGATAATATTAGTATGATAGTTTGATAAGTAATATGAGATTAATACAAAAAAGGGAAAAAAAGGGGAAGGGGAGGGCATAATGTTATTATGGGGGGGGGGGGGGGGAAGATAAGGGGCAAATGAAAGAAAGGAAGAGGGAAGGAGAAACAGGAATGGGGAGGGGAGGGATTAGGGAAGAGAAAAAAAAAAAAAAAAGGTGGGGGGAGGGGGGAAAAAGAAATAATAAAAGGAAGGGGAAAAAAGTTGACTATGGGGAAGAGATATGCCATGCTGATATGTATGACAGTAAAACATATACATCTATGCATATTAGTTTACACAAGTGTACGGATAATCACATACATGGAGCTTAATAGAATGATAATTTTTCAAAAAACAAAGTAATAACGTGAACTACATCAACTGTAAGGATGTAGTATAAGAATAAATGAATTAAATCAAATATACTAACATAGGTAATATATGGGCAATATGTCAGTATATAATACAAACGGTGGTTATATATATTCCGACAATAAAAATCAAATCAGTGCAATAAGGGTATTACCCAATAGATAAAAGGTTAAAATATTAAAAATATATAAATTCTACAAAATTCTAATTGCACATATAAGCCTCTAAGATAATACAATAAATAGTAAAAGAACAGGTGAAATGAGCATAAATGTGAGGAGGTAGGGTAATGTTATTTATAAAATAGTGGAAATCTCAATCCCTTCATTTATACCACCAGGCGAGAGAACGTCTAAAGTGTAAATCCAAAAAGTTTCCCTAGCGCATAACTTTTTGAACCGCTCTGCTGCTGGAAGTGAGCGGGGGATCTGTTCAATCACCCAGACCTTTAGGCCACTGGTGGATTTTTGGTGGGCTACACAGAAATGTCTGGGGACACTGTGGGGATCGGTGCCACCTTCAATTAGCCTCCTGTGTTCCCCAAACCTGACTCGCAAAGCTCGTATAGTGCGGCCCACATACATGAGGCCACAGGGACAGCTGAGGCCATATACTACAAACTCAGAAGAGCAGTTGTAGAACTCTTTGAGTTGATAAGTTTTACCTTTCGTGGAGAAAGATTTTTGCCCATGGTGAACATATTTGCATGTTTTACATACGTTTTTTTTGCACTTGTACATGCCAACCAAAGGTATGAGGACTAATGGGGTAGGAGTACAATCGCGAGTGCGAATCTTACTGGGAGCCAGCTTACTTTTGAGATTGGGTAAATTTAAACAACTAGAGAGACTTGCCCAAACCACTAATCAACAGTGGTGGGACAAATTCTTTCTAGAGAAATACATCCATACCAAGATCTCCCCCAGGGGCTTAAGGGTGATGAAAGAATGTCAGTTTCTTGAAGCTGACAATAAAAAAGAATGGGCAGAAATTGCCGAGTTCTGTACTTCCAAATGGATGATGATACTCATCTCACACAGAACCTCCAGGTTTGAAAAACTTAAAAATGATGCATATACTCTCATAAAGAATATCATCAGTTTCAACACCCCCCTTCCCCTGTCTTGGTTTGAAATACTAAAGAAAAATACCCAAAATGACGAAGATCATCTATTACACATGAAGCTGGGGAAGTTTAGGCGGGACCTAGATGACTTCAACCATGACAATGTCTTCACGTGGAATAAAATAAAGAATTTTCATCATCACGTCCCATCAGCCGTCATACCTCCTATAGAGGTTTTCCCTCATTCATCATCCCAGCTCGTTCCTTCAGTTTCCAGCCCTGACCCCCCCCCGTCCCCTTATGAGTTTAATAATACCCAGTCCGTTTGGTCCCGGGATATTTCATAGGCCCATGAGGCCTATCCTGGCCCCAAGAATCACTGACCTCACAAAAGGGCAGCCGCCCAAGATCAATAATACAATAAATAAACAGAAAAGACATATCCCTACTTATGGTAATGCCAGTCTTATTCACGCTTTGAATAGATTTTACAACAGATCATCAGTTCAGCCCACAGCTATCATCCCCGGTTTTCCACCTAGTCCTATTGTATCCCATAATAACACACCTTCGACCATTACCATGGATACCATGGAAGTCCCCTCCACTAATACTCATACTGATCATTCTGTGGTTCATCCCAATCCATCCATTATCCCTGCCCTTATTGACTCAAGCTCTGCTATTCCGTCTTCTTTTTTAGTCTCCAGTCCTCCTCTGACAGCACCCAAAAACAACAAAAAAAGAAAACTCACCGGAGAGGCTGTAGAGGGGGACGAAATAGAAAACAACCCCAATGCCATCAAGGTCAGGAAACTATAAAAATATTTAATTTATCCTCCCGTGCCCTTTCTTCTGCTGATACTTCCCTCCTCAGTAGAGGCCTTAATCCCTTATAAATGAAGGGATTGAGATTTCCACTATTTTATAAATAACATTACCCTACCTCCTCACATTTATGCTCATTTCACCTGTTCTTTTACTATTTATTGTATTATCTTAGAGGCTTATATGTGCAATTAGAATTTTGTAGAATTTATATATTTTTAATATTTTAACCTTTTATCTATTGGGTAATACCCTTATTGCACTGATTTGATTTTTATTGTCGGAATATATATAACCACCGTTTGTATTATATACTGACATATTGCCCATATATTACCTATGTTAGTATATTTGATTTAATTCATTTATTCTTATACTACATCCTTACAGTTGATGTAGTTCACGTTATTACTTTGTTTTTTGAAAAATTATCATTCTATTAAGCTCCATGTATGTGATTATCCGTACACTTGTGTAAACTAATATGCATAGATGTATATGTTTTACTGTCATACATATCAGCATGGCATATCTCTTCCCCATAGTCAACTTTTTTCCCCTTCCTTTTATTATTTCTTTTTCCCCCCTCCCCCCACCTTTTTTTTTTTTTTTCTCTTCCCTAATCCCTCCCCTCCCCATTCCTGTTTCTCCTTCCCTCTTCCTTTCTTTCATTTGCCCCTTATCTTCCCCCCCCCCCCCATAATAACATTATGCCCTCCCCTTCCCCTTTTTTTCCCTTTTTTGTATTAATCTCATATTACTTATCAAACTATCATACTAATATTATCAATTGGATATATACAGTTGCCATCATCATCACCTTTCGGAAATTTTCTATATACATGTAACATGTTCCATATATCATATTATTTATAAGGAGACATACTTTGCCATTTGTCTACCCGCCTATTCCTGCAGCATTGCCTGCATTAATGGCACTTATCATTAATATATATTTTCCGTGACCCTTTCTATTCATATTTATTATATTTTATGACCCGTTATTCTTTATACCCCGTTTATTCCCGCAGCACTGCCTATATTAATGCTATTTTATTATTAGTATGTGTATATATATATGTATGTATGTATATATATGTATATGTGTGTATATGTATATATATGTATATGTTTTTTTCGTGACCCTTAACATTCACATCTATTATTATATATATATATATATTTTTCGCGATCGGGCCCATTCATACTTATACCCATCCAACACCGTCACTATTAATGCCATTTATTATTTATATCTATTTTCCGGTCCATCCATTATCCTTGATCTATCCCCATTTGCTAATTGTGTTTTTTTTTTTTTTTGTTTTTTTTTTTTCGGTCATGTGATCAGGTCATGTGATCCAGGCCATCCCGATCACATGACCTCTCCATTCCTCCTGTCATTGGACACCACCTTCTCCCAGCCCCACCCCATCCAGCTCACTTCCTCATCCTTGTCCCTATATAAGGCGTCTATCCACTTCTGCCCTTATGTCATGTTGATAAAGGAGCGCGACTTGCCAGGACACCGCAAGTCCGCACGCTCACGAAACGCGTCCATTTTTGATGACGTCACCCTCTGCAGCTTAACCACATGTGCGCTCCTAGCCTCGCTCTTAACACACTACAGGATCGTTGTCCCCGGAAGCCGGCCGCTCCATCTTCAGAGACACTCCTGTCATTCTACGCAGAGCTGAGAACCCCCTGTGACCTGCTGCTGATGATCGTCATCCTGACATTTTAAACGCCTATGTTAATTCACCTAAATGTGAGTGTATTTGTATCTACTATTAAAAACTTGTTACACTATTGCACTTAGAGGCGCCTCTCTCCTTGTCTTCCATCTGAAAAGGAGGACTTTCGACCACTGAGCAACAGTCCTGTCTTTTTTTTCTCCTTAAGCCAGGAAAGACTCTGACATCTCTGGTTCAGGAGTGGCTTGACACAAGGAATGCGACAGTTGTAGCCCATGTCCTTGATCCGTCTGTGTGTGGTGGCTCTTGAAGCACTGACACCAGCGGCAGGCCACTCCTTGTGAATCTCCCCCAAATTCTTGAATGGCCTTTTTGCTTAACAATCCTCTCAAAGGTGTGATTATCCCTGTTGCTTGTAAATCTTTATATGCTTGGATACAACACTCTGAAGCTTCTTTAGCAATGACCTTTTTTGACGTACCCTCTTGTGGAGTGTGTCAATGATCGTCTTCTGCACAATTGTCAAGTCAGCAGTCTTCCCCGTGATTGTGTAACCTACTGAACCAAAGACCATTAAAGAAAGGCTCAGGAAACATTTACAGGTGGTTTGAGTTAATTAGCCGATTAGAGTGCGACACCATGGGTCTACAATATTTAACTTTTAACCAATATTCTAATTTTCTGAGATACAGAATTTTGGGTTTCAATAGCTGTAAGCCATAAATCAACAAAAAAAAAAAAAAAGAAAGAAATGCTTGAATTATATCACTGTGACAAATCTTTATACGCGTTTCACTTTTTGAATTGAATTACTGAAATGAATTAACTTTGAGGATATTCAAATTTTGTGAGATGCACCTGTAAGTAGTTAACCCTTGCAGCGTGTTTTCTTATGGCGCTTGGCTTTATACATTTTTCTTTATTTATTTTTTAAGACATCTAGAGAGAAAAAAAAAATGACTACACCTTTGAGTTCCATACAACACAGACTATTTAGAAGGGTAATTTTACACAGAACATTTTAACAGACTCTCCTGCTGTGTAATACAGTACATAGCAATTCTCATCTGAGGGAAAGGAGCATGTTGTAGAAGATATGTCCTAGAAACTGTGTTGTGATTTAAGACGTCTCAGAGGCTTAGCCCGGGTTCGCACTTGTGCGAACACAGACATCGCATGTGATTCGCATTCGCACTGTGGTGCCGATTGCATGTGATGTGTGCAATGCGAGTTCAGCCATACAGTTGTATGGCTGAACTCGCGTTGGATTTGCAGGAAAATGGTGCAGGGACTTTTTTTCCCCGCACTGGAATCGGTTTCCATGGGTGTTCTCACCCATGCGATCGGATTCCTGTGCGAGTTCACAATTCCCACTGCGATCTGTGAACCGATCTGGGGGTGTCATTAACATTGTATTGACACCTGCAGTGGTTCGCAGAGCGCAGTGTGAACTGCCTGTGGGAGAGATGCAATGTGGGAACCGGCGCTGTAATTGCGCTGGTCCCCGCATCATTACAGTGCTAACCTAGGCTTGGTGTCCTGGAGTACAAGTGTTTGTAACCCTAAAATAATGCTCCTGTTCCTTTAAAGCATGATCAATAGCAATGTTTCGCAACTCTAGTCCTCAAGTACCCCCAACAGGTCATGTTTTCAGGATTTCCCTCAGATGAAATGGCTGTGGTAATTACTAAAGGCAGTGAAACTGATCAAATCACCTGTGCAAAATAATGGAAAGCCTGAAAAAATTACCTGTTTGGGGTACTTGAGGACTGGATTTGAGAAACATTGACCTATTAGCATAGTGCAGGGATAAGCAATTAGCGGACCTCCAGCTGTTGCAAAACTACAAGTCCCATCATGCCTCTGCCTTTGGGTGTCATGCTTGTGGCTGTTAGAGTCTTGCTATGCCTCATGGGACTTGTAGTTCTGCAACAGCTGGAGGTCCGCTAATTGCATATCCCTGGCATAGTGCTTGTGCAGTGCAATTTGTTCCATTCTATGCTGTAAAAGACCTGGATGATTCTGCCTGTTCCTGTGTCCCCATGTGTACTGACCACAATAATCATGGCTTCTGATCCATGATACCCTGATCAGTTAACGTCCCTCCATCATCCTACTGTGTGGTCAATCTGTCCCTCTCCCCCTGTCAGTTCAGTAGTCTGTTTAGTGCGAGCCAATCTCCTCCCCACCCCTCCCCTCCGCTGCTGCTATTCCACTGTGGCTGTAAAGTAACATATATAAAATCACTTGCATCGCCTCGGTTTTATGAAGATATAAAGCACAGTATGTCAGTTGTTTTTTTATTATAATCCTAAATACCTTCTTGCAGTCATGCGACCTCCCTCTGCTGGGTGGCATACATCAGAGGGGAATCTCTGCCCCTCCTGTTGCTCTCATTAGATCAGGAAAGGAGAGTGGAGGGAGGTCACGTGACCGCACAGCAGAGCTTTGCAAGAAGGTATTTAGGATATAAATTTATTTTTTTAACCACTTCCACCCCAGAAGAATTTGCCCCCTTAATGACCAGAGCATTTTTTGCGATACGACACTGCGTCGCTTTAACTGACAATTGCGCGGTGGTGCGATGCTGTACCGAGACAAAATATAATTGCTCTTTTTTCCCACAAATAGAGCTTTCTTTTGGTGGTATTCGATCACCTCTGTTTTTTTTTTTTGCGCTATAAACAAAGCGCAACAATTTTGGAAAAGAGTATTTTTTTTTTTACTTTCTGCTATAATATATATCCCCAAAATAAAAAAAAAGAAAAAAAATTATTCATCAGATTAGGCAAATATATATTCTTCCACATATTTTTGGTGAAAAAAAAAACAAAAAAACGCAATAGGCATATACTGATTAGTTTTTGCAAAAGTCATCACGTCTACAAACTATGGGATCGATTTAGGGACTTATTTTTTTATTGTTTTTCATGGTAAAGGCGGCGATCTGCGATTTTTAGCGGGACTGCAACATTGCAGTGGACAAATCTGACCCAAAATTACACTTTTTGGGGACCAGTGACATTATCACATTGATCAGTGCTATAAAAATGCACTAATCAAATGTAAAAATTACACTGGCAGGGAAGGGGTTAACACTAGGTGGCGATCAAGGGGGTTAAGTGTGTTCCCTCAGCGTGTTCTAACTGTAGGGGGGATGGGCTCACTGGGACATGACAGAGATCACTGTTCCCGATCACTGAGAGCAGTAGATCCCTGTTATGTCACTAGGCTGAATGGGGAAATGCCTCCCCGTTCTGCCTCTCCTCGCCACAATGGCGGGCTGCCGGCGGAAAGAGTCCGCGGGACCTGCGGGCTCACGCCCGCTATCCTGCTTTTACGGACTGACGTACAGGTACGTCAGTTTGCGCAGGAAAGCTATTCTGCCGACATATATGGGAGTGAGCCGGTCAGCAAGAGGTTATATGACATACTGCGCTTTATATCTTTCTTAAACAAAGAGGATGCAAGTGCTTTACATATGTGACTTGACAACCACTTTAAGCTCCAAATAACCATATTCTGAGTTGTATGCCGCTGCAGAGGAAGTATTGAGGTGAACTTGTAGCTTCGCTTTAAAGGCTGCGGTTCATTAGTAACATTTTCTAAAGCTTGGGAACATGTAGAATAGTATATATTTTTTTACACCAGAATGTGGTGTGGGAAACCCATGTTCCATGCGTGTTTCTTGCACCGCAATCAAAAACACACTTGGGGGGGTACCATCTGCTGCAGGTGTCAATGTATTGTTAACGACATCCCAACTGCAGGGCGCAAACACAATGAGTTTGCCTGCACCAGATCGCTTTGTACCGCAGTACCATGCAATCTAGTTGCAGTGC
The DNA here is from genome assembly GCA_029206835.1 of Rana muscosa. NCBI lineage: Eukaryota > Metazoa > Chordata > Amphibia > Anura > Ranidae > Rana > Rana muscosa. The sequence continues at coordinate 851,017,184 of CM055121.1, forward strand.
GTTTTTAAAATTACTGCATGCACTACTTTTGGTGCGATCCAGTTCAATTTCAGCCAGTTCAAATTAGGAGGCTGGAAACTGCTGACTGCATTCTTGTGCGATTTCGATGTGAACCAGCCCTTAAAGCAGACATTCTAAATATAGGTTCCCCTAAAACTGATCTGAGAGAAAAGGACTATAATAATGAATATTATAGTACTTCAAACCATGTGCATAACATTTTACATCTTCCAACAAGCTGACTCCAGCAAAAAGTAATAGCAGCCACTGCCTACATGCATAGTTTTAATCATAGATTGTTAAAAATATTCACAGAGGAAGTCACAAATGTCTAACTCATGTTTGAAATACATCGCCATCTAGTTTTAAGATATGAAATGTCATTGTAGATGGGAACAATTGTTTTCCCATGTGCCCCTGTAAGTGGCATTTATCCAGTACTGAAAAAGCACCACATTGTGGGAATGAGCCCTTAATGCCTGACTTTTTACTGAAAACAAACATGTAGGAAATGGTCAGGTGTGTGTTTGTGCCACACTACCTCAGAATGAAACCATTAAAAAGTTAGTCTTAAAGGATAACCAAGCCCAAAAACAAACCTATATATTGCAGCTTATCAGACCTTCGCCATGGTGGCTGCATTCGTTTTTTTTTTTTTTCAGGCCAAGAACATTTTTAGCAAATACAGAGATTTCCTATTAAAATTCCTATTCCCACTTTGAGTGGTTTATTTCCAAAGAACAAAAAAAACTGCTTTAATATGACAGATACTGCCTGTGTTATTTGTGACGTGAACGCATATTACACATCTTGGGGGTTTCTAAATAACAGGATACAGTTTTCATCTATAACTATAGAGTACTGCTGCAACAAAGCACACAGGTTGTGTATTGTAATGCATGAACAGTGTCTTCCAAGCAAGGTCAGTGGTATTTTTCTCTGCATGACAGAAACCTAAAACAAGGAGGGTGCAGGGTCTCAAACACGTCGGTCCCTGTTAGAAGTTTTGTGTTTTGCTTTGACAAACCTTGCAGCAACAATGTCTTCGATAAATAAATGACCTGCACTACTGATGTTCTATCCCCTCCCCACAAAAAAAAAAAAAAAAAAAAAAAAAACTGATAAAAAGCATGTGTAGATAATCATCTAAATTACCCACATCTAACTTATCGTAGCGGTCAACCACTGACTTAACAGACCACAAAATATTTATGAATACACAATTTGTATATTAAGCCTTTATAGCAGTATTACAGGTTCCAGGTTCTTTGTCAACTTACAAAAGTTCCTCTGGGCCTGCTAATGCCTTGAAAACCTGCATATTCTTTGGGCTCCAAGGGACCTTTGAACTCTTCATCCCTGCTTTCCTTCTTACTGTCCTTATCATCATCTGATAGAGAAAGAGAGGGCTCATTCTGTTTTCTCTTTTTGCTGCAATAGATAAGGAAACGCACATACAAAAGCAAATCGTAAAAAGTGGAAAAAAAAAACCATACCTATAACTACATAAAAACACAATACAGGCAGATATATACAAATATTATTCACTTTACCATTTACTGAGCTCCAGTAACTTACTAGACCTAACTTGTGCCCTGAGTCAATCCAAATAGTTTGCATAAATACAAGAATAAATTAATAAGTTCAGTAACAGGCTAGGGCCCAGTCTCCATTTCTCCCCGGCAATTTTTACCTGTATTTTTAGGGATTGGGATTACCGATATTTTTTAACCACTTGCGGACTGGCTCACGCACATATACGTCAGCAAAGTGGTTCATTCCCGCAAATCGACTTACCCGTACGTCGGCACCTTTAAGAACCATAGCAGGCACGCGCACCCGCTGCAATGCGGGGTACTCGATGCGCGAGCCCACCGGCCACCCGTGATCACAGGCACAAGGGCCAAAACTGGGATTTGTGTACGTAAACACACAAATCCTCATTCTGACGAGAGAAGAGACAGATCTGCTGTTCGTAGTAATTACGAACAGCGATATGTCTCCTCCTCCAGTCAGTCCCACTCCCACAGTTAGAATCACTCACGAGGGAACACATTTAACCCCTTGATCGCCCCCTAGTGTTAACCCCTTCCCTGCCAATGTCATTTATACAGTAATCGGTGCATTTTTATAGCTCTGATCGCTGTATAAAATGTCAAAAAACTGTCCTCCGTAATGTCACAGTCCCGCTAAAAATCGCAGATCACTGCCATTACTAGTAAAAAATAAATAAAAATGTTATATATATATATATATATATATATATATATATATATATATATATATATATATATATATATATATATATATATATATATATATATATATATGTGTGTATGTGTGTGTGTGTGTGTGTGTGTGTGTGTGTGTGTGTATATTGTGAGGGGGTTAGCTCGGCAGCGGGTGTGTGTGACCCCCGGGATGGGCTCCCCACACAAAACAGGCCCAGCAAACGGAGGTTGTGGTTTTCAAAATCAAAAAGGTGCGGTTTATTTTCTATTTACAGTGACAAAACACAGCAAAGCAAAAGAAACATAAACAAAATAAATCCTGGTCAACTTGACCTCTGACTAAACATACAGGTTTCCTAACTAACAACTGGGATCAGCCTAGTGCTGTCCTAGTCCCTAAGTCCCTGGTTTTAAATGTCCAAGCAAATAGCCACACAGGCTTTGTCTCACCGCACAGGGGTTCACTCTCCCTAGACAGTCCACACAGGTCTGGGTCCAGGCATGAGCTAACACCTAATGAATCTGGGAGTTCTTATAGAGGCCTAAATGAGCTGACAAGCTTCAGCTGGTCTCATCAACTCCCTGTCTGCACGACGCCCCACACTCTCCCTAGAGGTATGAGTCATCCATGAGCCCACTAGCCTCAGCTGGGCTTATACAACTCTCCACCTAGTTGTATAAGTCGGCGTAAAGCCTGAATCTGGGCGAAATATATCTACCCCCCTGGATGCAACCAGGTGACCCCACCTTCCTGCTGTCACATACCCCCCCCTCTTGTTTTAACCTCGGGGTTGGAACACCAGCAATCAGGCATTCATGTACTCGAGACAAAGCATCCACATTCCCCATTTGAACGCCAGGGCGATGCTTTACTGTGAAGTTGAATTCCTGGAGGGCCAGGAACCACCTATTCACTCTTCTATTTGTTTCCTTGTTTTGAGCCATCCACTTTAACGGAGCGTGATCCGTAACCATGTCAAAGTGCCTACCTAGCAGGTAGTACCGAAGGGAATCTAGAGCCCACTTCACCGCTAAACACTCCTTTTCAACGGTGGCATAATTTACCTCATGGGACTTCAACTTCCTGCTGAAGTAAATGACTGGGTGCTCTTCCCCGTTCCAGACCTGGGACAATACTGCTCCTAACCCCACATCTGACGCATCACTTTGTACGACAAAGTCTTTAGAGAAGTCGGGTGAGTACAACACTGGCTGGCTACATAAGGCTTGTTTCAAGAATTGGAATGCTGCCTCAGCCTCGGGGGTCCATTTAATCATGACCGACCCTTTCCCCTTCGTCAGGTTGGTTAGGGGCACAGCCTTAGAAGCAAAGTGGGGAATGAATCGCCGATAATACCCAGCGATTCCCAGAAAGGCTCGTACCTGCTTCTTGCTGTTGGGACGTGGCCAACTCTGGATGGCCTCGACTTTGTTGAGTTGGGGTTTTATTACTCCCCTCCCAATGGTGTACCCAAGATATTTGGCCTCCTCCTGCCCAATGGTACACTTCTTGGGGTTAGCCGTAAACCCCGCTTCCCGAACAGAGTCCAGGACTGCTTGCACTTTTGGCAGATGTGAGGCCCAATCTGTGCTATGGACAATTACGTCATCCAGGTAAGCTGCAGCATACTTCCGATGGGGCCTCAGCATCTGGTCCATTTTCCGCTGGAATGTGGCCGGCGCATTCTGTAACCCGAACGGCATTCTTTTATATTGGAACGCCCCGTGGGCCAACTCCAACACCAACTTCCTGTAAGGTTTGGGCACCACAAGCTGCTCAACGGTTTCTTCTGCCCTTTTTGCCACCCGATACAGTAGGTCCTTCTCTACGCTGAAGTATGGGTAAGTGCAGGTATTATCTGGGTTCACTAACTCGCCATCTATTTTCACTACGTTTTCCCGTGCCTTTATTAGGGCGGGGTCTTTCAACTGTTCTGTGGCAAAGTTTTCCCTGTGAACCTCAAGATCAGAAAACTCCACAGACGGTAGGTTTTCGTCTGAGGAGGTGGGCTCCTCTCCAGTTTCTTGAGTCTCCCCTGCCAATACTGATAAGGGAAATTCCGGAGAGTCCTCACCACTCTCAGGGGAGTTCTGGCTATCACATTCCTGGTACATAGGGGCACCAGTGGGGGGCTCAGGATCATCCCACAGTTCCCAGAACTTCGGAAAATCCCTTCCCACAATGGCGTCATGCGGTAACTGAGATACTAAGCCCACTGGATGAGAGAGGGTACCTTTGGGGGTCTCGAAACACACTGTAGTCACTGGATACTCTCGGGTGTCCCCATGCACACAAATAACAGCTACCTTGCTATTCCCAAAGACCTCTGTTTTAACTAACTCAGCCTTTATCAGGGTCACAAGGCTACCTGAATCCAGCAATACCACAACATTTCTACCATTAACACACATTTTGCATAAATGTTTCTCAGTTCCTCGAATGGCAGTGCATGCGACTGTCGCACACAGCGACTGACGTCTGCCCGTCAGAAAGTCACACTGCATGGGTTCCTCCATAACCGGGCAATTGGCTGCAATATGTCCCGCTTGCCGGCAGCGGTAGCAAACGATCGTTCTTGCCGCCTCTTGAGCCGCTGATTTCCCAGGCTGTTCTCGCCAAACTTGGGGTAGAGCTCCCACCCTCTCACTCTCTCCACCCTCACCCCTTGGAATCCTCTTATCCGCCCCTGGGGATGGTCTGGTCTTAGGGTGGAAAGTCCGAGTGTCTCTGGAAGAGGCCGTCAGGTTCTCTGTAGCCAAGTATTTCTCCACACGATCCACAAGACCATCGGCCGTCTCTGGGTCTCCATGGCTTACCCACTTTTGGATGGCAGTAGGAAGAGCTCTCAAAAACCGATCCATTACAACACGTTCCACAATCTTTGGTGCGGACAAAGTCTCTGGCTGTAGCCACTTTCTGCTCAGGTGAATGAGATCATACATTTGAGACCTGGGGGGTTTTCCAAGCTGGAAAGTCCAGTTATGCACACGCTGAGCCCGGACAGCCTGGGTGACACCCAGCCTTGCCAAAATTTCAGCTTTTAGCATCACATAGTCTTTTGCTTGGTTAGGCTCTAGGTCATAGTAAGCTTTCTGCGATTCACCAGTTAACAGAGGAGCCACCAGTCCAGCCCACTGCTCCTCAGGCCACTTTTCTCTTTCAGCGGTCCTTTCAAATGTGGTCAAAAATACCTCTGGATCATCCTCTCCAGTCATTTTTGTCAATAAACGACTCACCCCAAAGGACGCGGTATTAGTGGGACGGCTTTCCTCACTGGTCTGCGGACGTTGCTGCATTACTGCTTCCATTTGTTGTAGTCTCTGCTCTTGCTTCTGTAACAGGTCTATGAAGCGGGCCTCAGATTGCTGCTGGGCTTGTTGCTGAGCTTCCAGACTCTGTTGGTGAGCTTGCTGCTGGGCTGCAAGGCTCTGTTGATGAGCTTGCTGCTGGGCTGCAAGGCTCCTTTGCAAACCTGCATTTGTCTGCTGTTGATTGGCATTTGCTAGAGCCAGCTGTTTCAGTATCTCCTCCATGCTGGCTTAAAAAAAACTGCCACTGGTTCTCCACCAACTGTGAGGGGGTTAGCTCGGCAGCGGGTGTGTGTGACCCCCGGGATGGGCTCCCCACACAAAACAGGCCCAGCAAACGGAGGTTGTGGTTTTCAAAATCAAAAAGGTGCGGTTTATTTTCTATTTACAGTGACAAAACACAGCAAAGCAAAAGAAACAAACAAAATAAATCCTGGTCAACTTGACCTCTGACTAAACATACAGGTTTCCTAACTAACAACTGGGATCAGCCTAGTGCTGTCCTAGTCCCTAAGTCCCTGGTTTTAAATGTCCAAGCAAATAGCCACACAGGCTTTGTCTCACCGCACAGGGGTTCACTCTCCCTAGACAGTCCACACAGGTCTGGGTCCAGGCATGAGCTAACACCTAATGAATCTGGGAGTTCTTATAGAGGCCTAAATGAGCTGACAAGCTTCAGCTGGTCTCATCAACTTCCTGTCTGCACGACGCCCCACACTCTCCCTAGAGGTATGAGTCATCCATGAGCCCACTAGCCTCAGCTGGGCTTATACAACTCTCCACCTAGTTGTATAAGTCGGCGTAAAGCCTGAATCTGGGCGAAATATATCTACCCCCCTGGATGCAACCAGGTGACCCCACCTTCCTGCTGTCACAATATATATATATATATATATATATATATATATATATATATATATATATATAAATAATAAAAATGCCATAAATCTATCTACCTACCTATTTTGTAGACGCTATAACTTTTGCGCAAACCAATCAATATACGCTTATTTCAATTTTTTGGACCAAAAATATGTAGAAGAATACATAATGGCCTAAACTGATGAAGATTTTTTTGGGGGAATATCTATTATAGCAAAAAGTAAAAAATAGTTTTTCAAAATTGTTGGTCTTTTTTGTTTATAGCACAAAAAATAAAAACCGCGAAGGTGATCAAAAATCACCAAAAGAAAGCTCTATGTGTGGGGAAGAAAAGGACGTCAATTTTGTTTGGGTACGTCGCACAATCGCACAATTGTCGGTTAAAGCAATGCAGTGCCGTATCGCAAAAAATGGCCTAGTCATTAAGGGGGAAAATCTTCTGGAGCTGAAGTAGTTAAAGCACACATTTTAATATACAATTTAAATTACTTGGAAAACAGTCTATTCCCAGTAACAAGGGCTGTAGAAAGTTACCTCTGAACTGTACTACACGTAAATTCAAGGCTACAAACACAAAACCCTGCCTCTTAGTTACAAAAGTATTATCACCATTTGATACCCCGAGACTTGAGATGTCACACATAAAAAAGTAAAGCCTAAAACGGTTTGACACAATTTCAAAATTGGATTTGGTGATGTGGTGTCATTATGAAGCATTGATGACCCCAGGGGTCTGAATGTACCAAAAATGACAAAACTGCAATCAGCCTGTAAATCAGCTACACAAGACTAAAATGTTTCCTAATCTGTTGTGCTTACAGGCAAATTGTGATGGAGTTTCAGAGTGCCTATGCAGTTGTATATACAATAAAATAGTTACTTTTTAAATTAAACTAGAATAAGTACCTAAACTTGTAACTGCTTGGGAGGGGCAGCAGTAAGGCTCTGTTAACATTTGTGCAAAGCAGGAATGAAGTGACTTAGTGTGCTGCTCCTCCTCCATTGTTCAATTAGCAGGATAAAGGCCAGGAGGCGACCAAGCTGTATTACTTCATTGTAGCAGAGAAAAGTCAGTCACTATTCTGAAAAGAAGTTCTGCTCTATTTAGCAATTAGAAAGCAGCTCCAGAAACTGCCACATTGTTGGTGAAAACTTTAAAGTATAACTAAAGGCAAAACATTTTTTTTCGTTTTGGAAAGCGTGGAGAGGGATCAGAACCCGTCTGTCAGGTCTAATTGCTGTCAGTGAGAGGTTCTCCATTTGTCCTGTTTACCATTATGATTGATAGTTAAAGAAAATCCTTAAATTTTGGTTTGTCCCCAGAAAAGTAATAAAGGGGAAATCTTCCAATAGGGACACTAGCTCTCGTGATCTGGGAGTCTACAAGGGGTGCCTTTAATTTGCAGGGATTTCTGCTCACTTCCTGTTTGGCTATGGGACAGGAAGTGAAGGAAATCTCTGTAATTGAAGACACATGGGTTATAACCTGCTCTTACTCTTTTATTAAAAAAGTTTTGCCTATAGTTCTACTTCAAAGTGTGCATCAATGTTATGCAGTTTATCCTGCATGCTGTATCAAGTATGGCTGTGATGTTGTATAGAAGGGCTAAACCGTGCCTCCGATTTCATTCTAACCTTTACATTTTTCCTAATGATGTCATTATCGGACCTTTACATAAACCTTAGCAGCCAATTTAGCAGGATCTTGAAATACTTGGAAGAGGGAGCATTTTCCTTGTGGCTGACATTTAAAAATATACCGTATATACTCGAGTATAAGCCGAGATTTTCAGCCCTTTTTTTGAGCTGAAAGTCTCTCGCCCCCGGCTTATACTCGAGTCAGCGAAATTTTACATTGGACATAGTACCTGAAAAAAAGTTGAGGCTGCGGCGTCCATCGTTCAAATCCTGCGGTCTCTTCCTGGTCCCTTCCGTGATAGGCGATTCTCAGCAGACACTCTCCGCCTATCACAAACGTTCTCTCATCCTCAGTCTCCCAGCAGACGTCTGTGATTGGCGGAACACCCAACACAGTGTCTGCTGGGAAACTGAGGATGAGAGAACGTTCGTGATAGGCGGAGAGTGTCTGCTGAGAATCGCCTATCACGGAAGGGACCAGGAAGAGACCGCAGGATTTGAACGATAGACGCCACAGCCTCAACTTTTTTTCAGGTACTATTTACAATGTAAAATTTAAAACAGTGAGGTTAGGAAACAGTGAGGTTAGGAAACAGTGAGGTTAGGAAACAGTGAGGTTAGGAAACAGTGAGGTTAGGAAACAGTGAGGTTAGGAAACAGTGAGGTTAGGAAACAGTGAGGTTAGGAAACAGTGAGGATAGGAAACAGTGAGGATAGGAAACAGTGAGGATAGGAAACAGTGAGGATAGGAAACAGTGAGGATAGGAAACAGTGAGGATAGGAAACAGTGAGGATAGGAAACAGTGAGGATAGGAAACAGTAAGGCATTGTTGACCCTCGGCTTATACTCGAGTCAGTAAGTTTTCCCAGTTTTTTGTGGCAACATTAGGTACCTCGGCTTATACTCGGGTCGGCTTATACTCGAGTATATACGGTACTTCTGCTAAATCTTGTTGGGCTAGACCAGCCATTCTCAACCAGGGCTCATCTGACAATTTTCTATCGGTTACTCGAGCACTTAATTTTTGCCTCTCAGATAAGTAGCCACTGACACGCCGTGATCTTTTTAGCGATCTGTAAGGGGGTAATTCTTCCCAATGACCCCAAATGTAAGGAGTATTTCCCCAAAGACAAACACACTAATGTACCAAGAGCTAAAGATAGCAGTTATTAGCTGGCATTTCCTGAGAACAAAAAAAGGCATTCAATGGTTTCTACAGTAGAAAAAAAAAAAAAAAAAGGTTGGAAAAGCTGGGTTTGAGTCTCCATTTCCTTAACATTGTTTGGTTATACCTGTGCTTCCAATTAGCCCTGATGGAAGTGAGGTGCAGGAAAGATTGGCCATCATCTGATCACCGTTTATGACCACATGATCGGGAGCCGCTGGGCCCGGCTTCCGACTTTTATTCTGGAAGGAGATGCACTGCAAAAACGCACTGCAAGAGCATTACAAGTGCATGTAAATGCACATGCAGAACTGCACACTGAATGCAGGGATTGTGGCGTAAACTAGCACTTACTTTAAATGCAAAGGTGAAGCTAGCTCCAGATAGGAGAGCTCATTTTTCTATTCATGTTACATACTTTCCAACTTTGTATTAAAAGAAGTTCCTCTTTCTAATCTCAAGAAATATGCAAGCAAAAGATCACAGCCCTGCTATATCCCAATTACATGGAACCCAAAAAACGAATATACATAAAATTATTGTTTAATCCCACAAGTGTTTTTTTTTTTTTTCCCCACTTCTAGGGTTCCTCCAGAGGTTGCTAGGTGTTCCTTGAGCATAAGCGATATCTGCCTCCCAGATAAGCGACCACCGATACCAATGACATTTTAGCTACCTGTAGCTGGTGAACTTTTCCCAATGACCACAAAAATGAGGAACATTCTTCACACTGACCACCACACTAATGAATTGTCAGCTGTAAATATAAGAATTAGTAGGGGTTCCCTGAAGCCAAAAACTTTTTAAGGGTTTATTCATGTTAAAAAGGTTGAGAAAGGCTCGTGTAGTAAAACATCTTTAGTATAGTAAATATTTAGAGTGGTCTTTATATCAGACCAAAATGAGGGTCAACTGAGGAGGAAAGTATGACAGAGGGATTTGAGTCCAAAATAGTGACAGTTCTGAGCCATGATGTAATCAATTGCCTATAAGGGTACACGCAGTGGACTGGGTAAAGTGCAGTCTGTAAGGTTAGACAAATTCTGGGAGGCAGGTAACCGATGCCCACTTCGTAATGACCACTGGCACCAAAACTGAATTTTACAATAATTTGTGGAACCCAACCTAAAATACAATTTGACCATTAGCTTATTACTACCTACTGCAAGAAATGCTCTTAGCTTAAAGCTGTGTAATTTAAAAGTGATCCTGTCAGGAATATTATACTGAAGTAAAAGGTACAGGTCCTAGGGCTGACAACCTAATCCTTCCTTTACTATTCTGTAAAATGCATATGTATATAAATGATTCCAACACTGATATACTAAAGCTTGTTTCACATCTGTGAGTCACCAAGTAGTTATGTTAATGGATGGAGTATGGAAGTACCAATCATGCACTTTTAAAAATAAGTCAGCTCTTATATTAACTGTTCCCTTTCAGCTCTTGATTTTCTGTATACACAGTACATTGCAGCATCTATGGATCCTGAATACCATCATACTAACAGTACACTGTATAAACTGATGTCTACAGCTTAGGATTACCCCATATTCTATATATTTATGAAAACATAAAATTCTATTCAAATGCATCTTTAAATGCAAATCACAAAAAAAAAAAAAAAAAAAAAAAAAAAAGGGAATACTACAAAAATAAATATAAACTGGCTGTTTATGGTCTATAAAAGTCCCTAGTTTAAAACCATTGTTGACCTTGGTCTAATTCACACAGCACTTGGTCCCATTCAAATCTGTGTAGTGGTTGCTGAGCAGCATGGTCAGAAAGCTCTGGGTTTCAGCCTGGAGTGGAGCTACAGCCAACATAAACAAATAAAAAAATAAAATAAATTTCAAAACCACTGCACAGATTCAAACAGGACCAAGTGCTATGTGCACTGGGTCTACCGGGAGATTCAACAAGAGTTTTAAATGTCTAGAGATACTTCCTTAAACGAGTCGCAGAAATCAAGGCACGCATCACTAATATTTATTTCTTCTTTGAAATATGTTGCGTTTATAAACATCAGCAATCGGTTATTCGCACTGTGGTGTCATGAGTGGAAAAAGTGCGGAATCAAGCATAACGAACCAGAGTTCTTACACAAACGAGTTCTAGAAATGTACAGCTTTGAAGTCCAACTTCCTGATGTAGCCTGGACAATAGGACACAATAATTTGTCATTTTTTTTCAGTTAGCTTGCTATTCCAAAGTTTTTGTCCTCATCCACCATTAGTCGTGTAAAAGACAAATACAATTTTGCTGTAAAACAAACAATTGTGGTTGTTGGTGTTAAAAATCTTTTTAGTATAAGTAAAGTATTTACAGTTTTATGTACGAGACAGTCAGCCTACCTCTCTTCCTTGAAGATCTTAGATTCTTTTAGGTCTTTCTGTGCCTTTTCTCGCTTGCGAGAATCACTTGATTCCCGGGAGCATTTTGATTCCCCTCGTTCTTTACTGCGCTCCTTCTTGCGATCACTCCTTACATCAGTTGAGTTGTCATGTCGCTTTATCTTTTTTTCTACCTGTAAATATAAGGATTTATGTGATCTGGTACCCAACATATGGTTTGATTTATAGTAGAGAAGTGATCCAGCAAGTTACATGAACTGTACACATAGGGGAGGTGGGTAGAGCTATGGCATTGCTCATTGTTACCAACTGTGCCCAATTTGCCTAAAAATAGTGACAGATTTTAGAAATTTGTTGCTGGAATTTTTCACTTTTGCTGGTTCTTTCAGCATAATAATGGTGAAGTCAGAAGAGTATTTAACATACAAAATTATATATAAATCTAGTGTAGTAAACATGTTACTATAGCATGCAATGCTTCAAGGATATAGAAGGCACTACTCCAAAATCTCTATGGTTAGTGTTGATGGTTTGTCTCATTTTTACAGATGTTATATACAGTGTTTGAATTTTAAACTTGAGAGCCGTGACAGCAAGGCCAATAGGAAAAAAAAAAAAGATCATGAGAAAACACACACACACACACACACACACACACACACACACACACACACACACACACACACACACACACACACTAATTAGGCCCCAGCATCTAATAAACAGTGACTGGCAGTGCCTTGCAAAAGTATTCACCCCCCCTGGCTTTTTACCTATTTTGTTACATTACAGCCTTTAGTTCAATGTTTTTTTTAATCTGAATTATATGTGATGGATCAGAACACAATAGTCTACGTTGGTGAAGTAAAATTAGAAAAATATATACATAAAACTATTCTTCAGAAAAAAACCTTTGTTAAGCCCATAAAAAGCTCTGGTGCAACCAATTACCTTCAAAAGTCACATAATTAGTGAAATTATGTCCACCTGTGTGCAATCTAAGTGTCACATGATCCGTCATTACACATACACACCTTTTTGAAAGGCCCCAGAGGCTGCAACGCCTAAGCAAGAGGCACCACTAACCAAACAGTGCCATGAATACCAAGGCACTCTCCAAACAAGTAAGGGACAATGTTATTGAGAAGTACAAGTCAGGATTAGGTTACAAAAAAAATATCCAAATCTTTGATGATCCCCATCATAACCAAATGGAAAGAACATGGCACAACAGCACACCTGCCAAGAGATGGCCGCACACTAAAACTCACGGACCGGGGAAGGAGGGCATTAATCAGAGAGGCAGCACAGAGACCTAAGGTAACCCTGGAGGAGCTGCAGAGTTCCACAGCAGAGACTGGAGTATCTGTACATAGGACGACAATAAGTGACCAGAAGAAATTCATTACTTTCAGCAAAAAACAAAATGGCACATTCTGAGCTTGCGAAAAGGCATGTGGGAGACTCCCAAAATGCAGGAAGGAAGGTGCTCTGGTCTGATGAGACTAAAACTGAACTTTTTGTCCATCAAAGAAAACGCTATGTCTGGCGCAAACCCAACACATCACATAACCCAAAGAACACCATCCCCACAGTGAAACATGGTGGTGGCAGCATCATGCTGTGGGGATGTTTTTCAGCAGTCGGGACTGGGGAAACTGGTCAGAGTTGAGGGAAAGATGATGGATGGTGCTAAATATAGGGATATTCTTGAAAAAAACCTGTACCACTCTGTGTGTGATTTGAGGCTAGGACGAAGGTTCACCTTCCAGCAGGACAATGACCCCAAAACACACTGCTAAAGCAACACTTAAGTGGTTTAAGGGGAAACATGTAAAATTTGTTAGAATGGCCTAGTCAAAGCCCAGACCTCAATCCAATAGAAAATCTGTGGTCAGACTTAAAGATTGCTGTTCACAAGCGCAAACCATCCAACTTGAAGGAGCTGGAGCAGTTTTGCAAGGAGGAATGGGAAAAAATCCCAGTGGTAAGATGTGGCAAGCTCATAGAGAGACTTATCCAAAGTGACTTGGAGCTGTGATAGCCGCAAAAGGTGGCTCTACAAAGTATTGACTTTAGGGGGGTGAATAGTTATTCACATTGACTTTTTCTGTTATTTTGTCCTATTTGTTGTTGCTTCACAATAAAAAAAAAAAAAAAAAAAAAGGTGGGCATGTTCTGTAAATTAAATGATGCAAATCCTCAAACAATCCATGTTAATTCCAGGTTGTGAGTAGAGGTCGACCGATATGGGTTTTTCTCTGGCCGATGCCGATATTTAGAAATCGCAGCGGCCGATGGCAGATATATGATGCCGATTTTTTTTTGGGCCGATTCCCCCCCCCCCCCCCCTCATCTCATAAAATCTAACAGACCCCTTTCACACTGGGGCGTTTTTCAGGCGCTTTTGGGCTAAAATGGCGCCTGTAAAGTGCCTGCAAAACGGCTCCCCTGCAGTCTTCTGTGTCAAAGCCCGAGTGCTTTCACACTGAGGCGGTGCGCTGGCAGGACGTTAAAAAAAAGTCCTGCAAGCAGCATCTTTGGAGCAGTGTATACCGCTCCTCCACCACTCCTGCCCATTGAAATGAACTGGCACTGCTGCCAAAGCGCCTGCAAAGCACTTCTGCAGTGGCGCTACATGGGAGCATTTAACCACTTCATCGGCCGCTAGCTGGGATATAAGCTCCCCGCTAGCAGCCAAATAGCGCCGCTAGAATGACGGTCCAGTGTGAAAGCAGCGGAGTTCCGTGAATTTTTATTTTTTTTAAAGTCAGCAGCTACAAATACTGCAGCTGTTGACTTAATATATGGACACTTACCTGTCCTGGGCGCCCGCGATGTCGGCACCCGAAGCCGATCTCTCCATTGGGTTCCTGCTCCGCCATCTTCGGTAAGGAAAACGGGAAGTTTAGCCTTGCAGCTTCACTTCCTGGCTCCCTACTGTGCATGCGCGAGTCACGCTGCGCAATCCCACTGGTCCCTGCTGTCTTCTGGGACCTGTGTCTCTCCCAGAAGACGGGGGGGCTGAGTAGGCCCCAGATTAAACACACACACACACACACACACGTTTTTGTGTATTTAAGAGGTAATCAAAACTTTTGGACGAAAAAAAATATGGGCTAACTTTACTGAAAGACCGCTGTGCAAATGCCGTGTGACATAAAATAATGCAACAATCGCTATTTTATTTCCAAGGGTCTCTGCTAAAAAAATATATGTTTTGGGGTTCTAAGTGCTTTTCTAGCAGAAAATACAGGATTTTTACTTGTAAGCAACAAGTGTCAAAAAAGATTTAGGGCCAGATCACACCAGACGCAGTTCCGTGTGCTTTTTTTCTGCACAAAATGCATGCATAGTATTTTCCATGTATTCCAATGGCTCTAGTTCACACCATGCAGTCAGTTTCCGGTCAGTTTCTGCACCGGAAACTGACTGTATGGTGTGAACTAGAGCCAACAAGAGCCATTGGAATACATGGAAAACACTGTGCATGCATTTTTAGTGCAGAAAAAATGGGCACGAAACTGAACGGAACTGCGTCTGGTGTGAACTGGCCCTTCGTCTTTAAATGGTTAAACTGAGAACTCCTACTCAGGAGTTCAGTCCTTTGAAGTTTAAACATTGTATCTTTTCACACTTGGCAGGCTGCCCAGGAGGGAGAAGTCGCTTCCACGGGAAACTTATCAGGCAACTTGCATTGACTTCTATTACAGAAGCTATTTGCAAGCACAATCGGCCGATGCCGATTAATTAAAAGACACCAACTATCGACCGATATATCGGACGTCCTCTAGTTGTGAGGCAACAAAACACAAAAAATGCCCGGGGGGGGTGAATACTACAACTCCCTCCTCATTGGCTTACCTCTAATAGGCTAATCCCCCTTCAGTCCATCATGAACGCTGCTACCAGGGTCATCCACCTTACAAACTGCTCGGTGTCTGCTATTCCTCTCTGCCAATTCCTCCATTGGCTGCCACTCAACCAACTAAATTTAATTCAAGATACTAACAATAACTTACAAAGCCATCCACAACCTGGTCCCCAGCTATATCACTAACCTAGTCTCAAAATACCAACCTAATCGTTCTTTGCTTCTCCGAAGCCCTCCTGCTGTTTAGCTCCCTTGTCCCCTCATCCCATGTTCGCCTCCAGAACTTCTCCTGAGCCTCTCCCATCCTCTGGAATGCTCTACCCCAATCTGTCCGACAATCTCCTACTTTGTCCAATTTCAGACGAGCCCTGAAAACTCATCTCTTCAAAGACGCCCATCTGACCCCCCACCTAATAACTGTACATTTTCTCCATCAGAACATCCCCCATAGTTATTACCTCTTGTATCTCCTGACCCTCCCTCTTAGATTGTAAGCTCGAACAAGCAGGGACCTCTGATTCCTACTGTATTAAAGTGTATTGTATTTGTAATGTCTACCATCAAGTTGTAAAGCGCTGCTTAACCTGTCAGCGCCATATAAATCCTATAATAATAATAATAATAATAATAATAATAATAATAATAATGTATGAACTGTCTTATAAAATTTAGAATTTTACCCATTGGCACTTCAATCTTTTTTTTTAAATGGACACTTCTGGTGTACACATTATAGTATAATAAATTATAGTACCTACAGACCCAAATATTCCCCCCTCTCTAAATTAACCATGAACAAATCATATAAGAAGATTGCCAGGAGCCGCACAAATATACCTTAGGCTTAGATGTCTTCTGCTTTCAAGTAGATTGCTACCTTGAGGTCTGAGAAGCAGCTAGCATCAAAAACAGAGTAAGTCAATTAAGGTCCTACATCACAAAAGATAACCATGACCTAGAAGCAGCAATCTGCAGGAAATCAAAAGAGCCTCCTGGCTACTGTGAGGCTAGCATTTGAGATGACAGTCACAGGTAAGCTGTGGTCCTTGAAAAAGGACAGCATTGTCTGAAATGTGGTTTTTATAGGGCAAATTTTAATAAACTGAAATTTATGTGAGCAAGATCCTGAAGTTCTAAGCAATACGCTTAACACACCAGAGAAATTGGCTTTTAGGCCTCTTTCATACAAAAGAAAATGAAACAATATTACCTATATATAAAAAAAAAAAAATTGTTTTCTCACACTAATAGTCTGACTATAGTTTTTGGCCCTCTGCCACAATCTCCAGTATAGGACTATACAAAGCCATTTCTCTTTCAAATTAACAGACTCATGGTTAACCACTTAATGACCGCCCCCTGTACATATACGTCGGCAGAATGGCACGGACAGGCACAATCACGTACCTGTACGTGACTGCCTTCGTATGGGTGGGGGGTCCGATCACCGACCCCCCCCGGTACATGCGGCGGTCATTTTCGGTCCAGGAGCGATCCGTGATGAGGGGGCAGCCATTGGTTTCTGACCACACCCTTGCGATCGCTCCTGGCGAATGAGATGCTTCCCCTGCCTGTGTAATGTAAACACAGGCAGGGGAAGTGATGTCATCTCTCCATGCGGCGCTCTATTTGTCCAGAGCGCCGAGGAGAGAAGACATCAGGTTAGTGCACTAACAGCCCACCGACACGTAGGTACACATAGGTACACAATCCACCCCCCCCCCCCCCAGTCACCCATTCACAGTGTCACCGATTACAGTGATAATTTATTTACTAATCACTGCAATCAGTGACATTTGTGATAGTAAAAGTGTCAGGGCAGTTAGTGTTAGGTCCCTTTAGGTCCAGGGTAGCCCCCTAATAAAGGTTTAACCCCTTGATCGCCCCCCAGGTAACCCTTTCACCCCCTATCACCAGTGTCACTAAGCGATCGTTTTTCTGATCGCTGTATTAGTTATGCTGGCGCCGCTAGGTAGCCAGTAATTTTCTAATTTTCGCCGCCAGGTTTTATAGCATCAGGTACCCCCATATATAACCTAAAAAAAGGTTTTAACCCCCTGATTGCCCCTAGAGTTAACCCTTTCACCAGTGATCACTGTATAAGTGTCACTGGTGACACTGGTTAGCCAGTTAGTTATTTTGTTATTTAGGTTCCCCGTCAGGTTTTTATATAGCGTCAGGTAACCCCATATATTACCTAATAAAAGTTTTTAACCCCCTGATTGCCCCTAGTTAACCCTTTCACCAGTGATCACCATATAAGTGTTACGGGTGACGCTGGTTAGTTTGCTTTTTATAGCATCAGGGCACCCACTGTATATAACCCAATAATGGTTTAACCCCCTGATCGCCCGGCGGGTGGTATCAATTAGGTTTTAGGGTCAGATAGGGTCTACGTCGCCCCAGGCAGCGCCAGGTTAGTGCCAGTAGCGCTAAAAAAAAAAAAAAAGAGCATATATGCCGAAGCATGGGGGCAGCGGAGCGATTTTGCGTACATACGGTCGAAATTCCGACGGAGGCTTGCCCGTGGAAAAGTCTGACCGTGTGTACGCAGCATAACTTTTGCGGGAGGATGCCCCCATGCTTGGGCATATATAAAATGGTGCATGTATGCCCATCATTAGAAGTGGGTGGATGAAGGGAGGTATTCTAATGGTGGGCATAACGAAGAATTTCCCCAGGGGTTTTTTCTACGCAGCAAGACATTGGAACGATTATATACATTTGTTAGATAATTTGAATAAAAAAATTGGGAATAAAATGAGTACATTTATTGAAACACAAGCTCTGGTTCATGATACAATCAACAGCAAAAAACATCACTCAATGACAGAGAAGCCTCCAGGAGAACATGACTGGTCAGTTATATTGCGACATTAATATCCAAATGAACACCCCAATGCATTTCGACCCTTTGGGGTCTTCTTCAGGGGGTTTAGGGTTCTAGGAAGATATATTAGAAGATAAAATTAAATTCAAACCATTTAACAGTATACCAAAATATCATTGTATCATTTAAAGTTGTACAAAGACATGTATCTCCACTTCTTGGGTTGTGCAGCCCCGGGTACTCTCACATATGTGTTCTTCTCTTCCGTTCTAATGGTGGGCATACCCACCCATCAATCTCTTTTTTCATTCAGCCAACAGGCTGCATGAAAAAAAAAAAAAAAATGACAGTACATGTCCAACAAGACCAGCAACGTACTGGTATGTTGCTGGACTTTGAATGGTTATACCAGAAGGATGCCTGCGGGTTTAGGCATCATCTTGGTATAATTTTCAGCCAGCGGCCAGCTTTCATGTAAAAGCAATCCTAGTGGCTATTTAGCCTCTGGACTGCTTTTCCAAGCAGTGGGAGGGAATGTCTCCCCCCCCCCCCCGGATATAAAAAGCACCATTGGAAAATTGGGAAAGCATTTTATCACACCGATCTTGGTGTGGGCAGAGGAAAGATCTAGGGTCCAATAGACCCCAATTAAAAAAAAAAAAAAAGGAGTACCCGTCACTACCCATTTACATTCCCTGAGAGAACAATAAAAATAATTAAAAAAAAACACCCCTGTCCCGCCCTGCTCTTGCGCAAAGGCGAACGCAAGCGTCGGTCTGGCGTCATATGTAAACAGCAATTGCACCATGCATGTGAGGTATCACCGCAAAGGTCAGACCGGGGGCAGTAATTTTAGCAGTAGACCTCCTCTGTAAATCTGATGTGGTAATCTGTAAAGGCTTTTAAAAATGTATGTAGTTTGTCGCCACTGCGCGTTTGTGCGAAATTTTAAAGCATGTCGTATTTGGTATCCATGTACTCGGCCTAAGATCATCTTTTTTATTTCATCAAACATTTGGGCAATATAGTGTGTTTTAGTGCATAAAAAAAAAAAAAAAAAAGTGTATTTTCCCCCCCAAAAAAGCGTTTGAAAAATCGCTGCGTAAATACTGTGTGGAAAAAAAAAATGCAACAACCACCATTTTAATCTGTAGGGCCTTTGCTTTAAAAAAAAATAGGATTTTTTACTCACCGTAAAATCCTTTTCTCTGAGTCCATGGACCGACACAGCTTCTCTATTGACAAAGTGGGTATTATCCGTTAATTAGGAGTGACTAGGCAGAAAAACTTGTAAAAAGTGTTGCATCACACCTTCTACAGTACCGCCCAGGGGGCGGACCCTCTGGGTATACCCTCTCAGTCTGCACATCGCAGATCAGTTCGTCAAAAAGCAGTACAAACTTAAAAGGAGGGGTGGGTGCTGTGTCGGTCCATGGACTCAGAGAAAAGGATTTTACGGTGAGTAAAAAATCCTATTTACTCTTTCGTCCATGGACCGACACAGCTTCTCTATTGACAAAGTGGGACGTCCCAAAGCAGTGTCAGAGAAAAAACGAGGGGTGGTAACAGCATAAAAACAAACTTCACCCCAAAACACAAAACAGCACTCCTCCAACGGAGGAGTTGCAACTCTAAACAGCCGCCTGCAAAACCTTGCGGCCGAAAGAGGCATCCGAAGATGCACCTACATCAATTTTGTAGAATTTTGTGAAAGTGTGAGCGGACGACCAAGTCACCGCTTTACATAGTTGGGAAACAGACGCTTGATGTCGGAAAGCCCAAGAGGCACCTATTGCCCTGGTCGAATGCGCCGTGACAGGAAAGGGGGGCGCCTGACCCTTTAAGGCGTAAGCCTGGATTACTATCTGTCGGATCCACCTAGAGATGGTGGCCGATGAGACTGCTTGGCCCTTCTTGGGACCAGCCACCGAAACAAACAGTGAGTCTGACTTCCGGAACAGGGAAGTAGCAGATAGGTATACTCTCAAAGCTCGGACAACGTCCAAGGAATGCAACGCCGACTCCTTAGGATTCGACGGCTGAGGACACAAGGATGGAAGTACAATGTCTTCGTTGAGATGAAAAGCCGAAACGACTTTCGGAAGAAAGGAAGGCTGCGGCCGCAGCACCACCTTATCCTTGTGGAAAATCAAATAGGGAGCCTTGCAGGACAAGGCTGCCAGCTCAGAGACTCGTCTAACTGACGTAACAGCCACCAAAAAGACCACTTTCTGAGAAAGTGTCAACAGGGGAATATCTCTAATATTCTCAAACGGTGCCTTCTGGAGCACCGAGAGGACCAGGTTCAAGTCCCACGGAGGTAACGGGGGACGGACCGGAGGGGCCACATGTCGGACCCCCTGCACAAATGTACTCACGAGAGAGTGAGTCGCCAGGGGTCGCTGAAAAAAGACAGCCAGGGCAGATATCTGTCCCTTAATCGTACTTAGGGCAAGCCTTTGGTCCACCCCATGCTGTAAAAACAGCAGGATTCTGGAAACCAAATAGGTACGCGGATGCCATTTCATTTCCTCACACATGGAGATGTAGGCCCTCCAAGTGCGGTGATAGACCTTCCTAGAGGACAGTTTTCGAGCACTTCTCATAGTAGAGATTACTGAGTCTGACAGGCCCCGGTCTCTCAGTACCTGGTTCTCAACAGCCATGCCGTTAAAGCCAATGACTGTAAAGCAGGATGGAATATGGGACCTTGCGATAGCAGGTCCTTCCGTAGTGGTAGGCGCCAGGGGACGTCTGCTACCAGACGTACTAGATCGGCGTACCAAGGACGCTGAGGCCAATCTGGAGCGATTAGGATCATTGGAATTCCCTCTGCCTCCACTCTGCGGAGCAGAAGAGGAAGAAGCCTTAAGGGAGGGAAGGCATAGATTAGCCAATACTGACCCCACGATGCTACCAACGTGTCCGTTGCGTCTGCCCATGGGTCTCTTGACCGGGCCACAAACCTCAATACCTTCCGATTGAGTCGGGAAGCCAGAAGATCTACGTCTGGTGTGCCCCATCTTTGGCAGAGGAGTTGGAACACCTCCGGGTGTAAGGACCATTCTCCCTGGTCCAGCATCTGGCGGCTCAGGTAGTCCGCCTGCCAGTTTTCCACACCCGGAATGTACACGGCCGACGGTGCCGGTACGCTCCTCTCTGCCCACTTCAGGATGCGAGCGATCTCCGATGCTGCAGCTGAGCTTCTTGTTCCTCCTTGATGATTGACATATGCCACTGCTGTGGCGTTGTCTGACTGGATCCTGACTGGACGCCCTTGCAGTCTCTGAGACCATTTGAAGAGGCACAGCTTGATCGCCCGGATCTCCAGGACATTGATCGGCAGGAGGGCTTCCTCTGGGGTCCAGCGACCTTGCGCCGACTGGACACCCCAGACTCCCCCCCAACCTGTAAGGCTGGCGTCCGTCGTGATCACTATCCAGTAAAACGGAAGAAATGACTTCCCGGCCATTAGAGCCGGTGCTGTCAGCCACCATACCAGGGATCTCCTGACTAGGTGGCTCACTCGGATTTGATAATCCAGAGATGAAGGGCATCTGTTCCATCTGGACAGAACTTCCTTCTGTAACACTCGAGTGTGGTATTGAGCATATGGGACCGCCTCGAAGGAGGCTACCATGAGGCCCAACACTCGCATGCAAAAACGGAGTGACAACCAATTCCTGGAAGTCAGCTGCCGTACTGCAGCCCGGAGGGTCTGCAACTTCTCCACAGGGAGGAATACCTTTGCCTCTGAGGAATCCAGAATCAACCCCAGGTACACTAGGCGTTGAGTGGGCACCAATACTGACTTTTGCGTGTTTAGTATCCAACCACAGTCTCGAAGAGTCTGACAGGTAATGGACACGCTTACCTCTAATTCTGAGCTTGAAGGGGCCTTCAGCAGAAGGTCGTCCAAGTAACCTGTGATAGCGATACCCCGCTGTCTTAGAAGTGCCAGAATCGGAGCGAGCACCTTGGTGAACGTCCTGGGTGCTGAGGCAAGGCCAAACGGGAGGGCCACAAACTGGTAGTGGTTCTTCCCGATAGCAAATCGCAGAAACCTCTGGTGTCTGGAGTATATGGGGACATGCAGGTATGCGTCCTTGATGTCCAAGGAGGCCAGAAAGTCCCCCGGATGGAGAGCCGTGACTACGGATCGAACCGACTCCATCCGAAATCTTTGTACCTTCACAAAGCAATTGAGGGCTCTGAGATCCAAGATTGGACGAACCCCCTCCTTCTTCAGCACAATGAACAGATTTGAGTAAAAACCCTGACCCCGTTCCTGTTCTGGAACTGGAATAACTACCCCGCGTTCCAGTAGACCCTGGACCGCCCCATACAGGGCCTCCCGACGGGTCGGTAGTAGCTGGAGATTGGAGGTGATGAATCTGTCTGGTGGACAAGAGAGAAATTCTATCTTGTAGCCTGAGGAGATTACTTCGCAAACCCACCTGTCGGAAACTAGAGCAGTCCACTGAGTCGCGAATTCGCGAAGACGTCCCCCCACCCGAGAGCTGGGTGGGGGCGGACCTTCATGTGGACGCAGATTTGTCCGCAGGCTTGTTGGGTATGCGGGACCAGGGACGCTTTTGTCCTTGGGCAGGCGCTTTATCGGCCTGGGGTCTTTTCCCTGTCGCCTTAAGGGGGCAAAAAAAAACGCTTACGTGCAGTAAAGGAGGGCCCTTGCCCTTGGCGTGGTCCCTTACCCTTGCTAGTTTGGGGAAGCAAAGTGCTCTTACCTCCTGTGGCATCCTTGATGATGTCATCCAGAGAAGCCCCAAAAAGTCTGTCGCCCTTAAAAGGCAGATCCAACAGGGCTTTTTTGGAAGTCTGGTCCGCAGACCAGCCTTTTAGCCAGATCAGGCGGCGTATTGCTACTGCATAAACCGAAGTTTTAGACAGCAGGGGAATAGTATTCATGTCTGACTCGCAGACAAACCTAAGGCCCTGGACCAACAGGTCGGCCAATGTTATCTCATCAGGAGGAGCATCTCGCTCCTTAACCCCTGGAGTAGCAATCTTGCCCATTCAGTAAGTGTGTGAGACACTAGGGCCCCCGCCAATGCCGGGCGTACTGCCGAGCCTACCACTGAGTATAGGTAGCAAGCGAGTGCTTCAGCCTTCTTATCCACAGGGTCCTAGAAAGCAGGAGCCCCTTCTACAGGAATTGTGGTGGCTCTATTAAGTCTGGACACCGGAGGGTCCACTATAGGGGGGAGAGGTCCATTTCTTCAGAAAACTCTCCTCAAAAGGGGTACCGTACCGCAAACCTCTTTGGGGCTGTAAAGACCCTCAGTGGGTTCTCCCATTCCTTGTATAAGAGTTTATCAAAAGACACACAAGGGAACACCTTAGCAGTGCGGGCAGGTCTATGAAACCCAAGTGGACCGGAGTCTCTGCTGCTTCTGCAGTATTTTCCAACTTTAGCGTATCCCGCACTGCAGTAATAAGGTCAGATACCAAAGCCGTCTCGCGTACTGACCTGGACTTGGAGTCCTCCTCACTGTCCGATCTGTCACGGTCTGCAGTCTCTGATGCATCAGAATCTGGGCCATGAGCCGTAGCTGGACCTGGTTCTGCATCAGAAATATCCCCAGAAGATTGCAGGGGACGGGGGCGTTTATTACCCCCTGTATTCCCGTGTGCTGCTTCCACCCTGGCAGCAAACGCCTCTAGGATTGCCGACATAGCGTCCATAGACACCTCAGGGACACCAGCTGCTAAATCTGGTGTTTCAGGGGAGAAGACATCTGGCTCAGATGCCATGCTGACCACACGCTGACACTCACAGGGCTCCAGGCAAGATATCAATAGGCCACCCTCCTGCGCTGCAGAGATGCTGGGTTACCCAGAGGACTCACCACCCTGGATAGGTACTGCTATGCTGCGCCTGTGATGCTGTCCCCTTGCTGCTGTGCCAGTCTGCTTCTTTTATCAGCACTTCCTGTGTGAATTTTCACGCCAGTGTAATGCACCCTAGAGGCCGGAGGCTCTCGCCAAATGGTTGCCAAAAACGTCTGTATGGAAGATAATGTGGGCTCTAAGAAAATGGCCGCCGACAGAAGATAGAGGTCAGGCAGCCATAGCCCACAAAAAGATGGCCGCCGAACGGCAATATCTGCATACAGGGTGGACCAACATGGCCGCCGATCACCTGATAGGGGCCAGTGGGTGTGGCCGAACCACAGGAAGATTGCCGCCAGGCAGTTACAAGAGGCCAAACTTGGCATGGACCACCTCAAAATGGCCGCCGACAGCATGGAGACACAGAAACACAGGTAAGCAAAAATGACATTTCTTATAAATGTTAGTTACAGCCAGCCCCGCTCCAGTGGGACCCCCTAGGTGACCCCCAGCACCCAGCAACCTTTAGCTAGAAGCCCAGGGAGGAGGGAAAGGCAGGGAGAGAGGGAAGAAAGGGGCCACAACCACTTACTTGATCTCTCCAGGAATGTCCAGCTAAATCACCCAGCCGAGGCAGGGGAGTTTTACTTACCTATCCTGCATGTATTCTGCTGGAAGACATTCCAAACAGATCATCGTCCGCGCACGGAAGGTGACTGTTGGCCAGGCATGCTGTGATTGGACCCAGAAGGGACGATCATATGTATGCCCTGGAGCATGACGCTCACCGGACAGGCTGCTGCGACTCGGCCGTAAGGTCAGCCGAAGCTGAGCGGTCCGATGCAAGCCTTGGAGCGTAAGCTCACCGGCCAGGCTGCTGCGACTCGGCCGTAAGGTCAGCCGAAGCTGAGCGGTCCGATGCAGGCCCTGGAGCGTAGGCTCACCGGCCACCCGTGGAGCGACGGGCATGTCGTGGAAAACCCAGCGCGTAGCTAGGGTCGGCACACGCTCGATGGCCGAAACTGGGGAGACTACAAGGATCGAGGATCCAGCCTGTCACCCAGTCGGCAGTTGATCGAAGATCGCAGGAAACAACAAATGTAGCAAAAAAAAAATATATATATATATATATATATATATATATCTTTTTTCCCCCGGACCAATGGGCCCGAAGGGAGCCATGTCCTACTCCTTGCTAGACAGAAAAAAACTGATCTGCGATGTGCAGACTGAGAGGGTATACTGAGAGGGTATACCCAGAGGGTCCGCCCCCTGGGCGGTACTGTAGAAGGTGTGATGCAACACTTTTTACAAGTTTTTCTGCCTAGTCACTCCTAATTAACGGATAATACCCACTTTGTCAATAGAGAAGCTGTGTCGGTCCATGGACGAAAGAGTAATATATAATGTTTGGGGGTTCTTGGAAAAAAAAATTGTTTTCACGTAAACAAAAAGTGTCAGAAAGGGCTTTGTCTTCAAGTGGTTAGAAGAGTGGATGTTGTGCATAAAATGCCAGGACAGTTCAAACACACCCCCCCCCCCCCCCCAATATTTTATATTTTTCCCACAACTGGTGTCAAAATATAAAATATTCCATGGACTCGACATGCCTCTCAGCAAATAGCTTGGGGTGTCTACTTTCCAAAATGGGGTCATTGGGGGGGGGGGGGGGGTTTGTGCCATTTTGTAATTTTATGGCCTTCGAAACTGTGATGGGTAGTGAGGAGTGAAATCAAAAATTTGCGCCCTTAGAAATCCTGAAGGCGGTGCTTGGTTTTCGGGGCCCTGTACGCGGCTAGGCTCCCAAAAAGTCCCACACATGTAGTATCCCCGTACTCAGAAGAAGCAGCAAAATGTATTTTGGGGTGTAATTCCACATATGCCCATGGCATGTGTGAGCAATATATCATTTAGTGACAACTTTTTGAAAAAAAAATGTATTTTTTTTGTCATTGTTCAATCAATTGGGACAAAAAAAAAAAAATATTCAATGGGCTCAACATGCCTCTCAATTTCCTTGGGGTGTCTACTTTCCAAAATGGGGTCATTTGGAAGGGTTTTGTACTGCCCTGCCATTTTAGCACCTCAAGAAATGAGTCAAAGTAAATTTCAGAAAATGTACCCTAGTTTGTAGACGCTATAACTTTTCCGCAAACCAATAAATATACGCTTGACATTTTTTTTTACTAAAGACATGTGGCTGAATACATTTTGGCCTAAATGTATGACTAAAATTGAGTTTATTAGATTTTTCTTATAACAAAAAGTAGAAAATATAATTTTTTTTTAAATATTCGGCCTTTCCGTTCATATCGCAAAAAATAGCAGAGGCAATCAAATACCATTAAAAGAAAGCTCTATTTGTGGGAAGAAAAGGGCGCAAATTTCGTTTGGGTACAACATTGCATGACCGCGCAATTACCAGTTAAAGCAGCGCAGTGCTAAAAATTGTAAAAAACACCTCTGGTCTTTATGCTGCATATTGGTCCGGGCTTAAGTGGTTAAACAAAAACGCACAAATGTATACCTTTACATGCTCTTCCTTTACAACCAAGGTTTGTTCTTCATTCTGAACACATGTCTGTCTTCTCTGGAACTTCGGAGACAAATCTATCTTCCTGCAGCAACAAACCGATATATAAAAAGGAAATTCACATAAATAACATATAATCATAACATACCCAGCCTCTATCAGCCTGGCATTTAAGAGAAAGTTTTTACATTTTGGGCAGAGTGAGGCAGGATTTGATTCCCTGTCAAGGAATTACACCTGTCCATGGTCCAACCAGGGAAATCTACATTCACCCTTTCACGCACTGTAAAAAAAAAAAAAAAAGTTTTCCCACTGAACATAGAATGAAAATGCTAAGAAATGTAAATAGAATGTCTTCAAATTAACATTTTCTGATTACAATTTAAACTATTTTGGGGAGTCTCTGAAGGGTTAAATTATATAGTTTATTATATCTCTTGGAGACTCCAGTGGTAAGACTATGCTCGAGTTCCCAATGCTGCACAGTTACTGGATGTATCTTTCATCGTGATAGGCAGAATGCAATAGTGGTGTGGAAACAACTCAGCTGTAGTTGACATATCCCAGGACAGCAACTATGTCAAAGATATGAGGACCCCAAGAGAGAGATAAGCAGTCAGATGACTCAGTCCACCGGACCACAACAAAAATCACTCATTGTGGACTGATTTTTAACAAGCAGAAATGGAACATCCGCAGATCGGATCCCCCCCCCCCCCCCTTCGGTGCCACATTTGGCACCTTTCAGGGGGGAGCGAATACCTGTCAAATCCAGGTATCTGCTCCCACTTCCGGGGAAAGATCGCTGCACTTTGTGCAGCAAACTACCCAATGTCCGGCTCCTCCTCCTTCCCCCCTGCTGCCTTCTGGGAGACACACAGGTCCCAGAAGACAACAGGGAGCATTCAGAATGTGCAGCGCGAGTCGCACTTGCGCAGTAGGAGACAGGTTGTGAAGCCCTTAGTAAGGATGACAGCGTCTGCACCCAGAACCAAGGGACGGGTCGGGTCGGCTTTGGGTGCCAACATCGCGGGCTCCTTGGACAGGCAAGTGTCCTTATATTAAAAGTCAGCAGCTCCAGTATTTGTAGCTGCTGACTTTAATTTTTCTCCCAGGCGGAACTCCGGAACATGTAAAGTTTCACAAAGCATCACACAGTGCTATGTGACTAGTAAGGATGAGATCAGGTGTATTCGCAGCTCCACGTGCCCGCACCCGCCATAAAGCTGACACTCTGCAGCCCCTATTAAAAGGCAGCAAGATATTTCCTGATCCGCGGCTGCACAGATGCGGAGTGTCAGCTTCCTGGCAGGCGCGGGCACGTGAAGCTGCGAACACGCCTGAGCCCATTCTTAGTGAAATGGACAAATCAAACTGTAGTTGGGGGTTCAATAAAAACATGCTGCCTGTAAATATAAAATTGCCCAACACACATAATAGGCTGATTATCCAAACAAAAATACCATTATGTGCTAAACCGTATCTTTCAACAAACTAGCTACCCTTTCATCTTCTGTAGCAGCTCTAGTCAGGTGACCACTTTTCATATGGATTTTTCCATGCACAGTTCTAGTCCAATTGTCTACACACCTCCTGAAAGAGAAACAGTCCCTGTCCCCAGCTGCATGCTTCTGAATCATATGCTGGTAAACGGTGATAAAGCAGTTGACATTTATGCACTCCTCCCATTGCAACATTAAAAGCAGATGATTTGCAAAGGAACTGCGTGAAGACATCCTATTTTAAAAAGGGGCTTGCAGCACAGCTTGAAGTGGTTTTAAACCCTCTTATATACCCAGTGAAGTAAATAGCCTCAGATGATACATAGATATGAAACAAATCCTCCTACACAAGTTTTACTTGTTTATCTGCAGTCTTTCTACTTCCTTTCAAAGTGCTGAAAAATAGGATTTTTATAACAGCTTACCTGTAAAATCCTTTTCTTGGAGTACACCACGGGACACAGAGCTAGTCATTACATAATGGGTTAAGGGTCACCAGCGGTGATTGGACACTGGCACAACCAATGGAAGACAGTTCCCCTCCATATAACCCCTCCCATCAGGGAAGTACCTCAGTTTTGTAGCAAAGCAGTAAGGTTCCCATAAGAAGGGGGGGACCTCTGTGTCCCGTGGTGTACTCCAAGAAAAGGATTTTACAGGTAAGCTGTTATAAAAATCCTATTTTCTTTATCGTACACCACGGGACACAGAGCTAGTCATTACATAATGGGACGTCCCAGAGCAATGCTCATATGAAGGGGGGGAGACACAGATCAAAACAGGCCGCTTGCGGACCAGAAGCCCTATACTGCTGCCTGCAGCACACTTCGCCCAAAGGCGGAATCCTCATGTCCTTTCACATCTATTTGATAGAATTTGGAAAATGTATGGACTGAAGACCAAGTTGCAGCTTTACAGATCTGAGCCATCGAAGCCTGGTGGTGCACTGCCCATGAAGCACCTATCGCCCTGGTAGAGTGCGCCTTAACAGGAAAAGGAGGAGTCCTGTTCTTTAAACCATAAGCTTGAATAATTACTTGTCTAATCCACCTGGAAATGGTGGATTTTGATACCGCTTGGCCCTTCTTGGGCCCATCTGGTAAAATAAACAAAACATCTGTTTTACGTATCTGAGCGGTTGCTTGCAGATACACCTTTACCGCTCTCACTAGATCTAGAGAGTGTAATAATTTTTCCCCCGCCGTCCGCGGGTTTGGAAAAAAGGAAGGCAGAACAATGTCTTGATTCAAGTGAAAAGCCGACACCACCTTAGGTAGAAAAGCCGGATGGGGTCGTAGTACGATTTTGTCCTTGTGACAAATTAGATAAGGCTCTTTACAAGAAAGAGCTGCTTGCTATAGCTTCTGCTAGGAGAGTATCAGAGCTATCAGAAAGGCCAACTTCCTACTCAATATAATTAAAGGAATATGGCGAATAGGTTCAAAAGGTTGCTTTTGCAACACTGACAATACCAAATTCAAATCCCATGGACACAAGGGAGTCCTAACTGGAGGATTTATCCTCAGTACCCCCTTAATGAATGTCCGAACTAGGGAGTGAGATGCCAATGGTCTCTGAAAGAAGACTGATAGAGCCGATATTTGCCCTTTGATGGTGCTAAGGGCTAAATTCATATCCACTCCTAACTGGCAAAAAGCAAGAATCCTACTTATTTCATATTTCTGAGGATTCCAACATCTGGATTCACACCAGGAAACGTATGCTCTCCAGACTCTATGATAGATGAGTCTGGAGGCTGGCTTTCTAGCATTAATGAGCGTAGAAAGAGCCGGACCAGAGACCCCTCTCTTTTTAAATATGTGGGTCTCAGCAGCCAGGCCGTCAACTTTAGCCTTTGTAAGGAAGGGTGGAATACTGGACCCTGTGACAGCAGGTCGTGTCGAAGTGGAAACTTCCAGGGCCTTCCTATCGCCATTTTTACAATCTCGGCGTACCAAAGCCTCCTGGGCCAGTTTGGGGCCACTAGGATTACTGGTATTCCCTCCTCCTTGATCCTGCGAAGCAGTCTTTGTAGAAGAGGGATCGGAGGGAATGCATAGATCAGTGAGAACTGATTCCATGGAGTTATTAGAGCGTCTGTATTATTAGAGCGTCTGTCCCGTAGGCTAGAGGATCTCTCGTTCTGGACACAAAGTTGTCCAATTTCTTGTTGAACCTGGCAGCTAGCAGGTCTACATCTGGGTTTCCCCATCTCAGACATATGGCCTGAAAGATCTCGGGGTGAAGAGACCACTCTCCTGGTAGCAGCTGCTGACGACTCAGGTAGTCTGCTTGCCAATTTTCTATCCCTGGAATGAAGATTGCAGAAAGGCAAGGTACATGCTCTTCTGCCCATGCCAGGATCCGGTTCACCTCTCTTTGGGCTGCCCGACTGCGGGTGCCTCCTTGGTGATTGATGTAAGCTACTGCAGTAGCATTGTCGGATTGAACCCGAACTGGGTAGCCCTGTAACCTGTATGTCCAGGTTTTGAGGGCTAGATATACCGCCCGGATCTCTAGCACATTGATGGGCAGGATCCCCTGAGTCTTGGCCCAGGTTCCCTGGGTAGAAGCCTCCTCGAATACTGCACCCCAGCCCGATAGGCTGGCATCCGTAGATACCACCTTCCAGGCCACTGGGAGGAAGGACTTTCCCTTCCGTAAATTCCTGGCTTGTAGCCACCAATCGAAGCTGTGGCGTACTTGTGAGGACAGGCGCATGGGTATATCCAGAGCTTGGCTCTTCCTGTTCCAAGAAGCTAAAATATTGCCTTGAAGTAGTCTCGAATGAAACTGGGCGTAAGGGACCGCCTCGAAGGAGGCTACCATCTTTCCCAATAGTCTCATGCAAAGGCGAATAGACGGCCTCTTGTTTGCTTTGACCTTGTGGATCAGGTCTTTCAGAGACTGTATCTTCGGTTCTGGCAGGTATACCCTGTTTTGGGCTGTATCTATGATCATGCCCAGGTACACTATCCTTCTTTGGGCCTGGAGAGAGGATTTTTGTAAATTTATAATCCATCCTAAATGCTCCAGGTATCCTACTGTAGTGTGTACAGCGTGACCCAATCCCTCCTTTGACTGATCTATTACTAGTAGATCGTCCAGATAGGCTGTTACCGCAATGCCCCGTGTTCTTAGGTTTGCTAACAGAGGAGCTAGTACCTTTGTGAATACTATGGGCGCGGTGGCTACACCAAACGGCAGAGCCACAAATTGAAAGTGGCGATCTTCTACCGCAAACCTTAGGAATCTTTGGTGAGCGGGGAGGATGGGTATGTGTAAATGTGCGTCCTTGATATCTATGGGCGCCATGAATTCTCCGCCCTTTAAAGTGGCAGCCACGGATCGGATCGTTTCCATTCGAAAATGGCGATCGTTCAGGAACCGATTTAGGGATTTTAGATCCAGGATGGGTCTGACATCTCCATTTGGCTTTGGAATCACAAAGAGGTTTGAGTAAAAACCTGAACCTCGCTCTTTTTGGGGTACGTCTGTAACTACCCCTTGAGCCATTAAGTGATTCAAACCTTTGAAGAAGGATTCTCTTTTTTGTGGATCCTTGGAGAGTCTTGAACCTCGGAATTGAGAAGGTGGGATCTCTCGAAATTCCAGTTTGTACCCTGAGGATATTGTGGATACCACCCAATTGTCCTGGATTTCTGACCGCCAAGTCGCTGAGAACTGACAAAGCCTTCCTCCCACTCGGCCGAGCGGGGGCGCCCCTTCACTGAGAGGTTTTGGGGGCTTGCTTATTAGCTCTTGCACCCCACGGCTTCTTGTTCTTCTGAGCTTGCCCCTTGGCTTTTGTGGGCGGCTAAAACAGGCCGCCGCCACTGGTTGGAGTCAGATTTCCCGGGAGCTGGGGAGAGAGAGCGTTTAAAACAAGGTCTCTTGTTTTTCTTTCTCTCAGGTAAAAGTCGTTTTACCACTTGATATCTTCTGTATATATTTTTCTAAATCTTCCCCAAATAGGCGTTCGCGATGGAACGGGAACTTGCCAACAGCTTTTTGCATGGGGTTTCCGCTGACCAATGCTTAAGCCAAAGTACTCTGCGCATCTGTACCAGCTGGAGTGTAAGGCGTGATGCCTGTATGATAGAATCTCTCATGGCATCCACTGTGAAGCATAAGGCTTTAGGCAAATTTTCCCAATTTCTAGCCTGCTCTGAAGGCAGTTCCTTCAGCCCCTGCTTTACCTGTTGGCTGATGACCTGACACATACCGACTGCTGCTACTGCAGGTTGGGTAATTGAGCCGGCCAAAAGGAAGGAGGATTTCAACTTCCTCTCAGAAGGATCTTTTAAACCCTTGTACATTATCCACCGGACATGTCAGGTTTTTATTTACACAAGAAATAGCCGCATCTACCGCAGGCAGGCTCCATTTCTTTAAAAAAAAATATTTTCCCCCATAGGATAAAGAATGTTAAACCTTTTTGGAGGTGAGAAACGCTTATCTGGATGTTGCCAGTTTGCGTATATTAGATCCTCTAGTAACGGATGAACCGGGAAGGAGCATGCACCTTGCAGGGATCTTAATGACCCTAGGGAGGAGACAGGTAATTCCGTTACCTCCGCAGAGGTTAACTTAAATGCACTGCTATAGCATTGTACCTGTGACCTTAAAATCTGGCTCCTCATCCTCTGCTGATGTAGCCTCCTCCTCCTCATCCTCCTCCCTCAGGTACTTCTGAAGGGAGGTCCAATACTGGAAGAGACCTGCTTCGCTTATTGTCCCTTTTTAGAGGACTTAGCGATTAAGGTAGCAATTTTTTCCTCCAGATTATTTAGGGCAGCTGATAAAGTGTCCTCAGTGACATATACAGGCCCAGGCTTCACTGGGGAAGCCGCCATACCTGACAGAGGTAATGGCTCATCCTGAACAGGTGCATTTAGCAACACAGGAGAGAAAAGGTACCGAGTCAGCACAGTTAGAGCCTCCTCTCAGGCGGTGGTGCTTTCTTATCTCTTTTTGTCCGCATTACTTCCCCTGGAAGGCTTACTGTTTAGACAAAATACAAGGTACCTAAATGCATATACTACCGTGTTCAGTTTAGCAAATACATTAAGTATGCAACTTTTAACACATAACTATGCATAACATGGATGTCTTCTAGGAAGTACCCAATCCAACCACATGGAGTCTTACGTCCCTGTATAGCTGCTGTGTTTCTCTGCCAGGAACAAGAGAACTAACGAGCTTGCTTGCTGCTGCAGTGCTTCTCACACTGACAGTCTTTTAAATTTGGCGCCGTTTCTGTGCCTGCGCGCGCCACGTGCCCGCCTTCGCCCCCCCCTCCGATAAAGCGCGCTCCCGCGCGCGGCCCTTAGCGCTATGGCGGTGGCCATAGTGAGAGAGGACTCTCATCAGCCCTTTTTCCCCACTTACCTGCATCTGCAGGTGTCTGGTCGGCCACCGAAAGGAGGATCGGGGTGCCCCAGCAAGCTCAGCAGCGGAGGTGACGAGCAGTGTACTTCGCCGAAGCCGACACTGAACAGAGTGAGGTGAGTATATTCAGCTCTTTACTCCCCCCAGTGGTGGAAAAAAAGAAGACATCCACTTTTTGAAAAAAGGTCCCAACCTAGTTATGGACCTTCTAATCTCACCTTATCCACGCCGCAGGTTTTTCTGCTGAAAGATTTCAGACAGATACCAAACTTCACCCTTCACGGTGGGCTGTGTGTGCCAACCTTCAGGGATATGGGTTCCTATTTAAAGGATACCTCTCCCCTGGGCCTTGTACAAGACTCTTACCAGGACTTTATAGCGAAATAGCGAAAGTGCCCAGTCCTCCAAAGAGAGACATTACAGGCGACGCCTCATGGATGAGGCCCGGATCCCATCCAGATTCAGCTCATTTGTAAGCGTCTTGGATGGATCCGAAAGCATAGCTCTTTTACCCCCAGAGGGTCTCTTTGGTAGAGCTTTCCTTTAGCACCTCCTAACGCGTCCAACACCTTTCGACACTGGCGAAAAAACTGAGGTACTTCCCTGATGGGAGGGGTTATATGGAGGGGAACTGTCTTCCATTGGTTGTGCCAGTGTCCAATCACCGCTGGTGACCCTTAACCCATTATGTAATGACTAGCTCTGTGTCCCGTGGTGTACGATAAAGAAATCCTCTGCATCGGTCAATAGCACAGAGGAGGGGGCGGGAAGCTGCAGTTAGAGCTCTTGTACGTATTTGAGAAAAAAGGGACACACCCCCACCTCACAGGAAGGAAGGATAGATGGAAGGATAGATGGATGGATGGATGGATGGATGTAGAGCCTTGTTGTGAATAGACAAGCTGTGTGCAGAGCTCTCCTCACCCGTCACCATTTTAGGGAGAAGCGACACATGCTGTTAACAGAGAAAAAGCAGCAGAGAGAATACTCGGAGCTTTGCAGATACAAGTAGGCAAGTAAACCCTACAGATATACGCGCTTTGTTACGATTTCATGACTGAGGCATACAACCACTTTAACGCGTGAAAAAATAGGATTTTTGTACTCACCGTAAAATCCTTTTCTCTGAAGTCCATGGACGGACACAGCTCCTTTAGTCTTGACAAGTGGGTTATGTTCCGTCTATTAGGAGAGGACTAGGCAGACATGTTAGATATACAAAAACACGTAATTATACCAAAGCTTTACAGCCCCGCCCAGGGGGCGGTCCCTCTGGTCATAACCCCTCACCCTGCACTCAGCAGCTCAGTTCGTCAAAAAGCAGTACAAACTCAAACAGGAGGGGTGGGTGCTGTGTCCGTCCATGGACTTCAGAGAAAAGGATTTTACGGTGAGTACAAAAATCCTATTTTCTCTTTCGTCCATGGACAGACAGCTCCTTTAGTCTTGACAAGTGGGACATCCCCAAGCAGTGTCAAAAAAACAAGGGGTGGGAACAGCAACCAAACAAACTTCACCCCCAAACAGAGCTCAACGGAGGAGTTGCAACCTTAAACAGCCGCCTGCAAAACCTTGCGGCCGAAGCAAGCATCCGCAGATGCATGCACGTCGAATTTAGTGGAGGTGTGATTGGACGACCAGGTCACCGCCTTACACGCCTGTGAAACAGACGCTTGATATCGAAAAGCCCAGGAGGCACCAATCCCCCTGGTCGAATGCGCTGTGACAGGAAAGGGAGGCACCCGCCCTTTAAGGGCATAAGCCTGAATCACAATCTGTCTGATCCACCGAGAAATGGTGGCCGACGAGACCGCCAGGCCTTTCTTTGGACCAGTCACCGACACAAACAGTAAGTCTGACCTCCGAAACGGAGCCATAGCAGACAGATACATTCCTTCGATGTGGTACGTGCTCTACGGGTGTAACGCAACCTCTTTGGGATGCGACAGCCGAGGACACAAGGATGGAAGTACAATGTCCTCATTCAGATGAAAAGCCGAAACCACCTTCGGAAGAAACGAAGGCTGCAGGCGTAGCACCGCATTATCCTTATGGAGGATCAAGTAGGGGGACTTGCAAGACAAGGCCACCAACTCAGAAACCCTCCCGACAGATGTAATAGCCACCAGAAAGGCAACTTGGAGAGTGTGTCAAAAAAAGGAATCTCTGATGTTCTCAAAGGGAGGTTTCTGAAGTACCGAGAGCACCAGATTCAAATCCCACGAAGGTAGTGGGGGTCGAACCGGAGGCGCCACATGTCAGAGCCCTTGCACAAACGTACTCACCAGTGAATGAGCCGCCAGGGGTCATTGAAAGAAAACAGCCAAGGCTGAAAATCTGCCCCTTAATGGTGCTTAAGGCAAGTTTCTGATCCACTCCACGCTGTAGAAACACCAGGATTCTGGAAACTGAATATGCCCGTGGACGCCACCCCATCTCCTCACACAGAGATGTAGGCCTTTCACGTGCAATGGTAGATCTTCCGAGAAGACAACTTCCGTGCCCTCAGCATAGTGGAAATTACTAAATCCTACAGGCCTTGGTCCCTTAGTACCTGGCTTTCAATAGCCATGCCGTTAAAGCCAGCGACTGTAAAGCAGGATGAAATATGGGACGTTGTGACAGAAGGTCCTCTCGCATCGGCAGTCGCCAAGGGGCATCTGCCACCAGGTCGGCGTACCAGGGACACCGAGGCCAATCTGGGGCAATTAGGATTACCGGAATCCCCACGGTCTCCACTCTGCGGAGCAGACAAGGAAGGAGTTTCAGTGGGGGGGAAAAAAAAAGCATAGATCAGCCGATACTGTCCCCACAGGGCCACCAACACATCCGTTGCGTCCGCCCAGGGATCTTTTGACCTGGCCACAAACCTCAATACCTTCCGATTGAGTCGAGAAGCCAGGAGATCCACGTCTGGCGTGCCCCATTTTAGGCAAAGGGGTTGAAACACGTCCGGGTGTAGCGACCATTCTCCTTGGTCCAGCATCTGGCGACTTAGGTAGTCCGCCTGCCAGTTTTCTACGCCCGGAATGTATACGGCCGATAGATCCGGCGCGCTTTTTTCTGCCCACCGCAGGATGTGAGTGACCTCCGATGCTGCAGCTCCTTGTTCCTCCTTGATGGTTGACATACGCCACCGCAGTGGCGTTGTCTGACCGGATCATGACTGGACGCCCCTGTAGCCTCTGTGACCATGTGGAGAGGCACTGCCTGATCGCCCGAAGTTCCAGTACATTGATCGGCAGGCGGGATTCTTCCTGTGTCCAGCGACCTTCTGTCGACTGGACCCCCCCAACCTAGCAGACTGGCGTCCATTGTGATCACCGTCCAGTTAAAGGGAAGGAACGACTTTCCAGACTGAAGGGCCGGAGATGTCAGCCACCAGACCAGGGAAGTCCTGACTAGTTGGCTCACCCGGATTTGACAATCCAGGGACAACGGAGACTTGTCCCATTATATAAGCAGCAGTGCAGCGCAAACACAAATAAACACTTCTAATAAAAACTAATATTATAAACAGTCCATAAATGCAAGATGTCTTCAGGGGTTAAAAAGATGCACAGATGATACAACACCAAGTGTCCAGAGTGAGGGAAAAAAAAAAAACACAGCAACTGTTATCCAGGTGATTCTGTGATACCCTCCACCACTGGTAACAATGGCCGCTCACCTTCTTAAATGGACCCCTGAGTAAATCAGTCAGGTCAATCGAGCATTTCCCACTGCAGGGAGTTTAACCAGAAATCTGTAACAGGATGCTTGATGATCCGATCTCTGCATGTAAACCTCTAGGAAAATTAATCAGATCTCTCTCTCATTTCCCACTGCCAGGGACTTAGTATCAGGATGACCGGACGATAAGATCTCCACAGCATATATCACATGAAAAGAGTAAGGCAAAATCTAGTGCTCTCCGTTTCAAAATTTATTAAAAGCCAGCAAGAGTATAAAATGTGCACTTACACAGAAAAGCACTGTTCCCCAGTGCAAGGGATCCTGAGCGGAGAATTCAAAAGTAGCGGCAGCTCGTTCCATGAGACAGCAGGACTGGACGCGGGTGACGTCACTAGCTTCAATCACGTTCCCACCTGGACAGGATCTTTCTGCAAGACTTGAGTGTGGAATTGAGCATACGGTACCACCTCCAAGGAGGCCACCATGAGACCCAGGACTCGCATGCAAAAGCGCAACGACCACCTGCGGGATGCCAACAGCTTCACCGCCACCTGAAGAGCCTGCAATTTTTCTAAAGGGAGAAAAACCTTTGCCTCCGGGGGGAGTCCAGGCGCTGAGTCGGCACCAAAGACTTCTGGAGGTTTAGTACCCAAGCAAATTCTTGAAGGGTCTGACTGGTAATCACAACATCCTCCTCTAATTCTGAGTCTCAAGCAGCTCTCAGAAGGAGGTCGTCCAGGTAGCCCACGATAGCGATACCTCACTGTCTCAGCAAGGCCAGAATCGGGGCGAGCACCATGGTGAAAACCCTTGGTGTCGATGCCAGGCCAAAAGGGAGAGCCACAAATTGGTAGTGATCGTACCCGACTGCAAAACGCAGACATCTCTGATGCATATGGGGACATGCAAGCATGCGTCCTTGATGTCCAAGGACGCCAGAAAATCCTCCGGATGGAGTACAGCGACCACAGAGCGAACTGATTCCATCCTGAACCTTTGCACCTTTACAAAGGTGTTGAGGGCCTTGAGATCCAGGATTGGACGGACCCAGTCCTTCTTTGGGACTACAAACA
Organism: Rana muscosa; assembly: GCA_029206835.1. Taxonomy (NCBI): domain Eukaryota; kingdom Metazoa; phylum Chordata; class Amphibia; order Anura; family Ranidae; genus Rana; species Rana muscosa. Next base: position 851,055,492 of record CM055121.1, read on the forward strand.
GATTGGAGTAAAATCCCTGAAACCTTTCTGGCAGCGGCACAGGTACTATAACCCCGCGCTTCAGCAGGTCCTGCACTGCCCCAAACAAGACGTTCCGATGAGCTGGAGAAAGATGAAGGTTTGAGGGAAAAAAATCAGTTTGGTGGACACTTCACAAACCCATCGGTCGGAAAGCAGGGAGGTCCACCGAGCTGCAAACTCGCGAAGGCGACCCCCCCACCCGAGAGTCGGGCGGAGGCAAACCTTCACGCAGTAGCAGATTTGTTTGCAGGCTTTTTTGGCTTGCGAACCCAGGGACGCTTTTGTCCCTCAGCTGGCCCCTTGTCGGCCTGGGAATGCTTACCTGCGGGCCCGGACGGACTAAAAAAAATGCTTCTGAGCGGAAAAGGAGGTCCCAGGCCTGCAGCGTGGCTCCTTACCTTTTCTGGATTATGGGAGCAGTGTGCTCTTACCCCCCAGTGACATCCTTAATGTCATCCAGCAAGGCTCCAAATAGCCTTCCACCTTGGAAAGGCAAATCAGCCAGAGTCTTCTTGGAAGTCTGGTCCGCGGACCAGCATTTTAGCCAAATCAGGCGACGCAGTACCATAGCAGATACTGAGGATCTAGAAAACAGGGGAGCTGTGTCCAGGGGCTGCATCGCAGACATATTTGAGGCCATGCACCAACTGGTCAGCCATTTCTACACAGATTGGGGAAACCTGTTGTCGTTCCAACTCCTGGTGCATAATTTTAGCCCATTCAGTAAGTGCCTGACACCAGAGCCGCAGCCAAAACTGGCCGTAATGCAGATCCCAGCATGGTAAACATGGACCGGACCACCACCTAGGACCTCCTATCCGCAAGGTCCTTAAATGCAGGGGTCCCCTCAACCGGAATAGTGGTTACTTTGTTTAACCGGTATACTGGGGGGTCCACAACCGGGGGAGATGCCCATTTTTCAGAAGGCACTCCTCAAAAGGGTAACGGACCGCCATGCGTTTTGGGACCGAAATGGTCCTCTGCGGTCGTTCCCATTCCTTGTTTATAAGCTTATCAAAATAAGTTACATAAAGGAAACACCTTAGTAGTGCGGGTCGGCTTGTGGGACCCAAAAGGGACAGACACCTCAGCAGATGTCCCAGCCAGATCCTCCAGTTTAAGGGTTTCCCGCACTGCGGTGATGAGTGCTCCAACAAGCGCCTTGTCCTGCACTGACCCGGACACAGTCTCCCTCACTGTCCGAATGGTCCTGGTCTGCATACTCTGACCCTTTAGAACAGAGGTCCTGTTTCACATCCAGGCCTGAGTCTTAGTCAGAGCTTTCCCCAGGAGATGGTGGGGGGAGGGGGCGTTTTTTACCCCCCTTGCGCCCGCACACCGCTTCCACCCTGGCAACAAATGATTCCTGGACCGCTGACAAAGCGTCCACAGGTACCACAGGAGAAGGGGTGCAGGGGCACCGGTTGCTACCACCGGAATGTCTGGGGAAGAAACGCCAGCTTCTGATGCCATGCTGACCCACACACTTGACAACCACTCAGGTAACAAGTCAAGGTACAAGAAAAGGCCCACCCTCCTAGCTGCCCAAACCGAGGGGTATTCCCAAAGGAATAAGCGCCCTGACCCAGGCACTGCTTCAGCGCTGCCGTCCGCTCTAAACTCCTGCACAGTGTGTGCCTAAGGTGTCTCTGAGGTGATCTGCCGTTCGCGCCGTTCAGAATGACAAAACAGGGCTAGAGGTCCAGCCAATGTAAAAATCCCCACAAAGATGGGTTACCTCAGGAAAATAGAGCGCAAGCTACAAGAAAATGTCCGACTGCTGTATTAGCATTAGGAACAGTGCGGCTTTGTGAGGTAAAAATAAAAGGCTGCAAAAACACTGGGCCTCCGAGCGGAGGTCCCCCCACAAGGCAGACCACCCACACTAGAGCGGACCCGGAGCCCCCCCTCGGTGAGGTACAAAGCAGGCCCAGCAAAGCATGGGGAGGAGGGATGGACGGGGAGAGAGGAAAGGGAGAACTAGAGACCCCCTAATCGACCACCCCGGGGAATGCCCAGCTGTTCCATCCTGCCAAGACAGGAGGAACCTTACTTACCCGTCCCTGCGAGGACTGCTGGACGCATTCCTGACAGACCCCATCACCGAGCAGTACGGAGTGGCTGTCGGCCACGGCCCACTGTGACTGGACAACAGTAGCCCGGTCATACGTGGGCCCCGGAGCATATAGCTCACCGGCCAGCCCTGGAGGCCCTAAAGGCCTGCTCACGCTCGATGGCCGGACTGGGGAGACTACAAGGATCTATTATCCAGCCAGCAGTTAATAGAAGATCTCAGGATCCAAAACTGAAAATAAAAAAGTTCCCCAGGACCAATGGGCCCCTAGGGAGCCAGGTCCTCCTACACTAGGCAGAAAAAAACTGAGCTGCTGAGAGCAGGGTGAGGGGTTATGACCAGAGGGAACATGTCTGCCTAGTCCTCTCCTAATAGACGGAACATAACCCACTTGTCAAGACAAAAAAGGAGCTGTGTCCGTCCATGGACGAAAGAGAAACCCTCTTTTTAAAATAAAAATGCAAAACTACAGTAACGGGTGTCATTCAAAATGAATAGCACTGCAGTTCACACATCACTGCGTAGCAACTTGCATATTTTACCACTCATTATAGCAAGACAAATGTGAATGGCCCTCACTGTATTAATACAGAGTGGTCCCAAACTTCATTAACTTCTTGACAAAACAACTCTGTTACTAGTATAATATGAAGTTATATAAAATATGGCCGTGTCTCATTTCTTTAAGGGGAACTGAACTCTGGAAGCTCCCCTCCCCAAAAAGGGAGGAAGAGGGCAAAGGACTAGTCTCCAGTGTTGTCTGTGGTCTCCCTGTAGCAGATCTTTTCCCCATTACTGACCTACCATGCCTTGTTTTTCGCTGTATCTAAATGGAGGTGGCCATCTTGGTATAGGCAGGGTTTCTTTTCTAATGTCAGAGCCTCCAGCAAGGAGTATAGTGAGCAGCAGAACAGTGACATCTCCCAATCTCCTGAAACTAGCAGCCATGAGTAGCCATGCTTAAAGCCAGCTATAAATGAATCAAAATTCGTTCAGCAGGGACCAGACAAATATCAATCCATGTATTGACAACTCTGGTTGTACACAAGTGGATCTAGCAATTGACTTGTGTACAACCAGCCTGTTGGGTTTTTCCTGAAAAATTTGTGCCACCAGCCACAGCCAGCAACACCAAGTGTCCTGTCAGCAGGGAAGGCCTTTCTGCCAGCAGGATATAATAGTGCTGCATGGAGGGACTCCCCCATCAACTCTGGCTGTGTTGATGGGGATATCGAGCAATTTTCTTTCCTTCCATCCATATTGGAAGGAAAGAAAATTGCATAATCTATGGCCTGCTTTAGATCTGACACTACAGATAGAGGCTATGAGGCTGTAGGTATTCTCACATATCAGGAAACGCACTGCTATTTTCAAGAGGAATTCAAGACAAAAACACACAGTTCTTGGGGTACTACTTGGGCACAATTAACACTTCTATGAATTCTCTATACATAGCAAATGTTAACTTTTGAGTTACGTTCCACTTTAATGAGAATAGGTACATACCTGTGTATCTCAGGACTTTTTGGATGGGCCACACGTTCCTCTGTGCCGGTCTGATACTCTGCAAACCTCTCATTGAGGGTCTTTCCGTCACCTTTGAAATAATGTTCTGTTGGTTGTAGAGGAGAAATACTATCTCATTAGTTACTGACCCTCAAAACACAAAGCCACATTCCTTACAGTGTCACTTGTAGATATATTGCACCTTAGTAACAAAAAAAAAAAAAAAACCCGACACGACGCACACACCCACACATGCAAAAAGGAAAAAAAAAACATAAAAAAAAATAAAAAAAAAAGTATATGCTATTCACCTTAGTTTCAAATGTTTGTTATACCAGAATAAATAGGGCTTACCTAATGGTTCATATTTATTTTACAAGCACCATGTTTACAAAGCAACCAGATAACTGGCTAGGTTTCATATGTAAAGGCTACATTGCAGTAAAGAGACCCCCCTCCCCCCACAAAGAAATCATAATAAAAACAGATAAAACCACAAAAAGATCAATTGTTAGTACAAAAAAATAAAAAAACCTCTGCAAGTATTATACAGTGTATGCCCCCGTTCAAAGTACTTATTCAGTAGCGCAGGGCAAAGGGCACTTTGTTACTGCACTTTGTTCTATTACCCAAGTCCAATAATATCAATAGATTGAGCTTGACAGATGTTTGTCATGACCAGCAAGATGAATTTCAAAATACCTTCAGTAGAGAGAGACCTGATGTATTTTTAGGAAAATTGTTGGCAACAATGTGTGAGTAGGCAATTCTTGTTATCCTTCCCTTCCTCTCTCCTGGCTACACAAACATTGTCCCTCTCATGCTATATTATCACATGTAAATAAAGGAAAAACTCTCCTAACAAAGTGTTGAAGGCGGTCACTGTTAAAGTTAGTAAACTCAGTCCTACCACTTGTACCTACAGACAAGCCTATAACCTGTAAGTACTATAAAATATCTCCTAAACTTGCACAGTTTCAGATATTCAAAGTGCATGCTGCCGGTGACGTTACCGACCCTTCCCCTTGCCATAAACATTGGCTTCCGCACGATTGCTCAGAACTGACGTCATCGCACCCCCGCCACTCATGTAGACGGCGGACGCAAACCCAGAAGGGAGACTGGGGGGGGGGGGTCAGCCCTCTCAGCAGTGACAGCGCAGCGCTGGAGGGCTTAGTTCCAAGGTAAGTCTCTAATAACGTGCTGGTATGCAATGCATACTAGCACATTATGCAATTGCCTTGCACGGAAATTTTTCTCCCCCTCTACCGCTTTAACTCTCCTTCTGCTAATGCCAGTTTCCTGGCTGTTATGTTTACCCTCTTTCATCTCAATGTGTAGCTTACCTGGGGCAATCATGCAGATGAGCAACTCAAATCTTACTGAACCCAGTTGGTCAATGTACCAGCATCTTAAGGAGGGGATTGACAATGGCAGGCCCATGTGTCTCATGGGAGAATAGGCTGAGGCGGCTAGCCACTTTTTGAAAATGGCGGGTACCTGTCATGCTTTCAAAGCTTTGACTCACCGATTCAAAATAAGCAATTGACTAAGTTAATATTCTTGATACAGATCCCGAGACAGAATTTAAATACTGAAGCCAGGAGGATTAGCATTAAAACCAGGCACTTAGCAATATCATTAGTACAGTAGGTGACCGCGATATTGTGTCAATCTCGCTGCTTTTATCGGCGAGATTGACCACCTACGAGCCCTGTCGCGGGAGCCAGCGCCGAGCTGGCTCGCCGGGAAAGGAAAAAATGTGTTGAAGCCGACATACGTCCGACTTTCAATGAACGGGTATCAGACTTGAATTCCCGCCAATACCAGGCACTGTGTTTGGTATGAATCATGAGGGGAAACTCCATGCCAAATTTTAAATAAAAAACCGGCACGGGTTCCCCTCCAGGAGCATACCAGGCCCTTATGTCTGGTATGGATTTTAAGAGTAACCCCTACGCCGAAAAAATGGCGTGGGAGGCCCACCAAAATCCATACCAGACTCTTATCCGAGCACGCAGCCCGGCCGGTCAGGAAAGGGGGTGGGGACAAGCGAGCGCGCCCCCCCCCCCCCGAACCGTACCAGGACGCATGCCCTCAACATGGGGGGGTGGGTGCTTTGGGGCAGGGGGGCGCCCTGCGGCCCCCCCACCCCGAAGAACCTTGTCCCCATGTTGAGGAGGACAAGGGCCTCTTCCCGACAACCCTACCCATTCACCTGGAGGGAAAATGTGTCAAGAAAACAAAAAACAAACACACACTACACATGTTTTTGAAGTCATTTTTTAGGCAGCTCCGGGGGTCTCTTCTCCCGCTCTCCGGTGTCGTTCCCGCACTCTTTGGTTCTTCTCCCAGCTCTTTTACTAGCGTTGGCCCGGTCTTCCCCATCGTCTTCTTCCCTCTTCTCTTCTTCAATGTCGGCACGACTCTCTCTTCCGCTGTAATGCGGTGCGCATCGATTTATATAGGAATGGTGCGTGGTCACCAGGTGACACCACCCCTTATGTCATCACCACCCGGAGCATGATGGGACTGTGACATAAGGGGCGAGGGTCACCCAGTGACCACGCCCCATGCCTATATAAATCGTTGCGAACCGAGCACACGGCATTACAGCGGAAGAGAGCGTTGTGTCAACATCGAAAAAGAGAAGAGGAAAGAAGACGGGGAAGACCAGGCCAACGCTAGTAAAAGAGCTGGAAGAAGATAGCGGAGGAGCCCGGCAGAAGGTACTGGAGAGCGCGAGAAGGACCAGAGAGCGGAAGAAGACCCCCGAAAGTCGGAAGAAGCCCCCCAGAGCTGCCTAATTACTTTAAAAACCTGTGTAGTGTGTTTTTTTTCTTGACACTTTTTTCCTCCAGGTGAATGGGTAGGGGTATGATGTACCCCATACACTCATAGGGTGGGGGGCCGGCATCTGGGGGCCCCTTATTAAAGGGGGCTCCCAGATTCCGATAAGCTTCCCGCCCGCAGACCCCGACAACCAACGGCCAGGGTTGTCGGGAAGAGCCCCTTGTCCTCATCAACATGGGGACAAGGTGCTTTGGGGTGGGGTGGGCCGCAGGGCACCCCCCTGCCCCAAAGCACCCACCCCCCACGTTGAGGGCATGCGGCCTGGTATGGATCAGGAGAGGGGGGGGTCATCCCCCATCCTGACCGACCGGGCTGCATGCTCGGATAAGGGTCTGGTATGGGTTTGGGGGGGGGACCCCCATGCCGTTTTTCCGGCGTAGGGGTTTACCCTAAAATCCATACCAGACCTAATGGCCTGGTATGCTCCTGGAGGGGAACCCATGCCGGTTTATTTAAAATTTGGCGTGGAGTCCCCCCTCATGATTCATACCAAAAACAGTGCCTGGTATTGGCGGGAATCCAAGTCGGATCCCCGTCGCTTCCTTCTCGCGCTCGCTGTAATGTGTTTTTCCTATTGCAGCGAGTGCGAGATGAACAGTACCCCTGTCACCGAGAAGCAGCGCGATGGGATCGCGCTGGAAACACATTCTCGCGGGCAGGTACTGTAGGTTATATTTATAGATTTTGAATATATAAAAATTTTAAGTAGCATGAACGTTTACCGTTTCTCACTGTCCTTTATTTATGAATAGTGATGGAAAACATTAGACACACTCTAAATACTAAGTGCTGCACAATTATTAAAGAGTGAAATCATTTATGCAAACAGTGCATATGAATTGTGAAAATAAAAGTCTGTGTCCTGGAAGACGTCATCTATGACAAAACACATCGGGCGAAGCCTGCTGTTTATGTCATCACGCTATACGGGAAATTGACCAGAAGTTTCGAGTTTTCCCATTTAAGATTTGTTTTAAATGCATGCAAGTGCAATTTTATGTGTTTTGATAAAGTGCTAATGAGGTTTTACACTATGTGGAAAAATTGATTCTCTCTTTACTGGTACTTACCTGCATGCATGGATTTTGAAGTGTGAGGCAATCTTGATGGTGGCATCACTATTTTTATGCCAAGGGAGACATTTAAGGCCTACAATGTGGATTTGATATATAACCCCTTGAAATTTTCCACATTTTGTCATGTTACAACCAAAAACAAATGTTTTTTGGGCATTTCATGTGATGGACAAACACAAAGTGGCACATAATTGTGAAGTGGAAGGAAAATTATAAATGGTTAACATTTTTTACAAATCACTATGAAAAAAGTGTGACGTGCATTTGTTTTCAGCCCCCCGAGTCAATACTTTGTAGAACCTCCTCTCGCTGCAATTACAGCTGCAAGTCTTTTTGGGGATGTCTCTACCAGCTCTGAACATCTAGAGTAAAATTTTTGCCCATTCTTCTTTGCAAAATAGCTTAAGCTCTGTCAGATAAGACGGAGAGCGTCTGAACAGCAATTTTCAAGTCTTGCCACAGATTCTCAATTGGATTAAGGTCTGGACTTTGACTGGGCCATTCTGACACAAATATGCTTTGATCTAAACCATTCCATTGTATCTCTGGCTGTATGTTTAGGGTTTTTGTCCTGCTGGAAGGTGAACCTCCACCCCAGTCTCAAGTCTTTTGCAGACTAACAGGTTTTCTTCTAAGATTGCCCTGTATTTGGCTCCATCCATCTTCCAATCAACTGACCAGCTTCCCTGGCCCTGCAGAAGGAAAGCATCCCCACAACAAGATGCTGCCACCACCATGTTTTACAGTGTGCTCAGGGTGATGTGCAGTGTTGGTATTCTGCCACACCATAGCTTTGTGCTTTTAGGCCGAAAAGTTAAAAATTTTGGTCTAATGACCAGAGCACCTTCTTCTACGTTTGCCATGTCTCCCACATGGCTTCTCGCGAACTGCAAATGGGACTTCTTATGGCCTTCATTCAACAATAGCTTTCTTTCCTTTTTTGGATGATGGATTGAACAGTGCTCCGTGAGATGTTCAAAGCTTGGTTTATGTTTTTTATAGCCTAACCCGGCTTTAAACTTCTCCACAACTTTATCCCTGACCTGTCTGGCATGTTCCTTGGTTTTTATGATGCCGTTTGTTCACTAAGGTTCTCTAGCAAACCTCTGAGGGCTTCACAGAACAACTGTATTTGTACTGAGATTAAATTACACACACAGGTGGATGCTATGTACTAATTGGGTGACTTCTTAAGGCAATTGGTTCCACTAGATTTTAGTTAGTGGTATCAGAGTAAAGGGGGCGGAATACAAATGTACGCACTTTTCACATATTTATTCATAAAAAAAATTAAAACTATTCATCATTTTGCTTCCACAATTATGTGCCACTTTGTGCTGGTCAATCACCTAAAATCCCAATAAAATACATTTACCTTTTTGGTTGCAACATGACAAAATGTGGAAAATTTCAAGGGGTATGAATACTTTTTCAAGGCACTGTATATACGAGTCATATGGGTCTGGTAAGCAGATATGGAAATTATTTTTGGTGATGGTGCATGAAGATTGGCAATCACAGTAAGACGTCATTCTGTTTACCTGAATTTATTTTCACGGACTATTTTTCACATTTCATATGGACCCTTTACTTGAGAGTGAAAAAAATTATGTAAACCAAATCTACTCTCAGTCCACGGTGTGGGTTTGCTGGGGCAGGTCTGCTTCACATGTTTTGGAATTGTCTGGGTCTAAGGCAGTGGTTCTCAACTCCAGTCCTCAGGACCCACTAACAGGCCAGGTTTGCAAGATAACTGAAATGCATCACAGGTGATATAATTTGCTGCTCAGGGATTGCAGGATTTTAGTTTGCATCTCCCCAAGGTAATACTTAAAATCTGGCCTGTTAGTGGGTCCTGAGGACAGGAGTTGAGAACCACTGGTCTAAGGACTTTTTGGCAGGACTTTATTTTTTTTGAACATACCATTGATCTTCCAATACCTCAAACACCGCAAGTTGGACTTTTAGGTATTCTAAAAGGACTTTGTTCCAAGGACTAATGCTCATATTTTGTTACGTATGTTACCATTTTATGCACGTAAAAGTAATTTTGTTACAATGGAAGGATGCTAATCCACCCACAGCTTCGAGAGTATATTATGTTGTGAATGGGGAACTACCCAAGTTTAAACTTATAAGGGTGCTCTAAAAAATTTACTAAAAAATATGGTAACCATGGTTGGACGTCTCCAAGTCCTTTTAAGCCCCATACACACGGTTGGACTTACATCGGACTTTTCCGTGGTTTTTTGTCCAAACGGAGTTGGTCGGGCACACCCATAGCATACACACGCTCTGACTTTTCTGCAAACTTTCCCAAAACTTTTTGCAACATCACGTGGTTTTTCTTCTCTTTTCTGCTCTTTACCGCCACCCTTTGGTCAACCTCTGCTATTGTTGGTTGATTTTAACATTAGTTGTTTAGTCCATCCCTGTACACACGGTCGGACTTTGCTTCATCAGACTTTTGTTGGGCAAAAATTTGTCCGTTTGCAGACCCAACTTTTGTCCGATGAAATCCAAAACCAAACGAAAAAAGTTTGTCCGATGGAGCGTACACACGGTCGGATTGTTGGTCCAACTTGCTCAAAACGAAGTTTGTTGGCCAAAAGTCCGACCGTGTGTACGGGGTTTTAGGGTGATGTTTTGTCCTCACAAATTACCTGAGGAGTCTCTATATTGATCCTCATAGTTGATTGTAATCATTGTCGAGATTGGCTATTCTAGGCTTCCAGTCACATTTTTTGTTCGTTAATCAGGGGACTATGGCGCTGATATGTATGTTGCATGAGTGAGTATGTGCGCGCATGATTTTCTTTCTGAGGGGTTCTTGGAATCTATAATTTATAGGAGGTACCACTGATGTTCTCTCTCCTTCCCCCACCCGTTTCCATTATTGCCCTGGGAATGGGTGGGCTCTGGAAGGGATATCCTTGGTATAACTCTGTACCCTGGTGATATTTACTGACTATCCCTTTCCTAATGGTGTCTTGCATTATTTTGTTTGAGGTCTTCTGTTTTTTTTTTATTGTTCTCTTGTTTATGGAAAATAAATTTGAATAAAGACACCTATTTAAAAAAAAAACTCAGCCACATTCTAAAACGAATTTATCTAGTCCTGCAAAGCAAAATCGCTATACTTACCTTTTTCTGCAGCTTGTCCTGTCCCACGCTGAGCTGTCAGCTTCTCTGTGTTAGCATGTGCAGGAGAGGCAGCTGACAACGGAAGCCCCATAGAAAGTCTATGGGTGACATCACTTCCCAGCCGTTGCCAGCTGTCTCCTGCACACAGCATCCGCCGCTGGAGACCAGACCGGAGCAGTTTCAGAAAAGGTATGTATAGCGATTTGTGCTTTACAGGGTTCAATAGATACGTTTTAGAATGCGTTTTTCATCCACCAACAGAGAGATAAGAAAAGGCCAGACGGAACAGCCGTGTGTAAGGGGCCTTAAAGTCTAAAACCTCTGACTTTACCGTGAATTTAAAATAGTTTGTTTGGGCCCGGCTGGCCCATACAAACTATTTCCTTTACTAATAGATGTGCCTGCTGGGTGCGCTATATAAACTATGTATCCTCAGTTAAATACAGTGCTGTGAAAAGAAATAAGAGTCAGGCTGAGCACTCTCATCAAAAAGGTGTGGGTTTTGAGGTTATCGCAATGGTGATGTTACTTTGTACATGAGACTCAGAACAAGCATGCAGTTAGTGAAGTCTGAATTAGTATTCTGCCCACTTTCTCCTCATTAGTGACTAGGTAGTATAGCAAGGATGACAGTCCCAGAACTTTCAAACTCATTACAAATTCTCACAGGTTAACTCTAACCACTTAAGACCCGGACCAATACGCAGCATAAGGACCAGGCCCCGTTTTGCGATTCGGCACTGCGTCGATTTAACTGACAATTGTGCGGTCGTGCGACGTGGCTCCCAAACAAAATTGGCGTTCTTTTTTTCCCACAAATACAGCTTTCTTTTGGTGGTATTTGATCACCTCTGCGGTTTTTATTTTTTGCGCTAACAAAAATAGAGCGACAATTTTGAAAAAAAAAAAATTCAATATTTTTTACTTTTTGCTATAATAAATATCCCCAAAAAAGATATCATTTTTTTTTCCCTCAGTTTAGGCCGATGCATATTCTTCTACATATTTTTGGTAAAAAATAACAAATAAATTGCAATCAGCGTTTATTGATTGTTTGCGCAAAAGTTATAGCATTTACAAAATAGGGGGTAGTTTTAAGGCATTTTTACAGCGATTTTTTTCATGACTGCGACATTATGGCGGACACATCGGACACTTGACACCATTTTGGGACCATTGTCATAAAAATGCACTAGTTACCTTAAAAATGACACTGGCAGTGATGGGGTTAGCCAGGAGGGGGCGCTGTAGGGGTTAAGTGTGCCCTGATTTGTGTTTTACTGTGGGGGGGGCGTGGCTTAGCGTGTGACGTCACTGATCGTCGTTCCCTATTACAGGGAACAGACGATCAGTGACAGGCACACTAGGAAGCACGGGGAGCGGTTTGTTTACACTTACCTCTCCCCGTTCTTCCCCTGTAAAGCCTAAGTGAAATATGGGGGGCTAACCTACATTTGTAACAGCCATGCAAGAAATTGTTGTAGCTTGAAAGGCAACCTTACTATGGAGGATGCCACTGCTGACTTCTCCTAAAATGCTAGCTGCCTGGCTGTCTTGCAGACCCTCTGGTTCAACACATTTAGGTAATTGACCTGGTTAAAGTATTCAGATTAGGAAAGTTGGAGAAAAGTCAGAGGCCCTTACTGGCATACTTGATGCGAGATTGTGACTCAAAATTAATGAAGTTAGAAGATTACGAATATGTGCAGTTTAGCAGAAAGAACCGTTTGGCACTCTGCAGGCACCATGTAGTCTACTTTTTACGAATGAAACAATGTACGCCACAGTGTGGAGTCAATTTGTGATTAGCTCCCCAAGTGTCCCATATACCCCTCCATCTAAGCAGTATGCCTTTCAGCTTAAAGCAGTAATAAACCCAAAACTGAAAATGTAATTGATGTGGTGGCTGCATTCGTTTTCACCTGTTGATCTGGCCAGTAAACACAACTTCTGTATTAGAGTGCCTCTACTCTGGATGAAGAAGCACAGGGGGCACAGTAGAGAGGAGCATTGCTGGATGGACTAGCAGATTTAGAAACACTAACAAATTGAAGCTGAACTCCAGCTCACACTACAGTTACACATGTAAATACAGTCACAGTTTCATTTCCTTTTGGGATACAAGTTTTACATGAATAAAAGCGAATCATTGTAAGCACCCCTGCCAGTTGTAAATAGTTTGTTTCAACTACACTGTATTGTCAAAAGTATTGCGACACCTGCCTTTACACGCACATGAACTTTAACCACATACCTACCACCCGCCGTCATATGACGATGAGGCTCTTGTTCTGGGCAGACGTCATCGCCTTCCCAGGCCACTAGGGGGCGCGCCCGCTGCGTCACTGAGGACCCGATGCGCATGCCCGGCGGCCACGATTGCCCAGTAACTGAGCAGGACCGTGGCGTGGATCTGTGTGTGTAAACACACAGATCCACGTCCTGTCAGGGAGAGGAGACCGATGGCGTGTCCCTTGTACATAGGGACACCGAAGGGTCACCTCCTTCAGTCAGTCCCCTCCCCCCCCAGTTAGAATCACTCCCTAGGGAACACATTTAACCCCTTGATCGCCCCCTAGTGTTAACCCCTTCCCTGCCAGTCACATTTACACAGTAATCAATGCATTTTTATAGCACCAATCTTTGTATAGATGTGAATGGTCCCAAAAATGTTTAAAAGTGTCCGATATGTCCGCCGCAATATCACAGTCACGATAAAAAAAAAAATGGCAGATCGCCACCATTACTAGTAAAAAAAAAAAAAAAAAAAAAAATCTATAAATCTATCCCCTATTTTGTAGACGCTATAACTTTTGCGCAAACCAATCAATATATGCTTATTGCAATTATTTTTACCAAAAATATGTAGAACAATACATGTCGGCCTAAACTGAGGAAAAAATGTGTTTTAAAAAAATAATTGGATATTATAGCAAAAAGTAAAAAATATGGTTTTCAAACTTGTCCCTCTTTTGTTTATAGCGCTAGAAATAAAAACCGCAGGAGGTGATCAAATACCACCAAAAGAAAGCTCTATTTGTGGGGAGAAAAAAAAAATTATAAAAATTTCATTTGGGTACAACATTGCATGACCGCGCAATTGTCAGTTAAAGTGCGACAGCACTGAAAGCTGAAAAATGGCTTGGGCAGGAAGGGGGTGAAAGTGCCCTGTATTGAGGTGGTTAATGGCATCCTAATCTTATTCCGTAGGGTTCAAAATTGAGTTGGCCCACCCTTTGCAGCTATAACAGCTTCAACGCTTCTGGGAAGGCTGTCCACAAGGTTTAGGAGTGTGTCTATGGGAATGTTTGACCATTTTTCCAGAAGTGCCTTTGTGAGGTTAAGCACTGATTATGGACGAGAAGGGCTGGCTCGCAGTATTTGCTCCAATTCATCCAAAGGGTGTTCTATTGGGTTGAGGTCAGGACTCTGTGCAGGCCAGTCAAGTTCTTCCACCCAAAACTCGCTCATCCATGTCTTTATGGACCTTGTTTTGTGCACTGGTGCGCAGTCATGTTGGAACAAGGGGCCATTCCCAAACTGTTCCAACAAAGTTGGGAGCATGAAATTGTCCAAAATGTCTAGGTATGATGACGCCTTAAGCGTTCCCTTCACTGGAACTAAGAGGCCAGGCCCAACCTCTGAAAAACAACCCCACCATAATTCCCCCCTTCACCAAATGATCCACATCAGTGCCTGACCTCACAAATGCATTTCTGGAAGAATGGTCAAACACTCCCATAGACACACTCCTAAACCTTGTGGACAGCCTTCCCAGAAAAGTTGAAGCAGTTATAACAGCAAAGGGTGAGAAAACTCAATATTGAACCCTACGGACTAAGACACCATTAAAGTTCATGTGTGTCTCAATACTTTTGACAATAAAAGAAAGCCGAAAAATGAATGCAGCTATCTCATCTAAGAATTGGTAAGCTGCAATATAATAAATGTATTCTTTTGAATTGAAAACCACTTTAAGGTGTGCGTTTTATTCAGTACATAGATATGCATACTGTCCCTTTGCTATATATACACAGTAAATGTTTTTTAAGTTAAAAAAAAAAAAAAAAAAAAACAGACATAGGTTTAGATTACTGTGTACTACATTGTCCTATCCTACAAATGACATTTTTGGATTGACATTTTTTGTACATGTATTGTACACCCATAATGATCACATTACTAAAAATCTAATTGTAAGAACAAATGAAAGACTTGGTTCAATGCAGAAGACACATATCATGAACTATGAAATACAAAAACGTGAAGCAAGCTTTCCTCTTTCAGATAATACAAACAGCTTTTTCCACTTACCGCCCAGCATCCAGCAAAAGTCTCAATATCAAGTAAAACACCTGGAAAAAGCCACTAAAAGGCTAAGGCTTCAAGCTTAATTCCAGTATACTCAGGAAATTTTTGGAGCTAGCAATTCAGAATGTTTGGCCATTTTGCATTTTTTTTTGCATCAGCAACAGTATACTTTATTTGGTTATATTGTGCCATTTCAAAACATTTTCCAGGACCTAGTCATAATGAAAAAGAAATCAACACTGGGCACTTCTAGGTCATGGTCAACAAAATGGATTATATTCACACACAAAATAACAGTGAACAACAGCTGTGACTACCCCAGATTATTTAAGGAAACAATTTTTCTGGATCCACAGCATGAGGGGAATTTATTAAAACTGCAGCAGATGTGCATGGCAACCAATTGGCTTCTGTCTTCCATTTTCAAAACTTAAAAGGTGGTTGTAAACCTCAGACATGAAATATGATCAAAGCATAGCTCTCTCTCGTGTGCATGTGTCTCAATCCAGAGCACTAATTGTTACGTCATTTCTGTCTGCCACTTTGTTCCTCTGCTATCAGCATAAGTCACTTCTGACAAGTTTTCCTGACACCAAGTGAAAAAAGGTAACAGCTCTGTTCCTGTGTGCAGGTTGGCGTTTCCCTTCCCCTCTATCAATGGGCTCTCAGAGCTCTCCTCACTGAGCTCTGCAGAGTGTAATTTCAGCTCTTCGCCCCTTTTCTTGAACTCTTAGACAAGCTGTATAATTCAGCACTTTGAATGGGATGTAGAGAAGAGATGGCTGCAGATAGACAGGTACAATTTAGAGATTAAAAAACAAATCTTTCCTACATATCATCTGAGGCTAGTCACTTGGTATATGTAAGGTATTTAAGGGTTTACAACCACTTTAACTGACCAAGCTGAGGATAGAAGCTGACTGGTTACTATGCATACTTGCTCCAGTTTCAATAAATTCCCTCCACATGTTTCAGTGCAGTAATCTAAAACAGCGTTTCTCAACTCCAGTCCTCAAGGCACGCCAACAGGTCATGTTTTCAGGCTTTCCATTATTTTGCACAGGGGATTTGATCAGTTTCACTGCCTTAGTAATTACCACAGCTGTTTCATCTGAGGGAAATCCTGAAAACAAGACCTGTTGGGGCGCCTTGAAGACTGGAGTTGAGAAACACTGATCTAAAGTAACAAGCAATCACTTTACTTAGGTCAAACTGGATTCTCACTGTTTGCTATGGGCTCTGCACACATTTACTGAAAATAAAATCATCATTTGAGAGCATGTTGGTGCAGAACTGCACTTTCTCATCTATAAGGCCTCATTAACGTGAGCGCACAGTGTGTTCTGGGCCGTTCACCCGAACGTCTGTCAAATTAGGATGAGCCATTGTCTCTGTACAGTTTCTGCATCCCTATACACTTAAACAAGCTGCCTTCACACAGCACCTGGCAACTCATGCTGCGTAAACACACGGACCATCCACAGTCTACAGGCCTCAGCACCCATGTGAATGAGGCCTAAAACTCAACTGAACTTTCAGTTTAAATTCTAAAAACATTCCCGGTGCATCAAAGCAAAATAAAAGGTGTTTAACGTCTTATAGTTTATTTTCTTCAAGAAGAAGCCAGAGCCTGAGTAGAAAGCCTCCCCGCTCTCAGAAGCTGCAAAGAAGGACCCT
The DNA here is from genome assembly GCA_029206835.1 of Rana muscosa. Taxonomy (NCBI): domain Eukaryota; kingdom Metazoa; phylum Chordata; class Amphibia; order Anura; family Ranidae; genus Rana; species Rana muscosa. Next base: position 851,072,154 of record CM055121.1, read on the forward strand.
TGCTCTCTGTGTTAAAGTAGAGGTCTCTCTGTAGAGGTAAAAACTCTTCAACCAGCAGGAAGAATAAGCTTTGCCGGAATGCAGAACCTTAACCACTTCACTACCAGATCCATTTTTTGCACGCATTAAAATGCACATTTTAGATGTGATATATATATATATATATATATATATATATATATATATATATATATATATATATATATATATATATATAGATATATATATATAGATATATATATATATATATATAGGGCTCAGATACCGCAGCGTCTCTGTAACCAGGAAGTGCAGAGTGAACTCCACGGCCAGCTGTCCCATACTAGGAAAAGATATTACAGCGTCACGTTTGCAACACGGACGCCCTCTTGGGTCGGATTAGCGGTGAATACACTCTTCATTTCTATGTGCTTTTAACAAGTGAATTTTATGTACGTGCATTTGATACAGGGATATTGTATTGGGGGATTTCCTTATTAAAGCAATATTACACTATTTGGTGCTTTATGTCCTTATATGTGTTCCTGAGGATTTTAACCCTTACTAGCCTGGTGGTGATGACTGAAGTTGGAGCGAGATTACCTACAGATTTGAAAGGCTTATCTTTTTCATCCTTGTGGTGAGTTTGAACCCCAGAGGGGGAGTGTGCCTCACTCGTGGTGAAGATTTTTGATTGGTGTAGGGTGCACTACAGACCATATACACAGAAGAAACTTCACTTTTAATTAGACTGTTGCCAAGTCATCACTCAAGTGTACCGTGTGCTTTTGGACACTTATCCATAATTAGCGCTGTTTATCATATGGACTATGAATTTTTAATATGATTTTTTTGTATTTATTTTTATCATTTTATATATATATATGAGGTTCTCATGTGTATAGAATTTAAATAGCTGCTATATATTTATCTATAACCTTTATCATGAGTTTTAGTAACCTTGATGAATTTGAGTTTACTGTTGTCTTCTATTCCTATTAACCTCTTAACTGCTTAGCTGGAGAGGTTATTTTCTGAATTAGCAATTTAGCATTTAGGCGCTGAGCAGTGCATATTTGGGCCATTTTACTTTGCACCTTCCATATATATATATATATATATATATATATATATATATATATATATATATATATATATATATATCCCCATATATCCATATATTCTAATAGCAAACACCCTGGAGGATAAAATGCGATTTTTTTTTTATGTCACATATTAGGTCATGTTTATCAAATGCAAATTTGCATTAAAACAGTGAAGCACAGGTCCAAGCTAGAACTCTGAATCCAACAGTCAATTCCATAATTTTGTGCTCCAGGGAATACCTGCAGCTTAAATAGTGTGATGTGTCACCTCCAAGTGACTACTATTAAGGGAAACCAGTACAGACGCTGCCATAGATTTAGTACTTTCAGAGTCACTGACCAAGTATGCAGATTAGGAGCGCTGACTTTCCTGATGTATGCTTGTTGCAGGCTAATGACAAAAGTATTGAAGCAATTAGAAAAAAAAAAACCACGACAACCAGGCAACTAGCATTTCCAGGTCAGGAGGGCAACAAGAAGCTAGGAAGTCAGTAATATACAAGCTTCCAGAGAGTTCTGATGAGTTTAAAAGATGCTTTAGTAAACACATGTTTACTTTAAGTGAAAACTGTTTAATCCCGTTTGTGACAGATGTCTGTGTCAGAAACACGGATATACAAATCTGAACAGTAAAGCCCTGTACACACGATCAGATATCCTATGGATTCTAATCCGATGGTTTTGTCCATCGGAAATCCGATGAAGCCGACTTCCATCAGTCTTGCCTACACACCATCAGTCGAAAAACCGACCGTCCCAAACGCGGTGACGTAAAACACTCCGATGAGCCGAGAAAAAGGAAGTTCAATGCTTCTGAGCATGCGTCGACTTGATTCTGAGCATGCGTGGGTTTTTTATCCGATGGACTTGCCCACAGACGATCGGAATTTGCTATCGGTTTTTTATCCATCGGATAATTTTAAAACATGTTCTATTTTTTAAAACCGATGGAAAAAAGACCGATGGGTCCCATACACAATCGGTTTGTCTGATGAAAACAATCCATCGGACGGTTTTCATCAGTTAAACCGATCGTGTGTACGGGGCTTTACAGTAAAGATCTTGTGTCCTGGATGAGATTTTGTGCAGCCCAAGTCTCACTTTGAGGTTTTAGGGAGGAAGCATAAGAAAGGTTGGGATGTTTAGCTAGCTAACCTAAAACAATCACATGGAAACCAACACATTTGTCCTTTTTAGGTTATTTTCTCATGTGTTTTTCCATGGTAAAGGAATACAGCCGGTAACATTTTACTATGGATCTGAAAATACATCCGATTTATTAAAACTACAGCTTAAACTACCAGTAGTATTTTCCACAGCTGTTGCACTCAGCAAACCAGCTTATTTCGTATCAAGAAAGCCTACATTGTTCTCTAAAGCAGTGGTCATCAACCCTGTCCTCGGGGCCCACGAACAGGCCAGATTTTATGTATTACATTAAGGAGACGCAGACTAGAATACTGCAATCACTGAGCAGCAAATGATATCACCTGTGATGTATTTCAGTTATCTTGCAAACCTGCTCTGTTAGTGGGCCCCGGGGACAAGGTTGATGACCACTGATCTAAACCATATCCTCCAAAATTTAGCATATATCAGCAATACAGGACCTGGCATATTCTTCTACCTGATGAGAGGAAAGCATCTATTACATTTGGCTATTTAACATACTGTTTACAACTGTAGAGTTAGAACATATAAAGATAAAATTTATTCTATTCAGAACATCAATTCATACGAAATGAAAGAACTTCACACTTCTAAAATGTAAAGTATCCACAGGTAATTTGTTTTGCAGCACATACTGTAGATTGCTTTGTTGATTCGTAAAACTGGAGCATATGTATAAAAGCAAGTTGTCTACCTTTTGTCAGTGGGAATTGCCAGTTCCTAAACATGCCACACATGTATACAATGATGAACACTCTTCTGAACTGACCAAAATAGATCATTAACCGCTTAAAGACCGACTGACGATATACGTCGGCAGAATGGCATGGCTGGGCATAAGCACGTGTATATATATACGTCCCCCTTTAAGATGCCCAGCCGTGGGTCGCGCGTGCCACTGGCGACCCGGTCCTGAGCTCCGCGCCCGCGAGACCTGATCGCCGCCGGTGTCACGCGATCGGGTCAAAGAGCTGAAGAACAGGGACAAACCTTTCCCCGTTCTTCCTAGTGAGAGTGTCACTGATCGTCTCTTCCCTGTCATAGGGAACGACGATCAGTGACGTCACATGCCAAGCCACGCCCCCACACAGTAAGAATCACTCATTAGGTCACACTTAACCCCTTCAGCGCCCCCCCCTACAGGTTAACACCTTCACTGCCAGTGTCCTTTTCACAGTAATCAGTGCATTTTTATAGCACTAATCGCTGTAAAAATGACAATGGTCCCAAAATGGTGTCAAAAGTTTCCGATGTGTCCGCCATAATGTCGCAGTCACGATAAAAAAAAAAAAAAAAAAAAAAAAAAAAAAAAAACGCTGATCGCCGCCATTACTAGTAAAAATAAATAATAATAAAAATGCCATAAAACTATCCCCTATTTTGTAGACGCTATAACTTTTGTGCAAACCAAACGCTTATTGCGATTTTTTTTACCAAAAATATGTAGAAGAATACGTATCGACCTAAACGGAGGAAAAAATAGGATTTTTGTACTCACCGTAAAATCCTTTTCTCTGACGTCCATGGACTGACACAGCTTCTAATACTGAAACACGTGGGTATATGTCCCTGCTCGCAGGAGAAGATCTAGGCAGAATGTTAGATGTTACAACATACATTCTAAAAAACCAGAGCTGAACAGCCCCGCCCAGGGGGCGGTCCCTCCGGACATAACCCTCCTACCTGCAGCTAGCAGCCTCAGTTCGTAACAAGCAGTACGAACCTTAAAGAAGGGTGGGTGCTGTGTCAGTCCATGGACATCAGAGAAAAGGATTTTACGGCGAGTACAAAAATCCTATTTTCTCTTAACGTCCATGGACTGACAGCTTCTAATACTGAAACACGTGGGACGTCCCAAAGCAGTATCATTAAGAGGGTGGGAGCAGTAGTAAAGGAAAAACCAAACTTCACTCCAAACAAGCAGAGCTCCTCAACGGAGGAGTTGCAACTTTAAACAGCAGCCTGCAAAACCTTGTGGCCGAAGGAAGCAGCCACATCAACCTTATAGAGCTTAGAAAAGGTATGTGCGGACGACCAGGTCGCCGCCTTGCACACTTGTGCAAACGACGCTTGATGTCGGAAAGCCCAAGAAGCACCAATTGCCCTGGTGGAATGCGCCGTAACCGGAAAGGGAGGCGCCCGCCCCTTAAGGGCATAGGCCTGTATGACGGTCTGCCTGATACACCTAAAAACGGTGGCAGACGACACCGCTTGGCCCTGTTTTGGACCAGAGACACACAAACAGCGAGACAGACTTCCGAATGAAACAGTAGCAGACAGGTACACCCGTAAGGCTCGTACCCATCTAATTTGTGAAGCGCAAACTCTCAGGGATGCGATGGGTGAGGACACAAGGACGGAAGAACAATGTCCTCATTAAGGTGAAAGGCAGAGACCACCTTTTAAAAGGAAAGACGGTCGTGGGCGCAACACCGCCTTAGCCTTATGGAGGACCAAGTAAGGCGACTTGCAGGACAAGGCCGCCAACTCAGACAGCCGTCTAACAGAAGTAATGGCCACTAAGAAAGCCACCTTCTGGGACCAGGTCAAGAGAGGAATCTCTCAGATATTTTCAAAAGGGATGTTCTTGGAGAACCGAGATGCACCAAATTCAGATCCCAAAGGAGGGAGAGGAGGCTTGACAGGGGGGGGGGGGGGGAATCACATGGCGAAGTCCCTGCACAAAAGGTGCTAATCAAGGAATGGCCTGCTAGCGGTCATTTAAAAAGACAGCCCGGGCCGAAATCCGACCCTCGATGGTATGCAAGGCCAGCTTTTGGGTCACACCACGCTGTAAGAACAGCAAAATCCTGGGAACGGAATACGTCCGTGGACGCCAAATCAAGCTCCTCGCACATAGCAATGTAAGCCTTCCAGGTACGGTGATGGATCTTTCTGGAGGAAGATTTCCGTGCCCACAACATAGATGAGATGACCGAATCCGAGAGCCCTCGGTCCCTCAGCACCTGGCTTTCAACAGCCATGCCATTAAAGCCAAGGACTGTAAAGCAGGATGAAGAATGGGACCATTAGACAGAATGTCCACCCAAATAGGCAGTCGCCAAGGAACGTCTGCGACTAGCCAAAGTAGATCGGCGTACCAATGTCGCTGTTCCGGAGCAATGAGGATCACCGGAATGGCCTCGACCCCTACTCTGCGAAGCAGGCGAGGCAACAGCAGTAGCAGGGGGTAAGCATACATCAGGCGATACTGCCCCCACGGGCCACCAACGCGTCTGCCCAGGGTTCCCTGGACCTGGCCACGAATCTCGACACCTTGTGAGTGAGTCGAAAGGCCAGAAGGTCCACATCCGGTGCCCCACCTCCGGTAAAGGACATGAAAACACCTCCGGATGTAAGGACCCTTCCCCTGGAATGCACACGGCCGACTGGACTGGCCTGCAGCGGGATGGGTATGATAATCCCAAAGAGACCCCGCAATGTATCCGAGAAGGGAGGCCCCGGCTTACGGGGTGCCTCAATTGTTGGCCAAGAAAGGCAACCTGACAGAGCTTCCCTAGAAACTCGGTCAGTGGACCAGTAACTCAGCCTCTACAGGTGGCGCAAACCCACCCCGGGCACAGAGACCCTAGAGTCTAAAGCAGTTGCAGTGCACCTGCTGGTCAACTGATAGATGAAGCAGAGGCTTTTGCCCAGTCATTGAGCTTCAAAAACGCCAGAGACGCAGCCACTAATGGGCGTAACGCTAACCTCAGCATGGCGAACACAGTTCAAGCCAGCGCTTCTGATCACCACCGAAGGGCAGGTGGAAGGTGGTACCCCATATACCAGGGATCCTTATGACAATGCTCCATCCAGCAGCTATTCCATTCATAAGTGCTGATTGTACAAACACAGTTTATACTGTGTATTGCGTCAAAACGCGCAATTAGAGCTTGGGAGGAAACCCACTCAGCCACAAAGAGCATAGTACAACCACATACGGCGTATGTAGTTTAGTATGTGTGGATAAACATATTAAACACGTTTATACTGTGCCAGCGACGAAGGCACGCACATCATTGGGGCATGGGCGGAAACCAGCCACGCAGACTGCGTACACAACCGTGTAGGCATGTTAGCACGCGAATAAACAAATTGCACATATTTATGCTGTGCATAGAGCTGAAAATGCCCATTGGAACGCGGGGGAAAAACTGGAGCACCCGGATGAAACCCACGCAGACTCCATACGCATACCGTGTAGGTACTATAGTATGTGTGATAAACATTTTCAACATGTCTGTGTGCATAGCGCCGAAGGCACGCACGCCGTTGGCGCGTGGGAGGAGACCAGAGCACCCGGAGGAACCCCACGCAGACCAAGAGAACACAATACATACATCTACTGTGAATGTATTTAGTGTTGTGTATAAACATAATGTGTATGTTTATACTGTGTATGGCACCAAAGGCGCGCGCATGTCATGTAGCGCAAGGGGAAAACGGAGGACCCGGAGGAAACCCACGCAGACTTCACACACATACTGTGTAGGTATGTTAGCGTGAATAATCAAAATCGCACAAGTTTAGGCTGTGCATAGCGCCGAAAGCACCCATACCATTGGAGTGTGGGAGGGAACCAGAGTACCCGGAGGAAACCCACACAGACTGCATACACATACCGCGTGGGTATTATAGTATGCGTGATAAACTTATGGAACATGTTTAAACTGTGCAGAGAGCCAAAGGCGCACATACCGTCAGAGCATGGGAGGAAACCGGAACACCCGGAAGAAACCCACGCATACAGCACACAGATACCGTGTAGGAATAATAGCATGTGAATAAACATATTGCACATGTTTATGCTGTGCATTACCATTGGAGCGTGGGAGGAAACCGGAGTACCCGGAGGAAACCCACGCAGACAGCATACACATACTGTAAGTATTTATAGTATGTGCAATAAACATATTGAACATGTTTATACTGTGCAGAGAGCCGAAGCGCACATACCGTGAGAGGACACCGGAGCACCCGGAGGAAACCCACACCGACCCAGAGAGTAGAATACATACATATACTGTGAATGTATTTAGAGTCGTGTATAAACATATTGTGTATGTTTATATCGTGTATGGCACTGAAGACACAGCATTGGATTGTGGGAGGAAACCCACGCAGGCACAGAGACCAATAACAAATACATACACTGTGAATGTATCCAGTGTAGAGTTATAAGATACGTTTAAATTATGGCGCCGAGGCGCATAATCTTCTCTGTATCATTCCAACCTGCTTAAATGTGCTGCCGAAGCAGCATGCAGGTAAAAGGTAACCTCGGACACCTTAGACCGTGGTCCTGTCAGAGCGTTCCCCAGGAAACCACAGGTGCAGAGACCCTGTTGTTGCCTCAGACATCACACAGAAAGCTCACAGGGACTAAAGAAATAAATTGCCCCCCCACCATGCTGCACCGACCGGGAGGGGGGGGGGGTTACTGTGTACCACTGTATCATCCATGCTGCTCTCGACGCAGCATGTGAGGAAACAGTGAGGAAGCTGTGCAAAAGAAAAGCTTGAAAAGAACCAAAGGAGACAGCGTCCGCCTGAGGTACCTCAGCCACAGCATCCAGCTTGAGAGTGTCCCTCACAGCATCAATGAGTTCACTTACAAGCGCCCTGTCATTTACTGACTCAGAACTGGAGTCTTCCTCACAATGAATGTCCTGTTCAAAAACATTAAAATATTCAGAGCTAGGGTCCTGAGCAGCAGCAGCAGCTAGGCCCATATCTGAATCAGAGCACTCCCCATATGGAGATTGTGTGGGGAGAGGGCGCTTTATAGCTCCCTTACGCTCGCACACCGCTTCCATCCTGACAAGAAATGTTTCCAGGACTGTCAACAACTGGTCCATAGGGACCGCAGGTGCTGGAGCACTGCCTGTTGCCTCTGACAAGAGTTGGGGAAGCGGGTGAACCAGACTCTATACTCGCCGCCTTCTGAGACCTTAATGCACAAAAGTGAATAAAAGTCCACCCACTGGCTGCACTGACTGAGGAGGGGATACCCAGAGGACTCGCCAACCCTTTAGAGGACCACTCAGCTCCGCTGTCTGCACCGCACTGCCAGCGCGAGTGAACCATGAGGAGAGTGAGGAGATTCGCGCCACAGCAGCAGCGATAGAGGCCAAACGAAAATGAAAGCACACGCGGCTTCAAGAAAATGGCCGCCGGCCACATGTAACTGCACCATCGATCCGCGGCAAGATGGCCGCCGAGAGCGCAGTAAAAATACAGACAAGGCGCCTAATGGCATCCAGGCCCAAACACACCAAGTTCCCCCAGCACCATGCAGACAGTCATGAGCACTCCGAGGCACCCCCACACAGCACAGTGCCATATTAGGATGCAGAGAGCAGCATAACAGGGGGGAGACAGGGAAAATCCCCCATACAGAGAAACACAGCAAGCATGTACTCACCTGAGTCAGGAGAGGCTACTTACCCATCCCCGAGTGGTGTGTTTCAGACAGACCTATCACAGAGTAGTACTGAGTAGCTGTCGGACCGGTCCACCGCGAAAGATACAGCAGGCACTGTTCAATCTTGTGAGGACCGCGGAGCATAAAAGCCCACGGGCCACCCCTGGAGTCATGGTGAACTGAGTCTCATGCACACAAGGCGAGGGTCAGCATGCTCGATGGTCGGACAGGAAAGACTACGAGGATACCTTGTACCCAACCTGTTGCCCAGCCGACAGTTTGAGAATTTTGTTTTATTTTTGAGATATTCAAAAGGAATAAAAAATGTTCCAGGAGACTGGCTCCTGAGAGAGCCATGTCTTCTCCTCATGCTAGGCAGAAAAAAACTGAGGCTGCTAGCTGCAGGTAGGAGGGTTATGTCCAGAGGGACGGCCCCCTGGGCGGGGCTGTTCAGCTCTGTTTTTTTAGAATGCATGTTGTAACATCTAACATTCTGCCTAGATTTTCTCCTGCAAGCAGGGCTATATACCCACGTGTTTCAGTAGTGGAAGCTGTGTCAGTCCATGGACGATAAGAGAAAAAATGTTTTTTTTATATATTTTTTTGGGGATATCATCGCAAAATGTAAATATAGAATTTTTTTCTAAATTGTCACGCTATTTTTGTTTATAGCGCAAAAAAAATAAAAACCGCAGAGGTGATCAAATACCACCAAAAGAAAGCTCTATTTGTGGGGGGGGAAGAACGTCAATTTTGTTTGGGAGCCACGTCGCACGACCGCGCAATTGTCAGTCAAAGCGACAAAGTGCCGAAACGCAAAAAGGGGCCTGGTCCTTTAGCAACAAAATGGTTTGCAGAACAGGCAAGTTCCTCACAAACTGTATTTGCTGGCTTTTAAAAAATAAAAGGTATTGCCAGTGCATGGAGTCCAGTGCTGTGTTCCTGAAGCTGGTTCTACTTACTAGTTTGGGTCCTCGGCGCATCCATCCTGGATACAGGAACCAGGTATTGCTTCCTGAGGAACCACAGCCGGCTCCCAGAGGCACACAGTGAATGGTCCTGCAGCCTCCTGGGACATTTGACATGTCCCAGGAGGCTGCGGGAGGGGGTGGGACAATCCTTGCCCAAGTGAGACTGCAAAAGTGAGAGCGGTCATCAATAAAAATCAGTGGCCCCCCCGACTCCCCCAAAAAGCCAGTAGCTCAGTTAGGGGCTGGATAGGGGGGGGGTGCACAAGTGGTACTTCTTTGTGAATGGACTTCCGTTTTAAAGGTGGAGTAACTCCCAAATTTTAGCATTATTGAAATAAATGGTGTCATACAATACTTGCTGCACAATCCCTGGCAATTATATTGGGGGGGGGGGGGGGGGTAAGATCCATCACAGTTATGGCTGGAAGACAGTGCTTCCTGATAGCCCACGCTCCCAAAAAAAACACTCAACCATACTACATCCCTCTGTAGGGGTCCACCCCAAGTATGCTCCAGTGTTATAGCTTACTTGGTTTAAAAGGTACCACCGCCCTTCACTTGAGTGTTCCGGTCTGCAGTTTTGCCACTCAGGCTTGAGCTGTTACATGGGGGAGGCCACATACTTCCTCACATAGAAGCTCCACACTCCCTAAGCCTAGGTTCACATTGATGCGATTTGACATGCCAAATCAAATACCAAAATCGGCAGATATTGCCGTCAATGGCACTGTCCCAATCAGTGCAAAGCCGACTGTGGCGTCACACCAATTCCCAAAAGTAGTTTCTGTACTACATTTGGCGACTTCGGGGTGCAATTTGTAGACATCTGTGCAGGAACCTGCACAAATGTCTCTGAAATCGCTCCCGAAGTCAGACTGACATGCAGGTATGAAATTGTGCGAGTTCACCGTACTCGCACGATTTCAATCCCGCTTTTAGTGTGAACCTAGGCTTAAAGCACCATAGAAAAGACTTAGACAAGGTGGGAAGGCAGCAAGAAGGTGCTAATAGAGAATAATTTCCTGGGGTGGGGTGTGCTATCCTGAGTGAGGCAAGTGTCAGTGTCTTTATAGAAGAATATTCATACCTGTACCATTAGCTGCTATCATGAGAATATTTGAACAGACAGTGATTTATATGCCAAACAAATTTTCTCTTACCTTTGACGAACTGCACTAAAGCCACAACATGGTAGATAAATGATTCAGGAGATGTTTTGCTGGAGAAGGGCACCTTCATATGGTCAAAGATGGATCTGAAATCTTTCTGTCTCCTGACTGAATGAACAAGAGTACTGGCTAGCAGGCGATCACTGGCAAGAGTTGAAGGCCTTTATCAAAAAGCAAAACGGGAAACAATACTTAGCTTAAAGAAAACATTTAAATCAGTCCACCTATATATAAAATCAAGTCTCATTACCTGGCATCATCGAGTGGTACAGCAGTTATCCGAAGCTTGACCTCCGGGTGGTGAGACTCGGATGCGATCATCTTGAGCCTAAATGGACTTTCCTCCCTAAATATATTTTCTTTCACTTCATCACTCTGATGTAATGAAAGACTGTAACTAAATGGATCCTTTACCTTTTCAGATATGACTGGATCAGGTGACTTGGAATCTTTTTTACCCAAAGGCCTATCATCTCGATCATCATCTTTATGTCTGTCTTTAGAGGACACTTTGTGCCCCTTACTTTCCCTAATCTTTTCCCCTTCTTTAGCAACCTTTGTCTGAGTCTTGGACTTAAACTTTGTCCCTTCCTCCTCAGAAACCCAATGAGATGCAGAGGAAATACCCTTCCCTTGATCGGCCAGCACAGCCTTCCTAAACTGCCTATAATCCTCAACTTCCTCTTCATTTTCAGAAGTTGTTAGGAATTGAGATTTAACAGGCTCTTTTTCAAAGAAGTCTAAAGCATCAGAACTGCCCCAGCTTCTGGTTGTTTCTGTTTTAGGCTTATCTAAAACCTTTTCCTTTTGGCTTTCTTTCTCTCTAACATTTACTCGTTCAATAGGAAATAACCTTTGTTCTTCATCAGTATACCTGTAAACGTAAAAAAAAAAAAAAAAAATCCTGTTTACTGGCAACTTTATTGAACAATTAAAACCATTAAATATCCAGAAGACCAACTCCTGCTACTTAAAAAAAAAAAAAAAAAAAAAAAGGAGGACATACTTTCATTCAACTCCCCCCCCCCCCCCCCATGAAGATGCCACTGCTCATTTTTGCAAGAGGATAGGTGAATACACAGCAACTCACCCTAATGCATAGTCTCACAATCTTGCTCCCCATTCTTCATACCGATCTCCAACTGTTATTCCTGCTGGCCCTCTAGTCAACATGTCTGCACAGATCAGGAGGGGACCTGGTTACTGGTAGGCATGTCTGCCCACATTCCAAAACTGCAGAGCTGAGGATCATGGCACCAGCTTTCATAGGACTCTGGGGTGAGTATTGCTGGTTGTTGGCTTCTTTTCTTGCAAGAGTGAGCTATGTGCAGTTTTTGAGCAGGGAAAAGGAAGAGTGGGGGGGGGGGGTCTTTTTTTGTGGCAAGAGATCCACTTTGAGAACACACATTTAAAATTATGAAAGCAAATCTTAAAACCATATAAAGCTAAATTCCAGAAAAAAAAAAAAAAGCACAAATATTTAGTCCAGCTGTGTATTTCTAATTGTTACATGAAACTAGCAAAAATATCTGACAGCCGTCTCCTGCCATTTTGTGCACAGCAGTACTCAAGTCTATGTGGGACTAGTAGAGCCAGCACTAGGATAATCAGGCTCTGCTGCATGTACATATACTGACACAGCTAGTTGCATGCAGGCAGTCCTCAGGCATTAGCACCTATTCACTTCAGAGGTGAAGTTAACTCTTCATCTCCCTATTTTATTGGTTTTCACATATATACGTACATTTTTTTTTTTTCACTTATTGTATTAGTTAAAAGGGGGCAGCGTGGATTTCTCCTCCTTTATTATAAGGAGAGGACACCAATGTATTTAACTAACAGAGAAAGTGAAGTCACTCTCCAAGCTCTGCTGTCTGCCAGAAATAAAAATACAGAAGCCGGTAGACACATTTTGATGGGATAAGATTAAATAGGCACTTCAACTGTTTGGAGGCGATTGCCTGGAGTTCACCTTAAATTCCTATATTATTACAATCATGACAAAATATTCAGTGAGGGATTATACCCGGCTGACATTTATTCCTCACCTTTTAGGTATCTTTGTGCCTTTAGGAGTCTCTTGTTCTCCATCAGTATACACGGAGTAGTGGGAGTGCCCCTCATCATGTAAAGGCTGCTGTGGTAACACAGGCTTTGCTGGACTCTTTTCAGAAGGGATGTCAAGTGGGCTGTTTTGGGAAGGGCTGTAGCGTGTTGAACTATTGCCAGCAGATCCCGAGACTGATCTTTCAGGGCTGAGAGCAATGGAATGTGAATTCTGAGACAAGGTATCCTTACCCGAGTGGACCACACTTAAGATTGGACAGTCAGACTGGGAAGAGCTCTGACTGGGTGGTGAGGCAACAAGGGATGGACTGCTAGGAGACCTTGGACTGTTGTCATATGCAGACAGGCCTGCCCAGCTCTCACCATGCAAATCAAGTTTGCCAAGTTCATCTATTGGTTCAGAGGGGTCAAATGCATCTTTATGCTCATCACCAGATTTGTCATTTGTGGGACTTTCCGATTTATCAGCCCCTGTACTTTTTGGTCTTGTTTTCTCTTGAGAAGTACGAGATTTTGTCACTGGCGACTTGCTATAACGGGAAGAAGAACGGGACGTTGATGACCTTGGTGACGGCGAGGACTTGTAAGATTTCTGAGATCGGCTTCTAGATCTTTGAGATGATGCAGATCTCCTCTTTGGACTTCTGGAGCGAGACCGGTCACGCAGAGGACTCCGAGAATACCTACGGTTCCATGTTGGCCTGTAACCACCACGATGATATCTGCCACCACCTCCTTGGTAATAACCTCTTGCCCTTCCCCTGAAGCCATAAGGGCGTCTCATTCCTCTATTATTTCTGTAATCTCTACGGAAATCTCTGTTGTAATCTCTGTTGTAAACCCTTTCCCTGCTCCGTGATCGGGAGTATGTTCTTGACCGAGATCTGGAACTTTAAAGTTAGATAGAAAAAACGTTTATTTCTCAGGTTTAAAAAGTATCAGAGCTAAATGACAAGTATATTTAGTCAAACTTCTATAAGTGAAGTAATGTTGTAGTGAAAGGAAGCAAAAACCTCTAGATAACAGGTGCCTGAATTCATGCTCCTTTAGTTTGTAAAGTCCCCAGAACCCTAAACCACCCTGGAAAGCTTAATTTTGCAGGGGCCAGAGCACTATGACCCTCTTTCACACTGCAGCAGTTCTCAGGCATTTTAGCACTTGAAATAGCCTCTAAAAAGCGCCTGAAAACTGCCTCCGATTCTGTGCAATGAGTGCTTTTACACTCGGGCGGTGCGCTTGCGGGGACGTTCGAAAAAGTCCACCAAGCAGCATCTTTGGGGTGGCTTACAAAACACCCGTCCATTGCAATGAATGGGCAGCGCTTCCAAAGCACCTTAAAAATGCTGCAAAACTGGACTTACCTTTTAGCAGTGCAAAAGTGCTTTAACGATATTGCACAGAGTGGTCCTGCCTCCTTAGCAAGCAATGTACTATGGGGTTACTTGTATATGAGCACTCACGAGCCAGGCTGTAGGCATCCATAGCACCAGAAAGCCAAGCCCCTGCTTTCTCCTCACAGGAGATTTAACAGCAGCAGGAGCCTATGGCTCCCACTGCCCTTGGTATCTATGGTGACACCTGGAAGTGATTGGAGCGGTGCTGCAGCCAGGACAGTGCTGGAGTAGTGAGAGGAGTCAGGTATGCATTTAGGAATATTGGGGGGGGGGGGTAAAAGGAAGATAGTGGGGAGTTTTTGTTTCACCTTAATGCAAAGAATGCACTAAAATGTAAAAAAAATAACGATTTTAGAACAAATTTAATATCATACAGATAAGCCACTTAGCGGATATTTTCTCTAGAAATATTGCTGGAATGTAAGTAAAGCCCAGATTTACCTGTATCTTTTCTTCCTGGAATGCGACCTTGATCGAGAAGATGGTGACCGAGATTTTGATCTTGAAGAGCGGGACCCTGAATTTGATCTCCCCATTTTTTTAAATATTGACACAGGCTAACCCTGCAAACAATAGATTAGATAAGGAGTTAACAAGTTTGTATCATCAGAATAGTGGATGCAACTAAACTTCAAACATTGCTTTGCAAATATAATCTGGCAGACACAACAGTAACTGGTAAAATATCTTTGTTTTGAGCTCCCATGTGTTCTCCTTCAGGTCTGAAATAGTTATGGATGTAGAGTACACTACACGTCTGACCACTGTGGGGAAAATTCTCCTACAACAGTATTTTCAGATTACAGTCTCTCTAATAGAAAAAAGAAAAAAAAAAAGAAAAAAAAAAAAAAGAAAACACACACACACAGCTCCAATCACAATACTAACAAAAGCAATGGGCTTGGGACATTTAACACATGTATAAAACCCTTAAAGTGGAACAAAAAACTAACACCAGCTCCAGATTCCATACTAGTGAGCAGTTGCTGCAGGGGAGGCAATGGAGCACCCACAAGAGTCAGGCTATGGGAGTCTATGGGTGACCTTATGACTCCTAGAATTCTCAGCCGTTGTCGCAGCTATGGGATCACATGACCATACCAGAGCAGGTTAAAAATAAGTACACACAACTATTTTTATACAGGTTAGGCGATATATTTGGAAGTGGGGAGGGAACATTTTGAGAATAATTTTTTCTTCCACTTTTAAACTGTAAGTGTGTTAAAGAGAAGTATGCCTAAAGTACTTTCGACCTGTGCTCTCCTGTGACCCAGATTCAGCTAAAGCCCAGGAGTATCCTGCCTGTCAGGTGGATATGCATTTGGGTAGCTACGCTGCTGCCCATTGCCTACACGCTACTAAATTTACTACTAAAATTACACCCAAGCACATAAAATCTCCCCCCAAAAAATTGAGCCCCCACATATAGGCACATACGAACCTAAACATGCGTCAGGGGCCCCAATGTGTGAGACCGTTGATTGCGATACAAGTTACATATCAAAAACATATTTGGGGGGCACACCCTAAAATGCGTTTAAATTCAAGATGGTGCTGCTATGAGACCAAAAGACAGTACAAAACAGATTATAGCGAACATATTCAAGAATGACATTTATCCTGCAAGGCTAGTTAAAAACACCTGAACATATACATAAAAGTATATACGGGGGTTTGGTCACACTATATGGTCATATAGTGCCAAGCCCACAAACTGCGACAAAGCACCCCAAATTTCGTGGGTCCTACCCTACAGTAGTTGAGATGCAGGTTCTTTCATTCTATTACAGGCCTATGCTTCCTTCTGTGATCTATCGCCATCTTGTGGTGGCCGTTGGTATGACAAGACAAACAGCAATGCTAATGGGGTTTCCCTGTCCGTTTTCACTGCCATCTCCTTCCCTCTAATTAGAACCCCCAAACATTATATATATTTTGTATTCTAACACCCTAGAGAATAAAATGGCGGTCGTTGCAATACTTTCTATCACACCATATTTGCGCAGCGGTCTTACAAGCGCACTTTTTTGGGAAAAAATACACTTTTTTTTTAATAAAAAAATAAGACAACAGTAAAGTTAGTCCAATTTTTTTTTATATTGTGAAAGATAATGTTACGCTGAGTAAATTGATACCCAACATGTCACGCTTCAAAATTGCATCTGCTCGTGGAATGGCGACTAACTTTTACCCTTTAAAATCTCCATAGGTGACGTTTAAAAAATTCTACAGGTTGCATCTTTTGATTTACAGAGGAGGTCTAGGGCTAGAATTATCGCTCTCGATCTACCGATCGCGGCGATACCTCAAGTGTGGTTTGAACACCGCTTTCATATGCGGGCGCTACTCACGTATGCGTTGGCTTCTGCGCGCGAGCTCGGCGAGACGGGGCGCGTTCCTGGCTCCTAACTTTAGCTGGCTCCTAGATTCCAAGCAAATTTGTCAAGCCCTGCTCTAGGGCAGTGATGGTGAACCTTGGCACCCCAGATGTTTTGGAACTACATTTCCCCATGATGCTCATGCACTCTGCAGTGTAGTTGAGCATCATGGGAAATGTAGTTCCAAAAACATCTGGGGTGCCAAGGTTCGCCATCACTGCTCTAGGGTGTCTGCTCATAGAAAATATATGTTTTGGGATTTTATGTAATCTTCAGTCCTAAAATTTTTTTTTTAAACATGTGAAAAAAAAAAAATAAAAAAAAAAATGCTAAATTGGCTCTGGCAGCGAAAATGTAAATGTGTCTTCCCATGTTTAAATAATTTTTGTACAAATCCACAACAAATATTACAAAGACATTAGGATATGCATTTTATTTTTACAAAATTATAAATAGAAGCTTTTCAAAATAGCATGCTTCAACTCACCTTTTAGAGCTTGACTTCTATGTATACTTATATATTGACAATCATCTGTAAAAATAAATATAGTAATATGACCAATCTCCCCAAGAATAATTTTTGTTCATTCTGCATTGCAAAAAGTTGCTTCTTTTGCAGTCTTCTTCACTTACCACAAAAAACAAATAATGCTTTCAACTTCGGCATGCATGTTTTATAACAAGGTTCAAGGGTCATACACAAATATTCAACAATCCAAGTAAAGAAAATCTGTTGTAAAATTATAGATTCATAGATAAGTAAGGTATTAATCTCTGTTAATAGCCATAACAAACTGCCAATTCCTCAGAGCAAGCAGGGGGAGCCATGTGCATTAAAATATATTAATCCCTCCTCCTTGCTGGTACAGCAAGCACACTTCCAAGTTCATCCTTTTCATACAAATACAATGGGATGTGATACAATGGTTTGAGGGGGGGGGGGGGGGAGTTGATTTACTAAAATTGGAGAGTGCAGAATCTGGAGCAGCTCTGCATAAAAACCAATCAGGTTTTAGGCCTCATTCACACAGGACATCTTTACAGCTGCTCCTAGGGGCGTCAAGCATTTTTTTTTATTTACAGCTTAAAAGCGGTTGTATACCGCAAAACTTTTTTTTTTTTTTTTGGTTAACCTGCAAGGCAAAAGGTATAATGAGCTAGTATGACTAGCATACTAGCTCATTATCAATCACTTACCTTAGATCGAAGCCCCCGCAGCGGTCCTCGGACGCATCCTCCGTCGAATCCATGATACCCGGAGTGACTTCCGGGTATCGCCGCTCCGGCGCTGTGATTGGCCGGAGCGGCGATGACGTCACTCCCGCACATGCGCGGGGAACGGCACGATCCCTGCGCATGCGCGAACTACCGGCAGTGTACGGCAGGCTCCCATTCAAGAGCCGCCGCGTTCAGTGCGCCTGCGCCGTTATCTACGGCGCGCATGCGCCGTAGATAGCGGTACAGTTTTTTTTGCAAATATCTCCGAGACTGTGTAGGTCTCGGAGATATTACAAGCACCTACAGGTAAGCCTTAATGTAGCCTTACCTGTAGGTGCTTGTACAAAATTTGGGTATACAACCACTTTAAAAACACCTCTCTGTTATTATGTGTCCATGCACACAGACATTTACAAGCTGCAAAAAAAAAAAAAAAAAAAAAATCAGGACCAGTGCATTCTGGAGCAGCAGCGTTACATTTGTAAAAACTATGGGTGCAACGGATCAAAAAACTCACGGATCGGATTGATCCTCGGATCAGAGCCACGGATCGGATAAAAAAAAAAAATGTTACACCCACCGGAGTTTTGGATTTCACAGTTATTTTCAAACACAAAACGGAGCTTATTTGCTTAAATACAGTATTTGTAAATCCAACGGACTGTTTACATGTTCAATTTTAAAAGCAGCAGCAAACCTGCTGACCTTACATGGTTGCTAATGTGACAGAACACCTCTGATTTTCACATTTAACTAAACGTTAAATGTGAAAATCAGACGTGTTCTGTCACATTAGCAATCATGTAAGGTTTGCTGCTGCTTTTAAAATTTAAAATGTAAACAGTCCGATGGATTTCCAAATAATGTATTAAAGCTGATAAGCTCCGTTTGGTGTAACAAGATGTCCGCTTGGCCCCTTCTCTATCATTACTGTGCAGGAGTGTGGGGTGGAGCAAGATAGCGGCGAAACGTCACTACAGCGGCCCCCGCTGGGTGTACCAAGATGGCCGCCGCTCCGGAGCTAGGCCAAAGCCACGGCCTTTCCTACGGCCGAGGCTCCGGAGCGCTCCACAGATCGCGTGGTGATCCGAACAGGGTGACCCGTTCGGATCACCACCAATCCATTGCATCACTAGTAAAAATGCTTGACACGGCTAAGAGCGTATTAACGCTGTATACAGCGTTGAGCCACGTCAAGCGTTTTTAAGCTGTAGTAATTGGATTTGGGAGTGGAAAATAGAAGAGGGCAGAGAAACGCAGCTAAAACGTGCATTAACTCCAATGTAAAACTCTTCCAAGAGTGTGTTTGTACAGCTCCTCTCTTTTTTTTCTTTAACGCCTTGTGTGCATGAGGCCTCAGTGTCAAGTCTTTATTTATCAAGTTGAAGTTGGAAGCTGACCGACTACCATGCACAGCTGCATTAGATTTAGCACTTTTCAATTTTAGTAAATCAACCCCATTGTCTGCATTAGATAATATAGTCACTGTTTGGCCCAAAATTTTCCAACAGGCTCAATTTCCCAATCAACTTTTTCTGAGCAAGGTGGTGCTGACAGGACCACACTGCTTGAATTTTAGCTGATTGAGCAGGAATCATCTGAAGTTTGAATGGTGTATGGCTAGCTTAACGAGTATTGTATTTAAAGAGGAAGTAAACCCTCCCAAAGAAACCGAAAAGGACAAAAAACCATGCAAAGCAAAATCATCTAGTATGCATAGCAAACTGGCTGATTACGTATTACTCACCTCAGATCGAGGCCCCCGCAGCGGTCCACGCCTCCCCCTTCGGCCACCATGTTGTCCCGGAGTGACTTCCGGGTATCGCGGCTCCGGCGCTGTGATTGTCCGGAGTCGCAATGACGTCACTCCCGCGCATGCGCGCGGGAACGGCACAGTACAACTGAAGCCGCAGCACATAGTGCCATTGCTTCAGTTAGCTTAAGTGCGCATGTGCCGCCTGACGTCGACACATGCAAATACAGGGATTTCTCTTAAACCGTGCAGGTTTGGGAGATATCCTTGTTAGCTACAGGTAAGCCTTAATATAGGCTTACCTGTAACAAAGTTGCAAACAAGGATTTACAACCACTTTAAGTTAGTTTAAATCAGATAATTAAGTTCTGATAGATTACTTCATGCCCCGTTCTACTTTAAAGTGTACAGGTCGGTACATGGGCAGCAGTTGATTCTCAGCACAGCAGATATGTGCAGCAGGGTGTGAAAATAGGATTTTTTGTACTCACCGTAAAATCCTTTTGACGTCCATGGACTGACACAGCATCTTCAATCTTGACAAAGTGGGTTATGTTCCTGCTCATAGGAGAAGACTAGGCAGAATGTTAGATGTTTTAACATACATTCCATTACCAGAGCTGAACAGCCCTGCCCAGGGGGCGGTCCATCCGGACATAACCCTCCTACCTGCAGCCAGCAGCCTCAGTTCGTATTAAAGCAGTACAAACACAAAAAAGGAGGGGTGGGTGCTGTGTCAGTCCATGGATGTCAGAGAAAAGGATTTTACGCCGAGTACAAATAAAATCCTATTTTCTCTTACCGTCCATGGACTGACACAGCATCTTCAATCTTGACAAAGTGGGACGTCCTAAAGCAGTGTGAAAGAACGAGGGGTGGGAACAGTATCAAGGAAAAACCAAACTACACCCCAAACAAGCAGAGCTCCTCAACGGAGGAGTTGCAACTTTAAACAGCCGCCTGCAAAACCTTGCGGCCGAAGGAAGCATCAGAAGATGCAGCCACATCAACCTTATAGAACTTTGAAAAGATATGTGCGGACGACCAGGTCGCCGCCTTGCACACTTGTACAACAGACGCTTGATGTCGGAAAGCCCAGGAAGCACCAATTGCCCTGGTTGAATACGCCGTAACCGGGAAGGGAGGCGCCCGCCCCTTAAGGGCATAGGCCTGTATGACAGTCTGCCTGATCCACCGGGAAATGGTGGCAGACTAAACCGATTTTGTCTGCGTCTGGTCCAAACTAGGGCCAAACAGCGAGTCAGACTTCCGAATCGAAGCCGTAGCAGACAGGTACACCCGCAAGGGACGTACCATGTCCAACGTGTGAAGCGCAAACTCTCTGGGATGCGAAGGACGAGGACATAAAGACGGAAGTACGATGCCCTCATTAAGGTGGAAGGCCGAGACAACCTTCGGGAGAAAAGAAGGCTGCGGGCGTAGCACCGCCTTATCTTTATGGAGGACCAAGTATGGCGGTTTGCAAGACAAGGCCACCAATTCAGAAACCCTTCTGACAGAAGTAATGGCTACTAGGAAAGCCACCTTCTGAGACAAAGTTAAGAGAGGAATCTCTCTGATATTCTCAAAAGGAGGTTCCTGAAGAACCGAGAGCACCAAATTCAAATCCCAAGGAGGAAGAGGTGGTTTAATAGGGGGGAGCACATGGCGGACCCCCCGTACGAAGGTACTAATCAAAGTAGAGCTGCAACTCACGACCATTTTGTCTGTCGACTAATCTAACGATTATTTATTCGATTAGTCACGACTATAACAACTTTTTTTTTTTTTTTTTAATCTAGTGTGTTCTTTTTGTGATTAGCTAATTAATCCTTTGGATAACTTTACAAAAAATGATAAGTACATAAAAAAAAAAAAAAAAAAAAAAAAAAGGTAAGATAAAAGAATATAACTACATACATATATATACATATACACATACATACAGCTCCGGAGCCGCGGCCATCTTGGTACACCCGGGGGCGGCTGCCGCCTTGTGACGTCATCACCCCTCGCTGCTCGTGGATTTGAACTGGCCGGCGGGAGAGACTGGTAAGTGGGGGAGATGCCCATTACTGGGGGAGATTGTGGATATTACATACAGGGGGAGATTGTGGATATTACTGGGGGAAGATTGTGGATATTACATACAGGGGAAGATTGTGGATATTACTGGGGGAAGATTGTGGATATTACTGGGGGAAGATTGTGGATATTACATACAGGGGGAAGATTGTGGATATTACTGGGGGAAGATTGTGGATATTACATACAGGGGGAAGATTGTGGATATTACTGGGGGAAGATTGTGGATATTACATACAGGGGGAAGATTGTGGATATTACATACAGGGGGAAGATTGTGGATATTACATACAGGGGGAAGATTGTGGATATTACATACAGGGGGAAGATTGTGGATATTACATACAGGGGGAAGATTGTGGATATTACTGGGGGAAGATTGTGGATATTACATACAGGGGGAAGATTGTGGATATTACATACAGGGGGAGGATTGTGGATATTACATACAGGGGGAGGATTGTGGATATTACATACAGGGGGAAGATTGTGGATATTACTGGGGGAAGATTGTGGATATTACTGGGGGAAGATTGTGGATATTACTGGGGGAAGATTGTGGATATTACTGGGGGAAGATTGGGGATATTACTGGGGGAAGATTGTGGGGGGGGGGGGGATGACGTGGATATTAGTAATTTTTTTTTTTTTTTGCCGATACGAAAATGAGCCGATCCGTGAGTTTTTTGATCCGTTGCACCCCTAATATATATATATATATATATATATATATATATATATATATATATATATATATATATATATATATATAGAGATATATATATATATATATATATATTTATTTATTACACATACACACACACACACACATATGTGTGTAGTTATATTCTTTTCTCTTACCTTTTTTTTATGTTCCGTTTTTCTTTTCTGTTCAGAAGTTCATGAATGTTTATAATTTATTTTTATTTTTTACAATGCTTTATTTTTTAAGGGGGGGGGGGGGGGAGGGATGTGGGGACAGTGTCAGTGTTCTTTTTTTTTTTTTTTTTTTAGCAGCCCTGTTGGGGGGCTATGGTGAGATATCAGGGGTCTTAACAGACCTCTGACATCTCCCATTTGAGACAGGGAAAGGGACACAGATTCTCCAGTTCCTTTCTCTGCAGCCTCAGTTGCACTGATAATGAATGGAGAGAAGACAACGGCTTCATTTCATTCATTAACTGAGACATCGTAATCACAGGAGGTTACGATGTTTCAGTCATGTGAATGGACAGTCAGTGATCACTGACTGTCCATTTAGAAAACGAAGGAGCCGGGTTTACCGGCTCCTACCTCCGCTCTCCATCCTGAGATACCGAGGGGGACGGCAGCAGGGAGGGGGAGAAGAGAGAGGGGGACAGCAGCATGGAGGGGGACACGGAGAAGAGAGAGAGAGGGACAGCAGCACGGAGGGGGAAAAGAGAGAGGGGGAGGACACAGAGGAGAGAGGGTGACACGGAGCAGCATGGAGGGGGACACGGAGAAGAGGGGGACAGGGAGCAGCATGGAGGAGAGAGGGAGACACGGAGCAGCATGGAGAAGGACGGATGGGGACTGGAGGAGGATAGGGGACAGTCAGCGGTGATCGTGTGTGGGAGAGAAGCACTGCGCTGAAAGCCGCGGTGGGGGTGTTTTGACCTGCAACTCGCAACGTGTGACGCATCAACGCCTTTTACGCACGTCAACGTAGTCGACGCGTCGTGGCAGCTCTGGATCAAAGAATGGCCCGCAAGCGGCCGCTGAAAGAGAATAGCTAAAGCCAAAATCTGACCCTTAATGGTGCTTAAAGCAAGCTTTTTATCCACACCGCGCTGTAAGAACAGCAGGATCCTGGGAATGGAATACGTCCGTGGACGCCAATCCAGCTCCTCGCACATAGCGATGTAGGCTCTCCAGGTACGGTGGTATATCTTCCTGGAGGAAGATTTCCGTGCCCTCAGCATGGCCGAGATGACCGAATCTGAGAGACCACGGTCCTTCAGCACCTGGCTTTCAAAAGCCATGCCGTTAAAGCCAGCGACTGTAAAGCAGGATGAAGTATGGGACCTTGAGACCGAAGATCCTCCCGCACAGGAAGTCGCTATGGAACGTCTGCCACTAGGCGCACAAGATCGGCGTACAAAGGACGCCGAAGCCAATCTGGAGCGATGAGGATCACCGGAATCCCCCTCGGCCTCCACCCTGCGAAGAAGGTGAGGAAGCAACTTCAGTGGAGGATAGGCATAAATCAACCGATACTGACCCCACGAGGCCACCAACGCGTCTGACGCGCCCTTCCCCCGGGATCCCTGGACCTGGCCACGAATCTCGACACCTTGCGATTGAGTCGAGAGGCCAATAGGTCCACATCCGGCGTGCCCCACCTCCGGCAAAGGAGGTGAAACACCTCCGGATGCAAGGACCATTCCCCCTGGTCCAACATCTGGCGGCTCAGATAGTCCGCCTGCCAGTTGTCTACTCCTGGAATGTAAACGGCCGACAGAGCCGGCACGCTTCTTTCCACCCACCTTGGGATGTGAGCAACTTCGGACGCCGCAGCTGAGCTCAGAGTTCCCCCCTGATGGTTGACATAAGCCACCGCCATGGCGTTGTCCGACTGGATCCTGACTGAGCGTCCCTGCAGTCTCCTTGACCACGAGGAGAGGCACAGCCTGATTGCCCAGAGTTCCAGGACATTGATCGGCAGACGGGACTCGTCCAGAGCCCTTGAGCTGACAGAACTCCCCAGACTCCGCCCCAGCCCGAAAGACTGGCGTCCGTCGTGATCACAGTCCACTGGATAGGAAGGAACAACTTCCCTGACCGAAGGGCCAGGGATCTCAGCCACGTCAGGGATGCCCTGACCCCAAGTCCTCCCTCCTGTTGTTGGATCGGGATCCTTCGGCATCCTCTCCGACCTTGCAGGACATCCCTGTTGCTAAGTCCTTTAAATATTTGGGCATCCAGGTCACAGCTTGCTTGCTCGAATATGTTAACCTTAATCTCACCCCTCTGATCAACCGCTGTCGCGATCGGGTAAAGGTGTGGAGCAAGTTGAGGCTGTCACTGGTGGGGAGGGTGAACCTGATAAAAATGATCCTTATGCCGCAGCTGCTGTACGTACTACACAATTCCCCCATGGTTATCCCTCTGAAAAAGTTTAGAATTATTAATTCGATCTTTCGATCACTTATATGGCTCTCCAAACCCCCTAGGGTCAAGCTTGAACAATTGCAGCACTCCAAAGACAACGGGGGATTGGCATTGCCCAATCCCTGGCTGTACTATTTAGCTTCACAAATGCAGCATATTGCACGAGTTATATCCCCTCGCCAGGACCTGGCACTGAATTTGATGGACCCCTCGGTCCAACTGCTTAGTTACACGACGGGGGGAGGGGGGGAGTGGCGGATGGTCTGGAGGCCCTGAGGTACAGTAAATCTAACAAGCTCTTCCCCACGTATGCACTCATGCAAAAAACTTGGAATAAGGTCCGGATGCTTCAGGGAGTGACTGGCTTTACCGTCTACAGTCCTATATGGGAAAACCAATACTATAGGGAAATTGCCAAATTGCCGTATGGACAGAGGTGGGCGCAGTATGGGGTGTCACATATGACTCATATATTTAGAGATGGCAGGTTAAAGACTTTTCAGGAGCTAAGGATGGAGTTCCGACTGCCGGTCTCCATGCAGTTTTACTATCTCCAGCTTAGGCACGCAGTTGAAGCGCAGAGGGAGACGGACGTTTGGTCCTTGGACTCGGCGTCGGTCTTCAACTACTTGTTTGAGGTGACGACATATAAGGGGTTCATCTCTTGCTGCTATGCCAGGTTGCTTAACCTCTTTCTACAGGGTGCCCCTTTGAGGGCAGTGTCCCTGTGGGAACAGGACGTGGGCGCGTTCGAGGAAGAGCAGTGGGAGGAGGCTTTACAAGCGGTCCCCTCGTGCTCCCTGAACGTGGCTCATAGGTCGTCTCAGCTCTATATTCTTCTGAGGGTTCACTACACACCGGCTAGATTAGCCCGCATGGGGATGACCCCCGATCCGTCCTGCACCAGGTGCTGCAGGGATCACGGGGATCTCATTCACTTGCTGTGGAGATGCCCGAAGCTTCACTTGTACTGGACACGGGTCGTTGGCACTATCAATGGCGCTTTCCACTCTCAGATACCACTGGACCCTCGGGTCTGCCTGCTGGGGATACTAGATCACCTCCAGTTGGGGGGTATCCCCAGGCAGGCTATTAGTAGGGCCTTATTCCAGGCCCGTCTGATGATTCTGAGACATTGGAAAGATACTGCGGCGCCCACGGTACAGGAGTGGATCACACAGATGGGGGTTACGCTTAGGATGGAAAAACTTGTCTACCAACGCAGAGGGACTTGTACAAAATATGACAAACTATGGGACCCATGGCTGAGTGTTCCAGGTCTGGCACCTTTGGATCTGATATATGATCGATTGTTCTGACCTGGTTCAGGACCAGTATACAGGAGATGACTGTGATCTGGGGGAGGGCAGGTGGGGAAGGTTGAATAAAGTGTATTTGGGTGTGCTGAGTCACACTGATTTGTCATACTGTTTGTTATCTGGAACTGTGTGAGGATGTATTCTGTCTTTTGTTTTTACAACTGCTCAATAAAGAACTTGTTTGAGATAAAAAAAAGGGATGCCCTGACCAGGTGACTCACCTGGATCTGACGATCCAGTGATAACGGAGACTTGTTGCAGCAAAATAGGATCTCCTTTTGTAAGACTCGAGTGTGGAATTGGGCATATAGCACCGCCTCGAAGGAATCCCCACGGGACATTATCTGTAAACTCCATAAATATACTTTAAAGGATCGCATAATGCAGAAGATGAGGAATAAGTCTTATTTTGACTTTGATGGAGCTAAACTTTTCTTTTACCAAGACCTCTCCCGGCGCACTCTTATGCAACGCAGGGCTCTGCGACCCCTGATGTCAGCTCTTCAGGATGCAGGCCTCTCCTACCGCTGGGGCTTTCCCTTCAGTCTTCAAGTAATGCATGAGGGGCGCCAGGTGACACTTCTCACAGCCCTGCACCTTGGAGATGTAGACTTTCCTGACTGGAGAGGAGTTCCAGCCCTACCGGCTCTACCTCCCTCGCAGCCCTGGCAAACCGTGCCAGGTAGAGGACGCAGGAGGAATAACAGACGCCGCAATGCCAGCACCTCTTCCGGCCCTGCATCTACCAGAGACTGAGGTGTCCTTGCTCCTCCGTATCAGATGACCCATCTGCAACCTCTTCCTTAACTGTGTTTGACGGACCCTGTGGTAGTTTTGTTTTCATCAGAAAGGAAAAAAAAAAAAAAACATTTATTTTTCCCCTTTTTTTTTTTTTTTTTTGGTTTTGGGAGTTCCTGGCCTCAATAGACTGCAGGCTGGACAGCTGAACTCCATATTCAGGGGGGGACTCACCTCTTCCTGTCTGGGAGAACTGGCTAGGGACATGCACTGAGAGTGCCCCCGGATGGTACTTTGTTGCCTCAGAGGCGGTGTTGGTGGAGTGGGATTCTCATCTCCCCCATGTTGGTCTATGTCCCCCCAGTAGGCCTACCCACAGTGGGTGTTTTCCCTTTACGGGATGGTGGGCTTCGGCCAGGGGCCTTCCTTGTGGTGGGAGGGTACCCCGGGTCGGACTCGCTTCAAGTGTTTTTTTCTGGTGGGTTGGCTAGACATGGCTCGCTTCGGCAGGCTGTGCCTCCTGACCTGCTTAACCATGTTAATTTTTGTGTTCTCATGTTGTTTTTTGTGTGTCTTTGTGTTGTTTCCCTTGTCTGCCCTACTTTGTTCTTCTCTTCTCTCCACTTCCTCCATTATCTCTGTCTGGAGTTTTCCCAGGTACTCCTTCCTCAGAAATGCTCCTGTTGGGTTCAACGGCTACCCCTTGGCTCTGACGGACTTCCCCGGTCCACATGGCTTCTGTTAAGGTAGTAACTTATAATGTTCAGGGTCTTTGCTTTCCACACAAAAAGGGGCAGGTTATGGTTGGAATTGAAACGTCTGGGGGGACTGATAGTGTTTCTGCAGGAGACCCACTTTACCGTCCACTCCGAAACTTCCTACTCATTTAATCAACCAATGGTTCCTTAGCACTTCCACGGTTCCTAAGGCCAAGGGAACGGCCATAGCCGTTCACAAGTCCTGTCCCTTCTGCCTTAAAGCACATGTCTCTGATCCTATGGGTAGGTTTGTCCTTTTGAAAGGGGAGATAGCTGGGACTCTTTACACCTTTTTTAATGTATATGCCCCTAATGCCAACCAGCTGACTTTTGTAGATGCGGTACTAGACCGCCTCATTGATTTTCGGGAGGGCTGTCTGATCTTAGGGGCGGACTTTAATATTAGCCCGGATCCCTTATTCGATACTTCTCATAGTCGCTCAGCCCATTCACATGCGTTCCTGAAAAGGTTTAAGAAAACTATTCAATCCCATTTCCTGTTTGACAGCTGGCAGGTGCTCCAACCCTCAGCGAGAGATTATAGCTATTATTCTAGAGTTCATGACGTGTACACCCGTATAGACCTCATATTTGTAGATCAGCATACCCTCGAGCTTCTGCAGGCGGCATCCATAGAGAACATTACTATATCTGATCATGCAGCGATCACAATCACCTTTGAGGTGTCTCAGGGTGCGCAGCGCCCATCATCATGGCGTCTGAACAAGAATCTATTGGATGACACTGTAGTGGTGGCGGAGGTTTCGGGGGTCGTGTCGCACTATTTTAAAGGAAAACACTGAGCGTGTAAGTGAGGGGATGGTTTGGGAGGGTCACAAAGCTGTCATGAGGGGGAAGCTGATTTCACAAGGGGCTAGATGCAAGTGGGCGCAACAAGCAGATTTTCAGAGGATCTTGACAAATCTCCAACAGGCAGAGCTTCGTCATAAGCGTTGTGGGGACCCGAAGGCTTTGGAGAGACTGCTGGAGCTTAGGGAACTTTTCTCTCGTTATTTGGACCGTAAGGTTTGCAGACAGCTCCGTTACCTTTCTCATAAGTATTATGAGCATGGTAACAAATGCAGTAGGATGCTCGCTAGGGCCCTCAGAAAACGTAGGGCCCAGACTCTTATTCACAAACTTCAATCCACTTCGGGTAGAGTTGTTTTTCAATCCTCCAAGATTGCCTCTGTTCCGTGATAAATATGCGAAGCTCTACTCTTTGGACTCGGATGCTACACCGGAGTCTGCGGCCTCTAAGTATAGTGCTATTAAGGAGTATTTGGTAAGTTCTGGTCTTCCCTCCTTGCCCGAGGAGCAGCATGCGGAGTCCCCTGTGCAACCCTCTGACATCGAGGCGATTGTTAAATCCTTGCCGAGTGGGAAGAGCCCGGGGCCCGATGGGTATTCATTTCTCCCGATCTTAGTCGGACCCATGTGCACCTATTTTAACTCAATTGTCAGGGGAGACCCGATCCCTCCCGAGACCTAGTTGGCTCACATAACGGTAGTTCCTAAAGAGGGCAAGGACCCTTCTCTGGCTCAGAGTTATAGACCAAATATTGTTACTGAACATGGATGTTAAAATCCTTGTTAAAATATTGGCCAATCGCCTTAAACATCTAGTTCCAAATATAGTACACCCAGACCAAACAGGTTTGGTCACGGGGCTCGAGGCACGAGACAATTCGCTGCGAGCTATGCATCTGATTCATTGGGAATGCTCTAATCCGAAACAGTCCCCGTACTTGGTCCTCTCAACGGACGCGGAGAAGGCCTTCGACCGGGTCGACTGGCCCTTTCTGCGTGCGGTCCTGGAGTCTGTGGGTCTAGGTCCATTCATGTTGACTTGGATCATGGCCTTCTACGCTACCCCAAGTGCCCAGGTCAAGGTGAATGGCATCCTCTCCTCAAGGTTTCCGATTAAAAATGGTACGAGACAGGGCTGCCCCCTCTCACCCCTCCTGTTTGCCCTTTTCCTGGAGCCCCTGTTGCGCAGGGTGAGGGCCAACCAGGACATCAAAGGATTGACAGTGGGGAGCATGGAGCATAAGCTTTCAGCTTATGCGGATGACGTCCTGTTCCATCTTACCGAACCCCTCATCTCGGTGCCGAACCTCATGAAAGAACTCCACGAGTTTGGAGCCTTGTCCAATTTTAAAAATTACTCGAAGTCTGAGATTCTGCCGATAGTGCTCCCCCTGTCACTCAAAGAAAGCCTGAAAGCGGCGTTCCCTTTCACGTGGGCTAGGTCCTCTATAAGGTACCTGGGTATCCAACTGACTGACCGTTATGAGACCCTGTATCAGGCCAATTATCCCTCCCTATTGACGACCATCAAAACTGACCTATCCCATTGGACTAAAACGGCCTTTACTTGGCTCGGGAGGGTGAACATTATTAGGATGAATGTGCTCCCCAGAGTCCTTTTCTACTTGCAGATGTTGCCAATTCCCCTGCCGGGCACCTTTTTCGGTACAATTAATAGCATGCTCATAGATTTTGTGTGGAGTGCAAAGAAGCCTAGAATAGCCATGAGGGTGCTGAAACGATCCAAGAGGGCTGGGGGTTTGGGGATTTCAGACATTCGACGGTACTACAGGGCCATTGTCCTTCAAAGGATTCTGAATTGGAGGTTCCACACCCGTACTAGACTTTGGGTTCCCCTGGAAAAGAACATGGCTGGTAGGGACTTGGCCTATGCCCCATGGCTCACGAAGGAGCATAGGGGGCTGTCTGATTTTACATCTCCCCTAACGAGACAGGCCCTTAAGGTTTGGGACAGGATTAACACCTTATACTCTCTAGCACCTGCTGGGTCCCCATTGGCCCCGCTTGGGGGCTTTTGTTGGTTCCTCCCGGGGGAGCAAAGGGCCTTTTTCAGGAACTGGGTGGATGACCCTAATGCTCCCTGTGGTAAACTTTTGGAGGGTGGGAAACTCCCCCCGTTGGAATCCCTTAGGGCACGCCATGGCACTTTTCCAATGGATTTTTGGCGTCACGTGCAGCTTAGCCACTTTTTTTACAACGCAGGCTACCCATATTCGTACCCCATCTCAACTCTCACCCTTTGAGCTTCTCTTTGTCGCGGAGGATCCCATCTCCCACATGATATCCGAGCTCTATCAGCTTCTCGGCTCATCCGTGACTAAGCCGGCCTACATTAGGGAATGGGAGCACGATCTGGGGACAGAGTTCTCAGAGGCGCAGTTGGCTCCCCTGTACCGCCTAACCCACTCTAGCTCCATAGAGAGTCTACAACGCAAGAATCAAACTACAAGTTACTGACAAGGTGGTACAGGGTGCCTGCTGTGCTCTCACGCATATACCCCACTGTATCTGATCGTTGCTGGGAGAGGCTGCGGCCTCCGTGGCACCTTGCTTCACATATGGTGGGAATGCCCGAAAATTCAGCTCTTCTGGGAAACAATTCAGCAACAAATTAAGGCCATACTGGATTTGGATGTCCCGCTTTTGCCAGTACACTTCCTTCTCCATGTACCATCTATGCCGACCAGCCGTTACGGCAAATGTGTACTGCCACATCTCCTGAACGCTGCTAGGCGCTTGCTCCCTATTTATTGGAAGCAGGCTTATGTACCTGGGCTCAAGGACTGGTCCAAGAAGGTACGGGAAATTAAGGAAGCTGAAGAATGGGTGGCGAATTGTAATAGCACGAGTGAGCGCTTTCAAACCATCTGGGCTGCCTGGTTGCAACATTCTTCAGGTGGGGAGTTTGTTCCATCTAGTCTAGACATCGCCTGTTGGAACTTGCAGAGCCCTCGCTTCGGGGACATAGGGTTGACGTGGCGCAGGCCCCGGAGACTGAAGATGCGGGAGCCCGGAGATCGAGCTGAGCACTAACAACCTTCCCTGGGTTGGTTGAGTCGTGCGACGCTGCGGGTGCATGCCTGATGGAGGTAGTCCTATTTCCCTCTACTTCTTTCTACTATTCCCTTTTTCTGGTTTTCTTACCCTGCTGTTTCCCGTGTATGTTTGTCTGTCTTGTTTGTGTTTTTATTTATTTTTCTTACTCTAATACGTGGATCCTCACTTATTTGTTCAGCTTAGGTTGTTTACTGGCTGCAGGGGTCAGTCCTTTGCCTGGGCCTGTTTTTATTATGCAGTTGAAGTCTCTTCTTCTGTTTGGGGGAAGAGATTCATAGAAGAGCAGGGTCCCCCCACCTCTTTGTGCCCAAGGGCCGGATTTTGGCCGGGGAGGGTTTAATGGAGGCTATTTTGGCCCCCTCTCCCCATACGGGGCACGGGGATGTGAGGGTCCCTTGATTAGATTGGTCCATGGCCCCGGTATTTGTTAGCGGACTAGTAAGCAAGTTGGGGGGGGTGGGAGTGGAGTGGTTCCCCTCGATGGAATTATTACATTGTCTAGAAAACGGTACCTTGTTCTTGGTTGCCGAGTTATACCTTTTGTACCGTACAGGATTGTATGCTCGATGTGGACCATGTATGCCATAAGTTGCACGTTTGTTTGTGTGTACATGTTTTTCTCAATACAGATTATACAAAAAAAATGAACCAAAAAAAAAGGAGACTGCCTCCACCAGAGGTTCTTCAGCCGCAGCCTCCAGCTTGAGAGTGTCCATCACAGCATCAATGAGTTCACTAGCAAGCTTTCTGTCATGTACTGACCCAGATAAAGAGTCTTCCTCACAAGTAATGTCCTGGTCAAAAATATCCAAAAAGTCAGAGCTAGGGTCCTGTGCCGCAGCAATGCCCATATCAGAATCAGAGCACTCCCCTGTAGATGGTGTGGGGAGAGGGCGCTTTAAAAGCTCCCTTGCACTTGCGCGCCGCTTCCATCCTGGCAACAAATGATTCCAGGACTGCCGACAACTGGTCCATAGGAACCGCAGGTGCAGAAGCACTGCCGGTTGCCTCTGACATGAATGGGGAAGCAGGTGACACTGACTCCATGATACCACAGCACCCTCTGAGTGTCAAAATTTGAGAAAAAAAAAGTCCACCCTCCGGCTGCACTGACTGTGGGGGGTTACCCAGGGGACTCACCAACCCGGCTAGGACCGCTCGGTTCTGCTGCCTGTGTCCCGCTCTCAGCGAGAGTGAACAGTGAATTGACTGAGGAGAATCGCGCCATTCTTAGGCAGCGATATGGGCCAACTAGCACAAAAATAATGCGCGATTTCAAGAAAATGGCCGCCGCAATGATAAGTGCGCCACAGCGTGGCCACGGCAAGATGGCCGCCAATGCAATTTTCAATATAAAATAAAAAAAACATAGTAAAACATGGCACCCAGCATCGCAAGAAAAAACAGAAGGCCCAGGTTGACATAAGAAGCATCCCCACATAGAATGCAGACCCCCACCGGGACAGAATGACCCCCAGGCACCCCCAGTCAGCGCACACCAGAGCAAGGAGACAGTAGTAAAAACAAGGGGGAGACAGGGAAACCCCCCTACCATAGGAACACACAGCATGTACTCACCTACTGAGGCAGGGGAAACAGTACTTACCCGTCCAGCTAGGACCCACTGGTGTGTTCCCGACAGGCCTATCACAGTGCAGTGCAGTACTGAGTAGCTGTCGGCCCGGTCCACTGTGAAAGATACAGCAAAACTGTTCAGACATGTGGACCCTGGAGCAAAAAGCTCACCGGCCACCCCTGAAGCCCTGGGGTATGTCGTGGACTGATCTGACGCTGAGCGAGGATCAGCATGCTCGATGGTCGGACTAGGAAGACTACGAGGATAGCAACTACCCAACCTGTTGCCCAGCCGACTGTTGATGGAAGAATTCTCAAAAATAAAATAAAAATTCAAAAAAGGAATAAAAATATTTCTTCAAGAGACTGGCTCCGAAGAGAGCCACATCCTCTCCTCTGCTAGGCAGAAAAAAAAGTAGGAGGGTTATGTCCGGAGGGACCGACCCCTGGGCGGGGCTGTTGAGCTCTGGTACATCTAACATTCTACCTAGTCTTCTTCTATGAGCAGGAACATAACCCACTTTGTCAAGATTGAAGATGCTGTGTCAGTCCATGGACGGTAAGAGAAAGTAGAACTACCCTTTAAAGCTCAAGTGCAGCAAAAAAAAATTTCCATAAAATATAGTATAAAAGATATTACTTACCTTCAGTAGGAGGTGCCCCTTGTGCTGCTGTGTCCTCCTTTAGATAAAATCTCCAGTAGGGGGTGATACAGCTAAGGGGCTGTCACAGGCTCTAATCAAGAGAGCCTGACTATGACTGGCCCTTTCCGCCTAGCTGCTCCATTCACAGAAGCTACTCTACAGTTTCTATGACTGAAACAAGATCTAAGAATTGAGGGGGTAGACCTTTCAATCATCTGCTCTTCCTCAGTTTACAGATCCTCCTTCATTCATATTAAATTTCATCTAAAAAGGAGGACAAAAAACAGCAAGAAGGGCACATCCTACAGAAGGCAAGTTATGTCCCGTATGCAGATTTTTTATTTTTAAAGCTCAACCTTGGCTTTACAGCTGAACTCTAGCACTTTTAGCAAAATAGCTGAATTACTAAAGAGTCATGTCTGAGGAGAACTTATCTATATTATATACATCTGACTGGTTTATGGAGCTCCTGGAAGACTGTGAGCCGACGATGGACCTTCTGGGTCTTCACTCCTCCAGCAGCGGAGCCAATGCAACTGCTATACTCCCCCTCCTCCTGCCCAATTACAGAAGCCTTTGTACTATGGTTACTCATAGGGAGGGGCGTGCAGAGTGTCTGTGTGTGCTTCTCTCCTCTCAAAGCCCTAGTGTCTCCTCCAAAGTGCCAGAAACCATTCAGATGTAAATTAAAGCTAAGTCCAGAGTTGGCATGCACCTTGTCGGACTCAAAATGTCACTAAACCCACATCATAAAAAAAAAAAAAACTAACTAATAACAGCTGTATTACAAGCTGTTCATACTCGGTCACTATGGGATTAGTTTTCTGTAAAAAACACGTTTGATCCTGTTCTCCATCTCCACCTTCTGTCCGTGTCCCCACCACATTTGGGGATTTTGCAGAGCAATGTTGGCAGCTAGTGCACATGCTCAGTTTTCAGTGCATTTTCTACCCTGGGCATTTCCTCTCTATCACATCTGGGCAGCCCATGTGACTATAGAATCAAACAAGTGAACATATACACAGAGGTGAAAGGACAGCCCACTCCCACCCTCATGCCCACTAACCAGCTAAATACAATGGGGACAGAATATTATACAGTCAGGTCCATAAATATTGGGACATCGAAACAATTCTAATCTTTTTGGCTCTATACACCACCACAATGGCTTTGAAATTAAACAAATAAGATGTGCTTTAACTGCAGACTTTAATTTTAGGGCATTTACATCCAAATCAGGTGAACGGTGTAGGAATTACAACAGTTTGTATATGTGCCTTCCACTTTTTAAGGGACCAAAAGTAATGGTACAGATTAACAATCATAACTCAAACTTTCACTTTTTAATACTTGGTTGCCAATCCTTTGCAGTCAATTACAGCCTGAAGTCTGGAACGCATAGACATCACCAGACGCTGGGTTTCATCCCTGGTGATGCTCTGCCAGGCCTCTACTGCAACTGTCTTCAGTTCCTGCTTGTTCTTGGGGCATTTTTCTTTCAGTTTTGTCTTCAGCAAGTGAAATGTTTGCTCAAATCAGATTCGGATCAGGTGATTGACTAGGCCATTGCATAACATTCCACTTCTTTCCCTTAAAAAAAAAATAGGATTTTTTGTACTCACCGTAAAATCCTTTTCTCTGACATCCATGGACTGGAACGGTGTCTCTTTACACTTTACACGTGGGTTTATGTCCCTGCCTGCAGGAGAAGACCTAGGCAGAATGTGAGATGTTATACATACATTCTAAAAGCCAGAGCTGAACAGCCCCACCCAGGGGGCGGTCCCTCCAGACATAACCCTCCCACTACAGTCAGCAGACTTCAGTTCATAACAAAGCAGTACAAACTTAAAAAGGAAGGGTGGGTGCCGTGCCAGTCCATGGATGTCAGAGAAAAGGATTTTACGGTGAGTACAAAAAATCCTATTTTCTCTTATCATCCATGGACTGACACGGTGTCTCTTTACACTTTACACGTGGGATGTCCCAAAGCAGTGTCAAGAGGGACGGGAGCAGTATAAATGGAAAAACCAAAAACTTCACTCCAAGAAGGCAGAGCTCCTCAACGGAGGAGTCACAACTTTAAACAGCGGCCTGCAGCACCCTGCGGCCGAAGGAAGCATCCGAAGATGCAGCCACATTAACCTTATAAAACTTAAAAGGCATGAACAGACGACCAGGTCGCCACCTTGCACACTCGTGCAACCGACGCTTGATGTCGGAAAACCCAGGAAGCACCAATTGCCCTGGTGGAATGTGCCGTAACCGGAAAGGGAGGCACCCGCCCTTTGAGAGCATAGGCTTGAATGACGGTTTGTCTGATTCCCCTAGTAATGATGGCAGACGAAACCGCTTGGCCCTGTTATGGACCAGAGACAGTCACAAACAGTGAGTCGGACTTTCGAATAGAAGCAGTAGCAGACAGGTACACCCGTAAGGCTTGTACCACATCCAATATGTGCAGCGCAAACTCTCTGGGATGCAATGGGTGAGGACACAAAGACGGGAGGACAATGCCCTCATGTAGGTGAAAGGTCGACACCACCTTTGGCAAAAAGGAAGGTCGCGGATGCAACCCCACCTTATCGATGACTAAATATGGCGACTTGCAGGACAAAGCCGCCAACTCAGACACCCGTCAAACAGAAGTGATTGCCACTAAAAGGCCACCTTCTGAGACAAGACAAGAGGGGAATATCCCCAAAAGGACGTTCCTGGAGGACCGAGAGCACCAAATTCAGATCCCACAGTGGGAAAGGAGACTTGACAGGAGGGAGCACATGGCGAGCCCCCAACACAAGGTGCTAACCAAGAAATGACCTGCTAGAGGTCGCTGAAAGAAGACGGCCAAGGCCGAAATCTGATCCTTGATGGTACTCAAAAGCAAGCTTTTGGGTCACTCCACACTGCAGAGGACGCAGGATTCTGGGGACGGAATACGTCCGAGGACGCCAGTCCAGCGCTTCGCATATGGCGATATAAGCTTTCCAGGCACGGTGATAGATCTGCCTGGAGGAAGACTTCCGTGTCCTTAACATGGTCAAAATGACCGAGTCCGAGAGACCTCGGTCCCTCAACACCTGGCTTTTAACAGCCCTGCCGTTAAAGCCAGAGACAGCAAGCCGGATGAAACATAGGACCTTGAAACTGAAGGTCCTCCCTCATCGGCAACCGCCAGGGAACGTCCGCGACGAGACGTACCAGATCAGCGTACCAGTGATGCTGAGGCCAATCCGGAACAATTAGGATCGCCGGAGTTTATATCAGGCGATAAGGACCCTATGGGGCCACCAACGCATCCGAGGCATCGCCCAAGGATCCCTGGATCTGGCCACAACCTCGACCCTTGCGATTGAGTCGAGAGGCCATCAGGTCCACATCCGGCGTGCCCCACCGTCGGTAAAGGAGTTGAAATATGCAAGGACCACTCTTCTTGGTCCGGCGTCTGGCGATTGGCGACTCAGATAGTCCGCCTGCCCATTGTCTATGCCCAGAATGTAAAATGGCCTACCGAGCCGGCACATTTCTTCCGGCCCACTTCAGGATACGGACTACCTCGGAAGCCGCAGCTGAGCTCCGAGTTCCCCCTTGATGGTTTACATACGCCACCGCCGTGGCGGTGTCCGACTGGCTCCTGATGGAGCGACCCCATACTCTCTCCGACCTGAGGAGAGACACAGTCCGATGGCCCGTATTTCCAGAACAGTGATTGGTAAACGGGCTCGTCCGGAGTCCAAGGCCTGAGCCGACAGGACTCCCCAGACTCCACCCCAGCCCGTCAGGCTGGTGTCCGTCGTGAGTACCGTCCATTGGATGGGAGGGGAACGACTTTCCGGACCGAAGAGCCGAGGATCTCAACCACCATGTCAGGGGCGCCCTGACCAGGTGAATCACCTGGATCTGAAGATCCAAGGACAACGGGGATTTGTCCCAGGTGGACAAGGTCTCCTTCTGCAATGCCCTGGTGTGTGATTGGGTATACGGAACGGCCGCGAAGGAGGCCACCACGAGTCCCGGGACTCTCATGCAAAAAACGGATTGACAACCATTTTTGGGATGTCAGCACCCGCACCGCAGACTGAAGTGTAAGCAACTTCTCCAGAGGTAGGATACCTTTTCCTCCAAGGAGTCCAGAATCAGAACTAGATACTCCAGACACTGAGCCGGGACCAGGACTGACTCCTGAATGTTCAGGAACCACCCGAGTCCCTGAGGGTCCAATTGACGATAGTCACCTTTCCTCTAAGTCTGATCCACTTTCTGCTCTTAGCAGAAGATCGTCCAGATAGCCCACGACAGCAATACCTCGCTGTAACAGAAGGCTAGAACCGGAGCAAGCACCTTGGTGAACACCCTTGGTGCCGAGGCTAGGCCGAAAGGAAGAGCCACAATCGATAGTGGACTTCGCTGATCGCAAAGCGCAGAACCTTCTGGTGACTTGCGCAGATCGGAACATGCAAGTAGGTGTCCTTGAAGTCCAAGGACGCCAGAAGAAAATCCCTTTGGTGGAGTGTAGCGATCACCGTGCGAATGGATTCCATGCGGAATTTCTGCACCTTCTCGAAGGCATTCAGGGCCTTGAGGTCCAGGATAGGTCGAACCACGTCCTATTTTTGGGACGACAAACAGATTTGAGTAGAATCCCTGAAAACTCTCCTGTGACGGAACCGGCACAATCACTCCGGACCTGATCAAATCCTGTACAGCCCCCAAGAGGGCTGCCCGACAGGTAGGAAGGAGAGGAAGATTTGAGGGAAAGAATCTGTCTGGGGGCCAGGATCGGAATACTATCCTGTATCCTGAGGTGACCACCTCGCACACCCACCAGTCGGAGATTCGGGAGGACCACCGATTCGTGACCTGCGAAGTCGTCCCCCCACCCCAGAGTCGGGCGGAGGCAAGACTTCACGCGGAGGCGGGCTTGGGAGCCGCTTGTTCGGCTTACGCACCCAGGGGCACTTGTGCCCACCAGCCGCACTGCCGTCAGTCTGAGAGGGCCTACCCGTGGACTCTGATGAAAAAACCCCGTCTTGCTGGAAAGGAAGGCCCCTGTTTGCGTCGGGCCTCCTCACCCTTGCTAGTCTAAGGAAGAAGAGTGCTTTTACCTCCCATGACATCCATGACGATGTCATCCAGAGCAGCACCGAAAGGTCTACCACCTTTAAATGGTAGATCCGTCAGGAGCTTCCTAAGGCTAGGTCAGCAGACCAGCACTTCAACCAGATAAGACGACGCAATACCACCGCCGAGATAGAGGCCCTGGATATTAAAGGGGCCGCGTCCAACGTGGCGTCGCACACACAAACCAGGCCCTGAACCAGTTGGTGGGCCAAAGCAACTGTGTCTGGAGGAAGATTATGCTCCTGTACAGCTAGGTGCAACATTTTTGCCCAACCTGTAAGTGTTTAAGACACAAGGGTCGCCGCTACCACAGGCCGTAGGGCGGATCCCAACAAGGCAAACATGGCTCTGCTCACCACTTCTGACCTCCTGTCAGTGGGGTCCTCAAATGCAGGAGTCCCCTCCATCAGGAGAGTGATGGCCTTGTTCAACCGGGCGACTGGAGGGTCGACCCTGGGGGAGAAGCCCACTTTTTAAGTAGGGCATCTTCAAGGGGTATCTGATAGACAAACGCCGCGGGACCATAAAAAAATTCTTCTGCGGCTTTTCCCAGACCTTATCAATGAGCTGGTCAAAGAAAGTACATATGGAAAAACCTCTTTAGAAGGCCTGGCCTTAAAAGAACCAAAGGAGACTGTATCCGCCTGAGGTTCTGCATCCGCAGCATTTTAGCTTGAGAGTGTCCCTCACCGCAGTCATGAGTACACTAACAAGCGCCCTGTCATTTACTGACTCAGAACTGGAGTTTTCCTCATAAGGAATGTCCTGTTCAAAACCATCCAATACATTCAGAACTAGGGTCCTGAGCGGTAGTGGCTAGGCCCATATCTGAATCAGCGCACTGCCCTCATGAAGTAAAGTGGGGAGAGGGCGCTTTTTTGCTCCCTTGCGCTTGCACACAGCTCCCATCCTGGTCAGAAATGATTCCAGGACTGCCCACAACTGGTCCCTAGGGACCGCAGGTGCTGAAGGACTGCCTGTTGTCCACTGACATTTAGGGGAAGCTGGTGACAGAGACTCCATATTGCCCCCCTCAGACTCCTCAGATAAAAAGTCCACCCACAGGCTGTGCTGACTGAGGAGGGGGCGCCCAGGGGACTCACCAAACCGGACCAGGGACCGCTCAGTTCCGCTGTCTGTACCGCGCTGTGTCAGCGCTGGTGAGCTGTGAGGAGATTGTGAGATTTGCGCTGTTACAGCAGCGCTAGAGGCCAAAACTAGTGCTGAAGAGCCCGCGGGCTACAAGAAAATGGCCGCCGCACTTCACTGAGGTGATTCGCGGCAAGATGGTCGCCATGACTCAGCAAAATTGAAAAAAACAGCGCACACACAGGCCCCAAAACACACAAAAAACGGCCCCAAGCATATCTGCAGACCAGCATTAGCTCCTCCAAGAACAGTGTGACCCCCCAGGCACCCCACACAGCACAGCGCCAGCAATGGTGACAGAGAGTGACAATGAAATACAGGGGGAGACAGGGAAAATCCCCCACAGAGAAACACACAGCTTTTTGTACTCACCTGCAGGCAGGAGAGACTACTTACCCGTCCCCTGAGGGACACACTGGTGTTTCTGACAGGACTATCACAGTGCAGTACTGAGTAGCTGTCGGCCCGGTCCACCGCGAAAGATACAGTCAGTCAGGAACTGTTCAGTCTTGAGAGGACCGTGGGAGCATGAAAGCAAACCCGGCCACCCCTGGAGTCATGGGGCCTGTCGTGAACTGAGTCTCACGCACACAAGGCGAGGATCAGCACGCTCGATGGTCGGACAGGGAAGACTACGAGGATATCTTGTTCCCAACCTGTTGCCCAGCCGACAGTTGATAGAAAATTCTCAAAAATAAAATAAAAAAGAATTCCAGAAAAGGAATAAAAATAGGTCAGGAGACTGGCTCCTGAGAGAGCCACGTCTTCTCCTTCTGCTAGGCAGAAAAAAACTGAAGTCTGCTGACTGTAGTGGGAGGGTTATGTCCGGAGGGACCGCCCCCTGGGTGGGGCTGTTCAGCTCTGGCTTTTAGAATGTATGTATAACATCTAACATTCTGCCTAGGTCTTCTCCTGCAAGCAGGGACATAAACCCACGTGTAAAGTGTAAAGAGACACCGTGCCAGTCCATGGATGATAAGAGAAAACTCTTTGGTTGCTTTCGCAGAATGCTTCGGGTCATTGTCCATCTGCACTGTGAAGCGCCGTCCAATGAGTTCTGAAGCATTTGGCTGAATATGAGCAAATATTGCCCAAAACACTTCAGAATTCATCCTGCTGGTTTTGTCAGAAGTCACATCAATAAATACAAGAGAACCACTTCCATTGGCAGCCATACATGACCACGCCATGACACTACCACCACCATGCTTCACTGATGAGGTGGTATGCTTTGGATCATGAGCAGTTCCTTTCCTTCTCCATACTCTTCCCATCACTCTGGTACAAGTTGATCTTGGTCCCATCTGTCCATAGGATGTTGTTCCAGAACTGTGAAGGCTTTTTTAGATGTTGTTTGGCAAACTCTAATCTGGCCTTCCTGTTTTTGAGGCTCACCAATGGTTTACATCTTGTGGTGAACCCTCTGTATTCACTTTGGTGAAGTCTTCTCTCGATTGCTGACTTTGACACACATACACCTACCTCCTGGAGAGTGTTCTTGATCTGGCCAACTGTTGTGAAGGGTGTTTTCTTCACCAGGGAAAGAATTCTACAGTCATCCACCACAGTTGTTTTCCATGGTCTTCCGGGTCTTTTGGTGTTGCTGAGCTCACCGGTGCGTTTCTTTTTAAGGATGTTCCAAAACAGTTGATTTGGCCACACCTAATGTTTTTGCCATCTCTGATGGGTTTGTTTTGTTTTTTCAGCCTAATGATGGCTTGCTTCACTGATAGTGACAGCTCTTTGGATCTCATATTGAGAGTTGACAGCAGCAGATTCCAAAATGCAAATAGCACACTTGAAATTAACTCTGGACCTTTTATCTGCTCCTTGTAAATGGGATAATGAGAGAATAACACACACCTGGCAATGGAACAGCTGAGCAGCCAATTGTCCTATTACTTTTGGTCCCTTAAAAAGTGGGAGGCACATATACAAACTGTTGTAATTCCTACACCGTTAACCTGATTTGGATGTAAATGCCCTAAAATTAAAGTTGAAAGTCTGCAGTTAAAGCACATCTTGTTCGTTTCATTTCAAATCCATTGTGGCCGTGTATAGAGCCAAAAAGATTAGAATTGTGTCGATGTCCCAATATTTATGGACCTGACTGTATGTAGATTGGAGGAATCACCACCCTTTTATGCTAAGACACAGACTGGAGGGGAGTGACCGCCTGTGACCGGCAGAAATCCGCCCACACCATGTTATTGCTAAAAATGTATAAAGATTTGATTTCAAATATAGATTTGTATGACAATTTAAAAACAGTTGGATATTAACTATTAATTTTTACTCTGTATTCCAAAAGGCATTTTTTTTATTTATTTTTTTAACATATGACCAGCAGCAGAGGAGTAGAAGCTCCTCCTGCTTAGGTTTCCTTGCAGACAGGCTGGGAAAGAGCTGGGTCATGTGCCAGCTGTAGGCCAATTAGAATTAAAAAATGACAATGGTACCAAAATAGTGTCAAAAGTGTCCGATGTGTTCGCCATAATGTCGCAGTCACAATAAAAAAATCGCTATAACTTTTGCGCAAACCAAACGCTTATTGCGATATTTTTTACCAAAAATATGTAGAAGAATACGTATCGGCCTAAACTGAGGGAAAAAAAAAAAAATAGGATTTTTGTACTCACCGTAAAATCAGTTTGAAGAGAGAAAATTACCGCTCCAGGTGAGTGAGTTCTGTTAATCCTTCAACAATCAGGAAACCATGGGTGCTGGCAATGCACAAGGCAAACAGGAACAGCAGAAAGGAAGGGATGGACAGCCGCACTCCAAAAAAAAACCTTAAAGGTTGCTTTTATTGTATAAAAGATAAAACGCATGCACCACAGGTCACAGCAAGGCAGGGATCAGCTGACGCGTTTCACACTACAAATGTTAGTGCTTACTCATAGCACTGAGTAAGCACTAACATTTGTAGTGTGAAACGCGTCAGCTGATCCCTGCCTTGCAACATTAAACAGCAGCCTGCAACACTTTGCGGCCGAAGAAAGCATCCGAAGATGCAGCCACATCAACCTTATAGAATTTTGAAAAGGCATGAACGGACGACCAGGTCGCCGCCTTGCACACTTGTGCAACCGACGCTTGATGTCGGAAAGCCCAGGAAGCACCAATTGCCCTGGTGGCATGCGCCGTAACCGGAAAGGGAGGGGCCACCCCCTTAATGGCATAGGCCTGTATAACAGTGTCTGATCCATCTAGAAAAGGTGGCAGACGACATCGCTCGGCCCTGTTCGGACCAGAGACAGACAAAACTAGTGAGTCATATCACGTACCACATAAAATATGTGAAGCGCAAACGCTCTGGAATGCGATGTGTGAGGACACAAGGACAGGAGGACAATGTCCACATGTAGGTGGAAAACCGAGACCGCCTTATCCTTATGGATGACCAAATAGGGCGACTTGCAGGACAAGGCCGCCAACTCAGACACCCGTCTGACAGAAATAATGGCCACTAATTAGGCCACCCCCTGAGACAAGGTCAAGAGGGGAATATCTGATATTTTCAAAGTGAGGTTCCTGGAGAACCGAGAGCACCAAAATTCAAATCCCGAGGAGGGAGAGGAGGTTTCAACAGGAGGGAGCACATGGCGAACCCCCTGCACAAAGGTGCTACCAAGGAATGACCCGCTAGCGGTTGCTGAAGGAAGACGGCCAAGGCCGAAAAC
Organism: Rana muscosa; assembly: GCA_029206835.1. Classification (NCBI taxonomy): domain Eukaryota; kingdom Metazoa; phylum Chordata; class Amphibia; order Anura; family Ranidae; genus Rana; species Rana muscosa. The sequence continues at coordinate 851,115,878 of CM055121.1, forward strand.
TGACCCCTAATGGTACTCAAAGCAAGCATTTGGGTCACACCACGCTGCAAGGACCGCAGGATACTGGGGATAGAATACATCCGTAGCCGCTAGTCCAGCTCATTGCACATAGCGATGTAAGCTTCCCAGGTACGGTGATATATCTTTCAAGCGGAAGACTTCCGTGCCCTGAACATGGTTGAAATGACCTAATACGAGAGACATCGGACTCTCAGCACCTGGCTTCCGATAGCTATGCCGTTAAGTCAGAGACTGTAAAACAGGATGAAAAATAGGACCTTGAAAACAGAAGGTCCTCCCTTATTGGCAACCGCCAAGGAACGTCCGCGATAAGACGTACCAGATCAGCGTACCAATGATGCCGAGACCCACCCGGCGCAAGAGGATCCCCGGAACTCCTTCGGCCACAACCCTGCGCAGCAGGCGAGGAAGCAGCTGCAGCGGAGGATAACAGAAATCAGGTGATAATGACCCCATGGGACCCACCAACGGATCCAAGGCATCTGCCCAAGGATCCCTGGACCTGGCCACAAACCTTGACACCTTACGATTGAGTCCCTCAGGTCCACATCCGGTATGTCCAGGTGTAAGGACCACTCTCCTGGTCCAGTGTCTGGCGACTCCGATAGTCCGCCTGCCAATTGTCTACGCTTGAACGTAGACGGCCGATAGAGACCACGTGGGGAGGCATATTCCGATTGCCCGTATTTCCAGAATATTGATCGGTAAACGGGCTTCGTCCGGAGTCCAAAGCCCTGGGGCTGACAGGACTCCCCCGACTCCGACCCAGCCCGTCAGGCTGGCGTCCGTCATGAACACCGTCCACTGGATGGGGAGGGACGACTTCCCGGACCGAAGAGCCGGGGACCCCAACCACTACACCAGGGATGCCCTGAGTGGGTGACTCATCTGGATCTGAAGATCCAAAGACAACGGGGATTTGTCCCAAATGGACAGGATCTCTTACTGTAATGCCCGTGTGTGTGGGGCATACGGAACAGCCTCGAACGAGGCCCTCATGAGTCCCAGGACTCTCATGCAAAAAACAGGTTGACGACCATTTCCGAGACGTCAGGACCCGCACTACAGACTGAAAAGTCAGTAACTTCTCCAGGGTTAGGAATACCTACGCCTCCATGGAGTCCAGGATCAGACCGAGATACTCCAAATGTTGAGCCGGGACCAGGACCGACTTCTGAATGTTCGGGTGCCCCCCGAAGTCCCTAAGAGTCTGACTGACATAAGTCACACTTCTAATTCTGAGCCATTGTCTCTTAGAAGAAGATCGTCCAGATAGCCCATAATAGCAATGCCTCGCTGTCTCAGCAAGGCTAGAAATCGGAGCAAGCACCTTGGTAAAAAAAAAAAACTTTGGCGCCGAGGCTAGGCCGAAGGGAAGAGCCACAATTGATAGTGGTCTTCGCCGATCGCAAGCGCAGAAACTACTGTTGACGTGCGCAGATCGGAACATGCAAGTAGGCGGCCTTGATGTCCAAGGATGCCAGAAAATCCCCTTGATGGAGTGTAGCGAACACCACGCGAATGGATTCCATGTGGAACTTTACACCATCATAAAAGCATCCAGGCCTTGGAGGCCCAGGGTTGGCCGAACCCCCGTCCACCTTTTGGGACTATAAACAGATTCGAGTAGAAACCCTCAACAACCTCTCTTGTGATGGAACCGGCACAATCCTCCGGACCCGATCTATTTTGTACGGCCCTTAAGAAGGCCGTCCGATGGGCAGGAATAAGAGAGAAAGAATCTGTCTGGGGGCCAGGATTGGAAATTCTATCCTGAGGTGACCACCTCGCACACCCACCGGTCGGAGATCCGGGAGGTCCACCGAACCATGAACCTGCAAGGACGTCCCCCCACCCCAGAGTCGGGCAGGGACAAGACTCCATGTGGCGGTGGGCTTGGGAGCTTGCTTGGTAGGCTTACGCACCCAGGGACACTTATGTCCCCCAGCCGCACTTTTCACAGTCTGGGAGGGCTTACCCATGGATTCTGACTGACGAGAAGAAACTCATTCTTATTTGCCGGAAAGGAAGGGCCCGGCCTACGGTGGGGCTCCTTTGTCCGTAACAGACTGAGGAAGGAAGGTGCTCTTACCCCTTGTGACATCCATAATAATAGCATCCAGGGCGGCCCCAAACAGTCCACTGCCCTTAAAGGGCAAGTCAGCCAGGAGCTATTTGGAAGCTAGGTCGGCCGACCAGCATTTCAGCCAGACAAGGCGACGCAGCACCACAGCAGATAGAGGCCCCAGAAATTAAAGGGGCCGCATCCAAAGTGGCATTGCACACAGAGACTAAACCCTGCGCCAGTTGGTGAGCCAGGGTAATGGTCTCAGGAGGGAGATCATGCTCCTAAACCATCTTGGTGCAAAATCTTTGCCCATCCTGTGAGTGTCTGAGACACAAGTGTCACAGCCACTATAGGGCGTAAGGCAGACCCCAATAAGGTAAACCTAGTTCTACTCACCACTTCTGACCTCCTGTCAGTGGGATCCTTACATGCAGGAGTCCATTCCTGTGGTAGCCTTATTCAAACGGGCGACCGGGGGGGGTCGACCCCTGGGGGGGGGGAGCCCCTTCTTAACCAGGTCCTCCTTAAAAAGGGGCACCTCATGGTTAGGCGCAGCGGGACCGTCAAAGTCTCCTGCGGCTTATCCGGACTTAGTCAATGAATGTATCAAAAAAAAAGGCACATATGGAAAAAAACTTTTTGAATAAACGGCTTTAAAAAGGAACCAAAGTAGACAGCTTCTACCTGAGGTTCCTCAGGCTCAACATTCAGCTTGAGAGTGTTCCTCTCAGCATCAATGAGTTCACTTACAAGCACCCTGTCAATTTTTCAGAACTGGGGTCTTCGTCACAGGGAATATCCTGTTTAAAAACATGAAAATCCTCAGAGCTAGGGTCCTGAGCAGCAATAGCTAGGCCCATATCTGAGACAGAGCACTCCCCTACAGGAGAATGTGTGGGGAGGGGGCGCTTTACAGCTCCCTTGCGCTCGCACACCGCTTCCATCCTGACAAGGATGATTCCAGGACTGCCGACAACTAGTCGCTAGGGACCGCAGGTGCAGGAGCACTGCCAGTTGCCTCAGACAAGTGTGGAGAAGCAGGTGAACTAGACTTCATACTGCCACCCTCTGAGATTTTTAACACTATTATAGTGAGTAACACAGTCCACCCACTGGCTATGCTGAAGCTGAGGAGCTGATACCCAGAGTACTCACAAACCCCTGTAAGGACCGCTCATTCTGCTGTATGAAACCGCGCTGCCGCGCGGGTGAACCCTGGGGAGCGTGAGGAGACTTGACTGAGATTGTGAGGTCCGCGCCGCAGCAGCGGCCGAAACTGAAAGCAAAAATGCAGTGGCTACAAGAAAATGGCCACCGGCCGCATACATTACTGCGCCATCGATCCACAGCAAAATGGCCGCCGAGCGCGGTTTATTTAAAAATTCACATCGCTAATGGCGCACACGTGTAGCGGTTGTCCGGTTCACTAACCATAAGGCAGGAGCTCCTGCCCTCACTGGCTGTGGCACGGCAAGTGCTGGGGCGGCTTGTTTGAACACAAACAGCCCCCCTCAGGAACCGAACCTGTGAAGCTTAGCTTGCTAAGCATGCATGTAACCACTACTCCCAAGAGCATGTACAACCGCACACCAGAACACTGCACCTCTCCCCGGGCCATTAAAACAGACATGAGTGCCCCCAGTCAGGCCAGAGTGACCCCCAAGCAGCACAGCACCAGAACAGGGTGCAGAGAGCAGCATAACGGGGGGGGGGGGGACAGGGAAAACCCCCCATATGAAGAAACACAGCCAGCATGTACTCACCTGCAGTAGGAGAGACTACTTACCCGTCCAGGGACCCACTGGCTTGTTTCAGACAGACCTATTCACAGAGTAGTACTGCGTAGCTGTCGGCCCGGTCCACCGCGAGAGATACAGTCAGTCAGGTACTGTTCAATCTTGAGAGGACCGCGGGAGCTAAAAGCAACCCGGCCACCCCCGGAGTCATGGGGCATGTCGTGAACTGAGTCTCACACACACACACACAAGGCGAGGATCAGCACGCTCGATGGTCGGACAGGGAAGACTACGAGGATACCAGTGTACCCAACCTGTCGCCCAGCCGACAGTTGATTGAAGGTCTCAAAAATAAAATAAAATTCCCAAAGGAATAAAATTCAAAACTAAAATCTTCCAGGAGACTGGTTCCTGAGAGAGCCACGTCTTCTCCTTCTGCTAGGCAGAAAAAAAACTGAGGTCTGCTAGCTGCAGGTGGGAGGGTAATGTCCGGAGGGGCTGTGGACGGGGCTGTTCAGCTCTGGTTTGTTCTAAAATGTTTTAACATCTAACATTCTGCCTAGGTCTTCTCCTGCAAGCAGGGACATATACCCAAACGTAAATCAGTAAGACCGCTGTCAGTCCATGGATAAGAGAAAAAATGTTTTTTTATATATTTTTTGGGGATATTTATTATAGTAAAAAGTAATATATTTTTTTCAAAATTGTCACTCTATTTTTGTTTATAGCGCAAAAAATAAAAACCGCAGAGGTGATCAAATACCACTGAAAGAAATCTATTTGTGGGGAAAAAAAAAAAGAAGGACACCAATTTTTTTTCGGGAGCCACGTCACACGACCACGCAATTGTCAGTTAAAGCGACGCAGTTCCGAATCGCAAAAAGTGGCTTGGTCCTTAATCTACAAAATGGTCCAGGGCTTAAGTGGGTAAGCATCCACCAACAGAATCAAATATATTTGTTAGGAGCACAGATGAAAAAAATGTCTGGAAACTGTTTTAAAAAAGGTAAAGATATTTTTTTATTTTATTTTTATTGAATAGATAGATAAGGGGTTAAAACCTCTATCAGGTTGTTTTATCCTAGGGAGCTTCACTCCCTCTATTTTTTCTGATCATCAATGTTCCTATAAATGAAACCGAGGGCATTTCCAAAAATGTAAGGTGCCATCAGAGCAAAAAAAGGAAATCTCACAATGGGGATACTTGTATCTGTGATGATGACTAATGCTGGCCATACGTTATACAAAATATCGTTCAAACCGATTTTCGAAAATTTTTAAATTTGGCCTTGAGAGCAAACAACAGTGCCATAATGTAATGACCGATAAATCGTTCAATGGGCATAAATGAATCAGTTTTCTGTTAGTTTATTCACATATACCTAGTGCAAACAGTTTGGATGGGAAACACATTAACCTTTAAATTTATCGTTCGGCAGAAAATTTCCAAACTTGTCTTTAGTTTTTTGGGCTCAAAAACGTCCCAACCGATTACCGTTTTGTGCCCACTGAGCGCACTTTCCTTTGAACGGGAAGCCGCCGGAAGGATGTTTTACTCACCGTAAAATACTTCTGAGTTCATGGACCGACACAGCTTCTCTATTGACATAGTGGGTATTATCCGTTATAGGGGTGCAACGGATCAAAAAACTCACGGATTGGATCGATCCTCAGATCAGAGCCACGGATCGGATCATTTTCGGATCGGCAAAAATATCCACAATCTCCCCCACTGTAATAGCCACGTCACCCCCCCTCCCCCCACTGTAATATCCACAATCTCCCCCACTCACTGTAATATCCACAATCTCTCCCACTCACTGTAATATCCACAATCTCTCCCACTGTAATAATATCCACAATCTCTCCCACTGTAATAATATCCACAATCTCTCCCACTGTAATAATATCCACAATCTCTCCCACTGTAATAATATCCACAATCTCTCCCACTGTAATAATATCCACAATCTCTCCCACTGTAATAATATCCACAATCTCTCCCACTGTAATAATATCCACAATCTCTCCCACTGTAATAATATCCACAATCTCTCCCACTGTAATAATATCCACAATCTCTCCCACTGTAATAATATCCACAATCTCTCCCACTGTAATAATATCCACAATCTCTCCCACTGTAATAATATCCACAATCTCTCCCACTGTAATAATATCCACAATCTCTCCCACTCAGGCATAGATATCAGGCATCTCCCCCACTTAAATGTAATCTCTCCCACCGCCAGATCCACGAGCAGCGAGGGTGAGGGGTGATGACGTCAGCGGCGCTCAGCACGCATAAGGCAGCGGCTCCGGAGCTAGGCCAAAGCCGCGGCCTTTCCTAAGGCCGAGGATCGCGTGGTGATCCGAACACGGTGACCCGTTCGGATCACCACCGATCCGTTGCAGCACTAGTTAATTAGGAGTGACTAGGCAGGAAAAAAAAAAAAAAACTTGTAAAAAAAGTGTTGCATCACACCTTCTACAGTACCGCCCAGGGGGCAGACCCTCTGGGTATATCCCCTCACTCTGCATCTCGCAGATCAGTTCATCAAAAGCAGTACAAACTTAAAAGGAGGGGTGGGTGCTGTGTCTGTCCATGAACTCAGAGAAAAGGATTTTACAGTGAGTAAAAAATCCTATTTACTCTTTCGTTCATGGACCGACACAGCTTCTCTATTGACATACTGGGACATCCCAAAGCAGTGTCAGAGAAAAACGAGGGATGGTAACAGCATAAAAATAAACTTCACCCCAAACATAAAACAGCACGGAGGAGTTGCAACTCTAAACAGCCGCCTGCAAAACTTTGCGGCCGAAAGAGGCATCCGAAGATGCACCTACATCAACTTTGTAGAATTTTGTGAAAGTGTGAGCGGACGACCAAGTCGCCGCTTTACATAATTGGGAAACAGACGCTCGATGTCGGAAAGCCCAAGAGGCACCTATTGCCCTGTTCGAATGCATCGTGACCGAAAGGGGGGCGCTTGACCCTTTAAGGCGTAAGCCTGGATTACTATTTGTCCGATCCACCTAGAGATGGTGGCCGACGAAACTGCTTGGCCCTTCTTGGGACCAGCCACCGAAACAAACAGAGAGTCTGACTTCCGGAACAGGGAAGTAGCAGATAGGTATACTCTCAAAGCTCGGACAACGTCCAAGGAATGCAACACCGACTCCTTATGATTCGACGGCTGAGGACACAAGGATGGAAGTACAATGTCTTCGTTGAGATGAAAAGCAGAAACGACTTTCGGAAGAAAGTAAGGCTGCGGCCACAGCACCACCTTATCCTTGTCGAAAATCAAATAGGGAGCCTTGCAGGACAAGGCTGCCAGCGAGTCTCGTCTAACTGATGTAACAGCCACCAAAAAGACCACTTTCTGAGAAAGTGTCAACAGGGGAATATCTCTAATATTCTCAAACGGTGCCTTCTGAAGCACCGAGAGGACCAGGTTCAAGTCCCATGGAGGCAGCGGGGGACGGACCGGAGGAGCCACATGTCGAACCCCCTGCACAAATGTACTCACGAGAGAGTGAGTCACCAGGGGTCGCTGAAAAAAAAGACAGCCAGGGCAGATGTGTCCCTTAAATCGTACTTAAGGCAAGCCCTTGGTCCACCCCATGCTGTAAAAACAGCAGGATTCTGGAAACCAAATAAGTACGTGGATGCCATTTCATTTCCTCACACCTGGAGATGTAGGCCTTCCAAGTGCGGTGATAAACCTTCCTAGAGGGACGGTTTCCAAGCACTTCTCATAGTAGAGATTACTGAATCTGATAGGCCCCGGTCTCTCAGATCCTGGTTCTCAATAGCCATGCCGTTAAAGCCAGTGACTGTAAAGCAGGATGGAGTATGGGACCTTGCGATAGCAGGTCCTCCCGTAGTGGTAGGCGCCAGGGGACGTCTGTTACCAGACATACTAGATCGGCGTACCAAGGACGCCGAGGCCAATCTGGAGCGATTAGGATCACTGGAATTCCTTCTGCCTCCACTCTGCGGAGCAGAAGAGGAAGACTCTTTAAAGGAGGGAAGGCATAGATTAGCCGATACTGACCCCACGATGCCACCAACGCGTCCGTTGCGTCTGCCCATGGGTCCCTTGACCGGGCCACAAACCTCAATACCTTCCGATTGAGTCGGGAAGCCAGAAGATCTACGTCTGGTGTGCCCCATCTTTGGCAGAGGAGCTGGAACACCTCCGGGTGTAAGGACCCTTCTCCCTGGTCCAGCATCTGGCGGCTCAGGTAGTCCGCCTGCCAGTTTTCCACACCCGGAATGTACACGGCCGACAGTGCCGGTAACGCTCCTCTCTGCCCACTTCAGGATGCGAGCGACCTCCGATGCTGCAGCTGAGCTTCTTGTTCCTCCTTGATGATTGAAATATGCCACTGCTGTGGCATTGTCTGACTGGATCCTGACTGGCCACCCCTGCAGCCTCTGAGACCATCTGAAGAGGCACAGCCTGTTCGCCCGGATTTCAAGGACATTGATCGGCAGGCGGGATTCTCTGGGGTCCAGCGACCTTGCGCCGACTTAACACCCCAAACCCCCACCCCCCAACCTGTAAGGCTGGCGTCCATCGTGATGACTATCCAGTAAACCGGAAGAAATGACTTCCCGGTCAGAAGAGCCGGTGCTTGTCAGACACCATACCAGGGATCTCCTGACTAGGTGGCTTACTCGGATTTGATAATCCAGAGATGATGGACATCTGTTCCATCTGGACAGAACTTCTTTCTGTAACACCCGAGTGTGATATTGAGCATATAGGACCGCCTCGAAGGAGGCTACCATGAGGCTTAACACTCGCACGCAAAAACGGAGTGGCGACCAACTCTTGGAAGTCAGCTGCCGCACTGCAGCCCGAAGGGTCTGCAACTTTACCACAGGGAGGAATACTTTTGCCTCTGAGGAATCCAGAATCAACCCCAGGTACACTAGGCGTTGAGTCGGCACCAATACTGACTTTTGCGTGTTTAGTATCCAACCACAGTCTCGAAGAGTCTGACAGGTAATGGACACGCTTACCTCTAATTCTGAGCTTGAAGGGGCCTTCAGAAGAAGGTCGTCCAAGTTGCCCACGATAGCAATACCCCGCTGTCTTAGAAGTGCCAGAATCGGAGCGAGCACCTTGGTGAACGTTCTGGGTGCTGAAGCAAGGCCAAACGGGAGGGCCACAAACTGATAGTGGTTCTTCCTGATTGCAAATCGCAGAAACCTCTGGTGTCTGGAGTATATGGGAACATGCAGGTATGCGTCCTTGATGTCCAAAGAGGCCAGAAAGTCTCCTGGATGGAGGGCGGTGACTACAGATCGAACCGACTCCATCCGAAATCTTTGTACCTTCACAAAGCAATTGAGGGCCCCGAGATCCAAGATTGGACGAACCCCCTCCTTCTTTGGCACAATGAAGAGATTTGAGTAAAAACCCTGACCCCGTTCCTGTTTTGGAACTGGAATGACTACCCCGCGTTCCAGCAGACCCTGGACCGCCCCATACAGGGCCTCCCGACGGGTCGGTAGTAGCTGGAGATAGGAGGCGACGAATCTGTCCGGTGGACAAGAGAGAAATTCTATCTTGTAGCCTGAGGAGATTACTTCGCAAACCCAACTGTCGGAGACTAGAGCTGTCCACTGAGTCGCGAATTTGCGAAGACGTCCCTCCACAGGGGAGCTGGCGGACCTTCATGCAGATGCAGATTTGTCCGCAGGCTTGTTGGGTTTGCAGGACCAAGGACGCTTTTGTCCTTGGGCAGGCGCTCTGTCGGCCTGGGGTCTTTTCCCTGTCGCCCGAGGGGGAAGAAAAAAACGCTTGCGTGCAGTAAAGGAGGGCCCTTACCCTTGTTAGTTTGAGGAAGCAAAGTGCTTTTACCTCCTGTGGCATCCTTGATGATGTCATCCAGAGAGGCCCCAAAAAGTCTGTCGCCCTTAAAGGGCAGATCCAACAGGGCCTTCCTGGAAGTCTGGTCCGCAGACCAGCCCTTTAGCCAGATGAGGCGGTGTATTGCTACTGCATAAACCAAAGCTTTTGACAGCAGGGGAATAGTATCCATGTCTAACTCGGACAAACCTAAGGGCCTGGACCAACTGGTCGGCCAAAGTTCTCATCAGGAGGAACATCCCGCTCCTTTAACCCCTGGAGTAGCAATTTTGCGCATTCAGTAAGTGTCTGAGACACTAGGGCCCCCGCCAATGCCGGGCGTACTGCCAAGCCTACCACTGAGTATAGGTAGCAAGCGCTTCAGCCTTCTTATCCACAGGGTCCATGAAAACAGGAGCCCCTTCTACTGGAATTGTGGTAGCTCTATTAAGTCTGGACACCGGAGGGTCCACTATAGGGGGAGAGGTCCATTTCTTCAGAAAACTCTGCTCAAAGGTGTACCGTACCACAAACCTCTTTGGGGCTGTAAAGACCCTTAGTGGGTTCTCCCATTCCTTGTATAAGAGCTTATCAAAATAAGACACACAAGGAAACACCCTAGCAGTGCGGGCAGGTTTACGAAACCCAAAGGGGACCGGAGTTTCTGCTGCTTCTGCAGTATTTTCCAATTTTAGCGTATCCCGCACTGCAGTAATAAGGTCAGATACCAAAGCCTTCTCGCGTACTGACCTGGACTTGAAGTCATCCTCACTGTCCGATCGGTCGCGGTCTGCAGTCTGATGCGTCAGAATCTGGGCCATGAGCCGTAGCTGGACCTGGTTCTGCATCAGAATTATCCCCAGAAGATTGCAGGGGACAGGGGCGTTAATTACTCCCTGTATTCCTGTGTGCTGCTTCCACCCTGGCAGCAAAAACCTCTAGGATTGCAGACATAGCGCCCATAGACACCTCAGGGGCACCAGCTGCTAAATCTGGTGTTTCAGGGGAGAAAACATCTGGCTCAGATGCCATGCTGACCACGCGCTGACACCCACAGGGCTCCAGGCAAGATATCAATAGGCCACCACCCTCCTGTGCTGCAGAGATGCTGGTTCACCCAGAGGACTCACCACCCTTGGATCGGTACCGCTATGCTGCCGTGTGCTGCGCCTGTGATGCTATCCCACTGCTGCTGTGTCAGTCTGCTTCTTTTATCAGCGCTTCCTGTGTGAATTTTTCGCGCCAGTTTAATGCACCCTAGAGGCCGGAGACTCTCGCAAAATGGCCGCCAAACGGCTGTATGGAAGATAATGTGGGCTCTAAGAAAATGGCCGCTGAGCCGAAGATAGAGGCCAAAAGCAGCCGTAGACCACAAAAAGATGGCCGAACGGCGGTATATACATACAGTGTGAATCATAAGAAATATTGCCGCCAATCAGTCGATAGAAGCCAAGCGGGTGTGAACTACAAGAAAATGGCGCCGATATATAACTATAGGCGGGAAACTACAGGAAAATGGCCGCCGGGTAGTCACTAGAGGCCGAAACAGGCATGGACCACCGCAAAATGGCCACCGACAGCATGGAGGGGGAAGCAAATGCAGGTAAGCAGAATGACATGCTCTTTTAAATGTTAGTTACAGCCAGCCCCGCTCCAGTGGAACCCCTTTAGGTGACCCCCAGCACCCAGCAACCTTAGCTAGAAGCCCAGGGAGGAGGGAAAGGCAGGGAGAGAGGGAAGAAAGGGGCCACAACCACTTACTTGGTCTCTCCAGGAATGTCTAGCCAAATCACCCAGCCGAGGCAGGGGAGTTTACTTACCTATCCTGCATGTATCATGCTGGAAGACATTCCAAACAGATCGTCCGCGCACGGAAGGTGACTGTTAGCCAGGCATGCTGTGATTGGATGATCATATGTATGCCCTGGAGCGCGACGCTCACTGGACAGGCTGCTGCGACTCGGCCTTAAGGTCAGCCGAAGCTGAGTGGTCCGATGCAAGCCTTGGAGCGTAAGCTCACCGGCCAGGTTGCTGCGACTCAGTCCTAAGGTCAGCCGAAGCTGAGCAGTCTGATGCAGGCCCTGGAGCGTAGGTTCACTGGCCACTCGTGGAGCGACCGCATGTCGTGGAAAACCCAGCGCGTAGCTAGGGTTGGCACACGCTCGATGGCCGAAACTGGGGAGACTACAAGGATCGAGGAACCAGCCTGTCACCCCGTCGGCAGTTGATCGTAGATCGCAGGAAACGAAAAAAAATAAAATGTAGCAAAATATATTTTTCCCCCGGACCAATGGGCCTGAAGGGAGCCATGTCCTACTCCTTGCTAGACAGAAAAAAAACTGATCAGCCTGTCAGTGCTCAGACCATACACCACACTGCATCAAATTGGTCTGCATGGCTGTCATCCCAAAAGGAAGCCTCTTCTAAAGATGATGTACAAGAAAGCCTGGAAACAGTTTGCTGAAGACAAGCAGACTAAGGACATGGGTTACTGGAACCATGTCCTGTGGTCTGATGAGACCAAGATAAACTTATATGGTTCCAATGGTGTCAAGCGTGTGTGGCGACAGCCAGGTGAGGAATACAAAGAGAAGTGTGTCTTGCCTACAGTCAAGCATGGTGGTGGGAGTGTCATGGTCTGGGGCTGCATGAGTGCTGCCGGCACAGGGGAGCTAGAGTTCATTGAGGAAACCATGAATGCCAACATGTTCTGTGACATAATGAAGCAGAGCATTATCCCCTCCCTTCGGAGATTGGGCCGCAGAACATTATTCCAACATGATAACGACCCTAAACACACCTCCAAGATGACCACTGCCTTGCTACAGAAGCGGAGGGTAAAAGTGATGAACTGGCAAAGCATGTCTCCAGACCTAAACCCTATTGAGCATCTGTTGGGCATCCTCAAAAGGAAGGTGTAGGAGCGTAAGGTCTCTAACATCCACCAGCAGCCTGATGTCGTCATGGAGGAGTGGAAGAGGACTCCAGTGTCAACCTGTGAAGCTCAGGTGAACTCCATGCCCAAAAGGGTTAAATATTGACACTTTGGGCCCAATTTGGACATTTGTCACTTAGGGGTGTACTGGACTTTTGTTGCCAGCAGTTTAGACATTAATGGCTGTGTGTTGAGTTATTTTGAGGGGACAGCAAATTGACACTTATCCAAGCTGTACGCTAACTACTTTACATTGTAGCAAAGTGTAATTTCTTCAGTGTTGTCACATGAAAAGATGTAATAAAATATTTACAAAAAATGTGAGATACTGTATATATTGGATTTTTTATATATACTAGTAACAGCAGCAATCAGCGACTAATGGCAGGACTGCGATAGTATGGCGGGCAATCTGACACTTTTGGGGAACCAGTGACACAAATACAGTGATCAGTGCTAAAAAAAACAAGCACTGTCACTGTATTAATGATATTGACTGGGAAGGGGTCAACATCAAGGGCAATGAAAGGGTTGAATGTGTGCCTATACGGTGAGGTGCTTTCACTAGGGGATCTGCCCGTTTTAATTTTCCTGCTTTGCAGGGAAACAAAAACCAACACATCCCTGCTGACAGGACAGAGCTGTGTCCTGCCTTCCTCCTCGCCGATCAGCAGGTGCCAGCACCCTCTGATTGGCTTGTGCTGCCAAGGCGCTTGTGCGCACCCCCTACCGGGAAAAGCAAAATCACAATATACACACATTTTTGTGCATCCATCCCACACTGTAGTTTTACTGCTACAGTGCAGGTCAGCTGCACAGAATATAATATATATATACACACACACACACACACACACACATACACACACACACCGTATATACTCGAGTATAAGCCGAGTTTTTCAGCACATTTTTGTGTGCTGAAAATGCCCCCCTCGGCTTATACTCGAGTAACCTTTTTGCGCCTGATCTCCCGGAATTTGGGGACACGGTACTGGCCGGCCGTAGGTCCCCTGGACACCAAACTTGGCACACATGTAGCCCCACTCTTCCTCTACAAGTGTGCAAAGTTTGTTGTCCAGGGGACCTACGGCCGGGGAGCAACGTTTTTTCAAAGCCGGGCACCCCTTCCATAGACTCCCATGTTAAACGTCAGTCTAGTCACACAGCGCCGGAGATCAGGTAGGGAGATTGGGCACAGTGAGGCACATGGACACCCTAGGCTTATACTCGAGTCAATAAGTTTTCCCATTTTTTGTGGTAAAATTAGGTGCCCCGGCTTATATTAAGGTCGGCTTATACTCGAGTATATACACATATTAGGGGAGCGCATCTTCACTGGCCTCACGATTCGATCCCGATTATCCTGTCCACGATTCGATCCCGATTACTGCGCACGGTTTTCATCCAAAAAATTCAAGCAGTCAGAAGAAATCGTTTTTTTTTTTTATTATCCGTTCTTAAAAAAAAAAAAAAAAAAAAAAAAAAAAAACTCTGCATGTAGCAAAGTGGAAACACAGCAGACAACTTGAAGAGGATCAGAGACTGCAGACAGACAATGTCCCCATAACGACAATGTATGCCATTTCATAAATTATGGTTTATGTATTGTCTTAGTGATTGATTCACATCACAACTTCATTGATACCTTTTGTTTTTGTTGTATGATTTTGCTCATTACTGCCCCACACATGCAATGCATGGCTGCATGTGTAATGCAGTAATGAGCAAAACCAAAAATCATACAAAAAAAAAAAGGGGTATCAATTTCAAATCAATGAAGCGGTGATGTGAATCAATCACTAAGACAATAAGACATACCGTATTTTTCGCACCATAAGACGCACTTTTACCCCCCCAAAAAATAGGGAAGTGTCCCTGCGTCTTATGGAGCAAATACTGAGCAGGCTCCGCCCCCCCATCGCCACCGCCGTGTCAGGATACAGACACTCGGCTTCTCTGTGGAGGAGAGATGACAGGATGTGAGGCATATCCTTGCTGGGGCATACCAAGGGGGAGCGGGGGGAGACGGTCTGCTCCAGGTGCCAAAACATGGGGGTTGTCAGTGTTGTTGCTATAATGGTGCACTCCGCACCCAGGTAAGTTGACACCCACCAGATGTGACCCCATCCTGCAAACGACAAGAGCCCTCGATGGCTTTTTTTTTTCAGCTGGAACACCCCCGGCGCCGTGGTCTGGTCCAGTCTCACTTCCTACCTCTCTCCACTTGCCGCTGCAAATTATGTCCTCAGTCCTCCATCCTAGCTGCTGCCCGGGTGTATCTGATGCTGAGAGCCAGCCAGAGGGGGTTGTGGATTGTAATGGCAGTGTCCTCCACTGCCTGAGGTGAGTGATAAGGGGGTGGGAGTTGTGGGATGGTATCCAATGTTCATCACCTGAGCTGTTATATGAGAGGCTGAAGGGGTGTTTGTGTCTGCCCTGCCACCCTGAGCTGATCTGGGAAGGGGGGGGGGGGGCTGGAGGTTGCTGTGTGACCACCACCACCCAGGTATAGTGTAGCTGAGCTGATTTGATAGGGGGGCTGGTATTGCTGTGTGTCCACCACCCACCTATAGTAGTAATATAATATTAAATATTTTAGTTCATCATTTGGTTCAGAATATTTTTTTTTCTTGTTTTTCTCCTCTAAAACCTGGGTGCGTCTTATGGTCAGGTGCGTCTTATGAAGCGAAAAATACGGTACATAAACCATAATTAATGTACAAATGGCATGGTCATGCTTATTGGTCACTTTAACCACTTAAGCCCCCGGACCATTTTGTTGCTAAAGGACCAGGCCCCTTTTTGCGATTCGGCACTGCGTCGCTTTAACTGACAATTGCGCGGTCGTGCGACGTGGCTCCCAAACAAAATTGACGTCCTTTTTTTCCCACAAATAGAGCTTTCTTTTGGGTGGTATTTGATCACCTGTGCAGTTTTTATTTTTTGCGCTAACAAAAATAGAGCGACAATTTTGAAAAAAATTCAATATTTTTTACTTTTTGCTTTTTGCTATACTAAATATCCTCAAAAAATATATATAAAAAAATAAATTTTCCTCAGTTTAGGCCGATACGTACTCTTCTACATTTTTTTTTAAACAAAAATATCGCAATAATTGTAATTTTTACAGCGATCAGTGCTATAAAAATGCACCGATTACTGTGAAAATGGCACTGGCAGTGAAGGGTTTAACCTCTAGGTGGCACTGTAGGGGTTAAGTGTGCCCTAGTGGGTGATTCTTACTGTAGGGTGGCGTGGCTTGGCGTGACACGTCACTTATCGCTGTTCCCTATGACAGGGAACAGACGATCACTGACATGCCACTAGGAAGAACGGTGTTGTTTACACTTACCTCTCCCCGTTCTTCTGTTCTGTGACCCGATCGCGGGACACCGGCGGCGATAGGGTCCACAGGTCCCGTGAGCGTGGTCATGAAGCTTCGGACCGGGTCGCGAGCGCGCCGGCGACCCACGGCTGGGATCTTAAAGGGGACGTACCTGTACGCCCTTGTGCCCAGCCGTGCCATTCTATTGACGTATATCGTCGTGCGGCGGTCTTTAAAGTGGTTGTAAACCCACATTTATTTATTTTTTCCCCCCACCTGTAAGAGAAAGGCATAATGAGCTAGTATGACTAGCATATTAGCTCATTATGTACCACTTACCTTAGATCGGGGCCCCCGAAGCCGTCCGCCTCCCTCCATCTAGCCGCATCCATCGCTGCGGCGATGACGTCACTTTGCGCATGCGCGCAAGAGCCGCCACAATCGGCTACGCCCAGCTATTGCTGGGAAGTAGCCGATTTTGTGAATGGGATTAACCCCATGAATGCGCCGTTCTCTACGGCGCGCATGCGCCGTAGACACGGAGCAATGTCATTTTTACTAAATATCTCCTAAACCGTGTAGGTTTAGGAGATATTTCTTGCACCTACAGGTAAGCCTTAATCTAGGCTTACCTGTAGGTGCAAGTTGAAAAAGTGGGTTTACAACCACTTTAAGTGATTAATGTTTTCATAATTTGGCAAATTTGCAGTCCACATAAAAATGGTGCATCAGATATACGATATATAATGTTATATTTGTACTCGGAGTCTCTGCGTGAGATATGAGTAACGAACGTGGAGAATGACATATGAACAAGACCTGGAGTGTGCCAAAGGTCACGTGGTCAGGATGCCTAAAAGGGGCCAAAAAATAGGACACTAGAGTAAGTAGTAACAGACTTTATTAGTAGTAACAAAACATCAGTCAGATGCATGAACGCAGGAGCCATCTCAGCCTGAGGATCCGGTATGTATCTGGTTTAACATGTTGAATTCCACCTCCCCAACTTCCTGATGACATGAGCCGGGATCCCCTGGCGTGAAGCCGCAGAGGCCACCCCAATCCTAAATGAGTGACCCGACAGACTAGACGGGTTCAAACCCAGGTTGGACCACAATGTGCGGCAGTGTTTGGAGAACTGCGACACTGAGGGGAGCCACCGGGAAAGGAAGCAAGAGACTGTCCCTGGGTTTGTGGCCGATCAGCGCCACGAGCTGATCCAACACTATCACCGGGCACCACGCACCGCCGGTCTTGAAGTACGAAACATCCATGCCAGCCCCAAACTGCTGAGTCTTGCAAGCTGACAGATGTAAATTGTAACGGTTCGGATGCCTGATCAGCTGGCCTATCGCGAGTGTCCGGGAACCAGGCCCGGAACGGGAAAACTCACCCGGCCTGAGGAACCCAAAGAAAGCCAGGTAAATGGCAGCCTTGAGCACCATGCTGAGAAGCCTCCCAAATGGCAGCGCATCCAGCAAACCAGACATACCCCAGAAAATATGTCCTCTGACTGGGAGTCTACAGATGGTAGCCGTAGGACAACTCCTTCGGATGCCCCTCAAAACAGCCTTGATGGCATGGGCAGAGAAAATGGAAAGCCGATTCGGATCCTGCAAGGACAGATGGTGCTGAACCCCGGCAAGATATGTTTTGATGGTGCCATGAGACAACCTGAGTTTGGTATGGCAGTATGCAACAAAAGCCAACAAGTAACGGACATCAGGGCTGTTGACACGGGTGCTGCGCCAGGAAAACCTGAAAGGACTTCCAAGCTGAGGTAAAAGCCTTCTTGGTGTTGACCGACAACGACGCCCCAACTAAGGCTGCCACCTCCAGCCAATGGGAATTTAATCCAGCATCAGAAGGGAAGCCTGCGGGGATGGGGTGGCACACGCGTCAGCATGCGGGACCTGCCGGTAAAATGACGGAAAGTTAAGCCGGGATAGCGCATCAGCCGCCACATTGTCCACCCCACTGATGAACTTGCACTGTATGTGAAAATGATATTGCAGGGATAACCAAATTAACCTACGAATGAAAGACATGACGACCAAGGACCGTGATCTGCCCTTGGTGATAATCTCCACGGCTGCTTGATTGTCCGTGGAGAAAACCACCATCTGCCCCGACCACGAACTACCCCAAACCCAAGCTGCAGCCACTATGGGGAAAATCTCAAATAAGGCAGATAAATCCGTGAACCCTGGGATGGCCAACACGTCCTCCGGCCAAGGCCCTGCCAACCAGTGAGTGCCAAAAATGGCAGCATAGCCCACAGTGGCTGCCGCGTCAGTTCCAACCTGAGGGGAGGAACTGGACTCCACAGGAATGAACATGGTGACCCCATTCCAACACCGGAGGTACTCATCCCACATGCGAAGGTCAGCCAACGCCGCAGCGTCCAGCTTGATTTGCGAGTCTGAATCCGGGGCTGATGGCAACAACGCTAACAACCTGGAAATGAAGGATCTCCCCTGCGGAATGATCCGCATGGCGAAATTCAACATGCCCAAGAGAGACAACTCCACCCTGGTACAGACCTGAGAGACTGAAAAGGCATGGATACAGTCTCTGATCCTGGCGAGTTTGTCCGCCGGAAGCCTGGCCAGCATGGTTTTGGTGTCCAGGATAATCCCCAAAAAAGTAAGTGCTGATGTCGGGCCCTCCAACTTCTTGGTTGCCAAGAGGCACATTGAGTGCCGAAAAAACCGCCAGCAACTTCTGCAAATCAATGGGGACTTGCCGAAGACTTTCAATGAGGAGGAAGTCATCCAGATAATGAATGACCTCATGACAATGCTCTACATGGACGAGAATCCATTCAAGAGCTTGGGCAAAAACATTGAATAACCATGGACTACTCTTGGACCCGAAAGTGAGTCTGGTGGCAAAAATAGTACAAATCTCTCCACTTTACCCCATGCCACTGCCAGAGTGACGGCATGATCGGGAGGAGTTTGAAAGCGTCGGCTACGTCTGCTTTGGACAGCCAAGCCCCCGGCCCTACCTTGATAATCTGTTGGATGGCCTGGTCTACGGATGCATATTTCAAGGAAAATTCTTCGGACGGGATTAACGAATTGAGGCTAGGCACAGCGGAGCAATGAGGGGCGGACAAGTCATAAATCAATCTTAATTTATTGGAAAACTTCCCCTTGACCAACCCCAGCGGATTGACCCTCCAGAACTGAAATGGAGACATGGAAAAAGGACCGATGACGAACCCCTTGTCGAGTTCAGACTGGAGTAACGTGTCCACCACCCCCACATCCACTTCACAAGACCTAAGGTTGGGACTCTCGAACGTGACCAACGGCAAGGTGATGAACCCGGTGTGGAAGCCCCGTGTGAACCCTTCTGCCAAAAAGGGGCATAGCTCAGTGGAAGGGTGAGAGGACAAGCAGTCCTGCAAAAACCCAACGTTGATGCGGCTCAGTCAGCTGTGCTTGCCTTGCCTAAGGGAACAGGATGATTTAGGATGGGCCCTGAAACAGCCTGAGCAGATGTGCAACAACCGGCACTGACTGTAGTTACACACTGTGGTTAAAATTGTTGCAAATAGGTGACCTCCCCAGATACTGGATGGGCCGACCCAATTGGTCCACGGTAGCCACCTGAGTAGGTGCTGATAATGAAGCGGGGAAGGCTCTGGAAGTGCCTGGAAGAACCGGAGGTTCCGCGTTGGGGCACCAGTAAGCAGTGTGTGACGATTGGCAGGTGGCACAGACCGGTGACCTCAACCCCGCAAAATGACGGCAGAATAGCTCCATATCTACGCTGCCCCAGGCTGCAACTACCCGATGCTAGGCCAACAAGGTGGCGGCTTTGGCGGAGAATGATCGGTGGTAATCATAGAACGCCGTACCCCCAAACTTGTGACCCAACTCCACAACCGCATAGAGGTAGTGATCCAACTCCTCTCTCCTATGGGGACTCGCAGAGCAGATGATGTCTCTGAACAAGCTGAACGCCAACACAAACTCTGGGATAGAGAGCTTGCAGTTCAACCTGTAGTCCCTGGACTTGATGACAGAAACGTCCCCACAGGCATACGACTTATTGTCAGCCACATCGTGAGTGGCTATCAATAAGGACGCCAGGTTGACATCCTTCCCATCAAGAATGTCTTTCCGGATGTTCCCTGGAATGAAATGGGCTGGGGTGACGGAAGGGACACTGGTACTGGTACCTGACAGTGAAAGCCCAGGAACCACAGGGACCTCGGGCCCTGCCGCGACCCCAGGAACAGCCAGATCCACCACAGCAGGAATAGGACCGGCCACCAGAACCTCCACCCTGGCCCTTAAATCCTGAAAAGAGCCCGCCAGAGAGCTGAGGGTGGAGTGGATCTGAGTTAGGGATATGGCCATGGCACGCAGGGTGATCGCATCAGAACTCGCTGAGGAGGGGAACAAAAAAAGTCTAAAAAGTTCTGCTTTGCAAGCTGAAGCCGAGTGAGAGATGCCCCTGCGCCGCAACTCCACAATCAACCTCTGAACCGTCCAGGACCTCAAGGAAGGCGTGCCGCCCTGCACTGACCCCCTCGCTGGAGAAGGGGAAATGGAGGCGAAATCCTCTGTCCGCTGCCTGAGACATGACCTAAAACAATCGAAACAAATGAAAACACTATGGCCGAATTCACTACAGACCAAGAACACCGACTCCCAAAAACCAAACATCCTCTTTAACCCTAAAACAAAACCTAATCTGGCCCAGAATGATCACCCCCTCCCAAGAGGGCCGAGCCACCTGCGGTCGCAGATAAATTAAAAATGAACACTTTGGCTCCCCAGAACCTGAAACGTGACAGGTCTAATGATTAAAAGAAATAACTGATACCACCGATTTAAAAACGAGAGATTGAGATGACGGGTGAGGAGACTTGCCACCAAGTCAATTTAAAACAAACAACTCAACCCGCCAAGACCTACAACGAAATAGGTAACTCACAGTGGCAAGCAGCCCCTTAAGTAACGAGAAATGGAGAGCATGGTGCCCAGTACCCAGACTTGCCTGCACCGGGAATCCTCAATCTAAACGAGAAACCTTGCGTCTGAAATAAATGGACGAATGGGACTGAAAGCGAGTCAGGACCCTGGACAAGAACCAAAGGGGCAACAGATGACGTCCAGCAAACCCCCCTACGAGACCTGAATGTGTGTCAGGCCATGACTGAGCGTGCCACGTGAAGCATGAAGGAATTGAAACGTGAAACCCAAACAGTTGAGGAGACCTGCCACTGACCAAGTCAATTAAAAACGAACATCTCAAACCGTTAACACCCACAAGTGTGGTGGGTGACCCCACAGTGGAACTACTACCCCCCTCCCCCTTAACCACCCACAAAACCTAGGACGGAATGCATGTGACCCGACTTTACCCTAAGAAACACCCCCCCCCCCTGTGCATCCATCAACTGCGTGAATCAAAGAGCAAAACCGGAATGGAACCAGCCCCCTAACCGTGGATGAACAAATGCATGACACTTACTGAAACAACCTGAAAAGGAAAAAACACAGACTGATGCAAACGTAAAACTTGTTAACGTCCTAAGAGGGAGGAAAAAAGAAACGACAGACACATGCATCAAATAACTGGAGAAAAATGACAATCCTGCTGAAAATGAGAAAAGACCCGCACATTTGAGCTTCCCCCACGTGCCCCAGAGACTACCCTGCAACCCCAAGTGAAAACGCAGTGAAATGTCACTTGACGCTGCCTAGTGCAGAAATTGCAACGTGTGTGGGCTTGCCCACCGAACATCCCACCGGCCCACACTATGAGTGGCACTATCAGATGTGCAAACACCCCCCCCCCCTGCAAAATGACATGCGCTGCAGCAACCAACCCCCCCCTGCAAGAAGACATGATGCAGGCAGCAACCATCCCCCCCTGCAAAAAAAAGACAATGCAGCCGCAAAACAACCCCCTTCTGCAAATGTCATGATGCAGCAACCATCGCCGCCACCCCCCCCCCCCCCAGATGACATGATGCGCAGCAAAACAAACACCCCCCCCCCTCCTAACACCGATCTGATGCTGCAGCACACACCACCCCCCTCCTCACCGATAAACGAGGTGACACCGAGGGCCTGCCACGATCCGCCGAGCGGAGTTAAGCGAGAAGGCAATCCCTTCCGAAAACGGCCGAGCGGAGGCCGCACCGCAACGATAGAAAACAAGAGCCCCTCTTCCTCGTGGAGCCGAGCCTGAAAATGACGTCACGTGTCGTCACGTTAGAAACAAGAAGGGTCCGGCCGTGGGAGTAAGGAAGAGGAGGGAGGGTTTAAATACCCCCCGACTCCTCCTACAAACTCAGGCCAGCCTACGGCCGGCCTTCCCATTAGTAGTAGTCAGTGGCGGCTGGTGCTCAAATTTTTTGGGGGGGGGGGGGCGCAAACAAACAAAAAAAAATAATCAAACACAGCCACTGTGCCCAGCAAACGCCGGCAGTGTGCCCATAAATTGCCAGCAGTGTGCCCTATTAAATGCTGCCAGTGTGCAATGTACCTGCTGATGATGATGACTCTCGAGCAGCCTGTGAGTGGAACTGGAGGACAACTGCGGCTGTCTGGCATCTCGGGTCTCCCACAGCAGCTGAGGCAGCCTGTGTGCGCACACTGCACACAGTGGGAGGTGAGCCAAGGAGAAAGGCTCTGGGGAGTCGGCTCGGGACCGATCGTTGGGGGATAGACACTCGCTCCGCGTGTCTCGCATGTTGACGCCGGGCGGCTGGGGATGCCATCAGCGGGGGCGTGGGAAAAGAGGCGCGGCTAACGCCCACGGCTCCTTCCACTGCTTTGGACTTCATCAGTAAGGCATATAGCGACGCACGGGTGACGTCATCATATAATCGATTTATGCAAGTCGTAGCATCGATGCTGCATCGTGGGTGGTCGAATCGCAATGCATCGATTAATTTCAACACCCCTAATTATATACACACATATATATATATATATATATACGCAATTCTGCTTTTCCAGGTAGGAGGTGGTCAGCAAGTGGTTAACAAGCTGAAGTTAGAACCTGATTGGTTACCATGCACAGTTGCATCATATTCCGAGTGCTCCAGTTTAAACAAATCTCCCCCTAAGTTGGGAAAAAAAACAAAATCAGCGTGATGCACCGAAATAAACAAGGTACTGCACAAACCTGCATGGTAATACACCACGTTTTACAATTCAGGCTAGTGTGAACATAAAACTCTGCCTTTGCAGATCTATAGTCACTGCAGTCATGTGCCCTTCCAGATGTGTGGTATACATGCTCCTCCACCACGGCACTGTTTCCCCTGCTGACTCTTCTATTAAAGAGGTAGGATCAGGTGGAGGGGAGCATGTACACCGCACATCTGGAGGTGCCACATTACTGCAGTGACTGTAGATGTGCAACACGGTGAAGTTTTAAGAAGATAGCTACTGGAAAAGAACACCTCATGGTCATACATAGGCTGGGCTCAGTGTCATTGGGTGCACTTGTACACAGGAGCACTTTAGGGACAACTAAACGCAGCACTTGAAGCGACACGGCCCGTCTGCATGAAGTATGACCTCTGCATGGGAATGACAGGCAAGTCGTGAGAGAAAACCAGCGACCTGGGCTGCATGGGAGTGTGAGGGGAGATTCTGGGCTTAGCATACAACCATGTACGCTGCTTATGAGGTGGAGGCCTATCTACTAGAAGATGGCTGCAGAGTAGTGCATACAAAGCCCCATGCACAGCGATCGTCCTAACCAGGAGAAGAGAGTCTACACACCTGACAGACGTGCGCACCTCACACCTGCTCCTGCAGCCAATACACCGCCATTCCTCTTCCAAGCTCAGGCCCGACAGGAGCCGAATGTAAGAGGAAGTCAGAGAACCGGAAGTAGAACAGACGAGGGGGAGGGCACCTCATGACTCGGACAGGAAGAAGCGGTGTTCTGTTCCCACCGCAAGCGGCGCACAGCGTGCTGTCATGTGACCTGGTAGCACTGTCTGATTGGATTCTGATGGTTCTGGACGTTTGAGGATTCTTCTATCTACCTGTTACAGTTAGAACTTCCTGCTCACGGGTCGATAGGGGCACAGGGTGTACAGGTCATATATCAAACATTTCGCACTGCTGGAAATATATTTTTTTTAGAAATTCAACATTTTAATACTGGCCTGAGAGAATATGGACCAAAAAGCTGCAGCTGTTTATACCTGAAGTTTGTGCTAGCATACTCATTTACCACTTCAGCTCCGGAAGGTTCACCACCCTTCCTGAGCAGAATTTTTTTTGCAATACAGCACTGCGTTACTTTAATCACATAAAGCGGAGTTCCGCCGAAAAAAATATATATTAAAAGTCAGCAGCTACAAATACTGCAGCTGCTGACTTTTAATATATGGACACTTACCTGTCCTGGGCGCCCGCGATGTCGGCACCCAAAGCCGATCTCTCTCTGGGGTGGAGGCGCCGCCATCTTCGGTAAGGGAATCAGGAAGTGAAGCCCTGCAGCTTCACTTCCTGGTTCCCTACTGCGCGAGTTGCGCTGCGTGATCCCACTGGTCCCTGCTGTCTTGTGGGAGCTGTGTGTCTTCCAGAAGACAGCGGGGAGATGGAGTAGGCGCCGGACGTGGCGTAGGTCACAGCGGTGATCTATGCCAGGAAGTGGGAGCAAATACCTGGATTACACAGGTATCTGCTCCCTCCTCCCCCCTGAAAGGTGCCAAATTTGACACCGGAGGGGGAGGAGATTCCAAAAAGCGGAAGTTCCATTTTCGCGTGGAACTCCACTTTAAGGACCAGGCTTATTTTTTAAACTTGTTGTTTACAAGTTAAAATCTGTTTTTTTTTTTTTTTGCTAGAAAATTACTTAGAACCCCCCAAACATTATATATATTTTTTCAGACAGGACGTCTTGAATGTGAGGTCTGGGGTCAAAAAGACATCAGATCTCACATTTACACTTAAATGCAATAAAAAATAGATAAATGTCTTTTTTTTTTTTTTTAAATCCCCTTTAAGACCATTGGGTGGAAGTGACGTTTGACGTCGCCTTTGTCATCCAATGTTATGGAGCCGAGTAGGGGCCATCTTTCCCTCACTCTGTTCCAGGCCTGTGGGGGGATAGCCTGTGAGGGGATAGAAAAACATTAAAGGGGTTGTAAACATATGTGTTTTTTCACCTAAATGCATCCTATGCATTAAGGTGAAAAAACACCTTGCAGTGACCGGCCCCCTAGCCCCCCGTTTTACTTACCTGAGCCCCGAATTTCCGTGGGCACGTCCCCGCTGTCCTTCTCTTCACGGAGTCCCGGCTTTGATTGGATAGATTGATAGCAGCGCAGCCATTGGTTCCCGCTGCTGTCAATCTAATCCAATGACGTGGGCGCCAGGGGGCGGGGCCGAGTCATACACTTGGCGTCTATGGAGAGATATTCCCAGAGGGGGTTAACTAATGTGGGGAGGAGCTGCGAGAGCTGCCGTGGGACCCCAGAAGATGAGGATTTGGGTCACTCTGTGCAAAACAAACTGCACAGTGGAGGTAAGTATGACATGTTTGTTATTTTAAAAAAAAAACACAAACCTATAGTGTCACTTCAGGTGAAAGGAAAGCCCTGCAAATTCGGGGAATCACTTAGGCCCCTTTCACACTGGGGCGGGGGCGGCGTCGGCGGTAAAGCGCCGCCATTTTTAGCGGCGCTTTATCGTCAATTTCGCAGCGCTATTCAGCCTCTCCAAAGATGCGGCTAGCAGGACTTTTTTTTACCGTCCTGCTAGCACACCGCTCCAGTGTGAAAGCCCTCCAGAACTAGTGTCCCCCATTGGAAGATTTCCCCTCTATTACTTTTCTGGGGACAACCCAAAATGTGGGATTTTCTTTTACTTTTAATGATAATGGTAAACAGGACAAATATAGAGGGAGAATCTCCCTAAGAGGGTCATAGACAGCAATACAAACTAACAGGTTTTCTAATCCCTCTCCCCTCTCTCTAAAACGAAAAAAAATATTTTTCCTTTAGTTATATGTAGCGCTACCCCCATTGGTTATCTCCCACCCTGCACAGCCAGGCACATTAATTTTCCATACACTCTGGAGTCAAGAAACAGTCCTTGCAGCTTTTTTTTTAAGGGGATCTGAATTTGTATGGGGAAGGGTTAATATGGGATGCTGCCCACTTGATCAGCAGAATTCTTCAGGGACTCAATCTATATTATATACACACTCCTTTCTCCTACCACCAGCACACGCTTGCTTGTAGAACAACAATTCCCAGGACCAGCTAGCACTTTGGTTTTGATCCAACACTGACTCAATCAGATCCTTGTAATTGCCCTTTGCAGGCAGAGATCGCAGGTCCCTTTTGGTGTAGCAAAATAGAGAGGTGTTTGGTGCTAGCTGTCCTATGGCTACTGCTCCCAGTACCACCTCTTTCGCACCCAAGCCCAGGCCTGAGTTCACCCCCCCCCCCCAGACTGGGGAGCTACTCTCAAAGGCCCTGACAGTCTAACACTCCATCTCCCAACCTAACTCCACACTGCCCCCGCTGGGCTGACCCAGAGTATTTGAGGGGGCCTGCCCCCTGCCAACCCTTCTGTTGTGGATTGGACAGGGCCCTCAGAACACTCCAGCTAGCTCCTCCTAGGCTCCTCCCAACTGCTTCTGGAATCTTCTCCTAGTTTCCAGATAGCAGGGGGAGTCACCAGAGAAACTGCTGATGAGTAATCCAGCCTACCTGTCACTCACTCAACCCAGAAAAACACACAGGCTTGGCTGCCAGCCAAGCCTGAAAATGTACCTATACTAACACAAAAAACTCTAGCAACACAGCTAGGGGGTGCTACATATACTTTAAGGTAAAAAATGAGGAGCAGATGCATATAATCTGGAAAAACATAAAAACCAATAGAGGTATTCAAAACTTTCAAAAAGGGTAAAGAAGAAAAAAAAAAACGTATACTGGATGCAAAAAGGACAAAAATATGGGGGTATGGAGGAAGGGATTGACCAGCCTCCTAATTACACAATGCGCACAGAATGTGCTGGTGGCGAATGAGCTGGCGGTAAACGTCACATGTCTCTGCCGGGAGCTGAGGGGACGAAGAACCCCAGGGGAGAGGGACACCAACACTAGGCCTCCAGCGGGAAGGCAACGCCCAAATGAGCACTGGCGATCGGTCCCGGGGGGAAACCTAGGGAAATGTGAGAGGAAATATCAAATACTTACCTATTCTCAGGGCGCTCTGCTCTGGTCACATGATATCCCCAGCGGCTGGCTTCAGGGGAGAGGAGAGAGCGCTGACAACAGCTATGTGGGCGGTGACGTCATCCATAGGCTTACTATGGGGCATCCGTTGTCAGCTGTCCCTCCTCTTCCCTGATACTGCCGCAGGGAGCTGATCACGTGACAGGACCAGAGTGCCCTTAGAATAAGTAAGTATAAGCATCTTCCTTCTACAGGGAAGTTAGTATTGGTGTTAGAAAAGTGGCGGGAGCAGATTTAGGCTTAGCTAGTACTAGCCCAGACTTCTATTTTAAGGTATAACATGAAATATGGTCACATACCGCAGCCTTTCAAACCAAACACCCCTCCTTTTAAAAGAATATGGGGCATATTCTCCCTGAAGGCTCCTGTTATTGAATACAATGTGGTTCTGAGAGCACACACGCGTCATTTATTCACAGGATACCATGGCAATGGGCCTAATAGTTTTCAATGGAACAGGGACATACCTGTACTCGTAGTCACATTAAACTTTTTCCAGCCTTGTAACTGAAGGTCTGTACCTGCAGCTGTCTGGTATGCAGGAGCCTGTGCTTTGGCCCCACTTATACTACATGTAGCACCCTGGTCCTAAACAGGGCTGCTAATAAATCTAGTTGTGCTAGGTGGTAACTAGCCTGGCTAATTGGTAGGTTGATGCACTGATTCCTGTCCTAAGTCTGAGTTTGGGGTAGTCTCTCTCTGCTGTCAATAGGTGGCACTGTTGCTTTTGGCATTAGAATGATAGATTACCATAAATTCAGGTAAGGGGTAACTACGTTGTCTCAGTCAATCAGCAGGAGTTTCCTTGACCGCTGTGTATGCTGGTATAGGCTATTTATTTGGGAGTAGTCAGGGGATCGGGTTTCTTCCCACCCGAGGCTGCGGCCTGGGTGGGTGTGTGTTGAGAAGCTCCTGGTTGCTAGTGTCATTATCACTTAGTGCCCCTGTTCCTCATTCCAGCACCCAGGTGTTGGCTGTTGCTTTTCCTCCCTGTCTGTGTTCACCTTTTGACTGATTGATCTGGTCAGTCACCTGATATAAGCAAACTGAACACTCTATCCCTCGCTTTGTTGTTGGATCCCCTGTGTTTGACCCGGATTAGATTGGATTATCCCCTGAACTCAGCCTGCCTCTACCTGAACTGTCTTTGAACCATGCTGTCTGCTAACTGCAAGTAATCTGTTTGTTGCTCTGTTCGCGTCTACCCGGGTGGGCTGGCCAGACTCTATAGCATCGTGTTTAAGTTCTGGGGCCAACCAAGTAACGGTAGGCCTGCTTGCCTTAAGGGAAAGGGGGCTGCTATAGGGGAAGCGCACAGTAGCCAGCTATAGTGTCTGACCACCTGCGTTGGGGTAGACGTGACATTCGTGACAGCTAGGCCTGAAGCCGGAGGCCTATCCAGGAGGCATGCTGGCTGCTAGGTGCACTTGGGGTAGACGTGACATTCATGACATTATCACAAGCCAATAACAAAAAAATTCTGTCAAGATGGACGCTGCACAGGCTCGCTTTTTCGCTGAGGAATTTTGCAAACTGACATGCCAAGTCCCGAAACTGTCTGTGCATGTAAACGCACCTCCAGCAGTAACCCAGGAGCCAGAGCCCAAAGTTAACCCGCCTGACCGTTTTTCTGGTGACCCCCATATGTTTTCTAACTTTAAAAACAGTTGGGTGCTATACTTTAAGCTTAAGCCACGCGCCTCTGGTTCTGAAGCACAGCGGGTCAGCCTGATTATTACATGGTTGCAGGGGGACCCCCAGTCTTGGACGTTTAGTCTCCCCACAGATGACCCAGTCAGAGAATAGTTGAAGCCTTTTTCAAAGCCTTAGGTTTACTGCATGATGATCCTGATCGTGCCCATTCAGCTGAAGCTAAACTTAGGTCATTATGTCTGGGTAAATGCACCACTGAGGCCTGGTTCACACTGGGGCGACAAACGCTCCGACATTAGGAGCTCATGTCGCATGACGTGTGAAAATCAATGAATCCCTATGAGAGCCGTCTTAACTGGTCCGACACAAGTCGGTCCGACATTAAAAATGCTCCCTGTACTACTTCTGTCCGACTTTGATCCCACTTCAGCCCATTGACTATCATTGAAGTAGGATCAAAGTAGTATCCTGTTCATGAAAGTCGGATGGATGTCGGACCAATGTCGGACCAATGTAGGACAGATGTCGGACCAATGTCGGACCAATGTAGGACAGATGTCGCAGAGCAAAGTAGGATGAAAGTCGTGTTGTATAGTGTGAACCCAGCCTTAGCAATACTGTTCTGATTTCCGCCGCTGGGCACCTGACTCAGGGTGGAATGACTCAGCTCTAATGCTGCGTACACACGATCGGAATTCCGCTCAAGCTTGGCTTGCATACACACGGTCACACAAAAATTCTCTGAACTTTTGACCATCAAGAACGCGGTGACATACAACACTACGACGAGCTGAGAAAATTAAGTTCAATACTTCCGAGCATGCGTCAAATTGTTTCCGAGCATGCGTCTGAATGTTGCGTGTCGGAATTGCTACAGACGATCGGAATTTCCGATTGGAATTTTTTCCGTCGGAAAATTTGAGAACCAGCTCTCAAATTTTTGTTGGCGGAAATTCCGACAGGAAAAGTCCGATGGAGCCTACACACAGTTGGAATCTCCGACCAAAAGCTCACATCAGACTTTTCTTGTCAGAAATTCTGATCGCATGTACGGGGCATTAGCAGCCAGTTTAGATTTGGCTTATCAGACTCCATCAAAGACTCCTTAGTACACTACCCTGAACCAAAGCAATTGAATAAAGCCATGCAAGTAGCCATGCGCATTGACAGGCATTTACAGGAAAGGCGTTCCGAGAGGTTTTATTTCTTTGCCCCCCCCGTAAGCTGCCCACCTTTTCTTCGTTTCCTGAGCCCTCTCAACCTCTCCAGGAGGATGAGCCCATGCAAATTGGCGCTACCCATTTATCCCCTGGGGAAAAGGCTAGAAGTAGATCTCAGGGACTCTGCCTATACTGTGGCAACCTCGGCCACTTTG
Organism: Rana muscosa; assembly: GCA_029206835.1. Classification (NCBI taxonomy): domain Eukaryota; kingdom Metazoa; phylum Chordata; class Amphibia; order Anura; family Ranidae; genus Rana; species Rana muscosa. The sequence continues at coordinate 851,146,109 of CM055121.1, forward strand.
TCGCTAGCTGTCCTAATAAGCTGAGTAACGCCAAGTGTCTAGTGCGGGTGGGGTCTGCTTCTATATATCTTCTATAGATCATACTCTGTCTGTTTCCCTCAAAGATGGTTTATTTGTTCCTGCACAACTTAGTTCTGATAAGTTTTCTCACCACCTCTCTGCTTTCATTGATTCTGATGCTGCTGGCAATTTCATTGATAGGGACCTAGCACAGATTACAGATTCTGGTGACTAAGGTGCACAGACCCTTCTCAGTTTTAGCCGTTGATAACTCTCCCTTGTCCATGGGCCTAGTGACCTCGTGCACGGTTCCCATTATCCTGACCATTGGGGAATCGCATAAGGAGACGATCAGCTTCTACGTGTTCTCATCTCCCGCCTATCCCTTTATCTAATGCCGCGTACACACGACCGTGTTTCATGACGAGAAAAATGCAATTTTTTTTAATTGGTCATTAAAAACGATCGTGTGTAGACTCCAGAGCATTTTTCTCGACGAGAAAAATGGGCATTAAATATTTGGAACATGCTCTATTTTTTCTCGTCATTTTTCACGTCGTTGTTTTTCTCGTCGTTCCTTGTGTACGATTTATCGACGTGAAAAAAAGCGCATGCTCAGAAGCAAGTTATGAGACGAGAGCGCTCGTCCTGGTAAAACTAGCGTTCGTAATGGAGATAGCACATTCGTCACACTGTAACAGACTGAAAAGCACAAGGCTGAAAAGCGCGAATCGTCTCTCACCAAACTTTTACTAACACACGGTAACACAAAATCAGCAAAAGCAGCCCAAAGGGTGGCGCCATCCAAATGGAACTTCCCCTTTATAGTGCCATCGTACGTGTTGTCGAACATGTTGTACGTCACCGCGCTTTGCTCGAGCATTTTTTTTCACGATAGTGTGTAGGCAAGGCAGGCTTGAGAAGAATCACGTCGAGAAAAACGTTTGTTTTTTTCAATGACATTAAAAAGGGCCGTGTGTACGTGGCATTAGGGTATCCCTGGCTTACACTGCACAACCCACACATAGACTGGGCTGCAGAATAGATTGTGTCCTGGTCCCAGACCTGCATCCAGAATTGCATTAAAATCTCCCATGTATAACTTTTGTGTGGCTAGTACCAGTCATGTGCCTTTTTTCCAGTCCTATTCAGATCCTGCTCATGCCAACATTTCCAAATGTGACTACAGTTTACATAACCATGTACCTTTATATGACTCTGTTATACCAAAAGATGCTGACAAGTCTGTTGAATTCTCTACAGGCCACCTCTCCAGCCAATTGCCTCAGCCTGAACCTTCTCCTCCTAAAAAACGGGTTTGTCCATTGTCTCGTAGCCTTGAGCCATGTTTGGAAACTTCCTCTAAATCCGCAGAAGTCAAACCCCTGTTTACCCCTACCTTTGCCTGTCGCTAAACTCCCTTGGACACACAGCCAGGCTAACTTGTCTGCAAGTTCCACTGTCGCTGCACCTGGTGATGCAATTCAGACAGTCGCTGCGCCTGATGATGCGATTCAGACAGTCACTGCACCTGGTGATGCGATTCAGACAGTCGCTGCACCTGGCAATGCGATTAAGACAGTCGCTATGCCTGGTGATGCGGCTCAGTCGGCCACTGCATCGGTTATGCCAGTCCAGCCCATGCCCGTCAAGCTTCCTGCTTCTTCCTATTCTGGACTTTCTTATGATGCGATTCAGACAGTCGCTACACCTAGCGATGCAGCCCAGTCGGCCACTGCATCAAATATGCCAGTCCAGCCCATGCCCATTGAACTTCCTGCTTTTTCTTATTCAGGGCTTTCTATAACCTGGCCTCACCCTATTTCTCTAACGGGTCTAAGAGGTTCAATCCACCCTTTGGATAAATTGCCTCATTCGACCAGGTGGGGCTTTCAATCCTTTTTTCAGGGCTCTCTGCACCCTGCTCATGTTTCAGCTGTCCAGCTTGACCCCTGTGACATGTTCCCTGCTAACCAGCCTGACCTTGTGGATCCTTGGACCTCTGCCTAGTCTGATGGTCCTGTGCTGGATGTACAACTGGTCTTGGAGGGTCCGGGGGCCCCTCCTTAAAAGAGGGGGGTAATGTCATGATCACTTAGTGCCCCTGTTCCTCATTCCAACACCCGGGTGTTGGCTGTTGCTTTTCCTCCCTGTCTGTGTTCACCTGTTGACTGATTGATCTAGTCAGTCACCTGATATAAGCAAACTGAACACTCTATCCCTCGCTTGTGATAGAGACAGATTTACCTGCATTGTTCTAGACCAAGCCCCTGTTAGTCTGCTTTGTTTGTTGTTGGATCCTTTGTGTTTGACCCTGATTGGTCTGGATTATCCCCTGAACACAGCCTGCCTCTACCTGAACTGTCTTTGAACCACGCTGTCTGCTAACTGCAAGTAATCTGTTTGCTCTGTTTGCATCTACCCGGGTGGGCTGGCCAGACTCTATAGCATTGTGCAAAAGAGGAAAATTTTTGGGATTTTAACCACTTAAAGCGGAAGTAAACCCATCAATGTAACAGTTTAAAGAAACTGTTACATTCCTGGCATGCCGGAAATGCCAACTGTTCCATTGGTTGTGCTCTCAAGCAAACTGCCAAACCATCCAATGGCTGGTGTCATAACAGATCACATGTGCAGCACCGTTGCAGTTGAAGTTTAAACAGAGGCCAAGATGTCAGCTTCCTTAGCTGAAAACAATAGGAGGGTTTACTTCCACTTTAAGGACCCCCTCCAGTAGATATACGTTGGCAGAATGGCACGTACAGGCACATCAACCTACCTGTACGTCGCCTTTAACTGCCCGAGGTGGGGGTCGCGCGCACACCGCCGGTGGTGCGCTCACGACCCTGCTACCTTCCCCGTAAGTCGGACCTCGGGGCCCGCGGACTCGATCGCCGCGGGGATCCCCGCGATCGTCTCACGGAGGGATGGAGCGGGGAGATGTTATTGTAAACACAACATCTCCCCGCTCGCCTACTGACACTGTCACTGATTTCCGCTCTGTTTAATCAGAGCGGAGATCAGTGACGTGTCACTCGCAGCCACGTCCCCTAACAGTAGTAATCACTCCCTTAGGCACACTTGACCCTTTCAGCGCCCCTAGTGGTTAACCCCTTCACTGCCAGTGTAATTGTTACAGTAACCAGTGCATTTTTATAGCACTGATCGCTGTAAAAATGACAATGGTCCCAAAAATGTGTCAAAAGTGGCCGATGTGTCCGCCATAATGTCGCAGTCACGAAAAAAAAATCACTGATCGCCGCCATTACTAGTAAAAAAAAAAATTTTTTTATAAAATGCCATAAAACTATCCCCTATTTTGTAAACGCTATAACTTTTGCGCAAACCAATCAATAAACGCCAATTGCGATTTATTTATTTTTTTACCAAAAATATGTAGAAGAATACGTATCGGCCTAAACTGAGGGAAAAAAATGTTTTTTTATATATTTTTGGGGGATATTTATTATAGCAAAAAGTAAAAAAATTGCATTTTTTTCAAAATTGTCGCTGTATTTTTGTTTATGGCGCAAAAAATAAAAACCGCAGAGGTTATCAAATACCACCAAAAGAAAGCTCTATTTGTGGGAAAAAAGGACGTCAATTTTGTTTGGGAGCCACATCGCACGACCGTGCAATTGTCAGTTAAAGCGACGCAGTGCGGAATTGCAAAAAGGGGCCTGGTCATTAACCAGCCAAAATGGTCCGGGGCTTAAGTGGTTAAAGGTGCAAATTTTACAACAAGATTTTTATAAGAAAATATTATTTATTGAAAAATTTAAAAGACATAATTCAAAGATAAATATCTAATCATACAGTACAGTTAAAAGTGCAGACTGATTTGTTCTCTACATGTTTCGCCACGAGTAGTTGGTTTCTTCAGGAGAATTTATTTATCAGGCACTGTAAACACTAGATATGAAAAAAGATGAAGGGGAGGGAGAGAGAAACAGGATATAAGTGGCAAGTGAGACGCTGAATCTGGTGACAAGGAACCGGTGACAAGTGACACGCTAAATCTGGTGATGGGATGGGTGGCAAGTGACACGCTGAATCTGGTGATGGGATGGATGGTAAGTGACAAGCTGAATCTGGTGACAGGGGACGGGTGGCAAATGACACGCTGAATTTGGTGACAGGTGATGATAGCAAGTGACATGCTAAATCTTGTGACAGGTGATGGTGGCAAGTGACACGCTGAATCTGGTGACAGGGGAGGGTGGCAAGTGACACGCTGAATCTGGTGGCAGGGGATGGGTGGCAATTGACACTCTGAATCTGGTGACAGATGACGATGGCAAGTGACACGCTGAATCTGGTGACAGGGGATGGGTGGCAATTGACATGCTGAATCTGGTGGCAGGGACCGGGTGGCAAGTGACACGGTGAATCTGGTGGCAGGGGACGGGTGGCAAGTGACACGGTGAATCTGGTGGCAGGGGATGGGTGGCAAGTGACACAGTGAATCTGGTGGCAGGGGACGGTGGCAAGTGACACGCTGAATCTGGTGGCAGGGGACGGTGGCAAGTGACACGCTGAATCTGGTGGCAGGGGACGGGTGGCAAGTGACACACTGAATCTAATGGCAGGGGGCGGGTGGCAAGTGACACGCTGAATCTAGTAGCAGGGGACGGGTGGCAATTGACATGTTGAATGTGGTGGCAGAGGACGGTGGCAAGTGACACGCTATATCTGGTGACAGGGGATGGTGGCAAGTGACACGCTGACTCCGGTGGCAAGGGACGGGTGGCAAGTGACACGCTGAATCTGGTGGCAGGGGATGGATGGTAAGTAACACGCTGAATCTGGTGACAGGTGACGGTGGCAAGTGACATGCTGAATCTGGTGACAAAGGACTGGTGGCAAGTGACACGCTGAATCTGGTGGCAGGTGACGGTGGCAAGTGACACGCTGAATCTGGTGGCAGGTGACGGTGGCAAGTGACGCGCTGAATCTGGTGGCAGGTGACGGTGGCAAGTGACACGCTAAATTGAAGGCAGGTGGCAAGTGACACGCTGAATCTGGTGGCAGGTGATAGTGGCAAGTGACCCACTGAATCTGAAGGCAGGTGATGGTGGCAAGTGACACGCTGAATCTGGTGGCAGGGGACAGGTGGCAATTGACACGTTGAATGTGGTGACAGATGACAATGGCAAGTGGCACGCTGAATCTGGTGGCAGGGGATGGTGGCAAGTGACACGCTGAATCTGGTGGCAGGGGACGGGTGGCAAGTGACACACTGAATCTGGTGGCATCGGATGGATTGTAAGTAACACGCTGAATCTGGTGACGGTGGCAAGTGATATGCTGAATCTGGTGACAAGGGACTGGTGGCAAGTGATATGCTGAATCTGGTGGCAGGTGACGGTGGCAAGTGACACGCTAAATTGGAGGCAGGTGACGGTGGCAAGTGACACGCTGAATCTGGTGGCAAGTGACACACTGAATCTGAAGGCAGGTGACGGTGGCAAGTGACACGCTGAATCTGGTGGCAGGGGACAGTAGCAAGTGACACGCTGTAAAGTAGAAATATTGTACTTTCATTCTTGAGAGTAGGTGCGTAAATTGGTGCAAGCTTGTAGGAGCCCCATAGCATTACTTTGCCCAGGGGCCCATGATGCTGTTAAGATGGCCCTGTTCTGAGTCGCTAACCTCTCAAGGAGCTGAGGTGGACAGCAGAGAGCTGGATGACACATTATGCTGAATGTCAGACTGTTGTGCAGGAAACTTCTCTAACAAAGAGCAGAAAGAGCAAAAAGTATATGAAAGCTCCTGCTTAATAAGAGCGACAAGTTCTTTGCACTGCAAACAAAATTCCTGTTTCACCAAACTCGCTACACAAGCCTTGCATAATAGCTTGGATCAGGAATCCCTGAGGGTGGTTTTACTGGAGGGACATCTGCTTTGTGGTGGAGGAGGGGAGCGTATAGTTTTTTCCATGGCTTTGGCCTGACAAAACACAATCCCTTTACCTTTTGCTCGAGATAGGTTGAAATTTCAAAGATAATCCTTTAAAAAAAAAAAAAAATAACACCCTATATATCTACCTTTGTGATGTGTGTTCATATATAATAAATAACATCACATCAAGAGCTAATTGTTTATGCTCTTATCTTTCCTTTTAGACATCTCATATATGTACAAAATGTCTGCATAATATCGTCGAACCGTTGTGACTGCATAGACGGCCCTTTCCCTCACACCCTCTTTCCCTTTACCTCTTGCTCGAGGTAGGTTGAAATTTCAAAGATAATCCTTTAAAAAAAAAAATATATATATATATATATATATATAACACCTTCTATGTTTGTCCCCTCTGGGACAAACAGTTGAGTATTTACCATCAATATACTCCCTTTTATCTTTAATTAGATGTTTAAACTACTGGTTTGATTGTCTTTGGAGAGCTCTCGTCTCCTCCGGGGTGGGTCGCCTCCTGTCCCGGGTCCCCGGTTTCTTTTTTGAAGCATCCCCTGGCAAGACATATGAACGGGTGGGTGTTTTCTTCATAAATGGATGTCTGTCTTTTATATAGAATTTGATCATGTATACTCACAATGTATTCTGTATAATAATAACATGTATATGTTCTTTCTATTTTTTAGTCACATGACAATCTTCTCTTTAATCACAAAAAAAGCTCCTGAAGAAGCGGCTAATTTAAATCCGCGAAACATGAAGCGCAATTTTCTGAGCAATTATACATGGATGGTATCTATGCCCCTTTGGGTAACGATAGGATGTATTAAAACCTTCCTGTGATTGTCATGACCCATTGTTTTTAGATTATGAATATGTTAAATGTTTACATATTTTTGTAATAAAAACCTTTTTGTAAACTCTTAAATTTTGACTGTGTATCATCAGTTAAACAATACGGTACCATTAAAGTCCAAACAGCCTCTTCCCAATCTTTATTTTTTCACTTTGATGGGACGAAGGTACCACTTGGAACTTTAACTTTATCTATATGGCTTTTCTCCACATTTGAATTTAGGGTGGATAATACACCCGGAGGCAAATATATTTCAAGTGCTTCTTAATCATTCATATGAATTCTATCTGAACCTTGTTAATACAACTATTTCTCTTTTTTTGTATTGTCTGTCCTTCTTTAAATCACTACCTATTCCCTTAAACTCCACCCATACAGATATATGGACCTTCTTGGTCCAGCATGGATGGGCTTTATGACCCAAATAGAAACAGGATGTACCAAAAACAAACAGAGCGATGACGATCTGACAGTGTATTTGGCTAAAATCAAAACCCTGCTAAAGCGAAAATCGCATCTGTATTGGCATGATGATTTTTTTTTACGCTACATAAAAGAAGACATAAACCCACTAGGCTTACGTTTTTGAAGGAATTGCTTAAATGTGCATCCTCACAGGGTGACACTGTGGATGCACTGGCACAAATGTGCCAACGTCCCGATATAGCAGGAGAAATATTAAATGAACTAAAAATTTGACTTTTGACGGAACATGAATAGATAATGTAAAAATCTATGGGTATTTATTTTAGAAAAGTAGTAAAAAAGTACCTACATACATTCAGAGTTAACAAACTATTAGTTCTTAATACACGACCTAGGCTAATGCTCTACTAGCGCATCAAAAAATACGATAACATAAATGAACTCAATGATGAATGAGATACATATCCAGAAAACAGAAGCTAGTAGAATAGTGTGCATATGAAGCAGATGGCGTTAGCCGTGGGTCCAGTGTATAAGGTGTAGTCTTGAATTGCTCTACCAGTTTTTAATTCCACCCCCCCCCCCCCTTTTCCTATTTCTTTCCTTCTCTCTCTTCTTCTCTTCCCCATGTTCTTTTTCCTCTTTTCCCCTTCTTTTCTTCTAAACTTTAGATTATTATTTACCCTCAAATGTCCCAGCATGAGGGCTAGTCTACTTGCCATGTTTGGTGCTGGTTAGGTTGTTTGGGGTACTCATGCTATGTGGGGTCAGCAATTTTCCTCTGTTTAACTTTTTATGCTGTTGTTTTATATATAATTTGTTTTATGTATTAAAAAAATTATGATTTTTTTTTTTTATGTTTTGTTTATATGTATGTTTAACAGATTATCATGCCCCTGAAGAAGCGTTAATTTGCGAAACTGGTAGAGCAATTCAAGACTACACCTTATACACTGGACCCACGGCTAACGCCATCTGCTTCATATGCACACTACTCTACTAGCTTCTGTTTGCTGGATATGTATCTCATTCATCATTGAGTTCATTTATGTTATCGTATTTTTTGAAGCGCTATTAGAGCATTAGCCTGGGTTGTGTATTAAGAACTAATAGTTTGTTAACTCTGTATGTATGTACTTTTTTACTACTTTTCTAAAATAAATACCCATAGATTTTTACATTATCTATTCATGTCCCGTCAAAAGTCCAATTTTTAGTTCATTTAACACTAGGCTTACGTCTTCAAATGTTTCCCACAATAAAAAATCCAACAGAGGATTTCAAAAAGACGTGGGAAGGTACTCTTACTGAATGTAGTAAGATCTGATGATTCATTTTGTCAATCAATATACCAAGGACATGGAGGTCTTGAATCTGGAGATGGACACTGTCAATGTCCAGTTCAAGCATGTTCAAGAGCTCACTTAATTTCCTCCCAAATGGAAGGCGATTAGGGATCACCTAGAGAAAATTAACAAAGAGATTGTTGTAAAAAAGCAGAAAAAATTCAATCTGGACAAAATGGCCTTTACAGAGGTATTTGCATATAAATGGACAGGTGGGAAAAATGTTAGGAATTTCATGAAACGAACCTCCTCCTAATATGCAAGCTCAAACTGATGACACATCTGAATCTGATTCTTCTACCACTGCTTCCACCCCCTCACAGGTTCATTCTCGGTTGTCAAATGTTCAACCATCACGAACACGTAAAGATAAGAGAACGCGTAATTAAGGTGGTGGGTATTCACCTGTTGAAAAAGAAAAAGAAAAAAGAGCATGTCCTCATATATCACCTCGAGCGCGGGAACAAGGTATTGTAAAAAGCAACTTTACACCAGCTATACAAAATCTTTTGAACAAAGGTACAGTTGCAGTACCGGCCAATACGAAACTTCCCACCGATATTGATTATTTTTTAGACCCCACTCTGGCTTTGGCGGAAGCCAGAGTCCAGAGCAATCTAAACACATACATAGTAAGAACCCCTCAAACACCAAATCACCAGAGCTCAATATAATTAATCTTACCAATTTCCATCTTAATGATGTACAAAAATCAGTTATACGGATTGGTTTGGGATTTTGTCCCTCCCACAGAATTGACATGGAAACCATCAAAGATTTATACCTCTTTGCTCGAAACCTAACCTATAAATACATGTTCGACTCTGAACGTAAAGTCAAAAAAGTCGAAAAATAAATATCAGATAAAATCAAGGGTTTCAGCATGAAGGACTGTAGAGCTCTGAGGGATTTGATGCTAGAGGAAGGGACACATAAGGGAGAGATGCGCTGCGAACCCCGAAATAATGTGAAAAAGAAAATGTTCCCCAGTGGGGCTTTTAACAGCAGTATAGTGTGGTTTAAAGTAATAGCAAATGGATAGCAAAAGAAATACATTTATTATAATTGTACAGATGTCAGGATGCGTTACAACATATAAAAGAACTGGCCAACAGATACAATGCATTTTCCACAATACATCCTGTATTAAAATTACACAAAGGGTGTACACAATGTTGATTATCAGATTGATTAAAATTTTTGGAGTCCCCGATGCGTTTCGACCTCTGTAGCGGTCATCATCAGGGGGAAGGTAGACTCTATAAAACACATAGCATGATTTCAGAAATTTGAAAACATCATAAGTCCCATTAAGGGTCTAAAATGGTGAAGTATTTACCGCTGAAGTGGAATGGATAGTTCCATGGCCAGATGAGTTGGAGATCGCTGGGCGGTGAGGTGGACCCCACAAATGCTCCCGTCCCCCCAGACGGGGAAGAGCCCAACCCGAGGAGCTTGCAAGGAGCCACATGGTAGACATCCTCCAGTGGACAAGGGAGCAGGCATCTGCAATGAATACCCAATCAGTGACCATATGTACAATACAAAATAGTGGGTGAATTAACTCTAAACAGAGTAGCAAAATTCTAGGGGTGTATGGACTAACCACTAACACAGTAACTCCTCAGGTACCAAAAAATCCCAGAATTAAGGCGGTACATGCCTATACATGTTATATAGAGGTAATGGGGTAGGATAAAAAAATTGGCATGGAAGTGGGGTGAGTGGAAATGAATAGATGGTATGTGTTACTAATGCTGTTAGAAAGAAAAGTGAAAGTGTGTGTGTATGTGAGTAATGATAAACTGAATGTAGGTTAGAATGTTAAGGGCAATGCAGACTAATAAAGTGTGGTATCAACAAAAGTGGTGTAGAAATGTTGAAGAGGTAGAAGTGTGTGAAAAAATGTGAAAGGGAAGAAAAAAGCAAAAATAAAAACAATAAATATAAAAATAAAAAACAAAACAAACAACAAAAACAAACAGCCAAGTAATAATTAATAATGGGAGTGAAGGGGGGCGTGGCCGGATGTGATCGTGGCAGGACGTGTTTTCCCGGAGCTCCGGCTGATCTCCGTCTTACTATCCTGATAGCAGCTGACCGATCGTCCTAACACTGCTGCACTTTCCACCAGGACTGGGGGAACTAACGGGGCACACTACTATGCCATCGTCGGCCTCTAAGAAGTACTTGAAGCACCTCAATCAGCCGCCGCGGGAGCAGAGGCAGCTCCGGTCTCAGGGCAGCATGGCGGCTAGCTCCGCCCACGCCATACTGATCCCCACAGCTTCGCGCGCCAAACCATCGACCTCTAAGATGGCGCAGTCGGCGGGAGCAGCATCACAGGACCCGGAGGTTCCTTCACTCCTCCCGCAAGAAATAGAGGTGGATACTGCAGCTATAACAGGCCCGATTCTCGAGGCAATTGCAGCTTCTAAGGCAGAACTCATGACACGCATTGACTGCCTGGCATCTGAGTGCAATCTTATCCGGCATGATCTGGATAAGATCAGAGGCCGGCTGACGACTGCGGAGGATTGTATATCGGGGGTGGAAGACACCACGCATGCACAGGGCTCGCAACTTACAGAGCTGAAGGATATGGTCCGGACGCTGCAACACAGGGCAGATGACGCAGAGGACCGCCAGAGGAGAAACAATGTAAGAGTGGTGGGGTTACCTGAGGGGGCGGAGGGGGTTGCCACGACTGCTTTTGCCGAACAGTTCTTTAAAACATTACTTGGCCTGGGTGATCTCCCCCCCACTTATGTAGCTGAACGGGCACACAGGGTGCCCACTGGACTCTGGAAATCAGGTGCCCCACCGCGCCCCTTCCTGGTCCGGTTCCTAAACTACAGGGACCGTGACATGCTGCTGGCAGAAGCAAGGAAGCATCAAGACCTTTTTTTTTTTTTTTTGAAAATTATGTTTATTGAATTTTTTGTAAGACATACAAACAGTGAGAGAAAAAAAAAAAAAAAAAGGGCCATGACAAATCGCCCGGCCTTCCTATGACCAACATGGTCAACAATCGACATGTAATACATTCTACCTAACATAGGCAGCTGACTACATGCAGTAACACAAAAGAAACCCCCCCCCCCCATTGCTAATAACCACCCTCCCTCCACCCATCCTACCCCCCCTCCCCCCAACCACCCAAAAACTCAGTATACCACCTTTTAGGGATTCACAAGCCTAATAATATGGGGACATGGACTTCTCTATTTATGCATTGTATAATGTAAGCGCGATGGACATGTCAGAGTTCTCTCACCCACAGCAGGACCCCGCCCCTCCCAGAGTTACCGACCAACCGACCTAAACCCCCTACCTCAGTTCAGCCATTCACTCACCCATTAACCCCTCTATATCCGGCCCCTGTTACCGATTATCCCAAGCAGGCAAAACCACTATCGAACTAGCCAACAGTAGTATCAGAATTAAACCATGCCTGCCATACTTTATTAAACTTTCCCTCACACCCCCTGGAAATATATGTTGCCTTGTAAAATGGTAGCATAGAGTTCACCAGCCCCTTCCAGAAACGAATCTCCGGGGGGGCAGGCGATCTCCATTTGAGCAAAATGGCCTTCCTTCCATAAAAAAATAAAATGGTCACCAGCGTCCTGAGTGCTCCGGAGGGGACCACATCCTCCACCAGACCCAAGAGACATACTCGGATCGATAAAGGGATGGGCACCCCCAAAACACCCCCCACGCAGGATGCCACCCCCTCCCAAAATGCCTTAATCTGAGGGCACTCCCAGAAGATATGTGTGGCATCAGCTGGAGAAAAAGAGCATCTCCAGCACTCTGAAGATGCAGACGGGTAGATCACTGAAAGTCTAGCCGGGGTAAAGTAAATCCTATGCAGGAATTTAAAGTGAATTAATTTATCTCTAGCGGAAACCAAGTGCTTAAAGGGATGGTCCCACATATCATCCCAATCCTCTCCATCTATCCCTGGGACATCTCTCTCCCACCTCTCCCGACATTTAGTCAAGGCCATTGGACTCCTCTTAAATAGCTCCTTATACGTGACAGATAGAGTCTTAGGCAAATCTTCCATCATAAGTAGATCCTCCAAGGTTGACGGAAAAGACTCCACCGCCCTCTCCCGGAATTGAGCCTGAAAAGCATGACGGAGCTGTATGTACCTAAAGAAGTACGAGTTGGGGATATCATGTCTGGCTTTAATTTGGTCAAAAGTAAGCAAAACCCCGTCCATTGTAACATCTTTTAGAAGCTTGATACCTTTAACCGCCCACACCCCCGGATCTGAGAATGAGTAAAATTCTGCCAACCTAGGGTTCCCCCACAGCGGAGTCTGCGGCGAGAAACCCAGGTAGCTCGGACAGGCCAGGCCTACCGCCTCCTCCCATGCTCTAACGGTCGCCTTCATGGACAGCGTGAGCTGCAGATCAGACTTTACCCCTCTATATATGGCCAAGCGAAGGGTCTCGTACGACCCCAGATGTGCTGCCTCCACCACTGTAGCAGAATCCCTTGATTCAGCCGTAAGCCATCTATGGGCAAACACCAGTTGACTGGCAAGGTAATATTTCCTCCAATCAGGCAAAGCCAGTCCCCCCTGTCCCCAGGGTTCTTGGAGTACTTTTAGGCCAATGCGTGGTGATTTAGGGGCCCAGAGGAACGAACTGGTGATGCCATCAAGTTGTCTAAAAAAGGATTTAGGAACTCTGACCGGGGCATGTCTTAGGAAGTACAATATGACCGGGAGAACTTTCATCTTCAGTAGGTTTATTCTCCCTATAAGTGACAGCGGAAGCCTCTGCCAAGCTAGGGCCCGCTGTTTAAAAAAAATTAACAGCGGTAGCAAATTGAGTTTCATGTAGTCTGTGCTGTCTGCTGTGATTTTAACTCCTAGATAAGTAATGGAGGAAACCCATTGTAAAGGCATATTAGGATCCGCCTTCTCCCTGGCTCCGGCGTCTAGAGGTAGAATAGAGGATTTGCTCCAATTCACCTTCAGACCCGAGTATATAGCGAAATTCTCGAAGATCCTCAAGGCCGCCTGAAGCGAAGACCCGGGATCCTCAAGGAATAAAAGCATGTCATCAGCATATAATGCCAGACATTCCCGAACACTCCCCACTTTGATAGCCTCTACCTCACTAGACGATCGGAGTGCCACTGCAAGAGGTTCAATCATGAGTGCGAATATAAACGGGGAGAAGGGACATCCCTGTCTAGTACCTCGACCCACCGAGAAGTACGGAGAAGTGTTCCTACCAAGCCTAATCGCCACCCTGGGTTTGCTATATAACATCTTAATCCACTGCCTATAGACCTGTCCGAATCCCATCCTCTCCAGCACCCGGTGCATGTACTGCCAATCAATTGAGTCGAAAGCTTTCTCAATGTCAATCGACACAACGATTCTGGCACCCGCCTCTGCCCCCGGGAGCTGAAGATGAGTAAATAGCCTCCGCAAATTCGTATCTGTGGACATCCCTGGCATGAAACCTGTCTGGTCAATACCGACCAGAGAGGAAATCACCCCGACAAGCCTTTTAGCCAAGACCTTCGTTAGGATCTTGAGGTCCATATTTAATAAAGCTATGGGTCTATAAGCTGAGCAGTCTAGAGGATCTTTACCTGGTTTGAGCAATAACACCATGTATGCATCCAACATGGATGCCGGGAGCCTATTCAGTTCTAAGCATTTGGCAAATAACGAGTTTAACCTAGGGGCAATTACCTCCACGTAGCTCTTATAGAAATCCGCCGGAAAGCCGTCCGGCCCCGGGGCTTTGTGAGGGGGAAAATCAAAAATAGCTGCTGTTATCTCCTTGTTTGTAATCTCAGCGTCTAGAGCCAACCGATCACCTTCAGTCAACCTCGGAAGATCCAATCCCTCCAGGAGTGCTTCCAATGCTACAGGATCATAAGTTGGTATAGGGGCATAAAGGGTAGCAAAGAAGTTTTGAAATTCAGTCAGTATTTCGGAAGGGTCACTAACCAGGTCTCCATTCCTACCCCGAATCACCGGAATATTTGTAACCGGATTGTCCACTGCCACCAATCTTGCCAGCAATTTCCCATTCTTATCCCCCTCAGAGAAAACAGAGTTTGCCCTATTTTTGGCCTCTGTGTGGGCTAAGTCTGAGAAATGCAAAGAGAGCAGACGCCTAGCCTCCATCAGAGCCAAATAAGAGGCATCTGAGGGACCGCCGGCATGCCTCTCCGCACACTCCTTTTCAGTGTTTTGTAACATTTGAATTTCAGCGTTATGGGCTATCCTTTCTGTTTTAATAGCTGCAATACATTCCCCCCTAATCACTGCCTTAAAAGCATCCCACACCACAGGTGGGTCTGCAGTATCCTCATTGCTAGACCAGTAAGCGGGAATCGCCTCCTGCAAACGGGAGGACACCTGCTCATTCTGTAACCAGCCTGGAGACAACCTCCACCCCCACCCGCAGTAAAACTGAGAGCGATGGACAAGGGGCAGTGATCTGATATACCCCCCGCCATATAACCTGCATCTTGAAAGAGCGGCAACAGGGCCTGATTACCAAAGGCCATATCAATCCTAGCCGATGAGCGATGAGTCACCGAGACGTGGGAATAAACCCTGCAAAGGGGGTTTTTAGATCTCCACATGTCAGTCAGCCCAGTCACTGACGCCCACGAGATAAGATCTACCGACCCCTGTCTCCCCTGGTTGGACGAGTCCAACCCATCCATGATGGCGTTGAAGTCGCCCATCAGTAACAGAGGGAGATGGGCATAGGGAGCCAGTTTAGCAAACAGGTCATATAGCACTTGTACATTGAAAGGAGGGGGTACATACACATTCACCAATAACATTTTGTGTTGAAAAATATTTAACAGCAACGCCACATATCGTCCCTCCGGATCTAAGAACACTTGGTGGATGGTGCAGGGCATAGCTCTGCTAATAAGAATTGAGACCCCCCTTGCAAATGTGGAGTATGTCGCATGGAAAGCCTTTTGCACCCATGGCCTACGCATTGCAAGTACCCTGCTACCATCCAAGTGGGTCTCCTGCAGAAACACGACATGCGGCTTGGTTTGCCTAAGATATTTAAACACCGATGCCCTCTTGAACTTATTATTTAACCCTCTTACATTCCATGACACAATTTGAATACGTTCAGCCATAACCCTGCTGTGGTGAGCATGAATACCAGGCACTCTGCTGCATAATTTCAAATAGTCCAGATGAACTGTCAGAGATCTCTACCCAATGCCATACAATAATAATCTTTGTCCCCCCCTGTCTGTGGTTAACTGAGTTTAAACATCCCTCCCCTGCCATTATACCAGAACCTTACCTAAAAAACAAAAACAAAATAGAAGAAAAACAAACACTGGTATTCAGCTTAGTCCCAAACTCCCAAAAAAGAGGGAGATAACAAAAGATTAGATTAGGAAGTCTCCAACCTTGTGACGAATTGTTCAGCAACTTATTCTGATCTTCTTGCGTGCCCTCATGGAGCCCCATGTACAAGGATCAAGGAGCACAGGGCAAAACACACCAAACTTGGCAGTCTAGCAGTCAGTGGACCGTCAGGGCCCTCTAGTGGCCTCCCAGGAAATGCCAGCTTAGACAGACCCAGGCACGAGCCTCAGGGTTGATACTGTTAAATAGGATAAAAACTAAAAAAACAAGCCAAAAACAGAAACTAGAAAAGTAAAACGCGCCCAAGGCAAAAACTTCCGTGGCCCCACACCGCATACTGATCCGGATTTTCCCTGCCACTTAAAAAGCAGGAACCAGCCAGGCCTCAAGCAAATGTATTTATGGGATTCTTTCTAGCCATTCTGAGGCCTCCCTCGGGTTGTCGAAGAACTCAACTGCCCCCTCATGTTGTACTCGGAGTCTGCTGGGATAAAGCATGCTATATTGGATCTCCCGTTCTCTCAGCTTCTTACGTATTTTATTAAAGGATTGCCTCTTCCTCTGTGTCTCAGCTGAGAAGTCAGGGAATAACATCACTCTGGCATTATCAAAGCGGAGGTCTTGATGTTTCCTAGATTCTCGCAGGATCATGTCCCGGTCTCTATAATTGAGAAACCGGACTAAGAAAGGCCGTGGATATGCTCCGGGAGGGCGAATACCCGTGGGCACCCTGTGTGCCCTCTCCACCACATAAGTGGGGGGTAAATCACCCAGTTGCAGGATCTGTTTGAAAAATTGCTCAGCAAAAGTGATGGTGTTATCTCCTTCAGCCCTCTCAGGCAGACCCACCACTCTGACATTGTTTCTCCTTTGGCGGTCTTTCAGCCGCGTCAGCTCTATGCTGGAGAGATCTTACCAGATCCTGCAGTTCTGTCAGTTGTACCCCATGTGAATGGGACAGGTCCTCAACCCCCGAGATCCGATCCTCCGCCGTGGTGAGCCGTCCTCGGATCTTATCCAGGTCATGCCTGATCAGCGTACATTCAGTAGCAAGATGGTCGATCCTCACCATCACCGCGGCCTTGCTAGCATCTATGGCCTCCAGGATGGGTCTGGTGATTGCATCCGAGGCCCCCCCTGCTCCTGGATGTCCTGCGAGTGTTCCACTGGGCTGCGACCCGCCGCAGCCGTCCCCTGCTCCATCGGCTTCCCCTTCTTTCTAGCCTGCTTAGATGAGTGACTGGGCGGCAAGATGGCGGCGGCTGCTCCCTGTTCTGTGCCTCGTGCAGAGCGTGTCTGGCGCTGCGTGTGTTGCGATGTCTGCCCTTGCCTGTGTCCTGTCTTTCTCATGACCAGAACACTGCAATCACCTACCGATGGTGTAGGGACCGAAAGAGGGGTGATAAAAGCTCCGAAAATCAGTTAATATCCAGGATAGTTGCGGAGCTCCAGAGAAACACTTGTTGCCTCGTTCACATCCGGCCACGCCCCCTCGAAGCATCAAGACCTTAAATATGAGAATGCCCGCATCATGCTGTTCCCCGATTTCTCGGCGGAGACTCAGAGGAGGCGTCGCTCCTTTATAGATGTGAAAAAGAGGCTTCGGGAGAAGGAACTGAAATACAGTATGCTGTACCCCAGCCGTCTCCGTGTGCAATACAAGGGATCTGTGAAGCTCTTTGATACCCCGCAAGATGCCTGTGATTGGCTGGATCAAGCTCGTTGATATTGATTCGCATGGAAGACCAACCTTTCTCTGCTGTTCCTGCTGAATTGCTGGGGTGGTTTCTGTTGCTGTTCACCCTTTATTTTTATTTTTTTTATTTTTTTTCTCTTTTCTTTTCATTTTGTATCTTTCCCCTGTCAGTTGGAAAGGCCTCAAGTTACCCAGTGTTCTCCAGATCATGGTTCACCCTCTATGTGAGGCCATTTTCAACATTTGTTTTTTGGAGAGTGTCTCACTTTTTCACTGATTGCCAACCCATACTCGGTTGAGTGGAAAATAGCAGTGTACTGCACTCACTATTTCGGGTCCCCACGTTAGGGGGTCCAATGTGCACGGTCAGCTGTGCACCTCCTGTCATAGACAGCCTAGGAGTCTGGTGTGACGAACACAAACGATTTTTTGCATCTTCCAATGCCGAACTATCGACACTTCAGGCTGAACTCCTACGGGGTTGTTTGTTACAGGGATCAAGCTGCATACCGGACAAATTTTGTTTTTGAGTTTTTTGTTTTTGTGCTCAAGTTTTATAGTAGCTTAGAGCTTTCTGGTATGACAGCAGGGGTGTTTTTTTGTTTCTTTGACCAAAGCCATGGGGATTATACAGGTTATGCACCATTACCAAATATACTTTACATTTCGAATCTTGTGATGCCCTCACTTGCTGTCCCCCCTCCAATACCTAATGTCATGCAGTTTTCTAATCTTTTTTGTTTTCTTCAATGGATAGCAAACTTAAGGTTCTTTCCTGGAATGTCCGGGGTTTAAATAACAAGTTTAAGAGAGCGGCAGTGTTTCAGTACCTCAGGCAGGTCAAACCACATATCGTCCTCCTGCAGGAGACCCACTTGGAGGGCAGTAAAATGTTGTCCCTGCGCAGGCCTTGGATACAAAGGGCAGTGCATTCTACCTACTCTACCTACGCCAGAGGGGTTTCCATTCTGATAAGCAAGTCAATCCAGTGCACAATACACAAGGTATTTACTGACCCGGGAGGGCGATATGTGGCAGTTCTCCTGGATATTTTCTGTCATAAAATTCTGCTGGTAAATGTGTATCTGCCCCCTCCATTTAAGGTAACTCTACTATGTGATATTCTGGTGAGGCTGGCGCCCCATCTCCATCTCCCAACAATGTTACTGGGAGATTATAATGCCATCTTAGACCCGGTGCTGGATTCCTCCAACGCTGGTAGGCCGGCCTCGGTGGACCTCAGCTCCTGGGCATCTATGGCGGGACTGACCGAACTGTGGAGGTGGAAGCATCCAAATGCTGTGTCGTACTCCAATTTGTCTTCCACCCACAAATCCTCGGCTAGGATTGATCTGGCGTTTGGTAATGCTCCCATTTTTCAGTTTGTGTCCGAGTCTACCAACCTACCTGGGGGAGCGTCGGATCACAATCCACTACTGGTCACCTTAGGCTTCCCCACGGGGGGTAGGAAAGGGGTTTGGAGGCTGGCGCCAGGTTGGCTACTGGAAGATCAAGTGATTGCGCAGGTACAAACATCAATAACCACATACTGGGAGAGTAATGAGGGCTCGGCTGAGCCCCCGGTGGTCTGGGATGCTTTCAAGGCGGTGGCGAGGGGGAGTGTATCTCGGCCATCAAGTCAGTCCGGAAGGAGCATGGGCAGGAGAGTGCGCTTCTTATGGCTCACGAGCGGGAGAGTGCTAAAATACATGCAGACTCTCCCTCGGAGGCCAACTATGTTTCCCTATTGGAAGCTAGACGCTCGATAGCATTGCATTTTACAAACCTAGCGCACACTGAGGTACGGCGGAGGACAGAAACGGTGTTTGCCGAGGGGGACAAAAATGGCAAGTTGCTGGCCAACCTAGCTGCTGATCATAAGGCATCGGTCTGTGTACCGGTGGTGAGGTATAAGGGGGGATCCTTAACTACCGACCCCAAGGAGATACTGGAGGAATTTGTGCAATTTTACTCAACTCTGTACTCACCTATTCCCCCATATGACCCTCTAGACCTGGATGAGGTTCTGCGGAACCTTTCAATGCCTAGATTGTCCGATACTGATATGGCAGCGCTTGATGAACCCATTTCTGTTTTAGAAATTGAAGCAGCCATACTCGCCTTTCCTCCACAGAAGGCTCCGGGGCCAGATGGATTCCCGGCAGACTTCTACAGGACATTTAGGTCCAGATTGGCCCCTAGACTCAATATGCTCTTCCAGCATTGCTGGGAAAAGGGGGCCTTACCGGCGTCAATGATGGAGGCTTATATGGTTCTCCTCCCGAAGCCGGGGAAGGACCCCTTGGAATGCTCATCGTATCGCCCCATAGCACTTTTAATGCGGATCTGAAGATCCTTGCCAAGGTGCTGGCGTCAAGGTTGGCCAGGGTTATTTCGACCCTGGTGGACATTGACCAGACGGGTTTCATCCATGGCATGTCCACAGACACCAATCTGAGGAGACTGTTTACACACCTCCAAATTGATACGACAGATGTCCCGGCCAAGGTAATTGTTACGATTGATATAGAAAGGGCTTTCGACTCTGTAGACTGGTGTTATATGCACAAAGTATTGGAGGTAATGGGGGTTGGCCCTGGGTTTCGTCGGTGGATTGCTTTGTTATATAAAGATCCCAGAACGGCGATCCGGCTTGGTACGACGATCTCTACGTTTTTTCCCTTGGGCAGGGGTACCAGACAGGGGTGTCCACTGTCACTGTTCATTTTCGCGTTGATGATGGAGCCCATCGCCAGAGCCCTTAGGAAATCCGATGGGGTGGGGGGTATACAGGTTGGCTCCATCAGGGAATGTGTAGCACTCTATGCAGATGACCTGCTACTGTTCCTTAAGGACCCGGGACCCTCCCTTAAAGCTGCCTTACAAATCATGGACCAGTTTGCCTCCTTTTCGGGCCTACGTGTAAACTGGAGCAAGTCCTCTATTTTGCCACTGGGCCCAGAAGCGCAGACTTTAAGGAATAATGAGTTGCCATTGCAGTGGGTGTCCTCTATTACCTATTTAGGTGTCAAGGTCACTGCAGATATTAAAGACTACGTGCCTTTAAACCTTCTTCCGCTGGTGGCCAGTCTCAAACAAAAAACTCAGGCTTGGCGGAAACTGCCACTTTCATTACTGGGAAGAAGTAGCCTTATTAAAATGAAATTCCTCCCCGTAATTTAATATTTCTTGCGCCACTCCCCAATATGGATCCCCAAACGTTTTTTTAGCACACTAAATGGTATAGTGGGGTCCTTTTTGTGGTCCCCACAATCACCACGTATTGGCATAACGGTCCTGCAGGAACCATGGGGGCAGGGAGGATTGGCACTTCCGGACTGGCAAAAATATTATCTGGCTGGTCAAATGGTGTTTGCTAGGCGCTGGTTATTGGCTGAGGAAGGGGATTCTGCCACAGTATTGGAGGCGGCACACTTAGGGTCATACGAAAGCTAGGGGTTGGCCCTACATAGGGGTTCTAAATCTAGTCTGCCCTTAACTGTCTCCATGAAAGCAACCATCAAAGCATGGGAGATCACTACCACTCTAATGTCTCCATCATACACGGGAGTGTCGCTATCGGCCCCCTTGTGGCTGAACCCGAACCTCTCTGACTTTTATTCTTTCCCTGACCCCATGATATGGGCGAGCAGGGGGGTTAAACTGATAGAGGATGTCACTAGGGAGGGGGAACTTATGACCAATTAAAGGATAGGCATGACCTCCCGAATTCCTTCTTCTTTCGCTATCTGCAACTGCGCCATGCTTTTCAAGCGCAGTTCAGCGGCCGAAGAATTGAATCCCTTCCTTCAGCACTGGAGACTCTTCTGAAAGATGAGGACCTGGCCAAGCCCCTATCCACGGTCTATAAATCCCTATTTTCCAAGATGCCCTTGGGGGTCTCTAGGTGTAGAGAGAGGTGGGGAAGAGAAATTCTGGAGATACAAGGCGAGGATTGGGAGGATATGTGGGACCACCCCTTCAAATACTTGGTTTCGGCTAGAGACCGTTTAATTCAATTTAAATTCTTACACCGAGTGTACCTCACCCCTGCAAGGCTTTCTCGCATTTATCCATCATCTAGCGGGCAATGCTGGAGGTGTTCATACACTCCAGCAGATTCAGAACACATTTTTTGGACTTTCCCCCTAATTCAGGCATTTTGGGCTGGGGTGGTGGGTTGCCTCTCAGAGGTGCTCAGTGCCCTGGTCCCTCAATCGCCCAGGGTTTGTCTCTTGGGATTGGTGGAGGAGGTAGTCCCGTCCTTGGCGCACCGCACCTTGCTCAATATTGGGCTATTTTATGGCAGGAAGGCTATTTTGTTAAAATGGAAGAACCCTAGCGCCCCCACTCTCTCATTCTGTAAAGGCCTGGTCAATTCCGTTATCCATTTATATAAAGCCACTTACAGGGTCAGGGGTTGTGGCAAAAAGTATATGAAGGTCTGGGGGGCCTGGCTAGATTCATTGACAACAGTGGGTTAATCAACTATCAACTATTGGGTATTGTGGGCTGGGTGGAGTGTTATATGGCTGTGGTCTTATCACTGGTCAACTGCTGTTCATCTTTTACAGTGTTACCGGGAAGTCTGAAAGTACCAACTGCAAATATATAACTGGTGGGGAGGGGGGATAGAGCATAACTACTATTTCTCCTTGGTATTCTGAGTGGGGCTTTAGTGCATATATTTTATGTATTTCTGAATGTCAATTTTTACTTTCTTTTTGATTTATTGATTGATTGCCGGGCTTTGGTCAAGAGGGGAGGGGGGGGGGACTGTAGATGTAGATTAGGAAGACTATGTTAGTCTAAATAAGTCGAGCCAAGCATGGCCGCTGTCAGGTGGGTAGGTTACCTACCCGGATATGTTTATATGTAATGTAGGGTTTTAATGTTTTATTGTTGTATTGTTTGTATTGTATAAAAACCAAATAAAAAGAATTTATTAAAAAAAAAATAATGGGAGTGAAAGGGATGTGGTGAGTGTGAGGGTGTATCCATGGTGGTAACATTTACCTTGAGTGGATTCATATGGGTAGGAAAGTAAACTGCGGTAAAGCAGAAGAGTTGAGGGCTGGAAACCAGAGAGGAGTCTGTGTAGTGGCGTCCTTAAGGTCTGCGAGCAGTCATGTTGTGATCTGCAGGCAGTGGTCATGGATATATGCTGTTAGCAATTAGGGTAAACAAACGCCGGTGATGCCTTACCCCCCCTTCTGGAGATGGATGCCCAGGCCGCTGGGATGCAGCCTGCATGTGGCTCCCTCGGCGTCCCGGAAGACGTGATCGCCCCGGCAGTGGCCATCACCTCCGCCGCAATTGCGTGACATCATGGCGTTGCGCGCACGCCAGGAGGATCCCGTGCATGCGCACTTCGCCAGGATCTGTCCGGAGATGAACAAGGGACGCCGCCGGCAGGGTGAAGCTGGCGCCGGCGGACTCATCCACCAACCAAAGCAATGAGAGTAGGGGATGCAGACTAGTCCACGTCCCCTCCCCCCACCCTGCCGGGAAGCCAGACCGGACCGGATACGACCCCACCAGGGAGGCAGGCGCCGCGGGAGCCAACAATACCGCACAGCGAAAGTGTGTCCAACAAACATATGCATAGCAAAGTAGCAGTGGTCACAACATAAATGTGCTATATGAATATTAAAAGGTTTAACTGGTGGCAGTATCCATTGTATGGTTGTAAGGTATATGTAGGAGAGGTGTAAAGTTCAATGATCCCAACTACATGCATGTATGGTCAGGACAGTTATGAACTAATTGCCCGAACGTACTACACTACAGGATTCTAAAATTTGATGTATCCTGGTGTGGGGGGAATGATATATTATGATCAATTCCCTCATTCAAGGGAATGACCTCAGTGTGAGGTTGACGGTATGAGGGATTTGATGATCCTATATGATGAGGGGCAAATCGAACTTGATCCTCCGCTCGAGGAAAATTATGACACAATTACACCTATCACTCACAAAATAAACAAATTTAAACCTAAATCACTGCGTTTTCCGGAATTATCATTATGTCCGAATGTATGGATGTTTCTCCAAAAATCCATTAGAGATCTTAAACGTGCACAATGGGCACTCTCCTCCTCTTCTATTTCTATATCCCTTCCCTCAAATCTTTCTAAACCACAAATCCAGGCACTACAACAACTAAAAAGCCAGACTCAACTAGTAATTAAGCCATAAGATAAAGGTGGCAACATTGTTCTGATGTCACACCTCCAGTATCAAAATATATGTCTCAACATATTAAACAACAAAGAATGGTATTTGCCGATTGATCCAGATGTGGTTTTCTCCTTTGAAAATGAATATCGGGGTATATGCACTCGGGCCCGTATGTTTTATGCCTTACCTAAGGTACACAAGAGTCTCAAATGTCCACCAGGAAAAATGATCATTTCTGGGATAGGATCAGTGTCTGAAAATGCGAGCAGATATGTGGATTCATTTCTGCTTCCACATGTGACAAGTTTACCGTCTTTTATCAAGGACACACCAGATTTACATAGACATGTAGAAGTTACTCACGTCCCTCCGGGCGCCCTGCTCGATGCTATTGATATCGAGGCATTGTACTCGAGTATCCCGCACGAGCAGGGCGTCCAGATAGCTGAGTCCTTCCTAATGGAAGAAGATAGGCATTCAAGGCTTTAAACTGCTTTATTCTTGAACTTTATCTTAACTAAAAACTATTTTGTGTTCATGAACCAGCTTTATTTACAGGTTCAGGGGGTAGCCATGGGCACATGTTGTGCACCCTCATATGCCAACCTCTATTTAGGAGGTTGGGAAAGAGAGGTGTTTTCCAGCGATCAATATGTGCCCTGGCTGCCCTCTGTCCTGTGCTGGTTTAGGTTTATCGATGACCTCCTGCTGATTTGGACCGGCACAGAAAGGGATTTACATGACTTTGTGAAACAATTAAACACCAACAGGTACAACTTGAAGTTTACCTATACTGTGAATTCGGCCGAGATCTCGTTTCTCGACCTAAACATCTCAATTGACCCAAGGGTTATGTACAATTGGACCTTTACTGTAAACCTAGTGCTGGAAACACATTGCTCCATGCGGACAGTCTACTCCCGGATTCTCTAAAACAGAGCATTCCTTATGCCCAGTATCTACGTCTCCGTAGAAACTGCACTTCAGACAGGGATTTTAAGAAACAGGCAGATTCCCTACGTGCAAGGTTACTTGCACGGGGATACTCACAAACTCTCCTGAGACACTCCTTTAATAGGGCATGGAAGAAAACAAGAGGGGCATTATTATACGATGCCCCTCAAAGGCGTGAACACCAAACTGTTGGTTTGGTCACCAGGTTTTCTTCCCATGAACCCTATTTACGAACTCTTATTGCGAGGAATTGGCATTTCCTCATAGAGGACCACACCATTTCGAAATATGTCAGATCCTCCCCGGAACTCATTTTCAGACGAGCAACCACACTGAGAGAGCAACTAACTTCCAGCCATTACATACCATGTAGAGACAGTAACCCGTCACCACAAGGGACCTACCAATGTGGTGAATGTCTGCGCTGTCCCTGGGTAAAGGAGAGTAAAGGGATAAAATTGCCGAACGGTACCTGGCATAGATCTAAAACTTTTGCTGACTGCTCAACCAGGGGGGTCATATATCTTATGACCTGCTTTTGTGAAGCATTTTACGTCGGCAAAACGAAACGTCAATTGAGACAAAGAATAAGTGATCATACATATTATTCTGAGGGGGGCAAGATCGTGACCCCTTTCACCAGGCATATTGGCTTATACCATATGTATCATACCGAAATGATAACCTTTTTTGTACTTGAAGTAATACCCATGAACCCCAGGGGGGGAAACTGGGACAAAATTATACTTCAACGGGAGACGCTCTGGATAGAGCGTCTCAATGCAATGACATCACCCGGCCTCAATGAGGTCAATTCTTATAAACCTTTTTTATAAACAAGCAAAAATTCACGTTACCCTTTTCTGCCTCCTAGTAAAGCAAAATGGGGTGAAATACTTTCCATCTTTGTGCAGTCCACCGCACAACCCTTTTTTCACTCAATTTTGCTTTCATATATGTATATATATATATACTGTATATATGTTTTCAATTTCCTTTTTATCTCTCTCCATCTCTTTTTCTTTTTCTCATCCAATAGGTATCCCTCTAAACCCTCCATGCGATTCCTGTCGGATGGGAAATTTTGTGGTGATAATGTATAGGACAGACACATCTTAGATATAGCCCATAGATAACTTTCTATGTACCCATATTATTTAAATGTTAATTGTTATTATATGTTTTGACAGTGACATCCTTTTGTGGAGAATCCTTTGTTCTGGGAGAGTTTTTTCAATGGAGACACAATGTGAGTGCTCTATGGATGTCTCCCACTAGAGGGCTCCCAAGATTCAATGTTCTTTTCGCTAGGGCCATGGGCATACCCAAATCCAACATGGCGGTGTGGTCTTCAGTGACAGGGGGTGCGTCCTGTTTCCGGTGAGATCCGGGTTTATGAGACCACCCGGTGGATATGTGGCGCCGTGGAGGGAGATGAACAGCATCCCGCTTGTCTGTCTCCCATTGCCCTTATGGCAGAACACGCTGCAATCCTTGCTGTGTGTCCGCTATTTTTGGGGCTAATGCGCATGCACCGAACGATGCATTCGCACTGCGTATTCGGGCCCGGTGACGTCAGACGCTCAGCGTCGTGGGCGTCGCTGGGCAGGGGCTCTCCTAATAGGACGCACCAGTATACAAATAGACACAGTGATGCTAGCATCACCTGTGTCTCTTTTGTGTGCGGGGGATATGCGTATCTACTATGCAGATCTAATAGGTAAGCTTTTTTGCTCAATCTACCTGATACTGATGTAGCGCCCACCCCAAAAAGGTTGGGACGCTATTTAAATTTAGAGGGATGTCTGAGCCAGTAGTTGGGTCAAGACGGTTGAATTGCATTTAAATTTACCTCTGTTATGGCTGTGGTTTGCCCGAAAGCATTTTCCTTTATTGCCTGTAGGTGGCGTTACAACTTCAGGAACCTGTTGGAACACGGGCAAACCATGGTGCATTGAGTGGCCCTTCTCGGCAGCGGTACAGTGGGAGTGGTCGACCCGCTGTGCCTGCTGGGAGGGGATACTTAAGGGGCAGACACCATTGCTGGGGGTCCGTTCTCATCCCGCAGCCCTCTGGGCACGAGGTGTGTGTGGTCCTGGTCTCAGGGGCCACGTTGGCCCGAGGCTGCATCGCTACCTCGTAGGCCCAGCTAGTCTGGCTGGGGCCTATATCCAGAGAAGGGATCCCAAGCTGTCCGTCCAAATGGGGAGGAGGCATCTTAATGAAGGAGACCATGGGAGGACCTGCCCCGGAGGAGACCGGCAAAATACTGCTGTCTCGGGTGAGGCCTGGCAACTTTATTAAGGAGGGATTCATTACACTACAAGCCCTGCAGTTCGCCGGATCAGCTTAAAGGCTCTTTGACTGTATGGCTGGAAGTTTGGGACTTTGAAATCCTGTGGCAGAGGATTCCTGGACTATCCATTTGCTCAACTTCAAACAGGTCTGTGGCAGAGACCTACTTCATCTTGGGCAGTCTGTGGCAGAGACTACCCTGTTGCTGGTTCGTGTGTCATCCCAGCTGCTAGGCCATGTCAGAGGGGACTATCCGGGTGACCAATACCCACTCTAACATTGAGAGTGGTGAGTGACTTTGATCTGAGACTGTTATATTTTGTGGCGAGTGCCTGAACCTTCCCCTATTCTTCTATACCTTCTACTTCTCAACGTTTACTGCATAAGAAAAATAAAGCCTAACTGTTTGAGGTTTTACATCTGTGTGGACATTGCATTACTACAGACTTTCCAACCCGGACAACGAAACTGAAGAGGTAACGTGAAAAACCCAAAACTAATCAGCGGCCCTCTAGGGGGTATTGCTACATGGATGAAATATGGCCCTGGACTGAATGTGACCCAAGATCCATCACCGTCATTCTCATTGTTTCTCCTATAGGATACAATCTGCCCTCTGGACCCTGCAATTTATGAGAGAGGGGGGTTTTGCTTTTGATATACAGTGTCTTTTACCTACAAGACATAAATATAAAAGGTAAATAAGCCTTATGTGTGGATACATTTAATAAGGAGTCTGTGTGCTGCACGCTGCTGAGCATGCATACAGACTCATGTAGAAACCCAAATTGCATATTATGTTTCATTGATTTCCGTCCCCCTATATAGGAGCAATTTAACATACTGGTGGAACCTTCCATATACAGCAAGTTAGTCCTTGTCCCAGGATATCCATACAATTGGCCCCAGGTAAAATAGATTGGAGACATTTCTTAAATATCTTTTATACATATCTACCCTTGTGATGTGTGTTCACATATAATAAATAACATCACATCAAGAGCTAATTGTTTATGCTCTTATCTTTCCTTTTAGACATCTCATATATGTACAAAATGTCTGCATAATATCGTCAAACCATTTGGACTTCATAGACGGCCCTTTCCCTCACACCCTCTTTCCCTTTACCTCTTGCTCAAGGTAGGTTGGAATTTCAAAGATAATCCTTTAAAAAATATATATATATAAAACACCCTATATGTTTGTCCCCTCTGGGACGAACAGTTGAGTATTTACCATCAATATACTCCCTTTATCTTTAATTAGATGTTTAAACTACTGGTTTGATTGTCTTTGGAGAGCTCTCGTGTCCTCCGGGGTGGGTCGCCTCCTGTCCCGGGTCCCCGGTTTCTTTTTTGATGCATCCCCTGGCAAGACATATGAACGGGTGGGTGTTTTCTTCATAAATGGATGTCTTTCTTTTATATAGAATTTGATCATGTATACTCACAATGTATTCTGTATAATAACATGTATATGTTCTTTCTATTTTTTAGTCACATGACAATCTTCTCTTTAATCACAAAAAAATCTCCTGAAGAAGCAGCTAATTTAAATCCGCAAAACATGTATAGCAATTTTCTGAGCAATTATACATGGATGGTATCTATGCCCCTTTGGGTAACGATAGGATGTATTAAAACCTTCCTGTGATTGTCATGACCCATTGTTTTTAGATTATGAATATGTTAAATGTTTACATATTTTTGTAATAAAAACCTTTTTGTAAATTCTTAAATTTTGACTGTGTATCATCAGTTAAACAATACGGTACCATTAAAGTCCAAACAGCCTCTTCCCAATCTTTATTTTTTCACTTTAATGGGACGAAGGTACCACTTGGAACTTTAACTTTATCTATATGGCACAATCAACAAACAAACAAGCCATGAACCAAGGGAAAAAAGAGAGTCACTCCTAGCTCCCCTTGCATAGTCCCCCAGACAAAACATCTGCCAACCACACTGCACTCCCCAGAGAAGCAGTGGTGGCTGGTGTTTTTTTGGGGGGTTCAAACAACCACCCCCCTCACAGCGGCACCTTAACCCCCCCCACCCGCTCGCTGTCTGCCAGTCCAGCACTTACCCCATCTAGGTGGCGGGCATCTGGGCAGCATGCATTCGTGCAGCCGGCATTGTGCAGCGGGCATCCTAGGCGTCCAATAGGATCGCCTGTCCTTTCAGCCAATCGGGTGACGGGTCTCAGACCCGCTTC
Organism: Rana muscosa; assembly: GCA_029206835.1. Lineage (NCBI taxonomy): Eukaryota > Metazoa > Chordata > Amphibia > Anura > Ranidae > Rana > Rana muscosa. The sequence continues at coordinate 851,175,390 of CM055121.1, forward strand.
CTGATTGGCCGGGAGGAGAATCAGTGTTACAATAGTGAATGTTCCGTCATGTGACGTGGGTGGGCTGGGAGCTCACTCTCTGTGCCCCGAGCCCACCCTATTTTGAAGCCTATTAGAGCCCCTGGCTCTAATCAGTGCTTCAAAAAAACACCCCCGCCATAGGAATTCATGCGCTCGCGTCCTGCAAGGGGTCCGATTCATGGATGGGGGGTGGCGCCCCCAATGGACGGGTTGCCCCTGCAGAGAAGTTCACCATTGCCGCCTCCCCTCCAAACAACACCCAGGGGAAGGGGGGGAGAGAGATAAAATAAACCTTTAGGTAAAATAAACAATGCACCCCTGCATCTTCCTACCTGGGCCTGGCTGGTGCTTGTGGCTCCTGTTCTAGTCACTGCTACTGGTTCCACTGACTCCATGCTTGCAGAGGGCGCATCAAAGATCCTGAGGTAAATTTAAATTTCCTGTCAATTATTGCTGCTGCAAGGACCTGAAATAAACACCAGCTGCGAACATGCCCTTCCTCCTGCGTTCCAGCACCCAGGGCCGTCTTTAAGGCAGGGCAAAAGGGGCAGCTGCCCTGAGCTCTGTTATTGTTGTGGGGCCCAAAGCAGCTGCCTCATACTTGCCAACTATCCCAGTTTAAATTCCCTTGTCCCTTGAAGTTCTAGTCCTGTGCTGTGTCCTGATATCTCAGTGTGAAGTGCTTCTACTAATGCTGCCCTGCTCTGCCCTATTGTTGTGTACAGATGACTCACCTGCAGACCCTGTGTTTACATGTAAATAACCATCATTCATATGTAAATAGCAACAGCATTCATATGTAAAAAAAACTAAAATAATGTATGCTGTCGCATTGTCTCAAAATCTGAACATGATGACTCCTGATGATCTCCTGAAAGGATAGAATACCCTTCAGCTCTCTCTATTGCAGTGGTTCTCAACCTGGGGGTCGGGACCCCCTCAGGGGTCGAATGACGATTTTCCAGGGGTCCCCGAATCCTGGGCTGTTCCTGAAGCCTGCACTGCTCTCCCAGCCTTTTGGCGGCCACCCAGGAGGTCTGTCCCTGGAGCCTGTGGCCGCCCAGCAGGGCTGACCCTGGAGTCTGTGGCCGCCAAGCTGGGCTGTTCCTGGAGCCCGCGGCCGCTCACTCAGCCTCTTCGCAGCCGCCCATTCAGTTTACGGCATGGCTAGAGGTCAGCTGACTGGTGAGGAATGTGAAGTGGGAGGGGCTGGAGAAGACCCTATCTCCTGATTTCGGCATAGGTGTCTGCTGTGGGACACTACAAAGTGGAGACACAGTGAGCAACACTACCTGTGATTATAGTTGTCATTAAAAGACCCCACTACAGTTCTCAGATTAGCAGATGACCTTAATCAAGAGCACCTAAGTTGGCTGATCAGAACCCCCAAGGAGTAAGAGAAGGAATAAAAAATAAGAATACGTGAAAAGAGGGGGAGGAACAAAGAAAAAAGGGAGAGAAAGAATAAGAGAAAGAACAAGAAAGACGGCTAGAGAGCAAGGGATGGGGGGAAAAAACAAGAAATTAGGATAGAGAGAGATAAAAGGGAAAAAAAGGAGAACAAAGAGAAAGAGTGGTACATCCTAAAATGTAACATAAGGGGTTTAATACTGTACGAGTAGAAGGGACTCAGGGAAAGCTAAATGTCCATTGGTTAGGGGCGCAAATTACTTGTCTTGCCTTGGGTGCTGACAACCCACGCTACAAAAATAATTTTACTGTTATGCCCTGTACACACGATCGTTTTATCCGATGGACTTTTTTCATCGGAAAAACCGATCGAGTGTGGGCCCTATCGGACTTTTTTCCATCGGTGTAAAAAAATAGAACATGTTTTAAAATTTTCCGATGGAAAAATCCACACATGCTCAGACTAAATTAGAAGATGGGATCGCTCGTTCTGGTAAAACTAGCGTTCGTAATGGAGATAACACATTCGTCATGCTTTAACGGACTGAAAAGCACGGAGACTGAAAAGCGTGAATCGGCTAACACCAAACTTTTACTAACACGCGGTAACATGAAATCAGCAAAAGCAGCACAAAGGGTGGCGCCATTGGATTTGAACTTCCCATTTATAGTGCCGTTGTACGTGTTGTACGTCACAGCGTTTTGGACGGTCGGAATTTTGTCTGATGGTGTGTATGCAAGACTGATGGAAGTCCATCGGATTTTATTCCATCGGAAATCCGATCGTGTGTACAGTGCATTAGGAGTCCCCTCAACTTGGGAAATTTTATCAAGGGGTCACGGCACTAGAAAGGTTGAGAACCACTGCTCTATTGGAAGGCATCCTGTTTCAAACAGGAACCTTGAGCAATCTGACCCTCAGGATGGGCTCCCCACCCCCAAATACTTGCGTCTGTTATCAGTCTCTTTGCCATTGAGAATGTCCACAGCAAATCCCCCATCAGATTGATCCAGTCTCGCCACCACCACAATTTTCTCCTGACCCAAGAAGAAAGTCTCAGGGGTTTTTCCAAAGACTCTAGATCCAGGATCTCAAACTGGCGGCCCTCCAGCTGTTGCAAAACTTCTAGTCCCATTAAGCTTTGCATTGCAAGGCTGACAGTTACCAGCATGACTCCCACAAGCAGAGGCATGATGGGACTTGTAGTTTCGCAACAGCTGGAGGGCCGCCAGTTTGAGACCCCTGCAGATGACTCCAACTTCACAGAATGTTTTGTTGATGATCTCGCGAATGAAGACAGGCTCATTGAACCGCTGATACCGATGCCAAGAGAAGGTCTAGAGTCGTCATGGCTGCCCGATCTAAGGCTGACATACTGTTCTGAATTTGTCTCATGGCAGCTTGAATTTTCTCTATTTTTGTTCTGGGATAAAGATTTTCTCTTGAACCAAAGTGATGGTGAACCCCATAAACCTCACCACCTGGGCAGGGACTAAATTAGATTTTTCTTGATTGAGAAGTTACCCTTAATTTTCTAGGTCAGGGGTAGGCAACCTTAAAAAGGTGGAGATCTACTTGAACAACATGGCAAAAGTCACAGGGCACAGTGTCGCCTCCTCACACCTGATTTAAACCTCTAATTGCCATAATACCATGCCGCAATTGTGTGCATTGCACGGCAATCATGGGTTTAAATTAGGTGGTGAGGAGGCAAAATATCCCCTCCTCACAATCAAAAACAACACAGAATTTACTGCAACACTACACCTTTATTGATCCTACATGCAAAAGACATCACAGACCTTCTTGTTAAAAAAAAAAAAAAAAAAGACATCACAGACAATGTGGGGGTACAGTAAAAGTTGACACGTTTCATGCTGTGGCTAGAGCTTACTTGTAACCTTATACACAAAAGTATAATAAATCACCCTTATAAAGCTCTATACCACCATGAACCCAATTACACCCCTGGCCACTGCAGCGAAAGGGGGTATGGTTGGGGGGGGGGGGGGTGTGATAAAAACACGTCTTAACTATTGGGTTTTACCACCCCCAAACTGCAAATGAAAATTAACCCTTACTGTTCTGAGCACCCCTATAAGGTTGCTTTGACACTTTTGAGCTGCGGTTTACCTGTAATGCAGATGCAGCGCAGTGCATCTGCAATCTTCATGTGCTTGCCGCGCTTTAGCCATAGACTTCTATTATATCCTGCAAGTGTGGTGCACTGTCTGAAAGCGCGCCAAAACTCTGCAATATATAATTGAAGTCTATGGCTAAGCACAGCAAATCCCCAGGAAAGCCGCAGGTACACTGCACTGCACCCGCGGTGTGGGTAAACTGCAGCGCATCAGTGTGAAAGCAGCCCTATACTATTATGCACAGTGTATTGCTTCACACTGACCTGAAGATCTCTTCATTCCTGCTGCTTTCCACCACTCTGGAGACCACTAGCCAGGATAAGAGGTGGAGTGCAGTTATCACTCCGCATGGGACAGGAGCCAGCACTACAGAAGAGGCATCAGCTTATGCGGCTCTTGCTCTCTACTGTAGCACACAAACCTTTTTCTCGCCTGGCTCACTTGTGAGTCAAGGCACACCATGCTATATGCCCATACCCTCCCGTTTGAAGAGGTTAAGCGGTGTTCATAAATTTTGGGTCTTTCAGCGAGTTACCCTTTCCACTGGTTCTCTCCCCCAGAGTATGGGATCAAGTCTCTGTTTCTTCCCCCAAAGAGAACAATGTCCAGAAGTACTTTAACTCCAACAGAGAGTTTATTTTCTATTTGCTGCATAGTAGATATGGACAGGTGGATGAAAGAAGAAATAGTGTGAAGAATAGATCCAGGCACAACCAGAAATCTCGTCGCCACTTGATCCCGAGTCGGCTTAGCTCACCCGGATAGTTCTCTCTCACAGCCCTAGCAGCTGGTGTGGAGCTCGAACAGTTCCGCCTCCCTATCCCCTCCTGGGACAGGTGTTAGAAATCCTCTAACCTCTGTAGACTTTAAGAACAGGATGATGCCAATGGGCACTCTACAGGTTAGTTTCCCCAAGTAACAAATCCTTCCCTCTGACAGGTCACCAGGCCTCTCCCGAGATAAGCAAATTTCCATTACTCATCTCCTCAATGGGACTGATCCTCCCCTGGCTTCCTCTTGGTCAGAGCGGGTACCCTTCCCCGGGTATCCTGGGACTCTTCTCTCAGGGATAGGCCTTAGCTAAAGGTGCTAGGCCCAGTTGCAAAGTTGCAGGCCCCAGGCTAAAGGTGCCTGGGCCTGATCACTTCCACACGTACCCCTGGCCATGAGGGCCACCGGAAGTGGGGTACGTGTCTACTCCTGCTCCTCCGACCCTGGCAGGGGACCTCGGGAACCGACCACCCACTATGGCGTCTGCCCCTTAAGTACCCTCTCCCGGCATGCACAGAAGGTTGACCACGCCCACTGTACTGCTGCCGAGAGAGGACACCCCAAGGCGTAGTAATGCCACCCCTGGCTCAACCCTGATCCTATGTGACAGCGCCACCTACAGGCCGCAGGGAACCAAACACCAGGTAGCATCACATAGGCAGAAGCAATACCTAGCAAAGAGAATGGTCTGAGCCTGGCTAATAGCTCAGACCAGCCCCTAAATTTAGGCACATAACACCCTTTAAAGTAAAAGGGCGCTACATACACCCCCTCCTAAAATAGACACTGTCCCCAGGGTCTGCAATAAATGCACAACTCCTCAAGCCTGAGAAAGTGTGAATTTATTCCCAAACTAACTATGTACAATTTGTTATGTTATGTGCCTGAACCAACATAAGGAACATGGGACAGGAGAAAAGGAATAGAGGAGGAAATTATAGAAGACCTGTCAGGGACCTGGCAGAAATCAAAGACAGTTCTTGCCTCCCTCGGTACCTGTGCGTCGGCGCGCGCCTAGTGTGCGCACGCGTGCGCCAATTGCGCACGCGCACGCGCCAATTGCGCATGCGCATGCGCCAATTGCGCACACGTGTGCGCGTTAAACTATATGGCGCCATTAGGCCTTTAAAAGGCCAGCAGTTACAACAGTGCATTGCTGTCTGATCTGCAGCTTTCTAAACCTGAATACCTGCATACCTGCTACCTGTTACCAGTACCGACCCGGCTTGCTCGACCACCCGATATTTCTCCAACCCTGTCTCTCACCTGCCTACCTGCTGCCAAACCTTGCCTGTGTTCCTGACTACGTCTAAGCCTGCTGATCCATACACCTGAATACCTGCTCTGACCCAGCTTGTCTGACCCTCCTGCTGTCTGCTGTTTTGTGCACCTAAACCAAGCTTATCTCACCTTGCTCCAGCTTCCGCTGTTCCAGTATCCACCAGCTCCCGGGTCGCTGACCTGCAACCACCTGCTCTGCTGCCTACAGATCCAGCCATCCCTGGAGGATCACCACCTTGCCACGGTGCCAACCACCACACCTACTGCAGGCACTCCTACCTTACTGTGCTCTCGAGGTCACTGTCCCCAATCCAGTGACTCCTGAGCCAGGGCTGTAAGAGAGGTCTCCTCCTACAAAGTCAGGCTCTACGACCAGGTACGTTCTGTACATAACAAGACCTAACTCAAACATTGACATCCATTCTCAATGTCACATTTTCACATTACACTGCACCTATTCCACCCCCCCCCCCCCCTAAATAACTACTCCACCCATTCTCCAGCAGAATTGCTTGTAGTTCACCTGCAGAGGGAGAGAAAAAACACCACACAAAAATCAACAACCTACTTCTGGAAACAGACGCAAACCATTCCCCCTTGAAGGAATGACAGGTTTCTGACGCATTATTTCCTGCAGAACACTACCACCTAGTGGCAGCACATATTACTACACTAGCCTTAGTGCGCATAGGCACAGATCCATACACGGAGATACCCCTTGATCATGATGACTTCCTGCTTCGGCCCTAACTAAATCTACCTAGTGTCTGTTATTTTCTTGGGAAGAGAAGAAAAAAAAAACCTTCTCCTCAATGGAACTGAAGAGGGAGAAAAACACAAACAGTCCCCCGATACCTCAACTGAGTAAGTTCCTTCTGAAGCAAAGAGTCAGATCAGCAGTTCAAGGCAAGTTCCCTGAAGTGGAATAATAAAAAAAAAAACAAGTTCCCACTTCAAAGATAGTACCTGGGATCAGGGATAACAAGGGTTTTCCATTGCTTGTCCAGTGTCTCTACGTAGTAAATAGCATTGTCTCTGTCTTTGCTGCAGATGACTACACGGCCCGCGTGAATGTGCCGACCATAAGTCCAGTCCTTGCGGCAGCCCTTGTACCGATCAGCCATTACAGCAGAACACTTCAAATATCGGTAGCCTCTTGGTACTTTCACATGGTCCCATACAAAGTCAGCGTACCAACGTTCACGGGAGGCCTCGATCTCATAAAGCAGTTCTTTTGGAACATAAGGATATTCCCAACCATAGTCAGTGGCGACCTTTTTGTGCAGGAGCCGTTGCAACCGGGCGAGGGGTGGCATGGTGGCCCAGTCTCCTGCTCCTGGGAAGACAATAGCATCTGGAAACCTTCTCAATGGTATAGGCTCCAGCGGCGGCAAAGGTGGCCGTAATGGTGCACGGGCATGCGCAACAGCAGTCACTGAGGACGAGGAGCTGGCAATGCGGGCGTGGGATCAGTCTCTTCCCTTAAAGAAATAGCGTGAAGAATAGATCCAGGCACAACCAGCAATCTCTTCGCCACTCGATCCCGAGTGGGTTTAGCTCACCCGGATAGTTCTCTCTCACAGCCCTAGCAGCCAGTGTGGAGCTCGAACAGTTCCGCCTCCCTATCCCCTCCTGGGACAGGTGTTAGAAATCCTCTAACCTCTGTAGACTTCAAGAACAGGATGATGCCAATGGGCACTCTACATGTTAGTTTCCCCAAGTAACAAATCCTTCCATCTGACAGGTCGTCAGGCCTCTCCCGAGACAGCAATCTTCCATTACTCATCTCCTCATTGGGACCGATCCTCCCCTGGCTTCCTCTTGGTCAGAGCAGGTACCCTTCCCCAGGTATCCTGGGACTCTTCTCTCAGGGATAGGCCCTAGCTAAAGGTGCTAGGCCCAGTTGCAAAGTTGCAGGCCCCAGGCTAAAGGTGCCTGGGCCCGATCACATCCACACGTACCCCAGGCCATGAGGGCCACTGGAGGTGGGGTACGTGTCTACTCCTGCTCCTCCGACCCTGGCGGGGGATATCGGGAACCGACCACCCACTATGGCGTCTGCCCCTTAAGTACCCTCTCCCGGCATGCACATCAGGTTGACCACGCCCACTGTACTGCTGCCGAGAGAGGACACCCCAAGGCATAGTAATGCCACCCCTGGCTCAACCCTGACCCGATGTGACAGCGCCACCTACAGGCCGCAGGGAACCATACACCAGGTAGCATCACATAGGCAGAAGCAATACCTAGCAATGAGAATGGTCTGAGCCTGGCTAATAGCTCAGACCAGCCCCTAAATTTAGGCACATAACACCCTTAAAAGTAAAAGGGCTCTACACTACTGCAATTCAAACCTTACAAGTAGTCCCTCTGCATTGCACTCTGTTTGATGCTCTGGGATGGTGGGTCAGCAAGCCCAGACCGCGATCTACCAGTCACCTGTCCATGATCTACTAGTTACTGACCCCCATTCTAGGTGCTCCTACATCTTTTGCAAGTTTGTCACTAGCTGCTCCCTGGAGCTGGCAAAGAGCAAGAGCTTGTCCAAGTATTGGAACGACCGAGATCCCCTTCATTCTAAGAGGTGCCAAGACCCCTGCTATGACCTTGGTGAAGACCCTTGGAGCTGAGGATAGCGCAAAGGGAAGGGCCCTGAATGGCAGATGGAATATCCTTCCTGTCCCCCATATTGATCGTTTATTGAAGATACTTTTGAAAGGACAGGTAGATAGGAATGTGCAAATACGCATTCCTTAGGTCGATGGATGCCATGAAGCATTCCAGAATAAGAAGCTTTCTTACCGAAAAAATTGTATCTATGCAAAATTTCTTGTAACAGATTGATCGAATTAATATCTTCAAGTTTAAAATTAAACTAAACCTAACCAAAGGCTTTTTGACCAGGAAGACATGAGGATAAAATCCCAGCTGCTCCTGGGGTACTGGAACCACCACACCCCGCTGCATCAGCTCTTGCAAAAGAGACATTATTTTAGGGATTGCTTCCAAACTCTGGAAAGTTGAATCACAAAAAACCTCCTTAGACGCACTGCTGAGAATTCCAGCCTGTATCCTTGAGCTATGACAATCCACACAAACAAACTGGACATCACGCTTACATTGTGGATGGAAGGACTGACGACCTCCCTCCCACAAGCAGGACACTGTCACTGACTCTTTTGAACTGCTCCGGAGGCCTGGACAGAACCACCGCTTTAACTCAACCCTTCTGAGGATTCTAGGCCTTCTTCTGGACAAGATCATTTGCACCCTGGGCTTGCTAAAAAGGTATGACATTTTTTCTTTTCCATAGGCATTTTCTATTTCTTAGCAGGAAAAGACTTCTTTTTATCTGCAGTTCTGTCTAAAACTGTCTCCAGACCAGGAATAAACAATAGGTCCCCAGAAAAAGGAATACCGCAATGTTTATTTTTAGAAGCCAAACTCCCAGACCCTGTGTAGCACCCTGCAGGTACTAGTGTCTGTAAATAGTAAATCTTTTTGCTTTTTGGTAGACAGGGCAGACCAAGGTGGGCTGGCTTTGCTGGACCCCCCTCAGCAGCCTGGGTATTAATTTACAGGGTTTCCCCAGGGACTGACTGACCGGAAAGGGAGTCATTGCTTGGCAGTAGGGATGGGCCGAACACCCCCCGGTTTGGTTCGCATCCAGAACATGCGAACAGGCAAAAAATTTGTTCAAACACGCGAACACCGTTAAAGTCTATGGGACACGAACATGAAAAATCAAAAGTGCTAATTTTAAAGGTTAATATGCAAGTTATTGTCATAAAAAGTGTTTGGGGACCCGGGTCCTGCCTCAGGGGACATGTATCATTGCAAAAAAAAGTTTTAAAAAAGGAAGTTTTTTCGGGAGCAGTGATTTTAATAATGCTTAAAGTGAAACAATAAAAAGTGAAATATTTCTTTAAATTTCGTACCTGGGGGGTGTCTATGCACAAAATTAAATTTCTAAAGGAAAAAAAGTCATTTAAAACTACTTGCGGCTATAATGGATTGTCGGGTCTCGGCAATACAGATCAAAGTCATTGAAAAATAATAAAAAAAAAAAAAAGTGTGGGGGTCCCCCTAAATTCCATTACCAGGCCCTTCAGGTCTGGTATGGATATTAAGAGGAACCCAACGCCAAATAAAAAAAAAACATAGCGTGGGGTTCCCCCAAAAATCCATACCAGACCCTTATCCGAGCACGCAACCTAGCAGGCTGCAGGAAAAGAGGGAGGAAGGGATGGATTTTTGGGGGCACCTCACGTCATTTTTTTTAAATTATGGCATGGGGTTCCCCTTAAAATCAGGTCTGGTATGGATTTTTGGGGGGAACCCCACGTCATTTAAAAAAAAAAATTGGCGTAGGGTTCCCCTTAATATCCATACCAGACATGAAGGGCCTGGTAATGGAATTTAGGGGGACCCCCACGCTTTTTTTTTTTAAATTATTTTTCAATGACTTTGATCTGTATTGCTGGGACCTGAAAATTCATGAATAGCCGCGAGTAGTTTTAAATTACTTTTTTTCCTTTAGAAATGTCATTTTGTGCAGAGAACACGGGAAACATGCGCTACTTTACATACATACTATAGACGAAATTTAAAGGAATATTTCACTTTTATTGTTTCACTTTAAGCATTATTAAAATCACTGCTCCCGAAAAAACGTCAGTTTTTAAAAAACTGTTTTTTGCATTGATACATGTCCCCTGGGGCAGGACCCAGGTGCCCAAACACTTTTTATGACAATAACTTGCATATTAACCTTTAAAATTAGCACTTTAGATTTCTCCCATAGATTTTAAAGGGTGTTCCGCGGCTTTTTGAATTTGCCGCGAACACCCCAATTTGTTCGCTGTTCGGCGAACGTGCGAACAGGCAATGTTCGAGTCAAACTCATGTTTGACTCGAACAGATAGCCCATCCCTACTTGGCAGTATTGTGGGAGCCTTTGCCAATCCCAAACTGAGAGCTTGATTGGGGCACCACATAAATACTGCTGGGGCCTGCCATGTGGGAGTCATGTGGAGAGATGGAGATGTACTGACCCAGGAAGGGCCCCCCCGGGTGGAGCTGCCTCTAGCTGGATGTGTGGTTGAGGTGACCACCGCTGTTCCTGCGCCACAGACAGGAGTGTCTGCTGGCATTCCTAAGGCTGGTGAAGAGCAGGCACCCCACCAGCGAGCTGTACTGCGAGTAACCATCCCCCTTAGAAACAAGGATCAGTGAAAGTGGGGCATCTGTTCCGTTGAACCTCTATAGCCAGAAGTGGGGATAGAAGCAGTCAGGCACAGGGTCCAGCTAGTTTCCAAAGATCCCTGGAGGAATCACACCCATTGCTATAGCAGGATTGTGCTGTACTGCATTCAGAGACTGTGGGATGTGAAGAGGAGTGTAAATACAGTTGCTGCAGTGTATATGAAGTTTTGCTGTGAAAGAGACGGTGCCACATCAGACAGGCTTTTCTTGGGCAGTCTGAAGATTACTTAAAGTGACAGAGTCCTCAATGTATAAAGTTAATGGATTAATGGTGTCCTGGACCTTTCCCATACCCCATCCAAGTTAAAATCCCCTAATAAATACAAAAACAACAATTCCATTGACTGTTCTCTGACTGCGAGTGACTGTTACAGATGCTTGCTTGGCTGTCAGGCTGGAATTCCTCCTGCCTGGCTGCACACACATGGTGAACCTTTTCAAATCAAGCGGCTCCTACTGGGGTAGCACTACACGTCTTCATCTATAAAGCCCTCCTGGCTGAATTTACCTGGGCTGAAGATCTGGTTGACATTCGTCAGGAGAGTGGGGAAGGTTTCTAACAGATCTTCCAGAAGCGTTGCAGCCTCAACATGATCCTTCAACTATACAATAATGAAGATAATACTGCGCCAACCTAGAATAATGTGTAAGAGCAGCCAACACAAACAATCAGACAGGATTATAAAGAATATAAATATATAAAGTGTGGCGCTGTGAGTTAATAGAAATAGGAGTAGGGTATCCTATTTAAGATGTTGACTTATTGGGAATACCACAAAATGAACTGTGCATGTGCCAGCTTGTGTGTCAAATGGTGATATGTAAAGAATATCAAAACGTGTAGTTGATGTCTTTTGCAGACGAAACGCGTCGGGTTTACACGCCAGCTCCAGCTGCCCATACCACGCTCTTTTATCTGTTATTTCGGATTTATACTTGTTTAGTTGTTTGAACTTTTTATGGATTTTTAATAAATTCCAAACCATTTGGATTTACACTATGTGGAGGATTTCCGTTTTTATCCATTTCATGTTTGGTGCAATCTAAACTTGGATACCTGACCTTTTCACGCCTAAATTCCGCTGCCTGCTTTGGAGTTTCTGACCCAGTTGGAGGTGCCGCCGGCTGAGAGAGGAGGAGATTCGCGGATCCTTATCCCTTGAGTCCCCACAGTGGACATGAGCGCAGCCGATCCACCACCGTATGGTGAGCTGGGTCCACACTGTTTGGTAAGAGTATTTACTTCTTCTCTACTGTTCCAAGGTGAAGGCACCCCCGGGTGATGCTCCAGAGTATATATCTTTCTGTCTATCAAAGACTATTTAAGGCAATCTTTTTTCATCACAAGCGTGCTAGTATTTGATGCAGGTTCCATCTCGGATGCCCATTGATAAATACCTCAGGGTCAGATAATACTGAACCCTGTGAACTCTATATACACCTACCTGTGACTGTTTTTTATTATAACAGCTGTTTGGTTTTTATGTAATCACCATTGTGGGTTACTCCATGATATATACATTTTCTTCTGATTACATGTACATTCCCTATAGGATCACATGATCACTTTATATTATAATATTGTTGTGATTGATCTATCTTAGTTTTGATCACATGTGTGCTTCTACTCCTAATATGATTGGATGATATAATTTCACTACACGTTTTGATATTCTTTACATATCACCATTTAACACACAAGCTGGCACATGCACAGTTCATTGTGTGGTATTCCCAATAAGTCAACATCTTAAATAGGATACCCTACTCCTATTTCTATTCACTCACAGCGCCACACTTTATATATTTGTAGCGGGGTATCGTTTTCACCCGCAAGACTACAGTTCCCAGCAAGCTTTGAGGCACCCAGGGTGCATTTCCCCGCGCAAGGACTGCTGGGGTGGACTTTAAAAGGGAGAGGAGGGGCCTGGCTCTTTCTCTTGGAACGCCGCCCTCCTTGCAAGAGGATCCCTCACTCACCTGCTGCGCGTGCTAGGCCAGAAGCCTGGGCTTTGCACTTTGTTCCAGGGAGCCTTCCGTTCTGCTGAGGAGCCTGCGAAGCATCCGATCCACCTGAGGTGCCACCATCTTCTGGAGGACCGAAGACACGGCGCATTGTGGGCATTGTGAAGCCACTCACAGTAGCGGAGGAACCGGACAGGAGTCTGTCCGGTCTGGGTGAGAGAGCGCCAGCTCAGAACCACATCTAAGTAACTTTGTTGCCTATTAACTTTGCCTAGGCCCATCATTGACCACAGTTATACTTTGGAGAGACGGTTTTCCTGAACTGAGTTTGTTCAGTCTCTCCAGCTTTGCCAGGTTGACGATTATCTGCTACCCCTGTTGGATTACAGTTTGTTTCTTTATGTGCACCACCGACAGTTGCTAGCGAAGATTATTCAATAATCTATACCCCAAGTTATAGTCAGGCCTGACGGGGTAGTATAGGACATTGCTGGGCACCAATTTTATGCTCATGAGGGAGGATAGCTGCAGCGGGGTTTATACATGTTCATTGCATTGTTGAATGTCATACCCTTTTAATGTGTGCACCTATATTGCAGGGATCTGCATAAGATATTGTATACAAATTACCCTTTTTTATATTTTTACCTACAGTAAAAAGTTATAGTTAAGTAATTTGGTTGTGAGTGTCAATTACTGTGCTGGTATACAAAGGGGGTTGTACCGTATAATAGTATAGAGGTAATACAGTTATACCACTGTCCCCCTTTTCCTAGCTGTGTCCCGAGAGGTCAGAGCCGATTGCCAGGGGTTGAGAGCGGTGCATTACAGGGCCCAAAACAAACAAGCAGCCCTCTTAAACTGAGGGTATCGCTACACGTGGGGGCTCGGTCTGGGACCCTTGTATATTGCACGCTGCGATCAAGGCGGTCTGAAATACCAGCATGGACTCGCAGACAGTGACACAATGGTGCACAGAGGAGACTGTGGATCCACTCCGGGCGGTAGCTATTGAACTCCCGGGAGGGATCCAGGAAAAAGAAGAGGTAAAGCAGTTAATAATGTCAATGACCCCAAACTGGAAGGCATGGGCGGTGGATGTAAAGACAAATACCTCGGGGGCATATGCACTAATAGAATGGACAAGAGGAATCCAAGAAGAGTTCAAAGGGCAGAGTGTAAAAGACATAGATGACAGAACGTATTGCTTAGTGCATACTGGGGCTGTGAAGAAATAGTCTCCACGGACCTCCCCGCAGTTATCTCCGTCACTCTTCTCCAAAATGGGAGGCAGTAGTGAAACGAAAGCCCCAAAGTCACCCCTCACCGCCATAGGGCCGGAACTGCTAACTGCGTTGGGAGACTTTGTTGTTAAATGCCAAAAAAACAACACGCTGCATGTGGAAGCTGGGTACCGGAAACTCCAGGTGTTTTCAGGAAAACAACCTGTGCCACCCGGGGAGGAAGATTTAGATACTTGGATTGAGCAGGCAATGCAGGCAGTAGAAGGTTGAGAAGTCCCAGAAGCGCAGAAGAAGCAGCGCATCAGTGAGAGCTTGAAGGGTCCTGCTGCTGAGGCTGTGAAAAATCTTAGGTGCAGCAATACTGTGTGTACGGCAATGGATTATTTGTCTATGTTGCAGGAGGAATTTGGCCAGCTGAAGAAGGTGTCGGAGCTGGTGTATCAGTTTGAACATACCTTCCAACAGCCGAGGGAGAAGTTGTCCGAGTATGTCCGGAGACTGAATAGAATGCTGTGCCAGATTGTACTGAGAAAAGGAATGCAGCCACAGGTTATAGATGCTACCAGGATGAAGCAGATCCTAAGGGGAGCCTTACGGTCGGATCCAGTTTGGCTTCACCTGAAGACCTCTGATGGAGTCATGGCTCTGAATTACACAGACCTTGTGCGGATCATAAGGGATGAAGAGGCCTTGATGAAGGATCAAGAGGGGGTTGAGAAAACCACCCCACCTGTTTCGGTGGGAGTCAAAACGACAGTGGTTACAGTACGTGACCCAGAAGTAGAAACCTTGAAGTCTCAAATGGCCCAAGTACTGGACTTATTGACCTCTTTATTGGCCAAAAACTCGGGAGACAAGGAAAAGGAAGAGACCCGGAAGGAACCGGACTGGAATGTCCTTATTCCAGCATCCCCAAAGATAAGGAAGGAGATTGTCTGCTTAAATTGTGGAGGAGTTGGCCACCCTGATAGAAGGTGCCCCAGTCCAAGGAAGAACCGAGGCACTCAATACCAGCCGGCGGAAAACTTCAGAGGGCCCCGGTGAAGGAGTCATCCGGGCGCCCGCTACCTACAGAAAGCTCCAAGAAGATCCAAAGACAAGCAGAGCAAAAAGAGAAGGGCAACAATGCCCCTCCTAAAAACTCCCATACTGTCTGTCGGGAGTTGCAATTTGACAACCAGAAAAAGATCAATGCATACCAGGTTCAAAAAGGGTTGAGGTCCAGAGAGAAATGGAAAAAGAAAAAAAAAACACTGGAAAAATCACAAAGTCCAAAGGAGAAAATACCTCCTAAGAAGTTCCCAGATAAATTAGTTGGACCCTCCCCTCTAGTCTCCGTTCAAGTGGAGGGAGTCTACACAAAGGCACTCTTAGACACAGGAGCCCAAGTGACTCTATTATACAGAGACTTTTATCAGAAGCATTTGAGTCATGTGCCTTTGCAGAAGTTGGAGGACCTGAAGATTGGGGGAATTGGCACGCGCAGTTTCCCCTACGACGGTTATGTTTCAATCAGGCTGGCCTTTGACCCCTCTGTGACCGGAAAGGCCGAAGTATTTGACACCCTGGCAGTGGTTTGCCCTCGTCCACGAGGAGCCAACATGATGTCCATGTTGATAGGAACCAACACTGACTTTGTCCGGATACTGTTGACTCCCAGATCTTCTGTCTGGGAGAACGGAGTTCTCCCAGACAGAAGATTCACCCCATGCTGCAACAGGTCTACCAGAAGATGATCCTGGAGCAAAAGGCCCCGGAAGAGGGGGTGGGAAGAGTCTGGAGACTGTCTAGAAGAGAGAAGATACTGCAGCCTGGTGAGGTGACCTGTCTCCAGGCTACAGTAAAACTCTCCTGGGAGCAGCCGGGTCCCTTTGTAGTGGTGGAACCAGACCCCTTCAATACTCACCAAGGATTGGAAGTACTCCCTGAAGTGGTCCCGTTGAGGGCACTGAAGAAAGCAAAGGGACAGATTCTAGTGAGTGTCAGAAATGTTACAAATTCTCCTGTGAAGATCCCAGCCCGGGTGCTACTGGGCAAGGTGAATCCTGCTACCCCAGTGGCCTTGTCTGAATTAGGGTCCCAGGGAGGAGAAGCCACCCTGGAGGAGCTCTGCCTTGAAGATACCACCTTGCCTCTGAAATGGAAGGAGAGAGCCAAGGCTCAGCTGACTCGGTGGAGAAGAATATTCTCAGAAGATGAGTTTGATGTGGGGTGTGCGAGAAGTGCCACCCATAAAATTTGCCTTTAAGAAGACAAACCCTTTCAGGAGAGGGTCCGAGGAGTTCCACTGGCTGACCTGGAAGACTTGCGTGAGCAGTTGGCAGAGCTAAAGAGGACGGGTCATCCGAGAGTCCAGAAGTCCATATGCTTCCCCCATCGTGGTGGTAAGGAAGAAGAACGGGTCGCTGAGACTCTGCATAGACTACAGGACTCTCAACAGGAGGACCATACCCGACCAGTACACTACCCCCAGGATAGAAGATGCGTTGCAGAGTCTGTCTGGGGCCAAGTGGTTCAGTGTCATGGACCTGAAGAGTGGGTATTATCAGATCCCAATGCACCCTGAAGATAAGGAGAAGATGGCCTTCATCACCCCAGTGGGATTCTATGAGTTTAATAGGATGCCCCAAGGCCTGTCAGGAGCCCCTGCTACCTTCCAGAGGTTGATGGAGAAGACCGTTGGGGACATGAATCTGATCGAAGTCCTGGTGTACCTAGACGACATCATTGTCTTTGGGAAGACTCTGGAGGCGCATGAAGAGAGATTGGAGAAAGTCCTGAAGAGACTTAGTGAGGAAGGACTAAAACTCTCCAGAGAATAATACCAGTTCTACCAGTCCTCGGTTCACTATGTGGGGCACATAGTATCTGCTGAAAGAGTGTCTACAGACCCTGATAAACTGGAGGCAGTCACCTCCTGGCCCAGACCAACTACAGTGACTGAGCTCAGATCCTTCCTAGGCTTCTGTTCCTACTACCGTAGATTTGTGGAAGGATTTGCAAAAATTGCCAAACCCCTAAATGAGCTACTGAAGACGGAAGGAGAAGAGGATGATACTGGCCCCAGGAAGCCTGGAGAGTCCGTGGAAGACCAATGGACAGGGGAGTGCGAAGAAGCCTTCCAGATGTTAAAGAAGAGTCTTACCACTGCACCGGTCCTGGCCTATGCTGATCCCAAAAAGCCATATGAACTGCATGTAGATGCCAGCCATGATGGTCTAGGAGGGGTGCTATACCAAGAGTATGAAGGGCAGTTGCGCCCAGTTGCCTACGTTAGTAGAAGTCTGGCACCCGCAGAGAAGAACTACCCCACTCACAAGTTGGAGTTCCTGGCTCTAAAGTGGGCAGTCGTGGATAAACTCAGAGATTACCTGTATGGAGCTGACTTCACAGTAAAGACTGACAATAATCCTCTCACCTATCTCTTCACCACGGCCAAGCTGGATGCCACTGGTCACCGTTGGTTGGCCGCCCTAGCCGGATTCAACTATAGCCTGAAGTATAGGCCCGGAGCTGGAAACCATGATGCAGACGCATTGTCCAGAAGAGACCATGCACCCACCCACCATCCAGAAGATTGGACCCAGGTAACCCCAGATGGGGTACGGGCCTTGTGTCAAGGAGTACAGCTTCAAGCTAGTGGTGGGTCAAGGGCTGAAGAGATCAGTGTTTCTGCAGTGGGGGTGCCCAAGTGTTACTGTAATGTGACCCAAGTCGGAGAGGATGACCTGCCCAAATTGTCCAAAAAGGATTTAAGGAAAGACCAGTTGGAAGACCCGTGGGGAAGATTAGCACTGGAGACATTGGAAGACCAGGATCCAGGCAGACTTCTGAAGGACCCCTCGAAGGTGGCCCGGTTGGTCCACAAGGAATGGGACAAGTTGCGGGTGCATCAAGGGGTGGTCTACCGAAGGGGCTCCTCTGATGACCTAGAAGAAAAGTGGCAGCTGTATCTGCCGGAAAAATACAGAAGAACTGTTTTGGCTGCCTTACATGATAATCATGGCCACTTGGGGGCTGAACGAACATTCTAGCTTGTAAGGGATAGGTTCTATTGGCCTTGTATGCAGGCTGAAGTGGAGGAGTACTGCCACTCTTGCGCACGCTGTATCCAGAGGAAGACATTGCCACGTCAAGCTTCCTCAATGGGCCATCTGCAGAGTCAAGGACCCTTGGACTTGGTGTGCATTGACTTTCTCTGTCTCGAACCTGACTTAAGCAGACAAGGAAATGTTCTGGTGATAACCGACCATTTCACCCGTTATGTCCAGGCTTTTCCAGCAAAAGACCAGAAAGCGTCCACTGTAGCTAAAATCCTCGTAGAGAAATACTTTGTGCATTATGGACTGCCACAGCGCTTGCACTCTGACCAAGGGAGAGACTTTGAGAGTTGATTGATCAAGAAACTGTTGGACTCTTTGGGTATCAAGAAAACCCGCACTACCCATTATCACCCTCAGGGTGACGCTCAGCCGGAGAGGTTCAACAGGACTCTGTTAAATATGTTGGGGACTGAGTAGTGAGCAGAAGCAGCACTGGAGCAAGCACATAGCGGCCATCGTGCACGCTTACAACAGTACCACTAGCGATGCCACAGGGTACTCTCCATATCGCCTTATGTTTGGCAGGGAAGCAAGACTGCCTGTGGATCTGGCATTCGGCATATCCACGGATCGCACTTCAGCCACCTCGCATAAGGGCTATGCAGACAGACTGAGGAAGAGTTTGAAGCTAGATTTTGAACAGGCCCAAGTGGCCTCAGAGCAAAGAGGAGCCCGGAACAAGAGGAACTTTGACCTCAGGGTTCGAATCCAGGACCTCCAGCCAGGAGACAGAGTGCTGCTGCCAAACCTAGGAATTCCAGGGACGCATAAGTTAGCAAACAGATGGAGACCTGAACCATATGTGATCTGTAAGAAGTTACCAGACCTGCCGGTGTATCAGATAAAACCAGAAGGGAAGATAGGGCCGCTGAAGACATGGCACAGAAACCATTTACTCCCACTTTCAGAAGCGGTTCGGATGCCTCCTGTAGAAGATTCCCCTGGACCATCCTCAAGCTTGGAGACACCTAGGCCAAACACTCGGTCTCAGGTGTCTCAGTCTGGAGAAATGGATGTCTCGGATCAGAGTGAAGAAGAGCTTGGATGGTTGTGGCCTTCTCAGACCCCAGAACCCATGTCTATAGATCTTCCACCATCTGAAGGTACTGTGGATAGTGTTGTGGAGATTTTTATGGAAATGTATTAATGTATGTTGTCAGATGTCCCCCCAGTGTCAGTTTTGCTGTAATGCGCTCATCTGAGCGTATTTGCACATACAGACGTTGGTGGAAGACCAATGACGGGAAAATCTTCCTATGGAAACAGCGATGTTTGCTCCATTTAGAGATGTTGTTTTGCGCCCCGTTGGGGGAACTGGCCGGCCCCTGGCGGGGGGTGTTAAATGACTCTGAGCGCACAGATCTGTGTCCACAGGAACAGTAGCATAACTATAAAATAGTTGTGGTCCATTTGAGGCATAATTATTGTGTAGTTCCCGTCATTGGTGAATGTCACTGCTAGTCAATTTAAATGTACATTTATCTGTTTGAAAGGATGTCCTTGTATGGTCATTCTTCTGTGTAGAGGGGACATGCTGTGATGTCCCCGCCCATGGGGGAGGTGACTAGTTGCTACAACCAATCACCTCCTGTCTTGAGATCTTTTGAGTTTAATAAAAGCCTATTAGTAGGTTTTGGCTAAACAGTCTTTGCTGGAATGGCCTGATAAGAAGATAAGCTTTTGTGGTGCTGCCTTTCTTGGATGAATGATGGGACGAATGAACGGTGAGTGGATCTTTAGCAAACTTAACGATAGCATTACTTCAAAAAGATGAAAAGTGATGTGTGCTTAGATAGCACAGGAATTATAGGCTGTGTGCTCTGTAAACAGCAGCCTGAAATTCCACAACAATAGTACATTGAATGTGGAAGCCGCTGAGTTTGTTCCGTCTAGTCCTCTGGCTGATGAGTGGGAAGATGCCACATGGTCACCTTCTGCTGATCGTCAAGATTACTCCAAACATCTTCCTGCACCTGAACTGGATGTACCAGAATTATTGGAGCCCAGTGTACCCACTTTAGAAGAAGATAAAGTGAGGGAAGAAACAGCCACCCCAAGAGAACAAAGGGCTAAGAGAACCATTCGTCCTCCTAGGAAGTTAACCTATACCCAGATGGGGGAAAGTTCTGAGGATACAGTCACCACTGCTCGAAGGACATTACCAACACCTGATCCTTCTGCTGTGCATTTGGTGGAAGGTAACCCCAGCTCACTCTCTGGCACAGTTGGGGCAGGTCAACCCCATTGATGTAACCAGTGGGCAAGACAAACTCCCTTCCCCGTTCTGGTGGGAGTTTCCTCTGCCAACTTCTCTAGCTGCCCTTAATGAGTTTGTATTTTCCTACTGTTAATAATGTCTTTGGGGACCAAAGATTTCAAGTGGGTTGAGTGTGTAGCAGGGTATCATTTTCACCCGCAAGACTACAGTTCCCAGCAAGCTTTGAGGCACCCAGGGTGCATTTCCCTGCGCAAGGACTGCTGGGGTGGACTTTAAAAGGGAGAGGAGGGGCCTGGCTCTTTCTCTTGGAACGCCGCCCTCCTTGCAAGAGGATCCCTGCACTCACCTGCTGCGCGTGCTAGGCCTGAAGCCTGGGCCTCGCACTTTGTTCCAGAGAGCCTTCCGTTCCGCTGAGGAGCCTGCGAAGCATCCGATCCACCGGAGGTGCCACCATCTTCTGGAGGACCGAAGACACGGCGCATCGTGGGCACTCACAGTAGCGGGGGAACCGGACAGGAGTCGGTCCGGTCTGCGTGAGAGAGCGCCAAACTCAGAATCACATCTAAGTAACTTTGTTGCCTATTAACTTTGCCTAGGCCCATCATTGACCACAGTTATACTTTGGAGAGACTGTTTTCCTGAACTGAGTTTGTTCAGTCTCTCCAGCTTTGCCAGGTTGACGATTATCTGCTACCCCTGTTGGATTACAGTTTGTTTCTTTATGTGCACCACCGACAGTTGCTAGCGAAGATTCTTCAATAATCTATACCCCAAGTTATAGTCAGGCCTGACGGGGTAGTATAGGACATTGCTGGGCGCCAATTTTATGCTCATGAGGGAGGATAGCTGCAGCGGGGTTGATACATGTTCATTGCATTGTTGAATGTCATACCCTTTTAATGTGTGCACCTATATTGCAGGGATCTGCATAAGATATTGTATACAAATTACCCTTTTTTATATTTTTACCTACAGTAAAAAGTTATAGTTAAAGTGGAGCTCCACCCTAAATAGCAACTTTTGCTATTTGGAACCCTCCCCCCCTCCGGTGTCACAATTGACACCTTTCAGGGGGGAGGGGGGTGAAGATACCTGTCTAAGACAGGTATTTTCACCCACATCCGGGAGTCCTGTCTCCGGGAATCTGCGGGAGTTACGTCACTTCCCGCAGACTTCCCTTGGTGTTCTGGGAGACACTCGGCTCCCAGAACACAGGAGCACCAATCAGAACGGCGCAGCGCGACTCGCGCATGCGCCGTAGGGAACCGGGCATGAAGCCGCAGGGCTTCACTTCCTGGTTCCCTCAGCGAGGATGGCGGAGGGAGCAGCAGAGCGACGAGCGGTCGCTCGTCCTCTGCTGCGGACGTCGCTGGACTCCAGGACAGGTAAGTGTCCAAATATTAAAAGCCAGCAGCTGCTGTAGCTGTAGCTGCTGGCTTTTAATTTTTTTTTTTCCGGTGGAGCAACCCCTTTAAGTAATTTGGTTGTGAGTGTCAATTACTGTGCTGGTATACAAAGGGGGTTGTACCGTATAATAGTATAGAGGTAATACAGTTATACCACTGTCCCCCTTTTCCTAGCTGTGTCCCGAGAGGTCAGAGCTGATTGCCAGGGGTTGAGAGCGGTGCATTACAGGGCCCAAAACAAACAAGAAGCCCTCTTAAACTGAGGGTATCGCTACATATTTATGATCCTTCAACTGATCAAGCCAATATTCAACATTTCTGGATGCAAGGGTCAAGGTCATAGCTGGTTTAAGATTAGCTAAGGGCGAGTCTAATGTCTTTTTTAAAAGGAAATCCACCCTTTTATTTATGGCATTATTTAAAATGCCTATAGCTTCAAAAGCCAGGCTTGTATGCCTAGATACTTGACAAAAAAACGCATCTAATCTGGGATTATTGTTCCAAACTTGTGATTGATCCCTACAGAAGAGGAACCTTCTCTTGGGTGATCTAGAGAAAAAAAAGGAGCCCTCTCTAAGTGTTCTTTCTCTCTTTACTGCCTCTAAAAACTTTATGTACCGGAAAAAACCAGACGGTTTACTTTGTCCAGGCCTTGGTACATACTGTACGATCCTGTTAGGATAATTAACTTTTTTTTTTTGCTACTGTTCATAATGTTATAGTTCACGTGAGGAGGAATCCTTACCGCTATACATGACAATGTCAGGATTATGTTATGTGACCATTCTTTGACATTGCATTTCATTATTTATGGAGTCCCTAGAACAGCCTTTCTCAACCTTTTCAACACAGAGGAACCCTTGAAATAGTTCTCCGGTCTCGGGGAACCCCTGCTAAAAATTTGAAATCTACAACTCATGATACATTAGTGTGATGGTCAGTGGGAAGAATGGTCCTTACACTTGTGGTCATTGGGAAGAATTACCTCCTTACAGATAGCTAAAAAGATCAATGGTGTCAGTGGGAACTTATCTGAGAGGCAGAAATTGCCCAATGCTGAAGGAACCCCTAGCAACCTCTGGAGGAACCCTGGTTGAGAAACCCTGCCCTAGAATGTGCTTGTATTTTTTTCCCTGTATGGTTTGATAATCTATCTCAAACTTTTTACTGATTCAAAAAAAAAAAAGACAGCTGGCGAAAATTCTGCCGAAAAAATTTTCGTCTACGAAATTAACATTGGTTCACACCTGGGCGACGCTGCTGCATCGCGTTTTTGGAGAGGCACCGTGGAACGGGCTTCCCTCTGCTCCAAAAACGCACCAAAGAAGCTCATCTACCAAATGTTGCCACTGAGCCAAGTGCATTTTGCAACAGGCGTTTTGCTGTGCAGAAAAAAACAGACTGCTACCTATGTTGCAGAAATGAAGACAGAGTGCTCCATTTTTTGGAGGGGGGGGGGGGTGCGACAAACCCCCCCCCCCCCCCCCCGCCAGGTCTGCACTTACCCCATCCAGGCCACAGACAGCTTCCCTCCCAGGCCAATCCGGTCTTAGGACCTGCTTCCTGTTGTGAGGAGAAGCAGGAAGACCATAGCGAATGTTGCTTTGCTAATGTCACAAGTGGGTGGACTGGGGGGGGGGGGGGGGCGAAGTTCTCTGGGTCCCGAACCTAACCTTTTTATAGCCAATTAGAGCCTCAGGCTCCAATCATGTGCTATAAAAAAAAATAAACCTCATAGAAATCTATGCATCCGGTGCCCCGCATGCAAAACGCACGGTGGCCAGATGGGAACGAGGCCTTCCCCCTTCAATGCAGCGTTACGTGTTAACAGGGCACATCGACAACAATTGTGAGGCTCAGTGGATCTAGTATGAAGAAGCCTGTCAAGGACTGTAATGACTCAATAAATACTAAATGGAAGCTCTTTTTTCCAGGACATGAAGCAGTAGAACATCTGTGTAGCCCTGTGCCTGCACTCCCCTATTCAGGGATAATAGAATTCTTGTTCTATGCTCTGATTGGGCACAAGCTCTCCTCATACAACTGGAACAGCCAGTTCTGTACAAGTCAAGCCTTGCTCTCCTCTGCGGCCAATAGGCATGAGGCAGTGTGTAAGGGGCGGGACCAAACATTACGTCACTGTGTGATTGTGCAGAGGGATTCGGTGACTTCATTTCTTTGTCTGCCGTTTACAGTGTATACAGAGCTCCTGGGAAGGGGATGCCCAGTCAGGAGCGGGCGGTTGTTATGGGTCTGTGAAGGTGGCATTGTGTGCGCAGGAAGAGCTCGGTGCAGGCGGACGGTAGGGAAGGCTCCTCAGCTCACAGGGAACAAGTGACACCATGGGTCGCCTGTGTGAGAGCTGCGCTCAGCTCTTCCAGGACTTTGTGAACTTTGTGAGGAGACTCTCATCCAGGATAGTGGAGCACATGAAGGAGTGTATGGCCATGCTCAGAGAATGCTGCTGCCTCAAACCTAAGGGCTCCTCAGTCAGGGAGCTGTACCAGCCTATGCTGCAGAACCATGAGAAGCAGGCAGCCCAGGAGTTCCTCAATCATATGGAGACAGGTCAGTAGGAGCAGTGTGTGCTGGGAGTCCACTGAAATGGGGGGGGGGGGGTTGTTGTCAGTAGGAGCAGTGTGTGCTGGGAGTCCACTGAAATGGGGGGGGGGGGGGTTGTTGTCAGTAGGAGCAGTGTGTGCTGGGAGTCCACTGAAATGGGGGGGGGGGTTGTTGTCAGTAGGAGCAGTGTGTGCTGGGAGTCCACTGAAATGGGGGGGGGGGGTTGTTGTCAGTAGGAGCAGTGTGTGCTGGGAGTCCACTGAAATGGGGGGGGGGGGGGTTGTTGTCAGTAGGAGCAGTGTGTGCTGGGAGTCCACTGAAATGGGGGGGGTTGTTAGTAGGAGCAGTGTGTGCTGGGAGTCCACTGAAATGGGGGGGGGTTGTTGTCAGTAGGAGCAGTGTGTGCTGGGAGTCCACTGAAGTGGGGGGGGGGGTTTGTTGTCAGTAGGAGCAGTGTGTGCTGGGAGTCCACTGAAGTGGGGGGGGGGGTTTGTTGTCAGTAGGAGCAGTGTGTGCTGGGAGTCCACTGAAATGGGGGGGGGGGTTGTTGTCAGTAGGAGCAGTGTGTGCTGGGAGTCCACTGAAATGGGGGGGGGGGTTGTTGTCAGTAGGAGCAGTGTGTGCTGGGAGTCCACTGAAATGGGGGGGGGGGGTTGTTGTCAGTAGGAGCAGTGTGTGCTGGGAGTCCACTGAAATGGGGGGGGGGGGGGTTGTTGTCAGTAGGAGCAGTGTGTGCTGGGAGTCCACTGAAATGGGGGGGGTTGTTAGTAGGAGCAGTGTGTGCTGGGAGTCCACTGAAATGGGGGGGGGGTTGTTGTCAGTAGGAGCAGTGTGTGCTGGGAGTCCACTGAAATGGGGGGGGTTGTTGTCAGTAGGAGCAGTGTGTGCTGGGAGTCACTGAAGTGGGGGGGGGGTTTGTTGTCAGTAGGAGCAGTGTGTGCTGGGAGTCCACTGAAATGGGGGGGGGGTTGTTGTCAGTAGGAGCAGTGTGTGCTGGGAGTCCACTGAAATGGGGGGGGGGTTGTTGTCAGTAGGAGCAGTGTGTGCTGGGAGTCCACTGAAATGGGGGGGGGGGTTGTTGTCAGTAGGAGCAGTGTGTGCTGGGAGTCCACTGAAATGGGGGGGGGGGTTGTTGGTCAGTAGGAGCAGTGTGTGCTGGGAGTCCACTGAAATGGGGGGGGGGGTTGTTGTCAGTAGGAGCAGTGTGTGCTGGGAGTCCACTGAAATGGGGGGGGGTTGTTGTCAGTAGGAGCAGTGTGTGCTGGGAGTCCCACTGAAATGGGGGGGGGTTGTTGTCAGTAGGAGCAGTGTGTGCTGGGAGTCCACTGAAATGGGGGGGGGGGTTGTTGTCAGTAGGAGCAGTGTGTGCTGGGAGTCCACTGAAATGGGGGGGGGGGGGTTGTTGTCAGTAGGAGCAGTGTGTGCTGGGAGTCCACTGAAATGGGGGGGGTTGTTAGTAGGAGCAGTGTGTGCTGGGAGTCCACTGAAATGGGGGGGGGTTGTTGTCAGTAGGAGCAGTGTGTGCTGGGAGTCCACTGAAGTGGGGGGGGGGTTTGTTGTCAGTAGGAGCAGTGTGTGCTGGGAGTCCACTGAAGTGGGGGGGGGGGTTTGTTGTCAGTAGGAGCAGTGTGTGCTGGGAGTCCACTGAAATGGGGGGGGGGGGTTGTTGTCAGTAGGAGCAGTGTGTGCTGGGAGTCCACTGAAATGGGGGGGGGGGGTTGTTGTCAGTAGGAGCAGTGTGTGCTGGGAGTCCACTGAAATGGGGGGGGGGGTTGTTGTCAGTAGGAGCAGTGTGTGCTGGGAGTCCACTGAAATGGGGGGGGGGGGGTTGTTGTCAGTAGGAGCAGTGTGTGCTGGGAGTCCACTGAAATGGGGGGGGTTGTTAGTAGGAGCAGTGTGTGCTGGGAGTCCACTGAAATGGGGGGGGGTTGTTGTCAGTAGGAGCAGTGTGTGCTGGGAGTCCACTGAAATGGGGGGGGTTGTTGTCAGTAGGAGCAGTGTGTGCTGGGAGTCCACTGAAGTGGGGGGGGGGTTTGTTGTCAGTAGGAGCAGTGTGTGCTGGGAGTCCACTGAAATGGGGGGGGGGTTGTTGTCAGTAGGAGCAGTGTGTGCTGGGAGTCCACTGAAATGGGGGGGGGGGTTGTTGTCAGTAGGAGCAGTGTGTGCTGGGAGTCCACTGAAATGGGGGGGGGGTTGTTGTCAGTAGGAGCAGTGTGTGCTGGGAGTCCACTGAAATGGGGGGGGGGTTGTTGTCAGTAGGAGCAGTGTGTGCTGGGAGTCCACTGAAATGGGGGGGGGGGTTGTTGTCAGTAGGAGCAGTGTGTGCTGGGAGTCCACTGAAATGGGGGGGGGGGGGGTTGTTGTCAGTAGGAGCAGTGTGTGCTGGGAGTCCACTGAAATGGGGGGGGGGGTTGTTGTCAGTAGGAGCAGTGTGTGCTGGGAGTCCACTGAAATGGGGGGGGGGGTTGTTGTCAGTAGGAGCAGTGTGTGCTGGGAGTCCACTGAAATGGGGGGGGGGGGGTTGTTGTCAGTAGGAGCAGTGTGTGCTGGGAGTCCACTGAAATGGGGGGGGGTTGTTAGTAGGAGCAGTGTGTGCTGGGAGTCCACTGAAATGGGGGGGGGTTGTTGTCAGTAGGAGCAGTGTGTGCTGGGAGTCCACTGAAGTGGGGGGGGGGGGTTTGTTGTCAGTAGGAGCAGTGTGTGCTGGGAGTCCACTGAAGTGGGGGGGGGGGGTTTGTTGTCAGTAGGAGCAGTGTGTGCTGGGAGT
This sequence comes from Rana muscosa, assembly GCA_029206835.1. Taxonomy (NCBI): domain Eukaryota; kingdom Metazoa; phylum Chordata; class Amphibia; order Anura; family Ranidae; genus Rana; species Rana muscosa. The sequence continues at coordinate 851,202,545 of CM055121.1, forward strand.
CCACTGAAATGGGGGGGGGGGTTGTTGTCAGTAGGAGCAGTGTGTGCTGGGAGTCCACTGAAATGGGGGGGGGGGTTGTTGTCAGTAGGAGCAGTGTGTGCTGGGAGTCCACTGAAATGGGGGGGGGGGTTGTTGTCAGTAGGAGCAGTGTGTGCTGGGAGTCCACTGAAATGGGGGGGGGGGGGTTGTTGTCAGTAGGAGCAGTGTGTGCTGGGAGTCCACTGAAATGGGGGGGGGTTGTTAGTAGGAGCAGTGTGTGCTGGGAGTCCACTGAAATGGGGGGGGTTGTTGTCAGTAGGAGCAGTGTGTGCTGGGAGTCCACTGAAATGGGGGGGGTTGTTGTCAGTAGGAGCAGTGTGTGCTGGGAGTCCACTGAAGTGGGGGGGGGGTTTGTTGTCAGTAGGAGCAGTGTGTGCTGGGAGTCCACTGAAATGGGGGGGGGGTTGTTGTCAGTAGGAGCAGTGTGTGCTGGGAGTCCACTGAAATGGGGGGGGGGTTGTTGTCAGTAGGAGCAGTGTGTGCTGGGAGTCCACTGAAATGGGGGGGGGGTTGTTGTCAGTAGGAGCAGTGTGTGCTGGGAGTCCACTGAAATGGGGGGGGGGTTGTTGTCAGTAGGAGCAGTGTGTGCTGGGAGTCCACTGAAATGGGGGGGGGGGGTTGTTGTCAGTAGGAGCAGTGTGTGCTGGGAGTCCACTGAAATGGGGGGGGGGTTGTTGTCAGTAGGAGCAGTGTGTGCTGGGAGTCCACTGAAATGGGGGGGGGGTTGTTGTCAGTAGGAGCAGTGTGTGCTGGGAGTCCACTGAAATGGGGGGGGGGGTTGTTGTCAGTAGGAGCAGTGTGTGCTGGGAGTCCACTGAAATGGGGGGGGGGGGGTTGTTGTCAGTAGGAGCAGTGTGTGCTGGGAGTCCACTGAAATGGGGGGGGTTGTTAGTAGGAGCAGTGTGTGCTGGGAGTCCACTGAAATGGGGGGGGGTTGTTGTCAGTAGGAGCAGTGTGTGCTGGAGTCCACTGAAGTGGGGGGGGGGGTTTGTTGTCAGTAGGAGCAGTGTGTGCTGGGAGTCCACTGAAGTGGGGGGGGGGGTTTGTTGTCAGTAGGAGCAGTGTGTGCTGGGAGTCCACTGAAATGGGGGGGGGGGTTGTTGTCAGTAGGAGCAGTGTGTGCTGGGAGTCCACTGAAATGGGGGGGGGGGTTGTTGTCAGTAGGAGCAGTGTGTGCTGGGAGTCCACTGAAATGGGGGGGGGGGTTGTTGTCAGTAGGAGCAGTGTGTGCTGGGAGTCCACTGAAATGGGGGGGGGGGGGTTGTTGTCAGTAGGAGCAGTGTGTGCTGGGAGTCCACTGAAATGGGGGGGGGTTGTTAGTAGGAGCAGTGTGTGCTGGGAGTCCACTGAAATGGGGGGGGGTTGTTGTCAGTAGGAGCAGTGTGTGCTGGGAGTCCACTGAAATGGGGGGGGGTTGTTGTCAGTAGGAGCAGTGTGTGCTGGGAGTCCACTGAAGTGGGGGGGGGGGTTTGTTGTCAGTAGGAGCAGTGTGTGCTGGGAGTCCACTGAAATGGGGGGGGGGGTTGTTGTCAGTAGGAGCAGTGTGTGCTGGGAGTCCACTGAAATGGGGGGGGGGTTGTTGTCAGTAGGAGCAGTGTGTGCTGGGAGTCCACTGAAATGGGGGGGGGGTTGTTGTCAGTAGGAGCAGTGTGTGCTGGGAGTCCACTGAAATGGGGGGGGGGTTGTTGTCAGTAGGAGCAGTGTGTGCTGGGAGTCCACTGAAATGGGGGGGGGGGTTGTTGTCAGTAGGAGCAGGTGTGTGCTGGGAGTCCACTGAAATGGGGGGGGGGTTGTTGTCAGTAGGAGCAGTGTGTGCTGGGAGTCCACTGAAATGGGGGGGGGGTTGTTGTCAGTAGGAGCAGTGTGTGCTGGGAGTCCACTGAAATGGGGGGGGGGGGGTTGTTGTCAGTAGGAGCAGTGTGTGCTGGGAGTCCACTGAAATGGGGGGGGGGTTGTCAGTAGGAGCAGTGTGTGCTGGGAGTCCACTGAAATGGGGGGGGTTGTTAGTAGGAGCAGTGTGTGCTGGGAGTCCACTGAAATGGGGGGGGGGGGTTGTTGTCAGTAGGAGCAGTGTGTGCTGGGAGTCCACTGAAGTGGGGGGGGGGGTTTGTTGTCAGTAGGAGCAGTGTGTGCTGGGAGTCCACTGAAGTGGGGGGGGGGGGTTTGTTGTCAGTAGGAGCAGTGTGTGCTGGGAGTCCACTGAAATGGGGGGGGGGGGTTGTTGTCAGTAGGAGCAGTGTGTGCTGGGAGTCCACTGAAATGGGGGGGGGGGTTGTTGTCAGTAGGAGCAGTGTGTGCTGGGAGTCCACTGAAATGGGGGGGGGGGTTGTTGTCAGTAGGAGCAGTGTGTGCTGGGAGTCCACTGAAATGGGGGGGGGGGGTTGTTGTCAGTAGGAGCAGTGTGTGCTGGGAGTCCACTGAAATGGGGGGGGTTGTTAGTAGGAGCAGTGTGTGCTGGGAGTCCACTGAAGATGGGGGGGGGGGTTGTTGTCAGTAGGAGCAGTGTGTGCTGGGAGTCCACTGAAGGGGGGGGGGGGTTTGTTGTCAGTAGGAGCAGTGTGTGCTGGGAGTCCACTGAAGTGGGGGGGGGGGGTTTGTTGTCAGTAGGAGCAGTGTGTGCTGGGAGTCCACTGAAATGGGGGGGGGGTTGTTGTCAGTAGGAGCAGTGTGTGCTGGGAGTCCACTGAAATGGGGGGGGGGGTTGTTGTCAGTAGGAGCAGTGTGTGCTGGGAGTCCACTGAAATGGGGGGGGGGGGGTTGTTGTCAGGAGCAGTGTGTGCTGGGAGTCCACTGAAATGGGGGGGGGGGGGTTGTTGTCAGGAGCAGTGTGTGCTGGGAGTCCACTGAAATGGGGGGGGGGTTGTTGTCAGTAGGAGCAGTGTGTGCTGGGAGTCCACTGAAATGGGGGGGGGGGTTGTTGTCAGTAGGAGCAGTGTGTGCTGGGAGTCCACTGAAATGGGGGGGGGGGTTGTTGTCAGTAGGAGCAGTGTGTGCTGGGAGTCCACTGAAATGGGGTCAGTAGGAGCAGTGTGTGCTGGGAGTCCACTGAAATGGGGGGGGTTGTTAGTAGGAGCAGTGTGTGCTGGGAGTCCACTGAAATGGGGGGGGGGGTTGTTGTCAGTAGGAGCAGTGTGTGCTGGGAGTCCACTGAAGTGGGGGGGGGGGTTTGTTGTCAGTAGGAGCAGTGTGTGCTGGGAGTCCACTGAAATGGGGGGGGGGTTGTTGTCAGTAGGAGCAGTGTGTGCTGGGAGTCCACTGAAATGGGGGGGGGGTTGTTGTCAGTAGGAGCAGTGTGTGCTGGGAGTCCACTGAAATGGGGGGGGGGGTTGTTGTCAGTAGGAGCAGTGTGTGTGCTGGGAGTCCACTGATTTGGAGGGGGGGGGGTTGTCAGTAGGAGCAGTGTGTGTGCTGGGAGTCCACTGATTTGGAGGGGGGGTTGTCAGTAGGAGCAGTGTGTGTGCTGGGAGTCCACTGATTTGGAGGGGGGGGGTTGTCAGTAGGAGCAGTGTGTTTGCTGGGAGTCCACTGATTTGGGGGGGTTGTCAGTAGGAGCAGTGTGTGTGCTGGGAGTCCACTGATTTGGGGGGGGGGGGTTGTCAGTAGGAGCAGTGTGTGTGCTGGGAGTCCACTGATTTGGGGGGGGGGTTATCAGTAGGAGCAGTGTGTGTGCTGGGAGTCCACTGATTTGGGGGGGGGTTATCAGTAGGAGCAGTGTGTGTGCTGGGAGTCCACTGATTTGGGGGGGGGTTGTCAGTAGGAGCAGTGTGTGCTGGGAGTTCACTGATTGGGGGGGGGTAATGTCAGTAGGAGCAGTGTGTGCTGGGAGTCCACTGATTTGGGGGGGTTGTCAGTAGGAGCAGTGTGTGTGCTGGGAGTCCACTGATTGGGGGGGGTTGTCAGTAGGAGCAGTGTGTGTGCTGGGAGCCCACTGATTGGGGGGGGGGTTATCAGTAGGAGCAGTGTGTGTGCTGGGAGTCCACTGATTGGGGGGCGGGGGGGTTGTTAGTAGGAGCAGTGTGTGCTGGGAGTCCACTGAAATGGGGGGGGGGTTGTCAGTAGGAGCAGTGTGTGCTGGGAGTCCACTGAAATGGGGGGGGTTGTTAGTAGGAGCAGTGTGTGCTGGAGTCCACTGAAATGGGGGGGGGGGTTGTTGTCAGTAGGAGCAGTGTGTGCTGGGAGTCCACTGAAGTGGGGGGGGGGGTTTGTTGTCAGTAGGAGCAGTGTGTGCTGGGAGTCCACTGAAATGGGGGGGGGGTTGTTGTCAGTAGGAGCAGTGTGTGCTGGGAGTCCACTGAAATGGGGGGGGGGGTTGTTGTCAGTAGGAGCAGTGTGTGCTGGGAGTCCACTGAAATGGGGGGGGGGGTTGTTGTCAGTAGGAGCAGTGTGTGCTGGGAGTCCACTGAAATGGGGGGGGGGTTGTTGTCAGTAGGAGCAGTGTGTGCTGGGAGTCCACTGAAATGGGGGGGGGGGGGTTGTTGTCAGTAGGAGCAGTGTGTGCTGGGAGTCCACTGAAATGGGGGGGGGGGGGTTGTTGTCAGTAGGAGCAGTGTGTGCTGGGAGTCCACTGAAATGGGGGGGGGGGTTGTTGTCAGTAGGAGCAGTGTGTGCTGGGAGTCCACTGAAATGGGGGGGGGGGTTGTTGTCAGTAGGAGCAGTGTGTGCTGGGAGTCCACTGAAATGGGGGGGGGGGGGGTTGTTGTCAGTAGGAGCAGTGTGTGCTGGGAGTCCACTGAAATGGGGGGGGTTGTTAGTAGGAGCAGTGTGTGCTGGGAGTCCACTGAAATGGGGGGGGGTTGTTGTCAGTAGGAGCAGTGTGTGCTGGGAGTCCACTGAAGTGGGGGGGGGGGTTTGTTGTCAGTAGGAGCAGTGTGTGCTGGGAGTCCACTGAAGTGGGGGGGGGGGTTTGTTGTCAGTAGGAGCAGTGTGTGCTGGGAGTCCACTGAAATGGGGGGGGGGGGTTGTTGTCAGTAGGAGCAGTGTGTGCTGGGAGTCCACTGAAATGGGGGGGGGGGTTGTTGTCAGTAGGAGCAGTGTGTGCTGGGAGTCCACTGAAATGGGGGGGGGGGTTGTTGTCAGTAGGAGCAGTGTGTGCTGGGAGTCCACTGAAATGGGGGGGGGGGGGGTTGTTGTCAGTAGGAGCAGTGTGTGCTGGGAGTCCACTGAAATGGGGGGGGTTGTTAGTAGGAGCAGTGTGTGCTGGGAGTCCACTGAAATGGGGGGGGGTTGTTGTCAGTAGGAGCAGTGTGTGCTGGGAGTCCACTGAAATGGGGGGGGTTGTTGTCAGTAGGAGCAGTGTGTGCTGGGAGTCCACTGAAGTGGGGGGGGGGTTTGTTGTCAGTAGGAGCAGTGTGTGCTGGGAGTCCACTGAAATGGGGGGGGGGTTGTTGTCAGTAGGAGCAGTGTGTGCTGGGAGTCCACTGAAATGGGGGGGGGGTTGTTGTCAGTAGGAGCAGTGTGTGCTGGGAGTCCACTGAAATGGGGGGGGGGTTGTTGTCAGTAGGAGCAGTGTGTGCTGGGAGTCCACTGAAATGGGGGGGGGGTTGTTGTCAGTAGGAGCAGTGTGTGCTGGGAGTCCACTGAAATGGGGGGGGGGGTTGTTGTCAGTAGGAGCAGTGTGTGCTGGGAGTCCACTGAAATGGGGGGGGGGTTGTTGTCAGTAGGAGCAGTGTGTGCTGGGAGTCCACTGAAATGGGGGGGGGTTGTTGTCAGTAGGAGCAGTGTGTGCTGGGAGTCCACTGAAATGGGGGGGGGGGGTTGTTGTCAGTAGGAGCAGTGTGTGCTGGGAGTCCACTGAAATGGGGGGGGGGGGTTGTTGTCAGTAGGAGCAGTGTGTGCTGGGAGTCCACTGAAATGGGGGGGGTTGTTAGTAGGAGCAGTGTGTGCTGGGAGTCCACTGAAATGGGGGGGGGTTGTTGTCAGTAGGAGCAGTGTGTGCTGGGAGTCCACTGAAGTGGGGGGGGGGGTTTGTTGTCAGTAGGAGCAGTGTGTGCTGGGAGTCCACTGAAGTGGGGGGGGGGGTTTGTTGTCAGTAGGAGCAGTGTGTGCTGGGAGTCCACTGAAATGGGGGGGGGGGTTGTTGTCAGTAGGAGCAGTGTGTGCTGGGAGTCCACTGAAATGGGGGGGGGGGGTTGTTGTCAGTAGGAGCAGTGTGTGCTGGGAGTCCACTGAAATGGGGGGGGGGGTTGTTGTCAGTAGGAGCAGTGTGTGCTGGGAGTCCACTGAAATGGGGGGGGGGGGGGTTGTTGTCAGTAGGAGCAGTGTGTGCTGGGAGTCCACTGAAATGGGGGGGGTTGTTAGTAGGGAGCAGTGTGTGCTGGGAGTCCACTGAAATGGGGGGGGGTTGTTGTCAGTAGGAGCAGTGTGTGCTGGGAGTCCACTGAAATGGGGGGGGTTGTTGTCAGTAGGAGCAGTGTGTGCTGGGAGTCCACTGAAGTGGGGGGGGGGTTTGTTGTCAGTAGGAGCAGTGTGTGCTGGGAGTCCACTGAAATGGGGGGGGGGTTGTTGTCAGTAGGAGCAGTGTGTGCTGGGAGTCCACTGAAATGGGGGGGGGGTTGTTGTCAGTAGGAGCAGTGTGTGCTGGGAGTCCACTGAAATGGGGGGGGGGTTGTTGTCAGTAGGAGCAGTGTGTGCTGGGAGTCCACTGAAATGGGGGGGGGGTTGTTGTCAGTAGGAGCAGTGTGTGCTGGGAGTCCACTGAAATGGGGGGGGGGGTTGTTGTCAGTAGGAGCAGTGTGTGCTGGGAGTCCACTGAAATGGGGGGGGGGGTTGTTGTCAGTAGGAGCAGTGTGTGCTGGGAGTCCACTGAAATGGGGGGGGGTTGTTGTCAGTAGGAGCAGTGTGTGCTGGGAGTCCACTGAAATGGGGGGGGGGGGGGTTGTTGTCAGTAGGAGCAGTGTGTGCTGGGAGTCCACTGAAATGGGGGGGGGGTTGTCAGTAGGAGCAGTGTGTGCTGGGAGTCCACTGAAATGGGGGGGGTTGTTAGTAGGAGCAGTGTGTGCTGGGAGTCCACTGAAATGGGGGGGGGGGTTGTTGTCAGTAGGAGCAGTGTGTGCTGGGAGTCCACTGAAGTGGGGGGGGGGGTTTGTTGTCAGTAGGAGCAGTGTGTGCTGGGAGTCCACTGAAGTGGGGGGGGGGGGTTTGTTGTCAGTAGGAGCAGTGTGTGCTGGGAGTCCACTGAAATGGGGGGGGGGGTTGTTGTCAGTAGGAGCAGTGTGTGCTGGGAGTCCACTGAAATGGGGGGGGGGGTTGTTGTCAGTAGGAGCAGTGTGTGCTGGGAGTCCACTGAAATGGGGGGGGGGGTTGTTGTCAGTAGGAGCAGTGTGTGCTGGGAGTCCACTGAAATGGGGGGGGGGGGTTGTTGTCAGTAGGAGCAGTGTGTGCTGGGAGTCCACTGAAATGGGGGGGGTTGTTAGTAGGAGCAGTGTGTGCTGGGAGTCCACTGAAATGGGGGGGGGTTGTTGTCAGTAGGAGCAGTGTGTGCTGGGAGTCCACTGAAGTGGGGGGGGGGGTTTGTTGTCAGTAGGAGCAGTGTGTGCTGGGAGTCCACTGAAGTGGGGGGGGGGGGTTTGTTGTCAGTAGGAGCAGTGTGTGCTGGGAGTCCACTGAAATGGGGGGGGGGGTTGTTGTCAGTAGGAGCAGTGTGTGCTGGGAGTCCACTGAAATGGGGGGGGGGTTGTTGTCAGTAGGAGCAGTGTGTGCTGGGAGTCCACTGAAATGGGGGGGGGGGGGTTGTTGTCAGGAGCAGTGTGTGCTGGGAGTCCACTGAAATGGGGGGGGGGGGGTTGTTGTCAGGAGCAGTGTGTGCTGGGAGTCCACTGAAATGGGGGGGGGGTTGTTGTCAGTAGGAGCAGTGTGTGCTGGGAGTCCACTGAAATGGGGGGGGGGTTGTTGTCAGTAGGAGCAGTGTGTGCTGGGAGTCCACTGAAATGGGGGGGGGGTTGTTGTCAGTAGGAGCAGTGTGTGCTGGGAGTCCACTGAAATGGGGGGGGGGTTGTCAGTAGGAGCAGTGTGTGCTGGGAGTCCACTGAAATGGGGGGGGTTGTTAGTAGGAGCAGTGTGTGCTGGGAGTCCACTGAAATGGGGGGGGGGGTTGTTGTCAGTAGGAGCAGTGTGTGCTGGGAGTCCACTGAAGTGGGGGGGGGGGTTTGTTGTCAGTAGGAGCAGTGTGTGCTGGGAGTCCACTGAAATGGGGGGGGGGGTTGTTGTCAGTAGGAGCAGTGTGTGCTGGGAGTCCACTGAAATGGGGGGGGGGTTGTTGTCAGTAGGAGCAGTGTGTGCTGGGAGTCCACTGAAATGGGGGGGGGGGTTGTTGTCAGTAGGAGCAGTGTGTGTGCTGGGAGTCCACTGATTTGGAGGGGGGGGGGTTGTCAGTAGGAGCAGTGTGTGTGCTGGGAGTCCACTGATTTGGAGGGGGGGTTGTCAGTAGGAGCAGTGTGTGTGCTGGGAGTCCACTGATTTGGAGGGGGGGGGTTGTCAGTAGGAGCAGTGTGTTTGCTGGGAGTCCACTGATTTGGGGGGGTTGTCAGTAGGAGCAGTGTGTGTGCTGGGAGTCCACTGATTTGGGGGGGGGGGGTTGTCAGTAGGAGCAGTGTGTGTGCTGGGAGTCCACTGATTTGGGGGGGGGGTTATCAGTAGGAGCAGTGTGTGTGCTGGGAGTCCACTGATTTGGGGGGGGGTTATCAGTAGGAGCAGTGTGTGTGCTGGGAGTCCACTGATTTGGGGGGGGGTTGTCAGTAGGAGCAGTGTGTGCTGGGAGTTCACTGATTGGGGGGGGGTAATGTCAGTAGGAGCAGTGTGTGCTGGGAGTCCACTGATTTGGGGGGGTTGTCAGTAGGAGCAGTGTGTGTGCTGGGAGTCCACTGATTGGGGGGGGGTTGTCAGTAGGAGCAGTGTGTGTGCTGGGAGCCCACTGATTGGGGGGGGGGTTATCAGTAGGAGCAGTGTGTGTGCTGGGAGTCCACTGATTGGGGGGCGGGGGGGTTGTTAGTAGGAGCAGTGTGTGCTGGGAGTCCACTGAAATGGGGGGGGGGGTTGTCAGTAGGAGCAGTGTGTGCTGGGAGTCCACTGAAATGGGGGGGGTTGTTAGTAGGAGCAGTGTGTGCTGGGAGTCCACTGAAATGGGGGGGGGGGTTGTTGTCAGTAGGAGCAGTGTGTGCTGGGAGTCCACTGAAGTGGGGGGGGGGGTTTGTTGTCAGTAGGAGCAGTGTGTGCTGGGAGTCCACTGAAATGGGGGGGGGGTTGTTGTCAGTAGGAGCAGTGTGTGCTGGGAGTCCACTGAAATGGGGGGGGGGTTGTTGTCAGTAGGAGCAGTGTGTGCTGGGAGTCCACTGAAATGGGGGGGGGGGGTTGTTGTCAGTAGGAGCAGTGTGTGCTGGGAGTCCACTGAAATGGGGGGGGGGTTGTTGTCAGTAGGAGCAGTGTGTGCTGGGAGTCCACTGAAATGGGGGGGGGGGGGTTGTTGTCAGTAGGAGCAGTGTGTGCTGGGAGTCCACTGAAATGGGGGGGGGGGGGTTGTTGTCAGTAGGAGCAGTGTGTGCTGGGAGTCCACTGAAATGGGGGGGGGGGGTTGTTGTCAGTAGGAGCAGTGTGTGCTGGGAGTCCACTGAAATGGGGGGGGGGGTTGTTGTCAGTAGGAGCAGTGTGTGCTGGGAGTCCACTGAAATGGGGGGGGGGGGGTTGTTGTCAGTAGGAGCAGTGTGTGCTGGGAGTCCACTGAAATGGGGGGGGTTGTTAGTAGGAGCAGTGTGTGCTGGGAGTCCACTGAAATGGGGGGGGGTTGTTGTCAGTAGGAGCAGTGTGTGCTGGGAGTCCACTGAAGTGGGGGGGGGGGTTTGTTGTCAGTAGGAGCAGTGTGTGCTGGGAGTCCACTGAAGTGGGGGGGGGGGGTTTGTTGTCAGTAGGAGCAGTGTGTGCTGGGAGTCCACTGAAATGGGGGGGGGGGGTTGTTGTCAGTAGGAGCAGTGTGTGCTGGGAGTCCACTGAAATGGGGGGGGGGGGTTGTTGTCAGTAGGAGCAGTGTGTGCTGGGAGTCCACTGAAATGGGGGGGGGGGGTTGTTGTCAGTAGGAGCAGTGTGTGCTGGGAGTCCACTGAAATGGGGGGGGGGGGTTGTTGTCAGTAGGAGCAGTGTGTGCTGGGAGTCCACTGAAATGGGGGGGGGTTGTTAGTAGGAGCAGTGTGTGCTGGGAGTCCACTGAAATGGGGGGGGGTTGTTGTCAGTAGGAGCAGTGTGTGCTGGGAGTCCACTGAAATGGGGGGGGTTGTTGTCAGTAGGAGCAGTGTGTGCTGGGAGTCCACTGAAGTGGGGGGGGGGTTTGTTGTCAGTAGGAGCAGTGTGTGCTGGGAGTCCACTGAAATGGGGGGGGGGGTTGTTGTCAGTAGGAGCAGTGTGTGCTGGGAGTCCACTGAAATGGGGGGGGGGTTGTTGTCAGTAGGAGCAGTGTGTGCTGGGAGTCCACTGAAATGGGGGGGGGGTTGTTGTCAGTAGGAGCAGTGTGTGCTGGGAGTCCACTGAAATGGGGGGGGGGTTGTTGTCAGTAGGAGCAGTGTGTGCTGGGAGTCCACTGAAATGGGGGGGGGGGTTGTTGTCAGTAGGAGCAGTGTGTGCTGGGAGTCCACTGAAATGGGGGGGGGGTTGTTGTCAGTAGGAGCAGTGTGTGCTGGGAGTCCACTGAAATGGGGGGGGGTTGTTGTCAGTAGGAGCAGTGTGTGCTGGGAGTCCACTGAAATGGGGGGGGGGGGGTTGTTGTCAGTAGGAGCAGTGTGTGCTGGGAGTCCACTGAAATGGGGGGGGGGGTTGTCAGTAGGAGCAGTGTGTGCTGGGAGTCACTGAAATGGGGGGGTTGTTAGTAGGAGCAGTGTGTGCTGGGAGTCCACTGAAATGGGGGGGGGGGTTGTTGTCAGTAGGAGCAGTGTGTGCTGGGAGTCCACTGAAGTGGGGGGGGGGGTTTGTTGTCAGTAGGAGCAGTGTGTGCTGGGAGTCCACTGAAGTGGGGGGGGGGGGTTTGTTGTCAGTAGGAGCAGTGTGTGCTGGGAGTCCACTGAAATGGGGGGGGGGTTGTTGTCAGTAGGAGCAGTGTGTGCTGGGAGTCCACTGAAATGGGGGGGGGGGTTGTTGTCAGTAGGAGCAGTGTGTGCTGGGAGTCCACTGAAATGGGGGGGGGGGTTGTTGTCAGTAGGAGCAGTGTGTGCTGGGAGTCCACTGAAATGGGGGGGGGGGGTTGTTGTCAGTAGGAGCAGTGTGTGCTGGGAGTCCACTGAAATGGGGGGGGTTGTTAGTAGGAGCAGTGTGTGCTGGGAGTCCACTGAAATGGGGGGGGGTTGTTGTCAGTAGGAGCAGTGTGTGCTGGGAGTCCACTGAAGTGGGGGGGGGGGTTTGTTGTCAGTAGGAGCAGTGTGTGCTGGGAGTCCACTGAAGTGGGGGGGGGGGTTTGTTGTCAGTAGGAGCAGTGTGTGCTGGGAGTCCACTGAAATGGGGGGGGGGGTTGTTGTCAGTAGGAGCAGTGTGTGCTGGGAGTCCACTGAAATGGGGGGGGGGTTGTTGTCAGTAGGAGCAGTGTGTGCTGGGAGTCCACTGAAATGGGGGGGGGGGGGTTGTTGTCAGGAGCAGTGTGTGCTGGGAGTCCACTGAAATGGGGGGGGGGGGGTTGTTGTCAGGAGCAGTGTGTGCTGGGAGTCCACTGAAATGGGGGGGGGGGTTGTTGTCAGTAGGAGCAGTGTGTGCTGGGAGTCCACTGAAATGGGGGGGGGGTTGTTGTCAGTAGGAGCAGTGTGTGCTGGGAGTCCACTGAAATGGGGGGGGGGTTGTTGTCAGTAGGAGCAGTGTGTGCTGGGAGTCCACTGAAATGGGGGGGGGGTTGTCAGTAGGAGCAGTGTGTGCTGGGAGTCCACTGAAATGGGGGGGGTTGTTAGTAGGAGCAGTGTGTGCTGGGAGTCCACTGAAATGGGGGGGGGGGTTGTTGTCAGTAGGAGCAGTGTGTGCTGGGAGTCCACTGAAGTGGGGGGGGGGGTTTGTTGTCAGTAGGAGCAGTGTGTGCTGGGAGTCCACTGAAATGGGGGGGGGGGTTGTTGTCAGTAGGAGCAGTGTGTGCTGGGAGTCCACTGAAATGGGGGGGGGGTTGTTGTCAGTAGGAGCAGTGTGTGCTGGGAGTCCACTGAAATGGGGGGGGGGGTTGTTGTCAGTAGGAGCAGTGTGTGTGCTGGGAGTCCACTGATTTGGAGGGGGGGGGGTTCAGTAGGAGCAGTGTGTGTGCTGGGAGTCCACTGATTTGGAGGGGGGGTTGTCAGTAGGAGCAGTGTGTGTGCTGGGAGTCCACTGATTTGGAGGGGGGGGGTTGTCAGTAGGAGCAGTGTGTTTGCTGGGAGTCCACTGATTTGGGGGGGGTTGTCAGTAGGAGCAGTGTGTGTGCTGGGAGTCCACTGATTTGGGGGGGGGGGGGTTGTCAGTAGGAGCAGTGTGTGTGCTGGGAGTCCACTGATTTGGGGGGGGGGGTTATCAGTAGGAGCAGTGTGTGTGCTGGGAGTCCACTGATTTGGGGGGGGGTTATCAGTAGGAGCAGTGTGTGTGCTGGGAGTCCACTGATTTGGGGGGGGGTTGTCAGTAGGAGCAGTGTGTGCTGGGAGTTCACTGATTGGGGGGGGTAATGTCAGTAGGAGCAGTGTGTGCTGGGAGTCCACTGATTTGGGGGGGTTGTCAGTAGGAGCAGTGTGTGTGCTGGGAGTCCCACTGATTGGGGGGGGTTGTCAGTAGGAGCAGTGTGTGTGCTGGGAGCCCACTGATTGGGGGGGGGGTTATCAGTAGGAGCAGTGTGTGTGCTGGGAGTCCACTGATTGGGGGGCGGGGGGGTTGTTAGTAGGAGCAGTGTGTGCTGGGAGTCCACTGAAATGGGGGGGGGGTTGTCAGTAGGAGCAGTGTGTGCTGGGAGTCCACTGAAATGGGGGGGGTTGTTAGTAGGAGCAGTGTGTGCTGGGAGTCCACTGAAATGGGGGGGGGGGTTGTTGTCAGTAGGAGCAGTGTGTGCTGGGAGTCCACTGAAGTGGGGGGGGGGGTTTGTTGTCAGTAGGAGCAGTGTGTGCTGGGAGTCCACTGAAATGGGGGGGGGGTTGTTGTCAGTAGGAGCAGTGTGTGCTGGGAGTCCACTGAAATGGGGGGGGGGTTGTTGTCAGTAGGAGCAGTGTGTGCTGGGAGTCCACTGAAATGGGGGGGGGGGTTGTTGTCAGTAGGAGCAGTGTGTGCTGGGAGTCCACTGAAATGGGGGGGGGGTTGTTGTCAGTAGGAGCAGTGTGTGCTGGGAGTCCACTGAAATGGGGGGGGGGGGGTTGTTGTCAGTAGGAGCAGTGTGTGCTGGGAGTCCACTGAAATGGGGGGGGGGGGGTTGTTGTCAGTAGGAGCAGTGTGTGCTGGGAGTCCACTGAAATGGGGGGGGGGGTTGTTGTCAGTAGGAGCAGTGTGTGCTGGGAGTCCACTGAAATGGGGGGGGGGGGGTTGTTGTCAGTAGGAGCAGTGTGTGCTGGGAGTCCACTGAAATGGGGGGGGGGGGGTTGTTGTCAGTAGGAGCAGTGTGTGCTGGGAGTCCACTGAAATGGGGGGGGTTGTTAGTAGGAGCAGTGTGTGCTGGGAGTCCACTGAAATGGGGGGGGGTTGTTGTCAGTAGGAGCAGTGTGTGCTGGGAGTCCACTGAAGTGGGGGGGGGGGTTTGTTGTCAGTAGGAGCAGTGTGTGCTGGGAGTCCACTGAAGTGGGGGGGGGGGTTTGTTGTCAGTAGGAGCAGTGTGTGCTGGGAGTCCACTGAAATGGGGGGGGGGGTTGTTGTCAGTAGGAGCAGTGTGTGCTGGGAGTCCACTGAAATGGGGGGGGGGGTTGTTGTCAGTAGGAGCAGTGTGTGCTGGGAGTCCACTGAAATGGGGGGGGGGGGTTGTTGTCAGTAGGAGCAGTGTGTGCTGGGAGTCCACTGAAATGGGGGGGGGGGGTTGTTGTCAGTAGGAGCAGTGTGTGCTGGGAGTCCACTGAAATGGGGGGGGTTGTTAGTAGGAGCAGTGTGTGCTGGGAGTCCACTGAAATGGGGGGGGGTTGTTGTCAGTAGGAGCAGTGTGTGCTGGGAGTCCACTGAAATGGGGGGGGGTTGTTGTCAGTAGGAGCAGTGTGTGCTGGGAGTCCACTGAAGTGGGGGGGGGGTTTGTTGTCAGTAGGAGCAGTGTGTGCTGGGAGTCCACTGAAATGGGGGGGGGGTTGTTGTCAGTAGGAGCAGTGTGTGCTGGGAGTCCACTGAAATGGGGGGGGGGTTGTTGTCAGTAGGAGCAGTGTGTGCTGGGAGTCCACTGAAATGGGGGGGGGGGTTGTTGTCAGTAGGAGCAGTGTGTGCTGGGAGTCCACTGAAATGGGGGGGGGGTTGTTGTCAGTAGGAGCAGTGTGTGCTGGGAGTCCACTGAAATGGGGGGGGGGGGTTGTTGTCAGTAGGAGCAGTGTGTGCTGGGAGTCCACTGAAATGGGGGGGGGGTTGTTGTCAGTAGGAGCAGTGTGTGCTGGGAGTCCACTGAAATGGGGGGGGGGTTGTTGTCAGTAGGAGCAGTGTGTGCTGGGAGTCCACTGAAATGGGGGGGGGGGGGGTTGTTGTCAGTAGGAGCAGTGTGTGCTGGGAGTCCACTGAAATGGGGGGGGGGTTGTCAGTAGGAGCAGTGTGTGCTGGGAGTCCACTGAAATGGGGGGGTTGTTAGTAGGAGCAGTGTGTGCTGGGAGTCCACTGAAATGGGGGGGGGGGTTGTTGTCAGTAGGAGCAGTGTGTGCTGGGAGTCCACTGAAGTGGGGGGGGGGGTTTGTTGTCAGTAGGAGCAGTGTGTGCTGGGAGTCCACTGAAGTGGGGGGGGGGGTTTGTTGTCAGTAGGAGCAGTGTGTGCTGGGAGTCCACTGAAATGGGGGGGGGGGTTGTTGTCAGTAGGAGCAGTGTGTGCTGGGAGTCCACTGAAATGGGGGGGGGGGTTGTTGTCAGTAGGAGCAGTGTGTGCTGGGAGTCCACTGAAATGGGGGGGGGGGTTGTTGTCAGTAGGAGCAGTGTGTGCTGGGAGTCCACTGAAATGGGGGGGGGGGGTTGTTGTCAGTAGGAGCAGTGTGTGCTGGGAGTCCACTGAAATGGGGGGGGTTGTTAGTAGGAGCAGTGTGTGCTGGGAGTCCACTGAAATGGGGGGGGGGTTGTTGTCAGTAGGAGCAGTGTGTGCTGGGAGTCCACTGAAGTGGGGGGGGGGGGGTTTGTTGTCAGTAGGAGCAGTGTGTGCTGGGAGTCCACTGAAGTGGGGGGGGGGGTTTGTTGTCAGTAGGAGCAGTGTGTGCTGGGAGTCCACTGAAATGGGGGGGGGGGTTGTTGTCAGTAGGAGCAGTGTGTGCTGGGAGTCCACTGAAATGGGGGGGGGGTTGTTGTCAGTAGGAGCAGTGTGTGCTGGGAGTCCACTGAAATGGGGGGGGGGGGGGGGTTGTTGTCAGGAGCAGTGTGTGCTGGGAGTCCACTGAAATGGGGGGGGGGGGGTTGTTGTCAGGAGCAGTGTGTGCTGGGAGTCCACTGAAATGGGGGGGGGGTTGTTGTCAGTAGGAGCAGTGTGTGCTGGGAGTCCACTGAAATGGGGGGGGGGGTTGTTGTCAGTAGGAGCAGTGTGTGCTGGGAGTCCACTGAAATGGGGGGGGGGTTGTTGTCAGTAGGAGCAGTGTGTGCTGGGAGTCCACTGAAATGGGGGGGGGGTTGTCAGTAGGAGCAGTGTGTGCTGGGAGTCCACTGAAATGGGGGGGGTTGTTAGTAGGAGCAGTGTGTGCTGGGAGTCCACTGAAATGGGGGGGGGGGTTGTTGTCAGTAGGAGCAGTGTGTGCTGGGAGTCCACTGAAGTGGGGGGGGGGGTTTGTTGTCAGTAGGAGCAGTGTGTGCTGGAGTCCACTGAAATGGGGGGGGGGGTTGTTGTCAGTAGGAGCAGTGTGTGCTGGGAG